>SRSE01001388.1:0-5000000 GCA_005024645.1 Planiliza haematocheilus | reverse complement strand
TGTTAGTTTCTTCAGCTCGTGCCAAGGATAGCTTTGCTCCGATGAGGCTTGGTGTCAGTCAAGGCGTGGTGACAGTTTTAGTGCCACTCATACAAAACTTTGTGAACAGATTTTTAACATTTTGATGAGGTTCCAGTTGTACCAGGGTGCTGCTTTGTAACATGCATTAACCACTATCGTAGATTTCACTGACAGCCAACCACTTAATCAAAGGTCTCAGCCTCCGACTGCGTCAGGAGTTTCATCTGATCAATTGCTAATTGGAACAACCGTGTTGCCAAACTGCTGAACTGTCCACTTTTGAAAAGGCCAGCTTTGCTTAATTTGATGCAAAGCTTCGCGAAGCACCGTTCCAGTTGCAAGTTGTTTTTTTTTTAAGATGTTAAAATTTTAAGAGAATGTGTCAGTTTGAAAATGTTGTTCTAAAAATGTTCTAAAATAAAAGCACTTTATTTCCATGAGGACTACATGCTTTGTTAATGTGCTTTATTCACAAAAACTGCTTCTGATATTACTACTTCTGTTCCTTTTGGTTCAGTTCAACTAGTTCACTGTTGGCAGGTTATAACATCCAGTACAAAACAGTAACAGGGCCACCTTTATTATCAATCAAAACAAAATGAAGTTGTTTTTTTTTCACATTTAATGTTAAAAAAAAAGTATGGAGTTACATAATGTACAGAGAAATATTTATTTATGTTATTTCCTCTAAAGCAGTGAAAATGCAAATTATGTGGCACCTTTTTATTGTTTTTATTTACCTATAGTTTGATAACCTCTTTATGAACAGTTCCTTTTATTGTGATTTTCATATGTGGCACAAGGTAATATTATGTAAGTGTATTTCAGTTCATCAATGAGCCAATTTAATTAGTTAAAAAAAAAAAGTTTGCTCTTGGTAGCACTTTATTTTAGCCCACACAGCAGCCCCAGTCAGCACCTATTCCTCTGACGTAATAGATGGAGAATAAAGCAATCACGACTCTTGTTTTGTAATCTCACTTTTGTCACTTTAATAGCTGCAGACTCGAGGCACACATTTCTCTTGGAGAAAGACCATTATGACCGACACTTGCCATCACTGAAAAGCACAATTCCCCTTAGGTTTGAGTTCAATAAATAAATAAAAAGTAGTGACACACTGTATGCAGTATAGGCAATGGCACCGATTATTAGGTGTAAATACTTTATACTGATCCTGTGCCACTTTTTTTGCAGAAGTCCATTCAAAATAAATAAAAATAAATAGATAACAAACACACAGTGAGGTCCAAAAGCATAATATCTGAAAATGTAGATTAAATCTCTCCTTTAATGACATCAGCAGTCGAGTTACACAGATTCTACGAGTTAAGAGTGAAGCTCCTCTTAGCTCCACATCCTTCTTACAAAGTGTTGAGATGTGCTTGTGCTCATTATCCTGCAGCAGTATGATTTTTATATATATATAAAGATGCAAGAACACCAGAGATTGTAGTATGTCTCTGCAAAATGGAGTGCTGCTTTTCCTTGGTCAGGGTGGAATCTATTTAATGCAGGTGGCCAGCTCCTGACCAGCTAAACAATCCCCAAACTTCTCACCATACTTCACAGCTTCTCCTTTTCATCTCCTTACACGCACAAATGTCTTAGCCCACATGTTTGCCCTAGCACCTGGGGTGTGGTTTAGAGACCTACCTGTCCTCAGAGATACCATATACTAGCCCCTTTAGAGTCACATTTTGAATACGAGATGGCTCCTCTTCACTCAGAATAACAATCCAGCTTCACTTTAACCAGTTCTGATGCCATGTTTCCCACAATCATGCTTCTGCTTAGCAAGGCTTGTTTTGCTGGACACAGTTGTCGGACCCCATTTATGTAATTATCTACACCATTAAAACATGTAAAAGATAGTCCAGTAAAATGATTTCATGACAGAAACCATCATGTTCATTATCATGTGCAGCACAGGTGCAGTCTGGGTATTTTCAGGGACGCTTCTTGGCAGCTAGATGGCAGACGTCGGCTCTCCATTCATTCCGGTGCGGTCACGAGGTGTTTGTATTGTTTACCGGAGGCTGGCGCTCCTCGGTGCAGGACAGGTGCGACTCTGCACCGGGAGGACAGCAGCCAGGTTTCTCTCTGTCTCTGTTCGCTCTGTCCCCTCCAAGTTTCAGCGACGGGGCAGCGGTTTGTAGACGCAGACAGCCATGATAATCATCAGCACCAGCAGGACAGCGAGGACACTCCCCAGGGAGACTGTGAGGACAAAAGCACACTCTGAAGCGCAGATAACAACCAATAACAACACTTAAACAAGCTGTCTGTAATGATGGATTCATTTGTGCTACTGGTTATTTTATCAGCGGGTTGTTCCTTCTCCAGGTTAAAGACAATCGGATATATACTGTATGTTCAGTCTACAGACGCCTTACAATACCCTGCGTACAGCAGTCAACACTAACAGGCCTCAGAGTCGTGTCCACAGTCTCACATCAAATCTCACCTAAATCCTGTTTCTGCAGGTTCTCATAAGCTCTCTCTGTCAGGGTGAAGTCCTCCGACTGAGCGCTAACTAACTCACTAAAACACATTATCACAGCTGGTGGCATGAGATGCTGCATCATAGCGGTGGAGGTTGAGGATGAGGAGGATGATGATGAGAGCGTGATGCGGTTCTCCTTCCGCTGTAGGATCTGGGTCCTAAAGCCGTCGGGTTATCTGTTGTAAGCTCGGATCAGCTGATCAGTATGTTTAACCATTTAACATATTAATTACGTTACCTTTTTTAGCTAGAGCTAGAGCTAGACCTATGAATTTGTTTCTTGGATTAAATGGAGTTAAATGTTTTACTTATTTAAAATGTTTTATTTTAATATTATAATTAATATTCACTAAAAATATAGATACAATTTTATACACAAAAATTGACTGGCGTCAGCATTGACCGTAAAGTCGTGAGAGGATCGCTGCTAGGCAACTGTTGGCATAGGCACCAACGGGGCCAACAGTTAGCAAGCTAACGATTGTATATCACTATTTTGCTCATACAAATTTAAAAAACTACAAAGAAATCACCTTCCAACTAAATTACAATGTGCTGATTTATTAATTATTAAATATATTAATTTTATGTCATTATATTAGTAGTATACTATCAACTTCTGTAGTTTCTGAAAATAACCACAATCTAGCAGTTCCAATACTCACTACCAATTACTTTCAGAAAGGTTCCCATAACATTAGGCGCAAATTAGGAACCTGTACAATAAAATATTACCCTTTAGTTTGGAAAATTCACTACAAATTCACTACTTCTGACTGTAAAATGTGATTATTATGGAAACTGGGAAACACCTTTTCAGTGTGTTCTGACCTTTTGTGGCGCAGATAATTAGTTTGTTAATCTAAAAAAACAAACACATGATAATTCAGTACTTAAAATATTTCAGCCCTATTACAAAACTTGTTTGTGAAGATATCTGAATTTCTGGTATAAGGCCACAGCAAACAGTTATTATTTATTAAGGTCTGTTATATACCACTGCACTGATTCCACCAAGACATATTTGTTTTTGTTGTTTTTCCCATTAACAGACTTAAATATTTTGCCTATAAAATCCTGTTATATTTTACTTGAGAAGCTTTAACCAGTAAATCTTTCCATATCTTCACATGAGAAATTACATAATACACTGTTGCCCATAAAGTTGGAATAAAATATTCTTGAAAGGAATATGTGTGAAAACAAAATTATTCCATCTTCATGGGCAACAGCGTATTGTGAAAACTACTGTAAAAAAACTACTGTAAATAGATTTTATGTCAACCAACTAAGCTGGCTGAGCACACTGAAAGTTTCAGGTGTTTCCAGGCTGTGGAAATAAAAAGAGTACAAAATCCCATGTCTTACTGGAAACCATCAAACAAAGTGTGGGGCCTCGATCACATTTCCCATTTGTGAAATGTCAAAGAGCAATGAAGAATAGATCAAAAGGTCAAGCTGCTTGGGGTTACATCCTTATATAATTACCATGCGTGACTGATGTATATGGCCTTTATCTTCATCCTCTATAGAAGACTGTGCAGCGTTACAACTCTTATAGCTCCTGATTACATGGCAGAGATGGTTAATGAGCGTCAGGAAATGTCACTCACGGTGGTCTAAAATTAAAACGGGAGGCTTCCTGGATAAAGTCATCACAACAGGACGATGTTTCATTATATGGAGTCAGAGATCCTGTTTTAATAGGTTGCATGCGAACTGAATCAACAGATTTTTATATGTCATAACTTGAGTAAGCAAAGACAGGGTTAACAAGCTAAATAAGAAAGTGCTCACAGCTCCGTTCAGTTGATGTGTCGTGTCATTACAGCATATCACACAAAAACAAATACTTTACTGAATTGTTTATGTATGTAAGGTGTACTCAGCACCATGGTATGTATTAACACAACAGTAACTGGAATACTTAGTTAGTTAACAATAAAAACTCCATGTACATTTTCAAGCTTTTGCTGTTTTATTTGACAGTAAGGAAAATATTTTCCTTTTGAAATGAGTGAAACAAAAATCAGCCAATTCCAGTAAATAACACTGATTGTCTCATTATCTTGACACCTTTCAGTTGGTGAATATATTACGCAACAGGTGAACATTTTGTTCTCAAGATTGATGTGTTAGAAGCTGGAAAACTAGACAAGTGGGAGGATTTGAGAGATTTTGACATGGGAATACTTGTGATGGGTAAACAACTGAGTCGGAGCATCGTTAAAACTGCAGCTCTTGTGGGGTGTTGCTGGTCAAAAGTGGTCCATCGACATTCCAAGCCTAGTGATTTACATGGGGAGCAAATGTTGGCCTGTGTGGTCCAATACTAAGACGGGCTGATAGGTGTGTCAGAACACACGGTCCATCACAGTTTGTTGCGGATGGCCAGGTGCATGTGTTTCACTTAGCTGGAGCACATATAATACCATATAATATTCTAAGCAATTATTCCTGCTCATGGATTTATAACACAACCCAGATTGGGCTAACACACTCAGAAATAATACAGGCTGAGTTACAACAATGTATGTCAAGCAGTTTACAGATCTGCTTTGTCTCATCATGGGACCATTTAGTTAGATAAGCTGCCAGAAGCTACAATGGCTTTTGCACGTGGAGGCTTAAATGTCAGTTAAAAGCGAGCACAGTCATTTCTATAGAAATGAATATCCATGTTCTCAAGACAGCTGAATGGTTTCCAGTGTTTTTTCACACAAACTAAATTGTATAAACTCCTCTGTTTTCATCTACTGTGCAATTCAAGGCGTCTACAGCAGTCATTTGTTTTTTAACATGCTGCCTGTCATGCTGCTCATATCAGGTAGAGGACAAACCACCTATTTTGCAGTGTCTCTTTTATGTGTCTCCCGTGCTTGCTTGTTCTCTACTTCAATAGCAGTCACTGACACAAAAGGGCTTTGATCTGCACGTCCATCAACCAGCAGCTCAATGGGGGATTATATGTCCCAAACCACCTTCCACTCTCGTTCGTATATGTTCATACCTGTCATCGAAGTGATTGGGGCCAGGCTTGAATTAGAGTCCGTTGATTAGGCAAAGATCTAAAGGGCAGAAATCATGCAATGGTGTGAGTGCGTCTCTCTGAGGGTTTGCGGAACATTTGAAGGGTTTCCCTTGTATGTTGATAGATTCTGGATGTTGTAAATTAGCTTGTTAATTAGAATATCTAACAGAGGTGATCAGAAACAGCCATTAGAGACACATACAGTAGGTCGCCATATGGAGATTTGCAAGGACAAATCCTTTGTGTAATCTTCTACGCTTTTGCAGTTCAGGTAAAAAAAATACAGCACTTGTTCTAATGGAAATACTGGAAATTAAAAGTTTATCTTCACGTTTAACCACCATGAAATGAAGCAAAAAGACGAAATATGCACTCGATACTATAATTAATTTATTCAGGTCTTCCTACAGAAACCATGTAGAAGAGGACAGAAATCACACAACTATCATCACATTACTCTCCAAAGGTAAATAAAGCATTTTAGATAAGTGAACACCTCTGACTAAAACATATTACACTGTATATCTACAAAAACATTTGAACAGTCTTCAATTAGAGCAAGAAAACATTGTCTGGAGAGGCACAATATCCATAAATATCAATATAACCTTTACAATATTTGTACATACAGTGTAATATATATTCATATTAAGGCAAAACAGGCCGTCTGGAGTTAAGTGAAGCCATCAGACGAAGACCAAATATGTCTTTTTGAATTTGAAAAACTACAGTAATACTAATATAAAATAAAATAATGCTACATGTTGTATAGATTTATTTCTTTGTAAAAATAATATACTCTATAATCTTAGAAGTATATAATTATAACATGGTCTTTGTCTGTGTGCCTCACTTACATCCATTACAAACACTTGTAGGGAGAACAGAACATTTTAGCAGATATACTGAGCAGCTGCCATTAAATTTCATTTAAGCACTGTTTTACAGATCTACTGTATAAATACAAAAATACAGCAGTGATTAAAATAGAGGACTGTCTTTACTGTTAAACTGACATAGGGTTGGTCCCATTTAGTCTGACAATACATGCAATACGCTGCTCCACTGATCAGTTTAGTGCTCAGCCTCACTGATGCTGTAACACTGTTGTTAGTGCGGCCGAGCATGCAGAGCAGACTTCATCAGACTGTCACGCTGTGCAGAGATATAGAACTTAAGAGGAAATGCTTCCATGCAATACAAATGATATGCTGACTGTTACATTTAGAAATACTTCTTTTTTTTTTTTCCTTGGCATCTTGTAAGGTAAATACAGAGAGACCACACTGAATACCGACTCCTACGACCACAAGAAAGCAACACGTGAAAATGACAATATGTGAAAGCTATGAACTGTCTCTGTGATGCATCTGATTCACACAGACGCCACACATGCAGCGAAGATGTGAGTATTGCTATCTCAGTTCCTCTCAGAGTTACAAATTTAGCAGCATTCGACTTTTTACAGAGTGTACATACAGTATGCAGTGAAAGTTGTTCAACGTTATAAACAGGCAAAACAGTCATGGTGTCAGATCACGTTCAGGTTCGGTCACAAATAACTTAAGACTGCGGTTTGAGTGGGTGAGTCTACAAGCACACAAAGGTGTTTTTTCTTTCTATGGTACAGCAGCCATGTTCAGGCTGTCGGCGTGGATGTCTGGTATGGTCCTTTCTGGTCTCAGACACACCGCCAACCTCTGTGGAGGAAACGAGACAGTCAAGGAGGAAAGGAAAATGTCAGATTAAACAAAAATGTGAAAGATGTTTTGAGGATTTGTCACACTTCTCTCTCTGACCTGCTTCAGAGAACCAGGGGTCCACACCAGTTTATAGACCATGTAGATGGGGATCCACATGAAGGATGAGAAGCCGATGATGTACCCTACTTTGATGCTCCAGTCTGGGTACTTATAATCAAACAGCGTGAGGGGCGGCGCTTTCAGCAGGGAGCTCACTATGATATACTAAGAAGAGTTTGGAACACATAACATTTCCATACATATTAATGCAGCTTTGATATTCTTACATACTACTGTGGAAGGGAAATATACCTGTCACACTTCTGCACATTATAAAAGAAATAGATAAAGGAAGGCATGTAATAACGCAAAATGTCAACAACCAGAGAGAAAGATGCAAATAGGAGGCAAAGATATGTATAAGAGGGAAGTTGACATTTTGCCCGAGTGTTTTGCAATATATATATATGCAGTAGAAAAAGTTTAACAGTAGACATTTCACATGGAGGAAGGGTTTAATCTTCAGAGGGGGCTGAGCTGTTTGGTTTCCGCAGCCTTCAAAGGCCGCTGGTCCGGCCGCCTTTTGATCTTACACTAAGCTTTCACCCATACCTTGGTCTGCTACGTCCCCATTCATCTCTGGATGACTTAAGTGGAGGATGCTTATTTGATCTTTTTTAAAGCACTGCATGTTAAAACATCCTCAATGTGTGAATAAAAGATCTTTTTAAATTCACTTGTAAACTGTGAATGTAGTGATTTAGTCTCTTACCGCCAGAAATGCTGGACTGATGGCCACCCAGCACACCTTCCAGAATAATCCCGGGGATTTTCCCAGCATGGCCTGAACATCACTGCTGAATCTTTGGATACCTGAAAACAATGAAGGGTCACTAATACGCATTGTGGATTACAAAACAACAGAAAATTAGTTAATGACAATAATTATTTTTACCATAAAACCAGGAAACTGCAATGGCCTCAAGAAAACCCACTGCAATAATGGAGCATCCTACTCCAAACTCCTCCAGCAGCTTCACCACATAGGCACCACCCTGTCAATATCATTTTACAGTGACTTTCAATTAAATCTGTCTGAGTGACAGATGCCACAATTTCAGACAGTGGTTGAAGATAATCATTTGAGCGAGGGGACGGCTTTTGTTCCCTTGGGTTAATGAATTTAAAATGTCGAAAACTTACATATGTAAGCGTGCTTAAGGAGCCCAAGAAACAGACAACTACCAAGCCCAGAACAAAAAGCTCCCGTCTGTGGGAGAGTTGCTCGGGGTATTCATCCAACACAGCTGTGATGATCGCCTCCAGCCCTCCAAACTGAAATAGAAAGCAACATTATCGTTAAACACCACAAAACATGTACATCATAACATATACATCATATATAATGATTAAGCATCTTTTAATGGAAAAGTTAGAATGAAATTTGTAAAGATTAGATTGAAATGAAATAAATTAAAGGCTACTTTGTGAAGACGATTACATTTAATCAGACATATTAGTCAGTCATACTGTATTTAATGTTGTGTAATTTAATCTGATATTTAAAGGACATTGGTGACATGAACAAATGGTTTGGTGGTTCGTACCGTGCTGTCCAGTCCCAGCGTGATCATCATCACAAAAAAGATGATTGCAAAAAAGGTGGAGCCCATCATGTTTGCAATGGCTTCTGGGTAAGTGATGAAGAGTAAACTTGGTCCTGGAAAGCATGGCAGAGAGATACAGGTTTTAATTAATGTAGTTGTAGACAAAAGCTATACCTCATTTATTTTTTTTTATTTTTTTCTTTGTTTAGTTGTTTGTTTGCTAACCTTTGTCCTTGGCTACTTCCTCAACCTCTACCTTCCTCATCTCTGCCATGTAGCCCAGCACGGTGAAGATTACAAACCCGGACAAGAAGCTTGTCAGACAGTTTACCAAACTGGTCACAATGGCATCCCTGTTGAGGAAGATATTAAACGTGTAGTAATATTAATAATCAATCATATTGCTTGTTCTCATAAAATCTTTTTTAAGGCTTCTGTTTTACTGATACACACTGGTGTGTTTCTGTCTGCCGAGGAAGTCAGTCAGCACTGACCTCTTTCACCTCCGTTTAATAGGTTTCCTACATACTCTTTTCAGCCTTTTGTTTCTGAGGCAGGACCACACTCCCGACCAACAACCACATACATCCTGCAATTCTAAAGAGGAACAAGCCACAGAAGGATCCCTGACAAGTGGACATTTAAAAAAAATAAAAAATACCCATTGAAACAGCTTTGCAATAATTACAAAAGTGTCAATCTGCAGAATAGGTGTAATTAAAGAAAATGTTCAGGCAGGATTATGTAAATGAATAAACTTTAAAATAGGCACATTTATCCAAAACGGTGGAACTGATGCAGCTTATTGACGTATTCTCAAATTAGCAAATGCAGTTTGTTAGGCACAAGAAATGATCTAGATTTCTAAAGTAATAATGAAGAACAGGGGAAAGTCACTATATGATTCTGTGTCTGGAATATGTTTGATGTTTGATGCAAAAGTCCAGTTTCATGCACAGTGTGTGTTTAATGCTGTTGTTTCCTCACGTGCCACTTCACTTCTAACCAACCACCAGGACTGTGAATTTAATTTGTCTTGCATACATGTTAGCATCTACCATTTATCCACTATCTCATATTGACATATTATGCTCCTGCCTCTGTCCCCATTAGTCCTTAGAGCGTCCACTGTGCACTAAAATCATTAAATTCTAAAGATGTGTCTCCAGATCATACAGAGTGAAAATGATGCGTAAAGGTCTCAGCCTTTCATTCAGACCACTTGTCTCTACTTGCTGTATTTAAGACACAAACACTCATTTGCATTAATCGCTGCAACACACTCTAGGTCAGCGGATGTTGGAAGGACCAGTCTCACCGATAGCAGTTATTTGTGAAAGGGTTGTAGCTGGAAAGAGCCAGGAGGACTCCAAAGCCCGGCCCCAGAGAGAAGAATATCTGAGCGGCAGCATCCACCCAAACCTAGACAACACAGAGACAGAAAAGTTACTGCACTGTCTGGGACTTCAACTGGATGATTTCTGGGGTGTTAAAGATTATTATGGATGTTAAACACTAAACTTACTATTATTATTCTTCTTATTTTATTATAGTTATTATTGTTTCTTTTTGTGTGTGTGGTCTATTCCCTCAATATCATTTTGTCAAGCACAGAGATGTTGCCGCGCAGCTGTACGCAGGGAGATCTGAAGAGGAGCTCGCATTCGGCATTAAAAAGAAGAGGACAGCGTTGGATATCGGTGAGTGAGACAGAAAGGGAGGCCTTTGTTAATGGGCAGAAAATCTAAACCAATTATGCATCTTATTATCCTGCTCTGTGGCTTATTTATGCATCTCATTTCGTCTCATCTATATTCCCTTCCAACCAAAGCACTCACACATGTTTGCCAAACAACAGCAGCAGCAACAGCAACAGCAGCAGGAGCCGGGGATGAAGATGAGAACGTTTCACTGATGTAAAATAAATGTAGGAGATTCTGACGAGACTGGTGTACACAACTGAATTTATTTATCAAACTACTGCTACTCATGCTCGGATGTGTTGTTTCATTTAACGACTTAAATACACGTTTCTCCAAAATGATAGAAACTCTGATCCAGAAGTTATTTTTTGAACATTTCACTCAATGAAATAGAGAACACTGTTATTTTTCTTTTATATTTGTAATAATTCATAAGATGACTTTAATATAACTTATTATTACTGTAAAAAATGATGCGTCAAATAAATCAATATGAAACCAGGTTTAGTACATATTTAAACTTTCTTTACTATTTTTATTTTTCCATTTCTCTTGTCTTCTTTCCTTTCTTTCTCATCATTTCATGTGGTCAATCTTCAAGTGAGGTGAGACTTCAGGTAACAATTCTTACATCACAATGCTGCTTGTTCATTTAAATTGCATGAACTGTATAAAATGTGATTCTTGAGGGATTAAACATGTGAAGCATGGAAACGTTTTTCTACACAGGACATAAATAAACCAGACTCATCGACCAACTTTGCACAACTCACACTGGTCTCCAGCAGCTTATCCCACTGAGGTTTCAGGTAAAACACGACACCTCTCCAGGCTCCGGGCAGAGTGACACCTCGAATAAGCAGGATGAAAAGCACGATGTAGGGCAAGGTGGCGGTCACCCACACTACCTGCGGTGGAGGAAAGACATAACTCAGGGTGAGGTAAGGGAACTACAGATCATCAGTGTTATGGTAGTAAAACAACTGCAATGTGCTACCTTCCCTGAGGTCTTGACGCCTTTCCAGAGGCTGAAGTATACTATGGTGAAAATAAGGAAAAGGCAGAGCAGCAGCTGCCAGCGAACACCCCCGACGTCCCTCAGCCCTGATGACCGCTGGAGCTCAAGAACATTCCTCCTGTTGAAAAAATAAAATAATATAAAACAAATAAATCACCAGGTTTCCAGCAAACGACGACAAGGCTTTTCCACTACAAATTCACAAGCCGACTATATTTGTGTAGAGTATTGCTGTAAAGCTATTTATATATGTGGTTTCTGTTACTCACACTTACATGCACTTACGTGTAAAATTCCTCTGCCGGAGACCTGGAGGAATTCGTCCAGGTGACGTTGTGCATGCCAAAATAGTTGGTGCAGTCGGGGGTGTTCCACACATTGTCGCAGTTTGTCCACGGCAAGATGATGGAGAAAGAGGAGTAGAAGTAGAAGAGGGCCCAGGCGATGATGGTGTTGTAGTAGAAGGACACGTACAGAGCGATGATGCATATGGCATATCCTATACCTGAAAAAGAACAGAAGGGTGTGAAGTCACCCATGAAATGTCACTTTGATCATTCACTGACTTGTTTTATCATTTACAGTGATCTGCTTGATTTTGGATTTTAAAGATAGAAATAAAAGCTTAAATTGGAACAATCCTATCAGGTATTCAGGCTGCCCACGGTAAACTGCCTTAATCTATATATACTGTCGAGCAGCTCAGTTTCGAGGCCTTACCTTTGAAAATGGGACAGATGTGTTTCCATATGGATATGGCTCCGGTCCTGTGGAACTGTCCCAGTGCCAGCTCCATGTAAAAGAGCGGCACACCACCAAAGATGGCCATCAAAATGTAGGGAATGAGGAACGCACCTGCACAGAGATGAGCGAGGGTACATGTTACCCAGGGCTTTTTCATGAAAGACTGTTTTATGACGAAGCGGTTTTATGTGAAAGTGACACAGAAACAGTTTGAATGTCAACAAATAATGAGTCATTGTCATTATATTGTACCTCCAAAAGGGATTTAGAAGAATCAGAGGCTCATTTTTTAACTGCACTTGCCTCCTTCCTCAGTCACCACACACAAATATTAAATTAAATATCAAAATAATCCATTGTTTATAGTCCTTACCATATTCTTTATCTTCTACTTTTTTTAAATTTAGATTATATATTTAAATATACGTTTTTTCCTTTATATTTTTGGTCTAAATTTGGTCTTTTTTTTTGTCCAGTGAACTCCCTTTGATCAGCTGCTGCAATGAATCTCCCCTTTAGTTGCTAAAAGCATTAAGTAATGGGCAAAACGCACAACACAATAATTTCTCTGATATGACCAGGAAGTGTAATGTAGAAAACAAGTGCTTATTGCTATATCAAATAAGACAGAGATGATTTATCTTATGAAAACTTTTTAGTAGACATTTAAGTGATATTTTCACTTCAGCACCGTGGACAGTTTCTGCTGTTTTCAGAATAAATGTCTCCTCTTATTTTAAGTCACTCAAATCCTAATGTAATTATGCTACACACTAATTACAGATGTATAGGTTTTAAGTCTTTAGACCGCTCACCGCCTCCGTTTTGATAACATATGTACGGAAATCTCCAAACATTCCCCAGGTCCACCGCAAATCCAATGACAGACAGGAGAAAATCCATTTTTTTGCTCCATCTGTCTCTGGAGTCCGTCTGTGTGATGACCGGCACCGGGACGGCGCTGTTGGAGCTGCAGCCGGGGTTCGGGGAGCCGTGGTGGGTCAGACTGCCTGCCATGACCGCTGAGTCCTGTCGGGGCACCGGACTGTGAAAAGTCATTCAGAGTACCAGCTCCACGGAGGGGAGGATGGTGCTCCTATAATGATGACAGGACCGAGTGGGAGGAGTTGGTGGACAAGCAGCGGACACTTGGGGATACCTGTTAGTGGAGAAAGATTGTGTTTATATATATATGTATATATATATATATATATATATATATATATATATATATATATATATATATGGACGCTACACAGCAGCTTTTAGCGCTCTTTCAACTTAAAAGTTCAAACCAATTTAGAAGCTCTAAATCGATAAGATGGTTTTCTTCATAGAAGCATATCGTCTGTGCACCAAACTGAAGGTGTTTGGGTTTTCCACCCAGTCATTTTAGCAGCAACTTAGACTAATCTAATGGGACAGTTTCCACAAGGTTTCACTTCATCTGTTAAAATAAAAGAGTTTAACCAAGCACCATGATTCATTGGCATCCAATCCAAGCAACAGGTGTCCCAGTAAAGTGGTGCATTGATGTTAGCTGAGGCCATTTGTGTGATATTCAGCATCCTTTGATATCATGGACTTTATAGGTGGAAGTCAGATTCATACAAACACAGTGGAGCAAGACTGTGATTTTCCAGGACTCACAGGCAAACACATCTGGTACTGTACACTCACTTTAGGCGGCTTGATGGTTCTGCAACAATACTGTGACTCCATTATATTATATAAGGAAAACAGCAGCTGTATAAAGCATATAACTAAACTTTCATAGTTAAAAACAAGCTCCAGATTGACCAGCTACACCAGTAAAAGGCTGCTCATAGACTACTCATTCATTATTATCCACCTAAAAAGTAGTATGACAGATGCAGGGACCATTTTCTGACACTTCAGAGGCTTAATTTAAATAACAGCAACAATAATACATTTGTATTTTTGTTTGAAAAACATTTAATCGTGATGTATTATTTTTACCCAGTTGTAATGGATCATGCGAGGATTGTTTTTTATGAAGTCTTAGGGTGTTTTACGAGTAAATTTAAGTTCTTACACTATACCAGCATTATATAAAAACAATCTGCTGAAGCCTTCGCATCCCACTAAGCACTGAGTATTAATTCATTCATTTAACTATTAATTGATATGAATCGAGATTTATGACAAAATAACAAAATTGTTGTTGACTTGTTGACTGTTGGCATTTGTTTAAATAAACGATGTTTAAACTCGATTGAGACATTTAAATGGAGAAATCATGTTTGAGATTGTTTTAGGATCATCTATGGACTGTACCAATCAGAGATTACACAAAACAAACTGAGATTAGGACTGAGAAAATACAACCAGAGGTTATTTAGTAGCTGTATAGGGCCTTTGAGTTGTGACTCTTTTAGGCCATTTACCACGTTACAACAGATAAGATGATAGAAGAATCATATTATTTATGTATGTTTATTTTTTTCATTCATATTGGCGTAAAAGTGGAGGCTAAAAGTTAATTCTTGGCTTTGGAAGTAGCAATGAGAAGACGCTCTAATTATATCATGCACTGTGACATGACGCCTTTCCATGTAAATCTTCAAACTTTCTGGATTACACCTCACAAAGTCTCTCACGGAAGATCAACGAATCGGAAACAACGCAAAGGCAATAAATAAGGTTCAGTGAGCGGTCAGCCCATTTGAACTTTCACCATTTTCATGCACAAAGCTGTTCGTAGCACATTTAGCCATCTTGGTTTCCTGATCTGTCAGGTTAATACAGTTTGGTGAAGACAGCAAAATACAATCACGGCAGTTGACCTGCACTCATCAGGAAAACCTAATAAAAAGACTTTGTAATCAAATCCACCGCTTTTAGCACTGAGCTGTTTGAAAACTGGATATTCAGAGAGACAGAGTCATGCAGGTCTGTGAGCGGAAAGAGTGCATCAAATGAAGTTACTTTGGGAAATGGACATGACGGAGAGATAGGACATCGAACATCCTTATAAAACTGTCAAACTGTTGCCAAACTGTCTGGACCAGTGTCACGTGATTCGTCGTCTCTCACCGTCACCTGACAATTGGAACTGTAGACAGACAGACAGACAGACAGACAGACAGACAGACAGACAGACAGACAGACAGACAGATAGATAGATAGATAGATAGATAGATAGATAGATAGATAGATAGATAGATAGATAGATAGATAGATAGTGCCTTCTCATATCCAGAGCTAGGATGGGGAAGGGTAAGAAAAGGCTGTGGTTGTTCAGCTGAGGTGCGAGGGCCCCTGAGGGTCAAAAGCATGACAACACAACAACAAACCATATAGCACTGGCCTTCTCTAACATACAATCCTGTCAATGTGCATTGGCACACATGGGCAGAAGAACATCAGACTGACAGGAGCCTCTATCACATGCCCTGGTGCCTGTTAGAGCACGTCGACTCTAATCACACATGGACATGTGCATGTTGGCCCCTGCCCAGAGACATGGATATGTCAGAGCATTGTGATTTCTAAAAGTGGAGCTGGTTTGTATGGAATCATTTCCATCATTTTCAGCTATTTTCTATATCATTTTTATACATATAGATAACTGTCTCTGAGCCATAGTTGTTCATTCATTGTTTGAATAACTCATGTTTCATGACCAGCACGCAAGAATCCCTTCAAACAGGTGTGCAGAACCCCAATTCCTATCTTAGCTGCAAATAAATACTGTTGTGTAGAAGTTTATGAGCTCTTAACTGACCTAATCAGGCAAGCAAACATTAAAATGTTGATTTTCCCTACTGCATGTGGGCAACGGGTAACTGGTGAGGAGCTCTGGTGTGCCGTTTACTCAGGCAGAAGTCCTGGTATGACATTTAACGAGACATGCTATTACCTCACATTATCTGAAGCCACTGCAAGGTGTGAGTCATGTCAGCGAGGGAATCCTGGGTTGAAGAGGCTGTTTGAGAGGGGGTCCACTCCCTCTCCTCTCTCAGTCTGTCATCTCATGTTATCACTCCATCTTTTCACCACCTGATTCACCTGACAGCTCAGTCCCTCCAGGCGGAGCTGGACTCGTGGCCCCCAGACGTCCCACCCTGGTTCACTGAAGCCTACCGCCTCCTCCTGCTGGTATTCTTGCTCAGACGGATTTTTTTTTTTTCTTGAAGATGTTCTCTCTCATATGCTGCACGTAACTGTGAAAACTGCTGCTTTTTTTATATATAAAAGCCAACGTATATACAAACCATATAGATTTACTGGTTCATTTGGGGCCTTGGGATTAAAGAAATTAAACAACACAGTCGCCATCTTCTGGACAGAGTGAGAATATTACTCCTTTACCTGTTAATGATGTGCATTAGAAGAAATATCTGAACAATTAGATTTTAAATAAAAAGGGTTAAGTATTCTTTAAGATTTTGTTAAGGTGCGCTTTTGTAGATTTGTGCAGAAGTAAAGCTTACAGATCATCGACATATTCTAATCTGATTTATTTATTCTGAGGTCTGAAATCACAATTTCACAATAAATTAAAACATTTATAGTGTTCGTCTTTGTCATCCCTGTTTGTATTAACTCAGATATGAACACGTTTGGAGGTTTTTGCTGAATAAATCGAGCAACAGGTCCTCTAAAAAAGTGAATGTGTGGTTTGAAATAACAGTAGAGCAGCACAGTGGCTTACTCAAACTGAGGATAAAAATGGATGTCAAAACATATCCTGTTTTAAATATTTTGTTTTTTTGCAGATGCAGTATATAAGTTTCTCCTCCTGACAAGTCCTTCCGCATCTTGACCACACGATGGCGCAAAGACAAAACGTTTCTGCGTCACGTTACACGTCTGTCTGTTGTAATTCAGTCCAGAAACACGTTTAATCAGTTTGCTGTGAATAATTGAGGTAGAAAACTAAAAACTACTGTTCTAACAGAGAGCACATCACATTAACTCTGAGTATTTTCTTCTTTAACGTTGCATTTGATTAAATGACATTTGTTAGACTTTGCTCGTGTCCCAGGCATCAATATTAAATGAATAAAGACTATACTGAGATTAAAGCAGCAGAAATTACTGCGAATATAAAACTGCTGTATTGATTTGGAGGGTGCACCCAATAGAAGCCCAGTGTGTGTCTTTAAGAGGCGTGCGTTGAGAGGAGGTGGAGTCGTGAGCCACATCTCGGCGCACAGCGGCACTCAGCTGATGGGAGGGGTGCAGCGCGCAGACAGGAGCCCGGATCCATGGCAACAATCATGGCAGGTGGGAGCAGCAGCAGCACAAAAAAAAAAAAAAAAATGTCCTAAATCCATATTTCCATGTTCTATCTGTGTGCGTGTGTGTTTTAGCACGGTAATGAGTAGTGAGTGGAGCTGTGTCGGAGATTTAAAATGACCCGTGTGGATTATTTGTGTTGTGTTTCAGAAGCTGAGACCCGTCAGAGGCTGCTGCGCACCGTCAAGAAGGAGGTGGGTGTTTTCAGCTCAGCAGTTCAGTTATCGAGTCGGAAAAACAAACAATGTTGGTCATATGGAGCTGTATAGTTCACACTGCAAACACGCACAGGCTCCTCAGGTGATCCCTAGCAAAGACTAGGAGACATCTGAGACAAAAGTGTCCATATCTTAAGAAAGATTTAAAAAAACAAGCCTGTGTTAAATATTAGAATGCTAATAGTAGCCTTTAAAGTACGTTTAATAGTTCATTTTTTATGAATACTCTTTATTTTTTAGTGCATAAAGCTGCAGCTCAGTAATTATTTTTAAGGAGAAGCAGCACGAAGAAAACAGATTGTCTGGAGTCAGTGTTTGTGGTGTTAATGGCAGAGTAAACTATCAGCCTTCTGCCAAACCATTTGGTGGTGTTACTTAGACACAAACTGTCTGTATGTCTGTGTGTATTTGTGTGAGTGTGAGTGAGCGAGCGAGCGAGAGAGAGATTCATGTAATGAGTTAGGCTATATGGAAATGGCAGCAGCTCCAGTGGTCTGGGTTTTCCACCACATCATGTTGCTCATCATCATTTGAGGTTAGTGCAGCAACGCAGAAGACCAGAGTTCAGCGGAGATCAGGTGAAACATCGCCAGCATTTAGTCTGCCTGACATTCAAACCCCAGATGAGGTTTCTTCAAGAGCTTTTCGTCCTCAGATGGCTCTTCCTCTTAAGAAAATTAAATCAGGCCTTTGCTTTTGGGATCTAAAATGCTGGCATTAAGTAAGGCTTCTGTAAAGCAACATTATGGGGACTTTAAATATGATGTGGGAGCAATATGAGCGAATAATGAGAAGCTCAAGGTGCATGAGCCTCCATTTGGAAGAAGAAGAATTCAGCCCATCTAACGTCTGTGTTAGAATAGATAAAACACTGCATCACAAATTGCTTTATATCAAGGTATCCTATTCTTATATCAAGTGGGAATTTACTAAATCAGACTCCACCGCTAACGCATTATCTGAAATATCGGCTCAGCCTACTACACAGCTAACTAAGCCAGCAGTTACTGCAGGCAAACATTCAGACAAAACATTGAGTCTAAGAACTGGTCCGTGTGGTGAAACCTGTTTCAATTTGTAATGCCGCATTAAAATCTCATTTTGGTAAATATCTTTTTCCTTAGCTCTGTTAAGTTACATGAACAGCTGGTGCCGCTGGCCAACTTACGCTCCCCAGAGTTTATAGTAAGAGAAAATATCCAAGTATTTGCAGCAGTTTGATTAAATATTCACAGCTGAACCAAATCGGCTTCAAACTGTCTCTGCTAACTGTAACACATCCATTGTGTAGGAGATCTGTAATTCATGAATAAATAATAAAGCTGAATATCAGCTTGTCCTGTTGATGTGAATTGATGTCTGTATTACTCTTTTGTTTTCATTGTCCTTCAGCGGTGTGTACTTTACTGCTGAGGTTTTATTTCCCTCTGTTTGTTCAGGGAAGGTTTCCTTAATATCGCCCACACTTACTAAACATTTACAGTAAACACATCGAGACCAGGATCTTTCCATCTTAATCTAAACTCCACACTGTTGATCAATTAAAACCACACAACTTTCTTTTAATCTAGATTACAAGTTCAACGTCTCTTTTAAGGCTGCTGTGGGTTTTGCCTCTTTGCTCTCATCTCTGATTGCCTCCTAAATTTCTAGACTTTATTTCTGCCAAGCAACAAAACCCAATAATCACATCCTGGATCTTGTGAAGAGAAGAATGTCCAGACTTTGCTCTGATTGTTTTCCTCCCGAGTCCTGTTTTCAGCCTTATCTGTGGAAGCCAGACATCCCTCGATAAAACCTGCCTTCTGTGTGGATAGAGGCCCACAATGGGATTCATTCACAGTGGCTCTTAGTTTGCTACTAACAGCCCACTTTATCCTCATCTAGGACTTAATGAAGGTCGGCACTAATTTTCATATGCGGTCATTTGAAAAAATAAGTGCAGCCTTTAAAATGGTTTACTTTGTCATTATATATGAACAACCTAACCCTTGGTCCGCTAGATAAATGTGATTTTACTCTAACAAATGACAAGTAAAATTAACATTTTGTCGCCATTTTCTAAGTAAAATGAATTAATAAACAGCTTAGTCAAGTGGGAGATGTAAATATGGCCCTATATTTACTGCATTTACTGCATTTACTGCGTAAAATAAGAATCACTGACTCCAGATTAGGTTCCACTGATTCGAATCTTCTCATGGAGTGACAGTCTTATTAAGCCTCTGTTTTTCTTTTTGCTGCTGTGTGTAGATGGTGTCACCATGCCAAGGTTTAAAGAGATGTTATTCTGAAAAAAAAGCTTGTCGATGCATATAGACTCTGGCAAATGCTTTAAAAAGATCAACAAATAGTTTAAGGTAAATGATTCCATTGTAAGAAGTGTTCCCAGTTTGGCTGCCCGTGTAAATTCAGCCCTGATTACTTGGATTAAAGTTTACCCAGACAGCATCAATAACAATTAAACTTTTGGCTAAAGTGATAGTGGCAACTAGTGGCCAGAAACCTGCCCATCCAGGGATCCATCTTCTTAGCCAGGTAGTGTATTGCTGCATATATGCAGCATATACACGTGACACAAACACTTAAAGATGATGCACGATGCAGTGAAGATTGACTTGAAGCAAAATATTAATTATAGAACAGCTTGGTGGGTATTTAGTATGCTCATCAAGATTAAAACAAAGGCAAAAAGAAGTTTAAGAGCTCTTTGAGCTGTTGATGTTCACATTTAGAAATAGATTGCACAAAAAACCTGCACAGAAGGAGTGCCGGGAAAATGCATTAGAGTTTTTTTTATTTATTTTTTTGCCAGTCAGCCTGTAGGCAAAGACCAGGCCTTTTGTAATAATGTGCTCTGGGTTGGGGACGCTGCGTATATGAAAGGCAACCCTCAAATATCTGGTAACTAAAGGCAACATGGATGAAAGCATGGTCAAACATTTCAGCAGTTTGTTGTCAGAGACCACTGTAACATTATGGAAACCATAACTTGTCACATCTATATGTTGAATATGTTTTTATTTTATATAAAAAAGCCAATTTTCCTTGTGGTCATGCTCAGGTTTTCCTCCTGTATCTTCAGGCAAAGGAGGATCAAATATTTGCTTTTCAACAGTGTGACGTCCTTATTCCTATTCTTCTTAAAAGAAATCTAGATGTCAGGTTTGTTTTTCCCGTCGGTTTATGATCATTATTACTCAGTGTGGGCTGCACCATAAGGTGTCTCTCTGCTGTGTGTTCTCACGCTGTCCTTGTCCAGCTGGTTTTGCGCCATCAGTCTGCTCAGATATACCTGGATGTGGGCCATTATATCCAGAGAGCGGAGAGCGTCTGTGACAGCAGAATTACCTCCTGGCACAGAGTCGGATTGAATGAGAACTGTTATTTGCCTCGGCTTCGATACAGAACCCCCCTCTGCCTCTGTGTCGTGCTCCTGCATCTGTCTTTTTGAATACACACCTGTGTTTGCTAAAGGATAGAGAGAGAGGGAGAGAGAAAGAGAGGGAGAGAGAGAGAGAGAGAGACTCAGACCATTTACTTTCCTGTCTCATATTTTAAGGCTGGGTGTCGTTCCACCAGTTTTATTCAGAGTTTTATGCTAAATAGAGATTTTCTGATTCTTGGTGGTGTATTGAAAGAAAACACTAATGCAGGGTTTCATTCTGCACGAAGAAGTGCAGGCAGGTCAAATCAAATGTTGTTGTTATAGACACTGGTAGAGATTATTACGCTGAACACTATTATACAGTTCTGACCTTTTTAAGAGACTGTATTCACAATGAGTTCTTGGAATGAATAAGATAGGATTATATGTCTGCAGTGAGAGACGTGCACTGCTGCAACGCCACGTAAAATCAGTCTGAATGTG
This sequence comes from Planiliza haematocheilus, assembly GCA_005024645.1. Taxonomy (NCBI): domain Eukaryota; kingdom Metazoa; phylum Chordata; class Actinopteri; order Mugiliformes; family Mugilidae; genus Planiliza; species Planiliza haematocheilus. The sequence goes on along the minus strand of SRSE01001388.1, from coordinate 4,978,274 downwards.
CTGCTGGCACAGTTGCGGTGATGCCCCTAACCAACTTGCATCAGTAAAGGCTTAGAGATTCTTCTTGCAAGTTCACCACATGGTTAAGCTAGCGCTGACAAACGGTACCTAATGTGCTCATAAAAATGAGAATGTTCCACGTCTGGCCAACTCGACGGTTGTGTTGTGGTTTCACTGTCTGATCGGTCCTTTAATTAATTACTTGTAGTTCAAAAAAACAGGATTCGGCCCGACGTCTCCCTGGTGAAAGTGCAGCTCTGGGTGCGTTAGATTAACATGAATAACAGTCGTGATTTTTGATGTTTGTTTCATTGTGCGCTCCCCTTCATTCATCACCCCGCGCGGGGATGATGAATAATAAAGGTTAATGGATGGCGCTTTCTCTCTGGCTCCTATTTCTCGGCTCTGCTGTTGCAGGAGTTAATTGGAATACTCAGAAGATCTTTTGTCACGCTGGCTGTCGCCTTCGAGCTACAAGTTAGTTAGTTAGATTCATCGGGCTTCGCAATAGAGCCCCAGAGCTCCTTCATGACTGTTCGCACACATTTATCTGTGAAACTGTAGTAATAATAATTGTGGCTTTTGAGTGGAAATGGCTTATTTAATTGGTCTAATGTGTGTTATTTTTCTCAGTTTCTCATTGCCAAAGCTGCACACGAGGACATGGCTGGATAAGATGTGAAATGACACAGTACATCTAGATGTCATCAGAGTCTTGTTGTCGTGGAGCTGCAGTGATTCTTGTTTGTTTCAGAGCTAAATGAATGTTGTTTAGTTGTCTTTTAGCCGGAAGTGATCCATGTGCCACGCGTGCCGTCTCCATAGAAACCTGCAGACACTTTACCATAAAAATTCCTCAGAGGCCTGATCCATAACCCAGATCAGAGAGATGGGGAAACACAAAGACGGAGTGTGCTCCCTCAAGTTAGCAAATCAGTTAGCTTTCAGTATGTCAGGTGCACTTAGACAGAAAAACTGGCGGGTTTATGTCCCCTGTGTTTTACATATGTGTGTGTGTGTGTGTGTGTGAATCAAGTCCAATCATAAGAGGAGCTGGTGTGCATCACTTCAGACTGCCGCTGTCTCTGTTGAGTTGGCAGCATGAATCATATCTGTTGATGCTGAAGAGAACAATGCTACCGATGCGAGCAGGCCGAGTCTGCGTAATGACTGCTGTCTCATTAGGGAGTGTGTTTTTGTATAAACCCATTCACGGGGCCAGGATTCTGGGCACGTTTGTTTTCCAAGTGTTTAGCAATAGCGATTAGTCAGTTTAGTCCGTTGACTTGCATCAACAGTGAGAGCCTGGTCTCGGTGGGTGAATTGTTCGTTAGATAGAGAAGCTTCTTTTCTTTTCAGGTGTTCACATCTGTATCTGATGCAAGAGTGGACATTTACATTTGGACATTTGTATTAACCAAACAATGACTACTAGATCTATAAATGCCTGATACATTTTTCAGAAATATTCATGATACATCGATGACCAAGTGCCTTCTCTCATATACAATTTTTTGGTGCTTTATTTCTGTTTCATGACACTCAATACTTGTTCTCAACTGTATTTACAGCATATGACAGCTTCTACTTCAAATTTTAAAAACAAAACACTGGATCATCTCAGTGTAATGTCTTATATTAAATTAAAAGAGACGTTTAAAAGCAGCACAGCAGTGATCAGTAGTAATCTAACATCAAAACTCGGGGGGCTGCTGATTTTCACAGTTAAATATATAAAATAAGTCATACTTGATTTAAAATTCAAAATTAAGATATGACTTACTCTCAGTTTTACTAAAGAGCACATTGAACCTTCCCTCTAAGAATCATAGTACCTCTGTGTACAGCAAGTAAACTGAACATTAAATCACTGACCCGTGTAAATTGAGCCTTAGTGGAAAATCTCGCCTGAAGACAGAACGACACTTACTGAAAAACTTTATGATCAAGTTTTGCACCATGAAAACTAATATTCTTTTATATTGCTTTATAACCACTGAAGAAATGATTGCCTCACACCACCGAAGGACAGGATCCACATGTGGATTGGGCAGAAGCAGCCACTGGAACGAAGAGCTGTGTGTGCGTTTATTGAGAGGACTGTGCGAGTGTGTGTGTGTGTGTGAGTTTCATACCTTGAGACTGTGGATATTTAGTTTTGTCCTCACTTCACAGTTTTGGTTTTAGGCATTTAGCAGTGATAGTAAAGATTTAGTTCAGCAAACGTCCTCACAAAGATAGCCCCGTGAGTGTGTATGTCAGCGAGTGTACATCTGTGTGTAGAAGGCGAACTTGGCAGACTAATATGGCCACTGTGGACAGACTCATTTCGGCAGGAAATTACAGCTATCTGTGTCGCTGTGTCCGGAGGTTGATTTTCTCCGCGCAGATTGCAGAGCGGTGCCCACACAGGGGGACGTCTCCATAGCCACCGGAGGGATTGATGCGCCAATATTGGCATGTAGCTGTTGTCAGGTCCGCGGGTAGAAGGACACATCACCGTGACGACCAAACCTAATCTAATGAGCGTCGCCCTGCGAGCACGTGTGTCTGACCTTCTCCGCCTCTTTTATAAAAAGAATTGCAAAAAACTGCACGAATTGGACGTCATTGGGGTTTGACGCAACTGGATAAAGTTGTACAGAAAGAGGCACCACCTCCGTTTCCCAGTGGTCCTTGGGATGAGAGCTGGTGACTCACCCTCCACAACTTAACACAAACTCCTCTTTCCTAAATGCCCCCTCCTCTTAACTTTTCAGCTCCCACCTCGCCATGCGCTCTGCTCCCTCTTTCATGCTGCTACCCTTTTCATACGCAGACATGCACTGAATGTATGAATTCTCTTAATCAGTCCTTGAAATATGTTAATCACTCAGTCAGACCCTCTCCTACGAGCCCCTCACAGACTGTTTGTACCAGTTGTGGCATATGAATGAGTCATCCAGCATCTGCCGTGTTATTGACAGGTGAAGCAGATTATGGAGGAAGCCGTCACCAGGAAATTTGTTCACGAAGACAGCAGCCATATCGTGTCCTTTTGTGGTGAGTAACCGAATGAATCCTGAATGCAGCTTTTGCTTGTTTGTAACCTTCGAGTTGAACTGGTCTGCAACAGTGAAAAGCCTTGATGTTGACTAATTTAATACAAGTCACTGTGACATTTGCCAGTGTTTATCTTACAGCCTTACAATATGCTCCTAATATTGTAAGGTTAAGGTAAGGTTACCATTTTAGAAAAAAGCGAGGGTTCATTTTCACTAATAACTAATATGAATGAGTGTAATACATACCGCAGGAAGGCAAATAATCTTTTAGCATTAAGCCACTTCATTGCCCCTACGTCTTACAATGGCACTATATCATGAAAAGAAAGTTATTCATCAGTCAAATTAAAGTTTAACACTTCACTCAAGGCTCCGCTTCTCCTAGCTGATTGACTTTGCTGTGACCGAGCCAAGAACTGTGAATAAATTGCTCAGAAATGGTCCATTGATGCAAACGCCTTCCTTCACTGGTCACTGACCAATGAGCCTTTTTACATCTCACCGAAGTTAAACACTCAGCCAAGACAGATTCAAATGAATGAAAAGAGGCTTAAAAAGATATTTTGAATGATTCATTTGAAGCGGTCTGCCCAGTTAAAGAAATTTGTGAGCGTGATCATCATTTAGCGGGGTAGTTATTCCTTGAGCTGAACAGGAATATCTCTGAGCCGAGGCAGGACAGAGACGCAGTGAAGGATCAGCGTGACCTCTGACTGAACTTCAAAACCAATAGATGAACAAAATCAGTTATAACTGTATCATATTGGCCACAAATTATTAACAATTGCTAAACATTAGTCATGCACTTAGAACTGGTACCAAAAGCAAGACGTGCAGTACATTATGCACAAAACTCTCCATTAGTCTACGTTACCTGGCAACGCCAGTGTTAGTCCATTAGAGAGACTAGAGCAAAGTTGGTGGTTTTTATTTTTCAGATTAGCTTTCATGTAATACGGACAAACCAGAATACATTTAAAAACCTCTTTAACAGAGAAGGAAGTTGAGATTTTAGCTGCTACTTTAAAATCCAACTGCCACGAGGAGCCACGTCACGGACAGAAGTTTTGCACGAGAAAATAATTTCCAGTTTCCGGACATTTAAAGTTCAGTGTTTCACCAAATGTTATTGTTATTGCCTCCGAAATCACACTAAGAGGTTGCAGCGTGATTACTGTGAAAAACACGCTGCCCACATGCAGGCGCTCACACTCGTCAGATGTCTGGCTCAGACCAGAGCAACCAGATATATTTGGGGATTTCAGTGTGAATAAATTGACTCTCAGCTTGCAGGAGATGTGATATTTTTATTAGTTAGAAGCCATTTGTGCAGAAAATTACTGATTATTCTCAAGTCTTGGAAAGCCATTAAAATTTAAAACGAAACTTTTATTGTGCAAACCGGAGAACAGCAACAAATCCTTCCCTCGACGGAGACTCTTATCACCGTGTAGAAAAACACGAGTGAGCTGTTGTCACCGTAAATAAGTGCAACGAGATGCAGAGATGTGAGAATATGGAGAACCTGTCAGGTCTCTATAGGCTCGCCGCTCTTTATTGTTGTGAAAGTCTAATTGCACACTTGCTGCATATTGCCTAGATGTATTGCGGCGGTGGGAGACACGGCTGTAACACATGATGTGGAAGGAAGGTTGAACTCTTTATTAGCCACAGTTCCAGCCACAACATTAAAACCACGTCCACTGATGATCTCTTTACGATGTAATGATCTTCTGGATCCGAGGATTTTTGTGGATGTTACCGTGATATGTACCACCACCTGAACATATGAAAGCTGAGATGTGCTACGAACATGCACCCGGTCACCTGTGAAGGTTGCTATTGTTAGTTTAGGAACAACTAAAAAAAAAAGAGACAGCACAAAGTGTTGACCTGGCCTCCAAACTCACTAGATCCCAAACTGATCAAGTATCTGTGGGATGCACTGGAACAAGCCTGATCCACAGAGGCCCCTCCTCTACCACCCCTCCCACTACCAGCGTCCTGGCGCCTCACAACTGTTTTGGAGTCACAAGGAAGACATAATGCATAAGATTAGCATAATGTTATGCTTGATCAGTGCCAATGACGATGACCAGTTGGTCATAATGCTATGGCCAGTTGGTGTACACTACCATCACGACTACATGATTTCCAAGTGAAGCATGTTTGAGTTTTACAGTGTGAGAGGCATTTGAAATGCAGCTGATGTTGAGCATCCTTAGCGCCATGTAATCAGCTTAACCCAGATCTCTTTTTGTGGTTTTATTTTTCTCTTGCAGCGTTAATGAAAATAATTAGTCACAGATTTCTAATACACTGCGGCTGTGGCTGTTGCTTTTTTTTTTTTTTTTTGGTCAGTATTGTGGGAACTAAATGTGCTTCATGAGTTTCCCTTTAGTACTTCCATGCTGTCAACAGATTCCACGGCCTGCAGTGTAGTCATTACTGGCCGCATCGTCTAATAGCCTGTTGTAACAGCTGCTGGTCAGCCTGATGTGTATTTTTTCTTCTGCTACTGTGATGCGCCCCTGTGGATAGCTCAGGATGACCCTCTCAACCTCTTTGTATTGTTGTCAACCAGCCTCCTCCTCCGCCTCCTGACTCCTTCTTGTGATCCCTATAGTGGCTCTTGTTACTACGTGTACTCTTTCAGCTGTGGTCTGTTCAGAGATGAGAGCGTGTGGAGGATGGGAGAGGGGCTCAGCTAGCAACACCGGGGAGCAATTAACTTCCACCACCGCTTCCCAGGCAGTCTGTAATGTGGACGCTGTGGAGGGAATGTGTTAAGAAACAATGACAAGTAGCAGAATAGGGCTAAAAACACACTAGATTAGTAGCTGTCATTATCACCTGTAATCCTTCATTTACCCAGTTACAAGTTATTTCTTACATCCTGTGAGTTAAACTCCTTGCTTCTTATGGTGTATTGATCACAAAAGATGCACTTACACTCACTATCATCTGTGACAATAAGAGGAACACCTATAAGATGGATTTTTAAGTTGCATACGTGTTATTTAAAGTTTACATAACAAAGAATCAAACAGGACATCGCTATCTTAGCAGATGAGTAATAAATGATTGCAATGTTTCATCACTGAATTTTCTGTGGCTCACCTCGCTGACTTATTGACAGATTGTCCATACAAAGACCTTCTGTTCAGGCCTTCTGGCCTTCTCTGAGTGAAGTGTTGGTCAGCTGTGTGCCACGGACAAGAGTCTCTTAATGCACTCAGTTGCCACAGATACAGGATGATTAGAGGCAATTTACTGCGTTAGCTGTTTTCACCAGGCGGGACTGTACAAAGGCGGATCCTACGGGCATGATGCTCCTTTGCTTTCAAGCTCAGATGAAACATTTATTTTCAATAAATAAGTTCATATTGCTTTATGTTTAAAAAAAAAAGATGTTTCCCAGTGATAAAGATATTTCCCTTGTGCATAATGTATATCAAGTAGCACTCAGGTTTCATTTGTGGTGTGTCGGTGCAGAGACTGTGACACACTTTATATTTTCTTCTTGGTAGACGGTACACGGCAGCTTTCTAAAGGTGCATGCTAAAGGTTTCTGTCTTTGAATTTTTGCGAACGCAGACCAGTTAGCAGAAATGATGAGAGCGTAAGGAGCATGAACTATATATGGAGACCTTTTAATGAAGCGCTTTGTACTGACATTTACGGTCTTTGCTCTTTTAATGATGTGAGATACAAGGGGGGGAAAATGCAGGAAGAGAGGAAGGAGAAAAGGAACGTGCAGGGTTGGGTTGATGCACCGCCGCGCTCACATTTAGACAACCATAATAAGATTAAAAAGCAGCAGAATGAAGGAAAACGAGGAGCCAGCCGCGTATGAAGGAGTGAGGACGGTGGCAAAGAGAGAGAGATGGAGATGCTGATGAGTCCTCACGGCCCCTCCCTCCTCTCATCTCTCCCCGAGCTCGATCGCTCCATCAACGGGGGTTGCCGTGGCAACCGCAGCCTTCCCCCTGACCCCCATGCGAACGGAGCCACAGGATTAGTCCTGAAAGAGAACTCAAATGTCAACACGGCTCCAGGCACTGCCACGTAGGCCTGAGAGGGAGAGCAGGGTGTCTGTTCTCCGCCGTGGTCGAGCGATTGTGCGAGTGTGTCAACATGTCATCAGCTTGTGTGTTCAGTGCCTCGTTCCTCAATAAACTGGAAAAGATTATGTGAGGGTGTGATTTAATTAAAGATTTATAGGAGCCAGAGAAAATTGCAGCAAAGACGCAGATGCCTCAAAACAGCAAACCACGACTAACTAAAAATCTACCACAGGCTCATATATAAAAGTGTTGCACTGCAGCCTGTCGTTGTGATATGAATTTAAACAATTTAAAAATTCATTGCCACAGAGTTCCTGTAAAAGGGTATTGGCACTGAATGGATTATCTTGATGAAATAACAGCTGAAGTGGGTTTATGACTCGCTATTTATAGGATAATTGTTTGTGTCACGAAGCACATTAGGTGCCGATTGTGTGCCAGTGCCAAGTATTTGGCTTATAATGTTTATCCCAAGTGTTAAAAAATTAAAGTTGTTATTATAATTTTTTGTAATATACTAAGTATGCTTTAATTTTTTATTTATTCTTGTTTTCTGAGTTGTCATGTTGCTCTGGTGTACAGTATTAATAAAGAGTACATTTTTTTCCCAGCTGCTGTGGAGGCATGTGTTCTGCACGGGCTGAAACGGCGAGCAGCAGGCTTCCTGCGCAGCAACAAGATAGCGGCCCTCTTCATGAAGGTGGGGAAAAGTTTCGCCCCGGCTGAGGAGCTGTGCAGGAAGGCCCAAGAGGTCGAGCAGATCATCGAGACAAAGTGAGAGACGCACACATCACGGCTCGTCCTCGCACATCACAGACGACTTCAAAGCTCATATCAAAGCCTGTTTTGATTGTTCCGTCAAAAGCCCTGGAAACAAATGGCTGTTTGTCTGAAGCATCTAAATAATTCATGCTCTGAATCCTCTTTTTGAATCATAAGTCTCTAGTGCTGTGAGACTGATGTCATTTTTAACAGAATAAATTTTTAACTAAAATTGTGACTCTTTCCTTGTGAAGACGAAGTCAGAGCCTCCAAAGTCAAGACAGCCTTCGCAAGATGCCCCGACTGCCCAGCCTCACCCCGCAGGGCGTCAAGAACCTGTGGATCAGGACGGCTCTGTTTGAGAAGGTGCTGGACAAGATCGTCCTCTACCTGGTGGAAAACAGCACGTATGTTGAGCGGGAAAATAACATCATGTTCAGCTGTGTTACCACATTTCCCCATCCCCTCAGTATCCCCTTTCATGCTTGTCTTCCAGTAAGTACTACGAGAAAGAGGCTGTTCTGATGGACCCCGTGGACGGACCTATCCTTGCGTCACTGCTAGGTAATGATATGAGGCCTTGTGAGCTTTTATGTAATTTATTGTCATCATCTAACATCATGTGCTGTACCCTGGACATTTGAGCACATAATATTACTCTACTCTTTCTTACAAAGGCCATTTGAGTACCTCATCTTGCTTCTTCAAGATCTTATAAAATATTTTAAAAACAGGGAAATTCACTCTTTAAACTACTATCCCTGGACTTACCATCCTCTTAAGCTCATTCAGGTGTTCTACATTTATTAAAGCTTGATCCTTGCAACAAGAGCCCTTAAAGGGAAACTACTGTTTTTTACAACCTGGACATTATTTCTTGCATAAAATATGGTTGTTTACTCATCCATGTAACTTTTATGTAGATTGATCTACAGACCCCAGATGATGTCTTCTGATCTGGATGATGTCGTCTCTGAGTGCCGCGCGCACCTGCGACAGTCGGCTTATTTACCTGTAATTTGCTACTGCTAGTTTTATTGCAACATGGCTTCATATTTTTCCGACTCGGCTTCTAAATAACGCATGACCTACCGCGAAACTTGTTCATTTCACTACTTTGCCACAGCTATGGTTCGTCCGCATGAGTCGGAAAAATATTCAGCCATGTAGCAATAAAACTAGCAGTAGCAAATTACAGGTAAATAAACCGACTGTCGTGGGTGCGCGTGGCACTCAGAGACGACATCATCCAGGTCAGAAGACATCATCTGGGGTCTGTAGGTTAATCTACAGACCCCAGATGATGATAGCAGTTAACTCCAGACTCAACAGGGAATAGCACTAGCGTATGATAACAAAATATTGGTGAAATGAACGAGTAGTTCCCCTTTAAAGCTCTTCTTTCCAATTTAGTTTGTACGTTAGGAACCACAAATTGCAGCATGTCCTTAGAACAGACACTGATTTTCACGCTGTCTAGTGTCTCCACAGAATCTAACTCTGCTCTTTGATCATCGACAGTTGGACCTTGTGCTTTGGAGTACACAAAGATGAAGACGGCCGACCACTTCTGGACAGATCCGTCTGCTGACGAGTTGGTGCAGAGGCATCGCATCCACAGCGGCCACTGCAGGCAGGACTCTCCCACCAAGAGGCCTGCTCTGTGTGTAAGTATTAAATCTAGTAATAAAAAGTATTAGATCCTGCAGAATTAGTTCCAGGCTGTCTTTATTTTATCCTGTGTGTATAAATGATGCCATTATTCTGTGTATTAACTGGCATGTGTAAGCAGACAGTCAGTTCACAGACATTCACACTCATTCACGCGTTATGTTATCAGGTCATCTTGGCCTGTTTGGCACACCCCGATAGTCTTTACAGCTCCATGGCTGCGTGTGTTTCTTTTCTTTCGTGTCAAGCGCAAGTAGACCTGTGTTTGGCCGCATTGGTGCACATGAATGCGTAGATGCTAGTCATCAGTCTGTTATCTGATTCGATACGTTGCGTGTCCGCGCCGTGCAGATCCAGAAGCGGCACTCCAGCAGCAGCATGGATGAGCGCCCTTCCCCCTCGCCGTCGGCTCGGGAATATGTGGAGTCGCTGCATCAAAACAGCAGGGCGACACTACTGTTTGGCAAGAACAATGTGCTGGTGCAGCCGGTAAGTGTCTGGTTCCTCTTCAACACTGCTGTCATTAAAATATAAGGGATATTGTGTTGCAAGTTACACACCTGAACTAAAACGCTTGCCTGTACACTATGTTTACTTGTTGTTTTGTGTATAGGGTGTAGTGCACATTGCATGGTTACACAACCTAACCTAACGTATCCTAGACTTAACCTGCCTCCTGTAAGATGGAAATAAAGGATGTGTTGTGTATGCAGATCTTCTTTTCCCTTCATCCTCTCTTTTCAAAACACAAAACGGTTGTTGATGTGATATGACTGTAAATGCTTGGATAAGACTTCCTTGCTTGGCAATTTCATCTCCGGATTCAGCACAGTCTCCCCGGGGCTCGTAGATACTGACGCATCTTTCTTGTTGCAAATAAAATCTTGTGGTTATTTCAGAGGGATGACATGGAGGCTATCCCAGGTTACCTCTCTCTGCACCAGACCGCTGATCTCATGACTCTGAAGTGGACACCCAATCAGCTCATGAACGGCTCCGTTGGAGACTTGGACTATGAGCGCAGGTGCAAAATGACCCACCTTCAAATGGATGATGATTACAGTGATTGTGTCTGCCATGCCTGGATTGGATAATATTACCAATCCTTCCCCTGCCAAGAGTAGCTACCAAGTAATGCGCCTGCACAAAGACGTTTAAGTGCTGCGTTATTTCTTTACGTGTTCTCTGTGCTGTCTGTGTAACTGAAGCGCGGCTCGGGGGCGCAGCAGGCCGAGTAAATGCTGCTGATTTGATGAGGCCTTTTTTTTTTTTTTTCGCGCACCAGCAGCCGACCGATGGTTTATTGACTGAGACACAGACAGGCCTTTCTCAAACTAGCAAATCATGTTATCTGTGCATGGTTTCTCTCATCAAAAACCCTTAATTACTGCATTAGGCAACCACATCTGCTTGTGTATGTGCACACTCTTGGCTCGACTTCTACTTTAGCTAGTCCTAAATTTAATGTCAGCTTGTGATCACCTGGCTATTTTTTTTTACCAATGAACTATTTCTTATTTTTCAGTGTTTACTGGGACTATGCCATGACAATCCCTCTAGAGGAGATAGTTTATTTGCACTGTCATCAACAAGGTGGGTGCAGACAAACCTTTACAGTTACAATTAATATTTTTACAATGACGGCAAAGGAGCATCATGAATGAAGTAATCGTCTGCTACACATCTCCTGTAGTGGACAGCGGAGGCACGGTGGTGCTGGTCAGTCAGGACGGGATCCAGAGACCTCCATTTCGCTTCCCCAGAGGAGGCCATCTGCTCCAATTCCTCTCCTGCCTGGAGAACGGTTTGCTTCCCCACGGCCAGCTGGACCCTCCGCTCTGGTCCCAGAGGGGAAAGGTCAGCAGAGGGGGACTTTCTTAACACTAAAATGCAAAATCAGCCTAATCTGATCAATAAATCAATTTGGATTTAGAAACAGATGCACTGCCTCATTATATTATTGCTTGATGAACGTGTGGCTCGGTTTTCTCTCTGCACCACCGCACATAAAGTGTCTGCTTAAATGAATGGATGCTTTTGTTAGACCATGAGCAGCTTTGTATCTGCAACTAAACTGAATAATGAACACCACCCACGCGTGTACAGCTGCTATTAATAAGCTTAATCATACAGACGTTCATCATCTTCAGTTTCACGGGGATGGCATAACTAGGCTCTCCATTGGTTTCGCTTATTTTCCCTTTGCAGGGAAAGGTGTTTCCCAAGCTGCGGAACAGGGTTCCTCAGGGATCTGGATCCTCAGAGTCGGTCTCAGATAAGGAGGAGGACGAGGCCACGGACTATGTCTTCCGCATCCTCTTTCCAAACAGCCAGTCAGAGTTTGGTGAGTTTTTATCCAGAGAAGCAAATGACCTGGGCCTCGTCCAGATTTTTGCATCATGATAAAAAAAATGTCGCTGGTTGTTTGTTACAGTGACTGTAACCCACCCTTCCCATCTGACTTCCTCCCTCTCCCTTCACCTGAGTGGACAGTCCCCCTCCAAAACAGGGACGCTGGTTGTACCCAAGAGGTCCTGCAGCTGTCCTGAAGAACCCCCCTCATTCACAGGAAGCAGCTGTAACACTGTCACACCTTGCCTCGTCTGTCAGCTTACCTTGCTTTAATTCCTTGCCTCTAATATCCTCCTGGCCTGCCCTGCGCCTCTGGCGAAGTTTATTGACGTGCCGCGTTATTAAAGCCGCATTGTGTCACACCTTTTTTACTGCAAGTAACCTTTTTAACAAGCAGTGGGTGGACAGCTGATTGATCAAATATGGCTCCTGAACGGAGAAAAGCTCTTGCTCAGTCGCGCTTTCTCTCTGTAATGTAATCAAATATGATGGCTTTGTGCTTTCAGATTCAATTCCAGATTGCTTCAGTGTTTTTGTTTATGTGCATCATCTTCGCTCAAACAGGAATCAAGAGCAAATAAACTGCACTCTGAAATGCTTTGAGCAGGTCACATCTGATCAGCGCACTTCTGCTTACGCCAAAAGTGTTTACAGCTGTGCTTAAAGCAACCTCAGTGCATGTGAAATTCTTCTTGAACGCTTGATCCTGCTTTTAAAGTGATAATAACGATGTGCGTCTCTGTGTGTGTGGGTGCCGCAGTCACTCCTACAGAGCTGATGGATCAGGGAGCTACGATGTGGCATCCCACTCTCAGGAAGTCGTCGTGTTCATCCTGCTCTCCGGGGAGCTTCTCTGAAGGAGCGACGCCCAAGGGGTGCAACCATGAGAGGTGAGAGATGAGCCCTAGCGTTAGATAATGACAGAGGAGCCTCTGAAGGACGGCGGTGGAAACACGCCCACTCACCTGACATCCAAGACAATAAAAAAGAAAACTGGGCATGGAAATAAGAATACAAGAAGCTGGCAATTAGCCTGAAGAATATTGTGTGACATTTACCTCACTGGACTGAAAATGTGTTGGGAGAATTAGGTGATAAGCACGGCAGATAAAATGGTTGAAAGCAATGAAAAAAAAAAAAAAAAACGCAAGCTGCTGGGCCCAATTTGTTGTATATGGCACTGCAGTAGTTTATCATTTGATAAAAGGTCAGACGCACTGTAATAAACCTTTCATTAGATACATGAAGGACATTATGAATAACCTACCATGCACTAGATGATCGGTTTAATGATTGCGCTTTAAAAAAAAGAGAACAGTATAGTCATGAAAGGTCAAAACGTTTTCTGTAAATAAGTAAAATGATCCGTGCTATGTCTTCCTGCAGGACTCCTTTGAAGCTGCTATGTGACAACATGAAGAATCAGATCATCTCCAGGGCATTTTACGGCTGTATGTGATTGCTTCCTGCATACATTTGAATATTAACACCTGTTCACATTCAGTGCAAAAGTGTTGGAGGAAGTCGTAGACAGTGTTCTCCTTTAAATTAGCTCCTCTGCAGAGGCGGTAAATAACTAACTGTGTTGTCGAGCAGGGTTGGCTTACTGCCGTCACCTGTCCACTGTGCGTACGCACCTCTCCGCTCTCGTCAATCACGCCATCGTGGCCCCTGACGTGCCCTGCGATGCCTTCGGAGGGCTCACCCCAGACGTGTGGCGGACGTTCCTCCAGGACTGCACAGTAAGCATCAACGGGGCCGCTGCCTCATATTCACTGCAGACAGTCTGCTGTCCACACACACGTCTCTTTCACTCAGTCTTTTGTCTCATTCATATTCATCCTCTGCTAATCGTGTGGCTCACACCATTAGTCTCACAGCGGTGAAGCGTGACTAATGGTCCTGTCAGTCTCCACAAAGTCCACGTCTGTACTTGAGTTGGATATTAGTTTTATTGACATGGAGTCAGTGTGAATAAAGAATGAACAATGCTTTACTTTTTAGTCTTTTTTAAAACTTGTACGTTCATTCTTTATAAATAATAACAGTGCAGGATTTGATCTTTATTAAGAGTCTCTGTTGTATTTAAGTATTAATAGATCATACACTGATCAGCCACAACATTAAAACCACTGACAGGAGACTTGAATAACATTGACCATCTTGTGACAGTTCAGTGTTCTGCTGGAAAACTTTGGAATCTGACATTCATGTAGATGTTACTTGATGTCACATGACACGTAGCACCCACCTAGACCAGACCAGACACCCTCACCCCACAGCAATGACACAGCCAGGATGCAGTTTGACACAGACATGCCCACAAAAATGGTTTAGGAACAACTCAAAAAAACATGAGAAACAGCACAAGGTGTTGACCTGGCCTCCACTTTCACCAGCTGTGGGATGATCCACAGAAGCCCCTCCCCTCATCCCACAGGACCCAACAGGACACCCACAGAATGCCCATGGTCATAATGTTATGCCTGATCGGTGTATGAAAGGCGAAGCACTGAGTTTACTGGCATTTCTTGTATCTTCAGACCTACAAGGAGCAGGAGCTGCTTCGCCTGGTCTACTTCGGGGGTGTGGACCCGTCTCTGCGTAAAGAAGTGTGGCCTTTCCTGCTGGGTCACTACCAGTTTGGAATGTCAGAGTCTGAGAGGAAGGAGGTTTGCTGTTTCCACAATCTTACCTTTGCTTCCAAATCACCCCCTCCCCTCCACCCCCCTCCCCGAATCACTAACCCCAGTCTTTACCACCTTGCCCTCAGGTGGATGAACAGGTGCGGGTGTGCTACCAGCAGACCATGCGCGAGTGGCTCAGCTGTGAGGAGATTGTTCGCCAGCGAGAGAAGGAGCAGCACGCTGCGGCATTAGCAAAGTGTTCCTCTGGGGCAAGCATGGACATTCCCAGTCAGAAGATGACCCATCACGATTCCACCGTGAGCAACGAGGTAAAGCAGATTTACGCATAAAACTATCCACAGAAGCATTAACTCAAAAAGAGATGTGTCCTCATTTAGTTATTTGTCCTGACAATGACAAAACAATGATAACATATGTGGATGGATTTTCTTGTTCTCTTACGCTGGTGGAAGTATTAAAAACATGTGATACATTTCTACTTACTGGGCATAAGAAATTTCGTGGGACACAACCTCATCTCTTGAAAAAGGCATCAATATTCAGATCTCGTGGTGCCTTAAGCTTTAATTTTGAATTTGTTACCTGCAACTGTTTACAACAGCAAATCCCTGTTTATCTTGTATGTCTCATATGGTACAGTCCCAGTCCTCCCAGAGCTCAGACAGGCAGAGTCTGACTCGCCTGCAGAGTGATTCCAGCAGCAGCACACAGGTGTGAAAAACTCACAACATAACAGCCTGCATAAATAAATGCTGCCATCCTGACCTCGGTATTTTAAACCACATTTTAAAATTCATGACTTAGATGCATGTGAAATCCCAATTTTGAATCAATACTCCTCACTGCTGCGTTCTCTCTGCTGCTAGTTCTTCACGTCCTCCCACCCCTTCCCCTGGAGTAGTCTGCTTCCCTTTGGCTTGTTCTTTCAGGTGTTTGAGTCCGTAGAAGAGGTGGACCAGATTGAGACAGAGCCCAAGAACGAAGAGGCGAAACAGGTGCCAAAGATGCCCAACGGAGCTCTGCAGAACGGGACCAGCTCCCCGGACTCTGGACATCCTTCCTCCCGCAACTTCTCCGTCACCTCAGGCCTGTCAGACGGCTCCTTCAGCACAGAGGACAGCGCTGCACACGATGCAACCCCGAGATCTGCCGCTGTCCCTCAGGCTACGCAAGGCGCTGTCAAACCCGCAGAGGGAGAGAGTGATGGTCTGACGGAGGAAGGAGACAGCAAGGTGAAGGGTGAAGGGAAGGGACGGGACAGGGAAGAGGAAAAAGCACCTGATGTGACCAAAGCTGCAGAAAATACTAAGACTGGGGTGATGGATGACACTGTGGACAAAAAAGAGAATATTGAGGAGTCAGGAGCTGTTAAAAAAGAGATAGCCAAGGTTGAAGAAGGAGAAAGCGCAGACATTAAAGGAATAAAATCTCATTTGGAAAGCGGAAAAGAAGTGTCAGATGAGGATGCTATGACAGCAACAACAGCTGCCACACAAGCCGATGGAGAGCAAAGAGAAGTGAGTAAAGAAGCAAATGTGGAAAAGATGAAGGACCTGGACAAATCAGAAACAAGTGAAAAAATATTCAAAGCTCCCGGGGCTCCTGAGATGGAAAAGGGTCTTGCTTTCTCAGAAGAGAGAGCAGGAGGAAAATACTGTACCTCTCAGAAGGATGAGGCTCAGGGCATGACTGAGTCTGATGAGTCTCCCTCAGCCATAGAGATGGAGGAGATCCCCAAAGCCAAAATTTCCATGGTGCCTTGGAGCAGGAAGGGACAACGCGAGAACTCGTCTTCCTCTGAAGAATCGGCCCCTCTCACGGCGCTCAGGCAGGAGGTGGAGCAGGCAAAGCTCAGCCCAGAGGGTACGGAGTCCATGCTGTCGGAGGAGCCGGAGATGGAGAGCCTCTACCCTGCCTTAGAGTCTGAAAACACGAAGAGCGGGGAGACCTCTCAAGAATCAGCCGGGGGTGCTTTCTCTGTACGCACACTTTTTTTATATTACTTCCTATTTTCTTCTCTCTTATGAGTGTGTGTCATTCATCGTGGTCATTTTGTCCGTTTCAGCAAGAGCTTTTGGACTTGTACACGCTGAATCTGCACCGCATCGAGAAGGATGTCCAGCGCTGCGACAGAAACTACTGGTACTTCACACCTGCCAACCTGGAGAAGCTGCGCAACATCATGTGCAGGTAAAAGACTGATAGTGGCGGGGATGTAATGAAAGCTGATAAAATCTTTTCCCGGTCATTTCTCATCTTGTAATTGAGGTAATGAAAATGTTCTTACCGCTTGCATCTGACTTCAGTGCCCTTCTTATCTGGTTTAAAAAGATTCCTAAGTGTAAGGGTCAGTTTCCATGAAAACACTAACAATTAATTGATTATTAACAGTTGGTGCTTGTGTAGCCTTTTATACCTTCTTCTTCTGTCACACAAGGCTCCATTGTCGTCTGCAAACAAAAAAAATAGTGAGACACATTGATGTATTAATTGTTCCTGTTTCAGCAACATTTTCTATTTTCTATTTCTTCAAAAAGTCTTTGAAAAGTGACATTGAGCATCTCCTTATGATCCAGTATTATGCTGGAAAACCCTTTGGTCCTGGCGTTCACGTGGATGTTACCTAGACACATACTCCCCACCTCATAGGGACCCAACAATGTGTCTACCTCACCACAAAACCTGTTTAGGAACAGCTTTGAAAACATGAAAAACAGCCCTAGGTGATGACCTGGCCTCCAAATTGCCTCGATCCTGAACTGATCAAATATTTGCAGAATGTGCTGGAACAAGCCTGATCCACAGAGGCCCCTCTCGTCAACCCACAGGATCCAAAAGCCCCCACTAACGTCCTGGTAGCATCCTGGTGCCAGACAACTGTTTTGGAGTCATGAGGGAGACATGCATAATATGAGGCAGAAGGTTTTAATGTTGCGGCTTATCTGTATATTCATGAGCAGTTTTTAAAGTCTTCGGTAGGAACTACTCGGTGTAGAGCGGAGTGCTGCAGGCTAGTTTAAGAGACACAGACACATTTAATATGTTCATTTTGTTCTTTTCATGGGATTTATTGCCAGTAAGAAAAATATTTTTTAACTCTAGCCTTGAGTATTTTCTTTTTCTCATGAAATAATATTGAACAGATTCGTCTTATTTGTCCTCCCTGGTGCACCGTCACGTCTGAATGGGCACCTGTCTACTACTTCCTTTACGAGCCTGCTGATGAATAATAACAACAGATTGTGAACATTTCAAATAGTTTCTGCTCTGCGTTGAAGAAGCAGAGCAGAGCGGCCTCGAGGGTCTAACTTCATTCCTCTTGGTTGTGTATTTGCAGCTATATCTGGAGGCACCTTGACATCGGCTACGTTCAAGGCATGTGTGACCTGCTGGCTCCTCTTCTCGTCATTCTGGATGATGGTGAGTCAGCGCAGTGATTCACTATTTACTTCAACCGCCGTGTATTTTTACTGTTAAAGATGGAACAGAGGAGGAGAGCTTGCCCACTCTCTTTCTCACTCCACCTCCCTCTATTCTCTGTCCTCCTTTCAGAGGCCATGGCTTTCAGCTGTTTCACTGAACTCATGAAGAGAATGAATCAAAACTTTCCACACGGAGGAGCTATGGATACTCACTTCGCAAACATGCGCTCTCTAATCCAGGTGACACAGCCCCAGTAAAGCCTTTACAAATACTGCAGGGGTCACGTACCGCTAAATCCATTCATTACTTAAAAAAAAAAAACACGTCTCACCTGAATCTCCCCTCATCCCCTCTCTGTGTAGATCCTGGACTCTGAGCTGTTTGAGCTTATGCACCAGAACGGAGACTACACCCACTTCTACTTCTGCTACCGCTGGTTTCTCCTTGACTTCAAACGAGGTAAAGTGACGGCACAGTGCGAAATTGTTCGTGCCAATTAGACGAGGAAGAGATTCACTCGTCTTTAAGCTCCATTTGTGGATAAAATGCCAAACCACTTGGCAGCTTGTTAGCTGCACATGCAGTTACTAAGGCTCAGACAGCATTTGGAAGTCAGTTACATCTTTGGGAATCCATTCGCTGGTGTTGCTAATGAAATAACTGAATAACACGAGCTGCTAGTTAGAGTCTCTGTAATTCACTTTGCTTCATACCAGGGGTTAAACAATGTCCAGACTCACAATCCCCTAAAACAAGCACTAAGGCGACGGTGGCAAGGATAAACTTTCAGGAAGAAACCCTGAACAGAACCCAGCTCATATTGGTGGACCCATCTGCTTGAGGCCGGCCGGCTAGAGACAGAATGAGAGAGATAGAGAGAGAAGAGAGGAGAGAGCAGCAGAAGCAAAGAGAATAAATCATACAACCATCTGAATGATAAAAATGACACAAGAAACTATGGACATCAAATTATGCCAGTGACAATAGTAGTTATATTCCAGGTGAGTTGGCTGGCACAGTGTAAGAATACATGAAGTATTATAAGTAGGTCGACGCCGGACAGGTTGGTGAAAAACATGTAGCTTCAGGCCGGAGATAACAAAGGTGGAGAGGAAGACAGAGACACATATTTAATAACAAGCCGTGCCATAATAGCACATGAAAGGTGGATAGGCTCTTGGTGCATCAAGAGAAGTCCCCCAGGAGCTGAGACCTATAGCAGAATAACTAAAGGATGGTTCAGGGTCAACTGAGGCAGCCTTCAGTATAAACTTTATTAGAAAGATTAATGGTAACCCTAAAAAGAGAGGTCGTCTGCCTCCCGAAACCAAAGAAGGAGCTGGTTCCACAGGAGAGAAGCTTTTCAAACCTCAAGGAATCCCAGGAAACCCTGCATGGTTAGGGTGACATATCCTCTTTGCCTCCTGAGCAGATGTCTGCTTCCTCTCTCCACCAACCAGCTCCTGAACTCTGATGCAGATCATCTTCCATTCGTTCGTGTCTTCTGTCTTCCAGAGCTGGTGTACGATGATGTGTTTGCGGTCTGGGAAACCATCTGGGCGGCCAAGTATGTCTCCTCTAGTCACTTTGTCCTCTTCATTGCCCTGGCACTGGTGGAGATGTACAGGGACATCATCCTGGAGAACAACATGGACTTCACTGACATCATCAAGTTCTTCAACGGTAAAAGAGACAACATTCATTTTTCAGCTGGCATTCACACATAGCACACTGCCGTGCGTTAGCCTTAGGTGAAACAAATGAGGATGCCTGCCAGAGTCAAAGAGATATTGTTTTTCCCTGATCTGGGTTTATATTTGGGCTCGTTGTCATGGTGCAGAATGAATTTGGAAGTGATGAGACGCTGCTAGATCTTCTTATTGGTGCTGCATAATGGATACAGAACAAAACCTCTAATAGTTGTGCTAACCAACATATTGCCACTCATCCCTGCAAAAGATTATTTTATGCCTTTAACATTAGTTGTCATGGGAGCACTGTTCAACCTAAATACAGCTGTATGAGTTTATCTGTCGCTCTGACTGAAGTAAGCAAAAATAACTACACCAGTGCCATCAGGCTTGTCTCGTCTCCTGTGCCATGCAAAATAATGAAATGCCTGCAGTGCTAACAACCTCTGCTTTTCACTGATTCATTGGTTGTTAGTTACTGCACACGTGTGGCTGTTTAATGGGTGTTTTGTGCTATTGCGCAAGAAGATTATTGTCCCAATTAAGGTCTGACAAGGAGATGCTCGATTTGGCTCAGACAGCACGACACCAGACATATTTAATGTCGGAAGAAGTCTGAGATAAAGAGTTGAGAGGGCTGCAGATTTATAGAAGAAAGACCATCCTTAATTAATGCAAATAGGTTTATTGGTAGACAAGTCGTGGAGAAATGGATGGAGGAATGAGAAGGATGACATGGCTGGGAGGGGATGAAAAGGGATGAAATGGGTTGAGGGTTGGGCTGAATAAGAGTTGAAGGGAAGACATGAAGGGGGCGGAACATGTAGATGGATGATGGTAGAGGAACCCAGGGATTGAAACTCACAGTGGGGGCTCATCTCAGGATGCTTCGGGTCCTTGTCCTCTGATTCCTGTAATGAAAGGTGGAAGAGGAAGACAAGAAAACAGATAGGAAGTGTTGGGGTTGAGAACCAAGACGAAGAGAAAGCGAGAGAGAGGGTTAGGACACATATTTACAGGTTAGCATGTTAAATAGAATGATATGGGACGTGGTCTAAGTTGTGATAACTTCATTTATAAACACATGAACTTATATCATATTCAGTAAGTACTGCTGTGTACTTGACCTTTTATTTGCTTTTTTGGTTTTTTATGTGATAGCATTTAAACTTATTAACCCCAAAGCTCCTTACACCAGGACAGGAGTTAAAAAAACTCAGGCAGCGCCATTTTTCAAAGGTTACCAAGAGTGGGATTTTCATTATAAGAGCGGCAGCCGTGGATGCATCAGATTTCCAGTTGAACATATTTAGAACCGCCTTAATAACCTTCGTGTTGACTGACTCTGCATCCGGCTGAGGATGTTATCAGGCGATTATTCACTCTCTAAATTCTACGTTTAATGAGGTGGAAGTAAAATATGCTCCTGCTGGAGTGTTTCACATCTCACTCTGGCCTACTGATAAGGATAAGGAAGCGTATTGTATTTCAAAATACTCCCAAGTGTCTCTTATCCACAGAGTTCAAGGTTGTTCATTTTTGGTCTCATAGCTTTGTAGCTGTTACTTGCTACATTTGGAGTAAATGAAAACAGGTGTTACTATAGACGAGATGTTTTGTCTCCGAAGCTACAGACACTCACAAAAGTAACATGAATGGCTTTGATGAGTCTGTTTTTTTTCTTTCATGCAGTTAGTGCCTTCATCAGATCAGATTTTAAATTCTTTGAATACGGAATACTTTGAGTACGATTCATTAATAGGATTTCTTACTTTCCTGTGTGTCCACACACATGTTTAGCTAGAATGTGATTTACTTTCTATAAGTAAACTTGAAAACGTTGATACATTCCCCAGACATTTAAGAAAATAGATTAAACTGTTGAATTGTTTGAATTTGGTCTTCTTGCACTGGTGAAAAAGATTGACCTCTAATGTCTGTTGTCTTCCAGAAATGGCTGAGCACCACAACATCAAGAAGATCCTGACGCTGGCCCGAGATCTGGTGTGCAAGGTGCAGATGCTGATAGAGAACAAGTGATCTGTCTTCTAATCCTTCCAAGTCAAGCGCGAACGGCTGTAGCAGCACAAGAGCGAAACATGCAAAAGCACGCACAGACACACGTACACACACTACACGAAGCCTTTACAATCACCGTTTGCTGCTATGAGCCTTATTGACTGTATTCACTATGTCATTCGTGTCGTCAGCAGGTGTATGAGAATATTACGCTAAATATTTGTCAGTATGTTGAAGTGGATAAAAAAAAACACAAACAAAACAAAAAAAAAACGTGTTTCTAAATTTTTTGCTCAGTCCTAACCCGAGTGCACTTAATATTTTGAGATAAAGATGGTCTTAGTTGCACATTTCAAACCAAAATGCAGAGCTGAATTCCACCAGAGACTATATTTATGAGAAAAATGCATTGTGATAATAGTTTATATTAATTATTTTAATAGTCAACCAGATGAAGAAGAGATATATATCTGCTAGTTATCCTCCTATCCCTGTCCCTTAACGAAGGAAAGAATGTCTACTTTATATTCTTTACGTATAACTCCCTCAAATCTAATTCATTTACTCCGACCGATTCAGAACACTGGCTTATGGGCCAAAAGATTAAAACCCAAACTCAACAGCGTTCAGAATAATTTTGCTTTTAGCTCCATGTCATTGAATTAGCATCCAACAGTGTTTTCAGTGTTCTTGAACTGCCTTGTCTGCCAAATAGTATGTCTTTATTTGTCATGTGTGAACTATAGTGTACTGGGAGATAACAAATGTGTTTTAAATCAAATTATGTTGTAGAATCCTAATATTTAAGTGACCTATGGATGTCTGGGCAGAGATTTATATCAAGAAACAAGCCTGATTTGATAATCCTGTTTAAGTTATTTTTCATTATCCATTATAAACACTGTATATTTTGTAAATTGTGCAGTTTACTCACCTTGATTTTTGTATCGTCCCGTATTGTCTGGTGCTTGTTTGTCGAATCGGACGTTAAGTTTAGCTTGAATATGATCATGAAAGGGGGAGATCAGGTTCAGTCAGAGGGACCAAATGAAGACTTTTATTGGTGAACGTTATTCATATTCTTTAGTATGAATGGTTTAAATGACGAATGATAAATGAAACGTACAGAAGGACAGATGCTGAAACCGTAACACGATGCCAACAGATTTTAGGTTTGTGAGGATATGTGAGATGCTTTTAATCCCTCGTCTGAATTGCCATCGTCCATAACCGGAGACGTCACTCAGCTGCTCTTCAAGTGTTGTTTCATGAATGTGGTGAGATGAATTGCATTTGATATTAGTGTTTCTTTGTGGATGCTACCTGCTGTCAGAAAACCTATTTTAATTTATTGTAACATTTATACGCCAAAGTATTTATTTATTTATTCATTCATTCATTTTCTCGTTCAGATGCTGCTTTGTTTGTAAAGCTGAAATTTTTATTTAATGGCCAGTTTTAAATGTGTATCAAATTCTATACTAATGGTTAATATATACAGTATACATACATATATATATATATATATATTAAATGGCTATATGTTCTTATAATAAAAATAAAAATGGAATCATTATTTTTCCAAGAAGTATTGTAGTGTGTGTTTATGAAATCCAGTAAGAAATACGACATTTTGGGAGGTAGATGACATCAGTATATTGTTCTATAATTTTACTAAAGTAAACTAGTAAACTTCATAGCTTCTGTCAAAATCCATCTCAGTTACATTTTATACACTCATGGTCCACAGAGGAACTGTGAGTGACCTGTTTTTGTTTTTTGAAATTAGTGCCTTCATCAGATCAGATTTTTAATTAATTCAGCACTGGGGCAGGTTTATGACAACATATGAAACAAAAAAACAAAAAATTGGTATACTAATAGGATGAACATAGACCCCAATGTCTCAACGATGGCTGGGGAAAAAAGAAGGAAAAAAAAAAAAAAAAAAAAAAACTATCGCCCGAACAGGGACTTGAACCCTGGACCCTCAGATTAAAAGTCTGATGCTCTACCGACTGAGCTATCCGGGCGCTCGAAAGACCGTCGCAGCTGTTGTCAATTTCCTTTTACCGTTTCTGTCATTGGCTATTATTGATACTATTTATTACATCAGTAACATCAGTGTCCTTTTAAGAGCGTAATGCCTTGATATAGTTCGCTAAGGATTGTTAGCTATTCATCAGTATGCCCCAAAGAAACCCTCATTGTGTCTGAAAGCGAATTAGCCAGTTGTCTGTCGAGAATAAAAGCGAACAAGGAAGTACGTTGACGTTAAGCCTCTTGTCCTGCTCCTTCCTTCCTCCTCTGAGCTACTAGCTGCAATAGTTCGTTAGCATTACTAGCTTGGGGAGCTAGCTTAGCATAGGTCTGACCTTCCTGTTGAGAAAACATAGAACATGTGAACCTTTCTGTTACATATCGGATATAAGTGGCCAGCTAACTTTCCCGAAGATGTCAGCGTTTAGCCTCGCTGCCTCACGCACATGTCGTGGCGTGTCACTGAAACTCACTCGGCCTTCATTTAACCTGTCAACAAACGGTGGATGCTCAACAACAAACGTGGGAAACTGTTATAGAAGGAGAAGAAAAAGCTGTCTGCACAGTCACATCACAAATGTAACGCGTCTTTTCAGCTCCCGACCACATAACCCTAAGGTAAATGATATTTATTGGTATGCAACACAGCTGTTGCTTATACAGGATATTGACTTAATGTTGTGACCTGTGTACAGGTACCAATGGTTGCAACATGGGAGCCTGTAGCTGAACACCAACTTCCCCCGGTAAGTGAGGAGTTTGCATACACCTTAGCCAAATACATTTTTACAACTAATGACAATGAATCATAGTAAACATTTGTCTTGTCAGTCAGATCACTACTTTACATCAGAATAAAAGTAGAGAGAAGGGATTCATTTCAGCTTTAATTTCTTCTGTGATATTCTCAGTGGTAAATACATTTACATACACTTACTGAACACTTACACTTGCATCTTTACTGAACTATCTTTAAATTGCTTAATTTATGTCAAATGTTTCAGGCAGTTTCTTACAATAAGACACAGCCGTTTAAGCCCATTCCTCCTGACCGAATATGTTTTATTGTCAACTTAGGGAGTATATGCTCTGCGTCACTGTCCACTGTACTTTAACTTCCTGGTTGATGTAATTCCAACACGTCCACATAATCGTCTTTTCTCGTGATACCATAACTTTTCTGAAGTGCACCCGTCCCTCCTGCTGCCAGGCGCCCCCAAATCACGATGCTGCCACCCCTGTGCTTCACATTTGGGATTGTGGTCTTCGGCCTACGAGCCTCCTCCTTTTTCCTCCAGACATAAGGATGGTTGTTATGGACAAACTGTTCAATTTTTAATATATCAGACCAGATACCATTTCTCTTCAAGATCTTTGTGACCATGTACAGAGTTTCAGATTCTGTCTATTTAGGACTCGTTCCCCTGTTTCCTTCAGTGTCTTCACAAGGTCCTTTGTTGTTGTTCTGGGATTAATTTGTACTAAGAAACTGAATTATAAATGAAGTAATCTATCCATACAAATCCGGTGGTTACATACAGTCAAAGGCATTTTTAAGAGAGGAAAGGGGAAAGGAAGTGGTCACATTCTTAAACAATACAACATTAATTTTACAGCCTACCCAAATCCCTGCTGACCTGGTGGACAAACTGGAGCGCCTGGCCTTGGTTGATTTCCGAACCAAACAGGGTCTGGCTTGTTTGGAGAAAGCCATCCGGTTTGCAGATCAGCTTCACGTTGTTGACACATCAGAGGTTGAACCGATGGACTCGGTTCTAGAGGACAGGTACGAGTAACTCAGTTTCTAAACTTTCATGTAGCTTATCTTCATAAAGTGATCATAATGGGATTTATTTATGCACATTCAGGGCTTTATACTTGAGAGATGATGCTGTGACAGAAGGTTACTGTGCTGAAGAACTGCTTCGGCTCTCAAAAAACACAGTTGAAGAATATTTTTTGGCACCACCAGGTAAGAAATAACAAGTATTTTAAAACATTAGTTCAGATTTAACAATAGCAATATATGGCTATTTTCTTTAAACTAATATTTGTTTTCTTTACACAGGAAACATTCCTCTGCCTAAGAGGGAAGAGAGGGCGGCCATGCTGAAACACTCTGAGTTTTGATGTTTATCACTTTGTCCTTGATATTTATTTCTTATTTTATTTGGAGATTGGATGCATCTTTAAAAAACTACAGCCTGTGTCAGATCTGTTGAGCAATGATAAAATGTGGTCACGTCACTGCTTATCTTTTTTCCGTATACAGTCGGTTTCACATGTTCTGCAGCAGGAAAAATAAAAAGTTTTACATACTTTTTTGTTTTTTTCGTGTTCAGAGTTTGACATCCATGTTGTTTTTCAGTTTCAGTATCATTTCCTGATAATGTTGACAAGTGAGCAATATGCAGTTTTGACAGCATGTGTAATGGGGCAGTTCAGGACAGTGTTGTAACATTGTTTGATTTGCAGTGCTGGAAGGTAAGTGAGTACACAAAGTATTTTAATTTAATGCTTCTTTATACAGCAACGCCACATTCAGATAAAGATTTTAACAACATAAATTATTTGCAAGATTTATTTTGAAATGGGGCCAGTTATCAGTGTTTGTGTTAAGTGTTTATTTCCACTAAAGAATGCCCTCTTCTTCTGAAGTCCTCATAAGATCCCATTTAAATGGTAATCCTAAATTAAAGAAAGATCAATGATACCAAATAAGTGTATTTAAATTCTGTAAAAACTGGGAAAGTGGAAAACGCTTTAATAAACTGTTACCTCTACTATTATTATGACATTTCACATGAATAATAAAGTATTAATATTATCCTAAGACAAGGAATGTTTACGAGGATGAAATGTTTAAATTTTTAATTTATTTGCTGAACTTCTGACTGGCACTATATACCCATCCACTATAGATTCAGCACAGGGGGCATTTTAATATTACTTTGATTCTCATATTTCTGTACTTTTTTTTTTTTTTTTTTACACTCATCAGCCAAAACATTAAAACCACTGTCAAGGTAAATAGCATTGACCATATTGGGACAGTTCAAAGTTCTGGGAAACTTTTGGACCTGGTATTCCTGCCTGACCAGACCAGGCACCCCAACCCCATAGCAATGACACTTGATGGCAGCAGCCATCCCCAGCAGGATGCAGCCTGACACAGGCGCACACACACAAAAACTACTGTCAAATTCACTAGATTCCAAAATGATCAGTTATCTGTGGGATGCACTGGAACAAGCCTGATCCACAGAGGACCCTCCCCTCAATCCATGTGACCCAAAGGCCACCACTAACAAAATATAGTTGCCAGACACCACAGGACACCAGAAGGCCCATGCCCATTCACTGATGAGTGCAGTGTTTTGGAGGCACATGGTAGACCTACACAATATTAGGAAGGTCACGGTGGTCATAATGATATGCCTGATTGGAGTAAATAAAGGATCTATTCAACCATTGTTGATTTCCGACATACGTCATAGTTATTTTTTTTCTTTTTACTGCACTGGGGTGGCTAATATTTTCTGGTTTAATTTTGTTTCCCTGTAACCGTGTTCTTAAAACATAGATGAGCATAGTCTTAATTTATGATTGGATTTGATCAGATTACTTCAGGTGAGCAGTAAAAAAAGAAGGAAAGGCTCTTATCCCAGCCCAGCTGTTTCTCCTTCTCTCACACCTTCTATTTACAGTACGTGGTAATTTAACTCCTATTGGAGTTTGTTGCTGTTTTTTATTCATGATATTCATGAATGTCAACAAATATATATAAACATATTTAAAAATCGGCTGTTTTCAACTCAGTTTAGACACTGTGAATCTCTCTGATGCAATATGTAAATATTTTATGTACATAACATATTTGTCTGCCATATTCTATTTTCTATTTTTTACTTTTTATTCTATTGTATTCTATTTCTTGTATCTTGCACTGTTGTTCCCTGCCGCTGTAACGCCCTAATTTCCCCACAGGGATTAATAAAGTCCTATCTTATCTTATCTCTTATCTTAGAGCACAGTCATGTTTGGAGAATAGAAACCGAAAGCTATCGAAGTAGAGAGGGAAAACGAATCTTAAGAGAAGGGGAGGGTGTTGATCAGCTGGGCCAGACTGTATATAAACAGGTGAGCAAAAACTTTTCACACAGTTGCCGAGCATCGTTTTCAAGTGGCCTTTCTTAAAATTTTAGAGTTCAAGAAGTCATCGCAAGGTATGAAGCTCTCTTAACAAAATTATGAATAATTAACAGAGAAGACTTTTTGCTGCATCTTAAATCAAATTTTGAATTATCTTTCAGACTATAAACATGGAAATAATCATCACGAAGCTGGATGGGACATCTTACTCAGTGATTGTGAAACCACATGACACTGTTGGACATCTGAAAATACACATCCAAAACAAACTGGGGGTGCCTGTCGACAATCAGAAGCTGATGTTTGGTAACGGCCAAATGACACTTCTCAGCAACGACACCAAGCCACTGTCCTACTACGGCTTGCAGTCCGGCTCCCAAGTTTCCTTACTGATCATCGATCCTCCCACCATCCAAGTGTTCCTCAAAAACGAAAAGGGGCAGACGTCCACCTACGATATCAAACCTAACGAGACGGTGAGCGACTTCAAACTCAGAGTCGAGCAGAGGGAGAGGTTGCCAGTGAGCCAGCAGAGGCTCATTCATCAAAGCAAAGAGATGACCACTGGCAGCCTAAAGGACTATGGTGTGGAGGCGCTGAGCACTATCTTCCTGACCCTCCGCCTGACTTGCCATCACCAGCAGCCTCCTACCATCCAAGTGTTCCTCAAAAACGAAAAGGGGCAGACGTCCACTTACGATATCAAACCCAACGAGACGGTGAGCGACTTCGAGCTCAGAGTCGAGCAGAGGGAGGGGGTGCCAGTGAACCAGCAAAGGCTCATTCATCAAAGCAGGGAGATGACAACTGGCAGAGTGCGGGACTATGGTGTGAAGGCGCTGAGCACTATCTTCCTGACCCTCCGCCTGACTTGCCATCACCAGCAGCCTCATACCATCCATGTGTTCCTCAAAAAAGAAAAGGGG
This sequence comes from Planiliza haematocheilus, assembly GCA_005024645.1. Lineage (NCBI taxonomy): Eukaryota > Metazoa > Chordata > Actinopteri > Mugiliformes > Mugilidae > Planiliza > Planiliza haematocheilus. Next base: position 4,949,479 of record SRSE01001388.1, on the reverse strand, counting down.
CAGACGTCCACCTACGATATCAAACCCAACGAGACGGTGAGCGACTTCAAACTCAGAGTCGAGCAGAGGGAGGGGGTGCCAGTGAACCAGCAGAGGCTTATTCATCAAAGCAAAGAGATGACCACTGGCAGCCTAAAGGACTATGGTGTGGAGGCGCTGAGCACTATCTTCCTGACCCTCCGCCTGACTTGCCATCACCAGCAGCCTCCTACCATCCAAGTGTTCCTCAAAAACGAAAAGGGGCAGACGTCCACTTACGATATCAAACCCAACGAGACGGTGAGCGACTTCGAGCTCAGAGTCGAGCAGAGGGAGGGGGTGCCAGTGAACCAGCAAAGGCTCATTCATCAAAGCAGGGAGATGACAACTGGCAGAGTGCGGGACTATGGTGTGAAGGCGCTGAGCACTATCTTCCTGACCCTCCGCCTGACTTGCCATCACCAGCAGCCTCATACCATCCATGTGTTCCTCAAAAAAGAAAAGGGGCAGACGTCCACCTACGATATCAAACCCAACGAGACGGTGAGCGACTTCAAACTCAGAGTCGAGCAGAGGGAGGGGGTCCAAGTGAACCAGCAGAGGCTCATTCATCAAAGCAGGGAGATGACAACTGGCAGAGTGCGGGACTATGGTGTGAAGGCGCTGAGCACTATCTTCCTGACCCTCCGCCTGACTTGCCATCACCAGCAGCCTCCTACCATCCAAGTGTTCCTCAAAAACGAAAAGGGGCAGACGTCCACCTACGATATCAAACCCAACGAGATGGTGAGCGACTTCAAACTCAGAGTCGAGCAGAGGGAGGGGTTGCCAGTGAGCCAGCAGAGGCTCATTCATCAAAGCAAAGAGATGACCACTGGCAGCCTAAAGGACTATGGTGTGGAGGCGCTGAGCACTATCTTCCTGACCCTCCGCCTGACTTGCCATCACCAGCAGCCTCCTACCATCCAAGTGTTCCTCAAAAACGAAAAGGGCCTGACGTCCACCTACGATATCAAACCCAACGAGACAGTGAGCGACTTCAAGCTCAGAGTCGAGCAGAGGGAGGGGGTCCAAGTGAACCAGCAGAGGCTCATTCATCAAAGCAGGGAGATGACAACTGGCAGACTGCGGGACTATGGTGTGGAGGCGCTGAGCACTATCTTCCTGACCCTCCGCCTGACTTGCCATCACCAGCAGCCTCCTACCATCCAAGTGTTCCTCAAAAACGAAAAGGGGCAGACGTCCACCTACGATATCAAACCCAACGAGATGGTGAGCGACTTCAAACTCAGAGTCGAGCAGAGGGAGGGGTTGCCAGTGAGCCAGCAGAGGCTCATTCATCAAAGCAAAGAGATGACCACTGGCAGCCTAAAGGACTATGGTGTGGAGGCGCTGAGCACTATCTTCCTGACCCTCCGCCTGACTTGCCATCACCAGCAGCCTCCTACCATCCAAGTGTTCCTCAAAAACGAAAAGGGCCTGACGTCCACCTACGATATCAAACCCAACGAGACAGTGAGCGACTTCAAGCTCAGAGTCGAGCAGAGGGAGGGGGTCCAAGTGAACCAGCAGAGGCTCATTCATCAAAGCAGGGAGATGACAACTGGCAGACTGCGGGACTATGGTGTGGAGGCGCTGAGCACTATCTTCCTGACCCTCCGCCTGACTTGCCATCACCAGCAGCCTCATACCATCCAAGTGTTCCTCAAAAATGAAAAGGGGCAGACGTCCACTTACGATGTCAAACCCAACGAGACGGTGAGCGACTTCAAACTCAGAGTCGAGCAGAGGGAGGGGTTGTCAGTGAGCCTGCAGAGACTCATTCATCAAAGCAGGGAGATGACAACTGGCAGACTGCGGGACTATGGTGTGAAGGCGCTGAGCACTATCTTTCTGACCCTCCGCCTGAGAGGAGACTGAGGGCATGGTGGTCAACACACCAGGAATTAATCTCCTATAGCGTTATTATTATTAGTTATTGTATTATAAATAATCAATACATTCCACAATGTGTAATGCCCTTAAATAACTTTGTGTTTTGTTTAGGCAATACTAAAATTATACACACAAGATTTAATGTTATGCTTTTATTTTGGAAAGTTCATGTTTCCCTGACACTATAAAAATAAATAAAAATAAAAATCTGTAATGTGTATTTACATGTGCATTTCCTGTGCCTTCACCGTTAGCTCAGTTAGTGGAGCTTTTGTTTAGGCGACTTCTCCGAGAAGACAGGCAAGAAACCCAATGGGTCATTGCAGAAAACTTGCAGTGGCTTATCAAATATGTGGAAATATTTCACCAAAGATTAAGGCCATACCAAATTTTAATGTTACGTATTTCTGTACTTAAGTAAAGTTTTTGTCGTTCTAGTTACACCAATCAGCCACAAGATTAAAACTGCTGACAGGCAGTTTAATAAAAAACATTTTACCTGGGCCTGGCATTCAAGTGGTTGTTCATTAGACATGTACCGACCTAGACTAGACCAGACACCCGCACCCCATAATGACACTCCTTGATGGCAGCAGCAATCCCCAGCAGGATGCAACCTCACACAGACACGCACACAAAAACGGTTTAAGTAAAGGTGTTGACTTGGCCTCCAAATTCATTAGATTCTAAACCGATCCAAGTATCTGTGGGATGAACTGGAACAAGCCTGATCCACAGAGCCCCCTCCCCTCAACCCAAAGGCCGTCTTAAAAATATTCAGTTGCCAGACACCATAGGACACTCTCAGAAGGGCCAAATCCATTCTCTGATGAGTTACAACTGTTTAGGCGGCACAAAGGAGACCTACACAATACAAAGAAGGTGGTCATAATGTTATCGGTGTAAATAAAGGATCTCTTTGATATACTTGTGATGACTAATGTTTACTGTTTTGGTTTTGTTTCCATCGTGTTGTTAAAACGTAGCTAAACATATTCACAAGTTATGATTGGATTTGTTCAGGTTACTAATAAGGTGGGCGGTAAAGAATAAAATAAAAAAATAAATGGTAAGCTTTTTATACTTACCCAGCGGTTTGGCGGTGTTACAGTGCTGCGTGATCAAAACATGCATTTTACAGCGGAGTCATGTTTGGAGAATAGAAACCGAAAGCTATTAAAGCTGAGAGGGAAAACGAATCTTAAGAGAAGGGGAGGGTACTGATCAGCTGGGCCAGACTGTATATAAACAGCTGAGAGAAAAGTTTCACACAGTTGATGATGAGCATCGTTCTCAAGAGGCTTTTCTGAAATTTTTGAAGAATACAAGAAGTCATCACAAGGTATGGAGCTCTCTTAATAAAATGCACAACGAAGCAACGTTTGATAATTGACAGAGGAGACTTTTTACTGCATATTAAATCATATTTTGAATTCTCTTTCAGGCTATAAACATGGAAATAATCATCACGAAGCTGGATGGGACGTCCTACCCGATGATTGTGAACCCATCTGACACTGTTGGACATCTGAAAATACGCATCCGAAACGAACTAGGGGTGCCTGTCCACAAACAGAAGCTGATGTTTGTTAACGGTCAAATGACACATCTCAGCGATGACACCAAGCCTCTGTCCGACTACGGCTTGCATTCCGGCTGCCAAGTTTCCCTGCTGATCGTCGAGCCTCCTACCATCCAAGTGTTCCTCAAAAACGAAAAGGGACAGACGAGCACCTACGATATCAAACCCAACGAGACGGTGAGCGACTTCAAGCGCAGAGTCGAGCAGAGGGAGGGGGTGCCAGTGAACCAGCAGAGGCTCATTCATCAAAGCAAGGAGATGACGACTGGCAGCCTAAAGGACTATGGCGTGGAGGCGCTGAGCACTATCTTCCTGACCCTCCGCCTGAGAGGAGGCTGAGGACATGGTGGTCAACACACCAGGATTTAATCTCCTATAGCTTTTTGTAAAAAATGTATATTTATTAGTACTTTTATTGTAAATAATCAATACATTCCACAATGTGTAATTGGCCTTAATAACTTTGTGTTTTGTTTAGGCAACACCAAAATTATACAAACATGCTTTTATTTTGGAAAATCCATATTTTTCGGAAACTGTAAAAATAAATGAAAATAAAAATCTGTAATGTGGATTCACACGTCTCTTCTCGTTTCCTGTGCCTTACCGTTAGCTCAGTGGGTGGAGTTTTAGTTTAGGCGACACCAACGTTATACCATACACACAACATTTAATGCTTCGTCTTTACTTTGAAAAAGCCATGTTACTAGGTAGGCTACTAATAAAAAATAAAAATAAAAATCTCTAAAGTGGATTTAACAGTCAGCTCAGAGGGTGGATGGGGTGGTATCTAATCCACTTCACTGCCGTGCCATGACGCTTTAAGCAAGAAGTTGACTATTTGCCAATTGCCTGACAGTAACAACACAGACTCCTCCGAGAAGACAGATGGGTAATTTCAGAGCAAACTTACAGCGGTCCATCAAGTATGTGGAAATATTTCACTTAAGCTCAAGGACGAAATTTGGATTTCAGAGCACCAAACACACGCACATACGCACATGAACATCGATTCAAACGTTCATGTAAATGAACCTATGTTATTACAATCCTTCTAACTGATGTGACAGGAAAAACAAACGCCCAATTTACAGTAGCAGGTTAACCAGGACTCCTGACCGCAGGCGAGCAGACTGGTGTGCAAGCAAAGTGGAGTGACAACGTGGACGGCCAATCACAAGAAACGGTAGAGCCAATCGAGGAGCTCGTGGGCGGGGCCTAAACTAAGGGAAACGGGCTTCAGCGACTGTTTTCCGCTTGGTCCTAGTGCTTGACGTGTCTCTGTTCAGCGTAACATTGATTGTGGACGGTAAACAGTGCAGGGGACCAAAAGGGCCTTTTGAAAAGGTGCAGGGGACATGTTCACTTGTTAAGTTAAAATTGCCTGCTGTCCATATGGCATAAAAGCGAACAAGAAAGTACGTTGACGTTAAGCTTCTTGACCTGCTCCTCCTTACTGGATGAGCTCCGACAACATAGCACTTATGGCTATGTTTAATTGTGAAAATAAGAACATTTCCACACATACAATACAACTTGGAAGGAAATCAAGGGATTGGGATTGAACAGCTGTGTAGTCTCAAGAAACCCACTTATCAGTGAGGCTACCTGGAAAAAGGACTTCAATTTGCCAGGGAGCAAAAATGTTGGACGTGGATGTGGTCTGAGGAGTCCAGATTTACCCTGGGCCTGTTCCAGAGTGATGGAGGCATCAGGGTAAGAAGTGATGCACCCATCCTGCCTAGTGTCTACTGTACAAGCATATGGGGGCAATGCTATGATCTGGGGTTACTGCAGTTGCTCAGGTCTAGGTTTAGTAGCATTATGTGCCCAAAGAATGAGGTCAGCTGACTAAACGAATATACTAATATAATGGATATTTCTTCCCTGATGGCACAGGCATATTCCAACATGACAATGCCAGAATTCATTGGGCTAAAACTGTGAAAGAGTGGTTCAGCCATCCCCAGTAAGATGCAGCCTGACACACACACAAAACCGGTTTAGGAACAACTAAAAACAAAACAACATGAAAAACAGCTCAAGGTGTTGACAGGGCCTCCAAATTCATTAGATTCCAAAGTATCTGTGGGATGCACTGGAACAAGTTTGATCCCCAGAGGCCCCTCCGCTCAACCCAAAGCCCCCCATTAAAAATATTCTGTTTCCAGACACCACAGGACACCCTCAGAAGGACCATGTCCATTCTCTGATGAGTTACAACTGTTTTGGAGGCACAAGGGAGACCTACACATATGAGGTGTAAACAAAGGATCTCTTCAATACCTGTGAAAACTAATGAGGTGAGGTAAATAAGGTGAGCCGTTAAAAAAAAAAAAAAAAAGTAGAAGAAGGAAAGCCCCTTATCCCAACCCAGCTGTTTTTCCGCTGCCACACCTGTCTGATAAACCGGTTTGATGGTGATGCATTGCTGCGTAATCAAAACATAGCGGAGTCATGTTTGGAGAATAGAAACCGAAAGCTATTAAAGCAGAGAGGGAAAACGAATCTGAAGTGAAGGGGAGGGTACTGATCAGCTGGGCCAGACTGTAGGCTATATAAACAGCTGAGAGAAAAGTTTTCAAACAGTTGATGAACATCGTTCTCAAGTGGCCTTTCTGAAGAATTTAAAGAATAAAATAAATCATCACAAGGTATGAAGTTCTCTTAATAAAATGTACAACGATGAAGCGACATTTGATAATTAACAGAAAAGATTTTTTGCTACATCTTAAATCATATTTTGAATTCTCTTTCAGACTGTAAACATGGAAATAATCATCACGAAGCTGGATGGGACGTCCTACCCGATGACTGTGAACCCACATGACACTGTTGGAAATCTGAAAATACGCATCCGAGACAAACTGGGGGTGCCTGTCCACAAACAGAAGCTGATGTTTGTTAACGGCCAAATGACACATCTCAGCGATGACACCAAGCCTCTGTCCTACTACGGCTTGCATTCCGGCTGCCAAGTTTCCCTGCTGATTATCCAGCAGCAGGAGCCTCCTACCATCCAAGTGTTCCTCAAAAACGAAAAGGGGCAGACGACCACCTACGATATCAAACCCAACGAGACGGTGAGCGACTTCAAGCGCAGAGTCGAGCAGATCGAGGGGGTGCCAGTGAGCCAGCAGAGGCTCATTCATGAAAGCAAGGAGATGACAACTGGCAGACTGCGGGACTATGGCGTGGAGGCGCTGAGCACTATCTTCCTGACCCTCCGCCTGAGAGGAGGCTGAGGACATGGTGGTCAACACACCAGGAATTAATCTATAGCTTTTTTAAATTTTGATATTTATTAGTACTTTTATTGTAAATAATCAAATATTCCACAATGTGTAATTGGCCTTTAATAACTTTGTGTTTTGTTTAGGCAACACAAATTACATACACAAGATTTCATGTTATGCTTTTATTTTGGAAAATTTTATTTTGGTAAAAATAAATAAAAATAAAAATCTGTAATGTGGATTTACACGTCTCTTCGCATTTCCTGTGCATTAACCGTTAGCTCAGTGGGTTGAGCTTTTGTTTAGGCGGCAACATACGTTATACACACAACATTTAATGCTATGTCTATAAAATCTATGTAACCGGGGGAAAACAACTCAAGAAAAAAATGAAAAAATGAAAAATAAAAGAGTCTAATGTGGACTTCACATTTCCTGTGCCTTAGCAGTCAGCTCAGTGGGTGGTTGGAGTTGTATCGACCAGTCGACTTCACTGCTGTACAATGAGCTTTAAGCAAGAAGTCGACTAGTTGCCAATTGCCTGACAGTTCTGATCTACATTTTTTTATTCCGGCTACATTATCCTTCTTGCAACGTGATGCATATATGCGGCCGACACTAGCAGCTTGTTCAAGCTTCTGTAAACTTATCTAAAGCCTCCTTAGCTTCCATTATCTGTGACGCTACAAGTCAGGTCAAGAAGAATAGATTTCATTGTTGCAGTCACTTTCTACTGTGTTTTATGTGTGACGTCATCGACTAGTCGACGTTGACTCAACTGCATTTTTATAGATATAACAAAAAGACAATGTTAGCATTGTAAATTTTGAATTGCCAGTTGTCTGTATGGAATAAAGGCGAATAATGAGGTACACTGACATTAAGCTTCTTGTCCTGCTCCTCCTTCCTCCTCCTCTGAGCTACAGCAGCTGTTAGCAATATCAACTAACAAGTAAAAAGTACGCTGTAAAGTTTTGGTTCTTCTAGTTACACTAATTAAAACCACTGACAGGTGTCATAAATTAAATTTTTTTGGATCTTGCATTCATGTGGATGTTACTTAGACATGTATCACCCACCTAGACCAGACCGGGCACCCCCATCCCATAATAATGACACTCCTTGATGGCAGCAGTCATCCCCAGCAGGATGCAGCCTGACACCGATACACACACACAAAAACGGTTTAGGAACAACAAAACAAACAAAAACAGCACAAGGTGTTGACCTGGCCTCCAAATTCACTATTCTAAACTGATCTAAGTATCTGTGGGATGAACTGGAACAAGTCTGAGCCACAGAGGCCCCTCCCCTCAACCCAAAGGCCCCCACTAAAAACATTCAGTTGGCCCATGTCCATTCTCTGACGAGTTACAACTGTTTTGGAGGCACAAGGGAGACAAAATATGAGGAAGGTTGTCATAATGTTATGCCTGATGGGTGTAAATAAAGGATCTCTTCAATACTTGTGATGACAAATTTTTACTGTTTTGGTTTAGTTTCCATCGTGTTCTTAAAACGAATGAATGAATGAATGTTACTGCACTGTTAGAAATACTTGTGATGGGTGATATTTTGGGTTTTGTTTCCTTTTAATCGTGTTCTTAAGACATAGCTAAACATATTCACAAGTTATGTTTGGATTTGTTCAGGTTACTAATGAGGTGAGTGGCTGAAAAAAAAAAGAAGGAGAAGAAGAAGAAGAAGGAAAGCCCCTTATCACAACCCAGCTGTTTTTCCGCTGCCACACCTGTCTGATAGACCGGTTTGATGGTGTTACATTGCTGCGTAATCTCAACATTTTATAGCTGAGTAGTGTTTGGAGAATAGAAACCGAAAGTTACCAGAGAGGGAAAACAAATCTGAAGTGAAGGGGAGGGTACTGATCAGCTGGGCCAGACTGTATATAAACAGGTGAGAGAAAAGTTTTCACACAGTTGAAGAGCATCGTTCTTAAGTGGCCTTTCTAAACATATAGAAGAATTCAAGAAATCATCACAAGGTATGAAGCTCTCATCATAAAATTTACAACAAAGCAATGTTTGATAATTAACAGATTAGACTTTTTGCTGCATCTTAAATCATATTTTGAATTCTCTTTCAGGCTGTAAACATGGAAATAATCATCAAGACGATGGATGGGACATTACACCCGATGATTGTGAACCCACATGACACTGTTGGAAATCTAAAAATACACATCCGAGACAAACTGAGGGTGCCTGTCCACAAACAGAAGCTGATGTTTGTTAACGGTCAAATGACACATCTCAGCGATGACACCAAGCCTCTGTCCTACTACGGCTTGCATTCCGGCTGCCAAGTTTCCCTGCTGATCGTCGAGCCTCCTACCATCCAAGTGTTCCTCAAAAACGAGAAAGGACAGACAACCACCTACGATATCAAACCCAACGAGACAGTGAGCGACTTCAAGAGCAGAGTCGAGCAGAGGGAGGGGGTGCCAGTGAGCCAGCAGAGGCTCATTCATCAAAGCAAGGAGATGACGACTGGCAGACTGCGGGACTATGGCGTGGAGGCGCTGAGCACTATCTTCCTGACCCTCTCCCTGAGAGGAGGCTGAGGACATGGTGGTCAACACACCAGGAATTAATCTCCTATAGCTTTTTTAAAATTTTATATTTATTAGTACTTTTATTTTTAATAATCATTACATTCCACAATGTGTAATTGGCCTTAATAACTTTGTGTTTTGTTTCACATGTAAATCACTCCTGAAATACAACAAATGTAATACTGCAATACACACTCGTCTGAAAAGGTTAATGCTAGCAGAGGACGATATCAGAGAGAAGGAGGCTGCCAATCATTAATTTATTGGTAAGTTTAATTGTCCAAAGTTATTAGACCTTTGACTGCTATGAAAGAAAACACTCTCTACCCAGGCCTAGGTGGGCGGGACTCACACTCATCAACCAAACAGGCTTCACCTCAGGTGATAGAAACCTCAGCCAGGTTCTGCTCGCCCCTTTTTCCTTTGTCCACCAGATGCTGACTGGCTGTTGAAACTTTCCAGTTGATTGTTAACCTTGGATGAAGTGATATGCATTCTAATAGATTTATTCCTGTACCTTTGGTAGCTTGGTATCACTATCATTTATTTTTAGCAAATGAATCATCTGTATACAATGATCATCTTTGAACTGAGAAAAAATAAAAGGTTGAACGGCTCTCTTCTGGTCCTCATATTTTGACTGATATACCAGTGTAGAAGCTATATATACCATCCAGTCACCAACAGAACAACTTTTTTTTTTTACAGCTATACATGGAAATGTCTTTGGAGATCTACGACATTTTTTTATTCCGGCTACATTATCCTTCTTGCAACGTGATGCATATATGCGGCCGACACTAGCAGCTTGTTCAAGCTTCTGTAAACTTATCTAAAGCCTCCTTAGCTTCCATTATCTGTGACGCTACAAGTCAGGTCAAGAAGAATAGATTTCATTGTTGCAGTCACTTTCTACTGTGTTTTATGTGTGACGTCATCGACTAGTCGACGTTGACTCGACTGCATTTTTATAGATATAACAAAAAGACAATGTTAGCATTGTAAATTTTGAATTGCCAGTTGTCTGTATGGAATAAAGGCGAACAATGAGGTACACTGACGTTAAGCTTCTTGTCCTTCTCCTCCTTCCTCCTCCTCTGAGCTACAGCAGCTGTTAGCAATACTAGCTTGTAAAGCTACTTTAGCATAGGACCAACCTTCCTGCTGAGAAAATATTAATATGTGAACACTGACAAACCAAACCTTTGACTTCTGAGAGTATATACCCACCACAGGGCAGGAGACATTTTAATGTTACATATTTCTGTACTTAAGTAAAGTTTTGGCTCTTCTAGTTACACCAATCAGCCACAAGATTAAAACCACTGACAAGTGTAATAAATAACATTTTCTGGATCTGGCATTCATGTGGATGTTACTTAGACATGTATCACCCACCTAGACCAGACCAGGCACCCCCACCCCATATGACACTCCTCGATGGCAGCAGTCATCCGCAGCAGGATGCAGCCTGACACAGGCACACACACAAAAACGGTTTAGGAACAACTCAAACCAAAGGCCTCCATTTAAAATATTCAGTTGCCAGACACCACAGGACACCCTCAGAAGGCCCATGTCAATTCTCTGATGAGTGACAACTGTTTTGGAGGCACAAGGGAGACCCACACAATATGAGGAGGTCATAATGTTATGCCTGATCGGTGTAAATAAAGGATCTCTTCAATATTTGTGATGACTAATGTTTACTGTTTTGGTTTTGTTTCCATTGTGTTCATAGCTAAACATAGTCACAAGTTATGTTTGGATTTGTTCAGGTTACTAATCAGGTGAGCGGTTCAAAAAAAAGAAAAAGAAAAGAAGGAATGCCCCTTATACCAACCCAGCTGTTATTCCGCTGCCACACCTGTCTAATAAACTGGTTTGATGGTGATGCATTGCTACGTAATCAAAACATAGCGGAGTTGTGTTTGGAGAATAGAAACCGAAAGCTATTAAAGCAGAGCGGGAAAACAAATCTGAAGGGAAGGGGAGGGAATTGATCAGCTTATTGACATGTGCAATAATTAAGATTTTTTGGATCTGGCATTCATGTGGATGTTACTTAGACCCACCTAGAGGCACCCCCACCCAATAGCAGGAACAACGAACAACTAGTCAACATGAAAAATAGCGTAAGGTGTTGACCTGGCCTCCAAATTCACTAGATCCCAAACTGATCAAGTGCCTGTGGGACGCCCTGAAGCAAGCCTGATACACAGAGCCCCTCCCCTCAACCCATCCACAAGATTAAAACCACTGACAGGTGTAATAAATAACATTTTCTGGATCTGGCATTCATGTGGATGTTACTTAGACATGTACCACCCACCTAGACCAGACCAGGCACCCCCCATCCCCTTATGACACTTCCCTCAAACCAAGGGCCTCCATTAAAAATATTCAGTTGCCAGACACCACAGGACACCCTCAGAAGGCCCATGTCCATTCTCTGATGAGTGAAAACTGTTTTGGAGGCCCACACAATATTGAGGAGGTCATAATGTTATGCCTGATCGGTGTAAATAAAGGATCTCTTCAATATTTGTGATGACTAATGTTTACTGTTTTGGTTTGGTTTCCACCGTGTTCTTAAAACGTAGCTAAACATAGTCACAAGTTATGTTTGGATTTGTTCAGATTACTCATCAGGTGAGCGGTTAAAAAAAAGAAGAAGAAGGAATGCCCCTTATCCCAACCCAGCTGTTATTCCACTGCCACACTTGTCAAATAAACCGGTTTGATGGTGATGCATTGCTGCGTAATCAAAACATAGCGGAGTTGTGTTTGGAGAATAGAAACCGAAAGCTATTAAAGCAGAGAGGGAAATCAAATCTGGAAGGGAATTGATCAGCTGAGATAAAAACCACTGACAGGTGTAATAAATAACATTTTTTGGATCTGGCATTCATGTGGATGTTACTTAGACATGTATCACTCACCTAGAGGCACCCCCACCCCATAATAATGACACTCCTTGATGGCAGCAGGATGCAGACTGACACAGACACACACACACAAAAACTGTTTAGGAACAACTCAAACAAACATGAAAAACAGCACAAGGTGTTGACCTGGCCTCCAAATTCACTAGATCCCAAACTGATCAAGAATCTGTGGGATGAAGTGGAGCAAGCCTGATCCACCGAGGCCCCCCATCTGAACCCATTGGGCCCAAAGGCCCCACTAACAACATTCACTTGCCAGATACCACAGGAGACACAAGGGAGACCTACACAATATCAGTAGGATGCTCGTAATGTTATACCTGATCGGTGTAAATAAAGGATCTCTTCAACTACTGCTTTGTGATATACGTCATGGTGTTTTGTTTTGGTTTTGTTTTTCTTACTGCACTGTTTGAAATACTTGTGATGAATGTATCATTTGATCAGATTACTAATCAGGTGAGCAGTCAAAAAAAAGCCCCTTATCCCAACCCAGCTGTTTTACAACCCAGCAATGTATGCTGCTGCCAAACCGGTCTAGTAGCCCGGTTTGGCAGCAGCATAAATTCCTGCAGTCATATTTGGAGAATAGAAACCAAAAACTATTAAAGCAGAGAGGTAAAACAAATCTAAAGTGAAGGGGAGGGTGTTGATCAGCTGGGCCAGACTGTATATAAACAGCTGAGAGAAAAGTTTTCAAACAGTTGAATAGCATCGTTCTCAAGTGGCCTTTCTGAAGAATTTAAAGAATTTGTCATCTCAAGGTATGAAGCTCTCTTAATAAAATGTACAACGATGAACCAATGTTTGATAATTAACAGAAAAGACTTTTTGCTTAAATCATATTTTGAATTCTCTTTCAGACTATAAACATGGAAATAATCATCACGAAGCTGGATGGGACGTCCTCACCAATGACTGTGAACCCACATGACACTGTTGGACATCTGAAAATACGCATCCGAGACGAACTAGGGGTGCCTGTCCACAAACAGAAGCTGATGTTTGTTAACGGCCAAATGACACATCTCAGCGATGACACCAAGCCTCTGTCCTACTACGGCTTGCATTCCGGCTGCCAAGTTTCCCTGCTGATCGTCGAGCCTCCTACCATCCAAGTGTTCCTCAAAAACGAGAAAGGGAAGACGAGCACCTACGATATCAAACCCGACGAGACGGTGAGCGACTTCAAGCTCAGAGTCGAGCAGAGGGAGAAGGTGCCAGTGAGCCAGCAGAGGCTCATTCATCAAAGCAAGGAGATGACGACTGGCAGCCTAAAGGACTATGGCGTGGAGGCACTGAGCACTATCTTCATGACCCTCCGCCTGAGAGGAGGCTGAGGACATGGTGGTCAACACACCAGGATTTAATCTCCTATAGCTTTTTAAAAAAAATTATATTTATTAGTACTTTTATTTTTTAATAATCATTACATTTCACAATGTGTAATTAGCCTTAATAAGTTTGTGTTTTGTTTCACATGTAAATCATTCCTGTAATACTGCAATAAACACTCTGAAAAGACTAATGCTAGCAGAGGACGATATCAGAGAGAAGGAGGCTGCCAATCAGTAATTTATTGGTAAGTTTCATTGTCCAAAGTTATTAGACCTTTGACTGCTATGAAAGAAAACACTCTCTACCCAGGCCTAGGTGGTCGGGACTCACACTCATCAACCAAACAGGCTTCACCTCAGGTGCTAGAAACCTCAGCCAGGTTCTGCTCGCCCCTTTTTCCTTTGTCCACCAGATGCTGACTGGCTGTTGAAACTTTCCAGTTGATTGTTAACCTTGGATGAAGTGATATGCATTCTAATAGATTTATTCCTGTACCTTTGGTAACTTGATCACTGTCATTTATTTTTAGCAAATGAATCATCTGTATACAATGATCATCTTTGAACTGAGAAAAAATAAAAGGTTGAACGGCTCTCTTCTGGTCCTCATATTTTGACTGATATACCAGTGTAGAAGCTATATATACCATCCAGTCACCAACAGAACAACTTTTTATTTTTACAGCTATACATGGAAATGTCTTTGGAGATCTACGGCATTTTTTTATTCCGGCTACATTATCCTTCTTGCAACGTGATGCATATATGCGGCCGACGCTAGCAGCTTGTTCAAGCTTCTGTAAACTTATCTAAAGCCTCCTTAGCTTCCATTATCTGTGACGCTACAAGTCAGGTCAAGAAGAATAGATTTCATTGTTGCAGTCACTTTCTACTGTGTTTTATGTGTGACGTCATCGACTAGTCGACGTTGACTCGACTGCATTTTTATAGATATAACAAAAAGACAATGTTAGCATTGTAAATTTTGAATTGCCAGTTGTCTGTATGGAATAAAGGCGAACAATGAGGTACACTGACGTTAAGCTTCTTGTCCTTCTCCTCCTTCCTCCTCCTCTGAGCTACAGCAGCTGTTAGCAATATCAACTAACAAGTAAAAAGTACGCTGTAAAGTTTTGGTTCTTCTAGTTACACTGATTAAAACCCCTGACAGGGGTCATAAATTACATTTTTTGGATCTTGCATTCATGTGGATGTTACTTAGACATGTATCACCCACCTAGACCAGACCGGGCACCCCCACCCCATAATAATGACACTCCTTGATGGCAGCAGTCATCCCCAGCAGGATGCAGCCTGACACAGATACACACACACAAAAACGGTTTAGGAACAACAAAACAAACAAAAACAGCACAAGGTGTTGACCTGGCCTCCAAATTCATTATTCTAAACTGATCTAAGTATCTGTGGGATGAACTGGAACAAGTCTGAGCCACAGAGGCCCCTCCCCTCAACCCAAAGGCCCCCACTAAAAACATTCAGTTGGCCCATGTCCATTCTCTGACGAGTTACAACTGTTTTGGAGGCACAAGGGAGACAAAATATGAGGAAGGTTGTCATAATGTTATGCCTGATGGGTGTAAATAAAGGATCTCTTCAATACTTGTGATGACAAATTTTTACTGTTTTGGTTTAGTTTCCATCGTGTTCTTAAAACGAATGAATGAATGAATGTTACTGCACTGTTAGAAATACTTGTGATGGGTGATATTTTGGGTTTTGTTTCCTTTTAATCATGTTCTTAAAACATAGCTAAACATATTCACAAGTTATGTTTGGATTTGTTCAGGTTACTAATGAGGTGAGTGGCTGAAAAAAAAAAGAAGGAGAAGAAGAAGAAGAAGGAAAGCCCCTTATCACAACCCAGCTGTTTCTCCGCTGCCACACCTGTCTGATAGACCGGTTTGATGGTGTTACATTGCTGCGTAATCTCAACATTTTATAGCTGAGTAGTGTTTGGAGAATAGAAACCGAAAGTTACCAGAGAGGGAAAACAAATCTGAAGTGAAGGGGAGGGTACTGATCAGCTGGGCCAGACTGTATATAAACAGGTGAGAGAAAAGTTTTCACACAGTTGAAGAGCATCGTTCTCAAGGGGCCTTTCTAAACATATAGAAGAATTCAAGAAACCATCACAAGGTATGAAGCTCTCATCATAAAATTTACAACGAAGCAATGTTTGATAATTAACAGATTAGACTTTTTGCTGCATCTTAAATCATATTTTGAATTCTCTTTCAGACTGTAAACATGGAAATAATCATCAAGACGATGGATGGGACATTACACCCGATGATTGTGAACCCACATGACACTGTTGGAAATCTGAAAATACACATCCGAGACAAACTGAGGGTGCCTGTCCACAAACAGAAGCTGATGTTTGTTAACGGTCAAATGACACATCTCAGCGATGACACCAAGCCTCTGTCCTACTACGGCTTGCATTCCGGCTGCCAAGTTTCCCTGCTGATCGTCGAGCCTCCTACCATCCAAGTGTTCCTCAAAAACGAGAAAGGACAGACAACCACCTACGATATCAAACCCAACGAGACAGTGAGCGACTTCAAGAGCAGAGTCGAGCAGAGGGAGGGGGTGCCAGTGAGCCAGCAGAGGCTCATTCATCAAAGCAAGGAGATGACGACTGGCAGACTGCGGGACTATGGCGTGGAGGCGCTGAGCACTATCTTCCTGTTCCTCCGCCTGAGAGGAGGCTGAGGACATGGTGGTCAACACACCAGGAATTAATCTCCTATAGCTTTTTTAAAATTTTATATTTATTAGTACTTTTATTTTTAATAATCATTACATTCCACAATGTGTAATTGGCCTTAATAACTTTGTGTTTTGTTTCACATGTAAATCACTCCTGAAATACAACAAATGTAATATTGCAATACACACTCGTCTGGAAAGGCTAATGCTAGCAGAGGACGATATCAGAGAGAAGGAGGCTGCCAATCAGTAATTTATTGGTAAGTTTAATTGTCCAAAGTTATTAGACCTTTGACTGCTATGAAAGAAAACACTCTCAGCCCAGGCCTAGGTGGGCGGGACTCACACTCATCAACCAAACAGGCTTCACCTCAGGTGATAGAAACCTCAGCCAGGTTCTGCTCGCCCCTTTTTCCTTTGTCCACCAGATGCTGACTGGCTGTTGAAACTTTCCAGTTGATTGTTAACCTTGGATGAAGTGATATGCATTCTAATAGATTTATTCCTGTACCTTTGGTAACTTGGTATCACTGTCATTTATTTTTAGCAAATGAATCATCTGTATACAATGATCATCTTTGAACTGAGAAAAAATAAAAGGTTGAACGGCTCTCTTCTGGTCCTCATATTTTGACTGATATGCCAATGTAGAAGCTATATATACCATCCAGTCACCAACAGAACAACTTTGTTTTTTTACAGCTATACATGGAAATGTCTTTGGAGATCTACGGCATTTTTTTATTCCGGCTACATTATCCTTCTTGCAACGTGATGCATATATGCGGCCGACACTAGCAGCTTGTTCAAGCTTCTGTAAACTTATCTAAAGCCTCCTTAGCTTCCATTATCTGTGACGCTACAAGTCAGGTCAAGAAGAATAGATTTCATTGTTGCAGTCACTTTCTACTGTGTTTTATGTGTGACGTCATCGACTAGTCGACGTTGACTCAACTGCATTTTTATAGATATAACAAAAAGACAATGTTAGCATTGTAAATTTTGAATTGCCAGTTGTCTGTATGGAATAAAGGCGAACAATGAGGTACACTGACGTTAAGCTTCTTGTCCTGCTCCTCCTTCCTCCTCCTCTAAGCTATAGCAGTTGTTAGCAGCTTGTAAAGCTAGTTTAGCATAGGACCAACCTTCCTGCTGAGCAAATATTAAGAAAATGTGAACCCTGCCAAACCAAACCTCTGACTTCTAACATATACCCACTACAGGAGACATTTTATCGTAACATATTTCCTTACTTAAGTACAGTTTTGGTTCTTCTAGTTACACTAATTAAAACTACTGACAGGTGTCATAAATTACATTTTTTTGGATCTTGCATTCATGTGGATGTTACTTAGACATGTATCACCCACCTAGACCAGACCAGGCACCCCCACCCCATAGTAATGACACTCCTTGATGGCAGCAGTCATCCCCAGCAGGATGCAGCCTGACACAGATACACACACACAAAAACGGTTTAGGAACAACAAAACAAACAAAAACAGCACAAGGTGTTGACCTGGCCTCCAAATTCATTATTCTAAACTGATCTAAGTATCTGTGGGATGAACTGGAACAAGTCTGAGCCACAGAGGCCCCTCCCCTCAACCCAAAGGCCCCCACTAAAAACATTCAGTTGGCCCATGTCCATTCTCTGACGAGTTACAACTGTTTTGGAGGCACAAGGGAGACTAAATATGAGGAAGGTTGTCATAATGTTATGCCTGATGGGTGTAAATAAAGGATCTCTTCAATACTTGTGATGACAAATGTTTACTGTTTTGGTTTTGTTTCCATCGTGTTCTTAAAATGAATGAATGAATGAATGAATGTTACTGCACTGTTACAAATACTTGTGATGGGTAATATTTTAGGTTTTGTTTCCTTTTAATCATGTTCTTAAAACATAGCTAAACATATTTACAAGTTATGTTTGGATTTGTTCAGATTACTAATGAGGTGAGTGGTTAAAAAAAAAGAAAAAAAGAAGAAGAAGTAGAAGAAGGAAAGCCCCTTATCACAACCCAGCTGTTTTTCCGCTGCCACACCTGTCTGATAGACCGGTTTGATGGTGTTACATTGCTGCGTAATCTCAACATTTTATAGCTGAGTAGTGTTTGGAGAATAGAAACCGAAAGTTACCAGAGAGGGAAAACAAATCTGAAGTGAAGGGGAGGGTACTGATCAGCTGGGCCAGACTGTATATAAACAGCTGAGAGAAAAGTTTTCACACAGTTGAAGAGCATCGTTCTCAAGTGGCCTTTCTGAAGATTTTGAAGAGTTCAAGAAATCATCACAAGGTATGAAGCTCTCATCATAAAATTTACAACGAAGCAATGTTTGATAATTAACAGATTAGACTTTTTGCTGCATCTTAAATCATATGTTGAATTCTCTTTCAGACTGTAAACATGGAAATAATCATCACGAAGCTGGATGGGAAGTCCCACCCGATGATTGTGAACCCATCTGACACTGTTGGAAATCTGAAAATACACATCCGAGACAAACTGGGGGTGCCTGTCCACAAACAGAAGCTGGTGTTTGTTAACGGTCAAATGACACATCTCAGCGATGACACCAAGCCTCTGTCCTACTACGGCTTGCATTCCGGCTGCCAAGTTTCCCTGCTGATCGTCGAGACTCCTACCATCCAAGTGTTCCTCAAAAACCAAAATGGGCAAACGACCACCTATGATATCAAACCCAACGAGACGGTGAGCGACTTCCAGCGCAGAGTCGAGCAGAGGGAGGGGGTGCCAGTGAGCCAGCAGAGGCTCATTCATCAAAGCAAGGAGATGACGACTGGCAGACTGCGGGACTATGGCGTGGAGGCACTGAGCACTATCTTCCTGACCCTCCGCCTGAGAGGAGGCTGAGGACATGGTGGTCAACACACCAGGAATTAATCTATAGCTTTTTAAAATTTTGATATTTATTAGTACTTTTATTGTAAATCATCAAAACATTCCACAATGTGTAATTCCCTTTAATAACTTTGTGTTTTGTTTAGGCAACACAAAAATTACATACACAAGATTTCATGTTATGCTTTTATTTTGGAAGATTTTATTTTGGTAAAAATAAATAAAAATAAAAATCTGTAATGTGGATTTACACGTCTCTTCGCATTTCCTGTGCCTTAGCAGTCAGCTCAGTGGGTGGTTGGAGTTGTATCGACCAGTCGACTTCACTGCTGTACAATGAGCTTTAAGCAAGAAGTCGACTAGTTGCCAATTGCCTGACAGTTCTGATCTACATTTTTTTATTCCGGCTACATTATCCTTCTTGCAACGTGATGCATATATGCGGCCGACACTAGCAGTTGTTCAAGCTTCTGTAAACTTATCTAAAGCCTCCTTAGCTTCCATTATCTGTGACGCTTCAAGTCAGGTCAAGAAGAATAGATTTCATTGTTGCAGTCACTTTCTACTGTGTTTTATGTGTGACGTTATCGACTAGTGGACGTTGACTCAACTGCATTTTTATAGATATAACAAAAAGACAATGTTAGCATTGTAAATTTTGAATTGCCAGTTGTCTGTATGGAATAAAGGCGAACAATGAGGTACACTGATGTTAAGCTTCTTGTCCTTCTCCTCCTCCTCCTCCTCTGAGTTATAGCAGTTGTTAGCAATAGCTTGTAAAGCTAGTTTAGCATAGGACCAACCTTCCTGCTGAGCAAATATTAAGAAAATGTGAACCCTGACAAACCAAACCTCTGACTTCTAACATATACCACAGGAGACATTTTATCGTAACATATTTCCTTACTTATGTAAAGTTTTGGTTCTTCTAGTTACACTGATTAAAACTACTGACAGGTGTCATAAATTACATTTTTTGGATCTGGCATTCATGTGGATGTTACTTAGACATGTATCACCCACCTAGACCAGACCAGGCACCCCCACCCCATAATAATGACACTCCTTGATGGCAGCAGTCATCCCCAACAGGATGCAGCCTGACACAGATACACACACACAAAAACGGTTTAGGAACAACAAAACAAACAAAAACAGCACAAGGTGTTGACCTGGCCTCCAAATTCATTATTCTAAACTGATCTAAGTATCTGTGGGATGAACTGGAACAAGTCTGAGCCACAGAGGCCCCTCCCCTCAACCCAAAGGCCCCCACTAAAAACATTCAGTTGGCCCATGTCCATTCTCTGACGAGTTACAACTGTTTTGGAGGCACAAGGGAGACAAAATATGAGGAAGGTTGTCATAATGTTATGCCTGATGGGTGTAAATAAAGGATCTCTTCAATACTTGTGATGACAAATTTTTACTGTTTTGGTTTTGTTTCCATCGTGTTCTTAAAATGAATGAATGAATGAATGTTACTGCACTGTTACAAATACTTGTGATGGGTGATATTTTGGGTTTTGTTTCCTTTTAATCGTGTTCTTAAAACATAGCTAAACATATTCACAAGTTATGTTTGGATTTGTTCAGGTTACTAATAAGGTGAGTGGTTAAAAAAAAGAAAAAAAGAAGAAGACGAAGGAAAGCCCCTTATCACAACCCAGCTGTTTTTCCGCTGCCACACCTGTCTGATAGACCGGTTTGATGGTGATACATTGCTGCGTAATCTCAACATTTTATAGCTGAGTAGTGTTTGGAGAATAGAAACCGAAAGTTACCAGAGAGGGAAAACAAATCTGAAGTGAAGGGGAGGGTACTGATCAGCTGGGCCAGACTGTATATAAACAGGTGAGAGAAAAGTTTTCACACAGTTGAAGAGCATCGTTCTCAAGTGGCCTTTCTGAAGATTTTGAAGAATTCAAGAAGTCATCACAAGGTATGAAGCTCTCTTAATAAAATGTACAACGATGTGGCAACGTTTGATAACTAACAGATTAGACTTTTTGCTGCATCTTAAATCATATGTTGAATTCTCTTTCAGGCTATAAACATGGAAATAATCATCATGACGATGGATGGGACGTCCCACCCAATGATTGTGAACCCACATGACACTGTTGGAAATCTGAAAATACGCATCCGAGACAAACTGAGGGTGCCTGTCCACAAACAGAAGCTGATGTTTGTTAACGGCCAAATGACACATCTCAGCGATGACACCAAGCCTCTGTCCTACTACGGCTTGCATTCCGGCTGCCAAGTTTCCCTGCTGATCGTCGAGCCTCCTACCATCCAAGTGTTCCTCAGAAACGAGAAAGGACAGACAACCACCTACGATATCAAACCCAACGAGACGGTGAGCGACTTCAAGCTCAGAGTCGAGCAGAGGGAGGGGGTGCCAGTGAGCCAGCAGAGGCTCATTCATCAAAGCAAGGAGATGATGACTGGCAGACTGCGGGACTATGGCGTGGAGGCGCTGAGCACTATCTTCCTGACCCTCCGCCTGAGAGGAGGCTGAGGACATGGTGGTCAACACACCAGGAATGAATCTCCTATAGCTTTTTTAAAATTTTATATTTATTAGTACTTTTATTTTTAATAATCATTACATTCCACAATGTGTAATTGGCCTTAATAACTTTGTGTTTTGTTTAGGCAACACAAAAATAACATACACAAGAATTCATGTTATGCTTTTATTTTGGAAAATCCATATTTCCCGGACACTTTAAAAATAAATAAAAATAAAAATCTGTAATGTGGATTTACACGTCTCTTCGCATTTCCTGTGCATTAACCGTTAGTCAGTGGGTAGAGCTTTTGTTTAGGCGACACTGCTGTATAATGAGCTTTAAGCAAGAAGTCGACTAGTTGCCAATTGCCTGACAGTAACACCACAGACTGCTGAGGAACCAATGGGTCAATGCAAACTTTCAGCGGTCCATGTGGAAATGTTTCACTAGATGAAGTCCATTCTGCCATGACATGTAAAATATGTAAATCCTGAAATACAACAAATGTAATACTGCAATACACACTCGTCTGAAAAGGCTAATGCTAGCAGAGGACGATATCAGAGAGAAGGAGGCTGCCAATCAGTAATTTATTGGTAAGTTTCATTGTCCAAAGTTATTAGACCTTTGACTGCTATGAAAGAAAACACTCTCTGCCCAGGCCTAGGTGGGCGGGACTCACACTCATCAACCAAACAGGTTTCACCTCAGGTGCTAGAAACCTCAGCCAGGTTCTGCTCGCCCCTTTTTCCTTTGTCCACCAGATGCTGACTGGCTGTTGAAACTTTCCAGTTGATTGTTAACCTTGGATGAAGTGATATGCATTCTAATAGATTTATTTCTGTAGCTTTGGTAACTTGGTATCACTGTCATTTATTTTTAGCAAATGAATCATCTGTATACAATGATCATCTTTGAACTGAGAAAAAATAAAAGGTTGAACGGCTCTCTTCTGGTCCTCATATTTTGACTGATATACCAGTGTAGAAGCTATATATACCATCCAGTCACCAACAGAACAACTTTTTTTTTTTACAGCTATACATGGAAATGTCTTTGGAGATCTACGGCATTTTTTTATTCCGGCTACATTATCCTTCTTGCAACGTGATGCATATGCGGCCGACACTAGCAGCTTGTTCAAGCTTCTGTAAACTTATCTAAAGCCTCCTTAGCTTCCATTATCTGTGACGCTACAAGTCAGGTCAAGAAGAATAGATTTCATTGTTGCAGTCACTTTCTACTGTGTTTTATGTGTGACGTCATCAACTAGTCGACGTTGACTCAACTGCATTTTTATAGATATAACAAAAAGACAATGTTAGCATTGTAAATTTTGAATTGCCAGTTGTCTGTATGGAATAAAGGCGAACAATGAGGTACACTGACGTTAAGCTTCTTGTCCTGCTCCTCCTTCCTCCTCCTCTGAGCTACAGCAGCTGTTAGCAATACTAGCTTGTAAAGCTACTTTAGCATAGGACCAACCTTCCTGCTGAGAAAATATTAATATGTGAACACTGACAAACCAAACCTTTGACTTCTAAGAGTATATACCCACCACAGGGCAGGAGACATTTTAATGTTACATATTTCTGTACTTAAGTAAAGTTTTGGCTCTTCTAGTTACACCAATCAGCCACAAGATTAAAACCACTGACAAGTGTAATAAATAACATTTTCTGGATCTGGCATTCATGTGGATGTTACTTAGACATGTATCACCCACCTAGACCAGACCAGGCACCCCCACCCCATATGACACTCCTCGATGGCAGCAGTCATCCCCAGAAGGATGCAGCCTGACACAGGCACACACACAAAAACGGTTTAGGAACAACTCAAACCAAAGGCCTCCATTTAAAATATTCAGTTGCCAGACACCACAGGACACCCTCAGAAGGCCCATGTCAATTCTCTGATGAGTGAAAACTGTTTTGGAGGCACAAGGGAGACCCACACAATATGAGGAGGTCATAATGTTATGCCTGATCGGTGTAAATAAAGGATCTCTTCAATATTTGTGATGACTAATGTTTACTGTTTTGGTTTTGTTTCCATTGTGTTCATAGCTAAACATAGTCACAAGTTATGTTTGGATTTGTTCAGGTTACTAATCAGGTGAGCGGTTCAAAAAAAAGAAAAAGAAAAGAAGGAATGCCCCTTATCCCAACCCAGCTGTTATTCCCCTGCCACACCTGTCTAATAAACTGGTTTGATGGTGATGCATTGCTACGTAATCAAAACATAGCGGAGTTGTGTTTGGAGAATAGAAACCGAAAGCTATTAAAGCAGAGCGGGAAAACAAATCTGAAAGGAAGGGGAGGGAATTGATCAGCTTATTGACATGTGCAATAAATAAGATTTTTTGGATCTGGCATTCATGTGGATGTTACTTGGACATGTATCACCCACCTAGAGGCATCCCCACCCAATAGCAGGAACAACGAACAACTAGTCAACATGAAAAATAGCGTAAGGTGTTGACCTGGCCTCCAAATTCACTAGATCCCAAACTGATCAAGTATCTGTGGGATGCATTGAAGCAAGCCTGATACACAGAGGCCCCTCCCCTCAACCCATCCACAAGATTAAAACCACTGACAGGTGTAATAAATAACATTTTCTGGATCTGGCATTCATGTGGATGTTACTTAGACATGTACCACCCACCTAGACCAGACCAGGCACCCCCCATCCCCTTATGACACTTCCCTCAAACCAAGGGCCTCCATTAAAAATATTCAGTTGCCAGACACCACAGGACACCCTCAGAAGGCCCATGTCCATTCTCTGATGAGTGAAAACTGTTTTGGAGGCCCACACAATATTGAGGAGGTCATAATGTTATGCCTGATCGGTGTAAATAAAGGATCTCTTCAATATTTGTGATGACTAATGTTTACTGTTTTGGTTTGGTTTCCACCGTGATCTTAAAACGTAGCTAAACATAGTCACAAGTTATGCTTGGATTTGTTCAGATTACTCATCAGGTGAGCGGTTAAAAAAAAGAAGAAGAAGGAATGCCCCTTATCCCAACCCAGCTGTTATTCCGCTGCCACACCTGTCTAATAAACCGGTTTGATGGTGATGCATTGCTGCGTAATCAAAACATAGCGGAGTCGTGTTTGGAGAATAGAAACCGAAAGCTATTAAAGCAGAGCGGGAAAACAAATCTGAAGGGAAGGGGAAGTTATTGATCAGCTGAGATAAAAACCACTGACAGGTGTAATAAATAACATTTTTTGGATCTGGCATTCATGTGGATGTTACTTAGACATGTATCACCCACCTAGAGGCACCCCCACCCCATAATAATGACACTCCTTGATGGCAGCAGGATGCAGACTGACACAGACACACACACACAAAAACTGTTTAGGAACAACTCAAACAAACATGAAAAACAGCACAAGGTGTTGACCTGGCCTCCAAATTCACTAGATCCCAACCTGATCAAGTATCTGTGGGATGAAGTGGAGCAAGCCTGATCCACCGAGGCCCCCCATCTGAACCCATAGGACCCAAAGGCCCCACTAACAACATTCACTTGCCAGATACCACAGGAGACACAAGGGAGACCTACACAATGTCAGTAGGATGCTCGTAATGTTATACCTGATCGGTGTAAATAAAGGATCTCTTCAACTACTACTTTGTGATATACGTCATGGTGTTTTGTTTTGGTTTTGTTTTTCTTACTGCACTGTTTGAAATACTTGTGATAATTTTATCATTTGATCAGATTACTAATCAGGTGAGCAGTCAAAAAAAAGCCTCTTATCCCAACCCAGCAATGTATGCTGGTGCCAAACCAGGCTACTAGACCGGTTTGGCAGCAGCATACATTGCTGCAGAGTCATGTTTGGAGAATAGAAACCAAAAACTATTAAAGCAGAGAGGGAAAAGAAATCTAAAGTGAAGGGGAGGGAATTGATCAACTGGGCCAGACTGTATATAAACAGGTGAGAGAAAAGTTTTCACACAGTTGATGAACATCGTTCTCAAGTGGCCTTTCTGAAGAATTTAAAGAATTTGTCATCTCAAGGTATGAAGCTCTCTTAATAAAATGTACAACGATGAACCAATGTTTGATAATTAACAGAAAAGACTTTTTGTTTAAATCATATTTTGAATTCTCTTTCAGGCTATAAACATGGAAATAATCATCACGAAGCTGGATGGGACGTCCTACCCGATGACTGTGAAACCACATGACACTGTTGGACATCTGAAAATACACATCCGAGACAAACTGGGGGTGCCTGTCCACAAACAGAAGCTGATGTTTGTTAACGGCCAAATGACACATCTCAGCGATGACACCAAGCCTCTGTCCGACTACGGCTTGCATTCCGGCTGCCAAGTTTCCCTGCTGATTATCCAGCAGCAGCAGCCTCCTATCATCCAAGTGTTCCTCAAAAACGAGAAAGGGAAGACGAGCACCTACGATATCAAACCCAACGAGACGGTGAGCGACTTCCAGCGCAGAGTCGAGCAGAGGGAGAAGGTGCCAGTGAGCCAGCAGAGGCTCGTTCATGAAGGCAAGGAGATGACAACTGGCAGACTGCGGGACTATGGCGTGGAGGCGCTGAGCACTATCTTCCTGACCCTCCTCCTGAGAGGAGGCTGAGGACATGGTGGTCAACACACCAGGAATTAATCTCCTATAGCTTTTTTAAACTACGTTATATTTATTAGTACTTTTATTATAAATAATCAATACATTCCACAATGTGTAATTCCTACTAACTACTGATTTGTGATATACGTCATGGTGTTTTGTTTTGTTTTTTGTTTTGTTTTTTCTTACTGCACTGATAGAAATACTTGTTTAGTATAACTGTTAATTTTGTGACACCAAACTTATGCACACAAG
The DNA here is from genome assembly GCA_005024645.1 of Planiliza haematocheilus. Classification (NCBI taxonomy): domain Eukaryota; kingdom Metazoa; phylum Chordata; class Actinopteri; order Mugiliformes; family Mugilidae; genus Planiliza; species Planiliza haematocheilus. The sequence goes on along the minus strand of SRSE01001388.1, from coordinate 4,922,892 downwards.
ATTTAATATTGTACTTTTATTTTGGAAAATCCATGTTACCTGGACACTGTAAAAAATTAAATAAAAATAAAAGTCTCTAATGTGAATTTTCACGTCTCATTACATTTCCTGTGCCTTGCCGTCAGCTCAGTGGGTGGAGCTGCATTGTTTCAGATCAAAAGATTAAACAAAAAGATGACTTTAGTATTGTAAATTTAAAATTGATATTATTCAAATATTTCTAAGAGGCTGCCCAGATCATGTACATCAAGGTTTACTATGACATCTTCTGGCAATGCTCTGTAAAAATAAATTTATTCTGTTATTCTTACACAGTCATGTGTCTCAAGTATCATAGCAGCATGTCATAAAGGCATAAACCTGCTGTACATGACAACCGTAGAAGAGCAGTATTTGAAAATGATCGAGCAGATTAGTAACAGGTTTACAGCAGCACATTTAACACATTGGTTCAATCTCAGGTGCGTTTTCGACGAAGGAATGTTCACTTTCTCACAGATGCGAGGTAGGCGTACCAAAACAAGGCGATCATGTTGGCAAACAACACTCTGAACTGAAACCAAGAACAGACACAGGAAGACACAGGGAGGGAGGGGAGGCATTAAAGCGGTGTCAGTGTGTGACTCATCTTGTTTTGAATGCAGCATGTCAGTGAAATACGTACCTGTACAGGCACAAAGTTGATATTTATGAACTGAAAGGGAGTCCAAACTTTCCAGTTCATTTTCAGAGCAGTCCAGTAACTACTTCTCATCTTCTTTTCAAAATCTCGCCAGCCTTTGGCCTGAGGACAGGATGGGAAAACATAATTAAATGTCTACATATATTTTATAGATTTATCCATGTCCTCTGATGCTGAAGATAATACATTAAGGACAAAGAATAAGGAAAACACAGTCACAAACTTAGTACATGTACTTTGAGCAGCTATCATTTGGGGAGGTGGTTAAGGAAAGAAACTATGGCTAAAAAAAATCCAAATCCTTTTCCCCTTGGTTTTCATTTTTGGCATTTCTGAAGATGAATATATAGCAATATTTCCTGCTTTTCTTCATCAAATTTATTATGAATTAAATGTTTTCAGGTATTTAGAGTTAAACAAAACCAGACATTTAAAGTCGTCATGTTTAGCCCTGAGACGCTGGGACAGGATGTCTTTTTGTGTGTTTGTTTGTTAGGCGGTCAATCTGTAATAACATACGACATTATGGAAAACGTGGGACAGAGACAGCCTCATTGAGATGTTGAATGTTTTAACACAACTATGTGTATAAAGATATTGCCAATATAGTGCAAAGCTGTGTTTGAGATAAATAGTAGTTACTGCAAGAAATCTCAAGTATGAAACATATTTTGATTTGGTTACACTTTTTTCCACACTACATAAATGTGTTATTTCCTAGTTTTGAGGTCTTAAACTTAAATGGTACTTATTTACTTATGTACAGTTAAATGAGTAGGTGTGTCAACAGGTTAAAATCAAGCTATCTCAGCCTCTGCTGCAGCTTTTCTGACAATCTGTGTTTAAAAAAAAAAAAAAATCCACCTCCCCAACTTTGCGAAACTGCAACCTCAACTTTCCAGTGATACCCTTTATCTATCTGAAGGGCCAGTTTCTGAGATGACCTACCTCCAGGATGGTCATAACAGAGTAGAAAATGAGCAGAAAGCCGGGAGCAAAAATAAGCCGGTCCAGCAGGAGACGCTTGACTATACAGTACGGGTCTGTGACGGGCATCCACACCTCCATCAGCTGGTAAAAGAAATGGCTCACCGGACCTGTAATGAGTAACCTGCAAGAAACAGCAAGGACTATTATAACCACCACAAATACATAGATACATGACATTAAAGGAGGCAAGTGCTCACATGCAAAAAGTCAAGTATGTGAAGATTGTTAGTCTGTAAACAAGCACGTGTTTATAACTTCTGCACAAATGATTGTATTATCTTTAACCATTTAAGTATATATTGTAAAATTATTATCATATGTACACATGCTAAAATAGTTTGGATGCCTTTCCAATGCAAACAGTTTATGTGAAGAAGAAGCCACTTGGTTGAGCAGCGTGTTCAAGACAACTCCATTTGCCTTTGTTTACGCTTTGTTTTTGATAGGTGAAGGTTAAATTACAAAGATAATAACAGAGAACAGTATGTCTTTTCTGCTATCATTCAGTAGTTTCACTATAACAGACAATACAACCATAGCCTTGTAGCCCTGAAGCAGCATGGATGTTCAGTTTTCTTTGTGCATTAAATCTCACCCATAAATGGCGTAGCGTGAGGCTCCAGCCACATCGATCTCACTGACAGCAGCTCCATTTTTGGCCTTTTTTCTTGCCTCCAAAATCTGAGACAGAAGATTTCCTAAGGCTGAGAGGATCCCACTGAAAACACCAAGGATGCACAAACAAATCTGTCAACATGCAACAGGTAAATTCACAGTGAGGTGCTCTTATAAATATAAAATCAGTGTTGTCAACTTGTCAGGGGTGGTTCCCCCTGCAGATGCTGATTGGCTGAAATCAGAGTGTGGTGACAAATGACCAGTCTGTGGTCAGCGCTAACAAAGTGCTCTGAACAACAAAAATGCAACAAGTAAACAGCTGGAAATTACTCTATATTTGTTTCAAACGACTTAATAAAATTAGATGCAACAGATTTACTTTGCCAGTCGCTAAATAAGAAATGATGGACAGCCAATCTGAGGAAACACGAATGAAGGAGCAGCTGTCAGCGACCAGAGCTACTAACCTCGTTACAGACTTTGTCAGGATGGGGTATTTCTTCAAAAGGACAAGATACTGCTGCAGTAAACGGAAATGTAAGGACGCGTCCCGGACGGGCAGACTCTCCACAGCCATTGTTATCGCTAGTTAAACTGAACAAATATTAGCACCACAAAGTTAACTAACCGGGGCGAAGTTACCCCGCCAGTCTTCCTGTTTGCGTCATTGCGTCACCGACGGAGCCACGACGGAGCCACGCCTCCACGGCGAGGTCAAAGTCTTTACTGTCGGTGGCTGTTTGAAATGTTTAAATGTGAAACAGCACAAACAGGTAATAAAAATCATATTGATAATAGATTCATCCAAAAAAGTTCAAAGTTTAAAGTCTGGAAGGAAAAGCACAAAACATTATGCATTTAAGTGCACTTCCCCACTTTTATTTGTAAAAAGTTGCTTCATAGCTTCCAAACTGTCCATGTTGTGACTCCAAACAAAGCTTAAAGGGTAATCCTGTTTGTTAGGCTGCTAAAGGCCCAGGTTGCTAGGGGACTCAGACTCTGGTTCTTTAAACCGTCTTGATTGTTATTGATGCAACATGAATGAAACTTAATTTGTTAAGTGTTGATAATCACTTGTTAATATACCAAGACTAAATCAACACTGTACACATGAGTTGAAAATACACACTTTGTTTGTATTCATTTTTTCTGTGATGGATAAACACTACCGAATATCCACTGAATAATACCCACTAATGTGACCGCTGTGACATCACAACAATAGATAGTAGTACCTCTATACATTTACTACATATGTAATGATTCACACCAAAACTGAGAAATCCTTGACTGTATATTTATTTATTGAAAACATAATGTTAAATTTTATCATGGCAAATGCAATAAGAAGAAGTGGAGATGTATATTTTGATTTTTTTTTTTATTGCGTTTCAACCAATTCCTCTTTCACTGCTCTCTGCATTGCAGCAACATGGGAAAGAATAGGTATCCCCAAAAGTGGGTAACCCCCTCCTCCAATGATCTCTGTCCAGCAGGAACTAGAAAAAGAGAAGTTACCTACCAACCCCTCTTCCACAGCTCTCTGCATTGCAGCAACGTGTGAAAGAAGAGGTATTACCAAAAGTGGGTAACCCTCTCCTCTAATGATTTCTGTCCAGCAGAAACCAGAAGAGAAGGTATCCCCAGAAGTGGGTAACCCACCCTACCAACCCCTCTTCCACAGCTGTCTGCATTGCAGCAACGTGTGAAAAAGAAGGTAACCCCCCGGGTAAACCTCTCCTCCAATGATTTCTGTCCAGCAGAAACCAGAAGAGAAACTCTTTTCTTTTCTCAATCCGCGACTCCGCTCGCCAGGTGTGCTGTTGCTCAATGCTGTGCTGATAGAGTCTAAGGCATATGACAAATAGACATAAAGTAGCTGGTGCAACCCCTAAGTTTGGTAGGTGCAAAGTAAAGAATGGAACTAGTCAATAAATAACATACAATATGAATGTCACAGATGAATTGTTAAAGGAAATGTAATTTAAAGAGAGCAGTCCCAGGCAGTCCCTGATGGCTGCAGACTGAGGAAGTTGTGTCATGGGTGGTCAGGATCATCTGCAGTGCAGAGGCCTTTGCAGGCGAGACAAGTATTGTTGATGTCCTGGAGAGAAGGGAGAGATGCATCAATTATCTTCTCAGCTGCTCTCACTGTGCGTTGGAGGGCCTTACAGGAGGACATGGTGCAGGCGCCGTACCACACAGTGATGCAGCCGGTCAGGATGATCTCAATGGTGCCTTTGTAGAATGTGCATATGGAGGGGGCCAGGGCTCTGGCTTTCCTCAGTTTGCATAGGAAGTAGAAATGCTGTTGAGCCTTCTGTGCCAGTGATGCTGTGTTGCTTGTCCAGGAGACGTCCTCTGACATGCACACCCAGGAACTTGGTGCTGCTCACCCTCACCGTTCATGGTCAAAGGAGCGTGCTGGGTGCGCACTCTCAAGTCCATGACATTCTCCCTCGTCTTCTCTACATTCAGAGACATTTTATCAGGAATGTTTTTTCCCCTCCAGACCGTTTTATGAACTCCAGTTCCCAAAATTTAGGATAAAAACAACATTGACGTTCAGCACTGGACTGAGGACAAAAGCTCCTACTGCCTCATACAACATTTGAAATTAGTCTAAAATAATTAAACTCAGAGAAATCAAAACACAACAACTGTTTCTTGGAACCACTTTAATTGTTCCCAGATTTCAGTAAAAACAGGGAAGGAAACACAAACATATTTACAACATTTAAGCTGCCAACAGCAGAATATACAAAAATACATCCCAACAGCAACTTTGAACAAAAAGGCTTAAAAAAATGTAAAGAAAAAAAGAAACGGGCAGTGTATAAAACAAACATGAACTCTTCAGCTTAAAAAAACAACAAAAAGAAACATAACATCGCCGAAACAAGAAGTTAGAAAGCTTATGGTTTTGGTGTGTAGTTAATCAACACAGTAGAAAAGCAAACATACATAACAAATTAAAGTGCCTTCCAGTCAATGGGAGACTTTCCAGATTTCTTGAGCAGCTCGTTGGCCTTCGAGAAATGCCGGCACCCAAAAAACCCCCGATGAGCGGACAGGGGAGATGGATGCACAGCTTGCAGCACATGGTGGCGTTTCTATAAAACAAGAATGTGAAAACTGAGCATTAAAACATAATCATAAACACAGCTGAAAGCGTTTGCATTGAAACTGTGGACTCACCCTGTCTATAGAAGCTCCTTTCTTCTGAGCGTACGCTCCCCACAGCATGAAGACGAGGCCTTCCATGTTGTTGCTGAGCCACTGCACCACGGCGTCAGTGAAGGACTCCCAACCCTTGTCTTTGTGTGAGTTGGCCTGATGTGCTCGGACGGTCAGCACAGCGTTGAGCAACAGCACACCTGGCGAGCGGGGTCGCGGATTGAGAAATGAGACGCTTTGTTAATGTCAGTCAGCTCTCTTGTTGTGTAACCGCGTGTTAACGTTCAACAGACTGTTGGAAAAAAAAAAAAAAAAAGTACCTTGTTTGGCCCATCCAGTCAGATCTCCATGTCCAGGGTGCTGAAAGCCATCGATGTCAGAGACCAGCTCTTTGTACATGTTCTCCAAACTGGAAACAAAATATAGAAATTGTAGAAACTAAATCAAAATACTGACTTAACAGCACAATTAGTTTACCAGGAAACCATCTTCAGTGTATTTCACTTCACAAGTTAGTCGTTTTAATCTTGTGGCTGACTATTGTCTCTGTGTCCTTACAATTTAATCGTGAACAAAACAGTGATATATGTCGTTTTCTGTCAGAGAAACTGAAAAGGCTTCAAACCTGGGCGGAGGAGTCACTGGTCTTTTCACACTAAAGCACAACCCATGGGCTTGGTTAGGGCCATGGTATGGATCCTGGCCAAGGATCACCACTTTGACCTGGAATTACAAACACATCTTTAAGTGAGGAAACAGTTAAAATAATGTTAATTTAAGGACACCTTTCGATAATACATTTTATTGTTTAAAGCAAAGGGAAATCCATGAAGCCATCGATCCTCCTGAGCATTTATATGCAGAAATAAATATACAATTTTAACAGCACACACGGTTTTAATTAGTACGGCCTTTAAAGTGAAGATGAAATGGTTGCACTATCATCTTCGGTGCATAATTCTCATCCTCGTCCTGGGTATACACTCTTGATGTCTTTTTATTTCACAATCAACGTGAAAATAAGTTTTGTCATGATAATAAATGTGTGTATTTGGATGACACGAGACAACCCTGTTCAGTGGTTACAATCCTATTTGCCTCCTTGAAGATCTATTGACCGATCAATACATAGACTAAGTAAAAAATTACCTCCTGTCGCTTAGTGTCGGTGTTGTTTGAAAACTTGATTTTGTTCATATAGGAAATGTACACAGTCCTTCCAAATATTTCTACACTGTCAAACATATTACAGGACCCTTTTTAATATAAGGAAACCTATATATAATATTAAAGTTTCAGGAACAAACTAATGTGACTGGGACCAAAAAGAAATGTTAACAAATTACTCGATTTACTTTTAGGCTCTGTTGTGTCTGTATACTGAATATAACATGCACTGTAACAAGTATTGCCTACAAACACATAGTATGAGATACTTTATACAGTCACTTGTGTTATCAAATGTTTTGTCTAATGCAATTTAAACTTACGTCTCGGATGTCACACATCTGTGTCCAGGTGAAGACATGTTCATCAGGTGGGTACACAACGTGACGTTTCCTCTCCTCGGACACAAAGTTCATCAGCTGTGGCAGAGATGTGCACTCATTAAAATAGTTCAAAACAAAACACACACACACACACCATGAGCACTGTACTGACTCGTCCCCTCACTTGTTTGAAATAAGGTTTCCCAAACTCTGCAGACAGTCCCTTCCTCCAGCTCTCTCCGAACCCTGGTGGGGTCTGGGCGGAAGCGAGTTTCTCCAGCGCGGCTCTCTTGTTGCGGGCAATCCTGTCGAGCTGCTCCGGAGACAGAGGAGGGGAAGACGGGCTTGGCGGCGCCGGCCCCACCGCAGAGGGCTTCTGCTTCTTCTGTATTATTTTAATGTATTGAGCATAACACAAAGCCGGTAAGAAACTTGCAGCTGGAGGCGAAACCGGGTTTAGAAAGCGTCGACGGAGCAGCACAAACATTGTCGTGTTGCGTGCACAGCGTTTAACAACATTTAAGAACATAGTGGTGTCATTGAACGCAGCTTGGATTCGCTGAACGCGGCGCGGGAAACTACAGCTTTCAAAGTTTGAAATACTTAAATGGGAGCACTGTAAATAGTTTTAAATATACAAAATGTAATAAACGTTACAAGCTGCACATGTGTCTATGGTTAAGCTGATGTCTGAAGAAGAAGTGACGCTCACCGGGTCCTTGGCATCCTCCTCGGTCTCATTTAACTCCGTAGAAATCCTCTTTTTCGATACTGGCGTAAAAAACGAGTTAATGGTTTTCTGTCCAATCATTTTGCCGATAAACACTTTGGCGGTGAATTAACCGACTTCACTGAATGTGAAAAATGAGAGCAAACGGCAGCAGGATCCTCAGAAACCCCCAGACTCTCCCGGTGGGATTAAACACTTCGCGCCAAGGTAAAGTGACGAAAGCACGTTATGTTAATGAGCGGAGTGCTGTTCAAGACAAACCACTGATCGCTTGTTGTTGTAGGTGCAGTACCTAGTACTGGCACGAGACAAACACATAACCATGTTTACGTTTCTAAAAACATTTTAATGTCATCATTCTGAAGTCTTTGTTCTTGTTTACGCCTTATTTTGGACAGCGGACACTAACGTCACTTATTAACGTAGTCGTCAACAGAAACCAGTTGTCTGCAGGTAAGCATTTGAGTAATTTTTCAGGTAACTGTTGTCTTCTTCCAGGTTACTTTTGGTGTGGTAACTTTTGGTTTTCTCTAACATTTTAACTTACAGTTAATGTAGAAAATGGCAACATTAGAGACTACAGATTACAGATAAAGCAGCCTCATCACTAAGTTTAAGGTTCCAACTTCAACAAAAAATGTACTGCTGGGCTGAATTTAGATCAACATCTCTTTAAACGTAATTCTTCTTTGCTTTATCCAGATATATAAAATCCTAACATCTCCTCCACCAACAGCAGATGACCGCAATGGAAAAGGTTGTTATTCAAGGACAGAATAAACACTCTAGCACCAACGATGCCCTGAGAAGGAGTCCAAGGAAGAAGATGAAACTGGAGAAGGATGAGCGGATGAAGAAGGAGGAGGAAGATGAGGACCCAGCTTTAGGAGAGTTCGCCCATCCTGTTCCTTGGCAGAAAATAGAGGCAGAGGGACTGGACTGTGATTATGCATTGCTCTTCTCTAAAAAGGAAGCGGACCACCTTTTTAAACAGCTGGAGGAGGAGGTGGTGTACGCAACAGGTACGGCATCATACATTGTTTCCGTAAAATGATGAGATGTTGCAGTTTTAGTTCATCCGTTGTTGCTGTTCCAGGAGAGGAATCGAAGGTACAGGTGTTCGGAAAGGTTTATAATATACCAAGAAAACAGGCAACATATGGAGATGCAGGTTTAGCTTATACTTATTCTGGGGTGACACGTTTGGCCTGCCCTTGGACTCCAAGCTTGGAATACATTCGGGATGCCGTCACAAAAACAACAGGACTGTCATTCAACTTTGTCTTGGTCAACAGGTGAGACATTAGGAGCTGTAAAAGTCACAGTCTGAGATAAGTTTCATCCTGAAAGTGTTATTCTCTCCACCAGGTACAAAGATGGGCAGGATCACATGGGCGAACACCGTGATGACGAGAAGGAGCTGGACCCTGTCTGTCCCATCGCCTCGGTTTCCCTGGGGGCAGCACGAGACTTCATCTTCAGACACAGAGATGCTCGAGGAAAACAGAGCTGCAGACAGATTGAGCCCGTGAAGCTGGAGCTGGCCCATGGAAGTATGCTCCTCATGAACCCACCCACCAACACCTTCTGGTATCACAGCCTTCCTGTTCGCAGGAAGGTCCTCTTGCCCCGGATTAATCTCACCTTTAGACGTATCCTGGTGCACAACAAGGAGTAAGAAGGCCAGGTGCAGATTATGGACTTGACCATATGCACTCACCCCATTGAATCACTGGCAGCTGAGCCTCGGTATAGGCTGTTCGGAAATCCTCGGGTACATCAACAGATCTAAAATCTGTTCATGTAGCAGTGGATTATATGTTTGAAATAAGGTTGATTATACTGTATATTTGGTCAAACTCTATGAATGTGAGAAGACTGTTGACACACTGATCTATGAACTGATGCAGCTTGAGGAGGAAGGATTTCAACAAGAAGTCAGCATCAAAGTTCATCTACTTGTCTTATAAAATAGTGTTCTGCTTAAATTGTGCAGAGATTTCAACCGTGTTTTAAGATTTCATAAGTGGCCATCTCCATCTCACCAAATATGACTTAGTCAATCTCTGCTTTTGGCGTCCCTTTAAATTATGTTTTGTTTTTGTACAGAAAGTCATTTAATAAACAAGACGATAAACTGATTCTTTGTGATTTTGTTTAATACCTGAAAACAATCACCTTTACAAATTGCACACAAATCCACACAATCTCACATGAATATACATTAGTGCAAACTGCAGACGTTACGGAGTTTTGAACCATTTCTCATTTAGATTTTGTTGGTTTAGTAGGAAACGGCAGTTAACACTTCAACAGAATTAAAAATATGCAGGATGATTCACCTAAAAACTGGTTTCTTAACCGAGATTAATCTGTCAAAGCCCCACACCATGCCAAAGGGCTGTGATGCATTGTATTTTCCTCATCTGATGCTCTCATTCATCGTAGCACTCATGGTTCCATGTGTTAAATATCTCGAGCATTAGGAACAACTTGGCACTTGAAACTCAACCGTGCAGTGTCAGGTTATTGAAAAATATCAAATTCAACACCTAAACTGTGTCAACTGAAACAGAGTCCAAAACCGTTTACGTGCACTGCAGGGAATGATCAGGCAAATCAGACAACAGAGAACCAGAGTTAAGATAAATTCAACTTATCTGACTTTTTGTAACTTCTAAGTACCATCTTTGACAAGACTTAATCAGCTACTTCTGTCCGTTTTTTGTAATGTACAGGCAAAATAACGGGAACACCCTAAAGTATTAGCATTTAAATTTAACATCAATAAATACAGTATCATATAAAATGCCAACACCTCTGACGGCCTCAACAGAACTATCATCATGAGCGTCACACATGAGCACACGTGTATTTCAGGGCTTTTACTTTGGTGTTTACCAAATTGTGTTCCTGTTTCTTTGTCCCGTAGAAGCCAAAATGTTACAAGACAGAAATTGTTACACGAGTCAAAGAAAACTGGTTTAACAGACCAGATGTTCGTCTAAAATCTTGCAGGTCCATTATCTTTGGGATTGACAGCCTACATCATACAACGTCCTTCAACATTCAGCGTAAGAAAGACGACTAGGAAGGTGTTCCTCTCCGGTCTCATTGCCACATCCAGTGTGACAGTATTGATTGAGAAGGCAGAAGTCCTTCAGGCTTTGAGGTTATGAGTTTCTGGTCACTCCTCTGAGTGCAGGGTGAGGCTGAACCTCCGAACTCTCTCGTAGAAGAGCATATAAGCGTTGGAAGACAGCACCTCGTGCAGGGTGGCTTTGCGTACAGAGTCGTCTGACACCCAAAGCCACTGCGAGCTGAAGGGAGAAGGGCTGCGTGGTGAGGAAGGGCTGCGGCGGTACGTGATGAAATGTCCTGAGTGCATGTCACCGTGGTGAACCAGCACAGCTGTGAGCTGGAAAAGGTACTCTGTGGAACTGGAGGGAAAGACACTACAGTCAAAAGACAGGTTCAGCTGATTGTTGATCAGTTGTCACTCATGACCTGTATGAAAACATCTGCATGTGCCAACTGGCAATGCACATCATTACGAGTGGGACAATTAATACAATATTGTGTTCACTTTATCATACATTTATATTTGTTTAACCACTCGTGTAAACACAACATGTTGGTCTTCAGTGAAAATACTCACTTTTACACACCATTTAAACTCAACTCTAAATCAAACCCTTGGGTCACACAGGCAATACGGTTGTAACTTCATATGTAAGGAGTTACCTCAAAACCCCTGCACCTTTTTACATTAATCTGCCTGGTGTGTAACATGTGGGTAAACATGTAGGTCACCTTCTTTTTATCATTACCCGGAATAAGTCTAAACTGAATGTCATGTGATTAACTAAAGGCCGCTGTACAAAGTTATTACACCATCCATTAACCACCGGCTGTATTTGATGATGTAGGTTTCAGGGCTCCGTTGTAGTCAGCAACCATAAGTCTGTCACTTCCCGACCGAGACTTATTTTCTTAATAGCCTACGGGGTATTATAGAGCTGTTTACCTGCACGTAACAAACAATACTTGTCAGCAGAGGCTGCGCATGACTTTTTCGTTGTCTGTCTGACAGGGTCATACAAATTACGTCATAATCCATTTCACTTTATTTATTTTATTTATTTATTTTAATGATCATAATGACATTCAGTAGCATTTCATTTTCAACTGATATTCAGTAGCGGTGGAAAAAAAGACTCGGCTCCTATAACCGCGGTTATATGATGGCCGGCAATTAAATCATGAATCTAGAGTCCGTTTAACCGACTCAGTCGAGTTCTATCACGTTTGATTGATATATTAGCAATAAACTGCACCATTCAAACGTCTTATATCTCACTCGGCAGAGAATCAAAACGTAGGCTACTACTTATCTTGACCGCTAGCAAACTAAGACACTCACAATGCGCAGAGAAACGAAACTTAACCGACTCATAATCGCTGCTAGTGGATCCCTGCTTAACCGAGACTCAGCAGCCACTCACAAGGCCGGCAGAGAAACGAAACTGAACTGACTCTAATGGCGCATTTCCACTCGGCTCGGTACGGTACGGCACGGCACGGCTCGGCTCGGTTTGGTTGTGTTTCCATTACAACTGGTGCCTCCTCGACGTGGGCGGGGTCGTCATAACACGGCTGCGCGAAACCGCTGTGACGTCATTTACACGGCGCCGAGCAACGTACAAATCCGGAAGACCTCCCTCTGAATCCGTTCTTCGGCAACCTGAGTCAGGAACGTCTGGACCTCCTCCACCGACCAAGGAGCGGATTTTTTCTGAGAAGCCATCTCGTTCCAAGTCAAAAAGCAGTAAAAAGTGGTGTCTTGTCTCGCTTCTTGTTTTTATTTACATTCTAGGCGGTCGTCGCGCGGTTATGACGCTTCCAGTGACGACACTCATCGGCCAATCAGTGGAAGGCAGTCGGCTGACACTCGCTCGCTCGCTTGGAACCGGCGAGGGATACCAAAAAGTACCGGTTCCAGTCTGCGTGCTAGTGGAAAACGCATACGCCGGCCGTGCCGACCGGCGAACGTGCTAGTGGAAATGCGCAATACTGGAGACAAGAGACAATTAATGTGCTCACTCGCCACCAAGTGGTCTGGGATATGAATTGCAATCTGTCAAAATGACTGATGGCCTTCAGATTTTTCAGTCACCGTTTTTTTTTAAAAAAACGGTGACTTCAGTGCCGGAAAATATTCGGTTAACGCGACCCCTGCTTGTCAGACTACAACAGACACGTTTACCTGTAGTCATATGTGAGGCTGAGCTCTGGAGTCAAATTCGGAGAGTGAAGAAATACAGACGAACAGGTCCCGTTGGAAAAAGGTTTGTTGTTGTTATGATGCTCTGCATCTGGAAAACAAAATGTAAACCAGATGCATGACAAAAAGTAGCTGCACATGAAGCAGCGTGACTTTACAGATGTAGCATATCCATCATACCAGTGCCATTGGCTGTGGGCTTTTCTCTGGAATCCTCTAGATTTTCTGCCTTTAATGCTTTTGGAGCACATCTGATCCGCTGGCTCTTCTGTGTGGACGAGTTGTGTTTGTAGCGGTCCATCGATAAATACTCAGCGAACTGAACGTGCTCCTGTCGTTTGATTGGGGTTCCTTCACTAGACCATGTCAGTCTTTGTAAATGTATGCAAAGGCACTGGGGAAGCTACAAAAAAAAAACATTGGTCATTAGAACATAAGGCAAAGTTTTGATCTACCAAACTACTCCTACATTTATTTCCCTGAACTGGATTAAAAAAATGTTACCTTTCCCAGTTTCAGCTGTTTAACAAACGTTGTCCTCTGGTTTTCTAGAACTTGCCCATTTAATGTGGTAACTTGTTGAAGCTGAAGAGTAATGATTGGGGGGAAAACAAAGAAGAAATGGATGAGAAAAAGAGAAAACATCTGGTTCATCGTCTTTGGTTTTCTGTAAAACATTTAACACAAGGATTACAATTTAACAAGAAGGTGATCCTGGTCTACACGTACCTTGGTGCAGTTTTCACACTCGACTTCTTTGATGGTTTCTGAGGAGATAAAATGCTGAAGACACTGATCAAGAGACATGGGTCGTCCCTGGGAACAAACACAGGTCAAGTTACGGCAACATCAACATAGTGGTGTCTTCAGCAGTGATCCTCTGGTGACATGTGCTGGTGCTATTTTTGCTTACCCACTGAGGTAAAGGGATGGACAGAGAGAGGCTCTCAAATGAGTCATACCGCACAGGACTCTAAACAAAACACATAACAGAGATATAAATCACTGCCACAACACAAACTAATTTTCTATTCTCTACTTGGGCCAAAAAAACAAACAAACTCACTTTCAGTTCACAGCGCTTGCACGACATGTTGCTTGTTAGCCGACCATGAAAAGGATGGTGAAATTTCCATGGACTTGGTATTGGATGAAGCGGTGCTGCAAAAAGAAAAATGTAAAAAGATTATATATATTGGTTTCTGGTTCTATCATACGGGCTCTGTCATTTATTTGTCCTCTTACCCCGACTTCTGCAGGCCATAGTTTGCTCATCTTGGTCAGGGATACTCTGGTACAAAATATCCACATAAAATCAATTAATAAAACAATTGAGATCATTTATTCCAGGAAACTCAACAGCAGAGCACGGTAAGGGGTGCAGCATGCAGGAGAGATCCGAGGACAATGCAAGCGGCAGAATAATAACTTACCTCGAGGGACTGCATGTCAAACAAATGAGCGACTTTAGGCTGGCGATCCCGCTCCTCTTCCAGAGAAGAAGTAAGGACGTGGAAAAGTTCATGGGCATCCTGAGAGTGGATAAACAAACAAAAAAAAGAGACCGCAGACTTAAATGTGACATAGATTATATACACAAATACCAAAAAAAATACAATTCAACAGCATAATTAACTAACCTGCTCTTCAAATGAGCTGATGTGCCACCGGTACAGTCTGAGAACATCCAAGAGGCATCCGGCATCAAGCACATCTTCCTCTATCGGCTCCTCACTGGAGAGAGCTGTCAGGGCAGAAACAGCCATCATGTGAAACATGTGAAGGAACAGCTGGTCCGTTACACTCTCTTATGCGACAGGCTGGTTGTATATACCTTTGAGAAGCTGGAGCAGAGTCGTGGACAGCTGGTTGTCTTTACATGACTGGATTGAAGGCAGCCTTGAAAACGTCTCCAGCCACCTGACAAAGGATGGACACGCTGCCAAGCCTTGAAGCAAAGAGTTCAGGAAGCAGGTGTTGCCCAAGTTTAAGAGACCTGGAACCATACCTGGAGGAAAACACGAGTCATTGTAAATTACAGTAATGTAATCAGTTCTCTTTATATAATCTGTGTATGTTGTTTTTATACGAATTCTTACCTCTCTTTCTCTTCTTTCTCCCTGTAATTGGGCCCCACAAAACGTATACTCCAGCTGCAATTGCAGCAGCAATCCCACCAATTACACCCCAGTTTTTTATCATCTTGTTTCTGGAAAGAGACAACATGTGTTGATGAATCACAGCTGAAGAGCAGAACAGGAGAATAAGAAGGAATGCATGAGAGCAACAGGTAAATATACACGTCAATTTGTAATTTATATTGCCAAAAATACTAACCCTACTGATAGGGATTTAACATCTGTATCTAGGAACTACAAATCCCAGACACTGATGTTGATTGATATTGAAAAGTTAAATTTCAGCTATAATATCTGTAAGACCAAAACCTTTTGGTCATTTTTTGGTGCTGTAGTTTGTGATAGCGTTACTTGTCTCTTCATTATTTACACTTGTGAAAACAAATACATTCTAACATAATCGTCCTGCACTAAATCTTAGCGTCATGAAGGTTATGTATTCAATATTCAGTTTAAATTACAAAGAGCTGTTCGTTCAACTGTGTTTTTATTTTGGAGACTGTAGCTGCTAGTAATACTGAATTGTGTTGCGTAGCACCCACACACATTACTATTATTTTGACACCACAGCACCACAATGTACAATGTCCTCCAAAATGATCAGACATTTACCGCCTTTCTTACACTGCTGTAACCTGAATATAATAACAGCCATTATGTGGCGGTTACATTTTCACCAATCTACCCAATAAACTGACACGTGTCTGTAGTATTTAGTCTCCCCCCACACTGACATACACTGAATGCATGCCCCTCAGTATAATGTAACAGCACCTATCTACAGTCTGCACGAGTCAACAGCTGCAGTCTCTGAGAATTTAAAGGGAACCCACGTGGGTCTAAAATCTTTACAATGTTTTTTTTCTGTTTTTATTTTATTCCTGTTAGCTATGAATGCATGCCCTCTCATCCTGAGAAATCAGACAAAACAACACACAATCTGATGGAAAGCAATTCGATTAATTCTTTGGTCTACTAACCCGTGATCCAATTAGTCTATCTGTGGCAAACAGGACAAGACTTGATTAGATCAACACACATGCCCCAGTCTGCTAAAGACCCAGTTAACATGTTACTTTACATTATATACTAACAAATGTGAGCTATAGCTACGTTACTATGCTGTCTACCCCCGACAACCATCTCACACTGCCAACAACACACACCAGCTAGCTTAGCGTTAATGCTAACTTACCGACAACACTGAGGTCAGACTGCCCTCTGAATACTACGTCTCCTCTGTAAATAAACATCCAAGCCGCTACAGGGCAATACTTGTAAAATACAGTATTACTCGTATATGTCCGTTAGCGGGTTTAGAAAACGAAAAATTGAACCAGGCTGCGTTGTCTGCTCTGTCTGCGCATGCTACGCTCCGAGTTCAACGTACGGCGGCGCCGTGACCCGCATCGCTCCTGTCCTCTAGCACTAAAAATAAGTTGCAGTTGATGTCTGCCAAATGCAGAGGCTTTACCTGACGACGGGTCCGGTGCCAAGGAACTCGCCGACAAGCTTATCAGCGCTTTCTGGTCTGCACCACAACATCCTGCTGGCTTCGCGGAACTTTGGTCATTTTGTGACATGTTTCAGGACGGAACCGAGGAAGGGCGAACTGGTGTGTTACACAGTTTACACTCCGACCACCAAATGTTTGTTGCGCACATTTACAGAAGGCAGTACTGCATTCATCCTCCAGACGAAGTTCAAAGTATAACACAAGCAAACCACATTTCTTCGTTGCTCTCTCTCTCCCTCAAGGAAAGTCTGGTGAGATGGAATCTACAGGTGTTTTGCTGTTATATATTCAGTATTTTCTAAATTTATGAATGAAAATCCTAGCAACATTTAAAATGTGGACAAAACGGGTATAGAAAATGACTGACTGACCGACATTTAAAATCTCATAATGTTTTGTAATTCTTCTCAACTCAAAGGCCCCAATAATAATGTATTTATTTCAGTCACGTTGGTTTTCACATTTGAAGTAATTATATGCAAAATGCAGCAATAAAACCTGTTAAAAGCAGGTTCTGATTGAAGAAGTACAGAATACCAAACATTTATTTGTGCCCTCCAGCACATTAAGCATGGAAGTCTGACCCAAACACACAGCAAATTCGGCTGCTAGATGGTTTGCAGTGGCTGTATTTTCCTAGGAAATCTGTGTGCTGTTATTTATGCAGGTCTGCTGCAATTTGTTTTGTGTGGTAATTTGTTATTGTATCTCCTGCCATGATTCAGAACCGTGCACTTGCGTCTTATTTTAATTCTTCCGTAGATTTAGTTGTCTATTAAAAGATATGGCCGACACAAACAATACAAGAAGCACTTTGTTGCCTCATTACCATGACAAGTTTCCTGTCCTTACATACATTTTAATTACAGTTTTAATCTAATTCACTTCCGTACACTCAGTCTGCCATTTTAACGTAATTACCTGTCTGAAAGGTGCAACACAAACAAACTTAGCTACTGACCAATACACAATTTTAACAGTGGTAGCTTTTGCGTGATCATTTATCTTTAGAAAAGAAAAAAACAAGCTACATTTCCAGTGTCAGTCAGATCAGAGAAGCTTACTAATAAGCTTCCTCTAACATCACTATTCATAAACTCAGTATTCCGTGCTCATCTTGGAGCAATAGTGTGCCGTCAAGTCTGACACGCCGGCGGCTCAGTGTCAGAGCGTTGATAAGTCATGTGTTTCCCCCAGTAATCAGCATGCATGCAGATCCCCCTGAGCTCCTCCGCTCTTCCTCTGACTTGCCGAGGGCGCCCTCTGATTGGCTGTCAGCAGACACTCGTAGCAGGTCGCTCTCCTCGGTGCTGAAATCGCTGCTCTTCGTGACAATGTAAACGGCGATGAGGCCAAAAGGAGCGCACGCAAATAAACACCAAAATGGACGATGATCATTTCCAACTGAGACAGCTGCCGTGAGTAGACTACAACCTGCACATCAGCGCCTTTCGGTTCTGTTTGTCCATTTTTCAGTCATGGCAGCATGTTTGTCCGCTTCGCCCACTGACAGCTTCGTGTTTGGTTAGCTCGCCGGACCACAAATAGCATGACATTCCTCAAAAAGCAGCAGTCATTTCAGACACACGTTAATAGCCATGTAAGAAATTAGATCCTATAAATTCAGGAATAAATAAAAACAACAAGGCATGGTCAGACTCGGCTGGTGGTGCAGGTTGTTTATAGTCGCAGCGTTTTTATCGGAAATCTATGCGCTGTTATTTATTCTCAAGGTGCGAGGTTTGCAGCGAAGTTCATATTTGAACTTGTTATTGTGTTTGCTGCCATGACTCATAGCCTTGCGTGATTTATTTTAACCCTTGAGCATGTAAGTGTATCCTGAACGTATGCCAGTCCCCTTCAAGAATAAAATGTTCACAGTTCATCATAAATGTTCAAAATTAAGCTTATAAAAATAAAAGGTAAAGTACGACATGTTTTGTTTGAAAATCAAAGTGATGTTGCAGTAGCCTTGCTGGAAAATAACAAATTCATTGTGTTTCTTTCCTGAAGAAACTGCAAAATTATAGCGGTTTACAGTAAAAGACATAGAGTGTCTCCCTGGGCATCTAACAGACTCATCTGCACTTTCTATCGCAAGTAGACTATGCTATCTAATTACAATAATTAAGACCTCACTGGAGCTGCCATCCTAAACAAACTATCAATTTTCTACATGTTAAGCCTTCCATTAGTAGCACACATGTGTATCCCTGTGTGTTTAGCATTTTTAAACTTGCCAAGCACTAAATAGAGTGTTTAGAGCTGCCATTTGGCTTGACATGGATCACCCATAGGACAAGAGTACCACCCATTCACCAAATCGCATCCAGAAAAAGCTCATATCACCCAGGCAACAGCCTCTGACTCTCATTTGTATTTGGCTCTAGTCTTCTGAAACTCTGCTGTATATAAGTGAGTCATTCTGGGCTTTAGGAAAACATACATTTCTTCTTTGTTTCTTGTAGTGTTGTCCGCTTCCGTCGCACGGGAGAGAGCACACGCTCTGAGGAGGATGTCGAGGGCAGAGAACAGGATGCCAGAATCACAGACCAGACCGCTCTGGAGTCTGTGGCACTTGCAGAAGGAGCTCCGGTACCTCGAGAGTTTGCCAACCCGACTGACGGTACAGTATTGCACGGCTCCAGTTCTCCAACTTTTTAGTTTGAACTCCCTTTCCCCACACTTCTATATGAGACTCACACTCAAGTAACACTGAATGTACTTTCCCTCAAGATTTCTCTCACTTCATCTCATTCCTTCAGATACGTTCATGGTAGAAGATGCTGTCGAGGCCATTGGCTTTGGGACATTTCAGTGGAAACTCTCCATCCTCACTGGTTTGTCATGGGTGAGAACTTTAATTAAAAATGATTTACCATACAAAGTCCACTGTGTGAATATACTAATTTACCGTTTTTTCTGTTTGCTCAGATGGCCGATGCTATGGAGATGATGATCCTCAGCATCTTAGCCCCACAGCTCCACTGTGAATGGAGACTGCCAAGCCTCGAGGTGGCACTGCTCACATCGGTAATGGCTCTCTAATGCACGTAAAGTGCTCCTGCTTGCAGGGCTGCGTGGCTGCCTGGGTAGTTATTGATCAAGTGCTTAGGGATTGTTTCGAAGTAAGTGCTTGCATTCTGCTGTAAAATAAGCACCACGTGGGAAAGTAGAGGCCTTAACGGATTTCAGTGTCATTAGATCCCATTGCAAAATGACTGTCAAAGCCATGTTAGGATACAATAGAACAAAAAACAACCTGCAAACAAGTGATGGTTTTATTAAAAGTGTCGTAGATAGACAAAATAAAAATGCTTTGTTTGAATATGTGCAAGAGAGTGTGCCTAACATCAGCCACTCACAAAATTCTGCTGCAGTGTGCCTAATCCCACTTACACTGATTACATTTTTTTTTTCATTGGTACAGGCGGTGTTCATCGGGATGATGATTAGCTCCTCTCTCTGGGGAAACATTGCTGACAAATATGGCAGAAAAACAGTAAGTTCTACTCTCCTGTTGTATATCATGTATAGCTTGTTTGGCTTCCTGGATTTGAAATGGAAAGACTCGGTATGTACCAGGCAGTTGTAGTGGACCATTCATGAGGTCATGTACTGTATGTAGTATAAAATATGAGGTCATCATTACGTGTTGAGCCGCTATTTTGATTTGATGATGTAGGGTCTGAAGCTGAGTGTGTTGTGGACCATGTTCTACGGCCTCATGAGCGCGTTTGCGCCCATTTACGGGTGGATCCTCGTCCTCCGTGCGCTGGTGGGCTTCGGTATCGGAGGAGCCCCTCAGTCGTGAGTACATCGTTGTTCATCTCTTTAATAAGACACACCGTGATAAATTATCTCAGTCTGGATTAATAGTAAAGTTTCCCTCCCTAAAGGGTGACACTGTATGCAGAATTTCTACCTATGAAGTCCAGAGCCACATGCATCTTGCTGATTGAGGTATAGATTTATTTTCATTTCATTTTATATAATACTGACACCAAGTCTCTTTTGCTCTAACACCTTACATCTGTTCTGTTGCAGATATTTTGGGCCCTGGGCACCGTGTTTGAGGTCCTCTTAGCAATCCTGGTGATGCCCACTCTGGGCTGGCGCTGGCTGCTCGGCCTTTCTACCATCCCCCTCTTCATCTTTGCCCTTCTGTGTTTTGTGAGTATCAGCCTTGTTCTACAGCGAGATGCATAAAAAAAATCACAGCTTTATCAAGTGACTTGCTTGTTTTTTGGGGCGTGGTGGGAGCAGTGGCTACCGGAGAGCGCTCGATACGATGTTCTGACTGGGAACCAGGAGAAGGCTCTAGCCACGCTGAAGCGCATCGCCACAGAGAACGGAGCACCCATGCCGCTGGGAAAGCTAATCGCTGCCAGACAGGTGCAGTCTGTTTCTGCAGGATGACCATGATCTGAATGTAATTTAGACATTAATCATGTATGATACCCTTACATGTTGTCAGTTGTGATTTGTTTTATGTCTCTTTTTTTAATTAGGAAGATCGCGGGAAGATTAAAGACCTATTTTCATCACACTTCCGCTGGACCACAATTCTGCTGTGGTTCATTTGGTGAGTAAACGATCAATGGCACACAATCATAAACTCTTTCTTACTCTCCAAATTCTTTTTTTTTTTTTTTTTGTGGTGGTTAGCACTGATGCCTCACAGCAAGAAGGTTCTGGGTTTGAATCCATTATCCGATTGGGGCCTCTCTGTGTGGAGTTTGCATGTTCTCCCTGTTTTTGCATTGGTTCTCTCCGGGTACTCTGGCTTCCTCCCACCGTCCAAAGACGTGCTTGTTAAGTTAATTGGTGATTCTAAATTGGCCATAGATGTGAGTGTGAATGATTGCCCCTCCCTCCAACCCCTCCCCACGACTCTCAAACAAGCAGTAACAAGCAGCTACAGAAAATGAATGAATGATTGAATACGAATCATCATGGTTTCATCTCGTCTTTCTGTAGGTTCGCAAATGCCTTCTCCTACTACGGACTGGTCCTGCTCACCACAGAGCTGTTTCAGGAGGGAGGAGCATGTGGAAGTGAGTTAAACACAGACAAAGCCCCTAACAAACTCAGCGATTGTATTTTCTCATGATTATAAAAACAATGATTATAAAAACAAACCAAAAAAAGCACAGAGAGTGGGCTAAGTCTGTACTATCCTGCTTGTTTGATGTCTGACATCTTCCCCTAGTGTCCAGAGGTAATAAGAAGGAGCTCGGATGCAGCTTAGAGTGTAAATATCTGAATTCGGATGACTACAAAGACCTGCTGTGGACTACGTTGTCTGAATTTCCAGGTACTGATTTCCAAAACGTCATCCTGTAGATCATTTTTCTAGTTCTTATTACAATCATTTCCTACAGTGATTAGTAGGAAATGATTGTAATAATAATTGTATTAAACATAATCACCTGCTTGCTGAATATTACAATATACAAATCATTTTAGTACTTTAGTACCGTTTCTTTATATCAAATCACTCTGTAGATATCAAGTATCTAATATGATGGTATAATAATAATTCAAGGAGAGAGCAGTAGAACAGCAAGATCAATGAGAGAGAGCAGTGATAACGTAAAATACTAAAGGTAATGTGGATAGATCTCTCTCATAGCAAGATTAAAGATTGTTAGGGTTCTTGTAGTTACAAGTTGAGTGCTTGACTTGGGACATACACTGATCAGCCACAACATTATGACTAAGAGAAGTAAATAAGATGAACCGTCTTGTAACAGTTCATTGTTCTGCTGGAAAACCTTTGGACCTGGCATTCGTGTGGCACCCCCACCCCATAGCAATGACACTCCTAGATGGCAGCAGCCACCTCCAGCAGGATGCAGCCTGACACAGGCACACACATAAAAACAGTTTAGGAACAGCTGCAGAACATGAAAAACACCATAAGGCGTTGACCTGACCTCCAAATTCACCAGATCCCAAACTGATCAAGTATCTGTGGGATGCACTGGAACAAGCCTGATCCAAAGAGGCCCCTCCCCTCAACCCACAGGACTTTAAAAATATAAAGATAAAAGTATCTTTAAAAATATCAATCAGTCTGATACCTTACTGTGCAGTCTAGTTAAATAAAGTTATGTTGACGTCACACAGGGCTGCTGGTGACACTCTACGCCATTGATCGACTGGGAAGGAGGAGGACCATGGCATTGTGCTTCTTCGTGTTCTCCATGTGCATCATCCCTCTCTATGGCTGTGTTGGGAGGTGAGGTGGGCCTCAGTTGGACTTCCAAACTTTTAATGAATTGTGGATCTTCTTGTTTAACCACTGCTTTGTCCCTTGCAGGACATCCATGACAGTATTAATATTCATCGCCAGAGCATTTATTGCAGGGGGCTTCCAGGCTGCCTATGTGTACACTCCTGAGGTAAGATGCCCGAACTAAGTATTTTTACTTGACTTGTGTAAGATTCAGTTATTTGTACACCTTAAATATGTAGATAAGTAAAGAGAGTCAGAGAAAAGCAGTGCTAACTGTGTTTTCTGAAAACCTGCAGGTGTACCCGACAGCAACCAGGGCTTTAGGTCTGGGAACAAGCAGCGGAATGGCCAGAGTCGGTGCCCTCATCACACCATTTGTAGCACAGGTAACACTAAGCTTCATCATTACTGCACAGCACAAAATGAACAAATGCTAAAATCACAAGTCTTTATTTGTCTCTGGGTTTCATCCTGCAGGTGATGTTGGAGTCATCTGTGTACCTGGCCCTCTCAGTGTACTGCTGCTGCTGCCTCTTGGCTGCCGTCGCCTCCTGCGCGCTGCCAATTGAGACGACAGGCCGGGGCCTGCAGGAGTCGAGCCACCGTGAGTGGGGGCAGGAGATGATGGGCCGGGCCTCCTCCCAAAGCCCGGGGGGAATCCCTCGCTCCAGCTCCGGGTCCCAGGGCTGAGGGCACGACGGCTGGGGTACGACTGAGAGGCGACCGCAGCGAAGAAGAAAAAAAGGCAAGGAGAGGAGAGAAGCCAGCTCTCTGAGTCCATCTCTGGCCATCCTAATATGATTCTTCAGTGTAGACATCACAGTGGCTCCAGAAAGCCAGGCAGCACAACAGTTTTACAACACGTCACTCTAATTATAGTATTTAAACACCAATTTTTCCACTGTATAACGGCACGCAGGGTGATAGGACGACCAAATGACCAACATGAGTGCAAAAAGAAAACTGTGGACACAATGGAAAGTAAAGAAGAATTCTACTACTTCAACCAAAGTATTTGAATCCGGCTTTTCTACGGCGAGACAAGCTTAGGGGATTAAGGAAAAAATAACTTAGTTAGCTTCAAACAACTATCTTCTTTTCCAAGAGCCTTAAAACTACCTATTCAGTTTGTGGCTGAGAGACCGACTCTTAACACTATGAGAAAGCTGCTTCTATTAGCATTAAGGGCATAAATATGTAACAAACAGCGTTATCCTGTGCACACAAATTGCCTGCTGAAAACACCAACTACAAACTCAGCTTTGATAAAAGTGCATCATAAAGATCCTTTCCATGTCTTCGAATCAGCAGAACATTAGGGTGAGTAGTCTAGGATGAATTTGTTTAAGATTCACTGCCGGCAGGGTGGTAGCTTCTTGCATACAACGAGAATCTTAAATGTTTTGTTCGTACGTTGGTATTATTTGAATGAATTTTATTTCCTGCTAAAGACGACAGGAAGGTGCAGGTATTCCTCTAGTAATAACGAACATACCTCCTTATGTGTTGATTGTTGCGTTGTCTTATTATTTATGTCGGATGTGCTGGAGCCTCCATCAGAGAAAACTAACATCAGTGATATCTAAAGTCCACAATGCTTCATAGTTACAGCACTGCGTTCACATATCCTGGACTTCAGCTTAAGACACACATCAGCCCACCGGTGAACTTTAGCAGGGTGTCACATTCTGTATTTCATGTAAATAATGTACCGATACCTGGTTTAGCTGTTGTCTTGGCATTTGTTTGTAACAAAGGTGATGTGGACAACGAGTAACAAAAGAAAGTTGACCAGTACGGGTCCAACAAGCCGACTCTTACCTGCCAGTGTTTGAGATATAGTGCTGCATTAAGTGTCTGTGTGCACAGATTCTCGTCGATGCACTGGATGTAAATGTGTATGATACAATAGTAAATAGTTTAAAAAAACAAGCAGTGGATCCATGTTGT
The DNA here is from genome assembly GCA_005024645.1 of Planiliza haematocheilus. Lineage (NCBI taxonomy): Eukaryota > Metazoa > Chordata > Actinopteri > Mugiliformes > Mugilidae > Planiliza > Planiliza haematocheilus. The sequence goes on along the minus strand of SRSE01001388.1, from coordinate 4,898,076 downwards.
TATTTATTATTTTAGGAATTTATTGTGGTTTTATCAGTTAAAATCACTGCATTTACTACATTTATTAGAAAGGTACGTTTTCAATATTTTAATTACTTTTTAAAGTACCCGAACCTCTGATTATATTACATATGAATGTACCATCTCTTCAGTATTGATACAAAGGAACAACAGGATTTCGGGTAAATGACTCCACAGATAAAGGATATTAAATATCTGTTTGCTTTAAATGTTAGTGTAGATAAGAACAATGTGTGCACTGATAATTTGAGGGAGTGCATCAGTCAGTACTACCAGATAGAAATCTACAAGCGTGCTTTTGGACCTTTGCCTTTTTGTTCCACGATCTGACCAAAGAGCCTCGCTGCCTCCTGGGCACAACCTCTGTGAATGGTGAGTCCAAAGCCTCCGTGGCCGTAGTTGTGTATCACCTGAGTGAATGTCGCAATTATTTAGAAGCTGAACAACTAAAATTAATATCTGAGGTGCATCTTGGAAGTTAAAGTTCACCTCTATCGTGGCCGCACCGGACTGTATGGTCTCCCTCTCCAGTCGCACTTTGCTGCGAACGGGCCTGAGGCCGGCCCAGTCCTCTACCACCCTGGCATGCTGCGGTTAGAGAGGAACAAGAGAAAAGCTTTATCAAGTTTGAATTTTTGCCAGAAATTGTCAAATCGAAACGGTGAACAAATTCGTTACATGTGCTCATAGTTTCAGCAGATTGTCTCAAATTGTTCCTTATCTGAGGGCTGCATTACAGAGAGCGTATTCTAAATATATCAAATGTTAAATTTTAAATCAGTTATCACTGCAGGGTTTAGTTTACTTGCTGTAAATAATTCATTAACCCTTGTTAGGCACTCATTAAAATACTTGGAAATTCTGAGTCTACCTCTCAAAATATTTAATTTTCATAAAAAAAAAATCATAATTAATGAATTTACCTTATATGGTTTCTTGCCCTTTAGTGATAAACAAATGTAAACATGTATTTAGACCATTAGAACATAAGTGCAGATTCAGGCCAACATACACATTATCAGATTAGATGACATCAGGCCACTTTCTTGTGGTACCTGATAAAGCAGCTACGCCCAGTGTTCATGCAGAGGTGGACCTTGCAGATTGCATTTGACCCTGATTTGAGCATGTCTTTGGGCGGAAGGAGAAAGCCCACGCGGACACAGGGAGAACATGCAAACTCCACACAGAAAGGCCCAGCTGGCCCATGGATTCGAACCTGGGACTTTCTCATAGAGTTAAATGCCACTGACGCCTCAAGGAAGACCTCCGTTCCACTGTGCCACCCATAAGAAGTCTTGTGTGACCTTTTGGTATCATCTCACCTTGAGACTAGGCTCGAGCTGACAGGCATCTTTCCAGATTTTCTGGTGGTCAGTGGAGTTGTTCTGTTCACTCCAGTTTCCTAATTGGAAAACCCCACCGACTGTCACGAGGCGACTCCTGCGGACACAGATGTTCTGTACGCTGACGAAAACAACTCAACACAAAACAAGCCTATCGACTGTAACTGCTGCTGGAACAATGTGTTGCACAGTATTTAACTCATATAATTACACTATAGAAAGTAAAACTACACAGGAACATGCATCATTTGTGTCACACTGTAAATTACTAAGTAATACCAACACTTCTAGTCAATACTATCAACACTGTGTGCTCAGCAGTGTGGTGTGTTAGTCGCACTACCCTGGAATGATATACGGTGTGCTGTAGACTCCTGATTTAAAATTGTGGGTAATAACCCAGTGCTTCAGCCACGGAGCATCAACCTGAAACACAGAGAGACAACCAGGGGAGACTACTGTTACTGTGTTCTCCCTTTATAGTCGGTTATATGAACTTTTTACACACTGTACATTAGGAGCCGCTCTCTCTCACCTTCAGTATCTGGCCGCGGCCTGGTTTCAAGTCCGGGTCTGGCTGCAGTTCTCCTGATCTGATCCCGGTGCAGTTAATGATAACGTCTGCCCCAGATTCTGCCAGCTAAGGGTCATAAGAGATAAGGATATGATGATGAAATTTAACAAACCTTTCTTGAAATAGGAGGACATTATAAGAGTACAGACTGAATACAGATTACATACAGCATATACGTATATGACTGTAGTATTAAAGAGCTCTCACTAACCTCCTTGAAGGACCCAACTTTCCTGTGATAAAATTTCACACCTCTTTTCTCCAACCTGAATATAACAGAACATACGTACACATATAGACACCATTAAAATAATAAATAACATAAATGAGTTATACTCCATCAGGCGACTATACACAGGGTTAGATGAGAAGGTCACAGCTGTTTAAATGTTTCTTCTTCTCATGCCTGCACAGATTGTGATAGCACTTCACTCCCAGTTCCTTTTTAAGTTTTCACTGAGAGACCACTTTAGTCCGCTGCACACGTTTTCCATATCGGACAGCACTGCTCACGGTTAACGTAACATTAAATAAAAGGTTAATCATTGTAGGCAGACTGATACCATGTGGACCATGTGGCAAACATATAAGATAAAACAAAACTCTCATTAAGCAGAGTAGAAATCGGGCTGACATTAAAAGCCACCGAAGAGAGTATATAATTCAGCAGTCAGGAGCTTCCTTTCATGTTTTATTGGGTAATAAATGTTACGCCAAGGACATGTCAGCTCAGGGGTTGCTGAGAAGCCTTTTAAGTGCAAAGTTAATCACTCACCAGTCCATCAGCCAAGGTAGGTATGATTTACCCTCCACCATGAGAGCAGTGTTGAACCACCCATATCTGGACAAATCAGAAGAGACAGACGTGTTACAGTGTTAGAGCCGGCGACAGAGAGATATCCTTATTTAACAATCAGAGACTGATTTTACATAGTGACTAGTGCAGGAACTAAACCGAATAGATGGATTTGACAAAAGTCAGAAATTGAGTGTAAGCAGTTTCTTCTATGCTTTATTTCATTTTATGGTCGATGGTTATATAACACTATGATTAACGCTCCTCCTGCTGTATTTATAATGTTTTATATATAGCAGTGTGTTAACCCCGTGTGAGAAGGGTCAAATTCTGACTAAGGTATGAAAATAGCTGTAAACATGTTTGAGTTGTTTTTTTTTATTTCATCCAAGTGGCCTCTTCAGTTCTGAATAACTGGTGGAGAGATTAAGTTTTTAGTTGGAACATCTGTGGGTGGTGCACACCTGAAACTCAGGTAACCTGAGTCCTATATATTCTCCCATATTCTATATATATCATGATCTGGATGACTGGGACTCTTCACACAAAGCCTCCTCTTTATGTTTCATGGAAGTTTCAGTAGGAACGTACGTATAGCCAGGAAACATCTGGAGCTCCCGGTCAGTGAGTCGTCTGAAGCCGAGGACAGCGTCCTTAAATGAGGGGTCCTGGAATCAAAACCAATTCACTTACGTTGAAATCACGGCACTGAAAATGTCTTGGCAGAATCAGGTCAGCTCAGGACACAGAATTCCAATTAACTATAGACTGTGAGTGTAAACCCTTAGCTAGGCCTCTCTGTTGATATGTCCCAACCACTGCAGGCGACCATCCATTGTATGGCTGAACAAAGCTGTGGCTCAGAGGCAACTGGAAACCAATGGACTTTTGTTTATGGCACTGGCATGTGATTTATTTGAGGTTACATTGTAACTACATATACATTTAAATATGGAACAGGACCTTTGTTCTTGGAAGTAAATGGCTTCTGGTCACATGTATTGTGCATTATCTGAGGACAGAGCATTACTCACTGGTGCTGGTTCAGTGCAGAGGTTGTAGCCAGACTGAAGGAATACACCCATCTTTACTGACTCTGGTGACTTGAGGCTGTTCAGCAAGTAGTCAAATGTCTCCTTATTCCATTTCCTGTGGGTGAGGACACACGGGAAGTGTCAGCTCTTTTAAATAAATAGGAAAATCACTGTTAAAGCAGCAGAACTTACGTTTCTTGGACGTTGCCCTTATCATACAGGTAAGGCTGCCAGAAGCCAGCAGCTCCATCGCTGGTGGTCAGAGGAGTGAAACAGTCTGCGTACACCTCAATGGTCAGTGGACTGACAACTGAGTGATACTGCTCATAGATGCTCTGCGCTGTTGACAGACCAATGACTCCAGCTCCAATCACTGCCACCCGCATGTCTGTACCAACATGAGACAGAGAGACTTGCTCATGCATCAAGAAACCCTACGTGTAAACGACATTTTCCTTGAGCACCTAACTTTAAATCACCATTATACCATGTTGTATTCCAACATACTTACACATTATTGTGATTTCAGTGCAGTGTATTACTCAGTATTATGTATTAACATTGTTGGAGAAGGAAAAGAAAGGCACATAAAGACAATAAAACGGTCACTGTCACAGAAGTTTAAATAAAACAAACTTCACTTTCACTCAGCAAACCTGCATTAAAAACTACAGAATCATGTGCAACAACTGTGTCTAACTGTATATGACTGTCTAAAGTGTATTATGTAACAGTAACACGTTGGTTGAGCACAAGTTCGTGCTGCACGATAAAACACATGAATGCACATGTTGTCGGAATAAACCATTTAAGATTGCACTTTCATTTTGTCGAAAGAGTTTAGGTTTACCTTCAGATTAGTCGACGACCACTTACTGAACTCTGACACTCCGATGACTGTTTACTCACTGGTCCAACTTTCGAGTGAGGGGCGGAGAATACAGCGACCCTGCACCAACGCCGCGTTCACGTTGCATCGTAATCTCACTCCAAACTAATACAATTCAGCTAGATTTATAGACGCTAAATACTTGAAAACACATGCCACAGATACGTTACTTAGCTCATTAATGATCTGACTACAAGTGTGATACTATGGATAACCACATCCGGTTAACCAATGTATGCAAGTTAGTAAAATAAATGTTGTTTATCTGTTTCAATTTTTCTACCGATTCTACCGAGGTTACCTGAATGCAGCACAAGTCTCACAAACATATTACACGAGGAGACATCAACAGGCCCCCCAAAAATGTATGTCACAGTCTGCTGTTTGTTATTATTGATCAGCCTCACTACTTAAAATAAAAATGAGCAGAATAAACATCTCATTATATATTTGTGGATCTGAAAACACTGATAGAGCTACAGAAGTGCACTACTGTCACGCCAGAGACCAAGCAACTCTGGGTTTATTTATAATGTGCTCACTAAAGAATGGGATATTAGACAAGTTGTTTGCCATGGTACACTTCAAGTGTTTGTTGGTGTAGTTTTCATTCACCAGTACCAATCCATTGTATTTCTTTAACAGCAGAGCTTTCATCCCTATACTTAACATTTCCCCAATAACTGTATCTGTGCATTGGGCTACTATGATGCCACACAACTTGGAGTCCATCAGTATAAGTTATAACGTGATAGCAAGTTATGAAGATAGATTGTATGTCATCAGGTTAGTACTTGACAGTGAGTTATCACGATATAACCTGAAACTTATCAGTTCCTTCTGGTGTGGCAGCAATGTGCTTGTGATTTTAAATTATTAATTTAAATTAAGTGTAATACTAATAAAATAAGTGTGCACCAGAATGAAGCACCTATATTATAGAGGGAAGCCTTGGCTTATACAAGACACAATACAAAATCACGAAACAACAGTTTAACAACACCACAACCTGCACCCTCCAAAATGACCTTTGATTTGAATTACCACCTCTCTGACGCTGTTTGAACATAAACTAATATTTTGGCTAGTGTGTACACATGTGTATGGGTTTGAATTTATAGAATAAATCATTTTTCATTAGACAACAATCGACAGAAAAGGTGTATTTCAAGACTAAATGCTTCACACAGACTTAGAATAAGCAGCTTTACGCTCGTTTGCCAGTTTATTAGGTACACTCATGAAAATGTTCTAATGTAACAGTCTTACTAAATCTTGAAGGTTCAGGAAGATTCTGGTTTTCAGAATTTGATTCAAATAAACCGAGAGAGCTGTTGATTCAGGTGTGTTCTTATGTTGGAGTTTGTGCTGACACATGTTCCCATTATTCTGTCAACCCCCTTTTTTAGTCAGTGGGCTAGGCCAAGTAACAGAAACACTATTTAATTTAATTCAGCTTAACAGAACCTCAAACTACATTCTCCAGTCGAATTGTCATCTTTCCGATGTTGTTTCAACAATAGAGCTTTTTTACTCGTGTACCTAATGTTTTGGCAAGTGAGAATACATACTGATACACGTGTTATTATTATTATTATGTTAAGTCTGAATAATTTTTCATGAGGTCAACAATCCAAAAATGGTTTATTTCAAGATTAAATACTTCTTAAATACCACTAGCTAAGTGGCAACAGCTAGCGGCTCAAGATAAGGAATCAACACTTTTCAGGGGGCGTATTTTCTTGAAAACCAAATTGGTTTTACAGACTAAAACATGGCAAAGTCAGAACCAGCTGCACCCAGACTCAGCTCATCTGGCTTATTCATGTTACTTGTATTGCTTCTGAGTTGTGATTGCATTACTGTACGTCCCATGTACCTATAAAGAACAAGCCAAATTAGTGGTGAGGCTGAGAGATCGAGATTGTATGAGAAAAATGTATTGTAAAGGCAGCTCACTTTTTCATCTTGTGACCTTATTGTACCATTTTCTTTCAAAGAAGCTTTTATTAGTTGGGCTGCACAAGCAATCACAAGTAAAAGAAGAACAATGGGTGGGTTTGTCGATAACAACAATATGAGGCAAGTTTAATGTAGCTAGCTACAGTGATACGACGTAGTACAAATGTGTGCTATTATGAAAACTGGCCAAAAATAAAGTGATTATTTTCAATCATTAATTCAACACGGAACCAGCTTGTTCACACCACTTTCCCCTACGTCGACATTGTCTGTTTTGTCTATTTAGTACTAATGTCACATTTATGCTGCTGAGCCAGTCACCTTTATAATTTGAGTATATTAACCGACGAGCTTTGACTTTGGTTGTAGAGGATCAATAAATGTTCATGTTATCTGTTAAGTTGAATTCCTTTATTGTCATTGTATAAAGACAGTACAGCAACATTTCACTGGAATACAGTGCAGACAATGCAGACAACCAGCGCCATGGACGGAAGAACCCTTTTCCAGGAAGAGCAGGTCCCTGGAATTACAGTGGACACAGTTCGCCCTCTGGTCCTTCAAAAGGATCGACAACCAGCAGTGGCTGTTTCTGATAGCAGTGAACCCTGACGATGAAACCAAGCATTTCTTGGGAGAGTTGCTATATGAGGTGGTAGTACTCATTTCAAAACATATGCTGGAGAAAGACAAAGCCGGCGTCTCTCAGAAGAGTGCTTTGTCCACTGTGGGTGACACGCTTCTAGAGGAGGTCAACTGCGAGACCTTGGATATTTTGAAGGGCTTGATTGCCATTGAGGTGACAGAGTGTGTCAACTCTGTCCTCTTCACTCACAAGTTCAACATGAAGTCAGTTGAACATGTCACTCCCATCGAAAGACTTATCAGCACTTTTTATCCTAATGTTCCCAAATCAAGACGTTTTAAAGAACCAGAGAGTCTGAGTCATCCAGCAGCCTGGGCTTATAGCAGCCTATTTAACTCTAATTCTGGGTTACACTTTAAGCCTTCTTTGGGGTCACATAACGAACAGTTTTAAACTATGAAGCAGCTTTTTACAAATAAAAGAGTTGTGAATAACTTAAGTTTATTCTGGACCTTTTAAAGACGTTTCTACTGGTTATAATAGTTTTAAGTTATTCTAAGAATCTCTCTGTGATAATCGTGTCATATTTAAGTAGTTATTTAGTTTAGTTCTCACTGATTCTGTGCTGAGTTTTAGTGTTAATGACTGGAGTAGGTGCATAATTACAATCCAGTTCATGAGACGAGTCTGTAGAATGAGCGCCCTCTTGTGGTAGTCATCCCAAGTGGAAACTTTCAATAAGGTCTAAATTCAGAAGCAGTGACATTTTTTTGCTGACGTTTGAGCTGATTAGTAGTAAGTTATACACACCATGTCCTGCATCCTCTCACCAGAAGAGCTTATAGAAGGTAAAACATCACAGTTAGTGGTGAACCATCATCTTCAAGGAAAAATTGGGGTAATTGAATGAACACATTTTGCACTGAATGTCGTTTTGCACAGTCGTTTTTCAGTGCACAATTGTCACATTCTATAGTTATATTACTTACTTGTCTATTTTTTGTACTTAGTTAGCTATTTTATTCTATTTTTGTACTCTTACTGTTTCTGCTTTGTCTTGTACCTAGACCAGGGTAACTAATATGTATGTAATGATAATAAAACTCCTTGAATCCATCTAAGGGTTAGGAATCTCTTCATCGTAGTGTGACAAACTAGGGGGCCCCAAACAGCATTTTGCTTAGGGCCCCCACAAAGCTAGAAATGGCCCTGGCCCCCAAAGATCATCTGTGACGTCTGTGACATTATCCTGTGAGCTGCTCAAGTACCTGAATTTCTGCAACTCATATTGTGATTGCACAAGCTGGACTTTGACCGAACTGTCACTGCCTATAATACTGTAAGTACCAGTTTGACTTCTGTGATCCCATATCATGTGAGTACAAACCTTACATCAACACAGATTACCTGCTGCAGTCACATAAATAGCATTCATGTATTTATTAATAAAAACACTTATCCCATTTAGGCATGTCTAATTGTAGTTTATCTTTGTTATATACTTACTGTTACATAATTGTTTTATTTTATTTTGTTAATAATCCTTCGCAGGAGTCTTTTCATACTGCCTTGTATTTCTTCAGTATCTCAGGCATATCTAAACCAAAGATGGAATACAAATAAATCTACATTGCCCAGGTGTGGCAGTCGCATTGTGATTATTACTTTATTACTATATAATTGCAGAGAAAATAAAACTGTCACCAGGATGGATGGGACCTTGAAGGCAGCACTTCCTGCACAGGGAGCCCTGCCTGCAGGATAGCACGGCTCCTCTCCCTCCAATCATCCGTCTGTGTCTATCAGTTGTATGTGTCGTTAGCTCAGCAGCTAGCTGCAGCTCACCAGGCCACAGCGGCCGGCCGGCGCATCATCCTCAGCTTCCAGCCATGGCGTTGGTTACTCTGCATCGGTCCCCGACCCCGAGTGCCGCATCCACCGCCAGCACAGCAACCACGACAGCGGGGGAGGTCAGTTTGTCCCTGAGCGAGCTAAAGCGATGCTCCGACGCGGTGGTGTAGACTGAGGATGAGGGGGATGTTGCCGGAGGAAGGCCCGCTGATTGAAGCTAAATTAGCACCGTTAGTTAACGTGTTATGCTAGGCTGTTAGCTAATGCTAGCTAGCGAGCGACTTCGATACTGAAAGCTGTCGCGGGCTGCTACATACATGGCAATATGTCTGTCACATATTGGATTATGTGCTTAGGAAAAAAATGCACTTGTTACATTTGTTAGACGCCGATATTAAGGAGCTGTTGTTCTTTGTTGGACAAGTGCTTTATGAATGACATAAGCCGTGGCTAACGTTAGCTGTTTATGATGTGACTGGCTGACATTGAATATCTACGTTTTCACTGAATCATTTTATACCGCAGTCTGTCTGACACAACACAAACAAGGCTAACTACGCTACCGACAGATTTACAGGCATTTACTGACAGTAAAGCTGAGATTTTGCTGTTTTATTCCCTAGTTTTCTTAAGCTACACAATTTATTAACCAGACAAAACTAATTAGAAACACTCATTCAACTACAGTCAGGATTATCTGTATGCTGTTATTTCCATTGGGGTGTATTGTTGGTTTTCCCTCTAAATGTAGGAAAATCTGAGACTTCCTAATTGGAAAACAGCCATATGAGGACTACACAATACTTATTTATATTCCTTTGCAAAACAGTTTTAGTTTTCCTGTTTTCTGGTCATTAAAAGCAAGTAAATTTAATTGTCTGTGCCACAAAACCTACCATTCACAAATAAGTTCCCTTTACTATTTCCAAGTAGAGTTATTAGTTGCCAGATGGGGGCGCTGATTACCAGCTCTGAACAGAAAAGCTCACCTTGTTCTGTTCTGGATGAGAGATTTTGGCGTCTGTACCTGCTTTTATTTACAACCTAAGCCTTTGAGATGGACCTGTGTTTGGTCACAAACAAGTCTGCCAAAAAGTACTGCTTGTTTTCACAACAAAGTTAAGACCATGGAGTGATTAAAAGTGGTAACATTTTTACGTGCTGCGAATGCGTCGCTTCTATTAACAGAATTATATTTGTGTCCCTGTCCGTTACGTGCTGCTTGATGCTCGTATTGTGGTGTGATGGACAAAAGCTTGCAGAGATGTGCTGCAGCCATGATGTCATCTACTTGTGAGGGGTGGGTGGGGTGGAGGAGTACTGCTGTAGGCAGAGGTAAACAGGAGTGTAAGAGACGCTGGCATGAGGCAGTTCAGGCTTAACATTAAATGAATGCACGGTAATGGAGGTTTACCTTGTCTAGTCTTGCACTGTTTCCCTGCAGGATCATTTTATTCTGTTCTCCCTAAAAATGGTACTTTCCATTTTTCTGCCCCTTTATCCTCCTTCCTGTACAGCTGTACATCAGTGGCTATAGGATTTCCCTGACAGTGGGAAAACATCCGCTCATCAGTGTACTGTAGCACAATGTACTGTGCTGAAAATGTTCAGGCTATTTCTGATAGAAAGGTTAAGCCAAAGGGTTCAGGACTGCTTTGAGGAGCACAACTACGAGTTCAAGGTGTTGACTTCAAATTCTGCAGATCTCAGTCCTCTGTGGGATGTGCTGGTCAAACAAGTCTTATCCATAAAGGCCCTAGTTTCCAATTTGCAGGACTTTAACTATCAGAAAAAGACTATCTACTGCTGATGTCTTTGGTGCCAGATAACACAGCACACATTCAGAGGTCTAGTGGAGTCCATTTCTTGATGGGTCAGGGGTGTTTTGGCAAACATAAAAGGGGGACTGATACATGGACAAAGCTGTAGTCTCTGTCTTTAGGTGTCATCGCTGCCGTAGAAACAGTTTCCTCTTGCGTGCCATTCATTTTCCCTGTTATCTGTCTTGCAGGATTTCGGGAGTGAAGATGAACGGCGAATAAATCAGAGGTGAGTTTGTTTTGAGTTTAGTTTGGCCTGCATGGTACGCGGCAAAGCAGACGGCGTTTCGTTTACAGGTGTTATCGACGGACCGCCTGCATCTGTCTTTGAGTCATTCTGTGAAGTCTGTAGTGGCGGCAGACTAGCTGGCATCACGAAATGAGAACAACTGATCGCCGCTATCATAAAACACCTGTCTGTCTGTCTTGCTGGCAGAGTCATCAGATCTTAAAATTCAACTGTGTGTTATTCTCAGTAGTCTCTCAAGTAATATGTTGACAAGTGTGACTGTATATTTATCAGCGGTGGGACTGATGAACTTGTTCTTGAACTGTGAGTCACCAGTTGAGTCACTTGGCTTTTCAACAGCGTTTCTAGCGATTGTTTTAACAGAGGATTGACAGAAAGCTGATTAGACACTTGGCACTTGACTGTTTTAGTCATTTACTGAGTCAAAACGTCCACTTTGTTCTTTTTATGATTGCACATTCTCCCAACAAAAGATGCGCTCCTGTGCTATGCCATGCATGTAGAACTTGGTGACAGAAAGCCAGAGATTATAAAGAAACCTTTCATACCCTGCACCGTCTAGAAAGATCACCATTGTCCTGCTTATGGATGAATCATGTTCATATACTGTACATGTACGTAGGTACTTTTTCAGTCTGAATGTTTTTGCCTGCTACCGATACTGTGACATTTTTAGATCCAAGAGAATGATTTCGAGAAACCACTTGGCTCCAGTAACTGTGTGTTTTGCGCGTTCAGTTCTGAAAATAGTGGCGGTCCCAGCTTGTACGGTTTTGTTTAGTTTGGCTTTGAGATTAGTGCTTTAGAAATTGTGACAGTGTCACGGAGTCGTGTTAAATAGTAAAGTCGGTATGTCTGCCAAAAGCTGCAGTGGAGTCCCTGGGGCTGTTTGTGCGAGTCATTGTCAAAGGAGGACGGAAAGACCGTCAGATTTGTCTTTTATTATGAACTTTATTTTACTGACATCAACACAAATGCCCTGTGTTATGCAATTTAAATATTTATTGTGCAATTATGTCTTTAAGATATAAGAAAAACTTGCACATCAAGATAAATGTTTTTTAGATTTGTGCAAATGAAAACGTTGTGTTGCAGTTAAGAATTAAGATTAAGAGTTAAGAAAAACCTTTATTTGACCTGCATTAGAGAAATTACAGTTTACAACAGCATACAGAAGGGCAGAAAAATAAAAAATATACAAGTACAGGCATATTTACGAAACGTTTTGCACAGATCATTGTCAGATGTTGCACCGATGGACCAGGTGTAACTGGGTTATGAAGTTGTACACTGTACGTAGTAAATAGTAAAAGTGTTGAACCTTGAGGTGTAATAATAAATAAATAAAATAAATAATTAAGAATATTAAGTTGTGGGGTTTACCAACCGCGGGAAGGAAAGACCTTCTGAGTATTTCCTTAACACAGCGAGGGTGAAGTTACGGCCCAATAACTTAACACATTGAAATGCAATCACTCTATAACGACTATATTATGGAAAAATTCATCCACGAGCACTCCTGCTTCATTCTGTGTCTGTTCGATTAATTGTCTGTACTGTATACTCTGTAGTATCAGGCTTTGAATGTTATTGTTTGCATAAAATCGGGCCAAACTGAATTTGATAGCGACCCATCCACAGCAGAGGGATTTCACCTCAGATCCTTTCAACACAAATAACTTTTGAAACAGCCAGCTTGTCTTTTGGTCTTTTGGTTTGACATTGACTTGTGGTAACACTGCCCAAGTCTGTCTTTATGCGTCGTTCATATCGACAGCGTTCTCCATTCTGACGTTAATGTGTGTTGTTCTCACAGATTTGATGTTAAGAGATCAAAGTTGATTTGCAGCATATTTGACCCTGAATGTGTGAATAAGAGGATTTTTATTTTTTCTCAGATAATGCGTCAGAGTTTAGCTTCTTTTTAGTTATGCAACAGCAAAGATATGCAATGCCCCCCAGCAATGTGTGTGTGTGAGAATGATCTATGCGTGATGCGAGTCCTGACTTGTGAGGGGCCTCTAAGCCACGTTATGTAACTAAATTTGCCAATAAATTCATCCTTGTTGTATTAAGGTGTCTTATTTTGGACAGGGATCTTTCTCTTTAGATCAGGATGTGCTGATCTGCTGCTCTAGATATGTACTTACATGTGTTGATGGACAGCCGCGCGTCTGCCAATGGGGGAGTGTTTGTGCTGGATGTTCCTGGCTGACCTCGATGATGATGATGACAAGCCCGAGGGGTTGATGAAGGCCAATGTAAACATCGTGCAGGTGTCGGTGGCACCGAACCAAGGAGTGATTTCATTTTACCACCTTGTACACAGCGGAGTTGGGCAAGGCACGGATTTGGACAAAAATGTGTGTGTGTTTAGCGAGTAGTGTTTGGAGTGAGAAGGAGGGATTCGGCACAGAGGATGAGATAAAGGATCAACAGATTATGAGCTCCACAAACTCGCGCTTTTAGCGTTTGGTCCATTTCAAGTCAGTGCTTCGCTCTCTGGATAAAACAGAAAACTTGAGTGGTTGTGTGCACCGATCAGGCATAACATTATGACCATTGACAGGAGAAGCAAATAACATTGACCATCTTATGACAATTAAGTGTTCTGCTGGAAAACTTTTGAGCCTGGCGTTCATATGGATGTTTCTTAGACATGTAGCACCCACCTAGGCCAGATCAGACTAGGCACCTTGATGGCGCACACGCGAAAACGGTTTGGCAGCAACTCAAAAGACATGAAAAACGGCACAAGGTGTTGACCTGGCCTCCAAATTCACTAGATCCAAAACTGATCAGGTATCTGTTGGATGCACTGCAACAATTCTGATCCACAGAGACCCGTCCGGTGAACCCATAAAGACCCAAAGACCCCCACTAACGACATTAGTTTGTTGCCAGACACCACAGGACAACCTACACAATATTAGGTCATAATGTTATGCCTGATCGGTGCATGTGCTGATGTAGGACATGCATAGATAGGAAATTTGTAAATACCAGCTTCAGGCCTTTATTTGATGTTGGTGTTTGTTTCCTGCTCAGACCCTCCATGCCTCCGCTGATACCTGTGGAGATTTGTTCTGCCCCTCCCTCCCTGCCTCTTTCTTTCTACCCCTTTCTGTTGTGTCAGTAAGAAAAATGGCAGCATTATGCAACCAATATCCCCAAGAGGAGTCTTTTTTCCCCCTCATTGTGCTGGTGTGTGCTCTAAGAACACCGTGAATAAACCAGCCTGGTTAGAGCCTGTGTGTAGCCTCTTTGTAGTGAGTCCTCGGTGTAATCCAGTTCAACTCTCTCACATACCGATCCACCTGGTGACTCACAGCACTGACTTAGAGGACATCTGGTCCTGTTTGGCCCCGTCCAAGTCCATCTGGATACTTCTGCAGCAGCATACTACTGTAACCCTTAACTCGGTGACATGCGGTCGCTCCAACCTGTTGCTTCTAAAGCTTGACCTCAAATGCAGAGGAAATTCCTGCACGCAGGTTCCTCCTTTTGCTGCGGTACCTGCGCCTGACTCATCGAGCTTTCCAAGTTTCCACCTGTGACGTCAGTGAATCTGCATCAGCTCGCAGAGTACAGTACCTGCCAGGGACCAGGTGTTACAGACGCTGTGCTATTGTTAAGGAGAACAGGAGAGCTATCTTGTTATCTCTGTCACCAGGGCTATTGTTAACGTCCATCAGCAGGTCCTCCCGTATTAACAGAGTGTGTATGTGTGGGGGTTTGAATGCTTACTGAAAGAGGGAAAGTGCAAAAGAAAGGATTCAGCTCCCAAACATCTGCAGCCACGACGCTGCAGCCTCACTTTGAGAGTTTTGTGTAGACTGCGATGATTACGTGTCAGAGCAGTTGTGTATTTCTGCATCAGAGAACAGTCCTTGCAGTTGCAGGTGTGTTGAAAAGAGTTTTTCTTTGCTAACTTGTCACAATCTCCAAATAATCTAACACAATGCTGTTTGTTTGCGGTACATGTGAGTGAGTGGCAGTCAGCGCTGGCCACTTGAAGGAGAGAGACAAGATAATCCCTGCCTTATAAGCCTGAGCATAATGAGATTTGGGGCATTGCCAGCTCTCACTGCCCTTTCCACCCCATGCTTGGCCCGTGTGTTAAGCTCCCTGGAGGCACTACCTTGGATTCTGTTGACCCCCAATGTGGCATGCACATGGAGACATCCCTTTAGGGCGATTTGGGCCAAAACTCCTCAGTCTGCTCTTTGTCTGCCAAGGTTTTTTTTTTGTTTTTTTTTGCTTTCAGGGAACGAGGGAAAGGCACACTCACTTTGTTTGGGGGAAATGGTTGGAGCAACATAAGATCATGGAAATGTTTTGCATTGGTTTCAGAGGAAACCTGCTAAATTAAATATGGTCTGATGAAAAAAAGACAGTAAATCATAAAAGAATCTTTTCTATGTTGCTTACAGACTTGGATGTTTAACCTTTAGTGTACTGCAGACAATTGTGATAAAGTCAAAGCAGACAGAGGGATGGGGGGGTGACTGGCTGTGTTGGCCCGAGGCAGCGGGTGGAGGCTGCAGTACGTCCCTGCAAGCAGGAGGCTGACTGGCTTGCTGAGACACTCCGACGAGGGAGGAGGAGGAGGAGGAGGAGGCAACCGGAGGGAGGGAGTGGCATCTGAGCAGACGGCACTTCTCCACTGAGCAGCACAGGCGAGTTGCAGGCTGTCAGTCAGTCTGTCACTCAAATAGCGGTGGGGCCGAGATCTGGAGTTGTCACTCTTCGCTCGCGCTGTTTCTGGAGACTGATGAAGAGGAGGTAGCTGGTGCCGGAGTGGCCCGTGTTTTGTTGAGGTCAGCAGGATGCATCTGGTGGTAGAGCCCATTCAGGACGCCGTGATGAAGATGCTGCCCTACTTTGTGGAGAACGCCGTGTTGACCCAGAGTGAGATAAACCGCATGTGAGTTTAGTTTACCTTTCTAAATGGTGTTTGAACAGCTGTTTGAACAAGGTCCTTCACTGATCACATTTGAGAAGAAGTGCTCGCTCTGAGCTCAGCGGGCACAGCTTCTGAATGGTTCTGAAATTACTTTCACTTGATCAGAGTTATATCGTAACTTTTTATGTATGCATTAGCAGCTTGTTGAATGTTGGCTGGGTAGTTTATACACATTTCATTTTTCGACCAGCAGATTAAATCAATCCGTTTTCAGCTGATATGAGACAATAGACCTCAATCAAAACAATTCAATGACAGATTAGATTCAATTGCGCACAAATCACTCTTATTATCCATATTCCATGTGACTGTCAAACCCAGACTGGATCTGATTCCTGGTGTATTTCTGTAAAAAGGTACTGTAGGTTACAATCATGCTGAATCTGGCGCACGTTTTTGTCGTAGTCTTTGTTTGCTTTGATACCAGATGTATTTTTAGCCCTAGTGTTTGTGGAGAAGCTGATAGCAGGGTGCAGTTGGGGCAAGAGACGGTACAGTCAAGGCTGTCCAATTAGGATGTCTGAGTATGGCCTGTGGAGTGTAGGGACGACTCTTGATTTACACGTCTGGACAAGGTTCACACATTCTCAGATTGCACTGTCAATTACATATTTGTTTATCCCCTTGAAATGATCAGGTATCTCAGATTAACACTGTTGAAATACCGAACTGGTCTCGGCCTTCATGTCGCCACCTTGGCCTCATATTATCTGATATTCACCGACATCAGACCCTCCTGTCAGCCTCATGAATCTCGAACAGTGAGAAACAGAAATCTACCAAAAGAAGGACAAAAGCTCTTGTTGAGAAGTGTCCACCCCCGGGCTTTGTCACCGAATTTTTGTTTTTTTTCTGCGGTGCTGGGGGCGGCCGGAATTTATTGTGAGGTGAACAAAATCCATTGTTCCCACAAAATCGTCTGTTTGTGCCGGGCCTGCTCCTCTGTACGTGGGTTTTTAAAAAGCCTGATCAGAGAGAGCTGGTGGAGGGAGCAGATTCAGAGCTGGATGTAAAAGTGAAGTGTGGTGAGACGCATTGGTTGGTGGAAATGTATGTACAGTGTTTTATATATAAATATATGTGTTAATGATTGCATGCATTTTCCATTAGATAGTACAGGGCCGTACTGATTTTAACACAGTTATTGTGCAAACTGGTTGGTATAATCAGCAAAAGTAATATGCGACTGATAACCAGTCATACTGACATTGCATCATCACAGTGACTTCATGGTAGCTGCATGGAGACAGGTTTGTTTTAAGTGCCAGTTTAGATGTTGTTTTGATCCTGTCACTCATCACTTCTTTACTTTCCCAATCATGTCCTGGTTTGCCAGAGTGCACACACAGAATACGTTGTGCCTGTGTCCCACCCTCCTGCCAGGTAGATTTATGAATGTGCTCACATTGTTCTTCATTCAAATGGAATGATTGAATTCAGCCCCAGAGGAAACAGCTCACTTAGTTTTATTGCTGTTCCCTGCTTGTGTCATCTGTTGACAGCTCCACGGGCTAACCTGAAAAAGTCAGGATTTTTACAGGCAGGTGTGAAGTGCTAATTGCTGCTTTTTTCTCTCTCTCTCAGTCTTTGTGAAAGTTTAGCACCGCTAACAACCGCAGTTAGGACAGTTATTCAGGCCTGGGTTGCATTAGACGCAGCCAGCAGAGACCTGACAAGTCTGACAAATCTGAACCGAGCCGGTGCAGCAGAAAAAAGACAGATAAGCAGTCAGGATCAAAGCTTGATTCATGGCGGCTGCAGACCTGAGGTCTGCTTCGGTAACGTGGCAGCTGGGCTTTTCCACTCAGCTGTTGAGGTAATACGCCAGCAGCAGACAACCATGATTTATGCTCTCCTTGCTGGCTGTGTCTGACTGAACCGAACCACCTTGTTAAAACTATAAATTAAACTCTTCTTCTGTCCCACCACTCATCGTAGTTGTTAAATAAGCAAGCCAGTGCCGTTTTGCTGAACTGTTGTCTATATTTAAAGACTTATAACTTGTTTCTCCTGTTTGTTTGCAGCCTGAGTGAGAGCTTCTTCATGGTGAAGGGTGCTGCTCTCTTCCTGCAGCAGGGAAGCAGTCACCAGGGCCAGAAAGCACATCCTCATCACAAACATGCAGGTGAGAACCACAACGCCATCATTTACCCAAACTGGTCTCATGTATAGCTTCATTAGGCTTCTCATCCAGGCTGTGTGATGACATTAATGTGCAGCACGCCCCTAACGCTGTAGCAGATGTTTGTAGTTGAGGTGTGGAGGATGGAGGCTGCCTCGCTGATAAGCATGTTCCAGACATTTAGCTTAGGCAGATTAGTGCTTAAATCCAGCGTATGTAGCGCTTAGGATGAAACTTCTGGGACGATTAAAGGAGGCCATTATTGTTTGTGTTACCTCAAGTGTCCTCTGTTCTCACTATGCTAAGTTCTCTGAGTGCAGACGTTGCATGTAAACTATTCTCAGCATCTCTTCTATGACTTACAGATAATTTAATGATTTTTTTTTTTTACGCATTCAGATGTGTCAGATGTGTATGTGTATGTTGTGACTTGTTTATTGCACTGATTAAAGTCCGAAGTCGCATGACAAGTTGGACTGGACTGGCTCCTTTTAAAATGTCGCTATATTTAGGCTTCAGTTATTGCTTTAAAGACGTAAGGCTGACCTGAAAATCCAGTGGGATGGTGGGAATACAGCACCAGCCAAGTCATTTGGCAAGTCGTGGCAACAGCTGGCAGCTTTGTCCATTTTAGCAGCCACTTTGTCAGGTAACCCACATATTTGCAGGTCCTGCTTTGTCCACTAAACATTTAGCTGGGGACATGGCTGTGTCATTTCCCAGTAACTGTGGCCTTTAAGAAAAAAGAGTGAGGCAGGGAGGTTGAAAGTGCTGCTGCTTGTATCATTCCAATATCTGCAGCATGGACACATTAAAATACTCTTTGAATGTGTATTTATGTACATTTATTACAATTTGAAGTTGTAAACAGTCAAAGTGACTTTGTAAATGTGTTTCACTCTGTGGAGTTTTGTGCCGTTTCCTCTGTCATGCGGTCGATGAGCGTCTGTGGCCCTTTGTTGGTTCCCATAACGTTGGAACAGTTATTTTCACAAAGGCACGATCATCTCGATTGAATTCAGATCAGTTAATCAGCATGAATCATGAGAAGCCAGCTCTGTACGACAGTTTGTAGTTCTTCCTAGCTCACAGTGTCTCCTCTGGTTTCCCCCTTTGAATGAGTAATATAGACTGCTGCCCCCTGCTGGTGTAAAGAGCGAATTATTATCAAGTCTTTCAAGTGCAAGGATTTGGTCTAGACACTGGGACTTGAGGCAACGTCACAGTCGGCCTTAGTTGACTTTGTTGATTTGGTTTGTCCATTCAACATTCAAGTGTCATTTAATGTGAGAGTAAATGCGAATATCAGAGAAACCACAGAGAGTCACTTTCTGTTTCGTGCCAGTAGCTGTAAATAAAAATCCAGCCAATATGTCACCGTCTGACTTGTTCTGACATATTTCAAAATAGTTGGCTCTCTATCAGCTGCTGCTTAGCATGCTGTTGGTACATCCTCACACCCTGTTTTTCTTTAATAATCCAGCTCTGCTGACATGTGTAGGCAGAGGGTGCGCTGAGGGATGTGAAATGAACAAAGACAAGTTCCTGAATTGTGGTTTTGTTCCTGATAAATTTGCTCACGCTAAGACGGTAGATTTATTGTCAATTCATTTCTCTTTAGTCAGTAAACTACTCCTGTCAAGTGATAAAAACCAGTCAATAGGCTGTAGGTTAGGAGTTCCAGGTGCAGGCTTTAGTACTAGTGTCAAACACGAGGGAGGTGTACAGCTTCATCTACCTTCACTAGACTACAGCCGTGCCTTTAATTGTATAAGCTGATTGTGTCTCCAGCTATATTCTTATTAACGTTCTTACACAGTGTTGTCAAAGTACAACCGTCTGTGCGATGAGATAGATTTAGAGCCACTGACCCCAAACAACCCTCCGTCTCCCCCAACAGGTGACTTGCCCCAGCACCTGCAGGTGATGATAAACATTCTTCGCTCGGAGGACAGAATCAAACTGGTAAGAGACGACATGAGTATGTGCATACATCAAAACAAAAGCTTCCAAGTTCATGCACACACACACACACACACACACACACACACACACACACACATACATGCCATACATACAGGCCGGTGACTAATAACCTGGCATAGCAAACCCTCCAGAATGCATTTTATTGTGTACTTAGGTTGCTTATTTACTCACTGTAATTATTAGCTCATTGGAGCAGGTTAAAACACACTCTGGAGAGGATTACGAAATGTTTCCATTGTGTGTACATGTTAGTGTGAGGTACCTTATGTTTACCCCTGCGCTCTCACACATCCTGAGGACTCACTTACCCTATTACATTAAGTCTGTAGTCTAACTTCCACGTCAAGCTGTGACACTATGTTGGACACAGACTTCAGGGTCAGTGCCTGTAGCGGCTTCATCACAGCGTAGGTTGTTGTGTACAGTTTCACATGCATGAAGGAAGTACACTTTTAACACAGTTAATGATAGAAATCACACAATCTCTGTTTAATATCGCTGTAAGAAGGTTATTTTAAACTCTGTGTTTCCTGTTTCCAGGCAGTGAGGCTGGAGAGCGCATGGTCAGACCGTGTGCGGTACATGGTGGTGGTGTACACCAGTGGGCGACAGGACACGGAGGAGAACATCCTTTTGGGAATCGACTTCACCAACAAAGACTGGTACGGAAACGCTGCCTCAGACTGGATCTGGGAATATTTGCTCGTGTCCAGAAGAAATTAATTATTAAACTGATCTTTGATACATTTTTTATTTATTTTTATTTTTGATGATTACCACATAGCCATAACAATCTATAAATTATTTACATTTTCTTGTGAACATACAGTTTAATATTTATTTGTCCTTTGTCAGCAAAAGCTGTTCCATCGGCATGGTGCTACCTCTGTGGAGCGACACAAAGATCCATCTGGACGGAGACGGGTGAGTTTTATCTTTCTGACCCCTGTTGCAAGGACAGCGGACGCAGCTGCAGCAGCATCCCTCGGATTTTTACCCAACACTGCATCTACCCCTGACACTTCAGATCAACTTGACAGGGGATCCAGCTCAGGGAGTGACCATCTGTTTTGATTTCTCCCCCAGGGGCTTTACTGTGAACACGGCCGGTCGGACTCATGTCTTCAAACCCGTGTCAGTGCAGGCTATGTGGTGAGTAATAATCAACCTTTGGAGTCACTGGGGCTGTCTACAACGGTTTACTTTTACGACATGCCACGCTCTCCTGATATAGATCTGCTGCAGCTATGCAGGGTGAGGCAGCGCTGATTCATTCTGCCCCCTGCTGGCATGAAGGCTCATGTGCACAGACCTGTATAAATCTAAATAGTAAACACAGTCTTTTGATTATTTTATTTGTTTTATAAAAACATGCATAAACCAATCATCTGCAACTAAAACCTTTTTATTTTTAAACAATCTAGGTCAGCCCTGCAGGTGCTGCACAAAGCATGCGAGGTGTCACGCAGGTATAACTACTTTCCCGGAGGCATGGCTCTCACCTGGATGGGCTACTACGAGAGCTGCATCGCTTCAGACCAGAGCTTCATCAACGAATGGAACGCCATGAAGGACTTGGAGACCCCACGGCCAGACTCGCCCACCATGTTTGTTGACAAGTCAGTAAACGGGGGGGCCCCCATTATGTAAAGACTAATCACTCCTATACACGCTGTAGGGAATAGATTCACATGTCAGGAGAGAAACTAGTGTGCGACTGCTGAGATTGTAATGAGGCTTCATCTTCGGTAGGCCTTCAGTGAGAGAGAGGACAGAGTGCCTTATCAAAGCCAAACTCAGAAGCATCATGACGTGCCAGGACCTCGAGAACGTCACCTGCAAGCAGGTAAAATACAGTAGCACGCAAACAATAAAATAAACCACACCTTTGCGCCTGTCTCCTGTGCTTCAATTTACAACGACAGTGTTGACATTCTATGTTTGCATATAAATTCATGCAAAGGTTGTGCAAATTTTGGTTGCTGGCAGCTAAACAAAACTAAAGGCCACTTAAAAGCAAAAACACAAGTATTTATTTATTTTTTTATGTTAATACCAAAAAAGGAAATACTTACTCTGTATTTGAATACCGCAACGGGCCCTTTGACAGACAGTTTTAGGAACTTAAACCTACACTTTCTTGTAGATCATGTCAAGTTGTGAGAGGCAGTTTTGTGCTTACAGGCGGGGTTTCTTTTTATTGTCTACATCCTGTTTGTGCATCAGAGAGGTGTATCACTACTTCTGCGCCAGCTAAAACCTTCCTGCAGCTCCTCATTATTCATGAGGTTTTACCTTTGTTGGGCAGCAAATGTGCAGTTTCATCTAAAAGTTGCCTTGGTTTTTTTTCTAGATCTCGTCATGACACGCACAATTCCCCTGAACTCAATCCTGTTAATCTCATTAGATAAAGACTAATGCATTCTGATTTGAAGAGAGGCTCATTTGAATGTGTTTTTTTTGTTGTTGTTTTGGCTGTGAAGCCTTCCACGCAGAAATCAAGTCATGCTGTATGATGTTTCTGTTAGATTCGCACAGAGTTGGAGCAGAACATGAACTGCAACCTGAAGGAGTACAAAGAGTTCATTGACAATGAGATGCTGCTGATCCTGGGCCAGATGGACAAACCCACGCTCATCTTTGACCACGTCTATCTGGTGAGAAAACCGACGCTGTCCACTGCAATATCCAAAAAAAGAAAAACGTCTGCTACATTTGTTGCTGAAAGGCTGAGATAAAACGATTCCCTTTCCGTTCCTTCCCAAAGGAAGACTGGTGTTTAAGCATAGACTGCAGTATACAGTATGTGTTTAAGCAATCTCCCCTGTGAAATAATTGTTTTGGAGAAAGAACAGTCTCCCAAAGATTGGCAAATATGCACAGTCTAAACAGTGTTTTCTCTCATTTGTTTTTAGGGATCTGAGTGGAATGCATCTAATTTGGAGGAGCTGCAAGACACAGGGTGATTTATTTTAGATTACGGACGGGCTAAGATAGCTGCACACGAAACATATTTTCATTATGATTCGAACAAGAAAGAATGTTGTTGATGAGTTAACATTATCTCTCTTTCCCAGGGTGGGCTATATCCTCAATGTCACCAGGGAGATCGACAACTTCTTTCCAGGCACGTTCAGTTACCACAACATACGCGTGTATGATGAAGAGGCCACTGACCTGCTCGCTCACTGGAACGACACATACAACTTCATTGTTAAAGCAAAGTGAGTCCTGAGTGGAACACAAAACATGTTGCTCATGTGTGTATCGGCTCACTCGGCGTCATGAACCTAATTTCCCCCGTTTGTTTTATGTTTGGGGGGGGGGGATCAGATTTCCAGAGAGAATATCACAGTGAAGGGTTCATTCATGATGACTGATGGAAAAAGTTATTTGGTACTAATCCCTCCTTACGTTTCTGCTCTGTGCCAAGTATTTGCTGATGGGCCTGGAACCACTGGGGCAGGTTTTCTAGTGCAGGAAATTGCTCATTAGTTAAACTCTAAATGTGCTTTTGTGCAGTTGCACAATAAGGAAGTGCTACTTGGAAGAGGGATGCACATTTCTGACTATTGCTAAACCAGGTGTTCATTTGGCAAACTTGGATTTGTGATTTTTTTTTTTTTTTTTCAGTGATCCCACATCGCTCTATGAGTCGTTAGTTGTCACAGGCACACACACAAAATCGGTTTGACTTGGCCTCCAAATTCACTAGATCCCAAACTGATCACGTATTTGTGGGATGATCCACAGAGGCCCCTCCCAGGACCCAAAGGACCCACTTGCCAGACACCACAGGAAACCCTCAGAAGCCCCATGTCCATTCTCCCTGCCCAGTCTTATGTCTGATTGGTGTATATATTTACCCCTCGTGCTACCTTTGGGGTCTCTGGGACCCCAAGTGAATGGACAGACAGAAAGAGAGCATGCACGAGGGTTACATTTGATGAAATAAACACTTTCCTTTCCCTTTCATGTCCTGGTCCTCCTTATTGGAGATTTTCCATGCACATAATCAATTCTTTTTCAGCTTCTTTGCTCAGATGGATTGTCCGCACTGTTTTCAATCCATTTCCCACCTACCTGGTTTTATGCTTCAGGATACACAGTCCACACTATACACAGACGCATATGTGTTATATAACTGTTCATTCTCACCCACAGAAAGAACCACTCCAAGTGTCTTGTTCACTGCAAGATGGGCGTCAGTCGGTCCGCCTCCACCGTCATAGCCTATGCCATGAAAGAGTACGGCTGGTCACTGGAGAAAGCTTACAACTTTGTCAAGCAAAAGAGGAGCATCACTCGACCCAACGCAGGTTTCATGAGACAGCTGGCGGAGTACGAGGGCATTTTAGATGCTAGGTACAGTCCTTCACTAGATGCGTAGCTTTATTTAACAGTGGCGTTTCCTCAGTTGACCTGTTTTTGACTTCTGTGTTTTTTCCATGTCCTGTATTTCTCCGTTTCTAGTAAACAGCGGCACAACAAGCTGTGGCATCCGGATGGGGACTGTGAGATGGCAGAGGGTCAGCAGGGCTTGGCTCAGTGTTGTGGAGGAGAGGAGGGAGGTCAGACTCCAGAGCCAGGGATGTCACCCTGCTGTGAAGAGGCGCTGTCTGATAAAGGTGCAGCGTGCCCCTCACCGTGCAGGACTGTTTCACTGGAGATTGACCCGGCCTACAACAACTACTATTTCCGCCGGCTCTCGGACTCAGCACTGGACAGTGAACCATCAACGCCTGTGCGCGGCCCTCCCCTTCTAGGCATGGAGAAAGTCTTTATAGAAATCGAGGATGTGGAGCGAGACGCTCTGCTGGATGATGAGGCGTTTGACGGCCGCGAAGGCCTGCCACTCCCCCACTTTGGGCCAACAGCCGAGGGAACCGCTGCCCAGACCTGCAGCCGTGGCCCTGAGCCGCTGGAGGAGCTGCGTCTGCGGCTGGAGTTCAGCACAGTCGAGGAGGAGGATGAGGAGGAGGTACAAAAGGAGGAAGCAGAGATGGAGGTACTAATGCAGCCAGATGATGGAGGGGGTGGTGAAGGAGGCGGCGGTGAAACACAAGATGTGGAGGTGGAGGGGGACACGGAGGGGAATGGAATGGACCTGGCAACCCTCAATGAAAACTCCAACAACAACAACCATTTGAGCCGTCTACATAATCACAGTGAAAGTGTGAGTAACATGATGTCCAGCCAGAAAAAAGATTCTCCAACTGTAGCTTCTAAGCTTTGCCTTAACCCCAGTCCTCCTGAAGTCCCAAGTGCTTCATTCCCACAGACCCATACCTCTTCTGAAGGCCTCACGTCTTCAGTGGGACTGCTTCGCCCCTGTGGCCCTCTGTGTCACTGTGCCAACTGTGCAGCCTCCCCACCTTCAGCTCCTGTTGACGGGGAGGAGCAGCCAGGAGGATCACTGCAACCAACGGAGCCTGAAGACACTGGAGATTTGCCGAAAGAAATGCCTAAAGTTGATGAGAGTCAGACTGCAGCTGCCTCAGAGGCTCTCCCTGAACTCATGAGAATGGATCCGGAGGAGGCTGCAGCGGCTTCCTACGCTGGCCAACAGCAGGAGACCCTTTTACAGCTGCGTCAGTCTGGACTGGTCCGCCGCCGTGCAGAGAGACTAGAGAGACTGTCAGGTTTATCTCAGGAGAGCCTGCACTCTCTGAAGTCTTTCCATGCATGCCAAACGTCCAAGACGAGTCCCGGTCACACTGAGGAGGAAGAGGAGTTCTCCAGCTTTACCGGCGACTTCATTAAAGCTTCAACGCCATGCCAAGTGCGGTTGGAGCCACTGGTGGTTCCGCTGACCAATGAAGCCTTGTTAGGGGTGGTGGGGTCTGGGTTGCTCACTCCCACCTCCTCGCCTCATGGCTCCACTCTGACGCGCAGCTCCAGCAGTGACAGTCTGCGCAGCGTTAGGGGGAAACCTGGCCTCGTTCGTCAGAGGGCGCAGGAGATCGAGACCCGCATGCGGCTGGCAGGCCTAACCGTGCCCTCAAGGCTGAAGCGGTCCAACTCGCTGGCCAAGTTGGGCAGCCTCAACCTCTCCTCTGAGGACCTCTGTTCAGCATGCTCCTCGGATGCGGGCACACTGCTCCTCCTCTCACTCTCCCCAGAGCCAGACCCTGGCCTGGAGTGGGACTCCCCCACCGCCTCTGCTCTATCCCGGCCCGGCAAGGACCTGCACACTCCAGAGAGAGCACTACCAGCTGAGCCCAGGAGCTGACATATCAAGTGGAGGTTACGTGCACTCCACTCACCCCTTCATCTGTCACCCCGTGGGGCTGAAGGAGGCCGTGCAGATTCAGGAGAGATTGGAATCTGAGGAAACTAATGAAAACTACAAAAAACACACACAATGCCAACTGTTGTTCTGAGGAGTGCAGACTCCTTTGCCACATTGTTTCTCCAACTGCTGTTCACAATGATAAAAGTCATATTGCTGTATCTGACAAGTGTGTAAAGCCATCAGTTCACCTCTAACTTTGTTTGATTCATGGACAAACAAGTGCCTTACCTACGAGACCAGAGGCACAGAGCTGTGTGTTAGGCTGCAGAATGAGACGGTACGAGACGCTCTATAACCTTTAACCTGGTATCCATTGGCACTTACATTATTTTTTTACCCGTCGGGTACAAAGTGGTAGCCTACATCGATAAACTTGACTCCCTCGAAGAGCTTGACGGAAAGCAAAGTGTTAAATAAATGTAGAGTTGTTTACCACAAAATTTATGTTTTAGATGCTAGAGGGTTGTAAAATTAATGGTTACCTCATGTTGCATTCATGGAGCTCCTGCTCAGATGAACACCAGGCAAGAGTTTTAACTCGGTTCGTCTGTCGATGTCGAGTTAAAGTGAGGAAATCAGTCTTTTAAACGGAGACGTGTGTGTGTTAATGCATTCACTACGTGTGAGTCTCTGAGCGAGTGAATGGGATGAAAGTTGGGAGAGAAGGTTGGAAGTTTTGCCAGAGGCATGCTCACTGTTTTCAACAAACATTTCTGAGTTTGTTGTTTCTTTGCACTGCTTTTTTTATTGAGTGAATACTGGTACACAGCAAGCTATCTTCCAAAATAACATTGGAGTAATGTTATTGACCTCATCATTCCCTATAATGTACAATGTGTTTGGGAGAGCGGAGTGAGGGGACATGCTGCATGGATTGAAATGATAATACAAATGCCAAATGTGGCAGGAGCTGAGGATTTCTGACAGTCGCATCTTAAAAAGGTTTTCCCAACCTGACTTTAGCTGAACATTACTGTATAATCATTTAATGTACAGTATAAACACAAATCATCACAAATTCATTTTTAAGGGTTGCCAAGATTTTAAACTCATTCGTGCTTTTTGAAATGTGAAAGACCAAAGTTGTTTTGCTTTTTTTTTCCTTTCGGCTGTCTTAACTAATTGGAAAGACCATTGAAGCTGTACAAAATCTGTGAACCATAATGTCAATCACGTGCGTAATTAAATGCTGTCACATCTTTTTGCACCTTTTGGGAGAAACGAAAAGAGACTCCATGGAGTCGTCAGGCTCATAGCTGTTAAGCTTTTACGCTCATATCATCGATGAGTTTTGAAGCTTTTGTCACGCTGACGTGACGGCGATCACAATGGGTTACTTCACGGTTTTGTAACCATTTTCTTTTTATATTTAAGTATGCAGTAATTTTTGTACTGTACATTGCTGTAGTTTGAATGCATATTGCACTTTTTATGTTGGTAAAAATAATGTACTGTATGTGTTAACTATGGAAATAAACATTTCTTTTACATAATTTGTCATGGATTCTGTTTTCTTATTTTTATAACTGATCTAAAACCTTTATGTGGAAATAAGTTGGCACTGTACAGTTAGACAAACACATCCTCATGAATGGGGAAACAATCAGGCTCAGATATTTAAGCATAACTAAATATATGTGCTCTGCCTCAACTGCGATGGAGTGTGTACCCTGAAATTACATCATGGTGCCCACATCTGTATGCTTTGGCAGGAAAACCGTATTCTAAAAGTCGAGTTATATAACATTTGGCTTCCCCATGACTGTTTGCATGACATCAGTGAAATTACTTAAGTTACGCGCTCTTGTTACTCCCGGCCCATATGACTGTGCATGTCTGCATGGTGAATGGTCGGCCCTGTGCACGGAATAGCATGTGGTGCTGAATTGACGTGGCTGAGATGTTATTTAGTGTGGTGTGGGAAGCCTTTCAGCTCCTGTTTTTACATTTACATGAAGCCCAAGACCATACCGCGAGAAATGTGAAATGGAAAACAAATGTGTCCGACTAGTGTAAACATTTAAATGACGGCGGGGCTAAACAGAGCCTTGTAAAGCTCTTCGCTAGACTGCCAGGGAGACTGATTAATGATTACCTTAAATTAAAGACAGATTTGCTTTTGTCTAGACATGACTGAAAGTGACCTGTAACCGTTGACGAACACAAAAACACGGGTTTGGTAGAAGACTAGCAGCCTGTCTAACAGCACAGTGAGCCTTCAGTCCAGAGCCGTTGGGTGTGGACCGGCCCCTCTTCCTCTTCTTCTGCCGGTGAATTCTTGGCTGCCGTACCTCCACTTTTGTTTTATTATCTCAGGACGCTTCCTGTTTTGGATGTCTCTATAGAGACCAAGAGAAACAAAAGAAACAGTCTGAGCTGTTTTGCAGATCATTTCCCACACTGGTAGACAAACTCGTGTTGGCTACAGTTGCTCACCATTTGTCCCAGACACAACCATTTTTTTATCATCTCCTACTCAACTAGATTCCTGGATTGAAACAGTAAAGAAAAAGAAAAAGTGCCGGCATGCAATAAGACATAACATTCTCCCAAACACTTAGTGTAGTGTCTGGATCTGAACTGGCCAGCAGGTTTTTTTTTTCAATCTTAACCCTTGAAGGAGGTTAAAATTATCTTGGGGCACGATCACATTTCTCCTCCACATACCTGAAACCACGCAACCAGAGATGGAAATATTAAAGATGACTTTGCTGCGGTTTCTCGGGACAGCAGACGCTACAAGTCTTCCCTGATTTAATTAGTGTAATGTGCTGTGACATCACATGGATGTAATATAAGGCTCCTATTGCTTGTGCGTTTTGAGGGAGGACTGATCATCACCAAACAACCAACAAAGAGCACTCTTGTCAGTACCGAGCTAGAGCAGTCGACTTGGCCACAGCGTCTTACTGGTAAGTGTCAGCCGCAACATATGATAGGCGATCGATGCGCTCCATATTGTGGGAGTGTTGGGTTCCCATCAGTCAGGGCTGCAGCAAATTTGTCGTGTTGTGTTTTTTTAATCATAGCTGATAGGATAGGTAAAATGTGTGTTTTCTAAATGGTGAAACTTTGGTTTACGAGAGGTTCGTGGTTTGCTGGTTTTGAATTCTTGTATGTCTGAGTATGTCGGGGCTGCAGAGCACATGGTGATCAAGTGATCGGCTTTAGGCATTCAGGAAGGACGAGACAGGATAATAGACTGGTTGTTAGCAGGAGTGAATCGCCTCAAGGGAAGGGGTTCCCCCACACTGGCTGATTAGAGTGGGTAGGTGGAGGATGATCAATGGATGCAAATTCCACTGAACCCTGACACCGGCTTCAACCTGCTGAGGCCACATGACCTCAACAAAAGATAGACGGTGTTTTACCGATGTCCTCACGCGTTATCTTTCTGTCTTTCATGTGTGCTTCTCCAGCTCATTATCACAGCTTCTCTGCACAGCTACGCCACCACGATAACATTAGCTCCTTTCGCCGTGTGTGTGTGTGTCTGTCTGTACAGGCCTGTTAGATGATAAGACAAGAGGCAGTCATATGTTGTCACACAGATGGGGAATGAGGCCTCAGACAGGAAGCAGATTCATGGTCCAGATCATTGTCCATTGTGCCTCTTTATTTTCTCTGCTTACTGCTGCAGTTTAGTGGCTGGAAACCCATTAAACAATTAGACAATGTCATGGAAAAGTTTGTCTCTGCAGCGTGTTCATCTAGGTGTTGCCTTTTGTTCTGCGACTCATTCCACCTCCCCTCATTGCTGCCGGTAGTAAACTTTCAGGATGGTAAATCTCCAGCAACCGAATAAAAGTGTCCATCATTGCTGCAAATGCAAACGTTGTGTTTACCTCACATGTGGGAACTGAGAGGCCTGACTGGTGCCCGGTGACTGGTAATAAAATATTAACACCAAGGAGGTTAATTAATTCATTAGATTGAAGACACTGACCATTGCTGCCAGCTCAAGGATGAGGCTGTTATAATCTATTGAGTTTCCATGTGTATGGTGGGTAAACAAAAGCTGAGCTGGTGTAAACACTGCATGAACGACTCAATAGAGAATGTACCATAGCAAGTCATTAGTTACTCAATTTACCACTTCCATGAGAATGACTT
Organism: Planiliza haematocheilus; assembly: GCA_005024645.1. NCBI lineage: Eukaryota > Metazoa > Chordata > Actinopteri > Mugiliformes > Mugilidae > Planiliza > Planiliza haematocheilus. The sequence continues at coordinate 4,867,465 of SRSE01001388.1, read as the reverse complement.
ACGTGTGACTGTGGATTGTTTACAACATGCTATAAGGTCTCATCCTGAGACTGAACCCATAGACTGTGATATGAATCCCAGACACATATTTTTCACATATTCTGCTTTTTTAAAACAGAGTTTATTCTTGAGGATGACCAAAACACGAGAATCAGTTTGGTCCGCAGGCAAAAGAAAATACTTTCTGGGTTGACCTTTCAAGCATGTGACTTATTTGTGAGGATTTGTTTTTGCGTTGTGAGGTTAACGCCGTGTACTTCTCTACAGACCACAGCATGGGACAGAACCTGGACAAAGTGGAAGGGGAAGAGCAGGTCCCCGGTGAAGGATCTGAGGAGCCGGCGGCGGGCCAGGACTCCGGAGGTGTGGAAAGCAATGTAGGTGATGTCATGGAGGGAAAAATCATATGTGAGGAGGAGGCTGGTAACGCCGGGGGAAAGTCAACGGAGCCAGACTCTCCGGATCTGGATGAGAGCCTCGACCAGGATTCAGCACCTTCTAGTGAGAAGCACATAATTTTGCAGGGGAGTCCTTTTGCTGCAAGGGAGGTGAGACAGGGAGGGGCTGCGAGAGAGGAAGGGGGAGGAGGAGGCAGGACTTCTCCACTGGTTCCCCATGAAACGGACAAGAACAGTTCTGGAAGTGAGGAACGTGCAAGAGCACCCAAGCTTTTCAGTCAAATCAAGCAAGAGGACAGGAAGGTTGGAAAGCAGTTCCTCGCACCTTCAAAGATCAAGATGGAGAATCAGCCTGAGGGAAACTTCCAGCACGATGGAAACTCAGAGGATGCAAGCTCCTTCCACAACTCTGGACAGGGTTCTGTTTTGATGGAGCCCAGCAGATGTGGCGCTCATACAGGAAGGGAGTTGCTGCTTGTGAATGAAACCATGATGGCTGAAGTTGGGAATGAGGATATTAAGCTCCGTGCAGGAACAGTGGGCCGCTTGAGTGAGAGGAAGGACCCGCCTCCAGCTCAATCCCAACCTCCTTCGAAAAACAATCCGCAGAAAGAGTCTTTATTAGACCTGAGTGATGCTGTTCACTGTGGACCTCCAGATGAGAATATGAAGAATAATGCAGAAGAGGAAATGCCAGGATGTGAGGCAACAGCAGTTTCGAATGACTACTGTTCTGCAACACCAAAGTTCACTGATACTGATGAGCAAAAGGAGTCAGTGATGCTTCATCAAACCATGCCCTCAGATTCAGCATCCGATTCCATCTTACCCTCTGAGCCCAGCTCTATTTTGGAGAAGCTGCTGAGGAGAAACAGAAAAGAAGCCACCGCATCTCTGTCTCTAATAAAAGAGGTTGACACTGACACCACAGATGCTCCTGTGGAGACTGAGGCAAAGAGGATCCCTGACAGTCCACCACCATTGATATCTGCTGATAACGAAGATTCAAAACACAAGCAACCTAAAGCAAACATTCCAACAAAAGATTACCACAGTATGGAGCTGGACATGGGACAGAGAGACACTGCTGACAGCGCAGTCTCAGGTTGCTCTAAGACAGGAGAGATTATGCGTGAGAGCTCACTTACGACATCTCATTATTCAAGAGCTGAGACCACCAGATCAGCAGATGCTTCAGTCAATGAGGCTGTTCCTCATGAAAGAATGTCATGTGATTTGAGTGGTGTGACCTGTGAAGATCCCCCACCTACAAAAAGTGATGGGCAAATCACAGACTCGGGTCATTTTTTAACCTCTGAGAAGACAGACACCGCTATTGCAACAGCACCTCCGCAGATAAAAAGCAACACTGAGAACAAAAGTCATGCATCTGGCTCCCAGAAGGCAGACACTCAGTCAGCGAGGGGAAAGACAGAAAAACAGTCCTTTGAGGACGCTTCTGCACCAGCTGTGAATGCTGGCTCAGTTATGGCTGCAGGTGGAACAGTTATCTCAGAGGAAGGCCACCAGGTCTCAGCCAGCATGAAGCAGGATCTTCATTTGACTCCGAACTCGGAAAAAACAATACCAGACCGAACTGATAAAGAAACTGGCAAAGAGAGGGATGACGGTGTCACACACAGAGACAAACCCCAGGGCTCTCCTAAACCTAGGCCAGTGTCAGATCTCATAAAGGAGACAATTCAGCTGCATGAGAAGCTGCAGCACCAGGAGCGCCCAAAGCCGGCCGAGGTGAAGGCCGATGAGCAGGCCCAGACTGTGAAGGTGGCACAGATGAAGGCGGCTTTTGACTCAGCTCAGAAATCACCAGACAAGGCACTCAGCAGGAAGCCATCAGTGAGGAAAGGTAAGGGCACTGAAATCTGCCTTTGCTAGGATGTGAAATACGACTTATCCTTGGTACATTTGTGCACTGTTACTCAAATTGTCAGTTGATACGTTAGTTCTTCTGTGGATTTATGCTCTCTTGATTGCCTGTGACTCTTCACATAATCCCAGACTGACTCAAGGCCTCTTGTCACAGACATTAGTTCTTTATAACTCTGGCTGTATTATTGAGGTCGTTGTCATGCTACAGAATAAACTTGGGAATGATTACACACCTCCCTGCATAATTACCTCATTATGCATTTAAAGTACTTCAAACTTGGGGACAGCGCTGTATGCACTGCTTTATCAAATGCATGAGCACTGCAGGCTGTACAGGACCCAGCTAATGAGGTCTGCTTTCCTCGTACATGAGCCCTGAAATGTTTGGCTGCCAGAGTCACCACAAACACTTGCATCAACCCTGATCTTACAAGACTGAAGGAGGATGAAGGAAAACATAGATTGGATGATGGACCACAGCTGTTTTTCTGCTGCCAGGAGTCACTCTGGATTTGCGAAATAACGCCATCTAGTGTGGATGCGTGGCACTTGGGGTACATTGTGTTCTTAAACATGATTCAAATACATTTTTAATTTCATAAAATTGAACCTAGAGCTGCAATATTGTAAAAGGCATGTGGTACTGTCTGTCACAAACTGTACTGCAGTTTATATTCATGGACCATAGAAGTAGGCGATATAAGAAATTGTGATATGTGGAATTACAGTCACTCTACATTTTTGTGCAGATGTCCTTATATTTTGTATCCATCAAACGCCCGCTCATGCACAATAGGACACGCTAACACAAAGCAATAAAATCTAATTATTGTTACATCACCCTGATTTATATGCCACATTATGGATCCCTCCGGCTTATTAAGATGCTCCTAAAAGCTGTCACATGAATTAACAAGCCACATTTGTCAATTCATCCAACAATCACATTAGAAAATGTGAAATTGCGCTTTTCTAAATGATATGATTGTAATACAGATAATCATTGTAGTGTAGTGGATAGACAATAAGACCATCACAATAACCACAGGAGGTCATAAAATGCTGTAAAGACCCCAGGAAAACATTGTCAGTGGTAATTTTCTGTAACTGGGAACCTGACGAAGGGGGCGTGGACCCTAGCCTCTTTTATGAAATGCCTCGCTCTGATTGGCTTTTAGCCATGTCCATCAATGACAGCTCATCCAAGCAGAGCTTCCCGAACCAGTGCAGGGGGCGTGGCCTGTGTTGGAGAGGGGAAAGAGCACAGAGCGGGTTGTGTCAGCGCAGCAGCGGCTCCGGCAGAGGGAGGAATCAATTGGGATACTCGTCTGGGTTGTGTTATATCATTCGGCTTTCGGGAATACTTTAATTTTCCTCTCAGAAGGTAGGTAACAGAGATTAGTTGAGTGTTTAGATTATATTTGCTGGTCCTTTTTCGCTCCTAATTTGGTTGCAGTTGTCTTGGTCGGTCCAGAAAACCGCAGCAGTCCAGACAGGAAAGTGCATGCGCTAGCTAAAATGAATAGTCTGTTAAACTGTTTTTTTAAGCTAGCATTAGCCTCTAACGGCAGTTAACTGACAGCGCTACAAAAGTTTCTAACCGATAACCAAAGACGTGGTTGTTTTTAATATAAATATGTTTGATTCATTTTGGTTTTGGGTGGGTTTTATTGGCATTTCACTGGATGATTAAATGCGCTGTTGTACGGTATTGAGCGGGGTGGGGTAGCTTAACCATAGTGCGGCAGGAAAACTTATCAAGATCCACATAGACGGAGGTGCAGGCAGCACAACCGCGCCCTGGCCGCTGGCATACAGCACTGGCCTTAATAGAGTCTGTTCAAACTGAATAATAGGCTCCATACATGGAAAAGAAATATCTTGGAATCAACGCTTCCGTTTACACAGACGGTAAACTGCGCCCCATTCATTGAAAACCAATGTATTCATCCAGATGCCAGCTTCAGATTTGACCTACTAACACAGAGGAATGAGAGATACATGGAAAAAAAGGGTCCTAGCATAGAAGTGGTCGCTGCTTCCACGGTGCACCTTCCAGACACATAGATTATTGCCTCCACTTCTTGGTTGAACATAACACGTGGAGGATTTTTAGCATGAAAAATTGCATGTAGTAGCTATTGTCAGTGAGGACTGCAAAACAAGTTTGGTTTGATTATGATCCAGTGTTAATACATCACATTCAAAGAAACTAGACTTACTGCCTGAATATTTTAATTAAACTTTCCACAACTGGACCACATGTTTTGTAATTAAAATGGGTGTGTGCATTAATAAGTCTTTCACAAGTAGGGCCTCAAAATGAACATCGTTTTCCTTTGTTTTGTTCAGTTTACCATGGCTATGATTATTCACTTAATGGTTACATGAAATAGAAAAGTAAATCTGTAAATCTTTATAATTCAGTGGCTCAAACTGGAGAGTATTTAGTGCTTTTTTTTATAGATAAAGTGACAGAAACATTGGGTCTTAAAAGACCAGTACTGCTACTGGAAACTGAACAAAAAGTGGACGTTGTGGGATAAGTAAAGATAAAGGCTTGACAGCTTCCCCGCTCCTCTCACTAATAGTCCCTCCAATCGAGCCCTAGTGGCTGAATGATGTCCCAAATGGTCAACTATGTAAGCCCCTCTGTCCCCCTCACGCCACCACAGGCTCATTTGCCTGTTCTTCACAATGGGGTAGTTTGATTTGTAATGGCTGTGGTTGGTGTGACAAAAGGGCAGCATGACTTACATATTTGGCCCCTGACTTGAACTGTTTCCCATGTGTAATAAGCTGTGGAGCCGAAGGAGTTTCCCCTCAGCAAATCTGGCCCTGGGTTGCGAAGCAGGTGAAGGGGTCAACCGTACTCCAGCTGTGTTTGGACTTGTTAGCCATTCCAGACGCATCAACCTCAGCTTGTTGTGCTGCAGTACAAGGTCTTCACAAGTGCGTAACCAGCCTTCCTATGGCTCGGCTGAGAGAGGAAGTGGGTCAGGAAGCAGAGGGAAACTAAGCATAAGATGTGAGGGAGTGTTAGTTCCTATCAGCTGCAGCAAGGCTGTGGTGAACTCTCAAGTGCGTTTTTAACATATCCATTACATTTATTTCATCTGTGGTGGTAGACTTCTATCTCTGAGTCCAGCTGTTCCCTGCTGGCCATCTTAATTGACTGAAGTCTGTTGAAATTGTTGTAGTGGCTTGTTTTGTGAAAGAATGTCTACATTAAATAGAAAGTAGCTCAGTAGTAGATTGTTATCGCTTCTGGAATAATCCCCATCTTGTGGAAACAAGTATTTGGTCAGCAGCTTGGCCTTTACATCAAAGATTGCATTCTTTGAACATGTCTGACATACCTCAGTTTGTGTCCAGTCCTGTCTTTGTAAGATGTTATCTCAGTTCCCACCTTCTCCCGGATAACGCTCTGCCTGTTGTTTTCAACATGTAGTAAAGCAACTTCAATAGCTGGAAAAATTTGAATTATTATAAGGAGTTTGTATCATATTTCCTGATGGCTTTTCTGACCACACGTGAACATGTGTATCCCATTAACCAACCACCTGTTTAGTATGTTAGTGTGTATGCTTGTTTTGACTAGCGTGCGGTAGATGAAGGGGATCAGATGCCTAAATCTGTACTTCTGATTGTTTATGTGGTACAATGTTGTTTAAAGATGTGTGTGTATCATTAATTGGATATGAAAACAGACATTATTCTTCACGTCATAAGCCACAGTTGGTATCTGTTTCAGTTTCATATATGTTGCGAAAGTTTGGAAGTTTTTATTACTTGTCTTGCTACGAAACTCAATCACAGTGGATCCTTTGTAATGCTTCGACGGTTAGCGATTCCAGCAGATGTGCCCGCGCTAATATGGTTTCTTCCATTGGTCTTTCCCACACCAGCTGACCACATCTGTTGAAATGGTGCAGTGGTTTGTGCATTATTCACTCGGGGAAGGTGAAGTAGCTGATCAGAAAGAGGAAGGGATGTGGTTTGTACGTGTATAAATCTGAGCAGTAAGCAGGTTTAGGAATTTGTCTTACTTCTTCTTTTCTTTCGGCCTGTTGTGTGTTGATTTTCTTGTATGAACAGGAAAGACGTAGGTAGATGTTATATGTTCAGTTTGCATTGCTGCAGATACCAGTGAATGTCACCCTGCACACAAGCACCAAAAAATAGAGCTTTTCCAGTTTGAATACTTTTAATAGTACTTTATAGTGGTCCTTATTCAATTCTGATTTGTAAGTAGTATAAAAAGTTTAGGGTTCAGACTTTTAGGTCTCGCAGTGTAAGGTTTAAGGCATAGTCAGTGTCACTAAACATGCAGACGTTTCCGTATTTCCGGTTATGGAATGAGGAAGTTGGAAAAAGTGACTTCTTGTGTTGCAATCTTTCTGTAAATATCTGAGACACTATATGTGATTGGATCGCTGAACATTAAGCCACATTGCTCTCATGTCTGTAAATCTCATCCTCCATACAATGTTAAATAATGCAACAGCATTCCTTGAAACAAGGATGTGTAAAGTGTTGCATTTCAGTTGTATTTACACTGATGGCAGGGCAGATTGTTTGGCCTCTCTGGGAGAGAGGTGCAAAAACAGCACCATATCTCATTGTTGCAAAAATCGCTGGAATGTAGCTGGAATCTGATTACAATAGTAGTCCGTGGCCTTGGTTACAGGAAGGGGATTTAGGTGGCGTCTCATGTGGTCTTGGTGACAAAAGGCAAAAGGCAACCAGTGTGTGGAGAGCACTGAGGCGACATCACTGGTTTGTGTAGTGGGGGCGAGGGGTGGCTTGGGTACCCGAGTGTGGGAACGGAAGGTCTGTGATCATTGATGATTGGTACATCTAAAGTTTCAGCATGAAGCTGCTGGTCGATAAAATACCAGTACATACACTTATCACATGTACCTGTGTACGCATGACCAGCAGAGACTTGTACTGTGGGTACCAAGTTGGCGCTAGCTGCCGCATTGATGGGAAGCTGGCAAAACAACAATGATGAAAAGAACCAACAAACAAAGGAACTGCAAAACTAAACATCTAGCAGATAAGACCAGTCGAGAAACATGGAAGAACCTTGTTTTATTTGTTGATTGTATCCTCAGAGAGTTTAATGCATGCGGGTCCCCTCCACTTTAGACCGCAGGCTATTTTCAAGGTAAACAGCTCTAGATGAAATAGTTGTTTTGGCAAAACATAACAAACTCTACTGAAAACCAGTTCATTCTAATGTTACAGACCTGATGACTGTTATAATGTTCATTTTATGTGGAAACAGTGTAAGAAAGGTGATAAATCAGCTGTGAGACCGTTATAGATTAACTTTTGGTACAACACAGTACAATTCAACACTAAACAGACTTTAAAATGAAAATGCAGATGAACCAACAACTCCCTCAGTTATTTTAAACAAAGGCTCAATACCATAATATTCACAAAGCTAAGATTGTGCTGGACAGTTATATTAGACTGATTTCACTACTGTACCTAAAAGTCTGGTTGGCTGGCTACAGTGGCTGTATAAACACATGTGTATATTTTGTAATGTTTCAAATGTCATTTTACTACTACTACTACTACTGTACTAACAAATAGTAGGCAGCTGTGCACAGTGTACAGTAGTTTTCTTAAAAAAAATAACTTCTCTTGGAGCCTATTCAGGCTGTGTCAGTATTCGGCTCTAATTCTGTTGCCCCTCCTTCTCCCACATCAGCTCATCCTGATTTGTAGCTGGGATTTTCATGTTATGTCACCTCTTTCTCCCCAAGAGCACTATGAAAAACAGAGCATCAACGACAGTTTTGTATCCCAACAACACTGTGGTAAAAAGAAGTGTGTAGAGCGTTTATTGACATTGCTCACCCTCGTTTTTTATTGCCCGGAACAAGAGATTATCTTTGGGTTTTACAGAGCCTTAGTAGCCAATAAGTTTTAATCTATTGGCTGTAGAAGTTAAGTAGTTTAGTGTCCTAGCATTACTGTAAACAACAATGTCTTTACTGTTGTTCTGGCTTTATTGTCAGGGTCAGGCAGTAATATATATATATTTATAAAGTTATCAATGTGCATTAGCCCTGTCAATGAGAAACCAGTTGGAGTACAAATGGCTGTTGACAGAATGGGGTGGCCTATGTTTTAATTTGAAGGTGTGAACATAACTGAACATGGCAGGGTTAGGCCGTGCGGATGTCTCTTGTAACTGGGGTTGTGTCATAAATGTAATCTTTATGCACTTGAAAAATCCCAGTGCAGTGACAATGGTCACCTTCAACTGCTTCATTGATTCAGTATACAGTTACTGATACGTCTCCTGGATCAAGTGACAGAAAGGGATTTCTTTCTCCCAATACCAAATGTTAAAGGGATCGCATTTTGCTGGACTGGCCAAACACGAGCCCTCTTTAAGCTTTCGTTTTCTCTTTTTTGCTCTCTGTAGCTGTTTTGCAGCCTTATGTCAGAGCAAAACAATTTCCCCCTTGGTTTAATGGAAGGCAGTCTGTTCTGTGGCTGTGAGGGTAGACGTGAGCTCAGAAGGAAGCATGAAAGGCCTACATTCTTATCACCTTTCTTTCCATTGTTGCCTGATACTAGTTACACATTACTAGACTGCCATTGAATGTCCTAACAGATCTGTGAGATATGAGTGTCGTTAAGGATGCTAAAAACTGTGTCACGCTGGTTCCATGTCTGTTGGTTATATCCTCAGGCGCTGGGGTCCTCCTTCTGTCTCTGCACATCAGGGTCAGCTCTGGTGGCTCAGGAGGCAGTAAGGTACATAGATCTTCTTTTGTTTGATTTGCCCAACATGTACTTGAGGTCTTTGCTTTTGCTTGAATTAGGCTTGGATCAGTGAACTGTAAATCTCAGGAGAGTGTCATCGAGTTGGCCTACCCCTGAGGATTGTCTCTGTGTCTCTGGTGCATGTCTGAGACTGTCAGGCCAGTGTGAAACCTTCACTGCCTCAACAGGGCCCGGCTGACTTGGTTACATGCAAATGCCATTAGCATTGTGACATTGAATATAAACTGAATGCTGCCACACTGCTGTTATTTTTTTAAAACTTAATTTTAATGATCCGTGACAATTCCTAAGCATTAGTTATATTAAGGTAATTTTTGTTTAAATAATTTGGCTTTTTTTTTTTTTTTAATGTTGACAGATAACAGGAATCCTATTGTCATCGTGTTTTATTTGTTATCTTTTGCGTTGAGAATGACTATGTTTACTACACCACAGGGGTCTAACCGGAAGTTGAGTATTTGGATAAGCCAAGTTTTGAACAGAATGACCCTACCTTTCTGGTTCATGTTTAAATCCTTTAGATGTTAGCTATTTGTATGAATACGATCTCCTTCCTAAGTATATTCAAAATTTATTCAGATGCAAATGTGAACACCTGAGTAGATGGTGTAAAGGAGGTATGAGGGACTTTGTGTGCTTGCTCAGCCACTGAGAGACGTAGACGATGAAATGCATTTGCATCAATCACAGCTGTTTTGAGCTGCATCGCTATCAGCCGTTCAACTTCACTTCGTCCAGGCCTTGAGCCGTACACTGATTATATTATATGCAGGTGCAGTTCTTGTGACCTAGATGTAACTGCTAGACTTCAGTCAAGACTCTGTCACTAAAAAGTTGTACAACCCTCCATAAAAGGATTGTTGGGACATGTTACCACCACACCTCATGACATAGACCCAGCGTTGCATAATCACAGCAACCACGCCCAGCCTACTCTGACCAACGGTGTGTAATCTGATAATGCCCAACCCCTGCCACAAAGGTTTCAAACGCAAGGTCAGTAGTCTTGACAAAGATGGATCTGTCTGCTAATATTTGATTGGACAATAGTTTCAACACTGAAGTGCTAATGACTAGCTTAGTAATAACTCTGGTTTTTGAGGTTTCAAAAAATCTCCTGCATCGCTGTAGCCTGATGGGTATGTCCTTCAAGCCCTTCCTTCACTTTAGGCTTTGAAACCAAAATAGTCCATCAAAATCTGTTCCAGGTGAGGAATACGCCACAAGGACAGGCTACATTTAATATCTACAATACCTATATAATTCTTCAGATTCCCGTCTGTCCTTGTTCTCATCTTTCCATTCCTTCCCATAATTTACTGGTTGGTTTGGTTTGTAGCCGTAAAAATCTTGTTGACTAATCTGAGCTTTTATAAGGTTGATCTGGTTTTGCAACGTAGGGAGTACTTCCAAACACAGAGACACATCATGTAGTTTAACAGTTGTTTGCATTTCAATATTATCAGTAACATTTTAAGACACCTGTGTGTATTTCTGTTTTATTGGGTTTCTTCTAAGCAGTGTGTAGGCAAAGCTTATAATGATTTCCTTCCCTAGCTTGTGTTTTTTTTTTAATGAGAGTCTACTGAAGTTACTCTGACTCCCAAAAGACTGGGCCAAGCAATATTTCTGACACATTAAAGCATTTACCAGCAGTTAAAGGCAGGTCAGGCCTTGTCTCAGTGATGTGGCATTATTACCAGCAATGGAAACAATGGCAGATAAGTTTGCTCGCTAGTATGGTTTTTGGTTTTTATTCTCCTAAACAATACAATTGCTAACTTACTGCTTGTAGCATTAGCGGACCTTGACATGCTTGGCATGCCGATGTGGTATGCCAGTTTGAAATTGCACGTTTGGCACAATGTCTTTGTTTTGATATTGCTCAATATGAAGTGTTTCTGTGCATCTTTGGTCGTAGATTACACAAGTATTCAAATTAGAAAATGGTTCCTACTAAATGCATAATGTACATAAAGTCCACAGGAGTCAAAGGAGTGTGTTTTTGTCAGCATTACTTTACAAGAATGTCTGTTCAGTGTTTGACATGAGAGGACTGAGAGTACCTGTGACTCATAACCTGGAAGCCAGTCATGATCCAAAACATACATCACAAAGTGTGATGTGGAAACTTATTGGTGATTTAAGAAACATCTTCCCAGTAGTTGAACCTTTGCAATTAATATGTTTTGCTTTTTTTTAAAAAAAATAATAAAACCTGTGACGGACTTAATGTGTACACATACAGCACATACCTGACATTCAGTGCGTGGGCTGCCTTCTGTATGTCAGTAGGACAGTTGCATAAGAGGAAAGGCTTAAAAATGATCATGCACTACAAAGAGTGTTCGAGATGGAAGATAAGCCCCCAATTGAAATGCAGCTCATTTAAGTGTCTTTTTGCGTCTTGTTGCCATTCCAAGCATACTATGTGACATATAGCTTTAGAGGTAAGCAAACAAGCCACACCATTTGTATTGTTGATGTTTTCCCCAGACGGCCATTGAATTACGTTTGTTAAGAGAGAAGATTTCCGGATTTCCAAGTTTTTGGCATACTTGAAAAGTAAGGTTTCGTCAGCATTTAGCTGCCAGTTGCTTTCTGTGAAGTTAGGGATTTTCTTCCTTTTAAGAACTTTGTCATGTGTGTATTTCCTTCCTTTAAAGTAATTCAGTGCCGTTGTTAATGTAAGATTGTGTACAAAGTCGGATATAAATGACATTTGTTGTACCCAAGAGCTGAGCCGTTTGGATACTCCCACATCCCAACAGGACGAACTTCCTGCTCGTATTGCGATCTTTTGCCTGTCCAAAACATGCCACACAAGAGTTTCTTGCTCGCACTCATTCTTTCCTTCTCTCTCTTTCTCTGTTGCACACAAACGCACACAATGGAAAACCACCTTCAAAACATGTCCCACATCCTGTGCTATGCTTTGGTCATGGTGATTCAGGCTGGGAAACTGTTCCCATGTGCCGTATGAAAAAAATAAAGACTTGAGGAACTTCACAAAACCAATACCACTTAAGAGTGTTTGCATATCTGTAGCTTCTAGGTGAGGTCAGACCTGTTTCTGATTGTTCATGTGAAGTCGGGCGGCTTTCAATTTTCTTTGGAAGTGGGCTGTTATTGTAAGCGGAGCAGTGGGACTCTAAACGTTTTGAATGAGCGTGTTTTCTAAAGTACGCTTGTCTGCCAGCAGATTGTTGTCTAGGTGAAGATTTCTGCTGAGCTGGCCACAAAGTCTTTTTTTGTTTGAATTAGATATGTCCCATTTTCCTTCGGAAATGGCTCCAAGTGTGCCACAGATAATGCTGTTAGTATATCAGATGTTTAATTTTTGGCATGCAAGACCATGAATGAAATGACAAGTTTGTGTTATAGATTAGTACCTTGGAAAAAACTTGTCACCCACCAGAATAAATGACATTAAATCATTCCACATGGCACAAAATATTCTGCACCCAACCAAAGATTTAAGAAGAGTGAAAAAATGGTAGAGAGGCCACGCACTCATCATCACCACAAAGCTCAAGAGCAAAACACATCTGCAAAGGAAATGTGTGAAAAAATAGTTTTTAGTTTTTTATTCGCTGGTTCATTCTGCAGTCTCCAACCAAGAACGCTTGTTATTTTGATACGGACTTATGTATATCGACTTCAGCGATACATATCTTCACTTACTAACCGTTTTTGTTCTTTCCACAGATATGAGACGAGTTGTACGGCAGAGCAAATTCCGTCACGTCTTCGGCCAGGCGGTGAGGAATGACCAATGCTACGATGATATCCGGGTTTCAAGGGTCACATGGGACAGCTCCTTCTGTGCAGTCAACCCCAAGTTTGTTGCCATAATTATTGAGGCCAGTGGCGGCGGAGCTTTCCTCGTTCTCCCTCTTCACAAGGTGAGTTTGTCGTGCCGCAGTGTATTGTTGGCTCGGGCAGGGCACCAGACCTGGACAGAGAAAACTCAATGCACAAACATGTTTACTGCTTCTTTCTGATGCTTCAGATCATAATGGGAAACAAAAGTTGAAGTTAAAAATCTTAAGAGAGTTTTTGTGTTCACCAAATAATCATTTGCATTAAAGACGTAACATCTTACGAGCAGAGCTGTTGACTTTTCGTATTGGTGTGCCTTGGGGTTAATGTTTACCCATGACCTTTTCATAGACTCTAGTGTGTACGACTGAAACTACTCTAGTCTCCTGATTCTCCATAAAAGGAATCGCTCCACAGATTCACACTTAGGTCAGGCAAGACTGTATTTGTGTTTGGCTGTAAAGAGCCACTTAGCTGAGTGAATACCCTTCATCCCGTCCTTTTGTTTTAGCATTCTGTCATAATTGGGTGAATTAAGGTCGTCTGGCATATCCCCCATAGAACCATTGGGTGCCATTGTGGTTGATAGTGGTGAATTGCTTGGCTGCTTGTGTTTCTGTTTGCCAACCCCAAGCAATGGACAAGTGTCAGGTCTTCACACTGTGAGTGACATAAGCATTGCTGTACTGTTGACAGATCTACCCTGGCCCTGTAATTAGTGTGCACCACTACACTGACATGTCATATGAGAAGGCTCTGGCATAGGGGACTGGATCCTTGGGCCTGTCATCGCACAGCTTACACCTCTCAGCACCTCATTCAGTACTTGTACTGGAGGTGGGCTGCAAGCTCGACCGGTTTCACACTCCTCCTGCTCTCTTCTCTGTGCCTGTGTTTGACTGAGTTGCCCTCTGCATGCCATGTCCCAGTACAGTCATGGCAGGTCTCCTGAACAAAGTCTACTTTGACTATTGAATTAAAAGAGTGAGGGCATCATGTGCAGAGGAAACCCCAGGCGATTACCTCAGAAGAGACATTGACACAGCTCTCTTGATTTTTACATCTTCCCACATGTAAGCTGGGAGGTTTGACAAACTACTTCTTGCTTCTAGATTAATTTCCCTCCTCATTTCAACCAGCCCATGCCTTGAGATGCTGCATCTCAAAGGAGAGTGCCGTGTTTTGCCATTATTGATTTTTGTGTTATGACTGTGGACTAGTGCACATTGCCACCAAACCAGTTTTGGAGCTAAGCTATCGTTGGGACATCTGCATTTAGTTCAGATCTTAAGTTAATGGTGTTTAAAAATTGTTGTGTTTTCTTTTCTTTTGACTTCTATTTTTTTTGCCTTTGCCAGTGCTATTCTTAAATGATTTTTTCTGACAAAGCAAATCCATCTGGAAATCTCAGTATAGCCTCAAAAGGCAGAGCAGGTCTCAAAAGTGGGACAAGTCTGTTCTTGTAGCAGTTTGACTAGACTGCAGTGCAGTGGCTCAATGTTACAGAGCTGATCTCTAGTATAAACTATACCGAAGAATATAATGATGTTACCTCTTAGTTACAAATTAGTCAAACTAAATTGTAAGGACACTTGCTCTTCTGTGAGTAATATTTCTAGCTGCACAGAGTGTTTTCTTTTATGAGCCTCTTCAGACACAGTCCTGCTTTATGGATAAGACTACTCATGTTTTCATAATTTGGGTGTTGATGCAAGGAAGCACATCCCCACAACGTCCCAACCCTCCCACTCCTTCCCGTCCCTAATGTGAGGGTGCATCTGTCCGGCTAACCCATCTGCCTCTACTGTGTTGCTCCCAGTCTCTGTGGGCAGCCAGCTGCTCAGGGCCTTTGTCCTGCACTTACTCCCAGCGTAGCCCTTTGTCGTTACCTCACTTTGGTTGGGGTGGGGGCTGAAGTGTGATGATGCTCCTTCCCCCATCACAATTAAGCCATATGCAACCACACACTGCCTTTGTTATGTAGATGCCATAATGCTGGGAGAACATTTAGGATAATTATATTATCAATTATTATTATTACTAAAAACTAAATGAGTCCTCAATGTAATTTTTCTAGAACTGCGAGACATCACCATAAATTCAGAAGTTGCTGTGGATCTGTGACTTGACCTGAGGTCTGAACCTCATTTTGAGCACTCAACTGATAGAGGTGGCTCTTTGTGTGACTCACTAGGATGTGGGTTAGTGCGGCAGGCCGCCCTGACTCAGCACAGCCATGAGTATTGTTGCTTCCTCTTGTCAGAACACAGGGATTTATAGAGAGGGGATCAGATGTCCGGCCCAACACATGTCATTCCCTTTCCTCATGCTTTCAATCTACCCCTTTCTCATTCTTAGCTGGATGCCTGCTAATTTATTCCTTCATTTCCATATGAAGGAAGTTGAGGGAGTGAATACAGCAGCCAGCAAGTGTGTGGTGAAACATTCCTGATAATTGTGCTCTGTCTGATCAGTCTAAGAGGAGTGGAGGTGTCAGTAAATTATTACAATCATTTTGATTTACGTCCCTCTCTTATTTTAACTTATCATGAATGGACATGGTAAAAATCCTGCTGTCTACATTGTTTTGGCCTTCCACACCTAATATCAGCAAAGCTGCTGTTGTACAGAAAGCATGATCAAATGTAGAGTGCATGTATGATTTAGATTCAATCTGTGAATGCACCGTTCATCCAGCACTCAGCCCTTTCAGTTAGTAATCCCTGGGCGTGTGCACCGTGACACGTTATTTCTGTTTTGTCTCATGTGTGCCAGCTTTGCTGCTAAATAAGCTGTAAAAATGCGCCGTGTGTGCATGATATCCAGGGTCGTTCCCCATACTTTGGTCAGTTTGTTATCCAAGACCTCTATACTGCTCAGTTGCCTCTGCTTTTGCCGCTTATGCCGCTCAGTCCTGCTGACTGCAGATTTTACCATATATGGTCATTCACTGCTCCCTGCCTGACAGCCTTCCAAGACCATTTCCTCCCTGCCCTGCCATTGGCTGCTTCATGCAGTGTCAGTACACATGTGAATTCTGGGATAGGCCAAAATATGAAGAGCGGCCAAGATGAGAGAACTGGGTTGAAGTCAGATGTTGTTTCTGTCAGAGTCACTCACTGTATCCCAGTGCCATGTTTAAATAATTATTTTAATGTAATCAGATGACTCCCAGATCACCAGATAAAATGCTGTAGTAAAAATTTGATGTATGAAATGCTTGAATATGAAACTGTGAGTGCAATGCCATTTCAAACCATTTGATTCACTGAAAGGCTACTACAAAAGAGCAGTTATTTCACCAACTATTTACAGGTGCACATGAATGCCTCGATCAGGCACAGTCTTTTTGGGTGGGCTGCCTTTCATAAATGAGTTATTTTTAAAATGATTTTCTCATTCGCATGCTGTCTGTTTCCAGTTAATCATGTTGTTTGACACAGCATGCACTGGGGAGACAGAAGGAAGACGTGGAGACAGTGTTGACAGAGGCCGTCCCTCAGAGGGAATACAAAGTCTATTTAGAGCAGTCTGATCAAAAGCATGATAGAGCTTCGTGACCCTTCTGATTTTTATTAGAGGTCTTACTCTTATTGTATCTCTGTGGGCTTAGACAGACTGGAAATGCTTTTTTCTCTGTTGTCAGTCATCAGTGACCACCAAGCAGCTAATTGTACCTTTAGAGTTAACTGCACTTACCTGTTAGTAAATATGTTGTGCACCAAGGACACTTTTATGCCCATGTGTTATCAGAATTTCAGCTCCCTCTACTTCCAAACTACCAAAACAACGACCGGTTTAAAATGTTTTCAGAAATAGTAGAGTTGATAGTCTCAGATGCTATCTGGAATCAATCTAATCTAATCCAATTGTCCCAGGCCTGAAAGCTACAAAATACAGACTATACACAATCATATCTGTGTACAGGTATGTCTGTTTAATCTCTTCAGCTATAGATAGCTCAGGTTTGGAGAGTTTTACATTGTATTGTTCCTGCTCTATCATTAAGAGGGTTGTAAATCTGAAGAAAAGGTTCCGGGTGTGACGGCACCACTGCTACTACCGCCTCAGCTGTTTGTCTCAACCATACAGGAACAGAGACTTGTAAAAGTGGAAATTTCCATGGAGCTCTGAGCAGCACTGGACAGCATGCATGGAAGACCCTTTAGTGGTGTGCATGTGTGAATCACATGTTGAGCTGAGAGGAGAGGAAGTGTGCAGGCCTCTTGTGTGAATGAAAAGAATGTCCTCTCTTGCCTTGAGGGAGTGTTGTTCATACATTTTTTTTGTGTTTCAGTGTTGTGCTTTGTATGGATCGCCGTGTGATTCACTCTCATTTTCTGCAGTCTTACTTGTTGCTATGCAACTGGTTGTTTTCTAGGCCTCAGACATTCCTCTCAAAGGATTCAAATGTCTATAGTGCAGTTATGGACATGTTAGGTATTCGGCTGCTCAACGTAGCCCCTTGCTGTTGGCGTGGGTGTATTATTTATTTTATTTTATTCTTGTTTTGGATACATTTATATCTTAAGTTGCGCTGACGTTTCATATACCTGTGGACTGGTCGCCTTGGAGATGATATTCTTGCCTGGCTGGTTTAGTCTGTTATCCCCCCTCCCCTTGTGAGAGCGCGATGTTCTGTACCGCTGCTAGTCTGCTATGACGTAAGATCTTGATAGTCATGACAAACCTTAGCTATACAAAAAATGAGCAGTCGTTACAACATTAAGTTAAAATAAAGCCAGATTAATCCACTGTATATCAAGTTTTTTTCTTTTAAATGTTTTCCATCAATAAAGATTTCACATCTGAATTTAATAATCCAGTTAGTGGTGGTTACATCTGATAATGAATAGACAGTGAACTGATATACCTTATCTTTGTGCTTGCACAATATTTTAGGCATGTTATGCATGTTATGCCTAAAATATTGCACAATATTCATGTTTATGAATTACATAAACTATAATTTAACAGTGGCTTAAAGTAAAGAGGGGCTGCAGTTAGCCTGAGAATGCTGTTCAGGCTAGTTTCATCACCATTTTAAGGAAAGTCTCTTTTAAACAAGCTCCCAGTTCCTTGTCAAAAAGTCTTTATACTTGAGTCTTGTCCAACAAATACACAATAACTAATGCAAGTAAAAACAACTTTGTTTCTATGTAAAAGGGATATAAAACAAAAGAACATAAGCCGAGATTGATTTCTGCCCAGATAAACACATTGAAACAGCTTGACGTTATACCTGTTTTGAATTGTTGCCAAAGTTAAGACATCATCATTCTATCAAGTCTGTCAGCTGGTGGGTGGCAAACAACGTTGTGTGCTTTTTAAGACACATACAGACTTGCAAATTGGCCTCAAGCGTGACTTTTTCAGAGGGACAGAGGGGAGGATGCAACAAGTTGCCACAGGTTAAGTTGCTGAGTGTAGTGAGGTTTGAGTTGGCGTATACTTTTTGTACAGCTTTGGTTGCTGGTAACTGCCAGTGCTACCAATTATTGCAATCTCACTTCATTCAAACTGCATTCCTACCTTGTGTATCATACTATCACATCTTTACACAGGCTTGAGGCAAGACTTGTGTTTACTCTTCAGACCCTGAAATTCTTATTGGAGGATATCAGACACATACACTATTAACAGCTCGAAGGGTGCTACATTTGACACCCTGGCGGCCCTCTTGGTCTCATTAGTCATACCCATACCAGAGCTGCCTGAGGCCGAGGTGTGGAATGTGAAGAACGCTTGGCTCTTTGGGCGAACTGTCGACCACCTCTGCCCTGCCTGGGATGATCAGCAGGTTGAGCTCCCAAGCTTAGCTAAAGGGTTACTGGTGCTTTACGGCTCATTTCTACAAGTCAGTCTTGGCATAGGTGGTCCTAATCTTTGGAGAATCTGTCAGCCAGCCAGCCAGCATTAAGCACGGACACAAAATTTTGCACTCCACAATGTCTGCACCATTATGTGAATCATTTTAAATGGCTGCGTTTGTGCATAACAGACACACAAAGACACTAAAGTATCATCATAACCCTTGTATGAACATATGTACGGCACCAGTTATTGTAAAAAATGGTGTTTTCTGGTTTGCACCTGGTTGATACCACTTGCTTGTTGTGGCTGTGTAAAATGTACTTGACTAAACATAATCCTTAATGTTAAACTATAGAATTATTACAAAAATATTACGTACAGTGGGACATAACTTTAAATTGTTGTTCATCTTCTCATCGTGATCAGATTGTTCTTTGTCAGACTTGTTTGTGCTGTTTCCATTACTACACCTGGTCATTAGTCCATGTCCTTCCTGCTTTACATCCTGTTCCTTCTGCCTTTGGGAAATCATGTGGGGGTAATAGCTTTAACTAAGCTAAGTGGTGACATTAATATGCACAGACAACGTGTCTGCCTCATAATGTCAATTATGTGTAATTTGTTTAAATGAAAGTGGAATTTATCAAGAGGTCATCCGACTCAAAATGGCAGTGTTATGCGATACTGAATGGTGGCTCAGAGATCCCTGTTGACAGTGGTGTCAAAGTCTGCTCTCTGTAAACTCTGCTTCAGGGTAGATTTCAGGGTGTGTTCAGGGCGAGGTTTGGACAAGATCTTGTGATTTTCACAAACTACACATCCACACACAGTTCATTCTCACACTTTGATCACTCAGAGTTGGAGAGTGTGTCAGAGCCTAAGTTTGTCTCAGTCAGATGACTGCATGGCCTAATATTTTCATATAGTACAGAGTCACTAACCGTAATATGCATGTTTGCATATTTGTATCTACGGGCACTGTAGGACTGCACTGACTGAGGAAGCCAATAAATGTTTGAGATATGAAGCCAGTGAATTGGTTACCGCAGTTGTAGGATTGAATTATCCACTGCTAGGCTGTGTTAGCAGAAGCAAGCAAATGTCTATGGGCAGGAGCGCCTGAGCAATAAGTGACTACTGTTTTATGTACTTGAACATACAGTCTGAGTGGCTCCATCAAATAATTCAACAACCATATACCAGGTTAGTTGAAGCTGAGATTCAGTTTATTTCGTGTACTAGTTTATTTTTGTTTATATTAATTATGAACGTGGCGTGGTGTACAGGAGAGAACAAATTACACAAAAGGCTGCTGTTTACTTAGACTACTATTGACACTCTGGTGTCCAATGCTGTCTCCTGTACTCGTGCTCATATTTGTGTAACAGCTCACATACAACTGAGCTCAATTCCACTTTAATGTAGTGTTAACCTCTCATTGCTGCTCAGGTAGGCAGAGGATGTCAGCAGCTTGGAAATAAGTATGTTTGGATAATCGATAATGACAAAGACAAAGCTGACCGCTGCAATCTACGTTCGGCTCAAGAAGGAGTGAAAAATAACTCCTTTAGTGTAAACTCTTTGATAAAACAAAGATACAGACACAGAGTTCCAGGACTTTTCAAATGCTAGCAGCGAGAAATTTAACAGCAAACACGGGAGAAGCGAGAGAAACTGTCCAGAGATGAGGCGCATTCTGTAAAAATAACAGAATCCCTCACTCCACTTATTACTCTTGACAGTTGTTGAATCTTCTCAGTGAACTGGTACTATATCACCGAAACTGTACTACAAAAGCTACACGGCTTTGTGAAAAAGCACACCAGCAACCTGTCAGATAGCTGTCATTATGAGAGCACCAGCTACATTCAATTATTAGTCTACACAACCGAAATGAACCACTTGGAGTACACTTGGTCTATCTGAACTTTACTTTACAGTGGCTTGTTGCCAAGAACCACTGACTAAACCCGCTTGTTCATCTGATCAATGAACTACCAATGAAACTAAAGTTAATTTACTATACTGCTGTCAAATCTGATCAGTTTTATGTGTCCACACCACGTTGGCCTGCAAAGAGGAGAAGGGGAAGACACAACACGCTTTAAAACAAAAAGTAGAATAGAATACAGTGGCCCTGAGCCACTACTGAAAAGCAAACAGTGAATGCAAATGATGGTAACCGTGCATTGGGACTGGCCAAAAATGGAGGACCGCATTATAACTTTAAATCCATTGTACTTCTGTGAGGACTGTTTTGATTACACTGCCATCCTAAATCCACTAAGAATACTGTGTGATTACTTAGTGCCTGATTCATGGTTATGGGAGCTTACATATTTTGTTGAAATTGCTTCGAGTTATGTTCTCATGTGCTTTGGATTGTACCCCTTACTCATGACTGGATATACAGCATTTAGATTTTGTTGCTCCTCGTTCTCGATTCTTGTTGCCATTCCTAGTATAATAGCAGAATAGCTGTGGGCAGTGAGTGAGTCTTTCTTGGATTAGGGAAGCCATCATTCTTTAAATAGGGCTGCAGCAGCAGGACTCTTTCCACAGTAGGTGACATCATCTCTCTGGCCCTGCGGTGGTACTTTTAGTCAGCAGAGAACAGGGTGTGTCTCATACAGGCCATTGCAGCGTGGGTTTGCATGTAGAGAGAGCACCTGGTTCCCCTGGCTCATAGGGTTCAGAGGTAACATCCAGCTGCAGGTTGTGTTGAGGATTCACAGTGTCACTGAAGGTTATTCCTGTTTGTGTGTATGTGCGTGCACACATCAGAAACTCATTTGTAACCTTCTCAGTTGTATAAGTAGATTATGTAAGGGGCACAGTCCTGTGCTTGATTTAGGTTTACCATTTTAAAGTAAGGAGTTGCTGTAGAAAACTAAGCTTTCTTTGGCATGCGTCTAGTGTATAATGACATCACTAGCAACTTTTCTTAATTACTCTGGGTGGTCCAGTAGGGGCTAAATCTAATCTGTGTTTGCTTCTGTGTAGCGCCAATAAAACCCAAGCCTGCTTTTTGGCTGAGCTGTGGTGTGACAGATCAAGGCGGATGATTTTATGGTTTTAGGCAGTTGGACTTGTTTTACTCATTGCTCACAATATTGCAATGATGTATGTAAGAAGTCTCAATATTTTGAGCATAATTTCAGCAGTGCATGCTAGGCTAGGACGTTTTGTGCAGCAGGACGTTCTCGACTCCACAGGATGAATCCATTTAAGTGCCTTTTGTTAGGCAGTGTATGCATGCTTGTGAGTATGAGAGAGAGAGATGAGTGAGAGAGAGCTTGTTTTTGCAGGTGGGATTTAGGATTATACTGTAATTGTCCTGTTTCAAAACACACTCACTCCTCCAGCATGGACAATGTTCTCTGAGGACTAGACTAAGACTAATCTTATTACTTTGTGTTCTTTGTCTTTATAGACGGGGCGCATTGACAAATCCTACCCCACAGTGTGTGGTCACACAGGCCCGGTGTTGGACATTGACTGGTGCCCTCACAATGACCACGTCATCGCCAGTGGCTCCGAGGACTGCACAGTGATGGTAAGGTTTGCCTCACCCTTTACTCTTCACCTCAGACCTATTAATGGAGGGAAAACGGCAGCATGCATTCTTGAACCAATAAGTGACAAGAGACTACATGCTCTTATTGCGTAAGGCCAGGCTGTTTGTAACCCAGGGATGGCTGTAGGCCTCACCCTCTGGATTAGATTAGGCTCAAATATGTGTTGTAGGAATCAGAGCTGGGGAATGATTTAGCTGTTTATTGAGCTGAGGTCACTGACTTTTTTGAGACTGTAGTTGTGCTTTCCTCCACATGTCCTTATTTGGACGTTGAAAGGCCAGGGTTAGTTTTCAGTCTGTTTATGTGGCTACCACTTCCTCACCTGAAAGTCCTGACTTCCTGTTAAACTCCATCTGAGTCAAAGCCATATTTATTGCATGTTTTCAAAAGTATAAGCCCAGAGAAAGGAACCATTCATGGTTCTGGCCTTCAGTGCGTTCGATCTTTGAAGGTACATTTTGCAGCCTTAATAGGCTCTGGGCAATGTTTAGTTTAGATCCAACAGGAGGGGGTTTTATTACGGGTGTATACAGAAAACCAAAGGAGAAATGCTGCATGATGTAAACGTGGTGTAACACCTCCATCACATAATGTGACTGCTCCTTTACTTCTGAACTTTTTAGCTGAATAGATGAATGCCACAAAAGAAGCACTAAATAGTAAATGTTTCAGCCATGTTTTTTTTTTTTTTTAACTGACTTTTTACTTTTTTTACTGACAAAATATGATAATCTATAGAATATGAAGGTAATCGTACATATGGACCTTTTTTCTAAAAATTCAAATGTGAAGTTTAATTCTGAAGTCTTAGCAACATGTTGGGAGGCAAAAGTATGACTATATGCAACAACCCACAAATATTTTATCTTAAACAAACAATGGCTGGGCCGTAACTGTCATGAAAGCAGAACAAACACAGCGTCAGCTGTTTGATATGTTCTTAACCTCCACCAAATATGAATGTAAATCCAAATATACTATAAGTGCATGAGGTTGTTATCAGAAAGTTAGTGATACTAACTTTCTGATAATTCATTAATGTAATGTTAAGTGTATAAACTGCCGTGGTATCAAACTAAAATTGAACCGCTTTCCAGTCACTATACCTTGCTGTAAAGTCTTAGGCACTGCTGCCCCCCGCAGGTTTCTTTTGGTAACTACAGCTTATTGCTGGTCTTTGTGGAGTAATACAGTAAACTACTATGTTTGGCTTCAGAGACTCGAGCCAGGGAAATCCTTGAGACTGTGTATATTTGTCAGGTTATTGCCACTCTTTGCTTCTGACTTGATCTGTTCATGGCCACCACAGGTTTGGCAGATTCCTGAGAATGGCCTCATCACTTCCATGTCTGAGCCAGTGGTTGTACTGGAGGGCCACTCCAAGCGTGTTGGCATCATCACGTGGCATCCAACGGCACGTAACGTCCTTCTTAGTGCAGGTAAGAGACCTCCTTAAATCCAGCTATCGTGGTCTTCAGAAGTTTCTCACATTAAAGTTAAACACAAAACTTCAAACACTGTCGTGGCAGTTTCCTTAAACACAAATTATTTTTATGACCACCATGTGCTACTGCCAAGATTACCCTCACCTACTTCAATCTGTCATCAGGTTGTGACAACCAGATCATCATCTGGAACGTGGGCACTGGTGAACCCATGATCAACCTAGAGGACATGCATCCTGATGTCATTTACAACGTGAGCTGGAACCGCAGTGGTAGCCTCATCTGCACCTCCTGCAAGGACAAGGGCATCCGTGTCATTGACCCACGCAAGGAGACCATTATCGCTGTGAGGAGTATTCTTTATTGCTACCTTTTATGTTTTAATTGTTTAAATGTTTCCAAAGTATGCGAGAGGTAATTATTAATTTTGCTTTAGTGAATTTGGGTTGTGGAACATTGGCGAGGTGGTTGGCACTGATGCCTCACAGCGAGAAAGTCCCGGGTTCGAATCCATGTGACAACTGGGCCTTGCTGTGTGGAGTCTGCATGGCTTCCTCCCACGCAGATGCAGCAACAGGTCCGCTGTGAAAAAAAAAAAAAAACGGGCATCCACATCTACAAACTGAAATTTTTAACTTGCCATCAAAATGTTTGAATGAAATGTTACAACCTTGCATAAAGACAAATATTAAATTTGGCCAAAGTAGCAGTAGCCCATATTGTAAGCTGTTTGCTGTTCCATGTTGTAGGCTACCAGCATTACAGAGCTTGATTTCCTGTTTGTTTTTTGTATTAAAAACTTTTCTGGCTTTATGAAATCCCAGTTCAAACATCGTACCAAATATGTACTCTGCTCCTGTCACTTGATTACACGGTCTGAATGAATGAATAAGTAAATATACAGGCGTTCCTAATAAAGTGCTCGGTGAGTGTAGATTCATTGCTGTGTGTGTAGCCAACTCTGACCATAATGTGTGGTCACGCAGCCAAAGTGGACACAAAGTTTTGAGAAAGTGGGGACTTTGGCTCACCTCTGAACTATACTTCACAGGAGAAAGAGAAGGCACATGAGGGCGCTCGACCCATGAGGGCCATTTTCCTCTCTGATGGCAACGTCCTCAGCACTGGTTTCAGCCGCATGAGTGAGAGACAGCTGGCTCTCTGGAACGTGGTAAGCTGCTTCTTAAGTGTTGACAGCACTGCATAAGTTCAGTGATTATAGGCTCTATATTTTGTGCCGTTTTAGTATTTAATTCATGCACAAAATTGAATGTGTGCCACATGATTTAGATTCTTCAATCTTTGAATTTAGGTCAACTGTATAAATGAAAAATGGACACCACATTTACACCTATATTTATAATACGTGATATGAGGAAGTCATTCGGGATAAGAACCGCTTTTATGTTTCCCAAAGCTTCTGTATGTTTCTTACTTACTTTCTTCTTTTTCCTTTTTCTTCTAAAAAAGCAAAACATGGAGGAGCCCATGACTGTTAATGAGATGGACACCAGTAATGGAGTACTCTTGCCCTTCTATGATCCAGACACAAATGTTGTTTACCTCTGTGGAAAGGTAAGTTCCTTTTTAACCCGCCAACAACCCCCCAAACTGTGTGAACATAGCTAAAATAAAACACTTGTTATTTCTTAACAGGGTGACAGCAGCATCCGTTACTTTGAAATCACGGACGAGGCTCCCTATGTTCACTTCCTCAGCACCTTTGCCACCAAGGAACCTCAGAGGGGCATGGGCTACATGCCCAAGAGAGGCCTGGATGTCAATAAGTGTGAAATTGCTCGGTAAGCCAGTCTCGGTGGCTTTTCATCAACTTTGAATTCCTCCATGGCTCCACCACTAGAGGGCATAATGTAATCATGTAAACTTTGCTACCTACTTAGTGCACTGAAGTGTGAGTAACTGGTTTGAATTTGCATGTTGCCAGGTTCTACAAACTGCATGAAAGGAAGTGCGAGCCTATTGTGATGACTGTACCTAGAAAGGTGAGTCCTAGGGGGCCTTTTTGCATACCGTTATTAGACATCTAATCTGCTCGTTGAATCACACGCAGCATAGTGATTCAACTTGTCTCATCGTATGCTGGCCACAGAGTAATCCTCACAGCTCTTGTCCTTCCCCATCAGTCCGACCTGTTCCAGGACGACTTGTACCCTGACACAGCTGGACCAGACCCCGCCCTGGAGGCTGAGGAGTGGTTTGAAGGCAAGAATGGTGACCCCATCCTTATCTCCCTCAAGAACGGCTATGTCCCGGGCAAGAATCGCGAAATCAAGGTGGTGAAAAAGAACATCCTGGACAGCAAGGTCACCAAGAACGCGGAGAACTCCAGCCCTGCCAACAAGCCTGCCTCTCCAACTCCTTCAATTGTAAGTGTTGATGAATGTTACGTGTGATTTAATAGTTAATTTCCACTAACTAAATGAGCACAGTATGGAATAATAAATAATCTGGTCTGCAGAAGATATTTTACGCTGTTGATTTGCACATAAGAAAAGCCTTACGACTGCTGACTTTACCAAACAGAACAGAGGTCTGTCATCTTAACTCCAACCTCTATCTCATTAATGCCCCCCACAGCTAGCCTCATCCCTCTGTAACCTACAGGGGTGGTAGTGCTAGGCAGCCTAACTGTATATGTTGGAGTCATGGCAGATTGCTGGCTGTCTTTATGAGGCAGTTTGTAGAAGTTGTCCGTACCACTCTCTGACCCACAAACCGAGGGGTCTGCTGCTGCTCTGGGCGCCTGTTCCTGGGCGTCTTGCCGCATCTCACCCACAACACAGCCGCCCTCCTGGGACCCAGCCCATGCGTCTCTCTGCTCTCCTGCTCTGTAATCACAGCCCACTGGGTTCCAGTGCTGGCAAAAGATGTTAACCCTCAGAGTACCAGCTCCTGTCAGTAGCACTTTAGACAAAGGAGTTGCATTGCATTTGACCGAGAGATTTCTGACATTTGACCCATGACGTAGTTGTGCATTTGTTTCACAGCGAGGCTGCTTTAGCAACTGCTTGATAGAAATAAGTACCTAAAAAAAATGTCTCTTGTGTTTCACACAGAAATCTGAAGCCAAGCTGGAGGAGATCTTGAAAGAAATCAAATCCCTCAAGGACCTCATCAGCAGTCAGGAGAAGCGAATCATCAAACTTGAAGAGCAAATGTCCAAAATTGCCATTTAAGGACCCTTTGCCCGACCCGCTACAATTCAGGACGTTCCATTGGCTAGTGGATGGGCGGAAACAGTCACTGCCTATCTCAATGACAGTCTTTCGTCTGAGTCCTGCCTAGCAACAATCCCTAGCAACATTCCAGATGAACTTTTTTTCTTAGCCAGGCCCCGACCCTCAGTTTAACACAGGTGGAATAAGAAGGACATTTGGCAAATTTAGCAGAAAGTACTCTCTCTCTCTTTGGTGACAAAGAACTGTGTTCCTTTTATTCTGTGGCAGTCATTCTTTTTTTTATTTTGTCTACTTGTATAATAAGGTCTTACATAATTCTTTCCATTTTAGAATAATGACCAAGAAATTTCCAGTGTCAACAGTCCCCATTAACTACTACTTGTATATCATGTATTTTTTAGGTAGGAATCAGTGTTTCATTATAGCAAACCCCAAAATTATAACGTTGCCAAATCTGGAATTTTGTTTACACCTCCATAACAGTATTTTCTCTCTCTCTCATCCTGGGGGTATTCAAAATATAAACGTGAAACTCGGTGCAGTAGACTGGTTATGTTAGGAGGAGGAGAGTTTCATGGGTAGTGCTCTATGACATTAAAACAAGTAAACTGAATTGAGTAGATTGACATTTCAAGTTAAAAGAGAGCATACTCCTGTTGCCACAGTTTACACCAATCACAAAGACTTACCACAAAGGACAAATTCTTGCTGTCTGTGTTGACGCTGCACAAATCATTGCCTGCTTTCTATTTCTTTCCACTTCTGTTGCTTCCTGATATCCTGACTGTGGACACAGTAGTCCATCTAAACATGCATTCCTTCCTACCTTGCTTCATTAACATGCACTCTGCACTTATTGAAGAAAATGACAAACACATTCCACAGATCTCACTGGCAGTTCTCGCTGGGAGGGGAAAACCTTTCCTCTTCCTGTAAACATTCTACTGTAGTGACTCTGTCACACTGCGTGGTTGGTTGTTTATTGCATGTGCTGCCCATGGAAATACCAACTTGTAGGGTTTCATTCTTCTTGCAGAGGAACATTGTTTAGTTTGAGAGGTTCAGTCACCGGCCTCAGTGTTTATCTGCAGTCTGGCTCAGCGCACAGGTGCAGTCAAGTGTCGTGAGATTATTTTCTGTCACCGTTCATTTGCATTCGCACGCCTTCTCAGATCGGCATTTTCTGCACAAACAAAACAGGACTTGATTCAAAATGACACCAAATAATCGCACGTTGACTTGACTGTTTAAAACCACCTGGTGATGGGGCTGGAGATCGCTACAGAAACTGTTCTTGATAGACCTTAAAGGCCTAAGATTGTGTGTGAATATGTGCCTCATGTCTTTGGCCTTTTGGGAACCTGTCACTATGGATTTCCTGCTTTGTTTTTGTTTTTTTATTTTGGGGGGGGCGATTATAAAATGGACTCTCGACAGAGCGTCTGAGATTTGCGTCTAAATTAGAAGAATTGAATATCTGGGATATCACTCCACTGTTCATTTTTAGCCTGTTTCTTGTTCCAGCTGTGCTTATATCCCTCTTAGCACTTCCACGTCTTGGTTCTTTAATAGTTATTTCTCAGATGCCCCAGTTCAGTAGACTTATTACAAATACAAGGAGCCATTAAATTGACCAATCTGAGTTGTTCTGGTCCAAGAAAGGCTTAATTTCTTTTATATTTGAAAATTGTAGTTTCCCAGAGGGAAGCTGAGACGGGTAATGGTTCATTGTGTTGTTTGCCTTCGATAATTGTTACCACTGTAAAGATCTGAAAGTGCCATAGAGGTGAGCCTGGAAGTGTTTGTAGGAGACTGTTCTGTGTGTAGTTGTTGTGTAGGAAATGGAAAAGTTGAGAGGTGCCTGGATTTAAAACCACTTTGAGGTGCTATACGTGGTACAAACACTATGTTCAGAGGACCCTGTTCCTAATGTCCTGTATGTCACCAGGCTGGATTACTGGTTGGGGTTTATTTAGAGGCATTGTGCCCCTGACATTTTGACATTTTGCACCTTGGTACGGGTATAAAGAACATTTTTTTTTGTTGTTGTTTTAATGACATCAAACCAAGAATCTCTAAGTCATTGTGGCTTTAAGCAGCAATTTAAGCAGTGAGTTGTAGATTATTAGTGACAGGAAGTCTACAGAGTGTGACAGAGACGTCTGACACCGATCATACTGCCAAGTCTTTTATCAGACTGCCACTCTCTGGATTCTGTATAGCACTGTAGGCACGAGAGCTTTTGAGGAGGGGAAGTAGTTGATAGCGACCCAAAGGGACACTGTAGGTTGGAGAAATGTGCTGTGGAAAGATAGATGTATGTTTGTAATTAAGGTTTAGAAAATGAGTGAAAGCTGTGTAAATAACATGACCATATATCTGTTTTTTTGTTTTGTTTTTTTTGTTTGTTTTTGTCTTTTTCGTTTTTGTTTAGTGGTTGTGCTGAAGAGGATATTTGTGAGGGAGGTGGGTTTTAAATGTTTCCCCTTGTTTGTGTTCCTTGCACCTTGCCATAACGCATCATGAGAAATGGAGAACATCGGAGGTCACGTGAAAATCAAGAAAGCAAATCAGACGAAGACATGCCAGGATGAAAGCCTCGTGTGGAGGTCTGCTCAGCATTTTTGTTCATTATTCTTGCTTCAAGTATCAAACCTTGATTATAAAAAAAAATTAATAAAGAATTTTTAAAATGGGCTCCTTGTGTAAATTTTATTTATATCTTTCGCTAGCTCAGGGTTAGCTCAGGGTTAGCTCAGAGTTAGCTCAGGGTTAGCTCAGGGCTAGCTCAGGGTTAGCTCAGAGTTAGCTCAGGGTTAGCTCAGGGCTAGCTCAGGGTTAGCTCAGGGCTAGCTCAGGGCTAGCTTTTAAACATGGAAAGTAACTAATATTCTAAAATACCTTTACAAAGTTCAAAAGTCTTCAAGTAAATGTAAAAAGTGATGCAGCAGCTCTCATATTCCTGAGATCAGCTTCCATCCTACTTGCAGTTACAGAATTTAACTGTTGATACATATGATACAAAATAAAATAGTTATACAGGATATTATAGCACCCATTATGCTTAATTATGCTCAATTTTGGTACTGTAAAGCTTCCAGTGTGGCTGTGATAGCTTTGGTTAATGTAGCACAGACTGAAAATACCTGTTGATGGGACCAATTCTATTTTGGATTTGTCAATATATATATATATATATATATATATACAGTATATATATTAAGGAACATCTGCAGCCTTATTAGTTGTAGCCGTTGTGCTCTGAGAAGTCGACATGTATTCTGTTTTTTGACTATTTTCATTCAGAATCCAAGTCATCAAAAGTTATCAAACACACTGCACTGATCAGCCACATTATTATGACAGCAGAAGTAAATGACATTAACCCACTTGTGACAATTCAATGTTCTGCTGGAAAACTTCTGGAAACTTGGAATTCATCTGGGTGTTACTTACCACCCACAAACTGCCCATGTACCACCCACCCAGACCAGACCAGGCACCCCTATCCCATAGGAATGACACTCCTTGATGGCAGCAACCATCCCCAGCAGGATGCAGCCTGACACAGATACACACATACAAACGGTTTAGGAACAACTGAAAAAAACAAAAGATGAAAAACAGCACAAGGTGTTGACCTGGCCTCGAAATTCACTAGATCACAAACTGATCTAGTATCTGTGGGATGAACTGGAACAAACCTGATCCACAGAGGCCCCTCCCCTCAACCCATAGCATCCAAAGGCCCCTAGTAACAACACTGTGTTACCAGAAACACCACAGGACACCCCAGAAGGCCCATGTCCATTCTCTGATGAGGCACAACTGTTTTGGAGGCACAAGGGAGACCTTGTGGTCATAATGTTATGCCTGAGCGTTGTACTTGATTTTGCATGTAGCTGCAGTTGTACCGCTGCATTATGAGCCATCAAAAATAACTAAACACACTATTTCTGTCCTTTTGTAGCATCTGATGACAAGTCTGTGTTAAAGCATCACTCACGGACATACAGTAGGAGTTTATTTAGGTACGTGTCTATCTGATGAGGTGTGGTCGTTTTGTCGAAACATGACACAGAAATAGTACGCTCTGTTTTCTTTGCATCCTAAAGCTGAAAAAAAAAATGGCACGTTTGCACTTAATCTTTCACAGTGAGCACGGCAGAATGAAACCATGCAATAGTCACGGGCAGCCTTAAATAAGTGCACTACGTATTTATATCCGAGGTAGGAGCTCCTAAATGACCATGAAGTTGACATGTTCGCTCTGTACATGTGTTTTGGGATGAAAGGGTTTGCTTTCTCCCTGCGCTGGTCTTGTATGCCCTGTAGAGACAGGCTGTAATCAGCTGGAACTTAATTAGAGAGGACTTAGTGGGAGGCAGAGAAGTTTTGAGACTCGCCCCGCCAAGAACAGAAATACCCATTTCCCTGAAACATGGGCCTGATGCATCGACTGGAACATCTTTACCTTTTACTTTTGAGATTTAAAACGCTCACAATCATCAGTTTAACGTGTTTGAACTTTGAATAAATAAACACAAATTGTGGTAAATTTGACTTTCACTCCAAACTAAAAACATCTATCATTTATTCCTGTAGAATAAAAATGGGATCCTGTTTGGAGACTCACGTACAGTACATGACAAACTAAAAAAAGGTTGAGTGAAAATGTCCCAAATGGCTGAACTATGAATTTACAAGGATGGAGACTGAAGATGGGAATTCAAGAAAGAGGGAGGAGAAGAAGCTGAAAATAGAGGGCTGGGCATCAATTTGCTGTGAGGAGACTTTTTAGACCTCAGTAAAAAAAAATCCCTCAGCATAACTCAGCAGGGAGGGCGAATGCTCGGAAACTCTCACTCTTACTTTCCTCTTGCTGCTGTCTCCCCCTTTTTCCTTCTTCCTTCTGCTCTGTGTTGTGCGGCCCAGAAAACACACCGGGGACAACACATCCTGTAAGTATATATTCATTTATACTCATATTTCTGTTTGCAGTGATTTCAGGGAAGACATTATCAACAAGAGAGAGCCAAACAAGTTATTTGGACGTGATGAGTTTCAGATTTGATCATCAATTTGGTTCATATTTGAAGTTTTTTTTGTTTGTTTGTTTCTACTAATAGTGTAACACATTTACTCTCTCACCAAAATAGTGCAGCGTTGACCAGATTGTAATTTACTTGAGCTTTCCTATTTTATGCTGCTCCTGTTTTTCATGCTGATTCAAATATAAACACAATGCACAGATTATACCACCCACGAGGATTATAGCATATAATGTGATGTAACGCATAAAGTGTCATGTAGAATTTCTTTATGTGCAATAGTAATAATAATAATACTTTAATATAAAGGTATAATGTAGAAAATCGGCAGAAAAGTCAGAGGCCGTATTACAGCACAATAACTTTTTATCCTATCAGTACATTTCATCTCAAAGTTATTTTACTCAGCAATTTTCAGTATTATATTAAAGAGAAGTCCCTAAAAGCTTGTTGGAACACCGCTAACATTTCAGATTTTCTATTTCAATTATGAATTCGTTTTATTTTGCAAAGTCATAACGTGAAGCCATGTCAACTCTCAATGCCGACTGTAGAAAACGATGCGTTCCTAAAAAAAAAAAAAAGCTTGAATATCTGAGACATGCACTGCCCAAATCATAAGTGAATTTATTCCACTAATGTTCAGATTATGTTGAAACAGAATAAACAGAGATGATCATTTAACTGTCTGGTTGTTCTGGAAGATATGAATGATCTTTTCCATTTAAATTGCGCTTTTCTGCCTATTGGGTGCGTTAAAGTCATAATGACACACATTCACACACTGGGAGCAACGTGGAGTTCAGTGTTTGCTCAAGGTCACTTGGACATGTTGTCCACGTACCGGGGATTGGACCACACAAGTGTACACAGTGCAGTTCGATAGCAGTGAAAAATAAAACACGGCTGAATTGGCAGCTCTCTCAGTTTGTTAAAACAAATAACCTTTATGACGTTAAGATTTGGTGCAGGACTGTCATATTAGAATGGATTTGTTTTCTCTAGTGTACCTAATGAACTGGCAAGTGAGTGTATGTGTGACAACTCAGCAACTAAAACCAGTAGGTTATAAAATGCATAAATGTCTTGAACTGGATTAGATGCACATCTGATGTCCGGACGGCCTTCAGTTGAAGGTAGAGTCGACCCTCCAGAGAGACACAGGAAATGTAATTTTAGCTGTAATTATAGGGACTCAAGGGGCAGTGCTGTCCTATATCCTATAGATGTACATCCATGGGTGAAGAGCCAGCCTGCCATCTGGCCAGGCAGACTGTGTGATGTATGTTCGACCACACAGGGAGGGCTGGGGAGGGGGGTTCACACATTATGGTGGCAGTGTGAATGAGAGCAGCAGCAGTGTCGCTGCAGCGTGATGCTGATTAGAAGCTCGTCTTTACAGCTTGTATAATTACGTGTTCCGAGCGAAACAGGTCTTAAATAGTAAGAGACTCGCTGGCTGCACTTTTCTTCTTTTGAAATCTTGACTTCACGGTGCTAAAGGAGAGAGAACGATAGAAAGAGCGATAGACAGATGGAGAAAAGTAATACTGGGTTGAGAGTTTATTCAGTCAGTTGCACAGCAAGTAAATGCAGGTTTCCCTGGAAGCAGAAATATCATCAGGTCTGTGCTGCTGTGGGCTGGTGTAGAGCAGCTGCTGCCCAGTGTAAATATAGAGGCCACAGCCGTGGGTCTCCCACGCCTCTGTGCTCTCTTTGGAATATAGCTTCCTCCTGGCTTTGGTGTGGTGGATGGGTGGCCTCCCTCTACTTTACAAATTATAAGGCCTTCGGCACCAAACTCGCTGTCTCCACCCCAAATAAGTAATGGCTACTCAGCTGCCTGCTAAAATAGATCTGGTGCAAGACAGGGAGAGGCAGAAAACCTAGAAAAACCTGAGTGAGGAGAGATAGAGGAGTTACATTCCAGATACGCTATGGTTAATATCTAGTTAGGGCCAGGAGCTCAGATGCTTAGCTTAGCTTAGCTTAGCATAAAGACCGGAAACAGCAAATGAACCTAGCTCTGACTAAAGGTAAGAGAAACTTCCTACCAGTCACTGGTCACAAACGGTTACAGCATGTGATGTCTCATGGAACCACAACGTCTAACTGTGTGTTTATTAACCAATCTTGTTATGTACAGTATTCATTTTAGCATTTTTAAGGAGACGTTGGACAGACTGTGATGCCTTAGAGCCACGCTGGCAGTCCCCGCCTTGTCTCCAGTCTTTTTGGAATGCTAGGCTAATCACGCATGATCAGATTTCAAAAGTTTCATGTTGTTGCAGGACTCAGAAGACAAGATGACGTCCCACTTGGTTTTTCATGTCGCCTGTGTGACCCTGCTGTCGCTGTGCTGCAGTGTGTGTCACTCCACTCCTCTGTTCTACAACATAACCATGGACGGCAGCGGAGACGAGGCCGAGCCAGAGCTCCTTTTCCCGACGTCTCTCTCCACCAAAGCACCTGCCGCTCATGTTACCACGGCTACTGGCGCTCCCTCCCTCACCAACACCATCACCACCACCATGATCCGCCTGAAGGACTTTGTCCTGAGCCGCGTGGTGGACTTCCTGCAGGAGCACCTGCTCATCATCATTGTCGTGACCTCTCTTCTCATCGTCATGGTCTTCATCATCTGCTGCGCCTCTGCCATGAGTCATAAGCGCAAGCTGGAGGCCTACAAGCCCCCTACTCATCCGACCAAGAAGCACGCGGCCGACAAAACTGGGGGGCGCAAGAACTCGAGCGAGCTCCAGGAGAGGCCGTATGCTGTCGACCACGTCAAGAGGGTGCAGATTCAGAGCATGGCCTCCCCCAAGAACCTGCGCACGCCCTCCAAGGCTCTGGTGGGGGAGAGAGGGAGAGACGTCAGGTCGTCGCCTCGCCAGGAGGCCAGGAAGGTCAGAGACGTGGAGGAGGTGGAGAAGCGGAGAGAAGAACCCAAGCGCAAAGAGCAGCCCAAGCACAGGGAGGAGGTGCAGCAGAGCTCCAGTCCCAGCACTAGCTCCAGTCAACCAGTCTGCACCTGCCACCTGAAAAAAGCCCACCACTAGGCCAGGATCTGGGATTGTTTCTGAGGAAGAGGTGAACACGGCATTAAAACGAGACCAGTTATTACACACACAGGAAAAATGTGTCAAAATGTCAAAAAGTGATGCCAGAAGTATTTTTTAAAAACACTAAAATCTAAAAACTGAAGAACATTTGATACCAGGTGTTTTATTTAAAAAAAAACTAAACTAAAGTAAAAGATGAAACAAAAGCAAACACACACAAATGTTAATCATTACTCTGATTTTTTTTATATTTTCTATTTTTGATCGATTCAAGTCGACGTTACATTTCCTAGAATTGATTCCAGCAGATGCGAGCTACGGCGGCTGATTTCTCCGAATGCCTGGAGCCTTTCAGTTCGAAAGGACTGGTTTACTGAAAACTCCTGGCAGTGGTCTGTCGCTTGGTTTATATTTGTGGTTATAGTAGCACTAGTTCAGCCAAACATAAAACCACTGTGCTAC
The DNA here is from genome assembly GCA_005024645.1 of Planiliza haematocheilus. NCBI lineage: Eukaryota > Metazoa > Chordata > Actinopteri > Mugiliformes > Mugilidae > Planiliza > Planiliza haematocheilus. The sequence continues at coordinate 4,831,927 of SRSE01001388.1, read as the reverse complement.
TAAGAATACGCTCCTATTCCTATGACTAAAACTTTCTGAGAGAATAAAAGAGGTAACACACACATAAAAACGGGCAGCTTGTAATTCTTCATGCTTGTCAATCAGAGATGTAGTTTATTTCTCTGTGTTCCTGCCCAGAGGAATCTCCTCAATGCGTCCTGCTGTACGACATCTTTTTAGCAGCTGTGAGAGCCCTAAGTGTTTTAGGAGCAAAAATCTTTGGTGCTGTAAATATGGCAAAGTGAAACGCCAGTAAACTTGATGAGTAGCAAACCGTTCTCTTTATATTTACACTCATATTTACTTTTATTTTATTTTGCATAATGTTATTTTATATTATCATATTGTATTTTACTTTTAAGAACCAAATTCACAAAGCTATAAACTAAAAGCAGGATCTGCCACTTTATTTCCGGTTATCTGAATTAAAAGCATAAATATACACCTTCTATCTCTTTGTTTACGTATTTATTTGATGATAATTTCAGCTTTCAACTGTAAAGGCATCTTTTGATTATTTTTTTTTAAGATCATATATATAACAATAATTGTGTGTCTTACTTTTAATGTAAAGATCTGAAATAACCCAAATACCTCTTAAATAAAATAGTTTTGCTGGTATAACAGGATGAACGTTTTAAATTTTAATTTGATTTGATGAAATTACTCCAAAGTAGAAGAATTTATAAAACTCTCTGCCCCATTACTTGAGACAATGGCTCTAAACTAAATGTATGATATGCAGCTTGGATGATTTATGGGCCAGTGTTTCAGTCATCTTTAAAGTTTCCTCTGAACCTCACATAGTTAGAGCTTCCTCCGTGACGGCTGTAATGTTTACAAAATGACAGTTCTGTAATTTCTCATGTTTAATAAAACCTGTTGTTGACGATGTTTCTGTCATTACTGTAAACGAAGCAGTGGAGAACGGTGGGAAAATGAAACCGCCCCTTGAGGAAACCTGCGATTAAAAAAAAAGGGCGAGGATGGTCCAGAAAGAGGAGAAGGTTCTTCACGTGCAAATTATGTTCGTCTTGGAAATCTGTAATTTGGAGCTGCAGCCAGTCAAGAATCACGACTGTTTTTAGTTTGTGATGTGAAGTATCTGCCTCTGTGAGGAGATTCAGGCCGTCTTTGGTTAGATGTGCAGACGCGGTTTTCTTGTAAGCACCTGGCACCGTCGCCGTGGACGAAGGTATCAGAGCCAGGAGCTCACGAGAACCACCTTTTGTCCTTCACTGGCAGCTCTACAAGATTGTTTAAATATTTCAGCAGCAGCGATACATACAGAGCATGACACAGAACAAGAGCTCGTGTATTGTGCCTAAAAATCTTTCCCACGCTGATTTATTCCAGTGAAGTGAAAACAAGTAAAACAACCTTTGTGTTCCATATTTTATAAAATGTATTGTCGTACACTGATCAAGCATAACATTATGACCACCTTCCTAATATTGTGTAGGTCTCCCTTGTGCCTTCAAAACAACTGTGACTCATCTTTGAATGGACATGGGCCTTCTGAGGGTGTCCTGTGGTGTCTGGCAACAGAATGTTGATAATGGGGGCCTTTGGGTCCTATGGGTTATTTAAGGGGTCTCTATGAATCAGTGCATCCCACAGATACTTGATCAGTTTGGGATCTTGTGAAATTGGAGGCCAAGTCAAAACCTTGTGCTGTTCTTCATGTTTTTTTTTTTTTAGTTGTTTCTAAACCGTTTTGGTGTGTGTGAGTGTCATTGCTATGGGGTGGGGGTGCCTGGTCTGGTCTAGGTGGGTGGTACATGTCTAAGCAACATCCATGTGAATGCCAGGTGCAAAAGTTTTCCAGCAGAACATGAAATTGTCACAAGACGGTCAGTGTTCACTTCTCCCATCAGTGAAGATAATGTTGTGGCTGATCGGTGTCTATAACGATGGGACCTAAAAACAGATTTAATTGTCCGTTTCCACGTCTGAACAGTATTTAGAAAATTTTAAATTCATAAATGTGATTATATATAATTCTGAAATGGCCAAAGCACCAACCCTCATCTTGATCTGAATCCTGCGTGGGTCAAATTGCCAAAGATCAAACACGTCGAGACAACACACCGGCTCAAAAGCAGCCCTGTGTCGACTGAAACGCGAGCCCTGACAGAGCCTTACGACAGGGTCAGATTCCCTGCTCTTTTGTCAATCAGGTGCTAAATAATTCGAGAAAATACTACCCCCTTCACTTTCACTCTTCCCAACCGGGGCAACTGGGAAGACGCGGCCAAGGGACCACCCTGCCGAGACAACCTCACAGAGCACCGGCTGTTTGAGCTTCAGGAACTTTGGCCTTCGGCGGCCTCAGATAAGAGCACATTTAGGACACGGTGTTTACACAGTATCTCTTGTCGGGTGTGCGTTTGTATTCAGTTTCTCTTTGCTGTCACTGCCACTGACAATCAGCAGGACTGTCTCAATCAATTTGCACAGTGAAGAGGATCCAGAATAGGTAACACAGCACCTTAAGGGTGCCATTAAAGTTTGATGAGCATCTGCCAGGAATTCTCAACGTCAGAGGTTATCTTTAGAGAAACAGTGGATCATGTAAGGACGACAGGGAAGCACTCACGTCTGTCTGTTTGGAGGAGCAGAAAAAACAGGAATATAAGAATGGTAAGTGGCACAGCTTTGCTATTTGGCACCACTTTTTAATAAGTCACCCATTTATAAAGGAGATGAGTTCTTAATAATGACTTCACCAACAGAGTAGCTGAATATACTGAATCATTAAAAATAACCTCTTACATCTGAAAATGGGAAAAGTTAGTCATTTATAAATATAAGTAAATGTGAGTCATTTAAATAATTGTGTCTGTTAATGTTAAAAACTTGCTGATGCTCATTTGATCTCCAGCTTAAAAGCTCACACCTTCAAGAGGTAAAAAGACAAGTGTGTTGATGGAGGAGGTCAAAAACATCCAAGATAATGCTTGAAGGATGAATAAATGATTCATCAGCCATTAATTCATTATTAAGTGGTGCTTTTTAGTTACAGTATGTGCAGCATCTTGTTTCCTAGCACTGTTTCCTCTGGATGCGTCTAATGTGTTCGTCCCTCCTTCGTTATTCCTCACAGTGAGTCATGCTTTGCTGCAGATGTGCTGTCCTACTGGTTCTCTGCATGTGTCCTTTAGCCTGCCTCGTGATGGCTCCCTGTCCTCCTGGCTGCTGCTGCCCCCACCCAGGGTTTCTGGTTCTGTGCGAGTCCCTCGGCCTGAGGTCTCTGCCTCGCTCAGGTCCCTCTCAGTACCTCAGCTCTATCCGTGGCCAGGAACCAGCTTTGTAACGTGGACCACCTGCTCTGGCCGTTCTCTGGCCTGCAGGAGCTCAGCCTCAGCCACAACCTGCTGCCCCGCTTCCCCCGTGGCCTGCCGCCGAGCCTGGAGTCCCTGCAGCTGCAAGAGAACCGCATCACTTACATCACCTCAGGCGCCTTAAGGCAGCTGGGGAACCTGACTCGTCTGGATTTAGAGGACAACCGCATCCGTGCCATCCAGCCCGGGGCACTGCAGGGTCTTAACAAGCTGCAGGTCCTGACACTGAAGGGCAACGAGCTGACAGGCCTCCCCGTGAATCTACCTCCATCGCTGACTCATTTAGATCTCTCAGAAAACTGCATCTCCGCCCTGGACCTGCCCTCGCTGTCCTCCCTCGTCAACCTGCAGGTCCTAAACATCAACAGCAACTGCCTGCGCTCAGTCCCAGACAGTGCCTTTGACAAACTGCCAAGTCTCAGATCTGTGGAGCTCAACAACAACCTGTGGGTGTGTGAATGTGACATTCTTTATCTTTACCGCTGGCTGCTGAGTGGCAGACTAAGGATGGCCACAGACATAGTGTGCACCGAGCCTGTGCACCTCGCTCACCGGCTGCTTTTGAACCTCTCTGTCATGGCAATCTGTCCTCGCCTCCTGAAGCCAGTAGACAGGACACATCTCAACTCTGAAAAGGAGACAAAGCTGACAGCGAAGCCGACAGCACCAGGCTCCTCTACAAACACGAGAGACTTGGGAGAAATGTTGCAGACAATTTCAAAAGAAACCCCTGTTGGACTCTTTCCTGAAGCCCAAAACATTCAACAAGATGCCCCCAGAACTCGTCTCTTACACTACTCTTTAGAGACTCTTACCTACGAGCAGTGTCTGTCCCTGAATAAGACTCAACCTCTCACCCCGTCCCATTTAAAAACTACAACTTCTCGCCCAGAGGAGGAGCAGGGGTGCAGAGAAAACGCTACAGTTCGGTACCCTCAGAGTAACGCAACCTCTGATGAAGGATCTTTGCTGCCCACAAACAGAGATGCCGTCATGGCTACTCCCAACCCACAGCCTTTCACTCAGCAGGACTCTGCAGCGATCGTGTCTCTGCTCACTGTGTTGTGTGTATTAGTAGCTCTCCTAATGCTGGCCGTGCTGCTGGTGCTGAAAAAGATACTAGTGCGTCAGCAGAGGGTGGCTCCACTTGACGTGGGATCTGGAGGATGACATCAACACGAACAGACACAGAGTCGTTTTAATCATTTTATTCACAATAAGCAAACTGTCTCATACATTTTTCTGTATTTGTATGTGATCTTTCGCTGTTGACCTAATTGTATTTTCATACTGAAATCTTCATGGGGGACCAGTGATTTTTTTTTTTTATACAATAAAGCCAAATAAAGCCAAAAAGTCAAAAAAATATATACAAAACTCAATACATCAATCCCATTATTCCTGCTCTATTAAAGATCACCTTTATGTTATGTGTAGAAAAGTGTTAATCTCCTTAAATTAAGTATCAGAGTCTTAAAATATTCACCATGAACCTTTAAACATTTGTGATCATCTCATGCAAAACTATAAATCGATAATCACCACCGACACGTGGCACTTGAACAACATAGGAATCTTGGTTTGACTTCGAGAGACGGACCCAACAGCCGTGGAGATGTGTAAAAGTCCCTGAAGGATGCAAGACCTGATGTAGTTTTATGGCAATTCCTCTTCGACACAGCGTTGCTGCAAGGCGTTACCTGGTGCTGAGACATCAATAAAATCTCTATAATGGATAGAAACCGACAGCGTATGAGCGGCTGGCTTTGGCACGTCACTCCTCCTTGTCCTTTTGTTTCAGCCTGTAGTCTGACAGCGCTGCTTTTATGGCATCTTCTGCAAGCACTGAAAGAAAAGGAAGTGAGATGGAGCATGAATTCGACTGCACAAAAGTAACAGATGTGGAATTTTACACCGAATAACGACACCTAGAGTGACATATCAGAAATAAAACCCCTGATTAATCAATGTACAACTCAAATAAAGCCCAGTACTGCCAGAAGAACACTGATTTGAAACACTGCCAAGCACATCACACGCTACATTATGAACAGCTTGGCAGCAGTAAGGCTTAAAACAGGATTTCAAAAATGGAGTGAGTGCTTCAGTCTGTATAAACAAATGAGCACCTGTCAGAAAATGCACTTGACTCGTCTCAATCAACTGAGAAATAGGTTTTAAAAGACCATCTTCTAGTACTATTTTTGTAACTTATCATCCATCTGTACATGTATTTAAAAGTTGTTTGATTAAACGGTATGACAACTTATATGTTGATGAGCTACTGTAGCTCAAATTGCTGAAAGAGTTAATGCTGAGGTGTCAGATCACACAATGCATCGCAGTTTGTTTTGACCAGTCATGGTGTGCACGCTAATCCACAGCGGACAGCATCTACAGTGGGTTGGCTGAAGAACTGTTAGAGGAGCATGAGCTTAAGATGTTGACTTCCCCCAAATTTCCCACGTCTCACTCCGACTGAACATCTGCGCAGGACTTAAAGGATCTGCTGCTAATGTTTTGTTGCCAGATACCACAGCACCCATTCAGAGCTCTCGTGGAAACCACACTTCGACGGGTCAGGGCTGGTTTAGGGGTTGATGAGATTATGGTTGATGATATTGTGGCGCATGTCTAAAACCTACTAGAGCAGTGCAGCTTGACTGGAGGAAGGCAGAGTTCTTTGGCAATGTCTGTGTTCCTGATCTTCAGAGCATCGTCAACCTGCAGGGCAAACACACATCAACCAGATCCTCCACAAAGACGAAAAAGCAACAAAACAACATCCACTGTAGTCGACTGTGTTCCTCCAACATACCGACTTCCCCTTCACCCACTCTGTTGCCAGAGAACTGGAGGCAATAGCTGATCCACACCCGAAGGTTTTAAATTTTGCGTCCACTATCTTGCCACTTTCATCCACCTGGATCTGTAAACAACGTAGAGTCAAACGCTTAGTAATAAAACGGAAAGTTAAAAGTCGTGAGATCATGACCTGTCCTGCTGCTTACCTGGAGCCTCATGACGTCTCCACAGGCTGGTGCACCCACCAAACCTGTCCCCACATTTTTGGACTTTTTGTCTAGAGAGCCCACATTTCGTGGGTTTTCATAGTGGTCCACGACCTCAACACAAACACACAAAACAATGTTATGTTAAGGTACAGAGTTAAAAACATGTAACACTGTTGTGTAACTTCGATACTACACGCTGCTGGCAAACTCCGTATAACTAAACTGATATGGCTGTTATAAGTACAATCTGATAATAACGTCGGTTACCTTTTTGTGATATAAGCAGACGGCATTCAGCTCCGGGTTGATTAACCTTCTGTTCAATAATAACAGCAAGGACGCGGAGGTTCGTACAATCGCCATGTTCAGATGCCGACTGTAGACGGAAATCGACGACTGCGCACGAGTGAGGGCGAACGCTCTTTGTTGACAAACAAGCGAAAAGGAGGATTCACAAAGGAGGAGCGCCTGCTAGCGGCCAACTAATGCCACTACATGCTGACACATCGCCGCCACTCATGCGCTTGGGCTGTAAAAAAGATGTGAAACTTTTTAAATGTAACCAAAGGGGCTTGTTGTTGTATTTAATGTATTTTAATGAAACTTCCGTCAGAAGGCAGGGTACGTCAAAAGTTCATGAGGGGTATTCCCGCCATTTAATCTAGCGGAAGTGTGGGCGGGGCTGTTAAACGTTGGCCACGCCCCACGCAGTACTGCGCAGTGACGTATACGCAAGTCACGCTGCTCGCGCTTGTTAGGTTGTTACCAGGCAGACAGCCTTTCCAACATGGCAGCGTCAAGCAGCGCAGAGCAAACGCAGTTGCAAGACATGGAGGAGGAAGATGCAGGGATGGAGGAGAGAGAGATGGAATCGGACGAAGGGGAGGAGGAGGGCATGGGAGTAGAGAATTCAGACGACGAAGAGGACGATTCGTCGGAGGACGAGAAAGAAAATGAAGCCGAAATCCAGCGGTTGGAGGAGCAGGTAATTAGCTAAGCTTGGATAACCAGCGTTAGCTGACTCGCTAATGAGAATGAATGGGTGGTAAACAGAGACAGCTAAGACAAGTCAGAAGCGTTAAACTGTGAGCAGATCTCCCCTGCCGTGGTTTGACAGAAACAGAAAATACAGGAATGGTAGTTGCCTATAACCAAAACACTCAAATGAGTACGCCTTCCATGTAGCTGTCGTGATTAGCTGCCCTGCTAATCTGTGATGCTAATGGATTGTCTCGTCTCACGCGCCTTTTTGGAATATCCGATAATAATAGAATCACTGGTTCCTCTTAGACAGAAAGTGCACACTGTCCCAACTTAAAGGGATATCACGTGTTAACTCATAATTGCGTTTGATCACGTTTCATAAGACATAATTTAATCTATAGTAGTAACACGATAAATCCTGTGAAAGCTGAGAGAAAGTTGCTCTGGAGTAACACGTACCTACAACTAAAGGACATCAACACATGCACTTCTCATTTTCTAAACTGCAGTTTGCGGTGCTGTTGAATTGTGCAGCATTTAGTGTTGTTTAATATTTAGCCCACACTCACTGATGTAAGTAAAGGGGACAAATCATCAGGGCATGCCTCACAGTCCAGTTAAACATCTTAATGAAACTGCAGTAATTAAAGCCACATGACTTAATTAGGAAATAGTTTAACAGCTTTGTGTTATTTTCCAGCTGTCAATCAACGCTTTCGACTACAACTGCCATGTGGATCTTATCAAACTCCTCAAGCAGGAGGGAGAACTTCTCCGTCTGCGAAAGGCAAGACAGAAGATGAGTGAACTTTTCCCTCTCACTGAAGGTTGGTGAATATCTACCACAGTTATGGAGCCAGACGAATCAGCAGCTCTGCAAAGGATATTTTCATCTGAGACACGTTTTTGTTTAATCCTGCAGAGATCTGGTTGGATTGGCTCAAGGACGAGATCCGGCTTACTGAGGAGGAGCCAAACCGGGAGAAAGTATATGAGCTCTTTGAGAGAGCTATCAAAGACTACATCTGTGAGCGTGCCCCAGCACTGTCAGCACTTTTGATCTATCACTCAGTTATTGCATGATTTTAACATTTGATGTTACACACAGGTCCAGAGATCTGGCTTGAATATGCACAGTATTCAATTGGTGGCATGGGCTCGCCAGGTGGCATCGACAAGGTGAGAGCCATCTTCGAGAGAGCGGTAACAGCTGTGGGGCTTCACATGACCAAGGGACAGACGGTGTGGGAGGCATACAGAGAGTTTGAAAATGCCATTCTGTCTACAGTGCAGGTTTGTGTTTCCATCTCTAGAAGAAAGTTCTCTGTTCTTAACAGTATAGTGTGAATCTTTCAATGATCCGGTTTGAAAATTGTAGTATAGTAAAGTTGCAGGCAACATCAGTCAGTCTTAATGCTGTACTAGATCCCACTTTTAAATGATTACTTAACTCAGAATAAATACATTAAAATTTCCTGTGATGTCTGACAAAGTGGGCTAAATTATATGACCATTTTCTCCGCTGCCTCTCCTCTCAGCCTCCTCCTGGCAGGATTCCCACCCGCGAGGAGCAGGATCTGTTGAAAACTCAGCTGGAGCGAATTCATACCCTGTTTCGACGCCAGCTGGCCATCCCTTTAATGGGTAAGGGTGATGTCTCATCTGTCCAGACGGGCCGCTGTAACACGGACCAGATTCCCGTTGTGAGGGCCATATGTCATGCAGCACACATGAAAAGCTGTGAATTACTTCGTTAAAAATGACAGTGCCTTTTGGGATAAGTTAAGTGCGACAGGGTGGTTATGTGGCTTTTGAAATGCCATGCAGATTTAGAGAGAGGGAGCACTCAACTCCAGGACCTGAAAGGCAGCAACTTTTCTGAACTTCTCACTTGTTGACCATTTAAATATGGGAAATAGATTAAACAGTATTCATTATACTTCATTTATACTTCTCTGTGTCATTTTTTTTCCAGTACTGATTACTACAGTGTGTATCTTCATTGATGAGTCGAAAATGGCTGTTTAAATTTGAGATAATACTTTGTTTTGCAGACATGGAGGCCACCTATGCAGAGTATGAGGAGTGGTCTGAACATGGGGTAGCCGAGACAGTCATACATCTGTACAAAAAGGCTTTGCAGCAGATGGAGAAGTGCAAGTCTTTTGAAGAGTCTCTGGTAAATCGATTTGATATTGTCCGGAAAAAATAAATAGCTGTCGTCCTTAAATGCTTTGAATAATATTTGTAGTTTTATCATTTCATAACATCTGCCTGCTGTTTTGTTGCAGCTTGTAGCAGAACCTCCAAAGCTGGCAGAATATCAGGCCTACATCGAATTTGAACTGAAGGAGGGCGACCCAGCACGGGTCCAGATGATCTTTGAGCGGGCCCTGGCAGAGAACTGCTTGGTACCAGACATGTGGACAAAATACAACACCTATCTTGTGAGTACTGGCTGGTGTTTTGGATACCGTTGACTCCCACTCTGAACGGCAACTCTATCACCTGCCAACAAGGGCTGCACACCCTTGATTTATTTGAACCTTTTTAATTTCTCCCTGGGATCTACAGGATCGTCAGCTGAAGATTAAAGACCTGGTTATCCCCACTCATGAACGTGCTGTGAGGAACTGCCCCTGGACGATGGGCCTGTGGAAGAGCTACCTGCTAGCTCTGGAAAGACATGGAGCTGATCACCAGACTGTGTCAGGTAACAACTGGACGGCTGCTTGAAATGTTCATATTCAAACAAATATTACTTATTTTGTGTGATATGAAAGAAGCAACAACGTGAAAAATGTCTTTAAATACTAGCGTTGTTCAGCCTGTATGTTTTTATGTAGGGCCGGGTTTTGTTGCTGATTTTTTTTCACTGGTTTTGGAGATTTGAGGCCTTTCCACAGTATTTTACCTCCACTTGGCAGAGCTTACATATGGCTATATTTTTGTTCAGACCTTCTTTAATCTTCCTTTTTAAATTCAAAATGTTGCCACACATCAGCATGTTGTGTGGTCTTGTAGGGCTAGTCATGCCAAACCAGAGCTTTGGAGCTTTCAAATGAAGACGGATTTCAGCCCTTGTGGTATGTTGGACTAATGATCATTTTCCCTCCACACAGATGTTTTTGAGAAGGCGCTGAATGCAGGTTTCATTCAAGCGACAGATTATGTGGAGATCTGGCAGGCGTACCTCGACTACCTTAGGAGACGTGTGGATTTCAGTAAAGGTGAGAGCAGTTCTACGTCAGGAAAAATCCAGATAATTTCCGCTCATTGCTTTGCTAATGGTTTTCACTTTCCCTCCCCAGAGTCGAGTAAAGAGTTAGAGGAGTTACGAGCAGCCTTCTCTCGATCTCTGGACTACATGAAGCAAGACGTCGAAGAAAGTAAGCGGGTTTTACGGTTTTATTTTTGCCGTGTCCTCTGCTTAGCTTTCATGCTACTCATAGCGGCTCATGTGTCATTGTAGGGTTTGGTGAAAGTGGAGACCCTTCCTGTATCATAATGCAGATCTGGGCAAGGATAGAGGTAAGCAGTGTTACTATGGCGACCGTTCTCAAGAGTTTCGGGTAGTGGAGCGGAGTTGAGTCACGGCCGCTGACCAAGCTGGTATGACCAACGCAGGGAGCTTCACTATTCAGTCGTGATGACGGCTTAATATGCACTCACATGCCAAAACATTAGGTACAGTAGCGACAAACCTGCACTAAATCTGAACTCGTGAATGTTCAGTTTAAAGGGAAAACGTGGTATTTTAACTGTATGATCATTTTGTAGTTTGGTGGTGCTGTTGAACTGGTCTGAGCTAAATATAAAAGCGTTTCCTGTTATTTAGCCTAGCCTGTCAAAGTAACATGTCCCAGTACAATGTAATAAAATTCAATGGTACTATAAACCGCTGCCTCCAAAATGAAAACACACTTGAATCAACACATCAGTTATTTTAAACACATGTTGAACACCAAAACCACCATGGAGAGAAGATTTAGTGGAAGGCTGTTTATTTGAATGCATTTGTTTTCACTAGTGTGTCTAACACAGCTATTTTGCGTAATAGACTACTACTACTACTACTGCTACTACAGCTACAGCTACAGCTACAGGGTAAAGGTTTTTGGATCATATTTGGGTTGTTTCTTCACCACACCAGGCCCTCCACTGCAAGAACATGCAAAAAGCCAGAGAGCTGTGGGATAACATCATGACGAAAGGGAACGCTAAATTCGCCAACATGTGGCTGGAATACTATAATCTAGAAAGGTTTGTCGGTGCATGTCTGATTGGAAAATAAAAGATAATTTAAGTGCGATGTATGCGTGTGACTTATCACAAAATCTTTTTATTTAAGGGCTTATGGGGACCCTGTTCACTGTCGTAAAGCTCTACACCGAGCAGTCCAGTGCACATCAGACTACCCAGAGCATGTGTGTGAAGTCCTGCTCACCTTTGAGAGAGTGGAAGGTGAGTCTCAGCTTAGGTAAACACATTTTTTTTGTGAATTACAGCGAGCCTCTAAACTCTTTGTTCTCTCCTGCAGGTTCTCTGGAGGACTGGGACGTGGCTGTGCAGAAGACGGAGACCCGACTGAACAGGATCAATGAGCAACGAGCCAAGGTAGGAGCACACGTCCGTACAGCACTGTTCAGGTGTATCTATTGGCTGCTTTCGGCTTATGTTACCACGCGCTGCCCATCTGTTAGGTGGCAGAGAAAGAGGCCAACCTGGCTCGCCAAGGGGAGGACAAAGCCGAGCAGCGGCGGAAGGCCAAGTCAGACAAGAAGACTCAGAAGAAGTTCCAGCAGGGAAGTCGAGCGGGGGAGAAGAGGAAAGCAGAACAGGATGATTATCAAGATGAGTGGAATGAGGATTCAGGTAAGATAAGCTACTTAGTTTGACTGATGCATCTTTACTCACTAAAACTGTGTGGGATTTTATTCATTATGTGATTCTTTTCTACTTCTCTGCGACATATCAAGCTACTAAAAGGCACAGAGGAAACGGTGACCACACCGCCGATGAGTACATGGAGACAGAGACTGGACTGGCTGGGAAGAACGCTCCTCCCGGATTCAAGCCTGGGCCCCCTGGCAACAAAAAAGCCCCAGTCCAGGGGCAGGATGACGACAAACCAGAGCTCCGCAATGACAACACCAGCGTGTTCGTCAGTAACCTGGCGTACACTATGGAGGAGCCGGAGGCGAAGCTCAGGACGCTGTTTGATACCTGTGGTCCAATCACACAGATTCGCCCCATCTTCAGCAACAAAGGGAGCTTCAAAGGCTACGGCTATGTACAGTTTGAATCCTTGGTGTCAGTCAATGAAGCCCTGAAGCTGGACAGACGGGAGGTGGAGGGCAGGCCCATGTTTGTGTCGCCTTGCGTTGACAAGAACAAAAATCCTGACTTTAAGGTGAGCAGACATGTTTGTTTTGATTAGTTTAACTCGTCTGAAGGCTTAAAAACCTTCAAACTAATATTTTAATACTACATTTAAGTTTCTTTGTTGTTTTGAACTTAATCTGTGTGTTGATCCATGTTTATGGATATGACAGTCAGAGTGGACCCTGCAAAAACACAGAGAGGCTTCTATGCAAGTGATATCTTCACATTAATGTCCTTTTAGGTGTTTAAATACAACACTTCAATGGAGAAACACAAAATCTTCATCTCCGGGCTGCCATTCTCATGCACTAAAGAGCAGCTAGAGGAAATCTGCAAAAGCCACGGCACCATCAAGGAGGTCCGCCTGGTCACGTACCGCTCAGGAAAACCCAAGGTGAGGCAAATAGAGGAGGACGGCGTGCAGGTGTTTGGCTAAAAATAGTCATCTTGATGGAGCTAATGATAACCACCGCTGACTCTCCAGCAGCTGAGATGAAGGCTTAACTCTCCCTTGTTGCGTGGTCCTGCAGGGTCTGGCGTATGTTGAGTTTGCAGACGAATCTCAGGCCTCGCAGGCAGTCCTCAAACTGGATGGCACAGATGTGGAGGGCAACAAAATCTCGGTGGCCATCAGCAACCCTCCTCGCAGAAGCACGATGGACAAACCGGCTGACATGATGCCTCGTCAGGCCTTCGGATCGTAAGTTCACAGTCGCATCTCTCTGTCATGGAGGTGTGCTTTATTTCTTTATTATTCTCTGACCTGGAGTAAAAAGTATGAATAAGATGTGTTTTTCCTTTTTTTTCCAGGAGAGGCAGAGGGCGCACCCAGCTCTCCTTACTTCCTCGTTCCCTGCACCGACAAACTCCTCCTGGGAGCAAAGTGGAGAACGGGACTGCGGCTGAGCAAGCGTCGACCGGAGCGGCGGCGAACTCGTCCGGAGAGACGAAACCTTTGTCAAATTCAGACTTTGCCAAGATGCTTCTTAATAAGTGACAAGAGCAGCAGGAGAGTTCTGACCGCCTTCACGCTGAAAGCCATCTCGTGTCCTTATGAAGTAGTGTTGGTGATTTTTCTGTAACTGGTTACCTGATGGTTCCCTTTAACCTCAGCCATGCTCTCATCATCCATTCTGCGAGGTTGCCTTAATCGTCGAGCTCCTGCCCTCCATCACAACCAACGTTTCTCTTTTATCTCTCTCTCAGTGTGACAGATTTTGTGTGTTTGATGGCCAGGTTGTTTTTATAAAAAAAAGAAAAAGAAAAGAAGTGTATCATATTTCTGTGTGTAAATATACTGTATCTAAAATTGTAATCATGTTGCAAGGTCTCTTGTTTTTTTTTGTTGTGCGCTGCTTAAGGGATCTGACAGAAACAAACGGTAGAGTATTTTTTTAAATATTCAAAACGGCCAAACTTGTGAATGTTGTTTTAAAAAGGCATATGCAAAAGTTCAGAGATGGTGTAATATAGTCGGTGTGTGTGTGGATGTGTGTGTAAATGCGGTGGATGTGATGTAAAGACATTCTCCAGATGTTTTTAGGGAACCTTTTGTTGTGTAACTTATGTGGACCTCTGAGAACGGCTAACAAGACTAGCTGTGATTATTTCTTTCCCGTCGGTACGGTGATGCCAGTTCAATATTTTTGCTTAATGCCATCCCAGTTACCGTCTGCTATGACTCATCAGTGTTCTAATGCTTAAGTTGATGGTCTTTTCGTTGCTTGGGGGCATGTTGCCCTCATGTCTCACGGCTGATGCTTGAGTTAGTCACAGAACTGTCCCAGGTTCATGTGTTTCAGTGCATCATTGTTACTGTGACATTTGATAAGGTATCAGTATACTTTAAGCGCCGTGGGTTAAAAGAGATCTAAAGGGAAATTAATCACACTGATTCTCAAATGTGATTTGAAGTCTGGTTTATAAAAAGTGTTGTGACGTTCAACACTCCAAGGGTTTGTCCATCAACGGCGGCTAATTTGATAATTAACGTTTAAGTAAAACCTTTCAAGCATATTTTCATTTCGGTGTCTTAAATCATCAGAATAATTTATCTCGACCTTTTCTTACATCATTGAATGTATTTGGGTTTAATGACACATGAAAACATTTGAACCCCTAGGTCTTGTTAAGTTTTTTTAGATTAGTTAATAGAAAAAAAAAAATCCTCCGATAAGCTGATTTATTACTTACAGTTTTCCGGTGATATAAGAATATTACATTTTCTATTTAAGGTGTTGTGAATAGAACATAAATAGATGTGTACAGTGAAAGCGAGTCTGGATCATCGTGGACTAAAACCCAAGTAGTTTATCTTCCTAGAGCTCATTTTTCTCTCTGAAAGAGAGCCGTGTTTATCTCCTCAGTAGTCAGATAAAACAGGGTGTCGTCTGCATATTATTTAGTTCTGCATCTCCTTCGTCACGACAGAAGAGAATCTATGCAGTTTTGCCATTCCCGTTTTTTCCCCGTGTGATTTATCGATGAAGTTCTCCAACCGCTCTACATCTCGCTCAGATGTTCGCGATTCTCTGTAAATAATGTTCAACACACGTTTCCAAAAGGTCACCATAGTTTGTTATAAATATACATTTTCGAAACAGATGGAATATAAGATGTATCGCTCTCACCACAGTGGCCTAATCTTAAAAAAAGAAAAGAAAAAAGATCTAAATATGTTGATGTGTAGAAGTCGCAGGTTTATGTTTGATTATAAAAGGTTGCGTGCATTGCTGTTTTGTATAATTTCTATAGTCAATGTTTTCAATTTGGAATAGAGGTAAATAATAAAATGCTATTTTTGTTCAATCTGAGTATTTATTTTCCTGCCTTTGATTACCTCCCCCTTTTCCATCCTTGTCTTTTTGGGTCCTGTAAAATAAAAATGAAACAATCTCTCATGTTTTTGTTTTCTTTCCTGGTCTAAAACCCGTTTTAATAAAGTCACGTAAATCATATTTGATCCCAGAACGATGCTCGGCTTTGTCCGTTATTAAAAGAAAAAGTTTTCAAGACATAATGAAAGTTGATAGAACACTTTTATTTTAAAATAAAATAAATAATCCAACAGATGAAAGTGCTTTACAGTGTTAGCAGACATCCTCTTTATCCCAAAGATAAGGAACTAAATGTTCAACAAACACGTCATCAGTAGTCAATGTTCAAATTGTATTCTGATGGGAGTTAAAAACGGTTTAACACTGGTTACAAACTAAAAAAAATAAAGTTATGTTATGTATGTATACCCAAACAATAAAATCCTAATTCAGTTCCTGCAGCAGCTTTAGTTAAATCTGAAGCTACTGAAACCAAACTGACCTGAGGGGAATGATGAATTAGGATGCAGCTAAGGAAAAGTCTAGCTAAGATTTTATGAAGACACTGTTGTTCAGATCCCTGCATGCTAGCGTCTCATGTTCCCTTTTCTCAGTTGTGGACTGGGATGGTCTGCTTGCAGTCGGGACAGGCCTGGTCCTGGCCGGCTCCTGGCAGGCCCACTGCGTGCTCCGTTGTAGAAATCAACAATGTGTCCAATGTTATTTCTGTACATTTGGCAATAAATCGAATGAAGGGCCGTACGTCACCCTCATTGGCTGTGTCTAGAGCGGCATAATATTCTGCCCTTTGTTCTTTTCGAATAGTAATCGGTGGGTATCGGGCTTGCATGAGCACGAGGTTCATGAGCAGCCGTGAGGTGCGCCCGTTGCCGTCCACGAATGGATGCACGTACACCAGTTTATAGTGGGCAAGAGCGGCGTACTCCACAGGGTGCAGCTGCAGAGCCTCGTCAGAGTTGAGCCACTGAACCAGCTCCTGCATGTGTCTCTGCAGGTCCTGAGGGTGAGGTGGGATGTGGTGGCCCACAAACACCTGGCTGGTGCGCAGCCTCCCTCCCTCCACAGGGTCCACATAGCCGAGCACCCGCCGGTGAATCTCCAGGATGTCAGTGACGGTGATGGCTCCTGATCTGGATAACAGTGTGGTGTTGATATACTTCATGGCTGCATCCACACCGATTGCCTCGTTCTGCTCCTGAAGGCTCTTTCCAGGGACGGCGTAGCGCGTCTCAATGATGTGACGAATCTCCGACAAGGTGAGTGTGCTGCCTTCAATGGCCACCGTATGGTAGATGTGGTGGTAGTAGGTTTCCTCCATAACCCGGCGGAGTGCAGAATTGCCTTTTGGAATCGACATAAGTCGGCGCACTTTACTGTCAATGATGCTGAAGTAACGCTGGTCAATCTCTTCAACCAACGGAAGAGTTCGGTCTCGGCTGACCAGAGCCCTCTCGTTACATGGCGAGATGGCCAAGGCCTTGGTGTAGAGGTGGTCTGCCTGGACGACATCCTTCTCCTCCTCCAGAATGGTCCCCAGCTCCGTCAGGGCATCTACAAACTCTGGGTTCATGCTAAGAGCATGCACCAGCAGCTTATGAGCTTTCTCCCTCTTCCCAAGTTTCTTCATCTCCAGAGCCTGCTGCAACGCCGCTTTGGCCTCCAGCTCCATCTCTGCAATCAGATTACATTTGACAGTGTCAACACAGAGGAGATAACAATACAGCAATTCTCATAAGCAACAGAGTTAATCTGAAATACTGGAAATTAAAATCTTAACATCCAGAAGGCCTTCCAGTCCATAAAGCCAATTAGATTACTGTCAGTCAGAGACACAAAATACTGAAAAAAAGGGTGAGGAAAAAAATGCCATATAATGTCATTACTATATTGGAGACCTAATACAGAAAATTAAAGTTTATCTTCCTGTAGTTTTTATATTCGTTTGCAGTGGCACGTCTCCAATCCTCTGCAACATATGTCACAGAATATGAGGTGACCTGTGGAATAATTACACCTTTTGTTGTCTTTACCTTTGGTTGGCTTGGACCTCTGAGGCAACAGATCGAGGGCAGTGAAGGGGACAGTGAGGCTGGTGGACTGCACAGCTGGAGGCTGCTGTGAACTTCCCCAGAGCTGGCAGCGGAGCTGAGCGATGCCCTTCAAGGAGGCACAGCATCGGTTCTCCACCCCGACCAGGGGCATCAAGAGGGCGACAAGAGAGCCGACTGCGACGCACAGTAGCGGGCCCCATCCTCCGAGGAAGCGGCCGCTGGTGTATGGCCACACCGTTGCTGCAGCCATGATGAGCCCAGGTTAAAACCGCCATCATCTGGTGATAATCGCCCCCATCTATTTCCACCCCAGCTTGAAGAGCCGAAGGGCGGCTGACAGGTGGGAAAGCACGGTCAGCATGACAACTGGGAGTCAACAACAATGCCGCGTAGATTTAGCTCAGTTAGCCAATATTTACAGCTCAAAAGTTAGCTAGCTCGCTTAAATTAGCTCTGTGTCGTAGTTAATGAAGCGTAAATTGCAGCGTTGAAACTCCGACTAAATTAATCCGACAGCGGCTGCTATTTTCTCGGCATCAACACAGCTGTGTACACAGAATATACACATCATCTACTTCCTTGAGCTGAACGTGCCAACATCCTGGAATATCATTGGCCAGAGCTGGATTGAACGCTGTTGCTGATTGGATGAAAATGTAGCAAAACACCTAATAGTTCGTAACCGTCGCTGATTGGTTGAGTTGTGGGACATCGTTACCTAAGTTTAACTTGTCAGGCAGTAGAGGCACATGTGGGACAGGATGGGACCAGGTTTTAAGAGCTTGCATGACGAAGTGGAGACATTTCTGTCTATCTATAAATTACATTTCTTGCCCATAATGTTGTGTTTACAGATAATTTAAATGTGCCCTTTAGATGTACTCTCATATATATGTAGGCCTGTACATATTAAAAACTACTTACCCGATTTTTAAATTTTGACAGGTTTTCCCGTATAAATATTATTTGTTACATATTTTTAAAATTATTATGTTTATATGTTCTGATATTCAGAATTTTTCAGTAAGGATGTGTCATTTATTTTTGCTGGTTTTTTTTTCAGTTTAATAGTTTAAGTACTTGATTCAAGCAAGTAAGCTGTCCATCGGCAAATTCAGGTTTTATTTGTTGTCTATATTTACCTCTGTTAATATGTTCATTAACTTGCCATTTATAAACAAAACAAAACATTGTATATTCACCACAAGCAGCCACATATGGCAATATGTCTGTGAAGATACAGTGGACGGGAACGTCAACTTCAACCAAGAGAATCTGTGGATGTAGTCTGACCTTATTAGACTGTGCAGTGCATGCTGAGAAGGGCAGAAGTCTCAACATTGAAGTATATATGAAGTAAAAAAATGCTCCATCCTCCATCCTCTGGACCATGAGCTGGGGGTCATCAGAAACCTACAGCACTGACCACAGACTGTACCCTCAATTACAGGAGGTAAGGGGAAGGAAGAAAACCACAACAGACAAACACTCAGAACATGTAGCTATCCAAACGTGGCCTTCATCTAAAACACAAAAAGAGATTCGATAACAGAGAGGAAGATAACAACAAAAGAAAAAGAAATATCACAAAAAACATCACAGGAGTACCAGAAAAACTCAGGAGGATTTTCGGTAAACACACATATCCCTGTGCAGTTCAAGCCCAACAACACACAGAAGCAGAAACGTGTTTATCCCAAGGACAAAACACACGGGGAAAAAACAGAGCAATGCGGTCTGTGCAGTTCAGTTTAGTGAGGAATGTGCAGACTTGTTCATCAGTGGGACAAAACAACCACTGGCTCAACACAGGAGCGCTAACTCTTCAGCTCAGGATTCATGCTCCAATTACATCTGAAGGAGAAGCGACACACTATTGAGGACCACGGTGTCCACATTTTACATTTAGACAGGACAGATGGTTCGAAAAAGGAGTGAAATGAGCCCATTCGAAAACCCTTCTCTGGACAGGGGTGGTCTGAGGTTTAGGCCCACGTTTCATTTGGTCAAACACTGTTAAAGGAGAAAATTGTGAAGACAAACACAAGAGGGCAGCATTGCTCTGTCATGCAAACATCACTGCTAGAGTACAACATACCATCTAAAGACTGCAGCAACACTCCAAGCCTCGAAATCACCATGATTAGGATCTAAGCCTGTGCCACCAATATTTTCTTTAATACAACAAATCAATCTTATTTCTGTGAAGCAAGATTGTTATCACCCTTCTCAGTTTCTTTTCTAATAACATTTTCTAATCTTTGTTTTTATCTATTTGTCCTCCAGGTCTTTTAATTTCTTAAAAGCTTTATCCCTTAATGTGCCTCATCTATTTATGGTCATATTGCCTTAACAGGAATTACCACCAGCTGTGGACAGCCTGAGGTGATGAGGATTGATTCCTGGCTGCATGCCAAAGCCAACACTATTACGCATTTCTTCGGCAGATGGGCATTGCGGGCTATCAGCTCTAAATAGCTGGTATTCATAGACTCAGCAGCAACACACTGTCATCATAGATTTTCCATGGAAACTTATGAATGAATCACCACCCGGTCGATTTTGTGTGGACTTAGAGATCCTGTTGGTCTCTCTGAAATGTGAGGGCTTGAATTTGTCTAGTCACGTCGCACACTGTACTCACTGTGAGCTCCCTAGCTGCACACTGACATCATTTACCACCACAGAGTCCCTCTTTGCTGTTCTGACCCACACCAATTTCACCTTGGAGGATAAAAGAGCCGCCAGTCTGAGTGTGCTTGAGCTACATTATTTCTTTACTCCTGTCATTCACTTCTCCAAGCAAAGAAGTGACAAAGTATTGTGGCCAAGTGTATTTATGTTGATATGGAGGCTGGCTGGAGAGAAGGAAGGGTGAAAGAAAGAAAGAAAGAAAGAAAGAAAGAAAGAAAGAAAGAAAGAAAGAAAGAAAGAAAGAAAGAAAGAAAGAAAGAAAGAAAGAAAGAAAGAAAGAAAGAAAGAAAGAAAACCCGGGGAAATATGTTATCATCATGCTGCCAGTGATTAACTGTGATGGGTGGACAGGCAGCTACTGCCCGTGGGATACAGGCCCTGCAATGTTTGTATCTGTGGCTTAAATCTGATTCAGTGTTGTATAATTTCATCACAGCGCCGAGACATTTTTGTTATCGTCTTTGGTTTGGAAGCACGACATAATGCGTGCAATCAGGCCTTTAGCTGTAGAGCCCCTGAAGGCCCACAACAAGAACTTAAACACACATAAACTCTGCATACAGTGTATACACCAATGTGTCACAGCCAGAATAACAGCAGCTAACGCGCAGTCATCTCATAATCAGAGCCACATGCAGCTTTTAATTGTTACCCCAATCAGTTGATGTCTCCAGTGTGTAATAATGCAGCTCAGCCATCAGAGGGAACGCTGAATTTATTGCAAGGTTATTGCAATTTGTTCAGAAATACACCGATCAGACAACACGATCTAATATAGTGTAGGTCTCCCTTGTGCCTCCAAAACAGTTGTGACTCATCAAAGAATGGACATGGGCCTTCTGAGGGCGCCCCATGGTGTCCAGCAACAGAATATTGTTAATGGGGGTCTTTGGGTCCTATGGGTTGAGGGGAGGGGCCTCTGTGGATCAGGCTTGGTCCAGTGTGTCTCACAAATACTTGATCAGTTTGGGATCTAGTGAATTTGGAGGCCAGGAGTTGTTCCTAAACCGTTTTTGTGTGTGTGCCTGTGTCAGGTTGCATCCTGCTGGGGATCCTGGGCATACTGCTGCCATCAAGGAGTGTCATTGCATAAGGTGGGGGTGTCTGGTCTGGTCTACGTGGGTGGTACATGTCTAAGTAACATCCACATTAATGACAGGTCCAAAGGTTTCCCAGCAGAACACCGACTTGTCACAAGATGGTCAATGCTATTTACGTCACCTGTCAGTGGTCATAATATTATGCCTGAGTGGTTTATATTCCACAAACATATGGCTTCTCTCTGTAAAATCATCTGATAATTGATCTGTCAAGTGGACCTCCCCGCTTCTTCTCACCTTTCCTTCATTTGAGTCACAATCGTGCATTTCAACATGCTGCTGGTGTGCGACTGTGCACCATCTGCTCTACAAACTGTGGAGGATGGAAGGTTGAGTTTTGTGCTGATCTTATAACCACGGTGGCCTTCTGTGTCTAAAAAGAGATGCTTCCCATTTCGTCTCAGTTCTCTTCACTTGTCTTTTCCATTTTGCAGCGGATTTTGACAAACCAGTTCCAATTTGATTCATGCTGAATGTGTAAAGTCAATTAGCCTGTCTACTAACTTTCTAATTTTCTCCATTTGTGACTGAAGTATCTTCAAATCAAAATGTGTCTTTTAGATCTCTTTGATTGTTGTAATAGCCTTGTGCCATTTTGAAAATGTTAATTGGCAGGCATCTTAACCCAGTTTCCTGTGAAGCAGTGATCTGACGTTTGGTTTTGTTCAAAGAGAAAGCCTCCCCTTGACTCAAAGGAAACTATCGTTTTTTAAAAGCTGGACTTTATTTCTGGTATAAAATCCGATCGTTTACTCACCCATATAACTTTGGTGTTATTTGGAGTCATTTGGACAATATTTAGACTAGTGTATATATATCCATATAGTGGGAGTGACTGGGGCACCAAGATGCAGCCTATATCTATATAATGCATTATCTGCCGCAAAACTCGTTCATTTCACCAATATTTTGTAATCGTACGCTAGTGCTATCCCCCGTTGAGTCTGGAATTACCTGTTATCATCATCTGGGATCTGTAGATTGACCTACTAACCTCTGACCTGGATGATGTGTCTCTTATGTACCTGTAAGTTGCTATTGCCATTTTTTTGCAACATGGCTGAATATTTTTCCAATTCTGAGGTTGTGGACGACTGCTTTGTTTATGATGGACGTTCTTACCGTTTTGAGCCAGAGTGGACAGATGAAGAGCTCGGAGGCAGAGAGAGGAACAGCTGGCCAAAGAACAACAAACTGCTGAATGTCTGTGAATAGACAACAGGTAACTACTTATTTAGAGGCTGCGTTTTGATGCCCCAGTCACTCCCACTATATGGCTATATGAAGATCTAAATATCGTATGACTCCAAATGACACCAAAGTTATATGGGCGAGTAAACGATTAGATTTTATGCCACAAATAAGATCCAGGTTGTAAAAAACGTCTCTTCCCCTTTAATGGTATGGCGTTTCCACAACAGGAGTGAGGATGGGATGAAATACACATTTTTTCCTTATTAAATGGAAGATTAACAGAACAGTAGTAGGACGTCAGATTGTCTCCATTCTTGGACTCTCTTCTCCGGCTGCATTTCAGCTGCTCACAACACAGACGAGCATTTGCACAGGGACATCTTGGTGACATCTCCATTTAAGCGTTCACAGCTATCGAATTTAGACTAGAAAAACATGGACAAATACGGCAGAACGAGCAACTGATGAAGGGGACATGATGGCATGAAACGACTGTCCCTCAGGTCATGCTGTGGACTAATTCCACGCCCATCTGGCATATGCTCACATCAGCTGTTGTAAAGGATAAGACACACACGAGTCTGCAGTTAAAGTCATTGATGGGTAATTCTGTCACTTTTGATTACTATCAGTATGAAAATTTCACATGCACATTTATCTGTTATGTGTTCCTATGTTGTAGATTTTGCAAAGGAATAGGTTAGCTGCCTATTCATGCTGGCTGACATGTTAACTTGAAGCACACTCCAGAGATGACCTGTCACATACTATTAAAATAACACCCTGTCTTTTCACCGCTTGCTGGAGCTGCGCTTCAAGAGGTAGAAAATCCACCTGCCCTCCTGGAAAAAAAAGCGACCTGTCAGGGCAGGCAAATAAATCCCTGTGGCATAACCACGCTGCCTCCTCCGCTACTGGGTCGCACTTCTCCACCCAGCCTCTGTGGAGCAGTCAGTCTGCTCGCCTTTCTGTCTGAGATGAGGCTTTGTTCTGGGTGACAGAGCTGGTTGTCAGAGATAGAGGATCTCGTTAGGCAGTCAGAGGGAGAGCGATGGTGGCTCTCTTTACACTCCCTGAGTATGGATGGTTCAGCAGGCAGGGATGAGGGAGCCTCAAAATGCATGACAGAGTGAAGGAGAGCCGCACTCCAAGCTACAACTGCTCTGAAATGTCAGCTTCCAAAATACCCATCTCTCCAGAGGGTCTGCTCCAAAATGCAACATCCTCGCTCTCATTAGGAGAATGACAAGTGCTGCAACAGGACAATCTGGGAGGTCTTTTATTTTTTTCTTCTCAGGTGACAGAGAGCAGAGGACAGGAGGTTGTCTTTAGCAACTCTCAGCCTGTCCAGGAGCTTTGCCGTGAAATCAATGAAATAATTTACAGGCTCCACACTTCACTGTTTCAAACAGGCAATTACTGTAGCTCCGTCCCTAAGGCTTCAAACAGGAGAAGACCAACTGTCCAAATTGATATTAATGGTTCCAATCAAACCATGAAAGAAATAATAGAATTTCCCCACATGTGATCTTGACAGCTCCTGTCCTTATTAAAAAGAACAAATGCAAATAAAAAATAATATCACCATTACCCTCACTGTTATGTCAAATATAGACATGAAACATGTTAAATGCTACACAATGCTACAACTCAGGTTAACAACTCAGTTAACATAAAAGTACAAATACTGATTATGGAATAATGATTTGACTTGCACATAAATGGTGTCAATAAATGTTTATTTCCTCAAAAATAACAGTAACATTTGCTTCTTAAAAACAGTTTGGGAGCTAACTAACAAACTATCGAGCAAATATATGTAACATGAGGTAATGGTTGCAGGTCCGTTGTTGATATACTGTGCCACATCCGCAACCTTTTTGATTCAGGGCAGGATAACAGGAAACGTCTGCATGTGCAGTATGTAAATATGAGAAGAGAGAGCTCTGAGCATATTTGTCTATTATGTTGAGGCAATGCAGCCTAAGGCCGCTTCACTGTGGGACAATATAGTTAAAAATGTTGGGGTGGTGGCTGAGGTCGACCATGCAAGCTTTGCTGCTTCACCTACACCAGAGCGTACTCTGCTACATGTTACACCCATTGGAGTAAGGTTGTCTTTGCAAGCTGTGAGATCTCCACCCAGCTCTTCTCTTGACACCGCTGCACTTTTGTCATCAGAGAGTTTGTCATCATCCGGGATGATACCCCTCTTTATATACGGGATAACTGGTCGGGATTATGTTAGGTAAAAAGCAGCAATAGAGGAACCACTGGGGTACTGTGGAAGATATGTTTCCCCTAATAGCTGTTTGGTAACCACATCAACGGCATGGGTGCCTGAAGCCTGGAGGGACTCACATGATTAATTCAATTGGCGTTACTATCTGTCTGTCCTCTATCTCACTGTCACAAAGGGAATCATTTCACAAACAGTCTTTGTGAATGACTGAACAAAATAACAGCTGAATGTGTGTTGAATAAGAGGAAACCTAATTATTTCTTAAGGAGGTTTTTACTTCTGATCTTTGGTCCTGTTGCTGCACCTAATGCGATCTGATTGTTATGTTTACTTGTTTCTCTGTGGCAGATACCTTTCAAATTACAGGCGCTCTACATCACGGTCATCTCCTGCAGGCTGGTCACCGGTTTGAGGGCCTCGGCAGGGGCCAACAGGTGAGTAAATGATCTGGTGGAGAGACAGGCGACAGAAATAATTGGGTTCCTGCAGTGAAGGGCAGCCATTACCAAGGACCTCCCTGAGGCGCTTCTTGCTGTTTCACTTATTATCTCACTTCCACACTGGCCTGTGCTGTTCAGAAGAGTGGGCGTGCAGCGCAGCTCTGTCAAATGCACGCAGCGATGACTCAAGAACCCCTGAGTGGCTCATTATTGTCTTCACCCACCAAGAGATGGATGGCCGGTGACTTAGTTTGGTTTCTCTGGTAACATAGCAGAGGTACACAAAATCAAAATTGTGGCACCTTAAAGCACAATGATTAAAAGCAACACAATACCACTGGATGTTTGACTTTGACCAGTTTTCTGGCAAAAGCAGGCGGAAGATTTTGAGGCAGGCGAAACTAATCTCACCGTGTGAGTGGAGCCGCTTTCACACGCCTGGTTTGGATCATTTTTTTTTTTTTTTAGAGTGAACCATGAGACATAAACATACAAATATCAGTCAAAATGTCTGCACCAAATGATCCTGTAATCAGTTTACCAATCAGTAATCACTGTACTGTTTACCTTGGGTAGTTCATTGATGACTTTATAAAACAAATAAAGGAAATCCACATAGATTCAAGACATCTCGATTGCTTGGCTACTAATGTGGCTCTAGGGACTGACTGAGGTATAACATTATGACCACCTTCCTAATATGGTGTATGTCTCCCTTGTGCCTCCAAAACTGTTCTGACTTATTGGAGAATGGACATGGGCCTTTTGAGGGTGTCCTGTGGTGTCTCTGGTAACACAGTGTTGTTAGTGGGGGCCTTTGGGCCGTATGGCTTGAGGGGAGGGGCCTCTGTGGATCATCCCACAGATACTTAATCAGTTTGGGATCTAGTGAATTTGGAGGCCAGGTCAACACCTTGAGCTGTTTTTCATGTTTGTTTGAGTTGTTCCTAAAGGGTTTTTGTTTGTGTGTCTGTGTCAGGCTGCATCCTGCTGGAGATGCCATCAAGGAGTGTCATTGCTATGGGGTGGGGGTGCCTGGTCTTGTCTAGGTGGGTGCTACATGTCTAAGTAACATCCACACGAACGTCAGATCCAAAAGCTCCCTAGCAGAACATTGTATTGTCCCAAGATGGTCAATGTTATTTACTTCTCCCTGCGGCTGATCGGTATATATTTCACTTTCAACATACATTTTAACATCTGGCTGGAATGAAAATAATAACACTGCGTGGAAAATCTCTCATATGCTTCTTCACATGACAGAATGATCAGTGTATGTTGCTAGCAGGTGGTATTTGCGCTACAGATGCATCCAGTGCCAGCAACATCTGATAAATCATTGTGGGCCCATATGGTAATCATACAGGGACTCCATCTGGAAGCTCATTTCACCACATTAAAATAAAAATACCCGGCGGCGCCTTCCTCTCTATCGTTTCCCTCCAGCTTCATATTTATAAGTCCTGCTTGTCAGAATACGGGGAGTCGGAGCTTCCTTATCTGCACGCTTCATAGGACGGGAAGAATTGAATCCAGCTGTGAACAGAGGAAACTTTCTTTAATTACAGTTAGAACTTCTTCTGGATAATTATTTCAAATACACCGGCTTTTAATAGTTTTACAGGATATCACAGATGGACTGATTATGATCTTCTGACCTATACATACAGTATGCTGTAATTACAAGCAGAAATCCTGTGATCACATGCCTGGGTCACTTTGAGGATTAGAGCTGCTAATTGACTTTTTCAGTGCCATAGGATCTGTCTGATCACTCTAACAAGATTTAGATGTTTAAAAGCAGCTTTGCGTTATCATCGCTGCATAATTGAGAACATCATCGCTCCTTCCTTTGATTTTATTCTTCATGCTAGTTTCCTGACAAACGCTTTCATGTAAAAAGTAATTTTCTTTTAGACATTTGTGATAACTTGCAGTAAATGTGCATGTGCCAGATGAACTACTGTTTTTTTAATCTTTTATTATCTTCTGAATATTTATCTTCTAACATATTGGTGTGGACACATTTACAGGTTGGTCTTTTGACAGTGACAATGCATGCGATGCCTGCTAGTAATAGGTTACTTGGCAACATGTGGCACCTGCCCTGCTTCAAAGGTGCATTTTCCTTTAAAAACAAAGCGATTGAAGGTACTTCAGGTCAGTGAAGCATTTACACTCTGCTCTCTTCCATCCTTTCAAGCCATTTTTCCCCTTCACGGTTGAATAAAAAAAAATAAAAAAAAAGTATTTTGGGATATTAAAGTAGTGCAACTCCAACTGTGTCTCTTGTCTAATGCATCCTGCAAACCCTTTGTCCTCCCTCTGTAGTTTGCGTGCATAAAACCCTGTTAAGGTAAAGACTTAACCTAAAGCCACGTTGGTCCATCTGTGCATATTACAACTGGCCAAATGCCAACACTAATCCTACTGAGTGCGGCGTGTATGTATGTGTCCTGGCTTTACAGATCACAGAGACAAGACAAACAATCACAGGAGGAGCTTCTTTGATCTCAGCTCAATTTTCTCAAAGTGCTCCATATCATTGCCATGTTCATGACTGATGTCGATGTATGAAATCAAAAATCAATAAAGCCTGTGGGAATTTACATGGATTTAGTACATCACAGTATATCAGATTCTGAGTGATGGTAAGTTAAGTACAGCAGAACAAAATATAGATTATAAAAAAGTATAGATTACATCTCACTCCGTATGTTCTTTGCTTTTCTTGATACCCATTCATCTGATCTAGTTCAGAAGTGCAGTGGTGAGGTTGTCTGGACGAGCATCCCCACTAATTTCAACTTGTTTTCTGTTATTCTTTAGCAGCCGTGTCCTCAGCGGGCCTTTGGCTGCGTGTGGAGACAAAAGGGAAGGAAAGCACAAGCAGGCAATAAATAAAGTCATCCTGCGTGCAGATGATTGCAAAGTCTTGAGCCCAGTCAAGTCTGTCAAGAAAGGGCTGCCTGTGAGGGGAAGCCTGCCTCCAACAACAACACGAAGCAGAGGAAGCTGTCTGCCACTCTGACAGGAATCAGGTGCATCGGGCGGTCAGTCTCTGGAAAACTACATCAAACTGCATCTCCCAAAGTGCTTACTGCAGCATCCCCTACACAGCCTGCCTTGTCACCAAAACTGCTTGATGAAACACCCAAACAGCAGCCAAAGAACATGTTATTCTCAAAATGCTGCCAGGCTAGACGGGTAAGAAACTGCCGGCTGCTGTTGTTGTCCTCAAATCACCAGGGCAGGGTTTGAAAATGGCCTTGATCAGAACTAATGGAGTGTGCATCAGTCTCTGAGGCAGCATCACGGTGCCTACACTGATGCTGCCACAAAATGCACAAAAGCCAAATCATTGTAGATCTAATAATAGCCGGCAGAAGTGAAACATGCTCCATAAAATAACAGCATCACTTCCTGAGCCTAATGCCATGCATTGTTCCACTTGCTTCGTTTCTTTTCAACACACGATTGCTATCTATTTCTGATGCTGTGTTTCAAAAAACTCGCCCCATTTTAATCTGCATTGTGGCGGTGGATCTTAGGTAAGCAGATTTATGCCTTTGTGCATCTCTGCTACACTCCAATCTATATAATGGGTTTCAGGCAGAAGACACTAATGTAGCAATAACGCTCGGGTTACTTCAAAATATAATTCAAACGGTACACTGGCAGGCAGGAGGGGAACATGACACTGCACGGCAGAGGACCCTCCATCAAACTGCAGCAGAGGGGGGTAGAGACCGGTCTTGATTGCTGGGTTTGAAAGCTTGAATAACCAAGTGGCTGATTGGTATCCAGAGGAAATTCACACTGGAACATTTCATAAATGAGGCTCTATGCTGTTATTATTCTAGATGCTGTGACTGCTCCACGGCAAGGCTGCAGGGGGAATCATTTAAAGCACAAAATCAGCCTATAGATGAGTAATGCGGCCCACTGGGAGACCAATATAGCTTGATTAGAATTTGTATTATGACTGCATGGCTGCTGGTATGCAATGGAAACATCACTTAAACCTATGATGTCAATGGCTATTAAACAGCAACTTTCAATTCCTCAAAACTTTAAAGCCAAAGTTCATCATTTGACTCTTGACTCAGGAAGTTGGGCATGGGACTTTTTTTAGAGAACACATACCAGAGGGTGAAGCCGCATGAAACCAGGATTACAAAATAGTTAAACTGAGAACATTACAACAATAAAGAAAATTAGAAATTCACAAATCCTTAAAAAATTGGAGAATAGCCGATTACTGCTGAAGGAACACAACCTCAGTTTCTTTCTGACCGTTGTCCACATGTCAAAAAGATGGGAAAGGTTACAGCATCGGTATGTTTTTCTCAAGAATGCACTACTCTGAATCCTCCTCATTGTGTATATATCTTTCCCCCGCCCACTCACACCATAATCTACTGAAGCTTCCCTGACCTGTAGAGATGTCAGAGAGCAGCATTGTTTTATCAAAGATGCTACTTCCAGATACTGAACTCATCTGTGGAAGGAAGCGTCCTTCTCCTTTCTGAATCAAGCACGTCACTGATGATGAACTTAGATTAGATACCAAGGACATAAAGCTCTGTCTGTGATATTATGCGGAATGGATCAAGGATGAACAGACTGGATCATACTTTCAGCGCTCTACTTCTTAAACCTACAATATAAACATGGCTACATTCAGATGTTTATTTTATGCGTCTCTTTAAACCATTAAAACCCAGTCGTATCTAAATGACCTCTTAATCCTTAAATGTTTGTATTTAGAGTAGAAGCAGGAAGTAAAATCACCTGCAGGTATTCTGAATAAAACATGAACATGTGCTTCCTCAGAAGGTTTCCAAGAGAAAGACTACACCTGTTTTTTCTGTGTGTGTGCGTTCGATTATTTATAACCTCTGTCTTCATTAGGAAATCTAATCTGCAGGACACCAGCAGGCCTGTGAAAGTGATTTTGCTGAAATGCATCTAAGTAGGTCAGGTAAACACAGCGTACGCAGTTTAATATTTCCTAATTTACCAGAGAGCCGCACATGGTTCAGGGCTGACGTGCACAACTTTATTTCTCAGTCACGTTGTGAAATTGCTTTTTTCATTACAATAACAATAATAACAATAATTAAGAGCATGTTAAGACAAGACAGAACAAGAAGATGGTTTCTTGATCCGTGTTTGTGGGCTTAGAAACTCATGTGCTACAAAAGTGCTTCATTAGCTTTTCGAAGAGACGATTTGATTTCTGCATTGATGTTTGTCATTAAGTGTTGAAATTAAATTACTGCACAATCTAATTGAAGAGACTGATATTCATTTTCACAACAAGGTTATACACTTCACAGAGGAGAAAGGCTGTAATTACCCGATGGCGGGAAATTACAGTACGGCATTTGGAGAAATATTACGTTACGACGTATTGAGAGAGATACGTGGTGCCACATACAATAGTTCTGTTATAGCGCAGTGTTCTGCAGTAAGGTCAGCTTTGTAATGAAGTTATATTTCTTAATCAGCTGCAGCTGCTACAGGTTCATTTAGAGACCAAGAGTCTCTGGATAGAACGGGATAATGAATGAATTGAAAAACGATTTAAGCGCATGATATGTGCAGAAACTTTTAACTATTAACACACACACAAGACTTTTTTGTTTTTTTGCTACCACCTTGTGGACAGTGGCTTGTAGCCTTGGTGCATGAACTGCAGTAATACTGCAGCTGATTGAACCTCTGCTCAGTTTGAAAGTGAGCAGCATCATGCTGGGAAGTATGGGAGATCACCTGTCTGTTCAGATACGCAGAGTTTTTGCCACATGAATTAATTTAGACGACTGGCCGTAAAATATGTGGTGCCTTCCCATTTATTGATTATATAAGGTACTTGGGCATCTAACTCTCAGTGTTTAGACGTCATCATGAATCTACTGTCCTCCTCGCTCGTTACAACATTTTCCAAACCGAGCAACTTTGCCATCTGCGTTCCTTCCCGCTGCAGCTGTTCTTTCTGCCGCTTCCCCGCGCTCAGGAGGAGAAACTGAGAATTGCAGACGGCTGCATCTGTCTCAGTGATCCCGACTCTCCGCGAAGCAGGGCGGCCGCAGAGTGCTAATTCAGTCAGAAATTACGGCGGGCCTGTGTTTACAACAGCTGCCGGGCTTTGTTGCCGTTATTAGAATCATCTGCATCAAAAAGCCAGGGTTCGTAACATCAAATTAATATCAATTTGACCAGTGTGCTATACGGCTACATGCACACTCATCCTGCGTCTGGCTGATGCACGCTATCAGCCAGGGACAAGGGGAAGCCTTTGAATTCTCTGAAACATCAAAGTCAGTGTGCAATAGTATACAATGGCACCTGTCAACGGGTGTGGTAGGTAGGAACAGTCAGGTTTTGTGGGTTTTTCCCTGTATGAGGTGGTCTGTATGCACTAAAGCTGGTCCGAGGAGGGACCACAACAAACAAGCCACATGGTCATGGGCGCTGAAGGCTCACTGTGGCGTCTAGGGGCAAAGGCTGGCCTATGTGTTATACAGAAGAACTAAAGAAGAACAAATTGAATGCTGCCTATGGTGGAAGGAGAGCAGTGAGCCTGTCCATGCTGACCCCTGTCCACAAATTAATGAACAAAATTATCTACAGGAATATGACCAAGCAATAACTTGACCTCTAGATTTCCCAGATCTCATTGTGACCAAGTATCTGTGGGATGTGCTTGGAAACCATTGATGAATCACCAAGGGACTTGGCTAAAAGATCTGCTGCTGAACCATGTCACACCTTCAGGGTTCTTGGTGGTTTGAAATGTGTGAAAGCCTATTAAGCAGGTGGTGCAGGATGTGCATACTTCATGTGTGAGAGAAAAACACTATCGACATTTTCCTTAATGAGAAAGATAAAGGTATTAAAGACCCAACCTCTTCACATTTGGCATCACTGAAAAGTCCTAAACGTCCTCTGTAGAAAGCAAAAGGAGTTAATTCAGTGGTATGCAGTGGGTGGAAGATATTCAGGGTTGCAGAGGACAAATTTGAACTACTGGTAGTCAGAAGTATAGCGCAAGACCTCAAAATGCAGTACTGAAATCATAAAGGGGGATGGACGTGTTGAGTAACCACACAGTCAGCTGATTTAGGTCTGTGTTTGTAACACTGTCTTTCTTGTGCTGCGCTGCCACTCATCTCTAGACACGATCAAGTCAACTGCAGTGGACAGTGTGCGGTGCAGGTATGGCGTTGTTTTATGACCTGATATTATACAGGAGACTATTTACATTCAACCTGTCAAAACTGAAGCAGCTTGATGTAAAATTATATGTAAAAATGCTGGTTATTTGAAATATATACATATATATATTTGTTTTTTTTTCACAGAAATATCAAGGAGAGATTTGCTCAAAGGGAAAATGGATATATCATTAGATTATTGGAGTGACTATAATGACACTGACTATAACTACACTTCGGACCCAACTTCTGAGACAGTTTATCCAGTTTTTCAACCCAAATCAAGGTGTTCAGAGCAAGTCTCATGCATGTCTTTAGTAATACTAAATACAGCCATTTTTCTGCTCGGCTTCTGCGGGAACGCTTTGGTCATCTGGATTTCTGGCTTCAAGATGAAGAAGACGGTCAACACCACGTGGTACCTGAGCCTGGCAATTTCTGACTTTGTCTTCTGTGTCTTCCTGCCGTTCAACATCACCCAAACAGCGATGGATGACTGGCTATTTGGCCTCTTCGTGTGCAAGCTTGCCTCCTCAGGTATGTTCATCAACATGTTCAGCAGCATCTTCCTCCTTGTCATCATCAGTGTCGATCGCTGTGTGTCAGTCGTGTTTCCAGTCTGGGCCCAGAACCAGCGCACTGTCAAAAAGGCATCAGTGCTTGTTGTCCTGGCCTGGCTTCTCGCCATAGCACTGAGCATTCCTTCTATGATCTTTCGGGATGTTGAACACAAAGTGCATAAGTCAGTTTGCAAGACGAAATACACTTTACACCGAGACAGTCACAAGATAGTTGCAGTGACCCGCTTCCTTGCTGGCTTTGTTGTTCCTTTCATCATCATTGTCATCTGCTACTCCATCATTATCCTCAAACTTCGATCCAACCGGATGACCAAATCATGCAAACCCTTCAAAGTGATGACAGCGCTCATCGCTACTTTCTTCATCTGCTGGCTGCCCTACCATGTGTTCATCCTGTTTGAGCTCAACCCCCATCAGTACAACCATGACGTTTTGACCATCGGACTCCAAGTGGGCACTTCTCTGGCCTCAGCAAACAGCTTCCTCAACCCTGTGCTGTACGTCTTCATGGGCAATGACTTCAAGCGTAAGTTCAAGAGTTCTGTGCTTTCAAAGATGGAGAACGCGATGGGGGAGGAAGGCCGCACCACCAGCCGATACCTGTCCCGGTCCAGCTCCATGGATGCCAGAGCTTCTACACATATCTAGAAACGGAGATATTTCTATAAAACTCTTTCAGTCTGTCAGCTCACTGGCCAGCAGAGTTCTCTTAAAATGTGCAATGAATTAACATAAGACGTCCTTGCTGGCACGTTCCTGACTGAAATCTGTATATTCACTATAAATGTAAAGTTTTTGCTGCTCTTTACAGCTGTTGCAAACAGCAACACATAGAAACAGTTCAAATTATGTACTCAACTCATGTCGTATGCAAGTGACATCAACCTTATACTGTTCTATTTGTGGCTTTGGTTGGTGGGTTTTGGTTGTGACATGAACATATGTGTACCTCCAGATTAACACGTCTGCCATCACCTTTGCAATAAGTGTCTGAAAATGCAAAGAGCTCACTTCGATGTAAGGTTTCAAATGGCTCCTTGCTCTCCAGCAAATCTATGTGTATTTGCTATCACAGCAGGTGGCCGAGCCCGATTTCCCAAATTACAGGTGCATTCATGAGTTTGCATGTCTGTGCATTTATAGTAAGGTATTTCCTACATGTAAAACATGTTTTAACACAAGTTTATATATATATGTATATATATATATGGTAATATAATGGGTAATGAAGAACATTTCTTTTCCATTTACTTAAACTTCAAAAAGACTTCCACCTAAAACGGATGCTCTGTGGTATGATGTATGTGTGTTATTCTTACCACGACGCACATTTTCTTGGTTCAGCTTTCATGTGAATGTGGAGGTTTTCTCTTGAGGTATGTTCTGTGTACAGCTCCTCCACTCCTCTGCATACTGAATGCACATCTTAGGGGTCAGTACAGCCCGCTATATCAACAACAAGTTAACAAAACCAGTTTAGTGATTTTTTTTGGTGTCTGTTTCATGTTTGAGGACTGTAAATAAATACATTTTTGAATGTTTGTTACTGGGACTTTTATTATTATTATTATTTTTTACTCAGAATAAATGTACTTGCAGAAAATTTTCACATAACTCCTGGAATAATATTTCAGTTGTGGTTATTTGCAGTTTCACCAAATACAGTGATTTGTTTTACTTAACGCAAGGATATCACATGTCAACTATGCCACCCCAGCGGTGCTGCTAAAACCAAGAGCAGAAACAGACATGCAGACTAAACACATCATCTTTCAAAAAAAGATCTGAAGTGCTGTTCCTCAAACGGCATATAAATATGCAGTATACGACTGCGTTCCTGCTGAGAAGGGTTAACCTTTGAACAGAATCTCTGTAAAGTTAGTTCCTGTTAAGTGACGACATAAGAGGGAACTGAATGTTTTTTGTTGAAAAACTGCAGGGAGGAGGGTAACCCAGACTAGAGAGGTTATGTGAAATATATGCAGTTGCAATGAAACTTTGGACAAGAGTTAAATCTGTGTTAAATTTCTTTAATATATATCGTAACAACAACTTGAGCCATGTGGCGATGAGAAAGGAAAAAACTATCCGGCGGTTCCAAAGCATTGATAAAAACCACATACCGTAGCAGTTTATTTATTTTAGTCATTTATTGGGTCTTACTACATTACATTCATTCCATAGAAAATACATTCAAAAGTGACACCTGTTCAATAAGTGCCAGCTCATCAATGAAAGCAAAAGCCAATAAAGTTTAAAGCATGTGTGTTAAAAATAGAAACAGCTTCCTGTGTTTGCTTTTTGCTATACAAATACTTCTGATGTGTCTGCACACATTATAAAAATAGATTTATGTTGTACTTAAAATGGAGGCCAGTTCACGATTCCTGGCTCTCTTTCACAAGTGTTGTTTTATTTTATTTATTCTCTTTAGTTTTAATTTGCTTACCTATTTATTTTTAAGCATATGGCAGAGCAAACCGAGTACCGTTGTAAGACGTGCTGCTTATAGATTTGGATTTCTCTCTTTTTTGTTTCTTTTTTTTCCTGGATATCTTTTTTTTTTTAAATTAGGAAGAGTAAATTCTAGCTTCACTGGTTTCAGAGCTTTTCATACAACAAAGCAATAATTTAAAAAGAAAAATAATCACATTCAGTATGATTAGTTGTCATAAATAAATCTACATCTCTACTACTAAAGGTAACCTTCAATCTATCACACTAGTGTATTGCCTAATTCCTCAGTGATCTTTGGGGAAGGTGTTGCACAGTGATGTGCTTTTTGGATTTTTGCATCAAGTCCAGTGTTAAGAAAACATATTCACAACCAATTGAGTCCCTGTGTGCACTGCACATCAGAGATAAATAAACGCTGAGACATTAACCCTCCTCTCTTCTCGAGTCAGTGCCTTCAAGAGGGATTATTCATTTCCTTGGTTACGAGGAGATAAGAATTTAATTCTTCACCTCTTGATCATCGAAAACGTGACGTCTAACAAACAGTAAGTGGAGCGACTTACAGAAACTTGGAAACACACAGTATCGTCATCAGGTAGTTACACCTTGCATATTGCATTTTTCCTCTAATGAAGAGATTTAAAGTTTTCTGTGATTTTTATACAGTATATAAAATAGTTGTATAACTGTGATAGCAGCAGAAAAAATTAATGTTTTATTTCTCGTAGTATTTTTTTCTCTTTTGCACAAAATAAGCTCATACAACACTATTTGCGGTATTGTATCTTTTGGGTTAAATGTTTTCTTCACTGGCAACAAATTACCCAGCACAGATGAGCCTCTCTGTCGCCTCGTAGTCACAGCTATTGTACCTTCTCCGTGTTAAGGCATGTGCACATGCCTACACAGCACATGTGCATAGAGCAGGATAAAGAAGTGCTTTTCATTCAGAAAAAGGCGAAAAACAAATCTTCCCAGATGAAACTGAATGAATGCATGAACCTGCTGAAGTTCAACAGGAAATAAAATAAAAATCAAATTAACAAAAAATAAAGGCGGCTAAAGAAGCCGATGTCTTCTCACTACATCTTCAACCTATGT
This sequence comes from Planiliza haematocheilus, assembly GCA_005024645.1. Classification (NCBI taxonomy): domain Eukaryota; kingdom Metazoa; phylum Chordata; class Actinopteri; order Mugiliformes; family Mugilidae; genus Planiliza; species Planiliza haematocheilus. Next base: position 4,795,280 of record SRSE01001388.1, on the reverse strand, counting down.
GAGTGAAATAAACTATTTAAGTAGTGTAATACTACAAGAAATGAGTCTGTTGACAAAGCAGTCCAGTTAAAGTAGGAAAAAAGAAGAAACTCAAATCGATCACGTTTATCATCTTGGCATGTAATCCTCTGGAACTCCAGACATGTTTCTTTTCTTCAACGCGGCATCTACTGTTCTGATCAGCTCATTGATGTTCGCTCGCATTTCAGGAGTGTACGGGTCGTACTCAAGCTTGCGTAGCCCCGACCGCTTGAAGTTTCCGTCCTTTTGGCCCTCCACGCAGAGCAGGCGGTCCTCGGAAACCTTCAAACCAAGGAACTGGACCATGCCCTTGAGCTGAGAGAACAGGTCCTTCTTCAGATTCTCAAAGTGGACCACGTGGACATTCTTCCCATAATTCAGCCAGTCCAGCGTGTGGGACGCCCACCATGGGGCATAGTTCTTGACAAACTCGGGCCACTCTGCAGAGCAAAAGAGAAGACTGAATATAAATAAACATGTGGGCGACAAATAGGAAAAAAAATGCAAGGCAGGAAAGCTTCGGCTCGTCACAAAACAGGGTTTAGTATGATTTACACTTGAAGATCTTCTAAAAGAACAGTAAAAAGTTCTGAATAAAAGCACAAGAATAAGACACATTAGATGCTAAATTTAAGAAAGAAAGGCACACACCGAAGATGTATCCCAATCAGCCATAATATTATGACCACCTGCCTAATGTTGCGTGGGCACACTGACCACCTTTGGTCTGCAGCCCCACACTAAACAAATTAAGATACACTATGTGTACTGACACCATTAAATCTATATTGCCTCCCCATCGCCCAGTGCATCAATGAGCCTTGGCCACCTATGACCCAGTTCCCTGCTTTTTTTAGATACTGACTAGGAACACCCCCCACAAGAGCTGCAATTTTGGAAATGTTTTGACCCACTCTTCTAGCCTTCACAATACGGCCCTTGTCAAATTCGCTCAAATCGTTCCACCCACCCTCTTTTTCCTGCCTCTAACATGTCAACCTTGCTGTGTGTTATGCCCCATCCGCTGTCAGGTCCCATGATAACGACGTAATTGGTGTTGTTTGCTTCATAATGTTATGGCTGACCAGTATAAACCAACTTCATTCTTGTTGACTGCTCCACTAGTAAGTGAAAAACGTGGTATAACACGTGTCAGATGTGAAGCTGCAGAGCGCAGCATGTTTTAAGTTGTTAAGGCATTTCTCTCTAACTCAGGGCTGAAAGTTAGCAGGTTGATTAAATAGATAAAAAAGTAAAGAGTTTGTGCAAGGACTTAACGATGGGGAAGTGAGAAGCACGATTCTGAAACGCTGATGTTATTTAACTCTGGAGAACTGGTGAAACTTGGCAGGGTACACTAAGTCATTTCTAAAATTATCTGGGCTCGACAATTAAATTGCTTGTCCATCAAACTGCAGAGGCACTGCAGGAAATTCCTTATCTTGCAACTTTTGCTCATTGATAATCTACTGGCTCGTAAAAGCACCAGTTGGCTGGAGCTGTGCTGCATTAGCACGCGGCTTTACTGCTCAGAGAGGTTGTTGTTAAAGTTTAAAGCCTGCTGAGCTTGCAGTGTGTCTTAGAAACCAGTGTTAGAGGGAACTTGGAAACCAGAGGGACTCCAATATTATATACTTCATCTGAAACACTGAGGAACTGCTTACATCTACACTGCTTCTGTTCCTTTTTTCTATGAGGCTTTCAGGAGAAATCAGAACTTAAAATATAAAGAGACTAAAATAACTTGAAATGCCCCCCCTGAATATCATAGTTAGATACACAAGTGGTTTATGTGGTTGTTTGAGGTTTCATATTAGACACCCAAGTAACAGCTAATGCAACAGCCTTAAACTAAATCCACCAAATTACTCACTGTTCTTTGTAAAACCCAAAATAGGTTGCACTTTTCCCCAAGTAGCCTTTGTAAAAGAAAGCATCAGCGTCTCTTACATCATCTGAGCCCCACAGTCGCCCTCTGCAGAGGTGAGTGCATTAAGTCATACATGTGGGGGCCCTGTACACAGTGTCACAACGAATCTCAAACCGGAGCCGCTCTCTGTATTTGAAGTGGCAGCTGTCAAAAAGCCTTTCTCTTCACTGATGCCACTGCATCATTTCCCCACCGACAGCAGGAATCAAGCGTTTATTGGACATGGCAGGTCAAATGTGCTGATGTTTTCGCAAAGAGAAGACATCTGCTGGGTCGGCAACTCTCCAACCTCTGGAAAATCGATTAAACCTCATATAAAGTCAGAGAGACGGTACGTGGACAAGACAAAACCAGTTGCCATGGTTACCAAGACACAGTACGGTGGGCGGATATAGAGAGAAGAGCAGTACATACAGATATATCTTAGAGTCTGTTTTGTAAAGACTTACAGGACCCCAGTGTTCAAATTATTACGTCACAAAGAACGAAGCGTTCAGTAACACCCTTTAATCGTCAGCTTGGCACAAGAGGAACTTGAACCAACTGTGCTGACATATGTTTGAATGGTTGCACAATGCTATGTGACAGGATGTAAAACAAAATGTCAAACAATAAACAAAAAATGAGTGATTATAGCAATGCTGGCTACAATATGAATCATCCAGTGGGTTATTCTGAATGTTGGGATGCCACTTTCTGTGCTTCTGGGCTTCTTAAGTTAAAAACTAATATAATGAGATCATACAATGTGTTTCATTATTTAAAATATACATTATTAAAGGGGAACTACTTTTACAACGTGGACCATATAACTTTTGTGTAATTCATATTCCAGCACTGGCGTATAATAAAGTATTGGTGAAATGAATGAGTTTCGTGGCAGATAATGCTTAATTCAGAGGCTGCGTTTCGATGCCCCAGTCACTCCCACTATATGGATATACGCTGATCTAATTATGTCCCAAAAGGAAAACGAATTACAAAAAAGTTACATGGGTGAGTAAATTATGCTAGAAATAAGGTCCCGGTTGCAAAAAACAGTAGTTCCCCTTTAAAGGAAAAGTTGGACTATTTTGAGAAATACTCAGGTTGCTAAAGAGAAACCAGTAGGCACAGTATCTGGAGAGTCAATGTGAAACTACAGCTACAAAGGGAGCTAAGCTAGCTGCTTTGTCCACCTACACCTATCAATAGGGATGTCCGATAATATCGGCGGGCCGATATTATTGGCCGATATTGAGTTAAAAATGTAATATCGGGAATTATCGGTATCGGATTTTTATAACCGCTGTTTGTTCTGTAGGCTTCAGCATTTCAGTGTGCATGAACGCAGCATGGGATGTTAACAGGCGCGTGCTTGATGACGTATAACAACAACAACACGCTAGTCTCGTAGGTTGCTAACTGTGGCTAACAAGCTAGCTCACCCGGTTTGGAAGTATTTCCAAGTGTCACCTACTAACAGTAAATTTGCGATTTGCAATGACTGCAAATAGGTGATATGTTATGTTGTTACCTAACAATTTTGGTGTAAAAAGACTGCACATATCGGTATCGGATGATATTGGTATCGGAAATTAGGAGTTGGACAATATCGGAATATCGGATATCGGAAGAAAAGCCAATATCGAGCATCCCTACCTATCAACCATAATAATCACTCTTTAATACGGCACCCGTCAGTGAGTGGGATGTATTAGGGAGCAAGTGGACTTTTTGTTGTCAAAGCTGACAACATTGGTAAACTGTGATGGCCAGAAAAGTGGGTCCGAGCATCTGCAGTGGTGAGTACCTATCAAAAGTAGTCAGAGAAAGGAAAAGTGGTGAACCAGTGTTAGGGTCAGGGCTCATTGATGCATGAAGGGCGCGTAGGCTGGTCCATGCTGTTCAACCCAACAATCAAGCTGCTGTGGCTCAAACCACTGGTGAATGCTGGTTCTAAGCCAGAATATTTAGTCCATTGTTTGTTCTGTATGAGCAGCCACAGACCAGTCAGGCCCACTGCCCACTTCCGACTTCTGAAAGCACCTACAGTGCTTGTGGCAGTGTGAGCATCTAAGCTGTACCACGGAGCAAAAGAGGAAGGTGGCCAGGTCCGATAAATGTTTTACATCATATGTTATGGCCAGGCACGTATCAGAGTAACATTCAGATTAATACCTAGACCCAGGTTTCCCAGAAGAACATTATGTGGTAATGAGATCATTATCACTTTCACTTCTGCAACAGTCAGCAATTTGGGGACTTACTTGACGCTGCAAAGAGTACTAACTTTTGCTACATGCAGTGCAACTGGGAAGAATATTTATAATTAATGTGTGCATTTTCTACGCAGACACGATCCATATAATTATGCACGTCCCAGCTGAGTCTGAGTAACACTGGTGACATAAATCACAGCCTGACTCATGAGACTGACGAAGGCTGAGGCTGGATGGTTCAGTGTTTCGTTTCTCTAAATGGGCACTTGGCTCATGTTCAATATCATGGGAACACATCAAAAACCTTGTGCTCAGCCACACTGGTTTTGGTCAACGCCACTAGAACAACCCTGGATCTGTTCATTTCCTCTGTTTCCTTTTCACTCTATGTCGCATTGGATCAGTTCCTTTGGGTCTTTTATTTACTATATTTAGGAAATAAAGACATTTTGCTACTTTCAGCATCCCTCTATCCAGCGGTATATCAACTAGGCAATTTAATTAGTATGAATTGTTACTAATTGATGTAATTTAAAAGGTCTCAGCAGCTTACCTTTCCCTTTCCAGTGGGCCTGGGAGGCAAAGCCAATGTGTCCACCATATTTGCGGTTAAACTCTGCCATGAGGGCTTTGTAGGGGTTTCGTATCATGAGGATGCTGGAGTCGAAGGCTTCAATCTCCTTCCTGCCACTCTCATGCGTCTTAATGCAGATCGTCCTCCCGCTCCGCCAGTGGTCGCGCTCACCTTTAAAGCCTGTGAAACAATGGCAAGGTCAGTTTCTTGAATCGACAGAGGTGTGTTTATGAATGGAGGCCGAGCGGGCCGTCTCAGAGGCCCACCTTTATTGTAGAGGGAGCCGTCAAAGTAGTAGCTGCCGGTGTAGAAACCTGTGGCGAGCTCTATGAGGTGGCGAGCCCAGGTGTTGCCTGCTCCAGGGAAACTGGCGAGGGCCACCAGCTGCTTAGCACGAGCGGGGAGGAAGTGCCGGTCCATGCAGCGGTTGTCTGGCAGACACACACAAAGACCAAAAAGCTGAATTATTGATTAGTTGTAGGTAGACTCACTGAAACAGCAACAACCTGAAACACGATCTGTGACAGAGATTCCATTGACTGTGCAAAAATATTTGTTAAGCAACACAATAAAGTTTCAAACAGGCTCTGAAAGTCACCCACTTCCTGCTTATCAACACAGTTTTGTCACAAGAAGGACAAGGACGGGCAAAGATGTACGGTGTTGCAAGGGCATCACATCATTAGCAAAAGAGGAAAGGTTGGGGTGGGGTTATTTTTTTGTTGTGTTAAGGATCTCCGCTTTTTTGTAACATGTTGCCTAATGATGGACACTTACTGACGTACAAGTGCTGCTTTTTTGTTTTGTTTTTTTTGTTTTGTTTTGTTTTCTTGTGGTGTGTTTTTGCTGATCCAAGCCCCCACTGTCTGCTGCACTGAGGAAATGCTGCCCACAACAAAGTGTCATCTGGAAACAGACTAATAATAAAACACACTACTAAAACTGGAGCCTTGAGCGCTAATATTGATACTGAAATAATAAAAACAAATCATATCAATTCAATGCAAATTTTCAGTTTCAGTGTCAAAACTCTTTAGACCATTAGTAGTTTATGTCCACATCGTCCTCTTGGCGGCCTTATCCATCTTTTTTATCCATTATCAACCTTTGCCCATTTAAATTAAAGAACTGTCTTATCTAATCTTATCGTGCAACACCTAGTATCATGTACCCTAGTTTGTATCTTGTATCTTTTGTTTAAGGCGTCTTCCTGTTAACAGGAAGGGTTTTCTTGCCAGACTTGTGCCCCCTTTGTGCTCACTTTGTGAGTTTCAGTCTCTGGTTTCCGTAAAGCGTCTTGAGACAATTTGAATTGTCCTTAACACTATTTAAATAGAACTCAACTGAATCTTTAACTGTCTTTTTTTTTTAAATTGTGGTCTGGCCTTTCTATTTCTAAAGCCTATTAGTGTTTGGATCTTCATGCCTACCAAGTCTTGTCTTGACAAGGTAACATGTACTGTGTTTGCACACTGAAGAGCATGTTTGGCCAGCTAAGGAGACATAAAGGTTTCGTTAACCTGCAAATTATTTTCCAGTCACCTGACTTTGGGATGTGCAACTGTGAATTTTTGCAATATAGAACAAACTAACCTGTCTCTTTCACTTTTCATCATTCTCTTTCCTGAATAATGATATTTTTATAGGGATACAAAAGTTACATGGGTGAGTAAATATAGGGAAGTCTACCTTAATGTTACTTTTATTTCTCGGTCACCTTTGAGGTCGATGTGAGCTCTGAAGTCACCGGATTTATATGTAAAATGTCCAATTATTTTCGAAACCTTGAATCTGGGTACCATTTGTTCAGTTGGCTACAGTATATCTCACGCAGTGCTCCAAATCTTCACATTAATTATTGCATTTTGATTTTGCACCTATTATGTTATTTCAAATTGAATGTGCCACATACAGAGTGTGTACTGTTCTTGTAAATTACTTTCTGTATTACTCAGTTGTTCCTGTACACAGGTTGTGGCTGACACTTAAGCTTTCACACATGCTGAAGCCTTCAGACACCAAACATTACCTTGAACTTGTGTCTGGTACACCACAAAGAACTTGTCATTTCCACAGCTTTCAAACTCCTCCCCGTGGCAGCGGTGGAGACACATGCTCTCGTCTTCCAGCTCATGCAGAGAGAAGAGTGGAGTCGGGAAGCCACAGTAACAGCGATCCCCAGCCAGGACGGCCAGCGTTTTCTCCTGAAAGACAGCAACCGTCACGCACCAAAATACACACGGGCTACACAAATGGCACACGGCACGGACGCACACACACAGAGACCACCCACTCACCCTCTCCGTGCACATGTCCACGCACTTGTCCACAGACATGTTTTGGATGACTGTGCTGAAAGGAAGAGCCAGTGTGACATTGTCTGGCCTGTGGAAACACCCTTTGAAAATTGCACTGCCATCTGAAACAGACAAAAGTAAGAATGTTAAAAAGAAAAAAGCACCACTATGTACTTCAGCTTTCTGGTTACTGAGCACAGCTTCCATCAGATTGACCTCCAACCACTGACCCCTGATGAAGCGCTCCCACTGGGACTCTCCTCCCAGTCTAGTCCCTGACCTGCCAGCAGACTGAACCAATAGCAGCACTCTTTCCCTGCAGTGTGATGATGACCTTAAACCTCAGGCCCTCTCTCTGGGTTGATGGATGGATGTGCCATACAGTAAATCACACCAGCAGTTGTTAGTTTATCCTTAAGGCAACATTTCCTGCTTTGATTTCACTATTCCACTTAGTCTGATTTCCTATTAAAACATGATTAAGAGGGTGGCACAGTGGCATGGCGGTTCCTCCCGACGTCCAAAGACATGCTCATTAGGTTAACTTGTGATTCTAAATTGGCCGTAGGTGTGAATGTGAGTGTGAATGATTGTCTGTCTCTCTGTGTTAGCCCTGTGATAGACTGGCGACCTGTCCAGGGTGTAACCTGCCTCTGACCCGATTACAGCTGGGACAGGCACCAGCATCGCCACAACCTCTCAGCAGTGAATGAATGAATGATTAAAAAATGTTTCAGGCTAACACAAGTGATGATATATAACACCTAAGAAACTGTAAGGGTTGTCAGTAGATAGTGAGGAATAAAGAGAGTGGAGGAAGGGAGGAAACTAACGCTTGAATAAACGCTGAATAAAATATGCAGGTGGAGCTCTGTTGTATTCCTTTGTATTATAGCTATACTTAACCATGATGGTTAAGCTCATCTTTGCTTTCCTTTACTGGAAGTAATAACAGCTAGGCCTTCAACACAGGAAACACCCTTTTTAGCAAATTAGCGCCGGACGTCTGCAGGTCTAATGTTTTATTTATTTCTGACCTTTTCCTCTGACTAAAAAAAAAATTGCATTTCTAATGTCATGTTCTCTCTGTTCTCCTGCGGCGTGTCTGCAGCGCGCCCTCGCACATACTTAGTTTTATCCTCACGGACGAAGCACTAAAACGTACTAAAGAGGGTCTCGGTAAGCGAACAACAGGCCACTGATGCATCTGTGCACATGTGAGCACTGCAGCTTGTGTGTGGCAGAAACCAACAAAACAGCCACATCAACACATTTCCTCTTCGCCGCTCACAAGACTGACATTAGGGTTAGAGGTGAGAATGAAAACATGAATAGCTTGCACAGCAGTTCGGCAGAAGGCAAGCACGGGGGGGAAAAAGCAGAAATGAAAATAACAATAAACAGCAGTGAACTAAGAGAGAGAAGTATTGGACTGTAGATGGATCATGAATAGATTTAGTTGTGTAAATATGCACCATAGATAGTCATACTAAGTATGGGGCAGATGAAACAAAGACAGTAAAGAAGGCAAAAATAAAAAAAGATGTAAAAATGTTTTCTCATGTTGCAGCTCGGACTTCACAATCACAACAAAAGGGAACAAAAAAAAGCTTGACGTACATTTCTAGCTTAGCACGCATATTTCATGTAATGAAACGACACAGCGTTCCAATTTTTCATTTCCAATAACACCTCTGTTTTCAGGCAGCGAGCATTTAGGATGCAGACCATAGCTGTCTGGACTATGTAGGGAGAACAGTTGTCCGGGGAAAGAGAGAAGCCTGCTCCCAGATATGGCAATAACCCAAAATAAAACAAATTTTGCATTTATGGAGCAGTTATACAATATACTAATGAGACTGATTTTTATCTAAAGTGAGGTTATTGAAAGAAACGAGTTTACACTGCGGCCCCGTGAGGAGCGACTCGTGTTCTTTCTTTTGAAGTCAGTGTCAGACTCACAGCGGCGCGCTGACTCGTGGCTCAGCTCCAGCCTATAGATGGACAGCCTGTTGGCTCCTCCACACAGGTTGCTCTTCTCGCCTTTGCACTCCATGTTGCATTCGCTCTCTGAAGCGTTGGGCGCCTGGATCTTGTGGCCACAGTAGCACTCTGCTCCAAACTCCAGGCCCGCGTACATATACCCCCTGGGGGAAAGAGAGAAGTTCAGAGAAGTTCAAGTGATTGTTGTGAGTCTTCATTATGTGTCTTAATCCCTCTAAGGCCAATACAGTTCATCCTTCTGAGCAACCGGGTGAGATGCAATCGATAAATGGGAAGAAATGACGCACAAAGGACGCAGAGGAAACATTCCTCTAAAATGACATTTCTTTCTCTCAGGTGAATGAAAATGAGCGAGGCTGTATACGCTGCAGGCCTCTAAGGCAAAGCCAATTAAACAGGAGTGCGTTACATTTGGAAATTTAACTCAGCTCACAAGGCCTTTCTCTCCCCTCTGTTGCTTCACAGAGAATTTGACTCCCAAGAGGCCTTTCAGATGCAATTAGACGTCTAACACAGCCCTCACACAGGACAAATCCCCCAGGCTGTCAATCAAACCCAGACCTCTGCGCGCCGCTATGTGTTGCCCCTCGTTTGTTTGTCTGTTTTTATTAACCCGCTGCTGTGGGAGAGGAAGCTGCAAGAGGAGGAGAAGGAACTGAAAACAAGCATCCCTCTCTCTCCGCTCCCATTCACCGCTCCGTGAATCAGTGGTGGGTGTAATTCAATGCATTCGATAGAGCCGTTCCTGGTATTCCTCGGGGAGGGAAAGACGAGGTGAGAAGAAGACTGTGAGGTAGCGTGGAGAGGGCGACTGGATGTGAGGAGGCAAACGGAGGAGAGACAACAGCTTAGAAAACTGGAGCACGCACAGTTTTTTTGTGCCGATCAGTAGAATGGCTGATGCTTCTAAACCACATACACGTGCATTAAAATTAGCTAAAGTGTTTGTCAGAAACAGGGCCTCCAGTTTAATCAGAAAAAAATGCACAAGAGTGTGTTATACAACCAAATGTATGCAGACGTCTATTCAGAGTGAACAGACAGGAAGTTGTCTTGTTAAAGGTCTAGCAGCTCTATTTGCTGCAGGCGCTATTAACAGGTTAAAGGGGGCTGTGGTTAGTAGGGGCTCAAGCAGGGACAAGCCTCTCAAGTTATTGAGATTACTGTTATCAGCCTATTTATTAATAGGCCATGATCAGGTTTAATTAGGAAAAGAAGAATCCCCACACAAGGCTGGAAGCAGTGTGTATTGAGATTTCCAGGCAGCATTTTGGAAATAATTTGCAAAAACACAGCAAAGACCAGCAGCTTCACATCCAACAGTTTTCATCAGCAAATGCATCAAAAGTTCTATAAATTTTTTTCCCAAGCATTTTCCATCAACCGTTCCTAAATGCTGCTTCCTAGATGTCAAAGGCTGTGAGACCCGTGTGAAGTGCGGACTAGAAATGCAATCTGATCAAATGCTCCCGCACAGCTGCTAAACAGGCCTGTGATTCATGGTCTTGAACGCCACAAATGGGGTGTACCCTGTGACCACAGCCAGATTTTAAATCTCAACATTATCTCTTCTGCACAATCACCACCACCGCTTAATTTCTCAGCCTCGCAGCGAGCACGGAAAAAAAGAGAGAGGGGAGTGAAAAAAAAGGAGTGATAACTAATGGATGAGCTTTTTTGTTGTTTGCTGCTGTCATACCTTTCTGCACAGTTGTCCTGGCAACGGAATACAGTCATTTTTTTGTAGTCAAAAAAGGAAACTCCTCTCAGCGCTCTTTTCTGGGTGTCGTCAATGTAGCAGCCAATATACTTAGCTGGAAAAGAGAGATGAATACAGTAAGTCAGTGACATATATGACACATTTCTACACATATTTATAGGTTTCTAACATAAGAACGCACATTACACGCAACTGTGCTTTCTCACCGGGCTGCACAGTGTATCAACAGAGCACATGAGGCGGCCAAACTGGGGCAGGATCTTTATTTATTTATAAAGACACATCCCCTTCTAGTGGCCTGTAAATGTAGTGGCAGACATCTCGCTGCTTTTTTCACAAGTGTGCGGGGGGCGGGGCTCCAGTGGACCTCTGCAGAGGCACGCAGTGACCCGTCAGCCGCTTCTTGCCTCTCATTAAAACAATTTTCTTCAGTCTCACCGGGCTACACACACTTTCTCCCAGCAAACCTCTCGCCATCTGTGCTGTGCCATTACCCCTCTGAGCCTCGGTTAATAGCTAAATGGGCAGAGCACAGAGCCCCCTGCATTACTTTAATTGTTATGATCTAAAGGCCTGCATTTGGACAGCATGTGGTGTTCTGCAATGGGCTGTAATCTTCCTCCTAACTATTGTTGAGCTGGGAAATAATCTGCTTTTCGTGGAGAGAGAGATGCTGATTTAAACAAAGCTGCAGCTCTTTGCAACGGCGCATTTATGCTTGACGCCGACATGAACGCAAGGAATGGGAGTGCACATGCAACCGATGTAATTCTTTTTGACATACAAAACATCTGCACCTGATAAATGTCAGCCATGTTTCAGCTCTATTCCTTTTGCCAGCCTCCCCCTGTTTCCCCATCAGTACGGCATATGTCTGTGCTATTGCGCCACACAGCTCAAATGTTTTCATGCGCTGCAGCCTGCACCTTACACTGCATTACTGCCTCTAGATTTAATTCAGGGGCAAAGAGAATCGTTACGTTTGGATTAATAGGAGAGGAGAAAGACTCTCTTAACCTGAACATAACAGGTTCTGAAGATGGTTAAGATTACAGAGCACAAATGCTTTAAAGCTATTAATTAATCTATCATCCCGCTCAGCTGCAGTCCTGTGAGGTTTCACAAAAGGATGGGAGGAGGACGACGACGACGAGGAGGAGGACGAGGAGGAGGAGGAGGAGGACTTAGCCACAACTGAGAAACCTTCATTTGATCATCCTGAATGTACACAATAATCATGGCTGTTTTCCTGCCCTCGAGTTTAGTGGGGGGGGGGGGGAGACACAGCCCCACACTCTGCTAGTTAGAAAAACATTATTCTTTTATATTCTACACTCTAATTCACAGCAGGGGACTCTGCTGTGACTCAGAGGTTTTGTAACAGCATAAATTATTTATTTTCTTTTCTGGCTCGACCTTCTTCATGCTCGCAGATGTTGAGGTCTTTCCCACAGAGGATTGTATTAAACATCAGGAGGCCATCCTCCACAGTTTCTCAGAGCACAGACAGATCACTCACACATATAAGTGTTTCACATTTGGGTTCCTCTCCGAAGTGTGCAGCAGTACTGTGAGACTAGAGATCAGCTTTACTGTAGAGCTGTAATAAACCTCCCCCCAATGGTATTTATGGCTATGTAATGTTTATTTTAAGATTTCATTGATAAATAAATTGAAACCAAACAGCTCGTTCTCATTTCCACTAATCTCCAGCAGTATCTGGACCATATGTTTATCTCTGCAGAGCGCCGATGTTAGATGTTTCTAGCTGGTTTTAATATTGTACAAAAAAATGTGTGAGCACTCCGTTTAACTGTAATGTATAGTTTATGTATATAACAAACATATTTATTTATTTATTTTCTTCTCTATATATGATAGACCTATATTTTCTGTTCATTCATTCAAGGCTGGAGCCTATCCCATCTGTCATCGGGCGAGAGGCGGGGTACTGTCTATCGCAGGGCTAACACACAGAGACAGACAACCATTCACGCTCACATGCACACCTACGGCCAATTTAGAATCACATTCTATATTTTAGTAACTATATTTATCTTTATTTTACATGCAAAGCATGAGATCTGAGGTACATCAAGAAGCCTAACCTCCCTCGACTTCTGCCACATAAAACTCGTTCATTTAAACTAAGAGCGTTCTCCCCTTTGTCACCTCCTGTATTTTGAACACACCCCTTTCACGCTGTTTTATGTCTGCTTAAGTGAAAGATTGAAAAAGTTTCCCCCCTGCTGTTGAAATGTGCAAATATGAGATGAGCTGGGAAGTGGAACCGAGGCACTAATGTGAAGCACATGCCACAGAGAGAGGCAGGTTTCTTCACTTGTCCCTCTGGAGGTTTGCTGATTCTGTGAAGTTGCAAGTTTCTGTTGGCAAATTTCACTGATATCTGCAGCCTCTTTGGATCTCCATTAAGGGGAGGAGGAAGAGGAATGTTTTGAGTCTAAACCTGTTCATTCTGTACTTTTCACTCTACTATATATGTGTCATGTTATTTATTTAACCCTTTACGGAACACATACTTCATTGGTATGTGGTTTTCACACAGATAATCAGCACAGATTGAGGAAACATCCTCAGGTCAAATCGGGATGCCATAACACTCTGGGGTCGAAATTTTGAATTCCCAAGTATTTCAATGAGTGTCCTATAAAGGTTTAATATCCCAGTAATAACAATCCATTGATAAAAATAATCCTAAATGCATTTTGTTGATCCTCCTTCTATAACTGTACTTCAGCAAAGGATTAAATCTTTCATTCCCCACAGTTTAATACGATGTCTATGATGTTTTGTTTTGAAAATGGGAATGAAAATTGATCAGAGAGTATTTTTCTTCGAACCAAACTTATTATTTATACAGCACTTTATCCAAAAGTGCAAAAAGTGATTGGCAGGATGAGAAAAGCACAGAGGAGAAAAAGAGCACTGAGTCAGGAGTAAAAGAGTCTTATGATCAGCTAACTTGACTGCGTGATTTAGTATGTAAGAGGCAGGATATTTGCGCTGTTCAGTCTGAGAGATGGATAAAAAAGTTTTGTCCTAAACCGGTGTTTTGAGAAAGCTTTGGGATGAGATAAAACGTCACATGCCGGCGAGGAGTTTACATGTAAACGTGGCTGTGCTGTTCATAAAGACAAAGATAAAACCATGAATCTTGCCGTCCTGTAGCCGTTTATGTGCCGTCATACTATATCGGCCGCAGTGTTGCAGAACATGTGGCACACGCAGCACAAAGCGGAGCCACAGCTGAAGCACAGACGGTGAGATCCTTGAAGGATTTACACTGAGAGAAGACAGAGGGCTTAATCATAATCATCATCTCACTCCACGCTCAAGAGATTCCCCACATGACCAATTACAGATAGGAATGTGGAGTCATTAAGATGCTTCAGTTTGTAATCAGAGATTTCTTTGGATCACATTCATATTAGCATGGAGTGGGACAAAAGCTGCCTGTTTGCTTGCCAGTGGATTTGCATCATGAATCAGCTTGTATTGGAAAGTTTCACATTTGGTGAATATTCTTATATCTGTTTTGATTATCCCACACACTGAATATTCATGCATATTTCTGAATACTTGTGGCAGCTTTACTTGTTCTAAAGTCAGTAAACTTCAACCACTGAGGACAAAAAAAAATGTCTTGCAGTTTGCCAGTTTACTTTGAGGTGTGAGTCAAGACCAAACAAGGCGCTAATGGTCGCTTTGGAAAACTACCAAGCTGAAAAAATTCCACTACAACAGTAGAGTAAAGCTTGCAGCCATGGTAAACCCACCTCTTCCGTCGTCCATGTCTTTGGCATTGCGTCCTTTAAGTGCACGGTTCCAGTTGCTGGTGTAGTCTCCCCCTTTGCCACGCGTCTCCTGTCCCTCCTTTCCAGTCCTTTTCATCCAAGGTGGACCATACCTCCGGCCAGACCTGCGCGTCTCCTTAAACACTCGACTCATGATGCCAAGCACCCGCGTGTCTGATGAGGAAGTCCGCCTGCCCATCTCTGAAACAACAACAGAGTCCCCGCCGCCCCGGGACCCGGGTCCACTGTTCCCTGCAAAGCCAGCGTGCAGGAAGACGAGGCTGCCGGCGGTCAGGTAGAGCAGGATGAGGGAGAAGAATCGCACGGGTTTCCTGCGAAAGTAGCGCTGTATCTTCAGCAGAGGCTTGGCCATGCTGGCTCCCTCCGCCGCTCAGACGCACTCTCCCAGTGATGAAAACTCATAAAGCAGAGGAATCAACAGCAGCTCTCCCTGCTCCCACAACACAGCCCTGGAAAAGTCAGTCAAAGCGTTTTAATCCTGCAAGTCCATCCAAACAATGACTTGACTTTTCGATCATGTACGAATCTTCAGTCTCAGGAGGACGATTCTTTGCGACGTTTGGTCTCTGCAGCTCACTGTGTCCACGTGAGAGTCTCTCTGCGTCCCCGCTGACAGTCCAGCCCTGACAGCTGGCTCCGGGGCCAAGGCATGAAAGGTGAGTGGCTCCGAGTGAAAGATGATCGGCCAACACTGCTTTCCCTCCGGTTATCAGCCTGCAGAGATGCCACACCAGCACCGCAGTGGCACTTTCTCCCACGCTTTGCAGAAGTAAGAGGGTTTTATTTACCAGCTGAACTGAGATCCTTTCGGCTTTGTGCAGCCAGCTATTCACTGAGACAATCTGAGAGAGAGGGCGTGACTCACCATCTGCAGCAAAGACACACACAGAGAGAAGGAAGAATGAGCACACACCTGAGTGAGTGAGCTTTTCACAAAAGGAGAAATCAAAGGGAAACAGATCTCAAACTTAACAAAGTTGAAAAACATCCAGGACACATCACAGATGCCAGGGATATGATTATACTGTTGTTTCATGGTATTCTCTTTCTTATGACTAGCAAGTGAAACTGTCAGACTCACCAACAGTAATGCATTATGGAAGAAAGACAACACAGGAAATCAATTAACAGGATTAAAAGCAATAAAGCACAACTCTCATATAGACTCTGTAAAGCTCAGAGCTCTGTATTGTCTTTTAGAAGTGGAGCCTAAAGGGAAATAAAGCCCTGTAGCATTTTCACAGAGGTCTTTGAGATTTAATGTGTTTGGGAGTTGGAGGAAATTAAAAACATGACTCTACATGATCTAAGGCGACAGAATAAAGAGAAGACGGGCGTTCAAAGAGGTCAACATGCTCGTCCATTTAATCTAAAGCATAATAGATGTCTTTGTCTTATCATAATTCTGTTTTTGGATTTACTGATTACTGCACTGCTTGGGACGGCCGATTACTTCCCAGATTCTCTGCAGCCTCCCTCAAAGGGGTCTCTGTTCTGGGATGTACGGCGAGGCTACAATTGGAAGGTGTAACGCAACACTCCTCAAGGTCAGGGAATTTTCTAGAGCATTCGAGGGGATACTCGCCCTAGCAGCTTTCTGTCTGCCCCGGGACAAATCCGCAGAACACTTGTCACCTGAAACCTCAATGGCTCCGCAGAACTCCTTCGCCTGTCCAAGCCTATACTTTCCCCCCCCCGGCTGTCTGAGAAGAGTCTGGGACCCTCAAGGAGAAATGGATCAGATTCTGCTCATGTGCATCCGGACACAAAGACAATACTCCTCCTGTCTTACATATTCTGTCCAGTCACTTATAAATAGCTGAAAGGATGGATATCTTTACCCTTGTCTTTGTCTGCCTCTTAATTATTCAGTGTTTTGTTCATTTTACATTGGATCTCTTCCTCAGAGTCCTCTGAGCTATGAATGATGGGTGATGCAGTAAAGTTAATAAAAAACATAGGAGATCATATTAGCGAAGTTCAACATGAGGACACTAAGGACATAAACAAGAGTGCTTCACATTCTCAAAGTAAGGAGGAAAATAATGTCTCAGATATAATCTCTTTTGGTGTCTAGTGTTATGTTAAAAGCATTTAGCAGCACGCGCAAATAATTCGGCAGCGGTTTGAAGGAACAATTTGACCTTTGTGAATATAAGCATATGGCAAATATAAATTCAAGGCGTGTATTTAGCTTACTACAAACAAAAAACAGGGAAACCAATTTTTAAAAAGTTCACTTACTATCACGTTATACAGCGATCAGCCACAACATTAAAACCACTGACAGGAGAATAGAAAAACATTGACCACCGCGTGACAATTAAATTCTGCTGGAAACTTTTGGACCTGACATTTGTGTGGATGTTACCTAGACAAGTACCACCCACCTAGACCAGACCACCCCATAGCAATGACATCAGCCATTCCCAGCAGGATGCAGCCTGACACAAACACTAAAATGGTTTAACTCAACAAAAACATGAACAAACAGCACTTGGCCTCCAGATTCTCTAGATCCCAAACTGATCAAATAGCTGTGGGACGCACTGGAACAAGCCTGATTCACAGGACCCAAGGCCCCCCACTAACAACATCCTGTTGCCAGACACCACAGGACACCCTCAGAGGGCCCATGTCCTTTCTCTTATGAGTTACAACTGTTTGATGCACAAAGGAGACCTACACAATACTAGCAAGGTGGTCATAATGTTATGCTCTGTGTATCTCACTGTCGCAAACAGAAATTTAAAAATTCTGTCATAACGCTAAGCTAAGCTAAAGCTAATGAGCTGTTCGCTGTAGCTTAAAATTTCGTGCACAGAGGCATCTTCTCATTTAACAACCGAGTAAATATTTCCCAAACTGCTCCTTCAACCACTCGTGTCTGAAATGTTAATAAATTTCTGTGATCTTTTCATTCCCACGAACAGCCCCAGGTCCACATGAACACAGTAACACAGTATGATAATCCCTTCATTTCTCAACAGCTGTATAAACAACATTGGAAAGTGACTCCTACACTCTAACCATGACGATCCTTCAGTCCTGCCAGCGTTTTTGCTTCCTATCATTGGAGAACAGATTGGACAGATGTGGTGAATCTTAAACAAACAAGTCTCCTAAACATGAGTAGGGTTATAAAGGGTTAAATGGAAAAATAAAACCGCTTGTTTCAACATGCTTTCCATTCCTCATAGCGCACTGTAGAGGAAAACAGCATCCTGAAAATGTGCAGCGTTCCTCATTGGAATTAAGGTCTTAAGGAGTCACGAGCGAAGGTGCACAGAGGGGTATTGTTTTAGGGCTGCGAGTGCAAACGGCATGCTCTGGTCGCTAGAGCTAAAACGCAGTGAGGTGGTTCTGCTGTGAAAAACACAGCGAGCACGTTTATGAGAGTGAGCAGATGGAGAAAATGACATAAAGACACATGTGACACCTTATCGTCCTGCCTCACATGAATGTGAGGCAACGGGGACACATGCAGGTTAATTACTGGTGTAAATATTTAATGTTCCCCACGGTTGTGAAGATGAAATTGAACTCTTCTCGTGACTAATTTGCAGGTTCTAATGACAGTAACACAAGTGTGGACGGACGCTTGTCGCAACTGGATCCTTAGTAGTGTACGACGTATTAGAGTGATGCTGGGAGCCGTGCCACACTGTACTTATAGGCTGATACTGTATATAGCAGGTACAGTGTTTACCTTGCTCACCAGATTAGCATAGTGTGTTAAGCTGCCTTTCCTCGCAGTACTAATCAAGCTGAGGCTCATAGGAGTGTAAATAATGTAGAAGGTATTTATTATTAAACCAAACTGAAGGTTTGACCTGATAATCTGGGATCACCAAAGCGGTAACGATCTATCTTGACGGGAACATGCCCTGAAACAAAATTCAATCAACATTTAATTAAGAGTCAGATATGTCAAGAGGAAAAGTCAAAGTATCATTATTTGGACTAACTGTCCCTGCAAAATGTAACCGCAGTCCAGATCTTCACTTTCAGTCAGTGGAGACCGACCAAGCAGCACTAGTAAAGCAAAATTAGTAAGCACTGTTGCTAAAATCACCCACGTAAGATCCCCAGACACGTGTTTGTTGTCCTAGGAGCAAACGCAGGTCATGGTAAAAAGGAGGAACCGCAACACACAAAACACAGGAGGCGCTGTAGAGGTGTTTATGACATATCACGGATAGCACTGAAGCGGAGTGGACGCGAACTCACTGACTGACCATTAATTCACATTCATATTAAATGAGCCGGCAAATATTTAATCGGAGCGGATTTAGGGGAGGAAACGTCAAAATTAATCTGCGCTGAGGAGGCAGGCAGCCAGCTCTGATAGTGCTGCAGGCAAATGGCTGCACAAGAGTCAATGCATAAATATTCTTCATCCCTGTCCTGGGACTCATTGACCAGGGAGGGGGTTGAGCAAGGCCGACCTGCGGTGAACTCTCAGCCAGCATGGACGGGCAGTGGGTTCAGACAGGGAGCTAGTTTAACCTTGAACATGACTATGCTGTGACTGACATGATACCGGCAGTAACAGGCTTCTAGCAGTTTGATTATGTAATATTTTTTTCAGTCTTGAAGGCAAGATACGACCAAGAAACACATGAACTGTTAAAATGGAAACGAACACATGTTTCTGGTTCGTTTTTATCTCCAATCAAAACTGGATTTGATCTCTGAAGAGCCCGGATTCGTAGGTGGTGGATATGTTGTCATGACAGAGGCTGATAAAACTCAGTTGTGTTACTTGGTTCTGCAGATGTAATCAATTTCCATTCCCTCGCCTGTCGATTGCCAAGAAGCATTCTTTTCATTCAAATGTGGGTGAAGCCTCTTGACTGCCAGACATCCGAATCCCCAGTGCAAATCACACCAGCTGTATTAAATTAGCTGTGAGATCCTCCCACACTTTTAAATTTGGTTCTCTTGCTGTGTTTTCACAGCAGTTGAAAAAAAAAAAAAACAGGAGGAAAACGACTGTACGGCGAAATGTCAGCGAGGTTATGTTGAAAAAAAAAACACAGATACTCATTTACAATGGGCTTCTATGGGGACGAAGCATTGTTGAAATAGTCTAAATCAACAGTAGCAGGAAGAGGAGCTTGTCAGGGGCTTTGGTGCCAGCGTAAGAGGGAGAGGAAACCACTGGAGTTTTCTCTCATTGTCCTCTATTTCTCTGTTTGTACAACGCTCAGCCCCATCCTGTAAAAGTGCAGTACTCTAGGATGTCTTTCGGCTCTGAAGCAGCAGAAGGGTTAACAGCGTTAGCCGAAGCAGCCCTGACCCTCCCCTCACCCTGCGGCCTGTCTTTCCGCTCTCCTGGTGTGTTTGGCCTGTCAGCGCGCATTAGCCATGTTTGTCAAATCAAATCAAACTAAAGATCACATTCCTCCCGCGGTGATGACACTGAGCATGCTCGCGTTTCAAGTTTAGGCCGACCGATTTTTCTTTTTAACGTCACCGTCTGCGTGCGAAGTTACCGGGCGCCTCGACGCAATTCAGTTTTTAAATGACAAAGCTCAAAATAAACCACCAGGATGCCAGAGTTTTGCTGCTAAGCAGACCAGCTCTCTCTCACTGCAGATGGCAACTCTTAGGAGTGCATGACCCCTGGAAACTGGAGTGTGAACATGGCTGTTTCCAATAACAACCGGACCATGCTGCCAAAGCAGTTTCATTCGTTAAGTGTTTGGCAAAAGCCACAGCGGTATGCGCTACAGTTCTGGCTGCACATTTTCATGTCAGCCATTTTAATTCGACCTGTGTTTGACCTCACTGTGTACCCACGTTATTGATTGGCTTGATGCCCAGTGCACTTAATTACTGGTGGCCATTCAATATGTTTGCAAGAACCTCTTGTACAGTGGCAACTCACATGAAGCTAGGGCACAGATTTAAATTTCCGACATGCTTTTGTCTGAAGCCCGGAAAGATGGCGGTGTACCATTAGTTACAGATGACATCCACCTCTGCGTCATCCTGACACCCACAAGTGCTACTTCACATACCCTGTGATAAGGTTTCTAAATATAGTTTCCGCTATGGGTGTTACAATTTGTTATTCTTATCAAGAATCTCTGCGTGTCGTGATAGCTTGAAAATATGAAGGCATGATGAAAATATCTGCAAGCTCAGCTCAGCACACTGCTGAGAAATGAACAATGCAAGATGTTAACGCCTTACTTAAAGTTTGACTTTGGAGCTTTTGTCTCCCCCCGTCTCTCATTGACAGCAACTGCGCAAACACTGTTGACACGTGTAAATAATGACATGTCTAAATCTCGTCTTTAAGCGCTCTCCAACAAGTAGAAATCACACCGATGGTAATCCGCGTTTGTTCTGAAAGTCAGTCTCTTGTTAGACTGTAATCCTTCCTCTGAACATGACGCTTCTGTTTCTTTTATCTGTGGCATGAGAAACACTTCTTCAATGCTTCCCCGGCTCCATTTCATTCTACCTTATCGCCTCTCATTTCCTCTCTGTGGGCTCTGACACACTTCACTATACTCCTTTTCTATCGCTATGGTTGCTTCCCTCTTCAGCTCCAGAAAAAACAGTTATTACCAGTTCAAGTGAAATGCACTGCTAGCGTACGAGGGCTGCAGCAGACACCAGATTTGAAACTCTGATAAACCAGCTGACTAGAGTGATCAATAGGCTGTGTAGAGTTGTTCGGTATAGGATTGATAGATTTCCTCTAAATTACCAGCGTGGCTTCATTTTTTTGAGGCTGGCAACAGAACTGTGCAAATGTACATGATGCAATTAAAGTGCACTACAGCAACCACTGTGAGCCTCAGCTTCCCTATGAATCCTGACAGTTTAGGTTTGAACTAAAAAGAAATGAAAACTTTGCCAACTTTTACATTTCACACACACAGCCACCAATGCATCTCATAGATCATGTTATCGCTTATGACAGATTTTAGTATCGAGTTAATTTGGCTGCATCATTACATTTAGTCCACAGTCTTGGTTTATTTGTGAACATATCAAAAATAGACCATGCCAATAACAAGTAGGGGCTGTTTTTAGCCAGATGGCTGAGCTCAGACTGCACACTACAAACCACTTCTGAACAGAAAGATTTAAGATCCTGATCTCTTGTGTGCTCTGCGGTGGGGCGTTTGCATGTCATCCTTTTAAGTTTAGTTTTGAAACAGGCACTTACCGATGAGCTGAATACATACTCTTTGCTGCCCTCATGAAATGATTGCTGCATTTAGCCCCGTTGGTTGCACCCTCTCGAAGCCTAATTACAAATTCCATTGCATTTGGCACTGGAGAGTCCAGACAGACCAATGACGGGAAGAGTTTTTAAAGCACACCCCATGAAGCTTAAAAATTAAGCCCAGGATGGCAGGGAAAAAAACTCATTGTAATCCTGATAATACTTAATGGTCCATTAAGCTCAGTGGTGACCTTTTATTCTGAAAGAGAAGAGGTAAATTAAAGCGTCTAAAAATAATGTAATCCTCTTCTTTGACTGGTGCACAGTAGCGTTAATCTGCAGAGTTGTAATCGAGTGGATGATGATCACGAACATCTCCACCAGTATACAGTGATAGGCAAGTGGCACGGTCAGAAAGGAAATGGAAGTGACAGAGTAATAGCTCCTTTGCGACTGCGGACGCAGAGCGGCTGAGTTGAATTAGGCGCGGGTGAAAAGACGAAAGAAACGGACAAATCATTTGGATTAGCGCTAATTCTGCTGTAACTCTGAAAGAATGGGGGAGACAATGAAATGGAAAAGAAAGGCCTTTTGCTATTTTTGGTGAGACGCTGAAATCCTTTTCAGTGCCAACAGAAAGACAGTCCTCGCACTAATGATGTGCCACAAAGCTTGGGAAGAGAGAGAAATATCCCAGATTCCTGCTGTTTTCAGTTTCTGACCCACCCTCAGTAGCTGCTGCCCCCAGATCCCAGCTGGCCACATGGATGGACATTTGAGAAACAATCAGTTGAAACAGTCCTCTCTAATGGCTTCATAAAAGGAGTAATTATTCTGCAGCAGGGAGACACTGTCAAGAGAGAGATCAAATGATGTCTTCCACTATCCAGCCTTAACAAAGCTCTTCATTCAAGGTCTTTCAGAGCATTTGCACGATTTTACTTTATTTTTGAAGAGGGGAAAAGAGGTTTTTCCTCCTTCTCTTCTCACACCTCTACTAAGCACAGAGGATCTCTCGGCCTTAATTAAAAGTGAATTCTCCCAGCTCAGTTCTGCTGGGAAGCTCATTCCTCTCTGCTTGAATAGACTTAAGAGGGGATTGCAGAGGGTTTCAGCAAATGAAGAGTGTTGGGGGGGAGGTATATGGTAATGACTGTACTGTTACTGTATGGAAATTGCTGCAGTTTTGAAGAGTTAATCTAAAAGCACCACACAGGCAAGCACATCCTTACTGCTTGCAGCTAAGAAATACAGTTATTTATTAACTGAGAACACGGCACTTTCTTTTTCCATGTCGGACAGCGAGAAAACAAAGATTTCGCCGAGTGTTCCCAGCAGCAGCGAAGAGTGGGTGCTGCGGCTCAGTCGTCACTGTTTGACACTTTTGATATTCATCCTGTTCTGTTTACTGTTTGTGAGCTTAAAACGATAAGACAGAAAAGACGACAATAAAGACAGCACCTTCCATTATCAGTCACCATCCTGGTTTCCCATAGAAATGATGTCTAATTAGTTTTTCTAATTACATTTTGAGGGGAAATGTAATTGTTGCCTGGATTACGTCCTCTGCTTCCCCACAGAGCCACATTATATAACAGCACCATTAGTCAGTGGGAGGTGGTCAAGGTTGATAGAGGGTGCATACAAGTAAGGGCCTCAGAGAAGACTAGGGTTTGCATATTCATTTTTATTATTGTTTTATACCTTTCCAGCAATTACTTGCAGGACACAGGAGAAGCTAAGAAGACTATATATTGAACTGGATTACATTAACTGTAAATGCTTGCTCATGTTGCTGCATGTCTGGCGGGTGCAGCTGTTAGCTAACATCATATGAGGTGATGTGTTGAGGAGTTCTGTTTACATGTCATTGCCTCCGGCTAACCACAAATTCAATAAAGACAGATGTAATCCACAGAAATGAGAGTGGCATCCGTCTTTCCATTACTGCTCTTTCACAGGAGTAAAAGAGTGTCACACGAAATGTTAAATTATTCCTCTTAACCCCGGTGCACAAATATTTTTAACAAGTTAACTAGTTTCTGGCCAGTGGCAAAATCCCTAGTCCAACAGCAAATGCCTAAAGGAAGCATCTTTATTTAGAGGTGATGAGAGTAGCATGGTTATTCTCAGAGGAAGATGTTGACACGACTGTCCTTATGTGGATCACGGCTCGGTCGAGGCCGCTGGGCAGAGTAAGAGCGGAAAAACAGCAGAGTGCTTGTCGGTGCATCGAGAGGGCAGACAGACCCTCCACTGTAGGACACGTATTCAAGCTCCTGTGTCAAGGACTGCCCACCCTGCTCAAGTGTCATTAAGCAAGCAAGAAGCTGAATCCCCCAGGTCTGTTGTTCGGCAGCTCTTCACTCTCACGTCCCGCAGTGAGAAAAAAACAAAGAGCATATTGTATTGTATTTATCTTTTAAGAAATAAACGGTGGGCCGAGGAATTTATTCACTGAGGGAATTGAAATGTAAGGTTTGCTTCAGAAGCACTGGAGCACACACTCGTGTTTGAAGTGACAAGTATTGACGAGATTTCATTTCCTTTATTGTCTCTTTGCTTCTGCTTCCTGTGAGAAACCGCAGCATGGACTCAGAGTTGGCTCCTGTGCCTCTGAAACCATTTTTGTCCAGAAAAAAAAAAAAAAAAAAGATTGTTCTGTTCTGTTATTGATTGTACCTTTATCGATTAACATTGTGGTTTCCAACTCTCCGATTAAGATCCTGAATTTCAATGTATACATTTCAGAGCTATATAAGTCTACACAATTCTAAGCTGGAAAAAAAAAGAGGATTAAAGAGGTTACTAAAGATGCTGTGTGGAGTATTAAGGTTTATCCCGTCCACAGAACCACATGCTGGGATCACTTCAGCCAACACAAGGTCCTGAGACTACAAGCTGCTGTCTCTGCATGGTGCCCAGCTAACACTAGGTATTAAGTAAAACAGTATTTTGTCTTCAAAACATCACATTATGTGTGAAAAGGAGGACTTATGCCCGCAGAATCCCTATTTAAATTACAAATACAGTGATATTGCACATTGTATATTGTGTACTTTCATATTTATTGTACAGACTGCATATGGTCATATTTACTGTGTGCAATAACAGCATTACTGGTATTTTCTGAGTCGAATAATGTTTCTCTAATGTTCCTGTATCTCTCTGACAGGGCATTACTATAGGTGCATCTTATCCTGCCTCATTGTATTGCTATGGTTGAAAGTTAAGTAGGAAAAATAAATAAAAAATCAAAACCTATTTAAGTACAAATGGCTATGCTGGAGTCCATTTTATTTTACTCAAGTTTTAAGTCTTTATTTGGGTTCAAGCCACAGTAAGATACTGTAAATGTGGTAATGAACCGTTTAACTTAAAAAACTGAGCTGAGTTCTTCAAGGATTGTAAAGACAGAAGACAGATGCTTTGAATTTCAACTCTGCATTTTAACATTTACACAGACCGAGTATAATTTAGCCAAAATTTTATGACATGACTGTTATTTTTCCTCTACTGCCTTGCTATTAGTACGCCATCATATTGCTTTCACCACCTACACACACAACCCACAGCAGAATCTCAAGTACTTGACACCTATGTTGCTGGTGTATTTCCGGGGAAATTATTACTAACCGAAGCAATGAATCAGCTCTCAGCGAAGTCACTGCGACAGAAAGAACTTCTTCACGGAACAGCGTCTGAATTGCATTATTGCAAACCGGTGATGCCTGAATTTATTTTTCTTTATGAAAGAGCGAATGAAAGGATAGCATGAGAACGGTCATCTGTCGCTGAGCGCCGCCGCGTACGAGCTATTTAGCTGTTTTTGATGAGCTGTTCGGTGTGCACAATCACGCAGGGCAGCGAGACGGGTGCAGTGGTCTGGATGCGTTCATCTGAGGAGCATGAAGCGTGGACGTGCTCGTGTAGCAGGGCGCACTGGAAGCATGCCTTGCAAAATGTGTAGCGAACCATGAGCCTCATCAGCATCACGCAAATTTGGCTGTAAAGGTCGAGCAGCACCAGAGGCATGCTGTCAACATATCCCTTCCAATTAAATATGAACATTGTTGGAGGCCCTGTTGCTCATATGTCCTATTTTAACTCAAATGCTGTTGTTGTTGTTGATGAGTTATTGATGTCATTGTGTCCCCAGTGTTGGTCCCCAGAGCTGTGAGGTTTGCGAACGAACCAAATCTATTGAAAGGCTCTTTAAAACCAACAATGTTTTTGTTTTTTTGCTTCACACACTTCATTTGAAGTGAGTGGCTGGTGACACAAAAAGACAAAATGAGCCACAAACAACTCAGCAGCATTAGGATGCATTTTTGTCACGTCTTTACCAAATTTTCCATGGGATATGTAAATCTATCAATATTTCAGAATAAGCTGAATGATTCTGATCACAATCTTGCCACTTCATTTATCCCGGATAAAATGAGTTACCTCCCGTGCGGGCTTCTTAAAAATACATGCATATCAAAATGAGCCAGTCTTTTGAACGACTCTTTGAAAGGAACAGTTTCACAAGATCCGGCTCCTTTTAAAGAACCGTAAGTCCCATCAGCTCTGTATGAAATAACAATACCGTGACTAAGCATGTTTTACCAGACAACAAATCAACATGTTTAAATCCGTGCTGCTCTACTTGCAACTCAAATGGAAACTCACATGTAAGTCTGAACGAAAGCTGGGGGAGCTTAATGTATGTTCAGGCCAAACAGTGTCTTTAAAACATGTTATGATAAAGGACTCGCTCTGGGCCTTTGCCTACTTCTTTTCCTTTTGGAGCAAGTTTGTTTGTAATACAGATTAATGTATGTGCTGCAGGCATGCTTGAATCTATTAAGGAGAATTTGAGTGTATTAAAGATTGTATTTGTTTAAGACTTGAGATCTGTTTGCTTAAACTCATCATTCTCAACTAGCAGGTATTGTTGAACTCTCTTTCTCTTTCTCTGTCTCTACCCGGCTGGATTTAGGCAGATGGGTCCCTCCATATGAGCTGGGTTCTGCTTAAGGTTTCTTCCTGTTAAAAGGGAGGTTTCTATCTATCTATCTATCTATCTATCTATCTATCTATCTATCTATCTATCTATCTATCTATCTATCTATCTATCTATCTATCTATATATCTATATATCTATCTATCTATCTAAATAAAACTGAATTGAATTGAACTCATCATTTGCCACGTAAACTAGAAGAGGTTTTTCACAATGAAAAGGTTACATGCACTGAATATGTGTACACAGGAAAATCCCATATTTTGCAATTAGATGCGCCTAGGTATGTGTGTGTACGTGTGTGTATATATATGCAGAAGCAGAAATGTGCAAAGTATCTGGGGATGCCGGGTCTCTGACAGCAGCTTGCCCGCGCTGGGCTGGCAGGAAGCTGTGCTCCTCGGTGCTGCAGCGTCTCCTGAGATGAATAAAATATGACGAGCGCACCGAATAGTGCTTCACTGTTGCTCTGATGCAACGTGGAACAACATCTCCAAAGCAGAGGAAGAAAGAGGAAGACTGTGCGTGCGTGCTGGATGCAGAAACAGAAATCTCTGAAATAACAACAGCGAGGTGCTGGGTTATTTTCCTCTTCCAACACGTGGCTGCGTTTATTGAAATAGTCTGTTCACCCATAAAAAACATATTTTCTCACTTTCCTCTTCTCACCACGCAGGTAGATTTGGTCTTTTTTTTTGTGCTCAGGTTTTGAATTTCTTCCCCTGGAACTTAAAGGGGCTCTGTCTTCAGTTAGAAAGTACTTCCAAAGAAAACCTTTCACAGAGAGGTCTGTGGTTTTTCTTGAATTGCAGGGGCACCGTGTATGGAAAGGCATTTTAGTGCTGAACTTTGCAGTTGCTGTGAAGATAACGAACAAAAAGTGCCCCACACATCCACTCAACTGGGGTGGGAGGCAGAAATCACAGAGAAGGCTCTTTGAAACCTTAGAAAACAAGAAAGATTTTTGAATCTAAAACTGTTAAGATTAATGCACTGTTTAAGGTGCAGACTGTGATTTACACAAAAATGCACATGTGTAAAAAATTAAAATAAATGTTTAACGTCAGACTCTTTAAACTGGTTAGATGCTGGTAACCGTCCAATAATAACAGACCTGATTGCCTGAGAACACAACTCCCACAAACCGCAGTCAGTATTAAGGTCACATGCTGCAAACCGAGGATGTGTAAACTACTCAGGAAGTGAGCAGACAAGTCAAAGTTATGGATAAACAGCTGAAATGCCACAGTACTAATTCAAAGCTTAATCATCGACAGTTCCAGGACGTTTCGAAAGGATTCACATGAGCACACACGCAGCAGCCAGTCTGTGTTTTCTTAACGGTGAAATATTATCAGACAACTACATGAAGACATCTACTGAGGAACTAAAACATAATAACGCAAAAGCTCGTGCTTCCAGCTCGGCCTCACGGCGCTAAAGTCGCCGGTTGGCCGAGGAGAGGCCTGGGGTCAGTGAGCCGCCGCCGAGCGGGAGCCACCCTGCCCTTCTGAGCAACCTGGGAAAGACATCTGCTCCGTCACCGTGAGAGCAGAGGCGAATGAGGGTTGACATGGCACGGTGATGGGCTCGTGGCCGACCAGGCGTGCCTCATTTTCTGCGTGTGAGAGTTCCTAACATCAAAACCAACACGAGCAGTTGCGGTGACAGATGGAGAACATTAGCAGTGCTCATGTGTGTGCTCTGCTCGCTGCCACATCCAGAAAAGTAGCTGATAAGGGGATAGACGCTATTACTCGCCGCTCTAAATTAATGGAACAACATGCGTAAGAACAATAAAGCCGTACTTTAGGTGCGTATAAATAGGCGCAGCTTGGTTACCGTTGCTTTCAGACAAATTCCCAGTAGGTGCAATTACTGAGCGCAGAACTATCATGAGGTAGTGTAACCCTCTAACGACATATTCCCAACAGGAAATAAGTAAAAGTAGTTTATCTGCTTACAAGCATCTGCTGTTCCTGCGGTGGATGCACAACAAAGTAACACCCACCTTGAATTTGGACAAGTAGTTCATTTCACAGCAACCTGACAAATTTCTGTAACAACTGTGACAGCCCAATTAGGAGTCGGCACGCTCAAAGGAGATCTGAAGCCAGAGTTGACACTGACTGCACAGGCTGACAGACCCAGAGGGGGCTCCACTACTTTAGCCTTTTTATCACGCCGGGGCTCCTGCTGCTGCACCGCGGCATTGTTGGGACGGGGCTCTTCAAAATATCCTGACATCCCCTTTAAAGCAAAAGTCTGTCTAATTCTTCGCAGAGCAGTCTGGCTGTGTTTTCACAGATCGACTACTGCTTGATGTTCTCCGAGCTGAGAAAACACCACGGGGCTCCTCATTAATATGGATGTAATATCTCCTTTATCGATCTAGTAGAGCTTAAAAAAAAGAGAATCCTTATGTTTGCCGTCATTAAATTACGCTTTTGAGCCAAGATCCTCAACATCATTGGAAACAAATTATGTCTTGTTACCTCTACGACTCAGAGTAAAATACTCTAATGTGGAAATTCACTTAGAAGTATAAATACGGTTTTACATGAAGAGAGTTACCCACAGATAAATGCTTCTCACACAGACACACAGACCATTGTGTCCTTCCGTTCCTAAAAGTGGAGTTGGTAAACTACAATTCTCTACTTGAAGGCACTCCTGTCGCCAGGCTGGACCTCTGTTGGTACAGCAAGTACAGAACACAGAGCCCGGCAGTTTAACACCAACAAAGGCCTTTTTGTGAAGCAGGGATCAAGTTGAAGAAAGAACAAGAGGGTCGGCCACTCGAGGTGAGCCATTACAGCGGTGATGTGCTAATCTGTACGACTGGCACCATCTCAAGGTCAGCCGCGGACCACAGAAAAAGTGTCTTTCTATATCACTCTTCTCAGCTTATCTTCTGCCGCGCCAGCTCTCTCTCTTTTTTTCCCCGAATTTATTTCACACTCTGTTCCTTCTGACTTCACACATACAATGTCAAAGCCTTCTGCCTCCTCTGAGAGGTTGGTGTCAGACAGGCAGCCGTGAGTCAGTCTGATGGCGGGGAGGGCGAATGGAGAGTTTGGGTCAGACTGAGGGGAGCCGGCGTTGATGCCACAGATGGGACCTTGACTGACCTCCTCAAAAAGTGTAAAGGTTAAACGTCTTATCAAAAGAGATTGTCTTTCTAAATTGATTGAGTATATTGCTAGACTGTAAATTATATGACCCGAGGATAAGAGTAAACTGTGGGGAAATTATAGGACACACAAAGCAGCCGCAACACTACAACCACTTAAGGGAGATATAAATAACACTGACCTTGTGACAATACAATGTTCTGCTGGGAAACGTTTGGACCTGGCATTCATGTGGATGTTACTTAGACATGTAGCACCCACCTAGACCTGTTACACTCCTTAATGGCAGCATCCATCCCCAGCAGGATGCAGCCGGACACAGACACATAAGAACAACTCAAAACAACATGATAAACAGCACAAGGTGTTGATCTGTCCTCCAAATTTAGTAGATCCCAAACTGATCAAGTTCATGTGTCATCTGTGGGATGCACTGAATCAAGCCTGACACACAGAAGCCCCTCTCCTCAACCCATAGGACCCAAAGGCAGGACACCCTCAGATGGACCATGTCCATTCTCTGATGTGTCTCTGAACTTTGTAGACACAAGGGAGACCTATCATAATGTTATGACTGCATATATGTGTTACGAAAGAAAAACAAACAAGTCTCAATGAACAAAACTATCAATCTATTCAAAAAGCAAAGCAGAAATACATACTGCGTATAAGATGGATACAAGTATTCACAGGAAAACAGAAAATAAAATAAAGGGCCACCATCAGGAAAGAGGTTAATCTTTTTGCTCAAAACCAAGAACCAAATGCAAAGCAAGGACGTTTGAGAAAACTCTGAAAGACATCACAAAACCACGATGATTATGTGCATGCACCCGACATATCGAATAAAAGAGTACAACAACCTTCTAAAAGAAGTAGTTTCAGTCTCTGCGTCGCCAAAGGAAACTCTCTCTGGATGTGATCACACTTGCATGAAAGGACACGTTGGTAGATAGTCGACATGCAATCCCCACACCAACATTTGGTCTCTGACAGACACACACACACCTCATATTAGCCCAGGTCAGATTAAACATGTGCCCAGCGGGGCTCCTGTCTCTATAGAAAAGCCTGAACAGCAGGTCTGAGTACAGAAATATAATTGGCTTTTAGTAGATTATAACCAGCCATTGCTAACAGCAGGTGAGCGCTCGGAAACGTTTTTTGTTTTTGTTTTTTTTCAGTGAGGAAAAATCTATCTGAAAAGTGGAATTCATACAGCACATTGTTTTGAATTTACTGTAATGGTGGCTGTGGGTTGTTGTTTATTTAATCAAGGTTATCGGTTTTCTTTTTCACTTTGTTCTGCCAACTGTAGCTTCCACATCTACAGTTCGTAGCTAAATGGAATCCTTTGACTTGAGTCACAGATTAGATTTTGGGGTTTCCCGGCTTTGTCTGGCGTCTGCCTTCAAGTATTTCTGTCTAGGCAGTCATTATCAGGATCCGTCCGACGGAAGAAGTCTCGTGTGGAAAATAATCCGAGTATAAGCTGAAAATCTGGCTGAGATGCGCATACAGCGAGGCTGACCCACTCCTTGGATCTGTGGAGTCGTAACACAGTTTTAAAGATTATCCTCTTTCTAAAATCGTCCTTCCTTTCAAGGAAAGGAGAATTATTATAGCAGGTTATAATAAATAAAGGGATTCTCCTTTGTGTTTGAAATTAACTTGAATAAAAGTAGAACACGACGCAACCAAGTGTGAGAGCATTACTCTGTTTTTGAACGTCAGATGCTATAAACACTCAGAAACTTTCAGCCTATCTCTGGAGAAGACAGCAGAGTAGTTCAAGCTCTAATGAAGATCCTGACATCCTTTCTTGATGGTGATATATCGTGATTGAACGCACCGCCCAAACTACACACAGCTCACACCGCACCACTGTCAGTTCACTGTAACGGCCACCACCAGCAGGCAATTCCTCTAGCGATCTTCAAAGCCCGCAGCCACTGGATATGATCCGAGGCACGTCCTCGAGAGGTCGCAGAGAGGATGGAGGAATAATCTCTGGTGGAATTCAAAGCCTTCTCAATGTGCCGTCGGCCACCCCGCCGTTACACAAATGACTTCATATCTGAACTACTTCTGGGCTTCCACTGCTAAGCTTCAGTGGGAAACTCTATGAAATTCAACATCAGATTTACAAAAATATTTTTCTTTCAGGATTTAATCTTTACGTCACACATGCCACGAGGGCTCTCTGTGATACAAAATGCTGTGACTTTGACCCTGATTATTCACCACATTAGCTGCAGCAGCAGTGGGGGCCGCATCCTCTATTTCATAAGTGAACAAATATGAACTTCAGCTGTCGGCATATTTCCCTGACGTCTGTTCACTTCTGCCTCGGGGAGAATCGAGCTCACGGGATGACATGTCCACTGTTAATAACAACAAAATCTATGTGATCTTATTTTTGAAATGAGCATCTGCAAACTTCTGCCCTCAGAGCTGAAACCACATGAAAACGTGACAGAAACTCCCATTATTGACGGTTTCCAGGCGGGGGGAAAAAAAGAGAGGTTTTATTTTGCAGTGATGCTCATGATATTGATCGATTTAGTCTGGACCAGATTCAGTCGCTATGAAATGAGTGCTGTGCTCCCTCCCGGTGCCATAACAAGAGGTCTGTCATGCTCTGTGCTTTTTATTTACTGTCCTGACAAGTGCTGAAATAGCAGCAGAGTGAGCAATTAGTGCCGTTCGTCAATTGATTTTAACGGCGTTGTGATCAATCTTAACAACCGCTGCACTCTTCTTCTTCGTTGGTTTCGACACCTCACAATGAGCAATTGGTTCAATACAGTAATCTACGGTACGCCAAGGTCATCAGGAGCAAGGAGGCGAGGTGAAGGCTGCACAACTTGCATGATTTTATTAAAGTAACTCAAAGTAACTTGGGAAGTTGTGTGTTTGCACCGCTGAGGACGAACAATTAACCCCACTGTTAATTAGGAGGCATGTTGTATACTTGAATTATTATGTATTTCCTAAACTCTAAGAAAAAGTAAATAATTCCCTTAATAAGAGAATGGCTAGCAGCTCAAACCCTAAGATAGTCAATTTAAAATAATAGTTACTACAAAACAATCACACAAACAAGATGCATTCTTGTTCCACATTAAAAATTAAACAAGACTCTAGTAAGTTGTGTCTATGTCAGAGTCACAGACACAACACTAATTCAGAAATATTCTTGTATCTGCTTCCTGAACCAAAGCAGTTAAATGAGGGAGTGAGTGCAGGTCAGACTCTGCCGCTTTCCTGAGTGTGATTTGCAGCTCCTGTTAGAAATTAGCAGGAGGGCTCTAATGGAATTCCAGCATCTTCACACTTTGGGGGAAAATGATGAGGGCGCAGTCTGTGGGCCACCAGAAATGCACCTGATTACACTAATGCATTTTTTACTGGCTGGAAAACGCAATAATTTACTGAACCGGAGCTGGGACATCTGCAAATCCACCACACAAAGGCAAAAAATAAAAAATTAAAAAAAATTAAAAAGCAGCTCCCAACTGGATGAGGTTTAGTATTATCAAAGAATATCATGTTTATATGGTCAGGTTGTAGCTTCTTTTTCCATCTCCATTGTCAGTGTCCACCAAACAGAATATCTAAATAAAGAAATGGTGGGAAGCTAATTTCTAGTTTGCTTATTTTTTAGTCTAATTCACTGCCTACAGACCATAAATATTCATGTTATAGCAGCTGTGAGACCATGAGGAGTTCTATAACACAAATTTAACCAACAGCTGTTCAGTTTCACAGGACTTATTCTGAGCTGCAGCGCTAAATATCTCCTTATTCTGTTTCTATAATAGGAGGTAATGTGTCTCCAACTTACCTCAAACATGAGTCAGGATAAGGTTCTAGTAGATGGTTGACAGGACGTAACTCGCCTGATGATAGTCATCTCTCAGGCTCAGACATGATGTTTCATCTCCACGATAACTGAGCCAAATAAAAACAGCACCAGGTTATCTCAAAAAGCTGCCTTTGCTGCGTTCAGCCGCAGATAACTAACGTTAGTTTGCCAATCCCATTAGCTCGTACAGTCTCTCAGTGCAGTTCAATAATCTGCTGTGGCATACCGTACCGCAGATAAACCGCTACGCGCGTCTAGCTTTCCACCGGAGAAGAAGAAGAAGGGAGTAATATTAATGGCCTCGCAGGCTCTCCAGTCTACGCGATCCCGTCTTCGTTTCAATCCCTCCAGTCATCTGAGCGTGGCCGTGGCGCATGCGGTGGCTCGACCTGTCGTTTCTGTCGCCTGTCCGATGAGAAGGAAGACTGTTTGACGCTGCGGAGAGGCAGCGCCGCACCGTGCGCCCTGCGCTCCCAAACGGACCAACAGCACTGCCTGCTGTACTTAAAGAGACACAGCAGAGCACGCAGAGGCGCATTTGTCTGTGTGTGCATCCAGCTCTGCGCTCTGCTTTTTGGGCCACACAGGTGAGATGACACGCTCCCCTGGTGATAGGCCGAATTTGAAAAGAAACTCAATGACAATTCAAATCCGAAGCAGATGTAGGGGACTTGCGCATGCGAGAAATTTGCCCGAGGTGAGTGCTGCAGTAAAGATCCAATCAAACATGCACGGTTAATATGAAAGGACAGCTGAACATAAAGTTATCATGAAGGCTGATATACTGATGATAACAGCAATATAATAGCCTATTAGTCTGCTCAAGGTTGCTGTTAAGTCAATGGTTTGCAGAAATTGCCTTGTGCATATCTTTAGGGGCATGAACACAATAGATCCGCATGCAAGATGGCACACACAGGATCACACAGGTGGTATACAGGGACTGTCTGAAATGTAAAAGACTGTCAATGAAAAGGTGTTGTGGGTTTGTTTTACACGTGGGTTTACTCTGCGTCTCTGTTGTCCCTGCTAGATCCAAGAACCTGCTATCTGGGTAAGCCAGTTATTAGAAGTTTAACGCTGGCCTGTCTTTAAGGGATGGTGTGCTGACAAAACAGAGACTCAGCATATTTCAGCAGCATCAATTCATGCGCTGCTTGTTGTCTGCGCTGTCGCCCGTAGTGCTGTCACCTACAATTACTCTCCTGGACGTGGTGACTCAGCAACTGGCTTCAACTTGGAGGCGCACTCTTAGGATCACCAGTGTGCAGGGCTGATATTACTCACACTGACGCCGGCAGACAGGATGGGACAGTAGCCAAACAACCTCAAATGACATTGTCTGTTGACTGAGGAAGGCAAATGGGTTTGGCAGATTTGTTTGGAGATGTCCTGTGGAAGAATATTTTGCATGAATACAAAACAATCTGTGCCGTATGTCTGCAAGGATACTCACGTAGGAGATACATCATGCAGTGCAGGAGATAAAACTCCAGGCCAGCCAACACATGTCAAACACACATACTTTACATCTACATCAAATGTGACCACCGTTGATCCGCCCCCTCTTCCCTCAGCTGCAGAAAACAGAAGTAAATAGATGATAATGGACTCATTGTGCAATATCACTGCCCTCTCATGGGGATGCGTAGGATGCAAACTGAAAGGGGAGAGAGAATGTTTCAGATTGTGGCCATCTTCTGGTGGTCCTGTTTCATGTCACCATCAGACAAATGGTCGTTGTGAGCCCAGATAGCACACTGTCCAACAAATAACTCAGCGGCTGAGAAAATTGCTCCTCTTGATCTCCACTGGACTAGACGCCAATCTTTCAAAGATAATTTTATTTAAGCCCACATATCACTCCCTTGTACTGGAAGCGAAGTCCCTCTCCTCCCCCCAAGAGCTTGAGCTTGCTATTTGAGCTGTAAACAAAGCCGTGTGAAAAAAGAGTTTAAATATGGCGAGATTTCATGAGAAACCGTGCCGCCGCCGCTCACTCGTCACATGTCTTAGCAACGTGACAGAGTAAAAGGAAATATGTTCAGTTGCGTACATGCTACTTAAAAGAATGCAAGATATTCCCTGTAGTTTAGCTGTCAGTCAAGTGCATGAACAGAGACGTCACGCTGATGCAGAAGTAACATATGCCACATCCAGGTTCAGCTTTAAATAGACCATTGTCAGAAAGCCACAGAGGGTTTTTTTTTTTTAAGGCTAAGACTTGTATTAATTGTCACCTGAAATCAGAAACCGGTAGGGACCCTTCCGACGAAGTAAAAGGCATACATTTAAAGCATCAGTGTTTGGCGTACACAGTTGGTTCTTATCAGGATATAATCAGAGTATGAAAAACTTCTAACATTTATACTATTTTTTGTTTTCCAGAGTTTGCTTTATCTCACTGCAGAAAAGTCCAACTTTATTATAACTGCAAACACAATGATGAAGGGTTCCCTTGTCCTGACCACACTTAAAGGGGACTTACTGTTTTTTTATGACCTGGACCTTATTTCTGGCATAAAATACGATCATTTACTCGGAGTCATTCGTCCGATATTTAGAGCTGCGTATATCCATATAGTGGGAGTGACTGGGGCACTGAAACACGTTCATTTAACAAATATTTTGTTGTCGTACGTTGTCATCATCCGGACCCCGGACAACAGGTAACTCCGAAATCAACAGGCAATAGCACTAGTGTATGATAAATAAATATTGGTGAAATGAACGAGTTTCGTGGCAGATAATGTGTTATTTAGAGGCTGGGTTTCAGTGCCCCAGTCACTCCCATTATATGGATATGCGCAGATCTTATTATCGAACGACTACAAATGACAGAAAAGTTGTGAATGAATTGTCCAACTGTACTGTTAAAAATCTGTTTAGCTTTACTTACGCATGTCCTCATCAACCTACTGTGTTGAAGTAGCCCTCTTGCTCCATCACTCCCTGGTAGCTGCTGTCAAGAAAAGCCCGAAATGACCGTTAATTTGTTTTGAAGGCTCATTTCTGAAGAATGATGCCAACATCACCACTGACAAACACACTGCATTAGCTGTGGCTATTTCATGTGGTTTGCCAGTTCGATGCTTTTATATGTTAGAAGCCGCCGCAGCTGGAATCATTCATTTAAAGAAGAAGTGGATCTTTCAGCGAGATAACGATCTGGAGCAAACCAGCTGAAATATTGTTTTGCGCAGGAGAGAAGCCCTACCAGAATCCTGAGGATCTGTGTGGCACCATCAGCTTTTTTGATTCTCTAGTGTGAATGAACTGAAACTACCTCAGATAGTGATTTCATGCCCAGACTCTGCCAAGCAGCCATGCAGCTCCCGTGTTCAGACGGTTTTTAAGGTTGTTGGAAATGCTAACATCAGCATCAGCAAATCATGATGTGCTACTGACGAGCAGACGCAATGTTTTTCATACTGAGACAGTTCACCCAAAAAGCACAAATATAACAGTGGCATTAGAGTGTCATAGGAGAAGCCATGGGATTGTCAACAATCATTAGGCTGGATCCTCTAAGGAACATAAATGCACTTAATCTTAAATCCTGATTTAATCCTGAATTAATAGATTATCTAAAGAGATGCTACTGTGTGCTTTTTCAGACTACCAACAGATTAAGCAGTTCATTTAATCTGCTCTGCACCACTGTAAAATAATTGCAGTTACATATATTTAAACAGTATAGACAGGAGGAACCCTTACAGAGTTCGTTCTGTAATGGTCCAACTAAAACATGTAAGCTTGTATCAATACAGTTGGAGCTGATGGTTTCCACAAATTGATTCCTTTTCCTTTTTCTCTTTTTCAAATGGAATATCACTGACTGTGCCTGTACGTCAATCAGCTGATAATCACACGTCATGTCTATTGATCTGTGCTGAGATTTATTGCCTGCACGGTGGCCACTCGCCCATGTCGGCGGGCAGCGGCCCTTGACGGGATCAGCGGTGAGATCGCTCCAGTGTGACACGTTTTGAAAAGATGTTGATCGATTTAGGTTTGACTTTTTCTTTTCTTCTTGCACGCTTGCACTTGTTTTGCAGCTGATGAGAAAACCTCACATTTCCTTTCTGAAACGTTTCCCACTGATCTGACACACAAATAACACGATTGGCGTAGTAGCTGTGCACTCGGTTTGACCTTTAAACTAATAAACACTTGCTTCCCACTCTGCTGGCAGCATTTGGAAACAGCTGCCGTTGCATAACATCGTTTGACTGCTTCGTGTTGTGAGTAATTCTTTTGTGTGCTTTGTAAACCTTACATGAATTTTAGCTTATTTTCTTGTGGACAAGAATTTTAAGCTCTTATATTTAAAAAAAATCACTGAACTCCTTTTTGCACACACACAAACACGGACACATAGCTCATTTACACATAAACAACTGAGATCTTAATCCAGGAAACTCAAAATATACGGCAGTAATAAATCTTTCCTTCCTTATGACTGCCGTTCACCATTCCCCTTGGTGCCACAGGGATTAAGAGACAGAGCACAGAAGAGCAAAATGCCACAGCAACACAAAGATTGCATTTATAAATTGAGATTGGAAAAGAATTCTGCTCATCAGCCATGTGATGAATAATGCAGACATTGCTGCTGCTGCTGCTGCTGACGGCTGTTCTCTTATGACGGCTGCCTGCAGTTGCTTTCTCCAGTTTTGAGAACCTCATCAAATCATCGCGCCACCATCACGTGTAGCTCTGTGGCCGCACACCACAACCTCAAGAGTGAAAGTCACCAAACATTCACAGCGTTGTGAAGCAAGCAGCTGCACACTAGATTTACCCATCTGCCATACTTTATCACTGTCACTCAGTGTTTCTGTATCAACAGTCTGCATTAAGACAATCCTAGTATTTGTTGTGTTTTTTTTTTTTCGTCATCTGATTGTGTGTCTAAGTGCTCCTCAAAGGGTTTTGCACAGCACAGGAAAGATGACTTTTTTCATCCCTTGCCTTCAGCGGCGCTGTGAAACCTGATTAGAGCTCTTCCAGACAGCACATGGCAGCAGCGTATGACACATAGCGGGCTGGTGTGTAACGAATGGCGATGAAATGTCCTGAGAGACTGTTAATGTAGTGGACGAGGGGGCAAAAGGAGACTCCGGTTGCGGCCGGTCTGTTCCTCGTAAAGGCGGAGAGGAGGGAGCGGGCCCTCATCTATTAAACCCAGTCGTGGCTGCAGACATTAATAATTCAGCGTTCTCTCGCGCTCTGAAAACTACAGGAAAAAAAAAAAATAGATCCTGCATTATTTAAAGGGCACACTGAATTTATTAGAAATATGAATTAATGATGAGATTATCTTAAGCCTTCAACTTAAAATCCCTGGCAGTAGCACTCAAGCTATCACAGACAAATCATTTTTTATTTGGGATTTTACAGTCACAAAAAAAAAAAGAAGAAGAAGTTGTGCATGGAAAACTGGAGCCGTGAAATCAGCCACATACAGTAATTGCCATTCAGGAGGTGTCCCAATGTCGTTGCTGCAGCGCCGGGTAGTATTACTGAAGACCTACATCTTTCAGTCACCATAAAATAATAATGACTCTTTCAGTGAGTTTCATTTGATCCCCTTGACTCAGCTGCCTGTCGTATCTAATTTGACACATCTGAAATGGTTTGGGATGTGTTGGTCACCGGTATTATTTCCTTAGCTCTTTGATCTCCTTAGATCAGTCTCACACACAGCACATCCGTTTGCAACCACTCAGACGAAATGTGTTTGATTATAGGTTTATTATAATTCGCAAGAGATGTGAAGCTTCTTGTCTGGCGTTAAACATCTATTGTATATTCACCGCATGTGCTTGTTTGGTTAAAGGATCTTATTTCACATTCCTCTGTTACAGGAAGATGTTAAGAACAACAGCCGTCCCAGCTGAGCCACCGAGCAGTACAATAAACACTGTAACGTCCTTCTGTTTAAAGACCACAGCGTAGAAAACTGGGGAAGAAATACAGACATTCAGAAAATGACTAAGATGTGACACATGCTTTCAAGGGGCTTTGTTAGGGCCGCTGATGTCTGCCAAACTGACTGAACGCTCCACCTCTTCTCTTTTGTATTGTAATGACTGCAGTGTGCGAAATGAGTGACAGGAAAGACAAAGGAGGCTTATGGAGTACCGTCTTGTGTGTGTGTGTGCGTGTGTGTGTGTGTGTGTGCGCGCGTGTATTTGTGACTGAAAGAAAAAAATAGCACAAGACTGAAAAAATAAACTTGACTGAGGCCAATGTTGCTACAGCCGCTCGAATGTGTCGAATATGTTTAGATTCCCACGCATTCACAAATCCTTCTCGAACAATTTGATTATTCAGAGGCGATTTCAGACTGACTTTAGGGACAGGGACAGTTTGTTAATCTGACATTCAGGCAGAAGTGGTTATTTGAAAACATTTATGTTAAACTTTGTCCATTCAGTATTACAAAATACAGCAGGATCATAATTCATGTTAGGGCAAAATAATGAAAACTAATTGCAACGGTGCACTCCTAACCAAAACCAATTAATTGATTTTCACATATTCGCCAATCTCCGTCTCTACGATGCATTAACCTACTTTGCATAGGAGACCTTTGTTTTCTGTGGTCATTGTTCGTTTTTCAACCCTGTGTAGCATAAACCCATCCTGGTAATTGGGGTTTGTCTCTCTTCGGGAAATTGCAGGGTGTCATATTGTTTAGCCAGGCCCTTGCTTATAATTATACATCACTAGAAATCACACACACAGGACAGACACGACCAAATTCGAGGAAATTCACATGCAGTGATTTCAAGTGTCTAATCAAAAGTGTTTAAATTTGCTTGTACTGACTAGGGGGTAAAGGTGGACCTTTTTGTTCTGAGCCCAGTTCTACTGTTTGTTATTAATACTGAAAGACGCAACGTTACAGATGTTGATGCGGCTGTCAAATGGTAGCTCAGTTGTGTCGCCATCATTCTTTACGAACATACCCAGGAGAGCTGACCCACTTCACGGTGCAATTTGTCTCAGTGACATCCTCCTTCACATCTATCTCTTTCTGCCACTGTCACTGTAGATGAATTCGGATGACCTCAAAAAGGAAGGAAAGTCACCGTCTTTGTTTCTCTCTCTCTCTCTCTCCATGATGACACTGCTCTGGCACGGTGAAATCAATAAAGATGAAAAGAAACCCGCACCGCTGTGCTCAGATTCCTACAGATACCGGGATACAGTAGGTGTTAAACAAACTGACAGCCACATCTGCTTCAACACTGTAAAGTGGCTCGAGTTGGTCGGTATGTTGATGCTCTTCAGCCGTTTCTCTCTGCTCTGCAGTTAGGCTCTGTCACCATTTGCAAATTCCCAACTTGCTCATTACATGTGAGCATGCATGTAAACCTGAATGCCGCACATTTCTGTAGGTAGCACATACTATAAACATCTTTACATTGTTTACATGGTCTCATGTGCAATGGTAGAATATTATAATATCCAGATAGAAAACTCAAAGCTTATT
The DNA here is from genome assembly GCA_005024645.1 of Planiliza haematocheilus. Taxonomy (NCBI): domain Eukaryota; kingdom Metazoa; phylum Chordata; class Actinopteri; order Mugiliformes; family Mugilidae; genus Planiliza; species Planiliza haematocheilus. The sequence goes on along the minus strand of SRSE01001388.1, from coordinate 4,753,994 downwards.
GGTAGCATGTACAAAGATTGAAGTGGTTGCATGGAGAATTTAGAAAAAGAGCCAGAGAAACATGTTCAGACCTTTCTGAGCTTTGTGTTGTGTTGTGTTGTGTTGTCGGATTTAGAACACTTACATCAACAAGAACGTTTAATAGTTGTTATGCAGAAGAACTAACTGTGTTGTCTATCATAAATAGCCTAAGGAGGGTTTCTCTGTAGAAAATGGCACAAGCAGTACATATTCAGTGCACGCATGCACACACACACATGTCTGTATGGCTATCTTTGTCAGGGCATTCCTTTGTCTGGACGCAATGCATTTCCTAGCTCCTTACCATAACCATCTCAACTATGTAACCCTAATCCTAACCTAATTGTAACCGCTACCCTAAAATCAAGTCTTTAACTTCAAAACAGCCTTGTAAAGAAGTGAGGGACAGCCAAAATGTCCTCACTTCGCATAAAAGTCCTCACTCTGATGGAGTAAAACTCTGATCCCCAGAAGGATAGCTGTACAAGAACACACATATACACAAATCAGCTTTAAGAAGTATTTTTTACCAACAATTCACCTCCAGATTTTGTTCACCTGCCCAACTCTCTTATTATCCACAAAATAAAATGCAAAGCCGCCAACAGCGCACATGAAACCTCTCGAACTGGCAACACTAGACTTAAGCAGTTTGAGGTTTTCTTGCGGTGTCCCCCGTGGATCAGTATGTCGACCCTTTCTGTTTTTATTCTTTGGACATCCACACATGACTTTAACCAGCTCTGTGGTGTCTGAGGCTCAGCAGTTGACTGAAGAGGAGACAACCCCAGTCATGTTCGAGTAAGTGTAGATGATCCTTATTAAATGAAATATAAGTACAAGGTTAATATGCACTGATACTATAAGTTATCCCAAATATTCAGGTTTTTGGATGACAGAAAACGGTGTGTAATGTCATTATATGAATGCAGCAAAGGTAGAAAAGTGTTTGGCATGGTGTTTTCCATTTAAAGAAAGATCAATTTACAATACTTTGCTAACAAGAGGAGCATATGTTGTCAAATTTTGAGACAGACTATGTTAGGATAGTGTTTTACAGAAGTCAGTTTAAATTGAAATAGGACACTCACAACCCTGTCCTCAAGTCAAATGGGCTGCAAATGTAGGCAGACACGCAGATGCTTCATCAACCTCTGGGCCAAATTCAATTTCCTGCCAGCTATATGAAAGCAGGCCTGACACACTGCAATGTGTGTGCGACCTCATTAGGTTAGCATAGTAGAAGCAATTTATTCCAGCATCCAAAGAGACAAAGAAAACGGGAGAAATGAATGTCTTTATTGTGGCGATGCACAGGAAACCTTTTGTGAGATAAAACGCAGACTTTTCTTACATGCGTGCCTACACCTGCAACATCCATCCCAGCCTCATCCATAATCCAATAAAGTTCTTGGCGGGGAGCTTGCTTGAATGAACAAAAGCACCGTTGCTTTTTTTGTTTTTGTATGACACTGTATGGGATGCACAATGCAAGGCATTCTCTCACTACCGAAGTCAATAGTTGGAAACCTAACAGTCCATGCATATTCACTGAGATCTGCACAGACGCAACATGACTCCAAACTCTGTCTCAAGCTCAGTCATGGGACTTTCTGAGGACACACCTCTGTCTGTATATAAATGAGAGAATTCAACAGCAGTAAACAAGACAAACATTGTTGCTATTATTTATCCTGCTAAATTTTGCATAGAAATATAAAGTAACTGTGATGTAATGCTCAGATTAGACATAATTAATCCACCCACTACTGTAAATTTGTTTGTGATAAATACAAAAAAAAAAGAAAATTTGTCACACTATAAGAAAACTTGTGGATAGTGAAGATAAACATCCAGATAGTAACAAAAACAAACCATCCAAACCGTTCTTTGAAAAGAAAACTGACTCTTCATAAGCGCCTAGCAGCGTTTCACATTTTGGAGAAAGGCCGACTAATGCTGTGGGCTGTGTCCTCATTACCAGCAGGAGGTGAGTTTTGTTTATGCACATCCCAAACAGCCCGTAAGAAAGCTCAAAAAAACATCCTCATTAAACAAAGGCAACTGTGCAGCAGGGGCGCACTGTAGCATCCGAGCCTCAAAGCTCTTATCTGCATATGAATAGTTGGTAAGATATGCTCATTAGCATTTTAATGGGTTGAAATGGAAAACTTAAACAAACAAATATGCTCATTCAGACATGCTGGACAAATCCTGTCTGCATAAAATGTAAAGACTGCATGTTAGACTTTCGAACAGGCTGAGCATGAGGTTTAATTTATTCAGAACAAGAGCGCCAGCAGTTTCCTGCCTTGGTAATGTAAATGCAAACCACTGAAACTTTGTTGATGTTCTTCTGCGTGCCGTCAAACTGTTACTCTATCTTTATAGGTTACTTACATAGCGAGGATGGCAGACCGTGGTAAGAGTCGAGAGATGGCATCTGAAGCAGAAACCACAGTGGGTGCAAAATTTAAACTGAGCTCAAACTATGTGGTGAAGAAGAGATTTGTTGCAAGATTTGTTTCTGCAAGGTGACGATGTGCTTCATGCATGGCTAAGAAACGAGCCAAGAATGAGCATGCATCAGAGCAGCAGAATCACACAGTGTGGCACATTAATGTGGAGCGCTTTCAACCAGTCAGTGCACAAGCAGGCTTGTGTGTACTGTGACCTCTAGGAAAGCATATAGCTGCTGCTCCTCCGAGTCTGTGGCTGTATCATCCTGATGGTGTCTGTCATGTACTTGACTGGACTGATTAATGAGGTATAAGTCCACTCGTTGGATGCAGCACTTCATATTATTATATTATTCTCAGCAACACAGCCAGAGCAGTAGCAGAATGTAATCAACCTTGATCTCTGCTTCCTTTACTTAATCATCTCTCTCTCACACAGACACACACAAACATTTGCACACTCACTCAGATTAGAACCGATGAGATCTTTATTCCCTTCACACGGCAGTCGTCGAGTAAAGATCAAAAGCAAAGCGGTGGAGGGATAGAAGAACAACGGGGGAGAGGAAGTAAAAGAAACATCACATGGGAGTGAAATTACTGTCATTTCAAGTTTCATCGCAGGCAGCGGGACAGTGTTTGCCCTCCGTTTCAGGCACAGTTGTTCCTACAGCGCGTGGGGCTGCGATGAATCAGACGCACCAGCGGATTTCCCTGGACCACCCCGAGAATTACCTCTACCCAAGAAAGGTCAGGCGACATTTGAAACAGCTCCAACATGAAGCTCAGCTGCTGATTTAGCTCACTGCCTGGCACAGACGAATGTCTTCGCACTTCACAACACGAGTTAGACGGTGACCCATCTCCCTCTTCACCGCCCACTGAGGCTCACAAACACTTCCCCTCTGCTATGTATAGCCATTAATTTACTTCCCCTTGGGCTACACCGTCTATGGCTATTGATCAAACAGCGTTCCCGGCGCTAATTTAGTGCCCATGATACGTTCTGTCACGAGGGAGGCAGGAAGGGGGTATTGATTAACGTACATTTCTGCTAAGGGCACTACTGCAGCTCTCTATGACAAGGGCCTAATTAACTTCTGAAACCTCTTAGAGCACTGCACTCCGCTCTGCTGTCCTTTCCTTAAAACGTCCCTGCAGCTCAGTGTGGTGAGCCCAGACACAGTAATCAGTACCTCAGCTCCCACCTGGTGCCTGGTGCACAACACATCTTAATCAGTGCCAGCCACGTTTATCATCATTTAACACATAAAGAATTATTTCTGAAGATATGATACGGGGAAAGTGTTTTTTTTATTACAGTCATTCTGAGTTATTATGCATTTAGTGGTTTAATCAAAACAACTATGAGCAGATGAATACAACAGCTGGTAAAAAAAGACTTCTCAGAGACAGAGTTCCTCCTTCCTCCTTTTTTCCTTGCTACTGTGCTGCCACCCAGTGACAAACTGAGGCAACAATCCAGACGACACATAATTCATGTGCCACGTAATTCATTGACAGCAGAACAAGCCCGAATGAATCTCTCATTACTGCTTTTATTTAACCAAAATGGCAACAAACCCCAGCACAGTAGAAATATGATAAAAATAGTAAGATTAAAATGAACACCCAGTCATTAATATGAAAAATTATTACTGAGACAAAAAAATATTATTAGAAAACACTTTCTTTGTTTGTTTGTATGGCCAGCAACTTGCAGTACAATAGTATGAAACACACATGAAATACATTGCTGCTCTGAGTCAAAGACAACGGATAAGAATTCACCATTAACTAGACTTCAGGCAAAGAGGATCAGCTGAGGCCTATCAGTGAAATCTGGTATTAACAACCTCGTGAAACGCTCGAGTTCACGTTCCATTTCAATGCAGCGTTGGTCCATTTCTACATAATCGCTTTTTAAAAAGATTATCAAAACCAAATTTTTGTTTGTCCAATGTCCAAAACGCAGTTCTGTATTTTGTAATTACGGTTCTAACACATCCTTGCGTTGCATTCAGATAGATCCAGTCCGTGAAGAGGTTAAATAATGCACATTTTGGCCATTTAACATAGACTCATTAAAGCAGACAGAAGACATCTCGTTTCATTTTCTCTGTCGATGTATGAAAATAAAATCTCTATTGGCAGCAATTTAATGACAAGATATAAAACGCATGCATCGTTTAAAATGGCATCATTTCCAGTGCACATTCAGACAGAAGTGGTGTGCACTTATTATCAGAGCATATTTTCAGATATATAATAAAAGGCACTGCAGTGTTTTTATTGGCCTGTTCCTGGTGACTACCACCATAACAAAGCGCCTACAGTAAATTCTGAACGGCACACTGGTTTAAGAACCACAAAGACTGAAAATTGAGGTCGGAAGGTTGTACTTCCCTGCTGCATTTGGTGGAGACTTCAAAGTGAGGCAAGCCTCCTGAGCACCACTTTGACGTATTTAATCTAGAGCTTTAAAGAATTTAATTTATAGATGTGTTAAGGCAAAACAGTTAATAAGCCTCTGACTGATTAAGAATGAGAAATCTCCAGTGTTTGTTGGAATAAGCACCTGCATAATCTAGCCAGGACACGTGATGATTCACACCTACATTATATGCACCATAGGTGTGAATCCTTGTGTCCAGTCTTTATTTGATGGATGAAACCAGATTTTCATAGTACACAAAAGGGGAAAAGGAAGGGATAATTTTAGATAACAAATGTCAAGCTAAGTGGTTTGAGTTTTTAAAGAGCTACAAACGTTAAGATAAAGTCTCTGGATGAAATTCTGATAGAACTATAAAGACCCTGTGTTATATTACAGAGCCTGGAAAGTAGAGATAAAGAGATGGTTTTGGCTGTGTCTCTGCTCATGCCACTGATGTGAACAATTTCTCAGATGCGGGGTTGTCAAGGTTTTGTCTTTCCTGCAGGGCATCCAGGTTTATTGTGGGAGTAATGGCTGTCTTCAGTCTCTGAGGGTTGAAAAAGGCACGGTTTTAGAAACAAGCACAGCCTGATGTTTAACATGTTTGTGTTTTCCTGGGGGTGAAGCGCTACCATCAAAGCCTTTCAATTAGTTTGCCATCAGCTGTGATTTGTGATAACATTGCATGCCAATTCTCACCTCAAGAAATGATCCTTTGTTGTTATAGATCTCTTGAAAAGCACCGAGTGGTATCCACACTATAGAAACCAGGGAGATGCACCAGCCCACCCACTCAGCCCACACTGGGTACTTGTACTTCTCATATTGGACAGGAGTGTACTGAATGACGACGGAGACCAGTATGCACTATGTAGAGAGAAAGAAGGACAATCTTATGCACTTTAAATTTCATTGCCTTCAATTTTAGTCAGGCAGATTAAACCAAACTCACCAAAATCAACAAAGGACAGAGCAGCAACCAACAGACACGGAAAAAGATGTGTGGAGTTTTCCCCAGCATCCCTTTGATCATTAACGAGATCCGCGAAACCCCTGAAACAAAAATTAGAAGTGCTGATTTAACCTCTCTCTACGGTGCAGATTAGGATTCATTTTTAAACTTCCATTTGATTGATAATGCAGATCCTGGTAGCACTGAGGTCTGAAACTTTTGAATGTTATGTGGATTTTACCAAAGATCCAGCAGACAGCCACAACTTCAAAAAAAGCCACAATCACGAGGGAAACAAAGGCCGTGTAGTGGTCCATCAGCTGAAACACATAGATACCGCCCTGTGACGGAAGGAAAACACAGAGCTAGTTAGAGAAACACTGAAAAGACAAAATAGCTGTCACAACAAAACAGCCTCCAGCATGTTTCTCTGAGAGGAAATTAGGATATATACTGTACCTTGGTGATGTGAGGAATCCCCAGTAAAAACAAAACAATACAAACAATCAGGGCCACCAGTTCTTCTCTCTTTAGGAAACGCAGAATCTGCGGTCCAAACTCGTCCTTTATGAACGTCACAGCTACCTCTGATGTGGCAAACTGCAGAAAACAATATTTAATTACGACAGTTACACGATTTTTCTGTACATAATCTGTTCCCTTTAGGCTTTGAGCAGCCTTGCCTCTTTGTTCAATGATTCAAATCATCAGCCATCACTCATCTTGTCTTTGGACCTTGGAGACATGTTCAGAACAAAAGGTTTGAGCTAAAATGTTCTTTCTACCAGAAAAGCCAGAAGAGAAGCCACATTCATGTAGTTTTTCAGACCACAAAGAGGCCATAAATTGTATATGAGAAATAATTTTTCCAATAGAAACAGCCTTCATATTCTGAACATGTGCAGTAGAGGAGGCATCCTCTGATGTAACTGTTTTGCTTGCAGTGGCTGACTGAGACACAAAGAGTCCACTGTACAAAGATGTATCTCCCTCCAGACAAACTGAAGTCAGGGAGAAAAATACTTCTTTTGATAAAGGCAAGTGAATGTTTCCCATGCATTCAAATGTGCAGAAGCTAAAGATACAGATGTCAATGTCCAGGGCTCTGGTGTCGTGCCTTGGTCTCCGTCTTCACTTGTGCAGCCGGTTACCTGACTGTCCAGGCCCAGACACAGCAGCATAAAGAAGAAGAGTGGAGCCCAGAACTGAAAGGCAGGCATGGTGGAGAGGACTTCAGGGTACACGACAAACACCAAACCGGGACCTGAAACACGCCACAGTTAAAGGATAATGCTGTGGGATTCAAATAAACACAACTTCACATTGATCCAGAAGTAACTCTTTGTACTCCCAATAGTCGTCTAGAATTACTTCTTAGACAGAGCAAGGCTGAACAATCTGTTTGGCGATCCTTATCGTAAAAAGTAGGTCATTTTCACAAAAATTTAACCAGTAAATTTAATCTCAGCGAGGGGTTAACGAGTGCTTCAATGAATAATGAATGGTAACGTGACGTCCCTGTGGTGTGTGTACATAAGCCTGGAGAGTTCCTTTGTCTAGCCTCCCAGTCAGTGCCTCAGTTCGCAGTTTGCGATGGCACAGCAGGTTGCTATGAGACGTCCCTGATTGGGTCCCAGACGAAGTCAACCATCGCAGGTGTCCATGAAGGAAGGGAGCAGGGATGGGACAGAGCATCTCACAGCCTGGAGACCATCATATTCTAGTCTCCAGAATGCAGACTAGAATATGATTGTTTGGGTTAGAGCGAGTAGTCGCATTTCAATAGACCCGGCTTACTCTGGTTGTCCATACTGGTCTCCAGGTCCGTTCATTCGCCTTTGCAAAGCCGAAAGCTTCTCCATGATGTTTTCCATGTTGCGGCTACTGACCGCATTCAGAGCACGAACAGCCCTGTCCAGGGTGGTGTCCATGTTGCGGTTTATAGCCACAGTCAGTGCGCTCATAGCTCTCTCCATGGAGATCTCCATGGTGCGGTTACCGGCCACAGTCTGAGCGCTAACAGCTCTGCACACTCCATCAATTAATTCGGGCAGCTTCATGGGGCTTTGGACTGCTGACACCGACCGAATTTTCTGATACACCAGGGCAGTGCCTAATCCAATCAGCAGAAAGCCTGTTATCATGGTTCCAAATATCTGGCATAATTATATTTTTCCCGCAAAACAACATAGTTCAGGGGGACAGCAGACAGGATGGTGATCTAATTTAAGATCTCTTAAACTATGACTATACTATAACTCTTAAACTATGTTTTTTAAACATTACGTTAGTGGATGCTTGTGCATGGCACCATGTATCGTTATAACTCATAATGTTATATCATACTAGAGATATCTTTACTCCAGTCCCTCCTAAAACACAGAATTATACTCTCCCACATTGCAGTTCAACAACATCTATTGTTAGACCTCTGCTGCCTCCTGCTTGCCCACGTCTTTCAAACCCCACACAGTCAGTTTGTAATAATTTCGCCATGTGGTCATTTTTATATACAACCATCAGGTATTTAGATTCTTATAATACAGTACAACTAATTGTACCGGCTTACCATCTGTAGCTATGTTATCCACTGGGAGGTTATGTATGTGAGCCATGTAGCCAACAGCTGAGAAGATCACAAAGCCAGCCAGGATGCTGGTGAAGGAGTTGGTTAACGACACAATCATCGTATCCCTGCGAAAGAAATGTGGCGTCTTAGTTTAGTCTAGTTTCAGTAAAAAAACAGATTATGAAGCACTTAGGGTTTGTTGGCAGTTTATGAATTTCTACAAATATGAAAACTGTTAAATGCCTTCGTTGTTGCACACATGGTGTTAAAACATCGACCACGTCTTCTTCTACTAAATAAAACCAGCAGTTCCTTATGTATTCTTATGTAGTTTTACTTCCCTGCAGAACTGAAGGAATTGATTTAGATGCAGCTGCAGCGTGTATCACAGTAAAGACAGCAAGACCTAACAAATGGAGCTTCACTCAGAAATAATCTGACCACATCTGCTATTATAGGAGAAACAGTGATATGTGGGACTATGCTAATGACATTCTATAGGTAACAGAGCAAAGGAGCAGACGTTTAGACTGCTACATCGCTTTCAGATATCGCTGCAACTTAGGGACAAGAGCCCAGCAAGTCAGCTGTGTGCGTTAGGTGCCGTAAAGACATTGGCAGTTTTATACATGCTACATGGACTGATGCAGCGATCCATAAGCAAAAAGCTTATATTAACATGCACTGGATTTTAAATATGGCACTAACAATCTCAGATGATATAAAGTTATATTCAACATGCTGCCATGGGACATACTAGAAAAATACTGAGATCCTGTTATCTGTATTATTACTGTAGTTAAGTTCTTTATTTATTTTGAATGCCCACTGTACTTGTATCTGCTGTTTGCTGAATATTGGGTGTTAATATTATAGCAGCACAAGCAAAGCTTATCATGTCTTAGCGTAACTGAGTCACGAACTGTCATGGCTCTGTTTTTTTTATTCCGTGTCAGTGTTGAGTTTCTCATTTCATGTGTCCAGTGTTTATTTTCTTAAATGCTTTTAATGTTTGTCCTGTGCTCCTCCCGCCTTTGCTCCCCGTGTATGTTCTGTCCTGTTCGTGTCACGTTTGAGTTGTTCATTTCTTGTCCCCTGTTCCTGTTTTACTTGAGTTTTTGATTCTGTTGTTACTCCTTGTGTTTCTCTTGTTGATCGTCTTTTTCCCTGTGTTTGATTTTGTCACTTTTTACCACCCCTGTGTGCCCTGCTTCGCCTGTTCTCTCGTGGCATCCAATGATTTCTTACGTGATCTTTTTTTTTTTGCTCTTCTTTTTTTTTTTTGTTTTTTTTTTTTTACCACCCCCGTTAGTGCTTTTTGCCTTTAGTTTTTTGTTTCCTTTTTTGTCTTTTTGAAAGTTTGGATTTTTTGATATGTTTTTTTCTTTTTTTTTCTCGCCACAACAGCAGTGCTTTTTGTTCCCTTTTGTTTTATTAAACACTAATTGTGCCTACTCAATTGCCTTTGCAATTGTCTGCCCGCCCTGATTGTTTTCTGTGATGCCAATCTAATACCCATGGCGACGTCACTATATACAGCAATATGACTTATCATTTGGTGTTAATTACCTGAGGATATTGTTGTTGAACTTGTTGTAACTTGCCATTGAAATCATGGAGCCAAACGCTATGCCAAGTGAGTTAAACACTTGTGAAGCAGCACTGACCCAGACCTGTGAAGGAGAGCATGGACATGAATCTTAATAAGTTACAACTTCCTGCCAAATCTGAACAGTGATTTGCAGGTTTGTGAAAGGTGTTGCAGCTTTTGGTACATAATCAGGATTTAGTTACATGTAGTTATAACAGTTGGAGGTTGTTTGCTGGTGTTGCCACTGCTGTCTGTCAATAAATAACAGCTTTTTCCTAAACTTAAAGTGAGAGTGATGCACATTTAGTCAGCAACATTAGATTGAATTGGTTCTATTAAACGCTATTTACTGAGGACCCAACAGTAGTTGGACTAGTTTTACTGAATATTTGAGTTTAGTTCGATATTATATCTTAACATTTGTGCCTAAAATCTTCAATGACGGATTCTCAGCCACGTCAAACATGTTCCAGGAACATCGTAAGCAGTTAAGGTTACTGCTGAAGGGAGTTTGAAAATTAAACTGATTTTTGCTATTCCTTCAAGGTTTGGGTCCTCCCTTTCTTGTCTCATTGTAACATTTGAGTGTCGGTGCCAATGTGTAACCAGTGTCAAAAGGGTTAATCTTTCACTAACAGAGTTTCACCTTCACTTCAAAGAGCTTGCTCCACACAGGTGTCACAAAGTAGAGGATGCCGTTCTTGGCTCCGGGAAGCTGCACATTGTTGATGAGCAGGGCAAACAGGATGAAGTACGGAAACACCGCAGTGAAGTACACAACCTAAAACAAACAGTGTGAGGAAGAAAGTGATGAATGTTGGGGTTAGTGGTACTGAAGAGGTCAAGAAGTCAGCATGGTGAGTTTTGTTTTGTTTCACACCTGAAACCTGAAGATAAACTATAGTTATCTATTAGCTTGGAACATAAAATGACATATGACTACGGTACAAAAATACTACAAAAAACTATATTCCTGTAACAGTACAAAAACATCATTGTCAGTCATTGTCACTGACTTTGATACTTGGGAATTAAAAAGTTTTTACACAATGACAGAGAGCAACACATTAACCATGACTAGCAGGATACATGGACGCACCTTGCCAGTGGTTATGACTCCCTTAAATATGCATAAATACACGATAACCCAGGCAACAATAAGGTAGCCAAAGAGCTCCCAACGAAGACCACCAGCTTCCTCAATTCCGCTGGTCTTCTCCAAAAGCTTGTAACTAGAAAAACAGAAAAAGAATAGAAGAACTGCTAAAGACGAGTTAGACAGTGCAAGAGTGCAGGGTGCAAACATTTAGCTGCAGCACATATCTGCGATGTGAAATGAAGTCGTCTCACTCGAAGAACTGCTGGCTGGCTGACTGTAGATGGGTGGCGTTGCCGGGGAAACCGCTGGAACAGTTTCCGAGGTCATTCCAAGTGTTGTTGCAAGACGTCCAGGGGAGGGTTGCTCCGAACGAGTTGACGAAGTAGAAAAGTGTCCAGGTCATGAGCACGTTGTAGTATGTGGAGTACATGAAGGAGACCACGACTGTGGCCAGACCAACACCTGGGAGGAGAAAGTGGGAGACAACGCTGCAGAATCAACGTGTTGTTATAAAAGCATTCATGTAAATGATTTGGTCCCAGGATTACAGTTGTGGATGCAGCTGTATATTTTTCAGATAAAGACAGATTGCAGAGAAGTATCATGCCAGCTATTAAGCTTAGTGTTGGACAAACTCCGCCAAGGATAAAAGGAATTCCTGGCGTAGGATGAAGACCTCTTTTGTATTATTTGGCTGGTGAATGTAACGGGCCAATCATTAGTTAGTAAAGAAGAAGGTCAAAATCCTAGTTTTAGTTTGGGACATGTATATCTGTCTGTCTCCTCTGAGCGGACAGTCACTCCCACCAAACAGTCAGCTTTTGAGGAGGTCCAATTGTTCATATAGTACGGGAAAAATCCAGGAATACAATAGCTGCTGTAAATATTCTGCAAGATTGCGAAATTAAGAAAAAAAAAGACAGAAAAATACTTCTGACTTCGGCTTATGGATGACACTTTTACTAAGCGTATAATCAAAGGTTCAGTGGATGGATGATAAAGCTCACAACTAAAATTTACACCTGCACTGAGCAATATTTAAAGTCTGTGTGTGGCAGTTCATCCGTCTGCCATTTGTGAAATTACTGCTGTTCCCTTTGGAGATGTTCAAATGTACCTTGATGCTCAATCTGTAGATATTTAGACGGTAGTGCATTCAGGCAAGTTTAGTAGTAGGCCTGTTTTAGTTAACAACTAAGTCATAGACCTGTTTTAGTGGAGTTTGCATGTTCTCCCTGTGTCTGCGTGGGTTCTCTCCGGGTACTCCGGCTTCCTCCCACCATCCAAAGACATGCTCATTAGGTTAACTGGTGATTCTAAATTGGCCGTAGGTGTGAGTGTGAGTGTGAATGGTTGTCTGTTTTTCTGTGTTAACCCTGCGATGGACTGGCGACCTGTCCAGGGTGTACCCCGTCTCTCGCCTAATGACAGCTGGGATAGGCTCCAGCAGACCCCGCGACCCTTAACAGGAACAAGCGCTTCAAGGATCAGTCTTCAACTAGGCACACCTGATGTTGTCTGTGAATGTCCATGCTGTGTTTTCTGCCTGCTAGTAGCAAAAACACTCACACAATCACGTTTCTGTGTTCTGTCAGGTAAAAATGGACCACCTAAAAACTACCACCTATTTCCAACAGAAAAAAACAAAACACAGCTGTGCGATGGGGTCACCACTGTCACCGACAGTGGCCAATCTCTACATTGAGGAGGTGGAGAGCAAAGCCCTTGGCTCTTTCACAGGAAGCAACCTGCTCCATCTCAGACAGATCAAGCAGAAACAAGAAACAAGTTAAGCAAGTTTCTAATGAGCTATGGTGACAGATGTTGCTTTTCAAACCTCAGCTTCTCACCAGTCCCTTAGAACTGAAGGATGAGTGAAAAATCCTGTTGCCTTTCTTTGACGTTTTGGATATACAAGTCTACGTTTTTCCTTTAGCCTTGATATTACACTTAGCAAACACTTATTTTTGTGTGCAGTTTTTTTTTCACAGCAGTTCTCATGTATATAAATAATCTCTATGAGAATGTATTAAATGCTATATTCAACAGTGCAGTCTGTCATTGAGTTCACATGTTAAATAAATTCTACCTCACACTATCGTCAGATGGCAAAGATCTCAGCTGTTGTTTGTTCGACAAGCAGTTAAATCGGAAATTGCCACATATATCATAAATATAACATAAATATATTTAATCAAACATAAATGATCATCCTGTATCATTTATTTGCTACCTATGTTGCCAGAGAGAACATAGTTGTTTAAAATATTTGAAGGTCTAACACTGGGTGAATAAAATGGTACAGAAGGAGAACTAAATATGCATTCATGGTTTTGTATGCAGGCTTTGTGTGCATGCTCCACTACTAATAAAAATTAATAAATACATAAATAAAATAAAAAATCAGTAGAAATGAGAAAAGATCCATCAAACACTCATTCTTGTCACATGGCAGGAGAGCCACTCACCTTTAAGCAATGGACAGACCTTGGCGAGAGCATGCACTGGCCCTAAGCGAGTATACTGCCCAATGGCAAACTCGACGAGGAGCAGAGGAAAGCCACACAGGAGCACCATGATGAGATAAGGGATCATGAAGGCACCTGCAGCAGAAGAATGGAAACAGCCGCTTCATATGTCTCCTGTGTATAAGGCCTCGACAGATAAATATTCTGTGATTACTGTTTTGTCATTGTTTAGACAGAATATACTTTCTTTACTTTCTCCATTGTGAAGAAAGTAATCGTAAGAAACTGATCGTAAACTTGTGAACAACATTAAAAAAATAAGCCAGAATTGCACAGATAAAATAGGTCTGGGAGGGTTCTCAGACATCCAGGTCATCGTAAACAAAAGGAAAACAGGGACCACAAGAACTCGTGGCGTGTATAGGTGTTAACCGGCAGATACTAAACGTGTGGTTAGAGGACTTATTTCTCCAATTATTGGTAATCGGACGTCCAAAAATCAGCAAGAGAGTTTTTGGATAAGTTCAATATTGAGTCAGTTTATTGGCGTATGCTCACACTTACAACAAAGACTATATGTCAATCCAGTAAAAAGCAAGACAAAGCGTCTGTTTTCTTTACTCATTTCTTGCGAAGTTAAGTCGTAACCCAGAGGCAGAGCTTTCTTGCATAACACACACTCATCTGTTTAATGATTGTCAATTTAGCAGAGAGCTCGTCTTCTCAGTAAAACACACCACACATGACACGGAGAGAAAACGTTTTGCAGAACTGATGCACAGATATGGAAAGCCTTAAGGGCTTTACATGTGATTTTCAAGAACCCTGTCATGGTTTTATGCCCAAAATAAAGGCATGTTGGAAATAGATGTGTTATTTCTTCAGAATATATCTGTAAGACGTAAAATATATATAGAATTAGCTGTCCTTTACATAGAGGAAGGGTTCACTTACAGTTAGGGTTCATTTAGTGTCATATTTAGCAAGAAGAGAGATGCTGCTGTTTTCATTGCGTTTGTCAGTTTATAGTGTGCTGAGAATAGATTTGGTGTTTCTAAATAGCCGAAATATAGATTAGATTAACATGTTTTTATGTCATTCTTGGACATACATTAATTTAGTAAGTTATTAGGATATATTATTAGTTTATATCTTGGCCAAAAGCTCCTACCTCCACCGTTGCTGTAGCACAGGTAGGGAAACCTCCAGACATTGCCCAGTCCTACTGCGTACCCCACCGACGCCAGGATGAACTCCAGCCGCCCGCTCCATGTGACTCTCCGAGTCCCTGCATCCGCACACTTCCCACTTTCCTCTAAAGGTCTCATTTCAAAGTCTCCCTTGTCGGAGGATGTGGCTGAGTTTTCGGCACAGACCTCCATTGATCAGACTGAGTGGGGTTTTGTTTCCACACTCAGATGTGACTGCGCTGTCCAATAGGCTCGTAGGTAATTTTGTAAAATGTAAAAGTGTACAATATACATCGACCGGCACAGACAATGAACTCCAGCACTATTCGGACATGCAAAGCCCAGCACCTCTTCTCCCTGTTCAGCCAGCATCAACCGGTGTGGTAACTGCACATGTCATTTTCCATTCTCACTGCTCGGTCCACTGTCAGTCGAGCAGAGGTGGACAGAGTACACACCTTCATTACTTGAGTGAAAGTACAGATACTCCTTGTCAAATATTACTCCAATACAAGTAAAAGTAGCTTAGTCAACTAGCTAACGTCCGTACTTTACATACCTCGACGTGCTTTTTAATGCGGGTTCTTGTAGGCCGTGATATAATTTGTTCGCGGTAAGCATCTGAAACGAATCACTTTTTGTGGAAAAAAAAAATCGCAAACGTGTTTCTCCAATTTCTTCCTGCATTTTTTTGGGTTATGGGATAGGCCTACGACTAAGACAAACCATATGCGAAAAAGCAGAAAGTGTTTATTTTCTCAGAATTTTGAATAAAATAAAATAAAAATAATAATAATCAGCTGACTTAAGCTCAAAAGTAGCGAGTAACGAGAGCATCAACAGAAATGTAATGGAGTAAAAAGTATAATATGTGTCCTTCAAATGTAGTGGAGTAAAAGTAAAAGTATCCCCCAAAAATAATACTCCAGTAAAGTACATACTCAAAAACTGTACTCAAGTACAGTAAATTTACTTCATTACTGTCCACCACGGAACTTTAAAAAATAAAAGCCCAGCGTCTTCATTAACACACTGCTTTAAAGTAGACTGTACTTTTATGAGTGCTCTTAACTGGTTTTAAGCTTCAAAAAGTTGTAGCCTGAGCAAGAAGTGTCCGACAGTGTCAGACTGGATAGGAATAGTTGATGAAATTTACAACATGGAAAGGTTAATATTTTCACCGAGATACTGAAAAAGGTGACCAATATTGGAACAAATGGACACAGATAAGAGGTAATCTTAACACTGAATGTATATTTTGTGTGGAAAAATCTGTATTTTTTTATTTTGATTTTTCTGCACTGGGACACTGAAATCTTGCTCTAGGTCCTGAGCTCCTCTATCTCTGCATAAATATACATTTATTTCATTTTCATTTATAATGTTTTTTCTTTTTTCTTGCACTGAGGTATTCTGTGTCACCGTGGAATTTGAATGGAGAACAATGAGTGCCCAAAAGCCCCTAGACCCGATCTGTCAGCCTCATTTCTGTCAGCCCTTTGTTATTAACAAAGCCTGTCATTGTGTTTTGCTGTAGATGCCCCTGTCCGATGTACTTGTTCCGCTTGTACATTGATATGTTTGTGTTATGTTTTGTGTTTCACTGAAAAAAAAAACATTAAAAAGAAAGGCCCCACTGAGACTGACCCTCTCACTTTTATCAAAACAAGAACACATACACACAATATATCAATGGCAATGAAGTAAGCAGTCAAAATATGAAATATTACACTTTAATACGATTGATTATTAATGCTGACAAATGCTGTATAGTCATACCCACCTAAACGACCGTTAAACAAATATTGCAGCAAATGTTGGTTGAGCGTTCACGTGGAGGCCAGATACTCATTTTAAGAAGTGTTCACCGTATCGTCGCACATCTTCACACGTCTATGGAACATACATTCAAACGGGTTTGAAAACTTTTCACTCTCAGCTAAACAGCAGCTTTGTCCATACAGATGCATTAGCCTTGAACTGCTAATCTTACGTTTTCATCTGACTATCACAAAAACTCACGCTCATCTAGTTCAACCAGCATTCTTGGAGGTTATCCTGACTTAAACAAAGAGAAGATACCTATACCTATCTCATATTTACACTGGCTGGCCCAACTGGCTTATTAGGCCTGGCTATCCAACCACTCTATAAGACATTTTCTAGTCTATTATCAACACCACTGATTAATTTCTTGCTCTCAGTTTTAGTTAAGAGTGCTACAGAGACATTATCCTTCAATGACTGCTGTTTTGGGTAACACATAAGATAACCAGGTAACAGCATCGTCAGCTCCAGCTTGCCAGACTGTTACAATAAAGCTTACGCAGGTGCTTTATAAAAGGGCTTTCTCAAAGACTCATTCCAAAACCAAAGGGGAAAAGTAATGCATAACAAGCTTATCAGGGAGGTTCAGCTTTGGCCCGCTCAGTTTACCCTTCCTTATCTCCCCGTTTTTTCATTAATTGAATGTGCTGTGGGGAACAATGGGCACAATCTCCTGAATAGGAGAAACAATCATCAGGCTGTGCTCCAGGTTGCAAGTTCTCATACCAGCAACCAACCAGAGTTGATTAAAAAATGAAATGATTTTGTCAGTTTACAGAAAACATATTTTTTTCAAATTAAAAACAAATATGTAAATGAAAAGAAAAGTCAAGGAAGGAAAAAAACTAAAAACGATAGGGCTCACTATCAAAAACACATGCTCAGATTAACTTCCAGTTTATTTGCGTGACTATATCAGCAGTCTGATCCCTGAAATAAATGTTACCTGTTTAAAAGGTTAATACGCGTTCAGTTTATGTTGAAACACTTTTTAAAGTGTTGGTCATTCTGTAAGCTGCAGTTAGATGTGCTTTTGGATTGAACTAGGACAACTTGCCAGTTTATTAGGTACACCAGGGAAAACAACTTTATTCAAGTATAACAGTCAAAATCAGAGAGTTGCTGAACTATGTTCTCATTTCGGAGGCTGTTGTTTGTAGCACTATTGAATTAAATCGTGTTGTACCGACACATGTTCTATTATTTTGACAACCTCTTTTCATGCAAGGGGTACATAACTGAAACACTTTTGTATTCAGTTCAATACAGTTTATCAGCACCACACACTACATCCTCCAGAATTATCATACAGCTGAATTAACTCATTTCTTATGCTGTTTCGAGATAAACGGAATATTCCAGCAGTCATGAAGGGGGATTTATTGCAGAATTGTTATACTGTTATACTAGTGTAGCTGATTTTGCAAAACATATTAATTGGTATTTTTATTATAAGACGTAAGACATTGTTTATTTATCCCATGTATGGGAAATGTCCTTGTCATGTAGCGCAGAAACTGGCAAACCATATACAAAAACCCATAACAAATTCAAGAGGAAAATTACAAAAAAAACACAAAACACAAAAATATATACAAAAATAACAATACTCTAAAAATATATATCTAGAAAAATAGAAATCTAAAGACATTCTGTATGTACACTGTGGTGGATGGAAACTTTACAAACAGACGGTGAGGTAGTGGTTTGTGCAACATAATGCAGTGAAAAAGCAGATTTTATTTAACTATGTATGAATGACGAAGGAAAATTATGAATATGAGATCATTTAACTAGGATTTGTTAGACGTTAATGAATAAATCCCTTGGTGCCTTTGAGATAATGTCCTGCACAATCAATGTGCAGTGCGGCCAAAGTGGCGGTAGATGGCGCCACTGTTCCGTTTGAGTTTGGGGCCAAACCTCGTCTCTCTCCTGCTTCCAGGTGCTGCTGTTGAGCCTTCCCGCTCTCCGTACAGGAATTTGGAGACTGCATTACGTCAGTTATCCTGCCAGCGGCACCAAAGAAAGCTGCCCCGTTCAAGAGGAGTTAGCTCACTTTTTTTTTTCTTGTGTGGAGGATTGAAGGTATTTGTGGCTCACTCCTGCCGTAGCCGGAGCTCGGAGTTTGGGAGTGTTGGGCTAGGAATGAGAGTTTGAAGCGGCACATGACAGCTCCCCCGCTTCAGTATGAGAGGTTTGTAAAAGGACGTGAATATCGACGACACTCTCGGAAAGGAGATGGAGGAGTCAGAAGGTAAGGATCATTTCAGGCTGTGACTTTATACTGAGGCGACGTTACAGTGTTTCAAATGTTGTAGTTTTGTCGCTTTTTTATTTGTTAGTCGCTACAACGTTGCAACTTCAGAGCTTAACTCTCTTTTGTGGAGTTTACAACAGCAGACACAGACTACCTGATGTTTACTCACTCAAATCAAAGTCCCTTTAACGTCGCGGCACAAACCCAGTTAGTTTGTCAACGCTGGACGAATTTTCTGTAGTGCACCAAGTTTAAAGCAAAGCCTCGCCTCTTTTCTTTCTGTGCAGAAAATTGTTACTGCTCGGGCTGTGGAGGAAAAATCCAAGACTCGTTTCAAATGAAAGTCCTCCAGGACACCTGGCACAACGCCTGCTTTCAGTAAGTGGTCCCAGTTTGTGATTTTAAACATCCGTGCTTTATAGTTTGTCAGTCATCGTCTGATGTTTTTCTCCCCTGTCGTTCAACATGATGGACGATTTCTCTGTGTGTACTCACAAACGGCCCTGTGGATAATCCCTGAAGCTTCTAGCCAGAACATGGCCCTACATCTGTTTTTAACAATTCACCATTGTTTCTATGGCATTCCGCACAAAAAAAAAAAAAAAATGCTTCATGCATGATGTCGTTCCTGCTTCTGTCCCAGTTGACAGACCCCCTGCATGAGGCCCAGGCTCTCGGGGTCTGTTCTGATCTGGTTTTAAAATGAGCCCTGGGTGATTCAATCACTAGTGGCCACCTTAAAGTACAGGCATGAACACACCCAAGACAAATTGAGGAAGCCTTTGAGTGAGCTACATTTGTATATGGCCTGGGACAAATACAAATACAAATTCCATTCTTTTGGCAGTGACTACACTGTGGGTCACATTAAAGATCAACATTTTATCAAGGTTATAAAGTAATTAACCTCGGGCCCTAGATAAATAAATAATAGTGGGAAAGATTTTACAGCTTGCTCCAGAGTCTGTGCCGTGTCTCCCAGTCGTCATGTCCTGACACAACAAACAGCACTGTTCATGGTTCTGATCCAACAGCAGCTATTACAATATTCTACTGTTTGTGTTTATTTGCATACTGAGTGAAGAAATGTGATCAGATCGAAAGTGCATTTCAAATGTCAGTGCTTTCACCTGGGCTGCTTATCATCCGATCACTCTGAACACATTCACATAACCCGTTCTCAGCGCCCCCTCTGATAGAGATTGGCCCTTTTCTCCAGAAGGAGTTTGCCCCTCTCCTCTGAGGCTTAATGATTACCAGAGTGGAGATGATGTGAGCTCTCTGGCTGTCGCAGGTCACTGCCCCCGTTGTTAGATATCTGTGTGTGGAGCAGTGAACCTGTGGCACGATGCCTGCTCAGTGTACATGCCAACACAATGTAACATTGACAGGGTTTTCCCCTTGGTTAACCGTGAACATTCACTTGTGCATGCGTGAGATAAAATGGCTCGGACTGTCTACAAACACTCTCCGGACAAAACTGTCATGGGACGTTTCATTTGACCTCAAGACCACAGCTGCATTTTAAAGCAGAAGTGTCCAGATTTACTGTCTCTCTGTTGACTCACTGGGTGCTTGACACTGGGTTTTAAGCTGATTGGAACACAGCTTTCTCCTCAGCGGAGTCTGGCTCAGGAACACTTGAATTTCTCCCTAATGGGACCATTCCTGTCTAAATAAGAGTTGAACTAATTTAATGTTATCTGTTTCTGGCTACTGAAATGACCACTTCAGAGTTTATAGCCAGAACAGTGTCCTTGCATAACCTGGGATATGACTCTTTCCAAACACTGGCTCTTCAATAACACAAACAGCTTCTCCTGGTATCATCTCAGACGCAGTGTTCCTGACACAGCTGTTACTCACCACTGATCCTCTCCCTCCCTCTGTACTTTTAGACTTTCTCATGTGATTGCTCTTGATTTGTGTAGCACGTCTGTCTGAAAAGTTGCATTCTTTAAAAACGTGCAGGTTATTAGATGGTTTACATGCATGTTTGTCCCTTTTGAGATATCACCATCACTGCAAACTGACAACCTAAATACATTCTCTGCAAGACAAAACTTAAATGAATAAACGTTCTTGCTCATGTGATACTCCGTGGTGTTCCTTTTCTCAGTTGCTGCCCCTCTGCCCTCTGTGCACCTAGTTTAACATTCTTTAGGGTTGACGTCACTCTTGTTCCAGTAAACCTGGCCGTGTTATTGAGGCCTATAGGTAACGACGCGTTCGACTTCTTTGCCTTGTCCTGCATTCCTAGACAGCGATTCAGAGATGTGAATCCGCCGTCCCAGACACTTACTGCAGAAGCCTTTTGTTTTTTCAGCCAAAGAAAGCTGATTGTTTCCCATCTTGTTCTTTATTCAAAGGGAATAGAGCTGCAGATCTTATCGTGCTTGGCCACAATATAGGGCGGGGTGATATTTGATCTGTCCTTGTTCTATGTTTTTGTTGTAAAAAGGTAAAAATTTCAAATGCATGGAAACGGCAATTGACTTTTTGGTGCCAATTTTGTAACGCATGTTGAATGAATCCCTGTGATTTATTGTGTAGAATCTGTGCTTATGTCTTGCTCATAGTTAATTGAATACTTTGGATATGTGTGGGTTAGGAAAAAAAAGAAATCATCTTCTTTCAAGTCTGTTTGAATGGAAGTCAGTGTAAAATTTTTTTAGTAGCTCTAGTTCTTTTTCCTTTGCATAATTCAGCCGAAATTTATCTTTTGCACATGACACTGGAAATCAGACAATGACTATTTGCATTGCATGTAAACCTAATGACATTAATAATGGACTGCCCTTGTGACATGAACGAACAATGAGGTTTGTAGTGGAGAACATTTGCCCACGACTGTTGCGCCGCACATCCCATTAAAAGGGAAGCACGCCCTTTTCAAGTCGTAAAGGCCACAGTTAAAGGTCCCTCTCTTACTATCTCCATACTCCAACAAAGGAGTGCCCTCCTGCAGGAATGTGGATTTAAGGAAATGAGCAATGTTTACTTTGTAGTGTTTGTGCAGGCAGGACGGTTCAATTGTTCGCCGAAGAACCACCTGAGTTTGGTGTGTCCGCCTCCCATTCAGCAGCACGCATAGAAGGAAGTCAGGTGTTTTCATAAGCTCGCATATCACTTTATCTAGATATTATAGGGACATAATGGACTATAATTGTGGTTTATCAGGTGTTTTTTTGTCCAGGAATGCTTCTTGTTCAATCCAAGAAGGAAGCTTTTGTTTTTCCTGCTGCACCTGGATACTGAGATACTGGATGTCAGTCATTGAAATACTGCGCTTTGTCTTTCTCTTCCTTGTCTGTATCTGTTTGTCTGAGGGAATAATCTGAGTGCTTTGTTCACCGCACAGTGTTGATACTAATCCTGCAAGTACTGTTGAAGGCTGAGTGCTGCAACTTGATCAATACTGGATTTATTAGACTGAGACCGGTTATTAAAAAATATATAATATATAAGAATGTATGAGCATGCACAAATAAACTATTTTTGTTTTAATCAGGATACCTTAGAGGAGTGTTTGCATTATATCAGTATACTGAGCATGCCAAGTGGAAAGTTTCACAGTTAAAAATGTCATTGCTGTCATGTAGACAAAGTTTCTAAATTACTGTGTAAATACATAATATGCAGCATTTCATTACAAGAACATCTTGTTATATGTAATGATATATGTGATAAAACAATATTTATGACTGATTCGTTGGCTGGATGCATTGTTATGTGTGTTCACATTCATTTATTGTATTTTTTTTATTTCCTAAACAGAAATTCAGTTACTGTGTAATTCTGCATCAGTTTTGACTCGTGATTCAGATATTTGGCCTTTAGTGCAGCTGTGACCGCCGCTTCATTACTCATGCCATCTCCAGCAAACCTTCTGCTCCGTCTCCCATCATCACATCACACTGTGATTCATCAGTCATAATTCCACTGACCTTGTGTCCGTGCTTCAGATTTGCTGGGGAACAGTTTGTTTCTTCACATGTGTTTGTTATGCAGACATTAACGTAAGACGCTGCTACATATTAAAGACTGAACAGTTGCTTCTGCCTCAGAGCAAGTGTTTCTCCCAGTCTCCGGTTTCTTTCCCCAGAACACACGAACATGTGTTCCTCCCTCCAAAGGACAGCTCCTTCTTAAGTAATGCCAGAAAACTCTGAAATATTTGGAATCCGTGCCAAAGTCAATAATCCCGGATCAGCTATACCTGCAGTGCAGAGAACTATGTGATATGTGAGACTCGGCTGAAGACTGCTGCGAGATCTGCTCAGAAGACACGATTAGGATTTTCTTAAGGCATCATTAAGAAGTCGAGCGTTTCCCCACAAGGTCAAAATAATCAGCAGAGATATAACAATCATGTCGCAAGACCCTGAATTAAACATAGCTGTTAATCAGGAAGCCAGTGCAGTGTCAGTTGAGTTTTTATTATTGTAATCATTCCCGAAAGCAGCCTGTGTATTGTGTCACAACTGATTCATTCAGTCTGCACATCATCCCCTAAATCTTAAGTCTCCCTTAGCATCCTTTTTGTTACTGAGAGATAAACTGGGAAAACAAAGATCGGAGAATTGTTGTTGTTTCAGTTGTGAAGCCCATATCCAGCTCAAATCTGACATCTCAGTAGTCTTAATCTCTGACAACAGGCTTTTATCGTTGATTGTGTTCTGGCAGTCAAACCTGCCGCCACCATTTTTGCATAACCAGTGCAGCTTGTTCAAAGAACGCTCGTAGCCTGCAGGTGCTTCCCACTTCGCTGGCAACTTCAGCATTCCTCACTCTGAACATTTTGTCCCGAAGTTGTAGCCATAAACGTCCCCTTAGATTGCCAAGTATCCTCTCAGGTGTCGGCTAAGATCAATCAGCAGTTGGAGCACTATAACAGATATGAAAGAAGTTTAGTACAACAATAGTATTAAGCTTTCTGATGTGTTGTTTTTGTAGCATTTCACAAAAATGTATCAGACGGTTGACAAAAGAGAAGTGCTAAGAATAGGACACTAATCCTAACCTAATAGTTTGAAGGCTTCCACCTTTTGACCACCGGTGCGTTTTTAGTGTTTACAATCACTCAGATAAGAAACCAATCAATGAGGAGTTTAAGTAACTGTAAGCAAAAGATGTAAAATAAACAACTGGATCATCCGAGGACTTTGGACCTTTGCAGAGATTTTCTCTGAGAACGTCTATAAGTTGCTCTAAATGTGGTGCTCCTGTTTTTCTTAAACAACTGGATCCCATTATGGTTCTGGAAATTGACTTAAGATTTGGCAGCCTTAGCGGTACTGTGCCAAGTTTATTAACAAAATGTTCTATGAACCCACCATCTGCAAATTCTCCTTCTTCCAAAGTGGAACATCTCTCTGTGCCATCTGTCTCTCCAACACACCGCACAAATAACAGAGCATCTCAGGGACCAGGTATTTACTGTGTCCTTGTTAAATGCAGAGAAAAGAACATGTTGTCTTCATCTGGAATATGCCCCCAGCTAATGTTTATGTCCTATCCGACCTCAGAGTGGAAAGTTTTGTGTTGCGAGCGCTCTTTTGTTGTTTAGCGCTGCTCACTAAGATGGATTGTATGTGACCTGAGGAATGGGGACTGAAACAAATGTACCAAAAGGTTGGCTGGTTTGGGTGATTGGTTCAAATTGTTACTAAACTGCAAATACCTTTCTTTTGTGATTGAGTGGCTCTACGCTCTTACATTGTCGTGCATCTATTTGATAGTTACTAATTATATTTTAGGAGGATATTTTTTACACAGTAGATAATACACCAACATTTTTAATAGTTAAATTCAAAGATAAAGATTTTCACATGTACACCTACGGCCAATTTAGAATCACCAGTTAACCTAATGTCTTTGGATGGTGGGAGGTAGCCAGAGTACCCAGAGAGAGCCAACGCAGACACAGGGAGAACATGCAAACTCCACCTCCACTGATGCCTCACACCTTCTTGCTGTGAGGCATCAGTGCTAACCACCATACCACTGTGCCACCACTGGGTTTAATTTTAAAACCAGAATTTAGACAATCAGTCTGAAACTGAAAACTGAAACTGCCATCTCTTTTATCTCAAAGTAGAGCTCAAAATAGCTTCACCTCCAGCAGCTACAACAGTGACATGCTGCTTACACACTGATGCTTCACTATTAATAATCTAATGATGTCAACAATCTATTAGTCAGAGAGATGTATCCAGTACTTTTGCTCTAATGCTAGTAATACGCTGAAAAACATCCAACATCCCAGACACTTTAACATATTTTATATCACCTTAAAGTGGTTTTCTTAACATTTAAGCTAAAATACTTTTCTTTTTGTCTATCTAGATGCTGTGTGTGTTGTGATCACCTGACTAACTGGTACTATGAGAAGGATGGCAAGCTGTACTGTCGCAAACACTACTGGGAGAAGTTTGGTGAGCTCTGTCATGGCTGCTCTCTGCTCATGACCGGACCCACAATGGTAAGTCTCCTCTTCTCGCTATTTTACACTTTGTCTAAGTATATTTAAGCTCTTCCGGTCTGCATTGTAAAACTATTTCCATCTGAAACAAAACCAGCTTTAATTTTACTGGTTTTACGTGTCAGAGTACCACACGCTCGGTGAGCATCAGGAGGCAGCAAGGATGTAACAAAATTATGGGAGGATCCAAGTTTTGGGTATTTTTTCCTGACAACAAGTTGTCTGTTTTGAGTCGAAAAAAAATTAGAGAAACCCTGTACTTAACGTCTTTAATCTGTCTTTGAATGCTCACAGTGGATGGCATGCTAAACTAATCAGGCCTTGCTCTACATTGCACTTGCTTCAGTACCACTTGTGTTAAAGATTTAATTTTCTTCTTTCTGTAGAATGGGCATCACGGCCTCCCAGCACGCATGTATTATTTCAGACTGTGCGAGACCGCTGTTGTTATACGTGACTGCCAGGCTTTCGTCGTCCGCCTTGCCGTGATCCTATAACAACAATTGCCAACATTTTCCCCCCTCTACTTAAATAATACCAGAATGTCCACCGAGCGTGTCAGTACTCGCTGTGTTCCCGTTTCTCCCTGCTGCTCCAAATTAACAGTAACATGCATTAAAAAGCAGGGGGCTGTTTTTGTTGCAGTTATTGCATTTACAGATGAGTGATACTTTGCATGGGCCGCTGCTGAACTTAGCAGAGAGAGCTCAAGGCTTCACTTGTGAATTTGCCCCCCCCCCTCTCCCCTTGAGGCCCCATTCTGTTCCCTCTTTGTACAGAAGTTCTCCACAGTTCACTTCCCCAAGCACACAGGGGATCTAGTGGAAAGAGGGCTAGAACAAGAGGTGGTTACCAACTCATATTATGGTCTGTAATGATGGCTTTTAGAGATCAAGTATCTGTTATTAAAGCAATGCTATCCAATTTTTTTTTTTCAAAGAAGGAATAACACATTCTTTGCTCCACAAATTAAACGTTAAGATTATAAGCAATAAAAAAAGCAGCCTTGCTCAAAGTCAACTGGTGCATCTACAAGCTGAAACTCGAAATATAAGCGGCGACAGCTCTCAATGGTCAAAAACTTGTCCAGCGCGGAGCCAGACTGAAGTTTTTCTTTTTGCCACCGAGCAACACGCATAATGGCCTCCTCTATCTGGTACTGGCATCCTGCTGCATCAGCCAGTGAAGCCAAGTGTTTCTGGCAGGCCTGAACTGGCACTGCAGCCTCTCGTCCAGAAAGAACATCATTGTGGTCCATCAGCGGAGGAGGGTCACGCAGAGTTGCCACTGCTTGTGAGGCATTCAAGGCCAGAACACTATTGTTTTTGTCCCGGTTTAATTATTTGTTAGTTTATTGAGGGGCTTTGTTATGTAGAAAGTTTGAAAGTGCTGTTCTTGAATCTGTTTTTGTCACTTCTCCTGTTTCAAAATGTTCAGATTGTGTCTCCCTTATGTACTGTACTTACGTTTTATGGCTCCATCTTACTTTTTAAGCCTGAGGCAGGCTGTGACTCCTGTTGGTGATGGTTCTGTTCTTGGCTTGAAGGCAGGGAGTTGCATGCACACTACTGAGATGTCACAATGATTTGGCTTACATCACTTCAATCTCTCCATAGCGGTGGGGAATCCTTTCCCAGCACCGACTTACTGACTCAGAGCTGAGGGGCATGTCTGAAAAGTACTGCGCAACACTCTAAACCTAAGCAGGTGTTATGTTTGTACATTCACACCAAAAGAGTGACCACAGTGGGTAGCACAGAGACAGTAAAACTGAATGTGTTCTCTCATGTTGCAGTGCATGAAGAAAACAGAAGAGCTGCTCACAGCTGCAATTAATTAAAACTGAATGATGACTTCTTCAGGAAAGCAAAAATAACTCAAGCCATTACATGTGTCGTACCCTATCCTGTTGAATTTTGAGTTCTTGTATGAACTACTAAAAAAGTAACTAAGTGCATAAATAAACATCCAGTCAACATTTTCGTTGTTCGAGCAGATCAGTTTCCCACTCGTTCATTGGCAGACGCATTATCTCACCTTGCATGAGAGAGATGAAAGAAGACAAAACAGGAGTGTGACACATTTTTAGAAAGGGAAATTGGTCAGTCATGTGTGAGCAGTGTCAGTGAGAGAGAAAGCACCTGACAGACTGCGAGCTGATATGAAACGGCTGAAAGCGAGATTGGCTGAAAGACGAGCAGCTCAGACCTACAGGAGCTGACGTCAGAGCAGATTCCAGACAGGCTGAGAGTGAAGCAGGTGTTACGACTGTGTCACCGCTCGCTGTGGGAGGAGAGCAGAAAGCACCACGCAACAAAAACAAACTCCTCTCACACGAGCGAAGCACTGAAGAAGAGACCAGAAGCATCACCATCATCATCGCTGCATTGCTCCTTTCTGCTTTGGATGGCAAATAAGCTGGTTTGTTTTTGGTTCCAGGTGGCCGGAGAACACAAGTACCACCCTGAGTGTTTTGTGTGCCTGAGCTGCAAAGTGGTGATTGAAGACAGGGATACGTATGCCTTAGTGGAGAGGTCCAAACTCTACTGGTAAGTCACCTGCACTGACTTTTCTTCAAAGCTGTTGTTAATATTGAGTTTGGTTTAGAGGATTCACGTGCAGCTGGCACAGATTTTATAAGGTCAACATTCTTTTAAGATACAATCTCAATATTTGGGCTGGTTTTGTTTTTTTTGCTTTTTGTAGCTTTATGGTTGTAAAGTTGTTGATACACCGGTGGGATAAATGAACCAATAATGGTGTTGCATGTCAACACATCATTCTTTAGCTTAGATTGAGTTAAGAGTTTCTTGCACTTAATTATACTGCACGGTGCAATCAGCACAGATTATGCTCATATATATGAAATTTGTATTTATGGTTGTATTTGTAAGGTGGTTTTGATGAATGACAGGTTAATGTTAACCCAGATATGCTTGACAGCTTTATTTCATGACTACTATAATTTTCAAAATCCATTTTACCAAAAGCACATGGGCCCACTTTTAATGTTTCCTCTCCGATTGTGCGCAGTGGGAAGTGCTACAAGCAGGTTGTCCTTACACCCATGTTGGAAAAACGCTCCCACGACTCCATCCTAGACTCGCTGCCCCACACAGTGACCCTCCTCTCCATGCCCTCTGCGGCCAACGGCAAAAGGGGCCTCTCCGTGTCTGTGCTGAGTGACGTCAGTGGCTCAGCGAGCGTTCAGGTCGAAGAGTAAGTGGGACCTT
Source organism: Planiliza haematocheilus (assembly GCA_005024645.1). Taxonomy (NCBI): domain Eukaryota; kingdom Metazoa; phylum Chordata; class Actinopteri; order Mugiliformes; family Mugilidae; genus Planiliza; species Planiliza haematocheilus. Next base: position 4,725,404 of record SRSE01001388.1, on the reverse strand, counting down.
TTTTCTTTTTTCTTTTTTGCTGATCGCCGTACCTGCTTCCCTCCTCTGTGGGAGCTGCATGAGTAATGCTTTACGTAAGTCTGATTATAGGGTGCTTGCTAAAAAGCAGGTGTGTGTGCCGCGATGCAAGACATAAAAAACGTAGCTATTGATTGTTTAATAGCTGCTCAAGAGTGTTTCAGTTTCTCAGGTTAGGTCATTCTTGTTTCACTTGCTGACTGGCAGACAGCACCTCAGTCATTGATACTTCCAGTTTTCTCACATTCATGTTGGTACCGTGTTGTTCCAGGGTCAAAGGGATGCTTATTAGCCCAGAGGTGCGAAACGCCATCCATGTTGGAGACAGGATCCTGGAGATTAATGGCCTTCCTGTGGGGACGTTGATGAAGGAAGAGGTGGGCTTAAACCTCACACATATTATCTCTCAAGTAGTGATGTGTAATTATTCAAATGAAACTAATTAGCTTCCTCATTACTTTCATTCCTTAAAGCATCGCTGTGTTATTATGCAACAGCTGCTCATGTGATTTTTGGCATTCCCTACATTCCTCCATCATTTATACATGCTTTAGAGGGAGGTATGTGGAAGGCCTGCACTTAAAGGCTCATTCCCACAACCTCACCCTCACAACCTCACACCATGGCTTGCATACCAAAGCAGTCATCATTCACTGGTTGGTTTGTGATTGGTATGTTCCTTTACCACATTTCAGTATCACATATCCTGTTCTCTAGGTTATGTGTAGTTGCATTTCATTTGCTGTCATTTGTTTTTGATTGATAACCTGAATAGATTTCATAATCGTGATGAAATCATGTCCTGTCAAACTCCTCTGCTCTCTGCCGGTGCGCTTTCGATGTAATATTCCTGACTTCAATGAACTTGTGAATACAGGGAAATCTTTTGTAATGCAACTGTCATGAGAACTTAGTTCGTTTCCGTTCCTGAAGCATATTGTTCTTACAACAGACATTATTGCTGTATTACCACATAATCTCATTATGAAATTAGAATAAACTGAATTTGCATCACTTATTTTTAATACATCATATTTATTGCAGCAGATCTGTTCCACCCAGTCACTTCAAAATCATCTCTCTCATTCAGGTGGACGACCTCATTCACCGTACCAGTCACACGCTGCAGCTGCTTATCGAGTATGACCCGGTCAGGCAGCGTTTGGACCGGCTCAGGCTGGGATCGCCCGGGAACCAGCTAGGAGGCCCAGCCACCTCCCGCATGCGCCTGTCCTCACCTTCTAACGCCGTCCTGGAGAGGACAAATGTGGTTGATGACGGCACATTGAAAAGGAGGTCTTTGAGGTATAGTTTAAGGTTTTAAGAAGTTGTCCACAATGGAGAATAGCTTAATGTATGTAAGTATTAATTACCTCCTTTCTGTCTCATCTCAGGCGCAGTAACAGTATATGTAAGTCACCCGGACCAAATTCTCCTAAAGAGTCACCTTTTAATACACGAGACATCGGACGCTCTGAGTCTTTGAGATCCTCCAGCAGCTGCTCTCATCGCATTTTCCGGCCATGTGACCTCATCCATGGAGAGATCTTAGGAAAAGGCTTTTTCGGACAGGCCATCAAGGTCAGCCTCTACCCTTCATCGGTTACTCACCATGTATTTGACTCCTGTCATTCAGAACTATTTGTGGACGTAGTTATTTAGCTAATTAGACTTTGTTGTTCCACTGGGTAAATTCCACACACAGCAGATTTACACACCTTAAAACACACAAATGAAACAAACAGAAATGCATAAGGCATAACAAAGCAGTGACTAGCAGAACAACATGGAATCCAAACTTGTAGTTCCCTCAACAGGTGACTCTGTTCAGGGCTCCTATAGGTGCAGGTACTGGGCTTGTGCCAAAGAAGGCCCCTCTGTTTGCAAACACTAAGATCCTGTACCTGCACCCAGAAGGTAGTGAGTAGCTAGTATAGAGCAGAGAAGTGGAGATGGGTGTGTGGGTATGTTATGTTCTGTGCTATTGTGTAGTTGTGGCAACTACAATTGAGCTCTGAGCCACTGGGTGTGTTAAGAGCTATTATCTTGGCAACATTTGGCATTCTTTGTTCAAGTTGGGGACAGAGAGCATGTTGTAGAAATAGGTGGAGCAGCAGCAGCACGAGATACGGTGAACAGTGCGTTGGCAGAACATTAGGAGGAAGTGGAGGGGCAGTCCTTGAGTATACAGAGGGCTGATGGTCTTTGATGGTTCCTACTGTAAGCTTGTGGTGACATGGCAACTACTTCCATTCCAGGTTACTCATAAAGCCACGGGAGAGGTGATGGTGATGAAGGAGCTGATCCGTTGTGACGAGGAGACACAGAAAACCTTCTTGAAGGAGGTTTGTAATCTCCAGCGAGAGGCCTGTTTATCCTCGCAGACAAAACAGTCCACAGTCTCTGGAGCTGTTTATTAACACTCACAACGGAACACATGTCCAAACAATTGCCTCTTTGTACACTCTTATTTTGAGGCTGTCGTTTCAGTCTTGTGGGAACATGTTAATTTTATTGTATTTAATTCTATTTCTCATGGATTAACCTTGGTAGAAACTGATTACGGATAACTTGCTTATCATAATCAGGAAACTTCTGTCTCTCTGTTTTCAGGTCAAAGTAATGAGAAGTCTGGATCATCCCCACGTTTTGAAGTTTATCGGTGTGCTATACAAGGACAAGAGGCTAAATTTGATAACTGAGTTTATTGAGGGAGGCACTCTGAAGGATTTCATCAGAGACACGGTGAGTTAAACTTGTTGTTTCACATAATGCCTCTCCTCTCCACTGCAGTGCACAAAACCCTCCAGTGGCCACAGAATGAGCGGCTCAGAGTTGTGTAGGAAGGGTGTGACCCGAAGTAAACTCTGCACCGATTCAGGGCTCCCAGCTCTATAATAGGTCGGCTGGCATGTGAACTGACTGAGACGTGGTATGAGAAAAGTTGTGGAAATTGTTCCCAGGTGAAATTCAAAGAGTTGTGCTCACCTCCCTCCAAAGCTGACTGCTTTTGAGGAGCTGTACAGCTCAGCACGTGGACTAATGAGGAGAGGGAGAGTGTTTTGTTTCTGATGACATTTAAAGTATGTGAGGGAGTTTTTGTTTAATAAAGGTTTAATTTTAATGAGTTGCTGTCTCTATTTTGTTGCAATCTATATTAGCCTCTTAACCCTGAAGGAGCTTCACTTTATTAATCCTTTTCCTTCGCTCTCTCCTAACAGGAACCGTTTACATGGGATCAAAGGGTGAGCTTTGCAAAGAGTATCGCTTCTGGCATGGTGAGTTGGCATCTTGTAAAAATATTAATATAAGTTGAACATTTTCTGCAACATAAGCGTGTGCAAATGTGCACATCTGTGGAGCATTTTGTAGACACTATGACCAACACAGGAATGAAATCATCCGATGATTATGTTAAACAAAAAAATATGATTAACACAGAAAGGCATCTACCTTTACCTAACCCAACTGTCTCTTTTTTATTTTTTAGGCGTACCTTCACTCAATGAGCATCATCCACAGAGACCTCAATTCTCACAATTGCCTGGTTAAACTGGTACGTCAGATGGCATGTTACCAGTCCATTCAACCGCAGTAATAGTAATAATAATAAGGAGTGGCAACCATCTGTGCTTTTAATTTGTTGGCGTAAAGCTGTTGATGGCAGCAGCCATCTCCAGCAGGATGCAGCCTGACACAGACACACACACAAAAACAGATTGGGAACAACTGAAAAAAAAGAAAGAAAAGAAAACCAGCAAAGGGTGTTGGCCCGTCCTCCAAATTCTCTAGATCCCAAACTGATCAAGTATCTGTGGGACGAACTGGAACAAGTCTGATCCACAGAGGCCCCTCCCCTCAACCCGTAGCACCCAAAGGCCCCTAGTAACAATATTAGGCAGGTGGTAGTAATGTTATGCCTCATTGATGTATATCAGGAGGAGGAAAGAAAGAACGGAAAATATAAATGACCCAAATGTATGCATTACTACTAAATACTACTTGTTTTTTAGTATTTTAAGTCGTTCGTCCTTAAAGTGGAGTATTAAGTGTCGTCATTCTACAGGACAACACTGTCGTTGTTGCTGACTTTGGACTGTCGCGGCTCGTGGTGGAGGACAAAGTGAAACCTCCCCCTGAAAAACCTACCAACAAGAAGAGGGTGTTCAGACGCATCGACAGAAAGAAGCGGTACACCGTAGTGGGAAACCCTTACTGGATGGCACCCGAGATGCTGAATGGTGAGCTGATGACAAGTTGATGTGTAAAGGTTAACCTGTTGTGTGAGGGCGTTTACTGACCGTGTGATGTTATTTCAGGTAAACGCTATGACGAGAAGGTGGATGTTTTCTCCTTCGGAATTGTGCTGTGTGAGGTACGAGTTTACTCGGTTCTTAAAGGTGGATGTAGGGCTCATGATCAGATCATGATAACACAGCCTTTTCCCAAGTTTTGGGACAGTTCCTTTTAAAGTGCTAGAGAGTTATGCAAAGTTAACACCATTGTAGTTTATGGACTAGAAACTGAATTCACCCTTTTTAATCTGTTCTTAAAATTCAGATCATTGGGAAAGTGTATGCAGACCCAGAGTGCCTCCCCAGGACCCTGGATTTTGGTTTACATGTTGGCAAATTTGTGGAGAAGTTCCTCCCTGAAGACTGTCCACCAGCTTTCTTTCCACTGGCTGTGGCCTGTTGTGACCTCACACCAGACACCCGGTGAGTATTTGCTCACTTATCACTTCACTCATTTATTTTTTCTAATTTTTTATTTTTTTATAAAACATTTTTTTGCACAGTTGTGGACTGATTATGAGTACTGTTACGTATCGGAAATTTCAAGAGAATATGAAATATAAAGTCATCCATAAGAATAACATTTATGTTATTGCTCAGTATAACGGCCGTGTTTGCTTCAGACGGCGCTATAGTCGGTTAACTGAACTCAAGGATAAGTAGTGGAAAAAAACATTTTCAAATGCCATCTCGACCTGCCCTGCACAGGGACACGCCTCAGCAGCCAGATTGCTTCCTTGTGTTTTGTCTCAACCTTGTCAGTCTGGTTTTTTAACCTCGAACCCCTCTGCGCGCCCTCGCTGATCTTCCCTCCTCCTCCTTTTCCCTCAGTCCACCTTTCCAGAAACTTGAGGACTGGTTTGCAGCTTTATCCCTCAACCAGGAGTTGGGAATCCCCCTGCCAGCCGAGCTGGATGAACTGCATCAGAGTCTGAGTCGACTCTACTGGCCTAAAGACGGCTGTCCAACCCAGGGCACCGATCAGCCATTAACCCCAACGGCAGCGTCTCCAGACTGTTCCAGCATGACAGACACAGGCACCTAGCACTTGTGCCCGTTTGGTCCCTCCTTTACCTTTTGTGATGCCTCTGAACTGCTGCACTAATACTGTGGATGGGAAAAAGAGGAAAAATAGTATTGAACGTGAGCCATTTTAGAACTGGATAACCTTAGGTAGCTGGACCAATCTCCCTGTGTGGGACCATAACTCTGTGAGTGCCAGCAAACTGCAATCAGAGTGAAAAGACACATTTCAAAACGACAAGTGTTAGTTACTAATTTTTCTTACCCATCTAGGCCATCTCTCAGTGCACACACGTGGGTGCTTTTAATGTTTACTGTGATAAAAATGTAACTTTGCTTGGTTCTTATTCTGTACAGGGCACCAGTATAATTTATGAGGCCACATCAGTTTTTTTATTTTTTTTCTTGCTCTGAAGTTGTTGTTGTTGTTGTTGTTTGCTGAGTGAGGAATCCATAAACTAGTCCTTCTAGACCTAGAAGTAGTTTGACATCACCTCGGCAGCAAAGAAAACAAAGATCGAGCTGATTGACTTCTTAGAAAACAGAGCAGGGCATGAAGAAAACAGGTGTGACTCGAGGCAGCAGCAGTCGATGCAAAACACGCTGAGATTTGGCGCAGATTGACGAAAAAGTGTTTAGATTTTTAATTTTCTTCCAAGCACCTCTGTTTTTATTTCTTAATATTCTAATTATTTTAATTGATTTCTCAGAATGATGATGAACACTATGTAGGACAAGAGCTCTTGAAACGGACGACGTGTTTCAGATCAGAGCTCACCGTAACAACCTGCTTTGTACAGACGGAGTGGATTTGTTTTCTTAAGAAGTGTATATAATTATGTACATACTATACATCTAATTTGATTGAATTTTTCTAATGGGAACTCTAGATTTGTAGATTTTTTTTTTTAGACATTTCGTCAACTGTGGGCGTTCTTTTTTTGCCTTCCTTTTGTTTTTGCTATCATCATGCGAGGTACTGACGATCAGTTGTAACCACTGTTATTTATATCACTGTAGTGTTTCATAAATAAAACCTCAGAAAGCCGCCTGACGTCTTTCCATTATTGAATCACGAGGGGCACGACACAATTCAGAATCGATCGATGCCAGATCAACAGCATCATTGCTCTCCTTTTTAGATCCTTTAATGGCTGCACAACTCCAAAATGTCTTTTCCATAACATATATGTACACTTTCAAAATATTTTTACACTTTTTTTTATTCTAAAATTGTAATTCACTAAATGACAAATAGGTTAATAAGTGTATTGTCAGTAATGATGTCTGCAGCATTAAAAAAAAAAGGATCATAAAACAGTGAATATTGCCAAATAAGGTCTTAAGCTTTTAAACTGAAACAACCATAAATCCAGATTTCATATTACTGTGTTGTATTTTTTAGCTGTGAAGAGTTTAGACAGCATATTTTCCCCTCATTTCTCAATCTTAATCTGCGGTGATGCCGATAAATAAATTGCCAACAGAGGGAGCTGATGCAAAGTGCTGCTTCTGTGAACGAGCCTTTACTAATAAGACACTTATAATAATAACAGCCCCAGCATGCCTGCTACTGTCGTCCCTCCCCATTCATTTGAAATGATAATGAATACACAACAGCTCATTGTCTGTGTTTGACATTTTATTTCAGTCTCAGCAGTGAAAACCTGCATTCATACAAATACAAGTACTAAAATGGAGAAGCAGAACAACAACCATGGTATTTTGAACACTGTTATGAAGAAAATAATCACAGCCAGCGCACAGACACTTTAAATAATGGAGCAGCAGCAATCAACGATTACCAGTGACTCGGATCTATCAATTACCACAAAACAAGATTGTCTGGAGTGACTGAACGGTAAAACGGAGACGTAACAGTGCATCGCATGTAACTAACTAAACTCTTCTGGGTATGATGGTTTCTATTTGCAGGCAGTTTTTTTTTTCTTTTTAAGAAATGTATTTTTCAGTGAATACTTAAGATGCAAAAAAAAACAACAACCATCCCCTGACTGACAAACATATAATGAGTAACCATGCGTTCGTTTTTTTTTTTTTGTTTCATACAAACTAAATTTGTTTCTATTTGACTCCATTCTCGTCTCTACTCAGAAGCGTCCAACATGTAACAAATGTCTGAATCTAATCTAGGCACCGGGCTTCTTCAGCACGTTTTCAACACACACCGTCGCATCTGCTCCGTGTCGTGGCAGTGCTATTTTGTCCTGAGGACCAACTACTGTCTCTCATGCATCGCGAGAGCTCTCTGCATTATTCCTGTCACTCCTTAACCTGTGGAAGAGAAGGGCAAGTCTTCTTTCGCGTCCTTCAATACCTTTAAACTGAACTGGCCTCCGCGAAGAGACAAACAAATACATTCAGAAGTATCATGCTAAGGCAATAACGGATTTGGGAGGCCCTCCCTCGTCTTTCATGTTTCACCCCAAGCTCTCTCAACCTGTCTCAGAGGAGGATGACGATTTCAAGACACGCGCCCATGTCACCAGTGTGTCTCCAAGACAAAGCCGTCTTTGTACATACACGCCTCTGGTCCGTGTTACCCTCGGCACAGCCAGTGGGTCGATACAAATCAAAGTTTACCACATATTCAACACATAATCACACCTCGTGTGAAAAACAAAAGGTTATGAACAATTCCCCCCATACCAAACACCATTTTTTCACAAAGAATCGGTTTCATCACACGTTATTATAAACACTGACTAGTGAAGATCCGTTTGGCAAGAAATATATGTGCTGTTATTCAAGGGGACAGCCTGTGATCTTACTTTCTCTGCTATAAAAAGTATCAAATGTGGAGATTTACATTAACAACGGATCCAGCTTAACGCTTACTAGTTGCTCAATGTGTGTCAGCTTATTCTTGTTTGCACCTCACGTGCCAAAAAAGGAGGGACGCAACGGGCACAGCATTCAGTTCAAGTCTCCGGAGACAACACCGCTCCCCTACTCCTTTAAAACGAAGCTTACTTAGAGAAGTGGATAGAGGAACGGGAAGATGGGAGTGTTTTGGTCCACAAAACAAAGAATGTCAAAAAAAAAAAAAAAAGAATATCACGACCCTCCTGTTTCGGGGGACTACACATCTGCTCATGCACCGGGGGTCCCGGCTTGCTGGCCCATGAGGGGGTCCGCGCCCTCCGTGCCATCCTGGACGGGGGTGGTCTCGTGCTCCGCGGTGATTTCGATGGTGTTCTCGTCCACGAGCTCGCAGGTGGGATTGGAGAACGCCGACAGCGGCAGGGTGATCCTCTGCATCTCGCGCTCGTACACTCGCTGCTCGTGCTGCTTCTTCAAGTCCCGACCCCTGAACACAAACAGGGATTCATCACGATGTTGAAAAACTAGAGGCAGGCTTCAGCGTGTTAAATCTGATGATTTTTATATTGATGCTTGACAGAAAGACTGATAAGACACTGATTTGAGCAAAGTTGCGCAACGACCCGCAGAAGCACTTCCAACCACCTGGAGAATTTAAGTCCAACATTCACTTTCTGTTTAGCTGATAACTAATTCCTCACATGCAAGTAGTGATGTGATAGGTCTGATTATAGCTTCAATTATTCCTGAGCTCAACACTGACCACTGTCCTATCTTCTTGTTGTTATAATGCACACATCCATCTCGTAACTGATACCACTGTATGCGCTGTACAATTTCTGGACGCCACCCAGGCTAACCATTCATCATAGGGGCGTCAGATAACGTCCAGCGTGCAGATAACAGCGCCTGGTCTGCAGCAAAGACGAGGAACAGATGGCGATAGGGAACAGAGAGCTGACAAGCTGCCGAGGAGTTTTATCTACTCCAAGGCAACATGTTGACGGGAAGCAGCGCGGCGCAGGTTTCTACTGATCCGCAGCCAAAACAAGCCAATACGCACGATTCAAAAGGAAACCTCCTATCTGCCTCTTTGAGCCCGGCATACTGTAGCATGTGACCACCCCTGAGCTTTCTGTGTCACCGCGCTGTGTGGATAACTACGAGCGTTATCTGGGATCTCTCAACTCCTCTTCTCGTTCGTTATTTCTTTCCCAGAATTAGAAACCTGTTTCTCTGCTGGCTCCAGACAGACACTTAAACGGAAAGATGGGAGAGGCGTATTGATTTTCTCATCCCGCTGACAAGAAAGAGGGCAATCACATTCCACAAAGTGTCACCCCATACATTTGAATAATAACTTCACAAGGAGCTGTGAAGAGCCCATGTGCACTGACTGCTCGAGCTAACTGCTTCTTCCAAGCATGTGGCCTCTGGGTTTGCAGGGCGCTATTTGAAGAAGTTCGGGAGCCTGCAACGTACCAGTCTTCACAGTATTCATTCGTATTGCAGGATTCATAAGGTAGTGGTGCACAGCAACTCCTGTCCCGTGGAGCGCCAGATTAAATTAAACGCGCTGAAAATGGGACCTGTCGCACATTTATCACACTGCTGAAGGTGATGTCACTGAATGCTGAGGGCAGGTATTAGCCCGGTGACATAACATGCTTCTCCTCCTTATTAAATAATCACCTCCTAAATATAGACGGGGGCACCGCTAATCAGATATGACAGCCCAACAAAGGCCTGCCGAGGGCAGTTTGTGCTGCGCCAAAGGGACTCAGAGTCCCCTCTTCCGCAGCACCGGGGCCATCGTTTTGTTTACTGCGTATCTGTGAGGAATGCGGAGGCGTCTCCCTCCTCCGCGCTCCCTTCTCTTCGGCGGATATAAAGTTTGGGCGCTCGAAATAGACTGCAGGCATTTCACGTCGTTGCCATGTTCATCCTCGTGCTCCGCTGTCATTAAAATGGCTGCATTAAATCCAAGCGGAACAACAGGGGCGATCAGTTGGGAATGTGAACAACAGCTACCTGTATGTCTTACACTCAAGAGACATGCATGCTAGCGTGCGAACTAATCAGCCTGGCATTTCTCCCGTGTGTCTTAAAGCCATCAACAGCGCTACACGAGCCGTGCTGCAGGTCTGAAGCATCCTGTTTTAGTTTTGTGTATTCTGCTGTGGTAGATGCACTAAATACTTTAATGACATTCATGAAACAAACTAAATCTTAAAAGACCGAACACAAAGGCGGCTCTTTCATCCAGTGACCGATGACTGACCTCTTATAGAAGTATCCAAGTGTGATGCCGACTCCTAGAATGATTATAATTGCCATCATGATGATGCCGAGGACATAGCCTGAGGAGCAGAAGAACAAGACGTGTCAAACACTGGAGATCCAAACGCAGCACAGCCATATTTATTTCCTGCAGCATCGCATCACTTACAACTTAGACTTGTTCAAACTGCAACTGTTTTCAGAATAACAATGAGCACAACACACCAAGAGTGCCGAGGTCCTTCTTCTTCTTAGGCCCCGTGCGAACTCGCTGGCTGATTCCCATCACCGGCTGCACAGCAGCAACTTCCCCCTGAGAAGAGCCCGACTTGGCCGTCTGAAAGCTCTCCGTGGAGGGAGTGCTTCCCGGCGGGTTGAGGGATTCGGCTTCTTCTGGCACAGCAGAAGCTTGCTCTGAAGACAAAATTGAATTACACCTTAGTTAAGAGTGTTGTGCCACTATCAGAGGGAGCCAAAACGTATCACAGTAAAATAGGCAAGTGGGACACCAGTAATTGGCTTTTTTAGCCATAAAAAGCAGAGAACAGTCACAAGATCACTTTATTTTTTTAATTTCTCTGAGAGTACAGCATGTTCCCTTCATATCTGTTACCATCTCTACAAAGTCCTATCACACAGGTGAGGTGAAATAAAGAATACACCACCACACATGTGGATATCACAGTGTAATTTTACATTCAGTGTGCCATGATAGGGTTTCATATAACTCACTTTCCTTTAATCCCATTAAGTTTCACATCTATTCCCATTCAAGGCAGACAGTTGGCCCATATCTCTCTGTAAGCATTTATATATATATGTAAAGGACTTTAATGTATCTTTGTCTGCATTCATGTTTTTTAGAGTTTCGGAAAAGTTTGTTTATTGCTCACTGTGTGGAGACACTTAAAAATACATTTCAAATGTTCTCTCGTTGACTAGAGGTGCATCCATCATATGGACGGTGTGGTTTCCAATTACTGCTGGTCCAATGACATTACCACTGACGCAAAACCTTCCTGGACGGCAGGACCCGAGTGCTGAGACCGCTCTCTTGAATTTGTTGGAATGTAAATCACCCAGAGCCCTGACACAACCGTGCTCTTTTTTTCCCTTTTTCTTTTTTTTTTAACAAGTACGTAAACAAGTTGCACGTGCCCAACTCTTTTTCAGGAGGAGACAGCACGTTTCAGCTGCACACGTCAACGTCTACGCTTCGGAAAGTTTTTTTTTCCCCCACTTCCTCCTTGCAAGTTGTTTATGAACTCTGCCTGAGTTAAAGGGCCTGAAGTTATGAATCGAGTCAGCCAATTAGCTGCTGTCTCTGAGGAAAGAGTTTCCTCTGCGCCAATGAGCAGAGTGTTGGGGCGGGGTGAACGGCTTACCACAAAACTATACTTGCCAGTGCGAGGCATGCGTGTGCAGGGCTTTGTTGTTTTGACTTTTGTGGGCCTCAACACAAGAAAAAGACAAAGGGTACAAACACACAAGACTAGTCGACGCTGACCGACTGACCCACTACAGGCTGATACTCTCAGCATGGAAAAGTAATCCATCTCAACTGAAGGCTTCCACATACAGATATTAACACAGATTTATTTAAGTGTTGCTATTATTAATTTGATCCTGTTTTTATCTGATCTTTGACAACTTTTCTTGATAAACAGGTAAATGTGGTGCTTTCCTTTCCTGATGTTTATTACATTTCCTGTTGCTGCCATGTCAGCGGTTTGGATAAAGCCTCTTATGGTTTATTTTTGGCAAATACACCAAAAGCAAACTTTGTTTTCAGTTTACAACTTGGCTCTGTCTCTCTTGTGTTGCCTAATGAGAGCATTTGCATACCTACATAAATTTCTCCACGTTTTTTTTCCCCCCTCCTGTGCTGACTCTGCTAAAATAATGGATGTTTTACAGGGGAATGGAAATCACAGTGTATAAATAATGTAGCCCGAACCCCGCAGAGAATTCACAGAAGAAAGAAAGCAGCTGTTTTGGTGCAGTGTTGTCACAAATACATACAACTTGGATTATGCGCATTCACCGTGGCCAGTAGAGACCTGTGAATCCTAAGTGACGTGTCGTGTGCGACGTTTACCAACCTTTGCACGTCTCGATTGTGCAGAATTGTCTCTGGATTGTTTCATCTGGGCCAGCAATGTAGCACCAAGGCCTCTCAGCGGCGTCCGGGTTTCGGCAGTAATTGTGATCTCCAACACCTACAAGGAGAATCAGCAGTACTGTGTTTACTGATGCCGTGTGGAAATACAGACCTGTATCTATGTGTCTCCAGCCCCTCTGTATGGGTAAACCACTGGATTAATTAATCATTAACACTACTTCATCACACCACAATGAACAGGCCCAACAGGCTGCCAAGAGCACAAACAAAGGAAACAGCAGCTGCTCTATGAAAGAAGCCTTTTAACAACATAAGCAGCGATACCAAACCTGAAGAGAGCTGTAAATTCCTGTATTTATGGCCGTTTCTGTTTAGTTACTTGTAAGTCCTGAACAATCCTGCATCACATGACTGTGTATTAATATCTCAGCAAAGAAGTTAACAACTTGTTTGCTGTTCTGCTGTGCCCACCAACATCTGGGGCACTTTAAACCTCACGTTTAACTTGCGCAAAACAAGAGAGGATGAGCCAACATTTAAATTTAAAAGCATCAACGCTCATTTGCTTACCAGTCTGTGAGTCAGGGTGGACGTTAACATCGTAGTCTCTAGTGGTATTCGTCCAGTCCAAGCAGGTTAGACCTGAGGAGGAGCTGCGTTGTCCCCCCCTGTAGTCCACCCCACTGGATCTCACGCAGTCTGAGAATAACAACACGGTGAACGCAACGCACATCAACACACTGTGCAATCAAAAGGAAGAAAATGATTAAACTATCCTTACACGTGGAACACGAGGCATTAAATTGTTTTTTTAAAGCATCCATTAATCATTTTACCTGTCTGATCCCCATTTGATGCGCTGCTCTCCACGATGGCCACGCTCACGAAAATAACGTGCAGAGAGAGAAACATCTTGCAGAGCTGACGGGCTGAGTTGATCGACACCATTGTGAGCGTTTCCTCTAACAAAATCACAAATGTATAAAGAAAATGCTTGTTTTAAAAAAAATAATAATAATAAATGGAGGAAGAGCCTGTGCCCAATGTGCATGAGACACACTGCTCCTCTCGCAGGGGTCCCAGCCCTTGTTTTTGTCAGAGAGGAGCTCAGCTTTCTTCGTAAACAGCCTTCGGTGGAGGAGGAGCTGTCCTTTGCAGTGCACCTCAAGGTCCTAAAGCCTCACCAGGTTCTCTCTGTCTGTCTGTCTGTCTTGTCTTGTCTTGTCTGTCACACACACACTCATGAAAGAATCTCAGCTGAAAACATCAGTGCATGCAGCCTTGAAAGACGCAAGCCTGCAATCTCAAGGATGTTCATTCACTTTGGTTTAAAATAAGAAGGGAACAAGATAACCACAGCGACTGCAGTAATCTTTTAGATTCTTTTTCTTTTCCTTCCAAGATTACACTTTCTGACCCTAAATAACTTCTTTCCACTTTCATTTTTAAATGCCCTGAGTCATTGCTTTCTCTTTACAAACCCCAACTGCAGGATCTTATCTGGCTCTGAGTTGCCGGAGGCATCCGTCCAAACCCAGTCTTCCTGTTTCCCAGGCCCCCCTTCTCCTCTCCTCTACGGGAGGCCTGTTTGTCCGCTGGCTTTACTCAGAAGTAGACTCTGCAGAGAGTGATAAAAGACAGCTGCTAATGGTGTTTGCCCCCAGTCGGGCCCAAGCTACGTGCTCATGGCAAAGGGGGCCCTGTGTCTTTGTTGGCGGACTTGTAAAGAGGGCGGCCAGCACGCGTGACTCAGTCGGTCTTCACTAAGCCACTTTTCAAACAGATGCTGTTCACCCAGTTTTCAGGCAAACACCAGAGCAAACACACAACATCTGTGAGGTACGCTCCGCCTCGCACTGCACTTTCAGGGTCTGGTCAAAGCTATTTCATTATTTTAACATCCAGTGCTATCTCATAAATATGTGGACAGGTACAAAATATGACCTCTTCCCAATCTGCTTATTGTTTCTCCTGTAGCTTTTTAAGGGGAGCTGAAATCTAATGGTGAGGAGTCACTTACTTCAAGTGAAACACTGATTTGAGACTTTTTGTCAGGAGTGTAATTATCTGCTACAGGAATATTTATATGTATTTACACTTTTCACAGTACTTGCCAGTTCATTAGGTACACTAGTGAAAACAAATACATTCTAATACAACGGCCCTGCACTCATGAAAGCTATGTTGTTCAGCATTCATTTAAAATAACTGAGAGCAGTTGGTGCATTTTTTTTGGTTATTACTAATATTATATTCTGCTGTGTTGCACTGTCACGTGTTTCTATTATTTCTGACAAACCCGTTTCAGTCAGTGGGTTAGGCTAAATAACAGACATACTTTTGTGTTTTAATTCAATCCAGTCCAACAGCGCCACCAACTACATCCTCCAAAGTGATCATACAGTTGAATTAGCACCTGTCTTACACGGTTTCAGCATAATGGGGGATTTATTTTCCTGGAAGGCCTTTGTTTTGTATCTACTAGTTTATATGGTACATAAATGTACATAATTGAAATAGTCTACTGTTTTAAGTGAGCAGTGCTTGTAGAGAGTAATGACATGAAAAACATTTTTGCAGAACAAACTCTGTAGTTGCTTTATTGCATTTACTATGAAGTTACATAAATGCAGTTAAAATGACAAAATTTTATATTACAAATAACTCTTATTGGCACGTTTTAAACAAAAGGCCGAGGCTCTGATGGCTGCTTGTAGTACAACAGTGGAAAAAGAAACCCTACTTTCATGCTCCAAATGGTGCACATAAAGTAAGTCTGTACTCGTGTAAGGACACACCCCATAAAAGTGGCTGGACCTACTTGGCCATGTTCCCTGTTGCCATAGTTAATCGTTTAATTAGCAGGACGCAGGCTACAGACTCAGCACTCTCAGACACAATGGCGAAGGCTTTAACGAAGCCAGATGGTCATTTTCCTGTTCTGAACACACTTTGCTTTCAGGATATTCACGGGCCTGCTCACCTTACACTCGCTCAAACTTAGTTTCGAAGACAGAAGCAGAAAACATTGTTACGCTGTCATTAAAATTACACCTTTGTTTTCAGGCATGTTTAAAAGCACCGTTTTTAAGAACTCACAAGATTTGCCCGTCTTTTATTATTTAGCATCAGCTTGTTTTGCATCTTGTTCTCAACCAGAGCCAACCATGGTTTCCTTTGAGGCACTTGTTAATCTCACAGAGCTCTTAACACCAGGTGTGGATTTTGGGTCATAGGAAACACATTGCATAAGGTCCGTGTATGAATCACTAATACCTGCTTCATGTCATAGCGGTTGCATAATCTAGATGTTGAAAAGCCAAACACTTCATGCATACGCAGTGCAGGTACGTACTGAGGTACACTGCAGGTAAACTGAAATTCTATGAAACATCAATATACACCGATCAGGCATAACATTATGACTACATTATTATGTAGGTCGCCCTTTTGCCTCCAACACAGTTGAGAGAATGGACATGGGCCTTCTGAGGGTGTCCTGTGGTGTCTGGTAACAGAATGTTGTTAGTGGGGGCCTTTGATAGTTGGCTGGTTGAGGGGAGGGGGCTCTTTGGATCACCCCACAGATATTTGATCAGTCTGGGATCTAGTGAATTTGGAGGACAGGTCAATACCTTGTGCCATTTTGTCCTGTTGTTTGAGTTGTTCCTAAACCTATTTTGTGTGCGTGTCTATGTCAGGCTGCATCCTGCTGGGGATGGCCGCTGTCATCAAGGAGTGTCATTACTATGGGGTGGAGGTGTCCAAAGGTTTCCCAGCAGAACATTGTATTGCCACAAAATGTTCAATGCTATTTACATCCCCTGTCAGTAGACCGGTCATAATGTTGTGGCCAATCGGCGTACGTTTTATAAGTAGCCTAACATAGCCATTGATAGCATGTACAATGTCTTTCATGCCAGTGTTTGTCTAATACTGAAAGCCACCCAAGCAGTGGGCTATCTGATGATGTCAGACTAGTCTAGTGTGTGGGCTGTTGCGGGGCAACCACCAGCTCTCTATCTGATCCAGTCAATCATCGTCAGCTCTCATGTGGTTGGTAAATGGACACTTATCCTTATCCAGGCAGAAGGCCTCTAATGGAACATTAAACCATACACTATACTCCCCTGCTGGCTACCAAGCAGCCAATTTCTCCAGATGCGGCTTGCATTACATCACTTCATCAGTCTGAGCCTCGCTGCTGTTAGTGCTGAGGCTTAGAACAACTGCAGACAAGAACACCAAGCTTGAAGTGATGCTGATCAGAAAGACGGACTCCTCTGGGGACTGAACCTCTCCATAAAAAATGTATTCCAAAAATTAATAATGGTGCAAACTCTTATTTAAAAGCAATAACAGGCCTCTGGTTCATTTAAGGAGCAGCTGCTCTGATGTGCAGATCGCCCCCAGTGCCTACAGGATCTCTTTCCTGTGCAGCAAATTAAATGATGACGAACACAAGCAACTGCAGCCACTGAGCACTTACATAACTTAGTCAGCTTCCCCAAATCCTGGCATACTGCAGCATCAGCAGTTTTAATACACATTCAAGACCAAGGCCTCACACGCATACGTCACAAGCATTCTTAAAATATCTACAGGTTATTTTATCCTGGGACACAGCAGCCAAACGGCTTTGGTCGCTGAAAAAAACCTCCACTGTTCTGTCATGGTGGCAGCCCTCCAGTCACAGCAGCTGTTAAAGCAGAGGGAAAGTGGACACCGTTCTGATCGAGCAGACTACAGACTTCCCGTAAACTTGTGTGCATGGATAAAGCATCACAGAGGTGAGGTATACTATCAGATGTTTTCAGCAGACGGAGGAGAAAGGCCGCCCTGGTGAACAGGCCACACAGGGTGCTGTGGAAACGGGGGTCCATGAGAAGAGCCAGCCAGGTCGGGGTCAGCGTACCTGGCTGAATCTCTATGCAAACTGCTAGGTTTTCCTGCACCTGCGCAGCATTCTTCTCTGCCCACAAATTCAGGCTCTGCGCCAGAGCTGAGGATTCAGAGTATTTTTCAGCCATCTGCAGCAGATACGGCAGCACGTGTGCAGACATCACAGAGGGTTCTGCAAACACATTGGCCTCGTCCTGCTCATACAGACCGGAAAGCCTAAAGGAAAGAGTAATAACGACATTTAGGAAATGCTACTATAAGGTTATTGTTTGTACAATTATCTGGATTTATAACATACCCCTCTTCTGAAGCCTCTCTCAGCACAGATTTGAGGTCAGACTGAGGCAGGTGACACAGAAGCACCTCCAACGTTCCTGGAGTATCCCAGCATTCCTCCAGGAGCAGGTCCAGGAGCAGCGGCAGAGCCTGGTTGACCTGCATGCAGTAGACGCTCTTCTGGCTTCCTCCCCTTCTTACGTGGAGGAGATTAGAGGTAAAACAGGCCGCTTTCATCCTCACCTGCTGGCTTTGGTCCTGCAGCAAGTAAAGGGCTGTGTTGATCAACCTAGAAGAGAAAGATTTAACCTTTTTAATTAATATCGACAACAGTGAGTCATTTATAATTAGAAACAACTTGACTGGATGTCCTTCACACCTGATCGTGACGGCAGGGAGGGTACTGTGAACTCCAGCTACACACAGAGCTTCAGCACATGCCATCCTGAGCACCTCGGAGACGTCTGGAGCCCGATGGCATTCCAAGATGCCGCACCACCGCTGCAACATGGATACCTTCAGACTGATGGGAAAAGAGAAGTCAGAAACGAGGAAGGAAATGTTTCAGAATGGGACTTCATTAAATAAAAAAAAAAGTGTGAAAACCTGGAGTCAGGCCAGTGGTAAAGCAGCAGGCTGGCAGCCCACAGAGCCTGGGACAGGAACTCTGGCCCGCCCCTCTGTTCCTCAAGGTCCCTAAACAGCAAATCCAGACATTCTGGCAGAACTGGCTCCTCCAGAGGGGCCACGCGTGGAAGATGTTGGGGTAAAGCACCGCCAGCCATCGCTTCTGCTAGGGCTGCAAGGTAGATCCTGCGGTACTCCACACTGTGACTCAGCAGTGCCTCCCTCAAGTTGGACTAGACACAGAGAGCATTATGGTCTTTTCACCTACTCAAACGATCAGTTCTTCAATAAATGACTGAGCCACATAAACAGTAGTCATTATCTTTACTAACTGTCAATGGATACGCAGTATCTTATCAAGCTTTAGTGAAAGTCCGTTAAACACTAAACAGTGAATACACAGGAAGGTACAGTCGGGTGCTCTGGACAGTTTATATAAATCACCTATGTGAACTTTAACACAGCGATAAATTAAAAGGACACATATCCTCAGCATGGCTGCACTTAACCCTCCTGTTTATAGACTATAATAGTTTAAAGACACACCCTTTATTATATAGGGGGAAAAAAAGATCTTCAGACAGATTTCAGCCTCAACTGGGATTATATTATAAGGCTATCTTCAGCTCCAAAGTTTCCTCTCATTGTGTCGCAAAGAGGTTCTTAAGACTGAAACTGCTAGGCTGGTTTTTGGAAAGGCCGTTCTCTTTGTCCTCTAGGAAGCGGATCAGATTTTACCTGCAACACCCTCTGGATCGCTTCTGTCAAGCCAGCCTGCTCCAAACCTTGCCCGTCCTGTGCCCACGTGACCAGCGAGAGCCTCAGATCAGGGCTAAGTGCTGGGAAACTGCCCCAGACTTTATGTGCCCACTTAAGATCAGAACATAGAAAGTGGATGGCTTGTTGATGGAAGGATGACAACCCAACCTGTAGAGAGGAGGAGAAAGAAATCATACATATATTTCTGATTTCCTTGCAAGGTTTCATGTTACCTTACAACACAATTTCCCTCTGATCCATAGATTTGTATTTTGATACAGCATTATGAATTATGAATTAGACCACCGTGACTGTGACCACAGCAGTCAGTGAGTGCACCCTCAGCTGTGGCTTGCTCAAGTGCACGTCTGTGTCCTTGCTGTTTGCATAACTAGTTAATGCAGTTGGCAGATACACCGAACAGGCAGATCATTACGACCACCTTCATAATATTGTGTAGGTCTCCCTTTTGCCTCCAAAACAGTTGTGACTCGGAGAATCAGAGAACGGACATGGGCCTTCTGAGGGTGTCCTGTTGTGTCTGGGAACAGGATGTTGTTAGTGGAGGCCTTTAGGACCTATGGGTTGAGATGCTTGATCAGTTTAGGATCTAGTGAATTTGGAGGCCAGGCCAACACCTTGTTTTTCATGTTTTTTGAGGCTGCATCCTGCTGGGGATGACTGCTCCCATCAAGGGGTGTCTATGCTATGGGGTGGGGGTGCTTGGTCTGGTCTAGGTGGGTGGTACATGTCTAAGTTCATCCCAAAAGCTTCCCAGCAGAACATTTATGTCAATATGCCTGCTCGGTGTATTTACACTGTCAATAAAAGCCTATAATGTCCCCTGTCACATACCTGAAGCCCCTGCTGGGGTGTCTGGAGGACATGCATGAGTGTGTCACTGAGCTGTGACAGGTAGGTCTCACTGCAGAGGCTCCTTATAGAGTGGACCACTCCGAGGTAGGCTGCTCTCACTAGGGGGCAGCGCTGAGCTCCGGTCACCAGCCACAGTGAGTCGCACACCCTGCTCAGCACCTCACGCAGGTCATTCGAAGGGCCACTGTGAATGGAAACGCAGCGGGATTTCAAAGCCCGCCCGGTGTCTGTTGACGTGAACCGGGCTTTTTCCCGGGGCGCACGAAAGCGTGTGATGAATGAATGAACAGCTCTTTCTTTCAAGCCTCACCTGTCTACGCACAGAGCTCTTTCCAGAACAGCTTTGATCTGCAGCAGCTGTCCGTGGAGCTGGTTGTGACAGCGGCACTCCTGTGGACTTGGCAGTTGAGTCGTGAGTTTGATGAGGATGTTCATGTACTCTGATGGGGGAGTCATGGCAACCAGAGCCTTAGAAGCCATCACCCTCACACTGTAAATAGGACTGGCAGCCAGCTGCAGTAAAGGAGGTAGGAAGTCTGACAAAGTTCTGGTAGAAGAAAGATAACAGAGGACAACAATTAAAAATCAGTCATTCAACTGTAAGTTAATAGTTCAACATTTTGGTAAATATGCCCATTTTCAATTTTAAGAGGATAAATGCAAGAAGCCATGTGGCTTACTGGGTTAAACACAGAGCAGATGTAACAAAATCCAGGTGCCAGCATCTATGGAGCTCACTGAATGCCACATTACACCTTGAGCTTTAGTTAGTACAAAATAACAGGAAATGGCTTTTCTCTGAGCTACGTGCTGGACCATTTCTTGGCTGGGATCAATCGGATATTTGGTTAAGCTAGGTGTTTTTCCCAGCTTCCAGTATTTATCCAAAGAAATCTGGAAGCTGGCTCACCTTTGACAAGAAAGCACATGTGCATATTTCCCCAAAACGTCAACAAAAAACAAAAACTCTTCCTTAAACCAGATGTCTTCACATTTTGACCATTTTAACTGTAATCAAATGAATGAGTAAACAAACAGCAACTACTCTGTCGAATCTTGGACACCAGGCTGGAGCTGGGCTAGCAGCGTGAGGATGGGATAGAGCGAGGGCTGGAGGTGCAGCTTGGCCTCGTTGGGTGGCCCGCCGAGGTCCCGTGCTGCCCCCCTCAGCTCGGCCAGTAGGAACGGCTGGAGCGCAGGATAGTGGAAGAAGAAGGCGGGAGGGGACATGGCGTGCTGGGTGGGGCCAGCCTCTTCGCTGCTTGACCTCTGGCCAAGCATCCGGGAGCACAAAGAACCTGGATGGAGAGTTCAATTACTGTAGTGTTAAGAGGATAAATCAGAGCAAAAATATTACCACTTTTCAGAAACTAATTAGGTAATATTTGAATCCTTTCAATCAGGATTTAAACAAAATTCACTGTACTTAAAATTAAACTGATTAATGCAGCGCAATTACAAAACTGTTAGCTTGAGCTTTTTGGCTATTACAAATAAAAACAAAGTGAAGTTATAAACGTGTCAGTGTCTTACTGTAAAGTTGCAGAGCTGCATTCCTCATGGCCCAGCAGGGAGAGCTGAGCAGGGTGAGCGACAAGATGGCGACAGCAGGCGCAAACTGAAGGACAGCTACTCCCAAACTCGCGCAGCGCACTAGCGCCTGTAGAGTGTGAACCGCGCACACCTGTGATGGAAAGGACAGCAAAACCATGTGACCACGTCTGCCTTTTGCGGTTCAGTGGACCAACGTCCTCATTGTTGTTGCTGGGTCTGACTGATGCACCTGTGGTAGGTCCAATGTTTGGTCCCAGTTCTCGTTTAGAGGGCTTTTGGCTGTCTCCAGTAAGGTTTGCACGCTGTGGGCCAATAGTGGTCTCGCTTTGCTGGCCTCCTCTGCTGACAGGACACACAGGATCAGCATAGGCAAGCCTGCAGCCCGCCGGGTCACAGACGTAGAGCGAAGGCACTGCACTACTTGCAGTCCCTATAAAGAGACAGAAGAGGGGGAAACGTCTTTAAGCCAGAGGTCACGGATCACCTTTCATTAAAGGCTATGAGCACGTATCATTACTCACTTGCTTCAGCATTTGGGCCGGGATATCCCTTAGCTCTGGATCACTGCTGCTCAAAAGAGAGGCACAGAACTTCGTGAAGCCAACGCAGCATCCCTCCACTGCCCCCTGGTGTTGAAGAGATGTCTTTCAGCAAGAGACGTGGAGAGATGCAGAGACATTTAAAACTCTAAACGGATTTGGAAAACTTACCCAGTGGCGGCATTTGAGAAGAATATTCTTGAATATTTTTGACGCTCTCATTAGATCCTGCTTTGTTAGAAGGCACTTGTTGCTTTCTTTGGATTCTGTGAGAATTATCTCCACCAGAGAACCTAAAAATATTCCTATTTCCTATTAAGAAAACACAGAAGCAAATAACATTACACACAGCAAACGTATTCAGCTTAGATGTCAGGCTTTGCCATCTTCTCAAACGCTGAGATATTTCTACAGCACATCTCTACCGCATTAAATGTTTTACAGTCACAATGACGCATCTACCCGCTCATTATTTTGAGCGAGGACACTTTGACATGTGTGGCATACAGTTTTACCTTCAGAGAGACCCAGCAGCAGGTGAGAACAAGGCTGTGCTCTTCAGACAGGAGGACACACTCCTCTCCATCCGCTTGGCCACCTTCGCTTGATGCTTGGGATATCAGAGAGCTGATCGCATTTCCCATGTCACAAAAAGAAGGCGGGGCATCTAAAAAAAAAAAAAAGCTGTGTCATCAAAATGAAACTTAAATGAATTAGGTTTGAGTCTACAGATTGCTCCATTACCCTTTTCAGTGGCACAAGCATCCTGGCCTCCGTACAGAACGCCAAGAAGCAGCAGAGAGATATTCTCCAGCAGGCCCAGGATATCAGTCTTCAGACTGCAGTCGAGTGCGTCAGAGACATTGTTGGACGTCTCAAGCAAACACTTCTGAAGTGCACTTAGTACCCCTGCAACAACAATCATGACAGGATTTACAGAGCTGTATAAAAAACAATGAGATGAACGCCTGTAAATCTTTAGCCTCACCATGAATAGGCTTGGTTCTGGCAGCGAGCATCATGTCCGCCTTGGCTGTCAGATAGTGCTCTTCTAGCTCCTTCACCAGGACTCTGACCATGCCCGAGGCCTTCAGGTTACTCACACCGTCTACAGTAATGTCACGGTTCAGCCTGCAATCTTCATGCTGCTCTTGTGATCTACAGGCAGGACAACAGATAGCTGTTTAGTCTTCTCACGTAAAGCAGATATAGTTCTGAATAAGAGCAAGTACGAGATGAGGCTTACTTCTGAAGGAGGACCTTCATCATCAGTGCTCCCATCTGAGCCTCCTGCACGCGGGGACTGCACACAAGCAGCTTGGCTCTCGTGTGAAGCACTTCAGTGACGTCATCAGGGAAACGGCGTGGGAAAAATCTCAACAAACACCCAGCTGAGAGCTCACGAATCTGAAAGAAACAACCTCATCTTCAACTTCAATCAGTTTGAACGATAATAGTGAAATGTGAGGACGCTCTACCTCATTTGTGGAATCCTCCAAACAGCTGATGAGGACCAGCTGTTTTGTCCTGCAGAAGAAATCCCACTGTCCTCTTTGTCTGGCACAGTTAATAAGAGACCCCATATTTGCTGCAAAAATGATTGAGTTAGCCACAGTCAGAGCCAAAACACACGCTGACATTATGCAGGTCTTCCACATAGAACTCAACCCTGGCACCACATAATATAAACTTTTCCAGTGGCTGGTTTTCCAAACTGACCCGGAGGCTGTCCCTTCTTTTTGTCAGGGCTCCAGGTGTCTGTGCAGGTCTCCAGCACTGCAGAGAGCAACAGCAACGCAGTCTTCTTTCTCTGATAACTGTGCCCTGGTGCCAGATAGCTGTATGGAAGTTGACTCAACCATTCCACAAACCCTGTAGACAGAGAAAACATTTTGCATGACTGAAAATAAATCAAAGAATGGAATGATTTACTTAAAAAGGCACTTTAAAGAACTATAAATTAAGAATTGAAAGAATTAAATTCATGATTAGGCCTCTGAGGTTGAGGTGAAAGGTATTTCCAGCTGTCTAGTTTCTCACCTATTCCCTGCTCCAACAAATCTTGTGTCTTCTCCGAGTTGGTGGCACCTCCTTTCTTTTTGCTCTTCTGTCCTTTGACGTATGCCAAGCAGCCATCTCTGATACGAACAAGAAACTTTTTCACTCCAGCCTGAAAATGCTGGCGGAACGGCGAGGACTCACAGTTCAGGTTCTGCGGAATAAATGTCCTCATGATCGCCATCTCCTCTGCGGATGGCGTGTCCTTGGTCTTTGGGCAGCAGCAGAGCAGACTGAGAGCAGCAAGACGGACTTTGTCATCTGCAGATCCCAGAGCCAGCTGGAGGGTTTCGACAGTGGAACTACCCTGAAGGGCCCACGGCGAGCAGCCAGTCACGGCTCGATAGGAGCTCAGGATGCAAGCCCAGGCGTGGAGGTGGCCAGGAGCGTACGGGTCCAGGGAGTCCAGCAGATGGTGCACGGCAGACGGGAAAACCTGAAAGGTGCAGGGCAACAAGTGTGTTGAGCTGTTGTTCTGCAGAAGGGTCACTTCAGACGTGAGAGCCCCGTGAAGGACGGGCTGCCAGTGTCTCGCCCAGTGATTGGCCAGATCCACTTCGGTGCGCGGAGCAGTCGTTTGTGAGACATCGCACAGCTCTCGCCTCTGCTGCTGGATCAGACTTCTGTAAAGCTCAGACCCACACGGTGACAAGTGATTGTTCGACAAGCACTTCAGGAGATGACTGGGTATTTCTGCATACTGATCCAGTAACTGATTGATCAAAGAAAGAAAGAAAGAAAGAAAGAGATCAGAATCACTAAGTTGAGCAATGATTATGTTAAACATCCTTAAATCCTCACCGCGTCAGCGTCCAGATATGGCAGCAGTGCGCAAAGGCGATGATATTTGGCTCTGGCTTCCCAAGGTAGTGTCATTATTCGCTGCAGCAGGGTGAAATAAAAAGTCTTCTTTGTTTCACCGAACTGCTCACAGTCCTTCTCATAGAGGTCCAGCAGCAGAGAAAAGGCACTGCGCGCAAATTCTGACACCCCTTCCACCTGCCAAAGCACAGTAAGACAGATAAACAAACCAGACTGTGTCTATCTGAGAAGAACACAACATCTACTATTTAATTATATCATATTTTGCATGACCTTTCCAGAACACTTTAATAATATTCCTGTTACAGTAGGAGTCCTGACAACATTAGTGGGACACATTCTTCACTTTTAACGTTTCAGTTGCACTTGCTTGGTCTGAGTCATGTGCAAGCTTTTTTGTGCATGAACTTCTGTGTATATTTGAGTGGGCGCCTATTTCAAAAGGAATATTTTTTCATAAGGACGTTTATTGACTTACTGGACTTTCTGCATTGGTCCAGATCACGTGCATGAGCTGCTGCTGCAGGCCGCTGTTGTCAGGCAGAAGCCGAACGCCCGTCACCTTCCAGAGATCAGCCAGGCATTCTTTTGCCTTCTTCAGCCACAGTGTTAACACTGCAAAAACACGCCACATTGGAACAGGATATACCACCGTTTAAACACGTGAACAAACAAAGCTGAACTTTACTCACCTTCGAAAACAAAGTAGTGGCAATCCAGCTTCTCCTCGCACAAAGCATAGACCAGAGGAAACAAACCTCGCAGCAGCAAACATGTCTGAAGAGAAAGCAACATGGATTCAGTATTGAAGGCAAACACAAACAAAAGCACATTATGATTTTGGCGTGAGCTTTGAGTAGATTTACTTTTGTGGCATCAGGGTGTGAACTGAGCAAGATGTGAGGGCGACAGCAGGTCAGGAGGCCCCTGCTCACAGCCAGCCTGTCCACTCCATCCTTCCGTGCAGGGTTGCACTGTACCTGAAGAACACCAACCGTCAGCAGCCAGGGCTCTGAGAAATAACAGGAATCACAGCTCTTCCGTCAGGAGCCTCTAGGTATTCACACTCAGCTGTAGAATGTGTAGCATATATCAATACGGCAACAACGACTATTACATCTACTTCATTCTTGCTCACGTAGCTCATGCTATTTGTTGTGCTACATACCTGAGTGAGAGACCTGCAGAAGACTCCAGGCTGCAGCTCCTCCAGCTAAACTCTCTGAGGATGTGTTGATCAGCATGGCCACAGCGGTGCCCGCCAAAAGACAGGTGTCTCTGTTGCAGCACTGCAAGTCAGGACACACAGACTGATGAGACGAAACTGATATTAAAACAGATACTCTGTGTTTTTTTAACCAGGGAGTCAGAGTTCATGCCTGTCCAAGTATAATGTCCATGAGAGCCTGCAGGATCCTCTGCACTGCTGTGCTGTTGTGACCTTTCTCCCACACCAGAGGAGCCACCTCAGTGGACAACAGCTGAAATATCTGCAAACACACCTGGAGAGATTGCAGTCCTCAGGTCAGTTACAAAGACCATGTAACGAATTCATGATGCACGCTGCTCTACATCTACCTTCACAGTGATGTAACACAGTGGTCCATCTCTCAGGGGTTCTTGCTGCAGTACAACAGGGAATAATTCAGACATCCTATTCAGCAAGGACATGTGTGATTCCCTGCACACCTCACGACCGACGGTGCTGTCTTCCAGGAACATACAGACTAAAAATGGTTAAAAAAGAAAAAGTTAATGAAACCCTGGTTATGAATTTAGTTGCATATTAATTTATTGTGTTCAGCCAGCCCTGACCTCTTTGTAAATCCCCCAAAGCCAACATCTGAAAAGTAGAATAAGTAAAAATGATCTGCATTGCCTTCATGACAGTATATAACAAACACAAGAGATGCAAGAGCTCTGTACCTGGTCGCTGTGGACTATGGATTGAAAACAGTGGAGGGTTTCTTTAAATACCAGCTGGTGGTCCACTTTTGCCAAATGCTGTAACATCTGTTTTGAAAATACAAAGTACCAGTGAGATTCAGTTTTAACTTTTAAGTAGAGTGAACAGATCTAGTGTCGGCTGACCTGGTCCACTTTACGACAGGCTGTGGAGATGTTGACCATCTGCAGCTGCAGGGACAGAAGGAGTTTGACCAGAAGCAGTAGATGGTTACCCTCTAAATCTCGGAGCTGCTCCTCTGAAATGTGTCTGAGCAGCTGGAAGGCTTCCTCTAAACAGCGCTCCTTGCATCTTTTGACACCACTCCTGTTCATCCAAGCATAATTATTAACACTGTATTAAACATGAGACAAATGCAGTGTTTGTAAACAATGGTAAGGATAGTAAAGTTGAGGTTAGACACCAACCTGGAGGATTCAGACAACTTATCAATAAACCGCCCGAGTGTTTGGCTGACACGTTCAGAAGCTTGATCCTCGCTGATCACACAGCCTTGCAGACTGGTCATCAGATGTTCAAACGTCAACATTGTTTCACAACAAAAGAACAAACGCTTAATGTTATCAGACACATTGACAGCACGTTGGTTTGCTGCTTGGTCACGTGACAGATATTTTCTTCTACTATCTTAAATTCAATGCTCATTGTAGCAAAACGGCGACATGCTGCCACCTGGAGACGAATGTCTGCACACTCGATCCTAACTAAACAGAATTTTTTATCAATATATAATCATGTTTATGTTTTTGTTTTTTTTCTGTAAAGATATAGCGACACCTAAGATTATTCACACCCCTGCGAGCTTTAGTGCTAAGCAGTAAAATAAAACATAATCCCTTACAGAGCATACAATTTGTAATGACCAGAAATATAATAATTGTAGCAAAACTATTTGTGTCAGATTTAATAAGTATGGCATATGTCCACTCACAAAAAGAATTTGTGACCGCAACCGACTTCAAAAGGGCATTTGAGCGCTGACTGGGGCACATCGGCTCTGTAATCTACCACTCCAGACCACGTGGCGTCGCTGTTGCTCATTCATATTTACTTCCTGTTTCTCCAGAGCAAGACCGTCTCTCGGTTGTGATTGGCTAATAGCCGCGTTGCTAAGACATCGCGAACAGTTTACAAATATGTCGACTGACTTTATAATCTGAGACGAACCAAATGGCTAATGTGATCCATACATTATTTTCTGCTTTCGTTTTACGCCAGGTCGCATACGTTTCAGTCTCCATTACCTTGGCTCACTGTCAAAACACTGTCGGTAAGACAAATCTATAGATATGGTGCATTAAAAGAGCGAACGACAAAGAAGTTAGCATGTTAGCACTAGTGCTCAGCTGCTAAGGGCGTATATTTGAGTTAATTTAACTAACTAATATGAAATGCACTAATCAGAAATGTCACTGTTATATGTCCACAGTTTTCCAGCCTTCCTATATAACTACAACAGGACCTACGGTCAGTGCATATTTGATTGGAAACACCTCAGGGGTCTCTTTGAATCTGAGGACTGTTACTCCATCCAATACAACAGGTAAAATGATTAATAAAATAGTAATTAATCAAACCATCACCTTGCACGGTATAAAATGCTACCAGAATAAGCGGCATGTGGATTAGTTTGTTGACTAGATTCATACTAGAAGGAAACAATTATGCGAAACTATTGTTTTCCTTGTAATTATGTAGTTTGTTTGTCATTTTGGATAGTTTATTTTCTTTTTTTTTACAGGAAGCAGTAGTCCTCCATCATGTGTAGCAGAGGCAACACAGTGGGTGCTCACGAGTGAGCAGCTGGGAAAGGTGAAAAGCCAATCATACAAACAGATTATGTTAAACTAGTCCTAAAGTAAGATGTAAGGATTTATGGTAGTACAATATCCCTTTACTGATTCTAGTATCAGAACATCTGTCTTCTTTATGTCCATGTTTGGTGTCACAGACTGCACTTGGAGTTCAACTGAGGCTGAACCAAGATCTGCGTTTGTGTGGTGAGAATGACACCAACGCAGACTGCTGTCCCAGGCCGCTGTGTTACCTGGGAACCGTTCAGGTGTCTGCCTGTGTGAACGGCACACCGCAGGCATCACTGTTGGTCCGTGCCAGGATACACGCCCTGTTGCTTCCTGCTAATGCTGGATCTGGTAATTCAAATGTGTCTCATCACAATGCGCTCTCACCTTAAGAAGAGTGCCGAATGTCTGAACATATGAATTGCTTGTCCGTTTCAGATAATAAAACAGTTATTCCGAACCAAGTCTACCAACCGCTGGGCTCTTGTCCTTGTGACCTGACACTGAGCGTATGTGATGTACGCTGCTGTTGTGATAAGGTATGGACAGTATGGGGGGATAAGAATAAGAAGAATTTTCCCCTCTCTGTACTAATCAACAACTTTTGTGTGTTTCAATCTTAACAGGACTGTTCTAATGAAACTTTGAAGTTGTTTGCGTTGGACTGTCTGCCAGGGCCCTTTGGTGGACAGGTGTCTCCTGCTCCAGATTTTCAGTGCTCCGTGCAGGCCATTGAAAACTCCCCGGATTGGTATCCATTTTTATGTGTCACTTCTCCACCTGAAAACAACCCTTACCTCGGCCTCTTTTACCAGGGAGACACAATGTGAGAGAGGATTTAAGTTTTTTAATCTTGCAGTTTAACTGTTATTTCTGTGGCATGTTTTTATAATTTATCTTCTGACCTCTTTAGATCATCAAAGCCTGGCCCATCCTTCCAAAGTCCTATTTTAACGGCTCCAGTGCCAGTTAATGTTTATATTCAAGGAAGCCCTATTCTCACATTAAATGACCAGTACTTCACTATTCCCCAGGTTGGTTGAGTCTACATTATGTTGTTTTATAGATTCAGTTTGCATTGTATGTGTTGCCAAGGCTAAAATAACCAATCCAATGACTAATGACTGTATATATTTATTTAACAGAAGGTCTTCGGGCAATGTGTGAACAGTGCTCCAGTAGCATTTTTGAAAGATTTTAAAGTCGAATGTGTAACTCCGCTACGCTCCTGCCCAACTGGATCACCCTTACAGACACTACCAACAGATTTAAGCATTAAAGTGAAGAATGGGATAGGAGGTAGGTTTCACCTGATAAGCATATTGTCGAAAGCTGTGAAGCTGCTTGAATTCAAGCTCTTAACATATTGCAGGTGATGTCAGTGTGGATTTAACAGATGAAGTGGCCACAGACTTCAGTCCATTTATTTCCAAAAGCGCTGCAATTGCCTCTTCAGGTAAAGAGATAAAATGTCCCTCAGTAAATGACTTAACTCTAATAGTTGAACCTTAATGATGATATGTGTTGATATGTTTCTGAAGATGAGAGGCTGGTATGTGAAAACGTGACCTTAGCGCTGGATTACAATTTCTACTGGAAAGGAAATGGCATCACAGGCATCACACTAACACGCACGGTTGGGACCATCACCTTTAATGGTAGTGGTAAGTGTCTGTACTGCTTGTCCACGATTTGGAGTAGATCTGATTAATATAGACTTTGTTCAATTTTCTTATTTTTGTTATTCTGAACAGTAACCTTAACTACAAGGTATTCTGCCGTGTTTCTAAATGGAGAAATCATGGTTGAAGCCCGCTCAGGTAACCCAGGTAAGATCAAGAAAATACAGTGGAAGTGAACTATTTGTAGAAAATACAAATACCACAGCTATGACAGAGCATAACACACACACGCATTTTAAATGACAGGCTACCAGGTGGGAAGGCCTGTTATTGCTGGAATATTGGACACTTTGGGCAATAATACAAGCTTAATACGGAGGACGTCAATCAATCTTTGGAAACCAGGTAAAAGATATTAAATCATGTTGTTGAATTCTAAAGCTTAATGGTGAATTACTTACATTTCAATCCAAACAAACTCACTAAAAGACGACTTGTCTTCGCTGTTTTCTGATCTGGCTACTAGTGAGTGATGGACTCTGTTCTATTGCTGAGAAGAAACGAGTTCTGTTTGGGGAGAATTCAACATCAGGATGTCAGCTCCCCGTCAGCAGACAGAATCTGACTCGGTGTGACCTCCTGAGGTCAGTGGCTCAGGATGAGTTCATGTTAAGATAAGATAATCCTCTATTTATCCCACAGTGGGGAAATTTGCAGTGTTGCAGCAACAAACAGTTTAAAGGACAGTGCACACAAGAGATAAAAATGTGAACATTAAATAACTACAAAAATGAAATATTAAAAAGGAATACTATTACCCCGTGACCCCTAACAGGACTAAACGGGTATAGAAGATGACTGACTGACTGAATACTTCTTAATAATATTAATGTTGTATGTATGGATATTGTACAGGAGAGAATCAAAGAGATGTAAACTATTAGATATGACAGATGTTTGAGTTATACATGTGTACATATAAATGTGATGTATTTCTTCTTTAGAGAGACGGTTACTGTTCTACAGGCAGCTTTGATAACGGCCACATATGTGGCAAAGAGTGGAGATCCAGATCTATTAAGGATTACAGACTGGGTGAACATCAGCTGTAAGTACATCCAACTCTCTCTTCTTTTTTTTTTATACTTTTGTTCAAACTTGTGACGTAAAGTTTTTAATGTTCAGACAACTGACTTCTTCTGGTTCTGACCAAATGTTTGTCACAATTCCAGTTGTGGCCCTGAACTCAAGCACAGCTATGGAGGACACCACAAGTACATGCTATAGGATCCCATCTCACCAGCAAATCCATGTTTGGAGTCTTAACACTGGTGTAGTAGATGGCATACCTCAAAGGGAAATACGTGCCTTGCAAGTCAGGTGTGTTTTGTGTATATATTTTCTCTAAAGCTTCATTTTAATTACAATTCAGGAATAGTTCTTAAACATTAAAAGTTGCTATATTTTGTATACTAATTCCCATTAGCTCTACAAAGCATCCTAGTCATTAAAGTCAGTGAATAAATGTTTTGGGGTCTTTTGTTTTTTAGCTATGGCCTGTCCACCTGGCGACTGGACTGTGGAGGAGGTGATGTCTCTCCATGTGTGGACCCAGAGAAGACTCAGTTATTCCCCATCACCTCCTCAGTCACCTTTATTGACATTCCTATCAACACAGAACCGCCAAAAACCAGGTGCTTAACCAAACATGAGACTCCCCTAATAAGCTTGGGACCTTTTAATGAATTAGAGCTGCATGACTGATGTAAAATATGGTGTGATGTTTTGTTTTGATTTTTTTCCCATTCAGGTTTCAGATCAACTTTACAGAATATGACTGTAACAGGAATGATGTGTGTTGGCCCGAGCTCGCCTTTCCCATCACCAAGTATTATACAGGTGGGAATTTACCCAGTCCTAGGAGTCCTAGGAAATGTATCTAGTTTATAAAAAGTAAAGGGAATAAAACATATCTCACAGCTCTAACATATTTTTTGGCAAATGCTGCTGACAGTCGATCCTGACAGTTTTACCCTTATCCTTCACAGGTGAGCCGTATTCACAGTCTCTGGCTAAGGGCATTATCTTGGTCTTCTTCTTCATCATGGCCTCCATACTTGGAACTCCTTGGAGACAAATCAGACAGGCGTGGAGCAGTGCTGCGCTCTGAAACTCTGAGAGAGAGCAGCCGAGATAAATACAAAAAGGATAAATAGATGTTACTCTAATTACACCTGTTTCATTAGACGTGGCAATGTAATAATACAGATTTTTAGATGTTTATAACATGATTGTGTGAATGTTGTATTGGTGCACCATTTTGAAATAAAAGTATTTTTTTACTTTATGAACAATCGCTTCATAATTTTGAAAGTGTGCTGTCCTCTAACTTGATATCCGTGCCACAGAACTAGTATCTACTTCAATTAGAACCATTTTATACACAGACCTCTATTTTCAGGGCTTCAATATAATTAGGTAAATTAATGTAATTGCAAATAAAAAGTTGATTTTCTTTTATATAAATTTGCCCAGAATTTTTAAAAGTCTGGACCCTTGTTTTGTGGCGGTTTACCAGGTCCTTACAGCAGCTGTATTCAGATGATGATCTTTCTGCTTTTAGTTTTATCTTCTCAAGTGACTCGCTGCTCCTCTGGGTTGAGATCATGCGACTGACACTAAATATTTAGTTTCTTTACCTTGAGAAACTGTTTCCTGTTTGTTCTGGGTCATTGTTCATCTGTATTAGGAATCACTGTCCAGCAAACAGTTTATCTTTGTGCAAGTCAAAGTTCACCTGGCCGCTTCAGTCTTCTGTGGCATCATCAATTCACATGAACGAGTTGAATAAGCTGTGCAGCCTCATTGTGCATGCTGCCGGGTTTCAGCCGGTTTCCAGGGGCCAGTGTATGCTTCAGATCCTAAATTTTCTTTCAGTCACTCTGGCTCGGCTGTCCAAAGAATCCTGGCCTTTCTAGTCTTGAACTTAATGAGTGGTTTACATGTTGTAGTGAATCCTCAGTATTTACTCATGTAAAATCTTCCCTACATAGATTAGGATTAGGATAATGAAATGTCTGCCTACCGGAGAATGTTCTTCACTTGGCATAATGTTGTGATGGACTTTTTCTTTAGCGTGGAATGTATCCTGGTACCATCCAACCATGTTTTCTGTACCTGGATGTCCAAGCCTTTCTTTATTACATTGCTTTTAACCTGTTGTGAGGGGTACTTTTAATGTGGATACAAAGAAAGCTTTTGAGTCAAGAGGGTTGTAATTCCTACACAGCTACTTCAAATTACAAGTGAATATCCTCAAATTAGAGCAGTGACTCTGGATCAACATTTATGGATCAAACTGTATGAGTAAGTATTGAATTAAAACTCTTTGTTTCCTCTAATTTGCAAGTTAAAGAGAATAAAAATTTGTCCCTGAGGCCCTTTAACAGGTTAGTCTGGTCAAGACGACATATGGATTTATTTGTTCAGACTGAGTAATATTTACAGAATAAACATTGTGTGATAGCAATGAATATAACTCCAGAGAAGATGAGCGTAATAATTTCATAGGTTCAAACAAAGCAAAAGAAATTTTACGCCCTTACTAAATTAACACACAGTTGCCAGATGACTCGGTGTGTCTAAAGTACCTTGTGTGTACATTGTTATATTCCACCATGCTTCAGCAATGACTCCACATCAAAGTCTCCATAAAGATGGGAATTATTATCTCATGGCTGTTTGATCCGTTTCAGATTTGTGCGTCTAGCTACAGTAGAGAGAAGTGAAGTTGAGAGTTTCCACTTCAGTGTATGAATGCATGTCTATAAATTATCCAGAAAACAAATCTGAAAAGAAAAAAAAAAAGGTTTGGGGTTTTCTTGATTGAGGTTTTCTTCAAGCCCCGTCTTTAGGGTCTACAATGATCTGAATGGCTGCGATCCTCCACAGGCGTGCGTTAATTCACCTTCAGGCAGCGTTGAGGGTTTGGAATCCCCACGTATCCCAGTGACTGTGTAGTGCGCAGACTCGTGGAGGCGGCGCCCATTGGTCAAAGGTACATTTCTCCGCTGTGGAAGTTGGTCGCACTCAACACTGTGAAGTGACGTGGAGAGTTGCGGACGTCTAAAACTTCAGAAACTATGAGAAGAGTTGTCACCGCACTTTGGGATAAGTCAAGTTAGCGCACGTTTTACCGATCGACTCGCAATTTCGGATTCAACTTTGCTGAAACAAGTTTTTCCTCCGATAACACGGCGCTCACACCGGCTAGCCAATTAGCTAGCTAACAGGAACAGGCTCTGCTACGTCGATACATACGAAAAGTCGTTGTTATGCCACACCAGCATTGTATTATCTCCTGAGCCACACCATGAAGATCACCGAAAAGGATTTGGCCGACTGCCATTGACCTACAGTACACGGAAACTGCACCGGTTAGCTTGCTAACATTAGCCC
Source organism: Planiliza haematocheilus (assembly GCA_005024645.1). Lineage (NCBI taxonomy): Eukaryota > Metazoa > Chordata > Actinopteri > Mugiliformes > Mugilidae > Planiliza > Planiliza haematocheilus. Next base: position 4,690,561 of record SRSE01001388.1, on the reverse strand, counting down.
ACTCCGCTGAACAGGGAGATCCAGAGCCAGCTGTCAAGATGAGCTCTCTGCTCCGAGGTGAAGAGATGTGTCTGGCCCAGCTCTTTCTGCAGTCTGGCTCAGCATACGACTGCATCAATGAGCTGGGAGAACTTGGGCTAGTGGAGTTCAGAGACGTAAGTCCTGTTTGGATCATCTGAAGCTCAGTAATGTCTCCTTTTGAAAGTTATTCCTGAGTTTGTTAAGATCCAAAGTGCCCTACGAACTGGAAGGATCTACTTTCTAACTGGCTATGTGACAGGAGATTTGCTCGTAACTTATAATTGGTAGCTTTGAATATCTCATAGGTCTGATCTGTTGCAAAGTGTTGCTGTTAAGTGGACAAATCATGTACTTTCTCTTCTGTTTACCATTGTCTCCACTGTCTTCTGTGAAGAGAGGTGTTGAACATTGACATGACATGTCTCCCTGCACCTGTTTCAGCTCAATCCCAATGTCAACGCATTCCAGCGAAAACATGTGAACGAGATCAAAAAATGTGAAGAGATGGAGAGGATCCTGGGTAAGAATACGTCCACGCACATTTAACAGTGGGGCTGTGTTCACTGAGCTGCTTCGTAGTCGAGGCTTTGAGCGGGAAAAAAAATCTTTCCCCTTTCTAGGTCTGCAGACGTTAAAGCAGGAATACACGCTGGAAGTCCTCTCACTGAGCTGATCTGACCCTACAGTCATGAGAAATGTCAGCTGGCTCTAGATGTGGCTCACTAAACCCTGTATTATTACATTAGGAAGAGAATCGCACACTCTCAGACTTGGCATCGATTCCAGTGTTATTCTAAGGCTGCTCTGGGTATTTGCAAAGGGGGATAACTAAAATGATTGTGTGTGTGTGTGTGTGTTTTGAACAGGATACCTTCTGAGGGAAATCAAGAAAGCTGATATTTCACTGCCAGACATGGACGTGAACCCAGTGGCCCCTTTACCCAAGCATGTCATGTCCATAATGGTTAGTAACTTGTTTATTATTGTCATCATTATTATTGTTCTGGCAGTCATATATTACTTCCGCACGCATTTCGGTTCACAGGAACAGTTGCAGAGGCTAGAGGTGGAATTAGGTGAAGTCACCAGAAACAAAGAGAAGCTGCAGAAGAATCTGCTGGAGCTGACAGAGTACACACACATGCTGCGAATCTCCCGCAGCTTTGTACAGAGAAATGCCGAGGTACGTGAGTCCTTTTGGAGCCGGACCCTTTACACACATGTTTTCTGCTCGTTCCACAGTATGGCATTTAGAGTTGGCTGTTTGATTAGATTGGGATGCTCTTCTTTACATGCTCTGCTTCTTGTTTTTGCATTTAGCGAGAGCCTCGGCAAGTCCAGTACGAGGAGTTTCCCTTCCTAGAAAAAGACACCATGATGGACTACAGCAGCATGCAGAGGCTCGGGGCCAAACTGGGGTATGTTTATGTTCAAGTTGGGAGTAGATCGTAGATTGTGTTTGTAATGTTATTAAAACGTATATTGGCTGCACAACTACTGCCACAGAGTTTCCCATTTATTATTACCCATCAATGCTTTTCTCTGTCCTTTATTCTCTGCCGTAACTCTTCTCACTTACAAACACAATTTATTCACAGTGCACGCGCAAACAGAAAAGACATTCATAAGTTGCAGCTGTTGATGTGTTGCTCAAACAAAACTTTATTCTTAGCTTTTAAAATGGTTAAAATGTTAATCCTGGTTAGTGTGGTGGAGGACAGAGGTTTAGTTGAGTGTGTCTGTTGACTGGAAATGTGAAGCTGCTCGTAGTTGATTCAGAATATATTCAGAGCCTCTCATTTTTTACACACTTTTCTGTTTATACTCACTAAACAATTAAAGCGATGACTTAAAAATAGGGAGCCAAGTATCAGGGTCTGAAACAGTTTCTAAAGCTTTTAGCGCTCGCTGGACACAGCAGCCTCAATGAATTAATATGTAGGAAGTTGCTCATCAAGTATTTTTGAATCTGCTGTATGTGGAGTCACGACACAGATACTGCTACGGTACAGCAAGCAGATTATGTCACGTTCACGTGAGAATGATGTGGCATCAGTAGCTTAAGAGACATTGGTTAATGTGTAACCCAACAGTGACGTTAACAAGGCTGCACAAAGTTTAAATATGAATGGGAAGATGTCATTATGATAGAGGGCTCATAATTAAAGGGAATGAAACACTAATTCACTGTCTTCACAAATGTTTTTCTTTGGTGATGCCATCACAGAAAGAAGAATCTTGGAATTTGGGCATTTCAGATTGGAAGACTAGTTGACATTGTTTCATGACATGATTTTTTTTGTTGTGCTAAAGAAAAGCAAATAAGGCTTTTTGTGAACGTTCTCCTCATTCTCTTGCAGTTTCATTTCTGGGCTTATTCAGAGGGTGAAGATCGAGGCCTTTGAGCGCATGCTCTGGAGAGTATGTAAAGGCTACACCATCCTCAGCTATGCAGAGGTCGAGGAGTATCTGGAAGATCCTGACACTGTAGGTTACTTGGGCATTAATGTATAATGTATTAAGGTGGGAGATTGTAGATGCAGGCCAGGTGCTTGATTTGGCTAAACTAAATTTAAAACTTTCATTGCACACTCTTAAGCTCATTCAAGAAACGTTAGGAATTTCTTTGTCCAATCATCATAAAGAATGATCAGTTTGTCATAACATTAAAAATAGAAATGGGTTTCTGTTTGCCCATAGTGCAAAAGACAAAAAGAAAAGAAAATCCTGAAACTGGATTCGAATGTATGTTCGTTAAATAACGGTACAAGACTCTGGTGAAGTTGTTTTGAACCATTTTCCAGAAAGTGCCCAGATCTTGTCTGTTCATACTGGGTGACAGCACTAATCCACTTATCCATTTCCTCTGCTTGACCAGAAGGCAGGCATGTAGTGCTGGTACTGATTACTCGTGGAATGTCAGACTGGCTTTCACTGATGGAAAATTGCAAAAAAAAAAATTCCACACCGTGTTAACATGTTCTGCTGTGAAATGAGGAACTGTGATGCTTCTTCATAGACTGGGAAGAGAAAGCTGTCCCACTTCTCTCTCTTGGATGAAAGTGCTTTCGGAACAAACAAATATAAATGCATGTTTTAAACGTGTCATATAAACTTCACTGTCAGGGCCCATTTGAAACTTTTAAAGACATTCTTGTGTTTTCTCTCTGCAGGGTGAGCCTACTAAAAGTGTGGTGTTTCTCATCTCTTATTGGGGAGACCAAATTGGCCAGAAAGTGAAGAAGATCTGTGATTGGTAATTAACACACACAACACATTACAAGACATTTTCATGCATTATAAGTAGTTAGTTGTGAATAACACACTTTTTTTTCTTTCTCCACAGCTACCACTGTCACTTGTATCCATACCCCAGCAGCAATGAGGAGAGGAACGACGTCGTGGAAGGACTAAGAACTCGCATTCAGGACCTCCACACGGTACGTCTTTTAAGCATCTTATTATGCAGCTGTTTAATCAGTGACAGGAAAAGTAGTTATTCTGTTTGTCATTCTCTAAAGGTTTACTCTTAAACATTATTTTCTACCATCACCCTGTTAAAATACAAGCTAGTTCATTTAAAAGCTGCCTGTTGTGCTTTTAAGAGCGAAGTTGAGAGGGGGAAGAGGAGATGGAGCAAAGAACTGAATGAATGGATTTGTTCTCTTAAAGATCAACCCAGTTGTTCTTCTTCAGTACAATTATAGAAATGATTCTCACAAGGGCGTTTCCCTGTGAATCAGTTTGTAGCTCTAACCCCCTGCAGCACATGATCCACATGAGGTCTCAGCTGAATCTGACGTTTTTTCTTCCTCCTCCCTTTCCTCACTGTTTTGTCTGCCTTTGTCTCTCCCTTATTCACAGACACTCACTGAAGCGTCTCATTCAGTTGTAATATTCTATAGACAATGAAAATGTTATTAACATACATCAAGTCATATGCTCCACATCCTGCACTAAAACACGCCTATGTGTTACTGTGTCCAGGTCCTTCACAGGACAGAAGACTACCTGAGACAAGTCCTGATAAAGGCTTCAGAGTCGGTGTACACCTGGGTCATCCAGGTCAAGAAAATGAAGGCCATCTACTACATTCTCAACCTGTGCAGCTTTGACGTGACTAATAAGTGTCTGATCGCGGAGGTGTGGTGTCCTGTCGCTGACATTCCCACGCTGCGGAGAGCGTTAGAAGAAGGATCGGTGAGGAAACCCTGAGCAGAGTTTTTAATGTGGGGCTCCCTGCAGACTTACAGACGCCGTTAAATATAAGAATCTAAAACTAAAAGGCCACTAGTCGCTCTTCAGTTTGCAGATAAGATATGCACCATTTCAAATAACTTCTCACATAGGTTCAGTTATCATTTTGCCTACAGTGTCTTAATTGTGTTTATGATATTCTGTTTGAATTGTTTTGGATGTGCATTGGTTAAAGCACTGTGTTTTATACTGATGTTTCAGAGAAAAAGCGGAGCAACAGTTCCTTCCTTTGTGAACCGTATCCCCACCACCGATACTCCCCCCACCCTGATAAGGACCAATAAATTTACCTCTGGCTTCCAGAACATTGTGAATGCTTATGGAGTGGGCACTTACAGAGAAGTAAACCCTGGTGAGTGGGATCCTTTGACCTGCTGTCAATTGTTAGGAAAAGAAAGCAGACCAAACTAAATACTGAACAGAAGAGCGCCTTTAAAAATATTTGTCACAAATAAAATAAAATTATATTGACTTTTTGTTTCTTCCATCCTTTTTAGCGCCGTTCACAATCATAACTTTTCCGTTCTTGTTTGCTGTGATGTTCGGGGACCTCGGTCACGGCACTCTCATGGCTCTGTTTGCTTTCTGGATGGTTTTGTATGAGAACAACCGCAAACTTAAAAACACAAGGAATGAGGTGAGTGAGGTTTTGTGTTTCCTAGTGAAAGGTTGTGTGTGTGTGTGTGTCTAAAGCGCGTCTGAACGATTTGATGTGTCCGTGCAGATCTGGAACACATTCTTCGAGGGGCGTTACATCATTCTTTTGATGGGCCTGTTCTCCATCTACACTGGCCTGATTTACAACGACTGCTTCTCAAAGTCTCTTAACATCTTTGGTTCTGGATGGAGCGTGAAGGCCATGTTCCAAGCCAATGAGTGGAAGTGAGTATCTAATGACAACAAGGACTGCACCTCAACCTCGAGAGCGAAGCTGTGATTTATAAACCACGTGTTTCAAGATTCAAACAAAAGATAGCCGTGTGGAATAGTTTCATAATCATTCTCTACATTTAACACACACTTATTTTTTTATTTGTGCCTAACAGGATGGAGGATGTCCATGGGAATCGATTTCTCACGCTGAATCCAAACACTACAGGGGTTTTCAAAGGGCCGTATCCTCTGGGAATTGACCCAGTAAGTAGACCGTTTATAAGGCCAGTCATGTAGATAGATGGCATCAAATGATACCTCGGATGGAAATATTTTATCTTTAGAATTGTTATTGTTAAGCTCTCTAAAACGTATTCTTTCACCGACGTGCAGTAGAGATTATACACGTGTAATGGCACGAGCGTATTATTTTTGCATGTACTGTGAGATAGTCAAAGTCAATGCAAAAACTACTGAGTGAATATACAAGGCGTGGTACTTTACATGTCACTGCTTTTTCTGGACTGACAATGTTATTGACTCATCGTACGATATATTTACGTAATTCTAGCTGAGCTTGATATTATTTCACCCGTGTTTGTTCACGTAACAGTTTCACCAACGTTTTTCCCTCTTATCCTATGACTCTGGTAACAAGTAACACTCATAGGTATGATAGTCACAGTCACACTTACAGATAGTCACTCCTTGATGGCAGCATCATCCAGCAGGATGCAGCCTGACACACACACACACAAATGGTTTAGGAACAACTAAAAAGAAACATGAAAAACAGCACAAGGTGTTGACCTGGCCTCCAAATTCACTCGATCCCAAACTGATCAAGTATCTGTGGGAGGATCCACAGAGGTCACGCCCTCAACCCATAGGACCCAAAGACCCCCACTAACAACATCCTGGTGACAGACACAGGAGACCCTCAGAAGGTCCATGTCCATTCTCTGATGAGTCACAACTGTTTTGGAGGCACAAGGGAGACCTACACAATATTAGGAAGGTGGTCATAATGTTAATCCTGATCTGTGCAAAGGTAATTATCTTGACAGGCCTCATTGCTTCCGCAAAGTTACTCTGTAAAACCATTTTATCCGTACTAGAATTTCAAGGTGGAGAAGTATAGATGTTCCCGTCACAACGATCAGATGCAGCTGAATTTCTCTTGTCTTATACATACTGTATGGAGCAGTGTCCTTTATGTGCATAATCAAGTCTTTAAATTCAAATCTCTAATTAAGAGTTGACACTTTTATAGCTTATTATCATTTTGGGGCCTAGTGAAGTTGTAATGCTGTTCAAAAAGGTTAATAGAAGTCCATTGGTATAACATTATCTTATTAACGGTGAACAACAACTCAAACAACCTTTCACGCTAAATTGGATCAGTCCATCACAATTTACCGTGGCTTCTTTTCTTGATTAACGGTAATGTTTCTCACAAACAGACACACGCACTGTGTGGTAAATATAAGTAGGCTTCTGTTCTTGGAACTGAAGTTATTACATTAATGTTGTAAATTGTACTGTATAATGTTATTAGATTCCTTCCAGAAACTGTCCGTAGCTTCAACAGTGAGGAGAAAACACAGACAGATGCATTTTATGGATTTAATCATTTACTCAACTAACTATGTGTTGTCTTTCAAAGATTTGGAACCTGGCCTCCAACCGCCTAACGTTTCTGAACTCCTATAAGATGAAGATGTCGGTGATATTGGGCATCATACACATGAGCTTTGGCGTCGTCCTCAGCACATTCAATCACCGGTGAGTACAACTTCTTGTTTGTTTCAGCCTTGGAAAGTTCTTTATGTCATGTATTATAGATTTGAATGGTTTGCCCTCTTTTCGTAAACAAATACAGACACTTCAGGAGAAGGTACAGCCTGTACTTGGTGTTTATTCCTGAGATCCTGTTCCTGTTGTGTCTGTTTGGCTACCTGGTGTTCATGATATTCTACAAGTGGCTGGTCTTCTCTGCCAAGGACTCCAAACTGGCCCCGAGCATCCTCATCCACTTTATAAACATGTTCCTCATGCAGGGCGATGCATCGCAGCCCCTCTACCCAGGACAGGTGAAGTGTTAACGTTTCGCTCCCTTCACGGCTGCGATTCAGTCTATCGTTTTAAATTCACCATACATGTCACCAGTCTAACGAACTGTTGTTCTGCTTCTCTCAGACTGGCCTGCAGGTATTTCTGCTGATTATTGCTGTTCTCTCCGTGCCTGTTTTACTCCTGGGGAAACCAGTTTACCTTTACTGGCTCAAGAATGGAAGCCACCGCCTGGGAATGTACAGGGTGAGGATTGATTTGAAATACACATCTGCTTCTGAATATGTGCGTAGATAGTCAAATATTTGTTCAGGCTATAGATATGCAAATGAACTTAGTTGTTCTCGGTGTTCTCAGGGATACGAGCGCGTACGAAGAAACAGTGAAGAGGAGCTTTACCTGATGAGGGCTCATGACATGGAGGAGGGCAGCAGTCACAGTGATCTCTCCGGTAGTGGAGAGCACCACACGGAGGAGGTCAGCACAGCAAACAGCTGGATTCTTACCAGTTAATCTTATCCCTCCCTTTGTCACTGTCGTTAGTTTTATATTGGTTTCTGTCTGCCGTGTTCATTTTTCCATTTTTTTTTCTAATAGTTTGACTTTGGAGATGAGTTCCTTCATCAGGCTATTCACACTATAGAGTATTGCCTGGGCTGCATCTCCAACACAGCCTCCTACTTGAGACTCTGGGCTCTGAGTCTGGCACATGCCCGTGAGTATGACGATTTGTTGAGACACAGACGTTTTTTCCCCTCATGTAAATCTATTGCGCATTGGATGCAAATTAAGCAGACTTGTTAATCAGTAATTCATACATTGCTTTTGTAAAGTATCAACTTACTTTGCCTGAGAGGTGACTGAATACAGTTAACTGGTACCATACAAAAACAAATCTTGAAAACACATTTATTCTTTTCCTTTTAATTAAATAAAATTTATTGTGTCAAATAAGTGATTAAGTATTCACCCTGTTCAAGTCAGTATTTAGTAGATACACCCTTAGCCACATTCATAGCACTTACATTCATACACAGGATAAGATGTTGCATTCCCTTATAGCAGTATGCAGCATGTCATTTCAAACCTACAGTCAGTGCGTTATGAAATATGAACTAAATAAATGCTGCTGGCTTGTACAGCCCGCTCAGCTGCTACAAAAACAAATAAGTATTTAAATAAACAGCCAAGCAGTCAGTTGGCCGGCTACCAACCAACATGAAGACATCAGATACCTGGCTTAGACAACGGCAGCATGCAGCGTGCCATTGGCGGTTTTCAAGTGGGCACTACTCTGTACTGATGTTTGGTTAAGTTAGTCCCACAACACCTCAAGAAGGCTTAACAGTGAATTCCAGCGTCCTGGAGTCACTCCCCTCCACGCTGCCTCTGACTCTGTGTACATAGGTCAGCCTCATGCATCAGCTCCTGTCCAAGTAGCTACTTTGATGAGTGGAGAAATGTCTTCTCAAAAAAAGCCCAGTTGCCTTTTTTAAACACTTGGTTCTCTTGACATTGTCCTCCAGGATTTCACTATATTTTTGCTGCATTCCTTTTATCCTCTGCACATTAAAAGCCGTCCAGGCCCTTCTGATACTGTCACCACCATGCTTTGCAGTGAGCGTGCTGTTTGTGGTCATGTGCAGTACTTGCCATCTGCAAAACACGGTGTCTAGTCTTAAAGGAGCAAAAGCTCAATTTCCAGTTGACCTTGAAGTCTCTCACATGACTTGTTCACCCATAAAGCTTCGACGAGTGAAAAACCTGCGCAGCAGCTGTTATATGTGGAGTCTCTCCCATCTCAGCAGCTGACACTTTCAGTAGAGATAGATGTCTAGGTGGCCTCCCTCACTAGTCTTCTTCTTGCATGATTTACTCGTGTTATGTTTTGTCTGTTTCTTCACGGTGGATTTAAATGAAGGTCACTTTTAAAGTCTATGTTTATTTATTTAATTTTCTACAGAGCTGTCCGACGTGTTGTGGGCCATGGTGATGCGAATAGGACTGAAAATGGGCACCAGACTCGGGGTTTTATTCCTGGTCCCCGTGTTTGGCCTGTTCGCCGTTCTCACTGTGTCCATCCTCCTGGTAATGGAGGGCCTGTCTGCATTCCTTCATGCTCTCCGACTACACTGGTAAGACAATCTGCTGAAGTGCCTCTATGATTGTCGACAGTGTTTTCATCTTCATAACCTTTGTTTTTCTTTTTTCCTCAGGGTGGAGTTTCAGAATAAATTCTACAGTGGGACTGGAATCAAGTTCTGTCCCTTTTCTTTCTCTGTGCTGCCCTCTAGCTTTGAGCATGACGGCTTACTGTGAAGGGACTTTCTAGAAACACTGAGGGTGGGGAAACGGAGCCTAAACAAGCCAGCCTTAAGGTCCTCCTTAAGACTTATTCTTGTCATGAGATGATTGTGATATTTATTTTCATCTTTTAACAGGTTGTCATGTAAAGAAATCATTACGGTGACGTTCACAATCTTTGAACTGAAACACGGCGCAACAGTTTCAAGACCCAGACAGGACAGAGGGGCTTCTCAGAAGTAGTCTGTCGTTATTTAACAAAGGGTATTTTTTGCACCATTATCACGGTGCTTCACTGGAGAACACTGGAGAACCAAGAGATGTTTTCTCTAATGGTTGTTGATGTTGTATGGAGAACCGCATCCACCAAGGGTAGAATAAATAAATGTAACTTATGTACGGTTTTAAAATTAGACACGTACCAGTAATAATGAAACTGAGGCCTTTAAGATTTGACTGCACACAAAATTCTTGATTAAATAAGAAATAAAAAGTAAAATAACTTAATTTATGAAGAAATAAGAAATAAAAAAATGTTGTTTTTTTTTCCATTTGTTGCAAATATACCAGGGTATAATTGTGGGCCACCTTTCAGCTGATCAATTCTTGCTCTACATTTCGTTGCACTGACTGCCTTACAGAAGTCCAACCACACGACAGCATATTGTATCATTCTCCAGCCTCCGCGTCTGGCGTCCCTGCCGTACGGCACGCTACCGAAACACAACGAACGATCTTTTAACTTTTCAGTCGGGCGTGCGTGTGTGTGATGAGATGTATATACTTTTACAGAATGACTTTTTTAATTTATTTAAAAAATGTTGTATCAGAATTCCAGATGAATGTTAAGGGGATACGATCTTTACTCGTATGCATTCACAGCGTTGCCTTTGCACCTGCCACTTACCGTACAGTGGAACATTCCATGCGTGGAAAAATTGAAATCATTTGTTGACTTGGTTGCTGGTTGGGACTTTCACTGAGCCTGTATACAGCGGCTGGGCTGTGTTAATTCATAATGGGAGAGTTACGTACCGATGACAGGCACTAGTGCTGGCTAATGTTGGGAATTTGTTAGTACTTTTTTTACTGTGTTGTCTGTACTTTTCACTGGCAGCGCATTTTTCAAAGTTGTGATCTTTCCTCTAGTTTCAGCAGTTCATCAGTAAGCTCTCAAATATTGCCAGTGGTAGGGGCAGGGCAAGTGAAGCTTCACTGGTAAATATTGGCAAGTTAAAGGTAAACTGTTAAACGATTGCTTGCAGGTGTATAGTAATTTCCTCTAATGCAGCCCTTAATGTCATTCATTCAGGATCTTTGTATTCTCTTTGACAAACACTCCACCCTCCTCTTCTTTAAATTGTTTGTTCATCTTCACTGTCAATATTAAACCGTATTTGTTTGGAGTCTTTCCTCCTTCAAGCCCATTAATGTGTGTCTTGCTGTACCTGAATGGCATCATGTAGCTATGTTTGACATTTAAATACGGCGACTCATCAAATTCATGTACATGTATAATTCTTTTTAAAAGTGTTATGTAAAAAAAAAGAAAAGATGAAATATTTTTAAAGATGACACCTTTGTCCCTTTATGGTAACAAAGTCTGACACTACAAAACAATCAGTGTTGTTGCTAATCATTAACATATCCAAGAATATAACAACGCCCGCAAGAAAAATCCACTTTGCATTCAGATGATTGAAAATATTGAAATTTGTGTGTGTGTGTTCTTTAAGTAAAACTTGTGATGCCATCCCAAACACTCATACAAAGTTACATTTTTTGATTAAGGCTGAAGTTGGATAAAAACTGGCGTTTTTGAAGATGTTATGTTCTCACCTTAACCTAACAACATAACTATTTCAGACCAGGGTGTGAGGGTTAAAAGTCCAGTCTGTAAATCTAACTTTATGAACTTGCGAGCCTTTAAATGTAGCTTCATTTTGATGTGATTTGCATTAAATACACAATGAGATTTTTTTTTTACCACATCAGTTGTCTGAAACCGTTCCTCATCTATGCTGCCTGGCCAAAAAAGAAGTTGCTACCTGGATTTAACTAAGCAAATAGGTAGAAGCCTCCTATTTGATAATTGCTGCATGAGTGATTACCTTTCAGCTGGCCACAATTTATTTAACCCCAATTGATGCAATGAGTAGCTCAAGAGTGGTTCAAGGATCATGAGACATCATTTTCACACATGGATTAGTCACCACAGAGTCCAGACCTTAACCCCACTGAGAATCTTTTGGATGTGTTAGAGAAGGCTTTGAGCAGTGGCCATAATCTCCCATCATCAGTACAAGATCTTGGTGAAAAATGAAAGCAACACTGGATGGAAATAGATCTGGTGACATTGTTGAAGCTTACTGAAACAATACCACAGCGAATGTGTGCTATAATCAAAGCTAATGGCGGTCCAGTGACATATTACAGGCCAGGCAGTGTACTTGTACATTTGTATGTGCTAGAATAGCGTCCCACCAATAATAGTTTGCACATTGATTATTAGCGCTTCAACATCATGGTGTGAGTGCAAAGCTCTCTGTTTGAACTGCAGAGGTGAGAAGAAGGTCCAGAAGGTAAGATGCTGAAGAAAAAACAAGCATACAGTTGCTTTAATGGTAGATTAATGCAAATTTTCCACACATTTGATTTAGTTGTTTGCTTTCGTTATTTTCTCACTAGATGGCAGCACACTACAGCACTGAGCTCTCCAGTGTGGTCAGTAAGGCCGGGGATTTGTTCTTGACGTTACAGTCAGCTAAACTACTGCAAGGAAGTGTCAGGTCAGCATCTTTCAGGCTTATAAATCCAAGGTTATTTGTTAGTTAGCAAATGCTTACTATTCACTCCTGCCATGCACGGTCAGAACTGTGTGCATGCTTAGTTAGGACAACAGATGTAGAATATTTCTGCTGAGGCTGTTTCAGCTTTTCTCTGCAGCACAGGCAGCAGTATTTTTTACATTTTTTTTTTTTTTTATTATAAGATTTAACAAACAGATCCAGCGCAGCACTGAGTAATAGAGGCTGCTGAGGTCAGCGTGCCAAAGCAGGTGAAGTATTCCTCTAAAACTGAGACTGCCCCGGAGGATCTGGCAGCTGGTGCTGGCAGTGAGGTCAGAGACACACAGAAATAAAAACTGCTGTCACGGGTTTGAGCCGTAACGCGTGCACCATACATCATGCAGCTGCAATCAGGGATGTGCTCGTTAGACTAAACTGTGGCCTACAGATGGAAATCATAATAAGGCCGAAAACCTAGCAACATCATCGTCTCTCTAAAATCACTCGTATGAGATCACCTTATACAAATCTTCTCATTGCCATATAGTACAGCCTGTGTTCAAGTGTGCACTCTGAATGGCAAAGGGTAAAAATTAGCTAGGAGGAGGAACTGTGCTTCCTTTATGAATAGCTTTGTTTGATGAATATTCACGAGACCGGGAAGGTCTTAAGCAAACACACACCTACACTGACAATAAATAATCTCTTTGCTCAACAAAGGGAAGGAAGTCACGGAAGCAGGAGAGCAACAGCTCAACCAGTGGAGCCGACTCCCATCCTACCTCCTCAGACGTCAAAATTATTTTCAGCTGCTTGTGACTGCAGGGATTTCCATTAACCCTAAACTGCTCTAGTTCCTGCTTGGCACCGCTGTCTGCTCAGAGTGGCCTCGTGAAACGCCAAGTGTCGCCCTGATACAAAATCCTGTGACACATCAGTTTTTTCCCTCCCACCTACTCCCCCATGCCAGAGTTTCTAAGTGTTGTGATTGTGAGCAGGTGGGCTCACTCAGCTCCATTAAAGTGCATGCACCGTTTCCTGCTTTCTCCCTGTCCTTTAGGGGGGTGATTAATCCCAGACTGTGTGCCCTTGCGTGCGTGTTCATGTAGGTGAAAGTGTTAACACTATCTCTCGGTAGCCGAGAACTTAACCGTACTTGCAGGATACTAGCCAGTTGCTGCATATTTTGGTGAGACTTGAGCCTTGAGCGGTGTGGTCACCACAACCACAGATATGAATCTCAGGTCCCAGTTTTTGTTTGCAGAGCCAGGTGTTTAGTTTGGAGCAGGGCCGCTGTGCCCTGTGGTTCCTGGCTGCTTGCACTGTAAACCTACATGTCCCAAATGCAAGGGCAGAGGGAGGTTAGATTAACTTCACTCTTCTTCTTCTTCTGCCTCTGTCTACCTGGGCTCTGATGTCTTTTACAGAAAGCAGCCACGGATGGATAGAAGGATGGATGGATGGAGTAAATAAATAACTCAACGCTGGCACATCTCCACTGATTTCAGTGGAAGCTTTAGCAGCAGCAGCCCATAATTCATTCATTTAGAGCACATGCGTAAAGTGCCGTCGCCTTGAGAGCGCATTGTCCTCTGTGTGAGAGGCTGAAACGGGGTAGGGTGAAAAAAAAAAAAAGAAAAAAAAAGAGACCCAGCAGGCTGTGCTTTTAAGAGACTCGGGGAGACTATAAAACCTTGATGCCCGCTGCTGTGAAGGCTCTGCTGGATCTGAGCACAGACGCAAGGAGGTGGGCAGAGCACACAGTGGAGAGGGGAGGACAACACACATGATTCAAGGTCAATTTTCAAAAGTCGGGATCTTTTGTCACAGAGACTAATGAGAAGCGTGAGTTCAACATTTTCCTCTAGTTCACTCAGGAGTTAGACATCGTTTTTTTTGTGTGTGCGTGTGTGTGTTCTCCACTCCACTCCACTTCAGCGAATAGGATGCGCGTCTTCTCCAGCAGACCCGGTGCAGTTTGACACATTTCCACCCCCACCTACCTACCTACCCAACCCCCCCGAGCTGGATCCGCTCACCGTTGTGTTCTCTACCCGGGGGAAGTTGGGCTCATTAAAGACAGTTCTGGCCACACTTTTGATGCCGCGGAAATGGGATCGCACCACCGAGGAAGAGTGTCCGCGCCTTGCAGCAGAAAAAGTTTGCTCTGGACTGTCCTGATACTCTGGCTGACCACGTTTGCTGACGGGACCTGGAAGACGGGACTTTACAAAACATACTCAGGCGGGACACATCTGAGCAGAGACCACACCGCAGCCTCTCACACCTCAGTCTATCAAAAGAGGTAATGTTATCACGGCACCTCCACGTACTCTGCTGCATGTTTACCCACGGTTCTTTTAACCTTAAGCTCTAACATCGTGTCTTCGTGTGTGTACAGTGTGAGAGCTACTCCCCATCTCCATCCATCTACCCGTTCCCATTGTCTTCCTGACAGCTGGTTTCCTTTTTCCTGTGCTGGCAGCTTGTTTAGCTCAGTTGAAACCCATCTTCCTCGTCCAGACATGCTCACCCACCTTCTGCCATCTCCACGCCTGCAGCTGGAGATGCAGCATCTTCTCCTTCTCAGCCATCCTCGAAAAAGAGCCTTTTAATTTGATCCTGCTGCTCTGATGATACACGAGGTGCAGATAGGATGTGCTGAGTGAAAGTTACAGCCAACAAATGAGTGACTGATCTGTGATTCAGTGCAGGAGACTTGACAGCATCAGAAGAGGCCACTGATTGAAAAATGGGGATGAGATGGTTTCATAAAATGATTGATCCTCTGTGTAACGGCTGTGTTGTTGACAGGGTCGTTTCTGCGGGGGAGTCATAGACTAAACACGCAGACGAGAGGGTCAACCGGCTCGGCTCCCCTCCCGAGCACGGCCAGTGTTTAGCTCGGAGACAGGCCATCGCTTAATGATGAGAGGAGGACGTTTCCCTTCTTACAAATATTTATGCTGTCGGGCTGTGAGCGAGTGGGATGAAAGTGGCCGCGGGCTGAATCCCCTTCCCCTCTGATGAGGTCTTCTGGGTGCGTTCAGGTGGCTCTCTGCGCTCCCTGCTCCCCTGGACAGAGGCTCGCGGACATGTTTACTAAACACAAGCAGCTGGGAGACTCCGCTGCATCTGGGCTTGTTTTGGGAAGAGTGAATGAGTTTGCAGCCAGCCGGTTTTGCTGCTGTTTCTAAGTGCCTGTGGAGGGAAAGCAGGATGGGAAGAGAGAGGGCTGTCGTCTTCAGAGGCACAAAAGGTCAGCGGGTTTGAGGTGACACGAGAGGAGCTTCAGTCCACCTGCTGTCCGGCCTGATCTGTGAAAGCAGCAGTTTATGGCGTGTCAACGGTGGGATTTCAGAGAGCAGTCTTGAGCAACTTGACTTTCGGCGACAAAAAAAACTTGTCACTAGGATTCAGGTGCTTAAAGGGAAATCATTTTAGCAGACTGCGAAAGGAATCTGTCGGGAAAACGTCGACCAAGAATGTCTTCCCATTTCAGCCTTGTCTTCACACAGTGATTGTCAAAATTAAAGGGGATCAGATCGACCCCTCTGTGCGGTCTCTCCGGAGGAGCTGATAAAGTGTTCGTTCACCCCTGACAACCTTAATGGCTGTGTAAGCTCTTCGCACCGTCGGGCTGCAGAGGCCGGGGCTTCTTTATTTCTTGTCTTGCCCAATTCTTGATCCTTCCTCTGAGCACTTGTCATGGTCTGACAGGCAGTCTGAGCCCTGTGGCCGCCCCTCAGTCCTCACACATCTTAACCATATCCTTGTTTTCTTTAAGCATGGGGATGGAGATGACTGACATTCCAGCAGGCTGAGCCCTGTGTGGCTTTAGATTTGACTGTTTAAAGGATATATGTGCAAACGGAAAATTTGAGGTTGTGAGACTATCCACTAGCTGCAAAGATCGTTGATTGTACAATCAGCGTAATTTGATTATAACTGTTCAACTCTCTACAGTCCAGTTAAATCAGAATTACAAAAAATGTGACGGATCAATGTCAGTCAGATCAGGTCAGCTTTATTTGCCATGTATATACATATATATAAGGAAAATGTCCTTTACATTTAAGCCTTCCAGCTGAGCAGTGAGCACCTTGGAGGTTTCAGGTGCTTCCTCAAAGCACCTCAGCCATGCACATAAGAGAGGAGTGAACCTGTGACCTGGACGCCATCAAAGCCCCATAGCTGCTTCTCTAACTTCTACCTTATTAGTCATTCCCAGAATCAGGAATTAAATCCAGGCCACGTGGACAGAATATGACAACTTAAGACAAAACTATAGGCTATCAAATCAAATCATAAATTAAAGAAACAACTGGTTGTAGCAGCCAATCATGTAAAGGTTAGATGTTTGAACAGCTGCCTGTTTCTGTAGTCTTGTACGACTGCAGCTGAGTTGCTTTGGGTTTTGGACTCTTGATTGGACAAGTCAAGACATTTCAAGCCTTCATCTTGGACCCTTTTCAGACATTCTTTTGTCATTCTATAGACAAAAGAAATAAAATAATTGAGAATGAAAACAGTCATTAGTTGGAGCCTGATACCGCCGCCCCAGTTACAACATGAAGTCATCATTGTACATTCAGAGTGCGCAGTTGGGCCGTGCAATGCTGAAGGCGTGATAGGAGGAATCCTTCAGTTAAACTCCCTTTTTGACTTTGAGTTTCAAACATTGCTGCACAGGCCCGTTACACGCAAACACACTGAAAGCTCACAGGTGTCCGGGCCGGAAAGCTCAAAACTGACAAAGACAAATGAGAGTTTTCCTTGTTTCTTCCAGGCTGCTGCTAAGAGTCACTTAGCCCTGACCTCTAAGGTCTCACCGTGGCGCTTTGATGATCTTCACCTTCAACTGCTCAAAGAAAACACATGGCTGCTTTGAATCTGCAATCTGATAGCCCGCCAGTCCTGAAAATCTTTTCAGTAACTCTTCAGATGCAAACTGCGTCAGTTTTATCTTCCTTCCTTATTTGCCTTCTCACTCCGCTCCATTGTGTTTTTCCTTGAAGACGGTTGCGTCTCCAGGAATGTATTGTGCCGTCTCTTCATTAATTTCACCTTGACTTGCGCTCTCCCTATGTCATTTGTGGTTGGGTCACATTTATCTTCTATATCCCATGGGACTGACTCTTTTCTTCTACTTCCCTGTTCCCACTGGAAGCTTCCTTGTGTGACCTTTATGATAAAACGACCTTTGTCTCCTCTCCTCTCCTCTCCTCTCTCTGGCCATTTGCCACATCTGTCTTTTGTCTTTTGTTCTCTTCAAGTATTTTCCCACAGACAGAAATCTGGAGAAATTCCTCTAGATTTCAATCCTCGCTAGATCTCAACCATAGTTCGGCCCTCCTCCTCCCACAGAGCATGAATGGATGGAAAGTTGTTTTTCTTTTTTCCACCAGAGCCTCGTCAACCTTTTGCCCTAACCAACCCTCTCGTCAGTTGACACAGCTTAACGTCCAGCTTCGTCCTCCTCACGCAGTCTGCCGGCCTACGTACGCCGACTCTGTTGTGTCCTCATCAAAGATGCATCTCCAAGTGAAATGAGGGCACACTAAGAAACTAGAACGCAGCTTTTTTTTTAAATTAATTTCATTAGCTTTCTGTTCAATTAGGGATTCTACATTTTTTTTGTTTTCCTCCCGTGTTTTCTGTAGCATTGAGGAACAGATGGACCAAAGCTGTGATTTTTTTTTTTTTCTCTGTCCCTTCAGATTTGTGCATTTCTTTTGCACATTACACATTGGCTGTGACTACGTGTGACAGTGAGAGATGGCTGGTGATTTATTTAGTTTGGGCCCGGCATTCAGAGTGTGCCATGTGTGCTCAGAGACCTGATACTCACCGAGGGCCTTCTTGGTGTGTTTGCCAGTGAAACAGCATGGTGCTGGTGGGTTTCACACTTCATAACACGAGGGTGCCTCCAGTAAGAGGAGAGTGTTGACTACAAAACATTTGAGAGTGACAGACTTGGTGTGTGCCGAGCACCTGGGCCCCGAGCACGAGCCAAACACATACATGTAAGGTTTGTCAGTAGAAGAGGAGATAATGATATTACCTCAGGATGATTCTTTCCACCTTTCACTTATTTTTTAGCCTATTATTTATTGTAATCTCATGTGAGAAGCCTAGACTCCGTTATACCAACTGCTTGTGTTACTTCACAGGACGAAGGTGCAGCAGTCGGCATTTCCTCTTCGGTAATTGCATACATGCAATGCAAAGAGAGCAGGGGGCACCGTAAAAAACCCACCCCCACTTCCCTCCTCTTTACCCCCTAGTGACAGTCTTAGCTGTTCCCAGGTGAAACCTCCACTCAGCCTGGGAAACTCAGATGTTTATCTGTTGGGTCTGGAGGATAAGTGGCGGGGAGGAGCTGAGGTTAGTATCCCGCTCCTCTTGCTACCTGACCACAGCGCCTTCAGTGTCTGAAAATTCCCACCAATGATTAAAGCAATCACAGGGTAAACATGTCGATCCATACAAAAAGATACACGAACGGTGTGCCTGTATTTTAGCTTGACCGATGAATCCCCATCCTCTCTTTGTGTGTATGATTAATTCAAACTTTGTCATTAGTTATTTAGTTTTTTACGCAGCTCCCCTTCCTTTTAAAGTCTCCCTGGGGTACGTTGTTCAAAAGTTCAAACTGCCGCGAGTCTGTAGGCAAGATGATGAAATGGAAAAGAGACACGTCGGGAAAGAAATTCTTTGCAGTAGTGCACAAACATTTATCGGAGGTGCCCCCGCTGACTGGCTCAGGTCTGTGTGTGCGGCCACCACAACATGTGGGGTTTGTTAATGGGACCTGGTTGCTTTCGCATCCTATGCCTTTGGCGGTTTACTTTAAACTGTCTCTGATGCACACAAACATATGGTCTCCCATATTGACAAACAGACTTTGGTGGGAAAAGCCTCCCTCTCTCGCAAACGCGTTGGCAGCAGAACAGACAAAGTGCCGTTTTGTGGTACAAGCCACTCGATCTCCTTTGTGGTCTCTAGAGCCGCCTCTCTATACGTCTACTCAGTGTGTAAACACAGGCTTTAGTAAATGTTTCCTTGTTTTTCTTGTAGACATATGAAGGTAATGGGAGTGTTTGTAATTCCTAATAAAAGATAAACGTTGCCTAAGCTAAACTGCTCTCACGGCCCTGTGCTATCAAAAACAGATATCTGCTCCTGATAAACGGGTAATTGAGATTTAAACTGAACCAGTCAGCTCTGTCTCTTCAAATGAATCACCTTTAACGTAATTTGGTGACTTCTTGCTCCTGGAAGCCTAAGAAATAACTGCTCTAGGTGATCGTATCCTCACAATCAGATCATAACCTCTGACCTTTACATAATCCTTACTGATCCTGATGGGATATTACAAAGCCTCTCTGGAAGAAGACTGAACTCATGACCCAGCTTCGGAAAACCTTCATCTTTGTATGGGACCTCATCTTCCTCTTTATTCCTTCCCGAGGGACCTCTCCTGCTCTGAGAGCCAAATGCAAACGGATGTGTATTGATAGAGGAGAGTCCTCAGTGTAAATACAGCCCACAATGCACTCCTGAAAATCCCGTGGCTGATTAAAACCGTGTAAACACCATAAGGAAGTTTCAAAACAAAGGGGTGGGGGAAGGGAGGGAGGAATCAAGACCCCAGGCGAGACCACAGCGTACTGAAAGCGACTGCGCGGCTAATTAGGTTTTGCGAGCGTGCTGTAATGCGAATGCACTTGATTGAAGGTGTTTTTGGAGAAAATATTCCCTGCTCTTCCTGGTTTACTTGAGAATGTGATCTGTATCCATAGATAACGGACTGAGGCAATGGTGCTGTTGTTTTATTCTGCACTCTGCATTCCTGACCGTCACTGACCCTGTTTGTCCCCTCAGGAACTGGTGTCCTCATACAGTCACTAAGACCGTGACCTGCCAGGTGCAGAATGGGACAATCCTTCAGCGGGTCTACCAGACGTGCCGCTGGCCGCAGGGATGTACAGGAGGCAGGTGAGCTGACGGAGAAGCTTTACCATTTCTGCTTAGAAATCACATTAAAACAAAGTAAAGGAGGTTTGGTGTAGATCTTAACTTGGCTTAGACTGATGTAACGCTCAGTTTTCATTATTTTACTTTTATATTATTATTACTGCAGCCACCGATTTAGAATTTCAAACCAGAAATTTTCTGAATGTGGCAAAAATTGCTAGCACCACTGACAATCACGGGGAACAAAGCATCACGGCCATGCAGACTGTAAAAACTGTGAAATGTCTGAAATGCACTTCCTCACCCATTTCCTCTTAGTGACCGGACAAGCTCGGAAAATTCAAAGCCTCCTACAAACAGTGCACTCAGACACTTTCTCTCTCCTCCGCGTTGCAGTGATTTCAGAAAAAAATGTACCGATGATCAACATTTATTAGCTCCAACATGAGTCGCTCATTTCCACATGCCATTGTTGGGAGTTGACAGAGAAATTCAACACAGCTGACTAGCCGTTGACTAGCCTATTAGCTGTGTCATTACAAAACTGACACGCCAGCGCTGTAAGTGCTTATCGCGGTGTGGGCCGCTGGCTTTGTGCAGATCCAGGGCAGAAGCATGAATGTAGCTTCTTCTTTCATTCAGGTTAAAAATCTAATCTAAAGCATGATTTGCCAAATAGATAAAGATGTAATGCAGCTGTTCCACATGTTCGGAGTGGAAAAACACCTGACGTGTTTATTTTGATGTGAGACTTGTTCCTGGGGGTAGGCAAAATGAAAACTGGGAAATGAATGAAATAAAAAATCTGGACTTGGCTGAGTGTACAGCTGCACTGAGATTAAAGTTACACCTGTTAAAACTAACAAAGCTCCCAGATCACATGTCAAAGAGAAAGAGAAGAGTCATAACACTCCCAGTGCACTGACAGCTGCAGTTATCTGTGTGTACGTGATGGCATGAGATCCTTTGTGCATCTTTTTCAGCTACAAGACAGTGGTCAGACCTTCCTATAAAATGGTGTACCGCACTGTGACGTCTTTGGAGTGGAAGTGCTGTCCGGGATTCAGCGGCGTGGCCTGTGAAGAAGGTAAGTCAAGACAGAAAGAGGGACTCACAGACACATGAACACGCTGGTTATACAACAAGCTGTCAGAAATGAATAACAGTTAAGGATCTCTGAGGGGGCCCAGTGTCGCAATCTTTGACTGGGAAATGATCTAGAAAAAGCATGGATAAAGTTGGATTTCTGTAATTGTCTGTGACGGTTCTCAGTCATCCGGGTCACGGTTTATCCAAAAACACTGAAAGAGAAGCTGTAATTGTTCTCATTCTTTCTTCCACTTGGTCACCTCTCTAGTTTCCTGCCTCTGAGCTTCTTATTGTCTTTCTCTGTGTTGACTTGGTGAACGCCATCCGCATCTCTCTGTTTTGCATTGTGGTCTCATTGCCTGCATATGTGCTTTTGGGTATACTTCTGTGAGCAATCCTTTTTTAAAACAGGAGTGATTTCCATTAAGCTTACATAAGGCTTCTTCTGTCTTCTAAATGAAGTTAAGAAACAAGATCCCTAGGCCTCTTCTGGGTGAGTCAGATACGTCCACTTTATTAATCAGTTTGAATGTCTTCATTCCAACAGTCATTGTACAACGTAAGGGTTTATTCTTTTCGGTGGTTTTGAGTTTTATGGTCCAGCTGGAACCAAGACTTCATCCTCCTGAAGTGCCATTCTAGGCACTGCTGTTTTCATTTTTCAACTACTGTAGCTGCCCACCACACACATGCACACACACACACACACACACCCAGTGTGTAATGACTTCCCCTGGCTTTAGTCCCTAGGTCTCTGCAGTCTGGATAGAAGGGTGGGGTGTATGTTTATGCCAGGGCCCAGGGCTTGTATGGGTGTAACATAAATTGTCGGGCCACGTAACACAAAGGACAATAAATGTTTACAGTGGTTAAAGTGGTCACTTTTTTGTGGTGCTGAAAACGCTCCCACTTCCAGGTGCACTTAGAACAACTCCCAGCGCGCTGTGGTCTGCTGCAGCGTGACTGCGGCCGGAGACGTTTCTCCAGTTTTCCTGCTCGCATCCTCTCGCGTGAAAACCGCTTCAGTGTCACACTCGTTTCAGGCCCTGCCCACTTTCCAAGTCAAAAAACACATTTACGCGGTCAGACTTTACTTAACAAAAGGAGAGGTACACACTGTGAAACAAGGAGGAAATTATCCAATTAAGTTGTTGCTGGAGGAGATTCCCCTCCGGTTGTCATGGCAGCAGGGGGCTGTCGAGCCAGCAGGGATGCTGGGATTAGCCACTTATCTGAGCGTCGTTCCGGGAGGCTCAGATCACAGGCGGCGCTGAGTGGAAGTGACAGGTCCCATTCACGGGGCCTTTACTCTCCGGCACCATGGATGCCATCCAGGGCCACCGGCGCTT
Source organism: Planiliza haematocheilus (assembly GCA_005024645.1). NCBI lineage: Eukaryota > Metazoa > Chordata > Actinopteri > Mugiliformes > Mugilidae > Planiliza > Planiliza haematocheilus. Next base: position 4,667,826 of record SRSE01001388.1, on the reverse strand, counting down.
TGTTCCGCTCCTGCAGTGTGAGCAGAACCCCTTGCCAGCACAGAACTTGATACCCGGCTGTCTGCCTCGTTCATCGCTTTAAGGAGAAATAAAAGCTTGCCACACGGGCAAAGCTGGAGCCCGGATTGCACTTAAATCTGTCACTGCAGCGCTGCCGCAGTTAAGTCAAAGCTGCACTCGTAGTTTAGTGGGTGCAAGTTTCAAATCCAGGCTCATAATACCTGTGTGCGACTACCATCTGTAAATCTCTCCACATCTCTTTGTGGATTTCCAGATGGCTGCAAGCACTTGTTTGACTTTGAATTAGACTGAATTAAAAAGATTCAGTGAACAAAGCATCTACTGTACGTTATGTAAAAGAAAACTGTTATTATTCTCCGCTTCCCAAAACCCTTTATTCGGGTCAGCTGTTAAAAACTCAATGCAACTAAATGAATAAATCTCAAATATCTATCAGGATGTGCACAGTCTTTAAAGTGTTTCTTTTATGCAGCATTGCTTTTATTCATGATTCTCTGCTTTTCACAGACTGTGGAAAATGCGCATAATCCGCTCATTTACCCACGCTGCTCTGCTTTTACCTCTACCATCCTCTCACCGGGCTACCCCAGAAAGCCCTCGGCCATGTCTGACTCCCATCTGCATTACAGCAGATCTCAACAATGTCCAAACCAGCAGGACTCCGGGGCTGGGGCTGCTTAAAGGGCAGAAAGGAAGTGTGCTATAAGCTGGGAGCACTGTCTCTGATATAGCTGTATTTGAAATGGAGATGACGGAGTTGTTTTCTCTCGCGCTTCTCCGTTCTCACCCCTCTGCCTGCCAGGCGATCGGTGAGCGCGCAGGTCCCGTCTGTAACGGAGATAACAGTATCTCTGGTTAAGTGTTGGATTCCGCGTTTTCCAAAACCAAAACAGCAGTTCGCTGTGAGAGGCGATCGCAGCATGCTGTCATCGAGTCAAACCAAGACTTGTGAAGTTTTTTTGTCCTATCACATTCAGACGGAGGGCTCCAAAAGCAAAACATTACATCACGGCCATGCTGATAAACAAACTTTCTCCGTCGGAGTCCAAGCTGAGTAAGATAACACTGCATGAGACAGGCACCTTTCACATTTGCTTTCTTTTTCTTACGTCTTCACCCCAACCTCAGGACTTGGCTGGAATTCCAGGCCCGTGGTGTAATTACAGGGTCCTAATTGTTTTCTATGAGGTTTGGGAGATATTGTCTTACTTCTGGACCTGGAACACAATGGTCTTTATCTCTGATTGAGCTTGAGAAAAAAAAAAAAAAAAAAGGCTAAGTATTAGCAGATGGAGGCACTTTCAAAGCCTGCCAGAAACAGGGATTTAATGTATGCCTGGTTGGGTTTGGCATTCCAAGTAAGTAAATGCTTGTTCTCAGCTGGGATATCCCAACTTATGCTTCATCAAACACAAATATCTTAATTATACTGTATTTAGAGACCATTTTGTGACATGAGAATATCAAATGTATTCTTTGAAAGCAACATTATCACATTAGAGCTGCCTCTCAAAGTCAGGTTGCATCGCGAGGACTGATTGCATATTCACTAGTAATAGATATCTATATTAAAAGTGTGAAGATGACACAGAGAGACAACGGTGGATACGTTGGCCCTGATTTGATTTATAGAGGAAAGCACTTGAAAGAAATATGGCTGTGGCTTATCGCAGGAGGAGGCCGCTGTGCAGCAAAACACATGGGGGAATGTAGACTTGAATTAACACGGCTGTCAAAGCTCCGCCGCGGGGGTCCCCATCAAGCCGTATCTCGCAGCCAAGCGGAGGCTGCGGTTTTTCGGGTCGCAATTACGGTATGGCTGGGAGGCAGAAGCACGCTGTCTGTAATAAGCCTCCGAAACGTAATCTTTGTTTTCACAGCTCAGCGTGGCTTATCACGGGCCTACACGCTAAACCCAATGCTTTAAACATCAGTCGGCTGCAGCATGCCATTAGGAAAGGGAGAGTGGGAGTGCATGGACGGCGGTATATGTGTCTGTGTGACTGCCAGAGTGAGTGTGTGGGTGGGAGAGTGAGGCGTTGAGGATTTGTACAGTGAGGCAGGCAGCTGTTCGCTGTGATTAGCTGCTTTAGCGGCGGCAGGCCGTAGTAGTTGTGAGTGGAGGGTCTCCAGCCTGAGGTCAGAGGGGAAGGAAGCTGAGCAAGAGCAGGTGACCCCCCACTCGTGCTCCTCTTGGACCACACAGATCAGCACTACCAGCGTTAAAACACATTCCTGGAATCCTCTCTGTTTGTGTTAGCAGGTGCCTCACGTGTTATTCTCTCCTTTTCATTCACAAAAGACACATTTGATTTCAGACTTAGCCGCATTTACACCCACGTCTAGAGCGCCTGTGCTCTCAGCAGACGTGCTCTCCGACATAAATCTCGGAAATATGGGGAGACAGGCAGCAGTCAGCCTGGAGGAAAGGCCACGGCAGCTGATATTCACAGTTATGTAAATGGCCAGCGCACAAGTGCTGAGCCCAAAATTGGAAACAGCTGAAGTTAAGGCGAACCGGGCCCCAGATGAGATTAGACATGGGAGCCTCCAGCCTTTTCAGCCCATGCTGCTACGCTCAGGGGAATTGTCATAATAGTCATTAATTAACTGACAACACCAGTGAAAAGACCAACCAGACAACCTAAAATTAACTCAACCAAACAGAGGAGGAAAACATTTTTTTTTTTTTTAACTCCTGTCTGCCTTTCTTTCCATACTGTATTTATATTTATATATATGAAAGCTATGGAAGTGTGCTGGTATTTGAATCAGGTTTGTGAAAAATCTGCAAATTATACTCCATGGAGCAGTTTAGGTATTTAAACTGGAATATACACTAATAATTACAATAAAATTACTATGATATTACTTTGAAATGTTCCAAAACACACTGTACGGCAAAACCTCTGAGGAATTATAATGATCATGAGAATTATTATTATACTTTATTATGCTTTATGGTTATCATTTTTTTTCCCTATGATACAGTTGGTCCAAAAGGCAAAAGATGGCAAAAAAAAAAATCCAGTGCAGGCAGTTTTATTTTGGAGGAATTATTAAATTATATTTACTCTTTTATTTATCTCTTATATATACTCTACATGCATGAAAAAATGTAATGCTTCATTGTTGAACCGCATGTGTTCTTTGGTCATACATACCAGTGAACTGCAGATGCACAGTTCTTTCACTGAACCCCCCCTTTTTTTTTTAAATTTCATACATACTTAGCCTTGAATCTGAGTTAAGTTTTATGTATCTGGCTCCTGGACTGGAAATGCCTCTTCTGCTTACTGATTTATTTATTATTTCCCAAGTATTCCCCCAGGAGTACATTGAAAACAGTTTTTCCTGCAGTCAGAAAGACATAAAGTGGGCCGAGTCAGCAGTGTAAAGAAAGTTTTAGGGATGAAAATAGACATACACACAAATGCACGCACACACAGGCGCATGTCGTGGCAGCTGGAGTATTCTTCTGTCCCCAATAAAGTAGAGGCATTTCCCTTCACCCAGTAGTTTAAGTGGGCCGGTGTGCTGACTGAGTGACCCACAAACAGACAGGCACTTTACGGCCTGACAGATCACGCAATCAGGAGCAGAGAGAAGAAAGACACTCTCTCCTCGGCCTGGATAAGATAAGGCCGGGTGAAGTGGAAGCAGAGCTTTTATCGAGTAGAAAGATATAGAAAACCCTTTAAAATCCTGCACTTTTTAAATCCTCTTCACCAGCGGAGGTGTGGGCTCCATCTCCTCCTTTCCTTCATGTCTGATCCACTCAGCGACTGATGTCATTAAAGCTGCATTAACCCCGTCTGCTCCCTGCCCTTCCGCATGTCACCTTCACTCAGCCGGCAGGTATAGAGTGGCACGACGTGGGTACTGTATAACACAGTGCTACTGTCCCGGGGTAGGCTCTGAGAAGGTAATGAAACATATCTGACGTTTTTAAGTTGGTGTTGAGACAATGGTGGCATTGATAGAGGCGGTACACTCAGGGTCCTGTTGGCTCATACATCTGTGATGAGTTCAATGTGGCTCTGAGGGCTGGTAATCTCTCTCTCTCTTTCCCTCTCTCTCTGTCTCTCTCTACCTTTTTGCAAATCACAATTGCGCTACTAATATGTCATAATCCCAGATAGTTTCCCGCTCAGATTCCACATTTTTTTCTGTCTTAATTTAGCTTCAATAAGCCGCACAAAGCCTTTTTCTTTTCAACCTTTTTTCTTTTACTTTCTCTTTTACATAGGGCTACAATCACAGAGACTTTGCTTTATTTTTACTTTTTTTAAATTCCTTAGTCGACACACACACACAACCCAACATCCAGTACAAGCCAGGTATTCCATTACATTTCAAGTAAGACTGAAAAAAGGTAGAAGATTGTTTCGGGAAGCTGGAGCAAATCAGTCAGCAGTTGTTGCTGACTCAAAGAGTGGCCTCAAAGAGCTGTGCTATCCTGATGGCCAAACCGCAGAAACTGCAGTGAAAACAGTTGTTTTTAAGTGAGATAGTCATCTCTAATATTGTAATGTTTGTGGTTTTTGGTCACTCCCAGTAGTCTCCATGATCTCGCTGCTCATTTGTCACAGTTATAAGTTCATAAACATATACAACGCCACATAAGAGAGGCTCAAATGTTGTGGTGCACTGGGTGGGGATTTTATGAAGCCGACCTTCAAGCCTTCTCCCCTCCCATGTATCCTAAACCACAAACAGACCACCACATCACAGAGATCTTGCCGTGGTGACATCATTTATGGCCTCTTTGCCCCCGTCCCCTTCTCGTTCGGTCTCGGTTTCCCAGCCACTGAAGGGCCGCACTCTCGGATAACGTGTCGAATTTAATAGTCGTTGCCCCTCTCTGACTTTTGAGCTCTGCTCTGAGCTGGTCTTTGCATATATTTCCATTTACTCATGCGCTTGATACAGCGCTCAGCGGGGATGAGAGGAGTGGTGCTGATGGTTGTGATTAGTCCTGGACGGAAGACGAGAGTCGAGAGGAGGTTTGGATGAAATGCACCAGCATTCAGTCTAATTAGAGACATGCCTGGTTGGCTTTCAGAGCTCAAACCTGACAGAGGAGCAGGCATTCCCCTTCAGGAGACAGTCGTGTTGACCAAAGAGAAATTACCTCATTTGATTTGCTCGAAGAGGAAAAAGCAGGAGTATAAAAGAACTTCTCTCTCACACATAAAAAAAGTTAAACCTGGCAAACTTCAAATTCACAGTAAGCTATATTGGATTTACAGCCACAGACTAGAAATTTGCTTTGATAGAAATGTGCTCTAAGTTTGTGTTCAGACTCCTGAGTGATCTGAGCGAAGTGGCCCTAAGTCCCACTGAGGATGCATTTGAAATCCGATGACTCACACCACATTTGGAGGTGGTCTGAGCTGCTTGTGACCACATTTCTTTGGTAGCGTACAAAGTGTCCTAGCCACATCGACAGACCACCTACTCGTCTGACATTCTCTGGTACAAGCAAACTTTTGCCTCATTCATTCAGAAAATGCACACAGTTGTCATTTTCGAATGACCGCGTGAAAAGACAAAAGCACGACGATGTCTGCTCTCATTAGCAATGAGAACCTTTTTTAAATATGCTGTCACTGTGAGCCAACTAAAAACTAAATAAATCCAAACAAGAAACAAAAGAAATTACTGAGCATGTGTAATTCCCTCATAAAAAACTTATGGACATGTGGTTAATTAGTGATGTGATCATTTAGATGTGTGCAAAGCGGCCATGTGGTACGTATTTTCTCAGTAATGACTAGCTCAGCATACTCTGGTTCTGCATGTGGACGCTCCCAGGGTTACAGTTGTTCTCCGAGTTGTTTTGTGTGTGTCTCTAAAATAAGGTTAGGGTCGAAGGAAAAAAAAAATAACCCAAATAATAAAGCACGCTGTTTCAGTGGCTCCACACAGTCCCCATGTCTTGACACATGCAGACGACAAGCTGCACTGTTTGTGATTCTGAAACAACGGTAACGTGCATCATCCCGTGACGATGTTAGCATTAGCATCCAGAGAGAACGACTGTGAGTATATCTGAAGTGCTGGCTAGAGACGCATGTGGAGATATGTTTGATTTGATCACTCAGGACACACATTAACATCAGGACCTATATTCACCTCCAGATTTGAGCAGAGTTTGTCACTTCCCACTTATATCTGCTAGTCACACGGATAGTTGCCGTGCCTTTTGCAAAGTCTGTAAATTTGGGACTGAAATATTCATAATACACCAAAATTGTTATCTTACACCTAAAACACTGCAAGGCAAGGTCGAAACTGGTTTAAACCATCATTATTCACCTTGCACTCACACTGTGGGCTCTGTGTTATATGTGAGTTTTTATAACCTTTATGTTAAAAGAATGAGTACGTTAAATAAATATGCTTTGCATCCAGCAGGAAACTGAATGTTTCATGTTTAACCTGCTTTAATAGAGCATGTAAGACATGCATCATTTAGCAAACAACCCATACGTAGATTCTTTGCTGACCTGCATCATCTGGGGTCATGTCTCAGCGGCCTCTTTTAGTATCCACAAACATGCAGTTGTTCACAAAGGTCTGGTGCTATTTAAACCCAAACACATACACCAAAAAACATACATACATCTTTACGTGCCTAAAGACACCGTTTGTTTTGTTCATTAGTCGACGTTATGGGATGGTGCTTCCTTTGACCGTCTTCTCTTGGAGACACGCATCTTCTTTAGAAGGATCTGCTCATTGTGCAGTCAGTGTGGCATGACTCAGTGGTCCAGATCCAGGTTTTGTGGCAGTGATGGTGACTGGTGAGGCAGTGTCGGGGGCTCAGAGCCAGAGAGGCCCAGCGGGGTGATCTCATTAACAACAGGACGTACCCCTGAACCTCCAAACCCAGGCCTGCATTCCGTCCACTCCACTGCCCCCTGGGACTCATCCAGGGGGGCTTTAACAGCCCTGATGTTTTCGTTGGACCCTTTCCACAACCAGACCCGAGCTGTGCGTAATGACTCCCCTTCCCCCACCCCAGTCGGGACCGTAAATACAGTCCAGAGCGGGTGTCTGTGTGTTCCTGCTTCCTCAGGTGTTTATGACTCTCCCACTCGTTCATGCTGAGCTCACAGTCAGAGCCTGGCAGCAAACACCCACGCTTGCACACATGCAAACATGCTTAAGGCACCTGCTCCCTCAAGCTCAGACACATATATCAAGCTTGTATACACAGACAGACACGTGACTCACACTAAAATTAAACGTAAAGATGACTCCGGTCAGCAGAGGGCCGAGCTTACTGAGTCAATAAACATGATACAGGACAGAGACACGCGCTCGCAGCCTCCCCCTGTTCCTGCACGCATACGTTCTGTATATATTCTGCATGTCGGCCTTATGACAGAGTATCTGACTGGGCAGTAAATCATGGATGCTTACCAGAGTACTCTGTCTACACCGACTGCTGCTATCATTGACCAGGGGTTGAGGGACAGGCCAGGATTATTTGGGTTGCCCTGCATATTGTTTTTCCAAAGGGCTCCTTCTCACCTGATGGGAGCCAAAAATGGACCTGTGGGCCCCTTTCTAGTCAGTTTTGTGGAGACGGCTTGGCCTCCATCCAAGGACAAGCACAAAACTTACAACAGTAACAGCATTAACAGCAGAAATGTTATAAAAGCCAATCACAGTGTTGCACTGACGCAAGCTCACATTTGAAGTTTTAACTGTGTGGCGACAGGAACAGGCATAGAAATACTTCATACATAAGTAAGTATATTTATTGTTTTTCTTGGAGTCAGCACAGCATTTGATCACGTGCGGTGGTGGGATAAAATATGATGTGTGATCTATGAGCAATATTTAAGTTGGTGACATGAAATCATGCAGATGTGTAATGTAAATATATTCTGTCACTTTAAACTTCTTTTAATGCATAGCGACCAAAATATTAAGCAATTTCTATACTAAGAAGCAACCTCTGAGGCTGAAAAGTGAAGCCAACATGGAAGGGTCACCAAAAAAAACCTGCTGTCCCTTGAATGGCTTCTCGCGGCAGGCTTCAAATGCAACTGAGAACTTGGCTCTCCATATCTTATTTCCCCATTAACACCTGTACTGGAGTTAATGTCCTATAAAACGTTCAGATTATATCCCAGATTTAAGTTATGCATAATCCAGAGTGTGGCCACTTTGGTCTCTAGCTGTCTGCATCGGTGTCGCCCTCACGTCTCAGCCTCACTTACGCTTCACCTCTTTGATCACAGTTAAGCCAGGAGTTATGCACTGCATCAGACTTCAAAACCGCTGTGCAGGAATCATATGGGTGAATCACGAAGGGATGGTAAAGTTTACTGCACGGTGATTTAATATCATAGCACATCGTAGGTAGGTTTTCTTCATGTAATCTTCATTAGCAACAAATCTAATTATTGATTAAACCAATTTTCAAGCAACTCTTTCATTTTTTTTTTCACGTTTGAACTGTTATGGAAAGTGATTAATCCCAAAAAATAAATAACAGATTCATCATTGATGAAAATAATTGTTAGATGAAAGGCCACCCCTTAATATATCTGACTCCCAGGTTGAGGCCTCACTAAGCCAACTAATACTGAAATGTGCCCAAGATTATAAGGTAATATGGATAAATAACATCCAGTCAGTGACATATGCTGCTCATTGCAGAGTTTAAGAAAATAAAAAAAGTACTGTATAGATTTCACGCAGCACATTTTTTGGATGCTCACAGTCAACTTTTTTCTACTTTTTTCTTGTCTGTTTGTTCGTAAATTCCTGAATCCCTTATTTCGGTATCTATCTGAAACCGTGTGATACTGATATGTCAGCAACCAAAGCTATACCATTCACAAGATCTGAAGCGCTGCCTGCACACAAATTGGCCTTTCTGAGCCTTTTCAAAATGGTTACCCTCTTTGGATGTCCCCCATCATTACATCCTATTTACAAAAGACCACAAGGATTATTCTCAGTTAATGCGTTTTATATGAACCCTTCACTTCGCCTGTGTAAACCTAGCTACTCGAGTAAACAGAGCCCTATTGAAGCAGAGTTACTAAATCTGCAGCCAGATGGGTCCTCAACCCCGAGACAAAGTGGAGAATTACAGTTTGTCCTGAAAGTCCCAGCCCGGCTCTCACCCCCTTCTCTTCCCTCTGGCCTCACTCAGAGGCGGGGGTAATCTATTCCCTCGCTCCGAGATGGAGAAAGAGATGAGTGTGTAAATCGAGAATGGCTGCACTAGTTGAAAGGGTGGCACTTCTCCAGGGGGACACGTTTCCCCAAGTGCTGCCAGGTAGAAAAGACAGCCAGAGTGGGAACGGAAAAGAGGATGTGTTTTTCTTCCTCTCTTGTTGACACTTGCACCGAAACGGGATGGCACTGTTGTTGTAAGCAGGCGAAGGGAAAGTATTATAAGGGACGTGGATAGAAGGGGAAATGAGGAGTTTTTCTTAACTGCAAGGGCCTGTTCATGTTACTGTTAAAAAGGGCAAACAACAGACTGAAATAAGAAGCATGACTCATATTCTCTTTACGAGCCACGACCATAATGATCCTCTGAGGTGATTCATCTCTTGTACATTCTCATAGAGTTGGATTAGTGGCTCCCTTGTCTTTGTTTGCTCTATCTGACCCTGTCACAGTCCATGCACTGCTACCCCCTGGGTGCGGGTGGTATAGCCAGAGGGACGCCGAAAGGGTGAAAGGGCGCAGAATTGAGGGGTGCAGGGTTTGTGCTTTCCTGCAGAATAATGGCAAGTATTGTTCCTTAAGTGGCAGCATTGTATTAAGACTACGATAAGTCTTTTCTTGACATGCTCGCGACTTAAATATATGAGTCACTTCTGGGCTTTATGGTGTAAGCTGGCCATGCCATGGGAAGACAGTGTGTCCCTTTTAGCTCTTATGAGTAAATCAAAAAAATGATCGAAGCCAAAAAGAGCGCTATACGAGTGCCTCAACACTTGGCAACTGTGTGCTTCACGTTCCCTTCTCTTTAGCATTGTGACTAACTGCATGTATTCTCTGCGTTTCTTCCTCATCTCCATGTTTAAACTGATGTCTGTGGCCATCACGGATACCTGCCGGAAATGCAGCAAGCGAATACTTCCATTGCGAATGAGGTCCCACACACTCCGTGGTCCGCTCAGGGGCGACAGAGGGCACGCTGGGAGATGAATTACAAACACTGCACAGGATCATTCATCCATCAGAGCAGCTCTCTTTTTGCCAAGCTGGAATTCCTTTCCCCGGGCTGCACCTGACTGTGCAGAAACCTTAGCCGAGCTACCGCCAGTTCACTTTTTGATCCAAAAGCGCAGCTGAGTTTACCAGAGCCTTTCAGGAGGTTCTCGTTCAAGACCCAGGCAGCTCCTGTCAGCAGCAGGCAGCCGCCCTCCACCGTGGAAGTGACTGACGGACCGCTCCAAAGGGCTACACGGCAGACGGTCAGCGCATGGGTGGCTATCATCAGCAGTTTGACTAATATTGTTTGAATCAGTGCTGGGTTAGAATTGTTGTCATTAGTGTTGGAAGGGGAAGGCATACTGTGGTGTTGTTGATGGAGCAGAGGTTGTGGAAAAAGAGACATTATAGAGGATCTGGTTCATGCCATAGGCTAAATGTCTTCTTCCATATAACAAGATGAAAAGCCTCCACGGCAGTAATCCTTGGCACCCTCAGTTACACAATCTAAACAGCACTGAACCTGTTTGGGATGTTGTGGAGCACAGTTTATATTTTTGAGTCATGGCTTTTGGAAAGTTTGAGTATCCTGCATAAAGTTTAGGCCTTACTTGTATGAGGGGTAAGGGCTGCTGACGCCAAGTTGTGCATATACGCCACATTTTAAGTGTCCATTTTGAGCGCAGACATTCGTAAACTACTTTCTGTAAGGACTGTTTTCACATTGACATATGACTGATTCCTCACTGAAGTATAATGAAAATAGACTGGCTGACCAAAAAAAAAGGTCACCACCTGGATTTAACTAAGCAGATAGGTATGAGCCTCTTATTGGTATTTACTGCATGGATGATTATTTTTCAGCTGGCAACAAGTTATTTAAACAACCATGTTGAAAGACACATCCCATTGCTGTGGAAAAGATGTTAGTCTATTTGAGAAGGGTCAAATCATTGGCAGACATCAAGCAGGAAAAAAACATGTAAGGGGATTGCAGAAACTACCAAAATTGGGTAAAGAATTGTCCAATGCAATATTAAAAACTGGAAGGATCTTGGAGGAAGAAATGTGGTCGGAAAAAAATCCTGATTGACTGTGATCTGTGATCACTTAAACGTTTGGTGAAATCAAGTCGAAGAAAAACAACAGTAGAACTCAGGGCTATGTTTAACAGTGAAAGTAAGAGCATTTCCACACATACAATGTGAAGGGAACTCAAGGGATTAGGACTGAACAGCTGTGTAGCCTTAAGAAAACCACTAATCAGTGAGGCTAACCGGAAAAGGAGGCTTCAGTTTGTTAGAAAGCACAAAGACTGGACTCTGGAGCAATGGACGAAGGTCATGTGGTCCCTGTTCCAGAGTGATGGGGGCATCAGGGTAAGAAGAGAGGCAGATGAAGTGATGCACCCCTCATGCCTAGTGTCTACTGTACGAGCCTGAGGGGGCAGTGCTATGATCTGGGGTTGCTGCAGTCGCTCAGGTCTCGGTATGTGTCCAGAGAATGAGGTCAGCTGACTACCTGGATATACTTACGTACTATACCAGGTTAATTCATCATTGTATTTTTTCTTCCGTGATGTTCACGAGCATATTCCAAGATGACAATGCCAGGATACATCAGGCTCAGATTGTGAAAGAGTGGTTCAGGGAGCATGAGACATCATTTTCACACATGGATTGTCCACCACAGAGTCCAGACCTTAACCCCATTGAGAATCTTTGGGATGTGCTGGAGAAGGCTTTGTGCAGTGGTCAGACTCTCCCATCATCAGTACAAGATCTTGGTAAAAAAATAAATAATGCAGCACTAGATGGAAATAAATCTTGTGGAACTGCAGAAGCTTAAGCTAAAGGAGGTCCAACGAAAATATTAGAGTGTGTGACCTTTTCTTTTGATGTGGATTTTGCACTGATTAATGAAACAAAGAAGATAAGATACAGATGAACCCATGTTTTTTTAATTTTCATTTTTTTTGTGTGTGTTCTATTTAGCTTACATACACAGATCAGCCATAATATTATGATTAACATTATAACATTATCTATTGTGTAGGTCTCCCTTGTGCCTCCAAAACAGTTGTGACTCCTCAGAGAATAGACATCTGCCTTCTGAGGGTGTCCTGTGGTAACAGGACGTTGTTAGTGAGGGGCCTTTGAGGGGAGAGGCCTCTGTGGATCATCCCACAGATACTTGATCAGTTTGAGATCTAGTGACTTTGGATGCCAGGTCAGCACCTTGTGCTGTTCTTCATTTTATTTTTTTTTAGTTGTTCCTAAAGCGTTTTTGTGTGTGTGTCTGTGTCAGACTGCATCCTGTTGGGGACGGATGCTGGAGTACCATTGCTATGGGGTGTGGGTGTCTGGTCTGGTCTAGGTGGGTGATACATGCTACATGTACAAGTAACCTAAGTAACACCAGGTCCAAAAATTTCCCACCAGAACACTGAATTATGACAAGATGGTCAATGTTACTTCTGTCAGTAGTTTTAATGTTGTGGCTGACTGGCGCATGTGTGGTTGTTGTTCTAACATTAGATGTAAATGAAATGTAGGTCGCAGTGTTTACAATGTTGCAAAATAACTTTTGAATTCCAGTTCAAGTGTGGAAGGACAGCGATGGATTTTTTGTTCAAATGCCTAAAATAAATGTTTACTTGCACTATACTGTATGTCCCCCACTAGCCGTCTTGATTTATGGGTCCCCTCTGTCGGGAACAAAGGCAGAAATAGCACAGAGTCAAATGGTTGTGGGTGGGCGGATGGGAAAATCGGCTTTATACATAACCACAAACGTCATCCAAACTTCAGCCTTCAGTCTCAGAAAACAGTCACGTTGATCATATTTCCAGCCGTAGTTTCTAAGACCCAAACAGAATCAGAAAAGATTCAAATTGGTCGGAGGGGGGTGAAAGCAGCTCCAACTCTCATTAATTTTTTGGGAACTTCCCGCACCCTGTAAAGATCTGCATAAATAAAATAATAAAAAAGAAAGAAAAAACTTGCAACTTCAAGTGAAGTATTTTACACTGACTGTGCGAAATGGCCACTGGGTGTAAAAGTCTGCGGTTGCATAAAGGTCTGGGAGACACAGAAGTTCATAACTCAGCCAGTAAGCAGAAAAAGGGATTCTCATTAAACTTTGGCGCTATGAAATCAGCCCTGAGCCCTGACGTCTGCATTTCATGTGTGAGCTCTCCTTTGTTGTCATGACTGTGGCGCAGGAATAGGGAGCAGGACTTCAGCAAAATGAAATTTATTTTCCACTTGCGTGAAGTCTCATCGTCTCACCGCTGACTGATGTCATGTGTAATGCTGAAGCTTTCATAAGACCCTAAAGTGAAATACCTTTTAAACAGTGGTTTAGTGAATAGCTTTATTTAGATGAGTGTGTAATGAGTTTTACAGGTTGCTTTGCCCTAAATTGCTGTTTGGGATTTTTACTGGCTTCATAAGTAGTTTAACACTCCGCAGATTAAACAGAAGTCGGCACAATTATCCGTCATGTATCAAGTGTGGATGATGGAACTTTTATGAACAAATTAAACATGACAAATAGCAGAAGACAGAGGGTAAGAGGATTCAGAGTTCATAAACGGGGCCGTCTGTGGTTTTAGTCAACCACTGCTTTTTGAAGTCCTTAAAAAAAGAAGCCTCCCTGTATTATAACCGGTCTATGATCTACTACTGTTTGAGGAGGGGACGGAGAAGGAGTGCTTGTTTTTCTCAAACACACTCTCCTTGTCTTCAAGTCCCACAGCTTGATATATTTCGGACATTTTTTGGGCCTGGAGTAAGACAGGGGGACACATCCATCCATTTTTACTGCAGCATCAAATGCCTGGAGGGATCAGGTCAATCTTAGCCAAGGCCTCCGTGTCTGCTCCAGAGCACAGCTCACACTATCAGCAGTGAAGAGGGGAGGACTGAAAGGATACACACATCATGTCTGGGCTGCACACACATACATGGCCGCTCTTGACAGATAGACAGACACTGCAAACATACACACATGGGAGACATATTTAGTCCAGACGGGCCAGATGTTTTATCTCAGTATGTATGTGTCAGGACGCTCCGCTCCCTTTGAGGGAGGAGTGTTAATCTCTCGGCAGGTCGCCACAACTGCTGTGACCGGGACCACTGTGATAAATTACACCGCGCTGACCACGGGGGGTCTCGCACGCAGATGATTTAGACCCGAAAGGCTACAAAGACCTCTTACACCATAAGTCTCTCACAGAGCAACTTCTCCCATGTGACTCTCTTTCTGAAACTCGATGATGAAACTTTATCTTCACCTCCACGACTGTCTAAATATGACCGTTCGTCTGTAAATTACTTTTACGCCGGAGCCATGTGGATATAGTCACTGAAATAACAAAACTGTGTTCGCAAGATGATTAATACTGTGATGATAACTGCATGTGTGATAAAAATGCCAGACAGTATAAATATGTTTTTAATTGATCATAATCAAATTAATCACTTCATTTAGTTGCTGTAAGTTTGGACTGATGAAGATGAGCCACGTGTCAGATCTGCATCCATTTTTTATAATTTTTTATTTTTTGCTGTTGGCCTCCACCAGGCAGGCTCCGTTGCTGTAACATGCGTCCATGATTTTTGGTTACCATGCTGACACTAAATGGATGTTCATGGTAAAATGTAAATAGATGTAAATTACAATTAACTTTTTTAATCAGTTTCAGCCCTAGGTTCATGTTTTGAAAAAGATTAGTTTTATATTGGGGCGGAAACTTTAGTTGATTAGATTAGCCACATAAGTTAATAGATTTGATTACAGAGAACAAATCATTTCTAGTCAAAAGTGTTTGCCAATGCCTCCTTCTAAAAATGCAGAAATGTCAACAAGGAAGCTTGTCAATAAATCTATATGGTATATACACCGATCAGGCATAATATTATGACCATCTTGTGACAATGCAACATGGAATTTTTCGACCTTGCATTCGTGTGGATGTTACTTAGACATGTGGCACCCACCTAGACCAGACCAGGCACCCCCAACCGCATAGCAATGACACTCCTTGATGGCAGCAACCATCTCCAGCAGGATGCAGCCTGACACAGGCGCGCACACACAAAAAAGGTTTAGGAACAACTCAAAAAACATGAAAAGCAGACTGATCAAGTATCTGAGCCCTCTCCTCAACCCACAGGAGACAAAGACCCTCAACTTTTTGTTGCCAGATGCCACAGGACACTCTGATGAGTCACAACTGTTTTGAAGGCACAAGGGAGACCTACACAATATTATGTTATGCTTAATCAGTGTATATCTATGAAGGTTCTCAGTCATCCAGGTCACGGTATATCCAAAAACGTTAAAGAAAGATAACTGGACTTGTGGAGTTTCTTGGAGACGTTTTGCCACTCAGCTTCTACTGTTCTAAAGGACTGGTGGGGTTTAAATAAGACCATCTGTGGGTATAACCCATCATAAACTCACTTGACTACAGTATATATATATTTTATTAATATTTTCAACCAGTAAATCATGAGAAGTTGAAGTTTTTGCCGCCCTAGATTTTTACAGGTGCTACTACAGTATGGGCTGGTGTTACTTAAGCGTCTACGGTGCAGTTTGTCCTCCTTTCTTCGATCAGCAGTTTCTCACAGTGTGGGTGTGTGGGAGTGCGGGAAGACTGTTGATGAAAAAACTTTGTGAATGCCAGCAGGGAGGAGTTTGAAGGGGAGCTTGTGTTCCTTTGTAATGCGGCGCTGAGATAAGGGCCTCATCCACCACGTCAGGCCCCGCTGGAGCCCCGCAGGGTCGGCCGACCCCCGTTGACCTGAAACTGTGATTACACAGTCTGTTTTATTAGCCGACAGGACGGGATCGGCGTGATTGATGGCTCAGCACTGTTCGCGTCTTCTGTTTGAGCTGTTGTTTCTTACCCTGCTGTAAAAATCAGTGATGGTTTCGGCTTCGTTTTTGATCTGTGCTCCCCTGCTCCTCTGATCCTGTGATCTGCTTACACTCGCTTGCATGGGAGCCTCTCCTCTGGATGCGTGCACTTTCATCCTTGTGTGAATGTCTTCACACAGCCAGCTCTGTCTGTGGGCATGTTGTGTTGAAGGGCTGTTCAGAGATAAGACCCTCATTCTCTGATAGCAGAGCGACGGAGGAAGAAGGGAGTAAAAATACTGTGAATAGAAGCATCCCATCTTCCTCCCCCTATTTCCTTTATCCGTCTCCTCTCTGATCTTTACTCCTCTTTTATGTTTTCCTGGAGTTTTCTCACCTTTCTGTCTCACTGATCTGTGGATCACAGACCTTTAGCGGCAGAGACCACCGCAGAATCGGTGTCAGCTTAACTCTGGAAGACTTCATTACCTAACAGCATCTCTGCCTCGGTAAACCAGCACACAGAGAGAAAGAGTTGGACGCCATACAACACTGATACAGGGATACTGAGCAAGTTTTCCTGGACCGAATCATCCAGCGGCCCCCACTGGCGCGTCTTAGCCAAAAAAAGTGAACGCAAAACCCCAAATCCCTACATCTGCTCTACCACTTGGAGCACAGCTCGTTCTCCAGTTAATAAATCTGTCTTTAAAACATAAAATACCCCCAAGAAAAAACGGTCATTTGAATATTTGTGATCATTTGTTTTCCTTTAAACTTCCCTCGAAATGTTTTACAGCATTGTACTTATCACTGGATGCTAGACCTAGCAGTCTTTTAAATAGGAATGGCACGTAAGCTTGTTGACGGCAGTTTTGAATAGACAGTAAAAAAAAACATGAAACCCATACCTCCACTATAAAATATTAAGCTTGGTTACTTCCCAACAGATAAACATGTACCATTTCCAAATATGTTAAGGGTCCATTCCCTTGAATGTGTGTTCTTTGCCCTCTATGTTGAAACCTTTCTTTTCTTTTCCGCCTGCTCTCGCCTCTGTCTGTATAACAAAGCTAAAACAAAGGCAACTGGATTTGGTGAAACGTCCCTAGGAGAATTCAAACAAGTCCAGATGCCTTTTGTTTGAGCTTTGGTTTAAATATACCTTGACCTGGATCCCTGAGAATCCTCACCTGTGCCTGTATTTTCGTCCTCCGCGGTGCTCAGCTCTGGATGGCGGCCCCCATTAGCTTATCATTCCTTTGTAGAGCACACAAAGCATGCATACTTATCACAATTAGTGCAAAACACAAACAAACCATTGCATGAGGGCCTGCTTTATTTCCATCTGTCACAGGGCATGAGACACAGCCACATGCTGGAGTAACCCTGCCCAGACCTGAGGCTGGGCAGGCTGCGCAGATGCAAAAAGACACCTGTGCACTGTGCAGACTGTACATGAGGTGCGCAAAGGGCTTTAATATGTAGTAATCTTCCACGTGTATGGATTAAAAAAAAAGAGCAGGAAAACAAAAATCAAGATAACCTACTGTTGTCTAAGTAGCGTGCAATCACAATCAACATATTCTCTGTTTGCAAAAACCATGCCCGTCATGATTATGTTTATCTGTAGGGTGCTGACATCCTCTGAAGGTCGTTTTGTTTATTTCCGAGGGAGTTTCAGAAACATGCCGTGTTGGGTGTTTGTCATCAGGATCGAGATGCCTCAGATAACTCTGGCTATACATAGATTAGCCTTTGAAATCCCTACATGCAGTAATTAGTCCCATCCTTGCAGGCACTGCGTCTGCCCTTGGTGTGCTCTTTGTCTCTGGACGCTGCACGTGCGCAGACACGCTAACGGCCCGTTAATATTTGAGGAGTATATTTGAGGATATGCTGTGTTTATTTTCAGTGTGCCCAGAGGGTCTCACCGTGTTGGCCTTTTTAAGTCCTGCTGTTGTATCGCTGTCAGAAGATCAGAGTTCAGAGCTCTTTACCGTCTCTGTGTATTTGTCTTGCTGTGGGCTATTTTGATAATTCAAATGCTTTACACATCATGTTGTCACAATAAAGACTTCCTCCACTTCCCCTGTGATGTCTTAAATGGATAAAAGAAAACCTCCTGTTTATTCTGCCAGGGTAAAGGTCAGTGCTGTATTGATCTTTTGGGATGTTCTAAGGTCCCTGCAGATCAGCCATCATGTGTGTTTTATCTGTCTTCTGTTTTGCTGGATGTAAGTTTAGACAGTGTAAATCCTGTGGTGCTGTGCAAGTGATCAGGAGAATGAAGTCCAGATTTCTGCGCCGTCTATCCCATACATGTTTCATTTATGTCTTCCTCATGAAAGGCTCCTTGTGCTGTGCACACTGTAGGAATTATTGGGGAAAACCATTATTAAAGTCTCTCATTTTTGATTTGTGTTTGTGTAACCTCGGTGAGCCGGGGTCTGGCATACCTGCATTATTACTGGGGTTAAAGTCTTACCTCCTGCAGGCCAGCCATCAATCAGCGTAGCGCCAGTTAGCGCTGCGCTGGATTAGTGCAGGTTTGACCCCAACCAGGTGTGCACAACCTGCGTTGCCGTCTCACATCTGGGCTGTGGTGTCGTGTTCCCCGGTGCCTCCTTTCGAGTGTACCTGAGTACAGGATCGTTGCTGCACAGCCATCACGCTGAACCCAAAAAGTTCAACCAGCTTTGATCCCAGCCTGCGGCCCCTGGAAGTAAGTGGGGTCTAATCCCCAGAAAGCCTTAGAAAGACACAGAGGAATGCCTGGCACACAGCACACCATTCACTCGGGGATTAGACTGGGAGAAGCTCACCTTCACACAGTCATTTACTCCACTCGCTCTACTGGACTATACGTACTGTATATGAGTGGGGGTTTCTCCTGTGTACGTGCATGTGCACATGTATGCAAATTCTGTGTGAAAACAGGATTTAGGTACAATAATCTGTACGACCACCAAAGTTTGCTGACATTGCCAGAACAGCGGGTCGAATCCTAATTAGCAGCATTTGCCACTAATGAGCTCTTGGATACTTAGCGAGTTTTCAGAGAGGTCAAACTATCTGTGCCAAGGCTGAGAGGTCCAAAAAATAATACAGACATAGATTTTTTACCCATTTCTGTTTCATGTTATAGCAAATTTATATACAGTCACAGACAAAAATAATGGAGTTGATGTAAACCAACAAAAAAGTAAAGCCAAACTTTACGTTTTTAATAAGAATCCACTGAAAGCCCATTTAAAGCTATTAAATAATGTTAGTAGAATAAAGCTGGTGGTGAAGACAGGCCCAATTCTGAAGTGAAGGCATACAATATAAACAAAACATGACAAGAACAATATATTAGGGAAATTTAAACAGGCGTCATGTTTGAAGTTAATCTCCTTTTCCTCAGTAATTAAATGCGCGCCTGTTAATTTATCACAAAGCACTTTTATTAACATCTGTAATCCAGAGCGGAGCTGCAGTTGATCACCATCTGGTTCGATCCCACCACCCCTTCTCTGGACAGATTTTTTCAATACTCAATTGATACTCGAAGGAGAAAGCTGAAAGCCTAAACACGAAGCTGCTGTCTTTAATTATAGTTTCAATTCCTGCTGCAGTGAGATAAAGTGTGTCTACAAGAAATTACTAAGTGTGCAGGCCCCGTCTGTCAGCACGCTGAGAGGCAGGAAACAGTAGTATCAGGTGAATGAGTGTGTTATTCAATCTCATGTGCCAGTATTGCAGTCGGTCCCGGTGTGTGTTTTAACAGGTGCACAGTTGTGTAATGATGTAAAGAGTGATGCTGAGATTTGGCATTAAGTTGACGGTGAAGACAGTGAGGTAGCAGACTCATCAATCTTGTGCTGCAACTGAAGTGTGGAGGGAGTGATGTTGATCCTGGCGCTCTGCCTCCGCTCCGAGAGCAGTGGAGCTCGTCAGTACGTGGATTTCATATGAACTAATGGAAAGGATGTGTGTCTGGTGTCAGTGTAGTTTTCATATCTGCGCCACGCTGTTGGTTTCTCAGATTTTACTGTCATTCCTCACTCAAAGGGAAGTTTTCATTTGAGGAGACGGTATGAGACGTCTAAATTAGGGGCTTTGAGACCCTGCTGTCGAGTCAAGGCTGTGCGCAGTAGTAGGCTGTGTGTGACTCAGCTGGGTCCACAACAGAGGACTTCTTTCAACATGCAGCGCGTTGGACACACAGACCCAGCCGGTCGCGCTTTAGGAGCCAGACGTCCATGTCTGCTCTCTGTTCATGCATGAGTGTATCTGTTGTCTGGAAACCTGTTATGGCTCTGAATACTTAAAGTATAGCTGGGCGCAGGTACAGAGTCACTGCAGTGATGTACAGCAAGAACCGATTAACCCTACTCTGATCAGCCACAACATTATAACCACTAACGGAGGAGTTAATTGACCATTGGCCATCTTGTCATAATTCAGTGTTCTGCTTGGAAACTTTTGCACCTGGCATTCATGTGGATGTTAGTTAGACATGTACCACCTAGACCAGACCAGGCACCCCCACCCCATATGACACTCCTTGATGGCAGGGGATAGCTGCTGGCAACGGTTTAGGAACAATAACATGAAACAGCACAAGGTGTTGACCTGACCTCCAAATTCACTAGATCCCAAACTGATTAAGTATCTGTGGGATGCACTGGAACAAGCCTGATCCACTGAGGCCCCTCCCCTCAACCCATAGGACCCAAAGACCCCCACAAACATTCTCCAGAAGGCCCATGTCCATTCTGTGATGAATCACAACTGTTCTGGAGGCACAAGGGAGACGAAGGTGGTCATAATGTTATGCCTTATTGGTGTGTATGGTTATAACAAACCTGCCACATAAAGGTAAAAGTATTTTGTGGTGACTTTTGAGACACCATAATTATTATTTATGTTTCCCATAAAGGCCCTCTGACAAAAATAGTCTTTCCTCATAAAACAATTAGTTTTGTGTCTTGAGCATGAACATGAACATTTTGTTCATATATATAATGCAAATTAAAAATGAAAAGAAACAAAGGCATCTCTTCTCGCTTATTTCAGAAACCTATTTCTCGTATTATAGTATTTTTGTTTTACCCATATTCAGTGTCTTATTGCTTTTAACAATCCCATCATAAATCATTATTTCAACCAACGCAAGTACTTCCCTTTAACAACAGTTAAAAAAAACAATAAAGTAGTCCTTCTTAAACCCGGCAGTTAATGTTTCTACAGACTGTTTGTGCTGGCAGTGAAGCGTATTTACGATGTGAGGATTATGAGAAGGTGTCTGCCTCTGTCTATATAGTAAAACCCCTTTCTTTACCTGTTTCAGTGCGCTGCATTCTTCACCTTCCCAAACCTCCGAGCAGAGCCGAATACCTCCACAGTAAAAGGATCCAAGCTTATGAAGGCAAAATGGAGATTAGCGTGTTATAAGAGAAGTCCCGAAGGAACCTGACAAATCAAGTGATTTGTTGCAGTGGAGGAAGTGGACAAAACTCTCTGAAAGAAGCTGAATCATGTGGAAAATTGAAACAATAGTGAAGAAAGATTTGGCCCTCTTCTTACCACACATGTCTTCTGCTCTCAGTTCATTTATAGCCCAGCAGAGCGAGGCAGGTTTATGGTTTGCTATTGAAGCAGAATATCGTCCTAAGGGGAGTTGGAATGGCCACAATTTGGCAATCGTGTCTTGGCTCTGGACGCACAATCGCGGCCACTATCACACAGGCATTGTGTCCGACTGGAGCATTTGTATTTGGTTGTCATGGATCCCGCTTGCATGGTTGTGTGAGGGGGACGCAATTGTTTTTATTGTTTACACGGGTGGTTAAGGAAAAATATAGGTTACTGAAGCTGTTTTTCTTCACAAGATTTGCTCCGACGTGTACTCGCACACGCATCATACCACAGCAGGGAGATTACATTTGGCTCGTGTGGCCACCAGCCTCTGAAACTAAATAAGTGAGCATTCAGACCAACCGCGGACAAATAAACTCTGTGTCGGACTGGACGTGTCCTTCAAACGCTGAGGCCAAAGGATTTACTCACCCGGCGCTGAGTGTGTACAGCAGAAGACATGGGGCAGGAAGTTTGGCTGAAGGTTTGTGGATTGGCCCGCGCTCTGCTTGACTGCAGCTGTGGGCAGAGAGCTGGAGAGCAAGTCAACTTCTGTATGGTAACAAACAGGATCAGAGTAAAGGGTCTGCTGGCCAGGAATTCAGCAGCGTGTTTTTGCAGAGAGCGCCAGAGTGTAAACTCTGCTTCTTCGCTGCTGTTGTTATAACAGTTGGTCAGTTCAACATGCTTTGATTGTTTAGTCTTAGCACCCTATTGTTTGGATATTTCTGATCCCGAAATTTCTTTGTGTAACATCGTCTTCTATTTTATCACAGCTTGGGGAGTCTGTTATTCAGGGTTGGGCCCTGGTGTAAGCAAGTTACAGTAATTCTGGTAATAAATAAAAGATTGCAGTCTCAGTAGTATTGCATTAATATTTTAGTTAAAGTCGTCTTGTTTGAGCAGGCGTTTGATGGGTGGTGGTTTCAAGGGTCAAACATACCACTTTCTCCTTCACGCTTGCTCTGGAGGTTTCAGATCGGGTTTTGTAAAGCGTCTCCAGGACAGTTTGTATTGTTATTGATGCATTATAAATAAAATTGAGTTGAAACTGGTACACGACATGTTAGCTTGGTGCAAGGGCTTTAATTTGGGGAATGCAGCAACCTAAAGTATTACTACTGTATATTAAAACTTCGTAGCTCCTAGCTAACAACTGAGGTGACCATTTTAATTGGCAAACCAAACATTGTTGCATTGCATTAAAGAATTGCACATTTTTGACGTTCAACTCAGGTAGCAATACCATTAGTAATCACTAGATGGCAACATGAATTCAATTGCTTAAAACTTAAAGCAGAGGTCTTCAGCAGGGGGTCCGTGACACCTAGGGGGTCCGTGGAGGTACTGCAGGTGGGTCGCGAAAGTTTTGTTTGATTAGACCCCCGTTCTTCCCATAAATTTAAAAGTCTTTAATACATATGTACATAGGTGGGGGTCCTGCTCCATTTTCCATCATTTGAGGGGACCTTGACCTGAAAAATGTTGAAGACCCCTGACATAAAGTATTGATGATGCATTGCATAGCCTCCACACTTGTCTTGTTCATGCACCGTATATTTAGACATCAGTTTTATTATACATCCTCTAAGTTAATAGTTAAAATGTCATGGGCAAAAAAATAAAAAATACATATAACTGCAACAGTTTCCAGACTCATTTATGTGATGAAAACTGAAGCGTTGTTGCATAACGTTGTGATTCGATGTTTTGGATCTAAAATGTTCATAGTTAAGGCTCATTAAGGGTACCACGGGACATTTATACTCCACTGCACTCGTCAGTCCGGCTCGTTCTCTAAAAGCGCCACCCAAATGCTAGCCGGCACTGTGTCTTTTTTCCCCGCTCATTTTCAACAATGGTGACTGAAACTTTCACTGACATTCTGCCAAGAATTGTCTCTGTCACTGTGGCTACAGCGTCAAATTGACCTTATGTTGTGGACTCTAGATGATCAAGTTCTAATCAGTTCACCCTCAGGTCCAAGTGAACGTTTGATGCCAAATTTGAAGAAAGCCAGAGCAGGCCTTCTGGGTGTGTTGCGTTCACGTCCGCCTCTCAGTCTGTATCCGCAGACAAATTGAAAACAATGAAAAAGAAGAAAGAAAAGCTAATGATTATTCATACACGGCACATCAACCGATGCTGCTTTTAAAAGCTGACATGGTTCAACGGTAACATACTGTACTCTCAGGGTTTTGGCTCCAAGTAAATGAGTTCAGACGGTCTCAGTCCACACCAGAGTTGGCTTGTTAACCTGTCCACACCCTTTTTGTCTGGCTTCTTATGTTCCCGTTGGACGTGACTGCAGCAGCGATGCCGTGTTATACAGCTCATTGCATGATATTTAAAGCTTGTGTAGTCAACAGCAATAACTTTAATATGTTATGGTACATGCGTGTGTGTATGGAGGTCTAAACCTGGTCTTTGGGGTGTTTTTAGAGCTATTCTTTGTTGGCCTCTTGTGGCAGCGTGTTGGCTGTGAGAAGTGGGGTTTAATTACTGCTGTGTGTCGTGAGTGTTTTATATGGAGAGGTCACAGACAATACGGTCCCCTCCCTGCCACACTAAAGCAACAGCAGCAGCGGAGTGTGTGGTTTCATCCAGGCGGTCCAGGTCGGCAGTTATGCAGTCTTGTTTTCCCTCGTTTCCCCGGTGACCACAGAGGAGACAGAGAGAAAGGTTGCAGATCATTGCCGACCCGAGTCCGTTGAAAGGGAGAGGATCACCAAGGCAAAGTTTACAAAGCGGCTTTTATTTGGGTCATCGAGGATCTGGAGGGAGGAGCAGGGTTTCATCGGGCTTCTGCGTTATTGTGTCTCTCTTCGTATAAAAGTGTGGGGTGTTAGCCGGATCGTCAGCCTGTGCCACATGCTTTTATAGACTGCTTTCAAGTGGAGGAAATGTTTTAAGACTGCTGGGTGGATTCAGAGCGCAGCCTGTCCCGACCACATACTATCTGAAATCAGCTTTGCTGCACTTTGACAGATGTACCCGCCGCTAATTTTAGCCACTTTACACAGACCACAGCATTGTTTGCTTTCATGGCACGGGGAGGATTGTTTCCATTTTGCCACATGGTGAAGGTTAACCAGCAAGTTATTCATCTTTAAATTCACTTCAGCTTTGGAGGGTATTTATTCTCTCAGCTTTGTGTAAACACCAGACTCTTTGGTTTCTGCGGCTTTTTCTTTTTGAACACAAACTGCCTCTCCTGCTGCTGCTGTTGTGGACATTCAAGGCAGCGTCCCGGACTGAGACAGCAAGCAGTCACTCTGGCTATTGATGAAAGGACTGAACACACGCTCTCCTACACCCCAAAGCAGGCACGTAACAAACAGCGGAGACTCGTCTGCTCTGCTTAGTAATTAGAGGCGAAGGTGTTGAGTGACGGTGAAACAAAGCTCAATTTTCCTGTAATTATTATCTACAAGTGCCTTGCAGGTATTCTCAGAGGTCTGGTCCAAACCTCTGTTGGGCAGGTAGCTGTAGGTCCCTTATGTTGAAACCTTCTGGAAAATACAATAAAGAAGGAAGCCTGACAAGACAGAGGGAGGGGAGGTTACGAAGGGTGAGGGCTGCATCCTGTGAAGAGAGGTCTGCCTCACAGCTGTCGCCGCCCAGCGCAACTTGTCTATTCCCCTAGACTGGCAAAGGGAGCACATGTCTTTAGACCAGACAAACACCTCTGTCAGCAGACTGCAGTCACCCATTCCCTGCTCTGTAATTACACACCACCGCCTGCAGGGGAGGGGGTGGGAGGAGCAGCCAGACTGAGATACACGGGCCCCCGTTACTGACATCAGCATCACTACAGGCATGCGCTGAAAAAAAACAAGAGAGAGTGAGTGAGGCGCAGGGAGAGTTTGAGTGAGAGGGATGGCGAGAGTCAAGACCGTCCTGTGTGTGACAGAGAGGCGGGAGGAGAGGCAGGAGTCCCACCTCCTCCTTCCTGTGAAAGATTACAGGCCGTGTGTGCGAGCACATCTGGATGGGCTGGAAGAGCTGAAAGGACTGATGTGAGACTTGTCAGAGCCAAAGCCAAGCGCAGGACCGCTGGAGTAACAACACCACGGCTCCCGCTTCACTGGCCTCTGCAGGATTTATCTCTGTTTGTGTGAATGTGTCTGTACACCATTTGTGACAATTATAAGCATTGACAGTGTGTACACACACGCTTCTAAAGTTGCATATTGCTCTCTGTGCACAGTACAGCTTTGAAGCTTGATTCTTGAATCTTAAAAATAGGACGGTAAGCCAAAATGTGTTTTTTTTGTTTTTTTACATTTCATTTAAAAAATAACCTAATTCAAACTAGTTAAGTTAAACTATTTAAGTTCAGCTTTAATGTTTAAACAAGTATCTGTTAAGAGAAAAAGTCAAATCATGCAGCTGACTTCATTTTCATACTTTAATTTAATTTGACCCAAATCTGTAAAAACATACTAAAAATAAAAGAACAGACCTTAAACTAATCCAAAAAAAAGCACTCACACATAAATCATCTGCTCAGGTGAAGTAACCAGACTAAATGTAATTAATTGTGTTCACCTTTGGGAAAAACTGAGCCCTGTGGACGGTGTGGTTAAAGGTACCGTGGCGAGTCATCGCTGCCCTGCGCTGCTGTGGCTTAAGTGTCTTTGCTGATTGATGAGGTGAGATGTGTGTGCATGGGGCGAGAACCTCTCTGACCCCGCACACTCTCACCTCAGGGTCCCGGAGGCTGTGGTGCGGTTTCATTCACTGCGGCTCTTTGCAACACCTCACCGACACTTGTAAACCGGAGCAGACGCGGACCGGCTGCCTCGGTGCACTTGTTTTCAACTCGGACGGCGTGAAAGTGAGGATTCAGCCTCAGCTCGGCTTGCCTTTCCTTCAGGGATCAATTATCTGACCGGTTGTTATAGCGAGGCCGCACTTCCTCCTCACCTGTAATTACAGCTGAACCTGTCCAGTGTGTGGGCTGCTCCGCTCTCAGACTCAGGCGGAGCGGCGAGTAAGGAAATGATGAAGTGTGCCAAGCCAATCACCTAATAAAAGAAACCTGCGACCCTGGGAAAGCACAAACACTGGGGTTCAGATGCAGGTTTGCGCTGTGCAGACGTCCAAGCCCAGCTGACCAGACTGAGACCTGTGAGCTGTATGGGAGGTAGACGCTGCTGGTGGGTCTGCTAGCACTAGGCTGAGATTGACTCCAGAAAAACGGAAGCGTTGCCTCTGGTTCGGACAAATGAATAGTTATCCTCTGTACAAAAATATGTGGTTTGTCTGCAGCTTGTTTCTCAGTAAGCAGAATTCTCTTTAAAACACATTGCTGGTTTTAATAGAGAAGTATTATAGAAGAATAAAGTTGAGAAAGTGGCAGAGAGGGGAGCAGAAATAAACATTACGTCACCTCAATTTGTCTCTTTTGGATTCAAAAATAGACAAAGGGAACTGCTCACTCAGCAAACATATGTTCTGCGCGGCGGCCACCTTGTTCAAGCGTGTGTGTGTGTGTTTACCCGGAGGCAGCGGCGGCCTTCGGTCTGTCCGGTGCAGTAGACAGAGACAAACGCCTCGCCTAGTTGGCTGTCAGCACCTGGTCACTAATGATGCAGCAGCGCTGAGCTCAGCTAATTGGCCAGACAGAGATGGATCAGGACCTCGCACTCTGCTGCGCCTGCTCGCTATAATGTGTGTGTGTGTGTGTGTGTATGTGTGTGTGCAGAGGGGGGGTGTTTTGATGTTTTCCTTCACAGCTGCTGCTAGACCGTGCACTGCATCGGCCCGACTGGAACTTCAAACTCCGAGGGTCAGATTTGGGGAAACGGCACACACGAACCTTTGCTCATGTATTCGCCGCTCTCTCCTGCAGACGCTGTGACAGAACAACAAAGGTTTCTCTCGTACATTTGCACATGCTCGTTATGGCGTGCCTGTCTGCAAATGGCAGAGTTTTTCTGCAGAAGCAGAGAACAAATAAACCTCAGCAGGCGATGAGCTTCAAGGATCAGGCAGTCAGTGCAGCTGAGTGTGAGATGTGTGTTTAAGGGCCCTGTCTGGTGGAGCTAGCTGACTTTTTAGCATTAGGTTTATTTTCACTGGGAGAATTACTGAAAAAAGATGACCTTGGCCCAATAATAATACAGCTTGTGTGTATATATATGTGTGTGTTTGCCATGTAGTTTCCTACTCACGCAGATAAAACCCCACACGAACTTTACATCATGGAGAGGTGCAGCTGCAGTCCTGATCACTGTGCCCACAGTTTCACAAGTGGGTTTTCAAGGCCAGTAATAATAACTTTATAATAAAGCTGTTGAAAGTTTACCAGTGTAACCGTAAAAGCAGATTGTTAATGTCTTTTTGGAATCCAAATTGAAAATGTTGTATCCTCTCGAGTGCAGTCAGTTCAGATCGAGGGCTTCCCCCTTTGGCCCAGCTCACACTTGGCGTACGTGTGTCTCTGCCGCTGCCTCACGAAGCAATCTGTTACCACAGCTAGTCACCATTCACTCCCCATCTGTCTGCACTCGTGTCTCTCCCTGTTGTTTCTGCGTTTTATCCAGCGTTCAAAAAGCAAACCATACCTGCAACATTTAATGCGAGTGGTCAGATATGAAGAAATATGACCTCATGGGAACTGCAGTTCGTCTCAGATGGACAGACTCTGGATAGTGTCAAATGACGGTTCTCACATTATATTCGCCTTCAGTGTTGTTGCTTTATAGCAGTAAGTGGGGTGCAGCAGAGGAACTACTGGAGAGAAAATAGTGTCGGGGTTTCAGCTGAGGCTCACGGGCTTACATGTGT
The DNA here is from genome assembly GCA_005024645.1 of Planiliza haematocheilus. Lineage (NCBI taxonomy): Eukaryota > Metazoa > Chordata > Actinopteri > Mugiliformes > Mugilidae > Planiliza > Planiliza haematocheilus. The sequence goes on along the minus strand of SRSE01001388.1, from coordinate 4,639,317 downwards.
GGCTTGGCAGAGCCGTTGCCCGGATTTCAGAAATAAATTCATCGGCCTGTCTGAATCTAGCCCCCACCCTTTCGTACTTAGAAGTGCAGTGAGTGTAGTATCTCCCTTCGACTTTTGGATGGCTTCAGGGCTCCATAAAACCTTCAAGCTCTATCAAATCAAGCTGAAATGGATCTCGGGCAAAATTTGATTTGCATTTCAGAAAACTCTCATCAGAGTCTTAGCACATCTTCCTGCCGCATCAAAATCTCTCTAACAGGTCATCATGCTATTGCACATCCCTTTAGGTCACAGTTCATACCAGTCTGTATGCACAAAGATAACTTTCCCATTGGGACGCTTGTTCCCGCTTTTTTATGACATTATTGCACAAACAGAGCCGCAGTGTTTTACTAAAATCTGTATGTGTGCATGAGTGTGCATTAAAGAGGGATGTCAGGACAGCCTCTGGCCGTGCTGAACTCTCTGCAGGGGTTTTTCTATAATGAAGAGCTCTGACTCAGTCGCTGATCAGAGACCAGCGCAACACAGGGGTAAAAAGGTCAAATACATTCACACATTTCTTTGACCCTCCCACCGGGGCAATTAGCCCACTGGGATCAAAGAGTGGCTGCAGTGTGCTGCGTCCATCAGGGGGCATTCATTAACTGTGATGAGGTTATTGTTGGCAAACAGAGCGATGGATCACACTTGCGGCATCCCAGAGTCATCTTTTTTTTTTTAGGCGAGCACAGTTCTCGTACTGAACCGATACCGTCAGAGGAGATGCAGAACCCAAGCGAGGTCTTGCAGGATTTAATATTTGTTGTTGCAAGACAGAGAAGGAGAAAGTGAGTGAGAGGTGTGTGTGGGAGGCAGCAGATCTTGTGCCAAAGCAGGCTTAATGCTTCATACAATAGCTTGAGTGTGGGTGAGGGGATCTTGGCGCTTGAACGTTCTTTACTCCAGAGGGAGAAGAGGTGCTGTTGGGAGGGGAGGAGCGAGAGCTAGGTTTCCTATCCAGAGCGCCCCTTTGTAATTGAATGCAGCCATCTACATGAGCGCAGAAAAAAGTCTGCGGGTTGTGCGTGTAGATGTACACACATGCGCACCTCTCTTTGTCTTTCCCATGTGGGCTGAAGTGTGGTATGGACAAGTGAAGAGCAGACTGAAGTGTGTGTTCCCTTCATCTTTGTGCAAGGTTTATATAGTTATTGAAACATGGAAGGGTTTTATACAATCTGGACCTCATGCCATAACATTTCAGTCTCAGGGCTTTCATGCTTTCAATCCATCTGCACGTGTAATCCTCTGAGAAATACCCAGAACCCAAAAACAGTGAAATCATGAGCACAGAGGTTGAGGCGGGGAACTGGAGCAGTCTCAGTTTACCCTAAACCATGTGTTCTGTGTACTTTTCATATTGCTCCTTTGCCCTCTCTCCGTCTCCTATTTGAGTAATCACTCAAGCCATTATACTTTTGCGTCTAAAGTTCCAAAACGTTTATTTTTCTTCGGGACAATGAGCTCTCCATTTACCCTTCCTGGGTCTGCAGTGTAGGGAAACAGATTATGACATCTGATGTTACAACAAGTGAAGCTGTTCCTGCTTCATCTCTCCCCTGCAGGTGCTATTTCATGGCTTCTTTTGGTATAGCACTTGGCGCTGACTCTGGTCGCTGGCCACTGAAAGGAAGGACGTGCTTCCTGGTGGCTAATGAGGTGCTGAACCCAGCCTCTTGTTTGTATCAGGAGCACCTGGACCAACCAGAGCCAGGCCAGGCCAGACAATTGAGTCAGTCTAGCATTTCCACAAAAGTCTGCCCATTCAAAACATCCAGAACCCTGGGACACAAACTCCCACACTTCATAAAAAGAAGGCAAGGCAGAATGCGAGCCGAGACTGCCCATTCTCTCTGCACAAGGAAACTATTGTTTATCTTTACACGCCCTCTCCCAGGCCTTCAATTTTATACTCCATAAAGACGCAAGGCAAAAGGAAAGCTGCTTGGCAAAGATGCAGCATGCATGCTGTTTGTTTCTCGGAAATGTAACACAGACAAAGGCTGCAACTGTCACTGGTGATTACCATTTCTCTCTACACACTGTTGATGGTAAAAAGAAAGAAAACAAAAGCTCACCTGGACGACAGAAACAGCACATGGGTGATTCCTGGTTTCTTCTACAGTGAATCATCTTGATCCAACTGGACAAGGTCTCACATTACGTCACATTACACACCAAACACATGCTGTGGCCTGCAGCCTGGTGGCCTGATGTTGAGAAGCAGTAACAAGCATTTTCCTTGCATCTTTTACTTTAAACCAAGTGACTTTTGATCTAAAGCTTCCATTAAATGCGTTGGCAGATAGACGTGGCATCATTAAACGGTAGCAAATGGATCGCTGGAAAGGAAGGCTGCAGGAACTTCTACCAAATCTGCAGATGGTGCTTTGCGTCCGAAGAAATCAGCTTCAAATCAAAGCCACAAAATTTACATTTCTTGTCTCTTTGTCTCCTGTCACAGATGCAGGGAACCAGCTCGTAGCTCAAGAGGCTCTAAGAAAACCATCCACTCTACGCAGACCACCTGCTCGCACAGGAGAGTCGATCTCTAGTAAGGACTCTGGCCAGACTTTGACTCTATAGCTGAATCCCAGAGGTTTCATGTCTGTGTGTTTAAGTCCTGAAGTTAAAGAAAACTTTCTTTCTTTTTTTTTTAGGTTGTCTCAACTGCAGTCGAATCACAGCTTTTAGCGACAGGCTGAACTCGCTGGAGGAAAAGGTAAAGACTACTCACTCAGTTGCAGCGTCTGAGAAATATAATAGGGCTAAATTAATCATGCCTTTGTTTAATTACCTGGTTTATGTCTTCTTGCACCAGGTTCAGCTACTCACAGCACCGGCCTCCATATCACATCGCCACCTTCAGGGTAAAGGAGGAACTACGCCAGAGACCTCGTTACTCGTGGGGGCCGTACCCGCTCAGGGAGCTCCTGGCGAGCAGGGACCTGCAGGTCAGTATATCACACTGTCACGCGTTAATAAATTCAAACTTTAAAAAATGTTTCCATGAAGTGGAGTCTAGGGCTTTGTGTTTAGATAACTGAGTCAGAAATCACTCCTTGCAGCTTTTTCTCCACGCTACCTGCTCATATCCTATTTCCTCCACTGTACACACACTCATTTCCTTTAACAAAAGTAAGAGCCCATTTATCTGTGCTGCGCACTTTCAGTGCTCGGTTTCTGTGTGGAAGCATGAAAGTCCTCTCCTTTCCTGGAGGCGAGCCCAGCGCTGGCTGCAGCCACAAAACACACAGTTCACTAACCCCGCTACAGTCAGAGGAAGAACGAAAAATCATCATCAGTTATAGTCACACGTGTTTAGCTCCACTATAGCCGTCGTATGGAGAGATTTTCTGTTATTGTAGGACTTTGAAAATGACTCTGATGCCACCAGTTTTCCTTGGTGCAAATGGGCGCATGTCTGAAATCACAACACAATATATTTTTTTTCTTACAATGTGGAATTTTTGAGCCCAGTATATCATGACAATGGCGTGTACATACTTTACAGTATAGTGCACTATATATAAACTATTTTTTATATTTCCATTGGGTGGAGTTTTAATATAAAAACTCATGGAACATGTTCATTATACCCAGAGGATATACCTTTTCTGTTTTAGGCATAGTATGTGTTCTCCTTTAGTGCCACCCTCAGGCCAAAGTTCATCTTTGCACTTAAAACAAATAAAATGTTGTCACTCGACTGTATTCTCTCCACCACCGCTACATGTTAAGCTTCAGTTTAATAAGTCCTTAGCTGATGCTGATGCAGTATTTGACTTGTTTTGCAGTAGGACTATTTAAAAAAGACCTGTAACGTGGTGGACTCCTTTTCCTCTCTTTAACTAAGGGACTTTTCCTAAGCCTCGGGCTACAGGAGTTTCAGGTCCAGTTTATCCTCATATTCACCACTCCCGACAATCAAAAGAGAAACCTTGTCCGGACCCCGCTCAGAACTGAGGTTTGGCCTACATCGTCTGGTAATGTGAGAGTTCGCAGATCCGCTCTTAAACCTCCCAAAACTCTCACAGTTGAAATCAGAACACGTCCCGCCGAACATTTTCTCATCCACACTCTGCATGAAATCAGGCGTGGTAGTGCATTCTGTGCGCGATAATATAAATAGTGTCCTGTGGTGTGTGTTGCATTGAAAGTTTGAGAACAGAGAGGACTCACCCTAAGTTTCTCGTTAGTGTGTGATGCAGACTGATTTCAGATCTCTACAGCCAAGACTCTGCATTAAACCTTTCACTAGGTAGCTGCCATATTGGCATGAAATTGTTAAACCATTTTGAGATTCCATCACAGAGTCAACGTCCTTTAAAAACTATTTAAAATATTGTTTTTTTTTAAATGATGCCAATATTTTGCAATTATCCAACTAAATTTTTTCTGACGGTGACATAAACAAACTATGACGAGACCTTTTCCATTTACTTGGACAGAACTGGACCTCATGCCTCAGTGGATTATACACAGCATCTTCTCCAGGTGGCTTGAGCTCAGATTGGCTTCACAGAGCTGAACCCCTCAATTAAGCCATCTCTGTTTTCATTTCAGGTCCTATGGGTGAAAAGGGGAGAGATGGGCTTCCTGGCAGAGATGGTAAATTGTAACCATAGTTGCCTTTCAGTTGATGTAAGACCATTTTAGATGTAAACCATTTAAGGCTTCATGATTACTCGCGACTGTTTCCTCCTCTTAGGGAAGCCAGGCTCTCGAGGGCTGCCAGGTCCCAGTGGGCCTCGGGGGGAGGCCGGGACGAGGGGCCCATCTGGAACCCCTGGATTGAAGGGATCACAAGGACCAGCAGGTAAGAGTGGACTGAAGGTAGAGATACACACTGTGGAAACCAGAAAGATTGACCTGTCATGTCTTTTACTCTTTGGCTTAAACTTATCCGTCAGCACACAGACCCTCCAGCAGTAAAATGCTGAAGCATTCCTGGTGGTAATTTTTTTTTCATTGCTGGCTTTTACAATCACATGTTTCTAAAAGTACAGTTTTGATGGGCAGCAGAGGTATTTGTTTTCATATAAACTCCCCAACGTGTGCTGGTGACCAGACAGAACAAACACTCAATCATGAGTCTGTTCTGTGTATTCAGAGCTCACTGGTTATGTACAAATAATAAATGACCTGCTAGAAAAAAGTAAACCAGCAGTCAGCTGTGATTTGAATAATGAATAAAGTAAATGGCGGTAAAAGCGTGTCACAGCATCTGCTCACACCATAGGTTGTTATTTCTTTTTGTATTCTTTGCTCTGGATCAGGAAGGGAGTGCCTCTAACATACGACCCCGGCTCTGTGCCTGCTGCTGGGTAGAGATGAGATTTAGAGCGAAACTTAAACTACAAACCCACTTTCTGAGAAGCACCATGTGACTTCAATCTGAAATGAACATGAGCTATACATACACAAATCCCAGGTCTTTATGATTTCCATATGCTTGTGGTGTTATTGTTTTTTCTATCTCCATTACTTCATAAGTGTCCAAGAGCAGAGCCGTGTTTTCTTGATTTTTTTTTTTTCCATTTTAAGAGAAAGATAAACACAGGACTGGAATGTGTCCAGCGTCATGCACTATGTAGACAAATATGGTTTTGAGCCCGGGGTTATGGGAAAGATGGGAGAAAGGCGAACGTCTGTCATTATGAGAAGTCGTATTATATGTTATGATGAGCACTGATAAGTTACAGAAGAGTTGCATTGCAAATGTTAACACAGATCTTTGTTGTGGCATACCCCAGCTGCTCTAGGGAGCCATTATTCTGCAGGAAAAACTTAAATAGTTTACCCTAATATGTCACTTAGACTCCGGCCATTTGACTCAGTGCATGCTGCTGAAGGTAGCTTAGAGCCTCCGCGCCGCAGCCAAAACGCTGCCGGCTTTGCTGCAGTGTTTATCAAGGCTAAATGAAAACGGCCCAGTGAGGTGTTAAATCAGAGCTGTATTAACATTACCATGCAAAGCAGTAACTGGTGAACTGTCATCGTCACTTGCATCAGTACATAAACAGAAATGTGGCGACTCTGTCGGCGGGCAAGAGGTGGTGTTCAGCAGGCAGCATTAGCTCAGGAGAGTCCAAACAATGAGGTCAGATGTTGTGGCGGTGGTTTTTTCCACCTTCAAAATAACGGCACGGGGAGGAGGAGGAGGAGGAGGAGGAGGAGGGACACTTTCACAGGCCCAAAGGGACCAGCTACAGGCTTTTACCGATATACACATGCACAGAAGCTGGTGCTGTGTATGTGGGGAGTATTTATTTTACAATGAAGCATTGCCAGTGACACTCCGCTGTGATGGTGTTTTGTTAGATTTTTCTCAGTAAGTTCCCTGCCCTTGGCCATTAAAGACCACCTCCTGTTAATTACATAGAAATAAACTCAGTTCACACATTTCTGCTCTGCCCAGCTCCTGGTTTGAGTCTACACGTGCGCTGAGATAAAGACACACACTCCCTCCTGCCAGACACTGTTATGCTATATCACCCAACACTTTATCTAATCTTTTTCCTCTCTGGTCTTTGTCATAGCTTATCCACCAATCATCAAATTATCCACAGTCATTCATCAGTCTGCCATGTGCTGGGCCTTTCCAGAAGATATTTAGATCATATTTTGCTATGACGTACCCCTACAGTACAGTATGTCTATCACCACAGTGATTTTTCTATCATCACTCCTCTTAGGCCCCCGTGGTCCTCCAGGAATCCCAGGAGACAGAGGTCCAGCAGGGCCTCCTGGCCCACCGGGGCCTCCAGGCCCCCCAGCGCCAGCCAGTGCCCACATCCCAGAACCAGACCACAGTAAGAAACCTAATACCGTCATCATGATACAAATTCAACAACAAATGGTCAAACCTCGTCTTAGTGAATTGGCGTTGCACTCTTTCAACGCTGTTGGACACTCAATGTATGGTTTAACAATCAGTATAATAGCATCAGTTCGCACATTGTTCTACAGTGCTGTCAGTATTACCCACAATTCATCCTGTAACCGAAGGCTAGCAGCAGCTCATGCAGCCTTGACGTGTGGTTAGTCCAATTCTTTCTGACTCCAACCACCAGACTTTTTTTTTCATTTTCAAACTCCTTATCATCAGACTCGAACTTTCAGACTTCATGCAGTTCCCAATGGCAACGCAAAAGACTTTATAAAATCAGCGCTCCTTCCCTTCACATTGTGTGTTTCTTTTACTGTGATTTTTTTTTTTCCCTTCTGGGGGTTTGTAAAAACTGGACGGCCGCTGTGGTGCTGGTTATGAATTCTCACACCTTATTTTTATAGACTTGGAACTCTCCCAAGAGGTCAGAAATGATCCAAATAGTGAGTACATCCATGTCAAGGAACCACTTCCAACACCTCCTCGCGTCAACTCATCTCTTACTGAGCCAAACATAATGTGAATGTCCATTGTACATGTATGCAAATTCAGGCAAATATTCGTGCGTCGTTCTCAGTAAATTAAGACAATAAGAAACAGGCAGGATGACGTTAATCCCTTAACTGCCACTTGCGCCTTATTGTCAATCAGCCAAGTACAACAGAATGAACGAGCATTAAAAGCAGTCAGAGGCGGTGAGATTGACACAGACTTCACATGCTGGGATGAGAACCTGTCCACCACTGATGTCACTCAACAACTTCCAGATGTAGGCTGCTCAGACGGCTGAGGGAGGGACGTGGGAGACAGATGGGGGCCCGCACCGGCTCTTTCAAGGTCAACGCCTGGGCGGATTTTATACTTAAATTCAGTGGTAAAACAAAGTATGCAGCACACAGATTTGTTAGCTCCGCTGAGGACGTTGAGGTTGGCATGATGATTTCCGAGACTGTGGACATCAAAGTAACAGTGGGGAACTGTGCTTCCTTTGGAAAACACTAACTTATTTGGCTTTCACCTCTGCATCAAGACATTGGAATTCCCGTCTGCGGAACAGGAGAGGGCTCGTAAAGCAGCAGCCACAACGCTAAGTGGTGAAGATGAGGACGGTTTAAAAGAAGGATTTCAATGTTTGCCAGTGGTCCTGCACGTTTTAATGCGTGGGGCGAGTAGGAAATCAGATCTCGGGTGTCTAGAGGCAGAGTCGGAGACAGAGGGCAGCCCTGGTTTGTATGTCACCCCTGGTCCTAATCTATTAGCGCTGTGCAAGGATCTGGCAGCGGGAGGATGTTTCTGTCAGCCCTCCCTCCCGTCCTCCTCTTCTTCCTCCTACCGCTCTCTGGATCTCCCGAAGTATCATGCTGTGATTGGACCTGTGTTTCCTGTCAGCATAGAATAACCCAGTGACCGCACGCTTCCCCTATCACTCACACGTTCACCACCCTCTTCCTCTTGCCGTCATGTAGCTGCGTACGTCCAGTCAGTGTTATCACGTTGGGGCAATGGAAAGGTCTTTTCATGTGACATTATATAACTCCTAATGAATGTCAAACTCCAAACTACTGCTGACTACTGCTTTTGAATACATTTTAGTGTAGCTTACTGCCCTGCTGAAGTCATTAGAAATTTGAGTGTTTGTGGGGAAACACCGCCCCCTAGAGGTCACTCTGGTTTCGTAAAAAGGAAACTTGGTGAGCTTCTGAGGCAGCATCAACAAAGTCACGTTTGCTTCCTGCAGTGTTCATCTAACAATTCACAACTGTGCAACTACTACTACTACTATTACTACTGCACTCAAAAACAGAGTATATGCATGGGATTACAGAGTGATCCAACTAATGGTCGTGCACTTGTTTGAAAATCTTGAAACCCACACCTAAAATAGAATACCTGCGATATGTTATTTGCTCTTTTGGAAATAACTTACAAGATAATAAAATAAATAATACATAATACAATAATACAGATCTTGTGCAACAATTCAGATCTTGTTTGGATGGCGAGGCTTCAAAGTCTTTTTGTTAGTGAAGCATCATCATGTAAAGATTAGAGTTTGTTTTTACAGGTTTAGCAGCTTATTTCCACTTTGCAACAGCTTCAAACAGTCATTAGAGTCGCTTCTGCATCCCATTAAACGCACACATTTTGTTTCCAGATCGTGGAAAAGACCCCTTCTTCACCAACACTTTCCATGACTCACGAGGGTTGCCCGTTCCAGGACCTCAGGGTCCTCCCGGGCCCATCGGTGAGTGTTTACTGCTCTCTTTATTGAGTTCATTGCTAGCTGCACACACAGGATGTTTGTGTGGTGGTTTGGAAACATCTGTCTGTACACTCAAAGATCCAAATATTGAAAATGGTTTTACACATAAAACACGGTAGAGAGGCACACAAGTAAATATTCAAATTATTCAACTTTCCCAGTCAGATGCTGATTTGTCTCTAATCTAAATCTCCGTTTTGCTTCAGTTAGAAGGTTGTCGATTAAGTTCTTGTGATTTCATATGAAAAACCTTATTCTTAACCAAGTTAATAAACACAAACATCTGTAAAGCTGCTCTAAAGCTACACTTAGTCAAAAACACCTACAGATGCATACATCAGGTTGAACACTCTCTGTTTGTCTCTTGCACAGGTCCCCCAGGTCCTAAGGGCCCAGTAGGACCTCCTGGTCCACCAGGACAGAATGTAAGCTCTTGGACAACATAGTGGTGCATTGAAATCACTGGAGTTAGTACTGTCAGATTTGTTGCCGTACACATGCATCTTTGTCATTTTGAGTTTCCTTTCTGCCCCGTTACAGGGGAAACCTGGAGTTCCTGGAACGCAGGGCCCTGTGGGGCCAAAGGGTGAACGTGGGGAGAGAGTGAGTACTCTAGGTTTAATTAGATCATTTATTTATTTGACAGGGATTACATAATAACTACATTTCAGAACATATTCCAGAGTGAGACAGCAATTTTTCATCTGTAACCATCAGTGCGTACAAGAAATATCTCACTCTTGATACAATGAAAGTGTACAATACCATCAAATACAGTAAGATAATACTATGCATAAGAAATAACTGGGCATAGTATGCACCAAGATTGACAAACAGCAGCTCATGACCCTGTCTGAATAATATACAGTCAAGATGCTACTTGTTATGCTCTGATGTCATATTTGTTTGCATTGTGATTCAATTTTTGTGTAGCATTGTGAGGTTCTTGTACATTTTACTTGCATCTAAACCTTGTTTTTTTTTTCATTTGACAATTTTCTGAAACATGTCTTTGGTTTTTCAGGGTCCTTTAGGTTACCAAGGAGAGAGGGGCTTCAGAGGCGAGCCGGTAAGCCACCTCCACCCTGCTGCCTTGAGGATTATTGCTTGAGAGAGCTAGTGTGTTTGTGGAAATGTCAACACATGTCATAGCTAGTTATGTTAGTGTAAACTACACTCACCAGCAGCGTTGACCAGCAGCAACGCGGCCACAGAGAGAATTAAAACGCCGCTCTTCTGTCATTAATGCTCTGAAGCCACCCTCAGTTTCCTCTGTTGTCAATGTTTCTTCACAGGGGGCGACGGGTCCCAAAGGAGAGCCAGGGGAGAAGGGCTTGCCGGTAAGAAAGTAGATGGTGCTGGTTCACAATTCATGGTTTTGTGAAAAGATTTTAAGATTCCTTTGTTTTGGCGTTGAATGGTTTCTGTCTAACCCTTACTTTTCTTTTACTTCCTTCTCGTTTTACAAGAGCAATCTAAATGTAAGATATTTTTATTCATGTCATCACATGTTCACTTAAAAATGCTATCAGTCTATTCAGTGAACTTACCGTGGCCAGCGTCTCAGGTTGTGATTAATATCTTTTGTTCATGGCCACGAGGTGGTGTTCAGCTGCATCTCTTTTTCTCTCCAACCTGTCGATTAAGTGTCTGTTTAACATTGTTCTTCATGTTTGTAGTATATTTGATTGTAGGGTTTGATTTGTTTGATTTTCTGTGTTAATGTGTTTTTTGTTGGTCCTTGGGGTGTGCTCTGGACTGCTGTTACTCCTGTTACGACACTGTCCTCTTGACCCTAAAGCTGTCTGACTCCCTCTGCAAGCTACTGTCCCCATGGCTACCTTTCACAGTCATTTTCAGCATCTGACTTTGGCATATACATAAAAATGTACAAAACTCCATGAGAACAAGGCCGGAGTGAGTGAAAACGTGTCAAATAAGGAACCTCTGAATTCAGCAGTGCTGTCTTACATCTGAACAGTATGTTCGACTTCAAAATGTTTACAGTAATTACAAACAAAATGTATATGCCAAATCTCTCCATATGTGTCAGTGGTGGGTCCTGTTTGGTTTAGATGTTTTACGCTCTAATGTGAGTGGAGTGGATACAGCAATCCTCTTTTCTCCCACGATGCTTCATTGCATGACTTTGTCTTAAAGCACAACATAAACAGCATAAACTTGGATGCGTAAATCGTCTACAAAATGTAACTAATGACTAACACTGTGCCGTTAAAAGCAGAAATGAGGCAAAGTAGATCTAAGTTCCCAAAGTTTAATTTGAAGGAAAGGCTGTGGCCATGTTAGTGGCTTTGTGAGGCTGTACTGACTGATCTTCAGGAGGCTTACCATGGGCAACACCTTATTTTAGCATGCTAGTATGCTAAAAAAAAAGTACAGTAATGCTATGAAAATCATCATATTTGGTCATAAACCACCAGTCTTACAATAACATATCTGATCTGACTTCAGAAGTTCATGATGTCACATGACAAAGCGACTGTGAAACCAAGTTTCATGGCGATCCATGTCAAGATACTCCACAAACGTTAGCTTCTTGTCGGTGAAGGAAATATCAGAGGCTCACTGACGTATCCTCTGGGTACAACAAATGCCTGTGCAGAATTTCTTGGCAGTCCAAAGTTGAGATATCAGTCTGAATTAGTTTTGAATCAAACAATAAAACTGGCACTGTCATCACTAGCGCCACACTGATGGTGCCACTTTGCCTTTTTTCTTGCAGCATATGGTATGTGCTAGTTGTCATATTTTCATTCATCAGAGCATTTCATTGTGTTCCCTGCATGCTTTCCATTGTGGTGTGATGACTTCTGGCATCCCTGTATCTCTTTATCCTTCTCGTTTGACTACTTCTGTTCTTTTTGATGGTTCATGAAGTCAATCCATTACTTTTTGACAAAAGACAAATCAGATTTCAGTGTAAATCTATACTGACTTCATGCTGTCAGATGATGATGGGTAACGTTTGGGACTGCAGCTTGAAGAATGAATGACCTCAAATGACTTGCTTGGCTCTTACCGAACAAAACGAATGCAGATGGCATGATCAAGTCAATATCCCGGGACAGTGTAATTCAGCTGTGTAATGTCTCCAGCATGAGGCTGGTCTGAGATGTGCATGCTGATGTTGCCCAGCCCAGCATGGCTGACTGACTCCGTGTAGCAGCATGCTCAGAGAATGAGGGAGATGCAGAGACATAGGGGGAATGGATCATGTCTGACAGTGCTGGACAGATATGTGGACTGTTTTAACATTCTAACTGCTGAACTGTATTGAGAAAAATGACCTGCATCTTGGCGAGCAGTTCTCACACTTGTTCTCCTTACCTTGACGGCTGTATCTATCTTCACAGGGGGACGGAATACATCAGATCAGAGAGGCGCTGAAGATCTTAGCCGAGAGGGTTTTAATCCTTGAGACTATGATCGGTATTCATGGTGAGTAGGAGGCCTGAGGCAGGGTCAGCTTTAGGCAGGGGTCAAGGGTGGCCGGCTCAAACAGTCACTGTACCTCACTGCTGAGACAGGGAGTGGGAACAGTCGGGAGCATCCCCGGGACTTGGGCTGGTGTTTGCCACACCTCACACAGTCCCCCTGTCACTGCTCTCTGATAGGACATTAGCTTGCAGATGTTCCACGACTTGCAGGCAGACCTTGAGCTTCTGGCTCGCAGGGTGACACTACTGGAGGCTATCATCTGGCCAGGTAACGCTGAGACATCCTCACCCACAGATCTGCCGGCCCTCACTTACCTTCTTGACAGGATGTAGAAAGTGTTGATCACATGTTAGAAGCATTAAATTTCTGATAACCACTTGTTACTGAACTACTAAGTCTCTGAAAAGTAGAACTATTTTAGAAATGTATACTTTTGTATAAACTGTTTTGGTGTAGAGGACCATTTAATGAAAACACAGATATTATTAAACTTCTCACTACTGTAGATCTGGTCCCACATACACATTCTGTTTTTATGTTTTAACATTTTTTGGTTTCAGATGAGATATTTCTGTATTTGTGAATTTTTCTGTGCTCCTCTCACTGGTTTAAGTGGGTGGGACAATTTAGTGTTCTTCTCTTTCTTCCTTATTAACCTCACGAATCTTACTAAGAAAATCTAAGATTTAACGGATTTAGTTTATATTTCTATAATGATTTAATTTGATTAAACTATGTTAGCATAGCTAGTAGCACCGTAATGATTAGTCAGATGGAAAAAAAAACATAATTTAAAAAAAAGGTACATCTTTGGGATTTGTGTTATTTCTTTTTGGCTATAAGAAAACTATAGACATTTTTTTTTTTTAAAGCAATAAGATTTGCAGACGCTAGTCATTTTAATATAACAACTGCCCAGTTAAAATGTGAGCCCTCTTAAGATAGCTGCAGGTTAAGAGTAGACTTGGATTAGGAGTACAGAGTGCGCATGTCCACACATACTGATGGACAGGGAGGCACCGTTCCAACTGCTGTCTTTCTTCAACAGAGCCTGATCTAGGGTCTGGGGATGGACCGTTTGGCACAGCCTCCCCTAGTTTCTACAGAGATAAGCGAGCAGGTGCACTTCCACATCGATTTGCTTCTCCTCTGTCCTCCAACACCAAGGTTCGAGGGAAGTAGCCCCCCCTCCCACACTCCTCGTCCCGCTCACCTTGAGGATCACAGGCTGGGTTGACCTCCCCTCCTATAGGTCTCATCGGCACTCGACAGATTTAGTCCATATCTGATACCCTCTCTGGGTTTAACCGTCAGATTTAGGATGGGGGACTCCTCAGGGAAACTCCACTGATACTCCACAATGTCCTACTCCATCGGGATCCTGAGAACTAGTTTGGCCCCCACCCATTTCCATAACCAAACCATAACCTTCTGTATTTCAGTTTTTGGCTATACAACTAAAGCCTCAACGTAAACATGTTTATTAAAAAAAAAGGAAAAAATAATCTCCTGTGGTGCTCCCATGCTACAAACTCTTCTGGACAATAAGGGTAGTTTAGATCTGAATCTTTAGATCTGAATCTGAAACTTCTGTGGTGCTCTTGAGCAACAAATACTTCTGGATAATAAGGGTCATTTAGAGTAATCAAGTGAAGGAGATATCAGATGTGAGAAAAAAATACTGAATTTGTATGCTTTCACAATATAACTGCAGCTTGTCCATTATTTAAGTATACTGAGCATGTACAGTTTGCAGGACACAAATACACGAACGAACCTCCTCTTCTAGTATTCATTTTCCTATACTTCTATCATATTGTTTAACTCAATGTTATGTAGTGCACTAAAAAGATGAAGTCATCTCTACTCTAAGTGAGATAAGTGTTGCTAGCAGTGATTTGTAGTTTTCTGGTGTGAGTGTTTTCCTCCCCTTGAAGCGCGTACTGATAAGGTGATTTAATATAAAATAACACTTTGACGTTTAATCTGTACAAAAAATAAAAATAAAAAATCACAAACGTTTGCATTTGGCTGCAGATCAGCAGACACGGTCATAAATAATTCTGGTATCTGGAAACTTGGCTCTCCTTTCCTAGATCTTTTAACACAGAGACATACACACAGAACAATAGCGAAGCTGTTAAGAGAACTTGAACATATTTTTTTACCACTGCTGTGCTGGTAAACTTAAAACTGCTTAAACTGTTCTAATGAAATGACTTGTTTTGTTTAATCTTATATCAAACTTATTGTGAAACTATTTAAAATAATGAATTGTAGTTTATTTTGTATGCCGTTGTGTAACCGTTTCATATTTTGATTTTTTTTTTGGCAAATGTGTTACTGTGTTAAGATAATCCTGTTTAGATGATCAGTGTAATAAAATAATGTCCATTGTTTTGGTTTTTTTTAACATGTCCCCTGTTTTTATTTGTGGTACAACAGTTTTGATTAAACACTTTCATGACATACAGCACTGTAATGACATCCATTCTCTCTAATGTGCATCTATATATGCAGATAAAGAAACTGTCACATAGTTTGCGTCTATGATTAAATTAACATTTGTGTGCAGGGATTCCAGTCATTAAAACAGATTTACAAGTGACCCACAGGGAAAATACGGAAGCTCAGCAAAACCCAAGCATAATCTATGTCCAGTACACAGCACATGGTTGCTGCCTCGATCCAGGAGAGTGAGGCTTATGTGCCTCGCGATAGCGGAGGACTCTTTCCCTTGGACACCACAACAGCTTGTTCGCCAACGCTGTCATCAATAAGCAGGGAAATGGCGCCATCTAGCTGTTTTGATGCTGCTAAAGCCACTACAGCTTTCTCCGTAGGGAAGCCCATCTTCTCTAGCTGCTGGAGTCTGAGATAAAACATTTGTCCGTTAGTAAATGGTGAAAGGTCACTTGAAAACACAAACTGAGCACTATAAGAAGTATAAAGTGAAAAACATATGCACCGTTTCCCTGAAAATCCATCTTGATATTGACTTAATACTAACCGCAGAGAGGAAACCGAGGATTTGGACACCTCCACTTTTGCATCAGGGTCATCAGGAGCATCTTGTAATGAGGCCAGTATCCCAGCCCTTAGCATCTGCTCCTCCAGAACGTCTGCCTCAGAGAGCAGAGCAGACTCCTCAGTCCTCCAGGCAGGCATCGGTTCAATCCACGGGTGGTGGTTCAAAGCAGAGGGATCACTCAGTGGCGGAGCGGCTGCCCGATCGACAGGCATCGTTTGAGAATGTGATCTAGATCCATGACAAGAGATGAAGTTAAAAAGGTGACATGAAAGCAGACGGTAAACATTGGCTGAGACTTTAATGAGATAAATCGCACCTCTGTGAAGCAGAATAGGTAGGTAGTCTGAATCTGGCTGAGGTGGGAACATATACCCACTTGGGAATGAAATCCAATATCCTGGTCTCCTCGTACTCCTGTAACATCCCAATAAAGGGATGCCGATCTGCAAGCTACATTAAGTATTATAAAGTAGACCTTGGAAGGAAAAATGATGTTGTACATCATAAATTTATAAAAAGGGAAAAGTGCAGTTAAAATGCATCAAATACACTCAGTATTTTTTCTTAATTACAGTGGTTAGATTCTCCTAAACTAAGGAGTTTCACAAAACAGAAAAGTGAGACAACTGTCAATAAAAAACAGTCACACACCCACAAAAACTACAACAGACAATCAAGAAAACAAACCCCAGTAAACCGTGGCTCTCAAAACTGTATTTTGACCGCATAAACAGGTAAGGATACAGTTATGGCCGATGCATATTGAACAGAAATGAAGTAGTGCAGGCGTCCCGGGCAGCACAAGGAGGCCGATCAGCAGAAGAAGCCAGGGGAGAAACCAGACCGGCAAACACCTCAGCAGCCTCCTCTGTGTCACCTGTCGGCACTGCGCTGTAAACAGAGCCAGCTGGATGGCGGAGTAACCACAGATTCGACTCGCTTCACCCCCACCCACAAAGAGGACCAGGGTGTAGAGAAAGGGCAATATGGCCATTGTCAGGATGGAGAGGGAGAGGAAGGCGACCGTTCCCCAGCGACGCTCCTGACATGATCCAAACCCCAACAGGAGAACAACAGTGGCCAGCAGAGACTGTAGGTCATCATGACTGAGAGCATACAAAAACACATCTGGGGAGGAAACAGGTAGTTATATATTTGACATCACCAACTATAAAACGTTAATTTTGCTTGAAAACACAAGAAATTGATTAGTAGTTACCTCTAAACCTTGGGAAATCTCCTCCTGGACCTAAACTGAGACTTGCCTGGATACCCCCAGCATATATTAGCAGCATGATAGCTAACAAAACAGATGTCCCCAGACAAAAACCGGGACGATCCGACCCATACCTACACCACACTGACAACATACGACGCAGCATTATTCCAGATTAGTTGTAGTTTCTCCACTCACTTGTACTGTCGTGGCATCATCAGCATAAACCGACATCTGTTTGTGTTCATAATAAAAGCTACTCTCTGTTAAATGAAAGACTTGTAGAAATAGGAGCGAATGTATTTCTCACAATATGATGGTGAAAGCTGGGGTCCATTGTAAAAACATGATGAGCCACAATCACAAATTCCCATACGATTCACTTTAAATGCTCTTTTCCAACGACATGGAACATAATAAATGTGGACGACGATCCCATGATAACATATGGCATTATAAAATATCGGTTAGACAAAGGTAATACATGTTTTAAATTAGAATGGGAAATTATAAGCAAAGAGTAAGCCAACTTCCGCTTGTTTATGGCACGTAGTCTTCTTCGTTGCGTTTTTAGCACGACGGCAGCAGTATAAAACGTGTATTACCGCCACCTGCTGGACACACCAGCGGCAGGTTCTGGTTGGGTGCACCATACAAACATACAGTGGTCTTTGAGTATATGTTGCATTATTGATTAAATTATCCAATAGTATATACAGCTGTTAAACGTATGATGTATACATAGCCTACAGGCAACGTCCAAAGCTTAACAGGAAATGTAGGCTAAATAGTAAACGACACAACCTCGCAATTTAAATATCGCGAGATTTCATGGTTCACACGACGAGTACATTTCTCCCCCTCAGTTAGCCTCCTGTGTGCAGTCGTCTTGGACACGCAGACTAAAATGGCGTCAGCTTCTGGTGAGTGAGGAATTTCGACAGTTTGCATTGTTTTTAAAGAAATTGCGGTGCTTGCAAGAAACCATTTAAGCCAGTTAATTTGTTGCAAATTAATGTATGTACGAAAAATCATTCGCACCAGCTGGTATTTGATCGAAAATTCACTTGCCATGAATCAAGCTAACGCTGCATGTGAGGCCTAGACTTGTTAGCTCCTGAAGCCGGTGTAGTATATACTAAAAAAGACGTCTGAGGTTTTGTGCGTAGTGTGGTAGAATACCTATTGTAGTTAGTTTTTGCTTTGTTTCTGAATGTGTCCAACAATACTCCGTATATTCGTTCCTCGTTATGGATTGTGAAGGTCTTATGCTAGCGAGCATCGCTTAGCGACGAATGGCGCCCCGACAACGGATCAGGCCTGCTCGCGCGCAAAGATGTTTAGCCGTTAGCTAACCATTTTTTTTTTTTTTTAATCATTTCTCTAACAGATTACAGCTCCTACAGCCAGACCGGTGCTCAGCAAGGGTAAGTCTTTTCAGATAACTCAAAGTATGTTTATTTGCTTTTATTTACGCCGTCTGGCCATTGAATGGGGGGTTTGCCCTCATTTCCGAGAGGGAGTGACGTAAAGTCTATGTACACATTCATGTGACCTACTTATTAAGGATCAATATGTCAATAGGTGACCATGTGGTTTAGTAAGTTAATCATTACTCTATATTTTTTTTTTCGGATAATCATCATTGTTAAACGCATAACTTAACAAATGCTGTCAGTATTTCATTTGTATTTTTAATTTTATTTTGCAGGTATGCTTATGCTGCCCAGCCATCACAAAGTTATGGACAGTCTGCACAGGTGAGACCTTTTTCTGTCTTTCTATCCAGGTCAAACTATACTGAGATTGTATGGTAAAACTGATGGCATTAAAAATATTTTTTATTTTTGTTCTTTTCTTTCAGCAAAGCTATGGTCAGCAGAGTTATGGATCCTATGCCCAACCTGCTGCTGCTGCTGCAGATAGCAGCTACACTCAGACCACACCTGCGGCTGGAGGCTACCCTCAGCAGCAACAGCAGTATGGCTCCTCATATGGCCAACAAGCATCAGGTCAGTGATTTAAAATAAAGCCAGTGCTCACGTATTGAGACCAATGTGTTACCAGCTACATGGCTCAAACTTGCCATGAGTTTGTAGAGATCCTTGAACACGCCAGTCTGACTTGAGCAAAAGCAGTGCCATGCCTATTATTTGAAAATATATTCTTGAATATAACTGATCTCCGATATTATTTAAAAATGTGCTAAGGGTTTAGCTTTTAAAGCATAACCTTTTTTTCTTTTTACATATTTTCTACAGCTGGCTACCCTGCTGCCCAATCTACTACTCATAGCTACTCACAGTCAGCCCAAGGTTATGGAGCTGCTGGTTATGACAGCACTCCTGCTGCTGCTGCCCCAGCGGCCTCCCAGTCCTATGGCTCTCAGCCAGGGTATAGTGCCCAGTCTGCCTACCCTGGATATGGCCAACAGGCTGCTCCCACAGCACCTCAAAGGTATGTGCCTCTAGACTAAGACCAAGATAAAATTATGAATCTGCAAGAACATGCTTATTGATTTGCTGTGTGCTCTGTCTCGTTTTTTGTCTTCTTCAGTTACAATGCTAACAGCCAGCCAGCAAGTTACAGCCAAAATAGCTACTCCCAATCTGCAGCATATGGTCAGCAACAGGCCGGTTACCAGGGCCAGCAAGCAGGCTACAACCAACAGCCGGGATATCAGCAGCAGACCCAGCAGCAGCCACAGGCTCCTCCTGCTTACCCTCCTCAGGCTGCTGGTTCCTATGGGCAGCCTCCAGCCAGCCAGTACAGCCAGCAAGGCGGACCACCCAGTTACAACCAATCTAACCATTACAGTACGCTTTACTTTTCCTCATTTCCAAACTAATGCTCTCCAGTCATCATCAGTTGATAAAATTCTAGCTTTTGTACTTTAGTAAATGCACCATGTTCTGAGGCATTTCTGTTCACCTTTTCTAGATAATTACAGACAGGATGGCCAGGGTGGAGGTTCTGGTTATCCTGGTTCTGAGTCTGCGAGGTACCAAGGGGCAGGAGATAACCGGGGCCCTGGCAGAGATGGCTTTGACAGAGGTGGAATGATGCATCGTGGACGTGGAGGCATGGGTCGTGGCATGGGGTAAGTGTCATTCCTTTGCACTTGGTCTCACGATTATTTTCACTCTACAGGTGCTGTTGCCATTAGCGGCAGAGCTGAGTCCCATTAGAAACTGTTGAAATAGTTCAAAGTAATTTACCAGAGGTGTCATCAATTTGTCCTATATTACAGGAAGGCCACAGTTTATCAGCAATCAATGCTAATAAATCAAGGGCCTGTCCTTCAATGTGTGACACCAGTGGTTTATTATGCAATAATGATATCGGTTGTAACCAATCTCATCCAGTTTCTCTCAGCCCTGCCTCTTATTTGGCCAAAGGTAAGAACAAGGTCTGCCTTCAAGTCGATTTTGATCAGGGACCTGTGCATAAACATTTAGATGGACAAATTTATATCCTAGAATATCACTCGCTTATGAGTCCGTTTCAGAAGTTTGCACGTTCAGGGAGTACAACATAACGAGGGTATTATTTACCATATCTACATTTTATCACAATTCAAAGGATTTCCTTAAGACGGTTTATGCTTCATCACGTATAACTATGGTGCATAAAAGGTGTCAAGATGCCAGAGTCGTTAACTAAAATGTAATTTAGCAGGTTACAAGACCACATATCACATCCATTGGTATCTATAGTTGTCATCTTCACACAATACACCCAGTCCCATGTCAAATACACACTTAAGCCTGCTCAATATCTGGGTCAATCCTCTTGATAAGTTTTTTTTTTTCCTCTTTTTAATTTCTTCTGGGGTTTCAATGTGTGGTAGTTTTTTGCTGGGCAAATAAGTTGGTTTAATTGGTTTGAGGAAGTGGCGCCAAAAAGAAACATTGCACTCTGTTGGCAGAGTCAAATATACTAATGATCCTGCTTATAACTGCAACTACCTAAAATTTGTCATTTGTAGCTCAGACATTGGTTCAAATGGAGGGCGGTGAGAATCACCTGAATGGTAGATATCGAAAGGAAAAAAAAAAGAAACAAATCTTTTAAAGGGTTTGTGGTTAATGTTTTAGTACTTTCACGCTACAGTTAATCACTGAAAATGGTAAGCCTGTATTAAGGTATAAAGACACATTGGAAGTAAATTTCATACAAATCCTACTTGACTTTCTACCAATTTTTTTTCTGGCTGTATATTGGGAGTGTTATGTGGTGTGGCTGCTTAAGGCTAAACAAAGGGGGGAAAACATAGACATAAACACCGTATTTTTTTTCTCTTAAACTATATTTCAGGAGTGTGTTGGAATGTGTCTTAGTGTAGGTACTTTCAGTCCACGGGTTTCAGTATAGTTTGATCCAATCACAGCCTGGCTGGTGAAAAACGGCTTTTACGTGTATTACGCATTTTTTTTTTTTTTTTTTTTGAACGAGTTTCTCATGAAAACATGCATCCTTCATGATGGTGAAATTCAAACGCTGTTGATCGGGTACTCATTTACTATGCCGCATTCATTAAAATGGGAATCACATTTTTTCTGGCCGTAGATGCAGTATTTGTACAGTTGTGCACAGGTTAGAAACACCATACTCGGTTCACAGACATTCAACTCTTCACGAAAGGTACTGAAAGGGTTTCAAGAAGAACTTTCAGGTGTATTAAGGTGATCAGAGGTTACGCTTCACATTTGTTTTGGTTTAGGTAGTTTTCTGCCGGTGTAAACCCCAGAGCTGAGAAGATGGAAAAACTTTCTTAATCAGCTGGTTCACCAGCGATGCAGAGGCCATACACCTTATGAATACTGATGTCATGACAGGTTTTCACTTTTAGGACGTGGTTTTGGGAAAAATTACTGGAATGATTTTTCAGTCAGAAATGGTACATGAATCATCAGGTGGTCATTTTGATTAGATATATTTAGTTTTTCATCCGTTATCTTTTTGGTTCACCTCTTTGGATAAATGGATTCTGCATGAATGGTATTTTCAGGTTTTTGGTGCAGCAAATACACACTTCATATACACAAACACAGTTGTTTCAAATATAATGAATTTCCTAAATACAGGACTAATCCAGCAACTCGTGTTAAAGTAGTGGTAAATCAGAATTCATAAATAGGAATACAACCCTAAAAAATTGTATAGGTTCAACTTAAACATGATGCGTTACATAATATCTAGTCTAGTTTTAGTTTTGCACAGGTATAGTTTGGGGGAGTTGGGGGGTAAATTCTGTCATTTTGAAATGTTATAAATGTTTTTGTGGTTTGGAATACAAATGTTTGATCACTTTCCTTTTTGAGCACCTTTTTAACATGCTTTGTCACATTTATACCGTACAGGTAACAGTGAGAGCCATTTAAAACCATCTATTCTCTATAAAGTATCTGTACTCAGTACAGAGCCGCCAGCTTAAGCAGCAGGAAGGAGCTTAAACAAAGATTCGGGGTCTGCCTTTTTTCAAGAACTGAGGATGGTTTTTACAAGCATGATGGGTCTATTAAGTGACCAAGTCTTTGTTTTTAGTTTAACGTGACTGTGGTAAACACTGCTAAAATTTTATTTCTGGTTTTGCTATGTCTTCATGTATAATTGTACTTTTTGTTTTAGTACCTGGTGAATGTGGTCACCTGAAATTCCTGTTAAATTTCAGATGCATTGTCTAGTTAAAACCTGTACATGTTGATTTATTTGTTTAAAAAAAAAAAAAAAAAAATCATAGCCATGTTTTTAACAGCGGTGTCTTATTTCTGAGGACAACTACATGTGCCATCAGTGCATCTGAAATCTTTGCCTGTGTACAGATTTGTGGGTTTTGTCACAATTTATTTTTTTATAGGCAGTAAAAAATATGTTAGTTTATAAATATTTTTTTCACATACTGTCATTAAAGTTGTAATGAGCTAGTTAAGCAATGACACGTAGTTAATACACTTAATCCCTCGATTAGATTGTGTATTTATACGTTTGGGGAGTTTCTGTCCGGCTAGCTAGAATGTTTTGATTACTCCCTCAATCAAGCCACTTTGCTCGAGCCATGGAAGTGGCTGTAAAAGGGAAATCGTCTTCATATCTCCATTTATTCCCCCATAGCAGCGCTGGAGACAGAGGTGGCTTCAATAAGCCTGGTGGTAAGTTAACGAGTATTACACTGGTTAGTCCTTTCAAAGCCTTAAACTTTTTGAGCAAATATGCTTTGAGTATTGATGTGTCTAACATTGTGGTATGCAAAATTTATTTACACAAACACAAATGAGAATATTGGGAATTTTTATTTTATTTTTTTGCCAATGCCTGAGACCATTTCCTCGGGGGTATTTTGTATAATATCACTCAGTGTTTACGGTTTTAAGAGTTTTTGAGAGGTTAATGACAAATTTCCACTCAAACGTGTTTGTTACTGCTTTAACAAATCTGAGCTGAATTCTTTTGGTTTTTTGAGGATTTCTTACTGGTCTTAGAGGCTCTACATATGACACACAATTATTTGCCAAAGGGTCTGAGGTGTTCTATTTTCAATTCAATATCACTTGTGGGAATTGTGGTGTACCATAAGGTGCCATTTTCAACTTCCCAATAATGCTGAAGCGTCAATAAGGGAGTGTCTGGATTGTCTTTTTGTAGTATTCCTTAGGTGTTGTCTATTGAACTTGAGTTCCACAAACTGACTTCTCTCCATTTGTTTCTTTCCTCCGTGACTGATGGACTACAGGACCTATGGGTGACGAACGTGAAATGGGTGAGTCTAGTCTCATTAAACCCTCTTTGACAGGGCCTCTCTTTAACTCCTGCTAGGATCGGTTATATTTTCTTGGATGTTAAATCATGTTTAATTTCTGGTAGGACGTCCAGAGGAGCAGGATGACTCTGAGAACAGCACAATTTACATCACAGGACTAACTGAGAAGGCTAACCTGGAGGAAATGGCTGAATTCTTCAAACATGTCGGCCCAATTAGGGTAAGAATAGCTCTTCAGTCCAAACGTTGGTGCAAGGACAACTTTTGCAAGAACTTAACATTTTGATTGTCCTTTGTTTATCAAGATTAACCGCAGACTGGGCCAGCCAGCTATTAACATTTACACAGACAAGGACTCAGGAAAACCAAAAGGAGATGCCACTCTGTCCTATGAGGAGCCCGTCTGTGCTAAAGCAGCTGTGGAGCATTTTGATGGTATGGTTGAAATGCTGCACAATGAACATAAGCTACAACTAAGAAATGACTGTCAAAAATGATCTAAGATGACTTGTAAATGGTTGTTTTAATCTTTAATTTTAGGGAAAGAGTTCCAGGGCCGAAGGTTAAAGGTGTCCATGGCACGCCGTAAACCCATGATGGGTGGAATGAGAGGCGGTATGCCCATGCGAGATGGCATGATGGGCCGTGGAGGTAATTGTCAGCAGTATTTTCAGGGTTTTTCACACTATTTCACAGTAAAGTATAGTATGTGGGCCCCGTCAGTCTCTCCTGCCCTGCTTAAAGTCCTATACGTTTTGTCTTACCAGGTATGATGGGCCGTGGAGGAGACCGTGGTGGGTTTGGTGGTCCACGAGGTGGTCCACGTGGAATGGGCAGAGGTGGACCCACAGGAGGCAACATGCAGCAGAGAGCTGGGGACTGGGAGTGCCCCAACCCGTATGTGCTGTATTACTTCATAATGCAGGATCTTCTTGGATGCATTTAAGAAATGTTTGTAATTTATGCAATTGTCTGTGTTCCCAGGGGCTGTGGCAACCAGAACTTTGCCTGGAGGATGGAGTGTAACCAGTGTAAAGCTCCTAAACCAGAAGGGTTAGGCGGGGGCCCTCCTTTCCCCATGGGAGGTGACCGAGGCAGGGGTGGAATGGGCATGCGTGGAGGCAGAGGTATGGACCGTGGTGGACCAGCAGGAGCTGGAGGCCCAGGTGGCCCTGGAGGTTTCCGTGGAGGCTGGGGAGGCGACCGTGGTGGCTTCAGAGGGCGTGGAGGCATGGATCGGGGAGGCTTCCGTGGGGCCGGCCGTGGAGGACCACCAATGGACCGAATGGGTGGCAGAGGTGGAAGAGGAATGGGCCCACCAGGTGGCAAGATGGACATGAGGTAGACTTATCACCCCTGCTGTTAGTTGTTATACACATGTTGATCTCTTCAAGAGGAAAAACCTGTGAATACGGTTCTCTTACTAGAACTGCTCAATTTAGTCAGATTATAAACCTCTGTCATTCATTAGTGTTTTGTTGCTTTTATTTTTAGGGACCATCGCCAGGAGCGTAGAGACCGTCCATACTGAAGAAGAACTTGACTGTTCCTGTTACGGAATTTGAGTTTTTTTAAAATGAGAATTTTTAATTTATGATTCCATAATTTGACTGCTTTCATACATCCTGTGCAGTTACATCCACTTTGAACTAGTGTTTCCATTTTTGTTGTTTTAGTTTATCCGTGTTTATACTGCATCTTGTATCGTGCATGTTTTTTTTGTTATTTTGTAGTTGCTTTTTTAAAATGTTCAGATTAGTTTTGACATTGTATTGTAAAATGCTATATTTTTCATTCATAACATCATTGCCTCCTCTTTCCCGTCACTGACAATTGTATGTTGACAAGCTTGGGGAAATAAAATTTTACTGATTTGATATATTTGAGTTGTGGGCTTCATTAAACTCTACACAAAATAAAGTATGCAGGGAAAGCCAGTCATTTACATAAGAGTGCAGTTGTCAACCATAATGAACCTAGCACATATCCGTGGTTTAGAGTCCCTGTATGTTCAGTAACTGTTGACCATACTGTTAAAGTATTTGGTTCTTCAATGATAGCTGGTCATTATGATCTTACTATGGTAATATTATTGTGAATTATCAATATTAAGACATGTGACATGTTTCACTTTGCCTAAAGTGAGGATTAGGTTCTTGTGCACAGGTGAATATAATCTCAGTCACATGTTCATGTCTTAATCAGTTGGTCATTTGCTTTCAGAAATAAATATCATGCCTTAGGCGCTACAGTGCCCTGTTAATTTACTTTTTTCCATAACATTCTCTGTTTAACTCTAGGCAGGCTTGTGTATGTGTATGAAATACCAGTAGGTTTGGCTTCTGAAATAATCAGACTAACGTTTCTGGCACCAGCTGCGTTCAAAGTCCCTTAAATCAGCTTTCTTACGTATTTTTACGTTTAATTTCATCTTTAGCAGGTCGTCTTGACCATTGTAGTGGCTGTTATGTGATTGGTGGATTAGATATTTATTAAGCAGTTGAAGATGACGATGAATTGTTCGGTGCAGGCCTAAGCAGCCTCTGTTTTTGCTTTTCTTGCCAGTAGATGGTGCTGGTTGGCCTGTAACTTGCTGCATCTCACGCTCGGATGATAATGGATGGGCATAAACCTCAATGACAGTGCATCACACAAAAGGAACTGGCCTCTGAGTAGCAGAGCTATTTAATTACAATGAAATTCTGTTATATAAACACAATGCCTGTGACTTACAAAAAAAAAGAACTGTCTAACAATCAACTGGTGGTGTTTTTTTTTTTTTTCATGCTCATATCACAAATACCTGGAATGTTTTCCTGTGTCTGTAATAGCGAGTTGAATGGCCTTCAGTTACATTGCTCTCTGTGAAACTGAACAGCACAACCCTATAAAACAATGAAGCTGAATTAAGCAGCGGTATTAATCACAGATGTTGTTCGTTGGCATATTGTTTAACATCTGTCAGCCATGTGGCTGCGACGGTTGGATTGCTGTTTTCTTTCTCAACCACCCACCTCTGGATGGTCCTGTTCTGAGATGTGAACCTGATCTCTGACCTAAATGTGTGGAGCAAATCTAAGAGCTAGTTTTTGTTTTTAGGTCGCAAATAGCAGACAAGACAGGTTTGCAAATTACAAGAGGTCTGACCTCACAGTCTTGTTACTGATGAGATGCAGTAATCATAAAGTTGTCCCTTGGGGAAACCCGGCCACAGCTGACATCTTGAAGTGCTTCACATTTGCTGCGGCCAGTTGCTCATGTGGAGAGAGCTGTATTCTCTCTCTCTCTCTCTCTTTACTGACAGAAAAGCTGATTCATCCAGTCCCAAAAAATGATCTCATCAACCCCCACCTTCTCTCCCCTCTTTCTCTCTCTCCTCTTCCGCCCCCCTCCCTCCCTTCCTTTCTTTCTGTCTCTCTCTCTCCCTGCCTCTGTCTCTTTCTTAAACAGACACATCCCTCTTTTTTAAACGAAAACAATCCCTCCCTCTCGGCTGAGGGCTTCGCTTAAACTCAAACAGTCACACTTGAGGAGGGGTGAACACGATCTGCTCCAATGGAGGAGTGCTCAAGATTTTAAAAGATTGTTGCAGGGGGGGGGGGGGGGGGGGGGGGATAAAAGCCCAGCTGGGAATGTTTGTACTTAAATTACAGGTTGAAGAGTTCAGCTTATAGACGAAAACAGTTTTCTGAATTAAGAACTGCATGCTTTGATCCTATTAATAGAATAAACCCACCGATTCCACAGAATCAAACAATAATAGCTGAGCTTGTTTTAGAGTTGTTAACAGTCATTGGTTTCAGTTTTATGTCTTCAAATTTCTAACATACCTTTAAAAACCTGAAAATCAGGTCCCTTGCACCAGACTTTTGACCCTTACTCTGATCTTGTAAATCTTTAGTCCATGGTGATAATCTTGCTTACACAGAGGAAGGAGGAGGCTATTTTTCTCAGGTTAATACAATTCTAAAGTTATCTGTCTGAAAGCCATCTTCTATCTCTTTACAGTATGTGACTAACACTCATTTTAAATCATGCACACAGTGGATCATGTGCTCTTGAATTGCTTGCTTTGTGTTTTGATCTGTTTGTCCAGACAGGATAACGCCCTGTATCTTCGCCCAGTCCTGTCCTTGCTGGTGTGACATCTTTGATTTGTGCCCTCCCCTGCTCCTCCCTCAAACCAATAACGACACAGTGATTAGTAAATGTGTTTTACACAGGGCTGTCAACACTAAGTCCTACGCACCATGTCCTTTTAATCACCGGTTGGGACACAGTTAAGAGGGAAACCCTTGCACCGGGCAGAATTGCTATCTCGTGATCCTGGAAGTTTTGGGTTAGGCTTTAAATCTTTAGGCTGTTTTATAAAGAGGCAGCACAAAGATTCCCTTGTGGAGAGACTATTAAAGAAAGAAGCCAGTCAGTCCCTCAACACAGTGAGCACAAATTAATGTCCACAGAACTGAAACAATAAACTTAGATTTTTAGAAATACTTTCTTGAGTGTTTAACACAATTTGTAGAGTTTTATAGTTTTGGATTTAATTTAGACTTCATGATGTGATGTTTAGTGGAGAATATGTGTCCCTAATGTGGACTCTTTCCTCTGGTATCTTAGGATCTTCACAATCAAAATCTGCTTCTTTTTTTTCTTTTTTCTTTTTTTTGGCAGATCCAGAGTTGGGGAACATGGGGTTAAGTTTTCCTCCTCTGCCTAGAGTTTATCCCTCATAATGGGATGTGCCACCGAGTCGCTCTGCTGCTCTAAGCTACAGCAGGTCAACATATTCAGCTCGAGAGGCGGCGCATGATGGGCTGAGCCTATCTGCAGGGAAATGAGCTGTGGACTCGGTGCCGCTCAGTGATCGTGATTTCATCGGTGAGGAGCGGATCGCCTCGGACGCAGACATGGTGACACGTGGATTATTGTGGGTGAGATGACCCGACGGCCGCCGGGTGGATTAGCTCGTGTGTGTGTGTCGGCGTCCCGGACAAGCTCCGTCTTCGTTCCCACTCCGGGACCCGGCGATGCGCTCATTAAAGGAAACGGGTTTCGCAGACATCCGGAAAACGCATCCATGCGCCACGGCCACTCCGCATCCCACCGATATGCTCCCGACAGCACAAAGCCTGACTTCAGTGAGCTCCCATAAGAAAACGCACATGCAAAGCGGCATGGGTGCGTCGACGCGGTTATTTCGCGGTATGTTGTCCGGGTGAGGCCTCGGAGCGCAGTTGTGCAATGAGACAATCGGGAATTATCAAGTAGACTTTATTGATACATAATCTGACAATATGGCTGATCAGAGCAACATCCAGTCCGCCGCCTCTAAGAGCATCCGGCCCTTTAAATCCAGCGAAGAATACCTGTATGCTATGAAGGAGGATCTGGCTGAATGGCTGAACACCCTGTATGATCTAGATATCACTGCGGACACCTTTATGGATGGGCTGGAGACGGGCTGTGCCCTCTGTCGGCACGCCAACAACGTGAACCGCGCCGCGCAGGACTTCCAGATGGAGTACCCGGAGGCTGCACAGTCCATGAAGATGCCATCGAAAGATGTTGTCTTTCAATCGCGCAACGTCGTCCCCGGCTCGTTTGTGGCGCGGGATAATGTTTCCAATTTCATCGCCTGGTGCAGGCAGGAGCTCTGGATCAAGGACGTCCTCATGTTCGAGACCAACGACCTGGTGGAGAAGTGCAACGAGAAGAATTTTATTCTGTGTCTCCTTGAGGTGGCGAGACGCGGGTCCAAGTTCGGCATGCTGGCCCCGATGCTGATCCAGCTGGAGGAGGAGATCGAGGAGGAGATCCGGGATCAGCAGAGCCAGCTGATCGATGATGCCGGGGAGCCAGCATCATCGGTCAGAGAGCAGAGCCCGCCAAGCAGGTGTTTCAGTCGGAAGGACAGTGTGGCTCGCAATCGTAGTGTGGAGGATGAAGAGGAGGAACCTGACCCTGAGCCCTTCATCTGGCAGCCCAAGAGAGTTTTATGTGACATGCGAAATTTGGATGAATTGGTGAGTTGCACATGAAACTGTGAATCAGTCCCCTGGTCTGAATGAAGCTGAATGACTCCGTGAGCATGTGTCATAACTGTATTATGCTCCATTTAAGTCTTGTAATGATCTCACGGTTCATTTGTCACAGTATTTAATCATCAACTGTGGGAACTCAGGCTAGAACACAGCTTCTCACAGGCTTTTCATCCACTGGCCTTGGTCAAAAGTAAACCATCCTTTGTGCTTTGTCTGGTGCTAAGAAGCAGCTGATAGGAGACTCTCCCACAGTGAAACAGAAATGTGTAAAAAGTGAAGCACTCTCTCTGGAAGTATCATGTCAGTGCCATAAATAAGCACCTTATAGTTTCCCTGTGGCGTGGGCGTTTGCTCCTATGCATAACGTAGGTTTGGACTCTTCTGTGAAATTCCTGCTCACCTTTAGGGTCAGTGTGCGTGTGTGTGTGTGTGTGACACCCACATTCTTCCCATAGGTAAGCTCTGAAAGGTCACAGGTCAACTCTGTGACATTTCTTATGCATTCCTAGAAATGTCAGCCTGCCTCAACAGGAAGAAGTTTTTTCAGTGTTGACAGTCAGCTTCAGTCTCTTTCTGTTAGCTTGTCTATCAAGAAAACTCAGTACAGTGTCCAGCACGTCCTAGAATTCCTCCCTCACAGAATTCAAACCATCAAATCCTGTCATTCGTCGCGTTGAACCGGTTGACCTTTGCCACTGCCAGCTGGACATGTGAGAGAAGGCAAAGATCTTGTTAGAGCAAAGCTAATGAGCAGGCAGCCAGCCCGGCAGGACACATGCTCGTCGGGTTGAGAGCGGGGCTTGAAGTTAATATTTTCATGCTGATGAGAAGAACAATGTCCGTCTTTGACGCCGAGGATGTGAGGGGCAGCGGAGAGGGTGGGAGGAGGAGGTGAGGCACTCGCCAGTCACACTCAGAGCAGAGCGGCTCTAGTGTCACCTCCTCTGACAGAAATAGGAGAGCATGCGGAGGAGGATGTGCGCCGTTCTTATCCAGACTGTCTGAATCCAAACACGCTCTCTCATATGACTGAGGATTATACAGCCCGAAGACATTTGGGGACAGAAATGATCACAGGAGAGCTGCATATGCCAGTCTTTCCTTTTGCTGTCATTCGCTGCGGCGCATCCCTAATCCGTCGGACGGTGAATGACACACTGGCTCGACAGCTGCTGTCAGGTTTTTAGGAAGTGGCATACTCGGTTGTCATGTGTCCAGTAAATAAAGTCTCCATCTTCCATGAAAATTGATTTAAGCTGCGCAGAGGAGCAAACAGCATAACAACATGAGGCAGCACAAACAAAAAACTACAGTGGCGCTTAGAGAAGATGGCGTAATGTTAAATACTGCACTACTAAAAACACATCTGTGCCGTCAATTTCTTATTTTGAGGCCTAGACATTATGTGAGACGTACCTCTTCTCATGATTTCCTCCTCTGTGTTATATTTACCAGAAAATGCTCCTTAAAATAGTTTGATCAGCATTTCCTGTCCATGCTCGATAAATACCAGGCACAAGTTCATATGTCTGTCTCATGCGATTGTGTGGCTGCATTTAAAAGAAATATCTACCTCTCCATAAACTAACTTCCTATTCATATCCAGTTACGCCATCGATCAAACGTCATCAATTCATTTGGAGGCCTTTCATTCCAGAGATGCGCGCAGCAGTATCAGATGCTCCTGCAAACCGCAGATGCTTCCGTAGCGCTGTAGTATTTTCTTGTGACATTGGGTGACACTCCTAAAGTTATTTTCTGGGCTTGTTCTTTTATGGCTTTATTTTGATAGGTGGTAGTGGAGAGAGACAGGAAGGACACACAGCAGTGAGGACTACAGCCTCAGTTCATGGGGCTCCTCATAACAAGATGATCGGGGCCTCCAGAACAATTTCAGCTAGTGTGGATCATTAATTAATAATCACAATTATTTGTAACTTAATAAAAAAATAGATGATAAACATACAATGAGAGTCACTTTCAATGCTTATTAACTATTGTAAAGTTCTGGCTTTTGTTTCTTGCATAACTCATAACGTCTCTGTGAGATCTGACGCCTTCATACTCATGCACATTGTTTAGCAGTCGGACAATCGAGATAATCTTGTTGAGACAATATGAGTGTGGTGGTAATAGGATTACGTGTCATTAATCAAGTGAGTGCAGACTGGGATCTCTCTTCGGGTATCTGGGTTTCACTCAAGATACGCAATCGTTATGATTTAATTCTTAACATTTGACTTATGTAACAGCAAAGCGACTCAGTAAACCGGTGACGCCTAACGCCAATGAGAGTTGGATGTGTCACACTGAATACCTGCTGTGTACAATAGGCACAAGCCGTTGACTTTCCCTGTTGCAACACACCCTCTCCTGCTGATCTGCCGCTATTTACATTCTTACTCATCTTGCTGCGGGACGGCTTTCCACTCTAAAGCCGAGGAGGCGGCTGGAGACTCATTTCCTTCGTCGTAGTCAAGACCTGTGTTTCCAAATCTTTGTTTTTTTTCTTTTTATGGTTCGCATCTCTATATGTCCACATAGAGTTGATCCTTTGTGCCGGGGGCTTTTCGCTCATGTCAGCACTAGAGAGGGATTGTGACCGAGGCTAGCCGTATGTGTCTTTAAGCTGCATTGAGCCTGAGGCAAAGAAGCACGGTCATCTACCTCCACACATGACCTGTTTGTGTGTTTTCTAGGGCTCGGCGTTAGTTCACGGGACTCAGTTGTGAAAACACACACAGTAACCATACAAACTAATTTAGAAACAGCAAATAAAAGGACTCTCTCTTAATGGCCCCTTAATGTGCACTCTAATCATCAACATGTGTCCTGGATGCATAGGCATCTGTACAGTAACTGACCTTATGAACGGCAGATGATAGGGGCTGTGTAGTCACTGTTGATACCCATATTCATACCCCATCATTCGGTTTTCCTGCTAACTCATAAACACTGGTTTGCATCTCTTATCACCCCAGGCTCCAGCATTCAGCTCTTGTTTAGCTCTTATATGTGCACCCCGTCGCTCCCATCCCCCACCCCGTATCTGCTGGAGATGATAAAGCAAAGAGTGGAACCGTATGTCTTGTTGGTGGCATGGACGAGAAGAGATGAATAGGCCGCCGCTCTTGGCAGAGAGGCAATCAAAAGCTGACATCTCGATCTTTGGCAGGAGACACCGGCAGAGCAAAAGGGCTGATACAGATGGAGAATGTGTGTATTGTGCCTGTGTGGACACTCTGCCCCATTAGCCTGATGGTCCAGTTCATGCATTCAGGGAATAAAAGGGAGGGGTGGACAGCAGATAGTGTGCCGTGAGTGACTTTACTGTACACTCTGTTAAACCTGACTGGAATGGATGTTACTCAGGGAGGGAGAGCTACAGTAGAGAGAGTGGAAAGGAAAAGTAGGTCATCATGCTTTGCGTTGGGTCACACTCAAACGCTTTGCTGAGAGAGCGTGGCAGCCTTCAGTGTTCCTCCCTCCTCTGTCACATGCGCTCATGTTTTGGGGGGTTATTTTGCGCAGTAGCCGTTCTGACCATATCTCACTCCTTGCTTATTTTCCGTGCAGCAGGGCGCACGCGGAAATAGCTGACTCCTCACTTTGCGTGCCGCCGGCTTTATGTCTTTATTGTCGTTTGATGCTATCAGCTGATCGCTTTACATGGTTATCATTTAATTGGCTGTCTATCTGATCAGGCTCCTTGCTGACTAGTTAATCATTGGTTGCTTTCCGCACCTGCCTGCAGGACATTTCGAGCCGGTCCAAGGCTGAATATCAGTTCCACTGAGCCTTGCGTGTGTTTCCACCTCCTCAAAATAAATCGAGTTAGACAGAGGCCTGATATTTAACTCCCTGCACTGAGTGATTACATTGATGTTTGACTGAAGCAGACGCATAATGGAGTTATTCAACTTACAGCACTTGATGTCCATCATATCCATATGTTGCTCAGGTCCTGATGGACTATTTGTCGTGTAGCCAGAAAACATGCATCGATTTACAGACAAAGGTTTCCTTGTTGCAGTAGAATCCATTTTTCACTCCAGTCAAACACACAACACAGAATATAGAACAACTTATCCTTAGGATAAAAGTTTTAAAAGGTATTTTTTGTGTTTTTTGTACTAAATATAACAAGTTTATATGTAAGCCCTCAGAAATATACCTAGACAAGTGAGCTGTTTACGCTTGTTTCCATGAGCATGGATCAGCCTCTCATCTAATTATATCAGAATATGAGAGACTACATTTCCCTAAATGCAAAACAAATTATTTTAAAGCTGTTAACTAATTATGCAAAATACCCCCGTCCCTACCAAAGGAGGCGTGTTCATGCAATTGAGACTAATTTTCCTCTGAATTATCCCACCCTCACTGCAAAATATCCAAAACACTGATCAGTGCACCTCAGCAACATAATAAAGCGTAACCTCCAAAATCATTATTCATGCATTAATTCTATTTCTTGTTCCCATCTAGGGTCATTAACAGCCTTGAACTGGAGGTGTATATCCCACTCTAGTTTCCCATCTCCTCTGTGCTGGTTAGTCTTGTTATACCAGCATGCTAACGTCTCTAAACACTTGCATTTCCACACTCGCTGCCTCAAGCTATGGGTCCAGTATAATTAGAAAACATAATTGTCAGCCATTTGTCACCTCCCTGCACCCCCATGCTGTTGGACGAGATCACGTGTGCAGAGGGTGTTATGCTTTTATGAGATGTGGCGTGGTTGTTCGTGGAGGAGTCGTTTATACAGGCTGTGGTTTAATAGGAGGATACAGCCTGACATAGAGATGTTTTTAGTGTGCGTTCACACAAAGAATGCTCATTTATGGAGCAATCTCCCTCTTCAAGATCCAAAAGTCCCTGCTCTGCCAAGCAGGCGCCCCTTGTGGCCTTGTGTTTTCATGTCTCTCAGCGTGCTTATCTGATTGCAGTAGTTTTTTTTCCAATCTCGGGAAATTTCCAGTCTTCAGGGCATGCAGATAAGCTAAGAGAAGACTCTTGTTGTTTCGTTTTTGAAAATGAAGTGGATGTGCTGCATGAGCCGTGCCATATAATCTTTTACAAACTTCCCTCCGCCCTACACTGAAATACTGCCCTGTGTAAATTCCTATGACGTGAGTTGTAACGTTCAGTTTTTATTGTTGGAGTTGAGCAGTAACTTTTGCGCAGCGCTCATAACGGATTGGGTTACAGCTGGAGAGCACACCTATGTGTGATGAAGAGCAAACTGTGTGGTCTCTTGCTATGGCTCATGAGGGCAGCAGGAAAATATTCAAACTGATGTTTAACTTCTTAGTGTGTGTTTGCATCCCAGTCTGGACACAGACTGAAACATAAACTACTAAATAAACAGTGAAACTATTTTTAATAGCAACAGTTCAGTTAAGTATGATACTTGGTGCAGCGTGTTTGTCTTCATCTAATAAAGAGTAAGTAGAATTGGAGCTAAACATCTTTATCTCCTCCTCCCATTTCCTCTGTCGATCCCCAGGGTTTGCTCAGCCCTCGGTCTGTGTCTTCCATGAATGGGCCTTCAGATGTTTGCATGTCAGGAAGGAAAAGAACGAAGAGACTGTTGACTCACGCTGAGCAGATATGACGTGATCTGAGCGCTGGGCTCATTAAAGGAATCTGTACCTTACCTTTAACCGCTTGTGGACAAATGCAGACGCTCAGCGCAAAGGGAACATCTGCGGAAGTTTCTTAATAATGCAAAATGTTTCTGGTCCTGCTAAAAACATCTCTGCATTCCTGTCTCAAGATAGACGCAGCTGATTCCCAGTGCAGGGGAGTGCCATGGATTGTTCAGTCACTGTTAGTTTTTCTCTCTTTTCCTTTTCTCAGACATCTGCAACTCTCGCTGAGAGCGTCTCTTGTGTGACCATACATAATTCATCCCTCAGTTTTTCGCCCGGTTCCAGCTCCACTTCCGCATGTTTCCTGCATGACCTTGTGTCTCTCCTATCCTTCTATCCGTCTATCTCATTCTGCAGTGCGTGTGTGTGTGTTTTGGTCTCATTGTTGACACTGTAAAGACATGGGAAGTGCACACATTTCATGTTAAAGGTTCGACAGAGTAAACTGAATGTCAAGGCTGCTATTGATTAGGTTTCTATTAAAACACTTCACGGTTCAAGTTCATATCCTTCTCAGTGTTTCGTCAAGACTCAGCATGTGAGTCTTATACTATCCCAGAGGAAAACAGCTCTGGGAGAGAGAAAGGCTTCACTATTGCAAGAATGAAAAAAAAAGAAGGCTCACTGTACAGTCATAAAGGGAAGGGTAAGGCTATGTGTGTGTGTGTCTGTTGCCATAGCAATCTTTCCATTAACTCACTGGCTGGGGTTTTTCCAAACAGGGCTCCTCCACCTACAGACAGAATGAAAGACAGGGTGACGGGGGAGAGAAAAAGAGAAGGAGCAGGCAGATGTAGAAATGTGGACAAAACTAAAGAAACTGACAAATATAGGTCAGGTCAGCTGCTGGTGCACGGGCTAAAAATAAAGGCTGAATGGCAACAAAGCGGAGAGAACGAGAAGGATGGGAATAAGGCTCAGCAGAAGCAGGTGAGGGGGGGAACAGAGCAGGCAGGTGGGATGCCGAGGCTTAGCCCTGATTCCTCCCCCTTTAATTAGCATGGGATAGAAGAAGGGTGCTATTTCAAGAAAATAACAAGGTGCCACCTTAATCTCCTGCATACACCATAATGGAGGGGCTGTAGGACATGCTCACACACAGGTTTTGATATCCTTTGAGCGCTGTGTGCAGCATGACAGGTGGTGTAAGCGGTGCAGCCTCAAATCTTCCTCCAGCGTGTCGTTTGATCACCTTTAATATCACTTAAAACACACAGATAGCTTGCCGTGCTCTCCTCCGTGCCCTTTGGTGCTTCACTTTCTCTCCCTCGTGGTCGACAAGTGTGCACACGCCTTTGTCTGAGAGAGACGCCAAGAAAAACATCAAAATACAGCAGGAGCACAGGCCTATGCAACACACTCCACCCTGCAGTTGTGTCTGACTCCGGTTGCCTAATAAGCACCCCCAACCACAGGAAGGGCACCGGCTCCGACTCTCAATTCAAAACCCAGCTGGCTGCGCAGGCCTGCTGACATCACCACTACCGCCACTACCACCAGTCTGGTCTCTGAGCTCTTTCCCCTCCTACGGTTTCGTGACGTCACAAGCAGAAACACTGTCATGTAAAGGCGCAGAGAGCTGGAGAGCGACAGTATTCATTAGCATCTCCAGATATGTATTTTTGTGGCTTCTTGCAGTGAACCGAGTGACCACGGTGTTCTGAAGGGATGAGAAGAGGCAGGGACTTTCATGTGGTAAGGCAGCGGGGCGGGGCGGGGCGTTTTATCGCCCAGTAGGTGCTTGGAGAGAGAATTTGGCAGGAAACTGACGCACACACAATCCAACACTCATACGCTAGGGCGGCCAAGACTGCTCGTTTCTCACACCATGGAGCAGAGTCATTGTGTTGTTGACACATAGCGTTCAAGTCCAGCAGCGCTTTGGTGACTAAACATGATACCGTGGGGGGGCGGTGATCTGGAAACAGGAAGGGACCTCTGTCAGGTTCCTCTCAGATGTATGCGTCATCTCTGCGTGTTCTGAGTGTTAAAGTGCTCTGTTTTGTTCTCCTCAGGTGCGCGAGATTCTGGGGCGGTGTTCCTGTCCAGCACAGTTTCCTATGATTAAGGTGTCCGAAGGGAAGTACAAAGTTGGAGACTCCAGTGCGCTGATCTTCATCAGGGTGAGAGCTCAACACCTGAGAGGATTGCATCTGATGACTGCATGACTGTCAAACAACATCATCTGGGGAGTGGGATAAAAGCATACATGTTAATGACTTGTCACTTTATGTCGTTTGACTTTATTTAATAGATTTATTAAACACATTTCATGGATTTCTTTGTTTCCAGACCTAAAATATTCAATATTCAATCTGCCAAAACTGACAAAGATGTGAAAGTCAAGCACTGGTTATAATAAACCTTCATTAAGAGCAGAGGTCTTCAACAGGGGGTCCGTGACCCCTAGGGCGTCCGCAGAGGCACTGCAGGGGGGTCGCGAAAGTTTTGGTTGACTAGTTTTTATATTCCCCCTGCAATTTCCACAAATTAAATGTGTTTAAATACGCATGCACATCTCTCCATCAGTTTGGGGGTCCTTGGCCTGGAAAAAGTTGGGCGTACTACAGGATGTAACCTCCGCGCCTAGCCTACACTTAATTTTTATTCCTACTTTCTGCTTCCCTTTCAACAAACTGAAACTGTCGCCACAATTTCGCCGAAATCTCTCCAGACACAAGTCTTACAAATGTTTGTGTCTCTGAACCTCCTCAGTTAACTGTTCCTCAATGAATTCCCATTTTTACTGATCCAAAACGGCCAATTACAAAATTGCACATAGTTACATTTCTGGGGAGGTGCATTTCTGCTCTGCGCTTTTGCCATAGCTACACCATCAAAATGATGCAAAAGCCTAAACCGCCTGTTAGTTATACCTGATGACCTTTAACTCAGTTATAAACAGCTGGTATAGATGTATGTAGTGTATATATGTATATAAAACACAGAAGGTGTGCAGTAATTGAATGGACCCATACAGAGCTGCCATATGCCACCGCATGTAGTTTCAGGAAGACCCAGGTTATGCAGCAACAGTTAAAGCTCTCAGCTGCTTGGCTGAATCAAACCACAGCACTGTAAGTAACGGCATTGTGATTTCTCTCTCTCTTATGTGAGTGTTTACAAACTGACCTCATCTGGCCCACTCCCAGAACTTTTTCCATTTAGACACAAATAGAGCTCTACGTAGGCCACTTCCTGAGTTTTTTCTTATCTCGACTGTGCCCTGCTTCTCCCGGACTCTTTGTCTCCTTTTCAGTTTTAAGAGCCGACACTGTACCCACACCAGGCCTCTAAGGAGACTGCAGGGAGGCCGGTAGATAGCAGAGATCGATTTGTTCTCACTTACCTAAAATGCACCGCAGCCAGATTTATGGATTTTTTTTTTTTTTTTGTGGATCGTTTTCCAAGTTGCATTCATGCACAGTTCATTGTGCTGGTAGTCAGTCCGCTTCTTTCAATTTTGGTGGCACCACTCTGTCCAGATTAGGAGATGTGATATATGTTATATAAGTGATGAAGCATCGGCCACACCCGTCTCTGTCTGAGCACCAAATGAGTACATTTGAGTACAAAGTGTCTGGATTTTTTCTGAATTTATGCAGCAGGGCTAACTAGAAAAAGTGCTGCATCTTCTATTGATGGTTTGAAATATAGTGCCAGGTTGGTGCACACGTCTCCCAACTCTATCCTTCTTCATGAAATGAGGCAAAGTATAAGGAAGTACTGTGTTCTCTAATACAAAACATAACATAGTATTTGAATAGTAATTATCTAGTTGTATATTATATTGTACATTACATGGGAAATAAGCAACTTCCAATTTTGACCCTGTGGTTAATTGTGCCACAGATTAACTGTATAGAGCAACTTTATATGACAAACTGAACCAGTGTAATATTTCTCCAGATATAGACTAAAGTAAAAGTGACTATTAGTCGAGATCATGTGTAGTCACCACATTAGCTCTATCAGATCCTCACAGATATAAATGTGTATTCCATTTCTGCAGGCTGCTCTCAAAACTGATCTTAATAACTCGATTGCACTCAGCCAAAGCCCATAAATGGAGACAGAATAACTGTCCTCTGTGTGATTTTATTACCCGCTTAGCACAGTAAAAGCATTGTATTTGAACAATATAAAAAGAAATGATTCATTGCTCTCCTAATTAATCTTCCATTCCCACAGAACAAAAAGAAAAGCAACTTCTTTCCCGATCCTATGTTTCATACAACTCCTAAGATGGAGCGTTTGATCAGGGCGTTTGTGTGGCTGGATGGTTCAGCCATTTTAATGTAACAGGTCTATTTAAATTTGGGGTGGACTCTGTTTGCGTGTAAGTGTGTCCGGGAGCCTTGGCCTTGCCAGGCTTGCTCTCTTCATGCTGTTTCCGCCCTCTCCTGATTTCTCACTGGTGTTGACAGCGATTATGCATATGCCCCGAGCAGCTACAAGTGCACCCAACGCACTCCCCGCATTCATCTGATGGGAGGAGACGGGCAGCCGCTTTAAAAGCCGGCAAACCCCTATTCAGCTGCCAAAGCTGCGACAAGGATCTTGGGTTGAAACAGGGGATGAAGTGGTGAAAGCAAATGGGCAAAGGGGCCTGATGAACAGAGGGGGCAGTTAATAAGACATCTTTGTCCTTGAGTGAGGTTGCTCCCCAGTGAGGGGAGATGCACTTAGTAGAGAGGGGGGGGAGATCACAACGGCTGAAATGAACCATGAGCTTAATTTCTGAACTCGCCACCAAGATTTAAGGAGAAATTGGTTCAACACGCCCCCGCAATGATGACAAGAAGTCTCTCTGTTCGCTGTTGCCATAGAAACAGGGATTGGGTCTCTGTACTGGTGAAGGCTGCGATACCCCCTCAGCGGATGGGAAATCTAGCAGCTGAGCCACGGATCTAAAGTGGAACATGGTCCCTGAACATCCATTTGGCCTGAACAGACTCCTCAGAAATGCTGCAGCATCATGTATAAAATATAAAATGCATAATGAGTTTGATATTGGATACGGAAGCAAGCGAATTGGAGGAGAACACAGGGCTTTATATTTTTATAGCCTACTTTAAATATGTTATTGTCTGTTTAGCACATTTGTCTGCGATCTGCTATTTGCATTTCCACTTTAATTTGCTTATGTTGTGTCTCAAATCGCAAATTAGGGATGCCCACAGCATCAGACGACGGCAGTGAATTAAATCGCCAGACTGTGAGTTCAGTCTGGCGATTATTACAGCACAATAAGCAATTTAAGACCTTTCATGATTCACTTCATAGGCATGTTTTTGTTGCACTGCAGCTGCTCTACCGTCTCAGTTGCAAATCATAACAAATGCATTAAACCGATGTACTTAACCATGTATTCATATGTCACTGGCCTGTACTTGTATAGCAGTATGCGCTAGCTGTTGCTGTTTGTATCGTGTCCCAACTCTGTGGCTTTAATCAGATCTCCCAAAGCAGACCTTGTGATTTTTTTTTATTTATTTTTTTATTGTTGAAGTTATTACAGCAACGATAAAACTAAAAATATGATAATACGTTCTGGCCATCATGAGCCATGCTTTTCACTGCTGGCTCGTGATGGTCATGCAGCATCACACAAGCAGTAAACCTGTTACGGGCACGAGGCCAGGGCAGAGGGAGAGTAAGCAGTTTATGCTCCCAGGTCTGATAGAGATAAGCAGATCAGCTGTTTTGACGGATTTGATCTAGTAAGGGAGCAAGGCCGCCGAAAAGACTTGTAGTGGATTGGCAGGGATTGTATTAGAGGGAAGGTGGGGTCAGGCTTGGCCTCCGTCTGATCACGGTCAGGGACCCGTAGTCGAGATGCTGCGCCACGTGTGCTTTGGTGGACAAAAACTCTGCGCCCGCCCACACAGATTTATCATTATGGCTTTGCCTTGTATGCCCCCGAAGACACGGGTGCAACCTTTAAAACATGTGGCTGGCAGACTGTGTTACACAACCCAAGGCAGGCAGGGGGATGCATCCACGGGGCTGTCACATCAGGCAAAGTGTGCTGCTTCAGTGGAGGCGGCTCCTGCCCGGAGGGAGTGAAGCTCTTCCGTCTGATCTTGTTGATGTGTGTGCCTCAGAGAACAGTGGCGAGTAGGAAGTGACATATCCACCGAAACCTCCCTCCCTCACAACTGGCCCCCACTTCTCCACTCCTCCTCTCCCTGATCGCTGAAATCTCAGCTGAGGAGAGGAGTGGACAGCAGGGGTGAGTTGTTACCATGCTAATTCGCCCCCTGAAAACATGGGGAAGCCACATGAGAGGCATGAGAGAGAAGCACCCAGAAGAAGAGTTTCTTTCACAGCACTTTGGCTCTTTATTATGCTACCGTACCCGGTTTAATAGTGCGTTGGCATAGCAATGAACAGCCCTCATAATGGCAACAGCTGGGGGTGATGTGGGAGAAAGAGGAGATGTGGGGGGAGGGAGAGGCAGGGGTGCATGCAGGGGTGCATCTAGATGTTATGTAACGCAGAGGGCGGGCCACTCTTTTGCTAGTTGCCCTGTCTGTAGAATTTGCATATCTATTGACTTGTGTGTGTGTTGGGGGTGCAGTATATCAAAAAGCCATTTTATTTGTGTATAAATGCGTACGTTCATCTATTGAAGCCTTGTTTACGCTTTTCTCCCCTCAGGTCCTTCGTACTCATGTGATGGTGCGTGTCGGAGGGGGCTGGGACACACTGGAGCACTATTTGGACAAGCATGACCCATGTCGCTGTGCTGGTTTTGGTGAGGTCAAAACTGCTTTTTTTTTATTGTTGCATAATTCATAATGCAATTAAGTTATAAACAAATGATTCACTATTCACTCCATCTGGCGTTCTATGTTCAGATCAGGAGCAGACACAGTGAGGGTCAGCAGTTTTGAGTAACATCCTGAAGTAGATATATTTGGAAATTTGTTCCTTTGCTATTTAAAACTAGTCTTTTCATATGCTATTTGTGTGCTTTGTATGTCTTTATTTCTTATTTTTACTGTGTCTATCTCACCAAATACCAACACAATATTCCCTTCACGGTAATAAATGTCACTGCGCTTATATAATTCGTGCCTTTTTCTACTTTTTTGCACATTTTTGACCAACTGAGCATTTTTGTTTCAAACTTTTTCAGCTTATTCACTGGACACCTGTGCTAAACATTCAGTGTTCCCACTCCCTTTGATAAACAGCATACTGATACACGCCCATAGCTGTGCCTGGCAAGAGCATCTGTCCTCATCCAGGCCGCTGCTCGATGCGTCAGGGGGTGTTTTCTGTCAAGACAGCTGACTCTAGCTGAAATCATTATTGGAGTTATATTTCTAGCCAGAGGATTAGGTTGCTATAAATGTCCACCTTAAATGATGGCATCGCTCTGAACGACGAGTAAGGGTCCATTGTTCTGTGCAGCAGCAACTGTTATTTCATTCACTATCTAGGACCTTGATACCATGAGCTATGATGTATTTATTGACCAATAAATATGTTTATCTTTACAGCTTCTCCAGTGTTCGTTGAAGGTCACTCTTAACCACTTGTTGTCAATCTGTCTGCACAGCTCACCGCTACCACCAGGCTAAAGCTAGTGGCCAAGGTCAGGGGGCTCAGAGCAAGTCCTCCAGCGCCCACTCCTCCCGCTCCACCAGCCCAGGCCCACACTGGCGAAATGAAGGCATTGCGCCGTACAAGCCTCCTGACAGGCGCTCGCTGGAACCCCTCAACGCTCCGTCTGCCTCCTCCTCTTCCACGCGTCCCGGCCGATCTCAGAACTCTTCTGGCCATGTGGAGCTCGACTCCGGTGTCGCACGTGCTCTGCTACCGCGGCCGCCACGGGACCGCTCTGAACCCCGCCACTTTAATCCTGCCAGGTGAGTGTGTGTGTGTCTACACGGGGATAAGTGTGCTACATTGATAAGAAATTAATCTCTCCCAAGTAGCCTGGCAGAGCATGCTCAGTGTTTGCTGCTTGCTCTCCTGTGCCCGCAGATACGCAGGCACAAACACACACACACATACACATAGAGGTGAGCATATACACAACAAATACACATACCAGGAAACCACAGATTAGACCAGAGCAGATTTATCTAATCTCAGGTGACACTGACCGGGTAAATATATGCCACACAGCCACTCTACAGCACCTCCTAGTGGCCACATGGCAGACATCAACATGTTTACTCAACTCAGATCCCTACTCCTTTCTCCTCTTCTTTCATTCACTTAATTAAACTATTGATCATGGCTGGGATTCTGAGAAAGCTTCTGCTCAAGCTTTTCTTCTCCTGCCATGGCGAACAGATGGTTTGAATAAGTATGACGCCAGTGAGAAATCAAACCACACATCAGACTTCACAATGCTCCTGCAGTGGCTTATCAAAGTAGTTGTATTGTTATTACAGGATCTTTACCTGCGGCTGTTTCTATGGGGATAAACATACAATAAGAGCTCATAATGCCT
Source organism: Planiliza haematocheilus (assembly GCA_005024645.1). Lineage (NCBI taxonomy): Eukaryota > Metazoa > Chordata > Actinopteri > Mugiliformes > Mugilidae > Planiliza > Planiliza haematocheilus. The sequence continues at coordinate 4,595,483 of SRSE01001388.1, read as the reverse complement.
TTCTCATCACTGGCAAAAGGTTTAGTTGGTCACATACCTTTTCAGTATGCTAGAGTGTGAAGGTACCATTGTTCAACACAATTGGGGGCTGAATGCTGGTTTACTTTGGCTACAAGCCAATATGTGGCTCATTTCTGTTTTGAGCTCAGACCAGACGTCAAGGCAAAAGCTAATTCAAATTAACCCTGTGTGGGTGGGTCATCCCCTTTCAAGTGTGCCAGACTAGATAAAGACTAATCCAACCACTATCCTCAGACAACTGTTCACGGCGAACTAAGGAAGTAGGTCAACAGGTGGGCTCCATGCACGCATACGGCTGTGCTGGAATATGTACAAATCTAATTTCCAAAGATAACTACAGAAGTTCAGTGTGATAAAATGCTAATTAAGGGTGTAGGATGTAACCAAAGCAAAGCCGTGTCTCCATAACCACAAGTCAACAATGGACTGCAGCGTGCCGCCATGTCTAAGTTGACTGACAGGTCATTTTATGGAGTCCAGACACAGATTATTATACGGATTCCTTAAAAGGATTTAGTTAAAATCTTTATTGCGCACACGTATTTGTAAGCATACAGTTAAAACAAGCTTGTACGCTCCATCATTATAAGTTAAAAAACATCCCAGGTGCTGTTATTAATACCTACATGTAAAATATATACAGTACATGGGAGAACACCTGAAATCACATCTTTCCAGGTTTGTTATGTGGACTATGAGCTGATTACTGTTAAACCTCATGGTCCTACTGGTGCGTGACAGTGGAGTGGTGTCTGGTTGAGACAGGGCAACTTATGGGACCTCTAATCCTGCCCCTGCTTGTTCTTGTCTTCCCTATAATCCCCTCACTGTTACCGACCACTGTTCCAAGAAACACATGAACCTTCAGTCAATTCAATTCAATTCAGCTTTATTTATATAGCGTCAAAAACAATACAAATCGTCTCAAGACGCTTTACAAGACCCGGCCTGAAACCCGAGCAAGCCCGCAGGGCGGTGGCAAGAAAACTCCTTTTAACGAAAAACCACCCATCTGCCTAAGGCCAGCCAGGTACAGACAGAGAAAGAGAACAGCAAGATAAACATACATCTTCATCTTCAGTCAGGAACGCTGTTTGTGTGCAGCCGGGGCAGGTTGGAGATGCTCAAAAGTCCTCAGTATTAAACATACTGTACCACATGATATAAAGATGATGAGATAAGTCCTGAACTGTCTCTTTAAAGTATGTTGCATTAGTATAACTGACTCTGTCTCCTCGTTATATTGTAGGAATAAGGAGGGAATGTTACCAGTGACAAGGCGTCTGTCTGGAGACAGTGACTCTTCTACAGCCTCCTCTAAAGGAGGAGGTGGGGGACGGCACACTCTTGGTGGTGCTTCACGGCGCTCTGGTGACGAGGTGGTACTGCTTGTCAATCGCAAGGAGGGGAAGCATATGATTGAGAGGCCAGCAGCTGGAAATCAGAGCCCATCCCTGCGTCCCTCGCTGCCACGTGCACGCAGTCAGTCGCGGGAACGTTCTGGACTTGCTCCAACACTCAAACCCAACCCACCACAGGGGTCCTCCGATGGTATGCGACCGCCTCGCACAGAGAGGGGCCGCTCCCTTGGAAACGAGGGCCCAAGGAGGCTCCATGCTGCACGTTCGTACAGCCAGAGTAAAGTAAGTAGCCGTACTCGGTCCAGTGATGCCAGTCCAGGACCCACACTTTCCTGCAGAGACCCTCAGCCCCCACCTACAGACAGACGAGAGGAGATTCGGCCCAAACAAGTGCCTCCATCCTCTCCCAGAGTGGGTGGTGGGTTTGCCAAGAGACAGTCGTCCTCATGTTCTAACTCGCCTATTAAAGGAGTCCAAAGCACTAACAGCAGCCCCAACAAGAAGACTATAACTACTCCCAGACCTCCTGCTCCTCGATCGCCCTCCGTAGGAAAAGGCAGACTTCTGCCACCTGTCTCATCGGGAGGTCGGCGCTCCCCGCACTCATCTCCTCGCAACTCTCATCATCACGCGACTCGCTCCCCTCGGATTTCGCAATCTCCCCGCTCTACTGGGCGAGGCCACCCCAGAAATTGGTCTGGCCTGGAGCGCCAGGAGTGTGAGGAAGAAGGATTTGGCTTCCAAATGCTGCCAACATTAGATCCCCAGAAGGAGCAGGACCTGTTTCACAGCTTTGAGGCTGAGTTTCTTACCAATACACAGCAGGCTAGAGGGGGGTCTATCAAACCTCCAGTGGGACCAACAATCCGGGGACCTGGGACCCACTTAGTGACGGCACTCACTGATCCTAATGTCACTGACTCTGCCTATTCCTCTTCTAACTCCTCCACCTCCTCCTTGAATGTGGGGGCAAAGATAGGAACTCTGCCTGACCTCAGGGAATCCAAGAGAAATAACCCCCGTCAATTCCCAATGGACAACTCCTTAACCTTATATTACGGACACAATTTTGGAGAACACAACATAGGTCAGGGAGAGACTGAACACTGGGGGGAGCGTGGAGGGGGTCTCAAGAAGCTCCCAGCCATCTCTAGCTCCATGGAGGAGAGGGAAATTCCATCTTCCCTGCCTGGCCTTGGAGACACAGTTTCAGGCGGGTTTCAGATTCCGTCTCAGTCTGTTTTCCACTGTAGGAATATGAATGGAGACATTGGAGGTTGTCCTCCAACAGGGGGGCTCACAGGTCAGCTTGGCTGGGGCACACGGCCTGAAGGAGAAGGAGATGTTCCTCTGGAAAATCACCAGCCAAACTTACCTTACGACCTAGAAAATGGTGATGGGAGTGATGACCTCCCGCCTCCAGAGGCTTGTCCATCACCTGTTGCCCTTCCGCCGTCAGAGGACTGCTCCTTTCAGGATTCTTCAAGTGAAACCTCCTCCATGTGCTTCAGCTTGAGCGAATCCCGCTCCGAGTCCCCCCAGCCATCTTCACCCATCACTAACGGGAACACAGATGTGCTGCACTCTAAGAAAGTGCAAAAGAAGGCAAACAAGGTCGACTCTAAGCACAAACTGGGAGCCAGGTTCAGGCCTCGCACTGACAACAGGCCAGAAAACAGCCCGTCACGTATCCCCACCCCAGTCAGCTACAGAGATCTGCAGGCTCACAACACACTCTCGCCCTGCCACACCCCCCCGCTGTCCCCTCAGAGCTCCCATCGCACTGGCCGTCCAGCCACATGCAAGAGCCTGCACCAGGCTTTCGCGGATATGATCCATCCTCAGCCCCGTTCTCCAGCCATGGGCAACAAAGATTGCTCCTATCCTGGACAGTCAAGCAGCCTGGACACTGAAGCTTGGATGTAGCACAAAGGTTATGGTGCGTTGTCATGAACTTTTAACTACTGTGTAAAAAAAAAAAAAAAGACGACGGGGCTAAAGACAGTTTTCATTGCATGTCAAACACTCTTTCTTTTCCTTTTAGTTTCCCCCCTTAATTACTGCAAGGGGTTCACGTTGCTTTTTTTGCACTCAAGCCAAATTATTTATTATTACCAAAGGATGGTCTTTTATTATTACTGTAATTTTAACGTGTGCATGGGAACGCTTATGCCAATCATAAAGGTGTTTTGTTTTTTTATTTAAGAGACAAGAAATTCTCACAGTTGATAAACAGAGATAGAGAGATAGCATATGTGCTGCCATGTGCCCCGCTAAGGGGCCTGGTAAAGTGCCAGGGATTTAAAGCTGCAACTCTACAAACATAGTAAACACTAAACCTTTATTGAGATGGATTGGCTCCCTCTTGTGGTTTGCCATAGTCTCTCCGCTTGCCTTGATAGTCAAAATACTGGTATGCTGACTGTGACACTTTCAGTCTCTCCACATTAGTGGTCTCCATTTATCACCGAGTATACTCTCATTTACAGTACACTAATAGGTAACATAGACAAAGGTACACCCATTAGTCTTCTGACTTTATGGATATAACACACACTACAAATTTCTGTACAGTTGTCCGATGTGGTTAGGGTTAGTCAACGTCAACGTCAACTTTTCACAGTCAACTGATGTAGTTGAGATAGATAATATTTTATTGTTTTAAAATGCTTAATGTGTTATTCAAGATTATGTTTAATGCAGTAAAAACAATTTACCTTCTACTTTGTAAGTGTAAAAAAAAAAAAAAAACAGGAGCGGTGAAGGTTATATTTCTTTGTGTCATTGTCACTGAAATAGAAATGTTAAGAGCTCTTCCTCCGACCAAACTGTACTCTGGAAAACGCCGCTAAATATACATGGGCAGAAGCCGTACGCTTAGGAGAATGAATGTGTAAATACAGGTTGATGCGCTCACTGAGAGACGTGGGCGTGTTGTATATATGAGGACATGGAGTATACACTTTAATGTACATACTCACTGTATTAAGTTCTGTGCTGCCTTAGCTATGCAATATTGGTGTTGGAAATGCCTTGACAATTCCCTTTGCCTTAAAATGTATTTACATGTTAGTTTTTGAATGTCTTTGCTTAACGTCTCTAAGATCTATTTGGTAACACTACATTTAAGTCAGCTGTTTATGACAATAGTAATTGGACAGTTTGCCCACATTGAAACTATGAATTATACTTGATATAAATGGACAGTTCACAACAAAAGTATACAATTTAGTTCTTCTGAATCCCAGAAGTACAAGAAGGCAGATAAAGTATTTATCTGGTGAATTTCAATGGCACAATCTGCTGGTGACATCTAGTGGCAAAAGAAAGCTCTGTTTGATTCACAATAAAAACATTTCCCTTTCTTCCCTATCCCTATCCCTTCAGAATGAAATGCCCTGGTGCTGATTTGAACCAGTACAGCTAATTACAATGATATGACATGTTGAAATTGGATGGATGAGGATGGACTTTAACTTGAGTGTCTGCATGTGTGCAAAAGAGCATGAATAATAGATACCGTAACTGGATATTAAGGTTTCCTTGTGAAGCCCTTGCAGAGTTGTTATCAGTATGAGAGGCCAGAGTCCAGCTACAGACCTTACAGGACTCTGTCTGGTGTTTAACGGGTGTGGACTTTGTAAAATATATTTGGAAGTTGAAAGGTTTGTGGTGTCAGTGCCCTGCAAAACAACCAAAACATGAGACAGGAAAATTGGCATTTCTTTTTGATTTGTTTCTTTTGATTAATAGTACATTTTTATTGTGGAGACAATAATGGGGATAGTATACAAAAATAAAAATAATTTGTTGAAGTTGTTTCTGCAGGACACTAACCGTGAAAGGACTGAAATGAAAGAGTGTGTATATCGTTGTGTACATACTTTACTGTATGAAAATATGTACAGAGTTGGAGTAAAGAGGGGAGTGATGTCGGTCTAATTTATTTATTTATAAAATCAAATCTCAGAAGCCTGAAGCGCCCCAAGTTTAAGTGATAAATATAAAAATGAAGTGGAGCAGATTTAGAAATGTTGCCACTTGGAAGACTGGAATAATAAACTAACCTAACCCACCATCTAAAATATGGTGAATTGTTTTTAATGCTGTTTGAGCTAAACGGATTGAATTATGTGACTGCTTAACAGTTTCACTTGTATAAACAGTTTTAATTTAACGTGTTTTAATCATTCTAATTTTAATTTGTTTTGATCTTGTTTGAGTTAATCTACCAGCTTCATGAACGGCTTCATACAAGCACGTCAGTTGTCAAGTTTAAAAAAAAAATTACTGTCCTTAACATCTTTGTCCTGCACAACATTTTAATAAAACTCTCTCTCCTTTCTATTCCCCAATCAGCAGAATCTGAATGTTTGTGATCAGACAATTTTTTTTTCATTTACCAGTGTCATTTTCACTAAAACTTCTTTTAAATGTACAGTTTGCTTGACATTGTGGAATTTGTGTGTATGAAATAGCAATACTGCAACATTTCACTCTTTTTGAAGTAAAAGAAATGCTGTTAAGTTGTTCTTGTAATAAATATTTTCTTCTGAAGTTCATGGATTAGGTGTGATCAAATTTTCTTGTGCTCACAGTAGTGTGCAGAGCCGGTTTGGATTTTGTGGATTTCCTTGTCGCCGAAAAAAATTAATGTAATTTACTATGATTTTGTACTTGAAAGAAAATGTCTTTGATGCATAAAATTGTTTACCTCCTAAATGTACTTTAAAAAGAGTGCAGTTTGAGTGCACCACAATAAAAATATATATTTCTAATTTATATTAAATGTAGAAACTGTTTTTGAGGCGCTCAGAGATTATTCTGTTTGATCCATCCCTATTACATGGATAATCGTGGATAAACAACAATTAACATTAATGTTAAAAATATCCCTAAATTTGATATTTGCAGGGTTTAAACTCCATTAGTTATCAAATAAAATGGTTATACTAACACATTTGCAGAACCATTTCATTAACTTTAATTATTGTTTTCGTTCAACTTTTAACAATGGGTGTTGTGCAGACATCCAATCAGTAATTATGTTAGTGTTAAAAAGAGCATATCTTTCACAGAGGTGTTGAATTACTTTATGATCAGCCCCCTGTGAATGAAAGATGACGCTGCCTGTTGTTATTTTGTGGAAAGACGGAAGTAAATCAAGTGGGAGTGGACGAAGGCCATCACAGCTCCTACTACGCCTGTCACGGTAAGATGTTTGTGGAGATTTTCTCTCTAAATTCATTGGGCGCCGAGTTTAATTTTAACTCCAGAAGGTACGCTAATTCGTTGGGTACGGTCTGAATTAGGCCGCTAGATTAAGAGCTTAACTATCCCGGCGAAGGCTTCCTTAAGCCCCTGCTTAGAAGGTCATGTCTCAGCTTTGCTAGCTGGAGAAGTGGCAGGCGCTAGCTGACACTGACAGAAACACTGCACCAGTTAGCCGTTAGCACCAGTTTCATTCATCTACCTTAACTACCGCAAACATGCAAGAATGGGCCAATCAGTTATGCGTGAGTAGCGGACTGAATCGCATTGATAACTGCGCAGCAGTTGACTCTAATTTACCTTCATTTTACGTTTACAACATGTTTCAGCGACCTCCCAGATGTCCACTCTCGAGCCTGCTATGCTAACGTCATCGTAGCCTGGTGCTAGCTGGCTAGCGAACCTTACCGCTACTTTGTGGCTATATTAGCTAAATAAATAAAAGTCAGCTTGTGCTAACTGCGAATGTTGTTAGTATGCAAATTGTTTTAGAGTACAGGGTTAGTTTGTTGTCAATTTGGCGTGTTAGCTGCGTGTTTTATCGTACTAACGCACCGTAATGAGCTAAGCCGTCTTGCTAGCTTAAGTCGTCAGCTGTGTTAACTCGCCGATTTCGGTTAGCTTGTGGCTAGTGGGCAAACTGACGTTGGCAGCTACCTGAAAGTTAGAGAAGTGTGTACTGAGATATTTACCCAGTTTGTTGACGCAGTTCACTTTCGCTTACCGCAAGCTAACATTAATAACTGTTAGGCCTCGGCCATTGTTCTCGGATAAATTCAAGATATTGTGCATGAAAACTCGCGCTATAAAGCACCATAGCATATAATTTCATGCCTATAGTACAGTGTTATTGATTTGATTGTTATTGACTGTCATCAATGTGGCTGTGACTTACAACAATAAATCTGCATATGTCTTTTTAACATACACACTAAATGGTTATATTTAACCAGATCAGTTGTTGTTGGCCATGAGCATAGTTCACAGAAAATGGATTTGATCTCTTTATTTCTCTTTGTTTTCTCTATCCATAACGTACATTCAGAGTAGTGAGTAGTGGGGTTATGTTGCTTGGCCGTGAACATAGAGTTAATCCGAACCAGTGACCTTACGGTGACCACTATGTCTCAGCTCTACTAATACTGTAGTATTGTTTGTATGTTTTACTGTTTAATGTGAATATGTGTGCTTTGTGCATGCTGAGCAATCCCCCTTAAACTTTAAACACTGTTAACATAACAACAAGTAGTTTTATAATATAAACTGACTTTTCAAGGGGTGCTGGCTGAAGTGGTAAACAGGAAAAGGAAATACACGTACGTCAGAAAACATTTAAACTCGGCTTAAGGACACACGACCCCACTTGTGCTGACTGAGAAGAATTATTTTCAAAGAGCAGATATTAGTGTTTGGTTCAGCAAAACCCATTGTTTTCTTTTCAAGATACTCGCTGCCATTTGTTCAGGAGAAGACAGGAATTCCTTTTATTTTCCTGTGCTTGCACTTCTAGTCCTTCCTGGTGTCCTTTGTGATGCTCCAAGTTTCCACTCAGGAAAAGGTTTTGCAATCAACTTTCTCCTCCTCTCTAATCTTTTGCAGGAGAATCGACAATTTGGATCCAAGATGACGGACTCAAAGTACTTCACCACTACCAAGAAAGGTCTGATGTTTTACTGTTTGTTAATACAAGTTAATGTAGGAATTAGCAGGTTAATGTTAATCCTGTATTCAGTCCTCTGTCATTGCCTGTATGTATGCATTGTTTTTAACCAAGGCTCTGTCGATTTTGTGGTGGTGTTATCTGGCTGGTGTTGAATTATTATCTCTGTCAAAGGAGACGTGTTTTTTTCAGGTTATTAGCATAGTATTTAACTTAATGCTTTGTATTGATTCTAAAAATGGATATATTCCCAGTCTGGAGTCTAGCCAAAGGCGCTTACTCAATTTAAAATTTTAAAAGTCCTCAAGAAATGATTTCATGTTCTCGTTTAGGATGTTACAGATGGAGCCTGAAAATCTTAAGATGTTTTCTCCCTCCGTTATCTCACCATTGTTGCCAAGCACAACAGCTCTGGTTATTGTAAATCAGACTGAGATTTCGCTGCCAGGGATATGACTGTTTTAGCTTCTCATATTCCTCTCACACGTCCCAGAGCTGTTGTCCTGGGAACGCCCAGAAGCTCTGCATGTTCCCACGTACAAAGCTTAGAAAACACAGACAGATGATTTTGAGTGATAGTGCACAGACTTCCTAGGTTTGATTAGGATTATCTTAAACACAATTGTGTGTTTCTCTCAGCGTTCGGCTTTTCTGCGGATCTGTCTGATTCTTTTGTGTACAGTGTGTCAGTAACATCTTGAAGGAGATTGTGAGGGATTAACCGTTTTACTGTGTTTTTATAGATACTAAAGTAACACTGCACTAAAATGAACTGAAGGGTTTATTATTATTTTTTTTAAGTTTTGGGTGAAGCAACACAAATCGGTAAACAAACACAAAATAAAGCCCTCTGTTGAACTGCAGCAAGATTCCCATGAGAACGTGGTGCTTTATTCAATACCTTCACTCACTGTTCAGATTTCACATTGAAGAAAACGCCGCATATTCAAAGTTAGCTATTCTTAGAGAATGATTTATTTTCTGGAAGTTAAATATAAAAAAGGACGGTAAGCGTGTCACTCTTTCAGACTCAACAGTTGGCAATGATTTGAAATGGTTGGCATCTTCACTATTATAGCTACCAGTAGTTTACCCTAGAGGTCTTCCCATCTACTCATTCTGTATTTCTGTGGGTTTCTGGCACATCGCAGTACATTACTGTCCAATATGCACATTGTAATGTTGGACTGTTGCACAGTATGGCTCTCTTCATCTCAATATGCCAACTGAATGAATTACACACTGAATGATTCCCTTTTTGTGTGCAGGGGAGATCTTTGAGCTCAAGGCAGAGCTGAACAGTGATAAGAAGGAGAAGAAGAAGGAGGCCGTAAAGAAAGTCATTGCATCTATGACAGTGGGCAAAGATGTCAGGTGAGTGAGTTAAAGTAATATATCACAGACACCAGGATTGGACTCATGTGAATCAAATTCCCCTTTTGAGGCTGTAGTCACATAAAAAACCTGTCCCCCCTGCAGCGCTCTGTTTCCAGATGTTGTGAACTGCATGCAGACGGACAACCTGGAGCTGAAAAAGCTGGTCTACCTCTACCTGATGAACTACGCCAAAAGTCAGCCAGACATGGCTATAATGGCTGTTAACACATTTGTGAAGGTAAAGCTTAGGTATTAATGTGTAAAAACATCTATGAAACTACCACTTCATAGTCTTTCATTCAGGTGAAGTAGCCCCTGCAGTTATTGGACATGTTTGGTACAGTCCCTTACCAGTGTGACCAACTAGTAACAGGAAGTTTCTAAGTGATGTAAACAGGGTATATGAACTTATATTATACCCAGTACATATACTCTCTAAATTAAACCCATGAAATGAATTAAATGTTGTGTTTGTGGAAAGACTTACAAACATGGTATGATCCACCCATCCAGGACTGTGAAGACCCCAACCCTCTCATCCGCGCCCTTGCTGTTCGTACGATGGGCTGCATTCGTGTGGACAAGATCACGGAGTACCTCTGTGAACCCCTGAGAAAATGTCTGAAGGACGAAGACCCCTATGTAAGGAAGACAGCGGCCGTGTGTGTAGCAAAGCTCCATGATATCAACGCCCAGTTGGTGGAGGACCAAGGTTTTCTGGACACCCTTAAAGACCTCATCTCTGACTCCAACCCCATGGTACAACCTACTGGCTAGTTATTGAACCAACCACATTTCTTACTCTACATGTCTTTTACTGATAAGCTCTTGTCTGGCACACAGATGTTTAACATACCGTCAGGATCATATTACAGTGACTTCTCTTTGGCCACTGTTTTTTGACCATTTACCCATTTTCTTGTCTTCATCTTTAGGTTGTAGCAAATGCAGTGGCAGCGCTGTCTGAGATAGCAGAGTCTCATCCCAACAGCAATCTCCTGGATCTGAACCCTCAGACCATAAACAAGTTGCTGACAGCTCTTAATGAGTGTACGGAGTGGGGGCAGATATTCATTCTTGACTGTCTTGCAAATTACACACCTCGTGATGACCGAGAGTCCCAAAGGTAAGGGAGGACACCGCTACAACATTTTCTCCTCCTACATGTCACTCATTCATATTCCCTGCTGACTGTTTATATTTTTTTGCCCCTCTCTCTCTCTCTCTTCCGCTGTCATCAACGACCCCTAGCATCTGTGAGCGTGTGACTCCACGGCTTTCCCATGCCAACTCTGCAGTGGTGCTGTCAGCAGTTAAAGTTTTAATGAAATTCATGGAGATGCTGCCCAAAGACCTGGACTATTACGGCACCCTGCTGAAGAAGCTTGCCCCCCCACTGGTCACTCTTCTCTCTGCTGAGCCTGAGTTGCAATATGTGGCTCTGAGGAACATCAACCTCATTGTCCAGAGACGGTAAGCCCTAGGAGAGGGTCTCTTTGTGCTACTCATTATTCTTTTGAAAAATAAAACGTTAATAAGTTGCTTTTTGCTTTCTTACAAAACTTTTCAGCCCAGAGATCTTGAAGCACGAAATGAAGGTTTTCTTTGTCAAGTACAACGATCCGATCTATGTCAAACTGGAGAAGCTGGACATCATGATTCGCCTAGCATCTCAAGCCAACATTGCCCAGGTAACACAGCCACATCTATAATGCATCAGTATCTTCGAGGATGCTCTTAAGAAAGCAGATCCATTGTTAACAAGATCATCTGAGTGACTCAGCTGTGTGTTTTGGCTGTAGGTGCTGGCTGAGCTGAAGGAGTATGCCACTGAGGTGGACGTGGACTTTGTGCGTAAAGCGGTCAGAGCCATTGGCCGCTGTGCCATCAAAGTAGAGGTGGGTGGAGATGATGTAATACGGCCATGCAAGGCTTTGTTAGTCAAATACTTGTCTGCAGTGTAGTTCAGCAGTGAGCTGAGTTTAAGTGATTGCTCATATTTACTTGTTCTTGAACTGATTCGTTAATCATTAAAAGCCAGAAAGGCATTGTTTCAAACACAAGGTGGTTCTGTCATAATGACAGTGCTGTGTGTTCATAAGACAAGTTTATTACTGTTTACATGTTAAGCTTGTTAGAGTATACAAAATAGAATCATATTTTCAATAGATCGTTTAACCGTTTACAATAGAAGCCTACATCAGGGTTTTAAGTTCAGTAAAAGCATTTGTACATACTGTTTGTTCTGCAGAAACATGACGATTTTCTTTTGTGCTTCATTCATTAGCAATCAGCAGAGCGCTGTGTGAGCACCCTGCTAGACCTCATCCAGACCAAGGTCAATTATGTGGTGCAGGAGGCAATTGTGGTCATCAAGGACATCTTCCGCAAGTACCCTAACAAGTAGGTTTCCTCTTAGCCGTCAGTGCGGTCATCTGCACACTTGATTATCTGGATTCAGTATTAAAAGGTAAAGAATGCAGAATATTAAGTCTGTGCTTTACCTTTTGAACTTTTAATGCAAGCACAGGTAAAGAAAAGTTTGGCCGTGCGTCTGGCCAAATTACATTATATGACCTTTGACGTAAAGCCAATGTTTACATTAAGAAGTTATACTGATTATGTACTTACACATACAGTATGCACAAACAGACACCATTTATTTTCTCTAGATCTTTAAATGGGTAAAGTGAAAGCTCATTACACAAAGAGATTCCTAAACTAGAGTTCCAATAAGAAAATATGCTCGTCTTGGACAGCACTGAACACCCTGCCTTGATTGCAGCTGCCCAAAGGTCAGACTGATTTGGCTGGAGCGTGACGCCTGCTGTGAATCCAACAGAGTTGATTCATGTGTCAGACGAAAACCTCTCCCACGCAGCAGTAACCCGTCGTCCTAGAGTCATGAACCTCCTAGGGAGAAGCTTTGCAAAGCTTCCTGCTCAGTTACCTTGAGCTGTATGACTCACTGCCCATTCAAACTTATACCTTTTCAGTTAATTAGGCATATTTGGCTTTGGCATAGCACGGAATAGAATGGTTATGTAAATGATATTGGTTGTTACAAAGCATTTTATGCAGATCTGGTAAACCGTAGCCACAGACTTTCATTGCCATGGCAGAATACACGTTTGAGTATCTCATATGCAAAAACCAAACCAGAGCTAAAAAGAGAGGGAATAATGAGTTTGCAACTGTCGGGCTGCCAGAAACATGACACCGAATGAATGCTAATGCTGTTCTCTTTCTGTTGAATGTGCAAGTAGACCATTATTCAGTAACTTGTTTTATAAGCCAGACAGGTCGTGGTCTTATTTCTGTCAGCTCAAATTTCAGATTTAGTTCTTTTCTCTCCTTGTGGCCAAAGGTAAATGTATGCAGGTTTTTCAGTAAGTTACAGTAGTTTGTATTATGTTTTTTCTTGTTTTTTTTGTCTTTTTTAATGAATTAAAGCGCATGTCATATTGTGTGCCCTTTCCAGGTATGAGAGTGTGATTGCCACTCTGTGTGAAAACCTGGACTCCCTGGATGAGCCAGAGGCACGTGCCGCCATGATCTGGATTGTGGGAGAATATGCCGAGCGCATCGACAATGCTGATGAGCTGCTGGAGAGCTTTTTGGAGGGTTTCCATGACGAAAGCACTCAGGTATGTGGGGGAGATTGTTATTTGAAAAAGTCAATATGTACTGGTAGCCAAACCAATAATTTGCAGTCAGCCCTGGCAGTAAGCAGCTCACTTTGTAGTAGGAAATAATTAAAGCCATTGTTCAGCTGCTGCGAAGCACTGAAAAGAGGAGGTGACGCGGTATACACAAATGCAAAAGTCCTGGAGAGATCAGGTTTTTATTTACCTGACAAATTGATTTGGAAATGAGAAACATATTTTTTTGCTGTGACTTACCATGCTCAGTGGGAAGATGCTGTGATTCCTGAATCAGTTTTTATGTGTGGCTCAGGGGCATGTTTCCAGAAACATTTGCTTAGCTTAGTTAGATGCCTCCCGCTAAGTAATTGACGGTTTCCCACATTACTGCCTTAGAGAGGCTTTTCTGGATATATTAACTGATTTTATGGAAAGACATGTATTATTCAGAAAACTGTCCCTTCTCTGCTGCTGGTTGTTAACGGGAATTGAAACTCGTAGTGGAAATATTTAGCGAGGTTTGATTTCCATGGGAAACCTAACAGAGTTTAAACCTTGTTCATGTGCTTTGTGTTTATCGTGGTTCAGTGCAGAGCAGTGCTAAATGATAATTAGGCTGCAGTTTGGCATTGTATTAAGTTTTAGCCAAATTATATTATACTAATTGCATTTTTAAAATAGTATATAATTGGTAACATACTCTCTTTGACCTCTAGGTGCAGTTGCAACTACTTACTGCAATTGTCAAGCTGTTCCTGAAAAAGCCGACAGAGACACAGGAGCTGGTGCAGCAGGTGCTAAGCCTAGCCACACAGGTGAGAAAAAAACAACACATTTCAGCTTCTACTGTACGTTCTGTTTCCCTGCCACTGGCTCTGTCATCGGATATTTGACAGTCCTCCTTGTGCTGTCTGCTAGTCTAAACTCTCCACCCATATCTTCATTCTCTTAGTTTATCAGATGGAGCTTCCCACATTTGAAGCTTTTACCAAAAGGTTTCTGTTATTTAACTGTTTTAGGGACGCTAATATTGATCCAATGGAATCTTACTCACTTGTTACACTAGCATCATATTTAACAGCTTTATGTAAACAGTCTGGTATTATCTTATTTAATAAAATGACATTAAATCAGCCAGTTTTCTAATTGTCAAAATAGAGAACCACCTATTTATATTGTTATCCTGACAAGATTAAACTGTATCTTGGCTGCACATCGTAGGCTACTGCGTATACAGAAGAAACACAAGCATATTTAAGCCTCCAAGCAAACACGTTTTTTATTCATTTATGTAAATTGAGATGGAAAAAATACAAAAACACCTCATTGTGATGCAGTCTAGTACAATTGCTCTGACAGCTATGGGCTTAAAAATGGTTAGATAGTTGAGGCAAAGTCCCTCTGACACGATTTCAACCAAAACAGTCCATTGTAAGCTTCACAGAGACGGAAAAAGATGGAACTTATTCCAGGTCTTATGTAAGGTATTACATTAGGTTGTATAGATATACTGTATCTGCAGGCAAAAGGCGATGGAGGGAAACTGTCCCTCTGCTTGAAAGAGCCTGATAGATATATTACTTATTTACTGATCTTACTTTTGAGCTTATTTGATTTAGTTGAAATCCTGGGAATGTTTTCCACACTAATACAAATGTACAGTGTCAGGTTGCTTCATACATTATACACATCTTAACACTGCCTTGAGGATAAGTAGGTTTTTGATATCTTTGAATCACTGCTAAGTCTTTCATATCAGGCCTAAGCCAGAAAAGAGTCTAACATTAAGTATTTATTAAACCAACTCCATAAATAATATGCTTATGCCTCATCTCTTTCTCCAGGACTCTGATAACCCCGACCTTAGGGACAGAGGCTACATCTACTGGCGTCTGCTCTCCACAGACCCTGTGGCTGCTAAGGAGGTTGTCCTGGCTGAAAAGCCTCTCATCTCTGAGGAGACGGATCTGATTGAGCCCACACTGCTGGAGGAGCTTATCTGCCACATTGGTACTCTGGCCTCGGTCTACCACAAGCCCCCCAGTGCCTTTGTTGAGGGCAGCCGTGGTGTTCAGCACAAGAGGCTGCCTGGCAGTGCTGGATCGTGAGTCAAGCACTTTGTTCTTTTTTTTTGTATTTCTTAACACTGAAGGCAAATACGTTTGTGTAGTTAAGTGGACCTCCTTGGTTCTGCTTTTCTGTTCCTTCAAATCTGCTGAGTGGCCCTTTCTGGCAGTGTCAAGCTGTGCAGCTGTTTCTTGTTCCTTCCTCCCTTCAGATACAAATGATCACATCCAGTTCCCTATTTTGCTTGTGAGTAGATAAGTTGTATCAGCAGCAGGAAGGGAACCTATTGTGTTTTTTTCTTATTTACTATCTTGTATGTAATGTTTGAATGTCAGACGCTGATATTAAAGGTAGTCACAGTTTCAAATCCTGAGTTAAAACATGTGATCCAGAAGTTCAGGTTTCAGACCACACTATTTTGTTTCCTGTTTTTGTTTCACGCTAACCTCAGCTTATCACAGTGGGCTAGGCTCCAGAATAAAACACTTTTGTGTTTAATTCAGTGCAGTTTAACACCTCCACAAACTGCATCTTCCAAATGATCATGCAATTGAATTACCACCTATCTTATTATTTTTCAACATAAACTGAATATGATAACAGTCATAAAGCTAAGATTTAGTGCAGGACTGAATGTATTTGTTTTCATTGGCGTATCTAATGTTTTGGAAAGTCAGTGTGTCAGTCTTTTGTAGTTTTACCATTTTGCTTTGGGAACCTCCACAACAGCAGGAGGATGAGATGGTGCTCACAAGCAAAGGCTTCTGCAAATCCTACCAATCAGAGGAAAGTGAGCGTTTAGGGAGCTAATGTACAATTTTCAGGCAGAAGGTGAACTGAGCTGCTTCGTAACAGGCAGTATGAGATAAAAAAGAGATTTGTTTGAGCAGTGAATCATGCGAAGGATCGTATTGGAGTCCTTGAATAACAAAATAGCTCTAAATTATACGTTTTTGGATCAGGATTGTCTAGTTTGCGAATAAGTAATAAGTCATGTAAATTCATGAGATTCATGAGATTCATAACTTCCAACTGATGTTCCTCTCTTTTGTCTGCTTCTGTTTTTATGTCTACCAGTGGCGAGAGTGTTGAGAGCCCAGACACAGGCTCTGCTGCTGGTGTTACTGATGCACCCCCTGCTGTCATCCCGTCCCAGGGAGATCTCCTGGGAGATCTTCTCAATCTGGACCTTACACCTCCTGCCACCACTGGACCACCACCACCCGCCTCTTCAGGCATGCAGCTGGGAGCAATGGACCTTCTGGGAGGAGGACTGGACAGCCTGGTACGTCTTCTACACAACAATATCTGAATGTAGCTGTGTGATTCTTAAGGCTGGTAGTTTCAGGTGTAGGCTTATTGTTAATGGGGCCTTTAATGGTGATGGATCTTCGTGTTTTTTCTGTCTTTTGGTTCTTTTCTGTTTTCCGTTGACCCTTCGATGTTTTCCTCTCTTTGCTCAATGCTGCACCTGCAGATGGGGGATGAGTCTGAGCCGGTAACTACATGTAGTGCAAGGGCACGACATTTACAAACCATATCAGGCTTTATAGTAGATAACTTCAATCACTGCTTTTTTTGCTCACATCAGTCAGACATTTTCATTCATCATGTATCATCTTTTATGATGTGTACAGTCAGCATGCTGTTAAATCTTTGAGTCCATCTCTTATCTATGGGCTCTACAATGTGTTTCATCTTTCAATCAGCCGCCCATTCCCCTGCGGACGGACACTCCTCAGTCACCTCAGCCCCCACATCAGTCCCCATCGCCCCCAGATTACAGCCCCACTGAGGTTGGTCTAGACTGGACCAGTAAAGGCCAGCAACCAGCCTACAACCCCCACCCTATTTTTGTCCCTTTTCGTGTCACTGTGTCCTCTGATTAGTTATCCCTAGCAATGTTTTTTCCTTTGTCTCACAATATGTGTAGGTGAGATTTTTGTAGCTCACTGTTTTTGGTCAGTATTTTGCTTTTCAGACACCGTAGTTTAACTTTACCACTGTGTCAAATCAGTTTTGTTCACTGAGCCCATAACCTTTTCACCACCACAATAGATATATTTATTTGAATGAGTCCCACTGGATTTCAATAGACATTCAGCTGGACCCCATAGCACCTCTCCATCCATCCTTCCCATCCTGTCAAGCCCCAGAACATTATTTGATATTGCAACAACCAGTAATGTTTTATTCTTCTTCCCTGTGCTCAGCTTGGTGGTGATCTTGGTGGAAGTCCGGCTGTAAGTCTTTTTAGCCAACTTTTAGCTTGACTTTGAGTATTTCGGGTGACATTGGACATACTGGGCTAACATGATGCTTTGCAATCCACAGATGGGGGCTGGTTTTGGTGCTCCTCCAGCTGTAATGCCAGCCTCTTTCACCGCCCCTGTTAGCGGTGGTCTGGATGACCTGTTTGATCTTGGAGGTGGAGTCGGTATGCCTACGGGAGCATACAGCCCTCCCAAAACAGTAAGTCTTAATAATCTGGATAGCACATGTAACATCTCTTAAATGGTGAGATAAATAAAATACCTGATTCTGTCTCTGATCAGATTTGGCTTCCAGCCATGAAGGCCAAGGGTCTGGAGATATCAGGCACTTTTGCTCGCCGTTCTGGGGTCATCCAAATGGAGATGACCCTCACGAACAAAGCCATGAGTGTCATGACTGATTTCGCCATCCAGTTTAACAGAAACAGGTACGACCAGTCCGTAAGCAGTGGATGCTCAGACATAAAGACCCATTTTGTAACTTCTTTTTTCTCCACCTTGTCCCTCTTAAGCTTTGGTCTCACTCCCGCTGGTCCGCTCCAGGTTCTAACTCCTCTCAGCCCAAACCAGAGTATTGAAGTGGCCCTTCCCCTCAACACTGTGGGGCCAGTCATGAAGATGGAGCCTCTCAATAACCTGCAGGTAACACATGCACAAGATTAGTTTCCCCTGAATAACACAGGAAGGTGTCAGCGTTTATTTTGCTTGAGCTGTACTTTCCTACTGTATTTTTATTTTTTTTATGACTCATAACCTTCGACTGAACGTTTGAGCATTACACTTGTGACAGTGATGCAACTTGTCAATAAAAAGGTTGTCAGATGTCAAGTGCACACCAGAAGCCCAGAGCCAATGCCAATATAATAATTTGTACCGGCTTTACGCTGTGATGGAGAGAAGAGTAACACTGACGTAGACATACACATTATCTGAGCACCGCAGATATTATTGTCAACAAAAAGGCTGCTGTGGAGTAGCAAGAAGTTTAGATTACGTTATCAAACCTGTGAAAGGACAAACCGTTAATTTTTCTGATTGGTTTGGGGACTATCAATTTGCGTGCAGAGCTGTTTTTTTTCTCTGTCAGTTGAAACACGCCCCATAATAAAGTCCAAATTGTGTGTCAGGCTGTAGAAACATTACATTGCTCCAATATAAATCCAAATTAAAGCTGGCAACATTTTAACTTCTTGGTTGTTTAATTTTATCACACGTACCTGACAGTTTCCCAGGGGAAACTGGTCTGAATACATGACTATATGTCTTAACTGATTAGTAATGCATCCTCACTGTTACTCAGCTACACTCTTGAATTCCCACACTGTGAATAAAACTGGATTAAAACATAAAATACACTTCAGAGGCCTGGTAATGGGTTGTAAGAGTAAAAAAAAAAACGTCAGAGGCTGTTTTTGATCAGGGTGGTTCTTTTAACTGGGCCGAATGGTGAACGGATGCCGTGTGCAGCTGGAGAGAGAAGATAAGAGTGTCAAGGGGGGTGATAGAGATGGGCATAGTCATTTGTGGTCTCACAACACATGGCTCCTTTGTTTCCCCTGGCCTCAGCAGTCCTGCTAACCTTTCTACTCTGCTGCCTCAAGGCCCTGCTTTGATGGGTACTACTGTCTGTTTTGACACATCCCCAAATATTTTATTTTGAGAGTTTATTCTGTGTTATTTTTGTCGTGATTGAAGATAATGGCCCAGATATCATTTTGAGTGCTCTTTCAGCTACTGATGTGTGGGAGTTTTTTTTTTTTTTATACTTATACGCGATTGCTAAAACGGTTTCATCACAAATGAACACATTTAAGGGGAACCTAGCCCGGGCCTTCTGCAGTGACACGGCAGTTAAAATTTAAAACATTCAAGTGGTTTACAGACTTTACAGTATCCTTAGTCTGTAGTAAACAAACAAATAAAAGGTATTATAGTACAGTGTTCCACATACTGACAAATAAATGCTTTACAGCCTTATTACGGCAAATAATTTAGCTGTGCAAACATCCAATTTGATCAGTCAGTAACTTCATTACTGTCGTCTGCTGAGCTGAATCAACAGTTCATTCATTCATCGCTTTGTTTTCATTATTAATAATTCAATTTGTCATTCTATTTTATTACCTTGGTTGTTTTGGTGTCTGAAAGTTGTTATGAATGTCAGTCACTGCCAAATAAAGTTCACGTGGCTTGGTTTGTCGAAGTAACAGTTCAGAGCCCAAAAAGTAGGAAAACCTTCAAATATTCATAAATTATTACGTTAAAAACAGACAAATTTGCTGCGCCAAATTCTATCAATTGACTATTTTATTCATGCGTCAGAGTTACAGTTTCTTATGGAAGTGAAATACTTGAGAATTTAACAAAGATTAGTCGTATTCAGATGGAGATAATACTGATATAATGCTTTTCCAGCTTGCAATACCCTTTTGTGCGAAAGAGAGACCAAACAGAGTTGAGATCTAGTGGTCTGCTAGATTAACTCATCAAAGCACTTAAGAGGCATATAATAATGTGTCAGTTCTATCAGGCAGTACCATTTTTTTTTTTTTTTTTTTTTACAGCTGGATTTGGTGTCAGACTTTTTCTTGGGCGACTAAGCCTTTATAATAGAGCTCCAATTTACAAATATTCAGAATGGAGCTTGTGTAGTTTGTTCAGTCCTGCACTGCATCCAGGAATAAGATGCCCCAATGAATTATTCATGAGCCATTCTTTTGCTTCATCCTCTGGCTGAACTCGGTGTCCCTCTCTCAGCACGTCTTTGTTCAGCAGTATCACTGTGTGCTGCTTCTTTCTTAATGTGCTTCCATTATATCACAGTTTCTTATGTAGGCCTTTTCACAGGTGCTATTTTGGATTTTTTTTCTCTTTTCACTCTTGCCTGTCTTTTATCCCTTTATTTGTTACCTTATATTTAACCACTGTCTGCTCTTCTCACCTACCCACATTTTCATTTTTATTTATATATTCTTGTGCAGCACCTTCAAAGGGCTGTTTGTCGACAGTTCATTTGATATATTTAGCTTGTAAGTAATGCTTGTTGATATCTTTTGGCAAATAGCCTCGTGTTCACTGTGAAATGCAATATGATGACAGGCCAGTAAACAACATATTTATCAGATGATGTTGTGATATACAGTACAGAGGGGTCAGAAACTCCACATTGAAAATCTGTCATGTTTTCATGTAATCCTGAAAATATTGAAAACTAATTCACCTTGCATCAAGTGTTCACCTCAAGTTTCCAGCAGATAATTTTCTTACCAAGTGAAAAACTTAAGCTAAGCCTCAGAACTGACATTATTAAAAATATTATTAGCAAAGAGGTGCCCCCCAACCCTACAACACAAAGCTTTGCAAGCACTACCTGAAGGGTACTTCCTCCACAGTCACCTGACCTCAACCCCACTTAAACAGCTTGTCACTCACAGGTGCTAAATAGACAACAACTCCAGTAGTTGTTTACTAATAGTGGGGTCGGCCCTGGCACATGCTGGAGTGTCCTTGAGGGAGACGGTGAACCCCAACTTGCTTCCCATGGCAGGCCAGCATTTTGCACATGTAGAAATTCAGTGTCAAAAAGTGTGTGTGTGTGTTTGTGTGTGTGTGAATGAGAAGCATTTGTAAAGAGCTTTGTCTGGCTAAGTTTAGAAATCATTATGTAAGTGCAGACCATTTTTGATTAAGGCCTGTGTGTACATGTGAGAGACTCTGAAATGACTTCAGCTTGTTCAGTCAACGGCACGCATACCCCAGCAGTGCCAATCCTTGAAGGGCACTTGAAAAGTAATTACTCATGTATTGCGTCTTGTTTCTCCCCTACCCCCTCCTTGGATGTAATCACTCTCACAGGTGGCTGTTAAGAACAACATTGACGTATTCTACTTCAGCTGCCAGTACCCCATCAGCATGTTGTTTGTAGAGGACGGGAAGATGGGTGAGTGTTTCTTGGCTGAATGTCTTAAACTCAAAAGACTTAAAGTCCCACTGACGTCAGCGGCACCACACAGTTACGTCAGTCTTTAAGTGAGGGCTCGTATGTCTGTTCTGAGCTGCTCTGTCAAGCAGCGTGTGACGTAGTTTTCTGTGATTGACCACCTGCATGAACTCATTCACTACTCAGTGCTGCACAATTACTTCTAGATTGTACAGCCGTATGTTATTGTCTTTTTTTTCCCCATTTGTTTTTCTGCTACCGTTCGAATTTATCATTTGAAAACATGTTGGCATTTCTCCCTGTGGGGCGTTATGATGGGTCTAACAGCAGGACTGCTGCCAGAGGTTGGATCACACCACTGGGATATTTTTTTCTTTAACTGCAGTGCACACATAACTTCACCAAATATCCTGCAGTCATTTTCAGACGTGTACATTTCAATAAAACCTGCTACTAGAAGATGAGTAATACATTAAAGATTGCTAATGGATCAAAAGAATGAATAGATCCAGCATTCAAAGTATCATTTCTGAAAAAGGTTACTGTTGTGAGAATAAACAGGAGCACAGACACACTCGACTCAGCCAGGGGCTAGTCATCAGATAGGCAGACTGGCACAATGAATGAATACATGAGGTGTCATAAGCAGATCAGAGGATTAGGCGTCACATTTAGGTAGGAATGGTTGATGTAAGCAAAGAAGACTGGGTAGATTGATGGGACTGGGCCCACACATGAGAAACATTACAGAAAGGTTAGCTACTGTTTGATATGCCATACAGTAGTAACACATAGATGCATAGATTTTGAGAGAGAGGAGGATAGAGGATTGGTGCTCAGTGCATTTTAGGAAGCCTAATTTTAACACTCAACAGCCTCGGCCTTTAGCAGCACAACTATAGGATGATTCATGGTCATCTGAGCCAGTCATTGCCATTTGATTAATGGATTACAGTGGTCAGGCAGAAAATAACATACATTTCAGTGTCTGCTCTGTGTTTGGACTCATACAGTGATCACGTCTTTTCATCCACAGAGCGGCAAGTTTTCCTTGCCACATGGAAAGACATTCCTAATGACAACGAGTCCCAGTTTCAGATCAAAGACTGCCATCTCAGCTCAGGTAAGAGGGATGAACGAAAAACACAGAGTGGCTTTAAAAATGCATCACTGTGCAGCCGTATCCTGCAGCTTCTTTATATGTGAAAATGGTCAGACGGAGCCGCGGCTCAATCTTAAAAATCAGATACTCTCTAATGAAGCAAATTGCATTTGATGGGAACTCATCAACTGCAGTCCCTATTTACATGTGATAATTTAGTTTTACACGGGTGTGAGAGCAGCTGAACTGAAGAAGAATTCCAAATGACAGCTTAATGGAGATTTCCCCGCACAGATTAAATTTCTTCTTCATGAACAAAAAGAGAGGATTTCACATCCTGCTGGGGCACAGCATCAAGACAGGCTGAGGAGAAACAGTTAATTCTAAATTACTGACTGTATCTTTGTTGCACAGACAGCCTGCAGTGAAATTTTAGGGGATGATAAGGGAACAAGAAGTCCTTTGTGGTCTGGTACATTTAATGACTCTTTCAGAAGACACCCGTAGAGTGTGACAGGAGTCACAGAGTGACTCTCTGTATTAAATAATAACTAAAAGATAACTAAGCAGTGAAAGCTTAGTTTAACAATGAAGACTTTACCATGGTAACGTTTGATTATGTTCTCTCAACAGATGCTGCCTCCAACAAACTGCAGGGTAGCAGCATCTTCACCATAGCCAAGCGTACAGTGGACGGTCAGGACATGTTGTACCAGTCCATGAAACTCACCAATGGCATCTGGGTGCTGGCTGAGCTGAGGGTGCAGACAGGAAACCCAAATTACACAGTGAGTAACATAACAAATGTATTTGAATCAGAGCTCTGCTGTGGTCGTAAAAATAAATAAATAAATGGCTTGCAAGAGGCAACTTTCAGTATTTTAATGATGAAGAACGGTGTGTTATTTAAAAAACGCTATTTTCGTGGTGTATTTTCTACGCTTGCCACATTTTTTCTTTCTGGGTAAAAATGCTCAGATAAATCAGAGCATTCATGTATGTTTAAGTGGAATCAGTGAGACTGACTTTAAAATGATTATTAAATCATGAAATGTGTGAGGATGGTTTCCATTTCATCAGGATTTTTGCATTTGTGTATTGAGGTGTTTATCCAGTGTTTACAGTGTGTCTGCAGAATTAGATTCTGTTTGTGTCGTTGGCTCAGGGGGTGGTTTGGGTTGCTTCTGTCCTAGCTTGATTTCCCATGCTGCTCTCCTACATGTCTCTTCATTAGTTACAGCCATCTATTCTTCACCTGCTCTTCCTACCTCAGCTGTCACAGCACCATTTGTTGACACCTGGAAATGTTTTAGTTTCCAGGTAGTGTGGTCCAAGCTGTTGGTGCACCTCCGCAAGCATTTTTGAGTCATTGTTTTTTAATAACTAGTCAACCACTTGTTTGCTCATAACATATTTGCAGATCGGATCGCTGAAATTAACAGCGCTGTGTTAGACTCATATTATTCACGGTGTTAACTGAAGGCCTCGGTTTTGGACACAGATGTGTAACAATATTTGTGAACTCTTGAGGAATTGAGCCAGCTGTCTTCTCTCTGGGAAAAATCCAACTAGCGTGTGAACATGCTTTGATTCATGGCGTGCACGGAGAGGAAGAATTACTCAGATGGGTCTGCTGTCAGTGTGTTGGAGAGAAAGAGGCAGAGGAGGATTTGCTACATGGAGCTCTACAGTGACAAAAGAATTTGCCTTGACTGATGGTTGCTCTCATACCCAGTTCATGCTTCCTTAACCAGGATCCAGTCAATTAGATTATTTCCTGAAATTCAAATTCACAAATGTGCATGCAGCTGCGTAGTGTTGAGCTTTGTCTCAGTTGCTTTTTCTTTTTAACTAAATGAAGATTAAATGATTCATCAATAACAAAGGTACACTTTCAGCACAAACTACCTCTGCCTCTTGCGCATTTAAGTCTTGATGACGGCGTTAACAAACACCGTCATCACTGCACGTCTAGGATAAATACCATTCCTGCGTCTGATTTAAACAAGCGGGGATGTGACAGTGAATGATGTGCAGTAATGAGCGGTGAGCACGTTGAAGCAGGCAGAGAGGCCGACTGCGCGGTGATTGGAGTGTGGTGCTAGTACTGGTGACGCATCTGTGTGTCCGCGTGCGCATTAGTGTGCATGTACATTTGTTTGCGTAGTCCATTGTGCCGTCGCACACGTCTCTGCTTTGTCAGCGCGCTACAGTGTCTGCTCTTGATGGATTGCGTTCGGCTTAGAAATTCTGCCTGGCTTGTCCAGAACGTTGACCTTGCCGTGACTCTTTTCCCCAGCTCATCACTCTGTCTGCTTTCAGGTCATGTTTTATTTATAAGGTGCCATTAACTGTCTTTTTGTTTTCTTGTGTCTAGACTAGTCAATTTGTCAGTCGGCCTGGTCCGTTTCATTTAGGACACGGAATTCTGAAATTGCTTTGACACCTCCCATAGTTGTGTCACTTTGGTCGTCATACGGTCTGATATGGAAAAAAAATTTGACTTTCTGTAAATAATAAGTGAGAAAATTGAAAGCTGATTTTTACTTTAAGATTATTACCGGAGGAAATGTGCATTTTCTCATTCTTATTTCCCAATGTGTCCACATATGTTTCGCATCATTAATTTAGGAGATTATTCTCCATTCGCCTTCAGCTGTTCCCCCCCGTCCGTTTGATTTGATCTGTAATCCCAAATTGTTTCTTGGTGTGGCTGGAAAGCCTCCTCTCCTTCTCACAGATGAGAGAAGATCACACTTGAAATCAACCGAGCTGCACGTCCTGAGCGTATTCTGAAGCTCGGACCTCTGAGCTGTTGCCTGCTGCACGGTCCCTGCACTCTCTTGGCGCAAAACATTAAAGCCAAGCTGCCAAAGCTTTTTGTCTGCAGCTATTTTTAGCCCAGAAGAATTAAAGCCCCGACACTGTTTTCTGGCTTTCATTGAGCTTTCTTCTGAAGGCGATACAGAAAAACGACAGTATTTATATCACGTGATTTCCATTAGTGGTGACTAGTTAGATTTATGTTGCTGCTTATGCATACTGTCCTAAAGCTTGGACGTAGCTTGGCCTATTTTTCTGATATCCGAAAACTTGATTGGCTTCAGCTCTCCCTTGATGCCTCACTGCTTATATTAGATTTTTACAGCTGCGTCCCAATTCCACACTTCATACTGCTTCAAGCTGAGTTTGACTCTGTTGTTCATTAACAGTGGAAAAGTGATTAAATATACTGGAAGATGTTAGTGTGCGCATTTAATTGACTTGAGTGTGAGTATGTACTTACTAGGCCAGTATTATCCCACCACGGCGCAGCACACGGCAGAACTGGAACGACTCACAGCAGGAAAATTAGATTATGATGGACAGTATTAAGGCAATTTATGGATGATATTATAACTTTATTGCCTTTTGCATTATCGACCACTTGAGGGCATTTGAAACAAGACATATCATCTTATTTGAATGGATATGGTAAGCTTGGAAGTAACACACCTTTTCATGCCTTACTGACAAAAACAACTCGGTGAATACAGGAAAGTCAGGTCGGGCAGAAAAACTTGCACCTGAAGATGCTAAATTCATTCTGATATTCTTCTAAACCCGAAGCTGGATTCGATATCGTCTGTGTCTCCCCACATTTCATTAGACTTGACTTCCATCTGGGCTCATGTATACTTTATAACGTTAGTGGTGGAGAATTGGGACGCTGCTCATCTTCCTGACATGAAGCATGGTGTTCTCATCTGCCATCTCCTGTCCCCATGGCAACAATGTGACCAGTGATGCTGGCTCGGTCTCTCCTCCCACTACTTGAGCTGGAAATTTGGAGGCTTTTTGGTGAAACTGAGTTCAACACAGAAACGGACGCCACGCTGCTCCCCTGAAATCAAATGTGTCTCCTCACACAAGCATTTAGTTACGGGTTTCCTACTCTTAGTCTCTTAGATTTGCAACGATATGATGAACAGTGTGTTAGCGTATGGTAGGGTTCTGACTGAATTTGACCATTTTACCCGTTGAAAAACTTCTTAAATGATTTTCCAGAGCTTATACTATATTGCAGTGTATCAGTATAAAGATGCATGTGGTCCTGATACGTATTACTAGACAGATAGAAGGCTGCCCAGTAATAAGATTGATATCAAATGTTCGGGATTAAGATGCTGTGGGTTTCTCCAGGCATCAGAAATTCCTTTTGTACACTTCAGAGTCCACAAACCCATCAATAAATACAAGCTCACTGACACCACAGGAAGAATAAAACCCTAACCTCAGTCTTTGATGTTTGGACCTCCATGCTTTACCGTATCGTTAGTTTTATCCTTGGTGATCTCAACACGAACTTTCTTCCATCAGATAACTTGAATGTGGGGAAAAAACACTCCTAAACTAAAAGCTAAGAGTCTAAAAACTGCTGTCTCCCATTACATATTCTTTTGCAAATGTAATCTTACCTACCTTATTCCTTGAACCTTGGTATGGCTTCAACACGTCCTCCTTCACTCATAGGATTCTTGAAGAGGGGTTTTAAAGCTCAGGCTTTCAAACTTGTTTATTTCTGCTCTCTATATTTTTGAGCATTTGAATATGATCTGTGTCTGTGGGCACTGACACACTTTGTAGCCAACCTCATGTGGCCATTCGAGGAACCCTCCAGAGGTGGCCGCTTGTTTCCACCATATTGTGAAAGTTGTTCCTAGACCGTTTTTGCGGTGTGTGTCTGAATCCTGCTGGGTTTGGCTGCTGCCATCAAAGAGTGTCACTGCTATGGGGTGGAGGTGTCTGGTCTGGTTAACGTGGTACATGCCTAAGTAACGTCCACATGAATGAATGCCAGGTCCAAAAGTTTCCCAGCAGAACATTAAATTGTGACAAAATGGTCAAAGTTATTTACTTCTCCTGTCAGTGGTTCTAATGTTGTGGCTGATCGGTGTATAAAGTCAAGGTTTTTGGGGCAACCGTATCACTTAATCAAACCATAACCATTTGTCGATACAGTGTAGTGAATGTAGTCAAATGACTATTGTAATGTTTGTTTAATATTGAAACATTATAAGAAAGCTGGTAATTCAACTCTATGATCATTTTAGAGGACGTAGTTTGTTGTGCTGTTAAACTGTACTGCATTAGTGTTTGTTATTTAGCCCACTGACTAAAATGGTGCTGTCAACATAACAAAGTTGTGTTGGTGCAACACAATACAGTTCAAACCACAGCCTCCAGAATGAAAACACAATAGAATCAACAGCTCTAAATTGTCCATATTGTGGTGCTCCATATACACACGTTTTAAAAATATCTCTGCAGTGTGTTGCGAATACAAAGTTACGCAAACACATGGATACTTGAACTTCATTTTCCTGGGAGGATGAAACAAAGCTGGATAGTATTACAAACTCCAGCTCTCAATCCATCAATAGTTGACACATTCTCAGCTCCAGCTTCCTTTTTTTGATGTACACGGATATAATGCTGCGCTTTTTCAGGTTTTTTTTTTTTTGTAGCAGCCAGCCCTAAACTGAATACATAAATGCTGCCATTTTCAGTTCCTCATAATGGCAGATTGTATTCTGTGGCTGTAATGTTTTCATTTCCTCACATCTTACCCCATACCAGTAGGAGCAGCTCTGCCTAAATGTTGCCAGCAGCAGCATGCATTAGTAAAGAGCCTTGAGTGTACAAAGGCCCCGCTGAAGGAGCTATGCTGTATCACTGATTTATTCTACTGCAGCTCTGTGGTAACCACTCGACACACTCCACCACCTTTGTTTGATATTAGCGGTTCCTGAGTCATGGAGGGGTGTAGAGCGGAGTGAAATTCACATCAGTCGCTTATCACAGTGCTGCTCAATGATCAGTCAGTGACTCATAATGCGGTCGGTGGACAAAACATAAGGTTATAGTGTCTGTGGTAATAACATACACCAGTCAGCCACAACATTAAAACCCTGAAAGGAAAAGTAAATAACATGAAAAACAGCTCAAGGTGTTGACCTGGCCTCCAAACTCACTAGATCCCAAACTGATCAAATATCTGTGGGATGATCCACAGAGGCCCCTCCCCTCAACCCGTAGGACCCAAAGACCCCCATTAACAACAATCTGTTGCCAGACACCACAGGACACCCTCAGAAGGACCATGTCCATTCTCTGATGAGTCACAATTGTTTTGAAGGCACAAGGGAGACCTACACAATATTAAGATGGTGGTCATAATGTTATGTCTGATCTGCATTAACAGTGAAAAACAGTCCTGCATAATTCAGGGTGGTGGAGGGTAACTAAATCTGATGCAAACATCCCAAGATTAAGAGATGTAATCCAGTGCCCCTTCTGTTTAAGTTTGTCTTTGGCCCTTTGACCTGGGACCCTCAGAACCTAGGACTGACACTGCTCAAAGCTAGAGTTGCTGAAGATCTACACTTATCATTATTAAAGTCAGACTGTGCTCATAAAACCATTACACCTCCACCCCAGTGGAGTGTCCCATTTGACAGTGATTAAAGCTTAGAGAACAGCACTGTGATAAAGAGTGTGTGTGTGTGTGTGTGTGTGTGTGTGTGTGTGTCGCTGTCAAGGCAGGAAAAATGCAGTTTCCCCTCTTTTCCACTTGTTGAAGACGTTGGGGTTATTAAGCGTCCCTGCAGTCTCAAAGGAACGCACAGCTGGTTCTCACTGTACAGCAATTACTTAGCGAATCGTTTCTCTGAATCGCTCTCTTTTGATTTTTATAAAGCGTTTTCTTCAACGTCCTAGAGAGTCTCTCCTGGTGTAACTCTTCCAAATCTCCAGCTGCCTCGTGTTTCCTGTAAATAGCCTCTTTCTGGATGCGTGGAAATAACATCTGCAGTATGATCACGAGGCTCCGTCTAATCCTAAACCCACTCTCAGCTGAGACATCAAAGAGCGGAGAGGCTGCCTCCCGCTTCCCTCTAGTGTGTATATGTATCTGTATTTCCGTCTGTAGGTCTGTCAGTGCTTGATATGAGTGTGGAGGTTTTAATCCAAAGCCTTTCTTCTCTCTTCCCAATTGAAACTAACAAACTCCTGGAAAAGAAAGCAGCAGGTTTATTCTGTTTGTTTACCCGTAAGCTTAATGATCCATCATGTCATTTGTGGGAACTTGATGAATTCACCGTGAAAGCTCGTCCTTCTCCTTAGTTTGAACTTGCTTGTAACATCTTGCGCAGGGCGTTTATAGACCTGTTATCTGTCTCCGTCAGCTTTGCCGTTCTAACGTGCCTCGTGATGAATTGAACCGTCTCCTCTCTCCCTCAGGCCTCCCTGAAGTGCAGAGCTCCAGAGGTTTCCCAGTGTGTGTTCCAGAGCTACGAGGCGGTGCTGAAGAACTGAACAGACGCCCTCACGTCGACCCGGCCGCTGCTCTCACAGACACCTCTTCTTCCGCTTTGTCACCTGACCCACGAATCATATTACAAGCTCGCACAGTGCAGGTGCCACTTCTTGCTGTGCTTGCCCCGGAGTCTGCAGTCTGTATGTCATCCATCCATTTAAGTTTGACTGTTATTAATCTCTCGTCCCATTTTTTTTTTTTCAACCTTTAGACATTTTAAACACTGCATTTAGATATTTGAGTCGTTCTCTTCGCTGGCCCCTCTTCCTAATACCACGTTTTAATTTCCAAACCCCCAGAGCACTTTTCATTCTTCCCTTCCCGAGCCATCCTTGTAGCCCGCTTTATCTTTTTGGGGGGACTGTCTGACTCTTACCCCTGCGTTTGTTTCTCTGCATGAGGCTCTTTAATCATTTTCTAGCCCCGTTTCTCTGCAAATCAGTCCATTAATAGCATCTGCAATCAGCTGCTGAATCACCACTTTTGGCATATTTATTTGTGGGCAATTTCAATTAAGACCAGGCAGCAAAAGGCTGTAACTCTCCTTCTGCCAGTGTGAAGAGGATGTTTGCTCTGTGGGCCTTAGAAGAGACACATACATACATACATACACACCTAAAAACTACACTATTGTTGTCTTTGTCATTTTCTAGAGTTTTCTTTAGTACCTGTGGTAAGCGATGGGGATGCCTGGTGTGTGCATGGAAACTGTTGCCGTGTGTTTCTTTAATTATCACATCGATATCTCGACATTTTCTAGATTAGCAGCAGTTTTCCGCTGACTGCTCTGTTACTGAGTCATTCCATGGTTTAATTTGTGTTTGTGGTCTTGTTATTGTGCTCGAGGCAAACGGGCAGAGAAGCCTCAGGTGGGGAAGATTTGATATCTGCTGCTTCCTCCTGCGTCACAGGCGGGCCACTTGGGCTCTCTGCCACTTTGCTCTCTCTCTCTCTCTCTCTCTCTCTCTCTCTCTCTGCATCCTCTTGAGCTCCACAGCCACCCGAGTTGAAGGCTCAGGTGAAATGAACTGATGTCATGGTTTGAAAACACTTCTGAGTAATGAGCGTATATGTAGGTAGCACACCGCCTTAGCCGAGACTAAGGCCGGAACAACATCCAGCGTGTCCCCGTTTCACCTGCACACCCTGCAGATTAATTGGATTCCTTTTTCGAGTCGTTACACCGGAGCCCTTTCTAGCGGCTCTACAGGATGAATGCACCTACGCTAACACCTTTTACAAATTACAACGGTAGAGGCTGTGTGTTCTGAGTGTGTATTCTGAGTGTGTGTCTTTGTGTGCGGTGACGGCTGATTCACATGAAATGCTGTACAAAAAGAAAATCAAATGTTTAATCAGATGTTTTTGATTGACATCCTTTTGTTCATCGTGTGTAGATCATTGGAAAAAAAAAGAACTATTAAAAGACTTGATAAATTCACATGTTGAGTTGTTTTCTTCTTCTTCAGATAAAAACCAAAGGGAATTTTTAAAGACGCTCTGCTGATGTCAAAGTCCCAGCGTTGCAGCATGTAAAACATTATCTCTGTTTTATATGCTCTGTAAAGTCCACAGAGCCCCTGAGGCCTGCGAGCATTGTTTTCATACACTGATCCTTGATAATCATTGATGTGACCTTTCAGGTGCTCTTCTCTCGTGGGCTACCAGCTCTGTTGCAGACAGCCTTTGCAGCTTTACATGCAAAGTCCGCAGGCTCTCTGTGTTCAACCTGGATCCACGAGTGAAGTCTGAGGCTTTATCCTCGGCAGAGTGCGTCGCCACGGCGGAGCAGCTGCTCTGAGGCGGTGGCAGAGGTTTTTTAAAGTCCAACCTGCTTTGGGAAGCTTAACCAGGATTTCCCCTCCGTGACCTAATGGGGAACTCAAACACCTCTAGTCTCAGATCTGTTCCTCTGCGATTGATGTAGCGAGTGGTATTCAGAGATGTGAGAAAATGAAAGAAAAAAAAAAGTCAGCTGTGACCGTGAGAAGTGGCCGTCTCTCTTTGGGGTATCAATCCTCTGCGAAGAATACGCCACAATAGGGGGCGCCACTTCACTGCCTTAAAAGCTCAGTCAGTTCACTTTCACACCTCCAACAATGAGAATACTAAGAGACACAATTGTGACATCACAGCGCTGAATGGATTTAGAACACAAAGGCCTGAATGTTTGTCCTAAATTGTAATATACGGTAACAATCTGCTTCCACTGGTTCACATGCCCTCTACATCCACGGCTGAAGTGCTCCTGAACAAGGCACCTGTCCCCTAAAACTGCTCTCCTGCTCGCTACTGTCTGTGTGTACAAATAGACGGGTTAAATACAGAAAACTAATTCCTAACCACAGTGGTGTGGTGGTTAGCACTGATGTCTCACAGCAAGAAGGTCCTCCTGGGTGACCGGGGCCTTTCTGTGTAGCGTTTGCATGTTCTTCCTGTGTCTGCGTGGGTTTTCTCCAGCTCCAGCTACTCCGGCTTCCTCCCACCATCCAGTTGGCCGTAGGAGTGTACCTCAATGACAGCTGGGATAGGCTCCAGCCCAAAGCACGACCTTCCAGAGGACAAGCGGTTAGAGAAAATGAATGATTCATAATAAACTGGTGCTAATAAATTGTCATTAAATCTACAGTAATACCAAGGGTGAGACACAGACTTCTAATCATCTAAGGAACAGCTCTGAAGGTTGAAAACCTGTGCCATGCTGGATGTGGTTTACGTTTGAAGGCATGATGCATGATGGAACATCCAGTGGAAGCCTGTAAGTCGAGGCTGCACTTCATCTTGTTTTGACAGCACAAAGAATCACCAACATTTTTCATTCTTTGACGGTCACCGCGTGACTTGTCATGTCCCTCCTAATCAAACGTTTGCCCGTTGTGTTGCCGTTTTTCAAAGCATTTTAAATTCTTTTGAATTGCCGGCCTTGTTTAAAACATCTTCCTTCGACATTGCATTTGAATTTTTGTTATTTTTAGATATAAAACCATGACAACTTCTTCCTTCCCTATTGTCTCAGCCTGTCTCAACATGTCTCGCTAGAAGATCACAGTGACAAAGAAAGGATTAACACCAGCCCTAAATTGACTCGGTAATCTCTAAACCTCTGAATTCATTATGGATATGCACAGTCCTTCCTAGAAAGCGCCGGACTGTACTCAGTGTTACAAGCTCATCTTCAGTTATTCTGAGGAGCCATAAAAATGTTTAATCCATTGTGAGCCACTGTCATCCAGCAGTGATGGATGGGACACATTGTCCCTGCCCTGCCCTGGAGAGGACCCTGGCTAGTAATAAGTCACCTCAGAGATGTGATGTCCCTTCTTCCTCCACTACTCCATGACCATAACACTGAGGTAATGTACAGTGTGTTTGTGTGTTTTTATTAAACTGTGGGGCCCAAACTCTCGTGGAGCACTAACGTTGTGGGGCCATTTTTCTGGCTCCAGCAACTTATTGAGGGATGCAACCTGTTAATATTTGGGTTCAGGGTAAGCTAAGGTTAGGGTAGGAACCTGGGGAATGCATTGTGTCAAAGATGGAAACCTGCGTGTATGTGTTTGTGTGTGTGGCCTGTTCCTTTGCCATCTATTTTGCGGCGTATGAGAGCTCAAGGCTTTCACACGCCTTGCGCACGACATGATCCTATTGGACGAGCCGGGCAGAGGATATTGCAAGTGATGAGGGAGAGAGAGAGAGAGAGATCCTGTCTTTTCAGCAGCAGGCACACAACGCTCGTTAATAGACTCCAGATGCCTTCACAGAAAACGCGCGTCTGCAGGCTGTGTGGATTGCCTCCTCTTTCTCGAAGCGCATAGACGCGCGGCGATCTTCCTCCTGTCGAAATAAAACCAAAAAAACAAAAACGAGAATATTATGGGTTTGCATCCCGTTTCGGAACACGTGGAGGGCTTATTTACGAGCCTAGCGGCTGTGCGCCCGTCCTCCCTGTGATGGAGGAGCGCGACGGCGGTGGTGCATCGGTGGAATTGAGTGAGAGGTGCAGAGGAGACAATCAATGAAGACACCGAGAGCTCCTGCGCGTTTGGGCAAGGTCAGACACTAGCCCGGAAAAAAGATTATGCCCATGCGGGGACAACGACAACAAGGACGGACTTTGATGCTTCCTTTCTGGGGACGAGGTTGCCCGGGGATGTCCCCCGAAAACCAAGAGTTTCTCCCTACGCGTTGGCTCGTGGTGTGAGGAGGGTTTATTTTTGACAATCTGCAAGCTGCGCCGCTTCCTTCTTCTCACCCTCACCTTGGAGATAAAGTTTCTTCTCCCTGCTCGACGACTGATTCGCGTCCTGATCCACGCAGCCGGGGCTGATCTTGAGGTGATCTAGGGGCTGCTGGTGTAAAAAAAAAAAAAGGAGGGCCAGCGGTGGATTGAATTCCGCCAGAGCAGCAACAAATACAGCGGCGGCCAGCTGTTGTTTCTGGACGGTCACATCTGCCGTCGTCGCTGTCCATGGTGCTGAACTCGAGCTCCAGGAATGGTGGAGACGCTGAGTATCGCAGTCATCGGTGCTCCCGGAGTGGGGAAAACTTCTATAATCCGCCAGTTCATCTATAACGATTTCTCGGAGGTGTACACGCCGACCCGGACCAGATATGTGTACAGACCCTCCGCCATACTGAACGGCAACATGTATGAGCTGAAGATTTTGGACGTCCCGCCAATCTCCTCCTTTCCATCGAGCTCCAGTCAGGTATCACGTCCCGGCACTTAGACAGATGTTTTCCCCTCTGAGAGATTAAACTTAATCGCAGAGGGGTTTATATAACTGATCCGTCCTCTGATTGCCCGAATCCACATCTCATTTATTTAAAGCCTGCTTCTTGAAGGCAGAACACCAAATTTATTTTTTCTCCTACTATCAGATGCCCCTGGTCTACTAGTTGCTATGGAGACCCAGATGACTTAAAACCTTAGAGCTTCACTTTCACGTTGTAAACTCTCCTTCTTTCAAACCCCCTCACGAGGAAGGGATGCCAACTTGTTATTTATCATAAGGTGCCCTTTTACACTTGTAGCTGAAATCAGTGCCCAGACTCAGGTGAACTCAGATGCGTTGAGTGAATCAGGTTGGTCGGTTTGTTGAATCTGTGCATCTGTGGACGGAAAATAACAGCAGGACTGCGCTGCAGCCGCGTCCAACGCACCTGGTCAAAGTCCCTGTTTAAAAATAGAAGCGGCTGCCCTTTTATTCAAGGTCAAAGGTCACACGCCACGCCTCATTAGTTGGCGACACGTCTGATTGCGCCATCAGAGCAGGTTTGTTTAAAGAATTAAACGCACCAGTTACTCCAGATGCTGATGGATTTCAGTCACCAAAGAAGACTGGTAGCTTTGGTTTCTTGGCTGTTTTTTTTTTGTTTTTGTTTTTTTTGTCTTTTTAAATTATTGCTTTAAGGAGGGATTCACATTTTCCAAATCTCTCTTTAGATAGGTGTCAAAGCCGCCGTTCTGCGTAAAAACAAACCCTTTAATTGAGCAGAATCAGCCAAAAATAAGGCTTTGACCGTCAGAATTAGTCTCTCTGCTTTGTATTAATCCCTACATCCTGTCTTTGTGTGACTGTTCCTCCAGCGTGGCGACACAAAGAGAGAATATGTGGAGTATTTAAAAGGATATTTTGGAAGAAAGACGCTTGATTTGTCTTGCGCAGGCGGGTCCTGCTTTGAATTAACCTCAAAGAAACTTTAAGTCATGTTTTTGCACAGAGTCAGACGCGTGTATTTTATTAGGGAACAAGTTTTCCAATATGGACGTATGAGAGCTGCTTTAAATTAAAAAAAAAAAAAAAGATCCTCAAATCCTCGTTAAATTCGTCTTGATCTCTTAAGCTTACAAAGTGCTGGGTTTAGTGTGCGCATATCAGAGCGAAGGCTGCTTGCCTTGAAACACTCCAAGTCTCTGTATATTCGAGGAGTGTGCCTGAATCCTGTCTATCGCAGCCTCACTGATAGACATCTCCAAGGTCACCACAGCACCAAGATGTCGACTTCTGCCTCTGCTGCCGAACGTTTCCCCCTCCTTCTCTCCGCTCCGGTGTCACAGACCGGCCTCAAGAACAGCTGCGCTCATCCGCACGGACGAGGCGCCGCTGAGAAAATGAGATCAGACAACGAAAAAATCTCCTTGAACCAGAGGCCTCCCAAAGCTCAGCGAGCCTGGCGTTAACACAGAAAACATCTGACAGGCGGGCTGAGGGGCCAAGAGCGATCAGCCTGTCAGAGCTCCACTACTAGACTAAACATGTTATCGTAAGGTGTTGAAAGGTCTGCAGAGTGCTTCATTGTTTCCTGCCCACAGAGACCCTCTGTAAAGACAGGAGGTTTTTATTTTTTTTCAGCTAAATGGTGCTTAACCCCCATTAGGGAGCCAGCTGGTAGGTGAGAGCAGAAAGAAAGAATAAGACAAGATGCATCTCATGAGTTTAAGTGTAAGTGTGTGTGTGTGTGTGTGTGTGTCCCAGAGGTTGAGTCACATGTGAAAGCTTTGCATCACACACACACCGCTTTCATCATTTCATATCATATCGTGTCAT
The DNA here is from genome assembly GCA_005024645.1 of Planiliza haematocheilus. NCBI lineage: Eukaryota > Metazoa > Chordata > Actinopteri > Mugiliformes > Mugilidae > Planiliza > Planiliza haematocheilus. Next base: position 4,558,859 of record SRSE01001388.1, on the reverse strand, counting down.
GCCGCGTGAACATTTCAGGCTAATTTTAGAGCGGAGTGAGAAGGTTTCTGATTAGTGGGTCCTTTTGTGGAAAGGTGTGCAGGCAGAGAAAACCATTAGCTGAGTGCAGCCTCAGTGTTCCTATCAGACGGATTTATGGCCACCCATTCGACGAGGAGCGACCCTGAGAGAGGCCCCTCTGGACCTTCTCTTCTCAGCTCCCGTCATGTGCTGCTCGTCCTCAGAGCCCACGCTCCTGCTTTGTCTGGCGACGTCCTTGTTGCTCACCGACAAGGCGACGGGCGATGTTGAATCGCCCTCTGCTGCGTTTTACCCCTTTCGGCCAGAGATGAATGTAAATCAGGTCAGTGGACGTAAGTAGTTGCAGCACTGAGAGGCCTGATTGAAATTTACTTGCTGTGCACAGCAAATTGAATTAAAGCGCAGTTCCCCCGTTTAGAAGACCGCCGGGGATAGAAGACTAACACAGGAGAGGGCAGGAATGTGCTGCAGTCAATTAGGAAGTTTGCTCAGAGTTTGATGGAAGCCGTCGAAAGCAAGGGTTACCAAATGAGGTCTGATAAATGTCCTATGAAATTTGTGATGAATAAGCCGCGCAACAGAGTGAGTCAGTACGCCTCCAAGCCGATGCAGCTTGGCAAGTTCTCCTCAGTTCAGATTACGCTCATGAAGGAGAGATGTTCCGTCAGGCAACTTGTGACCTCATTTCAACCATATTGACAACTATTTTTACCCTTTCCCGCGCTGGAAACGTGCAAGATTTAAACGATTTTACTGCGATGGTGTAATGATTTGTTTGCGTAGCGGTGCGTCTGTCGGCGGCTGATAGTACCGCTTTCAGAGAGCATCTGTCACAGTGTGTCAATAGGGCGAGATGGCAGATGGATTTAAGCGAAACAGAAGATTCAGGATGGATTTTCTTGTTGTTGTTGTTCTTTTTTTTAAAATTTTTTATTCGTCTCACCATAATATATCTTCCCTGACTTCCTCCCACATGAAATGCTCCCTCTCCCTTTCCTGCCTTCTCATGCACATTTCTCTCAGTTATCGCCGCTGTCGATACTTCTCGTGGAAACAGCGAGGAAACGATTGATTTTCATGTCACACACTGTGTCACTTCGACTCTCGCAGATGCAGCAGGAGTGTGTCTGCGTCCGGTAAACCGCGCGTTAGATTTGCAAATCAGTGAAGTGTGCTGATATAATTTTATTAGTTTGACTTAAAACTAAATGCAACTCACGCAAGGACTATAAATATACACATGTCACATCAATATTTAATGATTATATAACAATTTACTGACTTTTTTTTTGCTGTATGCACTCAGTAGCCAGTTTACCAGGTTTCAGCTGCTCTTTCAGGCATATTTCTCATCAGCCAATCAAATGGGAGCAACTCAACAGCTTTAAGCAAGTAGACCTGGTCAAGATAATCTGCTGAAGTTGAAACTGAGCATCCGAACGGGGAAGAATGGGGATTTTGTGACCTTGAATGTGGCACATGGCTGCTCTGAGCATTTCAGAAACTGCTGATATAATGGGATTTTTATGCACAACCATCACCGGCGTTTTAAAAATCCAATGAGTGACATTTCTATAGATGAAAATTCCTTATTGACGCCAGAGGTCAGAGGAGAATGGCCAGACTGGTTTGAGCTGATTGGAAGACAACGGTAACTCCAATAACCATTTGGTACAACAATGCAGTGTTGATCCTTGGAGAAGCTACAGCACCAATGGACTGCAGCGCCACTCCTGTCAGCTAAGAACAAGAAACTGATGCTACGATTCGCAAGGGATGCGCAAAACTGGACATCAGAAGATTGGGAAAAACACTGTTTGGTCTGACGAGTCTTGATTTCTGCTCGGTAGGGTCAGAATTTGGCGTACAAAAACACAAAGGCATGGATCCATCCTTCATTTTATCAGTAGTTCAGGTGGTTGAGGCTGGTGGTTTAACAGTGTGGAGCATCTTGGCAGACTACAGGCCCTGTAGAATCAAACTGCCGACCATGTCCATCCCTTTATGACCACAGTGTACCCATCCTCTCCCAGTTACTTCCAGCAGGAGAACGAGTCATGTCCCTAACCAGCTTCTTGAACATGAGTTCACTTTACTTTAATGGCCTCCACAGTCACGACATCTCAATCCAATAGAGAACCTTTGGGAAGTGGCAGAACCTGAGATTTGTACTGTGGATGTTCAGCCGACAAATCTGCGGCGACCATGCCATGCAGTCATGTCATTATGGGTCAGACTCCTCAAGGAATCTCTCCATCACTTGGCATTCAATCAATGCCAAGAAGAATCAAGGCATTTCTTAAGACTAAAAGGGGGCAGACGTGGTACTAGCAGAGAGAGATAAATCGGAGGCACCTACCTGAGTCTATGTATGTTGCAAAATCTGTATAAGTGGATTTCAAAAGCTGTCCGTCTTTGTGCTAAACTAAGATAAGTTAAGTTAACTGGAACCTGGCTGAAGCCTCACGTCTCACGGGCAGCAGATACGATATCAGTCAAACTCTCCTCCAGTGTATGCCACTAATTGTTAAACTATTCTTTTAAAGTGGTGTCAACTTGTGTAAAGTCCTTGTCAGCCCTCAGCTGAAACCTGAGTACCCACGTATGATCCTTATAAAAGTGTTTCCCTATGACTATCCTCTTGATATCATCTCATATAAGGAGGAGTACACAAAAGAGCGATACAACCTACTGATTTTAATGGTTTTCCCGGTATAGGTCACTGTTGAGTAATGGGAGTTTTATCCCCAGGGGACGCCGTAGATTTTAATTACATATGAGCCACCTTGACCTATGTATGACACAACTGTAATTGCTCAGCACCCCAGCCCCCCGAGTCAGGCTGCTCCCTCCTGTGCTTGAGCATCGATCCATCACAACCACTCTTAACTGTTAAGCTGCATCCCCCCTGATATCAGGAGACAGCTTTGCCGTAATCTGCTGAAAACTGACCACGGCCCTCGGTTGTCAGGGAAACATGTTCTGTTTGGCTCTTGCGGGGAGAAGCTGCTCTTTTTCTGCACCGTGGCAAGAAGACCGACTGGAGGATTCAGACGGTGGCACCACACTTCACGTTCGCGCTCCCACAAGCGCACTCTCACATCCAGCGAGCGCACACAAATAAACATGCCCACACAGGAATTTTTGCGTTCATTTGATTTCCTCTCGTCCGCTGTGAATTGGCGCACCTTGTCTTGGCTTAATTTCTTTGTCTTGCCAGCGTTTCTTGTTTGGGTTTGGCGAAGAAGTGTTTGTGATTCTAGCCCCTCCTCCACATTTAAAGACAGGACTTGGATGACAAAGAGATATGAGATGAGAATACAAGCTGCTATTTTTAGCCCAAGGGATGTGAGGATGCAACTGAAGCCACTGTGTGCCTCTCACGTCGTCAGCTGCCTTAATTACCAGTAAAGGGAGAGCTGTTATGATATGCTTTGCTGTGACACTTTTTTTCCGCAATTTGAATTTAAATTGATTTGGACTCTTTATAGAAGCAACAAGAAGAAATAGCAATATAAATCATAAAGCATTAGACATGTACCATCCACCTAGACCAGACCAGGCACCCCCACCCCATAGCAATGACACTCCTTGATGGCAGCAGCCATCCCCAGCAGGATGCAGCCTGACACAGGCGCACACACAAAACGGTTTACAACAGCACAAGGTGTTGACCTGGCCTCTAAATTCACTTCATCCCAAACTGATCAAGTATCTGTGGGACCATCCACAGAGGCCTCTCCCCCTCAATCCACAGGACCCAAAGGCCCCCACTAACAATATTCTGTTGCTGTCTGTAGGACACCACAGGACACCCTCAGACAGAAGGTCCATGTCCATTCTCCCATGAGTCACAGCTGTTTTGGAGGCACAAGGGAGACCAACACAATATTAGGCAGGTGGTCATAATGTTGTGCCTGATTGGTGTGTGGGTATATATATATCACTGTGCATATATATATATAATTACCCTTAATCACCAAGTTTTTATAGCGTTTTTATAGCTCTTTCCCTTTTAATGACAGTGGTGATCTCCTTGCCACATGTTCATCTCCGCATGTGATCAGGCTCATTACCTTCCTGCTGATGGATGAGGCTGTTTTTTCCTCTCGACGCAAGCCCGCAAATACCGTCTTCCGCACTGAAAGGAGGCAGATTATTCCTCACAGATGTGTTACCATTAGGCTGATCGTAGCCTGCTCCCTTAGCCCGTCACAAGTTATCAGTTGATCTTCACTGTGCAGATTGGTTGTGGCTACTAGTGTTAATCTCTGTAGCACATTTCCTCTAACCTCAGCAGCAGCGTGCTTAAAACATTCACATTCTCATTTCAAGCTATTGCAGGAGCTAAAAACAAAATTGTGAAAACAACTTTTGACACTGTGGCAAATCAATCGGCACTGCACAGACACGCACGGCGTTAGCTTGCATGCTAATTAGGAGCATAACAATTAAAGGAGGTGTGACGATCAGCACTTTGATATGTGAGTTTTCAAAGCCATGTAATACAACAAACAGGGCTCTGAAGGGGCCACATCGTCTGTGCCCCGGGGTTCAGGTGCATCAGGCAAATGCATCAAGCAGAACTGCTTTGAAAATCACGGCAGCATGTGATAAAATAAACCGCCTCAGAAGAGTCTGTGGTCAAAAATAGAAGTTCTTTGAAATACTTTCCAGCAAAGTGGTTACATCTCCCCCACCCCCACAAAAAAACAAAACAAAAAACAAGAAAGAAATAGACACAAATGCACAGTTTTAACTTGGCCTCATAAGTGGAAATTGTTGTTGAGGTCTGATTTCATGATTGAGACGCCAGTATTTTCATTAATTGTTGAGATGGATGATAAGTTGCTTTTGTTATTTAGTTGTGGAGAGTTTTCTTAATTTCTTTCATAATATATCTAAGAATTTTGATATTGCCAATGGCCTCATCCTTTCATTATAGCTTTGCACTTCCCAGATTAAGTTACCTGCTTATTATCTAGCTAATTTGTTACCCAGTTGCCCAGCAGCGGCGTATTCACAACTCACGACTGACGATGCCACTTGAACGCCGACCACTTTGTGTACATACCTTTCCGTGTCATAATAACGAGCTCACGAGTCCTCTCTGAAGGCAGCCATGCTCAGCTTCACCGTGACCGCAAGACAAGAGGGAAACCAGGATGGGGGTGTCAAGCTTTTTTTGTTCAGCGTCCATATTGAGCCCAGTTTGATCTCAAGCAGATCTCAACCTGTAACATAACAGCAATGTGGGTGCTGTTTTCTGGTTGCTACTCTTACTAAAACACTGGGCAAATTAGGAACAGCAGTTAATGTCTTTGATATCATTTTTGCACTTTGCAACTGCATGCTATGGGCCAGATTAGACTGCCCGGCGGGCTGGTTGTGGCCCGCATGCCGTATGGTCGACACCCCTAAACTAGGACACAATGTACTGCAACCATCTTTGCAGCCACGTTCCTTTTTGTTTTATTATTGAGCTTTAAATGTGTTAGAAGGCAGATTCTGTTTCCTTTCTGTTCTCTCTCCGGCTACTCCGGCTTCCAGAGGACAGGCGGTTACAGAAAACAAAAGAATGAATGAATGAAGGCTATCTCGGATTCCCTTCATTAGCAGTGCACAGGAACACCAGAGGTTATGTTGACATCCTCGCCGCTCATCCCTTGATCTGCCTTTTTCAGCGCTCTCTCAGGCCTGCATTTGTTTTCTCATTTCCCCTCCCTCAGCTGATTTTTTTTTTTCCTCTCCCCCCGCTGTTCCTCTATTTTCAATCTCCCTCTTTTATCAGATCAAATGTTTATAAATTCATTGCATGCCGTTGGAGACGGGAAGGGTGGCGGTGGCGAGCTTTTGAGAGCTCAGGGTGGCGTAGCATGAATAATGGGATGGGTCAAACGTGTTTCTGTTGAACCAAATGCCTGCCAGAAAGGTGCAAATGTACCCACTTGTGCTGTGCAGATTAATTACACTTAGAAACGTGTTAGGATCAAATGTAACGTCGCTGCTTGCTACACTGCATGCACTCTGCATCACAAAGCTTTACCAAGCAGTGAAAAATGTTAAGCGACAGAATGTGTTCCCTTTTCTTCTCCTTGGCTGAAGGCTGTGTGTTTGCTTGTCTCAAACTTCTGTCATTGTCCTTGAACAGGTGTATCTAGGAGACCGTACGGTGCCTTCTGCTGGGCGATTGTCCTGTTTGATGACTTTGCGCTAGGCTGTGAGACTCTCAGGGCCTCGCCGGCTCTAGGAATTCACTGACTCTGCACTTTTTTAACGGCAGACACGAGCAAACTGCGACATAGAGCTTTAGAATAAGTACAGAAACACATGCTGTTTAGCTAGCAGCCATCTGCTATTACTGTTTTCTTATATGCATTATGCTACGTCACTGATGTGCTTTGAGCTAACTCCTAGTATTAGTGTGCTAATGTACTCGCACTTTCTGACAGTGAGGATGTTTAATAGCCCATAATAAAGTATAGATTTAGTGCCTTAGCAAACTAGTATCAGCTAATTAGTTTCACAAGGAGTATGAAAAACTGAAGCTGGCTTATCTGTAATTTTGAAGGGATTTCGCCATAAAATTCACAACAACACAGTTTCTTTTTAATGAGCCTTTTCATTCAGAACAAAATATAAACTCATGCTGGCACTGGGGGCCATGTCAGGGTCTTGTGTTCCCCAGTTCAATGCTTTGCTAACACACATTAACTCCGGGGTGCACTGTACCGTTAGGACAGTCGAACCAAGCAACTGTTTGGGTGAACGAAATGAGAATAAGAGCCCCCAGATGGCTAACTTTTGGCATATGTTGCCACGACAACCAACTATAATAACCCCTTAAATCTATGAAGGCAGCAGTCCAAAGCCCCCCCACCCTTATGGCCACCTTCTAGCAACCATATGGTAGATTTCACTATGTTGGACTGCCAGTGTTCACTAAGTTTGCCTTGGGCGCTTATTAACGGAGCCGGTGCAATGAAGCGACGTCTCAGGAGTTAGAGTCTTTGCCTGTGGCCCCCCAGGATCAAGGATCCCCGTTGATTAACCCTTCTCTTTTATGTCTGGGACAACTTTGACACACTTACAATTAAAATGTTCCATAAATATTCTCCTGCTTTTTTTTTGGAAGCTTTAATAAGCAGCTACATGAACACAACAAAACCTGTGGCTGCCACTTATTTTGTTACAGTTTCTCAAAAATGTTGACATCTGGTCCAATCTGGCGCAACAGACAATATTAAAAGAGACGCTTCTATTGATAAACTGATACTACTGATAAAATCAAGACTTCTCTCAAACCTGCTTAGATTCCAACTCCTAACACTATCCACATACCACCTTTATTTGCTATAGGGCTGGTGAACATAGGACTCGTTTTTTTTTATTGACTGCATATTTCTGTTTCTCTCTCTTTGTCTTTCCGTCAGGAGTGGCTGGATTTGCGCTGCAGAGGTGTCCGCAACGCCAACGCTTACATCCTGGTGTACGACATCTGCTGCGTGGAGAGCTTTGAATATGTCAAAATGATCAGACAGCAGATAGTAGAGCACAGGTACGGCCAACCACGCACTCTCAGCCGGCGAGACAGTTGCAGACAGCTTGTTAACCCTCAGTGGTGATTTCTAATCAAATCAGCTTGTCACCCGTCCTGAGACAGCATGCAATTTCACAGCCTGCCACAAAGCCATGCAATTACATGATTGTGACAGTGATATTTAGTCTGCTCGTGGCGATATCTTTTAATTTAGCACACTCCTCCCTGTGTCCTGGCAGTTTAATAATGACATTTGATTTTGGCGTCCCTGTATGACAGCCTCCTGAAAACTGACAAGTGATTTAATGTTTATTCTGATGATATTTCTGCTTTTAACGGACATGCATGCTCCTACAGTATATATGGGGTCCAAGCCTTAGTGCGATAAAGGACCAGTTACAAATCATCACCTGCTCTGTCATCTGTGCTACTGGTAATCCTGCATATATTTGCATACAGAACGGTGCACTGAGTGGTCTCATTTGTTTGCTGTGTTGTACATGACCAAGTTGCATCTGCACAGTTCATTGCAGCTCCTGATATGTAGCCATTGTTTATGGCCCAAGACAGAAACCCATTATCCCCAGCAGCTGGGGGAGGGAGGCCTAATGCAAAAGAAGTAAAAATGGGAGAAATGTGCAACCATACGACAAAGATTTGACGTCAGGCTGGAGGACAAAGAAGAAATAACAGAGAGGCGGATGCAGAATATAAACACAAACTGTGAGAAATTGGGGCTTGAAGAGTAGATGTCAGCTGTAACAATAACAAAATACATGGTTCCAAAGCCCTCTGCTCCAAACCTGAACAAGTTTATTTTTATACGCTGTTTTTCCAGCTGTCGACTGTGAAGCATACTTTCTGTTCAGTGAGGCTTGGGTCCCACCATCATTTCTGCACAGTTTCCTCCAATTCTCACAGAAGGATGTGTTATGTCCCCGGGGATAGACCAGGGGATGATACAGTAACAGTGAAGGTAACCAGGAAGAAAGAGACAGAGAGGCCTCTATGAAGAACGGTGAAAAGTGCTGTTATTAGTTTACAGTGCTAAACTGCCTCTTCACAGGGACAGCTTGATTGCTGTCCAGGATGGCCCACTGGCAGCAGATGAGCCTTTCTCTTAGCATTTACAGTACAGCTCTGTTCCTGATGGCCAAATGGGGACGGATGCATCAGATCACCTCCAGCCTGCTGCACCCGGAGGCACACGAGAGAAATAAGCGCACACACAAAACCCCTGCAGAGGCACTCACTGCACGTTTCAAGATTTATGTACACTCGCTCACACATATTCGCAGTACATCTCATTCCTTAAAAACACCGAGCTGACGTGCAAGGAGATATTTTTTAAGTCTGTTGTGGGGGGTTAGGATGTGAGCGCAGCCTGCGAGAAGGAAAAAAGTAAAATGATTTATGCGATGTCGTTCTCAAATCCACTTTTTAAAAAAATTCATCTCGAAATTTGCACTGAACATCTCTCTCTCTCCTTCACCATGTCTTCCTCCCTGTCAAGCTATCTGTCCATCTGTCAAGGCGGACGTGCGGATATGCATATGTATGCGAGTACTTGACAGAAAATGAGGCACGATGTACTGTAACGAAAAAAAAAACATTTATTCATTTATAAGAGGAAGAGACAAACTGTCAACGCAGCAGTCTATACGCCATTATTCGGCTGACATTGAGCTCAGCAAGTCAGCGGATGTCTTGTGCTTGCTGCTGCTGCTTCTAGTTACATAATGTACCTGGAGAAGTGCTCAGTGAATTCACCTTGAATCCCTTGCTGTGTTAATTATTTATATCCTAATGTCATCATTTTTCATTTAAAAAAAAAAAAAAACAGTTTTAATCCCATCTGAGCAGTTACAAAAACTCACTGTTAGATTTTTTTTTTTTTTATATAATTCAGTTCAGTATTTTACCCAGTAACACTGGGTTTTTTTCATGGTGTTTTTTTAATTACAGCGTCAGATGGGAATTCTAACAACCAAATGTTAGTCCAAATGGTTGGAATTTATGACAGATTCAAGTAATGAGCCACAAATGTAAACCTATCTCCGGCCTGCCATGTATTTTCATGCTCAGTAATGCTGTGAACCAGTCACTGCAGCGTGTGGTGGGAGGCCCCTCGAGCCTGTGAGTTCTAATCCTCCAGTCCGCCCCCACACATCTCTGAAGGAAGGAAAAGCTACACAGAGACAACCACTTTGACAAACACCAAGATGATAACTGTGCCTTTTGAAATGAACCATTTTCTTTCTCACGCGCCTGCAGGGAAGGCAGCAGCAGCGAGGTGCCAATCTTGGTGGTGGGGAACAAGAGAGATTTGCAGCGGCAGCGCTTCATGCCTCGCAGGGCGGTGTCAGTGCTGGTGAAGAAGACCTGGAAGTGTGGCTATGTGGAGTGCTCTGCCAAGTTTAACTGGCACGTAGTCCTGCTCTTCAAAGAGCTGCTGGGCATTGCTGTAGCTCGGGGCATGCGCCAGAACCACACCTCCATCCGTCTGCAGGGAGCGTTACAGAGGAATCGCTGCACCATCATGTGACCACGAGGGCTACCTCCACCCCTCTCAACTCAGGAGTGGAGCGGCAGTGGGGAAGAGGACTCTTTATCTAAATGGCTGGAAAAATACCCTGTGGCCTCCTGCTTTACTGAGCTGATTTTTCATAATGAGGTTTAGTAGACTCTTGCGCTGTAAAAGACACTAAAGTATCACACATGGTCATCCAACCACTTCCTAGTTAAATTCTGGCAGTCGCACAGAAACATGGAAGATGGAATAGCAGGAAGCAGGTGAAAACCAACACAATTAGTAAAGCACAGTTGTTTATTTTCACATCGGTTAAACATTTCATGCTGTGCTTCCGAAAATAACACAGCCACAGTTCCGTAGCTGGGCCTGTCTGAATGGGAGCTGTGTTCATGAGACTCAAAACGGAGAGGCAGCAATATCATCCAGTCTTCCTTTTGAATTTGTCACATTCAGAAAGGTCAACGTCAGAGGCCCATACAGTACCTGACATTTTGATTTATTTGAGGTTAATGGCCTTTGAAATAATATAAAGCAAAAATATTCATTGCTGCAGTGATTATCTTGAAATGTACATAAATAGGTAGGATTAAATTAAATGGTGTTTCATTTTAGATTCTCAGAAGTAGCCTGCATTTTGTTTTATTTTTTATTCTCCTGTCCATATTATAAACCTGGCCCGCGGCAAAAGATGAAGGGTTTTTAAGGCTTGCAGCAGAAAATACTGCAGTCCCTTACCATCGTGATCTACTGTAGGACTTTAATCTGCTCCCACCCCTCACTCAGTGTCTGTTTCTGATGAATACATTAAATCCAGGGATCTGGGGACCTGCAGGAGGCTGCAGAGCCTAGAATGAGAACCAGTACACTGCACTGGTTGTTTGTGTGAGAGAGAGGCAGGTATGATAGCTGACATTCAGGCCAGTAAACGACAAACACAGCAAGATGAAAGACAGATGCTGAAGCTTTGTATTAGAAAAGAGCAATAAAATCCCACAGGGATGTCCTGACTGACCACGATATTATATTAAAAAGGCCTCACATACAGCAGATGTAATCCACTTGCGCTCAGATATATCGCAGAAATGAGGAAGCCGAACTCATTGAACTAACTCACTGAGTTCTGCTTCCTCCTGAAATGCCCCACACGTGCACCACGACACAAAACCATCAGTGAAGCTTTCATATCAGTTTCTGAACTATCTAATTGGTAATATTGTGAGATTAACAGTTGCTTTTTGCATTTGATTAGGCATAGATAGGTACTTTGTGAATATAGGTCTGCGCTCAAAGTAAGCAGACCTATTGTACTGTATATAAGAGTGATTCATGGAGTAATTGACTTGCATGCTTTTGTTGGTAGAGCCAACGGGTCAGGGTTTAATTGCACTGATGTGAAAATGTGATATTGTGTTTAATTTTTTGTAATACATGGATCTGCGTGGAGTGAATGTGGTTGTTTTTCACTGGCATGTGAGAGCACAAGCTCATGAATTCTCTCTGAGATGTAGTGTTGAAGCCCTCAGTCGGGGCAGATGGCTGTGTTAGTTTTATTTTGTTTATGTCCGTTTTTTCTCGTAAAAAATATTTAAAAAAAGAGGAGAAATATGTAGCAGAGATACATTAGAAAGCAACTGTGTGTAGCATGAGTTCTCATCGGTTTGTTTGTGTGTGCATTTTCAAATAAAAAGGGCTACAGTTTTTTATCAGAAACGTCGCTTGTATGTATTTTTATGGCGTTAGTACTGTGAGTGATTTTTTTTTGTCTTTTAACACATGATGAAAGATTAAATGCATCTGAGAACAGCAACCTTGCTCTGTTAACTCTTCAGTCACGCCACGCCACATTTAGATCGTTTTGACAACATTGCCATCTTGTGGTAAACTGATGTTATCAGGCGCCAAATCGGAGGCAGACAACAATCTGATGAACATCTTCCAGTTATCGGACATTTGCTTTATATGTGATCTCGATTCCATTCATCAAAACTGGATCATTATCTGGTGATCTCCCTTGAGTTTTGACCTACTTTAATTTCAGGGGGGCAGACTAATGATGCCACTAATCAGTTTATAAACTAATTAATTAATTAATTGAGTAATTATGTGTGCCCTGCTTCATGTGTAGTGGTTGATAGTGGGTCAAAACTATGGGTAGTCTGTTGCCTTTAAATTTCCAAGTAAGTGTCATTTGTTTTGATTAACCACATATTTCTTACATGATATGCACAATATGAACTAAAGTAATGAAGTGAACAAAAACAAAACAACTTCAGATCATTTTAGTATTAAGTAATAATACAGGAAACTAGAATAGGCTATGGCTCTGGGGGGTCTGAGGCCTAGGGTCAGTTGCCTGCTCTAAGGGTCAGGGGCGATAAGTTCTGAGGGGCCCCAGGCAATGACAAACAAGTTTTATCCCCGAAGTCCAAATAAGGGAATCTGTGATGGAGTAGAAAGAAGGAGGGCCCAAGGGATGGTTGTGCAGTATTGTCGATGTACTGGAAGCCTTCAGTAGGTTAAAGGAGGCTTAAGATTGGCATTGCAAAAAGGTAGCCAACTGGGACCCAAACTTGGTTTGCCTGTCCTGACAGTGTACCCTTTCATGTAATCAGTTTGTGACCCCAAATTAGAGTCAAAGGCAGTCGTGTGATCTGTTACTCTGTGTTACTTATATCTAGATTTTGACTTAACCACAGTTGGAAAAGCAGAGGCGAATAACATTAATGGTTAACTCAGTTCCATTAAGCGATCTTTAATACACCTGTGCTTTGTCAAAATTTCTGCTGTGGAATATATATATATATATAAATCTATCATCTGTATCCTCACTTTCGTGGTATCAGGTGTGTAATCCGGGGCCAAACCGCATGTCAAATGTTTAGGAATGTTTAGATAACAACATCACGTGGTGCAGGTCTGAATCCTAGACTTTATTTAATAGAGCGGTCATTCCCATTCAGCCCACCCTACGTGAATGGCCAGGTTAGCGGCCGCTCCCTCTTAAAAGTGCTGCCATAAACGGTTGGGCACTGTCGCCATGGAAATCATTTGCAGTTTGGGGACAGCCTTAACGGATTGCATGGCGGCTGTGTGAGGAGTTTCCTTTCTACCCAGCCCAGCTCTGTGCTGTGAATCCTCTGCAGTCTGCATCAGCAAAGTGTCTTGGCATCACTTCTCGTCCTTCCTCCAGTGTCCGCTCCGGCGTCATGTGAAAGGGGCTCACGGTGGTTTCTGTCGCCCTAGACTGGACCCTCTCCTGTCAGGCTCATTCGTCAGTGCCGACCTCTTCGCCCCGGTTGTCCCGGTGGGATAGTGTCCTAGCTGTCTCCGCTGCCCCTCGGTTCATCCAGCGCTCTTTGGCGTGCGGCGGAGCGGAGGATGAGCGAGCAAGGGAAGGGCTCGGCATCCGCCTCTACCTCGGCCCCGGCACCAGGGTCGGATACTTACAAAGGCTGGCTTTTTAAATGGACCAACTACTTGAAAGGGTACCAGCGGCGGTGGTTTGTCCTCAGCAATGGCCTGCTTTCATATTACAGGTAAACACTGCCGACGCAGGGTGCATGAGCTCTCAAAATAAACGCAGCTTGGGCGCACGGCGACTCGTATTTCGGTGTCAGCGCATCATTACAGCTGGCTGCCTCAGCTGGTTAGCAGCAGGCTAAAGCTAGCTGTCAAATGGACAGTCAGCTGTCTGTTTACTTCAGGGTGACGGCGACACAACCTTCAACTTTAACTCAGTGTGGGGTGCTTAAACGCAGCAAGAAAGACGGATACACGCATCTCAGAAAGCATCTTACTTTGAATTAATAACATAACATGAATGTAGTTAGAGAGGGGACCGACGTGAGCTAGCAAACCAAGCTAGCCAGGCTAGCCTCCTGTCATGAGCTGTCCGAAGGCTGGAGATCCAGCTGTCCGCTCCTCACTGATACTAACCCCACAGCATGCTCTGATCTTTTAATGTGTACTCAATACTCTCTAAGCCCCAATTATTACCCGTTGTGTCAATGTCACTGTTTCAAATGTTCACTTCTTATCCCTGTCATATTCCTTTGCGGGGTGTATCTTTATTCATTGCATTAGCTCGCGTCACTGAGCCAAGCTACTCAATATGATCACTGTAATGAGATAGGTCGCAAAAGACGGTCGCTATCATTCTCATTTTGCCCTCAACCTTCACACAGTTGCTGGCTGTGAGCTAACGTTAACTGAACAATAGCCTGTAACACCTGTGGCTCAGGTGCTTCTCGCAAGGGGAGTCAAGTTTCCTCCGGTGTGGGTGTTCAGGATCATAAAGTATGTCTGGGTGTTTTTCCCACTTTAGTTCGCATCAGCACACAATGTGCTGTCACCTATGTTGTGTAGCTTCATGAAGGTCTGATTAGATATATGTTAGAGAATAATTTCTCTTCCCTACTGCTGGGTCAGGTGCCCTATTTTCTCTCTGAGCAACATGCTAATGCCATGGTCCCTATTTCTGTGTCTTCAATCTCACTGTCTGGCTGTCAACAGACACAGCTGTAGAGTTAGATGATAATGTCCTCCCTCACTGTCTGACAGTTTGTTTTTCCTAGTTGGTGTGAATCCTTATCTTCATGTTTATGTACAATAACCAATGGGATATTGATACATCTCTGGCATCTCTGGACCTGGCATTCATGTGGATGTTACTTGTATCACCCACCTAGACCAGACCAGGCACCCCCCACCCCATAGCAATGACACTCCTTGATGGCAGCAGCCAATTACAATTTATGTTAAGACAAATCACCAAACAGATCACTGTTCTTTTTGTATCAGTCGAATGTGCTTACAGGTGAGTTAACTATCCCCTGGTCTAACCTGCGGTGGTTCAGTCTTGACCTTTGGAACAGCATGTGTGCTAAAATAATAAAAAGGTCACTTTGTAGCATTTTTTTTGTCCAGAGTCACCAGAGTCAGCTCATTTTCTGTTATGTAGTTAACTGGTTATTATCTTGACACACTTTTTGTTAGTGTAATTGCTTGACTCTGGCATGTTTAACCTCTTTGCTTTCTTCCACTTAACCGCTTTTGTTGACAGTGAAATAATAAATGTTTTATTTCCTTAAAGGTGCCCACTGTTCCTTTGGTGCAGTATAGTTGGTTTTGATAGAAATGTAACACTGATGCCAACGTGTTTATGTCCATTGAATTAACATACATAAAAGAACGATCTTGCATTACACTTTAGTGAATTGGCTGCAACAGTTGTTGATCCGGTCTGAACCAGTTTCCTTAATTAAATGCTTCTCAGCAGAATGAAGCTGTGCCCGATGGAGTTGACCTTCCACTGTTAGTCAAAAGTTGTGACTGAATGCCTTCACAAATCACAAATGATTAAATAAACCCTCTAACCTCTCGCTTAAAGTGCTAATGCAAACTGTAATTGCTAGGAGTGATAAAAATAATGTGACACTAAGCTTATCCCTAAAGGATAATTGTCTTTTCGCGTGTCATCTTTCATTGGGAAGTTAAGAGTGCTAAATGAAGCATGAAGGAGTTCATTGCCTTGTTTAAATGATGTTTCTCCGGAGTGAATTCTTGGTGTGTCTGTCTCTGGGTCCTCTGACTGCGGGGCTAAGGTCTGACTCATGACGCTTCCCTACA
Organism: Planiliza haematocheilus; assembly: GCA_005024645.1. Classification (NCBI taxonomy): domain Eukaryota; kingdom Metazoa; phylum Chordata; class Actinopteri; order Mugiliformes; family Mugilidae; genus Planiliza; species Planiliza haematocheilus. The sequence continues at coordinate 4,543,137 of SRSE01001388.1, read as the reverse complement.
GCTCCCTCAGGCATAAATGCAAAATACATTTGCAGATTAAGCAGGGAACATTTTTTTTTGTTTGCGCTTGCAGAAATCTGATCAAAACCCATTTTCGGTTCATCTCATCCCATCCTGTTCTAAAGTCGCACCAAATCTCCTGCACTTTCTCAGGCAGCCTAATGTTCAGCAAAGTTTTATTTGACAGAGAGCTATAGCTGTCTGCGTTCCAGGTGAAAGGATGCCTGTTGCCTGTTGCCTCTACTCTCTATTAATAGTCCATTATGTTGTAAGGTGACTGGTGTCCCTGAAGTAAAGGTAGCCCGTCGACATCTGAGCACAGAGGCAGTGAAGCGCGCGAGTTGTCCCCTCCACTGATGTCTTCCTGGCAGACCACATTGTGTTTCTGACTTCAGGCTTTGTGTGCCTCTGCGTGCGCCTTCTCGGGCTGACAATCCGCTCTTCTATTGTGAGCGAAGTAAAAAGGAAACAGACAGCGTTAATTAACGTGTCTTCATTGTGTGCCAACTGAAAATTGTGTGGCATGTCAGTTGTACACTTCCTGCAGCGCGTTTATGTTCCACTATCTTTGCCCTTCGATTCTAAAGGACAGATAAACATACAAATATTTTAAGTACTGCTCCGGCTCGGTATTTTAATAATACCGACTTTTATAGCTGCTTCTTGTACTTTAAAATTGCTGGTACCTTTTGTGTCTTTAAAACACAGACCCAGAGATTTCGGATCAACCCGTGATATTTTATAACCCATTAAACTCCGTCACGATAAGATGAACTTTAAAGCTTGACAAGCCCAGCGTTCATTGGTCTAATTGTTTGGTTTGCTGTGTTCAATATTTGTTTGCCCTTTTTAAAAGCCTGTTTTATATTTCCGATTAATCAATAGCGACCACAGTGACATGCCATTTAGCGGTCTGCTCAATAACCCAAGGCATCACTTTGATTCCTAAAGCCTTCTCTTGTCGAAGCAAAGAGAAGGCTTAGTTCACTAACCTGGAGCTCAGGAGCCAACGGAGCATAATCAATGCTGCGACTGTGTGGACGGACTAACACACTCAGCACTTGCGCCTGTTAAATTGTAATGAGTTTTATAAAGATTCAGCGTTGCATTTGTTATTGATTACTTCTGGCTCTGATGCTGCAAAGTTTGGTCTTTTACTCCACATCAGCTTTGTGTCTTCCCCCTTTTTCAGCTCAAATCACGCAAAGAGCCTCATTGTGCTGCACAAGACATATAACAAGACCTTTGCCCCCCCACCCCTCGCTAAACTCGTTTAATTTTTAATTTCTTAATTGACTTTTCCTCACAGCTTTAATACTCTCAGCACTACTTATTCGCCTCCTAACGTAAATCCGGCTTGGTGTGTTAGGGAAGATTACAGGGCATTAAAGCTTTGAGTGCTATTGGAGCTGCCATATCAGTGAATCCGGCCTTGTCTTTCATAGTAGGCTAGGCTTTTCATGTTTCCTTCTCAGCCGCAGGAGAGTAACTAGATAGTGTCAGTTTAAGTCTTCCCAGGGGGTTCTGCGCCGTCTGCGTCCCTTTGGAGAGTCGGGTTATGGTGCTGCTGCTTGCACACTGGAGTCCTGGGTGCAGGGAGGCGGACAAGGAGAGACACTGTGAGGTGTCCAGCCTTGGGTTCAGCTGGAGGGTGGAGCCTGGCATGAGTAGTGTTTACTAGACTGGCACATCAGCAGTGTAGCTGCTGTGATCTAATATTTTTATGGTCTCTTCGTTAGTCTTAGCAGCAGGCTGCAGAGTGTGTGCCTGGAAAAAGTGTCTCAGCTTGCACGTCCGGGTCTGTTTTTATGTGAAAGTGAGAGTCGTATTAAACAGAGCAGGGAGTCCGGCCACATTCTCAACATCTCATTGTTTCAGTCTTTCAGCAGGTCATGTCATCCTGTCCATTTTTTCAGCATCACTGCTTAGGTTTCCCGGTCTTATGTTTCTTTTCTGTCTTCAGCATGCCACGCTCCCCAGCGTTTCCTTGGCTCTCTCCCTCCATGTCTTGTGATATTACAGCCCACAGCCACAACAAAGCCTCTCTACATTCTCATGCTCGGGGTACTGAGTCTTTTTTTTTTCTTTGCCTGTCTGTGTTTGTCGCTTCATGCTTATGGCCGTCTCTTCTGTGTTGTTCACTGGTTGTTGTTCTGTCATTACATGCTCCAGATCGGTGGATTTGTGTTTTATGAGGATATGTGCACAGGGCACTGACAGGTAAAGCTCTGCAATTCTCACCTGACCCTGGCTCAGCTCGACTTGCAGCACCCCTCTCAAGTCCTCAGCTGCACCTCACGCCGCACCTTTACAGACTCCTCTACTAGTGCTTCAATGTCCATGTAGTCCTTTTTCCTCTTTCCCAGCTTTTGTAGAATTTCATGGCCTTTGCATAGCCTCAACCCCCTACAGGGCTGAAGCCATCGCCGTGGATCTCATCTTACTTATCAGCAGCACATTCAGTTTGTTGACCCACTTACATCCAGGACTCTGCGGCTGAGCTCGGCCGGTTTGAGACTGGAAACGGGGCTGTTCAGGATCCCTGCCCGCTCTCTGCACTGCTGCGCATGGCCCCAGTGCGGTGTTGTCTGCACAACTGATGTGCACCGAGTGCCAGCGGAAGAGTGGTACACTGAAACGCTTGTTCTGGATTGGCATTATAACAAGACTTGACTTCAGCCAGAGTAGAAGCAGTGTGAGGGAAGGCACAGCCTGGCAGAACTTATAAATACACTTCAACATCTGACTCAATAAGGCAGCAACCACCTTGTTAGTGTCAACTAAGACTGGAGCTGGTGGAGAGGTTTAGAGCTGCTGAGATGCAGCTGCTTGTGGCAGTGAGTGCTCACTGAGGATGGATGAATGGACACTAGCACCCACAGATAAATCCACATGACTGCATGGCTGCATGCTTCCAAGTGGCTGTTTCCTAGGGTATGGACGGGCAAACATGTGACGGGGAGGGCTGAGGATATGTTTGCTTCATATGATACAACCTCCATGCATAAGCAGTGTGACTGGTTCGCTGATTCGCTACGTCATGCCATACAATTCATACAATGCAGGAAGAAACTGGAGAAACACCTGGAGAAACTCCCACCGATCACCTGTGGCCTTATCTCAAACCCATGTGTGACATTTTGCCACAAAAAGTGACCGTTTCAGTTTAAATGTTTGTTGTGCTTATTGCAAACAAATTATGTCACGGTCTACAAGAATTCGTCTTCCAACATGAAAAAGCACGTCGCGGTATGTAACGTAGCTACTGACGTTAGCTAGCTTAATGTTGTTAAACTGCTGATGAACGTTTTAAATATAGTGAGGCTGTGGATAGTAGAGTGGATTGTATAATGACAATAAAGCTAATTTCCTTTCCTGTATTTCCTGAAATACTTTTTAAATACTTTTACTTAAGTATTTTTTTTAAGCAAATACTTTAGTACTTTACTTAAGTAAATTTTTGACTAGGCTACTTTTACTTGTATTGGAGTAATATTTGACAGGAGTATCTGTACTTTTACGCATATGATTTTGCTGATTAGTCGCTGCCCTCTGCTTGAGCCTGCTAATCAGCAGTCTGTGGCTGGATTGAAATCCTGCTCTCCCAGAAACATGAGGGTCCGTCCGTGCCCTTCCGCTTAGCTTGCACTTGGCTGGGACAAAATGTGAGCTAGTCAGCTTTCTACCACAGAACTCAGAAAAAATGAATGATTTTTTTTCTTTTTCCTTGAATGCAATTGTAGTAACATTAACCATATATAATAACTTGACTGGAAACTTTGTTTACTGAAAAAAGATTGTGCTTTTGTTAAAGACACAGTGCATATAGTCACCTACCCCTTGCTCTTTGTCCTAATCTCTGCCCCTGCAGCTTTGGCTCTGTCTCCCTACTATCGCTCTCTCGTTTGTTGCCACCTCTCACACTCTGTTCTCTCTTTGTTCACACTGTTATTCATTGTTTGGTTGTGTTCACTACAGAGGTTTGCCTCCACACAATGGCCTTGTTATCTACAATTTGTGGCCCACTGAATGTGCAACAGTTGGTCTTAGTGGAGGCTACCGGCATTTCAGCACATTCAGAGCCGGGCAGGCCTGTCGCGCTGAATGAATTGGAAGTTCAGACTATCCCGTTTCTTTCACATTAGCTAATGCAGATTTAGGTTTCTTGAATGGGTGTGCTTCAGAGATGTGTGGGTTCAGTCAAATGTCCAGGTAATTACACTTTTGCAGCCCTCTCTCTCTCTATTCCCCTGCTTGTGCTGAATGGCCATAGGAACGTCCGACGCACTATCCTACCTGCAACCTTATGTGAATAATTTGCATTATTGTGTTTTTGACTGTTGAACAAATGACTTTATGTAATGGCAATGAGCTCCTACCTAAGACCCGTGTCTTCAGGTTTTTCTGCCTGATGTTTTCTTGCAGAACACAGGCAGAGATGGCCCATACGTGCCGCGGAACAATAAACTTGGCCACAGCGCACATCGACACAGAGGACGCCTGCAATATTGTCCTGAGCAGCGGCGGACGCACTTACCACCTGAAGGCGAGCACAGAAGTGGAGCGACAGAGATGGGTGACGGCGCTGGAGTTGGCCAAAGCCAAAGCCATCCGCATGATGAACGATCAGTCAGGTAAGGGCTTATGTGGGAAATGTAATCTCCACAACATGCTGTTTGTACTAGAAGCGCAAAGTGCAGGGGTGTAATACAGCCATGAGTCACAGGTGCAAGATGTTAATGGTCAGAATCCTCCTCGATAAATAAAGGCTGGGTTGATATGGTCTGAGTAAACATACTAGTGTGTGAAAGGTGTGTTCGTATCCAGGACAGTTCCTAGGCCTGCCTGGATATTTGGATATATTTGCTTTTCCTTCACTCTGTTGGTCTCCAGTGTCCTCTGCAATTTGATATTCATCCCAGCTGTTGTTGCAGCTCACACCTTTTCTTTAATGTAATTCACGTTCCATTGTGAGCCAGGAGAGGGCAGCGCTGTCTGCTCAGTCAACTTGGAAAACAAACTGGAGTATGCAAATGGTGCTGTGAGAACTGAGCTACCATTCAGCGCCCTCCTGACAACAGACCTCTCTCCTTTCCAAAAGGAACTTATTCTTGCATGGTTGTGTTAGATGTTGGTGGTCAAAGGGTGTGGGAAAAGGCTGGGAGGACCGTTTTTCTTCACGTTTCGCCCTGGCATCATCCCAGAGCCGCTCTGCCCTGAGTCCTTTGCAAACAGGGTCTACAGAGACCGAGACAGGCTATATATTCCTCTGGCCTCCATTTGAAAGTCAGATCACTATATATAGACAGGGGGAGAATGCGAGTGCTTTTTAGCTCACCACTTCCAGTAAGCAGCAGAGGAATGCTGATATATTTGTATTTTAAAAAGGTTAGGTTATTGAACAGCAGTACTTAGTGTCTGTGTGTGTTTGTGTGTGTGTGTGTGTGTGTGTGTGTGTGTGTGTGTGTGTGTGTGCACATTTGCTAAAGCTTTCACAATTTGACATCCTGTTTTAGACAATGTCCATCTTTGTGTGGGATGTATTGCACAATATGTTTTCTCTACAAGAGAAGCAGAGAATAGTGGAAAAGACAGACACTGGTTTCAGTTTAATACTGATTAAAACAAGAATATAGTGAGAAATCCTGCTGGAAACAAACGTCTTTCATTCAAATCCAGTTGAAATGCATGAATGCATGAATTTATCATCGCGTCGACCACACAGTGTAACAGCTGTTTTGAGCTAACACTATATTGAAATGAAACATTTGTAAAAGAGCTTTCTGATTACAGCAGAACATGTTATTCATTCAAGTGATTATAAAAAGGTCAGCATATGAGTGTGCAGTATGACCATGCTTTTAATCTAATGTACTGTAATTGCTGGAGTAGCATTTAATTTAAGATAATAATAATAGAGGCGGTCAAGATGTCCGTAATGAGAGAGGTGTGTGTTTGCTCCTCGCTCAGATAGGTTTGCTGTAGATAGTATGTTTTAACTGTGTGATCAGCGTGTCTGTTTGAAGCAGTGCTGCTGTTCCCTCTTTAACTCTGATGAATGAGACGTCGCTAGTCTTCAACTGATATTGGATTTTCAAAGGCTAATGTAATACCGGTAGCTTGGCGCGTGAAAAAGCCAATAGTCAATTAATCAGCTGATATCCCTGCTCTGCTAATCCCACGGTGACGCGGTCGGAAATGCCATGCTATGAGCAAAGACCTTATCATGCTCATTATTAAAGAATGTCTTATTATGTCAGATATAAAAGACTAAAACTTTTGTTTAAATAGGAGTTATCTCAGGTACGCAGTGACTTTGCCACGACCTTGTATACTGAGCGTTCATGTGGCTGGTGGAGGTCGCACCACCGCTATCAGAGCCGTTTTTTACTGATAGCAATAGTTTGTAAAAATGTCAATAAATAAGTAGCGCTTTATTTGTAGATCACTTTAGAAAGGGACGTAATATGAAAGGCTTTACACAATAAGAACAATATCCTTCAACTCTGACCTCCAAACAACAAAATAAAATCAAAAACCACAGGTAAAAGGATTATAAAATGCCCTGATGGTGCAGATTAGTCAGCCAAACGTCTGTCACTGACTAAGCGGTTTTTCTTCGTCCCACTGTTCCTAGTAAACCAGTGGCTTTTAAAGATGCGCTGAGCCAGTTCGAAAAATAATAACAACACCATTTGAACAAACCGACAGCAGTGGCTGCAACTCCAAAAAATTGCTGTACCCTGCAGTTCCCGCAAAGCAACTCAGCAGTGTCTCTCTTCCTGCCTCCCAGACGCCGCCGACCTCTTTCAGCCCCACACCTCCGCTCTGTAAGGCGGGAGATAACCCCGGAGACTTTGGGAAGTCTCCTTAAGAGGCACAGAAGATGAAGTGATGTATAAAATTGGTAGAGCTTGTGTTTCTGCCGTCTGCAGTCATTGTGGTTTCACTGATTATTAACTACTGTTTACTAAACACTGCCGATTGCAGCCTCTTAAAATATTTATTTAGTCTCTTTTTTGAAATAGTCGACATAATTAGTGTTATAATTGCTGCTGTGCATTAGACTTCATGGAGCAGTAAATTGTGTGCACTTCCAGCTTTGAGTTAGTATCTGCTTTAAAGCTTAGAGAAAGGCTATAGGTGTGCCTTTGTGTTTTTCTTTCACGGCTGATCTTTCAGTGGGAGGAGGATTTAAGAGAATGTGAGAAAAGGGAACGTTGCCTGAGCGCGTCTACGGAAAGTTAAGTATCTGTTAAAGCAAATGTTACTGAGAGTAGTACCACAGCGAATCACTGTGTTGGGTCTTATCAATGTTAAAGTTTAAAGATAAATTTGCCACCTGGTCTCTTCCATGGACAGACATGGATCAGTGACAGTGCCTACAATCATTAACCTCCCATCTCCTCTGTGCCTGTGGAACAAAGAGCTCTTATCGATCTCTTCAGGAAGACACAGTGTAAAGCCTGGGCACATGGTGTGTGCCAATACAGAGAAGAGTTATAACTTGATACCATTGATGTGGTTTGTCACTTCATTATCGTCTTATTGTTCTTCAAGTTCAACCTTTCTGACCAGATCACTGAATCAATTACTCGAATTAGCACTGGTGAATTTATTTGAACTGATGTGTCTCCTTTTTATAATTGGTTGTCCTTCTTTTAGTGTATATGGTTTTAATATGGACTGGCTTTCCAACACATACTTTCAGCAGATGGCAGTGTTTCCCCTCCCTTGAACACGATCGCCCTCGTGGTCTGGCCTCCCTCGTCTTTGCCAGTGCTGGTGAAGGACTGATAATAGCCTGTGAAATCATCACTTGTTCCAGTGTTGCCTTGTACTTGAGAGCCTGACATACTCCTCTATTTTGATGTAGCCTGTGTGAAAATTTCTTTAGATGGCTAATTTTAGTTGAAGCTGCTGGGCGGAGGGGGGTAGGGATGAGAAATGAACTGTGGTTGGAACCGGCCATCCAGTGGGGAGCTGTTGGTTGACTACCAGCACCTGACCTGCATGCAAGCTGATGCCTGTCCTGAGTTCTTGAATAACTGTGCATTGATCTACGTCAGCCTTTGATCAGTAAGTCAATGTGACAGTCTGAGGGTCATGTTGTGCTTAAACTGACTCCAATTAGGTGCGTGAGTAAATCATTGACTGTGCTTAAATTACTTCAAGGGTTTCAGTTATTTTTATCGTCTTGCTTGTGTTATTTCATCTTCACCCCAGTTTTTGGGCTTCCTTTACGAAAAAACATATGTGTCCTCTGTCCATGGTGCTGAAATCGTAGGGCTATAGGACGAATTGAGGACTGATTAAGATCACCTCATTGAACATCCGTATTTATGTAAGTATTTGTCGTCTTTTCGGCTGCTCTTTCCGTCTCCTTGCCTCTTAGTCTTGCTTTTTTTTACCCCACACACATTCTCGAAGACACTTGCTCTTCCTCTCTCTTCCAGTCACCCTCTCACTCCCTGTCTGGTGTTCCCACCCCCTCCCCTTTCTCTCTCTCTCTCTCTCTCTCTCTCCTTCTCTCTTTCCTCTTCTCTCTCAGTAAGCCGTTTACTCCGCTTTTCATCCGGCGGGGCTTTAGTTCTGAATGGAATGACCTCCTTCTTTCTCCCCTTTTCACCCGCTTCCTTTTGCTTAAGACACTGATATTGTCCCGGAAATTCGGGTTAAAATACGCACGGGATAAGGCTCAGTCTCCCGCTTGTAAGTACACAGCTTTTCTTCCATTTGTGGTGCACTCAGGAACGTGTGTGTGTGCGCGCGTGTGTGTTTATGTGGTTGTGTGCATGTGAATCTGATCATGATGATTGTGTTTACTTCATACCTCCATATCATAGTAGTGCAATTTGGATGATGTGCTGTGCATAAACCACCAATGATGTAATTTCAGTGTTTCACAGTAATTAAAATGTGCAGTAGATAACTGCCATTGAAACTAACTCTAACCCTGGAGCTTAAGAAGGAAATAAGGAAGTGAAAATAGTTCCTCAAATAGAAAAAAATAATAGAAATATAGTAAATATTGTGTATAAATGAATTTAGTAAGCCGTATTGTTTAGGGTCATTTAATCTCTGGGGCAGGAGACTATATCTTCCTTTCTGCAAAATCATGAATGTGTCAATAAATCCGTGACTGGTATGATATTAATCTGGTGATGTACACTGATTTGTCCGTAAGGTCATTTTGTTTTCCCTCGGCCGTTATGGAAATATTCACAACTACTGTTCTAATCAAAGTCATGTCAGCAGCAAGTGAGCGGCGCCTTAATTGCTTTTAGTTTGTGATGTTATGTAATATATATTTATATCATTTTAATTAATCAGCAGATGCTTCGTTTGCAGTGGGATCCAACCTGCATGATGCCTTGCTTTCCAAGCTCATGAAGGGATGTTATGAAATGACAGATGGTATGCTTTTCATCTTCATCAATTAGTTCTACCGGGTATGCACGCTCAACTGCTTGTCCTTGTTTGTCTTGGATGTAAAAGCGCGTGCCAGCAGAGTTCGATATGCTGGATCAGCTCAGTCCCCAGTGACAAGTGAGATGGAGACGGAGAGGTCAGTCTCAGATTCAGTCTTCTCATGTAACATACTGCAACTGAAGCCAGGATCTTCACAGAGACCTTAAACGCTGTGTCTGTCCAAACAGGCGACCGGCCAAAAATGATGTTTTGTTTGTTTCAGGCAAATTTTACTTAGTTTGCTCTTGTATTAAGTGTCCCTGTGAAACTTGTTGGGTATGCTAACCCATTGGTTTTGGAGTTACACGACCATCTGCCATGTCTCTATTAATTTCCCCTGTGTTAGTGTTATTTTTTTGTGCAGTATATTCTAAAGTGATGTAACTGATCAAACCCACTGCCATGTTCTACTGGTTTGGTACCTGCTATCTAGTTTTTCACTTTCAGGTCATTTCTCTCTTCATTCTCATCTTCCTTTGTCACGATAGTCTGAAACCATGTTGGGTTTTTATACACATGTTGAATGACTTGACTAGGACATCTGCACAGAAAAACTTTGGCACTTCCCTCTTATATTAATCTCTATATATTCTATATATCTCATATCTAAATCCTCTGCAATGCGTCTTCTGCTATTAGACGTCTTTATATTAGAACAGGCTCACTGCTACTGTGCTGCCGAGAAGAAGCATTTTACAATCAAGCTTTACTCCCACAGGTCAGTTGTAAGTATTTTGACTGCACTGTGGGGTGTTTGCATGTTGTCCCTGTGTCTGCGTGGGCTCTCTCCAGGTCCTCCGGCTTCCTCCCACCTCCCACTATGTTAATTGGTGATTCTAAATCACCGTAGGTGTGCATGTGAGTGTGAATGGTTGTCTGTCTCTCTGTGTATCTCAGGGTGTACCCTGCCTCTTGACAATGACAGGTGAGATAGGCTTCAGCAGACCCTGCGATCCTTCACAGGAATAAGCGGTTACAGGAGATGAATGAATGAATCACTGCACTGTAGCCGCACGAGAGTGTAAATGTTTTAGTGTATTTATGTTTCTTTTTTAACCAATTTAGTCTCATTTACTGATTATTTTATTAATCTGTCCAAGGAGAAAGGTGCCATCATTGATGTGGTAGTAGGTGTTGTTCTTGTCTATTATGAGGTTAAGGCATAAGGCTTTATTCACCTGTTTATGCTCGACTGCAGTGGTTTATAATTAGATTAAATATCAATTGGCTGTATTCAACTTGAGTAGTATCCATAAATATTACTGGGAGTTATTAGTTGCTCTTGTGGAAGATAATAAGGTTTGAATATTGGTTTATTGGCATTAAATATATTCTTTAATGGATTTAAAAGATCTGTAAATGACGCTGATCATGATTAAACACTGCCAATCGACATAAAGTGCGTATTGTTACCCAAGCTGCACTATATAATCGGTATTATTGTGCTCTCTTTTGTTGTAGTGGGATTCGTCTGCTCCCTTGGCTCGAGTGTGTACACTGACCTGCTGTATACTGCATGAAACTCATTATTAAGCTTGCGTCGTGTCCCAGTCGACACACACACATTTTCTCTCTGTCGCACACTCTGAAAGCTTTTCTGCTTTATCGGCAGCGAGGAGAAGGTGAAAATCTGAGAACCCTACTTGGGCTGGTCATTAGAATATGAATTAGTTCAACATTGTTCTGAGCTTTTAGAAAAGACAATAGAGGTTCAGTATTCAGTTTCTCCATTTTCCTTCTTTTTTATCCTCTTAGTAGAGTTCATTGTTGTGACACGTCTCTTTCACTGGTTAGGTGAAACAGTTTTCTCCCCAAGGACAAGTGTGATTTTCTCACAGCACTATGACTGTGTGTGTTTGGTATTGTTTCAGCTGTAAAGAACAGTAGAGTTGGAAGCTGTATTGTTTGTTAAACACCAGCTGATTTCCCTCTTGGTTGTGTTGTATATTACGTTCTAACAAATATACCTTTAGTATCTTATTAAAGGTGTTTACTGTAAATGCAGCATGGATGTGAACCAATAGGGAAGCAGCTTTTACAAAACAAGCAGTACTTTATGTCAGGCGACAGTGTCAGGTGGTGTGATGACACATATAAAACCTTTTTGCACAATTATATTAGGGGAAACATATTCGTGTCCTATTTTTATGTGGATATTAAGTCAGTGTTGATGGTACTTGTAGTCAAATTTCTCTGTATGTGTGCTACGTTGATACAGAAAAAGTTATTATAATGTCTATTTGTACCAGGGAGCATTGTGTGCAAACACCTGATGCTCATTTCCCAGTGTCTGATAAATTAAAGGATTATCTGTTATCTAAAAAATAAATAAATCTGAAGTAATGTTATCCCGATGTTTGACTAGAACAATTAAACAAATGACACAAACTGAGCAACGCTACATCTGCCTGACAAGCAAGTATTCCAAACATGTTAAGGCTATAACATTGAGTCCTGTTATAGCTGTAGACAATGCTTTGTTGACTAAATACATTTCATCACAGAAAGAACATTATTCAAACTCTTACTGCTGCTGGTCTTGGTTTGCTTTTCCAGTGCAAGGCCTCGAGCGCACTTATGTCCAAATGAGGAGTAAAACCTTTGTGCATTAAAAGGCACACACACACAAAGCTGATACTTTAGGGCTGGCATTGGGGACAGCGACTAACAAAAACTGGCAGCAGAATGTTTCTAAAGGCACTGGAGAGCGATTCGGTTGAAGGCAGCACCGGACGCCGCTGCTGTCGGCAGCTCGGTTTCTGGATTGTCTCCACCATGTGTCCTTTGGCTAAACTAATACAGCTGCTGCCTCAGCTTCTCTCTGCTGGGTTGATGTCTGTCTGAGTCCACATTACTTCTGTTTAGAAAGATTAAATTTTCACTGTTGGAAATGTAGTTAGTTTGCAATATTCACAAGCGATTGATATAACATCCTGCCGTTTTCCTGAGAAAAAGAGATTACGAAGACTTTTGAAAAGTCGTAGCCTCTGATGAATTCCTGATGGTTTTGTGAAATTCTACAAGGAAATAAAGATGTCTCGCTAAAACACAGCATGACCAGGTCAGGTCACGCAGGGTGATAATGAATCACAGTAGCACTGAAATCAGCCTCCCACAGCAGCTTTTGACCGCTGACGTTTTGCTGTCGGGAAAGTTCAAATCTTGAGCCTGTTTAAAATGTACATGCAAGACAAACAAACCCACAAATGTCACTGAACTGAAACTGTTCTCATAATGAGCAGTGGTTTAAAATACTGTCCAATCTGCAGCCCTGGTCAGCAGCCATGGAAACACAGTTGAGGTTTATGTTTATAAAAATATCTACTTCCTAAAAGTAAAATTCACTAGAAATCTAGGACTTCTGGGCTTAATCGCAAACGTTGTGGAGACATAGATTATTTCTTCACATTTCAGAGTATCTCCATTTGCATGTGAATTGAAGAAAATTAGTTTTTAACTTCTATTTCCTGCCCAGACGTTTAAAGGCACAGCACACAGAGGTACTTACATTAGCAGCTGCCACTCAAAGAGGCTGCCTGGAGTTTATTTGTCAGCGATGCCTACGTACACGTACGGCCGGATGATTCACTGCCTCAGCGTATCGAGCCTCCGCTGTCATTTCACTCTGCTGCGTGGGGCATTCATATATGAAGTGTCTGTTTGTGATTACTACATCATCAGGCTCATCCACGGTTCTCTTAAGTCAGTGCAGACTGACGCAGGAAGCAATTACTCCTAACTCTTCCATTTGTGGTTAATTAAAGATATTCCACCTCCTTTGGGTAAGTGGGTTATTATCACCACAGGAACGCATTAGGAGGCTTCAGCTTTGTCTTGTGTTTCACTGCAGACAAATTTCTTTTTCTGATCCCTGCTTGCGAGTGGTCTCGAGTTTCCTCTGTGACAGTGACGGAGCACAGCATCACTAAAATTTATACGGTCACTGCCGCTGCTGCAGTAAACACACGTTTGAGCTGTCTCAAATTCAGACAGTGACTTCCAAAATGTCATTGTAAAAGTTTTTTTCCTCCATGATGAAAGACTTCTCCCTCTTGAACTGTTTGGTTTTAATGAGCTCGGTGCATTCAGCCGGTGGAGCCGGTGTGTGTGTGTGTGTGTGTGTGTGTGTGTTCCTTCATCTGAATGCAGCCACTGGTATAATGAGACTGTTACTTCTGCTCTTTAAACACCATTTTCTGTTTAGTTTGTCTTTCAGACTGTTTGACCTCCCACTGTCTTTCCTCCAGTAAAAAATAAACAGGGGTTGAATGTCTTCTTCTCTTTGGGATATCATGTGATATTTGGATGAAGCCAGAATTCACTCCAGGGTCCTGAGCTGTTTTGATTTCTCTCACGGAGATCACAGCCTTAAATGACTTTTCAGAAAGCTCTCTCGTATGCCGTAAATATCCATATACTTTATTCCATTATTACCACATGTATGTGGTAATAATGATAATATTTAGTAGTTAACAATGCAAAATTTAGTACAGTAGCTTGAACTCTCCAGTTGTTATTAAGGCCTATATTATTACATGTCGGTCACACACATAGCTACACTTATTCCAAAAATTTAGCTCACTGCTTTGCATCGATAGCGATGACAGAAAACAAGGGACTCTTTAAACGTGCGTCGGAGAACATGATGTGTTACATCACACGGAGCCTGCTGTTTTTCACCAGGCCCTCTCTGTGTGGCTGGACTTAACCGTAGTGGAGAAAAGAAAGGATGAAGGTCAAGTGCGTAATTAATTGTGGGTTCATGCTTCATTGCCCCCCTGGAACACGCCCCAGGACATTTACGCGACGTCATTTATTTATAGTCAGCCAATCTTTCCTTGTCAGCACTTCTCTCACCTCGCTTGTAGCCTGAGGTGATACCTGTTTCTGCTGTTATCAGGCATTTCTGTAGAGCCGCTGCAACAATGACATTACAGCAGACTGGCTCATGTAGTAACAGTGGGAAGGTTTTTAAAAAGGAAATAAGTACTGCATAATGTGCTTTCCATGGACACTATAGTCTGTTGCCATGGTTATTATATATTTTTTTATAGTACTAGATGTTTTATTTTCTCAATCTAGCCTATTTTGTGTTTGTTTATTCAGAGTCATTACAGTATGAGCAATGAAAGACCTGTGGACTAGACGATCTGACGGGTTAATTTGAAAGCTGCACACTCAGATGTTTGATGTGATTGCTGTAGCTCTTTTGATTTTAATATTATGGGATTCATGATTGCAAAACTGAAAACTGCAATGAGACTGATTCTGGTAACGATTAAAGATGTTTGTAATTGTATGTTGTCTTGCTGCTGTGTAGACAGGATGCATGATTATAATCATCATATATCAAACTATAATGGCCAGAGCCGTTAAACTTTCATCCACTGAAAACACATTTAAACAATCAATTTCCGATAAAATAAAGAAAATATGTTGTCACTTAAAAATTATGACAATGAACCTTTAAATAGCAGAGCATTTATATATTTATTGAAGTTCTCATTGCCATACTTGTGTTAAACTACTGTACACCTTAAAGGGGAATTACCGTTTTTTACAACCTGGACCTTATTTCTGGAATAAAATACGATCACTTACCCGCATATATAACTTTGGTGTAAGTTTTTTGTCATTCGGACGATACTTAGATCCATGTATATCCATATAGTGGGAGTGACTGCGGCATCCAACACAGCCTCTAAATAACACATTATCTGCTGCTAACTTCGGTCATTTCACCAATATTGTGTTATGATATGCTAGTGATATTCCTTGTTGAGTCCAGAGTTACCTGTTATCATCATCCAGGGTCTGTAGATTGACCTACTAACCTCAGACCTGGATACCATCTCTGAGCACTATGTGCGGCTTGTTTACCGGTAATTTACTACTGCTAGTTCTTTGCAACAGATAACAGGCAACTTCGGACTCAACAGGGAATGGCACTGGTGTATCATAACAAAATGCGTTGCAGTGCCCCAGTCACTCCCATCCCCAGTTATATGGGTGAGTAAATGAAAGTATTTTATGTCAGAAACAAGGTCCAGGTTGTAAAAAAAAAAAAAAAAAACAGTAGTTCCCCTTTAATGTGATGGTGACAAATGCCATGAAATTCATACATTTTAGAAATGAAGATCCAAACGCACTGTATCACAAACACAATAACAAAGAATTAGATGAAAAGGGTCTGGATGTTCAAAGCAATGAATTATTGTGATGGATACATCAAACAAAATGTGTTGATCAGAGCTTGGTCTGAATTGTTAATAGGGATAGTGCAAAATTTAAAGACAACTACAGGGTGTAGTCGAGTGCTTGAAGACGATAATTGTGTCTTCATAGTAAAGTTTGGAATTAAAGACTGATTGTTACAATCAAATAAAAACACTCATATAAATTAAGAGACACAGCACAGAGTACCAGGAAACAAATAAAAACAGTGTGGTCGTGTCTTCATGAAGTTCTAAACTATTCCACAGTGCAGGGCCAACAACAGACCTCACGAGGTTCAGCTCTGTAATGAAATGCAGTGTGAGTCTGTCAAGAAACCATGGTGTGAATGTAGTTCTACCTAAAATTGGTGTAAGATGTGTTTTCACAGAAAGCCACAGATCACTGTAGAGGGAGAAAAATGGGTTCAGGCGTCCAAGGTGACCTTGATTTACAGTAAGTACAGTGTGATGGGTATGACAGCAATAATGTCAACCTTCACATACTTTAAAAGGAAGCCAGTGAGGATCGTTATTTCAGCCCAGACCTTACTGTAGTATGAATTCTGTTGCATTGGTAAAGGTTATCAGGTCATCAGCAGCTGATGATCAGCCCCTTAAAAATATTCAGACTGAGCATGACGCTAGTGGGTACATCAAACCGTTGAGGAGAGGATAGACAATTTATTGAAGTTTTCTTTTTGTTTGACCTCACATCCTTCGTCTCACGGCACCACTCAGAGTTAATCTAAAATCTCTTCATCTCCCTCTGTAACAATCTGATCATACATCTCATACATCTCTCTCTCAGCTCTTCATTTTTAAAAGAACATAGCCTTTATTTAATACAAATCACTGTCATTTAGTTTCTTCAAAAATCAATGCTGTCGTGCTGCCGAAGCAGACGGGAGGAAGCAGTTTACTCCGGTCGTGGTTTTGTCGATGACTGTTGGCTGCCGAGTCCTATCGCCTCTCTGCTTCACTCACTCACTCTCTCCCGCCCTCTCCAGTCTGCACTGCACTGAGGGAAGCATGTGGAGGAGAATAGCAAATGTGCCGAGCTTTGTGAATGTGTGTGTGTGTTTCCGGAAGACAGGGAAGCAATGCAGGAGAGGAAGATAGGAATTACAAGACGTGGCGCCTGCGTCGCTCCCCACGTTATTGTATGTATGTGACTGTGCACGTATATGTGTGTGCACGCTGCACTGCTGAACAGGGAAAGTCGCTGCCTCAGCCCGCCCCCCCCTCTCGGCGGGATTATGTAGCGGCCCAGGGCAGCGTTGCGTCTCAGGGAACGTGGAGTGGGATCGGGCCTGCAGAGAGTGGGATGAAGGGCCGGAGCTGCTGGGAGCCGGGGACTGTCCGCTCCCTCTGCAACTCGGGCTGCCTGAGTAAACTCAACCAGGGTCAGTACAGTTACGACTACAGCTACAGCACAGGAGCACGGAGCTGTCACACTCCTCTCCATTTGCCTAACGACGATAGCTTCCTCATTCTGCCATCTCCTCCTTATCGTACGTCTGCGAGGTAGCTGTCATTCCTCCATCCGTCTCCCCCTTTCTAGCATCTGTCATCTGTCGCCGTGGATTCTCGCATTTCTGCAGTCTCCTTCAACAATGCAGCACCTCAAGCTGTAAAAAGAGCAGCCCGTCCTCTCTCCTGCTCTCCTCGCTGCACGCTGTCTCCTTCCCTCTTTCCCCTCTTTCTCCCGGGCTGCTCTCACTCAGCCTCATTCCCCCTCTCTTTTTTTTGCGCCTGCTCCACCTCACATTTGCATATGGATGAGTTGTAGCCTGCCAGGCCTGTGTGTTGTATTGGCAATCTGTCTGTGTATCTGTGTATTATGAGTGTAGAGTTCATTGCACCATCAGCAACTGTAGAGTGGGATGTACTGTATATCCCAGGGTCATAGAACCCGTTTCATATTGTTTAGTAGGACAGTAACTCATTACTACAGATTACAGAGGAATGCTCCACCTTCTGCTCACAGGAAATATTATTATGTACAACACATTGACCAAATGGTACCGTATTTTGTCAAACAAATCAATATTCTATTACCGCTCGGGGCTGGTTAATAGCATCCTGTGGGTTGTACGTCATGTTGCCTGTATATGATTATGTTGTTACTTTTGGAGCAACAACGATGGATGTCTCAGCTATCACATTTTCCTTTCACTCATGTTGCTCTGTCTTTCCACCTCTCTTACTTCATCTGTCTCTTTCTTGCCATTGGCACAGTTGGACAATGTGGAGTTGAACAGCTGTGCTCTGAAGCCGCGGGCTCTCAGTCTCCTCAGTTTGTCTGTTTGTTCACTGAAATGAGGCTCTCATAGGTAGTAAAGCCTGTGTGGTTTTAACACTTAAAGTCTTTTTCCTTGGAGGCTACTGTATGCTCACTTCATCATGAATGTTGAGATGCAATGACGTGAGATAAAGAACAGAAGTGAGAACCTTTTATATCCTAACCCTGCACATCGGTTCATAGACACTTACCTGGAATCCTCCAAGGGCTCAATCAGTGTGTAAATCAGATTTGTATTAGTATTAACCAATGTTTGCACAGCATCGGAGGAGATTTAGAAATGTGAAACAAAAACAGTTGTCTGAGTGTTTTGGGAATAATATCTAAATGCTAATTTTCTGTGAGATATTTTGCGTTCCTGAATCGATTTATAAGTCCACATTCAGTTCAATTCGATTCATTTAGAGGTATTTTACTTTCAAAACAATGTGCTTAGTTATGAAAAAGATTTACATCAAAGTAATGTTGTCACTGGTTTTGGAGATTTGTGGTATTTAAACAGTATTTTATGTCTAGAGAATGGACTTTTTTTCAGTCCCAAAAACATCAAACTGTCCTCAAAGAACTACCGTCAAGGCAGGGTGATGGTGAAGTCGCCTCAGGTTGCCTGTGTCTGGACTAAAAGGTTGCACTTGAATTCACCACAAAGCCCTCACAGCCAACAGCCAGCTGCCACATACCTACCTCTACGAAAGGAATCTTTCTTCTGGGAAGCCATAAGAGCTGCTATCAGCTGAGAGACTGTGGAGCTAAAACGAGCTACAAACCGTCGCGGAGAACTTGCCTCTCCCGGTGATCAGTTGAATAGGCTGAAAGAATGGTGACAACAGTCATTTCAGCTGTTATTACATTTTTGTTAATGTCAGTTTTGCATTTGAGAGGCAGGGTGACAACAAAAACTTAATATTTGGAGGAAAAAGCTTAGTGTTCATGTTCGCATGGGTAGTAGCACTGGCTTTAGCTGCTCTAACTTAACTTTTCCATATCATTGATTCATCTGATGGTAGACGTCTCATGATATTAATTTGATCACAACTGGGCTGTATTAGGCTATTGATTCCCGTGATTTTGCTTATAAATTCCGATTGAGGGATTAGCCTACCTCTGTGATAACGCAAAGAGGTCTGCCATGGCGGTCAGTTCAGAATTCGCCTAGAAGCTAGCTCACTTCTAAAATCCCCGTCATTCCTAATTAATTAACCTTCGCTCAAATCACGAGTCACGACAATGCCTTGACATACCCTGATCACGAGCTCATGGCATGGGATAGCAATCTATCAGCATCTCATCAAGCATCAGCAAGTAGCGCTGGATATCAGTGAACAGGGACAGTACAACAAATTAAGTACAGCCAACATGTCACATAATGAAAAGTTAGTATATCACAAAATTCTACTAAATAAAAGTTGCTATAAAGGTGATAGCGACTCATCACCGAACTACCTTCACAGCAGGGGAAGTCGCGCTAGCTAATTAGCTAGCAGGCAATGCTAGAAAACAGGTTGAAACAACCAAGATAAAATATAAATAATTACGCTGTGCATATACAAATGAAGACCAGTATAAGCATCGCAAAGGGCCTCTGATACAATATAGACAGTTGACAATTCAAAAGAGGTCGATATTTCAGCAATTTAACTCCTGGAACAATTCAATGCGCAGCAATGTAAGTGAATGGGGTCCAACGCCCAAATGACGGTGTTTGGAACTAATCCGATCTTCAAATCCGGAAGTAGGCGTTTAAAAGCGCCGCCATTTTTTACAACGGAGGTCTATGGGAGTGTCGTAACTCTCTCACTCGATGGCACTGAGTCAGACATGTGCCAACAATGCTTTGGAGTTAGCTGTGTCCACAAAAATAAAGACACATAAGCTAGTATATAAACTAAACCTAGATAAATAAACATATGATACAAAAGGATGTCATTTTTCATTAAGCGGTTTATAATTCTGCGTTAAGTTGACGCAGAGGCTACAGCGTCACCGCAGATCCCTTCGCAGAGCCTACGCAGACCCTAGCGCCGTAACTGACATGCACTCCCCTAGAAAAGTGACTAAATGCCGCGGCAACACAGGGTGCAAGAGCTGTGATTGGTCCGCTCAGTAGTAGCGTGTTTCCGCTGTAGTATTTTCGGCTGCTTCTCCAACTCTGAGATACAAATGTTTGTATGAGTCGCCTTCGTCGAAATGTTGACAAAAGTTTCTACGACGGAGTATTAGGGCCACACATGAAGAAAAAAAATATTTTTACCATGACGAGATTAAACTTGACATGTCGACTTTAAACTCGACATTTCGAGAATAAAGTTGAAATATCATGTCGAGTTTAAAGTCGACATGTCGAGTTTAATCTCGTCATGGTAAAAATATTTTTTTTCTTCATGTGTGGCCCTAATACCAGAGACACTATATATGCCTTAGAAGGACTTTGCTAATACTCCGTCGTAAGTTTCAGTTGCCATTTAAACAGGAAGTACAAAAAAAAAAAAGACACAGCGCCGACTAGTGTTTGGGTGGCAGCATAAACCCTAAGTATAGTCCCGCAGAGGTATAAACTCTGCTTAAAGCCGTTAGATGTCATTGAAACCAACCACAGTAAAGTCTTGTTTTTGGTAGAAAAATAAACAATACTGCAGAAAAAAGAAACAATACAACAACAACAGAAGCCTGAATAATAAGATCGCATCTTGTTGACAGCCTTTTCGTTGTTATGAAGACATTGCTCCAGTTTTAGGCAGGACTTGGGATTTGTGATGCAGGGAAGCAAGAAGAAGAAAGTTCTGAGATAAATTCATTCTTTAAAAATAGGATGATTTGCCACCACACCTGACATAAACCTGACAGGCCTCAGAAACTTTTGAAATGATCATGTAGACAGTATACTAAAATAAATGATCAGAGCAAGAGCTCCCACAGTGAATCTCCTCTTATACTGTTTTTGCTCTTCGTGCCATATTTAACAGTGCGTGTGTATTTGAAAAGGTAAACCTTAGTTAAACAAAATGATTAAGGTTGAATGAGAAATCTCTATTATCTCTCTCTCTGGATATTTCTTGACGTACTGGCTCTGCTCTGGTGAACAGAATTATTTTGAGTGAGTAGTCGACATGTGAAACCTCTTCTGGAGCTGCGCTGCCATGTGACATTCCACATCAATTTGATAATCAGCTCTTATTGAAGACTGCCTGTGTCTCTGCTCTGCACTTGATCCCGTAGAAAAACAGAAAATTGTTTCGTTGTGCACGGAAACTGTTTTACTCTCATCCCTCCTGAGATAGAGATCCACACAGAACGTGTATTTTATTAAAAAGGTCAGACAGTGCACAGCCCCTGGAGTTCCCCCCTGTGCTCTCATCATTTTTAATGCTTCAAATATTAATGAACATAACTTTGGAGTACTTAGTAGATACATCTATTACTGCCCTGTGAGGACCGTCACCTTTCCCCTTGTTTAATGGTTTATTTCATGACTCGTTTTCTTGCAGCGCTGGCGCCCAGACAGTTCCCACGATGGATCACAATCTTGCTGTGTTCTGGGGTTACTGACATTGAACTTGCCAAATCTTTCTGGATAATCGTGTTCTTCATTCAGCCACCGTATCACAGGCTTTGGAGAGAGTTCTTATCACTGTCGAATGGGAGATCAAAACACTTGTCTAGCCGCCCGCCTTGTCTTAGTGCCCAGTCGGTATGTGCCTTAAATATTTGACCCATCAAGGTGTTTTATCAGCACTGAGAAATCAAAATTGATCATTGCTATGTATAAAACAGATAGAGATGCCCTGGGATAAACAGTTTAGTAAAATCAACTGCTAATCTGAAGCTGCGCAGGTAGCTATGTAGCAGGAATCAGTGCAGCACCGTCACGTTCTGCTATTAAAGTTGTAATCCTGAAGATTTTGGTGCAGATTTTGGAGCTTTGTTAACACATACAATAGTTTAATAGGTGCCATATCACATTTTCCAGTAAGCTGAGGTGTAATGTATTTAAAGTGACACTGAATTGCTTGTTTGGATAATTTCCTGTGAAACCAATTTTGCAAAAAAATGGGGTTTGACTTTTTAAATGACCAGTTATATGTTACTATATTATGTGGTCAGGGTGCATGTGCTGGTGAGCGTC
Organism: Planiliza haematocheilus; assembly: GCA_005024645.1. Lineage (NCBI taxonomy): Eukaryota > Metazoa > Chordata > Actinopteri > Mugiliformes > Mugilidae > Planiliza > Planiliza haematocheilus. Next base: position 4,521,026 of record SRSE01001388.1, on the reverse strand, counting down.
TTACTCTAATGTCCGTGCACAAGCATATGACTTTAGATTGGAGACGGTGTATTGTGTTATTGAATTACAGCTGATATACTGTAGCTCCTCTAATGAGAGCCGTGTGTCAGAAGCATTTCATTAACCTCGTTGCTGTTTTGTAAATGCGGCGTACACAAGACATCGAAGACATCTGGTAAACACGGGCATCTCTGTACGGTAGTGACTTCTTTATTTTTTATTATTGCAGCAATATCTTGAAACTCCTGCCGCACGTAAACAGACTGACTCTGTAAAGAAAGTCAGTTTTTATTCTGAGGTTGTCGCATAATTAATGACCTCACCCTTCAGACAATGGAGTTGGCTAAAGCAAGGTTTCATGCATCAGCTGGGACTTTTTTTTAATTTACTGTGCATACCAGAATATGATCTACGCTTTAAGTAATCAGAAAATTGATTGTTTGTTTCTTTCTTTTTTTTGTCCATGCTAGCACATTGCAAAAAGTTTCAGAATTAAAAACCCTTTGTGGCCGCTGCAGTTTGCTGTTAATCTTTTCTTTTGTTTGCTGCTCTCTGACCGTGTTCGATTGGATACACTGCCAGAGCTGTGCTGCAGAGCTTTGGGGACAGTGATGAGTTGCACTGCACAGATTCTCATTTGCTTGTGCAGAGCTGAGCGCCGTGTTACTGGGTTTAACCTGCTGTCTCCTCGGTTTGTCTCCTCGTGATGTATCTCGGGGGAGGTATGGAGTCAGTTAGCAATTACTGGCCAGGATTACAGCCCCCTCCCTTGGGATGCTTCCCCGCTCCTCGTCTAGCTTGCTTTTGATATGCTTTCTTCCTTTTCTCTTACCCACTCTGTCAAAATAGTCAACTGTAAAAACAGACGATACTCCTCGCCTTGCAGTCTGTGAAGAAACAAGTGATCACTATGCTTGAAATACAGTGATCTTTAGATAGTAGGTGTACATTAAGACTCTGGAATTGAAATCAGTATCAGAGTAATCACAGGAATTATTTCAATATTGATAAAAAAAAAAGTCGTAGTACTGTCAGGGCCTACAAAGCCTTCCCTGCTGGCCTAAACTTTACCAAAATCCTTGACTTACAATTTAATATTTTGCCTTTAATCTTATTAAATTATTCCCAATAGCCTATTCTTTTAGTTTTGTGTCTGTCTCTCAGCTGATGACTCCTGCAGTGTAATTTTGCATTAGAGCTTTTGTCCAATTACATTTCAGCCGTCAAAGAATTGTGGGCCTTCACAATTAAAACTGCAGGACATACATTGAAATACATTGTTATGATGCTGTTACTTTAACCAATCACATTTCATGTTCACTCCCCATAAAAAAAGAAGAAATAGAAAAAGATTCTCGACTTTATGTCACTGGTGTCCCCTCTAATTAGGGCTTGCATGATGTGTAAATACCATCTTTAATCCGGAGGGGCAGCACATTTCTCCCATGTGCTCGGCTGCTTGACGTGTTCGTCTTTCAGCCACGGGGTGACGTCTTGTCAGCCGGAGGCCTGGCTCCACTGATCTGACAGCACGTCCTCCGGGACAGTCTGAGAGACGAGCCCTGACAGCGAGATAGCAGACTGCTGCTCCCCCAATTACATACTTCCAGTGCCTATTCTGCCTCCTCCCTTTTTCCCCTCACTCAACACTTTTGGGCTCAACACCAAGAGGGACAGTTAAAAAAAAAAAAAAAAAAAAAAGGAGTGAAGGAGCGAGCAGCTGTTTACATGTATGTGTGTTGATGTGCTACAACGCTGGAATGTGATGAGCTGCAACCTGTAAGCTTTGCTCACGCTCAGATGTTTGTTTGGATTCTATTATCTGGGAAGGGGGACGCAGTAGTAGCTAGAGAAACAAATTTGCATTTGTGTTGTTGAGTTTGTGCGTTCTCCGAGGTAGGTGTTAGACCGTGGGGGATGGGGCGAGGTAGTCCGCCCTTGAGGCATGACTGGCGTGGTAATGGGCTTGTGGCCTTGCCTCACGGCGTCGACTTCACTACGAGAACCCATCCATCTACATCTGCTCTTGAGGGGGCGGACTAGGCAGTGACACTGATGCACAGACAGAATAGATGGGTTATTTATCGGCATGGGCTTCAGAGGAAAACCCAGCATTCACTTTTTATTCCAGGTCGGTGTGATATCCTGTTGATAGAGTATGTTTAGGCATCTTTAAGGGTGTGCTGTGTTCAAACGCAGGCGGTGGTGCTTGACATTTCGTCGATGCTCTGTGGACTCAGTGAACTGACAGGACATTGCAGAAAGGGTGTTTCTGGCTTTAAAGACATCTTTGTGTCCTAGATTCTCCTCGGAGGTGCAGACTGTCATCTCAGTAGAGCCAACAGCAGCTCACAAAGTTTTACTTCTTTGGACATTTTTGGAAAAGAGAATTAGCTTAGCTGGTGACATGCTGTAAGAAGACTCTCTATGAACAAATATGCCTTGGTTCACGTGACAGTTTATTTATAAGTGGCATCACTTAGAACTGTTGAACTCTCTGGCAGAATGAGGGTGAATAACATGAGCGAGGCGTCACTGTAGTTCTGAAAATGCCTTTGCTTAGCCAGGATTTATAGTTCAAATATCCCAACTGCTCATATAAATATAACGATCACCAGCGATCAGTCAGTCCGCTGGTATTTAAAATGCTGCTCTCTGCAGTGTGTCTCTCTCCCTCCTGTGAATTTCCACACAGTAGCTCTGAAATGATCCCAATATTATCTGGAGACTACCATGTAAATTCTGTCACATGTAAATGTGATGCAGAGCACTGGGTTTGAGCTCACTGTCGCTCAGTCCATGGTAACTTTGAGCTTCCATATGTGTAGATATTTTAACAGAGATCCTCGCATGTTGCACTCTCTCAACAAACCTTTCCAAAGTCTTACATTAAGCGCTGGTGTCTTTCTGCTATACATTTTGTAAGAGGTTTACAAAGGGAGTGTTTCTGGCATTTTAGATTTATTCTGCACTAATTAGTTTTTTTTTCTTCGATCTTTCTTTTTTTTATTCCCTTATCCCTGTTTAGAAACTTGTGCTTTTGTGATTTTGAGATGAGATTTAATATTTTAATATTTAGACCATAATGCCCAGCCTTAATCCAGATATTGCTTGAGACCGGAGGGTTGTTGACTTTTGAGAGGAAATTCAAAACTACATCAACTGGCCAACGAACGTATCCCATTTAAAGCTGTCCTGTCATAGTCACACTTTATCAGTTTAAACTTAATTTCATTATCCTCCCAACTTTCTCAACTAACCTCGCTCGCTCTGTCCTGCTCTCTTTTGCTCCGCGGTGTTTCGACACACAGGACAGTCAATTTTCTGACACGTCTTCGGCTTTTTCATTTTCCTCACCTGCAGTGTCTTTATTGAGATTCAGTGTATCTTGATTCCTGTTCTATTTCCGGCCGTAGATGCCGGTGTCAGTTTTCTAATTGAAGTTTCCTTCAGGTTTTGTTGTCGCTTTAGGACGGATGTGCTGACCTTTGGCGGGACTGTTGGGTTTTTGCTTTTTTCCTTCTAATGGCCAGACTGTTGTGTCTCTGAAAGCTCAAGTTCAGCATGTTCACACCACACCTCAGGGGCTGGAGCTCAGTGGCCTGTGTCAGTGCTGCGTCTTACTGACTAAGCTTTACCTTTGGGTAAAAATTGATGACCGGAAATGCATGGTGAGATTTTTTTTTTATTCTTTTGCTGTCTATATTCAGTACTGTTTACAGTAATATATATCACTAGTTTTGCATATAGTGTAGGCTGTTAATATTGTTCTCTATGGCTCAATAAATCCAGCGTGATAAGAGTGATAATTCATCTAAAGTGCAACAACAATTTGCAGAATTGCCAAAGATATGTTTTGAAAACGTAACTGTCAATACCCGTACTAGTGGCTCAGCGAGGCCGTTGCTAGACACAGCACTTTCACACCAGTTAACATTTACCATACTGATATTTTCCAATTAGCACTAGACACAGCTGAGATCATGCAGATATTTGTTCATAAACCAAACTACGGGAAATAGGAACATTTGCAGTTTGTGCTGAGACACAGATAAATGTCCAAACCACTTTTGTGACATTTGAGTGGAAAGCATAAATGTCAGCCTTGTGCTACGTTAAAAACCAGAAGTCATTAAAGTCATTAGGATTTATTCATTTATAGACTTTTCATTACAGACCATTAATTCATAATATGATTATAGTTTTGGCTTTAAAATCACACAGCTGCTTCTACTCCTGGCCCTGTTTTGACTAGATGCTCTTCTTAATAGTGATTTCATGTTCATATTATTGTCAGTGGTGCTGTTCACTCCATTTAACAAAGATGTTTTTGAAAACACTAGGAAACACTGTTGTGCAGAATCGACTGCATTAGTCTACCGTGAATATGTCTCAGTGTTGATGGACGCTCCCGTGGATAAAGGTCTTGGTCAAATTTGAACTTAAGGAACGATGTCAGCCCTGAGACTGTTACATGGTGGAAATAGACTTGACAGAGGCGACAGTCTCTTCCACTGGGAGGTCAAAGCCAGCTGCCATGTTCTTAGGAGGAAGTGTTGCTGTAGTGCTGCCTCTCTCTAATGCTCTGACAGTCTCTCCTATCAGCTACATAACAGACCTTTTCAATGTGACAATCCATTCACTGCTTGCTGGGAAGCAGAACGGCATTTTCTAGATATTAGAGCGCTGGAGGGTCGGCAGGGTCGCCTGAGGGTGGAGAGACACTCTCTCTACACTTGACTTCTAACCTTGCTATACAGGAATTTATTTCCCGTTTTGATAAACAGTGTCCTTGTCTTCCTTTTTGTTTGTTTTTCCCTCTATGCTTGGCTCCTCCTATTTATTTAAACCTCATCTGTTTTCTTTGCTTTAGCAGCAGCAGTAATTTAATACTGGTCTCTCCTCTGGTGAGGTCGTCGGCATGTGACGTCTTTTCAGCACGCAGTTATGTGTCAAGAACAAGGATGCCAGCTTTAACCGGGTCCTTCTGATTTATTCCCACCATGTGGGTCATTGTGATTTACTAAAATAGAATCATACAACACAGATGCTTTTATAGGATATGGGAAACACTCTTATATGTGAATTTAGATGTTTTTGTCAGTGGAGATTCCCACATCGGCCAGGTCAGGGTATTAGTCCAGCTGTCTTTGCTTTAGTTTAATTTTTTGGGATATTTCTGGTGGTTTTCATTGAAATCTTAATAGTGGTGTGTCCTGGCTTTTATGAGGCGTGCAACAACTTAACACCAGTGGTTTGTCCTAGCCAGATACCTTTGTTGTCTGTCACACTCTCTCTCCTCATTTCCTTTCTGCCTCTTCGGCTCTCAAATAAAATGCTAAAATGCCCAAATAAAATCCTCTATAATAGAAGTTTTTCATTCTAGAAAGCTCATGTGTACTAATTAGTGCACTTATTTCCTTAAGATCTGCAGTTCTGCTTTCGTTTTGTATTTCTGCCTTTTATGTTGTCACTACGCCGTTTATGGACCTCAGTATATTTCTGTCTCTCTGTGTGAGTTTCTGCTCCCTCTGTGTGTGTGCATATGTGTGTGTGATGTAGCGCTGACACTGCAGCACTGTTCTCGTATGTTCTGTTAACCTTTAGTAACCTCTGTTTATGGATATCACCGCGAAAGGCAGCTGCTGCGGCAAAGGCTCGTGGATATGGACGCATTAAAGTGCACGATTCAACTTACATTTGACCGATTGAAGCCGCAAGGATTAGTTAGAGCGGTCATCTCTGTCTTATTGGTATATTGTGTGTCACGAAAAAACATCTTCATCAAAGTCATATTAATGTCTCTCTATGAGAAAGCAGGTTGAATACATATTTTCCAGTTTATGCCTTTAAATGTGTTCTAAGAACTTTTCAGACAAACCATTACCTACACACTTCTATAGCATGTGCATGTCTGTATTACTTAATTAACATGCACTACTATGAGCATTGTCTGCTGTTTGGCTCTTTTTTGTGTGTTGTATGTAGTCCCTTTGTCGTAGTGTTTAGTGCCAAAAGTAAAAAGTGGATTTAAATGTCAAAGTCCTGGTATGTGTGATTATATGTGGCAGTAAATCTGAATGTCAGTCAGTCATCTTCTATACCCGTTTAGTCCTGTTAGGGGTCACGGGGGTCTGCTGGAGCCTATCCCAGCTGTCATCGGGCGAGAGGCAGGGGTACTATATAAATTAATATAAAGTACATAGGTGGTCATTGTCAAACTAAATTGACCTCTGACCTTTTTCTTTCAGACGACTCGGGGGATGAGGATCCCACATCCCAGTCGGACCGCAGCGAGATTCAGGGCACCCTGAAGATACTCGTCAGCAAGCTCGATGACCTCAGCACGTGCAATGACCTGATCGCCAAGCACGGGGCGGCACTGCAGCGTTCCCTGAGTGAACTCGAAGGCCTGAAGGTCCCTGTGGAGGGAGGAGAGAAGATCAAGGCAGTCAATGAGCGAGCCACCCTTTTCCGCATCACTTCCAATGCTATGATCAATGTAAGTAGCTGAGACAGACCAGGCTACGAGATGCAGCAGCAGTGGGCAGTGAGTGATCTGTGTCCCCCATAGATAGATAGATAGATAGATAGACAACTTTATTGTCTATCTGCATGCTTCCTCATGATCAATGTGACAGCAGTGCCAGTCATCTGTAATGTCCTGGTTAATGAGTGATGAGAGATGAGATCACTTCACAGTGAATGGGAGCCATTAGGCTGCACGCACGGACACTGTAGGTTTAGACTGGCAGTTTACCACCTCGCTGGATCCTGTTAAACCTACCTGTCTGTAACTTTTGTTCAAATAAGGCAACCCAGTTTAATTGTATATCCCCTAAATACACATTTTTTACAAAAGACCAACTAACTTTCAACTCTGTCCCTAGATTCTTAAATGGAAGAAGGAAATTAAAATAAATCCATTAACAGGCAAAACACTTTTTTATATGGTAAACCATTTACAAATCATTTACAATTTTATTAACTTTCTATTTATATTGTCAAAAACAAATGTTGGATCTGATTTCTGTGAGCTGCTCTACTGTAACTGGCCCTGTTCTACTTCTCTCAATGGCAAATACCACGGACCTTACATTACTTCAGGTTAGTAAAGTTCAGGACTAGCTGAGTTCCTGAAGGAGTGATACTAGATAGGATGGTGGGTGGAGGTGACAGGAATAGTCCCTGCTCCCCCTTCCTCTCAAAAACCTCGACCCTCCCTGCTCGGTGAGGAATGTCAGAGCCTTCTGGACCACAGTTAGCACAGCTCTGCTCTGACTGAAGCCAGACAGTCATACAAGGTTTGTTTTTCTCTTAGCAGCTTTAACTTTGGGGTCAGTGATGATTATTTTGGCTCTAATGCATGTCTGGCCGACGGCTTTTTGAGTATATTTTTGCTTGCTGGGTGTAAAGTGAAATTAATCAGACCTTGTTGTGTTTAGACTACAATTATTGTAGATTTAATTCAGTAGTAAGAGTAGTGAGAGACTGTCACTTCTGATATAAGTTAGCATTAGCACGGCTTGTTAAGAGACTTGGATCATAGTTTTACAATAAGAAAAAAAAAGATTTTAATCCAGATTGCACTTAAATTATGTAAAAGACCATAGCACTAAATGATGAGCCCCTTGTCATAATTTTTCATTAAGTGCTAGAGAAAAAGGAAACTTACTGGACATGCAATAAAATAGACCCCTTGGATTGCCTACCTCATTAAAATACCATTCTACTTGCCAAGGCTGTTATAATGAGAAGAAAATGCTGCTACCAACCCTCTGTTGTATGTTTTATGTCACGTATTTGGCTCTCTTAATTTGTGATTTTAGATTTCTGCAGACATGTGTTCACCTTTACAAAACAACTGTTTATTTATTTATCTATTTTTTTTTTTAACCAAAGAGTCTTTATTAGTAAGGAGTTAACAGGGTAAAGAGGGGGGGGTAGAGGGAAGACGAAGGAGGCCATAATGAAAACACACGACGGCATATTCCTGGTGATCTGACCCTGGCATGAGGAGAGGGTTGCACTCTAGTTCATTCACTTGTGACCTAACTTCTTAAGTGTACCTTTGGCTCGAATGGCAAATTTATTGGCAAGATTTGTTTTTCTTCTGCTGCTTCTGCAGAGTTCAGCAGGACTTTTCATTTGACTCTCTTAATGGCAGCTCTTACTCACACGTCCACTCAAGCCCATTCACTTCTTTAGTCAGCCAGCCTCTCCTTTGTCAGCCCTGTCGTCGCAGCACCGGAAGTCACATGCAGTCTGCGTTTGTACTGGAGAGTCAGCATTAAAAAAGTGGAACTGTCATAGTGTTTTTAAGTGGGTGCACAAGTTTCGTATCATGGTAATGCCTGAGGAAGTGGCCAACGTCACGTGTTTGTGACTTTTAAACTGATTCTCAGACATCGATGTGTGGACAGTTCATGCAAGACGTCTTAAGGTAAGAGGCTGACTGTAGAGGGCTTGTGTCAGGTTTACTGATATTGCACTTTATCACTCTGGAAAGTGTTTCTAATTTTTTTCTGTAGAAATAAAAATGGGCACTTGACATAAAATTATTTTATTTTGACATGGCTAAATATCTGGGTCTGTCTATCCCATGAAGCTAAAATAATGCACGAATAATAACAAATACACCTGCTGAGGTTATATTACTGTCATCTGTTTAGACAATATCCAGACCTTGCTCAACATTCAGGAGCACATCAGACTCACATAGACAGTAATCAGTAAACTTATAAACTAAGTGCATGTTCTGCATGCAGGTGTCGTGCTATAATAGTCAATGGAAATGCAAAGATTCAGTGACTTGAAGATGTTGTGCTATACATGTGTTAACATGAAACCATAATTACATTGTTATGTTAAATCCAGTAAAAGTATGAAAGCTAGGCATTATGGTCAAATATTAAGGGAGCACATCTTTAATTAGAGTTAATAATAATTAATAACTGAAGAGCTGAGACAACCATGTTGTTACTTTTGAATAAATTGCCAAACAGCTTAGCGTCTTATTATATTATTATTAGTTGGTCAAGCACTAAATGACTTGGTATATACTCTATATTCTGTATCAATCATTATATCATTATTTTTTTCAAATCGTGTTTGGTTCAAACCTAATAGAGTCAGTCCACCTCTGTATCTGTGAGAGCTATAGATATGTGGCTACGCGTTTATTTTTTTTTACCAGCTCAAGTAAAGAACCATGCGTTACTGCATCCTTGTTTCTTCTGAAGGTGATAAATCCTGACTCCTCTCACAGACAGACAGAAAACGGAGATTAGTTGAGCTCAGTAACACCTTTTCCCTTCAGCCTTCTGCCTTCAGCTACAACATAATCTAAGTGGTTCTTGCTAACTCTCAATAGTCACGTCTGTCTCTCTCTCTCGGAGTACAAACGTAGATTTGCTGCAAATGACCATAGACCACATGTAGTGATGTGCTGATTCAGTCAAATGAAAAGCAACTTTACCAACCCACAGTGCTACAAATCAGCATTCAGAAACCCCTGGGCGCCTTCCTGCTAGCACCACAGTGAATGTCACATGACATTTTTGTCGTGTATGTAGTCAGCTGAGAAGTGTTATCGAGGTTCATTGACCTTCGAGCTCACTATGAGGCAAAGCTGTCAGACATATGATGCAGTGCGAACAAATGCTGACATGTAATATGTGTGTGATCTGCAGTAACCTCTTTGTCTCAGCAGTAAAAGCAGAACAGCAACAGCGAAGCCCCTTCACTCTAATATAATCAGAGGTTTAAAGTTCTCATCAGTCACTGAAACTTTCTGTGTGCACGGTTTGCTCTGAGGAGCATTTGACACAGTGGGGAGATCTCGGCTGATTAACATATTGATGATTGCTTGAAACAGTGGTGATAAGCCTTCCTGATTACAATGACTGATGCTGATGTCTGAACACCCTTTTACATCCCAGTGCTCTTCACTCTGTCATATTGTCGGCAGCTGTCAAGAAAATGTATGAAACCGTAGCTGAATTGAAAATTTGTCATCAGACTTAGTTGAAATCCAGTCACTGTAGCATTTTGATGCTGAAATCTGTTACTGGGAGTTCATTTATACATTGTTAAGAGCTGTGAACAGTTTTTTTTTTCAGGAAGTGAGGTACATGATCTTTTTCTAGAAAAAACAACTTGAACTTTCAGTGCTGTCTGTGTAATTGTGTTGTGTACTCATGTGCCTGTTTCTCCCCCCAAGGCTTGTCGAGACTTCTTGGACCTAGCTGAGACTCACAGTAGGAGATGGCAGCGTGCTCTGCAGTATGAGCGAGAGCAGCGTACCCACCTAGAGGAGACCATTGAGCAGCTAGCAAAGCAACATAACAGCCTGGAGCGAGCGTGGAGAGAAGCACCCACGCTTGTTTCCAGCGCTCCCAGTGCCCCGACCACCAACAAGGGTGAGATTGACCGTCTGTGTGTTACAAACCTCTGTGGGCCTCAGTGTGGACCTCAGTGTGGACCTCATTTCACTGTCTAAAAGTCATGTGTAGCCTCTGGCTTAATATTATAAACATTCCTCATGTGAAAGAAATAAAGTTGTGTCAGGAGGTTTCAATTAGTCAAGTTAGAGATGGTAATTACCTTAACCATAAACTGGACTATATGTTGTCCCTTCAGTCAGCTTGTACAGTATAACCAGTCGTTTGGTTTCTTGTTTGTTTACCTATAACCAAATGATCTATCCAACAAACTGATTTAATCTTCCCTCTAAAGCCACTTTCAGTGTAACAAAAATCCTGTTTGGCCATAGAAAACAAGTGTTTGTGCTATCAACAAAGAGAAACTCATTGATTTTTTTAGTGACCACAAGACTTCAGCCCTGTCCCCTCCAGAGAAATGCCGGCATTACTTGTTTGTTCAAAAGCTTAGAACATTGTCCAGAGTCAAGAAGGATGAGCACTGTAGCCCTGCTTAAAGTTAAAGAAGAAAGGGAGGCTTGTCTAGGAAGAATTTGGTTTTCAAGTTGAAGAATGGGGCGTAAATAAACCCCTATTCTGAGTCCAGCTCTGGACGCATGCTGCACCTCTGTTCCCTTCGTTCCCTGGCACCTCTGTCGTCTACAATAAGGGCTTAAATAGTCCATTCTCCTTCCACTAGTCACTGTTGTTTTCCTTAACATTCAAGGCAGTGGTAAACTATGGGATAGAAGCATTTAAGTGTGGGCACTTGCTATATAACCTCACCCTGGATGGACTATTTTTTGATTTGGGAAGTAGATTTTCCAATTTATTGTGTCAAATGCAAATCTATTAAATATTCATTCATATTATGGACCCTTAGTAGCAATAGTAGTTTGTTCCTCTTAGTAGATTCCTAATATAATCCTATTATGAGTACAGGTTATAAGAATTTGTGCCTCTCTGTTGAAAGCTGGTTCATACACTGAATTATGGATCACTGAACATACTGAGTGCTGAGTGTAGGATACAATACATGAGACGCACACCCGGAGGAACTTGCTAGTTAACCAGCAGGAACATTGCCAATTCTACTAAGCTGATTATTTTCCTTGATTAATCGCCATGGGCATGTGATTATCCACTTCTCTCTCCTGAAATTTGTACAATAGCAGCTCACCACTGTGAGATGGTGTTCCTAGTTCTGCAGGATGTCTGTCAGGACTCACAAATGTATATGTGTTACAACTGCAGGGAGTGAGAGGCCACGCAAAGAAGAGGCAAGTGATGAAGATGAGGATACTGAGTACTTTGATGCCATGGAGGATTCCCCTGCGTTTATCACAGTGACTGCCAGTGAGAACACACAGCACAGGTCAGTGTAAGAACATGAAACTTGGTTGCAGGGAAGAAAGCTTAGTGGATGGTTGCATGCTCACTTTTTTCGAAATTGTGAGTTTGATGTTGGCTGAGAGCTGAACAAGGCTCTGAGAAAGGCTGATGGTGTAACAGTTTAACCTTTCACACACAGAAATCACAGAGCAGTGTGTTCGTATCTCTTATACAAATAAAAATAACACAAGACTCTGTCTGGCCTGTCACACAGAATATGTCTGCAATTGCCAGCACCTCTGTCCTCCCTTGTGGTATTGCATGTTTGCGAAACAAGACATAGATGAGGAGCATTCAGTGTGAGATTGTGTCCAGTGCTCAGTGAAGAAAACATTTTCATTCTGTTCCAGGCGATCTCAGAGTAATTTGAGCGGAGCGAGCGGAGGCCAGCCCAGCGACTGGAACCAGGACGACCATGTGAGTGTCTCGTCTTCCGAACAAGTCTGACTAATAGGACTGACATTTGTGGACGCCGCTGATTTACTTTATTCTCAGTATTGGTTCGTTTGTGCCGCTGCAAAGCTTACACCTCATTGATTTATTTAAAGAACATCTTTACTCGCTGTTCTCACATGCCTCCTTTCCTGCCCTGCATTCATCCCACATAGACGCGAGCACACACACACACAGACAGCTTTCCTCTGTGTTTCCTGCTGCCTCGCTGTCGCCCCTGTGGTGCCAAAGATATGCAGTTGCATCATTCCACTAAATCTTAATTACCAGTCCAACATCTGTTCTTCTTTCCCCTCGACTCTCTCGTACTTCTTCTTCTCCTTCCTCCACATCTGTGCCTCCTCTCCTCTTGTCTTTTACTCGCTGTGTCACTGTGTGGTGATGTGCTGCCAAGCTGTCTGTGAAAGTGAAACTATTTTCTCAAACTTCTATATGAACTGCTTCTCCCTTCACTTAATGGCAGATGTCTCCAAGCTGTAACGATGTGTCGGGAAAGGAGCTGCAGACCCGCAGACAGAGGCGGACTCGTATCCCAGACAAGCCCAACTACTCCCTCAATTTGTGGAGCATCATGAAGAACTGCATCGGCAAGGAGCTCTCTAAAATCCCTATGCCTGTAAGTTTATACGAAGCATGGTACATCTTCTTGCTGACAGCTTCACGTGAATCTTGCATCTTACGTCTTAATTACGTCATATGAGTTTCTCCTCCTTATCTTCCGTTCAGGTAAACTTCAACGAGCCCCTGTCGATGCTGCAGCGTCTCACTGAGGACCTGGAGTATCATGAGCTTCTGGACAAGGCGGCACGCTGTGAGTCCTCCCTGGAACAGATGTGCCTGGTCGCTGCCTTCTCCGTATCTTCCTACTCCACCACAGTCCACCGGACAGCCAAGCCATTCAATCCCCTCTTGGGTGAAACCTACGAGCTCGATCGCCGGGAGGAGTTTGGCTACCGCTCGCTGTGTGAGCAGGTAACTGCACAGCCATAGGGAAATTTTCTTTACACAGACCTTGTTGAGACAAACTGAGACATTTTCTGATTATATGAACATTGTTCCTGCATTGTATTTAGCCTTTGTGTCCGTATGTCGCCTCAGGTGAGCCATCACCCCCCTGCAGCTGCACATCATGTGATTTCCCAAAGAGGCTGGACCTTGTGGCAGGAAATCACCATCGCCAGCAAGTTCCGTGGCAAATATCTCTCCATAATGCCTCTGGGTGAGACAATTCACATCCAGCTGGGAAGCTAACGAACTATATGTGTGAATAAAGGCTCCATCGTGCAAATTAAACGGCCGGAGTGCCAGTCCAGAAAGACCACAGCTCACATGAGAGCAGTAGGCCAATGATGTGCTTGCCACACAATCTAAAGCCAGAGACAAGGGTGTGAATCAGGAGGATTTTATGACCCCTTTGACACATACATAAATATGGGTATAAAGGGAGCTCTATTTTGTAGAGGGAGAGCAAAGAGCAGCAGTCTGTTGGCTCAGATAAATGAAAGATTTGATAGGTTCAGCCAAGGGATGCAGAGGTATTAATCTGACTTCTCTCAAGTCCAGTTATACGCTTGCTGTGAGGTGCAGTGTAATAGAAAAATGTGGAAAGCGTTTATGGTGAAATACATGTCCTCACGTCTTCTGAGATTAAAGAAATAGATTGCCTGTGCACAGAGCATCAATGCATTTGATTTGGAATCCCAAACCCAAACCCACACCCACAATCTAAGACATCACTCTCAGGTTGGCAGCTGCTGACTGATAACAAAGCACTTGTGATATTTCTTTTCTCTTATAGTCTTCTGTCCGTCTTTGTCCTCAGGTGCCATCCACCTGCACTTCCACTCCAGCGGGAACCACTATGTGTGGAGAAAGGTCACCTCCACAGTGCACAACATCATTGTGGGCAAGCTGTGGATTGACCAGGTCTGTTTATGAGCACTTCTCATTGGTTGCCATCCAACCACATCTCCAAACCCACATCCCTGCATAGATGTGTTTTTCTCCTGCTCTGCAGAAGTGTGTGTGGTATAGACCTGTAAAGTAGAGTGCTGTTAAGAAGGGAATCAGAACAAAGCCTTACAGCACATGAATGAGAGTCTCCGTGATCTCTGGGGAGTTATCTTTAGCTTTGATCTCTAATAACACCCTAAAATAACACCATCTTCTTTCTCTGAGGTGTCCCAGTTATATCTGGGATGCAATGGGAGGGGCAGGCTTCACACATCTATGTGTTCAGGTCTCTTTGTGTGTTCCCACTTGTATCTTATCAGTCTGTCTGACGGTGTATGCTGGTGTTTACGTGTATTTAAACAAAGATGTAAATATTAGGTTATATTGGCCAGAATTATCATAGAATTATTAAACCACAAAGAATAATGAGTCAATAATGTTGAATAGATTCCCGTGAACGTTTATTCCATAAATATACCCTGAGGTGTTCTGTGTGTGTTCAGCATTTACCACCAAAACACAATATGCATCAGATTTCAGAGGTGTAGGTATAATATAATATAAATAATACTAATATTGTGGTGTTTTTCTGCAACTATAGTTTTTAGTTAAGTTATAACTGTCTGTTTATATGGTTATATTGGTTTATACATAAATTTGAGATACTAGTCTAATCAAATTCTTGCCCCATCCACTGAAAAGTCCACAGAGCTAGTAGAACACATACAAACACAACACCTCCTCCTGCTCCTCCTACAGTGCTCTGCAGTGGCACTAGTAGTCAAATCTTTTTAGTGTGTTCATATAGACGTGTCATACCGTCCTGATCAAGAAAATAGGCTTTAATGGATCACCTTCACAAGCCTTTTCTACCTGTTTCAGTCCAGGATTGTTGTCCTGTGATATGAACCGATAACGCTTACGTTCGTTCTCCCTGTGTTTGTTGTGTCCTGTTCATGTTTGTGCATGTGCAGTCGGGCGACATTGAGATTGTGAATCACAGGACCAAGGAGACCTGCCAACTCAAGTTCTCTCCTTACAGTTATTTCTCCAGGGATGTTCCACGGAAGGTAAATACCTCCTTTTCCACACTTTGCTGATGCCCGATATGGTGTGATGTCATTGGGTAGATGCAGTGCTAGGTGCAATGCTGCCTCCTGCTGGAAAGTACCAAAAAATATAAATCTAGTTTCACGCAGCTGAAATTGAATATTCTACCCATAAAAATCAATGAAAACAGAGGTGTTCTTCTGCAGTTTGGAGTTATATATATACTATATATATGTCTTGTCAAGGTTACTTAGCATCCTGTCTGAATCTTTTTTGTTCATTCCAGGTGACAGGTGTGGTGGCAGATAGTGGGGGCCAGGCGCACTACATCCTCTCGGGTACATGGGATGATAAAATCGAGAGTGCAAAGATCCTTCAGAGCAGCCGAGGAGGCAGTGGTTCAGAGGGCAAGCAGAAGACCGTCTATCAGACTTTGTCTCCCAAACTGCTGTGGAAGAAATACCCTCTCCCGTAAGCTCCTCTCATCAGCCTCACAAGGCAGAACATAGCTTTATACAGTATGAGTCATAGCTGTTGTGTAACAGATGCCTTGTTCGGTCTGTGTCATTGATTGTAAAACTCCTCTCTGTAACTCCTGTCAATTGCACCTTTTCAGGGATAATGCAGAGAACATGTACTACTTCTCAGCGCTGGCATTGACCCTGAATGAGCCAGAGGAAGGAGTCGGACTGACAGACAGCCGTCTGAGGCCAGACCAGAAGCTGATGGAGGAAGGTCGATGGGATGAAGCCAACTCGGAAAAACAGAGGCTCGAGGAGAAACAAAGAGCTGTAAGGAGGAGGCGGGAAGCCGAGGCCTCAGATGCTGTGGATGAAGGTATGAAACGGAGAACAGGGTCTGGTGTTTGAGAGGTAAAGAGCAGCAGAGACAGACATGATAAGTGGAAAAAAGAAAGAAATGAGGGAATGAACATAAAGGTGCAAAGTGAAAGAACTCAGAGATCCTATAGTAAAAACCTCAATCACTTTCAGACTAGACATGATGATGTAGGATGCTAATAGTTCGAGTTCTTGTTTGGTTGAAATTTAAATGATCAGTACACAAGAAAAAGACAAGCTAGCTGTAATACAAACCAGTCTAAACTCTGCAGAGACCTCAGCAGAAACGTGTCATCCTGGTGGCATTCCTGTGTGTGTGCGTATGTGTGTTGTGTGTAGGCCAGATTGTATTTGATGTACCCATGACTTGTCTTTCTTTTCCTCCCTCTATTGATGGTCAGAGTGTGATTATGACTCTGGTGAGTGGGGGCTGCCCTGTACCCCTCTGTTGTGCATCACTCCCACACACACACACACACAAAATACACACAAATACACACACAAACACCATCCCCTGTGTGTCCTCTGTGTGGTCTGCTTCGGTGTGGGAACTGCATGATACCCAACTCCAAATAATAGCTCAGGAAAAAAAAACAAAAAAAAAACTTTTTCCTGCATACATGTGACATTTTGATTCAGACGTGGCCTCAGCAATATGTTACATGTAATGACAGACGCAAATTTTCCCTCAGTGCCACGGTGAAGCCACAATAGCAAGCGATTAATTTTCCATTCTGCTTATTTGATTGGGCATTTTTCTGGTGCACTTACCAGCAAGTTGATCTCAGCTTTCCTCGCCTAATATAAAGGTACGCTGTGTTTTTCATGAACTGAGTCTAAATTCTTAAATTTCTACAAATGTTCACTCATCAGAAAGCTGCAGTTTCTCCCTTGCTTTGACTGGTTTGCTGTTTCATTACTCAGCAGTTATCATGATTTTCACCTTCACCACGACTGATACAGGTTTTTACATTTTGCATATCCAGCTCGTTTTTTTAATTTTTTATTATTATTATTTTATTGACGCCTTTTAGTTCGACTTGTTCACCGTTACAGCACGGTTCACATTTGGAGCTACCTCAAATGCAGTGCACAGCGATCAATTGCTTCCCATTTTCTGCATTTGTTTGAGGGTGAATGGACTACTCAGTGAATTGCCTGCAGCTGTGGCTTCTCCATCTGAAGGTGATTAAATGATGGGGGTTGAATAACACTGGCGCCTCTTTCCACAGGTAGAGAATATGAAGGCTACCAGCCGCTGTGGTTTCACCAGAGAAGGGACTCAGTCACTGGAGAAACAAACTTTGTGTACAAGGGCGGGTACTGGGAGTCAAAGGAGAGGCAGGACTGGAGCATGTGTCCTGACATCTTCTAACCCAGGACACCAACTCGGATCACACCTAACCTCAGACAACAGACAAGGAACTGCTCTGCCTCTGGTCCTTAATCAGTGGAGCTGGCTAACGAGCCCCCTGTGGACCTTTGTCAGTACAGAGAATGTGTGTGTTTGGCACACACTCTGATTAAACGTACCTCCAAACGTACACTCTCACTCTGTTTTTACTGTGGGGATAAGGATGGGGCGTTCCCCGACACTGTACTGAAACACCAGTGAGATACTGTGCGGATGTGATAAAATGGAATTGTAACACCTGCACAGTCCCGATGCTCCGGTGCTCCGTAAGCGCTACCCACAATGCACTTTTCTGTGTTCGCCCCGTCAAAGAGGTTTATCAGTCGGAGACAAACCCACATCCAATCAGCTCATGATTACAGACTTCCAAAATCATAAATAGAACAGTGCTGAATACACACGCCAGTATTTCAGTTGTTGCAAGAAAGTCTTCGACCTCTGTCTCATTCAGCACAACTGAGATTTATTTAGGCTGAAATTAGTTCCCTCTTTTTCATTATGCAAATGATTACAAATGCTCATTATTTGCCCCTTTAGGTTGTTTAAGAAAGAGGCTAAGACCTGAATGCAGCGTCTGTCTCATCAGTTTTTTTTTTATCTACTACGGAGACCAAAAGTGTTAAACATTAAATAAATTAACTAAAGTTTTAAAAAAAAACTACAGAAAGACATGTGGAAGGAATGTTACCTCATTGTATAAAATTTTATTCTATTTCAGTATTTTTGCAAATTATGTTACCATTTGTTGAGCTTCACAAACAAGACAGAGCCTGTTACGTAGCTGGTTGGTGTTTCGATCAGAATAAGCAGAACAAATTATATGCCAGGTGAATAGAGATTTAGTTTACTATAATCTCTGTTTGACTGAGAAAATAATGAGAATGAAATCAGATTAATGTAAAAATTTTGGAATATTTTCACAATTTTATGCTTAGGTTTCATCCGATAGATTATTTAGGAATGTTTTTACTTAATTTTCAACACTTTGAGTCTCCATATTTAGAGCTAGCGTTTGATTGGGCTGGTTGAGATTAATTAATGAAATTTGCATTGAAGCGGGAATATACAGTATTTTCTTTGGCTTGAATATTGGGGATTCCCTCTATATTCATGCAGTTAGTTTGTTCAACCTGTTTAGAGATACTATCGCTACTTATCCATTTCATATTTTAAATATGAATGGCCTCTTATCTTCGGAGCATTTCAGACATTTTCCATTTGTGACTCTGATTAGCCAGGTAGTAGATAAACCCTTAGTCGTAACACATTAGTGCACTGGCAGTGGTACAACATCGACTATCCTTCAACACATTCATATCACTCTAATAAGGATCTAATTCAAAGACCTAAGCACTTTTCACTGTGGTTGATTAGAGGTTAGTACATATCTCTGTGTTGATATTGAGAACATTTCACTCTGTACTTTACCTTGTCCTCTGGTGCTCTCCTTCTCTACTGTATCTTTGGTGACCATTTTGACATCACTCTCAATGATCTTAAAGAGTATTAAGTCTACACCTGATCACTGAGACCGTCAGTAATTACCACCCAGGAACATGTTGGTTACTATAGTAAACATTAGATCAACAGCCTCTGTTAGTCACTAGTTTGTAGCTCAGACATTTCCAGTGAGATTTCTGTATTTGAGACTGGAGCGGATTCTCCAAGGAGCCCAGAGTGGCCTCAGCTGACAGGAGGGTATAGAAGCAGACAGGGCTGGTTCCTGTAGCACTCCACTGTGCAGTCAGCTGTAGCCGCAGAGCCACAGTGTCCCTGCTGCCGCTCCAGCCTCACCACAACTCATTCACCGTTTGTGGACACGCTGATCTGGGATCAGCTCACAAAGGTACCCTGAGTCTTTTTGCCTTTAACTGACTGAATAAGGGAACGAGTCCCCTGACCTGTGCACTACAAGTCTACGGCGACAAGAGTTTTGAAATCCAGTTAGTATTTTTTTGTAATTATTGTTAGGAATGTAGAATTCATGGCTGGAGGTATTGTAACTACCATCTAGTCTATTTGTGTGAATATTTTGTGATAAAACAATGATATTGTAAAATGGATAATAATTATACTAATCTGAGTATTAAGTTATCTGTACTGAAAAAAAAAAGACTAAATGAAACTGAAGGATTTGCTGTAATTTTAGTTATGAATCCAGATTGATTCTGCAAAGATGGACATTAACCCTGAGTTTCCCGCTATTTGGCCAAAAGCTGTCTTAACACACAGAAAATCAATTTTTATAACGACCTTGATTCTTACACATTAATAGCTGTGGTTTAGTTGTTTCCTCTGCAGGCCATGTGAAAACTGCACTGGAGAAAAGACACACACTACTCTGTGCTGACTACTTGGCAGATAGAGATTTTTAGTGTGATAATATGAGCTCTTGAAATGTGAGATTCTCTAACAGGGAATTGATTATTTGTTAATGAAATGAATGATGATTATTATTATTTTTTTTTTTTTGCACAAACCACTGCTTCTTTGCTCATTTACATACGATTTTAATACATTTTTATTTGTGGTGGCAATGAGTGCAGTTTGAAGGAAGAATTCGCTACTTAAATAGAATTGTTTTGTTTGCCTGTGTTAGATTAGAAGATGGATACCTCTCTCATGGCTGTATGGTAAATATGAGCTGCAGCTTAGCTTAGTTTAGCTTAGCACAGAGAGTCTGAATTTAAGTCTGGCTCTGTCTAACAGCAATCAATCTGCCTGCCACCAATTAAAACATATCTGTGTAATCTTCAGGAAGTCTCTGCATGTGGCTAAGGAGCAGTCTTGCCCATGACGGCCTGATAAAACCACATTTTGCTGTTTCTGCACTTTAGGATTTTGATCTGAAAAGCAGGAAATTAACAATTAGGTGCCTGCGACCTGGCCAATTTAGCTCGTTAGCTGCTAAGATAAGCTAGTCTGCTGCTGGGTTTGCTCTATGTTCAACACACAGGTATGACAGTTTTGGTTTAAAAAAAAAAAAAAGAAAATCAGATGCACATTTCCCAGAATGTTTAACTATTTCTTGAATATTGCTTTTCTGCTTTGGTTCTTATCTTGTGCACTTGCTTCGCACAGACTTCACAGACTCATGTACATAGGTGTTGATAGCGGTTGTGTACACTTTTAATCATATCAAGGGTGTCACAAGAGAGGATGGACACTATTGAAGCAACAAGTTCCATCTTTGCTGTCTTGAGACTTGTTAATTCTGCATCACCTGGCCTGGCAGGCAGAATGGTGAATGGTGGAGAAGATAAGTTAATCTGTGATTTCCTTATTCTCAGTGATCAATCTGAGGCTCACTAGAGGTTTACTTTAATATACTGCATTTGAGATGATTTTATATTTGAGAATACATATTATATTTTGAATGATAATGGAGAGCTCATCGTATGTTTTAATTAATATATTTCCAAATAACGTGACCTCAGTACTTGATGGTGACTACTGAAGTTACCCCTTTACGGGCCTGTAACAGTACCGGACAGCCGTAGCAATACCGCAGCGAGAAGTAGATTTGTTGGCTCGTGGCTGTTGTTGCTTCCAACAGAACGGCTGTCTGCCTCATGCAGAAAGGGATACAGAAGTAACCAAAGTGTAAATGGAGAGTGTACTGTAAACTGAAATAAAACCTCTTCATCTGCCTTCCCTTGTCTCAGAGGGTTCTGATGTTACCCCTCTTCTCGTTGTTTGTCTCATAACTCTTAAGTCATAATGGTGTGATTCTTAGCTTTAATTTTAATGCTTTTATTTTCTGTTCTGATTTTTTCCTTCTCATGGGTGCCATTATTCTTAAATTGGTGTTTTCATATTGTTTATATGCATACTGA
This sequence comes from Planiliza haematocheilus, assembly GCA_005024645.1. Lineage (NCBI taxonomy): Eukaryota > Metazoa > Chordata > Actinopteri > Mugiliformes > Mugilidae > Planiliza > Planiliza haematocheilus. The sequence goes on along the minus strand of SRSE01001388.1, from coordinate 4,499,668 downwards.
GCTTGTTTTTGAGCAGGTGAGGCACACATGTCTGTTTCATTTGATCGATTCTGCTAAGGAAGAAGTAAATATTTGACGATGGGGTGGGATATTTCTTGCCTTGTCTAAACTGAATCCTGCTTCTCCTTGCCTGTGACTCTCAGCTTTGTAGTGAGAAGATGGTGACATAATATGTATGATGATAGAGGTTATGAGACACAACACAGCAGCGGCCTGGTACAGGAGGTAAAGGTGACTGACTTGCCTTGACTACTATTCTTACTTCCCAAATACACAGAGGTGTATTCAGGTGTAACTGCGGATTCAACTGAGGTTTTCTTCTTCTTCTTTTTTTTTTATTGTGTTCTCCTTTTAATATACTTGTATAACACTGTCTTTAAACAACAAAGACACAATGATGAAAAAAGGATAATAAAGTTGTTATTGTTGACACTGGATATCAGTCTGTTTGGTTTTTGATCATGACATTTTTATATTGTTATAGAGTTAGTTATACTTTTAATTTAATAACTCCCCTTGTAAGGAGAATAAAAAAAGATCCACATAGGCACAATTTGGTGGAAATGCTGCAAACTTTTTCTGTGGAATCAAAGTCGGCAAAAAGGGTAAAAATAATCAAATAGCACTGAGGAAGAATGTATAAAGAGTATATATATATATATATATGAACAATATACAAAAGTGAAAAATTTTAATACTTTTATATATATAAAACTTTATATATATATTTATATTTTTATAGCAATTCATGTTTCACTAGGCTAAGCTAATACACTATGCATAATTTAACTTATCGTTATAGTATTTATGCATTGCATATATACTAACGATAAGTTACACATGAACACAGAAAAACGTCTGATATAATTTATTTATTTATTTTAATGGCAGTTAGCTCGTTTTCAAGTATATCGTGGTAATAAAAAAATACATAATATTACTTAACAATAACAAGCAAACGTCAAAGTGTTGGGCGCCAATATTGGCGCTATTGGTGCAATGCGCGTGACAGTGCGCGTCCTCCTCGCGCTCACAGGCCATGGCGAGCGTGGATGTATCCATGGGCGCTAGTCGCGAGCTGTTTAACTGTTTCCAGGGCAACCTGAAGCTCCCGTCAATCAAGATTCCGAGCAGCAGCCGTGTACTTCAGCGGTGAAGAGTCAAGTTCGCCATCGATTTAAAGTCTCCGCTCTGGTCTTCTTAAAGTAAGTCTGTGTGTTTGAGGCTGTGTGATAGCTGTAGACTGGTGTGTTTTAAATGTGTTTCAATGAGTTACATGTAAATGAAATCAAGTAAATTTCAGACAAACTGAGAAAGCAGTTTGGTTAACTGTTGTACAGAATAGACTCCACTAATGGTCAAATCTTAATTAGGCTATTTGAACATTAGCCACTTCAATCATGACTAATTCAATATTTAAGAGGAGAAATCCTGCATTAGTGTTGAAGTGTAACTTTCACAGCTCCTGGATTTAATGTCCATGTCTGGGGCAGAATTTATTGTCCTCCTCAGAGAAAGGCAGTCCGTATGTCTTGCTAACAAGCTAAATTGTCTCCGTTTCCTGGACAACTGAGCAACATAAACCCCCCTACTCTTTATTATGACTGCTCAGTGAGCTGAGGATGTGGGCTCTGTTTGTTACGGCTGCATGTTTGTCTTCAGCTACAGGACATGGCTGAAAGAGGCAGTGACAGAGCAGACACAGAGGACATGGACAAGCTTCTGCTTACTGGTCTGAGGTTTCATGAGAAGGACATCAGTATCATGAGTTTCATACAGTTGGGGAAGTTTGCAAATACTCATGTTAACTCCTTTGCCTGCCCTCACAGATTTCAGTGACAGCAATAGTACATTTGACCTGGACTCTCCACCTCTCAAACTGGACCACTGTGACCTCCTCCTAGATGCAATGGATGCTCAGCTTAGTCGTCTGCAGGTCTGTGACTGTCGTTTAGTTTTATTTTATTCTTTTCCTAAATCTCTCTGCATGTGTAGTGGATCATATGCTTTTTTTTTTACGTAAGCGTGATTGTTGTGTGCAGGTCCCGGCCCAGAAACATGAGACAGTTTCCAGAGCGCATGACCTAAGCAATACAGGTTATTTATGTCACATCATCCACCTAATACCAAATTAGATTTTTTTTTTTTATCAGGTTGTAATCTTGTGGATTATTTTTTCCTAGCTCCTCTTAGGTGGAGTCAATCTCTGAGCAAAGACACCGGCCTGGGAAGCACGACTCAGACAAATGACACTCCCATGTCTTGCTTTGATTTGATACACACTCCAACAAGGCAGCACACATCAGGTAATATTTTGAAATTAGACATATCAGAAATTCTACATTTTAAAGCTAAATTCTTCTCAGATTGTTGTTTTCTGTTGTTGTTGAGTTGCGTTATGTAAATGGTCGTCAAGATAAACGTTTAAGGTGGACCTATTTTTCTGTGAGGCCAAACCCAAGCTTCAGATGCTCTGGTAATAAGTGTTTCACCCTTAATTCCATCGGCATGTGAGTTAGTTAGTGTGTAAATCTGTGAATGTAAAAGGAGGTTTGAACAGCTAAACATAGAAAAGTGCTTTATAAGTGCAGATCATTTATCAGTGACAAAAACACACTATCTCTCCTCTGTTCTACCCCAGAGAATACCCCAAGCAGCTGGGAAGGTCCTGTCACCCACGAGAAAACTAAAAAAAGGCTGGATAGATGGACGAGAGACAAAGAGGAAACTGAGTCTCGCAGGGAGCAGGTCATCTGGAGGCTCGAGAGGCTGCTTGGAGATTCCTGTAATGATGGAAGAATGGCAGAAGAAACACATCCTCCTTCAGACAGTATCTGCACTGAGGACTTTGGCAGACGGTTCAGAGAGGAGATGGTGGAACTGGCTTTACCAGACAGTGTCGTGCAACAACTAGACAAAGAAGAAGAGGCAGAGACGACAGACATTTCTGACAGTGACACTCGCCAGAGTAAACAAAACGGAACTGGAGAGAGCAGCAAATACACAGTAACTGCTGACTGTTCCCGAGCAAACAAGCTGGATAAAAGAAAGCCACCGGAGAAATGTCTGTCTGAAAGCTATGGAGTAAATATATCACATGTGGGTGAGAAACGAGGAGATGGAGAGATATACAAATCACCACAGTTGCTTGGGGATGATAGCAACGGTAGGTACAACAAAGAGTTGATACAGAGCGGTCACAGCTTCTTGCTGTATAGCCTTTAATTTGGTACAGATATTTAGGCTCCAGGGTTTTTTTTTTTCAGACTGTCAAGAATAAGACAAAAGTCCTGTCACAAATATTAATTTGAAATCAAATGTAACCAAATTATTAAATCTTTCACAGAGATCTCAAATTTCTTTGAAATGTATTCAACACATTCATTACCCCCCAAGGATGAAACCTTTCCATCATGAATGAGAGCTTCTTGGACTGACCTTAGTCCAAAATGTCAACTCAGCATAATCTAAACCTGTGGTTCACAAACTGTGGTTGGGCTTCTGGCTTGTAAATGGGCTAAATTTAAGAACCGCTAATCCAATCAGTAAAGCACATTAATGCACTTATTCTTCTGACCCTTGATCCAAAAGATCCACAGTCTTGACACACTTTTTGATTTTCTCACTTTCAGTCTCTCACAAAGCACTTACAGACCATGCAAACATACCTCACAACAACAGCTGTTCTCCTAGGGCAAGGTGCTTGGCAGGTACCACACACAGATTGCACTACATTTGCAAACGTAGCCTAATTAACTATGCATCTCTGAATCTGTTCACGCAAAACTGTAACTATAAGATTTCTTTTTGTTTTCGTTTTTTATAGGAGTGCCTGTGTGCAGTTTTGACACTGTGTCCATTGACAGTGACCTTGATACAGTCTGCACAGAAAACATTAGGAAGCACATTCACAGGTTGCCAGGTAAGAGAGTACAGAATATATGGATGAATGTGTTTAGATATAACATATCACCCATTTCAAATATAGCTTATATCAAAACGCTTACATTCATTGCAAACCACATTTTAAGAAATAACGAGACATGCTCTGTAAATGCAGAGAATAAAGAAAAGAAAACAAAGAAAACATAATGTGTGTGACGTCCCACCAGGTTGGCGGTCTCTCATTCAGTCTGTCACAAACATGAATGACCACTGTACCACCCAGAGTGACTATGACACACCCACACAGGAAGAAAGTGAACCTCAGTCGACATCAGGTAGATGTGTTTCTTTTGAAGTGATCAGTATCCACAAACACTTTAATCTGCATATGTCACATTATTTTTCTGTCTTTATTCACAAAGACCAGAGATCTTCTCATAGACGTGTCCACAACAGAAGTCTCTCTCTCCGTAAAGCTCAACGTAGGAAAGAAACTCGTAGGTAAAAGGAAGAACAATAATAACCTACAAACCTTTTTTCTCTCTTTTAAATAGATTCCAGATGTTTACATTGTGCATTTTTCTGTTTCCTAGACTTGTGTATTCTTTGAGTGACAATAATAAAGATAGTGATGAAGAAATGAACCAGCGGAGCAGGAGGTCCAACCCTGAGAGGACATCAGAGAAACTTCAGTCAGACTGGACCAAGATGAAAGAGCAACTCTATAATCTCCAACAGGTAAGACTGGCCCTCTGGGTGTATTATATGACTGAGAAATTCCACTGTGTATAGGTGTGATATTAATAAGCTTGTTATGTGGTTTAGAAATGTGAGAAAGAGGATGAGACACTAAGGATGAAGAGGGCTCATGTAAAAGATGTTGAGCTCTGCCTCGTAGAACTTGGGCAGAAAAGGATGGTAAAGTATATCATCTTCACCAGTTTATTATTAATCTATGTTTTGAAGTCTCACCAATACTAACAGTTAATGGTTTATGCCCCAGCATGCCTTGCAGGAATTAGAGCGACTGACTACAGAGAAAGCACAGATGAAGAAAGGGAGGAAGAGTCTGGAGTCTATTCTGAGAGACAGCCGGGTAGAGAAGGAGTCTTTGAGGTATAAAAACAAACTCATTCCATCATACATAGCCATGTACATCAACATGATGTTTGACTCACAACGTCAAAATAATCGTGTATAAAAGAGAGCTCTCTTAATCTTTAAAACAATGTACGTATTAGTTGCCAGCTACACACACTGCAGAGACAGAAAGAATCCTGTCTTCTTGAGGTTAGAGGTATCGAAGAAGATCTTGCAACTCTGAGTCAGTGTAAGCAGACTCTAACGGATGGATCCTACATGATAAGGGTAATGAAACCACACACAACTGTCATCTTTCAGTTCTTTTTTATTTTTATTACAAGAATTATTTAATATTTATTTTTTTCTGTTTCTGTTTTTCCAATACTCCACAAACAGAACAACATCATGTCTGTGCTGGAGAGGGAAGAGATGGAAAGACAGCTGGACAGTACCAAAACAGAGTTGTTTGCTGAGCAGCGCTGTGCAAGAGAGAAGCTGGAGTCCATGCAGGAGGTACAGTATTAAAGTCTCTTTATATAAAACTAAATGGAAATTACAAACCATAAAGTAATTCTGACAGTGTTTACAATATTAAAAAAAATAACATCCAATGTACTATTATGTTTGGTTTGATTTTTATGAAGATAAAATAACAATAAAACATTCACCACTGTTCAATTTGCATGATGCAAATATGAATCTGTTTGGCAGGCAAATGGTAATAAACGTGACAATGAATTGTAGTAAATGGAAAAATTACCATATTGTGTTTTTCTCAGCTTTTTTTCTCAGTTACCCTAATTGTTTTTTTCGAAAAACAATGAACAGTGTTACTTAGGTTTTCTTCTTTTATTATTTAAATATGAATGAACACAAGTATGAATAACAATGATAATCTTATTACATCAAATGTTCTGCTGGGAAACCTTTGGTCTTGTCATTCATGTGGATGTTACTGAGACACCATGCATCCCCAATGAAAACTCGACATCCCACTAAATACGGCTAATAAAACAGCTGAAAAAAATAAAAATGAGCCAAAGGTGTTGACCCAGCCTCCAGACTCCCCAGATCTTAAATTCATGGATTATCTGCAGGATGTGCTGTAACGATTCCGATTCACAGAGGCTCCTCCCTTCAGCACTTAGGACCCAAACACTCCCGCTACCAGGGTCCTGGTGGACACCTCAGAAAGCTTGTGTCTACTCCCAGATGAGGGAGAACTGTTTTGGTGGCACCAGGGAGACCTACAAATATTAGGCCATTGGTTTTATTGTTCTAGCTGAAGATGTTTGTTTGTGCGTCAATCATCAGATGTCAGACTTAGTTTCTTTGTTTAAAATGTCTTTGAATATTTGTTGTTATGATCTTGGAGCAGAAGCTGGAGGAGACATGTGAGGAGCTCCACCGGGCTACAGAAACAGTGAGTTCACTGAGGAACAGATGCTCATGTCTGCAGGAAGAACAAGTGCAGAAAAAAGAACAGATTGAGGTGACACCTTTCATCGTCATGCTACTTTATAACACACACAAAACAATATCACATCACATTATATGTCACTGCTATTGCTCTTCCTTACTGTTAGGCATTTGAGGTTCAAGTGAGCGAGCTGCGTGGTGACCTGGGACAATGTAAGCTCCGACTTGGTACTCTGGAGAAAATGTTGGCCCAGAAAGAGCTGCAGCTGCTGCATTTGCAGGAACAATACGAGGCCTTACAAGCAGAAAGAGATGGACTGAAGGGGGAGCTAGAGAACCTGAAAACACAGCACTACGAAGAACTGAAGGAAGCCCAGGAGCAGGCCCACATGTTGATGGTAAATACTGAAGCTCCTTGATTTCACTAATATAAACAGATTAGAGTTACTCAGTCTTCATTTAAGGAAGACGTGTGCTAGCTCATGAGCAGAAAATCCTAAGCTGCTAGGTAAGTCTGAAATATAATACATAATCTATAATATTCAAATTTAAATTCTTCTTCTGATCTTCCATTGTTCTCCAGGTTAATAAGCAGAGCGAGGAGGAGAAAACAAGGACTTTGAAAGAACAGACTCAGTCTCTCACACAGCACATTCAGTTCATGCAAAGTTCTATTCAGGTCAGTGTGTTGCTAATATCCACTCAACAGTACCTCAATATAAACTATATACTGTATATATGTGTGCGTGTGTGCGTGCGTGTATGCCATCCAGTGTAGTACTAAGTATTATACACTGTCACTAACCCATATCACATCTGTACTGAATACATTGTGTTAAGTTTGGAGCCCACTAGAGAAAAACCAAACTCATATACACAATGAGTAAAACGATTCTTCCTTTCTGGCAGTTAAAAGAAGAAGAAGTAATAAAGCTGAGAAAATCTCTGCAGCAGCAAAGGGAGGAGGCAAAAAAACATGAAGAGTACTTGCAAACAGAAGCCACTAAAAAGGTACTCAGATAAGCCTAGCATACAATCTACAAGCTTTTTCAACATGGTTGTATAGCATTCATGGTGTGCTCCCACACAGGTGCATAAAGCACTAGAGGAAGAGCGTCGGAAGTGGGAGGAAGAAAAAGTGGAAGCGATGCAGGTGCATGGTGGGATACTTGAAGAGCAGCACAGAAAGAGTCTGGAAAGCTTGAGGAGTGAGGTGCAGAGAGAGAAGAGTAAAGCACTGGCTTTTCAACATCAAGTGCTGGAACTAAAAAAAGTAAGACAACCAACTACATGTAAAATTAAAATCTTAAACGAATCTGAATGCACTTTCTTTCATTCTGGCTTAGGATAATTGTCTTTTTTATCTATAAGAGAGTGCAGGAGTTGGAGAGTGACAACAGTGCACAGCAGAGAGAGCAGCAGTCTTTGATGGCTGTTATTTGCAAATCACTGAAAGAGGAGCACCAGGCTGAGCTACAGAAGTCACAGAGATATATGGCACAGGTGCAGGAAAACACAGAGAGCAGTCTTTCATTCAATCCTGTGAATGTGTTGCACATTTCAGAATTGACAATAAAGCTGACTCTGACTTTGATTTACAGACATAAAGGGAAGTGACGTTATATGCAAGTTGACGTAGTGTGGTCTGTTCTCACAGCAGAGTCAGAGGACAGTGCTGCGACTCGAGCAGGATGTTCAGCTGGCAGTGAAAGAGAGTGACAGGCTCAGGGTGATGCTTGAAGAAAAGGAGAGCAGCCATAACCTAATCACAGCTGAGATGGAACAACAGCTGGGAGCAGAGTGCCAGCATCTACACCTCCTGCTGGAGCAGAGTGGAGCCAAACACAGTTCAGGAGAACTACCTTCAAGGTGTAATTGAATTACCTGACTTACAGCTGGTATAAAAAGTAAATACACTGTAAACAACTTGGTGTGTTAGATGTTTAGCCTCTAACGCTGATGTATTTGTCTTGCTCAGGCTTACAGTCACTGAGGCTCTTACTAACCTGAAAATGCTACGAGAGCAGCTGAAGATGTTTATCAGCCATCTACTCCAGGAGCTAGTCTCACAGAAACAAACCAATGATCTGCTGAGACAAGATAAGGTATTCTCACTTTGCTTTGAGTATATTAAATTTATGCATGAATACATACTTACAAGTTTATGTTTTTTTTTCAGGAGCGAGAACTGAGCATTCAGAGGCAACAGCTGAGGGTAGAGCGAGATCAAGCCTTGTCTTCTATCAAGAAGCGTCTCATCCAGGTATAACTCATGTTTGTACAAACAGTCAAAACTGCATCAGTTACACAGTTACAGACTATGAGGTGTGTGCAGGAACACATTGAGGAGCTGAGCAGTCTGAAATGGGCTCAGATGAGTGATGGAGGAGCTGAGGGAGGAGTGGCGTCATCTCTCCGCAGGCAGCTGAAGGCTAAAGACCTGGAGCTCGTGCAGGTTCAGAGGAGCATGGCTGAGTGGAAGAAAACACTGCAGCTCGCCTGGCATGCAAGTTTGAAGAAGAGCTGACTACTGAACTGGAGAGGTAACAGGCTCAACATGAAAACTGCATCCACGTGACACAAACTATATCTTGACACTGTGTATTCAAAACTTTATGTTAATTTTTGCCATCCGACAGGTGCAAGGCAAAGTTGTTAAGGGGCAGGTAACTTGTCTCTGTCAAAATCTGACATACTAACCAGCTGTCTGTCCTTACAAGAGCATGATCTCTCCTCACCTAGTTGTTATGACCATAGATGTAACATTATCTATACGTGCCAACCCATAACTCCTTCATGTAGTTACGTACATTATTCATTTAACAGCCTTTCATGTAAATGTTTGTTTGTTTTACAGAAAAGCTTCAAAGACTCGAGAAGAAAGACAGAGAACGCTTGAGAGGTCTGATGGTGCAAAGGTAAATGTTTAACTGCTTTTGTGAGGGCATTACCACAGTGGTCAGAGAAGCAGTGCTGGAGCTGTGAGATTATTGTTCGATCATTGTTCTGCTCCCAGGAATCTTGCAAGTGTGCTTACTTGGATAAATTGAATGCAGAAAACAAAGTCCATCTATGTGTGTATAGTGTACTGTATATATACAGTACATGGCAAGTAAAGCAGGTTTGATTTAGCTTTTTTAGACTGTGTTCATTTGTTGCTGTTGAAAAAATCTGATTGTGTGTGTCTTCCTCTCATCAGGAAAGTCAAAAATCAGTTTGCTCTCCTTCCTACCATGCTGTGGACTCTGCTGCCTCCCACAGCCCCTCAAACGTGGCTTCACTTAAACTTCTGAGTTACCTCCAGAGCAGAGTGAGGCAGCTTCGTGTAGAAAATCAGGCCTGCACATGGAGCCCACCTCCCCAAGCTACAATCCCTGTAGATTTATCAGGATCCTATATTACAACTGTGGGTACATTCAGAGCAACAATAGCAGGTTGTTGTTGATGACTGATACATTGACAGTGGAGATGACTAAGTATCTTCAGGTAGCATCTACGTAATTCTATTTCTGAAGTGTATTTATTCAGGAAACCTACTCAAGAAGTTATTTTCTGCATATAATCATTTATATCTTTGAAAACATGTTTTCAGAGATGTCTGAATCTTTGCTGTTCAAGTCCACAGTACTTGTCTAAAATAAACCACTTTAACTAATTAAGATACTAATATGAAAGTAATGTTATCAGTAACACTTGAATATTATTCCTGTGCTTATCTTTCAAAATCAACAAATACTGATTTCTCTTTCACAGATCGCTCAAGGTCAGGACAGTGCTGCGATTCTGAATCAATCATCAGTTCAGAGAGTCTGAAGCTAAGGACATGAACCCCGAGTAGTTCAAAATGTTATGTGGCCACACAAATGAATCATTCACTGTCACAGAACATGTGCTTGAGATAGCAGATTAACAAGCAGGTCACGGTGACAAATGACACAATGTGCTCATCAAGGTCACGTTCCTGTCTTGAGGCATTTTATGGTTTACAGTGAATGGAGACTGATGACCTGACATTTCTCTGCAGACTGACGATCATGTGAGTTATGTGGAATAACCTCATAAAGCTGGCAGGTCTTTAAGGGTATCCCTATAAATTATTTCAGTCTACAGTTGTCTCAAGTTCGCGTTAAATGTTAGCATTAGCATTATGTTTTAATCAACTTGGTATACAAATTATAACATATGTATAAGTATATATAAAATAGTGGGTAGATGTTACTCTATAAACACTGCAGTTGTACATATTGTGTGTGTGTCGAGGTTGGTATTCAGTATCTAAACTTAATTATTTTCCTTATGTATGCTATTTGATCAGATCAGTTCTAGGACCCTTACTTTTCCCCAAGTATATCATGTTTAGAGCATCATAAATATGGTTTACACTAAATCTAAGCAAGCTATTCTCCAATAAAAAACAACTGTACCATCCAGGATCTCCACATGAACAGTGTACATTTATTAAAAAACAATTATAACACTGGATGGCTGGTTGCGATTTCTGTTATGTACAAAGGAAAAATAAGTTTTCCTCATAGCTCACAAATGGCGCACTTGCTAAGCACTGGAGGAAGATTATAGTTCCATCACAAGTATAACTGCAAGCAGGAAGTCATGCTGTGAACAAAAGTGAATAAACCTAAGTGTCAACAATGCCAGTATTCAAAGTAAAAAGTTAGGTACAAAGCCATACAATGCATTAGCTTGTTGCTTGCCACGCTTTGGCAAAATTATGTACACGTCGTCTGATTTCTAATACAAAATATGTAAGGCAACCTGTCTAGAGACCTTGGAAATTCACATTAATGAACAATTAATTAGGTCAGCTATTACATGTTATACATTGTGGCTTGGGATTGCAGTCAGAAAACATGAACTGAGCAGTAAATAATGTCTTGCACAAACTGTTTGAAACAGCACAATATTCATATAAAGTCAACTTCCCTTAACAAACCAACCAGCTTGAAGTTTAAAGTCCTTTATAGTCTTTTATGTGACTACTTGTCCAGTCTTTCTTTTTACTTTGGCCTGACTTTTAAAGCAATTAAGCACTATTACATTTCCATGTCCTCCTCCCCAGAGTTGTGGGCCACAGGAAAACTGTACCGAGGAGAATGTGTGTCGGCAGGTGGACTAGAGGGGCCGAGGGAATTGTGAGGGGAGGGAGATGGACAAGGAGTTGGGGGATGCCGAGATGCTGTGTGTTGTTTACGCTGTTTTTGTAAAGACCCCTTCAACTTCCGAGAGAAGGGATCCTCTGGTGGCCGCCACAGAACCAACTCCATGCAGGAATGACTCCTAAAAGTATGAGGAAGAAGCAGGTGAGACACACAAGAAGGACACCAAATATCTCTGGAGCCAGAGGAACACGAGTTACATTATTCAAAGTCCTGTCATGCCTTTGACTTGTTGCTTAATTCACCACATAAATGTACAAATAACAAAATAAAGAGAACATACACAGACTGGGCTACTGTGTGGGGGAGAATGTCACTGATGCCACGCTGCAGACCCTCCTTCAAACTGTCAGAGATCACCAGCACAGGCCGCCTCTGAGCTGGTTCTACATCGAGATCTTCATCTTCATCATCGTCTTCCAGAGTTATTCTAGGAAACATCACAGTATTCACTTAAATAGAGGGTACAACGTGTTCCTGTGATACAAAACTCATCACCGGCAGTGAATGTCAAAACGAAATCAGTGTGACTCATGTAAATGGGGAGAAATGCGACAGACCTTTTTTTACAACAGCCATTTGGCATAAAACAGTAAATACAGGTGTTAAAAGCATCAGGAAATGTTCTGTTTTTAGGCAAAGGGACTTCATTACACACAGAAGGAAACCAAGAAATAAAATCTAAATATCTAAAACATCTGTCAGTAACAGTGTTTTATTGATTGGATGTCATCCATAATTTTGACCTCAGAGTGGTGACCTACACGTAAGATCATTTTGAACAACCACATAAATATTGTTCCTCACCAAGGAAGAAAGAAGAAGAAACAAGAAACTATACACCTGGTATATATCTTGTGCACCTGAGCTTGCACAAGATATATTAAATTAAGAAAGCACTGCTTCACTATACTCTTCTTTAGCCTTCAGTAGTAGTAAAATCTTGCACTCGATCACCAAATGTCAATTACAAACAACAATTTCTGCAGTTTCTTGTGTGGTTTTCTTTGTATGTAAATGTATTAATGGCAGATATTTGTTGATAATGTTTGATGATATAACTATGGCAACTACTGTGTATCATACACACATGGTACCCTCTTTAAACATTTTACTTTTGTAGTTTTAGTATAGCTGGCTGAGGGCATGAGTTTTCTTACTCTGTGTACATTCCATACCTGTCTTCGATCTCCTGAAGTTTCCTCTGAGCTGCCTCTATCTCCATGCAGGAGTTCTCAGTCTCAGGTCGTGACAGGCCAGAGGACGGCTGAGGCAAAGTCACATTGTGAGGGGTTGTGCAGGACTGTGGAAGTGCAGGGCTGGCTTGCTGCGTTGACAGAGGAGGACAGCTGTTTGCTGTTGGCCAGTCGCGATGAGATGTGCTTGAGTTCTCTGAAATTGCCACCTCTGCCTCAGACGTTAACCTCCTCTTTTTGGCACTGCATCCCCTGTGTAAACATCAATACATTTTATAATATACATTTTATATCAAAGTAGTGTTAATGTCCAGTGTGGTTTTAGAATGAATCTCTCACTTACTCATCATCTACTCTCCTCCTGTGCTTCCTTAGACATCGTGTCTCCCAGCTGAAGTGGGACAAAAGAGACAGATGTGTCAATAAGTAGACCGAAAAGTATATTTATGTCAAATGTATGCAGGTGCTTTACAGCCCTCAAATCTTTGTATACATACTTGTTAGAGACTGCTGCTCTGTGTAGGTGACCAGACGTACTTGGATTTCCGAGGTCAAACTCGGTAAGGTTTGGGGAGCCTGAAAATGAATACATGGCTGGCAGGAACCTCAGCTCACTGCTTGAGGGAGCAGAGTGATGCATGGTGATCCAGTTGATTTGAAGAAACACGCGAGTAGATCTATAAACGGTTCTAATCTGGAAGATCAGTAATGATACCAGTCAGGTAGGCTGACGAATGTATTTTATATAAACTACATGATGGAGAAGTTATGTTTACTCTGGATCAGCTGTTTCCCAGCTAGCAACAACGTACATCGTAGCATGTTACCGTTAGTATGGTATTGCGGACAAAACATTACTATTTTTATGTGGCACTGTAACACGCAATACCTTCATTGCAATGAATAAAAACTTCGCATAAGTTAAGCAGAAACACGCGCGTTTAAAGACTGACCTGCGCAGCTGCCCTGCCCCTCGCTGTTTTTGTTGATATCGATGTTTAGCTAGCTTGGCTGCAGTCAGTTCACGCGTTGCTCTATTAAAATAGTCCCATTAGCACACAAAGACAAGCGTAAATCTTACTGATTTAACCGTATGACGACATCGCCGTGCAGAAATGGTCCCAAAACGGCCTGTCCCTGTGGTGTCAACAGCTTGAAAAGTAGGCAGGGTTAATCTGACGTTAGCGAGCTATTCTGAAAAAAGTGAGTAGCTCAAGAAGCATCGTCAAGGTTCCAGAACGTGCGCTTGTTTGGGGGGATTCTGGGAAATGGAGTGACAATAAGTCAAACGACTTACACAGTCTCGCCTGCGTTAAAATACTGACGTTATACAGCTGGAGAGGAAACTTAACTTGTAACGTTGGTAGTAATTAGTAGTTTAGCAGCAGCTATGTTAAAATGTCAGTTTGTTTACTCTCCGAGTTCGACGTAGCCAGTGACCGGAAGACTGTACGAGCGAAGAGTGTACAACTGTCAAGATAGTAATCGCCAACTTCCTGTTTACAGTCAGATGCGAAGCTGGAGGTTAAAGGCACCGTTTTGTCATCTCAAATGACCGGTCATGTGACAGAGGTGTACTAAAAACGTATATATCTACTTGTTTCCTCACTCGGCTCTGATTCTTCACGCAGGACGCTCGAAAGAGGTAAAACAGCAGCAGTTTACCCTTATTTACTAACGTTGTGTTTGAGTTTGTTCAATTTCTGTTTGTGTTGACTTACAGGTTATCCAAAATGCTAGTTTTGGTCTTTATTACAGCCTTTCTGGCTTTTGCATCCAGCAAACCATGTGGTAAGTAATTTATCATAAAAATCCAGCTATCCTCTGTTAATTAACTCTCTGAGATAACCTCGTTTGCAAGAACATGAGTCAGCACTAAGGACTTTCACTGATTTTGCAATTCAAGAAATTCTGTATGTGTCACATTGATTACAACAGTCATGTAGTTTTTGTTGACCTTGTTATATCAGAATAAACATCAGTGAAAGACATGTCTCATTTCTTTTGCTAGAACACAACATTGAAGCTTCTGTAACGATTGTCTTTGTCAAACTGCTGATGCAGCCTTTGTTGTTTTGCAATACTTCAAAAGTTATGTGGATGTCAGAACAGAGAACCGAGAGTTATTTCCTTGCTTCTTGTGCATGTAAAGTGAATGTTTTTATTTGAATCCAGATACTGGAGCAGCCAACGCGGAGCTGCTCCTGTCACTCAACAAGAATCTCCTTCAGTCTTTGGAGACGCAAGAAGGACTTCCCAACCCAAGTATCCACTTGGCGTTGCGCCTTTCTGATTCCCACAACCTCGCCAAGGAAAGCCAGCACCTCATTAAACTGAAAACTGATTTGCACAATCACATGCAAAGGTATTGCCCTGTTTACAAATGAGTTACTGGAGTATGAGAATATCTTTCTCCTTGATGTTCTCACCTGAACCCTCGTGTCTTGTTTAGCTCTATTTCAAACAGCCAGTCGGTGGTTGGGCTCTTGGCGCTGTACACTCTGGCGCTGAAGTCCTCATGTTATGACCTCAACACAGTCACATTCACCATCGACGGCAAGAGTGAGACGCTGCTGACACAACTGAAGAAGCAGATGGAACGAGAGAAAGAGAACATTGCCTGTAAGGTTTCTTTCGACCTTTTGGAGTCCAGTGCTTGCCTGAAAAGTTTTATAGAATCCTGTTTTTCTGATTTTCCAAGGCGTGTAAAAGTGATATTTTGATATAATTTGCTCTTCTTTTTTTCCCTCTCCTCTTCTTTGCGCAGTCAGCCACCGCCCTTTGACCAACTATTACCAGTACTCTCTGGGTGTGCTCGGTCTTTGCGTTAGCGGCATCAGGGTCAACAATCATGTCACACACAAGCTCATCAAAGCAGTAGGACATGAAGACTGCGGGGGTGTTGGTGAGTGAGTCCTGCCTAAACGCTGTCTTTGGATCATAAAACAGATAATGTAGGTTCTAATTCTGATTGATAAAAGTTGTCAGTTAAGGATAATTCTACAACTACTACTAGATTATTTGACAATCAGTTTTAGGAAAGACTATATAGTTTCAGTACTCTTTTTTTCTATCTACCTTAGACACCTCTGCAATGGCTGGAATGGCACTGCAGTGTGTGAAGGACTCAGGCGCTCATGTACACAACGCTGCAGAGCTTGACACAGCCCTTAGCACGATCAAGCAGAGGCTCCTGGCTTCTCGTAGAGCTGATGGTCACATGGGTAATGAGTTCAGCACAGGTCTTGCTGTTCAAGTAAGGATTCCCCCCCTTTTTTTCCCTCCCTTGTGTCGCAGCCTTGTTTTGTAGCTCAAACGTGCTTGTTTTGGTGTATTCAAGGCCTTACTGGCAATGGGCACTGAGGTTGGAGAATGTGATGCTTCAATGGAGGCCATGAGAACAGCTGCCAAAAGCAATATCTACCACAACCCTATGGCCGTATCGCAGACGCTGCCAGCTCTCCAGCAAAAAACCTACCTGACAGTTAAAAGCAAGGGATGCCTCGATGAGGATGGTACGTGCAGCATTATTTCCACATTCTGTGATTTGAGGTTATGTCTGCATTGTCACTGTTTTTGTGATGGTGTGTGTCTTCCTACAGACACTCTAGTGCTCGAGTCCACAGACCCTGTGGTCGTTTTACCTAGTGAGACCACAGTGGCTGTGACGGTGGAAGTGGTGACGTCCAGCGGAGCGGCAGTGGTTTACTCTCTGGATGTGCCAAAGGGCAGCTCACTGCTGGACGCCTTGGAACTGCTCAAGGGGAAAAATGTTGGCTTCACGTGAGTTTATAAATTGTGCCATTATGGTTCCTGTTTTTCCCTGTACCTCCTGTATGATGTGTTGAGTAATCCCTGATGCTGTGTGGAAGGTTTGAGAAAGAGACCAGTTTGTGGGGACCTTACTTGAGTGTGGTGAATGGAGAGCAGGCCCGACAGAGCGACCGCAGGTACTGGCACCTCTCTTCCAACGGCTCCCCTCTCACTGAAGGTGAGGACACTCTCACTCACATTACCCTGTGACTCACTATTGTAGCATTCCTTTGATCGGCTTTAATTTAATGTTTTTTTAAAAAAAAAAACTTGGTTTGCTCCCACAGGTGTCTCAGATTTCAAGATACAGGCGGCTCAAAAGATTTCCATCAAAAACACAGTCTACTGATGATGCAACAGGGATTGATGTGAATGCAAGCGCTCCAGTGCGCTTCTCTAGTTTTCTGTCTTTGACCGTTTGAACCAATGATTATGGTCGCTGTCTTCTGTGAATGAATACCCATTGTTGCTTCAAAGAATGTTTTAGTTCTTTTAGGTTTGATGCCTGAATTAAATGTGATTTAGAGCCACTAGAACAGACTTTGTTCTGAATATTTTTACTTTAGTAATTTCTAAATCTTCTTTTATGATGATTTTTCAATATGTTTTTAAGTGTACTACACATTGTTTTTGTGCTCTCTGAAACAAAGAATATAAAAGCTGTAGTGACTTAAAAGTAGGATTTTATCAGGTTTGTGTTTTGTAATTATTAACAACACGTTTTAATACAATTTATCCAATAATTAGACCACGTCAGATTGCTTAGTCAAAATATTATGTAATTATACGATATTGCAATATTAGGCTTTTTCCCCTGTGTTTGTGTAAAGCACTTTTATTATGGATTATAAATAGTGCTATATTAAATATACACAACATACATTCATGTAAAACGAGTAGTGCCAGTTTAGATCCATAGTGTGTTACCATGTTGTATTTTCATGCTGACTGAACAGTTGATAAACCTCATGAATAAAACACTTGATGTCTTCCGAGGCACATACTTGAGAAAGTTAATTTTGTAATGTGAGTGACTGTCTTAACTGTTCCATTTTGCAGACATCTGCACATTGGGACTCTGGATGAAATACCTTGACGATGCATAAGCCGAATAGGATTTAAATACCCCGTACTGCTTGGAAATTAAGCATGTGAAGTTCTTTGTTCGGGAAAATCAAAAGTTAATATCATGCTGTGCTATTTAAGTGCTTTTACTGCCACAGATGATGATGATATAGATAAAGGAGATTTCATAAATTAGGAACTTCTCGATCTCCTCTTGCTTTGAGAATTTAAGTGACTGAAAACTAAAATTTTAGAAAACTAAAATTACACAACTTGATATAATTATTAGAAATTCTCTCAACAACGTGACAATTAAAAATTTCTTAATAATTATTTTATATTTATTTTATAATTAAACTTTTCTGTAAACTCCAAGCCACTGCCAACTTTCTCATTTATACTATATATTTACCTCAGCCATGTGAAGCTTTACCAAAACACTTCCGGTTTTACACACTTTCACCGTCTCAGTCTGTTCTGTATTTAACGTTGCATGGTTTATGCCCTTGTGCCAAGCTGGTTAAATCAAGCAAATGTGTATTTTTCATGTCTGAGATTTGTTTTTTAAAAAGGCTTTTATTGCGAAAGTACAAAACACGTGACCCGGAAGTGCTTTTCGTTTCTAACGTGATCTTCTGTTTTGAGTATGAATGGGCACATGCTGTTATGACACAGTTGAAATTTCGCAGACACAGAAATATGCGACGCTTGAGTGTGTGTACGGGAACAATTCAACCAATGAACCGCTGTTTATAAATATCGTTTTTAACTAAAATTTCATTTTACATTATTTTTATATAATGAAAGTTTGTATCGCACATCGTGAAGAAGGAGAGCTAGCTAACATGAACCTAACGCAGCGGTAATGTAACATTTATCAACTGCTCACCAATAACAGAGACTTGCAGATAAATGAGATAAATCTTCTGTAATTGTAAGTAAGGGCTGTCAGTATGTCTGCGCTGTATCGATGCGTTTTACTCAATCGTGTTTCCAAATTAAAACAGCAGACATGCTTAACTCTGGTCAGGACATTTGCACACACGCAGTGGATGACATCTGACTGTGTGGTGCGAGGTGGAAACACAGCCATGCCGCAGACAACAACTATCCTTAATGCTATGGCTAAAAAGACAGGAAATGTGGGGTTTTCTCGTTCATTGTGCCTGTCAAGTTCATCCGGTGATGCAAAGGCTCGAGTGAAGAGAGTTTCTATCGAGGGGAATATTGGTAAGAGCAATACAGTTGTTCACAACAAAATCAAACACCTTGAGCTGAGCTATGACTAATCTGCTTTATTGTATCTTAAATAACAGCTGTTGGAAAGTCGACCTTTGCAAAACTTTTGAAGTCAGCTTCTCCAGACTGGGAAGTGGTGGCAGAACCAGTCAGCAAGTGGCAAAACATTGAGAGCGGGACCTCGAAGGTGGGCACATTGACCTCATTGTCATTTCACATGGAAAATTTCAATTTGAGGGTGTCCGCTGACATGTCTTCCATTTCCCGGCTTGTGTGTTTGCCAGGGGTCAGGAGCGCCTCCCCAGTCAACAGTCAGCAACCTGCTGCAGATGATGTACCAGGACCCTCAGCGCTGGTCGTACACGTTCCAGACATATTCCTGCATGAGCCGACTGAGGACGCAGCTGCAGCCTCCTCCAGCTCGCCTGCTCCTCTCAGAGGGAACGCCTGTCCAGGTGTACGAGCGCTCTGTTTACAGCGACAGGTGAGTGAATCAGGGCAGGACAGGAGATTGGAGACCAAATGGGGGCTCGACACTGAGACATTAATACATCAATACATAAATCGAGGCACCAGTCATGGCTCATTCTCATTTTTGTACCTTTTTACTTGGCGATGGAGCCATTGGATGATTTAAATGAAGAATTCTTTTATCATTAAGGACGCACAGTTTCACGCTTCCTTTAAGCACAGCTGGTCACAAATGTGTAGGCTGAAAACTGGATGGACTTTTCCTACTTTTGATACTGTAAGCTTTATAATGATGCAGTAGTTTCAAGCAAGTGAAAATGAAATGAGGTTACAGGCCATTTGATTGATTATAGATGAGAATGTTTTGATGTCTCCTTTAAGAAACCTGTTTCAACCAGACTGAGCCCAGAAGCTTTTTTTTTGGTATAAAATTCAACTTGATATTGTTTTGTCAGATACATCTTCGCTCTCAACATGTTTGAGCTGGGCTGCATCAACGCTACAGAATGGGCCGTCTATCAGGACTGGCACTCCCTGCTGGTGGAGCAGTTTGGACACCAGGTGGAGCTTGAGGGCATCATTTACCTCAGAGCGCCACCAAAGGTATAAGCACACAGATATTTCTTGTTCTGTTGAATGCGCGACAATACAACGGCAATCACAAATGATTATGTGCATCTCTCAGAAATGTATGGAGCGCCTGGAGCTTCGAGGAAGGGCAGAGGAGAAGGGAGTGAAACTTGACTATCTGGATAAGCTGCACGTTCAGCATGAGAGGTGGCTGGTGGAGAAAAGCACTGAGTGAGTGATAAATGAGATCACATGGCTGCGTTGTTTGTCCTCGCCCCACCTTTATGTTTTCAACTGAAATGTATATGTTTTTAATAACCTTTAATGAAGACGTTTCATTCACGTTGTTTACATATTGGCATGTAGCTGATGTGTCTTGGTTATGGCAAGAATATGTTGCGAAAGCTGAATAACACCAGGATGCTCTTATCAGATTTTTTTCATGACATTCACTAATTTTGCTGTTTGTTGTTTGGCTGTGAACAGATGCCGATCAGTGGCATGTGTGGTCTTGTGTGGGGACATTTAGCTGTCATTGCAATTCTCTTACCAGGATCCATTTTGAGAAGCTCAAACAGATACCCGTCTTACAACTCGATGCCAGTGTGGAGTTTCTGAGTGACCCAGAGGTGCGGGAGCAGTTTATTACAAAGGTACTGTGTTTGTCTACCGTTTGGGCAAATAGCTGTTGTGCCAGCGTTGACCACTGGAGGGCACTGTTTCACAGTTTGAGTCTTGTGTTAGATCTAATGCACTGACGCATTTTTGCATCATATGTTTAGTGTTTCTGTTCCTAAAGTGTCCTTTCTCACGCAGGTGAAGAACTTCTTCGACGCTTTGTGAGGAGATAGTCGGCCGTCAACAGATGAGACCAGTCATACCTCGTTCAGTCAAGTGTTTTAACTGACATTTACATTCATGAGCTGCTTACGGTCAAGAACATTTAACTAAATAATATGAAGTCATTTCAGACGCACTATATGAAGTAAGTTTGGGGATGAATGTGTTCTTTCTAATCATTCTACTGTTGCATTTTGTTACTGGTTTGAATCCCACTGCACATTTATTACTTCTTATATCGTACCATTGTTATCAACTGAAATATTCATAGCTGTTCCTCTCTGTTACAGTATTTCACTTATTTATTTGTCTTGAGCGCAGAGCAGTGGAGTTATTTAATAGGTTATGTAACATATTAGCTAAATATGTACTAGAACAATTGCAATAAAGTTTTACTGAATGTCTGGAAAAAGAAAATAAGACATGGATACTTTGTAATAAATAAAAATATGTGTTTTTAAATCATCGGATCGTCTGTCCTTTTATTTTCTTGATTTTAGCAGTTGTGTTCCTATGATCCTTATTCGCAATATTGGTTTAAAAGTTGTGTGACAAAATACAAATGTATCGTGGTTTTTTTTAATGGCTGATTGACATTTCAAAAGGATTAGCTTTCAGAATACACAAATGCAAAAGGCCAGGTAGTTGGAAGGGACAATGACCTTGGCTAAATGTTTTCTTTGCTCTGGCCCTTCTGATGTGCTCTGATGATCAGAGGGGCCGTTCAGATTCCTGGAGTGGTCAGGGGTCATCAAAGGGCAGCTGTCCACTATAAAAGGCCTGTCTGGAGCACCGTCTGCACATAGCATCAGTTCAGCCTGAGACCAGCTGGAGGAAGGAAGGAAGGAAACCTCTGCCTCTTTCTCAGTCGTTCTTGTTGGAGTAGATCTTGGAAGGTTTCTTTTAAAATGAAATCCAGGGCCCTGACAGTTGTCTCTACACTCCTACTCTGTTCTTTCGGAGCCGTTGTCTCCGCTCAGAGCCGCAGCCATCACACAGGCCTCGAGAGCAGATTAGCATTCAGAAATCTGACAATGAATCATCGCAGCAGATACCCTCTCTACATGATGCATCTGTACCGCTCCTTCAAGGCCGCTGATTCCTTCTCGTCAGTAGCTGTCAACACCTTTACTACACAAACGGACAACCCATCAGCACGTTCCTCTGACTCTGTCTTAAGTCTGATGGCCAAAGGTGAGTACACTGAATTATGATCTTTAGCCTTTACATGCATCGCTGGATAAAACGCATGCTATAGATTGTATGTATTAGTTCCTCCTGTACTCTCCTCCAGCAGCTCTTCGGTTGGTGCATTATCTGTGTTATCAGACACTCCCTTTTTACAACCCAGCAAGTGTCAAAATGCTTATTCGACTTTAAAGGCTTGCTGTGTTTTATGTGTGATTGGGGGGTGTATATTAGCCCTCAGACGTCCTTGCACAGGGGGGTCCAATACACATCCTGTCCTGTTCACCTTCTCACTCCACTGTTTTGACATTTGTCCAGGGATCTGGTTTGCCCGGATTCTTACAGACTGCCGTGTGTCATTTGAGTTCTCATTTACATGTCTCATTCTTAGGTTGCCATCAAGTGGGTGAAAGATGGGAAGTCACATTTGACATGTCATCTGTCTCTACTGGTGAGCTCGTCCAACTGGCAGAACTTCAGATCCGGCTACCAGCGTTCTCTGCCTCTAAACGTGCCATTGTGGATTTATATCACTCCCGCAAGCAGAGCTGTGACCCAGGCAACACATCATGTCAGGAGGAGCGCCTTTTCTTGGGGAGCTTTGGCACCACACCCAGCAGCACAAAGGCTTCCTGGAAAGTGTTTAATGTGACTGCTCTTTTGAAATACTGGCTGTACCAGGGAGGTGAAGTTTTGAGCCAAGAGGCCTCAGGAGATGCCGAGACGGACCAAGGCAGCGGTGCTGGCGATGAAGGGAAGATAACTTTCTTCAAAAACTTGGGCTCAAGGCAAAGAAAAATACGCCATCCTACCTCAAACAGGGTCATGATGGTTATCTTCTCCAAACATAACGTGCCCCAGGAAGGCCACGCAGCATACAGTCTTATTCAAACTGTGGAGAACTCCAAGTATGTGACCATGGACAGAGTCAGCAGCGACAGTCAAAGCCGACGCCACAAAAGGAACCGAATGGAGAGGATGCGAGTCGCTGATGCAGTTGTACCTACTGCAGCCCCTTCAGCAGAGCCCGTCCAGAGGCCTCTGTGTCGGAAGGTGGACATGTGGGTGGACTTTGACCACATCGGCTGGGATGAGTGGATTGTGCATCCTAAGCGCTACAATGCATATCGTTGTGAGGGAGAGTGTCCGTCACCACTGGATGAGTCCTTCAGTCCCACCAACCATGCATACATGCAGGTAAGATGATTTTCTCTAGCCCCACTAAACTCTCACAGATCTCTTACAAACATTCACCTGTTTTTGTGTCTGATCTTTGTGTGACTTACTGATTCGTTTTCAGAGCCTCTTGCGACATCACCACCCACAAAGAGTGTCTTGCCCATCTTGCGTGCCGACGCGCCTCAGTCCGCTCTCCATGCTGTACTACGAGAACGATGATTTGGCCCTGCGGCATCACGAGGACATGATTGTTGAAGACTGTGGCTGCCACTGAAGACCCCCCCATCATCACCCTTATTTGACTGCAGTTACTAATGACGGAGCATAAACCTGAACTTAAACTTAACTGTTTTGTTACTGTCTTAATGTAACCGTTAATATTCAATTATTAAACTAGTCACAAGCTTTTACAATCAGTAAGGATGAGAATTGTTAAGGTGGAATGACTCGAAATAGATTTCATCCATACTGGGTGGTAGGCTCTAGTATTTTCTATATTTAGTTATTATGCAAATCTTATATGTTTTATCTATTTATGCCTTGTCGTGTATATTTTGTACATAAAAGATGAAACTATATTAAAAAGGTTTTTATTTTGACATATGGGGGTTTGCTTTTTTGTTGTCGCAGTTCTTGAGCAATCCAAAAGTGATTTAAAATACTTGGCAGTAAACGTTAAACTTTATATATATATATGTAATTCCATATACTTAAAGACACACCCTCTGTTCTTGATGTGCTTGGATTAACAAATCAGTTTGGGTTAACAAATGAATGGAGGAGGCTCAGTTTTCTCACAGATACCCGTCTTAATCCCACTTGTCTTTGCTGATGATTTAGTATATTTGCCTTTCTCACTTCACCAATCCACATCTTGGTTCTATTACAGTAGACACATCATCACAGGTCATTAGCATCTTCCCTGCCCAGGCTTCTTTTTGTTGATTGTGATCAACGGGCGCGCTGAGTGGAACGAGAAAAACCATACCATAGGTTGGATCAATGAGGCAGTAGTACTTGTTTATCTTGGGGAGGGGTGTAGTGTCAGGAAGCAGAGGTGACAAGGGGATATTTAGCCCCCTCCAAACAAACAGAGCAATGTGAAGGCATGGACAGACTTTGGAAGCTACTGTGGAGGAAAGACAGGGTTGACTGGAACAGATCAGGTGAAACTGTTCAATCCACACTCCCAGACAGGACAAGACCAGACAGAGATCTCTTGTAGCTTTCAGTTTTGTTACAGCTTTTTTGTTAAGTTATTTCCTGCTTATGAGTTTTATGAAAGTAGGATCTTAACACTGGTACAAAAGTACAACAACAGGAGTTAAGTGACATCAGCCCCTATTCACTTGGAAGTCGCTTCTGAACAAACTATTTCACTATACCAGGATTATTTGGAAATAAAATGACTGCTTAATAACTGTTCAGCCCCTGAATTACTACCAAGGTTACGACCCCCTGCTAGTAATTCAACTTTAGTGTAGTTTGTGGTGCTGTTAAAGTGGACTAATTCAGAGCTAGTGCATGGCTCTTATATTAGATTTAATTAATATTCACTACAGTGCACCTGAATAAAGCCTGTCACTTACTGCACAAGACGTGAGAAAGACTTAGCCGAAACGAACTTTGTTCTTGTTCTTGCTCACCGTCAGCTTGTTACGTCCCAGCCATTCAGGAGCTAGAAGGTGGGTTTTGCTACCAGCCCTGTTTCCCTATTTCCAATCATTTTGTTAGGCTGATCAGATGACTGTATTGTCATAACAGACAGGGATTTTTGTCAGCTGTACCACCTGACTCTCTGCAAGAAAAAACAAAGTTTTGTTCAGAAGAATTTACATTTCTACAGTTAAAGGCTGAGAAAACCAACATCCATGCATCCCCATAATCTGGTGGTCAAAGCACACAAAGCTGACTGCTTGTGATCTTGCAGCATTTGAACACTTGCACTGAATGTCATCATGTTTTTGATGATAGTAAAGAAAGTCCTAACAGCGTTCTACTGTTACTCCCTTTCAATACCACACCTCCATGTAGCTTTAGAGGATTATCCAAAGTGTTTGTAGCTAAACGCATTCCTCTTTTCTCAAAGTGTCTTTGAAATTAATTTTTACAAATTTTGGTTCAGGAACTACATTTGCTCACAGGCCTCTGCTGCATAAGAAATGTAGTGTTTTAGTGAGCGCTATCCCAGACTGCTGCACTATAAAGGTGTAGGCAGTAAATATTGGTTCTTCATTAATATTAGAGTACACAGAGTATGTGTGTTACCTCCTTACTGGAATGAAAGGGAGTTTAAGTTATATCAAGGTTTAAAGCTGTACAAAGTTCGCTTGTGCGAGTCGTTTTGGATGTCGGCCAGTCGTTTGAAGACCGCAAGATCTTTGTTCTTTTCCTTGAAGTGAGCAAGAACAAGGAGGAGTCTCTGTCGATCATCACACAGATATTTGATCAGTTTGGATCTAGTGAATTTGAAGGCCAGTTCAACAACTTCATGTTTTGTTTTCAGTTGTTCCTAAAGCATGTTTGTGTGCATTTGTGTCAGCCTGCATCCGGCAGGGGATGGCTGCTGCCATCAAGGAGTGTCTTTATGGGGTGGGGGTACCTGGTCTAGTCTAGGTGGGTGCTACATGTCTAAGTAACATCCACATGAATGAAGTCCAGGTCCAAAAGTTTCCCAGTAGGACATTGAATTGTCACAAGATGGTCGATGTCATTTACTTCTCCTATCAGTGGTTTTAACGTTGTGGCTGATCGATGTATGATCAGCTAACAGGCACTTGGAAACTTGCATCCTCTGCACCAGGAACTCCACTGAATAATTTGAGCTTGGTTTATATCCTAGAGGAAAGTCATATATGAACATGGAGAACATTTGAACAGTAACTACTAATAATCACATCCTTCTATTCAAGCCCATCCATCACTTCCCAGTGAACTTTGAAGAATTTAGAGACAGTGAATCCACAAGGTGCCGGTTACAGACGTGGAAACGAAAATGTCGAATAGAAGGAAGGAGTTTCTTCCAGCTATGTACAGTTGTATATTGACCTCTCTTTATGCAGTCCACTGGCTGAGGTTATCAGCTGCAAGTGAGCCCTTTGAGGAATTCCTCTGATACTACTTGTGCTCCATCAGGGAGGCGCAGGACGGGATGCAGGCTGCAGAGCAAGTCGTCAAGATTTTTATCACTCCAAAATGTATATTAGCTTCTCACTTAGCTTTAACGCTTTCATTGGTTAAACATCCAAACTTTTGTCTTGATCCAAAATGAGAAACAACTCACTAGTGGCACAAAGCGAACGCACGCAGAAAAGAGATGACAAAGAAAGGAGATGTTTGTTTTCATGGTGTTTGCTTTAATTCTTTTTGTCACCCTACAAACCATGTGAAAATCTGTTTTACATTCTTTGTATAACACTTCAGGTGAAAAGCTCATCTTTAAGAGCACGACTGACAAATCATATAACATCTTGAGCACTTCAAGGCAATATCCGAAGAGAGGTGTCAGGACAATGTGTGGAAACAAAAGCACGTGACAAAGACCCTTCTGGAACGGTTTTAAATTCAGATGTTCATTTGTGATCATTCCTCTCATTATCTGAAGGATGAGGCATTGTTGGTGTTAAGTACGTCTCAGGGTTGGTTTCGAAACATGCAGCCACTACAGGAAGGCACGCTTTGTCACACACAAATCAAGTATAAGCCTTGAGGCAGACAGAAAAAAAAATCATCACAGATTTGTTCTTGGCCAAAACATCCAAATAAAGACTGACAAAGACAGACTTAAGGTCAATGAGACACTGAAGAACTTCCGTCTTCAGGAAACAGATGATGGGGAAAAAACGATCCATACTCCTGAGCCTCTCTTCACAGTATCGTGATACTTGGTCAGCTCCGCCTATATGTCCATTTCAAACTGTGCGTCGTCACCTTGAAAAGACAGATACACACATTTCATGAACAACAGAACATGCAAGGTGTTAACTGTCATGTCAACGTCCTTCTTTGTAGTATTTCAGTTCATCTTAATTACAAACAACTAAAGCACAGTTAGTACACATTATAAATTAGAAAACACAGATGGCTCTTTAGCTTGCTTCCAAATCTTTGTATCTCTGTGGATATTTGTTTCTGATTAAATTCAGGGCTGTGCACAGCCAGAAAATAATTATGACAAAAACGTGCTGTGAAAATTGTGGCAAGTACAAATGAAACGTCGCCAGCTGTGCAGGCTGTCCCAAACCTGTTAAAGAAGGAACACAATCTCAGACTGAAATTACAAATGAAACCGCACAAATGATCTTCTTGCATGTTGTTTTCAAACCTCCAGCTCTATCAGCTGTAAAAATATGAGGATGTCAGTGATGTACAAACCTTTAAACTATCTGATTGTACATAATGACGCATTTGAAACAGCTGAGGTCATATCAGATGATCTAATCAGAGCTGTCAGTGGCTGCAAGTATTTGGAAGTAGGAATGAAATCTTTCATTTTGAACGCCCGTGTCGTTTGTCCCACCTGCAGTGCTACTGTCCGGTGCAGCGATGTTGTTGTTGTTCAGTAGTTCTCCATTATGAGCCTTCTCATTGACGTCTTTGGAGGGAGGACTGGTCACCCCTGGAATGTTGGGCAGGCCTCTCGGAGGAGTCTTGGTCACCGGAGAACTGCGACACTCCAGCAGGAACTTTCGGTCGTAGATGATCCTAGTACCTGAGCAGGCAGGGAAGAAGGAGGACGAGCGTCGGAAATGCAGTAGTGCTAGACCAGACAGGACACTGACATCACACTTGTGCTGGCTGATAGGCATCAGATGCCTCTGTCATTCTAAGCCATCCATCACATTGCTGCCGGGGCACAGAGTGTGCTTTTTTAACCTGACCTCATTTCTCTGTCAATGCACTGTGACTCAGTCATTTTATGAGTTATCTTGATTTGTGCTCATTTCACAGTGCTGTATTGTTATTAATCAACAATGAATATACAGCCGTGATGATATGCACACAGACATTGAGATGGTCATTCTTGGTAGTGTTGATAGAGATGCAACTGCCACAAATGAAGTTTTGTTGCATATTCACCATTTAATGAAAAATGAAAATGATCATTAGTCACCTCATTCAACCCATCGCTCCATCTATTTTCCTCAGGTCTTGTCAGCCAATAAACTTATTTGCATTAATTAAAGTGTTATCTTTGTTATATCTGTCAGACTGTCTAAAACTTAACTATTTTAAATTGGACTTTGTTTTTTTTTTACTTTTACAATTGTACAGTCTTGCCTTCAGGTATGCGCACCTCGCAAATGAACTGACCTTTCAGAAATTAATAAAATGAGCTTTGCTGCACAGATACGCCCTTAAACTGAACTTTATGAACTTGCACCAGAGTTTAAGCCTCTCTAGGGAGAGTTTTGCATCACCTGGTTCAGGTGCAGCATCTGTGGACAGACACAGCCGTGGGCTTTTGATCACGTGACCCAGACAGCACGAGTTTAAACCACAACCTGCAGCTAAGCTAGTGGCAGCGAGACAAGTCA
Source organism: Planiliza haematocheilus (assembly GCA_005024645.1). Lineage (NCBI taxonomy): Eukaryota > Metazoa > Chordata > Actinopteri > Mugiliformes > Mugilidae > Planiliza > Planiliza haematocheilus. The sequence goes on along the minus strand of SRSE01001388.1, from coordinate 4,471,009 downwards.
CGATAAAAGCCCGAAACAACATGTTTCAATAACAAAGCAGTGTGTATAAACATCGTACTGGTGTAAAACATCAACTACTTTAATTCCCCAGAGTCACATTTTCTTTATGCCTACTCTTTTGTCAGGATAAGCTTAGCTAGCGTTAGCTGTTAGCTCGAGCGGAGCTAACAGCTGACTGACTGCAGCCGACCTCATGGTGCTAGCTCCCTGCACGCACTCTCTCTCAAAGCAGCACTTTAGGGGATACTAGTTGCGGCCGTGGGTGAGTGCATACACACACAAATAAATATAACGTGCAACAACATTACGTACCACCCGGGGTGGTGCTGAACAGGGTCCCTCCGGGAGTAGTGGAGTAGTCGTGGGGCATGTGCTCCGCGTCGTTGATAGTCACTCTCCTGGTCGACGGGATGGTCTTGGCAGTTGTCTTCTGGCAGTCAGTGGACATCTTCGCTCAGCTTTAATAAACTTAAACCAGCTAACTAAATAAAATTAAACAGGCAGAAAGTCTTGGTCTTTTCTCAAAACAAAGCCTCACCGTGTTGGGGGAGGAGGTTCAGCTTTGGCTCAACTGAATGTCTGATACACACAAATAAATACCTCTTTTACAAAAGTGCAAATCATGGAAGGTAGTATCTAAATATGTCACATTACAACATGCACACTCTCTCACACACACACACACAAGACGCCGTGTCCAGATTCTTTGTTAAAAAGGACCTGAGCACACGTCCCTCCGCTTTCACTCAACCTTTACATGCACACAAAAACAACAGACAGACAGACGAGCTGCAGGGGAAATGCTCCTGACATGGACAAAATGAACCTATTCCGCCCCCTACTGGCACACAATGTCGGTGCAATGGCTGCACAGAGCCATACTCACATTACAGCATTTTTGCATGCATATATTCCATATATCACAGCCATAATAATATATATATATATATATGACCCGTGAGCCACCAATTTCATTTAACTCCTGGCAAACACATGCAATGACTGCTGCTTTTGTAGCACCAAATTCATGTAATGGATGCTGGAAGCAGAAGAATTACTATATCCATATGGTGGAGACACTTGTCTACTTATATGTAACACATCTGCAGAGTAGTTCTGCTTATTATATTTAACATTTCCGTTGATGCTCAGCAGTACGCACAAGAACAGAGCTGACGAAACTCGGTACAGCTCTTCTGTGTTTGATGACACGAAAGCATACACACTGTGCACAAAGACATTTCATTTCTTTATTAATTTTTGTAAATGTTGAGCTGGTGTACAGAGTAAGTGGTCAATAGATGTCCTCGGATTTTGATTGGATTAAAAGGCTTTTACATGTATATTTTAAATCCATGTTTGTCTCTCCATAACAATAAAAAAAAGCAAACAAAACAAGTTAAAATACCCACAAGACCCCTATTTATCCCCAGGTTGCAGGCATTACCCAGAACTCAACAGTCTCTTGGTAGCTACAGCTGTATGATGCTAAAAGTACATCCATAACATAACTAGAATCCCAGTTGACAAGTAAGGGTGCATAGCATTCTAAGTAAATATATATATATATATATTCATATATTTCATATATATATAGCCTTTTATGTTAAAAACATTTTCTGTGCATGTGCGCAGTTGCATTCCTTAGTATTGAGTAATATGCTATTGCGTTAATAATGTCTTCAATCCATTCTAAAGGAATATACATGTATTCTCTAGTTTTTGCAACAGTTAATATTTTTGCATGAACTTGGTGCATGGCGTCGTCTCAGTAGTCCCCCAGTGCAGAGCTTTCCTGTGTTTCTGATGGAACCGCTGATCCCTGTGCTTGCACTTCGTCGGACTCTTTTCCCACTGCGTTCAAACCGTCACCATGTGGAAGCCTGAGAATCGGCTCAGTCTCGTATTTGGTAAGAGGGCAGAAAAAGATCAGGGGAGGGCTGCGTTGAGGGGGGAAAAAAAATGCTTGTCATCTTGAAAGACTACCCATCGAAGTCACTAAGCGTCCTTCTAAGTTTTGTCATCAGGTCCCCCCTCTCTCTAACATCTGACATCTGCAGGGGATAAAGAAGTGGCCCCTGCTTCAAAAACCAACCCAAGCATACCATAACATGAGCCCTTAAATGATATAAGGGTTACTTCATACACTGCAGTGCATTTTAATGACATTTAACTTTTTCGAACAAGATTATCTTTAAAAAAATAAATAAAAATAAACCAGACGAGGGGATAATTGATAAATAATAAGAAAATAATTTGAGGCTTCGCTCGTCAAAACTCTCCTTTATGTATGTTTGTGATGCAATGCGAATGAAGTCATATGTATGATATTCAACAGCAGATACTGAGTTGAAACAACAGAGTGAATACCCTATCATCTACTCTAGTACAGAGCCAACACAGATGACTACTTCATAACAAGACTCACAGGATACCAAGACTTTACATTCATCATCTCTGGCTGTGAAGCCAAACTAAACACTTATTGATGGGTGCTTATTGCAATGTTGTTGTTTTTTTTTGTGGCTAACATATATTTTTACAATAAAGCATTCAGTGTCAAAAGAAACGCATGTTGATATGATGTGAGATGGCACGCTTATTGAGGTAAATCAACTTTAAAAAATACGTGATTCAGAATTATTACACATATAATCTGTGTCCATTTGCAGTATTACTTCCTGTGATATTATCACAGCTTTGACATGTCCCAACATCCAGGACTCTGTGATATTTAAATCACACACACACATGCGCACGCACAAACACACAACAGGATTTCTCTCAAGGTGCATATGAACGTCGTTAAAGTTTAGAAACAGGTCGAACACGGCTACATTCCCAGATGAGAAACGACGAAAACAGACTCGTTGCTGATGGGATAACCGGCATGACGTCATGAAAGTCGTTTTCTTTTCGAGAGAGGCAGAACATGTGGGATACTAATGTACTGACATCATTTCTGAGCAGAGTGAAGAGTACTCTAAAGCTGTGATTAGCAGACCGACAATCCAAGTTTAGGAAGAACATCAGCTATGATCGTAAAATCCTCCTCATTTTCTTTCTCTTTCACACACACACACACACACACTCACACACTCAAGCGAACAATCCTTTCCTTTTGTAAGCAGTTATTGCTTCTTCTGAAATACACAAACAGTAAATCATGACGCCAAAGAAAAGAAGTGTGAAACTAGAGACGTGTTTCGGGAAAGGCCAGGCTCACAGTTCCGGGTCAGTATTACAGTTTCTCATCACAGTGATTGGTGACTGCTTTTGCTACGCTCCAAAGAACTGCCAAGGAGACAAACATCGAAGCTCAACACATCCTCGACCCTTGACACAACACTCGACGCTTCATCTTTTACCCAGTCAAACCAGTGCTACATTATTACCAGCATTTCAGCTACTGTACTTAATCTAATGACATCTTCTGGCGGTGGTGAGATGATCTATAAGTGCACCTCGTGTGGCGGTACTGCATGAGGAGGTCAAACAGACACAGCTAGGAGCTGAAGGTGGGACCCTGCCCCCTGCTGGAGGGGGACAGGACTGCTACATCTACTCTGAGAGGCTGACTGCAGGGGTGAGGCGGGATGAGAGGTTGAGATAAGGTTTAGAGCAAAGAGAGGTATTGGGATTTTGGTTCAAACAACATATCAACACAAAGCTCACAAGGATACAGCACAGCGGGGGACGCGAAAAGGCAGAGGAGTGGGATAATCTTTCACTTGTATCTCATTGTGTCCCTCTCCACAAGGCAAACCACTCTGAGGGGAGACTGGAGAGGCAGGTTCACGACAAAAACGCGCCTCTCAAAGCTTTAAAAAAATAAAAAATAAATCCCCACAGTACACCGAATGACTTACAGCATAGCTTCCCTCTACGGTTTGGCGTGTCAAAAGCAAAAGGATGAAAGCATGTGAAAAGCACCAAGAAACAAACAACTGGACACACATAAATCCAACGTTTAAAAACAGGCAGAGCGACACAACATTTGCATGTTCTTGTACCCACAAAGATCTCAAGATATATAGAATAATACAGACTGTAGGTTCTGACCAAAGCGAACCAAACAAGAAAAACAGGGAGGGAGGCGGGGGTGAGGGGTGGAGGGGTTCTTATGTACCTGAAACAGCAGCATCAGTGGCATCGCATAGGGATCTCATGACATAAACAACACACGTAACGCACAGTCACGTAGAGTATTTTAGTGCATACAGTATTATGTACAACACTGATATCCTTGGGTGATAATTGTAGCTTTACTGGACTTAGAGAGCACTGGGGCAGGTTTGAAACTAGTTGGTGATGCTCTTAGTAGGAAGAGTGTGGCATGGAAGGAAGGAGAATAACCTGTTGCCTAGAGATGACGTAATTCTCAGTTTTTTAGTCTCTTTTTCTTTTCTTTTTTTTTTTTGGATTGATAAACTTTCCCCGTTGATTTAGAAAATGGGCCAGTGGTTGACCATAGCCTACATTGCATGCCTGTCCCATACAGCAGTGTATCCTCCCCTTCCCTCCCCACCCGTGTATTCCCTCAGTATTTGTAGTTAAAGACAGGCCATGCGGCAGCAGTCACTCATGCTGATACAGATAACAGGAAGCACGTTTGGTTGCTAGTTTTTTTTCTTCTTTTTTTTTGTTTTTGTTTTTTGTTTTATACGAAATCATGCGTCTAGCCTAGTAGTAGATGTTTTTTTTTTGTCCACGGTTTCTTTAAAAAAAAAAAAAGTAATAAAAACTACAAGTATCCTTGTCTTCTGGTGCGTGCTGATAGTCGGCGTAGCCACTGTGGTCGTCATTGTGTCTGTTGCCGTTCATTTTTATCTGTCTGCCTTTGTACGTGTGGTCTCCTCCTGTCAGCTGCTGCTGGTCATGTGTCCATGTAGGATGGTTTTGGTGAAGGGGTTGAATCCTGCGGGGAACTCTGTAGAGAAAGCGAAATGCATCCATTAAGGACTCACATATATATTTTAACACTTCACAGAGCCGGTGGCATGCAGGCTGGAACAAGCAAATGTGAGTACTTTTTATTATTTGAACTACCTTTTCAACCGACCCTCGTATAGCACCCAAATTCTAGCTACCTATATCTTTATTTTTTACCGTAACACTCTGCAACACAACGCATTAGTTCTGCAAAAGCGTTTAAGCAAAAATGGTTGGCATAAGTGGTTTAATATTCAGCAGTGAGTCGCTTGAAATATCAGTAATGGTCATGGCCTTTACGTTAGAAAGGGCAAGTCACACACGCGTATACACACAGACACACACACACACACACTCACGCGCACACACTGCAGTGGCTCCGATTCTCTGGAGAAGTGGCCTTGCAGCTTTGACTTTGAGATCTGATTCTTCTCGGTTTGTGTTTTGCTGAGTGCACATTGTGCCAACCGTTTTACAGCTTGTCACAACATGCATGAAGAAAAGAACTGACCCTGCACACAGTAATTAATATTAATGACGAGCTATTTGAATTATATTACATTGTGTCCAATGTCTGAATGCACCATAGGACACAAATTAAACAAAGCAACAGCAAAAATAGTTGTGTTTCGGTTACTTAATAAAATAACTTCTTTGATATAAAATTGTCAGCCTTTGCCAATTTCAGTTGCAATTTCTATTTTCATGGATATGTCTTCTTACTCCATATCACTGCTGGATTAATACTAACTGAAACTGTCCAAGTCAGCACAACTTCTATATTAGAAAGACATGACAACATTTTTGTTTAAGTTAGTGACTAGTTTTGCCAGCACTTGGTATTTTCTAATGAGATGCTTTTATATGTTTTTGCTGTATCTGCAAAAAATAAAAAATAAAAAAATACCAATAACGAGGCACACATCTTTTTTTTTTTGTGATGAGTGTCATTTTGAAGATTTAAGTGTCATTTTGCTGTGCCAGCATCACATATCATTAGTATTGAATTAAGGGTACAATCAAATGCATTTAATCCAGAGAGACTGGATTAAATGGTCTAGCCCACAGGTCAGATGAGGCACTGTGGGTCAGTCCCGTACCTGCGGGGACGCAGCACTCAGTCTGCCTCATTGCTTAACTCTCCGCAGACTGGCACATTTCACTATCTGAGCACCTTTCTTCACATCCATATCGGGCTACATCGGAGGGGTAAGGAGGATGACAGCAGAAGAGGCGCAGGGATTGACAGGAGTGGAACAAGAGGTTGGGGGAATATTAGTAAGGCAGAGTAACACAAAGATGGAGAAAGATGAGAATGGAAACCAGGAATAGACCAGGAGAGGAACAAATCGCATCAATGGGGAAAGAGAGGACAGACATACAGGGAGGACAACACAGGAGATGTAAAAGAAATGTGATACAAACAGTGAAAAGAGAGGAAAGACAGGGAAAAAGAAGGAAATTATGTATAAACCGTCAAGCAAGGGTGATGGGTGGCAGTTGGAAAGACAAGTAAGACAATGCATATGTGTCCAGATTAGTGTCAAATAATATCTGAATAAACATCTTTCTAAAACTCCAAATGGATGAGGATAATCCACATCAGACAATAGCCAAATTTCAAGAAATTTCACACAATCAGAGCAAATTATTTTCTTTCTTTTCTTTTTAGGTTTAATGAAATCTCTAGTAGTTACTGACCCAGCTCTGATTAAGAGAGTCTAGTTGGTTTGAGTGATAAGGCACACAGTCACAATTAAAGGACAAGAAACTTTAATGAAAGAAAAATGACAGAAGAGGTACGCATTGAGAAAACCGATAGGGGAGAGAATGGAAAATATAACCAGTGCAAGGAACCACGGTCATTTCATTCCGTCCTGAATGTGCAAGGAACAAAAGTGTATGTGTGGCTTAGTGATGGCTAAAATGATCAAACCGTGCTGGTGGTTTGTGAGCATCTCAATCAAAGCAACAACACCAGAGAAAAGTGGACTCATTTGCAGAAGATGATCATGATGGCTAGATTATTTGGGTGGACATTAATGTTACAGAAGGTCAGCAATCAAGCAATAAACCAGTCACACTCCTTTCTATACTCTGCAGTGATTTAGCTCCGACACACAGTGAAACAGTTCTAGTCGCTTTAAAGTCATCACCACTAACAATCTGTGTTTGTGCAGATTAAGCTACATAATCAGGGAAAGCCTTACTGCGGCACATGTAAACTAGCTACGACATGGATTTCAGTCAAACTCATCAGGTGGTGTTCAGCCGTATCATTTCAGATCATTCAGTCCATTTCAGCTCTACGTGCTCCCTGCACACCTACTAACGGGAGCTCCAGGCGAGACAGAGATCTGCCTGCAGATCAGAAGCCCACCTTGCTGCTGTCCCGACCCAAGATGGCGTAGCTCATGAACTGCTCAGCATCACCCTCCAGCTCGTTGGCGTCCTCCAAGCTCACCTCCAGAACCCCCTCCTCACCTGAACCCTTCCCTCTGCGCACGACCTTACGCACAATCTATCACGTAAACACACACAATCGCACACAAGAGGAGGGTGGGAAAGGGTGATGGGTGAAAGCAAAAAGTGTGGGTAAGGAAGTGAGAAGACTGATTCGTTGAAATATGAAGGAATGTTGATGGGAAAAAAAAAAAATCTGTCTTTGTAAAAAACTAAATATATCCATAGTGTAATGTCATTATAATGATTATTGGTTTAATAATCATCGTGTGTGAAGATGAGTATTGTGACATAAGGAAGACAATGACTCACTTCTGTTTAAGAATACAGTATAAAAGTAGCTCACCTTTTTTGTGACAATATTTCCATGTTCATCCGTGAACTGTTCCTCGCTTACGTGCTCCCCGGGAAGATCTTCAACCTCATCACCCTGAGGACACAAGAGCATTTGCATCCTTAGATAGCGTTTTTGCAACTATAAACTGTTTCTTTTTGAATAGTGCACCTAAAGTAAAGCATGTGAAAATACTGTAGCTGTCACAGCCACGTTGTCTGCATGCCGCGAATCCCTCCACAAACACAGACCAACGACAGATGGCTGAGAGGTTAGAGGGTTGTGTGTGGGCTCCACAGTGCACACAAAGATTTTCTTGGTGCCACTTGTAATTATTGTTCACGAGATTTACGGCAATACAGTTATAGCCCTTAATCGTCTGCAGTATGCCCACGCGGCTATCGATATGTTCACAGAAATTCCAGTTGAGCTAAGATCAAGGGAAGGGAAGCTGCCTAAATATTTGACAAATGCCACAATGGCTAACAGACGTTGGCTCTGACTTATAGTGAATCCCATATAAAACATTTCCTTGTGTCCACAGTGTCCTGCCCACTCAGTTCAGCTGCAGTAAAACCAATCACATAATTAACTCTATATCACTCCAGCACAGTAAATCCTTTCTCCAAATTTCCACTTGACTCTCCGTGGCCCTGCTTCTTATACCTTGAGAATGACTCTGCGGCGGACCACTCTGGTGGTGACGTTCTCCTCTTCGTCAGCTACTCCCTCTACCTCACCGAGCTCATGGTCCAGCTGAGCGTGTATGTAGGTGAGCACGGACCGCACCGAGCCGCTGGCTATGTGGAGGACATTCTGACAGCTGATTACCAGAAAAGCCAGCAGCACGAAGCTGAAGAGGAGCTCGGTCACCAGGGCCCACATTGCCCCACTTTGATCCCCAGCAAATCAACACAGTTTGCACACAGCAATGCCTGACTGCCGCTTCAGTCCCTCAGCCTTCAGCGACTCCTGCTTCCCACACAGCGCTTTTCTCAGCTGAGACAGAAGGTAACAGCTGTAGCCCCTCTGCCTTTTGTTACTGCGTTGGTCAAACTAGTGTTGAGTCTTTCAGTTCATATCTGTCCTCCATTAGCTGGGGCAGTGGGCCCTTTTCCCCACAGCTCTATTCCTTCTCTTTCCTCCTGACAGATCAAGAGTAACCAGTGAAATACAACCAAAAGCAACCTTGGGAGGTTCTATTCGCACCTCTCTCACTCTCAAACCACGTGACCTGTGGGCTTTAAATACCTCTGCCTACTCCAGTGTGGCTCTGTGTCTGGTTGTAAGAATACTAACAAACTTCAGTCAAACACAGACACAATCATGCTGCATGTTCTACCTTCAAACCAAGCTAAAGCCGGCCTTTTAAACACCAGTTTGATCCACATACAGTATCAAGCCTGCACCGGCATTAAAAGCGTCACTCTATTTTTGTTCTCACACAGTTTCACAGCTGAGATTGCCCTTTACAGTGCGACTTGTCTGTGGTGTGCCAGCGAGTTAACATGTGGGAATGCTGGGGGTGGGGATCATGTAACACGAGCGGCAGAGTGCTATATTTGACCGGACATGCTGTTTGTGCCCATCTTGGGCCGTAGACCCTGAGTGTGTGTGTTGGTAGCTGTGTGTTTACGTTTGCTATTAAGGTTCCAGGATTTAGTCTGTATAAATATAAAGTCAAGTCACCTTGATTTCAAAGGCGTGACTTTTAGTAGTGGCAATGAACTGAAATGGGAAACAACAAAATTCCGATTGACTTGCGATTGTTTTCTGACAAAAAAAAATCTAAATTTACACACATTTATTACACATCCCAGTATTTCTCTGCTTAAGGCAGCTTGAATCTATGTTGCATTGTAATTAACATGCTACTTATGTGGCTTTAAGGAGGCAGCTTCTGTCTTTGACTCCAACCGATGGATGACTGAGCACAAAATGTTGCACAGACATTGGTGTCCACAAGTTCAGCCCTAAACTGACTCTGATGCTTCAGTTTCGCATGGGAGGATCAACACACTCACCTGGCCCTTCAGGCGCACATCGTCCCAGGCCCTCAGGTCTGACACCCTGTGTGGAAATCCCAAACCCTTCTCGAATGGCTGGGTACCTCTGAAGTGCCCCCGTAAGAGCTCAGAGTGCCCCATGTCCCTCACAGGCTGAAGCAAGGCCTCCTGGGACACACAGGACTGGTCTCCGTCCACAACGTTACGTACTGATGACATCATGGTCTCCATGGCCTGCCTGGGATTAGGCTGGCTGCCTACCCAAGCCTGAGTAGGGTCAGTGACAGGGACCCACCCCGGGCCTGTCTGCTCCTGCAGGTATGAAAGGAAAGAGCCTCCTCCACCTCCGTTTCCACCATTACCTGACCTGAAAGGAGATCAGTGGAGCAATGAAGAGGTGTGACATGACAGCTTTCATAACCCCTTGATGATCACCTCCTCTTCATAGAATTTTCACTGACATGCAATAAAGTTGAATTGGATTAATTGGTTTGCTATTAGGACTGTGACTTTGCAGCACCTGAGATGCATGCAGAGGTCTGACTCACCTGTCTCCATTCCGATCTGCAACACAGCTCAGACCAGGTGACTCACTCAACCGGGCATACACCCTTTGCTGTCCTGCAACAAGAGAAAGCCCTTCCTCTGAGCCCGTCCCGCCATCTCTTCCTCCTCCTCCAGCTCCATCACCACCAGTCGTACTTGTGACTGCTGATACCTCTGAACTTGCCTCTGACCCCTGACCATTGTTCAGCCCGTTAAGATTGATCCCGGCGATGGTGCCCCCAAGCGAGGCTGGCGTGGTAGTGCTGAGCGAGTCAACGCCCATTTCTGAATCGTCTTCAGGCAGCTCAATGGAACCACTCAGCACCCCACCCCCTCCGCTGGCTGCGCTGGCCTGACTGGCCGGCCGACCCAGACTTCCATACGGCAGCCCCAGCAGGCCTTCTGAATCGTCAGCATTGCTGCACTCCAGCGAGGAGTCCTCAACAGGCACCAAGGAAGGGCTGTTGCCTGAGGGCCATACCTGCACATCAGACATCTCCAGCAGGGTGTCTTCTTCTGTAGTGGCAATGGGTGCACAGTCGAGACTGGAGACTTCCTGCCAGTAAGGCTCAGCACCCAGCGGAGAGGGTAGGCTGTACTGCATGGAGGCCGGTGAGAGAAGCTCGTCCTGCACGAGACCATAACCTGGAGCGAGACAGAGAGAGGCACACTGACACCCAGCCCCCCGCCTCGCTCCCCACCTCACCCCCACAGCATCAGGACCCTGGGAGGGGGTAAGTGCCCCTGCCCAGGAGCTGGGCATCTAGGGGAGGAGAAGAGGAGGCTGAAGGGACAAATGGGAGAGGAGTGGGAGGACAATAGGAGCTGGAATAAAAGTGCAAGGAGCTTAGGACAAGAGAGCAAGGGCAGCTTTTAGAAGAGGGTTTGTCAAGCTCATATCAGCCAGCGCTGACGGTGAGAGCAGCAGCGGCAGCAGCAGCAGACACAGCCAGACGGACCGAGAGACTGAGACTGAGGTTCGAACCCAGCAGTGACTGATGCTGCTCTGCTGGCTGCCACCTGCAGGGAGACGGAGAGGGATTACTGACACCTGTCCAGCAGGGACACACGCTCTCAGTCTCACAGTAACACACACACACGCACACACAGACCCACACACACTCTATCATATTTGCATGCACTCAAACCCACTCAGAAACAGGCAAGTTAATACTTTTGTCAGGCTGGATAGCATGCACGCAGGCAATCTCATTTTCTCTTCACACACACACACATATTCCATACAGCTCCATACAACAGTTTGCTCTCTCACTGACACACATTTATTATAATGCATTCAACATACCACAACTGTATAAACAAATAACTTATAGTATTGCTCTAAAATATTTAAACACAATTGCAGTCAATTTTCCTCTGTCACGACAGCAACACGGTTGAATCCTTAATATTTCAAGTGATATACTTACTGTATATCATTTAGTAAAACTGCAAGTTGTTAATGTGCTGTGGACTCAGGTCACTCCTACAGTTGTTACTTGAACAACAGAGGTCATAATATTTATTCCTTCTTCTAAAATGAGAACTGGCACGGTAGAGCACAGCGTCAGTGCAGCAGGGATATTTTTTGTAGCTGAAGCCCATGAGGGCTCTAAGCTGATCATACTAAATAAGCTGTTCTGAAAACTACAGTAGATGAAAAGTAGATGAATAATCTGAACAAATACTGTGATGAAGGGCAATGCACGTAAAGGAAAATGTGAATGGCAGTGTGACTGTAACGCTACAGGACGCGGCACCAAGAAGATTAACCAGAGGATGGAACAGGAGATGTGGTGCGGTGCATACAGTACACAGATAATATCAAGGAGAGGAGATGACTTCACTAATGCCTGATTGTGTGTATGCATACAAGAGACAGATACAGAGAGAGAGTCCGACTGTATGTGTGTGTACTGTATACCGGTGAAAACACTGTGCAGGGTGTAACTTGATTCATGGTTGGCAGTGGACTACTGCTGAGAGTGCAGGAGATATTTGAGACACCAAGCTGCAAAAAAGACCCCTTGTCCTACTTTCTCCTTCACCCTCCCAGCTTCTGTCAGTTATTATAAACTATTAATCATAAATGCAGCAAAAACAAAGCAAAAAAATAATCAGGTTTAAAACCAGCATTGCACCGGTGTTTCTTTATTTGTTCTGAGCTCATACATTTTATTGCATTGCTTTGCTACTGCACAAGTTTAAAGCAATGGAGTTTATTTGGGTGCCCATAGATACCGAGTTGTGTGCTTTGTAATGTTATTTTAAAGTATAGTGGCCCCATTTGCAAATGCTTAATTGTCATTTCACATCACTTTAAATACTGCTTAATATTTGACTGTCAGTGCAGTTGGGTTAAATCTGAGTGATACTGTTTGCAGAAAATACTGTTATAGCTTTAACAATTTAATTTAAAAGACTATTTTGGAAACAAATCAACCAATAAACATACCTCGTGATTTTTCCCAGATATATTTGTCTTGCAAATAAATGCATGTGCTTACTAGAAAGCACAATCGTGCCGCATTTTCCCCTTCTCTCCTTGTCAATTGATTAGGCAATGAGGATGAAAGAAAGATATTTGGAGGAGAAAGATATTAAAGGAACGGTGAGTGTGATGTGTAAGAAATGTGCCGTGATTCCTTGAACCCCTCTAAATGAAAGTCAGAATACAGAAAAACAAAGACGTAAACACATGTAAGGGAAACAGACTCATTTTGCCCAAACATAAGTGTGTACAAACGTATATGGAAGCCACAAAACACTTACATTTTACAAATTGAAACACATATAAACGCTCACACCGATACACTCACACAGACTGTTTTGAGAATTCACAACAAACACGTTTACAACACGGGGAGAGACAAAGTCAAAATTGACCTCCATACACTCATTGAAAACATATGTTTCACACAAAATACGATGGACACAGGTTACATAAAATCAGCAACACACAAAACAACCACAACATTCATACATGAACGGAGCAGTCACAGTTCACAAAAAAAAGGTCTGTGGCCTTTTTTTTAAACCCCCCTTAAGATAGATCACTGAGGAGTAACAGAGACAGACGGTAGTAGGGTCATTCTCAGTACGCATGCCATGCAGAGAAACATGTCTGTTGGTCAAGCAGTTCTAGATGCCGGTGCAGTGTTTGAGGCGTCATCTCCAACGAGCTTGTGTTACTGTTGCCCCTCATCCCAGTGTCTACATGCAAACACAGACAGAGATGAGCAACGGAAGTCTTGTGCACATGCCGACATGCAGGAGGGCAGGGAGAGAAGGGATGGGAAAAGAGGGAAAGGACAGAGTGGGGAAAAAGAGAAGGGCCGCAAGAGAGAAAGAAGAATATAAAATAGGGTGATGAACACAGACAGAAACAGTGAGAGAAAGAGAGAGAGAGCGAGGGTCACCTCCCCCCTCCCAGTGGGCGCTGAGTACACAGTCTGTGTGAGGGGTATCTGTCACAGAGCAGACACTTAAAAAGGTGGGGGTTTTCAAGAGTAAAAAGGAAAAAGGAAAAAGAAAATGCACTAGTCGCAAAAAAACAAAAGCTAAAGATATGGGTCAGAGGTCAACATGAGGTCGACATGAGGTCAGAGTTCGGAGAGGAGTGAGAAGGAGGAAGAGTAGGGCGGCTAGGCTGCAGATGACATGTCCAGAGAAACACAGAGAGAGGGACAGAGTCACAGGGAATGAAAACAGGGCTCCCAAAAGGACATTCAGTGCACCAACATTAACCCTAAAGAGACTCAAACTAAAACCCATGCAACCACAAGCAGACAGAATTAAAATACCGCCCCTTAACAAAAGTAGGAAAGTAGAGGTTTTACGCTGTCATCTAATGCATTTATTCTTATTTTCTGACCTGAAAGTGAATTTGAACAAACCGTACAAAGTTTCTACAGTGGAGAGCTATGAAGAGAACTATGAAGGGATAGAGGGAGTTTTATTTCTGTACAAACACTGCTTTGTTGATCATAAGAAGCAGGACTGAACCTCCCTTTGAGTAATAATTTCACATTTTTAGTCACTGATACCGTGATACTCTCATGTTCCTACAGAAAATATAAATCTACTGCAAGCAGCCACTTAGCTTAGCTTAGCTTAGCTTAGCATAATGAATGGAGACAGAGGAGAAAAGTTGTCCTGACTTTGTCCCAACATTCAAAAACCAACAATCTAGTTACAATCACCTCTAAAGTACAGCGATGATGTATAATGCCATATCTTGTTAGTTTCAAATGACAAGCTGTGATTTTACAGAAGCAGCTTTCGTTCAAAGCCTGGCTAGATGTTTCCCCACGTCTCCAGTGTTTATGCTAAGCTAAGCTAACCAGCTGCTGGCTGTGGATTCATATTAAACGGACATACATGAGAAACATAGCATCTTCTCATCTACCTCTATTAGTGTATTTCCAAATCTGTTTCTTTTAATTTAAAAGGAATAAATGGTAATGGTAAATTAACCTGTGAAACAACCTGAGAAATAAATAAACTATTCAAAAGTGAAACAATAAATCTAATGCATAAGGAAATCAAAAATAAATGCATGCACTTTGTGAGACTTTTCAATTTTTTGGAGCATTTATAGATTTATTTTTCCTTTCATTGAGAGTTTTATTTATTTGTAATTTTACTACTAGCTTGTTTCATTTTTGGCCCAAACGTCAGGCTTGGTGTTGGGTGTTTGGTGTGTCTTTAAGAGATAATCACTGAGTCATAAACTTCTTGAAATCTGTGCTAACAGTAAAATAAGCAGAAGACACAATATCCAGGTATTTGACGCCACCAAGTCAAAGCAGGAACGGCTTTTGGGAGGCAGGTAGCCGGACAGATAGACAGAGACAGATACAACGGGGATCAGATTCACTGCAGCTGTGATCTGAACGTCCCCCTTTTCACCCTTTGACCGTCATGGTCACATCCGAATGCATTGTTACATCTGTGATTATTGCTCCAGTTTTCACAGGGAGGACCTGTCGCCTGTCCAACTCACTCATCGTCTGCACTGGATACAGAGAGGAGAAGCCAGTCCAGGAAGAAGGGGATAACACACACCAGTCCAGAGGTGAAAATGGAATCAATAAGATGTAGGGTATGCATGTGTGAAGGAAACCATGAGGAAAAGGAGTAAAAGTCTGAGGACTGACAGTTACTGGTAAGAAGACCAGATATACTAGACTATACTTATGATCTATGTGGATTGATCATGTATGACAAAGTGTTTTGTTGACAAAACATCATACTAAAGTCCATTTAAACTTTAGATGGCGCATTAAAATACTGTTGAAGACTATATTCTAACTAACAGGTTTATTTGGCCCACGTTAACCACCTAACAAACATTATAAACACTAATAAATTATAACTAGTCACGATGGGATTGTTTATTTATGTCAGGTGTCTAATAACCAGTACGCCAGTAAATTACGGTCTAAACCACTGAGCTCCAACATTCACCATTTGGTCATAGTTTTCTTTGTATTTTACCGTGTTACCCTCAACAGCAGTGAATATATACCGTCTTAAAAGTGTAACCAAAGGCTCTACAGAGGTTGTAGTACAGTAGGAGTGTCCTGAGTCCCTCCGCATGTTGCTGAGTTACAATCCTGCAAAGGTTTGTGGTAGCTTTCGTACACAAGAGCATCATGGGGAATAAATGAGAAAGACATGGAGACAACAAAGAGAATTCAGAGGGAGCAACCGTCACTTCGCCATCACAGGGTTTTAGGGAAAGAGGATGTATGTTCCTTGGAAACTTGGGATCAAGGCAAAAGGCACAGTAGGAAGGGGCTGCATTGTGGGATCTGGGGAGGGAGCTTACCATTAGTCATACCAGGGGAAAGGTGGTCTCTTTCATTGTTCCGGCGTCTGCTCATATCACGGGAGCCTTGTCTTACAGGCTGAGGCGGCTGACCCTCCAACATGTTGATGATGTCCATACGGTCAATACTCTTTAGAGCTGTGTACAGGCTCTCCACTGCAACGAGGAGACGCAAGTAGATTAAAGAAGCAGAAATTCAAGGAATGTGAGGAGATTAGAGGAATTCACAGCCAGCTCAGATCTCATTTACTCACTCTTGGCCCGCTTGCCCTCGCGAGTGGCCCACAGGTTAAGCAAAGCAGAGCTCTGCTCCAGCAGGGAGTTTGGATTCTCCACACGGATCTTATTGATGTCATCGACACTGAGCTGAAGCTCGCGAGCCAACTCTGTTTAGAAAATGAGGGCGAGAAGATCAAATAAGCAATGGTAATATTTACATTATTTGGCAGATGAGTCATTCCTTTAGTGCATACAGTGTTTTTATTGAGATGCTTCACTGCTTCACAGTTGCTCAATCTAGTAGAGGAGGGAAATTCTCTCGGTAAAATAGCGGCAGCTCTTGGCAGGGAAGCAGAAAATAATTAGTTTAATTGGCGCGGCACCACGTTGTAACTTTGTCTAATCAGCAGCGTGCTAGGCAAGCTTGTCAGACACAAGATAAACACGGACGGTTTACCACACACAGAAACAGATTCAGTGTGTTCTTGCTCTCCACTCACCGGCCCAGCTCAGTCCCAGCTGCTCTGCTATCACAGCCATCTTCAGCTCTGTCCTTTCCATGGCACTCATCGATGCTGCAGAGATCAAACCACAGGCTTTAACACCTGAGTTTGGTAAATATGAAGTTGAGGTGCTCATGAATTCTGTGTATGCTGTAGCTGAAGTGCTATGGTGGACAAAAAGTCATATTGTGTCTTGTTGTATCAGCTGATTATAAGGAAGAAAATAAGCATACCCATAGCAGGCTCATTTAGGGCGCTGTATCTTTCTCTTAAAGCCAGCGGGGTCAGAGTTCGCCTCCGGTCTTCACTCCCAATGATCTGTCAGTGACAAGCAAACACAACTGGAGTCAGACATCTCTGAGAAAATGCTAAAAGCAAACAGCAGGAGTCTTACCTTAATACATGGAGGCATGGTGATGTTGAGGTTGCAGAGAACATGCTGGCTGTCCTCATACTTGGTAGTCTTGCGCAGGAAAGACAAAAATCCAGTGGGCTCTTTACTGCTGTCTCTCACCTTAGAGACGACAGACACAGGGAAACCAGTGACAATACAGACACGAATGGTGGGAAGATGGAAGTGATGGAGTAACAGTGAGCAACAGAGAATACAAAGAAAGCCAAAAGTTGACACCTTAACAGAGACAGGAAGTCGGTTATCCCTGAAGGCCTGGAAGCTAAAGCAGCGCGGCTGCTGGGTGGCCTTCCTCACTGGCACAAGATTCCCTGAACATTCCAGGTGAAGCGGCATTCCCTCCATCACCTGCAAGACGTGACGGCGACATTAGCCAAAGCAGAAATGTGCAACATGGTCAAACCACAAGCACTGAGTCTTAGGTGTAGAAATACTGTCCTCAGTCTCTGAACTGACCTCTATGTCTCTGCTGCGAGCCACCTCTGTGAAGTTCTCGTGTTGCTCCAGGGTTTTGTCCATCTTGTCGTCGGTCATGCAATAGCACCGCAGACGGCCCTCGCGCAGCTCGTTCATCTTTGCAAACACCACAAACTTGGCCATGTAGGGTACAGCTGACAGCTCTTTGTACAGCAGGTTGGCAAAGGAGACAGCCTCGGCTGTCCGAGGACAGTCTGCGAGCCAGAATCTGCGATGAAACAGTCACGAGTGATCACAGTGTTACATGTAAATCTAAAATCTCACAGTCGCGCTGCTTGCTTGAATGTTTAAAGATGTTTTCAAGATGTATAATAGTGCCATTTACTGCTGCCAACTATACCCACCGTGCAGAGACATTGGTCGTGAAACTGGCACAGTCATTAGCATAGGCAAGCTTGGTAGTGCCTGTAATGTCCTCCCACTGGGCTGGGGCTGTACCACCTGGAAATCAGACAGGACGAGAAAGGACAAACTGGGAAGAACTCTTGTGAACGCAGTGTTTCTCCTATTGACATAAAGACACACAGGTACTTGCCCCCAAACACATTATTCCTACTTAAGGCATGCTGTACCTATGACAGAGCAGAGCAGACGGAGACTGGTGGTGTCGCCCTCCCCAGAATCTCTGGGGCTCTCCCTCCAGGACGGGGGCAGAGGTATACGTAGCCCAATGGGTCGGTGAAACTTGCGTCGCCGTGGCTCCACAGTGACCACAGGGCTAAAGTTTGCTTGGTTGCCCAGCAGCTTTGCAACCAGCTCATCTGGAACTGGCTGAGCCTGTGGTTGATAGCAAATGATGCAGAGACGGAGTACGTAACAAGGGGGACGAGTTTGATGACGTGGTTAAAAAAAATAAAATAAATGGAGGCAATGGAAATATAAAAATGATATTGGGATAAGACGATAGCAGATGGAAGGAGATAATGGTTGGTGAATGATGGTGAAATGGAAAAGGATATAAAAGGATAAAAAAGAGGACGACACCGAATCGGGAAAAATTAAAAGATGAAGAAAAGAGAGAGAGAAGTCTGCAGTGAATAAAATAACTCACAATACATTTGAAAAGACAATAGAACACAAATCAGTTGTATGACTTCATAACTCATGTTTTATTGTTTAATGTAACAATGCGTGTTAACAAGAAGCTTTTACAATCATTAACACAGCGATAGAGATATCAAAGAAAAGGCACCGCGGCTTTTCACAAGGCCACTCATGACTATGACTACAACATTTACGTTAAATAGATCTGCTTCTAAATATATGAAATAAATCTGTATCAGGAAATATTATGACAATTGCTATTTTACTTAAATTCAGTTCCATTCACTATTTTCAGCTTTGAGGTTACAGCACGTTAGTTTCTCATAAATTCATTCATATGTCGTTATATGAGTCCATATGAAGGATGGCTGTGCAGCAGAAGGTCCATTCATACTCTACTTTTCATTTTGGTTTAATGAAACATATTATGGCGTGACAAGTTAACATTTGTAAAAGTAAAAACCTATAAGCTACCGAGCTACATATTCATAAAATATTTTGGAATATATTTTTTAAAACTTTGTTAGAAATAAGAACATAAAAAAGGCAGTGAGGGCATGCTGCAAAACAAACAGTAAACAGTGCGTGGATTTAACTTTAAATACAATCACATGCAAAAGAAACCTTGAGCAAAGGGAGCCAAGCTGAGAAAATGTTTAACAAATGTGTCAAAACTGCAAAGAAACGAGAAGAAAGAAAAGATGACACTTGATGTACTTTTGGAAACTGACACCAGTATAAATGAAGTACCACTGTGCCAAAAATGAATGATGGGATTTTTGCTTTTAGAGAGTAATCTGCAGTTTAACCATATATATATAAAAAATACAGATTTTATTCTTACAGTTAACAATCAAGTGAAATGTGTTTAATAAAAGTCCTCGATTTCATAAAAGAAGTTGGGGCAGAACATTAAACAGTGAGGGCTGAACAGTGATGGGATATTTACGTAAAGAACAGATTATGATTTGAAATGAGAACAGCCCACGTCACAGCGTCCTCACAGATATGGACTCTTAAAAATTTACTGTATAACTCATCTGGATTATGTGCCCTAAAAATAATTTCTCTTGTCTTTGGTGCCTGAGAAAGCTTAATGAAGCAGAAAGTCGCCCAAAAGCTGAAACAAACAAGTGATTTGTTTGTGTCTGAAGATCTGCTGTTGCTGCTTTTTTGTGAAGCCAAACACTTCTAAAAAGAGTTCTTTTTAACACATTTTAGACATTGGAAAATACATTTAAACTCGTTCTTGGCTACACCAAGAATGACTAAAGATGACTACTCTTTTGTGAGTACCAGGCATTACCATTGACATAAATACATTAGTGAGAAAGAATAAAAACAAACAATAACATATCAGCACTAAATGAGCAGTCCACATTTATATAAAGGTGCCAAGTGCATGCAACATGTGAAATAAAAGGCAAAAAAGGTCCTCTAAAGATGTGAAAAGAAAAATATACAAACAAGAGAAAACTAAATTAGGGAACTTGGCACAAGCGCTGATATGGTCAGGTCATTCCACAAAGTACATCCAACATGCTTTTTTATTCTTTTCAGGCATTAACGATTCTGTCTCTCCTCTCCTTCCTTCTCCTCATTGTCCCATCTCACCTGCAGCCCCAGACGGACTCGTTTGGTGACTGCCGTCTCAGGAAACGTGGCCTGGACCATCGGCACCAGTTTACTTGTCAGTGAACCTCCCTCTGGACCAATCAGGTCACTTTCTTGTTGGACCCGTGACACCACAGCAAAGTAAAGCGGGAAGTCGGTAGAGATGATGCGGCGGATTCGCTTCTTCCCGAGCTCCTCTTGACTTTCCAAGTCTGGTGAGAGAAGGAGTGGTTACATTTCTGAAGAAAAGATGTCACCCGGTGATGCGTGTCAGTCTGAGATCCACCAGTGAACTCTTACCCTCATCCATCCCGTTGAGGATCGTCTCCAGCACCTCGTCACCGTAACGATTGCGGTGCTCTTTCCACACTGAGCCGTTCTCACTCCTCAGAATTACAAGCTCTCGGTCACCATGACCCAGAGCAGCAAAGTGAGGGATCTCCACAATCACTGGTCTGCAGGGAAATTGCATGAGTACATCATTCAGTAAATATGGGCACTATAGTTGACCTTTTGGAACTTATGATACAAGTTAAGACACAAGTTCACTGATTGGGATTTTTTAGGAAAAGCTGACTCACCCCAGGAACTGCATGCCAGCTGGACCCAGGGAAATGATCCTGCTGGCCAGCCCCTCTCCCTCCACGAGAGGAGGGGGGCTGGTCAGCTTCTGCGGCTTCACCAGGCGGCAGGTAATCCGGGTGGGTGCCGCACACGTCCGCGGAGGTATGATGACACGCAGACCATTATGCCTGCTGCCTCGCATTGAGCCGCCCCGAGCATCCACCATAAAACTGACCAGGAACCTGTCATTGGATGACCATTTCTGATAAGTGATTTAAACTTAAAGATAAATATTGTAGTGCTATTCTGTGAGCGCCATGCTGACCCTGTGTGTATGGGACTGGCGACCGGGCTGACATTATCCGACGTCTCAGTTGCTGGGCTGCTAGGAATCAGCGAGTCCTCATCATATTCTTTTGGGAGAGGAAGTGGAGTGTGTTGCTACAACAGACAGAAAGACAAACTGTGACATTCTGGAAAGAACAGAGTTTTTAAATACTGCTCTAAATAACCCGAAAATGTATTACTTACACTATCATGTGTTTAACAGAAAGGACATGGACAGGGCTGCGATGAAAGATTATACCTGTGGTGCTAATTTTACAGCAGATACTGAGCTGATACATCATTAAAAGCGGGTTCTCAGGGGCTCTCATTTAATTGTGTTGTGCTGTTTTTGGAATTTAATTAATACTACGAAGTCATATCTGCTTGACTATTTGACCACAGCTGTCAGGTTGCAGTATTATTCATACTGCTCTGCACAGTACCTGATCTATTTCATGTTCTTCAGGATGACAGTCTCCGGAGACACCCGAGGGATCCTGGGAATGGCCGGCGAGTAATTTCTGAAAACGAAACAAAAAAGAATGAAGTCAGAACAAGTCAGGCATTTATTTACATCTCCTCTCAGTGAGTGTCTATGGTGCACCCCCTTCTATCCATCCACCTATTAGCTTATGGCTACCAGCCTGGCTCTCTCCCCTACGTCCCCGCCCTGCCCCCCTTACGCTGTGCCCAGCCCTCTCTCGTACTCCAGTGATTTCTTGGGGGAGAGGAAATCGTCATCATGGTCTTTCATGTCATCCATCTTCATGTACCTGGCCCCTTCTGTCCCCAAGAGCTCCTCTCCTTCAGAGAACAACATGCCAAAGAGAGCGAACAGACCGTGGTCAGGTTGGTGAAACAGCACAAGAGAAAGAGAAAAAGAAAAGAATAAGATGGTTAAGTATTGGTTACATGTGGGAGACAACATGATAGCCCAGGATTTTGATGACTCTGTTATTTAGACAGGTGAAATGAGACATTAGTAACAACGCTCTTTATACTGACCTCAGTACTACAAGTCAGTGGTGGAAGAAATAAATGCTAGAAACACTTAATAAGCTACGAGCAATGAACACTACACCAGGTCACTGTAATCAGGTGTAGTCTCAGGCTGCTGAGTGCAACACTTCTGATTCAGAACCTCTGCATCGAGGAAAGGAGGACACCTCACAAATATAGACTGGACAGCAAAAACCCATAAAAGCTCAGTTAGAGACATTACAGATATGCACAGTGCAGCTGGGAAGAGAGCATGCATCAGCGTAATCTCATTCCAAAAAACTTGTCGTCCGGTGGATAAACAGTTATTGAAGTGCATGTTTTTGACATCATCTGCTTCGGAGAGCAATGTGTGAAAACATTTGAGCAAAAATACACAAATACGAAACACGGAGAGAAAGCACGATTCCACCACAACATGACTGATTCTCTACCCTCCTCTGAGCGAACAGCATATCTGGATGTGAGTCGAGGAGGCTTTTTGGTTACTTACCCCCCAAAACAGGCAGCGAAAAGGAGTCTTCCCTGTGTGTGTGAGTGAATTTGTGGCTATATCAGCACAGCTTGAGTGAGCGGGTGTCTGCATGAGGTCCAGAGCCAGAGAGATGACGTAGGTGTCCATACACTATGACTCATTACGCTGTGCATTTCCCACAGGTTCATATGAGTCGACTCATGTCCTGTATAGTCTGTATACGTGCATGTGTTGTGTAGGCAAAGCGTCGCCATATCTAAGACTGTGCATCAGATAATCTGCTGATATCGCTTTACCGTTCCAGATATAAAACGTGTCTTTAAGACTCAGCTACTTTCTATATTTAGAGACACACAGACAAATCTGTTGGTTGAATAATCACAGGACTAAAAATATCAAGACATCATATCCTTTGACATTGTTGTCAGCTGTGTTGTAGACTCAGACATTGAAAGTTAAAGCTGCATGTTGTTGCTTTTGGCCACTTGGGGGCAGCAGAAACGAGCTGTGAAATGTGAACTCACATATCATCACTTTTAATTTGACAAGGCAAACTGTCTTTTAATTATGCACCCAAAGATAGCATTCGGTTGAATGTTGAACATTTTTTTTCCACTGACATAACAGCTGCCTGTTGACATGGAAGCATTAGGTGAACGATGAAAGCCAATTAAAAAAGTGTCTGGGAAACAAAACTTATTTGTTGAGAGTCATACGTCTGGGCATAACTGCAGAGTTATTCGGTTATTCAGTTGCCGCTACCGTGTGTTTTCATCACTACAAGTGGCTCCATTCAGATCATAGTTATATGACGTAATGCTCATTTTAAGCCACTGTTTCCCTGCAATTCCTGACACATTAACCTCCCAACACAGTTAACAATATGGAAAAATGGTTCAGATTAAAACCTGGTCACAACTGTAGACACACAATTCCTTCAAAAAGACAACACCTCTCCACTTTGAACTAAAACTTTTATCAAAACAATTTACTACGATTTACTAAATTTGATTTGATATTAGTAATAATGGATCTACGTTTAGCTGTGACCGTTAGTATAAAAAAAATACTTTTATCATCACATGGAGGGAAAAAGAGACCTGGAGAATTAGAGAGGGAGGGTGTTATTGAAGGGACTCATAGAGGTTACAGACATGGGTGTCATGGGTGCATGCCAATGAGAAACCAGAGCCACCATCACAGTGTGCACCACTACAGAGAGAACGGGAGAGAGGTAGAGAGGCAGGGAGACAAGGATGGAGTGAGCTTGAAATGGAGCCACACACTGTTCACGACAACCTATGAATGCCGCACAAACAAAGAAAGAGACATTCATACCTAATGTAAGCTGTGCAATTCCTAAAAAAGGGGGCAAAAGGGAAAAAACGAGTTGGAAAAAAGGGAAATGTATTTGACCAGTTCACTAATTAAACACATTTCTTCCTGTCTTAAGTCATTATAGTTAATCTTAGTGCTCATCTACCTTCATCCTCAGATACGTCCAGTATCTCATCCACTGTTTCTGGGAAACTCATGCGATGTTTCTCTGTCATCGTCTGCAGGCCCGGGGAGAAAACAAAACAACCAATTACACATCTGAGAGCAAGAGAGAAGGTCTTAAACAGTTAGAACTGAACTTAGCCTCAGTGTTGTGTCCACAGGGACGTTTCTAAACTTCTCACCATGGAAACAGTCTCCTCAGTGACGAGCTTCAGGACGTCAATGACAGAGATGTAGCCCAACCTCTTAGCGATGGCTAGGGCTGAAGTACCATGCTAACGGGAACAGACAGCAGGAGATTGATTGATCAGATCTCGGATGATCAAACTTCATGAGGGAGGACGGGAAAGAGAAGGTACATTCATACTCACTGTAGTGGTCTCGTTGGGCTGGGCACCGTGCTTCAGCAGCAGTGTCACAATGTCTGTGTGTCCCTGCTGGGCTGCCTGGTGAAGAGGAGTGTAGCCAAGCTGCAAGAGGAAAAGAGAAACATTTGAATGTTAACTAAAGGTCTGGGAACTTGTGAATAAAAGTGTTACTATTATCTGCTATGCTCTATTTTTTAATCTCACTGCACAAATACTGACACTTCATAAACACATATACTATCCTGCTCACATTTACACATAATATCTTGTACTATATATAACAGCCATGTCCACATCAGATATATTTATCACACCTGGTTATTATATAATAGGTGGTGGGGGACCTGCTGCCATTGTGACCTGTGTAATGGGCTGTAACTGTATTTACAGGCACATTATACTGTAGCACTATAACTCACGCACGCCGGTTGGCTGGTTTTTAGCTGTAGTTTTACTCGGGACCAGGGTGAGGCACTCACCCTCGTTTTGCTGTTGACGTTGGCCTGTTGCTGCAGAAGAAACTTCACCATCTTGATGTTGCCATAGTGACACGCTACATGGAGAGGGGTGTAACCCATCTGACAGTAGAGAAAACATAACGTCAGTGTCTTAATGACCTTCCACTGTAATTTGAATACATTATATAGGTTTAGTCTTAAATGGGGTTCACACAAGGTTAAATTCAAATAATATTGAGCAAAAAAGAATTAACTATGCCACAGATGTCTGGAGGATCTGAATGGTCAGCCATGTATTGTTGACAACATAACTTCAAAGAGTTCATCAGGCTATTTATGCTCCAGCACTATCTGCTATGCCTGGCAAGAGTAGTTTCCAAAGTGGGAGGGCTTTGATAGCCCAGCAACAGTTCAAGGTGAAGTTCTTTAACATTAATGTTCAATCTTCTTGTATTTCCCTCCATAGGAAGATGCTGTGATGAGATCTCACCCGTGTGGCAGCATAGACCGAAGCTCCCTGCTTCACCAAGATATCAGCAATGCCAACGTGTCCCTCCTGTGCCACCAGGTGGAGGGGGGTTAATCCGCTCTGGATGCGAGAGTCAGAAAATAAATACTTCAAACGCAAAATAAATCAAGTCCGAGTTACAGATTGATTTTATTTTAGACTGCATTCCTTCTTTAATCATCTGCTCTTGCCTTGTTGCCGACGTTGACATTGGCCTGTTTGGAAATGAGCAGGGAGACCATGTCGGGCCTTCCTTCCTGCGAGGCCAGGTGGAGAGGTGTGACTCCCTGCAGTGACTCAGCATTGGCCGAAGCTCCGTACTGCAGTAGGCTGTTAGCCACCTCCACCTGGTTCTGCTTAGATGCTATATGGAGGGCGGTGTAGCCGTTCTGGAGAGAAGACGTGAAATATGGTTTGAAAAATATGTGAAAAAGTCATTCAGCTTGAATTACAGTATGTTTGGACTTGAGTGCATCTCTTTTTTATTTACCCTGGCAGCACTATGCGGTGACCCTCCCTTGCTGACAAGTAAGTTAACTACATCCAGGTTGTTGTGATGTACGGCAACGTGCAGTGGAGTCAGGCCATTCTGTGAAAACAGCATCAAAAGTCCATTGACCGTGCTGGATCCAACAATGCTTTAATAATCTTTTCACAATTTCTTTATGTTTCTCTCACCTTCCCAGCAGCATTTGGGTTAGCTCCTCTCTCCAGCAACAACTCTGCTACATCTACCTTGCCGTACTTGGACGCCACGTGGAGCGGAGTGAAGCCTTTCTACAGAGGCACCGACAGAGAAGTGGACATAACATTAGGCTGGTAAAGCAACTGTTTGGACTCCAGCTGCAGAAGAGCTTAATCTTACAGCAGAAGTTTCAGTGGGCTGACTTTACCTTGGTCATCTTGGTCTGCTGAGCCTCCATGTCCAGGAGAATGCGTACAGTTTGTACATGACCTTCCCGGGCAGCAATGTGCAGAGGTGTGTGTCCTGCCGTGGTGGTGGAGTTGGGATTAGCCTTGTGCTCCAGGAGAAGCTTCACTAGCTCCTTGTGACCCATCCGGGAGGCGCAATGCAGAGGTGTTTGGTCATCCTGAGCAGGTAGGGTGAGTAATTATGAAACGAACACGTAATACACTCTTTGAAACTCCGGACTGAAAGATTTCCACAGTAACTTCTGATTTAATTTCTCTGCCTTAAGCTTGTACTACTCAATTACCAGACAAAATAGGAGTCTGATGTGTTTATACATCACATAACAAACTAAGGCTTTAAGTACATTTCTTTTGTGTGTAATATCTGTACCTTGGCCTTGGCATCCACTGGCGATGAATTCTGCAACAAAAACTCTGCCACCTCAAAGTGTCCCGCCCGAGATGCCATATGGAGAGGAGTCTCCACTTTCTGTACGTGAACAGACGGGCAAACCGTGGACAGTTAAGACTGAATAACAGTGCTTTAGGAGTTGGATTTTAAATTTCACTGGGGTACTCACCACATTGGAGGCGCTGGGGGAAGCTCCTTTCTGCAGCAGGATTTTTACAATGTTGAGGTGACCCATAAATGATGCCACATGCAAAGGGGTCAGGCCAGACTGTTCAAAAAGGAGCACAGAAATAGAAGAATTATAAAACACCTTGCAGATTTATGGAGCACTTTTTTTAGAGATTATATTTTTCCTTGTCAGGAAGGTAGGAAAAGTATATTAATGCTGCCTGCATTAAAGTTCTATTAAGACATCTAAATCCATTTAGTAGCATTCACTTTTAACACTAATGTAGCTCAGCAATTATCAGTTATTTGAATCCCCTTGATCCATTACCTCAGTCACAGCCTCTAATGATGCTGAGTGTTTGAGCAGAAGATCCATCACACGCAAGTGGTTCTTTTTGCAAGCAATGTGCAAAGGAGTAAAACCATTCTGGAAAAGAACAGGAACAATTAATGTCAACACAAAAGTAAAAAGAAACGTTTCCTTGTCTAAAGTGATCAGTGTCATGTAACTGTGTGTTTGACACTAACCAGAGCCCGAGAGTTGGGTTTGGCTCCTTTGTCCAGCAGTGTCTTGGCCATGCGGTGGTGGCCGCAATGTGCTGCCACATGCAGAGGGGTAAGGTGGTCCAGTGTGATGTCGTCAATCTCTGCGTTGTACTGCAGAAGTTGCTTGACGCAGTCCATGTGGTCGCCCTGCGCTGCCATGTGGATTGGAGACAAGCCATTCTGCAAAACAAAGAGAACGCATCGACTGTCACACATCCCTTACAAAACAGGAGAAAAATTGTCTTGCAGTGAAAACAATCAGAGCAAAAAGCTGATGAATCACAACTTTAACCTTCTGTCGTAGGTGGTTTACCTTGGTCTTTGCTTGGATAGGCGCTCCATGGTCCAGCAGGATTTCTATAATTCTGACATGACCATTTCTGGCTGCACAGTGCAGAGGAGTCAGCTCATCCTGGAGGGAAACAGTTTTTAGTGATTGAGTTAAACATGCATTAAATCATAAAGTAAAGACGTAAAGTGAAATAAAGAGCTTTGGAAATGGTAGCATATCTGTCTTCTGAACCTTGGTCTTGGCATCAATCTGCGCCCCTCTGTCCAGTAGGAGTCGAACCATGATCACGTTTCCCCGTCTGGATGCAATGTGCAGAGGAGTGATGCCATTCTTCACAGAGACACAACACACATGGGGTTAGCAAAGAGCATATAAAGCAAAGACAAGTTGTTGACCTTCTATTGCTATTAATTGTTCTTTACCTTTGGGGTGAAGTTGACATTGGCTCCTCTATTGAGCAGTAGTTGTGCTACGTTCAAGTTTTCATAGTGTGCAGCAATGTGGAGGGGTGTGAATCCAGTCTGTGGGGACACGTCAGTGTGAGTATGGGCCACTCTCATTAACTTTGCATTTTAGAAACACAAAGACAGACCAGACAAAGACACCAAACACGTCCACAAACCTTGCTGAGTACATCAGGGTTGGGGTCGTTCTGCAAAAGCACTGCGGCTGTGCGTGTATCGTCATTGCGTGCTGCAATGTGCAGCGCAGGCAGTCGGACCTTTCCCTTGGTGCCATAGTTGATGAGCAGGGCTACAACATTTTCATGTCCCTGCTGAAGAGCCACAGCGAGTGGAGTGAATCCATCCTGCAGCACAGCGGAGACAGTTAGGAGAGAGGTTGACGTGTGAAGAGAAAGTGCAAGAGACTTAAGGAGAGAGGCTTATGTGAACAAAACAGAATGGAAACACAGCGAGAGTGGATCTGCAAGGGTGGGATTGAGGAATTTAGGAGATTAAGCTTCTCCCAGTTCTTTGGTACCTCAGTTGGAATGCTCTGATTGGCTCCGTTCTCCAGAAGAAACTTCACAACCTCTAGATGGTTTTCTTGTGCAGCCATGTAGAGTGGAGTGAAACCCTTCTGTCTCAGGAAGACATACAACAGACACATACACACACACACACACACACACAGCAGCAGCAGCAGAGGAGACACAAACACAGCAAGAGGAAGACAGTCACAGATGCACACGCAAGGATGTACACAGAGAATTAACACCAACGCACAGAAATATTGGAACAGAGACACGTGTTAACAGATGGAATTTGCAATAGTTACTATGATTTCACAGTAAAGTCTATAAGAACTAAAGAGCAGCTTCGGTGTGTCCTCTGATCAACACTGTGAGAGCAGCTTTGGAGTCTCACCTGGGACTGAGCGTTGACATTGGCCCCGTAGTTAACCAGCTCTGTGACCACCTGCTCCTGCCCTGCCAGGGCAGCAATGTGCAGGGCTGTGTTCCCTTTCTGTTTAAACACAGATGCATATGGGACAACAGGACAGAGTCACTAAGCGCTACTAGCTAAACTAACCATGACAGGTGAAATCCACATGCATATTCAAAGTGCAATTTAATACTGAATCAACATTTTGAATTGAACCAAAAACAGACATTTAAAAAAGTATTATATTCCAGATTTCAATAGCACACAGGTTTTGATTCTTTTGAAAACGTTCAGGTTGATAATATGAGATTTCATACCCAGTCTGCTACAAACCTTATGTGCTCAAATTCTTTGTGGATCATGTTAACAGAGGAACCGTTTAACATTTAGGGAACTACGGATGAGTCATCATGCCTTGTGTTTGTATGCCAAATGCGAAGCTCCAGTACAGCTGTAAGCCAGCTAGCTTATCTTAGCATACAGTATAATTTCTAACTCTGATCTCACTAAATAAAATATTACATAAGTTGTAGTTATAGACTATTTCTTGACCAGTTCCTGCAGCCACTGAAGGAACTGAGACCTTGGCTTCATCTTCATAAGTAATTTCTTTGGAGGTGATGTGATCTTTGCGTATTTGGGATTGATTTAGGACTTTTTTTGTTTTTGTTTTTGCAGGACATTCTACCTTTGTGGTGGTCTCCAGTACGATTCCATTGTGGAGTAGCTCCAGCACCATCTTGACATGGCCTTCTTTTGAGGCCAGATGCAGCCCATTGAGCCCATTCTGAGTGAGAGAGAAAAGCAGACCTCATACTGAAGGGTCCTACGCACACAGTAATTCACCCTGATCTGAGACAAATAATCACACATACAGCATATACACAAACACATATGGGCCATGCCAAACATCTGGTTTGTTAACACACAGAGACTGAAGCACCCCAAACCATAGCAGGCAAATACTTACACTGGACACCATGCATGCGGTACTCTCACAATCAGAGTGGTCATTAGCAAAAAAACAATGTCTACAGGGATGAAAATCAGGATGAGAAATTTGTCATTCGATTAATGATGATGAGAGGAGGAGGACGGGAGGGGGATGGCAGGCCGCAGGTCTCGTGGCTGGGAAGAATACGAGCCGTGTGGGATAGGTCTGACCTCACACAGCCTTCCTTCAGCCGCACAGGACATGTGAGGTTGGACCTTTCCCACACCACTGATATTATTCCTCTGAGTGGGGAGACCACAGCACACCATCACTCTACTGAAGACACAGGAGAGAGGGGGGTAAGGGAGGGAGGCGATGGAGTAGGAAAAAGCATGAAACAAAAAGTTAGAAAACTGTACGGAAACAGGAGGGGCGAGGGTAGCAGAGGCTCTGTTAGATAGAGTGGGACAGAGGGGGGAGAGAAAACACGGTAAGGGGAGGGCAGGAGTGAGGCAGCGTGCTGGTGATTGAGCCATGGCAGAGGTATCCACTTAGACAAGGAAACAAAGACACAGCTGCCACAGTCAAGCCTCCACCTGGCCAAACTCCCACTGTACTGACACAACGTACTGTCAGTCAGTCACACACAATACTCTCACCACTGTGGTTTAACCAACAATCTACAACTCTGCATCTTTATATAAACTAAACGATTATGTAAAGATTATGTAATGCTACTGCAGCTATTCACCAGAGACCTGTGCTGGTAAGACATGTAAGAATGTGAATCAATGGAGTAACAGTGTGGCTGTTAATAATTACAAAATCTTGAAAACCATACATGAAGTAGATTGAGACACTTTTTTTTTCTATAAATGAAAAAATGTTAAACAAGCTTGTGTCATTCAGAAAGATTCGTCTAGCAAGTCACGGAGTCTGTGCTGCAGGATGTATTTTTCTTTTTGCATATAATTATATTTTTAATCCGTGTTGTGTCTCCCTTCATCATTGTGAAGGAATTTTTGCCACTAACAGGAATTATGCAGGGTCACTTTACACAAATAACTCATAATTTGGGGTCGCTTATGGGGCCCGTGAATAGGCCGCATTGAAGTCCTGACAGAAGCAATAACAGCAATAATTACAAAATGTTGAGGACAGCGTAAATGGAAAGAAAACCATGACTAAGTTAGATTAATGAGCCGGAGGAATCTCTCTCACACACACATGCAGGTTTTGGCCAAGTTTCAGTAGCCTGAGGGCAGCAGTTAACGCTGCCTCTTCCTGGACACTCGAGGAACAGCTGTCAGAATAAAGGAGGCAGGATGGAAGAGATGGGGTGAAGAGAAGCCCCCTGCCCCATTTATTACCTTCTCTGGAGACCATGTAAACTCAACCTGTCACCTTCAGCCACTTATAAACAGTCTAACTGAGCATGCACATACAGTTACAGTGCATACTGTAACTGAATGCATCAGCAGACAAATAGACAAATAGTACATCATGCACATTCAAAATAGGAATAAAGTGACACAAATGAACAAGGTTTGAGCAGTACATAATGTGTATGTAGTTCTTTCAAATGGATAAATGTACATTATCTATTAAATACTCCTCCTAAACTTTTGGATAAACTTATATCAGTTTATGTGCAAATATGATCAGGACTAGACAATAAAAAATGACTAATCATTCTTTGAAAACTGTTGTCACCTAAATGATTCAGACGTTGCCTGTCACACATTGCTTTTCTTTATTTGAATCGGAAATGAGCAGTCCACCCACCATCTGAAATTTCATTTAATCAGTTAGAAAGCAGACAGTGGAACAGAAGACTAAAATCCTGGCAGGAGCCCACTGTGGGCACAGGAGCTCTCATAAATACTCACAATATTTCTGTTTCAGTTCTTGCTATGCACTATAACGCAATACATTTCCAGATGAGCTTTGCGGATCGTCAAAATAACCTAACAAAAGCCAAGAATAGCACATGCAGCATAAATAAAAATCACTCTCTCAGAGTCAGATGTGCTCGCCAGTCAGGCAATTCAATCTAGGGAATTTGCACTCTCACCTGATTGGCTGTATTTATGTCAATGCCATTTTTGATATGGTCCAGGGCCTTGTCCAAGTTGCCAGACCGGGCCGCTCGTAGAAAACTGTTGCCAGCATCTGCCTGCAAGTGTAACAAATCGGGGGAAAAGTGGGGATAAAGGGTAAAAGAGAACGTGAGAGACACATAAAGTAGAAGAATAGAGGAGGAAAGTGGAGAGGGAGACAGAGTTGGGTTAATATTTTTGTAAAGAAAGTGATACGAAAAATGACAGTTGTCCATCAGTTTTCCTCTCATTTCACTCCTCCCTTGGAAGTGCAGTGCAGGACAGTGCAGTTTGAAAATCTACCTCTAGACCTTAGAAGATGTGGTGAGCGAGTAAGGAGTATAAATCGAGCACATGCTAACACGCTACTCTGACGATACGGCAAGTTTGATAACCAGCTATCTGTATATGTTGTAAACGGACAAGAGAGAAAGAAACGACGGTAAATGGAGGGAGAGGGAGAGAGAGAGAGAGAGAGAGAGAGAGAGAGAGAGAGGAAATAGAAAGACTCCATTCTTTGGTTAGGTCCTGGCTCACGGGCCGGCACATGGCTAGTGTTTTTGTCTGTGTTTTGTTTCTGTCTGAGAGCTTCATGCCTCTCCCAGGCGGGCAGGGCTGCTGCTGAAACAGGATCACTCATGCGGCACGGGGGGAGAGCGAGAGGAGAGGAGAGGAGAGGAGAGGAGAGGAGAGGAGAGGAGAGGAGAGAAAGAGAAGAAGCAGGAGCAACCGAGGGAGAACCACAGGGAGAAAGTCGACTGCGGCAAACCCGTACCTTTTCATTTCATTTACATAATCTCCCCTCTCGCCGTGCCCATCCCCACCCTACATCATCTAACCAGACATCTCAACATGATGTCAAGGAAACTAAAAAGCCTTTGATTGTTTATTTGTTCTCACACAAATGCAGATAATTGACTCATTTGTTAGCTAAAGCCTACGATTTTTGCGTTTCCGACGCCAAATGATGCCGTGTGTTCATAACGCAGTGCTTTAAGCTGTGCTGACTATCGTCATGACAGGATAGTTGGTCCTCCTTTGACAGAGAGGGAGTCGGCCTGCTTAAAAAAAGAGAAAGGGCCCACATGCCTGAAGTAGAGGCATAGCAACAAACGACACCACACACACCCCCAGCATGACACCGGTGGCACAGCGCAGTGCAAAGAGAGAGGTCACTTAAAGAAAAGGAACGAAAAACACAAAACTCTAGAAGGAAACGCTGCACCCAGCTGACTATGGCGACAGCAACACAACATCAGACAGACCTGGTTCCTCACATTGGGTATAACGATGAGATTCATACAGTGGCAAAGTTTTCGCTTCATCATAATGAGAGTCTCATACAGTATGCAGCATGCTGTGTGTAAACCCCGAGCACTCATGTGGAGACATTTGTTTCTGAGTCATTGTTTTTGTTTTTAGCTTAGAGAGGAATCCCACTCTGCAGTAGAAAGCCTCTGAGTCACACTCACACACACACACACACGCACACACGCTGGCATACTAATGAGACATTCCCACACACGAAAAGAGACATTTTAAATACAGGTGCATAATAATAATAAAAAAACTTTTATGAATGTTTTGAGGTAGGGTTTCTAGATCGGTCGGCTCAGTGCCTAGCTGAGGATTTCTTAGTACTCACAGTTGCCAGGCTGCCTTGGTAAACCATTCTCCTACTGAGTTAGTCCCAGACTTTCTCATTTCTCATTCAGTCACAAGAGTCCTCCTTCTAAACAGCTGCAGAACAACAAACTGACCCCAGTGCACACAGACACAGACACACACCTGTCACCAGAGTCATGAGAGCGCCATACTGGGATGCACCATGCTGGAACTGAACAGATCAAACGCACTAGAGCTTTAATAAGTTTTGTTTTGTTTTGTTTTGTTTTGTTTTTAATCTTACTGTGCATGTGTATTTATTAGCTAAATATATAAAAATCAGGAAGGGCACAAGTCTTCAGAGCGCAGTGCAGACTGTGCTGCGTGAGAAGTTTGCACACTCTGCCATGGTGACACACGAAAAATCCTTTCATGAATGTAGGGGTAAATACAGCTGATGCAGGGACCCACAATCTCACACAATATAGATGGTTTCCACGGCAAATGGTAGCGTGGTAACACCACGGTGACCCTGGCTGAGGCCCCTCCGTTTCCCCGGATCCTGCCGCCGCCCTAAACCAGCAAAGTGAAGCGAGACTCATATCGAAACCGGGGTAAAAACAAATGTTGCCGATTACATCACCTCATGGTGAGACCTTCCCAGTCGTCAGGCCTGCACTCTCATATGTGTGTCAGCATGTTTCTATGATTATCTGCTGACGTCAAGAAGCCAGAGTGTGCTGTGGTGAGATAAAGATGCTGGGGAACCACACCCAGCCCCTAACTCAGACACAAACAGGTACAGTACACAGAGCACATGCAGCACATCCAGACGGAGAGGTCTAAAAATGTTAAGTGGAAATTCCCCCGCTATATTTTGCTGGGTAGGATTCAGATGAATCGATTCTCTCTGATTATTCCCAAAGAGCGTGGACAAGCTCTGGGCTTCGGGGGCTGCGCAGAAATGAGCAGGCACATTAATCACACTGTTTAGAGCAAAAAGAAACGGACAATAACCTGCTCAGAAGCTCCGTAATTAACATGAGCAGCACACGCTGTCGTGCAATGTGCATGAAACTGTCCTCAGGCTGAGACGGTGCAAGGCTTCTGATAATGACGCTCAAAATTACCAAGTAAAATGATTCTCATCACAGAAAACCCTCTCTCCCCTAAACTCCCCTCTCCTTGCCGTTATCTCAGTTTTTCCTTCCTGTTGCTTTCACTCTCTCCTTGCTTCTTACATGTCTACCCCCCACCCCCACCCCTCGCCTGCCTCCTCTGCTGGTGCTGCAGCAGACAGGATGACATCACCACCTCGCTGGTGGACTGCAGTGTTCAAAAACTCAGTGTGCACATATGTGTGTGTGTGTGCGTCCGCATGCCAGAGATCAACGTCCCAACCACGCAAACCCTTTAGAGGACTCTCTAGTTTGCGTTGTTGATCTGATTTTACAATCGATCAAGTGCGTTTCTGAGACGATTCTGAATTGGATCAGACTGAACGAGCGCGTTTGAGGAGGAAATGGGTGGGACGGCTGGGGTGTAAGAGAATAAACAGGAGACTGTCTTAAAACTTGTGACTGCGAAGATCAGGATTTGAGAAAATGTCTCCATCTGCAATAAATCTTTCCGTAAACTGATCCTTTTCTATATTTTTGCAGGGGCCGTATGCCTCAATCTCTTTTGCAGTTTCGCTGTTTGCTCTGACCCCGATGAAGACTGCGAGTAGAAACGTTTCGGTCTAATAAAGTCGTTCCTTATACTGCAAGGGCTGCTGGAGTCTTGACCTTTCTACAATTCCCTTTCCTCCTCCATGCACCTTGGTAGCCGGTGACGTGCTTTTGTTCACATGATAAGAAATTATATCTTGGAGGCTGCGCATTTCTGCCATTGTGTTAGTTTCAAATCAACACAACTGAATCTTGCTGGTCCCTTTTTCTTTTTCTGACCATGTGTCGTCACAGGTTAAGGCCAATCTTACACAGAAAGAGAAATTTGGTACAAAGCTACGGCAGAATCTAGTTTACAGAGTTTACAGAACATATATTTTATTTAGAATTCCTTTTAAACCACTGGTTTGAAGTCCCTCCTTCTTTGTAACAATCTAGACAAGTTGGTCTGGACGGGTCTAATTGCTGGACAAAAATGTATTTTCCGAGAATATTCGCCCAGTACAATGGAGACAAATACTCCTCCACTGAACATCCGTAGAAAACTCTCTGCCAGCGATTAGAGTGATCTTTCTAGGCTATGGAGACATTATCTGCTTCAGCAAATCTCAGCGACTCTGTTAAAATGAACAAAATAAGTCAAAACACAGAGACGTGTTCCCCCTCTCTCTCTCACGCACACAAACACACACAGAAAGGCATACAAACACAACATGAATTTGCAGACACAGCACCAGGTGCAAATCATAAATATTTTAGGTGCCACCACAGCTATTTGTGCACCAAGCAGAAAGGTGAAAACATGGTGCCTATGTATGTTCAGCCTCTCAAGTAAAACAAGTACTGCTTTACTTGCAATAATTTCCTGAACTTTAAACAACATAAATCGTGTGAACTCATTAAACTCTGGGAAATGTCTCTTATTTGTTTAATATCTGGATGTACTGAAACCAACATTGTGATCGTGTAGCTTCTGTGCATTTCAGGGGGACACTGGAGAGTGAATATGGAAATTCTTGCAGAGTGCTTAAACAGCTATTTCATCACCCCTTTTCTGCTGACTTGCATTTGTTCTAGAAATTGATTTTCTTTCCCTGTCCGTTTTTTTTCCCCCGCTCTCCATCTCTGCCTTCATCTCTCTGGCTACTTGAAGATACTGAGTGGGCAGCGGGTCGTTTCCGGCTATAGAGGTGTAGTAAGTGTAAAGCCGGCCAGACTGAGAGCTGTGGGACTGCTCCGTTCTGACACATCTCCTGGAAGTGAGTGAGCAGGGCGCTGAGATGAAGCTGTTACATTTCCCCACTCAACACCGTCTGCATGTAAATCTGCCTGTCTGTCTGCTTCTATTCCCCCGTATGTGTTGAAGCGTATTGTCCCATTTTTACTGTTTACTTTCTCACACTCCCAGCCTCCCCCACCCCGCGGCCCACTGTTTGGCCCCGCCGCACTCATTGATCGTCCCTTTATGTTTGGCCCTGCTGCAGCTTCTGCGCTTGTAGATGAGATTGTCATGGTTATTATTTTCATGGTTATTGTGATCTTTTGTGGGGATGACAAAGAGGGTGAAAGCCATAGGGTGAAGATAGGGTTTGGAACCTGGTGGATAGGATCAAGATATGGTAAACATCCTGTGCTTTAGTGCACAGTCGCTCCACAGTATTCATTTAGAATATGGAACCATCTGGGGGACGGAAAGAATATATAATAACAAGAATGAATGCATTGTCCTTGCTGGTATCGGACTGATCTTAAATCCATACAAAATCTAACAGTACAAAAATTTACATTTGCACTTTACATAACTGATGGAGCCGTAAACAGAATAATTCTTCAGTATTGCGCCAGCTGAAAACAGCGGAAAACTCTTTTGCAGCAGCAGCAGCAGTGGAAATGAACTACATGCATTCATCCAAGTGCTGCACGAATGTGTGTTAATAATTATTTCCTACAAAACACGTGATAGCTTTTATAAAATAAGTTTAGGTGTTATCAAATTAA
Organism: Planiliza haematocheilus; assembly: GCA_005024645.1. Taxonomy (NCBI): domain Eukaryota; kingdom Metazoa; phylum Chordata; class Actinopteri; order Mugiliformes; family Mugilidae; genus Planiliza; species Planiliza haematocheilus. The sequence continues at coordinate 4,433,406 of SRSE01001388.1, read as the reverse complement.
CGCTGCACAGAAAAGTAGCACTTTTAAGGCACTTTTACTCAAGAAGTAAATTTTGTGTGAAAGGACCGGAGTGCTGAAGGTTTTGCTGGCTGTTATTGGCTGTTGAAGTGTTTTTTACCCACACTTTTCCTGTCAGCTATTTTCTTTTCAACTATTTGGTCTGAGCTAAGTAATATAATGCATGAACTGAAAATGTAACAGACGACACAGGCTTCTGAGGCGCCTAAACTCTGCTGACAGCACTGCGAAATTGAGTGTAGCTCATCCTCAGACAGATCAACTCTAAAATACAATTTCTACAGGTTGCATCATCTAGACTAAAACTACTTCTTATCTCTCACCAGGTAAACTCTGGTAGACAAAAATAAATAAATATATAAACAAAATGACCCAGCGGGCGTGCGCCCTGTGGTGCTTTTACCTGTGCAGGGTCACTACATTAAGCAGTTCATCGTTTTCAGCTTTAAGCCAGAACAAAAGCCTCTCATTAGCTGACCCCCTGATCGTTTTGCTGACCTCTAATTAACTTACCACAGCTAATCCGATCTGAACATCAAACAGGGGTACAAAAGTCAAAAACAAGCTTAAGGAGGAAAACAGAACACGATACCCACCCACAAGTATACGCACTTACACTAATCTTGGATGCACATTCATCACAGCTCTCAAAGATACTCCCAAGCAACCAAGCTCACTCCCACGTTGCTATGGGACTCTGTGTCAAGATAGTTCGATCAAAAATAGTCTGTGGTTTTAACACAGCCCTGATTAGAGTCATAGGAGGTTAATCCAAAAATGGCCAATCAACATTTAAATAAACAGAACCAAAGTTCACCCATTTCCTTTGTCTAATTTTTCTTAACGAAACGAGGCCATATTCAGGACACAGGAAGGAGCAGAAGCCGGGGCCGGGGAGAAGACTCCAAAACAGCTAAGGCGGACGGATGGAGAACAAGAATGGCACTTAGCAAACAGAGAGCAAACAGAGGAAGAGGCATGTTCTGAATAAATGAGCTAAACCCCGACGGACAAAGAGTTTATACCAATACATCAATATTCATGTATCAGAGACACAGTAAATACGAGAGAAATTGATGTAAAACTCTGAGAAAAGTGGGTGAGAAAAGGCACCGGCACATAACTGATGTAAAAGGGTTCAGACAGGGAGCGGTGGCAGGTGCATTATATGCGAGAAAATGAAACCGCAGATTTTATAACGGAACAAAACATTTTTAAAAAAAGAAGAAAAAAAAGCAGAAAGTGATATTATAAGAGAGTACAGTTGGATATAATACGAGGAGGCAGAGAGAGTGACAGGACAAGAGAGGCAGTCAGAGTGTAACAAGAGGAAGGTGAGACAGAGAACAGTTTGTGGTACTCACTCCAAAAGTGATGGTCTTGACTGGCATGCCTGTTGGCCCTCCACTCTCTCTTTCTTATGTTTTCTGTTTCTCTCAAACACACAGCTGTCTTTTCTGTTGCCCCCCTGCAAGTGCTTCGGCACAGGGCACGTAGACCCCCATCCAACGTAAACACCAACACACACATAGGCACACACGCCCAGACGCGCACACTTGAGTAAGCATGGTGGGAGGAGAGACTGGGGAGGGTGGGGGCTGGGGGGACGGGGGCCCAGGGGTTTATCTCTGGAGGAATGCTGCCTGTATCTAAAGACACACATTTCACACACAGCTGACAACAAATGAGTACCTCGCACTCTCCGTATTGGTTTCCAGCCTTTACATCCTCCTTCGTGGCTACCCATTTCCACCGTTTTCTCGAACTTGAATTTTCCATCATTGCCTCACTTGCTTTTTCCCGTTTTCACTCATTTCCATCTTTTTTCTCCCACCTTCCATCACTCTCTCTGTTCTGCTGTCCACCCCATCTATCCTCTCCACCGTTCACATTTGTTGCACCCCAACAGTCTGTGTCACCCCTACTTTATCCCTCCTTTCTCCTGTCCCTTCTTCCACACACGTCACGCCCATCTCCATGTCTCCTGTATGTTTAGTGACAGCCAGACAATCATTTTTTTTTTTTTTTCCACCGACCAGGCGATACCAGAATAGTGCAGAGTTACTGTGGCGAATGGGTGTGTTTTTTCGGTGCGAGTCTGTGAGGTGACTTACAGTGACAAAGCGCCCGGTGGGGGGGTTGCTGCCACCGCCCAGTGACAATGGGGCCAGACACATGGGGTGGGGGGAGCCTGAAGGGGCCAGCCTCTCAAAAGGCCCTGCCTCTTTTAATAAAGCGTCCGTCATTCCTCGCTTGAAAAGGCCTCCTTTTCTCTACCTCTCCCCTCCTCTCTCCCTCTCCTGGCTAAATGCTGGGAAAAGCACATCGCTGCCAAAACCATGCAGGGAGATAAATGCTAGCAGGAGAGGGGAAGGAGGGGGCAAAGCAGAAAGAAGGCTATACACTACTCAGTACCACTGGACCGTGACCTGGGCAAAAACATCACGTGGGATGTCTGTCCTGTCCACAGTATTCAGTTTAGACAGTGATGAGAGCTCCGCTGAAAAAGAATGTGGAGCGGGGGGAAAACAGACACTAATGTCCATGAAGACATGACAAATTATCCTGTGGTCCTCCAAGAAAAGAGACTGAAACGCTATAAACTTCCTGAGGCTCGGCCTGCAGAGAGTAGCTCATCTGAGGAGAAGCACGATAACTTATCCAGTCCTCATTGATAAGACCTTCTTAAGGTGTGGCAGAAGTAAGTGAGCGATGAAAGCCTCTGAGAGGGGATTTAATCTGGGAGTACTAATGACACAAAGCTGAGGTCCACAGCCACGTCTGTCTTTTTATTCGTCATATGATCTTGTTGTTAATTAATATACAGATCTTTAATATACAGAATGATATATGTGCATATTGTGATACTAGAAAGTTGTTTTCTCTTACACTTTACACTGAGAATCAGCTTTTGAGTCAGACATCTAGTCTCTAGACGTGAAAGGGCAAGTTTATATTTTTCACATCACAGGTATTCCACAGGAATCACTTCTTGTTTCTTAGATCATTACTTCTCATCATCCTGGCCATTCAAAGATATATTGCTCTGCTTGGAAATCTCCAAGCCTGTGTGGGACTGAATTCATACATGACACTCTCCCATTTATTGATATTATAATGAAGAGGGAATTAAGTATTAGAAGGGATGTAACCTTTGAAGATATGTGTTTGATTAGATGAACTGACTCCTAATGATGTTGTTCTCATCATCTCCCACTGAATCATCATAAGATCAGATATTTTAATGGTCATTATGAACGAGAGGAATGATTACAGCGAGCAAAAGCTGAAAGTACACGATCCCAGCTGACTAGGTTTTAAGACCATTTTTTATGTGAGCCCGTCTCTTGAACTTCTGAAATAAAAACTTTTTTGCCTGTTCATGGATTCTGAATTTTTTATGAGACGAGTCGGTGAGAAAAGCATCCGGCCTACATGTGACGCAGGTTGCAGGATGGACTAAAACTCACTCAGCATCATGAGTATCTAGGCTGTAACTCTACACCAGCCTGCAAAGATGCTTTCTTGCATATTCTCTTAAAGAGACATGAATCTCGGTGCCTCTCAGCTGAGCCTGTAGCTCAGTATGGTTTCGGGCCATTATCAAGCGTAAGCCGCACTCCTGTTTTGTAACAGGGTTGATTTAGGTTTGAGGCCGACGTGCCCTCTGCCCTGTGTCAAGCTCCTCTTGTTGGAAGGATAAAGGGCTACATCTGTCCACGTGTGCTGCTTGTCGTGGTTTATTGCCCGTGTCTTGATGCCTCAGAGAACAGAGACTGGTGGGAGGACGTACTTAATCGTTTATCAGCTGCCTTTTTTAAACTTGTCACACTCTTATCTGGCCCCTAGACGTTTTGTCTCGCATATAACTATAATAATATATTCCTATTTATAACTTCCAACCAGGGAGTAGAAAACCTGTGGAGGATTATCAAGTATAATAATACTTTATTCTTTCTTAATAATAGTTTTGAATTCAAACATGTTGATGATATTTGTATGCATCCAATTTATCTGCATCTTAATACCCCTCTAGTGGCAGCAGGATGTTCTGCAGTATTTGGCCGCAGAAGCTTCAAAGAGAGTATGAGCTGGGTCGGGCTCATTACTGCAGCTCTGGCGCAAGCCTCGCAGTCACACACACACACACGCGCATCGAAACACACACGTTTTCAGCGCCTTATCCTCATCCTGCACTCCAGCTCCTTCTCAAATGCTACATTAAGCTCACCAGGCCTCTGAACTGACAGAGGAGCGGTTTAGCTCTGCATTAACAGAACAGCGGCGGCTGTTAAAACTGCAGACAGGCTGCATGTGTCAGCGCGCACGTGGCTCACCCCTATGTATGCAAATTATCATACATACAGTGCATGCAGCCGCCTCAACAAATGCACATGTGCCGCAACGTGACAAAGCCAGACTGACCTGTGGAAGACAAAAACACGGAGTTAGAAAAACTCAGACGAGGGAGGAGAGCAGAAAAGATGAAGGCAATAGAGAAGAATGACAGCAGCAATATGTCAGCACAGGACCAGGCTCTCATTAATCTTCATACGAGGAGAAGTACAGATGGGGAAATACAGAGTGAAGATGTGCAAGAAGAGAGAGCAAGAGCATCACTGTGCAGAGAATCCGTCTTCACAACTCTCCACACCTCCTCCTCCTCCTCTCCTATGTACACGGTACCTGAGCACAGACGCCATCATTTAAAACAAGGGGTCTCGACATCAGTCACAACTGAGCGTCCAGCAGCCAGACTATAATTGAATCAGTCTGGTTAATAGAGACAGAGCAGAAGTTTTTAGACTCTATTCAGAGCTAATGCACTGTCCAGAAACGGCAAGACACAAACTCTAGGTCGAGGAGTTTACCTGCCTCAATTGACATAACTCTGTTAAAGTGGCACATAATGCAATTCTATTCTAAGCACCCTGACAAGATGAACTGTATCGTTTCCTCTGAGAAAAAAGCACAGCTAGACGACAAATGTCACCCTTACTGCTACATATCATCAGTCTACACAGTCGATCGCTTTAGGACTTTCTTGGTGACGGGTTACAAAGTATTGGATGCACTGGTTGTATCCTCAGCCAGCCGCTTTCACTTTAACTATTTTGTTTTGCATTTTATTGATTCACAGTGAGTCCCCAGAGGGTACGCCTACTGAATTCTTTATGCGAGGACAGCTAAAACTACAGGCCATGTTTTCAAGCCAGGAAACAGTGAAACTTAAACTATTACAATAAATATTAACTTAAGTGTTTTGGAGGCAGACTTGCAATTCTGAAAACTGAAGGAAAGTTGGGGTTTTGATAGTTTCAACTGGCACACTAGTTGAATATATTAATATAACATCTGTTCAGCAGCTGTTGGGAAGAGAAGCAATCACAAAGAGAAAAAATATATTTATATCTTTTATTATTATTAAAGGTGCTTGCCCTTACATGACACTACATGTCCTGTGCCTCTCTGCAATTACTTGTGCAGGGACAGTGACATTTCCTAACAACTGTGTCCCTTTGCCTCAGTGCCACGCCAGTCTCATTTCACACCACAAAGAGTAGCAAGGAAACAGGCCGGGAGAGAAAATATAAAAGAGATGGATGGATAGATAGAGCACGAAGTGCACCGAACTTTGAAGAAGAAAGGGCATCTTGGGCCTTGTGATGATAACTAAACATGGCTGGGTAGCTGTGCATCAGCAACTGTGTGTACAGTACCTTCTTCTTTTTCCACAGTCTTGTCGACAGTATGATGGCACCTTCATCTTAATATGCTGAGTCAGACCCTGTCAAACCTTTTATCGTCATGTTATCGAATGGCCGACGACAACTAAGGAAGATGCAGTCAAATTTAAATGTATGGGCCGGTCTTGATTAAGAAATAAATACATATTTGATGCAGCCTGTCTACCATGTTGTTTTTCACCAGTTAATATCTTTTGCCTCAGGGGACAGATGCTGAGCTGCCTGCTGTAGTTGAGATTGACGTGATAATAAATATTAAATATAAGCAATTAAGGGAGATGCTCGCATCAATCAGGGCGAGTGCAGTCCACAGAAAGACTCTAAAGCTGGATTCAATCACTCGGCTCCCTCTGTTCCACTGCTTTAATGCTGCCCGTCACAATTACAGATCCAAACACACATACACACAAATTCTCAGATCAACTCACGTCACACACGCATCCATACACACACATTCACCTACAGTGTAGGACATGCAGGTGCATAGCACACGCTCACTTGCATTCAGCACACGCATACTGCACGTAGCTCACAGCAACCTCCCCTATGCAAGCATTCAGTTCAGGCAGTGGTATACTCAAACGGAATAAGGTCGTGCTATGCGTTGTCCGACCATGTGGGGAGGGAAGCCTGAGTTTATACTTGTCCTTACAACACCTGAAGCTGGTGTGCAGAGCTGGTCATTGAAAATGATAAGCTGGAAGTACAGTCAAGTAGCAAAGATGTAACTCCATGGAGCATTTGGACCAAGCTTATTTTAAGTGTTCAGGTCGAGGCATAACATAAACATTTCTGTTAACCATTGAATAACAGTCAATATTAGACGACAGTCATTCACTGGTTATGATCCATACTCATGATTGTGTCCATCTCTTGTATTAACCAGGTATCTGTAACCTCTGAACGAAAGGTTTTGTTTGAAAATGTGCTCTTTTATTTAATGACTTTTAAGTTCTGTCCTGAACATGAGCACTGTTCATTTGGAAATGTCAAGCAGACATCATCCTGCCTGTGAAACACTGAGATGTTCAGTACTAGCCCTTTTTTTTTTTTTTTTTTTTTTGTGGAAATCATTTCAGTGGTACACTGCTGGCTCTATTCTCAGACAGCTCACCGGGTCTTCATCACTGATAATGGTGACAGGGTGGAAGTGTGGGCAAGTGTTCGGAGGTTTGGAAACTGCACCGGTACATAGACATAACCGCTTTAGGAAGTGAGAGCAGATTGTCCGTCGCAAAGGAGCCTTCTCCGGCGCTCAGACTTTTGACCGACACTTTCTTTCTTTTGGAGTATACGCCCACCTTCACCATGCACTCTGCGCATTCACCTAAAACACATGCACATGCACGCATGCATGCACATTGATTGTTGCTCAGTCTCTCTCTCTCTTTCTCTTTTTGTCAACTAAACATACACACAAAAAAAATAATCAAACTGATGTTATTATAGGTGCCTTAGGGTACAGTATTAGTGGTTGCTCTTTTTAAAAGGTCAACCAAAATAACACCTAAACTTAAAGTAGTAACTTATAGTAGGGATCATTTAAAGTCATATAGTGCCATGTTAAATAATTATATAAAGAATACGTGGGTGAATAGGGTGAAATGCAAAGAAAAAATAAAGAGGAGTTTGCTTTTCAGTGTTGAACGCTGTAGGCCTGCATTTATATAGTTATTTTGCGATGACTCCTTTGTAGGTACTCTTATTGGGGGCAGAGTGTTCCCATGAGGTATCTCACTGTTGCGAGAAGCCAGAAAAGATCAGCTCCTAATGGGTCAGCAAGACGAGGAGAACCCTGCTCTACTGTCCTCTTCCCACAGCTGGTATGCTGCCAACTGAGACATTATTACAAGACTTCTGCAGTCTCATACAATAGCAGTAAACCTTTAATCTGAATTCTGTGAAGCCGGTATCAGTAACCCTGGGACAAAAATGAGAGTTACAATATTTGAATACGCCACAGCCTTTCACATGTAAATTACACTTTGCCCCCCCTTAGCCGAAACAAATTACAGCCAACTGCTGGTGGCTGGATATGAATGGGCTTCCTAACGTAGTCTGCATCTACAGTGGGCCGGGGAGCAGCTGGAAAAGAGAAACTGAGACGGAGGAGAATTTATGTGACAGTGCAGAGTGTGACAGTTTTTTTTATTTATTTTTTATATTGAGTCTGCCACGCAGCCGTACTGTGACGAATGGGGCTTGGGCTCCCTGAGCATCTGTCTCCAAGGACTCACTGAGGGGTAATTAGAGCTGTGGGATGATCGGGGATATTCTCCAGGCCCACTCCCTATTAATGGTGGATGGGGCCTTTACACAGACCTCTGACATGTCACAAATCTGTGTTACAGGAGGGGGGGCGGGGCTGCGCGGAAGATTTGATGAAGCGTTAGATTTTTGTGTAAATTACATCAGCCCTCGGGGGAAGAGTCATGGTTTGTGCAACGACTTCAAGAGCTGGAGAGGTTTATACCTCTAAGCCGCTGAGCTGCATGATGTATGATGCATGATGCTGATGCGTCTTGATTTATATTTTTGAAACTTCTGTTATATTGGTTCTGGTAAGACTGCTTTTACTATGCTAAAAGTGTATGGAGTACATGAGTTGGATACTGGACTCCAACATGGCGGAACGTCATTTCGCTAAAAAAACAACAACAAAAAAAGACAATGTTCATCTAAATTTTACATATAAGACAAAATAGTCTGGGATTATTATGCTGTGGTGCTGTCACAGAATGGTCTTATTTCATTTTTAAAATGTTTAGATATGACTGCACATGTTTGTTGCCCAGTTGTACGCATGTTTTTTTGCTAGTGCTAGTGCTAGTGCGTTACTGAGTGCAACTTTACCATGACTGAACTGATGGCTGGAGGCACAAAGGCCTGAGTTGCAATAAACTAGCTTTTGTTTAAGTTGCAGGACTTGGGTATTAAAAGGAAATGTGGTGAGTTCTGGATAGAAATTAATACTGCGAGTCTATTAAACACTAGCTGGTAAGCAGACATCCTTTTGGAACAGTTTGGTTTAATGCTGCTGGTGCTGCTTTTCACAGCTGTTTTGGCAAAGGTCAAGTAAAAGTATTAGATGGTTCAGAGACTCTACTACTATCACTCCTTCTCTCTGGGCATAAACAAAGTGTTTGTTTGTCCCTGATGGCAGATCCATTAATCACCTTTGCCAAAAGGCACACAGGAACATAGCACTCTATTTTGTATTTGCTGTATTTTACATCACAGTAGGATTTACCAAGAATGGTCATATTTGGCAACCTGTAGAGTATTAGACTGTGTTTACAGTCCTAAATGAATAAAAACCTAAAGGATGACATATATAGTCCTGACTGATAAAAATAAAACAAATACAAATATCATCGTTCATTCATTTACACAAAAGGAAAATTCAAAACAATAAAGGTAAAATGCAGTTGCCAAATGCACACACATTCAAGAGCGTCACCGAGGGAAAAACTCCATATTGTTGTATGTTGGGCTGTTTCTGATGACGGTTTACACACTTATTCACTTGCCTTTCATGTGTTACCTGCATACTGTGTTAAATGTGTTCACCTCATCTTTTTGTTAGCCATTTGCTCTTAAGTCTCTGCACGTCCAAATGGTTTACAGTCTTTACTTTGACAGCTGGAAATGGTAATTTTTGGCATTTTCTGTAAATGTTAAGCCAATGATGCTCCAGAGTGTCTGGGAGCAATATGGAGATCAGGAGAATAGGTTTAGGAATTTGACATGAGAGCAAGGGGGGAGCTAGGATTCGAGGGGAAATCATCAGGGGCAAGGTTCGTCTGGAACAGGTTTCCCAGCAGCCTTATTGCACTTAGATGATCTCTCCTCCAGCAAGTGCCAGTGGATTCAAGATCATCTATCAGGTATGTGCAATAAAACCTTTGGAAAACGTATCCCAGACTGTTCAAACAGATAAAAACAGACAAAACACAGGCACAGCACATGACAAACGACGACACAGGAAATACACACTGCCACAATACACGACACATCAATGGCTCGGGCAAAGGCATGCTCAACCACAACATCTACAGTCATATCACAATGGGAAACTACACGAACACAGACCAAAGCACAGACCCAACACAGACAGGAGACGGACATTCAAATCACACTAATACACACACTGAAGCCATGCAAGGACGGAAACGAAGCATGCACACAAACACTCTGATAAGAAGAAAGAGATCAACCCCACAGCCCCACAAAACACATCCCCGCACACCCTCTTTCTCTCTCACACAAACACACACGATTTGATTTAACCCTAAACACCAACACAGAATGACACAAGCATATTTTATAAATCAGAAGAACCCACAGGAAAAATACTGTTGTCTGTTATCACTACTGTCAACTGTTACGTCCAGTGCTTTGTGTAGCAGGAAACGCAGACCTACTCCAAACGTGTATTGAGTCTTTGGAAAATACTTCAAAGCTATATTTTGCCCGTGGACTCTTGCCTTGTAATATGCTGCTTGAGAACATTAAAATTCAGAGAAGTCACAGACACCACTGTAGATACGAATATAGATACAGATACACACTAATATTAAGTGTAATTGTGTGAAGCTAAAAGAAAAAGAAATAAATAAAAGAAGAACGCAAAAGAATATGAAAACATATTTCGAATTAGCAAGTTAGTACAATAGGTCAAGCAAAGACGGGAACAAAGGAAAAGCTCCAGCCTGATCCCACGACACCTGACTGAATCAGCTCACAGCACAACAGCGACACTAGAAAGTCAAAGGAACCAGAACTACAATACCATAAGCAACACATAACAAAAACAAGAGAGATAAAGATAAAAACAACAACAACAGCAGAGCAACAGTGACACACACTTTATGTGACAGATACAAGATGGTCATAAATACATAATATATATATGTATATACATATAGATATAAAAAAAATAGCCAGATATACGTGTTGCAGATATTTACTTCATCATCATAGTGCCATACTCCTTGGCCATCCGGCATCTCAGAGCTCACACTACTGTCCTGATCGATTAGCCAGCGATGCACGGCGTGGGCCTAAAAGGACATACGACATAAAGACAGAGCCCAGTTAATCGCAACAGTGCGAAGCAGAGGTGGAGAGACAGGAAAGAAGAGGGGAGAGAGAGGAAGGGCAAAGAGCAGCAAAGCGGGACAGAAAACAATGGCAAGGAAATGAGAAAGATTCAAAAGAGGAACAGCAGGTGAACATTATATTGAGACACAGAGAGAAAACTAGGTGGAAGAAGGAGGAGGGAGAGAGAGAGAGAGAGAGCAGGAAGAGGAACCACCCTACCTTACCCCACCCCACCCTATCCCATCCCACCTTTCTTGTCCGAACCTTTCCCTCCCCAAAAAACTCTCCCTGCGGGAAACAGGTCAGGTTAGGATGAGCAGAATGAGCATGAAAGCACGATGTATTACGACACGAGGACATCACACAGTCGGTGGTGGGTGGCGGGCGACACCACGCTTATGGCGATGGAGGAGTATGGTTTGTGGCTCACGGATGGATGTGGAAAGCTGCAACTTACGAACCGGAGCGAGTCAGGATTCCTTTATGTCACGCTTGTGCAAGTGGCATCTGGACAGAACATGTAGTGTACTTACCCTGAACTCTAGAAATGTGCAACCACGTGTGTGCGCTACAAAAACACACCACAACAATCAAATACCTAACACAAGAACACAGAAAGAAACAAAACATACATCAAGACCAAGTGTGGAACGACTAAGTGACACTGACACACATGTTTCAGCACTTTTTTACAGCAAAGACACATTAGTTTTCTTCATAACAAGAATGTTAATGGATAGTAATATACAAAAAAAATCCAACAAAGCTCTCAATGAATCAGACTGCAACAAAAACAGACAATCCTGCACAGAGAGAGACAGATAGAGGTCTGCTCAGACTCCCACAGTTGAGATTCAGATCAAACACATACTGCAGCCAGCTCTAGTCCCGGTCACCCTGAAACACACACACACGCCCCACGGCCCATCTGTTACTCTCGACTGTTGTCGCGTCAGCACCAAAAACAACCAAACACAGCTCCTTTCGTGACGCTCGCTGCCCCTTTGCGGCAGAAATACTTGTCAAGATTTGCAATGGGGTGAGATCGCACAATCCAGGGATTAATTACTCTGTCATGGCTGCTACTGCACATTTACGATTTACTCGACACAAGCAGTTTTAAAGTACGTGTTATGTTTTTAAGACGCAGTGATGCAGGCTGTCATCCTCGGCCATTTAGCACATAAACTGTTGATGGAGCGAGAGGAGACTGGCTAAGAGGGGAAGTCAGGATATCACCTAGCTACATATGAAAGCACATATTCATATCCATCCACGCGCACAGTTTGGCGCAGTGTTGAGCTTGTAAAAACCTTTCACATACCTAATCTTTAGGGTCAGGTTATGTTCTGAGAACTACTCCCTTAGGATTTTAAATTTAGCTGTGAACTTATTTCCTAATTCTGTGCTACGCAATTTACACTATAACCTGAAGTTAATCCTGATTATTCATTTAACTCTAATCCCAAATCCTAACCTGATTTAAGAGATATGGAACAGAGAACACATCTTGTTCTTTGAGGATTTTTCTCATCTAAATGTCTGTGGACATCCGAGACCCGTGAAGACAGATGTACAAGAAGCTCGTATGCACAGACGCACACAGAGGGAGCACGACCTTCTGCATCAAGCTGTGCGACTGCAAAGACAGATGCTGGTAAACACATAGCAGGGAAGTGGAGGACAACACACACAAATAGACGGAGTCACCTCAAGGGTACAGTGAATCAGACAGTGACAGCAGAGGCCAAAGCCCCTGTTAGGACACCTGAAAATAGATAAAAACAGAGGGGGCAACTATAACGTTAATGTGGTGTAGTACTACAGCCGTTTCCTCTCTTAGATTTTCACAGATTTTCCTTTTGCCTGGCCTTCGTTTATGAAAAGTACTTGCAGTAACAGTGTTCAGTAATAATATCGGTGCATGTAGCTGTGTGCGTGTCACTGTGTGTGTACATAGACGTGTGGATGTGATGCAGAGGGGCGTCAACCGTAGGGTTTGCGGTGAGTTACAGAGCGTGTCAGCTTAAAAGAATAATTGGATTAAGTAGCAGACGGCTAGTGATGACAGGGAGAGTGGGGTGAAGGAGGGAGGAGGAGAAGGAAGCGGGGGGGGCAGACTGAGGCAGAAGGGGCGAGAGGTGCTGATAAGTGTAACAGGCCATTTGCTGTAGAGCCTCTTGGAGCCTCAGGACAGTGAACAGACACGCAGAGGGAACTCAAACCGTTACGCTGTAGATTAGGGGGATAAAAGAATCACACTCACGGTCTCTGAACAACTAACTAGCAGCCTCTTGGTATTTGGCGTACTTTGCATCAAACTTAACAAAGGCTAGAATAAGACGAACAATACTGATTCATGTTAAAAAAAAAAAAAAAAAAAAAAAAGGACACAACTTTTTGTCTCTGTTTGCTTTATGTCCTCTTAAATCTTCCCGATGGGTCCTGGAGCAGGGTCACTCTGGCGGCTGTCACCTCTCCACATTTGCAGCTTAACCTTCAGCTGACAATAAAACGGAGGACAGGCACCAAAAGAGAGAGGACTGGAACGCAAAGAAAGACTCAAATTAAGTTGCGGCTGCAGTCGATGAACTATGGGGTTGTTACTTTACTTGCTGCTGTTGCCAACGTGCTAACCACTACAATCCAGCTCAAATCAGTCCAGATTTAAATTCACAATATGAATACAAAAGCAGTCCGCAACAATGTCTAGTAAAAACACATCACACTTAAAGATGCATGTGCACAATGCATGCTGAAAGCACGCTTGTTACAGTGCCACCATCTGGCAAATTGGGAGAGGATTAAAAAAAAAAAAATGCAGTCCGGTGACAAGTGATCTATGAGAGCCCGAAATTTTGTGTAAATCTACATGACCTCAGGCTAAAAATTCAATATGTCACCGCCCTGACATGTTTTAAATCACCACAATCACCGAACACCACGCAACAGCACTGAATTTAAGGATGCACAAGTTAAATCATTGACCACCGACAACAAATACGGGAGCTTTTGTGTGACTGTGGTTGTTTTAAGATATCAGCTCTTTCAGTAGTTAGTGAAAAAAGTAAAACATCAGCAGTGAATGGACATGAGCTAAATTAATACTGAATAGATTATTTTACTTGCTAAGTATTTTTCTGTTTTAATGAAACCAATTTCCATATAAAATAAAAGTCTAAAAGTAACTGAAATCGAGTCCAGGAAATCTTATTAAAAAATAAGCTCTAGATTGTAGCAGGGTTTGTTAATAGCAGATGTTAAATAGTGTTTTAGTTTTATGGCTTCAGCATACTGAGAAGAGGTACGCACAGAGCCTTCATTTGAATAAACTCTCTAAAGAGCGACTCTCTGCTGACCACTGGCTCTGTCTGGACCGCTTCTGTATTTCACACTCCCTTTTCCTGAACAGACGGGCTGTGACGTCCCAACGAGCGGAGCATAAAGACCCGAGCGCCTTTCTCAAAACTGTTCATCAGTCCAGTTTGTTTCATTCCTGCAGTGCATCAGCTCCTGATCGTCCGCCTTCCTGTCCATTATCCACAAGTGCAGAATAAACATCAAGTAATCAAGCTCTTAATGTCACAGGTCAACCTAGGCCGGCAGTGAAAGGCTGACACAGTATCTAAACTAAATGGACCCTAATAAATTATTCAAATGCTGAGGAAAAAAAAAAAAAAAAAACTCAAGGAGTTACAGCAAGGAAGTATCTTCAGGCGAGGTGGCTGATCACAGAGCTCCTGAGAATCCCATAAGGCTGATTTATCTGGTCTCTAGTACGTATTTCAAAAAGACTTAGCAGAACAGAAGAAATCACAGGGGGTGTGCTCCTAATGTGATAAATTATGAGGGTGATTAAAGGAGGGAAATAGAGATCTGCACACAAGAAGAATTGGTTGCACGAATATTGTGTCTGTTAGCTGAACAAGTCTTTAGAAAAGTGCTATAAAATGCAAATAATCAAAGTAAGAGGTTAGAGAATCATATTTGTACCAGGGCTATATATTGAAATTGTACGTACTAACCCTGATACAACTGATTTCCAGTTTCTGATTTCTAACGTATCTGATTTTTGCATACGACTGCAATACAAATTCATAGACATCCTCCATTTTCAATATTTGTACAGTTTGGCCTCTCATCTCATGCTACCAAATTCCATATGTTATGTCTATGTTATTATGTCCTCACAGAATGACTTAATGTTTAAAAAAAGTCTCAAAAATAAGTAATTTTGCCACATTGCACAAAGATAGCACCACCCAAAAACAAGTAAATAAACATGACTGCTTGCAACATTTGATATAAGGGAGAGGTTCATGAAAGCAGGCATAGATGAGATCAAGAAGAGGAGTCTCCCAAAGAGAGACAGCGTAAAAAAAAAAAAAAAAAACTGTACCTAGTTGGACCGAACAGGAAAGCTCTGCAGATCTCAGCCTGATTAATAATGCATAGCAGAGAGCTGCCAGCTCTGTGCCGTGCAGCAAGCCAACCTGAACCCTATCATCAGAAGAGAGGCGGTTTCTGCAGGGGGTACAGGTGGAACCGCCAGGTGGGATGAAAGGAAAGGATGGCGCAGTCACCTCCACCCGTCACCTCTGACGTCTTTTTTTTTCCCTCTCACTTGGCCTAACTCCCCGTCTGGGTTCACATCCTGTCTCTGGCTTTTGCTGACTTGTGTGTGAGCGTGTGCAGAGTCACTCTCTTCACCCTTTACTGTCTACTCCAACTTTGCATTTGTCTTCACTCTCATTAAGTCTTTGTTCGCAGTAAGGGGTCCACAAGTCTTATACAATATAAATGATCACAGTGATCATTTATGTGTCGGTTTGATATTCACCTCTGAAGCTGTAGACTGAAGTGCTGTTAAAGCAGCTATTTTTATAGTAACACTAGATCAAATATCTATACATAGAATAGAAAGGATCGCATCACAAGAGGTCATAGTGATACACACAGACCTTTATTCCCCTGACTCTACAGTTTCCCACAGCCATGCAGTGCTTTAAAGCGTCTGTAAGCCGATGGTTTTGGGGTTTCATATCTCTAACGCTACTGTTTAGGTTCATTTTCACCATCATCACAGTGTAGTTTCTACATGGATTAGAAAACTAGCAGCTCTAAGCCACCACTGCACTCTACCTGCAGTAAACCCATACAATGTTAACACTATGGTGGCCCACCAGGGTCTAATTTACTTCACCATGGTCTCATAACGATTTGGAAATATTTTGCATGTTTCAAACAATTCAGGTTTGTGTTGTTTTTCCTACTGCTCCTGAACGCATCTCTCGGCTCCAGACACAAGGTGAACTAGCTAAACTTTACAAGAGCTAGCTAGCAAAGTTAGATTCAAAGTCAACTGTTTAATATAAATTAGATTCATTTGCTGATACTTACACACAATCTTACACACAATTGTCCATATAATGCCACCTTTCAGCAGGTTATGTTTAGTATTCATGTATATGAACTACACAGGCTGCTGTGTATATTCGCTCCAAAAAAACACCAAAAATGTCAGGGTCTCATGAAATTTTGTGGGAAACACTGAAACCATTAGTGACTTGCTGTCAAATTGGAACATTAAGCAGCAAAATGTTTTCCCAGATGGTGGTAGAGCCATAAAACTAAGCAAAAAGAAGAAAATGTTGTATCCTCAGGAAACAGTTCATTTGTTTGTCATCCACTATGCCTTTGACCTCTGTTACTCTTCAGTAATTCAGTTTTCCCGTTTAACATACCGCTTCCTTGCACTGCATTTTTATTACACAGTAGGGTGTTTCTGTTATTTTGTCCACCTCCTCTTTATTCTTCATGTCGTCTTGTCTGCCTCTCAGCCTACGGAGGTCAGAGGTCATTTGAGCAAAAAGATTAACACCACAGCACACAGACGGCAGACCACTTTGATGTTCCCTGGAGTGGAAGAAAAGTACGCCCTCTTCTCTTTGTACCTTTTTTTTTTGTCTGCTGAGCCTGTTTTAACAAAATGACCTTTTGAGACTTTGTGTATTGGTCCCTGCTGACGGCATTTACTGTACCGGTCTGCAGCAAAGTTAGTATTCAGACACATGCTGTGGTTTACCAACAATAGGGTTATTTGACTCCAGGCAGCAATGAGATGTCCGTGAGGAACCGTGTTTACTTTAGCTGAAGCACTCTGGAGCTTGAACTATGACACAAAGTCAACGGTGATGTACGTCACAATAATAATTTGAAGAAAGAGAAGACACAGAAATTGACAATAAGAAGCAGAGAGGAGCCAGTTTATATTTCCTCATGTGCTTTATCAATGACATTTAGCTGTACCCCCCGTCTTACCCCCACTTCTCATTTTCTGCTCTTTCCACTAAAAACCGTTGCTCTTCCTTCTCGGACTATTTTTATCCAACATTCAATTACCATAATAAAACACAAGCATGGAAAAAAAGATAAACTCAAAGAGACAGCGCAGCCAAAAACCTGGATTTGAGAGGCTTATTTTCATCTTTCTTTCTTGTCTTCTATTCTTTTATGTTGCTCTTTTCTTTTCGCTCAGAGAAATGGAAAGAGACATGCCTTTTCTTCCAGCCTGTGCCTCATTATGGCGCTTTTCAGGCCTGCTCTTTTGTATGGGGCCTGCCCAGAGCCGTGCACAGGCATAGTGGAGCAGCCGGTGGATTACCCAGACTCACGTCAACACTTCAACAGAGCCGGTCCAGCAAAACGCCCCTGCCAAGTGTAGCATGAATGTTACATGCTTTAATAAGTGTAGCCAAAGAGCCATGCCAAGACTAAATCAACAGGACCAGCAGCTGTACCAGTGCGGACAATAGATCTGGGTCTTTAAACCAGGGCACGGCCATCACAATACTGGACAAAAAGTATTACAGTCCAAGGATAATCGGCATGCAGTGTGTAGTCTAGCCACAGAGAGCATCATGTCTCAAACTTGACGCCAATAAGATTAGATGTTCAAAAGTGATTGAAAAGCCTGAGGCTGTCATCTGCTTTTGAACATTTGGCCTTTACATTTCGAAACAATGTCCATCCAAAGAGTCTGGATGCTTTATGATGCATGAGAAATGAATAATAAATACTGGTAAATGCCATCTTCTATAAAACACTGCAAATATATAAAAGAAGAAAAGAAATCATCAAATCAATCCAGTCAAATTGCAGACCTTATGGAGAAAGAAATAGTCATGCTAATTGTTCATTCATGTCCACCATATTTCTGACATTCTGTATCTCTATGTAAAGTTGGTCTGTTCTCATATTGATAATGGATGTAATCTTTACATACGCAGCTAACAGAAAAAGTTAGCAATTGGCTAGTCAACACAGTGACTCATTTATCTGCAAACATCTCGGGAGTTGGTGAAAAGGAAAACCATCTGTGGGCAGAGCTAAAATAGGATAGCAGCTATTGGCCATGTCGCTAAAGTTGTTCTCTTTCTGCCGTATGTGCCAGGTTGGTCCTGTTAGCCAACAAATCTGTCATATCATTAGCGTACGTCAGTGTCGTATTTACAGAGTGTTTCCGCTGTCACGGAGTGGCCAAAAAGGTGAAGGGAAGGTGTGATGTGCAAAATAACACTTGTGTGTTGGTCTCGCACATTTTGTACGTCGCATTTGTGTATTCACGCGTGCACATGCTGTTAATTGTCTGCGCTCAGCAGTTGGCAGAATGGAGCAGGAGTTCCTTAGTGGTCATCTATCAGAGCTGTACCGCCAATTTATGCTGCTTCCTCCTGGGACAGAAAGATGGATATCCCACTCTATCACTGCTACATGTGATGCTCATTAAGCTCCTTTGCTGTGGTAAGTCTCACACACACACTGTACAAGCACACCTGCGCATGAAAACACACATAGGTTCACATATAGTTTGTACGCGCAGTTGAACGCAGTTGTTCTAAAATAAGCTTCGGAGTCCCGGGTTTAAGGGAATGTAGGTGTTTTCAAAAATGATATTCATACTCGCTGCCTTTAAGGAGTTCTGTACCAGTTCAGCACTGCCCATCTATAACACCGTCAGACCGCAGCACTACCCCTGTACACAGACCTGAAATAAATCCTCATCCAAAGCATCTGGATTTTGCAACAGTCCTGAGACTGTTCACACTGCGGCGCACACCGCAGAGCCACAATAAGAACAGGCAATAAAATGCCATGGACGACTGCTGCAATGCTCTTAAGACGAAACCTTATTGCAAGCATCCTTGATTAGATTCACACTGGGGAAATTGAATTGGAAGGGTAATAATCTCTGGAGGGAAAGGGACAAAAAACTGCATCCCGGGAGTGGCGAGGGTGAGAGACAAAGCATCGGAGCCTGTCAAACCTCACGGAAAATTAATGATTTCTAACCTTTAAAAAGAGAAAGGCCCCAAAAAGCCTAGAACTGTCTAGTGTAATGAGGAAATGATATTACACCTGAAGAACTTTAATGTGACCAGAAAAAAGTAGTATTTGAAGTGATAGCAAACCCTCACAAATACACCAGAAGGAAAAATTGTCTTATCAAGAGACAATCCATCTTTTAATATTAGACAGATTGTCCAGCACAAGGACAAGCGCTGGCAGCAAGAAGGTATATACTGGAACACGAAAAAAAAGGTGTTATGATTATGGTGTTAAACACAATTTAGTTGAATTTCAGAGCAGAACTGAGATAAAATTCATCCCTCATCCATCTACCTTTGCTTCTCTCCTCCCACCTTTCTTTCTTGCTGACTGCGCCCTCAGGGAGATCCTCCATGAGGTCCATCTTGCTTGGCTTCAGTGAGGCTGGCAGCTGATGGTAAAGGTTTCCGTGTGTGTAATGCACAGCACACGTACGTGCAAATGTGCCGCAGCCTTGTGGTATTAAATGTTTCCATGTATTTACATACTGCGTTCATTAAGCCGTAATACGACGGACCGTGAGAGGAGGCGAATGTCAGTGTAAATGCTGTGGACTGGATCCAAGGTCCACTACATTTCTACAACTCATTTGGAAAGAACAACAAGTTTGGCCAGTATAAAAGCAATCTTACTACATCACTGTAAAGCATTTCATACCTTAAGTTTTTCTCCTGTGGCCTAAGATGTGCATTAAAGACAACACAATATGACTAAAGACGAGTTTGGGACATAAGGCAACACAGATTTGTTTGTAATTCACATGTGGGGGAATTATCAGAGACACCTGTAATAAATAATTAAAAGTAAAAGAATACTTAATACCACCTTGATGTTGCATCATGTTGATGAGTTGGAGTTGGAGGAACGACACAAATTTCATCAGATTGACTATTTACTTTGATGATTTTCATGTCTCAGTGTACAGTGAACATATCATCTCATGTGTTTGCCTCAAAATACTTTCTACAGAAATGTCTGCAGTCCTTTTAACCTTCCATCTATCCGCAGTATTGACACACACATAGCAGTTGAAAAGCCATTTACTGTGTGTTCATGAAGAGGGCACGTTGAGCTCCTCGCTGCAGCTCTTCCCCGACTCCGTAGTCAGCACTTAACGGCACGTGGCTTAAACCTACACCCATGTGCCGACTAGGAAAGGGAGTTAAGATACGCATACCCATGCTTTCATAAACCCTCTGACATACCTTTACATTCGCCCTCGCCTTAATACAGCCCTGCACCCGCCTTCAGAAATTACGTACACATATCTATTGGGGTTCACGTAGACAAATGTTCAACTGCTCATAGACACCAGGCAAAGCTGAATGCATCTAAAAATAGAAACCCAATGGCACCCCCACTGCCATCATTATTCCTTTCATCGTTCTTATCTGCAGTGTGGGGCTCACTCAGTTGGTGGACAGTCAAGCCGCTTTCATGGAGCTTTCCACGTCTCCCAATCGACACCAGCGGCGATAGTGTCATCCCCTCTTTTCAATTCTCGCCCTCAGTCTCTCCTCACTAATATTTCCATCATGTCTCCCTAAGCCCCTTCCCTTCGTCCTCATCCTCTTTCTTTCTCTCTGTCGTTTCAGGGGGAAGCACTGATGAGTAACACCCACCACAGCTTGGTGAGAAAGAGATGAAGGACAGGATGCCACATCCCGGATGACAACCTTTATCTCGGCAGAGTAGAGCCACTGATACAGAAGATGCAATGACATCAACCAGAACAGATGACACAAAGCAAAAGAGGGGAAAATTAAAAAGTGGAGCAATGAGATGATAAAACAATGACGAACAAAGGGGGCGAATACAAAAAAACATGAGACGGGGAGACTCTCCACGGAGGTCATATTTTGCACATAGCAGACAAAAGTTTGGCAGCTTTAAATTTTGCTGTGTCGACATGAAAAGGGAAAAAATCTGCATAAGTACAGAGTATAATTAATAAACCCCAACATTAAGAACATATTTTTAGTTGGGATTAATGTGCTGATGGCAGGGAGGTGATTCATATTGTCATGTAATCCATCGAAAGTCAAAGATATGCAATTTACTTTCACAAAAGAAAAAGAACAGCAGTAAATCCTCAAAACTGTGAAGATAAAGTTAAAGTTGGACAATTTAGCTCTAAAAAAGTGACTCAGGTTTAATCTTGAGACTAAAATAAGAATAAAAAGTAAAATATGAAATTATCCCCCACTAGGCCTAACTTATCATCTGATGGTATGACTTGCAAATAGGATTCATGGATGATTTATTACTTATATGAGATCAATAGTTAGGACATAGGTTGTAATGATGACACTCTATAAACCCCAGCGGGAAATGTAATACCCAGAAATGATGCAGGGTGCCGGCTCTAGGTGTGAATGGGCACTAAAAATAGGTTAATAACCCTAATGCTGAAAAATGATCTGACAAAAAACTAATTGGCTGACAGTGCTCTTTTGAAGAAGTTTACTTCCGCCAAAATGAAGAGCATCCATTTTGTCCTGTCAGAGAAACAGTTGTGCAAACTGCGCATCTGATGGATACCATCTCATTCTGGCCCTTTCTTTTTTTTTCTCCCTTTAGTGTCTGCATGTGTACATTTAAACCTGCAGGGACCTGACCTCAGGATTGTAGCCCTGAGGACAAACATGCCAGGTAAGATCATGTTCACTTCTGAATTCAAGTGTAATGCCCTCAACAGACCCTCGAGATTCCTTTTCTTGGGGCCCTCAAACTTTTAATCTGTATGTTGTGGTATAGAAGCAGCGACCTGGTGAGATAATCCCACTGTTACTCAGCATCTTAATTAACTGCCCTCTTGCATTATGTGAACAACAAGACACATACAATAGGAACTCCCCAGAGCTGCACACCTGTGGTCTGAGAAATGGACACTCCTGTTTTCACAAAGCATCTATTTCACATCCAAATGAGACACATGCCAACCGCAGAGAAGTCCCTAACCCTCGGCAAAGCCCCCCGAAACAGGAAGAGAGCACTTGAGTCGAGATTTGTTGGACGAGAGCGGCTCAAGGGGGTTGTCAAAGCTGAGGACATATAACGGAGCACACATGGAAGGGCCGGGGTCAGCTCAAGGACTAAAGGGAAAGAAAAGCAGAGGGGAGGGAAAAAAAATGTGAGATGCTTGAAAACTCGAGAGCTGGACATAAATAGCGAGAAGAAGCACAAAAGAGAGAGGAAAGGAGAGATGAGTAAGGTTTGGATGTGATGAGAGCGAAGATTGTAAGTGAAGCTGTACGCGACGAGAGGGGTCAAGAGGGAGAGAAAAAGTGGAAAGGGAAAAGGTGAACCACTGCTGGCCCTGCAGAAGGAACATGTTTGTACTGGGAGGCACAGTGTGTGGGAAAATACGCCAGAGAAATTGAGAATAAATTAACAACACAATGAGAGGTACAAATAGTTTGGATCAAAGTAAGACGAACTGGCAGATCAACAATTTGTTCAGTAATTTGAATCGAGAGAGGACACAGCATGCTCTGAATAAAAGCTCACGCGGCACTCAGAGATATCTAAGACACGGTACAACAGAACACCATCACTTTTGTGCCATAATCAAAGGAATGTCTCGTTCAGTGGAGCTATAAAATATTCAGAATGTTATATCAAACTTTTCTTCTGCGTGCTGTACAGATTTCTGTGTAAAGCCATGAAGGACGCACTATTGTGAAAAATATCTGCTGCACTATTCTTACCAGAAAGGACGAGGGGGCACGCACTGCTTCAAGAGTGCTGAATGCATATAACTGCCTCAAAAAAAAATGGTCTCATCAGCATTTACCAAACAAAGTCTATAACCAGAAGCAATGCCTTAAAATAGTTTCAGCCTTAGACAGCACATTGGCTGCCATTTTAAATAAACGGAGCATGAAAGAGGGATGAGGAGCCAAGGATGTGCCAAGCTGGAAGCCCACCACCCTACGCCCTCCTCAATCTGTTTCTTACACACATGCGAACGCCTCTCCTTCTCCCTTTGTTTCTTTTTTTATATTCCCGCTCCCTCCCTGTCATGCCCTGCGTTATTAATCTCTGTCAAGCTCGTCCTTCCACCAGTGATGCCTGACATGTGTTCCCACACAGGTACGCTTCAGCTACGACAAAGGTGTCCTTTGTAGACTTGTTTGTGCTACAAGGCTTTTGTTTGTGCAGTGAAGAGCGCAAGAATGCGTTGCGTATACACCTGCAGAATATCATGTGGTGGAAACGTTGCACAGATCCCTTTATGAACAAGCCTATTGTGACATCTTATCGCCACAGTGCCATGACTCGGCAGCACCTGGATTACAGGACGAAGGCAGAAGAACATTAATAAACACCGGATGCTACTTGTGATGGGGAATTAGTTTTGGGGCCTTTCATAAATCAGATCATTTAAAAGCAGAACTGCAGCGCAGCAAAGCTAGCTCAGGTGCTTTATGCTATGAAATGGCCTAGATGTGTCCAATTAGGGTCTCGACAGAAATCAGGACTAATGATTACGATCTGTGATTAGCAATTTCTGTGCAATGTAATTTGGTTATGGCAAGTGTCACTATCCAGTCTCCATTACCTCATTTATGACAACTGTACTGGGGTGAAATTAAATTCATTTATTCATCTTCTGTAATCTCTTGTTCCTGTGAAGGGTCGCGGGCGGAGCCGGACTCTATCCCAGCTGTCATGGGGTGCGAGGTGGGGTACACCCTGAACAGGTCGCCAGTCTATCGCAGGGCGTTTATTTAAATTCATTCATTCATTCATCTTCTGTACCTGCTTATTCCTGTTAAGGAGCCCCAGCTATTCCAAAGGGTGGTGCCACAGTGGATTTGTCCATCTTAACGTTTTTATTACAAATACATTCTGAAAGGTTTCCAATCAATATCATTTTACTATATGTGTGTGGTGTGTGTGTAGGGGGTGGCTTTATGCGTTACAAGTAGAACAAATCAACATAATAATTCAGTGCCTGGAAAAAGAGAGGTTAAATTAATCTCACACATGACATGTGACCTTTTACATGAATAAAGCTATGTTCATTGATGTATAGGAACATGCTCACTGGCTGCTGGCCAACAGCAGTATACCCATGCAGAAACATGATGCTATTCCCCCTGTCATTTGATAGGAGTGTCGTGTTGTATTGTTAGAAATACTCATATATAGAATATGTCTGTATTACTTAACTAGGTGGACCCGTAGATCGTTTTCCTCTTTATACGAAAGTTACGTAAGACTGAAACTGGGCAAGGATAGCGCTGACACACGACTGTAGGAGTGGACTCTCTCTCTCTCTTTTGATAAACTGCAGCAAAATGCAGCAGCCGCACCATTAGCTATGGTCGTAAATAAAACCGAAGGAAATCCAATTTATTCTAAATATTGATACAACAATTTGTTTGGTCATGAAAATGAATCAGTCCTCCAGCTCATAAATGTCTCTGTGCATCTTGAGAGCTAGAGGACGAAGCTCACCTCTCCTGCCATTAAATCATTCATGACCCTGCAGTGCTGTGGACCACACTGTGCAAGACCTGCCTCCACTAATCTGTGTCTCTACCCTGACAGTATAAGCACACACACACACTCTTTGCTGGACTTACAGTTTTAAGCCTAGCACTAAAATCTGCTTTTCCAGACAGCAATTACAAATGCTCATCCAAGCAGGTACACACATTCACAAACACTTAGGCAGTCTGTGTTTATTTATGTCCCTGTGCTCCCGCTCCGTACACCTGTATGCTCAGCTACCCTCAGCGGCAGTATCAATCTATAATATATGTCTAAATCTCCACCTCGCTCTGATAGTCTCTTTCTCTGTGCAGCACTCACGCCATCGATCAGTCCTGTATCCATATTCATGAGCTCTGCAGAGGAGCTAGCGGGGCACAGTGGATACCAATCCTTGTCAGAGGGAGTTCCCTGAGACACTGTCCTCCCTCTCCTTTTTGCTCAGGTTGCCCTCCATCGATCATAACTGATCTTAAATGAACGACTGAACCTCCAAACCCCAGTGCGTCCTCAAGGAAATAGTAATGAAAGGGGGAATAAGTCACCACTGAGTCCTAAACAATCCACGGTGCTGATGTGGTTACTTTATTTATAGGAGCCATCCAAATTATGTATGCAGAAAAGATGGAGCCATGTGTTACGTTTATGAGGCAGGTGCAGCGAGATGCTTAACTGCCAATGAGACAGATGTTACCCACATGACAAATAAATCTAGACCCTGTATTGAATGGTCAGCCATCTACTCACACTGACTTAAGGCGGAGATTAACTGATAGATTAGTATTAATACAGCCAATAGCACTGAAGTGAATAATCTTTTTGGGGAAATAATATTGTTTTTTAACCTCTTCCCATATCTCTCCGCCTTTCAAGCCCACAACTGAACAAGTGCAGAAATCCTTAATGAATAATTGATGACTCTGCGTAACAGTGTTGCAGAACAGCGTTGAATTGCTGCACTGGATCAGAAGGAGAGGCGGGTGAGAACACAGCTTGTGTGTGTACTGCACGCTCTGCTGGTATCTGGGGCAATGTGTGACTCTGTGTGTGTCGGATAAAGATGGAGCCCTCCAGGCGACACGCACACACACACACACACACACACACACACACACACACACACACACACACACACACACACACAATACAATCGATATCTTGTGAAGCAAGTGCAGCGCCAAGGCCTTCACACTTCCTGTCCTCTCTCTGTGTCTTGTGGATGATCTCTGAACCAGCTGTCAGCCTGCTGACTGCATCATGCTGCGCTGTCAAACTGCAAAACCCTAAACAAGTCACAGCCAAGTCAAAAAGGAAAGCTGACCTTGCTGTGACCACCAGAGGGAGCTAAGACCAGCTCCTCCCTCACAAGCCCTCTGCTATTAATGCTTTCTTAAGGAATACACTGCATCAGTCCTGATAATCCACATCAGACAATCAAAGACAAACATCTGGTCAGGTTGTGAGTCTACTGCAAGATATTTTTAGTTATTAATCTCTGCACACTTGTTTGTCCAACTTCTATTGTTCTCAGACTTACCCGTGCAGTATCTGACTATGCAATTATTATGCAACAATGAAGGGAAACAGATGTTCGGAGTATTCATATAATTATTACACTGCTTACATAGTAGCTATTGTGGATTAAAACTGTTTTAGTCAAAAAAAAAGAGCTTTTTCACTCGATAGAATTGCTCGTTGCACTCACTGGCCAGATTTTCACACACACGCATACACCTCTGCTCAACATCGAGATATTCTGAGCACATTACACAATAACAGGGCAGAAGTTCAACAACGCTTCAAGAGTATAAAACCACACAGGAAAAAACAAAACCAAAAATACAACTGAAATAAATGAACACAAGTTTAAACAGGAGTAAAGTGACATATAATAACATAATTACACTGGTTTTAAATGTAAATATTGTGCAGCTGATTGAAAACACTTCAAAATATAAATGACAAAGTGAGAAAAAAAGTGAATAAGTGTTCCAGCGGATTCAATTTCAGCGACTCAGCAGACGACAAGGATGCAAAAACGACTAGAAAGAACTGACGGCTGGGGACAAGGAAACTGATGAATGACAGAAAAACAGCAAGTTGTTGTTTTGTTTTTTTAGAAAGCCACCTCATGATGACCTTCAGCTTCCTGACCAAGGACAAACGCGAGAGATGGGGGAAAAACAAGCAGCGTACATAGATTATTTAAATTGAAAGGGGAGGAGAGGTGATTTTCATGAAGCTTAAATAGATTTTTATAAATACTTCTTCTTTGGGATACAGACAAATGATTGAGACAAGGCATTTAACACAAAGCATTAACAGGACTAGGGCTGCAATTAGTGATTAGTTTAATTATAGATCCAGATTTAGATTTTTTTTTTCTTGAATAATTGACTTAATAAGTTCCCAGAAACCAAGGTGCCGAGAACAAGTTAAGCAAACACTCTTACGCGTCTACACGTCTCTTACAGCTACATTTATATGTGCTCACACTACATCATTGCCCTATACCGTACCCGTGTCACTGATTTCATTTAAATGGAGAGAAAAGGAGCCAGGCATTATATATTGATCCAGGAGTTATTTTGGTCACGCGCAACAAAACCAGAGGCTTTGTCGCACAAAGAGAGGAAGCCACAATAAGCACACATATATATACTCTCTCTCACATATATATATATCTACACACACATTTGCGTCAGATGCAGAAGACTTCCACCAGTATGTAGGCAATTAAAGACCTGTGCCTAAGGGGGAGCAGAGACCAAAGTCACAGTGCTCTATGCTCTGGCAAACATTTTCTCCATTACCAGTAGACTAACTGTCCTGCACTGCCTCAAGCTCCACTATATATTCTCCTTCACTTAGGCTCTGTAAGGAGGCAGCGGGTGAGAAAAGGGTGAAAAGAAGAGTGGCCGCGGGAGCGAGGAGAAGCGGGGCGGAGGAAGCGTTGCTGAAATGACTAGAAACGAAGGAGAAAAAGAGATGAGGGCATGATTAATGCAGCCAAATGCAGACCGGACAGGATGGCTGAATTCCAGCCATCAATAAAAATGAATAATTCACCAAACGCTTGTGCAAGATAATCTACCTAGATCTGTCAGTCACTCCACGTCTCTTTGGGGAAAAAACATCTTAGCCCGTTTATAGGTTATTTACCATCTACACCTTAACCACAAACTAATGAGATGGATTGTTTTGTTTTTTGTGCTGTATGTGGATAAAATATGGACGCATATAATGTTGGTGTGTAGACTACATCTAAAGGACAGTGTTTCCATGTCCCTGTGCTTCTGACTGAGACAATCAGAGCCATCACTGGGACAGATGTTTGTTAAACAGGGTCAGAGTAGTGTGCCACACACACACACACACACACACACACACACACAGGGTGCCATGCCACCTCAGAGCGGCAGAGGGATCAAGGGCAGGCGGATCAAAGTATTGCACTGCGTTCCTCAAAGTCATTTATCATGGAGGTGCAACTTTTCTGTACTGTTAAGAATTTCTTTTCACAGCTTGAAAATGACACTGGACAAGACCCCTAGGCATGTCTGTATTTTTAAAAGATACTACACTGACACTTTTGGTACACTGGGCATATATTGGGCATATGCTGTTGTGGACAGATAAATATTATGTATGAGTCCAGGAGGTTGATTATTAGATTTCAGACGAGAAACATGAACAAAAAAAAAAAGAGAGTAAATGAGATGTCAGTTTCCGTAACATAATTAGAAACTCCTCTGCACCGACACTAGGTGGCGACATCTCCCAGAGCAGCCCGCACTGTGCTGACTAAGGGCTGGCTGACATTGTATGTGCTCGTGCCAAATCTACATACGTGTGTGCTTACATGTGATCGAGCGTAAGGTGCGGTTGACCTTGTAAAGCTGCAGCATACTAGCAGATTCTGCTACATCCTGAGCCGATACGGCTTCAGTCCCCAAGGATCGACCCCCATCCTCTTCAGTCTAAATTGATTTCATATGAGGGGGATGCAGCTAAAGCATTATTCAGATAAATGTCTGTGTAGTAGATGAGCGGTATGGCAATTGTGTGAATTGGAAGTTGACATATATACATACGTTCCACAACATACGGCTGCCATAACAGTAAAGGTGACTGATGCTTCTTTGAACCTCCTTCCTCTCTCTGTTGCTCAGTTAATCTCCATCGCTCCTCTCCATCTCTACATGTGCATTCACAGTGCTCAGCGCAATCTCCGACAGAGAGAAGAGAGGGAGGTGAGAAATGAATCCATGATCTTGCAGTGTTGCAATGTGCCGCAAGTGACTGCAGCAGAGAGCGGGGAAGAGGGAAGGAGTCTGTGTTGAGGCAGGAGAATTGATTATAGGAGGGATTGAGGGATGTACTGTGGCAGGGAGGGAGGAAGGAAAAGGGGGTGGACACCTGGCTGTGCGCCTGGAAAAAAAAAAATCTCTGGGGTCAGCCAATTAGAGCCCGGGTGACACCACTATCCTCCGGGCTAGCTAGTAAATCCTGCGCCGCAAGACAACCCACGTGCCTCTGTTCAATGAACACATGAGCTCATACAGAGACACACGGACAAGCAAAAAGACGCACGCACAGAAAACGAAACATCACTTTAAGTACATAGTGAGGCTGGACGTACTTAAACATGGGCAGTTAAGTATTTGAAGGTCCAGGGTCACCTGCTCTAATAGCCAATGTGTTCCAGAGATTAACTGTTCACTGTAGCGTGACTATACATCCTTGAAATGACTGACATGCATCATGACCAGAGAGGCTCATATCTCATACAGTGCATGTGGCATTATTCAACCCTTGACAAGACCGCTACCAACATCCAGTCTGACTCGCCTTTTCCCCGTGGACGACGGCAAAATGACTGTAACATGAGCTTCACAAGTAAATAACATTACTAGTAATGTTCTCACTTATTCAACTATAACCGTGCGGGTTTATTTGACCGGCATCAGATATAATCTAGCTATATCTCGGCTTGACAACTATATTTTCTAATAACAAATGTTATTCTGGATAATACACACGCCCTGCTGTGAGGATTTGGATTTGTTTACAACAAAATGGCTCTGATTTGTTGAAGGACTATTCATTTGTGTGCAGAGGATGGTTTTTTTTTTCTTTCTCTGTATAGATCTGTAATGTAATCCAAACAACGTGTTACCAGACTCATATTCTTATAAGAATTGAGTCTGACTATGGGAGGCTAGTGTGGAGCCAAAACAGAGACTACCATCGCAGTCTAAATTTTAGTGTGTGAAAGACACAACAGCATTTCCCTGATGTTCAATTAAACAGCTCCTACTGTTCCTCTACCATCACCAACAAATCATTACTACACTTTGAGACTGAGAGACACCATAAATGACACACTTGCAGAACAGACTGTCTGTGCTTGTACTCT
The DNA here is from genome assembly GCA_005024645.1 of Planiliza haematocheilus. Classification (NCBI taxonomy): domain Eukaryota; kingdom Metazoa; phylum Chordata; class Actinopteri; order Mugiliformes; family Mugilidae; genus Planiliza; species Planiliza haematocheilus. The sequence goes on along the minus strand of SRSE01001388.1, from coordinate 4,403,229 downwards.
GAATTTTTCTAGTGTGAAATCACTGTTGCCAGACTAATCGTTTGCTAAAATATCGTTAGTTACAAACTCGGCAAAGCAGCAACATCATTTTTTAACCGTCTATTTGCAGCTGCTGATGTAGCATGTTGGATGAGTTAAGGTTGTCATGTACAGTATGTTGCGTCATATTTTGTCTTCTAATTAACGTCTTATTGCCCGTCGTCCTGGAGGAGAACGTCTCCGTTCGCGCTGGGAGCGGTGAGAAGAGCATCAAAATCAAAACGACACCGCCTTTCCCTCCGGGGGATTCAGATGAAGGGGTATACGATTGACTAAGCTTTTAATAACAGGTCCAGGATGGCTCAACGCTGTGATGACACTTGACACGAGGATTAGAGGAGTCAAGAAATCAGCACTCCTAGGTGATATTGCAACAACCGAGGCTGGATGTTTTTTCTGCTGTCATCTGTTACTCCAAATCTGAAGCTCGCTGCTGAAACCCTACGTTTCTGTAACACATATACTGTTTTTCTGAACCCCACGCTGGACGGTGCAGGTTTCATTCAGCCAGGAAATTCAGACTCCAATCTTGAACTCAATCTTCTTCTGCCCATCACATTAAATGAATCTCCATTGTCCTCATTTTCTCAGAGAACCCGAACTGAGAATTACAGCCGGGAAGCTACGCCGCTGTAATGACCCACTGCAGTGCTGGGTTTTTGAATTGAATTATTTTTCTTCCCTCTGGTGGACGGAGACAGAAAAGAAAAAAAGAAAAAAAAAACAGGACTCATCATATCAATCAGGTAAATAAGACACCAGTCATTCAATACAGAGGAAAAGGGCGCAGAGTCACCCTGGGGTCACCCGTGCTCCTCTGATATTTCACTCCTTTTTGCATTCACTCTCTTCTTCTGTGGCTCTACCCCTGGGCTATATTCCTTCAGTCGGAGCGCTCATCTTCACACCAAGCACTCGCACACAATCAACAATACATGAGGTGCTTCCCACACGCGTAGAAAGCCTGGCGCGCTCGCCTCAGACACACAGACACTCAGCAGTGCTTTGGGTGGCATGCTCATAACGACATGCTAAACATAAAACATGTTAGTTTACCACGGTGGCATGTTAGCTATAGTAAGTAGGATGACAACCCATCCAACATCATCTAGTCAGTCCACCGGAAGCTAAAACTGTCATCGTCATGTGAAAATTTCAAGTTACATGAACAGTTGTTTAAAGCTGAACGCACGGGACAAATTAAACCTCTTTCCACGGGGCAAAGTGGAGCAGATCAATACACATAAATGGTAGGCTGCACACTGCAGAGCCTCCTATAGCTATCGTACGTATCAGTCCAAGGGATGCTGCAGAGTGTGAGGATATTAAGGCAGGACTCAGAGTACCTGGACATCAAGCCGCACTAAGCTCCCTATCCCGCCTCCTGTCCTTTCCTCTCTCCTCTCTCATCAGCCAGAAGGAGCTTAAAGGGAAAGAGCTCAGGTTGGGTAACGTACACCAAAAGATTTCTTTTTTCTTTTTTTCCACCACAACAAGCTGTCCAGCAATGACCTATCAAATTCCTCTCAGAAAACACCACCTCATTCTTTCTCCCTCGCCCTCTCCCTCTCTTTCAATTGGGCATGATGAGGATCCATTTCAATAACCCTGATCTCTCCATTCTCAATGTTTCAGGCAGTTACGTAACAGCTGCACTATCAGAATAACAATTGGGAGAAGAGATTAGCGCAGTCGGCCAAGGAGAGAGATAGAGGGGAAGATGAAGGGAGGGAGGCACAAGGAGGAAAATCTAAGGAAGCCCCTCTCCGTATGACACATCACTTCACATGTAGTGGGAGGACGAGCACACAAAGATGCTGCTACTCATCATTTTTTGGGGTTTACACAAACCTCTGTAAGAGACTATTGCTTTTTGTTTTGTTTTGTTTTTTTGTTTTTTTTTCTGAAAGCACTGCAGTCCTACGTGTCGGCTTCATTTACAATCATTGGCCAGGAAATCCACCAATAAATGCCCTGCGTCTCAGAGGCTTATGAGGATTATCAAAATCATTCATCATGTTTTGTTTTATTACGGCAATAATAAAACATAATAAGCAGGCACAGATGATTGTGGCTTCGGTTTTAAAATGAAATGAATGAATCACTGCGGAAGGGACTTAGCTGTCAACATGGTGAGACATCTTGGTCACTCGTCAGCAGTTTAAAAATATCTTCACGCTTTGGAGATTTGGGGAAGTCGAAATCCTGCAGAGTGGGAGTGCATGCGGGATCCTTTATTTGCTTTTATTTACCTATATATATTTTCTTTCTTTTTTTAACAAATAATCGATCCCACCTTTTAAGCAAGGGGTGTTTCCTCTATAGCAAACCTGAATCGGTGAATGGGGTAATAGCTTTAAGAATAACTCAGCCAGTGCTAGCTCATCAATAAAGACTTGCTACTGGCCTGGTAAAGGGAGAGGGGAGGAGGAGAGGAGCATGGGTTGGTGAATTAGCCTCACGTGAGCCTTTCATTCCCCCTTTAATTAAAGGAGAGTAGGCTGCAGTTCCTGGCCACCCTGCACCAGCAGCACTTACTGTAGAGCCAAGAGCTGGACTCAGTGAGGCTCATTCCCAGGCTCCATCAACATGAGTGAGTGCCTCGCCTGGGCCTGCTGAGTCATCTGTCTGAGGGGTTCCACAGGGCCTCCTCGGCCAGAGCAACATGCACAATCGCACGCACGGGCACAAACTATATTATGATATGTATTAAGAGAGATGTGAGTGAAGTTTGAATAAAGACAAGCGAGATAAATAGCGTGCTCGCGGGTTGAACTGGTGACGTTTATTGATGTGAACATGCTGCCACGCAAACATGAAGCCAGATACAGGTCTGGAGCTTCAGCTTGTGTTCACATTAACCATCTGAATGGTTGAAAATATGATGTTGACTGTGGCTTGACCTTCTGTGCCAGATGGGTTGGTTTCACTAGTTAGGCAACCGCTCATGTCTTGGATTTTCTTTTCTTGATGGCAAAGAAGAATAAAAAACATCCAGTTCTTCCTTGTTGCTGTTGAGACGGGTCAAAAGGAGAATGGCCAGACTGGCTGGAGCGGATGTAACTCGCATAATTACCACTCTTTACAACTGTGGTGAGCAGAAAACCATCTAAGAAAGCACAAAATGTTCAACCTTAAGGCAAATGGGTCAATGCGAGGAAATGTGAGGTTGCAGTGGGCACAGATTCACCAGAGCCGCAGTGTCAAAGACTGGAAAATGTAGCTCGGTCTGATAAATCTCCAGTGGTATACACGGGGTAGGCTTGGGGTCAACAATACGGATCAATGGACTCTGACTCTGTCTTGTGCCAAACAGTCCAGGCTAAAGGTTGTAGTGAAATGCTTTCTTTGCACATTTCAAAGTCCCTTGAGACCAAGCAATCATCGCCGAACTGCCACAGTTTATCCGAATGTTACAGCTGACCACGCACATCCCTTTATGGTCGTCCATGATTTACCATCTTCTGATAATAACGCACCGTGCCACAAAGCAAAAGTTGTGCCAAACTGTTTTTGTGACCATCTCCAAGGTCAGTGTTCTTCGGAAGCCTCTGCAGTCATCAAATCTGAAACAATTTGAGATGTGGCAGAATGGGAGATTGACGGCACAGATGTTTATCACAAAGAAATCTGTGGAAAGCATTTAATGAAATCATGGCAACATGGAGCAGAAATTCAAGGGAGAGTTTCCAACATCTTGTGGAATCAGTGTGACAAAGAACTGAGGTGTTCTGAGGGCAAAAACGAGACCCTATAGCCAATATTAGTACTTAGTGTAAGTGTGTATATAGAAGTGTAATGAAATATATTCACACTAGAAGCATCCAACAGCAGCAGAGTAAACTTAACTTATTTTATCATCTACATAAAGCCCTACAGCACAAATCCATTGACGCAACCTGACTTGTGCCAACAGTCCAGGTGGCGGTTGTAGCGTAATGTTTTCCTGGCACATTTCTAGTCCCTTGAGACCAATCAACTTTGGAAATTGGACATTTTGGAAAGTACAAAGGCAGGAAAACAGGAGGAAGCAGCAAGGATTGCCCAGTCAAAGGTCAACAAAATCTCCCCACCTGCAGTTTCAAAGCTCTCATTCAAACTTGTTATATATTATTTGTTTTAAAAGTTTGAGCAAAGCGTTTTTATAGGAGGCTGTCCTGGATTATTTCTTCAGAGAAGTGGAATAGCACATTCTGTTCGCTATTTGTGGCACCTTGATTGACGGGTGTCACAGACTATCACGCTTACTTGCTTCACTCAGAGCTAACCAGACTCTAGACTGAGACTTTCCGGCTCCAAACATGTGACGTGACCACACCAAGTTGTCTACTTCAAAAAGCTCCTCTTAGAAGCCAGCAGCTGAGATGACATGTTAATTAAACATTTTTCGCTTTGATCGCAGTAGACAGGGTAGAGGTAAGCAGGGCTGATCAGCAGACAGGTTCGAGTGTTGACTTAGTCACTGCTGCAGCGCCTCTAATCCACTGCACCAAACCTGAACACACAATGAAAACACACACGATCATATAGACATAAACACAGCATTGACACCTCGGCAGCACAGTACCAATCTGTCTCAGACATCAACGCATTAACCTCAGTGAAGGCTCTGCTTCCTGTTGAGAGGAGGGAGGGTAAGAGATTTTGGAGGGCAGACGGAGACAAGGCTGGAATGCTGATCTACTGCCGCCTCCTCTGTTTTATGTGAGGATGGAGATAGAGCATGGAGCGACTACTTTCAACATTGCAGTGTTCACAGGCACTCATATCAGATGCCGAGTCCTGCAGCAGAGTTGCTTTGTGAACAAGTCTCTGCAGCAGAATTTCAGCCTCAAGACTGAAGCCTGATTGGTTGCTGTACATTTGCACACATCAATATACGGCGTCAAAGGAGCCGTAGCGTGTCCTGGCCAGATTATTGTATTGATAAGTCTGAGTACCAGCATCTTCTTATCTGTACTTCAACAACCTCACTAGGCCGTGTGTAAACACAAATGCTCACCTTTTAATAACGCCAAACAGACTCATACACCGACTCCTATTGTTCTAATCATGTTGAGATGCTTCAGTCAACACAAAACTATACAGTTTCAGTTACAGTATATGTATATTTGTTTTAAAGAATCAGTCAGCTTTTCATAGTCAATGTACTGTATCAAATATTTGATGATAGCAGCTTGTTAAATCTGAGAATGTACTTCTTGTTTTACAGTATAGGAAATAATATACACTCGGTTTGGGGACTGTTGGACAAAACAAGACAATCTAATTATTACCCTGGCCTCTAATGTAGGACATTGTGACAGGGATTTAATTTTTTTTTTATGTTTTACAGTCCAAATAACTAATCAGTTAAAGAGAGTAGAATTTGATCAAAACCATTGATGGAAAACTTAATTAATCCATGAGTTGCTGAACACAATAATTATGCTGTAAACATCCATCAATAGTTTCCTTTTTACCAAGCACAAAACTTCACAGGTACAGTTTTAATTCTGACGCCTATGACTGAAAACTAAATAAGCCTTTGGACAATATAAGAAACGTGAATGAAAGAAAAATAACAAGATGAATGTAAAACACTCCACGCTAAAACAGGACACTCATTCATGCTGAAACCAAACGAGTAGAAGGAAAACGACACCAGAGAGAAATCCATATCATATTCCATACAACCCAAGTTGCTGCACACAGAAATACTGTACCACTGGGATTGCTAACCATCCTAGGGGCTTACCGAGCAATGATCACATGAGCAGTAAAATAAATTGTAACAGGAGGATGCAGATCTCCAGCAAAAGTCCATCTGGAATCGTTTTATGCCTTTCACTGAAAAGACTAAATTAATTCACTGCTTTGTTATGGTCGGACACACAGCACTGTTTTCTGGTTAACAGTCTTTCTACATTATAATGAAAATAGATCAGTGTAATAGAATAACTGATATAAAAATAGTCCTGAACTCAATATACAGTGAATTTAAGATATATATTTCCTATGACCTTGGAATAGTCCTTGGACTGCACATAAATACGTATTTCCTGCGTACATCTGTCACACCAATGTGAGACAAACAACACGGAAAAGTGTCCTTACACTTCACGGCCATTGTCACCAGGTAAGCCTCTTCACATTAAAGCAGCTTCAGATGCACACACAAACGCATGTGCAGAATGAGGTGACAATAGGTGCTGACTAGGACAATACGGCTTTGTTCGCGTCCTGACAATGCTCATTTTTCAAGAGGAGCAAACTCATCAATAAAAGTAATTTGAGGACAACATTATCCACTGCTCAGCAACGGATCTGTGCTGTATAATGCCGCTACACCGTGAAGCCAATTAAAATGGCACTCTCACCTTTTGATGACGAATTGTTCATTATATGACTCAGGACAATCATCAGTGGACGCCAACGTACACCACAAACATAGATTGGAAGGATTAAAACAATTGCGAGGTTATGTAATACTGGAATTACAATACTAATATGAATTAAAATGTTTTGCTAAAAGATTAATGAGGGTGTTTGGCTATAAAAACCCAACTAGCATCCCCTAGAGGCCATAATGCTCATTAGACCCAACTGGACCAAAAGACCAATCAACACAGCTATAGTTTTGGAGCCTTGCAGTCCTGCTATTGAGGCTAAAATACCTGGGTAACAATAAATTAACAAGGTGAAACACTTCACTGCACAGGGCATGCAAAGATCAATAAAAGAAGCTGACAAATTATTCATATCATGACTCATTACACATTACACAAAACTAGTGTAGGAGATACAAAATGCTGACTATGCATGAGCGCTAACTGTTAATATAAGCATTGAGAGGATTGGGACATTCCTGAGGTGCAGCTTGATGCAAAAGACGTGGGTGTTGAGTGGCAAATGAAAAACAGCAGCCAGTGATGGAGGAAGCACAATCAGTCAACTTATGAATTACAGTCTGCAGAATTTGAATACGTAGCTGTAGGGCACCAGAGAGGAGACAAAGAGACAGAGAGAGAGAGAATTCCCTCGGTGTTAACATCTGCTCCAGAAACCAGGAATGGCTGTAAGCCGGTGTTAAAAAAAGGAAGTGGGGTTGGGAGGGGGGAGTCGGAGGGGAGTCAGGAAGCTTATTTGACAGACTTAAGCTGCATGGTTACGTAAGTGAAATGGGATCCTCTGAAACCATACACTTTCCGTCAAAGTTGGACCGCATTAGCACCCTCGCCAGAAATCTCTCCCATTCCTCATCCATACTATTAGAGCTGCAGGATTTCCCTTCTTCAACCTCATGCGCAAGACTGCACTTAAACACATGCATAAAACACAGGCACACAGGCGTCTCCGCACTGCCGCTCACTCACTGATTCTTTAACCAAAAGCAAAAGGTTGATAAGATCTGGTTCTTAAGCAGCTTAGGATATGATGAAACCTTTGGCTCACGTCAGTCATTGCAGACAGCGTGGTGCCAAATGTGTCTCTTAAGAAAAGACTGGGTCTGACTTGGGGCGCAAACCCCTGTTTGGAAACCCACCCAGGTTTATCTGAGTCATGCCACCTTTTCCCTCTCTTCATGCTCTTTCTTTTCTTCCCTTGTTTTTTCCCTCAGTTAGTCCCAATAACCTTGCTACCCTACTTTGTCCAGCACACAATGAAGAAAAATCTAAACCTTACACCCGCCTTTCAGCCCTGCCTCCCCTCCACGGGAAAGTGGAAGCTGTACTGTGTTTCTGTCCATAACACTGTCTCTACTGCATCAGCATCAGATTGGTTTACAGCCAGCCTGGCACAGAACAGGCTCACAGGGCGGCTGGACTCTGTTACTGAGGAACAGTTTACACCAATACACAATCTGCGGATGACTCATTTTCATTAATGAGTTTGAGTGAAATGCGACGAGCGGCCAGAGGAATAAAATAGGCTGGATGATTTGTCCCTGCAGTCGGTGACTGGCGGAGCAGACATTTATTGTTTATAACAAACCTTGCCCATTGCTCCAGCTCTGCCTGGCACTTCTCAATCAAACAGACGGCTGCAGGTATCGCTCTGCAGTTGTTAGAACCCCCACAAAAACAACAGAGAAGAGAAGAGACCAGTCTGTTGCACGAAACAAGCAAGCTTACTGTCCTCATTAACAACCAGTGCTGTAGAGGAATTTCATTCACCAATACTGCAGTGTGACAACAAAGAAAGAAAAGAGAAAGAGAGAGGGCACGAGACAGAAATGTGAATAGGGACAGAGACACTGTGTGAGGTAGAGTACTACACTGCCTTATCAGACGACTTAAGACAGGACGGTCAATAAAGCAGGTATAAAGCAGTCAAGAGGAGTAGGAAAGCATGCAGTGTGTTGTACCGTTTCCCCATGTCTGTCTGTATGCACAGGACATACATGCGTGCCCGTGTACACACAGTAGAAACACACTCATGACTGGGTTTCCATGTGTGCCCCAGCACCCCTGACTACAGCAGAGAATGACAGAGAAAGAAGGAGGGGGCATCTCAACCTTCCTGCCCCCCTCTCCAGCCACCCATCCCTCCCCACCCTACCCCAATCCCTGACTACCCCACCTGTGAATAGTCCCAGTACCTTGCGCTTTTTATCCCGTGAGCGACTCCTCTTTTTGACCCTCTCCTCCTCCTTCTCTTTGCGCTCCTGCTCTAACTGAGCTTCTAAATCCTTGTTCTTGCGGAGATGTTTGGCCGCTTGTGCCATGGCGTTGGTGGTGAGGGTCTGGCCGGCGTTGGCGTGTCCAGATCTTACAACAGTGGTCTGCGGGGCGACGGCGCTGGGACTTCTACCTGGCGCGGGCCAACACTAGCGCTGCTGCTTGTTCCTCTATGGCCCTGCAGAGTCTGCGAGCGTGCTCACCCTCTGCCTCCTCCTCCTCCTCTTCAGCAGTGCAGTCACACACACACCGGCAGTCCTCAGCCGTCTGCTGTGGGATGCTACTGCAGCGCAGCTCTCTTTCTCCCTCTCTCTCTCTCTCCCTCTCTTCGATGCGTGCACACTCTCCTGCTCCCTCACTTCTCTCGTTCAATTTTTTTCTGCTGCTTTCCTCTCTGATCTCCCTCCTTCCCTGTGCAGAAGAAAATGGGTATATAGCAGAGAACAAACAGGTTTTCCTTCTTTTTTGAGTTGTTTCCCCCCCTCTACATCTCTTTTCCGTTCACTGCTTTGAAATGCTTCGACCCCTCTCCCTGTCAACAAAGATTAAAAAGGGATGAACTGACAGTCAGTTGAGAAATAGCTTGAGCAGCTTTAAATCAAAGTCAGCTCTCCCTCCTCACACTGCATTGATTTTGTTTCCTTTTCCTGTATTTAATTTCTCAGTATCTCATAGTCCCGCTGTGTGTCCATCTGTGTAGGATCGCTACGCTGCACAGGGAACCCATCATCACCACAGCCAATCACACCATCACTCACACACACACACCAGGATACCAGAGGAAATATAAAAAACTAAAACATGCATGAGGGGAAAAAAAAAGCTGCCTTCTTCTCGTTTACTCTCCCTCCCTCCCTCCCTCTCTCTCCCTGCTCCGTCCTCCCTCTCTACTGTTCAGGCGCTGCAGCAGACAGGATTGGTACCCATGCAAGGATGTTGGTGCAGTGTGCTTGTGTACATCGGAGTGAGGCTGTGTGCAATAAATGGCTATTCCATGTCACACCCTCATCGTCTATTGTAAGGTGCTGTTGACCAGCAGGATGCAAAGCTTTGTTTTCCCTATCTTCTTGTCTTAGATTTCCTTTTATAATTTTGTACACAACAAAAGACAATAGGTGGTATAATAATATAGAATGGTATAGTATGGAGTAACGGATTGTGTGCAGTGTGTTCATGTGCAGTACGAGGACACATAAGCACAGAGAAAGAGCTGCATGGCAAAAGAGGTGCTAATGGAGTCGGCACCTGTTTACTGGTATTGCTCTGCCTCCCTCTCTTTCCTTCCTCCCCCCTTGCCATTGCTCTCCCCTCCCCTCCCTCTTTCCTCCTCCCTGTGAAACTGCTGACGCAGGCAAAAAAGATCCTTTAACATCTCTCTTCGTTCGGCTCGCTATACATCACACAAGCGATTCACACTGATACTGTAGATACACAAAACATATACACATAGCCCGACACATGCCAGCACACGTGCTTCAGTGCACACACATAAACAAAAAGGGACAGGCGGTGAATGGTTGTTATTCGATTCTGAAGCCACATCTTATTTTCTGGCTTCTTTCTCTGCCCTCCATTGGTTCTTTCAGAGGACCCAGCAGCCTCATATCTAAATCTGTCATTTCTTTCCCTGTCCTACGGTACTTATCAGTGTTTTCTTGTCTAATCTAACAGTCGCCAGCTGAATGACACATAACTGAATCAAATGTGGGCAAAATAAGAGACATTGTTGGCTGTTTATTATTGTTTTTCTGAGCCATTTCTTATAGATGTCATTCCTTATCTGGTACGACACCCTGTCCATGTCCATGTACTTAGACAGATTTGCCCATACTCTGTTTTTCCTCCGCTCTCTTGCCAAGGCTTCCCCTGATCGGATAGTAGCTCCCTCTCTCAATACTGCAGCATACTAATGAATAGGACTGGTGATATTTCCTTCTGTCTGCAATGCTACTACACAAATCACTTGCTCATGTGGCTCAGCTATGGCCCAAACAAACACAAATACCGATGGGCTGACAGCTCTGTGGCAAGAGATCCATCACAATATTGGACCCCTGGGGAATGTTCCTAAATGAGTCACCAGTGGGACTAACTGCACTGGTAAAAAGAAGGTTTTTACAAAGCCGACTAGATGAGTCTTGTTAAGATACGCTCTTGCTGAGCTAATGGAGGTGCAATTTTAGGGATTTAAACAATGCTGGTGGAGCCACTTAACTATAGCTCTAATCTAATTTGGAAATGAACCAGGACAAACCCTATAGAAAAGTCCTGCACCAATTAGAAACCGACAGCCTTACTGCCCCGCTAAAAATTTAAGCAGCACAGTTACATAATACTCATACAAGAGCACCCTAGTTCATAAAATTTTCTGATGGAGTACTGCGTGACTGCCTACCTGACATCACTGCCCTTGGATGCGTTGATAAGTATAGAGTTTTTACAAAGCATTGATTATTCGCAACTACATTATCATGTATCTGGGATGTAACTTACACTTTATGGGAACAGTTACCGTTCCATACTGAAACTAATGGAAACCAATGCCTAGCAAATCAATATAAAAGCACGCAGCTTGCTTAGTCAAGTAATGCATGCGTAAGTATACCGTTAAGTCCTGGAATTTCCTGTAAATTATTATAGACTGACAATAGCTCCAGCAATCAGGACTCAAAAATTATATCATAAGTAAAATGTGACATTACCGTCATTAGAGATCGACATGTAACCAACGTTACAAGCCCCTCCCCTCAACCCATAGGACCCAAAGCCCCCCACTAACAACATTTCTGTTGCCAGACACCACAGGACACCCTCAGAAAGCCCATGTCCATTCTCTGATGAGTAAAAACTGTTTTGGAGGCACAAGGGAGACCTACACAATATTAGGAAGGTGGTCATAATGTCATGCCTGATCGGTGTATATTTTCTGTATGTATATATAATGTGCAACACCACTGGACCGGCTCTTAAAAGCCAAGTACAAGGTTATTTATGTGGTTATTTGTGAGCTTCTAAGTGCACCCACTATATAAGGACTGTCCCTGGGGTGGTCCTGCCTCGGACACAAAGGGACAGGTTGTGTGGACCTGGGGGGAGAAAGAAACGCACAGCTACTGCCCAAGCTCTCTTCAGTGTGACGGCCAGCACCCGCCAGCACATTAACCGCTCCACTGCTCCTTTAAAAACAGTGTATGGGACACGACAGAGCCACACACACACACGCCGTCACACAAATGCACCACAGTGAAAAAAAGACAGGAGAGACAGTTTATTGAACACATGGAAGCTTACTGTACGTAACCTTGCAATCTGACACAGACAGTCAGTCATGTAACTGTTCAAGTGTGGCCAGTGCTATCTCTCAACCTGCTGGAGGCAGGTGAATAGTGAAATCCACCTACTGCAGGTTGTTGGACTGGAAATTCTTGCCAGTCATTCTTGAAAGTCATTGTCAGTATTACACCGATGGTCCCACGTGAAACTCTTGGGACAGTATTCTCATTTCCTGCTCTATTTTAGTCATCATCCTCTGGGACAAGTCACAGGGACATATATGTCTGGAGAGCATTTTTCAAACACTTCATTAGATCGCACAGAGTTAGTCACAATGACAAGAACGCTAATAATGCATATTATTGCTTTGCCTCATTCATATTCACACATCACCCGCAACAGCAGCTCATGTACCGATACAGCGGAGCGTGATGCTTGTTTTCATTACGCTGCTCATGTTGAATCCACCTCAACATTTCTAATACGGATAGTCTCCAGTGTGTTTGCTGGCAGACGTCCACAGCCTACAGTGAGATACAGTATTCTGCAAGCCTCTGCCATCCTCTGCACCCTCAACTGTGGCTTATAGCAGAGTTATTTTAACAGTGTTAGTCACTCTCAGCCAAAATGAGATGAGGGGATGGACAAAAATGCTTGCTGTATTTATGCTACCATGCTATCAATGTGGACTATTTTGTGATTCCATGTGGATAAAAGGATCATAATACTGCCCTTTTAACCATGTGAAACAGATTATGGCTGGTTATCAAAGATCAATTCAGAAGGAAATAAACATCAGGCAGAACAGAAGTTAGACAGCACCCTCTGTTGACTGAGAGGTGGTACTGTAACAAAGACAGCTAGAAACATTTGTTCCATAGGCCCATAGTCAAAACCCAAACTCTAGGTCAGTCAGTCAGTCATTTTCTATACTCGTTTAGTCCTGTTAGGGGTCATGGGGGTCTGCTGAAGCCTATCCCAGCTGTCATCGGGCGAGAGGCAGGGGTACACCCTGGACAGGTCGCCAGTCCATCGCAAGGCCAACATTCACACGCACACCTACGGGCAATTTAGAATCACCAATTAACCTAATGAGCATGTCTTTGGATGGTGGGAGGAAGCCGGAGTACCCGGAGAGAACCCACGCAGACACAGGGAGAACATGCAAACTCCACACAGAAAGGCCAGCGGGCCATGGATTCAAACCGGTGACCTCCTTGCTGTGAGACATCAGATTCAAACCGGTGACCTCCTTGCTGTGAGGCGTCATTGCTAACCACCTCTCCACTGTGCCGCCCCAAACTCTAGGTATGTCATGTATATGCATGTTCATTTAGGAGGCTTTGCTCAAACAACATACCATAATATAACATCTAAAAGAAACAGCATCACTGAAATATTACACAACAAATATCACACCACTGTTGAAACAACAACAGAGACAACAAGTTAAGCAGAAACATACCACTGATCACACTACGGATCATAGCGCCCCCCTTAGGTGACTTTTTCAACACTGTGAGCAAATGTATACACACACAACAGAGCTCAACACTGCACTGCAGCACACGCAGATGAACAGCACAGGACTGACCAGGTCAGTGCTGCTCTGAGAGAGAGCATCATTCAGATACAATCACAAAAGCACAGGAGGGAAACGGTTGTTTCTGAATATTAGCATCAAATTTGAATTTAATAAGTGCTGAAATTTTATATAGAATTTTGTGTTACTAAATAGTTTTTGTGTGTATGTGTCTGTGTCAGGCTGCATCCTGCTGGGGATGGCTGCTGCCATAAAGGAGTGTCATTGCATGGGGTGGGGGTGCCTGGCCTGGTCTAGGTGGGTGCTACATGTCAAAGTAACATCCACATGAATGTCAGGTCCAAACGTTTCCCAGCAGAACACTGAATTGTCAAGATGGTCAATGTTATTTACTTCTCTCGTCAGTGATTTTAATGTTGTGACTGATCGGCGTAACAACAAATACCCACTGAAACAAATATTGCTTCACACCAGCACAAACTAAATTCTTAGAATATACTGATAGGAATCCACATTTTACTTAAACATACTTCATTTTAAAGTACTACAATAAAACCAACTACTGCAGTACGTGCAGAACTACTCTATTATATTGTATGTTCAGGTTATTTCGTTCGCCCCCAGTAAACATAATGGCCGGTGGATATTTTGCTGTCCTGTTGACATTTAGCTAGTGGAGCATGAAGGGAAGATAGAGCCGATGATTTCAGAGACCTGAAATGCTCCTTCAGAAAGATCGTACACACACACACACACACACACAGTGTCTCTCTCGCCTCTCTTCTGGATCTGTACCAGCAGAGAGAGCACTGATTGGGAAAGCCATATGGCAAGTAACAATCCAAGGGCAGGCTTCATGTCCACATTGTGCTGTTGCTCGGGCTGCCTGCCACCTCATCTTAAGAGCTCATCTGATCATCTAATTTGGCTCTGGATTGCAGAGAAGTATGTAGACCAGAGATCAGTGTAAGTGCGGCATGAGACTCACCAACACAGTCTCACACCTAGTCGTCACATGTTGCCGTTTGCCGACGTCTAGGGGGCCCCCTCTTCGTAGAGGGTCATCCGATAGATTTTAATGCAAATCCCTCATCTTTGTATTTTGACGGAAAGGGGGTTAGCCATCCAGCGGTTTGTCTGCGCTGGAAATATGTTTTTTTAGCGATTGACTTTGTGTTACAAATGTGTATTTTGCAGTACCGTGCGGCGCATATGCTGAACAATCATTGGTGCGGTGAACATTTTGTAACTAATTTTTCTTTATATATAAGCCGAGTTTTAGATTTAACGGCTGAAGAGGCTTCCGTGGTCCGCCATGTTTGTTTCTGTTGACTTCCTCAACTGTTGCACTTAAGAAAGGCATAATCTGTAAGTTCAGTGCAAAGATGAGTGTATGCATATGCCTTTGTTTATGTTCTTACAGTCGGCTTATTACATAACAAGAGAAAGCTACCTGATATCATTATGGTCGCTATTTCATGTTAGCTGTTGCTAATGTTAAGACCCGAGATCAGTTATTTTATACATGACTGTATTTTCCAATGTGGTGTTTATGTTTTTACACTGAAGCTGAATGCTCTTTGTTCTGTTTCTGTTCTTACAGTTTTACAAATAAGAAATGGTACACAAGTAAAGCTCAGAAGAGTGCTACAAGTCTCGCGAGTGATTACTGAAGCCATTTGTGTTTAGCTTGCTGCATAAGCTAAAGCATCCCATTTAGCTGAGGGCAGAAGAGTGTGCATGGCTAAGCTAAGCTAACCATCTCCTGAACAGGTGTAAAATATTAGTACAACATAATGTCTAATGAATGAAACAAAGTTTAATCTTTAGTGTCATGTTTGCCAGGCTACTTGTCTCCTGTTCTTTACAAGATACATGGTAAGGTAACCTAACCATCTTCTGGTTCTTGGGCCATACTTAACAGAAAGAGGAAGCTAGCTAGTCATTTTAGCATCACAAAAACTAGCCCATTAAACCAGAGGTTTCTTTACAAACTTGGAATCTTGTATCCAAGATTCAGACTAAGTTATGCTAAACATCATACTATTTCCAATCATTAAATAATCTACAGAAACCATCACCTTGTTTCCAACAATAAATTTAAGATAACATAATCCTCTCCTGGTTGTAGCATCATACAACATAGTTTTTGTACAAATTACTTTTTCTAATTTGCAATGCAATCAGCACCCTATTTCCAGAATTTTAACAGCACCTTGTTTCCAAGAAACAAAGCAAAATCATCTTCTCAAGTGGTTGTTGAAGAGGTGTTTGTAACACTTGTCCCTCCTATTGGACAAATAATGTAGTTGCTTTCAAATGAGAGAAAACTGGGACATGACATCTAATCACCGGTGACTTAAAGCCATAGAGAACAGTTTAAAAGCAATATGATGGGACTCCATGCCCAAAAATACTGACTGCAGCAAGAAACACTGCCAAAATAAAAGCACAATTGCCCGCTGTGTGGTACCTAAAATAAGCAAAGCTGAAACATCTAAAACATTTATCCAGTTTAAGTCTGCCATCTAGTGGTATAATATTGAAAATGAACCCATGTGTTCTCAATGAAACTATGATTCATTGAGAACACACGAGTGTGGAGTGACACAGTTTGAACCTCTGTCTAACTGACAGTGGACTGAGTGTTACAGCACGTCTTTTTTTAGTGTTCAAAAAAAAAAGCCTTCTGCAGGTTTAAGACTTTAAAAATCGCCGTAACAAAAACTTCGAGTTAATTAAATGTATTTTATTTAATGTTAGATATACTGTAGTGTTTTACAGTATTTAAGATTTGCGACTGAACGACATCCGATGTTTTCCGGTCGATTTTTTTCGTGTGACAAAAGTCAAGTCGAGGTCGACTAGTCGCCGATTACGTCACTTGTAAAGACAGAACAATATGTTTTGCATCAATGAAATCTATATTCTTTACCTGTATACATATTGTATCGTCTCACACAAAGGAAGATATGTGGCCTAATAACTTATAATGAAATTCACCAGCAAATTCTCGATTTGCAGGACGTTTAGTTAACTGACTGCTGTCAAGAAGATTTGGACCGTTCCTCTCTCGTAGCGTGTCTTGTCACTGTAGTAGTACTTTTGTTGTATTTCAGGACTGACTTACATATTTTGCATGTCACGGTAGAATGAGCTCCATCTTTGATCAAGTATTTCCACACACTTGTGAACCGCTACTACTTTGCTCCAGCAACCCACTGGGCTTCTCACTCTTCACTTGTCTTCTTCGGTCGTCCATATTGTTATTGTCACGTGGTCGTTGACAAGTCGACTTTATGCTTAAAGCATCAAGGCACAGCTCGACTAATCGATATGAGTAGTTGGTTCAACTCCTATGTACAGTACTAATTTGGTGTCTATACAGTAATCTTAGTTAACTCATTTCTTTTCTAATGTGCAGTAATTTGTGCAGCACTGAGCCTAGAATTTCTTAGCTTAACCACAACGGATGCAAGAATGGATGAAGGTAATCAAGGGGCTGAAAAGAAGATGCAAAAAGAACATTTACTTCCTTCAGTGCTTAGCTGGTATTCAGACTGGGAAGGACAGTGATCTCTCTCTATTGTCTGACCTGAGAGCGCTAAGAATCTGCCACTAGATAGTTCAGTTGACAACCAGTTAACTAGCTTTTACTTTCTAAAATAAACCATACTGATGGACATATTAACTTGTACACTGAAATCAGCTCCATATGGAAAAAATACTAGATGTGGGATTTTTTCAAAAACCATTTAAATGTAATAATGACCACAAGGGACAACAGAGGAAACCAGCCGATTTATAATTTTATTCATAAAATAGTCTGATATGTCATACCATTTTGTAGACACACTCACATGTGTCCTCCAGTAAAACTTCACTAAACCACTATTTCTTTCTGCAATATGATTTTTAAAGTAGTAGGCATTTATGAGCTACAAATATGACAAATACTTTTTGGTTGAAACATCATCAATAACTTGAATAAACTTCCTGATTTTTTTTTTTTTTCCTTTTGTCATTGTAAATAACTGAACTTGAAGGCCTAAATTTTAACATTGGTGTGGTGGAGGAGCAGGGTTGGCTCAGTGCAGAAGGATAGGATGAAAGGGGCCAAGAGAGAGAATTCAGAGAAGAAAGGGATTGGAACAGGAAGTGCAGAGGAGGAGGAGGCCGGAAGTAGTTGTCACCTCAGCAGTTGAAACCTGCCCTCCTGAGTCCAATTCCCTTCCTCTCACTTCTCCCTCCTGTCACTCCCATCTCCTCTTGTGTCCTATATCTTCACCTATATTTTTCTTTCATAAATTCCTTACACATGGCTTCCTCGTACCCTTTTCATAAAAAAGAAAGACTCCACCCTCCTTCCAGTTCCATTCATCTTTTTTTTCCTCACTGTTGGTAAAACAAGACCACAAAACTTGTTTACCACCTTCTGTGGTAAAGTACCTTTGTCACTTGTCAATATTAATTGGTCACTATAATAAATATTAGATATATTCTTTTAGTTTGATTCATTTCAGTTACATAAAAGCCAAACACATGAACATCTGGTGATATTGTTTCAACCCCAGAAACCACAGAATACAGGAAAACCCTCTGTGGACCGTTAGAGTAATTACTGGTTATCTTCAACAAGGAGTAACCAGAGCCAAAAGAGACTGCGACTCCCCTCGTGACATCCAGCTAGTCCTCACTTTGTACCAATCTGTTCCTTTGGATGTAAACCCCGCCTCCTTCCACCTGTCTCCTATTCTTCCCTTCTAATCAGGCGTCCCTGCCAATCAATTGGATTGCCATGACAACATTTCACATGACACCCTTCCCAAACCACCAACTGACTCCAATAAACAAAAACAAAACAGCACAAAAAAAAAACGAAGCTGAATTCCGACAGCTCAGGATTGATGAGGGAGAGTCCTGTCAAAGGCCAGAGATTAGATTAGGAATGAAGCAAACACACACATGCACATCACAGCCCAGAGGCAGCAGGTGCTTTTGGTTAAACCTTAATTACATGATCTCTGATTTCTCTAATTGATATGGTAATGACTATGTAATTAATGCAAAAGCAGAAATACCAGCAGCTCTCCTAATGAATGGATTTATTTGATTAGATATCCTTCTGCATATTTATGCATGCTGGTATACAGAGGACAGCGAGACATAAAATGGTTGTTTGTAGCTGTTGCAAAAGCATTGCTTCTGCTAGTATGCCACGACTACAACACTGAAGATAAGAGATAAGATAAGCTAGCAACAAGTCCTGAACGGAAATCCTGCATCTAGGTAAACAAACATTTGTTGCTACATACCGCACCAGTGAACTGAAGTGAACAATGAAGACTGAATGAAAAAAATAAAAAAAAATAAAAATCAAGCACTGCTGTTTCACAGGTAGGTGGCGCTATGGGGCTTCCTCATTCACACTGGTACCACCGTTTGTATGAATGAGGATGATCATGAACTGCTGCACACACTGAAACCTTGAAACCACTAAAACTCTGATGATAGCAGTTGTTTTGAAGCCAACTCACTGTCCCACACACACACATCCTCTGAACTATACCTTCATCATTGGCAAAGGGTCAAACGTGACAACTAGATGTGACCCAGGTGCAGTTACTCTCTGCAGCGCTCGCAGGGAGGGAGGAGAGTGGACATTTGGGGAAAGACTCCAGTATGAAAAGTCACCTTCTGGGGATGAGAAATCATTTCTCCAGCTTACGTGGAAACGTCCCCACCGCACGCTGACTTTAATATATGTCTCCATATGTCTTCTTCTCTTGTGAGATATCTGGGAGGCTGATGCATGGGGGAGGCAAGTGAAGGCACATGTGGGCCCTGACCAGGTGTGAAGAGCAGAGACCTCATGGCTCTCCATCCTACGCTCACACCACATAGCTGTTACTTGCATTTTCATAATAAAATTAAAGTTGGAAAGTTAAAAAATGAGTAAATATTGCATGGGCCTCAAAAGGCTAAAAGTTAGGTTAAAAAGTGAACTAGGTCTAAGTCTATCTATGTTAGACTAAGGAGGCTGTAGCTACTGAGGTACTTTAAGGCCAAACTGGTGCAGAATAAGTTCTGAAATATAGATCAACACGGACAATGAAACACAAAATAAAAATTTTAGCTTGGTTCTGGTTATGCTGCTTAAAAAAGAAAAAAAAAAGAATTTGGTTAACTGCACATTTCACAGCATCCTGGTTTGCAGAGACAGACAGGAGGGGAGCTAATATCATTAATGAATGGTGGAGCGCTAGTTGGTTAACTAACTTACCTCTGAATAATGTGTTTCTTACGGGGCCACTCGGGCCACAGTTGATGGATGGCCTTACAGAAGCCGGGTCAATTAGCCAGACTGGATTTCCCTCCATGTCGGCTGCAGACAGCACTGGGAGAGCTCCCACCTCTGTCACCAGGCCTGGCTGTAATTAATCACCAGCATGGGGCCTTCTCACCTCACACAGCCGTGCGCACAAACAGCCAATACCTACGTTTGGCCCAAATTACATCCCCACTCCTCTAATCTGGCTAATTGTCAATATTACACCCAGAGGAGGAGAAAGACTGTGCCATAAAACTCTTCCTCACCAGCAAACAGACACAGGATTGTATGAACAAGCTGATGTTTTAATCAAAAAGTGAAATTGTAAAAAATATAAAAATGGATGCCAGTTTGTGTACATTCATGCAAATTACAGTTATATTCGCCTGAGGCCCAATATAACTGAAATGTAAACAAAAGGATAGGGCCCACTATTAAAGCAAAGGTGTGGACATGTGCATGTCTTTTAGGTAACAAAACTAAACAAAATGATTTAGTTGAATGTAAAATCTTGCACAAACAACTGTGTGCAAAACTATATGTCTATATATCCAACTATATACTTTACATATCTTTTTAGGACTAAAGGTCCGTATAATTTACAATTCATTTAAACTAACCAGGTTTGACCAACACAAATCTTAAAAGTCAGATGGATGATTGTGCATCACGGCAGGCACATATGCATGACTTTTTAAATGTTATTTCCCTCACACCACTCACCCCATGAAGCTGTCTTTGCTTTTCTGTCTCTCTCTGTCTCAGTCACGCACACAAACACAGGTACACAGAGCACAGATTGAGAGGCAGGGACAGAGACGTCACTCTGTGTTCACAGAACGCACTCCTGTGGTCCGGACAAAAGCAGCAGGCTGACAGATGAGGTTTGTGTCTGGGGGCAGGGGAGCGATGTGTTGCTGCTGTGCAGTTTGTGTGTGTGTATTGGTCCTGTTTGCATTTGTGCGTGCACCTATATGTGAATGCACATGTGTGTGTTTACGTGTGTATATGTATGTGTGTATTTTGTTGGGGGGGGGTAGTCTCAAGGGGCATCTCTGTGTCTGTCCCATCTGCCACCCCACTCTACTGACACCCAAGGGAATGGCAGAAGGGGTGGGGGATTCATTTTAGAAAAAGGAATCGGGGTCCAGTGGTCTAATGGGCAACAATGCGGGTTTTACTGACGGGCCAAAGGCAAAGGACACTGGCTGGGTGTGAAGCCAATCTACCAATCTATTTGACAAAACAGTAGGCCACCCTGTCAAGCTCCGTCTGCCTAATAAGGCACGCACAGCCCTGAAATTATGCCTCACATCAGAAAGGGGCGCACTGTATTTTATAGCACATGCACACAGGCGTTGCATACACCCGGGGCTAATGTCAGCCTAATGCATGGCCATGCTGTGGCCGGAGGGCTAATTGGGTATATAAACACAAACATATCCCTTGAGAGAAAGAAGGGAAGGGTGCATTTTGTGCTCCCTCTATTGTAAGTAAGACAATACTGTAAATTAGATACGAAGCCCATAGGTTCTTCTACAGAATTGATAATGAAAGATGACATGGTTGTGCCTTCATATGCTCCGAGTCTCTTTTGAAGCCAAGCTTGCAGTGTAATGTGGAGCGACTTGGTGGCAGGTGGCACCTCATTCCCTGCCTTTATCCAAACTGTGATCAGAAAACAGTAAATGGCGCCGCCGCACTCAACAACAACAGCAACAACAGAACAGTCATGTGGAAGAGGAGCATATGGCTCAGAAGGAGCACTCAGCAACATGAATGCTGAGGTGCTGGCAACAAAGCTGACTTTAAGTTGTCAAATTAACAGCATATCAAAGGAGAGAGAAAGAGCTGATGAGGCAGAGGCAGGTGCAAGTGCAACTTGATGGCGAGAAGCCTTGCACAGAGAGAAAGAGGGACTTGCTGTTGAGGTCAGATCACAGCAGTGTCGGGTGTTTGAAGTCCACATGTCTTTCTCACTGTCACTGAGCACCGAGTTGTTTCAAACACAGTTTGTCCATATGTGTATCATACAAACACACATAGCATATGCAGACATGCATCCACTGGGTGATACCCTACCCCCTCACAGCTTTGAGGGCTATGTTAATGAAACAGTTGCTGTTTCCTGGCATAACATTAATTACCCGATCAAAATAGAGTGGGTAATTAACTGCCCTTCTTTACCAGTACTAATTACATTAACAGAGAAGGGCCATTTCAAGGGAGCAAAAGAGAGGAGAAAGAAAGAAAGGATGAAGCAGCGCCAAACAAAGACTAGGAAAACAAGGCAGGAGTGAAGCAAAAGCCTGTGTGTGTGTTTTTAGAGAAAGAAAGAGACAGAGGAGGAGGAAGCTGCGTTGGAGGGAGACTCATGTGGTTCTCACTTGGGCCCCCAGAGGCTTGGTCCTCAGAGAAAAGCAGGCTTATTGGAGAGGAGAGAGATGGGAGGGGGGTGTTGTTTATCTTGACACGCTCTACTCAGTCTTTAACGCTCGCATCACAATTAAGATGCTGCGGCTCATCAGCTATGTATACAAAACAGTGTAACAAGCTGCACGAGCACACAGGTGATGGGCACAGTCAAAAATAGATCTGGCACAACCTCGAAATGTGGAGCCTTGCAGGAAAATTTTAATGTCCAGGAGGATGTCAGATAATATGATGTGTGTGAAAATACTTACAGCGCGATTTGGTTTGTGCACACACATAGAAAGTAACCATGTAGACATGTTCAGAATGTAATGCAAGCGAGGACTGAAAACAACTTCATTTGGCATCGTGGACTTCTTTTTTTCTGATTTGTTTTATTTGGAGCACAAAATATAATTACACCTTGAAATATACAAATCAACATTTGCACCCTTTTTTGTATTGTTTCAAAGAAAAATGGCTTCAACAAAACAAAACAAAACAAAACAAAAAAAAACATATCATTAAATTGCTAATAATTTTTTAAATAAATAAAATTAACCAAACTCTAAAAACAAATTTGCAAAAAAGTCCTCTGCTTTTTGTGTTCTTTGTTTCCATGTCCTGAGAAATGCAGTTGCTGTTGTGATGACGAAAATCAATAATAGCGGCAAAAACAGGATGATAAGGGTTAATATACACCAAATACGCCTGGTTCCTTTCCTTTGAGCAGTTGTGCTTTTATTTACTGTACTGCATAGTGACTAGAGACCTGTACTGGGTTAAGACATTGAAAATGAAAGAGTAAAATCTATAAGTCATATAAATTTGCAGTGTGGAATGAAAAAGCATCAGGGCATTGGTGTAACAAGGCATGCATTAAATTAAAAGGATAAGGCTAACTAACATTTTCCTTTACACAAGGACAATAACCTTCTTTAACTATGGGCATAACACATACATTTGGTTATGCAAGTCATACCTGCAAACTGGTGATGTTTTATACCAAATAACTGAATTTATCCACTGCAAAATCCATTCTCTATGATCATTTATCAAATTAATTAGCAGTCGCTGAGATAACTTCATTTCAGCTGGGGGAAAAAAAGACCACTTTATAAAAACACATTTATATTATTCCCTAAACTAACTATAATAAGTTAAATTGCTTGTTCTTAAATAAATCAATATATGAATTCCTTTAGTAATAACCCTTGAGACAAAGAGTGAAAAACCGTAGAGACCAGAACAAAAAATAAAGGGTCTATTTTTCTGGAATGTAAATCGTCTTCAAACAGTCTACTACAAAAACAAAATCCTCTCTCTAACTCACAGACATTGTACACACATGCCATTTAAGGTGTCCATACACAGACAAAAACAGCACCCTGCTTTTTAGAGCTGCAACATTTTATCAGAGTCGTCCGTCATCCGTCAACGTTCAGCGCTCTCACAGCGCATCCTGTGAGTCTCTGGCCTAGGTTTGGGCAGGTTGGAAGAATTGACTACTGCATGTGATAGTGGGCCAGGGGTCAATACAGATGCTTTTGAAGCTTGAGGTGAAATTCGAACCAGCTTTCCTTTTAGATGCTTCATTACGCACGCAGCGCTATACTGTCCAGTCTGGTGCTGTCTGCTAAGGAGCATGGTCTGTCTGTGGCTGTGGGTGGAGTATTCTCCTCTGCATGTGAAGAGAAGGCTGCTCTTTGGACATTTTCGTACCCCGTCCTGTTCATCCAACGGGATGAAAAAGGGGACTGAGAAATGGCAGAAGGGGGCTGGTCAGGGAGGAAAGTTACTAATGGTCGCTAAAGATCAATTTCCCATTCTCCCTGCCCTCTCAGTGCCAAAAGAGGGGCTAAGTGAAGCAGTGGTCTGGGGTAGATTGGGGTGGGTGCTTTGCTACATCTGGGGTACAACCAGGCCCGTCATCGCTGGAGAGAAAAAATATACAGAATCTATGATTCCAATCAATCAGGTCTTGCATTATTGTACATCCAGCAACTGTTTTCTGTCTTGCTCAGTCATAGCTTTGGAGTGAGTTAGTAACAAGGGATTAGACTGCATTTGTAAGTTCAGACAGGGGGGTCAGATAGTGAGTTGGATGACTACCTCTGAAGCTGTTCCCCCCTGAGGCGGGACAGGCAGGGGAGGGAGAGCCCTGGGGCCTGAGGACAGGAGCAAAAGCACTCTTCTGTTTAGCAGCTGATGGGAAGGAGGAAAAAGGCAAGAGAGATGATGAGGAGCTGGAGCTTCCTGGTATAGTGGGGCTGGAGGGCATTACTGCGGAACAGAGAGCAAGAGTCAGTCAGTCTGAAAATGACAGCGACATCAAGTTAATTAACACACACTTAGAAACATTTCGAGAGCATGTAAGGTCTTACTGTAGGGGGAGCCTGTCGGGGAGGCACTGCTGAAACCAGGAGAGCCGGGAACTCCTAGACTAGTCATAGGAACAGTCCCATAACCTCCAGTCATCCCCCCGCTGCCACCATAGCCTGACTGCTGGGGAGTTGAGGCTGATGGGTAACCCCTTGGAGACAAACTGCTGGAGTTACGAATGTAACCTGGAGGAGGAATGAAAATGTTGGGTCAGATTTGAGCTTCATTAGCAGCAAACGAAGGAGTAGGGTATGGCTCGCGGGTCATTCTGCTCACCTTGGCTGCTCTGTCCTGGATCTCCGATGCTCACACCTAATTGGGAGGGATACGAGCCCAGGCCCATGACACTGCCGTGGGCTGGTGAGCTAGGCAGAGCCTGCAGCTGACTGTGAGGACGGGGAACGCTGTAGAGTGCCTCGGCAATGTCGGCTGCACGTTTCAGCAGCATGTCCTACGGGAGATCAAACAAAATTGTCGGCAATGAAATAAAAGTTACAGAAAAAGTGACTGCAGTTTGCTTCATTGTTATTGCTGTTAACTTGTGTGTGACTATTAACTACTACTAATGGGAAAGTGTTTCATAATCCCTGAAATTAAATATGAGCAAGCTACACCCAATTAGCCCATTGCAAGTTACATATGGTATACCAGTGGTACTACTGACAATTTTCTGACTCATGCTGGTGCAGTCAAGTGTACTTGATAAATCTGAAAACCGAGAATCAGCTGCTAAACAGCTGTTCAGCTGCCACAAACTAAAACTGCAGTACAACGCTTGCATATTGTCATATCTTATGGGCTTAGTCCCATAGTTTCAGACGGCTGAGTCTAAGACGATGACACTACATGTAGTCACTGCTGAGGTCCATAAAGTCGTTACCTGATTACTGTGTGGATTCCCATACAGCGCTTCCACAAGATCTGCTGCTCTTTTCAGAAGGATCTCCTGCAAGTAACAGAATTTTTTTTTTAACCTCAACATATTGCTCAACAAAGCACATTCCTTGTAAAGTAATCATGAGCGTGATTCGTCTCGTCTCTCACCTTGGCCAGTTTCTCTGGATCACCAGGATGTCTAGGAATGACCTTCTGAAGACGCTGAAAGCCATAGTCTATAGTTGGCTCGTTAAGGGCTGAAAAAATAAATAAAAAGAAAAAACTTTAGTACATCAAACCTCAGCCACCGTTCATTACATTCAAAGTTCTTCAGACACAAAGACGGGTCTAAATACCTGTGTAGATGAAGCGTCCAGGCGCTCCCTTGCAGAATTGTTTCGATTTGTAGGACAATGTGACCTCCACAACTCCAGGAATATGACGAGGAGGTGTCTGCACGCGGATGGCGTGTGGTGTTATCAGCTGTGGATGAAGCACAGAAATTATGTCAGAAAACAGGAAGAAATGCAACTCCCCATGACTTGTAAATATTTAGGCTAACACGGCACCACAGAAAGATTAATTTGTGTAGACTGCTCATAAATCATCCAAATAATGAGACAAGCCATATGCTATATATTTCATTTCAAAATATGTCTCAGAGTCTGCCATCATTAGTGAGATGTGCTGAAGACAACTCTTACCTCACTCCACACGAGCATGCTTCCAAACACCACCTGCAGCCCGTCAAAAAAGTTCTCCCCGATGACTATGACCATAGCCCCGCCGGTGGTCCAGCCCTCGCTGGGACTGATGGCTTTGATACATGGGGTAGCTAAACAGGAGAGCAAAAAAAGCATGATTTACTCCAAGGGTTTTAATACAGGAAGTTGAAAAAAGGAAAGGACGGAGCTTAATGTTAAAGAAGCTCTTTATTTTTGGATTTGGGTAAAATAAGTTCCAAGGCAATGTTCGGTTCCAAAGTCCTTTTTTTTTTTTTTTTTTTTGGCTACTCTAGCCTTATTCCATTCATGATGTGGCTTTTATCTATATATAACCAAATAGATGAATCATGTGGAACACGAAAAGCACATTGTTAAAAGGGACAAGTCCCATATCAAATGTAGGCCAAGATGTTACAGGACCTCAAAGCAATTAAATCATACATAACGGAAAAAGAAGCTTTAATAAAATACAGGAAAATGTATTTATGTCTCACTTAAGTAGAAATATGGATGTAAAAATGAATACTAATATGCAGGACAGTGACCCTGACCTTATTGTACTTTAATTTAGCAACAGACTCCTATAGTGTCGAATACTTGACGATAAGTATTTAATTAATTCATTAATGGTTTAGTTAATGATCTCAGTAGTGTCACTGGTTATGTTTGATATATCATGGTGATTATTATTGGACATTAGGCAACTCAACTACCTGCTGTTACAGTTTAGTTCCTGAGTGATGAAGTACACGAGCAAGAAAAGCTAAATGAGGTGTGATACTGTAGTGTCATCGTCTTACCGTACTCCATACTATTCTCGGCAGACTCCCCTGGCTCCAGTCTGCGGGCTCTCCGACCGTGCTTTGAGTTGTTATGGACAAACATGTTGTCAGACACGGCTAGGACGTGGCCGTCTACGCTCACGGTGCTGGACAGGACCACCTGAAAGAGAGGGAGAGAGCCAAGAGTAAGATACATGAGTGCAAATGCACTCCTTGGACGGCATGCTGCGAGTCACAATCTCCGGTTACAGCGGAAAAATCCCCGAGCAACAATTTGTTTCGGGGATACAGGTGATAGTAATATTTCTCAATAGGTAATGTGACATCTCTGGGATATTCATAATATTTCTGCATTCTGGGGATGACACTGTTCGCACAGCCCTCCTCTCCTCCCTCCATCAGGTCTCCATATGGCCTCTCCACTGTCTCTTGCCTAACTTTGTGATTCATACAGCATGCAGCAGGCTCATCGTTGTCTCCTCCTGATCCTTCAATGACACCAAACATATGGAGCAAATCTCCCATTTTTGCCGGCCGTTAAAGTAGTGGATGATATATAGTGGCCCTAATTTGATTTTCTGGCCCCCGCACGTGTGTGTCCCTTCCCACATCTGCCTCACATGGATGACACACATATAACTAATGAGATACTCTGTTTGGATGTTTACAAGAGTTGATGTGATTTCTGAAAGTGCTAATAAGTTTGTGAATACTATTTATTTAGAGTTAAACCTTTTTAATTAAATTCTAACTCATGGATATTTAAGTATATGTATTTTCTTTGGAAAATCGGACAGCGGAGATAAAACGTTGCAAAAAGTAAACACTTTTTTTGCAGGACCTTCGCAGGTGAAGGAACACAAGAAAAGGGAGAAAAGGCATGTGCTCTATAGCTGGTGGAAGGGGAGAGGTACCTCAAGAAAAATAACTGTAAATTATCGATCAAGCAACAGACTCCTGTCCAGCTCCGAACACCTTTTAACCCAGGGATGAGGGTTGTGGAGCACCGGCGTGGTCATAACTTCTCAGCATGTGTCACATCACAGGAGTTAAAGCAAACACGGTGGAAGACACAGGGAGCGCAAAGAAGGGGAAGGGAACGAGGGTTTGGGTTTGGAGGAGGAAGGAGAATGCCAGACAGAGGCCGTCGGTGCCGAAAGACGGCAGAGGAAGTGAGGCGGGAGTGTCCCCTGTGACCACTTCCTGGGTCACGGAGCATGACCTCCTCCATCTGGAGCCAATCACTCAATTCTTGACAACTTCCTGAAACACCTCAACCTATTTCCTGCATCCCAGCACCCCCACGACCACGTCTCCCACATATCTAACTCCTTTCGTTTGTCTTTCCATCTGTCCGACTCCTTATTGATTTTAAACTTTCACCTTTAACTCCTTCCTCCATGTCTTCCATTGGAAAACTTTTCCAGAGGTTACCCTCTTGAGGGGTTAATGGTATAAATGCTACAAGGAAACAGACTAGATGAGAAATCAAAACCGTTTATCCAAATGGAACAGCATGAAGGAAATGTTTTATTACTGTGAAATCTTTTTTTTTTTCTGTGCCACCCTCCCTCCTCCTCCTCCTCCTCCTCCTCCTCCTCCTCCTCCTCCTCCTCCTCCTCCTCCTCCTCACACACAATCACACACTCACAGCCATTATTTTCCATCCATTTGTACCTGAAATCTTCTCATGTCCCTCGGGTTTCCTGCCGTCTTCAGACAATTCTGGTTACATTTCAGGAAGAACTTCAAGAAAAACCTGCAAAGGTAAATAAAAGGACACGTGTTTGTACATCAGCGACCAAGGAATCACGCATGTGATTATTTGATACCCTGCAACACACTGGCAGTCAAAGGAGACATTAATTATTTTCTGGAGACAGGTCTTTTGTGTGTGTGTGTGTGTGTGTGTGTGTGTGTGTGTGTGTGTATATGGGTGTGTGTGCACATCTGATTACAGATCTGACATCGATCGCAGATGTTTAGTTTAGTTTTAAAGTCAATGTTATTACACTTTAAATCAAGAAATTACATTTTGAAGCACAGTCCAGTGAAAAGCGCTGCTGTGTTTCAAAGTAAACTAGAGACAGTGATGTATGCCAGGGGACTCGAGGGACAGTGGTGTCCCGCAATGCCGTATTTGAACCCCCACATGGGAATGGAGAGGGAAACGAAGTAGAGACAACTACAGAGAAAGTGAAATGAGGAGGGGGGAAAGAAGGAGGTAGTGACAGAGGCACTGGTATGGACATGAATTTTTGTTTTCAAGTATATGTGTCTCATTATGTATGTGAGTTTACTTTTGAGTGTGATCGACTGTGGAGACACAGAGAAGGAGGGAGAGAGAGGTGCTGATAGCCTCTGCTACACCAAAGAAAACCTGAGAGAAAGGTGGAATAAATAGGAGAGAGGGAGAGTACGGAGAGAGACTCCAAATCCCAGGTGTACACAGTTCGGCAACACGGCCCGCTGCCATGGCAACGCAGCTCTGCCGCAATCCCAAAGTCCCCATGCTGAGAGGCAAAGACAGGGATGGGAAAGAGAAGGCAACAACAAGAACACATTCCATCACTGAAATACAGCGAGGAGGGAAGAGAGAGATTTGGCAAGGTGAGAGGCAGGAAAGTACATTAAGAGGGCAGGTGCAGATGAAGCTGAGAAGATCCAGTCAACTCTCAAGATAGTGACAAATTAAGGACAAAAATAAAGGAGCACAGAAACGTTGCATGGTTGTAATATAATTATGGGAACTGGCAAATAAAATAACGTGTAACCATTAAACCAGATGTTCAATTCCCTTCACAGTGAACACATCTCCTGTCTTACATGAGAAACTCATCCATTAATGCTGATATTAAACAAACAATAACAGTGCAAAGAAAAAAAAAATGCTGCAGAAGAAGGCAGCGGTTCGGGGCTACATGGGTAGCTCCAATCCCACCCACACTGTGCTCTCTGCAAATATAAGTCATCTTAATGGAGAGCGTTTGTTTGGAGAGGAACTTCATATTGGCCCCACAGCCCTGAATCCTCCCATCGAATACTAATCTCTCCCTCATTCTGTCAGATTTTACTCGCTATTCTTCCATCACTTGTTCCAGCTTCCTCCCTTGCGAACAGGACCTGGCTTGCAACTAGTTCTCAGTTCCAACAGCATGTCCAATATTTCTTGATTTGAGTTATTTTGTCGGAGGACAATCAATATTGTTGTTGGCACAGGGTGATTATAATTTATCAGAGAGAGCTCAGCGCTCCAACCTCGAAGCTGCACTAGACCTCTGCGAGGGGTGGAGACAAGTAAAAGGGCACATCTGCACCTCTCCCACGTCCTCTTTCCATTTGCATCATCGTTGATGTCTGGCTGTCACACGTCCTTATATCTATTTGCACACCTTGACAGAAGTTTCAGGGGATCACCACGTATGCTGTGCATTGTACAGGGAAAGTTATGCATCATTTCAGATTCTTGACCCTGTAAGTGGACCATAATAAAAAGTGTTCTGTTTCATTTTACAGACTCCTTTGGGGGTCATGCAGCATATACGTTATATTCTACACTCAGATTCTTACATTTCTTCTAATTTTTAAGGAGATATCAACTTTATAAAGGTAATCCATAAGAGCACAGTTACATTTTTGGTCTAATAACTATCTCCACAGCCTGGTCGTGCCGTGATTACATCCTTGTTTCCAACCGCTCATTTGACTAACCGAAATTTCTGCTGTGTAAGTGCCCCAGATAGCAAACTCACAACCCTAACTCGGAGGTTGTCCACATCCGTCCCAGGCTTTGTGCACTTTCTGAGGGTTCTTGACCTTGTTTGTTGACTTCTTCTCATCATTCCTTGTTTGTATGACACCAGATGTCTCACGCATGCACACACACTCGCGCAGAAGCTCACGTTCACACGCATGCATGCACACTCTAATACACTGACACACCCACCTTTGCCCCCCTCCCAAAAACCCATTGAGTCAACTTTTCACCCCCCTCAGTTCGGACGCACACAGCTGCAAATGCTGAAATTAAAGCGAGACATTGACGCATATATTAGCATGCATTAGCCGCTTCCCCTTGCCCACTTAACATGCAAATCTCCCAGCCCCGTCGCCTCGCACCTTCTGCCACACATTCATTTGCTGAATTATAATTAGACTAATCTTGCATAATTAATAAGAAGTCGAGGACCCTCTGTTTTTTATCCCCTCCTCTATTGTGGTTGCAAAAGTTTAATATTGCTGTTGTTTGTTTTTGTTTTGGTAATGTAATACACCCACACACCTCCCCATCCACAGGGAAGAGACAAGGAGAACACGCGGAGAATTGGAGGTGATCCTCAAGTCACAGGGAAATTGCAGAGAAAGGCTATTTTCAAAGAACTCCAATAGCATTAGCGTGTTTCTATTTCATGTGCGCCATGTTATGCATTGTTCATTCCATAAATGATGATTCTGTTTCATTAAAACACTGTCAAACGAGTAACGCCGTGCAAATAAAAAACTAATGAGAAGTATGAATCAACTTTTAGACTGTCTGTAACTGTGAATTATTTAGTTTTTAATTGGAAAATGAAACTTGCTTAGTTGGACAACGGACTGAGAGGCTTCTCAGATTAGATTTCCGACAAAAACTTGAGAAATAAAAAAATCTCTTCACGATAACTAGTTTGAAAAGTAATTGAATTTCACCGTGTGCTGCACGTTGTCAGCAACGGTAACAAGTTTTATCGTCTGCAACATCTTCCTTCCACAGACACACTTCAAACAGGAAATACAAACAAAACATACCCAAGTCTTAAACCTTGGGATCATTTTACACTATGGCACCACAGGGAGTGTGTGTGTGTGTGTGTGTGTGTTTTTTCTTTTCTGTCTTCACTTCTGTATCTCTGTCAAGGCCTCCAGTCCCTTTG
This sequence comes from Planiliza haematocheilus, assembly GCA_005024645.1. Classification (NCBI taxonomy): domain Eukaryota; kingdom Metazoa; phylum Chordata; class Actinopteri; order Mugiliformes; family Mugilidae; genus Planiliza; species Planiliza haematocheilus. The sequence continues at coordinate 4,371,293 of SRSE01001388.1, read as the reverse complement.
GTCTGCATCTGCGTTAGTTCCCAAGACTAAACATTGGCCACGCAGCATGAGTGGGGAATATCAGTAGTGACAACCTGTTTAACTAATACTAATTTCATGACCAAACAAGAATCACGACACTAAAAAAAAACAATAAAAGAGATGCTGTTTTTATCAAATAAATTTTCATTCTCATTTCATGGACGCTCAGTTTCACATTTCTCAGTCCACTGCAGCATCTGTTACGCATAAGTGTTTCTCACTCTGCTTTACACATGGCCTTAATCATGCAGCGAGCACCTAAGCAGCACAGGACAAAAAATTTTCATAGGCATTCATCATCACTAATCACTGTTGACATAAACTGCCTTTTCACATAGTCATAAAACACATCACCCTTTGTGCTCATTGTAAATGAAGGTTTACTGGTGGCAGCGGTTCTTGAAGCATGCGATGCAAAAAAAGGGTTTTAAAGCAAAGCTTAAAGCGAGCGGCGCTGCGAGAAAACTTTCTCCACTCCTCTCCCTTTCTGGGGTTGGCTTTGGTCTTATAATGTTGGGTTTGTCCACCAAAGATGACAAATTTATGTCTTAACACAAAAATATGGGATGAGAAAATTTAAGGGAAAAAATGAGGAGGAGGAGGAGGAGGAGGAGGAGGAGGAGAGGAGGAGGAGGATGTCATCATTTTTGTTCAGCACATGTGAATGCCCTGCTACTCAGAAAGAGAAAAGAAACGGGGTAAGGCAAAGAGGTGAGGACAGAAAACAAGAGCTGCTCTTCTTCATACATGTCCACTCATCAATTGCTGATAGATATAAGGTGTACGTAATCCAAAGAGACTGCAGAAAGAGGTAGATAAAGAAGAGATGAGGCAGCAAATAGAGGAAGAGAGGGAGAATGTTGATGTCCTGTATGCAGGACCATCACTCATCAGACATCCCCTCCATTACCGCCTCCCGCCCCCCACCGCCACCCTGAAAAAACAAAACAGTGTCCTGACATCGCGGTGGAGGGGAGCCGAAGGGAGGGCAGGGAGGGAGGGAGGAAAATTAGGAAACCAGATGTGAAGCATTAAAACATACTGACATGCAGAGGGCCTTCCTCTGCCACACTCACACACTGAGAGCACTAACTCATACAGCAGGTCGAGATGCATGCACACATGCGTGCATGTGTCACATGCAGGCTGTACAAACCACGCACACACGTATGAACCCGCCGGAAAACACACAAAGACAAATAGGGACTCGCAAGCGACCATGTGTGCACAATCCATCACGCAGGATTATACACATTAGCAAAAATGATGTCCCAAAAACAAATGTTAAAAAGTCATATGCATGTAAGTGCTAGCTGATTTTTAATAAAACATGTACTTAATAGGCCAAAGCACGCCGTAGCTCATGGCTATGGACGAAGAGTTTAATAAACCAGTGTTGACCTAAGACTGTTTCACGCTGAGGCACAAATCTACAGATGGGTCGTCATGCATCACTGTATGGATATGCATCCAATTAGTACATGTGCCCTGACTGAGGAATGGCTGGGGGTGCTTTGTTTTCCTCCATGAAGAGAACTGTGTTTTAGGGAGGTGGGGCAGGGAGATATGTGTGTGTGTGTGGAGAGAGGGAGGGGGTACGTAATAAATACCCCTGGACCAGGGTCCCCTGGCAGACTGGAAGCTAGACTGGTCACCAGGGTTAACACCCGGGGCACATGACCTCTGACACTGCTAATGGGGCACAGAAAACCCTCCACGAACTGATACCCCCTCTGTCGCATACCACCACAGGACCTTTCACACCAGTCCTCCCGGTCCACCCCCTCTCGTCCCTTCCTAAAACATACAGGGATATCTGTGGCATCAGCTTTACTCTCCTTTCACCAGCAAAACGTCACACAGACAAACTCGCCACACAATCTTCTCTCACATTTAGTTTTAAACACAAGACCAGTCATCACTGACAGCAACACACTGCCCCGATCTCTCTCAGCATCTCTTCTCAAATCCTTTATGAGCTGGGAAAGTGTACAGCGTCAGTGCCTGCATGTAACTGACCAGATGAAATGGATGTAGGAAGTATTCAGATCTCTCACTTAACAATATGAACATACACTCACTCACCAGTTCATTAGGTACACCAGAGGAAAGGAATGGATCCTGGTCCAGCACTAAATCTTAGCTTTGTGAAGGTTATGGTATTCAGTATTTGTTTAAAATAACTGAGAGAGAGAGCTGTTGATTCAACTGTGTTTTCATTTTGGAGGCTGTGGTTTGTAGCACTACTGACTGAATTGTGTTGTGCTGACCTCACACATGTTTCCATTATTTTGACAACCCCATTTCAGTCAGTGGGCTAGGCTAAATAGAAGAGATACTTTAGTGTTTAGTTGAGTTCAGTTAAACAGCGCCACAAACTACATCCTCCAGAATGAGCATACAATTAAATCAGTACATTTCCTACGCTGTTTCAATAGTTGAACATTCACTGGACAATACATAGCTAATTTTATTCTCTATATTTATACTTTTCTATATTTATATATATTTTTTTTTACTTATGGCTTGAATTGGGACCATTGGGAACATTATAACAGACATGAACTGAGATTTATTTCAGGTTATATTAGAATGCATTTGTTTTCACTAGTGTACCTCATGATTTGATTTAGTTAAAATTGAATGCAAGGCCAAAACGTGTCTTCTTCTTCTGTGTAATCCTCGAGTCTAGTATCTCATGTGTGCATAAGATACAGCATTGAGAAGTTTGACTTGATTTGCTGGATAAAAGTGCAAATTAATGCCCTGTATTTAAAAGAAAACACCATGTCTTACTGATAGTTAATCATCTCCAGGTATTGTTTCAAGTAGGCAACGAGCACATGAAGCTCACCTCTTTATAAATTTGTCTGGTGGATTGGCTGTGTCCCTTTTGGCCTCTCCTCTGTTGCCTCCCAAGCTGGCTTCACCTCTGCAACCTCAGCCCAGACCCACCCCGTCTCTAAACTTGAGAACTGTGACAAAGCCAAACATTTTAACCACTGGTGCTGATTTATGGAGCTTGGAAGAGCAGTAAAACCTTCAGGATTGCCACCGCAAGAGTGTCTGTGGCACGGTGGGGCTGAGAGCAGAAGAGTGCCGAGAGGAAGAAAGTGGTATGATGGGAAGGGTACACAAGAGGCACTCCAGCGTTTCAACGAGGTTTCTCCTGGGTGCAAAAAGTGTTTTACCGCATAGCCTCTCGCCAGCTGCTAAATGTGCATTTCAACAATTTAAAATGAATTAATGTTTTAGTCTCCCGAGCTTAGCCAAAGCATAGATTGCATACAGAGCTTGGCCACATGGGACCACGGTCAGCCTGCCAAAGAGATGGATATGGATAGATATTCAGAGTCTAGAGAACATGAATTCACAACCAGGACAGGGAATAGAAGTCCCATCAGTGGCCTGACCTCTCCCAGCATGCTTGGTGTGTCCTGAGGGAGGAAGATTCAAAATATACTCTCATAACTGTCAGATAGACGCACGAAGCACCTTCTACATCTGAATAGATTTCAAACATACCAGAAGGTCATCGGCAATACACCAAAACTCATCTTACTTTTTCAATACCCTTTCAATCAGTCCGCAACTAATCACATTTACCAATAACATGCATATATCAAAGCTCGACCCGGAGAAGAACAATGAATCTGGGATGGATGCCACCGAGAGGGAGAGGAGAGGAAAGAGAAGCAACAACAGAAGGAGAAGAGATGTCTTCTTAATTAGCCAGTAATGATAAGATCTGACAAACAACATCTGTTTCCAGAAAGAGAGAAGAGGGAGAGGGGAGGGGGGGCAAAGAAGGAGAGGGCGAGAGAGCGGGATAGGAAGCTGGATGAGAGAGGGAGAGAGACGCGGCTGAGAAACCTGCGAAGCCTAGACAACAGGGACCTGCTTGTAAGAAAGTAAAGGGGGAGCCGAGGGGATGTGTAAGGGAGGGAACGCTGTGTTGCGTGACACAATAGAAGAATGGAGGATGAGAAGTATAACAGAAGAGAAAGACAGACAGGGGAAAGAAAACTGACAGGGTTGAGGGAGTCGAAGAGCCAGGACGAATATGACAGACAGAGGGAGGAAAACAGATCAAAATGGGAGAAAACGAGGAAGATAGACAGACGGAGAGAAGGTGAGCTGGATAATGGAGCTGAAGGGAGAGAGGAGGAACGTGTGAAGAGACGGGAATGGAATCACTCAGAGGTCCAGGGTGCTGTAATTTACTGTCCGTGGCTAATACACAGCAAATGTGTGGGAGCCGAGGACTGCGAGAGGAGAAGGGGAGCCGGGTGGTTGAGGGGCTGAAGGGAGGGCACGCAGACTGTTGGGGCTCTCAGCATGCCTGCTGGGAGCCTGTCAGCAGTCACATCACCCCCTGCCCTCAGCCCTGACAGATTCATCAGGACCATTACACACACGCATACTGGCATACACTCATGCACATATCTGAAATATCACAGCGACGCTACAACTGTTAAATTGCCGCAACTGTTTCCCCTTTAGTATTTTCACCCACGATGGGGTAGACACATCTGTTGTATAAATAATTCAGAGAGCTGAACACAAAAGAAAGCCAGCAAAGATTTGGGCTTTCAGTTAATTGTATTTACTGCACAAGTCTATCCTGTGCTTTTTACCATATTTGTCCGTCAGCATTGTAAATGGAAACTAAAGGTTTTTTAGAAATGTGGAAATCTTGCATTAAGACCGTCTCCGCGCAAAGCATTCTTGCGTGGTTGCTTTTTCCGTGACCCACAGGAAGAATAACTACTGCCTCAAGCGTGAGCCAGCATGGATACTTAATCAAATTTTATTTAAGAAATACTGCAGATGTGTAAATATTAGTGTTTGGAGATGTTTTCAGAAAGTGAAAAGTGAGGGATTGGAGAGAGCTCCAGCTCCTAGGAAATTTCAGGGTCCGTCCAGGTCCGAGATTAATAGACAAACAAAAAACAAGGTGGCTTGCGGGGCCGGCACAGCACCGGGGGGCATTGTTAAGTCATTAGTGAAATTTAAGACCTTAAGAGAGGAGCTTGACCAGTCACACACACACACACACACACACTTATGGCTCCACCCCCATCAGCAGCAAGCCAAAGAAAACAGCCCTTGTTCCTAAATACCACTGCTAACTGGCCTCTGACTCCACAACCACCCACACACACACACGTACACACACCAGATCCTGATTGCGCTGTTACAAGATCCTTTTACAAAATAATGCAGGAATTTCACATGAAAAATAAACCCAAAGACACACACACAAAACCACACAGCCACACACTTGTTAGCTTGCTTACAATCTGAAGTACCCCTAAATCACACTAATCTGCCCCCCTTCTGATCCTCTGAGTGCCCCCTACTTAATCTCTTCACTGCTCAACCAAAGGTGAACCCTATTAGTGGTTAGTCAAATGGGAGGGTTTGCCCCAGCAACTCACGGAGTGCGAGGCCTTTCAAAAATGCCATTGAGTTGCAACTCAAAACTTCTAATTCCCCCCCCATCCCCACTGCATCCCACCCACCCTAAAAGTCCCCCTGCTGTTCGTAGACATTAGCCCATTGGTAGTCCATTCCCATTTCCTGTCAAAACATTTCTCCACCGCTCTCTGCTTCCTACTGCCCCCTGTGTAGACTCTCTAAGAAAATAAACCAGGCGCTCTTCTTGTAGCTGGGTTCAAGCCACAACAACCGACGCTGGCCGAAGCAGAGCAAAGGTGACCAAACACAAACTCGGCCCATAACCTACCACTCATTATACATTTCCTGTGCGCGCACTGGAGTCTCCCCAGTTTGCACGAGGCTGCATCGCGGAAAGCCTGAGACATACCGAAGGTCCCTGAACTCATTTTTTACCAGTCCAACTCTGAGTGAAGCTCTCACTATTTGAAGCAGTAACTGTCAGTGAATTTGATATTCTAGACATCTCATAGTCTCTCCCTGTCTGTCTTTGTGTCATTTTCCTGCTTGCATTGCCCCAAGGGAAGAGCCATCCCAGTGGTCCTGTGCCAGCTGCTCAGTGGTCCAGCCTGTGTGCCGCTCCGCTGTGTGAGGCGGTGTGCACTAGAGCCTCAGGCCCCTGTCGCCACGCTGCCTGGTCCCCTGCCTGAGGTGGTTGCTGACAGGGGGTCTGGAGGGACTGGACAGTAGTAGCCCACCAGGGAGAGACCTGTGACAATGGACTGTGTCTGACTTTGTCTCTGTGGAAGTATATATGTGTGACAGACAGGTAATTTATACATATTAATATCGACGGATGATTTGGAGCGCTGCTACTCTGCAGCCGCATCTGTGTGTTTTGTGAATTCCAGCGGCAGAGATTTCCCGATTTGCTTGCAAAATTTAAAACTACAACATGAAATCCTAATTTTCCGATGGACTGTAAGACATTTATTAGATTCCTCGAAACATTACGAGCAGGCTATATTAAACTCCAGGTTACCATAGCAACATATTTCAAACAATTGTGGAGCTGAGCCACACCTGGTGAAACTTACACCACCAAGTAAACTGCACACAAATGAGGAATAAAAAAAAAAACAATGACAAAGTTGGTAAGGGTTAGCCAGGGTAATAATACACTCTGAGGTGTGTGGAAAAACACATAAAGCCAAACAGAGTGATGTTCTTCTCGTCCACCTCATCCATTATGTTCTTATGTGGGGACAGCTCATCAGTCACCGTGCTAACATATGAAAGCATAAATGCCTAGTCAGCTTGTCCTGAATAAACAAAGATATCCAGTCCAATAAAAAAAGCCAGATTTTGAGGCTTTCCTCGTGGCTAACTCATACAAATCTAGAAACCCACACATTACATTAGTTGAAGGTTGGCGTGTCTCAGATTGCAGCAACTTTTTACCAACAACATGCTCACACACGAAGAATGTGCGTCCTCTCTGATGCGGATAAAGGAGGAAAGTGATACTCAGACAGTTTATTAATGATGATTTGTTCGGAGCTTAAATCTATCAAAAGATTTTTATATATTTGATTGAAATTTATTTTTTCTTTCCTCAAAAAAAAAAAAATAATAATGATCAGAGAGTTAAGAGAAAAAATGTGATACTGCTTTCTGCTTTTTCTGAAGTATAGCGTAGATTGTAGAAGTCAAACATCCTCTGCAGCGTTGGGTTTTGGGCTCTTGACTGACCTTCAGAAAAGTCATACTTAATATAATATGACCGAAAAGGTAACAGCAGTAAAAGAACAGCATGCCAGCGTCCACTGAGAGAGTTATGAGTTTCACCGGACGGTTACAGTAAAGAAAAATCTTATACTGGGAGTATGAGAAACAGACCCCTAAAATGACATTGTTGTCTCACACATAAAACTCTCAAGTGCATATATGACGACCTAACGGGGCGACTTGGCGGCAGAACTTGAGTATGCATCTGGGAAAGGGGAGGAATTCGACCCCTGACACGGTCCAAGAATTGTTACTGCATTTATTCTTTGGCTGATAGTTTAATGTTCTGTTCCCAAAGACTCGCAGCTTCTTTTTTCTTTTTGGTTGAAGCTGAAGAATGAGGAGGCCGGTGTTCCCCACCATTAGCAGGACAAGGAGAAACTATGCGGCCAGCTGTGAGAACAGGTAGACGGCCATGCCCCGCAGGAAGCACAGGAGCAGCCCTCATCGTATGATTATTTATTATTCTTATTTTTAATTAGTTTATGACAGGCATGCACAAGAAGGTGGAAAGACTAACATCAAGGCAGATTGTCAGACTCCCTCTTTAACTCACCACTGTGAGAAAAACCAGACATTTACATACAGCAACATGTGTTAATCCATAAAAAACTATAAAAATGCCATGTAGTTTTACCGCACTGCAAACTCTCTGCATGTGTGCGTGGAGGTTATCATACAGTAAGTTTCATCATTCATACCTCATAACTTAAGATATGAACTAGTAAGTGCAATAATTCACACTTGAACTGTATTATTTAGTAATTGAGCTCAAACTAAAGCAATCTTCTGCACATCGATTAGCAAGGGGGGGAGAAAAATACCCACCACACTTACTAGTTGAAACAAACATGTGGTACATGTACATAACTAGAACCAAGACTGCAAACAGATCAATACAACCCACAACCTAAGATTAAGAGGAATGGATTCTTCTAGGAGCCAGGCAACTGAAGTCGAGTCATCTCTCAGGACAACCAATGATTGTTTAAATGGTAATATTCAGAAGTCAAATTTATCCCTTGAAAATATAAAGAAACCACCAGATTTTGTTCTAAGCTGTTCCAGATGGAGGTGTTTCGTTCGATTTGGTTTGGTTTGTTTTTTAGTATTCAAAATGTGAGACGCTCATTTTGAGTCTGGGGGAGGGAAAGAGCCATATTGACAACATTGGAAAATTCCTATTGATTATTCTTCTTTTCTCTGAGCACCGGCTTGTTAAAAAAAAAAAGGACCTCTCTTGGAAACACGATCAATTAGTGAGATAGTGCTTGCCATTGATCACCCCGCTGCCCCTCACAAGGCTCTTGCCGTACGATGGATCCCTCCGCACACTCCTTATGACCAAATATTGATCTCAGCTTCTTAGCCAAATATAAAAGCACGCAGAGAGCTGACCCCTCCCAGCCCGACCACATGGTCTAATACTAATACTGACATCTGCTTGTCTCCATTGTAAAGCCCACGGTTCACTCATAAATACTGAGGCCCGCTTAGGCCCAGAACCAATATAGCTTCTCAGGGGTCAGAGGTCATTATGGCAATAATGCTGCCATTAACAGATCTGCCTGGGTTAATACTGAGATCTGCTTGGACGAGTTTCTCACAGGGAAAGAAACAAACACAAGGGAACAATGTTAGTATTGAACACGGCGCTGTTTTTTCATTTGACTGATGGGCGGATTTTGATATGTAGAAAACTTTCCATTTAAAAACAGCTGGAAGCAGAGTGTGTTTGGCTTTTTTGTTCAGTAAACCAAGATTCTGATTGCATGACAAATTATAGGGACATGGAGATTTACTTTAAAAAATATAAACTTAAAAAGCTGAGTGTGTGAGCCTGAAGAGTCACACTTAAAGTGATCACCATAAATGCACCAGATATAACTTTACATTGATCGATCAGCCAGTCCATCAATCAAAGATAAGTGACATTCAAACAGAGATGTCACATCAGGCCGGTGAGTGTTACAATTCACCAACGTTAAGATCAGAGAGGTGTAAAACTATTAGACACAGCAGGCGGCGGGGCCATTCGACAATTCTCTCCCATAAGCAACTTGAGTCATCTCTTTGTCAAAGGCTGCCCTTGCTCTCTTCATCCCTCAGTCCCTCCACCCTCTGTCCCTTCACCCCTCCCTATGGATCAGCTGTGATCTCCCCTCTCTCCTTTCACTCAAATCAGGATTAGGGAGAAGGAGAGTTGGAGGGGGTGTTGCAGCAGCAGGAGAAGGGAAGGGGGGTGAGAGAAAACTGAAACAATATGGAAAGGAGATTAGAAAAGAGGGGGTTTGGGCCGTTTGGGGAATTGCAAACTCCCTTGTGCTTGGGTAGGTGTCCTAATGACACCGCCTAATTATGGCAAAATTAGACAGGCTAAAGGGAAGGGGGGGGTATGAAGGAGATGGTAACGTGAAGGGAAAAGAAGGGAATTAAGCAATAGGGAGTGAAAATAGTAAGTGCACAGTAGGAGCAATAAGGGCGACAGGGGTGTGCAGGAGTACAGATACAAGCCAGAGCCAGAGGAGGAAGGGAGCGCAGGGCTGGGAGAGAGAGAATAAAGAGAAAAGAAGCAGGGGTAAAAAGAAGGGTAGTGGCTGGGCGATAGGAGCGAGTGGGCCCCAGCACGCTGCATGTTAATTGGAGAACAGGTGTTGGGGCTGGGAGCAGGAGGCTGATTACTGGAGCCACAGAAACAGACCGTCTCCTCCACACACACACATTCAAACGCAGAGTCACACATAAGCACGAATGCATAGGCTGCAGACACACACACACACACATATACACACATGAATAATTTAAGACCCAAGCAGTGACTAGGGAAAAAGGTCAGTATAGGGGTCACAGAGACACATAGACAATCGCACATACATCCATATACATACATAAATAAACGTACAAGGATCCCACACACACACAAAAAATATACATTTGTTTGTGTACACACAAGCAATGTATAGATACCAGGCACACACATCCTGCCCTGCCAATCTCTCTACTTTCTCTTTTTAAGCGTACCTACAGGGAAACGAGAAAGTGCCCATGAAGTGGGATAAAAGGGCACAAGGCCACGTAAGATTCCATTGGCTTATCAGAAATTAACTGGCTGCTAATAGGCTGCTCCCCGAGGAGAGGATTTCGCAGGCCAGTCAAGAGGGAGAAGCCCTCATCAGGACGGGATATGCCCAGTGTGATTAGAGAGTACAGTAGGTCAATGATTCCATTTAAATCAATCCTCAGAGCTGCACACCAGCCTGCACGCACACACACACACGTGGTATGTCACAAAGACGTATGGATTGTTCTTCTCTCACCAACACCACCAAGCTACTTACTAACAAATTTCAAGGAGGTTTGGCCGTGTTGGGAGGAAGTATAAAAAGAGTGCGGAGGAGGTTCTTGTGAGAGCGACGCTCTACAGTAAATGGGAAAAGCAGCTGCTCCAAGGTATTCTGGGAAAATTCAAAAAACAACAGCCCAATTTTTCCGTTATAAGAAAACTATCTTCAGCTGAGATCCTTTGAGACACACTGTCAACAGCCAGCCAGCTTGAACTGAGGAGGGGAAAGAAAAGGGTCCTTGACGTATATGAAGTGAGTGTTTTCTAGACAGACAATCGTAGGGAAGGAGAGCGGGAAGAAGAGGGGGAGCGAGGAGGAGGAATCACCGAGTGAAGAGGTGATGAAGGTTGCATCTATGACATCGCAGAGAAAGTATTTCACATACGGCCCGCTTGTGAGCATTTATCACACTGGTTAATGCCAGGCAGACTGTGCGGGACCTCCACAATCCCCCAGACGTGAAGGCTCTCGCACACGCTGATTACTGGGGTGGTCGTGCGCCTTTAAAGCTTGATAAGTGGATGTCAGGGTGAACATTTACTACACATGTGAGCATGTCTGGTGGTATGAGAGAAGCCACATGCTTCTGATAGAAACTCTCTGCTTTTGTCAGGTTTCAGGCGCTGTGTCGACACGAGTGACCAAACTGAAACAGATCCGAGAGGGGCGCGGATAGATCGACGGATATACGTAAAGTAGGAGAGAGAGAGGGAAGAGAGGGAAACACATGGAGACAGTATGATGCAGTCCGCTTGCAGTGATGCAGTGTAAATGGACTACTGTGAACATTTCTCGCTGTGTTTGGAAAACTGATGTTATTATGTTGAGTTAAATATTATGTGAACGTAAAAATATACCAGAAATCTATTGAACCCACACATAAATACATCGCCATCAATCTATCTGCTTTACAGACAGTGGTCACTATTTTTAATGGCTGCAAATGCATTGGTTGATTGGTGACATCTCGGCACAAGGAGCTCCTCATCAAACCATGATTTCACTGTGTCACTGTGAGTGAACATGTACGCACAAAGAAAGAAAGAAAGGTCAACCAGAACATCAAGTATGGAGAGGTGCTTGTTTGAGGTGATGGACACTGTGTGGGACATGGTTTGATCTCATTACCTGTCAATGATGACCGGATCAGAGGGCGTCTCATTCCTATTGCCGCAGCTCTTCTTCTCACAACAGCGACTGAGTGGGCGGTTAGAGGAACAGAAAAGGAGAACAAGTCAGTGTGAGGGGAAAAAATAACAAATTAAATAGGAGGAGTCATCGTTTGAGGGGCACATCCACATCCACAGGCCCAGACTACACTGCTCCACAGTAGGCCACGATCCAGGGACACACAAAGGAGGCATGAGAGGGGAGGGGGGGGCAGTGGACAAAAGAATAAAGGAGGAAGAAAAGGTACAACAACACACCCTACAAACAGTGAGAGACCATTCAAAAGTGAAAAGCCAGCCAGGCAATCTGTCACATTGATTTTGAAATCAAACTCAACCCCCACGCAGCCTCAGTGCGCACACACACACACCGTCCCACAACATCCTACCATTCGTCAGCAGTCCTGTCCGAGGAGCCTGCTGGCCACCCAGCACCCCCCTCCCCAAAGTCCCCTTCACTGCATAACAAAAGTGCCCCCACCCCTAACCATCTGCCACCCCTACACCTCGCCTCACCCCTCTCGTGTCCCAGCTTGGCCCTGCCCTGCCCCCCTCCGCCCCCCTGTCAGACGGCCTCACTCCCCAGCTGTGACGCTTGCCCTCTGCTTCTTCGGCTCTGTTATTAGCCAGCTGTGAGTCACATTCGGGCATCTGCTGGCTACACAATGGCAAAGCCCACTCCGTCTTAGCCCCTCTCACCATGTCCCAGCCCCCTATCCTTCCCTGTTGCCCTCAAATCCTAGGTCAGTGCACCACTTCCAAACCGCTTCTCTATCCATTTTCACCTTTTCTCTTTATTCGCAAAATAATATCCACTTCAGTTTTTAAGCCACGACCACTTCTTAAACTTTTAAAACAACTCTCTGACACTGGCTGCACCATTACACTTGTCATGTTGACAAAGTTCTTACATGTCGCTAAATCCTGAAGTTATATGAGTGAAAGTCGGATTGTTTCCCTAAAGTGTCTGGTGCTGTCAGTTGCGGTCTGGCTTCAAAATCCCAGGCGAGACAGAGAGAGGGGAGCTCCAGGAAGAAACAGGAGCCGGTCTGGGTACATGCTGCGTTACAGCAGGGAGCAACAAGAGGCTAACTCTGTCACAAGGATGATGACAGACAGGCAGGAGTTAAAGTCCAATAACCGATTTTTTTTAAAGTAGTGCCCCAAGCATTGTCTGAAAACCACATTTCAAGCTGACTGAGACAAAACAAAGCGAGCAACGGGTGTTTGGATTTCATCCCTGTGGGTGCAGGTCTCGCTGACATTGAGTGTGTGTGCAACACTCACCTGCACATAACCTCGTGTGTGAGCAGCACTCTGCACATTTCTGGATTCTTGTTTTGTCCCTCATACGATATGGGCTGAGAGGAGGAAACAGAGGAGCAGATTGAGTTTCTTGTCAAATAAAACCTCCTGTGTGCTGAAAATGGAATGGCCCACGAGAAGAAGGAACGTTCACCAACCTGTTTGGTGACAGAGTCGATAAGTCTTGCGTATAGATCTTGTTCGGTGCGAACCCCTGCAAAGAGAGCACAATGAGGAGTTATTAGTAACTTAAAAAAACGTATTTAATATAAAATCCCTCGTCCTTTGTTCTTTAGTTAAATTTAAACAGAGAGTAAAAGAGAACTCAGACATATTTTATTGTGCATTATTCACTGATCAACTTTAAATTAAGATCCATTCAATCAACTTTAATTGCAAAATACTCTATTATACTGGCTACTACATACGAGCTGATTCATATAAATACATATGAGAAGTGTATTCTTAAAATAAAAAGGAAAGATTTCTGATAAGAATCTTTTCTCTCTTTTTTTTCTCAGACTCTGGACAAGCTCTCACGAAAAAGCATTGAATTCTGTCCAGCCAACATGGAGGAACAAGATTGGCATGCAGCTCATATTTCCGCTATGATGGTTTCTGAGGGGATTGAGAGCTATTTGATGTTTGATGATTATTAGTCATGTTCTGCTGCGAGGCCACGAGTTACAAGCAGATTCTCACGATTTGTCAAGGGGCTCTTTTTTTTTTTTTGCCGACGTTTCTGTGCTAACTTGGGATTCGGTTCGGCTGACTGACGGGAGATTACGCTACACACCAACAGGTAAAATAGGAACTGATCTTCTCTTAGCCGTACATTTGTCTTTGCTTTTTTTGCAGTCAGGTAAGTGCCTGTGTGAGATTTCCAGAAACACCTGAACATCTGGATGCTTTAACACCACCACTGTAAATCACACTACAGAAGGAAACAATGTGTAATGAATGGCTTCTTGAGAAAAGAGCTCTTTACCCATTTTTTTTTTTTTTTTTTTTTTTTTACAGAGACTTTGGAGAGTATTGCTTTTAAAATGTGTTCCTCTCATCAAAGTCTCGATTGAGATGCCTTTGATATCACTTGGGGGAAGGGGATGAGAGGAGGGGATGTAGAGGAAGTGCTTTTGGTGTGCTTGTATGTGTGTGTGTGTGTAAATGTGTGTGTGAGGGGGTTGCTCTGGAACATGTCTTTTATCTTCTCTCCCATGGGTGCCAGTGCGATGGCAGAGTAGGGGCAGCAGTGGCTCATGGGAACCAAATTTCTCTGTGTATCCCCTCGATCTGATGTAGAAGCACCATTGGGAGGAGGAGGGGGGTTGGCGGAGCTGGGGTGGATGAGGAGGGGTTGGGTTGGGTGGCAACATGTACCTAATTTCCTCATACACAGGCTCAGAAGTGGCTGAATGTTGAGTTGTACAAACCCAGAGATTGGATAATGAGCTGCAGGTAATTTATGAGCTCAGGGACGAGAGGTGCGAAGGGATGTGAGGCGTTAGGTATAACATTTTCAACCAAATCCAAGGCTCGGCATCATGTCTAAATTATCAAATTAGGCAACTTGGAGGGCAACGAATCTGAGAACTCACAGTCGAACCCACTCACCGTTGCTGTAGAGGAGCTGGAGCTTGTAGTGAGTGCCGTTGTTGGTCTTTTCTCCCGTCTGCTCCTTGGAAACGGGGAACAGAAATACAGACAAATGCAGGGCATGCAGTTAAGCTCACTGGGGTATAGATAAGTACAGCTGGGCATCAGCACACAGTGTTAAGCACAGTGAGTCTCTCCTAATCCTACAGCACGCCCTTCCCATGGAGCAGCATCGAGATCAGAGAGTCGTAGGCTCAGAGCTCATGTGGGACCCTGCGTTGCGCTCATAAGCTGAGCACTTAACCTTGAGTCGGATGTTCTTTGTAGAGGTTGAACTATCATCTCTTATACAAACTCCTAAAACCCAGAGATCATATGCAGTGGTCTTCTCTGTAACTAGGTAGTAGGCGGTTATAGGCGCCTGGGTGTGTGTGTGTTTGTGCATGTGTGTGTGGGTGAAAAGTATGTTCCAGCGAGTGAAAAGTAGTGTGTGTGAGACTGAGCAGCAGTCGACCTTGACAGAAAAACTTCCTTTCTGCTATCCCTCCTTCCCCCAGGCTCTCCACTAGCCCCTCACTTCTTCCCTCTCTGTCTCTTCTTCCCCCCTTTCTTTCTCTTCCTCTACCTCTACTGGTCTTTCTAAGTGGTCTCAAAGGAATGCTCTCTGGTCCAATAACCCAGGAGCCTGGCATCACAGAGATGAGTGCGAGAGAAGAGGAGAGAGAACGGGGAGGGAGAGAAATTGGGGAAAGGAGACGGTTGTAGGAAAGGAGAAGCAGCGAAAAATTAAGATGCAAGAAGAGGGGTTAGAGAGTAACGGACCCAAAACTTAATACGAGGGGCGAGGCAGAGACACATCAGGAGATAGATGGATGCATGGCTTCATAAGTTTTGCAAATATACACGGAGGAGCATTTATTTCGCCATGCCATCGCTCTACCTCTGCATAATTACCAAGCAAAAACAGATGCCAGGGTAACCATGCAGAAAATGAACTTCTCCACCGCCATCATATCAGTCTACGCTGGCCTGTGTGGCACAAAGGGGAAGCACACTGACAGCTCTCAGCCCTGGCGTTATCACCACCGCCTCCCTCCCTCACTCCCTAAAACTGTGTTTGAACTTCAGCTGACAGGACGGCGTCTGGCGTCCTTCACACGGAGCCGTCACCAGTTCAGGAGATTCTCGCTCTCCTCGCCACAAGGCAAAAAACTCCATCAACGCCGGGCATAAGGCTCACTCCAAGCACTCTCCCCTCTCTCTCTAGTCCCTCTCTAACTCTGCACCCTTCCTTATTTTGGCCTTGTCCAACCTGAGGAATCCAGCTCCCCCCACAGCAGTATTTAGAGTATGGTGGAGAGGCAAGAAGGAAAAGAGACTTTGATGATTAGTTCACTGTATAACTTAACAGGAGCAAGCATAATTTGCATTTTTAAAAAAGTAGTGATGTCCTCCTAATGAGGCAAGCTGCTAATTAGTCATTAGATATTCTTTTTCAATCCCACATCATCAGCTCATTGAGGGTAAAGCTTGTGTAAACATGTAGCCGTCAGCTGTTCGATATGCTTGGCTTTACTGGGGATGGGGGAGATTAAGTTGAGCACCTGGTTACAGCTAAATGTGTTAAACTAAAAACAAGTCTTGCCGTTCATCACATTTTTAACCAATATTGACGTAAATGCAGTGATTCAAGTGTGATAAATTCCCACAGAACAACTGTGAAGATGAAGATGACATGTTAAACTGACTACGCCCTTAAAATGATCAGGAAGGCTGACATGCACACAGAAACTGCCACACACCTTGTCATGCTCGACAAAGTCTACAAACGCAGTCCTCTCCACCTCCACAGGTTGGCCGTGTCTGTCGTAGAGCGCCAGGACAAAGTGGAAGAAGTTGGACTTGCGGAGATTTGAGGGCGGCTGCTTCTCAAAATGCGCTCTCGACAGAGCTACTCCACTGAGGACACAACAGGGAAAGGCAGTCAGCTCACATATCGTTGTACAGAGGATTTTCAAGTTGTATTTTTTTCAATTGAATTACCAACTAACAAGGTGTGTAAATCGCCTGGAGGCTGGAAATGCTGTATCTATCCAAGAAATAAAACAAACCAAAGACCAGACAGTTCTGGCCTAGAAATGCAGGCCTATGGCAGTAAATCATGACAATTAAATTATATATGCATCTCAGAAATGTATGATTCACTAGAACTTTGAAGAAAGGAAATTATTCAAATACTAGAAACATTGTTAAAGGAAAATGAATCAGTTACAGCTTTCTTAATCCTATAAGGCATTACATTTAGCCATAAAACTATTATTAACTATTTACAGTGATGAAATTACAATATTGATAATAATAAATAATAATAATGATATTAACTTTATCTTATTAGAAGGATCTCATGTGAAGTGTAAAATGACAAACAAAAAAACATGAAAACTTGTTGAAACTTTATATTATTAACTTATATTGGCGCAAAATAAACAACAGAAAGGGAACATTTGATTGCAATTAATCGAGTTCAAATACAAATTAAGGATTCATGCGTGTGGGACTCTTTATGTCAGTTCAATTTATAAAAGATTAAAATAATAATAATAATTTTCAGGTCTGCGCAACAGAGAACCTGAACAATATTTCTGCAAATTTAACTTCGGATCTAAAATTGCCATTTAACATCTTTTCCGACAACTTAAACTCGAGTGCGTTGTAGATATTCCTGCAAAAACGTTACTTAAAATTAAAAATTATAATAAACAAAACCGAGAAAAATTTGCCTGATCATCATTTTAATATCATAATAATTTAAACTGCGTTGTGACGCTCAGCAATTTACTTGTGATATTAATTAACTAACTGCATGATGGCATATGGTAATTAATTGTATTTGTAGATTATGTCTCTAAGATATACGCCTATTATAGTACTTTATTAAACTTACCAGCTTCTTTTTTCTTCTTCTTCTTCTTCTTGAAAATGACACTACATTTTTATGGCTCAGTTTACTGTGTTTTCTCAACCTTGGAGCTCAGTCAGTTTAGAACATGAGAACAGATGTGTGTAAAGAAATGAAAAATGTGTAGCGGATGATTGAACATCTATAAGGGAGTGTGGCAAATAGCCAGGACGACACGAATCAACAGTAGAAAACTGTTCTTATTGCTATTTCTTGAAAATTATAGGTATAAAGTTTGAGGATGAAAAACAATCAGTTAAAATAGCTGCTTGCTCTGGAGAAAGAGGAAACCCTATTTATTTTAGTGACATACAGACACAGGCTTTGAGTAATTATCTCAGCTTGTGTAAATTAAACACGCAATTTAGCCTTTTCTGCGAGTGTAAACTCTCTCATCAAATGTTCCTTTTGTGTGGACTTATGTAGTAAGTCAAAAATTTGTAATCATTAGTTTTAAATTTCAGAAACATTTTGTGCGCATAACCAGAACCACTTCTCGTGACACATTAATAATAATAACGTCAAACTGTTCCTTCGCCATATTCAAAGCCGTTTTATGAGTTTGGGGGCAGTGAGTTTTATTGAAGTCTCAAGTCATATTTTGCAACAAGTAGTTTGCAGCTCATTTCTTAAAAGGCGCCTGCTCTAATGTCAAATACTCACGCATCATAACCCATATTGATTCTATGATGGTGACAGTGGATACTCTCTGTCAAGGTGCTAACAAGACTCAGCGCATCATATGAAAACATGAAGAGAAAGTATTGGTTATGGATCCGTTGTTTAGTACACTACCTTTGTGCCGCTACATTCGCATCCACAACCCCGACATTGCGCACCCATGACCGGACTGGATCCATCTCCTCTCCAAGACTTCTCTCTTTTAATCCGCTCACTTCTCGTATCAGATGCTCCTGGATCCCGAACATTTAAGCCCTGTCCTGATCGGGTGGCGCACTTTTCTGAACTTAAAAAAAACTGAGTTGGACAATTAAAGCACTTTGGCAAACAGCAGAAGGTCCACTTCAAGGTGCTGCGCTCCCCCAGAGCGCCGAAAAAAGAAAAAAAAAAACGATCTTTCGCAGAGCTTTGAAAAATTAATGACCGGCTCTGTGTGATGTTTCAGGAGGCGTCTCAATAAAAACAAATCCACACAGACTTTATTTTATGGTTCAGGCGATTGTAATAAATATATCCCTCCACTGATTACAAGCATCGTCCGAGCGCGTACATCCAGCCTCAGTTCGAGCGCAATGGATCACCTGCTTGGTGAGTTCAGCTCCACCGGCAGTCAGTCTCAGAGTATTCTTTAAAATCTCTGTGTGCAGAAAGTCTTCCTTTGTCAGAAGGCCAGATCGGATCAAAACAGTTGATCCGTGGGCCAGGAAGCCTGTAGTGAACCGCTGTCTTGAAGCATGAATGAGACCCTCAGCCGGGATAGAGCGTGGAGGAGGGGCCTTGGTGCCATATGGGGGACCGATTGTTGAAATGGATGCTCTCATTGGTGTAAAGTGCATCCGTTGTTTGGACTTCTGCCAGATTCAGCATCCAACCAGTGAATCTCTCTACGAACTTTTCACACATTAAGTTGGATTAGGTTTATAATATCAGATTAGCAAAACATTTGGGTGATTTTAAAGCAGAAACTGTACGGGTTGGTAGATTCTGCGAGAAACAAATGTATAATTTCATAAATAGCGCACTGATATTAAAGGTCTTATTTGTGTGTGTGTGTGTGTGTGTGTGTGTGTGTGTGTGTGCGTGTGCGTGTGTGTGTGTGTGTGTGCGTGTGCGTGCGTGTGTGTGTGTGTGTGTGTGTGTGTGTGTGTGTGTGTGTGTGTGTGTGTGTGTGTGTGTGTGTGTGTGTGTGTGTGTGTGTGTGTGTGCAGCCCATATTGTTCTCTTTAGCCGATCCATTATGCAGAATAAATGCCAACAAAATGTTTACGTCTATGATGTGTGAATGTTTTGGATGGTTTCCTAAAGCCACTTGTTAAAAATTCTCCATTTAGATTATGTTGTACATGCTGAGCAGCTACTGGCTTGAATAGGCAGTACAGCAAATCCTGTTGGGTCTATTCATTCAAGTCAACATTTAACACAAGTGCGCTCTCGACAGGCGCGTATTCAGCAGCTCGACCGTCTGCTCCTTTGAACGCAGTGATTCTGCTGAGGACGCATCGCATCAGTGTCATCTGCAACAATGGCCGTCTGGTTGGTCCATCAATCTCCGCCAGCCGCCGACAGGGCTGCGCTCTGATTGGCGTTTGGACCACTGCCTGACAGAGGCCGAAATGAGTTCTTAATCAATACAACAGACTGTGTTATCAAATCCAAACTGGTCATGGAATCACTTACAAATGACAGACCTGTAGCCTACTTTAATATAGCCTGTAAATAAAAATAAGAGTGTGGATATGAAAGTAGTAAATCTTGACAATTCTTATTTCCTTTGGTACCACTTCATTTAGACAAAACAGAAAGTAAAAAATTTCAGCTGTTTTTGAGAAACTTTTTCACAAGCTTAACATTTAGATATTTTTTGTAATATATATTATTAAATGATTCATCAGAACTTAATGTTGATCTGATGTTGATTTTTTTTTTCTTTCTTGTGGACTAAAATTAATTTCCGCTCCCATTCGTCTGGCTTTGAAAGGGAAAGTTTTTTTTCACCAATCCTGGTTCCTTGCCCCTTACCGAGACCATTGTCTCTGTGTGGAGTTTGTGCGCCTGGACAATGAATGTAAATCTCCCCCCTTGGATCCCGCCTCAACTCACCATCTGCCAGCGCGGGACAAAGTCAGATGTTCTCCCAATTATGAGAGCAGTCTCGGGGAATCCTGCTGCCGAGTCTCCGCCCTGTCGCCGTGTCCCTCACACACTTCTACCGACATGACTGACAGCTCTACTTAACCCTAAAACCATGAGAAATCTATACGTGATGACACACACTTTAATAAAATTCCTTCACTCGTTGCAAAAACGCTCCTTCCAGTCTGCTGCATACAGGGATTTACCGGTTCTCTCACTGTCCCACTTAAGGAAAGCACTGCATGAAAAACTGCAGAGCTGAAGCACTGGATTGGTCTCAGAGATTTCAGTGCAGGTAACAGATGGAGCATATTTTGACTATGTATGTGCAGGAAAATGGAGCTTGTGATGGGCTCCCTGCAAACAAAAAGGAAGCCAGGGAGCGGAGATTAAAACTTTGGACATGAAGTTTCTGCGGTGCACATGCTCAGGGATGTGTGGGATAAATATCCTCGAGCATCTTAACTGCGCAGTAGTTTTCTGGGCTTGGCACACACTACTAACGTTAGGCGAGAACTCAGTTTTAGTCGCATTAAATCATTACTCTGATCAAACAGGTTTCTAATATAATCGTGTGAGAATGTTTAGTTTCATTAAGTAACAAAACGGGTCATGTATACCAAATTAGTATAGTAGTGATAATATATTTATTTTAGGAATAGTCCTCATTAGTAGCCAGTGTTTTTGTCCACAACTTGCTGGACGTTGTGCATGTCAGTAGAGAGACCGTGTTATAAGGAGATCGTCCCGACCTGGACCATGTGTTTTGCGGGGGATTCAGTGTTGGGGGGGGGGTCTACTTGTCTACCTTCTCCGGTCCCACAAGTGCGAAGAGCTCAGTCGTGATTATCACAACCCGCAAGATTTGCTGTCTAAATGTGTGGCTTTCTTAATTTGGTGAAGCGGAGAGCCGGGGCGAAAATGGGGGATTAGTCAAACCACAAACGTCTTTCTAATCAATTTAACCCGCTGAGACGGTCAGCCCATGTGTTTTAGGGAGGAGGTGGGGTGAGGGTGAGGGTGAAGCGGGGGGATCAGTGACTGCTAAACCAAACAATGGGGTATCGTGTGCCGCTCGTCTTCTCCAGCATTCCCCTGCTCCCATGGGACACCCAGAGCCACTCTGTGTGGATGGCACGGTGTCCACGGAGGTCAGGAGGGGCGTGGTGTGTGTGCGTGCGTGCTCTTGTGTATGTGTGTGTTTTGGAGGGTGGGGGGGTTGAGACGCAGCAGCTGGTTTCCGTCCCTCCTCTCCACTGTATAGAAAACAACAGAGCTAATGCGACCCACCACGTCTCCAATCGATCGCCTTATATTGCGCTCGGTTTTGTTTACTTATTTAGGCAAGGATGCAGATCCCCCCGGGAGTGTAGGCATCTGCAATTAAAGCTGGGCGGCCACCTTTAGCCTCATTTCTTAACATCACAAACCATCATCTGACAAACCTGTGCCAAACCTCTGGGTCCCTCACTAAGAAAAATACTCATACGAAAAGTGTGATTTTGGATATATTTAGAGTAAACCTGTAGGGGCCACTGATGGACTTAAACAGTGACAGAAGTAAAAGTTTGATCTGAATGCCACTATAAGCCTCCCTATTACTGTTAAAGCCTGTTTTACCAAATGAGACATCTTCTGGTTTTCTGGTTAATTGGGTCCATAATATCAGTGCAGCTTAACATCTGCTGAGCACATTATTCCAGACTTCTCACCTTCACCTTGAGGCGTTTTGACTTGAGGTAACATAAGAAGCACAGGTGTTGCGCTTCCCTTTTAGTCGTTCCACTGCCCCAGTTAGAAAGTTATTTATCGTGTCATGCATACATGAATGAATGTCTACACATAACATATAAACAAAGATCGTCTTCAGTTACAGTTAAAACCAAGCCAGTGGGCACGTTAAATCTAAATAAGAAGGCAGCTATAACTGATTAACTTACGGTGTCAAAAACAAAACATGAAAATTGTTATTTTTTTCGCAGCTATCATAAAGTGAAATATCATTCATAACTAGCTCTGACTGTATTATGGAACAATTCTCTACATATAATAAGAACTAATTCACCCAAGTGATAAAAAGCGTAGGGTGAATTCACATCATAAATGTTACACATGATTTCTTACAAACTTGGCTATAGAAGCAGACGGAAAAAAATACTCACCAACTTTTGAACCTTCTTCCGGCAGGGATTTTCCAGCAAATAAAACACTTCTGGGTGAAAATGGCATTGCTAAATTAATCTAAAATCTGCATTATGTTTTGTGATCTGGGCTGAAGCTAAAATTCACAGTGTTTGTGACCGTTTGTTACGGTCCATGAAAAATTGTATGTCAGTGCCATCTACTGGTCCCCCTATGAATATTGAGCTTCTCTTTTACTAAATTTCCATACACTGTTATTTCTTGAAGTGTTGTTCTGTTTCATCAAGGATTTCACAGTCAGAGACAAATCTGTACAGTCCTTCATTTATTAAAGCCAAAGTGACTCAGAGTCTTACACCAAAGCCTGACCCAAACAAACTGTAGTTTTAGCTTATTTAAGGTTTACCTGATAGTTGCAAAGCAATCACTTTACACAATTTTGATTCATTCAAAAGAAAAAAAAATCAGGCTGACTGATATGCTTTACAATTTTTAAGAATCAAACAAAATTAAATGTAGAGCCCTTCAATATGTTATACATTATCAGTGCAGGTATCAGTGCAATATGTATGTTGGAATTGAGTAATTAAAAATGATCACACAATATAGGGAGTATTTAAGATGCAAAAACAGATTTTTTTCTGAGTGTTTTGGGTCATGGATTCTCCTACTCTGTGAACAGCAGATGACCTGAGAAGAAACTATCTCTGGTCAGACCATTGCCACCATGGTTAGCCACCAGCCAGACCTTATCTCCTTTCTCAAGCCTAATGTAGGTGCTTCCACTTGCTGTGATGAACCCATTTTGCTGTGTGGTGAATGAGTGCAGGATCAGCTCTCCATTGCGCAGCAGATCTACACTGGCAGCGAGGTGGTTGATCGTACAATGGAACTCAAACTCGTAAACACCTGGTTGCTCGCAGGTGAAGAGTCCTGTCTTGGGGTTGTAGGTGTTCTGTCCATTGTAGATCACATCATGGAAGGTGATGGGAGAACCAGCTTTGGGGAAGTTGTTGCCCAGGCGCACAGAGAAGGCCACATTCACTGAGGCGCCAGGACGTCCAGGAGGTCCAGGAGGTCCGGGTGGTCCTCTGGGCCCTGTGTGAGAAAAGACACATGAAGAGTTAAAAAAGAACCTTCTTCTAATAAAATAATACTTAAATAAAGTTTCAACATTCATGGAATATATAACAGGGCGTGGGAGATTTACCTTGTGGTCCTGGAGGTCCACGAGCAACTTCTTCTAGAGGAAAATAAAGATGAAAATCGGCATTTACAAATTACTCCAATACTTTCATCATACAAGCAATCCATTATAATATTTTCAAACAAAACGTTTGGTACATCATGAGTACTTATGGTCAATAGTAGAGTAAATAGTAGATTTACCTGATGATTCCCCAGATCCAGGCTCTTTATTGAAGAGAAAATTAAAGACAAAATGTCAGCAATTTCAAAACACTTTCATGCATACATCATACAAACCTTTCCATTACAAGATTTTCAAGCAATATTTTTAGTACATTACTGTCACTAACTCACCAGCCTCCTTCCATGGACTGAGGTCAAACTCAGGAATGTCAGCGCACTGGGTGTAACCTTCCCCTCGTGGCCTGAACAGGAAGGGTTTCTCAGGTACCTCAGTGATGCCAGAGTTGTCGCAAATAATTCGGGCAAGGGATGTGTGTCTCAGGGCCGCTCTCTGATCCTCAGTGAAGACACCGTCGTTCTCCCACCAGAAACTGAAATTGCACAGTTTGTTAAAGTTTAAGTCTCTGAAAGTTGAAATGTGGATAACACATCTACCTCCAAACCCTGAGCAGTGTCAGTTGTTTAACTTTGAATCTACTTACCGGTCGCCCTCACGGATCCGCTGGAACTGAGTGGCAATGATGCAGCCAAACAGGGGTCCCACTCTTCCTCCAGGGAGTAATGGCTCAGCCACACCTCCCAGCCACACATCAATGTTGTCAGGAGTGCCATAGTGGTCCAGGAGACTCTTGGCCAGTTTTGCGTTTTTCAGCACATGACTCAGCTCTTTCAGATTGCTGGGCTGTGAGAGTCCACAGAACTTGCGCCATTTGTTGTAGCCTAAAAAGGAACATACACATTTAAGGATAGTGCCAGAGTTTAGAAATGGGATGAATATGGAATAAATAGATGTAAAGACTCAATACCAGGGAGTCCATGGTCCCTGCCTCTCTGCATGTTCAGGGAAGCCAGATCCAGTGCCAGCCTAACTGAGAATTGGAAAAGTCTGTCCCTCAGCTCATCACTGATGATGGCATCCTGAGTGTTCAGCTTGGCCGGGCTGCCAACAAGTCCCCTCAGGAGTGGGTCCACACCACCTGAAGAAAACATGACATGATTTAAAGTTGCTCAGTTAATTCAATTTAAGCATAAGAGGGGACAAAAATGTTACATTTATTGCCCATACCCTCAAAGGTGACCCTCCATGGTGTGAAGAAGGCTCGGTGGAGCAGTGGGCTTGGGTAGTCAGGATGGTCCTGGTAATTCTCATCAAGACGGAAGGCGTGAGGTTGAATCATAGTGTGAGCAAATCGGAAGGCAGCTGTGGCGAAGACATTTGCAATGGTGGGATCTACGGTCTCATCATATCCAGGGTAGGTGGACAGCTGCTTGGAAATTAACTCTGGGCCGACAATGTGACCCAGGAAGTCCCTGAAAGTGATAACCTGAAAGACAAAATAAATAAATAAACAGTGAGTGAGCTGATGCATTTGGATTGCATCTTCATCCAGTAATGCCTTTTAAGAAGCCTTTCTCTCTAACCTGGGAATATGCTCCACTGATCTTGCGTGCCTCCTGGTAGAGTCTCTCGCCGTCCCAGTGTGGATTGAGTTTGGCCAGGGCTCGGGCAAGACGGTTGTGCTCACGCAAAAAGAGTGTGTGCAGAGCAGTCAGCGCGATGTTCTCGTTGGAGCGCTCATCCCCTTAAAAGTCACAAGATTAAAGGTAAAGTTGCTGAATGTATTTAACCCAGTTTAATGTCAATGTATTGGGCATCACTCACCAGCAATGAAGCAGGGGACCTCCTCAGCAGTGTTGTCGTTGGTAATTCTCCGTCGAGTGCTACACATGCTCCCATTCATGTTGGTGAAGGGCAGAAGTTCACGGCCGTTGTCATAAAACCGGGAGTTGACCTTCAGCAGACCCTCGTCAGTTGTGAGGTCTCGGAGGAGGCGGGCTTTGCTCTCCTCTGAACCGTAGACCTGACCGATATCGAGGAAAGCTGTGAGCGCGTTGATCTGCTGACGGACGGTCCTGGCACCGAACACGAAGCCAGTGTTGCCGGAACCACAAGCTGGAGAGGAGCGGAAGAAAGGCATGCATGCATTTGAGTTGGAGCCAAAGCGAGGATCCTCACTTGGAATCTGTGCAGATGACAAGAAAATGGTTAAAAAAATATGTCCGTATAGTGCTTGTGTTTAGATGTATACGATTTATTTATTTATTTGAGTGAGACGTGATGCCACTGACGTTGATGGGGAAGCAGGGCTCTGTCCGTTCGCAGGTGGTATCGCAATCGATTCCGTTACTGAATGAGCGGATGGAAGGAGATATTGGGGTGAGGGTCAGGTCGTGGTCAGTCCACTGCGCGAAGATCGTCACCAGGTGCGTGTACAGTGTGTCATTCTGTACATCAGAGTTAGCCGTTGCCAGGATTTGGTTGGACACTTCTCTCACCTGAGGACAGGATGCATTAGAGCATGAGCACAAATGATTTACGCACAAGTGTTCTGCTTCACGAAATTATTTGCGCGGTAGATAGTGAATATCATATGTTATTACCAAGGGGAGAAGGTGACCGTTGATTTCCACCTCGGGGCTCCAGCCTTTGGGCAGAGTAGCTCCATCTTCATACTCAGCGGGAAGCCAGCGCGCCAAAGGTATGTTGGAAGCGCCCAAGCGAGGATTGGCCCTGTAGACGAGACAAATGTTTATTTTACAGTTAGCTTTGCACTTGCCCACATCTACTTTAATTTGTCAAATGACATGATGCCTGCGGTCAAAAGCCGCCTCACCTGTTGTTGCAAGCGCTGGTTGCGGGGCGAAACTTGTTTACGTTGGGGAGAGTATTGCAGGAGGGGGGGCGTTCCCGAGCGGCGCAGCCTGTCAGAGACGAAAGGACATGCAGATCCTCCTCGGAAATCAGATCTGGTTAACGAAGACAATGAATAAGTGTTAGCTGCGCTCTCAACTTGACGCCACCTGTAGTGGAAATTCAAAGAATCTATTCGGACACAGACCAGTCGCATTGATGGATCGTTTATGGCGTCTTCCCAGGTTCTCGATGAGCCAGTTCTCAGCATAGTTCATGTAGTCGGCAGCTCGCACGGCACTGCGGGTCTGTCCAACAGGCTGCTTCATCAGGCGGACGATGTCTGGAAGTGCTGCATGTCTCCTCACTCGCTCAAGGCTCCTGTGTTGTATTGAAAAAAAAAAAAAAACACATCGATTCTATCTTTTAACATTTTAAATAGCTTAAAGATAGAAGGTAAACCGTATTTTTTAATGTAGTCTATTTTCATTTTTTAAGTCATAAGTAGTTATGCAAAGCATCTGTGCACTCACACTCTTCTAGAATAGCCATAAGTCGCGTCCACGTTGGTCTTTGCTTCTTGCACGGCTTTTTCAATCAAACTCCTGCTCAAACGTCGCTCTGAAATAATAATATTAATAAAAAGAAGCACAGTTTTGTCTTGCATTACTGCTGACAGCTTCCCCCATCCATGGCACATACTGAAAAAACATGAACTCATATCGGTTCAATTTGACAGACAAATAAGTGGCGTTATTTAAATCATCCTAATAATGAATAATTCAATGCTTTCACAAGTAAGATGGCAGAGGTACTCACCACAATTCACCTGGCATGGCAAGCACAGGCAAAGAGAGACGGCCAGGAGTCCAAGAAACAGATTCATTTCTGAAAAAAATAAAAATATTGGTTTATTTTTTCCCCCAGATTTTCCTTTAAAAAGAAAAGTACAGTCCAGTTTGATATATATCCTTATTTAATATGTAATCCAAATCTATGTATATATAAATAAAATAAAATAAAATAAAATAAAATAAAATAAAATAAAATTAACCTGTGGACTGATTAAAGCTCGTGTCTTGTAAGATCCTCTAGCATCAACTTTGAATGTTGAGATGCTGTACATACTCCGTCCGCTCTCTCCTTTTATAGCCAGTCCACGCCTCATTTAGTGCCAACAATTTTTTGTTTCTTAGGCAATGAATTCATTTTCTCCTTCCTGGTTCCTTCTGTCGAGCATCCCTGACCGGCAGCGTCAAAGTATGCCTAAATACCTAGAATCAAATACGGGGAATAAAACAGCCGTGACAACAACAAGGTTTTAGGATTCCTTTTATGTGTTTTCCAGAAAGTTCAAACAGGAGATGCTGAATTCTTGGTTAACTCAGGAGGAGGAAAGTTGTCGGTCTTTCGCTTTTTTTTATAGTAATAATAACTATTATTATTATTTTGTCTGCGTTTCGGTTAGAATTCTTTTGTGCAGTCTGCATTATTTCCGTACTCTCCAAAATGTTTGAATATATTGGATATATAAAATGAAATAATATTAATGGTTTCTTCTCTCTGGCACCTGTCAGAGTTGCTGGGCTTAAACTGAACAGATTGTTTCTGACTAAGTTCTGCTTTTTCACACACATCTTACACAGATTCAGTTAAGGTTACAGTTAAATACGATCATCTCTATTATTTTTAGTTTATCTTCCATTTCTTTAGCCGCTTTTCGCGAGAACCTTTTTTTTTTTTTACTTTTTACTAGTGCGTGGAAGCCCGTAGCATGCTGCTTTAATATCAGATCAAGTCTGCTTATTGTTCTAACAATGTGACACAAACAGACAGCGCAGCCGCGACAGGCTGTTTTGTCGTGCGCTGGCAACTTCCCGAAGAAGATTCTTTCTTGTCTTGTCTGAAAATCTATTGAATGCAACTGTAAAGGTATTGCGTGACCAACAAAAACAACTTACTGTGCCAATGACACACCCCCACCCCCACCAAAAAAAACAACATATTCTCCTACTGACACAGCTTTACTTATAGCTTTACTTTCCCACTTTCCAGATGTTTAGTTCTATAGTTACGTCTGCTTTGTGTAATTGATTAATGCCACATTTGGAAATATTGAGCAACAAGTGACAAAAATATTAGATTATACAAATTCACCTCAAGGCTACGTGTCCCGGAGTTGCCCAGTATTTAGCCTAATTCTTGCACGCGCAAGCGCATCGCCTGACTTTTTGCATTTCACTCTTTAAAAAGACGCACGGTCTTATTTTCATTCAAAACAAAGCGTCAGATACCCACACAACTGCATGAGATGTACAATTCTCATACTAATGTATGAAAACGTAGATAAAGTACGACAGAAATGTAAAAGATGGGAATTTATTCTCTCAGTTATGTGGCGTGTTGTGTGCGTGCGTCTGACTCTAAATGTCTGCTGTCTGCTGTGGATACAGCTACCAACTTTATATAGCTAATCATCAAGCTGTGCGTCTTCATGCGAAGAACATGAGCCCATTTGGAGACCAAGAGAGACCAGACAATGAAATTCAATCTCGACGCAGACTGTTCAAAGCATTACTACATCCCAGACGTGTGGCAGACACACAAATTGTGCGACATACAGGAGTAAGTGAACTTGGCAGATTGCGCATATAAAGTGTTCATTTCACCTGCAGGATTTTTTTTAACCTAAGAAAAACTGTTCTCTCTGTTCTGAGTTAACGTCATCTCCCCTTTGAGAGCAGTTTCCGCCAACACTCGAGTTGAGCGGCATTAATCGGAATACCGATTTGTGGCAAAACACCCTAAATGAGACATCGCAACAAATAAATAATAATAATAATTTTATGCAATGCATTCAACGTAATGAAAGTGAATGCAGTGTAATGTTATTCTTTTAGTTTTAAAGGCATTCATCTCGGTGATATAACCCTGTTGTCTTTGGACATGGGTTCAGTGTTTTGTTAATGAGTTCAGCATTATTACTCTGTGTGCTACGCAGGCAGGCTTATTTGTCTGTGGGCATTTAGGTTGGTCTGTATGCTGTGGCTAGTAGAGAAGATAAAAAGGCGAAAAATAAAAAATAAAACTGATGTTACTACAAACTTTAAATTGCATGCTGCATAGTCTAAAGACGCTATGATTGATTCTAAGATTGCAGTCTATGCAGTAATTTGCCATGAACAACATAGGCCTGTAAAGGCTCTTGACTGGGAAGATGAGCAAAGCGTTAATGTTTCAATGGATAAAGTTCAGACTGTCAAGTGATGGAACGCTCTCATGTCAAACTCATCAACTGCTTGTTGATGTAAGGATGCAGGGCAAGTGTAACTTCTGTAATTTCATTTGCTAAACAATTTACCTGCTGTCTCGGTCATTATCTTGGTCGACTTTAAATATACTGATGTATGCATTAAAAGATACCAAAACCTGAAATGAAACCGATAGCTGTGGTCTTTGATTCACCACGTTCCATTTGATGGCGTGTCTGTTAGTGTGGATGACTGGATTGACAGCTTCCTTCTAGCTGAGACATGAGTCACTTCGAGCCACTTCTCTATCCGTGTTACGAACACAGATCTTTGAGATAGTTTAATTATGTTGTCGTGAGGTTGAATGAATTACTCATCAGGTATTCAGTGTATTAATGACAGTAAATAGTGGTCGGGACACCCAACATTTGGAGAAGTCTGAAGCTCTGTCCCAGAAGCCAAGAAATTAACCTCTATGAACACGGTCAGCAAAACATCATATAGCCACCAAAAAAAATTCAGGTAAAGCCGTGGCCATGGATGAGTACTTGATATAAACCCATTTCAGAGAAACCAAACTACTGAAGGGAAGCACTGTGCTTTGATGCATATCTTTCGTGTTGAATCAATGGAAGAACTTATTGTGATTTTGCTCTCAGTTAATCCATTACAAGCAGACCACTTCCACAAGTCCTTCTTATTTTAATGACATATTTCCTTGAAATCCATACCATGTCAGCTTGACTTACGTATGCTGTGTTGTACGCCCATGAACTTGGGCCTGGTTCAGAGATGAACACAAATGCTCTTGCAAACAAGTTGTTGTTTATACCATTTGTCATGCCATAGTTGTAATTGTTGAGACTAATTTCTTCATAAATTGAAGATTCCTTTTATTTGACAGAGATAAAAATCAAGAACAGAGAAAAAGTCTCAGTGACAGGAACTGTGTAAATAACACTTATAAGTAGCACCTGCCGAGACATGATTGACCTTTCATTTAAATTAAAAACAGCATGAGGAAAATGTCTTTGCTGGAAATGGACATGGCTGATGCGAACCTAATCACTATGCCACAGCAACATACAAGGACTAAAGGTATAAAGTCCCCCTGTATTTAAGAAAATAACAGACATCAATTAAAATAAGTATAAAAAATGGGACTGAAATATTTCCAATCTTCAGTCATGTCCGGAGGGGATCTTTAGATGTTTTGAGTCATACATTAAGGATGTAAACAATAGCATTGCTGTGATTAGTCAGTGTGTTTGTTGAATAGCCTTCCTCAGAGGAGTGAGGTCAGATTTAGCCTAAGTGCATTTTCTGGGTTGTTTCTGGAAGAACTGGTCTGACAGTTCAGTAGCAGTGTTTTATGAGATGGACATGTCACATCTCCTTCATGTTCTTCCCATAGCATCAGTTCTCCCACTAAAGCCTGTAACTTGTGACTTGTTCATCCTTAAATGTGGACTCATCAGCTTTCTCCACATCTCTAGCAGTGTCAGTGTTGTGTAATATCTTGTCTGCTTACCGCCCGCCCTCTTGGAAATGAGTAGCAATCCAGCAGGAAAGCACATCCCAGCCACACATCAGGGTTGTCGGGTGTGCCACACATTTCCAGCAGCCTCCGGGCCTGATTTGTATTTTTTGGTGCTCTAGCCAACTGATAAGGATCTCATGACTGTCGCTAGCCAAAGAACATTCACCGTTTGTTGTCGTCTTGAAAGGAGCACACTGGTGAAACTGCCGTCTATATTCTGTAAAACCAGCAAAGACTCAAGTGCAGACAAAACTCATAGATAGATGTCAGGAAGCCGATAAATGTGTTTTGTTAGATAACAGCTACAAGGACAAAATCTTTTTAAAGGCTCTCTGTTACTTAAATAATAAACAGACATCACTTACAGCGCTTTTCTCTCTTCTGGCGATCACTCGTGGAGGGTTCATACTGCTGAAGAAACGTGGTCACAAGTGGCCCAGACTACCTCCAAGGCCTGTGTGGCCTGTGTGATTGGAGCTCAGATGCGTCCTTACCTGTACATTAAGCTAGCCACTTTCCATCAGATCACTCAGGAAGGGTGTTAATACCAGGTCTGAAAGGGCAGATGTACTACCTGGAAATTTAAGTTAGATGAACGTTGTACACAATGAACACCATTTATACCATAAATACAAACTCTTCTGTAATCCTTTCTGTAAACATGACTGAACAAAAAATATTGTAACCTAATTTAATGAAGGAACTCACAAGTATTAACTTTGCAAACCCAGTAACAGGTATGCAGTCAACAAGACATAGTTTTGTTATATGCATGCATATAAAACACTGCGAAACGTTCTGATTTGTATCATCTGTAAGTATGAAGAAGAGGTATATGAAAGTTTAAAAAAAAGCGTGGTTAGTGTGGATGATTGGATTGACAGCTTCCTTCTAGCTGAGACATGAGTCACTTCGAGCCACTTCTCTATCCATGTTACGAACACAGATCTTTGAGATAGTTTAATTATGTTGTCGTGAGGTTGAATGAATTACTCATCAGGTATTCAGTGTATTAATGACAGTAAATAGTGGTCGGGACAAACCCTGCACCTAAAATCTTACGTTCTCCAATCGGTATGAAACAAGTTGTCAGCAGAAATAAACACAAAACACACATTTTAAATGATGGCTGTACTGAATCAAAAATGTTATGCAGTGCTTAAACCAATAATGTGAATCTATTGAGCTCAATTGTTGAACAAATGGTGTAAAAATAAAAAAATGCAACCAAGCACTTCTGATATCAGGTGATCAGCTGTCAGGAACTGATCACCTGATATCAGTTCCTGACATTGTTGTGGTATGGCTCACTCTACTTTGCCAAACTGGTTCAGGGAAACTGCACAGGAAGATTTACAAATATGAACTGCTCTTTTCAGTTCCTGGGTTAGGATCTCGCTGGGACTCAGGTCAAGACATTAAGTAGGGACTTTTGATTCAAACTGTTTTGAGACATTCAGAGGTGGACATACTCTTATGTTTGGAATCACTGTCTTGCTGCATACCTCAGGTACTGCACTTGAGTTCACACTCACAGACTGGTGATGCCTTCAGGATTTTCTGGTAGAGAACAGAACTCATGTTTCTCCTAATTAGTCACCATGAAGCATAAGATTATTAAGCATTTCAGTGCTACATCCATGCTTGACCATAGGCATAACACTTTCAAGACATCAGTTAGCAGAACCTTCTCCCAGCAGGTTTATGAGCCATCAAGGTGTGCTGTGGCAGTTTTCAAGATGCCACTGTCTTTTAGATAGATCTGTTGCTCAGTGTCTTTCAGACAGTGAAGTCATGAACCTTGAGCTCATCGATGCTGTTGGACAAGTACCCTCAATCTTTGGAGCTTCATTTGAAGAGTTGCCAGTCTTGGCCAACGTCCAGTCTGAGTGTATAGTCCATTTCTAAATAATGTCGTCATTGTGGATCGGTGAAGTCCCACTTCTTTAGAAATAGCTTTGTAACCATTACCAGGGAGATGCAATTCAATCACCCTGCACTTCCTCTTCCATCTTACAGTTAACCCCATGCCTTTGAAAACAGTGCATGTAAGTGATGGTTGTGCCGAACGCTAATCTGCGACCAGCTCTCTGTGAGAGCCCTGCAAAAGAATTCCAAAGTGCCTGGACTGTTGGTTTATGCACAAATGCACAAATGGCCTAATAAAGAACCCTGAACCAATTGTGAATGCATATTGAGGTTTTTTCACATGTGGCTATTTGGTAAATAATCTTCTTGCTTCCATGCACACAGTTAAAAATTGGCATTTTGCATTCACTCTGGTTATTGTCACCTTATATAAAATTTTGGTAGAAGCTCTAAGTAAGAAACCTGATTCACTTGATAAATGTGCGACTAAAGAATGTGTATTTTCAGTTAACAACTTAACATTGTTTTGATAGCATTTCCATGGAAATAAATGACAGTACATTTGTTTAAAATATTGGTTATTCCAAAATATTTAAAATATATTCATCACCACCATAGAAAATACAACATTAAATATCTGAATTAATTTGTGAAATACAATAACATGAGTAACTTCAAGTCTTTCAAAGTAAAAGTAAAGTGCTGAATTGGAGACAGTAGATTGTAAATCAAAACTGCAAGAAAATCATTTTTAGATTAAATGTAAAGGCAGGTTATGAGTTAGGAAATATGGAAATGTACATTTAAAACTTAAGAAGTGACCATGTGAAAGAAGATGAATAGGACCAAAGGCAGCAATTAACTTCAAACTGTTTCCTTTTGGTATGGACCAGATATAGGGGAGTGGTATCTCTCTTTGTGTCACTTAGAAATCATAAGAAAGCACACTCAAACCTACGGCTAATCTAAAATCCCCAATTAACCTAAGAAGCATATCTTTGGACAGATGCTGGAA
Source organism: Planiliza haematocheilus (assembly GCA_005024645.1). Lineage (NCBI taxonomy): Eukaryota > Metazoa > Chordata > Actinopteri > Mugiliformes > Mugilidae > Planiliza > Planiliza haematocheilus. The sequence continues at coordinate 4,337,017 of SRSE01001388.1, read as the reverse complement.
ACTGGAAGAACCCAAGCAGACACAGGGTAGATAGATTCAGATAGATTTTAACCCAGAACCTTCTTGCGGTAAGGCATCAGTGCTAACCACTACACCATTGTGCCACCCATAACAAAACACACCACGCACTATTAGCTACTGAAATCCTGTCACTGACCATTTCCCCATACTACATGGTTGGTTAGAGGGATTTCCTTAAATCTAAAAATAGCATTGAATGGGAGACAATGGGATGGTTTCTCAGGTATGTTTTCAGGTATGTGACCTCTCTGGTTTTGTTTTTGGTTGCATGGTAAGATAAAATAAACAAGTATGCTATCAGCATTTGTGAGACGCACAAATAACAGGAATAATTTTCGCTTTATGTTCAAAGTTGTTGTTTGTTGTTGTGTGGGCTCAGAAGTGCTATTACACTGATGGGGTCAAGGCTAATAATACTTATTAGAAAACAATAATGTATTGAATGAAGTCATGCAGGAAGAAGATCTTTTCTGCCCACATGGAGTTCCTACATTCTTGTAACTATATGCTGTAATTAACAAAGTGACGTGACTTGGTTCTTTCCTGGTTCCTTAATTGAATAACATTGAACTTATCTTGAAACAAAGAAATGTCTTAGCTGTAATATAAACTTTTAGTAGCATTTCAAAGTATGATTGAACTTCTATATACATAGCGTGCCTTATTAGTAGTTCAGTTTTTCTTTACTGCGGAAAGGGAAGAAAGTATCTTCAGGAAACCTGTGAATATTGAATGGTTCTCGGAAGCTTCATTCCATTTTGAGAAAATTCCTTGTGCTAACTGATGAGCAGTGATAGGATCAGTCACATTGTTTAATTATGTAAGACAAAGCATGTGGGAGACATTTCAGAACTTCACTTGTGCATAGATGGATTACCGCAAAAGCGGGCGTATGCCCAGGGCCTCAGAACCAACACTAACCCTAACCCTAACCCTAACCCTCGACCTAACCCTTGGCCTTCAGAGTTGTTTTTGTTTTGTTTTTTGGTACAATTAAAAAAACAAAACAAAAAACAAAAAAAAACTGATGAATGACTGCGGTTTCGAAAATGTAGTATGATTATAAAATCATTTGAATGTTTTAGAAATTATGATATTAAATCAATGTGTGATGAAACAATGACGTTAGTACGTTTGCTGGGGGGTGAATCATACAGTGTGTTTTCAAAATGGAGAAGTGGGTGCTCAGTGAATCAGCAAAAGTAAAACAAAGGAAAGAAAAAGAAGCCAAGTATTCCGCTTTGGTGCAGCGAATTTCATCCATCTCAACATTACTCACCAAAAAAAATGAGGCAAGATGATGGTATTCATAGCAGCGGTTCCAGTACTACAACTCACCGAGACAACCCTAACACTGCTAGCTCAAGTTCACTGGAGACGTTTGGTAGTGGTGGAGCTGTGCTGCCTACAGACACTGTAGCGGACAATGCTAGCAGTGCTAAGGCGGACAGCAGCCGGGCGACCTAGCCAGGTCAGCCTGAGCTAACATGAACATCAGTGATCAAGTCTCACATCATCAGCGATGTGAGACTTGATCACAAATTTAGATCACTTCATAACTTTGGCAATTTGTTTTAGGTGGTTCCCTATATTTTAATTAATTAGAATGTGCTGGCTATTTAAGCTTGCTATCTTTCCCATAATACGTATACTGTCCTGTACATGGCAGGTGCCAAACAAAACAGACCTAAAATGACAGTAATTTTGTGTGGTTGTGTGTTGCCTGGTATTGTTTTGTGCGTAAAGCGAAAGAGCGCCTTTTCGCGTGCACTGTTTGCGTGTGTAGGCAGAGGCCTGTGGCGAGTTTGTGTCCAGGGCCTGTGGTAATGATAATCCATCTCTACCCTTGTGCATTCTGATGTATGATAGAAAGAATTTGTGAACTCAAATCAACTTGCATTACTTCATCCGCATTTTTCACACACTATTGACTGTAAAAATAATAATGTGACTCAATCAAAGCAATGCATTCTTGTTTCATCTGCTGCCTTTGCTATCAAAACATTTTTACTAACTTCCTTGTATTTTTTAGTTAACCATGAACTTGGTCCAATTAGCAAATAGTAATAATTAGTTCTTACTTATTGTATTAACCTGTTTCTATCAGTGTGTTTAGTTGTATTTTATCATGATGACATTGGTGTGTGTGTGGGTGGGTGGCACAGTGGTTCCCGGGTTCGAATCCATGGGCCGTCTGGGCCTTTGTGTGTGGAGTTTGCATGTTCTCCCTTGTCTGCATGGGTTCTCTCATGGGTACTGCGGCTTCTTCCCACTGTCCAGGACATGCTCATTAGGTTAACTGGTGATTCTAAGGTGTGCATGTGAGTGTGAACGGTTGTCTGTCTCTCTGTGTTAGCCCTGTGATAGACTAACCCTAACCCTAACATGTTATGTCATGATAGGCTCCAGCAGGCTCCCTTAACAGGAATAAGTGGTTACAGAAGATGAATGAATGAATGAACGAATGAATGGTATGTGTGTGTTTGCCCTTGTACAGCATCTGAGGACCAGTCTTTAGTTTTATACCTTCGGAGTGAGGACATTTTGGCCGGTCCTCACTTCTTTACAAGGCTGTTTGAAGGTTAAGACTCATTTTTGGCTTAAAGCTTACAATTAGGTTATGGTTAGGGTTAGGGAATGCATTATGTCAATGAATGTCCTCACAAAGATAGCCAAACAAACATGTGTATTAGTGTGTGGGTGTATTAGTGTGCGTGTGTGTGTCACTCACTCATCACTAAATGGTGAGGAGACAAACTTAATTTGGCTTACCCTACTTTCAGGAAGGATAGGCGTGTTCTTGCGCTGCTTCATTTACAGTAGGTGTAATTATTTCTGTCTGAGTTTCTATCTCTGACTACATCATTTCATTACCTTGATAAAATCAGGCCAGGCAAGAAAATGCAGTTAGGCCACAGGCTGACGGCAGCATGGGTGTGGTCACTGAGCTACTGATTAAAAAGAATTTGCATGTGCCCAGTGCATCACAGGTTGTTGGAATAACCTTTCAGATGGCTTGTGTCTATGGTGTACTCCATTACTTGCCACACATTGTGTTGTACAGTTTCATTAGCGTCAGTCTTGCTGTAACTTGGCAGCAACTGTACTAAAAGTGTTGGCACAGCTTTGGAAGACATCGTCTTCACATTAACAGCCAATGCAGATCATAACACATTATTCAGTTCATGTTGGCGGTTTCTCAAAGCACATTAAAGTTGCATTTATATAATAACTGTGGGCTTAAAGCGAAGAGTCTTGGCTTTAGTGTGACATCTAAATTGGAAGGAAGGTGGACAAGTTACAGTTCCCTGTTTTCAGAGGCTCAAAGGTGATTGGACAGTTCAACCTAATCATAAAGCATTTTTGCTATAGATAGTTAGATAGATAGTTAGATAGTTAGATAGATAGATAGATAGATAGATAGATAGATAGATAGATAGATAGATAGATAGATAGATAGATAGATAGATAGATAGATAGATAGATAGATAGATAGATAGATAGATAGATAGATAGAAGGATCTTTTTCCACCACTGTTATTTTGGATGAGTCATCCCAGCTATAACCTACGTGCTAAACAGCATGCTATACTGCTGAATACTTTACTGCCAAGAATCAGATTGATATGTAGATTGTAAGTAAATTGTCAATTGTTCATTCAGTACTTTGAAAGCTGAATGAACACACATTTATTTCTTATTTGTTTCAGAAAGAAACAAATAAGAAAGAAAGAGAGATGTAAGTATTCACTGATACACAAAAACGTCAACACCTTACTCCTCAGGTATGGCAGGTATTGTTTTAGCTGCTCTGCCAGCTGAGTCTGCACAAAGTCATCATGTACAGAGCTGTAAATACATAGTTTGGCTGTGGTGTATTTGCTCAGTCTCTGACAGTGTCAGTTTTTCTAAGATGGTGTTTTAGGTAGCCCTGTGAAGCAGGTTAGCAAGGCTGGTTTTGAAAGGCTGTAACCTATAATCTACTTAGAAATATAGAGGTCAAAAATTGTTTACAAGAGCAATACAATTTGAAATCACTGTTAGGTTACTGATCTTTTAAGCCATGCAATTCAAATACTTCAGTCGAACAGAGCTCGAAAATGGTAATTCAATGACACAGTTCAACCTGAGTGAAGTGAACTCTCAACCTTTTGAAATTTTAAGATTTGTTCCAGTCACCAGCTTCCTGGAAAACACATGCATTTAAATATTAAATGTTGGGAATTTTTAAGAAACATGATAGCATGAGTAATTACTCAAGAGAGAGTAGTGTCTTTGTGTCTGTTTTCAGTATAAGGTTTCACCTCAAGGCCATTTAAAACCCTGCATCACAAATACCAAGTGCTTGTGATGAAACCAAAAATGATCTAACTATGTAAACTGAATGCTGTTCATTTATGAAATTGTATAGGCTGTAGTACTACACCACAGACTTTCAAGCAGCAAAAACTGGCCAGTCATAAAAGAGACACTACAAAAATCCAGCAGCCTTTCTTTGCCGTTTTTGGCTATTACCAAATAAGAAATCTTAGTTGAACAAGAAAGAAGAAGTTTCCTGCATTGAAACATTCAACCTCTGCTTATCGTTTCTGTAATCTGACCCCCAGCAACAAAAAAGGGCACTATTCTGTGTGTTTCTGACAGCTACCCGGTCTTTCAGGTACAGTAAATGTATCAGCTTCACTGAAAGGAAGCAGTCAACCCAATAAGCACGATGCCATCAAAGATGCTCTCCAGGAAGACTCACTACTGGTTTAACAGTGTCTGGGCAGAATGAGTTAACAATCAGAGTCAAGTTATATCTTCATTAAGTGGAACTTGATCTTTCTTTCTAATAATTCAGTTATACTTTGGAGGGACATTTTGGTGACAGCAACTCTTTCATTTGCATTGAGTGAACTCAAATTCACAGGCCCACAGGGCGTGTCAAAAAGTTGGCAGTGCTAACAATACATTTAGATAAATTTAGATGTACAGGTTGCAGGTGTGTGCTCTCTCTATCGCAGTCATCATTGTCTTTGATGCATGCTTTGCTCTGGTACACTGCAGATGGAATGGGAAAGTCTGCTTGTTTGCAGAGCTTCCTCATATTTGGTTTTATCTCCTTTCACCAGATGAGTCCTACAGTACACAGAAAAAAAACTCTGCCTTCTAGGTAAGGCGAAGCTGGAACTCCACATAAGGGTAGCAAGAATCCTTGAGAATATGCAACCCTGTTTTTGCAGGTATTACTTAAACAATTATATCATTTAGGAGATGAAATGTCTTCAGTTTTCACACGGTTTTAAGTTCAAATCTAACTAATGGTACCATTAGTCATTTTAGAAGGACGTGGAAAGGATGCTGGGGGCAAAGTGTTAATAATGTTAAGAGCTGATTTCAAGGTGTGCACGATGCTTTGGGTGAAATTATGAAGTAATGCTTCATCCTATAAACTTCTTTGGTTCGTTCTTTTCACAGATGCAGTCCAGGCTATTCAACTGTACGTGAGTTTCAATGGTAAGTATGAGCTGAGTGGCAGAATCAAACTGGTAATGAAACTGTGCCTATGTATTCAACATTTGACTCCTATCCAGCTTTTTAAATTTATTTGTAATCATTCACTTGTATATGAGGCAAGAGAAATATGAAAGAGCTGCCTCAAAACATTTTCATTGCACCAAAAAAGCAGTGACCCCTGACTCCATTAAATCAAGACTGCCATTAGAAAGCAAAGTTTAAAATTCACAGCACAGCAGCGCATCTTCCAGGAAAAAAGAGCAACATTTTTCGAGGGGAATCACACCCGAGAAAAATGTTTGTGTTGTTGCCAAAGACTATATTACCAAGCAAAGGCATCATTCTCTGGAGGGAGGAGACTAAGCTGGAACTGCCTGGACCCAGTGATCAGCAGTATGTGTGGTGTGAGACAGTAAACCAGACACCGCCAGCGGCATGTTGGATCTTCTTTTTAAGTGCAAACATATATTGACAATAAAAGCAATTTGACAGTCATTAGACTTTCCAGCAGAGCAATTATCCACTGCATATATCAGCCAAAGCCTAGTTCAATATACCAGCAGCATCTTTGAGTGATGTAATGGAAAATTCTGCCATTTGAGATGCTCCTCCCATTCTCTGTCCAAGATCTTTGTTTTTAATTATTTACAAACTGATGACCTTTCTTGCAAGGATAAAACTTGTTGGCCAGCAGTCTCTATTTCATCTTTCACCAACAGCAAACAGCAGTGACCATCCCAATCCCTTGATCTCATTCGGTGGACTTTGTTAAACCAAAAGAAAACCAAAGAAAATTACTGTGCGGGGTACCTTTACACACGAGAACTGTGATAACATTTATTAACAATCATTAAGTCATAATCTATAAATCAACTGTATATAGTTTATAAAATTGGATTCACACAACTATGTAAAGTCACACAGGTAAATGGGGTTGTATAATGTCGACTGCTGAAGATCTGTTTTAAAAATACTCAATAGTTTAATAATTCTTTGAATTCAGCATGAAATGTGATACTGTAAATGCATGGAAAGTTACACAATGAATGATTATCAGAAAGCCAAACAGCTATCAGTGTCATAATTGTGTCGATTTGATATAAGAAGCTTCTCCTTAAGAGAAGTTATGACAGCAATGTCACACGCCCCATTCAGCTGAAAAAGCTTTGGCACTCATCATTTGTTGATTTTTTTTAAAGCAAAATTAGTGAATGCAACATGCAGACGTTAAAATGAACCAGACTTTTACTAGTGACTTTAGCTGGTCCCTAGTAGGAGTTCAACCTCTTCCGGGTTTCAGCTGCTTTACAGAATACGTGACATCTATACTCTGTAATTTGTGGAATCCATTCTTCCTTCTAACCACAAAGTATTTGTGTTCTCTTCAAGTACTCCTCCTTTTAATTCTCCAAACTTATTCTGGTTATTCTGGTTAAAGTTTTCATTTAATTTGTCCCAACCATCTCTGGGTTGACCAAATGTTGCTTTAGATACTGGCTTTTGTAATAAGATACAAACTGTGTCTACTCCATACAGAGGCACATCATCAGGACAGGTGTACCAAGCAACTGTTTGTTGTGGGGCCCTGGGAATAAAATGATTAAAAGGGCCCTCAGACGACTACTTTTTGGCATATTTTGCAATGACACTCATTAACCTCTTTAAACCTCGGAGGCCCCTACAGTGTATACAACCCCACTACAGGCCCTCTGCCTTATGACAGTCATAAGTCAGTTTGGACTGGAGGGATACCATATACACGTATTTTCCCAGGGCCCCCCAGTTCCAAGTATCAGCACTGCTTCAATGCAAACTTTGTTTGTGCAGTGTCACCATGCAACACCATGTGCCAACTAAAAATTCCTTCAACTCCTTTGCAATCACATTGGGGTTTTATAATAAATTGAAACCAGGAACTGTTTGATTTTCTTGTTACTGGATTCACCTGCAATGCAATTGTTGTAAATTTAAATTGAAATGTCAACAATGTAATTGTGGTAGGCCTATAATTAACTGCAGGATGGGAATTAGCCATTAAGTTTAATACATCGATGAGTGATTTACCTTCTCTTCTAATGTTGAAAATCCATTTGATTTCGGAATAATAAAGTATTTTTTCCACCACACTTGTTTCACTTGCAAACTGTGTCATCAAAAAGTGGCGCTGATTTTTTTATTTCTTTTTTTCCTTTGTAATATGGCGGCTGACATTTTACTTTAAGCCCAATATCTTAAAGCTCTGATTTCTTCTCCGACATAGGTTCATTTTAAAAAGTTGCACGTTGTTAATAAAGAGACGCGCGGTCACTTTGAGGCTAGGCTATTGTTTGTCTTGAAACTTGATTTCACTACTTCAGATGCTACACTTCTACCTGTAGGCTACCAATACTTACCAAGGAATGAGTTTCAGTGTTTAGAAAAAAATGTGAAAAATATAACTAAAAACGTGTACATGTAGCAGTGTTAACGGATTAATTTGTGTCGTTTATTTTTCTATTATATGAATAGTGACAGCTGCAATACGCTGGAATTTCTGGGGACAATGGATCGCCGATCACATGTCAGCCGTAACAAATATAATACGTGTAATCCCTTTTATATTTCATAACGTGTCATTTAATAGCTGCTGCAACCACATAGTCCTCTAATAACTGACAAATAAACGGATGGATTCCTTTGTTACTGTTATCTTATATAAGTGCATCAGCTATAGAAAAGAGATATGTGCGTATCTAAAGTGGCTTTCAGACAGTTCACGTTCATCGATGCGCGAACAGAAAGCACATTTTAAAGCATGTAATGGTGTCAGACGCCTGTGGCTATTTATGCTCAACTGCACAAGGTAAGTCCATGCGAGTTCTTGAAGTTCTATGGACACAACAATAAATATGCCAAAAACTGGGAATAAATCCATGAAAGAAACGCATAGGCTACAAAACTCTACAATACAGATAAAGATAATTGTTTCAAATATGAGCAGTATAAAGCACAATTCAACAGCATCTTCCTCGCCAGGTTTACTAAATACACTGAAGTAACAACTGGGATCTATAACAATAAGTTATATTGTACACGTGCGCACGGCATTGATTTCCATTGGAAATGCTGCGCAAACTCAGCACCTGAAGCTACAGAACCAAAGTTAGTAGTGTTACGAAAGATTTTCATTGTTCACACAAAAGACTATTTATTTCTCAGTTTTACTAAATTCAATAAGAGAATTAATTTAATAATTGCAGGCAAACGCTTCTCGCACAATATGACGTCAGGACGAGCAAACTCAAGCTTATGCTGCCATCTACTGGACAATTCAGAGGTCTTCGTGAGCTATTATTTATTTTTTATTCTTTTCGTTCGTACCTAAACGATAAAAACAAAAAAACTCTCAGTGAGAGGGCTATTATAGGCGAACACAGACCATGACTTACATTTTATCTATATTGCTATTTTTTTTAGCGCGAATTAAATCGTATTCGGTTAGTATTAAATGAATAGTTGTCCAAGTGTAGTCCAAGTGTCCAGATTTACAGCGTTTAAACACAGCGCATGCGCATTAACCACGCCACTGCGATAGGGTGACGCACTGACGCAGCTGTATTTCCGGTGCGACGCAAACAACGGTGCTGCTGTTTTTAATAACGCACATCAGCTGCTCTTCATTTCCTCCACTGCTCCCTCAAATCATGTCAGCATCTGGCTTCGCTCTGGTGATCTTCGCGGTGTCCCTGTGGCCCGGTAAGAACAAAATTTACTGACAACACTATCAGTGTCCGCATCAGAGTCTCCTGACTAGTCACCATTAATTCTGCCAGTCATGAATCAGGTTGTTATTGTGCGTGACTGTAAATCTTTCCCTTTGTCTGCATCATAACTCATGTCTATTTCTGTATGGGTGTTTTCACTGAAGGAGACGCCAGGGTGGTTGTCGAACCTTTGTCCCTCAGTCAGAAACCTGTGGTAAGCATTTATGGTACTATGATATAAAAATTAAACACATACACAAGATTACTGGCTCGATTTACATGAAAGCTCATAAAAGAAAATACAAAAATATAATCTAAATCATTCGACTGCCGTCTAAGAGTTCTCAAAAACTGTACAAAATATGAGAACAATGACAAGTCTTGTTCTAAATGTCCTAAAACTGACCCGTTCTCTCCCTGTGGCCCCTCCTGTTCAGACCAGTGCCCTGATTGAAGATCACACACTTACATGCGTACCATGCCAAAAGATCATCCAGCTGTCGGTCAACATGATTTCCAGCAGTCACGCTAAGGTAAGAGGCTCTCTGTCACTTTCACTTCACTTTTTTTGTTGAATTCATTCGGGGTGGTTTGCGGGCTTGGTTGAAACTGACAGCCAAGTACAACCTTAAATGAAGGTTTGCAAAAATTGATGCCCCTATATCTAAATGTCAGGGAACCTAAATGCAACTTCCATCTGGACTGCTAAAGTTTGCCGGGCTTGGTGAAATGGGTTTCTGCAGAAAAACAAATGTTTCCACACAACACACATCCAGCATTTTTCCACATTCTCTCACAGGAGACTGTATATGAAGCGCTGCACGATTTGTGCCAACGCCTCCCAGGGGAAAAGGCAACAGAGTGCGAGTCGCAGATGAAGTCTTATCTGCCAAAAGTCCTGCAACAAACCCCTGCTCACCTGGTGAGTTAAATCTCCATTTAACCTTTTCATAAACCACGTGGGAAACAATTAAGAGATTATTTTTTAATTTAAGAATGTGTGTTTTTGTAGAAACCAGGAGAGGTCTGTGTGGCATTTGGACTTTGTGCTTCCCACAAGGAGGAAGAACTCCAGGAAATTCCCCCTCGCGGCACAGTTAAAGAGACATCCAGCTCTGCACTTGGGTCAGGCACCAAAACCCATGTTAGTATCAGAAAGCAGAAGTGAATTGTAAAAGAAAGTTGAAGTGAAACTTGATTCAATCTGTTTATGTGCTGTATGTGAAAAGCCCTTAAAACATGTATCCTGTCTCTAGGAGCAGCTCAATCCAGTTTGCACCCTGTGTGTGCTTTTTATCAAGAAGCTAGAAACTCTGTTGCCCACAAATATGACCGAGGTGAATCTTTTTGTCACTACTTTACACTGATACACATACATATCCCCTTATTGTCAAGCCTATTGTGTCAATACCACCATCGTCTCCTTCTTCTGGCCCCTGCAGGATGCTTTAAAGAAGCTCATGGGCGAGGTTTGCCATCTGATACCTAAAAGTTACAAGGACCAGTGTGATGATTTTGTGGACAAATATGGCGTACAGATCGTCGAATTCCTTTTATCTTCCGCTGCTCCTCACACCATTTGCACTCTTTTGCACCTCTGTTTGTTCAAGGAGCAGCTTGGACCAGGTTAGTCACGTTTGTTATGAATAAATTTGGTCATAATTTGTTTACGGGGCTAGACCTGACCCTCAACACTTCCTCACCGTCACCAGAGTTCCCAGAGCTAGTTGCGCCCTCGGACTGCGAGTCCTGCCGCACGCTGGCTATGCTGAGCCGACTGCACCTGGGTCTCAACGCCACTCAGCCTCAGACTTCTGCTTTCCTGCAGTCTGTGTGCGTGCATCACCCGAATGCCATTCCCAAGGTCTGACTTCCTACACTGCAGACTTTTAACATCCTTCACAACATTAAATACTTTAGTCAACATAATTTGTCAGTACCCCACCTGTCTTGGTATTGTAGTTACTTGGCAGATTATACCGTAACCAGTTATCTTACAAATCACTTTGTACTATTGTATGTATATTTATATAATAGCTATCCATTTTATTGCTTATAGTTTTCAGCAAAGTGACTTAGAAAGTTTTAATCAGGTTAATTTTCCATGAAAAAAAAAAAAAAAAAAAAAAACACCTGTTAACTCTCTTTTCAGTGTGAATCTTTCACCACAATCTATGGCTCGCAGCTGCAGAAGGTTTTGGGAAACCAGATGGATGTTCCACACGCTTGTGAGGTAAACTAAGCTACAGTAGCATCATGCTTTGGTAACTTAAAGGGGAACTACCGTTTTTTTTCTTTTTACAACCTGGACCTTATTTCTGGCATATAATACAATATTTACTCACCCATATAACTTGTTGGTGTCATTGTTAGTGTCAAATGAACGAGTTTCGTGGCAGATAATCCATTATTTAGAGGCTGCGTTTCGGTGCCCCGATCACTACCACTATATGCATATACACAACGCTCTGCTGGAGCTAAATATCGTCTGACCGACTCCAAATGACCTTTATATGAGTGAGTAAACGACCGTATTTCATGTCACAAATAAGGTCCAGGTTGTAAAATATTATAGTTCCCCCATAAGAAAAAAAAACAACATCTGAGAATCAGCTACGCTAAAACAAGCTCTGTTCCATGCAGCACCAGTCATGAAGCGTGGCTCACATGATCAGGATATTTTGTCCCATCTGTCCTACAGAGAGCTGACCTGTGCGCTGCCTCGATGAAGCAGCAGGTGGAGCCGCTGGGAAAGAATCGTTGTACTTGGGGACCAAGCTATTGGTGCAAAGACACTGAAACCGCTCAAAAGTGTGGGGTAGGTGAAATGACAGTGTTGCCTGATAAAATGAATCAACAGGCCAGTCCCCTGATCAGAAAACTGTAGTACAAAACATGCGTCCTGTTATTTCCCTTAAAGAAAAAGTCAAATAAAAAGTGACTAGTGGCTACCCAAAGGAAATCACCCCATCCTTAGAGGGCTTGAGTTACCCATGGTGATAGTTTCTTAATAAAGACTAACTACACAGGAATAGTTTCAATGTTAAGCTCTTCAGTGAATAATACCATTTTCATGGAAATAAGGATTGAGCTCTCAGGGTCTGCACAGAACGATCTGAGTATAGTCACTTGTTGCAGTTTACAGGTCAGAGAATTAAGGTTGAAATTGGATGAGAGTATAAAAACTATTTAGGACATACCATACAGTTTATAGTACCATGACTCATTACAGTTTCTGTTCCTAATTTGCAGTATCAAGCCTTCTGTGAGAAATACATGTGGAACAAGAATGAGTGAAGAACCCTGCCAAGCTGCAGCTCTGAAACCGTGTGCACTTGTTGACCTAATTGTATTACACTGGTAAACAGTTCATTTCTTTATAAATGTTATGCACTGATTATTTTTTTAGCAAACCAGAGTTTGCATGACTGAGGCTGGGACCACTTTCTGCTGGGATAAACAGTTTTGTGAACAGTGTTATTTCATGTATTACTATTTCATGTATTAGCCATGTGATTACGAATGTAGACACATACGGCAAGTGACTGCCACAATAATGAGCTCACTGAGTACGCTGCAGACAATTTGTACAACTGGCAGCTCAACACACAGTAACTGCAGGTTTGCTTCTACTGTTCTCTTATTGCTCTTTTGATGATAAATTCCTGCTGCAAATGACTGTACAAATAAAAATCCCAAATTTAAATTGAGTCAGATGTGTGTCGTTTAAATTTAACATACAAACGGAGACACGTGTCCTGGAGAAGGTTTATTTAGAAACCAAATAGTAAAAAGATAAAACTGTGAAAATCAAAAAGTCAAACACAAAGACCTTTACATTTATTTGCTTTTTGTGGTTGTTACTAACGTCCTGCTGTTCTCCTGACAGTGTCGTTCCCGATTCTGGGTTTTTATTTTTCAATCCGTTAAATACCTGGCCCATTCTGTCAAATGTCTGGCCATTCACAGTGAGGAACTTACTCCCCCATGTGGTTGTTTGTGTCATCGTCCCCCTGTTGTCTCTTCCAGATCTGTTAGGAAAAATCATAATTAATCATAAATAATCTAGGATGTTCAAAGACCACATTTACAGCTAATTTTACAAATTAAAAGTGAAGTTTGTCAATGCGTCATTATTCCATCCTTTGTTATGCCATTACAACAAATTATAAATGTATAAAAATGTAACTGCTGCACAAAATATTAGTCTTTAAAAAAATAATGCTTTGCGAATGTTGTACAGAAAAGTACGACACAGAATGAGTCAGTAGGTTGACTTGCCTGGATGTAAGCCTCTGACAGTGTGATCATCTGTGGGAGAATGTCGATCACTTGCAAGTCCTGCATCTCATACCACTTCCCAGTACCCTGATCAAACAAAGGGGCGCGTTACGGTTTAAGACAAGCTATATTCACAAGACGCTGGTTTAAGTTTACTTCTTTCTTTTTTTTTTGTTAATTCCACTAGAAATTTCTGCCTGCTACTTACATGATGCAGAACATGTATTCTGTACGCTCCCTCAGTAGGTTTCCCATCATGCACTACGTTTGCAACGAGGTCATAAGTCGTGTTCTTCTCTGTAGCTTGTGCTTCTTCTGTCAAGTACTCACGAAGGTCTACATTCCTGTTGACGTGAATACAAAGTGACAAACCTGCCAAGTCCATTCTTATACTCAGAACAAAATGCACACATACAAAAATTAACCTATAACAATAACTCCTGAGTTACTCCCATCAACTTGCATCAAGGCTACATACATCGTCTTACAGAACAGGAACAGCACTTACGTGATAGGGAAGTTGACAATGGTGGGGTTCTTTTCCACAAAGAAGTTGTTCTTGGTGAATCTTTTGATGCAAAAGATGAGGTACGGAGGCAGTTTGGTCAACTGGAACCTTTTGAGAAAATTCTCTTTGTAGGTTTTGTATTCCTGAATATAAATGAGACCGGAAAGCGCAGCGGTACATGGTCACTGTTAAGTTATTAATAGTAAATAGTGTAAATCTTAAATCTAAATAAAAATGTTGAGACTGGACACTTTGTTTTAAGTTTGACTGTACGTGAAAATGGTACAGTTCAGTCTGTGCCCCATAGTAATAATAACCACATTTAGATATTATCAGCTGCAACACAGGCATCTTTGATTTTGATCATCAAAGTCAGTGTGGTGTGAATGAATCGGTACCTTCTCTGTGCTTCCATTGAACTTGCCCAGGATGTTAAAGAGAGGGACCTGCGGAATGATAAGCTGCTCCTTCTCATCCTTGTACAGTGGAGCTGTTGGGAGGTCAAGGGTCAGAAACAAGAAGGTGGACTCGGACATCTGCTCCTGGTACTCCTCTGTCACAAGCAAAGCCTCTTTTTCCTCTGGTAGCTAAAAATATTTGAAAAACATAAACATAAGGTAATCTTTCAACATAAACAGAAGACATAATGAATCATAGACTGACTGTAAAGTCAAGTAATGTTTGACAAACCCATTAAAACCAAGCTTATTTAATTAATTATGTTAAATAATATGGGGGCAAAATTAGCCAAGATATCTTTAATACTCTTAATGAATTATTTTAAAACATAAGCAGGACACTCACTAAATCTGGGTGAGGTAGCTTCTTTGAGAATATCCGCATGGAGCCTTGAAATGCTTTTGTGATGATTGCTATGAGGGCAACAAGAGAAAAAAGATCAGAGGTTCACCGGCATTTTCCTTGAAATCAAAACATTTTAATTCATAGTCAACCTTAAGAAAAGAATATCAATATAAGTGAACATGTCTGCAGTTAGTCTGCTTTAATATTACAGTTAATAGCGTTTCCATTTATTCTGCCACTTACATGGCTTTTTCTTTGTGCCTCCAAGAGCACCATGCAGAGCGTTCAAGAACCACGTCATGAAGTCCACAGCATCCCCTGCAGAACATAAATAAATAAATTAGCACCATAAATCAGGCTCCAAAGAGCAGCACAATTTAAAAGCCTACTTAAAAGGTGCCAGGAAGTATATTTAGATTATCGAGGGTATCACCTTGCTTGGTAATTTGGAAGTTCTTCTTGCTGCACAGCACTACAGCTTGCAGCATCTCATGTGGAGACACGTGAGCCTTGAAGTTTCGCGGATTCCACAGCTTGCGCATCAGTTCTCCGAACCTTTGCACCAAAAGAAACATGATGTCCCCCGGTGGCCTGCGGATCCCTCTGTAGTTTTCTTCCTCCAGGAAGTAGTTTCGTAAAGGTGGAACATTGGAAAAGGCCTGAGAGGAGGAGGGGGATGTGGAAAGGTTGGTATTATTTGAAATAATTATCCAAAAGTCAAAATAAGATATAAAGTTATTTCGTTGTACCTGTAACACCACATTTGCATAGTCATTGGCTTTGATGTTGTTGAGCCCTACGATCCCTGGCAGGTAGGTTGTGCCATCGTAGGCTCGGTACAGTTTACCCTGCTTGTCCAGTCCTGCAATGTGCTGCTTGGTGAAAGTTGGCTTCAACACATACTGTAGAAAAAGAAGTTGCAACAACTTAGTGTACTGTGTTATAACTGATTATGTAACACAACTTTGATGGGATCTTTTTTAAATCACAAGTGTCATTACATATTATGGTTAATTCAGCATACTCTCTTTATTCACTATTCACAACTACGACAAAAGCAGTAAACTCAATTTGGTTTAATATAATAATATGAATTCCATGTTAACTACACACATTTATTTCATGACTTTACTTACCGTTATGTCCTCTAGTGATGAGTCAATGATCTCATAGTTGTCTGGCAGGCAGTAAAACTTGAGTGTATGCAGATTGAGGAACACATGATGTGTAAACTGAACACTGTGAGTGTATGCGTGAGACTTCAGACCTCTACCTACATGAAACAAGGAAACATGAAATCAGTCAAAGTAGAACAAGGTGTTTGAGCCCGGGTCAACACATCAGGTCATCTACATACCTTGAAAGTATTTTCCACATATAAGACAGGCGTAGACATTGATGTGGGAGAGTGAGATGGAGCAGAGTTTCTCAAAGTCGAAGTCCAACACACTCCTGAAAAATCAAGAGACACACAAGAAATGAGTTGTGTATGACAGGGCTAACTAGCTTTTAGCACTGTTGTTAGCAATGAACATGAACTCTTGCCTGTTAATGGTGTCAAGATAAGGACAGTGGCGGCT
Source organism: Planiliza haematocheilus (assembly GCA_005024645.1). Taxonomy (NCBI): domain Eukaryota; kingdom Metazoa; phylum Chordata; class Actinopteri; order Mugiliformes; family Mugilidae; genus Planiliza; species Planiliza haematocheilus. Next base: position 4,320,581 of record SRSE01001388.1, on the reverse strand, counting down.
TCTTCGGTCTTCTACTACACGTCCTCGTCCTACTTTGGATTCCACTGCAACATGAAGTGAGCCATAACAAACACAGTCAAACAATTGTGCACAATTGTTTACGTAAACTAGCTAAACATGCTAGCTAACCTAGCCTATACGTTGAAGAAGGATGTTGGTTTTCAAACACGGGATGATTTGGAAGAGCGGTGCAGTTGTTTTAACGACACTGTCGTGGTACCACCTGCACCGCCGGCGTTGACTGGACCGACCTGGTAACAAATTCAAACGCACCAGTGGCTATGTAGCTATATGGCTACAAGCTAATCAAACGCAAGACAAACGTTAGAAGAAAATACACCTACCTTCGTCTTCATTGTCGTCATCGTCCACTTCGATCTCTCTTTCCCGCTTCAAAGAAACCATCTCAACGCTTAGCTTGCAGTCTTAATGTCAAAACAACGTAGAAGACACAACTTTGAGTCAATTGGAAGAGATGAATGGGTCAAACACCGTGCACATCGAAACTCGCGGTGGTTGGACGCCGGAGCTAGAAAGTGGCCCACTAAAACCTATTCCGGAGTTTGAAACCAAAGCTAAAGTATATGCGTGCTTAGCAGAATATCATTATTAAGCCACAATTGAGTATATTGAAATGTTTGCATTGTTTGGATATTTCTGTTTATGTATGTTTTATAAACTTTCATTATGAAGCTTTGTTTTTGTTCGATCCGATTGATTTTTTAACTCCGCGAGTGTTACAATTGGACAACTACTTACCGATAGCTAGCTATAGCTATGTAGCTTTTTGTCAGTAGACAGTACTCTGATTGAGACTTGTTGCCGTCATTGGTCGGCTTATAGGCATAGTTGTCGTATTGGAACTGCTTGTAGAAATGGATATTTTAAGAGACGACGGAGAACATGAGCTGAAATACAAACGTGCGGGTCGCTTGGATATGAGCCACGGCTTCCTGCACCATATCCGGAGAAACCAGATTGCTCGGTGAGTTGCTCTACTACCGTTAGCTAATGCTAGCAAGATATATACGAGCTAGTTCAAAACATCCAGGCACAACAGAAAGAGTTGCTACCTCTTTTTATTATTTTAAAAGTAAATGTGGCAGTAACGAAAGGGCCTGTAGGATGGGCAATGATTAAGGCACACATTTAAAACGAAAATATAAGGAAATGTCTGGCAGGCCTTTTGGTTATCTTTGGTTTAGGTTATTATTGGCAAAGCAACACGAGTGCTTAATTTGAAAATAAAAAACACAGGTTTGTTTGAATTTTCTCAAAGGATGAATGATAATAATAACAAAGAAACAACCGAAGTAATGTATCTTGACTTGACAAGAAACAGAGATAATATACACTTCTAAATTTAGCCAAATATGTGCTGTGCTTTTGTTACCTCCTCTGGTTGGTGGGCTGTATCAGGTTTTAGGGGTGTGTAGTGTACGACCTGGAGACTAGACCTCTCTTTCTCACCACTGACAAAGCATAGCTATATAAAGTATATAACTAAATGGTGCTTCTGTTTTTGAAATGCAGTCCAGTGGATCAAGCTTTTAGGAATATAAAGAATTACTTTTACAGCACATTTCCTAGAGAAAAACAGAGTTGGTGTGAGTTTATGAATTTTAAAGCATGTGTCGTACATTTTCCAAACAATAACAAAAGATCTGTTTCCTGTCTTTTCAAGAGACGACTATGATAAAGAAGTGAAGCAAGCAAAAGAGCTTCAGCGACGGAGGCACACCACAACCCCCCGAAAACCCCGTCGACCTGACATCCAAGTGTACCATCCACGGCGGAGACGTAAGATTGATGTGCTTCTTTTCTGGGTTTCTGCTAATGACTGGAGTTGCGCTACAATAAATAAACGTGTGTGTGCTCTTTGTTTTTTTTTTCAGATGGATCGGAGCCAGGGGCCGGTGCTGACGCTGAAGAGTGGAATGAGAGTGGGTCAAGCACAGAGACGGAGACCCATGGGACTGAACTGTTCTGGCTTGACTATCAGGCGGACTCTGGCACCATTACGTCCTTCCTTGTGCACAAGGTTCATGCACACTCTTTTGTCTAATGTTGGTGGGCCTTTGATCTTTGCCTTGGTTTTAATTTCCTTGCATTTTTTTCTGTTTCTATAGGGGGATAAGCCTGAAAAGGTTGTAGAATGTGTCGCAGAGAAGAACATCCTGGATTCAGCCATGAGGGCAGCTCTGGAAACTCGAATCCGAAAGGAAATTGACAAGAGACGAGACAAACGCTGAAGGACGTTCCCAAGCTGTGATTATGATATGACGGGGGGCTACAGATAAAGAGGAGCACTGCTTCATTTGCAGTTCTGTGCTCCTTCATAGCGTTGATGTCGTGAAGTGTTCAGGTCATGATGAGGATTCTGGGAACATGTGCAGCAGAGATTTAACGTGATGACACGGAGCCATCTAAAGGTGAAGAAACTGCACTGATCAGACAGTATGGCTGCGTGGCGACTGGGATTTTTGATCATTAAGTTTTTATTTGAACTGTTACGTCGTACCTCACTTCACACTACTGGGGAGTTGATGTACACTTTCAACTTGACTGGACCTGTTCACTTCTGTTGTTGGCCTCTTAACAGTGAAAGCTACAGTACGAGACTTTAACATGTCAATGAACATGCAAGCCTTTGTCAAACGAGTTCACACGGGGCTGTTTAAGCTAAGCAACAACAGGTTAATGTTCGTACGCCTGATACTGGAATTTTAAAATGTGGTGTCTGTAGTGGCATACCCATGCCGGTGCACCAGTACTGATGCAGCCAACAATGGTTGTTTTCTGAGGAGGGGCGTCGCCACAGGACATAGAGTTACTAATGTAACCAAGGTTCTATGAATTCACCTTCTCTCGTCATCGGATAGATACAGAACTAAGGAACCGTCCTAGAAAAGTTTCTGATTCTCTAAGTTAAAAATGAATTCGAGAACCAGAGCACGGTATACAGTCCATACCACTGGGAGAGGGCATGCCGGCAGTGTTTGTGCTACTCTCAGCACCCGATGGGACACGGTGACAGATGTTCTGAACTATAGTTTTAAAACCAGGTTAGGAAGAAAACTTGTAACTGCAAACAAAACCTGACAGAACTATCTATGTGAATTATTGTGATTATTTATGTTCAACATAGACACACCTAATCTGTTTTTATAGTAAACAGCTAAAAGTCTGTCTAAGTTTTTTGGGGTTGCTTTACAGTGTTGGATTGAAAGTTTTCTGAGCCAGGCTTTCGACCACTCAAGTGATTATGCATGCACATCTGCCTTTGTACATTAACTATGTAGAAGAGCCAACAGGAATGCCCGCCCACTGAAAAGACCTGAGACCTCTCAGGCACTTTGGATTACAACATGCAGAAAGGTTATTTTCGAATCTTTGCCTAGTGACACAAAAAATGTCTATCCCAGCTTTAATATAATAAGGACCCAGGAAACCTTTCTCCTCCATGAAACATTGTTCTTGTGTTTACAAAGATCTCATTTTTATAAACAGCTTTTAAACATTTTGGTGAACATCAGTCTGTCTGCAATGTCATGTTTAGAAATGAAAAAAAGTCTTGTTTGATATTGATTTGTAGAGTGTCGTAGATGTAGTAGCAGTAGTAAGTGCTGTGTTGGTGGCTATCATTGTTTTCAAAGTAATTTATTTGGGGTCATTGAGAGACATTTATTTTTTATATTGTAATGTTTTTTGAGGACACAACTTTTTACATATAAAAAGACATTAACATAAAAGCCATTTGTTGTGTCTGGATGTGCACATGTGAAACTGAACAGCCATAAAATATGTTGTGTTTTTTTTTCTTATTATCTTGGTGTTGTGTGCATTTTGTAAGCGAGGAAGAATAACAGCCCAACACACAGGAACGTCCAAGGTGTCTCACAGCTTGTCTTCAGCAGATGGCAGTATTCGTCAGCCTTATGACTCTTTAGGTTTGGCTGTTTAACTCTCCACGTGCCTCAACAGCCATTTTCTACCAGTTCGGGTATAGCATGCTGACTGTACAGTGTCATTTCCATACGAAGGACATTTTAATTTGATTTTAAGTTTAATATGTCACCTTTTACGGTTCTTTCTCATTTACTTCCTGACAGCTATCCTATAAACACATAATCCCCAAAGAACTATTATGATATCTTAACTTTAGTGTACGACAAATGAAATCAAAAAAGTTGCCGGCTATAGTCAGAAGCCAGGATGAAGTCTTGCATACAGGCCCAGTTCAGTTTTGAGACCCAGTAAGTGCAAATACAATGCAGGTTTAGATTTCATTTGTCAAATTAATAGTTTGCATGACAAAGCAAAAATGCATCTCGTGACTGAAAAATGCATTCGTGAGTGTCTTTCAGGTAATTATAGTCTTGTGTAACATATTTTGCTGTTGTTGCTCAACCATTTAACCTGAAACACTGGTAAAGTTAGTGACTAAACTCCCTCCAGTCAAATTCTCATGAATGAGTGCTGATTCCTACTACAAAAACACTGCAAGCAACAGGATGTCTGTTTGATAACACAAAGACTGGTGAACTTTCAAATAGATTAAATGGAGGAATTTGTTTCTTCTTTTTTCAATCCATGTGCATGAAAAGTGGAAGCAGAAATTTCCACTACCATCCCCCAGTTATGACAAAAAAAGAAAAGACTATGTTGATTTGGCATTTGGACAGACATTCTGCTGATCCACACAACAATATGAGATTAAGACATTGTTTTGATTAATGCACGAAAATATGCTAACTTCATCCTCTGAGCACATGGCGGGCCAAGTATGCACAGTGTTATGCAAAGACTTGTCAAAAAGGAGTGCGCTCTGCAAAGCCATTGGTGGAACGGAGTCACTCCCCTCCAGAGTATCAACGCCCTTCCACCAGCTCACTCTTCCTTCCTCCATTCAGCATGTGACTGAATTTATGAGAGAGGGGGATCCATTCACATGCCTCCCACTCTGCCGCTCCCCAGATTATCTCAGATTTCACAGATTTTCAATAGGCTGAAACATGACCCAATCATGAATCTCAACTTCGCACCTTCCCCTCCATCAGCGCAGCCTCCTAGTAGCAAATTATGTAACTCAATTCATTCACCTATACAATTTAGGCTGGGTTGGGCTCAGCGATAGAGTTTAATAACAACTGAGATGCGGTTTTGACGGAATGAACTGCTGTAGACACTATTGCGTAACTGTGGAGCTGACAATGACACAGGTTGATTGAAAGGTGCATTCAAAATTTGCCATTGTCATCGTCAGTCATCAACACTTAATGATGAGGTGTTATTTTACAGCACAGCCAGAGCACATGATAAGAATAAGAATAAGAAAAACCTTTATAAGTCCCGCAATGGGGAAATTGCAGTTCACAACAGCTTACACAAAGATGCAGAATAAAAAAATAGCAAGAGCAAAAAGGGTAGCTATAAAGATAAATAGTGGAACAGAATCAGATAGGATGATGCATTCTCTGTAACCACTGTATGCTTAACAAATGTGTGTTTTCCCCTCAGCTGTGTCCTTCATACCGATATGTGAAGTGCTACAGAAAAGTTTCTTTCGACTTGACACACTCCATTACTTGGAAGAGGTGGATTTAATTTCACTTTCATGCATGCATTTAGCACAGTAGAACAGCAAGCTCCTACAAATGTTGCATCAGCTATCACCAGCTAATAGCTGATCTCATTCTGTCCTCCGTCGAAGGTTAAAGTTACCTTTCATTGTTTCTACACTGTATTCTGTTTGGGCTCTGTCCTGGTTTGTTTGGGCTAGTGCGTATGCTGAGGACAGGTGGTGCTCAGTCAAGCTCTTTGTCGTGGAAACGTTCTCTGTGCTTTCTGTTGTTATGGGAAAGCAAATCCTCAGATTGACCAATAAAACAAAAAGCCTGTGAGAGGTGCAACCCTCTCCCGGACCTGTTGGTTTCGTGTGCAAAAGCTCTCGCTGCTGCGATCCTGTTGCACTGGCGAGGGATCTTGCCCATTCAAGGCCGTGGAGGTGTCAACCCCCCACTAACATTCAGTTAAATATAGACGTTTGGCTGAGCCAGAGGGGTAGTGCGCAGCTGCTGTAATTAAACTGCTTCTGGTGTTCGACGGTGTCACTCGAGCATTAAATACTACTACCTGATATACTGTAACTGTAGTGATGTGCTTGGCTAGATTTCAAGAAGTACAAGAAGTACATCCAGGCATCATGCAGGGGTCACAAAATACCACTCACAAGAGAGAGTTTCCTAAATTCAGAGTACGTTTAGTAGTTGCTATGTTTCAGGTGGGCCCTACCCACAGATGTTCCTTATAAACCCCTGAACTCTTCACTTGTCATTTTAAACTGCTTGGATAAGCCCAGTTGCCTTTGCTTCTGCTTTGTTTTGGTTTGAAGTCTTTTTTAATAACACTAAACCACATGTTAAGACTACAAGATAAGATGATAATTAATGCTATATTTTCCAGAAGAGCTTTAGTCAGACAGATTTTAATATCTTAAAGCAAATATGAGAAAGTTAAATTCGAATAAACCCACTGGTGGTAGGAATGTTCAATTCTTTTTAACATTTCATTTTCTTTGATCTGGTTATGTCCATTAATGTGGATGTCCTTTGTGAAATTACAAACTGAAAAGTGTACCAGAGGCAATGCGCCAGATATTAAAAATGGTCCCTGATTCAGTTGTGAACACAGTTTATTTCCTTTTGTAGATTTTAAAAATAAGTTGCAGCCAATGAGCGATTGACAAAGAGACTATTCTTAGTGTCTGTTTTCTGCAGGTGTTGCATTTACTACTTTTCACCGTATTGATCCGCAAAACGTCCCATTTTACATTCAACTTTTTCTGCAGGCAAACGTTAACTCAGTAGTTATCTTCATTACCCCCTGAAGGGTCTAACTCTGACTGAACTGGTTTTACCGTATGTTCCAGCTGCTCCTGCCATAAAGTGTGAAGCATTCTTGTCTTGGAGCTTTTTCTCTCACAGCTTATCACAAAACACACAAGTTGACTGACCAAAGCACGAAAAACATGCGGTCAGAACGCACACACTAACTAGTAACTACACGTCAAGGATCTGGATCAGACCATATGCGTGCATTCAATTTTACCATTTGGATTTACACATTATAAATTGTTTCTGTCACAAACCAAAGTGATTTGGCTGTAGTTTTTAATCAGAGTGAGATACCTTACTTGTTTTTAAATTAATTGGTAATGGACATTACTATTTTGTCAACTGGTAAAGACCCAGAGCCGATGAAGAGTCACCAGAATCAGTGCGTTTTGAATGTAACGTAGATAGAAGTGGAGAAAAGTAGATTCAGAACATTGAGTATCAAACTCACCTTATAATAATGCTAACATAAACTTGTACTCTTTATGCATTGAAGCAAAATATTTGACTTGTTCACACAGACGATCACGGGCCCCAGTTCTGGCATTTGTAGACATGCTGACACATGCTTTAGACAGCCTTCTCTCGCATATTTGGCCAATCTTAGTTTACTATAGTTGTCCCTGAGCTTATCAAATACATTCAAACAGACTTATCTTCAAACATATTATTTGCTGTAGTGGATTTTTTTTACTTAGAATCCCTGTATATGGACATATAGCACACAAAGACGCACTATAATGTTCTCCATGTTGGCCTTTTTAATCTGTTTTTAATATCTATGACTGAGTCTTTGTAACCCTTGAGACCTTTTCAACTAGTAAAATAATTTAATTACAAGACTGACCAAACTGATTTATGTATTTATGGACACCTAGTGTAATTTCTCATTTGTTTTATTAAGAATGAACCCATACATGTAGAGCTGTAGTGTAGTTAGTGAATAGATGGGTGTGGCTGATTTGCATCTCTTTTCCTTGTTGCTCTCTATTGCTAGACTAAAATATCATGTGACATGTCATGGTGTGATTGCACTGTGTGCCACTATTTTGTGGTCAAAAATAAACGTTAATTTGAATTTAAAAGTTGCAGACCATGAATAAAAGCAATAATTAGTACTGAGAGCCTGTATGCGTTTGGCTTCTGGTGACACGGCTGTGCTGCTTATGGCGTCGCCTTTGACCAAAGTGTCAAAACTGGCATATTTTTCTAGTAAACTATCCACTTTAATCTTCAGAAACTGCCATTTGCACCCGGTACTTACAGTTACATTTATGCTGTTTTGTTACACATGTTTTGTTGGTGCCAAGACCAAGGCCGTTTCAACAGCCCTTTGCGCTCAGATCACAACGAATGTGTGCCAAAGGACTAACCGGTCACAGTGTCACAGAGTAAGCATTTCTGTTGTTTCGTCTCACCTCTGCTACCAATTCAAGGGTCACTTTGACACATGTGAATTCCACAGTAAACCTTGATAAAGTAGTCCGAGTGCAACACAGCAAATGCTCTGAATGCTGGATTTCATGAAGGCTTAACTGTTTAAAAAGACCAACAAAACAGCAATCACGATATATTGGATAAAGAGCTTAACAAAGACTACAAAATGACATTACACATATTTTTTTTATTGCAGAACTTGTCTGTACCACTGTTCTTCAGTAAAGTACATGTGTACCTCACAGGATTTGCTGCTCCTTCTGACATTACGCATTGTGTATTGCATATTATCCTAACTTGCTCTGTGAAAATGTGTTGTCCTTTACATTTTATATATCACTAATACAATATTATATAATGTCAAATGGAAATATAAGCACTGGCAAGCTCTAAGAAATGTCACCAAACGAGAAATTAAATCAGTTTCATGGTAAAGTTTGTGGAACAAAACCTGTTGTGCAAAGAAATAAGCTCCTCCCTTTACGCATCACAAAGGTGCATCTTGGTTTTGTGCCATTACAATACCTAGTCCCATTCTTTCTGGCAACCTCAGGTTTCACAGCACAAACCTATGAACAAGTGTTTGCTTCAAACGCTGAAGCAGCTGGTCGTGCTGTTAATCTCACCAACTGTATACTGGCCTTTGTCAAATGGATTGAGTTTTCAGGTAATCTACACTGCCTGACCAAAAAAGGCTCACACACTCTAATATTTCATTGCATCACCTTTACCTTTGATTACAGCACACATTTGCTGTGTCGTTGTTTTGATAAGATTCTGCAAAGTAATTCATTTTTCACCAAGCTCTTGTATTAATGATGGGAGAGTCTGACCACTTTGAAAAACCTGCTCCAGCACATCCTAAACATTCTCAATGGGGTTAAGGTCTGGAATCTGTGGTTCACAGTCCACGTGTGAAAATGACGTCTCATGCTCCCTGAGCCACTCTTTCACAATCTGAGCCCCATGAATCTCCAGGCATTGTCATCTTGGAATATGCCCGTGCCATTGGGGAAGAAAAAAAATAAAATTTTTAATAATGTGTTGGACAGTTCTTAGTTTCTATAATCTCCTTAGATGTTTTCTCTGCTTGATGCACGCCAGTGATTTGACCCTTCTCAAACAGACGGAACATCTTTTCCACAACCATGGGATGTGTCTTTAGACATGGTTGTTTGAGAAATGAGGAGCTACTCATTGCATCGGTTGGGGTTAAATAACTTGTTGCCAGCTTAAAGATAATCACCCATGCAGTAATTATCCAATAGGAGGCTTGTATCTATTTGCTTAGTTAAATCCAGGCAGTGTGTGTGTGTATATAGGTAGTGAAAACAAATGCATTACAAAGTGTCGGTCCTGCACTAAAACCCTCTTCATGACTGTTATAACGTTCAGTTCATGTTGAAACAAAGCAAGATAGGCTGTAGTTCAACTGAATGGTTATTATGGAGGATGTAGTTAAACTGGATTAAACACGTGTCAACACAATACAATGCAACAGTCCTACAAACCACAGCTTCCAAAACATTACATCACTGCACATACATTTTTACTAGTTTACCTAATGAACCTGCAAGTAAGCGTATAATCTCTGGCATGACATGCGTGTCGGCTGCAAGAATGAGGTCTTTCAGTCACATCACAGGCAGGAAGATTGACACCACAACACTTGAGGGCAAAACAATTTACTGATCCCATTGGCAAGATAACGGTGATGGAAAAACCCCAGGAACTGACAAAACTTGTGCAAATACACATCACACCACATAGATATGAAGCAACATGTTGTCTGTTACATAGGTCAGCTGAGGGGGGGTTGTTGACTAGTGGTTAGAGAAGCAGGTTGAGGCACCAGTTTGATCCCTTGTTATCTTTCAGTGAACACATTAAACTTTCTTGCATGGCTGCCAACGGCTTCAGGGGTGTTCATTTAATAAAGTGCATTTTCAGTGTGAGAAGTGTTGTTGTAAAATGCACAAAGTTGGTGCCTTTTAAGATATTCTAGTAGTAAATGGTTACCATTGGGTGGACCCTATAGCAAACTTGCTTGAGTAGGGACACCCACAACTTGAGGCCATAGCCCTCACCACAGTGGGACAGGTTTGACTCCACTTTAAAAGGTGAAATTAACAACACAACCACAATGAGTGTGTAGACGATTGTACCCATTATTCATGTATTTATATCAAACCTGGACAGTTCTTTTAAACCAACCACGTCCCCTTATTTTGTGAATGATTGCTTTCACAGTGGGGTTGGGTGCATTTCGTTTTCCATTCATGTGGACACCGACACGACAACTGCAAATGTATTAAGTGTATCTGCTGCATTGAGTCGTTTCATAGATTTTCCACTGCGACATGTCAAACTGACTTTAGTGACACTTATTGAAGGCAACAAGGGCGGAGATGTTCACACAATATCAATGAATATACAAGAAAAGCAATCAGACAAAATAATTTGAAAGGAGTAGTTTATTACAGAGCATTTAGGACACTACCCAGCCTAGACATGAAGCATATTACAGTATGAGCTACTTGTTCCTCTGGAAGTTGAACGCATGTATGTGGGAGGGAAGAAAAGTAAAGGGGAGTAGAGGAAATAGAAAAGGCACTCTTAACACTTACTGTAGCCACCAGGATGAACTCTGGGAGGTAAAGGGGAACAAAACCCAAAACTCAACTTTATCCCACTCATGGGATGGCTATGTAAACACGGCTGGTTTCTCTGTACCACACCAACCAAATGTTGCCATCGCATTTTGGGGATAGGCCAAAGCCTTAGAATTGCACCAAACTTTTTTTTAAATGGGATCTTAAAACTAATCCGCCTGAAAAATAAGATCTGCTGTCCAAAAGTAAAAAAGGTTGTAAAATAGTCATTAACAGTAGCCAGTGACAACTTCTTGTTGAGGCCGACCAAAGCTTTTCTGTACAACACTCTGGAGCCTCAAGCAAAACACTGAAAGATCAAGTCAAAAGGAATTCAAGATTTAAAGCTGCCTTCTGAAACCTCGGCTTCTCTGTATCCACGCCGAAACTCAGAGAACAAATAAATAGTGTTGAAGTTTGATTCCTAGCCAGTAAGACTCTGCGGCAAAGAACACGCCCCTTTAAGAATAAAGACAGACAGGTTTCTCTGTAGCTACACCCGCTGTCAGTAAACTTAAGGAGTAAAAAGGGCCTTTAGTCACTCAAAACCATAAAAAAAGTGAAACTACATTTAAAAAGGACTAATTTAAAAATTGATTTTCAATGCATAACAATTTAATTTTTCCACCGCCATCAAGTATAACCAATACCTCTGCAGACCAGAGCAGTGACATAGCAGCTTCTGACTTTTCTGTATTACGTCAGAAAACGGCAACGGTCTGCAGAGGCATCCGAGACATTACTCATTTGAGAGCTTGAATTGTGATTTGGCTAGCCCCATAGCCTGCAATGCATAGCATTTTTAGTGAAAACAGCAACAACCCTTGAATTTTAATTGTGCCATTCTAGCATCCTCCACAAAGATGAGGGGACACTGCTAACAACAACAACAAAAAAAAGAAAGACAAGGAACACCTGGTCAAGGAATTACTGTACCAGACTGACACGGGAGGAATGTTTAAAAATATGCCAAAAATATTTTGGGGGACAATGCTGGATCAGAGGATCCTCAAACTATCAAATGATGCTTCCAAATTGACTAACATCAGCAGCACCAGTAAATTAAGAGGACTATCGCATATAGCCTAATATGCTACTGCCATGATACTGAATAGAAGACCGACAACATCAGTGAGTGAGGAATGCCCAAGGGTAAACAACTGAACGCAGCTACTCTGTGTCCAACACGACAAGAAGCGGGGGAAATCGCAAATATGGGACAACATGAAGCACATTGGGGCTTGAGTTCATGGAACCCAGCCTTTTCTTTAAAACATCAAGTTTCCGAGGCATACCTCTTAAGACCCAGCACGATACTGCAACCAGCAGAAAACAGTAACAAGACAAAGGAAGGAGGTGGTGTGAGGAAGGGAGTCATGTTAAATGATAGCATTATTAGAGATAAGGGCATTTCACCCCCTGAACCCTGGAGGCTTCTCTGTAGTATACACCAACAGGCCTGGGGGGGAAAAGCTTAACAAGTTTAGTATTTGAGTTTTTTGGGCACCTCCCATGGGAAGGAGTCTCGGCCAAAGTGGCCATAGGCTGCTGTCCTCTGATACAAGGGTTTCTTCAGATCCAGCTCCCTGGAATACATAATCAACACATTTAACAGCAGTCTTAACTAGTGAACTCAGAAGCACGCATTCATGTTTTCATATTCACGCAAGTGCTAACACTCACGTTAGCCAGTGGGGAGTGTCAAAGGCCATCCCCGTAATTAATGAATTAATTTATGAATATTCAGACTGGCTGCTGGAGCGGGAAACGTGATGCTTTGACACTTACCATGCCAACCACACAGGACACTGCAGCTTGCAGATGGAAACCACACTTGTCCAATTTACAGAGCAGCGCTTATCTAACTAAGCTATGTGATTTCATTAGTCGGACAATAATACATGTCTGCTCTAATAAAACGACCTTTGCCACCACTGTTTAAGTGTGTAAATATACAAAAAAATGCGCAAACTGTAGCTCTGAATAACAAAGGCAAACAAGATGCTAGCTGTTATTCTGTGTACTGTTAATGCATGTTGTGTGTAATAAAAAAATAAACTAACATGGTCAGGAAACTGATTAAGACAAAATCAGGGCACGGGAAAGATGAATGAGCCAGGAGCTGCCGTTTCATTGAGTAGCAGGTGGCTTCAGAGGTTATACATTACCTGACAATGACTCCTGGACGGAGGTCAAAGTTCTTCTTCACAATGTCAAGCAGCTCCCTCTCACTCTTGTGGGAGGTCCCATAGTGGAAGATAGAAATGGAGAGGGGATGGGCAACTCCAATGGCATAGGACACCTAATACAGCACACATAGATGTATTATATCCAGCATAAAACACAGAAAAACCTTAGGTAGGAACCTCTTGCAGCCCCTCTGTCTAAAATGAAGATTAGTGGATATTAATCCTACCACCCACCTGGACCAACACCCTCTTGCAGAGCTCAGCCTTCACCAGAGACTTGGCCACCCAGCGTGCAGCATAAGCAGCCGAGCGGTCCACCTTTGTGTAATCCTTCCCAGAGAAGGCGCCACCACCGTGGGCTCCCCAGCCTCCGTAAGTGTCCACAATGATCTTGCGTCCAGTGAGGCCAGCATCACCCTGTAATAGAATTACAGAGGTTACGTGGGTTAAGTTACTCACATGCTATGCAGTTTCCTGAAAGCCACACCATTTGACATTTACCTGTGGGCCCCCGATGACAAACCGCCCACTGGGCTGCAGGTGGTAGATGGTGTCGTCATCCAAGTAGATGCAGGGAACAACTGCCTTGATGACTTTGTCCTTCAGAGCATCTCTCATCTCCTCAAGGCAAATATCCTCATCATGCTGAACAGAGACGACAATCGTGTGCACACGCACTGGGAGCATGGCACCACGGTCCTGGCGGTACTGCACAGTAACCTGTGAGGAGGTCAGGCGGTTAATTTCCCACATCTCCAGTTTCTCTTGATAAAAGCAAAGTGTGCGTGCGTGTGTGTGTGTGTGGGGGGGGGGATTATATGACAGCTTTACCTGTGTCTTAGAGTCTGGCCTGAGCCATGGGAGGGTGCCATTGCGTCGCAGTTCAGCCATCTTAGCATTCAGCTTGTGGGCAAGGACAATTGTGAGAGGCATGGATTCCTCAGTCTCATCAGTGGCGTATCCAAACATCAAACCCTGCAAATCAAGTGACATTAAGGCCGAGTTTAAAAACCTGAAAAGAACAAGAAGGTCAGCCATTTGTAATGTCACTCCAGACACACCACTACTGACCTGGTCACCAGCTCCAATGTCCTCCTCATTGCGGTCGACGTGAACGCCCTGAGCAATATCAGGAGACTGCTGCTCCAAGGCCACAAGGACATTGCAGGTCTTGTAGTCAAAGCCTGCGCAGAAGACAGACCACAGGAAATCAACACCAAAAAAAACGCCTCAAGCTATTCAACAGAACACACAAACCAGGAATGTCATAATATGCCACACCTTTGGATGAGTCGTCGTATCCAATTTGGCGGATGGTGTCACGCACAACTTTCTGGTAGTCCACTGTGGCGTGAGATGTCACCTCACCTGCCAACAGGATCATCCCGGTCTTGGCAACAGTCTCTGCACAAAGCAAGAAAATGACATACTGAGATAAAATACATTTTATGTGTCGATATTAACATATGATTTAGTTCGACATAAGCAAGAAGAAACTAGACACGCATGTCCTTACCACAAGCAACTTTGGCATCAGGATCCTGCTTGAGATGGGCGTCTAGGACTGCATCACTAATCTGATCGCAGATCTTGTCTGAAAAAAACAAACACAAACAAAAAGCAAAACCGTGAGCAAAAGGCACGATCGGACTGATGCAAAACCAGAACACTGCGTCTGAATGTCAACCGAGGTAGGTTAGCGCCACCGGCCCGGTTCGTGCTAAGTGGGAGTGGCTCAGCAGACGCCATTTCAGCTGGTACGAACACATGTGGTGGAGGAGAGAGCCCGCCAAGTACATGCGGGACCGGAAAGCGAGCGCGACGTACCTACAAACATTAAACTAATTTAAGGGATACTATAAAACTGTCTTACATGGTTACGGGCAGAGGATCGCGTTACAACTGTACACCGCGTGCATCACGAATAGCGCCGGGCGATTAGGTACTTTCAGAAAAACGTATAATTACATCATAGTGAGTCAAAAATTATTTTTTTTCAACGCCAACGGTTAACGAGTGACACAAAGTCTCCGACATGTTCCTTGTCGCATGGTGAGACAAACGAGATCTCCATCTATTCACTAAAGATTAGCTAGCTAACATTAGCTTCAGCGCGTGCTCTTAAAACCGGCCCAGTTAAGGCCATTAACGTTCAATTTGTATACCGCTTTGCCCCGGTATTCATTAAACGCTGGATTAACAGTGACTAGAGCCTAGAGAATGACGCAGGAAAATTGTAAATGTAATAAATTTAATCACTGGAACGGCTACAGCTAGATAAAAAAGAAAAAGAAAAGGGGCCGGCATGTTGGATCTTACCGGGGTGTCCTTCTCCGACCGACTCTGAAGTGAACAAGAAGCAGTCCTCGTCAATGAGGGAGTTATGGAAGCCATTCATCTGTCCGTTCATCATCGTTAACGGCTGCTGGCACGACTGTTGGAAGTGTTATGACGGTGGTATCAAGCTATTTTTAGTTTTTATTTTATTTTTTTTATCTCAAGCAGTGCCTCAGTGTGTTTCCCTGCTCTCTCAGAGGACAGACCCACTCTCGCTGTAGTGATCCTCAAAGCGTGAGCCTCATGGCGCAGGGCTTCTCTATTTATCCTGTGAAGGCTGACGTCGTGACGTAACGATGAGGTGGACCGTACCATTGAGCCTATCGGGGGACACGAGCTTTACTGTAACCAAGAATGCGTTACCAAATTTGACAGAGGCCACGTGCTGACACAATATTAGCGATAGCGGCGCCTGTTTTAAGTCAGCATCTTTTATCACAGAAATTACTTTACCACGCCTTATGTGTGTGCGTGATAGAATATGGTGTGATCGGATGGTTTATAATACGTTAGGCGAGGTAGTTGTGTTGTCATGTTATTTTACAGTGAGAGTTTACGATAGAGACGTACCTCTTTTAAGTTTGTTGCATGCTATTAAACGGTTGATTTTGAATTGTTGACCTCTCACATGTCTGCCACCCTGTGGCCACACGTCCACACACACATTCTGCATCATCTTCATTGTTTTCTCAGAAACTTACACTTCAAATTTTAATCTCACAAAGTCAATGTAAAATAAATAAAGACCTAATAAAAGGGGATTATTGAATTATTGTTGGTTTTGTACAGAAAACGAAATTTCTCTCTATAAAACTACCACTGTCTTTGAGTGTTTTATCATAGGCTTAAGTGTGCCTGACTTGAAATAAGTGTTTCCCAGAAGCCAGTATTAAAGTTTGGTATAAACCAGCGCCGATATAATTCATGTGATAAACTGCTTCATCCTGGCTATCACGAGCACATCGGAACATGTGCTTTAAAAGCTGGTCTGGTGACACAGCCAAATTAACCTGGAAATACATTTGCAGCAAAGTAAAAACAACACAGTGGAAAGAAAAGCAGATGCTTTTGATATTGTTTCTCAGCATAACTTAATTATATTGTACTCTCAAAGCTCCCATGTCCCTGTTATGCTTCAGGCCCTGCTGCGTAATACAATCAAAAGCTGCAATTGTGAATATGTTATACCTTTGTGGGCTCCATTTGGGTTTAATTTATGTCTTCAAAAGGGCAAGTTTACCATGTTTTGGCTTCAAAACAAGGCGATTTCATTAATTGGGGAAGATTGGCTGAAGTAAAGAGAAGTGAGAATATTTCTACTTTCATTTCAGGATTTTACAACATTTGGGTCTCTGTGTTTTGCCCAAATAAGAAAGTAAAGAAAGAAAGTAAACACTACTGTGAGCGACTGGATGGGTCAAACTGCAGAGATAATTTATCCTTGTCAGATCAATAGTTTATAAAAAAAAAACAGATTTATACTCAATCCTTTCTAAAATTTGTTCTAAAAGAGTTGAGCTGAGTAATAAATCAGTGACTCCTACTACTGCTTCACAAAAGACAGTTTATGTACATCTTGTCTGCTTGTCAGTGTGAATATTTGGACTAAATAGTCCAGTTTTCAAGCATTAATTGGATATGAATTCATTGTTTGCCTCAGTGACACAGCATTTATGACAGTGGCGTTAATCAAAACCCTGTGTCACACCATAAAACACAGATCTCTGACGTGTCCAGATCCAACGCATTCATGCTCTGAATGAACCTGCCACTGTGGAGGTTAGATAACTCTTATTGCTTTGTAATTTTTCTTTAGATAAATAATCAAGATAGCCCTGTCTGCCTACGCTACAGCTGTATGCACCAACACAAATCACTGCATAGACACAAGTTTTCAGATCTGCCAGCAAACGGTTAATGAGAGTCATGACTCATCACATTGTAACTAGTTGTATTATCAAGGTGCAACCGATTCATTTTGTGATTTTCATGATGACTTGGCCTTTATAGTCTCAGCTACGTAAGTAACTCAATCCCTGACCAGTGTTGCATCAGTGTAGTACAGTACATACAATTTGCAGGGTGGACACTTTCTTTTCAAAGGGCAAAAGCATGATGCAAGAAGCACCTACTATTGCCTTTGGCAGGAAGTGGGGTCGTGTCTGTTTACCCCAACATTTATAAAGAAATATAGTCCTTAACAGGACAAATAAATAAAACAAATAAATAAATGTAAATTTCAGCAGCAACATTTATGATTGTAATGGTGACTTGCTAATGGAGGCGTGTTTTATCAACCCAGATTGTACTGTCTCAGGAAATTATGTTTTAATTTTTAAGGCCATCGCCCTTATTTGCTTTGTTAAGTAAATAATGAGCCCAGTTATTGTTTCCGTTTGTTTAGCTAAGTCATTCTCTCCCACTTCTTTTATTTAAAATGAATTAGGCTTTAACTTGTCATAAAACAGTTTTTTCCACCGAACTAGATCAGTTCAGTCGATTAGTAACTTCGGAAAAATAGTTGCATGGCGTTAACACATTTTTCAATCAAATGCAATATAGACACACACAGCATATATGTATGTGTATATATACACACGAGTGTGTATATATACAGTATAAGAAGACATAGAAGAAAAAAGACAAACCACAATTTGAAAGGGAGTATATTATTTCTTTGGACAGTGTTGCACTAGTTTTTGGATTGGAGAACAAAGCAAGCAACCCTTGAACAACCATCTCGCCTCTCTGATCAGATGAGTTCACTGAGCTAAACATAAATCTTCGGAGGCCAAAAATATCAATATCTTGCAAGTTTGCTGTATTTTCTTTTCTTTTTTTCTTTTTTTTGTAGTTTCATTCACAATTATACAAACACATGTAGACTAAACAATCTACAATCTCTGTGACAATAAAGCAACGCACGATCTGAATTCACTAAGATGGAAACTGGAGAAATCGCCATCTGCCATCAAAGTTCCTGATAGAAAAAGAAAATAACAATATCAATATTCTCTGTTATTAGTCTGATATTCCCTTAGAGATAATCCTCCCTAACTGGCCAGCAGAATTCACGCTTATTTAACAGGTAAATAAGAAAATAAATACATAATTTAAGTAAAATAATCTTTGTGGCATAGATTGTCTTCTATTTGATATTTTCTACCATACTTTATATTTGTCATTTACATATTCTATTCATTATATTCAGCCACATAATTACAAAACAATAACATTCCTCATACGTTTTTTTCATTAACATTTCACAATATATACTCGCTGTTCCTGACTGCAGTAGAGAGCATAGTTATCTAAAGTATGACAATCTTTTTTTAAAATATGTAATTTTAAACAAAGGTCCAGCAGAGTTTCTGTTTCAAACCCAAGAAAATACATGAATGTACTATGAAATGATTTCAGACTGATGCAACTAACCTGCAATTCTTCACCTATAACGTTTACACTGAAGATACATTTTTATACTGTCCTTACCGTGTTTTCATTTTTTTTTTTTTTAACAATTTTCACAGCCACGATTATGACAAAGAGGAGTCAAAAAACAGCACTTAACGGCACAAAAACCACGGTACCGGAATGTACAGTATGTCCAGCAGCAAACCATGCAAACACATTCACGCCCCTTTCACTGCCACGGCTAGCTACACACACACACACCCCCACCGTCCAAAACATACACACAGACACACACTTCCAGAAATACACATACACAGAAACGAATTACCAACATACACACTGAGGTCACAGCTACAACAGTATACACTGTCCTACGCTAACAGCCCAAAAGTACAAAGTGTGTAAGATGGTGCATCAGAGATTACACAGTAACACTGCAACACGACTATTGTGATTATTGTCACTGTCAGCTAATCACCAGGATCACTGAGGGAGGATGTGAGCGAGCGAGAAAACAGAAAAGAGACACAGTGCAATGAAAAGAAAACGCAAAACTAAAAAGGTCCAAAATAATTTGAAGAAGAAGAGGACCGTTTCATTTACTTGAAATATCGCATTAGCTTTGTGATATTTCATGACAGTGGAACATGTCAGCTTTGTATGAGACAACCTACAGCACAATACAAAGCTCTACATAGCAGAGTTCCTACTTGTATTTGTGTGAGGTATCCAGATTAGAATACTGTCTCGTTTTGAGTTTAATCGTTTTAAATGTTGGTAAAATTAAACGGAACAAAATAAATAAAAGTATGATTTTTGTGTTGCGCGTAAAATTATTTAAAAAGGACTAGTCACATTAAAAGTCTGTGTGTAAGAGTGTAATTCACGTTGGGCCAGGTATTGCTGTAGTAGTTACTGCTGTAGCTGGCCCAGCATTAACGGCAGCGGCCGACAATTAATCAGTTCTGGCAAGACAGCTATGCAGTGTCAGCTGACAGCTAGCCTCCTACACCCATCACACTCCACTACACTGATACGGCGGTCTATTTAAAGGCCTTTACGCTCACATTCACTCTACACACTGACATGTGTTGTGCTGCTGCCATGGTCAGGGACCGAGCCACCTGAATCCCAATCTCCACCTACTTTGGTTCTGATTATATTTTGTGCACCCTGGAAGGAAATGCTCCCTATGAATGTACACATGTGTGTGTGTGCTGACTTTCTAATGCAGGGAATGTCCACTGGGTTTTGCCCATATAAGTCAAATGGCTTTCTGCATTTGCAGAAAAGAGTAATGTGCGTGATTGTTGACAGAGCTGCAGCTGCTTTCATAGATGTTTTTGAACAAAATCCAATTAATATGGGCCAATTTGTTTCCAAGCAGATACATGTTCCACAACCAAAGCAAACCGTGAGTGATTTGTGAGCAATGTCTGTGTCAAGTATGTCCCACTCCTCGGCCCAAAATCCTTTTCTGTCGCTTAAATGCAGTCTGCCGACATGACTGCATGGTACATCAGTGCAGAGTTTCAAAGCACTGTGAATGAAATAAGGAATATGGTTTCTAAAAAGCACTGAGTAACCACTCCTTTACTCTACCTGACCATAAATCCTTGAGTATTTTCTAATGCAAGGTGTCAGCTCCCTGTACTGTCCACACCTGAGAACGGACAAAGATAGAAGTAACACTAGACAAAGTGAAAGGTTTACAAAAAAATATAAAATAACATAAAAATAAATAAAATGTGCACATCTTAATAAAATAACACAAGGCAAAGAAAACCGTCTGGACAAACCAGATGGCTATTCCTGAAAAGGATGGCATCAGAAACTGTACATTTTCGTGACAGAAAATATACAGTGAAGTGGATGTATGGAGTAAAAGACACAACAGTTGGTTTTGTGACTCATGACAACAGAAGGACTCTGGGATGGATCACACTCCCGAATCCTCTGTGGTTTTGTCTTTCTCCCCAGCACCTGACTGCTGGCCGCTGCCGCCCTCTGCTGGGCGTCCCGCGGACTCGCTCCCTTTTGCGACGTCAGGCGCCTTCATTTTGGCCTGCGCGGGACTGCCAGAGCGGCTGCCGCTTTTACTGCCGCTGCGATGGCCGCGGTGTTTGCCCTTGCGTGGACTGGGACTGCGAGACCTCGTCTTCATGAGGACAACAGTGCTGTCATCTTCTGAACTGAAGTCAGAGCTGTCAGAAGAACTGATGTCAAGGCCTGAAGTGGGCAGCTGGATCTGAGGATAAACAGAAAAAGAGGTTAAGAGTTGAATGAAAGACAGAAGAGCAAAATGATAGCAGCTGCAGATGAGAGCATCAACAGTAATATCATTGGTACACCTTCAATTCACGGTTTACAATTCAGGTCATTGTTCATATTTTCCATTTCACATGTATTTGCACTACTTTCTATTATATGCATCTGTTTATGTCATTTGTCCATACTACGCATATGACAATAAACTCTTAAATCTTGAATCTTGGATCATTTTAATCTCAAGAAAGCAGTGAGATATGATTACCTGAAATGGCTCTGTTACGCCCACAATGGTGCTCATGTTGTTGCTATAGTAACCCAAGATAAAGTCCCCTGAGCCTTTAGGCAATTCCTCCTCAGTAAAGGTTACCTGGAAAACAGTTCCTCAGACATTTATTAAATGTGAAAGGAAATTATCTCCGAAAAGAATTCAACATGCATCCGGATTACCTGATGTTCTTGTCTTTGAAAATCAGCTTCCTCCTGCTTGGCCCACACGTATCCCACATAGTCCTTGTGGTGTTTGAAACCCACCTACGGGAAGATCAGCAACATCGTGAACAGAAATTTTTGTTATGCTACACTTATCTGATGATTTGGCAACACGTATTCTTGAAATGTTTCATGTTGTTTGATAAAGCAGAGGTGAGACCAGTTACCCTGTACAGTCCAATCCAGTCCCAGGAGCTGCGGGGATAGCTGGGCGCATGTTTGAATGTTGCTGTGGCCTCATCAACACTATTCCACTCGTCCTCCACTATGAGTGTGACCAGGGGAATATCCACCTTGTACGGGAACTACAAAAACATTTAGCACAAACATTAGTTTAGTACCAAGGGGCTGTAAGGTTTCCAAAATTACCTGAAATCTGTCAAACTGGCAAAAACTGTTGTGGCATCTAAAGCTGGTTCAGTTCATTAGTCTTGTGTACATATATATATATAACTTTGCTAAGTGTATAAAGTATATTATTGGCAAAGTTCCCATGCAGAAGTCTGATCAGTAAAATGCCACCACTAATGCTATCTACAGGTGAAAACCATCTTTATAACGTCCCCTGTTGTGTCCTACCTGCAGGGTGAAGATGGAGGACACTGGTTTGTGGTCGCTGACAGTGTACTCCATGTGACTTCGGTAGGAGTGCTGCGTCACTTTGGTGCCGCTGGTCAGCCCTGAAATGGAGCCACGCTTCCCTGCGTTCTGACCGGCAGATGCGGTGGCCCTCAGGCGCCACAGGATCCGGTCAGTCCAGGCTGGTTTCCGCTTCTTCCCGCTAAAATGTTGCCAGAAATGGGGAGATGGAAGACAAAAAAAAAAATGATACCGCCTTTTTTAAGGCCAATAAATGGACGGGGGGAAAAAAACAGGGATTTTCATGCTCCCTTTGGGCTACTGAAGACCTTTCAGAGAGAATGAACTATTACTGAACTAGAATGTGCGGTATCTGGTCAGTGGCCTAGAATTCATAATAGCACCCCTGGCACCACCAACCTTGTGTCGTATGTATCTGTTCCAACGTCAAACTTGTAAGTAGGGGGGAACTTTAGAGGCCCCTCTTGGAATCCCTCCAACACCGTCTCGCTGTCTTTGGCCATGTTCAGCTATAAAAATTAGAAATCAGAGACAATTACTGACAGCTCTTTTAATGTGTGTTTCTCTACCGCCCTCTAGTGGCATTAACTACACAATGCACATACTTCAGCACAGCTCTGTTGCCTGATTGTATAACATAATTTGAGCTTGTTTAAGAGCAAGTCTTCCTTAGCATTCTGGTGTGAAATTAAAATTTTAGTGTAAAGATGTTTTGGGAAGCAAGCCTGGAGAGGATTTCAGTGTGCAGACTTTACTTCTGTCAAGTATGCTGCTTGTCTAAAAATATAACCCGATCAGTTAGTTGCCATGAACACGGATAACATAAGGTACACAGTGTATCCGAAGCATTTCAGGATGAACACATGCAACGTTTGCAATTTGATTTAGAGTTTTGTTTATTTCACTATAAGATAATCTTTATTTTTTTACCTGATCTTTTTCCAACAACATTGAAAACTTGTTGTTATCAATGGCCATTTTTACAACTTGCATGTCCAGGTCATCGATGCGGAAATTCAGATCCCCAAACCAAAACACAACACTGGAAAAAAAAGGAGGAAATATATGAATTCAAATACATTTTTCAGTGAGACTGTGACATTATTTCAATCAGAAACCTTGAGCAAATGTGCACGTGTGTGTCTGGCCATGTGTTCTGCTACGCTCGCTTACTCATGGTCAAGAACCCCAGTGGCAGCCTGGCCCTCGAACTGCTGCTGCTGCAGGATGCTCTCGAAGTCCTCCATGCGCTGTTCCGAGTTTTCCATGTGAGCCGGCAGGTGGCAGTTAAGGAAGCAGACGCTGTGACCGAACACGGACATGCGGGCGCTCACTCCACCTTTATTACCCTGCAACACGGACAAGTAGAAGTTGAACAATATTCACAATAGAAGGGCAGCCACTGTTGGAAAGAGGGAAAAAAGAAACCTGTTTGTATGCCTCTATCTGACGTTTTCCTGTAGGATAAACTAAATGAATGAATTAAATTAATGCTGCCAGTAATTAAGCATGTCTGAGGACAATAATTAGTAAGTATATGTTCTATATTATATGTCTGCGGAGAGAAACAGGAAGATTACTAATTAAGGACTACAGGGGAACAATATTAATATTTAATGTTAGGAGTGAAGTGCACAGTAGTGGGGGGCAAGATGAGTCTGCAGATTTTACCCCTTTTAACTACTCTGACCCACTAAGAAGATGTTTCAGTGTAAAACTGGCACAAAGTACTGATACTTGTCTGAGTTCATACAGGCAGTCATCCACTGGGATCTTACTTCTATCTTTATAGTGTTATAGTAACATACGGCAACAAACTTCTTTGGAAACAGCGTGTGCTTGATAGCATAATTCATATGGAGTAGTTGCTTTCTGTTTAAGTTTTAGCTACTTTTCCAACCAGTTCACGCTTGTCGTTCCAAACATTAACGAGTGCCTGGCTGTGAGATACCAACATCTGTCTCTTTATTTTCATAAAACTGGATGTAGCTGCATTTGACTGACAAATTTCAAGATATGATACAATCACGCATGCATGCAAATGTTCTAATCTTTATTTGGGTTGTCTGTTACAGCGAGGCAAAATTTAAAACTAAGAGATGTGGTCCAAGTTTCCGTTACACTAACGATAACAGAAAGGTGTCAGCAGCCGTCTTACCCAGTAACCCCCCAGGCCTGTGCGGGTGGTCTCAGTCTGGACTCCACGGAGGAAGGGCAGATGATAGTATTTGGCAAAGACCAGCAATAACAACCCCTGCATCCGCTGGGATGTCACCTGAAAGCGAGAGGGGAAAGAGCAAGATAAGATAACATAAATAAGCAGTAGAGTTATGAGGAGGCACTTTGCATGATTTTCTAAAGAGAATAGATGTAAAGTTCACATGCACAACCGGCTAACTGTATAAATATGTACTATCTTGGCCTTTATGTGCACACATCCTCTTTCTACCCCTGTGCATTTGCATTTTTCCCTGCAGGAGCCTGTGGCCACACTCTCCCACTACTGCACACGAAGCACTGCACATTAAGGACTTGTGGTCTACCCTCGCTGTGGCTACAAATGATTTCTGCAGAGGACTACAGTGTAGCCACTTCATGGTTGGACCTTACGTTTCCTGTAAAGTCCTCCACCGTCGTCCTGGGTGTTTCTTTTTGTGCAGTAATATGCAGATGGTGACATTTGTGCACCTCTGTTGTGAAAAAATGGGGCAGATATTTTTGCACTGCAGAAGATGGGCAAGAACACAACACGTGCATTTGGGAAGTAGAACAAGACAATCTATTTGCATGCAACGTCAGCCCCAGCCCCTTCCCAGATATGTATGTCCATGCCTCCCTCCCCCCTTTTTCCAGTTGTCCACAAATCCCAACCCCCAACCGCAGTCTGAAGAAGCACAATCACACCCAGCCTCAAATACCCTGTGGGCAGTAATGGAGGCGTACATCTACACGTGACAGAAGACCCTCTTGCTTGTATACTAAGTGGCTATTTGAACAACTTTGTTGCGTAATGGACTTTACTGAACCGTAAAGTGGCCGGACTTTATTCTGTGGTATGTGTGGGGACACGGACAATGGGTGTGTGTATCTGTGTGTGCATGTGCTGTGTGTAAAGTCTGAAAGACTGCACCTATTCCTGCATATACAGTGGGCGAATAGCATTTCTCATCAACATCAGTGCTCACTGGAAGCTCCTGAAGGCTGCCAAGCTACATTTCGGTTTAGAGCAGAAAAGACATTTAAGCCCCGAGAGAGAGAGAGAGAGAGAAAGAGAGAGATAATTTGTGCAGCTGCATATATGTTTGACCTTGTAAAGCACTTACATGACCAAAGAAATGAACTGTGAGACATTCAAAAGATTGTGCCATGTTGCAATCAATGACTGAAACCAGAAACACTGCCCTACTAATATACACCTGAATTGTTGCAAACCTAAATATAGATAATGGTGACAATCAGCAGCAACTGTGTGGTGAATAATCATAAAAACTGTGTGGTTCTGCAGTGAAGGGCTGATTGCAGCAAACTTCCTTACACTTGCAGCATTTACAGTTTGAACCTAACAATGTATCCTGATGAGAAGACGTAAAAAACAGGGTGTCTTGTTAATACATGTCTGTGTCATGACTAGACAGACACTCTCTCTACTTCAGAGAGTGACAAACTCCCCCGTACCTACTCCCACACCTGGTCACTGCATTAATTTCCACGAGGAGCGCGCAAAAAGGTCACATCCAGATCATTTTAACGAGGTTTAACGTAGCCGACCATGAGAAGGCCGGAGGACAGCGTCAGTCTCACTGTCAGAGGCCTATCAACACTGACAACAACGTGATCCAAAAATAAAACAGCACCCTGGGAGACATTTGTCTAGCTCTTTCAGCACGACAGCTGATTCACGCTCCCTGGCTCACCATGCCAACTGAGTCAAGCATTCGTTTCAGATGCAGACGAACACCAACTGCAGCTGCGGCTTGTATTCTTAAAAAAATAAAACATACCAGCTAGTTATGAATAAATAATGTCTCATTTATATTTACACACTGTGGAAAATACAGTATATTAGAAAGTAATTGGTGCAGCTTTTTTTCACTCTGGGTATATATAGCCATTATTAGTGAGAAAGAACGAGGAAAAGAGGCCAGTGTGCACGTATTAAATAGAGAGCGAGGGAGAACAAGAGTCAGTGAGAGCTCGACTTTGTGTTATCAGCTTGGCAGACGGCGGCAGATAGCAGATACGCTGACATTACACGAGAGTTATAAATTATCACCCCATCCGTTGCTCGGGGAACAAAAGGAACCGACACAGCAAGAAGCAGAGATCTCATCAGCGATCACGTACGGCGTGCGAAGCGAAGCCGTTAAGCATTTTACTACGAGAGCGTGCATATGTGTTTACAAGAAAAGCCATTACTGACCAGCACATAACCAAAGGGGCTGAGTCTCTCCATGCAGACCTCGCTCCACTGGTCTGTGAAGAGGACATCTTTCAGCCTTTTGTTAATCATAGAGTTCACTTCCTGCAGCCTTGAAGAAAAGTGACAAACAACAAGGCAAAAGGTCAATAGCAGACAGAAACGTATGAGTAGATAATGACAGATAAGATAAGATAGAATAAAATCAAGTGTAAACTTAGGGGTAGTTTAATAAAGTAACGGTGGCTTAGTAAATGTAGACTCATTCAAACAGCTCATTAGTGACATTGTGTGCAGTGCTGACGTGCTCAACGACAAGAGAACGTAAACGAACAGTTGAGCTTCATGGTAATGAAAAAGGACGTTGCAACACTCACCCGATGATGTACATGTCTGTGTTTCCATCACCCACATGCAGCCCCAGCAGCGAAGTGATGTCATCGGGGGGCGTGGCCGAACCCACATTCCAAGTGATGATGTGCACCCTGATAAAACAAAGAGTCTTAAACAATCAACTCCTACACACCTGTGTCACAACCTACAGACTGAATGAGACACGCGTCACTGCATCTCTGCTTAATTCCTCACCACTCACAGCTTCCTGAATGTGTTCAAAGGAGATATTACGGGTTTATTTATATCTGTCAGTCACACAGACTACTGTAATGTAATCCAGTCAGCCATTCTGAATCATATCTGAAAAGAAATTAATTAAATCACTCAAGATATATGACTATTAAGAAACAAAACACAAAAACATGCAAGTAAGGTAAATCACAAGACCTAAAAGACACACGTAAATGCTGTGTTGTGTTTAGCTCCTTGATGGATTGGTGACCTTTAGAAAATACAAGTGAAAGTTGCCTACATCCCCTCTGTACATACACTGTGTAAGAGAAAGCAATATGTGGCAAGACTTGCATCACAAAATGATTTGTTCTGTTTTATGCCTTAATTCTTGGTGTGAAGAATGTTTTTGATTGTTCATAGGCAAAACTGGGGTTGTGTTTTTTAGTATATAGGACATTTAGGGACAGGGAACTACCATCACTGACTTCATATTATGTAAAATACATGTGTAGTTTAGGGTTAGGGTTATTTTTTTCTTTCATTTTACCAAACTAAAAAAAAAATAAAAAAATCATTTCAGAAAATCAACTGGACTCGTACAGTTTTTTGACCTAACTAAATATTCATCATCAGTGTCCCAGTCCTGACACAATGACTCAGCAACACCAGAAATCCAGCTAGTGTAAAGTGATTCACTACCCACTGAACTGAACATGTGCTATTTGAGTACATATAAATCATTGTTTTGAGGTTTAACATGTCAGTGATTCAGTTCCTAAAAAGACCTGGTTAACTGCATTATATAAACATGCATGATTCCTGTTAAGACGTATGACACGGAGATGTCACTTATGCAATCTGTAACAACCACTAAGTACACTTAGCAAATAATCAATATCCAGTATATTAATGACAGATTCGTTCCCTGCTGTCTGTGGATGGGACCCTCCGTGGGGGCATGTTAAACATGAACGTTAAGACAGACACACAGATTAGTAAACTTGCCTGAAGTCTTCCACGGGCTGGGCCTGGGTGTCAGCGGTACCTGCCACAGAGAGGGCTCTCTGAGAATGAGTGTTCAGATGATGAGGCACAGGCCTGCTGGCATATGGGTGGGGGACTGAGGCAGCCCTAACCGGCTGGTGGCCATGACCTTTAGGACCACCCTTAACGCCGGGCCCACTGCGCCCTCCTAAGGGTGCGGCTTCTGCAGGGTGGGAGGGCTTGGGGTGACTTGCCACACAGCCATCAGCAGTGCACTCGCCCTCGTTAGCTAGTGGAGTGGGTCCAGCTTTGGGCTCAGCCTTGGGTTCAGAGATGTCCACGGATCCCTCGACTCTGGCAGTCCTCTGGGGCCGTCGAGGCCTTCCAGGAACCGCAGGTTGACCTGCGCTGGGATCAGAGGGTGGAGTGGATGTATCTGATGCTGGAGCTGAAGTTGCTGTTAAAGCTTCTGCTCCTCTGTTTGGGTTGTCATCTTGTGTCTGGCTTTGGCTCTGATTGACAGCGTCCATTTCTTGGGATGTCTGTGACAACAAGAACAATGTCTCATTTTAAATGAAACAGATTATGTTTGCACTGTAGGAATTTAACACAACTAACCCTGAACATTTTCGCTGTTTCTAAGGTCCCAAAATACCAAAGTGCAGTCTATATGTTCATACAGTGATGTTATAATGTCAAAAGTAAAGTAAGAGGGGCTACGAGGAAGATTTCTAATACTAGAAAACTGGACAGCAGAACACATTGCCTCTTTTGCAATTGACTAGTCACTTAGCTGATGAGTGGAAGGCTGTCATGAGATCCTATTAACTCAGGAAGACAACCGAGTGAGTCATTCAGGCTCCCACCATCGTGACTGTTCAATTACCTTCTTTCTCATGGCCTTGGAAACAGCAAACTGCACTGAATAAATCTCATAGAAACAACAGCTAGAGACCAGAAGAGACATATTTAACTCTTACAGTCTGAACCTCTGTTGGATAGGAGATTTGAAGGGGAAAAAAAGCCCGGACACGTCCTCTCTAGTTCTACCTAAGCTGCCTGGCAGCCCTCTACTAACCAGTGAGATGCTCAGTCAGTTCATATCAGCTCAGAGCACCTGCACACATGAAGACGGCACGGCCCAGAACAGCAAAAATCGACAGCGTGGAATAAACAACAACAGAGAGAGGGAGCTGCAGAGAGATCAGACGGACACACGGACGGAGGAGGAGGATGGAAATTTAACAACAATCCATTCAATTATCATGTGAATAACTGCCCCTCTTTCATTTCTCTGTTGCTGATTGATATAACACAATGGGCATTCAAGCTATTGAATTACTACTGATTTAAACGCAGAGCATGTGCAGCATTTTAGTGGGAAACTGCTAAATAAATAAGAAATTGCGACGATAAAAGCGACGGCTGAAGACAAATCAGGTCTATGGAGCATCCACGGTAAAACAAAACCAGTTAGTATTTAATCATTCATACATTAAACACTCAATCAGTGATGGCTGAAGAGTAACATTAGAGGTCCAAAAAAGTCAGTGTCATATTTCTACTGTTCCTGAGGAGAAATCAAAACCCTTGGTGCCAGTCGGGCAAACATTAATCCGTCACTTTCTTCAACGGCTGAAATCACATTTGCTCGGGGACACAGAAACAACAGAGCTCCCTCAGAATTATTCACATGACCTTGAACACTCGGAGGCCATGACTTTCCACGTGTGCCCAGAAACACGCCGGTCTCTCCGTCCACCAATAACCTGGTGCCTCGCTGGCAGTGATGTGTTCCTATGGTCCATGTATGGCATTGAGAGGCGGGGGGTAGTGCGGAGGAGGGCAGCAGGGTGAGCGGGGCACACGTGGGAGTGGGTGGGTGCAAAACGGGCTCAAGGGAGGGAGCGCCAGGCGAGACAGCCCCCCTTCAGTGGCAACACTGTGTCTCTTTGCAGAATGTCTCTAAATTGATCCTCTCACACTTCCCTCTGGCACTGTCTATTTTTCCAAGCTCTAATCCCCCTTCTCTCTCTTTCTTATCATCTCATTTCTCTAATCCGTTTTCTCTCCCCCCCATCTTCCACCAGACTAGTCTTCCATCTTAACCACCTTCACTGTACGGGCTCTGAATCGCCCGCTCCACCGCCAGTTTAGTCTTTCCCACCCTACATTTTTCCTTTCACATCAAGCTGAGCGGTGATACTATTCCTGACCTAAAATCAGTCCTCTCCTCTCTGCACTCTAAGGTGACACGAACGCTCCTCCTGCGACGTGCTCTGTATTGTTTCCCTCAGCCAACCATCTCACAGTCACTATCGATGACGTCAACTTGCCTCAGGACCCAGCGGCCACCGTCATAACAACCGGACATAGATCACAGCCAATGATAACGTATGTTTCTGTATGTGTGCTCGGGACCATGAGAATGAGAGCACGTTCTAACACTGTGTGAACTGTTAATGGGAGAGGAGTGAACACTGTGTGAAGGCGATAATGAAAGAAGGAAACGTCAAAAAATGAAATGTGGAAGTAGCAACTGCAAGGGGGTCTCTGTTTGCACGTAGGACACCAAAATCTAAATACAGTGCAATTACCCTTTCTAAAAATAGTGTTTACATATGAAAGAGCAAGAGGCAAATATTTTCCCTTCTTGGGAGCAGTCATGACAGACTACCACTTCCTATTCCACTCACGTCCACAGAGGAGAGAGTGGAATGATTTGATTATAACAAATGTGTCATAGTGTTTACATGCACCCTCCAGAGGGGGCGAGGGCAGAGGGAGCCAGGAAGGATGTAGTCTAACCCAAACAGCAGGCTATAGCCAGCCCGCTTGGCTCCTTTGGTGGGATTAAGTGATAACACAAATAGTTCTGTGTTATCAGACAGATTTGGGTAAATGTTCCCAAGCCGTATTGATTTCTTATTTGGTGGTAAACATAAAGGATGCACGGCTGCCTTGTTCTGACACAGAATTCCAGTTTTGTCGCTGATAACGTTTTCAATTAATGTTGTGTTTATTGTGGGGATTACAGCCAAGCAGTGTGTTGATGTTGAGGGCCTCCAGAGCCATATGCCCCTGTGACAGGGATACTAATGATGACCCCAACAGAAATGACACTGGCAGCTGCTGCCACAGCTGTAAATGGCTCCTCCAGGTCCTAGTGCCACTGAGCACCTCTCCCCTGCATCCAGGAGGCTTCATCATTCTGATCAAGTCATGATAAAGACTCCAGGATGTCAAAATGATTTTACTTATAGTCTGATACTTGAGACAACTGCTGACAAAATCCAGTATAGTACAGTATGAATCAATGCAAAACTGACGTAAGTTGTGACTTCAGACTCTGACAACTAACAATTATAGAAATCAGCCAAGTGGAAACAGTTCTGTATGCTCTCTGCTGAAAAACAAAGGTCACCATGTGTCAAAAATAATTACGAAATACTTGACACTGTGCATCGCACGTAGCTGTAGAACCAAATTCAATATCCAAAGCTCATTAAAGATGATAAATAAATCCTCTTTGCTTGCAGTGGCATGTGAAACAACCCCAATGCATTTGTACTAATGTCTTCATGTGCATGAAATTAAAACGCACCCTTACAGTGAGGTTGGTTCATTGCCCACATGTTCTTCCTGCCCAGTTCCTGGTTTATAAGTACGAGTGAAAAAATGCACGCAAACGGCCATGCGACAAAATGTTGCATCAGCAGCTTCACAGCACAACAGCTGCTGTTCCGCTGAAGAGAAAACTTGTTAATACAGTAATAATTTTTGCATTTGGACTCAAAGTAAATTCATTGTTTGGGAATGCAATGTGACTACAGATCCTCAGTGCATTTATGTACAGTAGTGTAAGAGTAAAGCATACAGCTTATGTCACATTTCTGTTAGTTGATGGTAATAATTATCTGGAAAAGCTTCTGATACATAAAAACAAGGAAATACACACAACTGAGAGACACTCGATAACTTGTTTACCCAGGCAAACACTATACAACACCACAAAGTATACAGTTTCATGTTAGGTGGACGAACGCATTTACATACTGGGACATAAATGAGTGATAGCTCGTTTAAAAAAGAAGAGCAGCAGCAGAGGATTTGGCCTGATTACACTCAAGGACACTTTTTATGGATGGAAAAGAAGACGAAGGTCATGTTAATTGTGTTTAGGCTCAGATATCGTCCCAGACCCGTGGGTGCCTGCATGTATTTGTGTGTAAATGTTGGAAATGAGGGTCAGAGGCCGTTTGAGTGATTCATCAGCTTGTTTCCTGTCATCACAGATGGTGGGACAGGTGTGAATTTAACAGGTTTGTTCTCAATTATGATAGTTTCACATTACAAACAAATGCTCTGACACGCACTGTATCCATGGCCCCTCTCATGTAGACACATCCACTAATCAAGAATCAGGTTTCAAGAATTCCTCTACAGCTGCTGTCAGCCTGGACAAAGGTAAACAACAATGTTTGGTTGGCTTGATAAACAGAAGCACGCCCTGTAACACTATAAATGTCCCTGACAGGTTTCAAGATGACTAATAACGCATGCGTATAACCGATTAATCATCACCTTTTACCTGTTTAGGTTCTTCTCTGCCAAGGACCGCAACAGCTCCGCCGAGGACACCGTTTCTGCAGATGTATGGGCTGCTCAGTGTCGGTGGTAGATTTACAAGAAGCTCTCTCTGTTAAAGGTTAACCAGAAACACACTGAACTTTCCTTTCCTGCCGCCCCCAAGATGAAACCATCGGCATCTTAGCCCTTTCCTTCCTTCCTTTCCTACCTCCTTCCTTGGCGGTGGAGACGACAGAGAGGAGGAGCAGGTGGGTTTGGAGCTATGCAGGCGAGGGATTTGCAGGACAGGCAGACTACATCTCTCGGAAACACACGCGTCTCCTCCTGCGTTTAAAGACACAGGCTGCAGAAGCCCGCCTGTGCGCCCGTGCCCTTCAAATAACAGAAGACGTCCGGGGACAACACTAAAGAGCGAGAGCGCGCTTCCGTAAACGAGCGGCCACAGAGTGCCAGAGATGTTAGGGATGATTACACTACAGGCTCCGGTGCGCACAGAGCTACAGCAAGCAGAAAAGACACGTCCGAGCAATTACACAACTAACATGGCGTCGATTAGCTTCCTGACATTGACCTGTCGTGCGCCTATTCTCCGCTGGCTCGCAGGAAAACATATCAAAGTGTCACCTTCATCGATATCAGGGTAAATTCCCCATTAATTGTTAAGAGCTTTAGCAGTTAATTTAGTTCAGTGTCAACTGTTGTATTCTATGTGCTCTAACTCTGTGTTGACCCACTGCTGCCACTGTGTGGTCAGTGTGGTGAAGTGCATGGTATAGTTACAGATCAACACCGTATGGCTTTACCTTTTCAATCAATTTAACGCATATTTTGACCGGAACTTTTGTAGTAACACAAAGAAAAATAAGAGAAAAATCAAGCTGATATTATTTTTTAAAGATCTGAGTCTTAGATTTCGTTACTTAGACAAAAAAGGAGAGCATCACGTTGGGTCAAAGGTCATGGTAAGATTAAACTAGCTGCTTAGATGTGACAGTGACAAAGGGCAGCTTTAAAGATCCCACAAAGCACTGACCATTGTCATTGTCCAGGTCTTGACTTTCTTTGTAGAAACTGCAGTCCATCTAATATACATGTATATGTATGTACATTTTAGTTTATATTGTTCTGGCTTTGTAGTTTCACACTTCATCACAGTAACACAGATAAGATACGTTAAGATATGGTAAGACTAAATGTCAATGATACCCAAGGTAAAATTAAGATGTTCCAGTGGAAAATAATGTAAAAATGGAAATAAAATAGAGAATATATAAAATTTGTTAAAGGCACAAACCCTTTGCAGTGGTTCCACCCAACAAATGTTAACAAAAGTTAACAAAAGTTAAGTGAAAAAACAAATACATAATATACATATGGACATATACCTGAATATGCCTGAATATCATGAATACTGACAGCTCCAATAGGAGTACTGCAAAATACTCCCATTGGAGTGTTGTGTTGTGGTGCTAATTATAAAGGGAGTATAATATAAAATGACAATGACAGCAGTGCTAAGATACGCTGATGTTACAGAGTCTGACAGCTGTCGGGATCTTTAATAAAGTAACACCTCACTTTGCTGTTATAATCACAAAGCACTAGACAATGATGTGCCTTATTGGTTGTCTGTAACTAATATTATCATATTTACTGAAATACTGGAGCATGTAACAATCAAAACACGTGTTTATTTAAAGAACCTAACATGCCTCTACACTTATTCAGAGCATGTTGCTGTGGAAACACCTGAGGGTACCTAATCAGTCTCTGTGACCTCTTAAATGTCTGTGGCCTTTCCAAAATTAATGAGTCAAAACTGAACCTGTGCATGTGTGCATGTGTATGTGTACATGTGCCCTTTAAGGCCACAGCTAGTTGGAAAAATCTGTGCTCTGCAGTTAATGTGGTGAACTACACGGTTGCGTGAAGCCACTGGTGGTATGGAGAAGTAGTGGAACTCCTGCAAGGATGTGATTATTTTATTATATTTGATCAAATAAACACAGACACCATTTCCAGCCACATAATAAACAGTTAATGCTGCTTATATTATTTGCATGTGTAATATAGGGAATATACAATATCCAGTTTCATTACATGAAAATATTAGTTAAAAATTGTGTCATTGTTTGGCCTAATTGCAGACCTGTGCATTATTCAGTAGATTTATTTTTCACTTGGCCCATTCTACCGTGCTTTATGCCTTTCTCTTCTGCCCTGCTGTGAATCACACTGACAGTTTTTTGTGCAGTATATAGGTCAGTGTTTGTGTCATAACCTGCCAGCGTGGTGCTTTATTCTTCCCTGCTTTCCTCATTATATCCCTTTGTTGTTTTTCTCTCTTCTTTTGCAGATCTACTGCTTCATGAACTGAACTTTAATATGTGAAAATATAGTGGACAAATAGAAACAAATGTCTCCTATACACATGCAGGGGGACTAATTATTAGGTACACGTGTACACACAGTACAGTACAATAGCACTGAGTTGCAATACATTCTGACTCTGTGAAGTGTCCAGACCAGGTTTTTAGATACAATACGACAAGGTTTGTGATCCTGGATTACAGTGAAATGTCCCAAATGAAATATAAATACACAGAATATTAAACTGAAAAACAATCAGAAAGCATAAACCTGAGTGACCTGGTCAACAATTAAGGTTTATTTAAGGTACTACGAGACATATATGCTGTAACCTGCACACGTAACCTACGCTCGTCAGTGTGACTTGCTCTCTAAAAACGTTTCCACTTCCTGCTTCACTTTCAACAATGGCGACTGAAACTTTACCCAAGCCATACAAATGTTTGTATCTCGAAACCTCCTCAGTTAAACTTTCCTCGATGTGTTCCATCTTTATTGATCCAACACAATTTCAAAATTGTAGAAATGGAGAAGGAGCAAAATACTAAAGCGGAAACATGGTTCTACCAAGCAGACCAATCATAATCAATGCGGCCTGCATTGCCACAGTACATAGTTACGTTTCTGGAGAGGTGTACATTAGTGACGTCGCTAGGGCCTGTGCAGGGTCTGCTCCTAAACCACCTATATACAAACATTGCTTAAGTAATGCTGACCATGAGTAAGGTATATGGTTCAGGGCGCATACACTTCTGTTCACCTTTCTTGATAGGCCTCTCAACTGTTCACCACATCTTTGCATAGAGAAACGTGGCAGAAACGAGGAGTCGTATTAGCCTTACGATCCATTTCCGACATTCTGCACTTCTTGTGCACACAGGGAGCTGTAATCCTGCATAATTTTCTGTAAACCTTTATTACACAGCCAGACTTAATGTTGTGTTTTTATGTTGAAACAGTGCAAGAAGGGTAGTAATTCAACTGTATGACCGTTTTGGAGGATGTAGTTTGTGGTGTTGTCAAACTGGATTAAATCAAATTAGCCCACTGACTAAAATAGGGCTGTCAAAATAATAGAAACAAGTGCTGGTACAACACAGAACAACACAAGTCAAACCACAGACTCCACGATGCAGACACAGTTGAATCAACAACTCTCTTGGATATTATAAATAGATGCTGAATGCCAAAACCTTCATGAAGAAAAGCAACTTGTACAACAGACCATATGTCACTTTTGCTAAAGAGGTATAATAGAAGTTTGAGGACTAAAAGGGTCCTATCTTTACCAGCCTCAAGGTTTTGTGAAGTGGTAGTGACTCTTTCCTTTTCAGTAGGCTACATTTACACTTCATATGAAATCTATGGGATTATCTTGGTGGTAATGCTGCATATAAACAACTAGAGCCCTCTCCACGCCTCTCTCTCTCTCTCTATACTCCGGGAAAAAATTTGACGTGGCAGGAGATCCGGACGTGACATAGCTACTCATCATCTCTCCTCCTCCTCCTCCTCCTCCTCCTCCCCTTAGCTCTGCTACCTTCAGCCGTCTGCAGGTAGCTGCTGGACCCGCAGAGGTGCGAGTCCTGGTCCGCAATCTGAACCAGGAGGGATAAATAAATTTAAAAAAATGTGGCTGATCGTGCTGGCGAGTTTACTTCACTGCGCCTCGGCCTACGATGTGGACCTGAAGAAACTGGATGGGCTGGCAAAAGCGAGGGTGGAGGTAAGATTCCTTAAACCCGCTTCCTTTTCTTTCATAGATTAGTGCGGAATCACAGTATATTCAGGGTGAGAGTGGGCCGAGGCGACGACTACGTTTCCTCAACCAGATTTGCTTAAAACGCGTGAAACGGTCCTCTTCTTTTGCAAAACGTCTACAATGGGCGCATGCGTGAGTTTAGTAGAGGGGCGTACGTGCGCATTCACCCATTCAACACATTTTACTATAAGTAAGTATCGCAGTCTCCTACAGAGTGATCTGGTGATCATTTTAAGTTGGACAGTGTGTAACAGGAGGTTGCACTCTCGCACAAAAGCCTCGGAATATCTACCAGTGTATTTTGTGTGGCATTGTGTAATATGTCCCCGGGGTGTCACCTAATCACCAACCTGACAGCATTGCTGAGGAACAGCATTATCTGATGCTGTTGTTGTGTTAGTGTAACACCTGAGGCTCAGATATCTGGGAAAAATAGGTTAGACATCCTTCCCTGAGGCTTAACTGAGGATGTGCTTTGTAGAAAAAAGGTGCAAAGTTTCAGTGACAGCAGAGTGTAACTGAGAGCACAGATCTTACCCCCAAAACTGACGCACAGAGACACGTTTTAGTTGTAGATAATGGCTGTTGAGGAATCTGACTTACAGTCCAAGTCATGCCTTTTCTCCTAAACATGAGAGCTGCTTGTAACCATTACCTGTGTCTTATGTTCTGCCTCCTTCCAGACTTGCGGTGGATGACAGCTGAACAGGCTCAGGGAGGTAAGTTAGTCATCAGGATCAAAACGCACCGAGAGCCAGTTTCAGTGGCAGACTGAAGCCGGATATCAGCCTAAAAGTGTTTACTCCCTGACAAACATTTTTACAGCTAGAGTTACACGTAATCAGCCCAGACAGATCTGAAGCTGAAACCAGAGTCAGTCCGACAGTAATGCTCGCCTCTGTCCGCAGGTCAAAGCCTTTGTGGTCCAGGATATTCCTCTTTAGTATCCTTTAAGTCCAACACTGCTGCATCTTAAATATTGCTGTTCATACATTTCACCGTCACACCTGAACGATCCTTGACCGTCGCTTACCTCAGCCATAACCTGGTGATGAAGCACATTCCTGGGGCCGACCCTGAGCTTGTCCTCCTGAACCACTACTACGAGGAGCTGGATGTAAGTCTTTGTTGCATGGATATATACTGCATACTGTAAATGCTGCTATGCCTTGAGACTTAATATCAGACCTATCAGCTTTTATGTCTAGCATGTGGAGGTTTTGAGTATAACTTCAGGCTTTTTTTTTTTTGAACAACCATTACTTTGTCAGACTCTAAAACTGAACCTCCTGGGCACTGAAACCTCCTCACATATGGCACAAATGATTGTATCCATTCACACTGAGTAAATGGAGCATTAATTAAGAGTTGTTTGCCTTGTTTTGGAGTTAACCAACTCCAGAGGAGAACATCTGGCTCTTTAGCTTACCAGGTGCTCTATAGTATTTACTTGCTAGTTGCCAAATTTGGATATTTACAAAAACAACAAAACGACCCCGAAGACATGTAAAATGTTCCATAGAGCTAAATGGATCTTTGTTACACATAATTGTTTGATGCATTCATTTTCTGGAACTGCTTGTCCTCTGGAGGGTTGTGGGTGGGGCTGAAATTCGTGTTCATGCTTTTCTTTAACAATTAATGCCTCCAATATATGACGGATGGAAAGTTGTGATTTGTCGTGAAGTATTTTTCTTTTAACATTTGTTTCCTTCGCAGAGGATCGCTCTCTCTGACATGACCCGCTCTGAGATCAACGAGCTGCTGGGGAAACTGGGGTTCTACAAGAAGGCTCAACCGGAGGACGAGGTGCCGGAGGAGTTCCGCCACTCCCCTGCCAAAGACAGCCCGTTTCCAGATGAGCCCCACAAATCCTCCACTGCCTCTCCAGCCACAGAGAACACCTCCTCGGAGCCCAGCGCAGAAAACGGGCACACCGACCTATAACCTGTAAGAGTGGACGAAAGTGCCCCATAGCTGCTCCATGACCAGCTGATAGAATCCAAAAAGCTGCTCTGTGAGTGCTTTTTCACCCAAAGACTGGAAGTGTGTGTTCCAATTAGTTTTCCCCTCCCATCATTTGTTAGCTGTCTTCAGTCTCTTCGCCTCATTTGTGTTCTCTTGTGTGTCTGATTTCTTCCTACCTACTGTGAAACTGAATGAAGCCTCAGGCTGAAATCGCTGACTGGCCTGACGTTGATGCTACCTGTTCAGGTGGGCTGGACGAAAACACACAAGAAGATTCAAGTGGAAGGGTGTAAAAGAGGAGAATAAAATAAAAAAATGGGAAAAAAAACTCACCCCTGGTCCTGGCTGTTCTCTTTGACAATACAAAATGTAGGTTTGTAAAACAAATAGCAGACCGTAAAGCATGTGAATCTGGCAAGAGGATTCAAAGCAATGATCCACCTCAAACACATTCGTTTCTCAAATTGGTTTAATCGTCAATTCACATTTCACTGTGGTGCACAGAAACATGAAATTTATAAAGTGTTTAAGCTCTTATATACAACACTCGCTGCTAAGTGGAAGGGTTTTCAATTTTCAGTCGGCAGCAGTAAAGTCATTCTCAAATAATTTCTCAGATCTACCAAAAAAAAAACAGTTTCATCAAAATCGGCTTTGAAACCAAATTGTAGACATTTCTACAATTTTACAAATAAAAATCTTCATCTAAATGTTTTTTTTTTTTCCTCTTAACTTCATTTTGTTAAATATACAACTGGCAGAAATCAGTCATGATTAATCATGTCTTTACTGAAAGCCGGCTTTCAAGGAAAAAGTCACCCCGACTTGTTTCAGGAGACACCGTGGTAGCTCGAGCTTATCGACTTACTTTAAACAAAGCTTTTGAAAATGTACACACTAACAAAATAATAATAATTAAAAAAAAAGTTATTTAAAAAAAAAAAAGTCTACACAAGCATAAATAGGGAGTCTTTGAAAAGAGCTGTGTGTGAGTGTGTTTGGCAGGGCTGCGCAGTGATGCTGGACGACAGTGCAGTGAGGTCCTTTGTACATCAAGTAATGAGAAAATACAGCTGTACATCATCAGACTCCGACCCCCTTCCCGTTTTCTATGTATGTACCTAAATAAAAACACGTTCGACCGCACTAATGTTTGCTGTTAAAAATCAGAAAGGGTAAAATGTTCATAAAAAAAATTCCTCGACGCTTGGTTCTGCAACAACGAAGAAACCACATGAATCGTGACAGAATTTCCCCGTGCACATGTTTTAAAAAGCATTGCGCTGTTTGATTACGTCGACATAAGAATCAGAAGAACTTAATTCAAGACATTAAAGTTTGGTTTGAAAAGTACCGGAACAAAGACGGAATAATTGAGCGTATATTTTTCCCCTTAGAGGAGTTAAGAGACAGAAGTGCCAACACATTACAATAATGTCAAAAGTGAGGCGGAGAAAAACGTAGGCAAAAATAATTTAAACAGGGAAATACTATAAACAATATTTCTGTATTTCAGTATACTAGCAAACTGGCGCAAAGTCGAGTTTGAGTAGAAAAAGAATATGTTGTAATATTTTAAAGCAGTAAAGGTCTATTAGAAACTTTGGCGCTCTCTTGCTGCAGAAAGGTAGACTTTGTGTTAACAGTGTGTGTCTGGATGCGATAATGAATACACGTCACCACTGCCAACAAAGATACTAAGCAAACCGACACACACACACACACACACACACAATCCAAAACTTGATCCACCTGAGAGGAGCAGCTGTTCGACCCAGCCTGTCAGAGTGGAGGTGCTCGTCAGATGAACGGGGGGAGGGTGGGGATGGGTGAGGAGAGAGAAGGGAGGGGCGTTGTGTGATGCCGCACTGAGCCTGAATGCGAACTGAACACAGGTCAGAGGTCACAGGGTCGACCCATGGACATCTCGTATCTGCGCAGGTGGTTGACGAGAGACTGTACGTAGGTGAAGACACATTTGGAGTCTGGTTTGTTACCCATGATCATCATGTCCTCCACTTCCAGCAAAGGCATGCAGTTGGCGTAGGTCCTGAGGAACAGACATACAAAGATAGTGTGTATGAGGAGGAGGACAGATAGCAGAGGACAGGATAGGAGATGACCAGAGATCAGTCCAAAAGCTCCACATGTTTCTTTTTTTTTTTCTTTAAAAGCTCTATGTAAATAAACGTCAGTAAAATAATGTCTTTCAATAAACAGTTTTAAGAACAAAGACCTTGTGAGCCTGTGCAGAGAGTGACCACATGGTGGCATTATCCCCACAC
Organism: Planiliza haematocheilus; assembly: GCA_005024645.1. NCBI lineage: Eukaryota > Metazoa > Chordata > Actinopteri > Mugiliformes > Mugilidae > Planiliza > Planiliza haematocheilus. Next base: position 4,279,351 of record SRSE01001388.1, on the reverse strand, counting down.
AGTATAAACACTCAGACGTCCTACAAAGAGCCGACTGACACAAACGGCACCAGGAGTGGATCGGTTGCATAAGAGGATAAATGTCAACCACCTAAGGTCTGTTTTGTTACTATGAAGACGCTTGGCCATTCTGTTCTTTACTATTACAGTATTTTTGAAATGGTTTTACAAGCCAAGCGCATAAACACCTGTAAAGTCGCACTTGACAAAAAAACAAACGTCAGTGTACAACACAGGCTTTCTGTTCTCTGCTTTGTTTCTGAACTCGTCTGTTTGAAACATTGTGGTCCAGCAGTTCCTTTTAAAGTGTTGAGCTGCAGATGGTCTTGGCTCTCTGCCTGGGCCATAGTCTGGCTATGCAGAAATGCACACACACACACACACACATACACACAAACCATGTTTGGTACTTTGGATCTTAAGAGCTTCAAGATTAACACGAAGGATCAAATATCCAAAAGTAGCCAGTACCCTGAACTACTACATTTGATATAAATCCTATCAGCTGGATGTTACAACATGCAGGCACACACACGCTCTTCATCCCATTAAATTTGTCAGAACCAAAGTGGGGTTCCCTTGTAAACTCGTTCCCTCTCTCACCATAGGTTTAGTTTTAGGCGCGACTCTAGGAGGAATTTTTGGTTTTAACCAGGCCCTTCGTCACCAGACCCCTGTAGAACTCCTGCAGGTACGTGTACACACACTTCCAATCCGGCTCACGCATCTTCACCATGTCGTCCACATCCAACAGCTGGGGACAGTCCACTAGTTTCCTGTGCCCACGCCCGGCAGGGGAGGGGGTGGGGTGGGTGAGAAAGGGGGGGAGGATGGGGGAGAGGAAGAAAAGATCCAAACAGAGAGAAAGAAACAGGACAGGAAAGAAGTACAGATAAAAAGAGAGGGACACGATGGAGACAGTGGACAAAGTGTGAGAAAGAGAGGAAGGAGGGGAAGAAAACAGATAAAGCAGTGAGCAGCCAATGAAAAAGATTCAGGGTGGAAATAAAATACACATAGGAGAGAGAGAAAGAACACAAAAAGAAACAATAACATTACATTCGGTGTTCACAAATATATCCATGAGTTGACATGCGTCATGAACATAGCAATACATACGTACATACATACATACATACATACATACATGAGACAAAACAAAATGTCAAATGAGCGTCAGGTGATGCTCATTCAGCCTTTTTGTTTGTTGTTGTTGTTTTTTTCTGTGCATGACAGAAAGAAACTTTCGGCCATATCAATACGGCTACTTTCTGTTACAAAGATGAGACACGATGAAAAAAACAACAAGGATTCAGAAAAAAAATACAACCACATGGTGACTCTAAAGAATAAATTTTAAAAAAACAACACACCGGTGCACAGGTTGGTGTGTATCTGAGTGAGTGTGTTGGGATTCCAGACAATAGCAAACTCGTGATGAAGGTCTGGAGTGCCCGGGGGAAGCGAGTGATGGTGCAACACAAAGGTGGAAAGATAAGGGGGAGGGGGGCTGTGCGGCAGACCAGTGCTGAATATAAATCATTACTTAAAAACATCGGTATGGACATTATCCTAGTGTGAGGGCGTGAACACGCACACACAGGTGGGTGGGAGGCTGGCTGTGGTATCACAAGTGAAAATGGTGTGATGCAACAGGGATGAGAAAGAGAAAAGAAAAGAAGAGGAGGTAGCTGAGGGAGAGCTGAGGGAAATATGTCGGACGCACGGCAGAGAGCCCGTCCGTTTTTAACCTGTTGGCTTTTTGGGAGGGGTTTTGCTCATTGGTCTCATAGTTTAGAGGAGATGGAGGGAGTCACAGCAGTTACTCATAGAAGAGGACAGACGGAGAGCGGAGGTTTAGACGATGAGTTAATTGAGTGGTAACGGGCTCACTCAGCCATGAGGGGGCTTGAAACACCTGGGAGAGACAGGGAAAGTTAACACTGGGACATCAGTCGAGGAGCTTCCACATGTCATCGCCCCCCCGTCTCTAGACTCAAGCAGACGTTGGTACGGAGCGACACTGAATAAGTTATATATATATACACAGAGAGAAGAGTGGAGATTTCTACACAACGCAAGGAAAGGGAGATGTGTTTGTTTCGGCTGGGGTGGTGCATTAAACGGCTTCGATTGTTGGATGTTGGATAATGTTAATATGTTTAAGTCGGGTATAACTACGGCAGCAGTAGCTTCTTCCACTGGTTGTGTTTCATACATTGTCCTGGGCAGACTTACAAACCTAAAAGTTACCTGCAGTTAAGGCGTTTTTCCGCATTAAATGAAACAGTTAGGACACACAAGTCTTCATCGTGTACTCACTCTGCCGCGCTGAAGGCCACCTCAAAGTTTTGCCTGCGATTGCTGGGGCTCAGGGCGCTGTAGTCAAAGGCATCGGGGAAGAAATTGTGCACCAGGGCACAAAATGCCATGCCATTGCTCCAACTGGAGGAAAAGTTCTGAATATTCACATGCTGAAGGGAGAAGACAAACAGAACGGACGGGGAGGCAGGGATAGGTGAGTGATGGAAACATTCTCGTAGTAGGAAAATATTATCTCGGCTCAAAATATCCTCTCAGCTCAGGTTCAGCTGCAGCGTTACTGATACTGAGGATGAGCACTGAACACACGGTGGGTTGCTCTGGCTCACCTCATATGAGCGGGTCTTGGCACGACACCAGTCGAGCAGCATTTGTTTGATGGTGTTTGCGTTGGGTACACCGAAGCTGGTGGAGCGCTGAACCTTGTTTACCTTGGCCACCGCCTGATTTCCAGGGCTAAAAGAAAAAGAAAAAAGAAAAAGACAGAGTTTGCCGTTAATATTTACATGCTTTAAGTCGCTCCTTTGCTTTTTTTGGTAGTACTACCTCTCTGTTTATCCTTACCCGCCTCCCTCCTTCTCAAGCTTCTCTATCATGGCTTTGCGGGACTGCGTGGCAGACGACTTCGGCATCGTCTGAGCCCTCATCAGCTCCTTGCGCTTCTCCGCCTGCCTTCGCTCCATGGCGGCGGTGCTACTTCGAGACGACGTGTCATCCTCGCGGTCAAACACACTGAGGCGGGTGACACGTGCAGAAAGTTAATATGTGAAAGTGCCGCGTGGCTTTTAAGTGTAATTAATGCGCTTTAGCTACCAGACCCACCTGCCCACTTTTTTGCTTGTGTTAGAGGAGCTGGAGGAGGAGAAGCTGTATGATTTCGACTGGACTGTCCCTCCTGAAATGATATGAACAAAAACATATGAATATATCTCATAATAAAACTGTAATGATTATTTTATGTGACGATACAGGAAATCCAGAAACCATCATAAGGACTCACTGTCTGTTTTCTGCATGTAACTGGACTCGACAACAGTGCTGCGTGATGATCTGCTCCCATCATCTAAACACACACAAGCACAACTCAAATAAATATATAATTATACGATTTTGGGCAGCTAGTTAGATTTCTCCTTCATTATGCTTTGCAACCGTATGCCTTTTGTGGTTAAGGATTGCAAATAAAAATTCCTTTTGTGGCGACTTGGGCGGTTAAAACAAGAAAAGGTGTAGGAAAGTTTCAAAAGGACAAACAAAAACTACCAGACTGGGCGAAGCGATTTGTCTTGGTGACTTGGCTGAGGGTTGAGCCATCAGCTGACTTCTCCACCTTCCTCATCACCACCTCTCCCGCTCCGACCCCGGGGCGACCTTTCTGTGTTCGCTCTTCTCTCTGCTGCCGGAGCTCCTGCAGACGGGTCTCGCGCTCCTTTTCTCTCTGATCTGGGTTGGAGGAGAGGGGGTTGGGGAAGGTGGAGGAATTATGTCAGTGGAAAAAGAGGAGGAGAAGGAGGAGGAGGAGGGGGAGGAGGACACGAGGTCCTAAACAAACTGACAGCACCTCATCTGACTGTCACAAAAGATGGATTAAAACGGGCCGAATCATTACAGAATTCTTTCCACGGTACTGTAAAAAACACACACACAGATTCAGCAGGCAAGTCAAAGCCGTCAAATGGTGTAAAACACATACACACCACAGATCAAACACAGCAAACGCACTGATTGTCCCCCTATTTATTTAAGCCTGTACCAAATTCACAGAAACACTGTTGCCTCCAGCTTTTAAACTGAACAGGAACACGTATTTGAATATATACGGTGCAGAGTAAATCTGACACATTTAGTTTTTTTTCCTGAGAGCTAGGACTCCAATCAAGTGACTCAACTCAAAGCAACCAGGTGTAAAGACAAACCACATCACAAGTGCTCGCCAAAAAACAGAGAATACACTCAATGTAGTTGAGGTTTCAATAAAAATGTGGCAGCACGTTAAGGCGAGTGTTGGTGCACACAAAAAATACAAACCCAGGCAAATATTAGCTGTTAATGCACACTGCACGCCACCTGTCCTACCTATTTCCTCTTGAGTACATCCCAACTTTTCCTCTGATGGAAGAACGGATAGGAATTAAGTGGAAATTGAAGGTTTGTTGAAAATGTGTTAAGGAAGAAAAAAACTTTCAGAGTTGATTATCAAGAGAGGCAGCGTCTGCCTTGATGATTTTGACAGAAGGAAGCACTCTGCCATGGTTAGAGCAACAGGTATGCTATTACCTCTCTTTTTCTTGCGAAGGTCTCTCATGGCTGCACGGATCATCTTCCTCTCTTCAAAGTCTTTCGACTCGTCGAGCTATGGAAGAGAAAAAAAACACAAACGGAAACAATGCGAGGTCATTCCTTGCACAAAGCCAGCAGCTCTGTTTATGCATACAGTTCTGACATGGCGTTGTGCGTACACATAACCCAGAGCTGCAAATTTTCCAAATACCCCCCTCGCATAGTTGGCAAGATTCAGTCTTGAAAGCTTAAACTTGCAGCATGGCTGAAGTTACTGTATTCAATTCAAAGTGGCGCTTTTAAGTTTAAACCATCAAGAATGATAACTTGTGTGTGTGTGTGTGTGTGGTGTGTAGTACCATTTTGTCGAGGAGCTCTTCATCCTCGATCTCGGCCAGCTGTTCAGCAGTCAGTTTTCCAGAGCATTCAACAGGCTTGGCCTGAGTGCTGGAGCCGTTTGGGATGGTGGGACGGCTGGGACGGCTGGGACGGCTGTGACAGTTGTGACGGCTGGGACGGCCTGGACGGCTGTGACGGCTGGAGCGGCTGGGACGGCTGGGACGAGACACGCCACCTGGACAGGCGCTCCGACAGAAAACACCGGCTCGGAGGCAACAATGGGCTCCGTCTCCATCTGCACAAGACACATAACAAAACACAGCATGAGTAGGAGCACACAGAAGGACACTGTGGCATTTATTAATCTGTGACTGCACAGGTTTTGGAGGCAGCGTCTATATTTAAAAGAGAAAACAATGAACTTAGTTGGAAAAGTGCATCACTTTTGTGCATTTAGGACGAGGATTTACTAGATTCCTAGAGGATTTGACTGCCCACTCTCCGTATCTCATAACTTCACTCATCTGCTCTATCTTCCAGCCGGGCCAGAGAGAGTGACAAGTATGCACATGAGTAAGAGAAAGCTCGCCAAGTTGCTGTTAATCAAGTTTATGGAGTGTGACTAACACATGGAGTGTCTTAATTATACTAAGCTACTGCCAGCCAAGAGAGGATGTTAAAGGTATGGTACTCCACCGTCACTGTGAGGTCGGGACAATGAGGGAAAACACCCAAAACCATCCTTTCTGGTATGTACACCACTGGAGGATTTAGGGTTAGAAATAAAGAGTGGAGGAGCCTGCTGAAGGACAAACACCCCGTGACAGGTTGTTGAGAAATCCTGGCTGTGTATATTCTGAGTGACTATAAATCCTAGAAAAAAAAAAATCCTCTTAAATGTTCATATGGTGGTGAATGCCTGTGGAAGACTATGGACTATCTGTGGCTGTAATGGTTTAGTTGTAACCGAGTCCAGTTCCAGATATAGCTCAGACAGCTGGCCCCATCCCGATCCACAGCCGCCTAGCCCTCCTCTCTGAGGGCCCCGGCCGGTCCAGGTCTCACCAGGGAGGGACAATGCCCAGCGCAGCCACAGAGCTGTGTGATCCAAGGTGGCCCCTGGTTTTTGGACTTTTCTGGACACAGAGTTCTGACCCATGGGACAAGCTGGACTGAGAGGCACTTGACCGATAAAGAATGTTTTGGGACACAGCACGGCCAAACAAGGGCTCAGAGTGAAGCAATGAGGGAATGTGTGTGGGGTGAGAAACTCCCAGATAACCGCAGTGCTGGTCATGTTTAACTGATCTTCAATATACCCTTAAGCATCTGAGTCATGGAAGCATAAAAAAGCACAATTTGTTTAGTTTCTGTGATGGGAGAAAAGCAACAAGCTTTCTTGAGGCTTCTCGGATTACTGATTGATTCAGACATGGGAGAAAGTGTTCGTACTGCACAAGGACACAGGACAGCATGGTCAGAAGAGGTCACCTCTCATTATCACATCTACATGCAACAGAGATTAACACTGGAGTTATTCACCTTTAATGAAGTGGTTGACTGGCAGACCCAGCTGTCTTGTCAGGACTAGAGAGGAATATGAACTCTGGATGGTTGAATGACTGAAGATGATGCAGCAAATACTAAATGTCCCTCAGAATGTCACCAGTGCACAAGCATGTTTGTTATGGGTATTCAAGAGTAGAGCAAACAAGCCTTGATATATGACCCAAATGACTTTCCTGCCAGACATGACTCTTTTGCATCAAACTCTTGAATGACGAGACTTTCAGAGCGGTTCATAATGTTAAATATAGTCAATCTCTATACTTCAAGTCAATCTCTACTGAATCTATCTCAATAAAACCAAAAAAAAACCCACCTTATATTTCACTTATAGAGTACAGATGTATTTTAAATATACTATTTTTCCTGCCGTAGGAAGTGACCCACTTGCATGCAGACACACACACACACAAATGCGAGCCAGGACACTATCAGAAACACATGGTGCTACAGAGTTGGAATACCTCTGTGACAGACGGCAGTGAAGTCCTTCACATAAACACTTTCTGTCAAAACTGAGTGACAGCTGAGGCGGCCAAGCTTTTTTTTTTTTTTTTCCAGCTGAGGTGACGACATAATGGAAGATTAAAACCCAATGGAAGGCCAAGAGAGGCAAACAGTTGTCAGCAAGCATGCGAGTACAACACATACAAACATATAAAACTCCAGCTGACCGGCAGCTACTGGCAACAGTAGGAGCAAGAGGTATTCCCATACTTCATGCGGCTCATCTGAATTAAAATGGGGCCATGATTAGGACAGTTAACAGAGCGCGGTACCGTGCTGTCGCTGGATGAAATGTTTTCCGTGAGAGAGGGAGCAGAGAGAGAGCGGCGGGTAGCGAAGGTCGGTGAATGTGGGACCGGTGAAGGTGACTTCTGAGGTGTTTCTGACCCGGTAGATACAGACAGTGAGTCCTTGGGACATGATATAGGTTCCTGGGGTACACTTGATTGACTGGACTGAAGCGTGCAAGCTGGCGTGTCCTCTGGTGAACAGGACGGAGACTCTTGGGGAGTGCAGGGTGAAGTATCATGAGGTGCTTCAGCTGCAGTCTTCAGGTGTGTGCCGGACGAAGTATCACTGGATGAAGCGTTAGCTCCACGTGGAATTGAACTTAAGCTTTCCTTACTGTGAAGTTCATGCAGCAGATCAGGTAGCCCCATAACTTGACACAAGGCCTCCACTTGCCTCACCATCCTTTCTTGCTGAATTCTCAGCCTCAGGTTTTCCTCCTGCAGCCTAGCAACAGCCTCAGCAAGAGGAGCTACCTGGGCTGACGCCTTCTCCAGACAGACATCCACTTGCTTCCCAAAGGCTTGCAGGTCACTGTGGATCTCCCCCACTGCACACCTCAGTGTCGACTCAAATTTCTCCTCGTCAAACTTCTCCACTTCATCCTCAGCTTCCTCCAGAGCGAGCAGTTCACCGATTACCTCCTCAAGGCCAGACTCGGCACAGGCACTATCTGGGCTTTCCAAAGCCTCGGGGGGCTGGGAAGCTGGGAGGAAGTCCAGGTCCACTCCAGGCATGACCAGACAAAATGTTACACTGACCAATGTCTCTTTAGCTTAAAGACAATTGTTTGGTTGCAAGATCAGAGGAATCAAAAATCATCAGAGGAGAACTGTGCCTCTCTTATAGTAGTGAAGCTTTCCTCACTGTCTGTTTGCCAGAGACCTTTCAAAACAATTCATGTTCTTTATACCCCCAGAAAATCCTCCCTCTTTAGAGACCATGACCTGACAGCCAATGAGCATGATGGGAATGTTGTTTCCCAGCCAGCCCCACCTACTTATTTCCAGGTGCCCCGAGCGTGTATATTTATCTCCTGCCCTGACATTACTCCACTGAGCCAGTCAGTCCTGTGGCATGGGTGGAAGCAAGAGGCAAAGCGTTGGTAACAACAATTCAGAAAACTCACCCCTCCCACTACAACTTTCCTTTTATTCAGCCTGTGTCCTTCACACCTCGTCTGGCAGGCTACAAGGGTTTAGATGTGGCTTTAGGCCTGGGCCGACTGCTTTCAAAAAAAAAATGCAACCGAGTCTTGACCAATCAGGTCAGCTGTTTCTCACCGAGGCAGATCTAAAGAGGGAAGATCCACTCAAGAAAAGGCCAGAAGCGTTTGCGGCCATGACTAAGCACGCTGGTTACCCAGTGAGGATTAACCGAGACCCCGCTCACCACAGCTCCAAGCAAGTGTCCAGCTGCTGCTAATGTGGATGCTTCAAGAGATGCCTCTTTTAAATGCTCGCTGCAGATTTCTTGGAAAAAAATAGATGGTAATTCTTAGCTCAGTGGGTCGACTGGGCTGTCCACAAACTGGAAGGTTAACAGTTTGATCCCTGGACCATGCCACATGCCAAAGTGTCCTTGAGCAAGACAGTGAAGTCCTAGTTGCTCCCAAGCCGTGGCACTGCTGTGTGAATGTGTGTGCGCTTGTGTGAGCCAATAGGTAGATGTGTCACTGTGACTGTAACGCACTTTGAGTACCATAGTTAAGAATGAAAAACAAAGGGCAAAAAGTTGTCTGTAGACTTTGCAGGTAAACAAAATAGATCCTAGGAAGGATTTGGCCTGGAGGGGACAGCGCAGGGAAAAGCTGACTAGCACGGAAATTGGGCCAAAGCAAGGAAGACATAAATCTATTCTTACCAGGCAATAAGAGACTGAAAACACTTGGCCAACAATAAATTAAACTAAAAGCAGACAAATAATCAGGACACAGAAATGAAATGCCATAAACTATAAAATATACACTGTACAGTGATTTTAGTTCTGATTATAGACGCAGAAACTGATGAACTTCAACTATGACATTCTTATACAGTGTTTGTGGCAATTATCAGCCCTCTGCTGCCATTTACACACAAGTTTCCAAAATCAGTGCAGTGCAACATCCAGCAGAGTTCAAACTCGCAATGCAAGTACTTTTCATCTAAAGAAGAACCAGAGTAGGTTCATCCAGATATTGGGCCATTCTCTCAGGCTTAATATGTGAACTAGTTGTGTAATCAGCATGTGTCACTGATCAGCAGCATGTCAACAATGGGGTCTTTATCTATGCATGTGAGAGAATCTGTCATTGACTATGGGCCTGCGTGTCTGTGGTCACCCAGCAGCTCTTAACCAGCGTGACCCAGAGCTTGGCAGCAATCTCTGTGACTTCGGGAAAGAGTGTCTGTCCCGTCATCACCCTGGTTACGGAGCTACAGCTTTATTTATGTTTGTTTTCAAGGCCGAGTGCAGTGGTCGGCATGGTAAGACAGCTGAGATGAGCAGGAGCAGCTGTGATCACTCGGAGCAGGAGGCATCTCACCTGTCTGAAATGAACTTTCATCACTGCTCTGCCCGTGACCTCGCCAGAAATTTAATCTTAAGTCTTGCTTTTATTATTATAAAAAATAAGGAGCAACTTCATTGTTAGGAAATTCTTTCCATTGTTTATATAATCTGAACCTTCCTTTAGTTAGCTCTGGCATGGACTGTCATTTAAAGGCACTCCACTACAAAGGCTGATGCTAATCTGAAGCTTCATGTTTTATTGGAATAAAACAAAAAACAACTAAGGAAATATTAGAGGTTGTGATTGCTGAGGGTAGACCACCAAGGAAAAGCCCGGACCACCCAAACAGATCAGAGTCTCAGGCAGGAACCCGCTTCGGTCAATTAACAACACTTAACAGGAAGAGTATACTCCAACTGATGTTACGCTGCAAGACGCCTTCACATCCACGCAGTCTTCTTCTCATAAAGAACTTAATACTAAACCGCTCCCCACTGTTGATGATATAACCAACGGTGTCTGCTGCTGTTTTTACAATCTCATTAGGCCAGTCACTCAGGCTCGGTCTTTGTATGGTAAAACCTCTGCAAATCTGGCAGGAGCCGTGGCTTATCCAAGTGATGAAAAGAGAGAAAGACTTACTGTCATAGTATCGCAATTCGTCAATTAAGGCATCCAAGTTGAGCTTAAACGATTACGATAATTAACGATGCAGTTGTTTGGATGACCATGTATGTGAGCCACAGCCTGTGATGTGTTGCATGATCCCCTGTCGTTAGCACTGAAGTCTGGTGGCCGATACGTGGAGCAGGTTAGAATCTGTATTGCGGTGGTAACCAATTAAAGGCCCCTACCCTTCAAAATGAAAAATATACCTACATTTAAAAAGCTTTTTTTTCTCTAAATAATTATATACACACACCTGAACTCAAAAGCATTACCTGTATGCTGTAATGCCACTGCAGTTAGTCAACAGTAAACATCATCTCCTGCAGAATCTGTGTCTTCTTCCTGCAGAACTCCTTGTGTTTGGACGCCTCAAGAAGGATGGAACTGATGGAGACAGCTTCATCTCAACCATCTTAAATCCACCCTGCAGCCTTGTGGAACCTCCTTCCCGCCCTAATTAACCAGCTCCCTGATCCCATAACCAGATTACCACAGCGCTTGACACAAAGGGGGGAAAACATGCAGCCGTTCTCCACTCATGAGGAGAACTTCCTTTCATGGAGGACTGAAGAGTTTAAGGAATGAGGGAAACAGGAGTTTAGCTGCTCCCCCGACCCCCCCAGAGGTCACGGTGTGATGGGAGCGGATTTGTTTGTAATTTTCTGACAGATGACACTTTTCGCCATTAGTAACATAATATGTTCAGCCAATCAGAGTCTTCCAGATTTCGCCTGGCATGAAAAGACCAAGCGATGAGGAACCCGTGTCAGCACACGATTTAAGGCAGCTGCACAATAATTGGTGCAGATGAAGACAGACAGGTGTGAATTGGGAAACATTTCCCAGATAGATCTCAGTGGGCCTGCAGAGAGAAAACCAGGAATGCCACACCTCCCGCCCTCCCTCCTTCCCTCTCCCTCTCTTCTTCACATACCCTACAAGGACAGATGTGACTGGCTACCAACTCTGTGTTTGATAAACATTAGTCTTCCCTCCTCTCCCTCCTTTTCTCACACTATCTGTCCTTCACTCTCCTAGCTCCCTTGCTTTTCAGGCCTTTATAGGTGATCGTTGCGACAGGGATGCCACTGCAAGCACCAGTGGGGTCAATTGGAAATTAAATATAAAAAAAGCTAAACTAATCTTGAACTGGGAGCAAATCCAAAACAAATTTGTTACAAGTGTTTATGTGCAGTCACTTCCCAAAAATGTTTTTTGCAGTGCGGGCCGTACCGTGATGGAGGGTCCAGTGGAGAAGCTGGTCGTGGAGATCTTAAACGGCGTTGCTCTTAGGCCGAGGGTCAGCTCTGAAACAGAAAAGACAAAGGTTCACTTGGGTTTTAAATAATGAATTACTCATAAAACCTTAAATGGGGGTAAATAAGAACAATGCCAGGAAGAAAGGGACGGTCAAGGAGTTCACATTAGAGCAGATGAGATGTACTGTATCCATTGTACTGTGTGGGTGCCAGCCATTAGTCAATTGCATAAGCTGCCACAGTGTCATAAACAACACCGACTCGTGTCTGATGAAAGATAAGTGAGAAAATGTAGATGACGCCACCTTTAACATAAACAGCTTTCCTCACCGGCCTCCAAGAGCACACACATATATTTCCATGTGGTCCGTTTCCTACCCATCCATACACACACACACACATGCACACACTAAAACACACACAGACACACGAAAGCTATATCATAAAATGCAGGATTGATGCACACCAGCACGGCACAGAGTACATTTAAGAGCCTTTGTAGTAAATTTGATAGAAACCGGAGACGCAATCGCGGGCTGCCTTAACTCAAAAAGAGACAGGCAGGTTCCCAAAAAAGGAACTGAGAACCATTAAAGCAAATTGAGCATGTGACCCTCATAAAGGAGCCCAGTAGGGTCTCCCAGAATGTGTCCGGGGGGATGGGAGGGGGCTTTGCTGCAAGACGTGAAGAGGCTGGAATTGTACAGGTCCAGCTTCGGTTTTAAATAAACTGTTTGGGTTGTAAGTCCCGGTTGCTGAGAAGAGCTGAAACTTAAGACATGTTGTTTGGACAGACGTTAAGAGCAGCTGTAGCCGTCACGTTTCTGAGACGGACCAAGGTTCACGCTATACATGTTATCGTTTACTGTCATTAATGAATCTCTGTACATTACTTTATATGACCATCGCTCAACCATCCACCCAGCACCAGCTGAACACTTTGTGTGGTTCTTTAACACGTACGCAAACATTCTGCTATTTTTGACACCGTTTCAGGTGAGAAATGACATTTTAATAGTTTCTCCTTTATTGGCTACAAATAAAGGCATGAAAGCCTTCTCTCTGACTTTGAACATAATACTTGTTAATTTGAGTACACTTTCTGTTTTTAGCCAGCAACAAAGGTATCCATCCATTTTCTAACTGATGATATTCCAGTGGCTGCAACTGCAGTGTAAAGTGACCAGTGGGCTGCTTTCCCAGAAATACTTTTCTAATTTAAATCACACTCAAAGGAATGACGAATGAAGTAAATGTGCATTGTTTTATATTAAGAGGGGGTAGACAATATCTACATAATATAACAAACAAAGCTCTGTGCTGTGTGGGCCGGCAGACTCGCTCCATGACAGTATTACTATTCAGTTTGTCCTGGGACAGCCCGTTATTTCTTCCTTTGTCCCAATACGCTCTCTTCTCGTAACTAGTGACCTCAGCCCCCTCCACTCTCAGCAGCATGCCCACTCTGTAACAAACACCCTTCAGTGCAACCACGGCGTTTAATATTCAGCCTTAACATCTATTTCTTTAGCCTCACAAGAACCCCTGTCATCATCCCACATCATGACCCAACTCCTCAGAGCTGGTTCACCTCCCACTCTGATTTCAGAGCGATCCAAGGCTTCGTACATGAGCAATAAAATTCAGTTGAGCTAAATTAAGATGTACACCACCAGAAACACAGCGGGCTGCAGCTTTGCAGACTTAAATAATATAGTGTTAACTACAAAGCATGGTGTGTTAGACAGAAAGAAGAACAGCTGTGATTCTGACTCAGATCAAAACACTACAAATGAATCACATGGTGGTGAACTGGTCACTAGAGGACACAGTGAGCTGTAGAGTGAGTGGCTCCTATTGCTCTAAGGTTGACGGTCCTACCTTGCCTTTGCCCCAGCGCATTAGTGGTGATGCGTGGGGTCATGGTGGTGGTGATGGGTACGATGTTGGTCCTAGGGGCTGATGTAGACGTGGTGGTGGCCCGTCCATCCTTGATCTCAATGGTGAGAAAAGTCTTCATGTCCGGGTCTGCCTCTCCCTGGGTGACTTTTTTTCCAGCTGCTCTCCCTGGGGTACTGTCTTCCTTTGAGTTGCTGGAGGCGTGCACATCTTTTTCAGCTGGATGCCTCATCCCACCCATGGCGTTCTGTGATTGGCTCGCTGCAGACATAGGTTTGTTAGCCACGCCTCTTGGCTGAGGTGTGGCCTGACTCTGGGATGCTGCGCGGGTGTCAGATGCAGAGTCCACACGTGGCCTCGCTGGCCCGTCTCCAGATGTGCTGAGGGATGCTGCCGTGTGTGTAAACAGTTCAGCAGCTCTGGAAAGATTTGTCTTGCCGCTGCTGCCGAAGGTGATCCCGTTCCTCAGAGGAGCCTTCTTCAAAGGGAGACTATTTGGGCTCTGGCTGGGCTCTGTGAACTTGCGCATTCGGTCACGCACAGAGTTGGTGCGGCTGAATTGTTCCAATACAACATCTTTCTTCTCAGGTGCTGTCAATACAAAAAGCAGAAGAGGAGTTGAAAGCATAGCAGTGTCACAGAGCCAAGGTTTTGTTCCAACCTCCTTTATTTTCCTTCAGTTAACCTCCCCCACTTTTCAGGCTTTTCAGACTAGTATGCTTTACATTCTCTGATCCTGACACTGTGCGGCAATGTGTACAAAGCACCTGATCACGTGCAGACAAATGACAACATCACAATGAGGAAAGAAGTGCTGCTCCGGGGGGGAATTCAGTGTTTATATTACAGTGGACACAAGGAAGAGCACTGTCTGATAGAGGCAGAGAAAATGGCGTGTATTATAACATGCTCTCTCCACCCTGTGAGTGGTTGCATCCTGGTCACAATAATGGCTTTGATTGTTTCCACAAGTCCTCCAGGGAAACAAACCATCTGTTGGGATGTAACTAATTATAAAAGAAATGTTCTCAATTGACAATTATTTAATAGAGAAACCCTCAAATGTTTAAACAGGAAATGATGATATTCCTGAATCTAAAAAGATCTTAAAAGATGATCAAACTTCTTGTACTGGCTAAAGAGATCTGAACCAGTTTCTTACCAGGATCCTTTGCTTTTCCCTGAGTGAGGGCCAGATCACTGTTAAGTGTTATCTAAAAAGGGGAAAAAACAAAAGGTTAACACATACTGTATCTGCATCAACAACCTCAGAGCACGTTTAACACGGCAGCAATGCACATTCATGGGAGTCTGCATGTATGGCTGTGCTGACAACTGCAGACACACAATCCTAAACAGAGACTCGAAGGGTGGTGTTTTCATTATGTAACATTTGTGTATGGAGTGAAACCGTGGGCCTCTGTTCTTTTTTTGGCGGCGAGGCCACGATGGACCCCGGAGTGTTTACATTACTCTCAGGAGACCGAGCATCAGCGTATATAGCAGGGAACAATAAAAAAAAAAAAAGAAGTCCAGGGCCAGCCTTGGGTAAACACATTTAGAGGAGAGACATGACGCCGTCATGGCGACCGGAGCACCCAAGAAGGGAAATATTGCTTTACAGATAACAGCCAGCGCAGGAACAGAAGATCTGTGTGTTTGTGTGTTTTCAGAGCTGTAAGCTGAGGAGAGACAGAATATCTGGCCAATAACGCCGTCCATCCCTCTGTGACACCAGGTGAGGCTGACATGACACTGAGGTGAAGCAGAGACAGTCAGGTGCACAGTTTGTTTGTGTAACCAAGTAACAAAAGTTCAACAGCGTCAAACAGGAGCTCAGAGCGCTGTGTTTATGGATGCCGATGTGACCTGGGTGTCACTGAATAACAGAGTGTTAGAGTGTCTTGTCAGTAATAATGAAATGTCAAGTAAAGAAACCGGGACTGTTGGTGCATTTGGGTGTTGCTATGTGGCTCAGCACCCCACTCTAGTGGCGCAGTTATGATAAAGGCTGCAGCTGGTTATATCTGTGCCGAGAATTAAGTAAAAGAAAAAAAAGTGTCTACACTAGTCTCTAAAACACAAATCCACTGGTAAAAAGGTGGACTTTAAAGGTCTTTTGTGTGGCTCAGATGGTGACTCTGAAGCCTTGATCATTTTTCACTCATTAAACCGGTCAGTGACCCGTCCTGCCCTGTATGGAGGCTGCGTTAGTTACGCTTCTCCACTCTTTTATTTTCCAATATTAATTTGTCACCGTCTATGTGTTCCACACAAAAAGAGATCAGGCATTCATCTGACACAAGCACTGCATACTCCACCTTTTGTTTCTGGAAGTCAGTTTTCCCTTTGTTGCTGCCGTTGAGCAGGCCATCTGCAGGACGTCTCCGAGACAAAGCGGCCCCATCAGGTTGGTCCTGGTCAACGGTGACGTCCTGCTTGGTCGGAGCTTGGTTGCTGCCTGGAGTTTGGCTTCTGCTCTCGGTTTCTGAATCTGTGCTGCAGGTCGACCCACTTGTGGCTACCTCCACCTCCTCTGTTGGAGCCTCTGTAGCCATACTCACACTCTGATCAGACATCCCCGAGTCCGCCCGCTTCCTTGACAACAGGCCGGTGCTGTCTGAAGCCCCAGAGCCCAGGCGGGGTCTGACACATGAATCAGAGACATCTGAGCCCAGTCTCTGTCTGATATGAGACTGGGAGCTAACGCTTCGCTCGGACGCCCCAGAGTCTAGCCGACCACGCTGAGAGGAACTCTGGCTCCTGTCTGAGGCCCCCGAGTCGAGCCGGGCTCTGTAGGCTGAGCCCAGACTCTTCTCTGAGTCCACAGAATCCAGATTGGACTTCCCGCTGCGGTCTGAAGCTGTGGAGTCTGACCTTTGACGGTGAGACAGGACCAGGTCAGACTCGGTGGTCACAGCTTCTCGCTGAGGCTGGATCAGCAGAGGTCCAGAGCCATCATCCTTTCCCAGGTGATCGAGAACCAACACCATGCCTGAGTTGGAACCTGTTTCAAAAAACACAAATGAAAAATGTGCAATAAATTACTTTTTGTAACTTGTGACTTGTCTGATTTTCTAAACATAATTTGTTTAACTTCAGTTCTTCAGATCAGAAGTAAACTTAAGTGAAGAGGGCGTTGTTGTATGTAAGCAAAGGATGCAGTAGGAGGCAAAGTTAGAGACCGAAATTATGTAAATGAAATACTTCCTTAGCACTGGGGCCCCAAGGGAGGCCTGGCTAGAAAATATCACTCAGGATCACAGAGGAGGCATGTGGAGACATGAGGGGATGTAGACATTTCCTCCAGACTGGCCACGGTTCCTGAGCAAGATTTGTGAGATTGTGTTGGTGGATGTGCGTAACATAGGAGGAGGGCTCATGTAGCACATAGCAACTGCAAGAAGTCAGGGAGCAAGTGTGGGTGAAATAGAGACCAGTACAAGTACTTCCCCCTCCCTTCAGTCCAAGCTTCGTCACCTCTCTCCTCAGGAAGCCACACTCCAAACAACACAGTGGCGCCCCCCTGTGACTGTTTCTACCTCCAACATCACACGGGACTGCTATGTGAAGAAATATCTGAGGTTGCGTTTGCACCATAGATAGGAAAAACGCAGAAAACAGAAAGTGCATCCAGTTTCCACATCACATGTTCAAATCAAGACATGAAAAGCCCTTCTAAGTGACCTTAGCCTGCACCGGCTTTGCAACCAAATGGGGTTCACCAAGTATGCATGCCTGTCATTTACAAACCAAATCAAAGAGGAACTCCCGTCTGACCAGAGGCAGTTTTCAAGTAGGCAGGATCAAGGCCGTACATTCTCAGCCTCATTTGTTGCAGCTGATCTGTATTTATTCATTATTGCGCAACACCTCCCAAAAAAAGACGGTAAATTGCACGCGGTCTAGACACAATTACATTTATTCACTTAACGCATGTCAAAAACAAGTCTACAAATTGCTCCAGACACGAGAAGATAAAAATGTCAACAAGTACTTAATTAGACAAAACAGATGGTTATGTTACTGAAGAGAAAACGTGACTATGATAAACAATTAGGGCAATAATTTGATGCTATTCTCACATGTGACACAATGAATGCTCCACTGGACAGTCTATATCCAATGAACCCAAACTCAATTACTGGCCCAGTGTAGTGAGAGCCAAAACACATGGCTACTTCAACAAACCCTCACGTTATTGTTCATGTCTTGTCCGTTGGGACGCAGTTGTATGTATTGTGCAGCGATTTCTGGGAAAATCCCCACTTCTACCGGATAATGAAAGGCTTGGCTTTCTTTCTTCAAAATAGCTACAAAAGCTCCATAGCTTGTGCGGACGGCTGCCTGTCAATATACATGGAGGATAAACAAAGGACAAGCAAGAGTTTTCTTTATATGGCTCTCACAGTGAGGCAATGGCCCGAGAAAAGCCCATATTTGTCCCCACTGAGAACAGGTCAACACAAGTTTTTCAACTTTTTCTCGGCAGCTCTTGGCCTGGGGTAAACATGGGTTCATGCGATCTCAGCTTTGGCGTCAAACACAGTTTTATGGACGATGACTTCTAGACTTTTTAGACAGGAAGCAATTTCCCTGATGTTGTTAGCATTTCTTTCAAATAAAAAGAAACCACTGTGCTATAAACAAGTATAGAGTCAGCAGCCGTGCTATGGCTTGTGCAAAGCTGTACAAAGTGGAGCTAAATGCTAATGCCAGCATGCTAATGCACGCTCGCAGTGACAATGCTAACATGCAGATGCTAAAAAGGTATAATGCTAAACATGCTTAGAATACTGTAAAGTAGAAGTGAAGCTGATAGGATTAATTTACACTTGCGGTTTATAAATTACACTTTTTTTAACAGCGCTCTGATATTTGTACTATTTGTGAATACACACGGTCGTGACAGTGTTCAGTGCAGTCACTGGGTTACTGTGTGAAATTACAACTGGTGAACCAGTTTCTCTGTTTTAGTGCATTCCACAGAGAGTCTCTGAAAACATTTCATTTCCTAAATCATAGCTTTGCTTCCTACAGATTGCACCAGAATGCAGCAGGGCTGGACACATGGTCGTTGAGGTAAAGCGTGTAAATATACGCTTCTTTGTCGGAAAGGTGGAGGTATGAGTTTTGTGCTGCATTCAAGGACCAGGAAAAGAAAAAAAAAAAGAAAATCATCCTCCGAGTTAATCTCTTATTTTCTGCTGTAAAGACGACCTGTCACAGTCACACTAAACTCTGGTGTCTTCAGTGATTGATATCCAATTTAAACGGTCCCTTTCTTCTTTGCGTCCACACGGTGGTCTCCTTCTGTTTATCCTCGTTTCGCCCTGGCTTAAAATGTAACGCTGTGATACATCCAGAACTGTGTGGGGAGTTTCTACGCCACGTCGAGAAAACCTTAGTTCTGTTCTGGTATCGTCTTTATTTAGCAGAGGTGTGGCTGTTGGGTTTCCTTCTGCCGCTTCCCACCACCAACCCATGGTCCATGTGAAGGACACCAAGAGCCAAACCCAAGGCTGACCAGGCCACACAGAATGACACTATTATGACAGCTAGACTCAGGCCAGTTAGCCAAACATGAACTTCTTAACCATGTGTTTAAACAGATTTAAGCATATGTAGGTTTTGCAATAATTACTTGTCAACAATGCACTTTTGTTGGCTCTGCTCCTACAAACTCATAAGGATTCGGGTGAACGAAACACATTCATTCCCCGCTGAAGGCGCGCATTCATACTACTTTATTGATGGTTGGACTAACAGAGTGGTTAATGAAATTACTTCACACTTAAGAAGCCACAGTCATTAAGCCTATGGCTGCGAGGGACGCCAAACAGTTAATAAAGTTAGATGAAGGAGCTCAAAGAGCCAGCGCTAATATGACCTCCTGACCGCCACCTCAGGAGAATGGCTCCTTTGGCTGAATACTTTAACAGGCACTGAAGGAAAAGAAATCAGCTCGAGTGATGTGTGCAGTCACAGGTACGTGTAACAGAGGTGGGTTGTGTTGGGTTTCGTGTTATTGGTGGCAACCCAAACTCGACAAACTCGACCTTTAGGTGAATGTTTACAGTATATACACAAGCTTTTGTACTGCAGCGATTCTAACGCTAGTGTGAAGGCCAGTCACATTCAGTCCAGTGCTGAGGGAGTTTTTATTATATATATGTACTTTTTTTTTTTTACCTTTACTTTGCTGTGTCTGCTGGATCTGAGGTCTGATGCGTTCTCGCTCACTGTGGCTCTCCCGCTCTGTCTCCTGTAAACAACAGAGAAGAATCACGTGTGTTCAGTGTCCTTCAATACAACTGGGGGAAAAAAACACACCTTTTTAATTAAATGCCACGGCTGCCACATTGCCAACCCATGCGCTGATCCAAACCAGAGCAAAAACATGAGTTCTAGGTCTATCGTCTGTTTGAGGTGAGTCAGTGATGGCAACAGTCTTTTGCTGAAGGTCAAACGCTCCAGCCATGACGAGCAACACTTAGCCGCCTGGAAAAGTAAAGATCTATTTTATTTTCCACCGAGTGTGTCTCTCAGACAGACGTGCACCAACACTTGCCTCCAGCACAGGCTTTAGGACGGTGTATGACTTAACGTAGCACCTGCACCTCCAGATTACCTGCAGCCTGATCACGACAAAGCGACAGTCTGTGTGCAGCACTCTGGCCCTAATCTGCAATGAGTTATTAGAGCTCAGGGTGATCTCCAGGGAGAAGCAGCAGCACTTCAGCATATGGAGAGGAAACAAGAGAGGTGTGCAGAGGGGAGGATGTAGATGCTGAGACTACTGTTGGGCCTCTGGTGCCTGACCTTGAACTACTCCACAGGAGAATCAGCTGCACAAATAAGGGTCCTCTGAGCCCGTCACACACAATCACACGCTCTGTCTTTAAATCATCCCCAAACTTTTTCTTTCTTTTTTTTTTTCTCAACTCCGAAGACCTGTGGAGCTCCAGGTGTTTTGAATCATTCGGTAGCTCATTTGAAATGATGAACTACATCGCAGCACATTATCTGTGTTATAAAAAGAGACACCTGGGTTAAGAAGAGTCCAACAGAAGTTTGGGTGGATCCTGAAAAAACATACAGGACACGACCTACATCCTGAAAATATAATACTTGAGCCAGATTTGCAGCCTGCTATTACTTAAATATGCTTCTGAAAACACATTCACAATCTCTAAAGCGAGGAAAGAAAGCACACAAACCCGACCACAATGAGCTTGGCATGTGCAAACAATGTTATCCTAGAGACCGAGAGACTGGCACGGCCGCGAGCAGGAGCGGTGTGAATATGTTGCAAGTCACACCACTGTGCTGTGAAAGGATTTTAATCAACACAATGTGTGATCAAGGCCGTCGAAGCGAGGCTGCGAGTTAACGCTGCGATCAGCCGCAAAAGCGCTTTTGAATGTAAACACAAGTCAGAGACAGAGGTGAGAAAAGACTCAAGGCTCTCTGCTCTATTGACTGTGACCTTCCCCACCTTGAGCAGATTACAGGGCAGAGCAGCTCAATTACTGAAAAGAAAACGTAATCAGACACCGCCACAGGGGACAGCAGTACAAACGGGAAAGGTGAATCTGGAAGGGCACTGCTCGGGTGAAGACACGCGATTAAATGCGTAATTTACTAATGTATAAGTAAATAACTAAAGTGGTTTTGTAGCTTAAATCATCCAGGTGAGATCAATCTGTGTCTGGTAAAAATGAAAGGGTTTAAAATCCCAAATGTGAAATCTTAGAAATGCAAATCTACATAACAGGTGTCACTTTTTCCATCTTCCACTTTTCCATATGGAGCAAAAATGCAGAACAGATCCCTGGCTATAAGAATATCCTCTCAGCTTTTCAGGACAACGGTGAATGTTGCTGATGCAGTCTGGCATGGCACAGTGGAAAGTGGAAATTTAGCAGAATGCTCTTTTAACAACTCATTAAAGTGTCTGATGAGTTTAGCGGACACAAACAGCCCCCCCGCAACAACACAAGAGGGTGAAGGCGTTATAATGCAAGAGGACACAAACAATGGGCATTCTCCTTCTAATTGGAGTCCACTCAAAGAGTCTTGGGGGGAGATGATTGTGTTAGAGCCATAAACTCAATTAAAGAGAACAAGTCTTTCCTCACCCTCTCCTTCTTCTACCAGGAGTCAGACAGACGGCCATCATTTCAAAGCTCCCACTAAACCACAGGGAACATATTTCTCACAGACAGAGAGGCAGAACGAAAAAAGGGAAGATAAAGTGGAACTGGAGAAGGAGACCAGAGTGCAGGACCTGCTGCCAGCTACCATGCTGTCATTAGCGGCTTACCTCTGGCCCCGACAGACAGGACCTGACAGAGTGGAACCAACATTGACACCAACCCACTCCAGCGCGCCCACGAAGCACTCATCCCATCTGGCTTCAGGAGCCCGTTTGTGTCAGACTATAATTGCGACATCTCAAACTCGCGCACACAAAAACAACTATCCCCTCGTGTGACCACAGCAAGGCGTGGGCCATCTGCACTCCTCTGAAGCCTCAACTCCACAAAAAAACAAAACAAAAACAAAAACAATGAAAATGACACCTCCTTCACCAACCAACTTAGATCTACTGCGGATTAACGCGCTGAGCTCCACAGCTCCAGTTTTCCATGCAAGTTAAATCCATCACACGATCGGTGAGGTCAGACCATTTGAGGGTCTTCCATGGCTCCACGTGGAAGAGACCCGGTGGCTCACTTTCCATTACTGCAGCGTGAGGAACCGCACACTCGGCTCACCTCCAAAAGCTGAAATACAGTAGCTGGAATGAAGCAGCAATCATCTCAGTCCCGCACACACTCCGCCTCGAGTGAAGGAAACCCACAGAAGTCATCAGGCTGGAGTCTCATTCCTCATTTACTTACTGTAAATCATCACATGCCAATCTAAGCTTACTTTCTGGACTTTTTAAAAAAATGCTCCCACTGTACTTTTTGCCCTACAGCGAGCGATCGCAACTTATCTCCAAAGTCCCGCTAAACCCTCTCTATTGGAAACGCAAGGCCCGGGTTTAGAGCTGCTCTTTCATCAGGTCTCTTCTTGCAACATGTTTATGATGAGCTCAAGGAACAAACAAAGCTATTGTCTGGAGCTGCAGCCCCCACCACCCAGTCATCAGTCATACCTGAGTTTTCCCAACTCATCTTGACGGCATGCAAACCTCCTAAAATCGCAGGGTTAGATGAATAAACACATTTTGATGAATTGATGAAGCCCTGAAAAGAAAGCCCTCTTTTAAAATGTGTTATAAAATACTTAAGAGCTATTTCACTGGATTACATTCACATGAATTTCATGCCGTGCGCCATAAAAACGAAACCTGTAATTATTCAACCTGTGGCATAAAATGAATAGCAATCAATCTAAGTGAGCAATAAAGCACTGTGTACACAAACCTGAAATGAAAACAGAGAGGCAGGCACATCCCATCCTCCAATCAGACAGAAACAAAAACTAATAAAGGAAGACAGTTAAATGATTTTCCAATAAAAAAATAATATAAAATAAAAAATTGAGGTCAGAAGAGCGTTTGGTCTGTGACACACGACAGCAAGAAAATCAGTGTGACATTTACCTTCTCTTCACCGGACTGAATGCCTCCCTCCCTCTCTGTCTCTCTCTCTCTTTAACTCACCCTCTCTCTTTCTCTCCCCGTCTCTCAGCAGTAACCCTCTTGGAGTCAGGACGTCCGCTACTCTGCCGCTCTGCTCCCTCAGCCACATCACACACAGACACACAAACATTTACACCACACACACACACACACACACACACACACACACACACACACACACACACACACACACACACAATACCAACAAGCCACTCCTTTGACTTCCCCTCCCTCCCATTCTGTCTCCAGAGGGATATGACCCCCACCACACTTTCTGTCTCACACACACACACACACACACACTTCCTCACAGGTTAATGGGTTGCCTGGCTGACACATTAACTCCTGACACACTTTTGCCTTTGTTTTGACCTCTTATCTTTCATATTATGCTCATACCTGAAACATACCTCAATATTATGCGTTTTTATATGTCACGGTAATAAAAAAAAAAAAAGCAGACATTTTTTCTCCTACGTACATATAATTAAATCTTTTTATAAGCTGTTATGGCACCGTTATTTCCAAATGAGCAGAAGGAAACTTTTAGCGTACCTCAGCGGTCCCTGAATGTCAACCAATAAAAGCCTCGACTTTTAAATAGATTCTGGTGAAATGACAGATGAGCAGTGTACTAATTGAAGTTCTTGAGCTGGTGTTTCTTTCAAGCTGCTGCCCGGGCCCACGTATTGCACGGTGCGTGTGTTTGTCTGCCTATCTAAGACCACCATCTTCCACAGGACAATTGCAAGCAGCTCAAAGAGATCCGCCGATGTGATGTGAGTGGAAGGAGCCCCGCTGCTGCTGGCTGATGTTGTTTTTGGCCACGTCCCCATTCCAGAGCAGACCAGACTGCTGGGCCACAGCTGGTGGGCTGCGAGTCCGCCGGTCCAAACTCACCCCCCCCTCCCCATCATCCGTACCACCACCACTACCACCATCCAGCACGCCGTCTTCATGACTCACAAGCCGCTCAGCTGTCTTAAAGGAAGTGAGGTAAAAAGGCTTGAATGTTGGAGCATCCTGTTACGCCAGCATGCTATCATTGCTTCCTATCTGAGGAGAATACACACATCCACACACAAAGGATAGCATGCAAGCAGAGCATGGGCCAAACAGACAATGGGACTGATACTAACAGCCTCATTTATTCCCCTTTCTATCACTGTGGTGGGAAAAACATGGGTGCTTTCAAATGAACCACCAGAACGCTGATAATGTGACTGATTGCGTTATCCTTAAACGCATAAATATAAGAGATGTTCCCATCACTCAAAGGATTAGTTAGGAGAGCGGTGACTGCATACAGTGAGAATCAACTTTGCTTTTCCTCCGCAGGAATTTGATCCTCGAGAAACAGAGCATTCATGAAAAACCTACGATCAAAAGGAGCAGATAACATCTGGCCCCTAGAAAGCACCCTCTAGAAAGTAAAGCCTCATATCTCCACATCTCAAGGATGAAAGACTCAGCCACTAGAGGGCAGGTCAGCTGTGAAAGACGTCTGAGAAAATTCATATGAGGAGGCTCACGTTTTAAAAAGTCGTTGAAGACGGACTCAGATGCAGGTGACACTAATTCAGTTCAGTTCAGTTTTATTTATGTAGCGTCAAGACAACAAACCCTTAGAGCAAGCACTAACAAACAAACCCTGAGCAGATCCCAGCTCACATGGGGGGCGTCCCATCTGCTTGAGGCAAGCCAGGTAAATACAGAAAAAGAGAGAGGAGAGATAATACATACATACCCCAATCAGTCATAACATTATGACCACCTTCCTAATTTTCTGTCTCCCTTGTGCCTCCAAAACAGTTATGATTCATCAGAGAATAGACATGGCCCTTCTCCTGTGGTGTCTGGCAGCAAAATGTTGTCAGTAGGGGCCTTTGGGTCCTATGGGTTGAGGGGAGGGGCTTCTGTGGACCCTCCCATAGATACTTGATCAGTTTGGGATCTAGGTAAGTTGGATGCCAGGACAACACCTTGTGCTGTCTTTCATGTTTTTTTTAGTTGTTCCTAAACCGTTTGTATGTGTCTGTGTCAATGTTATTTACTTCGTCTGTCAGTGGTTTTAATGTTGTGGCTGATCATTGTACGTACATATGACTAAAGCATGAAAAATACACCTCATTTTTCAAAAACTGTAAAAAACAAAAGAAAGAAAGAAATAAAGAAAAAAGCTGTAGTGACAGAAAAACTATTTGCGACCTTCACTAATCACCAGAGTCAAAGTAAATTCTATATTTCTCCTCGCACCAAACCTGAATGCGGACACAAAAGACATTCCTGAGTCCGTGGCAGTGGAGGCATGTGTTTTGTGTGCGTGTGTGCGTTTGCGTGCGGTGCGGTCACATTCATGATCCAGTGTGCGACTCAAGCCACAATGCTTGTTGTTGTTGTTCACTGCATTCTTCATTGTGGCAGCAAAGAAACCTCAGTGGTCACTGTTGCCATGCAAACAAACTCATCACCCGCAAATTGGTCTGTGCTTGGTTAATTTTTCTAAATGCAAACCGACATGAGCTCATATTAGACCTGAGACAGTTTACCCATCTGTCCTTCCCGAGACGTCCAGACCAGGTAAACACTTTTAACTCCATTAACTCAGCTGTACTCACCCCGATGGCCATGCTGCTTTGGGACTCGACGCTCTCAGGCTCTTGGCAGCGACCAGAAGTTTTCCCGCTCTCCACAGACCCTAAAAACAAATATAGACAGCACTTAGACACTAGAATTTGATATTAACCTTCTTGCCATTAGTGAAATTCAAAGAACAGAAAATGTAATCAAAGCTGCCAGAGGACAAGATTATCTGATGTGTCCTGAGATGGCCTGAGTAGAGGCTGGTCATTTTTTATTTTATTTTTTTCTGTATGTGTCTGCCGGCTGATGTATCACAGGGTTTCAGAATGACAGGGGCCTCACACAGACCAGACGGCACTAAGGTATGATAGGAATCCATTATCTGATCCAGCAGCATAGGTAGGTCTTCTGTAGTAACTATGGCACCAGATGGACGCTGATACTTCATTTCCACACACTAAAAATATGAACTTACTTTTCCTTTCGAGTTTAACACATGAACAGGTAGTTTGAAATGTTTCTTTTAATGCTGCGCCCCCATCAGGCCACCTAGTGTCAGTACTTGCTGCCAAAATGCACCATGAGCAGATAACATTGTGCCAGGTTCTTTGGATTTCTTTTATAGTGTCCCTATCAAATCATCATTTAAGTAACTTACAAGAAGCCACAGACATTTAAAAACAGCATCACTGAATTATTTGGCACACAGACGAGCAGATTTATCTAACTCGACATGCCAGAGTGACAGAAGTGGCGTCTGTCACAAGATCTGACAAAACAGTCGGACTCACTTTGCTGTTGTTCCTCTCGGATTTGTCGAATGGTCGCTCGGATCATCTTCCTCTCCTCGTACTCGCTGGCTGCACGGAGCTATGAGCAAACATGAGCAAAACATCAGCGCACGTGTGACACAAAGCGAAGCCGTCAGTGTAATCATGGTTAATGATTTTTGTTGAGTAATATTCACCATTTTCATCAGTTCATCGATGTCTCGGATTGACTGCAGTTTCTTTGACAAGACGTCCAAGTTGTCATTGGATTCTGACCTGAGAGAGACAGTGAAATGTCAGCACAAAGCAGAGATCTTAATATTTTAAAACATACGTATAAAACCATCATCTGAGGATTAGTCGCAAGTGAAAGGCAGCCACAGACAATTCAGAGATAACACACCAGTTATTCTGCCCGGAGGAAAGAAAGAGGAAACCCTCCCAAATCCGGCTGGAAGAAGTGATACTGAATGACACAAACTGTCTGAAAAAGGCTGCTCTCATTCTCCCTCTCCTCAGCCTCAGATTTCTCCATTTCACAGCTTGCTTTTAAGTTGGTTTCTATTACTCATACGCTCCTCCAGCGCTCTCGTTACCCTCGCTTTTCTCCAGTCATTGGTATTAAAAAATGTGGAATATTTCACATTCCGTCACCGAGAGGCACGGGATAATGCAACTTTCAGATGGGTCGTGTGCGTCTGTTTGTCTAAGCGTGTGCATACGCGCAAGCACGTGCGACGGCAGGTATGCTTTCTTTAGCAGCTTCGGTGAGGCGCCTCCTCTGTTTTTGTAACCCAAGTCATCTGAGAGCAGCGGTGAATGGAAATGATTAGACCCAGCCACTGTTCTTATTGGGACTTAGTGACAGAGAAAGAGGCTGACAGAAGAAAATCTTCACTTAGCACCAGATCAGGTGCTGCAATTGTTATAGAGCCTTGAACTTAAATTAACGCCTGTAAAAGGGCCCGGGCCAACCTGTCTTGCAGAGATTTCACAAAGAGAAGAAAGATTAAAACATCAACACTACAAGTTCCAACTTGACTTTTGTTTTTACTTTCTTTGTAATTTTGCAAACGCACCTTTGTCAAGTTAAACAAACATTTCTTTAATGAGATCTGGTATAATGCCAATTGGCCGACAGCAGCAGATAAACCTGCTAGATTTTGGGTTGGAAGTGTTTAATGTGCAGAGATCTGACGAGTGTACTCTAGTCAATCAGAAAATTATCTCCCAAATGACGCAAATCATTAAAATGTATCTAACATTGTTAATAACCGGTGCACACATCTAACCAGTTTTAAACTACACACTCTCCAGTGTTGACTACAAAATGGTTGTTACCTTCAAGGTTGTTTGCCCTGTTTCTCATTTCGTTCGGAAGCAAACACATCACTAGACAAAATGTCAGAGGTAACGTAGCATTAGAGCGAGCTATCAGCTCATCCGCATTATTCAGTTAAATGGTAGTTAACGTGTTACTAGGCTGTAGAAACACAGAGAGGGCTCTGAATGGCAAACAAAAAAAAAGAAAGGCATGATAGAAGCAAAACGACGTCAGTGTGGCTCTTGTGCCTTAAATTCTGACTGGAAACCTTAGTTTAGGAAAATTATTTACTGCAAAATATGAGCACGCTCGATGGAAATTGGAAAACCGACTCCGCTTGCAGTTTGTCTGTCACCTTCGTTCTCCTGACTTGACATTTCCAGACTTTTCCCACTGGAGTTGAGGAATGCTGGGAATGGGTTTGTCTTCTCATCATCTCCAGCTCACCTGGTCTGGGCAGTTTGTCATTAAGAGAGGGCCGAGTGAGTGAGTGTGTGTGTGTTTGTGTGTGTGCTGTTGTACGGCTGTCTTTCTGAGGACCAAAGTTTTACACCATCAAAGTGAGGACATTTGTGCAACGTGAGGACATTTTGGCTGGTCCTCGCTTCTTTAAAAGGCTGTTTGAGGGTTACGACTCGGTTTTAGGTTAAAGGATGGTTAAGATTAAGGTAAGGGTTAGACACTTAGAGTGAGGGTAAGGGGCTAGGGAACACGTTATGTCATTATGTCTTCTCAAAGATCGCCATATAAACGTAACAGAAGGACTGAACAGCCCCGTGTTTGTGCGTATGTGGTCTCACCTGTGCTGGTTCTCTTTGTCTTCCTGCTGATTGAGCCGCGTGGGTCGAAATCTCTTGCTGGCCAGAGCGGCCTCCATGTCCTCAATCTCCCTCCTCCTCAGCTCCCGGATGGCTGAACGGATGAGGCGTCTCTCGTCCAGATCCACGGTTCCATCCAGCTGCACGTACAACATGAAGACAAACAGGTAAGTGTTAAAATTGCACAGGTTTCCACATGGGACAGCAAACATTTGGCTTGCAAAGGTTAGTCACTTTTCAGTCTTGTATTTGCGTCACACACCAGGGGCATGATCACTTTATGAAAACAGCCACACGGTTATACAAAAGACTGCAGCTAAAGGATCGCAGCCTGTTCTCGGTTTAAGTATAGGGCAAGGAAGTATAAACAGGGTCAAAGCACCGTCAAGAGTGTTTGTAGTGTTTGATTTCTGCCAGTTGTCATCTGTTGACCTCTGCAATTAACCCTTGTTTACAAGCAGCAGCAGACTTTCAGTCAGTCTGTCTCGACAAATTCACACGGCAGACCGTCCCGGGAGAGACACTCTCAGGAAGCTCAGGAAACAACCTGCACGAGAACTCAGTTTCTGTTTCAGCCACAGCTGGTGAATTCTAAATGTAATTAATGTTCAGGCATGTGACGTCCAGACAACGTTGTATTAAATATCCATGACCCACATTTAAACGTGAGGTAGGGAGTTACAGGTTCAGCAGGGCCGACGGGCGGCTTATAGGTTGGTGATGACAAGTGATCCGAGTTCACTAATGTGAAAAGACAGGACCACCTGAGGAAGGAGCAGAGGACGAGAGAACATGCACGGCAACAGCTGGTGCTCAGCTTTAAGACAGACGTGTGCTCAGCTCTCTGGGCCAACCCATCATTCACGTGTGTCCTCTTCTCCTGATGGACTCAGATGTTGAAGTGTCCCACTTTAAACACTCACCGAGCCATTTCATCGCCCTCAGAGACTATTAGTTAAAAGGCCTATTTTGGTCAAGCAGAAAAGGAGTAATTAAAGCATGTTGGTGTGTGTGTGTGTGTGTGTGTGTGTGTATATATATATATATATATATATATATATACACACAGCACACCTGCAGAAAGACACAACCTGAACAAGCTGGGTGCTTTCAAGTTAGCGACAACACCGTCTGCGAGAGGGAAGAAGGAGCTCTGCCCTATCGTATGGGAGACGTATCTGTTTTTGTGGACAGCGGGAACCTGTCAACACATGCAGAGATGAGCAGCTCTTCTGACAGGCCTTTCTTATAAACCTCACGCTCAAACACACACATTAAGATTTCCTGTTGCACCAGTTAAAACCTGCAGAGTCGAGACACAAACCTTTGTATGCCAAGTGCTTTCCACTAAAGAGAGCTGGATGTGGCTGTTAGGCTAAGCCCCACATGCTGATGGCCTGAAAAGGGGGCTGATGTGCCCCACTGCTGGGCCCAAGAAAAGGGAGGTGGAGGAGGAGGAGGAGGGTCGTCTCACATGAGATGAAGAGGGCCAGTGGTTTTAAGGTCTTGCTGTGGTTCGACAAAATATGCAGCCAGAGCTGCACTAGCTCAGAGGGGCTCTCCTATATGCTGTAATTTGTGGAAATTTAAAGTGCTGAGCTGACTGAAAAGAAACGACAGAGAGAAAGGACATGAGAAAGGAGGCGGAGACGAATAAGAGGTTAGAGTAAAACGTTTTACAGAGCGATAGAATGACAAAATGAAAAAGAGAAAAATGAAAGGGTAGCCAGGCTTGGGTATGCCTAAAAATGGGCAGATGAGAGCTGGGTGGGAAAGAGCCCGGCCTCGCACAGGTCATTCCTCACATTCCTGCTGACTCACAGGGAAAAAAGATGCTAGTGAAATCCAGCGATCAGGAACTGGCTTTGGATCCAGTCCAGTAGTGAGACGATACGATGGCTGGGAGCAGCAGTGGCAGGATTTCGATCGTGGAGCAGGAGGAGATAATGAGAGGAAATGAGACACATTCATATCACATATCACTGACCAGTGTCTCTTTCACATTCCCACATGCACGCTAACCAAACACTCAAGGGAGCCGCCTGTTTCCACACTGTCAAGCTCAGTGTGTGCTTGAGTGAATGTCATGATTTGGTTGTAGCCAGTACGCTCGCAGCCAAGTATCGGGACTGACTGATTTATTTGTTCATTACTGAGACATAACAGCAGCCTCAGGCCCGAGTCTGTGCTCAGAGACGTCTGCTTAGCATTTCACATCAGGCTGCATTTTTGGCTTGTGTACTGCGCGCGACTGCTTAAACACAAAGCAACATCCAGAGAAAATGTTCAAAGAGGAAAGCCAGGGACTGCTCCTAAACTGAGAGCAGGTGACAGACCGCAGAGCAGACCCCATGATTTAGTGTAATCTATTCAAATATAAGTACAGAGGAGGGAATCAAAGTCAGGATGTGATGATTAGAGATGAAAACAATCCCCACATGTTCATGTCGGCACTTAGGCTTGACCCGCTCTATCATCACATGCTTTCAGGTTTGAATGAGCCAATCAATGGACAGGATATATGGCTAGAGGTCTGTCTGGATTGGTGGCAGCATTCACATATGGCCAATCCAGGTGGCTCAAGACCAGCGTCTGTAACAGGACTTTTCCTTTATTTGTCTGAAAAGAGGAAAATAAAAAGTTAACCAGTAACTTCCCTGCACATGAGAGCAAGGAGTGGGCGTAACCCAAGCACATAAAACACACCTTAAAGCTTGGGCGCCTGCCAAACAAAACACAATAACCGTTAAGGACCAGAGACGGAAGCACAGGCTCATGTAGAAACAGAGTCCAGCTGACACACTGCCCACATGACGGCGGCTTTAACAGGATGGGAGGGGGAAAAAAATAAAGTCAATAGAGTCACAGCACCTTACACCGCTCACCGTCCGAAAAGGCATTTTTCAAACCAGACCACAGACCTCTGGGCAACCAACTGCCACTGTGGCCTCACACAAACAACAGCGCTGCGGCCCAGAGCGCAGCCGTTGCGCCCAGACAAAGAGCTTTTCACGCAGCGATGCCTTGCAATGTTAACAGACGTATGAGTAAGAAGTCACACATAACAAATACGTCCCACCCACTCAGCAAGACGTCACCGAGCTGTCAACACCTGTAATGACGGCGGAGGAAACAGTCATGTCACAGTCTGCTCTGCCGTGCTCGCGCATGGAAGGCTGCTGCCACACCTGTTAGCCTCGGCAGAGTCACCTGCCGACAACAGGATGGAGGAGTCGACCACGGCAGAGAGGGTGAAGACAGAAAAGACTGTTCTGTAGAAACTGGGGCCACTGCTTCAAGGTAGACGAATATTGCACAATGATAAACCAGAAAATGATTCGTCGGGACTCATACTGAGGATAGGAGCAATGTGCAAATACATTTTTGCCATGTTTCACAAGCAGGCTTGCTAAGGCTTGTACTGCTGCTTGCTTTGAATCACTTCCTGCCGAGAAGCAGCTTTCTACGGAGCAAAGACCTCAAACCTTAAAAGATATCCGACTGAAGCAGCTCAATCAATCACGGCCAATTAGAGAGCGCTCACGGTTTAGCAGTAATCCCGACCAGCTGGTGACACACTCCTGAGGTTAGAAACACCCTCTGAACTTATTTGCTGCCCATGAGAGAAACAGGTTTAAATATGATTTTAAGTTTGGGAGGTTGGTTTAATTTATCGGGTCGTGAGGCTTGGGAACTGCATCACAAGTGGTCAGAAGTGGTCATGAGTGGCCGGACTCCAAGGTTCCTCAGGTAGTTAAAATTCACTGAGCTGCTGAGCGTTGGGTCATAGCTGAGCTAATCGTTCGCAGCGGAACAACTACCTGTGGGAGCAGCTCTGAAACAGGATTAAGTTAAATTACTGCGGAAGTAGAAAGTACAAGTTCAGATTTGTCTTAATTACACCAGGCATTGCTTGGAACAACTAAATTACCGAGCATTTTATTCAGATAAAGAGTTATTAAACTTTTGATGTCAATGATCTGTCAAAGATCTGTCTCTCAGTCTACATACACTGGGTTAAAGTATACTATAGTATGTTAATTTACATGTCATTAGTGCTGGTTATACTTTAATACATGTTCTCCTGGTAATAAGTAAATTTCTTCAATATGCTGAAAGTTGCTTGGGTCAGTTTTGCAGACTGTTAACTTGATATAATGAAATATTTAAATCCTATTTTTTCCTGTACTGTCATTTTAGATTATGTACATTTAAACATTCAATGAATTAATGAAATAAAAAATAAAAATCCTTTCAGACAGCCAGTTCTTGTGCTGTGTGCTGCAGTTCACAGAGGTCAGGACGATCGTTAAAGCTCGCTGTGTGGTGGACATGCACCTTCACCCTCCTACCATCCCCACCCAGCCGCGTCTGGGAGCACGACGACCCCTCAGGCCGAGCGCCGACCTCCTGACTCCCAGTGGGTGTACATGTGCTTGCCTCGTTTGCCGTGTTCAGACTTAAAGCTTCCTACTTTGCGATCTATGTCGAGCCTGAGCACAAAGGAGCATGTATACTTTCTGCAAGAAGTGTGTGCATGCGCGTGTGCATCCACGTGCATTTATAAGCGGGGGCAGAGGTAGGGTGCGCTGTGTTTTTGAGTATGAACTGAGGCCTTCGGTAATAATTTCCAGAGCAGACTGAGGTTAGAGTGCAGCCAGGCAGCAGATCGGATCAGCGCGTTAAACTCACTTGTGTCAAGCCCACAAGTGAATTTGCCCTTATAAGGACGTACAGGACACTACTTACAGCGGAGCTCTAATGGATTAACAGCAGCCACTGTAAAAGCTGGGCTGGTAGACATTGAGACAGACACAAGTAAACAATAGAGAAAGGGTGAGAAAGTTCAGAAATATTTTTATCGCTCTTAAATCACTTCACTGCTTTCTTTGGGGCAAAACTCCAGCCTGAATCAGGTGGACGGCTGTAAATCATTTCTCA
This sequence comes from Planiliza haematocheilus, assembly GCA_005024645.1. Lineage (NCBI taxonomy): Eukaryota > Metazoa > Chordata > Actinopteri > Mugiliformes > Mugilidae > Planiliza > Planiliza haematocheilus. The sequence continues at coordinate 4,245,637 of SRSE01001388.1, read as the reverse complement.
TTGCCTCATGAAGATGTTGAATGTGTACAGTAGCTCTGTAAATACACACACACACACACACACCACACCCTGACAAATGGAAATATTATCAGGCAACACACGAGCGCTGCAAGGCTCCTGGTTTCTCAGAAGTTTCAGTAACTTCTTGGCTGAAAAAAAAGGAACAAAGAATCAAACTAAAAGTCTTTGTGTTACATGAGCACTGAGCTTTTATTGTCTGCGGAGGAGAAAAATAGGGAGCACCTATAAAATCCAAGTAAGGGAGAGAAATCGCGGTACATGAGGCAGTGCACGTGTAGGAAAGCTTAACCTCTGCTAGTCACTGGAAGGTGGGACACAGGCCCCGAGCAGACCTGGGAAAACTGTGTCCCCTTTACACTTGAGGTAGCAGACATAAAGAATGGACGCACGGAGGAATGCGTGAGGGTCGGGGTGGGGGTATGTCCTATATTGCTGTAATGATGCTCAGAGGAAAGATCTGAACTAACATGGGTTGTGTTGTGCATTTCACAGATTCATGCTCATAGCACGTCTCACATTAGCCCATCAGCACAGGCTTGACTGCGCCCACACGGTCAACGCTCTGATCCAAACTGCAAAATACTGACCTTTCAGCTCTGTGCAGGACCTCAAAGTTATTTCTAATCTTTGCTGCACTGTTACTTATCAGTCCACCATAAACAACCTTGATTTGTCTGCAGTCTGTGCGAAGGCTTTGGCCTCTTTCAGTTGCCCTGCTTTACACAATTTGTCCCCTCTGAACGTTTTCCTTTTCAGCCCTGCAGGTCAGGTCACAGTGAGGTGTCCGAGTCAGCTTGGTCAACTGCGGACCACATTTGGGACCTGGCCTCTTGACAGGGTTTCAATATCAGCCAGACGGTCTTCATAAATTAACAAATAACAAAACGCAGGGCAGAGCCAGGTCGCTACAAGAGCTGCAGCATGATGAGTTAAACTGTAGCTCTGCGCGACCAACTCTTTTAGTTTAATGGAGGAAGAGCCAGGAGGTGAGATGGGCGTCCCACAGGAGGAAAAGGAGGGTGCGGCCGAAGAGTTTGTTTTAATGGCTCCATGTGCCAGCCATGCTGACTCCGAACATCCACAGTAACTATAACAATAGGATAGAGTCACAAATTGACAGAGCCAAACAAATTTTAACAGATCAGCAGTGTATATCTCAAAAATACCACGACATTAACAACAGTGGGCTGGAAAGCAAAACATCAACATCCGCCTGAAGACTTCAGGAAATGGCTCTTTCCTGAGGGAGTCAATATTAGAAAAAAGCCCAACCACAGCATTTCTGTATTTCTAACGGACTACATCCCACTATCGGTTATATTTCCCCAATCTAAAATTGCCAACCTTCACGAAGCGGGCAAAATATGATATATTTATCGTTTTCGGTATGTGACTTGGCAGAAAGCAAACATTTCTGATGTAGCAGAGTGCCGCATGCCGTTTCCCGTATGCTATTTTTCTCTATAAACAGAGCCACGCCTATGTATTCGATATAAAGCCAAAAACTACGCCCTGTTACGCTACCTTAAAGCAAATGAACATTAACGGCAACGTGATAATATGCTGCTGGTGATGTGAGTAATTTGCCTCTTCTCCTGTGAGAAAATACTGCCGCCTCGATTCATGGAGCGAACAATGAGTTTGGATTAGAGTGTCATAATCGAGACACAAATCTTCTGCTTGTACGGGGATATAAAAGATTAGAAATGGATACAAGTGACACAGTAGCCAGAAATGGGGAGTATTTCTTCAGAGTGTGACGCTGACGGTTGCATGTACACAACACATTGACTATGACCGCATCGAAAATTCCCACTTATACGTGCAGCGGGGCCGTTGAGATGTTGTTTACTCATAAACACAACACCATTTAAAGCCAACATAAAACACCTGATAAACTGTGTTGACAGCAGTTCGACATGAAAATAACCTTTGAACACTTGAGAGCGTTTTTTTTTTTTCCTTTTATTGGCGGTCCATCTTGGAGATGCTGTTGGGTTGCAAAGGAGACAGAGGGAGAAAGCACACGCTCGATCTTTATCCAGACCTTTTCTCTTTGGCAGAATGAGGATGCAGACAGACGGAGGTCGGTAGCAGAAACTCTCTCTGGTGGATGACTTACCGCACAGACGGCCAGAGCAGCTGCAACAGCACAATCTGCTTCATGGCCAGTGTTTACAAAGAAATGGTTTACCTTGTGTCATCAGACCCAGAATGTAAATTCTTACATAAATGGATGTTAACACTGCGTGATTTATATTAGTCGAGTGTAAATGTTGTACGGTGAAAGAAAGGCACGCTGCATGTTTGATCTACGGTCAATGTCCATAAAAGCTGTGGGACTTAGGGATCCCTTTGGCCTAAAGGCTCTTTGAGAGTACTGCTGGACATAGACGCCTACGTCGGTCCAAGCCATTTATTCTTGTGCTCTTCTCAGTTTGGCCCGCCCTATAAAAATATCACCCATATGCTAGTCGGCACTGCGTCTTTTTCGCCAGCTAGGTTAATTTTTGTTCCCACTTCCTGCTTCGCTTTCAACAATGGAGACTGAAATTTTCACAGAGATCTCGCTGAAGACGGGTCATGCAAACGTTTGTATCTCCGGACCTCCTCGGTTAAATTTTCCTCGATGCGTCACACCTTTATTGATCCCAAAACAATCAACTTGAAAACTGCGTACGTGGAGAAGCAGCCGGAAACACTAAAGCAGACACACGCCGCTACCAAGAGGACCAATCGCAGCGCATAGTTGCATTTCTGGGGAGGTGCACGTCAGGGTCTGTATATGCTCTGCGCTGTTGTCACAGCTACGACTTCTAAGTCTAGGCCGCCCATAAGAGTGCCAATGACAATATATGTGGTTTTTTGTTTTTTTTCAATGGAAAGAATGCATTCACAGAAAAGGAGCAGTAATTTATAAAGTTTACACCCTGAAACACAAGCTAACGCACAAACATTTAACTTGCACACCGACACACAATGCTCCAACCTCTTCTGAGCGCTCCTGTTGTTGAACATGCTGCCACATTATTCTTTTATGACATTATAAAACGACAAAACACTGCCCGCTAATAGTAAAATACTGCTCCTCATATTCATCTAGCTGAAGTATCCAACCTTTTAAAAATGACAAAACAATACCAAGTCATCGGCATTAATGTGGAAATACGACACACTGAACTCAGTTTCAACTTTCCCATTCGAACGTGGGAGTGGATGTTTAATAAAAAAATACATCTGACGCTGCATTAAACCGAGATACATTCACTCTGAGTTACCGCTCCACGACAACAAACTACTTAAAAGGCCAAAGACCAGATCATCCCAGAGTTCACGGCTTTTCTTCCCTCATCCCCTTCGGAAGCCAAACATGAGCGGCTATTTATAGCAGTATGAAGCCACAAAAGTTTCCAGTTTTATCAAACAAGCTGACTTATCTCTCTGCTCCTGCCATATATTTGGATATCTGTTGTCGGAGGCTGCAGCCTGCGGGCTTTAACTAAACCCTGTCGGCTGTGATGGACTCAGGCCTGTCTCTGGAAGAGTGTAGATAACTCACACAGTTTACAGAATGAGATCTGCAATGAATGTTAAACCGTTGGCAGCTCGCGTCTACATTACCTCCTCAAATGCACCTCTGACACTTAATCATACAGGAAATGCTTTATGGAGACGTGAAAACTGAGTAAATACCTGTGAGAATGATGAAAGGGGAGGAAAATCAGGTGTGTGGTGAGAACAGACTATTTTTTTTCCTTCACTATAGGCGAAAGAAACCTCAACAAAAACACCACGTTAACACCCACAGAGGGCAAAGACAGGTATGTTCATAAACCCCAAAGCAGAAGTTGTTAGCAGTGGCCGGGAGCATAAAACACTTCAGACATGTTTTACATGTATATGGTGAGGAGGGGGGAGGTTGTATTCAAAGGAAGATATATTACATGCAACAGCTTGTACCCGCAGCTTCTTAGAAAACACTTCAGTCTGCTTTGTAACATCTCTGAAGAAAGACAAATGGTTTTCAGGCTGGGCTTACAATTTCATCTGCCATGAAATACCGTGAAACTAGAACAGTGCACACCCTGGTACCATTTGCTTTGGGATTAAGAGAAAATAATAAAAACACTCTGCATGTGTATCTCAAAATGTCCCAGACGCTATTTGTGTAATGTAGCATAATTTTTCCAGTTTACCCCTTCGCGATGATGAGGCTGACATTTTGGACCCCGTCTCTAGGGGACAGGAAGAATCTGGGGACTACGATCCTGCAAAACAAATCCCGTTCTTCCTACCGAGTGTAACCACCGAGCTCCTGTCAACGCACAAAGGGCCCGGGGAGCCATAAAGCGAAAAAAACCCAGGGGTCCCATATGTCACGAGAGACTGGACCACAGAGTGAAATTGGCCTGTTTTAAACATGTGTGAATGCCTTTTGCTCACCAGGGAGAAAGGACAGTCACAGGGCTGGCAGGAGCAGTTGCAAATCATTATGTGAGACTTTCAGCATGTGAAATCAGCCCAGCAGGCGCCACGGTCGGAAAAGTCTCCAAGCAGTCAAGTCAATTCAGGAATAAAAAAAAAAAAAAAAGACCATTAACTTCCTGCAAGACTGAAGGGTTTTATGGAAATATGGCTGCCAGGTTTGGACTCTTTTTAAAAGCAGCTGCTGCAGCAGTGCATCTAGACCGTTTCAGAGATAATTAGAAGGAGGGATCATGGTGCGGTTGACAGACGCCTAAGTCTAACTCACAGATAAGATGGCAGATGAAAAAGGGCCTAAACAACACACACCTGTAGATCCAACTCGTCCTGCAGGTTTGACACTCTGACACACGAGGCGGCCGATTTAGAGGAGTAACAGATGATAATCACCTCCCTCCAAGCTTGCAATCACATGATAGAGTCTACTATTAAGTGACAGTGGTTGGAGTGGTTTGGTCGGAAAGGGCTTTGTCTGCAAGCAGAGCTTTTGTGTTTTCGTAGCCACAGAAGCACCATTCAGACGGATGACCCGCGGCAAACGTCCTCTCAGCTCCGCTCCGCTCCCCCGGGGGAACTGGGACGGGAGACTGATTATTTTTGTGGTTATTTAAATAATCGTGGTAGCCAAGAGAAAGGAAAAATGCTTGTCCTGGTTGCCATGGAGGGGATTAAATGAGCAATATAAAAGGCAGACTGCGCTTTGAATAGAAGTGTAGAGACGGGATTAGTGGCGTTAGAGAGGCCGCCATACGACCTTCTGACTGTTTAGTTCATTAAGTGCAACACAGGCCTGGAGTGTGTGTGTTCGTTATCCAACTGTTGCTTAACGGCAGCTCCTCCGCCCGGCTTTACCACCAGTTTAATTAAGCTTAGGCATCTCCAAACGTCCATCTTTTTTTTTTTTTTTAAATAACTCCTCATTGTCTGGTGTGTTTGTATTCAAACACACCAGACAATGACGAGTTATTTCATGAAAACAAAACGCCACACACAGGCACGTCAAGCTCACTTTAGGTTTCATCCAAACCTCACATGAACTTCTCCTCTGGAGCAGCAACATTAACCAGAGTTTATTTCCTTTCGGTCCGAATCCACTGCGGAAAACCCCGACACTCGAGTCACCGCAAACATCATCAGTGAAAATGTGGGATTTCTGTGACCTTATAGCCGGTGGTCACAACCGAGGGAGGGAAGCAGTGGGGGAAAACAGCGAGCTGCGTGGACCTGGAGACGAGGCATGTCCAATCTAGATCGGGTGATGGTTAGAATAATGGCCGTCACATGAGGATAAAACCCCATAAATTCCAGCGTCTGGGCGTTTCATTCTGCTGCTGCAGCTCTCTGAGGACAGTGACAGCATTTTTACACCAAGTTCTTGCAGGACATAAGCCACAAAGACAGTAGATTTCTACTTAGTAAAACATAAAACTATGTTTGAAATGTACAAAGCCTGAAGACCCTTTTCCTCTATAAATAAACTGATCAAAGCCACCGATACTCTAGTTAAAAATAAACCATTAAGCTGAAGGATGAATATCATTTGCTCACTCCCACTAGAATAATGTCACTCGTGGTAAAAGTTTGTCCTTTAAGTGATTTATGAGAAGACGGCGGCTGTAGATGTTGGCCAGACTGTCTCAGACTTTGGGGGAAATAATGGATGCAGTTTAAATAGCATCACACAGGTCAACATTAAATCCATTCATGCCCCGTCCGGTTCCAAAATCAACAGCCTGTTCCTATTGATCTTTAATTAAACGTTTTTCCGAAGTGGACATTCTTCAGAGAATTGCTGAAAATAAAAAATATATATATATATAGACAAGGCGGTTTAACCCGACAGCTCAACAACAAACCTCACGCTTGAAATCCATCTACAGGTGACAAAAAGACAAAAACAATAACTAAAGCAGCTGCATTCTGTTCGACATCTAACTCATTCTCCGATTAAAAAGTGAGCTGTGAGTAAGTCTGCCCAGATGTTTCGTGTAAGATTTTTGCATATGTGCTGCTGTGATTCAGACAAACTAATAGTAGCTGTGTCTAAACAAGGACAGATTGAGTCACGCGTCCCTGTACATGTGTCTGTGTTGGGTGTCATGATGTGTGTTAGACAGAATAACGCTCCACCTACCTCCGCCTCAGGAAATAATAAGGACATGACTAAGGTGGCTGTTTTGTTAGTTGTTAGACTTCTTATCATGTGATACATTGGCCTTATCAGTGTTCACACTTGCGGCATGATGTCTCAAATTTACAGTAATATCCAAACACCGTGTACAAATGACTTCATTTTCGTCAGCGATTTTGCAACAGGCAAGCAGTCACTTCTTCTTTATGTACATTAGCAGCTATTTCTTTGGCAGCTGTTCATTTTAACTGTTTGGTGTGAGAGAAGAAAAATGAGCCATAAACTTTCTCTTTTTTTTATGGATCGGCAGCCCGCACCTTTAAATGTTCACTTCACAAGATTAGTGTCACAACAACTTTAACCATTTTAAAACTGATGGCCATTTTCTCTCAGTTACTTCACAGCCTACCCCATCTGAGCACCTGTCATATATTATAAATATTACTAAAGGACAGAGATTGCAATAACTTTTTACAAAAAAATAAATAAAAAAATGATGACTTAATTTGGATATGAGGTGCTAAATAGATAAACACATATATTAATTTGTGATCCTTAAAAGAAGGCAGTATTTTTTAAGCTCACACATAAGTAATGACTTGATTCAAAGTACATGCTGGCGGTGAAAGCAAACAACAGTTAAAAATAATGAACTGAGAGAAACACACTTCCACTGACTTCACCTCACACCCCATTCATCCACTCACCAAGGCTCGGAGAGAGGACTCGTCCAGCGCTGAATAGGTCTCCAGGGACATTTTAACCTTCCTTCTCGGGCTCAGGTGAGACGATCTGGATGGAGGGTGTTGCTGTGATGTGTGATGTGATGTGATCCACCACCCGGTCAACAACAACGCGATTCACCTGCACGAAAGGCAAACAATTTTCGTTTGTCTTTTTTTCTTTTCTTTTTTTTTTATCCCACTGCAACTTCTCTCGGTAACTTTTCTTCTGAGTCAACAAAACTTAAGCTGCTGTCCCGTTTGTCCGCAGCATATTTCGGTGCTCTTCGGTCGCCTCGTAAAGTCTCAGTGAAAGCAGAAACGGTCCCACGCCACACTTTCAAACAGCGGGACGTTGGCTGCTTTTGAAAAGAGGATTCCCACTGAAAGGTGTAACCCCGCCCCTCTCAGCCTCCGGCTTCTCCCGGCGCTCATTCAAAGCGCGCCGCTGTGTGGGCGGACGTAAAACTGCCTCCGTGTATGGAGAGTGAATAGTGCCAATGTTTAAAGCTCAACTCGTGTGAGAATTTCAATTTAGACAGCAGACAATTTACAGGGGAACTACCGTTTTTGTTTTTTGTTTTTACAACCTGGACTTATTTCTGGCATAAAATACGATCATTTACTCACCCATATAACTTTGGTGTTATTTGGAGTACTTCCGACAATATTTAGATCCATATAGGGGAGTGAATGGGGCACCGAAACGCAGCCTCTAAATAACACATTATCTGCCACGAAACTCGTTCATTTCACCAGTATTTTGTTATGATACACTAGGGCTATTCACCGTTGAGACAGGATCAAGACGAGCTAGATAACTCTGAGATAAGTCTGCACATTTGCAGGGCAGAAAGGCAAAACATTTGACTCCTTAGCAGCTGCAAGAAGGTTTAGCTGAGCTGCACAAACCTGAGTCATCAGAGGGAAGCCTTACCTGCAACCTTATTACAAAACTTCTTGTCCAAAGAATCTAAAGCAGGCCAGTTCATGAGTCAGGCTTGGTTTGGAAGTAATATGTAGTTACTGAGCTCAAACATTTGCCTCAGTCATTACAAGTATGAATGGAGAAAACATGAGTGGCTTTTTATGTAAAGGACACGTTGAACAAGCTTTTACTGTTACTAAGCATTAATTTAAACAAAGTGTGTTTTAAATCAGTAAAATAAAAGTTAGATAAGCAATGGCTACTGCTGCAGTAGCTGGGAGAAGGAGGTGTGAGAGAAAGACCGAGCGAGAGAGAGCAATGATTCCTCCCCCTAAAGTGTTTTCACTGCAATGTGGCAATGACTTCATTCACTTCATAAATCAAGGGAAGACGTCACACTGGATGTCCAAACTTTTGTATACAACTGTTTTTCCTGGAAAATTCCCAGGGAATGTGAATCAAATAGCAGACGTCAGAAAACAAACTGCTTGATTTATTATGGCAAACTATCATAGTGCTTCCCCAAGTCCTTCTCTGCGTGGCCAGGTGTAAAATCTTGCTGGAAAAATACTAAATACACTATTCACTTATCCAAGTACAAACACGTGTGAAAGAATGAGAATACTGGAGTTATCCTAAAAATATGTCCTCTATGTGTGTAGCTTTTTAGTAAAAGGCTAACTCCCAGAAAAATACTAAACCACTTTTGCTTGGGGTAGTGGGTTCCTAAAAATATGTTTATGGACTCCTAAAAACCCAGTAATTGAAAGACAACTGTAGTTTTGTTTGAACGACATACAAGATGGTGAGGACTATTTTACTTGATCACTGCTTTGAAACACAGAATACCCTGATTTACACTAAGCATGTTGGTTTTTTAAAGACTACTTAGAAATCTGTGGTCATAATAATCACATAAAAATATTTAGGATTCCAGCGTGACAGATTTAACTGCTTCAAATAGTACTAAAAATGTTGCAGAAAGCAGATAGCTTTTCCTCTCAGTGCAGTCGCTTAGTGAGGTGGCCTGGATTTATAAAGAGGCATAAAAGAGCACAGACACGACACAAATTGCAACCATGAAACCATCAGTGTCTTTATTAAAACATTTAATAATCACATGGGACAAAGAGCATCAAGACGGTTCTTTAGCAAGAATAATCAGCAGTGTGTCATTAGTGTCTGAAGTCCAACTAAACAGCAACAACTCAACTTGGGGCCTTAGATCAAAAAAGGAAAATTTGCAGACTCAGCCATCTGTGATTGCCTTGTTTACATGGTTTTCTAAAGTGGACCGTTTGTTACACTCGAAACAAGTCTTGGATACTAATCAGAGGAGCAACACACACACACACACAATTATTCATACAACTTAAAAGAACATTAGACGTGAGACATTTCCTTCAAAAGCCAACTTATCATAACACAACACATATATATAGTCCTGTAGGTAGGATTTAAAAAAAAAAAAAAAACTCTAAATATTACTGTGTAGTTACAGAGACATTATTAAAGACAGTTGTTCAATGGTATAAAAAGGTTCAATAACATCGACTATCTGTTCTTGGTCTAAGATGCATAAACTTATCAAATCTGTTCCTCAAGCCCTTTTTTAACAAAATAATCTATCAAAGTGCTTTGGGTTAAATAAAGATGCAGAAAAGTAATAGGAACACTGAGGATAAACCCTGAAGGAACTGGAAAACAGGGCTGGAAACAAAATGTCCTTGGCTGATATAACAAGGTAAAGATTAAGCCTGACGGATGCAAACAGACAAAGTCATGAGTTCGTCCGTCTCTGATGTTCTTAATGAGCCAAGTACGTACAAAAAAAAAAAAAAAAATGATTCTGTGTAAATAAACTCCACCTCATAATTTATCTGTTTAGGTTGGATGTTAGACATACAAACATTTGAAACAAGCAGAATATACGTGAACAAACCTAATTACTTACTTAGACTTTAATAGTAAAATTGATCTAAATATAAACTGCAAGATGCAAACACACCCACAGGCACTTATCAGATAGTATTACGTTTCATTTTCAAAGTGTGCAAAAGAGATACGTGAAAAGCAGAGTAGGAGATTTGGTTTTTCTTTTACTCCAGGAGTTTCAGTTCTCACTCTTCCTGCTGCTCCTCATTCTGCTTCTTGGGTAGCTGCCAAAAAAACGCACAGGAGAAAAACGACTTACAGACACAAAAACATGACGAGTGGAAAATTCACCATCCAGCAGAATTTAAATCTATTACACTTTAATTAATCTGTGATAAAATAACTTGAGATATTCTTTCCTTTAATACCGACCCTGTATCCTCTTACTTATGGATGTTTCCACTGGATTGTAATCCTCAAACTATATCGTAATGGCAACTGTTCTCCCGTTCAATCATCCATAACATTATGACCGACTAGTCATAACGACTAATATCTTATTGTCAGAGCAGTTGGTCGGTGAAAAGGACTGGTGGAAAGATCTGACTGACTTTGACAATAGCCAAATTATGATTTATATGAGCATCTCCTAAACTGCAGCAACATGGTGTTCCCAGTCTGCAGAGGTCAAAACCAATTCAATCAAAAGTGGTCCAAATAAGGAAAAGCAGTGAACTGATGAAGACACATCTTTAATTTTATATTTTAAATGGGGCAGCCAAAAGTGATGGGCCTGAAGTTATGAAAATGGGAATAAGTCGGCCAGGAATAAGTGATCTGAACCTGTTGCAAGATGCAATATGCTGCCTAAGACTGAAAGAATGTAAATAAGCCATAACAATGGCAGCAGAAGTTAACATGTTCATACTTGGACCACGTACAATAAAGCATCAATATTCTTCGCCGTACTCTCTAACGTCCACAGAAAAACAACACAACATACCTTTGATATTGGATTCCTTCTGTTCCCTCTACCTTCATTATTTTCTGGGACATGCAGTCTGGAGGACAAGTTTAATCAGATCATTTATAATGCAACATGTATTTACAGTAAAGCACAAACAATCAAGTACTTGAACACTGTTTTTACCCCTTTAGAGCTGCAGAACCAGGGTTCTCCGCGTCACAGAAAGATAAATGAGGCCCGTCTCCTTCCCTTCCCGGATGAGATCTGTTTCTCATAAAGGCATCACAGTTGGACGTCTTCCTTTGACTCGGTAGTCCAGTGTAGTCTCTCTGCCATCCCCTTACGTTTTGTCCCGGTGTTGTGTCCCTGTCAAAGCCAAAGTCCTCATCCACGAAGTCAGCTACATGTAGAAGAGCAGAAGGAATATTTACATATAAACACAAAAGACTTTCTTTTTTTTTATTCCTACCCACTGAGAAGTTATTCCTGCTTCTTCGTTGCAGTTCACATTACGCGGGATTGACCACATAACCCAAATTTATCACAAAAGATACTACAGCATGTCTAGCCACAGTATGATAATCTCATATTTTACCTTGGTGTGTTGTTCTTCTCTGAAAATCTGAAGGTACTTGTCCAAAGGCGTCTTTCCCAGGGCTTAATGGTTTTTTAACTGATGCTTTTGTTATATTATTCAGTGGATGTGCATTCTGAGGGCGCATGTCGCATTTGTCCTAGAAAAAAACAATAAAATATCATAAAACATTTGCTCTGTATACACTCTCTTTCCACTAATTGATGTTTCATATTGAACAAATACTCAGGGATGAGATTTATTGTTGTGCACATAACATTACCGTAGCATCGTACCTGATGGTGAAACACGACCGCCTCCTCTAAGGCGACGCCACAGAATTCACAGGGAATTACCACATCACCCTCTAGTGGACTGGCTGGAGGACTGTAGGCGGCGGGGGACACTGACCGAGGGAAGGTGGGAATGTTAGAAGCGAGCGTGTTGGGAAGACTGCGCATCCTGCTCATCCTGTCCTCTTTAGGCGGAGATGAAGGCTGCTTGCTGTAAGATGCGAAGGCAGACGCAGGGCTGCACCCCGTCTGAAACATGAAAGAAGGTATAAAGGACAGCTGAAATCTACTTTGAATCTGCTTGAGTCAAGACATCGTGATCGAACCTTCTAGACAAACATGAGGGTAACGTGTTTTAACACACAATGGCTGTTACTGGACTGTGAAATGACTTAAACACAGATAAAGACATTGACTGGAACATTGGCGCGTCATGTGATATCAGTCTGGATCTACTCATCTATCATCAATAGGTGTAGATAGCTCAGCTTGAAGAAGCAGCAGCAAATGAAAGTGAAGCTTGAATAAAAATAAAATCTTTCAAAAAGCTCACTAAAGTTAGCTGTCATCCCAAAGATGACATTTTTATCTGTAGGCCATGGGCGAAGGACACCAGGGAGTTGAGGAAATTTTTAAATTTGTCTTTTAAAAACTACGTGCGAAAACAGGAATCTGACGCACCTGTTAGTTCCCAAGCGCTGGTCACACCACGTGCATCAGGCTTGTCTCAACCGTAAATCCAGCTCTGTCTTAGTGTTGCTTTCTCATGCATAAAGATCCCATACACCGACAACATGGCATCACAAGCCATCTTCATTCATTTTTTTCACGTGATGCATTGTAAAAGAGTTGTAAAAGAGTCGGCACGCTACATTAAATGTCCATTTAATTCAAGTATGGGAATTACTCCTCTACAGAGAACTGGTTTATAATGGGTGTGTTTTATTGGTTTAATGTTCTTTAATCCAGACAACAAAGGGTGACTAACCTGGTTATGACACTTATCTACTTGACAGACAGATAATAATTTATCAACATTACTGAATCAGCACCGCTTCAGGCACAAGTTAAAAGATATAAAAAGGTTTACTTTCGTACTGAATATAGTAAACATATAGACCTTTAACTTGTCTTAATTTCTTCCTCCTGTTTTCTCTAAACTGAGATGAACTATATATTCTTACCTAAGGAAGCACAGCACCTTTTGGACATGTAAAATCATCCATAGTATCACGGTACTGTTCTGTTCCCAGGCTGTCTCAAACACAATTTAACACCAAAATCAAACCAAACCTGATGCAAAATAAGGTCCTCTTCTGGAAACAACTCTTCACAAAACTCACAAGGCAACATGGCATCTACAAAAAAAAGCATTTTAAATGATTAACAAACTGACAACATGATGAAATGAATCATTCTAATGATATACTGATTTACCTGTTTGGTCGTGGTCCTGGACAGTGCTTGTGCTTGTCCGTACAGTGAAGTCTGGGAAGTTGTTGTTGGGCGGGGAGAACGGGGAGATTACAGAGGTGTTAGACTTCCCAATGTTGTGGTCCCAGATGTCGCTCCACATGTTGCCCTCCACACCGCCGGCCACTGATTCGCCATCACTCTGCAGGCTGAGAGCCAACATGTAGTCGAGCCCTGATGAATCCTCATCCAATGTGCGCTCACTGTGTGGCCACGTGCTGCTGCTGCTGCTGCTACCATGCAGGAAATCACTTTGACCCATCACTAAAAGACAATATATATTTACATATATCAATATATACGAACAATAGCGGCAGAAAAATACATATAAATGTTTATGTTCTGTCTAGTTTTTTTTTATGGCTGAACCAAAAGTCCATACTGCTGATCAGGAATTCTTAATACAGTGTCACAGAGTTAAATGTGGAAACATGTTCTTAGACCCAGTGCAAGGGACAGACCTTGAACCAGCAAAATCCCTCTACACTTATATTATATTACAGGGACATCTACTGCATGCTCCCAAACACTGCCTTACATCAGGGAAAAGCTGACAACTCTGAAGAGGACATTTAAACTGCTGTTACAGTCATTTAAAGCTACACTGAATAACCTAATAACTGAAACACTCACAGTGGCTAAATGCCGTAGTCTGTGTTGCAGTATTCTTCCAGTCCTCTGAGGCCTGAGTTCCCCTTGAAGTGTTATAAACTCTGGGATCAAACGGCCGAGAGAAGGAGTGCTGTTCTGCTGCACTGACGTTGTTATTCTTGGGGCCTCGTTCTTCGGCTCTGAGGGGATTTCGGATCGAGTGGGCTTCAAACCACGCACCTGGAGACTGTTGTTCTACTGGACTGCGACTCATTCTACTGTTGTTCCTCTCTTGAGGCGGCGTGAGGCTTCCACATATGGCTGGATGCTGAGCTTGTTCTCTCAGCATCACGTTGCTCTTGCAGAGCAGGCAAGGCTCGGTGCGTGTACCACAGTAATCCTCATGCTCTTTGGACTGACTGAAAACAAGCTCCAGTTCACAGTACTGACATGGGACCAGACGCTGAGAGCATTCAGAGCTCTGAAAGGAGACACAGAGGAGAAGAAGCACATTTAGAAGATTTTAATCAACATTGTGAAATATCATAGTTACAAATGTGGAAAAGGAAAAGGTTCTTGTTTAATACCTGGTGAGCCTCAATATGATTCTTCTCAAACTTCAAACCACATTTGCACGTAATCTGAAATGAAAATGTTATAATCGCTCACTTTGTCATTTATTAGTTCCTTATGAACTAAGACTTGAGGTCACTGGAGACTGAGGATGTATTGCTGAGTTAAGAAAGCAAGTTAAGAAAAACTAAACAAATTCAGTGACTAAACATACTTAATACAAAATGTGACAGATTCAGTAAAGTAATACAAGGCAGACTCAGTCATAAACATAACAATATTGGGAGAAATATTCACTGATGTTCAGGAGCAGCACACCATCAATTGCTGATAAAATGTTTAGGTCAGCAGTAATACTGATTTTTTTTCACCTGTGTATGCTCCTGCTGCTTGTGCTCCTGAAGATCTGACCGGGGCACTGGCTCCTGGCACACATCACACAGCGCGATGTTTCTCCGACAGTGGATCTCATGTGTTGTAAAGTTTGCCTCTGGTATGTCATGTTTGCTGTTTAAAAAAAAACAAAACAAAACAAAGAAGTGTATGAAACCTAACGTACACTACAAGTTACAAATTTGCTGACCATGTATTGTAATCTGTTTATTTACACACTTGTGCATTAGCTACACTATGAATGTGTTATAATAGTCGTGTACTGAGATTGTTCTGCTGTTCAGTTTATGTTGAAACAGTGCGAGAAAGGTGGTAATTCAAGTGTATGATCATTTTGGAGGGTGTAGTTTGTGATGCTGTTAAACTGGATTGAACTTGCCTAACCCACTGACTAAAAAGTCAGGGCCTGTCAGAATAATAGAAACAAACATCTTGTGTGTCTCAAGACAATAAAAGTCAATAGTGTTCTTAACCATGGCTTCCAAACGGAAGACGGGTTGAATCATCAGCATATTTTAAACAATAACCTTTGTAAAGCTGAGATTTAGTGCAGGCTTGTTATAGTATTAGCTCATAAGTGCACCTAATGATCTGACAAGTGCATGTACGTACCAATTGCCACAGAACTGTGTGTTTTCATCAGCCATGACTCCAACAAAGCCTGTTGACAAAATGATAGTTATTAATAACACAAATGAGGCAGGTGGTGACATTGAACGCAGCTCTCTTAGATTATTGTGGTGTTTATAACCGGCGGCTACGCAAAGGAATGTGTGATCGATGACTTCAACAAGTGGTGTTCAAATTCATTAAACGAACACCACCACTGGTTTAACTAACACTTTAAAAACATACCTTAATTATTAACCAGGACTAATGTATAGAAGACATGAAGCTACAGCTGTCATTAGCACTGACACTGATTGTCAGCACTTTCGGTTTGCTCACCCGATGTTTCCAGGCAAGTAGCTAGCGTTAGCTGACAACGACGGCCTGGATTAGCAAGGAAATTCCTCTTCAGTCTTATTGAATCCTCATTTTGAATCCCGTCTAAATGATGTGCGGTGTAGACAGTCTTAAGATAGCAGCGTAGCGTGGCTTTAAATACACAACTACAAACCACCACGTAGCGTTAAGTTATAGCTAGCTTAACTAACTTTAAATGCTCTTCGAGAAGTAGCTACCGAGCCAGAAAGCTAATGTAGCGGCGGCGTTTGTTTCTTCTGCCGCCTGGTCTAAACAAAGCGCATAGGTTCCCACTCGTTTATCTCAGTTAGTCAGTGAATTATATTTAACCAGACTCATTAACGACAAGAACAGTTAACTACTTGATGATAACAAGCTTGAAAATAACAGTTCGTTATTTCCTCCTTGCGCTGTCCTCAGACTGTGATTTTTTTTTAATGCCCCGAGTGTAGCCTCTCAGGCTCTCTGCGTAGCTCATTGTCACAAGGGGGTGGCCAAATCAAATTCTTTTAAAACTATTTATGAGATTGCAGCGTGTCTACATCCACATACACGCGATGGTAGTCGGAGTTTATATGGAGCTCCCGACATACACTTAATGCAGGGTAGAGGTTAAAACGGTACCTGCACATCCCAACTCAGGGCAAAATTTCCCTTTGTTCTCCTGACTGATTGGTGGAGTTGACGCGGTGCATCCTGTAAAAACGTCTCGGGTGACACCACAGCATTTTTCTTTCGATCCGACGTTCAGCATTGTAAGAAACCCAAACTACTTTGCGATGAAGATACGTATTTATTCAAAAAGTAAGACAAAGAATAAAAAGTAAACATCACCGCTGATCCCTGCAGTCAGTAATGTCTGCCAGAAAAGAATTAGGCAAAAAAATAACAAACACAACATTGTCCTTTCAGTGTTTATTGAGCTTTTGATTTATCAATATTGTCATATCAGATATCTTCATTATTGTAAGGCACAGTTTTGTTCAGAAAAAAAAACCCAAAAAAACACTGATGTTATTTACAGCAAATGTTTGGACATGGTACATACATTCTTTAAACTCCTGCCAGACTAAATGACCACCCAATAATTGGACCATTAATAAATGGATAAAAACATTTAATTCATGTCAAAGCCCTTGTTCCTCATTTGATTTAAAATGTAAAGTCAACACTTTAGAATGTAAATACGAAATGTAACTCCACACCAAAAGTTCAAAAACAAAACTGTGAAAAAAAAAAAGCAATACGTTTGAAAAATAATGTGAATACAGACTGACAACAAGAACCAGTCAAGCCTATTAACTGGCCTGATCTTTTTCTGCCAAGCAACTTGTGGGCCTAAAAGTGGATAAATTGCAGTTAACATCTTTTTTTAATATTGCTGGAAAGCATTTGTCTGTGCCTAAACTATAAAATGAACACTGCGCTGGCCCCATTTCCACTTTTTAGCTCCTGGTGGTGCATTTCAGTTACCCTACTCATTATAACTGGTGACACGATTGTCTAATACAAACCCAGGTCCAAAAGGAAGCAGGTTATGAACCAAATCCCTTGATCAATCTTTGTCAGATGAAACATTCATCAGGAATATTAGCTGCATCTTTTCTTTTTGTTTTAAACGTGGCAGTACAAACAGCCCTGCTGTTGTAGCCACAATAATAACAGGAGATGATCGCGATAATTATACATGCACCAGACTAAAAAAAAATAAAAAAAATGTTGAAAAACTACATACATCTTGAGTGTAGAGGTGCAATAGCTATAACTTCATTTTCTAATCCAAGGGGAACATATTTAGTGAGAAAAAAAAGATTAGTACCAGCACTGGAATAAAGCTCACAATTGATCGGCTACCCAGAAATTAACTAAAATGACAGTAAAACTAAAAGTTCACATTAGATTTTTATGCCACTGACAGGATGATTTGTACTAAACGTTTATAAGGTGGTTAAGCTTTAAGTGGTGACTAATAAGAACTAAATAGAAGATAAAAAGGCAAAACTTATCACTGTAAGTACTATATCACAAGATATAGCCATTAAAAAAAAAAAGTGCACAATATCGCATGACCAAACTGAAACTTTTTCTTGTGGAGCGAGAACAAGGTCACAGTTGCTGCATCTATCCAGCATTTCTTCACATAACTGAATCAGTGAACGTGTTAACAGAAACCATGTAAGCATATGTCGGACACAAACCAGCTTGCTGCTGTACGTCATGCATCATTGCTGCTTTTGTGTATTGCATTGTTGTGGATATAAAAGGCCATCCAAGGTGCATTTCCTGTCGCTAGTTTTCTTGCCATCCTTGATGTTACGATCATTTGTTTAAAAAAAATCTAAATTTGCAATAGTTGGTCAGGTATTGTTATTAAAATAATTCAAAGTTAACAAAAAGGAATTGATAACAGGCAAGTGTTTAGACAGTCAATTTTAACTTCGAAATGTCCTTGGTCCAATATAAAAACTCAGTAGGTCGCTCTTACAGAGCCATTAACCACAGTCCTGTGAAAAAAAAAATATTTTACTCCGCTACAATTTTTTTAATATATGATCTAGAGAAGCTAAAATGGAAAAAGAGTTCAAAGAAAGTCTACAAATACCACAGAGAGGAATAAAAAGAAAAGTACAGTACAAACATGAAGGAAATGCAAAGAGAAAGGCACAGATTTTAAGTCAAGTTGAGGCTAAAGTCAGAGAGGTAGAAGGAGAAGGAGAAAAACAAACTGTTAAAAAAAAAGAAGATGCGCAGTGGAATGTCTATCTGTCCTTGGATCCGAGCTTCTCGATCAAATCCTGCAGGGGAGCAAGCTCTCGTCTGTCAATAAGGTTGAACTCCTGCAGGAAAAAGCAAAACAAAGCGTAGAAATGTCAATTCTAGCACGACCTATGGACTAACGCCTTCCAAGGAATAGCAGGGTGATGCAGAAAAACTGTCAGGCAAGGGATGCACCTTTTCTTTTTTTTAAATAATTTATCACAATCAGATCGTTTATGTCAAGTCTACATACAGTTGGAAGATTGGTGTGTTTTTAGCCAGATTTACTCACACCACACAAGATACAGGGTAGCTTATGGGCTAGTGCATCCACGACCATGACATTACTTTTTGAGCGTATGAATGGTTGAGCTAAATGCAGAGAACAAACGCCGCTGTTGGAGCAAATAAGGGATTATAGTTGACTTCTAAACCATTGCTGAACAATATGTCTGTTCAAGAAGGGGAAGAATTTTAGCTTAATGCACAGATTTCTCATCTTAAAAAGATCCATGTTGTTCAAACATAACATGACTGTAGCTGATAGAGCCCTAGTAATTGGCATTTGACATATATGAGACTAGGAACTGCAAGATATCATATACAATGCATGTTAGATTATTCACTTCTATGTTAAGGTGCTAGCTCGTCACATTGAGGGACCTGAGCTAATGTTTCGATTTAGTGTTGCCATGCCTATTATAACCACTGAAAGCAGACCTCATCAGAGTCATGTGAGATTATTTAAAAATAAAATAGCCTGCACAGCACATTGGCTTTACCTTGTTTATCTTTATTTTCTTGAGCCTCGTAGAAAATACAGGAATGTTACCTTGTCCTGAGACGACCAGCTTATATAAAGCTTCCCGTTCAGACGTGACAATAACAGAAAATTGTTGTGCAATCTGATCTAATAGTAGGATAATCTCACCTGAACGAAGAAAATGAAGTGCTTGAAGGAGGTGTTGAGGTGGGCCTCCTCTTGCAGCTGCATCACTGAGTCAAAATGTTGGTGGTAGATGTGAGCATAAACCCTGAACAGGCGCTTCAGGATGGTTTTGGCCACAGACATGAAATTCTTGGGAAAGGGAACTCCTGTGGGACAGAAGATGTGGAAAATGCTGATGAAGACCATGTGCTGTTTCAGTGCCTTTCAGCGTACGTCATCGCGCGACTTATAGAACTTCTTCTTTTAGCTCATTAGCCTGAATAAAATTCAAGTGCAAGTGTGGAAGGCTTTTGAGAAATCTCAATCACACACACACACAAAGTTTCAAATCTACACGTAGAGTGGAAGTGCAGCAGATGGTATCAGAACAGCAACACGTTTCTATTGCATTTCCTCCGTATCTGCCCTATTAGGGCTTTGATATGAACGAATGAACATGAAAATTAAAAGTCTGACTTTCAGTTTTGCTGACGCAGTGTCACCTACAGGAAGACTACGTTTTTTTCCCCAAGTATGAAAGACCAAATGAAATTGGAGAAGTTCACATGAACGGAAAGTTCAGAGAGACTTTCACAGCATGAATGAACATTTAAAGAACATTATGCTGTTGCCATCCAAGTCCGGCTTAGTGCACAGTGCTACAAAATCTATAGCATATATCTACAGTGTTTGGGTCTTTGGTCCTTTTCAAAAAGCACTAAAGACAGACAATGTAATACTCAAAGGTTAAAAGTATGTGCAAAGAAAAGAGAAGTGTGTGTTTTGCATGTGAAAAGATCAGAAGGGAATAATAGTCACATATGCAGCTGCTTGGTCCGCTGGAGAACAACATGAATTCATTGTGTTCGGTGTTAGTTAATCTGTCCCTCTGAGTAATATGTTCTTACAAAATAAAATTCCTTATTAATGAACTCACCAATCTTGGAGGGGAAGAGTGTCTCATCGTCCAGCTGATCCTGCACCCAGGTCATCAAGTAGTCAATGTACTTAGGCGCAGAGCATTTGATAGGCTTTTTAATATTGGTGCCGTCAGCCCAGTGATATTCATATCTACAGAGAAAGAACCACATTAATATTGGTACCGGTCATTTTTTGACAGGCTTCATTAGAAACAGTAGACCAGACAAAGGAGACACGAACAAATAGCTCTACATCAAGTGTATGCTCATCACGCCTTTCCGCCAGGACATGAAAACATCATTTGGTAGCAGAAAAGCTACAGAAAAAGAACAGAAGGGGGAAGTATCTAGAGTCATATTCTTGATGGCGGCTATGTCAACAGGAAGTGAACCCCCCGTCTCTTCCTCCTGATTAGTTACTGAACGCAGGCAGTCTTGGCAGGAGATAGGATAGAGGAAGTGCCAAATCTAGATTCTAAATAAACAGCTTCTTCACGACCACGAGTTAAGTTTAATTCCCGTTTTCGTCATGTGACGTTCAGATGACATGTTTAATTTACTTGAACTCTTTCAACCAGTCAAGCTCGGAATCGATAATTGGGTCTCTTGACACGCAATTAATCTCTCATAAGGTAGAAAACATTGTGAAAGTGTCAGGTCAGAGGAAGCAGAGTTCCTTGCACAATATTCAATTCAGCCAATTAACTTTTTGCTTTAGTCTGAACTGATTAAAGGATTTTCTCATGCTGTACTCATATTATAAGTATGTTATATTACCATGGGATGTGTTTGGTTTGATCAAATAACGATGAATAAATAAAATAATAAGATTTAGTGAGAGAGTCAGATGTTGTGAAACCATTGTCTCTACTCATAACATAACTAATGGCTCTGCTCTATTAAACTCTCAGTCAGTAGACCGTGACATAGTGACAGTAAGGTGACAAGCACAATACCAAGAAGCACATAAATAAATAATTAAAACATCTACACTGAGTTGTTCATATTAATATTTACACATGCTCCTCTCACATGGTGTCAAGATGTCTTCAGAGCAAAACGGCCTATTCTTAGCTGTGTAGTTAGAAAGAAGCTGCATGTACACAAAGGACAGTGTCTGCCGTTACCTTGGTCCCGCAGACATCACAGAGCAGCTCGTCTCGGTGCAGAACTCAGTGATGGTGCCGTACAGCATGTTGATCTGGTTGAAGAAATCCACCGCTGAAGATAAAATTTACTTATTAATAATGTTAATATTATTAATAATTTTAATATTCCCATATATGTAAGAAAATCCTGCGTTGTTCAATGTTTTTATGGGACGTTAACATATAGATTTTTGGTGTAATGGCCTTTACTTTTTGTTTTGGCCACCATAACCACTCCCTTTCTAAAAAAAAACCCTCTTGCTGCAACCAATAATTTAAAAACTTCTCAGTCGCCCATGTATCTAAGCTTGCACTACTCTTCTCTCACCACAGGGCGGTGCATATGCTCCTCCTCAAGCATTATTTATGTTTCTTACTAACACAAAACAAAGTCAGACATTTAAAACAGTTGAAACCTTATTGATAAACCAGGTTTGTGGACTTATTGTATTTATTCACTCACTGTTGACAGCAATCCACTCGTTGAGATCCTCTCCCTCGGGCAGCATGACGGCCTGTCTCAGGTTGCCGCTGCCCAGCGTTGCCTCAGCGTGTTTCAGCAGCTCATACTGATGGGAGCCCTCTGGGATGTTCTTCTTCGGCTTGAAGGTTTTAGATGAGCGACTGCCACTGTCAAGTAAATAAATGTAGAGTTAGGAAACACTGTGTACACCAAGGAAGACTGTCTCTTGCATGCTCCTTTCCAGGTCTTCATAGGGGTTGGTCACGTGGCACAGGACTTGGTTTGCAGACACCTTAAAGTTTCTTGACGTCCTCATGGATCTTCATATAAATTTGTCATCTTAATAGTTGCTCATCTGTGTATATATTTACTGCATGTCTGCCCATCTCATAAATTATTCCCTCCTCAGTTGTTATTTTTGACATTTCTTTCACTTTTTTTACCCACATTGAAAGTTTTTTTTGTTTATCCTTATTTGAATGAAGTGTTTAAGGGAATGCTGGAAGCTGTGCAAATTGTAAAGCCACTCAAGGCTATAAATAAAACAGATTTGAGTGGAGAGTGACATTTTTAAAAAGCTTGTGTGGAAGCATCTCGGCCTTGACAACATGAGGATCTTCTGTATCATGAGCAGCTGTAGGCTCCAGAGTGAACATCTATCTATATGCTGGGTCACCTGTGCCACATTGGTCATGGTCAGTGTGGCACAGGTCCAAAAGGACTTGTTTCTGAGTAATTCGTCAGTATGACAGAAGCACGAGTCTGTGTCTCAACCAGGTTACAGCCAACCACTTGGTGCATATGACAGGAAATGTGACAGTATCTCGATGTTACTGTAAACAACGGAAGGATTAACTAGCTCGGCGTCTGCGTACAGCAGAGGCGCGTGTGATGACTTACATTAACACGTCTAGTCATATCTGAATAAATGCGAGAGTGATAACAAAAGAGAAGCTGGCTAACCAAGTGGGAGCTAATCATCCGGCTAGCCAAGTTAGCTCCCAACTCACTAATTTAGAAAAAAAAAAGTTATAGTCTACGAGTGCTGAGAAACTATAAACACAGTTTAAAGATAATGTTGTCGACTAATGGTAGTTCAATATAAGAAAACGAGAGATGTAAGCTAACTGTACACTTGAAGCAAATGCGGTGTTAGCTGACCAGTTTTCTGTAACGGTGTCTTATTTTAACGCTTGTTACTTCCCTTGGTGGAACTT
Source organism: Planiliza haematocheilus (assembly GCA_005024645.1). Classification (NCBI taxonomy): domain Eukaryota; kingdom Metazoa; phylum Chordata; class Actinopteri; order Mugiliformes; family Mugilidae; genus Planiliza; species Planiliza haematocheilus. The sequence continues at coordinate 4,222,212 of SRSE01001388.1, read as the reverse complement.
CGTAGAAGAGCAGCTAACCGCAACCCCCCGGCTGTAACTCTGAGAGCTCTTGGTAACTTTTACTTACAACAGGAAGCTCATCTTGGCGAAGCAGTCGTCGGAGAGCCTCGATTAACAACTCCTGGCCCCGGTTTAAAGAGCAGAAATGAGTTTTAAGAGGTACACACTGCGAACCACTTGTCAGCGCCGCTGCCTGCTAACGGTAACGACGAGGCTAACATGAACTGCTGCACCCACAGCGGCTCTTCCTCTGACGACTGTCTACAGCTGCTCACCAGGCGAACTGTCGCCCCCTGCAGGTGACTTTAGGTACGACCACTGGAGGACCCATACTGTCCACTTCTAGTAGGACACATTAGGGGGACACACTTTAATCATTCTGTGACACCAGTAGAAACAAAATCAATCCTGTACTAAATCCCCTGTCATATTGTAATTTTCCGTCCATGTTGAAACAAGGTAAGAAATGTGGTAATCAGATAAAGATCAGATAAGACTGGGCGAGTCGGGTGGGGCAAAACAAAAAAAATAACTATATTGAAGGTCCAAAATATTTACTGACTGTATCAGGTTTCCAGTAAGTAACTAACTACTGATGCTAAAAAGTAAATATACGTAGTCACATGACCAGAGTCCAGTAGGAGGACTGCTCTTGAACTGAATTCAAATGTACGATTATTGTGTAGGTTGCACTTTATGGTGCTGTTAAACTGGATTGAATTAAAAACAAGGGAACTCAATTATTTATCCTAACCCACTGATAAAAATCATGTTGTCTACACCCCAACACCCCCTGCCACGTAGCATGACGTGCTATTTCTTTCTTTTTTCTCTTAATTGATTACAGCATGGAAGAGAATCAGGATTATTAAGAGTAAATAATATATATATTAAAAAGCCTCTTTTTCTCCTCACTTATTAACCTCAACAATGCTGTCGTTTTTATTTTTTTAATTATATTAAATACCAAAACATTTATTTACAGTGGCAGTAATCACTTCAGGACCTGATAGAATTATTTTATTATGTTATTTATTATTAAGATTTCATTTTCAAATATTTCACTTCCACTACTTTACAGTTTTTTTATAACGTTACTTTGATTTTTGGAGATTAACTGAAACACGACATTACGCACTTTATTTCGAAACGTTTTTTTAATTAAGGTGTATTGTCTTTAGTTTGTGGCGTCTGTGTCTGTTTATTGAGTTTCTTTTAAGACATGTTTTCACGTGTTCAAAGGGAGATATACCTGCAGGACCGGGCTGGTTCGTTGGAAATTTACGGTTAATCTTTGCAGCACCAGAGGAGGAGGAGTGGCGGCAGATAGCCGTGACGCAGGCGCCATCTGTGAGGAGGGGGGCAGGGCTTTAAAGCCTCCGTGCTCCTCTTCCTCTTTCGCAGACTCTCCCCTGTCAGCCCGGGCGGTCGTGTGTTTCGTAACCGGCGGTGGTGTCTCTCCTCTCCTCTCCTCTCTCTCTTCTCTCCTCTCCTCCACCTCTCAGCCGGTCAGAATGGCAGCGGTCAGGACTCTCAGGAAACTGTGCCAACACACCCAGCACCAAGTCTGTAAGCTGCACACGTCCGCCTCGAGGTGAGTCCACGGATCCATCATTTATCTGCTGCACTAAAGTCAATTTGATTGATCTGACGATATCGCGGGCAAGGTATGTTAAGAGGCTTTAGAAACCCGAATGAAAGAAGGACGCGCCTCGTCTCCTTTCTGCACACTTTTCCGCGCTATTTACCGTGGTTTCTTTGCGGGTTTGTGGGTGGTTTTAAACTGGGGGTTTGTTTGTTTTTTTTGTATTTTAACAGCACTAAATGTTCACAGTTGGTCACATTGTGTTGCGCCCCTAGCGGTATGCCGGTAACATTGCAGCAGAAGGCAGGATGATGAAATCTGTGTTGGTGCTTGCAGCCCTGTGGCTTCAGGAGCCAGGTTTCAGCTGGAGACCGAGGTGTTGGTTGGTGTGTGCACATAAGGAAAAGACATGAATTACAGCCAGTGACTGCTTTAAAGTATTCAGAATAGTAAAAATAGATTCATGCTGTGGGCAAACCGTCACCCATTAGTGGCATCACAGAGATGGCAAATTTGCATCTCATGCAGGTATTTATTGGGAACGTGCTGACAGCAGCATGACCGTAATGTAATGAACTAATGTTGCACACACGCCTATAAACCAAACCACTCGTGACTCTTGCACATGATATGCGTGATCTACACATGATTTTATACCCGTTATAACCTTCCATCACAACATTATCGTTATTTTACTCTGACACAACAGCGAGACAGTTTCATTTACATACCTGTGGATCATTTCTGCAAACTGAGCTGCACACTGAATATGTGCAGGATAATAAAAGTAACTTTAAATTTGATGAGAGAGGTTTTGTGCTCAGTTTCAGGGCTTAGTATTTACATTTGCGTGGCGTCCAGTTTGATCAGTTTTCTCGACACATTGCCTTCAGGACCTGGTACACTGGCCCCAGGGTCTAACCCCATTCTTGAAAATTTTCTGTGAGGTTTAATTGGGTTTGGCAGAAGAACAGCAACAGTTACGTCACTGTTGACGGCTCATTGCTCTTCAGTTATTAGCCATTTCTTTCTGTTTGTTGTTATATAACCGAGAGCCATCTTCATGCTTTTGAAATTCGGACAGAGCAGTAGGGCAGCAATGTGGACAGTAATAAATACAGCACATGACTTTTAACAACCACGCACAGCTGACTAAATGAGTGGACGCTTGTAAAAACAAAAGATGCTTCTTTTGATTGTTTCTACCAGTTTTCTATAGCCACAACTGAGGCGCATACAGTCTGGCTCTGTCAGGTGGAGACGTGCTGCGTCTAATTTTGGAAGCTAGGGCTGGTGCTTGTCCAGGTCGCATGGTTGTCAGTGATTACAGGTTTCTGGTGTCAAAGGAACCTGTTCAACTGAGGTCAAATGGACCATGGTCAGCAGAGAATGAGATTAGCACTGTTAACATAAATCAAATGGTCAAGTGTGAGCTAAATGTAGATTAGTTTACACGGTTAAATCTTTTTGGCTTGTGATTATTTTAAGACTTGCAGTAATTGATATTGATTTAACTTATCTCATTGTTTCTCAGGCAAGAGGCGGTGGTCATCTCAGGGAGGAAACTAGCACGGCAGATTCGGGAGGAGGCCCGGGCCGATGTGGACAAATGGGTTTCAGCCGGCCACAGGAGACCGCATCTGAGTGTGATCCTCGTAGGAGACAACCCGGCCAGTCACTCCTACGTCCTGAACAAGACACGAGCTGCAGCCGATGTCGGTACGTGTAAGAAAACAGAAACGCGTTTCTCATGCACGCAGCCAAGATTATGCTGCAGTGCAATACCAATGGGCAAATATTTGCTCGCGCGTTGAGTCGTTTTCTCACTTCGACCTCCCACAGGAATCTCGAGTGAGACGATCCTCAAGCATTCAGACATCAGTGAGGAGGAGTTGCTGGACTTGATCTACAAACTGAACACGGACCATCGTGTGGACGGGCTGCTGGTCCAGCTGCCTCTGCCAGGTATGGAGAAGTTGCAACGATGTCAAATGAGTGTAAAGAATTGTTCATCTGCGGAGAAGTTTCATGGCACAGTTTGTGCTTTTGGCGTCAGCTAAGTTTGGATAAAAAAAAAGTGAAAGTATTAGTGTTGGCAGCACATACGTTGGAGCACTAACTGCCCACCTGCATGATGTCTCTGTTTTCTTTACTGTTGCGAATAAACACAGATTATCAGTTTTATTAAGTTGTATTTATTAACTTTTTTTAAGTCTCATTGCCCTGACTGTAACTCGTCTTTGCTTTCTGGCAGACCACATCGATGAGCGCGCCATCTGCAATGCAGTTTCCCCTACGAAGGATGTGGATGGCTTCCACGTAGTTAATGTGGGCCGCATGTGCCTGGATCAGTCCACCATGCTCCCCGCCACTCCCTGGGGAGTCTTTGAAATTATTAAACGCACAGGTAACAAAAATGACCTTTATGTCAGGATTGAAATGCGGTGGAAATAAGTGTCTGAGTTAAGTTTCTAAAATGTGCCCGTACAGGGATTCCTACTCTTGGGAAGAATGTTGTGGTTGCAGGACGCTCCAAGAATGTGGGCATGCCTATCGCTATGCTTCTGCACACAGACGGCCGTCACGAGAGGCCCGGAGGTAGGCTGTGTGTGTGTGTGTGTATATATGCACATGTGTAGGCATGTGCGACTGTATGCATGAGACACTCCATGTATGCTTACAAACTCTTCCATTGTGTTGCAGGTGATGCCACGGTCACAATTTCTCATCGTTACACTCCAAAGGATCAGCTGCGTCAGCACACTCAGATTGCTGATATCATTGTGGCTGCTGCAGGTTTGTTTCAGCTGTGACTGAATTGTTTAGATGTGACCTTTTTTATTTGAATAGATTGCATCATCTCTGTTGTCTAACATGTGTTACTGAACTGTCAGGGATTCCAAACCTGATCACAGCCGACATGATCAAAGAGGGAGCGGCGGTGATTGACGTCGGAATAAACCGAGTGCAGGACCCCGTCACGGGAAAGAGCAGACTGGTTGGAGATGTGGATTTTGAAGGTAAGTTTGTGAGGTCAAGGTGATCATATTCATGCTGGGGTGCACACGGGTATTTATAACAACACACGTTTTTTTTTTTTTTGTTTGTTTTTTTCCTGCTCGCATTCAGCCGTGAGACAGAAGGCAGGATTCATCACCCCGGTTCCTGGAGGTGTTGGACCCATGACTGTGGCAATGCTCATGAAGAACACTATTAAAGCGGCCAAGAACGTCCTGCTGTTTCCCCCAGAGAGGATCCGGATGGCTGCTGCATCCTAATAGGCCAGAGCGTATCCCAGTTACAGTGACACATTCCACCCCTCAACACTACCACCCTCCCCCAATTTTATACTCGGATCAACTTGACAAACTCCCCTTACACACTGGAGTGGAGGGACGACAGCTGAAATGCTATCAGTTGTCTATCTGCTGTCATCTTTAACCTTTCCTAACTTCAAGCCCAGCCATGTTTCAGACTGTTACACTCACACATGCAGCTGCTTGTCTTATGTAACAGGGACCTCAGTATTTATCACTTGCAGCATGGGATTTTTAAAGTTTTAAGGAAGCTGGAGAGATTGCTTTATTTATTGCTACACTGACACAATGTTTAAACATGGCGAATGATGACAAGTGATAGTATTTAACTTGAAGCTGAGAAGTTTAAAGCAGGGTGACTGAGGCCTGCCTGTTGTGTTTCTTGCAGTTAGTTTAGCCTCAAGAGTATTAAGGGCTAACATCGCCAGGAACAAGTATGCTTTTCAACATACAAGCTTTAAAGATTCACAATTGCCTTTGTAAAAACTTTGAAATAAATACTACAACTATGTTCTCACATCAATGCTTTCTGTGCTCACTAAATATTTTCAGTCATATCAAAACACAGAAGTGGGATGATGACATAACTTATATAAAGTGATTAGTGTGTATCACGCTGAGAACACACTTTGTTTCAGTGGCTTTGGGGACAGGCCTTCATCCTAGACACAAAAGACATGCTGAATAACCCCTTTGATTATTTTGCCTTCCCTTTAATTTCCTTTTGTTACGTCCTCAAGCCGAGTTAGAGGAATAGGACTGTAACTGTTCTTGACAAATCGGAGGAGATTGGGTGAACCATTTCAACACATTACTAGTCACTGAACAAAAATAAAGCGTAAGAAGGTACCCGGAACAGCCCAGGCCAAAACGACAAACAAACAACAAAAACAGCCCAGTCTCTAGGAGGAAGGAAAAAAAGAGTAACAAACCAAGAGCTGGGAGCTCAGGAGTCACGGCCAAATAGAAAAAAGGGTGAACAAAAGTGGCAGCTCTCCCCTGCGAGGTCCTACTTACACTCTGCAACACATACAAGAAAAAGAGACGCTGGGTTTACACTGCTAGTAAGCAGTCTTTAGCACAGAATAATCTCCACCAAGCCAAATAGAAAATAAAGACTCAACATGTGTGCAATACTCCACAAAATGACCTCAAGGTCAAGAAATGCAGGACCACAATCCATTTTTACCCCAGTGAAGAGCCCCGTGTGGTTGCAGCAGATCAGGTAGCACCGACGATCCTGTATGGGAGGAGCAGGTACCAGTGGCAGTTCTCTAAATAAGGGAAAGAAAACAAATTAATTTAGCATCCTCATGCAGGACATTTTGGCTAAGTGAGCTCCTCTGTGGATGACCTATTGTAACTGGTAGTAAGGTTTGTTTGGGTTTGTCAAGTTAGTAGGTTTTGTTTGATCATTGTAGCCTGAGGAGCTTTCCCCATTTGGACATTTGTCAGTGGCAAAACAAATTTACTAGCAATGAGTTAGTCATTAGTCATTCAGGAAACATTTATTCTTTATGTTTTGATGTCCATTTTATTTTAATTAGCTGCTGAGTGAAACTGGATGAGATATGTGGAAAATGCAGAAAATACATATATATACTAATGGCAATATATTAAAAATAAATATTTAAAAAACACTCTGAAGAGGCCAGTCAGATAATTGCTACATTTATGTTTACATTTTAAGTTTAAAAAAATATCACAATTAAGTCTATTAATACTCATATATAGTTATGTGTTATTACTCTATCACGGTTTTATGTAGTTTCCCATCACTAAGCACATTCAAACCGTGTTTATGTGTTGGGTAAACCAAAGTAGGAACTAGGAACCTTTGTCAAGCCACAATATCGGCGGAGGAAAATTAAGAACGAACACACTTCCTTAAACGAAACTGGCTGATCGTCTGTATCCAAGATCTAAGTCCTAACGCAGTAACTACGTTGCCTCATCTGTAAACAAGTTGTTCTTTAGCCATGGGCCGCAGCAGATCACCACACAGAGCTGGCAGAGACAAAAAAGAAGAGAAGAAGAAGAAAAGGAGACGATCTTCCTCCTCCACCTCTTCCTCCTCATCGTCGTCGTCCTCATCGTCCAGCAGCAGGAGTCGGAGCAGATCGTCTAAGAAAGCCCCACGGAAGAGCCGAGGTTGGTTTACTTTGATGAAAGCAAAAATAAAAGAAAGTCTCGTTATCAAAAAAGTCTGTTAATCATCCCATCTGATCCTCCTCCAGATGAGAAAACACATAAGAAGACGCGAAGAGGTCGCTCCTCCTCTTCATCGTCCACCTCTTCATCCTCTTCGTCCTCGTCCAACGGCGAGAAGTCAAAGAAGAAGAGCAGCAAAGCCAAGAAGAAGAAGCGGAAGAAGGAAAAGGCGAAGCTGAAGAAGCAGAAGAAGAAGGAGGAGAAGAAGAAAAAGAAGCTGAAGAAGAAAGAGGAGAAGGAGAAGAAGAAGAAAGCAGAGATGCAGCTGCCCTCTTGTCCCACAGATAAACCACCTCCATCTTGCCTGGAGGTGTGGCAGAGCGATGAGGGGGCGGTGGAGCTGGGCCCAGGTGAGACATTAGTCATGTATGCTGTGGTCCTAAAGGGATGGACGCGGTCAGCAACAATACTAGATAGGCTGTGACATTTAAACAGTTTGAACTGGGGTTTCTCACACTAGAAGCAATTTAATTTCCAAAGTTATATTCAACACTTTATGCTCTGCCTTCCTTTGCAGTGATGACAGATGAACAGAAGGCCCGGCTCTCCACTAAGAGGCCTCTCACCAAAGAGGAGTATGAGGCCAGGCAGAGTGTCATCCGGAGGGTGGTGGACCACGAAACGGGACGGACCAGGTGAGACACGCTGCTGCAAGGAGGTGAATTTAAAGCAACAATTCACGTACTCTCTATTAAGATTTTGTTTTTCTGCTTCCTTCTAGATTGGTGAGAGGAGAGGGCGAGATCATAGAGGAGATAGTCAGCCGAGAGAAACACAAGGAGATCAACAAGGTAAAAAGCATCTGGAACTCTGTGTGATGAAAATACGGATACACGCTGTGCAGTTAACACTTGATTTCATCCCACAGCAATCTACCAAGGGAGATGGCAACGCCTTCCAGAGAAAACTGGGACTCAACAAGTAGAAGATATCTCCCTCAACGCTCACAATGTGAGCACGGCCTCACTACACAGACGCAATCTTCTTGGAGAAGAGTTTACCTGAAGCTGCTGGAACTTTGGCAGAATTGAACAGACTGCATTTTCTGTCAAAGATCTGCCTTTGACTGAACTGTGTGTTAGTGAAGGTACAAAATAAAACGGGCGTGTCCTCTTGATCTGCTACAGGTAAAAACCTTCAACGGAGATCAGGAAAGAATTTAATGTGTTGAGTCTACTGTGCCTTGCACCTCCTCCACTGTACAATGTCTGCACTGATTTCAGATAAATGTGATATTTAGGAGTCACGCCCGCAAACTGGTTTCTTCACTCGATGACGGGTATGTTGCTTAACGGCTACGTCAAAGTAAAACACAAAGCTCATTCGTGCGCGACTCACCTGTAACATTGTTTAATTTTTGTTTTGTTCTTTAAATAAATCTTTTTTTTTTTTGTGGACTGATCCCAGAAGAGTAAAGTTTGTGTTAACGTCCTGTTTCTGAACATTTCGTCTTCACTCATAAGCACAATCAACAATAATTAAACTTGAAGCACGGAGCGTGTGAGAAGAAAGACCAAATGACCAAGCTGTTCTTTATATGTTCTTTATACACTGTACATAAAAACACAAGGGAATGGATAAAATAAAGTTATCCAAAACCTACAAGATGCACACCCTGTACAGTTAAAATATTTTCCAAGCATGATTTTTCCATTAATGGTTTATATATATATATAAATATATATATATATATATATGTACAGCCTATGTGTGTTAACTGTTGATGAATCAGTTGTGGCGTTGCATTAACAGAGCTTTAGACAGCGACAGATTGCCTAATGTTGGTGAGTTACATCAAACAGGATTCTCCCTTGTATACTTCCCCTTGAGGGTAAAACAAATCAAAGCCTTTTAGGAAAATATGGCCTTTTCCCGTTTCCACAAAGTGATGTCTACACGAACAGTCAATCCTTCTTCGTGTAGCCGGTTCAGGGTGCGAGCAGGGTTCGTCCTCGGACTTGAAACACAATGGTCCATGTAAGGCAGAAAAGGGAAATGTAAGGCCTCTGGTAATGTGTGTGTCAGAAGCAGAATCGAAGCGATTGTCTGCCCAGAGGTATCCAAACTTTACATTCTCTAGATTTTAATGTCCAGGCTGTTCAGACCAGGGAATATGGTTCAGTAGTTCCCAGCGTTGCGTGTCCGTCTCTTTTCTGATCGCTCCCAGTGCACAAACAGCTGTTCTCTAACCAGCAGCTTTTGTAAAAGTTATGGCTTCAAGCCGGATCTTGACAAGATCAAAATGCAGAGGGACACTAAAACAGTGTTATTTACACCACATTTCACCAGGAGGAACAGTCATGGGTACCTTTCAACTAGGATGTCAAATTACCGTATGTAGTCTACTCACAATGAAATGTGCAGTGGACAAAATATAAGAATCACATCTCAGAGAAACACAATACAACAGCACCACGATCTGGAGCCTCCAAAAGGACCATTAAGTCCCAACAGGACGTGAACATTATATCCTTCATAAAGGCCGGTTTTCCTGCAAAGATGTCGTATTAAACAGCTTTAATTTTAGCTGTATGTACCTAATAATCTGGCAGCTATAGTTAAATGTTATATGGGTTCGTCTACAGGCCCGCCCCCTGGAATGGAAACATCACAACAAAAAAGTCTGAGGACGTCTTTCCTCAGGAGAAGACTGACTGTAGTTTCCCATATCAGGTCAGTGGCACTTTATTTTGAGAAATCTCCGCTTTGTAAAAGTAAAAAAAAAAAAAAAAAGGAACCTGTGCGTTTGGACTGCGCCGAGACACGTGGAGCTACGCCCTGCAATTTGACGTCCGCAGAATATGTGCCTGTTCAACTGATTGTCAACGCACTGTGACGTTTTCCCCAACAGTCTGTTTGATCAGGTGGTGCGGTTAAGTGATATTGCACGTTTCCCTTTACATTTGAGCCCATATTGGTCCATTGCAGTCAGATGTGCACACGCCTATCAGAGGGACAAAGAAACTTCATCTGATTAATATATCACAATTTTTTTTTTTTACCCATTTTAGAAATCAATGGCCGACAGCATAAAGTACGTCTCAGCTCTGTGCTCCTCCTCTTGACAGCATATTGTACAGAAATTTACAATTTGCACAACCTAAGTAGGATTATCTATGAGCACATTCAACGCCTCATGTACAGCGTAGGGATCGCCAGAGTGAAGCCACATCCCAAATCTCCAAGATGGTTAATAACAAAACATACAGTATATGACACAAGATATCAGTTCGGTTGGTACGACTCTGGTGATCAGCAAGATAAAATAATAATAAAAAATGCAATACTGTGCCGGGCAAAGACCTCTGAGGTTTGGCTGCATAAAACTTAACTTCGAAGAAATTACACAACAGAGCTAAAAGAATCTTAAAACACAGTTTGTTCACAAAATCAATACATTTTTAAAATATCTATAATCTTAAATAACAATAATTATAATCATCACCATCATCATCATCAACCAATAAAGTATATCCTGAATGAGTTGGTGTTTACCCCCAGAGTAAAGAAGACACTTGAGACTGGTCTTCCGTGGACCAGATACCAGATCTGCACTGTAATGTTAATTATGTACAAGCCTTGTTCAGGCGTTCAACTACATACTTACACTTTCTATTCCATTTTTTACACAAGAGACGCGAGTCGTTTCCTCTCTGCCCGCGTACAGCGTATCGTTCTAAAATGTTTGCTTTGGCACATTAATCGTACAGGAGTTGGGCTTTTCCCTTTAGCCGAGTCATTCGCCTTTTATTCAGGAAGGTACAGCAGCATCAGTGTGGTGTGTGATGTGGTGAAAACGCTAGAAAAAGCCCAGAAAACAGTTTCAGTTGCAACTGTAGTTAAAGGGTAACTTCGCAGTTTGCATCTTGTGACGCTTGGATGATTCATTTGTGTCTCCGGGGCCGACTAGAAAACAAGCTCAACTGGACCGTTTGGCTAACCACATCTGGTCCATGGCGTCTGTGAGGTTTATGCAACGAGCGGTAGCTCTTGATCGGATCGTCACGACTCACCGAAACACTGTTCTGTATTGGTGATGAATTACTGCAAGCTCTCAGACCAGACCTTACCTGATTATCACATGAAACTGACATACTTTGAATTTAAAACTACTATACACAAAGTTTGACTCTGCAGTAATGGTTGTGCTTGCATTGGCCACATTAGTCAGTTACAGTGCGTTATCAGCGCAACCGACACGAGCTGCCTGTAACTACTTTGTGTCGTTTACTACAGAATACAGTGCTTTCACATGTAACCACCTCCTTGTATTCAAGACTGATAAATATGTACTTAAACAGTAGAAACCATCTGGATCCCTACAATATTAGCTATATCTGGTTGTGTGCATGTTCCGGTTTCAGGAGGATGCTTCTTGAAATACCTGTTTTGAGTTTTGTAATGAATATAGCAACAGCCTCTGTTCATAAATATATATGTGTTGGATGTGACTGGTGTTCGTTTCATAAAGAGTTGTCTGTAGCACCGGATTTTCACTGTGGTATTTACTCATCTGGTGAAAGCCAACTGTTTCTCTTTATGTCAATACAGATAGTCAGTAAGTCTCTGTCCTGAAGGTACGCTCACATCGTCTCTAATCTCACTTCGGGCTGAAAACTCCCGGCTCCAGCTTGGTGCTGCTGCTGCGGCCCCAGCAGCTCGCCGTGATGCTCATGCTGCGCTGGGTCGCTCCCTGGGTGTGGCTGTGAGTGCGCTCCAGCCGCTCCCGTTCCAGCCGCTCGCTGTCCGACTGGCTCTGTGTACGCTCCGGTCTGTTGTGGATGCTGCCCGTCGGGGAGCTGGGGGCCGGCTGAGAGGAGATGGTGCGCAACAGGTGGTTCCTCTTCCTCAGGAAGTCGCTGTTTGCGCCCAAGCCGAAGCTGCCTTTACGCAGCACCATGCGCGCGCTGCTGGACTTGGCCGGCCGTGAGCGGTGGTTGTACTCCAGCTGGGACAAGTGAGCTGCATATCCTTCTGTGATGAACTGTGGAGATGAATAAATAGTAAATTCATGACACACGGCTTTGGGCATGCACTTCAGCGTTTTTGAAGTGTGATAATGAATTATTCACATAAGAAAACACCATATTTTTGTGCAGGAAATGGTCACATGATACCTGGCACTGGTGCTGCATCTTCTTAGAGGGTCTGCCGACAATGTATATTTGTGAAGAAGGGAGGCCTATGGAGGTGTAGACTGAGATGTCTTTAGTTGATCCATAGCCGGCGAAAATCTTCATGTGAGCCTGGAATTAGTCAAACAGCAAAGAGAACTGATGTGCACCGGACAGAAAAAGCAAATATTTTTCTCAAAGTAGCACATGCATTGTTGTTTTCATCCCCCACTCTCAGTCTGACTGACCTCTGCCAGGGACTTGAGGAAGTTAGCCTTGTGTCTGAGCGGGTCGTGGACCAGGCCATCGCAGAAGGACACGATGCCATGAGGGAAGTTGTGCTGAGACAACCAGGCCACCACCCGCTGCTTCTGCATATCTGGACGTCCAGTCACATAGATGATCAGATAGCCTAAATCCTGCCAGTGTCTGCGTTCAGAAGAAACAGTAGAGAGTGCAAGATATGAATAACACATGGTTATGAATTTCTATGTGAAAGGAATCGTAGAAAGCAGGAGAGGAAGAGCATTTAAGTACCTGACGACGTCCACAGCTCCTGCCCGCACTTTCGGATCACTGCCCATGATTGACACGCTGGCAGCAAATGAACCATCTATGCTGAATACCACAAACTCTGTGCCGCGTGGAATCACTGTCAGGTAGCTGTCTGCAAACGTGTGGTCACCCCTGAGGAATCAAACAAGAGGGTGAGAAAACAATTCAATAATCTGATAAAGAGACCGTTAAAGTCACAAGATCATCTCACCTTACAACCATTTTAACTGGGTAGACTCCAATGCCAAGACGTTTGTCCTCTGGGATGATAAAAGAGACACGGCCGCTGCTGTTAGTCACCTCTGTGTTGTAGTACACCCATTCTCCGGATGGAGGCTGGGTCATGATGTGGAGGTCGACCTGCGCAGGGTTTAAAAAATAATACTAATTTCAGTGCAAAAAATTAGCAGAAACACAAATGGCACAAGGATCGCCAGCATGAGTGCTGCTGTAAGCGATAATTTCAGCGTGTTCACCTTCTCCCCGGCCAAAGTGACCATGTCGAGGGGGCCGTACATGAAGCGACCCGTCACAACCTGCTGGCTGTCTTCAGTGAACACGGCATCGGCAACACGGTGGTTCGCCGTCACATTCTGGCAAACGAGAGAAAGAAAGTTTATGTCTGTTTAACTGAAACTGGCGCTCTGTATTTTTCTATTTTTGTTGAAACTTAAAGAAACACATGGTCCAGTTTTAAAGCCAGACTGTTGGAGTTACCCTGATCTTGACATGAGTCCTCTTGCGGAGCCACTTCTCTCGAGGCTTAGAGGGCGTGAACTCAGACACTTCTTTCCCGTCAAGCTCTAAAATGCTGGAGTTTTCGTGCCTCATGACCTGCGGAGGACATTTCAGTGATTCATTCAGAATTTTTGAAGAACCTTCAAGGCTGCAGGTTACATATTAACAGAGCACACAGTGTGGCAGGTATTGTTTGCTCACCTGCCTCAGGAGAAAAGACACTACATCAGTGGACTCCCAGTACGACGCGTGGAAGAGGTGCGGCAAAGCCACCGTTGGGAAAGCAGTCAGAGCATCGGGGCAGTACAGGGCAAAGTCCAGCCGCTTTGTGCCCCACCAACGCGCTGCAACTGCGATGGGAATGGAGTGAATAAGGGTGCAGAGGAGTAAGATGAAACTGTAAGAGTCACTGTGAGTCATGTGATGCCACTCAAAGGTGTAACATCCCTGAAGCTAAAGCAAAAGGTTGATTTAAGTCTTCAACAACAATCTCCACCAATCCCAGCAGATCTCCAGCTACAGGAAGGAAAGGAAGGAGTTCGTATTTGTTATTTTCAGGAAAATCAAGCACTGCATTCAGGCAGGAAATGAAGATAGTTAGAACTGATCTGTGATTATTTGAGATGAAGATGGTTATTAGTGTTAGTGTGTACGTGAAAAGAGGTTATGGATTAAGACCACGTCAATGGCAAGATCTAGATTTATACACTAATCCTCATCCGTGCAAGTGATCAAATTTGAGACAATTCAAGTAAAGGGGAGGAAAGGATTCTTTCTTGAAGAACAGAGTTGAGTGTCTGGATTGTGACACAGTATAGAGCAGCACAAAGAAAAGACCTGCAGCCTCATTGTGATTTTTAGTAGTCCCCTCCCTTAGTAAAATACCTTGCTCCACTTCAGCCTGGGAGTCCAGCGAGACCAGATCAGATATAGCACAGTCCAGCCCCGCTGATGGACAGTTCTCGTACTGGCCAGTGGGACTTAAACTTTCACTAGAGTCTGTCTCCAGATCCAGCTCTGCCACTAGATCTGCATCAGGAGATCCTGGGGCCTGGCCAGCTCTCCTAGCGTACTTAGGAGGAAGTTTCAGGAAGAATTTGTTTTGTGATGATAGGGCGAGTTGGGACAAAAGGCTTAACTTTCTGGATTGGTTACTCTGGCATGATTTGGCTAGGGGGAAAAAACAGAGATAAAGAAGAAGCCACATGATGAAATGGAAATATACTCATATGAGACAGGTTATGACGGTTAAACTTGAACGGTGAATGTCTGAGATGAAAAACAATTGTTAGTAACAGGTAATGTAATTCAGTCAGTGGGATGACGTTGAAGATCTTCCGATGCTCTGCGGGAGCAGAAATATATCTTAATTAGATTATGTGCATTTCATCAGGGTGGCACTGAAAGTGGAAAAACAGCAGCTTTCAGAAAAGTAACGTGAAGTACAAAAAAAATGTTCTGAAATACAAAGTGAAATAGTGAGGGAGGGGGAAGGGATGTTGGAGGACAATCAAACAAAGAGGAAACAGATTACTTTCATCTCCGCAAACACTGTAATAGGGAGAGGACAACGCAGGAATGTCTGAGGGAGGCAGGTGTTTACATGCATTGCAACATTAGATAAATGCAGCACTCATTGCATTTACATTTAGACAGTGGGTAAGAGTAAGACAGACAGTGGAAAGTGGCACTAAGCTTGCTCTTCCTAAGGACTCTGATCTTATGAGCACTTGAGTTTCGATAGGAAATGCACAAAGCACCTTTCTTGAGTGTCCCTACGACACAGGTGTTAGGTCTGGCAAAGCAGAAGTAGCAAAAGGATCAGGGTTTTCTTGTGTACCTGGCTGACTAGAATGCTTCATCTGGAGTGGAGGTTGTGTGTAGAGTCTGAGTAACGGGGTTTGAGAGAAAGAGAAGATGATGTAGGAGCGTTTAGAAGAGGAACTAGGCAGATAAATAAATAAGAGAAGTTGGCCTGAAAGCAAGAGAAAGTGGGAGAATGACTAGAGCATTGTTTGTGTGAGTGGAGAAAGAGAGACTGGTTGATACTGAGAGCACTTACTGTTGGCTATGTTGGTGGCAGTGTAACTGTCTGCCATTCCTGAGACCTGGCTCGCAATGCTGACCTCACTGGCCCTCCGCTGGCCCCGGGAGAAGGGGACCGTTACGGGGGATGAGGGGTACGAACTGTCCATGAAGACACCACCATGAGACTGAACAACATCCGCTATTGAGCCCAAACAAGGAGATCCCATTAGACAGAGACACAGGTAAGGGGTACTCACAGTGACGGGAGGGAGGGGGTATGCGGGTTAAGGCGGCAGGAGAGAAATGTGACAGCAGGCACCATGGTGTCAGAGGACATGTGGGACCACAGGCCAAACACATGGTGGCCAAGGTCAGATTTCTTTAACCGACCGACATATGAACACACAAAACACTTAGTGAATGTAAAATCACAAATGTCCACATCTGTTACAGCCATACCCGTGAGTTAGTATCTCACGCTGAGGTGATTTTTATCTAACAGCAGAGAAATATCATTTGACTTGACAACGAAATAGTGCTGGAGACTTTATAAATGAATTAAATGACCTCTGAGCATTTATATCACAAAGGAGAAACATAGATCACAGTGTATTCAGGATGTAAAGAAAGCGCTCCACGTCCACCGCACAGACACAACATCACAAGCAGCACAATGTCAACATCAAACCTTTTATCTGACATTCCCACTATAGCAGAAACACCCTCCGGTGACATCAAGAGTCTGCTTCAAAACCACAGCACAAACACAAATGCATGTGTGCACGCAACACGACACGAGTATGCAGCAGCACAAGAAGACCCGGTGACACAAGAGATGCTGAGCAGATCTTTAAATATTCCCATGGTCGGATGTAATCATTTGTTTTCATGTCTCAAAAAAATCTCTGTTGATTCAAAGGAGTTCAGACTTTTCAAACATCTGCGGCAGAAGTACTCTGAGAAATATTAAAAATCTGAGCATCTCGGACGCGACAGCAATAAGAACAAAGAGACACCAGACGAGACAAGAGAAGAAGGGTCAGGACGGATGTAGGTGAATGGGAGAGGCTACACACACTCCATAGTGGCGGGTGTGGCTTTGAGGAAGCCCTCCTGCCAGTTTAGCACAGGCACAGGGATGCAGGTCTCACTGATGGTCTCCTGACAGCGAAGGGACAGAGGAGGCCCACTGTCAAGTAGCAGCTGAGTGTTGCTCTGGACTGTCTCCACTACAGAGGAAGGGGTGGGGGGGGGGGGGAGTGGAGGGGCAGGCGGGGCAGAAGTCAGGGGTGGTTTTAGAAGAAGAGCACCAGGTGCGTAGATATGGGGGAAAGGAGGCCAGGAGAGGAAAAAGAAAAGAAGACAAGGAAGACACAAAAACATATGAAGCAAGAACAACTGAACATGAGACAAGAAAGAGTCAAGCCCTTAGTGGAGCCCACTTCTTTTGGACCTGTTCCTTGGTCATGATAGGATCCTACCACCCTGCTCTAAGACTGGAAATGGGCTGTAATCTACAAAGATTAAAATCTCTTGCACTTTCTTGTCTTAAAAACAACTTGAATTGTCTTTTAAAACTCAGTTTCTACTGAAAACATAAATTAGTATTCTTCTTCTACAGCCTACTAACCCTTAAGCACACTTTAATAAGCATCCTGAAGAAATAGTGGAAGATATGTGCTGTATTTTAACTTAACAAAACTAATTTCTCTTGTTTTTCTTTGAGAGCCATTGATATTTATATGGCTAGGGCAGGATGGGGCTCTAAGGGTTACTCCATTATAATGAGCAGTCCAAACAGAAACCACCAGCAGGACTATGACCACATTTAGATGAATAAACGGCTTTCCAGAAGACGCTGAAGCACAAACAGTAGAAAAATGTTTCATTTTTCTTTGAGACAGTGTTTACTCTGTGGATGAACTTTTAATGTTCCGTTAAGGCACGTGCTATCTAAGTGCATGCTTCCACAGGAAACAGGACAGTGGTTTTACAGCCAGTATCTGAAGCGTCAGCTGACGTGGTCTTAAGGAGAAATTAAACAGCCGTTTCGATACGGGGAGTTTTGCATTTGTGTCTGTGCTTGTGAATCCAACTACAAGAATGAAAGTCAAAAACATATTTTTTTTTTTACTAGAATTACACTGATGAGGCTTTTATATACGTCACCAGTGCAAAGAACTCACCCAGCAGGGCAGAGTTTCCATCCCCCAGGGGAAAGCGTTGGTAACGGGGCACGTTGAAGGGAGGGAGGAGGTGAAATTTCCTCTCCAGCAGAGGCTCCAGGCGGGACGCTGAGGGATCGGCTGGATGGAACAGGTTATAGACCTGCTGGCAGGCGGGCCGCAGCTGGGCCACTAGAGGGGGATATCAAACCAAAGACATGAGAAAGGGTCCACCTGAGAAGATGGGAGTGTTGTGCAACAACAGCTTCTTTAGATCTCAATCTGAAAAGCATATGAGGTATGCGAGTAATCAGATATAATTATGGGTCATGTCTTATGATAACCTGCCACTACCTGAGTTGCTCTACTTCTTTTGCACAACATGAAGTAGCTTACCATCCAGCATCGGAATGACAGTCTTTCTAAGAGCGAGCACCAAGCCCAGCGGAGAGCCAAAGAGGAAAAAGTCAGACACCTCAAAGTCAAACTTCCCCAGGGAGCCTCCATCCAACATGGTGCTGCTGCTCGACCTGCGTGAGGCCGCGTCGTTTCGCAAGACACTCGAGTGCAAGCTGGAAGGACGGCACAAAGTCATTTCCTCGTGTAGAGCTAAAATTAAATCACATTCTGAAAGTACATGAAAGCAGGACTGATTAGAGCCGGACGGGGATTTTTACGATCCCACACACCTGGTCAGGAACGCCTGGTGATGTTTAATTGTGTCCAGTTCGTAGGTGGAGGAGTCACTTCTCTTGCGTGGCAGCTGTCTTTTGGTGTCGTCGCCTGCGCTGGCACGAGGGATATCAATGTTACTGCGGCTGAGGTGGCGGCTGCTTTCCAAGTTTGGAGATGCTGATCCGTGTCCGCTGTTGATTATGATGCCAGGAGAGAGGAGGTCCTGGTCCTGGTCAAAGAGCCATTCATAGAAATTAGTTACAAAAACCTAGAATAAAAAAAAGGGTCTTTTACAAACAAGTTAAAACGCTCGCAACTCTTACCTGTACACTGATGACACTGCCCCTGCGACTGCTGTTCTGGCTTTCATTTACTGTCTGATTGGTGCTGCACAGAGCATCAAACCCCAAGATTCCTCCCACGCAGTCCCCAATCAGACATACCTAGAAGAGTAAATATTGGGTCAAAGCACTTTCTCCAAAAGAGTTCATTGAGCAAAACTGGATTTTAACATAAAAACAAAAAGATCCACCAGAAATCTCAATATGTGAGTGTTCAAGGTATTTGACAGAGTAGTAACGGACCTGGCCAGAGAAGGCAGATCCATCCAGAGACTTCAGAAAGTCGGCATACACCTGGTTGGCTCGGACAATGACAGTGGCCACAGCGTCCTGGTACTGTGGAGCAGAGGTGGCCAGGAGGGGCAGAGCTGCCAGTGGGATGTGGTCCTGGCTGCTAGACAGACAGCCCTCATCGTAGCTGTAAGGGTTCAGGCTGTCACAGAACACAAATTGCTAAATTAAGTGATGTAAGTTTTAAGTCCAAGGCAACAATGGAAGAGTCTGATGAAATAAACACAGGAAGAAACAAAGTCGTTCACCTGGATCATATTCATAACAGTCAACAAACATAAACCTACAATCGTTACACGTATTTCTCGGAGCCTGCAGAAAAACAAATGTGTGCGTGTGTGTCCTCTTACTTGGACACTAGAGAGAATGCCTCAGCACAGATGGCAGGGCAGGGCACCAGGCGGATGGCGATGCGTCCTAGCGCAGCGGGGTAGTGAACACGCATGACTGTGTCGAAAGCCGTACTGATGGTGTTGACGTCGGCCTGCTTGCTGCTCTGGTCTCCTCCGCCTGTATCCAGGATGTTGCCTCCATGCAGGACCAATATCAGCACATGGATCTTGGAAGGCTGCAGCGACTGCTGAGACGAGTTCTCCTGAAAACAGCGAAATGAAAGAAAAGTGATGGATGGGAACATCGCACTTGAAGAGTGCTCAGTTAATTGCTTGTTTACTTGATAAGTATGGCCACAGACTGAAAACGTGACAAAAGAAAATCACAGATAAAGAATAATGCCTTTGACGTTGGGCATCAAATCGCTGTTTTCAGATTTTTACTTTAAGGCTATTTGCGTCCATCTGGTGAAACACGGACCACACAGCAAACTTCTTTTCACAACCACAGAGGGGTGGAGGACCACGAAGGGAAACAGAACGGAGCCAACCTCCACCTGGGACGACCGTTCAGCTAACAGCAAACAACAACCATGCTTCCGGAGGACAAGTCACATTAAATGGCACAGCACAATGTGTAGTTTTGTCTTTCCCAAAACTTCACATTTCCTCAGACGCAATATATGTACACTCAACGCCGGCTGTTAACAAGGGAGTTGTACAGAGGGTGGTGAGGTTGAGGAGTACACACGGATTTGGGCAAGGAAAAAGGGCAGGGGCAGTAAGTACTGGGTTTGTCCGGGCAGATCTGGCAGGTCTTTGGGTAACTACGGTACCCCACAGTGCACTGGGGCCGAGATGTTTACTTACTGACTGGTGCCTTGTTACCGTGATGGTGGGAATGGGAGAGCTATCGGGTTGGCCGCTAAGAGAGCCACGCATCTGAACACAAGAGGACAGAGAGGCTCAGGGACAAACAGCCCTTCTCTTCTCCTCCAAACATTAAAGCCTGTTGTAAAATCGATCATAATAAAAGCTAAACTTAATTTGGATACTGAAGGGAAATGTTTTAATGCTTTGCAGATGGCTCTTGAGGAACAATCATTTCAGACATGGAGCTGCATTAGAACAGGATGTCAGGGCCGTGTTTTGTACACGCACGGCCAGCGTCGCACACACGTACCTCATCTAGTCTTTCCTCTATGGCTGCGTTCTCGTAATCCACGGTCATTTCCTTGAACAGCTCACCTGAAAACACACACACACACACACACACACTTAACACACATGCTGTCGACAACTCAGTGCCAGCACACGGTCGTCGAGTCATACCAGGGGTTTCCTCCGTGTCAGCTGCTTCAATCTTGTCCATGAGGTCGTTGGAGTTCCACTTGGCAATTTCCTTCGGGAACACCTCCTCGCCATCTGACAGATCCTCTGCAAAGGAAAACACGCGACAAGTCCTCATCAGCTAAAGCACATTTGCCATTCAGGGGTTACAAATTTGTCATTGAACTGACAGTTACTGTAGAAATAAACAAAAATAAGGAAAGCTTGTCGAGGTTTTCACAAGATACTGTCAATCAGCTGCTACATAGATTATTTACTACTAATAAAGCCTTATCCAGCATTGGCCATCAAGTGTGTATTATGCTTGGTTGATATGTATATGCTGGGGGACTGAGGTGGTGCGGTTTTATTACATTTTAAAAAAGAAAAATCACTCAATTCTAAACCTTTGATTCATCTATATATGCATCCATTCACTGACATTAATCTGTGATTTAAAAAGATGATTCGGGATGAAAAGCTGATCCTTTTCATCTCATCATTTCTCTGCTGGGACAGTTTTATCTTCTCTTTTATCTGCTCACTTTAGTTCGTGACAGCAAATTATGAACTTAAAATGTAATGTACGAATCATGCAACTCCATTTACGTCCACAGTATTAGCGCTGCTGTAAATAAATAACACAAATGTTGGAAACCAAGTGGAAATGGTTTTATTTGATAAAGATGCGCCATTTCACCGGAGGCTGATTTTAACAGTCAAAGAGCCATCTGTCATTAATTGCATTTCGGAGATATGATACGTCCTGTGAGCAGCTAAACATCAGGCGACTTTCTAAATTGCTTTATAGTAATTTCATCAGTTGCCTCTACATCTTTAAAATAACATTTTATTCCAGCCTAATGTGAAAGTTGTGAGCTAGAAATCTGTGACAGCCATGTAAGACAAGTTAAATAGTTTATCACCACTGGTAGATTTGATCTTTTAACTAATAAGTAACACTACATCAGACACGCTGAGTGTGATATCTGTGCTGAGATCGCCTCTTAAAGCGTTTCTTTATTAATATGCACACAAGAAATACTGAAGGAACACGGCAGTTGAAAAATAAACTTGGATATGCTTCTCGGGTCTTTTGATGATTACTCCAAGAGGAACATGATCACACACAAACTTAAGGAGAGAAATCTAATATCGGAGGCAATCCGAGCCAAGTCTCCATATTTAATTTGAGCGCCTCCATCATGTGATTTATTCAGGCACCAAAGCATAAACTCGTGTTTGCGTGTATAAGTTCACATGATACAGCAGCACCTTTTATTTAGCATAAACGATCAAGATGTCGTCTCAGCTGTGCAGAAATATTTGTGCAAACTGCAGGAAACTGAAACGGGCATTGGAGGAGAACAACAGTAATCACTGTATCAGCTGTCACCGAGGCAGGAGGTTATGTACACTAATTCATGATGTTGTCACTGGATAAAATGTAATAATTAATACATACAAACATGAAAACGGTCGCACAATTCAGTGTCAGTATCATATAACATCAACATACATTACAGCTTTATTCTTGATTCAGCATCATGACTAAACGGTACAATTATACTACACAAATACTGGTGAACTGAACAAGGCCCGGCCGTTTATTGCATAGACGCATCATGAATTGTAAAGATTTCATGTGTTTTTTTTGTTTGTTTTTTTAATGATTATGCAGGAACTTGGTGAGTGAGGGCGCGGTGGGAAGATACGAATGTGATTTCTGCACTTGATGCCTGGATGAGACACCTGGACCGTGTCCTCGGCCAAACTCATCCTGCAGGGGAGCGCGGGCGTTGCGCGACACTTATTTCAACTGCAGCCCCAAAGCATGCTGGGTATCTGGGAAGCTTAAGAACTGATCTGCGGTTAAAGAGATGCATGCAGAGCAATTGAACAAGGGAGCAAGCAGGGTACCTCGGGGAAAAAATAAATTAGCATAACGAACGTCTGAGCCAACCTCGGCCTTTAACTTAAAATCAAAGCAGTGGTTACCATGAGCGTCGAAGAACTCCTCGTCTGAGCTGTCGTCCGAGTCTCGCGCTATGCTCTGCATCCTCCACTCCGAGATGCTGTGACGTGACGGGCTCACTGGAAAAAAAAGGGCACATGAGCAATCAAATTCACTGTTATTTTGTGACATGTGTTTTAGCCTCTCTCTGTGCCTCTTTCACACACACGACAACAAAGAAATATTGCACAACCCCCCCCACACGCAAACACAGTGTTATATAAACATGCAACAGCCTCAGTGGTGCATTACTTCATCACAGATGGGCTGCTTGGTGGTCAGGGGTGGTGTGTGTGAAAAGTGAGACCCAGCATAACACAGAAGAGCTACAGGCAGGGGGAAAACTGGCAATACTAAAAGCAGGCCTGGTCTATCACATGTGCCTCATATATCATTAGTACAGAGGAGGAGAGGTGGTGATGGGGGGGTGGCTGGTGAGAGAGGGGCACAGCTGTAGCTGTCAGCGCACAGAAGGAAAGCCGTGGTGGAGGGGGGGGGGGGGGGGGGGGGGGGTCATTGTGAGGAGTGTCAGCCTCCTCTTGACTGTGATGTCAGTTCTGCTACTAAAAATAGCCCAGGAGAGAGCCACGACGGGGGGGAGTTACAAGGGTGAGACAAGGTATGCTGGATGAGATTCAGGGCCCGTGTGGTGGCAACAACAAGCGCTACCTTAAAGAAGAGGTGCAGCTTCGTGTGGCTATATTTGAACGTGCGGTTTAAATGCAAGTCTGACAGTTTGGACAGGAAAGCACATAAACAGCCTGTATACTAAATACCTCCTCCCAGTGTGTTTGATGTTATGAACGCCAATTCAACAATTTTAGATCAGAGCCTTTCTGTAGGCTTTTAAAAAATGTTTTTCTGAATCACATCAATGTTGATTTCAAAGGCCTGATATCGATTCATAAAATCCCTTTCCTGCCTCGTGTTAGAGATGTAGCCGCGGTCTTGTGAGACTAGTTTTGCGCGTAAAATCTCGTGATTAGTTCACGTGTGAGGGAGATCCAAAACATGACAGAAGAGCACCAGCATCGGGCCTGAACAACTTGGACTTTGGAAGTATGACAACAGGGAAGAGAAGAGCTGCACAAAAAGAGTTTAAATATTGTGTAAAAATCACAAGTGACAATGCAATGACAACACTGGCTTTGTGAACGTCTTTCACAACTGAATGGAGTCAAATGGGGACCTCAGAATCAAATCCCTCGAGGGAATCAGTAGCGATACCCATCTCTAGTTACACCTGTGTACAGCTGAAACTAAAAAAATGTCATCGCTGGCCTCATTGTGCAGCTACAACTCAAATGAATTCAACTGTAGACTCAGTTCTTATGGAAAAGCAAACGTTAACGTGACGGCCAAGGTTTTCACACTCAAAGGACTCCCTTTCAGACTTTTACAGTATATACTAATGAAAAGGCAAAGTGTTTCTTTGGCTTTGCACCAGCTTGAAGCTTGACCTTGTTGAATTCTTCACATACTAGATTCCAGTGTGAGCAGGTCTCAAGTATCACAACTGGCTGCGTTTACTTACGGGTTAGTTTGACTATGATGATAGTATGTCTTTATCTTTAAGGCAGGAGGGAGTCAGGCAGCAGACAGAATAAATGAGGTACAAATATAGATGTGATAACGTGTGAAGGGCTAAGTATGCTTGTGCTATGTGAATACATGACAAATGTACTGTACAGCAGTTTCCCGTGGTACCTTTCACATCAGTGACAGTTTCACACACTGCCATGCACAGAGGTGACACCGGTGAACAGGTGGAGAAGGCATGCTTCTCACCTCCTCTCTTGGATGAGCGGGAGGATCGGGAGGAGGTGGACCACTGCTTGGTGAGTACACCTCGCGGCTGTAGAGTCTCCCCTGCTGAGCTGGCTACCACCTCCTCGGCTTCAATAGAGTGGATCGCCTCTTTAACCTCCTGGTCTTTATCTGGAGACGGGGCGCCGCCGTTGACCTCGGTGGCCTCCTCTGCCTGGCTGAACTGGGCCATCTTTCTGGCCAGGGCCAGCTGGGTTTCCAGCTCCAGCTCCCTGATGTCCTCCATGGTCAAACCATACCACTCATCCTGCCAGCACCAGGCCTGCCGGTGGGCACGCACCATGACCTTTCTGAGACCTGGTGAGCACAAACGGATTATAAACTTCCACATAAAGTGAATAACATTTATATCAAAATATATGGTCAGCAGAGGCAATGACCTTAAACCTGCCATATTAAAGGAGAGACCTCAGTGACTGTTTACTCACCCACATCATGAATGAAGCGTTCAATTTTAGACTGCATGCCCCAGTAGCGAAACTCCACCTTGCAGAGTTTGTAGGCACACATGATGGGGGTCTTCCCTGGGTTATTGTTATAGTCCTCTATCCAGTCGTCCTGCAAAGGACCCCTCTGGGTCTTATTTGACTTGTAAAGCCTTGGGTCTTCCTCTGCTTTGTACTCATGTGGCGGGATGGGATCTGTCACTATGTCGATGGGGTCTGCCAAAGACAGTTCATATTCAGGAGGACGCACAGAGCCAGGAGTTGTGAGAATGATGTCACAATGCTTTTATTAACATGTCGTTGTGTGTGCACAAGGGGGTGGAGTAGTGGAACATGCATGGGCTTGTGTACAACAGCTTGAAATTCCTTTTATAACTGAACTTCAGGCTGCCCAACTCAATCAGGTACACGAGACTGAGTGATTGATTACAATCATTAAAAACAATGTTGTAACTGGGTCACCGCATGCCCCGAAATCATTATTGTCTGAGCAGTGTCACATTCAATGGGCAAACATGCTCTCAACCACTGAAAAAAAACAACAGATGCTGTACCATGAAACTGCCACAAGTGGGCCTCGTCCACTACTTTTGTTTAAATAACAAGGAGGCATATCACCATCGGAGGAAACCTACCAGCACTGACCTGTCATCTTAACTATATACTCACCAATAGTCCTCTGTCTCTTCTCTGCTGCGGACATGTTAAAGACATCTGCTTGGTTGCCTGTGTCAGGTTTGTAGTAGGTCTCAATGTCAATGGAGAACTTCTCAACAAAAGGGCAGGTGTATCTGAAGGAGAAGAGGTAACAACAATTAAATGAATAAAACGGTGAATTACTGGCTGGAAGTCTGCCTGCATTCAGAGAATTATCTCAAGATGTGAGCAGCTTTATTAGGAGTGACAACACCTTCTCACGGCTGAGGACAGAAGACATGCTAGGTATGCTCATCTGTTGCTGTCACTGGTTGAATAGACGTGTCACGCACCTTGGAGTCTATCAGTAACCTGACAGTACAGTCAAGGTCACGTCTCTTTTCAGCACCTTCACATCTCTATTTCGTCGCGCCCACCACAGACAAACAGACTGACACCCTGACAATGAAGGGCCATCGGCGTCTAGCAGGCTGGAAGCGCTGCCGGCCACATGCCGACCTGATGGTCCACTGTTCTGACAACTTGCTCTGAGGCCTTCATTCTCTCTCAGCTTTTATTGACAGACAGCTTCAGACTTATATATCAGCAAACTAAGGGGCATTTTAGAAGAGTTACACTAATATAAACACAATTGTTATCTCAAACTAATTAAAAAGCTGCAGCAGGTAGGCACATGTGTACACAGCAATTACTGTATTTTACTGAATAACAAACTCCCCGTCCCGTTCTAAATTGGTTCTGTGGAGTCCTCCTCGCAGAAGCAAACCTCACCTGGTGCGGGTGTAAGGGTAGGCATTCCAGGACTCCTCCTCGACCCTCAGTGCAGCTTTGGGCAAGATGGAGCGGAACCAGCTGGGAATGTGCATGCCAATGTGGTAGACCTTGTGGGTGTACTGGCCCACCCCACCTGGTCCATCTGTGTAGGGTTTATTCTCCAGGATCTCCACCCCGCTACCTTCACCACAGCTCTCTTCTCTGCTCTTTTTCTGTAAGGTGAAGATTGAATGAAGTGAGTTGGGATGTTTGCAGAGAAGTGTCAGGGAGGGTGCTAAGTGTAAAACTAAACACTAATTTTCACTTTATCTGAAAGAAGAAAGAATCTGAAACGGATGAATGGCCCGGGTGCTTTCTACACGCACACGTCAGTTGTCACGCTGAGTACGCCGACAACATGAGACAAGCACACATGCCAAAAGCAACAGCTTCCTGGAGCTTTGTCAACTCTGAATTGCAAATCAGGAAGCCCAAAAACCAGCCCACGGAGCCACACCTTCCCATATTTACATTCCTGATCGACACAGGACGAAAGGTTGGGTGGGACCTGAGGGTGCAGTTGCACTGAGTTACAGCTAGGTGTTTCAAGGTTCCAAAGAGAGGAAAGTCTGGCATGGAAAGAGGAAGATCTGTAATTGTTAATATGAGGAAAACAGGAAACCTAACCAGCAGAGCATAGTCCAAGTGCTGACAATATTAAAAACACAAGAATCTCCAAGGACGATGAACGTCACAGATTACTGATGTTTCATCTTTTCTGTGTCTCTTATCGGCAGTTGTCCAGTCTTTCCACATACAGCTCAAAGTTTGCTAAAAAGATAAGACATACATATTTCTCTCGCCAGTCCAGCGGGGAGAGGTGATGCAAACGAGCCAGTGAATCAGTGGAGCAGGAAGGAGGAAGCCATGAGGCATCCAGCACTCCGGACCTCATTACCTCTGACAGGTCATTCATTAGCTACCCGCCCTCCTCTCAACAACCCAGACACAGCTCCGAAGACACAGCGCAGACACTGCAGCGGCGTCAGAACTGGCCGTACACACAGCCAGTACACGAGACAGGAAATCAGCCATAGAACATGTTGTAGTTGAGGTAAATGTCAGGTTTACTGCGTCCTATGAGCATACAGTCCTTGTAAAATTTACACAGCTATGCAAATATGCAGATTTACTGTACATTAACACAGATTTTTTTCCATTTGTATGCAGTTGGCAGCTCCAAGTCTTGTAAATCTGGATGTTAAGACAGCAGTCCAGGAAAGAAGAAATATTATTTTTTTTTTTATTATGTTTAGACTATCACTTTAATTTTGTTCCAGACATCTGACTGCAGCCTGTCAAAAGCAGTGTCTCTGCGATGGGTGAGTCTCTCCAGCTCACCAGGAAAAAGGCTTAGCTGTTTCTTTAATGGGAAGTAACGGACTTGATAACATCCTCGAAGGTACAGCATGTTTAGCTCAATCGTGTCATTCGTATAAGCTGAGCGTGAGGAGGCTGTACCTGTGAGTGAAGGTAAGGCGTGACGTGAGTCGACTGCCTTTACAAGGGACGCTCAGTACACAAAACAAAGTTCCTGTTTAGTTTAAGTCCTGCCATAAAACTTGCGCCACAAGGCACATTCTCTCTCTCTCTCTCTCTCTTGCCAATGTATTTTTAAACTGGCAGTGCAAAATAAAAGCTATCATTATGAAAGCCTTCTGTATTTAGATCCGAATGCCCCGACAGGATGAGAGTCACATCCTGGTTTTTTTTTTTTCCTCTGGTGGCTAATTTAGGGAGCCACGTTTCCTGTAGGAGATGCCGCTTTCAAGTTAACTCAACAGATGCAGTTGCTTGATCTAAACTAATGGATGAATGAGACATGGTGAGAAACTCTCAGATTTAAGTTCGCATATTTTGCATTTTCTTCGTGCATTACAAACCCTGCGCTACGATAACGAAGATACAATTAGATATAAAATAAGAGAGCGGCATTAAGGCAAAAGCCAAGGAGGTTAGAGGAAAGATGGGGTGGGGTACTGCCTGTTGAGGTGCAGATACGGCCACGCTCTGCTAAGGCCCTGGCTTACACGGGGGATAGATCGCAGGCAAGCAGGCCTACGTGCAGCAGTTGCCCTGGCAACATACAGCAATGAAGCGAGGGTAGCCACACTCTTTCCTTCCACCCCCTCTCTCATTTCTTCCCATCCCTCCTTTGCAGCCTCTCTTTTTAATCCTCCATTTTCTCTCTTTTCATTCACTCTCGTGAACAAAACCTGACCACCGGCATTCTGCTGATGTCATGGTTGCCATAGTGGCAGCGACGAGGCCACGTAGAGAGGGTGAGGTCAGGGAGAAAGGCAAGTACGGTTCAGCGATGTATGAATTTCTTGCCCCGTGTTAGCTGCTTGAGGGAGCATATATGAACCACTGTTATCACAGACCTCGGGTAAACCTATTTGCACAGGTCAGAACAAAAGTGCAGTTAAGCATATCACAGAACTCTGCACAGCGCAAAGTCCGAGTGGAGAAAAGGCGCCAAAAGAAATGATCAAGAAGTGTGGAGACGCGTGGCGCAGTGACTAGTCAGGGCCGTCTCGAAACGTCTGCTTGATCTGGGGCATGTTTGCTGAGTCATCGTGTCAACCATTTGCAGCTCAACTGGAATACCTGTGTGTTTGGTACATCTTGGAGAGGGTGTGAAGAAAAGTAACAGGCCAACAAACAAGTCTGGCAACGGGAGGTATACCGATATGTTATCAGTTTCTGCAGGGGGGACAAAAAGCTTCATTTGTAACCACACAATGTTACTAGAGCTTACACTCTCTCGCCTGTTTGCTAAAAAAAAAAAAGTGTTGCTATTATTTTGGCAACCCCATTTTAGTCGTTGGGCTAGGCTAAATAAGAGAAACACTTCTTTACTGATATTAATACAGTTCTATTACCTCCTTTCTGACATACCTAAAGAACTGGCAGGTGACTGTATATTATTATTATTATTATTATTATATTTCAATATTTTATTCCGACGCTGACAGAAATACTTTGAGGGGGCGTTTTTTTAAATTCACCCATTAAACAGTTATGGGAGAGGCCTTTCTGAATGCATGCAGGGATTTCTTTTTATGCACGCCCTTTACGTTATCCAGCTTATCCACGTGCAGCCGTTCCTTGGGAGGAATGCAGGAAAACAGCTCAGCTCCCGTGTACTTGTCTTTCCCACGTATGACTGCAACTCCAGCCACCGTAAAATTACCATATTTTGCTGCTTATTTCACTGGAAACGCTCCGCGAGTCTTCGTTCTCATGGCTCTTATTTCCCGATAAGAAAAGTAAACTCCTCTACTGGTGTTTCCACTACGACTAAGGTCACAGGCAGAAGAAGTGAGAAACACTCAACATAGCAAACTGTCCGAACCCGTAACTTCAACAACAGTAAAGCTGCCACTTATAATACGCGTTACGTAACTGTGTAGCTCAAATCCCGGAAAACTGCTGAAGGTTTGGAGTCAAGACTGGTATGCTGTCTCAAACAATTTACTTACAGTGAGAAATGGTCTAAACAGCGTGTCGAAAATAATAGCAACTACAAAAAAAAATACTGAGAATTGAGTCATAGAGTGATGTCTCTCCCTCCATCTGTCAGTACCACTGGATTAAATAAAGCCCTGTTCATGTACACATGCCATATGAAGTGAAAATATTTTGACTCACAGCTGTGTAAATGGGATTTTCCTGCTCACACCTGTAAACCCTAAAGCTCTTACACAGACCCTCGGCCTCCAGCAAAATGTCTGCTTTGACAAATACGACTGTCTGACACGTACGAAGTAAGACGTCCATCTCTATCACAGCGGTGTGTGTGTGAGCAGAGTTTACAAAGAGATCAGGTTGACCCCACCCTCATCCTTGAGAAATGCGCAACCTACGATCATTGAAAACAACCGGCTTGTGAGAGTTTCAATTGGGTAATCTATCAGCACACAAGCTCTCTTTGTTCCGTTACTCCATCAGCGTCACACGCCGTGTGACCAGTCATTTCAGAATTGGGCACGCTGTAATCACCCGCTTGGTAAAACTCCTTTTGTCAACGTGCCTCCTCTCTGGCTGCGTCTTTTTGTCCCCTCAGCTTCTCCATCACTTTTGGCCAGGTGTGCGTGGGTGAAGATTTTGGCGGGGGAACGTGTCGCTCACCTGGATCATATAGAGCTGGGCGATGCGGTACTCCTCCACACTCATGGGCATGGGGATGCGGTACTCCTTGATAAGCATGATGAATCTTGGAGAGGGGGGAGAGGGGGATCGGGGAGAAGATTGACAAGGGGAAAGGGGGAGGGAGGGACAGAGGGAAGGGAGGGGGAGAGGGGAAAGGAGAAACTCCGGGGTGCTCCTATATGTGATTCGTCAGATCACCAGCGGAAGTCCACATTGATGATTTCTGCGGGCGAAAAAGCAAAAACAAGAATGAGGTACGTTAACGGGAAACGTATTTAAAAATAAACGCAGGCAGTCGTCGCACGCTGAAAGCACGTCTCTGTCAAAGTCCGTCACTCAAAAGCAGAAAACAAGCAGCAGAATCATTGATCAGAAGCACAACACGTCAACACACAGACTCATTTCTAAACCTGCAAAATTCCTCCACAGATAAGCGAGGACAAAGATCTATCCTTGTAGCTCACACGCAGACGAAGAGGAGAGAAGAGTCGGAGTGTCATCCAGGACATGTGCTCAGTGTAGTTACTGTTCATCTGGTCCGAGCCTTGACACCGCGAACCAGCGCTCAGTCTCCGTCCAGCATCGCACGTCCAAGTAAGGCACGTCCCGGGATTAATTTCCCTTCTTATACACAGGTCACTGCTCCTTAAGCACGTGAAGGGGGTGGCCGGAGTCTGCGGAGAGAGCACCCGTGCCTCGCCGGCGGTCCAAGCGGCCACCCTGTCTCTCCCAGCCTTCCAGCGCCTGTCACATGGGGGGCTCACTCAGCGTAAGAGGGATTACAGTTGAGTGGGGAGCATTACATAACACTGTAAGAGCCCCCCCTGTGCATGATCGAGGTTTCACAAATAGCAGCCTTAGAATTACACGAAGCATTGTTTTCGAACCACTGGGCAGATAGGGGTAGGTGTGGGCTAAACATGCGCAACGTGTGGGTGGCGTAGAGTTGGAGAAGTCTGCTTCGACCGCCGAGGGAAGAGCTGCTCTCCGAAGCTGAGCAAGTAGAAAACAAGATCATGACTGTGCAGCACGGTGCCGTGTTGTAGTGGGAGTTTATCTAAATTAAATATCGCTGGTGTCAGCTAAGGTGACACATTAACTGAAGAGGAGCCAATAAGGAAAGAGAGACTTCCACTACTCGAAAGAGCACTTCTGTCAAAATGATGAGTGATGAATTAACACAATTACCAGCTGAATCATCAGAGAGTATTTTTTTTATATATCTAGGCTCCAACTTGGATATTCAAGCACCAATTCTGTTAAAAAAAAACCAACAACAATAGATTTAAACCTCAAGATAACAGGTGGAGAAGACGGTTTGTTTTCAGATACGTCTGTAAAAACACAGTGGACAGGATCTTAGTCACGGTGTTGAAGAGATTGTACTGTACTCTACTGTACAGTATGTGTGAGGGAAGATTACACCACCATCCTGGCACGGCCTCCGTTCGGCCGTCGAAATGTGACTGCTCCGCGTTGCGTAACCCCAATATTCACTCATTTCTGACCTATGGCTGCAGCTGGACCTTGCTCTGGATCCCAGCCATTGTGACTAATCAGACTAATCACACTAATATTCCCACTGCGTCACTTATCCGGCAAACAAAGGCTTGCTTTGGTAAGGCTCCCAGTCTTTAACACATGGTCCTACTCCTCCACCTATTGGGTGCTCTGCCCTGCAACTCCTCACTGAACACATTTTTGTCTAATAAGCTTCTATCTTCTCAAACCAGAGAAGCGGCTTACTTAACAGGCTGGGAGGTGTTCTGGTTTAAAGAGGCTGCTTTCTATACATTTTTCATCTAATGTCCCTGCTTTACACTGAGGAACAATGCATTGACAAAATCAGAGCAGTTATGGCTGAAAATAACTGCACTCTTGGGACGGGTCGGAGTAAAACTAGGCTGGTGAGAGGCCTGGAGAAAAGCCTGTGGCTAAGAAGTCGGCAAACAGAAGCCTCTAGAAGTCGGAGCCGGGCTTTAGAGGGGGGAAGGTCCCAACGCTTGTCCTTCCCGACAGTGTTGACGAACAACTTCACTATTTACTCGAAGCTCGGTTCAACAATGTGGCAACAGCTTGAATGTGGGTTGCAACTGATGCTGCAACAAACTTCAGAGCATTTCCCCTTGGCCAGAGGACTGCGGAAGTGACAGCTGTAAAGATTTGAAAGTCATTCGGCGTGACATGGAAAGACACATTCTTTTAATGTTTGAGTATCTGCCAGAGATTGACCCCTGTGTGAATCAAAGTCCAGCCACCGACGGGAAACCCGCACACAAGGAAGTGACATCAGGTATGCAAAGCGGGCGGGGGGACAGACAGGAAAAGTGACATGCAGATTAACAGAGGGAGGCCGTAGAGTCCTGTGTTTGCTCTGGACGCTACGAGTCTCTGGCTGTGATGCTGTGCAGGAATTTGTTTTGATACTGATGCACATTCATTACGCCACCAACGGCCAAGCAGGATTAGAACAGTTCTGCTTTTGGTTCGAGCTGCAGCTAATAATTACTTCCATTACTGATTAATCTGCTGATCGAATCACAATTCTACACGGGTCGTGCTGTTCGTAACTCGCTCAAAAATAGAACGGTTTCCTCTCAATCAGCTGATTGAATAATTGTTTCTGAGCTACTGTTTGCACAAGCTTCACGGATATTTTTATCAAATGTAATCTCATGCTTGCTCAAGCAAAAAAAAAAAAAGGAAGCATTTTTCATGATTAATCAATTTAGCTTTACCTTGTTTCAGGACAACTAAAAATATCAATAGTGTGTATAAGACGAGGCCGTCTTGACTTATTTATACCCAGTCTTGTTGTTTAATAGCCGAACCTCATACTCATAAACAGGCCATGCTATAGGTTGTATCGAATGTTGGACATATTCGTGCCACCTGTTGATCCTGCTCAAATGAGACACTTGACATGTTTACTTTCAGCATTGGTTTAAGTAAATCATGTGGCACACTGGTTTTCCAGCATCCTCTCTCTCTCTCGCCGTCTGCCTGCAGGTTTCTCAACTGATGAGAGCAACGAACAAAAATGGATACAGCCAAAATGGTGGATACTTTTCATATAACACGGCGCATACATTGTATGCTTATGCACTGCGGCGGTGGCTTGGATTTATTTGCAAAGCCTTCTCGTTTAATGATATGCAGCAGATTAATAAGGCTCAGTCAGAATGCCTGTTACGTTGTGTTCGAGACACAAACCTATCTGGAAAAAATCACTCCTGACAGTTAACGGGTGTCTCTCTGACTCTTTCCTTTGTGACTGATGCAGATGCTGCGCGCAGAAACCCTGTAATGCTCGATCCTCCAGCAGGCTCGAGAGAGCACCGGCACCGTGCTTGACCCAGAAAAAAAGCACTCTCACACACGGAGCTTAAAAATAGCCCGGTCACAATAATCCAAGCATACGCAAGCAGAGTGCTTGACGTTGTTTGCTCAGAGAATATGCTCATTCCCTTCTAAAAATACAGTCTCTGCCCCCCCGTAGGCGGTGACGCAACAGCAGCACACGCCAATGCACGCCGCTCATCACACAGCAGCCTCCCATCTTCCTGCTCCTGTTTCCGACAAAAAAAAAAAAGAAGCCCGTGGCGACTGCGTTTTTGTACCTCTTCCCTTCAGCGTTTCTAGAGCCTGTTAAAAATGTGGCCAGCTGTGGCAGGGCCGCGCACCCTGTTGTGTGTAATGCTACCTCTGAAATGGACTCAACGAGAAACGAGGATGACTGTTTAAAATCGTGTTATTTACTTTTATATCTGTATCAGAGCTGAATTAGACACTAGACAAGGGCTAAAAGCTCTTTCAGGGGGACTGGTTGGACGTCATCTGCGTCAATATGCTGAAACCTTCCCGACAATATGATGCATAATACCACAGGAGCTGTAGGGATGAGGCTAGTAATCACTGCTGCATCTGTGTGACTACAGGAGTCGCCACAAACAAACGAGCGCTCTGAAATGTGCACATCTGCTCACCTCTAAAGAGTCATGAACAGATGATTGCTTTCTGTACACAACAAAGACTGGATTATCCATCAATGGCGAAATGTAGCTTCATTCAGGCGTCTCTACAGGTTCTGCTTTACTACAACAATGAAAGTGGAATTACTTAATCTGTCTGAAGATGCCTCGTATTGTTTAGGTACTTTAGGTCTGAAAGCTACGGTTCATGCACGGATCAGGACTAAGAGCAGCAGCTGGGCCGACGTCTAATGCAGAGCTGAGGTTGGCGTTGACTCACAGGAGGCTTTTCCCAAAGGCCACTATGGCAGCACTCCTTTAAATTTAGCCATGTTTTACTGAGCACCACGCTGAGGCCGAGAAACAGAGAAGGTGGTGAATCCCAGAGGAGCTGGGGGAGGGAGGCAGGATTTCCCTCATGACTGACCGGAGTCAGGACCCCTTTAAAATACAAGTGGAAAATGTTAGCCCCTGAACGGCCCAAAATACCATAGATCAGTTTCACAGCGTTGCTTTGATATTGCAGAGACAACTTCAGCTATGGCAACCACTACAAACACGGACCCGGCCTGTGACAAGAACCCTTGATTGAGTTGATGGGCTTACTCCCCAATCCAGTTAAAATGTCAAAAGGCTTAAGACAATGCCGCTTGTGCTGCCATGCGTTTTGCAACATTGCTCTGAGCGAGGGAGTTTACCATGTACCTGCAGCCACCAAACAGAGCATGAAGCAAACAACAGTGACCAAGTTCTTATCTAAGGCTGTGCGTTACAGAGATTAGACTTCTCTATCTAGTGGAGTGTAAAGGCAAAAGATAAAAGCTATTTATCACACCTCACAGAGTAAATATTGATTTACACCTTAAACATAATAAACAACTATATTCTAACTAGGGATGCACTGAATAATCGGCCACCAAAAAGTTTCGGCTGAAAATGGTTTTAGGCTTTTTTCACCGAAACAACGCGGCCGAAGCAGGATGTACAAGCAAAAAAAAAAAAACGCAGTCAGCACGGGTTTGGCATTGGTGACCAATGCGTTGATCGAGATTGTCTGGTAGATTGCAAAGGCAATGCGGGTAGATCGCGTGCCATTGGATAAAAAAAAATGTTTTAGATGTTTAGTCTAATGATTTATCTGCTGCAGCTCCAGAGCAAACAGCTCTTTATTGCGGCACACATCCACAGACAAGCACAGCTTCAATTAGACTGCCGTCTTTCTTAAATTGACAGCGGTATTTTTCCAAAGCCCTCAGGGAACCAGTTGTTCTTAAAAAATAAAAACAATTATGCTCAGTCTAACCGCATGGTGGATCGATGCCGATTTCCAGCTGCAAAACCTTCTGCTCCGTTATTAATTAATGTACACGAGTGGGGTCAAGTTCAAGACATTCACCCTTTCTCCATACTTAAAAAGCTGTCGGGATGCTTTGTATGCTACGTACACAATACGTCGTTGAAAGAAAGGCAGGAAAACATTTTGGGTGATCCATTATTTACTCGCTTTGAGCTGGACTAGTAAAACAGATGGATGCGACACAATCGAATCTCCTAACACGAGCACAATAAAACAAAACCTGCAACAGAGCAGGTAACAATCATGTAAAACGACTGGGCGTCATCTTGTTCCTGCGCAATAAATGCAGCGAGCCGCCACGGTGGCCAGCCCTCATGCCATTCTGCAGGCTACAGAGTTGGGATGCACAACCTGTCCTTGTTCCTTACTCATCATCGCGGTACAAGGGGAAAGCTAAAAATACTTGACACCCTGTGAGCATCTCCTCCGTTGTGTTCTTCCTCCTCCTCCTCCTCCTCCTCCTCGTCCTCTTCCTCCTACAGTGGCCCTGCAAGTTGGAGCTGCTTCTAAAAATGATCCTACACGGGGAGGGAACGAAGAAGAACAACTACAGAGCACATGCACAGTGGAACAAGGCGTCGTGAGAGGAGCCAAACTCTGATTAGTACAGAGATAGAGGTACAATTAACAAACTACAAGATATTCTTCAAATACTCTGCTTGGAGGATGTCAGAGAGTGTCACAGGTACTGATTGGAAATGTCACATACAGCAATAATTGACTGTAAAAGAAAGCCACAGCTGGTGCAGCAATCTAACTAGCAAATACAGTTGGATTTATATTAAATAATCTTACGGTAAACGTGAATCCCGTCCAAGGCTGAGTAGTAAATCTGACTTAATCTAAATCAAATGAGAATGAGAAGTAAAGTTTTAGATTTCATAGCCCCGTAGCATGTAATTAAAATACAACCCAAACAAATGTGGTGCCCGGTGAACGCTGAGAAGCTTCTTTAATAACGGGAGCCATTGTTTTCTTTCACGCCTCAGTGGTGCTCAAACCAGCCCACCGTTCTCCAAAATGGGCCAGTTACATACCAACTCGGTCTCTAATCAACACCACGGCTTCACTCTGAAATCCAAAATTAGATGACCTTATATGCAAATTACGCTCGGATTAATCGGTTACGTCCCAAGGTTAAACGAGGATCTCCCCTCGCTGTCATTCTCTCCGAGCGCGCTCAGACGGCCCAAATCAACCGAGCGGAGAGGGGTCTTATGTAACTCCAGCAGACGCGGAAAAGGAAAGCATCGCTACACTAACATTGTGTCCGTTCCATTAAGTAATCCATGTAGACCACAGGACAGAGAACGCTCTTGCACATTTAGGCAAACATCCCCGCCGGTGCCTCTGTGAGTGTCGGACAGCGACGAGATCCTGATGCAAATTAAGGCCTTGATGCTGATGTGGCGCCTACTGCTGGGTACTTTCTCACCACTGGCAGCACAGAAGCACGGCACAAAGGATGAACAACAGCAACAAATGGATTTCCAGTATCACTGCCACTGGCAATCTCTCACAATAGTGCAAAGTAGCTTTGATCACATACAGAGATGTGGCTGAGACTCATTATTGCAGCGAGATGACGCCTACATTATAAGCTGTGGCAGATTCATTCGGATTCAACCAGAAAATTTACTAAAGATCAACTGGTTTGCAGGAGTATTTTATATAAAAAGTTTACACCGTGTTATCAGATATATTTCCCTCACATTCAGATTAACTGCTCTTACTAGCTGTAGCGCAGCAAAACAAGATTTTTGGACTAACCACGTGAAGGAAGAAAAACGAGTTATACTCAACAAAACTTGTGAAGAAAAATGTTTCGCCTTAGGCAAAAACGTATTTCCTTTTCAGCCCCTTTATCCTCTCCATCATTGCTTCAACGGGGCGGTTACCATGGAGACACAGAGGGCCCTTTCCTTATTCGTTGCCAAGATGAAGTCAGAGTGACGAGGGAAGTATAGACCAGGCGCTGCCAGGGCTGATACTTCTTTCTCCTGTTTCTCCTGTCTCCACTTTCACTTCTGTCCGTCTCCGTTGTCCCCAACCGTTCACACTGCACTCAGCTATGCTGGAGACGCTCTTTATATAACAGACTCCAGGATTTAAAAAAACTGAAAAGGCCTAAGTACGACAATCTAGGCTTCACAGGCCGAAAAGGCTGCTGTCTAATACTGCTTCCACTGCTAATACTTAAACCGAGTGTGAGGACAAGCCTGCTTCCACCTGCTTCTGTGGAGAGTTAGAAATGCCCTATGCCCTGTGAAATTATGATGCAAGTTTTCTTCATGTAGTTTAAGATTAACCTCGTGGGCCTCTGACAGCTATTGTTTCATATGTCTAGCAGTGGCTTTACAACAATGTGTACTTTGACAACCTCAAAGGAAAACTACACGTGAACAGAGGGCAGAGGAAACAACAAGCCTTGGGCAAAGAGTACACTGCAGGAACAATGAACTTGAAATGGTGTTAGTTCTGTGCATTCGTTGGACCAGCTGTTTCATTTCTTCTTTTTTATCTTAAGGCATATTTATACGTGCAGCAATACAAAATGAACTTCAAGTTGAACTGGCTGCAAAACCGAGACCTTCAAAACAAAAAGGGAGTTACAGCTCCGACCTAACAGTAATCTGCATTTGCTTCAGCTTTTGCTTACATACTGTGTCCTTTCTTCTTAAATTCAAATGATCTGTTTAGTTAAGAAGCATGTTTATTTAGGGACACGGTGCACCGTGCAAATTAACAGCGATAGTGATAGAAGAAGCTGCTCGTGAAAAGCTGAGGCCGTCTTCTGCCCTTTAGTGAAATACCTCAAACCCTCTCGTGCAACGCAAATAATGCAGCCTTCCCAAATGTGTCCTACCCACGGAGCAAAAGAGTGCAGCAGACTCTCATACTGACCATAAATGGCCATTTTCAAAGATGCTCTTGATCCTATGACTTTGGCTAACATTTCAGTGGGCTCTAACTGAGGTCAGATTTCCTTGCCTTGTGGAAAACCCATGCTTTGGGATTTTCTTATCGCAGCTTGTGCCCATTAAAAACCAGAAACTCTCGGATTTATACAATAAAGAGTTCTGACATCTCTTCTCTCGCACACACCACTCTGAATAGAGACGTGTCTTTGTTTGGCACATAGAAGAGCGGTTAACGCAGACAGGCCTCCCAATAAAAGCCTATGCAGTGGGAGTAAAAAAGGGAAAGACGGGAAGCGAGGGGAGGAGGGTTAGGGTCTGAAGGAGTCTATTTTTAGGTTCAGAGAAATCAGGTGTCTGTGGCCAGTGGAAAAGAAAGAAGAGCGTGGGTAAAGTGACATGAAGCAGGGCTGTCGCTTTCATTTTACATGATCCATGTGACTCAGAGCGCTGCAAGGGCTGGGGGGGTAGAACGAGGATAGAACAAAACACAAACATATATTAAATGGCATATGACTATGTGTGCCGCTTTGGTTTAAAAGCTGTAAAGACAGACGTTAAACAAATGATATGTGCACACTCTGAAGATGAGCGACGGTTTCACAATTATTGTGGAAATGATGGACAAAGCAGGCAGCTCCACTAACCAGCAATTTCTTCATGGACTGGGTGCGGCAATCTGCTCCCTGCAGATTAGATTAGCTAACACATCAACTTTGCCTCTTTCTGCAGCAGAGTCAAGAACTTGCTCAGTAGAGAGGGTGTGTGTCAGCCTTGTTCCCCCCGTCAAGATGCACACAACAGACTTGATTCATCTTCCATAAGATGAAACTCAAGTAGGGACACAAGACGGTGTACGAGTGCTATAAAAAGACCTCAGCTCTTC
This sequence comes from Planiliza haematocheilus, assembly GCA_005024645.1. Classification (NCBI taxonomy): domain Eukaryota; kingdom Metazoa; phylum Chordata; class Actinopteri; order Mugiliformes; family Mugilidae; genus Planiliza; species Planiliza haematocheilus. The sequence goes on along the minus strand of SRSE01001388.1, from coordinate 4,182,487 downwards.
TTCGAAGTCCACCCACATAGGCAGAAAATCTAGTGTCCAAAGGGAAGGGAGATATGGAGAAGACGCACACAAAGCGCTTGCCTTCGTCTCATTTCCCAGACAACACCGCTGTAGGAGCATTAGCAATGATGTGCCATTCATCAGTTGGCTCATCACGGATGCGTGGGGACAGGTTGTGCCCCTGTTGTCCCTGTCAACAGCTCGACACCAGCATTAGCATCACCTGCTTTGTTCGAGGAGGCTGAGGAGGGAGAGAAGGAGGGCGAGAGGGAGGGAGAGAAGGAGGGAGGGAGGCTTGGGGGAGAAAGATGGAGTCCGAGGAGCTCGAGATGCAGAGAAAACACAATGTTCCCTTCAGTGTTTGGCTGGAACCCAGGTGCAAGATGGAGGCTCATCTGAAGTACTGTCATGAAGCCTGATTGTCCACTCAAGATGAATTAAAAGAAAAATTAGACCTTCAGATAGCAAGCCAGCTGGCAACAGGTCCCTAAACTCCAGTAAGAGGACATCATAAATGGTTTCTCAGGACTGCTTCAAATCCCTGCAGGTGCCTGAACGGTTTCCACAAATACATCAGCGGTTGGTGAAACTGTTAACCTTCTCTGATGTGCTCTTTAAATAGGCTTGTACAGACCAATCTGCCCACTATGAAAGTTAGTCATTAGTCATCTTAAATATATAATGGGACAATGACGTTGTTCATTCAAGTTTTCCCCGCGAAACAAGTCAGCACCGGATCACACAGGCTTGTTACGTCAGTTTTATTTAAAGCCGAAAATCACTAATGACGCGTTTACCTCAAGGGGCCTTATAAACTTTACGGTATGCTACGCTTACTGTTTACTACAGGATCAGTACTTTCATGTCTGAAGTAGGAGTGTACTGATTAAGTTAAAATGTCCACAGTTGACTCGTAGCTCTCCCACGTGGCATTTGTACCGACCACCCCAAGCACTGGCTGGAAAAAACGAAAGACTCTATCGACCAAAAGATGTAATTTAGAGAATGTCAAAATGCTAGACTTTGAAGAAGCTGCCTTTTTATAAATAACACAGGTGTGTGCAGTGCAAACAGGATGTTCTTTGTCTGAATCATACCCAGTTACCCATGTGTCAAGACTGATGATGAGGAGTGCCAGGGAAACCGTCCTGCACAGTCACCAACATTATCATCCTACATACGTTGAAATGATCACCCTTACTGAATAATAAAAAAAAGAAAAGAAAGCATCAAGTCTCGTCTTAAAAAGCGCTCTATTCTGTTATCTGACAAAACAACCCAGAACAACAGTTAAGACCTAGTTCGCTAGAGCCACTTCCTGCTTCAGTAACCAAACAACCTAACAGTCGTGTCCTCTAACAGAAAATAAATACAGCCCATGTGATATTTTCTGAAGCTGCTTTTGTTGACGATTTTACACTTTAACAGAGAACGCAGTCACAACCGGTGAAAATCCCTCCCGGTGCTGTCAGAGCCAGTAAAAATCAATCTCAGAGATATGAAGCTAATGTGACACGACTGTTTGTATGTGGACGTTATCGTCTGTGGGCTTGTTGTGAATCTTGTCTATGACCTTAAGAGTCTCTCTTTGAGCACAATTGAATTCCCAGATTACACGCAGAGCCGCGCTATAAATGGACTTTCTAAACAATCACGCAGCCGAAATAGCACAATAACAATTTGAAAAAGAATTCAGTAAGTCTGGGAAATAAACAGGAGAAATGCTAGGTCTCCAATGTTTGTCCGTTTTAATAAGGCAGGAAAAAGGTAAATGAGAATATTAGCAATCTCTTCTGTTTTAACAGCTACAGCTCTGCCACCGTCCACTGCATCTTATCAGCAGTCTTTGAAATTATACTGCTACCTTGTCTTGGGTATGAGTGACAGAGATTGTGCTATATGGTGGGTGGGATACGAGACGCAAAATATCAGCGTGCAATAAATGTCCAAAATAGTCCACAGTCTGGTCCACGTAAAGAGCCAAGACCATCGTTAAACAAACTGCACTAAATGTCTTGAAGAAATTACGACGTTACACAACGGCTTTTTACAATGCCAGTCGAAATGGAGCAATGCGATTTGAGAAAATACCAGATTACGACACAAACGAGTAAATTTAGACACGTACATCTTGAGGGGAACATGTCAGGGCAGCCGGAGCTCATTCACTCACAGTCAGCGTAACTCATTTTATTGTGTGTTTCTGGTGTTTCTTCATTCTTCCTGTACCTGTGATCTCATCTGATAATCAGCTCAAATTGTACACACATGGAACCAAAAGATGTGGTGAGCAGCTGCATACGTCATTCGAACTTTAACTGGCAGGAAGTGCGTCTCGTCTCGCTCCCTCGACTAACATGCAGTTACTCTGTGGCTTGTTTGTCATGTGTGTTCTTATTAATGGGAGGGTTATTTAAAGAGTCGCAAGTAAACCGGGGGTTAACTGTAGGAACCCAGATGATTTGTCACATGTAGGGGAAAAAAAACACTGATAGAAACCACACAGAGCTACGAATACTCAAACGAGGCCGGGGCACATGTCTAAAAGCTACGGGCTCTTCTGTCAGGAATTTTCCACTCCACCGTCACTCAGTCATACAGGGCGTATTTACAGCGTTTTCCTCCTGACCATCAGGAGGTTGTCGGGCACTCCCGTAACTGTGTAGCATCAATGGAGTGTAATTTTAGTCTTGGAAAAAGAGACCTGTGTGACATGAATGAGCAAACATTGGCACGGTGTCTGAACGCAGTTAGCAATTATTATCCTCATCCATCAAAACTGTTGTCGCAGTGTCTCCACTTTGTGTCGTCTAAAGCAAAAAAAGAAGAAAGAAAAAAAAAACTGTCAGAGCTGCTTCAATTCAACAACCGGCGAACGGGGAACAAAAGACGGCCGCATATAAAATTCTCAACTGCGCAGACAATGGGCTGATTCATAATCACCTCCACTCTTTCTCCTTCAGGGGTCTGATGTTGTGCTCGCCACATTCAAGAGAGACACCTGAGAGTTGGAGAGCTATCAGGTCTCAGCCTCTCGACTACTACTCTCCAATATTCCTTCCCTGTACGTGGATTTAACCCACAATGGAATACTTTGCAGAAGTCACTGTATAGAAATCCTCACAATGTTGCACTGAACTCAAACAATGTCAGATCTTGACAATAGGACAACAGCTGCATCTAAATTAACAGCCCTTAAGCTGCTAATTAATTACTAGATTAATCATTTTTTTAGTAACATAGCTCATATAATTTTTAAACTGAATGAATATTTGAAATCCATTGAAATTACTTTGAAAGTCTTTATGAAATGAGATTCAAGTGAGCCCTTGTCTAGGGGATGGATGTCACAGATTTTAACTATATTCAGCCTAGTTTAATGTTAACATATCTATAGTATAAGCAAGATGTTGTTCCACGGCCGGCTACTTAAAAACGCATTAAAAAAAAGGTCCTTAAACTAAAACATTAAGGCAAAGTGCCAAAAGAAATGTAACCCTGTAGAGAAGAACTAAAACGAGCTCTATACTCACATGCACACATATACCCCCAGTGTATATTTATCTAAGGGTTAGGACTAATGTGAAATAAGTCAACTGTTGAGAGAGGTCTCAAAGACTTTCTGAGTCCTGTCTGCACCTCTGCAATGCTGCAGCTTAGCTTGAAAGAGGTGCACATAATGTTTAGTGTAAAAAGAACAAATAGAGGAATCATTAAAATACATGTTAAAATAAAAAAAAACACACACAGCAGTAAGTAAGAAGTAGATGCAAATCTTTGCTTTGCACCAAAACACCAAAAAAAAAAAAAATATTGATAGGAATTTGTGATATAAGTGTTTTTGGACTGTCTGTTTCCTCATGTTGAATAACTTTCCAGTCTTGCACTCGCAGTTTCACTGACCTTATTGGAGAGATTGGTTAATTAAGCTGTATAACTAGAACTATCCCTATCACTATGCAAGCTAATTGCAGTACTACATACTTCAACTGCTCAAGAGAATACTTTTACTCAGTTACTATATCAAATGTGTTCGGTGCAGGGGCGTAGCACCAAATTCTGGGCCCTGTACACTCTCAATGTCAGCGGGCCCCTATCCATGCCAGTGCACGAAGCGCACAGCAAAAAATATTTACATGGGCTCTCTCCCTACTCAGGCCCTGGGTAGTCAGGTCCCCTTTCCCCCCCACTACCACGCCCATGGTCCAGTGACACAAAGTAGACAAACTGATCTTGAAAGTCATGCAAATTTGAGCAGCCCCGCCCATGTGCAACACATGCGCATATGTGTGTGCCTGTTGGTGAAAGGGAAGGAAGTCCTCCAGTAAGTGAAAAATTAAAAAAAAAAATGGTTAGACAAATATCTTCAAACGCCTACAGCCTCTTAAAGGTCATGTTAGTAGTAAACGGTAAAGAAGGTGGTAGGCAGTCACATGAATTCTAGGTCATGAGTGATGCTGATGCTGCAGGCGATGGCCTTCGCTTCAGGCACTTTAATCATCAGAGTGGCACTTCAGCGACTGAAGAACAGTCAGTAGCATGAGCAAGCCCTGTTTATGTTGTACGTCCTCATGACGCCGCTGAAAGTAAATATCCCACCAGCCACCAACAGCCTTTGTAGTTTAATGGCTACATTTAGCGTAAATAAAAAGCAATGCTTCAGCCAAAAAAATGTGAGTCACGTCTCTCTAAAAGTTAAAAACCACAAGAAACTCAGAAAAGAGCAATGCTTTCAGAGCACAGACAGACAAAACAATGCACACATCTGTGTAAAGTTCACTTGCACTGAACACAACTCTTTCACCTTACTGTGAACAGAGCGGATCAGAGCGGATCATGCAGAGTGTGTCACACAAATCCACCACCCTTCAAGAGAAACAGAACACAGGTTTTAACATGTTTTAACAGGAGAGCCACTGTTCAAAGTAGTATCGGCCCGTGTGTGCTGTACTGTAATTCTTTCTCTGACAACTTCGTCCAAGTGCAGGCCAGTTCTTGTTCTTATAAGGCTTAGCATAGATCTCAAATTAGTAACATGGATAGCTCAAATCTAGCGTCAAATCTGAACCCAGTTTAAAGACACACGGGAAATAAAACAGGGGGTGAGTGTGGAGCGTCACCGTGGTGCAGCAGCTCCTGTCCTCATAGCAGAGCCATCATCTGGACAACAGACGCCACAGCCAGCGAGTCAGCACTGCCTCCATGACTCACCCTGGCCCTGCTGAGTCAAGTGAAGTGACTCTTGATGCTTGATTTCACAAAGTCATATTGAAATAGAAACAGGCCTCCAGTATAGGAAAAACAAGCTTGTGGCATGCAGGATTTTAGCTGAGCCATAAACAAAACCATAGATGAGATGTCAGATTTAGGCTCTCCTTCATCTCCTAGTGAACACATGTCAAGTCAAGCGTGCAGTCATTTGCAGCAGGGTCTTAGATAAAATCTCACACGGCCATGGCTGTTACCGGAAAGTGTCTCAGTGAGAAAAAGCATGCTAAAAAAGAGGAAGATCACGAAGCCTTAACAGATGTACCACTGGTTTCAAATGTTATTAAAGCAGATGCATGTTTCTATCAGCACAGATCCCTCTCACGAACATCTCACCAGGCTTTGACAAGCCGTGGGCAGCACAGCAAACAGGGCCGTTGCATGATAGCTGACAAACATGCAGGAGGAGGAATGCAAAGTTATTCTAAACACATTTGATGGCGGGTTAGGACACCACAGCCTCGGAGAATACGATGTACCTAAGGTGACGTTGCATCTCTGGGAGGGATGATCAAATTTGAACTGGAGTAAACCCACCGTCAGTTAGTTACCTAGCAACATGGCAGCACGGTAATGACAAATTGATGGCTTGCAGGGCTCATCACATACCTGATGCACAATAGTGATGCACCTCTGGTTTCACAACAATCCAGCACTCGGCGATTCAAAGTTCATCGGCGTTCCCTGGAGGGTTTTGTGGGGGGTCACTGATCTCTCCAGTAAAACGGGTTTCCGTCAGCACGAAGCAGCCGCCGACTTGATGGGGTCTGCAGGCGATGCCATAACTGACAGGAAAGCATCGAAAGTCAGCGACTGGTTTCCTTTACGTCGCCGTGTGTTTGGCCCTCCGACATACGAAGGACTGAGGGTACGACTCGTAAAGATGACACGCAGAGAAACATCATCCGCCCGGCAGGGTGTTACATGACATCAACCGCCGTTTCTGCCCGTGTTTACAAAATCTGGCCACATCGTTGCGCCGGAGAAACACACGCTGGATTTCCTCAATCCACTGGAAAGGCCAGAGTAGATGTGGTAACGTTAAAATGTCCTTGAATATCCAAGCTTCCCCTCGCTTCAGTTGGCGGCTGGGCTTGTTTCCGAGGTGAGGACAAGGTAGTCGGCTGTGAGCTCAGGACAGCAGCTGCTGCCTCCGTCCAGAGAACCGGGAAGAGCGAAGAGCAAACAGATGAAGAGCTGTAGCCATCGTAACTTGTCACTCCTCAAGTCTGAGCCGCTGCAAGACTTCAGTCCTTTCAAGCACGACACGAAATACTCACAAGTTAACCCGCGCACAGCGACATTTCCGGTACATATTTCGAAGTAAAAGTCGGACTTACATGGTTTGTTGAAATTTGTGAAAGCTTTCACTGCCCCACGTACACAAATTCATATATCAGTATATGCAAATATTAAAACATAAATTACAGATACAATGAAAAAAACATACTACAGGAACACAAACACCGCCTCCTCTTTGTCTCTAAAAGATGACTATCACAACTTCCGGTATATGTCTTTTCTTCTGTAAGCTTAATGAAAAGAGGACAGTTTATCCGTTTTGATAGTCGGGCGCCCCCTGCAGGCAAAAAAGTTACACGGTGGAAACTAGTGTAACCAGTGGTTACGTATTTCCGCAGGCATAAGCACATTGGACGTGAAAACACAAAGATTCATGTATAGCAACCGGATCCCGCACAGTGGAAAAGCCACCACCTTATACACACATGTGTAAAGCAAATAGACAGACATGTTTGCTGATCTCAATTTTCTGTAAAATGTGGCTGAACTGTTGAAGTAAGATGAAGTTGGCATTAACTGTTGAATGCAATTGAATGTAATAGCATCTGCTTTAGTGATCTCTGCATCAGTATTTACCATGCAATTCTGCATGGGTTAACAACACGGAAATCTTGTGGCGCTGTTTTTTTTAACCTAAAAAGGCAGAAACGTTCAAAATCAGTGTGACCACAAGGCTGCTGCCTCAGCTCAGTGAACTACAGTCTGCTGACAAGTTTCATTTCCTACACAGTTTAAGGAAATCATTTTTAGTGACTGACTTACCGCTTCACTCAACAGTGGGCCCTATCACCCACCACGAACTGTAGATAGATAGATAGATAGATAGATAGATAGATAGATAGATAGATAGATAGATAGATAGATAGATAGATAGATAGATAGATAGATAGATAGATAGATAAATTCAGTAATTAGAAACCAGCAATATCGGACTAATGTCATCAGGTCATTGGAGAGATTAATATTTTTTCATGTGACCTACATAGTTTCCTGGTTGACTAATTATAACATCGTCTGTTGTTGTTTTTTCTACACATGAACGTTTTTGCAATAAATGTATTTATAGCTTCAGCGACCATCAACTATTTAGTTAAAAACAGGCCCTACTACAGAGCAAATTTCTCCCAGAGTGTTTGGCATTGATTTCAGTGTTGGACAACTTACAAACACAACAAAGACGAAATAGGTTCATATTCAACAGCAGAGTGTTGTGTAAAACAATGCAAATCAATGCAGAATAAAAATGTGTTATGTATGCTGTGACGAGAATGACAGATTAATGAAGACAGCTAACCTAGTGAATTGACAGCTATTAAAATACTCCATTCATGCTCTTGTTGATGCTGTTTTCAATGTGAAAGGGATTGTTCCCATTTCACTATGTTGTTACAGGAACGGTGAATTAACCACAGTGAAGTACCCTGTGGACACATTTCTCACAATGCTGCATATTGATTTTGTGGACACCGAAGGCTGTGTTCAGACTATAGTTTACATTTATTACAGGTGTTTGAACTGTAAACTAATTTCAGTTGTCACAGTGTGACTGAAATAGCCAATAACTCACTGTTCAGTCAACTCATTACAGTTCATTCTACTTCTATAAAGAACCACACTCCAAGGGACAAAAAGAAAAGAAAAAAGAACGTCATACTTTATTGAACTTTATTTTAACACTGTCATTTATCATTAGTGTTAGTATCAATTACACATTCCCATAATAAACTAATATTCCTGGCTTCATAAGGTCTAAATATTACAATACTGTTTGACATTTATTCTGCCAGTTATATTTTACTACTCAGTTATAACCACATAATATAACGTGAAAGTCTGTGCATGCAGTTCTTTTTATACGCACAGAAGTAGAGAGGGCTACGTGGCCATGTATTAAACCTTTCTACAGTCATCACCACTTAGCTAAGTCAACATACAATAATTACAAAGATTATCTAGATTATTATAAAATCAGAAGATGAGGGTTTGGGGTTATATTTGATCGCATGTTAATTATATATAAATAAACTACTTTAGATCAAATTAAATATATTTTATGAAAAATGTAATTAAACACGTAGAATTTGTTTAATTTACATCATGTTAACTGATATTTCGCTAAAAGACTAATGGAGGCGGTGTTGGCTTAACACACCCACAATTCTGGCGACGAAGAAGAATATAGCGCCTGCTGATTGGATGACTGTTGACCAAAACGAGGAAGACGAGACTGCACACAAACATGGGCTGTGACCGTGAGGGACTGTTTCATGTTTTTTAGGGAATGGATATTTCTTTCTTTGGAGAAATATCCATGAAAATGTAATGTAATGTCAGGGCTTGTTTCATTCATCAGCTGTATCTATGGTGTGTCCAGTCGGGTCATATGGAGAGGTTCTCCAAGTATCTCTCCGCTGCTAAGCAAGTTACCTGCTGGAAAAACATGTGTTTTGGCAGTCGGTAAAAAGGACTTGATAGATCTTCCTGACCTGATTGAGGATGAGCTTGAAGAGCAGTTTGTGCGAGGATCTGGACCTGGAGGACAGGCCACCAACAAAACCAGCAACTGCGTGGTGCTGAAGCACATCCCCACTGGGATTGTAGTTAAGGTTAACCTTGATCTCTTTGTATTTGTTGTGGTCTGTTAGTATGAATGTTAATTGTGAAATAATGATCAAAATCAGATATGTTGAGACTAGGTCTGTAGATGAAACACATCAACATTTCACATTTCCTTGTTTTTCTTCTCGACACCTTTAAGGCTTCTTGTTTGCTTAAAAGTTCAGTTTACCGCTAAAATCGTACATTTTCCAAAATAGACTACAGCAAGATGACTTCTCTTTGTTTACAACCAAAGTAATGTGATTTTATAACCATTTCTCTCCCCAGTGCCACCAGACTCGATCTGTGGATATAAATCGAAAACGAGCCCGGGATATTTTGAGAGAGAAGCTTGATGTTGCCACTAAAGGAGAGCTCAGTGAAGTTATTGTAAAGATGAAAGAATCAGTGGTGAAGAAGCACGAAAAGAGGAGAAAAGCAAACGAGAATCTGGAGAGGAAAAGGAAATTTAAAGAAGATTTGACTGCAGACTCCAAACCTGGAAATGACACTGTTTAAAAAGTTGGTGTGGAAGATGGAAGAAAGACATAACTACCTGAATGATCCCGTGGGTTATAGATTCTGCAAATCCTGGAAAGTCTCAATATCATATTCAATCAACCCTTTATTTGTAAATCTGTCATTCATTTAATGTTGCAATGTGAATAAGATCAAAGAGGAGGAGAATAAAATATAGTCTACCAACAATGCTGAACCTGTGTTGTGCATCTTGTAGTGCTTGAAGGCTGGTCCCCAGAAATGATCCACAATGTGGGTATATGTGCTTTTAATTAAAAAAATAAAAAAAATAAATGGGCTGATAAACATAACTTTTATCACTAGATGTCAGTAAAAGCCTTCAGTCGTAAACCTCACTGAACATACATACATGACATAATTCCTGTGCAGTGGAAGAAGTATTCAGTTCCTCAATTCATGTAAAAGTACCAATATAGTAATGTAAAGAATATTTCCAAAAGAAGTCTTGCAGATTTTTAGTTTAACTAAAAAAAAAAAAAAAAAAAGCAGAAGCAAATATACCAGCTGTAAAATTCACTGTCCTGATTTGCTCCCTCTGAAAGAGAGAATATTATATCTTTATATTATAATTTTGGAGCATCACTGTGTAAGGACCATGTTACTGTTGTAGCAGCCGTTTGAACAACTGTCTGAAAAACTGTATTGTATAAATGTATATAACCCTAACCTGTCACAGCAGATAAAGAAATTATTAATTGGAGAGAATTTTTAAAAGGGTTCTAGCAAAGAAATGGGGTTTCAGTTATTATTATCATATTATTATTTGGCCCTGCGATAGATGGAGACCTGTCCAGGGTGTACCCCCACCTCTTGACCGATTACAGCTGGGATAGACTCCAGCAGACCCCTGCGACCCATAACAAGAAAAAGTGGGTACATGAGATGAATAAATTAATAAATGAATATTTTTATTTGCCATTTTCTCCAGTCTCAGATTTTTGGTGACATTAAATCATTTAAAATTTTAAAAACTGAGCTATGAGTGAATTTTAGAAGGAAAAATGACTGTCTGTAGGAGTTATTTATAATCCATTGGCATCTGAAAGTGGCTGTCACAAGCAAAAAAGGCTGGAAACCACTGGTTTTATCTTCAACAATGTGCTGCATTTTATGATATTTTCATACTATCCACAGCGTGAAATCTAAAGTTTACAAGAAACTAGTAACTAGAAAGTTCCCAAACAAAGGTAGTAAGTGGATAATAAAAGTACTGTTTCCTCTCAAAATGCAGTATAAAATTGTTTTAAAATGAAAATACTACTGAAGTAAGTGTACTTATTTATGTTACACCAAGGCCCTTTGGCACTTATATCGACTACATATGGCTGTGCTCGGATATTATTCTCTTATCACTGCTTATTATTTATTTCTGTTGCTGGTTTTAGGATTCATTTAATCCATTTAATACAGCTGACATCAGTTTACAAGACAGGCGCAAGCAGCATGCAGTTTGTCTGAGTCCAGCGTTTGCCGAAGATTGATGTGACGTCAGAACAGTGGCCAATAGGAGACCTGCTTCCATGCTCGCGCTCCTCCCGCCTGGATGAAATAGCCAATGAGAGGCGCCGTAGCGTTTTTAAATCCACCACGAACACTGTTGTGGTCAGATGGTGTTCGTTGCAGAAATAGATAAATGTACAGTGAGCAGCCCGAGGGCACAGAGGGCATTTTCTAAAAGACACCACGTCTTCTTTGGATTTTTATTCTGGAAACTGAAATGGCAAAAGGTAAAACATTTTAACGCGTTGTCGTTTGAGCTATACATTTGTGTCATAGAGCTGTAGCAGTAGTCATGTGGCGGACCGCGAATGCTAGTTCACAAATAAAGTACCAACTCTAAACAAATGTAGCAGTTTACAAGTAAAACTCGCGGGTAATGGGCAGCTTGTTTACACTGTTGTGTGAATTTGATAAACAATGCGTACATGTATTTGTTTCCGTGTTGATAAAGGGAAGAAAAATGTGCTAAGAACCGACAAAAAGCCCGAGGACTCTGTTGCACATCTATACACCTCAAAGACTGAGACAAAAGAAAACAAGCCAGCAGCTAACAAGGTATGTTTTTGCTGTTTGGTTTTATATATTTACTAGCTTTTGCTTGTCAGGATGTCTATACTGACATTTTGTATTAACCCACTTTACTATAACCCCACAAGGTAGTAATGCCTCAGTTTATACAGTGAACTTGCTGCAGGACGCTTTTTGAATCTAAGCCGAGTTGTGCACCGCCCCCTATAGACCAATTATGAAAGGGTTAAGTTTATGTTATTGAAGTCATGTACAGTGCTACCCTTGTCACCCCAAAATAATTTGATTCTATTCCTAAACATATGACAATATTTAAATGTCTCATTCAGCCACCGTTTGTATTTCTTATTGGAATAACTGCACATATGGAAAATTAGTTTTATCCTCTTCTTGAACCCAGAACAGAAAGATCAGATAAAAGCGTTGTGACCAACCGCATACAATCCATCAATCCTTAATGCAAGTGTACGTAGAAACTATGCAGCTCTCCACAAAAGCCAAAGACCTAAAGACTGTCAGTATGACATTGCTTGAATTGCCAAAACATGTCCTTCCTTATTCAGTTTACACCACAACTACTGGCAGGCAAAACCGTGAAGTCTAAGCAACCTGTTTACATGTGCTACTGGTCTCTGTATTTAGACAGCTGTATGGTTCTGAACACAGTCTTATAAAATGCGATGCCTTATTCATTGTTGCTCTTCAGTAATGTAAATTGTTGTTGTTATTATTATTCTTGCAGAATATCACAGGTAAAGGGCCATCAATTCTCCAGAGCCTGCGGAGTCCAAACAAACCTAGATCCCCTTTGAGTGACGGTTCAAGTATGTTGATCCAGGAAGGAAATGATCCTGATGCAACAAATCCAGACACGTCAAGGTCAAAAAAAGGTGAACTTTTTGCCTAATCTGAAATGTAATTTCTATAGTTTGTGACCTTATGGAACCATGTGTGCCATAGTAAATGGTAACAGTGATCACTGACCTGTCTTATGACACAAGTTAACTGTGTTTCTAAAGGAACCTCACCCTCTTGATTAAGGCTAAATGTTTAGAGCAGCTGTCAGTTTCATTCTGTGTTCCTTCTTCGTTTTAGACATACCCACTGAAACTAAATCTGACAGCTGTGAGTCCAAAGAGCAGAAACCTGAAATGCCTAGTCACAGTCATGGGATAAGTAAGCAAGCTACTGACAAACTGGAGCAAACAGAGTCCTCCAGACCGACGGATGCCCGGTCTGCAACAGACAGCAAAGTTTCAGCATCAAAGTCTCGGAATAAAACTGGTCGCAAACTTGGAGCAAAGAAGTGAGTCCATGTAGCCGACATTGTCAACATCATTTGAAGAGAGACTCCCCTTCACAGCCAGTTGCACAAACATAATGTCTCATTACTTTGATCACGTCTTTCTTTTCAGGACAGAGAACAAACCTCCTCAAAACAGAAAGGTCACAGATTATTATCCCATCAGACGGAGTAACAGAAAAACAAAATCAGAATTAAAGGTCTGTAAAGAGGGAGAGAGAGAGAGTGGGACAGGGGGTTCTTATTGTCTTATTTTTGCTAAGTATACTTTGATCCATTTATTGTCACCAGAATGAAGAGCATAGTCACATTGATGACCTGATCAAGAATGGCATTGAGGAAGGGATGCAGGTAACATTTCATGGTTTGAATCAGTCATGCCATTTTCTATGTCATATACTGAATGCAGAATGATTTAATAGGTATTTATATATGTAGGCACCAGCTGTCTCATCTATATCTATTAACATTTTTCTGCGTTAACAGGTCAAACACATGGAAGGAAAGGGGAGAGGAGTATTTGCAATGAAGGCCTTCAAAAAGGGGGATTTTGTTGTGGAGTATCACGGAGACCTGCTGGACCTTGCTGAGGCTAAAATAAGAGAGGCCAAATACGCTGAGGATCCCCAGACAGGCTGTTACATGTACTACTTCCAGTATCAGACTAAAACCTACTGGTAAGTTCAGATGCACCACTTAAGGCCAGTTGAATAAATACTGTGTAAACACAGAAAGCATGCATACATTATTTCAGAAGCATATTGGTTTAGAATCTGGATATGGAAAAAGACTGGAGCTGTCATAGGAAATTAGTTGTAACATATTTTAAAGGTTTCTTTAAGAGTGTAGTAAGATTACTGCTTCAGGCATGGACACCTGTTTCGTGTTGTGTTGACATTGTTATCTTCAATGTATTACAGTGTAGACGCTACAAAGGAAACGAGTCGTCTTGGGAGACTGATCAATCACAGTAAGACTGGAAACTGCCAGACCAGACTTCACCCCATCGATGGAACCCCCCATCTGATCCTGGTGGCTTCCAGAGACATAAAAGCAGAGGAGGAACTGCTGTACGACTACGGCGACAGGAGTAAAGATTCAATCTCAGCTCACCCTTGGCTCAAATACTGAAACCTCGACTATACATGTCCACTTTCAGATAAATTGGTGCTCTTATTTGAAAGGTGGTGTATCTGAACAGTCTCCAAAATGCTTTTTTCTTTTTCTTTTTTTTTTAAATTAAGCATTTTGTTGTTTTAAATGCTGACTAAAGCTATGGACAGTGTTTTGCAGAACATTTGTTTTTATCATGCTTTTATACTTTTCTTAAACAATAGATGGATTGTAAGCCTGAAGAGCATTTTTCATTGTTGAAGCAGAGTTTTCATTATCTGTGTGGGTTTCCTTTTGTAATGAATTCTGCCTATTGTAAATTATTACCTGTGCTGTAAATTGAAGAATAAAACACAGATGATATTTCATTCCATTGTGGCATTGTTACCGTTCAACTCTGGCTCTATACTACGGCAAATATGTACCATCTATGGTAATGGTGTCATTAGTTGCGAGATGTGCAACAGTTTTGAGATAACTGGTTAATTCAGTAACATTAATCTTATTTTGTTCTATAGTAAATGAGAAATCTGCTAACAAAACAAATTATATACCTTACAGGTGTATAATTGTAGTAAATTCTGCCATTCTCCAACATGTAGTACCAGACTACTCTGCCCCATTCATAAAATAGGTCCTGCTACAGGACATAATGAATCCTCATAATTAAATTTGTGTCGGTGAACATTAGTTGCCGTCAGTTTGCTTATGTTAAATAATCAAAGCTTTATAATAATTCAGAATAATAATCAAAATGTAAAAGCAGTTTATTCGAACATTTATGAAGGGGATCATTAGTCCACGCAATTTTATCAGCTGTGTAGCCAACATGATGAAATTTTCATTAATAGTAAAAATTCTATTTTCAAGCTTATACATACAGTCTGTTGTGACAGTATGCATTTAACATGAGCAACACTGGTTAGATAATACAGTTTCCTTGGGATGTATTAATACATACATACTTCTACATATCACTACAAACCATGTAAGGTTTAGGTAATCAGTACAAAATATAGTGCTTGTTAGACTGACAAATACACATTGTAAAAAAAAAACATTATAAAAGTGGTTAACTTGTGCTGACAAATCCTGTTTGTCTTCAACATGATCAGTTCGTGCGAAATATGCTTTCTCATTTTCGTCTGAATGAAAACCTAAAAAACACACAAAAAAAGGTCCAGAGTTAGTTCATGGATCCCAATAAGGGGAGGGTGAACGTGGAATATATGAGCAACACTGAGTCACAGCGCAGTGAAAATACTGGCAGCGGTTTAGCAGACACACTCTGAATTTCCAAAGTCTCCCATTCACTGCTCGCACAAACATCCTGAGCATGAGCATGAATTCATTCGGTCACAAGTATATCATTAGGAGACAGGAGACGGGCTGTGAGAACTATCTGCCTGCCTGCTTACAAAAACACCATCATGTGGTTGCTGCTGAAAACTTTTTTTTGAATCGTTCCCATTTGAGATGTAGAGCTAAATATGGCTCGTAGCAAGAGAGAAATACACTTTACACTAATACTACTGTTATTACTACTGTGTTGTCTGAGTGTACTTTTGTCAGTAAAACAACACAGCTTCCTACTCACAGTTTGCCTATGGTCGACTTCTCTTCTTTTGCATCATTTATCGTGGCTGGGCTGATCTCTGTGGCTGAGGGTGTCTCTAGATCTACTTCCACCATGGGTGGTTCAGCTTGTGGCAGGATCCCACTGCAGGAGAAAGTACACATTTATGGTCACTGACAATATCGTGTGCAAGGACCTACATACAAACGCTAGAGCAATAAAAACAACAAAAAGAGGAAGCTTTTCATTTGCCAATTTAGCAACATTTCAAAGGATCAAATTAGTCTTGTCTGTCTGTCTTCATCCAAAACTACAGTAGGTCCATTACTGAAAACTAATACAATATAGTCCTGCAATAAATCCACCTTCATGGCTATTATAATGTCCAGTTTATGATGAAACAGTGTAAGAAAGAAAGTAGTTGAGATGTATGATCATTTTGGAGTTTGTGGTGTTGTTAAACTGGATTGAATGAAACAGAAAGAAGAAAAGGTGTTTCTGTTATTTAGCCTGGCCCGCTGGCTAAAATGGGGTTGGCGGAATAATAGAAACACGTGTCAGTACAAAACAATACAATCCTACAGTAATAGCAAACAGATGTTAAATACCTGGACTGTAATATTGTCAACAGGTCCACCGATGGTCTCAACAGTAGCCTCTCTCATCTCCTGACAGTTTTATTCTTAACACAAAAACTCTAAATTTGAGTTTTTATTAATTAGAGTGAATTTAGCAATGTTGGAACAGTTTTTGTTTTACATCAGTTAAAGAGATAACCAAACATATGATACATAAATTTATTTAATTTGGGGGTTCAGCACCTGAAGTCTGTTTAAAAAAAAAAAAAAAAATTGAAAAGGGTTGTATTGTCGATTTAGTTGGCTGCAGGTTCTCTGTCGATACACAGTTACTTGCCAGATCATTAGGTACACTAATGAAAACAAAGGCATTCTAATATAACAGCCCTGGACTAAATCTTAGCTTCATGGAGGTTATGTTTCTATTATTTTGACGACCCCACTTTTGCGGGCTAGGCTAAAGAACAGAAACAGTCCAACAGCAACACAAACTACATCCTCCAACATGATCACACCTTATTTCATACACTGTTTCAACATAAACTGAACATCATAACAGTAATGAAGCTACAATTTAGCACAGGATTATTAAGGATGCATTCGTTTTCACTAATGTTCTAGCAAATGATTGCAAATGTGAGGCCTCTTTTTCATCGGGTTATATGAATACACTTCTGTTACACTTCAATCAATCAATTTACTTTAGCACATGTTGTACACGATTTCTATCTACAATATAATATTCATTCAGACTGTATAATGAAATTAATTTCAAGCACATGTCATTCCTCTTGTCTCTTGTGTTTTGGGGCATACCCCTCCGTTTGATGCTGACCACAATCACCATGTGGGGTTCACAGCAATTACACCATGTGACTTTGGTCGTGCAATTCCGCCTCAAGGTCTCGGCACCCAGCTACAAAGTGTGTGCTGTCCCACTTTACTACAGTGTCCCAGCAACACACTTCTTGGCCTCACCCAGACAATCTGGTGTAGCACAGCAATAAATCCTTCATGTACAAACCTTATAATGTTCAGGTTTGTTGACAGTGGTGTCAGAAGTGTTGGATTAGGTATGCGGTTACAGTTAGTCCAGTAAGATGTATCTGATCCTTCTTATGGTGTTAAATAGAAGTGGACAACACGCTACCAACACATTTCCTCATAATACACTTTTACAAGACGAGGTATAAATCATATCTAAGTGTGGACTTTAGATTTTAGACTGGTTGTACCTCTTATACAACTGCAGCTCCTCTTGAACCACCATGAGCTGAGCCTTCAGCTGGTTCCTCTCCTGCAGGACCTCCTTCAGCTCCTGCATGGTGAAGCGTGGTCTGTTGGGGTCCGTCAGGTCCACCACCAGCTGGTTCGGCCCCACCGTTTGCTGTGATGGCATACACGAAAAGTACATCTACAAGTCGTTTCTGCCTGAGAGGAACCTGAAGCACAGATGACCGGACTCACCGTGCCCTGTCCGGAGGAAGAACCCCCCTCCTTGATGATCCTGTCCAGTTCACTCTTTAGGTTGTCCCGCTCCATTTTCAGCTCCTCCAGAGACAAGTTGTACTTGTTGACCAAAGTCTCAAACATCTCCAAAACCCGAACTATTCTGAACTGCAAATCTGACACTTCTTCGCCCGTGCTGCTGATTTTTAACAAATCTCGTCCGATCACGTAAGAAATGTCATACACATCTTCAACCGTGAGCTCAAACGCGTCCTTCTCGAAAGCCAGAGCGGGCGACGACTCTTCACCAAACTCCATGGCGGAACCGCACGACTCCGTAAAGCGCCGTAATAAAGTCGACTTTTCTCCACCAGCGACTACGAATGAAGTCTCAAAATGACGCTTTCTTTTTGTTTTTGACTTCGGCTGTGTACTTTCACTAAACGAAGGTAACCAACTTCCAGAAACGCTCCTGCACTTCCCCCATCACTCAGCTACCAATGCCGTGACTCGCTGTACAGAAGAGGAGGGCAAAGTATCCTAGCGACAGGTAAGCACAAAGATCGTGTATGTACCACGAGAACTCACTCGGCAATGTGGCGTTTCCATGGACAAGAATGCGAGTGCAAGGGCTAAGGAGTGAAACCTCTTTCTTCTCCTGTCTCTGTGCATCTCTCAATCAGGACATGTCAGAATCAGGTGAGAAAGCACATGATTTCATGTTTTTAATTTTCGTGGGCGCCTCATTTATTGGAGGGCAATTCCTCTTTTCAAAATAAAACCGAAGCTAGAAAACGTATTTTATGGACAAAAATACAACACTTCTAGCACCCTCATATTAGTCACGCGTTTGATCAACTCACACCAAATATGTAAAAGATTTAAAATAAAACTTTATTACCATATTCTGGAAAAACATTACTTTACATTCTCAGTCTTATACATATCATAGTTATGGCATTGACTGAATATATATGCGTTATGCCAGGCTGTAGTCTTCTGATTGGTAGTAAAAGTCAGCTGTATAGAGGATGATCTCATGCAGTCTCGCTCAATGGAAAACAGAGGCACGTGATCATGTCACACAGTCAGTGACAGGCAAACACATTGGCAATAACTTACCATCAGATACATCCTGACATATATAAATCACATAATATGTCCAATTTTTATAATACGTCGTTTTTTTAGAGCAGTGAAGAGCATAAACTTTCTGTCTACACATAAATACTGTACAGTCTGTAGTGCAGTTTTGATTTAAGAAACCTGGTTCCTAATCTATCTAATAAATGAAGCACAGACTCTAATATTATGACCACTGAGAGGTGAAGTGATTAACACTGATTATCTTGACATAATGTCAACTGTCAGCCAGTGGGATATTAAGTAGCAAATTTTATCCTCCAAGTTGGTGTGTTTGAAGCAGGACATAACAGGTAAGATGAAGGATTTGAGAAACTTCGAAGAGGGTCAAATTGTGATACCTGGACGAGTGGGTCAGAGCATCTCCAATACTGCAGCTCTTTTAGAGCGTTCCTGGTCTGCAGTTGTCAGTACTCACCAAAAGTGAATTAAGGAACAAAAAAGTGGTGAGCCAGCAACAGTGTCATGGACAGCCAAGGCCTGTTGATGCATGTGGAGAGCAAAGGCTGGCTAGTGTGGTCCGATCCAACAGACGCACTACTGCAGCTCAGACTGCTGAAAGAGTTAATGTTGGTTCTGACAGAAAGGTGTCATGTCCGTCACTTAGCTCCAGAACATATGGTACCAGGATGCAAAGACCACCCTCACCCCGGTCATTGCCATGTGGGTGTGATTGGTATGCAACAATGTTCAATAACAAGATCATCAGTGACTTCATATGCATCATAATGTTATGGCAGATCAGCACATACAAAGTGAAGTGCTCGCAGGTGATGACATTATGGAGTCGTAAAACTCTGATAGGTCATGAAAGCATCTGCAAGTGTGAAGTACGGTCAGTGGTCTCATATATGAACTATTTAGGTGCATTCAAAGCTCCTACTCAGCTGATCAGAAGAGAAAACCAGAATGAATCATGTAAAGTTGATTCATCACAGTTTCATGTTTAAAACGGCTTTTGCTGAGATGGTGCAGTTAAAAAAATAAAACTTTTAGTGAGAACAAGTTGAATTTAAGGTCATACAAAAGAAACAAGTCTTCGGATTGGCAATAATGTTGGATCATCTGCGATCAAACCAGCCGCCACCATTGGCATTATGGCCGTGAAGATCCTGTCCAGAGAGGAGGATGGAGAGAGTTAGACAGAAAATACACTTTAAGTAACAATAATACCTCACACATATATTTATTCAGCATGTTGCAGCTGAAAGCCGAGTAGTGAAGTGCTCAGTCTCATCACTCACAAGCGTCTAATTCCTGATTCAGGCTGATCAGTCGGTGTTGAGCACGGTGGAGGAGACGAAGTACAACCAGCTGGACTGAAGTCATCCTCAGTGTCTTCACTGAAAGAAGTGGAAGATTTTTTTTCTGCATCCAAGTGTTATAAAACTCCAAAAGTCCAATCTATAGCTCGTGAGTCAAATCATACCTTTTGTAATATGCCAGCTCCTCTTGTAGTAGAAAAACTTGGGCTTTGAGTTCATTTTTCTCCTGCAGGACGTCCCGCAGCTCCTGAAGGGTGAAGCGAGGTTTGTCTGATTCCTGCTCCAGACTGTCTATCTCCTCCTCTGGCTCCGTTGATCCCTTCTGCTTTCAAAAATACACATTCAGCCGGATGTCAGTCACAGCGTAGACACAGGGGCTATATCTAATCTAGCTACGGTATATCTTTTAAATGTAAACAGTCTTATAATGGTGCCTGCTATCATGGCAGTAATACTTTGAATAGAGAGAAAGCAGATATTACCAGTAACAATGCTGACGTGTCCTCATCTTTGTCCCCTCTCTTCCATTATTCTCTCTCTTTGCTGATCTTGGGACAACAGAAATACTCCTGTCGCCCTCAAAGCAGTTTGCCAGGAAGCCCGGGTCTCCTCCACACTCTGCCCACACTGAATCAGGTGTGGAGTTGTTAGAAAGCCCGGTTGGTGAGGACTGGATTTGTGACACAAAACAACAACTTTAGTATTCGTAGTTTCCAGTTTGCTAAAGATGCACTCTTTGTTTCTTACCCTGATGAATTCTGTTGTCGGTGACAACATCCCAGATCTTGAAAGCGGGACCTCTTCTATATCAGCGACTTCTCTCTCTAGTTCCCATTCCTGGAGCTCCCGTCTCAGCCTTGTGACCTCCAGCCGCAGAGCCCCTAGCTCCTGCTGCTGTGCCTGGGCTGCAGCCTCGAGCTCAGCCCTCCGCTGAATCAGTGCCTTGCCCTGAGCCTCCATCACACCTATCCTGTGGAGGAGGTCCTGGTTGATCCTTATCAGCCGATGCTGCTGCATCTGGAGCTGTAATAGAGAGAATATGTTTACTGACTTCACTAATTCTGGTGGAAGATAGTATTTTGCAGACTACACATCCACTCAGAGGCCGGCAGTTGTGACATGCACAGTCTAAATCCTCACCGCTTCAACATCCTCGTTTCTTAGTGCCAGCTCATGGTCTTTTGCCCGGATTTCATCCCTCTGTTTAGCCACTAAATCTTTCAGCTTCTTCATCGCTTGTTTTTCTTTCTCCGACATTCCTGTCCCGCCCAAAACAAAACACGGGTAAAATGTTCACACAAGCAATATTATAGCCTTTTCACTATTTTGTAACTACAAGGTTAAGAAATAGTGATAAGGCTTCAAAGTGCATTGTTTGGAATCAGAATCAGAATCAGAAAATACTTTATTGCCAAGCATGTTTGTGCATACAAGGAATTAGCCTTGGTGTTGGTACGCATAAAATAAAATAAAATAGAATGAAATGAATCTGATCTCCAGATATTAAAACCCCACCTGAAAGAGTTCAGAATATGTTTCTTTTGATATTTTTCAAATGATGTGTCACTGACAAGACTAATCATACAGTGCATTGCACATTCATTTATGTTCATAAGTGTGTGTTTGTGTGTGTGTGTATGTGTGTGCGTGTGTGTGTGTGTGCGTGTGTGTGTGTGTGTGTGTGTGTGTGTGTGTGTGTTTGTGTGTGTGTGTATGTGTGTGCGTGTGTGTGTGTGTGCGTGTGTGTGTGTGTGTGTGCTGCAGCCCTGGCAGTAAGTATAGCTGCAGTCACCATGAGCTTTACACAAGAGCTATATTTTGGCCTGCTTCAAAAATAGTCTCCTTTACAAGCTCCTGACTGCCTCTCTTCACGGCCTACTTTTTTTTTACGTCACCTTACAAGCATGCATGCATATAATGTACAGCCTCACGTGACTGCACTGGGAAAATATGCTACAAGGTAGAGCATGGTCAAATCTGTAATCAGCACAAAACAAGTCTGCACTAAGCAGAACATATATAAGACTTGCAGCAGAACTCTCAGGCAAACTATTTTAGTATCTGGAGTCAATCAGATACTGTAAAAGGCAATAGACTACAGACCACACTGTGATGAGATTAGAATTAATAAACTATGTATGAAGCATATGCTAAAGTGTTTTGTATATTCTTGATATGTGTTTATTTTATGTTGCCTTAATAGACAATGTACATTCCTGTTATCAGTTCACTTCAGTCTAATATAATCCCCACATAGAGACGCACCACTGCAGATAATGAGTATCAGTTCCACAGCAGTGCACGTTTATTCCAAATATAAAATCTGTACAACTCAAGATGTGGAATCATTTCTAAATAGCCTGCTTAAACATGTGCATTTCTCCCACTGTATAATTTTATACTAAAAATGTACGGGTCTGCAGACAGCAAAGTGTTCATTCATCACTCCACAGAGGAGGAAATCTAGTAAATGTTTTATTATCCCGTGAACAGTCTCAAAACTGTGAACCATCTGTCAAACCCTGGTTGAGAAGCTGTCGACCACCCACCCTCAGGTCTCTGCTGCTCTTCCTCTGCGACGGGGGACTCTTTGAGAGAGAGGCTCACCGACAGACGCTTGTTCTCCGTCTGAAGCTGAGCGATTTGAGACAGCAGGTCCTGGACTTCTCCTCTCCATACGTCCTCCAACATCTCCAACTCCTGTACACAGAGGAGACGGAGGGGAAAAATGGAAAAGTCTGTGAAGTGTACAGCATACCGTAACAGTTCACTACACTGTTACTAATGTAAACTAGGTAAAGGTGTGATGTAGATATGAAAAATAGTGCTAAACAAAAGAATAATTCGTTAGTTAATGGTGACTGCCAGCAAATAAATCAGTGACAGTTCTGACAGTGATTCTTAGGCTATACAAATTACAACATTTTTGTACTTTTAATTTCTCCACTTTGACTATTTCCTGTTTTTTCTTTCAGTTTAAATGTTATAAATAGTTCAGCTTTGGTTTTCTCCACTGTAGATCAGTCAGAAAAGCAACCGCTTACTGTTAAAACTCCTGTAGAGCCAATGCTACTTATTTACTCACCTTGAAAGTTTACAGTACACATGGTGTAGTGGCAAAGCACCCAGGTAAAATACACACAATCACAAGGACAGTCAGGAATATACACACACTTGCCACTTCATTAGGTACACTAGTAAAAACGAGTGCACTGTAATATAACCAGTTTTAGTCAGTGGCATAATTACTTTAATTGACTAATAATTAATTACATGCCCCAACCTGACCATACCATTAAAGTACTGCCTTTCTTACCCTGTTACAACATAAATTGAACATAACAGTCATAACAGACCAGTGTACCTAATAAAGTGGCATCTGACTGTACACTAACCTTCTGGTGCTTCCTCTCCTGCTCGTATCTGTCGCTCCGCTCCTGACGCATCCTGTCCAGCTCCCTCCGCAGCTCCTCGGCCTCCTGTCCCGTGGCACCGCGGCTCACCAGCGCCTCCAGCAACTCCAGCACCCGCACCACCCGGGGCACCAGGCCGACCAGGGACTCGCACCCGAACCGGTCTATGATCCGCTCAAACTCCTGCCCCAGCACCGCCGCTATGTCGTACACGTCCATGACGGTCAGCTCCGCCGCGGGTCTGTCCAGCGCTGAGACAACGCGGGTTTCCATGTCTGTCCTCTGCTTTATTTACACCTCTACTATTCAGCATATCTCTGCCTCCTCTGGCGTTAGGAGTATGCTCACCTTGGCAGTAGAAAAAAAAAAAAACTTGTTTATACAAGTTAGCCTGAAGGGTGTGAGAACACGGAGTTAACTTGTTTGTTGACAGTACAAACTCAACTGTTACCTCAGATGATGCGTTCATGAATACCACGAAAACTCGTACATGTCATATTCAACCAAACCTGTATACACCTTCGTAACAGTGTTCTACTTTGTTCTAAAGTGGAAGGATCGGCCAGTCGGTAACTGATGAAAGTGTGTTTAATACTGCCACACACTACACTGCTAAAAATGACAAAGTACAGTTGATGTTCTATCCCTGGTTTTAAAAAGTTGTATGTACAACTGATCCTGAAGGCGGCAGCAGACTTCCATCCAAGTCCTACTGCGCATGTCATGATATTACCTTCTGTGCCCATCATTTAGCTTTTAAAATATCCCAACCCTACATGGCACTTTAGAGTCAGGCTATAATAAGCAATGCATACTAAAAAAAACTTTGCATTTTGTTTGTATGTTGAGAAAAACACTGGATATACATACCTCAAGAAAAAAACTTCACAAGATGAAGAAACACAAAGGCCACGTTAAATCAAACATTTATTGTTCATTTGACTTACATTTACACTTCTTACAAGGAGAAACCACCAGTATATCTTTACTAAAATATATATTAATAGATCTGAGTGTATAAAGACATTTTTGTACTGAGGAAAGGACAGAACATAAAAAGATGCATTTTAAGACCCTGTAAGAAAAAAGCTCCCAGAGGCAGAGAAGAATTGAAACACCTTGATATTGATAATTAACTAACCCTAAATCTTCACCTTCAGCCTACAAGTGTAATTTGATAATTAAGGACACCTACATCCGATATTTGTGTGCAAGCATTACAATCCATCTATACGATATCCAGGTTCTTCTCTAGTAAAGGGACATTCAAGAGATGAGTGTAGATATAAATTATACTTGGTGTGAGTTGTACACTCCTATACAGACTGTATTGCCTTTACAGTTATTACTTTAATGCATTGGTACAGCACATTTCAAGGCAACTGAGACAATCTTGTACTGTTGAGAAAGAAAGACGTTTTGCACAAAAGAAGAACTCCGTCCATCGTGAAGGCAAATCCAGAGGTATGTAAAACTTGCAGCAATGTGGACACGCATGACACGATTCACCTTTTTCTCCCCGCCACAACATAAATAGCGTGAAAGTGTTCATTAAGAAAATTGTGATATTGTGATGTGCTCTGTGATGAATGTCCCAAACAGTGTGCAAAAAAAAAGGCTGTCCAGGACATGATCAGTACTACTGAGATATGCTGTCCATTTATGGTCACCATCAAGGTTTACCTTCTAAAAAAAGGAGCAGTAGTGCTTAATCATTTAAAACAGTTAGTAACACAGAAAAAAAAGAACCTAAAAGTATATATAATTTTGCCTTTTTGTTCTTGACGCCAAATATTGAAATAAAAAGGTTATATGCCTTAGGTGGGTTTATCTTTTTAAAAGATAAGATGTGAAGACAGCATATTCCTTACAGGCATCAAGTGTCAAAAATCAGGCTTCTGGTCCATTTTGGCAAACAAAGAAAAAACAAACAAGAAGCAGGATGAGACAGAAGATTGTCAGCATGTCACTTAAAGGAATTTTACGAAAAGGCCATCTTTCGCTTTCTCAACCCAACCATCCCGTCGTGAAGAGCGCTCATCGTCTGTTCAGACGTTTACTTAAACTGCAACATAAAGAAGAATAAAATTAGATTTTCCAACAAGCTGCATCTTTATTTTCTTTCTGTTTTACTTTCCCTTACCATAGATTTGGATGGGATGTTGGGTTTCTGGGCCAGCGCAGGTTTCTTGGAGAGGGTAGGCTTGGTGGGTTTCGGCGACATGGAGACGGGATGGACCAGTGAGGAGGTTTCACCGTTCCCCTCAGGAATCTGCTCTGTGGGAACTCCAGCCAGGACGTAGTGCTTCTTCCTGAGCTCGCCCAAACGCAGGCGCTCGTTCTCCAACAGACTTTCTAGTTCTATCACCTTCACCTGAGGAGCAAAATAAACCGGTGTTTGGCTACAGTCATAATGTTTTCCACCGTATTAAATTTAACTGAAGAAATGTGAGGTATGGATGTTTTCCATATGTACAATACTTAACTAAAATGATGTCAAAAGTAACCCCAACACAGGCTCATGACCTACCTGAGACTCCATTTCTTCTTTTCTCAGCTTGATAAGGGACATGCCAGAGAAGTCCATCGTATCTGCTCATAAAAACGGATTTAACAGAAATATTTAGACAAGACGCTCAAACTCTGTGATGGAGATCTAGTATCCACTCAGACGGTACTCACCTTTGTCCTCCAGGTGCTCCAGGCCCGTCCTTGTAGAGGCCACCACGTTGGCTGCCATTTCATTCACATGGCGAGAAGCCTGCTGGAGAGTCGTCAGCTTCTTGCTGTTGCGATCTGCCTTAACCTGAGTGCAGAGGAGAGCCGCTCATTGAGACAAGATAATCCTGTTTAAAACCTACGATGTGTTAAATTAAATAGTGTCGCAAGAGGTAGAACTCCCACGTTTGTGAAGCATAGTACAGTGTAATACTGAACACGGCTTAATACTGTGCTAACAGTGAAAGATTAGACGATTACCTTTGAGGCAGCGACCAGCTGTGCAGTGCTCGCAGCGATCTCATGAGAGCAGACGATCAGCTCCTCATATTTGCCGGTGTGCAGCACCACCTTATCAGCAGACTCCCTGCCAGACAAAAACATAATACCGCTTCAATTAACTTAACGTGAAAGGGGACAGCTCTGCACACTGTCTAATTACTATCAGTTAAGTCAACACATTTTAACAGGGAATGATTCATGAATGAGTTGATTTCCCTGCATGGTTCAGAGGAAACAGAGATGGTTGCAGTGTCTGAGCTGTTGTTAAGCTGTGGTCAGGCACATCTAAACTTCTGGCAATGCCCCTGCTCTGCCTACAGTAATAATATTTGTGCTGTATTTGTTGTACAAGGTCACAGCTATCAGCTCTTAGATATATATTAGCCGAGCTCATTGGTTGATTACCACAGGCTGTGTTTGCAGTAGCATAATTAGTTTGGCATGGCACTCAAGGTGGTTAGATAAAATAAAATGCGTCTAAAAATATAAGAATATAAACTGGATCGCTCTGTATAATTTGAGAACTTACACCATCTCCGTGGCGCCCCATCCTACCGCCTTGGCAGCCGAGATGAGTCCCTCAGTCCAGCGAGAGTTCCTGGCGTAGAACTCCTTAATGGTGGCCGCACCCTGGACAAGCAAAAAACATCAGCGCTGTTATAGGATATTTCTCAATGGAACCGAGCAGCCCACTCTTGATCTCAGAAGCGAAAAAAGAAAAAAAAAAACAGAAAAAAAAAACAAGCTGCCACATTTGGATTCAGAAATAGAAGAGTCTGACTCACCCTCCCACCCTCGACTATCTCCTTCTGCAAGTCTGTGGATGAGATGATCAGCATGCGGATGGCCTGAGGGAGAATGAAGGATGTGAGGATTGAAACGACAGAAAAATAATATCGACCACATATGTTCATTGGGATTTTAATTAAATATAGGACATTGTGTGCGGTAGTGCAAAAGATATACTGTACCTTCATCAGGTCTGTGCAGCTGAAGAGGATTCTGCAAAAGAGATGAAGATAGACAAAAATTAAAATGAATAAGGTAGAGCCTTTTTCTTCAGTGACAATGAAGCATCTTCTCATAAGTTGGTGTTTAACTGACTTAAACAACTAACAGACCTTTCATTGACCTCCAGTTTAATTCCTGTAGTGTCTTTTCGTGCCTGATTCATCATTTCCTAAACACAAAAGCATATGAGACACTTATCGGTTAAAACGAATACACATGCATGATACTACTCTCTGTTCATTACAGATAATGTATCTTAAAGCCAGATGCACTCGCTTACATCAATCCTACGAACTGCCTCCTCAATAGCTGCTGATGTGGCAGCCATCTCTTTATCGACCAGATCTCCCAGCTCCTCCTGACGTATGTCCATGCCTTTCGGCCGCAGCTCCTGAATTAAAAAACAATCATTAGTCACGTTTTGTTTTTTGTTTTTCTGTGGAAAACTGAACCCAGAGGTTCCAACTGAAGCAGTAGCCACGTGTTCCCACAAAAAGTGAAGAAACAAATTGGAAGAATTACCCAAAATCTCATTTATGCAAACCTTAAGAGTACACAAAAACATCTTCATGGTTCAACTATATATTTCTGGTCTCCTTAGAAGTCACAAAACAAATATGTTTAATTCATGATTCTTAAATTTATTTCGGGATCCTACATTACGTTACTTGCGAGATGCTGGATTACTGTGTACTGTAAAGTGTTAGTAATGTTTCAAGGAAGCGCAGCAGATCTACATCAGGTTACTTCAGACTAGACAGATGGTAGTAATGCCTACAAAGAACATGGTTGTTATACACATGCTGTGTATATCTTGAACCATGGACTAAGGGCTTTTATGTTTCTGTAATTGGACAAGATGAGTAATTATATGTATTTTTTAAAATAATAAAGAAATTATATTTTCTCTCACCTGGCCCAAGTGCAGGATCTTCTGAATGATTACACGAATGGAGGCTGGGTCGGCCCTCTGGAGGGTGGTCTTGGACTTCAGCTCCTTCAAGTACTGCAGACTCTGGGTGGCACAGCCTCTGCAGTTCTCCGTCAGTCCTGCAAGGTGTAAAAGAGCGGACATCGTCATCCAAGTGCCACACGTCAGCAGTCTTTACTCAGACACTTCTGAAGTTATTTTTTGTACTGAAGCTGCTTCCGCATAGGACGCATTGTTAAACATATAACATGGTTCAAACATGCCAGCGTATGATCTGCGTAATTCCAGTGAAAGAAAATAGAATATCTCTTACGGTCTGCATGGTCAGTGGGCGCCATGTGTGCAGTGGCGCTGCCGTTAACAATTGTGTCCGCAGCCAAGTGGGAGAACTGGGTCAGTGCCCTCAGCAGTCCTCCAGCATCTGGTCACGAGAACATACAGCAAGAGAGCAGAAGAACACGTAAACACATAGCGTCAGCAGGATGAGTCAGATCAGAAGCAGAGGAAGCTTACCCCCCATGTTCTTCAGATAATCTGCATGGCCCTTCTTCACTACGTCGATGGAGCCCAGCGTGGCCTCTGCCCGACTTATGAGGTAATCTGTGTTCAGAGGAAAACCACAATCTCTGTTTGAGCGTCTGGTATTATTTAAATATTTATTGCCCAATTGCAGTTTGAAATGACAGCGTAGGAGTCTGACCTGGAGAGCTGGTGCAGCGTACATGAAGGGGATCGTCCAGCTTGGCAACAGCGTCTTGGATGATGTTCTCAGCTTCTGTTATGGTGCCTTGCAGCAGAGCAAACTGCTCCTCCAGAAGCTTCTGCTTCATCTGCTGCTCTTGACTTGTCTACACACACATAAACAGACACAACACAATGTAAATGCACTTTTGGGCCATTTTCGTCTGAAAATATTCAGTGGGTTCAGCGGCCATGGTTTGCCACAGCACAATCACTGTTGTAGTGTATATACATCTAAATTACACTTAACATTATACGGATATTTCCCATTAAGAGAGTTGTCTTGAGCTCAAAGGAGTTCACAAATAATAGTGGTACTGAAAACATATGTTGCCCATTTGTTCTTGTTGCAGCTTTTTCATAAGGAGCTAAAAATGCAACCAAATGGAGACAAGTGCTGGTCACAGTGCTGAGCAGGACTCTCTGCTGTCCTGACTGACCTTCTCCTGCAGTTTGCCCTGCAGCTCCCCGAGCTCCCTGGTGCTCCTCTCTCGCTCCTGCTGAAGTGACGACTGCTGCAGCTGCGCAGACTGCCGCAGAGACGACAGCTCCGCCTCCTTCTCGCTCACAGATCGCATCAAGCGCTCCTTCTCTGCCTGCAGAGCTGTCATCGAGCTGTTCACTTGCTCCGACGTCTGGCGAAAACAGAGATGAAAAGAGGGAAGCCAGAAGAGGCAGATGGCCGTGAGTGTCGGCGGGAAAGTCCATCCGGAAATGTGTGGCGTGCCTCAAGCTTCAGAGCGCAGAGCTGGTGATAACTCTGAATACTAAATGAAGATGAATAAGCTGGACACCATCAAGGTTACCGCTGCCCTGTCTCACTGCAGGTGGGCTCACCTTCTCGCTGTTCTGCAAAGTCGCCCTGATCCGCACCACTTCGGCCATCTTCTCCTCCAGCTCTCTCTTCAGCCTCTCCACCTCGAACTTCTGCTCCTCCAACTGCAAAGACGACAAAACAACACTGAGCGCACACGTCTACACCAGACACGCACGCGCCAAAGGCAATTCAGCACTCACCCTCATGTCTGCTTCTTGTTTTATCCGATCCACTTCAAAGGACAGCTGCTGTTTGGTCCTCTCCACTTCTTCCTGTGTCTGCTGCGTTGCTGATAGCATCTTCACAGTGTCCGCACTCTGTTAACACGTTAACACATTAACCGTTGCCCACACACAGCCAGGTGCTGACATCTAATTAAACATCTCTGGACTGCTCTGCAGCCTGTCTGTACCTTCCGAAGTAATTCAGCGTGGCTGGCCACCAGCTCTGTGTGCTTCTCTTTCAGCTTATTGTACCGTTGCTCAGTGGCCTGGGACCTTTCTGTGCAGAGGAGAGAGAGAGAGAGAGAAGAGAATTTTTATCTTCTTCACGATAGCAGCCCCGTCTGTAGGACGTCGTTAACTGCAGATCTTACTTTCGGCCTCGATGAAGGTGGTCTGTAAGCTCTCGTGTTCTGCGTTTCGGCGGCGGGTTGCCTCCAGCTCCATGCGCAGCTGCTCATTTTCCACAAGGGCGCGTTGTTTCTGCGCACGCTGTTCCTCCAGCTCTGCCTCCAAACTGTTGATCTGAGACTTGAGCTGTGTGATGTAGCGCTGAGCCTTTGGGAGGGGAAAAACAAGGGATCTGAGTTCAGGAATAGCTGAGACAGACGTAAATGCACGTTCTTCAATATTCTTATTAAATAACTACACCACAAGATGCATTCATTTGACATCCCTTGGTATCGGCAATCACGCCTTCTTTTAGAGGAAAGGAAAAGACAAGTGGACTTCTGTCACACCTCTTCTTCAGAGGCTACTTGCCACATTCTACATGTAAGGAGTAGGATCTGCATCTGCCCAACAAATGACCCAGATTCCTTTGCACATAGATAATCATGGCCTCTGCTGTCACACACAGGAAACCGTCTTAAATCCAAGCAACAGGTTATTCAATGTGAACTACCCCTACCTCTGATTTGACTCGTTCCAGCTCCGCTCTCAACAACTCAAGGTCCCGTTTCAGGCTCTCAATCTGGAGATCCCTGCCAGACAGGAAACCCACTGTCACAATGTGCCCAAATAATCAATTATACACTGACAGGCTCCGGGGAAAAACTCTCTCACTCACCTGTCATCAAAGCCTCCATTTGGAGGTCCAAACGCCTGATCAAATATGTCCAGTTGCTGACACATAAAATAAAAAGAAATTCATTAATATGACAATAAGTTGACACAGCGTCCTGGCATTAACTTGTACATCCATGCGTGTTGACCTATACCTGTGGCTGTGGCTGTAAGCTGGGCGTTGAGACTTCGCTGACCTCGATGAGCGGCTCGGGTTCATCGTCGTCGTCGTCTTGTTGCTCCGGTTCGTCCTCATCGGGGATGACCACCACTGGCTTCACGTGCTTGGCCAAGGAGGCAGCGTGCAGGAAGTTGGGCGGGTGCTGTCGTGTTTTAGATGTAATAATGAATTGAACATCGCAATCTTTGCAGAATTACAACAGGCATCAGGTTTTTGGAGGCTGCGACTTAACACTTACATCAGGCAGCTTGGGGATCTGGATCAGTCTCTTGAAGTACAGCATGTCTCTGGCTCTGTTAAAGAAGGTCTTAAGGCTGTGGGAGGAAGAACAATGACCCTGATATTCATCTCATATGAAAGCACATCATAATGTCATAATTTCCGTTAACTTATTATAGGATGAGGCCCCTGAACTCGGCAGCAGACATGAATGTGACAATGACGCCAACTGACACGCGGATAAAGGGTGGGGGAAGGGACGCAGTGGTTAGATTTGCATTAGTTCAAAGTGCTGTGGTGACTGGGTGAGGCAAGATAATGTTGCAGACTTCCTTTGTAGAGAAAAAAAAAACCCTTTAATGCAGTGACTCTTGTTTGTTCATAGCTTCTGGCCTGAGGCAGCCTACCTGTGGAACTGGTCATGGAAACGTTCACGGTGACCTTGCAAGGTATCAGGAGGGAGACCTGAAATACATGACATGAGCTCAGCTAGAGAACTTTTTACTCATTTTACAGACAAAGGCTAAAGCTGAATATAGATATATTTTCTGGGTGACATCGGTCCTTACAGGCGTGCAGCTTGAACAGCAGCTTGACGGTGAAGTGGTAGAGGTGACTACAGTCCTGGATAACTTGGATGAGCGGAGCCAGGCGACACTGGCCGGATGTGAGAGTGGAGATGGCAATGGATGTGTTGAGCTGTCGAATCACTGGGAGAGAAACGCAACAAGACACGAGCGTACTGTTAGAAATATTTAGTTTCGTACTTTTTTTTCACAAATTTTCTGAAATTTCTGTGAGGGATGTGACTCTAAAGGATGTTGAGGCTCAAACTGTGGAAAGACTGAGACTGAGATAGCATATGCGGGTACAACCACATGCCATTCAAAATACAGCTGCAGCTGCAAAATTTGTTTATGGCGTCGAGATGTGACTGCAGCACTCCACCCTGCAAGCTCGGGAGGAGCATGCCATTATAGCTAAATGGAGGAAATCAACTTAATGTCCTCTAATTACAGGCATTTCCTCATCAGTTTAAAAAAAAAAAAATACACAAGACGAGCTAAAACTGGACCTATAGTCTATGTGAAAACACGCAGGGCAAGAGTCGCTCGCAGTAACCCCACTCTTGATAGGCTCTGGGGTTTTTGTGCATAAATAGGTAATGTCAGCAGGCAGCGGCCCTCGACCGCAGATCACGTTTCCCTTGCCTCTAAGAGAAGGACGAAGGCGAAAAGGTGGGAGGAGTTTTTGTTTTCACCTGTCTCTGCCAGCCGCAGCTCCATGTCCATGTAATCAAACACCTCCACTGTGAGCTGGAACCTGCATGAGAGAAGTTGATACCTCTGTTACACAGAAAAGAGGCCCCCCCACTCAGAAACAATGACAGCGTGACCCCGTGAAATGAAAAACTGGCGAGGGCTGTCGGCTCATTTTATGGACAAAGTTTCGCTTGGGACCGGTGACGATATTTACATCAAATGAAACTTTCACTGCATTTTGAAACTCACACATTATTAATGTCTGTCCCCGCCGTGCGCTCCAGGACTTCATCTGTGGCCTCCAGGTTGGGTGGGATTTCCGAATGCTGCATTGAGGTGGCAGTTTAAGAGGTTAAGTTTCCATTCCTTAGCTTTGAAAGCATCATCCTATTCACTTGTGTGGACGCGCTCACCTTCGCGTGAAACTCCAGTTTTGTGCAGAGCAGCTTGGTGTACAGAGCCACTAGCTGTCCGTATCTGTCGTGGAGGTGGGCCTGGCAACAACAGGAGCCGAAAAAGCAACAGTTAACATTTGCCGTTATTCAAACTGTTTTCAGAAGTGCAACAAAAAACACGCTAAGACTTACCCACATTTTCCCAACTTCTACAAGAGAACCGTGATGTCTCATGCAGTCCTGTAGGACCTGCGAAGGTGAGAGCCTGAATTAATTAATGTGCGTTTAAAATCTAAAAGTTTACGAGCATTACATTTAAATTAACAGTCACTTTTCACTTCATTAATTTCCCCCCCAGTTTCGTTTCCAGCGTGTTGCTGCTTCACCTGTTGCCACGGTTACAAACAGGAAGTCAAGAGGAGAGTGCTTGGTGGCTTACATTGCTGTGCCCGTCTCGCAGGACTTTGTGCAGTACGTGGCAGAACTTCCAGCTAAGGATGGAGCTGCTGGCCAGAGGGAAGCCCAGAGCGTAGGACCAGAAGGTGTAGGCTCCCTTCTCCCTGTGAGTCCCCAAAATGATTCCTGTAGTTGTCACCATTAAGGCTGAACCATTATTTTTGCTGGTAAGTATTAAAAAAAGGAGTAAACAACATTACAAATCTGACCTTTACATCAAACAAGCTGATATGCTACAGGTTATTCCACCCTCACCGCCTGTTCAATAAGGAAGTCTACCCCATTACAAGATAAAGGTTGTTTTCAAACTGCTGTTTCATGCTGACTTCACAAATGTAAGAATGTGGTTCAACACATTAGCTTTCCAGAAGGAGGAAATATCACAGCTGGCCACGTAATTACTTTCACTTTAAAATATTTCTCCATATCACATCGTGTATCTTTTCTGTGCATCTATTTCCTGCAACCTGCTTTAAATGTGTTTCGCCTCTAGTACCACTGGTTTCCAGCATCATCAGCACTCATCAGGACGATTATTGATTTAAGGATTGCGCCACCGATGCAAAATCCCACCGTGGCTGGACAGCGTTAGAGCTTCAGATTTGCTGTTGACGCTGACCTAAATTTTTAATTCACATATTTGTACCGCCACCAGAAACATCGTTCTATAATCTGAGAAAAAAATAACAAAACCTGTAGCTTTATCTCTCAGGCCGATTAGGAAAATCCTGTCTGTGACTAGTTCACTGCAGCTGCCTGTTCCTTGACACCAACATTAATAACTCTGACCATATCAAACCAGTTCTTTAACAGCTTAGCTTTCTTCCAGTGAACAGAACCAAATGTCCTTCTAAACGGTCTGAGCTCTGAATATACTGCAGATCTGACATGCTTTCATTTTATCAACCGTCCCTCTGGTTTTCAGAGGTTTGGCCAGATAAGGCAGCGGGGCATTTAGTGCTTAAGCCTCAAAAATATTGTACAGTCCTGCCAGAAAGTCCTGATTTGCATTTCGCATCAGTCAAGAACATTTTGTCTTGTTTAGCCTTTAACTTGATCTGTGCAGAAAATCCCCACTGATGCAGATTCTGAATAGCTTTGGAGTTATCGTTAAGGATACGTCGGGCATGCTTCTCCTTCACGGGCGTCTCGGTGGAGGTGATGGCTTTGCTGATGCTGTTGAGCTGTGAGAAAAAGAGAGGGATTAATGTTAAATCTTGTACGTCTTGACTCTCCACCCACACAACAACCGCTACAGTCGTACGACAGACAATAAACACGTAGGTCATAACAAGCTGAACAGAACCAGCAGTCAAACACATGACAACTTGTTGTGTACACACGGTGTCGCACAGACGGGACTCATGCTTTGTGGTTAGACTGATCAAAACCTAACGCAGGGGGAACAAGCACTTATATTTCTCACTTATTTGAATGAAGTAAACTTAACATAATGACAAATAACCACAAAACGTTGGCCGAGATACATATCCAACCTTGTTTTTCATATCCAGTGTCCCTAATCTAACATGTGTGAGCCTTTTGTTTAGTGTAAAGCGTTGAGCTCCGGTCAATGGAGGCAAACCCGACATCGGACGATAACATCTCTAATCATGCTGCTGGAGATGTCGCCACAAGACACAAAGCTCTGTAACCCGTCCAGCAGGTAGAACGAGTGTCGCTGGAGCGGAGAGACAGAAACACGTATGCTAGGTCTCTGTGTCACACATGCTAGGTTTTATTTCAAGCAGATTCAAGTACACAACAGGACACGCTTGTACAGTATGCATAACAGTGGTCACACCCCAGTCTGTGCCAATTACATGATGGTTAGTGGTTAGGAGTGTGGGGAGGGACAGTACCAACCGGATGTCTTCAGCTACCCCGCCGAAGCACGAGAATGAATCCAGCACCAGGGCTACCGTCCTGTCTTTGCATACAACCCTTTGTGATATAAATTACATTCAAATTCAGCAGTGTGACTACGCACACGATTAAAGAAAGACTTTTGCCTAATTTCTCCCTTTCATACACAAAAACTAAAAGGAAAGTGTTATCGCACACATGTGAGTACACTGATGATCTTCTAAAAATCATGTTGTTACGTGAAACCAACTGGAGAATGCGGCGCAACTACCGAATGATAAAAATCAAACAGGGTTCGCCGTGATGTTGCCTTTTTTTGGATCACAATCGCTCACTTACAAACACAAGACAGTGAAAGCTGCTGCTAGACACCCACAGCTACCTCAACGCCACCAATTGCTAAATTGGGTTGCGGTATTCTGTGGTTTTTATCTTACACACATAATTCGGTGCTGAGATTTGCAAAGTAAAAAAAAAAAAAGCAATCAGCACAGCCGAATAATAAATTCACTTCCCGGTGCGGTGTCCCACTGATGTGTCGAAATAAACCAGACCTGCTAGACCTGCAAGCAAAAAACCAGCCGGGTGCTGAAAGGGAACAAACTGGAAATATATGTAATTATTAGAAATTTTATATTTGGAGGCATGTGTCAAGCCCTGAGCAATTTGTAAGTACTAGTAACTAGAAACGTAACATAAATGTGTCTCTACTCATTTGCCTTGTGTCTATTTGAACAGTACAATGTTTGTAACTCAGCTTCACCATGTCATTATTATATAAGAGAATAATCCCACAGAGTTTAGACATTAATGCGGCAAACTGTCCAGCTTCTCCTTTATCATAATATAAGTCATCTTACTTGATAAAAAAGGATTTTAAATACGTAACCATAAATACTACAGACACACGGCAGCACAGGACTCCAGCTCTTTGGTCTTAACCTGAAACACTGGTTTAGAAATCCATGCCACATATTTGTTTAAACCATAATCACACACCAGCGTCAGAGGCCCTTAACCCAACAAAACACTATAAAAGCCGCTTCAGTGCATTAGAAACCTGGGAGTCACCACTCTGGTCCACACACAGCCACCAGAACATACATGGGCGCACAAGAGAGCACAGAGGGGCTACTGTGACTGAAAACTGAGGTTCAGAGAGAGACATGGGTGTACTGGCTAATAGGAGGCTCTCCCCGCCTCCTGCTGACGCAAATGAGCCGCGAGACCCTCGTTTACACTGGGCGAGTGCAGGGGGCTAGCATGGAGGTCCGTGTGACAATGAGGGGTTTGTTGGGGGAGGAAGGCCGACAGCTGGGGCAGAAGATTGGGTTGGATGGGGGCCGCGGTCTGGCACACAGAGCCTGGCACAGAGGCCTCAACAGATGGCTGCTGAGCAGCGAGGCTGCAGGGAGACTTTCATAGTACATTCAGAATGGCTGTCAGTCAGAGAGCAGTGAGACACCAACGAAAGGGACAGAAAGGAGAAGGACATCAAATGCAGGACAAGAGAGGGAGGGCGACCGAATACTACACAGAGTTCACCTTCAAAAGAAGTACATGATGGCCGGCTACTGTCAACTGCAGCAGTTTTGTATGTATACCGTACCCAGTTTCAGGGTCACTTGTCGAAGCGCATGCCCTTACATGTCTTTGCTCAGGGCCACAGTTAAAGTAATGGAGACTGGGGATCAAACTAACAACCCTCCAGTCACTAGTAGGGCTGCGACTAATAATAATTTTAATTTATGATTCATTTGCCCTGCAAGATATCAGAAAATACATATATTTCTCACTTATAATATAACTTTTAATTGATTATGAAAAATAGTAGCTGCTCAAACTGATTTTTTTTTTTTTTTAAATATTTAAGGACTACTACAAATTACTACATTTATTTTAAGACTGTGAGGTTGCTCATTGTTTGTATAGCTCTGCTAGTACACACAAAAGCTCGCTATCAAGTCTCACATCAGCGTAAACACTGCCACACACAGATCATTTCCTAAAGTCATGGTCAAAGGTAAGTCAGAAGACATTCAAACTCTCTACTAACGAAGACAGTCAGTCTGTCAGAAGGATCGTCTGCATGTCTGCATCTGGTTCAAGCGTCAGGAAATCCTCTGACGAGCAGAGAGGAGAAGTGAGAGAGAGAGAGAGAGAGAGAGAGAGAGGGAGGGAAAGCCTGGACTAATCCCAAAGGCCTGCCATAAGGTCCGGCTAGCATTACTGTAGCAGCACATTAGCACCATAGCCCTCGCACACCTAACACTGTACACCGCTTTAAAGACGAGGCGTCTCTGCTTACCATGTCATCTCTGCTCTTCAGCAGCGTGTCCATGTGCTTGGACATCCCGGTTTGACACGGCGCGTGAAGTTAAGGAAACCAAAGGCATCAACGCCACACCAGCCAGAGCTGCTTCTCACTGCTCATAATGCTCCGAGGCAAGAGCACTTATTGCAGGTCCTTATCAGCTTAATTCAACAGACTGCTGCTGGGGATCTGGCAGACAAGGTCACACTCAGACCTGAACACAGCTTCCCACACCTATTAGCCGAGGTTAGCTTCATGTAGCACCAGTAACAATGCCAGCAATTCAGTGTCACAACTATTTCTGGCACCGCTTTCACTGAATTTGTGTTGAAATGATGTTCTCTTTCACATCAAATGGTTGTGCAAGACATTTCATTCTCTTCTTATTGTGTCGCTCCCTATGGACGACTGCCTCTGTCCCACACGTCCTCTTCTCGCATCATCACAGACAACAAACCCAACCGAGCCCACACTGGATGTCTTGTTCTCCTCTTAACTGCTTGGCCGCCCAAAGAGAAAGTAAACGGCACGCGTGACGGCGATGCGCATTGTCGTGTACACACGATCAAAAGATAACAAAAGCCCTCCACCAGCCCACACATCTACGTACATGTGGTGTTTGTCTTGTGTTCTGCAAAAGATTCAGATACAATCTGACCGGTGACAGCTACACACAAGACGCACATCTTGTCTTAAATGTCACCATGGCTGGTTTGGCTGCACAGATTATTAGATTATAACCCGCTTTTATGTCTAATTAAATTATGTATATCACGTTAAAAAATTCAACAAAAGGCAGCCTGTCCTTAGATTGCTTCTTGACCCGTTTGCCGAGCCGCCCATGTGATTCACATGATGTATGGATTGATGCAGATGATCACGCTGTCTTCAGGACTTTGTCATTGGTGTGTTGTCAGTGACAACTCCCACATAGTACATGCATCGGGAGCACGTGTTGTGTCAATAACGTTAGGAGAGAATCACAGGTGTATCTTGTAATAATTTTACTTCTCATACTTGGCTGGAAATGCTAAAGGTCATAGTCTCACCGCAAAAACATTCCACAATGTGCACACTCGCACTATGACTAAAAGGCTTTTAATTCGCTCTACTCCTACTCGGTAGCTGTTTATCCTCGGCTACTCCCTTCCCCCCTTCCCTCTCTCTCTCCTCTGTCTCTCTCATGGGCGCTCACTCGGGCAACAGGAGCGAGGGGAAAGCAAACACTGCACACAAACACACAGGCCGCTGTGTGAGACGTTTCACCTTGGTGCCGAGGTCGACGGGAAAAGCGGGGAAGGCAGGAGGGGAGACAGCGGAGCGAGAGCAGAGAGGAGCGGGAGACGAGTTTCAGTCGGTGCGCCGCATGAATCAGCAGTACTGATGAAGTCTGTGACGGGGGAAACGTGCAGTCTCCCTCCTACACACGACCCGGCCTCAGCTCAAAGAACACATACCTGAGCAGCAGCTCTACAGTAGTGTATTGTATGTGGCGATAGTGAGTCCACTGAACAGCTCTCAGTGGGAGGCCGTAGGGAGAGAGAAAAACGTAAACCTTAGCCAATCGAGCGTCCAGATTCTTCATTACATTTCATTTGCATGTTGCCAAGTGAATCCATTGAGCTGAGCAGTGGTGACTTGCTTCCTTGAAGCTGAACTCGCCAAGGCATATCTTAACAAGAAAACCAGGTCCAAGCAGGTCACCTTACTCCTTCCTAAATTTACAGCGGGCACTTTTCCACACAACAATGCCTTGTGCAACGTTTGCTTCACAGCACGGAAACCACCAAGACAAAAACAATGGCTTGTTTTGAAAGCCAAGCGTGTTAACATTTGGTGTTCTGCTGAAAGAATATGGCGCAATACGAAACGTGTGAACTCACAGTTGGGATGGGACTGGCTGAAAGACACTTCACTTCGACTATAATCACAGGATTGCATGTATTTTTTGTTTTTGATATTTCAAGAGGTGGGGCAGTGGACAAATACTCAGGGCTGCAAAAAAAAAAAAAAAACTCAGCTCCACCTCTCCACACGTGCTGCAAAAAGCAAACAACCGGCTAGAAGCTCAACCCATGTGAGATAATTAAACACCAGAGGTGGTGTAAGTCCGAGCACACAGGCAGGCACCTCAGCAGTTTGTTTAGTGACTCGGCCTGCACATTTCACTCTCACGTCAGAGCGGGGTGTGTGCGCTTCACAAGCGTGTTTGTCTTCAAGAATTCAGTCAACAGTGCTTCGACTCTACCGGCCTCTTCCTTGCTTCTTTCTCGTGGGAAGCTTGTTGTTCTTGGCGTACAACTGCTGCAGGGGATAACAAGCAGGCAGGAACCACAAAAAAATAAAAGCACCTGTTGTATGAAGAATGAGGTGAAGCTGCATTCCTTAGAGGCAACAAGTTAGGAAGCAAGTTAAGTATAAGCGAAGGATGATGTGTTAAACATTGATTGTGTTTTAAAAAGAGACAAATCTACTTTTTTTTGTTGTTGTTCTTGTTTCCTGGGGGCTGCATCCAAAAAAAAAAAGGAGGAGGCGGTTACAGATATGCCTGTAATGGAGGAAAGGTGACCAAACAGGAAGGACCAGATCAGCATGATCCCATGATACAGACTCCCAGAGAGGAATGAGTGGTGGGACTACACCACTGACTTCTTTTTTTGGCTGCTAAACACCCACATTTAGTTCAGAGAGTCAGAAGCTTTTAACCATTTGTCATCAACTTTGTCATCATTTCCAGCTTTTTTACTATCTTCCAGGAAAAGTTGCAGCATTTGCCAGATTCAGACACAGAAAGCAGGTGTCTGAGGTTACCAGAGTTCATCCCAAATTCTCAAAGTCACTTCATTCATTCATGTCAAACTGGTAGCTGTGAATGTGGCCTATGCGGTAAAGACACGGACAGGCCCCGAATAAAGCGCAAGGATCTCCCCCCACCGTCCCACAGCGAGCACTAACCCTCACGCTCTTTTTAAGCTTTACCTGCTGCTTGTCAAAATGCTCCCTCTCCGCTCCGAGGTTGGCCTCAGTCCGCCTGGATTTCACCCGAGTGGGCACCTGTCTTATGCTGTTCATCCTCTAGTCTTCACAATGACGGCTTCGGCTCGTAGAAACAGTCACTCCTCCACCTCTTCCTCTACCGCAAGAGCAAAATAAAAGAAGCAAAACGTCCGAAAGAGAGGAGGCGAGAGCGCGTTCTTCTTCTTCTTCTTCTTCTTCTATCTGGACTCCGGGCTGTGCGTGAATGTGCCACGGACATCTCCAAGCTGCGGCTTCATTACTGCTGATGCACCGCGGCTGAAGGAGGAAAAGCAAAAGCGAGTCAGTGTGTTTGCCTTGCGTTACGTGGATGGATCCTCCCCCCAGCCATCATCATCATCATCATCATCATCCTGTCCTCTTCTGCCGCCGACATCCTCCCACGCGTTTTTGCTTTCATCTTTTTTATTTTATTTTAGTACATTTAATCCACACAACATTCGTTTCAGATCGTATTTCCCTTTAAACGCTGCGTTTCGTTTCTGCTGTTCTTGCGTCTCTCTCTCGGTCGTGGGCAGCCATTACAATGAAATCAAAACTGGATTAAATTCTCATCTAATCCGGAGAGATTGCACCTGATGTGGCAACAGTCAAGCACTGATGACACAAAGGAGGAAATGAAACTTACATCTAAATGAGTGGATTTGCCTCAATTCATTAATTTAGTGTTTGTGGTGAACAGATGAGCTGGTGAAGCTGCGTTTATTTCTGTCATCAACATTCATTTAGTTTTAAAGGATTACTTCTCCTCCGGGTGTAGGAGAAGTTAATTCATTTCTTGTCCTCGCTATGAGTTTCACAGAGTCAAATTCTCCACCGTTTGTGGTTCAGATTTGCTCATTTTCTCCATTATCGAACAACTTTCCCCAAATTTCACTTCTTGAATGCTTGGCCCAACTTCACCCAACTCTGCTGACAAACCGCATGACCTGTAGCATGTGGAAAAACCTGATTTGTTTGTCTCGGCCACTACCTCCTAAATATTTTATCAGAAATTCCTACACACACGCACACACAAGGTAGCAACACTTTACAATATATTCAGTTTTGGGTTTTTTTTGTTTGTTTTTTTTGCAGTTGATTCATTTTACAATGAGCACATGCTTCAGGTGATTGTTTTTAGCTTTGTCTCTCTTCAACCCACCGCCAAGAGAAACACTTCCTTCGTCTCCGTCAGTTCAGTGCTCCTCAAGGTTGCAGGACTAGAATTTCACGTTGGTTGTGCTGGGTGGAGCGGCGGCCGTGATGTTATGTTCCCAGGTATGCAGGTGGAGGAAACACTGATGGGACAACAGGAGAAAGGAACAAAAGGAAGTGTCTGCCCCGCAGGCCGAACTGGCTCTCTGACATTCTTCTAGCTGCTCTGAACAACGCACAGAATCTGAATTAGAATAATCATCCATGGAAGAAGAGAAAAAAAGGACATCTGATGAGATTAGAATGAAGATTGTGAGAATGGTGAAGTGAAGACATGCACAGATCTCAGATGGAGAGATTGAACGTTCTGCACTCATTCTCCACAAGTCTTCCTTGGCTTTTTTTTATTAATTATGTCACAATTAAAGCATGATAAGGAGTTTTAAATGAATATCCTGTGCATAACCTTTTAAAAATACAGATCATTCACTAAATGCTTAGCAACAGCCCCTCTCTAGTTCATTTCTCATCATCTGACTTCTTAGCATATGAAGCTGTTGTCATTCACAGCTTCTCACAAATGATTAGGGACAAAAATAGATTTGTCGCTACGCGATTGTCTGTGACGAACTGAACAGTCACACTTTCCTCTTTCGGTCACAGTTCATTTGTCACAAAGCGCAGCCCTCCCATTTGCGCACCTCGACTGACTCATGGAGCCATCCTTCTGAGACATTTTCAAATGTCATCCACTAGACAGCAGCAGAGGTTAACATGTTGACCGATGGCTCCTCCGTCTCGTCTGGCTTCTGATTATTAAATACTGCAAGAGTGAATTCACAAGCAGTTGCAAAAGAAACAGGACGCCAGCTGAGAGTGTTAACAAAGAAAGGGGAAGAATTCCTCCACAGAACTGATTGTACAACGCAAATCACACGTAAAACAGACAATGAACTGTATTTATTTTAACCAGCAAACACACCTGTCTAAACACATCAAAATGCATTAAGGAAACGGGTGTTTGCAGAAATGCAAGCACAAATAAACCAGTCTCAAAGTCCTGCAAGTCACTCCACTCAGTTTTGCAACAGAGGGAGTGAAAGACACCTACAGAGACATTTAACATCTTTATCTGCCTCATCAGTGGCACATCCCTATTAAAAAACTGCAGCTACACACAAGGTCAGCCACACACAGAACCTAAAAAGGAATAAATGGAATTAAATTAAAAATTAAATCACCATATTGCCTCAGCATCCCCTTTATCAGAAAGATTCATTTGTGGAGGACGTAAAGCTCTTTGTGTGACCACATTGTTCACACATTTTAACCCATCTGGATATTCTAGGCCAAACTTCAGTTTCTGTTTCACTTCATTTATTGTTTAAAATACTGAGAAAAACCGACAGGCGGTCGACTTATTCAGAAGTCTGGACACCTCCCACATTTTCACATGTCTGGATGGACACTTATCGAAGATGATGACTCACAAATGACATGAAGTTTCCAGACTACAGACACTGTAATGGACACAATAAACACATTTACAATTATCTATACACTCATTTACAATGCCTGGGCAAAAAATGAAAGTCACCACCAAATAAAATGTCACACTCTCTAATATTTCGTTGGACCGCATTTCGCTTTAATCGCAGCGTTCATTTGCTGAGGCAATGTTTTGATAAGCTTCTGCAATGTCACATTTCCAGCCTGTGTTGCATTCATTTTTCACTAAGATCTTGTGATGGAAGAGTCCGACCGCTGCACAAAGCCTTCTCTAACACATCCCAAAGATTCTCAATGGGGTTTACGTCTGGACTCTGTGGTGACCAGTCAATGATGCTCCCTGAACCACTCTTTCACTGTTTGAGCCTCATGAATCCTGTCATTGTCATCTTGGAATATGCCCATGCCATCAAGGAAAGAAAAATCCATTGATGGAATAACCTGGTCATTCAGTATATTCAGGTAGTCAACCCTCAAGACCTTTTTCCATTGCCACATCGTTGCACAGTTTTTAACCCAATTTTAGTAGCTTCTGCAATCCCCTAAGATGTTTTCTTCTCAACATCTTTTCCACGACGATGGCATGTGTCTTTCGACATGGTTGTTTAAGAAAAGAGAAGCTACTCATTGCATCAGTTGGGGTTAAATAACATGTTGCCAGCTGAAAGATAATCACCCATGCAGTAATTATCCAATAGGAGGCTCGTACCTATTCGCTTAGATAAATCCAGGTCACGACTTTTCTTTTGGCCAGGCAGTTTATTAACCAGCGGTTTTGTGTAGTTCTTCCTTTGTGTCTTCTTCACCCCAGTTTGAACTCAAGCAGTTTTTTTGTTCAGTTTTCTTTTACCTATTTATATCTGCATCCAGCTGCGTTTGCAGTTCTGTCAATCTCGACCAGGGTTTGTTTTTGTTCTGCTGATGCTGCTGCTGCCGCCGCCCAGGCTTCGCCGTAGACGTGTGTTAAGGGGAGTGACATGTTGCATGGAAACGATGAGTTGATCTTTAAGCGCTTGACAGAAACTCCACTCACGTTCTAAAGGTCCTAAAAGCGGCGAATTAAATCATCTGCAAATAGTGACTGTGCATCAAAGCTGGGAATAGTAGGCATTTTTTTTTTCTCCTGTGGGTGATTTTCTGCTTTGTAATTCTGCTAC
Source organism: Planiliza haematocheilus (assembly GCA_005024645.1). Taxonomy (NCBI): domain Eukaryota; kingdom Metazoa; phylum Chordata; class Actinopteri; order Mugiliformes; family Mugilidae; genus Planiliza; species Planiliza haematocheilus. Next base: position 4,137,593 of record SRSE01001388.1, on the reverse strand, counting down.
AATAGCCCCGACTAACTCAGCAGATGTTTCAAATGAATTCTGCAGCAGCAAAATGTGCAAAAAGAGAGAAAAGAGACTAAAGGTCGGCACGGATCACATCCTACACACTTTACAGTTCTTGAAAAAGACTCAAAAGAACAGATAAGAATAGGCATATCGGAAACAAGAAGTACAGTTTTCAGCTTAATGTAAGGCAAAAAGGATGTTAGTTCTCCAAAGCACACCATCAACTGAGCTGCATCTCTTTACTCTGTTACATTTGCACCTGTAAAGGTACTGGAAATTCAATTCAAGGAAGTTTCTCATGCGTGTGATAAATAAACAATGTCTTAACTTTATCATGAAGCTCTTTGCTGTCTTCTTTAAGCAGCACTCATACCTAATTTGTGCATGTTAATATTTTACTAAAAGCAGAACACCCCCCTCCCTCCCCTTTGCTTCCTGTAAAAACCAAATTTGCAACCGACACTCTTTTTTTTTCTTCTTTAACATTTCCCTTTAAAGAATGCGGCCAGTCCTCTGAGGGTTTAATGCTTTGATCTGCTGGAAGAGAGGTGCTGCTCAACATGAAATGCTACTTCAATGGAACAGTGCTTATCAGCGTGCTCCCTCCACTCCTGGTGACAGAGTTCATTTTGGGAATCCTTGGCAATGGCTTGGCCCTGTGGATCTTCTGCTTCCACATGAGGCCGTGGAAGAGCAGCACGGTGCTACTCTTCAACCTGGCCATGGCTGATTTTCTGCTCAACATGGTTCTGCCTCTCCGTGCCAACTACTACCACTCTGGGATCAAGTGGAAGTTCGGACCCACCCTGTGCAACATCTGCCTCTTCATGTTGGCAATGAACCGCAGCGGGAGCACCTTTTTCTTGATGGCGATCGCGGTGGACAGGTACCTGCGGGTGGTGCATCCCCATCACCCCATCAACTCTTTGAGCGTCTCTAAAGCCATACTTGGTGTGATCGCGATGTGGCTGGTCACCATTTCAATGACCGCTCATATCTTCACTTTACAACACAACTCAACCTACTGCGAGAGCTTCATGATCGCGGCCGATCCGCACCTCAATTTCACCTGGCACAAGTTTGAGTTTCTCTTTTCCTTCTACATGCCACTGATTGTGATCCTCTACTGCACCTTCCAAATCATTGGCCACCTGAGAAGGAGACAGCTGGCTCAGCAAGCAAGGATTAGGAAGGCGCTCTACTTCATCATAGTAGTCGTGGTGCTCTTTGTCATTTGCTTCCTCCCGAGCAACCTCACACAGGTGCTGATTTGGATCAAGACCCAGAGGGAAGCCAGCAACAACTCTGAAGTCTGCCCTGCTCTGGAGGACGTGACCTCTGCATTTTACATCACCATTTGCATGACATACCTCAACAGCGTCCTTGACCCTGTGGTCTACTACTTCTCCAGCCCTGTCTTTAAGAACGTCTGCAGGAAAGCTCTTCACCTGCCGCAAGCCGACACCGGGGAGAGTACGGAGAAGAAAACTCGGGAGACGGGATCCCAGTCACTCAGCCAGCTGTGAAACCAACGAAGCACGCATCTAAGTGTCTGATTAAAAGCTTTTTAAATAAATTGTCACGTACAGTGAATGCTGCAGGCAATGCCGCGTTATATTAACAACTGCACTTCATATAAACCGCCTTTGACAATTACTCAGACTCCGTACCATAGCCTTATGTGACAGCAGTAACACCTTAATACTGTATCTGTTACAGAGCAACATCTGGTGAACTTGAAAGGACATTCAGTAAACATAAGCTACTTGCCGAAACCAAACAAAGTGTGACAGCAAAACTCACTTTCCATTTCTCAGTTGCGCAGGCTTGCATTGAAATATGCTAATTTTAATAAATATTCTATATATACACACGCGCCATGTATACTAATCGCTTCTTTAGGAATATTCCCTTTGCAAAACATCTGGTACTAGAATATTTTGTCCATCACCAAAGAATATTTCCACTCTTGAAACTGGAAAAAAAAACCCTATAAGATAGAAAATTGTACAACACAATCATGGTATTGTGAACGTAATATCTCGTAGTGAGTTGTGTCACAGAGTGTCTCGGTTTTTAATTACTCAAACTGATACTGAGCCATGTTTTGTTAAAACAAGTAATAAAGATTTATTGTTTTCATGCTAAAAATGGCGCACTTCTTCTTTTGTTATGAAATTCGATTCCCCGAAGATGAAATGCATGCAGGTTCCTCGGAAACGAACACAAACACTTCAAGGAATACTACTGAAATATTTGCATATTGCTGAATGACACAATCCCGAGTGGATAGTGCGTAAAGAAAAGTTGTATATGGGTCGTTAGTTGGTGCAAATGACCTTCATGCTCAATTTATAAGAGCGCACGACGTAGCTTGAAAATCTGTGTTAGAGTTTGGATAAGAATCTTTAATTTGAGGATAAAAAAAAAGCCATCGTCTCTCATGAGACTGGTTTAGCAGCTGAAGGTGTTAGGCAGTTTAGCAGAGAAACACATATGTTTCCTTTAAATGGGCTTCATAAATATAACTGCTTGACACTTATACATGACCACAAACATGTCCTTCTGTTTGTTTATTGGACATATATGAGTCACGCGAACCATTTCATTAACACAACTTTGCTGCAATTCATTTAAATATATGTTTTTAGCAGCCATATACACGCACCCCATCTACAAAAACCCAAGTACAACCCTCTCGCCTGAAACGAAAGTATCACCCAAGTGTAAGCATCTCATCATTTACACCTGTCTAAACACACAAAAATGCCTCTGGGAAATTGGTCTTTGCAGAAATGCAACCACAAATAAACCAAGCTCAGAGCTTTAAATATCAAAGTCAAGCCTTCATGAAGTCAGTCTACTCAGCAGCTAAAATGAAACCCTAATCTAAACCCTACAGATAAAGACAGTAGGTAATAAAATCTGATATACAGACAAGGTCAACCACACACCAATCTTCCGCTTAGAAAGGTAAATAAATAATACATTGGTTTGTGCCACATATCTGCAGCATGCATGTTGCTGGGAAGATTAACTTGTACAGGATGTAAATACTCTGGTCTCTAGGTATACAAAACGCAGAATGTATCTGACGTGCCATCTAACCTATATGACACAAGTTCTTCATTTATTAAAGGGAAGTTGGGTCTGACTCAGAAATAAGTTGCAGGTTGTTAAACAGATGTGAATTTAAAAAGGAAGTCTTGGTATAGTGAAGGTAAGCGTTCCTAGAAATGACATTGAGTTAGAAAAGAGAGATTCTTCCTCTGCCAGTGAATCAAAGCTCAAGCACCGTGTCGTAGCATGAGTGGTTACGCCTGCAAAGACATCAACTCCCTTAGCGTCCGTGCGCTCGCTGATATTCTTTTACCAAGTGTAAGTGGAAACAATTTTGAGGTTTACCCAAGAAGATATTTCCTTGGAAAGTTTGGGTCAATACTATCTACTATGAGTCATTCAGAGATCAGGTCTGTAATATTCAGGGGCCAGGGTTTGAATTGCCTGCTTTATCAGAGATATTACGTAGGTAGCTGGCATACGAAAGTGACCCTAAAATGTGCACCAGTATATATAACTTATATACTTATAAAATGTCAGTATTTTTTACAATTGCTAATTGTTTTTTTGGTTTGCTTTTTTATCACATTGTTCAATAGTTCCTTTAACAGCACGCTAGAAAGATCAACAGACAGAGCTGCTGCTTCAAACATGAATCTGCACAATTTTCAGTAATGAGAACAGTTTATTCAAATATTACATGCAGAATAGAAAGATAAATGTTAAGTGCAAAAACTGCATCTCAGCCCAGGACAGACCAAGAAAAACTGTATAAATACAAGTGAAGATAGAGCGGCGCTTCATCCCAACACTTCATTTTGATTGTTGAGAAACTCCTGCAAGACAAATAAACGCAGAATTACAACTTTGTAAAGTTTCTATCACAATTAAAAGGTTCATCATCTGAACTAATAAAGTAAGATTGTTATAAGGCTAATTGATTGTATTAATCTGTGTTCAGCATATCAGCTCCAGTTACCTTCAGGCAGCTCGATGAAGCGGAGCCGTTTGTCAGCGTTTTCCCTCTTTGATGCTCTCTGTGTTTCATGTACTCATGAGCAAGAGAGTCAGCATCCTCCTGACTGAAGAGCAGATTCAAACAAACTGACACATTTATAAAAGATTTACACTAACTCTTAAATTGTTTTGTTTTTTTCAGGTTTTAAATAATAAGATAAGGTTTTTAATTTGTCTCAGTTCTCATTGGCGTTGGCTGACTGTGCTTAGAAGCGTTTATGTAATGTGATATTTGATGTCTCACCAGTTCTGGCTGATCAGGTAGTCCACCAAGTCTTTGACCTGGTTGGGTTGGCCGTGCAACACTATGAGCTGCTTCAGGTGATTGAAGTGTTTGGTCTTCAGCAGTTTCTGGTGCTGTCCATTCTTGTTGACAAAAGTCAACACAGTCTCTCTAATCTGAGGAGTCATGAAGGTTGTAAAAAGAGAAGATAAAATTAAAACAAATGGCAATAAAAGTCACAATAATGTAAAATATATCTCAACGCACCACATAAAAATCTGTTTTATCAACATACTGTAAAACAGCAAAGTAGTTCACACTAGGTAACTGTCGACTTATATATGAATTGTCTATTTATTTGTTGCTATAAATAGAAACGATTTTAATAATTTCACACCATCAGACTGATATGTTTTCCTGTTTGACAGGTGTACAGATCCTATGTTGATACCTTGAAACCATCGATGGCCACACGATACTAAAATAGACTACTTTTGTGCTATATAACAGCTTCTGTTGCAAGAACAGGATATAGCACATGTGCTGATAGAAGCTTATTTTTAAAATAAAATAAATTAATAAATTACGGAAATACTGAGACAGCTGCAGTTGATGCAAAAATATTTTAGGACTTTAAAATAGTTAAAGCGAGAAGTCAGTTCTTGCTTTGGAAAGATGTTACGTCTATCTCTGACCTTTGAAGGGATTCCAGCCAATTCTCCGGTGCTCATAAGCTCATCCACCTGCTCAAGGACTGCAACCGGGTTACAGACAGACAGAAAGCCCTGAAAACAGCAAAAAAATAAAGTGATTGACTACAGGTATAACCTAAAATATACTTACATAACAAAAGTTCCACACGTGGATGAACTCACCTGGATCTGCTGTGCCTTTTTACTGGCACAGGGAATGAGAAGGAGAGTTCCCAGGGCGAAGGCCGGAAGGTTGAACTGCGCAAAGCGGTTGGCAATGCCTATCAAGTCAAGATTCAACAGGAAAGGGCACCTTGGAACGAAAGAGGAACGGCAGGACAGGTGAGATAAAGACCAAGAAAGTCACTTACTCAAACCTGTTCCTTAAACTAGATACAGTAAATGGTATTGTGTATTTTTAACAGAAGCTGTTATAATCTTCAGTTTATTGTGAAACAGTTAAAAAAAAAAAAAACTGTATGGTCGTTTTGGAGGAAATAGTTCTGTGGTGCGCAGCCTTTACATGCAGAACAGTTAATGGGTGAATGTGGGTAAAACTTACTTGAGGAGGAGAACAAAGGTCCTGTAGAGTGTTGCCTGTTGATCTGGGCTCAGAGGAACAGAAGCTGTCGCCAAGAAAGTAGATAAATAAATGCCTGATAATATATTGTTTCTCTGAGTTACACAAAACCTTAAATTGCAGAACTCCTTTAAGACGTGTACAGCGTTTTTCAGACTTTGCATGGCAGCACAAGAATAAAAATACACTTGAGGTTGGCAGGTAAAACATATATTTGGTTTTTTTTAGTCTGCATCAGTTAGTTAGTGGTTAGTGGTTTTGACCTGAAATGTTGATAAGGAGCAGGTATTGATCATACGTCACCTTCTTGTTGTCTGGATATATAAACTAAATTAGGAATATTGTTTTTCTATCAGGACACTGTATAATAAACACTGTTCAGCATCAGTATGCATGTAAATGAACCTCTGCAATAAATATAGTACCGGAGACAAAAGGTGCCAGTATCATACTCCTCCAGGTTCTGGAGAAACTTGAAATCTAGAAAGAAAAGAAAATCAATATGATGAAAAACATTTTTTTTTTTCCATGCAATAGTAAAGTCTGAATTGTTTTTTATCTTATTTTTGGCACTTGTGCTCCTACAGGACATCCGTTAGTGTGGTGGTTTCCATGGTTTCATTACAACCGTCCGGATATGAGCAATAATGATAATATTGATGTGTAATGAAGTTTTTGTAAAAGTTGAGACACATCACGTATACATCAAAGCTACATACAGATAAAATAAAAGTGATGAACCATAACATTACCTCCCACAAAGCTGGGACAGCCATTATAGCCTCAAGCACCTTCTGGAGGTGGCTGATCTGTGGAGGGGAAACACACGGTGTACTTTTACTCAGAACACACCAATCAGGCTTTATTCAAAAGTACATCCTCCTTTGAAGATAAACTACTTGAGTGAATAAAATTAATTTTCTGTTGTGTGTCTTGTCACCAGGTTGAAGCCCAGCAGCTTTTGAAGCAGACTGTTCCACAGCTGAGGGTCGTACACCTGGTACTCCAAGCACAAGTCTGCCACCAGCTGCACAGCCTGAAATAATAAATGGTGCTTCAGTTTGTCTGCATTAAGTCTGGGTCTGAGATTTCTAACTGAGTGGAACTAAAATGAAGAAAATATCTGGAATAGTTTGAATGTTTTCTGTTAGAAGTACCTGAGGCTCATGACTGTGGTTCTTCCAGAGCCCTTTAACCAAGCCCTCCTTGGGACTACTGAGGAAAGACTGCACCGTGTAAGGGATGTTTAATGCCTCCAGTTGAGACACAAAGATGTAGCACTTCAGGTAATATCTGCAGACGAATTTAGAAACACGGAAGATTACACATTTTCTCTCTATTAACTTCAGTTGATACTTTACTATTTAACTAGTCTCATTAAATCTTACAGGATTTTGTCTCTGGGTATCTGCAACTGAGTCTCCAGAGTGGCTGCATCAGCGAGGCGGACGAGGCAAAGCAGCGCTCGAGTCCGATGGCAGAAGGTCAGGCGAGGCCCAGATGTGCTGAGGGGCTACAGGAGAAAATTTAACAACAAACATGAGCTACTTTCTCTGGATACTTCATCAAGTTCTGACTTTTTTTTTTTTTTTTTAAACATACCCAGGTATCGGCAGACAAGATAGGGCTCAGAATACGGACGGCATCTTCCATGGCGCATGACTGCAGCATGTACACCACCCTGGGGAGCATCAAACACAATCAATAAACTGAAAAGAAGTAAAGTGGCTTTTCAGCTTTTCTGCAAATCATTGCAGGTCCCAAATGAAATACTAAATATTATCCAAACGCAGCGTAACGTGCAGGCCAATTTAATTTTATGACTGACAGATAAGTGAAAATGAAATGTCTGCTGAACAAGCTGTCCTCTTCTTTTTTTTATTAAATTACAATGAATGACAGCTCTACCTCATTAAGTCTGGGTCCTCCTCGATGTTGCTGACACAGCTGTAATTACCGATATCCTTTATGAGAGGAAAAAAAAAAAGGTTTTGTCAAAATTACACACATAGATTCAGTGCAGCAATTCTGATAAAACAGCTAAGATTGAGAAACCTTTGCCACAGCTGGGCCTGTTTTGCAGATCCATTTCTCTAGCATCATGTTACGGATTTTCAGAAGATCCACGTTGTTGATTGCGGCTATTTCCTTAACTGCAGCATGTATGTCTGAGGAAGGCATGAGATAAAACTGTCAGTGCATCCAGTCACAGGCTACTAGCAGAAAAGTAAAAGTGTTATTTATTAAACCAGTACATACTCAAATGAATTATAATATAACCTATACAGTATGTGGTAGCATCATTAATTTGCAGAGACATTCTCACCAGGATAAGTCTGTCCTCCTGACTCTTTGTAACGCTGTTCTACACTGCTGTGCTCGTACAGGGTCACTATGAGCCTGGCAGGCAGTCCGGTCAGTTTCAGGTGCTCTGGGCTGTTTAGCTGACTGGCTATCAGTGTATTCTCAGTCGTAGAGCGCTGAAACTGCAGCTTTAGCTTGGACAGAAATGTCTCCCCTCTGGCTCGTGCTGCTTCCTGCTTGGGATCAGAATGGGGAAGAAGAAAACTGACTCACGACTGACCCATGCGAGTTTGATCTTCTAGAGTTTGATCATGTGTATTTCTGTAAAAACACAAACACTGACCTCAAGGTTTGGATCCTTCAGCCACGCTTCTCCCAGAGCCAAACAGAACCTAAGAGACTGAGTCTTCTCATAGCCTGTAGGAAGCAGGAAACGTCTCAGCACATGAACAAAAAAGAAATAAAAATCAAGCATGGCAGTGTTGTGGCCAATGTGCAGCTCAGACCTGGTGGAAGCTCCTGGGTTATCTTGTGGGCTGTGGCAGCAGCCCACTCTGGGCTCTGGATGCAGTGGATGTACTTCATCATGGTCTTGGCCACCTTGAAAGTTTCCTTCTGGTAGCCATGACCCTGACCCTTTTTCCTTTGCTCTAAGAGTAAAGGCTTTAACTTCTTCTCAAACACATGGCTTGCTGCTGACATATACAACTTGTCGAGGCTCACCTGGAGAGGAATAGGAAAGTTTAAATTACCTGCATTACAATATATGAATAAATCTATAATTTCTGTGATGATACACTGTGTAACTGTGCTTTACCTTCATCAGCTTGCTAATCAGAAGAAGAGTAGGGAAGGTCTCCTCACTGAGCTCAGGAGCTAAACACAGGAAAATGTTTTAGTTTGCTTAGTCTTAAACTGGCTCAGCAACTCAAATCAATTCATTCATTCATTCATTCGTTTACTGTAACCGCTTGTCCTCTAGGACAGGGCTGGAGCCTGTCCCAGTTGTTCAAATCAATACAGTTAAAATATCTAAAATGCTGTTGGCTTACTTGCCTGACTTAAGAGTAAATGCTTTCATTTGATTACACCCGTTATCAACATGCAGATCCAACAATATCAGACTAAGCTTGTCAGGATAATACTAAGACAACTACAGCGGATAACTCACAGATAATCTTCCAGTAATGTTTGGTCTGCATAAGCAGGTGGAAAGGAAGCCTGGTGTTGGACAGGGGATTTGGCAGCAGACCGTTTTCAAGAAGGTATGTGTTCTCCACATCTGAGGGAGGAGAGACCCGCTTGTAAGACATCAGATGCTGAAGGAGGCCCGCTGCCTGTAGATGAAAAAGACAGCGGTTGCTGGTCTGTGTAGCTCATTACGAAGACAAGTAACTAATTTAAACATGCGTGTGTGTTTTTATTACCTGACTAACAGAGAAACTGGTCACATTCTCATCTGCAGCCTGTATGATCTTCAGTACCACTTCAATCCTTTCGTAGTTGTAAGGGCTGAGCTATAAGAAAAGAAAAAAAAACATGTTTTTAACACTGGAACGAAACATGAAAAGAAACGGATGAGTGGTGGAAGTCATTTACACAGAGCACCTCTGTTAATGAGAAACTAATCTTTTGCAACTCAGACCTTGAATACGGCTGCACAGAGACTGTCTGTGAGATCGCTGGTGCTGTGTAACATTGGGATAATCTGCAGGACTCGTTCCAATGCGTCTGCATGACACAGAGGCTGCACCTCATCCTGGCCTGAGCCCCGGCCCACTGCATCTTCTTCGTCCTCTTGGAGCAGCAGTAAAGTGGTAATGTACTGGTTGATAACACGGTCGCGGTCTAGACCAAAGGTACTGCAGATGGATGCAAAGGGCAACTTTTAGCACAGACACGAGACCATGGTGGTGATTAAAGCACAGTCAAAGTTTTATTTTCCTCATTTATGGCAGAAAATACGTATTATGTCTCTGACCTGCAGTACTCAAGGATAGTCTCTGGGGTGATCTTCCTGTTCTTCACCAAAACAGGAATCAGACTGCTTTTCATCTCAGGTCGCTGACGGAACACTGGCTGGATCGATATCTGGGTCAGAGCAGGGTGAACATCACACAGTAAGTCTATTTATTCAGACCTGAATAACCCTGGTAATCTGACCTAAAGTGCAGTATTACCTCTAACTTTGCAAGCTTGATGCCCCACTCAGCGTCAGTGATGACTGAGAGGAACTTCTGTTGCTCCTCTGCTTCACCGTACAAGCAGCAGAGATTGGCCCCAATCCTCGCCACAGCCTGAAATAATTAAAACCTGTGACTAATTTCTCTCAGATAACATACTCGTGTAGATTAAACAATCCCTAAAACTGGTACAGCCTTTTTTGTTAATTGTGTGTTAATCCAGTAAGAGCTTTACACCATAAGTTACCATCACTAATATTAACCGTTTCTCTCTTTGATTTCCATTGAGGAAGCAAGTTAAGAAGAACATAGATTATAACGCCTACCATAATTTTGTCATAATTTTGCCAAGTGTTGTCAATAACTTTCCACAGTATTTTGAAGACTTCTGCTTTGGAGAGGAGTGTACACAGTCCTATGGCCAAATCACAGTCGACCACCCTCCAGTTGAACACCTGCATCAGAAGACAGAGTTAGTTAGAAATTGATTTAAAATTATTTAAATGTTATGAATCTGCCACTACCCTTTCACGACATTGGATTCAGAAGTCTCACCTTGTTCAAAAGGGCCACAGCCACAGCATTCAGCGAGGATGTCGTTGTCTTTCGAAGATCGTTAATGCATATATTGTATTTCTTAAGCTCTTGCGCATCATAAAGCTGTGAAGAGGTAACACGGACATTACAATATATTTCACATACACATAAAGCAACACTGTAAATGTTATAGTCATACCTGTACGCTTAGCTTTATATCCATAACGTTAGAGGTGACATGCTGCAGGCAGCTGCCGTATGAGTTGACCAGCACTCTGAGGGCCAACTCCAGCTGACTGCACTCCTGTAGCATCTGTAACATTTTGGCCAGGGGATCGAGGAGGGGCTGAAGGTAGTTTGAACCTGCAAACAACATAAAGTTTCAAAACTCAAAAAAAAGAAGAAAGGTAACTAACTAGTTAAATAGCCAGCATATGTACCATCTTCAAATGAGCAGTGTGACAGACAGGAACAGTCCAGTGGATGCAGTTTGGTATCTGTAATAATTATTATAAATTAGCAAAGAGACAAATCAGGCCAGTCTGCATAAAGTAACAAAATCCGGATACATTAGAGCATCTTCTTACCCTGAGAAATAGGCAGCAGGCAGTTGGTAATTTCATACTGTACAGGCAGCACCGACACTGGGTCCAGAACAATGCAGTCTTCATTAAAAACATCTTGAAAACTCCACTGGGAATAGGGATCTTTTTCTGCCTCCAAGGTCAAATCCTGTAACATTACACCATTAAAATGTGATATTCATGAATTTTAAATTTACTGAATTTTATTCATTCTGTTCACATCACACTTTGTGAAAGAGAAGCATTAATGGATTAAATGAAAGACTGACTCTTAATTTAATTTTTTAAATATTTCCATTTAATTAAAATATTTTCTAAGAAAAAGTGATCATTATCTATTACCAAACGCTAACAATTCAGTATTATTCTCTGGAAAACAATTCGATACTGACCTTGGCTATGAAGCCATAGTTGTCTGATAACTGACACTGATGATAAACATCCATAGCTATACGTGTGCACTTGCAAAGCTCCAGGCAGTCCAGAAGCAGATCTGTAAAAGTGATTATGATAATAAATTTCACTTAGGGAATCACTTATAAATGATTTGCAAAGTTAGTTCACACAAAGTCATGTCCGATGTGAACAATGAAGCCTAGATGCTCTGGCAGATTTGGAGTAAGTGTTTTCATTGTCTACTGCCCTGAGGATGGTCAGCATCCTCCACGTACTTTTACAGCAGATACAGTTCATTAAAAAGAATGATTTTATTTCTTCCTGTTTCATTTCCTTGCTATTTCTGCAATTTCCCCATTGCGGGACGAATAAAGGTTCTTCTTATCTTATCTTATCTTATTAACAGTGTGATTGGAAACAGATGATTTTAATCTTGATTAAGAAGGACTCAGACAACTCTCCAGTCTAGTTTTCTTTTTTGCCAAAACAACAAAAATTTTAAGTTCAGTAGTTATAAATTCAGAACTGATTTACAGAACGTTTAATTTTACCAAAATAAAACGTAATTTTTTTTCTTTTCTTTACCTGAGTGACACACAGTGATGGCCTGACATGCCAAACTGTGAATGACTGCTGGCAAGTCCATGTCATCAGGAAGCACCATGGGCACATCTGCCTCCAGCATCTGACATAACATCTTGGCAGCGGTGAACAAAACCTTCCCTGTGCTGCTGTTATAATGGTGCTCATACAGCTCACTGAAGGCATGACAAAGAAAAACAAAACATTTTTTTTTTTTAATTCAACTAATAGCCTAATTGTTTCTGTAAGAACTTGCAAGTGGAAAAAGAGCAAGTTTCCTATATTTCATACACACACATTCACAAATGCAAACCTGAAGATCTTGAGCGCCTTGTCCACCTTGCCCACTTTCAGTGCTCTCAGGGCCAAGTCAGACCAAAGCTCCTGTTCGGTGCGCTGTAGCTGTCGTCCTAAACGACGCAAGCCAGCTTCTGTGGAGATGGTCTTGGTCTTCCCATCTGGATCATTAGCCACAACTGGAGTTGTTGTAGCCTTACGCTTAGATGAATGGCGGCCACGAGTGTTTTCATAGGCTCTGATGTGATCCTCTTGGATCTGTTTTCGGATGTTTGGATCCTCATAGTCGGAGGGGGTGAAGAAAATGTCAAAGTCCTCCTGAAGAAACAAAGAGAAAGACCGTTGGCTAAAATCCAAATCAAGAGTTTCAATAACAGTTAAAAAAATATTCTTTGAATGAAGCTCACCTGTAGGTGGGCGATGGCCTTGAACATGTTGAGGCTGTTCTCACACGCCATGCTTTTAAGAGAATCATCTGCAGACGACAAGAGTCTTGGTATCACTCTTAGACATGCAGGTGTACATTCTCAGCATTTACTATCCTAACCTTTGTCTACGTGAGTCCAGGTGACATCACAAGAACATAAAAAGCATCCATTTGTGTGATATCACTACAGCTCCGCTATCTGTGAGCCACTTTTGAGTAAAGTAAATACTTACTTTTTTGGATGATATGCAGGTATTTCAAAGCCTCCACCATCACCTGAGCTATGACCATCTGATGTTTCTTGTGCTAAAAAAGGAAAAAAAAAAGACATGCCAAGAAAAGGCTGAGATAAACATTCGCTTCTATTTTTCTGTTCAGGATATTGACGTAGCAGTAGAATGACAAGCACTTCCGCTATCTGTGATGTTTACTCTGCAGGCTGCATCTAAACAGATGATCAAATGTGCCCACGAAAAGATCGGATACTGACTAAATGCTGAAGGTTGATGAGCAACCTCTAACTTCCACAACCATCTTAAAATGCAGCAACTTTGTGAATTATGTGCTCTTGACATTGCATTTATATAACCTTTTGCCCTAACATCTTCCATTTCCTCACCTCATCAGATATGTGGTCTTTGTCCTCCAGCTGCAGCCTAGCCCATGACGTGAGACGTTCAATCACACACTCTGCCTCGGAGGACGACAGCCTCTTCAGGACAGTCAAGATTTCTTCAGTCTGAAAGCAGCACAAGGGACTTCTTATCAGCATGCCAGGAAAACAGCAAAACTATACACAATTAACAATTTGTGATTCAACAATCATGTCAGGATTAACATACCTTGCCTTGGCCTATCAGCTGGATGAGATACAGATAATGTATCTGTGACGTTGGCAGTTTGTAGGCCTCGGCTAACACGATGGAGTCTTCCAAAGACATTGGTAGGTCTTGCTTCAGGATGTATCTGATCAGTGTCTGGGGAACATGTGTGTTTGAATGTTATGTTGCAGGAAGGCATAACGGAAGTCACATAACTAACCAAATCAAATTTACCATAATCTGAGCACTGTTTGAGAGGTTGAAGTTGCGGATGCCGTAGCCTCTGAGGAGTTTCCTGATCTCCATCAGACGGTAGCTCTCCTTTAGAAGCTCTTGTCTAGAGAATAAATTAAGTAAAAGAAACTCAAACACCAGCTGACGTTGCTACGTTAATTATTATTATATATAGATGAGGACAATATAAACATACTTTGGTCCGTCCATCTCCAGATACTGCTGAACAAGTTTTTCCACCACATTGCTCCAGGGTACCACGGCTTTCTGCATGATCTCCAGCACGGCATCCACCATCAACTGGTGAGTCCAAACACAATGTTAAATTTTACACTTTACTGATCCCTTTTTTCACTCCTCAAGGATCCTGCAGGCTGTACTACAAAACTCACATCAGTATCTGTCATGCAGTCTAGCACAGCCACTGCCTTGGCTTCCCATTCTGTAAAAAGGGTTGTGGTCTGAGAACTGCAGCGCTCCAGCAGATCCTAGTGAAGTCCAGATTGGGAGGAGAGCCACAGGTGTCATCAAGTATTCAGCAATCTTAACAAGGGTCCCCATTATGTCTGATGGTGGTGGAGTTTTACCTTTATATACTGCAAGAGAAGTTCATCAAAAGGAATCTTGTGCTCTTCAGCATATGGCAGGATGCTGTTTTCCACTGTGGCAGCGATCAACTCTGGAGCCGGCACCTTGTCGAGCATGAAGAAGGCTACGCTCCATACACTTCTCTTTCAAATTGAAGAAGAAAAATGATTGATAATGAGACAACAACAACAAATAGAGGCACAATGTAAAACTCTAGTGTCTATAACAGAGTTTCTTGATGATTTACTGACATCTAGAGATACAAATAAGCATCTGCATGTTTCCAAAGTGAACTAGTGTAGACACTGTTTTCCTTAAAAAATATAAATCTCATACATTTAACTGTGGCCGACATAACATACACAGTAAGACCCTTAAGGATCTGGTGCAAAAAGAATACCAAAGGAAGTAATTACTGTGTGACTGAGTGTCCAACCAATCTACATTTGCTCTGTGTATCAAGTTGTTTGCATGTGTAGTCGTCACACTTTGGCTAAATGTTCTTTTCTGTCATGCTTTCTCATTAGTATATTATCAAAGATGGGATCCTCAGCAGGCCTTCGTTCTCCGGGAAGCATTTATTTCTGTCTGTTCTGAACAGACAGTTTAAAAAAGGCACTGTGGTGATCACTAATAAAAGACAAACCTTCTCAAAGACTGAAAGTGAAAGTTTGCAGTTGTATTTTTGGTGGAGGTCCAGCAGCTGACGGAGGCTGGACACCAGGGATTTGAGATTCTCCACTTCTCCTGCACCATTGCTGTCATCCTTTAAAAAGATCAGAGGACGTCAATAAATTGTGAACCAAATAAGGTGATGATAATTAAGACGGTTTTTAGATTAGATTATTAATGGCACAAAAAAAAATCTTAACTTACAGATTTCATCCATGTCCATAAAGATGGAAGACCAAGAACTGCTACGTCCAACCCGTTCTGGGGCCAAGCACCCTGGGAAAAAATAAGACAGTGACTCTGAAACCCCAGGCCTCCTTAGTTGTATAATTTATGTTTCATAATAGAAGTAACACTTCTAAGTTTACTACTAAAACAAATCGTCTCCAGGCGCTTTAAAACATCCGGTCTGAAACCCAGCCTGAAACCCCCAGAGCAAGCCTGAAGGCGACTGTGGCAAGGAAAAACTCCCTTTTAACAGGAAGAGTACCCAGCTCCAGCTCATGTAGAATCAGATGATACAAAGGTTTTAGGTAAGCTTTCCAAATTGGCAATATTGTCATATTCGGGGCCACCTGTAAACAAACCTGCATCCAGTACTGGGATCACTGGGGTCATATGAATCAACAATCTCTGGTTCAAGTGATCAAAACTAGTGCTTGTTCTAGTATCATGATCTTTAGTGCTAAAAATTATTTACACTGCATTGGCTATCTTAGCTAACACACTGACCTTTCTCAGATCAATATCACTTTTTTCTTTACCTTTTCCGTCAGCTCCAAGTTCCTTGCCTTCTGCTCAAGCCATTTTGCCAGAATTCTCTATGGGGACACACAGACAGGTCTTTAACTGAAGAAAGTGCCATATGCTGGAGAAGAAGAATTTTTCAAGCATCAGGTTATGTGTCACACCTGTCCTGTTGGGAGTACTCTCCTCACAAAAGGAACAAAGACTGTCCTAAACCAAGGACAGAGGTCTTGGGATGGCAGGTCGTCCGGGATGGCGCTGAGCAAGGCTTCGAGGCTGCACTCATCAAACTCTGCTGCAATCGGCCCCTATCACAGACACACCAGTTAACACCATAACATCTGAGTGTTGAATTTATATGACAAATGTCTGTGCATATATTCTGATGAATATGTGAAATAGTTATGACTGAATTTAATTTTACCTCATATCTGAGCCAAAGGAGTTGTGCGCCCTTCATGTCTCCATCTCTCAGGTGTGTCAGGATGTCTCCTAGATTGTCAGTGCTGTTCAGAAACTCAATCCAAGCTATTCCACTGAGGATGATGAAGTAAGAAGGTAAATTAATGTATACAAAGAAAGAACCAAAATACAGAGGTTTTACTGGATAACACAATAAAACAATATTACAGTATCTGCCACTAAGAAGTTGACTTTACTTGAAGTTTTCTAAGCCGTGCAGGCTGCAAAATGTTGCCAGCCGGGCCAGAGCCTCTTGGATCTGTAAGGAGGAGTATCGCGTGGCAGCGTGGTTTAGCATCTTCTCCGCTGTTTCAAAGGTCGGCCACGGAGCCTTCAGGCAGTATTCAACCACGTACTGCTCATCCTAAGTAACATTAAAAAAAAGGATATGTCTCAATAAAAATTTTTGGAAGAGTAAATAAAGAAACATGACAAAAACGATCACTGCTATGTACACTCACTGTGATCTTCATAAGGTTGGTCTTGGCCTCATCCACAAGTTCAGACCACACATCCTGTCCATAGCCACCCACTGACGCAGAAGCCAGCTGCTCCAGCACAAAGTTGAGCTTCACCTTGTAGACAAGCTAAAAATAGGATTGCTATTGGTGAGTAGCTTCAATTAAAGCAGTAAATTACAAGCACACACACCTCTAAGAACACACATCTACAATAACACTGCCAAGTCTCTTTTTATATTCCAAATCCATTATTCATCGACTCCAAGGCCAGATGTTAGTTTCCTTTACAAGACAGCCGGACACATTTACCTCTAAATCCAGCTCAAATGTGATGGCAAACTTCTCAGCCTCTTCAAACATGTGTTTGTGAAGAAGTCTGCTAAGTCTAGAGAGAAAGAGAGAAAAGCCAAGTAAATCAAATTACACCACCAAATAGATTCACATACACAGTACATTGTAAAGTTTCCATTTATATTTAGTTACCTGTTCTCAGGTAAAGCCTCAGTGAAGCATCTGACGACAACAGAAGCTATTGGTTGTCCTCGGCTACCCAAAAAACAAACAACAACGAAGTAAGACAAATCATTAAACAAGAAAAAAAGACCATTTTATTTTGTAAAAGCCAAATACTGTGAAAATTATAATAAACTCCGTCATACCTTTCCGGGTTCTCACAAATCCCCTCAACTAAATAAAGTGTATCCTGAAATGTCAGAGAAATAATTAGCATCTAAAAACAGAAGAGGTAAAATCCATGTTTCAGTTATATAAGTGTTAAATGTTTACCATGTTTATTTTTGTCTGGACGAGGCATGAGACTGAGGAGATGTCGAGAGAGTAGCAAACAGTCATGGAAGGCAGAAATCGGATTTGCAGTGAACTCATCTGAAAAATTAAACCCAGCACATGGAGCTCAGAACAAGATGTGATATATTTGTCTATTTCAGTTTGTTTATAAGGAGCTGTGCTGCTACCTGACTCTTGTCTTGCTTTGTCACCGTAATCATCTTCATGCTGCCTTTGTCTTGGCTGCAGTAAACAAAGATACATTTCCATTTTTAGCACTGAGCAAAGAAGAAACATTCTCCATGCATATTTTATAGCTACAGCATATTATAAAACATTGATACATACGCCACCATGGAGGCAGAGCCACATTCAGTGGTGAGTTCAAAATCATGAATGGCAAGATCAGGCCAACAGTGAATCATGACGAGGAATTGCAGGTCCCAGAGACTCAGAACATCCTGAAACAGAATAAAACAATGTGGGCCACATGTGCTGCTTCAGGATCTAGACGTCTCCTCTGGTACATCGAACTACTCATGGTGACATCTGTGAACTCACCTCAGTGTCAAGAATATACAAGAGATTTTCCATCACCACCATCTTCCTCACACCTACAAGAAAGTAGACACGCACAGTAAAAGAAAAGCACAACATACACTTTTTGCACATTTTTTCTTTTACAGAAAATTTGTAATAATCATTATGTTCCTAAAGAGTTCACCTGGAATAAGGCTGCTGTTGACAGAGTGAGTAAGGCACATCTTTCCCTGATGAGGGTCCATCTCCCAGTGAGTCACAACGTTTTCTTTATCCCCCTGTCAACGTGGATAATTATATAAAATTGTACAAATTCCCCTGATATGTTTGAATGTTAAGTTGAAATTGGTTTTGCACTTAAGACTGGTCTCATTTTTGTCTTGAAAACCTATTTAGTGTGCATACATGTGCCGTTCCATAGCAGCAGCCATGTTTTATAGAACAGTGACAAACTAGTTATAAGATTTTCCAACAGTAAATTAACTTCCAATGACCTAGCTGTAGTGCATATACAAATAATTAATTTTAATAAAAAATGAACCTTTTCAGTAATAATTTCATTTTAGTGTGAATAAAAAAGAGAACAATAAATACTTAAAGTATCATGGTTTGCAATTAAACTCTATTATTTTGTTGACTAAACAGCTGGTAAATGAATTTATAAAAGACACTGACCCCAATCATTAAGTGGATTTCATGACCCAGATTGAACAACACGGCTGTACTGCAACCCTCGTCATGGTAATCCACGGTGGAGCAAAAATCGATCTTGATGAGAGACTGGAGCTGAATTAAAGAAGAGCGTGATTATTTTACAGTTTTTTTACAGACAAAACAAACAAACCTGCTATCAAATGAAAAGAGGGCTGCATGAACTCACTTCTTTTAAAGCTCCCATATCCATTTTTTCAATGGCTGAGATGGCAAAAGAAAATACAAATTTTAACTTGGTTAAAACAGCAGCTCCAAAAAAAAAACAAAAAAACAAAGCAAAACAAAACAGTGCAGCTTTTACATACAATATTTTTTATACCTGTCTCGATCTTTGTCAAAGCAAGGTTTGTAATGTGGAAAAAACCATCCTTTACGAGAAGGAACACATGGTACATCCCTATCGAAAACACAAACACAAATCAGATTTCAGACACATGTTTCCAGTAGACATTATTTCCTGTAAACAATTCTTTTCAAATCTATCAAATCTATAAATGACGTCACCTGGGGATGCTTTGTCCTCATCCATGACGAGATAGCGATAAGTTTTCTTATCTCCACCAGATGGTTTCTCAACCAAAGCCTACAAAAAAAAAAAGATACAGAACGTTAAACAATACTTGGCAAACTTATCACAGAAAAGCGAAAAACATATCAGAATTATTACTGCTGCTGCCAACATTTATATGAGGAGTATTCTTCAACTAAAGCTGGGCAATAGTTCAATTTGATCAGTTAATTTAAATTTGTAGTTTAAGACAATTACTATAATAACTTGCAATAAAACCTTTTGCTTCCTTTCACAGTCTTTTGCTCCCTTGGGCTCCCATATTTCAAAGTGGACTCAGGGATACACAATACTGCACCAGCTCACTAAAGAGCAGCCAACATCAGTGGAATTATTTTTCACCAATCACTGTACACCATATGACAAGAAAGGTGAGTGGTAAAAGCTTTTAGGGATGCAAATAAGGCAGGAACCATCAAATATACTGTAATTTCAAATTTCTAGGTATTTCTGGGTATTTAATTGCACATTTCAATTGACAATTCCCAGATGGGAAAATACACTGGTCTTTATTTATCTCTGTTATTGTTGATAGTGAAAAAGCAAAACTTGTTTAAAATAATTTCAATGGCATTTGTTGATTATGTAAATCCAGGATTACAATTTCATGACATTTCTCCCAGCCCTAGTTCAGATAGAATCAGAGTGATCATATAATCAAATTAAATCCCACAGTACAGATCTTAAAGATATTCAAACAAAACAAAACAAAACAAACAAAAAAACAGCTATACCCTGGTCAGGAGGATTTTCTTGTGTGGTACATAGATCAAATGAAGGTTTCCATTTCTTTCACAGACCAACAGAAACTGTCCTTTTAGGCAAACATCAATGGCATCAACATCGGTTTCTGAAAAACAAACCTTGCTATTAATGTAATGTAGTTACTGAACCAGGTCACGCGTTGGAATCTTAATCTTTACAACACAGTCATCCTAATACTTTGATCAGCTGATTTAGATACAGCCACACAACACAAACTGACATGCGGTAAATATCATGATGATTTAAGAAGGAACATGACAGGCAGTGGTTTACCAAAGTCAAGAAGCAACAGGATGGTCTGATAGCTCTGATCAAACAGGATAACTGTCTTGTCTGCGACAACAATACTCCAGTTTGAACCACTGGAGGACGAAAGACGGGGATCTGCTTGCACCTGCAAGAAACAGTATTTGAGTGCAATCATTGGTGAGTGCAGTCATACATGTGTGCACATAAAAACAATACTAATTCTTCAAAGTAAAAGTTTTAAGAGACAGGGACGTTTTTCTTGCCAGGGTAAATAGGTCTTCTCTATACCCCAGGACAAGAGAGTCTGGTGAGCAACAAGAATACATGAGAGCATCTTCGAGATCTGTGCAGTGTAAATATGTACATGTATTACCTCATTGGCAGTAGAGATTTTGACCAGAGTATCCACCTGGTACAAGCCGCTACCATTCTCGTCCCTGGACACACTGTCAAAGCGGACGGTGTTTGTGTCCTCGTTGGTCAGAAGTTCAACCTCGCTCCAAGTCGCCATTTCGTGGAGCCAAGTTAAGACTGTTGAGAAGTAACAATTGACTTTCATGTAAAAATGTTTAATGCATATGGGTTATTCCTTAGCTTGCTAAACACAAACTAAGCTAGCTATCAGCATCGAATTCTCACGCACGTTAACGTCACCATAATGTTATGATACAGCTAACGCTAGCAGTTTGTCTGAGAATTACAAAACAAATAAAATTTACGATGAAATTCTGATACACACACACAATGGCTAACTGGTTGATTAGTACTATGAAGACACCGCACGTAATATCTCACCGCTTTGTTAGAATAATCTGACAGCGACGCAGAGCACCGACATAACTCCTCAGTATTAGCTTTAGAATTTGGCGGTTTGCTGTGTGGGTAATTCTGAAGTGTTGATAGCTTTTTGTTCCCTGAGTTTTGACTTACAGATACAACTTCCTTCTCGGACGACTTATAAATCCAGCATTATTCAAAAGGAAAAGCAGAGCTAATATATCCCACAGTGTCTATATTAATGTCTTATATATACCTAACAGTTTAATTAACGATTCTTATGTGGCGTGTACATAGCCTGTGAATAACTGCTGCCTGACAGGCCGTATGCAGGGGATACTTTGTGGTATCTGGGGGCGGACCATTGCAAGAATGTAAGGATGGTCTTGTTGCGTTGCCAGGTTTGATATACACAGCCACATTTCCAGTATGGATTTGAAGCATTTATTTATTTATTTATTTATTGCTTGACTCAACAAACAAAAAAATATATATTTCAAAAATATTTATTCCGTGTATTACTTAACAAACGGCGTTGGAAGAGCGTGTATAGTTAATAAATATATAATGGTTCTCGTTCAATCTTTTCGAACATGCAAAACTGCAACAATTGGATAACTCACGTTAATTAACATTATACATTAACAATTAAATACTGCTGAGTTCTTTTGGACTGGCTGTTACAATTTTACATTTTCCCATGTCTCTGGTTTGGCCCGTGCGATCTGGATTTAAAACAACTGCTTGCAATGTACCTGAATCTGGGGGTACCATTAGGTACAATCTGGCAACCCACATCACATTAGCTGAGCAAGACAACGGCCATAGGAGCAGTTAGCTACCGCTCCGTTTTCGTTTATACATACAACAAAAAGCCGTGGTACCTATTAATAGTCTGCTTCGAGATAATGTCGGTGAGTACTGTTATATAGCCATGATCAAAACATGCATGGATGTAGCAATCTTTAATAGTGGTATAAATGTACGATTTAATTCAGGTAAAAATATCTCAAAGATGGCGGCTAGCCTTAGTTAGCTTAGCCATCTAGTTAACGTGAACGACGAACACAGGGATTTAGCTAAGCTAGGTAGGATGCTAGCTGGTAGTCTATTTATTTTGTAAAATTAACAGGAATGTGTATTTTGAATTTGCACAGATAATGACCACATATTAACACCACGGACATCTGTTAACTTTGCAGTGACCTATGTAATGTGTCTCAACCGAGGTGTTGCTATGGATGGCATGTTTGAAACCAACGTTTGTATTCAGACTAATTCCCTTTTTATAAATTATTATTATTAAAACAGTGAAATTAAACCAATTCAGCTGTCCAGTGCACTCCAATCGTCTTCAAACGGGGAGGATTTTAAATTGTGGACATAAATGTGTGCATAAAAGGTGCACTAAAATAAGCAGCATACTTCGGTATTTGGCTTCCCTTGCTGTAAAGTCTTTAATGAAAGTTCACAGCAAGTTTCTGATAACATTTGCAATTGTATTTCATGGTAAACAAATTATTAATGGATAATTCCCCGTGTTACTGGTTTATTCAGACATTTATTTGGCACTGACGCAATTTCACTGATGTTTTTGTTTCAGGCAAGTGACGATGACTCTGTCGACATGACCGGAACAAGCTCCCCAGTTCATCACAGAAAAAAACACAGTATGGAGTCGTCCCGATCTCCGAGAAGCTCCAGACACCACCATTCGCGATCAAGGTCACGCTCCAGGGACAAGAAACGTTAGTATCAAGACATTACTGAAAATAAGTATCAGGGCCATGGTGTAAAATTCATCCTCAGTATATTTATTTGCTGGAAGAGCAGGCATATTCATGGATGTAGCTTTTCCTAATAACTGTATAGGGAGCAAATTCTGACCTCTAAAGGTCTTCTAAAAGTGAACATTTGATATTTGCACTGCGAATAATCCTTCACATGTGATCTTCCTTATCTAATTTCTTCAGATAAATGTGACCAAAGGCTCGTTCTAAAATGTATATTTGTCAACACTCTTCTTTCTTCTGCATCCAGGTGACAGAAAATACAGACGGAGTCGTAGCAGGAGCAAAGAGGTAATTAATACATTTATTTCTATGATTAGAAACGCATTTCCTGTGATTTTGAAGGCTTTAGG
Source organism: Planiliza haematocheilus (assembly GCA_005024645.1). NCBI lineage: Eukaryota > Metazoa > Chordata > Actinopteri > Mugiliformes > Mugilidae > Planiliza > Planiliza haematocheilus. Next base: position 4,114,178 of record SRSE01001388.1, on the reverse strand, counting down.
CCTTGTAGTCCTTGTTAGTTTAGGTCGAGGTGAGTATGTTTTATTAAGTAAAACATATGACAAAAGCCAACTTTAAAAAGGAAAGAAGTAGATGGCGATGGGCTTACACACATGGAAAGGGACGGTTTTTTTTTGCCCTCCTTGTGCTCACATGTCTCAAAGGAAGTTTGTGTCCTTGGATATCTGTGATTATTTGTAAGCATATTAAATTGAGAAGAGTAGTTTTTCCTTTTATTTTTTTGTTAAATCTTGTGTGTAGATCACATGATAACATTTCTACAATAAATCATACTCAGCGTGCTAATGCACGAAGAGACTGAACAGAAGACCCTGCTGACATAGCAAAATAATATGCCTACTACTGGGACAGGTAACTATCTGCCATTCAAACTCCTGTTTGTCTCATATCATTAGTAGAAATTTGGAATTAACTCTTGCATCTCTTGCAGCTAGGGATGGGCATAATTAATCTGATTGATTTTGAAAATTATCCAAACAGAATCTCATGAGAACCTGTGAAAAGTAAGTTGGATGCCCATCCCTACTTCAGTCTCTCAGTGGGTACAATGTCACAGCATTGAGGTTGCACTGACTTATTACTGCTAAACCTCATGAAAGACTTGTCTCCTGAGAACTTCATATTAAGGTTTGCATGAACACTATTGCAATTGGTGAGAGGTTCCAAAGACGCTGGTTTGATTTATTCCTGTGACAACAGTGAAATGTCTGCAGTCAAAGTAGTCCACACACAGAAGTGCCCACACATCCAATCAAGCTATGAGAATGACATTTTGTAAATGTTATGAAAATGGCTTTTAAATGACAAGGGTTTTTGTCAAATTTTTTAAATCTCCCTGCTCTAAGCCATGGTACTAACTCTTTTTGTTGCACTATTTCCTGAAAGAGACAACTTCTTCTTAAAACAGGCACGAAAGAGGGACTCTGAGAAGCCATCAAAATCACACAGAAAAACAGATGAGCACCTAGACCAAGACAGACTATCAGCAGAGAACGGAGAAGAGCGATCCAGGCGCAAGGACAGGAAATCTTCGAAAGGCCGGAGCTTGTCCAGGTCACACTCGAGAGAGAGGTTAGCCTGGTCATTAACACGTCAAAGTCTTTTTCAAGAACGACATTTCATTGATGTCAGGAATTTCTCTGATTCATGTTGATGGATCTTCCGGCTTTCAGGCGGCACCACAGCAGAAGTAGGGACAAGCGACGATCACGATCACGCAGCCGAGACAGGAAGAAGAAGGCCAGGTCTCGCTCGGGTTCAAGGACCAAACACCGTCATCACAGCAGAAGTCGCAGTAAGAGCAGGTGGGTATATGTGAAATAAGAGCAATGAAGTATTTTAGAATGTTTGTCCTTTGTTTTAAATGGCATTAACACCCACCAGTTGTGTTCACTGAATTACTGTTGTTGTTGTTGTTCTTCTTCTAGGGAGCGAAAGAAACGGAGTGAAAAAGTGCGCAGAAAGAGTCGAAGCAGGTCTGTTAATCCACCTGCCTTCCGGGGCCGAAACACAGCTATGGATGCACAAGAGGCCCTGGCTAGAAGGTTGGGCAGCAGCTTACAGGGCATGTGCAGTGTAGATGATTGTTAGTGGTTCGGACAGACATTGTCAAATTGTACTGCTGAATTATGACAGTGACAATGTGAGAGTAGTAGGCAAGCGTAGACTGGGAAGTGTCAATGAAGCCAAACAGGAATATAAATCTAAAGCTCACCCCAATATTAGAGATATAAATTCTTGAAATTCATATGGACCAGTGTTTGTGGCTGCAATCAGACTTTCATCCACTTGCCAGATGGCAATAATGTTCATAAAGGGCAAGTAAATTGACAGGGAGTTAAGGGCAAAAAACAAAAATGAGTTGTAGTTGGGGTGTTCTTGTGTCCTCGGCGTCTTTTCAACATTCATGGCTAGGGATCTTTGTTGCATATTCCCCCTCTTGTCACTCATCTACTGTTCTTTCTGTTCTTTACTGTCGGTTGTTAAATACAGGCAAAAATAACCAATTTAATTGCACACATTATTTACCCACAGTAAGGTTTGTGTTTTTAAGCAGTTCTTTATTCAGTTTGCTCTTATTGTTTTTTTTTCTTCCAGGCTGGAGAGAGCCAAGAAGCTACAGGAGCAGAAGGAGAAGGAAATGTTTGAGAAACAGCAGCAACAACAGCAGGAGATAGCTGCAGGTGAGACACCTTATTGTTCTTTATTTACATTTTTCAACCTTGATCGTCAAGACAAGATCCACCTACCTAATTATTATTTTTTTTTTTATTTCAGTGGCAGCCCCAATAGCAGCTGTAGCCGCCGCTGCAGCAGCGGCCTCAAATCCTGCCCTTAATGTGGCAGCCCTCCTGGCTTCTGGGACGCAGGTCACGCCCCAGATTGCCATGGCGGCGCAGATGGCAGCCCTTCAAGCAAAAACCCTGGCGGAGACGGGTATAGCTGTGCCCAGCTACTATAACCCATCTGCTGTAAATCCCATGAAGTTTGCAGAGCAAGAGAAAAAGAGAAAAATGCTATGGCAAGGAAAGAAAGAAGGGGTAAGATTTTGCTTTGATGTGTTTATTCATAAATGCTCTCCATGTACAGCTTTGGTCTTTTGAATTGTCTAAAGAGCCTTTAAAAATGTATTGACAGTAATAAAGATCTGCATTATACGTTTGTGCATTGTCACATATCACTTTTTACAATAACAATAACCATTTTTTATTTTCTAAGGACAAATCCCAGACAGCTGAGTTGTGGGAGAAGCTGAACTTCGGAAACAAGGACCAAAATGTAAAATTCCGCAAACTGATGGGTATTAAAGTAAGTATGTTACATTATTGAACCATTGACCGCTTTGAGCTTCCCACACTATAACTATGCGCATAATTCCTTTTCCTTTTCTTTTTTTTTTGCCCTTTCAGGGAGAAGATGAAGTGGAAGTTTCTAAACCACTTAACGACGAAGGCTTGAAAACTCTTCAGAAGCAAGAGGAGATGTTTAGAAACCTCGATGTCCAGTACGAGATGGCTCGATCTCAGACGCACACCCAGAGGGGAATGGGGCTCGGCTTTTCCTCCTCATTCTCACGTGGAATGGATTCCATCTAGTGCCAAACCCCGGCTGTCACTGCAACTCATCTGACTTACCAATTCATCGCTAGCCCTCAAGCTTGCATGGATGTTGCTTTGAATCTGTAATTTATTTATGGACAAAGATCTCGCATATTGGAAAATTGTAATGTAAATAGTCAGATGCTGAGTTTCTCTCAGTGTTTATTAATCTGTACATCATTGGAAATGGAAGCATCACTTGGACTGGACGATGCTGGGTTAAATTAGACTTTCGTTTTGAATATTATGGTAGCTTTTTTTTTTTTAACTCAAAAATATATATTGATATGTGATTGTTTGATCATAGACTGAAATTAATGTGGTTTGAGTGAACACTGTTTAAATCCATTTAGCTAAAGGCATCAGGTCAGTGTAGCATCATCTGAATCCCGTAATTACACTTTTCTGGATTGGGAAAAACAAGAAATGGGTTGTAATACGTAATGTCTTCTTGGCTTGAGAGGAGTAATGTTTCCAGTGTTATTGAAATAAATTAGTTTTGTGTTGGGATAAGGTTTTTCACACCTCACTTAATTTTCCGTTTTATGTCTGTGGGTAGCAACTGATGTCAGACACTTGCATCAAAATAATAGTTTACCAATACCAATTTATATGACACTAAATGACAAAATCATATGGTACCATTATTAATTTTGAGTGTTTTTACTGAAAGTTAACGACACTAAAGTGTCACCTCATCATAGTTGTTACCAAATCTCAGAAAGTGTTTCAAAAAAATAAACCGTCCCAACTGACAAATCACAAGAATCCACGTTTATTAGAACTCTGGAGAAGCTGGATTGCATTTCTGTTGCTATTTGTACAGAAAATACACTCATCAGCCATAACGTGACCACTGTCAGGTGAAGTCAGTAACATTGATTATCTCATTATGGTGGTAGGAGGAATATAATGGACAGTTTAACTATTAAATGCAAGAAAAACTGAAGGATTTGAGCAACTTTGACAAGGAACAAATAGGTCAGTGTATCTTCATCTGCAATGGTCAGAAATGGTCCAAGGATGGAAAATAAGCACCAGGATGTGCATGATGTGGGCAATGTTCTGCTGAGAGACCTTGGATCCCACCATTCATGTACCAAAGCATTGTTGCAGACCGGGTACACCGTAGAACGCTATTCTTGGGGCGGGATATTGCACCCTGCCACAAAACAGTCCAACCACCGCAAACCTTGCAGGACTTAAAGGATCTGCTTTTAACATCTTTTTGCCAAATACTACAATCCCCCTATAGTGGAGTCCACAGGGTGGTTTAGGCATGTGATTGTAATGTTATGGCTGATCGTTGTACTTTTACTTGCATATAAGGCTTGAGTACAGCACATGAGCCACACCAGTGATGAGGTTATGGTTGGCAAACTCAAGGATAAGAAGCAGGATCGGGTATTCGCTATGTCTCTTTTCCAGGCTGGACTCCTCGCTTAAGCCCATCCAGTGAAGCATCAATGTTTGCATGGCTTCGGGGAACAGCTCTGTGGCTAGTTCCTCAGCAGGTGGCAAGTCACTAATTCGCTCAATATGCTGAACTTTAAAGCCCTCCACTTTCTGGCTTATGCTGCTGTTGGCTGCATGAAACTGTTGTCCAAGCCAACATCCTATACAGCTAAGCAGTGGACTCGAATACACAGAGTCTTTGGCCCAGTCTTTGGCCTTCAGCAGCGCCAACACAGTTTCAGTCACGTCCTTTTCTTCTAGTTTCCCATTTAAGTACCGGTCAACGTTCTCCAAAAGCAGCAAGACGGTCTCCAGCTGTTCTGCGCAGCTCTGAGGTTCGGAGGAGAGCTGGTCATCCATGCTGTGTAGTTTTTGTCTCACCGTGGATACAGTGAGTTGACTCTGTTCAGTTTGCAGACTCTGTTTGGGAAAGGAACAATAATCATGGTCCGCAGATTTATCAGCTGTGTCACTGACACATACATCCACCAGTTCCTTGTCAACGTGGCAATAATAAGGCTGTGGGACTTCATTCCTTGATTCCAAAGTGTCAAGCTGCACGCTGAGGCTGTAACTCATTTTCAGAGGACTGTCGTCTATCTGTGATTTCCAAGCATCCTACAGAGGATAAGATAATAATATTAAAAATATACAGGTATAAAGCAATGCAATTAAGTGATTCAGACACATAGTGCCTTACCTGGAAGTTCTCCAGCACTGAAAGCTGCTCTTGCCTGCTGTACATGTCAAAGGCTACTCGAAAAAGCCCCTGGACACTGTAGAACCACAGGCTGTTATTTGAAGTAGGTACCTTTAATCCACTGAACCTGAACGCTGCAACAAATCAGGAGGAAGGACGACAATGTGAAGTGTGGCACAATACATTCAGGGTTTACCGATCATTGTAACCGATCACGTTACCTGAAGAAAAATTTATTTTTGTGGCAAGTCCTTTCTTGGCAAACTTGGCATGGTATCTGGGATGGTTCTCTGTGCGGATGTCAGTGTTGGAAAGGAGGTCAGCACCCAAATAAAGAGGAATCATTGGGCCCTGAATCACAAATAATATAGTTAAGTAGAATAACAGGATTTGATTTAGTTTGTGGTGAGTTAACTTGTTAATGTTATTTATCCTGGCTGGAGAGGTGATGATGATTTTAATGGAAGATATAGCAAGTATTTTTGGGTTTCCGGGGTTTTGGAAAGTGCGACTGCAAACACATATATTATTTTTGTTGAAGCTCCAATAGATAAGAATTAAAGACGTCTCTGAGCCGTAAAGTGACTCACCTTGTCGGGACACTCTGTCAGTCTGAACGATGTCAGATTCACCATGTAAATAAACCGAATTTTCCGGGAGCCGCCGTCCCACTGCGGTAAAGTTAAGTGGATAGTTGAGCAACTTGACATTACTGGAAGCAAACGAGGTTGGTGCCTGGTAGAAAGACTAAACGATTTACCAGAACAATAACTACAAAGGTAAGTAAAGAGGTCTAATGCTACAATTAGATGAACAGCTTTCATGGACGGAACCAAGACAGAGTCACAATGGTGGAGGCCCTCATCGCCGTCTCTCAGACCACAGCAACAGGCACTAGACTACTTTAGAAAAAGGCGCATCTGACTTGAGCAAACAATAGATGTGAAGATTGACAAGTTGTGCGTTTTTTTATTTTCTGTTGTCTGAGGAGATCGGAAGCAGCAACACTGCTACCTAGCCTGTAATACTGAGTTGCGGGCTACAAAAACACAGCTTCAACCGTTGGCCACGTGACGCAGGGAGGACCAATGAATGCGCAGAGTTGCCACTGTGACCTCTCATCTCCCGTCATGCACCGCAGAGCTGTGTAAAGATGGCTGAGGTGGATTTTGGGGATAGTGAACTCTTTGAGCAGCTCGATGACTCTGCACCGCTGGCCCCGACGCACATTCGCTTCTCAGATGATGGAGAAGACCAGGGGGAGATCGGCCAGCTGCGGAGCCGGCTGGAGGAGTGCGATGACAACATCCAGAGGCTCAGGGAGGAGAATATCCTTATGCCAGTGGCGCTCAGTGTATGCTAGCACTGTAGTTGTAGCACTAGCTCACGTCTGCTAGCATCCCGTTTGAAGCCAAAACAAAAAACCCGAGAATGTCTGCTTATGGTGTTTTTATTGCAACTCTGTCAGTTTTCTTAACCTTTAGATCACATAAATTATTACAAAGGAAACTTAATGTCCTGACGCGACCAAGGTAAGTGGAAATGTTTTACTGCGTTTCAAATGAAACGAAACTGATCACCTAGCATCCGTTGCTAATGCTTTCCCCTTGACTTTACAGCGGCATCACAGTTGAAGATGTCAACATCGACGGGCCAATACTTCAGATCCTTTATACAAACAACATTATTTCAAAGTAAGTCATCTTTTCTCACCAATTGTTTATACCTGCTCATTTATTGTAAGTATAAACTATGTATTTTGTTTATTATCTCAAGTTGAGTTTTAAGTGGTAAACCAAATGCTTTACACTTGTAGTTTCCCCCTTATTTTTCGTATACAAAATATATGTGTGCACATTATTGTGATGATAAACTCAAAACAAATATGTCTCCTTGCTAGGCTCTGCCGCCAAGAGATTGAAGATTGCATCTGCAATGTTATTTTGAAGCACCAGAAACCAGGCGATCAAAAGAACTCCTCCTTTCACATGAAACCCCAGGTATTTGCACAGATTTGATGTTATTGTGACCAATTTATGGCTTTGGTTGTTATGTTTATTCTGCCCTTTTTGAAGAACTCGGCTTTTGCTATGCACGAAGATCCAGAGAAGTTGTCCTCCAGTAGTGTGCGCACAACAACAGAAGCCTTTAAAGTGAGTATTTACTGCTACATCCATATTTTTGTGTGCGTTTTAAACGGTCTATAGCCATATTAACTAATGTGCCATGGTGTATTATTTTTCTGTCCTAGGTGGTTGGAAGTGTCTTATATTTCACTACTTTCAGTGTAGATAAACTTGGACAGCCTCTGGTGAATGAAAATCCCCAGCTGACAGATGGATGGGATGTTCCAATGTATCTTTAAATGGATAAATTCACATTTTGTTGAGTATTTACGGCCTGTAGAAAAATGTATCTTGTCATATCACTGATTTGTGGAGGAAGATGATTTCTGTGGCCAAGATGCATTGATTTTAAAATGGGCAGCATATAAGCAGGACAAAAGATCAAAATGCAGCATAGATGCAATTTTATTTTTGCGTGGATAAATAGAATAAAACTTCCTGAATTGTGACAAAGGTATCATCAGCTTTTCAACCAAGTTGTTGGAACGGACGGACAGGAAATAGAAATGAAAGACAAAAGGTACGCCTCTATTATCTTCTGTTATTATCAGTTTTTAACTTGCTTTATTTGCCGTGTGGCATATTAATATACACCGAGTCTATTGTTGCTCTGTTGATTATAGGCCCAAGTCTATGTGTTTCAACTGTGGGTCAAGTGCTCATCAGCTCCGGGACTGTCCCAAGGTAAAATTATTGATTAATAATATGGCTTAAACACAAAAGTAGAGTCGAAACTTCATTGCCTACCTTGATATGTTGTTGCCTTTCTAGCCTAAAGACATGGCTGCAATCAATGAGAGAAGAAAGGAGTTTAATCAGAACAACAACCAGTCCATGCAGAGTAACCAGCGATACCATGCAGATGAAGTGGAGGAGCGTTTTTCTAAATACAAGCCTGGAGTTATGAGGCAGGAATATTATTTTTAACAAGTTGTGACTGGATTGCATGTGACATTTAATTTAATAAGTATGTCTTGAATATTTAATGTTTTTTACAGCGAGGAGCTCTTGACAGCCCTTGGAGTTGATGGCAACACCCTCCCTCCTCTGATTTATCGCATGAGGCAGCTAGGCTACCCACCAGGTTGGCTCAAAGAGGCAGAGATGGAAAACTCTGGCTTATCGCTCTATGATGGAAATGGTACGTCTCGAAATTAAATAAAAAAAACTAAGAGGCCTCAATGATTTTAATTTCTAGGAACAGAAATGTGAGAATGTTTTTAAAATGTACTGATATTAAATTGAATCTGTGTATTTTATTTTTCTTGCAGGACCAGATAATGGCAATCTAACAGACGGCAGCAATTCACAAAACATATCTTATGACGTTTCCAAACTGGTAGATTTTCCAGGCTTCAATGTCCCTGCACCACACAAAGCGAAAGATGTGAGTCCTACAGTTTCATCTTTCTAAATGTTGTGTGCTGTTCATTTTTACACATTGTCTGTCATGAGCTGGCATCATAAATTGAGTACATTGTCAGTCAGGTCAGACATTTCAGTGAGTTTTGGTGGAAACACATTTTTTTGCAACAGTTGTGCAGACGCTTTTATCACTCTTTCTTTTTTTCTTGTCTCCAGGAGTTCATGGTGTATGGCTCAGTTCCAATGCAGAACAGCCACATGAAGCAAAACTATGCAGCGTACCTATCCAACAACTTTCCAATGGTATGTATCCTAATGTCTCTCAAGTGGCTGTGGTTTTATTTTTATTTTTTATTTTTTTCTTACTGCTACAAAAGTAAAATACGAGTGATGACTGTATATTATGGTCAGAGGCCTTTAATAGTCTAAATTCATGCCATTCTTCTTCGCCAACAGCCTGGCGCCGCCTGCAACAAGAGAAGACATGATATGGACTCATCTCCGCAGCTAAAGAAGAAGAGTAGGACAAGTCCTGATCGGCGCTCAGACAGGAGCTCAGATATGGATATTGAATCAGGTAAATGATCACCTTTTTTCCAGATTTCACATTTTTATATGTCTTAAATGTCTTCATAAGTTACTATAACAGGTATGTTTTAAAGCTAGCTAACACCTTAATTTTGATGTCTATAGATCTATTGTTTGATGGTATGATAAATAAAATGCATCTTTTTTTTTTTTTTTCTTATACAGTCTTCCCATTTGTTCATAGCTTACATGCAGGATAAAACACATTAACAAGCCAAAAGTCAACTCCCTCTTTGTTCGATAATAGTTTAATCTTCAGGTGAATTTATTTCATTTCTTCTTCCAGATCCAGGAACACCATATCATCATCATCATGGCGCTGGTGACTTCCAGTTCCAACCTCCGCTTCCACCAGGTTCCCCTTGCTTCAGTTCACCCCCTCCTTTACCACAAGGCACTCCTCCTGCTACACCCACTCCACCACCTCTCCCTAAAGGCACACCTCCGCCCACACCCACCAACGGCTCTCCAGCTCTGCGAGGGCGTAACTGGGTAGTAGTTGATGAGACTGGAGAGGGAACAGAGGATGAATTGACACTAGAGGAACTGGAGGAGCAGCAGAGGCTGATCTGGGCAGCTCTCGAAAATGCTGACACTGCCACTAATAGTGACTGTGAGACACCTGCATTGGGAACACCTGCACCCAGTTCATCAAGTGTATCCACACCTGCACATGTCGACACAGAAACGGAGGAGGTTGAAGAAGCAATGGACATGACACCTGCAGGGCCTTGTCATAGCAGTGAAAATGAAAGGGAACCAGAGGTTCAAGAGATTTCCTCTCATAGCCCTGGACCTGTCAGAGTTGAAGATGACAGCTCCGAGAGCTCTGAACCAGTCAAAGCTCAAAACGACCAGCCCAAGAGTCCTATTCCAGTCAAATCCAATGATGACAGCGCACAGAGCTCTGATCCAGTCAAATCCAATGATGACAGCCCACAGAGCCCTGATCCAGTCAAATCCAATGATGACAGCCCACAGAGCCCTGATCCAGTCAAATCCAATGATGACAGCCCACAGAGCCCTGATCCAATCAAATCCCAGGAAGACAACCCGCAAAGCCCTGATCCAATCAAATCCCAGGAAGACAACCCGCAAAGCCCTGATCCAATCAAATCCCAGGAAGACAACCCGCAAAGCCCTGATCCAATCAAATCACAGGAAGACAACCCACAGAGCCCTGATCCAGATTTCTCTAATCAGGGCGCTGGAGATAGTGCTTCTCCTAAGATTTCAGCCGTTCCGCATCGGAGCAAGTTTGCAGCTGGCATCGTTCCATTTGAAGACACACCCGAATTCACAGAAGTAGCAGAAGCCACGGGAACTTACCTTAGGATCAGAGACTTACTGAAATGTTCCCCTCGAAATTTGGCAAAGAAAAATTAAAAAAGGATTATCGTCTGGACTTCAAATACAATATTTGGTTAATTTTTTTAAGCAAAAACTTATGTTTTCATCTTGTCAGCATGTTTTTTTTAAGCTGTTTTTATTTTGTACAAAATTGAATGTCCATGCTGTAAATACAGTGGATCTGTAAAAATATAATAAGGGGAAGGATTTGGGGGAATGCTGCCACTGCAATGGATTTGACCAGTTGTTGTAGACGAAGATGATTGTAGCAGTAGTGTCACTTATTTTATTGTGGAATGTGTACATTGGTAATTTCCAGACCTGTATTAATTTTTGATATTGTGTTGTTTAATTGGATTTTTCTATTTTTGTCCCCTCTTAAACTCACATAAACTAGTTTTTGCTCCAAGGCTTTGTTGTTGTTTTTTTTCTGGCAGCCATTGAGAGATATGGATTTTTCTTTATTTTGCACAGCACAGAAGCCCAAGACACCCTCATGATCTCACTGGAAAAAATGTTCAGCTTGATTTGCACTTAATTTAAACTCTGCAATACAAAGCACAGTTTGTTTGCTATAGTGCCATGCTTAGTTTGCATTATTTTCTGTTCTGTTATTTGCAGAATAGAAAGCAGAAATAAACATGATTTCCCGTGGAACTGACATATCAGCCGGGTACATAAAACAATACATCATAGAAGTTCATAAATATATGTATATTCTTATTGGCAATACAGTTTCAAAGTTAAAATAATCTTCCTACACAGTGGGAGTCTCGTCCACTGGGGCCTTTCTGTGTGGGTACTCCGGCTTCCTCCCACTTTCCAAAGACAGGTTAATTTCATTGGTGATTTTAAATTAGCCATAGTTTGCATATAGAGTGTGAATGGTTGTCTCTCTGTGATAGACTAGCAACCTGTCAAGGGTGTACCCCGCGTCTCGCCCCATGACTGTTGGGATAGGCTCCAGCCCCCGCACGACTCTTCATCGGATAAACTGCTGCAGAAGAAGAATGAATGAATGAAAGAAAGAAGTGGGTGTCCACAATTAGTCCTCACAGATACCGCCAACACTCGCATGCACAATGCTTTCTAATGTCTTATACATGCAAAATAAATACACCTACATACATACTTATGCAGATGTATGGCAACCTTTTCAGAGTTGTGAAACTGGTGGTGTGTAAATTCAGCTTTGGTGGAAATCTAATTATAAACTTGTTTGCATTTTGTATATTATATATAAATCTATATTTATATAAGTGTTAAAATATTCAGAAAGTCTGGTATTAGGACTACCACATAAAGTGTTTTCTTGTTTTTAACAGTACACTTTTGTTTTTTTGTATGGAAACATTTCGTCTCGCCGAGAAGTGACGGAGTGCTCCATCATCCTGAACATGTGATCTTTGTTCGCCACCACCACTGACGTTCCCGTCGGCCGTTGGACAGACCGCTGCTCGTACACTGGGCTGTGTCTTGCTTGTCTGTGTGTGAGTGTTAGCACCGAGCAGTAGTCGTCGCGGTTCCTCACTTAGCTGCTAGCTGTGTCATTTTTTTTTTTCTCATCGGAAGACGAAGGAGGATTGAACGGGAACATATCAGGTCAGTATTACCCTAGCCCACGCCGAGATCGTCTATTTCTGTTTACTCGCCCAAACCGTTGCGGCTGACAGACATTAATGTAGACGCCGGGTGAAAGTTCAGGTAGACGTTGAGTTGAGGTGTTAGTTTAGCTAAGCTAGCTAACCAGCCCGTCTGCTGGTCCTGACCCCCCCTCCGGCTCTGCTCGGGCCTCGTTGCTAACGTTAATTAGCATCTAATCACGTCTGTTCCTAACGTGATAACACACCGTGATTCGTGTAAGCCGTGGAGTTGACCGCTAAGTCAACGTACGCTCATCACAGCCTCGTTAAACAGCCCAACTATCTACACAGGTGATCTGGTAGAACAATTTGTAGGCTCTCAACTTGTAGCAGCAGTGTGCCCTGCTGGAGCTCCAGTGACATTGCGGAGACTTTTGGACTGAAGGAATGCGCTTCAGCCGAAGAGCGTACCACATTTATCGGGTTAGTGGGTTATTTGGGCGTAAATCATACGGATATACCCAAATATATTGCCTCACATCGAGACATGGTTGAGCTAGCTTAAAAAAAAAAAAGGTAAGTTAGCTCATTTTTATTACAGACTCCACTCTATAACCAGATGTGCCACCTCATCGACAGCTCTCTCAGCCCCGCTAGCTGCCGGGCTGGTGGAGAAGACGAGGCGAGTTGCGTTCACGGGCCAAGTCGCTGACTAGACCTGTTAATTTGACAGTGAATCAGCTGAGATGGTGGATCATGTGTACTAGATAGCATTGTGGTTAAAAGGTGTGACTGACTCTGGCTGTGGTTGAGCCATTTTGTGTCAGACTAAAGCAGCTTAGCTTGTTTGGGCTGATGGCAGGACTAAAGCTCTAATGTGTTGCAGTCAAGCAGTGAGGCTCCTCCAGTGGTGACACCTCTCTATCGGCATTTCTACCAGCCTTTTAACCCACTCCTGCGTAGAGTTGATGCAGTCACTTATTAAATTGTTCATACTATTTCATTTTGCACATATATGCATTGTTGCAGCCCACTGTAGTCAAACCTGCTGTACATGGTATTAAGCGTAGAATCAGTATTATTTGCCAATGTGTGCAAGGATTTTGGCTGTGGTTACACATTGTTCTCAGTGTACTTGACTATGGTAAAGTTATGATAGGCAAAAATACATATATATAGGTTGATTTACAAGAAGAACGAGTGGAACAAATGCAGATGATGTGGACATGCGTGCTCTGTACAACATAAAGGTTTGCGTGTAGGCGTGAGTGGGATAAATAAGAACATATACAGTACATGTAGCAGTATTGACTATGAGATGTGCATTTGTGTAGTTGTCTGTTGGTGAGGATATTCTGGTACCTCTGTAATAAAAACATCAAAAGACAACCTCTGTTTTGTGGTGGGAAATCTGGATTTCAAAACAGGGCTGCCCTGGAAACCATGACTATCCCTGCACATGCACTCACTTGCCAAAACATTAGGTACACTAGTGATCCAACAGTCCCGCACTAAATCGTAGCTTCGTGACTGTTGTAATGTTCAGCTTATGTTCAATCAGTGTCAGAAAGGTGGTGATTCAACTGTATGATCGTTTTCTGGAGGATGTAGTTCACGGTGCTGTCGAACTGGATTGAATTAAACACAGAAGTTGTTCTGGTCTTTAGCCTAGCCCAATGACTAAACCTCCAAAATGAAAACACGGGTGAATAAATTGCTCTCTGTTGTTTTAAACAACTGCCAAATAGCACAAAGCTAAGCTGTATTCATATTCGTTTTCTCCAGCGTACCTAATGAAATGGTGAGTGAGTGTATGTTACCTTTTAAGGTCTCAGTTAAGTACGGGTTCATATTTAAAAGTCAGAATCTGTCTAGGAGACAGCGATGTTGACATTTACTGTGGATTTGAGGTAGAGCTACTTGTAGTCAACATGGATTGTTGACTTCAGAACTAGTGAATATGAATTTACCAACACTTGTGGACACAGGATGCTGAAGTGTTTTTCTACACCTTTGTATGTCGGTGCCAGCAGGAGGCTCCGTAATCATCGCAGCAGATGTTTCCTCAAAAAGGAAAAACTAGAGCTTGAGTGGGCCTTGTGAGAGACTGAGAGAGTGTGTTGCATCACATGAAACACACTTCTGGCCTTGTAAAGGTGTTTTTGATGGGTGCCATTTCTGAGTTTACTTTATCAGGATTACGAATGCCGTAAAACGTATCCTGTTTGATGCTAGTGTGAAGCACCAGTTGAAAGGGACGCCTCAACAGCCAGGACTGCTGGACTTGCTTTAATTGATGCTGTATTTTTAAAGTCACTGGCTAATATTAACTTACTGAAAGATATTGTGGAATAAAATCCTGCTTTGTCTAACCCCTCACACCATCCCATCTGTTAGCTTGTTAAACACGGAGAAGTATAATGGAGTATATGTCTGTACATTATTATTTGGTTTTATTATGTGCTAAAACTAAATCATGTTTGACATTGGAGGTGTAGCCATACTATTCACACATATAGTATCCATTACATTATGTTACAGTTCCTGAGCACGCCATCCCATGACATTATGAAAATAGAAGTTGGCTGTGGCAATGCAGTTATTTGAGAAGTCTCACTTCTGTTTCACAAGCTGCCATTCACCAGTTTCATTGTTTTTATTTACATCAGGAAAAACTGAAAGCAAACTACGTGGGATTTGACTTAAAGTATAGTTGATAAACCACTGTATTAGTCCCCCTTAACTTTTGCAAAGCATTGGTGTTTGGATTTCTTCCAAGCTACAGATTAGATTGAAAGTCAGAGGCAAAAGATTAAAATTACTGCAGTGGGAAATTCTTCAGTGTAAGTGGATCATGTCCAGCTGACTGCATCAGCTCACCAGTCAGACCTAAAACATCCTCTGTTAATGCTCACAAGACAGTTAATAGTAAATCTTGGTGGTTTTAACATACTGTATTTCTGCTGTTTAACCTTTAGCTATAATAATGTGCCAAATGTTTTTTTTTTTATATATATATTGCAGCACTTCTGCCTATGAACCACAGGTTCTTGCGGTCAGGAAACATTGATGACATTTGCAACATTAGTATTTATGATTTCCCTTTTTATACTTGTACAAGAAGTAAATGTTACAGATAAAATGGTATTTTAGTGTGACTGAATGTATACCGTGCAGTCTGAAGGCACTGAAACACTTTCTTTCTCTGGCCTCCTTTTGACCTCAGGGCACCAATCAATATCATTCAAAGGCACAGTCGGAGAAAACTGGAACACTGCGTTCAAACTAGGTCGTGTCTGCCCTTCGTTCCCCACTGAGAAATATCTTGGTGGGTGTGATAGCTTGTGAACATATCTTCTCAGTTGTTTTGGCAGACCGATAGACTCTAGCTCTTAGGCCCTTTCAGGGAATGAAAGGTATGTTTGCAAGACCCCGTTGAACGAGTCCTGTATTAAATTTCTGCCCTGTCAAGTCAAGCGTCCTGGCTGACTCAGAACAATTCGACTCCACAGTTTATTTTGCGGTGAAGGAACGCCTTTTAAAGACTTTTCTAGCAGAATAGCTTTCCGTCTGCACCTTCTGAAAACATTCAGAACCTTTGTGTATGTTTTCCCCAGTGTGCTGCAACAGGATTTTATAATAGTCATTCTCCAATATACTTTAAAGTAAGCTCCATCTCTGCAGCCATGATATTGAAAACCCTTTAGTAATAACTATATGCATATTGTAGATACACGAGTCCATTTAATACCATACAATGATAAGAAAATAACATTTATCATTGTGTTGTTGATGAAGCAGCGTGTCCTCGGGTTGCTTGTGTGCATACAGCTTTTCCTGACTTTGGTTTCATCATGGACATGTTCTTTCTGTGCACCTGTTTGACACAGGACCTGAAACATTGCTTTTGTTTGGTTTAATTATTGAAGGCAGTGCATGTGTGAAATCTCTCATGATTGCACTCATACAGCCAACTAAACAACAGGCAGACTCCTGTTTAAATCCAACATTCAGCCAGCCTTTTTCTGTGCTGAGGTAATCTGACAAACAGGATAATCTGCTGCTGCTGGTGGTAGTGGTGGTGGTCGTCGACGTGTTTCTACAGTAATCCTGTTTTAGAAAAAGCTGCCAGCAAGCCTTACATGATTTTAGAAGCCAGTGTGATAGATTGAGGGAGAGACAGTTTGTGGCGCTGTATGTACCGTGGTCAAGGTCAGAGATGAGGTATTCAGAAGTTCATAATCGCATTGCTGCTGTGTAGACCGTCTATCGCCTGGCCTTTGACAGGGTATTTTTAGGTCTAACTGTGACGTTGTGTATGCTGAGGAGCTTGTTGTCACAACAGAAACCAAAGGCCTCCATTAATGCTGCTTGACAAACACAGTGAGCATGCCATAAAGGTATAGCTGTACTTGCTGTTTATTTTTTTTAATCAAGTAAATTATTGCTGTCAACCCTGGCCAGTCAGGAAAAATTCGCAAATACTACATTTCCCCGTAATTATAATCAACTTGATCAAATAATAATTTGTGAGTGTGAGTAAATCTAAACTAAATCAGGTAATGTGTCTTGTGTGTTTCTTTCTCCTTTTAGGGTCCTTTCAGTAAGCCACGGGTTTTCTCCCTTCTCCCTTTTCCTGTTTTTTCTTTTTGTTCATATATATTTTTTTTATTCTTTTGGGGGTTTTAATTACCCTTGGTGCTGAGGGACAACTTCATCGCCATCACAGAGCTGCAGCCAGTTGTTTTGATGGTCGGGGGTCTGTCTGTACCCGCTGACGGACGTAAGCCTCGTGAGTCAGACCACAGGAGGAAATATGAGCAAGCCCAGCGGGATCAAAGTACCTAGCAAAATAGCTAGGCCTCCTGCAACTGGAGCCCCCAAGACCAGCGCCAGCACAGGTACGGATCTCCAGGTTGTTCAGCCTGTGGTGAACATACACTGTTTGCCTTTGAATGCTCCATAGCTCATGTGATAGATGAATGCAGGCCTGGGATCAGTTAGAGATTTTACATTTTACATCATGCCCACACATTTCTCCATAAGTGTTTTGCATAGTTCTTGGTCTAAATTGATGAAGCTCAGCTTGTAGTACCGTGTACATTAACAGTGTGGCTTCAACTTTCAGTCAGAATAGCAAAATGAGGTGGTCATTTTAATGGGAGAGATGAAACTAAAAAGAAATGGATAAAACTAACCAACCAGCTGTTTTGCTCAAAGTTACAGTTAAATCCTCTTGTACATGTGCTTAGTATGTGAACCTGTTACATACGACAATATAACAGTATGGTTGAGAGCCATGTTTTCATAATGTCAAGTTAAATTTATAAGTGCCCTAAGGAGTCAACAGGAGTTTGACATTAGTTATTACTGACATGTTTCAGCATGAATATTTTAGGAACAGTTATTATAATAGTCTAACGCCAGTGAGGAAGTAAGCACAAAAAAAAAAAATGAAATAAAATCTCTTTGTCTTTCTAAACACAGCTAAAGCTGCTGCGCCTGACAAATCTGCTCCAAGCTCCAGTGGAGGAGATGCTAAGAACACTGAGGAGACCTTCCAGGTCGGGGAGCGGGTGTGGGTGAATGGGAATAAACCCGGCTTCATTCAGTTTTTGGGAGAGACGCAGTTCGCCCCAGGACAGTGGGCGGGGATTGTTCTTGACGAGGCTATTGGGAAGAATGATGGCTCAGTGGCAGGAGTGCGCTACTTCCAGTGTGAGGCCTTGCGAGGGATATTCACCCGCCCATCCAAGCTGTCCCGCACAGAGGGGGAGGCTAATGGAACTCTGACTGCACCGCCCTCCCGTGCTGCATCACCCACTCCTTCGGTTGGAAGCGTAGCCTCTCAAACACCCGCCACAAAGTCTACTGCAGCCAAGAAGGCCTCTGCCGCCACACCAGCTACACCAGCTACACCTGCTGCGCCCTCTACACCAGCCTCCAATCTCACACGCACAAACAGTGAATCGGTTTCCAACCTCTCGGAGAGCGGATCTGTCAAGAAGGGAGAAAGAGAACTGAAGATGGGTGATCGTGTGTTGGTAAAGTTTCTTCCAAAACATGCAGTATTCTTCCCTGCATATTTTAGCAAAGTGACTGTATTTTAAGGCACTGTCTTTGTGTCTTAGCTACATAAGCAGACACAAGACTCATGAAACCCTCCGCTGCTTCAGTGTCAGAGAAATTAACTCTAAATGTGGTCCCCTCCACTTCATGTCACCAGACCTTCAGCTCTGAGTCAGAGGAAGTACTACTGCTGATACTGTTGAGTGCAGTCGCCATCTGCTTACAGTCCTGTAGTTCTCAATAATTGTTGATGAGCACCTTCCTTCCTCGTTACAAATTCCCTTTTTTGTCCCTTTCCTCAGCCGGGATGTGTGTGGTGTATTATATAAAGAGGAAGTGTTGCTCATGCCCCTTGAGCCGCAGAGGAAATTAGCTCACCATTACCAAATTAAGCGTCAAATCTTGCAGCTGTGGAGTTTTAAATAAGTGAAAGATAAAAAATCTGATGCTGATAATTTGGCCTTGTTCTGTTCAAAGCTTTCTCTCGTATGTTTCTGTTCCTTTTATGGTATTATCTCACTCTGGCGTTATTACTGGGCTAAGCTGATTATGTTTTAGCCCTCCTTTATCTGTTGAGAGGATTCATTGTTGGCTAATGTTTGTTTTTTTCTCCTCAGGTTGGTGGCACAAAGGCAGGAGTGGTACGTTTCCTCGGAGAAACAGATTTTGCCAAAGGCGAGTGGTGCGGTGTGGAATTGGATGAGCCCCTTGGAAAGAACGATGGAGCAGTGGCAGGCACAAGGTACAGTTGTCACCAGATCTGTAAACCCTAAAAGACAAGGTATTATATGCATAAACCACACATATTGACTGTATCTGATTATCTGTCCACAGATATTTTCAGTGCCAACCCAAGTATGGCTTATTTGCCCCAGTTCACAAAGTCACACGCATTGGTTTCCCTTCAACCACGCCAGCCAAAGCGAAAACAACAGTGAGGAAAGTGGTGGCCACACCGTCAGGCCTAAAGAGAAGCCCTAGTGCCTCATCCATCAGTACCATGAGCTCTGTGGCCTCTTCTGTTAGCGCAAAGCCCAGCCGCACCGGCCTGGTGAGACATGGCCACACAACAATATTAAGAAGTCACACTTAGATTTGCTTTATGAGGTGCTTAATTAACTGTGTCATGATTCTATCTTTTTGGTGTTCCTGCAGCTAACCGAGACTTCTTCGAGGTATAATCGAAAGATTTCAGGCACCACAGCCCTGCAGGAGGCACTGAAGGAAAAGCAACAACATATTGAGCAGTTAATGGCTGAGAGGGACATGGAAAGAGCTGAGGTTGCCAAGGCCACTAGCCATGTTGGAGAAATGGAGCAAGAAATTAGTCTGCTCAGGGATGATCACGAACAGGTCAGCTCACTCACAGATTATAAATTACGTTTATAATCAGAGTATCTTTTAAATGTTGTGTCATCAGTAAATGACATCCAACCCTTTTTTGTTTTCTAAAAGATGGAGACAAAGATGGATCAGTTGCGTGCCTTGGTGGAAGCTGCAGACAAAGATAAAGTGGAGCTGCTCAATCAGCTGGAGGAGGAGCGTAGGTAAGGATCTGATGTGTTAATATTATCTGGTACTTTTATCAAGAGAGTAAATTACAACATTGCAGCTAAGCTTTAAAAGCTCTTGTTCTTTTATGGTCTTACAAAGTCATGAGTGAAGTTGTGTGCCTGACGTGACTTACACAGTCATGTCAGTGATTAACTAGTGATTAACAGCCTTGCTCGTATGGAGATTATTAGTGCACTTATGTTTTTTTCTTCTTCTGTTAAATAGGAAGGTGGAAGACCTTCAGTTTCGCGTAGAGGAAGCTTGCATTACCAAAGGGGATCTGGAGGTAAATACACAATGCAGATCCACACCACTGCAAATGACATATTTAATTGAGTTCATGTTTTAAACACAAATTTATTTGTGCAACACAAATGAATTCAGAAGGAGACGGTAATTGTATACATCATGTGCTACATCCATGATAATAAACTGATTTAAATATTTTTTTCACATCAAATGTGTTCTTGTAGTGTAGGTCCAATGCAATTTAAGGTTCTTGAAGATTAGCTGCTATCCTGTCATAGAGCTACAGTCAGGTCCATAGAGAGCATTTGCATTGCTTCATGCTTGGGTTAGCAGTAGGAACTACCCACTCTTCAGTCTCAGTGGCAGCATTTGCATGGACGGTTAGATAGTGGTTTCATCCTGTGTTAGATGATGTGCTGTCAAATGCACCCGGTGGTGCAGAAAGCCTCTGACTTTGATGTCAATGCCAGTCTATGCCCAAACCATAAATAAATAAAAAACATCACTGGGCTTGATAGAAATGAAGTCACTGAATAGTGTCATATTAGCTAAGGGAATTATAAGAACATTACATTTAGTTTTTCTGTTTCACGCTATGTTTTATAAGCTCTCATAGCTCATTGTCCTTTTCTTAAATCATCGTTTGATCCCAAGTTATGATATCCAGAGAGCTGGTGCCCAGAAAGGCATTTGTGTTCATATCTGATCAAAGCATTTGTTATTTATTCCACAGTGCTGCACAGGGCACCATCTCAGTTACCCTGAAGGCATCCAGGCTCAAAATAGATGTTTTAAAATGAGGCCTAAAGGGTTAGAAACCCCCTTTATCTTCTATTTAAATGTGTGTGTACTAACAGTTTATTACTCACTCACAGCTGCGGAAATCATTTTTAAAACTGCATGGAGCTTGAAACATTCACAACAACAAAAAAAACTCTTTGAACAAGTCATACTAAAGAAAAGCTTTACCTTTAAGCTCTTGAAGGTGTACTAATGTTGAGCTGTAACTTGCAGTGCCTCCCTGTTCAATGATGTGATCTTATTGCTTCTTCTTCCTTCTCGTCCTCGTCTTTCGTGTTGGTCCAGTGCTCAGCATGGTACCACTGGAGATGCTCCCTTGTCATTCCACTACCCAGTCACAGACCTGTATTCAGTCTGCCCACTGCAGCCAAAGGGGAATAACACTCAAAACGATGAGCATAGGATGTTGAGATGCCCAGAAAGGTCACATAATCACATCCCTCTTACTCCTTACCATTGATTAGTTAGGTAGTATCCATGAAAGGCCTGGGGCAGACAGCTGGCATAGCTTTTTTTTTTTAAACTGGTGTTATTCCCCTTTTCAAAACGAATCCTGGATTTGATTTAACGCTGGGTATCATGTGAGACTAGAGGCACAAAATTGTGGCAAGAAAAGCTTCATTAAGTTGCCATAATATTCTTAATCACAGCAGTAAACACCCAGAAGCCAAATGGGGTCCTTTCTGTTTCTTAAGCCCAACATGCTTCTGTGTGACTGATTTATTTCAACTTGGTCTCAAGTCTTGCACATGGTGGTCTATTAACAGGTGGTCTCTTATGCAATACTTAATATTTACAGTGTAATCAATGACCTTGTCACCAAAGAGAGAACAAGGGAGATATAATACTGTAGCCTTATCATGTTGCCTGTATAAAACCAAGGCAATGCTTGTACTGACTTTCTATTATTAAATCAATATTCCACTTCTTCAGTCAGACGTCGTTGTTTAATATACAATCTAATGCATTGACCTTATTGATGAGGAAACTGCTCCCACTTTGTTCTCTCTGTGTTGTGGTGAAGTCACTGCTGACACACATTATCAAACTTTCTGTGAACCGTAACAGTTGGTGTGCTTTGTTCACCAGGTGTCAATGATGCATGGTTACTTCTAAACTGCCTCCATCAACGTACTCATCCTGCACATCCATAATACATGTTGCTGCTTGTCTTGTATTTCCCACCACTCCTTCACCCAAATCCCTATTTGCATGGGGGTGTCTTCTCATTTCCATTCATCCAACACTCTCCACACCTGCCCAGTACCCTGAACCCAACCCCTCAAATGCTCAAAGACCCACACACACACAGACACACACACAATCATCACCGTCCAAACCCCTCCATTCTCTCTCCTGTCTCCCTCCCTTCTCTGTCTGCGTTGGGCTGGCATGTGATGGTGGCACTGGTGTGTTTTCTTCCTCTCCCCCTTGTTTACTAACAGACGCAGACCAGACTGGAGCATGCCCACATTAAGGAGCTTGAACAGAGCCTGCTCTTTGAAAAGACCAAAGCTGAGAAACTCCAAAGAGAGTTAGAAGACACTAGGGTAATGAACTCTGCTCTGCAGTGTGCTGCGTTGGGAAAGAGGGCCTGGGCCAAGGACAGTGGCCAGAAAATATATTTGCAAGGGTTACAGAGAAATTGCCAGAGAGTTTTGCATTGTAAGGGCTTGTGGTGAACGTACCCTACAAATGCATTTGTTTCAGCTTCACGTAAGAAAGATAACACTACTGCTCTTATAAAACTAGAATCAAATAATACACCAATACAAATCATTTCTTATGCTTAATTTATTCAGTTCTTATTTAGATTTGAAGTCATCTACACAATTTGAAGTATTAGCAACAGATACATTTAGGAACTATTTTTTCAGTGGTCTAGACTGAAAGCCTTTTTACCGCTACCATTTTCCAATAAGTTACCCAACCTGAACACCCTTACTTTACTGGTATCACTGCTTAACCAGACAGACAAACTCCCCCTTTGTCCCCAGCTAATCATTCTCTCAGTTATCCTATGTTCTACTTCCCCAGTCCTTCCTGGCATCCATTTGTCCTGCTTATTTGGTGTCCCTGCGTTTTGCTAGTCTAAAACCTGCTCCACCTCCCAGACTATGCATCCTGGTGCCCCCCTATCCCATTATAGTGATAAGGAATATAAGTAAAACTTAAGTTCATATAGTTTTATAAGGATGACAGCCATATTTTCAGGTTTTATCATTTATTTCACCAAGAAGATTAACCCGTCTTAACCAAACAAGTATTATGTTGCAGCAGTAAAAAGAGATTCATCTTTAGAGATTAAATGCACGATACGTTTGTAATACAGCTGGATTAATATGACCAAGTATTTAAACATATCCGTGCTCCCTGAGGATACGTGTTTAGTGCATATCTTCAATTTGTTGTAAATAAAGGAATGGTAGAAAATGACACGCACACTGCGGTAGCTCCATACATGCTTTCAGTGTTCACTTCCATTATTTGGATCATACCCTTTATAACCACAAGAGGTCAGTATAACGCCTTATTCTTGTGATCTTCTTGTGATTATTATTTTCTATCAGAAAGCCTAGTTTTACTATTATATGGCTGCTTTGTATATTATTTTACTTAACCAGTCAGTGCAGTTTAGTTAATTAAATGTGATAACATTTTGTATTAACATGCCTTTGTCAGTTCCTGAGCATTTTGGGGTTGGACAAACTATAAAATGCAAGATTTCTGCTTTTAAAGGTTGCTACTGTGTCAGAAAGATCCCGTATTATGGAGCTCGAGAGGGACCTTTCACTGAGAACTAGAGAGGTGGCTGACCTGCGCCTGCGTCTCGGGAACCAGCAGGGCTCTGAGGATTCAGACGCTGCTATTTCTCCCCTTATGGAAGAGATAAATTCTCTGAGGGATCAGTTGGCTACCCAAGAAGCTAATCAGCAAGAAGAGCTCAAGAAGTACAAGGAGAAGCTAGAAGCTCAAGAAAAAGTCCACAGTGAGGCCGTTGCCCAGCTTCAGGCTGCATCTGTAAGGCTCTCTGGTGACAAAGAAGAGTTGCAGATGCGGTTAGGCCAGGCTGAGAAGGAGAACGCTGACACTATTGAACAGTGGCGATCCAAGCTGGAGTCTGCTATTGCCTCTCACCAGCAAGCCATGGACGAGCTGAAGGTGTCCTTCAGCAAAGGAGCAGGAGCCCAGACGGAAGAACTTATAGAAACCAAAAGTGCACTAGAGAAGCTGAAGTTAGAGCACAAATTGGCTCTAGAGGAGGCTGGGGCCAAACATGAAGCTGATGCCTCAGCTTGGAGTCAGGAGATGCAGACCCTGAAGAAACAGCTGTTGTCTTTGACCGAGGAGAAGGAGCGTCTGGAGGATTCACTACGGTGCAGTGTTGAAAAAGCAGAGGAGCAGCACCTTGTGGAGATGGAGGATGTTCTTGGTAAGCTCCATGCTGCTGAAGTTAGAGTAAAGGAGCTTGAGGAGAAAGAAGCGGCACATGAACAGCAGGCCCAAGAGAAGGACAAAGAAACCAAAGAGCAGATGGCAGAAATGGTGGCTCTGCGCAGCCAAGTAGCACAAGGTAACCAGGAGCTTGTGGCCCTGAAGAGGCAATTGGAGAATGTGCAGAGCCAGGAGAACAACCAGGGTGCCAAGGTCAGCATCACTTTAATACTCCCTTTTCAGTTTGTGCCGTGTTTTAGCCAAATGATATCATTATGTATTAGGTTAGTATGCTATTTTCTTGCTTTGCTTTATCTACATTTATTTAGTTTTGCATTATTTATTCACCATTTGTTCTTTTGTCTCCTGTATTGTTTATGTGACTTGTGTTGCAGGTTAGTGATTTGAGCTCTCAGTTGGAGGGCCAACGGCAGGAAGTTCTGTCTTTACAGCAGAGTCTGACTACTGTACAGCAGGAGAAAGACAATCTGGAACAAGAGCTTGGAGGCCTGGTGAGGCTTAGGGCTCGATATATTCTCTTCTCACTATTTAAGCTACTGTTCAGTGCCATTAACTACCTTAATATTATTTCTCAGCTGCAATTATTTTCCTTCTTAATATTGCTTACTGCTATCAGCTAGTCAGTATTATACATGATTAAAATACTCCTGTCTATTTTAGAAGATTGTAATTGTCAAAGTGTTTTTACCCACAGAAACAAACGCTGGCTGAAGGCACAGAGGAGCAGAATAAATCAGCAAAAACTATGCAAGGTAAAACATAAAATCAATCATTGTTCAGTTAATCACATGTATTTACTCCCAGTTTCTTTCCCTAAATCCACTACTATTTGGCCTTTCTTACTTTTTACTTACTTTTTTTATTATTGTTATTTTTTGCAGAAACACTTGAGAAGCTCAGTAAGAAGGAGGAACAGTGTGCATCCCTGACCACAGAATCAGAGTCTCTAAGAAGTCAACTTGCCAGTAAGGACATGTGCAACTGCATTGTTGTGTGTTTGATATTGT
The DNA here is from genome assembly GCA_005024645.1 of Planiliza haematocheilus. Lineage (NCBI taxonomy): Eukaryota > Metazoa > Chordata > Actinopteri > Mugiliformes > Mugilidae > Planiliza > Planiliza haematocheilus. Next base: position 4,088,758 of record SRSE01001388.1, on the reverse strand, counting down.
GTTAGAAACGTGCATTAATGCTGCAAAACCTTGTTTTAATCAGGCCTGGAGAGGAAGCTGAAGACTGCTGATGAGAAGCTCGAGCAGCTTTCCAAGGACAAAAGCAAGCTGGAAAATGACATTTCAGACATGATGAAGGCATCTGGTGATAGTTCAGTACAGCTGACCAAAATGAATGAAGACCTCATGCAGAAAGAAAGGTACTGCACCTTATTATACAAGTTATTTGAAGAACTCTTCATATGGCCCCATATGGTTGTAAATTTATTTTTCTGTTATCTAACCTGTTACTGCACGTCCTTCTTTTTTCATCAACTCACAGGAGACTTGAGGAACTGCAGAATCAACTAGCAGAGGAGAAGGAGAAGGTGGCACACTTGAATGAACAAATGCAGCAGGAACAGTCCCACAAGGAGCAGGAGCTGAAAGAGAGCAAAGATACATATCAGACTGAAATAAGCAGCCTTCAGGAGAAGATTACCAGCTTGGTTAGTATTGTAGGGTAGTCATAAATATTATATATGTAAGCATTAAAAGATCTAATACACTGTTTACTGCTCATTAAAATAAGTATAACATGATTACCCTTTCTTGTTTTCCAGGAGAAGACTGTTAAAGAGAGTGAGACCATGGTTGAGGAGCTAAAGATCTCACAAGAAAAATCTCTCTCTCAGGCCTCGGAGCTTCATGCAAAGGAACTTGAGGCGCTGCAGAGTCAGACTGAGAAGATGAAGCAGGAGCTCTCCAGCTCCAAAGACAAAATCCAAGAGCTAGAGCAGATAGTATCTGAGCTGCAGCCATACAAGGAACAGGCCCAGGTAGGCACCATCTCACAATCCCGTCAGCTGAATCAGCATATTATACTTTTGCGCACATATTTAATTTATCATCAGTACTATCGTGTGGATGATTTGTAAAAAGTTGCTATTTTCCCTTCCCATTATAAAGGTAAAGGTAAGGTACAGTGCTTTATTTGTTATTAGACAAAATTGTACAACAAAAATGCGTGGTCAGATGGAGGGTTAGTCCTGAGCCGCTGCGACCGAGCGTAACGCCACTGTGGGCCAACCTGACCCGGCGTCTAGCACCCATGTTTTTGTTTGATGGCTAATAAATAGCACTGCATTGGATGGTACCATTGCATATATGCTTGTAGAGGTACACTCCTTCATTTTTTAATATCAGTGAAATCACTGACAGTAAAGATATTTATTTACTGGGTGGCAGTGATGTTCACTTTCTACCCTTTAACATGGATTCAGAAAACTCAGACTGCTTGTCTTTTTGCACATTTCAAAGCTGAAAGATAACATTTCTATTTTTGACAATACTCTATACTCCAGAAAACATAAAGGCCTTTTGACGACAAATGTACTAGTCATCCTCTCAAATTTCGGTATTGATACTGTTTACTTTGTCTGTCTAGGTGTATCTGAGTTGATTTAACTATCCGATGTGGCCAATATGTTTGACTGGACATATTCTATTTTCAAGTTGAACCCCTAAACTTGTGGTTACAACATGAAAAGCCATGCACTTCTAATTCTTGGAATTTGAATGGTAACATTGACCATAAGTTCTCAGAAGACCAAGACTGGGTAACATCATGTACGCGAAGGCAGCATAACGAATAGATGAGGCTGTTGGGAACATCAGTGTATTATTCACAACCGCATTTAAAGACAGCAATAGTATCTAAAGATAAACAGTCTATGCACTTGTTGGTTCTTTTACAGGTATTGATGGTATTGAATGTGCACTGAATGCAATACAGAAGACAAACCATGAAGTCCAGGGAATTTGTTGAACACTCTGATAAAAATGTGGTAAAGCATAGATGGGACAAATCCATTTCTAAAGCTTTGGATGTTCGAAGAGGGCTAGTAAGATATGTTAGGAACCACCAGGACTAAAGTTTGCTAGAACAAGAAGTTGGTAGAAAGCTTATCGTTAGCTGTCACACTAACAGAGCTTTAGAAATCTTCGGCAGATCTACCTTAGCAGCAATTAATTAAGCTAGACTTTATAATGGCGGCAATTGTTTTTCAACTTGGAATAAAACCTACAATATAATGTGCTGAAAAGGTTAACATAATCTGAATGCTTTCTGAATCCACTTGAATAAAAAAACAATTGGTTTGAACTTTTTCTTAAAATTACACAAAGTGATAACTTCCTTAACAGTGCACTGTGCCCCTCCTATCATTTTTCATCAACCTGCTTTTTCAGTCGAGCATTTTCACTTTCTACCCTTTTAACAACTCACAACTTATGGTCATTGTTGTTAACTTAAAAGAAAAGGCGATATTCAAATCAAATATCAACATTTGTACAATAAGGACGCCCAGAATAATCCCTGTTTAAGTAAATCCTCTTAACTGATGCTACTGGTGATGACGGCCAGCACCCTCCCTTTGTTTATAGGCAGGATAATTTATTTATATTAATGTAATATACACATTTATTTAAAAATAGTAAGGACTGAAGTGAAAATGTTCCTGCTTGTATTTTTTATCATTGTGGTTGAAGCTCTGATGTGATCTTTTGCCATTTTTTTTTTTTTTTATGCTTTCGCAGCTTAACATTTCCATTTGCATATTACTTATGTGCATATCTGCTGGGTTTATTTTGGATTCATTCATACATTTCCCTGTATATATATATTCCCTCCTTTTTTTTCTTTCATCTTTGTTTTCCCAGTGTCTTTCCGCTGAGCTTGACACCTACAAGCATGATGTTGAACATTTATCCAAAAAACTGGATGCGCAGAGTCTAGATCTGGAAAAAAAGTGTAAAGACATTGAGGATGTTAAAGTTGAGAAAGGCAAACTGGAGAAACAGCTTTCAGACGTGCAGACTAAGCTTTCTTCTCTTGAGATTAGTCACCAGGAACTTTCAGTCCAGCATGAAAAACTTTCCAAACATCAAGAGGAGCTCCTCGCCAACAACAAGCGTTCTGATGAAGAGAAGATTGCAATGAACACGGAACTGCAGAAGCTCAAACACCTTCTTCATGAAGCACAGACGGAAAACAAAGAACTGAAACAGGGTAAAGGTGAAAGTCTGGCCCAAATTGAAGAGCTTGAACGTAAAAACGCAGAGTCAAATGACTTGCTCCTAAAGTATCAAAAGGACATCCAGCAAATCGAGGTTAAAAACAAGCAACTACTTGAGGATTATGAAAATGTCTGCAAAGAGAGGAACCGACTTGAAGAGGACCTCAAGGAAAGCAAGTCGAAGCTTACCTGTGAGACGGACAATCTGATATTAGAGAGGGACGCTGCCAGGAATGCCAAAAAATCACTTGACGCTAAGAATGCGGAGTTACAGACAAAAATTAAATCCCTGAATTTAGAAAAAGAAGATATCACGATGAAGAATACCCAGCTTCAGACCCTGGCGGAAACACTAACAAAAGAGAAAGTGGAGCTGTCCTCTGAAATCACTGCAGCTGTGTCAGAAAAACAGAGCCTCGAGTCTGTGAAGGAGGAGCTCCAGAATAAGCTCAGTGTTACAAAGAAAGACCTGGAGAGTTACATCCGTGAATGTGAAGAACTTAAAGCCTCAAAACTAAGCTTGGCCCAGATGCTGGAAGAGTTCAAGACGAGCAGTCAGGTGACAGATTCTGAAAGGCTTCACCTTCTGCAGGAGAAAGAAGATCTACTTGCAACTCAAAGAAAGGTGTCTAATGAGAAGGAAGAACTCCTCAGAGAAATACAGGAATTAAATGAGAAGCTTCATGTCTCAGCAGAGCAACTAGGTCAGTCTAACGAGAAACTTAAAGATGCATTATCAGCTTTTGAGCAAGAGAAGCAAGCTTATCTCCTGCAGAATTCTGAAACCGAGATGGCTCTGCACGCTTTGCGAAAAGAGAAGATGAGCCTCGATTCAGCACTGGATCAGCAGAAAATGGATTATGAGCGTCTGGCAGGGGAGAAGGCAGAGTTAGAGGAGAAGCACACAAAGGCCATATCTGAGAAAAACGCTCTTTCTCTCGAACGTGATAAGTTAGCTAGCGATATCCGTACAAATAAGGACCAACTGGATAGTTACTCCAGAACTAATGTCGACCTTACTCAAGAGAAGACTCAGCTAACGACAATGCTAGAGGAAACCAAACGGCAAAAAGAGGCGGTCGAAGCTGAGGTGAACTCTTTGAAACGGGAAAAGGCTGACCTTCAAAACGAACTCCAAAAAAATAACGCTGCTATTGAAATTCTTGAAAAGGGCAAAGTTGAACTTATTGAAAAGCATAGTAAACTAAAAATGGAGTTTGAGAAGGTTAATTTAGAGCTTTCTCAAAAATTAGATAACCTTACGAAAGATTACCAGCAGGTTCAGTCGCTGCAGACTGAGACAGACAAAAATGCACAGTCCTTACAGGAGGAGAATCGGGGGTTGCTTCAGGCGATCCAGGAGTTAAAAATACAGTTTAAAACAGTGTCGGAAGCCAAGCAACTTCTTGAGACCCAGCTACAGGCTGAATCCAGTGAACGCAATAAAACAACATCTGAAAAGGATGGCCTTTCCAAACAACTCGAGGAACTGCAGAAAACATTGTCCAAAGTCACACAAGAAAATAATGAGATTTCCTCTAACCTTAAGAATACTGATGAGCAAAAGAGGTCCTTCATGGTGGATATGGAGTCTTTGAAAACACAATTAAAGCAGAAAGAGCAAGAAAATAGTCATCTGACAGAAGATAAAGGACAGCTTTCATCTAAGCTTGAGGAGATGGGGAAACAGATGGCCCTCCTGGCCACAGAGAAGCAAGACCTTTTAGCTAGCCAGTGTAAATTTGAGCAAGAGATTTCCTCCCTCCACACAAGCCAAGAAAACTGGCTTACAGAACGTTCAAAGCTACTTGAAGAGTTGGAGTCTTTGCAGGCTAGACAAAAACAACTAGAGGTTGACGTCAAGGCCCTGCAGACTGATAAAGAATCTTTGGAAAAGCAATACAAGAATGCTGCTGCAGAGGTGTCGGCGTCTGCCGCCGTGAAAGAAGAAATTTCCTCCAGCATCACGCATCTAACGGCTCAGAAGGATGCCCTGCAGGCGGAGAGAGACGAGGCCACCGAGCAAATCAGGCAGCTCAAGTCACAGCTAAATAATGCCATATCTAAGCAGCTTGAGGTATTTCTCCTCCGGTAGTTAAGCACTGATTCACAAACCTTAGAGTGGCTGGAGCTATGTCACCTTCTCACTGCATGCTTGCTTGTTCATCTCCCTCTCCCTTCATTTTTGTCTAACTTTCATCTTCCATTTACTAACCACTGTTGATGACCCTTAGCTCCCAGCCTTTGCCTGTGGGCTTATAACGTGCTCTTGTGTTAGGCAAAATTCTTCTGGGTTACATGATTATGTAGGTGTGAGTTAATCTTCATCACTCAACCTTCTGGTGATGCTTCTAAAGTGAAAGAGTCCTACTAAGTTCAACTACTGTCAAAGGAAACTAAATCTTAGTTTCTCATCTAACTAATTGGGTGTCAGTGTCCGTTCTGAGGCCACAGGTTTTAGAGCCAGTATTTTAGAGTGTATACTAATTTGCTCCTTTGCGTAATAATCATGTTGTCAAGTCAACCAGAATGCACTTGAAAATCGCACTGAACAGAGATTTGCATTGTTCTTAATAAAATTAAAATAGCGATTTCATCAAGCATGTGGTTAATTTATGAAATATGCTATTAAAATGTGATAATTGGTTGTCAATTTATGCATATGGGTTTGGAGTCATCAGAAAAATCAAATTCTGGTTGGTTGAGGTCAATAAGCGCTGAGCGTATCCAACCATTTGCTGCTCTTCATTCCAAACTTCTCATGTACCGTTTAGGATACAGAGGCTTCTGGCAAGTCTGCAGAGGCTCTCGAACAGCTGACGAAAGAGAAAGCTGCCTTGACGCAGGAGAAGAACAAAGCCCAGTCTTTGCTGGAAGAGCTCCAGAGATCCAAGAAGGAAATGGAGACCAAGGTAAGAGTTTATCTGTACAAACGTCTTTTCTCATCCAGCAGTACTGTACTTTAAAAGATATAAAGTGAAGGGCATTTTTTGCTGTCCGTGTCTTGTACTTAAATACACATGCCTTATTATTATTATAGCTGGAAACACTGAAGACCGAGAACTCCAAGTATCAAGAAGACCTGAATGTATCCAAAGAGCAGCTTTGCACAGAAACTCAAAGGACAAAGAGTCTGACCCAGGAAATGTGAGTACATCCTCAGCACTGATTATAACATTATCTGCCAGACGTTCAATAGGAAGATACAGTCAGTATGTTATATAAATCAACACATATCTTCAAGCCAGTATCCATATAAGCTGTCAGAATTTCTTGGATGATAATAACATTCATGTTTATTCAGTGAGGAGCTCAAAGAAGCAGTTTCTGCAAAGTCGCAGTCGCTGACGACGCTACAAGAGGAGAACAACAGGCTGACTCAGGAGCTTGACAACAAACACAAAGGCCAGGGAGATCTTGTCAAGGTGCGGTCCCACATGAACCTGCAAATTTTGTGTGCCATTTATCATTTGACCATGACTGAATTTTAACCGTTTTTTATATTCTTAGCTCAAGGAAGAGCACTCGAAGCTCAAGAAACGGTTGGAAGAATTAAAGCAAAGGTAAGACGATTTGTGATTGAGGCATTTTCTCAGACGTCTGGATAACCACCAGTATCACGCGAGTCTTTTTAAAGAACTGGCACATGTGGTTTCACCTGCTTGACACTTACATGCAGTGCATTTACAATTAAGTGTATGCCATATCATGCTGTTCTTTTTCTTCAAAGCCTGCCAAATAATGTCCTCAGGTACTTCACACCTTTTAATATTATGTCATGTCATCACCATCATGTGACATTAAAAGGACACTGACGTACAGTCTGTAGGGAAATATGTAGGGACACTGCAAAACACAGTGCCATTCTGTCATTTTGTGGTTTTCTTTTTATTTCCATTTTGCTCTATATCTCTGGTTTAATTTTATCATCACCGTATTTTCCGAACTATAAGTTGCTCCGGAGTATAAGTCGCACCAGCTAAAAAATGCATAATGAAGATAAGAGAAGATAAGATATGTTTTATTCATCCCACGCATGGGAAATTTCTTTGTTTCAGTAGCATGGAATTTGGCAAATATATATACAAATATATATAGAAAGAAAAAAGAAGAAGAAGAAGAAAAAAAATATAAGTCCCACTGGACTATAATTTATAAAATCAGAGACCAAAAACAGACATTTTATCTTAAAAGGCAAGTTAATAACAATAGAACAGAGAACAACAGGCTAAATCGGTGTCTGGTATGTTAACGTAACATATTAACAGTTATTCAGATAACTGTAGCAGAAACAACATAACATAATACGTTTACCAAACTCTCAATCTCACTCCAAATCACTAAATCTATTAAATTCTTCATCCTTGGTGTCACTTCTGAGGAATTCTGCCAACCTCGGTGTCGGTGTACAAATAACGAACATGTGAAATTATATATTTTAATATATGTTGCACCCGAGTATAAGCCGCAGAACCAGCCAAACCATAAAAAAGTGCGACTTATAGTCTGAAAAATACGGTAAATACATTGTTTGTTTGTTTGTTTTTTAACAAATTACCACTTCAACAAAATGAACTACTGTATCATGTGTTTAATAGTGAGGGCACCTTGAAGGAGAAGTTGGACAAGGAGAAGGCGACGCTTCAGCAATCAGTCCATAAAAACAGTGCCTTAATCTCAGAAAAGGACCAGCAGCTGGAAAACCTGAAGAGTGAGGTAAGGCTCTAATACACAACCTCACTATTAGTATTATTATTATTATTATTATAGCTTGTGTGACAGATTCTCGAGGTGTTTAAGAACATCTGTGGATGGTGCACACTTGAAATTCCCATTACTAGGGTCAGCTGATGACTGTTAAGACCCTGACGCCCAGAGAGGGGCTTTCCAGATTTACTCAGATGATTTATCCTCCTCTGTCAAACCATGTGCGTTCTCTGGCTAAAATATGTCCATTGTTGTCCTCAGGAGACAGTGTCAGAAGTTGTTGAGACTGACTCACAACCTCAAGAGCTGTCTCTGCAGTGTTGAGCCATGCGTTTGTGATGGGGTTGTTTTGTTAACCCGGTGTACGTGTCTGCACATTCCTCACTGCTTTTAGCGTCATTTCCTTTTTGCAATTGGTAATCAAACAAAGGCTTAAGAACAAAAACCGTCAGAACATCCAGACACTTCTCTCACATTGCAGTTGTAACAGGATGTCACTTCTAGGTCAAAAAGTTTGTCCCACTTTCATTCTTGAATGTGCTTACAAATGATCTCGGAGTGCAGCTTTGAAGTCCTGTGATCAAGAAACCCGTTTCTTGGTTTCATTCTCTTCTGAACTCTAGATTGCTAAAACTTATTCTATTGTGTGTTTCATCATTTAAAGTGAGTAGTATATTTAAAAAAAGAAAAAAAAAGAATAAAAGAAACATTTTTGTTCTGTTTAATAGCTGGCTGTGCTGCGTGGGGAAAGTGCCTCTGTTAAGACACTGCAGGGTACAATTCAGGCCTTGGAGCATGACAACGTTAAACTGCAGGAGCGCGTTCAAAGACTGGAGAAGGACCTGGCTTCAGGCCCCGATGGCGTCAATGTGTCCTCAGGTAGCGCCGGACTTAACGTGGGAGCTTAGCTAACATTTCTGATGGATCAAAAAGATCAATGAGCTTCTTCCTGTTTTCCAGGTGATGCAGTTTTGGACCAAATGAGAGAGGATAAGGACACTGCAGATGGTCAGGTGTGTACTGTTTCACTCATAAGGAGTAACAGCAGTCTTAGGCATGGATAAATTCAGGTTATCTTTTTTTTTTTTTTACCATTTATGCATTCAGTGTACTGATGCTTTCCTGCCCTGCCCAAAGAGTTTTCTGATTTGACTCACCTCATTTGCATTTCTTTATAGTTTGGGCAGGTGTATGGAAACAGTCTTAACTGAATGTCGTTTGTGAAACCTAATTATGGACGTACTACTTCTTCCAGCAGTCGACTCTGAATCTTGAAGCGTGTTACAGTATAATGTTTTACAGAGGTGAAACGGGCCTAAATTGATTTATGTTTCTGACGTCATCTGGACTCGCACATGGATGATTGATAAGTACTCCTGGATCGGTATCACCGGTGTATCATCCCACCGCTGTGAGCGTCTCAACCACAGTAGTGGAATGATAACGTGTCATCGGCGTCACAACCCTCATGTCCCTCCTCTGTTTATTCTAAAATGTTATACTGTATTATCTGTGTCTGTGATGACTTGAGTGTGTTGTCTGCCTGTAGATGGGGCCTAATTTAAATTTCATATTTTTTTTTTCTTCTCCTTCTCTTTCTTAAATTCCAACTCCTCTGCCCTGTCTCTGATGTTGGCAATGCTACACCACCATCAGGCAGCGGTTTGTTAATGTTTTTCATCAGCTTCACTTGTGCATGTTTGTCACTGTGGCTCTTTGGTTTCGTCGGGTTGGAATCACATTAGAGTTGGTGTGATAACTACAGACTGCCCCCTCCCTCCAAAGATGAATCAAGCTGGACTCATCAGTACTTTTAGCATTCAGTGAGCTCGTTGTCAAAATTCCCAGGAACAATTACAGTTTTGATACTTGATGATATTACTTATTAATGGGTATTTTACTGACTCATTCCAAGCTTTGGTTTTTCTTTGGCTGACATCTAACAGTGGCTGTTCACCATCTTTAATCAAGACTGGGTCATTACTTCAGGGGGGGCAGACGAACTAAGGCCATAGTTACTATTTACCAGATCATAGCTGACAACACCGTGGCACATTATCTATGAAGACACGTCAAGGTTACCACATAACAATATTTAAATAACTACTAAGAAGTAAGAAAATGTAGATGTAGATAGATAATAGATGATTGTTCATCTGGAGCAGCATTGAGGCTGATGTGACGCATTTCCTTTACAGATTGAGTTCCTGAATTCGGTCATTGTTGACCTCCAGAAGAAGAACGAGGACCTCAAGGACAAACTGGAGAAGATGGCTGATTCCGCTCTCAATGGGAACAATCCAAGCGAGCTGGATAACTATGACGGGTGAGTCCCTTCAATGGCCGACCCTCTTAGACCTCTCACATAATTTTAGGCAGCACAGTTTTTGTACGTCACCGGACAATGACAGGAGCTGCTTTATGTTCCTCTACAGCGACGACAAGCAACCCACCAAGAAGAAGCCTCCCCCGAGGCTGTTCTGTGACATCTGCGACTGCTTCGATCTCCACGACACCGAGGACTGTCCCACACAGATGCAGATGCCCGACTCCCCTCCACACACAACCTACCACGGCAATAAGGGCGAAGAACGGCCCTACTGTGACATCTGTGAGGTCTTTGGCCACTGGACTGACTCCTGTAATGACGACCAGACCTTTTAAAGCCTTTTTAACCCTCGTTCGCACAATCACTATATTTGCACATTACCTTAGATTGTTCTGTGCTTTTGGGGTCCTTAGTATGTGTGTGTGCATTTTGTGTGCTTGTTTTTGCCAAGCATCTCTTTCGCTCACGCCATCCCTTAAGCGCTCTTATCGGAGAACGGCCTCCTCAGAATCTCCTTCCAAAAAATTCAGACATCCAGAAAACGTCTATACAGGTGTAAACTGTTTTTATTTGTAATTGTGAACGACTTTGCTGGAAAAATGTTCCTGGGTTTGTGTGAGTGAGAGGGTACTATAGGTGGATGTATCAGTGATCTTCTTCAGATCCTTTAATTTATCAATATCCCAACAATGTTTGCACAGCTTGTCAAGGGGTTACAAAGATTATATAGTGTGATTAAAAAAGGTGTTTATTTGCAACTGTAAATTGCAAAAAAGAGAAAAAAAAAACGGTTTGTGCAAAAATTGGTCAGCTATAGTTTATTTTTTTATGCCTGGAAATACTAAGTACTCTTTAAAGGTTTGATAGTATGTGTGTAATTTTGTGACGGGGAGAGATTAGCTCGCTCTCGTCTGGAGTGGAGCAATGAAACCCAGTGTTTGGCTTTAATAGGAACTTTTATATGGTCTTCATGAAGGGATGGCTGGACGATGGGGTAAGACAGAAGCAGTTAAAGCACTTGATACTTACTGCTGGTCCTCGACTCCAGTCAAACGGCCTTTCCAAAAAAAGTTTCTTAGCAATTAACAGATCATTTCTCTTTGGAACGATTAAAGACGCCTTTCTTCAAACATGTTTTGATTATCTGTATAAAAATAAATTAAATTTATGGATTAAGTAAAATTGATCTGTGTTCATTGTCCATACTGTCTCTGTGCATCCTGCTTGCAACTTATTGCTCTGAATTCAGCATGTTAAACATCAACATTTTCAACTTGTGCACATTCACAAATGAATCACATCTCAAATAATTTTAAGCCTCTTAATGTTGTTTATTCCCATATGTAGTATATACACACTGGAATATAATGTAAGCTGAAGAATGGGGTAAGAACTGTCCAATGCTTTATTAAAAACTGGAAGGATAGTGGGGACCCATCATCATCTGAAATCCTGATTGACTGTGATCTGTGATCACTTAAACATTTAGTGAAATTAAATCAGAAAAAGAGCAGTAGAACTCAGGACAATGTGAGGGGAACTCAAAGCATCACTGCCATGCATCAAGCAGAGAAAACATCCAAGGAGATTGCAGAAACTACTAAAATTGGGTTAATACATTATTAAAAAACTACAAGGTTAGTGAGGAACCAGCGTCTTTAAGGAGGAAATGTGGTTGGAAAAAAGTTGTACGTTTGGTGAAATCATATCTTAGAAAAACAAACTAATAGTGAAAGTAAGAGCATTTCCACGCATATAATGTGAAGGGACTCAAGGGATTGGGACTGAACAGCTACGCAGTTTTAAGAAAACCACTAATCAGTGAGGCTAACCAGGAAAAAATGCTTCAGTTTGCTAAGGAGCATAAAGACTGGACTCTAGTTCAATAGAAGAAGGCCATGTGGTCTGATGAGTCCAGATTTATCCTGTTCCAGAGTGATGGGGGCATCAGGGTAAGAAGAGAGGCAGATGAAGTGATGCCTAGTGTCTACTGTACAAGCCTGTGGGGGCAGTGCTATGATCTGGGGTTTCTGCAGTTGCTCGGGTCTAGGTTCAGCAACATTATGTGTCCAAAGAATGAGGTCAGCTGACTACCTGGATATACTGAATGACCAGGTTATTATATCAGTGGATTTTTTCTTCCCTGATGTTCACAAGCATATTCCAATATGACAATGCCAGGATTCAATCAAATTGTGAAAGAGTGGTTCAGGGAGCATGAGACATCATTTTCACACATGGATTGTCCACCACAGAGTCCAGACCTTAACCCCATTGAGAATCTTTGGGATGTGCTGGAGAAGGCTTTGTGCAGCAGTCAGACCTATCATCAATACAAGATCTTGGTGAAAAATGAATGCAACACTGGATGGAAATAAATCTTGTGACACTGCAGAAACTGAGTAACTGAGAGCCAGAGTAATACTTTGTAGTTTAATGAGTGTCTCACTGGTTCAGCCTGAAGAAAACAACACGTTAACCAGACCCAGCTCGGTTTGCTTTACGTTTGGTGTGGTAGCTGGAGTTGGCGAGCTTCAGAGGCAGACTGCCATTTCTCCAGCCTCACACTCAGCTCCACAGTCACTGGTTCCAGTTGAACGGACAGTGACTTGTCTGCTTGGACGTCACCTTCGGGCTCCTTCCTTCCCTTTCCCTTCCCTGCAGAGCACGGCATCAATCAGGATTCAGGAATGAAACAAAGAGTTTACTGAATCATGAATGAAAGTTTGCATTTCAAAGTGTCCTCCTCATTAATATCTTCCTAACATTTTTTTGTGTTCATTTATGTCAGAGTCTTAGAACTGGTATGTACAGTTATCCAGATGATTGTCTGATCAACCTTTTGATGATGCTGCTGCGTTCTTCTGTCCTCTACCATTGCCTTTTGTCTGTTTTGACTCCTCCTCCTTCTTGTCCTCCTTGATTTTCTTTCCAAGATCCTAAACATGTCAAATAAGCGCACGTGTCAACATCATGTCTGTTCCTGTGGATATCCTGTCCGATAAACCACATGTCAGCATCAGTCCCAAGTAAGTGGACTAGACGATAACCATAATATCTAGGTGTGTAAATTCCTACGTAGCCTGTGTACGTGAAGCGTAGCACCCACCTCAGAGTCTGTGTGCAGGACACCGAAGTCGCAGATGATGTCGACCTTTTGACCTCCTCTGACCAGGCTTTGCAGGGGGACGTGAACACAACCAAGGATTCTTCTGATGGGAGCATCTTGGACCAGCGTTGGTGCAGATTTATTCCTTTTATCCTTAGTCTTGTCTTTGGTGGTACCTGATTTTGTCTTAAAAAGATACGAGTAACATATTTGAGGCCGATATAAAATATTCTTTTACCGTACCTTTCACTCTACTAATAAAGAAATTAGATTTTGTGCAGGTCCTCATTATTTTAGTTTGTCTTATGTGCACATCAGTTGACCTGTCAGATGAGCTAGGGCGCGCTAGATGCCAGGAATCAAACCTCTTCTATGCCCGATTACTACTTCCCTTCCCTTATTGATAACAGGCTGCCGTAGTGCTGTTTCGTTGGTTTGTTCCAACACAAGACTGGCCAATCGTCATCCACGGACCTCAAGAAAGATGGGGCACAGTTTGAAGATTGACTTTCTGCTTGTTTCATCCTGTTAAACTGCCTGAGTGGTTTGTGCGTGCGTAAACTGTGACACCTATGGAAGGCATGTGGTGGGAGGATGTGGACTGGTCGTGTAAGGGTACTCTTTACACTGTTCAGGGGACATGTGCAGCTCAGTTTGAGCTCAAGTGGACCGAACCAGTATCATCATAGCATAATAACAACTCCGGTGCAAAGAGGTACATTGAATTAAGCATCCTTTTATAAAACATTTTATGGACAACCTGAAATTTCTTAGACCTGCCCCGACCCTTAGTGGACAAATTAGAAATAGGTGGCAGCTTTAATTAAAAATCACAGTAATCTTTGCATTTTGGACACCCATGCTTTACATCTTCCACACTTGGGTGACCTCTGTCTATGGCCTCTAGGTTATTGGTTGATGGCACCTGTGTGTTTTAAGTTTTACCTGGATAAGACAGCTAGGCCTTTTGTTTGTTCTTTTTTTATTATTATTATTATTTATTTAATAAGTACAGACTTGTTCAGTTATATTGCTCCCGTTCATTTGGAACAACCACGTGGTCCCATCTTCCCACTCGGTATTTTTGTGGAATCTTCTTACATTTGAAAGACAAATGAACCTGTTTTATTTTTCCACTAGATTACTGGGTTGTTGCCAAGGTGGTTTGAAAGAAACTATCTTGAAACCAGATATAATCTGGTTATAAGTAAGTTTCAGTGAAGATTAAATGATTAACTCACTTCATTCCCCTTCCCGCCTTTCTTCTCTTTCGCAGTTCGGCTGGGTTTGGCCCCAGAGGCGTCTTCAGAGGCCGCAGGGCCCGGGAGGCCCTGTAACGCCAAGCGCCACAATTTGAATTCGGAAATTTCACACCTAACCTTGCACCCTCCCTCGGACCCTGATTTCTATACCTGTTCCTCCTCCAGCCAAAGAAAAAGTCCCTGACTGAGGAATTTCTTAAAGCATCTCAGAGAACTGACAACGTGCGTTTGAGTGTCACTGACGTCCATGCACTCTGACCACGTCACTTTCGACGTGCTGTGTTTGGACACTGCAGGAAAGAAAATTAACAAGACGCCCACACGTGGCTCTATCACACAGTTGCCACTACACGTACAAAATGTGTTGTGTGCACATAATGAGCTGAATGAATATACACAAACAGGTATGTTAAGGAAAGTGTTAGACACTGATAAGGCCTGATAAGACATCATCCGGTTTCAGGGCGGCTGCGACTCTCCACTGGCTGTTCTGACTGTGAGATTCTCTGAATACACTTGAGTAATTCTACGGAAAGTGATAAGGAATATTTTTCCCTGCAACCCATGATACATCACCATATAACATTTGTCCCAGCTTCATATTGGCATTATTTCCACTCTCACTGATGGCCCTTGACTGAAAGCCAGTGACAGCCTGTTGGTTTTTATTTCTCTGTACAAACAAATACTTCTACAGCTCTATCGGTGTTCGTGCTTAAATGAAATACGTTACCATGTGCAATGTCAGAAAAGGTTTCCTCAGTATTAACTTCAGTTAATGCTTCAGTTTGAGGTTGCAGGTCAGCGTCGCTCGAGCTGTCCTCTGTCATGAGTGCATCAGATTTAGCCTCACTGTCAGGTGCCTGTGAACAACAAAAGTTTGTTTCCGTGCAGTTGTACTATTCTGTGCAATGTTTCTCGACATATTTATTCCCAAACTAAACTATTTTCACATTATGCAGTATTCGATCTGTTTTTTTTTTAATATGACTCTGCAAAACAAAGCATTCACAGTAAATGTGAACATACAACAAATACAGACTCTAAAACGAATCCAAGATTGATCTTATTTATACACTCAATGTATAATATTGAACATTGAGTGTATATGGCAAAATCCCATACATACATGATGATAAGTATGTGACCCGTGTATTGATGCGCAACTGAACATTCGCTGACATTTACATCTGAGTGCCTTAAATCGTGAGGATGTTTTACATAGATACTGTTTTTTTTATTATTTCCTTCCATTGTTTCCGTGAAAGTCTGGCTCAAGTTAAATGCAACAGGAACATTCATTCATCTTCTGTAACCGCTTGTTACTGTTAAGGCTCACGGGGATCTGCTGGAGCCTATCCCAGCTGTCATCGGGCAAAGGGCAGGGTACACCCTGCACAGGCCGCCAGTCTATCACAGGGCTAACACAGAGAGACAGACAACCATTCACACTCACATGCACACATACGGCCAATTTAGAATCACCAATGAACCAGTGTCTCTGGACTGTGGGACGAAGCCAGAGCACCCGGACAGAACCCACACAGACAAAAGGCCCCAGGCAGCATGATTTAGAAATGAACACAGGCCTTTTATCAATTAACAGTGTGTGGGTGTTGTTTTAAGAAATTAAAAAAAATAAAAATAATTATTATCATGAAAAATTAAATATGTTGTTTAGAACTGGTGTTCATGTGTGACATTTTGGATGATTTAAGAAGAGTAGTAGGAAGGGTACATCACCAAGTTAACAGGTTTTTGATGACTAAGGAACTCATATGTGATGAAATAGGCCTTTTCATCCCCAGCCATGGGGTCTGGGATTCCCCTGATTCTGCCCACACTAACTGAGGCTGACGCCAAGTCTATAATCAGTCCTGGAAAAAGAAAAATCTTGACATTATAAACTGTGCGTACATTCTTGACATTATTATGACATGACTGTTGCTTACTTGGAAGATTAGGAGAGCAAACAGGAGCGTGTCATAATCCATTTGACAGCAGTCTCACCTTTCATGTTCGCCATGCCCCTAAAATTATTTCTTTTCTCAGCGGAAATCCATGAGGCATCCAGACAAAAGAGTTGTGGGAGACGGTCCACAGTCAAGCCCGGATAGGAGGGCGAAAGGGTGAAAGGGTTTCCCTCTAGCACCAGCGTTTTAAGGCAAGGGAGGGTGCTCAAGGCGTTCAGCAGGGTCCGCTGGTCATGAAACTCACAGTTGCCAAGGTCCAGAGACACCAGCTGTGGCCTGAGGTCAAACAGCGTTATCGTTACTAGACCGTGAGGCACGGGACAAAATAACTGATACAGAGCATCAAGAGCTTCACTAACATCTACACACTAAAGACGGGGGGTTGTAGGTGGTGTGTGAGTGTGGACTGAGCCTGGAAGAAAGAATATATATGGAGGTGGGAAAACAGAAAAGAAAAAGGGGTTGTTATTTTGTGGCTTGTGAAATAAATGTTCTTAAACTTAGCATAAAGTTTATAATAATAGTAATGGATACGAGATCAGAAGCAAGATCCCTCCAGTCCCAAGAGAGGGAACTTGTTTACTAGAAAGCTTTCAGTCTAGAAGAGGTGTGCTGTAGAGAGAAAGGTTCGCACTGATGCCTCACAGCAAGAAGGCTCTGGTTCAAATCCATGGGCCGACTGGGCCTTTCTGTGTGGAGTTTGCATGTTCTCCCTGTGTCTGCATGGGTTCTCTCAGGGTTCTCCAGCTTCCTCCCACCGTCCAAAGACATGATCGTTAGGTGAATCATTGATTCTAAATTGACCGTAGGTGTGAATGTGAGTGTGAACGGTTGTCTGTCTCTCTGTGTTAGCCCTGCAATAGACTGGCGACCCGTCCATATATGGGCGGCACAGTGGTGTGGCGGTTAGCACTGATGCCTCTCGCCCCAAAGAAAGTTAGAATTAGGTTGTGGTTAGAATAAGGGTATGAGTGAGAGAGAGAGAGAGAGAGACTAACCAGTGTTTTCCTGTCAGGTGAGAAATGTCTTCACTGGAGCCCAGACTGTTTGAACCGAGGACGAGATACTGTAGGTCATGAGGTGAACGGTTGTTTAGAGAAAACAGCCGGTTTGCACGTAGATCTAAATTCTTTGAAAGAGAAATATTCATGAGTAAACACTACAACACTGTTGCACCTTTCATCTCTGAGTTCAGACTTTCATGAATGTTGCAAGTGTTTCACTTTCGACAGGATGGAAAAGCTGAACTGATTTTGACGCAGATAAGATACAAACCACCATTTACTGACTCATTCATTTTTTTTTTTTTTTCGCTGAAAATGGTTGATCTTAGCTGTAATGGAAAGTTACTGAAGGCTAAAGGCCGCCACCTCAAGCTGGGACTTGCCTTAAGCGTCCTGGGGAGGTTCTCCGTATGGATTTCCGAGATGTCGTTGGAACTCACCACCAGTTCCTCCAGCTTTGAGAACCTCAACAGTCCAACATCTATGGACGACACCTGAACGTGACACAGAGAAATACATGTACAAGCTGTACCAAACGTCAAGCATTTGCTATTTCAAGGAAAATATGATGCAGTTATGGGATCACTGAGTCATTGGATTAGGGAGTGCTGTGACAGATTGAAGCTTAACTTTCACTGTTTCATTGTATTGTAACAAATAGCAAATTGTGGTGTCCTGTGTGTAGGTATCATAGAAAATTGCTCAGCCTGGAATAAGCCGCGGGAACAGGATTATTTTGCGCCTTCTGCATGTTTCTATCATGAGTCCCCTGTTATTGTCTAAGATTTTATTATTTAATGCTCCTACAGATCAGCTGTAACTATGCAGATACGGCTGGACTGCACCAAAGTTGGATTACACTAAAAGAATTAGAGCATAACTGGCATCAGATCCAGTTAAACTACCTGAGGCCTTGAACAGGTGTCAACAAGTTATGTTCACTGACAGAAAATCCCTATACTCACGCCCTTGTCCACAATATGAAGTGAAGTAAAGTAACTGCAAATGAAGTCTGGGTTAAGGCGTTCAGGTGCAAGCACAGCCAACTGTCTCAGGGCTGAAGTCTGAGCGCTCCATGATTCATCTTTCCACCATGGAGACTGAGGGTAGTTTAAAAGGTCCAGGAGGGCATCAGTTGACTCCATCTTTCTCTGAAAAACAAGTTCCTTGTTTGTTAGTAATTTATACTGCTGTGATAGTGATGAATTTTCTGTAAACTGCTCCACATCCACTGTGATTTTATATGAACATTTCATTATATTTAGAGCTGAAAAAAAAAAAAAAAAAAACTCACCCACTGGCCATTTCCACAGGGAAAATCAGTCAGACACAGGCGTTGAATCTGCTTCTCTAACACAGCAGAGAGTGTGTTTGAGTTCATGGCTGGCCCGGGAAAGAAACCCGTGGCCACTGTGAGTGAGCCGGTGAGTCCAGGATGAATCCTGTCAAGGAGAAGGCCTCTGGTGTTTGTTGGTTGCCTGGCAACAGCTGGGGCTCTGACCGGTTAGGACCTCTGTGTCTGTGAAGCAGATAAAATTTCAGGATCGTGTTTTACACAGTTTACTCTGAAGCACTCTTGTGGTTATTAGTAAACATCAAATACAAATGGAGGAGATATGAGATTTGTAGAATTATTTTTTTATTTTACAGCGGCAATCTCGGAGATCTGCGTTTAATTCTGTATGGCACCACCTATGGTGATGTGCAGTAACTGCAGTTGTTATTATTATTATTATTTTTTTACTTCCGAGAGATGAAGAGTCACCAGAACAAATGCAATCAACTTTAACAGCCCTGCACTACAGCTTTGCTTGAAACCTCATCAGAAAGTGGTAATCCAAACAGATGTCTTTGGAGAATGATCTTTGTGGTGTTATTAAACTGGACTGAACTAAACACAAAATGATTTCTGTTACTAAGGCTCATTTAAGCTACCATGTGCTCGTCAGTCTGGCTCGCTCAGTTCATTTTTGTTTCTATTTTCTGCTTCAATAACCTTTCCTTGATGTGTTTCCATCTTTATTGATCCAAAAGAATCAGTTAAAAAAATGAAGAAGCAGCCAAAAATACTATCAATAGACAGTGGCATGTGTGGTGTGTAACTACATGTAAAGATCCTGCATGCCAATTTAAAATCACCAATTAACCTAACTAGCATGTCTTTGGACAGAGGGAGGAAGCCGGAGTACCCGGAGAGAACCCACACAGGGAGAACATGCAAACTCCACACAGAGAGGCCCAGCCGGCCCAAGGATTCAAACCAGTGACCTTCTTTCTGTGAGGCTGTTAATTAATAAATGACGGTATTTATTTATTACCTTGTAAATGCATTTATTTTGGTTGGTGTTCAGTATATTTCACATATAGTATTCAAAGACCTAAACTTGGACTTTGAATGAACTTCTTTCAGTTGAAATTCAATGTAACTTTGATAAGGACTAAAGTATAGTCAGCTGAATTTTTTTAGACAGTAAAAAAATCCTGGTGATGATGTCATTATATTACACTATGACTAATTAAAAAGTACACCACTGCCCACCGCTGCACATTTTTAATTTTTTTTTATTTGGTTTTGATTTATCTCTTTAAAACCCAGCTTCCTCTCAGTGCATGTGAGTGTGTGTACGTGTGTATATGTGTGTGTCTTAATGGGAACCCAGACTGAGCTGAGGACCAGATACTCTCTGTCACAGGGCAGAGGTTGGTGACTGTGATTTTATGCAGTTATGCCCCAGATTCCTGAGAGCTTTCACATAATTTCGTAAGTGGGTTCGTCAACATTGTGGCTCATCTGTTTGGCAATCGAGAACACTTTTAACCTCAAATCAATTTAATTTCTATGATTCAGCAAACCAGCAAATCTGTGATAACTGACACGTAAAAAATAAAAAAAAACAAAAAATGCTAAATAAATAAAAAATTAACTTCATGTTCATATTCATGCTTCCATAGAAACCTTAGAAACTTGTAAAATCCCAAGCAGTTTTGACACCAGACTCCCGGCCTGACATCTAATCATTAAGATGATTATTAATTTATAGATAACTATAATCCTAATTTATGGACATTTTGAATAACAAATGCGCACAAATACACTTGTATTGTTACTTGTGGTTGATGACACTTCATCCGGTGTTGCTTTTGGAAATTTGTGCACCTGTATATTTTAAATATGACTCAATATTGATTTCGTTAAGCCTGTCCAATGAAACAGGAAATGCGTTATTGGAAATACTTGACGAAGGAAAGACGAAAGCAATGAGATGCAAAAAAAAAAAGAAATCAAAGATAAAACAAATATTACTTTACTTTGTACATATTTATAGAAGATTTATTTATTTATAGAAGAACTAAAATTTACTCTTAAATTTCTCAGTTTGTCTTGGTTTACAGTTCTGTGGCAAACACCATTTAAACTTTTACAGTCAGCTAACTGTTCAATCAGTAGGAATCAGATAACTCGGTCACAGTTGCATTGCCTGACCACATTAAAGTGTCGAGAATTGTGCCCCACAATTGCAAAATAGAAACATTTAAAAGATGTTACTGGACGATAATGCCACACTGGCGTCATGTACTGACAGATGGCATGCAAAAAAAAAAAAAAAAAATCCCACGCTCTGATATATAAGCAATGTGTGTGTCAGTTTAGAGGCATTGGCACAACAGCAAAACAAATCACATCATGTGTCTGTGTAAAGGTAAGCTGTTTTAAACGATGAATGAATCATTTAGGAGTATTGAGTATTAGTTTTTTTCTGCAAATTGGAAGCAAATGAAACTTGTTTAACTTTCTTTAGGACCTTTGTGTAGCAATGATTTTAGAGTTACTTTTGGTAATTGGTTTTTTGACTTCAGGAGAACAACTATGGCTGAAGGTCTCTGCTAAGGAAAACAACACAAATGTGATAACTGATGACTGAAAAGTCTGAGCCCAGGCTGCTCAGAGGCTGAAATGAGCTTTTCAGCTACAGTGTCTCTGTGTAGTCTTGAGTTTTGTTTCTCTGATGTTGATTCCAGTTACTCCTGAGTAAGCTTCCTGTTGACCTGCTATGCAGACGGCAGCATCATATTGTTTTGTGCATTACTACTTGCAGAGCTCCTCCTGTTGTTCATTGTGGTGATGCACATCTCCGTGGTGGCCTCCGAACAAGATGAATTAAAGGAGTTTCGGAAGACCTTGAAGTATCTAATGATACCATTGTGTCATCTAAGGATGGTACAAAATGACTATGTGAGTAAAAACATATCAGACTTCAGGTGTGTGAAATACACAGTGCATGGAAAGTGAATCAGACAATATACTTAATACTTTCATGTCATCATATTTCATGTGATATTTATTCAGCAGTTAAAGCCAATTAATTTACCACAACATGAGTCATGTGACTGCCGCTGTGTACAATCAGAAAACTTTTAAATCATGTGACGTGATAATGTCTGACTTCTTCTCCAGGTCCAACGTTTACCCTCGGCATACAATTTAACTGAATTGGTGCCCCCTGAGGGAATAACGTTTCCAGTGGGAAACTCCACAGAAGAGAACAAGCACTCCATGTGCACCATCATCGACTACCTCAAGCAGCTGCCCCATATCATCAGGAAGCTGGTGCCAAAGTCCCACCAGCGGGCCCTCATCGATAACACTAATATATTTCTTACTCAGTTCAAAATGGTCGTTGAAGAATTTCCAAATAATGTCACCTTGTGCAGAACAAATGTGACAATTGTGAGTTCACACGATTGGGAACTCAAAGAAATTGGCCTCAGAATCATTTACTTTACCCGATTATGGGTGGAAAACTTCACTGAGACAAAACCACGCTGTCAGTACTAGACACTTTAGATAATGTGTATTTATGTATTTATTCGTTTATTTACATATTTATATATTTATATAACGGTTACTCAGGTATTCCATATTTATTCCATATTTATTCAACAGCCTTTGTGTATTTTATTTATTCCTACTGAATGATGTCCCAGAGATTTTCTGTCGGTTTGTGCTGCTCTGTTCTGAGTGGATGCTGCAGACTAACTACATAAAGGTGTATTTGCAATAATAAAATGTTCGTCTCAAGTGATACATCTTTTGTATTGAATTTGTGTCATCTCTGATATCACAAGAAGACAGCTTAAGGTTTATTCACCTTATAAGGACACGAGGACACCCTTTACGTCCCAGCCTTAACCTTCACAACTTAAGTGTTGAACCCTGAGCCTCATTCTCAGACTGCTGCTTGAAAATGAGACGCACAAAAGAAATGGGGCATGGGGCATATCACAGCAACTTGATTTTATTACTATTATTATTTTTGTTATAGTAAAGGTAACGCATCTAAGTTTACTGTGGAGATGTAAAAATCACTATACAGTGCTGCACTCCTCATGGAAAATTAACTAAAACTGACATAATGTGCTTTTGCATTTATTTATTCAAGATCTTCACAATGCATACAATTCTGAGTGTAAATACTTTTAATATACTGCGTATATTAGAGAAGGATGGGCAACTGGCGAAGTGGCCCTTAGATTAATTTTTGATCATTATAAAAACGTGTCCTCTGCGGCCCTGAATCCATTGTAATGACACAACTGACCGCTAGATGGCGCCTCTCATGCAGACGCCGCCTCGTACATGCTTCCACCGGGTCTTCTCCACCAGTGAAGAAGAGACGTTGCGCTGTGGTTAAGTAGAGGGAAAACTTGTGTGTTTCAGGTTAAAAGCAAATTTATATGCTTGGTCTGCTTAGAGACGTTATCTGCCTTGAAAGAAGCTGCCGCTACAACACGTTGCACAAAGCTAAATACAAGAAGTATACTGAAGCTGCAAGGGCTGCTATCGTAGCGGACCTTAAATCAAACAACAGCGACTTTTTATCAGTGACCACTGCTGGTGGTGGTGAAGTAGAGTGGGTATACAGGCAGAATGACTATTTCTTAGTGTAAAAATGCACAAATGAATTCTTACAATTAATGTTTGTCTGCTGTTCTGCACCTACTGTCATCCTTGAAGAGGAAGATGATTTGTAGGCTATGTTTTATTTTCATGAGCCCTTTGCACTGGAAAAGAGTGGTCTTTTTTTTGTTTGCTTCAATAAACATACACACACACAAGCATATTTAAAATGGTAGTTTTATCATATATGGTTAAGTGTACGGTCCTCTGGTGGTGTTGATGAAAAGTTGTGGTGGCCCCCTCCATCATTTAAGTTGCCCATCCCTGTCTAAGATGGTCAGAGTAAATGAAATGTGAGATCTAATTTACGGTTTACAAAACGGTTTGGTTTAAAAGTGACAATCCCTTTGTACTGGTAACCAAAAACCTCAAGAAAACCATGGCACAGCATTTTAACCACTACCTGTCTGATGCTAATCAAGCATCAGATAAACGCTATGGGCATTTAGTGGTCATGCTGCGGGTGTAGGTTGCTCTCTGCTCCATCAGGCTACTGCCTAACCCCAAACCAAACCTAAATTCTGAATTTAAAACCAAGCGCAGGCCTTTAACTTGGGATTTAAAGTGGCAAGGACCCACTCAAATAATGCAAACCACACACACAGGCAGATAAACTCACACAAGGGAAGTGGCCAATAGCAAGTCAATCGAAATTTCACACTGAGTCAATAGTAATTGAAATACACTGCCTGGCCACTGAAAAAGTCACCACAACAATGTCACACTTTCATATTTCCTTGGACCGCCTTTAGCTTTGATTACAGCACACATTCACTGTGGCACTGTTTCAGTTAACTTCTGCAATGTCACAAGATTTTATTTCCATTCACACCTACGGCCAGCACATCCCAAGATTCTCAGTGGGTTAAGGTCTGGACTCTGGTGGACAATCCATGTGTGAAAATGATGTCTCATGCTCCCGGTTATGACTCCTTAGATGGTTTAACGGCAAGGAGACATAAACACGACAATCAAAATAAATGGAGCCAGAGTCATCTGGTGGTTAAGAAAGAAAAAAAAAATGTTTTATTGACTAAGTGAAACTACTAATAACTAACAGATTGTGGAGGAGTGTGGGACACTGTGGTTAGCCAAATAAATAAAAAAAAGCATACAACAAAATTGGTCCCAAACCGAGGCTACACTTCAAGAAACAAAATGCGAACAAAAATCTGACTCTCTTATCTACAAACGGAGCTGAACAAAAATAAATACAAAAGTGGCACCAACCTTTAAACCCAACAATTCTGCCCACTGACCCTGCCTGTCATGTAACACTCCCTGAACCACTCTTTTACAATCTGAGCCCGATGAATCCTGGCATTTGGAATATACCTGTGAACATCAGGGAAGAAAAAAATCCACTGATATAATAACCTGGTCATTTGGTATATCCAGGTAGTCAGCTGACCTCATTCTCTGGACACATAATGTCGCTGAACCTAGACCTGAGCAACTGCAGCAACCCCATATCATAGCACTGCCCCCACAGGCTTGTACAGTAGACCCTCGGCATGATGGGAGCATCACTTCATCTGCCTCTCTTCTTACCCTGATGCCCCCATCACTCTGGAACAGGGTAAATCTGGACTCATCAGACCACATGGCCTTCTTCCATTGCTCCAGAGTCCAGTCTTTATGCTCTCTAACAAACTGAAGCCCTTTTTCCTGGTTAGCCTCATTAATTAGTGGTTTTCTTAAAACTGCGTAGCTGTTCAGTCCCAATCCCTTGAGTTCCCTTCACAGCGTGGAAATGCTCTTACTTTCACTATTAGTTTTACTGTTGTTTTTCTTCGATTAGATGTCATCAACCGTACAACTTTTTTCCGACCACATTTCTTCCTTAAAGACGCTGGTTCCTCACTAACCTTGTAGTTTTTTAATAATGTGTTGGACAGTCCTTAACCCAATTTTAGTAGTTTCTGCAATCTCCTTGGATGTTTTCTCTGCTTGATGCATGGCAGTGATGCCAGACAGACAAACATCTTCACCACAACCACGGGATGTGTCTTTCGTCATGGTTGTTGAAGAAAAGAGAGGCTACTCATTGCATCAGTTGGGGTTAAATAACTTGTTTCCAGCTGAGATAATCACACATGCAATTGTTAGCCAACAGGAGGCTCCTACTTACGTATTTGCTTAGATAAGTCCAGGTGGCTACCATTTTTTTTGGCCAGTGTGTGTGGAAACATATGTACCATTTACATACATTCCCACATGGTGTGCAATGTGTTTGCTTTGAACTAGGCCTGTCCGGGTATTTAATGTCTGAGGTTAAAGATACCGTTAAATATCATTTACATAAGTCTGAAGGAGTAGTGGCACCTTTAATGAATACATATTATTTCCATTAGGCCTATTTCATTTGATCATCTTCCTGTTGGCATTAGCAGTTTTATTGATAATTAAAAGATACATACTATATATAGGTCAGATCTTTAGTATCCTATTTTATAGCATACATAAGCAAAATAAATAAAAAATACCATTTGCCTTTCCGTCTACTTCAGTTAACACAGTCAACACAGATCTAATCTGGTCTGCTGTAGGCACTTTACGGGACGTGTAGGTTTTTTCTAAACCAGAGATTCCTCAGAGGGAACCCCCAAAGAGTAAAACTGAGTTTTTATGATATTTTCTTTTCTGTGGTCACACGCGGAGGAAAATATTAACATCTGATCTTTATCTAATGAGTCCAAATAAAAGTGATCCTCCAAACATGGATCAGAGAAAGAATCACACCACTGTCAGCTGTTGACTAAAGACTACTGCCACTATCATGGATTTTCGTGCCGGTAAGCAGAAGCGTTCATCTAACATTAATTATTATTATAGTAATATTTTGCCAACCCTTTTTAAAAGTGCAAGCTTAAACGTGTCACGTGACGCATGGTGCGCACACATGCGTCTTATCAATTAGACTCAGTTTAAAATTGTTAAATGGATCAATGTTTGCCTCTAATTGAGAGTTATACTTTGTTTTTGTTTTTCTGTCATTATGTCTCTGGAGGTTCTCAGTCATCAGGCTTTGGTATATCTGAGAAAGAAAAGAAAAGAGCTGACAGTGCACGGAGGTTGAGGCAGGAGGATAGAGAGGAAGATAACCAAACCAGACAAACAATAAGATGCAAGCAGGCGGATGGCAATCAGTCAACCGTTTTTTTTTTTACACCGTATAATATTAAAGTAAAAAAAAGTAATGAATTATTATTGTGGTACAGTAGGCTAATGCAAGCAAGGCACGGTGTGCATGACATGTTGGTGGGGGCTGAGGTGCAGATCACGGCCCTGCTTCTGTTTTTAAAATAGCCGGTCCCACCACAGGTCTATCAGATGCGGGCGAAGTTGCGCAACACTGAAACTCTCTAGTAAAGATTGCAGCTCGCTCCTCTGTGCTTGTATGCGTGTGTGTGTTTCAGTCTAATTCATCTCCACTTGTACGTTTCTGCTGCAGTCATCGTCTGTCTGTGCCTGCTCATTGCACGATCACACTGCGCACCAACTGGCGCGGCAACACAGAAGACGCCTGAGAAAACACAGAGGGAAAAGGAGGCGCTTCAGGGCATACATGAGGCGATCAATAGGACACTGGACTATTTGGTAAGTAGCCCGGTACTCACGTTAGCTCAGATGGAAAGTGCAAACTCAGCAGTTGTTTAAATCATAAGGGACACAGATATTTTTTTTACTACGTTATGATTTTTGTCCTTTCACTGGCAGTAGGGGTGATATAACCTGTAGTGGAAAATAGACAGGTTATGCAGCAAAGCATGATTAATAAACTTGTTGTAGTTTTAAGTGCAAATATTAAAAAGTTGTTTATATTCTATAGTCTTCCAAAGCTGGCTATCAAATATATATATTTTTTTCTACTGTAAGCCCAAATCTAGAGTAACTGTGTTTTTGTTGTTGGGGTTTGAGAGATAATGATGGACGTGCTTTCATATTTCCCTACTGACACCTACCAATGTCTCTCCTGCAGGCAGCCGATGTCCCTAACGATTCCCGCGCGTCTCTGAATAAGACGGAGGAGCTCACCGTCCAGGACTACATCCCCTGCCTGCTGAAACTCTCCGACAAGCTCCCTATGCTGCAAAATAACCTGACGGATATCGCCCAGGGCGTTATGGATTTTGCAAATTTAACTACATACCCGAAAAACTGTAGTCTACCTCTGTCTGGACATATCACTGAGACTCTCATGCAGACCAAGAGTCTGCTAGAGCATCTGCAAAAAACACTCGAGAAAACAAAGTTTTAACATAATGTTGTATGAATAGTATATTTATTTATTTTAAGCAACCCTTAAGTTATTTATTTATATTGTTATATTATCTGTTTCTATTTATTAAATGAAAATAAAGTGAAAAGACATCATCTTTGTCGCATTTATTGTGATTCAGAATCAGTTAAGGCATGTTTAAAACATCAGCCTACATGTTGCACGTAGACATTTGGAAACTTAGAACAAAAAAAAAACAAACAAAAAAAAACACACTCATATGCAGCATAAGAAAATCCTTCTTAAAACAAACCAAATCCTTAATGTGGGGAGAATCAATGAAGGCAGACCTGATAGGCTTGCTGCCTGTCGGACATCATCTGGTAAAAATCACACTCACAGGAACAGCCAACAAAAGTTAGAAATCCTACCCTGGTATGACAAACGTGGTAAAATCACAGGATGAGAGTGTGGAGGAAAAAATAATGAAATTATGAAATGTCAGATGCTGAGCTGTTGGGAACACTACTGCTTTTTCATTCTGCCTATGTTTGAAGCAGTTAAAGCCACAGCTGCACTCAGAGGTGCATTAAACTTTGATTTGCAACAGTACATAAGGTTGCAAATTTGTAGTTGTAATTTTTTTTTAATGACTGTTTCAATTTTGGTAATTCGAGCAGCCTACATACTGACAGGTAAATCACAATGTAGAAAAGGAAAGCCTCCCATTAAAAGAAACCTGCAATCCATGATAAAAACAGCGCACGGCAAAAAAAACCAAACAAAACAAAAAACAAAATGCACATTCGTCAAATAAAAATGGTGCATTTTATTATCGTAAACTCAGCTGTTCTGCAAAAAAAGAAAGCAAAAATGTCATAAAATCAACATCTGCCTGAGGAGTGCTTAACCTCAAATAATAATAATAATAATAATAATAATAATAATAACAAAAGACAAATCAGCCTGCGATGATCACAGGTAAGGGCACTTTGACCTTAAGGCTGATGTGTGCCAAACAAGCCAACCGCCACCCGCACGGTGTCTCGTTCTCAAGCCGCCAACAGAGCGGAGTGTTCTGTCCGACATCACGTCAGTAACACGACTAATAAGGTGTACATCTGGATGAACTAGTCTTTGTCATGGCTTTTTGTGTGTTTCTGCGTCTTCCTCTGTGACATCCTATAAATTAGTGTAACCTGTACCCTAACAAACTTGTCTCCCTGCTGAGAAGGAACCTGGCTTGATTTGTTCATTAAAATGAGCTGAAAGTAATTAGCGTAGCCCTGAGTGACTAACACAGAACAGAAAAGACCCCTATTGATCTTGTAACACTGTACATGTGAATATATAATATGTATAATCTGTACTGATATTTCAGGTATGCTCCCTATGAGGGCTGTAAGTAATATCGCTCCATCATGCCGTCACCTGCCCTGTAGAAACCCATGTGTGTAACAGATCTAAGATGACTGTATTTTGCAGTTAAACTCAACAGAAACAGGTATGCAGGCAGAGGTTCAGCATGGACGGAAAAAAACCACCAGCAAACCACTATTGTTAACTGGCAAATGACAACAACAAAAAACAAAGAAAAAAACATTCACCTGAGTAAATGAAGAAAATAGCTCTCATCCTTCTGGTATGAATTAGACACAGTCCGGCCCACGAGTCTTAAACTCGACCATGTTTCAGGCAATCCCCTGCACCCTGGAGGGTGACCTTTCAGGCACATTTCAGAGCCTCCAAAAGTCTGCCCCCCACCCCCAAAAAAAAACCATCTTTCCAGACAGCCTTAGAAACATTCACCATCAATGTCATCACCAGGTGAAAAAACAAAATCATATCCACACACTTTTAAAATTAACATTCACTCAGTATTTCCCTTTTTAAACACAATGTCGTGTCTTTGCATCATAAACGTCATTTACAATTAAATATATGTCGTTGTTGTTCAGGAGATAAACCACAAGTACCAGCCTCCGAAGGGTATTAAGAGATTGTCACCTGAAGAAGACGAAGGTAGTAGCAGTAGTTAATCCGACGTAATGTGGTAGAAGCCGTTTTTGCACCATTGCTGGGCTCGGCGCGTGCTCCCTGCGAAGAATCAACGCACAACAGACCAAACGCGCACCAGTCCCATTCTGCATTTATCTTCTTTGTATGTGGATCTGTGGAAGACTTGGTGATCTTTCTTTCTGAATGGCTTTAAGGAAAACTAGTGATATGTCTCCCCCCCCTGTTAAAAAAAGGGTCCACTGGGCTTTTGGGCGACCTGAGCTGCTCCTGAGAGCGAGACTAAAGATCTGTGTGTGTGACGGCCTGGATGGCTTCTTCAGGAAGCAGGGACGGATCAGTGAGAATGGACGTGGTTGTGCTCAGCTGGCGAAGGGTACTCAGCACCACTGAAAAACAAGAAACAAAAAAATGAATAACCATAACCTCTGCAGCCCTCTGTCTTACCAGGGATCAGATATTAACTGCTTGATTGTGTACCGCCTTTTTGAACCTGCATCAAGTGAAAGCAGAGCAGAGCAGTCAGATCCGAAAAAGAAAGTCAGGTGTACAACAGGGACCTGACCCTTTCTGATTCATCTGCTGCCCACCAAAATAAATAAATAAAAATATGAAGGTTAGTGGTTTTTCCAGCGTTTGCCGATGTCAGCCTTGTTGCAGAAGCTCTATTATTACAGGTTTTCAGTGTTTTTCTGTGGCCCTCTGCATGGAGCATGTTTTTCTAACCTAGGGACAGTAACAAAGGGAATGGGGAGATGACAAAGGGCAGGAGCTCTCTGGTTGGTACATGCATACATTTATTCGAGGGCACTTTCTTTATTTATCTAAAAAAAACAGTAGCTGTGCGATGTAAAGCAGAGCAGCTAAAGCCGTGAGACAATGAGCGTAGAACCAGTGGACTCAGTCTTGTGTTAAACCATGGTGAGTTTGTGCCTCGACACCGGAAAATCGTTTTTTTTTTAATGATTTCTTTGCAGTTATATCAAAAAAAGATGCAGCGAACGGATGCTAGTTTTTTTATTTAACTTTTCAACACCTGCTCCGTCGGACACGCGCAAGGACTCTGACATTGGGGAGTTTTTGGATTTCCCTGCCGGACACGCTGACAGATTTGACTCACTGAATTTGAGGGGAGAGCCCCACTACACATGGAATAAAAAGCTGGAGCGATAACCTTTATTCTTCATGGGTTTCTGCAGAGGCACAGGCCCGCCTCCCAACAAGCTTAAACTGTGACTGAATGATAGCAATCTTCTGACGTCACCTTAATCGTATCCACAAATCGCTTAAGTCAGGCTTAGGAAGGAAGGCCTACCGCTCTGACCTAGTGGGAGGTGTCACTGGAAAGTGTGATCGGTACTGCTGGAGTAATTGTGTGTATTATTAAAATCATTAGAAGCATTGTTTAATTTCCGGCTGTGTGAAGGCTGAACACAGGAAAAAGGCAAGAGAACACAGATAGTGACAGATAAAAAGCAGAAAGAGATGAGTAAATGAACTGATAACACCCTGCAGCTGAAAGGAAGCCTAATGGGGACTGCCAAAAAATCCAAAACTGCTGATCCATTTTGTTGCAGATAGAGTAAGTGGAGCGTTCATGTACAATCCCCTTTCATCAATACGTCAGCCCTCGTGTGTGTTTTCAAGAAAAGCTTGCGCTTTACTTACTGGGCCTGAGAGCCGGAAGGGAGCAGTGTCGATCGAGCCACTGAAGTGTGGTCTGACACAGCTCTGCTCTGCTCGCGGTTGACACCATCCCGTTGAATGACTCAAAGAGAGGTTTGATGATGATGCTGAACTAAAATGCGCGACAGTCAAGGATCAATGTGCTGCAAAGTGCAAAATGCAATTCACTCGGGTCTACTGTTTGAGTAACAAACACCACATATTAAAGAAATAAAAGCAGTTATCACGATGCAGCGCTCTTCCACTTTACCACGCTGTCACAACCACTTGCTTTAAATTCATTGTAAATCTGCCACTCTGCTTTCAGGCCATTTATCGTGCAACCCTCCGCCTCCTCAAGCCGTATAACATTTAGCGCCAAATCTCCGTCACCCATGGCCCCTAGAGGACAGCCAGTCACCGTAGGAGACGGCCCCGGCCTGCTCAGTTTGGGTTCACAGTGATTCAGTTGTGTGACCTTTTCTATATTATCTCTGCATACGCTGTAGCGCAGATATAAACAAACCACACTTTGTACAGCTGTGTTTTGCTATAAGCAGCTAATGGCGTAAGAGCTCTCCCATCGAAGGATACAATCCAGAACTTCCAGTCCTGAAGAGTGCGGTTCTTCACGTATTCATTGAACTTCCCCTGCATGTGGTCGACGCGATGCCGCCTCACAGGTACTCCTGTCGCAGGCAGCTGCTCCTGACAAAAGCTTGGGTCAAGAAGTGAGAGAACACAGAGAGAGTTGACAGTTTTAGTGGAAATTGTGCGTACATAATGAGAGGAGTGATATATACACTCACCGGCCACTTTATTAGGTACACCTGTCCAACTGCTCGTTAACACTTAATTTCTAATCAGCCAATCACATGGCGGCAACTCAGTGCATTTAGGCATGTAGACATGGTCAAGACAATCTCCTGCAGTTCAAACCGAGCCTCAGTATGGGGAAGAAAGGTGATTTGAGTGACTTTGAACGTGGCTTGGTTGTTGGTGCCAGAAGGGCTGGTCTGAGTATTTCAGAAACTGCTGATCTACTGGGATTTTCACGCACAACCATCTCTAGGGTTTACAGAGAATGGTTCGAAAAAGAAAAAATATCCAGTGAGCGGCAGTTTTGTGGGCGGAAATGCCTTGTTGATGCCAGAGGTCAGAGGAGAATGGCCAGACTGGTTCGAGCTGATAGAAAGGCAACAGTGACTCAAATAACCACCCGTTACAACCAAGGTAGGCAGAAGAGCATCTCTGAACGCACAGTACGTCGAACTTTGAGGCAGATGGGCTACAGCAGCAGAAGACCACGCCGGGTGCCACTCCTTTCAGCTAAGAACAGGAAACTGAGGCTACAATTTGCAGAAGCTCATCGAAATTGGACAATAGAAGATTGGAAAAACGTTGCCTGGTCTGATGAGTCTCGATTTCTGCTGCGACATTCGGATGGTAGGGTCAGAATTTGGCGTCAACAACATGAAAGCATGGATCCATCCTGCCTTGTATCAACGGTTCAGGCTGGTGGTGGTGGTGTAATGGTGTGGGGAATATTTTCTTGGCACTCTTTGGGCCCCTTGGTACCAATTGAGCATCGTTGCAACGCCACAGCCTACCTGAGTATTGTAGCTGACCATGTCCATCCCTTTATGACCACAATGTACCCAACTTCTGATGGCTACTTTCAGCAGGATAATGCGCCATGTCATAAAGCTGGAATCATCTCAGACTGGTTTCTTGAACATGACAATGAGTTCACTGTACTCAAATGGCTTCCACAGTCACCAGATCTCAATCCAATAGAGCATCTTTGGGATGTGGTGGAACGGGAGATTCGCATCATGGATGTGAGGCCGACAAATCTGCGCCAACTGTGTGATGCCATCATGTCAATATGGACCAAACTCTCTGAGGAATGCTTCCAGCACCTTGTTTAATCTATGCCACGAAGAATTGAGGCAGTTCTGAAGGCAAAAGGGGGTCCAACCCGTTACTAGCATGGTGTACCTAATAAAGTGGCCGGTGAGTGTATATATATATATATATATATATATATATATATATAGATATGTTTTAACATACTTAATGGAAGTGTTGAGCTCCTCTATCTCCTCCCGTAGTCTCTTGACCTCTTCCTGAATCTGCTGCCTCTCCTGCTGGAGCTTTCCAATGTGCTCCACTGTCTTCTGAAGAGTGACCGCATTACTGATCTACATGCACAAAATACAGCAGGTCATCAAATTCACTTTCACACGTTGCACAAACACATCTACAGTCTATCATGGACACAGACAGGTACACAGACTTACATTTGATTGTGACTTTAGGGTGGGAACCAGGTTACAGAGTGTCTTAAAGCCAATATTGATGTTTGAGCGTCTCTTCTGCTCGGCAGATATGTGTGTTGTCCTTCGGCCCTGTCATGAGGATTATTTAACAAAAAAAAAAAAGAGGGTAAAATGTTCCCATCACTATAATTTCTCTGGGATTTAAAGTTTTCTTTCAACATTCATTTTCATTGAAAAATTAGCTATGACCTGTGACATTCAAACGACAGTGTTTATAAGATAATCCTTTAAGATAATCCTTTAATGTATCTCACACTGTTTAAAAAAAGTCATTATCACACACCAACCTGATTGTGCTCATTCTTTATCAGAGCTGTGCTGCTGATTATTGACTGGGGACTAGGAACTTGATCTAACCCACATGGCGATCCTTGACCAGATCCTGGCTGACTGTGAACTGAAACAAAAGACAACAATTTTTTTATATATTTTTTTTAATTCGCTTCTAGGTTCCACATGCTTTCTGGTCAGAGTGAATTCGTACCAACTGTAGAGGAAGCTTTCTGATTTTTGCGGTTGGAGTACGACTTTTCTTTGAGCGCGATCGGCTGGGGAGACTTCTGCGCCTGAGGCAACACGTGAAATCCGGGAGCCTGAGATACACGGCAAGATGATGAAGATAATGTGTAAAATGGAACAAATTTTCTTTTACGCTTAACAAAATAATAGCGAGGATGACAAATGGACACATACCGCTCCAAGATGAGAAGGCGCGATGACCATGCTAGTATTAGAGACGACATCTGCCTTCAGGGGCGTTGGCGTAACAATCACAGCAT
Source organism: Planiliza haematocheilus (assembly GCA_005024645.1). Classification (NCBI taxonomy): domain Eukaryota; kingdom Metazoa; phylum Chordata; class Actinopteri; order Mugiliformes; family Mugilidae; genus Planiliza; species Planiliza haematocheilus. The sequence continues at coordinate 4,054,335 of SRSE01001388.1, read as the reverse complement.
TGGCACCTGGGAAAGAGCCTGAGAAGATTTATGTGGATGCACGCTCATAAATTAGTTCATCATTTTTGGCGTACAGCCATTTATTCAGAAAAGTATTTGCCTCCAAGTATAGCACATGGTAAAATTACCACTTTGTCAGCGGTTGAAGCTACTGTGGTTCAGACGTGCACATCACTATCACGATCAATCAGCAATGACTGAACTAGAAAGGCTTGAGCGCTGTCTTGTGGCAATCACATGACACTCAACATTTTCTTTCTTCTATAAGAATAATAAAAAATAATAAATGAGATACCTGTGAGGATGAGGTGGGAGGAAGGAAGGGTGTTCGCAGGAGCAATCCTTTGCATGGGTCGGGTTTTGTTGGCACTGGATGACGGAAAAGGGCGAGGCAGAGCAAAGGTCTGAGGGTGCTGGACAGGCGTGGTGGGTAACGGAGCCAAGGGTTGAAGTTGGGAAGGAAGAGGTGACGGTTGGGTGTTTATAGAGCTGTAGTCTGAGCTGTGAGTGAAGGTGGTGGCTGTGTCGCTGACGGTGGAGGAGGCTGTGTGTGTGATCACAGAAGGTGCGACGCCCTCATCCAGTGCTGAGGTGCTCTCTAAGGGGGAGGGAACCATGGATGCTGCCGAGACCATGTCCTGACCTGGAAGGCACTGCACCAGAGGGTCGTGTGATAGTGGCTGAGAGGAAACTACTGCTTGATCACTGGACGCCACCTGTCCAGGAAACAGGGGCATATAGTTTTGTACATAGGAAGCATCACCGCCGCCACCTGTTGGAGTGGTCTGACTGGCCATTTGAGAGGGGAGGGGCAAGGTGCCAGAGGGAGTGATGTGGTTTGCTGAAAGCTGCATGGAGGGCATTAACTGAGCCTGGGAAAGGGGTGGGAAAAAAACACACTTAGTTATGTTTGATATGATACAGAACAGACACGTGGTAGCAGGAACTTTTCAGTTTACTAATCCCTTTGGGAGGTTCCCGCAGGGAAACAGACAGTAATTATGACAGTAAACAGGCTGTCTTATTAGATATTCTACATCTTTTAATGTTTTCTTTACATGTTAGCAAAGTCAGAGGTGGTGTCAGCAGTTTTTCTAATGTTTCTCACTATTAAACATGAGGCTGACACAGACCAAGTGTATTTATATTTTATATCCACCAAATTCAAGCATATGCAATAGGGCAGGGCGATATGGCTAAAAAAATGTATCACGATATAGGTCAATATCGATGATTAAGCTGCATCCGTTATTTCTTTATATCAGTTTGATGTAGTGTGCTAGACTTTTTCGTTAATTTTATTTATTTATTTATTTTAAAAATTATAATAATGACATAGCATTTAAATTTCATTATTTTTTAATTAATTCAGTAGCGGTGGAAAAAAAGATTTGGTTCATACAACACGACAATCAAAGACGACTCGAATAAATCTAGAGTCTATACCATCGTTTTATCGCCCAGCCCTAAGATGCAATATTGATATCTCTTACTCTTAAGATTAAAGCACATGTTTACTGTCAATGACTCACCCGCGGCAAATACATATTTAATGCCTGATTTCTTAATCCATAAACCACTTAATTGATTCCGTAGCTTACAGAGGTGTGTGTACTACTTATTGAGATCTTTTATTAATTGAATAACATAAAATAAAAATGCCAGGTCAGGGACCTATACGGTAAAACACTTTCGGCTCCAACAGGAGCTCTGAAACATACGTTCACCAAAATATGGCTAAATAAATTACTACTGGGAAGCTTCAAGGTAGACAATGTAGCCATATTTGTTTATTAAAGTATCCATAAAGGAATAAACATACTGTTAATCACTTTGTGCAAGTCGTGAATAAACAGTTCTATACAAATTGAGTTTAGTATTATTAGGTTACATATTTTGTGTAACTACACTAAGACAGAAAGGTGGCAGAGGATGTGGTGAAAACTGTCAAAATAATAATAATAATAATAAAAAAATTCACAAAGTGTCCTGATGGTGGTGTGTGTTAGGGACTGAGCCTTGAGTCGGTGTTTACCTGTGACTGAGTACTGCTGCTGGGTAGTGAGGTGACAGATGATGCAGTGGGAGAAACAGAGGGGAAGACGGGCTGACGGAGGCTGTGAAATAAGTCTGGAACAAGAGTCTCTATGTTAGCCGGAGGTTAGTAATACCACACTACGTTTTAAGCTGAGCCATCTGCTGTAGTAGAGTTACTAGAACATGTGCGCTTGATTTCCTGCACAGTGTGAACTATTAGTTTGTGTGTAGTGCTACTGCAGCTATGGGTGGTGCCTTGCTGCTACCTTGCAGTGGATCAAAGGAGTCCATGAAGTCTAGGTTGGGCTGCAAGGGGATGAGTCCTGGTTGGATCATGTCTGCATTCCCTGCATGAGCTGTTGAAGATGGAAACACGTGCAGAGAGCAGAGAGGACAACATTATCGTATTTTGACAGATAACGGAATTAAACAAACTGTTACAGCCTCAAGCAGCTGGCCTCTTGATATATCTTTTCTTTTCTCACCAATTTCCCTGGGATTGGGCCAGGCTATGGGCTGGTGTGAGGCCAACGTAGAGAACAATGTGTCTGAAAACTCAGACATCAGAACATCCATGTCAAAGAGGGGGTCCATCTCCATGGGGGCAGGTGCTTCATAATGCTTACGAGGGCCACGGCGCACTGCAGTCTCTTCATCCTGATAAAAGGAGACACGGAGCATGTCTGGAGAGACTTCCCCAAACAGCGAAAACTGCTCCTCTGGCCCCTTTGAGTATTCAAAATGTAACCAGCAAGCCAGTTAATGACAAACGCATGCAGTGCTGTGTACAGCCAATAAGGGATGACTCTAATTTAAGTCATGCACTAGGTCTTGGAATAATTCTTTATGTACATGCACAGCACTGTTCAAAGGTTTTAAGAACTCTGGACGCTTAGATTCATGGACTCATCCATCACCCAGCACCATCAGGATGACATGTGATCGAGTGCCAAATTAATTTTGCAGAGTTGAGACATACAGCTGCTGTCCTGCAACAGACAGAAGGTGAACTCAACATCACCCACTCAGCCTGGGATTATATAAAGAGACAGAAGACAGAGGACAGAGGAGCTCTAGAGAGTTCCCCGAGATGCTTGGAAAAAATGAAACTGTGCAGAGGCATGAAGAAAAACTGGTGCCGTTTCAAAAGGGCTTCCACAGTTTGATCAATTCTATTCATAAAAACTATTCTTCTGGCTTTATTTAAAGTTCATGAAACCTTTGCACAGTGCTGTGTGTATATAATGTACAATTACAAGCTAGGGCTTAAGAGTCATCACGGATTTTGTGCACTTACAAGAAGAAGGTGTAAGTGGACAAAAGTAAAAGCAATATAGTGTGCAATAGTGAAACCAATCTATTAAAAGTCATATTCAGATTATGACTGGGTTAGCACGGGTTATTTTCACGAGTATTAACATCTGAATGAACAGATGCTGACAGTAATAATCATGTAGACACAAACAGCTTCAGCTTGCATACCTTAAGTAAGCTTGAAAGGTCATCGTCCTTGTGCTTCTGAAGCTATAAAAGAATTAGTGTGAGCTACATTAGATTCAAGCTTTATGACAAATCAAACATAGAAACAGGATTTTGTCAACAAACTTCTGACAAAAACTAAAATATGACTGCGTATTTGTAAAAACAATTAACTGTACCCTTTTCTTAAAGTATGTCCTCCACTTGTGATATTCTCTTATGACAATTTCAATTCTTCTTTTCCAGCATTTCCCCTCCGTGGCAACGGCCTGCAGGAGAAAGAGGGAGACGGGAACTCAACAAAAGTCCATACCCAGCACAAAGAAAGGAAGTGGCAAAGGAAACATAAAACTAAAGGAAAAGTGTTTGAGAGACAACACCGAAATATAAAAACCAACAACAAAATCCTTGCTAATGACGGTTACATGTCTCAGTGATATCACTTTTCTATGGTTACCTCTGCAGGACGATGGACATCCAAGTCCATACTTCCATCCAGGGGTGTCACAAAATGACAAACAGGATTCTCCCTCCTTTCCACATCTGTGGGTAGAAAACTAAAGTCACTGCTTGTTGAAACACACAATTCCTAGTTTATTTTTCTCCACCAAGGGACATTTATAAAAGCTTCATTTATAAAACTGAACATCATGCAGACTGAAGCTTCACCAGACCCCGGGAACCAAATGAAAAACAATGCAGCGCTCTTACATTGCATATACCAGGCCCTCCATATGGCGTTGTTTAGGCGGATCTTGTCTCTCCAAAGCAGCTTTAGACCTTTGAAGTTCTTCCATTTGGGAGACACCAGCTTGCCACTGAAAGGACAAGACATTTATCAGGTGGTGAGACATTCAAATAGTTTAACTTGTATAAGCAAATCGACTCCATCTCAACAATAATCAAACAATCCCATAGCTCTACAACGGACTTTTGTTTGATCACAAATCTGTTCTGCACAGCTTTAAACCCTCGGCACCTGCAAGAAAAAATGTCACCATACGAACGCAGTTTTGACATCAATACTGAAATTTGTCCACGAGCCTTAATACCAAATAGTAATGATGTCTGTGCCACTGAGTCAAGTGTCCATCGCTCAGTAAAATGTCAGAAAGCAGAGTATATAGGTGTCAATTAAACAAGCACTGAAATAAACTATCCACACACATAGACAAACAGTCCGAGATTTAAAAAGGTACAGGTCACCTTGACAAGCACCAGCACATCAAGAAAGAAAACAAGTAAAGCAAACAGACATATCAGTGGTTACAACTCTGATATGGACACAGAAACCGAGAAGGGACATCACACAACTGTGCTACGGGGTCTATAAGGCGCCGGAGGAACTCAAGAACATTACTGCGGCCATGAATGAGTCTGTTCAGTATCAGTGAGCATCGCCAATTATTTTTATACACTGGAGAGTCAAACAGGCAGTAATAAATAGCAGAGCCGCCCCTTAACAGACTGGACATTTGTGGACTCAAAGCACGCTGCTGGAGATCACTGTTTATCACAACCCAAACGTATTAGCCGACAGTTTCCCTTTTCCTGTCCCACTTCTTTTACAGCCCGTCTTTCCTGTCAGCTCCTGTCCTTGTCCTGTCATCATTTCAGTGTTTGCTCTACGAGTCTTGTGTGTTGTAATGAGTACGTACATGGGAGCACTAAAAACTAAAAAAGGGGGCGAAACTCCACCGATGTTCTCGTTCTGAATAATAAAAAAAAAAATGACAGATATAATAATATACAATATCGGATATTAATTCGAAAACATCTTAGGTCAGCGTTTCCAATAACCGAGCTTGACGTTTAGTCACCTTAAATGTGTAACCGTAACTCCTTCATCTTTGAAATCATGATTTCCTGAGAATCCTCCCCCTGAGGCTCTTTTGCGTAACATATCCCTCACGTCTCTTTATAGAATGAATGACAACAACAGAACACTAGGAGCTCTATAAATAGTCTGTGCCAATTTAGGGCCATTCGCAAAGTCAGAGGGAACCCTCTGAGCGGCTGGCAACAACGCTACAAACAATACAGCCGTAAACAGAAAAAACACAAGTGACACGGCTCCACTGAACCATTAAAGTTAAAGTTTGACTTTCATAAGGACCTGCTTTAAAACGGCCCCGCAAGCTATCCTGGTTTTGGTTTGGCGCAGGGACAGAGCAATGGCACCAAATGACTGAGATGTGTACAAAACAAGTGACGTGAAAATGACGACGCACATTTTCCCACACATCTGCTGTCAACAATGGATCCGTGAAAAACAGCAGCTTGTGACATTAGGTGACAGGTGAGGCGTCCATAGCAGTTCTGTCAATTTTAGGACACGTTATGCTAAAACGTCAGCCTCTAGGGACCGAGTCCTCCAAACATAGAGTGTTTGTGTGCACAGCTTCAACGTACGTTAATTGGTGCTTGCTTTTCTGTGTTTCGTATGATTAGAGATAAACCACCTGCCGCTTGTGCACACAACACGCCAAATCACGCTGACAAAGCAAACCGTAATTTCCCGGACCACCTCACAGACGGAATCATTTTATAATCATACTGGAAGCTAGGGATAGCAGAGAGCGAGTTGGGGATTTATTTATAGCAAGGGAAACAGAAAGGATGCTGACCCTTCACTCAGTTTATATGCACACGCTGCCACTCAATGAATGGTCTCATACACCAATTAGCTAAAACATTAACAATATTGTGCAAGTCCCCCGTATGCCACCCAAACAGCCCACACCTGTCAGGGCACGGACTCAGGTAGGTGGTATGATCTGAAGCAGCACCCACATAGAACAGTAGGACCCAACGTTCCTCATCCTGGCGCTTTGAGTTCCCCAGATAAGCGTTGCATTTGCACATGGCCGTCCACATGATTTTAAATGAAAATGCGCTGCATCAGACCAGGCCCTGTTCTTTTATTGCTCCCCGTGGTCCACTTCTCAAGTTCACATGTCCATTTTTGGTGAACTTGATGTACACTCAAGTTTCAAGGTTTCATTTTGGATGCTGTGGCCTGTAGAGTTATTGTATTGTATTGATATCAATAATGTCACCAACATGTTTCTGCTTCCAATCTTTGAGGAATAACGTTCATTTGCTGCATAATATATCCCACCCACTGACCCCATGTTAACCAGATAACATTCACTTGGCCTGTCAGTGGCCATAATGTTATGGCTGATGGTATATATTTGTGAATGTCACTCTTTTAATGCTTATTATTGTGGAGTGGTTTGAGCTGCATAATAGTCAAATAAAGTTTATTATTTTATTATATTGTCATTAGACCTTGCTCTGGAACAACAAAAGAAGTCAGGTTATCAGCAGCTCAGCAAGAATATTATGCAATTTACAAGTCGTGATGACTCTCTTGGTACCGTGCCATCCTTGTTCCCACAAAGGAGGAACTGTACCTGTTGCGTTTGCCAAGAACTATCAATTATTTTTTTCTCCTCTCATAAAAGAAAAATTGCGTCACTCCTTGCTGAAGTTCTCCAGGCAGCTTATTTTGGCCCAAAACCAACATTTCTCCTACTGTTTGTTTAGACTGATCGCTTCCTGAGACAGAGCTCGATTTGCACAATTATCAAAAAGGACTTTTGTCTTTTTCTTGAACGCGCCATACACAAAATATACTCTCTATTGCCAAAACATTAGGCACGCTAGTGAAAACAAATACATCCTGATGTAACAGTCCTGCCCTAAATCCTACGACTTTTAACTGTTTTGATCATTTTGGATGCAGTCTGCAGAGCTGTTAAACTGGACTCAAACACAAAAGCGTTTCTGTTTTTTAGCCTAGTCCTCTGACTAAAATGGGATTGACGAAATAATAGAAACGTGTCGGTACAAAACAAAACAACTCAATGTAACTACAAACCACAGCCTCCACAGTAAACATTTGAAACAACAGCTCTCTTAGTCATTTTAAACAAATACTGAACACCATGCCCTTCACAAAGTGAAGATTTAGTGCAGGGCTGTTATATTAGATGTTTACCAGTGTAGCTAGTGAACTGGCAAGTGAGTGTATGTTTAAATGGGTTCCACCTTGATCAGCTGCACAGATAAAAGAGTGCCAGTACACAACCTGATAACATCACATACCATAATATATACCTTACAAGGGACGGTTTCTTTTTCTTTCTCTTTTTAACTGACGTTATTTTCACTGCTCCACTAAACCCACTACAGATCAGGAGTGGTCAAGCAGGAAGTCACACGAAGAGTAGACTCGTGACTGCACTTTCACAGTGTGCCCCACGTCTGCCTGCGCCCATCTGGACAGCAGGAGAGCTCATCGTGAGCCGAGTGAACGGAAAACGTGTAACTGAGCGCACAGGTGAGACGTGTCTTAACTCACCTGTAGGCAAGAGTCATGCACTCAAAGAGCTTGGTCAGTGACGCGTCTATGGAGAGGTGCGACGTGCTCGCCTTGCCAAAGTGATATGTCTGACAGGTCTGTTTGTTGACAGTGTCGAAGTCGTAGCCTTTCTTCGGGGGGTGCTCGATGTGGGGCGAGGACACCATGAAGTGTCCGCTGTGGATGATTTGGGACTCCAGCCCGTCTACCCTCCTCAGCCCCAGGTGAGTCTCCTCCGCGTCCGAGTCGTCGTCCTGCTCCTGCTTTATAGTCGCCGGTGGGCGACGGTATTTTTGCCGCAGAGACATCTCAATAGTAGACATGTCGGTAACTCACCAGACAAATAGCTAACGTTAGCCAGCAAGCTAGGACAATACAACTGTCATTTCTTTGGGCTCGTGAACGGCGCTGGAAAAACGTGGGTTTGGCTGTTAAAGTTTGCAAACCTCCTGCCGTGGAGTCGGAGCTCTCGCTCGACTCATTTTAAAGCTCACTGCCGTAGTTTAATGGTCCAAGTTAACTTGTTGTCTCGCTACAGTTGACGTAGCTACGAGTCGCAGGACCAGCTGACAAGAAACACTCCTCTGTGCGGAGCAGGAAGTTCCTGTGTAGAGGCGTCTCTGATTGGTCGGAGTCAGAGCCCCACCCACCAGACGACTCAAAATAAACTGGAGCGACAGGTCGATCACAGGCCACGCATGTTTCCACACCAGGTATTGACAACAAATTTAAACTTAATGTACACTCACTTGCCACTTCATTAGGCACATTAGGTTTCATTTCAGACATGCTGTGGTCTGTAGAGTTATTGAATTGAACTGATACTGTACCGATATATGTTATATATATTATTTTGACATCCGTATTTTAAATAACACTTTAATTCAATAGTTTAACAGCAAACTACATCCTACAAAATAATCATACAATTGTACAGTTAATACAGGATTGTTATATTACAGTGCATTAATTTCCACTCGTGTACTTTTTGTAAAGGGGGCATTTGTCAAAATAATTTAATATGTAAATAATTGCCATTGATACCCGTGTTAATTATATGTTTCTTTTGTTTCCGAATAAAAAAAAACCAAAGTAATATAATATGAGATAATGTCGATGTGTGGATACGTACAACTGCTGATCCCTATCTTTTGTGTCTCTTGTATGAGGAAACGACATGACAATAACCACACCAAGTATTTACTGGTGAACGTGTTTACCTGTTTTTCCCACTAACAAAAACAAAAAAACACCAAACAGGATCTCATGCTATAGAGAGAAACACCAAACACAACTGCAAGACAAGTTGCAACCTTGTCGTCACCACTGCTTCTCATAGCAGACAGGTTATTGTTTTCATCACTCTGGAGGGGATGACCTGCCACTCTGCTCCGCTGTGAACGGGAGGCCCAGGATGTTGTGTGTAAATGTCTCCAGAGATATCTCACTCGGGATGGCACACTCCAGAGAATATTCTGGATCTCCACCTGCACACACTCACATCAAGAACAGCCAATACATTTTCAGCGATTGTGTGAAAAAACACAGTTTGTAATTTGTGACTATGTGTTGTTTGTTTCACATACTGTCTGATTTGTCTCCTTCTTCCTCTTCCTCATTGAGCCCTAAAAGCGTAGCGAAACACTCTGCCACTTCTTCCTCTGTCATTTGTTCTCCTGTCAATAAAATCAAATTATGCACATGTAAGACAGGCTATTCTGAGAATGGAACAGGATCAAGATTTTTCTCTGTAACACAGTTGAAAACAGGCAGATTGATCTTTGCTGTTCATGCAGCGTACCTCGAACCTGTAGAAGGTTCAGCAGCTTATGTCTCTGCAGAACAGGCTGTCCTGTGCCATTGTCTTCACCAAGGACACGAAAAGCCTGAACAAGCTCGTTGCTGGACATGCCGAAGACTGGCCGGTGGTTGACATACAGCTTGATAAACTCCTCCAAGTTGATCTCAGTCACATATTTTCCAGTTGCGGCATACTTGCTGAACTTGACCTCATTTTGCATGTTTTCTATCTGGTGAAAAAAAAAAACACAGTGAACTGTCAACAAAGTCCTCAGGAGTTAAACTGCTTTTATGTTTGATGTGCTGTACCTCTTGTTCTGAAGGGAAGTAGCCCAAAGCTCTCACTAGAAAGGGAACCTCTGACAAGGGCATTTTGTTGGACACGTTTTTCTTCATCAAGTCTGTGCCATGATGACGCACTTGGCAGTAGTAAAAAAAGTCCTCCATTTCCTAAATAGACAAAGTCTTGGATCACTGACAAACAGTAGCTGAAATGGCGTCCTAAATGTCTTTCTGAAACGATATACGATAAAATATGTTGTATTCTTATATGATAATGTATCTTTCATAGAAAATAGAGGTTTGCATTTCTTTCAAATCACCTTTCTGTTTATCTATAGGGTTTTATATTTCTTAATAATGGTGCCAATATGTCATACCCACTGTAAAAACAAACAGATGGAGAAGAATAGTTTAAACCCTGCGTTCTTACACACAGTCGTAAAGGTCGTTCTCTTTGGGTAACGTTTCCTAAGGCCACACATAAGTTGCTTTTAAGTAAGAGGTGGTTCATCATCGCATCAGTGAAGGCAATAAAGACGAGAGTGTTCTTGTGTTAGCCCTCTGTTAGAGAAGCCTTAGGGAAAACTGTAATGTGACTTAAGTAAACACAAACTACTTTGTAGAATATGTTGTGAAATAGAAACTTGACACCTGTACGGTGCTGCGAGGAACGTGTATAGAGCTGGTATGAGTCTTGCATGTGGTGAAATCAGCTATGGTGTACTGGGATGGGGGTCTGAACTGAGGACGTTGCACTGTGTTACGTGTCTTGGTACATCTGTATTCTTTCATATCTGAGCTTTAATAAATGCTGCTGTGTAAGACATCTGGATTTCCTCAAACCATCTGCATGAGTTAACTTTGTAGAAAACACATGTTCTACCAGTATATTAGTTACTAAATGCGATCGCGTGATTTATCCTTCAAATAACAGACGCGATTCATTAAACACCTTTCACTCACTCTGTAGAACTTGCCGTCTCTTCCTCCTTCTAAAAGATTATAAAAAGGCTCCATGTCATTTCCACCCAGTGCAGCAGCTCCCTCCAGCACACTGTGTTCACAACAAGAGAGAGGACCAGTTGCAGACAGATAATTACAGTGCATTTTCTCTAGCTCCCAGTTTGGCACTTCTCAACCTTACTTTGTGTTTATTTCCCATGAAAGGACAGTGCAGTCGGAACCCCCTGCTGTAAAAACAAATTTGCCGTCGCAGGAACACGCAAAAGCAGACACTCCTGTTGCATGGCAGACCCGAGCACTAGACTTGAAGGGGTTCCCATCCAGAGGCAGAATCTGGAGACCTACCTAGAGAGCACACAATACACTCTCAGTGGTAACATCGATACTACTACACGGCTTAATTTAAGTTCCAGCACTGACCTTGTCCTCTGTGATGTACGCCAGGTAGTACAAGTTCTTCTCATGTTCCTTAGATTTGGGGAGAACCACCATCTTCTTTATGGGAGAGCCATATGTGGGACCACGAAGAGTCTTGCTGTTTTGGAAGAACATGTAATACTCATGTAGTGATGTTTTCCAGTAATTTGGGCAGAAAATCTGATTTTGTTTTCTGTTCTTTCACAGACCTGCACATTTTAGTTGTGCTGTTGAAGAGCTTCATCTTGTATTGGTCTGAAGTAGTGAGTAGAAACTGCTCTGGTGTGAGGGGAGGATACCACGTCATGCACGTTGGTACAGCACTTTGTTCAATGCGCTCTGAGTTTGAGATGACGAGCCTGTTCACGTCACTGTTTTCCAGGTCGTACTCCACCTATTATTCAGTTCCACAGTTGCAGAGAGAGGTTGTATGCACTAAAAATTGCTCTTGAAATTAGACAATAGCTGATAAAGTGGACAAACCAGTCGGCGGTCCGTTCCCAGAGAGAGCAGTCTAGGTTGGGTGCTGTCCAGGTGAACCCCAAAAAGAAGGTCTTTGATGGGCTTGTAGTGAGAGACGTATCTGCCCAGATATGTCCAACGAGGCAAAGAGCTCTTAATAGTCTGTAAGCGGAACAAGGTCACTGCTTCTCCAGCATCCTGACAGTGAACATGGACATAAAACAATCATGAAATTATACGTTTGCAATAATCAGAGCCAACGTACCGGACATAACAGAAAGAAAAAACAAACTCACCGCAGTGGCGAGATACTTTGTGTCTGAGGAGAAGGTGATGTGCTGGATACTGTCTTTGGTGTAATGGAAACATTCCTCTGGATCACTTTTTAAAGAGCTAGGGTTGAGTATGTGAATTGCTCCATTGCCGAAGCCAACTGCGAGGTACAATCCTGTTTAGAGACGAAAGGCAATCTCTTAAATCTAACAGCCGTATTTTTTTTTCAAACATTCGAGACATTTAGCAAGCGGACTGGCTCACCTTGGGGGTCAAAAGTGACACACCGAATCTGCTTCTCTGTCTCAAAGACCCTTCTGCCAATGATTACTTTGTTGTTATAGTCCCACACCTTTAAAATGCCCCTTCGGTTACCCATGGCCACAGCTGGCTGATTGGGATGGCAAGCGACTGCATCCAGAGACTCATGATCCTCGTGCAGCAGGATTTGAGGATTGAGGCTCTCCATATTTATGTGTACTACTAAAGAGCTGACTGTGGACACAACAAAGTTCCTGTGGAAAAAGAAAGGTGGTTGTTTTTAAACTATGGGTTTTTAATTTTGCTGCACAGAAGAGTTTAGACCTTTGATAAAATAGATTACATTTTTTATACCTGATGACTGAGGGTTTGCCCCTCAAAACACAGTCTTTCAGAAACCCCTCTGTATGCTCTTTGGAAAAGGAAATCGAAACAATAACATCCAGGTTGAATGTATTGTACAAAGTGAGAAACTTGAAGTCTTCGTCATAAAATTGGATTTGGCCTCGGGTATCACCAGTAATGATAAAGCTGCAATGTCAAACAACACAGATAAAGAGCGTATAGGGAGTAAGTACAAACAACAACAATAGATATTTCTGTCTCAAGTTACCTGTCAGTTACGGTGATAACAGTGATCGAGTATTGCTGGAGGTGAATTAGCATGCACTGATCTGTGGCTAAATTTCCCATCACATCCCACACCACTAGGCTGCCTGCAGCGCCTGTTAGGATCTGAGGCTTTCTTGGGTGAAACACAGATCGACTGAGCGACAGCTTTGCCAGGTTGTCAGTTTCAGTAGCATCACTTCTACGGGTGTCTTCAACAATGAACTGCAATGGAGATCAGACATACAGATCAAACATAATACAAAGAAATACTCAGCGCTATGATGAAATGGAAACTTCTCAGACAATTTGGTAACATCTTCTACTGAATTTTGAAGATGATCTCTACCTTTTTGAGCTGCAGGGCATTGTACTTCAGACTTCCCTGGGCCTAAAAAGAAACACCCGCAATTAATGCAGTTCGCATACCAGAACAGCTGTACTTCATTTTTCAATAAGAAAGAACAGCTGGACCTACGCTGTAGAAGAATAACACATGTGTCTTACTGCTGCTGAGCAGCTGTGTGCTATCATCTGGTTTAAACTGGATGTTATCCTGAAAAACAATTCAGCATTTGAAAATGTGAGCTCCTCAGTTTCCATTAAGTTATTAAGAAAACAGAGCTTGCTTACCTGAAAACCATGTGCAGGATTGAGTTCAGTAAACCACAGAGGCTTTTGTGTTTCATTGGTCCAGTCCCAAATACGGACACACTGAAAAGATCGTCATATGGTAAATCTGATTTTAGGAACACATTTATGGTTGTATATTGTCAAAGTCTGTAAGAACTAATCATCTAAGATATTTTGCAACTCGATGTTGTAAGAATATTTGAAAGATAGATATGATAGATATTGGAGAATATATGCAGTAGATAAGTCTTCGAGACTATATTGTCATGTATTACATTATTAAAACGAGTCCTGTAGGTGTTTTTTATTCGTTGTCAACAAAATCCAAGAGGTGCTACTTCAAATATTTCATAATGTAAACTAAGCAATACTGTTCAGAGAAAAGATTTTGTTTGTTTGTTTGTTTGTTTTACTCACTTGAACTTGTTCAGCCCCAAGAGTTACCAGAAGTTTTGTGTCACTTGAAAATGCCATCGCAATGACGCCCCAATCAGAGTGGCAATCAAATAATGTGAGCACAGGAATACTGGAACATTTATCACAAACAAGGTTAGCACCAAGAGTCAAGAGCACAGCGAGCATGTAAACATGCAACAATGTGTGTCGAATGAAAAGATACCCAGAGTAGGAGTCCCATATCATCACCAGACTGTTTGACCCCTGATCTGCTGTTCCAATCCAGCGTCTGTCTGCACTCACACACATACATGAGATGGGGTTGGCGTGACCCTGGAGACAAAGATACATATAATCAAATCTGTAAGCCGCACACTGGTTGCATCCCTATCTGGTTCGTATTTGATTCAAATCGATCAAACCCACATCACCGGTTCAAAGAGAGCATAAGAAAGCAAAGATAGTGTGTATCTTTCTATGAAGCAGTGATGTGTGTGCCACATATTTTGCAGAATTTGATGGATATTTAACTAACTAACTCCACACGCCAGTTAACTTTACATGTTGTTTAAATCCTTACATTTTCCAGTGACTCAGATTACGGTGACTCAGCTGTATATACAGCTATAGCCGGATTATTAAATTTAACAAAGAAGAGATAAAGTTGAAGAAGCGATTTAGATTTTTACCTCAAGTATGTGCTGTGAGTTTGAGGTATGATTGTATATGATCCCAGCATGAGCTCCAGCGTAGAGGATCACCAAATGGTCATGGTCTTGCAGCATAATGACAGGAAGATCAGGATTCATCCCATAGACCCATTCAAGTGACTGGATGGGGAGTAAATTTAAATTCAGTGTTCTGCACAGGGGCATCAAACAACTAGTATTTTTATATTTTGTACAAAGATAAACATTTAACAACACACTTACCAGTGCATGTCTTGTAGCCTGAGTTTCCTTCTTCTGGAAAAGTGTGTCTTTGGTTGCAGTGTAGACGTGAGACTGGCCAGTCATTTTAAGTATACCAGGCTTTGTTTTACCTCCACTTGCATTTTCCTGTGATTCATCGCAGCTCTGCTTCTCTTCACCTTTACCTGCTGGTCGACTGCCATGATGACTTTTAATTTGGTCGCTCGTGGAAAGCTCTCGCTCCTTAGCTTCAGCATCTGACATGATGTTCAATCCTACTTTAATCCCACTAGTCAGACGCTAAATTACTGCCAACGGTAAAGTTAGTTTATAGCTAAATTGGCCAATGAGTAACGAAAGAAAAAAAATCGCACCTAAATTAAACGACCTATACATTACCACAATATCATCTCTTTTAATAACTTACTTGATTCCCTGTCCTAAAGCTAAACATCGATGTAGTTTATAAACAGTGTATACGAAAAATCCTGGAAAAAACAGCGTGTCTCCAGTTTGAAGCGTTTCGTTGCTTAGTTACCACTTGAGGTCAGAAGACTTCTAAAGCCTAAAATACAGGTTTTCCGGTCGAGCCTTTCACATTAAAAGCTCATGGGCTACAAAGCATAATATTGTTTTTCTGCCTGAATACACCACGAAGATTTTTATTCTTATCACTTACAATGTTTAATTTAGTTCATTATATTTTTGGTTTAACATGTGTATTTCATGCCTTGTTTTTGAAGCACTGATGCTAATAATGTTAAGGTTAACATAGTGACACTGAGAAATTGTGCTCTCAAACGGAAAACGGGTTTAACGTTGAAGGTCAAGTATTACTCATTCTGTTGTTTTTCAGAACAATTTGATTACGATACTACTTGAGTGTCATAATTTGATCAACATTGACAGAAATTTAACGAATTTTAATTTTGTTTTGCATTCTTTCATTTGACCACTAAGGGGAGTTAAAACCGACAGAATAAACAGCCCCTACACGGCAAATAATTTCACTTTATTAATTGTTTAAACTATATTTATTATCGATGTATCAAGAGAAGGCAAGATAAATGTACACAACTTTCAATATAACTGTTAATTGGCCAGGTTAAATTTAGATTTAAAAGAATTCTACAATTTCCGGTTATTTCAGAATAAAATACTAGGGATGATCAGAATAATAGCTCTCATAGCAGACCTTGGAAGATTATAGACGAGACTATATCTGGTTGTCTTGTTAAATGTGATTCATAAGGTGGTTGGGGCGTTTTGAAGCAGGGGATTGGTACATTTTCCAGAGGATACTTTTATTTTGAAATGTCGGCTCGATGTCAAAATAGACATTTTATAAGTTTTCAGTTTCCTCCGGCACTTCCTCACTTGTTGGACGTGGCTGATTTTTTGGCTCCGTTTTCGTGCAATAAATCTCTTTCTTTTCTTTGCTCGTCGTACGTTTTCGGTTATTCTGCTTTATCTTTTTTAGTTAATACACGTAACCGAGGTTTGAAGGATTATCGTTCTCACTGTACACACTGTGACTGAGTTTAATTCTGCCAAGGCGCCAGAAAGTGAAGAGAGGCACCGATAAGAAAGCTACTACGGCTTGTTATGATTTCAGCAGCTGACAGGTGAGCAGTTTGAATGGTTTCCAGCATCAGTCAGCTAGCATTAGCATTAGCATTAGCATTAGCCGGTTATCTCAAATCCCCTCAGCTGACAGTCAGCCGGTCCAGCTTTTAGGCTATTAGCCAACAGCTAACACTCAGCTCTCATAAACTATGTTTTATTGTGCTCCTATTGGGGTATTTAGAGAGTAACAGCAGTTTAAATTAATCTTCTATGAAACTTTGAGTTTTACTTTAGTGTTACATAACATGAACAAGTTTCTAAATAGCATAAAGTAGACATGGAGTGATATAAAAACAAGCTGTAGTGGTTGTAGCATCACGGTAACCCTTAAAATCTGAAAAACTAGCTTTTATGTAAGCAGAATATGTGTAAAATTAAACCAGTTTCCACCAAAAATACTAATTTCATCCCTTAGATGGCAGCACATCTAGGAGTCTTGAAGAGTAAGAGCTTTGGAACAACTGGGGTTAAATGTTCAGTATTTCAGTACTATGTCCTAATGTCTCCATGTGACCTACAAACCGGACAAATATAGATAAAACTGCTTGAGGTTATGTGTCAAGGTTTGCACAACAAGTTTATTGTGAACATGGACGTTGTGTGACGTGTTTCGACCTGATCTCAGACATGAAATGGAAATCTTTGTTTAAAATCACTGATTTTAAAATGGATTAGCTAGCCTACAATTTGAAATATTAATGTGATGTCCAACAGGTGGGATATATGAGAGCGAGAGAGAGAATCTACAATGTGGACTGATAAGCAAAGGGGAATCAGAGTTTCTCAGGAGAAACTACTCTGCAAGAACGCCTGTGGATACTATGGAAACCCAGCGTGGCAAGGCTTCTGCTCCAAGTGCTGGAGAGATCGAGCGCGTCCAGCTGCACCTCCCAGGCAGGACACGAGGTCAGCTTTAATGTTACAATAGATGGGCTTATTTAGCCTAAATGCTGACAGATCTTCTAACCTGTCCATAAGTCTTCTGTCGGCTAGCTTAGGTTGTCTAATGCTGTCATACCTCGCAGGCCGAGCAATGATGGCACACCCCCCACATTCTCCAAGTTTGAGGAGAAGAAGAACATCGAAAAAGCTCGTCGAATTAACACCATGAGAAGACTCTTCTGGGGCAGCCCATCTCCTCCAAAACCTCAAGGTAGTTGTGTATTGTGATATCCTACTTTTTGTCTTATCATCTTCATCATCTGCTCTCACACTAGTTAATTTGCCTGAAGGATTAAAATGTTGTTGAGGTGAAGCCAACAAATCCCTAATGTGATGAAAAGTCACAATCTACAACGCAACTAAGGAAACTAGTGTCTGCATAAAAAGCAAAGTCAGCGTAGAAATGTTGAGCTGCAGCCAACTCTGTGTCTCATGATTCCATAAAATGTTTTGAGGTCAAAGGGAAAACTCTGATCTGCTGATCTTCCAGAAAGTTGGTATTTTCCATTTGCACAGAAGCTTAAAGACTGTCCCGAGGCCCCTCATAAAGCTTAAAAATAACTTCTACAGTGGAAGTGCAACCGTAGCCAAACACATTTAAACTCAGTTTTTCCACAATTCCTGACATTGTAGCAAACATTCGCTGGCTTAAGTTAATGAGGATCTCTACTTTATGTTAAGAATGCAAAATTTCAAAACAGTAGAAGAGAAAAAGATTTATTTTATGCTTTATTTCTTTATCACATTCCTAGTTGATAAAATGCTTTCAGGTAGCCTTCCACAAGCTTCTTGCAATAGGGTGGAGGAATTTTAGCTCGTTCCACCTGACGGCACTGATGTAATAGTCAAAGATTTTTAAGCCTACTTTTCAGTTCAGAAATCTCCCATTGGGCTGAGGTCAGAGCTTTGTTGTGGCCACTCCAAGCTTTCCACTTTGTTGTCCTTAAGCCATTTTGCTACAACCTTGGAAGAGCACTAAGGGTCATTGGCCATTAGAAGAGACCCATTTGCTTTAACGTTCTGTCTGGAGTCTCCATTCTCATGGTGCCATCTATTTTCTGAAGTCTACCAGTTCTTCCTCTTGCAGCAAAGCGCCCCTCACAGCATGATGCTGCCACCCCTGTGCTTCACAGTTGGGATTGTGCGCTTTGGCCTCCCCCTTTTTCCTCTGGATATAAATGGTCATTATGGACAAATTACAAATGACAAATTACATATTTCATTAATCAGACCAGAGGTGATTTCTCCAAAAAGTAGTAAAATCATCTTGGCATGGACATGTGCATTCCCATATTCCATGAATCCTCTGGACTAATCGCTGAAGTGATAGCCTTCCTCCTGCACATGTCTACAGAAGTCACATCGTAAACAACCTCTTGCAGCATAGACTGCTGATTTCTGGGAAAGGGTCACGTGATACAGGCATGTCGAATTAGGAAATTAGGAAAGGACATTTCATGTTTCACCAAATGGAATTTTCTGTGTGTCTAATTCATCTGATGCGACCTAAACAGTTTTTATTTCTTCTCTAGAGCCTTCTGAAAGCCAAGCAGCTCTGTTAAAGGCCTATCAGAGCCTTGAGCCCGGAGACTTCACAGGTTTCCTAAAGATACTTCGGAGTCCTCCTTCCCAGCGTCTGCAGTCCCGCTGTACAGCTTTCCTCAACACAGTGGAGGCTTATCATGTAAGATGATCTGAACATTAAACTTTGCATAACTTCTCTGTGATGTCAGAGCTGATCACAGATTCACATTCTTCACAGGATCTGCCGATACAGAAGCAGTCAGACCTTGTGCAAGATTTCTACCAGTCTTTTGCTGAATATTTTAGCAGTGAGTACAGATGGGTTTAGCACATCTCAGGGCCTCTGAAAACATGAGAATCTTTAATGACTTTGGAGTTGTCTCTTTTGCTTTCAGGTTTACCTGAGCCCCAGGTTACTCAAATAATGGAGCATGTAGAGAAGTTAATAATGACACGTTTGCACAAGTGGGTTTTCTGCCACGATAGCTGTGATGATGAACAGAAGGACCTGGCTCTCCAGAGGAGGATACGGTAACCTTTGTTTAAAGTATATATCATTTATGTCTTAAAGCCTTGTTGAGGTTTCAGGTTCTAAAATCCTGTTTGTCACTGATGACTTTATTTTGCAGTTCCTTAAACTGGGTTACGCCACAGATGCTGAACGTACCTTTCCCAGATAAACAGACTTCAGTCACAGGGGACCCCTTTCTGCCTGCAATAACAGGTGATTTAAAACCTTTTTACTTAAAGAAGTAGTTTGACATGCTGGGAAATGCATGTTTGTTCTCTTGTGAATACCACTAGTAACTGTAACTGTAACGTTAAGGATGTTAGAACAAGTGGTACATTTCACACATGCAAATTTCTAAACTGTTGCCCTGTCCTGGATTTTTTATTTTATTTATTTTTTCAACAGCCATAATTGAAATGGACGCCAAACGAGCACCTCAAGACAAACTTGCATGTGTGTCCAAGTGCAGCCAGCACGTCTTTGAAGCCCTCTCCACCTGGAACAGTGAACCTGCTAATGCTGATGACTTCCTGTCAGGCCTTGTTTATGTGGTGCTGAAGGCCAATCCACCTCGCCTGCACTCCAACATGCAGTATGTGATACGTTTTGGTCTCCCTCACAGTATCATGGCAGGAGAGAGCGGCTATTATTTCACAAATTTGGTAAGTCGATTGTGAAGTTGCTCATCCATCATACACTACAGGTCTGGTTGTTGACAGCCCCGTGTTTTTCTCTTCTAATTTAGTCTTGTGCGGTGGCCTTCATTGAAAAGCTGGATGGACCTGCACTCAACCTCAGCCCAGAAGAGTTTGAGGGCTACATGCTGGGTCACCGGGCTCCTTCTGCATTAAAGAAGAGGCAGCAGGTTGCCAGTCACACGCAGCACCTGTTAGAAGAGCTTAAAGGCAGGCAGGAGAAGCTGGACCAAGGAGTAGGTGATCTCAATGTTCAACTAAAAAAGTGGGTCCAAGCAGTTCATTCACAACTGGATGATGCAACGACCCAGTTTGCTCTGGTACAGAAAGAGATAACAGCTCAGGCCGAGTTCTCACCGGCTCAAGATGCATCACTGCAAAGAGATGACAAGGAGCCGTCAGCGCAGCTGCTTAAGGATCAACATGCAGATCCAAAAGATAAAGACTGTTAGATTTTATAAACAGAAACTCTTCATCTGGTACTTGACTCTTTTTAATCATCAGCACTAACAGACAGGACAGATAAGATGTATACACCAATGCCACATTTGCACAAGGGGGGTGGGGTGGGGGGTGTACACTAGTTGAAGAAGAACAATAAAGAAGGAAACTTTTTACATGTGCTATCACAGAGCACACAGAGGTTGTTTAAAGACTTTGTTAAACAAAAAAAAGTACTTGCACTTGTGTCCTATTTGAAGATTAAGGCCATTAAAACCAGTTTATAGCTTCGGATGACATTTTAGCACTCAGGTTACATATCTCTTATCACCTAACACTTTGAAGGTTATTATTTTTTCTAATTGTTAATACCACTGTGCCTATGCAGTATATAGGCTGCTGTGAAATGACAAAATGTGATACAGGAAAAAAAAGAATGGTTGCTGTCAACCACTACAGGTCTGGGGTTGTTTTCATGTGCTGTGTAACTGTTTTCAACATGTTGCCTTCACAGTCTGGTGCGAAAACATTTGTAAGATATACTTTTCCGTCTGTATTAGTGAATGCAGACACATCGTTTACAAGTTTCTGAAGGAAGTCGAGTTGATCTTCTGATCAGTGATTGTATATAACATTAAAGGTGTGATTAAATAACTTGTGTTCTCATTCTGTGAATACTTGTGATTTTGTCAACGCGTACATTTTAAGAACATGCCTGTTTGTGAAACAAAACTGGAGGAGAATATTTAAATAGCAGGTAATTTTAGATGTAAATAATGATGTTTAAGGTAAAATAAAATGTAAAGGTATATTGAAGGGCTTAAATTTAAATACTTCAAGCTGTAAATGCGCTAGTTCGTATTCAGTTACCATTGAATGTTATATTCAACTACCTTGAACATACTGTACAAATTAGAGTATGTAGTAAGAACATTTTGTAAATTAAAGACACCGTATGTTCTGAATTATCTAAGACATCATGCAATTTCTGTTTTTTAATCGGTGGCAGTAAAGTGCTGCGCTACCAAAGACAGAAGAAGAAGAAGACAACCCGGAAGTGGCGTCATTGTAGCTAGTTGGATCCAGCCCACGCAGCAGCAACCATGAAGATGACAGCAGAAAGCAGTTCTGGAAACTCGGAAATAACTATGGAAGATGTAAAAGAACTTATGAAAAAGAAAGATGACATTGAAGAACAGATAAAGGCGTATTACGACGTTTTAGAGGACGTAAGTCTATTGTCACAACCTAGATACTAAGCTAACTCGGCTAGCTACAGCTAACTAGCTAAAATGTGTGTTTGTTTACGTTGTTGTTTACAGCAAAGTGTCGGAGTAGAAGGTCCTCTGGTTGACGACGAGGGATACCCCCGCGCAGATGTTAATGTGTACCAGATCAGGACAGCGAGGCACAACATATCATGTAAATGTTTGTTTCTGGTGTTTTCTATGACAGCAGGGGACAATGTGAAAGTATGGGAGTCGTAATTATCCTATTGTGATCAGAGATGGACAGAGTACTGGATCCCAGTACTTGAGTAAGAGTACAAATACTCTTGATCAAAATTTACTCCGCTACAAGTAAGAGTAGCCCAGTCAATACATTACTTGAGTAAGAGTAAGAAAGTACTTGCTTTTAAATGTACTTAAGTATTCAAGAGTAAATGCTTTTAAATTTACTTAGAGTAAAAGTAAGAGTAAGAGTAAATTCCTATTTTCCTATTTTTTTTAAATCTTTGACGAGATTGGACCTGACTGAATTAGTCATTTTACAATTTTATATACTACCTTGTATCTCTTGTTTCAGAGAAAACTCTTTGAAACACCTGCACTGATGTGCTTGCCTGTAGAACCATTCTGTTATCAGTCAATCAATCAATTAACTTAGGACCCGTGTCAGTGTCATAACAAGGCAAGGGGGTCGAGAGGGTAACTTTGGTGAGTGGCTAACATTTAAATCATATAACGTTATGGGCATTGGCATCGCCACCATTATGGGGGGGGGGGGGGCATGAAGCAAAAAAAAATCCGCGATCGCTGACATGTCTTTTTCATTCCGACAAAGTCGAACATAGCTTTGAGATAAGGCCATGGGTTTTCTTCCTCCCTCCGGCTCATCATGTTCAGACTTGGATTCATCTGAGATTTTTTCGGCAGTCGCCATTGCCACCGCGGTCTTGTTTTGAGCTGCTTGGGTAGGGGATGACGTATTTCCCCTTTGACGTAAATCCCAGTTGGGAAGGTGTACTGTGATAGGTTTCCTTCTTTGACCGACACTGCGTGTGGCCAATCACATTTTAGGGAAAAAAAACAACAACAAAAAAAACAGGCAAACCTAAAAGTAACGAGTATTCATGAGCCTTCTCAGAAATTAACTCGAGTAAAAGTAAAAATCTTTGCCTTGGAAATGTATTCGAGTAAGAGTAAAAAGTATCAAAGAATTCTAGTATTTGAGTAAAGTACAAATCCTCAGAATCTGTACTTAAGTACAGTACTTAACTAAATTTACTCCGTTACTGTCCACCCCTGATTGTGATAAGTGGATCTCTCTATATAGCAATGTAAGGATGAGTCAGTGTCATTAAAACAAAACAAAGTTAAAGTCTTAACGTTTCATATGTAGGTCCATCATGTGAGAAAATATAGTAATATGTCAAATAACCTTTCCAACTTCTAATGTCAGTGTCATGTTTGCTTAAACCACAAATTAACTGATTAACCAACTCAGGTCTGACACAGTAAGTCTGTCTGTTAAAACAAACTTATGTGCAATAAAGACTTGATTGTGTCTTTCAGGCCTGCAGAACGATCACAAGGCCATCATGGTGGAAATCGAAGAAGCCCTGCACAAGCTGCACGCCCGAGAGAAAGCCAAGCGGTCACAGGATGAGGTAGAGCCCCAGGTGGAGGCGATGGAGCATCAGGTTACCCTGCCGCCACCCTTTGCCCGGGTGGATGCTGTGACAGACGGCTCACCTGCCTGTGTCGCTGTGAGTCACGTAAACCCTATTCTTCATATGTATCTGAGGTCTAAGACTTAACAGTGACAAGTACGTGTTTTTGTCCCTGTGAATGTTGTGATCTGTGGTTTTCTTTCAAAGGGACTCAGAGTTGGTGATGGAGTCATCGAGTTTGGCTCTGTGAACACGCAGAACTTTCAGAACCTCCAGAACATTGCTTCTGTGGTTCAACACAGTGAAGGGGTAAGACGTGACACGCAGCTGCCTTTATTGGCAATAAATTGTTATATCTTTTTGTTGTCCAACTGTACTTTGCTTTGCCAGTGACTATTGGGGACATTTTGCTGAGCATTTTATCTATAATTGCAGTGCCATTTTTTTTTCCCCTACAGAAACCATTGCGCGTCACTGTCATCCGGGTTGACCAGAAAGTTCAGATGAGCTTGACTCCACAGCGATGGTCAGGCAGAGGTCTGCTGGGGTGAGTGAGATGCTGTCACAGTAACTATGTGTTTGAGAGGCTGGTAGAGTGGCTAATATTAGAAAACCCACAATATAAAAATGCTGAAAGACTTCTATGGACAAGGAAATGTTTTTGGTGTTATGCCATCTAGTGAAGCTGATAAAATACTCTTCATGCTGATTTAAATAGCAGATATTTACTTGTCCATGTTATATAAGCCTGTTCTTGTTTTTGTTGTCGTTTTTCAGATGCAACATTGTTCCAGTCCAGCGATAATCGCCATGACGTTGTGCACCAATGTTCCCCACTGAGTGGTTTCATGCTGACTTTGTACATACTGCAAAACTTAAATTGGATTAAAATTTTCATAAATATCTTCATAAAGATTTGCAACCATTTCCTTCACACAATCTTAAATATGTCAAAATTCTTTTTGGTACTTCATCACTCAGACTGAGGGCTGAATAAACGTTGCAGCCATACACTTCTGCTCAGCTTCATGTTCAAACAGTTCTTTCTTCATAGACACAGTAATGTTGTTATTGGCTTATTGTATTCATCTCTACCGTGTGTGGTCATTTTTGGTTTTAATTTGATGGAGTTAATCAAGAATATTATTGATAAGAAAGAGATGCACAGGCAGTAAAGAGCAATTAAAGGAGCGAGAGCATAATTGTTTCACTTTGCTACTATCACTATGACGACAGGCTTATTTTTAACTATGAATCATTATGCAAAAAATCTTTAGAAATTGTTAGAAATTTCCATAATGAATTATTTTGTTTGAATTTGACAATTGTTCTCTGAGAATTATTTGGAAGCTGAACAGTTTTTGCACGGTGAAATATTTCCACTTCAACACGTTTTAATGATCAATAAAGCTGAGACAAGGTAAAGAGTCTGAACTAGTCTTTACATTATCCACATCATGACGGCAATTTCAAAAACATTTATGGAAACATAACACACTTTTATCATATAAAAGTTTACATCACCAAAATACCCAGCAACTTTTTTCTTTCAAAAGCAACAACTCTAGGCTTTGTATCTATATAAACAAAAAAGTTAAGACTTGAGAAGAAATGTTGTATTCTTGGGCCACATGTTTTATATGTGAAATATAAATACATTTATAACTGACGAGAATCAGGGAAACAATTGTTTATGCTAAGAAACTATTTGAAAAGTATCAGCATTCAGTCCATATCTCAAGAGTCAATGTTGGTCAACTCAACATGTTCATAAGGCCCCACTGCTTCAGAGACGCTTTTAGGACCTCTGTTAATATTCTTCCAAACCTAAACTAACAAAATACTCTATTCTTAATATAAATAGAAACTAAATTCTCAGTTCACATGGCTTGCTTGAGTTTCTTCTTTTTGGGCTTGACCATCTGTGGTAGTTGGATTTTGAAGGCAGTCCTAAAAAAAAAGAAAAATTTCACATTAATAGAGATGAAATAAAGATTAAATCACATGGCACAAGTGTCAGATCTACTACCAATAAAAAAAATATAGCTTTTGCTTCAAGGTGTGGTATAAATCAAAACACTCACTCGCATGTTGTACAAATGGGGCTGAAGTTACAGAATACTGCAAAAAAAAGACAAAAAATTAGTCACCAAATGAAACATAGTAGCTTTGCTTATGCGTTTTATTCCTCTAATGTGAACTCACTTGAGAGACAAACCGAGCACACATAACCAATTTCAATGAGGTTACGGTGGCAGAAACACGCGGCTCTGTAGTCCACGTGTGCAGGCGGTGGCAGCACCAGCTGAGATCGCTGCTCGGAGTCAGGCAGGAACACCCACTGTTTGATAAAACGCCACCATCGACACAAAAAACAACAGTCTTTATGTTGAAAGAAGACAAACAATATCTTCTAGAATGTGTCGCGCTGTGTTACGCTCTCACCAAAAGATACTGTGCCAGAGCTGCTTTCTGTGGTATCTTCAGGTACAATCCTCCAGTTATATCACAAGCCTAAAAAACAAAAAACAAACATCACACTCTTGGCTTACACTGATGATATTAATATACTTAACTATCACATAGCATGGATGGTTGTATTTCTTTACCGTGTTCTATTTAATATCCATACATCAGTAGTTTGATATTCTATGGTTTAGCTCTTGGTATCATATTGTGCTTTAAAAGACATAAAAATGTACCTGCTGAAGGAGACCTGACTCTGAGTCCAACACGCAAGCATCTATCAGGATGCTCTGTTTTAAAATAAAAAATGTTTATTTAAAAAAAAAAAAATTAAACAACTGCACTCTGAAGGGTTAGATATGGTATTATTTATGAATATACCTGTTTTTGGGCAGCAAAAATCACATTCATGAAGTTCATGTACTGACGGGCGCAGTCCTCAGCTGCTTTTATCACCTATCCAGAAAAACAGAGGCTGCGTTAACAAAACACCAAGATAAGAAGACGAACATACTTGTGAAGCTAGATTGTTCTTACCAATATTCTCGATTTAATCTCCTGTCCAACTAAAAGAGAAGTAACGTACATTATAGAGTGCTAAAAACAGAATTTATTACAGGATAACATTAAATGCTTACCTTCCAGATCTTTTGAGACCCTGTTAATATCTGGATTTTAAAGGTTTTTAAAGAAAAACTTGGAAAACATCTCAGCCACAATCATTCATACAATAAAAAAAGATGAAGATCTGTGAAGCTCGTCCTTTAACTCATGCCAACTGCAGTCGATCGTAATCTGTTCTTACTTTACGTTAGATTATCTCAATAAAAATCCACAACATGTCATAAAATGGTGAAACTGTTAAAGGATACAGCAGAGAGCTTTGGTAAGAGATCCAGCCAACAAAGTGTCTGTGGAGTTTCCCTTCACTTCAGCTGGAAACACAAATGACACAAATGAGTCAACTTTTGGCAGCTTTGTTAAATACCTGAAAATAAAGTAAATATAATCCACGCATAGCAAAGCTAGCAACTTTTTTTTGCTGTCAGCACGTGTACATGTACTCACTGTTTGACATGACGTTCCTGATCTCTTCCGTGATAAGGTTATTAGCCACCGCCAGGAGTTCGTACTTTCCATCTCCGCTGGACGATGCCTCTTCCCCACCACTGTCCCCAGCTTTCCAGTTTTTACTGGGGTATAGGAAGTAACTGAAATAAAGAAAGTGGAGAGATGTGCATAAAAGCAGTAAATTACCCAAATTCTATACTACAACCATGTAAAAAATAAGCAAATAATTAAAAAAACAACAACAGCATTTTACTGTTGTAGTGTACAAAGGTGGAGGAGGAGGAGGTGGATTAAATGATTAAGGTTCAAGGTGCTAAGAACTGTTGTAAAGGTGCTCCGAACTTAAGGGTCAAGCCTCGTCCAAATAAAAAAATAGTTTTTAACTTAATTATACCTTTAAGCCACCATCTTTTAACTGAAAATGTAAGAAAATCACCTGATTTTATTTTTTAATTAAAAATCTTATTTTAAAACTGTCAAAATAAATACATAATAAATAAATAAAAATCCCAGAGTAGAAGTTTCTCTCTGAGCCCCAGTGTTACCTGTCTTGACAGTGGCTGGCGATGACAGCCAGCTTGTTAGTCCTGCTCATGGACATGTGAGAGTTTCCCACCACCATGACTGCATCCATACACTTGGACAGGGTGAACTGGGCGGAGACCAGAGGACAGCGTTGTTTAGAATTAATAACATGTCTAAACTGCAGAGAGTCGTTAATGGCGTGAATAATATCCGCCATGTTATTGGTAATACCTCTGGCTCACGCTGAACTTGCTGGCCCCACCATATGGGGTTTACATCCACGACGATGACCAGCAGATTGATTTCATCCTCTGCAGAACATTTGGAAACTTTTCAGCAGAAATACAGCAAATACTAATCACCCTCCTCCCCTAAAACAAACAGCAGAAGAACATCATTGTGTTTACGACCATACATACCTGATGCCATCACTGCAAGTTATTTGTTTGAAAGTAAGAGAGTTTTATCTTCTCTTAGCTTTCATCGTTAATTTTAAACTTAACAATAAATCCACTAATTGAGAGACTTTTATAATCGAAACATTCAGACGCCAAAGACGCTTGATTTTGATGGATATAAAAATTTAAAAATCAAAAAAACACAACCACTCTCCTATTGTCACTTCCACATCAGTCGCACTCTGGTCGCACTGAAATATTTGTACGTCATTGGTGTGCGACAAACAACGTCTTTCTGCTGCTCTGCTGCCCCCTACCGTCTGCTGTCATGTAGTGTAGATTCAAACTTCAAATTTCACCAACTCAAGTATAAACCAACCGAAGTATTAAAATGTTTTACGTAAGTATAAGTAACAAAAGGTATTTCACTGGACAATAGATTTTAATGTAGTAATCTGGAAGAAGTTAAGCGGATATAGCTGTAAGAGGGGAGCTAATGGGACTCCTTTGTAATGTAGGTAGTTAGTGAATAAGCATGCCTCGCATTTTACAAGGTGATCTAATGTTGTGGTTTAATTGGGGCTGAAATTAACTGGAATTTTGATGCTACAAAGCCTAACCAGATTATTTACTCTTAAGAAAGATAAACAGTGTAGTTTTCAGTTTATTTAACTAGAAACTAGAATCACAAATATTCTTCATAAAAAGAAAATTATAAAATCAAAACATTAATCACTGATCCATATCTGCAGTATTGTCATGATTTAGAGATGAACAAGATCAGAGCATGAGTCAGTCACATCTTGTAGTATCTTTCTTTATTTTCAGACATCTTCAAGATCAGATATTTTTTTGTCAGGCTTTTTTCCTCTCACATCTGGACAAACACAAAAATCACACAAAAAATCATCTTATATTCCCATATTTATCTTAGGTATTATTTGGAAATAGATTATTAAAACTTGTGAATGTAAAATAAATAAATAAAATGTCCCTGAAGTAGTTTTCATTGTTTAATCAAACGATCCCTGGGTGTGTAACTATTTCTTGGCTTTGGATTTTGTCTGGGTTTTGAGTGCAACAGTCCTGTATTTCTCAGTCTGGTAAGCGTCTGACTCGATGGTCTCGCTGGAGTCGTTCAGCGTTACATATACATCCCCATTGACCTCAGTGACCTTATGGATTCTCTGTTTGACACCCTTGGAGCACCAGTAAGTCTTCAGTGGTTTGGCCTTAGGATCTTCTACAGCTTGGTACAGCCCTTCCCCCTCTGCTAGTGTGATCTTGTACTTGTGCCACGGACACACGATGCACAGCCGTCCATTGATGTCCTAACAGTGGCACAGCAGTAAGGTTGTTAGAGAAAAAAAGATAAAAACAATAAAGGTCATAATTGTAGCTGTAAACATAATATTTATAAGCTACTTCATACAAAGGAAAGCTTCAACAAGACATATTAGACAAGACACACAATTAGTGATATACAGTGGTATGAAAAAGTTTGGGCACCCCTGATCATTTTCAGGATTTTCCTTTATAAATCATTGGTTGTTCGGATCAGTAATTTCAGTTAAATATATCATATAGCAGACAAACACAGTGATATTTGAGAAGTGAAATGAAGTTTATGGCCTTAACAGAAAGTGTGCAATAATTACTTAAACAAAAGTAGGCAGTTGCATATATTTGGGCACCACAACAGAAAAATTACATCAATATTTCGTAGATCCTCCTTTTGCAGAAATAACAGCCTCTAAACGCTTCCTATAGCTTCCAATGAGGGTCTAGAGTGTGGTTGAAGGTATTTTTGACCATTCTTCTTTACAAAACATCTCCAGTTCAGTCAGGTTTGATGGCTTTCGAGTATGGACAGCCCACTTTAAATCACACCACAGATTTTCAATAATGTTCAGGTCTGGGAACTGAGATGGCCATTCCAGAACATTGTACACCTGCACTGGTCACAAAGCCCCACAGCATGATGGAACCGCCACCAAATTTTACTGTGGGTAGCAAGTGTTTGTCTTGGAATGCTGTGTTCTTCTTCCGCCATGCATACCGCCCCTTGTTATGTCCAAATAACTCAATTTTACATTCATCAGTCCACAGGACCTTATTCCAAAAGGAAGCTGGCTTGTCCAAATGTGCTTTAGCATACCTCAAGCGACTCTGTTTGTGGCATGTGCGTAGAAAAGGCTTCCGCCGCATTACTCTCCCATTCAGCATCTCCTTGTGCAAAGTGCGCTGAATAGTTGAACGATGCACAGTGACACCTTCTGCAGCAAGATCATGTTGTAGGTCTTTGGAGCTGGTCTGTGGGTTGAGTTTGACCGTTCTCACCATCGTTCGCCTCTGCTTCTCTGAGATTTTTCTTGGCCTGCCACTCCGGGCCTTAACTAGGACTGTGCCTGTGGTCTTCCATTTCCTCACTATGTTCCTCACAGTGGAAACTGACAGCTTAAATCTCTGAGCCAGCTTTTTGTATCCTTCCCCTAAACCATGATGTTGGACAATCTTTGTTTTCAGGTCATTTGAGAGTTGTTTTGAGGCTCCCATGGTGCCACTCCTCAGAGAAGATGCAAAAGGGAGAACAACTTGCTACTGGCCACCTGAAATACCCTTTCTCACGATTGGCTTCACCTGTGTATGTAGGTCAAGGGTCAGTGAGCTTACCAAACAAACTTTGTGTTCCAATAATTAGTGCAAACGGTACTCAAATCAATAAAACAACAAGGGTGCCCAAATTTATGCACCTGTCCACTTTTATTTAAGTAATTATTGGACACTTTCTGTTAATCCTATTAACTTCATTTCACTTCTCAAATATCACCGTGTTTGTCTGCTATATGATATATTTAACTGAAATTGCTGATCCAAACAACCAATGATTTATAAAGGAAAATCCTGAAAATGATCAGGGGTGCCCAAACTTTTTCATACCACTGTATTTTACTTATTCAATATTCAGTAGAAAACTCACCTCAATGTCTCCATATTGTAATGCACCTCCTGAATCTGTGTTTAAGAAACATGTGATAATATATTCCAAATAATAATAATAATAATAGTAAAAACAATAAAATATACAATTATAGCTTCATGCATTAGGTCACAACATCACACTTACGGTAGCACCGCATGTCCATTGCATAAAACTGTTCCTGGTGGTACAAGACCAGCACATCTCTGCATCCATTCACCAGCTTTGTCACACGTCCAGTCTTGATAATGTCGTCCTTCTTTCCAATGAAGTGAGAGGTAGATGATGAAGTCTGAGAAGTCTCCTCACCAGATGACATACTGATCACCTTTCACAGCAGGTTTCCTGGCAGTGAATATCAGTATATTTCAAAAGCAGTTTTATTTTTGAAAACATGACTAACAGCAAAATAGATATTATCAACAGTAATGAAAAGCATTGTGATTACACACTTCTGAGAATCTTCTTCATTAGCGTGCGTCTTTTTTAGACTTTTATAAATACACATCATAAATACACGCTCCCTGCACTTCAAGTGCCAGATGTTTTGATGTATTTTACATGTAAAAAAATGAATGTGATTAAATGAGAACTCCATCAGAATCGGTTTCATGCTGCTAATACACTATCTCACTATAGTCCATCTCAGTCCTGTTACCTCCTGATTTTCTTTCCTCGATCAGTCATTCAGTCATTTCTTCTATAAAAATTGACATAAAATTAATACAAACTTTAAATAAATAATACTCCTCAATCTCACAACACAGTCAGAAACACAACACGAGTTAATAATACCCCAAAGTTCATCTCCTTGCTTGTCTTTTTATTTATTTTTTTAACCTACCTTTAATGTAGTACGGTTGCACTTGTGACTCTGAATGCCACCTCTAGGTCCTGCAGCTGATTGTCATGGCTGTCCTTCTCATGGGACTTCTGTGGTAGTCTCCAAGTGGGAACTGGCTGCTGAAGATGCTAATGAGGCTGCATGCCCTGGGCGGGACAACGAGACTTATCACATGAAAACGACACACACGAGTGTGCTAGTGCTTTATCTGTCACAGGCAGGCCTAAAAAATAATTTGGACTTGTATCAAATTATAAAATGAAAGTGAAATTAACTTTGAAGTTTTTAAAAATAAGTCGGCCAGTTTGAGGAAGAGAAAATGTTGTGTGTTACATCCAATGTCGTCCCCAGTGAAACACGGAATGAAGATAACATTGTCTCCCACCCATAATATGTACAGTACTTGTATACTGTACTTATATAAGAACTTATATACTTATACATAAACTTTATTATTGTATATAAAGCAGGTGGGTATTGATCCCTCTTCATACTGTAAATAAAGTCAAAAAATAAAATAAAGTCAATGGGATTACTGTAAAAAACAAAAATATACAATGCAATCAGATACATAGCTAGATCGTGTTAGTAAAAACAATAACAGTATCTGTATATCATTTCTAAAGCCAGCACATATGTGCCCTCTATTCTGCAAAGCCAGTGGGGTAAATGTCTTCATGGTTTAGTCTGAGAAGGCTTTTTGTCTTAGTGTGTTTGCGGGTGGGCATTAATCCCTCTGTAGGATAATCTCCATCTCTCTCTGTCATGTTGAACGGAGCATAGTTAACAGGTCGTCCTTTGTGGATTTCATAACATTTACTGATTTATTGGAGGCCGGCCTGAACAGGACCCGTGCTCGCGCGCAGCGAGTACAAAACAAAGCGCACTTCCCGGACCGTTTTCGTCGCCATGGAGACCACCCTGTGTACGGAAATAGTGATACTACTCAAGCTTACAACTTTGTGAAAAATTCATGCATTTTGTCGCTGCGGTTTACTCGTGTAGAATAAACTTACTGCTAAAGAAAGCCTGGAGTGAGTCTGGTAAGTTTTCTGCATGTTATATGCTTTTATGGTTGGCCAATTCACACATAAAGCAATTTGCTAACAAAACACAGTGTTTATCTAGTGTATCTGGCAGTGTATCATTTAGGAGATACATTTTTTTTTAAGTCCTTTATTTTTTGAGTTTTCAGTGTGTTTTCAAAGTACCTTTTGGTGTGTTCACGCTTATATTTTTAAATGCCTACTTGTGACTGAATTGCCCAGAACACTTGTTAATGGCTGGTATTAACATGGCTTAATATATTTGCAGTTACAATGCGTTTACTGCACCATTGACTCAGTACACTGATTCACCACACAGAGAAACTATGGCTAAACTTAAAACAGTGCATGCATATGAAGAGGACCTCACTTGTACCATATGTCAGGACATTTGCAGCTGCTAGTCCATCTACTGTAGAAGCAGTTGCTCGCCAGTGTCTGCTATATTTATCATATTTGCTACTATACAGAAATGTGTGACGACGGCACGGCGTCGCCCTGGCTCCATCTTGAGCCAGTGTCAGATTTCAGCATCATATCGGTGTCCCATGCTTTGCTTACCCGCAACAGAGCAGTGTAGTAGTAATGATATGGTGTGCACCTATTGGCCACAATTCTCTAACAGAAAACACTGAGGGAAGGAAAATGGCCAGGACATCTCAGAAAGAGTGGCGAGGCTGCAGCAGCTGTTTTCTGTGGAACTTCAGCCGTTCTCTTTGAATTTTTGATACTTGCTTTTTGTGACCAGCTGACGAGGAGACTAAAGTGACATGTCTGTTTCTCCCAGGGCTGGTGGAGAGAAGGATAAAGAGGAAATGGCATTTAGCCTGTATGAGTGTATGACAGCGGTGGGGCTACAGCATCATTATGCCAGGTAAGCACGCTCACTCAAAGAACACCCAAATTCATACTTGCACTTTAGTCTTCTAAAAGAATACTTGCTTCCCTCTGTCTCCTATCCTTTAGGTTTACCTCAGTGGGTGTGTGTCATGCAGCCCAGCTTTCAGTGCTGACCATGGAGGACTACCCCCTCCTGGGAATCCGCACTATGGAGGACAGGACTCGACTCTTTCACCTAGTCCAACTGGTCAAAACTCTTGACCTGGAGAACCTTGATGATGTGACTGAGGATAATTTCGATTACAATGTTGATGTAGATGATGAGGACTTGGCTGCAGATAGTAGCTTTAAACATGTTGGCTGTGATGAAGATGTCAGTGATGGTGAGCATGAAAATGGAGCTGGTCGAAGTGAAAATGCGACAACTTTGCCCAGACCATCAGGTGTTCGCAGACGACTTGATTTCAGTGATGAAAGCATTGATCGTCATCAGAAGGAATGTTCTTGTCCTGTAGGTACTGTTCATGTGTACGCAAGTTGCAGTAGAAATGGAAGTACTATAGTGTGTGGCTGCCGAGGGAGCAACAACCACAAACTGGATGTCCACAGTCATCCCTCTGATCATCATAGGAGAGAAAGCATGAAGCCAGACATCACAGGGGGGATTTTCATGTACAGCTCTGACACCCAAAAATCTTCAAAGTATGAATCATTCCACGAACCAATACGCAGCCCTGCAACAAACTCATTCACCAACAAACCATTTGGACACAAACACAGAGGAGGAATCTCTCGGAAGCAACGCCTCTATACAGAAGTGGACCGGACTTTTGGACACATGGCTAAGCCAACACCTGTTTATGAAGCAAGAAGAACAGCTGGCTACAACTACGGACTACCACTGAGTTCCCCTCTTGCTCCAAACAAAATAAACAAAACGTGAGTGGCAGTGGTTAATTACTGTCCTGAGTGTTAGTCTCCTAGTAGCAAATGACTACAGTTATGCTCTTTACGACTGTATCTTTATATGAAGTTTAAACATTTTGTATGAGCATTGTTTCTTTGGAACTTGATCATCCTAATTTTGGCTGTGATTGGTGTCCATCAGGCAAACAGGGGAGCAGAGGATTAGCGTGTGTGTGAGAAAAAGACCTCTGACCCGCTCTGAGAGCAGAGGAGGAGAGGCAGATGTTGTGACAACTCCAGGTGGAGAGTGTGTAATTGTCCATGAAAGCAAAGAAGCCGTGGATCTCAAGCAATACATACTACAGGTTGAAGAGACAAATCTATCTGAAAGTGTTTTTTTATTGAAATGAATACTTTGTTGTGCTTGTTTGGTTTATATCACACCATGACCCTTGCTCTTTTGTCCCTACAGCATAGGTTCTACCTTGACCAAGTGTTTGGGGAGGAGAGCTCCAATGAGGAGGTGTATCAGAGAACAGCATATCCTTTGGTGCAGCACATGCTCAGTGGGTAGGTTAGCATTAACGTAGAGGTAGTGCCGTATTAGAAAGGAGTCTCATTTGGGGTTTTTGAGCACATGATTTTTGCGTGTTTATATCTGTGCACCTTTCCATCTATATTTTCATTGTGTGTGTTAACAGAGGCAAAGCAACCTGCTTTGCATACGGTCAGACTGGCGCGGGGAAGACGTACACGATGCTGGGTTCATCTCCCGGGAGACCAGGGTTGTATGCTATGGCAGCGAGGGACATTTTTGCTCACCTGTCCACCACAAACGCATACTCGTCCCTGCAGGTGCATGTCAGTTTCTTTGAGATCTACTGTGGACAGCTGTATGACCTGTTGGACCACAGGAAAAGGTCTGTGGAAAACTTTTGATTTAAAAAAAAAAATGAAATGTATTTGTTAGTACTTGACCAGGTGACACAACTTGAGCCATAGTTGTGTCACCATCAGCAACAATTATGGTACAGAACTTTATAAAATGTGTTTTCTTCTTCATTACAGTTTCCATCTTTTCATAATAGTTTTATTTTTGGTTAAAGTTTAGTTATCTTTTTTTTGTCTATTTTCTCTTTCTTATTCTTGCCCTGTGTCTTCCTTTCTTCTGGAGGTTATTTGCCAGGGAGGATGGACAGAAAGTGGTTCACATTTCAGGGCTGCATGATGTCAGAGTGGACTCGGTGCACTCTCTGCTGGAGGTTTGCCCCTTTCTTTAAATATTGCATCATAACTCCAAGCTGATGGTCTGAGTTTTCAACACAGCTATAATCAAACTGTCGATGTGTCTGCTGTGGAGGTATTCACCTCAAAGTTTCCTACTGCTATGACTGAATGATAAATTGCATGACATACCCTGCAGAACTCGCAGACTCTTAAACACTTGAATTATAATCCAGCATGAAAAAATAATATCCAGCAAGAAAAAAAATACCAGGACTTATGTGTATGCTGTCGTGACTAGTACTACTACTATCTATGTGAACATTCTTCGAAATTCTAGTCTCTCCCACCCCTCTCCCCCTCTCATGGATTCTTTGTTGCTCTCAAAAAAGGTGATTTCACAGGGAACAGAGGAACGCACGCAGGGCACAAGTGGCGTGAATCCACTCTCCTCTCGTTCCCATGCTTTGCTTCAGATTCAACTCAGAGATCCAAACCAGCAGATAGCTGGCAGGTAAGTGACGACTGATATATTTAATATTATACATATACATATATAATTGTTACGGTAGTGTCTTAGTTTTATAGTTATTGATAATTATATCACACAAATCTCATAGTATTGGTGTAAACTGACTGAACTAAGAACTGGTCTTGTGTGTTCTTGTAGAATTTGGTTTGTGGACCTGGCAGGAAGTGAGAGGGCATCAGATACCAAAGAACCAGACAGGCAGAGTCGAATGGAGGGAGCTGAGATCAACCAGAGTCTTTTGGCTGTGCGCTGTACACACACGCTCACACACTCAGAGATCCCATATAATGTCAAATACATATGCACACGTATGTTTTTTTCTCACTGCCATTTTGTTTTTATTCTCAGCTTAAAGAATGTATCCGGGCCCTCGATAGAGAACAGTCACACACCCCTTTCAGACAAAGCAAACTTACTCAGGTACAGTTATGAGACAGATGATGGACAACTAATGAAACAAGCATGCATACATTTTACTGCAGATTTTCCTGTTCCTCCACTTTGATCATTAAACGTCTTTGTGTTTTTATACTGAACTGCTTGATTCTCGTTCTAGGTTTTGAAAGACTCGTTTGTTGGTGACTCAATGACATGCATGATTGCCAACATTTCACCTGGTCACACAGCAACCGAACACACTCTTAATACATTAAGATACGCTGACCGGTAAGTGTTTGTGAGTGTCTGAGTTAAACATATATTGGATTCAGTCTTCACCCCTCCTGCTGTAAATGACACGACTTTGAGAAATTTCATTTCAATCTTGCTCCCATTTGGTTGTATCTGTTGCTATAAGTGACAATAATCACTGACTATTAATTGAGAGGCCTGTGTGCTTTTATAGGGTGAAGGAGCTGAGGGGACAAGGGGGATCAAAAGGAGGAAGAAGAAGAGGCAAGACAGTACCCTCCCCAAAACACAACCAGACCAAGAACAGCAACAGCACTTGTAGCGTTGGCACCCGAGGGAAAAGTCCTCCTAAAAAGCCAAAGTTGGGAAGACAAAGTGAGGCATGTTGTTCCACCACACCTACCAGGGAGTCACGAGTGAAAGATGTGATTCTCTGTTCCACACCCAAGAACAACAGACATATAGAGGAAGCAAACACAAGGAGCAGAAAAGGGATTGGACTTGAAAATATTACACCAGTTAGAGGTTGGCTGGCAATGGGTGATAAAAGGCATGAGAGTAGGGGAGCAGGTGAAAGAGAAAGTAGAAGAATAAAAAACGAAAGCTATAAATGTATTGGCATTGACTCTGTTAGTGAGCAAAGTACCAGGGCAGGGCTAGAGCAGGGACAGCGAACAGATAAGCAGCTTCCTTCATGGTGGATGCTAGAGGAGGGATCAGCTGATGAGGGTAATTCATCTTTAACTGAAAGAGATTTAAGATTCTACCACAGTGAAAAAGAGAGTCAGCAACAAAAACATGGAAGAGTGGAGGAGGAAAAAAAATGGATAGGACTAAAAAGACAAGTGGAAAGGAGCAAAGTAGAAAGTCCAA
Source organism: Planiliza haematocheilus (assembly GCA_005024645.1). Classification (NCBI taxonomy): domain Eukaryota; kingdom Metazoa; phylum Chordata; class Actinopteri; order Mugiliformes; family Mugilidae; genus Planiliza; species Planiliza haematocheilus. The sequence continues at coordinate 4,016,476 of SRSE01001388.1, read as the reverse complement.
GAGAAACAGGTTCACAAAAGACTGGTGAACGGGATAAGGAGAGGGAGAGACATCTAAAGAGGTATCACGAGCAGCTTCAGCAGTTTATGACTTCTTCTACTTCTTCCTCTTCCCATCTCTTCTCACCTTCTACATATCCATCTATCACTTCCTCTACTAAGAGCTCTCTTCCTCACTCTATTTCTCCATCTTCTCTCCAACACCCCTCTCATCTGTCAGTTTCTCCCCGTACGTATCAAGGTTTGGAAGAGGTTTTAGAGACATACGCAGTAAGGGTTGAAGCTAGAGTTGACGCTAATAGAGGACATTCTCCCACCAGTGAGATTCACTTACCATCTGAAACCTCTACAGTCCGCAATCACAGTAATGACGAGGATGATCATGGTGGCGTTTGTGAAGGCTTGAGGGTGTCTTGGGAAGGAACAGAGGCAGGATATGGACAAAACAGACATAAAACAGAGAGGAAGAGGTCGGTGGAAACAACAGGTGAAGCAAGCGTAAGGAAGGAAGATATGAGGCCCTCTGATATGCAAGAGGGAAAGAGAAAGTGGGCTTGGGCAGCAACAACGAAGAAGGAAGCATCGAACAGAACGACAGGTGCAATCTCAACAAATGTTGAGGAACGATTTTCTTACAGCTGCAGTTCAGACGACAGAAGGGAAGTGGGTGTGGAAGGACTGAATGCCTCGGATGTCGCAGCTGATGGAGTGTGGAGTACTGAACAGGGACAAACAGCTGACAACTACAACAATGATGACAGCAACAACCTCTTTAGCCACCCTCCTTTTGAGTCACCCAGTCAGCGAGCTCCTGCAGAACGTCCCCTCTCCCCAGCTTGGGAACATGCCAATGCATTCCTGACCCCTGCAGAGCTTAGCAATGCCTCCCCTGAATCAACGTATTCTAAATACAACACAAACATCCTGCCTGTACCATTGCGAAATACCTCAGAGGTAGGGCCATCAAACTGCCATAGACAAAATCAACCATGGCTTGAAGTGAATGCAAGTAAAACCCAAATATCACATGGTCAGGCAGCTACATTACCTCTCACTACTACCATTATGCACACTGGATCTAAAACACCTGCTGACCCACTTAACAACCTATCAGAAAATCCAGCTTACAGTCAGATACGAAACCAGCCAGACCTCAAAGCCAAACTGTCACCAGATGAAACTTACTCAGATTCTCTTAGCTACATCGTGGACCCTCTCACCGTTTCCCTGCTTCAAGTGGACCAAAAGGCTGCCACTGTCTCCTTCCTCCAAGGGGACAACAACTCACTCTGTCTACCTCAGGATCAGAATGGGCAAGATAACAGAAGGAAAGTGGACAAAAAACATCTCCCATGTATAAAGATGGTGGGGGAAGTAATAGAGAGTGAGGACAAAACGTTTTTCTTGTCTGATTTGGAGCTACTACAACCAAAGACCCAACACACAACCACATCTGAAACTGTGACTGACACTAATCAAACTGAGCACAGAAAAGACACCCAAATCAAAATCTGCGGAAAAGGTAAATGTGACATTTGTGTGTTTACACCTCTATACTGAAAACTGTTGTGTGAACAACTTTTTTTTTTGTACAGGGAGGAACAAGCTCCTTATTCCTGAGGTTGTACTGGAGAACAATCAGAAACTGGAGACAACAGCAACTCTTGGCAACAAGGCTTCTGCACTCAAACCCTCAACAAGTGCTGCTATGCCAACGTCTTTCATGTCACCTTCGGTCCAGCACTTTGGGAACGCTAGTTCAGCCAGTTTACACAATCCAGTAACAAATGTAACACAAACTGTATATGCACCTAATGGGCACAAATCATCTAGTGTTACAACACCATGGTCAGAAAATGTCTCTGGCCGTTTCAACACTATGCAAAGTCAATGTCACACAGTACATTCAATACATTCCAGCAACTCACTCCAACTGAACAGTCCTGCAGAGTTAAATGGCCAAGGAAGCACTCGCAATCAGCAAATTAAACCCACAGTCCATCTGTTCACAGTGGATGACTTGGAGGAAGCCAAGTAAGTAGACGTCTCACTGTTTTGTAATCACCTAAAATTAGAGATAATGAAAGTCCAAAAATAGTAGTATCATAAACTAGAGGGTAGTAGTTTGAATTAAAAAATGTGTTTATATTTTTTTCTAACCTAACTTATATTTAGGTGGTCTATTGTTGAGGCCCACTTGGAGCAGCTGAAAGAGATGGAAACTTTATGTCATAAAGAGGGGAAGCTATTGTGCCAGCAACCTGATATGGTCAGAATATATAAAATCTGCAAGTAAAATCTCAGTTAAATCATCCTGCTTTCCTCCATAAATTGTGCATATTTAAGTGATCACACTCTTTTTTTTTCTCTGTCTTACAGGCATTTGGAGAATATGTCCACAGACTGGAGGAGATCTTGGAGAGAAAGGCTCAGTGTGTGCGTAGCATGAGAGCTCAGCTGCTGCCATATTTGAAGCCCACCCACTCTAACTATCTGCACCCCCAATAAGAAGATGATCCAATCACTTAAATAACATAAATTATTGCCTACATGTTTTTCCATGATCAGAATAATATGCTGAGGAATCGGAATCTGAAGGGAGGATTATGTAACTTTGTATGTTTGTGGATTTTTGCACAATGTTTTGTGTGTGTTGTGTGTTTTGTTTACATAATATATTATAAATTCAAACATATCAGTAAAACTAATACTGATCATATTTGGTTAAGTAGACCTGAATAGGCATCATATATTACTAGGCAACTTGAATGACTGGTAACTTCTATTTTTCCACAAAGATCCTATGGAAATAATCATGTCATTTTAGGGCATTCCCTTGATATTGGACTCAATCGAGGGTTTCCCAAGCTTGAGTCTGTTTGCTTGAGACCAGTAAGACTGTTGAATATTTGAACCTGGAATTAAAATACACCGAACCAAAGATCCAACTAATATTTTTTTGTTAACCTACTCCAAATCAGAGCTCAGGCTGTGACTCACAACTGTTTTTCTTGTGTAGATTTTAGGATTGGAAGTTTTTTTGTTTTGTTTTGTTTATTTTATGTATTTATTTATTTTTGCAGTATTTGTAAGTTAATTTTTAGTTTATTGTGGAATAACTGTTTTTAAAGTTCTGCTGAATTAAATTTGCTGGATGATCAAATAATTTAAAAATGCTCATATATAGCAATATTCTGCAAGAGAATAAATATATAAAAGGATAACTCATACACCAGTAGCAAGGAAACTTGCCAAACCTGTTTAGGCACCAAACAAAAGGCAGATTGTTCTCCTCCATACACACACAGTTTTAAGCGTAACCCGACCCATTTTTATCAGAACTACCTTCAGGATGTAGATATAACGACACACAGTACCACATCAAGGGAAATCACCGCATAGGCGACACTTCATAAAGGAAATTTCCACCTGTTGTCTGGCCGGAAAGACGCGCTCCATGACAGGAACGCGCACGTCAAGGCGCGGCGTATCACCACGTGACCGGCAGGGTGGCTTTTGGTTGGCAGTATCGACCTCACAGCGTTGAACAACGGCGCGGTGGGTCACGTGACAGCATCTGCTGCTGCTGGCTGAGCGAAGCGTGTTGGCAGGTAAAAGAAAGACTATAATTTTTTGTTTTGATGGTGTTTCTAAAACGTTTTAACAGTTCACTCATCTTGACGTATATTTTTCAAGTAGTTTTAAAACATCCGGCGAGCGGATTCAGAACCCCACGTCGTCCTTTTCGGTGGTTAGCTAACAAACTAACTCGCTAGCTAGCCACTGTTGGTACCATACTCTTAGTGCTGCATTGTATGCACACGGGCCGTTCACATGCCGGGCAGTTAGCATGCTGTTGATATCTGTCGCGTCTTCGTGGGCCACGCGTATTTCGACGCATTAATCCACCGCATCGAGTTCTTAAACGATAAGTATGGGACCTTGATCGTTGTAAATGTTAATAAAACACGCGTCGGTTTTCGTTTCGTTTCAGTTGTTAGCCTGTCGCTAACGTTAGCTAGGTGTGCTACTTTGTGATTAACGTTAGCTTTACCGTTGGTCGACTACACAAAGGGTTTCGACATCGAACTTGTCACATTTGTTTATTTTGTTTTTTCCTCCTTCAGTGGGGCTTTGTGGAAGGCGGGTTAACTAATCGTATATGTACGCCACAAATCTCTTTAAAGCAGAAAGGGGCATTTTAACCGTAGGAAGCCTTTGTGAGTCGCACACGGAACAAAGAGGAGCGGTTAGCCAGGCTATAGCTATCGCGAGCTAGTTGACCTAACGTGAACATTAGCCAGTGTGGCTTGTATTTCCGTCGAAGGTCTTGTAAAACATTCAGCCAAATAAAACAACGATCCAGATATCACTTACGATAAGTATAATAGAAACACGTCGATAACAGGAGTTACATAATGCGTGTAACGCTAACAGTGCGTTGCTATGTAACGTCAACGTTTTCTAACGTTTCTTTGGCGTTAGTGCGTCCACAGCCATTGGATCTCTAAGAATACCACGCTGACATATTCGCAGTTCATCACCGGTAGTCATTTTTAGATTACACCCCCTTAATGTATGGGATATAATTCAACTTAAGCTATTTTTATACTTTAGATTTCCATCGTACTGCGTGCCATGAAGCACATGCCGTTTAATCGTTACTTATTGCCTTTAATCAAATGTCAGTTTTTGTAGTTCTCACACATTGTTGAAAAAAAGCTGTTCGAACTACAAATAAGTGTTTGCTATTGCATACTGATGGTGTTTATGTGTGGGGAAACTGAAAGAGGGGAGGGTTGTAATTTGACACCCGGACAGTCCCCTCTTGGCTAGCTATATTTAACTGGGGATGTGGGGGGCGACAGATGGGCGTTATAGTCTTACATGGTATACTTGACAACAGTCAGTCTGCTAATACCTGAATTGCAGTGTATTTTGGTAAGCAAATATTACCATGATCTGTCATACCATCTCACTCTGCTCCTCTCTCTCATTCTTGCTCTCCAGATTTTTCTATTTTGTACATACATTGTTTTGTATATACTGTATATGATGACTTCAGTGGTCAGCAATCAATCCCGGGGGACTCGGGACAGACCGCTGCCCACTACCACACAAACAACACAACCACAGAAACAGATACAGGTGGGTTTTATCATTGGCAAGATAATGCCTTCTTCAATCAAAACATAGTTATTTTTTGTATAGTGAAAGATCTGGTAGTTTGGAAGGCAATCCCTACTGGCTGTCTTAATTTAACATTGGCGATGTGACATTGGTCGCTTTGACACTGAAGATGAAAATATGAAGAGAATGTAAAATTTTCACACTAGTCAAGAATTTCTAGATTGTGCTGTAGTGTCTCTCACTGATGTAAACAAAGGAACCAAGTAGCTAGTTGTTTGTTTTAATAAACAAAAATTTAATAAATGAGGCAAGACAACATAATGTCACTGTCATCTTGTGTCTTACCAAGTTGTCCTTTTTTTTTTTTTTTTAATAAAAACAGGCCACAGCAGAACAGATTCGTTTAGCCCAAGTGATCTACGACAAAAGTGATGCTGACTTTGAAGATAAGGTCAAACAGGTAACAAGTTAAAACTCACCCTCTAGATCACCGGCATGTTTTCCTTGAAATTAATATGGTATCCTTCATTGTGTCACATGATGTTCTGACTTATCGCTTTCTTTTTCTGTTTGGCACACTTCCAGTTGATTGAGGTAACTGGAAAGACCCAAGATGAGTGCATGGTAGCCCTCCATGACTGCAACGAAGATGTAAACAGAGCCATCAATTTCCTGCTGGAGAGCACCTCTGACACAGTAAGAGTTTTTAGTTTGTTTTTTTTGACCAAAGACAGACACAATCAGATTTAGTGTTTTTTAACCACAGAGATGTAAGTGCAGTTTGTACTCCCAACATAACTCTTTTATTAACCCCTTGCAGAACTCCTGGGAGACTGTGGGAAAGAAACGTAGCCTTGGAAAAGAAGGACCCTCTGAGATAAAGGAGAGCAGGGAGAAGAAGGGAGAGAGGGAGGCCAGTCGTGGACGTGGGGCACCCAACAGGAGGGGCAGAGGCATCAGCCGGGGGCGTGAAGGTAAGAAAAGACTTGTGAAGAGCCTAGATTTTATATGTATCGGTTGGCATGTAGACGTTATTTTTCGCATTTGGGGAGTATCTATGAGTTTTAATTTGTCTTTTTTTTTTTTTTCCCCTGTCCCTTTCTTTCTTAATTCTAGGTCGACTAGAAGAGAATGGGTTTGAAGTGGCTCCTGGAGAGAGGGGGGGAGACCGTGGACGTCGGGGACGTGGCAGAGGTATACATTAGATAACAGTATCTTTAAATTGAATAAAATACAATGAAATGCAAACTTGCACTATGTGAAGATAATTGGGGGGGGATACGGTTTTGTAGTTGGATTTTTCCGTGTTATTGCCAGGTTTTGGTTGAGCAGCTGGCAACATATTCATTTTCACTTGCCATTAATATATTTGCAACTCTAAGCATATGTAGAATGCACTCAGCCCTAGCAGCTGCTTGAATTTGCACTTGGTTGAGGAAGTTATTTGTGAAAAGGAGTAAAGTCTGTCTTCTTTATTTTTAACAAGTAATGAAAGAATGGTCATAACATGATTCCAGAGAAATACAGTGGCAAGGTTTTCTTTAATTGGAGAAATGTGCATTTAGGATTTACTGCCTGCTAATGTGTCAAAAAGCTTCAGTTCAGAATATTTCTGTGGTCAAGAACATATCTTTTGGGCTGTTTAGACATATGACGCAATGCTTGTGACTTCCTTTGTACCTTTTTGAATGTATTCTCAGCACATATTTGTGTGACATTATGTCTTATGTCGTTACATTCTTAGTAAATGTATTACTGATTTGGTGCTGTGATGTAGTTTGATACACAAAAAGAGTTGAGGCCGCATGATACTCATCAGCTATGGCCATCTGTTTTTCTTTGTATTTCCAGGGGCAGGAGGTCGTGGCAGAGGAAGAGCAGCTGTTGGTAACAGGTTCTCTTCGCAGGGAATGGGGTAAGAACATGTGCCATGTGTAAATCTTAATGCTGAAATTAAATGAGGAGGTAATGATGGTGATTACAAGCACATATCTTAAAAACAAATGTGTGGAATAACTTAAATTTCTGAACCTCCTTGTTGAAATACTTATTCTTCTGTTATGATTAGCCTTCCGTACATGTTTATCACTCTTTGTAATGTCCCCTTTTCCCTTTTTACTTCTTTCAGCACCTTCAATCCTGCTGACTACACTGCTAACTCTGGAGCTCGCCAGGAGACATGGGAAGGGGATGGTAACGAACCTGCTGAGAGAACTGGTAAGGACAATGTCCTTCCCTGTTCCTTTTATGAAATTACCTGACTCTTAGCTTAAGTGTATGTGTATTGTCTCGTTAGCAGTGTCTGTTCTCCCATTTTTGATTTTGTACTCACAGAAGCAATAGTTACATAAAATGGGAACATAAATGTACACGATTACATGTGAACACTGCAAAGCTAACTTGACTGTTATGTTTTTCTTAGGAAATTGGGGAGGCAATATGGAAGACTGGGCTTCAGAAGACTGGAATGAGGATGTAAGTCGGCTTATTTTAATGATCTGAGAAGAGTTTGCAGTGCTTCATTATGAAGGCCTAGACAAAGTTTGCTTTAAATAAGCATTGGCTTGCCTAATTGTCTAGTGTTTATCAGTGATAACTAGCTAAATACTGATTTCATGTGAGTTAATTTTATTAGTGAATTGATGAATGGCGATTAATGTTCATTATAGGGCATAATTCTGGTATTAATCTGGTGGCTGACTGTATTTCCCCTCTTTTTACACAGTTGTCTGAGACCAAAGTATTCACTGCCTCTTCTGCTCCAACAAATCATGTCACACCCGGACACAGGTAAGCTATCCTGCTCAAAAACCTAAAACACTTCATTAAACAGGAGCCGTATTGGAGAATTTATTTGACTTAATCCATGTCACTACACTGTTTGTCCCCCCGTTGTTGATTCATTCATTCATTATTTTGTTCTTCCTCTTACCTTCTGTCTTTCATTAGTGTCGATTTGGCAAGCCTACTGCCGAAGACAGGAGTGGCTGTAGGGGGTTCAATGGACTCTGACTTGGGGGCGATAGTTGATGGCCCCTCAGCAGAGGATTTGGGCCCAAGCTTGGTGTTTACCAATTCCCACCACAATGGACGCACTGCAACACACAGCTATGCGCATGCCACAGCCAACAGCTATGCTCATGCTGCCTCTGCTAGTACCACCTATGCACACGCTGCACTGGTATATACACACAAGAACCAGCATTTACAATGACCTGTTTCTTATGCCAGCACAATGATACATATGCGGCGTCACCATATTGAGTTCTTCTTTTGCTTCTCTTGTCCTCTCAGTCTTCAGTCATTGGTTCTGGTTATGGGTCCCTGAACGCACCTAAGCAAGCGGCTACCCCTGACATTCGTACATCAGAGCAACTCAACGGCCCTCGGCTTGGCCAGAGAGCCAGTCAGATGTTAGCCACGACTACCAACAGCAGTGTGTCCAAAGACGCTGGGCAACCTCCAATGCAAAGTCCTGCTCCTGCCCCCTCTCCCTCTGCAGAAATCAAGGCCCAGAGAATGGAGAATGGCCCCGTCACTGCCCAGCACTGTACGTTTAACCCTAAGTAGAAAAAGAAAATCAATGTTGAAATGTAAGATGTGACTATTAAATTCTAATTCCCATTTCCTTCAGTGGAAATGAAGCTTCAGCCAGAGCCATCAGCGGTGCTCAGCCAGCTGGCCCAGAGGCAGCAACAGTCCTCCATCCTTTCCACCACAGAGCCTCCGGGCCTCTCTCAGTCACATGCTCCACAGGTCCCCACACCGCCAGGTAAGACTACAGAACAATGTCATGTTGTGCCATAAAAGGTGTGAAAGTCTGTAGCATTTTCAGAGCTGATTATATATAATTGTTAGATTAGCAGCAGCAGATGAAAGCATAGGATTATCTGAAATGTTTTAAGAACAAGAGAATAAACAGGATCACATGTGAGTTGTGCTGCCTTGTTTTCCTAGTGTACACACTTGTGTAAAGAAGATCACTTTACATTGTAGTTACGGTGCCCACTCTCGACTAGAAATGGGTTGTGCCAAGTATTTGTCCTGTCAAGTCTTAGCACTGTCCTATCTTCATAATCCGTTCCAGTAACTGTTGTTTAACTAATGTTTAACTAAATCATGAAACTCTTTGTTCTAATTCAGGTCATGAGTCCTCTGTCCCTCCAGTAAGAGATGGAGCCTCTCCGGGAGTGAAGCTGCCTGGCCTGGATCCTCCGATTACAGAGCCCCCTCAACGGCAGCTAAAGACACAGCGGCGCAAAGCACCTCCTCCCTCAAAGGTAAGCTGTTCTGTTCTCTGGCCTTTTATGAGTTTATTTTAATTACCTGCTTGCAGAAATAAGACGAGACTTGTAGTACTTGCAGGGCGAGGTGGAAATTGAAAGTAAAAGGCGTATCTGTCTTGAATGATTGCAAGGCCAAAAGTGATTGCTGCCTGTGGCTGCTTGCAAGCAAGTTATGACTGTTTTATACTGTAACATGTTCAGTTAGCAGTTTATGTTCCACTGACATGTGTTTTAGCAACTTGGTTTAGAGTATTTAAGAATTTCACATTTTATTAAAAATGGATCTGATATACTGGACAGTTGTTACAAAATTCCTTCGTTGTCTATGTCAGATTCCGTCGTCAGCAGTGGAGATGCCGGGCTCGGCGGATATACCTGGTCTGAATGTTCAGTTTGGAGCACTTGACTTCGGGTCTGAGGCTGCTAGTGGAACAGTAGACATGGCACAGGCTGAGTCGGCCAGAGAACGCACCACGACTCAAGTTCCAGGAACCATGTCTGTTCCCACTGCTGTTCCCACACAGCAGCCACAGAGCAGCCTGTTCTCCAAGCCAGGACCTGTGAGGTATGTGTGTGTGAGAGTGACGTGTTTTCAATCTGTGTGTGAGGTGTCAGCATAATATCTGCCCAATAACAGTTAAATGAGAAAATCACTGTGTGTCTGAAGAACTTTTAGTTCCAAGCAGAGATTCTGCCAGAATTATTTCTTGCCAGTCAGGTGTTTAAAATTAATTTCTCAGATTTGTCCAGTAAAATAATCTTGCATTTCAGTACTTGAATTACAAACAGAAATATATGGGCACGTGGTTGATGAAAGAATGGCAAAGATCTCAAATCAGCGGGATTATTTAATGAACAGTAACGTTTAAGAAACATGACAAAGCCTCAACATTACCATCTAAAGCCTGCTATTACACAGACAAAGGAAACAGGCTAGGCCTTTAACACTACGACATCAAAGCCTCTCTGCAGAAGGCTTGGACTTGATCTTGAGTAATGAAATATATTCTCATTATGTGTACCTTATGTCCCCCTCTCCCCGTCTCTTGGTCCTGTGAACAGTGAACACATGAGCAGCATACCCACCTTACCGTCAGCCGTGTCGGATTCCAACTTCCCTTCACCATCTTTGGGTTTACCGAGTGCCACACCTTCGCCCTCCCTTGGTCTTCCCAGTGCAGGTGCTCCACCTTCTTCTGCAGCATCTACCACGGCCAACCGTGTGGAGAGCAGTGGCTCAAGGTCCCTGCCACCTCATCTTGGCTTCTCTCAGAGCAAAGACATCCCATCAGCTGCTGGTGGGCCGTTGACGGTGAGCATGAAGTTTATTCTCTCTCTCTGAATCTTCAGTGATGACTGTCATTTCTTGGAAGTTGTGTCCGAATAGCTGAATGATAAAACTTGTTTATGACCTTCTGCTTCTCACAGAATGGCTATGGTGGCATGAAGATGCAAAGCACACAGGACAGTAAGTACTTTAAGCATTTTCTGTTCCATGAACTGCACTGCAAAGTCTAATAGAATTAATATTAAACGCTGAATGCATCTAGTAGGATTTGGATAGAAGCCTCAGTGAAAGTTGACGAGGTTTAAGACCAGAGTATAGTCAACCCATCTTTACCGTATGATTGTTCACTTTCATTCTTGTATTTCTAATGGAAATATTGTTTTATTATATACATATTACTGTAACGTATGTATTGTACCACAGAAACATAACTTTGCACCAAATTAATCTAATTTTTCTTTTTAAATCAGCTACACCATCGCCCAGAACAGTCAAAACGGAGTCTCCTGTTATGACGAGCGACAGTGGTCCTGGCCACCACATCCCTTCACCTGCAGTTACACCATCTCACACAACACCAGTCCCCTCCCTCAACAGGTATGGGGTTGTTCAGACACACTGATATTTTGGGTGCACTATGCTTCTGCTGGGAGATAATGATGGTTACAAGCACATATCCTAATCCTTTAATGTGGAAATATTTCACACTGAATCTCACACTTTCCTGATGCTTTCAATTTAAAGTACTTTTGTGGCGTAATCGGATTAAACGGTCACTTTTGTATCTTTGCAGTCATGTGAGCAGTACTCACTCATCTGGATCAGCCCTCACCACAAGCTCCTCCCTGACGGTGAGCATACACACAAGTACAAGATCAGAATACTAGGTTTATGTGGTTTTGTAACTGGGTATGCTAAAGCAGGACTGTCTTTTGACAAAGCCCTGAAGCTACTGTTTATTTTTATAACACACTTTCTCTGTTTTACTCCTGTTCTGAATAGTTAAGTAATGATGAGAGCAGCAGTGGCAACCTTCATGCCTTTTCATCATCGTCATCCGGCCAAGTCATTAATCCCAGTCCTTCAGCTCCTCAAGTTATCAGTAGCTCAACTACCAATGGCCTGCATCCAGCTGGAGCACCAGGACTGACTCCTAATGGCACAAACGCCACACTCTCAGCTGCAAGCAGCCGCACAGCACCCCTGCTGACCACCACCTCTGGTACGTTCATAACCACCATGGAAGGCATTTGCTCTTATAACACAATTTTTACAACTTCCATTGACCAATCAAGCTGTTTTTGGTGCTCCTCATCATATATTCAGTCTTACGTTTTAAAATATCCCTTATGTCCCTCCTCTTCCCCCAGGTAAAGCGCCTCCTAACTTGGCTCAAGGAGTGCCTCCTCTCCTGGCCAACCAGTACATTATGGGCCCTGGTGGCTTGCTCCCTGCTTACCCGGTAAATATGCTTTCTTTATTATTGTGTATTAATTAGTCTCATGAGTTTTTAAAGGCAAACAACTGCTAAAAATAGTTGTGGTGGCTTATGTACTTAGTAACATTGTACATATCTACACTGTTAAATCAGAGAGCCCTGCAGATTCCATGAGTGGATACATTGAAATACTGAGGGAGAAAATGTTCTCATTATTCAATAGAGCTTTTCAGTGTTGATGATGATTGTGTTTTAGTAGGTTCTGATTAAACATGACGTCTATGGAACGCACTGAGACACTGAACAAAGCTTAGTAGAAGCTACATTAAATAAGTTTGGGTCAAAGGGAAATGGGTTTGCAGACTTCAGCGTTAAACTAAATCTCAACTAATCTTTATTTCAACAGCAGATCTATGGATACGAGGACTTGCAGATGCTACAGTCGCGCCTTCCTTTGGTGAGTGTCGTGTATATTACTTTTGTTACTTTATTCCTATAGTTTCAGTTCATTGTCTTACAATTGTTTCACTTTCACATTCTTCCTTTAATTTAATGCTAGCTTAATGCACAACGTAAATATATTTCTAAAATGTGTATTTATGAATAAGTAACAAAGTTGTCCTTGCAATTTCCTCTTCCAGGACTACTACGGTGTAACATTCCCTGGTACTACTGCTCCTATGCCTGGAAGAGATGCCTTGGCCAATAATCCATATTCTGGTAAGTCAATTTTAATAAAGAACTAAAGCGGATAACTCGGTTCATGTTCCTAGAACTAAGTTACAAAGATTTATTTTTTCATCTTTGCCTTTCTTACTTTTGGTTTATGTCCAGGTGAGGCAACTAAGTTTGGCAGGAATGACTCTTCGTCTCCAGCTCCCCCAACAAGCCTGTCTGCAGCTGGTGTGCAGTCCCAGCCCCAGCAAACACCACAGACAGGAACACAAGGCCAGGGACAGGGTCAGAACCAGGGTCAGCAGACGCAGAACCAGGCCTTCCTGAACCCCCCTCTCCCTCCTGGCTATGGATACACTGGTAAGAAGAAGGCAAAGTTGTTGAATGGTGATGTTGATCAGTATGCTAGTGTTTAGACCTAGTGCAAAGTACAGCCCTGAGCATGTTTACAGCGGAGTAATTCAAGAAAAAATACTTTTCCTATAAATGGAAGGTGATTTTTCTTTCATAACCACTAATGCACACTGAGGTTGTAAACTGTATGAATTAATACCATATTTAGAAACGGTTGCTCAGCAGTCTTCTCGCTTCACAGGTCTGCCATACTATGCTGGCATGCCTGGGGTTCCCTCAGCCTTCCAGTACGGCCCCGTGTTTGTGCCTCCTGCTTCAGCCAAGCAGCCAGCAATGGGCCTGGCCAACCCCTCCAATCAGTACCACCAACAGCATCAGCCCAATTACGGGCAGCATGCATATGGCACAGGTAAACCAGGACCAAATGAGGCGCTGATTGATTTTGTTTTTGAGAAAGTTAACACTGCATGTTTTCTTAGAGTCAGATGCCTCATCAACACTTTTACAAGTATTATAAAGACGAACTTTACCTAGATCATAGCTGAAATTGGGTGAGAGGGAAGGAAGGCGAAACACAAATCTCCTCCATCCTTTTATACATGTACACAAATTCTGCATGTGTGTGTGTGGAGTTGGGCCGGTGTGTTTTTTGCTTTTGCTGCATGCATAGCTCAAACCCCCTGCTGAAGCTGGACACAGCTCATTATAGACACAGCTGCCGTTTTAGTCAGGTTACCTTACTGCCTCTCTCTCCCCTGCCCCCTTCTCTCGTCTCTTTTCTATCTTCTTCCTTTTCTTCACCAAATCTCTTCTTCATCTGCGTCTTCCTACTCTCTCCCTCTCCTCTGCTCATTCTGCTCTCTCTCTCCTCCTCTGTACTCTCCCTCATCCTCCTTCAGCCTTTGATGACCTGTCTCAAGCCCACGGTGGGGAATACAGTAAGGCAGGGTACGGAGGCTCTGCCCAATCTCAGGCCAAGTCAGCAGGCAGCGGCCCAGGGAAAGGTACACACACTACACATGTGCACACTCTAACAACACACAAAGTCAGAGGGCATTGCCTTGTGGGAAAATCGAGTATACTCACTAATGCAGTCTACGTCAAGAGTGTTCTGGAGAAAGGTGTGTATATGCACGTGTGTGATTGCACATAGTTGGGTATATACCAAAGGGTGGAGTAGAAAAGAGAGAAACATGCCTCTGCACCTCATTTAATATGCTTCTTCCTACTGGCTGCCCCCCATCCTACTAACGGTGAAAACATATTCTGTATTTAAAACTCACTCATCATTAATGGCTAATTGTTCTTCCATTTTAACCTCTTGATGTTCATGTCCTTTCTTTCTTCTTTCAATATTTTTCTGTCCTCCCCCTCACTCTCTTCTCTCAGCACCGGGATTGTCTGGATCGGGTTCAAGTGGTGGAGTACCTGAGATGGGAGGTTCAATCTACAGCAAAACACAGGTGTGTGACATGTTTATGTCTGTGCTATAGTGAGGCTCAGTGTTTTTGAGTTAGGAAATCAAAATGACAAAACACATCAGCTTGAATAACTTTTTAAATGACGTTAAATACTTGGCAGTGTGTCTACTAAATATTATTTCCTGCGTCTTCTCTCCAGTCGTTTGACAAACAGGGCTTCCACACGGGGACACCACCTCCCTTTAGCCTGCCTTCAGCACTGGGAGGAACAGGGCCCCTGAACCCTGGGGGTGCACCTGGCTACGCCCCTGCTCCGTTCCTGCACATCCTGCCTCCACACCAACAGCCCCACTCCCAGCTGATGCATCATCATCTCACACAGGACGGACAGGTAAGACCGTGTCTCTAATTGGACAGAAAGGATGAAAAGAATAAATAAGATAGAAATTAAACAAATCATTTCTTTAAATACTTGATTTTAAACGTGTATACTGAGAGGAGTTTATTTCTTTGCAGGGGGGTCCTGGTCAGCGCAGTCAGTCCAGCGGCATGCAGCAAAAAAACCAAGGCAGCAAGTCCAGCTACGGCAGCTCCCCATACTGGGCAAACTGAGGAATGCATCCCATTCCCCCTCCCTCCCCCAAAAGGCTGTGTGTGCGCGTGTGTAAGGCTAAAACAAAAAAGCAAATGGAAAGACACACTACCCTCACAATGAGCAACCTTGGGCCCCGTTGCCTTGCTCCCCCCCCACCTCCTCAAGTCCTCATAAGTCTTTTGGGTTCTCTCTTCCCCCCTTTTCAAAATTGGTTGTACATGTAAGATATTTATGTATGTATTTATATATATAAATATATATATACTGTATATGTAATAGTAGAACATGAAATGTGGTTGCTGCATTTTATTTTTGAAGGACTTTTTGTTTACTTTTTTCAAAACTGCAGGAAACGATGTTACATTAAGACAGAATGAAATGATCACAAACTTGGAAGAAATCAGAAAAAGGAAAAAGAGAGCTAAAGCACTGATTGCATATGAGGACATTTAAGATGGGGGTGGGGTTTATAATGACTAACTGCATCTGTCTCCTCTTTTTTTTTTCTCCTTTTTTTTCTTTTTATATATGACTTCCTGAATGACCAGGCTCATTCCCCCCTTTAATCTTCATTTTGTAGCTTCCCGGCTTTCCCTTCCCACCTCTCATCGCATCTTCTGGAGGGCTGCCTCGTCTCCCTGTCAACATTTACCCCTTTTAACGACAGACCTGCCTATCTAAAGTTTTATATTTTAATTTAATTTTAACCCTCATTTCTCTCGAAATAAAGTTCTGAGCAGTTGGAAGTCTTGACATGTCGGAGTGCTTTTATTGTGTCCATGTGTACCAGTCAATTTACATAGGAGACATACATTTTCAATTTTGAATGTTCAATGGAAAATTTAATACAGAATTAAATGCTATGCATTGTTTCAGTAATTTCAGGTTCAAGGATGTATATTGGCAAAGTAACAGTTCGCCAACACGCACAACACCTCCATCCTGCAATGGTTGGCTTTGTTGCGTTTCCTTGAGATTTTAAAAGATGTACAAAATAAAGCAATTTGTTTCAAAATAATAAATTTCCCGACACTGAAATGAACGTTTTCTGTAACTGTGCTGGTTTACCTCTGTTCACTGCAATAGTCTTTTAAGCCAGTTGGCCATATGGTGGCCCAGCTTGAGCACAGGTGGCTCCATCCCAAGACCGCCTCCTTCTCCCATGAAATACAGATTCTGTGATGAAATTGATCAAAACTCAAATACTCAAATACTACAATTGTAGCAGTACAGAATGATATAGTAGTTTGCGAATCTGTTGAACAACATTTTATTTCAAATATAATACATTATGAGGAGGAAGCAAAAGGTGGTTGAATGGATTAAGGTCAGACATGTTTATGATGTCACTCTGTTTTGGGTGTAAAAGCCCGTTTACCATTGAAAGAAGTGATGCTGTAGATGGGATTACCACCAATACTGAAGTATAACGCGTGATTTATCTCGAGGGAGTTTGAGCGTCTGAAAAAGTGGAAAGATCTGTTAGTGTTGCCACTCATAGGAAAATAAAGACAAATTAATGTACATAAGAAGGTCCTAACAAAAGTGTAGTGTGCCTGAATGTGTCTCTCATTTGTAATGTCATCAGTATCCACCAGGTGGCAATATATGACTACGGCTAATGAGGTTATTGATTAGGCCCTTACTGTAACCTGGACTTTTTTTGACACACATTTGATGTGGACACTGATCTGATTTACAGTTCTTATTTGTGACACAATAAGATTGAATAAATAAAAGTAATCACTGGCTATTAAACTCTAAACTGAAGGACAATCTTAATGAAATCCACTCAAACAAGTTTTGACCTCTGTGTGCAATAATGACAATTTATATTCAAACTGTCTTCTCGCATTATTTTAAATTTGAATAATCCTAATAACACTGCATTGCTTATGGATTGGGGGGGTTGGGGTGGGGCTCCTTTTTCCGTTTGTCTCCGCTCACTGAGAGAGTGTGTGAACCTCCAGAAGAGCCTATATAACCCTGGAATGTGGTTGACAAAGGAGAGAGTGAAGAGAAGAGGAGAAGGATGGTCATGGGAGGGTGGGATGCAGAACAGAGAGGACAGAAAGTCGGTGAGTGGCAGGTGCTATTGTGGCCTAAGTGCAGGAGCCTACGGCAACAAGGTCAAAGGTCAAAGTGAAGTTGAAAGGCCAACCGTGACTCCCTGGAAGGCCACCCAGAGAGAGCTACAGATATGGTGGGCCAAAGAGAGTGATGGGTTCAAGGAAATAACAGAAGGGTACAGCAAGGTACACGAAAGAAAGAATGGAAAGAAAAGAAAGAAAGGTCCATCATTCATTGCAAATACGAGATTTTTAGACAAAACAGCAGAACATCTGGAAAGGAAAGAGAGTAGGAAGACAACATTAGGATGGAAACATGGAGAGAAGCCGTGGTAGAGGGGTAATCACACCAAGGGTTTCAAGGAAGCTCACGTGTTTGATAACACACCTGTCTTGATGGGATAAGAAAATCACGTGGGAAGTGTCGGTCTTGGTACTGAATTACTAAATTAGATGCGTCCTTGCTGAATAAATCCACTTGGCCACAGTTCCCCACTGGGGCCCTCCTTTGTAACGTATCATGGAGGTTGTGTGGAGTTTTTCCCAAGTTGTGTTTAGCCTAAACACACAATTCACCGTGCTATTTCATTGAAGAAGAAGCACAGGAATGCACACAGGAATGCCCCTCAGAGTGTTTGTTGTCACTCGTGACCGCTCCGCTCTCAGATGTTGACAAAGACATTTTGTTGGGGTTCACTCGGTTCACTCCCTGGACAAACTCTGGGAGCTGTGAAGCTGTCACACAGGATATCACAACAGCTGAGACCTGAATGGAAATTGGGGGCCCCCGTGCTCAAGGCGGCCTCGTGACCTGTGTACTTGATTTGATACTCAAATAAAATTTCTGCCGTGTTTCATCTCCTATCCTGTTTTTCTCTTTAAATTACAAACCCTTCCATCCGGTTGAATAGAGACCGATCACAGGGTGTTTTTTTCCCCCCCTTTACTCCCTTTCATCTCCATCTGGGGGACCATGAGATGTTCTTGTCCCCCCGCTTGTTGTGAGATGTGACAGCGCAGTCCATTCAGCAAGAAATTGGCTGCAATTAGTGCAATTATGCTGATTTTCACTTGTGTCCCATGCAGAACAGAGTTTTCGCTGTGCGCAGAGACATCCCCGGGAAATTGCTGCAAAACAAAAACCCATCAATCAACAAAGGCCTTGAATGAAAGGCTCAACTGCAGATAATACCAGGCACATTCCATAATGACAGCGTTTAGTCAGCTGTGACCTGCGTTGCGATGGGGGGCATGACATCTAGAGCCTCACTGATTAATGGGAAATACGCAGAAAAGCCAGGATGAAGGGCAAAATGTCTGCCTGGCAGTGGTTGGCGCATGAGCCAGACATACAGTAAAACTATCTGTGACAGTATGACGGCGTTAAACAGATCTGATAACACCATAATTTCATTTAAGCTACATAAATGAACCATTTCTTGTTGTTTTGTTTCTGGATATAGGCTGCGCATACTTCTTACGTCTATGGCTGTTTTGTATTGGATGATGACTGAGGTGGAGGTCATAGTTTGCTCAACTTTTACGTTGGTGTCTCTGTGTCAATATTGGTCAGGAGACTGACAAAGCTTGCATTCAACAGCAGTTTTCAAGGTGTTGGGAGGCGGGGTGCTGTATCCAAAATGTAATGCATCCACTTGTTAACTGGTGGACGTTTTGGGGTGAAACAAAAAAACAACAACAACCCACCACCGTTCCTGGTGGACCTAGTTTGTCTATTTTAAAATGTGGTGCATAAGCAAATGTCAAAGTATGTCAGTCGCTGAAAACGTTGTTGGTTGAAATAGTTGAAAACACACCTGTCATCTAACTAAATACTTTTCTTTTTCTCGAAAGTGTAGCTTGTCACATGTTTGGGTATCTGGTCGTCCCACCCTGTTCGATAAATTGTGATTTCATTAGTATTTGATCAGGCACAAGATTATGACTACCTTCCTAATATTGTGTAGGTCTCCCCTGTGCCTCCAAACCAGCTGTGGCTCATCAGAGAATGGACATGGGCCGTCTGAGGGTCTCTGGGTCCCATGGGTTAAGGGGAAGAGCCTCTGTTGATCAGGCTTGTTCCAGTTCATCCCACAGACACTTGATCAGTTTGGCATCTAGTGAATCTGTGCTGTTTTTCATGTTTTTAGATTTTTTTTCCCAAACTATTTTTGTGTGTGTGCTTGCATCAGGCTGCATCCTTCTGGGGATGGCTGCTGCCATCAAGGAGTGTCATTGCTATGGGGTGGGGGTGCCTGGTCTGGTCTAGGTGGTACATATCTAAGTAACATCCACACAAATGCCAGGTCCAAAAGTTTTCCAGCAGAACATTGAACTGTCACAAAGTGGTCAATGTTATTTACTTCTCCTGTCCGTGGTTTTAATGTTGTGGCTGATCGGCGTATAATAACCTCAGATACTCATCGTTTTAGGTTTCTGTGTTTTTGTAGGTTCAGCTAGAGTTTTGACAAAATAATGAGTGATTCGAAATATTGTACAACTAGGATAACACCCAGCCAACCTCGAAGTAAATGATTTTTAATTTCCCAGGGGTCCTCTTGGAAGAATCCCATCTATCTGGCCCCTGAGATGCTCTCTGGCCCCTCGTTTGACCCTCCCTTGGCTGTGTCTGGAGGACAGGCGGTCAGCGTTGAATCCAAGTAGAGTGTCTTTAAGACCCAGCGGAGCTCGTCAGGGAAACCCCGCGGCTTTAGTTGTTTCTACTCTCCAGAGTGTCAGCTAGTTATTTGTGGGGAGGCGCTATAGCCATTTCGCCACATGAAAGCCCGATGAGCTGAACGACCAACATCCGAGTTGCTCGTGGAGAGGAGAAATCAGCTTTGAGGAGCTCCGCGCGCACACACGCGTACACGAACTTGCGCGCAAAGACGCACGGAGCACACTTCCTCCTCGCCCGCCGTGAAAAGAGAGAGAGGACACACGAAGCGCAAACTTCCAACTCTCCCATGTGGGAAGCAGAGGCTTGAAGACAAGGTGTATTTTTTTCCTCTTCGGGGCTCCGTTCCTCCCCCCCTCTCTCCTTCTCTTTCTCTCTGTCTCGGTGTTTTTGCCCTGATATTTGTGTTTCTATGAGAGCCTTGCTCGGCGACAGGAGAAGTTTGGTTGTTTTTGCCTGGTCGGCTGAGGAGGAGGAGGAGGAGAAGAGTCCGGTTTAAAGTTGGGGAAGATGGTCCTCAACGCCGCTTGGAGAAGAAGCTTGCTATGCGTCCTGGCGCTCGTTCTCGGCTTTGCGTCCCCGCCGTGCAAAGCTCGGATTTACACCAACCACTGGGCAGTCAGGATAGCCGGGGGACCCGAGGTGGCCGAGCGGATAGCGGAAAAATATGGCTATAGGAACATGGGACAGGTAGGTCGCCGATTGCTTCCAGTTGGAGTTGCCTCTTATTTGTGTGTCTTTGTGTTTTTGTCAACTCTTAAAAGTGGGACAAACCTTTGCGATTTTATATCTCTTTGCGGTCAAAGGTCTAAAACCCAAACCTGGCCCGCGCACCCTTTCTCAACACCCCCTGTAGATCTGACTCTCAAGACAAGCAGAGAGAAGCTGCGGTGAACAAAGAAAGAAGAGCAGGATGGCACAACAGGTGCCTCCTCACTGCGTTTCCAGTGGGGCTTCAGAGTCAGAGAGCTCCCTGTTGAGCCTCACAGCCAATAGTGAGCTGGATGGTTTTGACACGCAACGACACAGCTGGTGATTTATTTATTTATTTATTATTTTTTTTCGTGGATGATCTTGGAAGTGACATCCAAAAGTCCACAGTCAAACAGAACTTTGCCAATGTTTGTTGTAACTGCATGTGCTAATGGACGTCGTTCCCTCATCAGTTCTGTGTTACTGCATCTCCGTCGTGAAGATTTGACTCACAAGACCTCCCTGAGCAGATGACCTTCTGCATTAACTTTTTAGCCGGAAAAACACAGCAATGTTTTTTTAACCTTATTTGGAAGAAAGTGAGGATTTTAGTTTTGCTCTTCCCTGCTTGTGTTTCAAGGATTTTTCCTCTGGTCAGCTGCAGCAAACCGGGCCACAGGGCTCAGCTTAGGTTTAATTCTTTGGAAGGTGCTCCCATACAGTTGACACTTTGTTTGAATGGATCTGTTGAGTAATGCCGAATGGGAAGATGAAATGAAGTAAAGATCCAGTCTTTTTATAGCTTGTGTTTTTTTTGAGCACATCCGTGCTTCCGCAGCCCGAGGCCCTGCAATATTTATTGGATCTGACATTTCAGGCTAAAACAAAGAGGTCGTAGCTTATTGTCTAAAACAACTTCCAATCGCCTCCGTAAAACTACATACACACAGAGGGATTAAACCCTGGTTGAGGAGGAGGAGGAGGAGTTTATCTGGTCACTTGGACTTGTGTTTTGACAAAGTTGAAAGAGCAGTCGTGTGTTCTTTACATACTAAAGAACCACGCTGCACAAATATAGACCCCACACATACTAAAATACGACTGAAATACATGCAAGCCTGCACTTGCCAGTACTCGACGGGAAGACAGCAAGAAACAGAGGGGGGCATTCTGACAGGTTGTTGTGGGGTAGCCTAGTCAACAGCTATTGAGCCCCCCTCCCCTTCCCTCTCCACCTTATCCAGCCTGCCCACCCACTATACTCCCCAGAGAGCAAGCCTTAATGGCCTCGTTTATCCCCTCTCTTTGACGGGAACTAATGTGTGGAGTCCTCTCCCCCCCTTTTCCATACCGCCCCCCCATAGGAATTCCCCTGTGGAGTGCAGTGTCGCCCCCAACCCCCACCATTCGCCCTAATTTCCATCTCAATATGGAACGTTCATTGGACTTTGACACCTCATAGACAAGAGTTTTACTTCACTTCCTGGTTTTGGGGTCAGCTGAAAGCCGCTCCCATGGGAGCGATAACAGCACACTCTGGTTGCCTAATGTGAACTCTGACATCCCCGTCATCTCAGCCCCCTCCTTCCCATGTCACTGATGGAGGACAAAAATAACTGATTCGAGTGAGGGGACTTAAAGCGTCTGCTTGTCGTGTGATGATGCTGAAGGTGCTCGTGTCTTTAAAGTCGATTAAACTCGCTGTGAGATCGGAGCGTTCATCATAAACGATCCTGGTATATGACTGCTAAATGAGAAGAGGTTTTTAAGTTGTGAAGGGAAGCAAAGCAGTTAAAGAGCGAAAAAGGGGGGATGGGTAGAAAAAATGTGGCAGAGGGACAATATAGTCTTCTTGACAGGGTTTGGAAAGAGGAGAACAGACAAAGATAACCACACACTGGGAGATGGAAGAAGGAGGGAGTGAAAGAAGGGACGATAGATGGACGGATGGATGAAAAGAGTTGGCATGGAGTGAGAGAGCACCTCGTTGGGGAATTCTGGGTAATCCTCTTAACCATGGAGCCCCCTTCCCAGACTAAGACACTGGCCCAAATTGAGTCTAAATCAGCTGACAAGGCCCCAGACGTGGATATCTGTTCAAATTGGTGATTTGAAGGGATGGAGGAGGACTTGGAGCTATTGAGAGCCAAGGACAAGAGAGGGGAGGGTCATAATCTGAAGCCAGACATGGACAGGAGGTGGTTGCATCAATAACAATTCCTGAGATTAGTTCTCCAGTTTGCGCTGGTGCTTGCTGAAGGCCTCCGTCCAGCACTGTGTTGTTGCTGGAGAGTTCGCTGTGCAGAAAGTACAGTAGAGTAATGTTTCCACAAAGGCCTCACTCAAAGTGTCTGAGCCACTCATGAAGTGCGTGATGACGGCCCATAAAATAATCCGTAATTTAGTTTCATACATTGTTGGTTTAGCTTGGGTCAGTTTTAAATTCTTTTTCTTGGCCAGTTGGTGTATTAGTTATGTGGATGAGACTTTGTTGCTGGGTGACATAGCTGAACGTTGAACCGAACAAAAAGAAATAAATCCATCTGGTCACTTTTGCGTGCAAAAGCCTTTAAACCTGTACTGTGTTCATGAGCTCTCATCTCATGTGGCTTCTGTTTTTGCTCTATTGTTTAATGTGGACAGAAAGCACTAATCTTTACCGCACTCTGGAAAAGAAAGTTTGTAGAAGTAGTTTGGAGGTTTGATTCATCTGCGATTGCTCCAATGGGGAAACAACGTACAGTAAGTGAAGCAAGATGTTATAAATCACTGATGTTCCTGTGGTTTTACTTCTCGGTTAAGTTGCACCATAATTCCCAGAAACCAAAGGTTATGCTCATGTTGTGATTCACTGTATGGAATCAGGATAACACCTTCCCTTGTGACCATGATATCATAACTACAGTACCAAATCAAACCATATTTGTGCACGAGATATGGCGAGAGAGAAAAAAGAATGAGAGGGTTGAAGTAAGATATTCCACAACCCGAGTTAGTGTTAAAGCACTAAAGGTTCACAACCGTGTGAATTTATTGGCACTTCCTTGTTTCTTATTTTACCGGTTGGAGAATTTGCGCATGCACACGAGCTGAAAGCTGATCCAACGGCCTCTGTGGCAGTGGATCCCGGCCATAGATCAGTGATGCACCACAGGAACCTTGGCAGCCATGACAGTTTGATCATCTGAGGGGATTGTGTGGTCTTTATTAATTATTAAAACTAATCACCGTCCAGCAGCTTGCCTTCTGTCTGTCGTTGTCTGCCTGTGGATCCTCTGTCCTATCGCTGTCACTCAGAGTCTTTGTCTGTGTGTGTGTTTGCGTGTATAATTGTCTGACTTTCAGTCTGCTTCTGTGTTTTTGTGCCTCTTTGTCTATTTTTGTTTGATTTGATCTTCTAGTCTGTCCCATTTTCAAAAATGGGCAAAGGGGTGGGCGGCTTGGCGACGAGGCACAAATCTAATGAAATGGGATGGCACCAATCCTCTTCACATGTAAACATTGTTGTGAGTTGTCATGTATGATAATGTGATCTGCAGAAAGTTTATTTCTGTTGTTGAGATGGACATTTTGAGATTGGGGATTGCTTGCAATTGACTCGCTTTTGGAGATGAGCTCAAGTGTCCATTGGGGGGATTTGAAGCCAGCACTTCCGTGTCAGAGCCCTGTTTGAGTTTGTCCTGTTCATCCATTGAATTCTTCTGCTGCGTGTGTACAATACTGGGGAAAAGGATTATTTTAGATGCTTAAGATTCTTATACATCATTCAATACTATTAGGGACTGCTATGTCCCAAAGTCACTCTGCAGCATGACATCAAACGCGTGACTATAAAATAATAAAGATTTATCTTCAGTTACTTGAAGGACAAGGAGCTCTGTAGCAGATGGCATGGTCTCCACAGAGCCCTGATCTCGACCTAGTGGATTTAGCGTGGGATCCGTTAATAGACAGAGGACTTTGAGGCAGACTAAAACCGCTGTAGCAAGTTCTCAAAAATGCCCAGAACAACCTATACCTCCCTAGCAACCTATACATTGAACAGCTGTGTTAAAAAAAACATGTTGACTAGAAGCTTGATCCAGTTCGACTTATTGTTGCTTGTTTGTGAAACATCCTGTTAAGTCTGCGTATGTGTTTTTTGCAGATTGGGGACCTCAAAGATCACTATCACTTCTTCCATAGCCGGACTATCAAGAGGTCGACTTTGTCCAGCCGTGGTCGCCATAGTTTCATCTCCATGGAGCCCAAGGTAAGGCCATGGCATTGTTGAATGAATTGTAGATTCAGAATAATTCCTTGTTTTTAAATGAGACTGTAAATCTGAACTCAAGGTCCATAATTCCTGGATTCCCCTAATTCCTGGATGCTTGGTATTTAACCGTGGATAAAGCCGGAGATGCCTTAGATGTCATCCCCTGAGTATGATGATATCACGTGATTAAATCTCCATTCTTACCAAATGCCATCTTATGAAAATCGTGACTGTCTGTTAACAAGTGGACCTTGAGCTAAGATGGTTTCATCAAATCCGTGTACCAGACGGGACTTTACATTTTATTAAATGCACTGACTAATCGGCTTGAAAAAGACCTGCGTATTTAAAGGAAAATATTTCTGGCAATGTGTAGAGATGTGGCTGACTGATATTATTTAATCAAGACAGTACTCGTTGAACATTCACTGTGATCCAATCAATGCCGTGTACGACCCACAGGCATGGACAGTGTGTGGAATATGCTTTACACACCGGTTCAGTTAACTCTGCTTTCCTGCCCTTGTTCTTGCAGACAAGACCTGCACACAAATGGGTTATTGCGGGGGCACAGTGTTCACGAGGACAGGAACTGCTACATTGCAGGAAAATCCCAGGTTTCCTGTCATCTCGTGATGCACTGTTCCCAGATAGCTGAATAATGATAAATGAGGCTTATTCTGCTACTTTTGTGATCCACAAACCCAGCAGTTTTAGGTTTGATAGACAGGTTTTGCTGAATGTAAAGCCTATAAAGGCCGCAATAGGGACATGTTGTACAGAACAAACAACGTGAATTTAAAGTGTTTTTTCTGGGTTGCACTGGAGCTGCGCTCACTTTCAAACGTTGATCGCCACTGGTTGCTGAGCGTAGTAGAAAACAGAACTCAGTCACAAAATATAGATGTTAAACATTTATTTTTAACCCATTCAAAGTCCATAAGCCCACTCAAAGGACAAAGGGATGTCCCAGAAGAAATCCAGGGAAATCCTAGATACTTCTCTCTGAGTATACGGCTCACTGTAAAGCTGTTTTCCTGAAAGAAAAGTTTGCAGTAAGCCTGCGTTCGTAACCTTGGCAGCTGATTCCTTGATACTACACTGCCGTTTGGCAGGTTCACCTAATGTTAACCTGAGCTAACAGACAACTGTTGCACAATTGAACTTTTCACCAGTGGGCAAAACTGTCGCCGTGAACCAAAACGGCTTTCACCGTATGCAGTGTCGCTTAAAGTTCTTTACGTCCGTCAGAGTTTTCTACATTTCTTCATGAAAATAACTCAAAACACCAGTGGATTTTAGTGCAAGTCTTGGAATTAGGCAAAGAAAATCCAAATAAAACAGAAATATTTATTTATTCAAGAAAATCAATCATTTCTGCATATCTTTGAGTTGCCAAAGTATGTGAAGCCTTTATTTTGGTTTTTTGGTGTGATCTCTTTTTGCAGCAATAACTGCAACTAAACATTTCCGGTAACTGCTGACCAGTCGTCTGGAGCGGCCGGGAGGAGTTTCAGCCCATTCCTTCGTAGAGAAACGTTTCAGATCTGAGATTCGTGGGTGTATTTAACCATTCTTGTGAGCTTGGGCTCATTGTCTTTCTGTTAAGATTCAGCTCATGCACACATGTCCTGACATTGTTTCATGGACAAGATGAGGTTCTGATGCCGTCTGCAAACATGAGCCTTGTGTTTAAATCAAACTATTCTACTTTGGTCTTATCCGTCCTTAAAACATTTCCCCAGAAGTCTTCTAGCTTTTCCACATGATGTTTAACAAACTTCAGATGGGCAGAAATGTTGTTTTTTGGAGCGCAGTGGCTTTGTCCTGGACACTCTGTCATGCACTCCATGGTTGTCCAGTGTTCTTCTATTGGTGGATTCATGAACATTAACATTAGGTCTTTAGTTTCTTAGAGATCAGTCTGGGTTTTGGTTGATGTTTGTGGGTTGACCATTCCCGTGGAGGGTAATAGTTACTTTAAATCTCATCTTCTTATAATCCTACAAGTGCGCTTAGGGACCCAAGTTAGAGTTACACCAAGTATCTTTGTAGTACAAGCTCTGGGCATGTTTCTTCCTCACTAAAGTAAAGTCTTCCCTTTTCATTTTTTAATTTGTGGTGTACAGGTGTGTTTAATTTTACATTTTACAATCACGTTGCTACTTCTGTTTTAGTTAGTGCTGCTTTGATTCATTTATTTCTTTGGGTTTATTTACTTTTATTCATCTGGTTGTATTATTTCTGTATTGGGGCTTTTGTTGTTAAGTGTTCAGAGAGTAGCCAAGTAGAGTTTCATTGTATAAAACCCAGGTTTGCAAGCGTCTTAGCCAGATTAATGATATATAAGTTGTATTTTCGTTTTTTATTTGGGCCTTGACCCGAGGTAAACTCGTACTCATGTCCTGTCGGTGCTCTCCTTATCCTTCACCAAGTCATTAAACTCTGGCTGCATTATTAATGAAGCCTGCTGTAAGTTTCATCAATATACACACAAGGGTTTGCTCAGTGAAACTTGCCGTGAATAACATCATGTATCCGTTTACATCATGCTTTTTTTTTTAGATTCATAACTAAGAGCTAACAAAGATGACTTCATGTGAGTTTTAAGGACGTGTTTTGGTGTGTTTAAATGACTCATTTTAGACGTGTAAAAAAACGCTTCTTACCTGTGACATAAATATATTTTTTTAATCAGCTGTGACTCAAACCTGTAGCAGGTCATTTTATCAAACAGGCCAGGACTTGATCTTGAGATTTAAGGTTCTCACACTGCTGCAATGGCCTCGTGTGCATGTTTTGAACTGTGCATCCCATTGTAAATGTGATACGTTGGTTTATTGGGGCATGCACAGGAATGATAATGATGCGTCGTAAAAAGGAGCATGAAAGGAAGCACGGAGTGAGCGAAACAACAGAAAGAATTCTTTGATTCTCTTCTTGGGACACTCGGCCTGTTTTGTCCACCTGCTGTCCTTACCTGTCATCCCTTTTCATTTCACTTCCTGTGACTCTTCTCATCTTCTTTCCCCACTGTTGCTTTCGGTGTACTCCTCCACCTCCTCCTGTCTTTGGTTCTCTTGCCCTCTTGGGGCTGACACTGTGCCATGATGGAGGAAGGTTTGTGTCATGATGCCAGCTGGCTGAGAGACTGAGAGATTTCAGAGGACTAGATCAGATCAGAGAAAAGAGGTTAAAGGGGAAAACGAGCCATTACACTGGAAGGAGGGTGAGGGATGATAGGGAAAGATGGAAACTAAATAAAGGAAAAGCGGAGCGGAGAGAAATGGAGCTGTCAGTGTTATCCTTTCAGTGCAGTCTGTGGACCTGTCTGGGGTTTTTCAGATCAACATGACGGCCAGTTTGGCACCGGCACAGTCTGGCGTACCGCTAATGATGTTTTGCAATCAGGTTTTGTAATAATGACAGCCGTGTGTGTTTTGTGTGTGAGTGAGTCAGAGGGGTGTAGCGATGCCATGGAAGGCGCGCCCTGCCATCCACAGTACTCATTGGCACGCGTGTTACCATGGTGACGCAGCGCAGCACAGATTACCGCTTTATGGCATCTGCCTAACTGCAGTGTCGCATGTCTCTCAGGTCAAACGCCATTTAGTTTTCCAGCTTGGAGATGGGGCATTCACGCGGAGAACGTACGCCTCTCCTCACTTTGAGCGTTTCAAGGACTATGCAGGTTGTTTGCAAGATTTATCAGGGCAAGTCTTTTATGTTTTGCATGTTCTCTGAATCGGGCACTGTTTGGGTGCATGCGCAAAGATGAAGATGGCTGTCGATTTACCTGGGAAAGTAGCAGCAAGTGATTGCCTCCACCGTGCACCAGTTCTTTCGGCAAAGATCACTTCAGTTTGGATGTTAGCAGTTGTACTCGGATGCCGTTGTAGTTTCTGATTGTAGGATGGTTTGTTTGGCCACTTTCAGACCTGGCAATAACATCCATCCTCGGAAATCACAAGTGACCAACTTCAAATACACGTGTGAACAAACGTAAGGCGCACTGAGGCTGACGCATTTTGAGAGATTCAATCTCTGACCGCGTTTGGATGTGGTCCGGGTCGCATTTGTCTGCATTTTTGTTAAAACACACAATGTGTCCCAAGTCACATTACAGTCATATTTACAGAATTGCCTGAAAAGGAAAAAGCACCGTCAGTGATGTCTGTTCATCAGTAATGGGAGCGTTTTACAGTATTAAGTACAGCCTTAATATTAAGTAATTTAAATATAATGTTAACTAAATAATAAATATATCTAACCACGAATCAACAAATTAAACGATTGAATGCGGGTGCACTGTGTATGATGCTGTCATTAATTAAGGAATCAGAATGCGGTTAATTGTTGATGTTGATGTATGAAGAGCCGTGAGCGGTCAAATATTTTCTCACCCACCTGTGTCTTTCTTTACCGTTTTAACTGGAGATTACGCTGCGTGTAAAGGCTTCCAGGGTTGGAGTTATAATCAGAGCTTGGTGCAGGTCTAACTGACGTCAGGGTGGAGAGCCATGAATAATGATGCGCACACAAAACCCTGCTGTTCCTGGTTCTGAAACGGCGGCGGGAGCGGCATCAGACACAGTCACTGCTAAAATATTCTACTGTGACCCAGATGATGTTGGCATTTAATGACCACACTAAAGCTGGCCACTTGTTATTGGACTGCCCAGGTCGGGTGTAGATGCAAGAGTCTCGGTGTGGTCGTGCCAGCTCTGTCCTTCCTTATCTGAGTCATCTGCTTATCTGGGTTCAAATAAATTTGGCTAATTTAGAAAGCTGTTGGAGGTTCGTGCAGCTTGCCAAGTGCAAAGTGAGCATGACGCATATAACCAACATGTGTTTAAATGATTATTTCATTCTTGGTTTTCATTTAGTATATTTGTCTGCATTTCTTATAGCACAATAGCAAAGAGATTTTATGAGTAAATACAAGTTTAATGCAGTCTTTACATTCCATCAAGCATGACTGATACGGCTAAGGTACATTAGTTTTGCTGCACTGCAGTCTAAACATATCAAAATCACTGCTAATCAATTTGAGAAAGACAAAGTGATAAAATATCCACCGCTGCCAATCAACTCTGCGCATACTGACCTGTTATTGTGTCTTAAGCAGCGCTCAGTCTGCACCTTGCTCTGCTGACGTGCGCCCATGACTCATTCAAAGGGAGTTTCAAGAGAG
Source organism: Planiliza haematocheilus (assembly GCA_005024645.1). NCBI lineage: Eukaryota > Metazoa > Chordata > Actinopteri > Mugiliformes > Mugilidae > Planiliza > Planiliza haematocheilus. The sequence continues at coordinate 3,986,402 of SRSE01001388.1, read as the reverse complement.
CTTGGACGGCCACAGTTGTAGCTCTACACTGTTATTAGTGTTTGTTGTGAAATGAGTCCGAGTATACTTAGTCAGCTTTGTCTGAAATCTATTTCAAGTTTACTGTAAACAACAATTACGGCACTACAGTGGTTGTTTCTCCTTTTTATAATGTCCCTCTGAAGTCTATCCTAGGATTAGCTGAGAGGAACAACCGCTCGCTGCCTTCGCCGCCTTGACTGTCCGCGGCGTTTTTGCTGCAGGACGGCATGATGTTTCCAGACGGTTTCACTTAGCCAGACTCTTGTTTACTTGAAGCCATTTATCCAGCCATGTGCAGAAAAACTGAGAGCCAGGTGTGGTTTGCAGCTGAATCCTCGCTGGGATTGACTAAAATGCAAAATGGTTGAGACGACAAAATGAAATTTCAGCAGGCTTCTGGAAGTTAAGCCACACAGGGACAATTACCGCACGTTGAAACCACTTAAACGAGGTAACATGAGTTCAAATCCAATTATTAAATGGATGAAATGTGCTCGGTATTCAGCCCTTAATGGCTCACAGGAATTTTTCGTCACTCGGCTGCCTTTAGAGCTCGCCGTACGCGCACATATGTGGGAGACGAGGACGCTCGTAGCATCAAAGAGACGACGCAAACGGAGCTTGTGTACCTGTCGGGGATAAATTGCATAAAGCTAGGTATTATGAGACACCATAAAGACCCAGACTTTTTAAATAAAACAAAACTCCTGAATCTGTTTTTGCGTTGAATTTGTTTAACAGATGAACCATTAAAGAGTCTGATGAGCACCTACATCTGGCCAGCAGCACAGCGTACACTGCCTGTGAAAATCTGTGTGACTCTGAGTTCAGGAAATGCACCAACGAGAAAACAAGAACTGTCTTCTTGTATCAGTCCAAAGGTTACTGTGGGTATTCTGCTTGCTAGCCTTTGGCCTTTTTTTTTTTTTTTTAAATCTCCCAGCTTAGTTTTTATTTTTTTCTGCCTGCAGCTCAAAAGTGGTCACACAAACAGCAGTGCAAGTGGATCAATTTGTTCCCATTTGTTCTATTGAAGTGAACTCTTCCCCAGTTTCCCCTGGTTACTGACCCAGCCAGCAAGAGCCACCTGCAAACCCTTACACAGAGAGCGAACGAGGGAGAGAGGGTGGGAGGAAGGGGTTTTGAGTGGGAATGAGAGAGAAAGGCAGGCCATCTGAGAGAGAAATGGGCATCTGCGAAGAAGAAGAAGAAGAAGAAGAAGACCAGAAATGCAATGAAGGAGAGACGGTGAGACCGAAGCAGATGAGGGAGAGAGATGAGAAAAGTAAGAGCGGGAATGAAGGGAGAGGGAGGAAAAAAAAAAATGTGGGGTGATGTAGAGGTACAGGTGCTAGCGGATCATTTCTCTGCTCCGACGGGCCGGAGTTAAATGAATAGAGAAGATCGTTATGCCTCAGAGCCGGCCAGTGAATTGGCACCGAAACAACGGCGGTGATACATGGCCATGTTTTAGAAGCAATAATAGAGGGCGATATGGACTTTGTCTGGATGGCGACTGGCATGTGGGACACAATTGATGTGGGTAACTGCAGGCTGTTATCAGGGAGTGAGTCTTAGCAGACAAAAGGCACAAAGAATGGCACTGCCCTCGGTGGCTTTAGAAAAACTCTCCACTATTATTATTGGTTTCTTTTTTGTGTCTTGAAAGAATGAATCCAGGTAGATAATGGCATCACCGACTGTGGAACTAGCACCAGGAAGATAACAAGTAGGGGACCAATTTAAATGTAAAACATAGCATAAAACATAGGAAGAGTAAACATATGCATTATGTCTGTCGGTTAGGAGATATTTGTCAAGTATCAAATATTCTAGACATACAGTGTTTCCTGTATCGTCATTACGCCATGGTTCAACTGGACTCTGTGGAAAAAGTCATGTGCTGCTAGAAAAATCTGTACTTATAAATTATTAAACTCATATTAGTTGCATTCTAGGTTCATTTTTAATTATGGGCTGCTCACAATGTGCCTGAGTGAAGCTTTTTACTATCCAAGATGCCTGAATTTGTGGGGAAATGTCGGTCTGGGGTCGCCTCGTTGGGTGCGCATCATCCTCTGACAAAGATCTGGCGGGCTTTATACTGTGAAGTACTTTTTTTTTCCTGTATCGGTTGAAACGTGTCCCATACTGAAATACAAAGATCCATGGGTGATGTTTTCCAAAAAGAAAATTCAGGAATATCCCGTGTTACAAGAAAACTGCTGCATTTAATATGGAACATTACTGGAACATTGATCGTCATTAGCCGCCATGGTAGAACCAGGATGATACCAAGTGTAGTGATTTCGATGTGTGAAAATGAGGACAGTGATGGCGACAGGAGACGCTTACAGCATCTGCCACGACAGCACAGACTCATGTTCTTTTTTACATCTGCTCAGTCGATGCATTAAAAATTCATTGTGGCTTTTTTTTTTTCTATTCACTACTCTTAGTCAGTATGTAGCATGTGAAAAATATAACAATAAAACTAGTAATCTATGGAGGTGTTTAGCTACAGTCTAGCTCCGAGGCACTTGAGTAGAGTTATTTGCGGTGACACGATTCATTCGTCGCCCCCCTCCCTCCTTGCAACAACCAAGTTGTGTGAACAGCAACTTTGCTGATCAGACTGTGGTGGATGCTATGCTAATGCATGCAAATTGTAATGACACACCAGTGGTTAAGCGCCGACCCGCTCGCGCACAATTCCTGATGACGGTGTTGTTTTGGGGCTAATGGCGTATGTAAACGGTTGCTCTGTCTGCTGTTGCTCTGCTGATGGTCCTGATAGAAGTTGAAGTGAAATGAGCTGAGACCTTCGCAGGCGGGTCAGGCATCAGACTAAAACAAAACATCTCACTTTTTTTTTTCCCCCTCCTTACTCGTTATCCACATCTCTGCCCTGGCGTTCAGTTTCTTCTTCTCCCGTGTCTTGTTTTCTTAAGAGGGAGGTCATTAAATTACGTCACCTGCGTAATTGTCCCTCTCCCTCCTTCAGAATCTATGAAGAGCTTCATACTTGAGTTATTGAATCGATGTTATTTATAAAATCAATTATCCTCCCTTCACTTTCTGGCACTCTTGCTCAGTTTTCTTTTTTTTTTCTATATTGACTCTCCCGGGACTCGTTCTCGTCAGCTCTTTATCGCCTCTCCTTCTCTCGTCTTATCTTGTCTCGTTGCCTCGCTCTCCAACTCTCTGGAGAGCCTGGCAGATTGTTTCAGTGCATGAGACCAGATAATCACTCCGCAGTCATTATGTCAGCTTTTCTCCCCTTTCTCTCTCTCTATCTCTCTCTCTATCTCTATCTCCTCCTCTCTCTGTCTGCTGGATCTGTATTGATGTGGAGAAATGCTTTGTCTTTACAGTCGGACATTGTTCACTAAAGATTTCTGCAACTGGCAAACTGAGCGACATAACAGGAGCGCCTCGGCGGTTCGAAAATGATTCTATTGATTATCCAGTATGAGTGGAGTTTCTTTGTCTGTACATCATGCATACATACGGGGCCCTTTAGTTTACAGAAGATGGTGCGGCAAGCGTAATAAGCACTAGCTCCACAGCATTTCGTGCGAACATGCCATTGTTCCTACAGTAACCCAACAAAGTCTGTGTGAGCTGTCCCACATTCACACTACGTCTCACTCCCTGCGTTGTCCTCGTCGGTGCGCGCAAACTTCTGATGTCTCTTTAGACGGATGAGGTCTGCTAGACTAAACACAAGACTTTATGGTTTCACAAAGAGTTGACCAGGGCCAAGCTCGCGAGTCCAGCCGCCTTGTTCAGATCCAACAATACTGATTTTGAAATCGGAAAATTCCGCCTGAAAGTGGAGCGAGATCGCTGCCAAGGAATGCCTCGCGCCTTGAAGCGAGCCCATAACATTTGAGAGATTGATGTTACCTGAGAGACGTTTCAGTCTATGGTGCGTGCGTGCGTGTGTGTGTGTTATAGCTGGTCCATTTTGCAGATGGAGAAATGAGCTGATTAGTCGACAGCAAAACTTGTGCATTGTAACGTTTATATAACCTAAAGGAGATGAGGTTGCTTAAACGCTTCTCCTGTACGTACGCATTCACTCCTCATGTGCCTTTGTTCACCCAGAGCAAACATAAAACCACGTTACACTTATTTACGGACAATACATAAGGCTGAAATGACTTTACGACTGAGCACTCTCTTAGTCCCCCTTAGGAGAGAAGAGCTTTACTTTTGAACAGCGAAGTCAATAAATGTCATCTAGATCCATGGCTCACCCGTAACAAAAATTAAATTCTCTCTCTGGTCGTTTGGGTAGAACAGTTTATTACACACATACGTTCTCTGGAGATATTTGCTGTCTTTGTTCTTTGTGTGTCAGTTCATCACGTAAGTGAAGTAAGAGGATTTTCTTCTATTAAAGATGAAGCACCTCATTTATATTGTGTTACCTTCAACTCTAGTAAGTAAGTACTTCTGCTGCTGCTCTTCTTATTCGAGGCCTCCTCATCTTGTGCTCATTTCCTGTCTGTGTTTGTGCCTTTCAGGTGGAGTGGATACAACAGCAGGTGGTGAAGAGGAGAATCAAGAGGGATTACAAACCAGCCCCGCCCCTTTCCCTGTCAAGCCCCGCCCACAGCAGCCCGGCCCAAAACAACATATTCTATAATGACGCCAAGTGGAGCAGTATGTGGTACATTGTGAGTACGCCGCGCGCCGGACTTCCTCCACGTTTGTGTGTTCGCGGCGCCGAAGCAGGCGATTCACAAGTTCAGACACGAACACGAGTCTATGTGTTGAGTTTGTGCTACACATTTGTGTTCTCTTCAGAGGATCGCATGCTGTGATTTGCCCACGTTTATCCAGTTTGTGGGTCAGAGGTCAGCTGAGGTCGCGGCATAGTCCTGATTACTGCAGGGTCAGTGGAGCGGAGGGATTTATGTGTCTGCGTTTTACTGAATAAAAGATTAGCGCGGCCACACTGACAAAACCTTTGCCTTTCCTTAATTTCAGATAACACGGTTTAGGGTCAAGGTGCAATGTTCTGTGGTTATTCTGGAGTATTTGTCACAGGACAGTCCATACAGAAGCAGAAGCGTTTTTCCTGTATTTTGAAATCATTTCTGTGCAGTGAAGTGCTTGAACTTGTTTACACGACGCACGCACTGCCCTCAAATTTGCATTTCAGCCGTTCACGGGCTTATCACAACTGTTTGCATACAGCCTCAGATCATTGCTCTTTTAGTTATACGTTCGTGTGTGTGCGGCTGAGTGTCCTCCGCTCTGTCAATTGTTAACTTAATATAGATAACTCCTGATACTTTGACCAGAAGTTTTCTATTTTTTAACCTTTACGGGGAACTCTTTCAACTTGGTTTGGATAGAGAAAAACATAAATATTTCCTCCGGTCATTTCTAACAAATTCACCTGACGTAGCCTCTGATTAAAACACAGAGAGGTTCTGTTGCTTTGTGTCCGATCTAATTCTAGACATACAGTGTTTCTTGTATCCGAGACTTACTGAAGAGCACAGATTTCCACTTATTACATGACGTAAGTTGTCAGACATGACTCAGATAATGAAGCAACTTGTAGCTCACATTGAGATCACGCATCTAAATGTTGCTTTGACATATTCATAAAAGCCCGTGACACATGCAATGCCTATGAATAATGGAACGTGTTGGATTAGCAATGTCAGACTTAAAAGGCTCATTGAAAGTCGAACGACGTGCTCTGTCCGAAATGTCTTTAATTTAATCTTTGCCTTAAAACAAAATCACGTTCAGGCGATGCAAAGATGTGAACTGCTAACCGCTGCAGTCCAAGCAGAGATGAAGTGCATTTTCACCCACTTAAGCTAATAAAGCTGTTTAGGTGTCTGTGTCAGTTCACTTTGTACCATGATCACTCATACTTAGCCGGTGACTCTGATCTGTTTTGGTTTGTCGATAGGAGATTTTACCAGGCTCCTCACAAGGTTGTCAACGTTCGTTTCAAACAGCCCAGACCATAAATGTTGTAAAGGAACAGTTAACAGTTTATGTGTTGTCACTGGTTGAGAGCCAGCTGATTAAGTTTATAGATCAGTGCTTATCAACCTTTCTGTTTGTTCATTTGTTTTAAATCAGTGTTGTGTTCAAGAGCATATTGTTTTTTTCATATGAACAGTGTAATAAAGCAGGTCCAGACTTCATGATATTGGGAAGATAACGGCCTGACCTGAAGGTTCAGGACAACTCATTTATCATAATGGTGGTACTTCCTGTCTTTCACTTCGTGCAGCCTGAAGACAGACATCAGCTTTCTTAACTCAAGGCAACCAGTTTCATTCACACTACTGGGTGTTTAAATTCTTGTTTCCAGTACTCGGTCCCTGGCACCACATTCACAATGACGTTATGCAAGCTTTGTTTTTCTGTGATGGCTATGTTACAGCTTGAACCAGGCCGTGTTACAGTAACCTTTCAAACAGTCCTTTGACTTGTTTGGACTTGTTTATGTAGATCGTGCGTCTGTACGAGATGCCTTCCTGTAAGTTAAGAGGAAGTCTTCTGAACCCCCGTGTCGTATGTTTTTCTTTTTCCTCCACCTGCTCTCCACTCGCCACCTGCTTCCGTCTCTCCAGCACTGCAACGACGACGTCCACAATTGCCAGTCGGACATGAACATCATGGGGGCGTGGAAGAGGGGCTACACGGGCAAAGACGTGGTGGTTACCATACTGGACGACGGCATCGAGAGGAACCACCCGGACCTCTTTCAGAACTACGTGAGTGTGTATGTATGCGCGTGTAGGGCGGCTATGAGGGGCCTTGTGCGTGCATGTTAGGCATTCAGTCATCAGTGAAATAACAGTTTATGGCAATTTTGGGAAGACATACGAATTCAGATGTGTGCGTGTTTAGAATAAGATCACTGTAATCTGATTACAAATACATGTGATGATTTCTTTTGTGGAGATAAATTGTACTTGGTGAATGACTAAGCAAACATTAAACGTATATTTTAGTTTAGAAGTAGGTGGTAATTATCCCTTTTTATCCGATGACGTGATCGACTGGTTGTAGTTGTGCGTCACGAGTTATATCGGAAGGGTGTGTAGGTTTGCTGTGTGTACATGTTTATTTGTTTGTGGTTGCATACTCGATGTGCATGCTGAGGTTTGCCGACCTCGGACCAAGGCCAGATAGTTGAGACTGACTTCTTGGCTCGAGGCGGCAGGTGAGGCCATCAATCAATTGTGCGGATAAAATGATTCACGCCCTGTTTGACGGCGCCTGCACTGCTGTTATTAGCTTCTTTTAATGCCGGGATTTGTTTATGCCGAAGGGCGAGTGGCGCGGCAGATTGGGTTAGCTCTGATTGCATTCGATTTACAGAACTGTTGAGAGTGATGCTAATGTGAACTGTTTGATTGGGTTAGAGGACATTTTTTTCCCCCTACAATGCAGTCAGACACGCACGCATCTCCTTTTCAAATGACTTTGCGCTGTTCCGTGATATTTTCTCTCCCCTGATCTCCACCGCGGCCGGCCGTTCTGGTTTTTGATGTAGTTCTTCTGACCTCCGTTTCTCCTCCAGGACCCTCAAGCAAGCTACGATGTCAACAGCAACGACGTGGATCCCATGCCTCGATATGACGCAACCAACGAGAACAAGTAAGAAAGAAAAAAAATCAAATAATGTAACCCACAACTGAGAGAGAGAAATGTCAGTTCAGCTGTTCATTTAGGGCCCATGTAAAATAAGCATGCGGCTTCAGTGTTTTGTTGCTACAATAGACAAACACTTTTCACATTCTCCGTGTTTTTCCGATTGATTTTTACCAGAAGCTCTGCGCTTCAGTGTGTTTATATTTGCTGAGTACTGACTTTGTTGTGGGTCTGATGAGTTACATTAGTGTATTTGATTGTGACATTTGTGGGTTGGCTGTGGGTTTTCTGTTTAGAATAACGGTGTGTGTGTCAGAAGAAGAAGAAGAGGAAGAAGATGAAAAAAAAGAAACTTGCTCGTCTATGCACTTGTGCCAGTTTGGCTCCGGTTTAGCGAGTGATTGTTGGGTGTGTGTGTGTGTGTGTGTTTGGCTGCAGCAGCCAAAGTGCCGTGGCAGTGGCTCAGTCCCTGCTGATGCATTGTCTTAAAGAGACATGAGGGCCACAGATGCAGCTTTTAAGGTTCGATTCATAGTTGACTATGACGTTATTGTGTGTGCGGACAGAAATCTGGTGCACTTCTTCACATTTCTTTTTTTTTGTTTGAACTAATTGTCATGACATTTACAGAGCTTGAGATCATCTTAGTTTAATCCAAGCATGGGGGTCGTCTTCCACGGCAGCTGAATACATTTGAAGAGCTGGCATGAAGCGGCTGGCAACTTTAAAACTGGTCAAAAAAAAGACAAGCACATATGAGATTTCGCAGTAATAAGCTAACTTTAGTTGTGTCTGGCAAACTGCAGATTGTTGTCAGACTCTGTTTTATAGCAACTTTAAAAGTTAAAGAGGAAAAGAGCAAGTATGTTATTATCTTCTATGTAGCTGTCTGAAGCAGCTCATGTGGTTGTGCCGGCATCTGTTTCTTTAAACACGAACCATCGTGTGGTTGCTGACTTTTAAGTATCGTCCACAGGTAATTTATCCTCTTAAAACAAACTCTCTGAGTCTAATGCTCTTTAGTTGAAAACGCAGTGTTGTGTTGTTGCACTGGCTTCGTTTTTTTCGGCTGTTTAAAAGCTAGAATATCTGCCAGAATATCCACAGATGCTGTAGGTGTACTATGAAACCATTATCGCTTTCTCTGTCATGATGGATTTTATAGAATATATATTTTTTGCTGATAGCTTCCTTGATAGATCTGCGCAGCTATAAATAATACCCAGAGCCTCTCCATATTAACACCTGGGTGGGAAAATATGTACTAGACGCACACATACTGAAAACTGTGCAAAACTGGAAATCTATTTAAACAAGTGTCCTTTGAAGCCTTCAGAAAATCCTACAGTATTTGTGTCTGCGCTGACTGTTATTCACTGCACAAAGGTTGTATAGTTCTGGTTGAGCAGAGAGGTCCCGGAGTGACTGTGCCACAGATGTGTAGAAGATGGAAAATACAGGCAAGTGCAGACAAAGGCTGGAAAGATGGCCAGACAGACGATTTTATGGATTACTGGAGTGAAGTGGACTGAGTGGAGGCTGTTGAAGCAGTTGGAAGCGGGGAGCCAGCGGTTTGGCTCATTAACTCTGATGAAGGGACCTATCGTTGATTTGCCGTCATTTAATATGTTATACTTTAACCTGCGCAGTTTCATTTGTCAAGATTATGAGGTCACTCTAAACTAAATAAAACCGAGGATCCAGTGCTTTGTAGAAAAGAAAAACAAATTAAAACAAAATGGTCAAAACCTGGCGGTGTATGTTACGCATTCAGCCGTTCTTTTGCTTCGTATGTTTTCTCTGTGGAGGAGTGAAGCCCTGAGATAGATTATGAATGGAGAAAGTTAATTCAGTGACATACAGTAGTACTCCTCTTAATGAGCGTTTTTTTTATTTCTTTCACTACTAGTAGCCTGGCAGTATATGGCATTAGCAAAGAAACCTATAAACCATGTTATTGCACGAACAGTGGAGCATGTTAACATTAGCTCTGCTTATTTCCTGAATTGATTCATAAGGTTTCGTTATGATTCAGTTCAGTATCGATCCAATTAAAGAGATTTCAGATTCAAAACTGATTGCATATGGCTCTGCTGTCGTCCTGCTCTTAAATGCTGCCACACGTTTCATGCCCTCTCAGTTTTAGCGTCTGTTTTGTCTTGGCTCTGCCTCACACGCAGACTAATCTTGTTGCATGGTCTCACCAGACTAGGAATGCAAAACCAGTCCTGTGTGACCACAGTGAGATTTCGGACGAGAGGATGCGGGAAATGGGATATATTTAACAAGTCAATCCAAGTGAAAATCTTCTTTTTTTTTTTTAAACCCAGCCCTAGTCAACATGAGATCATTGGATTATAATCAGACAGGCGGTCGTCAGTCTGAGCGCTTCCCTGGACTCTCAAACTTCCCCCGTGCCTGTCCTCCGGGGCTTCGATAGCTAGATGCTGGGTTTCCATGGCAGCGGTCAGAGCTGTTTCCGGGGGTGTAGTGATGCAGATGTTCTCTGCAGGAGGTTTGCATGCGTGAGTGTGTTTGTGCCGATCCAGAAAGGGGGTGTTTTTGAGCGTGCGGCGGACACAAACACACTATGTTTGTTTACGCTGGTCGCTGACCCGGGCCGATTGTCACCACTGCAGTTACTGGTGGAATGTTACCCTGGTGTGTGTGTGTGTGTGTGTGTGTGTTGGTGTAATTTTGATTCGTAGAGAAGTGTTAGTAGCTGCCATTGTTCTTCTGTGTGTGCTCGTGTGCTGCCCTCCAAAAAGAGCACCCAAACTGTTCCTGTGCAAATGTACGTAACATTTCAGTCACATTAGAGAAAAAAAAATCAAGCATTCCAGAAATATTTATGAAGTTTCCCACATTTGTAACACTTACTCCACTTCAACCATCTAGTTTACGATTACTTCAGCCTGAATGTACATATTTGTGAAGGGAAAATGTGTTTATGTGTAAGTGTCCGTTCGTTCCACTTCAAAAGCTGCATATTTACGGTAGAGGTTGTGTGCATGTATATACAGCACATGTCCTTGTGTTAGCCTTCTCCAGCTCCAGTACGTGGTGTGTGTGTGTGTGCGCGTGTGTTTAGATTTGTGTATTAAGCTGTTCACCCCCCCCCCTCCTCAGACACGGCACACGGTGTGCAGGTGAAGTTGCCGCAGCTGCAAACAACTCGCACTGCATTGTGGGAATCGCCTACAATGCCAGAATAGGAGGTGAATATTTCTATTTATTTGTATTCATTTCATTATTTTTTACCACTTTCTGAAGAGAGATAGTCTTCATCAATCTTTGTCTGCATTATTTCTGTGTTTGTGCATCAGGTGTGCGAATGTTGGACGGAGACGTGACGGACATGGTGGAGGCCAGGTCCCTGAGCCTCCATCCACAGCACATCGACATCTACAGTGCCAGCTGGGGGCCCGATGACGACGGGAAGACCGTAGACGGACCGGCATCTCTGGCCAGGCAGGCCTTTGAGAACGGCATCCGCACGGTGGGGGCACATGCACACGCGCGTTCACATTTGCATGCTGAAACACTAAAATAAACATATGCTTTACAGATAAGCCGAGGCTTTGATATTAGTATTCACATCGCAAGACAATATGTATACTTCCAAGCAGATGTGCATTTCATTCTCATATTCCAGACACTTGTCTGCCTATCTATACCTCTGAAGCTCCTCCAGAGAGAGAAAGAGCGCCCCTGGTCTATTAGCATAAAGTATATTAATTTACATATTCATTGCCTGCTTTATGTACCTGGTGCTGTGTTGTTGGCTGAGTGGAGTTGAAAGGCTATAACAGAGGTTAAGAGGGGTCAAGTCATTTACTGGTTACATCCCCCGAACAAATATATATCTACACATCTCACGAAGCTTACTACAGCTGACTGATAGCTGCTGTTTGCTTAAGGAGAGAGCTTTACAGTACATAGATGGAGATGAGATCCGGGCAGCGAAGGGACTCTAGTGCTAGTGGACATAGACGCCGTAACCTACGTACATAGCCTATGCCGGTGTGAGCCATTTATACTTGTGCACCTAGCAGTCTGGCTCGCTCTGTGAAAACGCTTTTTGTTTCCACTTCCTGCTTCACATTCAACAATGGCGACCAGTTTTCTTGGAACAAAACTTTTGCCGAAGACGAGGTGCACAAGTGCTTGTATCTTCGAACCTCCTCAGTCAGTCTTTTTTTGGTGTGGACCATTTGAATTAATCCAAAACAATCGATTTGTAAGGTGCAGAAATGGACAAGCTGCCGGAAACACGCTACTGCCAAGAGGACCAATCAGTGACGAGTAGTTTCTGGGGAGGGGCACGGCAGGCGACACCGTTAGGGTCTGCACAGGGTCAGGGCTGTCAGATTGTCGCAGAAGCAGAAAAAAAAGGCACAAGTAACTAAATATATAAATAAATAAATAAAAGCGACAGGCTGTTTTCGCTGTTGCCCCTGACAGGCTGCCCTTTCAAGATGACAGAGGTGAGGGAGATATCTGCCTGAGTATGTGCTTGCATGCCCACCCGCTGTTGTGTGTGTGTGTGTGTGTGAAGCTGAGTGGAGATGGCATGCTTGTGAGTGTAACATGTACCTGGGTGACACCTTGAGGAGACGGTTTATCACAGAGAGCCGAGGTGTTCGAGATAACACTGACAGCTGTGGAGGCAGTTTATTCTCTGGCTTGTGTTGCCGCGTGTTTGACAGACAGGCGTTACCCGATGTGCGACACGTTCTTAATTAGTTTTACGCATATGGATGAAAGGGAAAAGATGCGCCTCTGTGTTTACTATGACACAAACTATTACAAATTAGTGGATCATAAAAAGAAAGTCCATTAGAATACTGTGTTTTTCCGTCATAGAAATTATTATCAGTTAAACTGGCACTACATTTGTGCACTTATAGAACGTGATGCTATTTTTTGATCTCTGCTCGATGATAGCTGTCTATCAGTTCTTTCTTTGTCCCTTTCTCTGTTTTCCTAACTGCTTGTAAAAGCCCTCTCCATCGCTCTCAGCTCTCGAGCATTTGCTCCCGTCTGATCCCCCTCTCTCACCGAGAGGGGCTTCACTGCTTATCACTGCCTGACAGAAGCCCTCTATTGAAGAACTCATTCTACCTTTTATTCCTGTGTGTGCAGCATTTTTTTTTTTTTTTGTGTGTGTGTGTGTGCGTCTTGACAGTAAAGATTGCAGTGTCAGTTTGTCAAATATCTTTTTCTTTTTTTTTTTCACCGACTCCTGGCTGAACTCTGCCTTCATAACTCGTCATCACCGGCTCTGTGACGCCCTCGGTGTTTCTCCACCAGGACCGGGGTTTACATCATACTTAACTCGACAGTTTCTATTGGAAACAGTTTGCAGGAAAGTTAAGTCGCACCTGAAGTTGATGTAAGCTCACTATGAGAAACTCACTCAGGTCACTCTTAAAGAGTTATTTGCTATATGGCTTCAAATGTCAACTGCTACCAGATATGTCACCACCGTCTATCCGGGTTCTTGTAAGCCATGTTTTTCAACTTCCAACTCTTTTCAAGCCTGTAATACGTATATATTTGACATATTTGACCTGACGTGATGCTATCAAATGAGCCGAACACCCGCATACCTTTAAGTAAGGAACGACTGCATGTGTTTGGTTCCAGTGATCTCGCCTCCTCTGCTGCAGCACCATGACCGGAGACAGAAATCCACTTTGCTCAGTCCAACATTTAAAAAAAAGAAAAAGAAAATGTTACTAACACAGCATGGCACTAAGTAATGCCAATTTTTTCTTTGGAAAAAAGCAAAACATCCACAATATTTTGGCCAGTTAAAACATTGTGATTACTGAACTTGGATCAAATCACATCAGATGCGATGCCAGACCCTCACAGGACTGCTGAGGACTTTAAATGTCTGGCTGCCTTAAAGCAAAGCTCTTTTCTTCATTCAATTATTTCTGCTCGCAGAACCCAGAATCCGTTTCTCCGCTTTGACAGGAATTAAATGATCATTCAAAAATTAAGCCAAACCCAAGACTAGTGAGCTGTAATTACCTCTAAGTACTCAGACAAACATTAAGCCTCTTATTCTAACCTCCATGCGTCTTTTCCTGTCAGGGGAGGAAGGGCCGCGGCTCCATCTTCGTGTGGGCCTCGGGCAACGGCGGGCGCAGCAGAGACCACTGCTCCTGTGACGGATACACCAACTCCATCTACACCATCTCCATCTCCAGCACAGCAGAGAGCGGACGCAAGCCCTGGTACCTGGAGGAGTGCTCGTCCACACTGACCACCACCTACAGCAGCGGGGAGAGCTACGACCGAAAGATTGTAAGTGTGTGCGCGCTGGATTTTGAGAGCGGTCGCTTAACACGCTCATAGAAGCGTATTAGTTCTTGAAAGCAGTACAAAGCTCTCTCTCTCTCTCTCTATCGTGGCCTCGTTTTACTTCAGAGCCTGAATGCCCTCCACCCTGATTTAATTTGAGCACAAGACACTGCAGATAAAGCCCGGGCAAGATTTAGGGTTTCCAGCTTTAAGGGAGATTTGCAAATGTGCCTTTCTGTAAATTTGCACATCCAGTCAATAACAGTTCAGAGCGCACCGTAGCACAGCTTGGCATTTTACTTGGCCTTCTGTGAGTGTGCTTGTGGGTCTGGCGGTGTGACCTCGATTGACTCGAATCGACCAAATCACTCCCATGACCCACTGGGATGGACAGTGACAGTTGGCTGCTTTGAACCAGCTTGTCTGGCAGGGTCCCGCTACATTCCTCATACTGACCCCACAGATGGACGCAGACACACAGACACGTTTGTATGGCTGTCTTTGTGAGGATATTCGCTGAAATAATGCACTGAAACAAGCCCCTTACCCCAAACCTAACCATAACGTAACCGTAGCAGCTCTATAGAGAAGTCACTTTGCACAAATGTCCTCACTCCAGTGGTGTAAAACTCAAACTGGTCCTCAGGAAGAAAAGTTGCAGAAGAGCGCACACACACACACTTCCAGCTTACCTCCGGCTCTTTAACAGTTGAACCTCATATGTCTGAATCTCAGCCTGTCTGCTGGAGCACATACAGTCCCCTCTACTCTACGGTAAAGACCTCTTTCACTTCTTACTAAACCATTTCAAATTCTGTGTGTGTGTGTGTGTGTGTCTTCAGATAATCCCTCAAACTTTTTGGTCCGGGAAAGGTCCTTTTGATGAGGGCTCAAACTGGAAGTGAGCCAAGCTTTTCTTGGCTGACTGAGTGTCAAGCTGCCTGACTAGTTGGCTGATTAAAGTCCATACAATCAAAGCGAACATACAGCTCCTCAGCAACGTGTTTTACTACCTCTTATTGCGCATTACGCTGCGTCCTTTGCGTCTCCTGGTGATTTGTGTACTCGCGTGTTAGCGTCAGGCCGCGTGTCAGGGCTGGAATGTGAGTTCGAGGAGTTTCAGGTGTGTTAAATCCTCCTGATCCTCACGACTTCAGTCACTGTCTGTCTCTCTCTACCTGTCATCCTGCCATCACCGTCACTCTTGGCTCCTCTCCTTCAGTCTCCCCACCTCATCTGTTTGCTCATGGCTTTCTTATCTCGCCGCTTTCATTTTGGATGTTGACTCCACCTCTGCTGCCTGTCCACTTTCCTCTTTCATTTCTTCTTTTTTATATATATATAATTCCTGTATCTCCTCCGTGTCTCTCTGTCCTCTCCCTCTAACTCTCTGGCCTTCTCTATCCACAGATCACAACAGACCTGAGACATCGGTGTACAGACAGTCACACGGGGACATCCGCCTCTGCACCTATGGCTGCTGCCATTATTGCTCTGGCCCTGGAGGCAAAGTAAGATCCACTTAACCTCATACCTTTGCCCTATGCTTACCCTCTAAAGCCTCCTTGTGCTCTGGTCTCAGTCATGTATAATGAGAACACGTGAAGCTTGTGTCCATTTAATGGTCGGCAGGTTTGCTTCTTCTCAAAATATTGTTTTCATAGCTATGTGTGGAGGTATGCAGCTATGTAAACGACATGAAAGGAGATATCAGCTGATGGGTTTTACCTGTTATTTCCAAATGGTGGACAGTGTGTGGATAACAAACTGACATTTTTCACTTCCCAGGCAGAGAAAGTGTTTTCAGTGGTTTGGGAACATTTCAGTGTAAGGATGCTCTGCGTGACATCTTCTGTCTATAAACAACAGATTAAATGTTGTATATCCCACTTCGATAATCGGTACCTGTGTGTTTTGAACTACTCAGCCGTGAACTGTACTTGAACTTCGCCAGGATTAAGCCTCTCAGCTGTGAAGTGACAAACATATATATATATTTATATGCAGTCTATACACACTGTAGCCTGTCGTGCCAGTGGCGGCAGCAGGAGGTCACTTACGACAAATTATAAAAACACCAGAACATGATCACGCTCTGCATGAAGGCTGGAGGTTAAACGTGCCCAGTTCTTCTGTCTGGAGACGTCTCAACCCTGAGCTTTCTGCCGTTTTATGTCTGTTTAAGTTCAGATGATCACATGTGTTTGCGTAGCTGTGGGTGCTAAAAAAAAAAATCTTCCTTGGTACACGGTGTTCCAGCACAGCTGTCAATAAAACGGTAGGCTGTAGGTAATGCAGTGAATATTTATGGTATATGGATAAATTATATCTGCGTTGGTGTTTGCAAACTTTTCCATTTATTCAATATAATTGTGTCATTATTGGTGGAAAAGTGTTTGAATATTGTTGTATCATGTTTACAAGCGTTGCACTTGCACGTTTTTTCTGCTTTAAACGTATAAACACTTTATATCTCGGATTCAAGAAGCAGATTATTGCACGGCAGAAAGGACATTCCTGAGCCGGGTCTTTTTGTGACATGCTGTGCGTTTCTGCTAGACGGCCCTGCCATTATGAAAGGACCATCAAAAAAGTCCAAAAATCAGATGCTGAAAACCATTTTTTTCCCCCATTTGGTTTCAGCGTCCCGGTGTGAGTCGCAGCAGAAGCTGCTCCGCTCCTCTTTGAAACCTGTTGAGGGGCTTAATTTGTGTTAAATTCATGAATTGGAAACAGCGCGGTGCAGGTGCAGAGACTCTGAATTAGGCCCATCATCACATGTTGAGCAGCTCAGTTTGCCGAGGTCACTTCGTTTAACCTGGATAATCCAATCCAAATCCTCCCTGTAGAAAATATTCTCGGTTTCCAGGCAGTGCTGGGCACATAAGCCTGTTTCCTCAACAAGATTATCACACACGCTTTCTTGCCTGTCTGCTTTCTTCTTCTTCTTCTTCTGGCTCTCACTTCCTCTCCGTCGTACTCACTGTGCCTCCACTGACTTCATGATGGTCTTTTTTTTTTTTTTTTTTTACTCCTCCGAGGCAAATACTATTCTTTCGTTTCTTTTTTTCCTGTCTGTTCAATGAGTTTCTTGCAAGCATGCACATGCACTCCAATTGAGGATAGGATGAAAGAGGCAAAAGGGAAACAGTTTAGACAAACTCAGTCCTGAACTGATGGTATCTGCTCTTATCTGGTGAAGGAGGGCGAGCAAGTTTCTGCGATAAACAAGTCACGATGCCATTACGCTAAACTTCCCTAAACTCTTTGTTGTGAGGTATTTTCCTTTGGAGCGAGCACGGACATGGCGCTTGAGAAATCTCTCATGCGCCGTTGTCCTCAGAAGTTCAAGCAGCAGCTTTTTTAGAGCGTCCGAAACGTTACTTTTTTTTAGTCTTGATGGGACGTGAAGAAACTAGAGTGGGTGAAAGTTGAGAAGGAAGTGAGGGAAGTGAACGACCGTCCATATGAGCCTCATCTCCTGGGAGGTTTTCAGAAACATAAAAACAAGAACAAATGAGTGAAAACTTTAAAATTCACCCTGCAGAGGCAGATACAAATATATATGTATGAGTTACAGTTTATTGGATAATCCTCCATCAATGAAACGAACTAAGGTTAAATGTAGACGTAATATTGTAATGTTTGACTTTTTGCCTCCTCGTTTCTTCCGTTGCCCCCGCCCCCCCAGTTTGCCCCTGTGTGTTTTCATCCATAATTACACTTGAGAGAAGCACCAAGAAACCTATACGAGACTCTGATTTGCTGCTGGTTTTCCCCAGTATGCGAGCTGCTCCATTAATTAGTATTGGCTTGTTTATGGGGAGGCAGTCATGGCCTAGATAATGATGCCAAAGTCACTTTTAATTAATGACCATAAAACATTTATGGAGCCATAATTACAAAGTGGCAGCTAAGCCTATTAATATTGATCTGACCATTAATTATTCTGACTTTCATGGGATTTATCTGTGCTTCCATCCTTTTAACTATTACTATTATAGTTTTCGTCCGTTTCCTCCGCGTTGTGCAGTTGGATTTGATAAGTGAGGACGCACTAGTGAATTAGCTGTGAATGTTGGACTTGTGCGATTCCTCGTTACTGTAAAATGTCCCTTTTTAGTCTAATCTTGGTCACATCCTGGAAACGGGATTGAAAAGGTTTGAAAGGGTTTAGCTTTCATACTCAGGTGTTGTTAATTTAAGAAGGAATTTAAAACGGCAACTTAGATTCTCTGTGAGGAATTATTTTCAAAACCGGAGTGTAGGTGAACCAGGGCTGTCACAGATGTGAGCAGAAGTTGAGCAGTCAAAATTCTTGTATCCTAAGCGTGCAGATTTTATCAAACATTTTTTTTTAAATCTTGGCTTATCTTAATTTGATCCAGTTGCATGAAAGATGCCGACTAAAACGTTAAACTTGGATTTTATCTGTAATCTGGTAAAGTCTGCAGCTAAATGTGAGACCCAGAGACCCCCCCCCCCCCCCCCCCAGATGTTCAAGCTTTTAAACGTGTTTTGGTTTAATAGATTGCAGGAAGCTTTGAAAGAACCTGCTCTTATGCAAGCGTCCCACCAGCCAAAGGCCTGTTGCAATCGGTCTCGCTCTTATATCATAACCGCGTATCTTCTTCCTCGCTCCTGAAACCCAAATGTTGGGTTGCAAACCTAAAATATCAGTTTTAGGTCAAAAGCTTCGGAGTATTGCGAATTGTGGAGGTTTCAGATGGCGAGGGAGTGACATGAGGGAGCAGAGCATCTGGCCAGCATATGAGATTGAAGGGAATCCCAGGAAACTTGGTGACCCACTTCTTCCCGGTTTTTCCTTTTAATGTAGCGTTTGGACATCAAAGGAGTGGAGACACATGGCTGCCATCTTGTAATGGATCTCACGTGAGATCTGAGAAACTAAGGACGGACGAACACGCTCCTATGCCATCCATCTCCATCCACGTTCTCTGTAATTTTCTCTCTCGTTATACATTCAGCCTTCTTTCCTCCTCATTGTGCTTGTGTTTATTTAAACCCCTTTGCTCTGAACTTTTTATGTCCCTCTTTCATCTCCTGTGCTGTTTGGATGTTTGGTGTAGGTCTCAATGTTTTGGTCAGTACAGTAAATGATCCAGTAACCTTGTACTCATCACCGTTCCTTAGCATTTACGTGTATGTGTTACATGTGCTATTTGAATATCGGTTGGTGTACGAGCAAACTGTCCTTGTCGCCTGTTTACCTAATTCCTACTCAACTGTGTGATTTTATGTTTTATCTTTTTACACTATGATAAATAAATGAATGCGTTTTTGTGTGTTTCTTCTCTTAGTCCTCTTCTGACGTGGAGAGATGTGCAGCACATCATCGTAAAGACCTCTAGAGCGGGACATCTCAGCGCTCCTGACTGGAAGACCAACGCTGCTGGTTATAACGGTAGTCACACACACGTACACACACATGTACACACACACACATACAAAGACATACTTACAAATACTGCTGGACAAATAAACCTTCAAAATAAAAATGTGAAAGAAAGGTTGAGGTCTACCTCTTAGTAGATTACAAAAAACAAAATGGATTGATTCAACCATGAATCCAGTTGATTTGGGTAAGTTAAAAGTCACTGTAGAGTTTTAATCAGCAGTTTCCATCAATAATAATCAATAAAAAGTCTTAAAATAGAGTTGATTTTATTCAAAAGTATCTTCAGTTTGTTCCTATAACTGCTGGCGATAATGGTAATTATCGTTGGCGATTAAAATAGCTGCTTAAGCTTAAGTCTGCCTTATGTTTTCTTTTATTATTTTTTATTATTAACGTGTCCAGCAGACATTGTCTCAACACGCCAGTTAAGCGTTGCATTTACCGTTCCTGGTGGGATTCAGGGTGTTTGGCAAAACAAAACCGTTACAGGGACGTCAACATGCGGCGTTTTCACTGGTGATTGGTTTCTAAAATCAGAAGAGGGTTGATGAGCAGTTTCCAAAAATGTTTCCTTCTTGCTTGTTTAAGTACGGCGCCGCCAGCTGCCATCTGTCAGGGTCCATGTGGTGGGTGCTATTTTGTTACTTTGCGTGTGTGTTAAATGCGTACCTGTGTGTTTCTGTGTGTGTGTGTGTGTGTGTGTGTTGGAGACAAACCAAGAGTGAGAACTAAGGGTCAGCCAGGCTGCAGGCCCAGTGTGCCTGGAGATTTTCCAAGTGACAGAACAGGGAAGGGGTGGGGGTTGGGGAAGTATGAAAGGAATTCATATTTGATTAGCTGTAACCAAAAGCTGAGTGGTTTCCCAACTCTAGTTGTCATTTTTAGACAATTGCGTCTGTATTTTCATAGTACACACAACAGAAACAGAGTGTTTTTTTTTCCACATTTAATAAACCGTATTACTAGATTCCCTTTTTCTTTTTTTTTTGAATAGTTTAGCGCAGAGGCAGCTAGGTAGTTTTCTGATCAGCTGTGACTTTTTTTTTTTTTACCGTTTCCTGCAGTCAGTCACCTGTATGGCTTCGGCCTGATGGACGCAGAGGCGATGGTGAAGGAGGCGGAGCGATGGAAACAAGTCCCTACCCAGCACGTCTGCGTGGAGAGTGCAGACCGACAAATCAGGTAGAGCACACGCACAGAAATAATGCAAACTGTAAGCATCTCTGCTTTAAGCTGTAGAAATTAAACATGCACCACAAGGCCAAAAGTAGGTGCACATGCCAACATTTTTGGAGAATATGCTCCCACTGAGCAACGAGAGCGTCATAATCTGCCTCTTGAGTGATGGAGACATGTTTTGAACTTGGCGTCCAGGTTCACCCCAAAGGTTTATGATGAAGCTGAGGTCAGGACTCTGAGCAGGCCCTTGAAGTTCTTTCCAACCAAATTTGTAAAATCACTCCATGGTCCTCTCTTTGTCCGCAAGGAAATGACCCTCCCCAAACAGCTGCTGGAAGCTGGAAGCACATTATTGTCTGAGGCTGAGCTTTCCACTTAATTTAAACTGGAAAAACTAAAGGCATGCAGACTGGTTATGTCCACATAAAATTTATCTCAAAGTCTACCGCTGTGGCTGTTTTGTTGTTAAACATGTATGTTAACTGTTGTAGACTTTCTTTAAAGTGACAGTGTGAAGTCTGTCTAACGTCCGTAAAGTATATACAGTTAAACCATTAAGTGTGACAAAAATGTGGCTGGATTATAACTATGGAATAAGCTGGTTTTGTGTGCCTCCCTTAGAGCCCCTCTCTCTGCCTCAGTCTGTTTCGCTCTCTCTTTCAGTTGTACTGTCTTTTCTTTTCTTTTCTTACTTTTTTTTTCGGTCCCTGGTGTTTTGCACTGGCATGTGTTTGAGAGTGCGGTTGTGCAAGCTGTACCTTGATAGGGGCCAAGCATTAGTTCTGGCAGGGTGGTTCTCACATAAGACCTTTACTATGTGCACACACACACACACACACTCGCGCACACACACACACACACACACACACTTACTTACATAGAGAGAGCCAGGGCTTCACAGCTTGTTATTCTTGATGCAGCTGGAAGCCTGAGCACTGTTCTGTGTTAGGCTGGCTGCCTGAACTTGGGCCCTGAACTGGTTTGCTTTCAGTCGAAGGCTCAGTGGCCAGCGACTGCGGCATTATCAGTGTCATTCTGTCTGTTCTGCTCCAGCGCACAAGTCGGCCCATATGAGGCTTATGTAAAGTCTAGCTCGTCTCAAAGGCGCGGAGGCCTCCGCGCTCTTGTAATGTGCGTTGGCTAATGGAGAAATACCCGCTGTTGTTGCATGAAACAAATAAAAACAGCCCCATCATTTTATCCTCCCTCGTTTTCCATGAGCTGGGTGTTTGTCAGAAGAGTTAGAGAGATATGTAAATAGCCTTATAGCATTGTTCTCAAACAGAATTACACCATCCTGCAGCCAAATGAAAGCAAAACGCGGCCGTCACGAAACAAACGGCTTTCTCTTGTTTTGCTTTTGGGATGAAGTCAAAACGTTTCATGTGCAACACAATTCTTAATTGAGTTTTCAGGCCGCCCCCAAAACGCCTGAAACATTCTTCTCTGCACACAAAATACTGAGCAAGTTTATGTGTAATGTCATGTGTGATGAATGTGCTTGTGACTGTAAGATGAGGAGAGTAAACCAATCAGGAGAAGAAGTGCGCCTCTGGTGTTTTTACAGACATGAGTTTTGGAAGCAGGCGTTCTGCATCTTTTACACGTCTCTGGAGGTGTGTGCTCTATGCGTCTGTATATTATGCTTCTAGTGTACGTTTTTACATAAGTTCAGTATCACCTCGGCGCTGTGTTCCCACACACCCTCTGGCTGGCCTCTCTGACTACGTTTGGTAATGTCTGGCTGCAGCTGATCTCCGCGCTCCGCTTGAAGTATGCACCAGGAAAACGGTGCGATCTGTGCGCTGCGAGGCTGGTGGTAATGAGCGATGCATCTGCCGTGCCTGGTCCCATGCGTATGGTCCAGTTATCTGTGGAGTGTCTCAGAGAACAGCCAGAGCTGTTATATGGGCTCCAGACTCCCCAGACATTACTGCTGACGATAAATGTTTTCTCTCCCATCCATATTCCATCAGTTCTCCCTGAGCTCATCCAGCTTTGTGTTTTTTTTCTGTAGCTTTAATGTAAATTGTTTATGTTGACCATATTTTAGCTGCTCAGCTTTGCAAAGTGGAAAAGATCAGACGAAGAGCAAAGCGTGCTGCTTTGATAAATAACACACTATCGCACCTTTCATACTAATTCGCTGATCTAATTGATATGAGAAAGATTCGTTTAATTCCCAAATGTTGTCAGTTTGAGCTGCATCTCTCAGTGAAAATGATTTGTGTCACCTTGATGGCCAATTTTGGCCTTTCACAAAACAAATTGATATTTATAGCAGTAATTAATGATCCGTGGATCGGGATTAGACAGCCTGAATGGCAAAAGAGAACATTTTTTACTAATCGAATAAACCACTCTGTTGCACTTTGTCTCAATTAATCCCCGAGCCAAGTTTGAGAAGTACGCCGTTCCAAAAAACATCTTTCACAAAACTGAAGATGATCTATACCAGCTGATAATTGGCTCAGGGTAATTTTCCTCTCAGAGATAAACATGTGTGCTCTATCACTTGGCAAGTAAAAAAAATAAATGTCATTGCAGTGATTGTAACCCTGACAACAGGGAATCTAATGAAATGGTCTCCAATGGCAGATAGAAACAGTCCAACTCACTGGCAGTAATTATCTTTCCACCCACCACTCTGGAGAAAGTAGCTATTGTAATCGTTTTATATATATTTTTTGACAGCAAGTGTAATCCACCAGCTCTGTTTACAGTGAGTAAACCCTGCATGCTATCCAGTTGCTGCAAAGAGCTCGAGTGTTGAGTTGGCTCAGGTGCTGTGCAGCGGCGACGTACGACCGTTTCCTCTAAAGTCTTGTGCTGGCAGTCGTGGCATACATTGTCCCCTCTTCTGGATCTGTCCCTGTCTTTAGTGTTGTGTTGCTGTTACATTAGCTCATACCCCAGATGTTATTCAAGGGGGCCGTCAGATGTTTGTGTTGGCTGTTCAGAAATCTTTTTGCTGCTCAGCCATGCATAACAGACAGAGCAAATAATGTTCTCTGTCTTTCTTATCGTGCTCTTTGGTTCCTTTGACATGTTGAGGTTTAAATCTTAATAAAGTCTTTAGCGCATGCCCTTTGGGTTTTTCGGGCTTTGATCAAAGGAAATCCACGTGACTGCTTTTAGGTGGATTGGAAATTGATGTTGAGAGTCACTAACAGCATTTTTGGCACAAGGTGACTGAGTGTAGTGAGACAGTTGCACAGTCCACAGTGCCAGTCCCTGACAGAGTAAACACAGCACTGGTACTACAGGTACATTTAGGCTAAGGTCATGCAGATATGATCTTCAGCTAAATCGTTTGAGGTGAAGATGATGCTGAGCCAGCTCCTCACCTCTGAAACCAACCACTAATTCACATTGAAATTTGTATATGAATGGTTATGTTTCCAGTAGCTAAACTGGAGTGATCAAGCATTTCCACAAGAATTCAAGCTGATTGACTTTATCATGTTATGTCATATTTTTGTTCTTTCAATATCGGTCATAGCTTGGAAATCAGCCACAGCTGTGTCATCAATTGATCAAGTTTTCATGCTACCAACACCGTCCATGAACCACGGTTAAATTGTGTTTGAACGTGTTATTCCTCCGATCGTTCACCGTCTAATCGGCATCCCCGTCCTGTCCCGTCCTGTCCCGTCTTGTCCTCCAGAACGATCCGTCCAGAGCATGCTGTCCGGTCGGTGTACAAGGCAACGGGTTGCACCGACAACCCCAACCACCATGTGATCTACCTGGAGCACGTGGTCGTACGCATTACAATTACACACCCTCGCCGCGGGGACCTGTCAATCAACCTGACCTCACCCTCAGGGACCAAGTCTCAGCTGCTTGCCAACAGGTACAGAATTAAAAAGAGTCATAAATGCTTGTTTAGTTATAACACCGGAAGGCAAACTGTGATTTCAGTGACTCAGTAAACTCAAAACGGTCCCGTTTGTCTACGGTTTATTTGAGGCTATGACTGTGTTTTCTTGAAGGCTTCTTTGAGTTATGTCTTCACCTGATACGACTGTGTGATTTGCCTGTGTGTATCTTTGATTCCCAGGTTGTTTGATCACTCCATGGAGGGCTTTAAAAACTGGGAGTTTATGACCACCCACTGTTGGGGCGAGAAGGCAGCAGGCGACTGGGTCCTAGAGATCTATGACTCACCCTCTCAGCTCCGCAGCCAGAAAGTACCCGGTATGACTCTGTTAATCGTTTAATTAATTAAAAAGGCCATCCTGAGCCTCCATATGTTCTGGCATTTATTTTTGAAGAAAAATAGAAGCTGTGTCTGGAACAGTTGCTGCGCAAACACATGTCGGAGGCCGTGACTTTATCCACGGAACTTACCCACTAATTTAGAGTCTCAAATAGACGCAGAGGCTTCTAAAAAGCTGCTATGTCTGTCACTGTAATTCCATGTAACTTGTTTGGCTTTATTTTGGACATTTAATATGATATTATCTACTCGTGGAAGCTGAAAATCTTTGACTCAGTTCCGGCTCTCTGCTGTTGTGTGTTCACGGTGGGGAAAAAATAAATAAAACCTACCCGACCAAGTGAAATAATTATAACGAACTCTCTGCATTTGAGAAACACATTCAGATAAAGATTCACTGCTGCACGACATCAGGACAGACTGAAATGATTCTTACAAGGCGTGTGTTTTCCTCAGGCAAGCTGAAGGAGTGGTCACTGGTGCTGTATGGTACCTCTGTCCATCCTTACTCGTCTCTGCACATAGATAAGCCTCGCTTCGACATGCTGACGCCCACTGACGAGGAGTTCACCGAGGAGTACAACGGTGAGTGATAAAGCCAGAGCCGAACCCAGACAGGTTAGTCACAGTTGCGCCTTGGCAAAGCAACTTAAATTTTTTGCATATTATTTTTATCTCCCTGTCACTATGGCTGATAAACGTAATGTTGAAGAGTGCTGGGAAAATCAGTTTAGCAAAAGTTTAGCTTAAAACTCTTAATTCTGAGGAGGCTATTAGAGTGCAGGACCTCTTGTTCAGGGCTTTACCCCTGAAATGTTTAATTATATATGTGTCTTCAGGCCCCTGTGACGCTGAATGCAACGAGAATGGCTGCGAGGGTCCTGGACCCCACCACTGCATTAACTGCCTCCACTACTTCCTCAAGTTCAAAAACAACACCAGGTCAGACTTCCTCTTAATATCATCATTAATATCGTCCTTAAAGCAGTGTACAACAAAAGAAACTCCTCTCAGTCATCTCTCTGCTCTGACAACAAGCGTGAGCGTGTTTGTCCTCACCAACGCCGCTCCCTCTCTTCATGCACGCTCGGCCACTGCTGCTCCGTCCCACAAGTTTGAGACGTATATAACATCGTCTGCTGCTTACTTCATGTCTGCGCGTCTCTCGTGGTGTTTTTAGAGTGGGAATTGTTCAGAAACTCGAGACGCAGCGCCAACAAACAACACACAAGTAATATCTGAAGGAGAAATGAGAAAGACACGGATGAGTTATTTTATAAATGAGGGACTCTCAGGGTAAGGTTATAGATGCTCAGAGCATGCACATCCTGTTCTGTTCACGCATATAGAGCTTCTTTTAGTTTTAGAAAGTGCATCTGAGATTGAGAGCTACGAATAGACGTAGTATATGACTGGCTCATGCGTTATTTCTGCAAAGTTTGATTGCCTTAGATGCGAGGAAGGGAGGGATCAATATTAGCAGATGGGGCCTCAGCCAGATAGTTGTACAGAGATAAAGTGAATGTTGTTGCATACCAATCTCCCGTTGGACGTCGATTTAACTGTGTTTACGTGCGTCAGAGAAACACCTGTTTTTCAACTGACTTGGAAAAACACGTTACTGAACTTCAGTAATGTGTTTCAGTAACGTGTCTGCTTGAAGAAATTTACCATCTATGCTTCTTTGCTGCGTGAATAGAATGAGTCATTCCAGCTTCCAGAAATCTGACCGATCTGAGATATGTATTGTGCGTTTTAAGATCAGCAGAGCAGACGGTTTCAGGGTTATTTGAAAGTGTTAAAACTAGGATGACCTTGGCTGGTGCAGCGCTGACTTCACACCGCTCTGTGCTGCTTCATAAGGTCTCCGTGATTTGTTTGGCTTAGAAACTATG
This sequence comes from Planiliza haematocheilus, assembly GCA_005024645.1. NCBI lineage: Eukaryota > Metazoa > Chordata > Actinopteri > Mugiliformes > Mugilidae > Planiliza > Planiliza haematocheilus. Next base: position 3,959,710 of record SRSE01001388.1, on the reverse strand, counting down.
CAGGTGACGACCTGATCAATTTCACCTTGTCTCCCCGATAAAAGAGATGCTGTTTCCTATTAGATTCCGTTCGTCCCTTCACCCTGTTAATTGTAAGGCTGTGTGTGGCTGTAAATGTGTTTGTGTGCGTACACATCTGTGTGTGTGCCCATAGGATCCCATTAGGATCAAAGTCTGCGGTAATTGCCTTTGTGTCGGCTTGTCTCTGCGCTAATAAAAGGCAGGCCGATGCAGGTGCATGAGAATTGTGCGAGCTTAGGGCGCTGCCTTATCATTAGCCCGCTTTAAAGGTGTGCTGCCCTTTTCTGCCACCACAGGGAGCAATTGATGAACGAAGATTGGGGGAGTGGTGGAAGGAAGGGGAGGGGTGGTGGTGGTGTTTAATGTTTGGATAATTACATCCCTACATATGTGTTTGATGGTCTGCGCTCACCGAAACCTGCATACGTGTTTGCAACTGGACTTTTAAACGCTTTTGGATATACCATAACCTCAAAGACTGAGGACCTTCACAGACGAGCTCCTTTATTGTCATAAACATTTATTCTCTGTATTACCAGGAATGCACCGTTATGAGTGAAAAACTTTTATTAAATCGGTTTTATTTGATTGTAGAGGGGAAGATGTTTGTGCCTAGGAATCAGTTTCATTCATTTATAAAGGAAAACCTCATATTCATATCGGTGCGCCGATGTGCACGTATGGAAGCCGTCTCTTTCACATAAATAAACTCCACTAGCTGTTCCATGGAGACATTTAATTTAAACACCTTTTAACACAAGCTTGGGTCGGCGGCATCAAATTCAAATTTACCGGTGTCCTTGACGAAGGTGTCGCATTACAGCGCTTTTTTTTCTTTTTTTTAAAATATAGTTTATTGATTCAGTAATCATTTCAGCGTAGCCCAGGACGGTCCTGAAGGTGGAGGACAAGCGCACAGCAGTGTGCACACGTGGATTATGCGTTTCACACGTGCCATATGTGGTTCTTGGCAGAAAACTGTGGTGTGCGAATAAGGCTTAAAGAGTGTGCATGTCTGAGTGTGTGTTTTGTACTCTTGAGGATTTCGGAGGTCTTTAGAAAGGGAGCCTCTGGGTGAAATGAGGGGGTGACGAGGGGCTGTGAAGTTATCTAGCAGATGTTGAACTGTTCGCACACACGGCTCAGTCCCTCTACTGCACTGTGTCTGCCTGTCTTAAATCATTACGTGATAATGTTACATAAAATGTATATTCCTGTTTTGGCTCTGTTAAATTATGTTTTACATGAACTTATATTTGGTGCAGAATATGATGCCTGTGATGCAAATGATTTACATTTGCAGCTCGTTAAGTTTATGCTGAGCTGTGACATGTGGAACAGCGAGGTTGAGATTCATTGTTATTTTGTTCAAGCAAAGTGAGGAAACCCAAAAATATCTGCAAGATCTACAGATTTGTTTCCCCCCCTTTTTCTGTTTGGGATGCTATTTCTCACCTTGTCGCTCTCTTTCCTCAACCTTCAATCACCTCTCTCTCTCTGTCTGTCTCTCTCTCTCTCTCTCCAGGATGTGCGTGTCCGAGTGCCCCAGCGGCTTTTTCCGTGACGACAGGAAGCGCTGCAAGAAGTGCTCCTCCTTGTGCGAGACCTGTGTTGGTAGTCGTAGCGACCAGTGCACCACATGCAGAGCTGGTTTCCACCTCAACGAGGGCTCCCACACGTGCGTTGCCAATTGTGCCGACGGTTACTACCTCGATAACGGTACGTTCACCTGCAGGCCAAACTGCCTCTACGATGTCCAAACGCTCAACTAGAGAATACGCACAATAGCTAGCACATAATGCTCTCAGGGATGAGTTTCACTGTTATTTTTATTTTTTTTAAAAGCTTCTTTTCTTTTCTGGCTTAATTAGTGTTTCTGTTTTGGCTCCATTTTCCTAAAATGTGGCAAACAACGAGCATAATTAAACTTAACGGTTCAGGAGCAGCTGCAGCAAATTGTGCCCACTAACACAAAGGACAATAATGACTACTGTGTACCGATCTAATTTCAATGATCATTCTGACTGTCCCGGGAAGTCCATTGTTAAACTGCAGCCTATTGATCAGATTTTTAGGGCCTGTAGTCCCTTAGATTGGATTTAAGAGAAATGCACTGGTGTGCGGAGAAGGTTAACAAATAGAAAACAAGCTGCACGCACAAAAACATCTGTTTTCCACACGCACCACAAAAGAAGAAGTTTACTTCTTTCGTTCACCACCTCAGAATGATGCCATTGTATCCTTGAAGTAACGTCTAGCCACTTGTTTATTTTTATGCACCTGCTGAACTGAACAGGATTTAGAAATGTGTGCTGGTAAGCGTGTTCTCTTCACCCACTTAAATAGGAATAAAACATGAAATAAAGCAGATCTGCAGCAGGATTGTTTTTGGATTACGTTTAAGATAATTTGTCTAATTTACTCTATGTTGTGCTCTGTCTTGTGGAGTAGCATGAATATACGGCACGCACTAAATATATGTACTTACTGTATGTTCAGGCCAGTCTGGATGAAAGCAATATGAAATGAGAGGCTGAAATTATGTATATCTTCTAATTAAGTCTATATATTTGCAGCCAAGATAGCGTAAGCCCTGGCAGCTCTGAGAGTATTTGGCAGCAGATCTAACGTGATCTGATCCAAGTTCAATCATAACATTTCAACAGGCCAAGATGTAGTGGATACTATTTCCCTTTGAAATGTCAACACAGTTGAGTATTGTGTTGTTTTAATTGAGCAAACTAGAACGTTTCTTCTTTAAATCATCCTGACAGCAAAGTGAGGTTTCTGCCTTTGTCAGCGTGTGGACATGATTTTATTACTGGTTATGATGCATCTTTTGGAGATGCCAACCTAATCAACAAAGTTATGAAAGCGAATGAATGTTATGAATATCGGCTGAGTCAGATGTTACACCGGTCAGCCACAACATTAAAACCACTGACGGGGAGAAGTGAATAACGCTGATCATCTGGTGAAAATACAATGTTCTGCTGGGAAATGTTTGCACCTGGCATTCATGTGGATGTTACTCAGACACGTACCACCCACTTAGACCAGACCAGACATCCCCACCCCATAGCAATGACACTCCTTGATGGCAGCAGTCATCCCCAGCAGGATGCAGACTGACACAGACACACACACAAACTGGGTTTAGGAATAATTCAGTAAGAAAACATAAGAACCAAATTCACTTGATGCCAAACTGATCAAGTATCTGTGGGATGATCCCCTCAACCCATAGGACCAAAGACTACATTCTGTTGCCAGACACCAAAGGACACCCTCACCCATGTGCATTCTCTGATTAGTCAGAATAGTTTTGGAGGCACAAGGGAGACCTACACAAGGAAGGTGGTCATAATGTTATGCCTGATCGGTGTAAAGCACTCAAATCATTATCAAATTATCAAATCATTAACATAAACTCTAATTTAGACGTCCAGATCTCAGTTTAAAGAAGGGAGATAACACCCTAGAAGAAAAAAAATAAGCCTGTTGATATCTTGCATCCACGCTTTAATGATTTTCAGATTCAGTAAAAATCCAACCAGCCGTCCTCACTTGCTCTCAGCCTCCTCTCAGCGTTGGTCGTGTCACTAACCCCAAGCAAAAACCGCAAATTTTGTGTCACATATATAAGCGAAGCTTTTTGGAAACGTGGAAATAAGACGCTTCACTTTATCGTCCGGGTCGACTCTGTGGCTTCTCAGCAATGTTAAAACACGTTCTTCACATCTCTCTTTTGGATATCATCAAAAGTGTCCATGTGCATCGTATCAAAGCGTGTCATTGCCTTCAGTCTGCCTTTTGAAATATTCATCCACCTCCCGAACCTCCTTCATAAACACCACAATCTCGCTATCTCTTCCCCCTTTCCTCCTGCTCAGTTCATTGTCCCTTCCTTCACTTATTCTCTGCTTTTCCTCAACTTAACTCATTGATCTTCCTCACTCATTTCACCCTTTCTCCTACTCGTCCTCACTCTCTTCCCTCTCTTTTATTTTATTTTCTTACAAATGCAACCAGGCTGCTGGTTCCTATTAGCCACTGGGTTTGACTGGCTCACTCTTGTGTCTTTCAGATTCCAACATTTGCAGGAGATGTCAAGAGAACTGTAAGAAGTGTACGACCTCCAATATCTGCACAGAATGTAAACCTGGGATGAGGTAAGCTGCTGTTGTCCAGCCAGAGTCACTGACCAGAATTCAAACCATCCAGTGTTTCATTGTCTGGGCAGCAAATGATTTCAGTCTCGCTGTGTTTGCATGATGTTGGAGGGAGACTTGATGCAGCTCAGAAAGTAAGCAGGGTTGAAGTTGCTTTCTAATCAAGGAGCTGTCCCTCTCTGGATGTACAAGCTAATGCAGAAGGATATTTTTTTAAAAACGTGTGGATATGTAGAAACACTAAAATTATAATTTTCTTTACACGTGATCCAACAACTCCTACAGACTCGTTTGTGTGAAGCGTGCTTCCAGAGTACTTTACAATATGCCTCTCATCGCACACGTAGTGCAGTGCGTTGCCCAATGACACTTGGAAAGAGACGGGGTTTGAACTGCCAATCCTGTGATTATTGGACGACTCTCTTTAACATCTGAGCCCCAGCCAGCCTTGATGTTCACCGAGTATATAAACAGTTTGGTTCATATACAACTCACCAGGATATATGATCTAATTAGCCCTCAATTAATCTTAAACATGACGTCCATGTGACCGCCGGGTTCTGTGCTCTGAAAAGCCTGCAACATTTCACTTTGATTTGCCTTCATGTCCGCGTTGTGTTTGAGGATAAAAATCTTTGGTGTTCATGCTCTCTGCAAGAAGACAGTGCTGCTAATTTGGACCTGCACTTTATATTACATTGTGGTTTGGGTTTGTAGCATGAACCAGTGAAAACAGGGTTTCCTAACAGTTTTCCTCTTGGGACATAAACGAAGGAAACTGAGATTCCCTCAGTGACACGGGCTTATAAAAACCCACATATACTCGTGTCATGTGGAGACCCGCAAGAAGCGGATCTGTTTTGGGTTGTAATTCTTACTTTGGAAAACCTCCGATCTGAACCATTTAGTTTACCATACAGACATATTCCAGTTCATTTTTTTGGCCGCTTCCACATCCGCCTCTTCAAAACGGCTCAACTCCACTCGACATGACAGAGAGCAGGGCATTCAAAGTGCTGAAATTCCTGATGGGTCATAAAGGTAACACTTGTGAAGTGTTTAAAACAACTTGCGGTCTTAAACCCAACTCTAAGTCCTCCGTGTAGCCAGAGGTGGAGGTGGGGACACTTGTAGGCCATAATTTCCTCTAAACGCCAGTAAGATCTCGCACACTTGTACGCACATGCACACACGTATATACACACACAAAGCCTCTCCTCTCCATTTAGTTCACCATTAATGTTCAGTTATGAGCTGCGGAGGAAGAGGGGACCAGACGAGATCATTTCTGGGAAACTTTAGCTAACGCAGACCAGCTGTTTTTCAGCTCAGCGTTGCGAGCTCAACCTGTCCTCACTGTGACTTCACAGAGCTGATTTTATAACCTCCAGACCTGCTTCCTAACTGAACTCTACCCCTACATCTGGCACCTCAAAACCAGTCGTATCGTGTGCTGGTCAAAGCAACAAATGCAGTTAACTATGCTTTTGAAGATGGACTGACACAAGAAGTAGAGGAGGAAACAATATAACTGTTATTGAAGTTGTTGTTTTTTTTGCTTCCCACATCTTGGTTGGGAATTTGCAGTAAAGCAGCTGTTGGGTCAATTTTCTCTGATATACAGTTTGAATTGTACGCTGTTGCTGGAATGTTTTTTTTTCTTGTTGTGTTTACTATGAAGGTCTGAATATATAGTTTTATTTCTCTCTTTCACTCTCCAGCCTTCAAGCAAACAAGTGTCAGATGACTTGTGATCCAGGGACTTATTACAACGGCCACAGAAGGACTTGTGAGCCCTGTCATCGGGCCTGTGCCACCTGCGCAGGTAGGAAGTCATAACGTATTTCATAATAGACTATCATTACCTCCATGACGATTACAGTTACTAACTTTAACAACAAAATAGCTTTTTGTTTCTCGCCTGAAGTGTGTGTTCATTTGTTTTTTCAGGCATAGGTATAGAGGCATGCACCAAGTGTGCAGATGGCTACCTACTTGAGGACTGGCGGTGTGTGTCAACATGCAGCCCTACCTACTACCTGTCAGAGCAGACCTCAGACAACGGGCAGGCGCAGAGGTCCTGCAAGAAGTGAGTCAGCATACCTGCCAACACCTCTACGCCTCATTCACACGGGAAAAAAATAAATCTTCCAGTCTGCAGAGATGAACAACAAAATCTACGTTTGCTTGAGCAAGTGAAGCGCAAAACCCTGCAAATTCTGTTTCTAACTTTAAATCCAGTTTAGGCTCTTCCAGCACTGCTTGTGCTCGCTGCTGTTCCCAGTACTTTCTGACGCCAGTGTCTTGTTTCTGATTTGGTTTAAGGATGACGTAAGATATAAAAAGTTAGAAGATCAAATCAGTTGTAGTTTACAGTAAAAGCATGACTGCCTCTCAGTTTAGTTTGGTTTTGAAGTTCTAATAAACCAATCAGACCTGCTTTTTGGTGCTGTCATAGTGATATTGTTTTTCCACTGAGGGTTCTGTATCCTCACTCTTCACTTATTTTAACCTGGAAGTGGAGAAAAGTGAGCGAAAGAACATTTTCATATGCCTGATGATGGTTTGATCCCCACCCACAGTCTTAACTCCTCCACACAGTCAGACATCTTGTCTGCTTTTCTTATCGCTCCTTGTGACGGGCTTGGCTCCCTGGTATTTTTCTCCCCCAGCTTGAATTATTAATCGCTCTCTTGACCCTTTATTGTACTCGATTCCTTCATTCTGCGTCAGCTCCTTCTTGTCTCAGAAATGGATCATTTGATTTCAAAATATTTAACCCCATTTTCATGAAATGTGATCTCATGATGCCTATCACTGGCTTTTTCCTTCTAAAGGATTAGTTCAGATACAAGATATCGCTTTCATTTTTGTAGGATTTCTTGATCTCACTGAAGAATAAGTAAATTGTCTACTTCATAGATGTTAAACATATGGGCCGGGGTCCAAAATTGGACCGCCAAAGGATCAAGTCGTTTAGATCAAGTTCTAAACTTACATTGAAGACATAAACTACAATTTGTCCAATTAAAGTAACTGCTATTTCTTGAGTTCACACAGTTTTAGTAAGAGTTGTGGCCATAACACAAAACTGAGACTATATAGAAATTGCACTTTTTTTTTAATTTTCCTGTTGTTCATTAAATGCAAACACATTCATGACGTTGTATGTCTTTGCACTAAATCAAGAGGGAAACATTTGGATTTATCTTTATTTAAAGGTTAATAGACTATTGCGTTACAGGTCCGGTGTTAATAATGCGTTAACGACAGTTCGTAACCCAATTTTAGTAGTTTCTACAATCTCCTTAGATGTTTTCTCTGCTTACTGCATGCCAGTGATTTGAACAGACTGACATTTTTCTATGACCAGGGGATGTGTCTTTAGACATGGTAGTTTAAGAGAAGCTACTCATTGCATCAGTTGGGATTAAATAACTTGTTTCCAGCTGAAAGATAATCACCCATGCTGTAATTATCCAATGGAAGGCTAGTAGCCATTTGCTTAGTTAAATCTGGGTGGCCAGCAGTGTATATAAGTATTGTTTCATACTCTTTTATCGTCAGTTTATTAATGTATAATGAGTAGTAGTAAAGTGTAAATGTGAAATCTACAATATGACAGATCTTGGAACAAATTCAACCTTTATGAAGGAAAAATGGATAAACAATAGCTAGTGACAGACAAATTACCATAAAGAACAACTTTCACTTTGAAAGAGGCATTGTGAGCAAAGTTTTGTGCAGCCCAGACTTGTGTATAATTCTTCATGCAACCTTTGACAGGTGTGACAATAGCTGCTACGAGTGCTTGGGGCCGGGGGAAAGAAACTGCAGCAACTGCGTCAGTGGTTACAATCTGGAGGCAGGAGCCTGCGTGGTCAGCACCATCTGCAAAGATGGTGAGTTGTCAGCTTTCTTATCTTAACGTGGGCTTGATGTGTGTATTGTATACTTGTTGCGCTGCTTCTCACGGGGGAATGTGTAGTAGTAGTAATGCATACTAATGTGGCCTGCACTGAAGTTTCTCTGGAGAGTAAGTCTATTTAGACGATTGAATTAGAAATCAGGAAGAAAAAAAAACTGTTTGAGAATATAAACAAACTGTGGTCTAAACAATTGAAACGAATCAAAACCATCAGAGGTGCAGATTTACATATCATCTCCCTCTGAGACGCTCAGACTGTTTTGCATCTCCAGATAAATTAAATTCTGTTATGTATCCTAGAGGGTGAAAATAAATTAATGCAAAGGGTATCTTTATCAAGCAAGGCAAGCAGGATTCACTTGTGGCCTTTTCTTTTTAAAGTATTTTGAGCTTTGTACTAACACCTTGAATTAAACTTCTCACTGATGTGGCTTCAAAGCAGGGAAGCAGGCTGCCCTTGCTTTTGGCTTTTGTGCTTTTTATCTACGTAGGTGCATATTGCTAATATGAAACCTCTCAGGGATTTCACTCACACGTTATTTTTTTCTTTTATGTTCACACCAACACACCGCATAGCCTGAAAGAAGTCTTGAGCATCTATTTGCACTCACTTTCTTCTCTTAAATTTTCCACATTCTCTTCAAAAATACTTTTCTTTGTTGTGCTCTGCGTTTTCTCTTTCATGTTTTTTTTTTTCCTGACTTATGCACGTTCTGTTTGTTGATCTTTGCATCTAAAGAGCCTGTTTCTTACTAACCGGATCACCGATGGTCTGATTATCAGCCTGTGATTAGCTGCTCTTGCCTTGACCTTCTAATTAAAATGAACCGTGGCCACAAAGTCTCCCTTGTGATCAGATGAAGCTCTGAGGAGAACTATATCCTTACCATGTGACCTTTCCGTTGATGAGGACTTTGCTTAAAGTACACACTCAGTCTGTTCTGCCTCGCTAAACCAGTGGTTTAATAACGGTGTTATTTTGATTGGCAGATTAAAAGTGAATTAATGTTTAATTGCACTGGATAAGTGAAAGAATTGGCTTGCAGGTTTTGCAGACTTGGCTGTCCACTTTAAGATATTTGTCATGAAAAATGACACCAAGTTGTGAATTTGAAAAATCTTTATTTTTCTAATTGTGTGACGTTTGTTTTTTCTCTCTCTCTGTCTCTCTCTCTCTCTCTGTTTTCCATTTCTCCTGACATGGATCCAATCACTCCACTGGACTACAATCATATTCCACCTTGATGAACGCCACCTGATTGGATCAAAAAACAAAACAAAAAAAAACCCTCTTCCTGTTACCTGAACCCTCTCCTGACCAATCACACTGTCATTCAACCGTTTCTAATGATTCTGCCCTGTTTGTGTGTGTGTATGTGTGTCCCCTCTCCCCTCTCCACCCCTCCCCTCCCCTCCTTCCACACTCCCTTGTATCTCTTCTTCCTGATCTGTGGAAAGCAAATGAAGAATCTTGGGCGGAAGGCAGCTTCTGCGTGCTCGTTAAAAAGAACAATCTTTGCCAGAGGAAAGTGCTGCAGCAACTGTGCTGCAGAACGTGCTCGCAAAAGGGGTGACGGGACACGGTCACTGGGCGTAAAGGGAGTGCAGGGGGGATGCTGGGGCGCCCCCTCCTTCTCAAACCCCCTGCCCACTCATTCACAGTCACATAATTTATAAGAGAATCTGTGCCTCTCAAAGGGACTGCATCGGAGGTGCGATGACAGGACTACAACAAACCTACCTTTCTTCTGTACTGGGACACACACACGTGGTCAGGGTGTAAAATGACTGGGACTTACTTCAAGAACAAATGAGCAAACGAAAACAAAAGTGAAAACATACAAAAGAATAAAAGTGTCGGTATTTTGTGACCAAAGCATTGATGCCAAAATAATTGAACCTTCTTTTTTTTTTGTTGCCAGTGTAGGAAGTATATCTTTAAAAAAAAAAACAGGAGCCACTCAGCCTGTGAATCTCTGAAAACGTCTGTGCGCATTTTTATTTTGGCTCCTCTTCCTCCTCTCTTTCCAGTGTTAATGATAAACAGATGGAAAGTGAACATACAGTAGGAAAGGCCGCGGTTTTCTGCCTGTAAATATACGTCAAAGGAGAAAAAAAAGAAAAGGAAAAAAAAAAAAGAAGCTAGCTCGGTAATGTGAAAATAATGTGTGTCTGGGCTGGCTGTTTAGGGCGGGGGAAGACGAATTCACGCTCGGTTATATACACACATGCACATATATACCACACACACATACACTTATAAACACGGACGCAGCCAGACACATAAATCAGCTACCACTTGAAGTTACAGATGCTACAGTGTCACCGCGCAAGACTGATGCACGTTACTGACCAAAATCACCTCATTCCATTTTTATTTAAAACAAAAACCTGCCCTCCGAATACTGTGTGTTTGTTTATATTGGTGTGTCTCAGAGAATGCCATTAATTCTTGATGTAAGCCCAGACAGCATTGATTCATTCAGGAGGTACTACAAGACGAGTCGATTGCCGTTTCTTCCGGAGCAGGGGAGGAAACACTGCAGTGGGTCATAATGAATTTGTGGTACTAGGGATGTACCGATGCCAGTTTTTCACTCATGATGAAGACTTTAAGATCCCCTGTCCCATAACTTGAGTATCGATTCCATCCAGTGCTGTGACTAAATAATTTAAAGCACATCCATTATTTTGTTGTCATTGGATGAAAGTAAATTAAATTTAACTCGTATTTGTTACAGGGATCTGAAATTCTTTTACATGCCATATATATTTAGATAAAACACAGCTAAAGGGAATTTTGTCCAGTAACAATATTTTATCTGTATCGGTGCATCCCTACATGTTACCGTTCTCAAATAAAAGGTTTTAGAAGTTTCTACTCTTCCGTCATTCCATCGTAATGGCAATGCATATCAACTGAAGTACTGCTCTACACTTTTAAACACAGGAGGTCAATGATCGGTGCGGGAAATATTCTGTCGTTGTCACGTTTTCATCTGCAGGTAAAGGTCTCTGACAGGCAGACGGGACGGCAAACAAATCAGCGCTGTGACAATTTTGCTTTCAGTTCCTCCAGCGAAGGGACTTTTCAAAATTCCCCACATTCTGTAGTGGTGTCTGTGGTGGGAAACAAACACAGTCAGGCAGTTTATTTTTATTTTTTTTTCTTCTCCGCCCCCATTTATGTCGCTAAAACTGAAAGTGAACAAAAACAACGCTGCAAAACCAGGAGTTTGCGCCAGAAATGGAAATCGCGTTGAGCCCAAACTGTGTGTGTGTTTTGCGCGCGTGAGAGAGACGAGGCCAACGGACGTCTGGTGTCAGTGTCTGGTTTCCTCCTCCTGTCTGTCTCTGAGCTTTACCTGATGGAACTCAAAAGGTTAATCTGGAGGTGCTGGTTTCTAATAAAGAACAGCAAAAAATAAAAAATAAAATAATGTTTAAGATTCTTATTTTGTGTGGGTTTTCACACCTGCAGCTTGAGCATTTACAGTATTAGATGAATTGTTGTAATGTCAACTGGTTATGATGATGATTTGTAATAAAGATTGATGAATCCCCTGTTTTGGTTAACAAAATCTTAATCTCGGTCATTGTTTAAGATGACTTGTGTGTGTGTGTGTGTGGTGGTAGACGCACACACTCGCACGCACACCCACCCCTCATATAAAGCTGTTTTTATCGTGTACCTGTGACATATCTGTGACAATGCATTATTAATGTTACTCAAAGTCCTAGTTTTGAAAATCTTTTTTTTTTTTTTACTTAAGTGTTCTTATTAAAATGTTTAATCTGTTCATGTTTTCTTTTCTTTTCAGTTCTCATGTTCACAGATTAACGATGAGCATCATTTCCAGCGTTCAGTTTCTGTTTTACAGCTTTATCAAACTTGTTAATGTAGTTATAATTCAAATCGTTGTTTGCAGAAACGTATAATTTTTCCAGCACTCTGTCTCATTGATTAAACGAAAGCTTCATACGGCCCAGGCAGAGCACTTTAAACTGAGATATGTGCACTCACTGGCAATTAGCTGGAAGATACAATACGGACCGGGAATACAAGATTGCGCTGTTTTATAATGAGTGCAGGTGTGGATTTAGTCTGAACTGCTTTGCATTCATGAGAGTGGTAAGATGCCACCTTGTGAGGCAGCTGGATTCTCGCTAGATTCACGAGATTACACAACTAACTGAAGGCCCTGCGCTTGATCTTCACTGGTGTGGTGCTTTGCAGTGGTGGGAGTGATTTGGATGCGACACCGGTCACTCCAATCGAGAAAGGTTTAGTTGGTGATTAACATTGTTCTCCAATCACCTGTGTGACCTCTTCAAATCTCTGTGACAAACCAGGGTGCAGGTCTAGTCGGGCATCATGAATGTAAAATATATTTTCTGTTTACTTTTATTCAGTTTTTCTGCATTTTATTTTATTCCCACTCTACTCTAAATGATATGACTAGAACACACCGATCAGCCACAACATTAAAACCACTGACAGGAGACCTAATAGCATTGACCATCTTGTGACAATGATCTGCTGGGAAACGTTTTGACCTGACATTCATGTGGATGACTAAAAAGACAAACAGCACAAGGTGTTGACTTGGCCTCTAAGTTCACTAGATCCCAAACTGATCAGGTATATGTGGGATGATCCACAGAGGCCCCTCCCCTCAACCCATAGGACCCAAACGCCCCCACTAACAACAATCTGCTGCCAGACACCACAGGACACGCTCAAAAACAAGGTAGACCATCACAATATCAGGAAGGTGGTCATTATGTTATGCCTCATTGGTGTGTGCTGTTTGAGGAGACAGACAGCAAATTTCTCGATTGTTCAAATTGTTGTATGAAGCTGCAGCACTAATGATCTTAATGTTCAACAATGATCCTGCAGCCTTCCATTATAGTTTCAGTGCTAGTGTGCAACCTTGATGAACTTGGAACATATACGAGATATAGATGTTATATTATCAATAACTGCAACCAACCTCCCACTCATCCTCATGAAACTTTTGTTTTGAAACTCGTTCACGTTGTAGAACTCATGTATTATTTATAACACTGGCAAGTGCGTTACAGCGGGAGACCGAGGAATTGAATTTTGCCACAATCGTTTTTTTCATCAGCTCCCGCTTGTTTCAAAACTCGCTTGAACAGTTGGTGGAAGCGGTTCAAGATGGGTTATTCAAAAAAGTGGTTAGGCTGCCAGCGCCAAATGTGACCAGTAGTCTAGCAATACAGAATACAGTTGTGTGACCATGGCCGCAGCAGATTTCTGACCTACTTCTTGCTAGGAATCCCACAAGTGTCATAAATTCAAGCTGGGTAACATATTCTTCTCTAGTAGTCATCATACAGTGCTTTTTTTAAATTAGAGAACGACATTGAAGCTCCTACAGATTCAGATTTTAGTCCTCGCTTAACAGATATCCTTTCTCCTGTTGTGGCTAGAGCTGATGCTGGCAGTATCTCTTTGGCTCAGTGATTCTATTATGTCTTTAGCTCCTTCCCACCTCAAAAAACATTGATATTCGTCAACGCTCCTGACAATGCCCTTGAACAAGGCATTGGCTTCCTAAATAGTTAGGATAGGTAAAACACTCATGACAGATTTACCCAAGGGATTAGAAGTGTGTAAATTAATTCAGGTCTAGAAGACGTAGCGCTGTCATATCCTGTCACAATAAATACACAACGTGAATTAGACAATGTGCTTAATATTCTCTCGACCGCCTCGCGGGCCTTGTAAATATATATTTTTTCTGCATCCCTGGAGCAAGAATCTGCAGGTATTAGGAGGTGGAGGAGCGAGGGAATTGGGATTCAGGACCAGGTGTGGCAGATGTCAGTGTGAGACCTGCCAACAGAGCTCTTGCTCCCGACAGAGTAGACTGTCAATGTCCTAACAAGGTCAGCCGAGTCCGTCACAGAGGAAAAGTTTCACACCCCTGAGTGACAGGCTCCCTTTCTTCTCTCCTCCATTCTTCTCCTGTCGTGCAGTGGGAGTCCACAGTGTCTGCTTTTGCTGAGTGGCGCTGTGCGGCTAATTCTGTCCTCTCCGTCCCTTGAGAACTTGGCTCCCTGTTTGTTTGTGATCGTGAGTGAGGGGGAGACAAGCAGAAAGACAGGGAGGTTTGAGCAGAGCTCTACTGAATGGGAAGCCACCGCCTGTTGTGTTTGTACACAAAGAAGCTCTTTTGTTTTGAAGGGAACAATTGGGCTTTTCACAGAAAGCCCAGAGAGCACAGAGAACCTCACCGCTGCCTTCAAGGATGCTCTCACACTCACACAAACACACAGCTCCATCCTTAGCCTGAGCCAGTGTCTGTCACCTTTGTCTGATACAAAAAATGGGATAGGAGACAATGTTTGTCTCTTTTGTTATGACTCTTTTCAGTGCAGCCAAGGGTGAAGCTGAAGGTTGATGGTTTTTACAACTTTTTTTTTTTTTTTAACAAACCTTTTAACCGTGAGAATAGCTTAAAACGTGGCATATCGTATTAATCTAACGCGTGCGTTTTTTTTAAAGCTACATAATGTGAAATAACATATCTACTAAGAGCATGTCAATGTGTTTGATCGGTGCCAGTGACCCAACAATTATTTTGCCAGGTGTTGAGATTTCTGGCTCATATGACTCAATTTCCAGGCTGTGCTCTGTTTTGCAACTGAAAACTTTCCGGACTTCTGAAACCTACGCACATTTTCAGCATTTTCAGCAGAGGAGGATGTGGCGTTGGGCCTATAGGAGGGATATTTATGATATACTGTAATAGATGATTCTGTTAAAGCTCAACTTTACAAGCTCACTTATGATATATGTATTATTTCAAAACATCTATTATCGCCTTGTCCTGTATGAACTCTGAAAAGACTCCTGTGGCACATAAGATGCAGCGTAGAGCAGCAGTAATGGGTCTAGTTGAAGTGCCACTTGGATGACAGCAGGAAACCACACAATAGAGAAAATACAAACTCAACATGGAAAGTGTTAGCGGTGCTAAAAGTTGACTGATACTGTATATTAGTTTTTCAGTGCTGCACTTTCCTTTGGTGAAACTTTGTTAATCTGTTTATTTTTTTTATTTTTATTTTTTTCTAAGTCTAAGGCTGTTTAGGGAATTGTCTCTTTGTCGTCAAACTCACAATGGGCCAAGCAAAAATAAGAATCTCAGCCCCAAATCATATCTCTGTTTGCTGTAAAAGCACTCTGCAAATATGCCCGAGAGTGGTGTCTTCAAACTCGACTCTTGCAAAGATGTTTTTAGATCTGTGAAATGTATATGTGTGCGTGGTATGAAAACGAGACTGAAAGAAGAAGAGCCGTAGTTGTTATTGTGCAGGGAGATGTCAGAAGCAAGAGAATAATGAGCTGGACTTCCAGGGAAATGTAAACAGCCACGACTGACTGTTGGTTATAATTGGTGCAACTAGGACACATCACAGCATCATATCAAGTCACTCAAGTGGGGAAAAAAAAAAAAAAAGTGAGCGCACACATAACAACCCTGGTAAACAAATGAAAACACAACACGGAGCGAGCGAAATCGGACAATTAGTGAAGACGAGGCAGAATTAGTTAGACAGCAGTTGTGAGGTAATGTTGCTCTCTGTCTGCAGGAGAGTACATGAGTGAACATGGCATGTGCCACCGGTGTCATGCTACCTGTCTGCAGTGCACTGGTCCGGGGAGGGAGGACTGCACCACCTGCCCTGCAACAAGGTGACGACCACTGAAAGTCAAACATCAATGTCTGAAAGATGTGAAGTAATACTTCTGTGGTGGTGTTCTCAATGTTAACCAATGAAACCCACAAATTGTCAGAAATCTCATGCTTAAGATTTATTTAAAGGGGAACTACTGTTTTTTTACAACCTGAACCTTATTTCTGTCATAAAATATGATTATAACCTTTATTTTAACGTTTATAACTTTTGGTTAATTTGTATTCCTTCTATAATTAGATCTGCATATATCCATGTAGTGTAAGTGATTGGGGCACCAAAACGCAGTCTCTAAATAACACATTATCTGCTGTGAAACTCGTTCTTTTCACCAGTGCTATTCCCCGTTGAGCCTGGAGTTAATTGTTATCATTATCCGGGGTCTGTAGGTCAATCTACAGACCCCGGATGATGATGTCATCTCTGAGCGCCGCACACACCCGCGACAGTCGGCTTGTTTACCTTTGCTACTGTTATGTACCTTAACAAAATAATAGTGACATTAGTGAAATACGTTAGTTGGAGGCTGCCAGTCACTCCCACTATTTGGATATACGCGGATCTAATTATCTCCCAAACGACTACAAATTACACAAGTTATATGGGTGAGTAAATGATCGTATTTTACGCCAGAAATAAGGTCCAGGTTGTAAAAAACAGTAGTTCCCCTTTAATAACCCAGTACTGTTGTGCAAGTTAAACAACTTTTTTTTCTACTGTAAATCTGCATATATTAAAAGCAGTAGCTGAGACTTATTTTGCATCATCATTGTGAACCACACCCAGGTTCTTTGATGAGGGACGCTGTGACATCCGCTGCCAGACGGGGCGTTACTCCATGGGGAGGCAATGCCACCTCTGTCACTACACCTGCCAGGAGTGTGCCGATGAGGGGCCTGACAGCTGCACCAGCTGTGGCAGAGGTACACTTATCTCCGGATTTCAAAACACTCATTAAAGAAATAGATATATAATTTTTATAGGGTGAATTAAAATCAGACTTCACTTCACATCCCTTTAACTGACAGGAAAAAAACTGCACCACTTAGCGCGGATAAAATTCGTACGCATGCTCTGGGTCTTCAAACTGACACAAGTAGCTTTTTTTCCCAGAGGTTCACTGGCGTTGACTTAAACACCCATCTCTCTAGCTGTGACTGGAATGTCAGTGAATTCGTGTTTCACATGGATCAAGTGAAGGCTCATCTATCCCAGACTCGACCAGCCAATCCTCTAAATGTGAATGAATCTAATTAAAGCAGCATCTCGGCCAAGACGTGCCCGTAGGCATGATAAAACAGGGACTCGGCGGTGTATGTGTCGTATCCTGATGCAGAGGTCACCTCACTTCTTCTCTCGGGTCTTTATCTCAGAGTCTTTGTCTGGATCTGATGACTGATGTACCCATGCAGCCAATTCAAGCTCTATTTCTAACATTTTACTGAAACTCAATGTCATTAGAGCTGATCACAGCTGAAGAAATATCAACCTGAGGGTGGTAGTAACAAGTGTATTTATCACCGTGTTACAGACAGAATTATGGCTGTCAGAATGAATGTATTTACACTGGGGGGATTCTGTTACCCACACACATGCCTACACACACACTTTGAGATACCAGACAGGATAGAGAAGATTAACACCAGATTTTCCCCTTCGCGCACACACACACACTGTGTCACCTTCACATCTGCACACACACTCTCTCAATTAGCCGGCAGGTTTGTGAGACTGTGTTTGCAAATGTGGTTCCATTTAATTGCAGGTCTGTCTGAGGCTCAGTGAGACATAACAATAATAGCATGAACAGAGCCTCTATCTGTCTCTCTCCACGTCATTTCTCTCTCAGAACCGCTCCGCTTATCTTGGCCACACACGCACTGCTACATACTGAGTGGACAGTTCTTGACGCTGACCTTCGATGGAAGTGTTTTGCGCCCCTGCTGCAACTAGAGGGGGGACAAAAATGAAGCAGCTGGAGAAGGGCGCAAAAGCGAGGAAAAGGAGAAAGCGACGACAAAAAAAGACACGGTTTATGAAAAATATGGAAGTGTTAAAGTGCTGATACACACACACACAAGCCCGGGCTGGCTTCTGCACAGTCACACACATTACAGACATTTTAGTTTCATTCCAGAGACAAGCCGGAGGGTTTGAATCTCATGAGCGGCTGAATGCCAAACTGTCAAACGTAACCACTAATGAAGCGTTAATGTAGGAATATAAATCCCCACAGTGAAATCACGTGTCTCAGTGTAAATTTTAAAACATGAAATTCAAAATGTAAATCATTTTTTTTTAAGAAGCATGTTAAAATTCTTTAGTTTTTAATGTAAATGTTGAGACAGGTCATAAAACAGACCTGGTAGAACACAACCAATCATGGATGCACTGAGCAATATGAAAAAAATGATAATTAAAATAATCTAGTAAAAGTAAAAAAATTCAAAACGCATCAGTGGAAAGTTACACACAGAATTAAAGTCATCAGTTTTATAATATTATAAATAGCTGGCGATTACATTTTGCTCTCAGGTGCATGACATGTGTATGTACACATTTGTAACTAATAAGAGATTGTGCAAATGTCCTTGCAGAATACTCAACCATCCATACACTGATTTTCCAAAAACTGGTCATCTCTGTAGTAACAATGTTTATCATAACAAATGTGTGTGACTCCTTGTCTGAGTATGTCTGAGTACACCAGCACTCATTCTTCTTGCTCCTCTCAGACAGGTTTGGCGTGTCCCGGTACTTCCTTAAGGGTCAGTGTCTGGATGCCTGTCCAGAGGGGTTCTTCCACTCTGCAGGGAAGCGGTGTAAGCCCTGTCCCGCAGAGTGCGCCACATGTACCGGAGCCGATCGCTGCCTCCACTGCAGCCCAGGACACAAGCTCAGAAATGACCACTGCGTCCCTTTGGAGTGCAGCGCAGGTGAGAGATGCTGGTAGAGGACATTTTGTGAATAATTTCGCCCCAATGACAGCTGGGATAGGCTCCCGCACCCCCAACGCAACCTTTCAAAGGACCAGCAGTTACAGAAGATGAATGAATGAAGGAATACATTGGAAATAAATGAAATATTTTATGAAAGCTGCCACTGTTGATCAGCACCAGATATCGCCTGAGGGACCATGCATGTAGCAAAGTAATCTCATTTTGAAGAAAGTATTAAAATTACTCACAACGCCAACTCAGGGGGATCAACTGCAATTTAATAGAAACTTTTTTATAATAGAATTTCCTCTGTGCTTTGAACTATTATACCATGGTGTTAAAAGATTTTATTGTAGTGTCAGACTCAAAGGGGGAATTTTAAAATTACGCTTGTATATTTCACAAATAAAGGATCTTAAGGTTCATTATAACGTGACATGTCAGTGAGGTGATTCAGGTAATTGCTTTGGAGATTGGTAGCAATGATAAAAGAACAGAAATACAAAAGCACAGTTCAAGTGATCTTCCCCTACCAGACAAACACGGTCAATGACTTGTCCTAACTTAGTTCATCATCCTCGACCTGCCTGCTGCTTTCTGTACTGAAGAACTTTTTCTGAAAGCGTTTCTTATCCTCTGGGATACTGGGAAAAACGAGCCTGTTGCACTTTATCTCATCGCATGAGATCAAATGTGAATGCCAGCCAAAGCGGGACAGAGAAAAGGACAGATGAAAGTTGATGTTATGAGTTTTTTTGAGATGTTTGAGATAAGGAGTGGAGCTGGAGTTACAACAACTGCATTCAGTCTGAGACAAAGGTCAAGAGGAACGATGACAGTTTGATTGTGAGGAAATGAAGTGAGAGTGTCAGAGTTTGATTTTTACCACGCTGGAGTGCAGTTTACGTTTCAACAGTAAGGGTAATGGATGGTGGTTGGATTTTCTCTTCTCTTTGTCCATTGTTTAACGAGAATACAAAACATTAGCCTTGGAAGGAAAGTCGAAAAAAAATGATGATTAAAAATGCATTTCTAATAGATGACAAGCAGCGCTTTCTCGTTGACTGACAATAAAAAGGCTCCATTGCGGTGTCAATTTATGAGAAACACATTTTGAGCTCTGCTTGCAAACATTATGACTCATTTGTTGTGACAATCGAAACACGTTCAGATTTAAATATAATGATTTAACCTTTTTGTGCCGCCCAGTGAGCACTTAACAATTGACACTGACTTAAGATTTTTAAATGAAATCCACATGATTTTCCTGTTTTTTTTTTTCCAGCTTTTACTTTTTCATTAAAACATTTTTCTTTATCTGCTCTGATCATCAGGTGAGGATTCAGACGCAGAGAACAAGGACTGCCTCCCGTGTGGTGAAGGATGCGAGCGGTGTAAATGCAGTAAGCGTCACGCAAGCCGCGCAAACAAAACCGATGTGTGATATAACCTCAGAAAGGAGAAGCGGTCACATGACACAGTATTTCACCTCTGAAGTGACACTGCTGGGAAGCTTGTAATCAAAATCTGATACTGAAGGTTAACAGTGTTACATGTGTTAGACAGTACAGCTTCGAGGCGTCATAGGTTTTTGTTGCACCCTCACTCTCTGCTGTGGGCTCCCTATTGCTGCAGATACATACGTTAAATGAAATGGGCAACAACACCTAAGATGAGTTCTTGAAATTTAAGGAAATGTTCATTTGTGAACATGTTGCTGCATACAGCAAACACTAAAAAACCCAACACGACGTGAAATCTTAGTTAACCGTACAGTAAACTTCCCTAATCCCATTGCCGGTGCTCTTAACTCCTCATCCTGTCTGTACAAGTCAAATAAAGACAAAAAGAAACTTCCCAGAGACGATTATTGTCAAACCACTGAAAGAAGTTGTTGTTGTGAAGAGAACTAGTCTGAGGTGGAGACGGAGTATTATTATGTCATTATGCATTCTGGGTGGAATATCTTGTCTCGCTCTTGCTCCCACCGCAGCCTCCATGCGTCCCAGCCGCTCTAAGTAATCACAATTCTGCAAGCCGGTCAGGAGATTAGAGATTTGAGCTGATTGGCCCTGTGACGCGAGGCTACGGGCTACAGTGAAGATGAAACAGTGTAGTGGTTGATGCGGGCGTCCGATATGGGCATGTGTGCATACCTGTGCTAGGTGTCATCCTGCATCTGCAAGCTCGTGAAATGCAGTTTAGTGTGGAGAAAACTGGATGCTTTGTTTTTGGTTGTTGTCCACTTTTCTGTGAAGGTGGCTCAGGATTTAGGAATAAAGATGTTAGGATTAAGACAGATGCTATTAAAAATAAAAAGGATGTCAATGTCTGTGAAAGCATTGATGTAAAGCAACTCCAGAAACTCAGAGGACCATAAATATATTCTGAAGTCACTGCTTTTGCACTTGGTGTTGGTTTTTGTTTTAATTTAACTGTAAGACTGAAATTGTTCCTGTAAAATCAGACCTAGGAGCACCTGAGTGAACTGTGTTTGTTTGTGCCAGTTCGTAATGAAGCGCTGCATGAGATCTATCACTGACTTCAGTCTGACAGCCCGTGATAAGATGCACTGGCCTCCTTTAAGTCCTATCTTCCCATCAAACACTTCTTCATAACCCATCATCAGTTTAATGGCCTTTAATCCTCTCGACATACAATGCTATTGACTCACTGTCTAGACATTTGAGAATAAGTTATAATTGGATTAGTCATATTTACGGTTCTGTGTAATTTCTGATGCACATGTAGCCCGACGGTAAGAGCTCCCTCGCGCTGGAGAAATGTTGACTTATACCTGCACAAAACACTTTTATCTTGGTCCTCTTTGGCACATAGACTTTCTCGGGGCTCTGCTGCTGACATTTCTCTAGTCAGCCGGTGCGCTTTGAAGTATTTCTTCCAACAACAACAACAAAAAAACCCTCCTCTCTGGGTGTCTTGTGTCCGAACTTTTCTTTCATCACTCAGTCCATCTCCAGATTGTTTTTCGTGCCACTGGTGAGTCTTATTAAACTCTCGAACATCACCTTTTTCGGCTCAAGACGACTTTGCACAAACCACACGATGCACCGCGATTTGTACACCTGTCTAAAGTATCTAGTTACTATTGATCTTTTCAAGGTGGATTGTCCTTGATAAAAACACTAATGCTGTAGCTCCTGCACCGTGGAGCCGTACTCCTGCTGCTCAGAGGCTGCTTGCATGCTAAAGCTCGTCTCACCTCCAGCGTTCAGCTGTTTTGATGCACTGCAGCTCATTTCTGTGCTTCAGGAAAAGCTGTCTTCCTCTTAAATGTTCCTGATATTTGCACATCTGTTTTCTTTTTCTGTATCAGCAATGCACTTCTCAAGGATTTCTCATCAAGGATCCCTCGGTGAAACTCTCCATTGCCGCTCTTGACTCTGTTTAACTTTGTCTCATCTTCTCCTGATCAAAATCTGTGATCATGTGCGCGTATGTCATATGTGCACTAGACCCTAGCATATTATGTAGCCTGTGGTTGCATGCACGCTCTAAATGTGTGAGTGGCTGCACATTCCACAAGTGAATACTTCAGGATGTGTACACCAGTTTAAATTCTGTTGAAATCCCCCCCTCCCCTGGCTTGCACAGTTAATATTTATGCGGGCGCTATTTTCCCTCTCACATAGACACAGCCTGGAGGCATGATTTCCGGCTCCTCACTCGCTCTCTCTTCTTCTATACCTCTGTCCCTCCCACCCTCCCTTTCTCCCAGTCTCTCTCTGTATGAGTAATTGCTTTCACAGGTAGTGGCTTGTCGACTGCATTGAAGTGCAAACCAGTGCAGCACTAAGTTGTGGGTGCTGGAAGGAGACAGCGAGAGGAATGGGGTGTGGGGGTAGATGTAGGCTTTCCTGGAGAGGATGAATGTCCCAAGGGAAGTGCTTTTTAAGTAGTCACCGACATCCTTTACTCTCTCTCTGTTGCTTTTTCTCCTGTCTGATCGTTTCTTCCTTCTTGCTCTGTCTGTCCTTGGAGACATTTTGATATTGCTGGACTGAGGGGTGACAGCGTGGCTTTTACTCAGTTAACAGCTGGATGGTTTTGATTGGCAGCAGGAATCGGTTTGATCTCTCCTTTGGCGTGTGTGCACAAATATAGTCTCACACACACAACCAAATTACTTATCAATATACCCTCTGTACATGTCCCCCTAGTCAAGCAAATCTAAATATGTAATACCTTCAGTGTATGCTGAGGGACACAAATGAAAAGGACACTAAAACGTACGCACACAGTGCTTTGTGCCTGTGACTTCTTTATGATGAGAGCAACTAAAAGACATTAGGAAATGAAATGAAATGAAATGACCACAGAGACTCTTTAACTTTTGCATTAGGTTGTTTCTGGGCCAGATTTGTGTCTTAGTTCAACACTGATAACCCTCAGGTGGTGATCTGACTGCGTTGTTCTATGCTACGCTGCACTGAACACATCCAGTGTGTGTTGTCAGAGTGCCTCCTGCTGGTTCCAAAGGAAACTGGAACCAGCAGATGTTAATTATTGACAGTCTGCCAACAGTTATCCCCACAACAATATTGTCTGTATGTGTATATTTTCCTATTTCGCTGCACAGAGATGTCTGAAATATGCTGATGATAGCTGCTGAATGGCTGCAACTGTCTCACCTTACATGTTAATAGAGTTTCCAAGTGCTCTACGCCGATCAGGCATAACATTATGACCTAATATTGTGTAGGTCTCCCTCCAAAACAGTTGAATGGACATGGGCCCTCTGAGGGTGTCCTGTGGTGTCTGGAAACAGGATGTTGTTAGTGGGGGCCTTTGGGCACCATGGGTTGAGGGGAGGGGCCTCTGTGGATCATCCCACAGATACTTGATCAGTTTGGGATCTAGTAAATTTGGAGGTCAGGTCAACACCTTGTGCTGTTCTTGCTGTTTTTTGAGTTGTTCCTAAACAGTTTTTGTGTGTGTGTCTGTGTCAGGCTGCACCCTGCTGGGGAAGACTGCTGCCATCAAGGAGTGTCATTATTATGGGGTGGGGGTGCCTGGTCTGGTCTAGGTAACATCCACATGAATGTCAGGTCCAAAGTTTCCCAGCAGAACATTAAATTGTCACAAGATGGTCAATGTTATTCACTTCTCCTGACAGTGGTCATAATGTTGTGCCTGATCAGTGTATTATATCATACAAAAACTCTTCATCACAGATGATTCAGGAGATCAGAAGCAGGAAACCGTTTGCCTCAAATGTGAAGACGGTTACTACCAGTGAGTATCTTTAGATGAACATTTAATCGAGTCACAGCTCCATATTCCCACAAGCTCATCTTAACGGTCACCCTCCTTGTCTGCCAGGTTAGGATCTGAATGTCATCAGTCCTGTCCGGATCGGACCTACAGCGTGGAAGACGCCGCGGTGTGTGCTCCGTGTGAAGACAAGCGATGTGAAATCTGCGACCAGTCCCAGTGCTACCAGTGTGAAGAGGGAGTCCATGTCTTTGGTAACATTTGAGCCTTTTATAATGTGGGGCTGAGTACTTGGTGTGAATATGAGATGATAAGCTCCAAGGGCACACATTTGAATTTAGATACAGAGTTGACACTTCACCTGAAGTAATAGTTTCATTGTCACTGCATCACTTTTATACTGCAATAATAATGCATACATCACAGTAAAAGCCCCTATTTGTTTTCCTTCATGACCACAATCATTTAAGTGACAAATTGTTTAGTTTTGTGAAAGAAATAACACAATTTATGGCATAAAGGGGAAGTAAAAACAAGTGTATTTGTGTGTCTAGATGGAGAATGTGTGGATGACTGCGAGGAAGGTTTCTTTGTGGACGAGGAGAGCCGTGAGTGCGAGCCTTGTCACCGCAACTGTCGTACCTGCACGGGACCCCGACATGACGACTGCGACTCCTGCAAGGATGGCTTCGTGCTGAAGGATGGGGAGTGTTCAGAGGGCAGGCAGCTCGCGTCTCCCCCCAGGAAACACGCCAGGAACAGTACGGCACTTTTACCACAGCGTTAAATGCCATCAACGTGACCCATCGCTCTGTCTGTTAAAACCATTTCAGTTCCCGTGCCTCTAGTAAAGGAACACAATTTTCATCAGCTGACGCACGCCGTTGCTTTTAAAATGACGGGCTGTGGGTCAGCTTTTAATCCCATCTCGCATGTTTTGTTCTTTTCTTTTATGGTGTTCGTTCTTTACAATTTTGCCATGATTTCTGTTTTCTTTCTGTCATCAGGTCGGGGCAAACGTGAGCTGTGTAACCCCCCCTGTAAGACTTGCTCTAATGCAAGCAAGGACGACTGCCGTAGCTGCTTCGAAGGTAAACGTATTCTGTCTGTGTGCTGGGTTAGATTGTCTCTGAAATCCAAAGAAAAAAAAAGTATAGATATGAATGAATGTATGAATAAGACTGATAAAGAATGGCATCTACCTTGATTAAGTGTCATGACATGCCAAGCTATGTATCGTTCACTCATGTTATTTGACAAGTCTGTGTCTTTTTACCTTTAGGTTACTTTTTGACTAATCAGAATACTTGCAAGCCTCACTGTCCATCTGGGACTTTTGTCAACACTGCATCTAAGCAGTGTGACGACTGCGGCAAAGGATGTTTCATATGCCACGACGCTGAGGTGTGCCAGCGGTGTCACACTGGATTATATCTTCAAGATGGAGTGTGCGTGGAGGAGTGTCAGAAGTGCGTGTCCTGCTTTCTCATTCCTGATTTACACCTTAACATGCTACAACACACCAGTGATAACTTGTTCTTCCCTCTCTCTGAATCGTTCCCAGAGGGTTTCCGAAGACTGATGAAGTTTGCCATCCATGTGCCCCAGAGTGTGGATCATGCGAAGAAAGTCCCACGCGCTGTCTGAGCTGTGAGAGCCCGTTCTTTCTGCTGAAACACTCCTGCGTTTCCTTCTGTCCAGATGGCTATTATGTCAATGACACAGAATGCCACCAGTGTCCGATTCACTGTACAAGGTGCAATAAGGAAGGCCTGTGTGAGAGTAAGTACGGGGTGGAGCAGGGGAGGGTGGAGGAATGGAAGATGTGGGAAATAAGTTTAAAGAGATGTGGTTTTGAAAGGTGACATAATTTGATGTTGAATTAGCTAAATAGAATACAACCTGGACATTATTTCTGGCATAAAATATGATCGTTTACTCATATAACTTTTGTGTAATTTGTAGTCGTTCGGGAGATAATTAGATCTGTGTATATCAAAATAGTTGGAGTGACTGGGGCATCGAAACACAGCCTCTAAATAACACATTATCTGCCGTGAAACTCGTTCATTTCACCAATACTTTGTTATCGTACCAGCTAGTGCTACTCCCCGTTTGGTCTGGAGTTAGTTATTAACATCATCCAGGGTCTATAGATTGACCTACAGACCCTGGCTGATGTCTTCTGACCTGGATGATGTAATTTCTGAGCACTACGCGTACCCGTGACGTACGGCCTTTACTTGTGTGGTTCGCCCACAACCTCAGAATCTAAAAAATATGCAGCCATGTTGTAAAAAACTAGCAGTAGCAAATTACAGGGCTCAACGGGGAATATCACTAGCGTATGATAACAAAATATTGGTGAAGTGAACGAGTTTCTCTGATGATAATGCGTTATTTAGAGGCTGCATTTTGGTGCCCCAGTCCCTCCCACTACATGGATATACGCTGATCTAATTATCTCCCGAAGGAATACAAATTACACAAAAGTTATATGGTTGAGTGAACAATAGTATTTTATGCCAGAAATAAGGTCCAGGTTGTAAAAAACAGTAGTTCCCCTTTAAGGCCTAATCCTGCCTGATTTTTCCTCCTGTCTCTCAGAGTGTGCGAATTACTACTTCCTCCATGACGTGAAGTGTGTGGATGATTGTCCTGATGGCTACTTTGCCAGTGAAGAGCAGCAGGAGTGTGCGCAGTGCCATTCTCAATGTGCCTCATGCGACGGACCAAGCACTGATGACTGTATTCTGTGTAGCAACCAAAAAGCTGTTCGTTACAACGGAGAGTGTCTGCAGAAGTGTCCCACTAACACTTTCCATGACGAGACTAGCAAGGAATGCTATGGTAGGGAAAGTGGACGCTTAATGTGATCTTGCCGGAATAAGAATAATGATGAACTCTGTGTGGGCACCACAGGGTTTACTTTATCCCATTTTCTAAGCTGGCTTCTTATTTTTCCAGATTGTCACAGCACATGTCTGACCTGCTCAGGTCATGGGCCCTCATCCTGCCTCAGCTGTGACGACAAAAGGCGTCTAGATACCACCAGACACTGTGTGAGGTACGGTCAGTGCCCCATGCACTCATACACAGATGATGATGGGCAGTGCCATCCGTGCTCCAAACTCTGCCACACGTGCTCAGGGCCAGGCGACGACAACTGCCTCAGCTGCAAGGAGAAAAACTTTCTGCTGAGTGAGTTACAGGAATAAGTGCCTCTTTCAACCAGAGATGTATATTCTGAGGTTTGCTTCTAATCGCTTAAGTACAAGGATTAAATGCAGAGAACAAATGATCTGATTGTGTTTTAAACTGCTCCTTTAAAAATCTCTCCCTTGTGTGTTGTGTTCTGTTCATTAGACAACACATGTGTGCACGAGTGTCCTGTAGGCTACTATCCTGAGGACACCGATGAACAAGTGTGTAAGCCCTGCCACTTCAGCTGTAAGTCCTGCAGCGGCCGCCACAGCGGACATTGCAAGGACTGCAAACCGGGACTCTTCAAGCAGGGAAGCAGCTGCGTGGAAACATGTTCGGAGAGGTCAGCACAGAATATTATCACCTCTTTTTCCTTTGCTCTCGCAGGAAATAACACCATCGGCTGAACAGATCTCCTTCTCTCTCTTTTTCAGTCATTTTGGCAACAAGACCACCATGGTGTGTGAGCATTGTGACCCCTCTTGTACCCAGTGTTTTGGCCATGGGAACGCAAACTGTCTGAGCTGCAGGTCGGGCTATGTCTACATGGCGCATTGGGGACAGTGCTTGCAGAAGTGTCCAGATGGCTACTACAGAGACAAATATTCGAATAGCTGTCACAAATGTCACCCTACCTGCAAGACCTGCAGCGGTAAAGGCAGCCTGTCATGTCATTTTGTTTTCGCTTCATGGTTTTCTGCTTTTTTAAGAGTTTAAGGAAGCGGTAATAAAGGAATTATAAATGTTTACATAAAGCAAATGACATAAGAGTGGAATCATTCGTGTGACGTATCTCTCGATCTAGGTGCGAGTTCTCTGTCCTGTCTGTCCTGTTTTGACGGTTTCAAGTATTGGCTGAGCTTATGTCACGCCCAGTGTTCGACCGGCTTGTACTATACTTCACAGGTAACAGACGGGTGTCTTTGTGTCTGTTCAACCAACCTTTCACATTTCTGTCATGGTGTGTGCTAATTAAATATGTGAATCTTTTTACGCCCCAGGAATTAGGATGCAAACCGTGCGACCCGTCTTGCCAGGGCTGCCGAGGCCCTGGCAAGACGGACTGCACTTCGTGCACTCTATCCCACGTCTTGTCTGAGGATGGCCGCTGCTTGAGCTGCTGTGGAAACGAGACGCTCCAGAACGATGAACCACTTCCCAGAGAGTGCTGTGACTGCAAGTTATCACGAGGTAAACAAGGACGTGCCATGGATTACCATACGCATCCTCCTCTTATTCTTATGAGTGAAATTTCCTCTCCTGGATATGTGAATAAATAGCTATGTCTAGTTTATGTAACTGACAGGGCTTTCTGCCAAACCACTATTTTATATTGATGCAATGCATTTCCTTGAACTTTCCAGGCCTCTAGCTCCTTACACAACAAAGCATTTCACTGTAACTTAAGTCTTGTAAGGCTTTACTCAAGGATCCACTAGATATTTGTGCAATGCTACCTCTTCACATTTACCCCTTTCCTTTATCTCAGTGGAGTGCATCCTGGATGTCAACTTTGTGGTGAAGTCAGATACAGAGGCTCAAGGAGGGACAGCCAGACTCCTCGTCACTGTTTGCGTTCTGGTCATCCTCTCTGTGGGCGGTGTTTTTTTCATCTACCTCAACGTTCGATCAAAATCACCCTTCACCCTGCCCCTCGCAAGTATAGGTGGAGGGTATGAGAAACTGAGCACCAATGGAGACGTGGCATCACAGCCCGCCACCTCTTCGCTCGGGGAGTGCGCCGAGAGAATCCTGATCCTGGATCCTGAAAATGACGAAGAAGAGGTGGATGACGACATCGTGTACATGGCACAGGATGGAACAGTTTACCGGAAGTTCAAGTACGGGCTAATGGATGAAGAGGAGATTGAGCTTGAGTATGATGATGAGACCTACTCGTACAAGTAAAGAAAAAAAATGCACCTAAGACCTTGAACGGACAAAAATAGTTCCGTACCTTTTACTGCAGTCTACGTATGTTGTGAAATGTGTGTTTTGTTTGTTTTAGCAGGGTCATATGTTAATATAAATGATGCATCGTGGGTATAACATCTTGTGCTTGATATACTGAAACCTCATTATCATGGTGTCATGAGGTTTTTTTCCCCTTGCAGCTGTCCTCTAACCACATGTGCACATGAAAGATTTGCAATTTTGGCAGCATTGAGCTCATTCTTTTGTGTTTGACTTAGTACAGCAGGGGTTTGGCTGCACAGAACCGTTGACATCAGTTGCACCTTTCAGTGTGAACGGCTGCGTTTGGCTGCAACAATTAAAAATGATTCACTTTGCTAATTTAGCCCGCGTTAATGTCATCTGAGATGTTTGACACAAGGCAGAAGTTTGATGTGAACGTCTGATCTTCTGCCTGAAAATTAAGAATGTTTACTATTAAATTATACGGCTTTATGCTTAGATTGGTCTAATATACATAGTTTAAGAAGAGTTAGATGTTTGTTTTTTGAGTCACAAACCTCAGGGAAAGTTGTTGAAATGTCAAATCATAATGAATTTTAATGCATTTTTTTCTAAAATAACTAATTTATTTCTTTCGTCAATGATATAGTATGTTTACAACACGAATGATGCAGCAATTATTGTCTAATGATTAGAAGCTTAGGGAAGTCGTCTGCATTTTACACATTCATTTACAAATCAAATGGCACTCCATGGCTGGGCAGAATTTAAATTCTCTTCCTACATTTGTGGGCCATGACAAAGCATTTATTAATCAGTGTTGTGTACTGCTGTGTCGTGTCTTTGTTGGACCTTGTATTGCACCTAAGGAGTTCCCACAGTCTGATCTGTAACCCTGGAGTGGTACAGTTTGGATTTTTTCAGGCTGATGTTTAGACTACAGTGAAATGTTGTGCGTCCGTGTGTTTGGAGCACTACATACAACACAGCGTACTGCTGCAGGAGGGATTTTTACTCAAACATCTACTTAAAACATATCTCCTTTTGCTCAGCTGTAATGTTTTGACTTTGGCTTCTCACTCAGATACCAACACGTCTGCTTCACAATCACTGAAAAGTGTGTAAATGTTTTTTTTCTGTATTGGTGGAAATAAAATGTGCTGTTAATGATTACTTTAAAATGAAGATGGAGTTTGATCTGTTTAACCAGCACGCCAGCTTAGTAACTTATTCAGATTAGTATCAGTGATGACAAACTAAAAAAAAATTAGATTGTTTTTCGTGATTTTCAAACATAAATTTTATTTTCTTTAATGTAACCTATCAAAAGAAAAAAACATACACGAATGCATTCTGATCAGATTATTTATTAGATTAAATTATATAAAACTCAGGAGTGAAAATGTAAAAGAGTTGGTGAACCATCAGCTGCTATAACCCTGGTCCCTGTGTAAACTAGAATAAATAACTGCAACAAATGAGACTGGAAAACATTCGACTCGACTGCAGCAACACAGCGGGGTCAAAAAGAGCTTCATGAACTCTTCCTTCTTAAAATCGTTTAACAGAGTAGCACGTTTATTAACTTCAGTCCTGAAACTGAAAACAAAAAACAGCAAGAAGTGCTTCTTGTGAAGGGCTCATCATAAATGGTAACATTGATAAAATCCATCTACAGATTTAACTCCTAAAGTCGAATAAACTAAAATGAAATAAACTGAAATACAACTGTCTTAAAATCCAAAGAAATCACATAACTAGACTTAAACATTTCTTCCTTTTTACATGAGTACAAATAACTTTAGACATTTGTAGTTACGTGTCGAACAGGCGTATAAAACACTAAAGAGACGCTGCTCTTTCAGGGTTCTGTTAACAGTTTTAAGAGTATATATTTTTCAAATTTTGAAAGATAAAGGGAAAGAAGAAATACAGATATACGGAAAGGCGGCTGTATTGGAATTTTCTTTTTCCTGTTCATATTTCTGCCTTTCACAGTTTAATAGTGCCAATTTGTATACTTCCTGTAAATAGAAGTTCTGAACGCATTTATTTCTTCTTCACCTCTTCTATATCAGTGTTATAATATCTGTAACAAACCCACAGAGAAAATACTAAATGGTGCATAAGGACTTGTTTCCTTATTCAGCATTAGTGTCCTTCTACAATTTTCTGTTGACTCAACAAGATAAGACAGTTTAGGACTGAGGCCCAGAGGGTAAATGTGCTGGATAACCATCATTAAAATGTACTTTTGGTGTAGTGTAGGCTTTAAATACATTTTTCTTGCATAATACATCCAAATCAAATCTCTGGTACAATGTAAGAGGTTCACACACTTTCAGGGCAGTGATTAACAAGGACACACTGACAGAGAGGAAACACGATTTCATGAGTTAATCATGCTTTCCACACAGACGCCTTGCATGTAGCCACATTGTTGCATAATGTTGTCAAAGAGTGAGCTGTGTTTTTGTTACAGATAATAATGCCCAGACCCTCTCTCTATGTAACCAGCTGAGGCAGAAACAAATCTCGGAAAAGAACTAGGCGTGCCATGACTCCTTCACCGTTGCAGGATGGTGTTGAGGTTCAGTTCTTTATATACAGATTATTACAACAGCGCTTATATTTGTGGTCACCATCATCTTGGTCTCCCTTTATCTTATTCAAGATTTTCAAATATACAGTCGGACCAGCGAGAGCCCAAAGAGGCGATCTGGTGTGAATATATACAAATAAAGATGATCTATTCAGTGACTGGGGGAACTGCAAACAAAAACATCCAGGAAGCTTAAAAGCCCTTTAACACAGACATACTGACACAGTAAAAGGAAAAACATAATAAGAAATGATTGGTTGTTTTTGATTCAGTCCGTGCTCAGTTGTAGAGACACGAGAAAGAGGTTGTGCAGGTAAACAAACCTCTACGTATACAGAAACTGTCATCCTGGTCTGTGTGAGTGCATGAGCAAAGAAGCGCTGTCCCAGCCAGCTGTCAGTGACCGTTCATAATGGTCTGCGACGTGGACGCTGTGGTGGGCGAGATTGAAGACGAGCCGGCAGTGCTAGTGAAGAAGTTGTCGTCCCTCAGTTTGAGGTGCTCCGGGAGCTCCAGCTTCACCTTGGCCTCCTCGATGTCATTGTTGATTGCCGCAATGAGGGCTTCTGTTAGGACGGACGTACAGAAAAGAAGTGAGCGGTGAAGGTGAAATATGGGGGAATGACAAAAACATTTAATCTGTGAGACTGCAGCCTAAATGTTTGCGAGAGGAAGGCGTACCGAGCGAGTCGTATGTTCTCTCTGGACGGATGTAGCCCACCATGACGACACTCAGAATCTCTCCATAAAAGTCCTCTTTGAACTTGTGAATCACATGGGTTTCCTAGAACCACAAAAACATTGAATGTATTTTTCACATGAGCAAATGCCAAAGTTCACAGCTTTATCAGAGCACACTGCACTAGAATGGGCTGCATTCATCCTTGCTGCTGCATCTAAAATTTGTTGAATTAGGGAGTTGCAAAAATAAGACGATGGTGTATGTAGTGTGAGGGCTGTATACAAGACTATTTTAAATATTAAAAAAATTAACAGATTGGAAAGACATTAATACATTAATACGTGCATGAAGGACTAAAGCTTTTATGCATGTCCTCATTTATATGCATGCTAATGTCCTGGATATGACATTAAAAATGTAACGTGTGTACAAAACCTATGCAAATATAGCATCACAACTTTCTACAGAAGAAGGTGGAAAAATGACAGAAGGAAGCTGTATTTGCACAGACGAACAAATCACCACCAAAGACATCCTGCTGCAGGTTAACAGGAAGATTAGCGGTCTATCATTAGTCACTTTCATTGGGCAAATAAGCAGCTTAGTAGGAATATTGTCTTATTTGGAATAAGAGCAAAAACCATGTGAAAGTATCAATTGTTGAACAGACCCACTGAGTTTTGTCCGTCAGGGCTGATAAAACACTGCTTTCTCATTCTTGTGAGCAACAAGGCTACACATGTGTTGGATTAATATATATAATGTAATGTAATATTATAATATGATAATATAATAAATATATAAATGACTGAAACTTGTCTTCACAGCGGTTTAACAATGAGGACATAGGAGGAACTGTCCAGACTCATTACAGTCTCTAATGGCCCACCAGTTTTCATCAGATCCAAAATACAGATCAAAATATTTGTATGTTAATGTATTTAACATGTATTTAATGTATTTTTTTACAAGAGTGACAACATATTTCAGCTCAGTTCATTCAGTGTGGCACACAGGCCCACGGCAATGTCAGAAGTCAGCTACGCAATTACTGTTCAACAGGCAGCGTAAATTAGATTTTCCAGACAAAGCTGGAGGGAGAAGTGGCCTTGTGACCGTCAATAGATTAAAACCCTGGACTGTTAAAGGCCGTCATATGAGCAGATCTGCAATGTACCCACTTTTTCACCACGCAGATAGCAGTGAATGCCACTTGTCCTGTACTTACCATGGATTTCTTGGTATTTTTGTAGTAAGGGTTCCAACCAATGCTCATCACCATTTTGTAGACATCGCCATTACCAACACAGGCCCAGCCATAGTATATCCCTGTGCTGATATCTGCTGGAAGGTTGTCTACCACTGAGTCTGGGAAGTTGGCTAGAGATCAGAGAGGAAAAAAAAAATCAGACTAAAAGATAGAGAGACTTACAAAATTGAAAGACATAATTAAACTAGAGAACACTAACGATTTAAAACAAAAACAAAAAAACTTTCCACTGCTCTTAATAAAGATAACAAGGCCGAGAAAGCGATCCAGTTAAATTAAACCAAACAAAACCCCCATATAAAAGCTGCCATGATGTAGGCATTCATTTATTTGTGTTTTTTTAGGTTTTATGAGCTCTATGCAGCACGTGTTTATGCTTATACGATCATTTTAAGTGTGTTTTGAAAACTAAACATATGGTTTTGAATTGTTCCCTTCAACGGTGCCTTAGTGATTCACACACAATGCCCCAATACATTATTAAAGTGTATTAGTCGACATATATACATACATAGTTTAATTACTTTTGCCGTTCACTTTGATATAGATAAGACATTACTACACACTTCTAGAAGCAGGCAGCCATGGTGACATAATAACCCCATTTACGGCAGTCCGAAAACGGAGCGCTCGTTGCGTAAAATCGTGTCGTTGTCAGTGCTGTTCAATACCGGCCGGTAAAAGTATAGTCAAAACATCAGAGATAAGTCAAAGGTCATCTAGTGGATAGCTTTATATGTTTCAGTCTTATCTAATGTGCTAGTAAAACAGGCAATGCTAGTATTTGCGTTAATGGTTTAAAGGTTAACTTGCTGATACGCTCATACAAATGAATGACAACTGTTTAACGTACCTGTGGGAATACCGAGTTCTTTGCTTCCTCTTCCAAAGCCTCGAATGACCTCTCCGCGGCAGAAGTACGGGAGACTCTTCATGATTAGTGTCCCGGTAACAGCTGGTTGTCTTTTAGACAAACGCTACAGAATGACCTCGAACGACAGAAGGAAGTGGGACTGACTAATCAGTCGGAATTGATGTGCCCTTTTGACAATGCTCAAACCTCGACCTTGTAGAGTTCAAATTTCGTCCGGGCTATGACGTTGGGTTCACCTGCCCCGGTTATCTTACTCGAGTTTGATAACTTGTGCCTTCGCCCCCTTAGCATCGGTGGTGAAAGTCTATGCTAGCAATGCTAACTACGCCTAGCTTCCTTAAAGGCACACAGTTCCTGGAACGGTTTGGTCGAAAGGTGCCGTGTGTGCAGCTCTTGATGTATGATGCCGGTCAGGTCTACTCGCAGTATGATGATGAAAATGAAGGTCGGGTGCTCCCGGACAGTCAGTGATGTTACATGTGTTGAACCCTGAAACATCTGCGTCCTCAACACTTCGGCTGACGTCACGGACTACGTGACCAAATGGAGTCAGATGTTGCCTTCAGGTGCTGTAGGGAATATCGGTTTTTGCCAACGAGATATTCATAGCTCCATCAAGGGAACGACGCTATTTTTTATTTATTTATTTTGGAAGACTAGGACACATGATAAAAATGTAAACAATCATTATATTGATGGCATACAAAGAGTTAGCCGCAGGCACGCGCCAAGGACACGAGCCTAAGGTAGTGTGTCATAGATTGCGCAACCCGAGGCTCGGCTCGGCTCGGCTCGCTGCCTCAACTCGCGGCGCTGCGTATAGTCGCTTTATACTCACACAACACTTAACTTCGGCGATTTTGACTATAAAAATGATTGTAATAACGGGAATCATACAGAAGTTGCACATATATTTTTCAGGAGGAGTTCCTATTTAAACCTCGAACTGAAGAAGCTACTCGGATGAGTGGTGAAACATCTTCTCCAAAAATCTACAAATCCAGTTGCCTTTTTTGAAACTTTTTGGATTATCCAATTTATATCAGACCAATGGACAAATCGATAGCATAATTTATGACCGCACGCCTGTTTTCTTTTTCGGTGGCCCAGAGTCTGCTTCGTCCGAAACAAGCGGTCTTTTTCTTTCGTTTGAGCCATATCTCCATGTTGTCAAATTGAAACGTCGTCTTATTACTCTTTCTTCTTCTTCTTCTTGTGTAACTGCTTATCACCTTCTTCGTTTGTTTGTAACATAAGCATAATTTCAAGCGCTAACCTGAACCTTGGAACTGATGAGTTTTAGCTTCCTGCAAATATTTCGAAATGAATGGTGTACGCCCACTGAAACACTATGGCTCATAATTTGAAAAGAATGCAGATCCTGTTAAGTTTCTATTAACAGCGTCATGCAGTAACTTTAGTAATGCAAACGGGTGCAAGATCTCTTATTTAAAATACAATGAATTACACTTGTGAAACAGGTGGAATTAGAGAAAAAAAAAGTCCTCCATAGTTTAGACCGATAAAGGTCTCAGTCACATTAGAATAAAATAATACTTTTTGTATAAATGTCACAAGATCTTTTTTAAAAAATATTTTATTTTCACGGACCCCTTGCAATTACACCACGGACCACCAGGGGTCCGCGGACCCCCGGTTGAGAATCAATGCACTAACTTTCCAGACCAAACAAAATTTCTATTCATCCATTTTCATTCATTCATTTTCTGTAACAGCTTGTCCTCTGGACTGTCAAGGATGAACGGACAATAATAAGTATCAATGACAGAAACAATAATAATGATAAGCCGTTAAACACTAATTATAAAGGTCGAAATTGTGATGCAAGGCAAGTCATGCATTAGCAGATTATTTCAACAGGTTTTATTTGTATGCAAAGAATTTGTTAAAACATTTGAGCTTCTTCTTCAGTTCTTATGTCCACACCATATTTGACCATTTTCAAGTTAAAGGAGAATTCCAGTTTTTTATAACTTTGACCTCATTTCTGGCATAAAATCCCATCTAACCCATATCATTTTGGTGTCATTTGTGTTATTCAGACGATATTGAGAGCCGCATATATCCATGTAGTGGGAGTGACTGGGGCACCGAAATGCAGGTTTAAATAACACATTATCAGCCGTGAAACTCCTTCATTTTATCCAATATTTTGTTATAGTGCCATTCCCCGTTGAGACCGGAGTTACCTGTTATCTATTCGCAGACGTGCAGCGGTTTGTTGTTTTTGGCCAGCTGTTCCTCTCTCTGCCTCCACATCCTCCTTTCAATAAGGTCCTCATCCGTATACTCTGGCCAGACGTCCATCATAAACAAAGCTGTTGTAAACAACCTCAGGTGAACAAGCCACACGTGGTGCTCAGAGGGGACACCATCCAGGTCAGAGGTTAGTAGGTCAATCTACAGACCCCAGATTATGATAACAGGTAACTCTGGGGACTCAACAGAGAATAGCACTAGCGTATCATAACAAAATATTGGTGAAATGAATGGGTGAGTAAACGATTAAACGGCAGTAAAGTAAACAGCATTTTATGCCAGAAATAAGGTCCAGGTTTTAAAAAACGGCAATTCACCTTTAAGGTTGAGGTTCAGGCTTGCGATTAATGTTTTACTATGCCTTGAGAAAGTTGCCGCCCATTCACACCTGAAAAGGAAGCAACAGAGGCAGAAACATATAGACTGGATCATCTTTTCACAAAATCTCAGGTAAGAAGCATTACAATTATAATAATAACAATTATTATTTCATGATTTGTGACTGTATATGTTGCTTAAAATTTATAATGTGATTTTGGGGCAGATTTTCCTTAATTATATGTCTTATTACATGTCTGTGATGGCTCTTAGTTGTCAAGGTCATAGTGTGTTAAAAAAATAAAATAAAAATAAAACAATAACTAGTTTTTTGAAGAGCCGTCACTATTCATCTTTAGCTGCTAACATTGCAATTTCAACTTTATATTTGTTTTGTTTTATTTAAGATGCATTGAGGGGAGGCACATTATTACTCACAAAAATAACTGCAAAGAAAATTTTAAGTTTGTAAAGATAAGATAGTCCTTTAATTTTTTGCAGCATTCAGTGCCAATAGTGTTTCACAGTGTATAATGAATATTACAGCTTGTCAATGTAAAAATATAAAATGACGCAACACACTGTGATAGGCAACAGACGGAAACATGAAGTTCTAATCAGTACTATTTCCTGGTTGCCTTGTTTAAAATCTGCTGTTCACATCATAAATATAAATAATACATCTACTGTACATGGAAATACAACGTTTTGCAGTATGGTTAACTTTGAATATTTACTGAGAAAGGTGCAGCTAAAGATATGAAGTGTTCATATCATTTGTCTTATCTTGTTTGCAGAAGAGATGGACTAATCTGCCTGGTTCTATAGCACATCGTCAAACATTACTCCATGCACTTTAGGCTTTGTATTTGTGCAGTGAAGCAAAATGTGGCAACAGTATATAACTTGTATATTATCTATAAAAGACTTGATGGTTCATTATTGGCTACGATTTTAAATTTAAAACAGTTAGAAAACCCCTTATTAGCCTTCTGTATATGTCATGATGGTTTATACTGAATCATTTTTGACACGTAAAATTTGACACGAAATTTCTAAAATGTAAATAAGTTGTTACAAAAGAATTGCAAAGAGTAGTTCAACTAAACAAATTTCATACATACCACAGTAAAGTCATTGTTGTTGAACTCCTCCTCTCAAATAATGCGTTTTCTGAAAAATGGTTGGCTGTTGTTGAAGCTCAGTGTTGTACTGGGATCCCTCTGGATCCTGTTGATACTCAGTCAGCTGAAAACAGGCCAGAGTCCTGCTTACATGTTCAGGTACAGGTGGTTTGAGTACACAGATGATGATGGCATCCCAGAGAAAGAGTGCAACTGTTCAGCAATCCTGCAGGGAGACAAGGAAGCACTGGATCGTGCCAAATTACTGAGCGTCACTAAAGAGTTCCTCAAGACCATTCAGATCCCTGATGAGTATTATATAAATGCGGGCCAAAACTGCAGGTGTGTTGCTCTAACCCACAGATTTCAGTTGGTGTGTAACTCTTAACCATAATTTCAATGTACATAAATTTGTGTATTTACGAACAGGGACTTCAAGTTAAGCAGAAAATACTTAACAGCGCCATTAAGCAAGGAGGAGGAGGACTTTCCTCTGGCTTACTCTATGGTTGTACATCACAAGGTATGCATATTCTAAGATTAAAACGCTTTACTTGTCATAGTGTCCTGGTAGTGGATAAAAAATGAATCAACTACCTTTAACAATGAGTGTATGAAACATAAAGAACATGAACTGAAGTCTCTCTTTTATTGTATGCCTTTAGGTGCAGAACTTTGAGCGACTACTACGAGCGATCTATGCTCCCCAAAATATTTATTGTGTCCATGTGGACAAAAAATCAAAGGCCTCAGTCGTTTCTGCCATCGAGGCCATTACGTCCTGTTTTCCCAATGTCTTCATGGTCAGCAAGCCTGTGAGTGTGGTCTATGCTGCCTGGCCACGCGTCCAGGCTGACCTTAACTGTATGGCTGATCTCTATAACACCACTACAGAATGGAAATACTTCATCAACGTCTGTGGCCAGGATTTCCCCCTGAAAACAAACTTGGAGATTGTAAGGATGTTGCGGTCGTTGAATGGTGGTAACAGCATGGAGTCAGAAACAATGGTCGAGGGGAAGAAGTGGAGGGTAAAACAAGCTCACCAGATAGTTAATGGGGCAATCCAGGTACACCTGCTAGAGTTTATTTATAACCTATTATATCTTATTGACCATAACCACTATATTAACTTATATCCCAAATGTCTCAGGGGACAGGAAAGAACAAGGACCCACCTCCCTTCAACTTGCCCATTCTGTCAGGAAATGCCTACTTTGTGGCTAGCCGAGGTTACGTCCGTAGTGTGTTGGAAGACAACCGGATACAAGCGCTGATTGAGTGGGCCAAAGACACCTACAGTCCTGATGAGTTCCTCTGGGCAACCATTCAGAGAATTCCTGGTGTTCCTGGCTCAAAGAGGCCCCACCCTAAATACGACACGTCAGATATGAATTCAATCGCACGGCTGGTGAAGTGGCCGTGGCATGAGGGGCCACAGGATTCAGTGGATGCAGTGTACCCAAAGTGTCATGGCAACTATGTCAGATCAGTATGTGTGTACGGTGCTGGAGACCTGCAGTGGATGCTTGAGCAGCATCACCTCTTTGCCAATAAGTTTGACATAGACACAGATCTCATTGCTGTTCACTGCTTGGAGAGACATCTGAGACAAAAGGCGCTGGCTGAGGCACATTAGGTGGAGGTTTTCCATGAATCAGAACAAAATATTACTGTCTTATATAGGGGTGTAACAATACACAACAATCATCATACCTCGGTTTAGAGGTTACAGTTTGATTAATTTTTGGTACAGTATGGGAACAAAATGCAAAACCTAAATGTGCTTGTTGTTTATTTGTGTACAGTGATTGTGTACATGCCCCAAACTGCACAGTGGTCACTTTCTAACCCATTCCCCATCTTTGTAACATACACTATTTACTTCACTATATTCCCTCTCCACTCCCATACAATCTTTCTTTCTCTCACACACAACTCAGAGGAACCATCGTTAAATATTATCATAGCTTATAGTTGCTATATTTTCACAGTGACACATAATGGTAACAGAACAGACTACTGATAGCCTTTTGTAAAGATTTAACGAGGCACTGAATAATATTGTGACACAATGTTAAACCTCACTGTGACAGGCACCTCTGTAAACTCTTCACAAACAGCTTGGTCACTCTGTTTCCTTCCTGTACAGTAAGGCTTTAAAGTACAAAGATTTTTGTGTCTATTTATGTGTGGAATAAAGTTTTATAAACCTTGATGACCTTAAACTATTGTCTAAATAGCAATTCACTTAACATTACAGTCTATTGACAGAGCTACAATACAGTATCGTCCAGGGAACACAAATGTTTATTTGCGCAAACATGGGATGGAATATGTCTTCTGTTTGCATGTATTTGGTTATAAGTTAAACGAATCATGAGCCTCTCATTGCCCTTACAAACATTATAGTTAGCAATATCATGGGTTAATTATTTATACAGTAATTTTATTAATGCATAAAGACTTAACCATATGTGGTCGGACCACATAACAAGTACTGAAAAAGACATAGCAATAACCACATAATTGACACTTTAAGATTTGGTTTTTGATATTTCTTCTTACATATTAGCTGCTGACACTGCAATTCCAACTTTACATTTGTTTTGTTTTATTAAGATGCATTGAGGGGAGGCACATTATTACACATACTACAAAAACAACTGCAAAGAAAGTTTTAAGGTTATAAAGATACGATAATCCTTTTGGCTCCCACCATTTTCCCAGCATTCAGAGCAAATAGTGTTTCACAGTGTATAATGAATATTACAGCTTGTCAATGTAAAAATATCAAGTGACGAGACACATTGTGATAGGCAACAGACAGAAACATGAAGTTCTAATCAGTACTATTTCCCAGTTGCCTTGTTTAAAATCTACTTGACTAAATGTTTAGATGGAAAACACATCAGGAGCATTTCTGGTTAATAAGCACATGTCATTATTATCTACTGTACATGGAAACATAAGGTTTTGCAGTATGACTAACTGAATATTTACTGAGAAAGGTGCGGCTAAAGATATGAGGTGTTCCTTATCTTGTTTCCAGGAGAGATGGACTAAACTGCCTGGTTACATAGCACATCGTCAAACATTACGCCATGCACTTTAGTATTATAGAGCTTAGTATCTATAAAAGACTTGATGGTTCATTATTGGCTAGGATTTTAGATTTAAAACAGTTATAAAACCCTTTATTAACCTTCTGTATATGTCATGATATGGTTTATACTGAATCACTTTTGACATGTAATGTTTTTAAAATGTGGACTTTACAGTTGAAACCAGATGTTTACATACACTGTGTTAAAAGACACATAAACCTTTTTTCCTCACTGTCTGAAGTTAAATCAGACGACCAGACTGTTCTCGGTCAGTTAGGATTACTAAAATTATTTCTATTTACTATGCCATGATAATGAGAGAAAGAATTTATTTTTTGTATACACAAAATCATCCACCTTTATCACCCACCTCTACCATTCACCGTTACCCTTCATCACTAACAACAACTGTTAAACTTCATAAAAATAAACAATTGGAACTTGGAACGAAATGTGCACCCAACATCTGATGTTAAGTGAATCAGTGACATAAGGATACATCTAGTTTACAGTTTTTTCATGGTCCTTTGAGCCGGATAATATCTATGTTGGAAAATGGATCCACATGCTGTTTTATCTGATGAAGATGATGGGAGACAACAGGAAGGAAGGCCACAGCGACAGAGGGCACCACCGATATACTGTATCTACAGGATTATCAAACCGATCTGAATCAGTGCCTGTGTCGAACCCTGGAAAAACTTCCCAATCAGTCCAAACACTTTATCCTTGTGCCCATAAGCCCTCTGCCTTAGTAGAACGCGAACAGAAGAGACTGGCCTCAGTTACCTTCCTTTGTGAGACATAAAACAGAGCTTCAGCAGGAGCCCTCAAATCCATTACCTTCAGTTTCATTAGCTCCTAGACCATCAAACACAGTAACTTCATGTCCCAAAGCTCAGTGTTAACAGCTTCAGAGTCTGGCCCGTATATTCCTTTAAGCTCAGTGCTGTCATATAATGCCCCTTCTACCTACATGCATGAAAGTCACCTTCCTTCGTCTCAACCAACATCTCATATGCCTCCTCAAATGCCACCAATTCATATGCCACTAACTTCTTCTTCTCACGTGTCTTCTCATCAAATATATCCCGCCTTCAAGTCATTTGCCACCAGTTCAGGGGGCTGTGCTCCCAACACATGCCATGCAACCTTCACTTATCCCTATACCTCAAGCTCCACCAACCAGTTCCAGACCATCATACCATCCAAGCAATGTGGCTTCATACCACCATCATCATGTGCCTCACCAGCTCGAGCAGCATCCTCAACCTCAGTACTCTGTATCCCAGTCAGCCCCTGTTTTATATACCCCCCAGTTTACAGGAGTCCCCCTTAATCCAAGCTTCTCACTACCTGCAGCTCCTGTACAGCAGACTGTGAGTTAAAGATATCCATCACGAGTTGAGGGCCCCCCATTCCCTTATCTAATCAATAATTATCCTCATGAGTTTGTCATGTT
Source organism: Planiliza haematocheilus (assembly GCA_005024645.1). Taxonomy (NCBI): domain Eukaryota; kingdom Metazoa; phylum Chordata; class Actinopteri; order Mugiliformes; family Mugilidae; genus Planiliza; species Planiliza haematocheilus. The sequence continues at coordinate 3,916,841 of SRSE01001388.1, read as the reverse complement.
AAAGATGGCCTTTACCAATCTGATACCTGTAGAGGAACCTGAACTGTACAAGTTTCATATTCTATTGGATCATTGACACCTCCCCTCTGCTCACCATATTGCACTTTCCTACGCCCATGACCCACAACCTTTCACCATGGTGCTGGCGGCCTTAGAGCGACAGTATGGTCAACCACATCAACTGGCTTTGAGATCCACACCTTATCAAACCTCCCAAAGGTAGCTTGTGCAGATGCTGAGGGGTATCAAGACTTTGCTGTTAGAGTGAGATCATTGGTGGGCATGTTACAATCCCTGAGATCACGAGAAGGTGATGCAGAGTTAGCCTGTGCTTCACATGTACAGCGACTGTTGAGTAAACTCCCAGTAGAGCTAGTTTGCAACTTTGCAAGACACACCCGCTAAGCCTCTTCTAATGCTCACTACAACCTGGTGGACTTTTCTGCATGGCTGGAGGGATCCAGCCTACAAATTAGTGAACAGAGGACAGATACAACTCAAAGATTCAAATCCCCATCGGCTACCATTTTCCACAGTGCTGAACACAAACCCACATGAGGTATCCATGTGCATACTGTCAGTCAACCTATAATTACTTCACAAATTGTGAAAGCTTGAAACGTTTGAGCACAGACACAGTGACAAAATGTTTGAAGGAACAAAACAGATGCTGGAGATGTGGTAGGACTCACAAAGCAGCAGATTGTACCCTGAGAAAACCTTGCCCCAAAAGTAATGGCCAACACCTAGGCATATTACATGATGTCAATAAAACCCAAGCATCATCAAAAGTGTCGTATGTGAACCCACAGAATATATTACCCAAAGTACTACTAAAAAGTTAAAGTGAGACTTTTCTATCATGAATAGGACATTTGATACCTATGCCATCTTAGATGATGGATCAGAACGTACAATGTTGTTACCAGGTGCAGCTAATTATCTTGGTTTGGAGGGAGAGCCATAAACCCTTGAGCTGCGCACAGTGAGGCAGCAAACAGAGACCCTACAAGGCAGATCAGTAAATCTCAAAGTATCTGCTGCCTCATGCCCTGACAGAAAACTCTCAATTGTCAGAGCCTTCACCTCTGACACGATCATGTTTGTGGAGCAGAGTTATCCTATTGAGAAACTCAAGCAACACTATCAGCATTTACATAACCTCCCACTGACATCGTTCTCTAAAGTTCAGCCACACATCCCACCAGCCAACCCTTATGCTGAGCTAAAACGTAATGTAGCTCAGCATGTGAAACTATGGCAGGTGGACACCCTTCCCTTCAGAAACGAAAAGTTGATCACTAGATCAAAGCAAGATAATGAAGCCATGGACCTATAAAACACAAAGACCATACGAGTGGATATAGTGGGAACGCAACGTTATGCAACCCCTTTGCTGAGAAAGAGAAGCGCACCACTACTGACTGCCCCATTTGAATCAGTGATGCCACTTCTATGTCGATCTGAGCGCAAACTTGAGAAAAACCCTGAATTGGCTGACATCTACAACAATGAGATCAACAAACTAAAGGAGACTGGCTATGTTGCAGAACTGGATGCAGGACAGATTACAAAGTCACAAGAATTGTGGTATATTCCCCATCAATTGTTGAAACATAACGCCAAACACCGTGTTGTTCGTTTACAGTTTTTTCAACTTGGGTCAAACGTTTTGGGTATCTTTCCACAAGCTTCTTGCTATAGTCTGCTAGAATTCTGGTCCAAACTGTCCAGGGTGTACCCCGCCTCTCGCCCAATGACAGCTGGAATAGTTTCCAGTGACCCCCGCGACCCTTAACAGAAATACAGAAGATGAACGAACAAATGAATTAATTCTGGTCCTTTCCTCCTGACAGAACTTGTGTAACTGAGTCGGAGTTGTAGGCCACTTCGCTCGCACACACTTTCTCTGCACAAAAAAAACAAATTCTATGTGATTGATATCGGGGCTTTGTGGGGATTTTCCCATGATGAGGTGCCTCCATTTAACTCAACTGTTGTCCGGTAACATCATTATCAGGGCTATCCTTCATTGTTTAAAGACATAGTAATCTTTGTGTTTGTACACTTCTGTCTTTGAAGAAAGTAATAAAAAAGATCTCTAAGAAATGATTTCTCTCATTAATGTGGCATTTAGTAAATAGAAATATTTTTTGTAATCCTGACTGACATAAAACAGGAGAGGTTTAGTCTGATTTAACTTGAGACAGTGAGGAAAAAAATGTGTCTTTTAACACAGTGTATGTAAACATCTGGTTTCAACTATATATATATATATTTTGTGGAGGCACATTATGACACATCTCACAAAAATAACTGCATAGACAAATTTAAGGTTTAAGATAAAATAAGACAATCCTTTGATTTTTCCGAGTTTCACCGATATTTAAGATAAAATAAATAAAAAGAGACTTAAACTGCTGTTTAATATTATACTTTAATGAAAAGGTTAAAATCATTGTTCTGAATCTGTTTAACGAGGCATGAAAAAGGAAAAACTGGTTTAGTTAGGTTCATGGTTAATTAGGCAGATGCAGACTTCTGAGAAACAGAAACAGTTCATTGCATGAATACCAGGAAATGTTTTATGCTTTAATCAAACTTCTCATGATACAACATTAGTTGATCTTTACAAATATTGTTTGGTGTTTGTTCTTTGGTGGGTTATTCAGTTGACTGACAGCATTCAGTGCCAATAATGTTTCACGGTGTGCATGTAAAAATATGAAATGACAAGATACATTTTGATAGGAAACAGATGGAAACATGAAGTTCTAATCAGTACTGTTTCCCAGTGGCCTTGTTTAAAATCGATTTGACAAAATGTTTAGTTATGGAAAACACATCAGGAGCATCTCTGGTTAATGAGCACATGTCATTATTATCTACTGTACATGAGCATGGAAACATAAGGTTTTGTCGGGCGACTGTGGCTCAGTAGGTAGAGCGGGTTGTCCACGAACCAGAGGGTTAGCGGTTCGATCCCCGGAATGTGCCACATGTCGAAGTGTCCTTGAGCAAGACACTGAACCCCCAGTTGCTCCCAGTGCGTGGCACTGGGGCGTGCTTGTGTGAGTGAATGGGTAGATGTGTCTCTGACTGTAAAAGCGCTTTGAGTACCAATAGGTAGAAAAGCGCTATATAAAAGCAAGACCATTTACCATTTACCATTTGTATGCTTAACCTAATAGTAATAATAATAATTAGGAGAAGACAAATCGCAACAAACAATCCATTACATGGACCCCTAATAATACATCTTCTAGTCTAGTCTTGTCATCACTCCAGTGATGACAAGACTAGACTGACTAGTTTATCATGTTGTTCAGGATCAGGTGCGTAATTATTGCTTAACCTTAATGTACTCCCATTCTCCTCTAAAAATCAAACAGGAAGGAAGGAACAGAGACAGAGACGTATAGAGGAGATTTGGATGAGATCATCTATTTCAAAAATCTCAGGTAAGAAGCATTATAATTATAATAATAACAATTATTATTTCATGATATATGCCTGTTTGTTGCTTAATTTTGTATTAAGTGTATAATGTGATTTTGGGGCAGATTTTCTTTAATTTAGTCAGATTTCATTTTATTTTCAACAATAAAATAAAGCTCTGTGACTGTTCTTAGTCATCCAAGTCATAGTGTGTTAAGAAAAAGCTGAAGAAAACAGTTTGTAAAGTTACATGAAGAGCCGTCACCACTCGTCTAAGTAGAACTGAGAGAAATGCTTGGAATGTCTTCAACAAAGAACAGTTGCTCCTGTTTCTTCTTCTTTCATATTAGCTGCTAACATTGCAGTTGCAGATTTAAAATAAAATAAATAAAAAGAGACTTAAACTGCTGTTTAATATTATACTTCAATGAAAAGGTTAAAATCATTGTTCTGAATCTGTTTAACGGCATTAAACAGGAAAAAAACTGGTTCAGTTAGGTACACCGTGTACTGTGCAGCTGCAGATGCAGACTTCTGAGAAACTGAAACAGTTCATTGCCTGAATTTCAGGAAATGTTCTATGCTTTAACCAAACTTCCCATTGCACAACATTACTTGATATTTACAAATATTGTTTGTATGTAATTCTGGTGGGTTATGCAATTGACTGACAGCATTCAGTGCCAATAATGTTTCACAGTGTGTATGTAAAAATATGAAATGACAAGATACATTGTGATAGGCAGCAGACTTTGTTTAAAATCTACTCGGCTAAACGTTTAGTTTCGCAGAGCATCTAGTTAATGAGCACATGCCATTATGATCTACTGTACATGGAAACATAAGGTTTTGCAGTATGCTTAACTTTGAATATTTACTGAGAAAGGTGCAGCTAAAGATATGAGGTGTTCATATCGTTTGTCTTATCTTGTTTCCAGCAGGGACGGACTACACAGCCTGGCTCCATAATAAGAGGAACTTATTCAACACATCGTTAAACATTACTCCATGCACTTTAGGCATTGAACGTGCAGTCAAGCAGGACGAAGCAAGAGTATATAACTTAACAAACTAATAACTTAATAACTTGTCTATAAAATTCATAAAGCAAGACTTGATTGGTCATTATCCTCTCAAATAATGCGTTTACTGAAAAATGGTTGGCTGTTGTTGAAGCTCAGTGTTGTACTGGGATCCCTGTGGATGCTGTTGATACTCAGTCAGCTGAAAACAGGCCAGAGTCCTGCTTACATGTTCAGGTACAGGTGGTCTGAGTACACAGATGATGATGGCATCCCAGAGAAAGAGTGCAACTGTTCAGCAATCCTGCAGGGAGACAAGGAAGCACTGGAGCGTGCCAAATTACTGAGCGTCACTAAAGAGTTCCGCAAGACCATTCAGATCCCTGATGAGTATTATATAAATGTGACCCAAAACTGCAGGTGTGTTGCTCTAACCCACAGATTTCAGTTGGTGTGTAACTCTTAACCATAATTTAAATGTACATAAATTTGTGTATTTACAAACAGGGACTTCAAGTTAAGAAGAAAATACTTAACAGTGCCATTAAGCAAGGAGGAGGAGGACTTTCCTCTGGCTTACTCTATGGTTGTACATCACAAGGTATGCACATTCTAAGATTAAAACGCTTTACTTCAATCACTATTTAGAAGGGCACACCATTGTCATAGTGTCCTGTTAGTGGTTAAACAATAAAGCAACTACCTTTAACAATGAGTGTATGAAACATAAAGAACATGAATTGAAGTCTCTCTTTCCTGTATGTCTTTAGGTGCAGAACTTTGAGCGACTACTACAAGCGATCTATGCTCCCCAAAATATTTATTGTGTCCATGTGGACAAAAAATCAAAGGCCTCAGTCATTTCTGCCATCGAGGCCATTACGTCCTGTTTTCCCAATGTCTTCATGGTCAGCAAGCCTGTGAGTGTGGTCTATGCTGCCTGGCCACGCGTCCAGGCTGACCTTAACTGTATGGATGATCTCTATAACACCACTACAAAATGGAAATACTTCATCAACGTCTGTGGCCAGGATTTCCCCCTGAAAACAAACTTGGAGATTGTAAGGATGTTGCGGTCGTTGAATGGTGGTAACAGCATGGAGTCAGAAACAATGGTCGAGGGGAAGAAGTGGAGGGTAAAACAAGCTCACCAGATAGTTAATGGAACAATCCAGGTACACCTGCTAGAGTTTATTTATAACATATTATATAACAATATTTAATTGAGAGATTTTGCAGTTGCCAAAGTTTTCTGACCTTAATGACCATAAGCATCATATTGATTTATATCCCAAATGTCTCAGGGGACAGGAAAGAACAAGGAGCCACCTCCCTTCAACTTGCCCATTCTGTCAGGAAATGCCTACTTTGTGGCTAGCCGAGGTTACGTCCATAGTGTGTTGGAAGACAACCGGATACAAGCGCTGATTGAGTGGGCCAAAGACACCTACAGTCCTGATGAGTTCCTCTGGGCAACCATTCAGAGAATTCCTGGTGTTCCTGGCTCAAAGAGGCCCCACCCTAAATACGACACGTCAGATATGAATTCAATCGCCCGGCTGGTGAAGTGGCCGTGGCATGAGGGGCCACAGGATTCAGTGGATGCAGTGTACCCAAAGTGTCATGGCAACTATGTCAGATCAGTATGTGTGTACGGTGCTGGAGACCTGCAGTGGATGCTTGAGCAGCATCACCTCTTTGCCAATAAGTTTGACATAGACACAGATCCCATGGCTATCCACTGCTTGGAGAGACATCTGAGACAAAAGGCGCTGGCTGAGGCACATTAGGTGGAGGTTTTCCATGAATCAGAACAAAGTATGTCTGTCTCATATAGGGGTGTAACGATACACAAAAATCATGTTTGATCCTTACCAGGGTTTTGAGTCATTGTTAGTTTCATTTTCGGTACAGTATGGAAACAAAATGCAAAACCTAAACTGGTCTGTTGTTTATTTGCATGTATGTTGCAGATGCTCTTCCATTTTAAAATATCCTTTTTTTGTCTCTCTTTATCTCTTTCTCTGGTAAAATTCACAGTGCTAATAATCATGACCTGTCCTTTCCTCATTATTAAACTAACAGATTTAAAGATGGCTCCGGTTTGTTAGTAACTTATTTCATTGTATGATGAAACAAACCACAAAAAGGTGACATGAGGCCAATCATTCACAATACCAGTTACACACTAAATATAAAGGTAGAGATTGTCATGCAAGGCAAGTCATGCATAAGCAGATTATTTCAACAGTTTGTATGAGTATGTAAAGAATTTGTTAACACAGTTGCTTTTTCTTCAGTTTCCCCCATATTTGTCACTTTTCAGGTTCAGATTCAGGTGTGTGGTTATTGCTTTACCTAGAAAAAGTTCCTCCCATTCACACCTGAAAATGAAAGTGAGTAGATCACTCTTATCAGACAGCAGGAAGGAACAGAGACAGAGAGGTATAGAGGAAATTTGGATCAGATCATCTGTTTAAAAACTCTCAGGTAAGAAGCATTTTGTGGTTTATTTTAGCGAAACAACAATTATTATATCATGATAAATACCTGTATATTGCTTAATTTTTTAATGGTATTTTAGGGCAGATCTTTCTTAATTTAGTCAGATTTCATTTTATTTTCAACAATAAAATAAAACTCTCTTATTACATGTCTGTGACGATTCTTAGACATCCAGGTCATAGTGTCTAAACAAAGCTAAAACAACAGCCTGTAGAGTTACATGAAGAGCCGTCACCACTCGTCTAAGTAGAACAGGAGGAAATGTTTGGATGAGGAATGTCTTCAATGAAGTACAATTGCCCCTGTTCTTCCTGATTTATTTATTTATTTTTATACTACTGTTTATTATTGTGTTTCGGTTTCAAAGAAAATCTTAAAATAATTGTCTTGAATCTGTTTAACTGGGCGTGAAAAAGATCCAAGAGATAAAAGATTGACGAAAAACTGGTTTGGGTACATGGTGTACCAGACACTTGCGGTCTGCTTAGCAACTCAAACCAGTTCATTGGCTGAATTTCAGGAAATATTTTATGCTTTTTACCACTAGGCAACAGATAGAAACATGAAGTTCTAATCAGTACTTTTTCCCAGTTACTTTGTGTATAATCTACTTGACCAAACATTTGGTTACAGAATGGAAAACACATCAGAAGCATCTCTGGTTAATAAGCACATGTCATTATCATCTACTGTACATGAGCATGGAAACATAAGGTTTTGCAGTATGGTTAACTTGAAATATTTACTGAGAAAGGTGCGGCTAAAGATATGGGGTGTTCATATCATTTGTCTTATCTTATTTCCAGGAGAGATGGACTAAACTGCCTGGCTCCATAAGAGGAACTTGTCAGCACATTGTCAGACATTACACTTTAGGCTTTGTGCATAAAAGTGAAGCAGTACGTGGCAAGAGTATACAACTTATAAATTATCTATAAAATGTATAAAGCAAGACTTGATTGGTCATTATCCTCTCAAATAATGCGTTTACTGAAAAAAGGTTGGCTGTTGTTGAAGCTCAGTGTTGTACTGGGATCCCTGTGGATGCTGTTAATACTCAGTCAGCTGAAAACAGGCCAGAGTCCTGCTTACATGTTCAGGTACAGGTGGTTTGAGTACACAGATGATGATGGCATCCCAGAGAAAGAGTGCAACTGTTCAGCAATCCTGCGGGGAGACAAGGAAGCACTGGATCGTGCCAAATTACCGAGCGTCACTAAAGAGTTCTGCAAGACCATTCAGATCCCTGATGAGTATTATATAAATGTGGGCCAAAACTGCAGGTGTGTTGCTCTAACCCACAGATTTCAGTTGGTGTGTAACTCTTAACCATAATTTAAATGTACATAAATTTGTGTATTTACAAACAGGAACTTCAAGTTAAGCAGAAAATACTTAACAGTGCCATTAAGCAAGGAGGAGGAGGACTTTCCTCTGGCTTACTCTATGGTTGTACATCACAAGGTATGCACATTCTAAGATTAAACTGGTAACGAGATCTTTCCTTTTTTATCTACAATTTCCTCTTGCGCTGTCGCACTCATATTCTCCTTTCACTCCATGCCCTTTGTTTGTTGTTGGCGGCTTAGCTGTGCCATGATAGGCCCTCCTTCCTACATGCCCCAGAATGACTTGCAGTTGTGGCTCTGGGTTTTCTTCCTATTTTTCTGTAACGGGGTTCAATTGAAACAATTATCGACCACGTATATATCGCGATATATACCGTTACCGTTTTAACACCCAGCCCTACTTCAATCACTATTTAGAAGGGCACACCATTGTCATAGTGTCCTGTTAGTGGTTAAAAAATTAAATCAACTACCTTTAACAATGAGTGTATGAAACATAAAGAACAAGAATTGAAATCTCTTTCCTGTATGCCTTTAGGTGCAGAACTTTGAGCGACTACTACGAGCGATCTATGCTCCCCAAAATATTTATTGTGTCCATGTGGACAAAAAATCAGAGGCCTCAGTCGTTTCTGCCATCGAGGCCATTACGTCCTGTTTTCCCAATGTCTTCATGGTCAGCAAGCCTGTGAGTGTGGTCTATGCTGCCTGGCCACGCGTCCAGGCTGACCTTAACTGTATGGCTGATCTCTATAACACCACTACAAAATGGAAATACTTCATCAACGTCTGTGGCCAGGATTTCCCCCTGAAAACAAACTTGGAGATTGTAAAGATGTTGCGGTCGTTGAATGGTGGTAACAGCATGGAGTCAGAAACAATGGTTGAGGGGAAGAAGTGGAGGGTAAAACAAGCTCACCAGATAGTTAATGGAACAATCCAGGTACACCTGCTAGAGTTTATTTATAACCTATTATATAACAATATTTAATTGAGAGATTTTGCAGTTGCCAAAGTTTTCTGATCTTAATGACCATAACCACTATATTAACTTATATCCCAAATGTCTCAGGGGACAGGAAAGAACAAGGAGCCACCTCCCTTCAACTTGCCCATTCTGTCAGGAAATGCCTACTTTGTGGCTAGCCGAGAATTCCTGGTGTTCCAGGCTCAAAGAGGCCCCACCCTAAATACGACACGTCAGATATGAATTCAATAGCCCGGCTGGTGAAGTGGCCGTGGCATGAGGGGCCACAAGATTCAGTGAATGCAGTGTACCCAAAGTGTCATGGCAACTATGTCAGATCAGTATGTGTGTACGGCGCTGGAGACCTGCAGTGGCTGCTTGAGCAGCATCACCTCTTTGCCAATAAGTTTGACATAGACACAGATCTCATTGCTGTTCACTGCTTGGAGAGATATCTGAGACAAAAGGTGCTAGCTGAGGGACATTAGGTTTTCCATGAATCAAAACAAAACATTACTTTCTTACATTAATTGTGACTGAGGTATATTGGGTGGAGGTTTTCCTGAATCAAAACAAAGTATTCCTGTTTCATATAATGACACACAAGGTTTGATGCTTAGCATGGTTTTGAGGTCACCGTTGGACTAATTTTTGGTACAGTATGGGAATAAAATGTAAAACCTTAATTTGCTTGTTGTTTATTTGCATGTTAATTATTTGTAAAGCAACAATTTATATAAAAGATAAAATAGAATACTTTTGCAAAATGATGCCTGGTCATAAGTTAAATAAAATATTCTCAAATGAACGAAAAATAGATGAAATATTACAGAAACTACAGCTTGTCAACAGGTTTTAACAAAACCTTTCAAGTGTTGCGTTTGCACTAAGGTCTTTTTTTCTTTCATGTGACATTCACATGGGTCATGTGAATTAGTATGTTTGTCGTGTAAACACAAATGTATTAAATGGACACATTTAATAAAATAGCCTGTCAAGTACAATAGGATTTTTGTATGAAAATACACAATCCGGAAACATACCCGATCTTAGTTTAACTGTGTCGACACACTGCATGGTTTTTATCCACTTGTCTTTCTTCGTTGCTCTTAGGAAGCCTAATGGGGCGCTCACACTGAAAGCGACAAAATCGCCTGTGGTCGCTCAGTTCGCTCAATTCGCGTCGCTTGTGTCAGTTTGTGCAGGCGATTTGGAAGCGACCGCGGGGCGGTGCTTCAAGCTGCGGCCCGGATGTGTCTGCCCGGGCATGACAGTAGTGACATGCATCCATACGGTCTATGGTGTCATCCATACGGTCTATGGTGTCATCCTTGTTTTCACAAGGCCTACTAATTCGTGTAAATTGTATCATGACATTGATTAAATGAAAAACCACTCATAAGCACATCAGACTTGGCGCTTTCTGACAAGCGGGATTTTAGGGGGGGTTCCCTCTTTCACCATGGATCGCACTTTGGGAAACCTTCTTTGTGTTGCGTTGGCATATTTGCTTAACAAAAGAAGAAACAGGGGCCGTAGGTCCATCTGGGTCCATAAAATCCTCAGAGCCCGGAGTCACCACGAGGTTTCACCGGCTGGTTCAGGAGCTCCGTTTCGATAATGCCTGGTTTCAGGTTATTTCAGGCTGGATAAAAGTCAGTTTGATGACCTCATCAACAAGATCGGCTCACGATTGGCTGTCGCCGCGGTCGCGCCGCTTCTCATTTGCATAAAGTTGAGATATTCTCAACTTTTCCCGTCGCTCAATTCGCTCATTTCGCGTCGCTCGCCGCCCTCGTCGCCCCAAACGCCCCTCGTCGCCTGTGTACATTGAAAATGAATGGTCGCTCGTCGCTCAGATCGCCTCTGTCGCTTTCAGTGTGAGCGCCCCATTAGTGTTCTCAAGCAGGAGATTTTAGCGACAAGGAAGGGTCTTGAAACTCCGGTTTATCGCCAGCGGTAGCGATGAGGAACACAGGCTGCACGTGTGGCTGCAGGAGGAAAATAAACACACATAAACACCCGCGCACAGCCCTGTACCGAACCGAACGTCCTGTACCGAAACGGTTCAATACAAACATGTATCGTCACTCCCCTAATCTTACATGTATCCCTTCAGATAATTTAAAGTGATATATTTATTATCTATATTTATTTTCGTTGCAAAGTAATGAGTAAAATGCAAATGTACTTGTTCCATTTGATAATTTCAGTCATATAACCTGGATCAAAAGCCCAATGGAAAAATGTCCTTTGGCTATCAATTTGACAACAGCATCTCATCACACTCTAGTTTTTGGTTTTGGTTGTGCATATGCGCAAAAATCCTGCAGCATATACCATTGCAATTTGTGAAAGAACAGCTGGTTGAAAGACTTCCTACCTTCCAGTAAAACAGTATACCCCCAAACTACAAAATGTAACCCAGAAGAAGAACAGAAAAACAGTGTTCAAACAGTAGACAGAAGGTCCAAAAAAAGGTTTTCAAAAAGGCAACTGGACTTGTAGATTTTGGAGAAGACGTTTCACCACTCATCCGAGTAGCTTCTTCAGTTCTGAGGGACTGGTGGGAAGTCTGAGGTTTAAATAAGACAGAAGGCAGATTATTGTTGTGTACAGTGGTTTCCTATTTGATCATTTGTATTCACAGTCACATCAAAAACTATAACGATCATGTACAAATAAGGAAACACAAACAAAAATAGACAATATTGTGACACAATGTTAAACCTCACTGTGACAGGACGCATCTGCACTAAACTCTTCACAAACAGCTTGGTCATTCTGTGCCTGTACAGTAAGGCTTCTATTTGTGTGTATTTTAATTGTTTTGTTTTATTTTAACAATTTTGTACAGTGACCTTGAGTGTCCTGAAAGGTGTCCATAAATAAAATCATCTACTACTACTACCACTACTACTACGATGTTTGCATCATTTTGTGTGTGGAATAAAGTTTTGTAAACCTTAATGACCTTAAATTATTGTCTAAATAGAGATTCACATAACAATACAGACTACTGACAGAGCTACAGTACACTACAGGGACGCAGAGGCATAAGTCACCAGTAGTGGCCCGTATAGACTGCATTGCACAGAATGGTGGGCTTGTAAGGTTATCCATTGTAAGTTTTAAAGCAGTTTACTGTGGTGGTTTGGGAGATATAAACATGTAGTGGTTGTAGTGTCCCCTACAGGACGGATTTCACGAAACTTGGCATGATCTTACACAAGTGTATTACAATGACGGTTGCTATGTTTCATAAGGACTGGGGGAACACTTCAAAAGCTCTAAGCCTTAAAGTCATATTACATGTTTCTGTGTCACCTGTAGTATCCCCTGAAGACATAATGTCATGTAACTTGATGGGCGTCTACACAATATTTTACAGACTGTGTATACCAAATTTCATGAAGTTAGCTATTGCAGTTTTTGAGATATTCAAATGTTGCTTTTGTTGCGCCCCCTAGAGACCAAAGGTCACAAGAATTGGTGTGCTCATACAAAATCATATCATTATCAATGATATTAAGTTTGATTAAGCTTGGATATATATGGTAATACAGTATTATTACTTCAATCACTATTTAGAAAGGCACACTACTGTCGTATTGTCCTGTTAGTGGTTAAAAGAATAAAGCAACTACCTTTAACAATGAGTGAATGAAACGGCAAGAACAAGAATTGAAGTCTCTCTTTCCTGTATGCCTTTAGGTGCAGAACTTTGAGCGACTACTACGAGCGATCTATGCTCCCCAAAATATTTATTGTGTCCATGTGGACAAAAAATCAAAGGCCTCAGTCATTTCTGCCATCGAGGCCATTACGTCCTGTTTTCCCAATGTCTTCATGGTCAGCAAGCCTGTGAGTGTGGTCTATGCTGCCTGGCCACGCGTCCAGGCTGACCTTAACTGTATGGATGATCTCTATAACACCACTACAAAATGGAAATACTTCATCAACGTCTGTGGCCAGGATTTCCCCCTGAAAACAAACTTGGAGATTGTAAGGATGTTGCGGTCGTTGAATGGTGGTAACAGCATGGAGTCAGAAACAATGGTCGAGGGGAAGAAGTGGAGGGTAAAACAAGCTCACCAGATAGTTAATGGAACAATCCAGGTACACCTGCTAGAGTTTATTTATAAGCTATTATATAACAATATTTAATTGAGAGATTTTGCAGTTGCCAAAGTTTTCTGACCTTAATGACCATAAGCATCATATTGATTTACATCCCAAATGTCTCAGGGGACAGGAAAGAACAAGGAGCCACCTCCCTTCAACTTGCCCATTCTGTCAGGAAATGCCTACTTTGTGGCTAGCCGAGGTTACGTCCGTAGTGTGTTGAAAGACAACCGGATACAAGCGCTGATTGAGTGGGCCAAAGACACCTACAGTCCTGATGAGTTCCTCTGGGCAACCATTCAGAGAATTCCTGGTGTTCCTGGCTCAAAGAGGCCCCACCCTAAATACGACACGTCAGATATGAATTCAATCGCCCGGCTGGTGAAGTGGCCGTGGCATGAGGGGCCACAGGATTCAGTGGATGCAGTGTACCCAAAGTGTCATGGCAACTATGTCAGATCAGTATGTGTGTACGGTGCTGGAGACCTGCAGTGGCTGCTTGAGCAGCATCACCTCTTTGCCAATAAGTTTGACATAGACACAGATCCCATGGCTATCCACTGCTTGGAGAGACATCTGAGACAAAAGGCGCTGGCTGAGGCACATTAGGTGGAGGTTTTCCATGAATCAAAACAAAGTATGTCTGTCTCATATAGGGGTGTAACGATACACAAAAATCATGTTTGATCCTTACCAGGGTTTTGAGTCATTGTTAGTTTCATTTTCGGTACAGTATGGAAACAAAATGCAAAACCTAAACTGGTCTGTTGTTTATTTGCATGTATGTTGCAGATGCTCTTCCATTTTAAAATATCCTTTTTTTGTCTCTCTTTATCTCTTTCTCTGGTAAAATTCACAGTGCTAATAATCATGACCTGTCCTTTCCTCATTATTAAACTAACAGATTTAAAGATGACTCCGGTTTGTTAGTAACTTATTTCATTGTATGATGAAACAAACCACAAAAAGGTGACATGAGGCCAATCATTCACAATACCAGTTACACACTAAATATAAAGGTAGAGATTGTCATGCAAGGCAAGTCATGCATAAGCAGATTATTTCGACAGTTTGTATGAGTATGTAAAGAATTTGTTATCACAGTTGCTTTTTCTTCAGTTTCCCCCATATTTGTCACTTTTCAGGTTCAGATTCAGGTGCGTGGTTATTGCTTTACCTAGAAAAAGTTCCTCCCATTCACACCTGAAAATGAAAGTGAGTAGATCACTATTATCAGACAGCAGGAAGGAACAGAGACAGAGAGGTATAGAGGAAATTTGGATCAGATCATCTGTTTAAAAAATCTCAGGTAAGAAGCATTTTGTGGTTTATTTTAGCGAAACAACAATTATTATATCATGATAAATACCTGTATATTGCTTAATTTTTTAATGGTATTTTAGGGCAGATCTTTCTTAATTTAGTCAGATTTCATTTTATTTTCAACAATAAAATAAAACTCTCTTATTACATGTCTGTGACGATTCTTAGACATCCAGGTCATAGTGTCTAAACAAAGCTAAAACAACAGCCTGTAGAGTTACATGAAGAGCCGTCACCACTCGTCTAAGTAGAACAGGAGGAAATGTTTGGATGAGGAATGTCTTCAATGAAGTACAATTGCCCCTGTTCTTCCTGATTTATTTATTTATTTTTATACTACTGTTTATTATTGTGTTTCGGTTTCAAAGAAAATCTTAAAATAATTGTCTTGAATCTGTTTAACATTTGCGTGAAAAAGATCCAAGAGATAAAAGATTGACGAAAAACTGGTTTGGGTACATGGTGTACCAGACACTTGCGGTCTGCTTAGCAACTCAAACCAGTTCATTGGCTGAATTTCAGGAAATATTTTATGCTTTTTACCACTAGGCAACAGATAGAAACATGAAGTTCTAATCAGTACTTTTTCCCAGTTACTTTGTGTATAATCTACTTGACCAAACATTTGGTTACAGAATGGAAAACACATCAGAAGCATCTCTGGTTAATAAGCACATGTCATTATCATCTACTGTACATGAGCATGGAAACATAAGGTTTTGCAGTATGGTTAACTTGAAATATTTACTGAGAAAGGTGCGGCTAAAGATATGGGGTGTTCATATCATTTGTCTTATCTTGTTTCCAGGAGAGATGGACTAAACTGCCTGGCTCCATAAGAGGAACTTGTCAGCACATCGTCAGACATTACACTTTAGGCTTTGTGCATAAAAGTGAAGCAGTACGTGGCAAGAGTATACAACTTATAAATTATCTATAAAATTCATAAAGCAAGACTTGATTGGTCATTATCCTCTCAAATAATGCGTTTACTGAAAAAAGGTTGGCTGTTGTTGAAGTTCAGTGTTGTACTGGGATCCCTGTGGATGCTGTTGATACTCAGTCAGCTGAAAACAGGCCAGAGTCCTGCTTACATGTTCAGGTACAGGTGGTTTGAGTACACAGATGATGATGGCATCCCAGAGAAAGAGTGCAACTGTTCAGCAATCCTGCGGGGAGACAAGGAAGCACTGGATCGTGCCAAATTACTGAGCGTCACTAAAGAGTTCCGCAAGACCATTCAGATCCCTGATGAGTATTATATAAATGCGGGCCAAAACTGCAGGTGTGTTGCTCTAACCCACAGATTTCAGTTGGTGTGTAACTCTTAACCATAATTTAAATGTACATAAATTTGTGTATTTACAAAAAGGAACTTCAAGTTAAGCAGAAAATACTTAACAGTGCCATTAAGCAAGGAGGAGGAGGACGTTCCTCTGGCTTACTCTATGGTTGTACATCACAAGGTATGCACATTCTAAGATTAAACTGGTAACGAGATCTTTCCTTTTTTATCTACAATTTCCTCTTGGCTTAGCTGTGGCATGATAGGCCCTCCTTCCTACATGCCCCAGAATGACTTGCAGTTGTGGCTCTGGGTTTTCTTCCTATTTTTCTGTAACGGAGTTCAATTGAAATTATGGAACATTATATTGAACATATTTTCTATTGATATCGACCACGTGTCTATCGCGATATATACCGTTACCGTTTTAACGCCCAGCCCTACTTCAATCACTATTTAGAAGGGCACACCATTGTCATAGTGTCCTGTTAGTGGTTAAACAATAAAGCAACTACCTTCATCAATGAGTGTATGAAACATAAAGAACATGAATTGAAGTCTCTCTTTTACTGTATGCCTTTAGGTGCAGAACTTTGAGCGACTACTACGAGCGATCTATGCTCCCCAAAATATTTATTGTGTCCATGTGGACAAAAAATCAAAGGCCTCAGTCATTTCTGCCATCGAGGCCATTACGTCCTGTTTTCCCAATGTCTTCATGGTCAGCAAGCCTGTGAGTGTGGTCTATGCTGCCTGGCCACGCGTCCAGGCTGACCTTAACTGTATGGCTGATCTCTATAACACCACTACAGAATGGAAATACTTCATCAACGTCTGTGGCCAGGATTTCCCCCTGAAAACAAACTTGGAGATTGTAAAGATGTTGCGGTCGTTGAATGGTGGTAACAGCATGGAGTCAGAAACAATGGTTGAGGGGAAGAAGTGGAGGGTAAAACAAGCTCACCAGATAGTTAATGGAACAATCCAGGTACACCTGCTAGAGTTTATTTATAACATATTATATAACAATATTTAATTGAGAGATTTTGCAGTTGCCAAAGTTTTCTGACCTTAATGACCATAAGCATCATATTGATTTATATCCCAAATGTCTCAGGGGACAGGAAAGAACAAGGAGCCACCTCCCTTCAACTTGCCCATTCTGTCAGGAAATGCCTACTTTGTGGCTAGCCGAGGTTACGTCCGTAGTGTGTTGGAAGACAACCGGATACAAGCGCTGATTGAGTGGGCCAAAGACACCTACAGTCCTGATGAGTTCCTCTGGGCAACCATTCAGAGAATTCCTGGTGTTCCTGGCTCAAAGAGGCCCCACCCTAAATACGACACGTCAGATATGAATTCAATCGCCCGGCTGGTGAAGTGGCCGTGGCATGAGGGGCCACAGGATTCAGTGGATGCAGTGTACCCAAAGTGTCATGGCAACTATGTCAGATCAGTATGTGTGTACGGTGCTGGAGACCTGCAGTGGATGCTTGAGCAGCATCACCTCTTTGCCAATAAGTTTGACATAGACACAGATCCCATTGCTATCCACTGCTTGGAGAGATATCTGAGACAAAAGGCGCTGGCTGAGGTACATTAGGTGGAGGTTTTCCATGAATCAAAACAAAGTATGTCTGTCTCATATAGGGGTGTAACGATACACAAAAATCATGTTTGATCCTTACCAGGGTTTTGAGTCATTGTTAGTTTCATTTTCGGTACAGTATGGAAACAAAATGCAAAACCTAAACTGGTCTGTTGTTTATTTGCATGTATGTTGCAGATGCTCTACCATTTTAAAATATCCTTTTTTTGTTATCTCTTTCTCTGGTAAAATTCACAGTGCTAATAATCATGACCTGTCCTTTCCTCATTATTAAACTAACAGATTTAAAGATGACTCTGGTTTGTTAGTAACTTATTTCATTGTATGATGAAACAAACCACAAAAAGGTGACATGAGGCCAATCATTCACAAAACCAGTTATGTACACACTAAATATAAAGGTAGAGATTGTCATGCAAGGCAAGTCATGCATAAGCAGATTATTTCAACAGTTTGTATGAGTATGTAAAGAATTTGTTAACACAGTTGCTTTTTCTTCAGTTTCCCCCATATTTGTCACTTTTCAGGTTCAGATTCAGGTGCGTGGTTATTGCTTTACCTAGAAAAAGTTCCTCCCATTCACACCTGAAAATGAAAGTGAGTAGATCACTCTTATCAGACAGCAGGAAGGAACAGAGACAGAGAGGTATAGAGGAAATTTGGATCAGATCATCTGTTTAAAAACTCTCAGGTAAGAAGCATTTTGTGGTTTATTTTAGCGAAACAACAATTATTATATCATGATAAATACCTGTATATTGCTTAATTTTTTAATGGTATTTTAGGGCAGATCTTTCTTAATTTAGTCAGATTTCATTTTATTTTCAACAATAAAATAAAACTCTCTTATTACATGTCTGTGACGATTCTTAGACATCCAGGTCATAGTGTCTAAACAAAGCTAAAACAACAGCCTGTAGAGTTACATGAAGAGCCGTCACCACTCGTCTAAGTAGAACAGGAGGAAATGTTTGGATGAGGAATGTCTTCAATGAAGTACAATTGCCCCTGTTCTTCCTGATTTATTTATTTATTTTTATACTACTGTTTATTATTGTGTTTCGGTTTCAAAGAAAATCTTAAAATAATTGTCTTGAATCTGTTTAACTGGGCGTGAAAAAGATCCAAGAGATAAAAGATTGACGAAAAACTGGTTTGGGTACATGGTGTACCAGACACTTGCGGTCTGCTTAGCAACTCAAACCAGTTCATTGGCTGAATTTCAGGAAATATTTTATGCTTTTTACCACTAGGCAACAGATAGAAACATGAAGTTCTAATCAGTACTTTTTCCCAGTTACTTTGTGTATAATCTACTTGACCAAACATTTAGTTACAGAATGGAAAACACATCAGAAGCATCTCTGGTTAATAAGCACATGTCATTATCATCTACTGTACATGAGCATGGAAACATAAGGTTTTGCAGTATGGTTAACTTGAAATATTTACTGAGAAAGGTGCGGCTAAAGATATGGGGTGTTCATATCATTTGTCTTATCTTGTTTCCAGGAGAGATGGACTAAACTGCCTGGCTCCATAAGAGGAACTTGTCAGCACATTGTCAGACATTACACTTTAGGCTTTGTGCATAAAAGTGAAGCAGTACGTGGCAAGAGTATACAACTTATAAATTATCTATAAAATTCATAAAGCAAGACTTGATTGGTCATTATCCTCTCAAATAATGCGTTTACTGAAAAAAGGTTGCCTGTTGTTGAAGCTCAGTGTTGTACTGGGATCCCTGTGGATGCTGTTGATACTCAGTCAGCTGAAAACAGGCCAGAGTCCTGCTTACATGTTCAGGTACAGGTGGTTTGAGTACACAGATGATGATGGCATCCCAGAGAAAGAGTGCAACTGTTCAGCAATCCTGCGGGGAGACAAGGAAGCACTGGATCGTGCCGAATTACTGAGCGTCACTAAAGAGTTCTGCAAGACCATTCAGATCCCTGATGAGTATTATATAAATGCGGGCCAAAACTGCAGGTGTGTTGCTCTAACCCACAGATTTCAGTTGGTGTGTAACTCTTAACCATAATTTAAATGTACATAAATTTGTGTATTTACAAACAGGAACTTCAAGTTAAGCAGAAAATACTTAACAGTGCCATTAAGCAAGGAGGAGGAGGACTTTCCTCTGGCTTACTCTATGGTTGTACATCACAAGGTATGCACATTCTAAGATTAAACTGGTAACGAGATCTTTCCTTTTTTATCTACAATTTCCTCTTGCGCTGTCGCTCTCATATTCTCCTTTCACTCCATGCCCTTTGTTTGTTGTTGGCGGCTTAGCTGTGCCATGATAGGCCCTCCTTCCTACATGCCCCAGAATGACTTGCAGTTGTGGCTCTGAGTTTTCTTCCTATTTTTCTGTAACGGAGTTCAATTGAAACAATTATCGACCACGTATATATCGCGATATATACCGTTACCGTTTTAACACCCAGCCCTACTTCAATCACTATTTAGAAGGGCACACCATTGTCATAGTGTCCTGTTAGTGGTTAAAAAATTAAATCAACTACCTTTAACAATGAGTGTATGAAACATAAAGAACAAGAATTGAAGTCTCTCTTTCCTGTATGCCTTTAGGTGCAGAACTTTGAGCGACTACTACGAGCGATCTATGCTCCCCAAAATATTTATTGTGTCCATGTGGACAAAAAATCAAAGGCCTCAGTCGTTTCTGCCATCGAGGCCATTACGTCCTGTTTTCCAAATGTCTTCATGGTCAGCAAGCCTGTGAGTGTGGTCTATGCTGCCTGGCCACGCGTCCAGGCTGACCTTAACTGTATGGATGATCTCTATAACACCACTACAAAATGGAAATACTTCATCAACGTCTGTGGCCAGTATTTCCCCCTGAAAACAAACTTGGAGATTGTAAAGATGTTGCGGTCGTTGAATGGTGGTAACAGCATGGAGTCAGAAACAATCTTCGAGGGGAAGAAGTGGAGGGTAAAACAAGCTCACCAGATAGTTAATGGAACAATCCAGGTACACCTGCTAGAGTTTATTTATAACATATTATATAACAATATTTAATTGAGAGATTTTGCAGTTGCCAAAGTTTTCTGACCTTAATGACCATAACCACTATATTAACTTATATCCCAAATGTCTCAGGGGACAGGAAAGAACAAGGAGCCACCTCCCTTCAACTTGCCCATTCTGTCAGGAAATGCCTACTTTGTGGCTAGCCGAGAATTCCTGGTGTTCCAGGCTCAAAGAGGCCCCACCCTAAATACGACACGTCAGATATGAATTCAATCGCCCGGCTGGTGAAGTGGCCGTGGCATGAGGGGCCACAAGATTCAGTGAATGCAGTGTACCCAAAGTATGTGTGTACGGTGCTGGAGACCTGCAGTGGCTGCTTGAGCAGCATCACGTCTTTGCCAATAAGTTTGACATAGACACAGATCCCATGGCTATCCACTGCTTGGAGAGATATCTGAGACAAAAGGCGCTGGCTGAGGTACATTAGGTGGAGGTTTTCCATGAATCAAAACAAAGTATGTCTGTCTCATATAGGGGTGTAACGATACACAAAAATCATGTTTGATCCTTACCAGGGTTTTGAGTCATTGTTAGTTTCATTTTCGGTACAGTATGGAAACAAAATGCAAAACCTAAACTGGTCTGTTGTTTATTTGCATGTATGTTGCAGATGCTCTTCCATTTTAAAATATCCTTTTTTTGTTATCTCTTTCTCTGGTAAAATTCACAGTGCTAATAATCATGACCTGTCCTTTCCTCATTATTAAACTAACAGATTTAAAGATGACTCCGGTTTGTTAGTAACTTATTTCATTGTATGATGAAACAAACCACAAAAAGGTGACATGAGGCCAATCATTCACAATACCAGTTACACACTAAATATAAAGGTAGAGATTGTCATGCAAGGCAAGTCATGCATAAGCAGAATATTTCGACAGTTTGTATGAGTATGTAAAGAATTTGTTAACACAGTTGCTTTTTCTTCAGTTTCCCCCATATTTGTCACTTTTCAGGTTCAGATTCAGGTGCGTGGTTATTGCTTTACCTAGAAAAAGTTCCTCCCATTCACACCTGAAAATGAAAGTGAGTAGATCACTCTTATCAGACAGCAGGAAGGAACAGAGACAGAGAGGTATAGAGGAAATTTGGATCAGATCATCTGTTTAAAAACTCTCAGGTAAGAAGCATTTTGTGGTTTATTTTAGCGAAACAACAATTATTATATCATGATAAATACCTGTATATTGCTTAATTTTTTAATGGTATTTTAGGGCAGATCTTTCTTAATTTAGTCAGATTTCATTTTATTTTCAACAATAAAATAAAACTCTCTTATTACATGTCTGTGACGATTCTTAGACATCCAGGTCATAGTGTCTAAACAAAGCTAAAACAACAGCCTGTAGAGTTACATGAAGAGCCGTCACCACTCGTCTAAGTAGAACAGGAGGAAATGTTTGGATGAGGAATGTCTTCAATGAAGTACAATTGCCCCTGTTCTTCCTGATTTATTTATTTATTTTTATACTACTGTTTATTATTGTGTTTCGGTTTCAAAGAAAATCTTAAAATAATTGTCTTGAATCTGTTTAACATTTGCGTGAAAAAGATCCAAGAGATAAAAGATTGACGAAAAACTGGTTTGGGTACATGGTGTACCAGACACTTGCGGTCTGCTTAGCAACTCAAACCAGTTCATTGGCTGAATTTCAGGAAATATTTTATGCTTTTTACCACTAGGCAACAGATAGAAACATGAAGTTCTAATCAGTACTTTTTCCCAGTTACTTTGTGTATAATCTACTTGACCAAACATTTGGTTACAGAATGGAAAACACATCAGAAGCATCTCTGGTTAATAAGCACATGTCATTATCATCTACTGTACATGAGCATGGAAACATAAGGTTTTGCAGTATGGTTAACTTGAAATATTTACTGAGAAAGGTGCGGCTAAAGATATGGGGTGTTCATATCATTTGTCTTATCTTGTTTCCAGGAGAGATGGACTAAACTGCCTGGCTCCATAAGAGGAACTTGTCAGCACATCGTCAGACATTACACTTTAGGCTTTGTGCATAAAAGTGAAGCAGTACGTGGCAAGAGTATACAACTTATAAATTATCTATAAAATTCATAAAGCAAGACTTGATTGGTCATTATCCTCTCAAATAATGCGTTTACTGAAAAAAGGTTGGCTGTTGTTGAAGTTCAGTGTTGTACTGGGATCCCTGTGGATGCTGTTGATACTCAGTCAGCTGAAAACAGGCCAGAGTCCTGCTTACATGTTCAGGTACAGGTGGTTTGAGTACACAGATGATGATGGCATCCCAGAGAAAGAGTGCAACTGTTCAGCAATCCTGCGGGGAGACAAGGAAGCACTGGATCGTGCCAAATTACTGACCGTCACTAAAGAGTTCCGCAAGACCATTCAGATCCCTGATGAGTATTATATAAATGTGGGCCAAAACTGCAGGTGTGTTGCTCTAACCCACAGATTTCAGTTGGTGTGTAACTCTTAACCATAATTTAAATGTACATAAATTTGTGTATTTACAAACAGGGACTTCAAGTTAAGCAGAAAATACTTAACAGTGCCATTAAGCAAGGAGGAGGAGGACTTTCCTCTGGCTTACTCTATGGTTGTACATCACAAGGTATGCACATTCTAAGATTAAACTGGTAACGAGATCTTTCCTTTTTTATCTACAATTTCCTCTTGGCTTAGCTGTGGCATGATAGGCCCTCCTTCCTACATGCCCCAGAATGACTTGCAGTTGTGGCTCTGGGTTTTCTTCCTATTTTTCTGTAACGGAGTTCAATTGAAATTATGGAACATTATATTGAACATATTTTCTATTGATATCGACCACGTGTCTATCGCGATATATACCGTTACCGTTTTAACGCCCAGCCCTACTTCAATCACTATTTAGAAGGGCACACCATTGTCATAGTGCCCTGTTAGTGGTTAAACAATAAAGCAACTACCTTCATCAATGAGTGTATGAAACATAAAGAACATGAATTGAAGTCTCTCTTTTACTGTATGCCTTTAGGTGCAGAACTTTGAGCGACTACTACGAGCGATCTATGCTCCCCAAAATATTTATTGTGTCCATGTGGACAAAAAATCAAAGGCCTCAGTCATTTCTGCCATCGAGGCCATTACGTCCTGTTTTCCCAATGTCTTCATGGTCAGCAAGCCTGTGAGTGTGGTCTATGCTGCCTGGCCACGCGTCCAGGCTGACCTTAACTGTATGGATGATCTCTATAACACCACTACAGAATGGAAATACTTCATCAACGTCTGTGGCCAGGATTTCCCCCTGAAAACAAACTTGGAGATTGTAAAGATGTTGCGGTCGTTGAATGGTGGTAACAGCATGGAGTCAGAAACAATGGTCGAGGGGAAGAAGTGGAGGGTAAAACAAGCTCACCAGATAGTTAATGGAACAATCCAGGTACACCTGCTAGAGTTTATTTATAAGCTATTATATAACAATATTTAATTGAGAGATTTTGCAGTTGCCAAAGTTTTCTGATCTTAATGACCATAAGCATCATATTGATTTATATCCCAAATGTCTCAGGGGACAGGAAAGAACAAGGAGCCACCTCCCTTCAACTTGCCCATTCTGTCAGGAAATGCCTACTTTGTGGCTAGCCGAGGTTACGTCCATAGTGTGTTGGAAGACAACCGGATACAAGTGCTGATTGAATGGGCCAAAGACACCTACAGTCCTGATGAGTTCCTCTGGGCAACCATTCAGAGAATTCCTGGTGTTCCTGGCTCAAAGAGGCCCCACCCTAAATACGACACGTCAGATATGAATTCAATCGCACGGCTGGTGAAATGGAAGTGGCATGAGGGGTCATATGATCCTATGGGTGCAGTGTACCCAAAGTGTCATGGCAGCTATGTCAGATCAGTATGTGTGTACGGTGCTGGAGACCTGCAGTGGCTGCTTGAGCAGAATCACCTCTTTGCCAATAAGTTTGACATAGACACAGATCCCATTGCTGTTCACTGCTTGGAGAGATATCTGAGACAAAAGGCGCTGGCTGAGGTACATTAGGTGGAGGTTTTCCATGAATCAAACCAAAACATTTCTTCCATGTAGTCTTATAGATAGTTAGATATAAATCGTGTATAGTTTCAATGCAACTTAATGAGTAAAACAAATGTAATTGTTTTATGTAATAATCATATAGTCAGTAGTCAGCTCATTAAAATGATTCGTTCAATCAGTTTAGCATCTAACCAGAAGTGCAATAGGCAGTAAGTGCACGTGGCATAAATATTATGGTATATACTTGAATATAATAATTTCACACTACTTCACACAATTAAATTTGTTTTCTTTTTATATCTCTTTAGCACTAGCATTATCTTTTTTTTTAAATGGGGTTTACCAAATTTGAATGTGCAAATACACTGCTGATGAAGACACGGTATAGGGTAGGTTCTTGAGAAGCCACGATGCTTTAATCTATGATGTTTTAATAGCTGGCCCCATTCTGGAGAGATAAAAGTGCAGAACTTACATGTCCACTGCATCCCTCTTCCAGTAGACACTTAACGAAAATACAGGAGAACAATAAATTAGACTAAAAGAGCCAGTGACCACCTATTGTAATGTCTAAGTTTGAAGTATTTGGGCTTAGCAACCTGCCCATTGAGATGTTACCAATTATTTATCATTGTTATTATTCGTCATCATATTTTATAATTAAATCCAGTGACAGAAATAAAAACAAGTGTAAAATGTACTATATTAAGACTGTTTAGTCACCTACATTGTACAGTCTTTAAATCTTTTTGTACTGTACAGTCTGAATCTGTTTTGGAAACACCAAACAGTTGTTTGTCACATTTTTTTATTTATTTTTTACAAAGGTTTTTAATGTAATAATTTTGCAGTGGTAAATCAAACTAAGACACAAAAATAAACATGAAATAAAAAGTACTAAGAGTGATGGAAGGATTTTGAGAAAGCTTCTTATCAGTAAAGCAGCAGAGAGGGAGGTGTAGTGGGACAAAAAGCTGCCACCAACTTCACTGTCATAGACACCACCTAAGGTATGCTATATGGGAAAAAAAAAAAAAAAAAAAAATCTGAACAATTTTACGTGTTACTACATTCTCATGTCCTTCATATCTGAGCAAGATTAACTGATTTCCAGATTTGTGTATTAAAACAGACAGCAGCAATCTTTTACTTAAGGATAAGCATCACTAATTAATATGACCATATTTGAATGTCTAAATGAAATCTTCTGTGCTGGTTTGTTGGTTTTAGTATTTAGGGTCATACTACCTGCATGAAATAAACCAAGCTGGATAAAGTCACTAATCTGTGCCAGGCGTCAGCGTTTATAAAAATACTGTTATTATCAGTGAAATGCCTGAGGGGGCGCGAGTGCTTGCTCTTGTTGTATTCGATTAAAGTGTAACTGCACATCCAGAAAGTAGGTGGCAGTGGTGCTCTCATTGTGCGCATTATTAGCTCTATAGTGTTTTTTAACAGAGCCGGCGGTAAGAGATGTAAACAAACCGAGGGAACATGGAAAAATATTTGACAGGGATGAAAAGAAAGGCCGTAAGAGAGGAAGATAATAAGACAAAGGAAAGTCACTCAAAACCCAAGACAAGGAAATATGACGAAACGTATGTAGCGCTTGGCTTCACTGTAACTACGGTTGGGGACGAGGAAAGACCGGTATGTTTATTGCGTCTTAAAATGTTGGCAGCGGACAGCATGAAGCCGAAGTACATCCCAACCATGCCGACAAACCGCTTGAGTTTTTTCAGAGAAAACGCTCCGAATATTGCCAGCAATCATCCCGTTTTGTGACTGCTACGTCAGTTAACCAGCGAGCGCTGAAGGCATCATATAATGTAAAATAGTTTAAATAATAAATAAATAATTTAATACCTAAAATAGTTTAAATAAGGATTTATTTTTGTATTCCGGCAAATTGCACTTTAATGCACTAATGATACTAATTGTAATCGGGGTGGGGTGGGGGGGATTTTTGGAGCTTGGGGATATTGGGGATAGGCTCCCCTTCTTCCTGAAGGGGGCCTAACAGAAAATAATTAGGTGGAGCAGGGAGCCTGAGCCGCGGCCCCTAGCCTGTTAAGCAAACTGGTTAACTCATACAGTAAAACTAGCAGTTCATTGTAATCCAGCAGCTAACAGACAGGAACCGGCAGAGACATGTTAAATACTACACTTTGGCTCGCTCCAGACAGAGTCAAAGCACTTTTAATCGGATTTGCTAATGTTGACCTGTTGCTAACGTCTACTCTCTGTGAACCCGCACAGACACACACAAGCTAACATGCTATCAGAAAGTCGGAAAGTCAGAGATGTTGGCTTTCTTCGAACAACTACAATTGCATACATTAAATTATATTTACAGGTTTAAAAACAAACGTTTTAAACTTACTGAAATCAATGTTAGAGCCAGGCTTCGGTGAGAACACCCGGGCCAGGCAGGTGCATGGCTTTGACCGCTTGCGTTTGAATGAGTTTGGCAATGGTTTGGCGTCAGCAGTAGATGCGCGCTAACCGAAAATGGACATGCGCACTGGGCTGCACAGCTCTGTAACTTAAGTCTCATACCCACCACAAACCATGCTACACACTCAGAAAAACCAAGTTCATATAACTTAATGAAACAAGTATGCGTGTAAAAAGTGCAGAAAACTCGGCGAGAGAACGTAAACATAAAAAACTAGTATGAATTAAGTTAAATGCACTATTTCACCATAAGCCAGGACATTGTTTGCATTTACAGTGTGAGTGTCATAAATCATAAATAAATGTATTATTGTTATTATTATTATTAGTAGTAGTAATAGTAAATATATTTGCATCATTATTGTGTGTTGAATAAAGTTTTGTAAACCTTGATGACCTTAAATTATTTAACATTGACAGCGCTACAGTACATCGTCCAGGGAACACAAATGTTTATTTGCGAGAACATGGGGTACGTCTTCTGTTTTGCCCACATTACCCTTACCAACTTTATAGTTAGCAATTTCATGGGTTAAATATTAATACATGAA
Source organism: Planiliza haematocheilus (assembly GCA_005024645.1). Classification (NCBI taxonomy): domain Eukaryota; kingdom Metazoa; phylum Chordata; class Actinopteri; order Mugiliformes; family Mugilidae; genus Planiliza; species Planiliza haematocheilus. Next base: position 3,889,134 of record SRSE01001388.1, on the reverse strand, counting down.
TTTTATTTATGCATAAAAACTTTGAAAACTGAAGAGTTAATCATATCTTACACGGTGGTACCACATAACAAGTACTGGAAAAGGTATAGCACGCAATAATAATGCATAACATTGTACAGCATTCTAGTTGCTCTTCCATTTTAACATACTCTTATTTGTTTTCTCTTTCTCTGCTAAAAATCACAGTGCTGATTATCATGACCTGTTCGTTCCTCATTAATAAACTAACTGATTCAAAGGTCAGTCTGGTTTGTTTGTAACTTATTTCGGTGTATGATGAAACAAACCACAAGAGGGCGACATAAGGCCAGTCGTTCACTAAATCACTGACTTTCCAGACCAAAAATAAACCTTAAGAACAAATAATTTTTTCATTCATTCATTCATTTTCTGTAACTGCTTGTCCTCTGGAGGGTTGCAGGAGAACGTATAATAATAATGAACAATCATAACATCAACAACAATAACAATAATAATAATGATACGCCTTAAGTCAAAGTTCGAAATACCAGCTGATCTGACACTACCCCAGCAACAGTTACAAACTAAATATAAATGTAGAGATTGTCATACAAGGCAAGTCATGCATAAGCAGATTATTTTAACAGTTTGTATGAGTATGCAACAAATTTGTTAAAACGTTTGCTTTTTCTTCAGTTCTTACACCCAGTTTGGCAATGTTCAGGTTCAGGTTTGTGATTAATGATTTACCTTGAAAAAGTTCCTCCCATTCTCACCTGAAAGGAAAGTGAGTAGATCACTATTATCATACAGCAGGAAGGAACAGAGACAGAGATGTATAGAGGAGATTTGGATCAGATCACCTGTTCACAAAATCTCAGGTAAGAAGCATTACAATAATGATAGTAACAATTATTATGATCATGATTTATGCCTGTATGTTGATTCAATTTTATAATGTGATTCTGGGGCAGATTTTCCTTAATTTAGTCAGACTTCATTTTATTTTCAACATAAAACTCTCTTGTCACATGTCTGTAATAGTTCTTATTTCATACAGGTCATAGTGTGTTCAAAACCTGACATACTTTCAAATTTGGTTTTAGGTATCTCTTCTTACATATTGGCTGCTTACATTGCAATTTCACCTTTATATTTGTTTTGTTTTATTTAAGGTGCATTGAGGGGAGGCACATTATTACACATCTCACAAAATAACTGAAAAGAAAACTTTAAGCTTGTTAAAACAAGACAGTAGATAATTGTTCCCAGCATTTTCCCAGCATTCAGTGCCAATAGTGTTTCACAGTGTATAATGAATATTACAGCTTGTCAATGTAAAAATATCAAATGACGCGACAGACAGAAACATGAAGTTCTAATCAGTACTATTTCCTGGTTGCCTTGTTTAAAATTTACTCGGCTAAACGTTCAGTTACAAAATGGAAAATACATCAAGAGTATCTCTAGTTAATACCACATGTCATTATTATCGACTGTACATGGAAACATAAGGTTTTTCAGTATGCTTAACTTGAAAAATTTACTGAGAAAGGTGTAGCTTAAGATATGAGGTGTTCATATCATTTGTCTTATCTTGTTTCCAGGGGGGATGGACTAAACTGCCTGGCTCCATAATAAGAGGAACTTGTCGGCACATTGTCAAACATTACTCCGTGCACTTTAGGCTTTGTACATAAAAGTGAAGCAGAACGTGGCAACAGTATATTCTCTATAAAAGACTTGATGTGTCATTATTGGCTAGGATTTTAGATTAAAACAGTTAGAAAACCCCTTATTAGCCTTCTGTATATGTCATGATATGGTTAATACTGAATCATTTTTTTACACGTAATGTTTCTAAAATGTAAATAAGTAGTTACAAAAGAATTGCAAAGAGTAATATAAGTTCAGCTAGACAACTTTCATAAATACCACAATAAAGTCATTGTTGTTGAACTCCTCCTCTCAAATAATGCGTTTACTGAAAAAAGGTTGGCTGTTGTTGAAGCTCAGTGTTGTACTGGGATCCCTGTGGATGCTGTTGATACTCAGTCAGCTGAAAACAGGCCAGAGTCCTGCTTACGTGTTCAGGTACAGGTGGTTTGAGTACACAGATGATGATGGCATCCCAGAGAAAGAGTGCAACTGTTCAGCAATCCTGCAGGGAGACAAGGAAGCACTGGATCGTGCCAAATTACTGACCCTCACTAAAGAGTTCCGCAAGACCATTCAGATCCCTGATGAGTATTATATAAATGCGGGCCAAAACTGCAGGTGTGTTGCTCTAACCCACAGATTTCTGTTGGTGTGTAACTCTTAACCATAATTTAAATGTACATAAATGTTTGTATTTATAAACAGGGACTTCAAGTTAAGCAGAAAATACTTAACAGCGCCATTAAGCAAGGAGGAGGAGGACTTTCCTCTGGCTTACTCTATGGTTGTACATCACAAGGTATGCACATTCTAAGATTAAAACGCTTTACATCAATCACTATTTAGAAAGGCACACTATTGTCATAGTGTCCTGTTAGTGGTTAAAATTAATGAACTACCTTTAACAATGAGTGTATGAAACATAAAGAACATGAATTGAAATCTCTCTTTTATTGTATGCTTTTAGGTGCAGAACTTTGAGCGACTACTACGAGCGATCTATGCTCCCCAAAATATTTATTGTGTCCATGTGGACAAAAAATCAGAGGCCTCAGTCGTTTCTGCCATCGAGGCCATTACGTCCTGTTTTCCAAATGTCTTCATGGTCAGCAAGCCTGTGAGTGTGGTCTATGCTGCCTGGCCACGCGTCCAGGCTGACCTTAACTGTATGGATGATCTCTATAACACCACTACAGAATGGAAATACTTCATCAACGTCTGTGGCCAGGATTTCCCCCTGAAAACAAACTTGGAGATTGTAAGGATGTTGCGGTCGTTGAATGGTGGTAACAGCATGGAGTCAGAGACAATGGTCGAGGGGAAGAAGTGGAGGGTAAAACAAGCTCACCAGATAGTTAATGGGGCAATCCAGGTACACCTGCTAGAGTTTATTTATAACCTATTATATAACAATATTTAATTGAGAGATTTTGCAGTTGCCAAAGTTTTCTGATCTTAATGACCATAAGCATCATATTGATTTATATCCCAAATGTCTCAGGGGACAGGAAAGAACAAGGAGCCACCTCCCTTCAACTTGCCCATTCTGTCAGGAAATGCCTACTTTGTGGCTAGCCGAGGTTACGTCCGTAGTGTGTTGGAAGACAACCGGATACAAGCGCTGATTGAGTGGGCCAAAGACACCTACAGTCCTGATGAGTTCCTCTGGGCAACCATTCAGAGAATTCCTGGTGTTCCTGGCTCAAAGAGGCCCCACCCTAAATACGACACGTCAGATATGAATTCAATCGCCCGGCTGGTGAAGTGGCCGTGGCATGAGGGGCCACAGGATTCAGTGGATGCAGTGTACCCAAAGTGTCATGGCAACTATGTCAGATCAGTATGTGTGTACGGTGCTGGAGACCTGCAGTGGATGCTTGAGCAGCATCACCTCTTTGCCAATAAGTTTGACATAGACACAGATCCCATGGCTATCCACTGCTTGGAGAGATATCTGAGACAAAAGGCGCTGGCTGAGGCACATTAGGTGGAGGTTTTCCATGAATCAAACCAAAACATAAGTTTCTTCCATGTATTCTTACAGGTAATTTAAAGTGACTGAGGTATATTAGGCGGAGGTTTTCCTGTATCAAAACAAAGTATTACTGTCTTATATAGGGGTGTAACAATACACAAAATGCTTACCAGGGTTTTTTTTTTTTTTTTTTCGGTACAGTATGGGAATAAAATGCAAAACCTAAATTTGTTTGTTGTTTATTTGCATTTTTATTATTGTAAAGCAACAATGTATTCTAACATTGTAGAAAATATGAAAGTAAAATAAGAAATACCTTACTATGGCAAAATGATGCCTGGTAATAAGTTAAATGAAATATTCTCAATTAAACGAAAAATATATGAAATATTACAAAAACTAATTTTTCAGAGCTTGTCAACAGCTTTTAAGTCAACTGCGTTTGCACTAAGTTTATTTTTTTTATGTCTTTCTCTTTTTTCTTGTAGTAGTGACATTCACTCAGCTAGTGAATCATAGAAACATTGTTCAAACATTATATGTAGACAGAAGGAAAATTAATAAGTTGTTGTGTACAGTGGTTTCATATTTGATCATTTGTATTCACATTCACATCAACAATGATTTATTACAAGCATGTACAAATAAGGAAATGCAAACAAAAATAGACAATTTTACACAATGTTATACCTCACTGTGACAGCAGGCGTCTGCGCCTCTGTAAACTCTTCACAAACAGCTTGGTCACTCCGTTTCGTGCCTGTACAGTAAGGCTTCTATATGTATATACACTATATTACCAAAAGTATTCGCTCACCTGCCTTTACTCATTCTATGAACTGAAGTGCCATCCCATTCCTAACTCATAGAATTCAATATGATGTCGGTCCACCTTTTGCAGCTATTACAGCTTCAACTCTTCTGGGAAGACTGTCCACAAGGTTGAGGAGAGTGTTTATAGGAATTTTTGACCATTCTTCCAAAAGCGCATTGGTGAGGTCACACACTGATGTTGGTCGAGAAGGCCTGGCTCTCAGTCTCCGCTCTAATTCATCCCAAAGGTGTTCTATCGGGTTCAGGTCAGGACTCTGTGCAGGCCAGTCAAGTTCATCCACACCAGACTCTGTCATCCACGTCTTTATGGACCTTGCTTTGTGCACTGGTGCACAGTCATGTTGGAAGAGGAAGGGGCCCGCTCCAAACTGTTCCCACAAGGTTGGGAGCATGGAATTGTCCAAAATGTTTTGGTATCCTGAAGCATTCAATGTTCCTTTCACTGGAACTAAGGGGCCAAGCCCAGCTCCTGAAAAACAACCCCATACCATAATTCCTCCTCCACCAAATTTCACAGTTGGCACAATGCAATCTGAAATGTACCGTTCTCCTGGCAACCTCCAAACCCAGACTCGTCCATCAGATTGCCAGATGGAAAAGCGTGATTCATCACTCCAGAGAACGCGTCTCCACTGCTCTAGAGGCCAGTGGCGGCGTGCTTTACACCATTGCATCCGACGCCTTGCATTGCACTTGGTGATGTGTGGCTTGGCTGCAGCTGCTCGGCCATGGAAACCCATTCCATGAAGCTCTCTACGTACTGTACTTGGGCTAATCTGAAGGTCACATGAAGTTTGTAGCTCTGTAGCAATTGACTGTGCAGAAAGTCGGCGACCTCTTTGCACTATGCGCTTCAGCATCCGCTGACCCCTCTCCGTCACTTTACGTGGCCTACCACTTCGTGGCTGAGTTGCTGTTGTTCCCAAACGCTTCCATTTTGTTATAATAGAGCTGACAGTTGACTGTGGAATATTTAGGAGCGAGGAAATCTCACGACTGGATTTGTTTCACAAGTGGCATCCTATGACAGTTCCACGCTGGAATTCACTGAGCTCCTGAGAGCGGCCCATTCTTTCACAAATGTCTTGTTTCACAGTCTGCATGCCTGAGTGCTTGAATTTATACACCTGGGGCCAGGCCAAGTGATTAGAACACCTGATTCTGATCATTTGAATGGGTGAGCGAATACTTTTGGTAATATAGTGTATATATATATATGTCTATGTGTATTTTAATTGTGTTTGATTTTAACAATTTTGTACGGTGACCTTGAGTGTCCTGAAACGTGCCATAAATAAAATGTATTATTATTATTATTATTATTAAGATATTTGCATCTATTGGTGTGTGGAATGAAGTTTTGTAAACCTTGATGACCTTAAATTATTGTCTAAATATATTCATTTAACATTACAGTCTATTGACAGAGCTACAGTACAGTATCGTCCAGGGAACACAAATGTTAATTTGCGAGAACATGGGATGGAATACGTCTTCTGTTTCGCCCACATTACCTTTACCAGTATCATGGGTTAATTCTTAATATATGAATTGTGTTAATACATAAATTCTTTGAATACTGAAGAGTTAACCATATCCTACACCGTGGGACGGGACCACATAACAAGTACCGGAAAAGGTATAGTACGCAATCACTACATAATCATGCATAACATTGTACGTACAACATTCTAGTTGCTCTTCCATTTTAACATACTCTTATTTGTTTTCTCTTTCTCTGCTAAAATTCACAGTGCTGATTATCATGACCTGTTCGTTCCTCATTAATAAACTAACTGATTCAAAGGTCAGTCTGGTTTGTTTGTAACTTATTTCGGTGTATGACGAAACAAAGAAGGGTGACATAAGGCCAGTCGTTCACTAAACCACTGACTTTCCAGACCAAAAATAAACCTTAAGAACGAATAATTTTTTCATTCATTCATTCATTTTCTGTAACTGCTTGTCCTCTGGAGGGTTGCAGGAGAACGTATAATAATAATGAACAATCATAACATCAACAACAATAACAATAATAATAATGATACGCCTTAAGTCAAAGTTCCAATACCAGCTGATCTGACTCTACCCTAGCAACAGTTACTAACTAAATATAAATGTAGAGATTGTCATACAAGGCAAGTCATGCATAAGCAGATTATTTTAACAGTTTGTATGAGTATGCAACAAATTTGTTAAAACGTTTGCTTTTTCTTCAGTTCTTACACCCAGTTTGGCAATGTTCAGGTTCAGGTTTGTGATTAATGATTTACCTTGAAAAAGTTCCGCCCATTCTCACCTGAAAGGGAAAGTGAGTAGATCACTATTATCATACAGCAGGAAGGAACAGAGACAGAGATGTATAGAGGAGATTCGGATCAGATCACTTGTTCACAAAATCTCAGGTAAGAAGCATTACAATAATAATAATAATAATAATAATAATAATAATAATAATAATAACAATTATTATTTCCTGATTTATACCTGTTGCTTAAATTTTATAATGTGATTTTGGGCCAGATTTCCCTTAACCCTTTAACAACCCCACCAAGAAAAAAGCAGTGAAAATTTTTTTCTTTGTCGACTTTAAACTCGACATGTCGACTTTAAAGTCAACACGTCGAGATTAAAGTCGACATGATATTTCAACTTTATTCTCGAAATGTCGAGTTTAATGTCGACATGGCAAAAATATTTTTTTTCTTCATGTGTGGCCCTAATACTCCGTCGTACTTTAGGGATCCCCAAACTCATGAGCAGAGTACAAATTGGTATGATGTGCAATATGTTGAATCATATCATCAGTGAAGAGCATTTTGAAGTACCGATCGGGGGATTCAAATTTTGAACCTGGAACTTCTCAATTTCTTCATGCTTCCAGATTCTACTCGTGCTTTTGTCTGGACCTGGTGTGTAACTTGGGTCAGGATTGTCATCTGTCTCGTCCAAGGGGACAGTTTTTAGGATGTGTTGTACCATAGAAGGTTTTGGCATACATCTAATTATTTTTCATTAAAATTAAATTATAATTAAAAACCTCTAATGGTAGTAATGTTGATATACCAGCTTGTGTCAATTAGCTGAATGGGAATTAGTTGTGAAAATTATGATTTCCCCGCATTTATTCTAGATTTTTACCATATTTACTAATATCAACTCAGAAAGTCATAAAAATTACTTAAAGTAAAATAATTCTCTCATCATATTTATGATGTATATGACTGTAACAACACTTATTTTTATATTTACAGTAATAGATGAAAATAATTTTTTGTTTTCATAGCAAAAAAAAGTAAATTTTAATTAAATATGTTATATTTGCTATATTTACCATGAAGCAACAAATCAACCATTTGGTTGAGCATGTTTTTAAAAATGATTAAACATTAAATTTAAGTTTTTAGGTGGCATCAAGTAACATAATTCTGTTTAGTAAGGTCTCTCTAACACTATCATATGTCATAAAACTACACTCACCGGCCACTTTAGTAGGTACACCATGCTAGTAACGGGTTGGACCCCCTTTTGCCTTCAGAACTGCCTCAATTCTTCGTGGCATAGATTCAACAAGGTGCTGGAAGCATTTCTCAGAGAGTTTGGTCCATATTGACATGATGGCATCACACAGTTGGCGCAGATTTGTCGGCTGCACATCCATGATGCGAATCTCCCGTTCCACCACATCCCAAAGATGCTCTATTGGATTGAGATCTGGTGACTGTGGAAGCCATTTGAGTACAGTGAACTCATTGTCATGTTCAAGAAACCAGTCTGAGATGATTCCAGCTTTATGACATGGCGCATTACCCTGCTGAAAGTAGCCATCAGAAGTTGGGTACATTGTGGTCATAAAGGGATGGACATGGTCAGCTACAATACTCAGGTAGGCTGTGGCGTTGCAACGATGCTCAATTGGTACCAAGGGGCCCAAAGAGTGCCAAGAAAAGATTCCCCACACCATTACACCACCACCACCAGCCTGAACCGTTGATACAAGGCAGGATGGATCCATGCTTTCATGTTGTTGATGCCAAATTCTGACCCTACCATCTGAATGTCGCAGCAGAAATCGAGACTCATCAGACCAGGCAACGTTTTTCCAATCTTCTATTGTCCAATTTCGATGAGCTTGTGCAAATTGTAGCCTCAGTTTCCTGTTCTTAGCTGAAAGGAGTGGCACCCGGCGTGGTCTTCTGCTGCTGTAGCCCATCTGCCTCAAAGTTCGACGTACTGTGCGTTCAGAGATGCTCTTCTGCCTACCTTGGTTGTAACGGGTGGTTATTTGAGTCACTGTTGCCTTTCTATCAGCTCGAACCAGTCTGGCCATTCTCCTCTGACCTCTGGCATCAACAAGGCATTTCCGCCCACAAAACTGCCGCTCACTGGATATTTTTTCTTTTTCGGACCATTCTCTGTAAACCCTAGAGATGGTTGTGCGTGAAAATCCCAGTAGATCAGCAGTTTCTGAAATACTCAGACCAGCCCTTCTGGCACCAACAACCATGCCACGTTCAAAGTCACTCAAATCACCTTTCTTCCCCATACTGAGGCTCGGTTTGAACTGCAGGAGATTGTCTTGACCATGTCTACATGCCTAAATGCACCGAGTTGCCGCCATGTGATTGGCTGATTAGAAATTAAGTGTTAACAAGCAGTTGGACAGGTGTACCTAATAAAGTGGCCGGTGAGTGTATTCCTACCTTTCAAAGTTTTAGTAAAAACAGTCAACATATCTGAGATGATTTTCCCTTTTCTGACTTCCTGGTTGGAGGGGGGACGAGGAAGGAACACAATGATTTAAAGACAAAGTGCCCTCTATTGGATTTTTTTTAGCATAACATACCTCAGCCAAGTGGTAGAGATGGCTCAACCAGTTGGAGTTAAGACAGACAGTCCTCTCATTGAGATATAGTGACCCAACACGTGCTCAACCATATGGTTGCGATACTAAGATATACTAAGATAAGATACGATAAGATACAATAAGATACGATAAGATAAGATACGCTAGTCTTTTAATTTTTCAGAGCATTCAGTGTCAATAGTGATTCACAGTGTATAATGAATATTACAGCTTGTCAATGTAAAAATATCAAATATAAGACACATTGTGATAGGCAACAGACGGAAACACGAAGTTCTACTCAGTAGTCTATTCAGTTGCCTTGTTTAAAATCTACTTGACTAAACATTCAGCTATAGAATGGAAAACACATCAGGAGCATCTCTAGTTAATAAGAGCAGGCCCGGATGTACCATATGGGCAATCTGGGCACGTGCCCAGGGGCCCTTGGATTGAAAGGGGCCCTTCACAAGCCGAGTTTTTTGTTTGTTTTCGTGACATAAACGTGACTTGCTGCTTGTGCTTGATTGACCCGTTCTCTCACTGACGAAGCGTACCTGACATCTGTAAAATGGTGAAACTATGTCATGAGAATGGATTATTCACCGTACACTGGAGAAAGTTATTGCTTCGCTTGCAAAGTTTTATCGAAACACCGCATTTGTCACCGGATTCATCGGATGTCACTTATACATCTTTTAGCATTTTACGTGTGTCTGTCTACTACTTCGGAGGGTGTTTGTGTTTGGGAGGGCAGGGGGCCCATGAATCTCAGTGCCCAGGGGCCCCTAGGGGCACGGATCCAGCCCTGAATAAGAGCATGTCATTTTTATCTATTGTACATGGAAACATAAGGTTTTGCAGTATGCTTAACTTTGAATATTTACTGAGAAAGGTGCACCTAAAGATATGAGGTGTTCATATCATTTGTCTTATCTTGTTTCAGGAGAGATGGACTAAACTGCCTGGCTCTATAATCAGAGGAACTTGTCGACACATTGTCAAACATTACTCCATGCACTTTAGGCTTTGTACATAAAAGTGAAGCAGAACAGTATGAGTTGTTATGAAAGAATTGCAAAGAGTAAGTTCAGCTAGACAACTTTCATAAATACCACAATAAAGTCATTGTTGTTGAACTCCTCCTCTCAAATAATGCGTTTACTGAAAAAAGGTTGGCTGCCATTGAAGTTCAGTGTTGTACTGGGATCCCTGTGGATGCTGTTGATACTCAGTCAGCTGAAAACAGGCCAGAGTCCTGCTTACATGTTCAGGTACAGGTGGTTTGAGTACACAGATGATGATGGCATCCCACGGAAAGTGTGCAACTGTTCAGCAATCCTGCAGGGAGACAAGGAAGCACTGGATCGTGCCAAATTACTGACCCTCACTAAAGAGTTCCGCAAGACCATTCAGATCCCTGATGAGTATTATATAAATGTGACCCAAAACTGCAGGTGTGTTGCTCTAACCCACAGATTTCAGTTGGTGTGTAACTCTTAACCATAATTTAAATGTACATATTTTTTTGTATTTAAAACAGGGACTTCAAGTTAAGCAGAAAATACTTAACAGTGCCATTAAGCAAGGAGGAGGAGGACTTTCCTCTGGCTTACTCTATGGTTGTACATCACAAGGTATGCACATTCTAAGATTAAAATGCTTTACTTCAATCACTATTTAGAACGGCACACTATTGTCATAGTGTCCTGTTAGTGGTTAAAATTAATGAACTACCTTTAACAATGAGTGTATGAAACATAAAGAACATGAATTGAAATCTCTCTTTTATTGTATGCTTTTAGGTGCAGAACTTTGAGCGACTACTACGAGCGATCTATGCTCCCCAAAATATTTATTGTGTCCATGTGGACAAAAAATCAAAGGCCTCAGTCGTTTCTGCCATCGAGGCCATTACGTCCTGTTTTCCCAATGTCTTCATGGTCAGCAAGCCTGTGAGTGTGGTCTATGCTGCCTGGCCACGCGTCCAGGCTGACCTTAACTGTATGGATGATCTCTATAACACCACTACAGAATGGAAATACTTCATCAACGTCTGTGGCCAGGATTTCCCCCTGAAAACAAACTTGGAGATTGTAAGGATGTTGCGGTCGTTGAATGGTGGCAACAGCATGGAGTCAGAAACTATGATTGAAGTGAAGAAGTGGAGGGTAAAACAAGCTCACCAGATAGTTAATGGAACAATCCAGGTACACCTGCTAGAGTTTATTTATAACCTATTATATAACAATATTTAATTGAGTGATGTTGCCATTGAAAGCTTTCTGACCTTAATGACCATAATAATTAATAATATTAATTTATATCCCAAATGTCTCAGGGGACAGGAAAGAACAAGGACCCACCTCCCTTCAACTTGCCCATTCTGTCAGGAAATGCCTACTTTGTGGCTAGCCGAGGTTACGTCCGTAGTGTGTTGGAAGACAACCGGATACAAGCGCTGATTGAGTGGGCCAAAGACACCTACAGTCCTGATGAGTTCCTCTGGGCAACCATTCAGAGAATTCCTGGTGTTCCTGGCTCAAAGAGGCCCCACCCTAAATACGACACGTCAGATATGAATTCAATCGCACGGCTGGTGAAATGGAAGTGGCATGAGGGGTCATATGATCCTATGGGTGCAGTGTACCCAAAGTGTCATGGCAGCTATGTCAGATCAGTATGTGTGTACGGTGCTGGAGACCTGCAATGGCTGCTTGAGCAGAATCACCTCTTTGCCAATAAGTTTGACATAGACACGGATCTCATTGCTGTTCACTGCTTGGAGAGATATCTGAGACAAAAGGCGCTGGCATTAGGTGGAGGTTTTCCATGAATCAGAACAAAATATTATCGTTTATATGTATTCCTAATTTACAGTGATATATTTAAATCTTGAGTAAAACACAAATGTAATTGTTTCATTTGGTAATTTCAATCATATAACTTGGGTCAAACCCCCAATGTCCTTTCAGCTGTTGAGCATCCCACCACACTCTATGTTTTGGTTTTGGTTGTGCATATGCAGAAAAGTCCTGCAGCATATACTGTACCTTGCCAGCTTGTGAAGGAAGAGCTGGTTGGAAGGCTTTCTACCTTTCAGTAAAACAGTATACCCCCAAACTTCAAAAGGTTAATGTGTCTCTTGAATTACTCGTAACTCACAAGAACATAGAATCAGCGCTCAAACTATACATGTAGACAGAAGGCAAATTACTTTAATTTAATTAATTTTTTTTTTCTGTACTGTGGTTTTATATTTGATTATTTGTTTTCACGTTCACATTAAAAAGTATTTATAATTGATTTCTGTCAAAATTGACGAATTCATTCTATTTTATAAAAAGAAGGAAAAAGACTGGTTGGGAGGAACACATCTTTAATGAAGTGACTCATTTTACATATTTTACAACAAATAAATACTATGCCAGCCACAAACAAACATGTACAAATATATAAGGAAATGCAAACAAAAATAGACGTGCCCCAAACTGCGCAGTGGACATTTTGTAACCCATGCCATATCTTTGTAACATACATACACTATTTCCTTATTTCCTCTCCACTCCCATACAATCTTTCTTTCTCTCTCACACAACTCAGATGAACCATTGTTAAATATTATCATAGCGGCACACTATTCTGCATTAGGGTGAGGAACTCGATCAGACTAACCTTTAACAACTGAAAGCATGCAACACATTACTGCAGTTATTGATATCAGCTTTTTTTTGCTACCTTATATCAAGTTGCTATATTTTCACAGTGACACATAATGGTAACAGAACAGACTACTGATAGCCTTTTGTAAAGATTTAACGAGGCACTGAACAATATTGTGACACAATGTTAAACCTCACTGTGACAGGCACCTCTGTAAACTCTTCACAAACAGCTTGGTCACTCTGTTTCCTTCCTGTACAGTAAGGCTTTAAAGTACAAAGATATTTGTATCTTTTTGTGTGTGGAATAACGTTTTGTAAACCTTGATGACCTTAAACTATTGTCTAAATAGCAATTCACTTAACATTACAGTCTATTGACAGAGCTACAATACAGTATCGTCCAGGGAACACAAATGTTTATCTGCGAGAACATGGGATGGAATATGTCTTTTGTTTGCATGTATTTGGATATAAGTCAAACAAATCATGAGCCTCACATTGCCCTTACAAACATTATAGTAGCGATATCATGGGTTAATTATGAATACATGAATTTTATTAATACAATAATGCAAGGAAGTCACTGAGGAATATTTCCAAAGTCATTCAATGATACCTCTGAAATAAGTTACATATGAATAGCCTGGTTCAAACGAAAGGCAAATAAAACCAAATAAAATGTAAAAGCACCCTGCTTTCAGCACAGTGGTGGTCTCTGCAATACAAACAAGAATACTGTATATATAGTATCCTCACATCCGCATTTGCCTTCATGAAAGGGGAGTTGCCCGATGTTTAGTACCACAGCAACTTCATTTCTGACCCACTGCTAGTTGTTGCCGTAACAACTATTTGCTGTTTGTGACATGCTGCACGCTGACTTTCACATTCGGACATGCTGTAGTAGAGTACAGCAATATGCACGGAGAGCCATCAGCCAGGGATCGTGTCAAACAGCCGAGTTCCCCTTGTCGACTCTGAGTGAGAAAGGAGATGAGAAAGAACCGAAATGACTGCAATGCACAATATTAATAGTAATAATAACAAAATAAAAAAATAAATGGGATGTGAAAAATAAAAACAGTGGCCAGACTGTATTAAATTACAGTCTGAAAGCGCATACAACACTTCTACAGAAGCAGCTCAATTGGCGTATTCATTAACCAAGTAAAATGGCATAGGAGTCCGATAAATTAGCCATTTTCCATGACTTTGTAACATTGAAAAGCTACCTCAAAAACCAATTTCCAGGTAAAAATAAAAAAAAAGACTGGAACTTGGAAATAAAATAGTTGACTGTTTAAAATGCAGCAAAACTAGTCTTAATGCTTCCATTAAAATAATTAAATGAAAACAACAAAAATCGCAACTTTTCAATATCGATACTGAACTACTTAAAATGCCTCTGTGGTTTATCTTGTACTTTTCCACGGAGATGACATCTGGGCAAAGTTCCGCTGCTATCCTTGGCACAGCAGTTACATATACTATAAAATCTTTCTTAAGTGTGGCTATGCTGTTTGATTGTACCACGGTTCATGTCGGCAAACTCTTGCCCGTCCACTGAACACTCGAGTATGTCAGCAGTTTGTCTCTGTCATAGTTACTCAGTCACAGAGAACGGTGGCTTACCACTTACTTAGCTGCTGTGTCCTGCAAGTCTGTATCCAGTCTGGTTTAGCATTGGGTTAGAAGGCAGAGAGCAACTGTTAGTAAGGGACATTACAGTATGACGTGACGGGGCAACTATTTTGTCATGCAAATGCGGATTATTCATAATCTTTATCAGCATTGTCACTGAAAGATAAATAAAAGGAGAGGACAACAAGCATTGGTGCTTTATGGCAAGAGGGTTCAAGGTCAAAGGAGTGCACTGCAATGCATAAGGTTCAACAATTCTCCTCAAATAGTCAATATTTGACCATTTAACATTTACTTGTTAGACTTTTTTAGATGCCAGAAGCACTGGGTACAAGCTAGTTGGTAGTTTTCAGGCTTTATACATGCTCAGTGGTATTTAACACAAAGGTGTGAGACAAGCACCCTTTGATAATAAAGAAGATTGAATCTAGAATAATAAATAACATTTTTCAACTGTTTCATCTCCGCTCCTATTTCCCCTGAAGTATCTGAGAGGGTTTTTGTGAGCTGCGAGCTGACCCTTTAACCCCTATGAAATGTAGATCAAATTACTGCAAATTACTGTATTTTCCCAAGACACCACCTCACCAGTACTCATGTACGGTACATCCTCTCAGTAGCAAAGTAGCGTGTCTCTGTTTCAGCACTGAAAGTCTCAAGGAGGACGTCAGCGTGAATGGACGTTTGCTCAAAGCGTGGAGCTCTGACATCACTCTGCAGACGACTTGGTGCACTTTGCAAAAACGCCTCATGCTAATTGCTATAGCTCGCTCAAAGCTATTAGTTAGTTAGTCAGCTGCAGTTACAGGTTGTTAGTGCAAGCTACCACAGTCCACCTAATACACGTTAATTATATTTCTACTTTTGATGTCACCAATCAAAAATTAACCAGTTTACAGGAAAGGCCGCATCACAGACTGAAATGGGGAAAGCCATAACGGTCTTGTTTTATGTTGTACAATAAAACAGCCAAAGGTCAGTCAAAGGTTAGTCCCAGCACGTGAACATTCCTAGCAGCGTTGAAGGAAGGACTGAATAACATAACCAAGTGATCAGTACAGGCAGGTTAGGGACTTTACCTCAGGCATGCAAATTTGTGTATGCCCCTCTCCTCGTCATACCTTGGAGCAGAGTGAGAGATTTGTAAACATGCCTAATTAAGGCAAAGGGACTAAAGGTTTTGGTCCCTGTTTTCTCTTTCTAGTGTATTTCTTCATTAGGTCTGCCAAGAAATATTTGTCTGTATGAAGTGATTACAGCATTTATGTTTTACCATTGCCTTTAACAAAGAGAATGTCAAGACAGAACAAAAACGTCTCTAAAGGTACTTGCAGTTTCAGTTTAAACTTGACCCCTGCTTGAAACTGTATGATATACCATTACAAGCATATTCTGTAAATATTACCCTCTAAAAACAGTTGCTGAAACTTGTTGAAACTTGTCTGACATAACTGTTTATAATTTGCAGATTAAACTGACAAAGCTGGAGTAATAATTAACTATTAACAGGAGAAGGATTTAAAGGTCACAGAAAAGCACAAGCTGACAATGGAGATATTGCATTTACTCCTCCAAAAAAAGGTCCATATTCATAAATTAAATCCTGATATAGTCTCACTCACTTGACGATGCTGGGTGGAATGTGGACGTACTCCATTGGGATAATTTCACCAAGCTCTCGCAGACTGTTCACATACTTGATTTTACTGCTGAACTTGGAGCTGTAGAAAATAGAAACCATAATCTTATTCTTTCAGTTATTTCAGTTTAAATAGATTACAGGAATGTGATGAGCTGAGTTGACTCATGTATATTCAAACTGACTCATTTTATTAAACTGCTTCTCTGAGCCATAAAGTTTACTGGTTTTGTTCTGTGCCACTGCTAAGTGCTAACAGATAAGAAAGCTATGATTTGTCACAGTGTGTTCGGGCAGCAGTCCTTTGATGTACACGTCTGCCGTGCTGTTAAAGATTAAAGAGTATGAGAGTATGATGCTGAGTGAATTACAACAACGTGACCTTATGAAGGGCCTTGTGATTCCGAGCAATGTCCGTATGAACCAGGAAGGGTGAACAATGATAAACATCTTCAGGTTTTTCTTCAGTCTGTGAGACAAGAGGAGAGGCAGAAGGGGTAACTAATTTTACTAATAATAGTAAAAATGGTATATCAACACCAAATGGAAGCAGTTACTACTGTATTACTGCATTTGGTCTTATTCAACTCCTTTCACAAGCTCTATTGACTTTTAAATGTACACTTCCTGTATATATACCTCAGATAACCAGTATCTTCTTTGAAAAAAGTGCAAATTAACCTTAATTTACTGTCAGTCCTTCGCCTGTATATTACTGCAAAAGTGGAAACACATGTTGTGATTGAAAAAACGAAATTTGGTAAACTTCAGCAGAAGCAAAATACCATTCATACCATTTCTCTTTTTATATGCCAGTGTTGTGATGGCATCAGTTGTTGTTTTTTTGTTGCAAAAAAATGCATCAAATCAATAATCTAAATGCAGAGTGTATTTTTCCTTGAATATGTCGATGACTAGTAACAACACTGATTTTGATGGATTTTAGTTTGAAAACACAAGCTGACATTTGAGTCTGACTTAAATATTATGTATTAACTTAAGCAGTACTGCAGTATTAAGATATCAGCAATATTGAGATAATACACTCGTACCTTGGTTTTTAATGACAACTAGTAAGCAGGTGCTGCTGATTTGTTTTCTTGGATTCTCAATTACAATAATAAAAACACTGATCATTCCTGTGATATCAAATCAAATCAATTAATCAGTGGACAGGATGCAGGAGAAAATATGACGTAAAATATTATAAATATTCTAATTTCTGATAATTTATTTGTAAATATTACCTTCTGTCTATCATTTGGTAGCACCTCTTCATCCAAGTAAAGCCGGGCATCCTCCTGCGGGGTGTGGCGCCATTCAGGTAAACAATCATGTAATCCTCTGCCACCATTAGTTCCAAAGTGCTTATTACATACCTACACATAGACACAGAGATAACGGAGAGCAGTGTATTAAGACTGGCATATGTTTATACATAATGACTGCAACAAAATAAAACTACTATCTCTATTTTGCACAGAGAATTCAACCAGGCTTGGAAATCTTAGAAAATTCTCCCTAAAAATTGTAAAAGAGTAAAGATTGTTGAATGAATGTCTATAGTTTAGAAGTAAGATGTGAGTGTGAGAGGAGAATTGTTGTTCAGCGCGTCCACATGCATTTGAGCATGCAGTGAAACGTTACTCACAGAAAAAGGTTTTCCATGACATAATTGTAATTGTCACAGTCGCTGTCCGGTAAGAAGCATGCTGCAAACACTATGATGGCGTTCTTCTCAGCATAATAACCTGAAAACATAAAATACAGACACAAAGAGGACAGTCGCACTGGGACTCTCATTGCGGGGCATATGCACAAACACCTGTGCTTTAGTTTTGTGAATCTTGTGCAAAAATTGCCCCGAAAACATTTTCTTGAACTAGCAAACAATCTTTATCTGCCAGTCAGTTTGTATCTTTTTTTTTAAGAAGAAAATGCTCTACCCAAAATTTAAAAATAATAATAATAATAATAATATTTTCCTGTGATAGTGTTTAAAATGGACTTGTCTAGAATTCCTGTCCTGTCACCATTTAAATTTCACAATCAGAATCTCGGTGTATATAGACACAGATGACTTAGCAGTATTCAGGAACATAAAGAAATACTGTTTAAGTTAAACCACACAAAAACTAAAAAGGTACTTGCGTTTAAGAAAATACAGCTTAAAGCCATAAATATAGGATTATACTCAACAAAACAAAAATGTACACTTCAAATAATCAAAAGCTAAAAAAACGCTTTGTGTTTGCACACCTCCATGAGAAATGACTCTTCTGTATGGCTCAATGCACTTCATGTCAATGCGATGCTCCTGCTCTCCAATCACCACGCTCCTCCACAGCCTGCTGTCCCTGCTCTCCTCAGCTGCTCTGTGGCCTGTGGCACTTGACGCTGCTCCTGCACCTAAATTAGACTCATCTGAGTCCCCTGTTTGATGACACAGCAGCAAAACAAAACAAAAGAAAAAGGTTGGTGCAAAAAAACCCACATCTGTCTGCTCTCCTTTCACTTTTACTTTTTCTCGTATACTGTAGGTCTGCTGCTAGATCACAGATGCTGCTGCAACAACTACTGGAAAACTATATCAATTTACTACCAAGCAGGCATTTTTCACCATGTCTGTTAAAATCCAGCGAATCAGCCTCATCCGGCGTGTCCAACTCATCTATGTTGACATCTAGGTCATCCCCAGTATCCAAGCCCTCGTCCTCTGTGTCGAGGGCGTCTTCTGAAAGGAGAGACCCCTCACTGTGGTCCAGTGACACATCCAGTTGCGGAGCCGGCAACTTTCTCCTTTGATTAGAGCCGCCTGATACATCTGCTGAGGAGAGTTGGTCTGTCCAGAGAAAGTTATCTTTGTTAACCCTTGTCTTTAGTTTATGAAAACAGAAGAAGACAGAACTCAAAACTGTGCAGTTTTTGTAAGAAAAAGAGGAGTACAGATATATGTCTCTTAGCCTAGGCCGGTAAAGTAAACAAAATTTCTTTCCATGTGCAAAAAAGGTCCTAAACAACAAACACAAAATACAATTTTACTAAACTTACACAAACCTGTAGCGATACTCATCTATTTTATCTTGAGCAACGCAACCTAAAGTTTAAAAGTTTGGCTAACACATTTAGTGTATCTTTCTGTTTACTTACCTTCTCTGTTTTCCATCTCCTCAGCAGCTTCCTCACTAGAGGCCATCTTCATCATCACCCCTGCTCCTTGTTGGGAGTGTCTGCTCAGAGGCACAGAAATACAATAGTGATCCACAACATAAATGATCATTGCTATAACGAATACCACCAGAGGCACAACCACACATAGTATTGGGCCAAACAAACCAAACACAATCATCTACAAGGTCGAAGGATCTAACTTGCACCATGACAGAGTCGGAAAGACTTTACAGATTGACTCCGGACATAAAAGTCTACAGTAGTGACAAAGCAGACGGAAAGAAGCGGACTCGCTGCTTCATTCCGAGGCTGCACGTGTGGGCTGAGGAAACAATACTGAGCAGTGTTGCCACCTCCCCCCAACCAAAGCCCCTCTAACAGACTCTGATTAGCATAAGGCCCGCTAACAATAGAGAGAAGCAGTACAAAGAATCTAGTGCACACGGTTATAGACACAAAGACAGACAGGCACGCAATGTTTTTCCTTTTTGTTTTGTTTTTTTAAATCTCTGTTATAGGGCACCTACCTTTCCCTCATCCTGTCTTCGCCCAGCATGAGTGACTAAACCGCTCTTTCCACAATGAAGTCACATGACCACTTAATTATGGAAAGATCAGTTGTGTATGACAGGGGAATACAGGGGAGGGTCTCGTGTATCCCAAAGAGGGGGCAGGACATCAGAATTACAAAGTAGGGCAAAACAAGCACCGTGATGCAACCGCTAGCAGGAACAATTATACTACAGTACATGCACAAACACATACAGCGTATGTACATGAAGGTTGTAAACTGATTCCAGAACATATCTTTTGTTTGGGATGTTTGACCTGATATGACGAAAGCCTTTCTTTCAAACTAATCACCTGCATACCAGAACAAAGTCTTTGGATTTTGTCCTCACCTCTATCATTGTCACAAGGGATCTGGGTATGTGAAAGTTGTGAATTATCGCTCTCTCTAGTATCGCTTCAAGTATTCAATTTAAATGTTGCAGTCTGGACATAGGAAACGTCACCAATCATGTTTCTTGTAACCTTTGTGGAAGATACACGTGTGTCCTATATTATATAACTTCCTGTTCATTAATTGACTTTCATTGCTCTATGGCAGGAATAAAACGGTAAAATAGTTAAGAGGTTAATATTTCCAATGCCACTTCCTTCAGTAATAGGAAACTCCTATCGTCACGTTTCATTGTTTTAGAAAGGTCAAAGTGAAAGAATATCTCTGTAATAATATTGTCTCGCTAAAAGGGAAGCTTACAAAGGAGATTGATTATTAGCTAATATGTCATATTATTAGATCCCAGACAGCAGTGACAATAAAAGTTTCACACAGTGGTGAAGCCCTTCAATTTACTGAGGAGCAAAATTAAGGGAAAGCTCACCTTGACAGGAGGAAGTTAACATATCCTTCCGTCACATATTGTGCATGATCTTCTGTCTCAGATTGGACGTCTGATTGGTAGAACGGCTGCCCGTCAAACTGAGATTGACCCTGATTGGGGTCATATTGACTCTGACTGTCAGTTTGATACTGAGAGTACTGGAGTTCAGATGTACACATAGAACTGGAGTCACCCACATACTGGCTTTCAGCTACATACTGATGACTGAAGCCTGCATCATCCACGCTGTACTTTGCATTAACTCCGGCTTCAAAGTAGTCCTCAGACTGCTCAGATCTGTACTGTATAGCTGTGGCATCAGTTGTAAACTCAGCATAGACATCTGTGGTATTCTGCTGACGGCTGGATTTGGCATCTGCGCAGGCTGGGTAGGTACACTGGTTTTCAGTTCTTTGGTCAATATGGTGGTAGTTGTAACCATACTGGGTTTGACCCTGAGTTGTGTTCTGACTTCCTGTCCACTGATATGCAGCATTTTCATTGGTTGGCTGGGATGAGAGCTGTGATGTCACGTCTTGGTGTCTTCTTTCATGGGAATGCAGAATTGCCAACCAGCACAGAGAGAAGGAAACAGGCAGAAAGTACTAAATAAATATTGAGTACGGCAATACTAATACATGTACACGTATAAAAAAAAATTGCAGGCCCCACATTAATCTATACATTAAACACTGATTAAAAGTCTGTCATCTGTAGGCCAGTAGGCTTACATGAATACAGTTTAGTGATTTGCATGATCAAATTATCATTGTGGAATTTCTTCAGGTTCTTTACATCACTGGTATGTTTAAATCACCACGGTTTACATTAGAGGCACCCAGAGGAGTTTTTAACAACTCCTTTTACAAGCTCCCCTTTCGTTTGTTCTCCTTGGCATGTTCAAAGGCTCTCGTGCATGCGTGTGGGAACATGGATGACATGATATCAAGTCTTACAACTATTCCACCAATCCAGAGGTGGCAGTAATGCACCAAAAACACAGAAATCCACAAAGAAAAAAGGGTTGTGGTGGGTATTAAGCAACATTCAATACAAAATATTCACTGTGTTTTTGTAATGTCAACAAAAAGTTTGCTTATCTAAGTAAAAACTCCACAGGACGCTAAAATTCCAAAAAAGTACAAGGATAATGAAATAAAAAAACTATATTACAGCTCAACATTGAAAGCTGCTCACTTATATAAACCCTATTTAATATGTGCAATATTAAAGTATACTTAAACTAAATACAAAAAAACAGCTACACTAAATGGACTCTACATTGACCACTTTTCTACTCTGCTCCCTGGCTATTACATATGCACACACTTTCACACAGACTTCCATATACATACACACTCAAACCAACGAACACCTTGTAAGAGAGCTAGGGGAGCTGCTTCCATTAGCTGTGGTGGGGCTTGAGCTGTAATGAGGCAGGTAATGCATATTTAATGAGGCATAAACAGATTTATAAACACACACGCGCGCACACACACAGAGCTGCAGATCAAATCTTGCTGCTGAACACACATAAAACAACACCCACAAACACATTCACAGTTTGTATCTTATTTACACATACAGTAACATACAGACACAGAATCTCCTAATCTTAAGCTACTGTCACACACACACATTTATATTGGTTCATTCTCTCATCCTTTCCGTCAGTCACTGATCCGTCCAAAACACATACACAGTTAGGATTACTCAGTTCCTCTAGAGGGCCCTCTAGCTTGATTCGTTCAGTAATGCTAATATTCCTCTGACAGATACTATGTGTGTGTGTATGTCCATCTACAAGTATGCACGTGTGTACCGAGTATGTATGTACAGATATACTGTATTTACATATTATTTATTTATGTATTCATTTATACATGTACAGAGTTATGTACATTTATAACCCTCGTGCTACCCTCTTGCATGCTCTCTATCTGTCTGTCCATAAACTTGGGGTCCCAGAGACCCCAAAGGTAGCACGAGGAGTATATATGGACTGAGAGTTTATGCACGTACTTGTACATGTATGTTCCTATTATGTGTGTATGAAGCAACATGTGGATATGCCCCATTAATGTATATAGGCTAGCATGTGTGTTGTATTTATGTGTAAGCTGGAAAGTATGATTGTCCCCACAATGTAGTTTGGTACTCTGGTGTCCCCAAATGGTATGCAAGTAGGAATTTATGCATTTATGCAATTTATGCATGTCTCCAAAATATATGTATGGTACGAATATATGTGTGTGTGTGTGTGTGTGCATGTGTAGGTAGGAGTGTGTGAATGCCCTAAGAATGCCTGTATGTGTTATGAGATGCGTTGCTTACCTTAGAGCAGGAGAATAACCACTTAGTTCATGGTCTCCAGTCTGTTGTTCACTAGTCCACATATCATGTCCATCACGGCCGTCAGTCCTCATAGGTTGTAAATCACAGTAATCCACTCTTTCCTGTATACACCCATCCCTCTTTGGCTCAAGTGTTTGTAAATCTGTTTGCTGAAATGAACGACCTCCAATCAGGTCCTCAGTAAAACTCAGCAGGTCATATGATCTCGACTGTTTTGGGACGCTATCCGTTTCCTCGTCCTGTTCTTCCTCAACATTCTCCTCTTCCATTAAATCTCCGGAAAATGGTAATGCAAGCCCTTTGTCAGTAGAAATACACCCTTCACTGACCGGGGTGGCAATCAGAGAGCTGGTGTGAGAGACTGAACTGTTGGTAAGGACAGGGGATTGTGGTTCAGATGTGGTCTGAGATGTCTCCTGTCTCACTAACTGATCCCCCCAGATGTGAAAGTCACCCAAGGAAGTAGGACATGGTGGAGGTGCAGATGGTGACTGTCCACCCTCATCTGAATCTTCCATTGAGATCTGTGAGTGGACATAAACTTCCTCTCTGGTTTTCAGGAAGTGATCTGATGGATACCTCAGTGATGGTGATGCACTTCGGGTCACAATACTTGATTCACTATCATTGTCCTCTGCCGGTGCTTGACTGCAACCTGTTGGCCTTGAATCAGACTGATGAAAAGCTTCAGAGTTACTTTTTGTTAGATTGTGGTTGGTCACTTCTGGCACCATGTGATACTCGTTGCCATTATCAAGGCTTGCTTGGTAATGAGTGGATGAGGGAGCTTGATTTTGCTCCGTATCTGCTATAGGTGCACTCCCAATTCCTCTGATTTGGTTTGGCCTGCTTTCCGGCATGTCCTTGTGGTCTTGATGCACACTCTGGACCTGAGTTTGCAGTACTTTAGCAGCATAGGCCAGCATACCAAATGTCTCCATGGTCTGTCTTGTTCCTTTCGATGGCCTGTCACTCGGTTTATCACTCCACTCTCTTTTGGCTTCTTTTACTGTTCCAGATACAATGATGTATTCCATTTCTGGACCTGAGAATGAGTCAGAACTAGACCCTAATTTATCTTGGCTGCCTGTGCAAAGGCTATCAGGGCTGTTCAATGTTTCTTTCTCCACCCCAGGACTGGAGCTCAGGGATGTAGCTTCTATTACTTTATGATCCATATTTCTATTGCTCTTGTTATTATCCTCCATTTGGCTTTCCACAGCAGGCTCATCTTCTTTATCTAACATTTTTATTGGTAGATTCTGTGATGATGAAGCTGTTTTTGAGATATCATGTTTCTCTGAAATAAGACCATCCCAGCTCACACAGCTTGGGGATAATAACTGGTTACTTTGGATGTGAGTTTCGGCAGCTCCTTCGGCACTTTTGGAAATCTGTTGCGTGGCAGTGGGGCAGTTCACCAGAAGAAATGGGGAATGATCACTGGGCTGCTCTATCCACTCAGACTCCTCTGATCCTTCTCTTCTTTTGTTGTCATACTCACTCTCAAGCAAACTTTCCAAACTCCTTGTCATATGATCCAACTCACTAGTTTCCTCAAACAGGAATACCTGATTGCCTGACTGTTCATTATCTGAAATATCTGCTCTGTATTCAGTCTTTCTCAGACCATCTGCCTCCTGACCATGAATGTTCCTCTCATTTGTCTGAATGGGTTTGGACACAGCTATAAAGGGGCTAGACTGCCCCTCTAGCTGTATCATGTCTATGACAGGGCTGCCATGGGTGTCCGGTGAGGATGTCAAGCTCCATTCACCAGCTCCTACATTGTCATATTCAGAGGTGGAGGTGACCATGCCATGGACAGATAGGTCCCAGGTTTCAGCAGTGCCTTGGTAAAGGGCAGCCTCATCTTCTGAACATTTAGATGCTGAGTCCTGCAAGGCAGATTGTTGGCTCTGGACACTCTGCATGTCATCGTCCCCTGTTTCTTCACTCTGTGTACTACCTTCTACCGCCTCTATGACAATTTTCACATTGTGTTCATTACCTATCCACCCAGTTTCCTCAGATGTCTGATTAAGTACTTTTTGCATACTATTCTCTGCCTCTACATCTTTCTTTTCTTCTGCCTGTTTGCTTGCATGTGTCTCATCAGAATCACTGGCATCCAGTGATCCCATGCGACTAAAGTCCTTTCCATTATCCGGCCCTTCTGCACTTGCAATTGTGGAAGAGCTGTCTTCCCGTATAGTAGTATTCCACATCTCCATTCCACCATTAGAGTATCCTAGCGGACTTTCCACAGATGTGCCGCTCTTAATATTGGGGTTTAGCCCAGAGAAGGAACCTGAATTATCAGACAAGTTGTCAGGGGTTGTGAGAGGCGATAGACTGTCATCTCGTATTGTCATATTCCACATATCTAGTGATTCAGGATAAGATGTGGTGGTTCCGCTATCAGATTTGAGAAATCCCTTCTGGGCTGAGTATGTCCAGAAGTCCAATATCTCCGTCTGTTGATCTGCTTTTTTTACTTGGACCACTTCGTCGTCTTCTTTAGATGTGTCTGGTGTCAAGGTGTTGAGGATTGTTTTCTTTTTTGACAAAGAGGACATTCTTTCTTTTGGTCTGCTGACACCAGCTTTGCATTTTCCATTTACTTCGTCCTCTGGCGGTGTCAACTGAAGATCGGCAAAGGTTACAGGGTTCCACTGATCGCGAAGTACAGCCTCTGCATTCCACTTGTCAAATGATTCTGTTTGCTCAGTGATCAGACTGAGCTGAGGTTCAATACACTTTCCTCTCTGGTGAGCATTATCTGACTTTAAGATTTCGTCTCTGCCTTCTTTTTCTGTCATATCACTCTCTGAGTCTTTGCCTTTAATTACTTCCACAATATTCTGTGGGCTTTCAGAGTCTTTGGCTCTACTCCAGGCATTATTTATATCACTGGAGGAGAATCCTCCCTGTGTGTCAAAGCCAAGTTCATCCCAGGTCTCCGACAAAGATGATGACACACTGTCTTTGTGCTGTAGGCCATTGATTCTTTCAACAATATCTTCTGGGAAGAACCTGACCCCACAGCTGCTGGGTGGGCGGCTGCCTACCAGGCTGTTGACTGGGGTTGGAGGAACCACAGTGTCAGTCATCTCATTTCCATGGATTTGACCATGCTGGTCCACAGATGAATTTCCACTTTCAATCCCTCCCAATGAATTGGGAGCAGAGAAATCCAGCAAGCTTAGTTCGTCAAGTTCTGATAAGCTAGAACTCCCTGCTCTACTTTTGCCTTCATCCACTCTCTCTCCAGAAGTTGGCAGTTCCCCTCCTGCTGATACAGAGTGGTCACTGCTATGTAGTGGGTCAAAACTAAATAGGTCAAAGTTGTCACTCTTATTTCTGTGGGAGCGGTGCTTTCTCCTCTCAGGTGGCACGGGAGGGGAGAGTGATGACAACCCTAGTGGGGAGAGGCCTCTCAAGAGGCCTCCTGGTCCCACTGCTGGACCTCCAGCTGCAATGACTTCACCAACTGGACTGTCATCACTAAGGAACACTGAACTCTCTTTGGAGGACCGGCTGCTACGAATGGTGGTCATACCACTGTCAGGGCTAACTAGATCGCCTCCAGTAATGACTCCTACATCTCCTGTGTCGTCGTCACCATCTGCAATCACCCTATTAGAAATAAAATAACATTGTCATTCTGTCAGTGTATCATCAATAACTAATCACTGATAATTCATTTTTTACCTTGCTATTGCTACCCCATCCCCATTGCCTCCGTCGGTTCTCTCTATGTCAGAACCATCCATGTCATTGATACCAGATGATCCCTGGGAGAACTCCACGCTGCCTGCTACTCCCTCTGTGGAAGATGTCCTACTGCTGGGGTGGCAGGCTAATACAGAACTCTGTCGATCAACAAAGTCTTTGAGGAGGCCTCGGATCTCTTCCTCTAGTAGAGGAGAGGTACCGGAGGTTACAGAGGTGTTTAAAGGAATGTGGTACACTTGGAGACTCTCTCTAGTCTCCAGTTCACCTGACAGAGACCAGCAGGAAGACTCCTCCAACTCAGAGCAGATCTGCAAAAAGGGACATAGTATTTTAATATTCTTCTTGTCATAACATATTTCTTTCTTTCTTTCTTTCTTTCTTTTAAAATCATGTATTTTTTTTTTTTCGGAAAGGTTCATTTTTAAGCTGTTTGCTTTGTCTAGTTTCTAAGGATCACCTACTCAGGAGTATTGCTACAGAGCTTTCACACCTTTCAGTAACCCCCTGCTGTAGATAATTTATCACTGTTTATAGACCAGCACAAAGAAATACTCACGTTTCACTCATGACATAGTTGGCTGGTGGTGATTCAGCTGACGTACCTGGTTTAAGAAATCTGTATTGTTTGAGTAGACAGCCACCTGCTGGCGGGGATGATGAACTGAATCATTGATGGACAAGAGAACCACAAGACCATCATAACCATGGTGATGACTGAATGATTTTAGCCCATCCACATAACCATGCCAGTCCTGAAAGTGAGAAAAAAGCAAAACATTTTTTCACAAACTTGGTAATCAACATGTTGGTTACAGCTGTATGGAAAACTTTGTTGGACCTTGCCTTTTATTGCACATTTGATTTATTTTTATTTAGTAAAGCTGAAGTGGTTTCAAGTAAGTCTTCATTTGTAGCAATGAGAGACGAAGCTGTCAAAGCGCACAGAGGGGTAGAGAGACACTTTGTGATTTATTGTTTGGAAATTAACTGTTTGCTCTTAAAACAGCCACCATGCACAGATTATGGTAATTCAGTGACACACACAATGATTGATGGATGGAAAGTTGCATTAATTAATTGTTTTGTTTGTCAAGGGAACTTGTTTTTTCTTTCTCTCTGAAATGATTAACAACAATGTTATGGCAACCATAATTTGCTACGCAGGGTTACACATAAAATGTGCAAAGTGATACTTTTGAAAACATATTTGCTTGATTAATCTCGATTTGTTGTACAACTGTTTGTTTTTAGAAGTTCTCAAAATTGTTGTTGTGCTTATTTAAGTAGAACTTCCAAACTAAAGAGATATTTAAAGTAAAACTAACAGCGGAGGTTTGACATTATGTCTAACATTCATGACAACGTTTCTATTCATGTTGCCCGTCTTGCCCAAACAGTCCAATGGATGTTTGAGCATGTGTTTGCAGCTCTGCAGTGTTCTCGTAGTGTTTGTGTGTGGTCCTTTATACTGTTTGAGTGAGAGTGTGTGTGTATTTGTATGGGTCCAGTGAAAGTGATTGATGAGCGCTTCAGGCGTTGTATCTGCCCAGGCTCTGTCAATATTAACCTGTGAGGATGAGGGGGCTACAATACCCCTCCCTCTGTTCTTCCCTCCATCCCTCCATTCTACTCTCTCTCCACAATATGGCTGCTGTCAGACTCAGGCCCATCAATTCTCACACACACACACAACTGTCACTTCACTGGCACTGCCATTTCTCAACACTGATATCCTGATGAGTGCAATGAAGCCTCCCAAGATTCGTTAAAACACACATATTCACTCACATGAGTACAAACACACAAGTAAGGGCACTTGTATCTCTAACTCTGCAGATACACACATAAATCCACCTGCAGTCAGCAACTGTAATCTTGGTTTATGAGCTAACACGTACCAGTATGTAGACATGATATCTAAGAGAGCAATAAAGTCTTCATAATTTACAGTGCAATATACACATAAATGTTCAGATGACGCTGGTACTAAAACTAAAGCTACTACCCAACTGTGTGCATGTGCACACAAAACTACACACACACGGGCAGGGAAATATAGTCAGAAAACGAGCAGAGTGCAAATCTCTGTGATAACACGCAGGGCGACAGTCTGTCTGCCATTTGGCTCTTAACTGAGTAAATTACTACTCATATTGCCTGCCCCTCCTCTTTCTCCCTCTGCCACCCCCAGATACACAGATTGCCTTTTCTTATAAATTATCAACATGTTAGACATAAAATCCACTTGCTAACTGTCTCCATGAACCTCAGAATCTGGACACACAAACCTGAATCTCATTTGGTGAGCTTCTGGCTAGCTGAGATATGACTGACAAACTTCAGTTACCTTTTTTTTAGCTTTCATTTGGACACTCAGTCATTAAAATCCATTTTACTATTGCAGACGCGCTGAATATTCTACGATTTCTTTATGGTCAGTGATGCCCATAAAGAAATGTGTTTCTTTATGGGCTGTTTGACGCACGCAGTAGTTTATTCAGTCAGTTTGGCTTTCGAAGTATTCTTAGGCTCTAACATAATATAAGAGAGACCAGTGGCCGTGCGAGCTCAGCTCACTCCAACTTAAGAAAACAAGCAAACCAATGTGCCGCCAGTGTGATAAAACATACACAGCATCTCTATGCAGCACTGCAAATGGAGAAAACCCAATATTTCCTGGCAGGCAGTAAAAACTGAAAAACACAACGTTACTAAAGTCAGCGTTGGAAGTGCTGTTCATGAATGAATCACTGTTTGATTTAGATGTTATTTCTAATATCTTCAGTCAATTGTGTGGCACTTGGTTGTCCGTGGTTGCATTTTTGCTGCATCTTTCGGTCGGTGCTTTCTTAGTTTGCTTGTATTTGGTCCGTGCTTTGTTATGCTTCAGCGATTCGAGTTCATAGAATCACTCTGGAAAAAAACAGAATGATAGTGAAAGTGCTAAAACAATAGAAATCCCAAAAAATTGATAGTGTGATTGTCTAACTTTGAATTATGGATTAATGAACTTGGAAGTGTTGCAATATGATGACTGGCACAGCAGCAGAACCACTAAAAAGGAAATTATTTTATCTGAAGATATTATCTAGAGCTTGGATGTGATTTGCTTTGAAGTGACAATATTACCTTTCATAAAGTGTTGAATACACAAAGTAATAGCTCTGAAACATTAACTTGTACCTTTTCCTTTATTAACTTTTCCAACACTGTTTTTAATGGGAAGTGCTAGGACAACACTCCAATTTACTCATTTAGTTAAGTAAATTTACTTCCCATTTACTCACTTACAGCTGAGGACCAGGTATAAACGTATGTGTGAACAGGGATTTAAATCCAAACATATCTCTTCAGTATAATGTTGCCATCATTCTTGCATAAACTTCTCTTATGTTCCTTTTATCCAAACCTTCTGTGTTCTCTCCCTCACCTGCCTCCATGTTTTCCTGTCACACCTTGCCTTTTCGTATCTTGTTCTCACAGTTTGCAGTTTCATCTTTCTCCCACACTTGGTCCCAATCCACACCCCTCACTCACACACAAGCACACACCCGCACACACACACACTCCCTCCCTCTCTCATTGGTTGTCTTTGCTCCACAGGTAGCAAGTCTTTAGCGGCTGCTTGCAGTTCTCCCAACCTGCCGTCATTATGCACAATAGCCTTAGGTATAAAACTCAGGCCTCATAACTCACGCCCCGCGTGCGTAAATTCCCGTGCAAACACAGTCAAAGCAAAAACACATTTCCTGCTGTCGCCAACATCTCCGGCAAAGAATTAATCAAGCGTTCATCCATTTAGGCTCTTTGCATACCCTTTCCGTCAGAACACAGAATGCTAAGAGAGTTGCGAGTTCTTCTCAGGCGATCGTTTCGCCACCCTGATGAATCCATCAAGCGAGGTTTGATTTATACATCTGTCTGTGATCACAGCGGTACAGCTACAGTAAATGGGGTGGCAAGGAGCGAGCTGACACCACCCTGCTCAAACACACACATGCAAATGCACGCACACATGTGCAACATATACACATGCACTGCTGAACTCACACACACACATGCATGTGTTCACATACTAACAGCCATTCGCTCTTGCTCACACACTCCTGCTCACACACACGTACACAAGAGTATTAGCGCTTACAAAGTTTTGGGAGAGACAGAGGGAAAAGGGGAGGGTGGTATAAAAGTTTGCAGAGAAAGAAACCCAAATGTCTTTCTTTCTGTCTATCTCATTTGGACCTTCTCCACATGCTTCATTCACTCAGCTCTAAGTGCAGGGATTTGGGGGCCCGAGATGCAAGCACTGAGTCTATAAATGTTTTGTTTTGTTTATTTGTTTGCCCTCAAAGCCCAAGGAAGCCACAGGGGGAGGATGAAAATGGAGGAAAACAGAGAATCAGAAGGTTCTTTCTTCAAAAAGATGAAGAAAGAACAAGATACTGAAGATAGAGATAATGACTGCCTTGTGCATCAGTTTTCCAAACTTGTTTAAATGAATATCATACACATTTGCAGATGAAACAAACAATATCCTGTGTGTTGCAGCCAAACAAAATTAAATCTAAATATTTCATGGGCCACATAAAGGCAGTATCAGAATCCCATAAATGTGTTTATACCATGAGTGTACTATATGCGAAGCCTCAACGTAACACTGAGTTAGAAAATAGCATCAACGAATCCCAGGCAGCTGTCAATACACTATAAAAGTAGTATTGGAATATTTGATAATAATAATAATAATATATTTGGAGTACCACCACTCAGTTTAACATATTCACAGCAGTATGTGCTTTATGAATCGCTGCGGAACAAGAAAGAGAGAAGCAGAAACTCAGAGAGTAATAAAAAAGAGAGGGATAAAGGGGAGGGGGCACCCTGGCTTCCTGGTCTTCAATCTTAGTCCCTGGGAGGCCCACCCTGCACCTGCTGTCTCCTAGTGCCTCTCATCAGAAAGGCATTTACTGAGTGCCGTGGCTGCGGGCCCCTTCATTAGCAAGCATAATTATTTGTGCAAGTGGCGTAGGGCAAAACTGGCCCTGCATAAACAAACAGAAGGGCCAGAGGACTGTGAACAAACAACGCATTAGAGACAATCAACGTCGCCAAAAAGAAACCTAAAGCATAATTCAGATGGAGAGATGGACACAAGAAGACTTTGAATGAAAAGACCAAAAATAAATCTGCCTCAACAACACAAAACACAAGAGAAAAAAATGTAAACAAGACCCAAAATAATGTTGGACTCTATCATTGGGCACATTGCTTCTCTGCTCTTTGTGTTTCTGTTACTGTCATCAGACCGTGGCTTTCAGGACACACCGAGAGGGATTACAGTCAAGTATGATGCAGCCGGGATGAGAGACAGCACTTCCAAGTCCGTTGACAGACGGTGGATTGCATCCTCCAGGATTGTGAGTGGGCTTGCACCCCAAATGAAGGTCTTCCTCATGAAAATGGAGCGAAGGATTAACAGATGGATTGTTGAGGCATCAGTAGTAATGCACTGAAAATAGAACTATGCCGAAAGATAAAGTTACTTTCCGGCACTCATCTATTGCCATGAGCTTCGGAGAGTAACCGAAAGAATGAGTCTGTTAACACGAGCAGCCTAGATGAACTTCTCGGGCTTGAAACGTGATAAGGAGGTCAAACATCTGGAGGTTTTCCAGGTTTTTATAGCCACATCCACCTAGAATGAAACGCATAACATGAAGGGGACATCGTGCATCTCTTCTGGATTAGGACCACCTTGGGATCCCCCTAGAGGAGTGGCAGGCTTTTGCTGGTGAGATGGACAAACTTGCTTAACCTGCTGCCACTGGAACCCGGCTGAGTGTAAGTGGGAGAAAATGGATGGATGGATACACCGAGATGTGCACAATCACAAACACACACAGTCACATTTGGCCATGCTCACACAGACCAAAAGATGATTGATTTTGTTTACAACGCAGAGAAAACAAACATCATTAAAATTATTATTGTCTTGTTGGAACACTGGATTAGTGTGTGTTTATGGGAGAGGTCAAAATGCCCCTCTCTGCTATCTCCAGTACAGATAGCAGAGGAAATAGTTTGTAAAAGAGAACACACAAAGAACCATAAAACATACTGTAGTACTTAGATGTCCATATTAACACAAGCTAAAAACACATTATTCACATATTCAAAGCTGTGTCTGTGTGGCTGTGGGCTCCTGCCCTTCCCACAGTTCATCAACTCCACAGCATGACAACGCTTCATCCGAGCGAAGCTTCATCTGCCAGCGCTAATTTTCTGAGCTGTGAAAGACTGAAACACACACTTACTGGCATGCAGTGTGGGGCCATCATGGCCAGCAAAGCCTTCTCTGCTGGCCTAAACGTTATCAAAATCACTGACTTACATTTTAATATTTTCCCATTTATCTTATTAAATTATTCCCAATAGCCTATTGTTTTCATTTTATGACTTAGCTTGTATTTATACAGTCTATGGTCGCTCAGCTGCAGTGCTTTTGGTAGTGTAACTTTGCATTAGAGCTTTTATCCAATCATATTTCAGCCATCATGTGTTGGAGTCAAATAAATCTGTCTGGGCCTTCACAAATTGCAGGCGGCTGAAGCTTGAAACACATCGTAATGACGCTGTCTCTTTACCCGATCATATTTCAAGTTCGTATTCTTAGGCCTTCTCTGTAGCCTGCAGTAGCGTACGTTCTGACTGGAGGGTCGGAGAGCTGCGCCGTTTAAGCCGAGCTAGCTGTGCATGTTCATCTGTTGCGAGCTGCACAAGCAAATCGTCCCCGTTAACGTTTTGAGCCCACGATTGCAGAAGGAGGAGAGGCTATTGATCTGGTTGCAGATCTTCTTAGAAAGTCATTTTCACGGCGGACTTTGAAGGAGAAGTTGGATATTGTGAGGAAAGGCCGCCCAACCCCTGAGCTAGCTAGCTTTCTCAAGTTCTGGTGATTATCTTGAATTATATTTTCATATGTAATGCATATTTTCTGCCATTTTATTGGGCCGACATTGATGCCTCTGCTGGATTCGATGTATGTGGCGCTGGTGCACAGCTGGGGCTGCAGTGAGTGAGAGGACACTTTTTGAATTGTTCTAAGTGAGTTTCTTGGTTTAGTAATGACATTCACCTCGCTATATGAGATACCCGTCTACGATGCATCCTATTTTAGGATAATGCACAGTCTGCCACTACTGGCATGCATATGTGGCTTACCAATTTACCAATTCTACACAAAAACTTTTCCTATGAGCAGGAAAAGTTTGCTTGTACTAATTTAGCACCCAGCTCTCACGCCTTTACCATCTTCAGGTGATGCTGCTATGGGTCCTTGGGCTCTTGACTCATATTGGTTTCTGTACAAGCTCATACAATGCTGCTGCTTTAATAATAAATGCAGGACTACATATGCAGAGCCAGTTATAAAGTACTGTTTGTGAGCTACAGTAGAAGTGTAAGTATTCACACAACAAATAAAACACAGACTGTGTTTCATTTCACTGCTTTCCGGAAAGCAGAAACACGGCACACCTTGCAAAAGTGGATGACACCATGTGCAGAGGAACGTGTTTGGTGCAGTTGTAGCAGCAGAAGCAGGATTTAAATAACAGACCTGTACGAAAAACTTCAAGAAAGTGACGAACACAGTACAGCATGAACACAAACAGGCAATTGCTGCAGCCATGCTTATGGTGCAGAGAACAGATATACTGAACACAACCATGTTTGCAATAACCAATAACGCAAAGTTGACACAATTGCATATTAAATATGTTGCTCGCTGCTTTTACAGCTTTATCTCCACTGGGCCAATTATACGCAATATGACACATTCAATAAATCGGTTTTAATATGGTGAATTACCAAGAACTTTGCATTGCGTCACATGAATATTCATGTAATCTTTTGCTCTTGTGCATAATTAGATATTTCTTTGTGATAGTTACAGTTACGTTTTGTGCTGTTGTAGCACGGAAATATTGTTTGAGAAATATCTTAACAGTTTCAACAGTAGTGAAGGAAACTCATTTTATTTGCACTTCCATAGTAGAAGAGCACCCAGACTGACTAATGTATGTTTGTACAGTATACAAAAAAATACATTAGTCAGTCTATATAATGTGTCCATATCGTTACACCATACCCCACAAGCTTCTTCTTCTGCTAACTAGGCAATCACTGCCATTTTTTTTAGCCCAAAATCGAACTCTTTCCGCTTTATCTGCTGCCAAGCGCACACACACACACAAAGAGACACACTTTGACAAACGCATAGCACATAAACCATTATAGACTAATTGAATCTAATTTATTTAGTTTTCTGGAAAGAATCATTTAAGGCAGAACTTCCCTAAGACCCCTCAATAAATGACTCTCATACCGTTTTACTCTCTTTTCAAACACAATTAAAAAATAATATATAAATATATACACACTGCAAATGACATGCATATAAGGAGTTCATTTTGGAGCCCGATCTCAGGTCATTAGTAACCCACCATGACGCTGTGGAGTTGGGGTCCGCTGGCGACATGCAGGCCCCTGGCCATTTATTCTATATTAAGTCTTTAATGGGCCCTCTCTCTCTCTCTCTCTCTCTCTCTCTCTCTCTCTCTCTCTCTCCCTTCTCTTCTCTCTCTCTCTCTCTCTCCCTCTTTCCTCTCTCTCTGTTTCTAAATCTCTCTCTCTCACTCACTCCTGACACACAGCATGTAGGCACAGCGCTGGTAAAATATGCACAGAAAGTCCAGTGCGCACACACAGACAAAGCCATTCAAATGAATGGTTATTTATTCGCTAAACGAGGATCTGGGTGTTTAATGTTCCTTGGACGTTAGGTAGTTTTCTGGGGGAGGCAGAGCCATACCCCTACGGCTACAGACATCATTTATTTTACACATAGCCTAATACCGCACGCTAGGCAGCCGCTGAGAAAAATGGGCTTTGGGAGTGAGAAGGAGATATAAAAGAAATAATGAATGATTTTTTGGGGGGAGGAGGGGGCGGTTTTGGGTTGGGTGGGGTGAACACATTAGAGGTTTTAGCAGGGAGAGAACGGAAGGGGTATACTTAAAGGCTTAAAGCACCCTGTTTGTGTGTGTACGTGTGATTGCAAATGTGAAGAGGAAGAACAAGAGAACGGCAGAGACGGAAAGAGAAGTCAGCACCAACATTATACACACATGTGTGCGTGTCAGGTTTTTGGATTATCAGTGGGGAAGGCAGGTGATACATGATTGTGTGCGAGGCTCTCGGGTCTCCATCTACATCTCATCCAAATGCAGAACATCGGAGGGGCTCCTGTACTACACACCTTGACACAGCTCAGGTTTGATGTATAGGAAATATTAAAGCCATCAAAAGTTTTTAAAAAATGAATTACGGTATCCTCTTTTGTTTGCAAAAGTTTTTCTCTCTTCCATCTGTCTTTTAAAAGACAAATGGACAGCACTGCATCGCAGTAGAATCAATGTGATGCAGTCACGTTAATGGAAGTAATAAGTGCATTAATAAACCAGTATTTCTTGGTTAAATAAGTATGAACTTTGGATTCTGAAGCTTCAAATACACATATGTATATAGTTATATTATTTGCTGGGTGAAATTAATACTTTCTGTTTAGTTTCCATTTAGTGGTTGCATAAAGCAGACCCAGGGAAGACGAGACGTAAAACAGATGAAACTCTACCTCCTTATCTGTGGTCAGTGAAGTGAGTGCTATGGTCATCTCTCCATCAGAAAACTCCTTCAGCTCCACGGTCAGCTGCTGCATCAAGTCTACATCCAGTCAGCACACACAAACAGACTGACGGTTATATGAAACACACAAAAGGATACAAAACAGTTTCACAACAGACAGAAGAAAAACACAAGCATGAATGTCCTCTCCAGAAGTGAGAAGCAACTGAAAGGAAGTTGCAGTACTACTTTTTTGGTACAAAGGGGTTAGACTGATCTTTCCTGTTTATACTTTACTTTTACTGCCAGAAAAAAAAACCACAATGAGATATTAAACAATGGTTAACGTATCCACTTTTTGATTAAAGTCCTTTGTGGTCTAATTAGACCTGTTTATTCATATTGCATACACAAACTGTGCTGATTGACAGCTCCTTCACCTCCTGTTAGCTTTGGTGCGAGATTAATTACAAAGATTTTATTGTTACTAGCTTTTAAGTTTCATGATATTACATAATTCCCAGCATAGCTCAAAGTCCCTGACTAGAAATTAGTCTATAACAGTTTTCTCCCCTGCCCTTCGCTGTCTGGTATATAGTTCTTTTTGTGCATCAAAAACATCTGCAAAAATCACACCACACCACAAGGAGTTACTCTGCCTGTACACACTCAAAGCAGTTGACCAAAAACAACAAAGTGGAGGGGCTTAAAGAGGAAGGAGATAAAACGGAGTGTTTCAGGAAAAGGTACTGTAGAAATGTTACGAGCAAGAAAACTAATGTGAGCTTTGAACCCACAAAATACAAATATGAATTTGTACATGAGTATAATACGGGCTCTTTGACTGAGTGGGCGGGCCAGTGGGTTAGCAGCGCTCCACCGTGGACTGAGCGTATTTATCCGCCATGTCAGAGCAGAGCTAATTAACACAAACAATGGCTCCGTTCCAGGATTCCTTCACACTTTGCCTTTACTTAATGGAGGTTTTACACATCGTTAAATAAAAAACATTCAGACACACACTAGTTTTTTTGTAAACACTTAAATCGCTAGGTATATTTGTTACAAAGTTGGATGAACTGGCAAAACTAATGTTAACTGGCTGGTTAATACAGGTTGGAGAGTAAAGGCTTGTTTAAGGTATTGCAGGACATAGATAACCTTTGCACGTAGCCTACACCAGTGTGACCCATTTATACTTGTGTACTCATCAGTCTCTGTTCCTCGTGTGTGTATACTATATTGCCCTGCCTTCCCCTTTGTTCCTTGTCGTGTCATATAGTTTGTTTGCCTAGTTCATGTCACAGTCATAGTTACCACATCTGCAGCTTTGTCGTGTTTTTTTTTTTTTAAACGCCTGAGTCTGGGTCCTAAACCTCTTTACCCCGCTACCCTACTTGACTGCAGAAGCCTAAACCACCTATTAGGGAGCTTGTCATACAGAGTCAACAGAGTCATTCAAGTATGAATAATGACCCATCCTCGCAACCAGTTTGTTCCAGTGGCTGCTTGTTGCGCTCTTGTAAGCCAACTACTACACTTAATATTATGTGAGTGCACATAAGATACACAGACGGATAGATGTTGAGGTTGACCAGGTGGGATTAATATTTTCTGTGTTTCAGTTTCTTAATATGTGTATGCTTTAACTGTTGTCATGTCAGACGCACACAGGGAAATTCCTAACAAATTACCCGTATGGCAATAAAGTTGCACAACACAATACAACCACCCCGCGTGTTTAGACACAAACCTTGCATCTTCGAGTCATCGTGCTGACCAACAGTGACGTCACTCCATCTCTCCATGGATCTCACAAGCTCCTCCAGTTGTGCTGACCGGCGGCCGTGTTTCACCCACAAAGCTTCTCTTTGCAATCGCAGGGCCTCTGTACAGACACAAATACACGGAGGTGCAAACAATGTGTACATTCTGGCTCTTGTTCATGAGATTGTGTATCTTCAGAGTTTCGGTTAAAAGCACATCGCGGCAATTTCTAAAGGGTTGACATGGAATTTCTGCCTTTCAGAAACCAGCTTACAAACCTGACCTTGCCAAGAAGAGCACGCATCGTCTCAAGATATAATATCACATCTCCAGATTTTACTTTGTTTGCCTTTTATAATGAAATGGGACCGTTTTAGTCAAGTGCACTTGAGGCCATGCTTAGTTATCCTTGAAAACCTTGAAACTGCCAATACTGATCAATAAAAGCCATTAATTACAGTTAGTGAGCTGGACTTAATTAAACTTGACATACACTGTCTGTTGTCACACTTTTAACTATCATTTGTTATTGAACACATGGTTATGTGCCTGTTTGTTAAAGTTCAACTTCAGATTAGACTTTATACACTCTGTACACACAGAAATCAGAGACACCACAGCAGAGGTGAATCATTCACTTCTAATGAAAAGCAATAGTGAGATTTGGGACTATGAATTTGTGTTTGTGATTAAATATTTATACGAACAAATGTATCCAAATATTTCCCACTAGTCTCCTTTTCGTTTATTGGACACACATAGATATGTTGTTTAGAAAAATGTTAAAAACGTATTACCCTTTTTCTCAGTCCCTGAGTAACAGAAAT
Organism: Planiliza haematocheilus; assembly: GCA_005024645.1. NCBI lineage: Eukaryota > Metazoa > Chordata > Actinopteri > Mugiliformes > Mugilidae > Planiliza > Planiliza haematocheilus. The sequence goes on along the minus strand of SRSE01001388.1, from coordinate 3,849,984 downwards.
ATTGACATGCTAAAATCACAGATTTCACGTCCTCTGGACAACAAGAGTCTCTCACACAATGTGAGGCCTCTGTAAATCCAGTTATAGGAATGAAAGGATATCAGTAAATCAAATTATATCAGAAACAGCCATAAATAGCTAATGGGTATATAAGATAAAAAGTACCCCATAACCTCTTGTAACATTGTTCTTTGCACAGACCTGATGAAGTTTAGAAATATAGTTGAGCTACAGGCCTGTTTAGGAATCAATGAACTTGAAAATGCACTGTCCAAAGAACTCTCACAAAGAAATATGAGAAGTGGGCTGCTCACGGTATAGTACATCGGTCTCCTGCTCTATTCCTTTCTGCCTCTGCACTTTACTTTTCTCCTCTCACTTTCCTGTTCATCTTCATCGATCTTAAATCACTTTTCCTCCGTCTCTCTATTCTGTCTGTAAATCACAGTGTAAGAAGGAAAGAGGAAAAAACGGCACCAGAGGACTAGCGAACGGATTGTTGAGGCAAACCGTCACAAATTTGGAGTTTGAACAGCTGCACATTATACACACACATACAGCACATATGTTTTATGTGATTTTTAAGTAAAGCTGACAGGGGTGAGTTGCACCTAAACCTACACAAAAGTGTTCTGTGGCGTGGCTATGCAGTTTTACATCTAATACATACAGCACACATGTATCGGTACACAGTTTTTGTTGTTTTGCCATCTCCCCTTTTTAGCATTTTATTATTGACTTTCTTGTTGCAACAGTCACCAATTTGGCTCTGTTTTCTTTCTTCTCCCATTATAGTATAAAAATACACCTCCCTGGCTAAAGAGAAACAACAGACTAACTTAAATTAAAAAAAAAAAAAAAAGTCACATTATGGGACTTTGTGTGTCTTTCTGAGCTCTTCCTTACTCACATTCACCACCCCTCATCTCTCTCTTTCTCCATCTCTCCTGGTGGGTGTTAAGCGAGTCATGTCAGGGGATTTGTGTGTGTCCTCCTTCATCGCCCCATTACTCCCCCTGGGGGGGCGCCTGCGCCTCCCTCACCTCCAAGAATCTCCCCCAGCGCTGCTCTGATGTGCTCCGCTGCCTCTTGAAGAATCTCTCTGGTGACTGTCGTCACGGCGGACAATGCCCCATCATCCCCTGCGTCCCGCTGCCCATCGTGATGGACCACTTGCAGTATGCTGGACTCCAAAGTGCGGTACTCAGAGCTAGGAGAGGGAGGGAGAAGATGGGGTAAAGGAGATGTGGATGGCTGCTGGGGAAGGAGAGATGATTGTGGGGCATTTGCATAAATACAACTCTCCTTTGGGTCATAAGGGATGAACACACACAGGCCTCAGATCTACAGCCAAACAATCTCATTTTCACATCAACAAATAAGTCTTCTCAGCTAGAACCCAGAGCGCCTGTATATATTTGCGATTTGCATGTGCGTATGTGTGTGTACTTCAGTATTGTCAGTACACAGTACCTTTAGGTAACATTTTAATAACTTCCCTGATGTCTCATCTATAAAGTAGTTAAACATTAGCTAAAGTTTTCTACAAACTGACCTGGGTCCCGTGGTCTGGACGTGACTTGCATAATGTGTTCACCTGTCTAGAAGCCCGTCTCTCAGCAGCGTGAGTGTGAGCCTTTCGGTGTGATGAAGCTCCGCGAGATCTACGTCCTCCCTCCAAAGGAGCGAGCTCTCAGAAATGTTCACAGTCCGCAGATACTCCACAGTCTCCTCGGGTAACACAGTGTCACATCGCTGGCCGCACAGCACCGGCACACACGTCCCACCTGACGGCTCCTTCTGGAGCACACAGAGACCAACACAGCAAATGGAAGCAGATGCATTTGAAAATTGAAAGTGCATTTTAATGATAGACAAAGTAATTCAATAAAAATGTAACATTTTAATGCAGTAAGTTATGAACATGTGTCAAACTCAAGTGTGCCAAAAAAATCTGAGATTTTTTTTTAGATTATTTAAATAATGTTCTGATCATATATTTTTCTGATTTTTCAAATTTAAAAACAAGTTTTATTACTGCTATAAATTTATCTTACACACAGAGACAGAACATGAAGTTGATGAATAGGAGCATCATTGCAGCAAATTCATGTCTACAGTAAATTAAAAGGTCATTTTCATAGTGCACCATTTTAACCTAATTTGATGCATTTTTTGTACATATAAGGGACATGTGGACTTTTTCTCTCTAAATACCACTCCATCATTTGGCATGTACTGTACATTTGCCATGGTAGCTTATATTGTTGAGTTTTTCCATAAACAGCGAAATATTAGAGACAGTGGTGTACTTTATTTCTTTACATGACAAGATTACACAAATGAAACCATAATATTTTTGCCGTAAAAGTATACTCTAAACAGGCACTGCAGACTGAATAATGCTGATTTCTGAGTGTGTCATCAATGGACACTGTTCTACCGAAAAGCAAAGGAAATGTAGGAGCTTGAAAACAACTAAAAAACCTTATGGACGCTGGTGAGACAGCTTCAGAAAAAAAGTATTGCACTTAAGGAAAGATGTTTTGATGTCTATTTGGAAAAGTGGTGAACGTCTGGTTTGATGCTGCGTGAAATTGATATTTTCACAAACATGCACAATTCACGTTACCTGGCTGAGGTGAAGTGCTAGGCACAGTGTTGCAGCCACAGTGTCAACATCTGGCTCTGGTCCACCTAAAACAGCATGAATAGGGCCCTCCGATACATCTGCCTGAAAATACACACACACAAAGAGACATGGTTTTCATTTCTAATCATGCTTGGAGAGACGTTATTGTGTGACGCCTAGTCTCTGTTTCTCAACACTGAACACAGATCTGACAGTAACGTTTGATGTGATAGCAGATATGCAATATGTAATGTACCAGTACAACCTCACTGAGTCGGCATGGACTGCGTTAGATGACTGCAGCATTTTGAAACGGGCGTTATGCATTAATAATGAAATCATGTTGCTGCAAGGTTTAGCTCATAAATATAATGCGCTACACTCCTCGTGCCAAAACCAGTTACAGCAACAAACGCAACAGTCTAAATTAGTGAGAGGAACTTTTTCTACTCCTAACGGTTTATTGGAGGAGTGATGACTTCCATTAATTTCAGTAAACAATGACGACAAACACTCCTCATTTAGGTTAAGTGGACATTAATGACAGCTCCATTACAGAGATTAAACATCTATCTCCGGGTGAAAAAAGGCAGAAAATTGTGTTTCTCCCTTCATTTGTTTGCTGCAAACTCTTAGTAGTAAATTGTAATATAATAGTTATTTAATGGAACCCTTCCTGAAATTCATAACCTGATTCCAGCATCGACATTCACAGTTTATTCTTGTGGAAATGCAAAATAAATAAAAAAATAAATCATTTAAAAAAAGTTATAAAAATGTTCCCACAGTGATCTTTTTGTCCAATAATTGCAATTACTGAAATTAAATAATATGCACAACTGTCTAATTGTCTTTAGTAATATTGTACAAAGTTACTTGCAGCAATCCAAAGCCTGGGTGTCCTCTCTCTGTCAATCTGAAATATTTTATCTAAAACAGACGAGCTAAATCACCAATAGTACATGGCCGGCCTGCAGCCTGCTCCCATTAATCACAAAGCAATATGTGGATACAATGAATATCACGTCTATCAGTAGCTCATCTTAATGGGATTGTTTGATGGGAGGGAATGGAGCAGGAAGGGGAAAGCAGCTTTGCAGAGCCAACGACTTGCAGGAAGACTTGTTTATTCATGCTCCACGGCTCAATCCACCGCGTAACGCCAGCATTGCAGCCGCAATGTCCTTTAAGCGTCACACCTGCTTCCTGTATCAGAACAGGCATCTTTGCATCTAAAAACTGGGATGGAAGCTGCATTTTTAGGCAGATTTCAGTGCTCTACAAGTCAAGGGCTGCAAATTAGTGCCCAGACTTATGGTCTGCTTTAGAAAATGGCCAGCATAATGTAAGCGTATACTTAATGGGCTTTAACATTCAAGGCACGGTGTTGCACTACGCATTGCTTAATGATTTATTTTATTTTTTTTACTTTAATGTAACTCTGTGCTCCTGCTTTCTTTAACATCACCCTGGACAACACTTAGCAAATTTGTTGACATATCAAATATATAATGGGGTCAATTTAATGGAGCTTAATGCCGCAGCTAGATTAACTAAGCATTGGTAATAATGCATAAGGAAAGGAGCCAGCGTCTTGTTGCTGTTCATAGAGCCTCGCCATAGAGGCCCAGATGGATAAATGAAATGAGGGGTGAAGAGCTGAGAGACCAAAGCACAGAGAGGGAGGGCAGGAAAAAGGGTTAGAGGCTGTTGATTAGATGGAGAATGAGAAAGGAGGAGTGTGGCGAGATTGGAGGAAGGAGACCAAGGAGTCTAAAGAGGCTTATGAGGAAGTGGGGCTGAAATATGGACGGTATGCCAGACATGTAGAAGAGGTGTGTGTGGGGGAAAAAAGGTGATACTGAGAAGAAGGAGGAGGAGGAACAAGGAGTATTTAAGTGCGCAGAAAAGGAGATGCTAAAAGACAAACTGAAGCGAGGAATGAACAGAGGACAGGCAGCCAGTTCCTTCATAGGAGGGAGAGAGAGGGAGAATAAATCAATAGCCAGAGAAAAGGAAGCGATGCATTAGCAGGAGAAAAGGGCAGTGTCTGTGCCACTGCAATGGGAGAACACTGGTGTGTGTTTGTGCATGTGTGCATGTGCATGTGCATGTATAGGCCATCTGATATCTTTCAATCTGTACTCTGTCTCCCTGAGCTCCATATCCATGTCCTATTAAACTCCTCTCACTTTGGCCGTTATGGTTTGGAAAATAAAGTACAAATTAGCATATTTCCAAGCACAGTAGATGCTCCTTCTTTAAACGACGCAAAACAATTCAACACAACCATTTAATGTATTCCGAAACAGCGAAGGTTTACACTTATGTTCGGATCGGAGCAACAGATCCCTCACTGGGCCAACGTCTCTATTAATTAGATCTACAGGGGACACGTTTTTTCACCTGAAGTACGTGTCCGTGGAGGAAACCGAAACCCAGAGGAATCCTTCTTAATGCAGAACGAAGATAAAGGGGCTGAGCTCAGAATGGGATGCAGTGTCTTCCTGCTGTGTGGTCCTTGCCACCGTGTCTCAAAGCCATTATTTACACAAATGTCTACATACAATAGGTGGTTCCTAGCACTCTTTCTTTTAGTAGCAGTGTGTCCTGGAGTATAATCTAACTCAGAGTTTTGTTATCCCAGAAGAAAACAGAGATATTTCTGTAAAATGCACACAAGACTCCTCATATGTTTTAGCCTTATTGAATCAATCAATCAATCAATCAAAGATGCTATATGCTGAAACAAGCTGCAAATTTTTAAATTTCCATTTTAGTTTGGTCATTAAAAAAAAACACACACATTTTAGGTGATTGCAGGCTCAAAGCCAACCTTCCTTTTTGAACCAGTGCCCAGAAAACATTGAAGCCAGCGTTTTCTGTCTCACCAATTATGTTAGGCTGTATAAATTTATAAAAAAATGAACCGTAACAAATGTTAGCGCACCCTGGACACACATATAGAGTTTAAAATGGCTCTCCAAGTAGTCTTAAAATCCAACTTAAAGGCTGTGTATGTGTGTTCGCGTGCAGACTGGGAAGGTCAGATACTGGAAGTACACTAAGCAGATTGCTTCAGCTCTATGCCAAAAGAAAAAACAAGAGCGGAGGAGCAGGAGCTGTGGAGCTATCCAGAGAAACTGAGTGAGAAGGAAAGATGGGCTCAGTAAGTACTCAGAGCCAGGCCAATTAGAGGTATGGGTGTTCTGGATCGAGGCCATCCAGAGAGTGGGGAGGGAAGGAGACACAAGGAGAATGACAGAGAGTGGTCAGCAAAAGAGCGAATCATTCAAGTGTATATTGGAAAGCTAGGAGAGAGATAAAGTGCCCCCATGTGCACGCGCGTGTGTGTGTGTGTGTGTATGCGCATGAGTGGGAAATGGCTGTTAATCATGACATGTGTCACACTTTATCTGAAACCTCCATGACACTCATCAGTTGGCCCCCTTATCACTCAATTACCCCGCTGTGCTCTGATCTGCAGATTTCCCTCTCGGATCTTTTCTTCTTCGAAGCTTTTCTTATGTTTATGTGAAGTACATCCCAGACAAAAAGCTTGTCATCTCTTTAAAATTTCATAGCGGTCAGGCTGTTCAAATGCAGCTTTGTATCGTGCTGTACTGACAGATATATGTTTGGATAAATAAGCTGATTATTCTGAATTCTGTAGCATGTCTGGAAATATAACGCAAGCCTGCATGTTGGGTTATAGGCATGACAACTACAGGTACCTGTACAGACTTGCCCTCTTATATTCTTATTTCAGTCATGATGTGCATCACAGAGTTCAGACAATCTTTTCTGCATGATACACAGATGACAAAACATTTCTGTACGATGATGCAAACTATATGATGTGAGTGAAAGCTACCAAATGGAATACAGTACATATTAGTTAGCTTGTCCCTGTTATCTTTGAACTATAAGAGAAAAAATAGCTAAAAATCACATGTGGTCATATACAACGTTTGTGTAATTCATTGTCATGTTTTAGGTGATTGCAATTTTCAAGCCAGCTTTCATTTTTTTAATCAGAAGTGCTTAGAAAACATTGAAACTGAAGCCAATTTATCCTTTTCTGTGACGCTGTAAACATTTGCAAAAATGAACAGTAACAACTATGAGCGCATCCTAGACACACACACACACAGTTTAAAAGGACTCTCCAAGTACTATGTGCTATTCCCAAGTGAATAAACGTTCATGGTCTCTTCTTGTGTACGTGTAACACAGCGCTAAGCTCAGCCAAGTTACGATGGCCTAAAAATGCAGCAGATCTCATGTCAACTGGAAACCAACACATGCGCTGGGGCTGAGGCCTTTGTTGACACCCCTCAATGAAACAATGTCATGCACTACAAATGTGTTCATGTCATTTAAGAAGCACATGTAGAAAGAGCTGCTTACAGGGGCCCATGACCTCAAGGCATGTGCACAACCCATGAAAGGCTCCCTCAGGTGCATGTTTGTGCAAGGGCTGCACTGTTAAATGTACACAAGCAAAATGTATACTTAGTACACAGAAATATAAAAAGAATACAGTGTAAAGACACTGCTCCACAGCAGCTTTACTGTCATCTAGTCTATGTGAATTAGGTCCTTTAGTATTTGCATGTGGCTTTTTTGAATGTGTGAACAGATATCCATTCCTGGATCAAATGCAAATTGCGAGTCAGTATCTGCAGAGCAGTCAGATAGCAGGGAAGGACAGCCTCTGGCTAAACTTGTTGATGTCACGCCTCCCCCTCATTAGAAATTAGCTCCCATTCAAATCCACACACTGATGTTCCTGTCAACACAACGTGTTTATTGTATGGGACAAAACACGCCTTTCTCTCCCCTGTGCTGTCGTATTGGCGATCTACAGGTGCTTGGGGGACCGAAGGGACGTGAGAGGCTTTCACCGTGCGCTTTTTCAGCAACAGGAACGCAGCCTGTAGCACAGCAGTAGCAGCTTTCCCCGTCATGGTCTCATTCATTATACCCACAACCTGGTGTTAACGCCGCTGACGGCGCTTTAACTCACCCCGAGTCTGCCCTGGACCCTCCGCAGATACTCTTCCATGTCGGCCTGCGTCGCTACGGCACTGCTGCAGATCTCTCCATAGACCAAGTTTCGGCAGTAAGGTTGCTGATATGTGGGTGGTTTTTTTCCCTCTCTCTCTCTCTCCCTGTCTGCGCTTCCGAGTCCCCCGCTGCGCTCGCACACTGCAGCACTCTCTGCTGCTGCTGTGAGCCGTCGGTCCTCCCCTTTCTCAACGGGGTGAACCCACAACACCGAGCAGTGGGTGTGACGGTAGGAAGAGGAGATCCGACGGAGGCGCGCTCCGTGATTCAACCGCGCTCGCCGCTGTAGGAAGCCAGCCCCCGCCTCCCCTCCACCTCATCTACCCCCCACCCCCCCATACACATTACGCATCCTTATCCCATCGCGTACCTAGTCGCAGCGCCTACCAGTGGTAACGTACACTGAAGGTAGTGAATGATGAATAGTAGCACCAGCATCACGTACTAAACATTTTCATAGCCGGTGGCTTTTGTGTTGTTTCCAGCACCTTCACACCGATGCACTGGTAGAAATGCCGCAGTATAATCAAGGAGCAGGGCCATACCTATCTGGTACGTGAGGGTTGCGACAGGAAGCACTTTAATTAATCTGAAAGATGGTCCTGAGAGATGGACTCTCTTCTCTCTCTCTCTCTTTCGCACACACACACACACAATCCTGTTTCTATCTTTGTGAGTACCTTCCTTTGACATACAGGATGACATAATGCATTCCCTGACCCTTACCCTCTACCTAACCTTTTGTCCAGCACAAAGGGCACACAGACACAGTCCATCCTGAGACTTTAATCTTGCAGTAGACTATCTTTGTAGAAATGTATCCATCTATCAAATCTATGGATTAAGCAGCTTTTCCATCCTACTATCTCAAATGTCACCCAGGCCTCTGTGACGCATTTAGTTCTCATAATTAGACTGAACAATACAAACGATGCAAATTTAAAAAATAAAAATAAACACATGATCATGAGTAGGCTGCTAGACCAATGTGTAATCTACCTGCTGACAGAACAGAAATGGAGTAATAATGACTCCATGAAGTGGAGATGTACATGTGTGTCCTCATGTTTGTGGCCTTTGGCTCTAAACCACATTTGCTGCAGTCCACAAAAGAATAACTCTTTTGGTTCATTGGCCAACAGAGCAGCTCCATGAACACCACTGTTTACCATTTGTGTACAAAGCTGTGATATTCTGGTGTAAATGTTAGTGCACTGTCGCAGCACAATGCCTAAAGGTCTCCTGAGAGTTCCAAGTCCGACCTAATCAACATGATGTGCAGCCAATCTTTAAAATACTAAACTCTTCCTGATTATTTAGTGAGTAATGCAGAGTGATGGACCAAGTGTTAACACATATCCAAATTGGGGCTTTTTTATTCACTTCAGAATTAATTTTGACAAGCTTTAACTTGTTAAATTAAAAAGGGTGACATTAGGCAAAGCAGAGAAAGGATCACTCTGTTGGCATCCTGTCAGCAGGATTTTGTGTGAACGTAAACAAAAAGCTAATGTGTTGCTGCAAGTTTCTTAAGTTAAAATCTCAAAACTTACAAATGTTTAAAGAAGAGTAACTGTAGGGCTGGTTATAAATGCAGTATTTTTCAGCTATTTGGCCCATTGTGGAGGACAATAAGAGGAAATTGGGGGAAAAAATAATAAGCTGTTGTCAGTTTTAGCGCAAAATAGCCAAGAAGTGAAAGGGGGTTGGTTCTTTAGGTTTAAGGCTATCCTTTGAGATCTGAGATTAAGTTTTAGACTATGAACAGGGCATATGAAATTCGACTGACAGTGGACAGGCAGGAGTAGACCTCAGTAAGGTCACCATCATACAATTCAGTGGATACTTCTAATGAGACATGACAAATACACTTGTAGTCACAGAAAGAACACAGGAAGAAACCTGTGGCTGCGTCAGTATGAATTTCTAAAGGGAAAGATTATGAGAAAGGTCAACGCAGTGAAGTTCAAGTTCAACATTATAGGCTGCAAATTCTTCAAATGTGTCAGGGCTGTATTTACTCATGTACTGTGTAAGAATTACAACTTAGGAGGGCATCCATTGCAGCCTTTCCCAAATAAAAAAATGAAAATCAAATAGAAGCAGCCCGCACAGGAAGCACGAACAGGTGAATTATGATGAACTGCAGGGATTTATTACTAAATGTCACTTTCATCACAGCACACATTCAGTTCCTCAAGTTTCTCGCAGATTGTTGTGTACACAGTTTGCGTGTACAGTATGTGAATGTGCACGAGGCAGAGACAAAGAAAGGCAGCAGGACAAAAGCACAAACTGCGGTTCAAAGCATGGTGCCGCTGATGCTATAGTCTGCTCCATCTGCAGGGGCAGCAGCTATTGTTACAAAATCACCACGAGAACTTTTGAATTAATTTAATATATCATAATTTCCTTTTCAGGTTTCCTTTCATAATAAGAAAGAAGAGATTTTATTTTTATTTTTATTTTTTTGGCATGTGCAGGTTTTGAACTTGTCTGTCTGAGACCTGGGAAACTGAAGCCCATCAATACTAAAGGACATGTATAGATGCTTTGAGTGGATACCTTGCTACAATATGCAACAAATTACGCAGAAAATAAAAATAAAAATATGTTATCACACTCTGTCTGGTTCAGTTGAAAGAACGGATCTGGTCTAAAAAAGAAAAAGATAAAAGCTCTACTGCAAGTGTGTTGAACTATATTATTTTGTCAGTGCAACATCTGCAACATCTGATGGTTTAAAATGAAATTCATTTAAAAGTATTAATTTTCCTTCTTGGAAGTTTGAGCTGGGAGAGTTTGAGAGGGGGGGAAAACACGCCCAAAAGTTTTATTTTTGTGTGCCACTGAGTAAAAGGATGAGGATAGTTTTACCTGAGTTGACTGAGATCGCTCTTGAAGGCAACAGGCAGACACACTGCAGCTTTGATCTCGCTAATGTTCTCGCTTGCTCGCTCTTTTATGGGCAAACTGAAAGATCTGTCGTATTTTGCCTCTGAATAATTCCCCATTACACAAGTGAGCCTCACAGCGTCTGCACTGCAGTCCTACGCTGGTTTAATTTTCCATTGAAAACAATAGGCCTCGCTAATTGATTTTAATGGCTCTCTCCGCGACGATGCGCCCCTTATGACTTGGAGAGAGGTCTTTAAGATTATTATTATTAGTATAATTGCCATTACCCCCACACTTTCCCTTTGCGAATGGGAGACAGAGAAAGAATATCTTTGCCCTTAAGCTGAACAAATAATTATTAGAGACTGGAAACAAACAGACGACCGTCACTCACACACGCGCCTGCACGCACGCACACACATACACACACGTAAAGCCTCCACCTTGGAGCAGACCCCCTCCTGGCGACCCTCATTCCCTCCGCCGCCCTCTCCGTGCAGCGTGCCGCTTGTAATTTATGCAAAATTAATTGATACATCTTTTATAATTGATGTGCTGTAAACTTAATGAGTAATTTATGTAATTAGTCAATTAAGGATAATTCCAGCATATGTTCCGTATGCCCAGAAGGTGTGCTTTACAACTAGTTATTTGTCCAGGAGTTGGGTGCAGGCGAAGACTGCCGTAGACTACCTAATTAATTTTGTTATGCAGATCAGCCACGGTGTCTATTTAACGGCCCCCTTTGTGAAAACAGATTTAATATTGATCTTTCCCGGGCGTTTTAAGAGGATGCTTTTTACCCGCGTTGGCCTCTGAGGGCCTCGGAGTTTCAAACCTCATTTTTCAGGTGCCTGGAAAACAGTTGCGCAAGGAAAACAAAAACAGAAGCAACGACGACGACGACCGCCTTTATTTGGTGGTGAGTGTATAAATGTTCACCGTTCGTCAAGTGAAGTGGCACTAAAAAAGTAATTTTCCCTCCAATTACACGATGTCTTTAAAATATGCTCTCCGTTGACACAGTTGACCTTTTGAGTGGGCTTGAAGGACTGAGACGTAACGGGAGAGATACACTGGCTAATTAATTGACACAGTTTTGAATATTCATACCTAATACAGTGAGCTTGCCCTTAATTACATTGTTGGACTTCTCTCCTAGGAGGCTAAATCACGGAAGGCTTAATTATTGTAATGTATTCGGGGGCCCACCGGGGCACCGAGGAAGACAGGAGCCGTCAAGGACCCAGTCATGACACCTGGCCAGAGAAAAAAAATGGAGGGAAGGGGAGCAGCTTTTGTTGTTCTCCGCTGAACAGAATTCAGAGCAGGGGATGAAGTTTGTTTACATCCTTGTAGGATTCACCAGAGAGTGTTTGAACAGACAGACAGCCGCCGGACTCCCCTCTCAGCAATTAATCAACAACAGCTCCTCTCTCTCCCCTGCTCGCTCGCTCGCTCGCTCGCTCCCTCTGTGTGTTTTTGTGTGCCTCCGTGCGAGCGCACGTGTGTAATTGAGAGCAGAGGAGTAGCGCACTGATGATGGTGCGCAAAGGAAGACATGATTTATTGTTGGCAAAGTCTGAAAGTGCAATCGAGCACATTTAACAAAGAGGTTGTTTTTATGCATCCCGTTCTTTCTGTTTATTTCCTCAAGTGAAATGAGTTTGAATTCAGATGCGTCTCCTCTGGCACGGTGATTTCAGTCGTGTGAGCTTGGACGTGTTTAAAAAAAACAACGTATTTTGTTCTGCAGATCAACTGGACTCATATCACCCCAACTTTACAGCATGTCGAATTCAAACTTTTTTTCCGAGAGGTCAAAGGTCAGTGTCATCTACAGAGGAGCAGTCAGTTGACATTTCACAGCACTGCCACTTTAAACACAGATTACTGGTTGATATCATTCACCCCGACTCGGCACCTCTTCACTTTACGCGGGACTCTTTGATTGGCAAACAGACGATTAGAAGCAAATGCGCGCGTTAACGCACCTCCCCTAATTTTTATTCATTTCTTTACTCCCATCTCTTCTCTGTCTTGTGCACCCCCCTCACCCCCACCCCCAGCACCACCTCCCTTTCGCTCTCTCTCTCTTTCTCTCTCTCTCTTTTTCTCTCTCACACACAACCCCCTTGCTCTCTCCTGACGTGTCCCCCAAGTGTCTGAATAACAGATAATAGAGCCGGCGACCTGCGGGGGTCTTACAAAAACGGCGCTCGGCGAGTAGGAGCATCGTAAAGAGGAGAGGAGCACAGCACACACAGGCAGGCAGCGAAGCAAACCGGCCCCTCACATCTTTCAACCGCCGCGGAAACAAGGGGAACTCAGAGGACCGCTCAACTTTTACGCACGGACACTGACTTTTACGCACAACTTCTAGACTTGTATTTGGCGAAGAGACAGACAAAGACACTTTATTCGGATGCAAGAACCTCTCAAGGATCTTACCTGACAGCATTGGGCCTTTGGTTGTATTAATCGATAAAAGGCAGCTTAAAATCTGATGGCTCAGAACTTTGGAAGAGATCAGTCAAATGGAGACTGATGGGAAGGCTATTACATTAGCTCCGTAAAAGATAGCATTACGAATATAACTTTGAAAGTTTTTTATTTAACCTTTGAAACTTCAAGAAAAAATAAGTGACCAGTTATGCCACGTCCTGGAAAGAACTCTTACAGCGACCAGAAGCCTCCATACTCATACATATCACTGACAGCGATGGCTATCCAGAACTCAGCCGAGAAGATGCTGCCTCTGAGTGACATATATAAGTTCATCATGGATCGGTTTCCATACTATCGAGAGAATACCCAGAGATGGCAGAACTCCCTACGACACAACCTCTCCTTTAACGATTGCTTCATAAAGATCCCCCGACGGCCTGATCAGCCTGGAAAAGGCAGCTTCTGGGCTCTGCACCCAGACTGCGGTGACATGTTTGAGAACGGCAGCTTCCTGAGGAGACGGAAGCGCTTCAAGGTGCTGCGTGCTGAGCTGGCCTGCAAAAGCTCCCCGATGATGCATTACTTCCACCATCACCACCACCACCCTGGCAGCAAGCTGGGCGCAGCATCCGGCCACCACGACCACTCAGCCGCCCCGGCAAGCGTGGGTCGTCTCCCTCACTTTCAGGGTTACGGGGGCATTGCTTGCGCGCAGCCTGGCGGGTTTAAACACCCATTTGCCATCGAAAACATCATAGGAAGGGACTATAAGGGTGTGGTGGCCAGCGGGCTTCCCCTCACCTCAGTCATGCACCACCTGGGTTACCCGGTTCCTCCACAGCTCAGCAGCGTGGTCAACTCTATGTGGCCGCACGTCGGTATGCTGTCAGAGTCCATGGGTGGCGTGTCTATGCCAGCATCATCCGAGTACGCGCCGTTCAGCGTATCAGCAAAGGGCATGTACCACAATGCGAACGGGCAAACCTTGCCCGCCGTCCCCGTGCCAATAAAACCTACCCCGTCCCTGGGTCCCGTGCCAGGTTTGACGGGGCTGCAGTCCGGCCCGGGCCAGCTCTGCTCACCGTCCACAGCGATGGAGAAAAGCGATCTGCTGGAAGGGAAAGGCAACCCTCTACACCCGGCCCTCCTCCTGTCCTAATCTGGTAATTTTTTGATAAAGTTCTACAAACAGAGAGACATTGTGGTTACGTGAAGCAAGACAAAACAGGCCCATCAGAGCCATCATAGTTTAAGTTAAGTGAAGCTATAAGAGGGTTGTAAAAACTAACATTGTGCCGTGTACTGAAATTTTCATTAGACCCATGTTGATTGAAATCATAATTTATTTGCACACTTTGTGAGGGCATTTACCACATACTGTAATGTGGCACTGATAAATACAATCAGACAAGTTGAACCCAAAGAAGGCTCTGATTTAGGAGACAGTCTAAAAATTCTTTACAAATGCAAACTGTTAATATTTCTTTTGCTGTTATTCTACTTATTTTATTTCCATCTATGTCAGGCCTGTCAGCTAAAGTCAAGTAGGCCTTCATGATTTTCTTTTTTAATATATATAATTAGGCCTGTTGCACTTTTTTGTGTATTACTTAGCAGTGCATTGAAAATGTCATGCTTGTATTATAACACTATTTATCTGAAGATATTTATAAAGAACTTAAAACCTAAGCTTTGGTGTTGTACTTATTTAAATACTCATTTTAATTACATTTCCTAATGTGTCCGTGGATTACTTTGCATGCAATAGGTGAAGGATAAAAACAAGATAAATCGTGTGATAAATTCTTGAATAGATGAGTATCCTTGCTTTTACAATTCAATTGTCCTGATTTTAGGTTGTGGAATGATACACACATATCGGCCACTATAACAGCACAGTTTATTTTACATGCAACCACCAGTTGCTCTATTAAATGCACCATTTATGAAAATGTATTCATTTTATTTTTACAGACAGTCGCAGCAGATGCAACAGATGCCTAATTTTAATTTTTTCCCCATTTATTTTAACTGCAACAATGTGAAACGTCTGATTTAGGACATTTTTACAGGATCAAAACACAACAACATAGACGTAATTTAAGGCTTATGCACGCTCAATAAGAGAATATTTAAAATCCAGCTAGAATACATCATTTCAAAATTAAATAATTCAGCAGATGATGGTGCAGATGGTAAAATTTTCACGTTCACAATTTGCGCATGCAATCTTCAAGTTAATAAATGTGTATGAAAAATGAGAAAAGCATTTTAAAAATAAACTTGAGCTGCACTTTATTCAGTGTGACTAGATTAAAGTCTTGCGATCACCTTAAATAAATCATATTTATGTGCACACACTCGTGCAAGTGTGGGCATTATGACAGGAAACACATCTGGAATGGCGCACTGTGTGTGCACAGGCTGCGTCCAGGAGAGGTCTGTGTGATCTTCACAAGATGGATATGAGCAGTCAGCGCTCGCGACTGCAGCTTCACAACTTCAAAAGCAGGCAGGGAGATCGGATCAAGTTTGCTCTTTTGTTTGCTCTGTTTAAAATGAAGCTTTGAAGCTTCTCCTCTCCAGCAGCACAAAGCGCCAGGTTCAGCCCACTGAAAATGACTTATATTTAACCTCCCATGCCCTGTTTAGCATCCCAAAGGCTCCCACAGCCGACACTATTGTCACACCAGCCTCTGAACAAATAATTGAGATGCACCAGTGGAGGAGAGGCGTGGGAGTGAAAAATTAAAACCTATTTGGGTGTCATTGCTAACGAGCAGAATACACATAATAGTGATTACCCTTATCTTTTTCTTCCTCATCCTGTCTTTTTTTTATTCTGTGTTTTGTCTTTATCCATTTTCCCTCTTCTGCTGATTTGTTAGTGGTTCTCTGTAGTTTTCTCTTCAACAACGCCTCGTCTTTTATACTTTATGTCTCATCTGTACACACGCACACACACATATACTTTCTCTACAGGGTTTCTGTAATTCCTAGTTAAAGGGAACTGAGATTTCTACGACACAACAAAAGTGTCAGCGTGAAAATTGTGCCTGTGCCTGTAGGTGTGTGTGTGTGTGTGTATGCATATGTGTGTGTGCTGCTTTAATTCCCTGATCAGCAGGCCTCAATGTCTTTAATAGCCCTCACTGCATTAGTGCATAATTAAATGCCACTAATTAAGACACAATAAGAGGAGTAATAATGCAGCCATTACTACCCTCCATGATCCTCTGTCTTCACAACATCAGAGTTGGATGCCTCAAGAATTATAATATCACACAAAGTCTCCTAATGCGCACATGTGTTTATGTGCATGGTAATAGGAGGTGTGTGTGTGTGCAGTTTAATTTTCTAAGGGTAGAAACTGGGCTGATTGTGTCAGAGCAATTAAGAGGGAATGCTAAATGACTGTCAGTCTCAAAAGCAAGTTGTAAAGTGGAGATGCACGTCTTAGATGCTATTGTTTCAGATCACATCCTATACTGTGTTGTTTTTTTTTAAATGAAGTGATAAGAAACACGACAGAATTCAGGATGCAGCATTAATTAAACTTTCTCTGCACCATCAACAAGGTATGCACATTCTGGACAACCTTTTTCTTTTTGAAAAAAATATCCTGCTCAACTATATATATCAGAAATAAATCTGAATCAGGAGCTGAATGTTCTCAAACTGCATTTTAGAGTAATCAGTGTAAATAAGAGAAAAAGGTCCAGGTTGTTTTATTATCTGACTCCAAAATGAAAAGCAAAGAAAACACGTGTTCTATAGTTTGTCAGCGGCACATTCATCTGGTTTCATGTTGAGAATATGACAACAACATGTACAACATAATTTAAAATAGCACAGACCAAATGTAAGAAATAGAGAAAAAATAAAATCCACATTTTCTCTGGGATGATTTTCAGGTGACTCTTCTCTGTATTTGTAAGATCTGTAAATGTAAAGCCAGAGACTTTTCCTTTTGACTTTTTAAAGCCACAGAACAGCTCCTATTAGAGGCCGCAGTGCTCCCCAAACACTGATAGTTGATGGAAATTTAAACAACTAATAAATTCAGTTAGAAATACGTCTAACGTATAAAGATAAAGCAACTGTGCCAAAGTTGACCCATACAACGACAACACAAGTTCGGGGGGGAAGGCTGACGTTTATTTAATTATTTAACGGCTGAGCAATATATATAGGTATAACATTACAATATACAAAATACTTCTAGCATTGACAGGAGAGAAACTGACATGAGCGAACTCGTAATTCATGTAAAAACAGTTCATCATGCGAAATAAGACTTTAAAATGAATAATAGGAGTCGTACGGATGAATAAAACATTTGGGTCAGAGGTGTTTCACTGTCAGCCCTCTGAAACGTAACGTGGCCGTCTTGAATAGATGATGATACATTAGTGGTAATTACCCACACTTCATAGGGGCCAGGGTGGCAAATTCTACATGCGTTTCTCTTAATGATCAGCAAGTGCAGGCCATCATGATGAGCAGCTTAATTCATCTGATCTGATCTGCCACTCACACTAACACAGACGCACACGGACACACAAACCTTAAATATTATTCTTTGTTCCAGACAGTGGTCTTTTATTCAGCATATTGGGAACATCAGAAATTTGTTCTAATTTCTTTAAACCTATAATTGCCATACAAGGATTCCTTGTTCAGTCTCAGCTTCACAGATCATTAACTGCATCGGCAGAGTCGCTCCAACTATAGATGGAGGCGTAAAACTACATTACAGCAAGTATTCACTTTGTTAAGCAGTTTTACCACGGAGAGACGAAGCCAATCAGGACCTCATTATTAAAAGTTAACAGGCTTCAAATTGTTTCATATTTGCAGGATTGGAGAGCACATTAGAAAAAAAATCCCACAGATGGAAACTGTCATATCTTACTTTACTGATGACATATATAGACATAAAGGTAATGCAAAGGAGAACGAAAAGAGGCGAAGAGCAGATGAGAAACAGATGTGATTAAAAACTGACATCTTCGTGCAGTTTCAGGAGAAACTGAGATTTAAAATACATTAAGTGTGGAAATGCAAAATGTAAGAGTGATCTATTCGAATATACATGATTCCTATACTGTATCCTGGTGAAGTTGGAGACTGCCATCTGAGTAACATTGCTTTTAATCAACTACATGCTAAATTATTCACTTTTAGAGAAACTTTTTAATTTTTTTATTCTATGTTAGCAGTCAGCTTTATCTATTTAGAAATGATATCCAGTCACACAGCTTATTTGTCCTTTTCATGGCCAAACACACATATAGTCTGTGCACGTATAATCAAGATATAAAACTCCAATGCAGATAAAAATCAACCACGGCCCATAATCACATGGGTATACTAATTTTCTTATGTCCTATATTTTTTATTAATTAAAAAAAGAAAGAAAGATTAAGCGATTGGTTATTAATTCATAGACGTTTTCATGACGTTTTCACGTTTTCAGACGTTTTCATGTGGACTGGGATTTTTTTTCTTTTTCGTCTCACCTTAAAGCACCTCCCTGCATTTTAATTCTCAGAGCAGTTAGGGATGATGATTCACTTTTGCTAACCATATTTATTCATGTAATCCTTTTCACCTGTCCTTACCCCACACGCACAACCACAACACATACTTTGAAGTGTAGTGTTTTCCAGCCACTATAAGGCCTAAATGGTACCACGGTGGTCCACTGAGGTAACATACTGTAATATTAAGTGTGATTCAGTGCGAGCAGGCAGCCGCCATACGGCTTTCTCTCCTCTTACCTTTAAGTAATGGTCGCCTTGCCATATTCATTGCCTTGGTCAGGGGAGGGGACAGTCATCTGGCACGTGTCGACCGAAGTCAGCAACGGCCAATGAAAAGACCATCTGAGGGGAATTAAGGCGCTGGCATTAGGCCTGGAGACAGAGAGAAGCTGTCAGGGGAGTGGATCCTAACGACAGGTCACTCTGGACCACCGCACATTATTCTAACTCTTCTTCTTTGAATTTACTCCATAATGTATTACATTCTCTTTCCAGTTTGACCCTTTTCACTCTCTCTCACTCTGTATTGCACTGATTCTTCTACTAGTCTTCTTTGTCTCTTGATTATATCTTATAGTTGTAGAGGATTTGTCTGTTTTTCTGTTCTTCGAGCTCACAGGTATCAAACATATGGCCCTTGGGCCAAACCGGCCCGCCAGAGGGTCCAGTCTGGCACGCAGCCTGAATTTGCAAAGTACAAAAATTACATTGAAGACTGCAAGCTTTCAATTACAATAGCCGTTATTCCTAGCAGACTTATTTTTCTTTCAAAAGGATAGTTGTATTTAGTCTAATTTAATTGTTCTTCTTTCCACTAAACAAATGAGTTTGACACCCCTGTCATCATTTTATTTTCGTCTGCATTTTCAAACCTCTCCAAAATAGTTTCAACCCTCTCGTTCCTTCATCCACCCGCTTTCATCCTCCTAAATAATTACACAATGATTCACTGATTTGGGGTCAAACATTTTTCCCGGCCCCGTGTCTGAAGTGTATTGTCTCTGCTCCGTCCTCAGTGTAAGGTCTTCTGACGCAGCTCATATCATATTCAATCTGCCATCTATCTTTATTGCCCCAAATTATTACACCTTATTAGCCATTATTACACCTTATTATCAATTCAAGACAGGTCAGCGGATCAGCCGTTCTGGCCCCCTTCCCACTCTTTCTCCCCTCCGACTTCCCTACTTCCTCAGTTTCTCCAAGGAGTTCAGACAAAGAAGTTCCGCGGCCAAAAAACTTCAGCACTTTCATCCGAGGTTAAGTGCTTCGTGGGAGAGGGAGGCTCATTTGAATCTTCAATAATAGAGATTAAAAATGGAAATGAACAAGTATGTCATCGCTTCCTGCTAAGTTTGTACTTGAGGTTTTTAATCTGGTCGCGCAATGTCAAAACATAATAACTGGAAGCGTTACAGAGAAAACCGTATAACAAAGGTTTGACTTACACAAACTGTCTTGGATCTGGACAGGCCTTATTTGGTTACAGGACGACTGCATTTAAAGACATTATAGGGAGACAAAGAAAACTGAATAAAGACTTAACACACTCAAAAGAAATGTCTTTCTGATTTGTTGCGTAAGCTTACGGTACTTATATTTGTGTAAGCCGCTATAGCACTGCAGTTTAATTTAACTGTCTTGCACTGACTCGTCTCTAACTCATGTACTGTATACTATTATATTCAGACTTTATTATTTATATACAGAATAAAAAATACAGTTTTACAATACGAGATGAAAAACAAACTGTTCCAGTTCAGCAACAGTAAGCATGAAAATGATTAATTCTCTGAAACTGGAACAAGGCTTGCTTTGAAGAAAGAGTAACCATGGAGCACACAAAGACTTGTTTGATTGATCTTTGATCATGGAGCACCAGAAGTCTTTTCTGCCACATTGAGCAACTGAACTGAATCAGCAAAGAGCACTTGAGAGTCATTTTTCTTACTGCGCAAGTTTGAAAGAGTCAACTTCCATTAAAACAGAGCTGAAGTTTCCATTGTTCCTTCCTTGTGAAGAAGGAAGGCTAAAGGGTCACATTTAGCTTCGGGCAGTTGGTCAGGAGGATGAAGTTACAGTGAGGGAAGAGGTGCACTGCATCAGTTAAAGTGTACTAGGAAATATAATGACAGTTTTCTTCTTTCTTTCATTGGTTAATTCCTGTTGCAGTCGATATTCAGCAACAGCCGTAAGTCAGTTGGCTCTTCTATGCTTGCTCTTTAGTTTAGGGGAATAAGGCTTAGACTAGACTGCACATTTATCTTTGAATAAATGCTTTCCCGATGCAACACAGTGTACGTGCAAAGCCTTTAAACAAAACAAAATACAGGTTTGTATGCAGCAAGAACGTGGGAAATTGCATAGTGATCGACTCCAGTGAGAGGGTGTTGAATTACAGAGCACTTTGCACAGATTCACTCTTCTTCAGGAAGCATTAATGTGCTTTCAGAGGCTGCGAACAGAAAAGAGCACAGTTCAAGAAAAGAAGAAAGCGTTGGTCTAAGGTTCTGTGTTTAAGGAAAGTCTTCACAGCGAAAGTTAAACTTCACAAATCATTTTACTAAGAGCTTTAAAGCATTTTTGGATGTCAGTTAACTTATTCCACACACTGAATTAACAAAATGAAGCCCGCAAAGTAAAAATGAATGAATTATTATTAGAAAAAAAAAAGTGTAACTCCTGAATAAAAAAGGTTTTAACACTAATGCACTTGACAGCGGTGGAGTGTTTTGGCAACAATGTGCCGTTCTCTCGTTAGCGTTAATTGCAGCTGTGACAGCCGTTAAAGGCAAGGTCCTCCTCTGACTCCCAATCATTTATCTCTCCATTACACAGAGCACTCCAGGTTTTTATTGGTGTAATAAAGTTGATCTTCACTACCACAAAAAGCCTCCTGACCTCTGGGTGCTCTGAAGGCACCGGACTGATTCATTCATCATCTTGATATTCCATTCTTTGTCACACACACACCCACACACACACCCACACACACACACTGGCCGCCACAATACATGAACAGAGGCAGGCACACTTGCACACATGTTGTTTCTCACTTAGGGGTCATTTTATTCAATATAGACACCTTGTAAATGTGGGTAGGCATGTTATCGTATTATTGTCTGTCTTTGGATTTCCATTTTGTTTTTATAGACGTTATAATGCTAATTATGCAATATGAATATATTAACTCTGTCACACTGATATCTTAACTTACACAAACCGAAGTTTAAGGTGGATCAACAATAAATGTGACTCATGCGTGCCCTCTTGTGGTTGAAAAACGTAACAGTCGGCACTTCCGGTTTGGCAACCTGGCCTTAACTGTGTATAACTGAGGATAAGATCGTAGTGTTTGATGACATGAAGTGTATCCCTATAGGAGTGGCACTCTTAGATAGAAATAACACCGCCTTACAGATGAATCAGGGAGCATCAACACATCATGACTGCCAATAGTCAGTGAAAAGACATTTTCATAGTAGAATTATACTCAGTGTTTGTATATTAACTGGAGGAAAATCGTGTTATTGTGGAAAGGAGAATGTGGTGAGTAAAATGTGTTGTTGTGCTGATTCCACATTTTATTTTTTCAGTTGTTTGCAAAGAATCAAGTCTGCATATTATGAAATTATAAGTATGGCATTGGTCGGAGTATACTTAGCAGTACTGGTCTCATTTATATTGGTTTAACTTTTCAGTTTAACTTTTCAGTGTTACGATTGATTCAAATTACAAAGTGTTCTCCTGGAACTAATTTGTGAATATTTTTTTTTTGTGTGTGTGTTGATCAGCATCGATTCACATTTGAATTATTTTTACCAGTATTTCATTGTTTTTCATACAGCAGTTTTATTTTAGCGTGACCTACAGTACAGCGTTAAAGCTGACAGCAGGTCAGTTGTGTGTCTCTATCTCCGGTTGTTTAAAGGTCAGCGAGTCTTTGAGGTGGTGGGTGCTGTCTGCAGGCCTGCAGCGCTCCTTTGAATCAGAGGTCAGCTCAGACGCAGATATCATCATCAACACGGCATCATGCATCATCACTTTGCGTGATGCCATCACACGTGCTTTAATCTGAACTTCATTCTAATAAATATTTTACTACTGATAGATTTAGTTTGGGAGTCATACTTTTCCTTGTAGTCGAGTATAAAAAGTATTAGTTTACTTGAGATATTTAATGCAGTTGATGAAAGATCAAACTATTATTTTTATATTTATGATTTAAAACATTGTGGATTATGGCTCCTTTCATTTACAGAAAACACCAGGTCATTTACTGACGTCAGTTGCTTTTTCAAATCTGACATCACAGCACTGTAGCAAAACTTAATTCACATCAGTGCACCTGAGTCTGATTTGATTCCCACCCAGTTTCCAAGAGACGCTACAATGCTTGTGACTGTAATGTGCATTCTTGCGTATAAACTCTTGCAGAATGTTTTCTGATGAAGGCAGGGGCGGCAGACCAGTGACGCAGAGCCATCGCTCACCTTTAAAGTCTGTCGCTGACTCATTCATCACACACATGCATATCCGTCTTCAGAGAAGGGCACATCCCAGCTTCACAGGTAAGAGCAAAATATTTGATTTGCCCTGTCATCATTTGGAAGAACTTAAACTATTTGTGAAAAGTGTGTTTTTCTGTCCAGGCTTCATTCTTTTGATTTTCCTAAATAACAGATTTTATTCTTCTTTTCACAGGAAAAAAAAAGAGACATCAAACAATAATTATGTGGGTGCTTGGAAAGATCAAGGAGAGCATGGAGAACATTCCACTAGAGCTGAGTGCCTACATGGGAAAGAGTGAGCAGGATATCTTTACACCATCTAAGACCAGCCTCACCCAGAATCTGCACATCAACATCCTTACCCCAGACAAGATCCCAGAGTTCTGCCTGCCCCCGCGGCTTTGCAAGGGAAGCCCACTGCCAGAGGTCGAGAAAACTCTGCAGAACCTGCACGATCTGAGACAGATACCCAAGAGCAGCCCATCTTCAAATGCAACACATGTAAAGACAAAGGATGTGAAGACAGAGAATGGTGATACATCTGTAGTTTGGAAGGCTACAAAGAAACCAATGCCCTTCTCTGCAGAGGGCTATGGCCTGGCAGGGATGTATGAGAGCCCCAACACGCGAAGGAAAGAGTCTTTATTTCACGCAAAGCGCCCTGTTTACGTGTTTGATAGAAGCCTTCCTATTACAGCACCCAGGCAGTCAAAGGAGACAAAACTGCCCAAGAAAGGCATTTCTGGGTTTCTCCCACTGTTTTCCTCCAAAAGTCTGTCAGATGCAGGAAGCACAGAAAGTGAAACACCTTCTTCCAGTGACTCATCTCCCCTCAGCTCTCCTTACAGTGGCAAGGCATTCCTCTATGTCCCATCCAGAAGTGGCCGTCTTAAAGGGGCAGTGTCATGCCCTTCGTTAATTGACAGCAAGGAGGACAGATGGAAGAGAGGGTGTTTGAGTTTAACGACCTCTCCCAGCTTAGAAGAAAAAACACTCACCCTAGCCCCACCTGTCCTCTTCCCAATGGATGTTCTGCAGTGCCAGGAGAGACTTCAACGTGAGCATGTGCTCCCCTTGCAGGGCCGTGGCAGAGTGCGCATCTCCGCCGAGCGCTCCACAGTCTCCACCAACACACTGTCACACCTTTCCACGGTCAGAGTGCGCGTGGTGTCCGTGGAAGGCCTATGGGACGGCACTGACCGACAGACCCTGAACTGTGCCGTGAAACTGTGTCTGACACCCGGGAAGCTGCAGCAACAGGAGAGCGCCACCATCAGGAACAGTCGCATCCCTGTGTTCAATGAAGATTTCTTTTTCACAGAGCTGAGTCACAAGGATCTGCTGGAGCTGCAGCTCAGAATAAAAGTTGTGAATAAACCTGCAGCTGGAACACTGAGGAGGGGGGCAGTGATTGGAATTATCACTAAACCACTGTCTCAGTTGCTCCCTTTTAACAAACAAATAGAAGAATAGCTTTTTGTGTATTATTTGAAAGTAGGACGAGCACAGCAAGTTAATATGTGCATGTGATAATAGTGTGATGTTTTTTTGGAGGCATCGAAGAGATATATTACGTGGAGGCATGTGATTTCAACAACCAGTATCACAGTACCTATTATTGTGCTCTGATGTGTAAATATTGACCGTACATTAATCAGGTGATCCAGAAACGTGACTCTACGGTGAATGTGTAGACTGGCACTAACGTCACCTCTTGCATTTGTCACTAGGATACAACAGTCCAAAAAAAAGAAAAAGAAAATCGATGTTTACCATTAGACAATCTACAGAAAGACATTTTTGTGTGTTATTGTACTCGTAGTATATGATGAAGTCATGCCTTCACACTGCTTTTGTGGTATTAATTAATGTGTTATAGATGTTACCAAAGTATTCTTTGTTGATTTAAATAATTTGTGACTATGACCTTTATGTTTATTCACAAGATCACGTGCTTTAGAAACTGTGTGCATATTCAAGTGTGTTTTTCTTGAAACATTTATCTTATTAGAGTTTATTTATCTTGTCTGGTATTTATTCTCTTCTGGACACAGGATTACTACCTTACATGATACGTGAATAAAGCATATTTAATTTGTGAACTGTGTCAATATTGTCTTATTAAACATGTCTGGAAATAATAGAATGACGGCTTTGTTATTCATATTAGATTTCGTAATATCTTCCAAGAAATACGTGCACTTATTGCTTTTTACTGAATGATACTTACAGTATCCGGCCTTTTCCCGGAAGTAATTAATAGTATTGCAGGTACGGCATGACGTCAAGCACCGCCCATCGAAGGACGTCCTAATCTGACGTTGAGTCAAACGAGTTCGATGTAAACATGGTGAAAGAGAGATGAGAGAAACGCCACAATGGTCTTCGAAAGCGTGGTGGTAGACGTCCTCAACCGATTTCTAGGCGACTACGTTGTCAACCTTGACAGCTCACAACTAAAGCTTGGCATATGGGGAGGTAACCGAACTTGAGTTTGTCTTTATAGTTGACAAGCTCGCTCGTCAAAGCTGCTAGCTAAATGCTAACAGACGTTAGTCACCAGGCGTGCGAGAGGAGCTCTCTCAGCTGTCAGTGTCAGTTTATCTTTGCCGAAACGTTGTTTAGCTATCCAGCGTGAACGAGACGGTGCAGGGAAACTGTTTCTAGATCGATAACGACACGTAGTTAAGTTTCAGACGTTTACAGTTATCGCTTGGTGCTTTATTTGCTGCTGTCACTCTGTTTGACCAGTGCAGTCATGCGAGTTGCAGACCAGTTCAGGGTCACACCCAGTCACACAACTGGGTTATGACTTCTTACAGAGTGCCTTTAGTGAAAGGTGTGTGGAGGGGAAGTAATATAATAACAAAACCAGTTGTAAAAGTCTCTAAATCACTCCACAATGTCCTTATTAAACATGCATTATGCTAGTATCTGATCAACAGATGTAGTGAATGTTTACAATGTTTTAAGTGATCAGTCATAAAATAGAGACAGGCACTCACTGCTTTTGGTAAATGTTGTTAAATCTGTACCATGAATTGCCGTATTATTGCAAAGCCCAAAGACTACAGCTTTAGATTAGGCTGGGTTTCTATGAGCCGCATCTCAACACAGTGGTAATCCATTTAGTTTATCAGATTGTAGATACTGTAATAAAAATCACTGGCAGTGCTGGGTTCTCCCAGGCAAATGTATGTGTGCTCTCCCCTGTCCGAACTAGCGAAATCGGTTGTAAGGTAGATAGAAGTGGTCGCCTAAGTAGGGTTGGGAAGTACAGTTGATGCACTTTTGGGCCTTCATACGTTTTAGGAGGTTTATGGTCGTCATTGCAAGATATGCCAGTGATTGGTAAATAAATATTCCTGTCATCGCAGGTGATGCTGTTCTTAGAAATCTGGAAATAAAGGAAAATGCCTTGGTAAGTTTCAGTTGTGTGTAAGTGGTACTGATCTGTTATTACATTCTGACATTCATGACATGATTTATTGTTCCTTTGTTGCAGAGCCAGTTAGACATCCCCTTTAAAGTGAGAGCTGGTCATATAGGTACGATCGTTAACTACTGTTCCCATTTGACACTGTTTGGTGTCTTTGACAGGATATTTATATTCATTTATATAATGGAAGAATATTTTATGAAAATGTGTGTTGTTTTGTTTTTTTGTTTTCTTTCAAAAGGACGTCTGGAGCTAAAGATCCCATGGAAGAACCTCTACAACCAGTCAGTGGAGGCCACGCTGGATGGTGTTTATCTGCTTATAGTCCCCACAGCAAGTGAGAACGGCATCTGTATTAATAAAATTACATTTTAAAAAGCTTAAGTATGCTATTGATTGAGTGAAGAATATTAACCTGTTTCATGTCATGTGGCAAGATGACTAGACATTTTATGTTCCGCAAAATTCAAACTGTATTTTTGTTATATCATCTTTTATTATTGAATCTAGTCTGTGATCTTAAAACATTTAAAATGCTGGTAGTATCGGGTTCATTTTAATGAATAACCCCTTTCAGTAGCAGACTCCACATAGTGTAGCACAGTAGTCGGACAAAGGAGGTCTCTCAGTTATTCATGACCCTGGAGCACTGACAAGTCAGTCATGAACTTTAAGACTCCTTCTGTACAGTTTATTGTTTTGATTTTTGTGATTTTTTTCCAGGTATAAAGTATGATGCAGAAAAAGAAGAGAGGCAACTTCAGGAGGCTCGTCAGAGGGAGCTCCAGCGGATAGAGGAGACAAAGCTGAAGGCTGCTGAGCGAGGTCAGGGTTCAGCTTTTATTTTGAGGCAATTGTGTGTGTGTGTGCATGTGTCTAAACATCTGAGCCCAGCAAGTATTCTGTGTAACTATGCGTTTAACAGGTTTTAGAGACGTAAAAGAATGGGCAGTAGTGGTGTGGAGTAGTAGCACTGCAAAAGCATAAAGTATGGTGTAGAAGCAGAAAAGATTTGACACCATGTGGCCGTGGTTTGTCTAGTTGTGATATCCTGCACAGACCACACTTTTCACACCCTCTACATGAGTCGACTTTCTTCCCTCTGTTGGAAAATAGTGCTGTGGTGTGGCATTCATTAGTACTTCAAACCAGACTCTACTATACAAACACAGTTGAACCAACAACTCTTTTAATTATTAGTAATAACAAATTATGAATATCGTAACCTTCATGAAGCCAATATTTAGCACTGAGATGCAATGTTTGTATTAGAATGCATTCATTTCCAACAGGTTTGTGGCAAGTCTTAGTAACATAAAGTCTATATTATTAGATATTTGACTAATGCATCTGTTTAAGTGATGCTCTTTGCATGTGTATACAGACTGTATCTTCTTTAAAAACATTCAGATTATGAGATTCAAATTAGAGTGGCAGGTAGGGCTACATTATACCTTAACATCTGCATGTAGGTGCAATAATTACCCAAGTCAGTACTAACTTCTGTAGTGAATGTCAACTGAGCATTTCATATAATTGTAATATACAGCATGCTGTAAGAAGGTCCTTTACTCACTTTGATGTCATGGAGCAAGACGTCAAATCCTTGTTCTGAAAAAGATAAAGCTCAAGGACAAGTGTGTATCTCATTTATATTTGTTTCTCCTCAACAGAGAACCCCAAAATAGAGAAGCAGGACACCTTTGTGGAAAAGCTTGTCACTCAAGTCATTAAAAACCTGCAAGTTAAGATCTCAAACATCCATGTGCGCTATGAAGATGTTGTAAGTATAAGATGAGCTACCTTAGTGAGCGTGTGTACATATATACTGTATACAACCTATATTTTTGTGAAGTAATTAATAAACAATCATCAGGTAAATTTGTATATCTCCCCCAACACTGCCACCGTGTTGAATAAATATAGCTTTAACTGGTTTATATGGTTAATCTCCTATTTTTCTCATTTGTCTTCCACAGGTCACAAATCCAAACTGTCCTTTGTCATTTGGAGTCTCACTTAAAAACCTCAGCCTTCAGGTAATGTGTCACTCCTGTCAGATTATATTGTGCCTAATGTAATCTGTTCTTAATGATTAATTATTGTTTAGTTAATGTGTCAGGTTATTTAATAAAGACATGCATACTTTGCTCCTTGTTTGACCTTTCAGACAGCTGATAAGAACTGGAAACCCAGTCTTTTGGATGAAAATTCCAGGCTTTTCTTCAAGGTAAGGATTAATCTGAGAGCTGTGACACATTTAACAGAAATGATCAGATGTATCCTGTGAAGCACTACATAGTTTTTCATACTGCATTTGTTCCCTCAATTAATCAGAATCCTAAAGCAATTTCTATGAATTGCGACTTTAACAAGTTGGTTCAGTTCTATGAAATGTTTTTGTCAGCTGTTCATTTCCACATACATTTGGGCCCTGATCCAAATGTAAGAAATCACTGAACAATGTTAGCTCCTACTAATATCATAATTGCTCTGTGCCTTCCCTCTTCTCAGCTGGTAAAACTAGACAACTTGTTTGCCTACTGGAATGTCAGCTCAGTGCTCTTCTCCAATCACAGCCCAGAGGAGGCCTTGGTGAGTCACCCTATGATTGCTATTCTGTACCTGCTTGAATTTGATTTGAAGAAGTAACGTCAATATTGTGGGCACACAGATCTTAAAGACACAGTAATCACTTTCCAGCTTCAAAACAGTTTAACAATGAAAAGCCCTTTTTGTAGAGCCTATAGTTTTCTTCCAAGCGTACCGTTAAACCAGTATGACAGAAAATATTGAGCGAAGAAAATTAAAAACTCCTTCTATTCTTTTTTTTATAGCGATGTCTCCAGAGTAGCATGGAAATAAACCAAACTCTTCCTGTCAACCACGACTTCAGTGAGTGTCTCACTTTCATCCTTTATTCACATTTTTGCCTAAACCACCTTGTGAAACTCACCTGAAACCACGTGTTCCTTTACATGCACGAAGAAGTGGTTTGTAAATAGAAATTAATTGGTACTTGATATGTTGTGATTTGCACCGACACTGCGCTGCCTGGAGAAACAAAAGTGTGAATCACCCAGCTTGAATCACCACCACCAACACATTTGAACAGATTTTCGATACAAACATGTACTCCCCATAAAATCCTGCCCACGTATACAGTTTTCAAATATTCTGTTTCTGGTCCACAGTTTTTCGTCCCATCTCAGCGGATGCTAAACTGCGGATGAATCCCAGGTCAGATGTTGATTTCTCCTCTCCTAAAGTGGACCTGATGGTCAATCTCAGGGAGGTGGCCATTGAACTCAACAGATCCCAGGTATATGTTTGTGCAATGTGTCTGTGTAAGAGCCTGGTTAAAATGTGTTTTGCTGTGAGAGAAAAAGATAAACAGAGAAGTTAAAGATGAACAATGTGAGATGGTAATTGCGCTCCATTAGTCAGTGCTACAGTAATGGCGGACTTCCTGTCTTTCTAGTACATTAGCATCTTGGAGTTGCTGGGCTCCGTGGATATGATGTCAAGGAACCTGCCGTACAGGAAATACAGACCCGCAGTCCACGTTCACAAGAATGCCCGCATATGGTCAGAAAGCGCCACATGACATCTGCATTTCCTGTCACACATTGCAAATTTGATTATAAGTAAATACCTTTCTGATTGCCAGGTGGAAGTACGTGATCACAGGCGTCCTGGAGGTGGATGTGAAGCCACGTCTCCACATGTGGTCATGGCAGCACATCCGCAGGCACCGGCATATGGTGAAAGGCTACAGAGAGCTCTACAAGACAAAAATTACCAGCAAGAAACCCAGCGAAGAGCTTCTCAAGCAACTAGAGGTGGGACAGGGCTGAACTGAACTATAAAAGGGAAACAGGGGTCCTGCTTTTGCTATTTTGGAGAAATTTGCTTTCCAACTTTTATGTAATAAGATCTATAGAATAGGCTTAATATGATAATATTAGATGAGTCTTTGATTAATCTAGAAGTATTCATCCAGCTCAGTTTCCTGAGTTATAATAAATAAAGTTAAGGTGATTGGATGTGGTATCTTAAATTTCTAAATGTAAATCTAGTTGAATGCAAGTGCAAATACTTTTTTATTGCACATACACCTACTTAACATAAGATCTAATGTCATTTAGTATCAAAAATGCCATATGTATTGTAAGCTTAATTACTTATTTACATATCCTGAGTTCATTATCACACAGGCATTGATTGAATGCATCACAGATGAATGTTCTGAGAAATAATTCAAACTAAAAGATGCATTAACGATTTTAGATAAGTCTGCTCCTCTCTATTCCTCAAATGTGCATTTAGTAATTGCTGTGTTCCTGCAGGGAGTAGAAAGATCCTACTAGAAGCACTAATCAATTTGTCTGGTGTTCACTCTCAGAAACCTGAGAAGACCTTGGATATATTTAACATCACACTGGCAAGACAGCAGGCTGAAGTGGAGGTAAGCATTTTGTCTTACACTTCACATCTTCAGCATGGGATGCTCACCTTGTTTATGTGGTATGAATTGTATAAAACTGAGCTGCAATACATTTTGTGCCCTGTGTTTATCATACTATAGCTCTTTAATCTATTAAAAGACAATCAATTTATGCCTGTAGATAGAAGAAATCTATGAACAGATATGATACAGAGGTGCTCCTTCCAACACACCACATATAATCAAGGATCGGGTTCCACATCTGCATCTTCTGTGTCTCACTTGACGTCTGGATATGCAGTTTTACATGTTTCTCATTTAATAATAATAAATATTGGTTGACTGGACAAGAAGGTTCTGTCTTTTTTTTCATATGTTAAGTCGTTATGTCTTTTGACATTTGTTTTTTCTTTCCCAGGCAAGCAAGGCAGGTCTGCGCATTTACCGTCCAGGGCTAAAAATGGAGGAAGAGGAGTCTCAGGGTTGGTTCAACTGGATGTGGAATTGGGGAGGAGAGGCAGAAGCACAAACAAACGAGGTCAAGACTGGAGGTAGGGTGTTCAAAATAATGTGTAGAAATATAATATAATACAACCTTTAAAAAACACATTTATAGTTGTCACATTTATCTTTGCCTTAGGGTTTGATGAGTTGTTGACCCCTGCTGAGAAAGCCAAACTCTACACTGCCATTGGATACAGTGACACAGCTGTTAATCCCAATCTGCCAAAGAATGTGAGTCCCTTCCCTTTTTTTTTTGGCCACATACTCATTAACTAGTAACATACTTCCTCTTCATCCCATTGAATCAATATTACTAAGGTGTGATATTCTTTGTTGTCATTGTTCTTAGTTTGAGGACATGAAGGTGAATTTCCACATGGAGAGGCTGTCTGTGTCCATTAAAGATAACAAGGACAAAAATGAGATCATCAAGCTGACTGTGGGAGAGCTGAAGTCCACACTCACACAGAGATCTGGAGCACAAGCCATCAAGTTTGTCATAATGCTTTATATTTGACCACCTATGTTCTTAATAATATTACTACTGTATGTTTAACAAATACAATATTTTTCAGTTTCATATGAAAAATGTATTTATTTCACTTGGAACCACTGCTGTGGCTGAAATGTTTCAATATCACTAGAACCAGTCAAAGCAGATATTAGTTTTATTCAAGTCTACTCCCAAGTGACAAGCTTGCAGCAATGCTTTGCAACCCTGTTCAGACCCTGCATTAATATCCGTCCTGAGCTATTCAATAGCAACTGCATATCTTGTAGTACAGGTTTGAAAACACCTAGGGTGCGCTGGGGATTCGATCACTCAGACCACATTTGAAGGTGGGACACAGTGCGTCCCAGGTCACATTAAGGACTGCCTGATCAACTGCTATTTGCTTCATTTGTTAAAGAAGAAACTTCAGCCAGTATTAAAATTCTGCATCGATTAGAGACAGCAGTTGTTGGACTATCCAAACGGTGTCTGTGTTTATTTGCATACAGAGCACCAAGCTTAGATTGCATCTCATATGCCGGCTCAAGGCACATTTGTGGAAACATTTTAAAGCCAGGTGTGACCACAGATACTTAAAGCTGAATTACTCGCACACATGTTAATACCAGGTCTGATCTGGGTCATAGAGTTACACTTTTTGCTTTTTTGACTTTTTTGGCTGCAGTTAATAATCTTAGGATCCTGTCACTGAATTTGTTTGCTCTTTTTTCTGTCAGGGTCACAGCCCAGCTTACCTTGTTCGAGGTCACCGGCCTGGCCAGTAACCGACCTGCACCAACCCTCCTCTCATCTCGAAAGGCAGCCACAGGCACAGGGACCCCGCTGCTTTGCATCCTGTTTGAGACCAACCCACTGGATGAGAGCGCTAACCAGCGGCTTCACGTTGAATCACAGCCCTTGGAAATCATCTATGATGCAGTGAGTGAGTCTGTCAGTGTCTATTTATGAGTATTAAATATAAAAGGCGTACGTATCAAATTCTCTGTTTGTGTTTCTCTGCAGAAAACAGTAAACAGCATGTCAGCATTCTTCATGCCTCCTGACGACCTGCAGCTGGATGAGCTCACCAATGCGACCCTGATGAAACTGGAGCAGTTTAGAGACCGCACAGCCACTGGTTAGTTGCACCGACACCCAGAAACATGTGCAGACTTGTACAAACTTGCACCATCAGGGATAATCTCAAGGATCTCAGGCTGCTCAGCTCTCTGAATGGGCAAATTGTTTACATTCCTCTGTCCTAATTTTCTCTTTTTCATGTGTTTAAATACAGCCAGTGTGTCTTATCCACAGAGTCAGTCTGATTATAGTGTTCCTGTTTACTCTGATTGTTTCCTTGGGTTGTTTGCTGCAGTTTCAAGCTCCTTGCTTCTCATACTGGCCTGATTTCATAATAGCCCATTAGACCTGCTATTAAAAAAGCAATTTACATAATGGAATACATTCCTAACCTGGTTAATTAAACTAGTTTTAGTAGTAGTTATTATGATCTATGGTCATCTGTAAGTGCAAGTAATAAATGTATAGTATATAGTTGTTAATGCTTTCAAGCATATTGTAGAAATTATGTAGTATGAATTTATTCTGTTATTGAACCTCGTTGCTTTACCACATTTTATTTTCAGGTTTGATGTACGTGATTGAAACACAGAAAGTTCTCGACCTGAAGGTGAACCTGATGGCCTCCTACGTCATCATTCCACAGAGTGGCTTTTACAGTGGCACTCAGAACATCCTGTTGCTGGATCTCGGTCACTTCCAGGTCAGAAAGTCTCAAGTGTGCAAACGCTGCCCCACACGTGTCAACATATTTAACCACTTCTAACCATTTGATTACAATTAGAACCAAATCTAAAATCATCTAATTTGTAGAAACCCTCACACTGCTGTCTTTTCAGATGTCCAGTCAAAGCAAGAAGCATCTGCCTCAGCTGTCACTGGGCACCAGCAACATTGAAGACATCATGTCCAGAGCGTACGATAGCTACGACATTCATCTTAGCAGCCTACAGTTCCTTTACAGCAAACCAGGTACAAACACACAAGTGAATGTGTGTCACATGTCAAAGGTTATTTACTGAAAAGTAAAAAACAAACAAACTGAAAGGCAACAACATGCTGCTTCCAGTTATTTGACTTTGTTCAGGTTTTTAAATCAGTTCAAAGAGGTAGAGGTTAGCAACGTGTTGCTGTGTCTTAGCTAAGAACATATTAACACTCACTTCAGAGTGAACACTTCAAACTTTATGGATGTTTTTTTTTTTTTTTCGTTAGAAATGTTAAACATTATCTGTGTTTGATAGATCATGACTGGAAGAAGGCCAGGAAAGAGAAACTGTCACCTCTCCACATCCTTGAGCCAGTGGATCTAAAAGTGGTTTTCAGCAGGGCAATGGTTGTCTCAGACTCCCGCATGGCAAAGTAAGTGTACAGTCTTTATGCCTCCATGGTGATGGCAGCTGGAGGTGTTATGTTTTGGGGTTGTCCCCCTGTGTTGTGGAAGAAAGAGAGACTTGGATGAAGTGATTCTGACCTGACAGCATCTGTTTTTAGCCATAACTCAAGAAATCCTGATGTTACAGTGTTATATCAGTCTGCACATATAGGATATAAACTGTGTATAGATGAAATTACTACAATTAATTATATTTTTCCTCTGGAAAAGGGAATGAATCAGTACTATAGGAAGAGCACACAATAATCCAGTACGGTGCAGTAGTGCTGTACTGTGTAAGTTGAATACACAGTTAACCAGTTACTTGCCTCCTAACAATTTGTCCTCCAGTTAATTTGTCATTCTTTAGTTAAAAGAGCCTATTTTACATATGTTAAGTGGAGTAAAATTAAAGGTCATACTTCAGTTGATGTGTGCAACTTCATGCTTACATGTTTGTGTATTTGTTTTAGGTATAAGATGTCTGGAGAGCTTCCTCTGTTATCTCTTCGCATTTCTGATGATAAACTTCGAAGTGTTCTGGAGCTTGTAGACAGTATCCCACTGCCTGAGAGCAGACCTGCTGCACGAGGCCAGTCCACCACTGGAAAGGTAAGAACAGAAGGACGTCCCTAGATGGACCTCTTCACATTTTGTGAGGACAGGAGAAATTATCTAAATGTTTTGCCGCAAAAGTCAGGAAAGAATATATATTTGTTCTCTGGTTTCTTACGTAGTTTATTACAGTCTTTAAACCTTTATGTAATTAACTTGTTATTCCTAGAAGATATAAAATTCCATGTAAATACATAATTAACCAATTAATCATTACACTGGACATTAACAGTACAGTCACATTTTGATCATTCCAGTGTGTCAACACATTCATGTGTTAATGATCATGTGTTAATGATCTTTTCTTCTAGGGGAAACAGTCGTTCACCCCTCAGCTCACCCCCAGAAGACCTCTGAACTTAGCTGACCAGCGCTCCTCTCTCATGTTTGAGTCATGTGAGACCATCAGCGTCACTTCATTTGGTGAGACACAAGTTTGTACATAAGTGCAGCATACGACTGTCTCTCTACTGCTAAATGTACTGAATGTGTGTATTCCTGTGATATTTGAATAAGTGTATTGTTTTTAATCATATCTCAGGGTCAGAGGAAGATTTGTTCTATGACGCTCCCAGCTCTCCCATTGGTGACAAGCCATTCTTCCCAGACAACCCCATGCCGCTGCGCTATGCGGATTTAAGCAAAAGAAAAAGTTTCTTTAAGGAAGACACTCAGAAGAACATGACTGACTTCATCATGACGTTTGAGATCAGTGAGGTACATACACTGAACTATATACTGAACATTGTAATGTATGTATTTCACATTTAATATGTCATCCATGATGGTTTTGCAGAAATGCAGAATGATAAACTATGCATGTATGGAAACATTTATGTCTTTTTATATAACACATCAGTTCATACATTGGTCCATTTTTTTCTTCTTTATCTCAAACTGTATTTTTTAAATTTTATCTTCCGTCGTTATTCCTCCACCTGGTTGTATTTCCTGTCATCCTGACATATATTT
The DNA here is from genome assembly GCA_005024645.1 of Planiliza haematocheilus. Taxonomy (NCBI): domain Eukaryota; kingdom Metazoa; phylum Chordata; class Actinopteri; order Mugiliformes; family Mugilidae; genus Planiliza; species Planiliza haematocheilus. Next base: position 3,813,954 of record SRSE01001388.1, on the reverse strand, counting down.
CTCTGCTTATCCAGTTTTCTGTTCAGTTATGCCGTCTCTCCGGAGATCAGGAAGTCACGGTGCTCCACTTGGACATAGAGGGCTTGGGCACTGAGCTGAAAATACGTACCTTTGACATGACATCCAACACCTACCTGCGAGAGATCTGCCTCAAGTGTCCAGAATACATGGGTCAGTAGATAGGAGCAGTCACTTCACTTTTATTTCAGCTACTTCATAAAACAGTTTTTCATGTCTTTACTGTTTGTCCTGACTGCAGTTTTTATTTAACATGTTTCCTCGTTTAGATTCTGAAGACAAGCAAGTTCAGCTGATAACCACTCTAGACAACACAGAAGTTGACCTGCTCACTCTGGAATACATCAAAGTACTTGTCATACAATTACACTGAAATAGACTTATTTAATATTATTCTAGTACATTTTGAGGAAATGGCATTGTCATTAAGTTTTGGGTTTCCTTTCTAGGCTGATAAGAACGGTCCAGAGTTCAAGTCTCAACACAACAACACAGAGCAACTCATCAAGGTAAGGAGTTTTAAATACTTTTTTAAAAATAATTGTCTGTGTGTGTTGTTTTCTTGTGAAGTGTTGCTTTAGTGCTGGAATATAATGAAAATGCCAACTTTAAACCCAAATATGACTTTTTCTCTTTCTGCCAAATCATTAATAATAAGTAGAAGAACAACAGAAATTGTATTTGATGCATGTAATTAACAACGCTAACTAAAATTTCTATTCTTCCTCCTCAGGTGACCTTCTCATCCCTGGATGTTCATCTCCACACGGAGGCGCTCCTCAACACTATTAACTTCCTCAACAACCTCCAACCTCCATCAACTAAGAAGGAAGGAGTGCAGGACGAGCTCCCTACCATCCCTGAGGAGGATGAGGGAGAGAGGGAGGAAGGGAAAAAGGAGGAAGCCACTGTGACCAAGAAAAAACGTAACTGATATTATTAATTCATTCTGTTATTATCTCACAATGTAAAACCTTGATAATAAACTTGTGCCCCTTCTCATCTGTCTTCACCTTATTTTCACAGCTTCAAAAAAATCAAAGTTTGCAGATGTGGTTAATCTGCATATCAGAGCTGATCTCCGCTGCCTGAAGTTTTTATTCGAGGACAGAAAGCCAGGATCTCGGAGATCAGTATTGAAGGTATGGTATATTATATCCAAGGTGCTCTGAATGTGCTGCCTATGGCACATTTGTGTGGGGAAAAAAATGGGAAATGTACATAAACGTATTCTCAGTGTGTGACTTTCTCACCTCTCCAGGTCTGGTTTCTGAGGTCCTGATGAGGAAGAAGGAGATGGAAATTCTCGCCAACTTAAAGAACATTGTGATCCTGGACTGCAATAAGGATGCTTTTTACAAGAAGGTACCAACTGCGAGATATGTGCTCTTAGATGTGCTTTTAAATTTTAATGCAGAAACAACGTGGTTGCATCAAATTAGATGTTTTTGTTTTGTTCTAAGTTTATATGTGTTGGTAGCTGTTTCCAGTGTGACAACAAAGAGCAAATGACTGATAAATAATTTCATACATGTATATGTTAATCATAGAATTGACTGGAATTACTTTAAAGGTATGAGTCAGACACTTGTTAGAGATGGATATGCAGCTTGTTAGTAACAAAACTGTTACACTTCATGCATGCTTGCATAGTGACAATACTGTTTTCAACTGCGTGTATTCCCAAATGTTGACCTCTTAGCAACTTAGCACAAGTTCCTCTACATAAGAGTTGTAGCTGACTGATGATACTGATCTCTGTTCCCACACAGCTCTGTTCATTTTTACTCTGCTGTATTTGTGTCTCTCCTTCCTTTCTCAGGCTGTTTCTATAGCAGATAAGGAAGTGTTTGCTTTCCGCATGGTTAACTATACAGATGCGACAGAAGGAGATGCCTATCTGGACATGTCTCAGGTTGACACCTGTGTCACGCTGACAGTGGGATGCATTCAGTTCATCTTTCTCAACAAGTTTATCTCCTCCATACTGGTAAGAATCACATATCTATCACAATCCAGCTGCATAAATCATGACCATGCTATCTCAGTTTCTTAGATAAGGTATCGATAAAATCATCAGTCAGAAAATAATTATTTTACTTTTCCTTATTCCTTATTATTCCTGTATTTCTACTCCTCCCAGGCATTTATCAATAATTTCCAAGAGGCGAAAGAGGCGTTGGCTGAGGTCACAGTCCAGGCTGCAGAAAAAGCGGCATCAGGCGTGAAGGAGCTGGCAGAGCGGAGCACTCGGATCGCTCTTAACGTCCACTTCAACGCACCCGTCATTTTCCTTCCTCAGTCCTCTCTTCCTCAAACGTCATTGTAGCTGATCTGGGTTTGCTCTCTGTTAAAAACCGCTTTGCCACGCAGCCATTTAAAAGTCATGCCACAATCCCGCCTGTTGTGGATATAATGACCGTGAGACTCACTGACCTCAAGATGTACAGGTCAGCGACCATCCATTACCACGAATTATGAATACATTTTTGGATTCGATAAGTTTGGATTTACAGTCATCTGATCTTCTGTCAGTAACTTTTGTTGTGTTTGTTGCGTTGTCTCTTCCAGAACGACATATGTAAATGAAAGTTTTCAAGGAGAGACGCAGCTGTTGAAGCCAGTTAGCCTCGACCTGGAAATCCAGAGAAATCTTTCATCCAACTGGTACCACAGCATACCTGACATAGGGATCACTGCTCATCTAAAGCCCATGAGTGTAAGTAGTGATGTATGGCAGCATGAGAAGGAATTAATTCTTCCATATCATTTGAACTTTGGTCAATTAATCTTTTTTATTAAAAGATTAAAGTTGAACACGTATAGTCTTAACCATATTCTGCATCTGTTGCCTACAGCTAATCCTGTGCCAGGAAGACATGACCGTGGTGCTGAGGACTCTGAGTGAGAACCTGTCAGAGAAGTCAGATGCTGTTCCTCCTCCAGCTGCTCTGCCCTCCACAGACCGCTCCTCTGACTGTGTATCCAACAAAGAGTCCCAAGACTCTGGAGCCACCGGACCAGGCAGCAGTAAGAGTCGTGGTTATGCATGTTGACCGGAAATGTTTTAGACCATTTTAACCAAACATCAATAAATCGTTTCTCCTTTCTGTGATTTGTGCACTGATAACGTTGTTGTAGGTAACACAGTGGTGACAGCTGCTGTTGTGGAGACCCAGAAAAACGACAAGCTAAAGAGCACGCTCAAATTAGACTTCAAGTTTGACTCCATGACGCTGGTCCTGTACAGCCCTAATGAGAACGAGGTAATGCATAGGCATAGACGTGTATGCAAACAGACATACAGTACAAGTAATGACTACACAGTAAAATAGCCTTTATTGTATGAATCACATATAATGAACAGAGGCTGTTCTATGTTTTTTAATAGATACAGCTGTTAGACCCTCATGATGAGCAGCTGAAGCTGGCAGAGTTCACCCTGGGCACCATCTCCACCTCTCTCCACATGTTCTCCGACAGCTCCATGAAGGCCTCCGTCCGTCTCGCTGCATGCATTCTAGACGACAAGAGGCCCGAAATCAAAATGGTCACTCCAAGGTACACATGCAGACTCTTAACACATAGAAATGGCTCATATGTACCACCGTGTAACATAATAATCATGTCATATAAAAAGCTATTTTAAAAATGTCATGGCTAGCAAACCACAAATCGATATCTGCCAGTCGTTCTTCGCTCACAGCTACTTTGTACTTTTCCAGGATGATGGCGATGCGTCCGGGTGCAGAGCAGAACATGATGGTGGAGGTGAACTACCGACAGGGCCGTGATGGTACCACTTTAGACACTGTGGTGCAGGATGTGTACCTGTGTGCCAGCATGGAGTTTCTGCTCACGGTGGCAGATATCTTTCTCAAGGCCACCCAGCAGGGATTTGATCAGGTGCCACAACCCAAGAGCTCCACCGGTGCAGGAGATAAAAAGAACATTAACTCCTCTGTCACATCTAAAGAGTCCAGTGAGTTGAATTTAATTTTCCTGACACTAAATTACAAAACGTTTTTTGATTACGTCTTTGTTTTGGTTTTGGATTTTTACATTAGATTTTCACCAAGTTTAGACCATTGTACAAGATCAGTTTATGGTTACTACATAATGACATAATGATCCAGTGAATTACTCTGTCTGATGATCTAATATTTTACTCTGCTAATCTCTGCTGCTCTTAGCCCCAGCTCCCCCCGTGGTGTCAAAGACAGTAATGAATGTCGTGGTGCTTAACCCGGAGATTGTGTTTGTGGCTGACCTCACGCGTGCTGACGCCCCGGCTCTGGTGATGACCACACAGTGTGAACTGGCCATGGAGAGTGGGGCAGATCTATCAAAGATGACGGCCATTATAAACGACCTCAAGGTTTATATTTTAATGGTTTTAACGGTTAAAAGTAGATATGATTCATAGACATAAAAAAGGAATAATCATTATAATTGCGGTTATTCTAGGTAGTGGCGTGTCCCTTCTTAAGAGAGAAGAGGAAAAACAATGTGACCACAGTGCTGCAGCCGTGTAAGGTGTCCTTCAAGAGCACTCAGACCACAAACTCCCCTCAGGCTATGGAGGTCGACATCAGTGCTCTCTCACTGAAGGTATTTATGTTTGTATTACTTCTGAGTCTGATAGTTAAATGATATGAATAAAACTGACATCAAATGAAAGCAAATGTTAAAGCAAACTGACATTTTACCTTGACATGTAGACTAGGTCTAAGCACCTTTATGCCCTTGCTCTCTGATTCTCTGCCCAGGTATCTCCAATCATCATCAACACAGTGATAACCATCCAGTCAGCGCTGACTCCCTCTCTGGCTGAGACCCCAGAGGAGCTGGACACCCCCGTTCCTGTGGATTTGTGGGAGAAACGGGGCTGGAAGGAGTTCAAATTCTGGTTCCTAGAAGACGACAGAGATGAGGACATAAAGTCTCTGATCCCACTGATACCAAAAGGGGAATCGTTAAAGGTATTTGCCTGCATTTTCTTTTTTAATTTTTTGTTATTTGCACATTTTAAATCCTTCATCCCTGTTGAAAGGATTATTCTATCCCATGTACAAAATAAAAGGTATAGCATCATTCCATTGTCTCTCCGTTACTGCAGGTGAGCATTGAATCAATCTGTCTGACTCTGGAGGCTGGAGTGGGACACCGAACTGTGCCCATGCTTCTGGCCAAGTCCTCCTTCCAAGGAAACGTGACAGACTGGACCACACTCATTAACCTCCACAGCGAGCTCAAACTGGAGGTAACACACGCAGACAGGAATGTCCATAAACTCGTCATACTACAGGCTGTTTGTGTTTTATTTTGTAATGTGCTTTGCCTTAAGGTTCACTATTACAATGAGGTGATGGGTGTTTGGGAGCCACTGCTGGAGCCTTTAGAAGATGAGACCAGAGATGGTTTCAGATCATGGCGGCTGGGACTGAAGGTACTTGATATAATTAATTTTAATGAATAAATGTAATTAATTAAATAATTAATTAATTACATTACATTTTACTGTCTTGTAACCAGATGAAGAAGAAGCCAGTGAAGTTCTCAGGTTTATCAGATGAAGTGGACTGCAATGTCCCAGAGTATAAGACTCTAATCACAATAAGCAGTAAAGACCAGCTCAACATCACGCTCTCCAAATGTGGACTGGCCATGCTGAGTAACCTGGGCACGGTGAGAGGAGAGAGTGGTCATTTTTACAGAAAGTGTCTAAAGATTGACTAAAAAGGATGCATGTAAAATGTGTGTGTGTTTTATTTTTATTTTCCCCAGGCGTTCGCTGAAGCTGCCAAACAGACGGCAGAGTGTTTTCAAAAGGATGAGTCTCCATATGTAGTGAAAAACCGCCTGGGCCTGGCAATATCAGTCCGCCACAGTGACATGTTTTGTCCCATCGGAAAGCAGAGCACCAACCACACCGTCATGCTGGAGGATGGTGAAACCCTCGGGATGGACTATTTAACCACAATAGACTCTGATCAGTTCTCAGCTATGACCTCACTGAGTGGAAAGGACTACTACATACAGCCTAGTAAGTGGCACTAACAAGTATGCTGCACATAGAGAGCAGCCTCTTAGTTGTTGCTGCTGTACAGATGCAATTACAACATTTTTCAGTTGCAATGTGATTTCTGTTAACACTGTTTAATTCACAATCAATCCTCTGAGTCACATCTAATGTTTTTAAATCTTTGTTCCTTGTTCTACATCCAATTACTCAATTATACAAGAGTTTAAGAACATACAACACATGGATCTTCTTATTTTTCTCGTCTTTCTTAATAATTGAACAAAAATTAGGAGCTAACAGGCTGTTTTTATTTCTGCTCCTTCCAGGTCCGGTGGGCCACACTTCAGCCAGTGTGATCCCCCTGATCAAAGTGGGCAGGGGGATGTACAGTGTAATGCACAAACAGTCAGGAGTCACTCGTTTCCTGGTCTGTCAGATTTACTCTGTGGAGGGCAGCAAGTACGTGAAGATCCGCTCCCCATTCCAGGTACATCGCTGACAATCTTCCACACGTTTTTAGGAATTTAATCATGTCACAATAAGGTAGGCATGCCAGATTAGCTTGAAAGTAATTAGTTTTTGTCTTTTTTATGCAGATCATCAATCATTTCTCAATACCATTCAAAGTGTTTGAAGGGTCAACGTGTCTGGGTACGGCTCTTCCCACTGAGGAGTTCTGTGTGCCTCTGGACTCATATAGGTGAGCGCAAACACAGTCCTGTTTATTTGTGCACAGATGGACACTTATGTGTCTCCTTTCTCCTTTACCTATATTGCACAAACTCACTGCAATCACACATCTTCTCTTTGCTGCCCCCCTCAGGTCTGAGCTGAGCCTTCAGCCAGTAACAGCGGACGAAGCAGACAATCAGGGAGACCAGTTTGAGTGCTCAGAGGGCTTCAGTTACGAGGATGTCAGCAACCAGCAATTCGAAACACCACTCTGCCAGACCTGCCGTCGCATTGGGGATCAGGGCGGCGTGATGATGATCAACATTGTGCCCTTAAAGGACGAAGTGACAATCAAACAAACTGGAGGTGCCGGGGAGAACTTCGATGTGCCCTTTGTGCTTCACCTGTGGCCTTCCGTTGTGATACGCAACCTTCTGCCTTACCCCATCGCCTACAAACTAAAGGTAGGAAGTGTCTTGTAATCAGTCCCAGGGTTTACCATATTGGATGGAAAGGAACCATTCAAGTAAAGTACATTGCTCTACACTCAACGGCCAATTCATTAGGTACGCAAGCATTTAGACCATCTGCTAATCAGGCCTCAGAATGAGGAAGAAAGGTGATTTAAGTGACTTTGATGTCAGTTCTTAATTGTAATTTATACCGCCATCATTTAAGCTTGTTTGTGGGTTTGTTTCATAAAATGTCTGTTTATTCATCATGGGATAGTCTCTGGGCAGCTCAGATTAAATTATTGTCATTCTTCCAATACAAAGAGTGCACATAAACATAAGTACTACTGCTTCAGCAGTCACCATATGCACACTAAACAAATATCCTAGCATTTCCAACTTTGCTCAGATTCACTGTTGTATTAATTACTTCCTTTCGGCCTGCTGCTCAACAGGACAGTGGAGTCTTTGTCCCCGAGGCTACTCTGGACCCAGGATATTCAGCCCAACTTCACACTGCAGTCATCAACCAGTCAAGTCTCGATCTCCGTCTGCTGGACTACTTGGCTCAGGATTGGTCTGCTGAATACAGGTGTGACTCTTGTCTGCATGTTATGAATATACAGGTCACAACTAACACGTTCTTACTTCTCACTGGAATAAACGTATTATCTTGTTGTTCAGTCTCTGCAGTGACCAGGAAGAGATCACCTTCATTGTGTTCCAGTCTCAACGAGAGGATGAAGAAGACTGCGGACAAGGGCCAGAGAGGAAGAAGGCCGAGTTGGACATAGCAGTGCATGTTAAATATGATCTAGGACAGACCGTGATTGCCATCCACTCACCGTACTGGATGGTGAATAAAACGGGCAGGTTGCTGCAGTACAAGGCTGACGACATCCACCGTAAACACCCCCTGGATTATGACATGCCCCTGCTCTTCTCCTTCAAGCCTCGCTACTTCCTGCGAAACAATAAAGTAAGGGAAAATAAGTGCATGTGGCGTCAATTTAAAGTTATTAGTTATTTTTTCTGCACATTTTCCAGAGTTCTGTTTATGTGCCTTTCATGTGTTGAACTGTTTATATAGTTTCTTTGCTTAATAATTAGGTTTATGTTAGATTTAATTCCTGTCAATAATTGATTCTTTTACACTATGTCTATGTGTGATTTCATCTTTCAGATACGTCTCATGATCTCAGACAGCGAACTATCAGACGACTTTTCTCTGGACACAGTTGGTAGCCATGGAGATGTAAAATGTAAAGGCAGATTCAAAGATTACCTGGTAAGATGGTGACATTCACACATTAACTTATTTGTTTAAAGAGCCAGATACGTTGGCTGTATCTGATAATATTTTTGCGGTGTCTGTCTGACCTCAGGTTGGTGTGAAGATTGATGCGAGCAGTTTCAGTCTGACCCGCATGGTGACCTTTGTGCCCTTCTACATGCTGGTCAACAACACCAAGCACAGTGTCTTTATATGCGAGCAAGGGCAAGATAACTGGACTGAGGCAAAACCCCTACAGGTTAGACCCAAACCGATATTCATTGTTTTATACTACAGTGTTTAATGACTTTTAATGCCTACTAATCTGTGGGTGCATAAGTCAAAGTTGATGACTTTATTTATTGATTTGCTAGCGATGTACTATCTAACCATTCTGTGAGTTAGGGGTTTTAAAACACTGAATGACTTACTGTGCAACATTTTGTTAGCCCATACCATGATATGTCAGATCCTGTTTGTTTTATTTCTACGTTTAGTCAGCCATTCCCTTCTGGCCTGAGAACGACACCAAGCAGCTGCGGATCAAAGTAGAAGGATGTTTATCTCCTCCTCAGACTATTGACTTTACTCGACCAGAGAACTGCCTCTTGCTGCATCTGGACAACAATGTAAGTAGACACACACACACACAGGGGTACTGTTTGTTTGTGCACGTTTACATGTTGTTTAAAGACTTTAATTCCACTGTTGTGAAAGCTGATTTGACAGATGGGTCAATTCCCGCTAAAATATACTCACATAGGCTTTTTATTTATGATGATTTATTGCATTATTTATGTTGTTGTTTGTTTCTTTTCCTGCAGATGGGTGGGATCATCGTAGATGTCAATCTGTCAGAGCATTCAGCTACAATCCGATTCTCCGAGTACCACGATGGCGCAGCCCCTTTCCTCATCATCAACCATACGAATGACCAGACAGTTCAGTTCCAGCAGAGGTATGAGACAGCTCTGTGTCAGCTCTAAGCTCTTAGGAAATAGTATAATGCAGTTAGTGTGTCCATACCTTAAGCTCTAAACTGAGACCAGATATCTGGTTGAAAACGTTTTTAATATGTTGTCAGTTATGCCATCGATGTGCCACATTCACCTGCATTGCAAGTGAAGATCCTGTGAAATTAATCAGGTTGTTTTTCCAGCTGTGCTGTTCCTGTTTATTATTTTCATTTCTGTGTGTGTCTCCTGTTTATGTCGTATGTTTCATTTCTATCTTCACAATGCCTGTTTTTGAATGATGTCTCATATTATTTATTTCATAAGTAACAGGTTTTAATTTCACCATCGCAGTTGAATTTCTTCGTCACATTCTCATTTATCAGCATTACTGAAGTGTATTTTTGTTAAATGATAACGCTGTTCTCCTGTTGCAGATGCCTTAAACGTTTTACTGAATAACAGTATTTTTTTTTGCTGATAGCAATTTATGTCTGTTTGTTGTGGGTCATGCAGCGTCCGGAAAGAAACCTCGTGGGTGGCTGACGAGCTGCTCGACCTCTCCTTCTCAGGGGAGGAAGACAGGTAGAAATATATGGAAAGAGGAAATTCTTTTGACACACTCTGGACTCCAGACAGGAAATCAATTACAAATGATAACATGAGTCGGCTGCTGCAGTTTCTGCAGGGAGAAATAGTTTCTAGACTTCTCCTTCATTAAGGAAAAAGCACTTGAGGCTGGATTCACGTTATTCCCCATAGGGAGTAGTTGAACTATTCATCATACATTTGTGTAAAAATAACACTACAGAGAACAAAATTCACTTTTATTTTGAAATGTGTGTTTGCCTCATACAAAGCCAAAGAGGGGCTGTGGATGACACCTGGTGGAAGAATGCAGTTTAGCATGAAAACCCCATTAAATATTGTTTAAAGACACAAACGATGTGGCACTAATACAGACGCTCTGATGTGGTAACACATTCTGAGTGCAGAGTGTGGTCAGATGAAGAGTGCAGGTAAAGATACATAGAAGAAAACTTCCTCAGCTCTGATTGTGGTTTGTCTGTGTAATCTGCTCCCTTATTAGAACTGACGTCACATCATTGTGCAGTAATTACTTTATTTTAAATACTCTGACATCAACTATGACACACTGATGACGTCTTTATTATAGAAAAGATCTACTAAATTACACTTTTTTCACTGATAACGTGAATAAAGGAAAAGCAGCAGGTTAGACGTCTAAAGCCATTAAATGTGTCTTTTCACCTTTGCCTGTAGTAATACTAGTATTAGATTCTGCCAAATGATTCACACCTTTTCCTTCTTCCAGTAGTTCTGTTGCATCGACTAGTATTCTCCTACTCTTTATCTCCATCCGTAGATTGTGGCTTCCCCACTTCTTTTCCCTTTTCCCTTTTCTTGTGCCTGCATCGAAATCAAGAGTATAAACATGTATATCTAAACCTTTTCAGGTGAAAAACTGGGGACCTTTGGATGTTTTTTTGGAAGTTGCGGTCATTTACTTTTGTTTGTCTGTTGAGCTGATTACTGTTTGTACTCTAAAAACAGGTCCTTTGGATTGGACTGTGGTGGATTTTTGGTGGACGGGTGCTGTTACATTGTCCTCTGTTACACTACACTCTCATCTTTAATTACTTACTGTCATGTCAGATCAGTAGAAATTTTCCTTCTTTAGAAGTTTACACCTAAGGTTGACGATAAACTCTAAAGTGTGCGTGTGTGTCGGTGTGGGTTTAATGTGCGTGCAGCTCACAGAAGGAGGCACAGCAGGAGGAGCTGGAGGCAGGGAAAGCTGTGCACTACACCTGGACTGAGCCCACGGGGTCCCGAGAGCTTTGCTGGAAGTGTGGAACTTATAGTGGGACGCTGAAGAGTGAAGAGGTACTGTGTCTGTCTCAGCGTAATGTTTGTGCCTTAATCAATTCTTCTCAAAAAACACTAAAATTTCTTACTTTATAGCAAGTATTTGTTACCTTTCACACTGAGCTTCAGCATATTGGATTAGTGTTATTAATCCCTCCAGTATTTAAAAAAGGTACAGTAGCTAAACAACTAAGTATTGATCTCTATTGATCTCTTAGTAAATGCATTTCCCTTAAAGACTGAATTCACTGCACCACATTTTTTATTTGTAATAAAAAACTTGGTGCCAGAGTTTCTTTTTTTTAATGCAAACTCAGCAACTGCTTCTTCTGCTATCCTCAAGTTGTATTGTTGTACAATTAAATCAGTGTTTTAAGTTGTGAACTGTGAAGTATATTATATTTATACAATATCATGAGGTTGTCTAAGCTGTGTATCTGTTTGTTCTCTGCATCTTTAGGACCTGCATGAAGACATGAACAAAGAGGGAAAACTTTTTGTGATCTCCTTTTATGAAGGTAAATGACCTTAAAAGTTAATTTCCAAATCACTTATATTCACTTAAAATTATTTAGATTATTTATATTACCATGCAAGAAGAACAATTGCTAGAACTGTACAAAGCTTAGGCCTAATCGCTTGCGTTTGCACTTTTCTACGTTTTTTAAAAACAGTCTGATTGTCGTTCGTTCTTGATCCACAGGTCTTCAGCGCGTTGTGTTGTTCACTGAGGATCAACAGACCTTTAGGGTGCTCTGCGAAAGTGAGAAGGTGCAGCTGGCCGAACAGGAAGTCATCATGTCGCTACAGAACGTGGGCGTGTCTCTGGTCAACAACAGCAGCAGCCAAGAGGTCTCCTTTATCGGGATCACAAGGTAAACAACAAACTCTGTGTTGGTGCTCATGTAAGAAAACACCCTGGCTCAGAAAATAAGACACAGGAGTAACAAAAATAGAATATTAGATGTATACATTTGCCCACTTATGCTTGAAAAAGGTGCATGATTACACGTCTGCTGAACTTTTCATGTATGAATCATGTCGTCAGTTAATTTGACGCTCTGTTGTGTCTGTTTTCTCGTCTTAGCTCTGACTCGGTGTGGGAATACAAGCCCAAGAAGAAGAATCGGTGGAAGACTATGAAAACTAAAGAAACTGAGCTGTTGGAGAAAGCCTTCAAAGTGTACATAGAGTCGGGACCCGTAGACAATTTAATTGCTGACCTGGAAAACAACTTCCAGGTTACAGTCTAAATATTTTCTATTACGTACAATTAATTTGATTTCACACTTGCAAAGCAACACAAATGAAAGCTGACAGTTTCATATTAGCCATGTGAGGTTTATATTCATTGTTAAAACAATGAATTGTGTTTCAGCTGACTTTGTTATTTGATGATGAATATACGTGTCAGTTCCAGGCCTAATTGTTCAATTATGTGGTGTTGGTAATTGTCTCCCAGGTGTGCTTTACTCCCAACGGCACGGATATGCTGATGATGCAGCCATGTGACGCTGCTCTCAGGAGGCACTTCCTGCCTGGGGTGAAGTTGGAGTACAGCGTCTCACCACGACAGAGAGCCTACCGTCTCCAAATCCACCGCATACAGGTGAGAACAAGTGCAGTTTGAAAGCAGATATTTCTATTTTGATCAATGTCTGTCTGCCAAAAGGCACCTCTTGAATACATTTTCTGTCTGTACTTTAGTTTTACACGTACGTCTTAACTTTCTGCAGATCCAGAATCAGCTGCCAGGGGCCATCTTCCCCTACGTGTTTTACCCTGTAAAACTGCCAAAGTCTGTGGTCATGGACTCAGGTCTGTTTATCCAGCTTCTGTGTTGTCTTCTGGTTTCTGAATTTTATTTTGTTCTGTAAAATGATTTCATTCTCATGTTTTCTTACAGAGCCCAAACCTCTAACTGATATCAGCATCATTACGAGAGCGGCAGGGCACTCTGACATCTCTCGCATCAAGTATTTGTTTTTCGCCTTCCTCACACATTCAGCTTAATTTATTATTATTTTTTTCACGTGTTGGCTGATTAAAATTCGTGTTGACCTCAGGTACTTTAAGGTGTTGATTCAAGAGATGGATCTGAAGCTCGATCTGGGCTTCCTGTATGCCATCCTGGACCTGTTCACCCCTGAGGGAGCCAGCATCATGAGCTCAGAGCAGGAGGTCGGCTACACACACAGTCATCACAATCTATATTTCTATCAGCTCTACAGTCAGTGTGCTTTATGTTCCTTTTGCATTTGTGCTTGTGTTACTCTTCTAGGTGGAACTGTTTGAGAAGGACATAGAGTATATAAAGTCTGAACTAAACCACGCCTCTGCTGCTGACACATCATCTATCAGCCTCTATGAGTACTTCCACATTTCCCCCATCAAGGTGTGTGACTGCAATAATTCTCAAATATAAGCAAGAAATGTGAGCTGAACACTACTTGGCTCCTCCGTGGACACTGATTAAGTAGATCTTTAAAGTCAGATCTTGTATGAATTTTCGGTCTAATTAAAATAACACATCAGATTTCAAGACACGAGTTAGGGCGCATATTTCTGACCCGTTATTTTTGTGTTTGCAGCTGCACCTGAGTTTCTCCCTGAGCACGGGAGGAAAAGATGGCCTGAAGGAGAAGAGAGATACAGAGCTCATCCCCGTCCAGTCCCTCAACCTGTTGCTGAAGAGCATCGGGGCAACTCTGACTGACGTGCAGGATGTCGTCTTTAAGTATGAATGACACAACACAAAGATCACATACAGTAGCATTTGTTTATTTCTGGATGTGTGACTTCTTGCCTCATGACTGCTGTTTATGTTGTTTATTTCAGACTGGCCTACTTTGAGTTTTTCTTCCAGTTTTGTACCACTCAGCAGCTACAGTGGGAAGTCATCAGGCATTACTCTAAGCAGGTAATGCATACAGTAACGTACAGAAGTAGCTTTTTATGTCATGTGCGCCTTTCATTCCTGCATTTAATGTGAAACCATTTGAGGTGCTGGTTCATGTTCTGGTATCTTTATATTTCAGGCTATTAAACAGATGTATGTGCTTGTACTGGGCCTGGATGTGCTTGGAAACCCTTATGGGCTGATCAGAGGATTGTCAGAGGGGGTGGAAGCTTTCTTCTATGAGCCTTATCAGGTAGGAATGATGTGGAAGCCGACATGACCATTAAAATATTGTGTCCGTTTTGGGGCATTAACTAAACTTTACTGCTTGTATTTATATTTATAGTATAGCTGTTTAGATAGTGTGTTTTTTGTCTTCTTCATGTTAAACTATTATCTGGGGTCCACAGGGAGCCATCCAGGGCCCTGAGGAGTTTGTTGAGGGTGTGACTCTTGGAGTGAAGGCTCTGGTGGGAGGAGCAGTAGGTAAGGATGAAACGCTGTTCAGAGTACGGGGGAAATCACCAATTAATTAATTAACCATATACTACAGTTAATGACCAACAAATTTAACATCACCTTTAATTTAAATATCCGTTATGGTCTTGGATAACTGTCAGTAACATCTGATGTGAGCTAAGTGTAAGTGTTGAACTGCAGAGTTGGATGTCTGATGGTTAAGAATATGGTGTTTAAATATAATTATAACTTAGTTACGGTACCTATAACGGAAATTTCTGGTGTGCACATGGGAAATTTTAGTTATACTGTTTACTTATAAGATGCTTCCATGCCGTTTAGTACTTCATAAAGATTTGTATTTGTTGTGCAGGGGGTCTAGCAGGTGCAGCATCCAGGATAACAGGCGCCATGGCAAAGGGCGTCGCTGCGATAACAATGGATGAGGAATACCAGCAGAAGAGACGAGAAGCTATGAACAAACAACCCAGCGGTCTGAGAGAGGGACTGACCAGGGGTGGGAAAGGATTAGTGTCTGTACGTAAAACGTCAACTCTTTCCACTATTTCTTATTATGTTTATTTGTATTTATCAGCAAAAATGCTCACATTTGTTACAGACTGTGGGTGCTGGTGAAACTAAAAGCAATACTTTTTTTTTTCAGGGATTTGTCAGCGGGATCACAGGGATTGTTACCAAACCTGTTAAAGGTATGCTGAGTCAATCAAATAATAGAATAGTACATATAATTATTATAATAAAACTATTAAAGGGGACCTATTATGCTCCTTTCCAGCTTTGCATGATTCACTGTACAAAGAATCCTGTCCATTTTATAATACAGTGGACTAGCGATGGAAATGTTCAAATCAGTTTCCATAAATGTGATGTTTTTTTTTGGGTTTTTTTTTGCAGGAGCCCAGAAGGACGGCGCAGCAGGCTTCTTTAAAGGTGTTGGTAAAGGTTTGGTTGGCGCAGTAGCCAGACCTACAGGGGGCATTATTGACATGGCCAGCAGTGCTTTCCAGGGGATCAAGAGGTACTTATTTATTTCCGTCTGTGCTATGTGGTCATTGTTTTAGAGCAGTGTGTATGCAGATGTTACAGTTACACTCTTGGCCTCTGAACAGAGTTCATTTTAATTTGATTTGCTGTTTTTAGATTCAGTTTGACTGGTTCTGTGGAGGAATGACACTGTGTGTTTACTGTATGCCTGTGTCCACATGTGCATGTAAATACTTGTGTGAAGTAGTCATGCTATGTGAATACACGTAAATGCAGCATATGAAGAGTTTTGTGTCATGTAACGGACTCTGCACACAAGCGGGGACACAATTCCTTTGAGAGAGTGTTTCCAGTTCACGGGCTAACGAGGGTGGAAGTAGTTACCAGGGTTTGGGTCTAAAAGTCACGTGTCTGTGTCCTGTCTTGTTTTTAGGGCAGCAGAGACTTCACAGGATGTTGAGTCCCTTCGTCCTCCTCGCTTCATACACGAGGATGGTGTCATTCGACCATATAAGGAGAGGGAGGGCTTCGGCAGTCAGATGCTCCAGGTAGGACAAAAACCTCTCTGTTGTCAGATTTGGGTGAACAGCAGCTGGTTAATGTTCTTCTTTTAATTTAGATGTTTTTAACATTTTACTTTACTCCAAAGAACCCTTTGGAATCACTTGAGTGTGCTATATTTCATTTTTTTTTTTTTTTTTTTAAACCTCTTCATCTTCCCCGAAACCTTTAGAAAGGACATCGGCTCAGTTCTCCATGTTTTCTTTACTGCAGCATAGATGCTGTACGGTGTGGCTACTGTTTTACTGCAAGCGTTTACTAGGTTTGAGCAGCCCTGGGCTAATTACAAAATTTGTTTTAATTTTTGA
Organism: Planiliza haematocheilus; assembly: GCA_005024645.1. NCBI lineage: Eukaryota > Metazoa > Chordata > Actinopteri > Mugiliformes > Mugilidae > Planiliza > Planiliza haematocheilus. The sequence continues at coordinate 3,797,439 of SRSE01001388.1, read as the reverse complement.
TGAAAAGAAGTAACGATTAGAAGGACCACCCTCCTGCTACGTTCATTTGTTAGGCTTTAATTTACTCATTAGGTTGTCAGCAGTTGGCAGTGCCAGAGTTTGATCAATTGTCAAATAACCAAAGACTCCTCTTAACCACTGACAAATAATGTGAGAAGGAAGCTAATTGACGCTTAATCATCATGTAAAAAGATATTAAAGCTCTACAAGTTTACAGTTCACGCCGTCTCACTAGGAAGTCATTAGGAAATTGAAGGAGAAGATAAAACTGCATGTCTGCTGGGCACTAAACCAAAAAAATCGTCATTTTACTCCTGCATTATGGTTTAGCTGACACAGGAGTGGCTGTGCACGGTATAAATGTAGAGCGGTGAAGAAAAACAATGAGCTGTTATAAGTGTTAAGTAGAAGGCCGAACTTTATCTACTCTGGGGGCACAGCAGACATTGCACAGGTCAAAGGATGAATGGATTCCACTAAATATCAACAAATGCTGGATGCAAACATCCAAGAAAAAGAAGAAAAACCCAAGCTGAGGCTTTTGGAGCAGCACATACGATTCCCTGACCTGAATATTGAAAATCAGGTGGTTAAACCAAAAAGTATTATTATTTTTTCATACACGTTTTGTTGAATTAGCACATTAACCTGAAGGTGTCTCTGAGCCAGTGTGTCAGTCGGTCCCCTGGGCTTCTCACACTGGCAGATGTTGTGTTTCAGTTCTGTTTCACTTAAGCTCCTTCTGCTATGACATTATCTAGCAGTCGTGCTGGATGGAGTGGGTGGAGGTTTCTGCTTATGAGACTCAGGTCAGAGCTACACTCTAATAGTGAAGATAGCGAAGACAGGTGACAAATTAAAGGTCATTCTCTCATTCAGGGAGACTTTAGAGTGAAAATCAGCTTACGAGTGAAAATCACATCAGTCTCATTTTCATGAAACCATTTGGAAAATATTTGTTTCCTGTGTAGAAGTGTTTTTACTCATTTTATAAAATTATTTTCCTTCAGTTTGTCACCTGTCTGTTTCTACTTTTAGTTTAGACCCCAAGTTAGGTCTTAGGACAAATACAGAATTACACAACTCAAAACACGCCACATTTTAAGTGAATGTGTTACGTTTCTCCTTTGGACTGGTCAAACAGGAGTCAGGTACAGTATTCTTGAATATAATTAACTCGTACTCTGACAGGTGGACAGATATAAATTCCACCAGTGCTTTTCACATGAAATATTTAAATTATTATGTCAGGGCACTGAGCTTCATCCCATTTACAAGCATTTATAACTTTAGCAGTGGCGCCAAGAGGTTGTAAAGCTTTGGTCATTTTTTTGTTAAATGGAGCAGTTTCAAGACAGCTACGATATGTCCAGCAGGGCTAAGGTGCCAGGTGTGTGCTCTCTGTGTATAAATACATGTGTCTGTGGCCGTGTGGCGTCAAGCAAGCATCTAAAACTGCTCCAAACTGCTCCATGGGAACTTTACATGGCTGCTCGCTGCTCGCTTGGATGAGCTTATTAACTCCACTCTGGTCCTCTCCGCTCTGACTGTGACTCTTCTCTCTTGTCATATCCACAGAGGCGATTGGCTTACATTGAATGGCGTAGCGCTGGCTCAGAGGATGAGGGTGATGAGTAAAACGGCTAGCAGCTAGACGTGGCCGCTGTAGCGTAGTGTGCCTGTTTAGTCTGTAGTTTGTGCTGGAGAGTTTTGGAAGATTTAGTCAAACCAAAGAAAGGCCTTTGAGTGTTTGAACAATTGTTCATTTATTTATTCTGTGTTTCTTTTAAAGAGTTTATATTTTTTTTGTGTGTGAATATCATTCTTCTTTCTTTTATTTTCCCCTTTTTTCATTTTCTTTTCTAGAATTTCATTAGTTTTTCCAAATCCTCATGATCTTGGGGAGCTTTGTTTTATTCATTCATGTTTGTTTCATAGTTCTTTCATTTAACATTCACTGCCATTATGTTCTCAATAAAATCTTTACATTTTAAACCTGTACCTGCCATCGTCTTTGTTTGCTCCCATCTTTCATCAACATTTTCCATTTGTTCCAAAGTTTTGTGCTCATATTCATTCGCTCTTTTTCCACATGACCGTCATGTTTACTTGCCCTAAGCAGTCATTTGAAAGCGTTGGAACACCTTTTTGTTTGGACTTTCTGCAACGTTAAAGTTTTAGTTTAATCCAGAAATTGAGTTTCTTTTAACGTTTGCCATTCTACTCTTGTTCTTCTTACTTTCTTCTTCCAGAAAATTGAGAATGGACGTTTTGCCAAGTACAGATACTTTGCTCACGCCAAGGTCAATGACTCCGACTTCCTCATGATCACAAAGAGGTGAGTGTTTTTGATGTCTGAACCGTATCCCCTGTGTAGGACAAGACAGGGCACCACTGGAAGGAAATCACTGAAGGAAAACATATTGCACCCATTGACACTGTCAAACAGCCTCAGTTTGTTAGGATGTTGAAAACAGTGTATCCCGACTGTGAAACCACTGAGGCACAAATATTTCTGCCTTCGTCAAATTGCCTCGTTTATACAAAGAAAGACGAGAGAAGATTGCAGCTGGAGAAGGCTTTTTTTTTTTTTTTTTTGGTTTTTTTACTCGACAACAACAACGACAGATCTCTGGACAAGCAGAACCACGCAGCCTGATATGAACCTTGACTGATAATGATCAGCATCTGTCTCCACACATTCTGCAGTTATTGCCTTCTGGTTGTTAAATGTTCAGTAATGCACATTTGAAGTAGTCTTCCACACTGACTCTCCTGAAGGTCTTGTTTTTGTGTTGTTTTTATTTTGAATGCTACATGTGTCATATAGCCCTGAGTATCCCTGTACCTGTTGATCCAAAATGTCATTTTCTTTACGATACATGATTTTATTTAAACCTGCTTTTTGTTTCCGTCTTCCAGGGGAATATTTTTCGTGACCAAAGGCACGTTTGGCCAGCTGACCTGTGAGTGGCAGTATCTGTTTGAAGAGTTCACCAAGGACCCAATGATTGTAGAGAACCGGCGACTCCGCATTGAGGCCAAGGTACAAGCACAAACTTAAACCAATATTAGAATGAGTATGCTGTTGTTGTTGTTTTTGTTGTTTTTTTTTTAAAGATTATTAGATTTCACCTTTTACAGTTTGCTCATTAAAATACTTGGAGATTAAAAATGTCAACCCGAGGGGTCTTGAGTGTTTTCCGAGATGGAGCAGGGACAGGGAAATAAATTTCACGACCCCCCTGCAGTACCTCCGCGCACTCCCCAGGGGTCGCGGACCCCCTGTTGAAGACCTCTGTTGTAGGGCGTAAGAAGACGTTTTTTACTGTTCCATCAGAACACAAGTGCTAATATGTTGATAATCAAGCACTTGTCAACATACATATTAGTGCAGCGCAGCATTCATGCAGAGACGGACCTTGCAGACCTTGCACATTTGACCTGTGAATGTTTCCTCGATCTTTTCTGATTGGCTGGTTGGAACCACATGCTTCTCAACCTCACTGACAGGCGCGGGGATGCAGTTTAAAATATGTGCTGAAGTTACCGAATATTTACCCTGTAAAGAGTTTAAACAGTTCCCTTTTTATTGTTACTATTGCAGGAGAGAGTGAAGTCAGTATTCCACGCTAAAGAGTTTGGAAAGATCATAAACTTCAAGACTCCTGAAATAGCCAAGGTAAGCTTACTATTTGGAATAAATAGCTTTTTAGATTTATGTATTTTCTTTATGCAGTATATGTATTTGTAGTGTTTTTACATGTTTAATACACATAATCAAATTGAGCCTCTCTTGTTTTGCTCCTTGTATCATGCAGGGCAACGTGCAGTATATTATTGTAGTGAAAATAACTTGTTCTAACCTCTTATTTATTTTCAGTGGGTTCTTGCCAAGTTGGAGGATGCCAGAGAGAGTTTACCCAAATACTGACTCGAACGGAAATAAACACACACAAGGTCCATGTGTGTCAGTGCCTTTGTTCTTTAGTGCATGCTAGTTTGATTTCCCTCCACGTGTGAGTGGCGCACAAGCGATGCTGTGAGCAAACGACTTGGAGCGAGTAGTTTGTGGGTGTGCATGCAAACAGACGCCGACTTAAATTCACTTCATGTGACACTGACTGCATCTCTTTGAACCGTCTCACCATGCATCCTTTTGCACACATCCAGAGTTTTAATGTTTTGTTTTATGAAAAAAAAAAAAAAAAAGTTTACAATCGTGTTGTGGTATCCGAGTCTGAAATGCTGGTGAAACTGGAGGACTTCCCATTTCCTGAGTCTTTAAGTTGCCATGGTTCTGCTTGGTACACGCGTTTAACCACTCATTTCATTTCCATTGATCACAATTCAACTTGGGTGCAGAGATGTCATGTGCAGCAGCTACTGGTAGAAAACCACTTGAGTAACACAGAGGCCAAATTAACCATTGCTGTCGTAGCACATTTAATAATGTACACTGTTTGTTTTACTGGATAATATAAAAGGGAAACACATTGAAATGAGTGTGGCTTTATAATACACATGGTTAAAAATGTGCATCCTCAGAGCCCTCGATTGCTTTTACTCTATTTTTCCTCTTTTTTATACATTTCTGCAGGATAAAGACTGTTCAGTGTCATTTAGAGACGCATGCTATTTTTATACTGTGCACATGTACCAATCTGCTGTACAGCGATCTAATATCCTATCTGTATATATATATCCATCCTTACACAAGTCTATATTATGGTGTTGCAGATTGTAACCTTGTGATTTTTATGTTTTTATACCACACATATGCAATGCTGACTGCGTCGAGACGGACTGTGCAAAGAAGAGAGTATTTAAAAAAAGAGTAATGTTCTAGTAACTACGAGCTGCTGTTAACACTGATGTATATTTTAAAGGTTTGGTTTGGGGTACAACACACTTTAATATGACTAAAGATAAATATGTCTGTTGCCATTAATCGTTTGTCCCTTAGTTTCTCGGGGGAGCAAAATGTTCAGAGCAGTGGCTTGAAGTCTTTTGTTCACGCTGTTTTGAAAAAAATAAATAAAATCATGTTTCAAGTTTCATGTGTTTATTTCTTGTGCTAAAAAAAAAACAACGACTCTAGCACACCAGCTTTTCTCTTCATTAAATAACTATATATATCTTATTTTTCTTTATTGAAAATGACCATAAATATAATTTCCAGTCAAGTATATATAAGGCACTTGAAGGTGAGTATTAAAACAACCATCTCTATACATTGTGAAATCACAAATCATTGCTACAAGGAACTCTTATCAACTATTGCATGAGGACACGTTTTATATAAGTTAAAGCATTCAGATCGTACGTATGTGGGTTTTGGAGCAGTTCACACAGTGGGTCAGTTATTGACTTTCACATTCTCGTTTCTATTATAATTTACAGCACACTTCTCTCTATACAGTGAAGACTAAAATGGAAACCTATACAAAATTGCATTTTAAAAACAAAAAACAGCGACCTACACAGTCAGTATTTTGTTACAACATGTTCATAATCTCTTTGGCTGTACAGGGCACACGAGATCTCACGCTTACTTTTAAGTTTTCCTTAGTAATTAGATGACTTATCTATTTTGGCATTCCTCCTCTTCAATCCGTCTCCCTCCGTCTCCCTCCGTCTCCTACACCAGATTGAACTCCTTGAGGTTGTGTCTGAGGATGGTGTCTTTGACGGCCACGAAGACGAAGCGGATGTTTTCCGTGTCCGTGGCGCAGGTGAAGTGGGGGTACAGCGTCTTGTCCTTGTCCGGGTTTTGTTCTTGGTACATTTTCAGGATGAACTCTTGAGCTGCTCCAGGATCCTGCTTAGGTCCTGCAATTCAGGGTTCACGTTATCTTTGTGGGGTTTTTTTGTTGTTGTTTTTTTAAGCAAATGTGGTCTGTCCTTTGTTATTTGAAGACAAACACTGATCTAGAGATTGTTTCTCGAGGGAAAATGCTGTGTCTTCAAAACCCTTTTTTCCACAAAAAACTGGAATACACAGTTTACCACAACATCAGTGCATAACAGCTCCGGTTTTGGCTTACTACCGTGATTGCTTAAGATACAATTCATTTAGATGCAACTGAGCAAATACACACTCATATCTCGGCATCCAAGGCTGCCAGTGTGTGCACACAATTTAAACCTTAATCTACTAGTCAGAATCTGGATCCTATACGAGCAATCAAAGCGACTAACTCACCTGTGAATGCAGGGAAGTAGGTGGCTAAGTGAGAGTACATGATCTTCTCCTGCAAGATGTCGGTCTTGTTGAGGAAAAGTATGACAGAGGAGCGCTGGAACCAGGGGTAGGTGATGATGGTTTTGAACAGGGCCTTGCTCTCCTCCATGCGGTTCTGAAATCAGTTTGCATCAGAGAGCAGATCAGAGGCGGCGTGTTTTATAAGTGGTCAGACTCCCGTCTCTACGCTAAAGCAGGAGCTTCTCCTCAGCTGAGTTCTCACCTCATTGTCACATTCGGCAAGGACCTGGTCGTACTCGCTGAGCGCCACCAGGAAGATGATGGAGGTGACGTTCTCGAAGCAGTGGATCCACTTTCTCCGCTCTGACCTCTGACCCCCCACATCAACCATCCTGCAAACAAAATAAAAGTAAATGACGCATGCCGAGTCTCTGTGACGCCTAACAGCAACTCTATTGAAGTTATTTACTGCATCTCACCTGAAAATGACATTCTCCATGTCGAAGGGATACTCGATGATACCCGTGGTCGGCACTCGGACTCTGAGGATGTCCTGTAGGTCGGGTAAATACCCGGGCATAGCAATCCGATCCAGGTCGGTGAGGTAGCTGAAAATATATGTGGAGAACATAGAATCAGACAGGAGAGGAGAGAGAAAGGCTTAAGAGATAGTAAATTTACTAGCTGTGTCATGGTTCATTTAGTCTGGTTACTTCCTCCACCACCTTCTTGCCCTTTCCAAACAGCTGTCTCACCTGACACCAGTAACCTGCTGCCTCCCCAATGGAGGCTATACATACATATACATATCTATACATATATCCACTGCGACACTGTTTTTCAGCCCAGTGCTGCTGCTTTTGTGGAGTTTTTGTCTCGTCCTTGGTTACTTTTTGAATCTCAGCATTGTTTGCACATTCCTTTTGGGCCTGTACTCAGTTTGCTAGCCTGGTTTATGTAACCCTGAGATCACAATCTGTGGAGTCATGGAGACTTTAAAGAGAAGTTGAAACCACAAAGGAAGAGCTTTACAGTGCAGAGCGACAAAATGTGTACGGTGTATTTTAATTCAGTCCAAAGTTGAACTTCCCAAAATAGCACAAAGGTAAAAATAGACGCCTTTTTTTTATCTTGATCATCAGTAGCATGCCACCGATGGTTTATTGATGCTAATTTTAGTTACTCGTCTTACCCGTTACAGTTGCTCATAAAACATTTGTCACAGCTACGAATGCAACAGAATGAATGTGGTGACTGTCAGAGGTGAGGAGGGCGACATAAAAGCTTTGTGCGTGTGATTCTCACTATTTGGTGGAGTCGGACAGCTGGTACTCCCTGCGTCGCTCGTAGCACTCTTGTACTCCCGCGTCGTTCCACAGATCCCTGATGGCCGCCGCAAGGCTCGGCTCTAGCTCCTCCACCTTGTCCACCTCCACCTCCAGGACTGAGCTCGCGTTGCTCTACGGAAACACAGAGGGACACGGAGAAGGTTAGACGGCCGTGGTTGAATCCCCACGGTCGTGGAAGGAGAAGAAGAAGAAAACAGGACACAGGCTTAGGTTTAGGTAACATGCAAAAAGATGTTGTTATTCAAATATGACGTAATAAATGTTAATCCCTCCTTTTATTACAAAATAACTTGCATGTGAAGAAAGAATAGTGCTAAAGACAATGGAACTTAAAATAATAATTATGATTTATTTAGTACCTAATATTGCACATATGCAAACCTTGAATATTTCCTTTTTGCTTATACTATTCCAGTATTTATTTCAATATTTAATTTTTATTTTTATAGCAGTTAGAGTGTTTTTTTATGTGCAACCAAGCTACTGTGGCCAAGCAATTTCCCTTGTAAATCAATCAAGTCTACGTAAGTCTGGAGCAGAGCCGCGCTGCTCGCCTGTACCTGGTTTTGGGAATTGCCGAAAGCAATACCGAGCGTCTCCATGGCTCTGATCATGGTCTGCATCGACGTGTAGATGTTCTGAAAGACCAGCTTGGCGTAGCTCCTCTTGTCCTCATCTGTGTATCCTCCTCCGTGTATAATCCTCATTTGTTTGATAAAGGTGCTCTTCCCACTCTCTCCAGTGCCTGGTGGACACAGTCAGGGTGAAGGTCAATAACATAACAGACTCCACATAATCACCACCAGGAGAAAATGCACCTCTGGAGTATAACCAGCAGCATTTGTTGTTAAGGCTGCAAACCATGGCAGAATCACAGTACCGCTGTGACGCATGGAGCATTCATTGTGATTTGTTTCTGTTGATTCAAATCTGTTAACGTTGCAGTGCCTCATTATTACTCTCTAATTTACACCTTCAATAAGGCAGCAGTGAAAATATCTATTTTTTTCTGAGTTTTCAAAGCTTCACTCTGAATTAGTGATGAAGATATGGAAGTTTTATATCTTAAATATATCCTAACTGTCATTAGAGATCAAGATTGTGTCTTTTGATCAATTGTGCGGTTGTAACTGAGTGAATTAGCTTTTAAACAACCCTGCCTGCCAGGGGTCCATGGTGGTCCACGGCATGAATTTGCCAAGTCTGAAAATTACATAGAAGATTTTAACCACATTCTTTTTAGCGAAAGTAACTGCTACTCCTAATTTGTTCAGTGTTTTATTCAAAGTAGTGACAATGAATCACACTTTTTCGTCCGTAAAAAATAATCAGGTTGTCCATAAAATATTTTGTAAAAGGATCCGGTTCATTAAATGTTAACCAGTTTAATCCGTTTAATCCAGTTTAATCTTTCAGTTTTCAAATGGCAATCAAAAATCAAAAAATTAAAAAAGTGACTTTTTTTTTGTTATTTGTTTAAAAAAAAAAAATGGCCAAAGGGCTGAATTTGATTTTAATATTTAATTTTCAGGTTAACGTGACCCGGAAGTTTTGTAATGCCTGTATAAAGTATTACAGAGTCTATGATGTGACCCCTTAATTAAAATAAGTTTTTTAGGTAACTGTGTTAACATCTTAGCTCTCATGTTCCTAGTTTTGAATCAGGTTGACAAACTGTCTTGTCTGTAAAGCAGTCCACAGGCTGCCATGTATAGTGACAGCTACACTGTGAATATGGAAATATTAAAATAAAAGCATCAAAACCATAATTAAAAAAAATATTGTTAAAAGCTTTAGCGGGCGGCACAGCACGTGTTGGTTAACCCTGCGACAGACAGGCGACCCATCCAGGGTCAGGCTCCAGCCGACTGTGTGATCGTTTTGGAAGATGTAGTTTGTTCTTATGTTAAATTGTATTAAATGAAACACAAAAGCATTTCTGGTATTTAGCCTAGTCCACCGAGGGTTGTCAAAATAATAGAAACTTTGGTCCTGGGTTTTCAGAGCTGTGTCTCTCTCTCTCTCTCTCTCTCTCTCTCTCTGTCTGTGTCTCTCTCTCTCTCTCTCTCTCTCTCTGTCTGTGTGTGTCTCTCTCTGTGTCTCTCTCTTCTCTCTCTCTCTCTCTCTCTCTCTCTCTCTCTCTCTCTCTCTCTCTCTCTCTCTCTCTCTCTCCTCGTTAGGCTCACCTGGGCAGCATTCAGGCAGGAGCACATGACACAGCTGTGACCACTCTTCAATCAAACACTCTTTAAAGGCTGTGCCGTGGCTTCCTCTAGTGCCAGCTACTTCCACATGTTACGTTTTGTTACCAGCTCTCCAGTGTCACCTTGCGCCTTTAGGGTTTAACCTTTTTAACTTTACACTTCTCTCTTGTATTTCTTTTCCTACCTTCCAGTACCTCCCAGGGAGAGCCAGAATCATGCCCTGGCAGCTGCTTTGTTTTGTTTCTGGGACTTACCACCCAGTCAAGTTTTGGTTAATAAACTCAAAATACATTGACTTTGATACGTGGTTTTGTCTCCTGCTTTGGGGTCCCACCCACGAGCAGGACAACCCTCACAAGAAACACTTGTCGGTTCAACACAACACAATTCAACTGCACGGCAAACCACAGCCTCTAATACGACTCTCTGTGTTTCTGCGTAACTTGTTCCTAGGAGCCAGGAAAATACACAACAAAACAAGTAAAATTGTCATGACAACTCTTGATTGCCAACTTGACCAGGCGGGGACAAGGCAAACTGAGCTATTTGAATGTGTATTTGACTGCCAAAGGGACACCTGTCAATATCTGGGTGCGGAAAGTGAATGGCTGACATCAGTCAAGTTGCATTTTGCTTTTTTATACTGAAACTTGGTTAAACACAAAACGTTTAAATTATTAAAGCGCGTGATGCAGTTAGTTGAGATTTGGTTTACTGGGGTTGTTTTACCAGTACATGATCTCATTATATCTCACAAACAGATTTACCAAAGATAGTAAAGACAAAGAGGAGAGTTTTTCTATCACACATCTTTAGTTCTTGCATGACAGATCAATATGTGTGTTTGATATTGTCTTGGAGCTCAGGGTTGTATGATTGGACACTGTGCACAGAAATAATTACACAGAAACCTTCTACCTAAAAGGTTTGTCCACTAACTTCAAGGCAGTAAACTCTTGTTGACTAAATCTCTTATTCTTCTTAGTCACCAGTCCAAAAACCTACATGTCCTTACGCAACACACACAGTTTCTGTCTGCCACATTTCTCTCAAATTCTTACTGCACAAGCTTCAGTTTTCTCACTCAGACCACATGACACTGAGCCTATTTGTTAAACAAATGTGTTTGTTAACAGACCAGAATATGTGAATATTGGAGTTTGCAGTGCGCGTGGTGCACGGGGGTTTGCACCACGTGAGCAGCCGTACCTCCCTCGGCTCTGACCGGCCTTCGGCGGTGCCATCACTTTTTCTGGTTTCCTGGCTGCTTTGCATGACGCAATGAACGCTCTCGTCTTTACATCTTAACAAACGAGGCCTACACAAATTGTCTGCATTTGAATGTACCTTGTTTACAAGTCAAGTTTCTTGGAGACGAGGCGGGTCTGGCCAAGACAGGCAAATCACATCCAAGTCGACCTGTAACGAGCTCGGGGGGCCTCGCTGTCAAAGGTCGGTCTTGGCTCTTGACCTTTGGCAAATCACAGTCCTACCACGGTGTTAGGAACCAAGAGGTGTACACCCTGATCAGATCCATATTGTTTAGATGCAAGAAAACGAGTTAGGATAAATAAAAATGCATTACATTAGGTCAGATTTGAACAAATTTCATCCAGTTTTTTCCTTTTGGAGTAGATCTGTGCTCTTCACTGCTATTCAAACTGTAAGAGTCTTATCATTATTGATTATTCAGATATCCTGATAATAAACAAATGCTTGAACTATTTTCACTCAGTGTACTGTACTTGCTATAAACATGACTGATAATTATAAAACTGGCTTAAACAGACTGATGACTCCGGCTTCGTTGCTGTAGCTTAGCACACTTGTTAAATATATCAATCAATTCCTTATTTTAAAATCAAATCCACAACCCAAAGTGCAGTATGTATAAGATCTATTGTTTTTGCAAGAGCTAGAATAGGCTGCATCAGTTTTGATCACTGACTCACTGAGTGAGATACCGTTGAATGACAGCATGTTTATTTGCCTATGTGTGTGTCTTCATCTACATGTTTGTGTGTTGCAGCAGTGCTGTGTTTCACAGTTTCCTTGTGGGTGATGAATGCTGACCACAGATGCCTCTACCGGCACAGACAGATGGCCGTCATGAGACATTTACACACACACACACACCCTTTCCCACAAACACTACCTCACGCTTCCTACGTACACTTCCTCGATGGGAGAGCGCGGTGGCGGGATGCAGTGCTGGCTGCATGAATGAATGTGGTGTTGATGTTGCTGAGATAAGAACTACTACCACCTGTACTCTCACTCACTCATCGGGGGGGACTGTTTAGGCAAATATGGGGTAAAAAAAAAAAAGAAGTAGTAAACTATGAAAAACGGCTTTTCTAATGAAAATAACCGTCACATCGTCTGTTTTGATTAAGAAAATAAGTAATAACTGATGCTCTACACGTTATAATAACGTAAATAAGAAAGAACCAGTTGTGCAAAAATAATGTCCTTTCCAGTTCCTCCTGTTCTACTGTCCTGTTACAAAACACTGATAATCTTCTGTTCTCGTGTTTTGTGCCTGCATTGGTTTTTAGTTGAGTTATTTTAATACGGATGCAAAATCTGTGAAAATGTGTATTTCTGTGTGGCTGATACATGCTTTCACTCACTCTTTTTTTTCCCTGCATCATCCTGAACTTGCAGTCACACTGCAGCCTTAAATCTCGTCACATACTCGTACACTACGCCAGCTTTGAGCCGCGTCGACACTCGGTTCAGGTCGGAGCCCCCAGAAGAGAAGCAGAGCGTGAACGTGTTGATCTTTCTCTCTGCTTCACTCCCACTCGTTGTCTCTGTAGACCTGACTGTGGCCGTCCTAATGAAATCCACTGAGGACTGAGTCACTCTGACCGGGTAAATTAATGTTACTGATAAAATGCTTTCCGGATTACTGAGTATCTAATTGCTAGTGTTATTTTGAGCTACCTGCAGGATGATCACATCTGAATGATGGGGTATTTGACACCTATAGTTTGGACGATTCTTAAAATATTGTGTTCCCCATGTCAAACTTAGTGTTTGTTCACTGTTTATTTCTAAATATTTTTGTGTTGTTGAGGGGTAACAGCTGTAACAGCTCATTTCCACTCAAAATATCCCACTAGCTCATATGTGCATCTTTGAACTGGAGCAGCATGGACTGTAACTACCCATGCTACCATGTGTTGGTAAATTACCACAGTGGCCAGAGAAAAGAAGCAAATCTAATGGGATTTACATTGAATATCATTAAGCCTTTGTGGGCCGCCAAGCCCATTCTAAGAGTGTGACAGCCTTAACAGTGGCTGCAAACCTGTGGCTCATGTTCTGCTTCGTGATGGATTTGCATGACTTTTGCATGAAGCGCGCCCGCTGCAGCTAGTTATGGCCACCACTGACCGAGGCGTTGACAGAAACTCGCGTCCCTGAAGTGCTCCCACATTGCAGTAGGAAAAAGAACCGTCTAGCCACAGAGAAAACAGATGTTTTTTTTGGGAGGTATGGAAACTCCCCTGTAAATAAATTAAGGAGCATCTTGACAAACTGATGTATTTTTGTCAAGCATGTCTTCTACTTAAGGCCGAGCTGCTCACAGGACACTGCAGTTCATCCTAAATGAGAAAACGCCCTCACGGTTCCAGCTCTTCCTGGAGACACAGCGGCCTGAAATAGTTTAACAGGACATCCATGTGCTGCCAGTAACAAGTGTCGGTTTATGAATGGGTGAATATCATTTTAAATGATCCAGTTTATCTCTGCAAGGGGGCTGTTTATCCGCATTTCTGTGACAGATGGCAGCTAAATAAGTCAAGCTGACAAATGAATTCAAACAGCTCACAGTGCGCAGAAATCAATGGCACAGCCACGGCTCGCGGATGCGCACGCCCTGGATGTGTTCCTGGAAAGCCAGTGCGCACTGCACTCCGAGGCTAAGCCAAGACTCAAGAAATATGAATGAAAGGAAAGAAAATGTAGAAGTGCTCCTCATATCACTCCTGTATGGATCAACCCTTTGATTAAAAAGAATCTTTTCAGCGTTTCAAACATCTTAAAAGTATTATTCTACTTAGATTATGGAAATGTGTTATAATTTAAATACAGCTTAGTCGACAGGTTTCAGACTTGTGTCCATCTTGCCATGATACATGCGTGTCCAGGTGTGGTCAGGAAGCAGGAAAATACTGCAAATTAAGAGCTGCGCTTGGGTCACCAGATTAACCCAAAAAAGAAAAATCACACGTATGAATTATTCCATCAGGGGAGTTATATGATCTGAACGATTGTTTCTATGAGATTTGCAGGAAAGGAATAGAAAAGATCATTTGTGAGTGAATGACACGCCCTTCTATATATTTAACAGTGCCGTTTTACCTATAGATGTGTACTTATTCTGGGGTGACAGCTCCCCACCACTTCACTGTTCAGTGATGCTCACCTAACAGCAGCAGCTTCAGCTCCCTGCGGGAGTCCTTCTTGTCTCTCCGCAGCTGCCTCTCGATCTCCTCGTTGATCCTCTGGTTCTCCTTCTCCTCCGCCGACACACAGCACCCAGCCATCATTTCTGAACTGAACAACTCACTCTCCAATAAGCACTCCGCCGATGAGGTCAAAATGCCGCAGTCTCTGGTAAAGGAATATGAAACACTGTCGAGTTCTTCTCCCCTCTCGCAATTCACAAATTCAGATGGAAAAGGCGCAGAGCATCTTCAGACCTCCTTCAAGTCCGAAGGAGACAAGCAAATTGCTGAGGAAGAAAGTTGAAGCGCTCAGTGGTACAAAGAGAAACTCGGTGGATTGGGGATTAAAAATCCAGGGATGTTTTCTAGGAACAGGAGCCTTTTGCACAAGGTGCTGCTGTCAGTCTGAACCTGGAGGACACTTGCTGAACTTTATCCTGGTGAATCGTAGGGCGTGGCACCCACTGGCTACAAATAGAGGAGGATAAAATGGGAAGTGCTGTGTGTTACCTACAACCTGTGGCACGCCGGATGGGCAATGAGGAAGTTTAAGTAGTGCTGTAGGCAGCTTAAAATGACAAAAGAACAAGAATGGTTTAAAAACATAACAGCCGGTTTATGAAATAGGCTACTTATATGGGAGTTGGTGCTCGGTTGCCAGCTGGAAGTAGCTACATTTTCATATTACATAAAATTCAGGACAGGAAACACTACTGGCTCAAACGCAGTTTGGATAAATGGAGAGTGAAGAGAGGCATCCTGCTTCATCTCCTGACACCGTCTCCTTTCTGCCGCTAGGGGGCAGGAGGGACAACTATGACGGAATATTCACTTGAATAACAACCTGGCTGATTAATTAATTAATGAATCAATTCATTCATATTTTTTATGTTTTACACGTTTGAGCTTGTGAGAGGTTAGAAGTTTTTTTGTTTAATGTGACTGAAAGTAAAATCACTGGTTCGTAGCATAATCAGCTTGACTATTGGTGACCAGTGCTCATCACAAAGCTCAAAAGAAGAAAAACCAAATACAAGACAGTTGATTTTATAACTAAATATGCTAATATAGATGTCAAATGAAAGACTGCAAGACATAATTATATGGGAGTCATAACAATAATACACCATGCCACTCATCCACTTGGCTGTTGTTCCCAGGTTAAGCTTAACAATTTAGACTAGCAGCAGACGAGAACCTGGTTGTTGACAGACCCTCCTTGTTCAAGTATCACGCGTGAACCATCCACAGGTGTTTTATTTAGAGCCGAAAAAAGCCACTTGAAAGAGCGGTGAAACGTCTTCAAGAAAACTCAGACAAGTCCAGATGCCTCGGCTTCAGCTTTGTTTTATATACTGTATATATAAGCTATGAAACACTTGTCTTCTTCAGTGGTATAATCCAGTTTTTAAAGGAAGTCAATTTAGTTTTGTATAAATTATAAAACAACAAATGATCAGTCACCTAAATAAACCAGCAGTTACTCTTCTAATGGTGCTTATAAGGAATAATAAAGTAGAAGTTTCCCAGAAAACATTGTCTTAGTAACACCGCTTGCTTCTTTGTCCGACAAATATAAACCATAACTCACTGAGAATGAGAGGATGATACAATAAATGTGAACACGTGCATGCAAAAATGCAAAAATGAACCAGCCATTCATTCATAAAAAATGATGGTAACCACTATTAATCTTAAGGCTTTTTGTGTAATTCCCTTTCTGTGATCTCACTTTCATCAGAGTCCAGTCTACTCTGTCTCACTGGGACTGATTTACAACCTGAACAGACTGACTGAATATGTTGTTGGGAACGGTTAAGTGCAAAGATTCAACTTTGTTGTGTTAAGTCAGTGAGGAAGGGCAGTTGTATTCATTTTCAGGCTCGTCCAGGTTCAAGTACAAGACTCCCATTTAAACAGAGTTTGTGGATTAAGACTCTCAGTGTGTTCTCCCCCTCTTGATTCTAGGGCTTTATTGGCCTTGATTCAGAGTAATGTCTTACATTTAAACAAATTTACTTCAAAGTGCTCAACTAAGCTGCAAACAAAGCCAGCTCTATGGTCCCCTTTCCTTTTTTGAGGAAGTTTTGGTGTGGAAATAAAACATCAGAGAAAAATAACTTCATCCTGATTCTGGCTAACAGTGTTTTACAGAGTTTGTGTTTGCAAACCTTAAGACTTTTTTCTCGCGCTACAGCAGAAAATAACAATAGGAATCAAATGAACTAAACATAAGCTGCTTCACTAAAATGAAAATGAAAATCAAGAGTCGACAAGAAGGTTGAAAAGAAACATGTTGCTTCATTCAGAAACATGTTGAAGGAGTGCGAGTTTATGGATACAAGAAACATTTCATACAGTTATGATTGGAGATCATCGTAACACTATTTTCCAAACATGATTCAATAAAACTTCCATTTCTCCAGGATTCGGAGGCAAAGAAACCCAAAAGTAAGCCGGCTGAAAGCAATCGGGCGATGTGTCTGACAAGTGCAGTTTGCAGAAAGTCCATTTTCCAGGCCGTATGTGAACCGCTCTTGAACGTGCTGCATGAAACCTGAACAGCAGCTGGAGTCTTTGCTCTCCTAAAGGGAAAATCCACCCTCATGTGCCCACTGAATACTGTTTATGATTAAATTCAATTGTAATTTTCATTTCTTCAAGTATAATATAACTTCATTTTTAGTCTACTGTCATAATTGTACAAAAAACAAATCATTAATATCCAGTCTTATATAGGATGTTACTACAGCTTTGGGAAGTTTTATCCAGCCTCATAACTGCAGGTGTTCCCGAAGGATTTCCCCTTTAAGTGACAAACACGGTGTTAATAGCCACTTTACAACAGCAGGGGAACAAGTTACTGATTACTGCAAGTCTACAACAAGCAATCATCAACACCGATAAGATGAAACTATAGTCCAGCTTCAAAACATCTCAACAAGTAGAATCACATGAACACATTCGGTAAAAACGTGCGACGAGGCCCTGCTGTTGCCGAGTGGTTACTCTCAGGTCTTCATCTGCTTCGAGTGCACAGCGAATCGGACTGGTAATGAACTTGCTGCTGCGGTTGTTGACTGTCAAAATCAACTATGCTTGTGTGCAATTTCACCTGCCAGCTGGAATATCTGAAAACAACAGGGCCTCCGAGCGAGGCCTGGTTACCTGCCAGAGCATCTGGTGGACGCCAAAACACTCAGCAGGCGGCCCGCTGGCGGCTCTGAGTCCAGACTGCGACATGCAGCAAGAGCCTTCTGCACAAACGCAGTCGCCTAGCCAGAGTCACATCAGACAGTTCAGCGCATCATAATGCACCGCGGTATGGATTTTAAGACATGAATCTGAAGTGACAACATTATGAGATCACTGGAGGCTACGCTCCGAGTAGAATTCACTCGTGGTGTGCTTATAATAATGTCCTGTAATTATGTCATTTTAGCTACATGAGCTACTATTCAAAGCTGATCCCAGGGCTTCTTATAGCACAGAGTTACAAAGAGAGAGAGGGACCACCAAGCCAAGACCAGAGACAATCCTCCAGCTGCACAATGGGGACATTATTGGCTGCACTAGCTTCACTTCTCATAAAAACACAGGTGCCTCACGTGGGACTCCGGAGGCACAGCTTATTCAATAAGGCAATATATACATGTGAACTGTTGCTTGTTTTTCCTCTTACGTTGTCATTTCATAAATAAAGTCTAAAATAATACTGTACATTCTGATGAAATGGTGGCAATGAAGTAAAAAACAAAAATAAAAAAAGCACCTGTAAATGTCCTAATTAGACCAAATGTGAGTCTGTTTGTTTTTGCGCACTTGTCAGTCACAATTCTGAGTTTTATCAGTATTTGGGAGGAGGAAAGAAAAGGGCGATGGCTTTCCCATCTACTAACAGAAAGATAATTACAACTCCTTAATAAGATTATCATCCATAATCACAGCCAAAGCAACACTTTACCTGCCTGCCAAACACAAGGGTTTAGCAGTATGTGAAATAAAGCACCTTGCTTTAAAAAGGTGGTCGGGGCGGTGAGGAGTGTTCAGAATCACAAGGTGTGCGGGAAGTGAATCAATACGTATGGAATAAGAATCAATGAGTGATGCAATTACACATACATGACAAGTGCTCTGTTCCTGAAGCCAGTTAAGAACTAAACTATCACAATTAGCCCTGTAGATTAGATTCAGTCTGCTTTTTTTTTTGTTTTGTTTTTTGTTTTATATATAAAAATCAATTTAACAAAACTGGCATACCAATAGATCTGTTGTCGGTTAATAATATTCCTCTTTACGCAGTTCTGAAGCTGAACAATGTTTCTCCGCCGAGAAATAAAAACTGGCATAACACAAAATTACATTCTCCTCTTAAAAAAACAAGGAACCGAAAACAAACGTGTAAATAATATTTTTTTTTTCTTCCAAAAAATGAATTAGCCATAGGACATACAATACAATTACATAGATACATATTTTCAATACCGCACATTCAATCTGCCAAAAAAGTTATGATTACAAAGCCAACAAAGATGCTGCCATATATATATATATATATATATATATGTGTGTGTGTATATATATATATGAGAGAGAGATATCATATGTACAATGATTATAGCATTCATAATTGCACTATGCCTCAATAAATGTAAATTACAGGCTTATGTTCTGGGAACCGTTACAAATAATAATAGAAAAAATACTTGGGAATGAGGAATTGCAAATCAGAGTTGCCAATCAGATACAAAGGGCTTTACTTTGGTACAAACTGAACATCAACACTCTGCCCCTGGTACATACTGTAGGAAATTTATCTCCACTGTCACTCAGCTACAACAGTCAAGACAGCTGGGCTGTGATTCAAAGGTACGGCTAAAATGTGACTGGACCGTGTGCAGGCCAAAGAGGGAGGGATGTGTAGCCGTGCGCAAGGCTGCGATCCGACAGTTCAAGCAGTTCAACGCACTGGGTGGCTGCCTCCTCTCTGACGGCCTGCTCACTAACTGCAGCTTAAAGTCAGTCCGAGCTGTGTGGGTCGGTGTCAGGGGGAAGAGTAACGCTGACTTTGTTGAATACTTGCAGGAACCGGTCACTCGGTCACTCGAGTCTCTTCAGCCCTGCTCTGACCTCAACACTTTTTCATTGAACAGCGCAAAGTGGAGTCTGGTTCTAGTTTTGGCATTTGGCAATAAATATACGTATCACCGTGGTAAAAAAACAAACAAAAAAAAAGCGTTAATGTGGCACAGTTGAACAGAATCACTGAATAATATCACCTCATAAATAACTACCTCCTCTGGCTCCCTTCGGTCTGCGTAAAGTGACCGCCGCCGTTGGGATCTCACATTTCTGAACTCTGTGGCTCTGTCGATGTCTAGACCTTCCCTCTGCATACGACTCGGGCTGTTTAACCCCCCCACACAAAAAATATGGGGAATGTACTTCCACAGTCACACTGCTCTACTCACTGACCAGTACCAAAGTCAATGCAATAATAACAATAATAATAATAAAGATTACGGTCAATCAATATCAAATCAATTGGAAATAATTTAAAAATCACAGTTTATGCCTACTTAAAAAGACACTTGCCAATCAGTCAAATAAAGGAAAAAAGGAAGCTGTCAATCAGAGATCCGTGTACACCGTTTCCTGTTGGTAAACAGGTAGACGCCTGTGAAGAAGATCCAAGATGTATTGGCAGGTAAGGGCAGAGGAGAAAAAGAAGCAAAAAGCTTTTTTCTTGTTTATAAAAAAACCAGGAGGCATGGCGCACACTGCATTCATTCCCCAAATATCCTCCCTATTTTCCATCGGCTCCTTAAATAGCAAGATAACCTTGACTTTGCTCACCCCTCGGGGGCCAAGAGATCAACAAATGACAAATAAATTAGTATTATGCAACCTTTTTCTTTTTTTTTAAAGTGTGCGCGTGTGTGTGTATGCATGATCTATCTTTTCACAGATTGCGTCAGTCAGTGTGTGTCGAGGGCCTGAAGTTGGAAGCCCTGCCCGCACCGCTTTACACCAGGTTGTACTCCTTCAGGTTGAGCTGCAAGATGGTGTCCTTGACGGCGGCAAAGACGAAACGGATGTTCTCTGTGTCGGTGGCACAGGTGAAGTGAGAGTAGATGATCTTATCGCTGTCTGGGTTCAGGTCCACGAACATCTTGAGGATAAACTCTCGCCCTGCTTGGGCATCCCTCTGTGGACCTGGAGAGGGGGAAATGATGCTCCGTCAGTACACGAGGCTTATCTATCAGAAACGGTTAACGGTTTATTTTCAAATAGCATGCATGTACTATAATTTCCCCCATTTCCTTGTCTTTAACGGACATAAAAACAACTCTGGTCAGCCTTGGCCTTTGTGCTCCGAGACAATAAAACATCTGCCTGAGGATGTGAATTGAAGGCCGACGTCTTTAAACACAAACGCTGAACGAACCCTTTTACCAGAGCCTTTTATTCTAATGCTTTATAGACCATTATTTATCCTGAGGGAGTTGGGATCTGTAAAGCACTCCCATTAGTAGTAATATTAAAAAGTACACAAATAGAGTTTGAAACACCGATCAGGCATAACATTACGACCATCTTCCGAATATTGTGTAGGTCTCCCTTGTGCCTCCAAAACAG
This sequence comes from Planiliza haematocheilus, assembly GCA_005024645.1. Classification (NCBI taxonomy): domain Eukaryota; kingdom Metazoa; phylum Chordata; class Actinopteri; order Mugiliformes; family Mugilidae; genus Planiliza; species Planiliza haematocheilus. Next base: position 3,776,582 of record SRSE01001388.1, on the reverse strand, counting down.
TTCATCAGATAATGGACCTGGGACTTCTGAGGGTGTCCTGTGGTGTCTGGCAACAAAATGCTGTTAGTGGGGGCTTTTAAGTGCTATGGGTTGAGGGGAGGGGCCTGTGTGGATCAGGCTTGTTCTAGTTCGTCCCACAGATACGGGATCAGTTTGGGATCTAGTGAATTGATCCAAATAGATTTTTCTTTTAGTTGTTCCTAAACTGTTTTTGGGTGTGTGTCTGTGTCAGGCTGCATCCTGCTGGGGATGGCTGCTGCCATCAAGGAGTGTCATTGCTATAGGGTGGGGGTGTCTGGTCTGGTCTAGGTGGGTGGTACCATCCCACGAATGCCAGGTCCAAAAGCTTCCCAGCAGAACATTGTATTGTCACAAGGTGGTCAATGTTATTCACCCGGTGGTTTTAATGTTGTGGCTGATAGGTGTGTTATGAGGTTCTTTCTACGTCGTTCACACGTTTTGACTCCGTGCTGCTGACACTCACCGTCATACTCTGGGAAGTAGTCGACCAGATGAGAGTACATGATCTTTTCCTCCAGCAGGTCCTTCTTGTTGAGGAACAGAATGACCGAGGAGTTTTGGAACCAGGGGTACGTGATTATTGTCCTAAACAGAGCTTTACTCTCCTCCATCCGGTTCTACACAGAGAGTGTGAATGTGTGGTGCAGCGAAAGGGAGAGAGAGAGACACACACACACACAAGGATAGGGAGAAAGAAAGACAGTTAATCACTTAATTAAACCTCAGTCTTTCATGCTTATTAACTACAGATTTTAATAAACGCTTTACCGCACCAGAGGGAGAGCGGCGGAGACGAGAGAGAAGAGCGGCCATGTCTTTAATTTCTCCCTTGCACTTGATTTCAGTGTTTAATTGAACGAAAGCAAGCCTCAGACGTCGCTGCTGCAGTCTGTTAAACACAACGTCTTCTGTGTATTGTGAAAACTATCAGGACACATCAGAGGACATGCAGCTGGTCAGCGTTCTCTCCCTCAAGTATGCGGGCAACAAAGGAAGGAAAGCACGGACGGCTCACATATGAACGCACACCTGCTCATTAATACACTTTAGCGAACCGACACACATGCTATATCCTCTCAAGGAGGAGATGTGGCCTGAGGCGGCATTCAAAACAGCTGGCTGATCATTTACAAATGCTTTCCAAGGGAAAAAGAGGTGGAGCGCTGCCCAGCAGGATGAGAATCTGATTTCCATTGTTTTAACTAAGTGAAGCTTTTCATCTTCAGCTCATGAGAGAAATTCATCTTCAACAATGTTTGAAATAATAAGATATTTTAAAAAGGGAGCTTATTCTGAGCATAACCATAACTGCTGCAATCAGTTAATAGAGTATTAAGTTTCTTTTCTCACAAATGAAGATCAGTCACCTCATTATCTGATTCCACCAAAACTTGGTCGTACTCGCTGAGCGCTACCAGGAACATGATGGACGTGACGTTCTCAAAGCAGTGGATCCACTTCCTCCTCTCCGACCTCTGGCCTCCAACATCCACCATCCTGTTGTGACATCCGAGGAGAGAGAAAGAGAACAGGCACTGTAAGCAGATCTGCGTGGATCTCTTCTCGATCGACAGACCAGGGCATTACGTAATAAAACAGAGACAAAAAGGTGAACCTGAGGCCATGACACTGTTGAACATGCGGTCGAAACTTAAAGTGGATCTAAATATCCGATGATTTAAAGCAGAAGTCTTATGATCACGAGTACTGCTGCCAAGAAAGATGTCAACAGGCACCAGGGGGAATTTGCTGGCGAATACTTGAGAATCAAAAGTGAAACCCTACATTTAGCATGGTGCACTTTTAGTGCCTCAATAAAGCTTCTTGAGTTAAGAAACACTGTTATAATAGAAGTGATGATGGTTTGGGACGTGGTCGATACAAAGAGACAACACGACTGGTGTATAATATGAATGTCAGTTAAGGATAGTGTTTAATTAGTGACTATCAATTGTGCTTTTTTCCATCAATTTGTCGTTCTGGGTTAATTATCTTAAGTCTTACTATCAACCTATGGTATTTCAGTCGCTGTGGCTGCACATGGCATAACTCCATACTGTTTCAGTCTAGAAACCCTGTTGAGTGACTGGACCTGGAATGCTAGTGGGCTTTTAATTTGAAATTTTTTGAAACAGGAAGTGCTACGTTGGGAGTAGTGCAGTAACTTTAACAACAAGTTTAACAGAGGGGAATTAGAAATGACCTGCTTCTAAGATAAGCCTGCTTGAAATAAAGAAAAGACAAAGTCACTATTTGAGGAAATAATAATAATAATAAGCAAAAACTGCTCCATAATATATTCAGTCTAGTTTACCTCATAAACAATGGGTAATGTTTTATTTTATCAACTTATCATGCTCCCCAATTATAAAATATTATGCAAATGTTATTTGAGTTGGAAGTAAAACCAACTGGCTTTATTCTGAAACAGGTAATATACCCACTAAGCTTTTTATATAGAGAAATGAAGATGAATATTCACTATTATTCCTGTTTGGATGGAGCAGGTTTTTAACAGTATTTTAACAGGTGGCAGATTAGTTTGACCGTGTCGACACACCTTCCCTCTTCCATCCCTTCAACCACTTTGTGGAAAGGTTGGACTAAATATATCCAGTAACCCGTCTTTCATAACGTGTGAAAGTAGGTGTGCTTCTCCTTTTGTGAGCTTTCCCTTTGGCCGTGCATGCTAACCCTTGCAAACTGTCGCCTTGTGACTGACGTGACTGTAAACAGGCAAGAGGCCGCGTGTCCCAAACTGCAGTAAAAACCATGGCAAGTCGCACTTTCTGATTCTCGACACGATTAATAACATACGCGTTTTTATATGTGAATATTATAGTGCAGGTGAATGCAATGGTTATCTTGACTATTTTCTCCTTTTCATGAAGTCAGTAGTTGTAGTTGGTTATTATGGGGTTATTATGATATTATCATACACAGCAAAGCGCTTAACAACGTTTGACTGAAGACTGAGTGACGTAATAAACTACCAGTGTTTATAAAAACTGTGATCCAGTCTCACCTGAATATGACACTCTGCAAGTCAAATGGGTACTCGATAATCCCTGTGGTTGGGACTCGAACCCTCAACACGTCCTGCTGGGTGGGAAGATAGGACGGTTCGGCGATCCGGTCCAACGCGTTCAGGTAACTAAAAAGGCAGAGGATGCAAACAGCCCAGGTCTGGTCATCATGAAAGCATACGGCAACATAGCTTTGCTGCTTCAGTTACTGAATATTCTGCTTCGAAACAGGTTTGGAAAAGCCTTAAAATGACTCTACTCACTATTTAGTGGAGTCCGAGAGCTGGTACTCCCTCCTTCGATCGTAACACTCCTGGATGCCTGGGTCATTCCATAAGCTCTTGATTGCATCTACGTAGGGATTCTCAAACATGGACACCTTTTCCACGTCCACCTCCTTCACGATGTTGGCGTTACCCTGGAGGGAAACGAAACGAGAGAAAGTGCTGTGAGTTACACAGACTTGTGTCTCGGTTTACACTGAAAAAACAAGAATAAAACTTCATTTATCAAACTTCATTGTGCAAAAAACCCAACAATCCCTGTACAGGTTACACAGTCCTAATTATCAGTGATTTATTTTCTCATTGACTCACATATTTCATATATAGACTTTTTCTTGCAGCCCCAGGCTCAGCGTGGACCTAATATTTGAGCTCTAATCCCACTGGACCTATAAAGGAAAAAAGTTTTGACGCCCCAGATTCCCATTAACAATCTCCTGTGTCTCATGAAAGGCATCAACAAGTGGCTGAACGCTGAGATGATTTCACAGACACTGAAGTGCCCGTACGCTGTATGATCAGGGTGGATTTTAAATGTTTGCACTGCGTATGCACAGATCAGACATGATTTCTAGCTTTTCACAGCAAACTAAATGTTTCTGTCACGGCCCTGATGGTGCAGAGTGTGTCAGCGTGAAACGTTAAATCTGATTTCACTTCAATTCGAAAAACTCCTACATGTGCATTAGCAGATACGTTGCAATGCTGCAGTATTGGATTCTGAGGCTGTTATGAAGTGGCCCGGCCGTTACGATAACAATGCATTAGCATATGGATTTATTTGCATTTATAATGCATGAAAGTCCTCCATACAGTCATTAACTAACCCTCTACGATCAGCCTCTCATTAAACTACACACGATACTTAGACAAACACCGGCAGACAGTCTAAAACACAAGCACAGCAAAAAAATACAACAAGCAAACTTTGTCTCTGAATTAAGCTAATCAAGCTATTAGTTTTAAAGTATGTTAATTCTAGATGAATTCATTGTCGGCCGTTTCCTGAACAATCGGAGTGATTCCTCTAAACTAAAGACAACTAAACATGCTGAATAGGCTGAAAAATCGAGGTCCAACTTTAGTGGCCAGAGGCGCTCCCCATGTGTCCCGGCCTACACAGTAATGTTAACCTGGCACTGCAGACCCTACAACGTCTGGAGACATGGCCGAGATGAGACGTGCAGATGTAAGACGCGGTCTGGTCCGAGTACAGCGACCAACTTTGTATCGCCAAATGTTTTTTCATCTGCCCTCGTTGAATTTCAATTTCAATTTCAAGCGCACTTGATGAACCTAGAAGACCGTCATAGCGACATTTACTCTAAATGCAGAGAAAGAAAGTATAAGCATGATCGACGGGTTTCTTTTTCACTTCCTTCGTGATGTCAGTGAACCCCTTTGTCAAAGATAAAACACTTCCCATTTTGGACTTGCTGTGTGTACGCGAGAGCGGAGGGATGTTGGCTACAAAGTGTGGAAGGAATTCAGTGGTGCTGCTGTGTGCTTCCAGTGTAGACATAATTCAGACAGATAATTAATTCAACTGAAGATTTTCATTGTGGTTCAAGAGTGTGTGTGTGTGTGGGGGGGGCGTTCATTGTGGTGACAATGGATGACTGACGCAGCACATTCGGTTTCATGAGCCTGCACACGTGTGTCAGGAAGCAAAAGCATGCAAAAAAAAAATGGTCTGCCACAACAGCAGAGGTAGAAAGCCATGTCCAGCTCCATCATCCATTAAATATTATCAGTGCACACCTAGCAGACAGGTGAGAGACACATTAAGCCAAAGATGTGTTGTTTAACATCATTAGTGTGATGCCTGATGAAGGTTAATACCCTAAACGTTCAGTCACTGATAAACCCACGCCGCAAATCGTTTGAGAATTCAAACTTTCATTCACAAAATCTTTCAAAAAAAAAGCTCCAGCCTTGTATTGGGTATTCCCTGAACGCTCAGAAATACGTACCCAAACACTTACACCTGAACACACCTTTCATTAAGCCAAACTCTGTCCAAAGGAAATGAAAGAGCTAACAAAACGCTGACCCAAGACTGTCCATATATTCAAAGAAGGATGTCAGACTAAAATTTAGCTAAATATTTTATGATGCCTCCAAATCTCTACCTCTACCAAATCTTTCAGTGAACAATGCCCGGTTCGACTGTGTCTGATGTTTCTGCTTTCACCTGAAATGGTCTGACTGATAAAAAGCGCTTCCAAGGTGATGACTCCTACGCGCCACTTCCTGTCATTTGTCTGCTAATAAGAGGGCGCAGTAACGGCTGCCACTACAAGGTTTCAAATGAAAAAGGTTGAGGGAAATAAAATAAAAAAAATGAAGTGACAGTTATGGAAAGTGAGGTCAAATTTGGGTGAGTAGTAGGGCAGGTCTCTGTAGTTGTATGTGTGTATTGGTGTGTGTATAAACAGGGTGTGATGGAGCGCTGGAGTGCTTTGAGGACACAGGAAGTGTAAAAACAGGACAGGAAATGATTATGGATGGCTGCTCCAAATAAGATAGACAGCGCTCTAAAAATACAAAAGCATGTCTTTTCTCAAACCGTTTGTCAGAGTTGATTGCCGCTGTCATCTCACGCTTGATTGAGAGCGTCTCCCTTACCTTGTTGTGCTCGTACTTGTAGGGGATCTTGAGCGTCTCCATGGCTCGGATCATGGCCTGCATGGCTGTGAAGATGTTCTGATAGACCAGTTTGGTGAAGCCCCTTTTGTCCTCGTCGGAGTAGCCGGCGCCGTGGATAATCCTCATCTGTTTGATAAATGTGCTCTTCCCGCTTTCTCCAGTGCCTGACAAGGTAGACGGGAGAGAGGGACAAAGAGTTGTTTATTTATTTACTGTGAAGGTTTGCACAGAGTTTCACGTGGCAGCAGCCATCCCCAGCAGGATGCAGCCTGACACAGACACACACACAAAAACAGTTTAGGAACAACTAAAAAAAAACATGAAAAACAGCACAAAGTGTTGACCTGGCCTCCAAATTCATCAGATCCCAAACTGATTAAGTGTCCGTGGAATGCACTGGAACAAGTCCACAGAGGGCCCTCCCCTCAACCCATAGGACCCAAAGACCCCCACTAACAACATCCTTTTTGCCGGTCACCACAGGAGACCCTCAGAAGGCCCATGTCCATTCTCTGATGAGTCACAAGTGTTTTGGAGGCACAAGGGAGACCTACACAATATTAGGAAGGTGGTCATAATGTTGTGGCTGATTGGTACATGTAATCATTTGACCCAGTACGGAAATATGATCAGTCATCAATGCAGCGCAGCAAAGCAAGACCCAATGAATCCCATTGCGGGATAAATTAAAGGATTATCTTATCTTATTAAAAACGTAACTGTGTACGGAGATTCTTCCCGAGGGAGAAAAGGTTAATTGTGTTGTTTTCTTTTTCTTCAGCAACATCCTGTCTTCGAAGAAACATGTGCACACTCACTCACTTAGTCACTCACACACACTCTATTATGTCCTGGCTTCTCTCCTCTCAGCCTGTTTGCTTGATCTGGTGACAGACCAAGAACAACATCGCTCTCCTCTCAGCGGTGACAGGAACTATTTGGGTGTGAAGAACTGGGGGTGTAGTTTCTCTTTGGTTCATTGAGAATGTTGGCAGACCCACCGAACGGTCTCACACGTCGCTGCTAACGCTTGAATATGCGCGTGTGTTGCGCATGTCTCCGGCCAAGAGATGTGTGCTGCAGTCCAGCGTAGCCAGCGGTCTCTCTGACAGACTTAACCATAGAACATAAACTTCATCCAAAGTCTCTAACGCGGGCTGAGCACCTTACAAAGCTAAGATGCGATCCAAAGCAGTGTTGATACGAAGAATAACTGCTTTTCTGTTGTAGACGTGCTGGATTCTGGCCATGAAGTGCTCTTGAACAGTTCACTTGACCCCTAAAATCCTGCTTACAAATTATTAACACAAGGCCGTAAGTAAAAGCTAATATGCACACAGAAGCATCGTAAAATATTTTAGCATATTGTTCAAATTTTCCTTTTTGGTCGGTTGAGGTTTTCATGTCTCTGATTTATTTGATGAAATACAACTTCATGTTACTGTCGTGTACCGTTTACTTTATGAAAGCTAATAGATGCTAACAGAATTTTTAGCTAATTCATGCTAATGTTATGAAAACACATTTGCACTAACCTCGGGTCACTTTGACATATTCACCCTCTGCCAGTGGGTGAGAGGGAGTTTTATTAGTAACTATTTCATATTATTAACTATGTTGAATCCCCTCTGCGTGTGTGGTTAAAGTGCCCTTGAGCAAGGCACCCAGCCCCCCTGCCCTCCACCCCACCACAAACTGCCGCGTGGGTGGTACACATGCTCCAAGTGTGCTCACTGCTCCTTGAGTGTGCACTAATGAACGGGTTAAAATGCATACTTGGCCAATAAAGCTGATTATACATTTAAACATTAACTTCAACAGCGAGTAGAATTTGTTGCAGCCTTAAAATAGCGTTAACTAGAGTGAACGCCTTAAGACATCCGCTCTGAAAATAGAAACTTTCTGTTTTTTGTTTTTTTAAGTGGAACAGTGAGTAATCCAAAAAAAACAAAAAAAATCAAAAATGTGCGAATGGGTTTGGGTTTGCACAAGCACAAAGGACACAGGTAGCTCTTGTGTTCCAATTTCCCGGCTGTTCAAACAAAGGTAGAGGTGAGGTGCTCGCTTACATGACGACAAGAAAAGACAGCCTTGATGGTCAAACAGTACTGTGCAACGATTTCTCCAAAGTGATTCAGGATTGCTTGACCACATCTGGGTCTTAATGGATTTTCTTTGTTACGAGAAAAAGATAGAGACGCGGGGAAAATGCAAGGTATGAGCGTGCGCTGGCCATTAGTGGCTGCTGAGTCACTTCTCAAATCAATGCATTGACCCGAGGATTAACCTGTGTTTGAGGTTAGTGTACATGGAGCGTCATCACATCTGAGGTGATTGCGTGAACTTGGACAGGAAGAGGAAAAAAAAACCACATCTGAACATTTGAAAGTTGACCCTTAAACTCCCAATATTCACACCCAAAGCAAACAAGTACAAAGGTGATTAAGAGGATCATTTAAAGGGGTTGTTGTTCACTGCCCAACACAGGTGTCGTGTTTCAGCAGACTTGAATACACCAGGGCAGACTTGCAAACGCATCCGGTTGCAAGTCTAAACAATTTAAAACAATCAGGAGAGTATAAAGAATCCACCGCCAAGATCTTGGCAGCACCTCTGGGAGAAGATTGAAACAGAACAGAGTACCACTTTCACTTTCGCTAATGCCTTCTCCTAAACTGCATCATGTTTCTCTATTTAGATTTGACCCCGATCAAGGAACTTGAGGCTTGTAACCGTACATTTTGCTTGTCAGCATCTGAGTTTCTGCATTCATTTTTAATTATGTAAGCAAATAATTACTGAATAATTTCAGTTAGAAATCAAGTCGTAGTGGGAGTGGAACTATAGCAGCAGACCAGAGGTTTAACAATGTTAAACTCCTTGATATTGAATTAAGTAGTTGATTGAAACTGCTGCATTGGAGTAAGTGGAAATAATCTGAGGAGTCGCTTTTGATTTTCACTTTGATAGAGAAACTCACTCTTGTGGGTGTCAGATGTATTCAGTGTTAATGGTAGGGCAACCTCACAACAGCAAATAGAGAGGCTTTGCAGCTGCCCTCTTCATGGTGTTACTATATTTAATAAGATGCCAGTAATGTCAAATTGTAAGTCTGAAAAACATGCCATTTATATCCAACTATAATCCTGCTAGTATCAAGAACTGATTTATCCTGGAGTATATGCTGATAAGGTGTTATCACTGTATCACCTAATAGTTAATAATTAATAGGATCGCTTGACCTTGTCCGTCCTATCAGATATCTTATCTGATAGGACCTTAATCTGATTGAAAGTTACAAAAGTTACAATAACTTGCTTTGAATCTCTTACCCCGACTCTGTTAACTTGGCTGCAATCGTACAAGAATCAGTTAACGCCTTCAGTGCTTCCTCTTGCAAATATTCTCACAATTACAACCATTTATTAATTGTAACCGCTTGTCTTGTGAAGGGGTCATGGGGGGGTGCTGGAACCTATCCCAACTGTCACAGGGCGAGAGACGGGGTACACCCTCGACAGGCCGATGCACAGAGACGGACAATCATTCACACTCACGTGCACACCTACGGCCAATTTAGAATCACAAGCTTGTCTTTAGATGGTGGGAGGAAGTCAGAATATCCGGAAAGAACCCACGCAAACACAGGGAGAACATGAAAACATCCCCAGTCGACCTGGATTGGAACCCGGAACCTTCTTGCTGTGAGGCATCAATGATAACCTCCATTCCCCCCGTGCCGCCCACAATTACAACCATGTGTTTGTAAAAGGCTTGTTAAAAGCTGAGGTGGACTTTGTTCAGCCGCAGCCTTGACAATGTTCCCACAGCTTTCGTTTTTCTGATAAAAGCAGCTGATCAACACTTTAGCTAATGTTTTCGTGTGCAACTTGAGAGTCCCCGTTTTTGGCCTCGCCATCCCACTTCTCTGGGATTTTTGTCTGTGTACGCCACTATGGTATGCCTGCGGGACAGGCGTCATAAACTAGGTCCAATGGTCTCTAAAGGATTGGAGTTGGGCTGTGCCACTTTTGTAATTGATTGACTTGACCTTAATTTAGCAGACGTAGATGAGTCTGATAATTATTCACGTTCAACCCATTTGACTGACGACAGGTGTCCCAGACACTGGTGCCAAATCAACAGGTCAGGTGTATGCTGTATGCATCCAGAAAGCCTGACTAGTGGTCCAAAACAAAACAATATCCAGTTTACTATATTCTTCTTCCGGTAATAACTGAGAACCTGTAACTGGGAAGGAAGTCATTTTCTGTGGATTGATTATCAATTTTGACACCATAAACTTTTATTATTTTAGTACAGTTGAAAATCTTGGCCGAGTATGTTTGGCCTTGACGTCTGACCACTATGTCAGCTCTGAGTAAACTGTTGAGTTGTGATAATGCGCCACTGGGTAAAATCTACCACCTTCCTGTGAGGCTCCAACAATGTGAACGTGTGCTTTCTGTAGTTTCAGTTTAGTGGATTCACTATTTACAGTAAATACCTTTCAGTGAGGCGAAAGTAGTATTGTATTCAATCCACACAAACATTAAGAAAAACTGAATATAACACAAAGAACCAAGAATTTCTTCCATAATGTTCCTTTCCTGCAGCTGACTTTCAACTCTTACATGTCAGAGCATCCTTTAACACGACGAGAAGAGTTTTTGTAACCTCTCTGCTCAAAGCTCCAGCACAAGCTTCCACAGAAATATAGAGGAAGCGTTCAGTTTTGGACATTGTCCTGTTCATCCTCTTACATTCTGTTATAACGGTAATAAAGTTAACTTAGTAACTTCTGGTTAAGATTGGAGGCAGAAGTGCTTCAATATGCAAATGCCGGTGTAAGGTATACCCCGGATGTTCAAACTAGATGCGCATTTCTTTTGCATGTGGTCAACAACCAGTTCTGCTCTGCTGCTCTGCTGGAGCCGATACTGACCTCATGAATTTCTAAGATAATAACTGCACATGAAACTTTTTTTTTTGTCATATTCCCCTTTGATGGAGGGATAAAACAGAGCCAACACAGAAACGATCTGGCTCGTCCTGTCTGATCAGGCTAGTGAGTTAACAAAGAAGGCCGCATAAGGGTGACACACCTTTTTACTATTATTAGCAATCGGCATGAAAATAAAGACGTTTTCATATTGTACTTGGAGTGAAACCATAGCTGCTAAAATGTACAGAACTACCAGCGTTGTCCAATTTTTGGGGGGTAAAAAAACAGATCAATTTTCAAGTCTTAAGATACAGTATATCCTAAACCTACTGCTTATTAATTTACATTGAAAATCTTCCATTTGCACACATCTGAAATGTCAGCTAATTCGTATGTATGACCGGTTCAGACTTGTCAGCGGAGTTCACTGTCACAAAATGACTTTTGTATTTCCTTAATCTTTCCTATGTAAAACTTTGACTGTATAAAATCAATAAAATAATATAAAATGTAGAATGTGCTCTGGTGTACTTAAATTAGCGAATGCGTTTTCACAGATAGTTTCGTGTTGAGATGGCTCACTACAATGTCCATGTGCTTGTTTTCAACTGGACTCTTTCCCGAGTTGCACACTCTTAAATACTGCCAACTGTTTAGCTTTCAACTTTCAAAGCCCTCTCCCCCTACAGCAGTTCTGCTACACTAGTAACATACAGTATTTTTGCTCGTCTGTCTAACATCGGACGAGTATTAATTTCAGTGCATTTCCATTATTAGTTTAAAACCTCATAATGTTTATGGAACACTCGACGTGGACGGATGGACTGGATGGAAGTGCTTGGAATGTTCTATTATGCGCATGTAAGTTGTATTTTATGTGTTTCTACATAAACAATCTCCATTTCTGCAAAACAATTAGTGGCTTTGAAAGCTTATCAGTGAAGTATAAAAGCCAAGACGTTCTGCAGAAAAAACAAAAACACCCTTGATGGACATTCTGAAAAACTTCTAGACTTGACTGGAGCGTTTTGTGTTCAAGTCCCAGAGGACTCAAAGCAATTAGTGAGTTTGAAAACCCACAATACACTCAGAATATGGGTTACTGGAGCCATAGGGAGCACACACCACTTCCTCCCGTTAACTCGACTATTGGCAGTAGAAGCGGTGGTGGTGTCCATGTGAATAAGCCCAAACAGAAACACAGGATTTCACTGTGAATACAGATCTGTGCTGTAAAACAAACAGGTTCGGGTTCATTTAGGCCTAATTGTTTTTGAAGCTCAGACATGTGCCAGCCTATTGTGCGTTACAATGTCTTAACTTTCCACGAGGATTAATAAGGTCTATTGTCCCGGTTTAGCCTTGACCATATTACATTTCCTATTTATACTCCAGTTAGCCTCTCCTTGCCAGGCCTTAAATCTTTCTTACAACACATGACAGCACCACACAGCAGGAAACCGTTTATGCCACCGACCAAAATCTACACAAATGAAGAGTGAAATCTACGCCCTGTAACTTTCTCATTCGTGTTAAAGAGAAATCACACGTATGGTTTACCGCCGTCGCCGGAAATGTTTTACTTAATGGATCTTACTGTGTGTTTTCAGGAAGTCCATATTTAAACACATTAATTGTAAGGATCCTGTCATTAGAGGCTACCAAACCACTCTGGAATATGATTTCACTACGCTGGTAGGACCTGCCGACAAAAAACTGTACAATAAGGATTGTGATCATAAATTCTTAGACTTGGAAGTTTTAGACTAATCAGGCAAAACATTCAAATCACATTCCTAATAATGTGTAGGTCTCCCTTGTGCCTCCAAAACACTTGTGATTCATCAGAGAATAGACATGGGCCTTCTGAGTGTGTCCTGTTGTGTCTGGCAACAGACTGGGTTGAGGGGAGGATCCTCTGTGGACCAGACTTGTGCCAGTGCATCTAGTGAATTTGGAGAAGAGGTCAAAACCTTGTGCTGTTGTGTGTGTCCCTGTGTCAGGCTGCATCCTGCTGGGGGTTGCTGCATCCTGCTGGGGGTTGCTGCTGCCATCAAGGAGTGTCACTGCTATGGGGTGGGGGTGCCTGGCCTGTTCTAGGTGGGTGCTACATGTCTAGGTAACATTAACATCAATGCCATGTCAAAAGGTTTCCCAGCAGAACACTGGACTGTAACAAGATGGTCAATGGTATTTACTTCTCCTGTCAGTGGTCTTAATGTTGTGGCTGATTGGTGTATATCACAAGAGAATAATGACTAATAATCTGATGAATATACAGTCTATGGAGAAATAGAGGTCATTGGCTGCTTTTGTGTTTGCATAATGAGCAAATTGTTGGGTATTTAGAGAGATTAAGGGGCAACAACAACACAGCTATTTGTCCATATTTAACAAGGGTGGTGGCACTAGTCAGCTCCTTCAAATCCTGTTATGGGTGATTCATTTAATCATTTTGTGCTAACAGAAGGGCAAAGGGGGAAACAACTCTTCACTCTACCCCTCTCCAAACATGCCTCAGGATACAAAACTCGGATCTAAACGTCCAGCTCTCTTTACATCTCAACCGGAGTGAGGAAATCACGGTTTCTGGCAACCACTCTCCAGGACCACAGTCATCACGTCTAATGGGCTTTTCGGTGAAAATCTAATTAAAAACGGGATGGTAAGTAGATGACTTGTTTTCCTCACATTTCTCCAGAGTGACTAATACCTCTCAACGGGACTGCCCACACCCCCTGCCCTTCTTCACAAGCCCATACTAAAATGCACAGGTACCAGCATTATTACTGAACATCAGGGAACTGTGATTCTATCATCAAGTTTTGACGCAATGGAAAATTAGCAGAAGAAAAACCAAAGGATCATCTGGCTCAACTTATTATATCTTTCTACACACAACTCCGCTGCAGAGTTGGGCTTTAGTTACTTTGATTATGATTAAAATAAATGCATATATTAAAGGAAACCTGAGCACATCATCACACACCTTTCTACACAGCTCCCAGAACCTCCCTATATCCCGACACCTGCGATATAATCATTGCCAGGGTGTAAAGCTGCAAAACTGCCTTGATTACGCCCAATAAAGTGCAGACTTTGGCCCAACTAACATCTAACACTCTCGTAATAGCGCACCACCTGGACGGGGCCTGTGGGCCTGTTGCTGTTCAGGATAGTGGAAGCATGGAGAGGTAAAAAGGTAAAGGCCATGCGTGGTGGCGTATAAGCAGTTGTTTCCTAGACACTAACCAGACACAGTTATTCAAATCGGGTGGTTTTTTCAGCACTGGAAGCCACACAGGCCTTTGCTGGGCAGCATCTCTTCCCTGTGCTGACCTGCCAATCTGTGCACCAGACTCCCAACACTGACATATTTCAACCACCCACTCCTCAACTTCACTCAGGTGCCACATCAGACCCCCACCCTTTCCCTAAAAAGTGTGTTTGTGTTTTTTCTTTAGTGAGAGAGGAATTTGGGCTCTGAAATCTCTCTCACTCCCCACTCCTCTTCCCTTCCCTTCCCGTGTTTTTGTCCCTGCCGAGCTTACCGAGAAGCAACAGTTTCAGCTCCCGGCGTGCGTCCCTCTTATCCCGGCGGAGCTGCCTTTCGATCTCGTCGTTGATCCGCCTGGCTTCTTTCGCCTCCTCGCTGAGGCAACACGCCATTATGGACTCCAGGGTCATCCTCTCTCCTTTCTTTTTTTATTGTTTTTAAAGAAAACGCGCACTTTTCCGCCTTTTTCTCCCCACTCCTCTCACTGACTCATCCAGATTTCAGATTTTCGTCAGGGTTTTAAAACAACAACAACAACAGCAGCAGAGGCCCGTGTGAACGCCAAATAACGTCCTCATACAGGCCTACGTGGGGTGAAATAACGCGTGGACGCCCTTGTAATGAGCCTGTACAGCGCAGATTGTGGTGGAAAGGAAAATGAGATATTTGAGAAATTATTGACCCCCCCTCCCCCCGTTTCGGTTCGCTTTCTGTGCCTCCCGACAGCCTCGAAACGGCGTCCAAAGCGGTTTCGTTTGGATATCCGTGCAGTCTTAATTGGCGTAATCTGCTTTTGCGTCTCAATATGATCAACAGATCCTTTTAAGACACATCCTCCGTGCTGCTCCCGTGTGTGATCTCGTTAAAGCATTGTCATCCGTGGCCGGCCACCCTCTCCGTAAAGTCTTCAACGCTGAAATCTAACAATCAAAATAAAATAAAATCCTTGCGTTCAAGTTTGCCGTCTGTGGACGTGGGGGCGACAGCAAAACAACTCATGAATAAAGCCTGTCCGTTTGTTTTCCAATGGCTCGGCTCCCGGGCGTGGTAAGGCAGAATATGGCGGACTTTCACTCCAATCCGCTAGGCTGGGATACAGTACAGTTATCTCTCTCTGTCTGCTCGAAAAACCAAGAAAGCCACACACAACATTTCAGACGGAGCTCTGGACACAGCCGGGGTAGATGTGGATCCCGGTTTGGCTCGCAGGGCGCACACGTCCGCGGCTCAGCTCCTGGATGAGGAGATAGGGACAGACGGCGCGCTGTTGCCTTTTCCCCCGGACCAATCTTCTCCTTTTCCTCAATTCTCTTCATGTATTTTTATTACAGAGGCCATCCACTCCTCCGCTGGCACGGTGACGTCGGCCTCCCATCGACTAGGGGGGGAGTGTCACGTCAAACAAGCGCCACACAAGTATTTAAACCCCAACCTGTGGAATAGAAAATGCGTATGAATGGACGTGTTGAGTCCATTGTCACCACATTCAGCTGTACTTTAATCACGGCTGTGTCCTGTCAGTTAATGTTAATGGAAAATATATATTTAGAAAAAAAGCAACTAAATCTGTACTTGTTATAATGTCACGATGACCACATGCACTGGGCTGGCTCTTCAGTCTGATTTGGCTGCAGTGGACTCGCACAGCAGTGTGCAACCAAATAGCACTGCAGTAAATTGTGAAGGTCATTATGTTCTATTTTTATTGCGACAGAGAGGTGTTAATTCAACTGCAGTCAGTTCTGGAGCTGTTGTGCTACTAATGTGGTCTCCCTCTGACATATAATCAGTGGTGGAGGAAGTATTCTACCTGTGCTTAAGTACTAGTGGCACAGTGTGAAGGTACTAATGTCACAGTGTACCTTCACACTGTGACATTAGTACCGTGTGTAATGTAATTTAAGCATTAAAAGTGCCCAATGTCCTGTGTTTAAAGTTTTGCACAATTTAAAAATAAGACAAGGCAAAGATAACAATCTAATCTGCCATGCAGGGGGAGGCCTAAAATCCATGTGAACCTATTGGAAACGTTCACCTCAATAATAACAAAATCTTATCACAATCTTATAAAGAACACAAAATGTAACATAAATAATAACTACATAATATACATGAAACTGATAGCTGACTAACTAGTAGCTTAATAAAATGCACTTCCTGGCAGTCTACACATCTGGATTGGCTCCTGAGCAGAAAACAAAAATAAAAAACATGGATATGGACAAGTCTGATCATTATTGGTCATGCGTTAAAGTAAAGGCTGTTATATTTGGCTGAGTTGGAGCTCATATTGAACTATGTTGTAATTAATTATTTGCTAATTGTCTCCAATAATCCATCAATTGTCATATTTCTCAAAATATAAATATAAAAACGTGATATGTCTCCCTCTAAGATGTAGTGAAGTCGAAATGGAAATAGAAAAGCACATGTCACTCAAGTGAAAATACCTTGACTCCTCTAGTTTTATGTACATAGCTGGAAATTATACAAATACGCCAACACTTGTTAAAACCCAAATACAAACATTTTGCCTTCATGTAGGTTGTGATGTTTAGATTTGTTGTTGCTCTTTAGAGTGGCACTGTTTCAAGTTTAAGGTCACTTTGACGTTTGAGTCTCTGTATTGTGCCGCATTGCATTAAGCTAAGTGCAGCTAGAGTAGAATTAAGTCTGTCTAGCTGTGGTCATTAATATTTATTCACCTGCTTGTAAGCGATTGTCCTAGTTTCAGGTGGTCTGCAAATGCAAACCATATGTTGAGTAATATGCTGATTCAACATATTAACTTAAACTGTAGAATATCATATACAAATTACAGATTAAGTTTGGCTCTCAAGTGTTGATCTGCTTTAGAGGGCTTCCTGTGTTTAAAGGCTAAGCTTTTTTTCTTAGTGGATCACATGTTGTGCTCCACCTGTAACACTGACTCAACTACAAATCACTTCACCCCACTGCTCTGCTTTGTTTCCTACATTAGCAAACAGCCCCATGCTACTGTTATCTAGAACCTTAAAATGCAAAACAGAAGTCTTAGTAAAATTAGATAAGCAGATCTGCCCAAAACGTTAATGACTTTTTAATTTCATCATAAAACATTTGTTGTACTACAACATAAACTCAACTGTACAAGGCATAAATGAAGGGGTGAGGCAAACAGATCATCCAAAACCAGGTCTGAGTTGGGGTTTTTCAAAAGTGAAGTTACTTTTTTTGTGTCTTGTTTCAGTGAAACACTAACGTGAGCAAAGAACTGTGCAAGTACAGTACAGTACGTCATATGCAGCGGAGAAGACAGGCATATGGCCAGTCTGGGGTCAGCGTTCACTTTGGGGTTGCACTGAATACAGTATCTTCCTCACAAGCCCACTGCAGAAAAGACACTGTTTAGGGTGAGCTTAAAAAGTACCAAATGCACTGTGTATGCAGCATAAATTACTGAAAATAAGACATACGTAGGTAATGAAATCCCTAGAGCAAACTAGACTTTTTAAAATACAATGAGGTGTACACAGACACCATGTCCAGGTACAATGCTCTTCTAGACTGCACGCCCAAGTTGCTTATGCCGTCAGTTCATTTTCAGTGTTTTGTCAAAAAGGTTCAGAGGTATTTGCGGCCATTTTGCATAATCCAAAGAGATCAGGAAATACTGAATGAAAGGGTTCCACGTTTTGCTCTTTATTTTAGAGATCTAATGCAAAGCAGCTTGTAGCTGAGATATTAGAGCACACTATGTCCTTCTACTCTCTCACTGTGCATTTCTCTCTGCATTTTTGCTCTTGGTTCTCACACAACATTACATTGTTGGCAGTGTCTTTCCAGAGCGCTTCACACTGAGATTCATCCTGCACTTGAAGCTTGAATCACTGTTTGAGGACTGAATAATGTCAACGAGACAACTTGCGTCATCAAAAAGCTCGGTCAACCAATAAACTGCTGTCTTGTTACTCATAAAAGACACATGATAGTATAGTCGCTTTATTACAGTGCAGCAGGCAACGAGTCTGCATGCCACTTCTGGGTGTCCCTGCAGACATTTCTTTCTTTCTGTATGTATCTACTTGGACTAAGAGCCACACATAAATATATACAGTTTATGCCAAAACAGAAAAGAAGCACTGTTTTTCTGGGATTGCTGACATAATGTCAACAAAAGCCAAGATTAATGCAATCATAATTACATTACACATTTAATAAAGAACCACACATTACAGGCAACCTCAACTGGATTACATCTATATTCCAGGCTGTATTTTACAAGAATCTGTAATATCTTGTTGGTCAGCCCCTCAACATTGAGGGGTTTCATAGTTTCAAAACCCCCTTAGCAATAAAATCCAATATAGCCAAGAAACTTTTATTGGCGTGTGGGTGAATCAGCCGTGTCCTTATAAGCCTGTTGGGTAATATTTATAATGCAGTAACCAACAAAACTAAAGCTATACTTTTAAATTCATTAAGATGTTCTTGTAGTTGTCTATTGTGTATATTTGTGAATATACTCATCTTATAGTAGACATTTAGTCTGCTCTACCACAGATTTCCTCTGAGCCATTATTGTACCACTTTGCTTGGAAGATGATCTCACTGTTGCACAACTATGTGTTTGGAAAATCTTTAATATGTGGCTGGGCAGGTTCTTCACGTCTACATCTGGAAATGTCTTCTTTTAGCTCTCTAACATATGGGTTTATATGAGTTCATTTCTACTTCAGAAGCAAAGGTGGGAAAGGCTTGAAAACTGCTACATGTGGAAGTTCATAATTTAATACTTTATTCAGTGTTATTATGAAGAGCAGCTAAGATATTAGGATTGTAGGGGAGTGGGAATCACCTGGACAGCCTCTCTGATGAGTCCCCTCTTTAAATCTGATTATTCTTATACTGACCGATAAAAACATGGTAATGTTTCAGGTCTTCGTTATATATTTTAATCTCTCTCCTCAAAAAATATGCCAACATAAAGCACCTCGGTCTAAAAAACAACAACAGGTGGGTTATCTCTAAAACTTTAGAGAACGTAAGCGAAACAGCAGCAGGAGAATAACAAAAGGGACATGTGCGCATCTATAAAGGGCCCCCCGTGGTACAATGTTCAGCGTAACAAGAGTTCCGCCCACTTCGAAAAAAAAGAAGGAAAAGAAAACAGCAGTAATGGCTCGTGTCGCTGCCAAGTGGTGATGGAATAGCCATACATACTCATATCTGTATATGTTTTTATTTTTATAAAACGTGTTATATTTAACTGATACAACATGCTTCTTTTGTATGAGATTTGTAAAACTCTTTCACACTCAAAAGTTTTAATTGAGGTCAGCTCACATAGGTATTGAACAGTGTTGATTGTTGCTAACTAAGTGGCCTATTGAGACCACTTAAACTGGGGCGTCCCAGTAACTCAGCACTCCATTGCATGTAATGCACTTGTTAAATCCCACTCATGAAGTCTGGTTTTATCAGACTATAGCAAGAAGACAGAAATCAGAGCTTCACTCTAGAACCCCGAAAATATGACATGAGAAGAAAATGGTAAAATATTTTCAATAGAGTTAATGTTAGCTGTCCCGGAATCTGCCCAATTTGTCCCAGATTTGCAGCTCAGGGAATCATTGAGCCCGTGCCTGTAATGAGGGTCAACCAGCCAGCTCTCTAAAGGGACACTCAAGCCACACAGGTCAGTAACATTTTAACCTGTTAAGTGTTTTCAGCACAATCATGTTTAAAGAAGACATTCATCTTTAAACAAATCATGGTCCACGCTTTAGGCTGAATACCACGGCACCACAACTATTCTTTTATGAGCTAAAAGCAAAAGACATAAGACAGGTTTATTCATCACACGTATGAAATTTCCTTGTCACAGTAGACGGAATTTAGCAAAAAAATATCTATACAGAAAACAGTGACAACTATGGTTGACATCATTTTCATTTTGCACTTATATTTCAGCCAAAACAAAACTTTCTGTCTTCCTTCTGTAAAATTGGACACTTTTGGGAGTATGAGTATAAAATGTTCCAATAGATACTAAGTTGTCAGATAAGGTCAGAGATGTTTAGTAAGCAGCATGATGACAGTAGTCAGTGTATAGTGTCCATGAGAGTGTGCATAAGGCTGGACTTCAAAGTTACTGAGGTATTCTTGTCAAGGAATATAATAATATGCATTGCTGAAGCACGGTATCTTATCATGATGATTAGGGCCTTAGGGCGGGACCTAGTTTTGAGACCCTGTTCTCAAAAAGGTCCCTTTGACACAGTTCAGTTATAAGACCTTCATTATTTCATCTGACATTGTGCTGCACTGTGCACATGACACAATTCCACAGAGACAATGAACAGAAAACAGGAGGGTGTCAGTCGGGTCCCAACATTTTATTTTAGACCCAGTTCACCCTGAAACATTAATTTGGAGGCGTAGAAACAATTCGAATTCATCACATGTATAAATGGTCTGATTTTAATCTATTTCCAGCGGGAACATGGTAATGGAAAGTGGTACAGACAATGAGGGAGAATGGGGTTGGTTATGAAACAAAAGTAAATCAGACTTTTATTTTGGAAGGGAAAGAACATCCAATGACTTCCTTCCCCGTGTCACGTGACCGCGCCCTCGCCTGGATACGAGAAAGCGTCGCCCCGTGGTCGCTACGGAGGGAGGGATGGGTCGGTTGTAGTTAAAAAGACACTTTCCCACGCAGTTTGGACAACTTACTGTCATGGCACTCTATGGGAAACGATTCGTCGTCGTTTCTGTAACGACTATACTACATTTTAACGTCTGTACATCCACGTTTTAGTGGCACTATTGCATTAATCTAACTTAGCATGACAGGTAAAGATTAGTTAGCATGCTAGCGAGCTAGCTGCACAGCCCCCGCATCACCCAGCGTTCACACCTGCCAGTGACAGGTAAGTCATTATGCTCTGGTTCTCTACAGGAGTGTGTGGACCCCGATTCATCTGGCATTTTTTTTTCACTATTAGTAACTACGATTATAATCCCGCGGGTGTTGTTACATAATGATTGCCAGCATAGTTCATAGCAGGTGTTTTCGAGCGACTAATTCCTTGTGACAGTAATGATGCGGCTCTAATAGGATTTGAGCCCTCTCCTTCCTGTCGCTTGTTTGAGGAGACGAGTACGCCCGGATGGGGAAGGAGGAGCTTAGCTGTGCGTGTGAGAAAACAATGTTTGTGTGGTTTAATCTCACTTTGTACAAGGTGTTTGCAAGATATTTTGAGGCAATATGTGTGTCAGCACTGATCTCTCTGTTTGATGCATTATAATTTACAGCAGGAACATATTTAGCTGCATTGGTAGCCTTAACATCAAATCTGCTGCAGATTTCTTCCCGTAGGTTTGTGTCTAATCAGTTAATTAATTGAATTGAACAGCTGAACTGTTGCAGGGCTGCAGTGAGGCTTGAGTTACTGCCCTGTACCATTACCACTTAAAATGGGGAGTCACAGACCTTTAGTTGCCTGTGTGGAGAGCCCGTACACCCATGACCTTCCCAGTTTAGTGCATTCCCATGGTTTGATAGCATTTCTTTCCGTGTCCATCACTGTGGCTGCAGGTTCTTAAGCAGACATGGGCAAACTACAGAGCAAGTTTCGCAAGAGGTCTGATCTCTACAGGTGAGATGTGAAGAACACTTTGTGTCCTCATAAGTACTTATGATTACAGTATGTCATCGCTGTAGAGGTAAATACAGTTAGCATGTATCCCCTGGAATAACTCATGAAACAAACTGTACTGTAAAAATGACTGTATAAAATATACATGATTGATAGTCGTCCAAAAAAGTGTTGGTGAGGAATATTTTTGTCTTAATAAAGTTTTGAGAATATTTTTTGTATGATCTGTCGGTGTTTTCTGTGCAGGGCATCTCAGGGAGAGAAGGGAGATAATACCTTCGACAGTCAGGTTTTGCAGTATGAACCTGTCCATCATGGATCTGTCAACACTGTGACCAATCTAAGCCCAGATCTGTGTGTTTCTGGTGGGAGTGACCAGGTAAAATAATGCATTTTTATTCAAAATTACATTGCCGTTGTGTTGCGTGCTGTTGCCGTTGTTAATCTGCCAGTATTTTTTCCAGCTCTTTAGAAATTTTCAAATCCAAAATTCCCTTGTGTAATGGTTTTAAATAGAGTCTGTCATTGCCTTATTACCCATACTTTAAGTTTAGAGAGTCATGATACTGCACTGTAGCCTGTCCCAGCTGTCATTAGGCAGAATGCAAGGTATAACGTGGCAGGTCCTCAGTATAGATGGTTTCAATTTAGAGAAAGAATTTCCCCATGAGGGATCAATAAAATCAAATTAAATAAAACATTTAAATTAAATCACAGCCTACAGAGCAAACTTTCCAAAACAACTTATCCCAAAAACATTGTTCAGTTAAAATATTTATCCTGACGGTTAAAAAAGTATGATGGACCTTTTTGTGACCAGTGCCTGTGTGTGGGTGTCCATTCATCAATGTAGACTGTGGTGGTGTACAACTGGAAACAAGGCCGGATGTGTCAGTCCTTCCAGGGCCACAACCGAGAGGTTACCAAGGTAACATCAATATTGTGTGCGCTATTGTGTGACGCTGTTCACAGCTCTTGCACATTTCACGTTTACGCGTCTTCTCCTCTTATCTCCTCCATGCTTCTGTCTATCTGTCAGGTGGTTTGCTACCCTGGTAGCACATGGATCTTTAGTGCCTCCCGGGACAAGACTGTTCTGATGTGGGACCTAAACCAGGGGGACGAACCTATTCAGGAATTTTGTGGGCATGAGCTGGTGGTCAATGGCTTAGCTATCAGCCCAGGTACATATTGCATACATGGACACTCAATAGGTCATCTGAGTCATGCGTAAAATTGTCAAAAATCTTTTTATATTGCTTCAAATGAAGTTGCTTGTCCGTCAGAATGCACTGTAAAACTTAAGTGTTACCAAATGTACTCTATTATATCTCTGTGGAGACTGCATCTTATTTATCCCACAAACTGAAACAGCGTAATTATATTTGCATGCTACCATTTTGCTTGTACCATTGTTAGTTTGGCTTTCATCTCCTCCTTCAGCAGATGAAGGAATCATCTGCAGACTAAATAAACAGAAGTGATATAGCTATAATTTGAGATGTGATATAAACAGCTCAAAAAGTCTGAGCTTGTATCTCTGAACGGATTACATGCTCATGATGCTGTTGCTGCACCAGATTAAGTAGGTTAACCTTCTACCTTTGCTTTATTGAAATAGTACTAAATATCTATTCTCAACACAACATAACTATATTATTATCTAAAATGGTTTAATTGGAACTGAATTACTGAAGAAAATAATACCCATAGCTTGTGGATGCAGTAGTTTTATGCACATCTCAGATGATCTGACCAGATGCATCTGTTTTTATTGTGGTTTGTAGATGGGAGAAAGCTGTGCACCGGCTCTCGTGACAACTGGATGTGCCTGTGGGATATAGAATCTGCAAAATGTGAACAGAGACACAACATCTCTAGAAACCTGGTGAGAATGAGAGTTGGCACTTCCGTGGTCTGCACTTTCTGAGAACTACGCACCCTAGATCTCCTTAGGTGTATGCCTGAGCATGTAATCACAGTTTTGTAATCCTGTGTTCATGACCTGCAAAGTACACACTTTTCCACTATCCTGTCCCTCTGTTCAGGTGACTCATGTGTGTTGGGTCCCAGCCAGCTCCTCTATAGTCCAAACCTCTGAGGATAAGACCATAAGGTACGGAGAGATTTTCCACTGCTGTTTATGCTGCAGATGCATGTGTGGCATACATACAAATTCTGTGGAAATCCATTTTGTTTGCAATGAAATATACTGACCATTGCAGGGCAGGACTAATTATTAGAGTAGTGATGCCAGGGATACTGCAAAAACTAAACCGCCCGTTTAGCCACTCATTTAATGCTTTTATCCAGATTGGACCAGCCAGAATCTACCTGCACCTTGCCAAGTAGGATCTTGGGATTGTGCCTAAACTCTCACATAGCAGGTGGTGTAAAGAGAAAGAGGAGAATCTGAAAATGTAAAGCATGCTAACACTCAGCGAACACCTTCTTCTTTACATTTGACGTTTTGTGCAGTTAGATGCCTTTGCTTCAGTTTTGTTTTTTGGACGTTCTCAGATGATATTCAGTCCAGCTATATATAAATAAATCAAGGTGTGCTGAATTCCTCATCTGCTTGTAGGAAACAGATATATTGTCCTCGTTAAATGTTAATTTCTTTTGTGCCTTAACTGCACAAATAGTGTTCCATTGTACTCGTCATTTGTTAAAAAAAATAAATAAATACACAACCCTAAGGGCACTGAAGGTTTCCAAAACACTGGGTGTTGTTGAGCTTCATTCTAGTCCAGAACGTTTATATGTGAAAGAAAAATATACTGCTACATGTGTGTCTACATTCATGTGTACTGTTTGTTAATGTGTACAGGGTGTGGGACAGCCGTACGTGGCAGGTGACCAATACATTTCCAGCTAAGCAATACATCCAGACCCACTGTGACGTCTCTCCAAATGGTAACTACTTGGTGTCCAGCAGCAACGGCTTTGGAGGCCAGGGTTGTGAAGCCACGGTAAGATCATTATTTTTTGCGGCTGATGACAGTAAAGGTGTACAGATTGTGGATGGGGGTATTGGTTTTTAACACTAGTTTTAGCTATGGAGTGGATTTAGCTAACTGAAATCATGCACTGATACAGCACTATCACCGGTGTACTTTTTTTTTGCACTGACTGCCTCAGGTTTCAGGTTTCACCTCCTCAGCTAAAACAATTTCTTGTCTAATCTGGGTTTTTTGACATCAGTGAGCGATACGACGGACAAGTTACTTTGATGCGAGGATTTGATCCTGTAGTACAGCTGGAGTGATGCTTGGAATATAAAACATTAGGTACAACAGTGAAAACGGATATAAATCTTCATTCCCGACTGTAACAATGTTCAGTCTACGCTGAAAACACGTCAGAAAGGTGGAAATTCAGCCGTGTTTGTGTTATTGTTGAAATAATAGAAACATGTGTCAGTACAACACAATATAATTAAACAGTACTACAAAATGAAAACACAGCTGAATCGAGTGCCTTAAACTTCATGAAACTTCTAACACATTCTAATATAACACAGGGCTGTTATACTAGGAGGCATTTGTTTTCACTAGTGTACCTAATGAACTGGCAAATGAGTGTCACATTGGTGAGATCTACTGAGTAAGCTTCAAAAGTAGTTTCACTGTCATTAAGCCAAAGTTTAGCTGAAAAACGTCCCGTGGAATCTCACAATCTTAATTTGCATGTGGGAACACCATGTATCCGAGCTTTGCCATTTTATTTTCACCTTAATATTTTATGTCATGTCTGTTCTGTTGTTAATTTTAAGGTTTCCTGTCCTCTAGCAGATAGACATTGTGATTATGTAGTATGCTCCATGATACTTTAACAATATTCTGCCATCTTGTGCCATTCTTTTGGCCAGAATATCTTCAAATCTGTCCATGCAGATAGTTCTAATGCTACGATCATTTGTCATCAGTGGAGTTGTGTCTGTGCGTTCTTTAGCTCTGGGACTTGCGTCAGCCTGGCTGTAAACTTGTGGAGTACAGAGGCCATCTCCAAACCACAGCCTGCTGTGTGTTTCTACCTGTGCCTCCTGGTGGCACGGCTCGGGTAGCAACATCCTCCCACGACAACTCTCTCAAGATCTGGGATCAGAACACAGCAGGTAACACACCCACTCGTGGATTCAAACGTTAACGCTGAGGCGACTGCACACATTTCATTTTCACCCTCATCCAACTTCATCCCTGCCTTCCTCCCTTCAGTCTGTTTAGGGACGTTGTCTCTGGATGGTGCAGGTCCACTGGTTTCTCTGGCTCCCACTGATTCCACCAGTCTGCTGTGTGCCAGCTTCAACAACGGCCTCCACCATGTTCAAGTGAGCCAGGGATCACACCAGGCTCAGGGTCCCGGTGCAGGTTCAGGTGGCGCAGGCGGCCTGGACATTAAGGTTGTGGCTCGTTTTTGACAGCTCAGAAGAGCCTGTGGACATCAAGTCAGTCTTTTTTTTTTTTTTTTTTGCACATTTTTTGCTTTACTAGACTGCCATAAAGTGAAGAACGGCAGAAGAGATATGTGAAGGGGGTGATGCGTAAAGAAGGCAACTTTCTTTTCCAACAGAAGATACTCGTGAATACCCATCATAGCTACTCCTCTAGGAGGATGTTTTACTTTTAACTCCAAAATAAGCTTGGTTGGAGTCACCGTCAGGTTAATTTGACGGAGCAGAGGGCAGGAATTTCCCGCTGGGCCCCTATACTTTGGTGATTTGATAAAATCACACTTAATTTAGATATATGTATCGTGAGAAAATGTCCGAAATATGGACTGCAGCTCACCCTCTTGGTTGATACTATAACTGAGTGGTTCAAATTCTTGCAGTAATTATCAAAACATAAAAGACAAGCAGTGAATCTGGGGGTTTTGAGGCCCTTGGTGGTGGGGGGGCACCCCGTGCAGTGGCCCGCTTGTAGTATTGCCCTCATGGAACAAAAGAGATACACTGTGTGTTTTTTATGTTTTAATACTAAAACTAGATGGAACTGATGGTTCACACAGTCTTATGTTTTGTACTACTGACAGTATTTGGTGTAGTAGTTTTACACTACAGGCTCTTGTGGCACTAATTGCCTACAACAGGGGTTCCCAAACTTTTCCATGCCAAGGCCCCCCCAAACAGCATTAGCTTCTGGCTGAGGACCCCTTTGCAAACCCACAGACAATGCTACAAAATATGTCAAGAAAATATGTCAACTTATTTTTATTCACTATATAATAATATAATAATGATTAGAAAATAATTAGATTATATTTTTCTTATCTTCCCTCCAATTGTCTGAGGCCCCCCTAACGCACCCTGGCAGCCCCCACTTTGAAACCCACTGCCCTACAACACAAAGGCAAAAGCCCCAGATTCACCTGATGTCTGTTGGTAATTTCCTTTAAGCACTAACTTAGAGCAGAACTTAGTCTTAGAGCAGACAAATCAGCTGTTTCAGTGACACAGAATTATTTTCCTAAATAATGTTTAGGAGTTACAGTCAAGACTTTTGGTTTTGTTTGTCTGTCAGGTATAATAATAATAATATTGATTAGACTGAACTAGTTGTGACCTGATGTGTTAGATTTAATGAATGACTATCTACACCGTATTAACATGCTCTGTTTTTTAATCTACTTTTCAGTTGATAAAAAATTTTCTAATCCAGATTATATTTTTAAACAGAAGCTGTTGATAGACAGCCGTTTTGTGCAGCCAATATTTAAAATTTAATATTACTATGCAAAACACCAGAGTAATTAAATAATAATAATAATAATAATAATAATAATAATAATAATAATAATAATAATAATAATAATAATAATAATAATAATAAAAGAAAACAACTAATGGGAATAAAACAAAATCCAAAATAAAGATGTTCTGCAAACTGTCGGCATAAATCACACATCGCTACCAGTCACTTACTTCATGGATATTGTTTCACATAAAACTATTTTGTTTGGTATTTATCAACCACTGGACTAATCTTAATTCCCACTAATCAGTTTTTATTCAAGAGAAGCAGGAGAATAAAACTGTCAGGATGTGAATAAAAAAATAAATACATTTAAGGGTAATGTTTCCTCAGGCAAATTCAACCTGTGCATGCTAATCTGATGACATGTTTTGGTCCTATGTGGACGAGGATTAGGATGAATGGCAGTAAACTCAACTGAGATTGATTTACTTTTCTAATATTTAGGGAACACTGCCAGCAGTAGTCATCCAAAGGTGATCAGCCATTTGTGTTTTTTGACATTTTGTTTTATTTTGGTATTTGTCAGTTTTAATGTCACCAGAAGATTCTGTATTTGTTACTTTGATAAAGCAATAAATAATACATTTTATAATGTCACGAGAGTAAATCTTTGTCATTGTTCTTTGTGTCTGCTGAGATTAAACTTGATCACCACCTTATACTGTCATATGCCACTTACACTGATCAGGCATAATATTATGACCACCTTCCTAATATTGTGTTGGTCTCCCTTGTGCCTCTAAAGCAGTTGTGTCTCATCAGAGAATGGACATGGTTCTTCTGAGGGTGTCCTGTGGTGTCTGGCAGCAGAATGTAATTGGTGGGGGCTACTAGGTCCTGTGACTTGAGGGGAGGGGCCTCTGGATCATCCTTATTCCAGTGCATACTTGATCAGTTAGTCATCTAGTGAATTTGGAGGCCAGGTCAACACCTTGTGCTGTTTTTCATGTTTTTTGAGTTGTTTCTAAACTGTTTCTGCTATGGAGTGGGCGGGGGTGCATGTCTAAGTGACATGTCTCCACAGGAATGCCAGGTCAATGTTATTTACTTCTCCTGTCAGTGATTTTAATGTTTAATATTGGATCCGCTTGTTTTCCAGAAACAACTTTCTTCTGAAACATAACTTTCTATTTAGCTTTCACTGGAGCTGATTTGACAGTGGTGAGGTGGTTAGAACTGATGACTCACAGCGAGAGGGTCCCAGGTTCGAATCCATGGACCTTTGTGTGTGGAGTTTGCATGTTCTCCGTGTCTGCGTGGGTTCTTTCCACGTACTCCGGCTTCCTCCCACCGTCCAGAGACATGCTTGTTAGGTTAATTGGCGAGTCTAAATTGGCTGTAGGTGTGAGTGTAAGCGTAAATAGTTGTCTTGTCTCTCTGTGTTAGCCCTGTGATAGACTGGCGACCTGTCCAGGGTGTACCCCGCCTCTTGCCCGATGACAGCTGGGATAGGCTCCAGCAGACCCTGCGGCCCTTCACAGGAACAAACGGTTAAAAAAGAACGAATGAATGAATGGAGCTGATTTGAGTTTAGTTGTTTCGATAAAGGGCACGAAGGCAGTCCGTTAAAAGAATGGACATCTCCTGCTCTGATCACTTGACCAATGGTGCCATTTCCTGATGTATTAATCTCAACAGAAGCATAGATTGTTTTTCAGCACACTTTCTAATAATAATAAAAGGATCAGCTAATATTTTTGCCTCACTGCATTTTATCAGGTTGTTGATGATGTAATAGTGCGGAGAGATATTTTCTTGGTTTCTTGAACGTGACAATGAGTTCACTGTACCCTAATAAAACCACTTAGGGATGTGGGATGTGCAGCAACTGCGATACGGTCATGTCAATATGGACCAAACTTTCTGAGAAATGTTTCCAGCACCTTGTTCCACCAATGGCACCAAGATTGAGGACAGTTCTGAAGACAAGGGGGTTCCAGTTTGATTCCAGCAGGCACACCTAATCAAGTGGTTAGTGAGTATTACTTTGCATGTATTTCTAAACCGCTATGGATTTTTAGGATCATCTAGTGCCAGGAGTAGTACTGGTTTATACTATATTTAGTTACTAATTGTTTTAAGATGCTCTATCACAGGTATTTCTTGCTCAAACACACTATTTTTTATGCCAATCAGGATGAACTGAGCATGCAACCCGTGCTTTCTCTCTCTCACACACACACACACGCGCTGAAGAGAAATCACACCACCTTGAAATTTATCAACCAGTACATTCGGTCATACTGTGGTGTTTAATGTCTTCAAATCTGGACCTCATTTTCACTCTGACACACAAAAAAAGAACCACTTCTCTCACCAGGAGGTTCTCGTAAAGACACGCACTCAAACAGAAAGTGGAAAACAGCAGGCAGAACAGTTTGGCTCTTGCCACATCACGGGAAAAAGTACAGAAATATTCAGATAGAAAAAAAGGTAACTGGTGAAGAGGAAAAAAGAAAATTCATCTTCATCTACTCAAAAAACAAGTTACAGATAAATGCAACAGAAAAAAAAACATAAATTGGCACAGCATATTATAAAAAGCAGGCTACACAGAATAGAAATAGACAAGATACAGTTCATTAAATGAATGAATTACAAGTCATTCAGAAGACACTCTAAACACGTAAATAGAATCTGAAGATAGCATTCAGTCTAATGCTGAGAAGGATCCACTGACATTTCTCAGCATCTAAGTGGTACATGAATAGACCTACAGCTAGACAGTATTCACCATCTCCTCCTTAATATCTCAAAGGAAGGAAAAAGGCCTCCATCTTGGATCCTTTTGAGTGTTTTCAAGATCTCAGAGAACTTATGTGCCATTTGAAGAGAAACTTTCAGTGTTTAGATCTGACATACATCCCCTCCAAACCTTCAATCTTTAGCAACCGAAGTACAGTACCACACAATGATCAGTTGTAAACTGGCCAACAACACACACAATTACTGTTACTCACTGAACACCTTCATATATTAATAAACATACACGTATCCGTGGATGAAGACTGTTAGGCCCCCACCCAAGTCAGCTGCACCTCTATGAATTAAGAAATGCACCATTTTATTTTATATATTTTACAATGTGCCCACAAAGTGATACTGGTAAGAGAGTCCTGTCTAGTCTAACAATGCTGATACTTGCAAGTGTTATAAATTGGTCAACACAGTTTCGGAATGGTACGTGAAAAAAAAAAACAAGACTCTGGCTACTTCGTCACATCCCACATCTCATTCTGTAACAGTTCTCAACCTAGACAGTCACCAACATGTTCACACTGTAAGGTAACCTAATATTAAACGGCACAAAAGCAGAGCATGCAAGATTACATTGAATCTATGGGGGGTTCACTTTAGACCGGGCACGTCGGGGCAAAATTGTGATATTCACAAAGCAACCGATTTTAAAGTTATTATTCCGTGATAAAGTTGCACAATAACAAGTCTGATGACTCGGTAATTAACACGTCCAAAAAAATCCATTTGTAATAAGACTGTGCTGGGACTAGTCAAAGAATCCAAACCCTTGATTTCCAGTAAAGTTTTTGTTGCACTCTTGCTACTGAAACAACAAAAGATCACACATTCTGGTAGTTGCTGAGGGTACGAGTGTAAAGGGCTTGTTCTCCGACCTTGTTATTATCATAAATCAATGTTAGACATCGATAACTTTATAATTTCCATAAAAACGTGGTAAGAGAAAGTGTAAGGATGTGGACAGAAATGAAAAACAATAGCAGAAACCGTGAACATATGAGTCCTATCACACTAATGAGGGCTACAGTGATGCACTTAGAATATGCCTAAAGCACTGTTGTAACTGAATATCGTTGTACTGCGTGAACCCGTCAGGCTGGTTGTAAACAACCGTTAACATATTGGTAAGAGAAACAATCGCATGCAAGCAGGTAAAAAAAAAAATTCAAATGTTTTTCTTTCCATATGATCAAAGGCACTAGACCTCATTTAAGCACGTTTCACCACCTGTCTGCTTCCCTTTTATCTTAGAAAAAGCATGACGTATCTGACTGAGAATCTTCACAGAAGGCTTAAACCGAGAAAACGATCCAATCAGTGTCCGACTAAAAGGTCTAAACCCTTAAACATGTATTTGAGCATAATGTGACTTTTCAGATCCCTACAGTGGTTCTGTGCTAATAAAAAGTAATGAGATAAAAGCTGGGCTTGTCTGGACATAAGACAAAAGTTTACAGTTTTAATACATTTCAAAAACATCTACTATAAGTTACTGAGGAATAAAAGAAAAAAATTAAAACATGTCTGAACAGTGGAGAGACTCAAAGAGACCAAGACATGATTTTAATGTACTTGATGTCTAATTTCACTTCGACACATGCGCTGGATGAGTCCCTGAGATATTGCTGCCTGTCTGCATTTTCTCCAAGTCAGATGGTGACTTTTTTTAATACAGTGCTTTTCCATTTTCATGAGCTCGCCCCCCCACACACACACACATGCACACACATATTCAAGTAGGTCTCTGAGATGCATTTGCACACACTCACACATTCAGACAAGAAAAAGAGGTCCTGATGTCAAACTACTGTCACTATGGAACGGTGACTTGATGAACTTGGACTAGATCTACATGATTTCAACATTTATGGATGGAATAAATAAATCTTACCATGAACAACTACCCCACATTTTGATGATTTTACATATTAGAAATAACAACTGTAGCAGCCCCAGGTGTCACACACCCCACCCCTTCCCACTTCAGTAGTTTCAAAAAGGGGATAAAGGATCTTTGCGGACAAAACTGAGTCTTCAGCCCCCGGGGTATTTACAAGGATAAAAACGAACAAAAAGACATAAAATAGGCTTTTCTTGTAAGCACACGCATTGAAGAGTGCTTCTGTAAAATTTAACCTGCTTCATGTGGGAGTTTCTGAAGGTGTAAATTAGGACCGGCAACTAGAAAAACTTCACCTCTGAGAAGTAGAAAAGCCTTCCACAGCTTCGAGAGAAAAAATGAAAGAACCGTTTGATTTGTGTAAGCTCCAAGTCAACTGTCCACACCTTACTTATTGTGTTACTAGTTGGTAAAATACTGTGTTCACATGTAGTTTTGTCAATACCTGACAAAAGCTGTAAAGACTCAGTAGTTGTGTTGATGCAGGTGTGTGTAGGAAACCGTATTCTCTTATCAAATACATCTAGTTTTAAATCCCCTCCCCTCCCCCAAACCCTTCCCCTGCTTCAACCTACAGTAAGTCTACTGATCCCCGGGGCGTTCCAGGCTGTCTATGACACGGCTCAGCCTGATGTTGAGCAGCCTGATCTGAGTGTCCAGGTGGTCGATCTTCTCTTCCAGTGAACCCGCGCCTCCACCCCGGCGCCAGTATGCTCCCACGGGGCCCGTCATGAAGTACACCGCCATGATGAAGCACAGCGGCAGCACAGCACGCTCAGGGTCACCCTCAAACTTCTGCAGGATGTAGAGGCAGGACAGGGCGAAGAGGGTGACGCGTGCTAGCCAGAAGAAGCGTCCGAACACGGCGTGCAGCAGGTAAAAGAAACCCCCCAGAAACATAGACAGGAACCAGTAGGCTAAGAGCACTGCGGCGACCAGGAGCAGGGCGCGTGCCGGGGAGTTGGTGAGGGATGTGGGGCTGAAGTAGTGGCTGAGGTTTGAAGCTACACAGGCAAGAGATGGAAATGGACAAGAGAAAGTTAACATTGTAAATTCCTACAAGATGTCATTGATGCAGTTGATGTTTAAGTAAGGTTTATTCTCCTTGCTACGGGTCAATGTAAGGCCTACGCTAGCTGGTGATGAGTTAGCTGCGTTAAATTTCTTTGTGGCGACTGGAACTGAACGGCTCATGTTGGAGTTGAAGTTCATCAGTGTTGATTAACAGTTATTTTTTTCTGAAATCACTTTACTGCTAAATAAACAGAGGCCATCTGAGGATATGGTGTGTAGGAGGCTGAAGTAGGGAGAGTTTTCTGTGCTTGTCCAGCCTGAGAGATGTGAACAAGGACATGCATTTTTGACCAATCACAGCGGTTACAGTCTACATCACCACGGCCTGGAGTTACATTTTTCAGGAGGTGCAGATCAGGCTGCAGACGGAGCTATGTCCAACTGTCTTTACTCAGAGCTGAGTGACATTTTACACTTTCTCTCTCCATCACTTTGACAGTTTCCTTCCAGTACATGCTTATGGACTTACAGTCGATGCCCATCACGTCCAGCAGATCTGACCAGATCTTCCAGATGGCGTCCAGAAATGAGTCCACTCCATGGACAAAGCGCTCCGTCGCCTTGGAAAAAAACTGAGATGAAAATAAAGTGGGGGGCGGTTTAAGTGTCTCACACAAAAAAATAATTATCTCATCTTTGTAAGTGAAACACATCTGCAGTGAAAATGTCCATGACTGTGCATCCTGAATTACATCAGCTTAAGACAATCGTGACCATGTTAAATATCTTGGTGACTGACAAAATGCTAATTAACATTTCACTATCTAGCTATTAGTTACACGCATACTGTAGTTGTCTTCAGAAGCCTACAGCATGGAAAATAAAACATGGCAAGACAGTTACTGTGACTGTGTACCAGCTTTCAATCTAAAAGCGATTAGCTAAAATGGTCAAGAATCATCATGTTAAGATATTTTTTAATCTCTCTGACTCTACAAACAATTTATGTGGCTACAAATGGAACTATTGTTAAAGACTTTCTTTTACAACATGGGCAGACAACCATAATGTTGATATAATATGCCAAAGCAACAGATTAAACACTATGACTGGAAACAGGTGCCTTTAATACAATGTGAACGAGACTTTATTGTAACTAAATCCACTTAACAACTTCAATAACCCTTTCTGACAGCAGACACCTGTTAAATGCAGACAAATACTATCACTTGACAGTTCATTAGGTACACTGGTGAGAACAATGCCTTCAAACATAACAGTCCTGCAGTAAACCTTGGCCTGATAAAGCTTATGGTATTCAGGATTTGTTTAAAATAACAGAGCGGTTGATTCAACTGTGTTTCGTAGTACTACTGAATTGTATTAAGATAAAACAGAATAAGTCGACGGTCACATGACTCCCCACAGTGCGGAAGTTTGCAACTCCATAAAGTTTAAGGGACAGTGCACACAGGAATGTAAACACAAAAGTCGTGTGTATGGACATTGCATATGAGAGAATTAAAGACATAAGTAGGTTAATGCACAGATGCTACCGCTCTGTGTGTGCGCTGTTTTGTACCAACATATGTTTCTATTATTGCGGCAACCCCATTTTAGTCAGTGAGTGAGGCTAAATAACTGTCTCTTGTATTTAATTCAATCCAGTTTAACAGCTGCTTCCTTCCCAGATGATCACAGACCTGTTATATTACAGGGAATTAGTTTTCACCAGTTCACCCAATGATCTGAAAAGTGAGTATGTCATTCACGCTGATCACCTTATTTTGCTTTGGCGGCTAAAAGCAGGAAATAACGGTGTATTTCAAAATGCAGGAAACGCAGCTGGACCAATGAGAACTTACACGCTAAACCAGTACTTCCTCAACACGAGCTGCTTTCTAATATTTGACATTTGAAGGTATATAATGATAATGGAGTCATGGCCTGGTCCAGTGGGGCTGTATTTCATTTACTGAGCACAATGAATGATACAGAAGTATATGTTGAAACACCTTATTGACTATAAACCCCACCTTCCACATGGTTACACCAATGCTGCAACGACTGGTTGTTTTGTTAGACTGAAAATAAAGCCATAAAAAGCACATTTCTTTTCAAAATGGCATCCGTGAAACTGATAGCCAGGCCCGCTTGTTTCCTGTTCGCCATGCTTATGACCACAAACCGCCTCGGCCGCCAGCTACTAGCAGCCACTCCAACAAAGCCAGGGGCTACCTTTGACTCGACACGCTTCCCACTCACCTTGTATAACCCTCTGATGTTGTCCTCTCCGAAAACACTGCTCAGAGTCTGATAGATGCCATTAGCTGCCCGTCGGAAGCTGTTCTGGTTGCTGGTCCGGCTCCTGCCCGCCTCGGTTGTGCACAGCAAAGACGCGGAAAGCGCCAAGAAAACCACGAAAAACCTGATTCCTTTCATGGCACCAAAAGCCCCCGGGACGTCGACAACAAGTGTGTATCAAAATATCTTAGTTAAATAGGTAATTAGCTGCCGAAAGCGACACCTTGCTGGGGATGTGCCAGACACTGGCTGTGATGGTGGTGGTGATGAACCGTGATGCTTTCATGGACACTTCGTAAATGTCCTCTTCCGCGCCCTGTCCTCTCTGGTCCATGGACTGTGGTCTGGTCTCGCTGTGCCTTTGAATTAATCTTCAAATAACAAGATACTAGACAACAAATATATCATACACGTGTGTCGTTACATAGATTGTGCGTCCCAACTGTTTTGAGTTTAAACGATGTTTTATGTTTGTTCTTCCTACATTTCCTTTGTCAGTGAAGGCACCACTTGGCTTTATGGGAATTTGAGGCATGTTACTCTCATCTAAGGGTTACTGCTGCCCTCCACTGGTGAAGTAGTCTTCTCTTTCTCCTTGACAGGGTTTCTCTCAGTCTAAAAGACTAATTCTAATGAAAGCATCAGCATGCTGGTACACTGAAGACATGCATGTGGAATATGTACCGGTTTTCTGCACATCTAAATACTTAAGGTTTTTGGTGTCTACATTATATAGAATTTGTTATCCAAGTATATCATAAATCAATTAGAAGCCACATTATTTTGTTGACATTACTTTTCTTCTTGGACTGAGGACTTCCACAGTCCTGGGAAACCACTCTTGTTCAACATAAAGTTTTGTTCCTGGTCTTGTTGATGTTATACGGAGATGTAAAGAATCCCATGTGTTAAATTGTAGGCTAAAGGTTTTAGGAAAATGACATGGGAGCATGTGTGATTAATGACAAATATTTTTTTCAGTGATGTCCTTATGATGCTAATTAAGTTTCCTCCTTTCTTACCTCCTTTCTTTCCCCAGCTCCAGAACTTTAAAACATTATTTGTCTTTGCCTTATATAATGTTTGTGATGAGTTAACAGCCTTTGTCAGATCATAGACCAGTTTGCAAGGCAAATGTGCAGCTTATGAGATGTGATAGGAAGGTCAAACAAAAATGCAATTTACTGCCACACCAGAGTGACAGTTGTTCCCTGTATAGCTTCCCCCTGAGTTCTCATTATCCAAGCCTTAACCACACTGCTGGGCAGACCAATAGTGCAGGATGATGTTGGTCGAGATTGCAAATAATAACAAGAGTAATGACAACTATGGCACATGTAGGCCAAATGCAGGAGCAGTTTTTTGTTTGTTTGTTTTGTTTGTTTTTTTAACCACAGATGCATTGCGGGGAAGCTAATAACCACATGATAGCAGTTTGCACTACTTCTGTTTGAATGAGCTTTTAAAGAAATATAATTTAATGGTGACTCTGCTGCATTTTGTTCACCCACTAGATGGTAGGATTGGACTATGGTTTCTTCTTCGCAATAATTACAGCTAAAGCAGACAAATGTGTAACAGCCTTATTGTAAAGCATTCTGCTGTCTAGGAAAAGTTATTTTTTTTCTCAAATATCCCATAATGCTGAAAAGGGCTACATATTAATACTAAATAAAAAAATACAAAAGCATTATATGCGTCTCCTCATTGGCTTCCTTTAAAATCTAGAATATAATTTAATCCTCCTCCTTACAAGGCCTAGCTCCAGCATATCTTAAAGACCCACATTATCCTAACAGTTCACTTCGATTTCAAAGCGCAGTTCCTAGAATTGCAAAAAGTAGAATGGGAGGTAAAGCCTTCAGCTATCAGGCTCCTCTCCTGTGGAACCAGCTCCCAATTTGGATTTGGGAGGCAGACACCGGGTCAGGCCTGACTTTCCCTTTTGATCAAACTTGTAGTTAGGGCTAGACTGAACCATCTCTTCGTTATGCTGCAATAGGCCTAGGGAGCTGGGGGACGATGCTCTGAGCACATGTCCTCTACTCTCTTCTCTCTTGCACCAAGCTCCTCTCCTCTCATTTTTTTTTCTCTTGCACTGAGCACCCATCCTCTAGCATCTTATCCAATTCCATCTCTGATGCTAGTCATGCAATTCTGTGCTACTACTGTACAGCATGTTAACTGCTGTGCCCAGCGACCGATCTTCTTGTGAGTGTCTCATGTTCACAAGCTATATCTTGTATTTGCATTATCATCAGACTCTACATGTACGCTTGTAGTCAGGTGTACCTATGACAGATGTATGTTTATCTTGTTCCTCCTATCCTCTCTCTTCTCTATCTTTTCTGTCAATACCCAGACGACCTTAGCAGATGGTTCCCTCCATATGAGCTTGGTCCTGCTCAAGGTTTCTACCTGTTAGAAAGGGAGTTTGTCCTTGAGTTTGACCTTCAGGCTTGCTCTGGGGAACGGAATTGAATAATTAGTTGAAAAATGTTCAGATGTTAAAAAACGCCAACACGAGAGGTTGTGTCATATACTAAATTTCAGTCCTCATATCTTCTTCTTCTTCTTGTACTTCTTCTTCTTTTGTTCTATTCTTCTTTTCTTCTTCTTCTTGTTCTTATGTTCAACTCGTTCTACTCTGACTGGAGTCGCCGTGTAACGTCGGTGTGTAACGCAATGCGGTATCCAAGCAACGACGCACAAAAGTAAGGAGAGAGGACAGTGGTACAGAGAGGGGAGACCACGAGCAAAATAATTTAATAAAATCACACAACTATACTTTTTGGAGGGTTCAAGCGGGTACATTTCTCTGTACAAATGAAGTTTAATTGAGTTGGCAGTTTTGTTTTGGTTCAGGCTGAGTTAAAAATGTATGGACGAACTGCAAGAGTAACCTTCGAGTCAACGAGCGGTACTTCACCCACTATTGGTCCCGGATCATACGATGTCAACCAGAGCATCTGCAAAAAATCAGGTAGCAAGACAGAGGTGGAAAACTGTGGGCTATGACAGTCTCATTTTGAATTGACAAATTCTCTTACTTGTTCCTTTTTATTTCCAAAAAACCTGCTGCTTATATGTATATTTATAAAAATGTACCTTAGTTTAAATGTAGCTAGCTTGCTCGCGCTACTTGAAATAGCTAATTGTTTTCCTTCTGCTGTAGTAGCTTCTCGTCCTGTGTTATGCTACTTGTTGTTTAATGAACAAGATATATCACTTATGTGTTTTTTTTCTTCTTATTATTGTAGATGGCTATGCTCCATTTCTGTCCATGACCAGCAGGGAATCAATATTTACTAAATTCAATGGGAGTATACCAGGACCTGGACAGTATGACCCCCCACCCGTCAAGGTGCTGTAGATTAGAGTAGTGAAAAATAAGCCAAGTCAAGACCTGAGTGTGTTGGCTTGAAATCGCTGTGTATTCACCTGAATAAAAGGCTCTGCCACTGATGTTATTTCATTTCCAATCTAGGAAAATAAATGACAGTTGAAGATGATATTTGCAAATCAAGTTTTCAAAGCATACTTTCCTCTGAGCATATATACTGTCTTATTCTCTCTTTGCTTGCTTTTCTGTCGAACAATTGTCTCTTCAGGAAAGTATCCATGGTGGCCACAGTCTCAGGAACCGCTCCAAGCGTTTCGAGGACGTGGTGTCAGATGTTCCCGGCCCCGGGGCCTACAATGTGCTGCCTGCCACAGAAGAGAAGCTCAGGGCCATGACGGCAAATGTGGGACAGAATGGGAGGCCTGGCAGAAAACTGGTAGGCATATGGTGGATGATATATGGGATTTATTTTAGCTTATTGTGTCATTCGTTTAAGTTAGTTTTCAAGCATTGTGTCATCTATATGACGCTTCTATATGACTGTGAATCAATAAGTCATCTAATACAACAAAAGAAATATAGAGTGTATACTGTTGTTATCTCCACTCACACGATCCATGCAATTAGATGCTTTTCTACATTGTATTGTAAGCTTTGAATGCAAAGTGCGCCTCAAAACCTTGTCACACACACGCATACACAGTAACACATACAGCACAGTAAAATACAGTGATATATATATAAATATATATATATATATATATATGTGCCATTCTTTCCAACAATAGATATAAATAATGGAGCCACCTCCATGTGTAATAACTGCCGACACTTGCAGCGGATGTGCTATCAGCCAACTGCTCAACACACTGTGGGAATTAGGGGTTGCTATTTTAAACCTGTTAAAGAAAGCACTGTGTTCTGATTTTATTCTCATGTGGATAAAGGTGAAAATAGTGATGTCATGGGTGACGGTAGCTGTATAAGGCTCATATGTCTGTGAAGGTTCTCAGTCATCCAGGTCATGGTATATCCAAAAAAGTTTCAAAAATGTAGATTTTTAGAGAAAAAAAATCTACAAGTCCAGTTGCTTTTTTTGAGACTTTTTTGGATGTATAAGGCTCAGTAAACCTACTAAAATGTAATCAGAAGCAGTAAGCAGTGTCAGAGCTGGACCTCATTGCGTCTAGGGATGATCTGGTTCTTGCACAGTGGTAGTAATTAAATTCTGAAGATACCAAGATGTTTAATTTGGGGTAATGTAGTCTATCCTGTAGCCTCTAGCTTTATCGGCAGTGATACTGTAGTAGCAGAAACCTTGATTTTAGTCTTGCTGTGGGATTTTAGTCAAAGGTATACATATTATGCAATATGAGTCTATACCGTGGTAATGCCTTCTTCTCACTTCTTAAAGAGAATGGAGCAGCTGAAACCAGTAAACCTTACCATAAAATAGTTTCCACAGACACTTCTTCTGTGTTTGCTATAATAATATGAATAGCATATATGCACGTGGGCATTACTTTCGGATGTGGAAAGTTAGTAGAGTAACTTCCTTGCATTTCTCTGTGCTTTTCCACACACTTTTTTTTCTTCCATTTTTCCCCTCAGTTTCCCATCCTTTTTGGCTTCTTATTTTCTGCATCTCCTCACACTTTCTCTGTCTCTGTCCCTCCCTCAGTCTCACACCATATTGGCCCCAGGCAGTGCTCAGCTGCTTTGTAATCCGGGGCATTTTTTCCATCAGAAACCCAGACTTTTCACCTCAGTCTCCCTGCCTTTCTCCTGCTTTTTCTCTCTGCTGCAGGCTAGAAGTCTCCGACTGGTTCATCAATCCGCTATCCCTTCCATTCCTTCCCCAGGCCAGGCCTATGGCTATGAGAAGGATGCCCAGGGTGAATTTTGCAAGAACCAGCCACCTCCTAGGGACGCAACCCTGGGGCCAGCCTACTACAATCCACTGCTGGTAAGGACAAACACACAAAAACACAGTCCCGTTGAAGACTCGATGTACATCCATCAGAAAGTGTAAAACGCACAGTTGTGCACGCGTGTGTGCTTTCATTAATCCGTACAAGTGTGTGTCTGAGTGTACTTACTCTGCCATGAGGCGAGCTCCATTAATGTTAGGCAGATCTAATGCACCACTGGACCCACACCCCGCCTCATTCAGTTGGCCCAAAACCCATTTCCATAGCTAATGAATGCAGCTCCACTTTAAAAAAGCCACAGTGCACCAACGCTCATCCATTTTACATGCCAACAAAGAGAGCCATTAGTAATTATTCTTCAAGCTATATTACAATATTCACTTAAAATAATGCACACGCCCGCTGGTCTAGCTCTCAATTAAGTCATTTTTCATCTGTTAATGACCAGAGGAAGTCAACAGCGTCCTTGAGTGTTGGCCGAGGTTGTGTCAACACACCGGCGCAGGCACAGAGGCCTGCTGTGATTTAGGGCTATCAGCAATGCATCCATCCATGGCTCCTTTTTTTCATCTCAACTTCTGTTGTTCTCCCTTTGAAAGTTCAGCCCCAGTTTCTGTCTCTCTCCTTCCCTCTGTTCATCCGTCTGACACGCTCATTTCTTTAAACTCAAACACCCCCGCCCCCACGCCCCACGCTCTGAGTGAGTTCAAGAGTGTGGAGAGGCGGAATTAAGTGGTTGTCTGAGGACGTTACTTCAAAGTGTCTGGGACAACCTTTGAATGATAAGACATGAGACAGAAATCTAAAGACTGTAATTATGTTTTCTGTCTGGGTGTGATTGAGAAAAACAAAAATGTCTTAAACGGTTTTATCCGCTGACCCTAAACTTATGGTTCAAGTCTCTATTGACAAAACAATGACTTTACATAACAACATTGACTCATACTTACAAATTAGCACACAGGTTTAGGTTATTCCTCATAAGATGCAGTAGTAGTAGTATAGTTTGTGGCCAATACAGACGTAATACAGACTGGTTAATTTGTTAGCATATATGCAGTAAGGAGCAGCTATAGTACATTTTATATGGTATTAGTTTACACTGTGTGGTGTTAAAGTAGACAGATTATCATGACACAGCCAGGAATATGATGATGTAAAACCTACTGTGTTAGTATTAAGGAGACGGAACATATTAATCTAGGTAGCATGGGCACATTTGAAAGGTTAGGAGCATTTTCTAGACATTATGCAGTGAAGGACAACACAAGCTGTAAGGTTTTAGGCAACATCTTCACCACTTGATTTCTTCATTCACATATTTTGAGGTTTTAAGCAGTAGGAAAAGTGTATATGAATATTACTCTTTCTGTTCATCGGTTAAATAGCCTACAATACTGGCTTCAGACCTCAGGAGTTAGTCAGTCTATTCAGCATCCTGCCCACTCTCAGCCCTTTTAATGGAAACATTTATTTCTGCTAGACTTTTTTAAATTCTCATTTGACTAAAAAAAATAATCCGCCATTCTGTTTTTATCACAACTGAATGAATATGTTTATACTTACTAGCTAGGTTTTTGTTGTGCTTTTAAAAGCTCTCCTTGACATAAATAGGCAATTTATGCCTCTGAGCTCAGTGCCAGCTGCGATACCATCACGATGCTTGTATGTGTCTGCATGCAATGCCGAACAGTTATGCTTTCCTTTTTAACTTTAAGCATCTGAACATCCTTGTTTCCTATCTCCCCCTCTCCAAACTGGATTGGCAGATCACAGGGGACACACGCTCAGATCTCGTCCTCCAGTACCGTAAAAGTTGAGAACAGAAGACAGGCGCCACATGGAGCTAGAAACTTTTGGAGATTCACTGTCAGTCCTCCCATAACCTGCCT
This sequence comes from Planiliza haematocheilus, assembly GCA_005024645.1. NCBI lineage: Eukaryota > Metazoa > Chordata > Actinopteri > Mugiliformes > Mugilidae > Planiliza > Planiliza haematocheilus. Next base: position 3,733,840 of record SRSE01001388.1, on the reverse strand, counting down.
CGCAGAATAGGCGCATACTTTTAGGTCAAGAGAGAATTTAGATACAGGATGAAAGACTTTTAGTCGCTTTGATTCTTTAGTGTTTTATTCAGCCTGTTTTATTTTAACAGGCATTTTACAAATTAAGGGACAAGCAGCAGATGTCTGTCAGTGTCTGGCACATGAATAGAGGCAAACTGAAACTGTTAAAGCTTACTTTATGTCTTTACCATGAGAACTATAAACATACTGGAATAACATTTAATTTGTGGTGTCTTTATTGGGGATTTACTAATATTACAGATTAAGCTTAAAGTTCCTGCTGGTCAAATAGGGAGAGTGAGTTGAATACTGACTGTGATTGGAACCATAGATCTTTTTATTAATTGCATACTGTACCAGTGTAGATATTATAGATTGTGTTGCATGTATGGATCACAAGCAATGTTGTTGTAAGTAAATTGCAACCAAAAGCCTGTTTCACATTTTTCATTGTGGCCTCAGCTCTGCTCAAAGTTCACCATTGTTTTTGAGAACGTCTTGTGCAGTGTAGGAGTGGACTGGCCCCTGTCTGGAAGGCTCGAGGCAAATAAAGCAGGCTGTAAAACTTAGATAGATATGAAAGAAAGGAGGGTCTCCTCCTAGATTTCTGTCATACTGTGACATTTGGCTGAACTTCACATTTCATCCAGCCCCAACTTCAAGCCTGGGCTTGAGGAGAAACCAGATACTTCTTGGTTCATCAGTTTATCATCCCCTTATATCATTGTCATCCAACTCTCATTTTCTGTCTCCTAATTTCTTTTCTTTCACTTCTTGGTGGCTTACTTTTTTTTCTTCTGTTCAATCCCTGTCTCCAGTCAGAAGTGAGTTCGGGACAGAAGTATAAAGGGATTCACTTTGGCAACAAGACAGGGGGGAGAACTGAGGCGACAGTGCAGCTGGGACCAGGTCCAGGACAATATTACCCAGAGATGTGAGTATTACATACACTAATGAAGAGTCTAATGAATACCCAAAAAAGACAAAATACAACATGTTTGCTACGTCCTGTTTGTCTGCCACTAATTTAAAGGTTACACTAGTGTTATTCAACTTCAAACAAACTGTAAAAGTAGTTTTCTCTTCTACTTAGTTCCTTTCAGTGAAATTCTCAGGAAGAAAGGGGTTAACATTTGCTGTAAGTTCTCTCTAGCAACAGCAGAAGTTAGCAGCACCCTTCCTAAATAAGTATGTCGCATCATCTGAGTTTTTAAAAATTGGGATTTAATTAAACTTGATGGCAATGTATGCATTTGGAATATAATTTTCATACAGTCACATTTTGAAGCAGGGATAAAGAGCCAAGGGTGATAGCTAGATGAGATTCTCCGGGGCATCTAATCGCAGAAGTTCACTGCTCTTGAGCTCTTACCGAGATGTGTGCTGAATAGGAAAGCTGTTCCGTCAAAGTTAAGTATTGCTTTGGTCCTTTAGCCAGGGCATTGTGTTTGACATTTTTTTAAACAACATTTCTATTGATGACCACGGAGTATCGGGCTTACTAATCACTGGGCACACATCCAGCTGAGCTATTCAGAAAGGAGTTGACTAATAGGAGAGAAGGTTTACATGTTAACATACTGTTTACACACACGTGAAGGCGGGCGTTTACACACCAACACAGACATGTCTGTTAAACGCAAGGAATCCTTCAAAAATGGCTCAAAGTATTAGTTCTTACTCCTGGTACATGTGTTTCAGATTTCATGATGAGATGAAGACCTTTTTCTGTACTGTACTATTCTTTCTTTCTCTGGTCCTCTGCTCCCATCTATCATTGCTTTGTTTATCTCTTCCTATTTATTTTTCCATTACACATCTCTCTTCAGCTCTCATTCAATATATTTTATCTCACCACTCCTGCTTTCTTCTATGCTGTACGTTTTTTAAACACTCCTCTCTCTATTGTTGTCTCTTTTGAAAGACACTGCCATTGCCTCTTTCTGTCTCAGACTCCCAGAAACACACTACGCGAACGTGAACCTTCAAAAGGAACAGAAAGGCAGAGCTGAGCTTATCATCCCTCGCTACCACGAACTGGTGCCCAAGGAAGAAGAAAAGAAGGCGAGTGTGTGTTTGTGTCAGCGGGTGTCTGTGTGCATGGGATGCTGTACATAACAGTTTGATCAATGATGATAGGTTGAAAGGACAGGGATCAGTGTCAGCTTCGCACCTGGGGGTGGGGGTATCCCTTTAAAGTGAGCCGAAGTAACTCCCTGAACGGCGAGGAAAGTTAATATGCAGAACGTGTTAGCAAACATCCAGGAGGCACAGAGCAACATTCATTCAGCCTTCACTTCGTTTTAGCTCTGTTGCTGGTCTCCACCAGCTCTTGAGGAAATAGCTGTCACTGAATTCTCCTCTGTGTTCTCCAGTGAGTTCCTAGCAGTGCTTGGTTCATCAGAGCTTTTCTGTTACAACCAGAGCAGTCAAGGTAAAGTCCATAAAAACCAAAACAATCAGGTGAAAGACACTAAAATGCTCCTTATAGCTCAAAGAAACTCTACAGTTTGACACTGTGTTTGTCACCCCATCTCCATATTACATCTGGTTATCTAGTCCACTAAAAGGCAGGTTCTGGGTATACCAAATAAGGCTGCTGCAGCAACCCCTCCCCCGAGAGAGTACTAAATTATGGAAAGTTGTGTTTTGTTAACTATAAATCAACTTTTGGAAGAAGAACTCTGTGTTCTTTCAAATATTAAACAGCTGTGATTCCCAATAAACATTGCACTCCTAAGTATAACTCTATATTCATATAAATTATTTGAGCAGCAACTATTTTCACGTTGTTATAACTCCCGGTTGACAGACGTCATAACAAAATGGTATTACCTACTATTTTTCACATCAAACACCCAAGAGGGTCTCCAGTACTACGTCATCCCAGCGCTTTGGTGTGCTTACACATAACATTATAATGTTAAGTTTTATTTGTCTTGGTGTCTCGCGTGAGCAAGGGATGTAGGTCAGTAACAGAAATGATAGCTCCATGTTTTCCCCACAGCAAATAAATTGTTAACCCGTGGGAGACAATGAATCATAAAAAATGATCCACTGCTTCTGCCTACAGTTTCTGAATTCTCTGACCTTCAGATTTGAACGCAACCTCCCCATGGTAGCATGTAAGATAATGTTGTTGTAACTTCACTACCTCATATGTTGTGGCGTCTTTAGGCAATTAGACCAACTACATTTCCTAATCAGTGAAAGAACTAATGCCTTTTCTTCTCTGCACTTTAAGGATCACTCCTTACCACAAGCGTATCGGAAAACTGCTGATTCAAAATGAGTCACATCAGAGCATGTTGTTTTAAAATGAGCGCAGAGTACTGTAATGTATTCTGAATTCAAACAGACAAGTGTAGATGAAAGCGTTCAACCCTCATTCCCCTCTCCAGTTCTGACACACCAATTCATCTCGTTGCCTATAGAGGGCAGTAAAACATCAGCTTTAATCACAAGCTGGTACCAACACACACATCCAAACACACAGTGGTGCACTGGAGCTGGATGAGTGGAGCGAAGATACTCACCTGCATATGAACTTGACTGTGCTGCCAGAGAAATGCTTTGTGATGCCTTATTTCACTGATCGGTGGGTAAGAGTGGGTGAGGCAGAGTCAGAAAAATGTGGGACTGGATTTGATAAATAAAAAAATGTGAACGTATCTTTTTTCTTGCAAAGGCACTTTTACATTTTTCTTCCCTGTTTTAGGTCTTACTTCACTTTTTTTGTGCATTATCCATTATACATGACATTTTAGTTCATGTGTTCTACCTCTCTTTGCATAATATACTGTATATCACTGCTAAGATGTGCAAAATATTTTCTAACATCGTATAATTTATCCTGTGACTGTGCCTTCTGTTGAACCTTTTTTTTTGTGTGCACCGTCGTGTCGTTGGGGCGCTACCATGGTGGGGCTGCACCTCCATCCGTCATCATTAGGACCTGGCACCTCAACACACATGTTCTCCTACACATACAGTCACTGACCAGATGGGTCATTTCCCACAGTGGGGACACTCAGGACAAACACCTTTACAGACAGTCTGCCTCTAATGGCTCGGGGCTCCTGGAGTCCCATTGAGTTTAACGGTCTGTGTGTACATGCAGGACTTCCCCATTAAATAGACATTCTGACATGACACGGAAACCCCTTTAACAAACCATTATTGTGTGGATCTCTGTAAACTATAGCAAAACAGAAGGTTATCATGTATGATGTTTTTGTTTTGTTTTTGTGTTTGCTGTCCATGTTATTTATAGAAAAGGGGAAGCAGCACAGCTCCCAGGGGAAAAAATGAAGGAGGAAAAACAACATGGCACAGCACAACATATGGAATTACAGGTTGCATAATACATATTGGTTGCACAATATGTTTATTTAAATGATTTTAGTTGTAATTTACATACAAACAAGGGATCATTGTGTTTCAGAAGTAATGTCAAGGCCTGTGGTTAGTAAATGGCTTCTAGTAAATCTGTGGGGAAAATATAAAATTTGTCCCAAAATGTCACAATGTTACACAAAAACAACTGTATACAAAGCCCAAACAGAGACCTTTCCACTGAAGTTACACATCACAGCACACACCTTGTTTTATTTTGCCCCTTTTCTTAAGGTATACTATTCATCTAACTTAAGTGTAACAAACAGTTTGGGGACATTGAGAGCTATTTTTTTTTTTACCTGCAGTAATAAATCTTTTCAACATATTCACAAACTTTAATTACAGTACTGAATGGTGAAAGGCAGTCTCTAGCTGTAAATCTTGCTGACCCTTATTTGAGTCCTTATACCTGTACAATGCAGTGATAGAGTGAAATCTATTAAGCCTGTAGATTTATTTATGTATCCTCATGGGTGATGAAATGTGAGTAATGAACCCGTTCAGGGATTTCTTGGTGCATCCACAGGCTCGTGTTAGGAGCTTGTCGAATGAGTGTCCTTAACATTTCAGTAGATGGTGAACGACAAAATATATGACGCCAAGTTGTTCCAGTTCAAGGTTGAAAATGACCAAAACAAGGGCGCTTGCTGTCTTTTTCAAATGTCTTTATACTAGCAAACTATAATAGATTATCCTTAAATTCATTCTTAGTGGCTGCTTTACTGTGTATCAATATACTTTATGCGCTATATTCGAATCTGAGGCCAAGACATAGGTTTCTTGAGAAAGGGCACTGTAGTCAATGTTCATGAATAAAGACTTGTCCCAAGGAACGGGGAAGACATATTGTCCTGAAATTCACTGCACAGTGCTAACAGTCACCACAGAAATCCATGCTGTTTTACTGGAGATCTAGTTAAATCACCTCGGGCCCTGAAACTTTGTGGTTTTACCACAAATACAAAAATGTCCTGGCTCCACATTAGGGAATGTGGAAATGTGCTCGAGTGTGAGAAAGTGTGTGTGTGTGTTTCCTTTCGTCTCAGTGTCAGCATCTCTGGAAGTGTGGAGTCTAGTGCTGTTAGCGGGTTTGCTAGTTGCAACAATTACTGCAATTACTGAAAGTAGTCTTGAGTCTTGAGCATGCACATGACATAGCTGTCTCAATAAGATGCGCAAACACACAACACATTGAGCTTAGTTTTTCTTCCATTGTCTTTTTTTTTTATCATAAATGACTTAACTGCAGAGGAAAAAGAAAGAACGGAGGCTTTCTTTGCTCCTTTTGTTTGTTTCAGTATGTTACTCAGCCATTGTGTCCTTTTTTTCACTGCTTATGAATCATCTTAATAAAACCTAAATCTCTTCTCCTCAATCTCAACTTTCTGTCCTTTTCTTATCTTTGCTTTCAGTAGTTTTTCTGTTGCTCAGACTTTCTTTTTTGCTTATCATTTATGCAGCTGTTTGAAATTGTGAGCCTAAACATGGACAGCAAACGCATCCCAATGTAAAACTCCTCTTTGATTTACTGTGTGTTCTTTCTCTTTCTTATCAGGGAGTCCCTGGTCCAGGCCAGTACCACATCAGAAGTCAGTTTGAGAAGCCTGTCAAGTCCAGTGGCAACCTGCCAAAGTCCACTTGCGCCTTCCTCTCACAAACTCAGGTACAGCTCTGCACTTTGGAGTGAATGAGGTTGTACACTGCAGATTCTGTAGCAGTGCTTTTGTCCTCCTGTGTCAATGTCCATTCTATGTTTTTTTTCTCTTCCTGTTGCATCCAGTCATTGTCTGCTCACACTCATTGGTGTCTGACTCCACAACAACAGCAATTTAAAAAGAATGAGACATGTTGCTTTTGTCAATAATCATTGTAGTCATGCTGCACAAGGTTTAACTGTATGATGGTATTCTTCAGTACAATGTTGGCAAACATCAGCCTAAAACACATTTAGTCATTTAGACTGGGATGGTCGAGTGTCACATTCTGCCAGAACATACTGTGGATTTTGCAGTACTGTCATTACTATGATTAACACATTACTATGGTTTTATCACACGGACAAGAAAGATCTATTTCCCAACGTTTAAGTCCATGGTCCTTAAACGTTTATGAGTGGTGGTTTAAAGTTGACGGCGCATGACATACATCAGCAAGACAAAACAGTGCTCTCTAAACCAAAATATGTGGGCTGTCTGAACCAGGTAGAGACTAAGGTAGAAAAATTGGTACCAAAAACAAAAGGGGGTTGCTTCTGTGATTAGGAGCGGATTTGGCTATAAATCATCTGACAGGGAAGAGCAAAGGGAGGGCTGAAGGGAGCTGTGTCTGCAGGAAACACTGTAAGAAACTGTTGAGTAGGGAGACAGTGGCTCAAACAGTGCACTTTACAGAATAAAGAGGAGGCCGGGTACTCTATACTTTGTTCATTACCCTACATAACACCCTATGCACAGAGAAAACCATCAGACCATGCTGAAATTATTTAATCTACAGGAGACAAATATATTCAATTTACAGTTTCTCAAAGGAGGCCGGATTTTAATATGAAATACTTAAGATCAGTTTCAGATCCACTACACTGATCCGTTCTTGGCTTCTTTAATTGATTTGCTGGGTTTGGAGGATTTCTTCAGATGGCGGCAAAGATGAGTTTATTAAGAGGCTCAGAGGAGGAAAGATGAAGGATGAGAAAATGTGTAGTTTTACACTTCAGGAATAGCTCTCCTTTCCCCCTCTGGGGCAGTGGCCCGCAGATTCACTCCTGTGAAACTCTGACTGATGTTTTAATTATCGCTGCGACACACACGCACACGCAGACATACCCACAATGCCTTAGCATATGCACACTCACACACACACAATTGCAAATTCAGACATATTTGTGTGTGAATTTTAGCTGCAGGCAGATGTAGGCCCAAGACAGGTTCACAAGTAGTTTTGACATGCAGGCAAATCTACCCCCACTTTTTTTCTGTGTTTGCCGCACACACACACACACACTCACACACACAAAGACTTCCTAAAATTAACTTTATGACACCTGGAATATAAAATACTGTTCTTGTTTCCTGGTGAGAACAACCGATGCAAGATTCTGGAGTTTATTTGATGTGTGTGTTCATATGAGTGTGTGCGTGTGTCAGAGTTTGCTCTGACCTAATTTCCCTGGCCACATGCTGTGTAAGTGCGTCGACCCTGTGATGTCGTCACTGACAGCCACCAAGGAATGTGTGTGTGTGTGTGTGTGTGTGTGTGTGTGTGTGTGTGCGTGCGTATCGCGAGTAATCTCCTCTGCAGAACTAAGAGCGACAGTTTTCTTAGATCTTCGTCTCCCTGTGAGTCCAGTTCCATCTGACACTGTTATCCTGTGGAGGGATGTAGAGGAAATGAGGGAAGGAGGCAGAGAAGGAAGGAGGGAGGGAGGGGAAGATAAGCGGAACAGTTGGAATCTTCCACTTCTCACCTCTCCTCCTTCCTTTGGCTTTCCAATTTCCCAATATCAAAGCATCAGTCCAACCCTTTGCGAGAACATGCCTTTTCCTCCGTTTCCCTTTCTCTCGCTCATCTACTCGCCCCCTTTTCCCCTTTATTGTGGATTCTTGAGCTTATAACACTTCCTTCCTTTGTTCTTAGCCCTTCTTCGTATTTGTTTCCACATTTTTCTACACTCCATCGCTTCTCTTCATTTCTTGTTGTCCACACAGTTCCTGGATATCATTTTCTCTCTTGGTTTGTCTCCTGAAGTGTCTGTTCAGGTCATTGTATATCCAAAAACAAATAAGCAAAAAGCAAGACAATTGGACTTGATGGACTTACAAATACTTTTACTCTGTCCACGCCTTGACTCTGACCAAAGACAAACACATTTCTCAGACTACACAGACTGTAAATAAATAAATTAGCAATGACATTGTGACTTATTAAACATGAGGGCTTGAGTACAACACTAGAAAAATTGAACATTATGTTATACTATTTATGAGATCTTGCCAAAAGGATGCAGTTGAGGTAAACATTTATTGCTGACTGAATAGCATCTTAAGACTTAGTCTTTAGGGAGTTTTTAGTTATGGAAATTTGACTGCCAGAGTTTTTGTTTTGTACCATCTTTATGACTTTAGATTATTGTGGCCTGATAGCAATGTATGCAGTGACAGTGAAGTCTCTGGCTGATGTTAAAATGTATCAGGAACTTTTATCTATTGTCTTCCAGTTTCCCTTCTTTCTCCTTTTTTTTTTTATGTATGACATGTTTACATTCACCATAGACTCTTTATACTGTCTGTGATATATAGTCTCTTAATGATGACATCATGTTCTCAATGCCCAGACACAAAGAAGCTGGAGTCACACAGCTTCAGGATGAGCGAACATTTTTTTCATCCGTCTGTAGAAATGCATCTCAGCCTTTTTTTGTGCAGCCCAGGGGTGACTGGTGTTTTGTTTTCCTTTGGTGCCAGAAATACATACGAGCAATTAAACCACCACAATAGTGCCTTCTATCTGTGGCCTCATTATTCCACTTTAACAGTTGTTAAGACCTTATGTCGCTGAACTCACACAGTGAAAAATTACCCTTGCATTTTGGCTTTGGTTGTGATGTCAACAGTATTCCTCTGCCATTTCTTGTCATATGTGTTTGAAAGTGGAACAACAGGAAGCAGAACAAAGAGTAACTTACCCTTTAGCATCCATGTGAAGTGCCAGGAAACCTCAGTGTGTCAGTTCAAGAAAGAAAATGTGCCCATTAATAAGACTTTACCAAAGCCAGTGGGGCAGAACGGGATTGACAGATGGCCACAAACCCCATCGCCACAACAGACTTTGAAATATAACATGGTTTGGCCTCGGAACAGCTCGTCTTGTGATTCCTGCTCGTCTCCTTTCTTCTCTCAAATAGTCACTCAGTCTCCTGCCCAAACGCTTTGTTTCTTTGTCATTTTCCCCTCCTCTCGATTTCCTCCTAAAGCCATACCTCTTCTCTTTTCCGCTCATTTCTTCTGTTGCCTAAAAGCTCGATAACTCCACTGTGCATTACTAACACAATATTCATTACCCCACAACTAATTTTCCATAGGCTGCATCCTGATTAAATGGAAAGTGAAAATCAATGGTTGGCATGCTTCCAACATATATGTTATAGTTAAAGCCATTCTTTTAGATGAACATAATCTTGGGGAGCTGGCTCAGTGTGTGAGTGGTCTTGTTTTCATTAAGTTGTGGGGCGGTGGATTTTTTTCATGTAATACTATACTGTGTGGGTACGTTTTGATGTTGTGGGTGTATTTTGGCTGAACCTCACTGTGTTTTGGTGGTCAAAACCTGTAAGACTTGAGGTTAAAGGTTATTATTAGGGTATTGTAAGAGGCTGGGGAATACATCGTATCAGTGGAAGGTTGTCACACGTATACACAACAAAAGTTTTTGTGCGTGTAGGCATAACACTGGTAATATGGCTTTGCTGCCATTCGAAGGAATCAGATTCTTTTTATCTGTCCATTGTGTTCACTAACAACCTGCTTAATGCTTTTGTCAGGAGAGGCAGAAGAGACCTTTACAGTAACACAGAAGCACAGTTCGCCTTCAGTAATTTTGACTGAGAAGACAACTTCTCAACTTCGGTCCCTTGATTGCTTTTCTCTTTTTATAATAGGCAATCAGATGAACACATTTGTACCCTGGAAGTGCAACTGCCAAGCAGTTCCAATGCTGAATCAGCTCTAATATCAGCGAAATGGTCAAAGAGCATTACATACCTCATTGTGTGCATCATTATGTTTGCAATGAAGATTCTGTCTACCACATCTTTTTGTTAACCTCACCACTCTGTTCTATCATTCTACGCAGATGTTTTGTTCTTTTCAAAGTAAGAGTATGGTTTCACAGATAGCAGTGTCCTGATGGTCCTGATCTAAATAATTATTAGATTGATTGTCATGAAATGTTAAGGTTAGTATTTTAATATGCTTTAGGTCCAATTATGTTGTACAAGAGATGCTCTCTATATTACTATAAATTGCGAAACGGTCTTTATTTGGTATATTGACGGGCATTACTAAAATTCGTCTTCAGTGTACGTGCAGTATTACCATGGAAACCCTACCCTTCATCCCAATTGACCTGGACCAAGCACAGCTGTGAGAAAATAAAGGCTGATCAAAAGCTGAGTCTGTGGATAATGCGGACATTCACAGCTGGATTTGTTTTTATGTTCCAGATGGGCGATGGGTAGAGAAAACCGTGCTGATCTCTGTTTGATCAATGGAAAGTGCTATTCATCATTGTATAGCAAAATTCCAGTGTATGCTAGAGACCTCACCTTATGTTTCTCCCCGTTATCTGTGTAATTCCCTTTCATCTCTTTCCATTAGAGGTTCGGTCTTGTGAAAGAGAAGTCACCACCAGTCGGTACGTATAATGACCCACGCTGTGCACTGGAGCTGCTGAAAAGGTCCAAAGAAGTGAAGAAAAGCCCATTTGGCATCAGTGCAGCACGCTTCGCTTCTAACCGCAAAAAAATCTCCACACCAGGTCAGTGCGTACGCAGTTGTGTGCGTGCACACATATGTGCATCCTCTCTACTTTATGCTCTGTCCAATTTGGATGCTGTTCAAAGTGATTTTGCTCTTTGATCCACGCAGTTGTATTTTACAAGTGCTATCCAGTTTTCTCTTTTGCAGAGATGTAGAATTCATCTGTTTAGACAAAAGGGAGAAAAAGCTGCTGCTTTGCACAAATTTCTTTAAAAGATGGTTCCGACTGAATTATTATCTGATGCTTGTCTCTTAATATCCATTTTATCTCAAACCTCAGTGACACTTGAGTTTTTTGTATAACAAACCATGTTTTGTAAAAGGTCAGATTTTAACCTGACATATCCATTATACTAAATCTAACACGAAATAATTAGGCCCAGTGTACTATGCAGCATGTATTAGCATTTTGAAAGGACATGAGAGGGAATTGTCTTGTGCAGCAGTGTGTGTTTGTGTGTCCCATGAGTGAACCCTTACGCTGTTGTAGCATGAGTCATTTCCTATATGTGGTTTTGCATTAATCCTTTGAAATACAATACAAATGATATTTAAACCTAATGTGTTTTGTATAGGGGACACTGTCCACTGGTGGCATGTGACTGATTGTAACAACCACACTTTAATTTAGTTATAACAGTACATACTGTACAGTTGATGCACTTTTGTGTTTTTTTTTGTACAGACTGCTTACATCTTATTTTTGGTTTTGCCAGAAAAAAAAATCATTTGTGTTTCCTTTGATATTGGTGACCTTCTTTGTGTACATTCTGCAAAAAAAGAGGTGTGAAACTGATGAAAAGGTTTCTTTTTATCAGTGATCGTGAGAAAGTTACTGTTTGCCCTTGTATTATAAGAAGGGGATTATCATTTATTTATTTTTCTTCTGAAGCAGGTGCTCACACAGAACAAATAGCAACTGGTTTGATGAAATTACCACATGTACTAATTCTGTAGGATGTTTAAAGTCCAATCTCAGTTCCTTTACTTAGCTTTGTCTCTCTGTAAAGCAGGTTATCTAGACCTCCAAATGGAGTGAGATGTAGACTCCATACATAGCAGTAGCGGAGTATATGTATATGCCTTACAAATTATTATGTTAAAAAAACAACATTACAGTAAGGAATATGCAACTTTAGGGTTTAGGTTCAGGAATATTCACTGTTGTATGACGCTGGAGAAACGATCCGATGGCAATTTTTTCTGCTCTTCTCTGATCATCAGGTAACAATTTAGGGCAGAAATGTTGACCCCTGACTGGTCAGTAAATTATATTGTTGTGTTTTCCTGCAGAGTGTTCAGTTTTTTGCAAAGGTGGTGACAGGTAATTTTAAAATAGAACGTATAAGACTGTAATGTCAGAATAATGTTAAGATTTAGACAACTATGAAAATACACTGTGATGTAACACGTATGGTATTCCAATTCCTGGTCAGAGATTTCAAACCCTATGCCCTGTTGCTTTGTTTAAAAGAGACACTACTTAGTTGAGGGCACTCCTAAACTAGGGGGAAGAATCAAGGGGGAAATTAAGATTGGTCTTTACAGCATCTTATCGAAATTTGTGAACTTGTCTGTGCTCTGTCCAGGTCCAGGTTCCTACAATGTGTTTGAGCGAGGTTTAGCCCGTGAGAGCTTTAAAAAGGCATTTTTTGGGCAAACCAGGAAAGGAGGCTTTGGCTCCACCGTACAGCGCAACATTTTCGACAACAAGGGATCAATAGATGCCCCAAGTCCAGGACAGTATGAGGTAGGAAGATCCGTCAATAGTTAATTAATGAATTTTCTTACTTAAGATGTATAGTACTGAGGTTTCACTTAAAAGTTTACTAAAAAGTTTACTTGAGCCATACATAAAACCTCCATATCCTTATCAGAGCATATGCGTGTGACTGTTGTATGCTTTTGTTCCAGACTGAAAAGAAGCCAGAGCAGAGCTACGAAAAGCAGCCCACAGCAGTTTTCAAGTCAGCAACAGAACGTCTGGTCTTGCCACTGGTGGCTAAAGTAAGTCTCTTTTTGTCTACTTTCCGTCTTCTTTTCCCCAGTTTCTCCCACAGCTGTCTTTGTCTGACTCTTTCTCATCCAGACACCAAGTTTGTGTTGCAAATCTTCTCAGACCTACTTAACTGAAGAGTCTGAGCTGAAGTAAAACGGTCGGGCATGCCAAGTTTTTACTTTCTTAAATGGGCCATCACATTGGTTAATTTTCTCTGACTGCTTTATTTCTATTTTCTTCTTTCCCCGATCTCTTTTCATTCAGGAAACAGGTCATTTCTGTAACAACTGCTTTCTTGTACCATTTCTTGTGATGTTCCTCATTCCTCTTCAATGCAGCTGTGTTTGTGTGTTGTGTGTTGTGGGCAAAATGGTTTGAGTATGACCCAAAACTTCAAGTGCATTCAGTATTGACTGCGTTAATGTAATTGCTGCGATTCACACATTTTTTATGTCTCATATTTTTGTGTTGGAGTAGCCACTGGGCATCTAAAAGCAATGTCACACAAGTGCAGAGACGCATTTATCTAAACCCCAGGAAAAGGTTTCATTAAACTGTGTCTTTTAAAAGTCCCCCTCTGAAGACTCCCTCTGGGTCATTTTCCAGCCATGACGTGAACATTGGTAATGTGTGAAAGTAAAAAGAAACAGCAGCATTAATCAAATCGTCACAAGTCTATTCATGTGTTAGATCTTCAGAAATCCCAAAATCATATCCTGCTGCTTGACTGAATTTGTTACAGCCTTGATCAAGTGAACATTGAACACAGTGTAAATTATTTTATGATTGCATCCAGTTGTATTTGATATAAAATGTACTTATGCTAAAACCCAACGTAAAATTACTCTAGCGTTATGTTTCCAACGCATTTGTTTGTAATTTGAACATACATCATAAACAAGAGACAAAATAGTGAGTGATGGGTTTCTTTGCCTTGTACGACACAGGGTGGTGTTTACTTGCTTATAACTAATGTGCTAATGAAGAAAAACAGAGAGAAGCAGCTGTGAAGATGTGAAGGTTAGCAGTGAAATATATCTTACTCTAGTGCTGAGAAAAACAAAAAACAAAAAACGTTCCAGGAGAAAATAATGTGACTTCCTGCTAGAGCATTTAAATATTCAAAATACACAGCTTGTATTTTCAAGTACACTTCTGGATACCAGCTGGTGTTTACTCTGATTAACTCTAAAGGTTAGAAGTGTTATCTGCATCTTGAGGCAAAGGTCTCCAGATCTGATCTTAATGCTCCAAACTATGCCGTTTAAAGGGTAATTTGGCACTCATCATTGAGAGCACAGAATAGTAGGTGCACAAAGACTGTTTTGTAATGTATGGTGTTTACAGATATGCTCCTAAACCTCCCATCCCTGCCTACAGGCCTCAATCAATATCAAACATGTTCACTTTCTCAATACCCAATGAGAGAAACTAGTCCACAAATACACAGAGCAGCTGAAGTTGTTGTCAACCTACTAGCACTTGATTAGACAGAAGAATATCTGTGATGAGTATGATTTTAAAACTCCTGTAGTGTGAGCCATGCTTACCTCAAAATTGCTGGGTTGAGTTTATCTTATAGCTTTACATGATGTACAAAGCTGCTCCGTGTTGATTTAACTACTTTCCTGACAGGACATTTCAACATTTTCTGCTCGTTCTGGCCTGTCTTTTGAACATTTGTGATGCTCAACTTCTTCTATTGTGTGTCCGCGCCCATGTTGAGACTAACTCATGGCACAGTGTGGAGACACAGCGACTGACAGTGCACAGCTTTTCCTCACAGTGGGAATTTGTCAGACATTTTTCCAAATGGTTTGAATGGTCTGGACTTGGAAGTTAATTTAGTATTTTCATATTTGTTTCATGCAGGAGGATGCATCTTATGCAACTACACATGCAAATAAGTCTCCTTTCATTATCTCGATGTGCTGTCATGTGTAACACCACATACTATATACATAAACAAACATCATCCATCTCCAAGACAAACCTAGAAGGAGAAATGAGGTTGCTACTATTCCCTATGTGATTTTTACCCTTTGTGGTCCAGTATTGAATGACAATGAGAAATGTTATTATTTAGTGTTAATTAATAAATAGCACATCTATGAAAATAGCGTTTCACAATTAAAAGCTCTCTTAATTCTCATTCAGCCCCCGTTGTTTTCAGTCCTCAATCTCGGGAAACATACAGTAGCCCTGCTGGGTTTCATTCTTGCTGTCTACTCAGGGAGTAATTTACACCCTGGACATCAAGTTAATGCAATTACCTACCTGGTAGGACATAAAATCAGCAGGACTCTGGGTGCAGAGGAGCAGGATTTGAATCTGCTGCTGCACTGTATGAGCAATGAAGCCTGAGAAGTCTACATGTGCTGCACATGAAAATCCTCATGAAAATCCTCAAATGCATCTCCATTAGTAACTGAGCATACTCGTGTTATACATCAACAATCTCCACAGGGAAATTCTAATGCTTTCCTGTGTAGTGAGATCAGAGATCATGGTCAGCTTCATCTGAGCTTAGTATGTTCACTTAACTCCTTTTTACTCCCTGCTGTGTGCTGTTTTTCTTGCCGTACTATATGTCTCTAAGGCGGTACCTGGCATCTGTTACAGTTTTTACTACCACAGTAATTTCTGTGGCAGTTTTAGTAAACGTCGTCACCACGTGGATAAGTTGTGTATATGTCGACATTTACGTTCTGTTGTTTATGCGTTCAGATAATGTGGATCAGTCACATTTTACTGCATATCACAAATGAACCTAAGATGAGACTAATTAGAGAGTGATCTATTGAGCACTGAGGTGCTGATCGCCTCTTTAATAGTCTCTTCCTCATATTACTGTCTGCAGTGTTTGTCATTTTCTATGAATATGGCTCAGTGTAGCTTTCTGTTAAGCAGCAGCATACTGTGTTGATGGTGGATCTGGCTCACCTTATGTTGCTATGTCCTAATTCAAACACTGGAAATCTTGACGGTCATAATGTCAGTGTGTTGACATTTGTCACAGACTAAAAGTTGCAGGCTGCAAATTAATGTAACCAGCAGGAGAGTTTCATTACATGCCGGAGACATGGAGTGATTAAACATTTGACAATTGTTTGAACTTGGTTTAATTCCCAGTAGCAGTTGTGTTCCAATAACCCGTTCACAGGTGGGAAGCCGCTGATGTCGAAATGAAAAAAAGTGGCCAGTGGCTCTGTATGTCATGGAGGTAGCATATGTCTGTCTGCAGCCTTCCTCAGGCAAACTTTAGAATTAGCAGGGGCAAGAACTGCAGCAGGGCGGCACAGTGGTGTGGTGGTTAGCACTGATGCCTCACAGCAAGGAGGTTCTGGGTTCAACTGACTTTCTGTGTGGAGTTTGCATGTTTTCCCTGTGTCTGCAGGAGTTCTCTCCGGGTACTCCAGCTTCCACCCACTGTCCAAAGACATGCTCATTACGTTAATTGGTGATTCTAAACTGGACGTCGTTGTGCCTTTGAGTGTGAATGGTTGTCTGTCCATCAGAGAGAGCAAGAAAACAAGATGAAGAAAAATTGCATATTTGACTATAGCGTCACAATATTACCTCTGATTTTTCCGCTGCACACATTTTTTACCCCTTGGTAGAATGTTTGAGTGCTTTGTACAGAAGATCTGAAGCCTTGTGCAATGGCTCCACACAGAGCCTCCTTTATGACCAGTTAATGAAAAATCACCTGGGGACATCTTAGCTGTAACAGTTAGCCACATGCTGCGCTGTAGCCGAGGCTGTATCCCTGGCAACGGTGCCCTGCTGGGACAGATATTAAAAGAGTCTAATCAGGAAATAATCCTGATCATGAGAAGAGAGTAAGACAAGAAAGAAAAAACAAAAGAAGAAAGGCAAAAAGTGCGTCTTTATTGTAAATTTCATGTAGGGGAGTTTGAGTTCTCTGTACTTTTACTTGAAAGCTTCGTCTAGTAGTTGTTTTTGTGCTGTGCATTAAACAGACTGAAGACCTGTTATCTGACTTCCAAAATATATTTATTGCATGAGCTGCACTATGTTCTGTTTTCCAGGTCTTTTTTTTTCTATAATTTTGTCCAGTTTATTTATTCGCAGTTTCTGACCATTTATTCTGGCGACACTATGAATATCCAATCTGTCCAATCCACTCCATACAGATTAGAAAGCCAAACAGTGGTTAAATATCTGTTGAATAGCAGCCGTCGTGTGATTTATTTAAGTTGATCTTGTGGTGTCTTATCTTGTGGTGTTCCCTCAAAGGATGCTTAAATTTCTGACAGTGCAAATCAAACACATGTCAGCCTGTTCAAATATTTGAAGCCATGACAGATCTGTACTTTAGCTAGAGGTCTGGATCTGATAGGAGTTGATTACCTGTCTGGGGAGAAGAAAGACTCAGACATCTTGTTGTGAAATGGCAGATATGAAAGGAGGGATGATTATGAGCAGAGCATAGCTTAAATGAGAGTTTAAGTATTATTTCTCTAGATCCCCAATCCTTCTTTTAGGGGTCCCCCTTTTCCCTTTCATACATATTTTCTTTCCCCTCCCATCCCACTTTCCACGTTCCCTCGTCATCCTGGCCAACCCTTTCTGATGCTGACCTTTCTGTTGCAGAGGTCGTGGGATACCCGCAGGGTGTGCTGGGAGAGAATGAGGACAGAATTTAATTTAGACCCCTGTTCCAACCTGAGGCAGTGGAATTCCTCTCTTTCTCTTCTATAAATCAGTGAGGTATCGCCATGTCCCTTGAAGCGACAGGAGAGCACTTTGATGGGGCATTTTCTTTCTTTTTTTGTTGTATTTTCAAATATCATCTCCACCAATTTTACGTTGCTTCCATTAGACGCTGAGATTAATAGAGGTCCCCTTTGGATGCTTACTGTTATACAGAGAGTGAGGGGTTGTCAGCTGAAGGGGCACTGGTTCAATTATAAGGTGGTAGTAGTTGGTTTACTGAGAGGTGCATTTTCACTTGCTTTGTTAGATTAGAATGCGGATTAGAATGTGACTCTAATGTTAAGTTGTATTTGTACACTACCCAGAAATATTTGTTTCCTCTTATTTTGACCAGGGAAAGAGGGACACAAAAGTGAATTACATCTGGACTATGCAGAGCCTGCTAAAACGTTAGGCGGTGGCTAGTCAGCTGTGTTAGGATTCTCTGTATACTTAAATAAATGTTGATCAACAGCACTACAACACAGAAGTAAATGACTTGTAGGAAGCAGATGGAGGGATAACTTTCTGTTATTTTGCAGCCAGTGAAAGACGTGAACAAAGAATTTGCATTTGGGACCAATCACAGCTTTAACAGTCTGCGTGTTGCAACGTGGAGGTTAATTTCTGGGGAGGTGCATGTCAAACTACACCGTAGAAGAAACCCACGAATATTACTCTGGTTTGACATAGACCTTGTAAAGGACCTTGTAAAGGTCTATGTTTCTCTGTCTGATCTGCTCCTTGGTGTTTCTCAGCTCCTTCCTCTTCCTAAACATGGTTACTTCGACTTTAGAAATTAACGTAATAGGGTCAAAAGCCAAATTTGCAAACAATAGCCTGCAAATCAATGGCAGATGCCACTGTGGCTACGTACAGTATATTCGTTCATCCATTCATTCATCTTCTGTAATAGTCAATCACAGGGCTAGCACAAAGACACAGAGAGACAGACAACCATTCACACTCAAATGCACACCTACAGCCACATACAGTACATATTTTAACTAAACATAATACGATTCACACTACAGCCAAAATGGCAAAAAAAGCAGTAAGAACCCACAGACTGACACCTGCCACTTGTGTGATGGATGAGATGTGCTACACCAAGGACACGATGACCCGTCAAACAATCATAGCTGTGTGTATGTTTCACCAGTAAGTTGCTCAACAACTTATTTGGGCAACACTTAATGTGGGTCTCTGTGTGGCTGGTCACTCTTGGCCGACTGTCGCATAAGACAGACATCCACTCTAGAAGAGCCAGTACTTCAGTTTTATTATTTATATAGCTGTCTAAAGACTCTTCACACTACCCTGAGCCCAAAAACAACAGAGTAAACACCAGAGTGGCAAGCATGGCTTCAGTATACTTGTTTATTTTCAATATGTGTCTAATAATTTATCATAACTTTCCATAACATCAGTGAACAAAAGTGTGTTTTCAGTGTTTCTATGATACAAAAGCCAAATACATGACAACACATAGCTCTGGTTTCGTGCTGGTCTTTTGAAACTGATGTAACCAAGCAATAAAGTATCTGCCAGTCAAACAAATTTCAGTTTATCTGCACTAATATCTGTTGCACTGACAATGTAGAACACTTCATAATTCTCTGCTCTCAGCTTGATGGAATCAGACAGACAATATTAAAGCGTGGTTTTTATTACATGTACCGCTGACAGTGATTGGAAGAAGCAGGATTCATAACGTATCAAGTCCAAAATAATAATGAAAACAAATAGAAAAAGAAGGCACTTTGCAACAGGAGACATTTCCATCCTTTGTGTAGCAACGCTGGCTTTTGCTTGTTAAGGTAACACAGTGACTGCTCCCATCTTTCTAATACATTATAATTTTGCAGTTGTTACTAGGATTGACAGTTAATAAGGCCCATGTGCTGGGATTACTGTAATTTAGTGGCGTAAACTGTTAACTGTGAAGGCTGAACTGAGCATCTGTGGTGTGCTTGTGTCTACAGTATGTGAGGTACAAAGAAACTTTTAAAAATATAACTTTATTGGGAGCTACTGTATATGAAAACTTAATTTCTTAAATATAAAACTCATATTCAGTACTCAGCATTTCTGGTTAAAAGACACAGTCACACATCATCGACTAGGACTGGCACAGTCAAGGAAAATCTAATTAATGTGGACGACAACTGCAAAAACAACATATTGCTCTAAGAAAAAAAAATGCCACACATAATGGGCTTGAGAGAAACAGAGCATTAAAGGAGAGATGGAAGTGGATGGAAGAAGCAGTGGGAGGGAATGAAAGAAAGACAAAGAGAACGAGAAAGAGAGCCTGTGTGTATAATGTGTAATTATCTATCCTATTAGCTCTGGTTGAGATAATTAGAGTGTTTGCTAAACACACATTTATCTAACTGAAGAGCAGCATCAACCCCCAGCCACGTACAATGAACTGAATGGCAAAAATACAACAGGTGAAATTATGCTACGGATGAAGATTCGTAGTATAACAGAGATGGAGGAATCAGGAGCAAAGAGAGATGGCGAGAAATAAAAATTAATGACAGCGAGAGAGAGAGAGTAACAATGTAGAAGGAAGAAAATCAGAAATGGGGAAAAGAAGTAAGCCATTAGAGGAAGATGATTAATAAATAAATACATAAAGGCCATGTCAGACAAATAATGGGACAGCAGCAGAGGAGGAAGGTAAAGCCATGGGCAATCTTCTTTAAATATGTGGTGGGGCAAAAATATGCAATGGTCCAGTGTTTGTCACTTATTGACTTTTTTGTCTCTGTGTTTCATTGCATTTTTATGATGTATCCATGGACAGCTAATGGCATGTCACGGCGCAGCCTCTGTTTATTGGAGACAAGGGAGTCGGGTGATGAAGGAAAAGAACAAAAACAGGGAAATGGACTTATAGATTTGATATGGATTTTACTGTCAGCTGTCAGGGTAATGATGATGACGTGAGTCCCCGTGAGAATTCAAGCATGGTCACACACACTGGCACACACACAGGGAAAGTGACACACTCAGAATGCACTCCGAAGCACATGAATGTAAAAATCCCTAAATAATAATGCAGATATGTTGTAGAAGTTGCACTAGAAGTTAGATACGCACACAGCAGAGAGGCTGATTGAGAAGAAGTGTTTCCACCTCGAGGCTTCACGCAGTAACATGTGCCACGCTGAACATCTCCTAACAACTCATAAACGTGATGGATAGTAGAGAAGGGTTTTAAGAGGGGGATAGTGGGACGGACAAGTTGTATTCAGTGGATGTATTGACTAGTTTTTCTGACGAGAGATTCACTCTTGTCTTTTCCCCTTTTTTGCCCTACACCCTGCCTGCTCTCTTCCATTCGCTTGCAGCTACAAACAGAATAAAAAGGGGAACGGCAAGCAACGCCATGGATTTTTGTGACTCCGTCAGTTTGCCAATGCGTAGCTGTGGCCGTGCTCCTTGTTGTCAGCTGATTACCCCACCTACCGGTCCTGTCTGCTTGTCCTATCTGCTTCTGCTTCAACGCTTTCCTCTACGCATAAAGTCTCACTGGATGATCCACCCACTGAAAGGAATATTAAGACACATTTAAAAGCAGCTCCATATGTATTAACTGGGCATTCGGACTGAAAACAGGACTGTTGTTATAGAAACATAAGAGGATGCAGTGGTATGGGAGGAAGGCTGATTTGATCACTGCTTTGACTCCGAATGCTTAACGGAAGCCAGAAAACTGCAGAGCTGTTTATGAGTTATCATGGCAACAATTATTTTATCCTCCATCTTTGTGGTTTTAATTTAAACTGCAGGTCCAACAAGTACATAACCGTATTCTCCAACAAGAATATGTACCTGTACAAAGTGCTAGGTTCAGCTTTTTTGACTGAGCAGTGGTGTCAAAATGTCCAGCCAAGACATCTTGTACAGTTTTGATATCTTCACACGCCCTAAGGATGTGTGTTGTGTCTTCACACGCCCTAAGGATGTGTGTTGTGTCATTCATACTTGATCCACTTTGCTGTCTTTATTCATCACATCAGCCAAGGTACCAAGCAGTGAAGCCCGTCCATGCTCACAAATATGGCAGAACGTTGGTGTGGTGCCACTCCGTTGGGAACTAGTTATGCTCAGCCCAATCAAACCATTTGGTCAAGCTTTAATGCAATGATGGAGGGAAGAGAGCACTAAATGGCTGTGATTGATTGTAGGACCATCCAATTGCATGCAGAGGTATTTGTTTTCTATCAGTTGAAACCATAAAGAATGCATAATAATGTTACCAGGCTCTTATTCTGATTAGAAATGACTCTAACTACAGGCTGCCAACAGACCATTAGCTGTAGGCTGGCTAGCAACAGTTGAAAATATTCTCAACTTGTGCTGATTCACTCATGCAAAATGCAAACTCTTTCCTAACTCTGGATTTCTATGATCTTCCTGTGCAATTTCTTCTCCCTACTGTTGGTAACTGGGACTTGATCATTTGTAGGATTAGGTGACAAACTCCTAAGTGCATTCTTTGATGTGACACTGACATCACCAAAATTGATCAAAAGCCTGCCCAGAAGAATCCTGCTCCTTCACAGCTTTTGAAGCAACAAGATGATTTTAATATTAGACACAAGAGGCAACAAGTGCTTGCTGCATCAACCCAGTTCTCACTTGAGAAGGCAGAGACTTTAATGTATAAAAGCAGATATGTCTGTTTTCTGTGTAAAATGATATACATAAAACATATTATGTTCATATAATGAATGTGCCTTGTTCTGCACATTCTGCCCCATGTGTCTCAGAGTCTCAGAATGGATTTACCCTTTTTACAATAAGTAAAAGCTCCAGGTTCAGTGATTTAGCCCGATCACTTGTAGCTGCACAATTTAGAAACTATTTTAGGCCATTTCTGGCTTCCTTTTAGTGCCTCTGTTGGGGCTCTCTCTTTTTGTGCTTTACCTTTTAATTCGATGTGAAAGCCCTCGACTGGTCAGATTCAAACTATTTGCTAGATCTAAGTGAAGTCTGACGCTCTGATCTTGATAATAACAGAGAAAAAGTGACAGAGAGATAAAGTTGACGAGACTTAAAGGTTCTGCTGTTATTAGCTCACCCACGTTTCTTAGTGTCTCCATAATAGAGCATGTTATTATGAAACACTAGTATAGGCTTAAAGTGAACAAACGGCTTATAATTTATGTTCTAACTATTCATCTTTTACAAGATTTTTAATTTGCCACTTGCTTAATGGTCTGATGCTCTCAATTGAGACCTCACCTGTTCTCTAATTAAGGTGTGGTAAGCTTAATTTCCCTTGGGACGAACGTATTCAGTTATTCATAGCTAATGAAAGTATAGTGTTTAATAGGGCTAGAGCATATCTTGATATATAAAGACTGCAGAAGGGGTGGTAAAGGAGAAGAGAAGGTGGAAACCATGGAGACAGTAGAAGGGAAGCGTCAGAGGTATTGGAATAAATGTGGAAAATGAGGCTGCATGCATGAGAGACCGGAAAGACAGAGAATAGAGTGCAAAATAAGTAAGTCTCAAAGTGGGTGTTAGGGCACAGATGGGGAAGTTGTCTGTGTAGCACTTTCAGATTTTATGATGTGTGGATGCTCTCTAAGTTATTGCTTGAAGGAAGAGATCACATACGCTCGGTGAAATTCGTTTCCTCTTCTACCTTCTCTTCCCCTCTTGCTGTGAAGTCCTGGTTATTGTTACCTCCCTGCTGTCTTTGCTGTCATAAAACAAGTCAACTGAAAAACAACCCCTCCTCAGAAACAGCCTGCAAAAGACACTCTACCAGTGTAGGTGGATAAACACTACATGATTTCCCGCAAGTTTACAAAACTTTGCAGCAAGCCTTTGTGCGACGGCAACCTCCAGGCATGGAAAAATAACGATGCAGAGGTGCAGTTTTTCGAACGGCCACTTTAGGCTCCCTCCAAAAGCGAATCGATCTCCATATACACTCGTGTTAAAATGCCTGACTTGAAGAAGCAAAAAAAAATAATAAAATGTTTTCATGCTTATTTCCCCATTTATACTAATTTCATATTGACCAAACTATACCTCACCTTGAGCTTTTTTCGTCATATTATTGTTGCCATGGTCACGAAGAAAGATTGAAGACTGTCTTTTATTTAAACAGCCACCAAACTGCCATCTTCTTGTCGGGTGTGGAAAGTTTTGTCCACATTGCAATCTGAATTTATTGCATCGCTTTTTACTTTAGCTTTTTGTCTTGAAAAATAGACTGGCTTATACATACACACACACACACACAAAAGATTTCCCTTCATGTGTTTCTGGTCTGCTTCTTTCTCTCTTTCATATCTGTAGCACATCAGATTCAAATTAAGAAATATAGTCTGGTAGAGGCTTTTATGAGCATGATGTAAAATACCACAGTGTTGATAGATGAAGCCCTTCAGGTGCACCTTTCACTGTCCAGCCTCAGAACGATGCTCTGCCTGTCAAATTTCATTTGTATCGACCTGCTTTTGGAAGAATCATGTGAGAGATTGTATTTATTTATCTGAGAATAATGGAATCTTCAGCAGATACCTGTGGACCTAT
Source organism: Planiliza haematocheilus (assembly GCA_005024645.1). Taxonomy (NCBI): domain Eukaryota; kingdom Metazoa; phylum Chordata; class Actinopteri; order Mugiliformes; family Mugilidae; genus Planiliza; species Planiliza haematocheilus. Next base: position 3,709,603 of record SRSE01001388.1, on the reverse strand, counting down.
GACACTGGCCAGAATAGACATCGGCGTTTAAACAAATTAAAAACTTATTTTCCACTCGTAAATTGGATTAGGGGAAGTGAGATGTGACCAGGCCTGGTTCTTTAATTTGATCCTGTCTTTGTCCATTATAAGGACTGTGTTTTACCTACGCTGCCAGTTTTCTTAACTTTTTTTTCTTTTAATCTTAAACCATCATCTTCTTGCTTGTACGTCTCTTGTTCTTTTGTCTTCCCTCTCATTATCTCGTGCTGCATCTCCCCTTTTTCTCTCTGCCAGTTAATTGGTCTCTTTCTGTTTCTCCCTCTCTCTCTGTCTTTGTCCCACGCCCCCATATTGTTGAAGTAGACACATGTGGTAAGCAGCTGTGTCCAGCGTGTGCATGGGCATGCCTTCATGTATATTTTCTCTGCCCAAAGTGTGGGCACAGCTGTGGCCAGCAGCTGTGTGTATAGTGCATTCATGTGTGTGTGTGTGCAGCCATATGCAGATGTGGTCATGTGCCGATTTTATGCAGCATCTGTGTGTTTTGTGCGTGTTTGGCTAATGGCAGCTGTTTAGTAGCAGGTGATGATTTTTGGAGCCAAGTAGATAGTTAACCAGGCAGGTGGCCAAGGGGACGACAGAGAGAGCTAAACCCAATAAGGGTATAAGGTGTAAAGCCTGGGCTGGGCGTTTACTTGACCAGGCCCCCTGGACCACTGCCCAATGTATGGAAGAACAGGACGGCCCCAGCTGTGGGTTGTCACTGTTTATACAAGTATCTAAACGTAACCCAACACTCTACATTCAGCTTACTGATTGCTATATGAATCAAAGGAAGATGGTTAAGTCATGATTTGAAAGTGGTCTGGGCTTATGTTTAATGTGGTATACGTAAACAGACATCTTATCCTTCCACTCTGTTGTTCCTCAAAGTCCGATTTGCTGTGTACATGTAAATGTGACAGGAGGTGCTGTAAAGTGAGAGAAGTGAGGCTGTTAGAGCAGACAGATGGGCTCTTATGAGACAGAGAAAGAGAGCATGCAAATAAGCACATCTGCTGGAACACAATTGGCGCGGCCGACATAAAGATACAGAAAGACGTGAAGTGGATGCAGTTTTTTTTAACAGGATAAGCGCAGTGAAAAAAGAATGAGAGAAAATAGTTGTGCAATAAGAAGTGAAAAATAACGGGAACAAGAAAGAGAGGATAAGGATAAAAATAAAAATAAGGTAAAGATGGAAAACTGTAGTTGTTAGAAAATTGTTAGACTAACTGCAGCCGATAAAGTGCAAATATGCAGCAAAAGGGGCCATGTGCTTTCCTTCTGTCATTCCATCTATATTGAAGACCTGTCTTAAACCTCATTAGGGCCTTATGACACCAGCCATACCTCTGCTACTAAAATCAGACAGATGGTTATCAGGCTCTGAGATGAGACAGCAGCTGTGCCTCTGACACAGTGACATGGATAGTCTCTATTCTGGGAGGAAAACAAGCAAACGAATGTTGCATTCACTTTTCATTTAAATATTAAAACTGTATTTTGTTACATAATCCAAAACAAAACAGCCAAACAGTATGTGTTGAAGTGTTTCTGTGCACAGTAAAAAGGGCTCTGAAGAATGTACATCTGAGCCATGTGGTCCGATTGGTCTGCTCGCGTGGCCGCAGAGTGGGGAGGGACATAAAATGTAGTGAAATTTCATTGGACAGAATAGGTGTGTACGCCTCCTAGTGCAGGATGAGTCATTAATGCTGTTTTCAAGGAAATGTCAAGCTCTCAAATACCCACAAAATACCTTATTTGTCATTGTCTGGACCCTACTGGGTGACACAAGGCATATTTTACAGTTTTATATACAGAAACAAGAGTCTGTGTAGCTTAAGCACTCCAGCGTTTTTCTGTGTTGGTGTTTTCTTTGACTAATTCCAGGATCTCTCATTTATTTATAGGACACGTTAAAGAAGTTGAATATACACAGGTTAGATACAATCTCAAGTAATGTACTGTAAAAAAGACAGTACTGACGGACATCACCTCATGTGTAAGCTGTGTGTGTGCTGGGCCTGACCGTACATTTGTATGGTGTTCATTATTTAGAATTTGTCCAGACTTTTTAAAATGCTGGACCTCTTGTCTGTCAGTAAGTGTCATTGCAATCAGGAACAGATGAACCTCAAGTGTCACTGGTTTTAAGAGCCTAAGAACCCAAGTAACCATTTCTACTTATTAGACTCTAAGTTGGGATCTTATGACGGAGTGGCAGACTGAGGCTAAAGTGCAGATGCAGGTCTCAAAACAGAAGCTAGTTGTACATTTTTATCACATCACCACAAGGGAAATACAAAGTTGGAGTCAGTTTAGTCTGTAGTGCACTTTTATAGTTAGTTTTCAACAAGATTCATAATTAAGCCTCATACTAGTGTCAACCCCTCAATACTTTAGCGTCAATAAGCCAAAGCCAAATATTCTCTACCAACCTTATTTTTAACCTGAGAAGATGAAAATGTCACATGAATCAGCGCTTACCCTGACAGAGCACAGCAGCGGTGATGTTTTCTTTTTTTAATGAATATGTGAATATGTCATAGGTGCTCGTGTACATGCTAGAGATGTGTCACACACACGCAGACATACACTATATTACCAAAAGTATTCACTCACCTGCCTTTACTCATTCTATGAACTGAAGTGCCATCCCATTCCTAACTCATAGAATTCAATATGATGTCGGTCCACCTTTTGCAGCTATTACAGCTTCAACTCTTCTGGGAAGACTGTCCACAAGGTTGAGGAGAGTGTTTATAGGAATTTTTGACCATTCTTCCAAAAGCGCATTGGTGAGGTCACACACTGATGTTGGTCGAGAAGGCCTGGCTCTCAGTCTCCGCTCTAATTCATCCCAAAGGTGTTCTATCGGGTTCAGGTCAGGACTCTGTGCAGGCCAGTCAAGTTCATCCACACCAGACTCTGTCATCCACGTCTTTATGGACCTTGCTTTGTGCACTGGTGCACAGTCATGTTGGAAGAGGAAGGGGCCCGCTCCAAACTGTTCCCACAAGGTTGGGAGCATGGAATTGTCCAAAATGTTTTGGTATCCTGAAGCATTCAATGTTCCTTTCACTGGAACTAAGGGGCCAAGCCCAGCTCCTGAAAAACAACCCCATACCATAATTCCTCCTCCACCAAATTTCACAGTTGGCACAATGCAATCTGAAATGTACCGTTCTCCTGGCAACCTCCAAACCCAGACTCGTCCATCAGATTGCCAGATGGAAAAGCGTGATTCATCACTCCAGAGAACGCGTCTCCACTGCTCTAGAGGCCAGTGGCGGCGTGCTTTACACCATTGCATCCGACGCCTTGCATTGCACTTGGTGATGTGTGGCTTGGCTGCAGCTGCTCGGCCATGGAAACCCATTCCATGAAGCTCTCTGCGTACTGTACTTGGGCTAATCTGAAGGTCACATGAAGTTTGTAGCTCTGTAGCAATTGACTGTGCAGAAAGTCGGCGACCTCTTTGCACTATGCGCTTCAGCATCCGCTGACCCCTCTCCGTCACTTTACGTGGCCTACCACTTCGTGGCTGAGTTGCTGTTGTTCCCAAACGCTTCCATTTTGTTATAATAGAGCTGACAGTTGACTGTGGAATATTTAGGAGCGAGGAAATTTCACGACTGGATTTGTTGCACAAGTGGCATCCTATGACAGTTCCACGCTGGAATTCACTGAGCTCCTGAGAGCGGCCCATTCTTTCACAAATGTCTTGTTTCACAGTCTGCATGCCTGAGTTCTTGAATTTATACACCTGGGGCCAGGCCAAGTGATTAGAACACCTGATTCTGATCATTTGAATGGGTGAGCGAATACTTTTGGTAATATAGTGTACGTACAGCACGCACACAAACATTAGCATTATATAACCAGTCAAAACATATATTATATCTAGTATAAAGATCTAAAATATGGAAATGCAGAGTCTGAAAATAGCATTCTGCTCTGCGAGGAAGAATGAAGGGTTTTAAGAGTAATGAGGTGATGAAGAATGGGATGTGGTGGCACGCCACACACACCCACACACACGTCTTGTGTGTTGTGCCTGGCCATTAGTCAAAGCTGTCACTATACATACTGCCAAATCATTAGTATTGCCGCTGTCAAGTGTATTTGAGTCATTAGTGTGTGAGAACATGGTGCGGAAGAAAGGCTGTGCTGTAAGAAGATAATAAGAAACAGCTCACTTTGGGTTTGCATTTTGTTTCAGTTAAAGTCTTTTGAGGCTGGCCGCATAACCAAGAATGTGCTTTACATTCAGTGCAATCCTCAAACTTAAAAACAGAAAAAAATGGACAATTTTAAAGAAATATAATTGGCAAATAAACCCACATGCAGATACATCACACATGTCATGGTAACAGCTCGGTCTTGTGTATTTCAAATATATGATAAATAAATAAACTTGAAACACAGAAAATCTATGGGACTGTGCAACTGCATTGTTTAGAAGAGATTTACTTTTTAAAAACTAGCAACAGTGAGCTGACACAACACATGGATCACTGGTTTCATCCATTCTAGAGTAGCTCTTCACCGATGTCAAATCCAGTCTGTAATAACCGGGGTGAAGGTGTACAAGTATTCATTCAGTTGTTTTTGTAAGGCTTCAAAAGAAGATTATATCTTTTACATGTGTCTGTTTTGTCATCAGCTGATCTCAATTCAAGACATATGCAATCAATAGATGAATTTCTGTCGCAACCTTTTCGTAATTTAGTGTTTACCCATTAATTTATTTAATATTTTCCTCCATTTTTTAGTAAGTCTGCTGAATTTTCTTGGCTACATTGTCTAAATGAACTGGGACTATGGCTGGCATTTTATACCATCGTGCATGAGTCAAAATTGTAAGTTAAGTTATCACCTTCTCTTAATTTCCCTTGCTTTACTTTTATTGAAAGATACTGTCAGACAATCTGTCCTGGTGCTAACATCGCGTCAATATTTAATTTCGGTTTTTCTGTGTCGCTGGCTGACTGCTTGCCACCAGTGTGTATGTGGCTTCCATAATATATATGAATGCGCTCAGAGATATTTTTTCAGACAGTCAAGGGCAATGTGACAGATCATTAAGAAAAAGGTGTGTTTGTGTGGGTGTCTCTGTGTGTATGTTGGTAGGTACGTATTGAGCTGTCTAAATGTCGAGGGTATGTAATTAAAGTCAACCTGAGTGCTGTCAATAGTTGATGACTACTACTGGGAACAGTGGTTCCATATTCAGGTGTAATTATGGACCACGGGACTCTGCAGATGTGTGCCCACAGGTGTGTGTTGTATTAAATCCACCATGAGACACACACCCAACCAAATCATGGAAGACAGTGATGCAAATTTTCCTCACTTATCATTCAATTTCATTTTTCTTCTCAGCAATTCCACAGTGGCATTCAACACCACACAGAATCAGTTTGTTTCCGTGTGCGCCCGTAAATTGACTTTCTCTGCGAATGTGTGTGAGGGTGAATTGTCGTGCACATGTTGTGCTTGCTTCCCTTTCCTTCCTACTGTGCCTATAATGAAAAGCTAAATGGCCTGGGTTTGCAATGATTAAAGATGGACGGCTACCTAGGAGGAGAGGGGGAAAACAGCGGTCGGGAAATGACAGTTTGAGGTAAATGACAGGTCTGCTATGTTTAGGATAAATGGATTGTGCAGCTATATTCAGCCTTCGACATCTATTATTCAAAGACCCACCGACAAGACAAATCCCCAGTAACTGAGATTCCTCTGCAGCAGTGGTAGTGAAAGTTTCTAACAAGGTGACACGATTCGCCCGTTTCCTATTCCCGGGATCCATTACATGTTCATATCAGCAAGGGTGCCTCGATGAACTAGCTCCTAATTATTAGCAATTCATTAAGGAGTGCGCTTGTAATGGCCTTATATAGAAGCTATTTGTCTGAAATTACTTACGATGCGATGGAAGTTCACCCATGTTTCTGTCACTGCTCTTCCTTTTGTGGAGGCCTGTAAGCCATCATTATATCTGTGTGTGTGTGTGTGTGTGTGCATTTGGATGTAGATGATGTGGCATGTACTGAATGTCCTTGCATTTGTACGCCGATATTCATGCATGACTGTGTACATATGATAACACAGTATCACAGGAAGCATGTGAGGGTGTTCCTATCACAGATGGCTTAGTGGGTCATTTCTTGTATTCTCCGTGTCATATATTTAGCGTGTGTCTGTAATACCATGAACGTGTCAGCTGTGTGACGTAATAAGGTGAAACACCTTAATTGTGTCTTTTTAATTGTCTCTTGATTTCAGTGTCCCTTTGGTCTTTCATGTCCAGCTTTTAATTTTAGTTTTTTTTATCAAAATAATCTTTGATACAGAGATCCATTTTTGTTTTTTTTCAGAGAATGAATACTGAATGACTTTGAACTAATCATTTTTCATCTACTTCCACGAGCAGGTCAGACTTCAAAACAACAACTTGTGCAATACGGATCAAATACTTGCTGTTTACTTTCCACTAGTTTTGAGCCTGGCTAGACTTAATTCCTTTCAGTATATCTAAATCTGATCACACCTTGTTTGGATTTTGTCATGGGACATTTTTCAGCTGATATAAAGAAAAACAAACACCTCTGAACTGGATAGTCTTACAACCAATCAGAGCTCTTCTGTTGTAAATAATTCAACTCGTCTGCACTCAAGTGACATTTTGACTATGTTACTGTTACTCTACTGTCTACCTCCGCACAAAGCCCACCGAATCAATTTAATGGGCCAGGCAGATCTTTGCTGGATATAATTAATTCTCAACGGAGCGATTCCTGGCTAATTAGCTTCAGCTGTACTATGTCTTTAGAGCTATTAAGCACACCTTATGTGGGCATTTAGCTCAAAGCGTGCTATGCTTAGGTGTAATCCCCCAGAGCCACCAGCATGATTGTGGACTGGTCATGTTACCATGTGAACTAAAGCTCTCCTCTCATCTCTTGCAGGACTCTCCTCCACCTAACAGATACAACGTGATTGAAACGTTCGAGAAGGTTAATGGCCGCTCTTACTTAGAACCCCAAACTGAGGGAGCAAAGAAAAGACAGAGCTGCTTCCTGTCTGCTGCACCGCGAGATAATTTCTTCCTACGACGAGATCTCAGCATGCCAGGTGTCTCACACACACACACACACACATCATGTAAATAGAAACTGACTGGTCAGCCCATGCTAGATGCGCCATATATTTCTTTTCAGTGTTGACCATTTGGAAACCGTACAACTCCCCCATTTTCACCATCGTGCAGTCCAATTAGCTCCGTCTCTGTGGGCTTCTAACCTAATATTTACCTCAGTTACATTCCCATTGAAAAATGTTGTTTCAAAATTGATAGATTCATGACTTACTTGGATAATTTATGACTAGCCCCATTTCACCGTGGGACTCAACCCATGTGGCACCCCAAACCGTTTAACCAAAATCCAATTTGCATATAAATAGATTTGGACTGTTTGCAGAAGTGTTTCTTCTTTGTACACACACACATGCGCACACACAAACACAAACTCATAGATACACACACATATATGTGCACACAGTGACACACACATACAGTCTTTTTTGTTCATTATTGAATTTGCATTTATGAATAGGCCTACAATATATGGAACATTAGGGGACATTATATTCCTCATCATGCTGGGTCCCCAGCAATCATATTGCTCATAAGGGTAAGAGCATTTAACTATTCACTACTTTTGCTGCACACACACACACACACACACACTGTGACTGTGTCTCATAATGGTGTGTGACATTACCAATTGCTCAAGGTGTTTTAATACGCCTTATTTTTGAATGTGTTTGTGCGTAGCTTTAAAAAGTCACCTTCTGTTTGTGCAGTCATAAGCCGACTGCATTTAGCCGCTGGGTCAGACGAGGACCTACTGCTGCCTTACTGTAAAACCGTGTTAGACCTGCAATGAATTATTTTTCTTATTTTCCTTATCAGGCTTGAACAAATATGATCCAAAGCCCAGAAGTCCATTAAACCAATTCAAAAACTGATTTTAAAAGTTCTTTCCTAAAAAGGTTGCAGTTGATAGAAGCAAAACTGTGTAATGGATAAGTCCATGGATTAACTTCTTCATTGTGGGATTTTCTTTTGATTGAGTTTGTAAGTTCCTTATTGAAAAAAAGGAAGATGTTGAAACAGGTTTGTTTTTTACCTGCAAAACTCTGAGTATTTACTCTATGTGTGTGGTATATTTATATGTGTTTGTGTTTCCAAGTATCTCCGTACACATCCTTCTGAAAGCTCCTTACTTAAAAAAAAACAAGTGTTTCACATTTGTTTAACTTGCAGTATACATTATGTATGCCATGACTGGATGCTTGAAGGCAGGATGATTCAGTATTCTGGTAACCTGAGCTTTGATCCTAGTACAAAGAGTTAAAGTTGTGTATCAGCCACCTCCTGTTGTCAGTTAAGATCTATCCTGCACAAAGCAATCTACTTGCTTTTGTTGTCCAGTATGTGAAGAAAAGAGCAAAATGAGTATCAATTGAGGTTGTTTTTTAAGGGAAAACATTATTAAAATCATATTTTAACCTGCAGCAAAATATCCTTATCTTAATGTCACGACTTATTCAAATAAACTGCATTTCTGCATTATCTGCCAGAGAAACTTAGCTGTAGACACTACTCGGGGCATGTACAGGCAGTTATAGAGGCCAATTTAGCTTGAATTATTTGATATATCTTAACCTCCCCCTCCCAAAACATCATAGAATTAAAGCTCAAAACTTGTGGCGTGCTTGTGTACACTATAAGTCAGAGTAGGCAGTCTAATGAGGTACAAAGGATGTCTGGAGCAATAGCTTGTTTGCCTGATTTTGTATTGTTTGTGAGGAGACTGCTGGCTCTTTTAAAAGGGCGATTATATATTTGAAGCTAAGGTTGTGTGTGTGTCTGTGTGTGTGTGTCTCAGGTCCTGGTCAATACAACCCCAGTGTGAAATCCGCCCCAAAGATGGCTCTGATATCCTCTACAGATGATCGATTCAAAGTCTCCAAAAACACCAACCCTGGACCTGCCACTTATCAGGTAACGATGCTGTTATAAAGACAGTCAAACTTACTTGCTCCCTACCACACTCCCATTTGCTCCAACAGTCAATATTAGTAAGGGGACTAACATAAGTGTGCTTGCAGCATGTGTATCCTTGGCTTTTAATGTGTCTCTATATAACTAAGAAGGAGACAGTGCAAAGATGTATGTGGACACAGACCTTGCTCTGTGTGTTTGTGTGGCTGGTGTATCTGAGAGACGCATTACAGTGTATGTCTGACATAGCTTATGTTGTAATCTTCTGAGAATCTATCATATTTCTCTGTGTGACCTTGAGCTGTGCAGAAGAAATTGATTGCTTTATAAAAAATAAAAAAAGGGAGCCAAACTTCAGTATGCCACTGTGGTTTTTGACCAATCTCCACAAATGCAACACAAGAATGAATGATGTGGTTTCCTTCCCAAGGCAGCTTTTCACTTTGTGGGAGATTTTCTTCTTCATTGGGCTCCCTGGTTAAATTAAACTGCGAGTGAAAATGAAAGTGCTTGGATTTCTATTAAGTGTAATGTTGTTTAATGCAGCCACCATAGACTACTGACAGAGACAAATGCACTTTGTGATTAAAGCATATAATAGCTGTAATGAGACCTAACGAGAGCCTAATCTGTCTTTGCTTTACTTTAGCGTTTTAATAGGAATTACAACTTGGTGTCAGCCGCTGATGAATCTGTGCGTGAGAGGATTAAAAGAGAAAATGTTGCTTCCAGTCTCCGCTGACATTGACTGGTCGAACATCAAAGACAAAAAGCCACAGAGTCTGATTCGCAGCTCACTACACAGTTCATAGTCATGTTCATGTCCATGGGTGTAATGTTATCACAGAGCTCTGCCTGCCTCCCAGTCTGCCTGCAGAATCCTCTCTCAACTTTGTACTGTCTCTTTCACCGCAGTTCACTGTCTCTCTTCTCCCTGCGTTGCCTGTTTCCTCTTCGGCGTCCCTATTCGCTCATTCCCTCTGATATCTGTTGGTTATTTAGCCATGTGGTTTGGCTGTCACAATCAATTTGGTTCAATTATTGAGTGCGTGGTGTTGTCCCAGATTGTCCTCTGATCCATTTGCTGCTCGTCATACCCATGAAGATGATTTTAAACATATTTAATTGTTATGATGGGATTTGTGACCTTTAAAATAGTGGAAGGAATAATTTGATGTAATTTATATCCACCGGTTATACACTCGCTGAAAAGGCTTTGCTCTTTGAAGAAGCTCTCAAAGGACAAACACAGTAATGAGGATGAGGGAACCAAACCAGCCTCAGTAAACACATTGACGCTGAAATTTAGTTGAATCAACACCATCAGAATGATAGCACAGTTGTAAAACAATGCAGTACTGGTGGCTGAGATCGCTCATAATGGCCACACAGGCTTGAATATGACCGGACATAACTCATTATAATGCTATAAGAGTTTCACCTCTATTAAAACTATGGCACAAGTATTCTATGAGTGGATTAGTGGCTAGTAATGTCCCAGAATATGCACCAGTGTGCTGGCAACAGCAGTGAGGAAGCAGACTTGCAAGTAAACACAGACTGCATTGTTAACATGGAGCGCTAAAAACTAGAAATATAATCTTCTGTGCCCATAAGATTAAGAATGAATGTCTGATGGGCACTATTTCATTTAAAATAATAATTTAACGTAAAAAAATAATACCCTGCATAAAAAGTAATGCCCCGTAAGGCTCTATAAGGCCCTATGATTCATTCTGTGATCCCTTTCTACTCAGGTCAGGTGTCAGTACTGAGTCAGAGCTCGCTGCAAGTTCAGCTCCCCCTGATGTAGTCTAATCTACCAGATTTGTGAGGTTCATTAAAATTCACAACGAACTTAAATCAGCGTATCCCAGAGCTGGAGTGTATGCCACATGTAGGCAGAATGCAGCGCACATGGTTTCTCTTATATACAGTGTATTACCATGAATATTGTGTTTGTATAAAGTGCAGAAAATATAGAAAACTAAAACAAATCTTTATAGTATTTGCTGTGTCAGTCCTTTTGCTTTTAGAACAGCTGTAGTTTCCGAGGCGTTTCGCAGTTAGGTTGTTCCAGTCTTCATGAAAACTTAACCACAGCTCTTCTGTCGATTTTGCCTGTCAACTGCTTCTGGAGAACCCTGCGCTTTTCTTGTCTCTGAAGATTTGAAACTTCTGATGAAGTTTTCATGACTTGTGGCTGTATGCCCGGGGTCATTATCGTGCTTTAGAATGAATCTGGCTATAATCAGGCACGTTTCTGCTGCTAATGTGTGATGGATAAGGACTTAAACGTTAAAACTGTCTAAACATTTTACATGTTTGTACAGTTTTATTACCTCTATATTCCTGTGCAGATGTGTGCTTCTTGAGGTGCTTCTCCCCCTGCTCTACCTGTCCCTTTCTGCCTCTTACCCTGTCTCTCTGCTCTTTGTTTCTGTTATAAAGGAAACTGTAGCTGTGGGAATATTTCCACTGACAGTAGCTAGTAAAACTGTTCAAGTATCTCCTCTCCTCTCCTCTCCTCTCCTCTCCTCTCCTCTCCTCTCCTCTCCTCTCCTCTCCTCTCCTCTATTTTCTAAAGGTCGAAAGTTAAAGGAAAAAAATCTATTCAGACATGCAGCTTAAATCCTGCTTTTTTTTCTTTTTTTTGCTGCCACTTTAGTCATCCCAGAGAGCACTAATGCTGAACAGTTGGCTGATAATTGGCTCAGTATAAAAAAGAAAATGGTCTTGTTTTACAAAACTTTGAAGCGGAGTAGTTACATAATTAAATAGTTGTCTGTTGCAATAAACATATATGTCAGCATCTATCAGCATAAGCACATGTGTTGTAGTGGCTGCTGGACCGAGAAACTTCGATCAACAAAGGTTAAACAGGGGAATAGAGTTAAAAATGGACATTTTCAGCACCCATAAACACAGCCTTTACAGTACTAGAACAGATTTCAGAAGGGCCGGCACAGTGTGGTGGTTAGCATGGATGCCACAGCACAGCAAGAAGGTTCTGGGACTGGGGCCTTTCTGCGTGGAGTTTCCATGTTCTCCCTGTGTCTGCGTGGGTTCTCTCCGGGTACGCCAGCTTCCTCCCACCGTCCAAAAACATGACAAGACTTGTTAGGTTAACTGGTGATTCTAAACTGGCTGTAGGTGTGCATGAGTGTGAATGGTTGTCTGTCTCTCTGTGTTAGCCCTGCGATAGACTGCTGACATGTCCAGGGTGTACCCACCTCTCCCCCAATGACAGTTGGGATAGTCTCCAGCCCCCCCCCCCCCCCCCCCCCCTTCAACCCTTCAGAGGACAAGTGTACAGAAAATGAATGAATGAATGATTTCAGAAGGAAAATGCTGTTGAATTTCCGGTACTGAAAGGCGTTTGTGTGTGGCGACAATGCGGCGTGGCATGGTTGCTTAGACCGGTGCTCATTTTTGCTTGACATACGAGAGGTGGTGCAGATACGAACAAGAAAACTAATCAGAAAGCAAAGCTGCGCATTTGAAAGCACACATGGCTGAATGGAGCCTGTCCAGATAAAGAGACAGCTCCCTGCTCTCTGTCCTGTCGCTGATGTTTCATTTCTAGTCTGGTCTAGTTTTCCAGATATGTCTGAAACGCCTTTGCTGCCATGCTTTTCCTGGAAATACATACACAAAAAGGAAGTCCTGCTCAGAACGAATATTAAATATATTTTACATACAGTATAAACTTTTATAATATAATATAATATAACTATAATAATATAGTTCAATGTAACCACTCTGTAATCATCCATGTTTTGATTAGTAGCTGCAGTTTAGTAACATATTTTAATATTTTCAGTCAGTTGTAGTTTCATTGAGTTACAACATAACCGGTGACTCAACACTGTTACTTCCATAAAGTCCAGATGTTCTTTTGCAGTTCATGCATAATGCAGACAATCATTAATTTTCTTTAACTGCTTGTCCTGTCATTGGGCAAGATGTGGGGTGCACCCTGGACAGATCATTATACAGACATCGTATGGCTCAGTTTAGCTTTAGAAATGTCAGTTCTTTTTTCTTTCTTTAATGATTGTAATTAGCTCTGATCATAAGCTGCGTGACACCACAGACCACAAAGAGTTAAAGATGGCGTGATGTGCTGCCGGGAGGGAAGGAAAAAAAACGAGAGTGGGGAAGATAAGCAGGCAGAGAGCAGGATAATAGTGATGAGAGAGAGACACGGATGGGTGGGAGAAAAAGGTGAGACAGTGGCAGAGGTGAGACGGTGCTGAAAAGGCGGCGGAAATGCGCAGAGGAAGAGAAGCAGAAAGACAGGAGCAGCAAATTGAGCTGCTGAAGAGGGTAGTTAAATTCAGCAGCTGAAGATGTGTTCTGACTGAAGCAGACGGTCGCGTAATGGAACCGGAGCTGGCGCGGCGTCAGTGTGTGTGCATGTGCGTTCATCCATATATGTGTATAATGTCGCAGAGCTATCTACTAGAGTGGCAGTAGTCCACAGTGAGGGCTCATTTAGTGTATCCATTAAATACGCCATGTGAGGAAAGTAGGCTTGATTACCTTTCGCACACAGAAACTGTTCTTATTGGTTGAGCTTAATTTAACAGAGAGAGCAGTGCGTACGGAACGTGGGGATATAAAAAGACACAGGGAGCAGACGTCAAGCAGAAACAAATATTAATTAAAAGCTGTGATCTTTGCTGAGATTTATATATATATATATATATATATATATATATATATATATAAATAAACCTGCCGAGTACAAGGCACACACGGCACCAAATTGAAGGAGAAACTCAACTTTATTTGATATTCATTATGAGCCAGACCAGAAGGTGTTCTTAACACTGCTGACATTTTGTCAAACATTTCTCGTGGGTGTCTGTTTATACCTTTACCTGGGCTGTTTCTGAGAGTTCTCGCTTTAATTATACTTTTAATCCTTAATGTCTTATGTGACGTGACGTTTGCACATTATTTAGAGAACTATGTACTGCAGCTTTCAGTTTGTTTGACTATACAGATCTTGCCTGTGGGGGGAAATGTTTTGTACACCGATCAGGCATAACATTGTGACCACCTGCCTAATAGTGTGTAGGTCTACAGCAGTGGTTCCCAAACTTTTTCTGCAGGGCCCCCCTTTCTGAAGATTAGAATATTTTCGAGCCCCCCCACACTGACACAAACATACAAATCCTTTGTTTCTAAACTCCACTGGACTTTACTTAACATTGTAAGTCATACAAAATGGCAACTTCTTCCTGAACAAAACTAAAAAAAAATGACTAATCACCTTTACAATTATTAAAAGTGACACTGCATCATGTATCATAAAATTTTACCATGTAATGGTGTTCATGGCTTTCAACACATCTTCTTATAAACTCCATTCCTGCATGAAAGTGGCCTTTTACACTTTACCAGCTCTCTGAAGAAAATAACAAAATCCTGAACATTTAACTCTGCAAAAACTGCACCTTTAATGTCCACATCTTTTCAGTGCCGCGCCCCCCCTGCAATACCTCCGCGCCCCCCCCTAGGGGGCGCGCCCCCCAGTTTGGGAACCACTGGTCTACAGTGTTCCTCCAAACCATTTGTGACTCATCAGAGAATGTAAATGGGCCTTCTGAGGGTGTTCTGCGGTGCCTAACAACAAAATGTTGTTAGTAGGAGCCTTTGATGAGTTTGGGATCTGAATCTGGAGGCCAGGTCAACACCATGTAACTGATATGGGGTGGGGGTGCCTGGTCTGGTCTAGGTGGGTCGTACATGTCTAAGTACTATCCACGGGTCCAAAGGTTTCCAAAAGCAGAACATTGAATTGTCACAAGATGGTCAGGGTTCTTCACTTTTTCTGTCTGGTTTTAATGTTGTGGCTGATCCAGGTATGTCCAATGTACCTGCTAACTCCTCCTACCTGCTGCACACTGCTCACCCAAACGTCATGCTGCCATATTCACAAAACATTTCAGTAGCCCCACCTTCACCCCAACATCCACTTGAGTCAAGTTTGAGTCTACGTCCCTTAAAGTGGGAAATTGTCCTTGTCACTTCTCACTCTGGCTTGAGTGTGTTGCGTCTGAGTGGGGAGAGATGTAGTCAGAGGCTAGACCAAAACACTGATGCCGTCTACATTGACGCAATTCTAAATAATCTTATCCTTGATGACTCAAGTATTCATATCAAGCTGCTTGTTCAAACCAAGTAGCTTTAGCTTCTTATATTAAACCAACCCTTACCTAATATAAATTGGTTTATCTATGAGGACTCAGTGTCTTTGTAGTGATGTATGTGTGGCCTTGTACGCGTAGGAGGATCGATGCATCGCTTTGTGTCAAGTTGATGTTTGAATTCTTTCGTGCACCTACAGATAATCAGCATCGTTTGTGTTGCAGTCATGTCTATGCTGTGTTCACGTAAGGTGCTTGTATTGCATTTCTGTGTGTGGCATGTGTTGTATGTGTGTTGTGGGAAAGACTTTGCATCCAGCTCTCCTTTGCCTGTGCCTGCGCGTACACTTGAATATGTCTGCATACATACTGAGTAACATAATCACCACCTCCGATCAGCACTCTGCATGGATCCCATTTCCCTTCTCCCCTCTTTGACCTGGTGAAACATCCCATAATCTCCCCCATCATTGCCATGCCGATGGTGTCGTCACTTCCAAGGGCTCTTCCCCATCTCCTCGACCTCGAGGGTAACCCCGAGGGTGACCTAGAGTTGAACCTGCAACCCCTTTCCCATAAGGATCAATACTGAGATCTGAGCAGCCCCGCCGATGTGCCTAAATCCTGCTGTGGCACCTCTAGCATACTGATGTGTGTGTGTGTGTGTGTGTGCACTGGCAGGGTAGGGGGAGGTAGTGGGGGAAGAAGAAAAAGACAGTGAGAGCTTTGATACCATAGAAAGGATAGCCTCCCCAGGCGGTACCTGAGTGGGGACTATGGTAGATAAAATATGTGTACATCTGCACATCTGTGTATGTATATGTCTTCATCTTTTGTCTGTTCGTGTGCACGTGTGAGAGGATTTCTGGATTTTTTTTTTTTTTTTTGGTGAGACTTTGAAGTTTGCGCTGTATTTTCTTTGGGCTGTAGGATCTTTTTTTTTTTTTTTTTTGTTCCCCTGCTAACACCTGGGAATGAGAGACTCATTATTCGTGTGAACTCCTCCTGTATGTGAATTCAACTTTAATGACCTCTCTCTCTAGAAGCATATCAAAAAGTGTTGCAACCTGCTGTTCTATGTAGGAACAGGAGGAAAAAAAAAAAACTCAAATGGTGCTAGAAGCTGAGTGCAGGACAATGTCCTGAAGGGGGACAAGACGAAGACAACGAAAAAGGTCAACAGCCGTATATCTTTGTTAAAACTAATACGTTATACCTTATGTGTTAAGACGCTGAGGATCTGTAAGGCGAGTATAAGTGTTTACCCACTAAGATTTCTACAGTGATACTTTAAATAAGTGCTTGTCCATTCCTTTTATCCACGACTAATCTGTATCATGCACCACCCAGTATCATGTACTCATGTTTATTTGCTATGTATACTTTATCCAGGTGCAATTTATCTGCTTGCTTCTGCTGTTCTCTTCTTCTCCGTCCTTCCCCTCTCCCCTGCCCCATTGTCCTTTTCTCTTTCTGTCTCTACATGACTGGCTTCAAGCACACAGGTGCCCATATGAGCTGGGCTCTGCTCACCGTCTCTTCTCGTCCTGTTAAAAGGGAGTTTTTCCCAGCCGCTGCTGCCTTTGTGCTTGCTCTGTGGGCTCCGGGCTATTGCTTCTGCGGCCTTGAGACACTACGGGTGGTATTTGAAGATTCATAAATAACATTTAATTGACATGGACATTTAAATATGGATGCGTAGCTCAGCATTGGATGCAGACCGAATAATTATTTCAATGCAAAAAAACAAAGAACAGTGCACAAATTAATCTATTAATATTAAAACAACACCTTCTGTGTTGTATGTATTTGTCTATAAGTAAATTTGTATCCACAATTGTAGACCTGTGTATTTGCATTGTGTATAAACTGATCAGGCATAACATTATGACCTAATTCCTAATACTGTGTAGGTCTCCTAAACTGTTGTGACTCATCAGAGAATGGACATGGTCCTTCTGAGGGTGTCCTGTGGTGTCTCACAACAGAGTGTTGTTAGTGGGGGCCTTTGGGTGCTATGGGTTGAGGGGAGGGGCCCCTGTGGATCAGGCTTGTTCCACTACATCCCACAGATACTTGATCAGTTTAGGATCTAGTGAATTTGGAGGCCAGGTCAACACTTTGTGCTGTTTTTCATGTTTTTTGAGTTGTCCCTAAACTGTTTTTATGTGTGTGCCTGTGTCAGGCTGCGTCCTGAATGCCAGGTCCAAACGTTTCCCAGCAGAACATTGTATTACCACAAGACGGTCAATGTTATTTACTTCTCCTGTCAGTGGTTAATGTTGTGCCTGATATATCCACATACTGTTTCGCTCTTATTTGACTTCCCCTCATACTTCCTCCCTGTTCTGTTTGTCCAGCTGAGTCCAGGTATCATGAACACAGTCCTGAAGGGCACCTTCAATGTGACACTCCCCAACCCTCTGAGTCCCTGCTGTTCGCCCCGTGCCGGCCCTGAACCTTACGCGGCGCACAAGCCCATTAACATCATGGCACCCAGCACCTTCATCAGCAAATTCAGGGGTGAAAGGTGAGTGGGGTAAAAGTTCAGTCTTGAGGTCAACACGATTCAACTCATATTCCGGAGAAAGCTGATCTGGTTGTGTATGAATATTTATGGTTCTGTCCACTTATGCTGGATGTATAATTGATAACAAGAAAGCTTATTTTCAGCGATTAAATTGTAACTTTATGCAATTTAAAGGAGGAGGTTTAGTAAACAAGTAGTTTTTAGATTAACTGTGATAATGACAATATTCACAGAAGCGTTTTATAGGTACTTTCTATTTGCATTTGGCATTGTTTCCACTAGGAGCCAGTTAAAAAGCGTGTTTTAGTGCTCTGTTCAACCTGTTTGTTTTATTGTGCGTTTATGTGTAAATGTGTGCGTGACAAAGCCCAAAACTTGCTATCAAATAACACCACAACGTTACTCCCTAGAGCTATTGTTCTGGTAATAGTGTGTTAGAAACTTCCCACGGAGTAAATTTCACAGTTAATTTGCTAATTAGAACAGCTAATAACTTGTGACTTTTTGGACCTAAAATTAAACAGAGTGAAATCCTGACTAATTCACTTATTAACTTTTTTTCCTCACTGTTTTTAGGCACCTGTGTGGAAGTATATGACTGCTCTTTATCCAGCTTCGCAAAGTAAAACACCTACAGTGGACGTTACACCTGCAGCCTACGTTCATGACTGTCCTGACTGATTCACCTGGTTTCATGGATCAGTTTCCTCTGTAAAACTACTTTCTTAATTTATAAAGCTATTAAAACGAATATTGCCTGAAGCCCTTTAATAGCAAATTACTTTTAATAACGGCACAACGTTTTCTTAAAGAAGCAAATCAAATGATCCAATCTGACGTACATGGACAAAGATTATGATGAGAAGGTTTGACTGCTTGGTTGCTGGTGACAGGAAAGCTGGTTAGACAGCAGCACGGGCCTTTAGCTTTATTTGAATTCACAGGATGCGTCTTAATTTCCAGAAGCCCAAATGGCCAGAAATCATGTTTTATTTAATTCCAGTGAACCGGTGCATGGGACAGTTAGTAAAAATGCTGTTTTATTCCTAAAGATTTATAGCTATACATTATTGCTTAGCATGCATAAAACATGAGGCCGTGTACGTAATGCACGCGGCCGATGGCCACCACAGAAACGGCTGTGAAGGCCATATAGAAGACTTATAACGTACTGTACATTGTGCTCTAATTGGTTTGCACACTGACATGCTTTGCTCATTGATCAGATTGGCTTCGTCCGTCTGTTTCAAACACACCCAAACTGAAAGAGACGGTGAAAGTGCATTCTGTTCATAAATACAAAACTGCAGCTCATCTGTGGTGGAATTATTTGGTGCTGTACACTTGGTTTTACTTGTTAGAAGCTGGAGAATTGAGGAGAGGGTTGAACAAAAACGCACTGAAGGGGAAAACTCTACTTTAATAAGTAGTTTCTCTGGTTTGGATATAAACTTATATGCAAGGAGAGAATGGCACGATAGTTTGTCAGGTCTTCCTAGCCTCTCATCCAATAGTAGCTCTTCTAGTTTCCCATATTTCCTTTCACACAGGTGCAGAGTCTATGTGCCAGCTGGCTGTTGGCTGTAGTCTTTGCGTTGTGACACTGGCGTCGTCACAGTTGGCCTTTGTGTACGGTATTTCTTTTATGTAGGTTTGCTGTGTCCGTACTTAAAGATATACTACTGACAAGCAGAGATACATTTTGCTTCACAAATCTGCCACAAAAACTGGAATGGGTAGGGAACACAGCTTAGAAATGAAGTGACATAAGTTCCTGACCTTGTACAAATGGTAGCAGAGGGGTAGCAGTGTCTGGCTGTCATGGGGCGATGCAGACTCTTAATGGTGTCAGGTAAACCACTTTTACTGGCCTTTACAACTGGAGAGTGCAGATTTATTCTTCTTTTTTTGTGGCGATCGTGCACCATAAATCAGCTATTCATCGCTGAGGGTGAATGTGTCTTCTCTGCTGCTTTACAGATAAAGAAAGGAAGAAAGAAAGCAACAAGAGGTGTTTTAAGAATATACAGAACAGGTAGATTTTGTTGTTAGGAGGCAGTTTGGTCATCTGATTTGAAATAACCTTTTCCGCTGAGTGAGTCAGCCCACCTCCACCCCCCCACTCCCAATGCCTCCTTGTCCTGCTGTGTTCAAAATGTCTCTGTGAATGTTCAGAGTAACAGGTTAGACGGAGTACCATGTCTCTGATTGTTCCTGTGGGCCTTTTAGCCTAATGAGGTGTTTACCCCCTATCATTATTCAGCTGGGAGTGGAGCAGAGGGGAGCGGGGAGGGGGAGGAGGACAGGAGAGATAGAGGAGGGTGAGACGCAAAGTAAAACAGAGGAAAGCAAGAAAGGGGATAGGGGTGAGGGAAAAAGAGGCCAGTGGAAGTTGGAGAAAAGGGATGGATTGTAAATGGGCTGAGAAAAGATCAGAGGGTTGAAAGGAAGCGAGAGGCAGAGGAAGGAAAAAAAGAAAAACGCAGAGAGGAAGGGGAAAGAGCCTGGTGTTATTTATGCCTCCCTCGGCACTCGTTTTTACCTTTTTTTCCCTGCGAGCTGTTTTACATCGGCGATCTAATTAAATCAAATAAATCACAGCGCGCGTGCACACGTACACAAGCACGCACACACGCGGCCACAGCGGCCCCTTTGATTCTCGGATTGTGAACATCTCCTTCCCCTACCCCCTCCGCCCAAGATTGAATAAATCTCGATTATGGTGCATTACACGGCACATCATTCATGTTGTTTATTGGTCTCAAATATGCAAACAGACCACGGGCATAAAAGTGATCGATGCCCAAATACATCCTTCCTTTTTTCTGTTCGAGCCTTGTCTCTCACACGGCACCGGAGCACTGTCACTTACACATGTCTTATATGGAATGAAGACATATTGTATTGTGTCCTCACGCTGTCCCCTCATGATGGCTATTTATGTTGTCTTTATGAGACAAAGGCATTTTTATTACCTCATTTACTAAAGCACCGTCTCTTCTTTTGAGCCCTTATTAAATCTAATTAGCTCTGCCGAACCTTGAAGTCGTCCCTGAGAGATCTCTTGATAATTGTAAAATAGAGGTGAGTTGCTCAGTGTTTTTATTGCTTACAGCGGGACTCTGATACATGAAACACACACAAACACCTAGCAGCTGCTAAAGCTGCACTTTGTTTCCAGGAAATAGGTTCCTCTGGGAGATAATTGTTTGGGCATATGTTGTCCAACTATGTTGTTAGCAAACATATAATTTTTTGGCCAAATCAAGTGTGAAATTAATATTCATATACCGTGATAAAAACAGTTTCACGAAGGCATCTCAACATTTCATCTGTTCAAAAAGAAAAAACTACACAAATGACAGTTTAGGTCCATTACTATGATGGCTTACTTGAGTCATTTTATTACTTTTATTAATTTAATTTTTTTTACAGTCGCTGTTTTCTCTTGATGGGGTCATTTCTTGTTAAACGAAATGTATTCCCAGCAAGGATCATTCAGTGGATTGTTCCTAGCTGATGGCGTTTATTTCAATACTTCTCTCTAACTTGATTTGTAGAGAGAATGTTTTACCTGAAGTGTCAAATATACTTTATTTAAAAGGATTTTTTTTAATGGATTTGGTTTCTGATGTCATATTTTCACATAATTTTTGATGAAAAATGTTTTGTTTTGGAATTTCTTCCAGCTTCAACCTAATACAATACTTTGAAATGTGTCCATATCATCAGCTGATAACGATGAGTGGGTTTTAATAACATTATATGTGTAACACGGTTCATTATTAGTGTCTGTGGGTGTGTTGATGCTTATATTCTCTGTGATGAGCCCAGGTTATCTTGCGCTAAAACGTGTTTCTGCTAAACGTGCAAGTCTTTGGTGAAACTTACCAGAGGTCAGGCTAGTTTTTATCAATCCTCTGCTGACCTTATAACGTCAATACATGTAAATGTAACGGACTATATTTAGCCAGAATCATGACAGCTATGCACTCACAAATACAGCTTGGTGGAAAGCCAGATTAGCCACTGTCTTTAATTAAAGGAGATGTACAGTAGTGCAGAAGAATCGATGTGTAGGTTAACAAGTGCTGACAAGGGCAGAGTCGACAGTGAGGCTTCATTAAGATACAGCGAGAAAAACAAGACAGAGCTGCAGTCGGTGGCAGTCGCTGCTGAAGTCCTTCCTGCATATGTCTCTTTTTTAAGCACAGAGCTGCTGTGGATGGTTGTTTTTATTAATGCAGTGCTAAATATCTGATGATGGCTACCTGAGGTCTTTAAAGAACACAGTTGGGCAGCTGTGAAGCTTCTGCAGACATGACATTTACCAGTAATCCTTGTGAGAGTACATCATTCAGATACACAAACTTTTAGTTAGTTAGATTACACTGAATGTAATCTAATCTCTTAATCTGCGTATTTGAAGAACTCTGTTAGCATCTGTGATTGTTCATCTCCTATCTGACAAACTGGTCCTCCTTGCTTATAGTTTTGAGATGTCTCCTCCTCTTATGATCTTGTCTTTTTTGGGGTCCCCCAGGTATCTATATTGGGTCCCTTCCTGTTCACTATATACAGTACATGCACCATGTGGAAAATCGTGCATATGCATGACATTGTTCTTTTGTTTACAAACCCTGCAACTAACCAACACTGTATGAGCCTGAGATAAACAGGGAGGACACTGTTGTTGCAGACTGGGTGTCCTCTTTAGTTCTCCTTTTAGAACTTACTTTTACGGTGTATGCTAGATTGATAGTATTTGTTGTAGCTATTTATATAATTTTCTTGTATTATTTTTATGCTTTGGATTTTATTTACTGCATGTCTGATTTAAATACCTTTGTAAAATGTTTGAAAGGTCCTATATTAATAAAGTTATTATTACTACTATTACTCTTGGGGGTTTACGGTGTCCTGCTTAGGTCAAGAACATTTGACGTCTTTACTGTTCCTCTTCTTTCTCGTCTTTTCTAAGACAAAATGTTGTGAGGCTTTCTCAAAAACCTGTGGCTTAAAAATACAATGTAATCGTTTTGAGTTTTGAATGTTTTGCGTGGCCTTTTTTGGTTTTCTTTGTGTTTTCAGTTTAATTTTGTAATCCTTTTCTTGTTGGATTAAAGTTTTACTTCCTGTTTGTTCCCATCTCTTGTGTTGTGTGTTTTGTCTGCGTGCTTCTCCCCTCGTTCGTCTCACCTGTCTCCTGTTATTCCATCGGCCCTTGTGTTCGAGTGCTTATATATCCCTGCCTTTGCCTTTGCCAAGTTCAGTCAAGTTTTTTTTTTGTTTTTTTCCCCCATTAAATTTCACTTTGAATTCATATTCCTGCCTCTCTGGGCTGTGTGTCTTTGGGTATTTGGGTCCTCCCTCCCTCACTATTACATTTGCAAGTAACTTTAACTTTAATTTTATTTTGTCAGTTAACATGGCCACTCATGACTTAACACTATCTTAGGCACAAAAGCCGTGAAATGCAATTATCTCTCTCCTCCGACAGCAGCCATTTTTGTTGTATACAAATTCGTCTGCTTCACCGTTACTCTGCCGTCCATCACTACATAAAAGCCCACCCAAACGATTTGTCTCAACAGCTCTTCCCAAATCTCCCACTGAAATTTTTGGGGCAAATTTGTTGTGTTTCCCCCATTAAAGCCAAGCATGGTCACTTCTGCTATACACTCGCACAGGTCCACGCATTTCAGAAGAACAGCCAGAATCCCAGCTTTACTTGCGTGCTCAAGGACTTGGTGAGAGGCAACAGTTAATTAATTCATTTCACATGCTCACACGTTCAAAAATAGTCCCACAAATCTGTGTGATGAATATTAGACAATAGATGCTATTGAATAAAACAGTTGTGATGAAAACTGAGGCGCTGTTCCAGACTTTTTATTGTATTCGTTTAGCTTTGTCCTCTTCACAACTTCACAATGTGCGCTTTGCCTTTTTGCAGTTTGTCAACGGATGTGTCAAGCTTGTGTTGTGATGTGACACCACAATAATAAACCATTTCTCCAGTGAGGTAATTATCTTATCATCAAAACAGTAAAACCTCTTTGTAACTCAAGATGCACTGATTCATTGTTATACTCCTCGATTTCCTTGTCTGAAGCAACATTATGGAGTGAATTGGTGATGCATGGATATTAATGCAGTGAGCCATTTATCATGTGAGGATTTAACTGCATAACGTAATATTATAAATTGTGTAAATGAGTGGCATTTAAAGCCTGTCAAATAAAAAAATTGATAAGGACATACTTGAGGAGCGTCACTAATGAGAAGAGAGTGAAACAGCGCCTCTCTGCGTTGTAACGGCAGATTAACGTTGGCTAACGTGTGTGGTCAAACGCGGCATTGCACCTTCACCGACATCAACAGGTGAATCTGATTAAAGCTCAATTGAAAGAGTCAGTCGCACGTTTTCTACATATGTGGCCCCTAAAGAAACGCTGAATTATATATTAAAGCCAGCTATACTTCCATAAGTCTTATACTAGTTAAAAGTCAAATAATATTATTATGTAAACGAATTGATTTGCTTGTTTTGAAGTGTATCAGCAGTTATATTAGTGGTTAGCTTTAGCAGCTAGCAAGCTAAGAAAATGACCACCATGCTGGGCTTTGGATATGGATCAAGTGGATTTATTTTCTTGATAGAGGAAAATGGACTTCAGCGACAAATGAGTGAGTAAGATGCACTTTCTGTTTATATGTCTGTATCTTTACTGGGCTCGTTGCTTTTTTTCCCTGGAGCTTTAATTAAACGTCTCTCTGCCGGTCTCTGTTGGATACTATTGTTCAGGTGCCCCGTTGAGATATCATCATACCTGCTGCCTTCAATCACTTTTTAAGTTTATTTCTCCACATGTTGCGTTGACTTTTGAAGTCACCGGTTGAATGTGTGTGAATGGGCCTGTGCAGGTCTGCTTGTTGCTTGCTTTTTGTTGTTGTTGCGCAAGACACTGAATAACTAACATACACCGATCAGCCACAACATTACGACCACCTTCAAAATATTGTGTAGGTCTCCCTTATGCCTCCAAAACATGGGCCTTCTGAGGGTGTCCTGTGGTGTCTGGAAACAGGATGTTGTTAGTGGGGTCTATACTCTGGGTTGAGGGGAGAGTACTGGGATCTAGTGAATTTGGAGGGCAGGTCAACACCTCTTGCCATTTTCCATGTTTTATTGAGATTCTCCTAAACCATCGGGGTGCCTGGTCTGGTCTAGGTGGGTGCTACATGTCTAAGTAACATCCACACAAATGCCAGGTCCAAACGTTTCCCAGCAGAACATTGTATTATCTCAGGATGGTCAATGTTATTTACTTCTCCTGTCAGTGGTTTTAATGTTGTGGCTGATCGGTGAATCATGTAGGTAAGACTGACTAAGTCATGTTTTTGACACATCCATTTCTACTGTTTGACTGTCAATAATGACTCATACATTGTATTAGGAACTTACTATTTATATTTATATATCATACTATTAATAAGGAATCATGCTAACATTGAGAACATTTCTGAGACTGTGCTTGATTCTGTTCAGTTTTATTTATATAACGTAAGTAATCTTAAGGCTCTTTAGACAGCAAAGCCAACACCTTCCAGTAGTATGTAGAGAAACACCATCAACCTTGAGCGAGCACTTGGCAACAGCGGGTAAGAAAACCTCCTGATTAACACGAGGAACCCTCAGACAGAGGCAGACTCTCTGTGGCTGAAAAACGGATGACCATCAGTGCTGCCATGATTAAATCACTGCTGAAAATATCCTGATCTACTCTATTCAGTGACGGCAGAGGCCATTAAGGACAGCTGAACTTGCTGTTATGTTCGTGAATACAGTTTGAGACGACTTTGTGCTTTGTGACGTGGCAGCTTCTCATGCACAAGAGCAGAGTCAGATATGCTAGAAGATATTGTTGACTTTACTTCCATATCCTTCATTATTGGAATTCCATTAGGTACATTTACTGGTATTTCAAATATGCAAAAGAGGTTTAAGAAGGAAGAAGGACTATTTTGCAGAATTTTGAAGCACAATTTATGCAATTATTATGCTTAGTCTTTTATGTTTTACATGAAATTTATGGTTTATGCAATAAAATGCCAAATATTTTAGATGCTACGTTATTGTGTAATGAAGGACAATGTGACTTGACAGCATGAGTGTTTTTATAGTTTTATTGTGTTTGAGGTGAGATTGTCTGTTGCTGAGCTTGTTGTACATAAAGGTATTTGTTGTTTGATTAGTCTTGAAGAACTAAACTTGGAACAGAGATATACTACAAGTGAAAAACAGCTGTGCAGTCCCATGTGTGTACAGTGTGCTTGTACATGCCTCTGCGTCTCCTGTGTTGTGCATGTAAGAAAGAGAAGATGAGAAAGAACAACTGTCTCTGTTTCTGGCAAACACCGCGAGCATGTGTGTTGCTTGCAACACAGCTTCCTCCACACATGTGTGCAGGAGTGTGTGTGCGTGTGCGTGTTATTGTGACATATTGAATCTTTCCCTAAGCTCTGTTCGCTCCAGTGCAGCGGAGGCCTCCTGGCCACTCATCTATCTTCCTGGTCTTCGCTTCTGGGCACAGCTACGGTGATCCTGATTGGCAGTCATTACCAAACCCCGGTGGGAGGACACGCCTCATTGGTTCAGAGCAGATTTGAGGGTGGGTTAAAAATGAAGGATAAAGAAGTGTGTGTGGGGGTTTTATCGATGAGGGTAAGGTGTACTCTGGCTGATGTGTCACTTTAGGGTGATTCATGGACATCTTTGAAGAAATTACCAATGCTCTTGTGTGCAGTTTGCTTACATGTGGTTACCTACACACAGGGGTGTGTGCCTGTGAATTTGTGGGCTATGGGACTATATGGACCCCTTGTGTGTGTGTTGTGTGTGTGTGTGCGCGCGGCCTGGATGTGCCTCTCATCATGCCTTTTTAAGTAGCAGGGTGCTTTAAATGGAAATGTACTTGACATTTAGGAGGAGATGTAATCAGTGCCCATTAGAAAGCAGCTGATTTCCTCTTCAGAGCTCACTCACCGCCATCCCTCTCACTGCCTCCCCCTGCTCTTTTCTGTTTTCCATCTTACCACAGTATATCACTTATTTTTCACACTTTTGATTTATTTCTATATCTTCCACATTATGCTGCCTGGCCCTTCTCTCTCCCCTTCAATCTAATTTACCTGTACACTCTCTTCCTCTCATCCCTTCCCTCTGCTGCCGCCTCCTCCTCCTGTGTCTTTCCCCATCAGGGCATTGTAGTTCAAGAATAGATGTCTGATTTCATTTCCACATTTTGCTGCATTCGTCTCGGTGTCATTATCCGGGCTCATTTGGATAGCGGGAGCATTGCATCATGGCAAATCATGTAAAGTAGTGAATCACGGGAGAGATGTTCTGTTTGTAGGTGTGAGGTTGAGGAAGGAACATAACACGTAAACAAATCTGCATGATTACTGAAACTGCTGCACTTGTCATCACTGTTGTCATTACATGTTGTTTTCTGGATGTTTCAAAAGGGTGCTCATCTGCTGTCAAGCAATATCCGTTGCATTATTCTGTTAAATGGACTGTGCTGTAGACTTACTTTAAGGTGTGTAAGATGCATCTCCTAAATGTGCCTTTTTTTTTTCTTTCTAAAAAAGAACTTATTTACCAGGTAAACAATGGCTAAGAGTTTGGTTAAGAGTAAGGCAAAGTAATTTTAGCAGCGCTATAAAACTAAACAGGTCATGTGGAATGTAGGGCTTCAATATGACAACGGTTATTAATTACTGTTAAGAAAAACATACAAAAAAAAGAAGAAAACTTTTTTGATTGGGGAAAAAATGGCAATTATGAGAACTGTACTGAGTTATCGGTTTTGTTGGCAGCCCTGAGAAAGAATGCTAATCTGTGCTTTTAGTTTTTCCTCACACAATTCTTCCTTTTAATGTTGCATCTAACAATAATTTTCCTTAATCTGCAATTGATTTTTGATGAGTTGGCTAATTGCCATTAGAAAATGGTGAAAAGAAGCTTTAATTGCATCTTTAATTGCCTTGGTTTTCGCTCCAGTCATCTAAAGTCAAAAGAAGACACTGGAGATGCTGCAGTCACAGACATGCTCTTTGTTTATTTACTTTCTGTTGACTAATTAAACCAGTAGTGCAAAAAAAAAAAAAAAAAAGAGTCTGTGACATTGAAGACCTTGCCAAACAAGTTCACACAATGCTGATTAAACTAATCAGCCTCTCTGTATCACAAAGCGGACCAGAGATTTAAATCTGTTTTCTGTGGCAGCATTCCGTACATCCGCAACGTGTTTCATATGAATCAGCCGCGATTGTTTGCCAGTAAAGAGCAACCGTAGGGACAGAGACGTAGTGGCCTACAGCAATTAGCATTATGGCGGAAAAACAAGAGTTATGAATGTAACCAAGATTCTGTGAATTGATCATCTCATGCGCAAGGAAATGTCTGATTAAAGTTTCTGATGCTCCAGGTGAAAATGAATGACTGAGTTCAGAGGATTACAAAAACATAATGGTAAGGACAAGCTCTGGTTATCATTGCTGCGGCTTTTCCCTGTTGGAGAGCAACGAGAGAAGAAACAGAGGGAGTGCAGACATTTAAGCAGGCGTTAACAATATTTGTGTAATTACTCTCACTGCCAGGGGAAAGACAGAAGCTTCACACCGCATCTTTAACCATTTCTTGCAAGAGGTGTTTTTGTTTAATGTTATTTTTCTTACAGTAAATTCATTTACAGGGTTGTTGTCACGACAGCAATGAAGAAAAAACGAGCTCCTGATTAACATATCCTCATTAACACTTTGAATACCCTGAAAACTTCTCCACAGAAAGTCAGCCAACTTCTGTATCTTCAGGTTTACTGTGCCCTCCTCACTAGCGCAAACATGTCCTTTTATTTTAGGAAAGTCAAACGTCTACATTTTTTTAACATGCCCGTGTGCATTTTTGAAGTTTAGTGTATGTCTGTTCCCCTTTCAACACAACTTTCATCTTCCATCCACCTTAAATGCTCGTTTTACTTTCAAGTTAGACAGATGACAGATTGAGTTCTTGAGTGAGAACCTAAGTTCACTGTAGTTCACATTTAGAGTCAAAACAACAAACGACAGCGGTGCTATTTGCCGAGGGATGCTCAGAAGACGGTTTGAATAATAGAAATTATGCGAACAAATCATATTAATTAATGATAAACGGTGTAGAGGTGAGCGCGTGTCAGCGTAGCACGGATGCCTCAGTAACGGTGTGGATGCACTGTTTGATTTCAGATCATAGGGTGAGAAGAAGTTTTATGGAAACGAGCTGAATATGAGTAGGCGTTGGAGGGAGCAGTGAGGGCAAATGCACAAGGGTAAAGGACGGTAAAATATCTGCAGTATCTGTAGCTTTGGAGGAGGAAACGCAGCTCTTTTGGCCTCTGAAATAATGAGACTGAACCAGTGGATAGCATTGCTCTTTGCAGGCGTGAACTGTGAACACAAACATCCCGCAGAGAAAAAGCGAATATTTATTTGCTTTATGTGGAAGGATCCTTGCAAAAGGTTGATTTGATTTACAATTGTATGTTCACCCGAGTTGTGTCCAAAAGTGACTTTACTGTCATTTTCTGAAGCTTGCAGCAGATTACCAGATAATGATATTTCTGTGGAAACGCAAAGAAACACGTACTTACACAGAAATATGAAGTTAATCCATTCTCTGTATCTATCTGAGATTGATGGACAGAGATGACAGAAAGAGCTTGAAAGCACCAAGCAGATTGAAGGTCAAGTGGATTTCATTATTTCACATCCGAGAACTGTTGAAGATGTGATTTTCATTTCACCCTTTTTGATTGTTTAATTTTTGCTGTCAGCAATCATTTTTTTTTCCTCTTCCTTTCAGCTACACTGGGATTTTATCCATGCACATGCTTGTATGTGTATATCCAATCATGTGAGGTTGATTTCAGGATTATTGATAAATAAACAATGCCTTTGTGACCATAATGACATAAGCTGCTACATAATTTACATCAGTGTCACAACAATGCCCTTTCTAACCCTTGAGTTTTGGCAGATGCCAGACGGATTTCTGTTTGAAAAGATGTGCTGCCACAGAGTTATTTATTTATTTACTGGCTGCCTGTGTGTTGGAAATGAAGTAAATGTTGGCTTTCATCTTAAACAAATAAATAAATGGATAGAATTTATTCAAAAGCGTTAAATAACAACTTCATTTCCCCCTTACAACAGATCTCTGAGCCATCACCTTTAATTTGTACGTGCATTTTTCCATTTTTCCTGTCTGTCTCTAAGTGGAAACACCACTTTCTGGGGTAGAAATATTCACATTTGTTTAGGTTCAGGAATGCCAGATGAGTACAGCACGAACATGCTGTAGTATCGATCAGTGTTGGGAGAAATTTAATACATCATTTCTCAGCGAAGCTGTGCACAAGCTCTATGAATAATGGAATGTGTCTGTGTGGTCGGTCAGTGCGAGTAGACATTTTAAAGTTTGGTGTGGGGCTGAAGCAAACAATTATGTTTTTTTCAATCGATTAATATATTGATTATTTTTCGACTCATGGATTAATCTGTGTTTATTTTTTTAGAATCTATTGACTGTTATGACCACCTTCCTAATATTGTGTAGGTCTCCCTTGTTCTTCCAGAACAGTTGTGACTCATTAGAGAATGGACATGGTCCTTCTGAGGGTGTCCTGTGGTGTCTGCCTTTGGGTCTGTGGATCGGATTTGTTCCAGTGCATCCCACAGATACTTGAGTGAATTTGGAGGCCAGGTCATCACCTTGTGCTAGTGCTTAGTTGTTCCTAAACTGTGTGTGTGTCTGTGTCAGACTGCATCCTGCCGGGGATGGTTGCTGCCATCAAGGAGTGTCATTGCTATGGGGTGACTGGTCTGGTCTAGGTGGGCGGTACGTGTCTAAAGTAACATCCACACGAATGCCAGGTGCAAAAGTTTCCCAGCAGAACACTGAATTATCACAAGATGATGGATGTTATTTACTTCTCCTGTCAGTAGTTTTAATGTTGTGGATGATGATCTGTGTATTTGCACACGACTGTGAATGAAAGACCCATTTCAAACATCAGTCTAGGATCACCAATTAACCTGCATGTGAGAGGAAACCCATGCTGGCACAGAGAGAACATGTAAACTCAGCATAGAAAGCTGGCAGACATGAACCTGGTTGAAACCCAGAATTTTCATGCTGAGATACCACTGTGCCACCCTCAGCTGTATTATTTATCTGCAAAAGGCTTACACCGACTTGGAGCATAATGGGAATGGAAATCTATGTTGTTCAGTATTATGGGTAGAAACCAACTAATTACAACTTGCAGATGGAATAGAGAGATAGAAAGCAGCACTCATGTGCTAGCACTTAGCATTAGCTCTAGAAAGTCTTTCAAAAGCATGACCGACGCAATAACAACTTCCAGTCCCTGATCACCAACCAACAATCAGACAACACTCACCGTAAATGTCCAAATATTGATGCTGCTGTCTCGAAGGAAAGCCATTTGAAGTTATGCTGGTTGCGGATGTAAGATTTGAGCTAAATTAACTAATTTCTATTAGTTGTTTTCTATTAAAGAAAGAGCAAACTACTGGGAAGCTAGTGAAGTTAATTCAAATGTTTGTCCCACATAGTAAAGACTAGCAGCATCCATCTGCTTCACTTACCACTTTCTTTTTTCCTCTTCTTGTTTTTTCACTCTCATGGGAATAAGTTATTTTCATTTTGAATT
Source organism: Planiliza haematocheilus (assembly GCA_005024645.1). NCBI lineage: Eukaryota > Metazoa > Chordata > Actinopteri > Mugiliformes > Mugilidae > Planiliza > Planiliza haematocheilus. The sequence goes on along the minus strand of SRSE01001388.1, from coordinate 3,678,034 downwards.
GGGAGCCATACTCAACTACTTTAAAGAGTTATGCACATGACTTATATAACAGGATTAACTGTGCAGAGTTGTGCCGGTTGGGGGCCCCTTAGGGAGGTCTCCTGCTGTTATTGAAAACTTGGCCACTGCTTAAGTTCAAAGTTTGTTTCCACTTTTATCGGCAGTTGAGACTTCTGCGTCAATTTGACACAGAAGCTACGGCGATGGCGCAGACCCTACACCCGAGCGCCGTAGCTGTAGCCGTAGCCGTAGAAATGTAACTGCTCACTGCGGTGATGTAGACCGCAAGAGCTGTGATTGGTCCACTTGGTAATAGTGTGTTTCCACCATAGTATTTCCATCTGCTTCTCTGTCTCCGCAGGTTTTGAATTGATTTTTTTTGGCTCGATACAGATGGAACACATCGAGGAGAGGTTAACTGAGGAGGTTTAGAGATACAAACGTTGGTATGACCCATCTTTGGGGAAATTTCAGCGAGAGTTTCAGTCGCAATTGTTGAAAGTGAAGCAGGAAGTAGAAACACAGCACTGACTAGCATTTGGATGGTGTTGATTCCAGACTAACAAATGCATAAGTATAAATGGCTCGCACTGGCGTAGGCTATGTGCGTAAGTCACGGCGTCTTTGTCTCACAATAATAATGAATAATAAACACCATTTTAGCCTTAGTCATGTTAAAATGCTGGTTCTGCAGAGTTGAGGTCTGCAGGTTTATTAAGACAAGACCTCTGCTATCACATCAGTCATGCAAGTGAGTTATTAGTCATCAGTTGGTTTGTATAAAAATACTGAATTTGTGTGTGACGGCCACAACACTTGTATGTGGATGTGACTGCAACAGTAGTTTACAAAATGTCGTTTTCTCTTTTCCTCCTTGGGCAAATTACTAGTGTCAGTATGTCTTGACAGCTGTATTGATGTTTGACTCATCTACAAAGTGACGGATTCATTTATCAAAATTTCTGACATAAGTATAATTGATGACATGGAACACCTGTCATAGGAACATTCCTTTAACAGCAGTGAAACAAAGCTGCTCTACATTCAAGGATCAAGTTAAATAACCTCAGCTTCACTCTTAAAAACAGCCGTCAGTACATGGAATAAGGTTGTCTTAAATCTACAAACTATGAAATGTTTGTTTCTGTTTTCAGTGGTTTTGCTCATATTGTAATCACTCGTTCCAGCAGAATAAGAACAGTTGAAAGAAAATTACGAAGGAATGAAGGAAAATGAGGCCCAAAACAGAAAAGACTCAAAAAAAAAGAAACAAACAACAGATGTCAATTAAAATGTTGGCATGACTCACACAAATACGTGTCTGCTGAGGCAGAAGCAATGTTTCTTTTTCTTTTTGTTTATTAAAATATGACTTGTTTTTGACTTAATGGGTGTGAAATTATCATCTTTAATTCCGACTACAGTTGCCATTTGGCTGACTTCAATATTTATTTAGCTAACAAGACAAGATATTGATTGAGTATTGACAACTCATATATCATCTCTAGGACTGAGAATCGAGGACAGGCGCCATGTGTGTCTCTGTGTGTATGCTGATCTGGGAAGAAAATGCATAATGCAGCTTTGCATCGCAATTTCAAGCTGCAGTATGTTTGTATAATACTGCATTTCATCAATTCTCACATGATTCTTGGTTATTTCGTACTGTGAGCAAATGTATACATAGTAGTGTGTGTATATACAAAATATGATGTATACCCTATAAATGTGACTAATGTAGGTTTGTGTATCATACTCTCCACCTCCCATGTAAGGAGTCATCAAAACAAGAACTTGTCTTAAGCGGAGTAAATCAGGACCATGCAGTGAGAGTTTTTTAAATTATGATTTTTATATGGATCACTATGAAAACCTCTAGTGACAGTACTGACAGGAAACCCATAAAGTAGCCTCCTGATTAACTGCGTCACTGTGCCGGTGATAGATTAGCCACACAGACAAGTTTTTGAAATGCAAGAATAAAATGAAAAGAAACACTGTGTGTAGTTTTCATTGACTAATGCCGTCTGTGAATGATAGAGTTGGCTCCCGTTGTGACTAATTGCTCGGTAAATTACTTTTACCTGGGGATTATTAGGGAAGATAAAACTTTATTGATTGCCCACAAGAGAATTTCATATAAAACGCGACTGCCGTTTTTCTCTAAGCTTCTCTTATGTGGTTGTGAGTCTAGGAACATAACTCAATGCTTGTGTGTCTCACATATTGCAGTCCTTTAACTTTTTCTTACTGCATGGAGAGTGTTTGGTCCAGTTTCCCTTTAGTGGTTTACAAGATGACAAGGTTGATAAACCAAAAATAATTTGTCATAGTTGCACATCTGAAATTTCTCTTATTTGTTTACACATTTTCCAAGTTTGACATCAACAGGTAGAATGATCTGCAGAAAAACACTTGGCTGTGCAGATCAGTGCCTTTAGAGACACAGCTGGTTTCTTCAGGTATGGTGTCTTTCCGTACCTCAACCTTCGTTTTTCTTTCTTCCATTTAGTTTGTTGTCTGTGTTCTGGCTTTAATTAATACATCAAAGTGCAATGACTTTGAATTCTCTCTATAACAGCCTGTAGGATAATCCACCATTGCCTATAGCATTTTGAATCACATACATACAGAGTGTTTCCTGCACAATGTTAGTACTATGGCAGACCGCCAGGGTTCAATTTACTCTGCCATGGTCTCATAACGAATCGAAAATATACCTTTCAAACTATGTTATGCTTGCCTTCCATGGACCCAGATTCATCTTACAGAAGACAAATGAATAAAGAGAGTAGGTCAAAACCTAAAGGAAACGACTTCAGACCAAGACGTAACATAAACCAGCTTAACTTTACAAGCACTAGCTAGAAAAGTTAGATTGAAAGTCAGTTGTTTACTACTGATCCGATTTCTTCGCTGATGCTTTATTTTATCTTACATAAATGTGCCCATAAAATACCACGTCTCAAAATCATCTCGTTTACTATTCCTGCACAGACTTCTGCTATTTGTCGTCAAATCCAATATCCGCATTATTACGGTAATTTAAAAACAAGTTGATTAAAAAAAATGATATTTTATATGCAGTGTAAATTGGTTTAACAGCTGAGATAGCATTAAAAAGAGAATGCAGTCATTATAAAGCACAAGTCGCAATGTTTTGAATTTACCAATTTTCTCACACACGCATTGAAGATTATGCATGGACATGCACACTTATTCATCCATTTATTGTGTGATATAGTGGAAGGCTGTTGTATATGTGGAGTTTATAATTTGTGCATAGCCAGCAGCACTCTGAACTGAAAGTGATGTCCAGTATGATGTGTAATTGAGTAGAGCACCAGTCGCCAGAATAATTGAAGACGATGTGGAGAAACTCTTTTATATGGGTAACACACCAGGCTCCTAATGTGTTCCATTACAACTAATGAAAATCCCTCATTTGTCTGTGCTCAGCTGCAAAACAAGTAAAAGCCGGACAGAGGGGATGTAATCTTACTGAAGAGCTGCGTATGGTCAGAAGTTGAGAAGGATGTTGTGTTAAATGCTTTTATCCAGGGAAGAGATACTTCTGGTATCTTGCCAAAAAACTCTGGTAAAAGCACAATCTGTCAAATAGCATCACCTGTGCGAGGAGGACATGAACAGAGATAGTCCTGTTTGTGATAGTGGTGCAGAGATAGTGGTGTTTGTGATAGTGGTGCAGAGATAGGGCTGTTTCTTATGGTTGTGTCACAGCATGCAGTGCTCATTGGGCGGGAAAAAAAAACAGCTCTGGGTCTGTTGAGAGATATTTTAGATTAGAGTTGTTAAAAGGAGTGATCCCAGATAATTAACAATCAGAATCAGTCATTCTCTTAAATATGAAAAGCTAAGATGTGAGAGCAAGCGTGGACTCCCTGGACCCGCCTTCACACCAACATGCATACAACATGGTGGAGTATGGAGAGTATACAGATACCACCTGTTCTGAGGAGGTGTTGAGGGGTTTTCACTGACAAGATGGAGGTGTGTCGACACGAGATGGTGTACAGGTCTCGACTGACAGCCAAGGCCAGTGAGGTGAACGGACAATGCTGCATTTACGTTCTTGAAGGAACAGGCAAAAGACTCGTGGTCATGAAGATGTTTCTGATCTGACACAGCAGCAAACAAAACTATCACTGGTACAGATAGGACTGGTGTTTCACAGTAAAAGGCTTGCCGGGGATTACAGGTTTAATAGTAATAATAAGAAGCAGCAGCATGCAGAGTCTGTTTAGCATTAACAGCATAATATTATATGGACTAATCACAGCTTAAATTAGTCAATCATAAATTAGTTTGTTGCAGCAGTTGGGCTTTTATTGCATATTTTGTCCCTGATACTGAAGCATAGGTGTAATATGTGTGTAATTATTAACACCAAACCAGTAGCAGAAAAACGGTTTTGTGCCAATTTCTGACAAGTTTTATTTTTTATTTATTTCTGGTGAAATGTTTGATAAATATAGTTTTTCTCCTCCATTGCTCAAATCACTGAGCGTCTTTGGGATAAAAGATTTGGTGGCTCTTTTCTCTAAAAAGTGCTCGGTAATTATTTCATTATTCCGAGCACAATAGCATTCTTTTAAATACAGGCGGCATGTGAGTAGCTTTTACAGACGGAGGGGTTGTAATTAGAGTGAAGAATGTGGATTTCTTCATTAGAATGGACTGTTTTGTTGCTTTGCAAAGTTTTTCATTCCTAAAAGCCCATGCATCAGGAGATGGAGGAAGATAATGAGACAGAAGAGGGTGCTGGTAGAAAGAGCTTTTACTGGAAGCCTGAAATACAGAATGAATGAACAATCAAAAATGAGAGCTGAGTGAAAGACCTGACAGTAAAACAAAAAGGATGTGGAAACTTTCATCTGCCTGGTCATTAGGAAAGATGTCTTGGTATGAAAGCCCAAAGACAGAAATGGGAAAGAAAGCTCTGGCCTGCATGGGCTGCTTGTTACTTTATTACAGCTAGAAGAACCGATTAATCAACATAATGCATTTAACCAATTATGCTAGATTTGATCTGGCTGCAGGGCTAATTCAATAGAGATCCTTGGTGATTTACGAGGGCCAGTTTATTGTAGTGCTGGGTTGGAGGTCTGATATCGCAGTGGGAGATGACTAAAGGGCTTTAAGGAGACTCGAGAAATCATGTAAACTGACATATTTCAGCAGAACACAGCATTACAAGTCTCTGACAACCTTCAAAGGTTGAACTGAACTTGTTACAAACTTTTACATTCTTGTTTTATAGGTTGTCTTTATTTGTCTCTTAACCCAGAGACTCATTGATCGCATCCCGGCAACATTCTGTAAAAAGACAAAACTATAGATAAGAAATAAGAACTGGGGCCAAGAAAAAAAAAACACTGTAATAAAAATGCTCTTCTGTTCTGTTTTCTGAAGATTGCTTTGTCTTATGTTGAGATTATTTGATTCAACAGCCATGTGTAAGCATTTCAGAGGTAATGGATCAACTAACAAAGCCAATGTTAACGTATAATCCTAAGTATTAGCAATAAGTAAGAGTTCAGATTTTTTAAAGTTGACTGTTATGTGATGAAAGTCAAGTCACTGATGAAAACTCAGTAGAAAGTAATGAATCTTTGTTCTTGAATACATACGCTGAGAAGAGACAGCTCATGCACCACATACTGTGTGCTGCAGATTCGTATTGTCTATATAAACTGGCACCATGTATAACATTTAATAGTACTCCACAGTGTGTTAGATAGTATAGTGTAGCTAGGTTAAAAAATAAAGTGGTATTTCTCTGAAGCCTTCTCTGTGTATAGCAGCTAAAGGTCAAATAAGTTTTCAGCAACGACCCACTGGGTTGTTCTACTGTCTTCTCGGAGGCGTCTATGTTGTTATGGTCACGTGATCAGTGACTAGTCGATGCTTAAAGTGTCATGCCACAACAAACTGACTCGTCTTTGCAACCACTTATAAGTCATACGAAATATGGCCGACCTCTCTGATCTGACATATTTGGTTTTATTTGAAAGGCTGGTGAACAGTAATATGTGAGGATATTCTACCTTAAATTTCTATTTCACAAAGTCTAGCTTTAAATTGGAAAACTCAAACAGGAGACCCAATAGCATTACTTGGCATTGATATTACTCACTGTGGGACACATTTCAACAAACATCTTCATCTCAGTTTATGCTTGTCAAGGATTGGTGAATTCAGTCATGTGCAAAAAAGCAACTTCATTTCTGTTCACATAGGGAAAGTTTTAATTGGACAACGCTGCAAATGTTTCCTACCAGCTATCCACACGACTTCAGTCTTGGACAGATATGATGTTAAATTGTAATGAGGCAATCCAATTTGATAGTTGCTAGTCTGAGATAATTGTTGCTCCTAAAAACTCACAAAGAACTTTATTCACAAACTTGGTAGCTGATTTAAAAATAGCTGCTGCAACCTAATTTCTAAAACTAACTATGAGAGCGTTGCTGCTTGTCATCCACACAGGTGTTTTAATTTATGCAGTGGAACCACGCTGGGACTTGTGAGACAACCAAGCTGCATTTTCTAATTGGCCTTTTTATTGGGAGACATTTTGATGTGTCATAATAAAATTAATAAAGTGTGGCATCAATTCAGCTGCTTTGTGTCAGTGTTGTCATTGTGCAAGCTGCATCAATAAGCCCTTTTCACTCCAGACATTACTAGGACACTTAATGGCACTGAGCCATCATTAATACACCTGTGCTGTCCCCCACTCTGACAAGAGAAATGGGTCCATCTCACGCAGACGTGGTTTACTGGAACACTTCAACATAAAAAAAAATAAATAAATAAGGATGTTATTCTGTGCTGACATATGCAACATAACAACAAATGTGTTATGAATATACACACTCCAAGGAAGTTGTCTCATCACACATAATAATTAACACATTTTTACATGCACCTAGAAAAATATGAAGTAAAAATGACCAGATTATGAACACCAAACAACAGCTGTTCAAAGGTTTGAGATGAAAACAGTCGTTAAATTCAGTCTTGGAGCTTCTCATGTATCTTGTCCTGAGAGCTGATGGGGACATTAGGACGAGGAGGAATTTTTCAGGTCTGTGCACCAGCATGTAAGTTAAAGATCAGACTGAGTGTATATGTTATTTCATTTTTTAGTTTTTTTGTTGGGGAAATATGTGAGCAATTCATTATAAAATAGTTCTAGTTCATTGCTGCTAATGTAAAGCGCAGCAGAAACATAAAGAGAAAGACGTTTGAGTGGTTGTGGGATTTTTGTTTTTATATGAAAATGTCTAGTCTGTTTTTACTAACCCACCTTTCTTTTTCCTTGACACACTGGCCTGTCTTGCGTTTCTCTCTCCCCACCCTCCACACTAATTATCCGTTTGTTTTTTTGTTTGTTTTTTCTTTCTAACTCGTCCTTACCCTGGCTAATGTGCCCCCTCTATGATAACACGTACTCGTACACTTGAACCATGTCTCACACACACACACATGCACGCACACACACTCTCTCTCTCTCGCTAACACAGACCATTCAGTTCCGCCAGCTTGTCGGAGTGTAACTGATTGATTACTACCCAGAAGGCTTGGCTTTGTTGATGTCAGAAACAGGACAGGTACCCCAGACCACAGGGGGCACAGGCAAGATTGATGTCTCTTTCTTTCCCTCACTCTCTCTCTCTCGCTCCATTTTTATCGCAGGTCATTCACACTTCCTCACACGCACACTGATTGCCCCCCACTGATTACTGCAAGTGCTATTTGTATCTAAAATTTGTGTCATTTTTTTTGTTGTGTTAGCTGTAGCAGTCTTGGACATAATGGAAATAAGTGTATGTCAGCCAGTGGATGATATGGATATGCATGATTGGTCAATTTTGTTGCTTGCTTATAAATGTGTAAAACCAAAAAAATGACAACAAAAATAACAGCCATCACCGACAGCATTGAAACCAGGTTGTTTTTTTGCCCCAGCATAACATCACCCTACATTTACTGGGAATTGTTGTACAGAAATCTAAAATAATTTTCCAGTAAGTAAAATTCTGCCGCTTCTGTGCAGTGCTTTGGAGGCTAAGAGGCCTAACACCAGATATGCTGCGTCTATTTAGAGCATCACTCCTGTCTGGAGATGTTAAATGTGGAAAGCCAAGACAAGTTTATCGGGCAAAACCTCAATCAGCCACATCTGTATAATGTTACCTTCTGGATTCAGAAGATTCAGTCTCATCAACAAAAAGTGTGACTCTGCCTTTATTTTGTTATGAAGGATGTGGTGATGAGGTCATCCGCAACCAGCCAGCCATATATCCACAGTCCTGTACTAGATGGATAAATGCGTCTTACTTGTAATGAGCCTTTTGCAGCTATACCAGAAGTAAGAGGAGATGAGATTAAAGGAGAGAAGTAAGAAGATGTTTCACGTTGAATCAACGTCTTGTCCGTCTGGCTCACCAGCTCTCCTCATTTCTCCACCTTGCCGTCTCCCGATCTTTCTCTGCTTTAGCACAGCAGACAGAATTAATGACTTGATGTGGGATCTGCCCTCTACTACCCCAACCAGCTGTAACACCGTATTTGCAATAATAATAGCTGATGTGGGACCAGTTATTGTTCAGGCCCAGCCAGGTGTTCTTTGGCACCTGGAAATTTAATGATCTGACCAGGGAAGCAACCCTTTGACACTCTGACCAGTTGTCTAGTTCAGCTCCACCTCTCATACCACCTACAGTATATCAGCTGCTTCCTGGGAGTATGATGGAGGCAGATCCACAAGCACGCTTGGAAAGAGCTGAAACAAGCAGTGTTGGCTTTAGTGGATGGTTGGTAAATAGGACAAATGAAATATGGATCCTTACAGTAACTGGTCCTATAGGGACGGCAGATGTTTTAGAGTGTTTGGTGCTTCTACTTGTGCTGCTATAAATACCTCAACCATTAATGTTGTTATGCTGCTCCGCTACTGTCGAAAGCCAAGTTTTCAACAGCCGCCTCAGCTGGTGGCCTTTGTTCCTGCAATTATTACAAACATTTTATATGTTCACTGCCATTGATCAGGAGTGGATAGTGTCTTGGTTTGTCCTTCTATTTTACATCCCCATCCCTCGACTAGCAGCATCTGTGCTAATGATGCTTACTTTACTGTGTGTGCATTGTTTAAATTCAAGCATAAAAAGACATGAAAGGCTAACTCTGCCACATTTACCACATTGTTATAGCTTTGTTTGAAGCTTCAACTGCAACATGGGGTTCATGATTGAAAGCACAGCAGCACTGGACGCACGAAGTACACTGTCTGCTTATTAGCGTAGTCTGCCTGCATGAAGTACATACATATATTCATTAGATCTACAGGACATTTCATGAACTAGAGGGATATGTTTCTGTTCAGTCATCTTTCTATTCTCTCTCTGCCTCACCTGCTCACCTACCATGCCTATATACTAAGTCCAAATGTTCCTTTTCTGTTTTTCATCATTCGTGCATACATTACTTTACAGTAAATCAGACCCTCAGTGACTCTATTACAGCATGCATTGCAGTGCTGAATTTATAATGCAGAAGTAAAGCATCAAATGAGGTTTGCATGATAAAGTAGCCAGAAGAGAGAAATGTTTCGCAATTTGTGGAGCTTTTTGTCATGAACAATAAAGTTGTTCTTCTTTATTCCTAAATGTTTTCTCTCTCCCTCTGTCGCCTATAATTTACACACATTCTGTGCTGTCCGGTTTGCTGCTGCATATTTCTCTAAGAAAAAAATGTAACTTGAAATTGCCTGCTTCATCATGACCAGAGGCGCTGCAGTGAGTCTTCAAAGCCCCCTGCAGAGCTAAGCTCAGTTTAGAGTAAATCTGCAGACCTATCTCTCTCAAATAGATTATGGTGCACGCATGATCTCTTACTCTGTCTCCATGACACACCACACAAAAACACATGTGCACACATCTTCCCAAGCTTTTGATTGCATGCTGTGTAAAGCTGAAGATTCCTAAATAGAAATATACTGTGTCCCCTCTTGTTGCTTGTCTGAGCAAATATGTGACATATTTCATTTCATATTTCAACATTAAGATGGTGCCCTTTGACTAAATCCAGCTCCCAGACATGAGGCAACATAAGCCTAGATTGAAATCATGACCAAGAATAAAATTCAATATGGGTCCCCATTCAAGGAAACGCTCCTGATTGTAGGTTAGTTAAGATGTTTCATGAGTTTAATGTCTATGACAGTCGCCCTCGTTGTCTTACCATAATAAAAGGACAGATGTTGAGGATAATTGTACTTCAGAACACCCACTAATGAAAGCCGTGGTTGTGGGATCTGATGCTGCTGTATGAGCAGCAACACATTACAATACTTCAATTTATCTATGATAAAGTATTTTACTAATATAAAGATGAAGATGAATTTTTGGTTTTGTAATTTTATAAAAATCATTAGCTGCATAGTGCCTCTTACTTTCTAAACACAAACCACTAGATGGCCAGGATCAAAGATGACCATTCTGTCACACCAAATAAATCTATATTGTGCAGCCTAGACAATTTAAATGCCGTTTCAGGTCATACATTTCTACTGTCTGAATAAAATGCCCTAATTATGATGCTATCCCAACTGTTAAAAACTATTTATGCAACAGACTCCACACAGAAAGGCCCAGTCAGCCCATGGCTTTGGGACCTTCTCGCTGTGAGGCATCAGTGCTAACCACTCTGCCACTGTTTATGCAGTATGTGCATCATAAAATAAGAGCGTGCATTTTCTATCAGTCCATCTTTAAGTTACCCTAATAACGAACATATATTCAGATACTTCCAGGAGCAAAAGGAAAAACAACTCAAGCACAACATTGTTTGAAATGTGCAAAAATATTTTCGATTTATTATGAGACTGTGGCGTAAATTGGAGTAAATTAGACCCTGGCGGCTGCCATAGTGTCTGCTGTCATCCTGAAGGTCTAACAAAGGTATCTGAGGAATTTTCCATCAATGGCATACTTTACTCTTTCCCAGTTACAGTATACACGGTTATATGGTAAAACTAATTGTCAAGCCCATGAAACATTATTTTATTCTTGGATGATTATTAATGCCAACCATTTCTGTTGAGTGTTTATGTAGGTATGACACTTGAAAAAGCTGATCTTCTTTTAGTATAGGATAAATGGTGTGAAGCCTCAAACAACCATATGTGAATGACTGGAGGGATAAGATGCAGAAATAGACTCAAGGTGTCGTCCCTGAGGGCTGATGAAGGAGTATCCAAAAACTGTTGCTAGAAAAACAACATATTGCTTCATGTTTTAATTGGAGCAAGTTAATGGTCCATGAAGATGTATTAGTCAGTAAGACAAGCTGTTCTGATCACAAATATCTGTGTGTATGTGTGTGTCATCGCACAGCGCGCTCGCTTTTCTGCGTCTCTTTGGCCTAGTGCCTGTTTTACGTCAAGCCTGAGGGGGGAGGGGACTGCATTAGACTTTTTATCGTCTTCTCTACCACCAAACTTTTTTACTTGTTAAGGCAACTTTTCCAGAGATATGCTGCGTGCACACATCAGTGCTTTGATAACAGAAAAACAGCCTAATAATAATTAGATCGTATGATGACATTATACCTGTGTTACTTTAAATAAGGGCAGAGAATAGAAAAACATTGCCTCCGTCTAAGAGGTAATTTCAAGGCAGAGAAAAGGTTGTGTGCGCGCTGATGGTGTTTGTCTTAATTAAAAGTGTGTTGCATGTGTGTTCATGTAAGGGAGCGGGATAAAGCTAGTGTGATATTAATAAAATGTGCCTATTATCTTTATCAGCTCTCCCAACAGTTAATGAGGGAGATGGCTTTCTAACACACAGACATACGCACGCATGCACACGCACACACACTCAACCGTGAGCGGGAAATGAGGCAATTCGATTAGGCTGATATATATCTCCTCTTTACGGGGCAGTTCATTTTACCACTCAGTCAATACATTATCAAGTTATTTCATTTCTTTGTGTGTTTCCCTGAAATTAAATGAAATCACTGTTTTGTCATCGTTGCAGGCATCATTGCAGGACTTAACGTTCAGAGATTTCATTTCTTTAATGAAATTACGGAGCGCAATGAGTATTAATTGTTCTGAAAGGGAAATATGCATATGGATCTTGTGAATATTTGTATAGAGAAGAGGCTACCGCTCTGCTTGGAGATTTTGAAGCTGCGCTAAATGCACAACAGCACTTTACGTTTGATAACATGTTAAAAAGCGTCGTTGTTTGCCGTTAAAAACGGTGCTAATTAGCGCCAATCTGACTGCTGTAGAAACCTCACATGTGTCCTGCAATAAAAGCCAAGAAGTCATCAATGTGATTCATCCTTAGGGTGCCATAGATCTACACTCCAATCAATAGTTATTGACAAATTACAGTGATGAGCAAATGAGCCACATGACGGCTGGAGAAATAAGATTAGAAGATGAACATCTATGAGAAATCTGAGATTTGGGTAGAACATTTCTAATGCAGCAAATGTTGATGACTGAAGGTGATTACCCATTTTGCATGGCCTCCTTTGCAGTTTAAAAGGTTTTTAACTTCGAGGAATTTCATGCATCAAGCTCAAAGAAGTAAAAAATAATAATAAAGAAACATACACCAGACCAGAAATTAGACGTGGAGAAAAAGCGGCTTAGCTGTTTGTATTTTTGAAGAATGCATTTGGAAAAAAAGAAAATGGCTGTGAAAGATTTGAGGAAAGAGAAGCGCCATAGAGTGATAAAACCAGCGACAGAGACACAGAGAGCAGAAGAAAGGTCCAAGGTTTGTATTTAATCCTCCTGCTGTTTGTGTCTGCAGCTCTCACAGGAGCACTAAAGCTTCCAAGGCAAGACGTCTTTATTATGGTGTATCCCCACACCACATTTAACCTGCCCAGCACATCCTCTCTCTTATCCTCTTCTCTGCCTTTTCTACAGCTTTTTTTTTGTTGTTGTGTGGATTGTTTTTTCTGTTTTTGTTTCAGTCTCCCTTCTCTTACAGCAGCCTTTAACGTGTATTCTCGAGTCGTTTCATTTTAACAATGGATTACAATACGTGGAGCTGCAGATCGACTTACTCTGATCCATTTAATTCACACAGGGTATTTATGCTACTTACGCTCTCACTTGCCAGTCATCCTGCTTTCTCTGTAACCTTGGTGTGAGCCAAACCTGGCAGGAGTACACAAATAACTCACATCTGTTATCCATTGTGTCCATGTGTGTATTCATCTCGTTCCCTTGCTCAGCGGTGTGTTGTCTTTGTATGAGCCATGTTTACATGCGAGTGTGTTCTTATGCGCACTGGTGAGTGTTACTGGCTGGTTTCAGCTGCTGTGTGAACCATGTGGTGTTTATGGGGCGCGCAGGGATCTGCCTTTATGCGAGTGTGTTGAAGTGCATGCAGCAGAGGTTTCTTTATTTGAGGTTGAATGAACGCTAGAAGCTCTATTTGTCCTCAGCGGTCAGTGTTGGCCAACAGGCTTTTTAAATTCAGATCGGTAGTTTTTAACAGGTGGACTGAGGATGTTTAATATGAAATGGAGTGGGCTTTAGTGCGCTCTAAAAAGGGCAAACAGATGACCCCTATTCAGCTTAAGTGATCCCAGTCCAGTGCAGGTTTAACCTAAGAATTTCTCTCTGTTTAATGAAAAGCATAAATGGATTTCTATTCATTAACACATTAATACACATTGTGATAAAATTATGCTTTACTATCATTCTGAAGTAATATTTTGTTCATGTTTTTCTCATACAGGTGGTTATAGATATCGTATCTGCTGAAGCTGTAATAACTGGCTGCCAGTTTTTTTTAAGTTTTGTTAAAAAAAAGATTTGGCTCTACATTGTTTAACTTTCAAGAACTGGTTGGAACAAAGACACATTTTTCACATGAACACAGTTGCACACACACTCCAATTCAGTTATTCATTCCAATTTTATAGCGTCAAAAACAATAAAAGCTGCCTCAAGACGCTTTACTGTTCCCAGCCCAAAACCCCCCAGAGCACACATTAAGGCAACAGCAGCAAGGAAAAACTCGTCATTCAACGGGAAGAAACCTTGAGCAGAATCCATCTCATATGGTGGGAACCTTCTGCCAGAGGCCGGCGAGAGAAACCGAAAGCAGGAAAAGACGAGACATTTAAAAGCAAGCGGATCAATTCGTCCAGACACAAACATGATGAGGACATCATACTTATGTGTGACAATGGATACGCTGAGTGCTGTCAGTGAACAATATAGATGGCAAGTCAAGTACCAGCTTCAGAATATCTTAGTTCTATGCAGTATATAAGAACAAATAAGAAACATGGAAATAAATGTTAGCATGAGCAGAAACGGAGAAAGAAACTGGACAAATGTGGCATCGTGCTCATCATTAGAATATATACACTTAGACCATGGGCTGTAACTGTTAGCATGACATCATTTCTCCTGATATTTATATATATATATGTAGCTTTAGTCATTGTTAATAGTAGTACAACGCATCCATCACACATATGTATGTGTAAATATGGAACATGTTGATGCGTCAGTGTTTACTGTCTCTCTGTCCTACTGTCTTTGAGTGAACACTGCAGCAGTACTTGTTCAAACAGTGACACATACGGCACAGTTTGTGCACACAGTGGTAAAAATGCACATGCATGAAAAGCAGGGGAATGGGAGCATTTTCACACACACATGCACACAAAGACCTTTATGTAACCCCTTAGATAGTGTCCTTGCCCTTAGCTGCCACTGGCTAATGTGTCACGCTTGGAGGTGGTGAAGTTTGGTCACAGATGCTGGCACTAGCCTCAGGTTGCACATAAGCACACACAGACACATACGCAGAAATGTGCTAACTTGTCCCTGAGGGTGTGACAAGAGGACAGTGAATCAAAGGACGCTGAGAAACCGTCATCTCTGACATAGATTGACTCAGACAGCCCTGTTCTTTTTTTCTATTGGCTCGAACTGGATTAACACCACAGACAGTAACCTTTGGGTTACGCTGCTGCAGTTGTTAGGGCGAGCATTGCGACCGCTCGCAGATTGAACGTTGATTAACTTGTAAGAACGATGTCGAGGTGTGTGACGTAATAGATGTTGAGCGACCCGTTGGTTCTCATTGTCAGTGTGTTGGCTGTGAGAGAAATGGGCTGGTGTAAAGCAAGAAGCCTGGGTCCTGAACAGTGAAACATGAGGGGTCCTCGCGGTTAGCACTGGTGGTCTGTTGGTGGATGTACAAGTCTGAGACGATGGCTAAGGATCTTTTGCTCAGGTATTGCTGCCAAATAACACAGGGCCTTCACAAGTTTTATAAAGTCTACAACGCAGCAGGTCAGCAATGTCGGCATATGTATTAAAGGTGACAGGCAGTAATGCAGTAGAATGCAAATGGCATTAACTGGTGTTTAAAACTATTTCAAATACACGGCGCTGGCAGGCATCAACTTTGTACCTCTCTGTCCAGTATCTGTCTGCATTGCTGTGTATTCAAATTACTTGCATGTATTTCATTATTTCCTTTACTTGGACCTGTTCCTCTGACTAGACTGTATGTCAAATGTGATGTTTAATTACTGCCGCATTCCCATCCGGTGACCTTCAGGTGTGCAGCAGAGGATAATATGTCCTGGTTGTGGGTGTGTGGGTTGATAGAAACTGTCCCTCTTTGTCCTGGAAACCAATTATTTGCTTACGAGGCCCCTTTTGAATAATTGTACATTGTTGGTTAAGGTCACGGCTAGATAACTTGAATTCATCATGACTCCATTTTACTTTGTCTCTATACCAACAATGTTATCATTACAAATAATAACTGAGGGTAAATAACTCACTATCTGTCCTTTTGAAGTCCTTGAGAATTCACACACATTCACTTGACTGAAGCAAAATCGCCCTGCGAGCACATAAACATAGAAATATAGCAAACCAATTTTCAAACCACTGATGTATTTTTCCATTTGTTTACTGTGGAGGAAACCATGGTGGAAAAAAATAAAAAACGCTCCAGGGAGTTCAGTTTGGCATTCGTGTGTCCTATCTGAATGAACTGAGAGCAGAAGGTGCAGGTGTAGGTACTGCCACTCCTCGTATCACCCCTTTATCCAAATGTGTAGAAGGAAGGTTGTGCAGACATCAGCAGTTTAGTGAATCTCTGCATGC
The DNA here is from genome assembly GCA_005024645.1 of Planiliza haematocheilus. Lineage (NCBI taxonomy): Eukaryota > Metazoa > Chordata > Actinopteri > Mugiliformes > Mugilidae > Planiliza > Planiliza haematocheilus. The sequence goes on along the minus strand of SRSE01001388.1, from coordinate 3,661,833 downwards.
GCTGAGAAATAGAAGGACCTGAGGGAAAAGGTCAAAGCAATATAAATTTGACATGAAGATAGGAAGCGCTTTCAGCTTCTGGGGGTGACGGTGTTCTTTCTCAGAGTTCTGCCCATTATACAAGGCTGTGTGGCTCTTATAATTTAAAACTATGTTTTACACTGTGTGCGTGTACTGTTGGTACACTGATTAGCCACAACATTAAAACCACCCACAGGAAAAGTAAATACCATTGACCATTATGTGACAATTCAATGTCTGAACCTGGCTTTTGTGTGTGTGTTACTTAGACAGGCACCCACCTAGACCAGACCAGACCAGGCACCTCCACCCCATAGCAATGACACTCCTTGATGACAGCAGCCATCCCCAGCAGGATGCGGCCTGACACACACACAAATGGTTTAGGAACAACTCAAAAAACGGCACAAGGTGTTGACCTGGCCTCCAAATTCACTAGACCCCAAACTGATCAAGCATCTGTGGGATGCACTGGAACAATCCTGGTCCACATAGGCCCCTCCCTTCAATCCATAGGACCCACGGGGCCCCACTAACAGCATTCTGTTTCCAGACTCCACAGGACACCCTCAGAAGGTCCATGGAGACACAAGGAGACACAATATTAGGTCATAATGGTCATAATGTTATGCCTGATCAGTGTAAATGTCCCAACTCAACAGCAAAATACATTTTAACCAACTCAAAAAATCAATATCTGCTTAGACTCCAAGTTTCGACTCTTATCTAGAATATTATCATCACCGCTTTAGTTCCACATCAGAAAAGGCTGCGTCAGCAAATTAAAGCAGTTATATCCTGAACACAGCATCCACCTATGCTGCACACTGTGGTTGGTGGGCCTTGTTTTACATGGCTGGCTGACCCCAGTACTTCATTGCTTGGCACACCAGGTGCTCCAGTCTGCTTCTAAACTGAGGGTGCGCCAACCACCTTTAATAATAAGCCAGCTGCGTGGCTGTAGCGTTTATAGGCCCGCTTCAAAGAAACCAAACTATCTCTTTCAGTTTGTCTTCACTTCCATTTAATTTCTGCATGCTCATGGGAAGCATGAGTTGTTGCAACAGCTAAAAAAATAAAAGATCTACTGAAGGCAGTACACTAACCATGAATACGTACCTCAAACAGGATACATCAGAGACATGCCTTTAGCCTTTAAGTTGTACACTTACCAAGTAAAGTAAGTGTGGACAAAAATATCATAATACTTTAAACTTCTTATCTCTTAACTGGTGACAAAGAGCAGAATATCTACATACCTTGATCCACATTCAGTGTAGCATCTAAAAAGTGATAATGAGAGCTGAAGCTAGACGAACAAATGTGATTAATGAACTAATGTAATTATATTTGTGGAATCAGTTCATGACATGAGGGGGCTACTGTGTAAAATACAGCTGCTGCTAAGACTTTAATGGCAAATTACTTATACATGAGCATAAGTCATTTATCAATTAATACCTGGCTCTAGGTAACACATTTATTATTGTAAAAGTTTGCTAAAAATCCTTTTAGTCCTTGATAGTTTTTTTTGTTTATAAATAACTTGGGTGAAAGGCACTGCATTTGAACTCATGCCAAAAGTGTACTTTAGTGGATGATAATTTATCTGGATGGTTGAGCACATGATTAGAATTAGAAACTGAACATTTATTCTTGTCCTTGGAAACAAAAATCAGCCAAACAGCTTCACCACAAAGTGCATTCAAGAGGTGCCCTGGAGCCTCTGAGACACTGTTTGTCACTTATTGGAACATTTTCAAGGTAAGAAGTCAGATTTTAACTTTCAAATTCAACTTTAAGCGTAGATGGATTCCTGAAGTGCCCAAATATAACTATACAATCACAGCTGCACGATGCGATCTAATAAAACGCTTTAGTAGCTGTTCAGCTTTGATGCGCTTGCTTTGTTTTTTTATTGCTGTTAATTGAACATCTCTCAAGTGCTAACATCTCAGGAATAAGACAACACAGATCCACAGGAGCCCTGGTCCATACATGTGAGACAAAGACCCACACAGTGCTGGTGGCAAAATATCTATTCCCACATTCCCACAGTTGGAGAGATGTTAATAGGAAGGGACAGCTTCCCCCAGGCGCCAATCAATCAGCATGTCCTCACGCTCTAAGACAGCCTTCATGTGGGACAGCCTTGGTTTTTGCCTGTGTGCGTTTGTCAGTCTGTGAAGTCCAGTTTATGACTGATGTATAAAAGCGGGTACAGTCTTTGTGTAAATCGCCACGTCGGTAATTGTTTTGATCAAACCGTCACAAATCAGAAGCAGCAAGATAAAAAAGACTCGCCCATGCTGAACACAGGATGGGATCTCGGTTTGTTAGTGTGACTCTGACCTTCCGTCTCTCTCTCTCTCGCCGTCCTCCTCATCTTCACGACACAGGAAACAGGCATGTAGATGCTGATTTCTCACAGCTGCACTGAGAAGTCCATTGTGCAGATGACATTACCTTAAGAGACGAGAGCGAGTGACTGAGGGAGAATGAGCGGAGGGAGGAACCTTTTGAAGTTTGTATGGTGTGTGTAGGCTTATGTAGGTTTGTTAGGATGGAGATTTGAGTCTAGCTTCCTTACAGCAGTTAAGAGAATGGGACAATTGTGTATTTTGAACAAACACTGTAAAACCTTTGTTTTATGCGGCAGTTTTGCTTTCACCGGGAAGATGAAAAGGCTGTTTTTTTTAGTGCACACAGTCATTTTCCAGTGAGGTGGGTTGTGTTAGCTCCTGATATATTGAGCTAAACTAACAGGCAGCTAGGCTTAGCGTCATATTTTGCACACAGATATAAGATCACCGGGGCAGGGGGAAACACTCGTCACTCCAAACATCCAAACCAAATGCACCTGCAGCTCCAAAGCTCATTAAAATGGCAGCCTTGATTTTGAAGGGAGGATGCACAGGAGGTGTAAATGGAGCAATCCAAAGCTATGAAAAGTGCAGAGAAGAAGGGTGCACTAAAGCGCTAAAGATGACATCAATTTCCAGTTAGCCATGAAAACACTAAAATGGCAGAGAAGAAGAAAAGTACCGGGAGTTGTTAGGACTCATATTTCTCCATCCACTATGACTGATCTGCTTACATCTGAGTGACTCCTCTCCATCTGGCTGGCTGCTCCTCCTCTCTGTCTCCCTCTATCCTACACTTTATCTGTGCCCTACTTCCCTTTCATCCCTAGACTCTTCCATTCATCTGTCTGTCTCCGCATCCCTCCATCTTTGCCTTGTTTCATCCATTTTATATCCAAACATACACCATCTCTTTTATCCTCTATCTCTTCCCTTCCTTCCACCTCTAGAGCTCATCTGAGTAGTTTCTAACTTTCTCTCCCTTTAAGCCGGGCTTTCATCTCTTTGGTCACCTTGCATCCCGCTGCCTCTCACCTCAACTTCTAACCCGCTCAGTACGCCTCCATCCGTCCCTTTACTGCGGCCAGCTTCCGTTCCATCCGCTCTCCTTCCCCGCCGGCTTCCATCCTCCCCTTTCTTAAAGCTTTTTATGAGTTCACTCCTTCCATGTTCTGTATCCTCCTTGCAAACCTCCGTTCCTGTTCAGTCCCTCCCATTATTCACCTATCTCTGCATCTCTGCCTCCTTCCCTCTGTGCAACAGATCTTCCTCTGCAGGTCTTCATACACCTGAGAGCACACTGCCATCTGCTCATTGCGCTCTCTTCCTCATCTTCCCTTTCCTTCCGTGTTTACTATGAATAGATGTTCATGCAGCAGCATCCTCTCAGGATGGGTAACACCATCTTTAGAGAATGGGAAAAAAATGGGATTTGATGTATTTTCTATATATTTTAATATGAATAGATCTTATTTTTTAATCTATGTCCCTGACAAAACGGTAAAATAAGACAATACTTCCTTTTAGTCTCAATTAATACATCTGCGCTATATACAAATTTAAGAGGAAAACCTATGTTGCCTTTTAAGAGCGAAAATGCTGATTTGTCCATTAATGGATGCAGACTCTGTTTAATGGTTACATCTTGTCTATCTGTGCTTCCCTGGTTTTATTTTTCACGCTTGTGCCAAATGTAATGGAAATCCAGCTAAGTTCAGTCTGTGTTATTCACCTCAGGTCAACTTGTACAATGTCTATCTAGTAAAACGTTTAGATGATATATAAAAAATAATTCTCGGCAAAGTTCTGGCTGTGGGCTGTAAGTGGCAGAGCAAAGAGTCTTAACCTCATTGTAAACGTCTCCATCTCTCCACATAATTTTATCTCCACCTTGTTCTGCTCCTGATTTCTCGCTTTGTTTCTCCACAATATGAGATGGCCATTTTTTGTTATGAGTCACTGCTCCTCTCCTGCTGAGCTACAGTTGTTTCCTGTGAAAGGGATTACAGACTAAAGACGCTCACTGTGTCTTGGCTCTCTCTCCTTTTGAATCTGTGTGAGTGGGATTGCATACGATAAGGTGCAGTATGTGCTGCGTTAACAGACCGTTTCCATGTGGGAGAACCACGTATGGCGGCTACAATGAGGTGTTGTCACTTCAGATGATGTGAAGGAACTGAGAAGAAGGTTTGTGTGTTTGAGAGTTAAGTGGGTGTTTGGCACCTGAGTCTGAAGGATCAGGAGATGTGCACTTCCTGTGTGTGTATAGATGTATGTGCTCTCGTATGGTTTTGCTTACTGATTAGTCATGTTTTCATTGTCATGGTGGTATGAATGCACATTAAACACATTGCAAAAGACGGTGATGCAAAGAAAAAAAGTAATTTTATATTCATGCCGCAAGCATTCACACCATTTGGCCAATCAGATGGAGAACTCAGGTAGCCATCAGCTACCTTCAGATTAATTAGAGTCAGTTCTGTGGTGAGGTTACCCAGTAGCTGAAGGAGGAGAGAAAGCACACTTCAGTGTTACTTTATTTATTTCCTTTATTTGCAGATTTGCAGATTTCATTGTAATAACGTTGACCATCTTGTGTCAATTCAGTGTTCTGCTGGGAAACATTCGAACCTGGCATTCATGTGGATGTGACTTAGACATGTACCACCCACCTAGACCAGCACCTGGCCTCCACATTCACTAGATCCCAACTTGATCAAGTATCTGTAAGATGCTCTGGAACAAGTCTGATCCACAGAGGCCCCTTCTGTTGCCAGACACCACAGGACATCTGCAGAAGGCCCATGTCCATTCTCTGATGAGTCACAACTGTTTTGGAGGCACATGCGAGGTTTTAATGTTGTGGCTGATCAGTGTATCTAGTATGTCAGTTTTTGTGAGGACATATTTTATGGTTAGACATTAGGAGTGAGAACATATCATTCACTTCTGTCCTGAAGGGACATTTTTAGTCTGAGAAGTAGCGAATCGTGCACATAGTACAGTACTAGAACATAACTTTTGGTTTTCAAGAAGACTGCAGAGCCGGAGAACAGGCTGAGAGAAAAATTCAGGAAAAAAGGAGCTGGGAAAATCAAAAAGAATGAAAGATGGGCCAATCAAAGGTGAAACAAAGGAGTGTTATGAGGTGAGAAGGCAAAGGGAAAACAAACCGAGGGTTTATCTCGCCAGTTTCCCTCGTCAGATTGCTAGGTTTGTGATTTCAGTAAATTGTGTGTAAACATACGCAGTCTGATAATAATCAAACCGACTCAGCATCAGCTGCCCGCTACGATCCATCAACTCGAGGCAGCACCCCGGCAAGGCCATATTAAGATTCTCTCAGAAACAGTTTTTTCTCCTTAATTATGCTTGCTACATGAATATTCCTTTTATAAGCCTTCTCATTGGATTTCAGAAGCAAAACACGCATCTCCGTTATGCACCACACAAAAGCTCAGCTCAAAAAGAATTGATTTACCCAGCCCTTCACCCTCTGGACTTTCTCACTTTCAGCATAGTGCTTCTGAAAAGATTAAAAGGGAAAGCGGGTGTTCCTCTGCATGGGGCGCTCACTCAAATGTTCCACTCCTGACACTCAGAGGGCAAACAATGTGTCCATACTATGTGTCAGATTTACATCGGTGTGGATCTCAGAGTGAGGGTGCACACCGATTTACAAACACGCTTAGGAAAGGAAGATGAAATTAATTGGCTCCATCTCCGTCTGTCTTGCACTGATGGTTTATTTTCATTTTCTCTCTGTTTATCTCTACATCTTGACATGTGGCAACTAAGGCCGGGAGGCTGGATTGGTAGGTCGTATCTGTTCTCAGGATTGTCACAGGTGAGGTTCAGTTGCTCTGCGTGACAAAATTGTAGCATGATCACTTTCCAAAATGTGAGCAGACATTCAGTGTAAACAGTAGCACCACGGCTTCCCGTTACATGATGGTGTTTTCAAAGCTTTGAGCAGCCTGGCGGGGCCCGACATTAATGAGGTTGCAGTGGCCCGCCTTTATGTTTCTCTGCGTGAGCCCGCTTCCTTTTCACACTCTCTCTTTTTTTCACTCTGCCTCCCTTTTGTCCTCTCCTCAATATTTCTACTGGTCAAGTTAATGGGTCTTTAACCTTGTGTCAATGAGCTAGGGGCTTTGGCGTGATCGCCCACACCACAACTATTCCCTTCCCAATTAGGCAGAGGTGCAGGCCTGAAGACGGCTTTGGTGCGTGAGTGCGCAGGAGATCCTCAAAACATAGCCCGAGGTGCCCGCAATGAATGCCATTATTGTGGTTAATGACAAAGATAATGGGATACAGACGCACGCACGCACACACACACACAAGCAGCATGCACACGTCGTCTCTCTTCCTCTCTAAAAATCAGCTCACCCCTTCGCCTTCCCAACCACAGACATAAACATAATAATGACTATTATAATGCACGCAGATTCCCACCGGGGGCTCGTGGAGATAATACGATCAGGAGATTATTAGCATCACCAGACTTGAAGCGATTATTTTTACCAACAGATTGCCTGATTTGATACCGTACACTTCCATTGTGTGCGACTGATGTCTGGGAGATTTTATTAAGCCTGATATAAGTCTGATACATTATTAAAAGCCTTGAACATATTGTCTACCGGGATGAAAGTCCCCCTAAATGAACTAGAAACCGATCTGTTGTATGTTTCATGCCCTCTTTGACCTGATAGCTCTGGGGAAAAGATTAAATGAGAATCATATTATCAGTGAAGCTAAATTAGACCCATCAAAGATTTACAAAAGATGAGTTTGCACACAATGAAAGTTTAATATTTGTATGTAATACATACATATTTCAGATTGTTTTCAAAATGACGAATATAATCCTCAAACCAGCATATAATACCATTTATCTGCTCTGGATGTACTCCCACTGACGGCCCAGTGAAGGTTTGATTCTCTCAGTTGTGTTAAATCAATTCTTCCTTTTAGTCTGTTTTTCTGAGTAAGTCAGATACAATGCTTTGTTAAAAGCAGTTCAGCCTTTTTTAATTCATTACACTAGGTGCATCAAATTCCTCAAGGTCCACTACCTGTCTGGTCTGTGCGTGCATGCAGTACATTGCTCCGTTAGTGGAGAAACATAGCTTGGACCGAACCACACATAATATTTCCTCAAACCAGAAGCAGGAGTGTCGACTGTCTCTGTCCAGAGTTTATTTGCTGGTTCTGAGCAATCATCTCGTCCTCCTGGCAAAAAAAAATGTAGCAACAGTGTTCTTGAACCACTAGCTGTTTCATCGTTCACACGCTCGTGTTGGTGTTGTCGACTTGAATCTGCGAATTTGGGTGGCCAAGCCTCTGAAGGAGCACCGACGGGAGGGTTCGTCTGGATGTTGAGTCCAAATATCGACGGCCTTTCTCAGGAGTGGCTTACTCCACCTTTAAATGTCAGCAGCCTTCATCTAATTAATTTAATTCTTCATTAAAATTCTGAAGAGAGTTTCCATCCCAGGCCTTAATATTGATACTACCACCGATACCAGTGTCAATACTTGCTTACAGCTAGCATGAATGCTGTAAAGTAGCAGCGGTGCCAATGTGAAGCTTGATAACTTGTGGGTTTTCTGCACTGTAACTCCCAATTCTGACAGTAATATGAATTCAGACATTTCCTAAAGAGCAATGGCTCAGTCACCAAAACCGCAACTGCTATGGACATTTACACGGTCTATGTTACACTGAATGAACCATGAGGGCAGATTTTTCATGTCGGCATTGGCACGTGCATCTTTTGCCAGGTCAATCATTATAAATAGAAATTTTGCACTCGAATGAGCTGCTCGTGTAAATCAAGCGTAAACCAAATCCTACAGGCACTCGAATGGAAAAGAGAGACGGTGTGTGTCAGTGTGTGCATACTCTGGTTTGTTTTTTTTGTGCAGATCGCCTGAAAGTGAGTGTTTATTTGTGTGAGTTGTGAGGTTGGCATCTTGCAATGTGAGCAGCACTCCCCACCACCACAAGCAAATCCAATGTAAAGCTTTTCCCCCCTGCAGAGAGAGTGCCGGAGGAGGAAGGGAGTGTGTGGGAGTGTGTGTGTGTGTGTGTGTGTTGGGGAGTTGAAGGAGGCGGGTGAAAAGGGAGGTGAGGAGGGTGGTGGGGAAGATAAGAGGGCATTATCTGCCCTGCTCATTCTCTCTTTCTCCAGTGGGGGGTGTGGCGCTTTTCCCTGCTTCCTGCTCTGTGGGTTGCCTTCACAGTCTGAGAGAAACTGATGGATGCCATGCAAACACACAAACACACCCGCTCGTCGTCGCTGCCACTTTCCTGCACGTCCACACACTTTCACACAATTACATGTTTGCAGTCAAACACAAACACACACACAGGGACTCTCATACAAGTGCTGAACTGTTTTTGGTTGTCTCACGTGCACACACACACACGCACAGCCACACACACAAACAATAAATGTGACTCTGGGGTGCAATTGCACGCCTAGACAGACAGCTTATTATCACATTGTAAAGCGCAAATTTCAAAGGCCGAATGTGGAAAAAGGAAAGAGGAGGGGAGATGAAGGAATGGAAGAGACTGAAGGGAAACAGTAAAGAGCACAGAAAGTAACGCTGAAGGCAGAAAGAAGAAAAAAGACAGGAAAGGGGATACACAAACTCCAGAATAGTAGAACGAGAACAAAAGGATGCAACAACTGAGGGTGTAAGGAAGGAAGCATGGCAGTGGAAACCACCAGTCCTACCCTTTAATTTCTCTCTGAGCTGGGTCAAAGTTATCTGCCTTTCTCTAAGAAAGAAAGCTTTTTGCTAAGTGAGCTCCGTGCTGGTATAAAAAAGGCAAGCAGTGGGCTTTTTACATGATAAGTGAAGAATAATAATGACCAATAAAAGAAGGGCTACATTCATGACAATCAGTGTAACATTTAAAAAGGGGTTTGTGTAGGAGAAGAAGTATTCATGTGAAAATGTCATCAGTTTATTGTAAAAACGAGGCTTTTGTTTCTAGTGAGTTGTAAAGTGTGATTGGTTATTTGAACGGTTTGTCGTCACCCTGTTTGGAAGAATGTGTGAAAACAAAGGGTCACTGTCAACTAGTAGCGTGATGAATTTGCACAACTGCACAGCGTGTCCAGCTGTAAAAAAAAAACAACCTTTAAAATCACTCTTCCCACTAGCATGATGCCGTGTGTCGAGTCTGTTGGACAGCCGGACTACTTCAGTTTTACTCGACTACTGTAGTTGCCATCCTTAAATCTTTACGTAATTACCAGCTTGCTTTTTAATCAGCACAGCAGCTAATGATAAATACACCCACGCTGAACATTACGAAATAAAACAAATCCACTTCATGTGACTGGCATCTGTAAGAGTGATTTCTTTTTTTCTTTTTAATGTAATATGTTGCAAATTCAAACTGTTAAATGCTCATTTCAGCCCATTTAATCTTGATTACAGAGCACTTAGTTGACAAAGATTTTAATTTTTTTTTTTTTTTGAAAAGTAAGTTGACATCTTGATTCAGTCACACATCTTTAGTATACCAGTGGATCCATGTGCACAAAGACTCAACATGTGGAAAACTCTTATTCTTAATGTATTTAATATAATAAAGACAAAAAAACAGAGGGAAAGTAGATACATCTACACCTGTGGAGTGGATCAGTATTCTGCATAGACGGTGTCTGATTATCTATAATGAAACAATCAGAGGTGTTTTGTAATGAGCAAAACATACACTTAAAATAAATGGACAGCTGAATATCCAAATGTTTCCAGCTGCACTCAGGAATGAGATATGATTTCCACTCTGCCAGCTCGTAAACGGAGACCAGATAATGAGCGAGAAGTAGAGACACTGGGCATCTGGAGCAAGCATATGGATATCTCTGTTAATGGTGAGCAGACAGACCATAATTCTGCAGCCTTGCGACGGTGTCTTAGCAACAGCTGGAAGCCAATAAACACCGATTGTTTTGAACCGTGACTCTTGCTTAATGAAGTAAGAGATGATAAAGTGATGTAATGACTGATATCCGGGCAGTTTCGAAAAACCGTGGCCGCGATACCATCGGCACTAACGGAGCTGATACAGAGTTTGAATTTTAAAGGAGTGTTTGTAAGTCACAGTAGCGGTAGCATCTGACAACATTTACGGCACATAATTATGCTTCAGAAGTGTTTTGTCCGGACTCATTTGAAAGATCTCTAGACAGAGAAGTTATTCAAGGTAAGAGCATAAGCATAAATCTTCATAATGACGGTGCAATTTGCAGGATGGTAATGAATAGGCAGTAATTTTGCCTTGCATCCACCGTCAGACAGAGTTGATTAGATTTTGAACACATTTTGAAGAAGTTGTCGAGGTATAATAGCTCAGTGTGTATCAATCAGAAGATTGTCGATAAAATTAAACAATCGAAAGCTATTCAGTTAATGTGTATTTCATGCTTTTATTCAACACTTTATTTTGCAGGTTTTCATTTACTGATTTTGTATTTGTACAAACCTTATTTTGTAGATTTGTGTTTGCAGTTTGGAGAGTTGACTCCGTTTTGTCATCTGCACCACATGTCGGGTTAGCCTGCTGAACACTGTCTCCAGTCTGCAGTGGAGCATCTGCTGAGTCATAACGGCGAAGGCAAATTCAATTAAACCCAACAACAATGCAGTTGTGGAGTGTATCCAGGGCGATATCAATTGTCTGTTTTACTGGTCTCTTTTACAAACCTCGAAGGCGGCAGATACACAACATAACTAGAGCATGAAAAATTTGCTTTTTTAAAGGGGAATATGCAGGGGAGTTCTGAGTTTAATTCAGGATAACATCATATATTTTTATGTCAGTTATTCAATCTGAAGACAAAGCCTTCAATCAGAAACACGCTCCTCTGTACCCACTTGGTTCTTAACATTTTTCAGAGCTCCAATTGTGTTTTATTCCAATTTCATATTGCAGGAAAGGTCATATCCACCCTTGACACTTCATGGCTCAGCCATGGTACAGACATATGTTATTATCAAAGCAGCCGAGCTTAAGTGGCTAGTACAGTTTATGACGTACTAGTCACACTAGCAGACAGCTTTATGACCTCTGTCATGTCTGCTGCACCGTTATAACTCATGCCTATGACGGCTTTACGAGGTGTGCTGATGTATGGACTTCATATTGTGCTACAAGTCTTGATAAGTGATATTATTCCTGGATGCTCGGTGTGAAGACCGCCGTTTTACGCTGCGGATGCTGCACAGTACATTTTGCATTCAGTGGAGTGGAACCTTTGGCACAACTCATCCAGACATGACCCATTGTAGTTAGTGGCATTATGTGCTGGAGGACACATTTATGGCTGCTATCTCTGCTTTCCTTTTCCACCTGTAAGTGTGTGTACGTGTGCGTGCACATGTGTGCTCCTGTAGCTCTGATGTGACTGCCTCAACTCTTTTCCTTCTCATTAAATTTGGGAGTTAAATTTGAAGGTTCTCATCATCAGAAGGGAGGTTGTTCATGTCCTGTGGTGTTTTCCTTTTTTTTTGAGTGAGTGCGTGCTCAGAGGGGGTGAGCATGTGCAAGAGAGAGGTAGCCAAGTCATGAGAAACACTGAACAGGGCTGGTAAAATTTCAACATCAAGAATCCAAAATTTGGCCGTAAACACAAAAATACCTGACGGCTATTCTTATAGTTTCAGTGAAACAAATTATTAGCACAGATAAGTATATGTAATGACAATTATTTCTTTGATAGATAAGATGGATGGCAGAACTGCTCCTCAAAACTGAAGTCAAAGTAAATAGAGCGCCCCCTGGTGAATTTATAGGTCATAAGCTCCACCCACTCCATGTTAGTGGATGGGACTTAGGCCAAATTAAAACACTAAAGTACAAACCAAATATTTTTTCAAGGATGGTTTCTGCCAGTTTAAGTAGTTAATATAATGTTGATGCATGTCCAAGTGTCATTTTTTTTAAATTTCATGTTAGTTAGTATTTGATGCAGGATGAAACGCGATTGTGATATAATGGTGACTACCAGTTGCCATGCCAACTGCTCCAAAACCGGTCCAGGATCATGAGAGTTAAGCAATAACAGCTATAGTGTATAATCCAGCATTTCCTTGTAACTCGTAGATGTAGAGCAGAGTGTAGTATTAATTAAACGAAAATGCGAGTGAGTCTGGCAGAAGTGTGATCAGTCAGCAGCTCAGTTTGGCTTCACTCTCAGGGTGCACTGCCCAGGCTCTGGCTCAAAACTCGCGAGATGCCGCCGCCTCTATCCCCGAGGAAATATCGTCAGTTTGGCCAAAGCAAAGAAAAGGTGATGCATCGTCCATATTTATATACAGTATATGCTTGAAGCTGGTAGGCCAGTCTGGGCTGGTGATCAGGCAGTATGTTATTAAGCATGTTTGTAAATCTGTTTATTTTATGGCACACTGTCACACAAGTGAATCAAATGTTCCTAAGATAAAAAGCAATCAAATAATGTTAAGCTAGTCTAGTCAAGTCTTTTTAATCATTGTAAATGCAGCAGCAGTTAGTTTTAGTGCTAGCCTCATGTTATGGTCACACTACATGGGGGAAAAGGTCACAAAACTATAAGTATTGCTCCGTCCATTGTCGACAAGTCTCTTGTTGTTCAAGTCCTCATTAATATTGTTGAATGTTTGGATGTTGGTGAAGTAAACTCAAACATAAAAGCCACCTCAGCTTTAATTTGCTGCACTTCAGGCCGATTGTGTGTCAGGCGCTGGTTTGTAGCTTTATTCACCAGTCATGTGAACACAGCATAAGCGCATTTTCTGAGAAACTAGGTAGAAAGTTTAGGAAGTATAATTAAAAGTTGCTCTGATCGTAATCAAATCAGAGTACTGATTCATATCTGTTTTACAGAGCAGCAATCATAATCAGCAAACCATGTTGCTTTAGTTGAACAGATGTGTTTAAGGAGTGGCCCAGTGAATGTGGCAAAAAGGATAGTGTTTTTGCCTCCAGTCTAAATCGACTCCCTTCCTGCTCACTGTTGTAATGTGGATGCCTCTAGTGGGTGTCTGTGCTACAGTTCCCAGAATATCTCATCTCGTGTATTATCTGCTATCATTAAATTCCTGAACTCACTTCTTCTGACTCACTGTTCTCTCTCTGTCACTCAATCTTTTCTGGTCTGTCTATCGCGCTCATTCTCTCAGTTTCCCTCTCTGCCTGTTTACCCCACAAAGCCGCAATATGTTTTTTTGTTTTTTTTCCTGAGTGTCATCGACCTGTAAGAAGAGACAAATCATTAAGGAGCACAGTTTAAGCAAAAAACAGCAACGACATCATCAGCAGGGTCTTTTATGTCTCATGGAATGCAAAGGAAACGTCGCAGTAAGAGAAAATCAGGACACTGGACATCAGCAAATGTAATAGAAGGAGGTATCGTAGTTGTAAACCTTCAGTTGGACACTCTAATTGCAACCAGTGGCAATGTTTTCATTTTTATAAACGTTGCATCTGTGCTTTTTGTCTTGGATGATGTATCCTCATAATCTTCAGGGGGGAACAGTCCTTCAGATCACATTCATGTAGTGTTAAAGTGTTTAGTATTTTATTTTTTTCCGTCAAACTTTCTCATTTCAAAATAAGATATGTTGTGTAGTTACACAAATCATACAAAATCCAATACAAAAGTTCAATTACCTTGTTTGAAATTCTGAAGATGACGTCCAAAAGCATTGCATTTGCAAAAAGCTTTCACTTCTGGATGCAGTATATGTCTCAGGCCACAGGCTCTTCCTCCTCATACTTCTGAGTTTATATACTGGACCAGAGCTGATTGTCCAAATTCTGCCTGCAGGAACACAGTTTCTGAGACCACAGTTAAACTTTTACAAACACAATACATCATCCTTTACTACAGTCAAACAAAAAGAAGGTCACTTAACAATATCATTTAATCTCCTTTTTTTATGAGGCTGTTGATCATTGAAGGTGATTTGAGTCAAACTGACACATAAGTATTCAGGTTTTTCAACCCCTTTTTAAACAGCTGAGTTGTTGCATTTCAACCTTATTTACATTAATTTCCCGTCATATGCTCAGATATGTGCATTTCCAACAAGTGCCTGAATTGCATGGACACGTTCATAACTGTATCACCGTGTGGCTTGGAGAGAAGAAGGCAAGGTAAAAAAGCACACACTGACACGAGTGTGATAGGGCTGAAGAAAGTACAAAACAAAAGAGTTTATCAGATTGGTGAAGTGTGGCAGAAGGTAATAGAGAGGGAGCCACATAAGTATGTTTGGAGGGTGCAGTGTGTTGTTGAGGGGGCAGATAAGGTGATCCAGTCTAAGTAATGCTTCATAAAAGAATAAGGCCGGGGAGTGCAGTTGTCTCGGTGGCCTTTGATGTTTTTAAAGAATAGAAATCGGGTCGGCATGTGAGGCAGAGCGGAGCTGGCTTTGAATTTGCGCCGACAGAGCTGGTGTCGCTGTCCAAGGTGCTGAATGGCTGCTGGTAGAAACATGTGGTCAATGGTGTTTGTACGGCTGAGTGGTTTAAATAAATACCATCGTCCAATCAAATAGGCTTATTTAATTGGGACACATTTGTATTTTCACTAAGTTTGACTGTCTCATATATTACATTGGCCAGTATTACATTAGCTTCTCCACTGAGATAGCCTTCATCCACTTCACCATTCTATAGCCAGCTGCTCTGGCCTATAACTGTATCTAGGTCAGAGAGCACTTAGTGAGTCACCTCATGACTATGATTGCCTAGAGGGGAAAGGTTAGCTGATCACCATCCTCAATTCGCTCAACCCATCACATGGAAATATCAGAGCCGATGGGACCAAGTCCTGCTCGGGAGTAGGCAAATATTAACTTCTTTGTGAAAGTCGGGAGTCGGCTGGCTTCTTCACTCAGATGGTACATGGTCAGTCTAGTATTTTATTAGTGCATGCATGGAATTCACATACTTTAGTTTTAAGTGTGATGCCTTATACAAATATAACGCAGAAAGAGAAGCTGATACCCTTTGGTTGGCTCATTTACTCTGGCTACTCCTACTGGCTAATATTTAAAGTCGAACCACATAATACTCCTAATACTCAAAGTAAACTCCAAGAAAACGTGTTGTAGTTAGTGTGCAGCTGTTAAGCTGTAAGGGCAGTGATTCGTTTTGCTTT
Organism: Planiliza haematocheilus; assembly: GCA_005024645.1. Lineage (NCBI taxonomy): Eukaryota > Metazoa > Chordata > Actinopteri > Mugiliformes > Mugilidae > Planiliza > Planiliza haematocheilus. The sequence goes on along the minus strand of SRSE01001388.1, from coordinate 3,646,272 downwards.
TAAATCATCTAATCATCCAGCCATCAACAGAATAATACCATGAGGCCCTTAAAAGTTTATTTTTCTGCCTTTTATGAGCGGAGCAGAAAGGCTTACTCCACATGTTGCCCCATTTGCATACATATTTCAGAAATTCTTTGAAATGCTATTTTCACAAATCTCTGCCTCAATGAACAGTAAACACAGCAGACTAATACAAATCACAATCTTCAGGACTCTGCTCGAAACTCGACTCATGAGCACACCACAGACTAAAGCAACAAATGATTTACTGAAATAAAAATAATTAAAAAAGTCTTGTTTCCACGCTCCACTGAGACCAATATGTATCTGTAATCAGGAGCAGACGCAAGTCAAGTCAACCTAATTACAGGCCGTGTAATGAACCACCTGCTGTGAGACTGTGTCGTCGAATGAAGTGGGCCAGAAATGCTGTGTACTCACATTGTACACACAAACGGTCTCTCTCGCACACAAATCCTGTTCGCTGCAAATTACAGTCATACCCCGTTAGAATTTTAAGGCCTCCACACTACAGAGAAACGCCACGCAGCCACGCAGAGCGAGGCGAACACGAATTTCTCCAAAATAAGCTCTGAGGTGACGGATAACCGAGGAACAAACGCCTGCCGACGTCCCCCCGCTGTGACCGTTATTAACACAATGTTTCTGCTGTCGATGCAGATCAACACATCAATGCCTTTCATATTCATGCAGATACAGACAAACATTCTGCTCAACACAAACGAATGACTGCAAGACACAGATTAGTCCAAGTTAAACTGATGTGAATATTAAGTAAATAGTAAATCTATGTCCGCCACTGTCACCAGATTCACATGAACTATACACTTACACACACACACACAGACACACGAGCTATAGCCATCTAACCTTTTATCTCTAGATGATGAATGGTGGGTGGGAAGGATTCTGCCTTAGACAACGTTGCCAATTTTCTCCTTTGATGGCTTTTAAATTCTAACAGAGATTTTTCTGAACTCTCAATTCATCATCCTGGACATTGTCCACTCAACCAGCAGAGGCGAGCGCAAAGGCCACATCAATTTTCACAGGCACAGACTCACACACACACACACACCCCCACACACACACACACACACAAAACGACGGTCACATACACACACACAGAAACACACACAGGCGACATAAGTAAAGACACTTGGGTTCAGCTGCCTAATTTTGCCTGCGATACGTAAGATGGAAAGACTGAATTCCCTGAACTAATTTGTTTCTTTAAAGGCGTCTGACAGTGGAGAATAATTTCAGGGCTGGGGGCCATTTGAAGAAAAACATTCTTCAAAACATTCAAACAGCTGTTACTGCTCCTGGTGAGCAGTTCAGTTTAAAGAATTATTCAAATCTGTGACTGATTCATTATCATAATTCTTCATTTTTTTTTTTGGAAAGAAAACCTAAAATAGTTTTTGTAGATAATCTCACAGTAAAGGTACCGTTCTACACTACATTCAGTTTAAAATAAAATGTTTTAATGTGTGCTATAATAAACTAAATCTCATGTAAAATACAATAATAACGTATCTCCTGCTTCAGCTATAATACAGTGGCATTGTTCGTCTCAGACACGCATAATTTCTTGGGTGGCATCTAATGATTACTTTTCTTATCGATGAATCTTCTGCAGATATTCTCGGATAATCTGTCTAGTGTATTGTCTGTAACAAAAATAAAACTGTGAACATGCCCATTAGACTTTTCCCTCAGTTTCAAGTGACATCTTCAAATGGCTTGTTTTGTCCAGCAGCTATTTCAAAACCCACAGATATTGAGTTTGTGTGAAACTCGGAGAAGCATCACATCTTGACATTTGAGAAACTCGAACCAGAGGATGCTCGCTAGACGCACACACACAGACACACACACACACATAGAGTCTTACATTTACATTCCTGGAAAGGAATCCGATTCCTTCTTCTCCCTCGTCTTCTGTCCCAGCTCCCTCTTTTTCCGCCTGTCTCTCTCGAGCCTCAAGTAGATGTTCCTCCCATGTGAGCTGGCTTCCGTTCAAGGTTTTTCCTTGCCATCGTCCCGTGTGTTCTAGCCCTGGGTTTTAGTTTCTGGGTTCTGTGAAACATCTTGAGACAGATTCTTTACCAAAAATATATATATATATATATATATATTGAAGTCCCTTTACTTGCATTACTCAGCTAGACTAAAAACACTATTAAAGACATCAGCATGAGAACAAGCTGACTCACACTTTGCCAGGGCTGATGTTGTAGGTAGTTCCACAAACACTTCCAGACATAAACATCCAAAATGGGTACCTCTTGCCCAGAACCATTTGCTAGCTTTGTGTTTATGTCCTTGCCGAGAGCCACCCTGGTTTTGCCAGCTGAGCTTCACTGAGATTAGTCGTATAGAGATGTGGATTTGTGTGTGTGTGTGTGTGTGTGTGTGTGTGTGTGTGCATCCGTCTGTCTATAGAAAGAGGCAGAGGCCGGGGAACAGTCAAGTAAACAAAGGCCTCTTTTCAAGGCTCTCAAACCCCTTGTGAGGAATGTTGCCCTGACTCTTGCCAAAGCTCTGTCAAAGCTTCACAACACTTTTGGATAAAGACTGGCCATCCGATACCGAAGCAACAGAACAAAAATAACTCTTCTGAAATTACAAGCTGCTCTGTTCCTGAATCTATGGCAAGTTGCAGTGAAGTGAAAAATACGTCCGAAGCCGAACGTGTACATTATTCTGCCCTTCAAATGGGGTATAGTTCACGCTAAACCTTTTTGTGCAAAGTCTATCTTGTTCTCAGTCTGCAAGAGTAATATGTGAATGTTATAAAAGAAGGCACGGTATCTAAAGTTTGTGTTTTTAGTTTATTTGCGTGACCCAACAACGGCAATCATAAAACACATTTTGAGCTGCTGTCAGTGTAGCAAAAAAAAAAGCCCACTCATCTACAAGAGTTGGCGGTCTGCAGAATCCCGTTTCACTCTCCAAGCTCGCTAGTCTTGCCCTTTCTCGAGAAAGTGATGGTTTGTTTATAACCTCTGATAAACATGCGTCTAATCTCCCTGTTAAACGCAAGCAGAGACCTAAAATTAAATTTGTGTGCGAGTGTATAATGGGAGGGAGCTGGCCCATTTAAAATGTTTTAATGTGTCTCGCAAAACTTACCCAGAAAGCATGTGGAGTTGCCAGGTCAACTGGGACAGCCAAAGAGCAAAGCGGATGAAAACTGGAAACGGAACGGCAGAAATGAGCAAGTGAGCACAAGTGCGGCAGCCAGGCGTGCAGCATTCAGCTGACACATGGCAAGATAAAGAGCACTTGGTTTTCTCAGGCTTCATAACATTACTACAGCTCAGGCTATTAGCTGCTCTGCTGATTAATGCTCTAACCTGTGACTAAAAGCCAAGAGCACTGCAGCAGTGGCACAGGGAAATTAAATCAATATTCAAACGGTTCAAAGAGTGTGAGGAAGACGGGGCTGTCTTGCATAGCCTGATTTGAGTGAGACTGCAGGGCGAAATGTACGATGTGGTTCTGAAATACCAGGAACGCCGCACCTTTACTGAATATGTACTCCATGTACTTTCTAATCAGTTATTCCTGGCACAGATTTGTCAGCTTCACCTTTATGCCATGACTCTACAGACCTACAGCATCAAAAATGTGAGCTACAGTGCTGCGGGCGTCACGTAACTTCTTTTGTCCACCCCGCCATATTGGCAGGAAAACTCTGAGGAAAAATGAAGGACCCCAGCTATGATTAGTGAGAGTTTACTGCACACTTTAAGCAGATATTAATTAACCAGCACAAGGCAAAACTGTACGTATTGTATATCACAGAGCAATGAAACGGCAGACGAAGACAATGTTCCAGACCTGCAGTATCCTGATACATATATTTTTCTGTGGAGGTTCATGACAGTAACGCAACTATAATAACAAGCAACTGTTTAATCCCTAACTTCTTTCTCATTGTGAGTAGTTTTAGTGCTGAATGAGCAACATCCCTTTGTAGTCCACGTTATAAACATTATTTATGAAAAGAAATCTGTTGTCATTGTGTTAAAAACATGCTTAATAAACAAGGTATTACATTTGGATAACGCTGGATTCTGTGCCTGATATAAAGTGATCGCTACACAAGTGAAGTCCGTTTCTTGAGGGATCCTACCGCTGCATTTTTTTCATGTATGCTTCTTACACGTCTTATTATAGTAATCCACATCTACCCTCTTGCGGGATCTTTGGGACTCTATCTGGCTTCCTGCGGCACAATAGCTGTCGAATTTTCCTGCCAATATGGCGGAGTTGTGGTTGCCGGTGCAGGGTGATGTCAGCTTCCAGGGCTCTGATGAATTGAGTTTTGTGATAAAGTACTCAAGTACACTCAACTGTTTGTCAACTTGTGAAATTAGCTTGAAACAACTTATGGCGATAAAGAGATGCACATGATTAGCAAAAATACAGGCTGTGGCATTCATGCCGTAATGCACTGGTTTACCAAAATCCATTCCCAACACCATTACAGCACCACCACCTTAAAGTAGCGTTGACTATTGACATAAGGCAGGGTGGGTTTGTGGATCTACGCTGTTGAAATTTCTGCGCTCTAAGCTTCAGGAGAACAGACTTCATGTTTCCAGTCTTCAACTGCTGGAGCCCTTATACATGTTTGTGATTGTGTAACTGGGATGGAAGGAGTGGTTATCTGGACCTTTGTGGATACCCATACCAGCCTGGTCATTCTCCTCTGGCCGCTCATATCAGTACTGTCCCTGGATGTTTTTTTGATTTGCACACCATTATGGAGTAAACTCTAGAGTAGAGCTTCTCACGGGGGATGGTACTACTGGACTGGGATGTATATCCTGAGGAAATACATAGAAAACATAATGAGGTGGAAAAGCTGAATGACTCTGTGGGCGCACGCTGAGCACTAACAAAATATTTGCAATATTGAAGCAATTAACAGTGACTGTTTCAACACTGTGTATGTGCTATGAAATTATTTTATATCCTTTAAATGTCAAGTCAATCCAAAGTTAGATGGGTTTCGCCTTCATTAGAGAAAGTAAACATAAGTTGATGTTGTATGAAAGGTCGATGACGAGCAGATGGTTTAATGTGCAACCAAAAAAAAAATCTGAAGAATAGCTGCTTTTGTGACAGTTAATACAATCAGGAAGATAACAGGCTAGTGCTGGAAATGATGTGGTCCTGCATCACAGTCACCAATTTTAACAGGGAGAGATCGAAACAGTTAGTAACAAACGGTATCCATGCACTCATAAATCTGTTTGTCTTTAAATAAGACAAACATGTCCTCTATTTGTCATTTCAGTGCCAGCAGACTGCCACATACCATTTTTAATTAGCTGTTTTCTAACATATTTTCCTGAAATAATAGTTTTCACTGTTGTGTTGTTTTCTTCCCTATAGAACACATGACCAAACGTGTCTCTGGTGTAAATCTTGCTAATTCTGCTACACGTTTCTAAGATTTAATATCTGAAAAAAAAAGTTATTCTATTACTTTAGTTTGTTGATCTCAGGCTCTTTCTATCCATGGATCCATTAACAGCGACAGAAGAAGCCAAAATGGGCAATGAGAAGGGAAATTGCACATAACCGCAGCGCATTAAGTGAGGTGAATGAGATTTTCCTGGTAAGAACGAGTTGCAGAGTGAAGACGACAAATGGTTGAAGTGTGATGCATGAGTTAATAGAGATCTACGGTACACGACACGAGTCATTTCTGTCCATTAAAGCAAAGCAGTGATCAGTTTAGTAAACGTGCTTCTGCTCGTATCACTTTTCTTCCAGCTGGCCCAGGTGACTTTCACACCACACACACACACATACAGCATGCTTAACGTGCATATACAGATAAGAACGCGCGCACACAAACAGCACACAAACACCACGTCAAGCTGAATAAAGTGCAATGACAGCTGGGTAAAATTGCACCTATAAATCATTTGTCAGACTGGTCTAAATTCTATCAGCCATCCGTACATGCACTCAAATCTGTCCCCAAAGCCACACAGACTCGCATCGAATGGATCTCCCTGTGATATTGGGCCTACTACACTGACAAATTCTCTCTCATAAACACACAAACTCTGGGCTCCATTTTCACGCAGACCCAAAGCTGCAGCATAGCAGTGTTTTCCCAAGGACCAGCAAGGTTTCTTTCTGACTCAGCAGTTCAGCATTTTGGTGTTTGGGTAGGGAAAGTAGTAAGATTCAAAGATCTTCGCACTGTGGGATTTTTTTGCACTATGGGTTCCCACCTGCTTGGTCTTTGTCAGAAGCACTGGGCACGTTCACAGTCTGTTCTCATTTCTGGACAAGCCACTCAGTTTTCTTTTGCTCGCGGCCATGCGCTGCTGTTGCAATACTCTTTGCACCTGCGAGAAAGACTTCACTGAACTTTTACACATTGACCAGTCAACACATTCAGCTGCACGGAAACCATTACAATGAAAGTAATGCTTGGACTCAGTATTGTTGTATTTTTACTCTCAGCGCATGCATTTATGATGTAAAGACCATCGAGTTCTTGCAAAAAACAACCACAAAAATGTTTATGCTCCAGTGCACGTCAAACTTTTGGGCCGTTATTTGCCATTCCCCGCAACTTTCTAGTTTAAGGAGTAATAATCATCAGACGTGTTGGAGTCTCCTGGATTGTCCTCAGGACACTCTCGACAGACATTTCACCAAGTTTTATGAAATGTCAGAATATAATTAAAACTTTTCTTAAAACCCCCCAGGACCACTTCTAAGCAATCATCTGTTTCACACCTGAAGCATCACATTTTTAATTGTGAGCGTGGTCATGGCTGTTGATTAAATGTCATAGTTGTTGGGCCAAAAACAAGACACAGTTAGAAAGGAAATGGTGAAAACAGTCATTTTAATCTGTGAATCATCAGTGTCTGCAGGCATTTCATAACCTGTGCAGACAGCAGACAATGTGTTTGTTGTCATAATCATTATTTTAAATGAAATTGGAAAATATAGTGAAATGCTATCATTCAATATCCAGGATCATTTATGACTTCCTGCATATTTGCACATCTTGCTTGAAGTAGACCTTTATGGACGTGTATTACTCCATGATGAGATTATGGGTGTTGGTTGTTACCAGCCTACAACACTCTCATTCTTAACATATAATAGAATAATCCTAACACGATGCTCTGCACAGGATCGCTATGTGTCTCGCAAAAGCAGAAGTCACACTGCCATTGTCACAGTACATTGTGCAGCGGCTCGCTCACTCTGAAGAATGAAGAGCAAAACTAAAAATGAAAATAGACTGCCACACTGCTAATTCTGCGTGAGTCAAAGCCCCCCGTGTATTTATATATTTTTTTTTTGTCTCTCTTTTTCCCATCACAAACATATTCTCATTTAAAACTGCTGGAAATCGAGAGGTGTCATATGTCTTTCTGCTGACATTTGTCACTGAGAAAAGCGGAGCGATCAGGCCTGGGTGCTTTGGCTGGGAGCCCTGTCATCCATCATGGAGACCGGGTGGTAAATGGCTTATGTAATTCTGTTTCAGATGAATGACCATGGAAGGGAGTGTCACCACTAACATTATTGTGATCTATACAGTAGTGATGAGAGAGAGAGAGAGAAAAAAATATAGTGTGGGAGTGAAATCCTTTTGGGCTCAGAACACAAGACGCAAACAATACTGAGAGTCGATACATGAAAATCTCACTGAGGTCAGACTACAACTTTAATTGTCATTATCAGTCAATCTGGTGAATAATTTATGAAATCTTATCTTTAAAATGTTGAAAAGGGCTTATCTCATCTCAAAATTAAATGAAACCTTCTTTTGAGACGCCTCTCTCTTCCTTCACTCCTCGGTTTCTACACTGGCACAAAAATAAAAACAATCTAACGCTGACTCTCTCGGGAGCGTGGCAGAGGGATGTTTAGGTCCCGCTCACACCTTGCATTAACATCCGACCTGAGCAATTCCAGCGCGAGTGGCCAGCTTTAAGTGCCTGTGGTCATGCCTGGCATTGTAATGCGTCTGTCCCCAGCCAGCCCTTGAGAGCCGATCTCAGTTTTGGGCTCTGTATACAAATAAACAGCCACATCACTCGTGCTGCGGTTAAATATTACAACAGCTGTTGTTTCTAATGGATTGCTACCGCTGCATCAGTGTGTGTCAGGACATGGGGAAATGAAGCATATTCTGGAACAAGCTCTCCTTTATCCCTGAAACCACTCGTGTTAAGCTCTTATTTATTATTTATTTATTTGTTTCCTCTGCGATGTTAGTTATTTTAGAGACCTTCACAAAGCTCAGATTATAACTGAACCCTGTAAATGTCCATACTTCACATGATTGCATCAATAATTAACCACATGTTGATACGTTTTTGTACATATGCTATCAAATAATTTCATTCATTCATTCTTGTTAACAGCTACAAGTACAACATATTTTAAAATGCTTCTTTTACTAGTGAACACACGTCCCTTACCATGCTCTTTCTTTTTCAGGCCATCATTTATAATAGCAGTTGTGTGTTTTTGTTTTTCTGAATGAATGGCAGAACATACAGTGCTTACACAAATGAATTCCTCCTGTTAAAGAAGGTCTTTTATTAAGACCTAGGACCCACTGGGTGTTCACACTACCAAAAGAATGTGGTCAGATGTGTCCTAGATGTGTTCACACTTGTACACATTTTGATAGTTGTTGTCATTAGTTATTTTTTCTATTAGTTGACTAATCGGATCATACGTAAATTCAATGTAAAATGTAAAACATACAGCTTATCACACCAGCATGAAGCTGCTCTTATATAACCATCATTAGTTTTCAGCTTGAAGTGTTTAAGGTATATGCTAACTAAAAATAAAGACAATTAAGATGATAGTTAATTAAACTTTTAATGAAGTATGCTTGTAACAACAAACAACTGTTTAACTGTGTAGCATAAAATGCAAACAGTAAAATAAGGAAAAGGCACTTGCCTGAACAACACAAAAATATATACTTCAGGTTTATTATTTAATTTGTCTTTGGCATCAAACATAGCAACAGTAAGGTAGGCACCTGTAACTAAGGAATTGTTAAAGTTTTGGTCTCACTGACTCAAGTATAACAAAAGTGCATGTTGTGCTCAGTGCTCAAAAGGGCGTCATCGCTAATGTTAAAGTCTACAGCTATATGAGTAAGTAGGCTCTCTGTTTACGCTAATATTAGCAGCTAAGCCGAGACGACGGTCCCTCTGCATCGTTGTCACAAGCCACAACGTGCTTCGTTTTAAAGTGTACCCATGATGCCTGTCTGGTATAACTTCCAGTGAAATCACGGCTGACCCCGATTACCACTACTGTGCATGTGTGTCAAGGACAGAAAGGCAGACGCTGCAGTTTTGAGACAAAAACAAATATTAAAAAAAAAAAAACGACTCGTTGGCTATTAAATTAATTGTCGACGATTTAAATAGTCGACAATTAATAATTGTGACTAGTTGACTAATCATGGCAGCCCTACTGGTCAGTTGTGATCTGATTGCCCAGGCCGAATGTTAATGCAAGGTCTTAATGTGGTCCTAGTTGGTTGCAGTGTGCCACTTCATTGCTGGATGCCACTATATCCTTTAAGCTGGACCTTTAACCTTACCCTTACAAGAACCTTCAGCAATATTTCTTTTAGTGATGGTTGTTCCAGTTCATGAGCTTGATGACCCAAATGGTGACAATCTGTATCTGCTGTTAACCAATGAATATCTGTATCTGTACTCAGTGGGCGGGGCCTGACCCCGAAAAGAAAAACAACTCCGACGGCCACAACGCGAGTCGGCACCCTCACGAAGTACAGACCTGTCGTCAGTACCAACAGTATAAACTAAGCTAAGAAGAAACCCTAACATTACGGAAAACGTCCCGCGAACCGAGTGACTGAGGGGAGACACGAGCTGTTCTGTGTGTGATGATCAGAGCGGAACAAAACACATCGCGAGTGTGTAGGGGACTGTAGCTCCAGACGCAGACACATCAGCTACCCAAGAGATTTTTATTTAACCAGCAAAGACTCGTTATCGTATAATACTCGACTCTTTTTCCGTCGATACTCGTTTCATATCTCTGATTATACAATAGCATGGTCTCAGGTCCCCAACAGATCCAAGAGTTCAAAGGCCGGCGCTCCAGCCTGGAGAACTTTTAGATGAGCAATCCTCAGAACTTTTTTGTTGCTTTGTTTGTATCCTCTGACACGTAGGACCAAGCATCTGTGGAGACTAATGAGCATCTGTTTCTCTCTGCTGTACCTCAAGTAGTAGATCGTTATGGAAGATGCCATCATATCATCATAATCTGCTCCCCGTCAGAGACAATTTTCTATCACCTGGGTAGAACAAATGCGCAAATTTCTAAATTCAGTTGTTGGTATCATGGTTGGTTCCAACACTGTCAATGACATGGTGAAAATGGTCTCTACTGGTTAAAGCTGGCCACATACTGGTTAAGATGCAGCCTCACTTTACTCAATGAATTTGATTGGTTTCACTGTTGGTTTCATGTTGTATTTTTCCTATACTTTAGTCTTTTTATTTATTTATTTGTCCTACAAAGCAAACACACAGTTTCCTTACCTTACTGTACCATAGACTGGCATGATTTTGTAAAAGTCAATTCAGACCTGATGCCTGAATTAATTTTGCTCTTAACACTGGTCTCCCCAGCTCTCATGTGGGTTGTCTATGTAATATTTAGAAACTTAACAATATTCTCTCTTAACGTCTCACCTTTTCTTTAACTTGGACTTTAGTGCTGAATTTACTTCCATGAACTAGAACAGAAAAGAAGGATGGATGAAAGAGAAATTGTAAATGATGTTGACCTTTCCCTATCCTTTCATTTTAAGTGGCGTTATCAAGAAAATGGCACCATTTACAGCTCTGAAATGGTGCAAAAGATTTCAAGGAAGGATTGACACAAGTGCCCTGCTAATTATCCTGGGTTTCTAATAATTGTTGCCATTTTATGAACGTGTAATATTCTTTTTGGGTCTGCAGGTCAGTGATTGACAGTGGTCTCCTCAGTTTGAGGTTGTGTTCTTTATTCTTCTACTTCAATACAGTTGGCTGGAGGTTGACTAATGCAGAAAAAAGCAAGGAAGGGGAGGCGGGGGGTGCACATCCTCTTTTCTGTGCTGCTGTGCTTATTCATGTACTTTTATGTGCAAGTTTTACTTCTTTTCCTTTTTTGGTAAGTTCCAGTAGAAGCAGTGGCACATTTATTTTATATTTCAGTTATCGTGATTGCTTCTGTGAATGAGGGATATCGCCGTTGATGTTAAATGACCTCTTAATTCAGTTTCGGAAAAAGGTTGTGAATAACAACCGTTAACACTACTGTCAAAAGGTGATGGCTTTTGTGAGTTAAGTGGAACCTAGGTCATGTGTGCGTTTACCTATAACGACTCTTTCTAATGATTTAGAAGTGCACTAGTGTTTTTGTAACCTACTGAATCTTGACACTGTTAGATTTGCTCAGACTGTATTGACTGGAGAAAGGCTGTTGAAAATGTTCTGACCCACATTATCCAGATGGTGCTGATTCACATCAGTAAGCTCAGCTTATGAGCCTCACAGCCAGATCCTTAAGATTCTGTCTAAGATCTGCAGCCTTAGAGCCCAGGCGGGATTTAGACGGCACGGAAAATCTGGGCCTGTGTGTGCAAAGCTTCTAAGAACCAGAGGACTCAACTCAGGATCACTAGTGAGGTCACATTATCATGTGAACTTCTGTGGAGAGAGTTTGAGGCAACATGGTGGAGTAATTTCACAAAGTGATGACAAATTACAGAAGCCAAAAAAATAAATAAAAATACACAGTATCTACCCCAGAATGATGCACCAGTCATTTTCCATCCTACCCTAGAATCTCAGCTCTTCAGTTTAATACATAAAACAATGAAATCAGTGATACTTAATGATAATTTTGTGCATATATTCTGCCTGGGCTTCCATGTCCGCGCTGCTTCAAAGAGCATTCTGTTCCTCACTTGCATGAAGACAAAGAAATCAGCAGCACAGAATAAGGCAGAACATTTTCAAAAGTCTCTCCCCCTTACACACAAATGTATTCAGAGATCTTTGCTCACAGCTGATTCGATATCTGAAATGAAATCCTTTGAAATCTGTCTCCCTGCCTGAACAATAGACGGGGTTCAAAGACGCTTTATGGACATCCGTCAATAAACAACTCATACCTATGGATGATATTGCAGCAACATGTAATATTCCTCTCTGTATGACAGTGGTTTTGCCTGTTTACATTTCTCGTCTCGTCCATCTTTCCCCGTCTGCTTTCTCATAAATCACATTCTCGTTCTCATTTTTCAGATATTTCCTTGTATTTCTCTACGTCTGCACCCAATATTTTTTTCTATATCCTGTTAATTTAGTTTTGTCTTTGTTTGCACTCGCGGCTACTCCACCTTCAGTCTCATAGCAGTTTTTTTTTTTTTTTTTCGTCTCTTCACTCTGAATATTTTTCCTTTCCTATCTTCTGGCCTGAGTTTGTGGTGACAGATGGAGTCATGGTGGCATCATTCAGGTAAAGATGACTGGGACTGACAGGCCTGCTGAGGACACACTGGGCCAGTACAGCACCAGCCTCACATGTTGTCACACACACATGCAGCTTGTTATGTCGGCTTAACGTCCTAATACCTCTTAAACATAATGTATGCAGAGTGATGTTTTGCAGAATTGTTTTCTGCAGTTTATTGTTTTGGGGGGAGGATGGTAAATTTGTTTGCATAAAATGAATGTTCTGAGCATTTTGTATTATTTATTACATTTGTAAAGACTCACTGCCGTAGTTTATAAGTATACAACTTGGACAACAAATTTACCTTGGGCTGCTGCGCTAATGACAAAATGAGGTTAATTTCATGTTAACAATTACGAAACAGAAAATATCAACTCACTATATATCAGGTGCCTCATTTATGTTTATACTGCTGTCTTTCATGGGAGGACAAAAGTTAGAAACATACTTTAATATTCCTCAGATGCAGATAAGAGAACGATTTCATGCTACAAACCCTGCAATGCAATTTTAATAATAAAGGACTAACAGAAAACACGTTTTCTGTATAAAATATATTGCATCTGAGTCGTCTCCTACATCAGCAATGAGAAAATACGTGCGTCGGCTCGCTGAGTCCATCATATTGGCAAAAATTTCCAATATAAGCCGGGAAATGTGAAACCTATTGCACAGTTGTTAACTGTGTCCACACTCAGCCTATCATAAATTGACATCTCATATTGTCATGTCTGATTTTTCTCAATCAGAAAAGGAAACGACATTGAAATAGAAACAATTGTTGGGGCATCTTCTCACAGACATCGTTTCTCTCTTCTTTTTCGTGTGATCAACTACCGAGGACGGCGACTCTCAGCCCCCCCGCTGCTGCCCCATCTGGCCCCTCAGTGTAACTCTCGACCACGGTCGCTACGGATACTGCAACCCAATCACCTCTGCCCAGGGTTCTCATAACAACCATGGCAACCAATTTGTCAGATGGCCAACCAGCCAGGCGTTGCAGCTGATGAGCACGTTTGCATATGCTATATTGTTCTTGTTCGGTGACACTAGTTAAGCCTTCTACATTAGTAACAGATTCTTCAACAGAAAAAAAAAACGACTTTGTGGTTGGCAGCAGAATCTTAGGTGCAGTATACTCCTGGAGTTCAAACTGTGCCCACCATACAGCGTGGAGGTTTGAGGCGTCCTTTGTTTTACCCGGTGAGTGACACGTACAGGACATTCCAGCTCAGCGCTGAGCACCTGTGTTGGTATTCCACTTGAATGGAGTTAGCTGTTAATCCGACAGCCTTTTCTCTGTTGAGTCAGATTACTGTGCTGTCATCAAAGTTTCATGAGGAGAGGCCATCTGCTCAGATAGATCTTACAGGATGGCTGTGGGATGATGGTGAACGCTCTCCACGGGGACCAAGCTGACAGGATCCTATGAAAGAATGGATCTCGAAATTTAGTCCCAAACTTCTACTTTTCAATGAAAATGGCTCCGTGCACTAAAGCTGGAGCTGTCAAAATGGTAAAACTTAAAGATAGATGCATGCCAGTTAGCTGCACTAAGCTTATCTTGGTTCCTAATTTGATTATTTTACGTCGGGTCATTCTTCAAGACGCACTATATTGCCAAAAGTATTCACTCATCTGCCTCTACACGAATATGAACTTGTGACATCCCATTCTTAATCCATACAGTTTAATATGACGTCAGCCCACCCTTTGCAGCTACAACAGCAATTCTTCTGTTGCATGCTTTCCACAAGGTTTATGAGTGTGTTTATGGGATTTTTTGACCATTCTTCGGACACCAATGTTAGACAAGAAGGTCTGGCTCCCAGTCTTTGCTCTAATTCATCCCAGTAGTGTTCTGTCAGATTGAGGTCAGGAATCTGTGCAGGCCAGTCAAGTTCTTCCACACCAAACTCGCTCATTCATGTCTTTATTGACCTTGCTTTATGCACTGGTGGGAACCTTTGTTGGAACAGGAAAGGGCCGTCTCTAGGGGTGTGACGAGATCTCGTGTGACGAAATTTGGCGAGATTGCTCGTCGCATTAAAATTCTGTCTCGCGAGATTTGTTATCCAACAAGCAACCGGAAAACACAGGCATTACTATTTACTACGCACCCGCCACGTTCAAATCGTGATCCAAGAAGCAGCAAAATGACGGACAATACAGATATTGAAATTGAAGATGCCCCCACCACGTTCAAATCTTTTGTTTGGCAGCATTTTGGGTTTCCCGACAGAAATGATTAATGGCAAGAGAGTAAGTGATAAGACACGGACAATATGCAGACACTGCAAGCAAACAATGCCGTACAGCGCGGCTAATACGAGCACAATGCAAAGACATTTACAGCACCACCACACCTCAGTGCTCAAATCATATAGAAATCATATTCTGAAATATATAATTGTATTTGTTATTTATTTTTTAAATATTATTTTAACTTTTATAACATTTTAGTTTCAATTTGTAGAGGAAGAAGTTCATTAAGAAGTTTATTAAAAAGAAGAAGACCATTGAATGTTAAGGCTTGTGCAACTAAGTTAAATAAAAGTCTGTTTTAGTTTTCTTAAAATCTCGTCTCGTCTCGATCTCGTGAACCCAATCTCGTGTCTCGTCTCGTCTCGTGAGCTGAGTGTCTCGTCACACCCCTAGCCGTCTCCAAACTGTTCCCATAAAGTTGGGAGCATCTCTTGGTATGCTGAATCAGTTTTTTTCAAGGGGCCAAGCCCACCTCCTGAAATTCTCCTAGCAACCACCAAACCTAGATTCGTCCATCAGATTGCCAGGTGTAGAAGCACGATTCGTCATCCCATAGAACACGTCTCCACTGCTCTAGAGTCCAGTGGTGGCGTGCTTTACACAACTGCATCCGAAGCTTTCCATTACACTTAGTGATGTATGGCTTGGATGCAGCTGCTCGGCCATGAAAAGCCATTCCATGAAGCTCTGTACGCACTGTACTTGAGCTAACCTGAAAGCCACATGATGTTTGGAGGGTTGTAGCGATTGACTCTGCAGAAAGGGGCCGACCTCTGTGCACTATGCGCCTCAGCATCCGCTCTGTCATTTTACGTGGCCTTCCACTTCATGGCTGACGTTCCCGATCGCTTCCACTTTGTTAGAATACCACTGACGGTTGGCTGTGGAATATTTAGTAGCAAGGAAATTCCACGACTGGGATTCACTGAGCTCCTGAGAGCGACCCATTGTTTCACAAATGTCTGTAGAAGCAGCCTGCATGCCTAGGCGCTTGATTTTAATACACCTGTGGCCATGGAAATGATTGAAACACATGAATTCAGTTATTTGAATGAGTGAGGGAATACATTTGGCAGTATAGTGTATTTTCAGTGATTTCAGCAGGATCATGTTCTGAGAATTTAATCATGTACACTGATCAGCCACAACATTAAAACCACTGACAATAGAAGTGAATAGCATTGATCATTTTGTGACAATACAATGTTCTGCTGGGAAACCCTGGACATGTACCACCCACCTAGACCAGATCAGGGACCCCCACCCCATAGCAATGACACCCCTTGATCGCAGCAGCCATCTCCAGCAGGATGCAGCCTGACACAGACACACACACAAAAACGATTTAGGAACAACTCGGAAATCATGAAGAACAGCACAAGGTGTTGACCTGGCCTCCAAATTCGCTCGATCCCAAACTGATCAAGTATGTGTGGGATGATCCACAGAGGACCCTTCCCTCAACCCATAGCACCCAAAGGTTTTGGAGGCACAAGGGAGACATACACAATATTAGGTCAAAATGTTAAGCTTGATCAGTGTATCAGTATAGGTTCTGTTTAGTCTGTCTTTAAACTTGAAGCATGGAACTAGATGTGGCAACTTTGTCAATATTTAGGCAAAAACATGATTCTTCCTTTTGCTTCACACCCAACTACAACCTGTGTGCCAGTAAAAGGCCACATATCTGGGAACAGACAATATAAGCCTGTTGTGTAGGAGATATGGCTGATCTAATCTGATGAAAACTCCTAAAAACTACCATCCAAACTAAATTAGACTGTGTTGCCATTCCCAGAAAGAAAACAGTTCAAACATTTAACATATCTGTAGCCTCTAGTCAGGCAAAAAACAACCTAATCAGCAGTTCATAATAAGAAACCATCTGCTGCGATCTTGCTGCAGATTGACAGGCCGACACAAACACTGATGGCTTCTGCATCGTAAAGACAGTTCACCATATGCTAACGGAAAGCCCAGTGCTTGGCAAATACTACAGCCACATTACTGTAAGATAATAATGAGGAGAGCGAGAGAGTGAAAAGGGAGAAGGGACATTGGGAGTGGGAGCAACGGGAAAAGAGGAAATGCTGACAGATGCTGGGGAGAAAGACAAATTGAATGAATGTAGGCAGAGGAGGAAGGATGAAAGCCTCAGCATAACGATGTAGGGGAGGTTAGAAGAAGGGACAAGAGGGGGGAGAGAGAGATGCAAAGTGACAGACAGAATGAAAGAGGAGCGAGGGAAAACAAGGAATCACTGACTGAAATGGAAACGGAGACAAAGAAATTAAGAATAACAGTTTGGTGGTGAGTAACGGCAAGCTTTACAGAATGACACTCAGTGTGTAAATCAAACAGAGAGAGGAAGCTAAACTCAGCTGAAATAAAAACATAAAAGGACAGAGACGGATAATGAGGAGCAGTAGAAGAAAAGGTTTGTATTCCCATTACTCGTCTGTGATGTATCATAGTCCATTTAATTATGCGATTAGCCAACACACACAAACAGACCGAGTTTCTAATGATAGTATTGTGGTCAGCCATTAGCCTTCACCATGACAGACTAATAGAACTTCCTACTAAAGCCAGCCCCCTGCTCACAATAGAAAGCGGCTCCTTTAATTACTCAAAGATTTCCTCTAAATATGTTGCCTGTCAGAGTCCCTAATGACTGTGACTGGAACATTCCAGGGATCCATTAAGGAGATTTTCTTTTCTCCCTTCACTCGGAGCGAGTGCAGTGCTCGTGCGGGGAAAACATTTTTTTCCCATCTCGTGAGTGTGTCATTGAAATTCACGCACAGACATCTGTCTCGGAGTAAGAGCAAAGGATGTACAACGTGGATGCGAAGATACATTGTTTATGTGACAATCGTGGGATTAAGAAAGGAGGCAATCTGCTGTATGTCTATGGCTATCATATGTACACTACATATTCCTGTAAATACAATTCCCCTATAAATAAATTAACGGCTTGTATCAAATTTTAAGTGAATTTCTTTAAATTCATGTCACCTTTTTACCATTTATATATTTATGTAATATACAATCAGTGAGACAGGTGCTTTAGAGTTGCACTAACCTTATTGGGGAGCCAAGAGACATTATTTATCAGTCCATAGATGCAAGTCTTACCTCTTATTAAAATGCGTAAAACACAGCATAATGCAAAATCATTCAATAATAATAATTATACAGTAGCAGCTGTGTATTTTCAGATTTTCAAAGAATAACCTCTACAGTTGGATTAAGTGGAGAAATAAATGGATTAAAACCCTTACAGCCAGAAAAAGTGCATAAATAATGAGTGTTCCAGCTCTGCTCTCTTTGTGAGCTACAGGCCATTTTCACGCAGAGGCAGGAAATTGTTTATTAACCTTTCTGGTAAATCTTGCAGACATGGTACGAGCTAACAAACTTATCTTACAGTCTCGCCGTTTGAGCAGTTGAATAAACGTCTGCTTATTATAATGCGGTGCGTCTGATAGCTGAATGTTTTGTGCTCAAAGGTCAGTGTTCGTATAAGAACCGGCCTGTTTGGGTTTTTGGTATATAACGTGGCATCGCTACAATTAAGGACCGTCTGCTTGCTTTCCCCTCTCTTTTGTACCATCTACATGCGGTGATTACAACCAGCGGTAGACACAGGTGCTCTGGCTGGAGTCCCACCTTTTCTTCCCCTCATTATGTCTCTCTCTCTGCTTTGTTCTGTTCAGCGTCTCTAGTCAGCGTCTATTGTAATGCTGTCGAGCACCTTTCTCATGCAGTCGTCGCGGGACGTGGCCGGTCGATATTTTTTTCACCCTCCTGTTCTTTTTTTGTTCTCTCTTAGAAACTTCTACAGCTTTTCATTATTGTGTTACTTACATCAGTTGGGATATAAATTAATCAAATTTTGCATGTGAATAACTGGACTTTTTGCACGGCTAACTTCTAGCCTACATAGCATACTACCTAGTAAAGTAGCAGGATTAGCACTAACTTAAAATTAAGAGAAAAAAAGGAAGCCTTGTTTAGGACTTGGCTTGCGTATGGACGCTATAGTATTTACTTGCTATGTGCGCAATGCAATTATTTTGATTTTTGGCTAATGCCAGTGTCCCTTATTAGATCAGTTAGACCATGCAGTCTTCATTAGTAGAACCAGTGACTGAACAGGACATGAGGATTTAATCAAACGAGAGCTTACTGACCAACAAATGCACCGGTACACTACAGCAGGACTACTAACCTCTAAACCTAACCCTAGCCGTAGAAAAGGGGCAAGTTAGAAAAGGGCGGCAGTGGGTAGCTCTGGTGCCTCATAGAAAGAACGTCCTCGGTTCTCCCGGGGTGGAGAAGGTTCATTTCTCAGGGCCTTTCTCTGTGGGTTTTCTACGGACGACAGGTACTCCTGGGACATAACTGCTAGGCACCAGGTCAGGTTGGCACACAGTGGCCCGCTTGGTCTTTGCTTCTCAGGAGTAACCCCCCTATCCGACCATGCAATTTCGTGGTGTGATGTATATAGTGTATACGTTGTATAATGACTAATAAAGCACTTTATTGTTATGTTCCTTACATTTAGTTTCTTTTAGTTTTGTTGCCTTTGTTTCATCATAACTAACTGACAGATACAACCACAGTACGTCTGTCAGGCATTCACAGCCCTTGATTCTCGGGTCATTTGGGGTGATACTGAATCTGTCTGAAGCTGACATGACGACTATTTCTGGTCAGTGTGCGATCTCTTTTCTGACTCACAACTGCCAGTATTGTTGAGCAATAATAGATTGTGTATCCAGGAACTGTTGTATTATCTTATCAGTTTGCGGTAATGATGCTGAAGCTTCCCATTACTTTTCCACTCTTCGTCTACACTCTTCTCTCCGTCTGATTCAGTGGAAGCAGTTATAAAGTCATCCCCCCCCACATAATATTGCAGTTGGACACACTGACAGATTACATGATCTCTTTTGTCTCTCGGCTCTCTCTGTTGCTGAGACAGAAAAAGATGGGTTGGGTGGTCAGAGAAGACAGAGGTCTGGGACACCTTCTGTCTGTGCGGTGCGCCTGCCAAGACCTTCTCCTTATGGGAGCTCCCACAGCATGAGGCTTGGCATCACCTTTGACTCCACACTGATTACAAATGAAGACACACTGTTCTCTTCTCCTTGCCCGTGTGCGTGTTTGTGTGTTTTTCTTTCGAGGTGTTGTCCTTGTTAACATTTGTAGTCCTTTCTGTGTTCCACACGGCCGTCCCTTGGACGAGTACTTTTGAAGATCTTCTCTCAATGAAAAGACGCCAATTAATAGACAGCGTAAATGTGATCATGGTTCATTGTAATCATGGTAAATTATGAACCAACACATACTGAGCTCCATGACTACACTATAATGTTTCCATTTAAAATAATCTATATCAGGGGTTTTCAAAGTGTGGGATAGTGCCCCCCCCCCCCCCCCCCCCACACACTTACTGTTATTGATGTGTTTGCTTCAATAACCACTTTTTAAAAACAATCATAATATCACTGCCCTTCATCCTGAATACATTCTGATAATTTCCATAGGAAACATCCTGAATTAATGGAAAATGTGTACATTTTATTGATATATCATTTTAGCTCGCTTAGAGGGGAGCAAATGTAAAAAATGTCTCACTTTACCCCGTTCTCTCCTACACAGTATTTTTAGTGTTTTATAAAGTGTTTCTGATACAGATTTCTTAAAACCAGCACAGAGCTGGGAGTGTCATGTTGTGGTGAAGAGTAAAACTGCTTTGTAGGAATCTGTTTTTCAAGACTTTTTATTTATTTATTTATTTTAGAGGCACTGTAAATGGGTAGATCTCAGAACAGATTGAGGACTGAAGACCTCCCGGCCCTTACTGATGATGTCACATTCCGTTAGTCCACCACTGATGATGTCACAGGCCTTGATTAGGTCACTGCTGATGTCACAGTGCTATGCTACCTCAACATTCAGAGTGGTATGAATAGCTCGCAGATTCATTTCACATTCACGTAGTATTAACTGCATCGAGAAGACAGTTCGTGATGACTAAACCTTGTTCTGAAAAAATATTTACAAGACACAACCTACGTTTGAGTGATATGGCAGCGAAGACAACTACCGCCATGGACCAAACAAAAAGTCCACAGAAAGAGGAGACTCCTCCAACTACGGTGGACATGATTCGCCCCGTTATGGATTTTTTCAGAAGGATTGAACCTAACCAGTGGGCGCGTTTGATCTCAGGATACCCTGATGATGAAACCAAATACATGCTGGCCGAGCTGCTAACGGACATGATGGTGATCATTGCGCGATCAGCGCTGGCAGACGTCGAGAGCGGAGGAGTTATGTCCCAGGAGTACCTGTCGTCCAGTTTGGGGGACCTACTACCTCGAACTTTTGCTCAGGTACTGGATGTTCCAGATGACGTTTGCCGTGACAGCTCAGACAGTTTGAGGAGCTTAATTGCCAAAGAAGTAGCAGCATTTGTCTGCTCCAACCTCTTTGCTAGCATGAACACTGCGAAGCCATATAGACAGTACGTCACTGCCCTCCAGACTATGGATGAAATGGTCGTTCGCACCATTAAAATGCTGCAAGAGTGCACCGAGAAGAAGAGACTGGTGTGCAAACATCAGCCACTGGTCATCTCCATACCAAGACACACTGAAGGAGACCAAGAAGATCTGGAGTCCACAAAGACTGATGTCGCAGAGAGTTTGGACGAGAGACCAGATCCAGACGCAACCCCAAACTACAAAGTGCGTCTGACAAGCAGGATTAAGAGATTCTTTAGGAAACCACTTACCAAAGTGGCACCTCCTGCACCGACACCGACACCCAGCGTTACAGAGCTCACCCCTGTGGAAGTATTCGTGCCTCCGGACGCAGCTTCGGTGTCTGCCTTTGCATTTGAGGACAAACCTGAAAAGGGCGCCAGAGCAAAGGAAGAAACATTCGTGAGCAGTGTCGCAGAGAAGCTGATTTCACGGGCCCTTAAAAAGTCCAAGATGACCTGCACTTCAGAATCCCTACACGCCATCCACCAGCGGATGTTCAACAGAATCTGGGATCAAGTCGAGAGTGAAGGGTTAAATATTAACCCGGACAAGTTGAAGGACATGGACGAGTGCAAAATGTGTCACTGCTCCAAAAAGACTCTGTGGCTTATTATGGCCTTAAAGGATCCAATATTTGAAGACATGATCGTGTCTTCATTCAAAAAGCAGCTGAAGAGACAAACTGAGGAACCTGGCATCATCACGAAGTTCTTCGCAGCTGTGCGCAGAACTTTCTAAGACCCTGCAGACGGCCCCACGGGACTGGTGTTATTGAACATCTTCATCGACATCGGTAAATATTTTTTGTACCTTAACATATTTACTGTTATATAGTTTCTCTTGTCTTGTCTCTTGTCTTGTTTTTTTGCATTCTTGTTCCTTGCAGCTGTAACATCCTAATTTAGCCACAGGGAAATAAAGTCTTGTCTTATCTCATGTCATCTTATGTCATCTTCCCAGATGAATCCAACACAGAGCTCAAGCAGGAGGTTACCTATGTGTGAAGATACCTCCTACTCCACTGACTGCTGCAACACAGAAAGCAGTGGAGTACTTACGTCTGGGCATACCTTCTCCTTCACTAGCTGCTGCGAGACAGAAAGCAGTGGATGAGGGGGTTACCTGCGCAGACACTTCCTGTTCCTGATTACCTATTTCTGGCTTTACCTTTTCCTCTGCTGGAATCCGCTAGACGGAGACCAGCGGTGCAGAAGGTTACCTGGATAGAGGTCAGGATTTGGGCTCGTATCGTCATCTCGATGGACACCAGTACAACCTGACACCTAGAGGGCGAGGGATTGATTCCCTGTCTGGAGCATCTGCGCTGCTGCTTACTTCTCTTCACCTGCTACCTGTAAAAAAAATAAAATAAAAAAATAAATAAAAATCTGTTTCCGTTTCTCTTCATGTTAACAAGTTAAAAGTATTCATACTTGGGTTTCAACAAAATAAAAAATAAAATAAAAAATATACTCCATACTATAAAGTATGTAACACTGTACATTATCAATTTAAATTTATATATATATATAATATATTATAGACATACTGTTAAAATGGGAACAATGAGAACAGTTAAGCTTGTAAAACCCCCTGGACTAATAATGCCCCTAATAATATTTCAGTCTCAGGGTGCTTCAGTCTACACAACAACTACTTTTCAATTTAATACAATTGTATTTATGTAATAATGATACTAATATTACATTTTATTTAAAGGTACTCAAAGACACTTTACATAAAAAGAACATTGAATTAACAAAACAATGTGAAATATAACATTAAAAACAATAAAACATTGAACATGAGCTAAACATTGAATGCAATTTTAAAAAGGTGTGTTTTTGTGAGAGATTCGAAGGCAGGAAGGTTGGTACAGTCACGGATGTTGTCGTTAGCTAGCACCAATCTTTGCAAATAACACACTGTGGCAGCAAAGCATCGTCAGGCCCAATGCATGAAAAAAAATACTTCCTTCATTTTCTGCTTGCCTCTATGTCCACTCTCACTTTCACCTTAGGTACTAAAATTGATACATTTTGCCCTGCTGTAGTTACCTAACCAGATGATACACTTATTTGTATTTTTTTTCCCCACGCCTTCACACTTTGAAAACCGCTGACTATATGATTTAATTACAACTCATCATATGGCATAGCTGAGATACTTTTACCTGAGCGATGCCCAGAGTATGTTGTCAGGACTTTCAAACGTGTGCCTCTTCGCCCAAGAACCAGAAGATTAAAAAAAGAATTGGCCTTGCATCCATTATTCAAATTCAAAACGGAGATGAATGAAGTGAATGAATCAATTGAATCACATTGTGAAAAACATTTGCCTGCCATTTTGTATTAAGTAAGGAACCTGGTGTCTGATTCCATTCTGGGCTAGTGATCTTATGATGTCTAGTGTCGGTACAAAACAATGTGTCTATGTAATTATACTCAGTTTTGGGTTTATTAGATACACGTCACTCCATTGTGGAATATTTGGTTTGGTTTTTGCCTTCAGATTCATGTAATTTTAGCCTAAAATGCCACAAAAAAGGCGTAAACAAAGTCCATTTAAAGCTGTAATTGAACCATTTGGAGTACAGCCTCTTTTGAACGCTCTGAACCTATTTTTCTCCCCAACAGTCAGAATCTGTCTAAGTGCTACTGGCACAGAGTAATACACTTAAACGCCTAATTTTCTTCAGTTATATCTGCCTTCAAAATGACTGTAGCTTGGTTGTATGGACTGGAAACCAATACGAGACCACAGCTTGAAGTCTTACCTAGTACCATTTCAAATGCTGAACTTATGATCAAGAATAGGTGGAAAATGTGTGCTTCTAGTGAATATTGTGGACGTTTGCTGTACATTGTGTCTTGATACATCATCTGTCAAGTATTTTACTGGTGGGCATTAACTGGAACTTTGGCAATGTAGCAGGAACGTTATTGTTGGAGTTTTATCTGCTTTTGAAATATACTGTGAGGCTCAATAGATGGGTTGTGCAGATGTTTGTTTACATAAATGTTTACTGAGCCTGCAGATGGAGTTGCATCCTGAAATGGTGTGCATCATTTGAATATCAAGAAATTAAGCTTCCAGTGGTGTAGAAAATGTGTTGACAGCTGAGTTGAGTTGATTCCTGGTTTAATGGTTAATGAAATGGCTCCCTAAGTTCATGGCTTGTGGTGCTGTTGAATTTGTTGCACCTGCTGCACTGCACCTGCACTTGCTTGTACTGTAAACACGTGATGCAACTTCCCAACGCGTCCCTGTCTTCAGAGGACATAATGATTGAAAAATACATTGCCCCGAAACGCCTTGTCGATTCACCTCCATGTTTATGTGATGTGAAACAAATTTCAGCAACATCGGGGAGAGAGAGTTTTTATAGAAGTGTTTATGGCTCATTGACATCCTGTCGCTGTGTTTATGACTCACTGTGCCCGTCACACCACTAAACAGCCTGCCTCCCTCAAGGGCATCAGGACCAATCAATATAGGCAGAACCCGACTTTAATAATCCAGCAAGACATATTCTCAGCGGCTTATTGCTGCGCGCAACTCCCCCCGCTGCACAGGAGATGCTCGATATTGTTTTCAGAATGATGATGACAATACACGGGGTGGAGCTAAGCCCGCATGTGGCAGATCGTTTAGTCTGCGACGCAGGCGAGAGTAACTAATGACTGCAGGTTAGCACATGCAGAACGTGAACGTGTGAAGCAATGTATTTCTCTCCTCTCTGCTCTTTCGATTACTGCAAAGAAATCATTCTTTGCATGCTCATAATGGCAGCGACAATCGGATGTGCACAGCTTGCTTGTAATAACATAATTTCATATCCCTGGAGTATTTTTCCTTTTAATGAAATGTATTACCGTTAGACTCACTTAGACTTCTGAGTGAAAGGCTTCGGCTGTTGCTCGTCTCGTGGCGACATATTGATGTGAAAGGGAATCATAACATCCAACCAGACATTCAGTTCATCGGCCACTTTATGTAACAGATGATTATCTGACAGTTTGAGGGAAATAAACATGCACCTGGCCATGTTATCCATTGTTTCCGCTTGAATACATGGAGCCCTTCATTGTGTTGACTGTCAGCCTTCTGCTGTCCCCTTTTCATTGACAGAGCAGTGATTGCTGGAGCTGGTGGCGTGCTATGGTAATACACAGCAAAATGGCATTGTGACAACTGTGATCTAGCTTTGATTCCAGTAACTGCTCTCTCAGCAGGGTGAAAATGGGACTCAGCTTAGCCTTGTTATACAACAAAAAGCACTTAGTGGGAATGCTTATGAATAAAAATGCCAAGGAAAAAGACAAGCGGCTCCAGGACTAGCTTTTGACAAGCTGGCAGACGGCCATTTTGATTATCTAAATTCACTGCTAAAGACCTATGAAATATGAGGAATGCTATCAATCGACATCCCCTTGGCAGCCGCAGGAGATGTAACTGTTGTGTGTTTGTCCAGTAATGACTTCTGTCTCCGTTGTCAGTATGACCTTATCCTAACCTTATCAGCAAAGTGTGTGTCAAATAGTGAATTTTGGGCTGCGGCTGTATTGATCAAGACCTTACCAGACCCCAAAAATATGTTGATTTTAACTGATGAAGATGCAAGACGGTCCGCAGCTTTCAATGATTGTACAACGACAGTGTTTAACGATAAGTCTCAGCAACTGGCTTATCAACATAAACCCTTCATAATTCACTTCTCTCAAGGGTCTGCCAGCAGTCGTAGCCGGCTGTGTTCGGAGAGCTGTGCTGCATTGTCCCAAATTTGGGAGACTATGTATAAAGTGTCTCTGAGCGGGACATTGTTCACCCAGTATAGATGCGATTACTCTCAAACACACTTAGAGCTGAAAGTCAGCACTTTAAGCCCGTAGCCGCTTTTTCATTCCAGATCCAATGCACCTGGGTAGACACTAAACAATGAAAAATATATTACGGTCCTCATATTTTCTGACTTCTCTGTATATCGGTTTTGCTTTTTCCTATACCGCTGCAAACCAGTGGAGGTGGGATCTCCTGAGGTTTCTTACCATTTTTCCTTATGTACTCAGATTTTTTTGGAGAGTTGTTCTTCTTGTGTTGTGCTGCGCCTGGAACAGTTTCTGATGTGAGCCTGTGAAGTCCACTGAGACGGTATAATTTATGTGATGCAAAACCTCAGTTACAGTGTTTTTAGAGGCACTGGTGCTTCACTAAACTAACTAAAACTACAAAAAAAATAATGAGCAGCAGTCCAAATTTAGAATTCAATGCCATTGTTCAATGCCACGCTAAGGGCCCTTTTGTCTTTAAACAGTTGGTTGACCCAGCACTTACTCAGAAAGCTATTTGTCATATCGGACTGCATTTCCCTCTCCTGTGTCATTTTTCCTTCCCTGGTAATTTGAGTTGGTGGATGTCTCCAGGTCTTTTTCTCACATGAGATGCATGCACGGGGAGATGATGAATAAGAAATTATTTTTGGCATGCACAATTGGCGTTTTACCGACTCACATGTTAGTTTGTTAGTGTGGAGCTCTGCCTATAGGATGGAAGAATCATCACACAGCAGGGGAAAATGAGATGAATTTAGTTATTTTATGTAGCTAGCTGCTCGCCGTAGGAGGTTGGCAGATCAAAGGAAGCTGGACTAGTCTAGTCTGCCGTGTAGGAGATGATGGGGCTCATTGGCCTGGTTGTTAACAGAATGCTACAAGTGTCTGGTTGGGAGTAGGATGCCGCTTTCGGTGCACCATGCAGAGTCTGCACGAAATCCCGATTGTGTGGAGGTATATCAGGATTCTGCTCCCGTAACCTGAGTGGACTCGGCCAGACACTGCTGAGCCGTTAAGATGAAAAACAGAGACAATGTCCAGACCGTTGGAAAATGCCAGTGTATTAGGTCCCGGGGTCATCTTGATCTTACCATGTGGTACCATGCAGCCCTGACTGCCACACGGTGAAGAGGACCATGTTATCTTTCATTTCTCAACAAATATTTCCTCTTTTAACCCTGAGGGTCTTCAGGGGCGTCTACATTATCAGAAAATGACTCGCTGTACTTTCTAACCGCTATATCCTCTTCCTCTACTCTAATGTCCTCTTGCTCTTCGGGGAAAAAAAAAAAAAAGTTGAGACCTTTTGACCATTGAGTCATACCTTCATTTAATGGAAAAATGGAGCAATGGAAGGTAGACATCATGCTGTTATTGTGTCCCCACCATGTCATATAACTGTAATTTGGTATTGTATTACAATTTGAAGTAATATCATAGAAATGGCGTACATTTTCCACAGCTGTCATTTTTATTTTAAGTTTGAATCTTCAGGTGAACATGAGGAAGTGATATTAAAACACTGACGACTGTTTGACTTATTCCAATTAATCTTTTTGCTGTATTTCATGAATCGGTGCTTTCAAAATTCAGCTTCACTTATTACATCCTGATCTAAAAACATTACTAAATATGAACACTTCTGAGCAATGATGCTCTGATTGGGATAACACGAAGCCTCAGAGAAGCTGTGCAAGTATTTTGGATTTGACTTTGCAAAATTACAAACCGAGGTTACAGCTGCAGCGTGGTGCTGCATTGGTGCCACACAGAGCTTTAAAGAACCACTTGGCTCATCAGGTACATGTCTCCACACTGTGGAGCGATTGTAGTGGAGCGAAAAATCAGAATCGGAATACTTTATTAATCCTTCAAGGAAATTGTTTTGTTGTTGCATGAAAACAAAACCGAGTCTGAGGCGTTAAGAGTGACCAACACTCAGCGGGAGGAATTCTAAAGTTTGACCACCACCAGCAGGAATGACCTCTTGTGGCGTTCTGTGGTGCATTTTGGTTGAATAAGTCTATTATTGGAGTTCAAAAGCTTGTCTTTTTATCTCGATTCTGGTTGAACTCCCATAATCCTCCACTCTGCATAGACATAAGCTACACACATGGACCCAAATCCCGTATGATACATCAGTCTGAGGTAGTCAACTGACTAATGGGGCTAAGTGAGGCATATGAGCAACAGAAAACAAGTGGGGCGCTGCCGGCGTAGCCCGACTTTCTACTTGACACCATACACATTCTTAGGAGTCTCATGAGAACCTTGTGAAATGTGATTGCCTATAAGATAACATGATTTATCTGGAAGGATATAGCGCTTATTCACAATGATTGAATGAATGTTTTTATGATGGAAGTTCAGACAAAACACTCTCACTCGCTGTCCACAGATGGACATCACTGGGGTGGCAGGTGGGGATTAGCTACAGTTAGTTTGTCCAATTTGTCCAAACTTAACTTTCTGGAAAAGTGATGGCCCTGTAATTGGGACATTTCTGCAGACAAGAAATCTTTTGAACTCGTAGCATAACCAGCACTTATTTATTTCCTTTTTAGTCACAGAAAAAAAAAAAAAGCAGCTATACTATCAAACGAGCTGCATCTTACGCATAATTTAGCTCGTCGTAAACAGTTTGACAGTCATTGATATTGATGTTAAAACAGCTATTAAAATCTGTTTTAAAATTTAATAAATGCAAGGATTTACATGCTAGGGGATGAGTCTTTTAGGAGGCCTGAGCCCCCCGGGCAGGACAAGCAGATCCATTTGTTTGGAATTTTATTTGACGTCTCATAAAACCAAACAGCTTCCAATAATCACATTTCCGGGATGTGAAGCCTGTATCTTACAGGTCTCCATCAAGGACAAATTGTTTGGATGGTGAACGTCAGATTACGTTTTCATGGAAATGCATCTCTATGTTCTGTATCTCCTGTTTCTCTCCATTCGTTCTCGGGCCTCTCACTTTTTCAAAGTGTCTCTCCTTCACCTTGTGTATGTCCGTTAAACTGTCTCTCTGTGTTTTGCCTATCTTTATTTCTCTCTCTCTCTTCCTCCCAAAGCCTCACGTTCATTTTACCTCTCCTTTCTCTCAACCCCCTCTCCTCTCCTTTCCTCTCCTTCAGATATCAGTCATACTTCAGCTCGGCTGGGCAGGGCCATGACTAGGTAGAGAGGGGGGGTAATTGAATTTCTCTCCTAGAGTGACTCACATCAACACAGACAATTCAGACATAGCCAGGCGCGACGTAATAGACAGGGAGGGCATCGCTTCGGCTTAGAACCGCAATTAACTACAGGGGGACACAGACGCTTGAAGCCTGAATAAGAGACCGGGGGAAATAGATGTGATGGCACTTTCTTCAATTTTACAGTCCACGTATTCATGGTCCTAAGACTGATATGTCATTAGAGCAGCTGCTCCTCAAGTGAGAAGAAATCAGAAGGGCCTGTTCTTATTACTGCTCAGGTCAGACGTTTTGGAAGTGTTACACATTTGGAAGCATAAAGATGACACTACTCACTTTCAACTGACCAAGACACTGAGCAGCTATCTTTCACATAACTTGTGATTAACGCACACATTAGTCTGTCAAAGATGGCAGTTAATTGTCAGGGCAGAGTCTATTACTTGGCAGCTGATGTCTGTCCAATCCTTTACCTTAAATGAGGATATTTCATCCTCTTTATTCATATTTGTGGTTTGTCTGCAGTCATTGTGTCTTAAATTGGTGATTGGAAGAAAATATATTCCACTATCAGGTCAGTCTGCTTATTTAACTTATCCGTCTATTCATTACCTTTAACCGCTCATCCTGCAGAGCTGGGATTGGTCGAGAAGATTGGGCCAATTGTTTAATGTTAATGTTTAACCCCTCAGGGCACTGTACTTTCTCCGTTCCTGTTCACATTATACACCACTGACTTCCAGCACAACTCAGAGTCATGTCATATACAGAAATTTTCTGATGACTCCGCAGTTGTAGGATGTATAAGTGGTGGACAGGATGAGGAGGAGTATAGAAGGCTGGTGGACGGATTTGTGGGGTGGGCTGGAAGGAATCACCTGCTGCTTAATGTGGACAAGACCAAGGAGATGGTGATTGACTTCAGGAGGAAGGGACCAGCTCCTCTGCCTATCACCATCCTGGGTAGGGATGTGGAGATGGTGGAGGATTACAAATACCTGGGAGTGACCATCGACAACAGACTGAACTGGAGGACCAACAGTACAGCTGTGTACAAGAAGAGCTGCAGCAGACTCTATTTCCTGAGGAAACTGAGGTCCTTCAATGTGTGCAGCAAGATGCTGGAGATTTTCTACCAGTCTGTTGTGGCCAGCACACTTTTTTCTGCTGTGGTCTGCTGGGGGAACAGCATCACAGCCAGTGATGCCAACAGACTAAACAAACTGATCAGGAAGGCTGGGTCTATCATTGGCTGCAGACAGGACACTTTTCAATCGGTGGTGGAGAGGAGGACTCTGAACAAACTGTTATCAATCATGGATAACCCTGACCACCCTCTCCACCACACAATAGACAGACAACGGAGCACCTTCTCCAGAAGGCTCAGACAACTTCGTTGTCTCAAAGAACGCTACAGGAAATCTTTCCTACCCCAAGCCATCAGTCTGTACAACTCCTCATCTGTGTGTGACAGATGACACTTGGACATTTAATTTAACACTTCTTTTCAATATCCACCTGTAATACCTGATAATATATTTCTTGTGTATACTAATTTAACACTTCTTTAATATTCACTTCTTATACTTTGTATACTGTGTATACTTTTTGTTCTTCTTATAGTTCTCTATTTGCTCATATTGTTGATTTTTAGCTTTTGTTTTATGTATGTATGTATGGAGTTGAATGCTGCTGCAACAAAGAAATTTCCCAGTTTGGGATGAATAAAGAATCTAATCTAAATCTAATCTAATGGTTTTATATTTAGTACTCAAAGCTCACTACTGTCTTAATACCACACATACCCACCCAAGCACACACATTCTCACACCAGTATATGAAACTGCGATGACACTTTGACACAATTGGTCCATCTACCGGGTATCAAACTGTTCACCATCTGCTTCGATGACAACTTGATCTACCTGCTGATCAACAGCTACCCCGTGTCCCCTCTATGTGGCTCTTAATTCTGATTCTTTACACTTTAATTGTCTGACTGTTGACGGAGTAAACAAATCCAGGACTATTTATACAAGAAGCTTAAGATAAGTAGCATTTAGGGATGCACCGATCCGACTTTATCAGTCCCGATACTGATACTGATGCCTGGGCTTTGTATATCTGTCGATACCCGATACTGATCCGATACCATTGTTGAATTAATAATAAACTGCATACCTTCCACCATGTAGAAGAAACTAAAGGCACCAGACTTTCCTAACTAAACATTACTTTCCTAACTACTTATTTATTTGTTATTTAAAGAACAATTGTGCATCCAAATCGAAAATAGAAAGTAATCAAACTTCTTCAAATAAATTTGTAGTAAAATTGATAGTATTGTACGTTGCAGTACTACCACCACCCCTCGAAACATTTACTTTGCAGACATTGCAAACAGCCGTCGAACTAGTTGGCGTGGCAAGTGTGAAATATCTCCACACAGCCGACTCTTTGGCTCGCTCCATGTTGCTTAAATGCTCCAACTCGTTCTTCTTCTTCTTCTGTTTAATGGCGGATCGTATCTTCACGACATATACCGGCACCTACTGGACTACTACACAGGATCTCCAACTCATTCCAACATGCGACACACGTGCTGCTAACGAATGACTGGATCGGCCCGTGGATCTGTTGATTTTCCCCGATCCAGCTATTTTGTCAATATCGGGGCCGATATCCGATCCCAATATCGGATCGGTGCACCCCTGGTAGCATTATCACCCTGTGAAATAGTTACGAATCAGAAGAGTATTTACAACAAAATTAACCAAATGTACTTAAACCATTATTGATGGATTAAGTAAGTTTACTTAGTTATGCTATAGTCTTCATGAGACAACAATAACTAATTAGGGAGACAGTAAATGTTCACTGTGATCTGTCGGGGATATTACTTTCTCACTTAGTGTGTACATTTTTTGTAACACAAAAGCGTAGTAGCGTAATCTCATTAGTGCCAACTGTTATACTGTACATTGTAAGAAATAATTGCAAACCTCAAGCAGTGCGTTTGACTTGATTTGTTCAGTTAATTGTTGTCTTCTGTCATTTTTCTTTTTTCGAGTTGTTGCCATTTATTTAGTTCTCTGAATATGTGGCCACGACAAATCATGGAAATGCGACTATTGTAAATCTCAGTCAGTGCAAAAAAATTAAAAAAAGTTCAGTTTATACGTTCTTGATCTAAACTGTAACTTCTCACTTCACCTCTACTCTCCTTTATCGACTGTATTTTAAGATGGATTTGAAGCAGATTAATCATCGTACCTGATGCTAATATGAGGCAGAGTGTTATTGCACTTGAACAAATGCTCTCCGTGGCACTTATGGATGAACTGTAGGGGGATGTAATATGCTGTATATTTTCTATTGATTGCATGAAAGGGAAAGGAAGAAAACGAGGGTTTTACCGCATTGACTGGTACCAGTATTGATCATGTGAAAGACGATTATTCCAGTGCATATCCAGGCTGTAGCAAAGACCGCTTTTCTTTTCTCACTGTCACTAGAAATGTGACCACTCTTACTGTGAGCGAGGTAAGATGTAAACTCTAAAAATTAAAATCTGTGAAAGTTGATTACAAACTGTGGTTTCATGGCATGTAGAGCGGCACATTTACAGAGTGTGAAAAAACTCAGATTAGTCAACCTTCCCAAGATAAAGGCTTGGAAAAACTTGGCAGTTCTACCTTGGCAGATCAACATAAGCTGAGAGATAATGAGGTTGAATCAACTAAGCATCTTTCTCTGTGTCCTCATTATACATTCTCATCACCCTGCCAATTCATTACAGCTGCTGCTGCTGCTTTACAAATACAGCCAAGATTAAGAAATATGAAGTAATCAAGGCTTGTTTTAAAGAGTGTGTTTATGGTTACGACAGAGGGGGTGCTTGACTATCAAGTGTGCACGTGCTTATTTTTTCTCATTCATCAGAAGCTGTGTGAAAATCCTTATGTGCTGATGCTCAGCTTTTTTATTTTTTTTCCAAATGACCACCACCGTGTTTTACGCAAAGATAAACAGAGGACAGTGAAACAGAAATCAAATGCAAATTATATTCAAGAAGACCATGCGTAAAATGTTTGACATTACCAAGATGCTGACACAAAGAAAATGTGATCTGACACAAGCAATGTTTTTGAAGGTTACTATGGCGCTTCAGATCAAAATGGGTGAAGGATGTATCAACTCAAATAAATGTGTAAGGTGTTTGAAGCTAAAGCTATTACAGTGAACATCCCGGTTTCTTTTAAGGGAAACATTTCTTTATGCTTATTATACGTATTAAATACATCAATGTTGGCTTTCACACCATATATATAAATATGAGGCTTTTTGATTTGTCAGAAGCCAATTCCAAACATAACTAGCCATCTTTATAAGGATATGAGGTCTATCCCATAATGTGTTATAATGGTTCCCCAGTATTATCAAGAAATGGCATATATTTCTCCAAACAGTGAGGAGTTATGGAAATATATTGCTGTGGGGCATTGCGGTTGTCTCAGTGGTGCCGAGCCCATTTATCATGATACTGTGACACCTGGGGGAAGATACTCTCTGGGAGATTCCATCAGAGAGGCTGATGCAAGATAGTGTGCACACATACTGTGTGCGCACACACTCACACCTACACATAAATCTGCATGCAAAGATACAGTTACAGTACATATCCAGCAGGTATGTTTAACATTTTTTATACACACAACAACAAATGTTGGCACAGATGGCCGTGCGCTCACAATGAATCCAAATTACCCGAGTGCTCGGCCGTATTCAAAGTAAGCTCGTGTATGCGCGCACAGACACAAACCTCATATACAGCAGAAGTAACCAGAGCAGCACAATGAGACAGGCGGGGAGAAACCCAGAGGGTATGAGAAGGACTGAGATATGAGCTTGTTCCGTCAGCCGCCAACCCCACACTCGTAGGAAGAGAAAGGTAGGAATGAATAAGGTTTAAGAACAGACTAAAAGGAGTGGGAGAAATAAAACCCAAAACAAAGGAGGGAAAACACGTTACGGATTGTCTCAAAGTGTTTATGTTGGTGGCGACATAAGAAAGTACTTACTTAGGTGCTTACGTTCAGCAGATAACAAAATCAATATGGTGTCTCTGTGGCGAGCCTAATCAATAGCATGCTGTGGATCCATTATTAGAGGAAATGACCATCATTTAGTTTTCAGGAACTTTTGAAATGTCAGCACAATCTCCAATGGGGCCATCAAGCATTAAAATTATCATTAAGGTATACTCAACAGTTATTGCTCCATCAAGATGTTCTCTAAAGCACAATAGATTTGCAGTATTTAAAATGAAATATGTTCATGTTTAACAGTCAAAGCCATAATTTCTGTCTGCATGTTGGGTCTGCTGTTTTTCACTGAATGAATAATTGAATTCACACCTTTTTTTTCTCTTTTTTTTTATCACCGCCTCCCTATTTGATCTCAGGAGAGAAGGCTTCTGACTGTTATAAAGTTTGTTATCAGCTGGAGACGACAGAGTGGCTTCAGCAGCACACCGAGACATTATTCCCATCAAAATGATAATTTTTGCTTCAAAATGTTGCCTCTGAGGAAGGCAAGGTTGAGTCAACAAGCAGCTTGTCTGGTTATACATGATAAGACAGCCCTGTGAATGGGTAATGAGAGACGTTTTACACCACAGCAATTTGCCCAGGTAATACTGGACTGCTTGGAGGGTGTGTGTGCGTGTTTGTGTGTCGGGGGCTAAAGTTCTCAATGGAATCTGATCATCACAAGTTATGCCAACGGAAAAACATAAAAGTAGTGACTGCTTGGTCAAATAGTAAATCTGCAGTTTATCTTCAGCTCACCTTTCTCTGTGTTCGCTCAAAGGTAAATATGCGTAATAATGAATAAATACAGGAGCGTACACCTATCAGGCATAACACTATGACCTAATATGGTGTAAGTCTGCCTCCAAAACAGTTGCACTCATCAGTGAATGGACATGGGCCTTCTGAGGATGTCCTGTGGTGTCTGGCAAGGGGATTTTGTTAGTGGGGGACTTTGGGTCCTATGGGTTGAGGAGAGGGGCCTCTGTGGATCAGATTTGTTCCAGTGCATCCCACAGATACTTGATCAGTTTGGGATCTAGTGAATTTGGAGGCCAGGTCAACACCTTGTGCTGTTCTTCATGTTTTTTGTGTCATTGCTATGGGGTGGGGGTGCCTGGTCTGGTCTAGGTGGGTGCTACATGTCTAAGTAACATCCACATTAATGCCAGGTCTGGCGTTCATTCATTCACGGCAGAACTTTATACAGCCACAAGATGATCAGTGTAATTTACTTCTCCTGTCAGTGGTTTTAATGTTGTGGCTGATCGGTGTATTGGCCTGGTCTTATCAGAAATGACTATGGTAACACACCATTTGGATTTCATTATACCAATATAGAGGAGCAACAAGACCTCTGCATGCAATTGCACAGTCCGATAACCAATAACAATAATTTTATTGTACACATATTCAACTCCACAGCGCTCAGAACCAGAACATTATCTGTTTCCTACAATAAAGGTGATAACTACAGAACAACAATTAAATAGGTTATATTTGGAGGTCCACATTAATGTCATCTACTTGTTAATTTTAATGAAGTCTACAGGGGACCTCTAGTTCTACATTTATACTACATATATAAAATAAGACTATATTTTAATGAGTATAATCTGGACAATTTAAAAAAATTACCTCTGAGTTGTTTGACACCTGTTGGCAGTGACAATTAATAGCACTTTCTAGATTGTGGCTTACAAAGCTGTGGGCACAAAGGGGGAAAGGGAAGCAACAGATACAAGTTAATTATCCCCGGTGCATTTAGTCCTACACAAAACAACTGCATCAGTAGTTGCCTCGCTTTTGTCAAGTGAACCAGCGTGAGCAGACTGAGAGTGTGGCTCTGTCAATCACAGTTTGGCAAGTGCCGTAATTTAACCAAGAACAGAAAGCACAATGGTTAATTTAGATAGTCGAGAGCTTGACATCTTTGTGCAGCTACTGAACTTTGTGTTGAAAATCCCTGTTTGTTTGGTCTGCGTTTGTAAAAACGGCCTCAGACATTTGCCAGTTAGGACTGTGTTTATTAAATATCCAACTAATCAGAAATTTGGATGTAGATGTAGTCCTGCGACTTAAATTAGAGACAATATAAACAAGAGTCTATTAGATTGCCCTTTACAGCTGTATACCAGTATAAGCTGGTATGGAAAATCAATAAGAAATTAAAGTACAATGTCCAATGTACAATTTTCCCCAAGAGCTACAACAGTTCAGTCCAGACATGTGGATTTTTATTTCATTGTTAAATATTTATCATATTAACATGGCACATAAGACCTTTTTGGGGACACACCAGTCAGGAAATGTCAGATAGGAGTCGGTGTTGAGTCGTAAAAAGCACAGAAAAGTGTGAAAATCAATTTATATTTCAGATATGCTGCTAGAAAGACAATTTACACTATCTGGTATAACAGATAAAATAATAACATGTCAAGTCAAGGTCTGTAATTGCTCAATTATTATCCAATCATTACTTTTCAGGAATAAACAGCCAATTGAAAAAGAAATTTATGAGATTTTCATGCCTGAGCTCCCACAGTGGCGATATGATATTGACTGTGAAACACAATGTTGACACATTCTGTCATGTTGGTATCAATAATAATTTATCCGTTCTCTTGCTGTGTTACAAGAGGCGCGGGGATTGTCAAGCTACGATTAAGATAAAACCAAAACAAGAAAGGAGAATTAAATTGCAAACAGTTCAGAGAGCAAGATGAGTGACGTGTGTGGGACTCAGATCCCGGAGTGTGACCGCAGTCATTGGTCCCGTTGATCTATCGTTGGCTGACATGCTGCACTGACCTTTACTTACATTATCTGCCATCATTTCACTATAAACCCCAGATTTATGGCTTTAGTGAATGCCACGCTCCTAAAAATCTGCTCTCCTACTTCTCTTTGTCATCCTGTCCTTCTCTTCTTCGCTGCCTTTTTTCAAGAGGTTTCAACCCCCCCCCCCTTTCACCGCGTCATCCTTTCACCCGTACACCCCCATCCCACCCTCTTCTTCTTTGCTGGCTAGGTGTTTAACAGTGGAGAAGGTCAGAGTCGTTAGTGGCATGGTAATAGACAGTGTAAATTAGAAGGCCAGACTTGAAGGAGATTAAAATATAACTCTGTGTCAGGGCATTATCAGGGGGCTGTCTGTTCTTCTCTTAGAACCTGCACCTGCTTATAGTGCATCTATTATTTTCTATGAAGTTGAATTTTATCGTCAGGTGTTTTTTAATAAGAAGTAGATAGCAGCAGATTAGCCAGGGTCTCAGCGGCTGCATGGATTACTTGTGTCCATGTAAATGCATTCTGTTTAAGGAAGTGAAATCTCACATTTTTTACAATCAGAGATGTCAATGGTTGGAAACTGTTACCCTACGCCTCCGTGGTGATACTTTACATGATAACATGTAACCTGCCATATCTCCTTCAGGAACCCTTAAACACAGATGATCATGTAACTTTTAACTGTATAACACGAACATGCCAACAACCACCTGCCGCCACCTTCTTTGTTAGCGTATGCAAACATTACAATGAGGTTGCCGCACGTATTTCATTTTGGATATTTGATGTGTGTACGTGCAGCCTCCTTTTGAATTTAAAGTCGTCAGTCAGCCTCGGGTGGGTGGATGTGGGCGAGTGATGGAAGCTACAGTTCTGGGAAAGAAGCTGTTCTTCAGTCTGTTCATGTGGAATTGATGGCTCTGCATCTCTTCCCAGATGGCAGCGAGACAAACAGATTACGTTGTGGAAGGGTTGAGTCCTCGCCCGTGTTGCTGGCCTTCTCGTGAAGCTGGCTAGAACACGGTGTCCAAATTATCCAGGATAACTCTTTGTTGTTTGTGGAGGTGCTGGCACGGGACAGCTTGGTGTAACGCGCGAAGACGTTCTCTATGGCGCTGCTTGTAAACGTCTACAGTGAAATGTGGGGACAATTTTGATATCTATAAACCACTTCCATTGAATTTTGTAAGAACCTGCGTCTTTTTTTTGTTTTGTTTTGGTTTTTTTGTGTGTGTGAGCCCCTTATTATGACACTATCACAACTATTAAAAGCTATTTATACTGTATGTATGCACATAAAATACGATTATAACTTGCTATCTAGTTCTTATAAAGTTTAGCTAGTTCACAGTTACATCTTTTGTCTTATCCTCCGGGTCTTGACCAACTCTCATTAAAACATTTTAAATCTCCATGGTCAGAAAAACCAAGAGCACAAACATCAGGCTTCAGAATTTTCTATACTTCTACATTATAATGCAGTCAGAGGTTGCACTAGACTTTTTCATTGTCTGTCATTTTGACTGACAGGGTCATAAAAATTCCATTGTAATCTATTTTTACCCGTCACTTTCATTTTTTAAAATGATAATGCCGTTCAGTCGCATTTAATTTTCATTAGAATTTCATTAACCTTAAGTAGTTATTCAGTAATGACAATATTGACTTTGAATGGTGGGAAAAAACAAGTTTGGGCTGCCAACATGTCTTGTCCGTACTTGGACCGGGACTGCTAGCACTGACAGCTCTTAGACCGTGTAGTTGAAGTGCTTCGGTGGTATACAAACTTTTATTTTGCACAATTTGCACAAAAATTCATTAGTCCTAGCAACATGCTTTTATCCGATTCCTCCATTTTGGTAGCCATTAGCTGCATAGACATATACATATATACATAAATACTGTATACCGTATTTTTTGGACTGTAAGTCACACTTTTTTTCATGGTTTGGCTGGTCCTGCGACCAGGTGTCTCAGGTGCGACTTACATATTAAAATATATAATTTCACATGTTCGTTATTTTCACACTGACAGCCGCGAGAGGGCGCTCTAGGCCAGTATCTGCTACTCCTGCGTAATCGCTGCGGCACGCTGTCTACCTCCGGAGTTCGCGGAGTTGCTCAGAAGGGACACAGAGGATAAAGAATTCAATGGATTTAGAGATTTGAGGTGACATTGAGAGTTTGGTAAACTTGTTATGTTGTTTCTGCTACAGTAACATATTAACAGTTATCTGAATAACTGTTAATATGTTACGTTAACATACCAGACACCTATTTAGCTTGTTGTTCTCTGTTCTATTGTTATTACTATAACTTGCCTTTCAAGATGAAATGTCTGTTCTTGGTCTCTGATTTTATAAAATAAATTTCCCCCAAAATGCGACTTATAGTCCAGTGCGACTTATATATGTTTTTTTTTCTTCTTCATTATGCATTTTTTAGCTGGTGCAACTTATACTCCGAAGCGATTTATAGTCCGGAAAATACGGTATATGTTTATGGTTAGCCGAGCTATGACGTGTGCATCAGTATAATCGGTGTACCAGGACATCGTGCACTGATATCGTCACTCGCCACCAAGTGGTCAGGGTCTGAATTTCAATCATGTCACAGTTTTAAAAAAACGGTGATGGAAAATATTCGGTTAACACGCCCCTGAATGCGTTATAACTAGAGCTAGAGATAATGTAATCGGACTCATTTCTTGTGCAGTTTTGTGTAAAATCAAGGTTTTGTAACAGGCTGATATTCACGACACGTGTTCACGGAAGCAGTTCTGCTCTGAGTAATGGGCTAAAATAGATCCAAGCTGCTTCAGATGTCTGAGCAGCAGTTACCGGAAATGTTTACTTGATGTTGTTGGTGCACAAGGGGCGCACGCCAGAAAATGAAAACAAGGCTTCACATATTTACATTACACATATTTTAAACTGAAAGACATGTAATACTGGCTCCTTTTCCCGAACAAACACACAAGTATATCATTTCTGTTTCATTTTATTTTGACTGGGTTTTCTAATTTCAGGTCTCGTGAGAAAATCTGCAGATGTTTTGAATCATCTTTATGGAGAACCGTAGGAAATTCTGAAGGGCACAAAAACTTCTAAGCAGTACAGTAGATGGATGGACTGAGAGCGTAGTCCTGTGGTGCTGTGTTCAGAATGATGGAGGAGTAAATGTGATTGCCAATTCTGACATTGCATAGCATTAGTCGGTTAGAAAGTCCATAATCTACAAGTAGGAAGAAGTTCTTATACTGTAGGTTGAATGCAGTATTTGGAAGAACACAGTATAATTCATAAAGTCCAGTATTGAAAATTAAGAATAAACTAGTTCTCTGATGTTGCAATAGTCTTGTGATCTAGGGTCACTTATTTGAAAATAATGGGTGCATAATGGAAAGCTGAGCATTGCAAGGACGATGCTTATTTTATTGTTATTACTTTTAATATGAGTTTGGGGTGGCTACAAGTCAGTAAGTGTAGCTGAATATAAAATAAGGGCTGTGGAGAGAGTACACATGCTTCGTCAGACTTCCACCTCAATGATTTCACTGAGAGCTTTCGCATTTCACTTGCAAATCAAATTGACCGTCTGTAAAATGTTTATGTTTTGGAGGGAAAATGTAGAAACTTTAAAGAGGGGCAATTGAAGTAAAATTGCTGTCGGCCCATTCAGTCATTTGCGAGTGAGTTGCATTTTAGAGTTGCTCCTCTAGTTGCTTCTAGAGTTGCTTCTCTAAAAGCACCTATGTGTTTCCTCAAATAGAAGAGGAAAAACATAGGTGCTGGAGCATGATGGCAAAAACTCTTCAGGACCTCTCAGCAAGTTTCAGAAAAAGGTTTCTTCTGTTATTTACTGTATTGGTCTTGTTTTCCCTCATGATGTTTTCTGTAACCCCCACCCCGGCCTTTGTTTTAATGATAACTGACACGTGTTCATCCTCTCTTCCAGCCTGTGACTCCATACATAACCTTGATTAATGACGGACAAAGACAGAGTGCTATTACATGCCTATTGACTCCAAATCTCCAACATCGGGCAGGCTTCAGCATCCCCAATTAAAAGACATTTACAGTAATTAGCACTGATGGAAGGGCAGACAGCGGAGAGGAACATTACAGTGAGCAGTTTCAAGGACACGCAGTGACATTTAGATTTTTTTTTCTTGAAAAATAGTAATGGGTTTCTGGGAATGATTGGAGTGCTTGGAAGTTTAAACATTTGCCCTAATGGATTCTGTGGTTAGATGGAGGAGAAAAAGCTATTTTTGTGTGTATGTGCGAGCCATGCACGTGTGTGGTCGTGTCTAGCCAGCTCTATATCTCACAAGTATTCCCTGTAGACAAGGGTCACCTGCTGATTTCCAGGACTTGGGGATCGTGGGAAATGTAGTGAACCTCTGGGGAATTAAAAACACAACGACCGGCATTAATCACAGGTGGTAAGTCACACTGTGCAGCACACATGCGCTGGATGCCCGACACATGTTGCAACAGAAGCAGACCACATGTGCAATTTGTACCGAAATGTCCTGAGTTTAAAGTGGAGCACAAAAGTACAACTTTCAGCAAAGACAATTACTCAGACTCTTACAAAGGTCACATGCTTAATATTGGAGTATGAAATGTTATCATTTCCTCAGGTTAAAGCTCAGCCGAGCAGGTGAGAACAGCTTCACTGAACCAGACGGTGACAGTTGGGCTCTGCCAACTAAAGCCCACAGCTGGTCGCATTAAGTCAGCATTCTCAGTAAATGCTTAATGCTGCAGTTTGAGGGTTTCACTACGGGCTACACTCATTTGTTATCAAGAGCAGCTGGGTATATATGCAGTAAACATTCTTCATCTGCTCAGTTATAAAACTGCTTCTAACCTTCAGTACAGCTCACTCAGATTAACAAGTCATGATGATTTAACTTCACTTTCAGCATTTCTTGCTGATGTTGGCATTACATCCATTTCTTTTTTTTCTTTTTTTTCTTGAAGATACGAGCCTCCAGGAACTGTTAAGAGCCATCAGGGATGCCTTTTAAAGAATAGCTTTAATCTCATCCTAAACATTTTATATGCAAACCTCTTAGCAGGATGTTTCTTTTTCCTGTAACTCAAATTCCCCGCCGATGGAAAATGAAATATGCTGCGTTTGGACTTGACTTGAGGTAATAAGAAGTAAAATATCAAAAAGTAATCAATTGATAAAGATCATACATATTTAGACCGAGTGCACGCTTTGCAAACTGTTTATATCCCATGAACTGATGACACCTATGAAACCTGCAACAATCAACCACGTGGGAACTGTGTCAAGTAAGTTAATCTACATAAATTTTATTTTCACAAACATCCTTATCTGTAATCCTCACTGGATCACACCTGTAGTTTTTCGTATCCAACGTTCTTTAATTATTCAAGTGGAAGAATCATAACAACATGCAAGTACAGCACACTTATTAGCATAAATCATATGCGTGAAGTTGTAATTACATAAATCGCCGGCTAAAGGCGATTATAATTAAATCCTGTCGAAGACCTATAGCTGCTTTCTAACACTCACTCTCTTCCTCACTCTGGTTCCCTAATAAGTCCCATCACTTCTTTCAGCAGATTATCTCTTACTTTATGAATCAGACGTATTATCCCTTTATTAGCTACAGGGACAG
The DNA here is from genome assembly GCA_005024645.1 of Planiliza haematocheilus. Lineage (NCBI taxonomy): Eukaryota > Metazoa > Chordata > Actinopteri > Mugiliformes > Mugilidae > Planiliza > Planiliza haematocheilus. The sequence goes on along the minus strand of SRSE01001388.1, from coordinate 3,603,273 downwards.
GGCCAGATCTATGGCTTATTAATAAAATACTTGCTGGGCATTGATAAATACGTAACATGATGGCGGTGTCACAGAAATTAATCTCCATTTTGGGGATTGTCACTGATACATTAATCCATCTAATTACCGCAGATTTCAAAAAGTATCTCGGTCCTGATCTATCTCATTCAGTTTCTTGTCCTCTCCCTCCCTTTATCCCTCGTTATGCCTTCTGCTGCACCCTCCCGCCACACCTCCCCCCTTCACTTCAGACTTATGGATCACTACATAATAGATGAGTCTGTCTGAGGAGACCGAATAAAGGCTCTTAGCAGTGTGATGAATTTTGTACATTATCAAATTACATGTCTTATCAATTCACTCCCTCCACCCCCCACCCCCATCCACCGCAGCCCCTGCAGCCCCAAAGGCCAAAAAGTGAAGTGTAAATGTGAGCAGTGATGTACATAGATCCACCACCACACATCTGTTATTTTATATTGACTTATAAACCGATTAAGACAAGTGAAAAAGCCTTTGAGGTCCTGAACAAAAGTATAGTATTTATTAATTTGTTTGGTTCCTGCAAGTATGTGTGCAAATATGAACTTCCTAAATTGTATTGTGATTTGTCTTGATTTGATTTCTGAGACAGAATTTGTTGATTATAAAAGTCCCCAGATTTGCTGTGCTGGCAAGTAGATCTGCAAATCAGTTTTCCAGCAGACTTAGGCTGTTTCTTTTAAATAACCCTGCTTAAGAAATTCACCGGTCAGCCACAACATTAAAACCACTGACAGGAAAAGTCAGTGGGTCAATTACATTGCGTTTAAGTGTGCTATATAAATAAACGTGACTTGATTTGACTTGAACATTGACCATCTTGTGACAATTCAGTGTTCTGCTGGGAAACTTTTGGACCTGGCATTTGTCTGGATGTTACTTAGACATGTACCACCCACCTAGACCAGACCAAGCACCCCCACCGCACAGCAATGACACTCCTTGATGGCAGCAGCCATCCCCAGCAGGATGCAGCCTGACACAGGCACACACACAAAAACAGTTTAGGAACAACTAAAAAAAGAACAGCACAAGGTGTTGACCTGACCTCCAAATTTACTAGATCCCACACTGATCAAGTATCTGTTTAATCCACAGAGGCCCCTCCCCTCAACCCATAGGACCCATAGGTCCCCACTAACAACATCCTGTTGCCAAACGCCACAGGACACCATCATAAGGCCCATGTCCATTCTCTGATGAGTCACAACTGTTTTGAAAGGCACAAGGGAGACCTACACAATATTAGGAAGGTGGTCATAATGTTATGCCTGATCGGTGTCTGTGCACAGGTTACTTTTTTTTATAAAAGTTTGTCAATTATTATTTTTCATGCATCAAGTAGATTCAGTTTCATTTGAATCCAAAACTGTAGTCTCTGACTAATTTTAGTTTGACGTTTCAGTTTGACGTGTACCGAGGTGTCTGAGCGATGAACAATTCAGCTGCTGAACCATATGATGTCGTTTTGGCATGTCAGCGATTTCAGTCAGCTGTCTTGCAATTTGAGCAGTTGCTGCTATTTGATTTTCCACACAGTGTGCATAACTGCTCTCCTGACTGGAAATGTGCTGTGATATAAATATACCTGGGTTACTCTGGAGACTCGACCACATTCTGTCTTTCCATCTTCATGTCTACATGATTTTAGGTGCACACTGCCTTTCAGTTTTTATGGTTTGAGAGTATAGTCTTCTTATCAAAGTAAAAGATTCAAGATTCAGAGTTCATTGTCACATGCACAGTGTAGAAACATGTATTCCTGTACAATGATATTCTCCTTTTGCTGAACAACCAAATGCCAAACAATATAACAAGAAAATTAGAACATAAAAAGATACATCTGATACAAAATATAAAAGAAAAATGAAAGAAAAGAAATGGAATAAAAAACATTTGACGTGCATCTTCAATAATTGGACAAATGGTTCATACAGCGTGAATGTATAAGCCTTACTTTCTATATTAGTTATTAATTTATATATTAACTGTATTGAACAAATGACTAAACCACACTGGCCTTGCTGTACTTATGACAATATTGTCATCATTAACATGTTTTTTTTTAAGGATCACTGTGTTGTAACACATTTAAAGATAATTTAATATTTGTATATATCTTCTTTTATGTTGATTCAATTATGCACCAGAGGGACGTAAAATAGGTGTTGAAAATGCACAGCTTTTAAAAGTTTATAATGGTTGTTTTGACAGAATCTAGCATGTGTTTCAGAGAAGGAATATTTTTCTTCTAATTTACGATTCAGGGAAAATTGCTTTGTAAAATACTCATAAGAGGTTGTTTTGACATCATTTTCTCATAAAAGATACAGAAGCAGTAGCTCACATCAACTTTCAGGTGAAGTGGTCAGCCCAGGAGAACGTTCGAGATGCAGCTGATATTCCCTGGCAACAGAGATTAATGCCTCCTCGAGGCAGTAAATGTCAAATCAAATGTAAAAAACTAATCCCCGACTGACACCGGCGACACTGGTGATAAATGGACCAAGATGTTTTCACTCTTTAAACATAGTTTCTCTTCCGTCACACACCCTGTTTAGATGTACATGAAAAATAAAATATCATATTGACTTTTTCTTTTGCCATAAGAATTATGTTCATGATTAATGATATATTCTGCCAGGATATAATGGATATGTGAACGTTTTTGCATAATACCTTTTAGACTTCGACTATTAATCTACAGCAGTTCAGTTGTACATAAAAACACTCTTGAAAAACACTAGTAAAAAGAAAGATTAATAAAAACACAACAAAAAAAAAAACACACCATATGTTAAGAATTTAATTAAAATTCACCTGCAACAGACAATAGACCTTTGCCCGAGAACCTCAAAGTACGTGCTGAGCTGTATGGTACTGAAAGGTCAGTGGTGTAGCCCAGGGCAAAGTAATCAATAAGACCTTAAAATCAATTCTAAAACATACTAGGAGCCAGTGGAGATCTGGTAAAACTAGAGTGATGTGATCCCTTTTCCTGGTTCTGGTTAAAAGCCTGGCAGCTGAATTTTGGACCGTCTATAGTCGTGAAATTGCTTAAGTGTTCAGACAGGTAAAAAGGCTGTTGCAGCAATCCAGACGTGATGAAATAAAAGCATGTAAAATAGTCTCCACTGACTTTAAAAGATGAAATGGGCCGGATCTTGGAAATGTTCTTCAGAGGGTAAAAACAAGTTTGTCTTGCTAATATGGGACTCAAAACCTAGGTCACAATCAAGAGCAACATTAACATGAATAACACGGAGTTATCTGTTTCAGAAAGGTGTCGGATGAATAATATCCTATAGCGTTTTATGTAGGTATTCAAATTTTCAAGTTAAATTACAAAAATATACTGGGGGAAAAGCACAGCTTGATGAATGAATCACTGGATCCTTGAACCTTGAAATCCTTGAAGTCATCAGTCAGGGGCGTAGCCAAAAATCAAACCGAACCTCTCAGGTGCGAATGTGGTTACCGGTACTTAACTGTGAAAGAAGTAATTGTGCTACATAAAAACTGCACTAAGATTGTGAGCACAAGAGCCTGTTTATGAGCTGGTTCTCCCTGTAGAGGGTTTCTCATTAAAAGAAGTGCTGAACACCTGCTGAGGCCACAGGAGTTCACTCAGGCTTGCCAGTCAGAGCTGCACTTGATACTTGCTGCTGGAGGGAGGGAGGGGGGCATCTCTGAGCTGCTTATGCTCATGAGTTAGGTGCGTTATTGTGGAGATTATTGCTGTAAACAGCTTTACTAATAGTCTAAACTGCATCTTGGGCAAAGAATAAGAATGCAGCACACAGTGAGGAACACGGTAACCTGATGCCAGAAAGTTGCCAAAAAATGTAATTTTAGAAAAGGGACTCATCTTCTTCAGGCTGTCGCTCCCTGCTGTCTACAAGCCTTTTGATCTTTTTGAGCTGGTGACTCATGTGTCTAATCTCTCTCCTCACTCTATCCCTGCACAAATAACTCGTAACATACCAAACCTCGTTTCTGCAGAATGAAATGCTAAATGCGAACACGCGATTGAGGGCCCAAATTTGCACATGATTGCCTTCATACGCTGTGAAGGGAGCGAAACATCTGGTGGTGCAGCCAAGATGATGCCTGTTTTGTGTGTTTTGTTGCTGGTTGATTTTTGTGGCGTGTTCTGGAAAGTATGCTCAGGAAACCCAGTTGACTGAGGGCAAACATCAAATCAAAAGCCCGTCACGTGTTTCCTGCAAGAGTTGTCACGCTGAGACGTGGTGCTGTCCGTTGCCATAGATTCAACAATCACTGCGCGTCCATTACGGCAACAAGGAAGTGCTCTGACCTTGCCATTTTATCTTTTTAAGTTTCTGTCTAGCAAAACAGGAAATGGTGTAAGAGATAAAAAGAGGCCACCTACATGCGGTCAATATTTTTCTTGCCATGTTTTACACAAATTACTGACTTAATGTGTTTAAAGCAAATCTTTACAATTTACTTGTGATGGATTTTAGTAGCCTTTAAAAAGCTGTTATTAATCCCATTGTAATGCTGCCTTCTATGAAATAGTATAAAGTTTAAGCACCACTGCAATTTTAGTACTTATATATAATTTGTCTTTTTGTAATACGCCCACGCAGTCAAATGAGGACATCTTTCTTGCTCTTCCTGACACATCCAACACCCAGCCAGCCTCATTTGCATATAAACAGTGCATACCACTCTTGTATATACTGTATATGTATATGTGTGTGCGCATATGTAACACCACAGGCATTCTGCATTATTCTACGCACAAGGGAACTTTAAGCTCAGAAAATTAGATACAGTTACCGCTGTGAAACTAGACAAGGCCACAAAACTAATCACAACCACCCATATATACAGCAATTAAAATAAATAAAAGGATAATCACTAAAGTATTGTTGTTTGGAAATGAAAATCGGGAGTGAAAAGGCATTTAGGTCATGGATAAATATCTTTTAGCAGTATCTGAAACTTTGTTGTTGTGCATCTCGTTATTATCTTATTGTTATCACAGGTGTTATTAGTAAAAGCGAAAAGAAGCCCATATCATTATTTTAATAAGAGCAATAATTAAGTGACAACTTGAAAAGTCTTCTAGTCTAACAATGTGTAGTCATGGCTCATAGTAACCTGCATAGAATTAACACTCAAATCTGGAGGAGTTTTAGAAAAAAACTATGGAGTAGAATTAGTCTCAAATGGTCACAAATATTATAGTTTGCATATAAATTGGTCTAGAGGTCCCAGATGTCACTGGCCGAGAGGCGAGGTATACCCTGGACAGCTTGGAAAAGCCCCTTGTTGGCCGATAGGTTTGAACCCAGAACCTTCTTGCTTTGAGGCATCAGTGCTAACCACCACACCAGTATTTTGTACATGTTCAAATCACAACATATTCACTTGAGGATCCTGAAACACACGTTTGTGACCATTTTGACCACTGTTCACTGCTATGCTACTACACAGCATGTAGCAGCTAAAGAGGCAGATATGTCTTTCATATTGGTGATATCCAAACTTAATTGTAATTGTATTTACAATGTGCTATCAGGGATTTCTTTTAATTTTTGCTTTTGGATATGGTAGATGGCTGAAAATATGTATAAATATGTATAAATATGGTTATATTTCCTAGCCTGTCAATGCACTGGTTGGGTGAATAAGCATCTGTTCAAAACATGACATAGTTCAAGGTCTCAGTAAATTACTTGGGAGTATAATTTACAGTAGCTTAATTGTGGGACAGTCTGTAAGTAGGGTGTTAACTGAATTAGACATGGTTTTTGCAAGGACTAATGCTAAATCTGCTTGAGCATGTTGAAGTGCCAAAATAAAAAGCACAGTTGAGAACTGAATAAATCTGGCCCTGGCTGAGATATCTTGCACACTGCTCTAAAAGGAGTGGAGTGACCTTGTAACACTTGGGAATGTTATCTTGAGATGGATTTGCTTTATATTGATAACTCTCCCACCTTGGGCCTCTTATTAAAAAAATAAATAATAATAAAACACTTTAACCGGGATGAAAATATTCTAAAAGTGTGTAAAGCGTGGCCTTGAGAAAATGGAAAATATTAAATACAGAGGACAACCTCTGCATAAAAATAACGCTCGTACGATGCACAAGGTTACACAAAATTGCCCAAACATGGAGTGATTTAGTTGTTTGCTTTGCTTTTTGCTTGAGACATGAGTGTGACATGTTGTGTGTAAGAACATTTGACCGCAATTTATAATGTTTTTTTTTTTTATATAATCTTTCAGCCACGATAGTCAAATCAGCTAATTAACTGCACACTGAATGGTATCTACATAAGTAATAGCAGGGTAAGTGGATCAGACAGCGTAGCACTTCATACTGTGTATGAGCCACTAAAAGCAACAACCTGATGAATGGGCTGCATGTTAATTTTTAAAAGACAGATGGACACGATGTGGACCACTTGTGTGAGTGTGTGTGTGTGTGTACAAGATTATTGAGCTTTTATCTGGATTTGAGCTAATGAATAATGTGCCTAAAAATAGGCAGAATATTCATGGAAACACATTAATGACAATTCATTAAGTCTGCATAGCCCCTAATTTAACAAATGAAAACATGTAGTGTGTATCTAAGCACAAATCTTTAATTTGATACACGTGTGGAAGAGCAGTGCAGTTCCTTATGACAACTTTAAAGTGGTTAAGAGCATGAGTAGATCCACACAAAACTGTGTAATAAAATGTCCAACTTTAGCATAAATAAATGTGCCAAACAAGATTATGGTCTCTATAGCTAAATCGTCCATTCTTGTCAACTGTAGGAGTTTATGTAATGTATCTGATACAAATTTATGGAGCCCCAATTTCATGCATAAATAAGGGTGTGCCTTGTTTGAGTGGCAGACTAGATGTCACCCACTTAATTCAGCTTCACGTGAGACTACGTAACCTACACACGTAACCTACGCCAATGCAAGCCATTTATACTTGTGCGCTCGTCAGTCTGGCTTGCTCTGTAAAAACACTACCCAAACGCTAGCTAGCGCTATGAGTTTTATTTTTTTCACTTCCTGCTTCACATTCAACCATGGCTAATGAAACTCCCAAAAGACAAGTCGTATAAATGTTTGTATGTCCAAACCTCCTCAGTTAACCTTTAGGCGATCAATTCTAAAACAATCAGTTCAAAAATTGTGGCGATAGAGAATCAGCTGGACATACTAAAGGTGAAGTGCGTCACTACCAAGTGGAGCAATCACAGCTCTTGTAGTACGCTTAGGGGGAGGTGCACTTCAGGCTATGACTGACGCCGAAGCATAAACTGTTTATTACTCTCCATGTCTTTGACCGTTTTTTTTTTTCAAAGGGAGTTAATCATAATTCACAGTACTATGTTATGTTTAGTTGATGCCATGATAGGCATTGACTTCAACTAGCAACGTTTAGTGCCTTTTTAAGCTGGTTTGTTTGGGCTGTTGAGAAAGAAAATTTGAAGTTAGCAAAACATGCTGTTGATTAACTTAAAATGCAAAATATTCTGACTGGTTGTTAAAACATATGCAGTAAACCGGACTAAACTACGCACTAAACACAGTCAGTCATGAGCTACATGAGAGTCCTTCCACAGAGAAATATTTCCACCTGTCTGCAGAGAAAAGAGCGCCCAAAAAGTCACCTAAAGGTCAACAAATCTACCAAGAAAATCACTAAGGATGTGACCATGCTGCCTTATACTCAAGCCGAAAAGCACCGGCAGGCCGCTTGGGAGCATTTAGGAGCACTTCGACCCTTCGCATTTGTTCTGTTTTTATGACAACCATATTGCAACAACATAACACTTGACAGCGAGATTTAGTGTCTGCCGATCTGCTCCCATGAATGGCTTTCTGTCTTTGTTGTGGTAATTGTCGTCCACCATATCATAGAGCTCATAGGACAGGATAGCCAGACACTACTAGAGCAAGCTTCTGCTCCATATACTTGGTTACCAGTGTGTTGAGTCGCCAACCGTCCTCTTCAAGTATTTTAAAAGCCAATCCCAGAACATTGAACGCCAACCCCTTTTGCCATTCATACTGTGACAATTAATGACACTTCTTTGAAATTAAAATGCTTAAGCAATTAATATTTTTCATAATCCTCATTTGGATAGATTCCTGTCTTTTACACTTGAAAGAGGTCCAGTAATTCAGTGGAAAACAGTTTCCACTGGTGGAAATGGTTTAGTCACTGCAGTTTCCCATCGTTGCTAGGTAACATGTACTTTTTTTTTTCCCAGCTGCACTGTTGTTCAACAACTCAGCATGATATTGTCTGGGGAGAAAAGTGCCACATATTTGCAGCACTTCCTGCTCAAGCGAAGAGCTAACAGCATGCGCCCACAGCATAAACTTGCCAAATTCTCTCAATCATTGGATCTGACAGACACTTACTTTTTATTTATTTATTTATTTTTTGGTTTAGAGAGGGGGCAATGGTGCAAAGTACTGCCCGACCAAAGTACCTCCATTGGTGGCTCGACTCTTATGAGAGCATTATAAATCTGGACTATGGTAATAGAGTGGCCAGCCTCTCAGGCCTGGAAATGACTTATTATGTGTCAGTATTTTTTCTTTCCTCTTCAAGGTATTTTGGCTTGAAGTGTAAATAATTAATTTCCCTATTTAAAGAGTGTCATGTTTGATTTATATCCACAGAGGTGCAGCGGGGTGACTGTATAGGGGTGGCATTCACTTCTCAGTGACGGAAATACCTTCATCCTGAACTGGATGAGAACATAGAAGAAGAAACTGCAGAGAAGTATACAATACATACGTTTCATATGACGGTGATGTGAGAAATAAATATGTAAATACAACCTTTAAGACTCTTACGTAGAAATTAAAAATCAAAAGAAGCTCTACTGTAACAGACATGATTAAATTTCACAGCATAGATTGCAAATAAATGTATAGTTTAACCTTTTAGAAGAAAATGTTACAGTAATAAACAAACTAAACCTTCTCAGCAAGAGCAGAGCAATCAGGTTTTTATCATGAATCTCTCTGTTCAGTACTTAATCCATGGCTTCAACTTCCGTCAAGCTCCGTTTTGTCAAATACAGAAACTCAGTACAGACATACTGTACATCACCAGCAAATAACACCAGAAAATGTGAAAACACACTGCCTGTGGAAAACTCAGATGTTTCTAAGGGACCCTAGAAAGTTATGTTAAGGGTTCAAATAAATGCCTAAATACACTGCCTGGCCAAAAAATCTTTCCTGGATTTGACTAGCAAATAGGGACAGGCCTCCTATCTCTCAGCTGGCAACAAGTTATTTACTGATGCAATGAGTAGCTTCCCATTACTTTAACAACAAAAGACGTTAGTCTGTTTGAGAAGGGTCAAATCATTGGCATTCATCAAGCAGAGAAAACACATATTGGAGATTGCAGAAACTACTAAAATTAGCTTAAGAACTGTCGAACGCATTATTAAGAACTGAAAGGATAGTTGGGAACTATCGTCTTCGAGGACGAAATGTGGCCAGATCCTGATGGATCATCATCAGCGCTCACTTAAATGTTTGGTGAAATCAAATCAAAGAAAAAAACAGTAGAACTCAGGGTTATGTTTAATAGTGAAAGTAAGAGCATTTCCACACGTACAATGCGAAGGGAACTCAAGGGATTGGGACTGAACAGCTGTGTAGTCTTAAGAAAACCACTAATCAGTGAGGCTAATTGGAAAAAAAGGCTTCAGTTTGCTAAGGACCATAAGGATTAGACTCTGGAGCAATGGAAGAAGGTCATGTGGTCTGATGAGTCCAGATTTACTCTGTTCCAGGTTGATGGACACGTCAGGGTAAAACAGAAGCAGATGAAGGGATGCACCCATCATGCCTAGTGCCTACTGTGCAAGCCTGTAGGGGCAGTGCTATGATCTGGGCTCGTTGCAGTTGGGTGAATGACCAGGTTACTCCACCAGTGGATCTTTTTTCCCCTGATGGCATGGGCATATTCCAAGATGACATTGCCAGGGTTCATCAGGCTCAAATTGTGAAAGAGTGGTTCAGGGAGCATGAGACATCATTTTCACACATGGATTGGCCACCACAGAGTCCAGACCATAACCCCACTGAGAACCAAGACAAGGTCCCTATCTAACTTGTGGAGAAGCCATAACTACAATGTCTAACACCACCTTTACATAAAAATACTGCACATACAGGTCAATCAGTCTAATAAAAACCTGCTGAAAAACACTTAAAGTTTGAAATCTACAAAGACTCATGAACCTCAAATGTGAGTTGGCATCAGTGCAGCAACACAATCGGTTCAGTGTTCTCCAGTTCGCCTACTATAAAACACACGATTGATATTTTTCAAGCATTATGATGTTACTAGGTAGTTTATGATAACTAAACAATTATCCAGTAGACCTAAGATAACCTGTCCTGTCTATACTCAAGAAAAAACTCTGTAAAGCTTTTGAATGCCCTCACTGGGGTTTGCGCCAAACCAGCCTTTGTGTTCATGCCAGTTCTGGGGATGTTCTTGGATAGTTGAGCATCCTTCTCGCCCCAGTCTTATCTTGTCCTTTCTCCATTTCTCCATATAATACATTTATGTCTTCTTTTGCTTTTATCTCCTTTGTGTTTCTTGGTTCTGTTGTACCTGTGATTCCAGTTCTCTGTCTCCTTGCTGCTCCTTTCTTGTCTCCTTTGTCCGTTTCGCCTGTAAGAACAGTTGCCAAACATGATGCTTCTCTACAAGTCTGTCCAGAGACAGAGAGGGAAGTGATTCACTGAAGGTCAGCCCTTATCTTTCATTCTCTTCTCTCTCTTTCTCTGTCTGCTCCCTCTCTCTCTACACACACACGCACCCACACACACACCCCATGCATTCAGATTATAACTAGTTTCAGATGGGAGCTTTGAAGCCATGGAAGGCTGGTTTTCTTTCATCCCAACATTGACTCATGTTACATTTTCATAATTTGGTAATTTCATGAATATGTAATGCCTTCCTGTTGACCTGACTAATACGAAGAAGACGCACTGACACATACACACAAATACACATAAATACACATACTCATACTCGCCCACATTTTCTCAAAGGAAAATAGGAGATATGACTGAAAAAATAACTACTGGTACTGGATGATATTTTGGAGGGACACGGCGTATTTTCACAACGCTGTAGCATTTCAGATATTACACAACGTATTTATCACACGCCACTTGATCTGGCTTGGTTCAAAGCTATTAGGATGATAATCTTAAATGATTAACTGTCCATATGTGACTGCAACAAAATCTATGGGAGTGTTTAGTTGACGCAGGAGTGGCAGTGCAACGTTCCACTTTCCGCAAGCTACTTACTGTACAATGACGGCCATTACCTGTACACAAAGCAACGTCAAAGCCAAGAGTTATTTAAGGGCAAACTGGACTTTTGTGGCAGCAGTGGTTTAAGGTTTATAAAAGGAAGCGTTAGCAATGTTGGTTAAAAGTACATGTGAAGAAAAGCTCTTTTTGTAAAGTCTGTTTGATGCATTGGTGCAAAGCTCAAGTGTAATTTCCTCAGTCATGCCCAAATTACAAATAACACCTAAATTCCTCAGCAACTAGACTTCAGTGTGAGTTACGAATGACTGTGAATTATTTGTATTAATTTCTAGGCTCAGCCTTCAAATGTCTATTTCTCGAGCTATTGGAGTTACAGTGACTTCTACAGTAAACCATGAAACTTTAAACACAAGGTCATTATGACAACATGCATGGCAGTGAGTCAGTGCTAGTGTTATCCTCTTACAGAGATTAGTCACATTATCATTTAAATTTTTCCATTTCCGTTTAAATCAGCGTCATCAACAAAGACATGCTTCAGTGAGAAAGAGGATAAGAGGACAACAAATAACTGCTTCTAGATGGAGTGCAAGAAGAAAAGGGCACGTTCTAAAGGGTCAAAAAGAGCAAAAAGGACAATGAACTTTATATTTTCCTTCACACTGAGCACTCTGTTGTCACGACCAATCTGTGATATTCTGTGGTTTAAAAAAAAATAGAACAGCTGTCAAATAAAGGAAAAGTGAAAGAGTGCAGTGTGTGATTGGCTAAATGGTGCTGGTTTGTATGGTACCCCGCCGCCACCCCACGCGTCCCTCTTTCTCTCTGTCTTTGGCCCCTGCACCTCTCCACAAGTCCCTCTTTTCTTTCCATCCCTCGTTATCAGCCAGGGTGCAGGCATGGGGACCGCCCGCAGTGCGGTGCCCACGAGGCTCAAACCGCCTGCCTGCCTCCCTCCTTTCTCTCTGTTCTTTCAGCTTGAGGTCGAACACCATCGGGGGGTGCGATTGAGTGTGATAAATTGCTAAGGACAGCACGCACTCACTTGGATGCCAGTCGAGGAAAAAAAAAAAAAAAGACACCAGAAAGTGTGTTCATGAGAATTTGTCACTCGCATGCAGACATGCAGGTGATCCCGCTGACATTTTAAGCACCCAACTCTCACAAGTATGGCCAAGTACGCCAATGAACAGAAAACAAAACGTGGACAGTTTCCATTTCCAAGTGGATGTACGACTTGTGTGGGCACCTTTCCCCGTTTAGTAACTTCACTTAATTACAAACTTACTGAGAATGGCAGCTGAAGCTTACTTAATATGGATGTGTGACTGCACATGTTTGCGTGCACATCAGTTCTGGTGTGTGTGTGTGTGTGTCTGAACCTCCACCTCTGTCTAATGAAGATGTTAACAAGGATGACAATTACTGTTGGCAGAAGATCAGCTATTATTAACTAACAGCCCTGCATTTCAAAGCTGCCTGTTAGTCATGTTAAAAGATCACTGTATCTGTGTTTAGAGCAAATTAGACTTAGACTGACACTTACACATTTGAACTTATGTGATTTATTATATTAGGATCATCATAAGTGTCTGAGCATGTTCTGGACTTCATCTGCTGTCAGTAATGTGTGCTGACGTGACTGATCAAGACATGTGTTGGGTGTTTATAAATCAGAGCTCGTGATTCTCTCATGGTGGTATTTTTGGTTCCTGTGCGTAGTTACAGATGCATGAATTTGTTATCGGATCAACAATTGTCAGGGACCAGCTGGAACGCCTTCTGATAGCAAATCCAGTTCCGCAGACTGGACGTCAACACCAGCGCCAACGCCAATGTTAATTTTGAATTATGGTTATTCCTTTTGACAATAGGCACTCCTTATTTATTTAAAATACCATGTCCTCTAAGCATGTTACACCTACAGCTGTTTCCAGCCTTTCTGTATGGTTGCCATGGCTATTTGTGTTAGTGATCCATGAGGCAGGTTAGTGGACAAGATGGTGTCCATGTCCCAACAACAGATAAACAGTAAAACCAATAAGTATTACCAGTTAGAAAGGAACTATTGGTCCTTCTTAACTACCTTAAGACTTAAGGCTCATTTAAGGTACTGTGGGACATAGACACACACACGTAACCTGTGTGTGTAGCCTACGCTGCAGCAAGCCGTTTATACTTGTGCGCTTGTCAGTCTGGCTCGCTCTGTAAAAACGCCACCCGAATGCAAGTCAACGCTGCGTCTTTTTTGCCAGTCGTGTTAATTTTTGTTTCCACTCCCTGCTTCACTTTCACCTGTTGCGACTGAAACTGTCGCCAAAACTTCGCCGAAGACAAGTCGTACAAATGTTTGTATCTCCGAACCTCCTCAGTTAACCTTTCCTCAGTGTGTTCCACCTGCATTGATCCACAACATTTAGAAAATTGCAGAGACAGAGAAGTAGCAGGAAATACTAAAGCAGAAACAGGGTCTGCGTCGGGTCTGCGTAAGCTCTGCAGCTCTTGCTGTAGCTATGTCAAAATCGTCAGTTCATCCAGAAATATCCGCCTATTAGCTTTAGCACAGCTTCCCACTCTCTCCACTGAATAGAAGCACGTCACAAAAATACTGATTAGTTTTGAGAAAATAAACAAAATCGTTGGCAATTAATACGAACAGGACTGAACACAACGGGAACGTTAGTTATTAACACAAAAGATCTGGTTAGTTATTAAACATAAAATAAGTTCCTTCAACCCTTAACATTATTTTTATCCAATGATAAACAATGTATCACAACATTTCATCATAGTTCTCGTCGTGAAATTGTGGTTTCTTTTTTGTTTTTCATATTTTTTTTTTATTTACAGAGTTAACACTGACAACCTCCCAGGGCACATTTATAAAAAGGAAACTTGCCTCAAAAATGTCATGGGATATACACAAAGCTGGAAATGTACACACTCGCATGCCCTTGGTTGCAATGAAAAGCAATGAAAATCAATGCCAAAGGAAAAAAAAACAACATAATGAGTTGCATCTGGCCACTAGGAATAAGGACAAAGAACACACCCACATGCACACACACAAAGAAATGTTATTTACAGTGACTGTATTTGCGTGAAAACACCACTTAAGAGCGCTTGAGTTTTACCACCAACTGTTGCCCCAAATGCTGTGTTGAATAACCACCACAGAACCTTTGTTATGTTGTGTGTCCATTTGTTATTTTATGTGAACTGTGATTTTGTATTAAATGACATTAATAATTAAAGCTACTGTTCAGAACATATCTGAGAGCAGGTGAGGATTTTTGTGGTTACAGCGCTGCTAGCACGTGGCATTTCATAGCTACTATGGGTCGGTGTGGATCCAGAGTTTGGTCTAGGACAGTGAAGGATTAACAAATGCAGTTTTTGTTTTATTTATGAATGTTTGATCAAGAAAAGATTTTGTTTAAGCCGCAAAGGAAAGATGAGCATGAGTAGGAACTAAAATTTTCGACTAGAATTAGAATTATTTAGACTATAATATTTTCTTATGCGTCCTTACAAATCACCTTGCCCTCTAGAGCTGTCTTTGTTTAAGTTGTAAATCGTCAGTTGTTGGCATTGTACAGTAAATAAGAGCACTAACTGATATCAGAATGATCGACCTTAAAGAGTCTCGGGTCTATTCTCTGTTAACAGACGAGCATATGCTGGAGTTTTGCTTTTTTCTGGGCTGGACTTTTGTTTTCATCTCTTTTATGCACCTAATTGTACCACTTGCTCCCAGAGGAATCACAATCCACATTTAATCAGCAACATATTGTAAGTTTTGATTAATTTTCCCATCTCACTCATCATTCTTCATTCATGCCCTCTTTTCATTGTTTCCCTCTTTCTTCACCATATTATTTCTTGGCCTCCATTTGTGTGGCAACTGTTATGCCGACAAGGAATGATGCGGGCACTTGATTTGCCGTTTTCCGTCCTGATTTAAGCGCTATTCATTTTTCCCCCCTATAAATGATGGAGTGAGTGTATCCTTCAATCATGCACCAGTCATTTGTTCAATGGTGCATTCAGGTGGTAGCCTAACCCTTCAATTGTTTATTCCTTCTCTCTCTAATGGACTGTAAACACTCATCTGTCTATCTATCACCTCATGGAGTACCTCAAGGATCCATGTTCGGTCCCATTTTATTTTTTGTTTGTATGTTTGAACAACTTGTTGTTCCTGTTTTATGACTCCCTGCTGTACCATTGTCAAAAGACTCTAATCTGGCCTTCTTTGTTTGTATTACTGTGCAGAGCTGACTCTAGGCATAGGTGATACAGGCAGTCTGCTGGAAGCCCTTTAAAGCCATACCATAATTTCAAAGGGAGAATTAAAGCATCATATATCTGTATTAAAGAGAACACCAATCTATGCCAATCCAGTGTGGTAAAGAGGTAAAATGTTATTTTAAATTGTCGACAAAATAGGTGTAAAATAAGATTTGCCCAAGGTCAAGACAACCGCAATGTGAAGAAGGAAAACTGGCACCATCACTTCATAATTATTGCAGCGTAACCTCGACAGTTACGAGGATATGCAGAGGGCAGATTTGTATAGCACTACCTATTGGTACTCAAAGCACTTATGCATCCACCCATTCGTTCACTGTCCCATGGTGATTTAAAGTTGGAAAGTGCGGGACTCAGCTTTCCTAATGTCATTTAATCAGTTGTAAATATTATATATACATGGTTTCAGCTGGGATTAAATATACCTTTGTCTGCATGTTGTGTTTATTTTTACTTATATATTTTGTTGTAGTTCACTAGTTTTTGTATGATCTTTTTCCACTCCATGAGTGGCAGACCAGTGATAGCATCTGCTATACACAGGGAAAAAATAACCAAACAAACAAAAGGAAGAGGAAAACACTTAAGGAGAAGGCTGTTGTTCCACTGACAGCACCGGCTCAGATGTAATTCAGGTATATGTTCTGCTCTCTCAGACTGAAGGGAATATAAACAACATGAAGTGATACTCAGGGGACTGAGTGATGTTAACACAGTTTTCTGAATGAAATATAATGAAATCTTTTTTTTTAACAGTTCCTCTCATAACTTTAAAGCCCTTTTTATTTTTACTAAGCTGAGAAATCCAACGTTAATCGGCCTAAAGCTTTGTTCTGCAGTTAACTTCCTCCATGTCAAGATGCCACTGTCAATAATAATTATTATTTTCACCTTGATTAGCTTAATACAAGCTGACTTGTCAGATTGAACATGTATGAACATATCCTACATGCATAAAAATACATTTAGTATGAGGCAGACATAAATATTTATAATTTCTCTCTTTTGGCCGTTGTTTTTGTTGTCTTTGTTGTGTGTGTATAGTCCTGCTGTCTATGCCCAGCTGACAGGCATATTGGCACCCTCAGCTGAACTACTACTGGTGTGTTGTTGTTGTTTTTAACTTGCTACTGTACATCTTCAAGAAATCCTGGAACCTACTGGCCTGTATGTATTATTTAGGTCATGCAGCTACTTAGCTACAGCAGTGATACGGGCAGTTTTCGTGCACACTTGTGTTCACTAGGAGATTTTATAGGCCTCAGCCATTGAAATATGAATATTTGCTCTGCACAGTCCTTGCTCCTCCATCTGGTTCATAATAAAGACTGCGTTACCTGTGGTCCACATCTGGAGGTTCAGAAACGTATATGATGAGTTCCTTGTATATCCTTTAGATCAAGCACTGCACCACCACTCTGATTGGTGCATTGCAGAGCCTTTAAAATACACAGTAATGGAAGCTGCATGCAGCAAAGACAAAGTAGCAGTTATTCGTTAAGATGACTTGAGTCCAGGTGGCTGGTCTTTACTGTCTCAATGAGAGAGAGAAAATAGAGAAAATAATTTTGGTTTCCTTCCAATAGTTTGAACAATAATGGCAGTTCCTAAATGCACCGGACTTTGCTGAGAGGAGGCAGACGGTAGACGGTAGCCTGCCTGCTTGCTGAAATAGTGGAATAAAGCAAAATTGAGAGACAGGTGTTGTTGGGATTAGTTGAGTCAGCCAGCCGGGGAGCGATAAAAACAAATGTAACCCAAAGGGGTTTTCCGTCCTCCCTCTTTCTTTACATTCATCTTTTTCATAACTCTAAATTTGGGAAGCATCCTTTCCTAATTTGTCATGCCCGAAAAAGCCACTTGCCAGGCCTCAATATAAAAGAATCTCTTTGACACTTTTCCTCACATAAATAAATGGTGGAGTGATTTTCAAGTTGCGTAAGTTTAACTGTTGGCATTTAGACTTTATATGGAGTTAAAATGAGTTGATTTGCACCTTATTAATGGTGCTATTTATCACCAGCTGCTTGGAGTGGGCTGCTTTAGTATTTTAACTTTAAGTATGAACTCAGAGATGATGGCCACTTATCATTTGAATGTCTGTGCTCTTATTTCACTAAGATGACTTCTTTTCTGCTCACTGGGTCTTGTCTCCACAAATGAAGATGCTTTTGAAAAATAAATAACACCATGAACATGAAGAGAAAAATAATAAAGCACACACTATGGATCAGTCATATGAGTCCTTGATGGATGGCTTAATGGATTCTCATCATCTCAAGTGGCTGAAATCTTTGCAAACTATTGCAGCTTTAATATATGAAAACAAAAAACACAACATGAAACCTTTTTTAAATCTAACATGTGTCCGGCTAGGTTTCTTTTTGTACGTGAAATGCAGCAGTTGCATCTTTCTCACCGGCTCCTTTTATTTTTTTCCATTTCCATGGTGATCCAGTTGATGGAGGAAGTATTTTTCTAATCTGGAGACTTAAACAGGAGCACAGCCTGCAGTCTCCATTAAGACCTGTTGTACCTCTCTTTTTTTTCTCTCTCTCATGCTTTTTCTTGACTTTCTTCCAGTCTTCTCTCATTTTTGCTCTATCCCTACCTCTGTTAATTAAGAGAGGTGAAAGGGAGCAGAGATTAGTCTCGTTAAATGGCCACCGACATGTCTTGCAAGTTAATCAAGCCGCCAAAAAGTTCTGGTCTGCCTCCTAGCGACGATGCGGATGCTCAGGGAATGCTTAATGTGACACAGCAACAAACGTGGAATGAAATATTATTATTTCTTCCTGACTTTATTTTGTTGGTGGTAAAAGTAAAGCTATTGTCCTCGTCAAAAAATAGAAACATTGGTTGATGCTCGATTAATCAGCTGAGAAAGGGCTCTTGCAGCTCAAAATATGACTGTTGGCTTTCAGGATGGTGGATGTTGCATGATGGTATTACAGGCCACAACATAATGAATTGCATTGAAGTCTTATTTCCTGGTAAATGTAATATGTATGGGCGGCACAGTGGCGAGGTGGTTAGCACTGATGATGGATTGGTGATTCTAAATTGGCCGTAGGTGTGCATGTCTCTCTGTGTTAGCCCTGCGATAGACTGGCGACCTGTCCAGGGTCTCGCCCAATGACAGCTGGGAAAGGCTCCAGCAGACCCCCACGACAATTAACAGGAATAAGCCGGTACAGAACAGTGATGAATTAATGTAATACATATGCTGCAGAAAGAAGACCTTGAAACTGTTGTGGAGGTTAAACCTCTTATAACTGGGGTGTACAGTCATTTGTTTTAGCTACATTCTTGTGTTGTAATCAGACATCATTATCAATAAGTTATTTATTCATTCTTCTTCAATACCCGTTTAGTCCCGTTAAGGGTCACGGGGATCTGCTGGAGGGGTACAGTCCATCGCAGGGCCAACACTGAGAGGCAGCAACCATTCACACTTACACCCACGGACAATTTAGAATCACAAGTTAACCTAATGAGCATGTCTTCGGATGGTGTGAGGAAGCTGGAAAGGCCAGCCTGCCCATGGATTCGAACCAGTAAGTTTCTTGCTGTGAAGCATCAGTGCTAACCACCTTTCCACTGTGCCGTTATTTTATCAGGCAAAAGAAACCATAACAGTTATTTCCAACTTCAACCAAACCGTTTTAATTCTAATGAATCCTTGACAGTAGCGATGGGGCATCTGCAAACGCTTTGGAAGTCACTGACACGGTCCTGTTGACAAGGATGTCAGAAGGGACCAGAAAAAGACTCATGTAACCTATTGACAGATAACTCAAGCCAACATGTTTTTTGATGCACGAGTGTACTCGAGGGGGTACCTCTGCATTGCGACATCACTACTGGGTGTTGTTTGAGGTGTAAAACAGCACATTCTTACCACCTAACCACAGAGATGTGGGATGTGATTGAAGGTGCAGACAGGACATTGAAACACTGTTTATCTGCCTGGTATTAAATAATCGCAGTATAGAACGGCATTGTGCTTCTATGAGTTATGGTAAATGGCCTTGCTTTTATATAGCGCTTTTCTACCTATTGGTACTCAAAGCGCTTTTACAGTCAGAGACAAATCTACCCATGCACGCACACATTCACACACCAGTGCCACGCACTGGGAGCAACTGGTTCAGTGTCTTGCTCAAGGACACTTCGACATGTGGCCCCTCCGGGGATCGAACCGCTAACCCTCTGGTTCGTGGACAACCCGCTCCACCTGCTGAGTCACAGTCGCCCCATAGTTTTTATGAAAACTAATAAATGACCAAATGCAGCATGCAGCCATCATTATCTAGTCAAGCAGTGCAGTGTATCTGTGTCATGCGACTCTTTCTGTAATTGGTGTAAAGAATATTAGGGATCAATGGTCCTGAGTAAAGCAGGAGGACGTTTATTGCACTGTAATCAACTCATGAAACCCATCTTGTATCTGTCACCCTCTATTTGTCTCTTTTCATCTGGTGAAGTCAAGCAAAGGTCAGCCACTTGTGTTCGACAGTCCCAGATTACATTTCGTGGACATACACTGTGTGGGAAGTATCCATCTGTCTCCCTTTTTTTTCCTGCTTCTCTCTGCTTCCTTTTCTGACGTTCACAGTTTGTGTCGCTCGCTCTGTTTGTGTGTCTCTTCCTCTGTGGTATAATAACAGGCTTGTCAGTCACTTCTTCTCAGAAGAAAATGACGGACTCTGGGTTTGACTCACAATCCGTAGTAGACAGCAGCTCAAACTGTAGTGCAAAAGAAATGCCAGTTTTAATCAAATAACCGAGAAATAAACACAGCAGGAGTCTGGCCGATGAATATGAAAACACGATATTGGATTTTGTGTTCGCACACAGATATATTTCTGGTAATTAGTCTAATAATCTAATTCTGTTGCATGCTTTTTTTTTTTTTTTTAAATATCAGTAATGTCTGTAGACACAGTTTAAAGGTGTATTCACACGAAGCGACCTGGACTGTCCATGATGGAGTTTGACCCGTCTTAAACAATTCAAAGTAAATGCAGTTTATGCGAATTGATGTAATTATTACACCGTTAACTTACAACTAACCCGCTGCTGACATGATTAGTAGTACCACCGTAGTTTCGATTACTTAATCTATATTTAGTAATTATTATTCATGGCTTTACTGGTCGTCTACTACTTTATGCATTACATACAGATCAGGCATAACATTATAACCACCTAGCTAATATTGTGTAGGTCTCCCTTGTGCCTCCAAAACAGTTGTGACTCATCAGAGAATGGACATGGACCTTATGAGGGTGTCCTGTGGTGTCTGGCAACAGTATGTTGTTAGTGGGGGGCTTGGGGTCCTATGGATTGAGGGGAGGGGCCTCTGTGGATCATCCCACAGCTATTTGATCAGTTTAGGGTCTAGTGAATTTGGAGGCCAGGTCAACACCTTGTGCTGTTTTTCTTGTTTTTTTTTTTTTTTTTTTATTGAATTGTTCCTAACCTGTTTTTTTTATGGGGTGGGGGTGGATGTCTGAGTAACATCCACATTTATTATTATGGCTGATCGGTGTATATACTGTACGACATTGCTTATATATGCAACATGTGTCTGCTCAGCCTCTGCATGTTTGAATAGCTTCCAGTAAAATCTCTGTCTGATTGCATATAATGGGGGATAATCCTCAAACACTGACAAACAGCATTCTGCCGTTAAGTTCATAATTATCAAGATGCTGCTTCACTTCTCTGGCTTCTTCGTGTTCAAATAGTAAGAATAATCAGCTACATGGTTATACTTAAGTCATTAGCAAAACAGGTGCTGGAAATTGAAATTATATTCCTCCTTCACTTAAGACTGGTTAGTTAAACATCTAGGGACACCTTACAGAGCTAAGTGTGGGCGCAAAGAGAGAAAACCACACTCGTAATTGGTTTTCAAGAGGAAACAGCTTGGCTAGTTTTTAAATGTAACCACTATAGGAAAGCAAGTACCTTATTAACGGCTCAATAAATATAGTCGAGATTGTTATAAGGATTAAAGAAGATAATGAAGTACTGGAGGTGGTTATTTATCCAAAGTTAGCAAACAACAAAGCCCTAAAACAGGTGGGCTCATAAAAAATTAACAGCTGTAGCTGGCTGCAGTGAAGGTCTGGGAGAGCAGTACCGCTGAAGATACAAAGCGTCTGCTGATGTCTATGGCTCCTCTGGGTGGTCATCGACTGCAAAGGACTTTACACAATATAATGAATGTATTGGTTGTTTTAGTGAATGTGTTCAGTTACTTTTGAACCCTTACACTGTGGTCACTGTAATAAAGGAGCTATAGACTGTAGGCCACACAGTTAGTTTCTTTACTGGTGTACGCAGCAGAGATCTAGCACTTTAATTTAGCTTCTGTTGTTTTATTTTTAATTGAATGTGCTGAAAGAGCTCGAAGAACACAAAATGCATTAACTCACGACAAGTTCCCCGAGCCATCTCAACTCTGTGGATGTCATTCAGAGGGAAATGTATTATGCAGAGAATAAATGTCTTCACTGACAATCTACATTCTCATTCTGGTTTTCAGCCTCATTGTTCAATCTGTTTGTTTTTCACTCCACATAAAGCCGAGGCTCATTTTTCCTACGGTATATAAAATGCAGAAATGTACTGTGCATGGTGGTTAGCACTGATGCCTCACAGCGAGAAGGTCCCAGGTTCAAATCCATGGAGCCATGGGGTGACTGGAGTGTTCAGTGTGGAGTTTGCATGTTCTCCCTGTGTCTGCGTGGGTTTTCTCCAGGTACTCAGACTTTTTTCTCCACTATACAAAGACATGCTCTTCATTGGTGGTTCATTGGTGATTCTAAATTGACCGTAGGTGTTCATGTGAGTGTGAATGGTTGTCTGTGACCTGGGTTAGCCGTGCGAGGCTGAATGCACTGTGCATGTGCTTGCTTGATGGTCTTAGGGTACGAACTAAGACCACCTAACCCGAGAATGAGTCAAGACCAAGACCAGAGCATACCAAGAAAAGACCAAGACTTAGAGGGTGCAAGACCGAGTCAAGACCAAGACCGAGGAGGGGCGAGACCAAGTCCAAGACCAGACTGAATAAACACAAGCTATATGTCTGTTTGTCGTATTGGAAAAAAATAAAAATAAAATGATTTCAAACTGTTGGTAAGGCATATGATCTCGACCGGTCTTGCCAAAAATCCAGAGTCCAGCTCGTCCGAGACTGAGACAAGGCCGAGTTAAAATGCAGTCGATTCCGAGACAAGACCAAGACCTTGAAAAATGTGGTCTTGAGACAAAGACCGATCTGGAGTACTACAACACTACTACAAACACAACAAACCGACATCCATGAACTATGGGTTATGAATGTGGATTGTGACGTTGTTTTTGTCTAGAACAGGAGTTGGCAACCTTAACCACTCAAAGAGCCATCTGGACCAGTTTCTCACAGAAAAGAAAACACCGGGAGCCACAAATCCCTTTGACATTTAAAATAAAGATGGTCACCTTTTACATATACTTTGCGCTTGCCTAATAGGAAATAGCTTTTCAAACCAGCAGGTGGCATTTGTCCATATTTGTACTTTCAGACTACGAAGGTCTACAAACACTTGTATAGAGCTGGCTTCCTATGTATCACACTGATCAATTGGTCCACAGTTTCTTCATTTGGATGGCCATGTTGTTATGTGTATTGGCATTTGTGATTAGATTTTATGGAGATTCACAAGAAGACTAAGTGAATTCTGACAACTCTGATGTGGTGAGTGATTTTTTTGTCTGCATGTGTATTTGTAGTGTCTACCCAAAACTTTTGTGTCACCATTTATTATTACCTTCTGAATCAATTTCATTCTTTTTATGCAGAAACAGGCCAGTCCACCAAAGAAAATGACCCTAACTAGTCTTAATCGCCCTTTCTTATTTCCTTCCCTGCTGCTTTCCTACCTTATTTCCTTCCCTCATGAGTGACTGGTGAAAACAACTTTGGAAAGAACACAGCATAAAACTATCTGGAATAAAAAAAATAATGAGCTCTCAACTGAGAAGTTCCTGGCACTTTTTTTTTTTGTTCCCAGAGAGGTTGTGAGTCACATTTAAGATCATGATTCACAGTCGCACTCAAAAAAAAAAAAAACACGACAGATGAGAATTTATGTACTTCGCTCGCTTCTTATTATACAAACTCCCACTTTTGTTCACACTGAACATACGCTTTTATTCACTCATAACTTTTTGTTTTCACTGTGAACTGCTTAATTAGAGTTGTCACCTTCTTATGTCAGACTTTTAAATATTTTAATCCCAGCAGGATACAGTTCATCCTTAATGATCTCTTTCTCTGCTGCAACATGAAATAATGATGGCACATCTCTTTCTTCAGTCAGACACTAATGATGTTAGTGAATATGCTACAAGTAAGATAATTATCGGTGTCGTTCACAGTTATGCGGCCACTCGCTCTAAATGGTCAAGACATCGTAGTTGCCCTTAATAGCATTGATTAACATTAACCGAACTTCTGCTGGATCGCAGACAACTTAAAGCGCACGGTTTTGATTGTAATATGTCAAAGGTTCTCTGGTTCAATTCCCTCTTGATCCCAATCTTTACAGTACTCTGAATATTATGCATTTATTTATTTATTCTTTGCATCATATACAGCTTTTTCCCTTAGTCTGCAGTAATGATATAACCTATATACCAATACGACAACACAATATCAAATTCCCACTGGTTATCATTAAAGTTTCACAAGCCAATTTACATACGGTCATTTACATTTTTTTGTAATGCATAAAGTACATTTTTTTGGTACCTGATTCATCATTCATGAATAAGAGCATACAGACCCCTTATAGCTATAAATGTAAAGCAGTTCATTTTGCATTGAGGGTCCGTATTCTACAGACCATTTCGCAGATAATGTGCAACAACTTGTTTCATTAACATATCTGAATCCCTCTGAATGCCACGGACCGCTTTTAATTAGTAAAACAACTGTACAATGTGTGTGTGTGTGTAAAAGGGAGAGAGGGTATGTTTATCTGAGTGTCTGTTTATTCTTTTTGCACATTTGTCTTTTCAACACCTGTGTGTGCACGACCGCGTTTCTCTGCCGTGGCGCCCGGGGCTGCTGCCGCTGCCCCTTCTTTATAATGCTGTAATTGTGCTCTGAATTGCCATTTTTTTGTGAAAGCTCATTGCAGGCCAGAGTGCAGTAACAACTGTGGCATTTTCAATCAGGATGGTTCTTTTCCATTGCTGCTCTGTCCTCATTTTTAACATAACAGTAAAGTAGACTAAGGTGAAATAAAGTGCTGTGCTTGGCACCTCGGAGTGAATCTCTGAGAAGAGGCTTGATGTAAAATATGACAGTGTGGATAAAGTTTATACTGCATGTATATGCAGTAGTTAGCTGTGATTAGTTAGCTGGTATACATGAGAAATGCCTTACTACTTACGACTTTCTCCTCTTCTTGCATACACTCTGTTTATGCATGCACACACAAAACTTTGTGAATTTTCCAGGGCTCCCTACATCGAGAAACCTCCCTCCTCATAATAACAGACTGAAGTAATAACTGCGAGTGGTGCACTTGGTTGTCCTGGTGATGAATGGTCTCCTGGGCAACACAGGAAGTCCATCTGGGAAGAAATCTGAAGGAGGAAGTAGATAACGGAGATGGAGGAGACACATACGCTACCTGATTTATTCGTTCTCATCCATCACTTAAAACTCACAACTATTGGTTTCCACAGTGGGTAAATGGCCACTAAGCTATTTTGGGCTTTTATAGCGGAACAAGCAACAAGAAAGTAGGCTCACGTAACAAGAAAATCAGCCAAACGTTTTGGCTCTTGGAATGAGAAAACCAAAAATAGTAGTTCGAATTGAATGTGAGAACAGCAGCAGCAAATAAAACTGGCTGAGCGTGTCGTTTTGTCTCTTTCATTCTTTTTCTCTTCTTCTTTCCTCAGGCTCCGTCGTTTTTTTCCCGCACTCTACGCCGTACTTCATTTTTCTGTCAGAAAACTGGGATCCAGAAGTTAAGCGTTTAAGTCATGTTAATGACTGCAGTCACTTACCGTCGCACGGGTTATCAGAGCGGATTCAGTATGACAGTGAATAGTGTCACAGGGATTTCCATGTAGCCTCCTAACGTGTCTTTGTACGCCCTCACTAATCTGGATGTGTACAACTGAGATATTGCACATGCATTTCTTTTTTTTTTCAACTCACACTCAGTGATTAGTAAACAGCTCAGTCCTCTAACATGAAGATCAAAGGGAATTTTCAATGTCATGCTAAAAATTGCTCATCCTCAGAGTCTGTCTTCGGGTACGGGTTTTTTGTGAGTGTGAGGCTCCGCGTGTAGGGTGTACTGTATTCTGCATTACAGAAACGGCAGATTAAGAGGGTAACACAGGTTGTTAGTGTATATTTGAGTAAAGAAAGGTACATTCATTATAGATATGCTTCAGAGAGTGCTGTAAAGGTTGGCCTTTTACTACATTTTAGCACCTTATTTATCAAATTTGAATATGAACACATTTCCCAGCACTTCCCAACAGTTTCCTTGCGCTTAATGTAAGTGCAAGGGACTGAACATACAGTCAGGTGAGTGACAGGACTGTATAGATTGAGTGGGGAAATGCAGCAGATGCATACGGTTTCCTGTAGGCTTCCAGAGCTAATGGTTGGAAGAGTACTAACATGATGTCAGTTATATGCACTAAGCTTCTGAGTCATCCAGATCTCAACCACACAGCAGCACTTGAACAGGAGAGTTTTATAGCAACGTTTCTCTGGGGCAGGGAATCCTCATCTGTGTGTCCATTAATCTGATGTTCTATACTGGGGTGTATTAATGGGGTCCAGCCTCGAGTTTGAAGTGTTTTGAGTGATTGGCCATCTCACTATGGCTTAAAGTTCTCAACATTATGTCTTCATCCCAGGGCAGCAGGGTGGGGTAGTGGGTCTAACTGTCGCCTCTAACTGAGCCCCTCTGTGTTATAGACATATACATAGACCCCTCATTGAGTGCTGGACCGTACATCAACATTGCCGCCATATTGGAGGAAGCAGCTCTGTCCCACGAACCAATACGAGTTAATTGAGTGGACTTTATTAAACGTCTTTTACAAAGTATATAAGCATTTACACATTCACACGTGAACGTATGTACTCAGGAAACCGATAGGAACCAAAACCAACGTCTGTAACAGAGTAGTTAATGTTACAGACGTTATTTTTGTTCCTGCCGGTTTCTGAATACATACGTTCACGTGTGAATGTGTAAATGAGAGACATTAACTTGTAACACTTTGTAGAAGACGCTTAATAAAGTTCACTCCATAGACTTGGGTCAGAGCTGCCTCCTCCAATATGGCGGCGAAGTTGACGTATCGCAACAACAGGCTAACCCGCTCAATGAGGCGTCTATGTATATATGTCTGTGTTTACATGTTTGTTCCTGACGAATTAGTGATTCTAAATTTCCTGTGGGTGTGCATGTTTAGCTCTTTGTGTTAGCCCTGTGATAGACTGGCAAGCGGTCCAGCGCACATCCTGTCTCTCGAAATAACAACAAGGATAGCCTTGCAACACAGTGACCCTCTAGAGGATACTATGGTAATGATAATGGATGGATGTCTATTGTCAGTGGTTGAAATACCATATTTTCTCAAATACAGTCAATGTGCAGCTTCAGAACAGGCATTGTTTGACCAGGAAACAGGAACAGGAAATACACTTTACATGCCTCCGGTAAATTGTCAGAGACTGGAAAGATGATAAGATAATAATAAATAAATAAATCAAGTCATACAACCATGCTTTGTTATCTAATCTAGGTTCCAGATACGTAGGTCTTTTCCAATTGTGACCAAATCTACAGGAGCTGCATGTGTATATATATCTATATCTATATCTATATCTATATATCTATATCTATATCTATATCTATATCTATATATATATGAATGACGACTTATTTTACAAGAGAGGGGAGACATGCCATAAGTACAGTCTAAGACCTGCCTGTCTGACTGTCAGAAACGGTCTCTGAGTCCGGGATATCCATCTGTCCAAACATCTAATCATCTGTCTCTTAAACTGCTTACCGAGGCGCTATCCATTTGTGTACGTTCATGTGCTACACTGCAGTTTTAGTATTTGACCTGGAGCATTTAACACATTGAATCCCTTCCATATCTTACCATAGTTGTAGATTTCTGACCCAGATAGCGCTTCAATTTTTTTTTTACATTTACTTATGTCAACTTGTCCTGTCTGTTAACATCTAATCTGAATTTTGTCGAGGAGAAGGTTTGGACCGCTTCCAACTTGAAAATGCTTCACTCATATAAAGCACACATTACTGGAATGAAAATAGAAATTTCAAAGATAGCTTAGGCAAAGAGGATTGCAACAACATATAATGCATTTTTGACCATTAAATTTGACGGTACGTCATTGTTTTGTCCCTACTAGGGCTGGCCAGGATTAAAGAACGCATCTTCGTGATTTCCCAAGCAGCCACTGAAACAACCTGAGGGTAGGTGTAGAATATTTATTTGCAATCTGCACCTGAATGTCCAGTATTATCTGACAGATTAAAGAGAGGTTAGTGTTTGTTTGAGGCACATCTACATATTCTACAGACTGCATAGATGCTTCAGACGTGCTGTTGAACAGGTGGTTGGTTGGGAGGAGACAAAGATGAGTAAAAAAAACCACCTGCACTAGCAGCATCATCAGGGGTCCTCATCTTAGGATCATCACTGCGAGTCGGTCAACTGCAAGCAGGCCGACGCTCCACCAGTGTCCACTTTGCACCTGCACAGTAAGTTTGCATAATGTGTAATTCACGCCTGGCGCACATTATTCATGCAATCCATAGAAAGTAAACAAGTCACAAAGAATATGGACACATATGAAAGAGTCATATTTGGGTTTTCTTTTCAAAAGACAGTAGGAGAGAGACCAAGACAGAATAAAAGTGCAGAGGATTGGGAAGGGTTTGCTGAAAATGAAAGTGGGTCATTGATGTCACTTTTTGATGACAGACCGTGTGTCACCACTGGCCACTCTGTGTCACTCTGCCTCATTCCTCTGGAGAGACTGACACTGACACAGGGACAGGGACTGTCACCGGCCTCAACCCCCTTCTGACACAGTGTGTGTGTGTGTGTGCGTGTGTGATGCTTGCGTACATCGGTGGACATGCCTCCATTCCCCTCATTTGAGTGTCACGCTCGCCGGTGCTCCTGTTAAGTGTATGTGTGCGCTCATGTCTTTTAGCAGTGACACAGTGTAACAGTGCAACACTAAGCTGGTCACACACTGACAGTTGTGAATTCTCCCTGAGGACTCACAAGCAGAGACCAGCGAGCACTGCCCTCTCCCTCCTTGTAACCGCGCACGTCGTGCGTGTAAGGCCATTCTCTGCGCTAGGTTTTACTTTCTGTGTCCAATTCGTCGTTTAGACTTGCACAGCGCCTAAACCGTGTATTGACCCCACTTGAGGTGTGAAACGTGGTAAAATAATTAGGCTCTTATGAAACAGATAAAGTGAAAAAGACTCTTGATAGCTGAGGCTGAAGAGGAAAAATCTATAGGTTTGATTAATTGCTTAAGGTTATCAGCGTTTGAAGCTGTTGCCAAGTGCACAGCAGTCACAGCTTTAAAAGAAAAAAGTCAGAATCTTATTGATTGCCATGCATACTCACAAATATAGGAATTTATTTCTCTCCGGGTACTCTGACTTCCTCCCACCATCCAAAGATGTGCTTGTTAGGTTAATTATTGATTCTAAATTGGCCGTAGGTGTGGGTGTGAATGGTTGTCTGTCCCGCAACCGCTGCACAGATTCTGCATGGTCCGTGCATTGACAAAGTGCCTGTAATGTTCGCATGTTTCTGACCTGTGTCCAGGGGGGTGTACAGTTGAAAAGGTTCTGGTGTGCTGTATCTGGTACAAACGACCTGTGCATGGGTCTTTTTTTGACCACCCCAGCTAACTTCTTTATGTTTTTTTTTCCCTTAAGCCCAGAAACCAACCTGTACTCCTGTGGTGGAGCACTAAACTGCCCAGAGTTTGCTGTTTCTTAGTCAGTCTGTGAGCATATTAAATGATAAAATACATCAACCCACAAAGGTTCTGGCGATCGTAGGTTCTGGAGGGCCCGAGGCCAGGACATAGGTGTGGTGCTATTTCTCCAGTCCAAACTGGTGACATCTGTCCTAGGGTAGATAAAACGGGGGGGCTCCAGGACGGCGTGTAGTATCGCTGATGCACTGTACGGCACGCGTATGGTTGTCACTGCAAAATATGCCATAAGGTAGCCATCTAGGGTCGCCCTGTCTTAACCACTTGCTTTGCCTGTCCTGACAGTGTGTGTCCCTGCGTGCCAGTTCATTAGGTACACCAATGAAAATGAATGCACTCTAATATACTGTAACAGTCCTGTGTTAAATCCCCCATCATGACTGTTGCAACATTCAGTTTATGTTGAGACAATTAAACTCTAAGATGTTTCTGTTATTTAGTCTTAAATGGGGTTGTTGGAATAATAGAAACAACACAACACATTCAGCACCACAAACCACAGCCTCTAAAATGAAAACTCAGTTGGATCAGCAGCTTGCTCAGGTACAAACACATGCTAAATACTATAACCTCATTGAAGCTATGATTTAGTGCCAGACTGTTGTATTAGAATGCATTCATATTCATTGATGTACCTAATGTTCTAGCCCGTGATTGTAAATAATCAGCAAAACATGACTAATGGGTAAATTAATCGTAATTTCATTGAGAGTGATTAAATATTTATTGTTCTCCTCTAATAACAGTTTGTAACTGCTTCTTAAATGCTAAATGTTCCATTAGCGGGATTATATTTGCTGCACAGAAAAAACAAAACAAAACAGAAATAATCATTTTACTTTTATTCTGTATAATAGCTGGATGCTAAATTGCTTATTTATGGCAGCATGGTATGCATGTTTCTTTTTTCCCCCACTGATCATTTGCGATTATTTTCTCTCTGTGGAAATAAGATAAGATGATAAGATAATCCTTTAATTTATCCCACAGTTGGTTTGTTTATGTTTAGTACTGGGTGATGGTTTGATAGGACGATGCATAATGTCTGCATGCATTTGCGTGCGCTTTTGTTTTTTGTTGAAAATAAAGTGATGACATTTCTTTTGCACTTTTTCCATTTCATATTTCACACTGCCTGGCCAAAGAAAATGTCGCCACGCAAAAAAAAAAAAAAAAGGTCACACACTAAATTTTCGATTACAGCACTCATTCGCTGTGGCATCATTTTGATAAGCTTCTGTAATGTCACAAGATTTATTTCCATTCAGTGTTGCATTCATTTTTCACCAAGATCTTGTATTGATGATAGGTCTGACCGCTGCACAAAGCCTTCTCCAGCATATCCCAAAGATTCTCAATGGGGTTAAGGTCTGGACTCTGTGGTGGCCAATCCATGTGTGAAAATGATGTCTCATGCTCCCTAATCCACTCTTTCACAGTCTGATCCTAATGAATCCTGGCATTGTCATATTGGAATATACCTGTGAACATCAGGGAAGAAAAAAATCCACTGATATAATAACCTGGTCATTCAGTATATTCATTTAGTCAGCTGACCTCATTCTTTGGACACATAATGTTGCTGAACCTAGACCTGAGCAACTGCAGCAACCCCATATCATAGCAATGCCCCCACAGGCTTGTTCAGTAGACACTAGGTATGATGGGAGCATCACGTCATCTGCCTCTCTTCTTACCCTGATGCCCCCATCACTCTGGAACAGGGTAAATCTGGACTCATCAGACCACATAACCTTCTTCCATTGCTCCAGAGTCCAGTCTTTATGCTCTCTAGCAAACTGAAGCCTTTTTTTAGCCTCACTGGTTAGTGGTTTTCTAATCAGCTACACAGCTGTTCATACCTGCCAATGATTTGACCCTTCTCAAACAGACTAACATTTTTTCCATGAGCATGGCATGTGTCGTTCGACAATGCTTAAACAAGCATTGAGAAGCTACTCATTGCATCAGTTGGGCTTAAATAACTAGTGGCCAGCTAAACGATAATTGCCCATGCACTGATTATCCAATAGGAGGCTCGTATTTGCTTAGTTTGTTTTTTTCATGGCGGCATGTGATCCCTTCATGTTCACAGACAGAAAGATCGGATGCAATCCAATCACTTCACCAAACCTTTTCTGTGGCGAAGCATTAAAGTTGAGATTTCTCACTATAAATGCTGCATATGATGCTGTGCTTGCTGAAAAAAAATAAAATAAAAAAAATAGAATAAATCCAACAGCTGTGAACTTAAATCGAAATTTAATTTATCTTGCTGCTTCCCACTCTTTCCCAAGAGTGCTGAGTTTTTTTTGTTTTTTTTCTGCCACCTGTTGGCTGGTTCACGGTTAGTCCTTTTAAAGTTTGCTTGAGTTGTCTGCAAACTAAATGCACTTCTCCTCTGACAGATGCAGATATCAGCAAGAGGTTTGTGTGTATGCGTGTGTTGTCCGTGCTTGTCCTTGCTTTTGCATAAATACGAATATATTTGTGTACGATTATCAGTGCTGAAGAGAAATGCATTGAGTGGTGGCAGGAATTTGAGACCAAAGTTTGTGTGTGTGTGTGTATGCGTGTGTGTGTGATTTCGGCCAGCTGTTGTTTTAAGAACAAAAGCACTAACTTGCAGTACAGATAGTATTTAAAGTATTCATACACAAAGACATCACATGACATAGTTTTGAAATGCAGTCTTCCCTTGTGGATCAGTAATGTCTAAGTCTAATTATTGCCAAACTTAAACTCACTCTGTGTTTGTAAATTATATCCAAGAAATGTCACACTGTTCCTTCACTCATACACTCTCATCTCCTATTTTTTTTTACTTTTTACAGTGTTTTTCCCTCACCTCTCCCATCATCAGCATGCCACGGGAAAGTGTTGTTATTTCCGAGCTCTTTCTCTCCTCTCAGAACCGAACACCGATGAAGTGTTAGCTCGCTTGCATGTGTGTGCTTCAGTTTTGCCTGCTTGCCTTCTCGTCTTTGCGTCTGCGTATGGGTGTGTGCACTCCAGCTGAAGAGTGCGATTGCTTACGCCGTATAAATTTAGTTAAGTGAACACTGTCGAGTATCAAACAGTCCCACTTCTCTTCTTCGGTGGAAAAAAAACAACAACAAAAAAACGCAAACATGAGCGCTTATAGATTCATTGCACACGCACATGCACATGCACATGCACATGCACGCTCTTTGCTGGTTGCTCTTTAAGAAGCAAGAAGAGAAATTTAAAACCCCTCTCTCCTGCCATCTGTTAGTGTGCAGGCGAAAACCGCTCTCCCCCGCCCTCTGCAATCTGCTGGAACACACAAAGACACGCACACACAGACGCTCACTGACACAGACTCACAAATGAGACACAATACGCCCTCTCTCTCTCTGTCTTTCTTGCACAAACACAAACATATTCAGATTTAATAATGCCAAATATTCTGCTTAGACTTCAGCACACACACACAGACACACACCGTTCTCTTCTCTACACCTACACAGGCCCACTTTCGTGTGTCTCCATGCAGCTCTCTGACTGTCTCTTCTTATTTCTGGAGCCTGCGGACAGACAGGAAAGGGAGCATAATGGCGGTGCTTGTGATTGATCTCATTAATACTAAAGAGGAGACATGTCGGCGTATGCTGTTTATCAAATCTTCCTGGCAAACACTACAGTCCGGAGAATGGCTCCACGGGGAATACAGGAAAGCATGAAAATAAAGGGGATGGAGACGGAGGAGCTGGTGGGAGATGGGAGTGAGGCAAAAAAAAAAAAAAAATGAAAGAAAATAAAAGATTTTGTAGAGCCGCAGACCAACCAG
Organism: Planiliza haematocheilus; assembly: GCA_005024645.1. Taxonomy (NCBI): domain Eukaryota; kingdom Metazoa; phylum Chordata; class Actinopteri; order Mugiliformes; family Mugilidae; genus Planiliza; species Planiliza haematocheilus. The sequence continues at coordinate 3,569,687 of SRSE01001388.1, read as the reverse complement.
CAGATCAAAAAGGCACTGATCATTGATTATGTGAACAGAAAGAACGAAACTAGTGGTTATTTGTTATCCAGTCTCCCAGTTCTAACCAATGCTTTCAGGCATTATTCACCTTTATTCTTTTTATAAACACTAATCATTGATTTTTGTGTGGTAAAAAAACATCTTGACATTTCATTTGTTTTGATCTCATTTTAGATTGAATATAATATATATATTTAAGAATAAAACACATAGTGAATCATAACATTTTCTTTTTTGATCATGTGTTCGCCATAAAAACACATTAAACTTTAAACAAGTCTCCAGAATTCATCAAACACGTTAGACCACGGTTAGCAACATTGTCCGCCACACTGACTGTGCCCGGTGCTTCCTCAATTAGAGCTGATTCAACGTGGAAAAAAAAATAAACTGATATATTTGTGACTTAACAGCTCTTCCGCCGAAACTGTTGCTGTATGTTTTGTATCCAGGGTCGTCTTTTTAAACCTAGCTTCTTCAAACACATTGCGTGTCCTTGGTTCACTTTGACATTAGTTTTGTACTGACGTGAAGGAAAATAAAGCGCAAACGGTTATGAGTGAAAGTTGGAGTGTGGTCCGCATAACGGGCCTGTGTTATCATGCACAAGCAGCGCGTGGACAATAAATGTGGGCCAAGCATGGAGTCTTGTGGGATAACGCTGAATGAACAATGCCTTCATTCAAAGTCCTAACAGACGCAGGACTTGGACCTTTTGAGGACCGTCCCATTGATATCAAAACACTTCATGTTGCCTTCAAGGGGGTCATACAATGTGGTGCCAATTTAAGGGAGATCCAGAAGACTTGAAGGTTTTATTGCCTCAACTCAAACATGTATAATTTCCAGTGCTGTGGTGATTTTGGCCTTTTATAGCCTTTATTTATTTTGTAGTCACCTCAGTCACAAAAAAATTTAATAAGCAATAATTTACTACCACTAATATACAACAACTCAGCTGAGTTCATGCATCTAACCTCGGTTCTGGGCATAAAATCAAGAAGAGCGAATAAAGAAGGAAATGCTTTTCTTAGTTTAACATGTTGAAATATTTATTTCAGCATTTTTAATCTTGGTCAAGAGACCTTTTTTTCTTTTGGCAAACTCTTCTTGATTCTTTTTCAGGGCTTTTATTGCTGTACATATGACTTCTGATTTCATCATTAATGAAAATGTTCTAATTTAAAATACATAAGCCAACCACAGACGAAGGGGGACGGGGAGAAATAACAGTTTTGTGTGTACGAGCGCACACTTTCACTTTTTCTTATCATTTCTCGTCTCATAAAAGAACAGAGGGAAAGAAACAGTCATTAACTTTTTCCCTCCTAACAGTGAGTCTGCCTTAGTGCACTGTGTCTCACTAATGCTGTCTAAGCCTGACGTATGACTTAAAATAAGAATCTTTTTAATATTTTTTTTCCTAGTATACAGTTTCTAGTAGAGAGACAGTGACAGTGAAGCTTGAAGCCTCCTCTGGGACCATTTGACAGCTATATTCATTCTCGGTTTTTCTCCATAGGCCATTCCGTTGAGAGCTTTCTGGGGAAATACACAGTTGACAGATATGCATGAGTGAGTTCAGTCATATGCATATGACACATGCGAAAAGGGAGAATGGCTGGACTGGTCATCCCTGCCAAATCAATCTCGGTAAATCTCACATTGAACTGCCTATTACAAATCACATGACTGGTTAGCCCGCGTCTAAGCAAATTTGACTGTCGTAAATCAATTTGTATCATCAGTGTCAGTTAATGTATGTGCTCTGCTGTAATGGTCCTCAGATTCTACTATACCATAGATGAAAAAACGAAACAACACAAAGACAACTCGGCTTTGGAAGTTACATTTTGGCTCCACGGCTGGCTGCCATCTGAATGAAAAATCAAAACTGCAATCAAGGGAAAAGTTCGCAATTATTGATCCCTGTTGTAGTTGGTCACACATATTTACTCACACATCTTGAATCAGCGCTGCACTCGGAGGGATCTGGATAGACAAGGTGCCCTTTACAATTTGGCTCTGACAGTATCAACTCGCCACTTTTAGCTCCGTTTCTCGTCAGCCACTTGCTCACGACGGTAGGTGCCAATGTGCAACAGGCTGTAATATGAATATGTGTAGGAGGTGGTGAGGGCATCTGTTTTGCATGCAGTGTGCAACAAATTATCACCAATAACTTAATGTCTGCGGCAGTTTGAATGTGGATTTCTATCAATCAAGACGCCCCCGAGAGGGAATCTACAAGCCGTACATATCTTATCTGTGATGAGCATGTCTGCGTTATTTATAATTTAGCACTTGGTTGCGCAATCAGGGTTACTATACATCATATTAGTGATTGATTAGTTGACAGCGCACGCGGGTAGGAAGTTTCTAAAATCTTCGTTTGCTGCCCACAAGTGCTCCATGGAGGAATAAAACAAGGCCTTGTCAAGCTGGTGCAACAAACAATGTTTTTCGTTCACGTGAATTAGTTAAAAGTAATGCCGCAGTACTGATTAGTTGGCTGTTGCTCAAACACGCTGTGTATAAATTGCCCATCAGAAGTTACATTGAGCCTTCTGCCAACGGCGGATTGATTCCACGCTTATGGATCGCTCATAATCAAAAACACCGCTCTCAAGCCACAGAAAAGATCCATAAAAATGATCTTATTAAAACAAGAAATGCTTCATGTTATTACAAGCAACTGAGCCCAGTTCTTATAGATATATATATATTTTTCACTGTGACACAAATATGCTGCTGTAACTGCTTGACATGTCATCTTTGTGTCACCACAGAATTTGTTGGACTGTGTGGTTTTCAAAGGACAATCACTTGACTTCGTTGGAAATCTGTTTTCTGTTGCGGTTCTTATATTTAAAGTAGAAATAATAATAAAAATGATAATAATAAAGCATCTACAGAAAATGATCTTCAGGTCAAGTTTTCATGTTACAGAGGCAGCAGTTACATAACTCAACACCTCGTCCTCAGTAAGAGCAAAAACTGATACCTTACTCTGCATCGCAGCACAAACCCAAGCACAGGTGGATTTTTATTCTTGATTAAAGACAGGCACATAATTCTGAAAAGTGGAATAAATTCAATCTGCAGAATTTACAAAGAAAGAGGTGTTTGGAAGACCAGGCATGAATACAACAGACAGACAAAGAATAATGGGAAAAAAAACAGACACAGGTGAAGCGACAACTGATATTACAGATATACAAACAGGGAGATGAGCAGGCAAATACGATAAGGACAAGCAGTGCTGCTGCATAATAACCACACATAAATATTGTAGAGAGGAAAGAGCATTCACAGAGAGAGCGAAAAGGAACATCAAGTTCTCCCCAGTCAAAATCTACAGGCACACACAGACCCAGACACAAAATACATCCTCAGGATTCAATCAAGAATTAAAAACTCGAATTACAGTTAGTTTGGGTGTGATGCGTTGATGCTGTATCCCTTACTCACGATCGCTTCCTCTTTGTTTTCCCTTCGTTCACTCTTTAACCTGTTACCTCTCGTCCACCCCACGTCTCTAACTCTCTTTGCTTTGATGTCTGAACATTCAGGGCCCTCACCGCCAAATTAGTATTCCCTTCATGATTATTGTCCAATGGGCTCGGGTGGGGGAGTGGAGGGGGTGCAATCGGGTAAACTGTTTAAAGTGGAAATGGAAGGCTGACGATCTGCAGCTCCGTTCACGCTGAAGCTAAAAGTTGACAAATTCAAACGTGTAACATGTAAACACATTAAAAAGTAAATCTTAATTGGATATCAAGATACATGACTTCATTTTTAGTCTGAAGTTTAATTTATGATTACCGCTGTGATTTAATACTTTCTCAACAGTAATTCTTACATTGCAAGTGTGAAGTGATGAGCGCAGTGCTTTTAGTTCTAGCTGCCTTGAACTTTATGTGGCCAGTAATAGCACATTTAAGATTGCTACAACATCCATCATCTGTGAGTCTGTGTTTTGTTCTCTGCGTTGTCCGTCTCCCGCAGCTGGTTGTTTATTTAAACCAACTAGATTCATCACATCATTAGAAAATGCCATTATATTTCTCTTAGGGTGCAAAGATCACAGTATGGCGCAATGACACTGGAGATATCAACATTCATGAGGATCATTAGTCAAATGCAAAAACCTGTCAACAAGGATCGTATGTGCATACCTGATGTTCAGTGGGTGGAATGCATTGTAAACTGGAAAAAAACTTAGCAGCACGACAGGTTAGAGGGGCATTTAATTAGAGCGTCTGATTTGACGTACAGCGGGACCCGTCAGCGCCGCTGAGCATTCAGCTGGAAAGTGCTCTGATCTGATGGACATCAGCTTATCAGTACGTTGACATCCTCAACACGACCTGTCAAAACACTGGATAACCGTTACCATCCGTTCATTGGTCTCATTTTGATTATGTTTTTATTTTCTATTTTATTACGTCCGTCTCTCTGCTTCTTCTAGTCAGTCTTCTTCTGTCTTTTTGAATTCTCATTTCATTTTGAATTGCAGAGTTGAAAGGATTTTTCTATCGCCATGTGAGCACTTCTATTGATTTACGTGTCTTGCCCTGGAGTGGCAGGCGTCCTTGTAGAGTCAATGATTAACACTTGAGTCAGTCCGTGTTGTTAATAAATGGTTTTGACTCGGAGTGAGGACTTCTGACTTTTGGCCTCCATGTCAAAAACCTAATTTCTTCCTGTCTCTCTCCTGCTTTAATGTGCATAATTCATGCTGTCTCTCTCCCCATACTCTGTTTTGCTAAGCTTAGGGAAGTGATGCTGTTTTGGTTAATGCTAGAGGTAACTAAGAGTATCTCCTGTATCAGATAACTTAATCATCTGTTGTCATCTGTTAAATGTTGTAATCTTACGGTTGCTGACAGGAAATTGTCAAAAGCTATCCCACATAACGCACAGTAGAAAACATTTGAATTAATTGCAAATTAATGTCTGATTAAATCAAAGAGAATGTTTATACATCTCACCGGCAGGTAATTTGTTTTGAAAATGTATGAATTATTGAATTCAAAGAAATCTCACTGAAACCCGGCTGCCTTCTCCCGTCTCACTTCTTATTTTTGCTTCTTTCATATTGGCTTCTTTTACATTCACATCCTCCTCCTGGACGGCTACACCCACAGCTGAACAGTCAGCTGGTTTAGATTCCACTGCATCTGTCTCTGAGGCCTTGCTGACCTTCACACAGTACAGATGCCAGAGGGAAGAAGATCTGACACACATCAGTGTTTAAACATACATGGACGCACACTTCTCAGTTAAATGATATACATTTTACCAAAACATACTCCATATTTACTGTATGTTTGTCCAGCATTGCAATATCCATATGCAATATTCACATCCCCACACATTGGTGCCTTTATATTATTTAGTTCAGGCTGTGAAAGTATTTAATTAATAGCATCTGACCCTGAGCACACAATAAACCCACTAAATGTGACTTGGCTAACTAACAAAGAAAATAATCCAGCAAAGGTCATGGCAGTGTTTCTTGGTACTCAATGACTTACAATCAGTTTGGGTGAACTTTTACTTGTTTACAAGAAAACTCCACAGGGCACCTTTAAAGCTGCCCCAGTCAATATTTTATATTAATAATAGATCAGCTGACTGTGTTTGCTGCGATAGGTAGTGTATATTATTACTCATCCGCTGAGGGTCCCACCCTTACTGCTATGGATTGTCTTAACATCTTTCTGAAAATTGGTTCAGTTCAACTTGGTCACGGTACGCATCTGGTGAGATCGCCTTCCGAACTCAAATGCTACATAGTACTTGGATGGTCGATTGGTGCATCCATTTTTGTCCACTAAGCCGAGGCTGGGTCGCGGCCTGAGAAGGTGTTCCAGACGGTGCTGCAGCACCTCGCCTCAGAAAGGGAAACTAGGGTTGCTGCCATGAGCCAGACCTTCATCCGCAGGGCATGGTCTGGTACAGTCTAAAAAAAACAAGATGAAGAAAGCACCCTGTGGGCCCACCACATGCAGAAATAGGCACTGATGTCAGATGCATTACAAGCTGGGCAGCAGGCACAGGTGGGGGACTAGATGTGCTTAAATTTGATACTACAGACCAGATTAGATGGTGTACATTCAATTCTTTTCGGAATATTTAAATGCATTTATTTAATGTCGGATATTTCTGCAAAGATCTAATATTGCATTAAGCCAAAAATGACAATTATGATCAAATCAAAGCCTCTCGCCCGATGACAGCTGGGATAGGCTCCAGCAGACCTCACGACCCTTAACAGGAATAAGCGGTTACAGAAGATGAATGAATGATCAAATCAAATACTCTGTTGTCACAGCATGTCAGTAAATAGTAAGCATGTCACCAAGCATGTTACCTGGTGCAACAGGAAGGAGAGCGGGGAGAGGAGGGGGACAGCTTAGAAGCTCATAGTTCCCTGTGCTGTTTTTAGAGACCAAAACAGAGATGGATGAGATTGATATTGGATAAAACATTTGTTGAGTGGCCAGAAACATGATTCCAAGCGGTCATTTTCCAAGAAAAGATTAAAAAGCACAACCTGTTCAAAGAAATGTTTTAGTGTGAGTATATTCTAAAGCTTGGGTCTTACATCTGCTCCAGAGCTACACAAAGCCTACGCCATAGCCTAATTGGCTGATGTTGTAAGCATTTATACCTGTGCACTGGTCTGCCGATATCATTCTGTGCTATGCTAATCGGTGGCAGTTGTGTCTAGCTTCTCAGTTTATTTTAGACAGTGGTGATCGGAACTGAGAGGATCACTGTGGAGATGCTAGGTAACACGCTGCTTCATGAAAAAGAGAGAAGATGTCTGAGTAGATGGTGTATGGATTCAGAAGACACAGGAAAATTAATTTCAGACCAATCACAGCTGCTGCAGTTGCATTTTCTGCATGTATTGGTTTTGGTTAGTCACTAATAAATCAAATATGTGCTACATGTCAAAATAAAGTGGTTCAATCTCAGACCACCAGAGTTAGTAACAAACAAAAGACAATTTAGAAGCTCATAGTTCACTGTGCTGCTTTCAGAGACAAAAACAGAGATGAATGGGATTGATATTGGATAAAACATTTGCTGAGTGGCCAGAAACATGATTCCAAGTGGTCATTTTCAAAGAAACGATCAAAAAGTACAACCTGTTCAAAGAAATGATCTAGCTTTTTATTTTTTATATGTTGTCATTGTGAGGTATTGTTTTAAGAGGTTCTTATAACCTAAAGTTGGCTCGTGTGATAGAGTTGGTAAAGACCAGCCTTTAATTCCTCAGCAAGCTCATTTTTATTATTATTTATTTTTGTTATTAGCATTGCATTGCTTCTCTATGAGGCCTGTTCACGCCGTTGCAGCTTCTTGAACAGGGTAATAAAAGTTTCATGAATCATTAATGAGTCAACAGGACTTCTTGGGATTTGGCACTGAAGGACTCCATGTGAGTATATGTTGAAATATAGGCAACAGTTGCAGAAGGCCTGCTTTTATATGTACCATGTACAGTATGTGTCCAAGATGAAGCAGTTCAGTTGCATAGAAATTACATTGTCACTGTTGCCTGGATACAGAGGCTGTTGGATTCAGTTAAGATATTGAGCTTCAAGGTCCTTTTAAGTCCTTCCTATGAAATTCAGCCTGGGAATCCTTGCTATGTGATTGCAGATAATGGTGTATAATGCACAGTTTATTATGCAGAAATAAGTGAACATACAGTTCACCACATAACCTTTAACCTCAGCTCATTATCAATTCTGAACATATGCTGATGGAGCAGCGTTTTCAGTCTGTACTTCTCCTTTAAGAGAGCTGAAATCTGACGGATCTGACAGAGGCTGTATTTGGCAAAACAATGGTATCCTAATGTGTTAGACTGTGTGCTGTTTGTTGATAGATTCAAAATCTGCATAACTGCTTTCTGAGGTTATAAAAGAAATAATTACAATAAACGCAAGGAAAGTCTGCATCATATGCAGATACGCTGGTCAGACACAACATTATGACCACTGACAAATGACATTATAATAGTAAATAACATTGACCATCTTGTGACAATTCAATGTTCTGTTGGGAAACATCTGGACCTGACATTACTTAGACATGTACCACCCACTTAGACCAGACCAGACAACTCCACCCCATAGCAATGACACTCCTTGATGGCAGCAGCCACCTCCAGCAGGATGCAGCCTGACACAGGCACACACACAAAACCAAACAAGGTGTTGACCTGGCCTCCAAATTCACAAAATCCCAAACTGATCAGGTAACTGTGGGATGATCCACAGAGGCCCTGCTCTGTTGCCAGACACCACAGGACACCCTCAGAAGGCCCATGTCCATTCTCTGATGAGTCACAACTGCTTTGAACGCACAAGGGAAACCTACACAATATTAGGAAGCTAGTCATAATGTTATGTCTGATCGGTGTACATGAGCTTTGTTCTGTGTTTTGTGTAGGTGTTTGTGGGTTCCTCTGTCTGATGTGTACACGTATGCTGGAAGGCCTCCGTGAACTTTGATATTTTACAGAAGTAAATGCTTTTACTCCATCTCCTCATATGCTCTGACTACCAGTTTTGAACCATAATCATTACACGGATCAGACTCGACTTTAAGTGAAAGTATATTCAACACACACTTGAAGACTAATGGATTGATGGTGGTTCCAGGCTCAGCGTGCACACGGCTTTTCGTTCTATAATTTAGTTTTAAATTTGATTTGCCTGGGTGATGATTCACCTGAGGTAAGAAGGTAAAATAAGGTAAAAGTCCAGATAATTGCTTTTAATCTGTAGGAAGTGAAAAGGAATAGGGTGTTCATTTTTTCACCCTACAGGAAAAAAAAGAGCCGGCTGGCCATTCATTATGATGTTTTTGCCTTTATACTAAAGCAAAGCAATGACACACTGTGCATGCTGTATATATCACATAACATTTAACCTTACAAGTCCTCTGTGATGAACTAACTGTAGATGCTAGGTCGAACAATATATGTTTATTTACTTGCGTGTTTAAGGAACTGGTGAAATAAGTATGTGTGCTGTGAAGTAACTGTAGTAAATATTATAGTGTCGGAGTAACATACTGTACAAGGGAACAACAAAATCCACAACCCCCCCAAAAATAATAATAAAGTTGTGTTAACATAGTTGTTAAAACAGGTTCAATAATAACTGCCAAGTGTAACTGTGTAAATAGAAATAAACTGGCAACTAGTACATGCGAGAGCAGTGGTAAATACTCATTGCTATGAGGCTGCCAAATACACTAAGTTAAACTGGCACTGATGCCGCAGTGCAGTGGAGAATATAAATGGAAGTCGTGCTCAGAAACAACAAGTGAATGACAAGAAAACAAACATTGCTCGACAAATTCTTGGAATAAATGTAACAAGGCAGACATATTTTCCTCACATGGTTAATGGTCAGATGTAATGTTTCACCAACTCGCTTCATAGATCTTTATTCACTTCATCAAAAGGCTTTTGTGGCAGTACAAATGAGTTATAAAGATGATTGTGTGTGTGTGCGTGTGTGTGTGTGTGCGTGTGTGTGTGTGTGTGGTGGCTTATCTTGCCCAAATAATAAACAACTTTAAAATCAATGAGTGGAACATTTTACAGCAAAGTGCACAGAGGACATTCACATTTACTTTGCATTATTATACTGTTTGTGTAGAGAGGTTGATTCTGAAAAGAGCTTTCGAAAAATTGGATGCCATAAAATGAAATTATTAAACTCTCCTCCCCTTTTTTTCCCTGTTCAGTGGAGTCTTTCTTGCATTGTTACGGACTTTATAGTTCACCACTACAATATCCTACTTTGGTGTCTGCAAGGTCGCACAGTGGAGCTACAGTTACAGTGTAGGAACAACGGTAGTAACACAAACACTATGACTTATAGGGTTTTTTTTGTTCTATTTCAGGCTTGTTCTACTTTTGTTCAATCAGCATTGTCCCCACAAATAAGCACATTTACTTTTACAGGATAGCATAAGGTTTCTGTCCCACATCCAGGCACCAGTCCCAGAATGGCAAATTCCAGCAGCGTGCTGACTAACAAGAGGGTGGTGATTGACCAATCATGCGTTAAATACCAAGTGTCTCTTTTGACAGGGCAGAACTCACTGTGATTTCAAATTCATCTCGCATATAAAAATAGTATGTTAAATGAATGTAATTTTGAGCTGCTCACAACGCATACAGGTACAGAAAGACAATCGCCAGGTTATTCAAAGACAAGTTTAGGGGCCGTTTCAAAAGAAAGAGTCTGAGCACATCTTGAATCCTAAAGGAATTATTTGATATTGAAGCATTTAAGAGCCTAAAAAAAATAAAGGCAGCTCCGCAGGACTTAAAATTTGCCTTTGAGACAGAAGGAGGTCAGTGCTGGATAACCTGAGACGAAGCTTGGGTGATTCACGATTTCAGTAGATTTTATAAATACAATAAATTGCCCCTGGAAAGGGGAAAACCTATGCAATTAAAATATTAAAATATATTTTTACTACATTGTGTGGTGCAATGTCACCTTTGCTTTTTGTGCCTCAGCAGGTAGAGCAAGTTGTCCAGGAATCAAAGTGTTAGCGGTTCAATCCTTATAGTACCCGTATTATAGAAGGGATCCATTTAGAGCTTTGTATACAATCAGTATGAACCTGAAATCACCTTCAATGTCTCATGAACCCTTCTGCTGTGGAAACTTTGCATCCGTCTGAATAACAGCCCAACTTTCCACTGAAGAAGAAGAAGAAGAAGAAGGTTATTATAGTGGACTGTGCTTCAAGTTACAGAAGAACCCATGATCTGAATCTCTCACCACCCAAGGCCTCAGCATCCTGTGAAAGTGTGAATCAGGAACTGAGGACCCATCTAAGAAAATAATTGGGGAAAGTGACAACCTGTAAAAGTCTACCTACTGCTCGGTAGCAGGCAGACCTTTCCAGACTGCAGGGCCGTCCACCCTGTGCTGTCACTAATCAGCAGGAGGTTTGGGAGGTTGATGGAGCTCAAAGTACGTTACATGCACATGAACTGCTGAAAGCAGGAGCGTGGACAGCCTGAACCACCACCTAATGCAGCGGGCCTCATCTGGCGCTCACCTGTCATCTGCAACGCTCATGCAGCTGCCAACCCATCCTGTTAGGGAGAACTCTGAAGGATTTGGTTACCTTTGACTCTTGTATTTTGCCACTGGCTTAACCAATAAAGTGTGAGGCTGCAGCTATATAAATGTGTTGATGAATGCGTATCTCTGTGTTTACATGTGTGTTTACATGCCTGGTTATGAGGGAAAAGATTCATGAGAAGAGAATCTACAGTGTGTTTACGTGCAGCATCACATTTGCGGCTGACACCAACCGTATTTTTTCTTATTTTAACTGTATTAGTTATAGAAGTTCCTGAGTCAGTCCTGAAAAAAATACATCAGTAGTCATTGCAAGGGAGATATGAGTGTGTAAGTATGAGATAGACAGGCAGAGCGTTGCTTTTCCACAATACGAATGTGCCTAAATTTAACAAACTGAAATGTTCAGCAGTGGAAATTGACTTTTATAGATTTCCTGATGTACCTTGTGTTTCAGTCTGACTTTGAATGGTATCACATTTAGTCTGAGGAAGCATATCTCTGTGTGTAATGAGCATTCCTCCTTCCCTGCCACTCTTCCGTTTCTCTCAGACTTTCTGAAGCCTTTGTTATACACAAAATTGCAGAAGGACGATTGAAAATCTATTACCCATCGCTGCGGCCAAAAACAAATTCTCATTTAAAATCATCAGTTTGGTAAAAGTTTGCATGTTCCTCTGCACAAACTGGACTCGAGTAAGTTTTTAATCAAAATGTCATGAGGGCTGTTTGCCTTCTGCGTGTCGCCAAGAACAGCAGGAACCGTTAAGGTTGCTTGTTTGATCACAAACAGGTAAAGTTAGAGGGAGTTTTTATTTTTATGGATTTATGGGCCGCTGCATATTTTATCTTTTGTGTTGATGAGTGAGCAGAACCTTAAAACCACAATCTGGATCAAACTTCCGTTATTGATTTACCTTCCTCCGTTTTTGGCATGATTTGATAAAGACCATTTTATTAATAACGCAGCACCGCACTGCACAATTCATGCTCGATCCAATCAAACAGCCAACCAGACGTGCCCGGCGCCATGCCAGGGTGCACCCCTTTGTGCAGTTTACTGCTAAATTTCACTCTTTTATTATTATGTGATTTTGGATCGCACTCCGCGTGTGAAAACTTGAACGCTGATGGAGCAACAACACTTATTCCCCCACCCTGGCTCGATAGTAACCACGCACCAAAGGTCACCATCTACAAGTTTAAAGCTAGAAAATATGTTAATATGGATTGCTCAACCCTCCTTCATTAGCTTGCTTTGTTTAGTTAAATGACTAAACAAGAAACCGTCTGACAGTTGACCTCACACTAATTTATCAGTCTGACGTTTTCAGTATCTGGGTGTGATTGTGTCGCCGCACACTCTGTTGTGAATGGGTTCACGTCTAAGGTTGCGTATGCCCTTATATCTGTGCCTAATGGGGTGGGACAGACGTGGCATCTGTATGAGGAGCTGAAACAAAAGCCTCAGCCGGCCTCTTTTGTTTTAAGAGCACATATGGTCATGTTTAATTCTTTTCCCCTGTATCGGAGAGTGAAAGGGCTCTTTGTGTCGCGTGGAAGAGTTTTGAATGTGTGCGCGCATTAGTGTTGTTAAGCCGGTTTCATGGTCTCTTCATCAATACTTTTCACTTGGGGTGTCGGTGGCGGCGGCGGCGGCGGCGTGGGTGGATGTGAGGGGTTTCGCTCGAGTGCGCTTTTGTGCAGACTTCTTTCAGCATGCGTCTGTGTGTAGGGAGACCTCTGTGCGCGCGCGTGCAAGATAGCGGTGTATAATCTGGGGGCGGGGGGCTTTGGTGGGTCTGGTTAATATCCCCGGTGTTAATCAAAAGCAGATAAAACTGAGCAGACGGACCTTTGCTGACTCCAGTTTGACTCGGCATGTCTGCTCTTTCTCTCTCGCTCACACAGACACACACGTGTACACACATTGATTAGAGAAGTACAAACAGGAAAGTTATCAGTCTCTGGGGGTGGTGCTGCTTTCACAGGATACACAGGCTGATATAGGGAAGTCTATATAGTTTCTATGCACTCACACACACACAGCCTGACAACATTCCTCTATCTAACATTACACAGTCTCGTTGTGTTTTGTGACGAATACAGGCTCCTAATGTCTTTTATAAAGAAATTCCTCTTACAGACTTCATGGTTTGCGAAGCGAAAATAAAATAAGGAGAAGAAAAGGCCTGGTTCCTCAGATATTGAGGAAGAAAAACACAGCTTGTCAGAAGAGATGCTACACTACCTTGTGCGGCTTCAGAGCAACAAAAAGAACGCGAAATATCAAAGCCAAGCCTTAGCCATGGTGTTATTTTTTAATCTTATACCGGGGTAGAGAATTTCTCAGAATAAAGGCATATGTAATGGGATCAGCGTTTTAAACAAAATTCGGCGAATCGACTAACCTCTTCTCCTCCCCCTATCTATTGCGTTTGCAGTCACAGGGAAATGCTCTCCCTCCAGAGGAAGTCTGTAGAGAAATATTTTATTTTTGTGTTGTTTATTTTCTCCCCTTCCTGGTTTGCATATCTTTAGCCCCCAGCCAAGTGCTGTTAATTAGGTAAACAGGTAATTCCCACCATGAGCCGAATGCTGCGTGAGCCCATGTGCGTACGTGTTTGTGTGTATCTCGGTTCAAGTACGAGCACATGCATGTGGGTGTATGCCGGAGCCCAATTCAGCATAAAGCATTACAATAATAAAAAAAAATGTTTAAGCGTGCATGGAGAAATAGAGTTAAGATGCGCATAGGGAAGTCAAGAGGTAAGTTATGCATAAAGTCATGCATTATTGAACAGCAGCATTTCAAAGGTGGAGAAACACTATTCAAAAGAACCCAGAAAGATTTCTTTGAGCGCCAGTTACTGTACTGTTCTCTCAACGAAAAAAGAAAAGTGAATGAAAAACGAGAATATGAGATAGAAAAGTAAAAATAAACATTATGAAAAGAGAGAGAAATGTGATATTCCCCTTCTGCGTGTCAGGCTCACTGATGCGTGACATGTCCGTCTCAGTGGGGACTTCCTGCCCTTCCATCCCTATCTGTTTTTTGTTTTTTTTCACCCATCATGCTGTCCACTTCTTCACCTTCGATTCCTCCACCCTTCACTGCCTGGTAGTTGTTCAGCCTTGTCATATCTCCTTCTTTTCTTTCCCTCTCACGCATAAATTATTCCCCCGCTTCCTGCCTCTTCACACCAGCACAAGCAGACGGGAGCCCTTTACACTTACTTATTCATTATTGTGGTCCGGGCCCGGCTTAAAGTGGAGGTGTGATTATCCCAGGTGGTGGTCTATCACCGCTTATGTGACACAGCCGCATTAATCACACATTCTAGTCCGGCAAAATTTAAGTGACGCATTCAAATGGCACAAAAGATGCTTTTATGTAAGCGGAAATCAAGCCGTTATGTAGCCACGGAGACATGACCTGTTCTGACACTTAGTTGTAGAAACTTTTACTGGCAAAAACTTTAGGGACATTTATTTTAGACTTCATCTTGCTTTGACTCGTGCTTTACAAATTTGATGGGTCAAGGAACATTTGCCGTCCTCAACATCCTTCTCACATTCATATGTTTTAGCGAAATCACCAAGCTTGATTTGAAAATAGCAGCTTCCAGTGTAACTATGGCTGTACTCGCTCCATAGCAAGCCTAAGTGCTCAGTGTGTCTGCTTTTGTTTAGTTTTGTTTTGCCTTTGCCTTGGCTTTTCACACTATCTTTTAAATGCATCAGACAGCAGTGTGAACCGGTCACGGTCCCCGACTGATCCACATGCTCAAAGGAACAAGATGTCACAGGCAGCATGCTGTTGTACAGAAGGAAAGAGGGAGGCTTCACGGTTTCAACTATAAGCTGATGTGCAGTGGTAGCCGGCGAATGCGTGAGCAGATATAACACGGGTTAGGAGAAGGAGAGATACATTTTTTTCATTAAGGGTTGTGGTGGATCGGTGGTTGCTGCTTCTGTAAGGATGCAGAGTCTGAGCCTGGAGTGTTGTGATCTTGATGTGAATCCTTTTACTGAGACAAATTTTCAGGATGTGTCATTCCCGCCTGGTATTGTGACAAATATCGATATAGAGTGATGTCACGTAAATTCAGAAATGTATCTGATTTCTGGCGACATAGAAGTGTACCCAAATTAAATATGAAAACATCAGGTTGTAAGTGACTATTGCTGTTCAAGGACAGATCTGATATGAGCCAAAACAAACAAAACACAGACCTACAGTATGTATTAAGATAATAACATTTTCTCTTTTTGGACATATCAAAGAACGCCAACTGAATTTCTTAAAGCAGCTGCATCTTTTAGCGCTGACATGATTCACACCTTCCTCCTCAACTTGACTTAATCTTTAGCCTGTTGTAAAAAAAATGTGAACTGTTCACTGTAGAAGAATCTCTAGACACAGTAGAGGGTTTCCTGATATACACTGTATTATACAGAGATCAGCCATAACATTAAAACCACTGACAGGAGTAGTAAATAACACTGACAATCTTGTGACAACACAACGTTCTGCTGAGAAATTGTTGGACCTGGCTTCGATGTTACTTAGACATGTACCACCCACCTAGACCAGACCAGACACCCCCACCCCATAGCAATGACACTCCATCCCCAAGAGGATGCAGCCTGACACAGACACACACACACAAACGGTTTAGGAACAACTAAAAAAACACGAACAACAGCACAAGGTGTTGACCTGGCCTCCAAATTCACTAGATGCCAAACTGATCAAGTATTTGTGGGATGATCCACAGAGGCCCATCCCCTCAACCCACAGGATCCAAAGGCCCCCCACTACCAACATGCTGTTGCCAGACACCACAGAGCACCTTCAGTCTTAATATGGTCATAATGTTATGCCTGATTGGTGTACGTGAGCTTGGTTCTGTTATTCTATGTAGATGTTTGTGGGTTTCTTATCTTCCTCTGTGTGATGTGTAGATGTAGGCTAGAGAGCCTCTGCAAACTTTGATATTTTACAAAGTATTTTAAAAATTTTATGTAGTTCTACTAACACAAGCTAACACTTGCTATCACAAGCACATACTTTGGCATGTGAGATGTTCTGGGTATAGAACCAAACACCAGGCCCTGCCTATTGAGCCACGACCGCCTTAGCTGGGTCACGTTTCAACAATCAAAAGAAACACAATCAAGCCATTTTGAAGTAATGGCTCAATTGTATTTGTTGGAGCTGAAAAAAAAAAGTCTTTGAATGTTTTCGATTTGCGCACAGCATGATGATAAGTGCATGCAGGTTCAGGACATAATTCTGTGGTTAGGAAACACAAAACTGTTTTTTTTTTTTTTTTTTTTTTTTAATGAGAAACATTTGTTAGAAGGAGAGAGAGGGAGAGAAAAAAAACAGGTGCCTCTTATCAAAACCAGTGACCCACATGCTCAGTGTTGCAACACCATCATTGCGGTCATTCTATCACCGCTAACTGGCTGACTCGACGGTTACATCATAAATCATGGAGGTGAGTCTTCTGAAGAGTCACTCATTATCTGCCCGTACAAACAGCCCCTTGTCTCAGGGGAAGGGAGACTGATTGTGGAAATGAGAAATGAGCTTCTCAAGGTTAAATACACATTGTTCCATGGGTTTTTTACACTCCCATTAGAGTGAGTGAGGCAGACAAGTTAGTGACCACGACGTAGGAAATAAGAATTATAAACCCTTCTAAGTATTTTAATTCATGTGTGTCTTCTGTGAATGTGGCTACCTGAGATAGCGTGGGCGTGAATAACTCTGCGCAACAATAAATATGCATGGCAAAATGAACAAGAATTGAAGTTGAAGTTAGCGAATATACTTATTCAGGCTGTTGGGCGGACAGCAGAGGCAAGATAAACAAACAAACAAACAAAAAGAAAGAAATGGCTAGATTCTTATTGGTGCACAAACTAACTTACTCCTTGCAACATGCAGCATCTGTAAGAGCAAGGGCAAAGCGGCACAAACCGGTGTACTTCCAGTTTCTCCAGATCACAAATAAAACAGTGCATTTCCCACACGTACAGTCTTTGCTGTACATCTGGTGCAGCTTTGTGCAGTGAAGTAATATTTCCCAGACAACAACAAGCTTTTGTTCTGGTCAGTCCTTGTTGATTTTCAATCCTTTTTTTTTTTAAAGAAGGAAAGAACATGAGGACTGTCTTCACAAGTTGTATTGGAGCTTAAAGGCTGGTCAGTAAAAACCTGTTGGGGGCAGCATACAGCCTAGGAGAAAGCAGAGCATTAGCAATATCAGGCAACAAAAGTCACGTAGTTCAACGGCCTGTTGTGCTGCTTACTAGTAAGTGAAGAGGCTGGAGTAGGTTCTGTCACAGAAAAATAATAAATAAATAAAAAATTAAAGCACATTCATTAAACAATCTGCAGATCCCACAAGGCCTCATGTCTCCGTCTGAGCCACTCAGCAGATATGACGTTACTGAGCTGGGAAGCATTAGATCATTCTGGGGTTAGAGTCACAGAGTGTCTGGGTTGCTTCTGCTCGACTTTACAGCGAATATTAAGATGTCACAGGGGCGCTATCGGCATCATGTGGCGATAACCTGAATATGTAGTTAACAGACATTATAGCGATTACAGCTTTGTGTGGTATCCATAGTAACGAGCAAGATTAGGTCTCCCTTGAGAATTGGGCGCTGTGAATGTGCCACTTTGGAGCCATCTCATGAGTAACGAAGAAGTGATTTTTTCCCTCATAGCCTCATAAATGTTTGTAAGCAAAGGGGGGGAAAAAAAGATTTGTGTGGGATCTTTGCCTTTGACAACAAAACTCAGTTACATAGTTTAACTGCATTCTGGAAACAACAAAGTCACAAAGTGTGCTCCAGAAGGACGACATGCACTTTCCAGTTATAATCAAATTCTGTCCTTAAACAACTGCATTCTCCAAGATTAGTCTGTAAACATAGCATTACCATGAATTGTGTGTACTTTTTGCGTGTGTTTCCCCTTTGACAGCCGACGGGATGATAAAATAATGGGAAAGGAGCAATGAGAAGAAAGGGGCGGAAAGGGAGGAAACACATTCAATAGTTGTTACATATAATCCTAATCCAATTTACCTGCCACTCTGACTGATTGCAATCAGCAAGGGTCCTTCGCCTTTGTATTGGGTCTGAGGCAAACGCTGCCGAAATCTAATTGAGCAGCATTGTGTTGTGTCTCCATGAGGAGGCCCACTTTGCTGTTTATTGCCGAGCCGAGTGACGCATGTGCGCATGTGTCGTGTCATCTCTCCCTTCCTCTCCGTCCCTCGTGTCCTTTATTTCGGGGACTCTGTCTCACCGTGCTGCCAGACAGTGCTCTTTGGAAACTACAAAGTCCCCAGTAAATGCTGTCCAAACCCTTTTCAGACCACTCTAATCATAAAAAAAATAAAAAATAAAATAAATAAAAGCCTGGCGAACATTTGTGAAATGAAAACAAAAAGTTAACTAGAAAAGTTTTAGGCTGCAATTTCAAAGCAGAGTGAGTCAGTCGCTGTAACTCGGAAAGATAAAGTTAGAAAAAAATAAAATCACTTCTCTTTATCACCCTCACTCTGCGCTCTCAGAAAGGAAAGTTTTGGCTTTTCATCAGAAGGCCGACTCAACATGCCCAGTTTTCTATAAATGGTATCATGGTTTATAAATGTCTCTCAAAACACCATGTCTTTAAAATGTTTATTATATCACAGGTTTCTTGTAATAAAAGATATACGGACGACATCCCTAACTGCAGTAGCAAGTAACTGTCACAATTACCCATCACAGCTAAAATGTCAGCAACATCCTGAGGGTTTTTTCACTCTCAAGGGGAAATTAACACAGGCTCCTATAAATCCAGACATTGTAATTAGACAGAGATATTAGTGACTCCCATAAATCCAGAGGTTATAAGTCTATTTCCTGTCAGGAGAGGGGCACACTTCCTGTCAGTGTGACACAAGAGGTCAGAGGTCAAGAAGGGGGGTCAGCGGTCTGTTTCTCATCAACGCCCATCAGCTTTGTCTCTTTCCCCTGGATTTCTGTAATCTGCTTTGCTGCATTCTTCCTTAAGGTTTTAAATCAATTCCTCCCTCCGTCTATTTAATTTTCAGCGCTTTTCTCCTTTCCCTCCTTCTCTGCCGCTCGCTCTTGCCCTCTCGCTTTCTCACTCCATCTCTTGTTGCTCCTTTCAGCGCTAAGATGCTCTCCTCTATCCCCCCTAGGCGAACACACAGCAGAACAGACCTGCCTATATCACCCATTCAGCCTCCCAAATCAAATTACCATGGACAAAACAGAGTAATAAAAAGTAATGGATTGTTATACAACATACACACTCTAAAGCAAAGCCGGTCCTTAAGCAATCACATCCAGAATCTCGTGTTTGTTACCTTCCTACTTCTTGCCTTAATTAAGTAACTTTACAGTTTTGGGCCACATTAAGTAAAAATGTGTTGCGTTAGTTGTCTTTAATCATGAACAACTCAAGGTTTTAAAGTTGTATTATTTTCAGATTCTCTCATAATGGAAGTGAAATCTGGTCTGGACTAAAATATCTGAATTACAGAGAGCATCCCCAGAAGGAAGACCCTAACTAGTATTAAGTTTTAGATGGATTAGCTCAAGATGTGTTACAAAAAAAAACCCTTGTTCCCAGATGATGGATCACCCTACTCAATAAGTTATGTTATTAGATAGATGGATAGATGGATAGATGGATAGATAGATAGATAGATAGATGGATAGATGGATAGATGGATAGATGGATAGATAGATAGATAGATAGATAGATAGATAGATAGATAGATAGATAGATACTTTATTAATCCCAGGGGAAATTCAAAACGCACATTACTGCCATATTAATCCTTCCCATGTATATAATATATATTTATTTCTGTCTCTGTTTCTTCTAAATTTTGTATTTTGTTTGCTTATACTATTTTATTTTATTTTACTATATTTTTACTTTTTTTTAAGGTATTTTTTTATTGTTTTATTTTTATTTATTTATTTATTTTTATGTGCAGCTACTATGACTAAGCAATTTCCCTTGTGGATGAATAAAGTCTGCCAAAGTCTAAATCTAAAATTATAATCCCAATCCTTATGATGACCTGACTTCTCCTCTAGCGGATGATTTCCAATGATTTTCGAAATCCTTAACTATCAGAATTTCTCTACAGTGGTAGTTTTTGAATCAAGTTATGTGTTATTCCCTGTACTTTCAACTTTAATACTAATGTTACACCTGCTAGATATCAGCATGTTACCTTTAGGTACAGACTTGGGACTTTGAAACTTAATTCTGACTATTTACCACAGGGTGCACTACTTTTACTTTTGGGCGTGGCAGTTTATCCTCTACATAGAGCCTCCTAAAATTCTGTACTGGAACCAATAACAGTGGCTTGGATGTCTGCTAAACATCCCAATATGTCCCATATTACAAATGTCAATAAGACAGGAGTTTTCATCTCCATTTAATTTTCACCACTGAAGGTTCATCATGGACATGCAAGGGCGAACGAGTGAGCAAATGAAGTTGATTTCAGACAACTAATGGATTTGTTCTCCCTCTGCCACGTAGCATCTGAACCTATGTGTGAATGGTGTATGTTTGTGTCAGTTACTGACTCTGAGAACAGTCTCGACATTGTTTCTCCTCTCCGTTTTCTCCAGTATCCCCTCTTGTAAGAGTGCACAGTTGAACTGCTACCCATGACACAATGGGCCGTGATAATTACTGTTACAATATATTTAATTCATGTTTTGAAATGGATGTAGAATGACTACATTTGTACCGTATCTCTAAATGCTGTATCTGAGTTGAACTCTCATGGCATGCATATCAATCTAGACAACAAAGACTCTTATTGTGGAGTTATTGATATCAACAGTTTAAATCAGTTGTGACATATCAGAGATGAAAATGCTTATATAATATCTTGTCGTCTCAGAGGACTATAATATAACAGTGGGGGTTCTCTACTGAGAATACGTGATATTCTCTGAATGCAACAAAATTTCTTGATGTTGCTCCTGCTTTTTTTTTTATTTTTTTTTTCCTCCTCCCACACTTGACTCATCCCTGTTTGTTGGTTTGTTTGTTTTTTTCTCACTTTGTTCTGGCAACCCGTGGTGCGCTGACACATGCACCCATTCTGTTGTGCTATCCAAAAACAATACTTAGCACCACGGGGTGATTATTATGAGACTTTCTTCGGTTTAGTGGCGACTTGGTCACAATATGAAAACCACAGGACGTGAGTGATGAAGACACGGGAAGCTCAGTCATTTGTGTATTATAACTTTAAATGATTCAGCAGTGCTTAGTTTGTTCGCTTAAGAGCTGCCCGTGGGCTGAGTTTATCTGCGTGTGTGGGTGCTACAGGGTAGTCTGCCCAGTTCCACGTTCAGCATGTACAAGGACTTAAGAAACAAACCACAGCTTCTGAAGCTTCTTTGCTTAAAGAACACCGTGTATGCACACTTTGTACTGGTTGAACTGACTAGTTAAGCAGGAAGTCGAATAGTCGCCGGTCACGTGACGATAACCACGTGCTTCGGAGAAGACAGGTGAGGTGAAACTCGCAGCGCTTCGTCAAGTGTGTGGAAATACTTCACTAAAGATGAGACCTGTTCAGCCGTGACATGCAGAATATCTAATGCACACTCTAATGAAAAGTCATCTGCTAGTGCTTAGCAGTGGATTGGGCCAAACCCTTCAGGGCCACCCAACGTAGAGGAGGAGGCTGCACATCAACAGCTTGATTGGGAATTTCATTGTCTAAAGTTATTAGACCTTCGGAGATATTCTTTTTTTTTTATATATATTATCTTACAACACACTGCTATTGACGGTACCAATATCTGCAGCCCACAGCATTGATATGCTCGTGTGTATGTTCAGGTTTGTTTTGTTCTATTAGTTGACATTGTTGCATGTTTTTTATTTTTATTTTATTTATTTATTTATTTTTTGCTGAGAGGTATCCCCATATTACAATGTGTCAGACTGACGGTGTTCATGGTGTTGGTGTGGTCTGCAGCCGATTGTAGCCCGTCTTCAAGCTACAGTAAACTTACAGAAAAGCCTTTGCAGGTTATTTTGTGTGAAACGCTACAGTATGTGTTCAGGTCCATAATCTAGATTTAATTATTGATTTAAGCATTACTTTCTACTGTGTTTTTATGTGTGACGTCATCGACTAGTTGACCTTAAGAAATCAGAAGTCGTTTAACCCCATGTTAGCATCAGTAAGCATTGCGTTTTAGCATAATATATATTTTTCAAAAAGAATCCAAGAATCCAAATTTCCACACTTCATGTATCATTATTAAGTGCAGTGTAATCCTGGTCCTGGCCTTTCAGGAAAATCAGACAGTTTCTAATTATTGAGTTAAACTATACAACACTTGTTAAATTGACTTTTAAGGCAGAGGGATGTCAACATGTAAAATGCGTCTTCTTTTCCAGATGGGTTGGAATCCCCTTACAGACACAAAACAGAAAGACAGTCTGGAAGACGGTAATAGAAATAACTGCAGATCCAGGTCACATTTTTAGTCGGCACAGACGGTACATGCATACAGGCCCACTCTCCACAGCCGCTTTAGTTTTAGCCCAGCTTGACCTCAAAAGCTAGTGTTCCAGTTTGCACAAATATAGCACCGGACTGCGCGGATTCTGAACTCACCTTTAGAATCAGAGCAGTCTAGTTAACAAATACCAAACGTGGAGCAGGTGTGTGCCGTACTTTCAGAAGAGCGAGAAATAGCCTGCTAAGTGGACCAGTCGCGTGAGCGTCTCCTTCCGCCTCCGAGAGCAGAAAAAGCTGGAGACATCTGAAACTGTGAGTCTTTAGGCTGCCGAGATGTTGCACACATACACACGCGGTCAGACGGGCTGAGTCACTGGTCTGTTCCTGTGGAGTGCTGATAACAGCGTTTGCTCTGGGGTCTCTGGAGCAGGGAGCAAGCGTGCGTGCTGGTGTGTCCGTGTATGAGTTTGTGTCGTTCTTCACGTGTGCAGGGGCAGCAGAGATTGAGCCGAGGATAGATGCGTCCAAAGTTAGAAAAGGAAAAAAAATATATACTTAGTTTTAACTGAGCGAGCGTTTGTATGAATGAGAATTGTGTACGTTCATTAGTCCGCCCTTTTGCATGTGTGTTAGTGCTTTCCTACATGAAACTGGAGCAGCAGCAGAAATCAAATCTTTAAAGCAGCTTCTGTCACCACAGGATCAGAGATTGTTTGGTGAGAGAGACAGAAAGAGGACGTAGGAACGTAGAAAAGAGAGAAAGAGGCAAAGAAAACAGGAAGAAAGAACAAAGTGGAGCCAAGGCATGGAGACGAATGACGGAAGACAACTGGTGAAACCATGATAAGTCACTTAAAAATGCTTTTGGGCAACTGGTACTACCAACCATTTCAGTAGCCCCTTCTCAAATGACAATGCTCCCAAGAAAACTTAAATGACAACAAGATCGCATGTAAACCTCGTAAAATGAAAAAGAAGTTCCTAAATGATTAAAAACCGTGGAAAGCTGTGAACCAGCTGCATATATCGAGTGTGTATGCTGTACCTATTTCACCATTTTTGTCTGTGTTTCCACTTTCATCAGCGCTATTTCATCCTGTGTTACAGTTGCATGGATTTATCTGCTTGAAGGTCAACACAGCCTCCTAAAAAGTGGAGCTGACTCCCTGGTTACTCAGCTGAGTTCCAGCTGGTTAAGCCCGTAAACCATAAAATAAATAAATAAATAACTATAAGGCCATATCTAATCCTGTGAATAACGGATTCAACGTCTCCTTATCACCAGGCCAGATTTGAAAAAATGATAGCAAAACTCTTCTGACATTTCTCCGCTCTAGCAGAAACAAAGCGCAGAAGTTCTTAAGTTGTTTTTCTCTTAATGGTGCTACTCAGTGGCCTTTACAGTGGATGTGCAATGCTTGGTAACCTTAATAAACAAATGGCGTCAGTTGCATTTTAAAAACACACAATCATGTTGAAGAGGGGAAAGGGTTAATCCTTGCTTCTGTGTTTTCTTTCTCTCCTCTGAACTCACAATTACTTGATCTAATTAGAGGCTAATTCTCTTTCTGTTGCCAGACAACTAACGAAGCTGCTTCGAGGTGCCAAATCCAATCATTTTAGGATCGCAAAAAAAATGAGTGACGGTTACAGTCTTTTTATTTTACTACTATATTATTTGACTGTGTCATTTCAATAACAGCTCTGCTTTTAAGGTATTAAAATTCCGTCTTGGTGTGGCAAACATGATTAAGAGAGACAGATCAGCTGCTAGTGTGGACGGTGGAAAAACAACAGTGATCGAAAGTTGAGTGATCTTAACAGCTATCCTGGAAGTATACCTTTGAGTAATATGAAATATTGGCGAGCGATCCAACTCTGTTAATCCAGTTCTGCCTGTTCAGAGTCATTGGATTAATGCACGTAAGCAAAAAAAAAAAGAAGACAGACGGTGGACGAGATATGAGTGGAGTTCCCCTGGAAAAAGTCTCATCCACCACTTCAGACAAGCCAACATGATCCCCTCCAAAGTCTCTAGACTCTCCTCTGTGTCTCTATCCTTCTCATCCAGTGGAGGTGAACATAATAATCCGTTTTGAGTCCCACGAGATCTGTGAGAGGAGTACCTCTCATCCTTCCAAGTTCTCACCTTTGCGGCTGCTTCACACTTCCTTTGTGGAGAGCTGCTGATTCGCTAACACTAATATTAAAATACACTGTAAAGTACACTGTATAAGATGTATACGGTGTATCTTATTTTCAAGGGGAAAGACAGCAGAAAATATCTCCAAGTAAAAAAAAATAAAAAATGTACAAACCAAAATTTATCATATTACCAAATTATGTCCAGATGATGAACCTTCATCACTTTCACAACCAAATATTTCTGCCACCTTCAAGCCCAGTGGCACTTTTGTCAACCTTTAGCGATACTTTGTGCTAGCATGTGTTTGCATGCTGACATTCTCAACTCAGAGGGTGAACATGGTATAAAAATGACACCTTCTTAACATCACCAGCAGGCCAGCTGACAGTCTTGCCTGGGCCCGGGACGAGATAAACTTTTATGCTCGCTTTGCGTTCACTTTACTAGTCTCAGCTGCACCGTCACCACCTTTTTTTTCCCTTTTTTAAAAAAAAAAATATATATATTTATTAAGAAAATCTTTAAGGCTTTTATTTTCTTCTTCACTTCTTCTCTTTTATTTTATTTGTATTGCTCCTTTTCTGAGCATCGGACTTGTGCTGACTGGACATTTTGAGCGTACGGAACTTCCAATCCAAATTTTGATCAGTGGCCAAACCATTTTTGTGTTGCAACTATTTCCAGGAACAATTGGGAAGAAAACAAATAAGAAGCCACAAATATTCCTATTTTATTATCATTTAATGAGGGCCTCCTTTCTATCCTGCCCCCCTTTCTATCCTGGATGTTGTTAGTGGGGGCCTTTGGGTCCTATGGGCTGAGGGGAGGGGCCTCTGTGGATCAGGCTTGTTCCTATGCATCCCACAGATACGTTTGGAGGCCAGGTCAACACTTTGAGCTGTTCTTCATGTTTTTTTTTAGTTGTTCCTAAACTGTTTTTGTGTGTCTGTGTCAGTCTGCTTCCTGCTGGGGATGGTTGCTGTCATCAAGGAGTGTCATTGCTATAGGGTGGGGGTGCCTGGTCTGGTCTAGGTGGGTGCTACATGTCTAAGTGACATCCACATGAAGGTCTAAAAGTTTGGATTGTCACAAGATGGTCAATGTCATTTACTTTGCCCTTTGTTTGTTTGTTTGTTTTAACTTAGTCACAAGTGGCTCAGTGTGTAGCTGTGCCATTCTTCTAAGACAAATAAATAAATAAATGAATACAAAATAATCATCTATGGTCTTACGTTCGAGAGTGCTGCTGCCTGAAGTGCCACTGCACTGCAAACATAAGGAAACTTATCGCCCTGGAAACTTTTTTTGTTGTTAATTTCAATCTGTTCCCATTTCAGTGCCTTCTCCCAGGAAAGATGTGCCGTCACATTGCTCAAAAAACTTGTCAGTTGCATCACAGCTTTAGTGCTCCAAGGCAGTACAGCCAGAGGGGTTATTGCCGGTGTGTTGCATTAATTACAAAGCAAGTTCTTGGTGTCCATGCAAATTCTGCTGTGTATTTAACGCCTTTTCTCTTTTTGCAGTCTTTGTTAGTAAGCACGCCGACTGGCAGCCGTGGTGAAAACATGTCAGTGTGGTAGAATTAAGATGGAAAAAAATTAAGCACAAGTGGTTGAAAATAGGTTTGGGTTTTTTAGAATATGATTTTCAGCCTGTGTTGGCTTTGGTTCTGCAGTACAGGCTGTGTGAAAACCAACTTTTACTTGAATCCAGTTATTGAGCTCAGTGTTATTTCACACTTCTTTTATGTGGATACTCTTATGTCTAGAGTGAAATCATTTTCTAAATTATATTGGAGCAGACATTGAAATGATCGAGGTCGTCTGTAAGTAGTTAGAGGTCATATAGAATATACTTGTGACTTGATGACTTTTACTTGTGGTTCTTCATTTGCCATCCTTGTTGTTGTGCAGCCTGTTTCAAAATAGCCACCATTATTCCTGACGTTGGCAGGACCCCCCCCCCACACCACCACGCTGACATAGAACTTAATTAACTTCACCTTTATCAGTCTCCTTTTCTAGTTTCCCCTCTCCCTCCAGTCCACTTAATTTCACATTCTTCCTCTTCCGCGTCGTTCTTTTATTTCCTTCTTTCTCTCTCGGCAGACACATTTAAAAAAAAGTATTTGGTGTGTGATAAATATATTAATCTGAGCGGAATAGGAGCTACAGCCGTGGCTTAAAGCACTGCATGATTTATGAACTGCAAACTTCACAGCCACCTTTATGGCTTTAAGATTTCATTATGTGCGATCTTTTTCAGCCTCTTTATACATGCTTTCACGGAACGATTCTGTGGACAATGTGCAGATGGTGCGCATTAACTTGATTTGGTAGTTTCTGTGCGTGCACCGTGTACATCCCTTTTAAATTAAAGGGTATTTGTTCGAGGTACGCAGTCGATTAGAAAGTACCAGAGACCCATGTATCTCAGGAACAATACAAACACCAGAATAAAACGCGGAGCATTCATGCTGGAGCCATTGCAGCGTTCACTGTAGATTACATTTATTAAAACTGCTTTTTGCACATATTTGTACAAAAGTGTATTTGTCTCATAAAATTATACATGAAACGAAGGCATCAGGCTCCACATGAATGAACTGGCATGAGAAATGAATAAGCATAACAAATATAGCAGGCTTATTTCTCTTTAGAGATAAGAGATTCTATATGGTCGTAGAAATTAACAGCATAAAGCCCTTCCTCCACATGTTACGCTGCAGCATGCTTACGCTGAAAGCTTGTGCCACAGAAACGTCGGCTTAGGTTTCCACGTATAGACGGGGAATGAAAATATTATTTTTCATGCATAATTTATTATAGTCTCTTTCGCTTTCCGTCTTTTACAGAGATGCCAATTTAGAGGGTCAATTAGAGAGCGCTGTTCCTGCAGCTGCAGGGATATAGGACGCTGCCACCAGCCCAGCGGATGTAAGGTTTTCTGGTTGAAGGTCAGACCCCTTCATTCACTGCACAGTATGTGCAGGATGTGTCATGCAACTCTGATTCTTGTATCGGTTTGCTTTATAGTGTATGAATCATTTGTTGATGCATTCGAGTGGAAGGCGCACAAGTAGCATTGTGTCCTAAGCAGCAACTTATGAGGTGGATTCGTTTAGCATGAATCAGCAGTGCAGCCGCCATGCCTTCACGATTCCTGGATTCCACTGCAGTGCTGCTATTCCTCCTTGTTAAAAGAGTTCTCCGATGCTCAGTGTTTCTCTGATAACCACCGCTCTCCTCTCCCTTCAGGCAGAGTGAGGGTTTGAGAGAGGGGAGCAGGCAAACATCCAAATGTGTTCCTCCGTCAAAGGTAATGAAAGAGGCGCCATATTCTTTGATCACAAGGCGAGGGCATCAAGCCTGCGTTAGATTTCTGAAATATCTCAAATGCTCAAAGCCTTATCTGTTTGCACACACACGCATGCACACATTCTTTTGGGGGATGTCAGGGGCACACAAATGTGCATGTAAATCCAGCACATTAACACACAGGCATTGCAAAGTGCTGTCAGAAGTGGAAACAACATCTCAAACTGAGGAGATAAGTAGGCGAGGCAGGGTTGATTTCTATCACATTTCAAAATGATGTTGACACTAACAAAAAGCTGCCTGTCTCGCCTTTTCCTTTCATCCCTTTGCGCCTTCACCCTTTTCTCTCACTTATCTTTCAGGTGAAGAATCTTCCATTAGAATATTTCATTATACTATTTGGCTCCTGCTTTCTTCTGCATCTGCAGTAAACTCTCCTGCAACGTTCTAATGCCCACTTTCATTTTGTGTAAATAACAAAAACACAGAAGGGAGTGTTAGGATCGTGCATCTTAGCTGTTTTAATTCTGAGATGCCTCTTGGTATTTTTTTTTCTCCCTCCTATCTTGTTGTCAAAAAGCTGTAAAAACCACTAGTGAGACTTGTCCTGCTTTCTTCTCTGCTGATTCTTTTTGGATCGATCTGTTTTTCTTTCTCGTAATCCCTTTTCTGCCAGCGTGGTGCCTTTCAAACGCAGAGAGCAACAACATCGTGTTTTTTGGGGTTGGAGTTGAGTGAGGGGCGACGTATGGACGCAAGAATAATGTGAGGCAGGTAGTGAAAGAGAGCATGAGCCCGTTTTTTAGGTGACTTAAGAAAGGAGTTTTTATGATGTTCCCTGGAAATGAAATGAAAACTGGCATGGTATTCAATACAATACAAATAGTTTTCCATATAAGGAACTGACCGTTTGTTGGCCATCTCATTAGTCTTCTGGCCTCCTAACCTCTCTCAAGTTCCTACTTTGTTTTTTGTTAGGTTCAACAGGTAATATGCAGCGGTCCATTCCCAGGAAAACGTTAAAAACTGTAGTATTGGACTCTGGAGTTAACTTGGAGATGAGACAGCTGATGTCCAATGAAGACATTGGAAAAATTATTGATCTTTTCCATTTTCTTTCATCTGTACATAAGCTTTAAAAAGTTGGTTTATCCTGACAAAGCTAACAGTAGAAGTTGGGACTTGATGGAAGCTAGGAGCCCAATGATTGGTGGTCAGTGGACCAATAGGAAGGCCAGCAAGGCCGCGCCAGATCATAGTCAGCAGCTGCTAAGACTATTGTGACATAAAAATGCACCTACCAGTACTGCTAAGGCTTGAATTAATTACCATGCTTTTTCTTTTTTATTTAAACCATACAAAAGAGAGGCGTAAGAAAAATTATATTTTACAACGGTGTTGTGTAACTATTACTTTTTGTCTAGTCTCCTCTCATAGCTGCGCACATAATCCCAAATTGTCCTTTCACACTACTTATTTTTGTCAGTCACAGATATTATGTGTTAATGAGTGAATTTAAGAGGTTCCTGTTTGTGTATTATGTCACGTTTGGATAGAACCAACTTTGTAGTTTCCTCATTCTTAGTTTGAAAGGTAATGCTAAGTTAAGCTAAAAGATCACTGGAGGTCGCTTTCTATGGATTCAGACAGATGGTATAAAATAGCTCCTCTACCTCTAAGCCAGAAAAAAAATAAGTGGTTTTGCACAACTCAAGGAAAATTTCCTTGAAGAACGTTCCAAATGAACTTGTTCGCATAACGTTTGCATTGATTTAGAGGTTCATTCGCTTTGAGGTAACGTCTGTAATTCTCATCCTAGCTCAACGCGGTGAAGTCAAAGGCTTCTCCTTTCTTGTCCTCACAGACACACAAAAGGAGAGATGATGAAAAACAAACCCATTAACTCCGCAGCACATTACCCATATCATACTGTCTGGAAGAAGTCGAGAGAGGGAGAAGGTGGAAGGCTGGTGAGAGTTATTTACGGGGAAGAAGCCGAAAAGGCAATACTGTAAATCTCGGGAAAAAAACTGTGTAGTGAAGGAGGTTGGGGGAGTTACACAGGGAGAGATGGATGAGATAGGGCAGAGGAGAGCAGAAAAGACAGAGAGATGGATGAAAGAGAGTGCATTAGGAAAGGTGGGAGGTTGCCAGAAAGAACAAGAAGTAGAGGTTGATGTGGACACATAATGGTTCACATTTTAATGGAAGGCTACACATCAGAGGACTGGTTGTAAGAGGTTTGGGATTTGATCCCCTGTTGAGTTATTTCAGAGTCTTAAAATCTTGGATCCTCTGGTTGCCACACTGTGTTAAAGGAGGTGTAAAAGGAAAGCTAAGCCCTGATGAGACACTAGCCACCTGTCCAGAGGGCTACACGGGCGCCTAAGCTCCTTCACGCCACTAAAACAGCCAAAACACAAAATAAGATCCTGGCTTGTGACCTAGCATGGCCTGAACAAGGCTTGCGGATTTTGGAAAAAAAAACATTATGCAGGGACTCGCGCTGAATGTTTTCCTTTAAATGGCCATAAAATCAGGTTGACGGAGGAAAGAGGGAGCTGAATAGCAGGTGGCGAAGGAGAAACGGGGATGGAGACGTGTAGGTGGAAGTAAGTAGAGAGAGAACAGCATGGCGAAGGAGAGAGAGATCGAGCTAGAGGTGGAGGGACAGAAAAAAAAACGAAAGAAAGACACGGTAGAGAGAAAAGAAAAGAGATATGATGGGGAGAGAGTGGGGGTGGTGGAGAGAAAAACTGTGAGGGAAAAAGAGAGAGGGACGAGGAGAATAAAGAGCTGCTCCAGGCACCACATTTCTGTCAGCCGTGGCATCTTTATCTGCTAAATGCACTTTTGATGCCTCGCCACATATGTGGCTGTAAATTACTTTTAAGACCTATATTAAACGATGACGAAAAAGACACCAAAATGGGGGCCAAAGTGTAGCGGGCCTTTTTTAATGAACGAGAGAAAGGGGCAGGTTTCTGGCACCAGTTTGTCTGTTATTCATGGATCCAAATATCTTTCACCTCACGTATCTCTCCTCCCCTCGCCTTACATGCATGCAGACATTCTTAAATCACTTTATCTTAATTTCGGGGAATATACTGGAGCCATTAATCATACTGACCATACGCCGATCAGGCATAACATTATGACCTAATATTGTGTAGGTCTCCCTTGTGCCTCCAAAACAGTTGTGACTCATTAGAGAATGGACATGGGCCTTCTGAGGGTGTCCCGTGTTATTAGTGGGGGCCTTTGGGTCCTGTGGGTTGAGGGGAGGGGCCTCTGTGAATCATCACGCTAATACTTATTAAATATTGCTGTTTTTCATGTTTTTTCTTAGTTGTTCCGAAACTATTTTTGTGTGTATGTCTGTGTCAGGCTGCATCCTGCTGGGGATGACTGCTGAAGGAGTGTCATTGCTATGGAGTGGGGGTGTCTGGTCTGGTCTAGGTGGGTGCTACATGTCTAAGTAACATCCACACAAATGCTAGGTCCAAAAGTTTCAAAGCGGTGATAATACGTTTCATCTGACTGGTCAGTGCACTTCTAAACCAATGTTTGTGTCTTGAATGAAGGACAATACACTACAGCAGCGATAACATATGATATTCTCTCTGTGACTGACCACAGCTAATGGCCCATGGTAGTCAGACAGCAGTAATGTCCAAAAGATAAAAACAAATAATTTCATAAGTGTGATTAATGGCTCCATTACTGCAGATACAAAGGCTCGCGTTGATCAAAAACATCAATAGATAGTTAATTGTCGTGGAGGTTCTCAAGCATAAATGGCATACAGACGCACATACACACTTATTTTCTATTGCAGACGTTTGGAAGTGATCAAAGTTTGAGCTCCACATTAATCCCAGGTCCAAAAGTTTCCCAGCAGAACATTGAATTGTCACAAGATGGCCTGTCTTTGTATGTAGTTAGTTGTTTGAAGTCAATTATCAGTGTTTGATAGCAGCAGTAAAACAGATTTTTATCAATGATTTGTGAAGTCATTGGAATTTACACCAGTGTGATACTTGACAATCACAAATCCTGAAGGTTTTTCTGTCTAAGCAAAGAAAATGAATTGTGTTGAAGTAATTTATGGTAATTATTCACTCTGCAACTCCGTGATTATCTGAATCTGAGTTCCTATAATCATTAGAAACAAACCTGGCATACAAACAGGAAGTGTAGTCATTGTAGCTCCTCGTTGATGGGCAGCTTGTCTCCTTCTCCTTTCAACCATACTGTGCTCCAGAGCTTGTTCAGAATGCAGCAGTAAAAAAAAAAAAGAAAAAAAAAATCAAGGCAAGAGATAAGTGGGGCTGCATTTAATGCCTCGCTGCTTTTATTGTACATGTTGGGCCAATCTGGAACATTTCCTGTATTTTTAGAAGCAAAGTCTTTATGCTGTTCTTGTGCTTTGGCAGCACAATTTAACAAAAAGCTAAAACTAATCCAACAAATTACGCTAAGTCACGACCCCTTGTGTAAGGATTCCAGACAGTGGGGTACCAAGAAACTGTACAATATGTAATATAATATGGTCCTAATGCTGCCGTAAGACTCTGTATGGATAATTGCTAACTACCGATTTCTTAATAAGTACATACTTAAATAAGACCTAATTCCTTACATAACATAAACAGAAGTGAAAGTTTCATTTCTTATACTTTAATCAATACTTGATGTGGCCAAGCTTCCATTCAGTCCATGCTAAAATACCATTAACCTCATGTCCTCAGTCCACATTTATGTTGACTATAACAAAGATGGATATACAGGTGAAGACTTCTATGCTTGGCATATAATAGAAGTATTCTAAGCATAGTGCAGTGGTGGTGGAGGCGGCACAAGGTCAACAAGCAGTCTGATTAAAAAAAAAAAAAAAAAAAACTTCTTTCCTTTCATATTTCATATTCAGCTGCAACTTTCCAATTTACCAAAACAGGCACAAAATGAGTCCTCCCCACCTGACTGCAGCCATGTGTCATGTCTAAATGTAATCCCTAATCTTTTCGAGGCAGGAGAGGCAGAACTTTACTCTTAGGCCTTATGTAACCGTTGCGCAATCCTTTCATCACGTTAACTTGCACTTTGCAGACCTGTCCATCACCAGTATTGAATGCCTCTGTGATGAGAGCCATAGGCCGCTCATTTCCTCGCCGCTTGTATGTTTCTAGGCAGAGCGACATCTCCTCGGAGCATGTCACAATGAGTTTCCCTCCACTTGAGACAGACAGGAGTGTAAGGAGGCAGCTTCGACAATACTAGAGTGGGTTTGCAAGATTCTGCAACACTTTTTCAGGTTTGAGTGAGAGACGCGCGTTGACTTTTATTACCGGTGGCAGTGCCCAGTTGGTGAGGATTTAAATGCAGCTTGAATGAAACTTATTTTGTATCTTGGTGACATGCTAGTCAAATGGGTGCACCATAAAAAAAAAAAAAAAAAAAAAACATGTTGCAGTGCACAGTGCAGTCAAATGATCAGATTCTATCCATCATTCATAATCCAGCTGCATACTTTGTGATATCTGGAAAATCCCATCGTGAAAGTGACATAACAGCAAAGTACAGATGTGACGATCTACTGGAAACATGATGAGTTTTTCAGCGATCACTTCCCAGCTGAGTGTGAATCAGAAAGCAACCCAACAACCCATGGTTACCTGGTTTGTGTAAATTACGACCAAAACATCAAAAGCCATTGTGCTGCTATTTTCATATACTTCAGTTATGTTGCATACTGCAGACTGTAGTTGTTGCATGTATAAAACTAAAAACACAAATGAAGTAAGCTGAGGATATATAGTTAGCTCCCTGTAAGGAAAAACTATCCTTATTTGGGCAGGTGACATCACTCAGGTGGGAAATCCCTTTGCAGTGTGTTGCTCCCTGCTCCTGGACTGGTCTAGCCCTGGGCATGTTTTAACACTGGTCAGGTCAGGGCCTCCTGCTTGATGAAAAGGTCATTTAGCAGACCACACACTGTCAGGTAGTCCACCTCAGGCAGGGCTCCACGCTGCCGCCAGCTGAGGCTGCAGCTGGAGAACGAGAGAGAGAGAGAGAGAGAGAGAGAGACAGCAGCAAACACAAATATGGGACTTGATGACTTAATGTTTTGCACTTTTTGCCCCTTGGGCTGGTACATACCAGTGTCAACCAGCCGGTTTCGCGTTCTGTTTTCATAACATTGATTCATTCATTGAACAGGCTAACTGGGACATTTTTTTTCATGAGTGCATCGATCATTGAAAAGGTTTAGATTGAGGGGTTAGGAAAATAAAAAGACGCACAATTTCAAATAATGAGGCAAAAATAGCTTCCACAAGTGACACTATATGAACCTGCAGATCATCTGTTCTGAGTGATATAACCAGACACACTTGACATTTATTGTCCCTATACCAAAAGTACAGCAGCCATGACTGCCACTTTAAAGGGGTTGACTAGATTACATTAACTTGATCTCTTTTGTGAAGTTACAATCTGGAGAAGAGAAAAACATAACACCCATTTATCTGTTGTTACTCAGGACAGGTTTTCCCCGTGCCTACTAAAACCGTTTATTATCACATGCAAATTAACACATGCAATGTTTTTGGCAAAGCTGATTGATGATTCTTTTTCATCTGGGTTTTAAGTGTTAACTGTCCTAATGAATTTATGATATAGCCAGTGGGATCTAAGCCAGTAAAGAGTCTTTTTTTTCCTTCAATCATTCCTGGGAAGCCACTTTTGATTATGCTCTCTCTGTCTTCTCCTATAGCTTTATGTTATACCAATCTCAGGGTGATGGTTAACGATCACAAGAAGAATGTCATCATAGCCTAACCTTGCCATGTCGCCTTCTTTTTAAACATATTTTATATATTTTCTTTCTTTTTTTTTTTGCGTGACTGTAACTCGTTCATTTTGACAGCCCTACTTTTTTTTTCATGTCTCTCTCAGACTTAATAAAAAATGTGCCTTTGACGTTCCTCTGGAACATTAATAGAATAACTGTTCCTATGGTATTTGTCAGTTCCTCTAAAAATGTCTGCCTTTGTGCACTCTGCACAACAGAGCACACAATAGACTGTGAAAACACGGTGACATTGTGGGGTTAACATTTCAATGAGAAACAACTTTACAGAAAAAATGACGTAAATTCCTTCTATGAAGCTTAAGTTTGACTTGGCGTTGGTTTATAGCTTTAATTATACAAGGACAAAAATCTGACTATTATCACAAAATATAACACATCCACTTCAGACAAATAACGTTTAGCTCTCAATATATATGGATTGGTTGTGTTCATTTGTCATACAGCCAGCATCTACAGATAGATGAATGTGGGGTTGATGGAAAGGTCAACAGAACTTTCGCAGATTACCACGATTCCCTTTCTGTTTTTTTAAAGACAGCTGCAACGGTTTTTTTAATCTGTGATCACAATTGGTCTTTACCAATCAGTAGTGTTAATGCTTAATTATAATTTTCTGTGATTAACCATAACCATGTTAATTGTGTACCTGCCATTAACCAATAGTGCTTTAAGTTAATTTAAACCTCTGACAAGTTAGGTTATAGTTTATAATCTATGTTTTTACATTCACTGTATTTCTATAGTTCTATAGTTCTTACTTCCTGGTCAACTCTTAGTCTGCCAATCTGCCAACATGCAACACATTTGTCCAAAATAGGACAAGGCTTAGTCCATTTAAAAGGGCAGGCTGGTCCTTTCCATTTGAATTTTACTTCTCCATTTGCCTTGAAATTTGACAAACATTAAGTCCCAGATAAAAAATACTTTTTTTTCTTCTGTCAAATACATGCACAGCAGTGCGTCTGAAAATCTCCATAGCCTTGAGGTTCGCAGGCTACGCCAGATTGATGATGTTCAAACAGCAGCTGAAAGAGCCGTGAGGGATTTTATAAAGAGCTGAGGGGGTGACAGCTGAGTCAGGATGACATGAACCTTGACCTTGCACCTCTTTAGAATGTCAGCAGACGTGCACACGCTAACACACACAACGATAAACTGGGACCAGTAACACTTGAATACACTTGCACAAGTCAAAGCTCTCTGTCCCCTTGTCTCACTTTGTCTCTCACACACACATGCAGAGAGTCTTTGAAGGCTCGGGCAGTAGCCACTAATGTGTTGCAGGGTCCCAGTAAGTAGCTGCAAACTGTTTTCTTTCATCTTCACGGGAATAGATGAGGAGATAGGAGTACAGGGATGGAAATCATCAGGCAAACAGACTGCCATCGCACGGGCAGCTCTTATCTCCAGAAAGCCAGGTTTTCGGGAGCTCCCTTGTTTTCTGATGAACACCAGCTTCTGTTTATTTGTGTCTATTTTTCCCTGGGCTTTGAAATATTTTCATGGTCAAGTGTTATTAAAGATGGAATATTCAGTGCAATATAAACTCTGAAGTCAAGGAAATTATGAGAATGATATAAGAATGAGTCTCGAGGCAAGGAGACAGGATAACCCTGATTTGCATGTTTCTGTTTGAATAATGAAATAACCATGCACAGGCAACACACAAAATGAGAATAGTGAAAACGGGTGTTTAATTATTGTGAGAAGTGTGAGTCTTAAAACCAGAGTGGGTCAGTCTGCAGAGAATAGCCAAAAGGCATTTATCATTCTTTGGGCGACTATCAACTGAACCAGTAAAAATCAATTTCAAGCCCAGAGATAAAAAGTAATGTTATCATGCTCCCGAGTTCACTGGTCAAATGCCCAGTAAATGTTTCAGTTCCAAGTGTAAGGAATTACAATTTGAGATTCAGTTCATCAATAATCATGTGTAATCTGTGTTACTGTGGCGTTCTGGCGACAGCCTCAGTGCTATTCCACCAAGATAATGAGAGGCTGGAGAGAGTGCATCAGCTATGTGTGGCTTAAGGTGGTTGAGGTGGCTACACATCATACTTCCAATTGTTTTATTACACGTATGTCCTCTTTGATGGCTTGATGATTATTTTCCACCGCTGACTGGGTGCCTGTCACATTCACGGATAAGAATTTGATTTTAAAGGAACTGGCCTTAAAGGGGAATTACCGTTTTTACAACCTGAACCTTATTTCTGGCATAAAATATAATAATTTACTCACCCGTACAACTTTGGTGTTATCAGAAGTTGTTTGCAAGATATTTCTATCCGGCAGAGCGCTGTGTATCAACATAGTGGGAGTGACTTCGGCACCGGTACACAGCCTCTAAATAACACATCATCTGCCGCCAAACCCTTTCAGTTCACCAGTATTTTGTTATAATGCGCTAGTGCTATTCTCCGTTGAGTCCAGAGTTAGCTGTTCTATTGTTTTTTTGTTCGTTGGCCAGCTGTTCCTCTCTCTGCCTCTGCATCCTCCTGTCAACAAGCTCCTCATCCTTATACCCTTGCTCAGAAGGGTGAGGACGTTCATCGTACACAAAGTCATCGTCCATAACCTCAGAATTAGAAAAATATTCAGCCTTGTTGAAAAAAACTAGCAGTAGCAAATTACAGGCAAACAAGCCAACTGTCACGGGTACATGTAGTAGGTCAATCTAAAGCAGACCGTGGATGATGATAACGCGTAACTTTGGCCCCAATTGGAATAGCACTAGTGTATCATAACAAAATATTGGTGAAATGAACGAGTTTCGTGGCAGATAATGTGTTATTTAGAGGCTGCGTTTCGGTGCCCCAGTCACTCCTACTATATGGATACATGTGGCACATAGACGCACAAACACTATGTGCGCTGGAAGTTCTGGCTTTACCTTCCATAATCCAGACCAGACGAAGAAGCAGTCAGTTACAGATATTATATTGCTCCAATGGTTTGTTGGAGGTGTGACGTAAGGAAGAAGTGATGCAAGATCCAGATGGTAAACGGCAACCCATGTGTCATGTGATGAACTCTTGGCCCGCTTCCAATCAACTACTGAACCACGAACAAGAGTGTATGATCTGGCCTCTTCCCTGCATTCGTATTTCTCTGTGAGTATTTTGCTTTTTAAATGTAGACGTTCATCAGTTTAGGTGTCTGCACGTGTGACGTAGGTTTGGCACATCCTTAAAGGTGATGATCGTCACTAATGTGATACTTAGAGCTGTACGCACTCAGCAGGGCTGGGATAATGATGTTGATAATCAGTAACACAGTTAATTTGGCTTCTAGTGTTTCATTAAGTGTATATTTTTACCAGTTTTCCCCAGTTATTCCCATTGCTTCACACAACTACTTGCCTCCTTCTAACCCAACATACAAGCATAATTACAGCTTTTCATTTACAGAGCCATTAAGGAATCGCACATACTACACATACACACAAGTATAGTCAGTCATTTTCTCCCTCCCTCTCTTTTTCACTTGTCTCTTATCATCAGCTCAGTTCGCATTTTTTCCCATTTATATTCTAAAAACATCCTTTTCTGTCTGTCCCTTGCAGTCATAAAGAGGATGTTGCAGCAACAAACTCCTAATTATTTAATTACATCAGTATTGGTCACTGCTGGAACTGCAGTTGTAATTAAGCGTGATTTGAAGTTCCAGGAGTGTGCATGAATTAATAATGAGCTAATCAAAAGGCACTTGGGTTGATTGCCAGGACATTAACACCTAGGAAGAGAAAGGGAATTAACTGTTGTCTGTTTCTGGCTCACAGAGCACATGTGCACCTGTCAGGGCCTCCAGCGGCTTATTGTTTTTACTTGAACACTTACAATTAGCCGGTTTAGTTTTAAAAGTTAAGGTGTTAAGTGTTTACCTGCACAGCTGACTGTCTACAGTACAGACAGACAGTAACAAGCAGCTTGAGATGGAAATTGTTTGGCTGAAATTCTTAGTTGGGCTCCCTCTCTCTCTCTCTCTCTCTCTCACACACACACACACACACACACAAACGCACACATAAATTGAAGTGTCATTTGCAGTACACAGTATTTCTCTGGGGAAATTTAAAGAAAGAAAGTGATAGTGTGACATTCCTCTCAAACTGCCTTTTTGTCTCCACAAGCGACCTGTAGAAGAACATCTGAAATGTTTCCTATTAATCGTGAGAACATGGCAGTCTGTTCCAAACAGGCTACAATTAATCTTAGCTTACATGCTTGTGGCACTGTCAGCTTATGTGCAAAGGTGCGTAACACCATGGAAATGCAGTATATTGGAACGTATCTAAATGAACAAACCTACAGTATTAGTCTGCAACCATCTTTATCAGTAATGTAAGTTTTCAGTTGCAGTCGGTTCAGAGCAGACAAAATCATTTCAGTGTTTGCAAATGTTAAAAATAGGATAAAACTAGTTACTCCTGTTGTACTCCTATGGTACTACTACTGTATATATACACACGATCAAGCACAACATTATGACCTCTGACATAAGAAGTAAATAAGTAATAAGTAAATAACATTGACCATTTTGTGACAATGCAATGTACTGCTGGGAAACTTTTGGCATTCTGACATTCATGTGGATTTTACTTAGACATGTACCATCCACCTAGACCAGATCAGGCACCCCCACCCCAATGACACAGAGGCACACACACAAAAACGCTTTAGAAACATCTAAAAAAAACCAAAAAAAAAACATGTAAAATACAGTGGACTAAATAATACTACATATGTAAAACAATCAGTGGGAAGTGGCAATGACTGAGGGCTTAAAATGGATAAGATAGGACAGGAAGAGACGCTACTGTAAAAGAAGCTCTTAATGAATACAATGGGTAGAAATAAAGGTCATACCTTTGTGTTGCACCACTACTGTGAATACTACAAGCACTTTCAAGATACGCAGAGTTATCCTTTAAATACACAAACTCGGTTTGCTGATCTGCATGGATTCCATTTATAGAGCAGAAGTTGTTTTCTTCTCTTTGATTAGTTCAACTACTGCAATGACTCGCCCACATCTGAAAACCCTTGAAAAGCCTTTTACAAAGCCACTTACTCTTTATGAGCTTTACCACGGCACTTTAAACGCACCTTTGATTGAACAAGAAAAGTTCAGTGCTCAAGTTAGAACAAGCAAGGGTGTCAACATGTTTAGCTGCTTGTCATTCACCCGCTTCTATTTACCAATGAGGACTAAAGGCTTGGGGATGTGACAAATGTAAAACGCTACTGCTTCATTGATGTGGTATTGGCAAAATGCTACAAGACAATGAACAGGGGGCATGAAAATACAATATATTAGAAAACATACAGTACATTTAGAATTAGACATATCGTAGCAGCATTTTTTGTATATATGAGCTCTTTAATTGACTGAACTTTGTGGTTCGGTAATAAAATGTAGTGAAGATTGTGCAATGAAGCAAGACCACCCGCTGATCCCTAGTAGGGTGGCATATTCTGGTAGGCAGTAGAGACAGATGGTGGGTTTCTGACAGAGCT
Source organism: Planiliza haematocheilus (assembly GCA_005024645.1). Classification (NCBI taxonomy): domain Eukaryota; kingdom Metazoa; phylum Chordata; class Actinopteri; order Mugiliformes; family Mugilidae; genus Planiliza; species Planiliza haematocheilus. The sequence goes on along the minus strand of SRSE01001388.1, from coordinate 3,529,111 downwards.
GGAAAAGGATGAGGTGTGACAGAAAATGTTTTTAAAACTTCAGATGATCTCCTTATATAATTCTTCTTGTTGAGTCTTTTGATGAAGGCGAGTTTTAGTGATACTGGTCCAAGAAGCCATCTACTGTATGTGAGAACGTCTCCAAAACACAGATTGTGCTTGAAAATGGAAGAAAAAATCTTCCCCGACCATTTAACTGACGATAACAACATACATTCGGTACATAAGAGCATTCAACAGGACTAACCCTCTGTTCAGCAAGTGTGGCAACTGGCATACCATGAGGGAAGCATATTGACAGACATGCCAGCTTGCAGCCGAAAGACCCACTGGGAAATTCTCGCTTTCTGCACCACTTCTTTTGTGAGTCTCTAATTGACGCTGGTATTGACTTCCATTCTGCCACGGTAAAGAGTAAATGATTAACAACCTGTTCTTATGTTATACATTTCTCCCATGAAGAAACAAAAAAACAGAAAACAAAAGGGGCAGAACGTGACAAGTTTTTACGATAAAAAGTCCAGTGCAATTAAAACCTGGACCTTATTTCTGGCATAAAATGCGATCGTTTAATCACCCATATAACTTTTGAAATTTGTAGTTGTTTGGGAGATATTTTGATCTACTTTTGTCCATATAGCGAGAGTGACTTGGGCACCGAAACGCAGCCTTTAAGTGATGTAAATTAGTTTTTTGCAACATGGTTGAATATTTTTCTGATTCTGAGGTTGTGGACGAACCATAGCAGTAGCAAATTACAGGTAAACAAGATGACGGCCGCGTCATTTAGAGGCTGTGTTTCGGTGCCCCACACACAGATCTAAATATCTCCCAAACGACTACAAATTACACAAAAGTTATATGGGTGAGTAAATGATTGTATTTTATATCAGAAATAATGTCCAGGTTGTAAAAACAGTAGTTCCTCTTTAAGCATGTACTGAGATGTTGTAGATTTTGTTCCAACACCAAAAACATAATTTTGGGGCAGACAGTCTTTACCCCTGCCTTCCTAGTCACCTGTAGCCTTGCTATTATGCCTGCTTGTTATTGGCATTTATGCAGCCTTTATAAATACAGGGTGGTGGTGAAAGTATGAAACACAGGTTGGTAACCAAAAAAAAAAAAAGCTGCACTTCAATATACTACAAGTACTGCATAGCTGATGTCCACCTAGTAAGTACATTCTGCACCTGTACGAATGGAAGTAATGCTTCATACCAGCAGGTCGCAGCGGTCTGTATTTGTCAGTACAAATACTATTAGCTGGGAGGCTAGGAAGCTTCTAAGAGCTGCAAACTGTCATACAGAGCTGCCCCTCCTGAATCATGCTAATCAGTTGGTCTACAAATGATTCATTCTAGACGATCAGGTCGTTGTTGAAGTATTTAAATTTTGGGATTACACCGGCAAACTGTCGAACCTGTGTTTTGGTGTGTTCCGGCCTACACAAACGTTTCTTTATAGTGCCATTGCTAGTATTTATGTACATACATACTGCGCACCTGCATGAAATATGCACATGCATGTAGACACAAATCTGCTAAGAAAGTGACAGACTGTCTTCACTCTAGCCATTGAAAGACAAAAAAAAAAACTTTGAATGTATAAGTAAAATATGTAAAACAGGCCTTAAGCATAAGTAAAGCTAATTGACCCTTTGATTCACTCTCACTGAGCTGGAGAAGTCGATTTGGCCTTCAGGCTTCATTATTACTAAAGAAATAAGACACACTAGGCTATGGTGTGTCTCTGCATGATGAAAATAAAAAAGTACAACCTCCAGTCAAGAAATTAGCCTTTCTTCATGCTCTGTTCTATAAAATCATAGGATTATAATTGTGTAAACAAATGTACCTACATGATAAATGTGTAATTAATTGCTTGCTTCCTATGAGGTCACATGCAGACTGGGATTTTCAATTTCATTTATTGCAGCCACAGCATTCATGAGTCAGTGTTCCTGTATGTGTGCGTGCGTGTGTGTGTGTTTGTTTCCGTGTGCGTGCGTGTGTCTCAGGAAACAATTCAATTTGATGACTGTGATGCATTATCTCCTCTTCTGTCTGTCCGTCCATCTGCCTGTCTGGATTTCTTGATTCACTTTTGTAAATTCCTACGGTGATGCGCAGGGACGCAGCCATCTAGGGAATTGGATTGTCTGTTCTCATCGGCAAGGAACCCGGCAAACATCTAAAATGAAAGTCCCGATATTATAGAGAGTGTGTTTTTGCAAGTGGCGGTTAGCAAATACACATGCGCAAACTCACGACAGAAGCAATTTCTAAATCTCATTTTCTCTTTCTCAAAATAACACGTGAATAAATCCTCCTACAAACACTCACATCTACAGTAGGTGTACCACCTGAGCCCCTCCTTTCCCTTGCTGCTCCTCTCTAATCCACTTGAATGTAGCTGGATATTAGATTAGAAAGTTATAGATGTGATTATTCGTCCCTGGGCGCAGCCATCTATTCGCTGATTAAAACATGAACTGGGGGCCATTATGTAACTGCTTAAAGAGATTAAACCTAGTCAGCCTCGTGAGGGCCTGCTCTCTGTTGTAACATACAATAGAAATAGCACAGGCAATCGCTTTCATGGCAGCGTGTAAGTTATATGTTTACAGCAGACAGATAGAGGAGTGTTAGTTCCACAAGTAACTTTACAAGGAACTGAGCGTGTCTTGTGATTTGCTCCTGTTTGAAAAAAAAAGAAAAAGAAAAAAAAAAAAAGGATCATCATCCAAACAGACAGCCCCCTTCTCTGGCTGCATTTCTGTAGCTTCTAGGACAAAAACAAGTGAACACCGTGCTCCACCTTACAAAATTGGACTGGTGCAAAGATGAAAGTCCACAGCCAAACTGAAACATTCATAAGCAGCATGCAGGTTGCTGGCTACTCATCCTGCTGTTGCTGGTAGGAGAAGAACCTTGGATTTTTTTTTCGTTTCCCCCCACAAACCATAATCGAATGTTCCCATGCCGTATTTTATTTCTTTACGATTTTATTTTTAAAAACTACAGATAAGAGTCATTGAGTCCTTCTCCGTTGCAAAAAAGAGCCAAGATTTTGCACGACTCTTCACTGCAAGTTGCATTAAGTGATTAGATTTTCTTGTTGTTGTTAGTCTGTAAATTAGATGCTGTTTGTGAACTTGACAAGCAAACTGACCACTTCAGCCGCCTTGGCCGCAGTTTCATCACCTACGGGATATTATATCATTTTTGGTATTGCAGTGCAACAGTGCAAATGCTGAGAATTATTGCCCAAAGAAGAAAATGTTGATTGAAGCTGAAGCAAGCAGCTGGAAACAGAGGACATCAGCTCACCTGGCCTTTCTGCAAATCTACCTACCAGTATCTCAACATTCACAACCTGCAGAGTGTTTAGTTCGTACGGAAATGTAAAGACAACACGTTCTCAATTTACTGTTTTAGTGTCTTGTATTCTCCACTGGTTGCTAGGCAACCTGACAGCCAAAAACAAGACTCCAGGGAGTAACTGCATTTGGCCACTTACGGGTGTCATAAATCTGCTTATCTCTCTCAAGTTTAAAGGAAACATGTTATTCTCATTTCAAGTTCTATATTTTAATCTGGGGACTCCGACGGAGTGGCTTTTTCCCCCCCAGATTCAGAGTTCAAACAATCCTTATTTATCTCACTCTGCCTGTTACGCAGCCCCTCAGTTGAGCCTCTGCCTTAAAAAGGCAATATTGGCTGCAGGATTTTTATGGCCCCTCTTCCAAAAAGCTACATTTGTCTGAACGGCTACCTTCCGGCCGAGTTCAAGCGGTCAGCGCTCAGTGCTTTTGAGCACTGTGACGTCCTCTGGCCAGGGTAGATGGTGCAAAAGCAAACTCTTTTTAAACAACATTATTTTTACTTTGTGATTGAAAATGGTAGCTTCTCAGATCGATTTATTCATTTTTTTGAGCCTGGCACGAACATCCTCAGCAACAAAGATATAGCAACGACAATCCTTGAGCAATAAAAGCTGTATAAAGTTTTATTTTGAGTATATGCCCCTTTTATGTACGGCAAATGAAAATATCAAAGTTAATATAGCAAGTGAAATGTCAATCAGCTGTTGCCAAACAACTGCAGTGAGTCTCTACACGGTTGGTTATGCATGCTGGTCTTCATCAGGAACACACTTCAAGCAGTAGACCTTATATTTAAATTAGAGCTGTATATGATGAGACACCTTTCTATCTCTGAATTATTGAGATGGACGTGTCCATTTAAATCTACATCCACACAATCTCCCTGTCTCATTACTTCTGTCTCTTTGATGCTGTGGCTTACAGGAACAGGCCACCAATGGGAAATATGTCCAACTTTGTATGTCTAACGCTGTAATGATGATAAACATAAAATAAAGTGATGGATCGTCTTTGATGATCTTCACATTCAACGAAAAAGTGCGATGGAGACGATGGAGATGAAGTGACAAAGGCCTGCAGGCGTGCAGACAGAGAGACACACACATAGTGTCTCTATTCTTTCATCTTAAGTGGATGAGTTATCTCAAATTCACTGTTATGGGCATAACAGTCCTAAAGGAGGAGGAGGAGAAACCAGGTTCATATTCAGTATTCAGAATGACTGCTTGTCCAGGAAGATGAGGTTGTACCAAGTTCTGACTGTTGAGGTTGGAGGGTAGAAGAGCAGAAGTATCATGCCACCAGTGGCTGCTAGACATTGACTCCAAAAAAAAAAATCCCTGGCTCCATCTGATTTCTATGCAAAATCGTTAACTTCTCTCCAAAAATACAAAGCTATTTTCCAGCCCCCTCTTGCATGCTGGTGGTCATGGTTGCTCCATTAACGGGATTCTAAGGCTTATAGAAGACTTTGATGTCCTCCATGGGGCCATTATTCACAGCTGTGATTGACAGATTGCTTGTCTGTTGCTCTCGCTCTGGCTCCTGAACTCTCCCTCTGTTGGACTTCTGGTGCTTCTTTTTAAAGAATTATCTGATATTTCTCTAAACACTCAGACCATCACAGGATGCTGTATTCTGGTAAATGCAATATTTGGAATTTGAACACCTGCCTGGTTAGCACAGTGTAGCTAATGTTAGCCCATGTGTGGATTGGTCAGAGTCTACCAGTATGCTAGGTGTGTAAGAGCGTGAGAGCACTAAAGGTCCAGGCTCCAACAGACATGTCACAGACTATGAGCTGCATCAGCTGCATCTTCTGCTGCAAACCAGTGCATGACTATTCTAAGCAGGTAATGTTTTAAATACATGCCAGTGGTTTCAATATGTTTGACAGGAGAAGTAAATACCATTTGCCATCTTGTGACAATTCAATCCTGGCCTCCAAATTCACTAGATCCCAAACTGATCTGGTGTTTGTGGGATGCACTGCAACAAGCCTGATCCACAGAGGCCCGTCCCCTGAACCCATGTGACTCACTAACATCATTCTGTTGCCAGACACCCTCAGAGGACCCATGTCCATTCTCTGATGAGTCACAACTGTTTTGGAGGCACAAGGGTAGATCTATACAATAATAGAAATGTGGTCATATTGTTATGCCTGATCTGTGTATGCTTCTGTATCCTGAAATACGTCTGTAAAGTTAAATATTACCTGATGTAGTCCTTCAGGAATGCAAGAAAAATGTAATCTTCCAAACATTTCCACGTTTTTTCCCTAAACTTCTATGTATTACATTGCTCAAATATTATATATTCCACTCATTGCCCTGGTATGTAAAGTGTATGTGTGCTGTACTACCTTGAGGATCTGTGAAAATCCCTTTGCCATTGACTTGCTAGTGTGAGTGCTGATCCATATCCAAGTGTGCCATATGTTACTTGTGTAACTTATTGCTTTCCCATTCCCAATAAAGTGGCAGAATAAAAAGCCTTTTACAGGTCCCTGTGGGCAGCGGCTACTTCCAGTGGCAGTCACTGAGCTGCGGGGCTGCTGTGGTGACAAATGGCACCAGGCACATATTTTACTATTGCCATTTACAATGCATGATGCAGGCTGCGGTGCTCAAATGACTGTGCAGCAACACTGTCGAGAGTTATGGCAGCTGTAAGAGTGGGGAGAGCTGTGTGCTGGAAACACAAAGACTGATATGTACCGAGCTGGTTTTTAAGTCTGTTTGCGTGGCCATACATTTCAAGGTGACACTAGTAGCCATTGTAGAAAAATTAAATAAGATGCAAATCATAAATGACTGCTATTTTGCCAAGATGGCATGGATACCAGCAGCAGTTTAGATGAATTGTCGCAGGAATGTGGTAATGAGACGTGACCTAATGTCAGGACTTCACTTTTGGTGAATTTGAAGTGATTGCCGCATTCACGTTGTTACATTTTCCCAATTACCCATTCTGAGATACTATAAACTGTGACAAAGTGGTAAATGAAGCTGTAATAGCTGGGTGAGCGACCTCATTTGACGGTCATGATACTGCAGGCTACGGCACACAATCAGCAAGAGGAACAAAATCAGCTATAAAGTGATTTTAGATCGTGAACGGCAACGTTGTTTTGGTTTTACTCAATTAGAGAATCATTTACCCTGCAGTGAATACAAATCTAAAGAGATCATGGCTGCCTTTCACAGTTTCTGTGTGCCTTTGCTGGTCCAACGGACTTGGCCGTCAGGGGGCAGACATCAGTCGGGCAGCTCTCGAGAACAAGAGTTCCTGGCGTTGCTCCTGACTGGAAACAATCAGAGGTACATGAGCTTATATGCGCAGTAATTAAATATGCAGTACATTAGAAAAACATTAAAAACACACTGTGCAAATCGAACAAGGACGAATACGAGAAATCCAACAAATTACAAAGTTATAAAGTTTCAGTCTGGACGACAGATAATGGTTGTTTGAAACCTTTAATATCGTGTAAAGAGCGAGTGGGACAAACGCTGCTTCTCATTATAAACCCAAAATTATTCATGTATTAAAAGTCAGGTGCGTCGAGCCAGGTTTCCATTCTCGCGTTCACCTATTGGGCACGAAAGAGAGGAAAGAGGGAAGCGGTGAAAATAAGAGAGAGGGAGAAATACAGTCTCGCATGGTAGCCAGAGGGCGGTGGCATTTCTCTCTCTCTGCGTAAACGGAGAGAGTGGAGAAGGAGGGGAGCGCACGGAGAGGAAAGCGGAGCTTTAGTGGCAAGGAAGCCGTGCCGCTGACACGAGTGAAGGGACCCCGCGGTAATTTCCACCACCTCCACCACAGCTCAACCTGCGCTCTTTCAGACGGACTCAGACGTCGGGACTAGAGGCTGCGCACCTTACCCCTTTGGTTTTGGACTCAATCAGCAGATCCTGTGCTGGAGGGGAGGGGGGTTGTAATTTCCCCCACCGTGGACGGAGGAGTTTTGTGTGTTTATGTGTATTACGCGTTGCCTTGTAATGGGGAAAAGTGGACAGAGAAGTGGAGTAGCACTCCGGTGCTCCAGCCTGGTGAGAATGAGAATGTGCGCCGCGCCGGGGATCCTGGTTCTCCTGGTGCTAGTTCACACCGGAGTCGCCCAAGGTAAGCCGAGGGGAGCGCGACTCCTTCCTAACTACTTAAATGCACCTCACACGCTTCAAAGTGATGGACCTTGTGCTTCGGCGCTGGGATGCGTTTGTGTGGCAGCGGCGCGTGCCAGGTAGTAGACGGAGGCAGAAGTAGCCCCTGTCCGGGAGGCACACTTTATTTTGCGATAGGTTATTTCAGTTCAAATTGAGTTGATGCCGGTGCGTTTTACGCTGAGCATCTTAATGTGTAAACCACGTATACGCGAATTGGTGCTTGCTGAGAGTGTGCTGTTCAAATCGGAAGGCAAAAGCCCACATTTCCCCTACGAGATACGACTAGTAATTGATGTTGAAAGACTAAAAATATATCGTTGATTGAAAGAAGGCTGAATAAAACGTCCCAAAATGAGCTTTGGTTCTCGCTGTTTAGAACCAGAATAACTGTAAAAACTCCCGTGGAACACTTTTGCTCCATTTCGGTTCAGAATATTGCAGTATTTTGAGAGGACTGTTTTGGTGTATGTATTTATATTTTAAACCAGCAAATGAACAGAGAGGATGAAGTCAGATTTGAGGTGAAACCATATGAGCCTGCGTGGTGTCTCATTGCGGTGCACTTCGCAAAATAACACGCGTTCGCTTCACTGCTCCGACTGGAAAACTGATCAGAAGTCAAAAACAGTCCGGGAGCTTCCAGACAATTATACCCCCGCGAACACGCTGCAAACCACACAGCCTGAAAGGAAAGATATAATGCCACAACATCATCCAATCACCCACGATTAACCGATAGAATCTGAAGAGAGCTCAACGCATGGTGTGAACGCGCCGGGGCTGTGAGAATGATAAGGTGCTGTGTATTAGAGCTGCATTCACTGTACGCCCCAAGTGAAGCATAACAGGAATATTAAAGTGATATTTCTGGAGAGTGGCGTGCAGCCACCCACAACGGCTGGGATTTGTGAGGGATGTTGCAGGGCACAGACAGAGTGAGTAAAGCATAAACAGATTTAGACGTTTTATTTCCTAAGAAGCCTGCGAGATTCACAACTTGATAAAATGTTTCTCCCTTCCACACACACTCGCTGACCTTCACAGGGAGGACGTGTGCCGTGTTAATGTTCACCGAAAAGGATTAATGCCCAACTTAGTTTACCTTGTATCAGAGAATTGATTTGATCCTCTGTTTAATGTAATATCTTTAGACTTTGCTGCTGGAGTCTTCACCTGCCATTATGTAACTAATAATCCACTTGAAAGCCTCTTTAAAGATAGCCTACAGTAGTCTGCACCAGGATGTAGTCTGTGAATTGGTATCGACATCACAGATTGGCCTCTGGTTTCTGTGCTGAATTTGGGTAGTAATTGGCCATGATGTTGCCGCCACCTTTCTCTCGTTGCCCTGGGGAACAACAATTCAGTAACTCCCTCCAATATTCATTAGAACCGCTCTCTATTGGTTTACTGTTAAATCGATACATTGCAATTTAGGGACACGATTTGAGTACGGGTTCGCCCACCTCTGATAAATTGCACCTTGCCACCAGCGTGCGACTCAATTTGACTTTAGTAGAGAAATCTGATAATTGGAAAATCAATCTGTTGATGCTTTCCAGGCAGATGAAACCTTCCCTCGTTCCGCTAGAAAGGTTTATATCTCCCCGGATCTCCGCTCCTGCTTTCCTTTGGCTTGTGTTTGCTTCCTGTGTTTCTGTGTTTCAAACAACTTGGCTCATGTCTCTGAAGTTGTCTCTTTGTGTGTGAGGAGCCACTCCGTCAGTTCTTCAGTTGAATGGGGCGAAACACACAAACATGACACAACCGTGGGGGGGTGGGGGTGGGCTGCTCTGTGTACATAGCCGATCCTCTGAATTTCCCTTTCCTTTCAGGCAGAGAGCCTCCTTCAGATTCCCAATTCTGCATCAGTGCACATTTCATCTTTGAACGATAATACAAATAGGAGCACGAATCGAGTTACTGCACTGTTTATTGCTGCTCATGCATCATTGAGTGTCTTGTGGTCAGTTGTTGCCTCAAGCTTTAACTCCGTTTGGCAAGTTTAATCGCGGGGTTTGTTTTTGAGGTCATGACTAATGATGTTAAGGATGATGAAGTTTGTGGGAACGACGCTGGCACTACTGTGGAACCTGGTAATGATGAATCACGAGCACCCTCAGAAAGTCAGATATTTTTTTTTTTTTTGTTAATTCAATTCTGAGTACACTTATCCCACACAATGCTTTCTCTCCAAGTCGTTTTACTTTACATCTAATCATCTATTTTTTTTTGTTTTAGCACTTAGTCATGCAGTCTGGCGCGTCTTTCTCTTCGCGTTGCTGCTTTGGGATGTGCGTTGCATTGTGCAAAAGTTTCAATGGCTCACATGTGCGCACACAATGAGAGGAGCGTGCTAGCCGACATCCTCTCCTGCCAGCCCGAGTGCATGTGTCCACCCTCAAACCGAGCCCCGCCCTCAAGCAGTTGGACCTATTAAAAAGCCATTAGCTAAGCTCCCTTACATTTGATATGGAATGAATGGGTGTCAAGATTACCATGCAAAGTCTGAAAAGTGCCCTTGTTTTCTTTTTTGGTCATGACTTGGTTCAGCAGCTATGGGGTGTAAACGTTCTTTTTGGCCAGTCTCTGCTTTATACGGCCTCGCAGTAATTTCATGTTCCAGCAGTTGCTTGTTGGGTTCTGGTTACACACTTCATATTTGTGTGGCGCGTTGTGCTCCAGCTCAAATCCGACACACACACACACGCACGCACACACATTTATTCCAGGATACTCGTTCACTTTGTTCGAAATTGAATCTTAAACTGCAGAAAGCTGATTTAAAGCGGCGTGAAATAAATCTGTGGAAGCTTGTGTGTTTACAGGTGGGTGCTGGTGCGTAGGTGCGTATGTGCGCAAGCGCGTCGGTGCCGAGGTGTAAGGATGTGCTGAGAGTGCTCCCACTCTTTGAGGTGTGTGCGTGTGTGTGCATTCATAAACTTGGCAGCTTCGGGATGGTCTCAGAGAACTCCTGCGGAGTGTGTGTGTTTGTGTGCAGTTTTGTGCGTGTTTGTGTGTGAACTTGGCACTATCGCGGTGTTCCAGCAGAGCTTGCGCGGTGTTTCGTTGCATGTGTGTCTATACATGTGCGCGCACTCTGCATTATGATATTGCCAGAGCTCCCATGCTGTCTCCCATTATGTTCTGATCCTGTCCCATGGTGTATCCCAGCCATCCAGGGTTCAGCGCTTGTAAGGGGGACAGCTGGGAATTATTGGAACTAAATAGGCCACTTTGATTGGCTGTGCAGCTCCAGCCAGCGCGGTGCAATTGGTCAAGCAGGTTTTATGTGGTAAATCTGATGGAGTTTCTGCACCAGAGGGAGAGAGGGAAAGGATGAATGAGTGAGGAAGGGAGATCTCTCTGGGTGGTTTGTACCAGCTTTGATCACTCCACTAGGACTTGACAAGCTGACTGACTGCCACACACACTCGCACACATACGCACGCACGGCCAGATATTTCTGCGGTCAAACAATGCTGCATTTTGTCTGCACCGTGTGTGTGTCAGTGTGTATGCGAGCTTACTCGGTGTGCACCGTGTGTGTGTGTTTGGACTGGCGTTCACGGGCGTGTGTGAAAGGAAGTCTTTGACTGTGTCTGAGGTTGTTTTGTATCGAAGACCCTCCTGCTGCTAGCAGCAGCCTAGTGACGGCAGATTTCCCTCGCCTTCTCTGTCTTTTTTTTTTCTTTCACATTTCTTATCCCTGCTTACTCATCTGTAGATTTCATAGACTCTCACTTTAAGTGAGACCAGTGATGACACTTTTTTTTCCCACCCACCTTTTCTCCATCTCTGTCCTTTCACTCAGTGCCCTCTGTTAGCGTCTGAATGGGTTTTTCTGACCTTTTTTCTTCTCATTGCCTGTGGCCTTGGGTGTTCATGCATTCACTGGGTACACTTTTTGTTTACTGTGGAAATGCAGGACCTACTCTGTCCACCTGCAGCACTGTGAATATATATATATATATGGTTCTCTTGAAAACATAGCAATTACCGCTTGGCATATTTCAAGAATCAAGAGCCAGAACTTGGGTTGTTTGTGTAGCGGCACAGAACGTCACGTTTTTCTTTGAGGAAAGAGGAAAGCAGAGGTGGAATCTGGTTTTTTGAAGTAGTGCGGTTTTCAAAAGGCTGTGTCGACAAACTGCGTCACACCACTTGCAGTTACTATCTCTCCGCTCTCCACGGGGGAAAACCCGGGATGGAACATAAGAATGCATCCCTGTTTGGGTGTGTGTGTGTGTGTGTGTGTGTGTGTCCGACCGCTGTGCGTGTGTTTGCGAGTGTGTGTGTGTTTACCAGTGAGCTGGAGGAAAAGAAGAAAAAGAGAAAGCTAAATGTTCTGAAACTGATTCCCAGCGTCTCCTGCTGTTAGCCCTAATTCCTTCTAGAGTTTCATGTAAAGATCTGGCATTATACATTTTTCATGGCCTGCGAAACCTAAGGCCTCATTTGGTGCTCTCATTTCCAGGCTTTTTGTTTTAGTTAGTTGTGTGTGCGTGCGTGTGTGTGTTCGTCTCTGTGTGTGGGATGGTGGTGCTAAGAAAACGCTGTTTGTTCTCAATCAATGGCCTACTATATAGTTCCCACTGGTCCCAAGCAGTCCTGCAACACAGCATTAAAAAAAAAAAAAGTTAGATTATTATGCAAACCAGCAACTAGGTCATAATTACTGTGGAAACAATCATATTACTACGGAATACCTCTCACTTACATAAGTTACATAAAATCCTTATTGAGTAAATTAGTTTGGTGAAGCCAAATTGTAGAAAAGATCTTTTGGTGCCAGCGTTCTGCAGGATGTAACTGTGCATCTCTTTTCCCCATAGGAAACAGTTGGACTTGGTGAGTCGCTGCCACCGCGTGCCAGGCCGCAGATTGTTGTGCCGTTGTCCATCGTCTCAGTCTCTCCGGCTTGTCATTTGTCCCCATTTTTCTCTCTGACTCTGCTTCTCCTTTTTTTTCCTCTGTCCTGCTTTTGTCTTTCCCATCTGTCATCTTACTTTGGACGCGTTTAAAAAATAATAATAATCATTTTCTCCCTCTACTGCTGTCTCTTTCCGCCCTGTCCCTCCTCTCTCCCTCTCTCTCTCTCTCTCTCTCTCTGCTTAGATTTATGCTGTTTAATTAGAGTCTAGCCAAAAACAGTGGACATATTGTTGCTCTTCCGAACGGGGCCCACAAGCAGCGGGACATTTTGTGTCTGTGTGTGTGTGTTTTGTCACAGAAACTCATCAGTCAGCCAGAGGGAGGGCGAGCGTTTGCCCACACACACACACGTATAGTCCAGTACAGATAGATGCAAGTGAAAGAAAAGGAAAGAAGGAAAGAGACAAGTCGAGAAATGGAGCTCCGTACAATGCCAGCTGCTCTCCATTGAAATCTCACCCTGTATCTCTTTGTTTTAAGGCCTTGCCTCCGTCCACAGCCGGCAGCTTAAGGTTTTTCATGGTCTATATATTCTTTTTATTTGATACCGTAAAACCGCCAATAAATAGCTCGGGTCGGTTTATTTGCTTCAAAAACAACAAGCAGCGAGCGGCATTTATTGGAGACAAGCGATTACAAGAGACACTTTTTTTCTCCCCTTTCTTCGTGTGAAAAGACCAACTTCTGCCTCTTCAGCTTAATCCTCTGTCCCTTCTTGTGTCTGTCTCTTGACACTTTGTCTGGATCCGTGCCAAAGCACCAGTCTGCTGCGTCTCCAGATTTTTTGCTTATGGCACGCTTATTAACGACCGGCTGCGGATTTTCGATGCGTGTATGCTTTTTACAGTATTGTCACAGATGTCTGAAGTGCTTAAACTTATGGGCCGACACGTCGCACAGGTGTCACTCTGTCAACACAAGCGCGAACGCAGATACGAACGCACTTCTACATGTGCGTGGACTCTTTCGCGAGAACAATTCCTTGAGGGCAGACACACGACCAGCAGATGGGTGTTGGGTGTTTTGGCTGAGTGGCGTGTTTGTGTGCCGGAGCAAGGGAGTCTTATTTGTGTCAGCATGAATATGTAATTAAGCCGCATTGAGAAAATACGACGTGCCGCGACAGGGGGTCTGCGAGGCTGGGACCTGAGGTCCTTTTTGTTTCGCCTGAAAGCTTGTTACGTGCATTGTCCTGTATTGAGAGTGTGAGAAAGTAGAGGGGAAGGAAAAAAGAAAGGAGGAACAAGGCTAGGAGTAGAAGTGCAGTGCAACTGAATAATGTGGAGATAAAGAGAAGAGAAAGTGAGTGAAATGGAGGAAAGAGAAAGCGCTTTTCTTTTCTCATTTTTCATTCTTTTCTTTCTTTTTTTTTGGTTGAGAATTTGACATTCACGCTCCTTTTTTTTTTTCATAGGAAACAAAGCTGTACCGTAAAAGCCCATTCAGCTCCGGCTTGTGTGTGGAGAGAGGATTGGGAAAGAGGAGGGAACAAGCAAGTGGGCTGTGCAGTGTTGGGAATCTGCCTGAAGGATTAGCCTTTCTCTTCCTTGTATCTTTCACCACTACACTCTCTCTTCCTTTGTTGCTCTCTCTGTCTTTTCTTTCACCTTCTCCCTTTCACTTGCTAGTTTCCTTCTCGTTTTTCTCCCTTGCTGCCCCTACAACACAGCCCCTCTCGCCCTTAGCCCCAACAGTAACTCTTTTCTCCCCTCAACACGCACTCTCTCTCCTTCTGTGCCAAAAACTGTCTGGTAATCTAGCGGTCCATCTGAAGGAATATGCAAAAACCTGAAACCATAATTACTATAATCACCACTGTAACGTTTTACCTTCTAGGCTTACGAATGCAGCGCGCGCACAGGCGAATGCACACAAACACACAGGAGGACATTGTAATTCTGTAGGATGCCATGAAAAAGGGGATTTAGCGTGTGCTGTAAAAAGGTTTTTGGTCGCCTGTTTTCCTGCTGTAGACATGATGTAATTTACTATACTGGTCCATGTGTAGGTTTAGGAGAAACAAGAGTCTAACACACACACACACACACACACACACGGAGGTAAGAAAGCGCAAAAACGTCAGAAAGTTTTTTGATTGGTATTGGCATTGCAAGTCCTTTTACTGACTTTGGCTCCGCATTAACGTACTAACAAATCTAGTGTTTTTTACTCAGCTTGCGACAAGATTAGGTGTAAGCAGTTTACTTTGATTCATTTGAACACAGCCTTCTAAGTGGCTAATGAATATAGGCGTGACTTTGCTGACAAGGCATGTTTTATGTGTCCAGTGTGTGTGTGTGTGTGTGTGTGTGCGTGCGTGTGGATGAAATATCACATTGTTATTTTCCAGAATTATCCACGCACACAGCATATTTTTTTTTTCTCTCTATCCCAAAGGGAACACAGGTAGGAAGGCGCTGTAGGTGGAGAATGGAGTGAAAGGAGAGAGAATAATGATCTTGCCTCCTGAAATCTTTTGTTCTTTAGGGGGGAAAAAAAAGAAGCAGGGCGAAAGGAGAGATAGAAAAAAGAAAAACGGGCAGAGCACGCTGAGCATGTGGAAGGAGCGAGATGTGGGGAAGTGCAGGGAAGAATTGGGTAGTCTTAGCTATTAACTGCCGTTCTCGGGGGGGGGGGATCTGATAAAACAAAACACTAAACAAACGGCGGTGACTCCACTGGAATTTACAGTCGTGGAAGTGCAAGGAGGTAATGCTGTTTGCATCGGTTTCACTTGTTCTATTTAAGGGCTGCGATTAGAGCGAGCAACAAATGGAGCGTAGCGTCGTTTCGGACATGCCACGTAGTGAAGCTCGGCTCACAAGCTGATATTTTCACCCTGTAAGCCAGCCCCTATCAGCTCACTGCTCAGCTGAAGCATCATGTTGCATATTTAATTTCTAGCCTGCCTTGCTTTGCCCCCCACCTCCACCCCAGCTCGTCTTTTGACGTTGTGACCGTCCAACAGTGTCCATTCTGTGTCACTGATGCTCGGCTCTGTACCCGCGTCTTTGATTTCTGCTGGACTGAACGAGGCTGCAGCCAGCGTGAAACTGCCCGTGCAACCCCTCCAACGCCCTCTAGATGCTACATCCTTAAAAAAAACAAAAACCCTGATATCGACTAATCCCCATTCAAACAGTGTCAGTTCTCTTTGGCAATTTTAAGTCAATTTCTTTTTCCCCAACTAGTCATTATGCCCTGACTTGCTAAATTCAAGCCATCTAATTAGTGTGCGGCTGGTCAATTTTGAAATTATTGCTCTGTTAATGAGATACAAAGGCTTTAATGGCCTTCATGGGGCTGATGGACAGTTTTCTTGCCCAGCACTTTCCATGACTCCTGAACTTGGCCCGTGCCGGAGCTTCTGGAGCCACTGCTTAAATAATTAAGCGGTAATTTCCTTCATGCAGGAGTACCGTGTGGTTAATGGGGTAAATGAGCGAGACGCACACATGATACTGCCGTACAAATTGGCGATAACAGAAGGAGAGACAACCTGTTGGCACTACATGGCTAATGTAGTTAGCATTAGCTCTTGTGTGGACTCGTCATCATTTCCAACGGTATTTTTGCTTAGGTCAGAGGAAGAAACGCGTGTTTTTGGGGTCTGGAAATAACGCCTCAGATTCCTTGTTTGGAGTCCAGTAAGAAGCAAGAAGCAGACAGTGGATGCAGACACTTCTTTTCACCGCAAACAGAGAAAAACCCAGGTCGATGTTTCTTCGAGGATAGGTGTGATGTTATTCTTTTAAGTCCAGGATTTTTGCTGCAAAGTACATCTGCTGGCTAGAGATTGGACTGAAACTCCATACAACAGCCCGCAGCTGAAGTTTGTTGCCTTCGCCTTCAATCACAGCAGGCAGACGTAGCACAGGATGTTAGGAGAGTTTTAAAAGGACACACAGGTGTTAATGCCACCTGTGTGTCCTTTTACTCTTTTCAGGATTCATTATAAAGGTTATAAAGGCGATAATCTCATCACGCAGCCTCTTCTCATTACGAGCCGTTTCCCTTGCACAAGCCTTATTTTGGGCAACAGGTAGACTTCTGCGGAGGGGACTGCAGACTCGCAGACTTGAGCAGATGACGAAATTTGCATCTCACTGACCCTTTTGGACAAATACACCTGGACAGCCTGATTTGGCCCTAGCTCTTACCTG
The DNA here is from genome assembly GCA_005024645.1 of Planiliza haematocheilus. NCBI lineage: Eukaryota > Metazoa > Chordata > Actinopteri > Mugiliformes > Mugilidae > Planiliza > Planiliza haematocheilus. The sequence goes on along the minus strand of SRSE01001388.1, from coordinate 3,512,456 downwards.
GCTGCGTTATAAACCAGTAGAGGGATGTCACACCTCACTACTTCCATCTTTGTATAATGGAATATTGATTAACGTTATGGTGAGGTTAAAGGTTTGGTCCTCCAGAGGTTGAGAATGAAGACATGATCTGCTCATTTAATCTAAATGAGTCTAAGAGCAAAGTGTTGTCAGATAATGAGGATAAAAGACAGTGTACTCAAGCTACTGTGAAAACTGACCTGTTAACAACGTAAAGCTGAGGTTTGTTTTGTCTCAAAATAGAGCTAGCTCTGGAGTGTAGACAAGTATTTGGGTTGATATGAAAGCAGCAGAGAGTTGCCTTGGGTCTTGGGGAAAGTGGGTCTAAGCTACACAAAGTCAACGTTACCACTTCTGCAGAAGGATGTTTTTATTTGATGAAAAATGCATCCGCCCATTCTGAGCTTGGTTGTCTTTGTCTCCATGAGTTTCTGCAGAAAAACATTTTCTTTTTTTTCCTCAGAATGTCTTGTTGCCTTTTCAGACTGCTGAGAACAGATTGGATGTTGTTTTCAAAGGTCATACTCCTACATTATGATGGTGTGCATTTCATACCTTGAGCTTCATGCATTTGTTTGATGTCAAGAGCTTCTGTATATTAAAAAAAATGCTTTGGTTTTGATTGAAATGAGAATATAGATTAAAAAACTCTGACAGGCAAGTCATGTATTTGTGTCATATTGAGGAGATATGCAGACAAACCTTGGGACTAGGCTTTTGACATGTTCTTTAAGATGATTGGAGCAGCCTTCAAGTACCTTGAGAAATGTTGTTCGCGTTGAATATTGATTGCATTTCTTTCTCTTTACTATTTCTTTTTTAAATATGGTAATCAATATGTTTATTACCAAACTAGCTAAAAAAGCCCGGGGTCAACTGTTTGCTGCCAGTTTAGTAGAAAGTCAACAGCTGCTGGAGACGATCCGATGTTTCTTTCTGAGCAAGACTCTGTCTAAAAAGACTTAAAATTGAATAAGGTGGTGAGGTCAATGGACAAAGGCTTTACAGTCGTCCTGAATGACTGAGGGATTTCAAACCTCTCTCACAGCGAAAGTCAGTTTTTTAGTATGGGCGCTCAACATTGTGACTCAGCAGTGAAGCTATAAAAGTACAGACCTACTGACTTGTTTTGTGCTGTTGTTTATAGCGTGTTGCAGTGATGCTTTGTTTTCATTGATCCCCTCCCACACAGACTTTGTGTGTTTGTGCTCTCACTATTATATGTATGTGTGCACGTGCGCTCGTGTGTGTGTGTGTTTGTGATAACTTGGTAGCTATGCTCTCTTCAGCCCCTCTGGCTCTTTGGGCTGTGTCGTCTTACAACATTTATTGATGTTTTAAAGAAACAACCTTTGGAGTGACCCGAAGAATGTCTCTCTCTTTCACACTTTTTCTTACTCCCTCTGCTTGTGGTATTTCGTATTTCAACTCCCAAGGTTTCCTGCGAGCGTTTTGCTTTGTGTGCTTTTTGCACTTATTTGCATCTTATTTTGTGTTGTTTGATCATTTGTTTGATGTTGTTGAATCCGCCTCAGTGTTTGATAGGAAAGTCATTTGAAAACATCCGCTTTGTAGCCATAATATTAACGGCCGTTCTGCTAAAATGACAAAATATGCAATGGGATGTCAAATAAAGACTCGCGACACGACAAGTTGTAATGAATTAAAGTGTAATGTTAAACCGCTTCTCTTTCACAAACTCCATTGTAAATCTGTAATATCAAAACCTCGACTTTATTGTTTTATTGATTGAGTCAGTGGTTTAAACCCTCCCCCCAGCCCAGCCATATTTTTGTCATTACACGTGTTTCAATCAGAGAGGGACTACGTTTGACACATTGCCCATGAAACACTGAGGTGTCACATCGTTATCTTTGTTGTGTTAGGGGGAATATTGGGGCTCCCCATTGTACTTTGACAGCTGATGAAATCTAGATGAAATTCCACATGCATGTTGCTGGCACACACACACACACACACACACACGCTTGATCTGAGGGGGGAAACAATAATAGAATGGCACATCATGGTAACATTAAAGAGGCAAGGTCTGAGCTAAATTGGACCTCAAATATGTAAGAAACCATCAATCTTTCCAATGCCAGAAGCTTATAATGCTTAATTTTTTTTAGCACTCAAGTCTAATGACTGGAAGCGAAGAATTTACAGTTCTACTTGTCGTAAACAACTTGGTCAATAACGAATGTATTCCCAGTGTCATTTAAATCTATTGAGTGGCTGTGTTTTACGCAATAGAAATACTGGTTATGTGTAACACCCTTTAATCAAATCAGTGCTGGTTTGGATGACGTGGTCTCGTGTTGCTTTCCAAGGATTGAACGGCCACTGCGGATGAGATTAACGTATTTTCGATGCTTTGATGATTTAACCTTTGTCACCACATAAATACAATTATTTGTCCATGAAACCGTTCTGTGCTGGGACATTTTTTTTTGTGTGTGGTTGCAGCTCCTACTGTGGCTTCTGAATGTTCACGTCGATTTGGGCGCGCGCACGCACGTACATACACGTGCACACACACTTTGTCTCATTCTGAGCATGCAACAAAGAGATTAGCTCTCTTTTCACAGAAATAATAGAAAATAGTCCCAGAAGTGAGGGGATGCCGTTCCACTCAGAGAGGCCACTGTTTAATGAAGTACATCAAAAGACCACAATGACACACAGGTGTATCATATCAAAGACTGGACTCCGGCGCATTTCAGAGAGTTTTGGACTTCAGACAGATATTATTTCTTTTTGTTTTTTTTGTCCACTGCCATCATCAACATCATCACCATCATCTTCTCCCCGAGGCACAGCTGGCGTACTGGCGTAACGGTTTTCCAAACCCAAACTGGCACAGCGTCCAATGACATGTGGCTCAACTGGCGCGGCAGTACTGGGAAATGACACACACGTACACGCCCGTACACTCAGTACACTGAAGGACAAGTGTCTCTGCCCTGTTCGGCTCTAGCTTACGAGGGTGGGGATGGGGGGGTTTCCAGGCAGGGCAGCCAACACACACACGCAAACACCCACAGTGGCACTGAATGGCTAGTTTGGCAGTTAAAGCAGAAGTGCGGATAGACATTGTGTCTCCATATGCAGTATCTGTTGGGTCCTTGGCAGGTTTTTTGCATATCCTGTCACTCTCTTGGACCATATCTGCTGTTTTGGCAGTTGGGAGTTTCAGAAAGGCGGGAAAAGACACCTGTGCGGTTGCAGTGGTTCATTATCTCCGTTATTCTCATAGAATGCACATCTCTCAGCCTTATTATGAACCAAAGTCATTCAAACTCGATATGAAGAATACTGCATTTACACTGTTTAATATGTTCATAATATTAACAATATGATGAGCTTAAATGTTGAGCTTGAGTAAGTCAATAATTACAAAACACTGAATCCAACATTTTGCACATAAGGCTATGGAATAATTTACTTTTTTTGTTTTTTTTTTTGTTGTTTTTTTATCCTAATGGGGATGTTATGACCGAGCCGTTTATTTCCATGATGTCAGTGCACTTAGTTTGTGCATCTCTGTCCAAGTGTCTCCATCCTTTTTTTAGATTTTTCACCAACCACCACTGAGTTGGTCCACATCATGTCTGAACATCTACCTCAAATAAATTGGCTGCAACTGTAGCAGCTGCACACAATTCTGACATTGTTGCCTACTTGTTGAAATAAACTTTCTGGTATGTACTGTGTGGCAAGTGGCCATCTGTAAGCTATATATTTCACATTTGTGCCAGTGACATCATGTGTATGGGGTTACTTTTCCTGAGAGCAGATGAATGAGCGCTAGAATTGTGTCATAGTGTCACAGCAGGGTTATATCACCACTTCAAAAGGAGCCTCTGTTTTCTCAACACTCGGTGTCCATCTGTGGGCTTCTTTCTCCTCTGCACCTTCTCTCATCTTTCTCCGCTTCGGTCCGAGTCTATTCACTTCTCTCCTCCTTCCTTCTTTCCTTCCCGGGGGAAGGGGAGATTTAAACTTTGAACAAAAGGCAGAAGGAGGAAAACTTTGCAGAAACATTTGAAGTGTTTTTTTCCCCCCCTTCTCTGTTCTAAGAAATGTCATCCACACCCAAGGAACGGTTTCAAAAGGAGCAGAAAGTAGCTGACTAAAGCCAGACAATGCCCACGGCTCCCTCTAGCTCTTCCAAATCCTTGTATTGTTGCTGTGGTTATTTGTGTTGCTTGTTCCTCTGGGGCCCTCTAGGGTTTTGGTTTATCTCCGTTTAGTCCTGAGGTCTTGTCAGAAAATGAGGCCAGGGCTGCCGTTTTGGCCCCAGGTCAACTTGGAACTGTGAAAGTTTGAAAATGAGCTGAAACTTGCCGCTAATGACAAACTTGTCAGTTCTGAGTTGACATTTGGTTTATTTCTTTTTTTTTTCTGACTTTGGTACCATCTGCAGTGTTTCACTGTAGCGTGAAGAAAAACACTGAAACTATTTTCCAGAAACGATACCTCCATCCTGCAATCACATCTTGCTAAAGAAACAAATACAAAACCCAAGGCTGACAGTTATGCATTGGGTCCTTGCTTGGTATCAGTTCTAGACATATCAGCAATCACTGAAATTATTCCACAGCATATTGCCTTTCATGGTCCTGAATAGAAAGTTGGTCATAAATATTTATTATCTTTTAACTGAGCAAATTCAAGCGATTGAGACCACAGGACTGTTAAGTTTTAAGAGTTTGAGAGCAAATGCTGTGTCACTTGCCCATTTAATCCTCGGCTGAAAGACATCTGTGTTGAGGGGATAGAGGTTTGGGAGCAGTCCCCACCTTCCTAGAATAGTTTCCCCCTCACTGTGCTACTGTAGAGTTTAGTTTAAGTCCTTTAAGCTTTTGGTTCCATCACTTTTGGTCTTCAGAGCTGAGCTGAGCGGAGGAGGTGTGTCCGATGAATTATTTACTGAGCACAAAGTCATGGTAACAAAATGCTTTGGAGTTTCAGACAGGCTGGTGCCATCAGGGTTATGTAGACTGTATAGTGACCTGAGCATCAGAGACGTCTGAGGTTAGGCCAGTCCTGATGAATTAAATCTTACACGTCAGCCATTTAAAAATGACTAAAAACATACTTTCTCAAGTCTTATATTGTTATGCATATAGTTTCACTGATACACAGGGCTTTGACTGTCTTTCAATCATTTGCCTCCAACATTTGACTTAAAGCCGTTTCAACAGCATCCGATTGGAAGGGATCGCTAATGAAAGACAAACACAAGGCACTTGAAAGGAGGCACAAGTTCAAAAGGTATCGTGGCTTAAAGGTTCCTTTTTCAGGTAAGGGGTCCTCTATTTTGTCTAAAGTCAATACTCTTAACAAGACCCTCTAATCTGTGGAATCAAAACAGATTGTACTCACTTTTTTTTTTTTTTTTTTTTTTGTGGGTTGCAGCCAATTTGCCGGTAGAAAATCAATCAGAGGAGGTTTACCATCTTACCCATGTCAGATACATGGAATTGGTTAAAACACGCCCAGAAAAAAAAACCTGGACACACACACACTTGTGCAACCACACATGCACATGTCTCAGAGGTCTTCTTAAGTGGACATTTAATCACCAAGGACCTTTTTCTTGCCGGCTGCTCCACTGAGTGGGTCAGAAACACACATTGTTCCTCGGTGTTGCGAGCACACAAACTCTCACACACACTCTGTCGCGTGGCAGTAGTATTGATTCTCAGTGTTGTTCCTGTGCTGTTTGTTAAACAAGACAGTAATAATGGAGCAACATTGTTTAGTCTGCTTATTGAACTGTGACTGGCCGACATTGATTGTTGTCTTCTGCTCTGGGAATGCATTTGTGTGTGCATGTGTGTGTGTATATATGCACGCATTGTGACTTTGTGACGAGCGTAGCTGTGGGTGTATGTGGAGCTGTTGCACTCTTCCTCAACTCTCCCACTAAGTTCTCTGTTTAGGGGATGAGATTCAGTCGAGGCTACAGACAATATGGAGAGGGGGAAGCGGCGGGGAAGCGGCAAAGAAGGCCGAAAGGATATCAGAAAGAATCTGTGAAAGGTAAATAGTCAGTGATGTGTCTGACAATGCTGACTAGAGGCAGAACTTAGTGAGAGACACAAAGGCTGAAAAAGAATAAGAACTAGGGAGAGAGGGTTGCTGGTAGAAGGTGAAAAAGAAGAAGAAGAGGGGAGCAGATAAAAAGCAACTAACTCAGCAGGGAAGGGGGAGAGCTACATGTTCCATTTCAATGCCTCTGTCAACTTCTGGAGGACTATTTCAGTCATATTTCACATCTGCACTACTTATACGGATCTATAAAAATCACAGCACCATCACTCATGTGTCTGATTCTGAAAATAGAGTCGTGTCCTAGAGCTACGGTTGAATTCAAACCAGGCCTGGCACATCAACATAGATGTGCCTCTGATGTGTACATTTTACAGCTCGTTAGTCCTGAACCATTTCTCGAGTATCACACTTGAATTGATCATATTGAATAAGTGCTTCTTTTATTATTATTTTTTCCCCCCACCCAACAACCCAGAGGCCATCTTTCAATTTTAGCAATAAAAGCTACCGCAGGACTTTAAATTTGGGGTTTTCATGCATAAATTATATTATTTCACTGCTACACCAGACGTGTCTGCAGAACACCGTTGGTGTCGAAGAAAGGATTGATTAAGTCTTCATAAATGTACCTGAATGAAGCATATACTTAAGTCTTACTATGTTATTAACTTCTGAAGTGCTATCCTCAAGGCTTCAAAAGAATTCATCGGGCTCTGTGCATTTCTATTCCTTACAAGCTGTTTTGATATTACACAAGGTTATGCCGTCTAAAATTTCCATGCCTAAAGCCCTACAAGAGGCCATGAATAATTCATGACGGTTCAATATTGAAATTGGTCATTTGTTTCCTTGCCAAAGCTCTGTGAAGGGAGAATTACAGAATGCTTTGGCACTCAATAATGAATCATCAAGATGTTTTGAATCGACACTGAGAGCATCTACTATTAGGTATGTTTTATTACAGCGAACAAAGACTCCAAAGCACCTCAGACGTTTCAGCGCTCCCCTCATCTCCGGCTCAGCGCTTCAATTGGTCTCTCTGAGACTCGCAGAGGGAGATGCTTGGTCTGCATTTTCTGGCCTATCATTAAAGCTCGTCCTGGTCTTCTGGAAACACAAATGCATGGTCACAAAAAAAGGATCATGATGGCTAAAAGCGCTGGTAGTTCTTTAACTTTTAGTTTTGAAATCACATAATCGAATATGACTCACCGCTAGTTAGAGTCTGAGGCTGTTTCATTTTGAGTGGTTTGGGATGTTGCTCCCTTCTCTTTCTTTCTCACTTCCTCACTCTCAATCTTTCCTTATTTCCACCATTTCAGCATTTTTTTTCCCTCCTCCAGCCGTAAAGGCCGAAGGCGCCGTCCCCAGGGGGAGTGTGGTGTGTTTTGTGTGTGTGTTTTTTGCATGTGTCTCAGAGAGAGTTCAAGAGATTGTGAATATGCAGAAGCGTCTGAGAGAGAAAGATAGTGAAATTGTATGAGAGTGGGGGGGATTGTGTATCCAGCCGTGTGCTCGGGTGTGTTTGTGTGCGTGTACCGCCGTTCCTCAGGCTCTCTAATTGGGACATGGGTTCTGTCTGTGCTTTGCACCAACCATTTTGATGTAAGTCCCACATGAGCATCGCTGTAAATCTTGATAATGGTATTAAGCTTGTCGAGCCGTTCTGGGACTTTAGCCCGCAGAGCGTGTGTGCATGCAGACACGGAAACACACACACACACACACTGTGAGAAGGTGGTGGTGGGCACTGCTTATTAATAAAGACCCACATGTGCACATACGCTGTAGTCCAAGCTCGCCCATTACTGTAACGCAGACAGACCTCTGTGGCACTAAAGACAGCTTACTACCTGCTATAAATGCATTTCAGAGTGCTGTGGGGGGATGTATGTAGAGGTATATCCTGCACTCATGCTAATGTAAAATGTGCTACACATTAAGCTCAGTTCAAAGTCAAAGGCTTTATGCAGAATCAAAGTGCTGAAACTAATACATCAGCACATACTGCAGACATATTTGGGGCGTTAGAAGGTGCTTCAGCAGCAGCTGATTAAAATGCACTGCAAAATGATGTGACAGTCAGATATTAAATGACACAGTACTTTATGCTGTACAGCTGGTTAGACATGTTGCTTTGCAAAAAAAAAATAAATAAAAAATGTCACAGCAACAGACTTTGTGTCCCGTCAGCGCATGTACTGGGAGACGTAGGGAAATTACACCGTGGCTTGATTGGTTTGAATGGCTGTAACTGCACACTGAAAGCACTGAAATCGTTCCCCTACCTCAGCTGGTTTCAGACATATTGAGGCTAGCAGGAGACATCATTTTATTTGAAGCTCCTGCCTCCCAGCTCGGCTTGGCGGTTTTGTATTTTCTGGGAGAGTCACTTGGTCCATAATAGCATAATGGCAGTGACTGTTGTCAGTGCTGTGCAGAAAAGAGAATTTAAACGAGAACTGTTCTGCAAATTCAAAAGAGAAAAAAGGAAGTGGGATGACTTGTTTTGTGATGTTTGTGCGTTCATGAATGCATAAATACCAGTTTTGCCAAGTCATTGCAGGCCGCAGTGAAGTTGCCGGAATTAAACTTGTATCATAAATAAGCCGCTAGAAGTCAATTTGGCTGGTGCATCTCTTAGATAATGTTTCCATGAGAATAACTTTAAGTAAATGAAATTACATATTACATCTCTGCAGGATCATTGACTTGTATTTGTTTTGTTGATTTGTTACGAGTCATGTTGTGATAGGGTTCCAGGGACATTATCTGCCAACGCGGCAACATAATTGGCTTTAATGTTGGGAGATACGCACCATAAGTCTGTATAAACCACGTAAACAAACAACATCATTTTGAGTACATTTCAAATAGCATACAGACTACTGTATATTGCATAAAGTATATCAGCAGTCTGTCCTCTTGTCTCCCCGCAAATGCAAATGCTGAACCAGCCAAGTGCTGTAAAAGCTAATGAGAGTAATGGGGTCTAGTGTACTCGGTGATAGGCTCGACATAAAGGGAATATGTGGGGGTTAGGCGTACTGTAATATATGGGAATAGATGCCCGCAGCTGTTCGTGCTGGCTCGGGCTCAGTTTATGTCTCCATCTCTCAAAGCAGATGGAAAATATTATGATGCTGATGATGAGGGAGAGGGAAAAAAGTAACACAGACTACAAGAGCAAGAGTACGAGCGATGCAGAAAAAGCAGGATTTATGTACAATCCTTAAAGACACATTTCACGCACAGTGAAATGTCAGTTGAGTTTGCACTGCGCTTGCTGACATGAGAACGCATTAGGTGTGTTTCGGTATTAAAATGTCAGAAAACAGAAAATGCAAATTAGGTGAAATGGAGGACGCAGAGGAGTATAAAAGAAAGAAAGACAGCCGTATCAGCTGATCGGGCCTGCGGGTCCTTTCATCTGAACGTATTTGGAAGTTTTTCTCAAAAGTCTTAAAACTTTTTTTCTTCAGAAAGTTCTGTTTACTTTATCATCAAGTTTCAAACTATCCTTGCAAATAATACAGTATATGCGTTAAATATAGCGATGGCAACGGCTACTGACACGAGCACAGGATGCAAAAAAAAGATCTTCCTCTGGGATTTTTATTACCGAACCACAGCAGTAATAATGTCTTATTAGTGTCCGCACACCGCAGCGCTTGATAGAATATGTTTATTTCTCCGAACAAATACAAAATGCGGACCTTGAAATTGCGACTCGGAGGGGGCTGCGAGGGCACAAAAAGCCATTTCGGCGGACATTTGTACAAACTCTTAAACACACACACGCGAGCACGCGTTCCTCCCGCAATTCTCGATAATCCCTCTCCTTAACAAATTGTCGGAGAGTTTAGAGTTTGTTAGGGGAAACAAGGGGGGGATTTAATCGGCATGACACCAGCAGGGGAATCTAATAAGGGAGACACCAGTGGGGCTTGTTTAATGATTTTCTCCTTTCGCCTTTTTCAATTAGGGTTCCTTGCTGTGATCTCTGCTGAGTCTGTCTGTCTGTCTGTCATTTTTTGTGGCTCTCTCCCTCTGTCTGAGTCAATTTCTCTCTCTATACATATATACCTGTCTGCCTGCTGCTCTCTGACTCTCTCTGTTGGCCTATTTGCCTTCTGGTTGTTCTGGAGTTTCTCGCTCTCATACTGCTGGAACAAGTAATAAGAAAACAGAATTCATATGCAAGTGTGATGACATTGCACACAGGGAATATTAAATTACTTGAATTTACTACTGAGTTTGTAAACTTCCACAAGGAGGTTGAGACAAGGTTAGTGGATTGAGGTGCATTGGCTTCCATGGGTAAGACCCAGCAAGTCCACTTTCTCCTCATACTCTGTGTTTCTCAGATGCCAAAACTTTGTAGAGCACTTTATAATGCTATAAAGCTGAAAGCACCATCCAGCCGGCACCGGCGCCAGTACTCACCTTATCAAGTAAATTAAGTATTGACCATTATGTGACTTATCCATATTAAGTGCAGGTGGTTGGACTGAAATTACAAGTCATAAATCCGACTATCACTTCATCAATTCAATCTCGGTTGGCTCGGTTAGTGCCACAACAACCCCTGGCCTTCTGCTACCTTTCATAAAAATCATGGCAATAGTTTCCATGCAGTGAGATGTGCAGAGTTTGAATTTAGGGAAAAGAGAAAGGTTTAAGAAAACACCTTTAGCTACGGTAGTTAGTAATTGGCATCCGGGGAGAAGAAGTCACAGTAGTGTATCTCTACATCATCATTTCATTCATTGTCTTGATGAGTGTGCACTTACTAAACTGGTAAATGGTTCATCTTTGTTCTAATAGAGAACTGAATGTTTGAAAGCGAACCTAAACATGGCTTTAGTTCGGTTGCCAAGGTCAAAATAAGACAAAATAAGAAGAAGCAGAGCAGAGGTCTGCAGCCGTAGCCAAACAGTGGCAGTGCCGCTCTATGGAAATTCACCAATTCCTTTATTTCACAAGATGATCTCACTGAAGCTCAATGCATTCCTATCCATTGTGTCACAGAATTAAATCGAAAGGTTACACAGTCGGAGTTGGCAGCTGTGTGAGGAAGCCCTCACTGTTTCTGAGTAGCACCAAGGATTCAGCTGGAGAGCTCATAAACGTGCATGAACATAACGTTCAGGTTTTATCAGCAACACTGGTAGCTTGTAATAGCCTATAATAAGGAGGAGTACTAACGTTTTAAACTATCAGCTATCTGCTATCTGTCTATATTCCTTAGCATTTGTCTTTGCTGTGAATATTCTGGCTTGTGATTGGTTTACTTAAATCTACAGACACTGGAGTCCAGAATAGAGTCCATGGCTAACTACTGTGCTGTCAAGACTTATAAAGCACATTAACTGATTTAGGTTGAGCTTATAAACTGAACTCCTCAGACCTTCTGACAGCCAGTAAGTCACATTACTTCTGACCCATTAGCTAACTGGTACTCCTGCTCTGATCTACCCTAGCAACACGCCGCCACCCCCCGCCCCTCGTTCCCCACCACGATATCTCTCTGTCACTTTCTGTCTCCCCCTCTCTCCATATGTACCTCATGTCCCGAGGATGTGTCATACCTCCACGTCTGGCCTGTCGCAGAGCTTTATGTCTTCATTCCGTTACCGGGGGTGACAGGGCATTCCGTTACTGCAGGTGACAGGGCGTTCCGTTACCTCCGGTGGCAGGGCATTCCGTTTCCCCCGGCGACAGGACATTCCATTGCCCGCAGTGACAGGGCTGGGAATCATGGGGCTGCGAGGGGGAGAGCGCAGAGCCGGCGTGGCATGTGCAGAGAGAAGACGCGGGCACGCCAGGGGTGGCTTTCTATGTGTGTTTGTTTGCGATAAAGCTTGTGTGCTAGCGGGTGTGGGAGTGTTGTTTTTTTTTTCTTTTTTATTTCCCGACTGCATTAAATTTGAACTGCCAGAGGTCCTCACCAGTATATATGATGATTGTACATAGAAAAATAAAAAGGTTTAAAAAGTTTGGTGGCAAAGTATTGCTTAAAAAGTCAAGAAATAAATACAAGCCACTCGGTGTGTGTGTGTGTGTATGTGTGTGTTCCTAGAGAAATGGAGAGTAAAGGGCAACGGGGAAGAGTAGCTCTAGGAAACAAAGAGTAAAAGGGCAGCGAAGGGTGAAGAAGGATGCACTTCACAGAGGAGACCAGAGCGGCGTGACTGTGTACTGCCCTACATCTCCAACCATTTCCCTAATTTATTCACTTTACTTGCTGTTTTTGTCTTACAGTCAGTCTGGCAATTCATAGCAGAGAAGCTAATGACTTCAGCTCCACCAAATTATTATTATTATTAGCTTATAATGGACATTGGGACTCGGCTAGATTGGAAGGAATGGGCAGAACGGAGCGGAGTGACACATTTAGACTTTGCATGGCTTTAAAATAATTGCTGGTGGGGATGACAGAGTGAGTGTGCTTTGGAGTTCGCAGACAGTTGTGTGCCACTGCCTGGCTCTCAGTGGGAGGGCGGTGATAAATCAGAAACTGGAGCCGTGGAACACACATACACGCCGACATGCACACATGTCATTTCTATCATCCTACACTTAACCTCGCTGCTCAGCACTGGACGCAGGTCAATTTCTCTCGGGGTGTTGTACGTATTTTACGTCTATTGTCCTACTTTGGTCTTCACAGGTGCGTGTCGTGCAAATATAAGTTAAAGTCGTGACTGCGGTAGCCTATTTCAGCTGTAAGAATTTCTTTATAAATATATATATTTTTTTGCAAACATTGCTGCTGTTCCTGCCGGTCCAAAGCTAGCACAGCTTGTTCTCTTCTCCTGCTCAGGACATAGCCTGAGAACTTCTCTTTCACTCTGTCATTTCAAATGTGAAATTTTTTAAATTAGACATTCTAAATATAAAATTATGAGCTCATGCTATTGGGCATATGCCTCGGCTATATCATGTAGTTGTCCATGGCTGTATTTATATAGCTTTCCTGTGCCACTGTATCATCACTCCTTAACTTGTGATAACACGGTGCAGCCAGGTCAGGACTTACAGTAGAAATGCAGAGATGGCAAAAAGTGTGTTTTCAAGCCATCATAATTGTTCATCCTGAATGTAAGACAATCAGGCGGAATAAAAATTGCCGGTCTAAAAAAAGATTGCGACAAGCCCAATAAAAGGCAGACAAAGGCATCGGATGAAAAAGACAGGAGACGGGCCGAGCTCATCAGCGAGACACTAAGACGGACGACTGGAGGAAACAAAATGCAATAAGAAACCGCTCTTTGCATCCTACATTTTCATTTGAAGAGGAAGCCATCATAAAACTAGAAACCATTAGCAGCCATTAGGTTGGTGTCAGTCAGCAGCAGAATAACAACCCGGCAGTTAGCAGCCAAATGATCCACAGAGCTGCGGCTGCTACGATTAAAAAAAAATAAATAAATAAATAATAAAATTTAAAAAAATTTACTTACAGCTGGCTGGGCTGCAGTGCTCCAAAATAAATCGCCTTTTCTCCGTTACACACCGAAACACATGCCATACATTTTCTATCTTCACTATGTCTGTCATCTGACACAGGAGACCTGCACGTTCAGCAAATATGTTTGTCTTTTTGCTCTAAATTCGTAATTTACATATATATAACTGTCATTCAGTTTACAAATTACCCTTATTTTGTGGTCCCATTAAGGACTGTGGAAAAATATATTTTTCTATATGAACAGATGCATAGACGTTTGGTTTGAAATAGGGGATTCATTTCGTTTTGTGTTGCACCAAAAATGGTTAATTTGTTTCCTGGGCATATGTCATGCATTCAGCAGTCGGGGGAAGAGGTATCGGCTTACAGGAGACACGGTCACAGATGCTTAAACACACACACACATAGTCTTACTGTCAATCCCCTAACTGGTTAGAATTACTGGGTTTGGAAATAGATTGCCTATGTGTTCCTATGTTCCACGTATTTAGTTTTAAGTACAGTCTCAACTTGTAATTTATTTTCCACGTAGAACAAAAGACCCTATTCATTTGTGTGTCTGCAATGGATTCTTTGGGTAAATGACACCTCATCTGAGAGGGGAATAATTCTGGCAGTATTAATCAATCTGACGTCTCGCCCTCTACGGCTTACTTTGTACTAATCTTAAACTTTGTCTGCTCCCTGAAAGTAAAACTTTATTTTTTTTTCTTTTTAAACGGTCAATCTTTTCCTTCATCTCTGTCTCCCTTTTTTTTTTTCCGCCGTCCCGCCTCCTTCCGAGCGTTTCCTCTCTCTGCTTCTCTCCATGTAAAGGAAACAGTTTAGGGAACAGTTAGTCAATCGGACCACTCCGTCCCGCAGAGGGAGTGCAGAATAACGAGCGCTGCCGGTGGATAATGGCCATGATTTAGCTCCCCAGTCAAAAGGTTACACTGCTCTTGCTCCAGAATGAATGGACGTAATAAGATATCCCTTGGATAAGTAAGTCTCACATGAACTGCTGTGCTGTAGAACCCCCAAAGCCTACTTGCAACGGTTATTTTCAGTCTTAAAGGTGAAGTCCTGCTAGGAGTATGTTTTATTGAAAGAAATACAGTTATTGAGAGATGGTACAAGGTGGAAGATAGGGTGATGGATGCAGAAATTAAAGGGTAAATCACGAGTGCTGTTCCCATTATCTCGCCGCACATAGGAGATAGGAAACCATTGGCCTGATGTAATCTCCGTCCTGGGAAGCGCAGAGGAGGTCAGGGGAAGAAAATGGATTGATTTCTATCTCACAGCTGCTGTTAAAATTCCTGTACATAAAGCCAGTTCCTTTGTCAGCTAGTTAGTCAGTCCACGCTCAATTCTGAAAGAAAGGTCTTCCATGACACATGCAGGCAGAAATATGCACGGGGCACGCAAATAAACACTTGTTAATAAAGGAGCAGCAGTAATCAACGATTTATTCCACGCAAACCCTCAAGCTCTCAACTGCGTTTTACAAGGATTTTCGAGTGTTTGTTGTCCGCACATTGATTCCATTACACGCGCGCGTTCCTGCCTCTGCGTTTTAGTGTTCCTAACTTTACATGTTGGGTGTTTCCAATGCGCTGTGTGTGTGTTTGTGTAGCTGTTGACATGCGGTAGTGATTACATGTGTGTTTCCAGTGCCTGAGTGCTGGAGTTGGCTATTTGAAACACATGTTTTCTTTGTTCCTCTGCTGGCTACTGTGGAAGCTGAGAGGGTGGTATACACCCACACACACACAAACTCCGAGGCAGGGGGGTAACATGCTACTGAGTCAACACTAATTAATGCCATATTGTATGTTTACAAGCCAAGTTTACTTATTTTTTTCCATTTTTCCATTCTGTTTTTTAATTTTTTTCTCCATTGGCTTTCTGTCACTTAGAAGCGTATTTTCTCGCTGGATCAAACTTTGACGCTGATTCTTGGGAAAATAACGACAAAATGACACCGGACAAAAAGGTCGGTCAATAATTTCATCTGAAAATAAACATAATTTAGCAGGAGAAACAAGCAGGATCAATGTGTCTTGATTGGAAGAGTGTGCTTTCTCTTCTTTCCAATTACACATAATTACCAAAAGATGATTTTTCTTTTTAAGAATGGACGAAAACAACTCGACCTGGCTTTTGAACAAAGACCACTCCAGAATCTGCCACGGCAAAATTTCCCTGCATGTTTTTGTGTGGGGAAAGCTTGGTGATCTGTGGCATAGTTAACCACTAACACGCCAGCCAGAGAGGGCACCAAAGAAAGAGCTAGACATTTGTTTTCTTTTAATATTATCTTTAAATAATTTTATTTAATTCATCCCTTAGCAAGACAAAAATAATTATTTGTACCACTGGCACCTGTCTCTCTACTGTCTACTAATTATGTAGAGACATTTTAAAAAGCTAAAACTGCTAATAGGCAACAATAGCTTTAGACACTTTGCCTCTATATTTAAAAAAAAATGACTTCTGTCATAATGACTTTGCAGATCAACATTGAAGTTGAAGACTTGGAAAAAGTTGTACACAAGTAGTTTACCTCATTGCCTGTGGCTCTGTTCGAATTAATTGTTTGTGCCGCGGAGCTTGAGCAACTTTTTTACATTTTAAACCTCTCTGTCTCCTAATCTCAATGAGTGTCTGTGCATTTGAGTGTATAGGTCGGCGACTCCCTGTTGTAATTGTCAGTGCCGTTACATTACATATCAGCATGTGTATGAGTATGTGGGACAGAGACGCAGAAGGAACTGTGGTCAGCATTCAAATGAGCAGACAGCACTGAAGCAATTAGTCTGACTCTGTCTTCTCTTCTTCTCTTCGCTGGCATTTCTCTCCTCCCTTTCACCCTCCTCATCTTGTGTCTTGGCCCTTCTCCCTTCTGCCTCCCCATATCCCATCCGTTCTCTCGCCCCCACACTGTGACAAGAAGAAACCTTCTTTCTTTCTTTATTTTGAAAAAAAGAGATATCCGCAGTTTGGGGGGAAGAAGTACCTGCTCTAATAAAATGATTCATAGTGCAAGGGAGACAAATGGTTCTCACTGAAGATGTGAAGCTCCTGAGTTCATAGTGGACCCTATGATAGCACTCATTGACACGAGTTCCTCTGTATTTTACAGTTCATGGCAATCTTCATGTATAGATTTTTTTCCCCCACCTCAAGGCTCACCTTTACTGTCTGGCAGCGCCGTCTTTTCTTCCTCTCTTCTCATAATTCCCTTCCCGAAGAACAGCTTATAAAACAGTGGAGAAGAGCATTCCTCATTCCTCTTGCTGGGTGTCTTCTGGGGGAGACAGCACGTCGATGAGCGGTTGCATACAGGTGTTTGGGTAGCTCTGCGCACCAGCATGCATGCTGGGATGACATTGTCACAGCAGTGTCTGCAGCAGGAGGTAGGTCAAAGCATGCAGCATGAGGTTGCACTCAGTTCAACACTTATTTGTGTTTATGGATTCACACACTGTATGCGAGTGTATTCTGGTGCTCGGTGCCAAACACAAGTTAGCCCTCTAAATCGCACGCCTGCGCTAAGCAGCCTGAATTTGGCCCTCAGCATGCAGAGTGACCACATGCGTGCACACCTCACTGTATTTTCACCGTGCACCCTCCTCGTCAACTGCTACTACTGCGGCCCTGACATCCAGCTGGCGCCAGCAGGTTGATTGACATGCGAGACAGCCAATTATAAAAGGCACGGAAATGAACTAAACATGTAGCAGTGGGATGCTCGCGCTGGTTTATGAATAAAACATTAGAAAACTGGCTCATGGTTTGATTTGGATTCTGTTTCACGTTTGTTTGTTGCTGCGTGCTGTTGGCTGACTGACAATATTGGGTGAAAATTGTCGGGGCATGGTGTGGGTCTGTGTGTGTGAAAATGGCACCGACACAGAGGCTAAAATTCATGTCATAGTGTCACAATAAATCTTCCTTTAGTCCCTCTATGGATCCCTGGCAGTTTCTTTACTGTAATTTCATGAACAAACACGTGGTTGGTCTTTTTTTTTTTCTTTTCGTTTGACATTGCAATCACAGTCAGATATTACCATTTGATTTGTCACTTTGAAAAAAGAAATATTCTTCTCTTAAATTATCAGGCAGGTCCTTCTGTAAGGATTCTTTACTTTTAACATCCCTGCGGCAATTGTTACTTTGCCTTGTAATGGAGCTCTGAAGATAAAGGATGAATCAGAGCAAGTCCAACCCGGATCGCTGTTAACAGAGAGCTGAAGCAAGGGGAAAGAATGTAATGTAGGAATGTGAGGCGGCCTGGGAGCGCTGAGCCACAAACCACAGGGTGACCAAAGAGATGGCAAACCCTCTCTCTCTCTCCTTCTCTCTCTCCCACGACCCTCTCAGCTTCCCGGGCTACTGAAAGATGGAACTCAGGACACACACCAGTGCTCAGATGGCAGCACTTAGTCGGGATGGTTGCCCATTTGAAAGTGTAACTCCACCCTACAGGCAGCTCCAGAGTGGAGTGCTCACATAGAATGGACTCTAAACAATTTTATGTAAAGTTTCTGCCCCCGGGATACTTTTAAAAAGGACAGACGCTGCTGTCTGAGACCCGCATTATTCTTGTGTCAACCTTTACAGGGGACAAAGACTCGGGTACGGGCAGGCTTAAAGGCATGCGCTCACATATGTGCCAGGACACAGGCTTGCTGCCTTAATTTAGGGCAACTGAAGCCCTAAGGGTACAGAGGTTCTATTATTTATTTGTTATGTGGGAGATCTTTGGTTCAGCTACGTGATGCAGGGAAAATATATTCAGGAAAAATCATTTTTCATCGGATAGTTGATCGGTCTCTCACCTTAGATACACTTAAGAGTAATGAATAATGCAGAGCAGGGCTTTTCATGTGTGTGTCTCTGTGTGTTTCTTCTAGACAGCGCAACCACAGCCAACTTCCATTTATTTTGCATTTTAGAAATCACAAAGGGAACTTTTTATTGCATGACATTATGGTAAAACAAAAAGTTCAAAAGATATAATGGTCCAACCACCAGTTTTTGATGGGTTTTTTTTGTTGTCATTTTGTTTTTTTGCTGTTTAGACTGTAACATAACTGCAACGCCACTAAGAGGCCTTCATGTCTCCCCCTACCCTCAAAGGCCACCACTGCCACGTCTACTTGCTGTTGTTGGTCACCAGCTCAGAGTTGCAGGTTGTTTTTAAGGTCATGCCAGAGGGCCTCAAATGACTGAAGTCATTGTGTGGAAGCAACACAAGCTTTAGTCTTTTGGTAGTACTGTGACACATTGTCATTAGGCCCCTTTATAATCCTATCATATCACCACACTAAGGGATAGATATCTCCCTGTGTCGTTCCCTCCCATATTCTTTTCTTTCTTTATATCTCTCCCTTCTCTCTGTCTCCCCTGCCTGATTCTGCCTTTCATCTTTCCTCCTAGGGAAATCTCTCTTTCTGTCTTTGGCGTAGTCCAAAAAGTGACTTTTTAATGTACCCAGAGAGATAAAAGCACTGAGTGGGTGGCTTATCTGTATTTTATTAGTTTCTGTCAGTGCTGGTTCTCTCCTGTTTTTTTTCTTTGTGCATCACTCATGACACTGACAATGTGGTAAATGTGATTGCTTGTCCTTTCCTTGACGTCTTCCCTCTGCCTTGGATTTTTCTTGGTGTCACTTACTTCACACCCGTGAATATGTTCCCTCTTACGCGGCAGCCACGTCTTCACTTTACAGTGATGTGCAACAGAAGTGACGTATGGACACTTCACACTATAGAAGCTGTGAAAATGTTGATTTATAAAATGTCCCCTAAAAAAAAATAACTCTCACGTTATTCACTAATTACTTCATTACCGCTCTTTCAGCCTGTCAGTCTGAATGTGTCTCGGGAGGAAGTCTCGCAAACACACACACACACACACAGTCTTGTCACTGTCATAAGTTGTCAGCTGTATGTTTTACAGAGATGTTTCTCCAGAGCACTATGAATTCTGTCACTTCCAGTAAGTCAAAACATGAAAACTGCTGTTTGTGAATGTGTAATGTGTGCAGGAGCACATGTGTGGGTCAATGCTTGTCTGTGTGCATACATACTGTACGCCTCGCTGTCAATTGATTTATTGTCAGTGCCACTGGCAGCCCAGTTGTGTGTATGTGTGTGTGTGGGTGCTGCCATGTCTCACGTGTTGGTGTTAGGGTGGAGGGTGGGGGGCTTCGCTTCAACACTACAAATGTCAAATTTTATTCATGCCTTTGTGTATGAGAGCCCCAAGCACTCATTTTAAGCTCTGACGTCGTTAACGTCTCTCCAGTGGACACTTACAAAATGGAAAAAGGGAAATGGAGAACACGGGGGAAAGAGGTCAAGAAAAGAGGCAGGGGCTGGGGGTGGGAAGGGGGGTGACAGAGTAAATGGTGAAAGAGTGAGGGAAGGGGAGGGAAATGGGATGGTTGCACAAAGAATGCTGGAGTTCACGTTCCTGATTTATTTATATTAAACACACTAACACATGCTTCCTGCATATAATGTCTATCTACTTACTATCAGGCATAACATTATGACCACCTTCCTAATATTGTGTAGGTTTGTGTGTCTCCATTGTGCCTGTAAAACAGTTGTGACTCATCAGAGAATGGACATGTGTCTTCTAAGGGTGTCCTGTGGTGTCTGCCAACAGAATATTGTTAGTGGGGGTCTTTAGGTCCTACGGGTACTTGATTAGTTTGGGATCTAGTGAATTTGGAATTTGGCTGTTTTTCACATTTGTTTTTTAGTTGATCCTAAACCGTTTTTGTGTGTCAGGCTGCATCCTACTGGGGGTGGCTGCTGTCATCAACGAGTGTCATTGCTATGGGGTGGGGGTGCCTGGTCTGGTCTAGGTGGGTGGTACATGTCTAAGTAACATCCACATGAAAGCCAGGTCCAAAAGTTTCCCAGCAGACCATTGTGTTGTCACAAGATGGTCAGTGTGGTTTTAATGTTGTGGCTGATCGGTGTTTGTTTACATCCACGACTGAAATGAGTTTTCAGTCTGTGCGAGCTACGTAAGAGGCTTCATAAGCCGTTTGCTCCGTGGGCTCATCATGACTGCGTAGCTACGGAGAACACTCTCTCTTTGTGTGCGTGCGTTTGGGGAAATTATACATTTTCTCCCACATAAATTAAACACGACTCAGAGCGGAGAGCAAATGGATGCCTTCCCGCTTGATTTCCCTTCTGGAGCTAACCTTTCAACACATTCTTTTCTTCGCTCATATACATGCACACACAGGCTGTGACTGGACCCCATTTTTGTCCTCTGTTTATAGAGTTTCTCTGATATATGCACCTCTTCCTGGATCTCCCTGACCAGCCACTCTGGGGACAGATAATAATCTGTCTACCAATCAGCACCAGCAATTCCCAGCCAATCACAGACTTTGTCAGTTCACTAAATACTGTTGACTTAAAACTTTCCCCCCATCGGTTTTCTTCAGGGCTTCCGGGTGTCTTGAGGAACAACAGAGATTTGGAAGGCTTTTGACATTTTCTCACATATATTGGTTACTTCCTCTCTCCCCTTTCTCTCTCTGTCACATATCCACACAGGCACTTAAAAATGAGGAGAAGCACACACATGGGGATTTGGAAAGTGGTTTTGGACATTTGGTCTCCTTTAAAGCACTTAAAAGGCATTGCAATTGGAGAAAATAGACGAGAAAAGAAACGGAGAAAGAAAGAGGAACCAAAGGGGAGCGTATCTAAAAAGGATGAGAGATGGCCGGTTCAATCCTCAGAGCCGTTTTAGTGACTCCAAGTTGCAGCGTGCTCTCTATATAATTTGAACGAATCGTGTAATTTTGCCTTTGCTTCCGCATTGCTCCCCGTTTTGAAAAGCCAATTTGTTCTTAAACTGCTCTAATTTAGATAATTATTAAGAAAAAGCCAGAGATGCAACTGTTTACCTCCTTGTGTTTATTCTGACTTAATGAAATGCTTTTTTAGCATTGGTGATAACATGCTAGCAGTGGCAGGCACCGGATGGCTGAGCACACGGGCGTTCGCCTGTAAATGAGTTCTTCTTAAAGCTATTTTCCCCTTGGTTTCCTCCCCTGCTTACTTCTCTGTGACCCACTCCAAATACTATTGCTCTACACTCAAAAGGAAATCCGAAAAAAAAAAAAAAAAAGATGAGGGAGTGCAGCGTCTGTGTGCTCTTAATGCAATTGGCCTTTTCAAGACCTGTGCACACTTAACCAATTAAGCAGGCTTCAGTTTGTTTTCTTTGAATGAGAGGGAGGCAGGAAGGGATGGTATATTATTAATGATATTCTGTCACGTCTTCACACGCTGTTTACTAATAACTCTCGATTATGTGCACTGGTATATGCATACGCCGATCAGCCAAAACATTAAAACCACCGTTGAAGCGAGTGACGTTGACCATCTTGTAACTGTGCATTCTTCTGCTGCGAAACCTTTGGTCCTGATATTTATGTGGACGTCATTCAGACACACAACTGAACGTTGTTGCTGACCAGGCAACCCCGCCCCGTAACAACAATGCTCCTGAACTGCAGCAGCCACCCCGAGCAGGACAGCGTGGCTTGCCACACCATAAAAATATGTCTAAAAATGGAAGAAGGAAAAAATAGCCTTCCAAAATCCCCATATCCCAAAATGATCAAGTATCTGTGGGATGTTTTTTAACAAGCCTGATCCACCGAGGTCCTTCCTCTCAACCCCCAGGACACCAAAGCTGCCACTATTAATGTCCTGGACACCACAGGACACCTTCAGGAGTCTATGCAATACGGAGCAGCCCGTTTTAATGTTGTGGCTGATCGGTGTTCTGTCTTATTTTTGATTTTATTCTAGTAGATTCACACGTAAATCTCCTCACCTGTCCACTCCTTCTTATCTCTGTGCCACCTTTATTTTTACTTTCATCATGAGCAGACGGTCCTCCCCCTGCTCTGTCCCCATCACTGTCCATCATTTTGCCTCTCTATAACTCTCGCTCTCTCTCTCTTCTATCCTACTCTGTTTCTGTCTCTCTCTCTCTCTGTCTACCCTCCCCCTTTAGTCACATGACACTAACTACTTATTCTGTGTAAGCAAAAATCCTCCTATTGCCTTCATCTCCTTTATCTCTCTGCACACTTAACCCTGTTAGTTACCCTCCAGTTAACTTGTCATTTCATGTCAGTGTGTCTACACACACACGCACACGCACACACACCCAATACCAGTCTCCTACTGCAGTGTTTAGCTTATGCACATACACATCACCTGCCTTGCCACCCGTTGTGACATCAGCCTCACAATGTAAAGCGAGACAGAGAGCTAGAGAATGAGAGCCAGAGGCCTCTGTACTCACTGATCAAAAGAGGTTCCTTGAAAGGAGACAACACATGGAGAGAGGAGAATGGCAATCATCAACACTTTGGTTTGGCGTACATGTTTAGAATGTGGTGATGATTCATTTGGAACAGCATGCCGAATACAATATGATGAAGGTTCAAGTGTCTGAGGACCAAATATCGTAAGTGGAGACGGTGTATGTTAAACAACATGTGTTACACAGCAAATCTACTGTATTATTATATTACTCATGGAAAAGAAAGAAAAGGAAAACCGGTTTCACTCCCATTGTTATAATTTCTAATCTCAACTTTCTACAAGTACAAGTCGTTTCATGCAGACGATGTCCAGCAGGCTTTTTAATGATTTTCAGCTGTAACAATAACAGGGGCAAGCGTCTCAGATTCCAGGCCTCTTTCGGTAGCCCATTAATCTTTGAACCGGAGCTGACAGGTTCACATTATCATTGTCTTCTATTGATGCAGAAGTACAAGCAGAAAGGCGTCTGGCAGCAGAGCTGCTCACCAGAGTGAGCGCACATTAGAGGCGTCAGCTTCTTGTGCATTCATTGAAATAATTATTAAATCAAATACGATCTCCTGAGAACACCTTTAAGCTTTCGTACATCTAGTGTGGTGTTGTTTAAAATCAGCTTAAACAGTTTACTGCCAAATGTATACTGCTGCTAATACATTCAAATGCTCCCTGTTATTCTGCTGCATATGTTGAATATTATATGGAGTCCTTGTATTTCTCCTTTCTAACACACGTTCTGATTTGTATCATTTCGACTTACATTTTTGACATTTTTTTTTAAAAGTACTTTCAGTGGCACGGTCATATAATATTTATCTGCTCGAGGGAGACATTTGTCGCTTGCAATAAAAGGAAGAATGGAGGTTTTGGAGCTATGCGATGTCTGCAGGACACAGAATGATATGTTGAGCGCAGTGTGTACGTAATTTCCACCGCAGTCCCGTAAGTATCTACATTACCTCCGCTTACACATAACTCAGCCAGCGCTGGCCCATCTCCCCACTCTGTCTGTTTTATTGACAATGACTGCATGCCTTAAATATGACATACACATTTATCGCACAGGCGCCATTACAGGTTGTAATGATGAACCAGCGCAACGGACCAAACTGGTGGGACTGCACGGAGGCCTATAAAAGTGTAGTGGGAATTTAATATGTATCACACTGAAGAGGGAGACGCCCACACAGTCTCTCTCTGTCTCCCGCACACACATGCAAACACACCAAGTCGCAGCCTTAGACACGTATTTGACATTGTAATTGAGACCAAAACATGTTTTTTAACCTCGATGAAACTTCTACTTCCAGCTCAGAGTGAAGCCAAAATATTATATATCCCTCTCACACTCTCACAGACGTGCACACTCCATCCACCCATGAAATCTTGGTGCCCCGCCCCCCCTCCCCGAAATCGCATCCATTCCCGCTGTTATCGCCCTTCCGTAAAAATCTGTTAACATGTCGACATGAGGCAGCGCTCTTAATGCACATGCACGGAGGCACGCAGCAGGCCATTTCCTTTTTTCTCCAGTAAATATTGAAAACTCATCTTGTCATTTTCACAGCCCGTCCCTCTGGCTACACAATTAATTGACATCCGGGTAGAATCTTAAGATAAATTAACAAACTGACATCTCTATGGTAATTAAATTTTACAGGGTTGCTTAGTTTATATTGATATATATATATATTTTTTTTTTTTTCCGGTGTTGAATTAAAACCTCAATGGGTGTTTCTTTTTTCTTTTCTTTTTTTTAAATTAAGAGTGTGGCTGTCTCTTTATGAGCTGAGCAATTTAGAGTTTTATACACCTACTTGGAATGCGGGGAAGTAAAACTTAATGTGCAGTTAACTACGAGAGAAGAATGGGTTCATTGTCCTCATCTTTTCCAGCGCGTTAGTGGAGTGGCGTGGCCACAACACAACAATACGCATCTTAATGTCTGTCGATCGTCAAGGTCCGAGGCAGAAATACTCAAAAGTTTTTGTTCATTATGGTGATGTTTTATTTTTGCAGTGCGTCTGTGTGCAATACGTTGCACAAGATGAGGATGGAGATTGGTGAGTGCGGTGAGGGAGTGGAGATCATTTAAAGTCCGTAAAGCTGGTGTTAAAGCAGAAATTGAGCATGTTTATGCGAGTCTGCGTCCATGCTAAGAGTGTATGCTACTTTAAAAAACTGCTGACCCTGCGCATGTGAAAACTCAACAGACTGGAGCTGCGGGGAGAGGGAGCCTTTGATAGCACACACACACACACACACACACTTACACACAACTCTTTGAATGCAGATGTTTGGAAGTGATCAAAGAAGTGTGTGCACGTCTGTGTGCCATTTATTCTTGGGAATTTCTACAACAATTAACTGTCTATTGATGTTTTTGATCAACTTGGGCCTTTGTGTCTGCACCAACACAGCCATTAATCACACTTATGAAATTATTATTATTATTTTTGTAATATTACTGTTGTCTGACTACAACGGACCATTAGCTGTGGCCAATTACAGAGAGAATACTGTATGTTATTGTTGCTGCCGTGTATTGTTCTTCATTCAAGATTTAAAAGTACGGCAGATGAGTAAATGACATTGACCATCTTGTGACAATTCAGTGTTCTGCTGGGAAATGTTTGGTCCTGGCATTTGTGTGGATGTTACTTAAACATGTACCACCCACCTAGAACAGACCAGACCAGGCACCCCCACCCCATAGCAATGACACTCCTTAATGGCTGCAGCCTGACACAGACACACACACACAAAAACAGTTTAGGAACAATTCAAAAAACATGACAAACAGCATAACGTGTTGACCTGGCCTCCAAATTCACTACGACCCAAACGGATCAAGTATCTGGACCAACCCTGATCCACAGAGGCCCCTCCCCTCAACCCAAAGGACCCACAGGCCCCCACTAGCAACATCCTGTTGTGAGACACCACAGGACACCCTCAGAAGACCCACAGTCACAACTGTTTGGAGGCGCAAGGGAGATCTACACAACATTAGGAAGGTGGTCATAATGTTATGCTGCCCGATTGGTATAGCTGATTTTCTCTTGACACAGATTTTATTGCTGAGTCAGCGTCCTTCTTACTAACCCATCTCCATTCCTGACGTGGTCTATTAAATGATGATGATCCAGACGGTTTCCTCTGCATTATACATCCGGCTTCAGCTGGGCGCTCCCATACATCAGTGAGCACAACACGATCTGTTTCTAGAGATCTACTTTGCAAGACGTTTGTTTTGTTTGTGGAAAAAAAGAAAAAAATGAAATGGCAAACCTTTGAAATGATCCCTTACCTTCTCATATCACACCAGAAAAGGGTAAAGGCATTTTGTCCACACTCTTATGTCTACATGTATTTTACCTCTGATCACTGTATTTCAGACATCCTCGTGTTTATTAATTATGCCTCTATGCTGCCAACCAACCATGGGCAGAAGAATGACGGAAAGATTTGGGGGTGTCTGACCCGTGCACGTCATCTGAACATCATCCAAAAGGAGATTCTCTAAATCTGGCATTAGTGTGCACTTGTACTCCAAGATAAACTGATTAGGATTTGGTGGTCAGTGGTCCCTGTAACCTCACTAAACGTCTTTTTAAATGCCCACCTTGGAACTGTGGCGACTGTTTAGATCGTCTGTGCTGCCCGGGATTGAGATGTGTGTGAAGCATCCATATTTTGGAATTTGTAGTTTCTTTGCAGCGACCGTCAAATCTGAAGCATAGTCTGCTGCTGTGGCTGCAACATTTATGGCCGAGCTTGCACAATGTGACTGGCTGGCGTAGGCATACGACCACAGGGCATGAGATGTAGTTGTTACTAACATTTTAGACACAAAGAAAACAAAGCAAGAATTCCCTTGTATAATGTGCCTCTTAAATATTAATTTAAATTCAGTTAAAGAATGTAGTAGAGAATAGAGAATAGAATAACAGATGATTGTTGTCACAAGTGTTATTGACTTTTAAGTCACTTCTAAACTCTTGTGCCTTTTCTCTCAAATCCTCCTTGTCAAATTGCAAATGCCATCTAGCTGTGTTCAATGATGCATTCAACCATTCAGGCGCCGGACTACAAAATCTCCCTGCTGTAATTGCCTAAAACATTTTTTTTTTCTCTCCTTTATCTCTCAGGCATTCAGTTAATGTGTCTTGCATCTGATAGTATTTCCACGTTGTTTCTTTGCCTTGGCAGGGTGGATGTTTGCTTTGCATGGGTGTGAAGGGTCTTGACTTTAGTATTTAATTGGATTGCGCTGTTTCAGTGGACGTTGCCACAGGCTTGGGCGGAAAATGATCCATGAACGAGCAGAAATGTAGATTATCAACTTTGGGACGACACACACACACACACACACACGCACACACACAGACACACACACACGCACACACACACAGACACACAGCAGCAGAGGTACAAGACCGAAAAACTCATAAGTACGTGGAAACTAAATAATCAGCTGTCATCTCTGCTAGGAGTGTTGAGCTCTGACTTCTCAGCAACTTTTTGCTTGGCTGCTTTACTGACATCACTTTAAACATTGTATATTTCAGTATTTTCACTCTCGGTTAGTGTTTCGTGATCTTTCTGTCTGGCGTTCCAGTTTACTTTTGCCCAAGCACAGCTTCCTTTTCTCCACCACATTCATCATCTTTCATTTATTTAATTTAATCTGCATGTGTGCAGTAGAATAATAGACCAAAACAAAAACACACAGCTCACATTCTCCCCTCTATTCATTTCTTTTGAGAAGTGTTTTGACTGACAAGTGGCAAGATTTCCACAGAGTTGTGCATTATTTATCAAATTTAGGAATTGAATAGAATGAATATGACTACAAATAAACACAAGCTAAAACTTACTTTTCTATTTATCTATCTGTCCATCTGTAACACATAATGTGGCATTTAAGCCACAGATAATAGAAACATTCATTCAAAGCTACTGAAAAGCCTGGGGTCTTGGAAACTGATGCCAAGTACTTCATCTTGTGACTTTAAGGGAAAATGTATTGTTCTCTGAGTCAAGACAGTGGGATACTAAAGTCTTTACCAGATGTTACCACATCAAATTCATGCAACCCTTGCTTTTGAGTAGCTTGGCACAATTATGGTTTCTATTTACCCAGTGCCTGGGTATTTGTTGTGGTGGGTCCTCCACTGTACAAAGCAAAGAGTGCTGCGTGATCTTTCTTGTAGAGACAATTTTTTTTTTTTTTTGGATTCTTTTTAATCTGTGCAGTAAGACCGCCATTGTGGGCCCACTTATTACTGTTTACCTTTCTTAGCTAGTGGAAGAAGGTTATTATAAATGTCTGTAAAATATGTAAGGAAGGTGGTGAAGACTTGTTCACAGTGTTCCTTTTGACATGATCCCATCCCATCATACGCAGTAAGGGACTTTAAAATGTTAGTAGTGCAATAAAGTTTAGATAGTTCAGCTAGGGTTAGTTTTCTAAGAACGTATGACAGAAAGAAAAGGTATATTATAGCAGGTGTTAGTGACAGTGTGTCTTTAGAAGACATTATCAGTGTGTGGTTGTCTTTGCTTAGTATCCTGGCAATAAAGTACCTGCTAAAAGAAAAATGTCCCCCCTCTTATAAGCCTCATTTTCACTAATTTGTCCTTCAGCTGGGTCCTGTGAGGAAAATTCTTAAATGTCTCTTATTATATTATATATGGAAATTAACATTTGTGGATGCAACATTAGATTGTATGTAAGGTGGAAGCTTGTGGTATGATCAGAAGCTCGGCCTTATGATTATCATGTGGTTGCAAGGAATGAATGGATATGTGGCTGTATGCTCCATTAACATAAGGAACTCACATTAAGGAGTTCAGCCTGAGGGGGTATTATTGAAGTACCTCCTCTGTGTCCCTGTGTTCTGGAAATTTGTCACTGTATGTCACACACTGATTTTTACAGTGAAGGAGAAGTGTTATGTGTGTCATGAGATGTATGTTGAGATGTAAGTACAATGAGTTTTTGTCAAGTCATATGTGATCTCATGATGTGACTACATATAGGACCATTGTATAGGTTAGTGTAAAAGCTGGAGAGAGACTGCCTCTCTTCAGTCATCATCGGTCGCTGATGAGTGGCTCTTGCTTGCAAGCAATAAAGGTTTCTAGAAACTAAATATTGTGTCACAACTTGGTATTTGACCAACTCTGATCTGCACTAGACAAGCAACTGACTTGCAGTTGCCACGACAGTCCTTACTCAACGATACAGATTGAAGTTATTTCCAAAACGGACTCATTAATATCTGTATTGACTGTCAGCCTTCTCTTTATGAATATGTTGTGAGTCTCTAACTTAATCATCCCCTGTGTGCAACAATTAAGATGAGACATCATTGGACTTCTTCATCTTTATAAAGTGCATTAGAAGAGCCTCCTAGAAGATAATCCAACCACAGTGGTATATTAGTGTTGTGACGTTGTTTTGACCTGTTTAGTGTTAGTTTGAACTCTAAATCACCCATTCCAACAACATGTTTTTGAGGATGTCCTGTGGTGTCTGGTAACAGGGCTGTGGGTCAGGCTTGTTCCAGTGCATCCCACCTACACTTGATCAGTTTTGGATCTAGTGAATTTGGAGGCCAGGTCAACACCTTGTGCTGTTCTTCATGTTTTTTTTGAGTTGCTCCTAAACTGTTTTTGTATGTCTGTGTCAGGTTGCATCCTGGTGGGGATGGCTGCTGCCATCAAGGAGTGGCATTGCTATTGGGTAGGAGTGTCTGGTCTGGTCTGGTGCTACATGTCTAAGTAACATCCAGATAAATGCCAGGTCCAAAAGTTTCCCAGCAGAGCATTGTATATCACAAGATGGTCAATGTTATTCACTTCATCTATTGGTGGTTTTAATGTTGGCTAATTGGTGTACTCTCACCATAGCTGATCTGAGCTCCACCTCTTCCTGTGTGTGCTAGTTGTGATCAGTTGTTGGTCAAGACAGAGGATTTGATCCTTGTCCCTGTTGTCCGATGCATCGGATGTCCAGGTGGTGCTGCATGGGGAGAATGCCTCAACTCTTTTTGCCCTCTTTTGATCGGCTTCACCCTCCTTGACAGGTATAATATTGATGTGGATATTGTAAATCCAATCCATTAGGAACAAATAGTTGAGTTTGTTCTTTAGATGGTTCAAAATGGACGAGCCATTGATCATGGTGGTATCATTATTGGGGTTCATGCTATGCTTTGCCTGGACTTCCTGTTCTGTCTGTTTTTTGTCTAATGTTGTCTAAGACCACATGGACAAATATTTTTCATAAACAATGTACAAAGCACTGATTTGATGAGGTTGTACCTTCATACTTCGTACTCTTCTGCACATTTCCCAGTAAAGTAAACTTGGCTCCCTTTACATCTTACAGTTCCTGTGTTTTGCCATAACCTCCGATATAAAAACAAGCACAGCAGGTGAGCTGCAGCGGCGCACTAATAAATAAGATGTTAGAAGCTGCGTTATTTTGCCAACATTTATTATAACTGTACTCTATTAGTAGCTTCAGAAATGTGGCCACCCGTATGCCAAGATTATAAATTATGTTGCATTGTGTAGCTACAGAATGCTTATGTACACAGCTCTGCTTCCAGGGCTTCATGCTTTCTCTTTTTATATATCTTCTGTTGCCCCTGCCAAATGAGGACCGCCAAAGCAGCTGGCCAGACTGATGGGGCAATTTATCAGACAGACACACAGACACACATACACACAGAAAACGCGCGGAGAGTTTAAAGAGGAAGGGATTAAGATAGAAACAGGTTAACGGCCCAACGCCGAGAGAAATTATGCTGGAAGAACTGGGGATCCAATAAAACTGCTGTAAAAGTGAAAAGATGATAGGAAGGATAAAAAGGGGATATGAGATAGTACAGCTTAATGGAGCTCCCACTGTAACAAACTTTCCCTCCAGCTATTCTTTCTGCGCAAACATAAAAGTAAGACACACAGAGGCTTTGATGCCACATCTTGATGTTTGTTTCTTATCTCGTCATGATTTTTATTTCCATTTGTATCTTCTAGTCTGCATCACACGGCTCATTACAGATGTCTTTGTTAAAGGTGCTTTTACTGTAACTACGCCGCAGGCCCTTGACAGTTTAACTGCGCGTGTGTCAGGGAGGCTAATTCTGGTCTAATGAGGATTTTGACTGGTCTCGACCCCAATTAAGGTGCCTTGTGTCGATTTTAGAGTACCACAATGAGGAGCTTTTCATGGTATAATCTACTGATCTACAGAAAATTTCACTGACTCCACCATTGATTAGATTAAAGTTTAATAGACTCTAATCCTTGTTTTGTGCGTGCCCCCTAATCGGCTTGTCAGAATTCTGCGGTGTGCATCGTATCAGACTACCTTAGGTGAGCTGGCCCCTCAGTCATCTGAAGCCGTGTAAGTGATTACGTAGCTGCTTACCGTTCGTTTTAAACAATTCACAGCCGAAATAATTATTTCTGATTTATGCGAGTGTGACAGCCACTTTACACCGTCTGAGAACGTCTGTAGTCGCAGTCAGATTGAGGTGAATTCAGCTGTTTCCTCTCAGGTGACCTGTGTCCACCACGCTGCTGAGCCGCTTGAAATGGTTGAAAATCATACGGAAATTTCTCTTGTAAGTGAGAATGAAGTTTCCCAAGCTCGCTTCACTTACGCTGGGCACTCTGTTGGATCCTTGATAGAGTTCAGAGTGGACCTCTGCAGCGTGGAAAATCCTCACATCCTCCGCTCCATCCTGCTGTAAATTAAAATTGTGAGCAGAATTTTCAATTTAAAGCACGTTCCTTTCAGTAGAACTGAACATTCGACATTGGTTGTTACTGCTTTTGCCACCCCTAAAGGTGCTTGACCATATTTGATATGCCAGGTTTGAGTTCTTATAATCTTTGCTGTAGTTTTAACAGATTTATTAACAGACTTTTCCTCGTGATACAGCTTCATAGCGGTCTTCAATCCAAGCTCAAGGTTTTGGAGCTTGTAAATTAACATACATGAAATTATAATCATCATGCTTGTTATCGGACTCATCTCCATGGTGACAGATATCTGTTTACCAGTTGCAAAAGCTAGTGAACAGAACAGACGGTGTCAAAATCATTAAAGCATGTGTAGGTTTGTTTAGGTCCTTAGCATATGTACAAGTAAGCTATGTTCTATAAATTAAATTGAGGAAAGCAGTTTTGGTAGACGTGCATTTATTATATTTGATTTTGTGCGTCCCATGAGTGTTTATTGGAGATAAATAGTAAGGTAACCCAGATAAAGCTGCTCCCATTGTATGTCCCTAAACTTGTTTGTTTCCTGTTAGAACTTTGGAAAAATGTGTAGTAGAATAGTTCCTAGCCAGAAAGACCACACTGGTTGTTGTTCAAAACTATAACACATGTAATATCAAAGTAAAAGCTCTCAGGCAGTGTTTTTTTTTTTTTTTTACCTTTTTTTCTTTCTATAGTCTGAGTTTATTTTCCAGTTTTAGTGTTTGGTGTTGCACAAGGCACCGGTGCAACAATAGGAATGAAGGAGAGCAGTACAGCGGGAGACGGGGTGCGGCGGCAGAACAAACCGATGAGTGTAACAGAACAAGAAGATGAGGGAAAAAGAGAAATACTGTGTGGGGTTTGTGTAAAAAAAAACGAAGAAAAGAGAATCCTAAATTGCCACCTAAAAAAGCAACAGAGCCATTCCTACTCCGATTTTATCTATTTTTTTTATTTGAATTTTGATTTAATTTCTTTTTTCCTATAATCATTTTTATTTTATTTTTATTTTTATTATTTTATATTATTTATTTTTTTGCTTGAATCCAACAATGGAGATTCTCCCTTTATGTCTTGCAGAGATTTACATCACCCGTAAGATCTTCACCGACACAGAGGCTGTCTAAACTTTCATACGCTGATTTGTTAGTGGTTGCTGACGCTGTCCCTGTTTCCTTTGTTTCAAGATATTTGCACAGTAAAAAATATGTTTGCACCATTAAAGATTACAGTTGTTTCCCTCTACTTAATAGGTCACCCATTGCTGTTATGAAACCATTTCCAAAGCAGTTATAGTGAAAGTGGTTTCAGTCGTCGGTCCTCGTGTTCTTACTTCATTTGAACTCAAAACAAAGACGGCAGCATTCGCAAAATATTATGTGTATTTTCACATTAATAGTTAAAAAAAAACAAACATTTTTATGGATTAGTGGAAAGCTGTTACCCTCCAGTAGCTTTCACCTTTCTATATTTCCATTTTCTTCCCTGCCCTCCTTCTTCCCCTCTCTCTCGTGACAGCAAAGAAATAATTCTCTGTAAATTACTGTCTTTGTCTTTTCTTTTGTCTAGTGGTTTGAGGCTCCCGCAAAATTCTCCCAGAGACAAACATCAAAGATCTTCCAAACCACTTTACAATTAGAGACGAGAGGGGGAGCTTAAAACGAAGATCTGCGACTACGCTTTGAAGACGGAGCGCTCAATAAAAAATGTAGTCAGTAGAGCTGAAAGTTGTTTAGAAAGTTGTCGCATTTTCCTTTTGAGGAAGACGGAAGTTAATTATATATTACGACTGATTACCTGAATATTTAATTTGGCAGGGAATTGGGATTGAATGAGTGGTTGAAGTTTAAGCTCTTTATCTTGGTTTTCTAGTTTTGAACATGAAGGGAGGTTTTTGAAAGCCTCTTGACGGACGACGGGTCAGCCACAACATTAAAACCATTGACAGGAGAAGTGAATAACATTGACCATCTTGTGACAATTAAGTGTTCTGCTGGAAAACTTTTGAACCTGGTATTCGTGTGGATGTTACTTAGGCATGTACCACCCACCTAGACCAGACCAGGCACCCCCACCCACACACACACACACAAACAGTTTAGGAACAACTCAAAAATAAATGGAGAACAGCACAACAGCCTTCAAATTCACTAGATCCCAACTTATCAAGTATCTGTGGGATGCACTGGAACAAGTCTGATCCACAGAGCTACCTCCCCTCAACCCATAGGACCCAAAGACCCCTACTAACATCATTCTTTTGCCAGACACCACAGGACACCCTCAGAAGGCCTATGTCTGCTCTCTGATGAGTCACAACTGTTTTGGTGGCACAAGGGAGACCTACAAAATATAAACTATGTGATCAACAATAGAAAAGTATTTAATGGACCGAGCGTGCAGGCTGTGAATGGCCAAGGTGGGAGCTATGTTTTTATTTGTAGTGTGTCTCATGTATTGGCAACTCAACATCGATTAGTCATTAGGAGTGGGCAATGCTCGTCGCTCCTCCGTCCCGTGTCCCGCTGAGATGAAGTGAGCGAGACAGGAAAAAAACGATTCCCCAGCATGTGTGTATGAGAAGCCCGCGAGGACGAGAGACGACCGTGCTGCAAAACAAATCTGACAGAAAAATGGCAGGCAGACGGATAATCGCACATAATCATACACTCAAACAAGAGATTTAGCGAATGCTGCCTCCAGAGAGAGACGAGCGCAAAGAAATGGCTGCATTTTGTTGAAGTGTTGAAAGTTTCTGCGGCGGGCGAACGCACTCCTTGAAGCGCCCGCCTGCCCTTTTCTGTTTACCACCATATAAACATCGGCCGTTAAATGAGACTGCAGAAAATGCTGCCGTTTATAGACAGAGATCGTCAGGTTTACTGCAGCACTGCCTCCCTGTGACATATGATGTATGCCTGTGTGTGTGAGAGAGGGGGACATAAAGACAGAAAAGTAATGCAAGGAAATGGCTAAGATGGAAGTGTAAGCTTGCACAAACAGTTCTTACCTGCAAAGTTAGCGATAAATCAAGTTATTCAACCGTGTTACGTCAATAAAACGCAGCTTCAAGCTTATTTTGTTTTGACAGCGGAGAACAAACAATTGTTGCCATCGGTTTAAAAAGCCTAACATTTTATTATATCTCTGTACACGATGGTAAAACAAATCTTTATGACCCTTTTCATTTTGGAACATAAAGAAATGTTACCGAAGGATGCAGGCGCAGTTATCGCTTTTGCCTCACATTTGTGCTGTAGCGATTGCAGCTGACCATAATGATGGCTGCCGGTGCTACTCACAGATTGGATCTGAGTGTTTTTGTCGTCCTTCTATCCAGGCTGCACATTAGCACGTCATGGCAGATGGAAACGTTGGACAGCCTGAACGATGAAATGACGAAATGCAAAGAACAGAGGGAAGTAATCCACACGGAGAGAGGAGATATAGGTCATACAGTTTAATAGAAAACTTGAACAATGTAGTACAATTACCATAAAATGATTCTGCACGTTGCGTGATTCCTGTATTGCATTGTGTGAAGTTTTCAAGATATTTTGTATTGCTGATAGGTAGCTAGATTGATATATGTCTTTTTATATGTTTATTGGCTGTACAAGGAGCCTATGCCGTAGTAAATTACTGGTTATACCATGACCTGGATGACATGTGAGACATATGCCGCGGTAAGCATTTAAACTTGTGCGCTAGTGGATTAGCATTGTTCTGAACGCGTCGAGCTACGGTCAATGAAGCGTCCTTGTGTCTTAGCTCCAGAGGAAGATGTTTCTTACAGGATACGTTTCCATGAACCACCAAATAAAGCTTATTTGAACTTTAATTTTAGAGAACAACAGAGTGAAGCTCAACGTCGGGTTTATTTGCATTTACATTTGTGCTATTTTCGTTGCGCTAATTCTGACATTTTCCCGCCTCCTCTCTATTAGCATGTTACGTGTTGACAATTAAAAAAATAAAAATTCTTAACCTTTTGACAACCTGTAGCAGCTACTTGTGTGTGTACGTTCGTCACCGTGCTCGATGCGCGCCGCGGGGTGTGAAGCTGGGTGTGAATCATACACCTACAGCTTCTAAATATGCAACGTTTACTGTAAGAGTCTTATCACTTACGCTCTCGAGTCGGTTGATTAAATTGCACCAAAAAGTGTCTGCTTCATCTGCGTTGGGGCGAGGGTTTTACACAACACAAAGCTGTGCATTAGTTGTGTTACAGTGTGTTATTAATTATGGCTGTTCTCATCCATTCATCACAGTCAAAGCTGTAACTAACCCGGCAGATAAACTGCTGAGATAAGCGCTGTCATGGGCATGCTGGTGCCTGCTCAAATTTAATGATTGCTGTGTTGTTGATTGCTCTGAAGCCAATTACGGTGTTAGGTAATTGGGGTTGATTGCTTTGAGGCCAATTACGTCCTTTTGCTAGGCCGGTGCCTTTTTTATTCTGTGGTGGCGCATGAGGTGCCATTATTCTGTGTGGTCAAATACAGTGTGGTCTTAACTGATAGCATCAAGCTTCGAGACTACTTAAAGACATTTTACTTCCAATTTGGGTGTTTTCTCTACCGTGGACCCTTTTCAAAGCTTCAACCAAAACTTTTCTTGGGTTCTTTTTATGCTGACTTGTGTTGCAGTAACCCATTGAAAGCCCAATTAGACTACTGTGGTTTCAGCTATCACAGTAGTCGTATAAATGTGCTCATTATCTTGTGCGGTCATACAGGAGGTGTCATTACCATCCATTCTGAGCTGGAGGGACGACAGAGGGTTGCAGACTTGGGACTGGGCGGCTGAACACTGAGATGCTATTCACAGCTTGTGCTGAAATGAGTTGTAGCTGAACAGAGTAGTGTTGAACTTCAGACTGACTGAATCTTTCTTAGAAGTTGACCCGCTGCCACATGTAGCAGAGCAGCACTGGATATAAAGTCAGGAAGTGTTTGTCTTACAAAAACACTTTTATCATGAAATAAACAAAAAGTCTCTTTGCCAGACATTTTAGGATTGAAAGCTAAAGAAAGAACACACTTTTTCACTTCTGTCAATACTTCACTGCAGTGTGTGTAATTGCCCAACAGCTGCTTTTAGTTGGACTAAAGGGTTTTGTGGATTTATTCTGGCGAATACAGTGAGGCTTTTGCAATAGAGATGTTAGCTGCGTAGCTGTGTTAGGGTCAGTTTAATTCATAAGAGCTCCAAAGTTATATCCTAAATTATATCAGCCCCTTGTAATCAAATCATATACACAAAAGTATTTACATCAAGTAAACACAAGCTGAATTACTCTGTGGATTCTCCATACTTTGCAAAAGTGCACTAGCTATATTTGGTGTTTTTTAACCCATATGTGGTCGTACAGAAAGTGCAACACTTGCATGCAGCTGGTCGCTAAATAAGTCGGTGTGTGGGCTTTTCTTGCAAATGCAAGTCTTAGTAGAAGAGTGCTACGAGTAGTTGCAGACAAGAATAAAAGATACTTATTGCTGTTCAGAAGGAAAAAGGCTCTGAAGTGAGGCAGCATTCCAGTAAGTGCTTTGAGGGATCTTGAAAGACTAGGATGCAGTTAGTGCTTTGATCTGCTCACAAGAACAAGATGATATATTGACAGCATAGTTGGTGACTGTCGGCCAGTTGTTGAGAGAGGAAGGAGGCATTTGCATGTAGTCAGACACGTCTCCACTTATAAGTAATTTTACTATGTTGCACAAAAAATAAAACATCTTACAAGTGTGTAAGTATCTCTTTAGAGGTCAGGGGAAAGGCTGTTTATGATGCGTCAAATGTCACATGGAGTGGGGTAAAAAGAAAATGCCGGCGAGGAAGGAGAAGAGGGATGAAAACGTACGATAAATATAGCACTGCTAAAGTACTCTCAAAGATGTTTCCCGCAGGGATGAGGCTGATGTAATATTTAGAGGTACAAGGGGCAGTGGTGTCACCTCCACTAGCTTTTAGACCTCTCTGAATAGCAGTCAAACACTGCCAGCTCCCCTGGTGCAAAATGGCTGCACACGGGTGAAGTGACATCTTGCAAGAGCAGAGCACACAGGTTATGGACTATTTATGCGCTTGTGGCAGTGCCTCAGCCAGCTCAGTGCTGGGGTGGCTGCACGGCGACACGTTCACCCGTTCAGGAACTTCTGTCCGTCTCAGCAGAGTTTCGTCCACGGGTCCCGCCTCGCCACTGAAAAAAAAAAATAGTTTAACACATCAAAACATGTTTTTGAGTGAGTTTTGCATTCCTCTCCAGAGAGGTGCTGCTGTAATTAAAAACGTAGATTATGTAAATGCACGCCGGGTTTAGTCGATTATGCGCATATATGGGCTTGTATCCATTTAGCACAGCTACATATTCTGTAGTCGGATGCGTGAGCTTTGCGCGTGTAGTGGCGCCGCTCACTGCTCAAGACAATGAAAATCCATTTGAAATATGGCACCGTTGACATTATAGATGAAGCGTTTGTTTTATAGCTTCAGCTGTAGCCACTTTTAACTTTTAGTGGCTGTGTCTAATGCACTAACAGCGTGCTCAGATCACACTTGTGTCAGGTGTAAGATCTGTTTCATTGTTAATGAGAGGAGGAAGGCAGCACTTTAGAGGGGATGACTACACACCGTTCCACACTCATTTTTATCACACAGATATCTACCATAAGACGGTTATGTAAGGTTTGTGCTGTGAAGTAGCTTTGTTCTCTCAAATCCCAACTTTCAAACACATGCAAATATCCAGCGCGTGCGTGGTGGTCGTGACTATACCCCGAAACCTGGACATCCCCGACCTGCTCAAAATTGCTTTAAATTAAAACTTTAAAAACTCAAATAAAGCTGTGTTTACTGTGGGGCTTGAGTAAAGTTGTGTTTGCACTCCAGTTGCGGTTTAAATATGCTATGACAAATACACACAATCATGCACGGGAACAGGCGTATTCCAAAAAACAGACTACGTGAACTTTCAAGCTCCTGGCCCTTGGGACCTTTCAGCGCCTCCCTCTAATGTCTAGAAAGTTCAGCGTGCCCGTGCGTGTGTGTCCTGAGCATGACAACAGGCCCTTTCATAAAGGTCTTGGCCCTTCATCTACCTTGGGGCTTAGACTGCATGCTGGCTGCCTCTGGAAAGACCTACATCTCTGTCTCTTTTGCTTTTTTCCCCCCCTTCCGCTTTTCCTCTCTCCTCGGTCTCTTTCATTTCGCTCAACCAGTCGCCGCTCCCTTTGCTGTCAACACAATTAATTTGAAAAGAAAAGACTTTGCTTCATGCTTCGACCTACATCTCTTTTCATTTGCCGACCTTGTACGTTGTTGTTTCTGTCTCCCTTTTGACAAAGTTACACTACATTAGTTGCTTCCTTTCACTAAAACACACCCAGCCCATGCACCTTGCCCCCCCCCTCCTTCTGTATCCTTTGTCTTCATCTACAGTCGCTCACATTTTGATCTCTCTAACCTTTTTGTTGCTTCCTCTATCCTCTTTTCTCTTTACCTCATCTGTACACAACCTCATACATACTTCTAAAAGGACCTCCTTCACACTCGCACCCATGCAGCACACGCGCCCTCGCATCTGTGCACGCGATCTGTCCCCTGTAAAATCTTCCAGCTGTATTTACATCTCATGTTAAATGGATGAGCTGAGAGGAGGTATCCCGTTTTGCCTCCGGTGTTGATTGTAGTGAGATGGAGGACGGATTCTGAGATGACATCTTATCATGTCTCCAGCCCGCATTCACAGCTGTTTATATGAAGTATCACATCATAAAGAATGCTCTACGGGCGTCACAGTCACCGATTTACAATCAAGTGTGGCTAGTCGGCACACCGTGTAGTGTGATTTTCACTTTTACTTTTCCGAATGCAATTCTTCAGGGGAAACACTGATATCCTCTGGTGCAGTTTGCTTAGAATACAAGCGGGCTTTTATTGTGTATACTTATTCCCGGCAACAGAAAATACCATTGGGATTGTTTTGTGAGCAACACAAACCGTTAAATCACACTTACTGCACGTGTGTCCAGGACAAAATCCTATCTATGTTTATGTCTCCTCCTTGACTCTCAGTAATACCGATTTTGTGTATGTGGCGGTAACGACGTGCCCTTCTGCTGACATGGAAAATTGCACAAGATCTGTCATCCCAGACTGCAATTACCGACGTGATGTTTTCAAAAACGACAGCCATTTTTAGAATTCTCTTTTCCAGCCTCCTTGCACAAACAAGGTGAAAGTCTGGAAAGTAGGTTAGCGAATGTACGAGCGACGCGAAAAGGGCGCGTCGAGAGTGCGGCTCGGGGTAGCAGACGTCCTTTTAAGTTCACGTCACGAAAAACTCGATTTGGAATAATAATAATTTCGGTGACAGTTGTCTGTTGAGTCACTTCATGACTCAGGTCACTGTTGCTGTTTTCAAAAACAGGCTACCTTTATGTGGGTTTCCAACAATCCAGTGAAAATGTCATCTTCATGTGATATAAGCAATTGGGGAGATGCTCTGCTGTTTATCTTTAAACAGTCCTTAAGGTATTCAACATTGACTATGTTGATGAGACCATAGAAAAGTTACTGCTGCAGTATTTGGCCCAACAACACCAATTTAGATCACACTTTACTGAGGCACGTACATATAACAGTGTCAGTGCCCTAAACTGCACCCTCTTCTCTTCTTAAAGGGACCTTCATGCAAACACATGCAGCTCTGTAGGAAATCACATACCGAACAATACAAAACACACACTGACATTAAAAAACAGTTAAAACAGCTCCACCTTGAGTTTATTGTTGTTCCTATGTCCCATATTTGTATGTTAAGATAATTACAGTATAAATGTTCATTTGTAATGTCACCTTTCTACTGGAAAGACTTAGCTTGTACTTGTTTCTGGTTCCCCGTGGTACATGTCTTTGTTGTTGGTGTGATAACTCACTAGGTGGACTTAAGACAGTTCCCATGTGTTTCTATCCTAAACAGTAAAGGAAGATAAATGTTGAACCTTGCCCAGAGTAACCCTTCCTCCTGCACAAAGACATATAAAGTCATTGACGGTTGGAGCTAACAATATTGAGAATTAAATTTGAAACAATAAATAAATCTAGTAAAAGGTTCATGTGCTGCTAGGCAAGATGATCATGAAGTGAAACATCAGTCTGGAGAACAGTCCAATTGATAACTGAGTTGCATTATACGTCCCTTATGAGCAGTACCATATAAAATATTCCGCCTCCGTCTGAGTGTTTCTTTGTGGAGAAATTGCATATAATGCGCTGACATTGCTCCTGAATACATGTCAGTTCAGAGCAGTATAAGGGACTCTGTAGACAGGGCTGTATTAACCTTCACTCAAACTCCGTCTCCCGCTCAAAGATGAACACAAAGCGTGTGTTTGAATGGATCAGTGTCATCTCTCCTGACTCAGATTGATTCATAGAACACAGAATAATTCATTTCGAAACACCTATAGCCCCAGATGGAGTGGGAGTTCAGCCACACGCTGGACCTTCTTCCATGTTCACACTGGAAGTTCAGTGAGCATCACAGCGAGTCGCTGCAACAACACGTCGTATGATTGAAATGCTCTTTGCCAGTCAGATGTACATTATTTAGTGTCTCCAAGTTAAATTACTCTCTCTCTCTCTCCCTCTGTCTCTCTCTTGTTGCAGACGTCTTTATCGTGGAGTTGTTTCGCTCTGCTGCTCTGTCTCCTTTTCTGTCTCTCAGTCACCTTGAGATTCTGAGTGTCCATTAAGGCTTTCAACTTTTCCGATGCACGCTGCTTTCAAAGCTCTTCCTTGTTTACATTATTTTCACCCACGACTGACCACCCACATTCCAGCGTGAAAATACATCACAAAATATGTACACAAGGGTCACAACATCGATTTTAACAGCTTGTCTGCCTCTTCTTCCTGTGATTGCATGTTGCCATGTTGCTCTGATTTTTTTTTTTTCTTTTCCTCCCATTGGCCACTGGAAATCCATAACCTCCTGTAGCTTTAAGAAGTGATATATAATGCTTGGACCTGGGGCCGAGACCTATCTTTGATAACGTATACATGCACAGGAGTATAAGCGAATAAGAAGCTTTTCTTGAAAATACGTTTTTTTTTTTTTGTGCGGGACAGCCTCGGCACGCATGCAGCTCCACACAAAATAGATCCGGAACAATGGAAAGTCAAAAGCATGTGTGGCCCTGTCAGCTTTTCAAAGCAGCGGCAGTTGATTGGTTTGTCATGTTGCTGACTGGGTGCTTCGGTTTTTATCCAAGCTAAAGCCCTTTTTCCCTGCAACACGTACATAAACACAGCAGGTCTGTCTTCCTCCGCTGCCTCAAACTGCTGTCCTGGTTTTAGAATAGCCATTTGTCAAAGTCACTCTCTTTACGTGTTGGAAAGTTATGCTTTTTTCTTTTCTTTTTTCTTTTTTTTCAGTATCTCTGCATGTTTCCATGTAAATATCCGTCCGTCGCTTGTCGTTTCGTGCCACTGACTTTCCTGGTGCCATTGTATTGTGTACACAGCATGTGCGTGTTGACATGCACATACCCCGTTTTGCAGTAGTTACGGGAACAACTGTGGGTTTATTTTCACGTAATTCGTTGAAACAATGATTTGTGTTTAATGCAACGTGATTGCATGGTCAGAAAATGGAGGAAAGCTTTTACTCATATTTTATGTATTGCCCAAAGTGATTTTCGCAACACAACACCAACCCTGTAGGTTTTAATTATTTGCAGCATAATGCTCGAGGGTGGAATTGTCTCCGTTTAACGTAGTATTGTTCAGTCAGCTGACCTTATAATGAAACGCTTCCATGACGCTCAATAACGTTTGTGATTAACTGGCCATGCGTCATTAAACGTGCAGAGGACCTGAGCTCATTTCCTCTTAATAGAGATCATTTAAATGTTAGCTCTGTTACCTTTCTGCTCAGGTGTCATTTTTTTTTTGCGTGCATGTACGTGTGCGTTCATACGTAGTGTGTACAGTAGGTTATCTGTGTGGGTGTTGAAGTGCAGAAAACAAGCATTCAATTAACACAATCCCAGTGTATCTTTAACCTGATATGCTGAGAAGATACGGCTGAGCTGAGTGCGTGTCCCTTGAATCCTATTAAACAACAATAAGAGCCATGTGCACAGATCATATACTGAAATGAATGTATTGTTTCTATAGATAATCACGTTGCTCTTTGATATTAATTCTATTTTAATCATAGTTAGTGGTGCAACAGTGAGGAGAGCGCAGAGATTTGAGGGAAGACTCGTCGAGTAAATTACTTTTAAATGAATTGGATGGAAAGGGGGAAAAGGAAACATGCTAAACGCAGA
Source organism: Planiliza haematocheilus (assembly GCA_005024645.1). Classification (NCBI taxonomy): domain Eukaryota; kingdom Metazoa; phylum Chordata; class Actinopteri; order Mugiliformes; family Mugilidae; genus Planiliza; species Planiliza haematocheilus. The sequence continues at coordinate 3,469,413 of SRSE01001388.1, read as the reverse complement.
CAGATATGGAAAAAACAAAAAAACAAAAACGGATTATCGTACTGTTGCTCTGACCGCTCTCCAGCTATTACTTTGGAGTCAGTGGTGAGCAATGGAGGTAGCGGGTCTGCGTCGTACAGCTATCAGCCAGCTGCTCCCCAATTACGCAAATGGATCTCTGAACAGGTGGAGGATGGAGGAGGATTTCACTCGACCGTCCATGGCTTTCGCGAACATACGGGCAAAGTGTGTGCGCTCGGTAGATGCGGTGCATGTGCGCGACACACGCCGCCCGGTAAGAGCAGAGTCATGCTCGTGTGTGTGTGTGTGTGTGTGTGGCCGCATTAATTTGTACTTTCAAAGATGATATTTGCAGCCTAGATGCATATCATTTGATTATATTTGCTGCTCACACGTAGACTTGGCACGAAAACCTTCAAGTCTAGATGCTAGATGTAGGTTTATTTATACTTTAAATTATTATTATTTTCTGGATTTGCGTACACCTTGCTGTGCGTTCTCCCTCGTGCATTGTGTGTGTCTGTGTAAGAATTTGTGCGCTTTGGCGGAGCTTCATGGATGTGCACAAACAACCCTCTGTGTAAATAGCTCATTAGTGGTGGGAGGGAGGGGGTTACCCCTGTGTGGGTGTGTGTGTCTATGTATGGGTTGATTGATGGGGTCACAGCAGGGTGCCAGGCCTACTTACAACCTCCTGCCTCCCTCTTCCCTGCGCTCCCGTTCCTCCCTCCCGTCGCTCTGTTCCATCCTCGTTTAATCTGGCAGCAGAGGCGAAGGAGAGCGGGGAGCGAGAGTCACCAGGGGACACTGCTCGTCTTCAAAGATCACACTCATGCCTCTTTTCCCCTCTCTCGTCACCTTGTCTCTTTACTTTGCCCTCGCTTCCCTCTCCTCCCCTCTCGCCCCGTTCCTCCTCCCTGCAGTTTTGTCTCCATTTTAACTTCTCCCGCCTCCCTCCTCGTCTTTCTCACACAGGGAGAGACGGAGCGTACGGCTACGGTGATGCAACGCACCTTGTCAGTTTTTGTTTTGTGCTAGTTTTTCGTCTGGATTCCTCAGTTATTTTATCTTTCATTCGGCTTTTGAACTTATTTGAAATTGAAAATACTTTTGGGAATGTCACCAAGACTAACCCTGCCTCATATATATATGGGTCTGTCTTTGACACACTTATCTTTTGTCTGGATATCCTCCCTGATGTCTGATACCCTTCAACCCCTTCCCCTCCTGTATTCTCATTTCGTTTGTTTCATGTCGTCTTTCACCTGAACCTGTCATCCCTCGCTTTCCTAAAGTCTGACAGGGACGAGGAAATTGCTATAGATTTAGAAAAGAAAAAAAAAAACACACATCTTTGAGCATGGGGAAATCAATTTTTTTTTTTTTAATCCAGACAAAGAGGGAAACCATGACTGAATAATAATGAACTAAAAACACACATGTATTCACGTCTTTTTTGTGCACGCCACACGTTCCCTGAAATTTCCACTGAATGGCCGTTGATACAACTTGTCAATATCAGTGCAGTTTTTTAAAACGTGGATGAGAGGCAGTTTTAGTCATCAGTTGTTTTCTTTTCCTGGAGGAAATTCTTGTTAAGACTTAAATTTGACAAACGGCGGATAAAAGAGAGCAGAGCCATAAAATCCTCGTTACGTTTGTTCTTGTATTTTGTAGTTGTGTCATGACAAACATCTTCTACGTCTGTGTTTGTAAATGTTATTTGTCCGGAACAAATGAGAGGCACATTTAAGATTTTAGTTTGGCTCGCCCAAATTAGTTTCAGCTCACTGGCTTTGCTACCGAATGAGCTAATTGAGCGTCTGTGATCATTTCTGAAAGCTTAACAGAAGACGGTCAATCAGTTGATTAGTGTGTATATTATCCAAGTGTGTGTAGTCGGAAAAGGAGAGTTACTATTTTTTTTTCTTCTTGCGTGTGTGTGTGCGCTCGGGGCCTCGAATGAAAACGAATAGGGGTGGTGGAGGGCATTGTGCGGAGTGAATGACTACTTAAAGACCACCAGCTGATAAATACACACGTGCACGCACGCGGACGCACGCTCTCTGAGAAACCACTAAAACACTTGACCCTTCACCTCACCTCCTCTGGAGCCAAGTCATTTTATTGGCTCTCCGTCTTTTCGCCCCGGCCTGTCCAAACAAACAGGCTCTTTGTTTATGAACTCTGGCTTTGTCGCTGTGTCCATCTACTGCTGGCTGGCACGGCCGCGAGTGTGTGTCCGTGCGCGCCCGCCTAAGTGTGTGTGTGTGCGAGCCTGTCTTGCTGGTATGCGTGTTTTTGTGGGACATTGTGCGTGTTTACGTTGGTTTCCTGACAAAGAGAAAGTGGTTTTTGATTGTCTTCCTGTGCTAATGTTAAACAAAGGCTTAACTAAAGCCAGCAGTAGCGAGGCTGCGCGTGATTGACTTACAGAGAGATGGTGTAAATAACCGTCGGAGGGGAGACAGGTGGACTGTCAGGCCAGGAGACAGACAGGCAGGCAGCGGCCAAACATGCAGACAGGCGGGAAGGCAGCGAAGCAGTGGAGTAAACAAAGTAAGAATGTGTGTTTGTAGAGGAGATTTACAATCAGATAGCCTTAGTTAAACACTATTGTTTCTTTGGAGGAGAAAAAAAAAAAACAGACCGACAGAGGGACAGAGACATGTATCTGTGTGAGACAGAGGCGCAAATGAGACTCACGGGAGGAACAGAGTTGAGCAATAATGAAAGATGAACTGGGGCAAATTGGAAATAATCAAACTTTATGTTGTTGCTATGGGAACAATGCCAAAGACAGAGCTGGATGGGTAGAAGAAAATGTACAGTAGACCTTGGTAATTATAGCGTGAGCGCACCTACATGCATGCAACAGTGGATCTTGCCTCGACGCATTTCTTCTCGTGCATGTGCAGAATGTGGTGATTATACTATATTAGCAGGTTTATCCCCACTCAAGTATAGGTATTTGTTGTTCAGTTGCGGTATGTTATATAATTAGGCATGTATAATGTGTTTCCGTTTCTGTGTGTGTGTGATAGCAGTTGAGGTTGCGCAGTGGAAAACTCCTACTACTTCCGACCCAAACTAATGTCTCCTTAGGTGATTACCCCTTGAAACTAATAAAAATGAAAAAAAAAGAGGTAATTTGATGAATGAGAGAAAATGAGCAGGAGGGTCTCTCTTGTTTGAAGGATGAAAGGGAAGGGAGAGCTGAAATCTATATTTAGCCTATTATTGTTAAGAGAACAATGTGGAGGCAGATTGTAGATCAAGGCTGCGCGTTCACACTGGGACTTCATCCTAAATCAAGGAGGATTTCTTTAATTAAACCAGCAAGTATGGAAAGACAGAATGTCGGAGACAGAATTTCAGAGATAATGCCGGAAAAAGAAATCTGCATGAAAACAACAGTAGCTCTATTGCAATGTCTGCGCACGCTACGTTTAATAGTAGGCCATTGTTTTTTGTAATAAAACCATCATAGATCCCCGTTCCTTCCTTATCTTTTGACACTTAAGAAATAATCACATTAAATCCCTGATCTAATCTTATTTCCACCAAACGAGCGGTTTGTGAGGAAGCTGACGGTGATAAATGCAGATGAGATGTATTTAACGTAAACTAGCAGTGCTAAAGCTGGGTGGATAATGTACGATCTATAGTAACTGTGCAGTGACACAAAGCGTAAGTTTGAGGCCGGCTACATTACAATGGGGAGCAAACCGTTTTATTCTCAGCCATTATCCATTATTATCCGATAAACAAATTATGAATTGTTCTCGGCTGTTTATTTTTTCTTCAACAAAGTGTCAAGTTTTTTGAATTTTCTTTTAATTGTCACATAAACACTTTGTCTCTTTCTGTATCTCGTCTTAATTTCCTGTGTTCTTTGTTGTTTTTTTGCCTCTATCTGTCTCTCAACAGTTGTGTTTCACTGGAGGGTTTATTATAGTTGTGACAGGCTGAAAATTGGCTGGAACAGAGAGCAACATTTTTTGAAAGGCTTCGTGAAAGGAGATGGGGCGTGAGGAAAAAAATGCCATGTTTTTCTCCCCTTTCACCAAAAACCAAACTTCTTGTCACTCATTTCTATATAATAGTTTTATACACCGTATGTCCGCGTGCTGGAGGGTGATGCATTGGAGCCACCGAGGAGCTTTTAAAGATTAGTTTTGTACGTTTTTGGGAGGCCGCTGTAGTGTCTGACACGTCTGGGGCTGCCATTACTGTTTCATGTTGGTCTGGAGAAAGAGAACAGCTTGTAAGAAAAGCTTGGTTACACTGAGGATGGCTCGGTCACAAGTCTGACTCTATTATCTGACGGTGCTCAATAATACATTTGTGTGGATGCACTCCTTTCCATGATGCTTCTGCAAGACTTCAGTCAAGTTTGTTAAAGTTTCTACTCTCACCTCCTGAAACCCTCAGGTTGCTTTAATTGTACTGTGGTATATTTTTACCCTCAGCTTTAAATAACTTCATACCGCTGACATGATGACAGCACAGCTGACATGTCTCACTCATGTTCTATCAAGGGAAGTTTCGTCACCCAGTCGCCCCGATGGAGAAAGGGAAAAAGAAAGAGAAGACAGAAAGAGAAAGGAGAAATAATGGAATATTTTAACTACCTGTCTGTCACTGTAGACTGTCCATCTGTCTTTGAATATACTGTACGTTGTCTATAGTCAGCCACTTTGGGATGATTTCAGTATGGCTGCAAATCGACTCTCCACGGAGATGAAGCTAGTCAGGAACATGTGTGATTTGAAAGCTTTTCAAAATAAGTGAGTCGTTTATTTTAAATAGTAAGTCATGCAATTGCACCCAATGTATAATAAGTACAATGGTTAAATTCAGGCTTACATTGCAACCGTTGCACTTATCTGTATCAGCCCCAGTTCCTGTGCTCTTTTTCCTCTTATTTGTTTTTCGTTATTACTTTACAACCAAAGTATACAAATGGCAGCTGTCTAGTGGTAGCTGATGGTGTGGCTGCCCACGTTGAACAGAACTTGTCAGTGCCTATTAAACCCACTCTTTACCCATTAATCTCTTGAACTGGTCCTTAGGCATCATGGCAGCATGGTCCAACATTGCCGTACCTGAAAGATGCTACGAGACACATGCTATGCATCCAAGTTACTTGTATTAAGTCTCATTTTATGTCTTGCTGATTAAAGTTAAGCTAAGTATCTGCATGGTAGTTTAGTCTAATGGATCGTATCAGACTGTTTTTTACCACAAATATCATGTATAACTATCGCATTGGTGCATCCCCAGGTTCTGCTACCAGCTTCACACGACAAAAACACAACTGTAGCAGTATTTATAGTTGCACAAAACCCTTCTGGTAATTTTCAAACAGTGAACAGTGGGGATTTTAATTCATGCAAAGCCTTTGAAACGAGCACGGACCTCCTGTAAAATATTTGCCAAGTGAACATCAAATGATCGCAGCACAGCCAGACATGTTTGCTGGGCTTAATTTCGAACTGCTCTTGTTGATTTGAAGAAAACTTCATCTCTTGCACCGTGGATAGAAATAAAATTTAAGAAAAAAAACACGTCATCCCTCTGTGATTGAATCATAATTTGTGCTTAGCTTCTTAAGTTAGTTGGCCTTTAGAGTGATTGACTTAAAAATATTTGTAAATTTCAGAGAAATTGTCGAAGAGTTTTTTTTTTTATCATCGTTTCACCCAGCTAGTGATTTATTCATGTATTCAGTCATTGCTCAGTACAATCAGTCAGTCAGCAAAGCATGCTCCAAATTGTCTGCTGTGTAGTGAATACCTTACAGACAATCAATAAGACTTTAATTCATCGCTCAAAGATAATTTCATGCTCTCAGAAGCCCATTGGTTATATTAATACATCTATTAAGGCACAGGGCCATGAACTTAATATTACTCAGCCTCAGAGGGAGTGGAATAGGGAGAGAGAGCGAGAGAGAGAGCAATGTGAAGAGAGAGCAATGGCCAGGGCTATCTCTGTGTGTTAAATGAGAGTTTAAACTGTTAATCATCTTGGTTAGCTTCTCCCTCAGATGAGGTCCAGCACTCTAATGGCCAATAAGACTCTGAAACACTCCCTGCACTGCCAGAGGAAACAGGCGTTTGAGCTGCAGACGTGACACGGCGCTCCTTCTTTTGAGCTTTTGCTGCGCGTAAGCGACAACAGCAACTTTTCCGCTGCTGTTTGTGACTGAACTCCGTACATTTCGCGGATATATAATCAAAGCCCCTTCCTTCAGTAGCCGGACCGCCATGAATCTGTCTTCTTCTGTTTTTTATTTTTTTTCCCTACTCCTTGCAATTGCGCCAGACAAAAGAATATTGTGTAATGTGATGAAATGAGAGCGCTGCCTTTGTTGCGATGTGCAGCGACGGCCAAAGGTGGTGATGTAAAGTCAAATTAAACATAAAATGGAAAAAAAAATGAAAGGAAAATATGTGACACGAAAGGGCTCCATCAGAGAGACAGAAAGAATTTAATAAAAGACGCTGTGGGAGGAACAGACACGAACAATAATGACTGATGAAAGTCCTGATGATTGATGAGTCTTCTCCGGCAGCAGATAATGACAGCTATCACTCTTTTGACGTGTGCCTTTGGGCCTTTTTTTATTATTATTATTTTATATATATATATATATATATATATATATACGTATATATTTTTTTTTCTTCCTCTGAACCATTTCCAGTATTTAAATACAGTCATTGTGTGCAAATGTGCTGGCAGACGGCTGTTTTGGGAATAGCTAAAATGAGTGATCTGTGCCCTCTCATTGTCGCTGAGGCTCTTCAAGGGAAGCGTGCAAAGTTAAGTCATTCGCAAGACGCTCGCCTCTGCCTTTGTGTTTCTACAGAGGGCTATGGTTGCTACATTATACTGCATAATTCTGGCATCCCAGATTGCCTTTTGTGTGTGTTCTTTATTGCTTGGGTCCATGAGGAGAAACGAGGGCTATGCAAAGGAGTGAAACAAGAAACCGGTGGTGAAAGGTAGGGTGGTCTGCGCCGTCCTGCTGTGTTATGCTCGGCGTGAAAGAGAAATAAAAGGGTATGTTTTGGTTTGGTGTGTGAGGTAGGTGCGCGTTACATGCGATATGAAGGTTGTCTTCACGTCATATTTTACTTGGATGTTGTGGAAGTGTGGAAGTGTGGTGTTGATGGGTTGTGTGGTCTCTTGTCAAAGGTCCTTGACTAATGTTGTGCGAGGGTCACTGGAGTTGCCACGATAATGGAAGAAACAGGCCACCGCGTGTGTGTGAGAAAGAGAGAGGGGGGGAGAGTCCTGACCTGTGGCAGAATGAGCAAAGTCACAGCAACAGGGGGTCTTCCTCACTGTTACAGAGCCGCACACCTGGCTTCCATTACACAGTAGTTTGCACGCAGCCGCACAGACGGTCGCCCTGTCTGTCTGTGTATACGGTGCAGTTGGAGCCATCAGACACCTTAATGGAAGCACTTTGTCTTTACCTTTAAGACTTTGTTGACCACTTAGATGCACACATAAACACGGAGAAACACATAAATACTCTAAGAGGCAGCCAGACGCACCACCGGAGCCTTACACTGATCCGGCACAGCTTTATGACCACTGACAGGAGAAGCGAATAACATCGACCATCTTGTGACAATGCAGTGTTCTGCTGGGAAACTTTTGGACCTCATGTGCATGTTAGTCAGACATCCACCTACACCAGACCAGACACCCCCACCCTGTAGTAATGACACTCCTTGATGGCAGCAGACATCCCCAGAAGGATGCAGCCTGACATGGGCACAAGCACAAAAGCAGTTTAAAAAACATGAAGAACAGCACAAGGTGTTGACCTGGCCTCCAAATTCATTAGATCCCAAACTGATCAAGTGTCTGTGGAACGAACTGGACCAAGCCTGATCCACAGAGGCCCCTCCACTCAACCCATATCACCCAAAGGTCCAGACTAACAACATTCATGTAGGTTTGGTGAGACAGCAGAGAGTGACCTAAAGAGAGGAACAGAGCAGGTGATAGGTGTGCGGTATTTAAACTAGATGTTGACCCAGGGCCCAGGCCCACTGTACACCACATACAGAAAACACATGCTTTCACACAGTGGCGGTAACACACGAGATTCCTCACAGATCAGTTACTTACTCTATGTACGCTTGTGTACATACTGTATGTGTGTGTGCCTTCTGTGGAAAATGCTTCTGTGTGTGTGTGTGTGTCTGTCTGTGTGCGTCAAAGGAATGCATTCATCCTGCCCTGACTGTGCTGAGCAGAGCAGAGCCTGCTGGTTCCTCTCAAGGAGTATATATATATCGCTCTCCCGCTCGCTGAGAAACCAGCGCGCACACACACTCATAGCGGAACTCACATGGGGCATACCGGGGCACTTTGTGATTGGGCTTAATTACCATAGGAACAACAAAAGGCCTTTCAGGTTGCTTGTTTGGCTGTCCTTTGCTGCACTGCTCATTAACTCCCACAGGAAGTCGTTAAAGGCAAAAATCTGTCCTGATAGGTCAACAGCAGCTGAAAAGGTTCCCAAAACCAGGAAGTAATCAGGTGCTCATTATCAACATGATGCCAAGTGTAATTAGTTTTTTTTTTTTCTTGCAGTACCTTAGTTTTTGCAGCTGTGTCAAGAATAAGAATGACGTACCCAAAAGAAATATCTCTCGTTTGTTACAGATGTGAAAACGCTTTGAAACAATCCACGATGCGATTTTGAAGCCACGGCTTTAAACGAGGAAAATAAAAAGCAGCGCCGCGTCGACCAGAAAGATGCTTGTTATGATGTGTTGTCTTTTCTATTTGAGTGCAGGTTGTAAACAGCACTTGTGGAAGTCAGAAACGTATCTGGTTTGAGTTATTCTTCTCTTCTTCTGCAAAAGGCCAACTCATGTTTATACACACACACATTTGCAACATCTGTACTTGTTCTGGTGCTCTCTTCGTGAATTGAAGTCTAAAGCAGGGAGTGTAGATCTTTTGATGAGCTGAGGGTTTATAGCTTTTTAGATGTTGTTTTCTAACCCACTGATTGTCTTTGTGGCGAAGAAGAAGAAGAAGAAGACGTCTTTAATGGCTTCCACGCGTCCGCACATATCTGTCTTTAAACTTTTATTTAGGGATATCTAATTCAAAACAATATAGAGTGATTTTTTTTTTTTTATGAGAAAGTGACCAGAGATTTAAACTCTTAAATCACCTTGCGCAGTGAAGTGAAGAGTATCGAGTGATGTTGCTGCTTCCTGTCTCTTTCCTCTTCTTCAAAACAGCTGCCTATGAAGTACATGAAAGGATCCAGCGGCAGATGAGTTCAGACAGACTGAGAGCAGTTGTTGTTGGAGCATTAGACATGTTAGCGGCTCCGTGATTGCAGTCATGTTCAATTGCAATCAGTTCCTCTGCCGAGCTCGGCGGCATAGCGTTGATCAAGTCTCTCTGGTGGCGTGACGTGGACGCCCGTACACCGGCGCACAGTGGCACTTGCATGAAAGTGTCGGGACGGGGAAAATTATTCGAGCATAGAAGCGAGTTTCTGGTGTTGATAAAAACACAGTTGCACAATTCTCAATATTTTATAAATGCGTATAAAGAACTTATTAAGTGCTCAGAGTCATTACACACTGTGTTTCACTGCCTCGATCAGCCCAAACAAGCACGGGGCTGTTAAAATTTCTGGACTGCAGAGGCCCGTGAGAGATGGTAATGATAAGGCATCCAGACACACACACACACACACAAACTTGGAGAAACGATAAGGCCTCTAGCATGCACACACACACAAACACACTGTGTAATGAGAAGGCGTCACTTACAAGACTTTCTGAGCATATGCAAGCGAGGGCCTGAATCAATAAGCAGTGGTGTCCTGGGGGAAATGTAAATAAAGCCATGCTACACACAAAGTAACGACAAGTTTTAGAAATGTGGAGTACTATTTGAGCACCAGAGAGACACAGGCGGTGACACACACAGAGAAGACAGAGCTGTAGTCGAGTCAGAGTGCGGGAATAAGCTGAAACAAAAGAGGGACTGAAAGGGAATGCCAACAGAGGCACGCGGAGTCGGAGAGGGCACTATGACATAAAGTGTGAAATATTTTGAGGAGCCGAAAAAGCAAGTAAATATTCTGGAGAGGGGCGAGCGAGTCTTTTCGGTCCACTGTGAATGTCTGGTTTTAGATATGCGGCCCGTTTGTCTCAGTTCAGTCACAGCAAGAAACTCTCTCAGCGCCCTCGTCTTCGTGCCTCCGAACGTCCGCGCTCCTCTCTCCGTCAAGTTGCCTTTGTTTCTGCTTTTATTTTGCACTTATTTTTCAATCTCTTTCTCTTCCCTTTCAACCCGCGTCCGCATGCAGACAAGCAGAAAGAAGTGTAATGCTCGCACACATGTCTCGGTCTTGACGCAAGCCAGGCAGAGCAATTATGGTCTATTCCAGTGCCCCTGTGTCTCATCACCCCTGATTGGTTCAAACAAGACGTTGCTTCAGTGGGTCTGTCCCCACCACAGCGAACATAAAGCAGCGAGCACACTGAGACCTTTCACTCCATATAACTGTAGCCGTCTTGGATTTCCGTTTTCTTCTTTGCTCATTTATTCCCTGGTCGTACCACGGTGTTGCTTAATTCTGCCGTGGTGACGTCTCGAGATGTAGTCGTGTAAGACAAGCCCGCGCTGAATTACGTTGTCACAGCTGAATGCGAGTTCCACATTGAATTATTTAATGAAGAAAAAATGTCCCGAAAATAGAACTAGAGTATGGTCTAACAAATGTGAAAGTTGCAAGGAGCTTTTAGTGCAGTATTTAATAATCTAACAAAATGTCTTGTCTCTCTCTCTCTCTCTCTCTCTTTGTTCCTCCTGCCCTCCCCGGTTCCCTCTTCGCTCCATGTCTGCTTCACCTCTGCTGCTGAAACCAACCTCAGGTAAGAACATTCCCCCAGTAAAATCCTGCGAGTCATGTCTCATACTTGAACAGCTACATAGTCTCACGTTGCACTCTTCGTCTTCACGCCACATGCTGCACAGGTGCAGCTTAGCGCAACTCACAGCCGAGGTGGATTTCATTTGAAGATCCAGCAGTGCTGTTGCACCGCAGACACAGGCCCAGAAACCCCTGTAGAACTGTAGGACTTCGATCCTGTGAATGAGTGCAGTGCTGCGAGAGAGATGCACTGCGTTCAACCTTTTCACCTAAAAACAGATGTTTTACTAAATACATTAAGCAGGTTTCTGAAATAATGAAAATGTCGTCATCAGTCTGATTTATTGTGAGGCATTTGAAGCACACAGAAGCACATACGTCATGGTTAAACTACTACTACTCTTTGAATTCAGTTTGAATTTACTTTCTTAAAAACTCACTCATTCTCTAAACATAACATAAGTTCTTTGAGCAAATCACAGGAGGGGTGGAGCCTATCCCTCTGGGCGAGAGGTGGGGTGCACCCTGAACAGGTGGCCAGTCTATTGCAGGGCTAACACACAAGGACAGACACACTCACACCTACAGACAATGTATAATCACCAACTAACCTAACAAGCATGTCTTTGGACGGTGGGAGGAAGCCGGAGTACCTCCAAAGAACCCATGCAGGCACAGGCAGAGCATGCAAACCCAGACGGCCGATGGATTCAAACCCAGAACGTTCTTCCTGTGAGGCATCAGTGCTAACCACCACACCACTGTGCTGCCAACTAAACCCATTTAATAATGCAAATTAGGTCACATTCAGGAAACATGTTTGGTATCTGAGATTAGTTGTTATGACTCATTGCACACCCATCCACATAGGGAGTTATAAATTGCACTTTGAGCAAACACTGGAAACAGCTATCTGTGCACATATTTACTGTGCAGTATCTCCATCTTTTTATTGTAGCGTCTCCCACTGAGGCAGAAATTGTACAGTATACTATATATGTCCCAGCGTGTGATATAACTGGGCTTTATGTCCTCATATCTTGAGCCTCGCCCAGCCACGTTCCTATTAACTTTGGCCGATATAGTAGCACGGTGCTGAATCTTGTTAGATGACGGCGGCTGAGAGATACAGTTTTCTGATTCTCAGAGAAATGGCTTTGGACAGGAACAGTGGTTCTCGATCTCCAATTCCCCTCAGGGTGCGTTAAGTTTTTGTTCCAGCTTATCCCTCCATCTAGTCAACTCAATTGTGCTGTTCAGTGAACAGTGAAATGGACTTAGCAGCTCCTCAGTACTGTCAGGTGTGTTTGTTCTCTGAAATAAATGAACAGATGGCTCACAAACCAGCAACGGGTCGTGGAAGCTAGAGGTGTGTGTGTGTTTGTATCTATTTGAGCATATGCATGAATATCTGTGTGTGTGTGTGTTTGTGTGCGTGCCCAAATCTGCATGTGGTGTTTATGTGTTCCTGTGCATGTTGCAAGTGTTTTTTGTTCTTATTTAGGCCAATGCAATTGGTATTTTTGGCAGACTGTTACTTGGCTGAGCTTTAAGTTTTGGACTGTGAGGTCTGGCAGAGAAGAGGAAAATGAAGATGATGAAACGAGAGATCAAAAATAGAAGAAAGAAAAAAGCAAAGTAGCTAAAAAAGGGTGCGTATTAGGAGAGAAAGCAGGGGAAGAAATGAGAGGTGTCCAGGTGTGAAAAGACAGGAAGTAGAAATTAGATACATAGGCAGAGAAATAAGAAGGAAATTGGTTGAATCCATGGAGATGATGATAAAAAGAAGATGGAAAATTAGAATAGAAAGAAAACAAAGTAGGAGGTGAACGGTTATATAATTAAGAGAAACCAAGAATGAAAACTGGTGTGGCGCTATAGTTTTGCAGAGAGAATTGGATGCAAACACGAGGTGAAAGTTGTCATTCTGTCGGATTTGACATCATTACGGAGGGAGGTAGAGGCATGTGAGGATAAGACAGACGTGAGAGGAGAAAAAAGAAAAAAAACAAAGACACCAAAGGGAAACCGAGGATAAAAAATAAAACTGAGGGGGAGATGGGGGGAAGTTAAGACAGATCATGAGGAAGGGCATCATTAGGATGAGGTGCACAGTGGGTGGGTGGCGTCTGATTATAGGAAAGGAGAGACGGAAGTGGGGGGTGGGTGGGGTGAGGATTGCTTTCATTTTTTTTTTTGCTTCGCGTACACAGAGAATCACAGGAGACATTCCTGCCTTGAAAGCAGGGTGGGAGGTTAGAGGGAAAAAAGCCGAACCGAAGAAGACGGATGAGGAAAGTGGTTCTGAGGACAGACGAGGTGCAGAGGACTCCTGACATGAAGAGCAAGTGACCCAAGCTGAAGTTTAATTAGCATATGTAAATTACCGCTGCGGCTCTCTCACCCCGCCGTCTCCCTCCCCCCCGTCTGTCTCTCACCTTTTCTCTTTCATTACTCTAACCCATCACCTACTTGTCCTCTTTTCCTTGGCCTCCTAATCTCTTCATCTCCTCTCAATTCTGTTCGCTCTGTCACCCTTTTCCTCCACAATCCCTCTTATTTACTTTTTTTCCTTTTTCTGGCTGTCACCTTTTGATGTAGTCCATGAAGCCCGCTCTTTAAACTTCCTCGCCTGCCTCCTCATCTCTTACTCTTTTGGTCTTGGTTGCCTGGTAGATAGCGTTGGCATTTCCCTGAGCAGTTGCTGATGGTGTTATGGCGCACTTCGCCGAGGATATGGCCTGGAGTCTGGGAATGAACCGGCTAGTGTAACATCAGGATAGCTGGACAAGCAGGGGCCTTCTAGCTCTGCAGCCTTGGTCCCTTGACTTCGCCAAGTGCAACCCACACGCAGGAGTACACATCACATTATGACCTTGTACTGATACCATGATCTAATAGTGCTGAACCATCTCTCTTTCTTTCACCTCTTTTTCCCCCCCCCTCCTGTCTCTCCCCTGTTCACACCCAGGGCTGCAATAGCACGCACCCACACTCTCACTGGCACACAAACCCATCTGTAGTCTTCACATCCTGTTTCCTTCCTTCCTAACAACTTGGCTCACTGCCTGAACACACCTCTCATCTCCAACCTGAATTGACTCGGTGGCTTTGTGTGAATCAGAGAAACTTTTAGATTAAGCCACGAGAAATGTATCCTTTGAGCTCTATGGACTGATAGTAACCACTGAGAACTCACATATTCATTCTTTTTGTCATGCTTGCTATAACACAGGGTTTCCTGACGTGTTTAATATTATCTGAGAGTACAGAGGACCAGTCTTAAAATGGTAGTGTCTAAACTCTGACATCTAAAGGGGCATATTTCTTCCAGTGTCTGGACCAAACTGCTTGCTGCAGTTATCACATATAACACCTCCTCAGTTATTAACTTCATCAAGTGACATCACCAGTGAAACTTTAAATCTGCCTAGAGCACATTCTGTACTCCTCTGTAGTCCTACACCTCTTAAAGTTAAGCTGCTCTCCAGGAAAAAACAAACAGATTATACTGAGTCCTCAATAACAAATGTCAATGCACATCGTAGCCCACTGGCGTTGACCGCCTTGCAACAATTCAGTGTTCCTCTGGGAAACTTTTGGACCTGGCATTAATGTGGATGTCACTTAGACATGTTCCACTCACCTAGACCAGACCTGGCACCCTCACCCCAAAGCAATGACACTCCTTGATGGCAGCAGCCATCCCCAGCAGGATGCAGCCTGACACAGACACACACACAAAAGCGGTTAAGGTACAACTTCATAGACTACACGTTCTTAGATTTTACATCAGTGCTTGGCCTATCAACATCAAAAACTCTCAGCAGGAAAATATCATTAGATCCCTGGAGAACTTCAACCAGTACCTACAGTTTCTACTTAGTATGGAGACCTGTATGCAGCTATCAAACAATCAAGCAAGCACTTTTTTCATAAAGAAATCTGAAAGTAAGAAAGAAAAAATAACAAACCCTATATTATTAGACATCAGACATCCTGACTGAAAACTGCAGCTCACTAATACTGGATGATAGGAAGCTTTCTTCAGACAGACAGCTGATGAAACCTTATGATTAAACTCTAAGAAACCTCCGGTCTTACACCTTATCATTTAAGTTTATTTTGAGCCCAAACACTCTTACGTCTATAATTTGTAATAAATGTGAATATTTAAAAGTAGTGTAAGACAACTCTGAAACAGGACTTCCAGTTCTCTGGCTGCTAAGTGTGTGCCCAGCTAAGTCATCTGGGTGACTTTTAGCTCTTATTTAAGGGAGGAGAGCTACAGTTCCTCCCAATGACCACAAACAATAGTGTATAATTGTGTGGATATTCCCTTTGTGTTAAAGTAAAATCAAAAACTGACTGCAACAAATCGACACATGGACAGCAGCAAAGAAAACACGAACTGGACACATACACGGAGGACAAAAAGAGAGTTTTGAAGAGACGAGCAAAATCAGTGGTAGCAATGAAGGAATGTGTGAGGCTCAGTGAAGCTGAGGCTGCCAAGTTAGTGTGGATGCAAAGTCAAAAAGAGTTAATGTACTGAAGTAATCACTGCTCGGAATCAGTAATCTGATTTGATTTGAAAGCAATGCAGAGAAATGCAGATGAAATCTATCCCTGCATCTAAAACAGTTGAATGTAATGATGTTTGGAAAGAAGAAGCTGGTGGTTTCAAAGTTCAAATTTCAATTCATCACCTCTGACCAAAGGAGGAAATCAAACCCGATAAAGGACACTGATTAGATTTGGGAAAACGTGTCTGAGTCTAATGATTTAGACCGAAGAGGTGACCAGATAGTGTTCTCCCAGCGTCCTGTGTCTGATTTTGTTAAGCTAGAGATAACATGATACCAGTCGATTAGTTGTAGAGCGGGTACGCTGTCAGTCGACAAAGACTTCCTTGACTACAACCCTAACACTGTGAGCTCACTGCCTCACAATTTTGATTCTTTATGTGTTGTTAATGGATGCGCCTTTCATCAGGCTTTTGTAAGCCGATGTTACACAAGTCCTCATTTTCAAATCCCGTTTGTGTGTGGACCAGGGCCATGGCCTAACACTGTACTCCACTGAGGAACCACTTAGAAGGACAAACTGCTCATCTGCAAGCAGCACTCAAGTGAATCTTGCATCAATCAACAGTTTACAGTTTTCTTCTCTTGAAACTGGAAGACCTTCTATAGCTGCAGTTTAACACCTTGCATTGAAGGTAGTATGTAGTTATGTTCTTTATAATCACCTCACTGTAAAACAAGAAAGACAGCTTAGTTCAATCAACCAAAAAAACAAAAATAATTGCATCAAGGCAAAGGTTTTATTTGTGCGTCACAGCTAAAATCCATAGATACACTTAAGCCTAAATGAAAAATCTGTTCATTTGGGCGCCGTGCCCACATCTGTGTACTGGCTCCCACAACTGCGTCTCACTTCATGTTCCTAATGTCCTCCTTTGTTCGGTAAACACTTGCTCATTTCAGGCAGTTTGTTAAGCAGCATCTCTTTTTCCATCTCATCCCAGACATCAAACGTCTGTGGAAACCCTTGGGTTCGTTGCATACTAAAATCCTCAACAAGGTGTACAGGCATGGGAGGGGTCTCGATAAACACCCGCTTTGAAGTCTGTGTGCTTAAGTTGACTAAAGAAGCATCGTAATCTCCTACACTTCCACTTCTAGGCTTGTTGTGTTAAAATGATTACAGATCACTGAGCTCAAATGTTCGAGCCTTATGCCGGAGCTTGCTTTTTGGGTCTCGCTTACGCTTTGTTCCCTTAACTTCTCATTACTGTCTACAGTCAAAGAACACATGTGAGAGCTCTTTGATTCTCGCTGTATTTTATAGATGAACTGAAGAGACTGTTGATCTGCGATCCTTGCTTTCAGACTGCCATGTGGTTTCCATTCTTGTTGACTGTAGCACAAGAACCATCATGTTGATTTAATATCCGTGGTGGAGCATGTCAAATCCAAAAAAAAACAAAAAAACAAAAAACAGTTGGATGATTTTGTTTTTTATTAAATGAAAAAGTCTTTGTGCAAGAGTTTAATAAGATAAAGCAGATGTGGCCCAACCATAATTTTAATAGAATAATAAACTGTCAGTGCTCACTTTAATATTCAATGAATTCTTGTTTGTGACAGTTTGTTTTATTCGGTTTGTCTCTCCTTAGCAATTTACTTCCTCTTCCTCTGTGTCGCTATTCAACTCTTGTACTTTTATCAGCTCAATAGACGTCAGCTCAAATTGATGGGCGCTTTACAAGTGCGGCATTCTTTTCCATGGCAGAAGCTTGACAGCTGAGTTGTGTTCATTACAGAACAAATATTAATCCAAGCAGAGGCAATTGCGGTATTTATTCGGCCCCTTTTTAGGATCGAGCTGTTTTTTTTTTTTTTGCAGCCTTAATCACATTTTGAATATCCACTCGACTCTTCTTTTCTGCAGGACTGGCTTGATCTTTAAACTCGGGGAGTGTTTGGCTTATTTTGTCAAAGTAAATCATTTCCTTTTTTTTTTCTCTATTTTTCCTCTGTGCAAGTCAGTGCTGTGCTGAAACATTCATGTGGCAGCGGTGACTTTGTCACAACTCATTTATGTAAATACTCTGAATTTGTCCTTAGTCGTGGTTTTTAGTCTGTCTCTCCCTGGCAGTGTGTGTCACAGTTCTCGTCGTGCTTGTCTTTAACGTATAATGCAGATTCGAGAAGTCAACATATATTTGAGTAAGTAGCAGAGCCTCCTACATCTATCCAAATAAATATGATTTTTACACAGTAATGAACACAAAATACACATAAATAAAACCTGGAATGGCCATTTGAATAACAGCGTAGAGCACTGCATCTGCTGGGTCACCTAAATATCCTGCATGACGCTGCTCTGAGATGTTACACGCGTCTTATTTTTGGATGTTGTTCAACCTGGGGCTAATTATCAAACATAACCGTAACCCCTTTCTCTCAACTCCCATTATAATTTCAGTCCAATAACGGTGGCGAGGGCGAAATTAACACGAGCTGCAGAGGTACACCAAAGACGCTTTTGGGAAATACGTTGAGCTGAAATAATCGTTTAATGTTACCAGCATGGAATACATGTCACATTTCTTATAGTATTTTATTGTGTTACACGCTTTTATTGTATTGTGATTTCCTTTGAAGCATTTTCCTGCATTTGGTTCATGCTCCTTCTGCGTCTCACCTCCCTTTCTCTCCAATAACTCCCAAACTCTCAATCTCTGTCCATTTCCCTCTTACTCATTCAGCAATCTTTCCTTTGCTCTGTGTCTATTCTCTCTCATCCGTGCCTCCTTCTCTCCTCCCCTCTGTTCTGCTGTGGTGTCCGGGGGCCTGGGGGTGAAGAAATGTTAGTCGGAGAAATGGTGTGAGAATGACAGAAAACACAAAAGTAAGAGGAGGAAGGAAGACCAGCTTTAGTGTAGGATCTCGTCAAACTCTTTACACCAGTCCAGTGCGATGTCTACTCCAGTATCACCCAGTACCCTTAGATGTCGAGTCAGCAGTAAGTGAGGAGTGATGCAGACCAGATATCAAAACATCTTCATCTTATTTTCCACACTTTGATTTTCAATATCTAGCATGTGATTAAAAAAACATGAGACAAAACTTCTTTTTTTTTTTGTAAAAATCATTCCCAATGAATTTAAATGAAAGGTCAATATTCAACCAAAAGGCTTCCTTAGTTCTAACCGAGGGTGAAAGCCTCTTCAAGAAACTCATTCCAGTCTGCTTGTTTTCGTTTTTAGCTCTTAGATGCATTAGTGGAAAATTACAATAGTGCGGCTCTTTGTTGACTTTCGTAATTGAGTTGAACAAACTTTGGCGAGTCTGTCTCGTTTCATAGTATCTCCTCTGTAGCTGCAAATTACCCACACTAGACAGGCTGAACATTTAAGCCACTATTATGTAGTTATTTCTCAGTTTGGACAAAGCAGACCAAAAATACATCCGTTATTATTTATACTGACCCAACAAACATGTCGCAGTTTCACATATATTTCACCTCCCTACCTGGAAATACTTGGGCGCCTGGCGTTGTGCGATGCTTGGTTTGATAGCACGTCGCATTACCACCCAAGAAATTGAGCTGCGGTTGTCTCCGCTCTCAGGACCATACTTCGAGAGACCTCTTTTTTTTTTCCGCTGGCCAGGGGAGACTGATGAACACTGTGCATACTCATTATAATATATAATATGGCCATTATCATATTCTTAATTTGCACCCAAATGGTGAAAAACACAAAGAGAGGGTGGGGGACACTGAGCCACATTCCATAGATGGGTCATAAATCTTCCGCCCTTGTTGCCCCCCCCCACCCCGGTCACCTTCCCCCCAACACACAGACACACACGCAGGTCTGTCAGATGTGCACTGCAGTAATTAGGTCTTTCAGGTTATGATAATGTTTGTGCTGTTTTCTGGTTCATCTGCTCAGTGGTGCACAGAGTGCCATTAATCACACCAGTCTAAATCACATGCTGATTCCGGCGCAGTCTTTCTCTGTGTGTGTGTGTGAGAGAGCTGTGCATGCTTCACTTGATGGTGTTTGTTTTTGTCTCTGCGTTGGCAGAGATGGGATATGGAGTGGGAGAGAATGAGGGAGTGAAAGAGGGCAAGCATCACAAGAAGTTAGAAAAGTACCGAAGGTGTTTTCCCGAATTACATCTTAGCCCGTCTCGTTCTCACCTTCCTTCTTTCTTTTCCCCTCACAACCTGATCCCTCTCCGTTTCACTTCACCGATTTCTCAGTGCTTACAAGAAGAATCGCCTCTTTCCACCTTTCCATTGACAGTCATCTCGTATATGTTGGTGCAGCAGGATGGTACGAACTTCCTTTAATTTAAGGAGAATTTTCAAGCGCTGTGCTTGCTGTAGTGTCCTTGAGCAAGACGCCAGATCTTCTCCTGAAACCCCATGGGTGCAGCTGCATATCTGATCCCAGGCCCTGACTTCCCTGCAGAGGCAGGTACAAAGAGAATTTCCCTTCAAGTATCACAGTAATATATCTCTTTATACTTGACCCCACGCTGCTGGCTCTGCTTAATCCTTTGTTATTACCTTTCACCCAAGACCACAGTATCGTGTAAGTTCAGGGAGTTGACCAGCTCCAGTTAACCACAAAGCACTTCACACACACACACACTTCTTCTGTCTGGGGTTTTAGTATTGCAACCACAGTATACCTCAACTTAAAGATACATGAATCAATAGAATAAATAGATAAAATATAAATAGATAAAATTGACTATAGAGACCACACTTACTTTTGCATTTCAGTTCTGCAACCCCAGGGATTCAGAGATGAGAAAATTATCTTCTCATCTATTGTGTGCTACCGTAACTTTGATGTCTGTCTATCTGGGAATCCAATCTGTCATGCAATGTTAAAAAAAATAAATAAATAGATAAAAGGAGTCAGTGGAAGTGGGCTGAGTGCAGAAGTAGGGTTGGCATTGGGCAAAAAAATGACATTTGTTTTACTTCGAGGCCAGCTGTCTGAAGGAACGTCCTCTCTCATAGTTTCATGCAGCTACCTGGCAACAGCCTCGATAAGCTTCAGTCATTTTAAAACATCCACATCTCTGACAGATCGGTCGCTGATAAAAAGAGCAGTTTTATTATAGATCCCAGAGTAACACTATGCAGCAGCATACAAAAGGCGTTCAGCTCCGTTGGTCATTCTCGAGATGTTCTCATCTTTCTTGAATAGATTTTTTGTTTTGAATATTTTTTTTATTGTTTTCAGGATCATCAGCAGTAGAACAGGGTTCAGTACATGAACAAATATCACCACGTTGTTCTTTTTTAGCCTCCGTTCTCTAGTGTAGGCTTTTATACAGAGAACGTGGAGAGAAGAGCCTGAATGTCCAAGTGAGCCCGGAGATCAATGGCCATAGGAAAAAAAAAATGATGGAGGAAAGAAAGACTTCTCCAAGGACTCAAGATCACATGCAGTCTCACATATATATATTTTTTTCGTGTGCTATATTTTCTCTTTCTCTTTCATTGGCTCTCTCTCTCTGCCTTCTTTCATTTCTCCTTTTCATCCATCTACTTTTTTATTTTTTCTTGCCTTGCTTCTTCTGCCCTGTGCCCCGATACACATAAAGAATATGTAAATGATAAGGAGACTTTAGTGTTTCATGGGATATTGTCCAAAAAATATGGTATCCATATTCGTTTTCAACGCATGTGACACAGAGAGTGAGGCGAAGGAGGGGATTAAAATATCTTCTTGTTGGAATGACCTCAGACTGTGGCGGGGAAAACGTGTCACCGTATCACTGCTCCGTGCACTCTACAGACTGCACTGACAAGCACGCCGTGGCCTTGGGAGACACCTGATATAACAAGAATGTGTCTTTGTTCTCTCGTTGTAAAAAGTAATTTAACTCCAATTACAGCGCTGATGCACAACAGCCTGCGTAATCCTTTGGAGTGGATCTGTTTTACTTTTCATTACCAAAAATGTTATCTTGTTTTCACAACAGATCCGATTTAATTTACTTTATTTCACATTATCGGCGAGCGAATTCCCAGCCTGGGTGAATAACTTCATCTGCTAAATGTGCAGCTTTGTTAGGGTAAGATAATGTCCTTATTGGTTCACGATTAAGCACACAGATCAAATAATCTTTGCTTTTTAAGATGACATGTTTTGTCATTGGAAAGAAAAAAACTCATGAAAGCTTAAAGGCCTGGTTTATGGCGTCTCCTGCAGCAGAGTGAAGACTTACTTCTTTGGACTGATCTGCAGTTTTGGGGCTTTTATGGCTTGTGGCTCTGCTGGACAGAGCACTTTCCTGTGACAGTTAAGGCTGGCCAGTCATTTTGACTCTCAGCCCCCTCACCACTCATTCGGATGGGGCCGTTCCGCCAGTGCGACGGCGATGCCAACGCTGGGGGCTGTGGCACCGCGAGCTGGCATGTTCACCTGTTGTCACAACCTGGCATCAGCCAGCAAAGGTGCTGCTTGTGTGTAGTCCAATCGCTTGCGTCCAAGAAGGCTTTCCATATCGCTGTTTTGATCGCTTTCCAGAGCCGCAGTGTTTAGTGCAGTGTTTTCACGACTGATGAATCTCTAAATGCATTAAGCTTGTAATCCAGCTGGACTCAGTGGATTGTTTTCGTTGGCTCATTGGTACCTTAAGCAACAAACCCCACCTGTTTTGTGTCTGGATGCTTGCCATAATACAGAAGCATCGTATCACCTTTCAAAAGCTTCTGCGTGACTTAGTAATAATCTATACTTTTAACAAGCGGACTATTTGTGTTTCCTGCTGCCGTCAATTAGCCGGGAGGCCAGCCTGATTCCCGTTGCCCGCAAAATATTTGTGGCGAAAGGTTTGTCTGGAGTCTGGTTGGGGAAATTATTACGCCCCTTCAAAAATCCGCCAGGCTGGTAAAATAATTTGGATAGGCTTTGTGGGTGATGGACAAAGAAGTAACAGCGACATAATTATACACATCATCTGAGAACCATGGCGGCAAAACATGTTTACAGTAAAATTAGTGTGAATAGAGGTCATTTTTTCTCTATATTGTCTGAAACGCCTCAATGACATCTGAATGGCGTGTTGCCAGACTTACTTTGATATTCTGATAAGAGTTGAGTGTGGCCAGCTGTTATTATGAGTAATAATACAAGTTCAAAACATTTCAACACGAGTTTGATTGACTGATCCATATTTGTCAGAAAGCACACCGTAGAGCAGCATATAATTTCCACATGCCAGCTCTCTGAAAACAATAGTATTGGCTCACTCAGCTGTAGTCCATTACCTTTGAGCTTACAAGGCTGAAACACTTAAAACCCATTCATCAGTTCTCTGACAAGGCAACCTACTGCAAACAGATCCAGTCATGCAGTGAATCCTCTCTGCTAGTCCCCCCTACAACATTTCAACTCCTGACCCTGGCGTCCACCTGCACAGAGGCTCTTTCATCATGCAACACATCTTCTTTATGGCTCACTCACTCAGTCACTCACTCAGTCACACACACGCACGCACAGGATATACATGTGGAGTCTTGACATAACTCACCTCCACACACACGCCCGTGCACACACGCACACACGCAAATGTACTCATAGTTAAAAGCCTCATCACCTTTGACCTCGTGACCCCAGTTAACTAACTAACCTCTTGTTATTTCCCCTGTTCACTGCACCTCTTTGTGTGGGGCCTCAATGAAAAGACCCAGTCATGCAGCAACCGTAGCCCCTGGGCAACTTCAGCTTTCAGCCTATCAGCATATCCATCGCTTTTCTAGATCCAGTCACATAAACAGAGTGACTCAGTTGCTTGTTCACTTCAAGATTTGAACTCCTAACCTTTGCCTTGCTTAGCCACGGTCATTTCCTTGCACCTAGTGTTTCCGATTGCCTTTATATGGTTGTTGTTTTTGTTGCTGCGGCCCAACGGAAAACGCAGAGGCAACAAACAGAGCAATTAGCATCTCTACCCTTCAACTTGATGGCACAGTTTAAGTAGCTTAATGATCAATCAAAACATCCTCTAATACACTATTTTCTAGATTCATTTGATTATTATTAACAGAACTAACCAGACAATGTAACTAGGCTGTTAAGAGTCCGATCCTCAAACTAGTCAATTATAAGTTAATGATGCACACAGTTAACGCTTTTCTGTATGAACTGAATCTGAACTGTATACTCCACTACAGAATGCTGTCATCTATTTTTCGAACAGGAAATTTGATAATTAACAGAAGAGTGACTTAAAAGGAATTAAGTTGAAATGAAAACAAATCAAACATTAAATCACCTGAGCCTGAACTTATGATCTGCAGCTGTTGATGTCAATGTTTCCACTCAGTGTTTTCCTGAATATTCAGTCACTTATTAAAATACTGATTCAAGACAGCTTTTATTGACATCCTTTATCCGTTATTATATCCAGGATGTGTCAGTTTATCCGTAATAACTGAATTGAAAGCTTTTCTCTCAGTGCTGGATCTCCCCTGCTCCAAAAGTAAATCACAGAAAGGATCTGCTACGTAACACTGATGCTAGGGCTAGAATAAACACCCTGACTGAGACCCGAGATAGTAATGGAGCCATGGGGCTCCTGCTCTTCTCCTTTTTAAGGATGGTCCACTGACTCGTGACACAGATCTGCTGCCTCAAGTGCTTAGAGAAAGGGAAAAAAAAGGGAAATGTTTCAGTTTAAAGTGAAGACATCTTTTCAAGTTGGAAAGACTTTACTGGCAGAAGTTACTTATTATTCCCCTTGCCCCGTTAAAAACATTTTGTAGTCTGCTGCCCGCTGCCGTTTGAGCTTGTGAAGTCTCTCCCAGCTTTGAACTGCATGCCCATGCCTTCAAGCTTGACTGTTATTTGTGCGCTCACCAGCAAGAGTTACATCTGGGCCACATGTCAAGTTGGTTAGCTATCGAGCGCCGGTCAACTAACCAATGATGCAACAGGGGCAACGCAGTCACTCATGCAGCCTCCACCTTTATCTGCTCCATAATATATTCTCTGAAGTGGAATCTGTGTTTAATTAAAGTGTGAGTGAATAATTAGGACACCACTACTCACCACTACTACTGTGCACGAGTGAGGAACATCATGTTTATTCTCACCAGTACTGTTTATAGCATAGAGAACATGAAGAGGGCATGTTGAGGTTAACGCTGAAGCCATCTTCGACTTAACTACTGTATACTATGTGTCGGGAATACATTTTTAATCCTCATGAAAAGTGCTCTCCATGTCAGCACAGTACATGTGTTGAATCATGTATGAAGTTACAGTACCAGTGAAATGCTGTGTACAATATTGATTACCTTACTCATGAAGTTTCTAACATGGAGCATAGAAGGACATACATTACATACACTCTGCTTCGTGAAATGCATTACTGCACCGGGCTGACGTTCAAGCATCCCTGAGGGCAAGAGAAATTTGTTGACATATGTACGCAGTGGAGCTCAAGTGGTTATCATTCACAACTCTTTAACAGTACTCCAAGCAGCATCGTATGTGGATGTGTGTGCATTAACCTGACAAACTGGGAACCTTCAGAAGTCAATGTCTTTCTCTCTTTGAGACATTGGTGTGGAACGTTTGAATATAAGTGAACGTTTCATTCAGTACCCTTTCAAAGTTTTTCTTGGAAAAACATTAAGTCACTCGCGCATCGTCATGTACCCTTATTACGTCAATTACCAGTTGTTGTTTGCCAGAGCTGCTGAAGGGAACAACAACAGGACAGAAATGTCGTAGACTACAGCATCATGGAGAGAAACAAGATTCACAAATGTAACCTGGGTTCTGTGAGCCCTTGGCGCTCAGGAGGAATTAATAATAGAACCTGGGTAAGTGTCTAAGATAAAAAAGAATTTACAGTATCCAAGGATTTGATCGACAGCGTGGACAAGAACGGAATAACTTTGGAGTGGCTGTTCCCTGCTGGAAAAGAAAAGCCACGCCAACATCTTCCTCTTTAACCTTGGAGTAGCTTGGGGCCGAGAGGCCACTGGTTTGAATTCTGGACTGACTTGAAGAAATGCATGTGTGTGGCGATTTCGTCCACATCACGGTGTGTCTAAAACAAAGGCAGCTGGACTTGTTTGAGTTTCCTTGGAGACGTTTGCACCACTCACCCAAGTGGCATCTTTAGTTCGGTGTGTGCTTAGAGTGAATAAGCCCCGTAGGTGTTTCCCCTCAACATCTAAACTGCTCCGCGGGCATTGCCTACGGCTGCCCACCAGGCCCTTGTGTGATTAAATGGGTTGCAGAGGTGGAATTGCTGACGTGTAAGACATATGGACAATAATGTTTCTTCTCCGTGGACTTTCAGGATACTTTGTACGTGTCTCACTGCCAGAAGGGGGAGACAAAAGTCGCTCACTACAGCTTTTAATTCTTTGCGACTAACTGTTAACACACAATCAGAGTTTGCTATCTGGCAAGTTGTGGCCTGCTTCTCATCCTGCTGCTGAGACATGCATGCATGTAGCATGAAATGATACTTGCTGCCTGGGAATGAATGTATTGCTGTAATTTAATTGCTGAAAATGATACTTAATTGGAACGTTTAATGCGTCATAATAATATTTAAGATTTAGGTCTGAACTTGGCCCAAATATGTCAACGCCCTTAGGTCTTTTTGAGCTCGCACTGAAGCGTCTAGTGTGAAAGCCTTTTGATGGATTTCATTTAGGCCCGCTTTCATTTTTCTGTCACTTGAATTTATCAGTGATTCAGTCTGTTGTGGACTGGCGGCGTTGTTCACCCCCAGAGGCTGATGAAACCCATTCAAAGCTCACTGTGTAATTTTAAAAGTCTTTGGATTTTACCAAAATAAAGCAGAATATGAAATAAGGCTGTTTCTTCCTCGGCTGCCTTTCCCTTTCACTTTCTCTCACACATGCTCGCATTGGCTCAACGCTGAGATTGTTATGCCTCTGCTCAGAAACCGCTGCTCTAGTTCCCACAAGCTCAAGCGCAAGCTCATTTCAGAAAATAGCACTTGTGAGCGTAGCAGACCCAAGATAAAAGTTAATTAGGACTCTGGCAGCAGAGGATCAGACGGGAAGAGGGACAAAACAGCAAGAGATCCTGTTAAAGGAATAACCTGACATTTTCTTCCTCATCTTGCCGGCGCCGTGACAGGCTAAAATTCCCCGTGCTGGTGCTTGATATTCCAAAATGACATACGACCACTGTTGGCATTTATCATGATAATCAACGGGTAACATTTGCCGTGAGTGCGCTCATTATCTTGTAAACAAAGCCACTGATTTCAAGGAAGGATACAACGCTAATGATGTGTTTCATAGTAGCTCAAGAACAAATTAGGGCTTTTATTATTTTATTTTTTGTTGTTGTTCATATTTCTTAAATAACGCACTTACAAATCCCAAATGTTGTTGTGTCATGTTAAGATTAGGAGAAATAAATCGTGTCAAAATATGCAAACCGCGGGACAACAAAATGGTGAAAGGAGGCGTTGAATAAAGGAGCTGCGGTGAAGAGCAGGAAAAGCCGATAGAGGAAGAGATTCGCCATCTTTATCTGTTGTTCGTAGAGAGCGTGTATACATCACCGAGATAATGGAGAGATTGGAAAACGATTGTGAACTGTGTAAGTATGCACGGAGAATACTAGAAGGAGGCACGAGAGAGAGAGAGGAGTGTGGTCAGTAATGTGTCTGTAATAGGGTCAGAGGCAGGAGTCCATTATGAAACCCCCGTGGGACTCTATTTATAGTGACCCAAGGAGGTAGGAAAGGAAACAGAGAGCAACTGAGATAGTGAAAAGAGAGGAGAGTTGAAGAGGCAAAGTAGAGAGAAAGACTGAGGGAGGGAGGTTTGGAAGCGGGGTGGTGGGTGGAAAGCTGCCAGAGAGCAAAGCAGGGAGATGAAGTGGTGGGAAAGAGGGACGATGGGTAAAAGCGGGATATGGGGTTTTGAAGATGAGACCAGAAAGCGAGGAAGGATGCCAGAAAGAAAAGGGAAAAGGATGGAGGGAAGACGGAGAAGGAGGAGAGCCTGGTTAGACGAGAGAGAGGGGGAGAGAGAGAGAGAAGGCAAGTTGTGCAGTCAGAAGGAAAGAGAGAGGAGGGATAAGAAGGGACGAGAGAGATGGTGAGCCTCCAGATGGAGGCATGAGCAGTGAAATGTCTGATCCAATTTTATCTTCAGCTCTGAATAAAATAGCCAAAATATGGGAAAATCTTCAAATGAAATAAGCCCGTAAGATGTTCTTTATTTGATTTCAGGCCATCGTTATTATTCCACTGTGGGCTTGTGGGTTTGTATGTGCACCTTATACCAGGTTTTCCCTCGACAAATAATAATCTACAAAACCGGGCAGAGCAAGGTGTTTTTAATTCCTCCTGAGGAAAAACAGGTGGGCATGTGTAACGTGAGGCATGTGAGGGGCACAAGAAGGACAGAAGGCAGACCCACATGTGTCTGAAGAACAAAAGAGAAATAAAAAGTATGAAAAAGCAACGAGGAATAGTCTCAAACAAAGTTGGTGGGTTGAGGTTGAAATGTTCCTCTGGGGATAAAAGAAGGATGGCTAAATCTATGCCATTACTCCAAAGCAAAAGGAGAATAAGGAAAGTAGGCTGCAAGCAAGAAAACGAGAGAGAAATGTGCACAGATAGTACGAACGTAAGGTTTTCTACCGAAAAGAGGAATAACATCGCAAGACAAAAAGGAGGAGCGAGACTTATTGGACAGGTAGAGAAAAAAAAAAAGAAGAATAACCAGAAAAGACGGGGAGATACTGACAGGTGGAAAATATGCAAACGCACACAGTGAGCACAGTGAGAGCCAGATGGAGAGGGAGATGTGGATCATACACACAGCCATCCAGCCATACTATCAGTTGTAAGCCCCCCAGAAAAATAACATTATTCTATCTCCCTGAAAATAGAAGTCCTTCCCCAGCCAATGTTTTGATATTCTAATGCACCGCCCCGCGCTGGCTGCTTGTATTAATAGCGATACTGAGCTGTGATAGTAGAACATGAATGAAAGCGAAGTCTTGCGTTTCCCTCAGGCCTGGGATAAGGGAGACAGAATCCATCTGGAAGATAACATTACACAGCAACTCCACAAGTTTGTACCCCCACAAGCTTACATAAGACTATGCATATGAATGAGATATTCCATCTGCGTGCGGGTTTAGTGCGTGTGACGTGCGTACATTTGTGTGTGTAATACAAAATGAAACGTGTACCTTGCGGAGCTGATAGCTGCTCTTCGCGATTGTGAAATGATTGTAATTATTTTCCGTCCGCGTGCTTCCCGCTTTCTCGTTTTTCTTATCTGTTTTCCTCCTGCCTAATATCTTTGCTTTATTATGGTGGTGTAGCTGCAGTGTCACTGCATTATTCGATTTCCTCCAGACCCTGTGATTAAACAGTTAATGGCGCATTACGCTTTTCCAACTGCAGTACTTGTTTGACAAAATAAAGGTGTAAATGATATCGTGAATTGGTTTGGGCAAAAGTGGTAGTTATAATCATGGGAAACTGTGATTTCAGCTTGACAGATTGCCGGTGTAA
This sequence comes from Planiliza haematocheilus, assembly GCA_005024645.1. NCBI lineage: Eukaryota > Metazoa > Chordata > Actinopteri > Mugiliformes > Mugilidae > Planiliza > Planiliza haematocheilus. Next base: position 3,440,394 of record SRSE01001388.1, on the reverse strand, counting down.
TCTTACCTTTCGCGACTGAAAGAGGAGTTTCGAGATGGCAGATCTGACTTGCCCTAAATGGCCTGCCAGCACTGGTTCCCACACCGGTGACCTAGTTCAGAAAGAGGAGATGAAATGAAAACCAGTAGCCCAGCCAAACCTCAAACAGATCAGCTCTCATCTGGCCTCGTCATGATCACTGCGGCCGATAGTGTCACATTAAGGGTTCCGCCCGCACACCGAACCATGTGAAAGACGCCAGCGAAAAGCGCCGAGCAATGCCTCATTGCTCGGTGCTAAACCTTGAAAGAGCAGAATCGGATATAAACCCCTGCTGTGGACCATCCTGTCGTGTCCAGTGAACTGTATCAGTACTCCTAAGCTGACATGCACTGCAGAAACTAGAGATAAGCACGGGCTTAAAAGCCATTTCGGGACAGACGATGCGAACTTGCTCCCAAGTTCTTCGTGCTCTATGCCTCTCTCCCTCCCTCTCTGTCTCCGTCTAAGCTTTAGAACCAGAATACAGACGGAGAAACAAACCACATGCAGGGAGACGCTGAAAGCACAGAGACATGCTTGAGGGCAGAGAGAAAGACAAAAAGGAGAGCAGAGGAACGACAGAAGAAGAGACTGAAGCTGTACAATAACGCAGAAACTAATTATGGATCCAGCAGGAGAGAGATACACTCATAAAATCCTGTGTGTGTGCGTTAATGTGCATGTAATGCTTTGGCAGAAAACCGGCAGAAAAAATAGCTACCGAGTGCTCTCACACTGCCTACCTGCAAACACCCACTCATCAGCTGCTCCTGTGCTGCATGTGTCCTTGCTTAAAATATGTCTGTGCCCAATTGCATATAGGGTGCTTTTGATGTATGTCCAACTGTGAGTGTGCTAGTGAGCGTCTCAATGTGACTCTCAACCAAGCGGCGTCTGAGACGAATGTTTACGCCTCGAGTCAAGTAGAGGGAAGAAACCTTTTTTTTTTTTTTTTTTTACTTCTTTTCCTCCAGTTTATTGTTTTAATTACTCCCCTTTCATCTTGAGCTTTGTGACCTCATAAAATAAAACTTATCAGTGATATTCACATCCTCGCAGTTTAAATTGGCTTCTGCGTAAAGTCTTTCCTGTTCCTGCTTTCTCGGCCCATTAGAGCATTGCAGAAACGCTTAACCTCACAGATGTATTTATTAGTTTCTCCGTTACGTGGATATACTGGCAAGTGACTCCTGTGCTAAATTGTGACAAAGGGAAATCGAAAGTTAAAAAGGGCGTACAGGAATGAGAACACCCAGGTCCTGCTGCTTGGTTTAGCCTTAATATACCCCCGTTAAAGTCTAGACAAAAGTTGTGGGTCGGCTAACCATGCCAAAAACTGAAAAGAAAACTTACCAAAGAAGAGGTCACTAAAATAACTTTAAAATTTCTGTTTTGCCATATATGTGATAAAAAAACTCAAAGACATCTCAAGAACTGAAGTCCTCACAGAAACACACTCGTATCTCTGGTACAGAACATTAAAACACCCACCTACAGTATATTCACATATATTTAAATGTGCAAAATATTACACACAGCTCTGGGGGCCATGCAGTGCACGCTGCATCTGCATAAATTAACATGCACGCACGTACGCGCACACGTGTGCCAATGCGTAGACTTACAGTACGCCTGTTTAAAAATGCATGTGCGTCGATCGCCCCTCCCTCCACAGACAAGCAACACATGTTAATATGTGCCTCAGTTGGGCTCTGACCTGATAACTACAAGCCGTCTAGCTTCCAGAATTATAATTCGGGAATGAATAATATATGCATGCCACAGAATCCATAGTGCCAGTGTGTGAATACATTTTAACATTCAGAGAGCCAATCTAACTTATACAAAATGAAGAAGAAACACTTTGTAGTTCCTATTACATGACAACTCAACAAATAGATGTTTAATTTCTCTTTACATACTTGTTACGGAAGAGTCGAGGCCGTACCTCAGATTTCTTCTTCTTCATTTTTTTTCTTCGTTCTAAATTTGGTTCTTTGTTAACAGAGGCCAGCTGAAGCCTGACTCGCTCTGCAGGCGGGGCTGTAAATCTACTACCAGGCTTTAGCTGGGGCCCTGTATGTCAAGCACACTGAGAGTCCGCGGACGCCGACCAGCTGTCACCGTCTGCTCCGCATTAAAACAGTTCAAGTATTTCCCGCTATTATGAATTACCTTAGGCTGGATAAATAATTGGCTACGACAGGGAGTGTGCTAGGGATGCTGTATATCTTTCAAGACTTATTTCTGTCATCGGATAGACATAGCTAGCCACCCGGTCTTAGAGGAACTTTTCTCCCATGTAAAATAATGCAGATGTTCGTTTGCATTAGATTCTATCTGAAGTCTTAGAAGCTACAGGATCCAATAACAGCATAACTGCATAGCTTCTGTATATCTTTGCATGTAACTCTACACGTTTTCCTGTTTTAGTGTCTTAATTACGCTTTATTCCAACGTTTATATTAGAAAATATGTAAATTTAATTGATCCCTTTGGACAAAGGTAATGGAGTGATTAAGTGCTCTCACTTTGCATGTCTGCTCGTGTCTTGAATAATGTGGCTTTTATCAAAACGCAGATTGAGGATAAAACCCTGATCGAGTTTCAAATGGATGCAGATAAAATGTGACCGCGTGGTGTCTCATTTCAGAATGGATAAGACACTCCAGGACGGGGTGTTTAATTCCGTGGCATGCTATGTCAAGTAGTTCAACTGACTTAACCCAGCCTGGATCTCTCTTTTTATAAACATATTTGACTGCGAGAAATGCACCCACCTGCATACTGGCAGTGTGTGTTTTAACATGTCTTCACTTTATCACCCTCATCTGAACCACTTATCAACTGAAAACAATGCTGGATAAGGGTTAGAAGGGAAAAAAAACAAACTGAACGACATGAAAGTAGGGAAAAATGATGGCAAGATTAGAATTGTGTAATTACTGGAAACGATTTTTTTTTTCCCCCTCGTTCTGTGACCATTGGTAAACAGTCCCCAAATTGACAAATGAGGATGTAAATGGAGGTTCCAGAGAGTGCTTTGATTATTTTATTCTCGCAATACGGGAAAAAAACAACCCCAACAACGTTGAGTAAAATGGGCTTTGCAAAAATACAATGGACACAATGAAAATCCCTCTCTCAATAACTGTTCTTTTCAACAAAGAAATCCCAGAAGGTACATGAGCATGCACAACTGCGAACAATAATATTCTTTATTAATGGCTTTATTAATGAAATTCCTCCATCGCCGTGCTCAGTGATCATAGTCTACAGGTGTGTCTTCAGGCACAACTGGGTAAATGAAACCATAGCCACATACATAGCTGTTGTTTCAAAGCATGAATAATTGAGTGGTGGATGGGTAAACACTTAAGGAAGGTGAGCACTGAATACCCAGCGGGAGGTCGGGGGAAAAAAGTGATGTTTCAAAAGAGAATAATAAAAACTATTTGTTATTCTCTTAAAGTGGTAATGACAGCACGTTACGAAAGCCACTGGGAGAGAAAGAGAGCAGACAGCAGCAACTCATAAGTTCTGCTCTGCAGGCTGACAAGATTATTTCATTTCTACTGCCGTATTGTTTCCTAATAAGTGTGCCGGGTGAGCACATGTTCCAGGTTTGTTTGGCGTGTGGAAATGTTTGAAATCGCATTTTCTAATTCCGCAGCGATACCCGCGCTCTCTGTCGTCCCATCCTACCTCACTCCTCTCACTTTTCATCTTTCCCTTCGTCTCCCTAAACTCCCTGAATCACCTCCCCAAACTCTATTGAGGTTTTAAAATTTCCTTTTCAAGCTGAATACGAAGTGAGATTGAAGGATATGTGCCTGCTTGTTTCTTGGGCTCTGGGTAGCAAGAGCGACAACAATGGGAGTTTGTGCGTTCCTGTGTTTGTTAAAAAAACACTTTGTGAGTGTTTGTGTCGCGGAAAGCGAGAGCCAGGGAGGAAGAGCGTTAGCTAGAAATATGTGAGTCCATGTGTTTTTCTTTTTACTTCAGTGTACACAAATGCTTTTGCACCTTTGTGTTTGTGTTGGCGTGTGACTTTTATATTTGTCTGTGCGTTTCTGCGTGCGGCTTTGTGCAATTTGGCAGTAAAGCGTCTGTGAAAGATAGAGATTGTTCCAGCTTTGTTTGCTTGTGCTTGGTTGTGTGTGTGTGTGCATGTGGTGTCAAAAGTGGTTGTGGTTTAGGATACGGGGTAAAGGGGTGCCAGTTTAAAAAAATAAAATGTGTTTGTGTGCCTATTTGCGGCCTGTCTGTGTCTGTGTGTGTTTGAGAGAGAGAGTGCCTGGTTCTAAGTATGCGTATGTTTTTGCAGCTGCTGCAGATTTTAACTAGCTGATAAGGCATTACGAGGAATGATCTCATGATTTCCACGGCTACTGCACTGATATACATCACGGACCACTTACAGTACCAAGAACACAAGACCCAGACACACATTCACACTCCTCGCCATGAGGCTTTTTGACCTTATATGGCTCAGTTTGACTTGCTGTGCGTCGCAGGCATGGTTGCAAACGTCTGACCTCCTCAGCTTCAGACTCTTCAACATGCTAGCGTCTCTTTATGCCGGGGATAGAGCAGCGTCTCTTTTTTTTTTTTTTTTTTTTCAGGATTTCCATCAGTCTGTGCGTCTGTCCAAGGAAAGCCTGTTGGGAATTCTTGAACTGATTAGAATTTGATGGTCAAAGCCCGGGTGACCTTACAAAATATGTTTTTGGCCAGAATCTAGTAGGATAAAATAACAAAGAGGTGACATTTTATATCTAAAAGTTCAAAGGTCAGATTCACTGTATAAACTGAATTTTGTTAAACCATATACAGTGATCAGCCACAACATTAAAACCACTGACTGGAGAAGTAAATATCATCGTCCTTCTTGTAATGATACAATTTGCTGCTGGGAAACTCAATCTGACATTCGTGTTTATGTTGCTTAGATGTATGTTACATGTACCACCCACATGGACCAGACCAGGCACCCCCATCCCATAGCAATGACACTCCTTGATGGCAGCAACTCAAAAAATCTGGCCTCCAAATTCACTAGATCCCAAACTGACCAAGTATCTGTGTGATGATCCACAGAGGACCCTCCCCTCAACCCATGGGTTAAGCTTAGCTGTTTTGGAGGCACAAGGGAGACCTACACAATATTAGACAGGTGGTCATAATGTTATGACATAGATGTAAAGTGCAACCATGGCATGCAAACATGAGGAGATAATTCCACTTTAAAGTTGTTATCAAAAACACTGAGAGAGGAGAAAATAATAAAAGAGAAGTTACCTAAAAAGATACACCAACATTGGTACAGATATGTTCAAACAGTCCAAATCAAGACCTATAGTGGCCCGGTATGGTACTTTTAATTTTGAAGTAGTTTAGTATTTGTAGTTGTGAGGTCCAAGAGTTGTTTCATATTTTACTAATGTAAATCATAAAAACCCATTTCATTTTTCTCCTCCCTCAGTGCACCTCCTCTTATCCCCTCTGTCACAGAGCCATCAGTTTTTCCATCCATGCTGTAGATCATCACATTGTCTGTGACACTCAAACATGATTGGTCACTTCTGATGACATCATTCCTAATAGATTTACCAATATTTATTGGTTGGGTTCATAGGCATCCTGCGGAGGGCAGGCCTACAGGCCTGAGTGAGGGAATAGATGTGGGTTTTTTTCACCAGAACATATTTACTACATACCATAAATCGGACCTGGACATTGTTCTGCTACAGCCATCCATTACTGATGACAGCATTCAGGCAAGACGTTTATGAGCTGGGCTGTTAGGATCAGTAATTCACTCTGTCAGGAGATCAGGAGAGAGTAGTGGGGGTAAAGAGGAGGTGAAAAAAAAAGAGGAAGAAAGAAGGTTTAGGAAAAGGCCAGCAGATGGAAAGTGCTAAAGTGTGAGCTGGTGAGAGGAGAGGACTGGAAAGCAAGGACGGAGCAGAAAGAGAGAAAGGAGCAATTTGGGAAACAAAGCTTGTTATTCATGGGAAGTGTTTTTCACCATCCCTCCCATTTTCTCCATTCCACCCACCCCTTTCTCTGGCTATCATGTTTCTCGTGCCAATCAATAATTTATAGCTGTCGCTCCAGAGCAATGAACCCCCCCAGCTCTCTGAATGACAGATGAGGGTGAGAATGAGTGTTGGGGCAAAGTGAAAAGCAAGGAGGGGCGTAAAAAGCACTGGAGAAATATAAAGTAACAACAAATGGCGATGTAGTTGCCAAGGAGGGAGTGCAGCCAGTGAGAAACGGATCATGAAATGAGTGAACATGACACTGGATAAATAACCACGGGTAGGAAGAAAAAAAAATTCCCACAGATAATGAAATTATGCAGGGAAAATGTCTACCAATTTCCCAACACTCAGAGAACTAATTACAGAACTAAAAGAGAAAATGTCAGCTTCGTGACATCAAAGTGGGGACGCTGCCTACTAATTTTTCCACTTGTTGTTTTACCTAAGCTGCTTTTAGTTCCTAGCCCACAGCACACTGCTATTCTCCAAGATAAGAACCACAAGTACACACACAGTTAGGTTAGTGGACTAAAAGATTGTGCATGTGTGTGCACAAGGGTAGAAAAGATAATGTGTTGTTGTTTGTGTGTGTGTGTGTGTGTTTGATGTTAACGTGCAACTGAAGCCTTGAAACATGGGATGATGGGAACATGGAAAGTAAAACTATGAACTTGTCCAAAATGTTTTCCATGAGTCACAGCTCTCCAGGTGATGCAGTCACACACTGAGAGGCATATACGCACACACACACACAAAGGTCTAGACAGACTTAATGAAACCGGACGATGATGATGATGGAGTGGAGGGAAATTAGACGTTTTAGAGGAGTGTGTGTCTGTGCTGCCGCGTGAACTTTCGCTGTAAGTTCATTGTGTTTGTTTCCATGTGCGTGTCCACGGGAGAGAAAGAATGAAAGACCACCTCCTCTGCTTCACACCTGCTCTTGTAATCCTCGATGTTTTGGTGACCTTGGCAACCTGGTGACAAAACACTCTTGGTGTCCCTTTGATTGAGGCCATGGGTGGGCGTGAAGTTTGGACAGGGTGAAAAGACGGGCAGCAGGAAGGAGGAGGAGGAGGATAAAGTTTCTGGTGCCCTCAAGCTTGGCTGCTCTGCCTATTCAGTTATTTCCTCCTGTCTATCAGTATGTTTGTGTGTCCCCTTTCCATTTCATCATCTTTTTTTACTCCGTAACATTATTTGCCACATGTTCTCTAAATGTTACAGATTTAGCATTGAATTAGGATTATAATTATAGTACTGCGTTATTGTAATTGTAATATACATTTAAAGCCTGTGGCATTAATGGAAATACGTAGCTACATTTAAAGGGGAACTACTGTTTCTTTACAACCTGGACCTTATTTCTGGCATAAAACACAATTGTTTACCCACCCATATAACTTTTGTGTAATTTGCAGTTGTTCGGGAGATAATCAGATCGGGAGATAATGCAGCCTCTAAATAACACATTATCTGCCGCGAAACTCGTTCATTTCACCAATGTTTTGTTATTGTACCAGCTAGTGCTATTCCCCGTTGAGTCCAGAGTTACCTGTTATCACCATCCGGGGTCTGTAGATTGACCTACAGACACTCAGAGTTGACATCATCCAGGTCAGAAGACAACATCCGGGGTCTGATTGGTAAATCCACAGACCCTGGATGATGATGACGGGTAACTCCACACTCAATGGCGCATGCGATAACAAAATATTGGTGAAATGAACGAGTTTCGCGGCAGATAATGTGTTATTTAGAGGCTGCGTTCCGGTGCCACTCTCACTATATAGATACGCCGATCTAATTATCTCCCGAACGACTACAAATTACACAAAAGTTATATGGGTGAGGAAACGATCGTATTTTATGCCAGAAATAAGTCTCTAACGATACGTGATATGGACGGATTTAGTTAAGTTTCATAGAAAATATCAGGTGTGTCAAAAAAGTGAAAATGAAGTTTGGATTAAATCATAAATAACTTAGAGAAACATTGTGTGCAATAGGCCTTCTTGCGATAACTAGTTACCTTCTGTTCCCCTCCCTCTGCCATTTTTTCTCTATATCTCAAACATATGCACCAGACTATAAAGTAATCTACATCTATCATTTACCATAGATGTTTGTTGTATCCTGGGAGTGGTTTGGGTAGCATTGACTGCCCTGTGCTCAGCTGCTGCAGCAGTAGTGTCTTCAAATGGCTCAGCTTAAAATTCATTGTAACAAAACCTACCTTACGTTTTAACTTAATTCATCCATTCACGCCACACAAAACAAGTTTTCCACATGTTGGTCATGTTAGCACTACTTTGACCACATCAGCAACTTCCTGCCCAAAAAAACTTTCCGAATGGGCCTTTTTTGTTGACCTAAAACTCAGTTGTCTGCAGGAAAGATGTACAAAAGGCCAAAGTATAGAAAAAGCTGTTATAGCTATATTAAGCTAATATAGGACAGTGCCATCGTTGTGTATATGTACTGCAAACCACGACTGGAATCTTTTGGGATTTTCAGGTTGTCTGTAAACATTTAAAATCGGAGGAGGGACACAGGTGTTTTCACTTGGTCTGCCTCGAAGGTGTTAGCAGATATATATGTACGCATTTTTAGATCTTGGATAGAAGACAGATCGATTCTGTGCATTTTTATTAATCTATTTTATGTTTTATGCATTGACTCACAACAAGTTCTAATTGGCACTTCTGCGCATCCAGAACCTCTTCTTCTCCTCATACTTATCAGTTGACCAGCTGCAACACTTCTGCTCCCACTGAAAATAAACATAAAGCCCTCGTTTCAGTTTTGTCCACTGACAGTTCCAAAAGTTAATTAAAAGTTAATTGAAACATGGCATCCTCTGGGTTGACTAAAAGGGAAGGAGGCGGCATTATTATTATTATTTTTTTTTTCTTTCACCATTCTGCTATTGCTGCAAATGGCAGAGCGAAAGAATATGGAGCCACAGATGGCTGTAAGAGACAGACAATATGGTGTGTTTTCTTTAGTGAAGTTCACTCAAGGCTTTAGTTTTAGCCACAGCATATGGAATACTCCTCCGCTAATATTAAAAGATGCTCGCTGCAGTTTATAACAGTGCGTTTGATAGGAACCATGAGGGAAATCAGACCGTGGAACAACCTACTACAGCCGACCCAGAACCCCAACCAATCATCTGAGAAACCCGTTGCTGATTATTTGGCTAATTAATAAAGCAATGTTAGACGGCGCTGAAACAAGTTGGTAAAACAGAGACTTACTGAGTGAAAAATCTTTCCCTTTCTTTCTTTCTTCATTTCTTTCTGCAGTGAGAGACGACGATGATTTCCTGAGTCTGAGCGAGCTCCCAGAAACTTTCCCTTCTGACCCGCCGGAGCCTTTACCTCATTTCCTGTTTGAACCCGAGGAAGGCTACATTGTCAAGAACAAGCCGGTCAATCTCTACTGCAAAGCAACACCTGCCACGCAGATCTACTTTAAGTGCAACAGTGAGTGGGTCCACCAGAAGGACCACACTGTGGAGGAGAGGGTTGACGAAAACTCAGGTGAGTGGTGACATAGGCACAAACATGCACAAACATGCACGCGCATCTAGCCGCAGAGTAACTTGAAGTGAAGTCTTTCAAATTTAGGATGATATTGACAGCACAGTAAAAAACAAGTGCAACTGCGCTTCAGTTCATACATTGAATGTATTTTAAAGTTGAAGAGTAAACACACGGTTTTGTGAGGATGTAGAATGAATGAACAGCGCACACTTTGCTGGTAAACATCTATTCCAATTGAACTGTTTACATAGATGCTAAGTGAAATGATCTCCAAAATCATCGATAAGAATTTTTTTTACATGAGCCGTGGAGCTTCAAATCTGCTTGAAATATAATATAGAATGATTTTTTTTTTTTTTTTTTTTTACCAACCTGACAACACTGAATTAATTCAAGAGAAGAAGATGGTCGAGACATACCTTCAGCTGCACTGCCTGCGTTGATTTGAGCCTCATTCATTAAATAGCAGTGTTCAAACTATTCTTTGTGACCAACGTCGTTCTGTCCCTTATCATGTGAGGCAAACAGGCACAAAAAGGATAAAGCATTTGCATTATTACTAGACCCTGATATGTGATTTATATAATTTACCACTAAACAGATTATCAATGGTTTACACTTTGTGCCAGATTTATTGAAAATCTCTTCCAATCTAGCTGGTTTGGCCCTGTTTGTCCAGATTGTGGTGGTTACACTAGACATTTTCAGTCTAATTGGTCTATTATTCAGCTTCCCAAACTGCATATAGAGATTGTTCCTTCCATATGTTACCTAGTAAGCAGTACACAGGCATACTGATACATACATCCTCAAATATGTCGCACCCTGATGATCTTTAAATCTAACCCCACAGTTCAGATGTTTAGTTATTTGTGCAGAAAGGTAGGTCACACTTCAGATGTGTGTACGCAGCTGTTCCAGTGCCAGTGCTGCACCGCGACGTTCACGGGACAGTTTAATAGGATCCACAATGATGTACTGGAGAGCAGCCAAAGTTCCACACTTGTCACTTGACAGCACATGGTATTACTCTGCTGGCTAGGTAATGATGAATCATGCTGTAGCTCTGGCAGAAAGACAAAGACGTACACAACCTGGTTTCTTAGACTTAAGGTTGACATGAGCTCAGCTTATGGGTCTCCACCTGCTGGATAATGAGCCTGGGTCCCCAGAGCGAGTGATTAAACACAGGCTGGGAACAGTTTGAACGGTTCAGATTTAAAGTAGCTGCTGAAGGAAATACAGTGGTGTCAACAGTGGTGTAAATTAACAAGTCGTAGGTCAGGTGACAAATAAACGTACAAAATATTCATGATATTTTAACAAGATTTTCTTTGTAATACAAAACATCCCTTGAAGACGAACATGCGCTTTGGCGTCCGCACTCCTCAGTGTATCGGTTTTAAATCCAATGGTCCGTAGTTGTCACACCTGAATAGTGAAGGCAGAGGAGACGAAATATGCAAGAAATAAATGTGAGAGACACAAAAACAACAGGTACTGATGCAGGCCCGCGGCTGCATATGCGCAGTGGCAGAGAGAATTTTAATCAAAAACAATAAAGTTATTGCTTATGTGGGTTTCTTATCAAATTCCAGATACTCCACTTCTGATCTTTCCTTATCTGATTGTCTTGCGCCGAGCTGTGCTGCCCTGCTCGTATTTGATTGTTTCTTTTGAGCATTTTGCATCTTTCATTTTCCCCTTTAATCTCTCTCCCTGCTTTCAAATACGTGTATCTTCCTTTGACTCAACACCTGCATATAACTGTATATTTTAATCACCAGTAGTTGGCTGTGAGATGAGCAGATGACATGTAATCATTTGTTTTGTTCATTCATGTGTGTGTTGTTTTTACCCCCCCTTCAATCTTACTCTGACGTTTTCTTTTTTCCTTTCCGCCATCTTTCCTCCTGTCTCTCGGTGTTCATCGTGTGCAGCTGCTAGTCATTTATTAGTCTCCCATCAGCCGTTCATTTGCTAGCTGCTGGGTTCCAAACAGTGCGTTATTGAGAGGAAATGTGTTCAATTAACCATCCACGGGTTTAGAGGCTCTTATACTGTACACTGATCGACACCATGAGCTATTTCAAGGGTGTGGATGACGCACGTTAGGTATGTGATGAAAAAACAATCATTAAACATCAAGTCCGGTTAATTTTGACGTTCGTTTCTCCACGTGCTATGCAGCCGCAACTGACTTCATTTTAAAACTCAATTTTAGAATTATCCTTCAGAGTGCTCCCGCCTGTTGAAAGAAGCCTCTGGGTAGAACGTGTGTTTTCACGTTTTTCCATTTTTGAGCTTTTCAAGACATGTTTTAACCCGGGCTTAATTTATCTTGTATTAACCTGCCAAACAAAAAAACACAAAAAACATATATATTATCGTAAAACAACTTCCACAATGCCTTTTTGCTCTGATGCAAAGCATTTGGGTCACATCTGAACTACAGGCAATGAGTATATAAAGAGATTATGAATGCTAGTTATGTGTTATGCAACGTAGTGATTCATGGAATAAGCGACTGTGGGGTCTGTGCTTGGTGAAGCCACAGTGTGTGTGTGCACTGTTTATCTGTTGGTCTGTGAGAAAACCTAAACTCTGTAAGCTGTTTTCTCTTCTTTGTTTCCCGCTGTTTCACAGACACAGCTAGAAGCTATGACCCCCATACTGCTTTTATCGTCTGTGCTCTTGCTCCCCGTCTCCACCTTTTTCCCATCCTCTTTTTCCCTTTCTCTTCTTTTCTCTCCACTCCATGCTGTTTTGCGCTCTACTCTAATTTCCACCGGCTGAAATCGGAGCGAGCAGCGCTTGATAAAACCCAAGCTCGAGAAGGCTGGGGAGAGAAGTGGGATACGGTGGAGGAATGGTGATGGAGGGCGCCTTTGAGAGGGCTGGAAAGGCCAACAGATATCAGGGAGTCACACTGAGAAGAAAGATGATACGAAGCCCGCTGTGCTCCTTCTTTCCCCTGTTCCTCGCGCCTTCTCTTTTTCTCACTGCGTTTCTCATCTTTTAGCAGGAAGAGTCAGCTTAAATGCCAAACCGCATTGTTGTCTGATCTGTCTGTCGGTTCAGATTAAACAAAGTGTACATAGAACAGTTGGACTGTGAACAAGAGAAAGTTGTTGGCACCAAATGGCCTCGTGTTGAAGAAGTATGTAAGTGCGCATCCTAAGATAGAAGATACAGTCAATCTTATCCATGGCACAAATTTGACATGACAAACGGGAAACACTCAAACATGGTTAATATCAGTTCATCCATTACATTCACTGTTCTGTGTCTCCTTGTAATGTTGGCTGACTAGATACGGATCAATGACCAAAACTAATAACCATTAATTATAGTTGACAGTTTATTCATACACGCTCACTCGAATTAATGAAAAACTGCACAAGGTGTTGACCCGGCCTCCAAATTCACTAGATCCCAAACTGAACTGTGAGATGCCCCTTCGCTCAACCCATAGGACACAAAGTCCCCCACCAGACACCAGAGGACACCCTCAGAAGGCTCATGTCCATTCTCTGATAAGCCACAACTGTTTTGGAGCCACAAGGGAGACCGACACAATATTTGGAAGGTGGTCACAATGTTACGCCTGATCTGTGTGTATAGATGGTGGTTAAGTCATGTGAAGGTCACAGGCAAGGGTGAGGGGGTGGGGGAATGGGTAAGGGGCAGCAGGGCGGCCTAGAGGTTACTGAGGTCAGCTTCCAACTGGAGGGAAGGGGTCTGATTCTCTAAGCAGCTCCTCTGCCTGTCACCGTATCCTTGACAAACAGGGCTAACTTGAACCACTGCTGGGTCTTCACCCCTGGCCCGCCCCTCCCAGCGCGAGCGCCTAAAAACACCACCGTACTTCAGAGAAGCGCTTGAATACAGTAGCATTATTAGCAGTGACAGTTGCTAAAACACACCTCCGTCTGAATTAATGTGAGTTAAGGTGAGAACCGGCATAATTTGTCTAGATTGCGTATCTTATTGTGAAGGGCATTCCTCCGGTGTTTGCTTAAGCAACATGCGTACGACCTCAGTATATCTCCATTAGCCTTGAAGTGTGCTAATGACATATCGTGTTCTAGGTTACTTACTTTGTCTCCATTAGCCAAAGTGTGAATGGTTATTAGTCTGCTAGCAATGACCTGTGACTCCACATCTACACATCCACTCTCTCACACACATACACACGGTACATTATTGGCACACACAGTATTGGCCTGGGTGATTTGTGACCTCTTTCCCTCCTTTGCTGCCATCTCACTTGTATTGATTTCTTCTCGTCTTTGTCTCCCCCTCTTTCTCTTCCTCCTAATGTTTCTCCTCCTCTCTGCTCTTGGCCTTTTTTTTCCTGCCTTTGCTCTCGTTCTTCTCTGTGGGCATTTCTTTAGTTTTATTTCTTGTTCTCCCCCTCCCATATCTTTTTCTCCATCTTTTCTTTTTATTCCCACCCTCTCAAATATACCGAGATCGTTTCATTTAAATTATTAACAAGCATTAAGATTTCAGAAAGTTAGCCTGGCTAGCCATCAGTGAGTCCTGACGTGCAAGACGTCTGTGTAATGTGTTTGTCCCTGCGTTTGCACGTGTTTATGTCTGTGTAAAAGGCAGCGCTTTGTTTTCATTGAAATTGCCTGTGCATCTCCGCGTGTTTGTGGGAAATTGCTCAAGCTGGGTCGCAGTTCCCTGTAGACTTCCTGATGTGGACGTCCCGGAACGTCCTGGTTCGCTGCCTCTTTGGAGCTGCTGAAGGACTCAAACGTGTGCGCAACTGTCACATGCGTATGTGCAAACAGAAACATGCACTGGGACTGTGATGATCAGAACAGAAGCCAGAATGTAGATGTGCACACACATGTACATATATGCGCACACACACACACACACACACACACACACACACACACACCCCATCTACTGCATGTTTTGAGCGCACAACTTGTCACAGACCGGTGACTCTGTTCTGTCAACGTCCTTGATCATTTTCCCCTCTAAAGAAATCAGCCGGCCCTCTCTCTCCCCCTTTCTCACAGTGCCTCTCAGCCTGTTTGTCATCTCACTTTTAAATTCTGTTTATGCCTCTCTCTCCCTCTCTCTCTCCATCTTTTAAACTCTTTATAATATTAATGTGATAATTTATTCAGAGTCTGTACAAGTAATGTAAAATGTGACCTCAGATCTTGCGCCGGCTCCAAAATATGAACTCAACTGATTTCGCTTTTGAACTGTGATTTAGTTTTTCCCGTGTTTATAGGTGAAATTAGATCAACCCCTGTATGTATAAGACAGCTTTTAGTAAAACTTAAATCTAGTTCAAACAAATGTCTGAACTCATTGCAACAGCTGGACGCTCTTAAGTAGGACTAATTTGCCGTGAACTAGGGTAAATTAAGACGGCAAACCAGCCGACATGTCTCACTGAGTAACTCGGTAAGATCGTGAAAAGAGTGTAAAAATGCAAAAAAACTCAAGAGCATGAAGGTCAAAGCCTAAAATTCACATAATTTCCCAGCCCTCTAGTAACTCTTTTTCATGTACAGAAACATCTATTCATCAGACTTGATTTATTCATTCGCATTTTTTAATTGGCCACCGATCTATAGGGATTCACGATAATATATGTTTTAGACTAGCTGATAGTTATTAACCCAAAGCCAATCAGGCTCACTGATCCAGCACTTACACAAATATCATAATATTTCTAACATTTTTTTTGTCATCTCTTTCCCTGGTGAAACACATTTGTCGATAGTTTCAGCCGTCATCAGCGTTTTCTTTAGCATCCATTGCATAGCAAGTTTCTGAAGTATGGACCATGGTAATGTAACATCATGAAAGCCTTGTGTTTAAGCTATCTCATCTGAATGAATCCCGGTAGGGTAATTGTGTGTTTACTTGCAGCACCGCGGGGAGGTCATAATGTCGGCCCACTCATCGAACAACAGCCCTGGAGCTGGTTGGCATTCAGGGAGCTGGTCTCACTAACACTTGAGCAGGGCAGATGTTTGCGAGAGCAGGGACTCAGACGTGTCTTTTGATGCATCTTTTTTTCATTTGCATATGTAAGAGAAACCGTTATGATGTTAACTCACAGGTCTGAAATGATTTCAGCTAAAATGGAGCATTATGCATTTCATGGTGATGTTAGACTGTGTGGCTTTTGGTGTTTTTGTGACTATCCTGTAATTGTATCTACTCTGACCTCATCTCTTTGTCTTTTTTTGTCAGACTTTCTCCCTCTGTGGCACTGATGAAATAGTAAAAGCCTAAAAGTGTTGTCTTTTTCTGTATCCTCTGTTTCTTTTCCCTAAAGGGCCGTCTGTTTGACCTGTCACTGATCACATTTAAACACCACAAAGCTTTTGAGTGCTTTTTTTCCCCCCTCTGTTCCCTTATCTCTTTCGTTTTCTCAACCATTTAGCCTCAAACTGCCCAGTCTCTGTTTTCATGTCTGCCTGTGACTCACTGGCGTTCTATTGAATGCATTTCTCTCTGGCTTTTCCCTTTCCATCTCTGCTTCCTTTGATTCAAAGAAATTAAAGCTCTACATTTGTCTGAGCCATTACTGTTTTTGTCTGCTTTCTCCAACAATGCAGTTCTCTGAGAGCACAGAAAGACAGAGAGAAATGAAAAAGAATATATATATATACATGAAAAAGAAAGAGACAACAGAAACAGATCAACTGTCTGGGGGGTGTTGCCAGCTAGGGAAACGGCAGGAAACGCATCTTTTTGGCATCTACTTTAATTGATGACCAGATACTTATTGTCCAGAGAAGTTTGATTCAGTTGCAGCTCCCAAACGTATTAGTTAAAGTTGAACAACAACACATACTACACTTTTTTACACTGATCAGCCACAACATTAAAACTACTGACAGTAGAAATACTTAACATTAACCATTTTGTGACAATACAGTGTTCTGCTGGGAAACGTTTTGACCTGGCATCCATATGGATGTTACTTAGACATGTAGCACCCACCTAGACCAGACCCGGCACCCCCGCCCCATAGCAATGACACTCTCGGAGCGTTGTGCGCACCCGCAACAGTTGGCTTGTTTACTTGTCATTTGCTACTGCTAGTTTTTTGTAACATGACTGAATATATTTCTGATTCTGAGGTTGTAGATGAGCCATAGCAGTATCAAGTTACAGGTAAACAACCCAACCATCACTCAGAGATGCCATCATTCAGGTCAGAAGACATCATCTGTGGTCTGTAGGTCAATCTACAGACCCAGGATGATGATAACAGGTTACTCCAGGCTCAATGGGGAATAGCACTGCTGTATGATAACAACATATTGGTGAAATGAACGAGTTTATTTAGAGACTGTGTAACGGTGCCCCATTCACTCCCACTATATGGATATACACTGATCTAATTATTTCCTGAACCAATACAAATTACACAAAAGTTATACGGGTGAGTAAACAATCATATGTTATGCCAGAAATAGTACTTCCCCTTTAAGTATAGTTAACACAACTACAAATAACTCATTTCTAATTATTGTTGAGAGATTCTTGTGTCTGGGTGACATATGGTGTACAACGTATCGTATAAAGCATTTACACATTAAATTTAACTCCACGGGGACTTTGTATCAGTGAAATGAACTGCCGTAACATGCCTTGTGACAACACAAAGATAAGTGTAAACGTTTCTAATTAATCCAGTTAATTATAACAAACTCATTAATTCTGTTGACAGTGAGTAGATTAAGTAATTGACTCAGCACTCCATTTTTTTCTATAAAACTGGCTCTTCTGCTTTCCTTATCACGTTCTGTGGAAAAGCAGCTCATCTCTCTTGCTCTTCCGAAAACATTTATCCAGATCTGATAACAAGACAAACCCCAGATTTGCGATGACAATTGTCAGTTTGGTTGTAGTAGTTATTGGTTTGTAACCAGTTTTGTCCAAATAAACCTTTTTGTTGTGGTTAGTTTACTGGGAAATTGTGTGTTTTCTTTTTGTAGTTATGGAGTATACATGGAGTTAGGGCACGCAGCATGAGGTGTCAGGTTTTAGCTTTCTTAAGTTGTTGTTTCATCACATTTTATGGATAAAAGGAAAAAGATATTAAGCTTTGCATCATCGTCATCAAGAGATTAGATGTTCAGGACAGTAAGCAGCCGTACAGTGTGCACCTGCGGAGATAACTCATGAATGTATATCTCTATTTTCCATTTGTCAAATAAAATAGGCCGGACCTGACAAAGCACATTCATCCTCTATCGTATTTCCACTCCCAGCTGACAAGTAAACTTTGTTACAAGAATTGACACTCTGCGAGTAAGAGAAATATTTGGGGGCTTGTGTGCGGTTTTGTGATTGATCGAATCGCCTGTGACAGTATCCACTTGTCTTGATACTTGTCTTCCATTTTTCATCTACTCCTTTCCCCTCACCTCCCTCAGCTGACAGCGGCGGTTTTGTTGATGTGAAGTTCTCTCATGCTACAGAGACCCAAAAGTCGGCGTTTGTCTCCTCATAACAGATTGATGCGGATGCTTTGAGAACTGTATGTAAACAAAATAAGACACCGAGCGATCTGGGACATTTTAAGCCTCAGGTAGTTCAGTCACTTTTTGCCCAACAACTTTGTGAGCTCTGGATTAGGAAACAGTGGAAATAGTTTCGACGGCACAACTCCACAACCACTGACATCTATCTTTATCTTCTTTGTGACTATTCCCACTTTTTTCTTGACATGTTTTCTGTTTTGACATGACGCCGAAGGAAAACAAGGGAAGGGTTTCATGTAAGATATAGATGGGTGTACATTTGTGATCTGCTCTGCTCTTGCGGTGTCAAATGTTTGGGATGCATGTTTCTTGAATTTTTACACCGACCTTTAGTTCCTGAAAACAAATGTATGTCACTGTGGTGTGAAACATTACCAACGTTACTAACCATTCAGACATCAGCATCATCAGCTTCCTATGTCAGCTACCACCTTCATAATATTACATAGGTCACCATTGTAGGGCTCCAAAACAGTTGTGACTCATCAGAGAATGTTGTGACATTCTGTCACAACAGAATGTTGTTAGTGGGGGCCTTTGGGTCCTGTGGGTTGAGGGGAGGGGCCTCTGTGGATCAGACTTGTTCCAGTGTGACCCACAGATACTTGATCAGTTTGGGACCTAAGGATTTTAGAGGCCAGATCAACACCTTCCTGCTGGGGATGGCTGCTGTCGTCAAGGAGTGTCATTGCGATGGGGTGGGGGTGTCTGGTCTGGTCCAGGTGGGTGGTACATGTCTAAGTAACATCTGCACGAATGCCAGGTCCAAAGGTTTCCCAGCAGAACACTGAAATGTCACAAGATATTTACTTCTCCTGTCACTGGTCATGATGTCATGCCCGATCAGTGTATGTGAGTCATTAATTAGATATGTCTAAATAATGATATATGAATATATATATATATATATATATGATATAATGATAATGATATATGAATGAAATAATTCAAGTGTTCAAAATGTTTTCCAAAATCTAATTGGTGTCCTTCACTGGGTTCTGATTTCCCTCTTTGATCAGAGAAGATGATTTGAACTTTGAAACCACCAGCTTCTTCTTTACAAACATCATTACATCCAACTGTTTTAGATGCAGGGATAGATTTCATCTGCATTTCTCTGCTTTCAAATCAAATCAGATTACTGATTCCGAGCAGTGATTACTTCAGTACATTAACTCTTTTTTAATTTTGACTTTGCAGCCACACTAACTTGGCAGCCTCAGCTTCACTGAGCCTCACACATTCCTTCATTGCTACCACTGATTTTGCTCGTCTCTTCAAAACTCTCTTTTTGTCCTCCGTGTATGTGTCCAATTCTTGTTTAACTGTTCTTTATTTTTCTGGAACTAATATCTTTGTTTCTTCACGTGCGATACCTTGCACCACGCATCCTGGTTAAGCCCTTATTCATCCGCCCACATTCATCTAACTCTGTCCATGCATTGGTTTGTTCCAGTCAATTTTTGATTTTACTTTAACACAAAGGGAATCTCCACCCAAGTATTCACTATTGTTTGTGGTCATTGGGAGGAACTGTAACTCTCCTTCCTTAAATAAGAGCTGAAAGTCACCCAGATGACTGAGTTGGGCACACACTTAGCAGCCAGAGAACTGGAAGTCCTGTTTCTACTTCAGAGTTTTGTTACATTACCGTTAAATATCTACATTTGTGAATATTTAACAGAGTGTTTGGGCTCAAAATAAGCTTAAATGATTTTAGGTTTTAGGTGTAAGACCGGACGTTTCTTTAATCTTTAATCATGAGGTTTCATCAGTTGTCTGCCTGAAGAAAGCTTCCTATCATCCAGCATAAGTGAGCTGCAGTTTTCAGTCAGGATGTCTGAGCTGCAGCCATCATACTCCATATTTTAGCATTATTCTTGATGGTAAATCTTAGGCTCTAATAATATAGGTTTAGCAATTTTTTTTCTTTCTTACTTTCAGATTTCTTGATGTTAAAAGTGCTTGATGTTAAATAATCCTATATTTTCTTCAGGTTCTTGCTGTATACAGGTCTCCATACTAAGTAGAAACCGTAGGTACTTCTTACTGAGTGGTCAAATCCCGTGGTCCCATTCATGTTCTGTTCCCATATGAGTCCATTTTCCATAACTAGCTGTCTGGCTCATTTGAACCGTTCACTTTAATTGCCTTACTTTCCTCATTATTTTGGCAGTAGCATTCTCACTGGTCCCCACCTTCTCCCTATCCCCCCCTGTCCTTCTTGTCCTCACACTGCGTCCTGTGCTCATCGTCCTTTGCCTGCCTACTAGTTGTCTCAGCTTCAGTCCCGGTTTGCCGGCTGCTTCTAATTGCCTCTTTAGCTGGTATTTCTCAGCCTCTCATGCTGTGTCTTCTTGTTCTTTCATTTTAAGCTGTGAAGCCACATCCATCTTGCTTGCTTGCTTGTTTGCTCGCGCACCAATATTCACTCTAGTCCTTATACTGTTTCTGCTCTTTGCCCTTATAGTGTTCTTCCCCTCGTGGGCTGTTATCCCGACTTCTGCCTTCCAGAAGTTTTTATTTTTTTTGCTTTCTGCCTTACTTTCCACTTTGCTCTTTGTGCCTTCAGTGGCTTTGAATTACCATATTATCTAAGGTTCCTTTTACTTTCCACATCTTCCCACTTCGTGTCCCATCTCATCAATCTTTGTTTTTTTACCCCGCGTACCCTCCCATCTCTCAGCTAGCATCCTTAAAAGCTTGTTGTTGCTTTCTTTACTCTTTGCCCTCATGGGTTTCTCTTTATTTCTCTTGCCAGCCGTTAATGGCCTTAAGTCCACCACAATCCTGTTCAGTAGATTTCACTTTTTGCCCTCCTCTCAGTCCCCGTGCCTCTATGCTGGCTTGTCTGTCTGGAGGCAGGAACTTATGGAGAGTCTTCATAAGTAATAGGCCCAAGTCAGATTTGTGGAGCCCCATAGAGATGGTTTCTTGGGTCTTTGTAACACCGTTGAACCTGAAATAAACTGCCAGGATCTTTTCTCATAGCATTTTGCCCGTCTACTCCCCAGTCCCCACATACTCTTACTTAAATCCATTTTTATCTCCTTACCTTTTTCCTTTCCATTTTCACATTTTTTCTCCTCTCCCACCTCTTATTCTGTCAACATCTCTCCTCCTCTCACTCTGCCTCTGTCTGTCCTCCTTTACTTCTACCAGTCCTCTACTTCTCTCATTTTTCACTCCTGTTTCTTTCCACTTCTGAGCTTAATGTCTGTTTTTTTTTTTTTTTTATCAATCTCTCCTTGATACCTTCACTAAATTTGGTTTTCCTTTAAGGTTTTCTGTCCGGCATGTCCTAACATTTCTTACTGCCTCTTTTTCTTTTCTGCTTTTGAACCAGTGGTCTACCTGCTCCTTTCCTATGTCACACATATTTCCAGTTCCTCCCTTGCTTTCTTCTGCAATCCCTCTCTATCTACTATGCCCCGTTGTAGTCCTATCAGATGGGCGCAGACATATAAACCTCACACTTTTTCTTCACATGGGAACTGCTTTCAGAATACAAAAAAGGGGAGAGGTGGCAGAGATGAATCCAAGTGCAAAGCAACAATCTCACAAAGTTTACATTATGTCTGGTCAGTAAAGTGACCTGGCTTTGTAAACAGCAGCCCATACTGAATGATTATCCTCTCTCTATATTTAGTTGCTTAGATATTTACTGGGCACTGCTTGGATTTCTGCTTCTTAATCTAACATAAAAGCAGTCCCACATACACAGAAGCTTAAATAGACTTGGATTGGATTGGATATTTACTGGCTCCCCACACACGCACACAAAAAAAGAAAGAAAAAGGAATGTGTTCGTGACTCTGTTTGTGAGAGGTTATTTTTTTTCTTGTTTGAATTTTAATCCCAATTGATATAGTAAATAATGCAGTAGTGCTTTTCCTTTCCTCTGCAGGTCTGGTGGTAAGAGAAGCCAGTATCGAAATAACACGGCAGCAAGTTGAGGAGCTGTTTGGTCCTGAGGATTACTGGTGTCAGTGTGTGGCCTGGAGCTCAGCTGGAACAACCAAAAGCCGCAAGGCACATGTCCGCATTGCATGTGAGTACAATACAGTATGGTTGCATTAATGCTATAAAAGTTAGGAGATGCTGTTCACACATCAGTAAGCATATTGTGTGCCAGTACAAGCAGCAAAAAAACACTTTCCATCTTTGCAAAAGGAAACTCATATGTTTGCAAATGAACACACACATACAGACAGTCATATGTGTACAGCTTGAGTCATCTCTTCTGGGTCCAGTCTAATGAAAATAGCCTTATGTGTGCATATATACAAACACACAAAGTGGCCATCCGTCTATATTATTAAGTCAGTAAGATGCCTTTTGCCATCACGCCATGTGCAATTTCAATCTGTTTTCACTGCTGCACATGGTAGTTTTCCACAGAATAGCAGCGCAGAGCAAAAGGATTTAGTTAAGGAGGTCACACTGCAGTCATGAGATATTGTAGACTGTATAAATATGGACAATGTGTCGCCACTTCCTTGCATTGGGCAAACTGATAGCGCTTTCCCACGGATACGGGCGGCGCCATCTTGCGAGCTTGGAGCCAGAGTCTGCGCAGTACGGTCCGTGAGTGGAGCCACGTAGAGCCGCACCACACTTCCGCCATTATTACATCCTGTTTCTATAGCATCAAATACCTAAAATGAAACGTATTCAAAAAATTGATATTTGAGCATGCATCAGCTTTGTATTAACTACCTGACAGAAATCATCCGTGAAAAAGCATGATATGATGTATTTTACTTTAGTTCAGTTTAAGTTTTTCCCCAAGTCCCATCCACTAACATGGAGGGGGTGGAGCTTATGACCTATACTGCAGTCAGCCACCAGGGGGAGCTCTACTTGCGCTGTCCTTTTTTATACTGTCTATGTGAGATATACATTAATTTTAACTAGGAATTAATAAGACTTATCTGATAAATAATTTGGAGCTGGTCAAACCTATCACAGTTGTTTACTCTGAATGATCCATGGTGAGGAATCTTTTTTAGCTCTATAACTTTAGTCTTCCATCAGTAGCTTCCTGTCATGGTCTAGTGAAGAATTTAATAAGGCAACTGGGAGTCTGACTATAAGGTCAACACAGGCCAGACTGAACCTAACCAGACTTGATATGAGACTGTCAGACTGCATACACAGTTTTCACATGGGGAAATCATCATCCAGGAGAGAGAAGAAAAGTTGAATCCTGTTGTGAATGGTGATCACATGAGAGGACTGCAGCCACTGAGATGCAAGGGGATCCAAAGGTTTGATAGAAATCATCTAAAAAAAAAAAAAAAAAAAGTCTGTTCTTTTAACACAAGCTTCATGTATCACAATGGATTGTCTCTTCAGATCTCTTTTTTCCTGAGAATTTAACCCACAACAGTAATTTTCCAAGCGTCATTGCTCTGGTCAATTTAGCCATATAAGACAACTGGGACTTGTCTGAATGCTCCGGTCATAGAGAGGTCAAGCGCAGAAGAAACACCAATAACAAAATCGACCCCCCTCCTCAGCTTTACCTGGCTTATAGCGGCGGTTTTGCTCTGCTCGAGTGCGCTCTCGAAAGGACAACTGGGGACTTTGACGGAGTACATTCAGCAGACACACAGGATGAACTCCGCACGTCCCCGTTCGTAGTACTTTAACAGACAGTATCACTCTAACAGACGGGCAGCCGAGACGTTTCGTTCTCCCAGGTTGGTCTTATTCCTGCTGCAGATGGAAATCCAGAATGCTGACCCTTGTTTTACACATCGGGGTATTTTATGTGGCTGTAAATATCGCTCCACATTTTCACTTTTATATAAGATATAAAAGATATATTTAAGACTGGCAACCCTGGACAGGTTGCCAGTCTATCACAGGGCTAACACAGAGACAGACAACCATTCACGCTCACATGCAAATAAGAAGGATTTCATCATCATATTATTTTCATAGATATTCATAAAAACACATTTAATACAAATCACAAATAAGTTCATAATAGGCTACATGTTATCATATGTTAATTAATCCTGGACCAGATAATTAAAATATAGAAAACGTGCTTGAATTTATTGACAAAATGTCTTGGACTCAAGTTTGCACAATATACAGCACAGTGAACAATTGCAGTGGTGTAACACAACAACATATTTCTCATTTAATTTGGCTTGTCAACTTGAAAGTGTTTAAAACAGTCTCGCTGCTCTCTGCAGCGTTTTGGTACGTGAGGATGTTTTTCTGTCTGTCAGCAGAGAGTTAGTGACACAGTCAGAAATATCCTTCTAAGCTCCGCTAATAACATTCTCGCATGGAGCGGGCCCTCCTCGGGGTGCAATGAAAGCCGGGTAATGTGCCGCTTTTGGCTTGCGTCGGAGCTGATGCACACTGAGAGACAGATGCGGGCAAGTGGATGCACTGTATGCATTCAGGCTGCTGAGACGCACGCGGCACCAGCTGCTGTGAAACGCACGCGGAGCATTGTTCAGTTACATGGCTTGAGGTGGTTCACACGTGAAGGCATGCGTGAGTTTCAAGATGTTGTGAGTGAACACGAGAACAACAGTTTGTCTGTATGTCTAAACTGAAAGGAATATTCCAAACCAACCTCATTTTATCAGGCTGCATCTCCACACTAATGATATATAATTACACAGCTGTAAGAGCTCTGCCGGAGGCAAGGTGGAGGGAGAGATGATGATGGAAGATGCCTCTAAGAATGCTTGAAGGGTCAACAGATATCAACGAAGAAAAAGATCATGCATACCCCCGCGTACCTCCGCTTTGCGTTTCTCTTTCTCTTTAGATCACTTTCCTTCCTACCTTTCTTTCCTCCGCTGCGCATTTTTTTTCCTCCTGACTTTGTCTGTCCCGCCGTCCTTCACTTTCTCTCTTTCTGTTATAACGGTGATTTTTTCCTTAACCAGATCTGATTACACTCAGCCCCCTCTTGCGATAACCTTTTACTTCGAATCGACCCAACCCTCTGACCTACCCTGCTTTCGGCTCCTATTTGGATCTACTGTTGTGATTAAAATGCTTCCTGGCAGCTAGATCTTGCTGAGCAAAGTGTCTTTTCTACTGCACCATGCAATAGCAATTCAGCATTTCTCCCCTGCTTTCCACTTCCTGCTCATTTTCTTCCCCATTGTTTCCTCCTCTTTTATTTTTATCTTTTTTGTCTGTATTCCTGAAAATACCCTCTTCATGTTCTCAATGTTTCGTTCTGTCTCTCATGCTCACCTTTTTGCCACTGTTTTTTCCTTTATCAAGCACTGCGTGTTTTTTTTTATGTCAACTAAACACAGTTGGAAGCTGGATAATGGCAGTCTGTGTTTTTCCTCACTGGAGAAATTAAATCTTGTGTATCTTTGTGTATTGGATGTTTGGATCAAGACACTTTACCTTATGTTCTGAACGCTACACACATATTAATTCATGTTTAAAAAACGTATAACACAAACATATTCACACGCTCAGCCATGCACAGCATTGCAGGCACGTACACAGCATAGACAAGTACTCAGACACAGATTGTCAGTCATGCTCTTTGGCCCCACGGCTTTCAGGTCAACTCTTTCTCCTTCGGTGGATTAGCAATACGTCAAGGTCACACACACACACGCTCACACACATTTGCACGCGCGCGCAAACCTCCCAGACACACACAAAATTTCAGATGATGGCAATTTGTTCTGCCACCTTCCACCGAGACATGTTGTGTGCATAGCAATCAGGAGTCCAGACACTCAGGGGCACAGGAACACAGGCGGCTACTTGTGTCAACTGGAAAATTTCTTCTGTTTTGTTTATGATGCAAATGTCTCCACTGCATGCGTTTAGATTTTCCTTCAATCACAGATGAATTAGAGCAAGGAAAGCAAGTCTCAAAGGTTGTGTTAAAGCTTTTATTGGCTCCCGTCTGTCCTACACTCATGTAGACTTAAACCTGCATGTAGCCTACAGCATTAGATATAATCACGCGTAACCTGGCAACAGGAGCTAACCGCAGAGGGTTGCCCGCCTTTCTGGTATGAAATTTGCTCAGCAGCAACCGCAAACACAGTCTTGATGATATTTGACCTTTTCTGGCATATAATGGCATATTTATGGTTTCATTATTGCATATTACATTAATATCCACCCTGCTATGTATCTATTTACAATGACACTTCTGCAGACACTTTAAGTGGAGGACCCTGTCGTTTGTTTCCATGAAGGAGGTTTCGGTTTCTGGCTTCAAGAGTGACTTCATGATGATCACAAACACTAAATAAACATTTTTTTTTTTTTTTAAAGTGAGAATCCACAGCGTGTGTGTGTGTGTGTATGTACGTATGTGTGTGGAAGTGTGATGTTTCACCACTGCTGTAGGCCACTGAGCTTTTTCCCAGATGTCAAGAACCGCTTCAGGGCACTCTTAAAGTGGTAAGCCACAGTGTTGATTTACTCACACAGAGCTCACTCAAAGTCAATTTTTAAAGTCCGAGTGTGGGAAAAATAACATACGTATCAGTCCGAGCGCAGGGAGGCAGAGGGTGACGCCGCAGTTTATTAAGTCAAAGGTTAAAACGAAGCAGAAAGTTTGCTGAAATAATACACTCAGCAACATGTATTGCACACTGATCAGCTACAACAGTGAAACCACTGACAGGAGAGGTAAATAACGCTGACTATCATGTATCCAACGTTCTGCTGGGGAAGTTAGTATGGATGCAAGGTCAGAATTAAAAAGAGTTAATGTACTCGAGTAATCACTGCTCGGAATCAGTAATCTGATTTGATTTGAAAGCAGAGAAATGCAGATGAAATCTATCCCTGCATCTAAAACTGTCGAATCTAATAATGTTTGTAAAGAAGAAGCTGGTGGTTTGAAATTTCAATTCATCTTCCCTGACCAAAGAAGGAAATAAGAACCCAGTGAAAGACACCGATTAGATTTTGGAAAACATTTGAATTTTATTTTATTTGAAACATATCCAATGAATGACAGACATACAACAATCAAGCATAATATTATGACCACTGGCAAGAGAAGTAAATGGCATTGATCATCTTGTGACAATTCAGTGTTCTGCTGGGAAACTTTTGGACCTGGCATTCGAGCAGATGTTACTTAGACATGTAGCACCCACTTAGACCAGACCAGGCACCCCCACCCCATAGCAATGACACTCCTTGATGGCAATAGCCATCACAAAAACAGTTCAAAAACAACTAAAAAAAACATGAAAATCAGCACAAGGTGTTGACCTGGCCTCCAAATTCACTAGATCCTAAACTGATCAAGTATCTGTGGGATGGAACAAGCCTGATCCATAGGGGACCTTCCCCTCAAGCCATAGGACCCAAAGGCCCCCACTAACAACATCCTGTTGCCAGACACCACAGGACACCCTCAGAAGGACCATGTCCATTCCCTAATGAGTCTGTTTTGGAGGCACAAGGGATTATATTAATTATATATATTATATTAGGTCGTAATGTTATGACAGATCAATGTATATACAGAGGTAGACCGCATGTCTTACCAAGGAGAATGACTCTAAAAATCTGTTTTTCAGACCTCCGTCACAAATTGAACTCATACTGTAACTGAGATAAAGTCAATGACATACCGGTCTCTTTTTTTAGAAACTAACTTTTACTGACATATCACTTTGATCGAACACACAACTACAAATTGTTTCCACTGCCACACTAAAAGGAAAAACTTCCAATCAGTTCAACTCCAAAACATTTTCCTTGATGTTATTTACAGACCATACTTCAAGCACCAGGAAGGCCTTTGGGCCACCCTTTTTCATCCTAATGAGCTATTTTACAAACCTGGGTGCAGAGGAAGTGTTGTGCTGCAGACTGCCAGTGCTATGTCAGCAACAACTAAGTTGTTTACTCGTTCAAACCCTGACCGTGGATGGAAAGGCCTCGCTTGATGTCTGGAGCTGATCACAGGTTGTGAAGTGTTGAAATGACAGGGTGGAGAGTTCAGTGAAAGAAGTGGCCTGAGTGGAGCGAGGCTCTCTAAAGTCATTTGGAGAAAATGACTCCCCATGTAACCACACTGAAAATGACTGTGACACCCAAGGTCACAGTCAACCTTCATTTCTTCCTTTTTTTTTTGACTTTAGTGGCATTTCAGGTCGTCCTTATGGGTTTTCTCAAAGATTGAGATTGTACCTTACTGGCCGTTGCTACGGCAGAAACACTCAAATGGCTGGTGGTGAAAAGAGCACTGGAAACCTTTGTTTTAATTGTACAATAAAAATGTACTCTGAGTAACCATTATTACGTTTTTATAGGGGGAGGTGTAAGGGAAAATATTATACAGTATGATAACTCCATAAAATCAAGAAGCCATTTTGGCTGCTAAATAGCATGCAGTTAAATGTCGCTGTACACACGAGTGGAACAGCATAGAGCTGATTCCAACACAGTAGGGCCTGATTGGCAATAAATAAAAAGTGCCCAGTGTGCCTTCACAATATTAAAGTGGAAATGAAGTGAAATAAACAGCATTTGATAAACAGTGTTCCACTCCTATCAACAATGTATAACACACGTCACAAATACAAGCATATAACAGTAAAATACTACTGCTGTTATATATTTTTTTTTTTTAGCAAAGGGCCGCCATCTTGCTGTCCTGTACTCCATGACGTCACAGGGTAGATTGGCTTGGCGATTCCAATGATGGTAGATGATAGAGAAAAGACAGAGATGGTGAAAGATAGGTAGTTTCACACAGACAGTGAAAGATATATTGAGTAGAAAGCAGACAGTCAAATATAAAGATTGCGAAATAATAGTGATAATGGCAAAACACAGTGAAAGATGGAGACAGAGGCGCAACAGGACATCAGAAGACAAAAGGGAGGTCATTATTACATTGCCCCTGGATGTAATAATGGATTTTACAGGATTGAAGTGGAGGGCAAAATGGTCTATTTTCATACACTGCCCCTGAAACGGAAAGCTGTGCTGATGTGCGGGGCTAGCGGCACTGAAGAGACGGAGCTCACCGATGGGCGCCGATGCCAGGGTGTGCAGTAGGCATTTTCTGAAGGACGACGACTTTGAGGAGAAATCCTTTGAGTCGGGCAGGCTGTTTGTTCGCCGGACCAACAAACTAAAGCCTGAAGTCACCCTGTCTGTTTTCAATTTCACCGCCTATAACTGACCGACCAACCTACTGTGAGAAGAGCAGCTCAGAGGCATCAGTCCATCACAGGGACTGGGTGCTAAAGCCTAAATTATTATTATATATATTATAACCTCACATATAGGCATAACAATGAAATAAAGCTTAACATTAAGGCAGAAAACCCAGAGATGTATAAACACACAAGCAGCCCTGTGTGTTTTTTGCTGTTCTTTTTGTTACATCACTGATTTGAGGTCTTCACCTGTCTGAACGATTTTGATTGTGCAACGCAGAACCCTCCTCATTCTGCACCTGGGTTGATTTAATATGTTAATTCATTCCCAATGCAAGATACAGCTTCTTATTCCAGTCTCACTGTCGCACCGAACTTTTGAGTGTAAAGACTCTTTGCAGTCACAACACTCAAGGAGATTGACAGTCGAACTGAAGTTACTCTTTAGATCTTCAAGTCAATGCCAGGTGCACTATGAGCTGCAAAATATGTGTATGTGTTTGATTTGAGTTACCTAGCATGTCCATCAGGTATTTCCTTCTTTACTTGGCCCTATAACAATGTCCTCCTATCTGGACATGGCCATGAAGCTGCTCTGGAGACACCAGTAGCTTCTGTTCTGCAGATCTGGCTCAGTTTTTATTTTGTTAGTATTGGGTTTCTTACGCAATTGATTGTCACTTTATCATGATTTGCCTTTAATCTGCAACGATTGAGAAATAGGACCAGTTTATGACGATAACAAGAAAGTACACTGATTAGCCACAACATTAAAACCACTGACATGAGAAGTATAATATCCAGTGTTTTGCTCGGAAACATTTGGACCTGGCATTCATTCATGTGGATGTTACTTAGACGTGTACCACACACCTAGACCAGACCAGGCACCCCTGCCCCATAGCAATGACACTCCTTGATGGCAGCAGCCATCCCCAGCAGGATGCGGCCTGAAACAGGCACACACACACAAACGGTTTGGGTACAACTCAAAAAACATGAAAAACGGCACAAGGTGTTGACCTGGCCTCCAACTTCACTAGATCCCAAACTGATCAAGTATCTGCGGGATCCTAAGAGGACCCTCCCCTCAATCCATAGAACCCAAAGAAGCCCAACACGTCACCCTCAGAAGGCCCATGTCCATTCTCTGATGAGTTCAGACTGTTTTGGAGGGCGCCCTACACAATATTGGACAGGTGGTCAAAATGTTATGCCTGATCGGTGTATATGCTGCTATGAGCGATTGTGTGATTGCTGAAGTTCAGTAGCAGGTCATACATTTTCCAAGCATCTTCTAATCTTATTGCACCTCTTAATACAATCGGTATGACACCACCGCCATAGAAACCATCAACATCATACGAATATCACTCTGTTTTAATTACAGATCTATTTATATTTCCCTTTTATCTAAAGTTCATTAAATATTATCTCCCCCTCTTGTATGCTTTATTGCTAACATCGTTTTTTGGTCTAAGCCAGGGGTCTGATGTATTTTTGTTGCACGTCATTGTTTCCGAAATTGGATGTCCAAATTATCCTCTCGGAGACCAAAGGAGGGTACTTCCCTCTTCTCTTCCCAAGCATCTCACATTGCTCTTTATTGCTTGAGCAGCTGCATCAAGGGAAACCGTTATGATTTGGCATGGGCAGCATGCCGGCAGAGACACCCATTTTGGATAATTGCTCTGAAATGTGCTTATGCAGAGGTGCCTCGGGCTACAAGCTAACCACAAACATAATAACGGTTTTAGTTGAGCCAGGGAAGCAGAAGTTTTAGACGTAAAGGGAAGGAGGAGGCGGAGAGAGACCCAGACGGAGGGAGAT
This sequence comes from Planiliza haematocheilus, assembly GCA_005024645.1. Lineage (NCBI taxonomy): Eukaryota > Metazoa > Chordata > Actinopteri > Mugiliformes > Mugilidae > Planiliza > Planiliza haematocheilus. The sequence goes on along the minus strand of SRSE01001388.1, from coordinate 3,409,258 downwards.
AGAGGGAGTTTATGCAAGAAGAGGTCGCTTTTAATAGATGCCAGTGCTGCTTTAGAGTTCACTCTGGAGGACACTCCACTGGGTTTGTACTTCTCTGCTCTGTTGTAATTGTAAAAAGAATTAAACTGGGGATGAAGTGGGGTGAACTGTCACATTTGTCCCTCTTATCCTGTGGACCTTTTTACCTTTGGCCACGGGTTTGTACACACACGTTCCACTGACATGAAGTCACCGTCCACCGTTGTCGTGAACTCAGTGACGCGTTCCCTTTTTCCCTTTAAACCACGCACTCGTAGACAAATATGTGCTGTTGCTAGCAAACTGGCAAAATTTTGTCTTCCATAGCCCCCCAGCTTAGCGCTCTGTGTGAAAGCTTGTGTGTGTTTGTGCGTGTCTGTTCGTTCCCCGAGCAGTTTGCTTTAATCTCCTTTAATTTCATTCTCAATCTTTATGGAAATCAACTCACAGCCAACTCCTCATTTCACCATCTCCCTTCCTAATTAAGACCAGGAAATTGTTCCTGGAATTGCCTGGCATGAGAGAAGTGTGTCTCATCCCTCAATCACTTCCTCTGTTTCTCCTTGGGTCTACAGTTGTTGTTTTTTTTGCACATTTATGTGGAAGTGTGACAGTCTGTTTATGTGTCCCAGTGTGAGTATCACCACTTTTTGCATTGTCGCTCTGTCTCCTTGTGTGCTGCGCCTGCTCATTTGTCACCATCTCCGGTGTGCATTGTCCTCGGTGCGACAGTATCTCTCTGTCTCTCTCATTTTCCCTTTGTCTCTCGGTATCTGTCTGTCCTGTGTGTCTCCGTGTGTTGCGTGGGTAGCCATGTGGTGGATTTAGGGCTAAAGCTTTGGGTGATTACTCCCATAATGAACCATCATGCTCTGTTCAGGCTGTCATTCCCCACAGGGATTGACTGTATTAGGAAGTTATCAGTCAGCCTCGGCAACACTCTCCGTCCTCACATAACACTCTTACAGCGCTACACACAGAATCTGATAATGACTAGATTTATATTCCATGAAATTAAACCTCACTGTGTTGCACGGTGGAATTTCGTAATGTGTGGTTTATGCTTCTGCGCCCACACCATATACAGACCCTAATAAGCGGTTTAGACTCCTGCCTGAAATTGGCGCAGAAGCTACGGCAGCATCGCAGACCCTAGCACTATAACCTCCCAGAAATGTAACTACGCTCTGCAGCTGTGATTTGTCCACTTGGTAGTAGTATGTTTCAGTTTTAGTATTTCCGGCTGCTTCTCCATCTCCAAATTGATTGTTCTGGATCAATGATGGGCCACACCAAAGAAAAACTGTGGTCCAAAATTTGAGGAGGTTCAAAGGTACGAGCATTCGTATGACTCATCTTGAGCGAAATTCGGGTGAAATTTTAGCAAAACTCTCAGTCACGAACGTGAAGCAGGAAGTAGAAACAAAATGAATCTGACTGACAAAAAAGACACATCACCGACAAGCACTTGGGTGGCGAGCCAGACTGTTGAGTGCACCAGCGTAGGCTACGTGCCTAGGTTACTGCGTCTAGTCCCGCAGAGGCCTAAACCGCCCTTAAGATCTACTGTCAATGCTTTGTCAGTGGAGTGTTGTTGTACTCAGATGTGACCGGTTCTTACTCAACTCTCAACTCTCATGAATACGTTGCCCATCTCTTTCACACAGCTGCTGACATATTTTCGCAAACTGCATACGTGCTGAAATGGATTCCTGCAAGATAGTTGTGAATTTTTGTAATGGCACTTGTCCTCTTATTTCTAAGACTTTTATCTTTAGACGGAACTACAGAGCTGAAGACAGTCTGAATAAGCACTGGAAGTGTTCACTTACTGTCGCACATAATAAAGTGCCCTTGAATTGTATTGTGAACTCCCACTGTTGTATCTAATGAAGTACATTTGAAAAATGATGCATCTGTCTAGCACAGAGAAAAAAGTAATAATACTAATAATAAGCTGCACCAATGTAACCATAAGTCACAATTGCTCCTTAAAAAGAAAGAAAAAGTTTGCTTACTTGATTTAATGTGATTCATGTGAAGTGAGAACCTTGTTTGAATAAGCTCTGGTTAGGATTTAACAAAAGAAGATGAGGACCACATCTCTCTCATTATGGACACCCATGGCTATTTGATGAGTCCTGTCTGTATTAGATCCATTGCATTTCTTTGTCTTCATCTCTGGGCAAGGTGCCTCACATTCAAGAGATAAAAATATTAACAAACAAAAAAAGTATGTGTATTTGTTTCTTTTTTTGCAGAGTTGTTGTTTCCACTGCCCCAAAAGCCAAGCACAATACAATTTATTGAGCTCCAACCAGTTGATAAATTCATATTTTTCTTTTTTCCTTTCTTTTTTTTTTCCTTTGACATTTCAAAGATTTGCTTCAAATTCACCTGAAGATTATGTGGAATTGGAGCACGTCGCTATGAACCTTTGATCCAGAGTGAAGGAAGTGATTATAATCAGACGAGGGACGTGTGATTCAGCCTCTACTGTGGTTTAAATGAGAGTTGTTGTTTTCTTTCTTGGGTTTCACAGTTTCCTCTTAAAACTTGTGCATACTTTGTAAACTGGACACATTGTTTCTTTACCTTGCACCTAAGAGTCAGATGAAGATCCTGGTAAAAGGAGATGTAATTAAAGTTAGAGGATTGGTGGATTGTTGGTTTTAATAGAAATAGGGAAGATAAATGGAAGCGATACAAGCTGGATTCAGCTGACGCAAACACCTATAGGACGGTTTAATATATAGAATGTATTGGACATGGAAAAAAAAAAAACTTTAAAAGTTGTCTCCAACTTCCTCCATTATGCTTCTCTTCTTTCAACTTCCCCCTGCGATCCCAGCTTCCACCTTCCCTTTCTGCCCCTCCCATGTTACCTCTACTTCTTTTTCACTCTGCCACCTTCTATGTCTTTTAGCAACTGTAAGGTGACTGTGTTGATGAAATACCGGGAGACTGACTTAGAGTCGAGCGGTTCAGCATTAAAAAAAAAAAAAAGAATGTTCTTTCTGGTGTGTGTCTGTGTGTGTCCACAAATGGTGTACCGCAGCTGACGGATAAGGTGATTAAGAGCACACCTGGGAACCAGAAGAGTAAAAGGACACAAGGTTAACACACACACGTACACACACGCGCACAACATAAACTCACAATCCGTGCCCTCCTTTGAAAGTTTTCTGTGTTTTTTTTTAAACTCGGCGCAGTGAGGATATGAGATTTGTCTTGCGTAAGTGCAAGCCGTCCTTTCCAGACTATCAAAGTGACTCTCAAACTCTTCAAAGTAAAAGTTTTCTGATATTTCAAAGTTTCTAAATATGTTAAACACACACTCCTAAGTATCACTCCATTTTCGGGGTGTTCATTATCTTCAGGTATGTAGCCTGTGTAATCCGTCACCCTCGCTTGCTGACATTAGTTACATTTGTGATATGTGACACTTACTCATCCGGTTACAAATCATGTTCTTGCATGCACAAAGAGACACACATTTAGCACACGAATGTCCATACACGCATCGGTGTGTACTCCGAGTGCCCCCACTTCCTAATTTGATCTTACAGATGCCACTCTTTGTCTAAACCTTAGCGCGTGTATTAGTCAAATCATAATCCCCTACATTAAATCCAGAAGGTTGGGTGATGAAAAAAATCTGTTCCTCCATATGTTCTTATTTAGAAATCCACAATCCAACATCTGATCAGCCCCATAAATAACGTCACCTGCTGAGAACCGCCACCGATCTCAAATTACAGTTTGCTTTATGAGCTGTTTTTCTGTGGGAGGCTAATTATTTTTACATGTGTTGAGCTCGGCTTCCGCTGTAGAGATACATTATTACAGTATGGAGCAAGGCAGCGGGCTGCAGAAAGGAGAGCAATTAAGTGATTATGCTTTTATCCCTTCTCAATATCTGAAATCGTTTAAAAACAGAGAAGGACGGGGTTAAGTGAGACAGGCCGAATGATTTGTGGGAGAGTGTTAGACAAAGCCCTGAGTGGAGAGAGATGGCGGAAAGTTTCTGAAAAGGTGTTTTGACAGAAACCTAGAAGAAGTTAGACAAGAATATTCAACATTCAGTGTCCCTTTGAACTAGTTAGAGAAAATGAAGAACATACAGTGTGAAGATATTAAGAAAAACGCTGTATACTCAGGGTAAAAATCAGCTATAGAAGAAAAGTTCTCATACGATTCCATCTATAAATCCATCCACATAGGGCTTTTTCTCATTCCCTTCTAATCCTTCAACACCCTCTCTCTCTATCCGGTGCTCTGTTGTCTTTCGTCTGTTATTCTTTTTTTAAACGTCTGGCGAATTGTCTGCTACTGTGTTTTCTCCCCCCCACCCTCAAAATGAAAAGAGCTGAGTCTTCCCTGAGACGTTTGGTGAAAGGGATGGCAGTACATTCCATGGTGCTTTCTAATGCCGTCATTTATCACAGCATGTGGACCATTAGTGTGAATCATTTATTGTCTTTGGCCTGCCTGGGATCCCTGAACTCCTGGCAAATCTATATGGAACAAAAGCAAGGTTAAATATCGCCCGCCATGACGGTGGTTTCACGCAGACAGCAAAGCAAATTTGTGTTTTTTATCGGGTGCGTCTGAAGCACATTCTCAGATGTCTTATGTGTGCGGGGAAAGGTGCTGCAATATATATCTCAGCATGAGAACCGGTCTGAGTTCGGATATATGCTGTTGCTAAGTGTTTTTCCTTGTTATAGACTGGAGAGTGTGAAAAGTCAGCTTATGCATGGCTGACTTTAAACACCACCATCTCCATAATTACTGTGTCATCGCTGCTTCGGAAATAAAGTAACGACCCTGGTTGACACCGAGATAGCACCTACTCCAAAATGGTCTCCCCAGCTGCTGAATCACAGGGTGTTTTTGCAAAATGGCCGCCCACACATGTTGAAGAGATTTCCTCTTTTATATAATTATTCTTACTGCCTACGTGTATCACATTTCCATGGTTTACAGATGCAACACTTTACAATTAAATTCAGTTGAGTAACTCCAAACCACACTGAGTTTACCCACTTAAACCAAGGTTTCAACCGCCACCACAGTGTTTGACAGAACTCCTTCTCTGGCTACCCAGTCCTCCCTGTATCATTATGATGTACTTTCCACAAAGATTGTATCACATGCTCTCTGGTTCACATTATAACCTGTCCTTTAGTAGTCATTAAGTTTCTGGTTTCTTTCCTCAGACTTGAAGAAGTCGTTTGAACAAGAGCCCCTGGGAAAGGAAGTATCTCTGGAGCAGGAAGTGCTGTTGCAGTGTCGCCCTCCGGAGGGAATACCAGCCGCTGAGGTATGTGCAGCGTTATCGTTAACCTCCGCATGAGGTGAATATGAAGTGAGACGTGAGCTCAGGAGCGAGGGCTGCCGGAGCAGAGCAAGGGAGGCGCTGAAGAGAAGGGGTGACACAGCGAAGACAAGGGAGGATGTAAAAAGACACAAAAATAGAAAATCATCAAGTGGAAGTAACTTGAAAGTGCCACAGAAAAGTCAGTTATTACAGATGTGACACTTTCTGAAATTGCCTGGAACTTTGAAAGACAGGCAGCAGAATGGAGAGGTTTGATGCGTGCACAGTCTGCAGTCAGTGGCTGAAGGGTGCACTGCACAAAAAAAAGGTCTTGTGCCTTTTTGACACATTTTGTTAAATAGACCTTTTTATAGTAGTGCTGCTGGGGAGATCAAAAACAAACAAAAACATTCTATCAGGAATCCTCCTTAATTTCTGTTTGTTAGATATACTAATCAGCCACATCATTAAAACCACTGACAGGCGAAGTCATTAACATTGACCATCTTGTGATAATTCAGTGTTCTGCTGGGAAACATTTAGACCTGGCATTCATGTGGATTTTACTTAGACATGTGCCACCCACCTAGACCAGACCAGGCACCCCCACCCCATAGCAATGACACTCCTTGATGGCAGCTGCCATCCCCAGCATGATGCAGCCTGACACCGGCACACACAACTCAAAAAAACTCAAAAAACATGAAGAACAGCACAAGGTGTTGACCTGGCCTCTAAGTTCGCTAGATTCCAAACTGATCAAGTATCTGTGGGACACACTGGAACAAGCCTGATCCACAGAGGCCTCTCCCCTCAACCCGTAGGACCTTCTGTTGCCAGACTCCCACCCATTCTCTGATGAGTCACAGTATATTAGGACTTATTATGCCTGATTAGTGTGTCCTGCAGAGAATTCCTCATAACTAAATATTAAACTTATCTTGTTTTCAGATACTTTTTCAGAAATGTAATCCATTGTTTCACATTACGCAACAAGGCACGCGTTGAATCGTCACGGGGAAAATCGAGGGAACAGCCCGAGTCCCGTTTTGAGTGACAGGTGCTTGAAAGCGCTGCTGCGCCGAGGCAACGCTGATCCAAAGAACCAGAGTTTAAACTTAGACATAAATGTCCCCAGAGAGCCAATTTGAACACAAGTTGCGTGAAGAAATCCCAGCGATACAGCTTTAGCTTCTGTTCCCCTGCTTTGCATCTCCATCGCTCGCTCTCTTGCTGTAGCTCTGCGTTCAGCGTAAACGGACTCCAAAAGGACCAAGAAAGTGTTCTTTCTTTTTGTTTCACACGCACGTTTACGCTGTGAATATTAATAAAAACTGAATCCCAGTGATTACAGTTTAATAAAATACCACATAAATTAATTTACCCATGTAGGGTTATATCTCTCTATTCTAGCAGAGAGGGCAACGATATAACTACCCATTCAGTTGACAGATGTGAGTGTTAAGTACGACTACAGGTGTAGCGTTCATAAACACGCTCACACTAACCACCTCTGTACAAGACAATATTATATCCTTCAAGTACATTGTCAGCACGCTGACGTTTTATTCGCCCATCAGACTTGCCGGAGAACAAACATCCACTTTGCCAGAGCCACACATGTCACTTCCACTCCCCGAGGGCTGTAACTACAGTGAAGAACGCCATTTACAATTCAGATTGTTCTTCACTCTCCTGGTTTGGCTGTGTTCCCACCTGGGCGGATAAAAATACATAATTTCATTTAGCTGGTCGCTGGGGACGAGCAGCTCGGCACTTGGAGAGGGCTGCGCTACCGGATAAGGAGGCCCTGAATCAGGTTTCGCTCCTCGAGGTTTGATAGTCGTTTTCAATTGCGCCTAAGTACACAGCTCCCCCGAGAGAGAGAGAGAGAGAGAGAGAGAGAGAAACTGAAGGAGAGGGGGCGACCGAGGCACTCAGACAGACCAGCATACAAAGTGAGGGGATAGTGTGGGAAGGTGAAGGCGTGGCAGGAAGATGAGTGGTACAGGGAATGACAAAGTAATCCCGCTCTTCCACTTCCAGAAACCTCTTTTGTGCCAAAATTACGAGAATAAATTGGTGGTGTTGTGACATCAGTTCATCAATAGAAACCACACACAAACATGGAGGACGCTTTTTCTCATCTTGCTTTTTTTTTTTCTCCCGCAAATCCAAATTCATTTGTCTCGGAAACAAATCTCCACACTAATGGCTCATTACTACACGTGCCTTAATTGCGTTTCTCTGTGCATTTTATTTTTGACACCTGTTTGAGCACAACACATTTATGCAGAGAGGCATGCCCACTAGTCCCATGAACACACACACACACACACACACACACACGGAGAGAGCTATTTTTTTCTGTGTTCAATTTGCTACCTTTTCCATTCCTTTTTCTCCTGTCATAATGGGATCTCGGGGCGAATGGATTGGTCTGTCTCTCCTGTCTGCTGAAGCTGATTAGAGGGATTTAGGTTTAAAGCCTGCCGATGACCTCAGGTTGTAGCCCTGACTTTCTTTTTTTTTGTTTTATCTCGTCTGACTTTCTATTTCTCTTTGTTCTTATCATGTCTGTTCTCTTTTCCCGGGTTCATATTTTCCCTTCACTTAGCAATTCTTACAGACCATCATTTTCTTTTAAATTCTTCCCCCCTTTTGTTTGATTGACAGCTCTTGTTGCTGGTGTCCTGTGACCGCTCGAAAAATGTTCTAATATTAGCGTCTGTGGTTGCCGTGTCGACCAGTTGACGGCCGCTGTAAAGTTGTCAATGTGACGGGGTTGCTGCCCCGACATGTGATACCCGCATCTTAATGCCCGGCTGGCATCACATGGCTGTCAGCATGCCGAACCGAGGCCTCAGCTCGCTAAACAAACACACATTTTACGTTCACGTTCATGCAGGGTACTTGCAAATGCCGACATGAGCGCACACAGACATCTGTCCGTACATTCACGTGTGGAGATGGAGTCTTAAAGAAATGCACATGCACACACTAAATCAAGACAAGGTGTGCACTAAAGGACAGATTAGCTAGTGATCATTTTAACTGCTGCACAGGTGCTAGCCTTGAGAGGTCAGGGTCAAACCAAGACTGCAAAGAAAATGTCTACACACCGATGTACCATTACTTCCTTTTCATTTTCCTCTGACAGTGCCGCTCTTGTCAACAGTCAGTCTCCTCTAGCCATTTTTTTTTTCCCTCTCCTTCAATCTAAAGCTCCAGAGAGACACAATTTGAGGCATTGTGAAATCCTTGAGACACATCTAAATCTCTTTAGACTGTGATGGAAAGCCTTTAAATGCTGGTGGAAAGCTATTGGATTGAGCAGGGAGGGTTCAGCAGTTCAACAGGAAAGGCTTTATGGACACAGACGGTAAAACTTGCAACAGGTGCAGCACAATGTTGACTTTCAGTGAGAAATGCTCACAGTTTAGTTCAGGTTTTGGTCTTTTCTCTCTTCAAATCAGCTTATGATTTAGGGGATGCTCAAGAAACTCCAGTCAAAGTAAGAAGCTATGTGAAGTTCAGCCACTGTCAACCTCACTGCATATTTTTAAAACAAAAACAACAAAACCCGCTACGGTCATTAAGACATCTAGCAGCAGACTGACAGCAAATACATTTCTCTTGAAGCCTGAAAGAGTGTCAGTGACCCCAAAGGCCAGGCTAAGTCAGGGGACTCCACATAACAGGTGGAGTTGTAGGTTTGTGCTGGCGTGTGTGTGTGTGTGTGTGTGTGTGTGAGACTGTGGGTGAGACTGTGGGTGAATATTTGTGTGTACGCTTGTCTGCGTCTGTCACTGTGCGTGAGTGATTACCCCAGCTGCAGTGAAATAAACACATCAGTGTGTGGTGACAGGCCCTCCACGTGTCTATCCCTAAGAGACACAAATACACACACACACACGCAATCACACATGCAAAGTCAGACAGTAACTGGATACGTTTTTGGATCCTGGTCAAGTTCCTGTCACATTCTTAACCACTCAATCCACACCCTAAATTAGAGCACGTTATCCGCATGGATAATGGCTTGTGATCGGCCGTATCAGTGTGTGTGTGTGAACTTTAACGTCAAGATGAAGTTTTAGAATAGTGAATATTTTTTTTGCATTTACATCAGAACACCTTGCATTTTGTTAATTTCACTGTTTTCTGCAGCGTGGCATTTCAATACAAGCTCCACGTCAAGCCGCGTTCGCCCTGCTAAGGTGTCCTTGAGCAAGACACACGTCCAGCTGGCACCTCCACGGTTTCCGCTTTCCAGCCGATCACAGCCAGCGGTTCAAATGAGAACTTTTACCTTCAGGGAGAACACACACATCTTCCCAGGAGGTAGCTGTGACAGTCGTTGGATAGAGATGTGTTTGTGTGAACCCAGGAGGCAGAACCTCACGCACACGTACACCTCCCCTGCAATGAGCATCAAAGTCATTTTTTGTGAATGACTTTCCACGTTAACCAGCGTGGAATAATTCTATACGTGTGCATATGTGTAATTACCCATGTGTGTGTGCGTGTGCGCGTGTACCTTTGTGATGCAAATCCTAGCAGACTTATCTGTCAGAATGCATCAGCATTGTGGTGTGGCCAAAATGCTAATGGCTACCTCATTCTCGCACTCGTACAGTATACTGTACACAGACACACAGTCCTTTTCAGTCCCTGCAGTCACCGCTGTTAATGTGTCCTGTGATGACGTTTACTAGCTGAATCTATCTGGGGGTTATAACTCTGGTGCCAGTGGAGAGGTTTAAATGCACAGTGAAGGTGACAGTGTGAATTAAACTGTCTAACAAATAAGACATGCTCTCTTCCTGTGTCTGGAGATAGAAGCAGATCTATTGAATTCCTTTAGCTTTATACCCCTTTCAAATCCCGCTGGAGCTTGATGTTCCTCTGTGCCTCAGACAGCATTTACCAAAAGCCGGAAGATAAACTATTTGCAGGTTCTGAATATAGATCGAAAAAATGTGGTTTTAGCCAGAACAATCTACCAGTTCTGTCAACGGATTTAAAGATGAAAGACTTCTTTTATCCAGTGAACTCATGAATACGCTAAAAAAAAAAGAAAAAAGAAAACAGTACACATGGCGACGCGCATTTAAAAAAAAAAAAAACACGTCTGAATAAATTTAGATTGAATGAAGCGGAAATTATACAAAAGGATCTACAGACAGCATTTAGAATATCACGTAGAGCATTAGATATTTAGTGTTGTGGACATTGCACCGGAAGAAGTGAAAAATCATTTTCACTCAGGCCACACGCACGCGCACGTGTGTAGCTAAGTACATTTGTGTGTGCGTGCCTGTTTGGTGCACAAAAACAATTTATGTAATGCTGCTTCCCCAATACATCCTTACCTTAATCCTCTTTCAGCTACCATAGTAAGCTCCACGGCTCATCTCCCATCACATTTTACCTTGATCCTCAACCTCTGTCAGAAATCATCACCGTAATCCACAGATTAGTCAGCAATCTCTTTTTTGCTTTCTTTCTCTTTTTTTTATTCCGACCAAGGTGAATTATTCAAATGGTGTTAAGATTATTAAAATGCTGTTGCGACGGTCTATCACTGCGGAGTAATTTACAAATGGGGCAGATGAAGAGGATTCACTTTTGTTTTGGTGCTGAATATGTTGTCGCTGGATGTCGGCGAGGGATTATTATCATCATCTAATGATGTGTGCACACTGATGCAGGAATGGACACGCAGAGATGCGTACGAGCGCTCACACAGCATGCTTTTGTCACATTCCTTTATAACCACTCTGTAGAAAGATAGTGTCACAGTCGCGTACGCAGAGAAAGAATTAGAAAAAAATATATATACATATCCAGTATAAGCTGTGATTTTAGGAGCTTTGGGTGCGCCTCATCCAGTGATGAACCATGTCGGTAAATGCAGGCATTAGTCAGATCCCACTCCAAAGCCAGCAGACTGTGTAGAAGTGCATCAGAAATGTAGCTTTTCCATTGCAAAACCTTCAGCTATGAGACCTCCTCACTATTTTCACCCTCTCTCTCTTTGCTTCATATAGTCATAAAATATGAGCTTGTTTTCTCAGTTCAGTACCATTCGGTTCCAACCACTGGTCCCGTCTAGACTGGGATACTCAAGTATATTTTGTTTGCAAAATCCATAGCAAACTGTTTCTTTCTTGTTACTTCTTCTGTGCCTTTCTTCTTTTCCCCGTGTAACGCTGACTTCCGAGTGCACGTACTGTTTGCAGATCCAGGAGCGTTTTATGAAAACACTAAATCAAGACGTTTATCTTGGCTTCCTCACACAAAGGGGACTGGTCTTGCTATTTCAGATCTCACGGCGACTGGAGCTACATGCACTTAAAGTATATTTGCCCATCATAGGCCATTTCAAGAAACTATAAATCAGAATTCAAACAGGGAAGCTTCTCATTACATACAGGAACTCTGTATTTTGTTTCTTAACTGACAACTCAACCTGCATTATTTTCCTCCCTCCTTAGAGGACAGGAAGTATGCAAACCAGTGATCATATGTAGTTTAAGTTCTCTGTGGTCTGAGGTTTGTGTCTTTTTCGAAACTAGGACTTTGTTCCTTTGTGTGTACGGTGCGTCGAGGGTTGAGCTGGTGCTCAATTTAGAAGTATGAGGGTGGAAGATAATGAAGGCGTTTGTGTAGATTCCCCCTGCACCCCACAAATTAGGAGAGTCTTCTCTCTCCTCTTTCATTACCTGTTCAAAAGCTTTGGCAAAGTCTTCTAGTGTAGTATGCCTTTGCAATTAACATCTTTATGCCAGTGACGTGGAAGAATTCACATCGCAATATTACACGGGCTCCTGCTGGACCGGAGCTTTAGCTTTTATAGTGATGGTTTTGTTTTCTCTTTCCTCTTGATTTTCCATGCCCTCAAGAAAACGTCTTTCCAGTCACAGTGCTGTTTCTGTTTATGCATGTCTCTCTCGGTTTTCTGTCTCAATTTATGTTTTCATCTTCTTAATTTTCTTCACATCTGTTTATTGGCTGTTACCTCTCTCTCCCTCATGGTCTTTTCTTCCCACTTAGACTCCCTCCGTAACTATCGCAGTCTCTCAGTCTTCTTCATGCCCCCCCGTCTTCCTTGACATAGTTCGAGACAAAGCTGTGGATTGATGGTGACATGACAGCGAGGAGTGTGCTGCATTGTCAGACAGCTACCCGTGCTGCCCTCGGCAATCCTGACAGTGTTGTCATGGATGAATGAACACACTGTTTCGACACAGGGTGCGACAGTGTCACATAACAAAACTCCGTTCTGTTCTGTCAGGTTTTATAAGTTGTTAGACCTTGTAAGTCTTTCAGGGCCAGAAAAAAAAAAATGGGCACATGCATCAAAACATATATAATATTTCCGTGTATGTGTATTATTATAACACAATGAACATGAAAAAAATAATTTAGGAAATAATAATAGTTTAGCACCTAAAAATAGTCTGGGAAGAGTTGTGAGATTATTTTATATACTTAACCAGCAGAGTAATTGGCACAGTAAATTTCTCATTTGGGACCAAGACTGGGAAAGTTTAATAAGACAGCGCTTTGAATAATTGCAACCAATTAATTGCTTTTCACTTACAGTAAAGTAGCCTTATGAGTTACTAAAGGAGGTCGTTGTCAGTGACTGTTCTGTAATGAATTCGACCGCGTTGATAACAGAGTGTTATCAGATAACGGCCGTGTAATCTTTGCGGAGTCCAAAAATATGTCTGCAATGATATGCGATCTTCATCCGTCTGAGGGAGGCCTCCTTTAATACTATTTAACATGTGTTTGGTGGTGTGAAATCACATTTTTTGCTGTATTAGCTACGATGCTGCTTACACCAGGGGTGCCCACACTTTTTTGGCTTGTGAGCTACTTTTACAATCACCAAGTCAAACTGATCTACCTATATATACAAAAGAACGTCCCTCACACCCCCTTGGGGTGGTATCTATGTCATCTTCAAGCTCGGGTCCTCTACCAGAGGCCTGGGAGTTTCAGGGTTCTACACAGTATCTTAGCTGTTCCTAGGACTAGACTCTTCTGGACTGAGGCTTCTGATATTGTTCCTGGGATCTGTTGGAGCCACTCCTCCAGTTTGGGGGTCATGGCCCCGAGTGCTCCTACAGGGACCACGCTCGCCTTGACCTACCACATTTTTTAACCTTTTGAAAAATAGCTCAGTCAAGGCGGTAGTCTTGAGTTGTTATTGAAGTTGTGCATGGCTGTGGTTGTGTGCCACTGAACTGAGGGCATGTTGCAAATATAATATAAAGTTATCAAAAGCTGAACATCTGTCTTGCTGTTTAAGCAAAAGCTAAAGCTTTTTTTTCCTAATGGCATGCGATCTACCTGCACTGCCATCGCGATCTACTGGTCATTTGCGATCCCCCTGGCTTATACCCTGGAACTGTATTGAAACATTAGCTTGTCAACCACTCTGCCAAGAATGCTTTGGCTCAGCCGACGCTTCGCTGATTTCAGAAGTATAATTCTTTCAAAGGTAGACGGCTACAGGCTGCTTAAGTGTGACCTGGCAGAGACTGAGGTACAGCACTTAGAGAAAAGATGCCTCTATAGTTCTTCTGCAAGCTATAAAGAGAGGAAATGCAGCTACTGATGGCATCTGCTTTTTTTCTGATGCATAGCTTTGCAAAATTGTCTTTTTCGTTTGTTAACATAAACTAAGCATGCGTTAAAATATCCTTGCAAAGTACAGCTAATGTTGGGTTGCAAGATTTGAAAAAGCCAACATTTAACTGTAGCAGAGAAGAAAAATGACCTGCAATTTCTGGCGCTGAAGTCCATTTGTTTCACACCCATTCCTCACCTCTGTTAAATTGTGCGCCGCAGGAATTCCCAGTCGGAATGCAACTGCATTCAATAAACAATATTTTCCAGCAGAGGCATGTGGCCGTTTGGTTGGCTGTTTACCGTGCTCCGGCTTTACCCTATGCAGCCATCAACAAAATGCACAACACAAACAAACAGGGTTCGCCACTGATTGTTGAGCTGACCAGGCTAATAAAGCCAAGCTGATTTAGTTATTGCGTGGTTTTAATAACGCTGGAGAGCTGGAGAGTCAATTAAACAGGATTAGCATGGCCCCAATCAGCTCAGAGCCTCTCTGTGCTTTAATGATTATGGAGTGTCATCAGTACTCCTACACTGTACAGTGAATCAGCTTTGAGGCTCACACACACACACACACACAAACAGTACTATAGGTAGGTTAACTTCCTACTCATAATACAACTATAAAATACATTCATAACTGTATTTATTTTGGATTTCTGCTTTCATTTAGCATTGTTTTTGTATATGCACATTGCACAAAAGCTACCAATAATTAAAAAATAACCGTACTGAAACCTAAATATATTCTTTGTTCTTGAAGAAAGTTTGAAAATACTGTTTTGTCTGTTTGTGTTGGCCCTGTAATAGACTGGCGACATGTCCAGGGTATACTAAGCAGTGGAATAAGCAGTTACAGAAGATGAATGAATGAATGAATGAAAATCAAGGTCAATGAAGCTGAACCATATACAGTTCCTGTAGTGGTAAGAACATAAGTGCTGTTTCAGGCACTTGTCATCATACACATTATCACACTAGATAACATTAGGCCACTTCTACGTTGTACCTAATAAATCACTTATCCTCAGCGTTCATGCAGGGGTGGACCTTGCCGACCACATTTGACCTGAGAATGTTGAATAGATCTTCACTGAAGGGCTGGGAGGAAACCACATTCTTCTAAACCTCACTGACGGGCACGGGGACGCAATTTAAAATGTGTGCTGAAGTTACCCAATACGGCTCCTCGCACTGCGAAGGGTTAAATACTTTGCGGTTTTATTACAAACCCTATTTGTGAAAACTGACACCATTAGCAGAAGAGGAAAAATGGCCTGAATCCACCTTGAACATGCAAATTCTTTTTAAATCACAGCACTAAAATAACTTAGCAAGGCTGGCCTTGAAGCACAAAGGGGTACAGCGCGTTCCCGATTACCCTTAGTGTGTAAAATAACTTTTGAGGACATGCATCCCTGTCCTACCGAGAACACACTGAGAAATGAAAATTCAAGTGAGTATCAATTAGCCGGACTATGAAAGGAAAACATCCTCGTTAGAAACCCCTAAAGTTCACCTCTGATTAAATTAATGTAATTGCTTTAGACACAAATTTCCCATTTGCATAATCCCAGTAAATCAGAGTTGTTTATTGTAATTATACTGTAAGTATCTGCATGGAAAGTCTAAAAATGAACCAGAATTAGGTCAGGCTGCTTAAGTAGATGGCACACCTTGCTGGAGAAGCATTCACTCAGAGATGAGTCAGACATTACAGGTGTGCACTGGGACACTTAAATGCTCTTTAGCAGCGTCCCGTGGTTTGTTTTGCTCACTCTCCCATCGCTCTAATTTTATCCCCACTGTTTCTGTCTTCTGTATTTTCTTTTTCCTTGCGTCTGGCACTTTGCATTTCTATCGCTCTTTCACCTCTCGCTGCCTCCCCGTCTCTTTGTCTTCTGCCGTTGCCATTAGTGATGTTAAAGTACTTAGTAAACTGGAGGGTTACAGCAGGAAAGGCAAAATGCATCACTGTCCAGAGAAATGAAGAAAGCAACAGAGGCGCAGATACAGGGCGCTTTGACGCTTTTACCGCGCTGACCCGTAACCGTGCACAGGCCTGTTCTGTAATTTAACAACCTGTCAGTCATTTCAGCACTGGCTCACTGCAACCAGGAAAGCCTCGTCAGGCGCCAGACGCCGCGTGAGACGTAAGGAAGTTCCATAAACTCTCATAGGGAGACTTACTGTGACCATTTAAGAATTACATGTATTATTATTAGTAGCTGTCATAAAAAAGTGTTTTTAATATGTTAAATTATTACTGGTGATGACTTAAGACACGAGATCCTGTTCAAATATTAAATGGAAGAGATGGCAGTATGACATTGGTCAAACACTTCTCGGTGTCGCCATATTTTAACTGCCTCTTATTATGTCTGCATGCTGCTGAATACCTCCCGAGCAAACGTCGCCGTGTGACATTTTGGGCTGCCGGATTAGGCGAGAACAAAAAGTACAGCGCGCTATATTAGACCAGAGGAGAGAACAAGTCAACTGTTTTAATTTCCCAACTTTCTGATCCTCCAGTCACTAGTTGAAAGCGTTTCCCTTTTGAACTTTTCCTCGGCGGTATTTGAGGTGTTGATTCTGATTCCAGCTGTTACTAGGTCAGCGTCTGTTTGGGGAAATGTTCCCTCGGCGTGTCTGAGCTGTTGAGTGGATTTGGATGTTTTTTCGCCTTGCCTCTTCCTCTAATGATTTGAGCCCAGGGTCTCATTTTAACTTTCCGTCCCCTAACACTCTCACCCCAAACTGTCATCTCTGTATTCCGCCTCCCTCCCTCCAGCTACCAGTGTTGCTATCAGAGTCCCCATGACTTTTTCCTTTGCTTACAGCTATGAGGTTGAGTTAATTTCTTTATTTTTTCCTGTTGTTTCCAATATCCAGTTCAACTTGTTTCGCAACGTTAATCGGGGGTTCTCAGACTCTAAATGTTAAAAACTACATTTTAACAAGCTAAGTCTTTAAACATGTCTTTCGTGGGCACTTGTGCAGGTAGCAGAGTGCACCCTTCAAATGGTGGTGAAAATATTTCATTTTGAGAAGCACAAGCTTGAAATATTTAAATGGGACATGCGGTAAAAAAGTTCAATTTTAAATGAGGAGCTCCCTTATCCCCATCTCCATCTCAGTGGGGAAATGGCTTCGCTCCCCGAGCCCCAGGTTCATATTCGTCAGCGTTCCTTCCCCTGCTTGTACCTGCTGTTTTACCCCAAAGCTCTAAGCCCACAGGCTTGTCTCTTCCTCAAGCTCCCCAGCTCGTGGAAACAAACCTCAGGCGTTAAAACTTCAGTCATTTGTAATGGAATTTGTTTATAATCCTCCTCCGTTTCTAATTTGGCACTCGTTTTTTTTTTTAGTGTTAGAATGGAGTAATAAGTTCATCCGCTGCTCAACTTAAAAATACCTCGCTTTGGATTCAGTTTTTATCTGATGTGTTGTAATTAGCTGGTTAAAATGTTAGAAATTATTTTTTTTTAAACTTGAATATGCAAATATTCTTCATTCAAATCCATCTACTAAATGCAATAGGTTGCCTGAAAGACCACTTTCCACGTTCAGGAAGTCGCACATTGGACCAGGATTCGCTTTTTCCAAGTTTTGATGTAACAAATCATGCTCACACTCTCTTATGTGCCCTCTTTCATGGTTTTTTGGACTCCCACTTCCAAGTTATTCCAAGTCTTCTCTGCTTCCTTCGCTTTTGAGCGTCCTTTCCCCCATTTACTCACCAAACCACCTGCACCAAGTCTCAAAAGTGCAGCCGTCTATCAATCTTCCACAGTGGTAGTCCATCTTTGTAATGCCTGGTTCTGCCCTTTAGAGAGATGTGTTGAGAAAGCTAGCCGTAGCTGGAATTACTGGTCGATTGTACACACACGCGCACATTCCTTGTGTTTTGACACAAGGATTCGGTGGTTAAATATTACCCTCAGCAGCTTCCTCCTGTCTCTTGCTGTTGTTTTTCTCGTCCTCTGCTCTCCCCCTGCATTCCGCAGGACTTTTACTTCCCTGCTCTTGTTTTCCCAAGTGTTGGCCCTAATAAATTACTCCACTATATCATCTGTAACTAGTCTCTCCTCTCCCTTTTCCTTCCATTCAGCACCTCCGTCTCTTTCCACTCCCCCTCATTTTTCTTTCCCTAATTGTTGACGTACTATGGAAATTCCACATCGCTCCATCCCTCCTCCAGTCTCCCTCACCTCCTTATTACCTTTTCATTTACCCTTTTTATTCCGTTGCACGCGTTCTCTCCTCCTCTTCACGGGCTCCCTCTCTTTCTCTCTCTCCCTCTCTTTGTCTCTCTCCCTCTCTCCCTATTTGTTAACACTGTTGGCTTAGCTTTAATGGATCACCCACAGGTATCTGCTCCTGGCCTGCACTCCCCCCGTTTCCTCGTCCTCCTCCACCATAATCACTGCCTCCCTAGCTCTCTATCTTTCCCTCCTTCACCGTTGCCGTGGAAATACCTTTTCTTTACCCAGCCCTCTCTTGAGATTGTTCCCCATCCATCTTTCCCTCTCCCCGTGTCTCTCCACTCTTGAATGTTGACATGAGAGGGTGAGTCTAATGGATCACTGTGAAGCATCCGCACCTGTGTTAAATCTCAGAGGTAACGCTACGTGCGCGCGCGTGTGTGTGTGTGTATTCCGGAGCCGATGCAAGCTTTCTGTTCAGCACATCTGTGACCTCCTTTTGTGCTGAGCAACTTTGTTTTTTTCTTTACCATCTCTCCTCTCTTTCATTTCACCTGCTTCTACTTGTCCCACCCTCTTGTCCTTTCCTTTCTATCATTCATAAGGTTACGTTGCTGAAAGCGCTTGCGCTGTGCTATATAGGTTCTTAAAAAGCACACGTCGGACCATAAATGCTGTGCTGTGAATCATTCCACAACATATTTAGAGTCACGTTCACAAGAACAGTTCCACAACTGAGTAATACAGTGCTCATGTTCCTTGTGTACATGTCATTGAGTGGGGATGCAGCAAGGTGCAGTGGAGTAGTAGGTTATAAATAGGCCTCTTTAGGCCTGTCCCAGTCCAACTGGATGTCCTCCTGTGTCCCAATTCTGTCTGTGCGGGACACCTTGGAGAGCGCTCTGCTATTCCTTACACTCTGCTGCACATTGGGGACTATTTCTCTTGTATATATACTTCTTCCTCCATGCCCGACTACATTTCAATTCCTAGTGGTGCAACTCTTTTAGGAATATCCGCTAAGTCCTACTTCTTTTTATAGACAACACCTTAGAGAATTAAATGATCCTGCCCCAACAGATGTGTTTTTATCTTTCACATTTTACTAGAATATATGCTGATGCAAAGATGTGAGCTAGTAGTTACTCTTTCATACCTTTACACATGGATCTTCTCAGCTTCCTCTCTTTTTAAACTGCCTTATGAATTGATATGTGTACTGTAAGTGTGATGTGCTTACAGGGTATGGGCAATATTATGTAGATAGAATAAGTTTTTAAACAGATAAACGCTGTGAAACTTCATGAAACGGAAACAAACCATTTTAACTGCTGCTTTTCATGAAAGGTATCTTTTACAGCATCAGCGTGGGATGGTCGTTGATGGCAACCCAGTTATGTCAGTGTGGTTAATTAGGTCTTTATGTCACTCGCCTGGATCTAGTTAATTAAGCTGTCAGACTCTCTGAAATCCCATGTTGGCATTAACACACATAGGCAGCGATGCACACGCACATCCACTCTTCACCTTCTTATGTCCCATATATTTCTGTCCACACGTGCGGTAACCTTGTGTTAACCTGCACAATCTGCCCAGTCTGGCCAGTCCTGGCATGCATTGTGTGATAGTGGGGTTGATGGCTGTAGTATATTCCCAGCAGAAGCAGTGGGCAGCATGTTTGTCCTAATCACCTCCCAAGTGTAAAGGGAATGCAGAAGGAAACACCAGGACATATGGCCAATTAAGACAGTGACAGATATACTGTAGGTTACTGGAAAATCGCACAATCAATGCAATATCAGTGGCTAGGATATCATTAACAGTTGTTCCTGACAAATGCACAGACATCTACGCTTTATTCTTAATATAGCCTGAAAACTGATCAATTTCTTGGCATCGCGTTTGATCCGTCTCTGCTTCTGACACGTTGTCTTTGTCTCTTTGTAGGCTACCCCCCTTTGTCTTGTTGCAACACGGCGGCCTCTTGTCAGTATTCTCTGCTCCCTGGTTGTATTTCTGAATCATGTTAAATTTTTAAGCAAGTTAGTGTTCTTTGCAACCCGAACAGAGAGTGTTCTCCATGTTAGATGTACTTACCTAGTCCTTAGACATATCATACCTGCCACAACACTGGGGTTTTCTCATATTTCAAAGCAATTTTCCAGCCCTCTCTTCCCGCTTTGCTTTTTTTCTCCCAAATTTTGGCCCTCACACTTTTATTAAGAATTATCTACATAAGTGGGTCCGGGTTTTGTGTGATATTACCCAATCTGCCAGATTGTCTACGTCTGTCTTCAGACTGTCGGCAAATCAGATTCTCAAATTAGATCTTCAGGACAGACTGGACACATCATCAGCTCATCTGCGTGGATTGCTGTGGTAATAACATAGGCCTCATTAGCTACGTACGTACCTACCTACTACGCTGGTGATGAGGCTTTAAATTGTCCTGTTCCAGTCGAATCCTTCCTTAGCCTTTACAGAAGCCTCTCCTCAAAGTGCCATCAGACATTTAGCTCTCCAAGTGTCCATGCCACTTCCATCATCTCCCCCCTCTCTCTGTGTCTCTTTACTCTTGAATGCTGACATGAGAGTCTGAGTCTAATGGATCACTGTGAAGCATCTGCACCTGTGTTTAATGCATCATCGTCTTCTTGCGTGGACGTGATCCGGATTTGACGTACCCGTGAATCTGTCAGAATCAGATTTTGTTTTCGTTTTTTTTCTTCTTTTAAATTAATCTGTATGCAATCTGCATGTGCAAAAAATGTGTGCTGTCAGACTTAACACACACACAATTTGCACAAAACTACGTACAATTTCAACCCACCTGTCACAACTACCTGGCAACAAACAACCTGATTCAAAGGGGCGTGAGCCCAGCTGCTCTCTGCGCAGGCAGGTACAGACAATTGATTGAGCTGAGGGAATCGGCTAGTTAATTTAGCTGTTATCAAAATGTCAGCACAGGAGTGTTCCACCTAAAACAAATAAATACGTATAGTAATTAAACAATACAAGCCTGTAAATTTAACCAGAGTTGGACTAAAAAGTTTAAACGGATGGAGTGACTTCAGCCAAGTCTGTAGGGTTGAATCTAATACATGGCACAGAGAGAAAAATTACATGAGCCAATACAGAGGAACAGGGAGAGCATATTACTGTAGATGTGGGAGTGACGTATAGCCCTTGAAGTTGAGAGGACAATTAGTGCAGAGGTTTTTGCTGGCAGCGAAACGCACCCATTTGTATTTGTTAGAACGCTACCAATGCATTGCAGTGCCAAGATCTGAAGTGAAGAGGAGAATGTGGCCTTGTGCAGGAACACAAACGCACACACACTCAACTTGCTTTCGCAAATCAATAGTTGCTACTTTTGCACTTGCAAATTACAGTGCTCCGGTGGTAAAGATAGAAAACGCACGCGCATAACAAGTTGATTGTTTGCTTGATTTTGCAGGCTAACAGGTTATTTTTTTAAACCCAGATGTGCGTTAAGAATAGACCTCTGAGTGCGCCGTGGATGCTGTCAAGTAAGAACATAAGGAAAAGTTTTGAGAATGCATTGTATAGTCTGAGGAGGATCTATATGAGGTCCAAGTCTATATGTTTATATTGATTAATTATTAATTTGGAGCTGGATAGTGTAGGCGGGGCAGCACGGTGGTGTGGCGCTTAATTGGTGATTCTAAATTGGCCGTAGGTGTGCATGTGAGTGTGAATGGTTGTCTGTCTCTCTGTGTTAGCCCTACGTTAGACTGCCAGCCTGTCCAGGGTGTACCCCGCCTCTCGCCCAATGACAGCTGGGATAGGCTCCAACCTCCTCACCCACGACCCTCCAGAGGACAAGTGGCAACAGAAAATGAATGAATGAACGGTGTATGTAGGCAGTGAAGTCTCAGGATTACTGTTGACACTTGAGAGCTCTTGATGGTTTATTTCAGTCTATTATACAAATGACCAGTGCTCCTAAACCACAGTGGCCTCTGATTTGATTGGATATTCAGGGAGTATGATATAAATATTTTAAATATTTCCAGCATTTCAGGCAGATCGTTTAAGCTGTTTCCCTTTTCTCCATAACTTTTACTCTCCTGTAATTCTTTGAATCAACAAAGTCCCTTTTTTCATTTTTTTTCAATGAGCTAATTGTTTTGTCCAATATTAACACACACACACACACACACATTCACACACAATTTTCAACATAGTCATGTGCGCTGTTGGATTAAATTTCTATTAGCTTTCCTCGATTGAGTTTGAAGATTGTTGATTAGCCAGTAATGGCCTTTGTTACTGCACTAATGAATAGCTTGATTACTATTCTACTTAGCTACACATCAGGACACTGGTGGTGTGTGTGTGTGTGTGCGTGTGTGTGTAGGTGTGTGCGGCATCTGTTGGTATTATCCTCTGATAAACAGGCACAGTTATAGCCAATTGTCTGGGTTTGTGTCAAGAAAGCTGATGGCAGCAGGAGAGAAAGAAAGATGCTCTGCTCTTCCATCACTGCTCTGTCCCCCATCCCGTCTGTTCCGTTCAGCATGTTTCCTCCCACTTTCTCGCTGCTTCCTCTTCCTACTGTCACTTGGGCTATTGTCTTTTTCTTAAATGTTGGATCCTCTCCACCTCCTCGTCTTCCCGTAACCCCATCTACATCTGTTTCTCTTTGTTTCTCTTTGTTTCTCTCCCTCCTGCTTTTATCTCATTCTTCTCTCCTTTTATTATTATTTTTATTTTATTTATAACTCTCCTCGCTGTTTTCTGCTGACTGGACTAACTGGGCTCATGAGGACTGGGTTGGCACGTTCCATTTTGCATGTGTGGCTTTGTTAATACGCCCGTGTGATCATATGGGTATGTGTGAGTGTTTGATAATGGAAACAAGCATGGCAATTACGGTGATGGCTCCATATATGGCAGTCAGTGCCAATATTAATGAGAGTGGCACATCTGGCAGTGATGGGTCCGTGTGTGTGTGTGCATGCGTCTGAGTGAGTGTGCTGGTAAGGGGTTCATCGCGAAAGGCACTTATGTATGCTTCTCCGAATATGCGCGTGAAGATCTCGGCATAATCTCGCAGAAGATGTCAACGCTTGACACAGAGCTGATTCAGCTCTGGTCAGGAGACATTTCTGAGCTGAAGACTAAATGTCACCCAAGTCCTTCTTAAAATAAGCTGGGTCACAACCCTCTCTGAGCAACTTCCGTGCATCTTTGCACTGTGATGATTCATGTGATCGCAAATAACACAAACAGTTGATGGGGTCTGCAAAGTTGGGCGTAGATGTGAATTCAGACTTTTGACCAGCCTTATGTTTTGGCAGCATTTTCCTTTGACAGGGCTGTCACAGAGCACACGAAGCAGTGCAGACCAACAATGCCAGCTCAGCAAGAATGAGAGACATTGCAAAGACAAACAAAGATATACCTTGGTTTGAATATATTGGTTTGGTTTTCATAGCTAAAAGTTTGGGAAAGATTTTAGTCCTGTTTAATATCAAAAAGTTAAATATCACTGGCAGAAATCTCATCTTCTCCTTTACATTAACCCAAGTACATTTGTTGCCCTAAACATATCCACACATTGCAATCAGGATGCAAACCTTGGTTTCTTGTGTGGAAAATCCCGACACCTCCTAAAAAAAAATGCCTTCTTTAAAATGGATTTTGCAAAACAAATTAGCTGCATATCAAGGTAAATACAATATTTTTAATTCCATGAATCAGCTTTCTGGCACAGGCAGCCTTTTGAGCATTAGCGCCGCTCAGAATGATCTAAACAAAAAATGTGCCAATTGATTAATGCAGCTAAAAATAAAGCTGATTGCATTGCGGGGTATGAATGTGCACTTTTCCCTTTCGAGAAAGCGGCCGTCCTTCTGTCTTCAATGTCCTTTCGCCGTCTCTTTACTCTTCCGTCCGACCCCCTTACGTCTCAGCTTGCGATAAAACGAGTTTGCAAAGCTCTCTGGAGCAGGTGGTGGTGAGGGGTTAGGATTATTAAAACATGGAAATACGATGCATGCTTAGTCCCCACCCACACATAGGTAGCGTAATCACTATGAGAGCTCTTTAACCCACTCATCTGTGGTCTTATAGGGATCCAGATAATATGGCTAATCAAGGGGATAATCCTCTGTGACGAACATATATATTAACACTTGAGCAGCGACACACACGCGCACGATACGGCTTGATTACGCTGATTTAACTGTAGAATCATATTTTATTGTAACTTGTCCATTTTCTGTTTTTCTGTTTTATCGTGTGTGTGTGCGTGTGTCTGCTGCTGCTGCTACTTTGAAAACTACTGTGATTCATTGTCAGATTCTTCCCGTAGACCCTGCATCTCTGCGCTGTTATCGACTCCCACATGACCCTCTTCGGGGTGGATCTACAAAGCATGTCATATTTTAGCATTTGTCATAGATATTCTTTGCCTTGTTATCTTACTTCTTGCTCTGTGGTCTGCCATTTGTTTTGCCTTTGCAAGATTTATACCGTTTCCCTTTGTGACGCCGTGCATCTATACTGCTCTTGGTCTCAGTAGCAGATACGCAGCAGAGCTTTGCTTTTCAAAATGTTTTCTGCCGCTCTCCGGCGCAGCAATAGGGAGTATGTATCTCTATATCTTGGCCTACTTTTATCTTGCACAGCGTGCGACCGAGCCTTTGTTCCACTGCCAGGGAAAGATGCATATCTTAATAGATTGGGCAAGACATTAAACTTTTCTGCTTGCTTAATTTGCCTGTGAAACATGTGGAAGGGTTGACACTTTTGAATGTATCGCTCGTCACATCACGGCATACATTGCAATATACATCACTACAAGCACTGTGCATACTGTTGAGCATCAATGGAATCTAAATCGGCTTTAATCTAACATTCAGGCTTCGACTACCTGTGGACAAAGTAAATCACTGGATCAAGCAGAAAGAAAGTAAGAACAAAGTAATCAGACGAAGGCTTTATCCTTTTGATTTTTTTTTTCTCTCAAGAAAAAAAAAAGAGTGGACTCTTGTTGAACCTCGTTTAAAGTCCTGTTACAGTTGAAACAGGGGCCAAGGCTGAATCCTGTGACTGTGCATGTGCAATGTGTCAGTGCGTTTGTGTGTAGGATCATACACTGCAAGCTTTAGAAGTATCGCCTCACCGGCATGTATAATGGCATTATTTTATATCTGCGCTAAAGCAATAAACCTATGGTTTTGGGGCGTGTGTGTTTTTGTGTGAGAGTGTGTGTGTGTGTGTGTGTGTGTGTTTAGCAGTGTGTGGGCAAAGTGAGAGAGACAGGTGATGCGGGGGCGAGAGTTAAAATAACAAATACACATTCTCCCTTGGGGTTGGCTTGATCCAATCAGCCACCCTCTGCCATTCTCACACACAAACGCACACGCGCGCACACACACACGCGCGAACACACGCTCTTACACCAGCTGTGGCTAATGATGCAGTGGCATTGGTAGTATAGCCACCACATGTGGTCTCTTTGTCTGAAATCACCGGTGCACACATCAGTCTCACAGGCTTCAACCTTCAGGCATCATCAAAGACTGCGGCTATTTTCAGTGCATCGCCGCACAAACATCTCACAAACTGTATTTGCAGATTGCCAGAAAAGGCCAGTCTTAGTGTTATGGATATGAGGCGGGGAAATGATCTGGTCTGATTTCTGTTTTTTGTGGAAGAGTCACTAGACCTGGTACAATATAGTGCCCCAGTACAAGCAGATGGCTTATGTAGTTTTTATTTTTGCTAATTTTTTCAGTGTTTAGTCTGAATAACAGCCCTGTTTTGTCAGTGGTGTTGATTCACAGTTTATGTCTGGGGGAAGGAAGTAGTTAAGAAGAAAAGTATGTTGGTTTTGTACATGACAATATATAAATTCTATGGTGAGACAATTGATGGCACGCTGGATGGATACGTGTACGAACAAAGGCCTAGACTAAATCTCATCCCTTTATCTTCTATCCCGCCTCCCCTTTTTTTTCTGTCACGCTACCCGCCTGGTCTCACGAAGCAAGACAATTTGGTTATTGTTGGTGCTATATAAATAAAATTGAATTGAAAAAAGAATCACGCTCATCTGCCCACAGTTGTCGGTGATATTTAATAATCCAAGAGTGCGTCTGTGTTGTTACGTTCGGATATCAGACACAGTCTGTTCGTCTGCCGCAAATTCTTCAGCAGTTATTTTTTCCATTCCCTGCACACTCTGTTGAGCCTCGTTGTTCAGCCTGCCTTGACCGTCACGATAATGGAACACATTTGACGACTTTTTAAGTATTATATTGTTATGGCAGACCTGTGACCCTTAACAGGAATAAGTGGGTATAGAAGATGAATGAATTGTTATGGCAGATAAAAAATTTTTAGTTAAAAATTCTACTTGGCACTGATGCCTCACAGCGAGAAGGTCCTGGGTTTGAATCCATGGGCCGACTGGGCCTTTCTGTGTGGTTTGCATGTTCTCCCTGTGTCTGCGTGGGTTCTCTCCGGGTACCCCAGCTTCCTCCCACCATCCAAAGACATGCTCATTAGGTTAACTGCTGATTATAAATTGGCTAAAGGTGTGCATGTGAGTGTCTCTCTGTGTTAGCCCTGCGATGGACTGGCGACTTGTCCAGGATGTAGCCCGCCTCTCGTCTGATGACAGCTGGGATAGGCTCCAGCAGACCCCGCGACCCTTCACAGGAACAAGCGGTTAGAGAAGATGAATCATCACTGGATATCTGCTGTTGGAAAACATCACGATGTTTCCATTTAAATGGACTGATGTGGCAGATACTTTGAAAGAAGAAGCGAAATGTCTTGGCCTGTGAAATGTGTATGTTTACATACTGTATGTCTGGGTGATAGCTGTGAGAGAGTCCCAGCATCAACGCTAACGCACTTTTCTTGGCTATATTTTTTATATATATATATAAATATTTATATTGACTCTGGCCTTTCACTTGGGTCCTGGAATGACGGACTATTCTAAGCTGACAAAAACACAAAAGCTCGTAGTTACTGCTGGCTAGACACTAATATACCGTGTTGATTTTTTTTTAAATTATGCATGAAAATGACTCAAAAGAAAGAAGTAGACAGAGTGAACATAGTCAAATAAATGAAACAGAACTATTTTGTTTTGGTTTTTGTTCATTTAGGAAAATGAGCCAACGTTACGTAGCCGTGAGATGCAAAAGAAAGTGCACATCAAAGTTAAATTGAAGGTCACCTCATAGATATGTACAAATGATTCATTTTCTTAAATTACCAAGCACAAAAGCATCATATTTCTGTTTCATTAGTCTCACCTTAACCTAACCGTCAAACAAATCTCCATCCTTATACTTTAAAGTGCCTGCAGGAAGATTTGCATGAATTCTAAAATGCACCCATCATCCGATTAATGAATCAGGGCTTCAAATTGACATCAGTGGTTCGCTCAACTGAAAAGTGACAACGTAGTGGTAAATTGTTTGTGTCATTCTGATCAGAGAGGGGCTCAAGTGATGAGTTCCACGTTAAAAGGCACTTGATGGACTATAAGCCACGTTAGATGCGCTTTGTTTGGAGATGGCGCCGTCGTTTTCTTTCAAGTGTCGTTGGTGGAAAAGTCACGGGCGCTTTCCTTTTTTCACCTTAATATTTTCTGTGTCGTCTTATTCATTCACAGAATCCAAGGCCATGATTTTAACTTTGCACTATTAGCCTTTTCCTTTTTTTTATAGCTAGCAATGTGAGATATGAGGTAATTGTGATCATGCTCTGACTAGGTGTAGCTGTTAACGGGGAAACTGAGAAATGTGATGAAACCCATGTACACTTGCTGACTGCACCATCTTACTCAGGGCTCATGAAGTGAAATTTCTTTTGGGATCAGTTTCTTTGTCAACACCTTTTCTCACTCTTTGTTTTGTTTCTGACCGAAAATGTTCGTCAGTGAAGTGCAGATATTTTATGTTCATCAAGAGGAAAATCCAGCTCAGGGACAAGACACTTAATTGGTGACAGTGCTTTGAAAGAATTCTGTTAAATAACTGTTTGTTTTCATGTCTTTTTTGTTGTTGTTGTGAAGAGATTACAGTCAGCTTGATCATTCACACTTAAGATGTAACATTCCCCAATTAGTAAAAGTAAGTTAATCAAACCAGTTAATCAAAGGAATAAAATATCAAGACGTTCTTAAATTTTCCAGTTACTGTTGCAGAGTTAGAATAATGTTGCAAAGACTGTTGATATATTGTAAGATGTTATTTTGTTTATAGAATATGCATGCAAGCAAGAGTTTGCAAGAGCATGTGTTATTTATTTGAATGAAGGGAAATATTTTCTAATAGGCGATGCTTTGCTGCATTCGTCTTTACTCTGTGAAGACTGAACAACTAGACTCCTTCGATGCAACTAATACAAAGAGATCCCAACACCCTGTTATTTTACTCCACTGTATAATATGTACAGAATTTGTTTTGTTTTTTTACTGTATGTTGTAGTCGCGCAGCATAAGGATACACGTGTTTCCAGGCCGTCGGTGCTGTCTGTAAATGCTTTTGTTTGGCTTTTCGTTTTTTTTTTTCACCCTCTCCGTGTAACCTTTGCTTTGTAATAGAAACTGAAAGGTCACACAGCATCCAACTTAAGATTGAGCATTCAGTGCTGCGGCGAGCCCCGCGCTCCAAGAGCACTACCAAATCTCCAAACATCGGAGAGAGATAGAGAGAGAGAGAGAGAAGCAGGTGGAATAACCGAGCGAGAGAAGAATGACAGCCCCGGCCCGAGCAGCCAGTAAACTGAAGAATAACACTTGAATTTCCTCTCTTTTTCTGCATCTGAGATTTCCATTTCCTAATGTGAAGGGAGGAGGAAATTAAACAACATGAATTAAACAACACGGCTAGAACATTTATGCGCCTGCCATAAAGCTGGGACGGGCTGAATTTATGAGGGTTCGGGCCAGTAAATACAGCACTCAGGAAATGTGATTAGGCTCATAAATAGAACAGTTTCCCGCTGTCCTACCCTTCACCCAAAGTACCTTACAAAAGCATATGTTCAGGGTTTTGTCCTCTGCTGTCCTGCCACACTAGGCTTTTATATTGTGAAGGATCCACTCCAGTTGAAGGTCTTTAGGATTTCTGCGTATTGAAGGGTAAATATCTTCTAAAGTAGTACAAGTACTACAATTATTTTACATCCTACCACATAAAGTACATTTAGCTGCTTGTAAATGTGTAACCTGTAAGTTATGAGAATAGTAGTTGACAGTTCTTTTGGGGATGAAGCATGATAGTCTCCTGTCTTTCGGATGTCTCTTTTCTTGGAATATTGAATATGAGTGAGTGCACCTAATAAAATAAGACCATCCTTATAAATCTTACCTTCCATTCTTTATATGCCATATGGAAATGTTTAAAAACAGTATTATTCCTGTGCCTACGCTTTTATTCTCACAGGAAATTCTGTTTTACTCTGAGAAATATTTGTTATTGTTTCCCCCCTCCTTTTATCAGCAATTTCTGTCATGGTGCATCAGTTCATAATTTCCCTCAGCTGGCAATAACACTGTTTTAATTCTGTTTTAATTTGTTTTTGGCTTTGTGGCAGGGTCGATCCAGTCCACTATAAATGCCGATAACACGTACAGCTCCACAGTATCATGATGCACTAACATCATTTAGCACAGATGCATTTTCGCTCGTCTTTTCTCTTTCATAGTGGTGTAAAGAAACCGTTATACTGACCTGGTTTTCCTCTTCTCCCAGGTGGAGTGGCTAAAGGATGAAGAGATAATAGACCCAGCAGAGGACAGAAACTTCTACATCACCATCGACCACAACCTGATCATCAAGCAGGCGCGTCTGTCCGACACGGCCAACTACACGTGCGTGGCTAAGAACATAGTGGCCAAAAGACGGAGTACAACAGCCACGGTTACTGTTTATGGTAAGTTTGGATGCATAGATCTGTGTGTGTGTGTCTTAAAAACTAACAAAGAAAAAGTGTCTAATGTTTAGTATTTTTACTGCGATGACACCTTTTTAAATGCTACCTGCACCCACACAACCACGTCTGTGATTAGCCAAGCCGGCCCCCATCTGCCACATGAAATTAGCCCTACCGCCATGCCAACTCAGTTTTTTATTTTTTTACAATTCTCTTTGTGATTGGCCTGACATCCTCACGTCGCCCTTGACCTCGCCCAGTTAAAGCCCGCCAATCAAGCCTTCAGTTTTAAATTAGAAACTCTTGGGCTTTCCAAATGTTGGAGCTTTCAGCCAAGAGCCGCCGCTATAAATGAATTGCGCAGCATATGGCAGGGTACCAGCTGTGACAAACAACAACAAGAGGAAAAAGCTTGTTTAGGAACAACGTGATTCGCACGCTTCGCATGTTTCACTTTCACATGTTTCACTTTTTTTTTTTGCAGTTTTTCCTTTTTAAAAAATCTCACTGACGTGAGAGGAGAGGAAACACTTTGAGGAGAAACGGCGTGTAGCAGATCACACGCACGCACACACACACAGAAAGAGTGTTTCTCTCAAATATGACACTGACTCCATTCACTAGGAGGAGTGTTTCAATCAAAATAACTGAGCATGTGTGCCTGTTCGATACAAACAACGAGAGATGGAGTGCTTTGACACTGATGTATCCTTACAGAAATAGATTGTTCAATCTGTGGTTCAATCTTCTCGGCTCCACGAGGGCCTGGCTGACACTGTTGACAAGGTGAAATAGTGGTGGAAAAAACATGAGGGCAAAAAAAAAAAAAAAAATGAAACAGCTACACAGATGGAAGGGAGACAGGTAAGGAGAGGCAGAGGGGAACAAAGTGGGTGAAAACAGTTGAGTGAAGAAGGGAAAAAAAAGTTGAAAACCCTGACATGACAAAAGCATCCGTACTTGAATTTAGTGGTTTCTTTCTCTTTTATGATTCATCTCTGATTGGGCACTGAGAAAAAGGATGGCCTCTATCCATTGAGGCCGAGCTAACGGAGCTGTTGAGATCCTGCAGAGGAATTTCAACTCCCTGCACCCTCATTTGAATCCTTCTTTCTCTGGGTGTCCTTGTGACTCATTCTAACTTTTACCTGATTTCTCCCTCCTTGTCTGTGTCATCTGCACTTTTCTTTGTCGCCGCTGTCCTGCTGAATTTTCCTCTTGAAAAGCAGCAACAGTAATACAAAATAACAAAGGAAGAGCCCAGTGTGAATGTGACAGGATGCAGGGCAATTATGTGGAGGTAAAAATACAAGAGAGATGAGACAAAGGAGGATAAGAAATAAAAAGCAGAACATGGAAACATGCACATTTTTAACGAAGTGTTCAGAAAACTCTTCTCCAACAAGAGTGAACACCAACAGTGTCATAGTTTGTGATTTACGACACTGCTTAATGCGTCAGTCTCAGCCCTCCGCTGAGTGTGTTAGTCAGTGTAAACACGGAGAGGAAAGCTGTGCAACAGTAGCTGCAGGGTAGTGGAAACGTTGCAGAGGAGCATGTGCGGTTTCGGAGTGCAGGAAAAATCCGGCAACGAAAACCTCCTGACACACACTGCCTCCACCAAGACGGATAGCTCGGATAATTCAGACAACACGAGGAAACCGTGGATATTCATTACGAGGTGGCTTGAAGTTGTGTGTGTGTGGGTTCATTGTAGTGTCTGGGGCCCTGTTCGGTATTAAGCTGTGCAAGAGATATTTGTGTTTGTGTTAATTTCAGAGCTGTGATTACCGACACCTTGCAATCTGGTCTCCTTGAGGGTTGCTATCCGGCAAATAGATGAGAAGTTGCAACGCTTTTGATGAAGAGATGCAAAACGTTATGTAATAACTGGCTGATCAACACTCCACAAGTGTATTCAGTTACTTTTTGCTCGTATAACTTTAATAACTTCACGGTATCATAAGTTATTTGTCACCACTTGTCGTCACTCCGTATATTAAATTCAGTTCAGTTCAACCTAATTCATATAGCGCCAAATAAAATCCCGACTGTCTCAGGACGCCTTGCAGAACCCAGAGCAAGCAGTAAGGGTAGCAATGGAAAAACTCCCTTTTAACAAGAACACAACCTTGAGCAGTACAGAGCTCATATGGAAGGACAAATTGAAACCTATCGTATAAAGATTCAGAAAAAAATATGGTGGAGAAGAGGGTAGCAGAAGACAGCACAAGAACACAAAAACCAAATACGTCAGTTTTATTTGTAGGTCGGAGAATTATGATCCAAAACCTTTTGTGATTAGTTGTTCCAAAAGCTGTGCAGCCATCAAATTAGGTCTCATAGCGCTGCCTTCAAACTAGATTTCATCGCCGTATGTTCTTTCTTGAGCGTGTATTTCCTCTAAAATGCATTTGAGAGGTGAGTCAGCCGGGGCACATCAGCTCTAGTGACAAGTCTTCAAATCTGTTCTCCTCATCATCTCTCCGTCGCAGTGTCCTGTTTGTGTCGTTTCCCCGGACCGTAGAGGCCTAACCTGTCGGCGCAGATGTTTCACGTGGCTGTCCCGCTGCCACGTCCGGTGCTTGGATAAATTAGCAGCTGGAAGCAGAATTTACGATGTTCTTTGCGTCATTTACTCAGAGAAACGCAAAACACTGACAATACTTCTCGCTCTCCTTCAGCCTCCATTTATTTATTTTTTTATTTTGCTTTTTGCCTAGCAGCCTGACGTGCTACGTGTATATGTTATCATAAAATCATAATGTGTGTGTAATTATGTGGTAATATGTGTGATAATTTGTGACGCGAGAAACTTGCACAGACTGCTAACACTGTGAAAAATGATGAGAATAAGGAATACATATACATATGAATCGGTAGCTTACATTACATCCTCTCCAAGATAGTGGGCATTAATAGGATTAATGCATGGATGGATCATTATAAGCCAACTGATCTGATTAATCAGCTGACTGATCTCTTTTACCACAGTGAACGGCGGCTGGTCCACATGGACGGAGTGGTCCGTTTGTAACAGCCGCTGTGGACGAGGCTTCCAGAAACGAACCAGGAGCTGCACTAACCCCGCCCCCCTGAACAGAGGACTGCCCTGTGATGGACAGGCCATACAAAAACTGGCCTGTACCTCCCTGTGCACAGGTAATTCTATTCTTTTCTGCTGCTCAGCTTCTGCTACATTCGTCTTCTGTCCTTTTTATTTGTCTACTTCTCCATGGTACACTTTACAAGGCTTGGGACATAACTGCAACCATTATCATTGATCTGCCCTTTGTTTCCTCTCTCTTGCCTTGTCTTTTATGTGTTTCTCATTCCCCTGGCGCCTTTCCCTCCAGTGGATGGCGTGTGGACAGACTGGAGTAAGTGGTCTGCTTGTGGGACAGAGTGCACGCAGTGGAGGAGGAGGGAGTGCAACAACCCGGCTCCCAAGAACGGTGGGAAGGACTGCGAGGGACTCGTACTCCAGTCTCAAAACTGCACCGACGGGCTGTGTATGCAAAGTAAGTAGACAGCAATGACTCTCTTAGAGCAGCAGCAGCAGCAGCATCTTGTCTCTGCACAGACGCTGTGCAACATTTTACATGCAAATATGTACAGCGAGTATGCCAATTCAGACGAATGTAGAGCAGCGTGTGCTTGGATAACAATCGATTTAAGAGGTAATTGACCCCAGGTTAGCGAGACCATTGAGTGTTGACGCATGGCTAGATTTTTAACCCAAGGACAAGAGCCATGTTGAGTGATGGGATATAAACTAATTTAAACCGCTGTTGATCCATATAGAAAAATCAATAGCACTGTATTTTTGAAGTAAAACTGATAATTCCGAGTGGTTTTATACAATGTATTAGAAACATTTATACATATATTATTCCTGAGACAAAAAACATAGATTTGTGTCCTTTTACCTTTTGTCTGCATGTGCGTACTTTCACTTACTTTCATTTTTTAATCTAATTTAATCTAATCTGACTCTACAGTGCTTTACATTTAGTTCCCTGCCCTTATTCTCAACTTTTCTTGCTTCTTCCTCTCAACACCTCTGGTTTTCTGGCTTCTCCATAAGCCTTCCAGACCTTCTTTCCCTTCGTTCCTCTTAAAAGCCATCCGATCTTACACAGCCTTCAGTTTCTTCTCCCGTGCACAATATGGAGGGTTTATTGGACAGCTTCTAAATGTCATTACTCTTGCCACTTTCCCGTCCGTCAGTCAAGCCAAAAACACCTGTTCCATGAGGAAAGTAATTATAAATAATAATGTCGGAACAATCACCCTAAATCCACCCACAGATTGCTGATTCTGACATCACTAAATCTCAACTCTGCATGGAAAATGTAGGCTGAGTCATGATGGCGGCGCAGCATAGCAGCAGCAGTTATTTATTTTATTTTTTTTTTCAAGGTGGAAGCAATTATATTTGTTAACTTGTTGGAATAGTGCTTGATACTCCATGTGCTCAGAGTAATTGGCAGACAAGTATGTGACGTTGAAAGAGGGAGAGAGGGACAATGTTCTCATTAGGCTTTCACACAACATGGCAGACACAGAGAGGTTTTCTTTTTATGTTTTTCAGTTAAAAAAGTTCTTTGACAGACTCAGACCGGAGGAGACGGATCTTGCCGTTTGTCTTAAAAGGTTTCTTGGAAGAAACGATACAGATGCGGTAGACAGACAATGACATGGTCTTGGGGTCAGTCAGGGACTATCCGAAAATGAATGTTCCATGTCCCTGACAGTTATGGTAAAAAAAAAAAAAAACATAATACATAATAATCATCTTTCATTTTCCCCTTTCTTTCTGTGCATATTCATGCTCTCTGCCTGAAAAATGTCTCTCTTCTCTGTCTCTCTCCCTCATTCCCCCTCATTGTCCTCTCCCGTATGTTTCGGCCTGTCATCACAAATTACATTTAAAGTTCTGTGTATCATTTAGGGACATCTATTGGGAGAAATTGAATATGTGCCATCATTATGTTTTCATTAGTGTATAATCGCCGGAAAATGAGATTTGCAGGGTTTTCCTCTTCTTAGAATGAGCCCTTTATGTCTGCACAGAGAAAAAGGTCCTCTTCCACAGAGTGTGCCATATTGTCGTGCCATGTTTCTACAGTAACCCAGGACGTGCAAACCAAACACCGGCTCTAGCGATGTTATGATGTTATTACGTTGACGTGTTGGCCACTGTAGGCTCTCCAGCACATTCCATCTGCACCCCCGCCACTAGGGGTCACCAAATTATAC
The DNA here is from genome assembly GCA_005024645.1 of Planiliza haematocheilus. Taxonomy (NCBI): domain Eukaryota; kingdom Metazoa; phylum Chordata; class Actinopteri; order Mugiliformes; family Mugilidae; genus Planiliza; species Planiliza haematocheilus. Next base: position 3,373,870 of record SRSE01001388.1, on the reverse strand, counting down.
AAACTGCACCTTTAAATAATGGTAATAATAGTACCATTTACTTTAATTCCACTCCAGAGAATGACGCCAGCAAGCTGAGCCGAGTCCAGCCCATGTCTGAAGCCAACTGAAAGCAGAGATCCCCTTCAATCCCAGGACATGATCTCGTTCTTGCACCAAATTCAATAACAGGCCTTTTTTTTGTTCCTTAAAAGTGTCCTTGCACGTCATGCTGCTCACATGTGCCTTAAATTGCCCCTCTGGAGACAAATAAAGTTATCTGAATCTGACTCTGACCTGTGTGCTAGATGATGGCTGCAATACATGGATTTATATGCAAATCCCTGTGTTGAAATCTGTGCTATTTAGAAAATACAGTGCTGTCTGCATAGTCTCATGATTTTATCTCATGATGAAAGTTGTATCATTTTTGATGGCCTTTTGAGACTTTTCTGGTTCTGTTAAAAAAGTAAAAACAATAAATAACTAAACAGCAGACGCAAAGCCTCAAGCCAAGTGAGCTGTTACTTAAGTGAGGGACTTCTCTCTGCAGCCACGAGGGATCGCAGTGGTGATTTAATAGATGGTGTCTGTCATGAGTAATGGAATAATATGATGCGGTTCCTTAAAAAGCCTTGCCGTGGGCCCACTATTGACGGGACCTACTGTACATACAGCCACCTCCACTCCTAACACTGTATATCATATGCCGCATCTCTGGTCCATCAAAAGGATTCCCTGCAGCCTGTGAGTTACGGCCACAGAATCTGGAATAAAACCCAGAGAGAGGTATAGATCCGGACTCGTTTCCTGTGATTGATTTTCTGTCTTTAAAATGACGGCGCGCACATGGTTTTATGACAGCACTAATGTGTCAACTGTTTCCTGTAGCTTTAACGCACGAGCCCTGCGTCCCTCTGTGCACTGTATGTACTGGTGTATGTACAGTTGTCAGGGGGTGGGGGAAACGACTCATGTACCATTCAGGCACGTGCTTTATGAATGACAGCTCTGTTGAGATGTGGACTGTACACAGACACTAGATGGTTCATCGGTACGGCGGTGCTTAGCTGCTGGTTTTTGAGGTTTCAGTGTTTTTGAATGAAACTTCAAAAACTAGCACATTCTATGTAGTGAGGCAGTTAATGTTTTAGATGGCGCTCTGTAATTGACTTTGTGTTCAAAAGCACTTCACTCTGCTCTCCCTCTTCTTTGCTTTCTCTCTCCACCAACACCTCCTCCCTCTCTACTCATCTCATCCACCATCCACTGTCTCTTGCCGCCTCTCTCTCTCTAAAGATGTCCCGTTAAACCACGAGTGGTAGAAATCCATTTGACCTCTCTCCTGCACCGCACGGAATGACTTTCTCTCTTTGTGTTTATGTGTTTGTCTGAGGGTTATATCAGTGTGTGCGTGTTACGGTCTTTCAGGGTTTCCTCAAAGAGTTATTTCTGATGTTCTATGCAGTAGATTTTGTACTCTTGACATTTTCCTGACAGATTGATCAGGATTCTTGGAGCAGATTCAATCAAAGCACAGCAGCGTCATCCTTGAGCTTGAGAGCATGACATTTCCCCTAGCTAGCTGTTATGTATGTGTGCACACGTGCGCGAACGTGCAAGCTACATAGCCGTACCCCCAGAGCACATCTAATCTGCCACGCCGTCTCCAGAACCACAGTAATCACTGGAGATGCTGCCGGTTATGTAGGCTAACGTTAGTGTTTGGATAGAGCCCTGAGTTGCGGTTGAAAAAAACGAGCAGCAGCAGCAGCAGGTACGGCGCTGCATCAAACAACCCATCTCCCCACTGAAAGCGCCATTCTCCCTTCCCTTTGTTCCTTCTCATCGCGGCCACTTTGTCGTTTTGTTTCCCGCGCAGCGTGTTAGCTGTGTTCTGCTTCTTTGCTTCAGCATTTTGTCCTCATCGTCGTCGCTGTCTTTTCTTTTCCATCGTGCTCTTGTTGGCTCTTACTCAAACATTAATGCTTAATTTTACTGCCGCCGCATTTTCATTACTATTGTTTGTTTGAACAATTGTATCGTAATTAAAGCTTGCTGCACATTCGTCATGGAATGTTGCCCCCTGCTATCATCACTGATTCAGACATTCATCACCGTTACATTTGCACTTTTATAAATGCTGTCAGTTACTAAGTCTTCTAGTACAAGAACAAGGAACCCTAATTAAAAAAAATTAAAAGTGCTAAAGCGTGCCAGTAACCACGCTAAACAAAGACCTTAAAAGTCTAAAGCAGACTAGCTCAGCTGCCTGCATAGTTAAACAAAAAAGCCACGTTATTCTTGTCATCTGTGCAAATACTACTGTACAATTACATGTGTACATCACCCCACTTAACCTTGCCAGTTATGTTTTTTGTGTACTTTAGTGCTGAATCAGTGTGTCTTCAACGCTCAGCTGGTCTGGCAAGAAGCTTTTAAGAGCACCATGTTGCTGTGTTGCCTTTATCAATTATACACCAGCACTTCAATTATATATCAGTACATCAGCAGTTTATCTGTGTCATAGACCTTCTGTCTCCCATGACTAAGTGGACCACTCAGCATGACACAGCAGCAGCTGCCTTACAGAAACGATTTTCTCATTTTTTTTTTCTTTATTTTTGGGTTGCAGCTACTAATTAGACAAGCACCACTTTGCTTACTGCAGAACAGCGCAAAAGGCTGTTAGACACAAATATTGGCATGTCAAGGTCTGTGTCCTGTCATGTTTATCCCATTTTATTTGACCTATTTGTTTAATTTGTGTTTTCCTTTCCCTTCCTCCATCCATCCCACCATCCCTTTCTTTTCCCATCCCCAAGGTTCATTGTTTCAGATGTCCACTGAGCCCAAAGAAAGGCCTGATTTGGGAATTCCATGTAAGTTGACGTCTTGTGTTTCATCATCCATTTTCCTTTTGTCTTACTCTGTGTAGGGTGCCATGCCTGCCCAACTGTTACGGGTTCCTTAGATTTTTCCCTAGAGTTTAAGTTAAACGTAGTTCATTAGCTGTAACAGGCTTTAGAGGAGAAAGATTCACGGTACATTGAGCGGATCACTAATAAACCGTAGGGCTGACGTGTAGACAGATGGAATGAAAGTCAGCATCATCAAGAAATACATTGGCATTTACTCGTGATGGACAAAAAACCCAAACTGTGGCTTTGTACAAACTTCCATCCACTGATTAGAGTTTATTTTTATGGGGATGAGCGTACTGCATGAAACTATGCCACAATATCATCACAAATCTTTGCCTGAGAACTAGTGAAGAGAACAGATCACAAGACGAGCAAAACTCTTATCTATTGTTGTAACATAACATGGCAATAAAGCATAAGTCAGAAGTCAATAATCATTCAAGTTTATAGAGTTTATTACATTATATGTTACTTCTATTATGTATCGTTTTACATAACATACACAGCAAATACAAGCATGCGTAGAAAGTCTTCTTCCATTTAAAATGCAGTGCAGAATACCCATAGCCGTCCCTTGGAAATGGCCGCACCACGATGTTGATAGATTCCTTTAATTAACTTGATTTTTTCTTTCTTCCTGCCTGATAACAGTCAATCGATTCAGCACCAGTTCACTTGATTCACAATTTGTGAGTTAGTTGCAGCTGTGGACATTTTGGAGAGTCGCCAGCCAGCACTGAATCATTGCCAGAGAAGGCAATTTGCCTCCGTTCTGAACAGTTACTTTGTGTTTACAAGCTTATTCGGTCCCCTAGAACTCGGTGTGGGCCAAGTATGAATTTTGAATCTGCCTTCCAGTTTTTACCTACTTTCCTTGGAGGATAATTTACAGAGAAATCACCTGGTAATATAGGATGAGTAATAAAAATGAGGGACACTATAGGATTCAAAGGATATATTAAGTCTCTCCTGACTTCCCTTTTTTTTCGATATCTTACTGACATAACGAGAGAAATTTACTATAAGACAGAATCGAGAGGTGCAAGAAGAACCTCTGCCATCTATTACTCCACTTTTACTTCTCTTGGCTGGAGCTCTCAATTTATCTTTGAAGCAATCTATGAGCGTCTGTTATGTGTTCTAATGACTCTCATTTAGGTTCTTCTGAAGCAGTTTCATTGTACAGTGTGCTTTGCGAGATAACTAGTCCCAGACAGATAAAGATACAGAGGGAGCTGCAGATGAGACAGAAACAGCCATAGCTCATTTAGCAGATTGTCATTCTGTTTCTAACGTTCGAAATGCAGTCGGCAACGCGAGCATTGGGACGTTCCATGAGTGGCTTTGAGTCCCGCTAATCACCAAGCTGATCCTGTTTTCTCAGAATATGATAACAGTTGTAACACACATTTAATTTTTTTGTGTGATTTAATAAACCACTTCATATTTACATATTAAATATAAAAAAACGACTGGGAAATATCAGATTAGATACGGCTGGATTTGTAATATGATGTTTAAAGCTTTGATTGTGTTGTATGTTGTGTAGCAGATCTAAAGTATGCACTGAAGTACTTTGGTGTCTGGGGCTGGGATGTTGACAGTGGCTTCTTTGGGTCCTGTTGGGTGCAAAGTGGGGTCTCTGTGAATGTGGCATATTCTAGTGCACTATCTCTTTGGGAGGCAGCATCAATACCTTGGTCTTTTGTTGTGCTCCCCAAGCCGCCCTACAGGTTACTGCGTTTCAGCAGGCAATGTCCTCCCGGGGATAGTTCCTGCTGTGGGGCACTACTGTTGGCATTGTTGGGTGTACATGATCTGCAACAAAGTTTCTCAGCAAAACATTGCAGTCATGATCGGTATTTACCGCACCTGTCAGTGGTTTTAATGTTGTGGATGACTGTCATATAGTGTAACGCAAGGATGATCATTTAAATATACAGTATAACTTGATTCCAGCATACATTTATTACATTTTTTGCAGTCAAGTAAAAATAAAAAATGTAACACTGGGTCAGATAAGCCACGTAATGTACTGTAGACTTTAAGATTTGCTAACTGCCTTCTTTTCAGATCAAGATTTGAATTAGAAATCGATTAATTCTTCAGCCTTGAATGAGCCTGAATGCTTTATTACAAGTTCCGTAGACTCCAGCTACAGTGACATACACTAATCGAGCATAACATTATGACCACTGACAGGAGAACTGAATACCCTTTGACCATCTTGTGACAATTCAGTGTTCTGCTGGAAAACCTTTGGACCTGGCATTCATGCTGATGTTACTTAGACATGTACCACCTACCTAGACCAGACCCGACACCCCCACCCCATAGCAATGAATGTCCAAGATCCCAAACTGATCGAGCATCTGTGGGATTAACTAGAACAAGCCTGATCCACAGAGGCTCCTCCCCTCAACCCATAGGACAAGAACCCAAAGGCCCCCACTAACAGCATTTTGTTACCCCCTGACATCTCTGAAAAGTCACATTTGGTTTGGAGGCACAAGGGAGACCTACCCAATATTAGGAAGATAGTCATAATGTTGTGCTTGATTGGTGTTAAAAGTGCTGAATTAGATCTTTACAGAAAGACCTGTTCTCACCAAAACTTATACCCTATACCTCTTGGCGTAGCAATTTTTATCAGAATATAAGTCTGGTAACACACTATTATATCTTTACCTGCGTTTGTTAAGATCCTCTCACTGTTTGACCACAACGAGGTCTGTGAATCAGTCATTGCAGTCAAGCTGTCAACTGCTTCAAAAGTGAGGATGGTGCTGTCACATATTATTTAATGTGTGAAGGCTCAGAGGCCCTCAGGTCCAAACGGGAAATTATATTAAAAAAATGACGTTACAGTTATCACTGTACGTACGTTCCGTTTGGTTGAAAATGCCATGCGGCCGTTTGTGTCAGTTAAAGACGAGCTCGGCTTGAGGGGATGAGAAGGGTCGGAGGCTGAGCTCTAGATTTGTGTAGAGAGTCACTGATAAAAGTTTGGGATTCATATTTGTGGCCGGCAGACACTGAGGCTGTAATGTTCCTTCTAGATGGGTAAAGTAAGTTGCACTAAAAGGCTCACATTCAGTCTGCTCAATAAATAGCTGCAATTACATTGTATTACAGAGCTCTTATACAATGCTCGAGATCCAATTTATTTATATAGAGAGTTGGGCGCAGTGATAGAATTATACCTTCTGGCTTTAGTGATTCCATTCCATTATTTTAATCATCTTTTTTTTTCTTTTTTTTTTTTCCAATCCTGCTATAGAAGATAAACATAGTCACTGACTGCTGCCTCTTCTCTCTTCCTTTCACCGCTGACAGTTACTTAGAGCGGATGTGTGCGCCAGGAGTGCAGTATGGGTGGTGTTTGCATGTTTCTGTGCCAAGCAAGATCAAAAAGGCAGCTGAATGAGTTTCAAGTAGTGATTGTCCACAGCTCTGCTTTGGATGCAGATCACAGAGAAGATAGAGACGAGCTAATCTGAGTTATCCTTGCCCCCCACCCCCCACCCCACCCCATCCTCCTCTTTAAATCCTCTCTGTGGCAGATTGGACAGACTCAGAGAATGACAAAAAGCTCAGCCAATCAATAGACAGTGATCCATGCTGACAGGGGGGAGGCCGGGACTTCTGTTCCGTTAGCTAATTCTCAGGCCTCCAGGTTTTTTCACATGTAAACACACACACATAGGTAGTCACGCACGTTGGCGCACACACTGCATGTCGCTAATTTCTCTGTGCCAGGTATTATACCCTTTATATCTGACACACAGTGAGGTGCCGCATCAATCAGTCCGCACACCCACTCTATTAAGACTATACACTCCAAACAAACTGAATTTGGCACGCACACGGTGACACTGGCAATAAAATATTTTCGTTTTGCAACCAAAAACCGTTCGGCTTTGGTAGCATGTTCCATCTTGCTCTAACTGTTACAGTTAATTATTCCCATGAAAAGAGGGAAACGTTCAACATATTACATATTTCCTGCTGTTCTTGGGTAGAGTTCTAACATCTAAGTTATCAATGCCAAATGTGCAGATCTCTCAAAACATAATCTACTTAAAAAATTGAATAGATAGCAACAATTTAATTTTGTCCAAGGAGAGTGCTGTGCCGATAGTACATGCACACACAAAGAATCAGTCACAGTCACACATGCATGTATTCCTAAACTGGAAAACACAATAAAAAGCACTGACACACACACACGGATGTCTTTTCACTTCAACATTACATCCAGTTAGATTTTGAGTCGGAGTGGGAACATTTGTGCAAAGTGAGGTCCTCACTTCTTTACAAGACTGTTTGAGGGTTAAGGCTTAGTTTTGGTGTAAAGGTTATAATTATGGTTAAGTTTAGGGTTAGGTAAGGTTTAGACACTTAGCTGGTTAGGGTACGGAGCTAGGGAATGCATGATGTTAATGGATGTCCTCACAAAAATAACCATACAGACATTAGTGTGTGTGCTGTGACCTTTAGTGCAGGACATTTTTCCTCCTATAGAGAGCTGTCAGGTAGCCCTCGCTGTAACATCACAGATGGGATGTTCAAATGTTTCTTTCTTTTCCAGTGATTTATTCTTTATTCAGTTCCTTCCTGGTGTGTCCACTGAAAAGCACATATTTTTAATCTAAATCCAATTCAGTTGGCCTTCCCGGTGAGTGCTTCCAACATGAAGCCGCTTGTCAGGTTCAAGGGAGGAAAAACTCAGGAGATATTCCGGTTGCGCTAAAACGTTAACGTGGACGTGCGTATGTGTGCATGACCGTCCATGCATTCATTGTGTCATCGCTCGCTTGAGTGCTCATAAAAATGAACACAGGCGTACACCTGTCCGTACCTACCCAAACCGCGCTCCCTCCTCATTAGATCTCTGCTGATTTTGTCAGTCTGGCTTCAAAGATCCAAACGCATTAGTCATTCATCCGGGTTTGGTCAAAAGTGCACACCCACGTTCAGTCCCTTTTACAGTCTCCATCTTGCCAGAAAAAAAGACAGCCTATTATGCAAGGCTGTCAGGCAGTAAAAGAACATCAGAATAAAAGAATAGGCAGTTTTCAAACTAAGCAGCTCTTTGCTCTTTATGCAGAGGCACAATGGAATTGAACGATTAAAGAAGCAGAGACATACAGAGTGCAGGAAATCAGCTTCAGCGTTCAAGAAACGCTCCTGCAACACTAGTGCAACTGGATTTACTTAATTTTAAAAGCGTCATTGTAAGTGTCACCCTTATTGAGTTCAGAATAAATGTAATTTTCAAGGAAAGCAAGCTGTTAAACTTGCTAAGACCTGTTTTTAATAAGATAATGGTAGATGTAAACATGGCCTTTGCATACTGATGCGTGCACTCTTTCAGTGGCGTACGTATTATTTTTTATTCACAGTAGCATAGGCATGTTGTTTTTTTTCCAACTTTGATCTACGCTGTTAGCGCGGTAGGTTAGCAGTAAGGAATAATAATAACAAATAAATGACCTTGTAGATTTGTGTTGCTGCACTCTTTCTAATTAATAGTGCTGAGATGTAGGTGGGAGCAAAGAAAGAAAATCTGGGTCAGAAAGAAACCAAAAGAAAAAGGGAAAATTAAAAAATTGTTGGTATCCAACAGTTGTATGTAGGTTACTCAGGCAAGTCGAGGCTCTAATGGGACACGTTGTTTCATTCATCTACAAATCAAACAGACGGAGACAGAGGGAGTCGGAGAGAGAGTGAGGTGTGACTTATGGAAGAGAGAAACATCTAAGAGAGATGGGACATAAACTGATAGATGGTGAAGAAAGGCTTTTTAAGCCCACTGGTATAAAACAAGTCAGTACACAGGCACACACATATTTTGAGAATGCCAAGTTAACTTAAGCAAAGCGTCCCAAAGCACTCTGAAAGAAAATAGCAAAAGTTTAAAATGATACTTTTGTAGCTTCTTGACATCCAATATGCTCTGAAGTCAGGGACCTTCAAGTTAAAGCAAAAAAAAAAAACACATCCCTAAATAGATGAGAGAGGTGATGATCATAATTAAGATCAGGGAGCTGGTACTTAAGAGGATTATCTAATTCTGCTCCCCTTTGGCAAATACAAGGACCTTGATCACAGGGCAAATATGCACGGCGGTGGAGCTGGCACATCGGGGAATTTATAACAAACAGCATCTGAAGGAAGTAGGCAACTGTATGAAGTTAAATCTGATGACCAGATATTTGGCAGCGATCTGAACCCGCTACGACAAACACTGACATTGTCATAAATCTTTTTGTTAACAAAGATCCGGGGCTGTCAACATGAATTCTATGAATATTTTTTGGGACAAGTTAATCTAGAGATCCGCGAGTAAGCAAGATAACTCTGACGGCAGTAAGGACACTGTAGCTGCAGACAGCAGTGTGGTTATTGTAATTGTTTGTACTGACTCATCCGCCCGATGTCCTCTGTATTAGCAGATTAATAGGAAAAAGTGGAACGTGTCCTTCTCAGTTAAGCAGAGCAGCAGATACCGTTTCACTTATAGCAATCTAACACCCAACAATACATTTTACTGTTATATAACACGAAAAAACACAGACAATCCTCACATTTGGACTAGCAAATACTGTTTGTATATAGTATTTTCTTGGATAAAAATGTCAAAATCAATTATTAAAATATTGCTGATGAACCTTAGGATGGCTGACTCACTCATCTACACTACGTTATCTCTATTTCCTGCATTCTGAACAGCTGTGACGAATATACATAATATTTTTTTATGCATTTATTGTGCGCTGCAGTTCAAGACACTGGTTTAGGTCGATTCATACAAGGGCTGACTGTGAAATCTCAAAACCTTCGTAATGTTTCTACTCATAGGACAAAGTGCCCGTAGAGATTTGTTTCACCGCCACCTCAGACCTGACTTGTCTTATGGAAGCTTGAGTGTATGAGGGGAAAGCATGACCCTCACATGTTCAGCTCCCCAGAGACACTAGAAGTGGTTCATAGCTCCCTCAAGTGGTAAATGAGCGACTGGCATCCTCAACACTCGTGACATCTCCCCTATGAATGCATGCGTTCAAGGCACGTGTGAACATGAACGTCTGCTCGCCTCTTCAAAGTACAAAAAAAAAATAAAGATTCTTGCATAATCAGGTTCATGCTTTCTGAACTTGCTCTGATGCGACACCGGCAAATCCTTAAGCAAATGACTCAAGCTGTATGAAGCTAAAAGCCTGTTATCTGGCTCTCAACTTTAAGGGTGGATTAAAAAAATAAATAAATAAAAGATTCCTATACTTCTCTGTCTTCTCCTTAATAGCTGCAGACAAATCCCCCTCCCACTAACGACAGAGGACGCGATTATATGAGCAGCGCTTTAAGTGCGAGACCGCTCAGGCACTTTCATGTAAAATATGTTGCCTTGTTTGTTTTGCTGAAGTGAATTTCTACCTCTTTTACATTCCTTTTTCTTTGCTCTTATCACCTCTCCCGGATTTATCCATCTCCTTATTTCTGATTATCTTCCCTGATTCATTATTCTCTTTCTATAAGTTTCCTTACTTCTCTGTTCTTCCCACTCCACTCCGCTCCCCGCCAATCTTATCCGCCATCCTATATCTTCCTTTACTCCCAATTCACATCTGTTCGCTCCTCCTCTGCCTTTGTGTCCTCTTATCTAGATCCCTCTCCACAGATTGGCTTCCCTCCTATTACTTCCTTATTTTTTATCCCCGCTGCTCTTAACTTGTCCCCTTTCATCCATTTCTCATTACTTCTCTTCTTTATCCGTGAGTGCGGCTCATACCTTTTACCATCCGAATCACCCATCAGTTAAAGTCTCGGCCCTTTTCTCCTGCTTTAAAATATGCATCATGAATGACACCTCCTCCGTTGTTCTCGCTGAAACACCATTAAAGTCTCAGCCGTATTAAAAAAAAAAAAAGGATGTTAGGACCCCTGTAAAATAATTAACAGCCTTATTAAGTTTTGAGAGCTGGTGCATTTTTTTTATTTTTGAAAGGTGTCTCTGTCTCTCTGTCTAGACAAATTATCACATTGCAGAAGCTGGAGGGCTCGCTGAAAGTTTAATTTAAACATATGGAGATTGTACTTTGAGTCTGAATGCTGGTTTGAGGTGAAGCTGGGGCGAAACAGGAGACATTTTTTTCCCTTTATTTTTGTTTGCACTGCAATGCTGCTCCGTTAGAATTCCATAGCTCTTTATTTCCACTTTAATTTCTCCCATCGACCTCCCCTTAAGAAGATCTCTGTGCACTTCACTCTTGCGCCCTGCAGCAGCACCAGTCTTGACGCTGTATCGCTCTTTCTCTCTGTGTCCCCCGCAGCTGCCCCGAGCACGGACGACGTGGCGCTGTACGTGGGCGTCGTCATCGCGGTCATTATGTGCCTGTTCATCTCGGTCATCGTGGCGCTCTTTGTCTACCGCAAGACCCACCGTGACTTTGACTCGGACATCATCGACACCTCGGCGCTGAATGGAGGCTTCCAGTCTGTTAATATCAAAACAGCCAGATCAGGTAATGGATGTTACGTAACACAACACTTTATCCTTGAAGGAAATGTTCAAGAACATCTTTAATAAATTAAGAATTGTCTCTTTTCTCATTTTCAATGTACAATGGCATCTAATCTCTAAATGAGACTGAACACAGAATGAAGGCTTGACACTTGAGTGCTTTACATCGTAGAATGCTGAAAAGGAGGCTAATAAAGGAGGTGCAGCACATGACAGGATTTTCTCTCCACCTTTCAACTGGTGTTTAATGGCAGTGAGATATGCTTAAAAAGCCTTCTCAGTGCTCCATGAAGGACATCCAGACTAATCAGACACTTGCTGTTAAAGTGGTAATCACCACTAGCTATTACCAAATAAGGGCAACCAATAGTGATTAATTATTAAGCCAGGCCCTGTTCAGACCTGTTTATCTGAATGATCCCAGCTGACCCCATCACTGCTGGCCAGTTTCAAGTACAGGCATGAACCTACCCAAGATGCACTGAGAGTGCATTTGAGATCAGATCACTCAATGATTGGAGATTGGTCTGAGCCACTTCTGACCACGCTCTTTCAGCAGTGTGAACACGTAATGTGTCGTGGGGTCACATTAAGGACTGCGTGTTCTTACCATAGGCCATAGAGTTTTGCCTCATTCATTCGGAACAAAGCACACAACTGCAAATTAAAAATGAACGCCTGAAAATGAGAAACGCAAGTGTTGTGGTCGCGAGCGTTTTTTAACATGACTGACTAAACCAAAAAATGCAATACATAAATCTAAACGCATGAGAATCCGTGTGTAATTGCATCTGCATATTTGTTTATGTGGTTGTGCAAAGGTAGCCGTGTGTAGCCAGCCTAAATAATGACCTTTGTCTTGATTTACTCTTCTTATATAAATGAATAACGTAACGTGTGTGTATGCTTTCAGTGATTCAGAGAGGCGTTACAGCTTGTTCCACAATCTCAATCAAGTCCTCATGTGGCTCTGATACAGCAGTAGGTTAGATGTTGCAGCTGTTACAGTACCCTACTGCACACTTAATGATGTTGGAGTTTGTTTTTAGTTTTGCAAACAAAGCACAAAAAAAATGTGATCGAGACGCACGTGGAAACACGCCAGGTGTGAACATTAAAAGCTGTCCAGCTGTGATCAAATCATTCACAACAGATTTTAACACCAAGGGCCTCAGTGCTAATGTGGTCTCGATAAACAGTAATCTCAGTAATGGGCTCAGAGATTCAAACCTTTCCTGCTGCTGCAGCAAATGCGGCATGCTCGTCGGTAAGCCTAGCACTCATAGTCATAGTCGTTCATCAGCACAAGTCAGCTTGTGTTTGGTACTTTCCGGCAGCGGATCGACTCTTAAATTGTGGCGCAATAAAGAGCAGCCACGGTGAGCTGTTAGGTGAAGAGCTTCAGGTGACCTACGGTAACCGCTGTGCCCCGCTGCTCATGGACTCGCCTCGTGCGTCATACAGTTAAATCACGGTAGCTCACAGACTGATAAATTATTGCCTTCTGTCAATCAACAATAGTTTGTTTTGCTGCCCTCAGATTTCTGTGAGCTTCAGTGATAATCCACATCTGCCAAATCAGCATGGACTGAACATGACAGTTCCTGTTTGTCTCTTTTGACACTCTCTCAAAGAGTATATTACAGATTTCCTTTTCTCTTAAATATTTTCACATACTGTGCGCATTCATGAGTGCAATAAAGACTTACAAATGTAGATGGGCACACACATACGTACTGTAAATCGATAGGTGATGCAGAATAACGAGAATAACCCCACGTCCATGGAAATAAATGTACCCGTCTGTCCACTTTAAGGCTTTGATGCCAGCATCATTCAGCTTTTTTCTTCCTCTGCCTCCTGCTGTCAATCTCTGATGCTTTGGATTAATCTGCCTCTACCAGAGACCACTCTCCTCCATCAAACAGTCTCTATCTGTCACTCTCGTTCCGTTTCTTACTCTCTTTTCTCCCTCGCCTCCCATCTGCACATTCAGGTCAATCAAATTTCCTGTTTATCAGCATCCTTTCAGTCTCCGTGTCTCTGTCTTCCCTGAGCTATGTCTCCGTCTCTGGCCTCGCGGCGACTCCGACCGCCGCAGACACTCCCACCACGTTTGTCTTCCCTGTTAAAACGGCGCCATATTTCACTCGGTGCTGTGTGTGCTGTCATTTCTTCCTTACTATGCACATCCACGCGCACTTGATAGCTTACTGGAAAAGGCAGGAACAGTCAGGGAGTTTGTATGAATCAGTTATCCATCCACGGACTCCATTAACTTATGGCCTTTCCTATAAGAAAAATGATTTGTCCAACAGATGACCAAAAAAAAACCCCAACACTTTGAATTCATAAAAAGATTAATAAACTTCCTACACATGAAAACAGACAGTCACGTTTGTGCTTAAACAGACTTGAACTGAAATTTGAATTACAGTAAATTGCTTTAAATAAACAACATAAGTTACCATACTGGTTCTAGTTTACAGCATATCAAAGTCTCCGTTTGGCCCTAATGGGACTAAAGGGAGTCGACTGCAACCAAGATTTAGCTTTAACAACTTTTAGCATTTGCCGTGATGTGTAAGTAGTTTAGTATATGTGTTCATGAGTTCTGGGTGGAGAACTGAAATTCTTCTACAGTTAGAACAAGAAAGCGAGGTCACGGGGTGCAGCGCAAACTGGCTAACAGTGTGTATTCATGTGCTCGCTCGCGTGTGTGCGTACAAAGGTGACACATCTGCATGTGCAGAGGCGGATGACATTTTATCAGCAAAGCATTAGGATGCTTGTCACTCTGCGTTGAGGGACCATTTCCAATTAATAAAGCATTATATCCCTGTATATTTCTCTCTCTCTCTCTCTGTCCCTCTCTCTGTCTCTCTCTCCTTCTCTGTGGCTTTCCGTTAGTTGTTAATTAAATTTCAGCGGGGATGATTTGGCAGGAATACCTGCTGGCTTTAAGGGTAAACAGCCTGGTGATAGAAAACGGGAAAAAGAGTGATAGGTGACAGATGTGTGTGTGTGTGTTAGTGTTGGGGGTGGGGGTGATAATGAGGGATTTTAAAATTAGATTGGATGGGCTCTAGGAGGAAACAACAGGAATTTGGGCTCCGTGCCCAATAAATAAATAAGTAAGTAAATGCAGCCTGGTGCGAACAAATCTAGATTCCTTCTCAGTAGGTGACCGCCTGTCTTGTGATCTCGGTCCCATTTCATTTAAATCTTAAATATTTGTCGGGTTCTCAGATGAGAGAGAGTTGTTTATATGTGGGAGCGCGCTTTGTTGTGTGAAAGTGGTTCAAGCGACATGCCTCAACCAACCCGCAAGAGTGGCTGTTGTTGATGTGTTGAAACATCACTTGGAGCAAGATCAGTTGAATGAATTTAGGTTAAGTTCTGATAGGTGTTCGCCCCGCGACAGACTGCAGACCGGTCCAGTGTCCCCCCCACATTTTGCAAAGGCTTTTTAGTCGCATGATTACAATATGTGTTACTGAGAATTTCCCTCAAGAGATCAATATTAATTTTAACGTTGTCATTGAAGCTGCTGCTCCAGTTACTTTTAAGAACATTAAAAACTTGTGTGGTGAAAGGCATGAGAAGCTACTTGGATTTTTATAGCTAAAATCAACATACTCTGAACACAGTACTTTAATATATTCCAGACACATGGACTAACATGCTGCACTGATTAGGATTCACCTGTTCCAGTTGCCCCTTGGTCTACATTAACCTTTCAGCGATGAGCGCAGAAGGAAACCTCAGAGTGACTTACTGTCCATCCCCGCGGACATCATGTGATATACTGTCTGCACGGTGTGTCTCACCATGCACACCCAGCACGTGCGCTACCGGCAGACGAGGCACATGTTTTCAAGACTGAGCGCTTTTGCAGCGTCCACTGTCGACCACTGTTTGGTGGTGGATACATGTTGTTCTTTTTTATTTATTTATCAGTGCTTGCGTAAGTGTGCGAGTGCATGAGTGGAGGACTCGAGTGTTTGCTCGACATGTATACATGAAAAGTGTCGAGATTAACGTACGTCAGCTGTGTTCGGAACAGCAAAACACACTCTGTAGGCTCAAACCACATCTGAGCCAATGCCGTCGACGGTCGTGTATTTGTTTCCAGCCACGTCAGTCAAAAGTTTCAAAATTATTCATCAAACGAGATGGATCAGTCTGTGACTTTGTTTGAAGCTGAAGCGCAGCCTTACAGACAAGTTCACTCCATGCTGGCTAAGCTGATCAGCACCAGGCAAATCTGCACCTAAATTTGCTGCGACAGCAATAACACCTCAACTGGTAGGGTATGACTAGCATGATGGTTACTGATAGAGATATAGTAAATTGATTGTCCCATTGTCTTGCTTTAAACTTTTATCAGTACTATTAAATATGCAACATCTTACTAGTGTCTCTCTTAAATAAACTTCAGATGTGTGTATCATCGTGTAGATTCACTGTTAGGAACTCCCACAATTAACACCGCCATGTTTTCTGCTAAATCTGCACGGCAGGTTTCGTCGCTCAGACTTATAACGTTGTCCAAATTTAAATATACGGTGTTATTATATGCAGTGTTATGCAGCGTGATTAAACCTCTTTGCGGGGGTGATTGTGGAGATGAAGCCAGGGGCTGATGGCAAAAGACTGAAGAGGATAAAGCCTGACACGAACCCGGGCCGTCCTGTTATACATTAGAGTAGGAGGGAATCTGCAATGCATCTGTGCACACACTGAAGTTTTGTAAATGAAATGCCTTTCAGATGAAGTCTAGGAATTGCTCGTAGAATCTGCACACTCTTTCATCTATCCACCTCCCCCCCACATACACACACACACACACAAACCAAACCCCAGCAACCGTGTGCAGGAGCCATGACTACTCCTTCATCCAGGTTGTGCCCCTGTGTACTGCAATGCATCACGGCAGACACTGATACCTTATCAACAGCCCTGCCTGCCAGCCCTCATCTTACTCCCCTTATTCCCGCTCACCGGTTTTGATACAGTTCCTTCACACCTGTCCTGTACCCCTGTGCGTTGTTAGCCATGCATTCCACTTCATAATGCTGAGGATACGCTCTCTCAGACACTGTTTTTCTGACCCGGTTTGCTTCGATATTGTAAGTTCTCTAATTGTTTCGCCTTGTTTCTTTCCCTCTCCCTGTGTCTCACAGCCGATCTACTCACGGCTCCTCCTGACCTGACAAACGCAGCCGCTATGTACCGCGGCCCAGTGTATGCTCTACACGACGTGTCAGATAAAATCCCAATGACCAACTCCCCTCTCTTGGATCCTCTTCCCAACTTGAAGATCAAAGTCTATAACTCATCTGGTCTGGTCACGCCACAGGACGACCTCGGAGGAGACTTTACATCTAAATTGTCTCCTAAGGTAATGTTACTATTGCATCCCTAAAGCCGATCCCGGTATCCTTCATCTTCTTCTGCTGTAAATCGTTCTGTCTGAGCACAGCAGGATATTCCTCCTTGTTTGTATTTACTCGGCGAGTGCTCACAGTGAGAGATACTAAAACACAGCAGCTACGTATTCCCAGTCACAAAAAGACAAAACAAATTAGTATACAAGCAGCTCAGTGCCCCAGTTTCCTCCCTCTCCTCTGCTGACTACACGGCACGCATACTCGAGCCACTTGTCACAAATAAGGATGAAACTGCTCAGCTTCATCACAGCACCCGTCCTGAGGCGGTACGAGAGCCGAGCCCTCCGCCGTCCCTCTTCTCTCAGATCGGTGCCACTGTTTGATGATTTTATCTGTTAGTTTGGGTGTACTCCCCTTTTAAACCTCCGCTGTGTCTAATGGCTGACCTTGCCTTGCCTGTTTGAAGATTTATTTTTTTATTTTTTTTTTTTGTCTGGTGTCCGTCCTTAACACTCTCAAGCTGATCCTTGTCAGCTTTGTGTGATGCACGAGCAAACCAGTGAATGCCAAGTCCTTAGTTTGCATCTCACTGTGGACATGTTGATGAAGAAATGCTAAGCAGGTCATGTTTTACCAGTTACCCTGAGGTAGTTATAGATCTATAGTAAATCCACCCTATTCCTCAGATGCAACAAGCTCTGCTCTACTGCACCGCTCCTAGGCAGATGCAGATCTTCCCTGTAGCTACGTACGTAGAAAAACCGAAAATAAAGCATCTCAGTGCATACATGCAGTTTGTATTTCAAGTTGAGATTTACACTCAGTACTACATTCTTTCTTCTTATCACCACTCTGACTGTTATGCTTTAAATCCTAGGTAACTCAGTCTCTGTTGGATAACAGCGACACCATGAACCTTCGCAACCAGAGCTTGGCTCGAACACGCGATCCTTCCTGCACTGCTCACGGATCCTTCAACAGCCAGGGAGGACATCTCATCGTACCCAACTCTGGTAAATCTTCCACAAGCAATTACTGTAATGGCTTGTCGACTGTAAATTTCATATAGATTTCGTGTAGCTCCTTGCGCCGTGACGTGAGCAACGGGGTAAATGTATTAGCAAATATTATTAATAGTACAAATGCAATCAAAATTCAAACTGTCGGTCAAGGAGTATTATAGATTTGATCCGATGCGCTTCCTTCAGTAGACGCTGTGATTGCATAGAGAAAAATATCTTGTGAGCACAGTCAACATGCTGTAGCCTTGGGATGTCCTCCAGCTACCAAGATTTAAGAGAAAAGAAAAGAAAAAACTCAGTAGACTCATGTTAGGATTTAAAAGCAGTGGTCGGGCAAAAATAATGAATAATGTAATCTGCTGATAGGAAGCAGCCTTCAAAAACTATAAAACACTGCAGCACATTTTACTTGATATATTTAAGAGACTGTTTTACATGGATTGTCTTAAAAAAATCGTATTCAATAGTTAATCAAGACGGAAAAAAAGGATAATGGTTTGCACGTTCAATAATTCAGTCGTGCACGTTAAAATGAATAAATCCGCTGATAAAACCTATTATTTCTGTCCCCGTCCATGCTTCTCCCCCTGTCCTCCCTCCTGCAGGTGTGAGTTTGTTGGTTCCAGCGGGTGCTGTTCCTCAGGGCAGGGTGTATGAGATGTATGTGACTGTGCACAGGAAGGACAGCTTGAGGTGAGTTTTGTTCGTCTTTCCGCAATTTTTCTTCTCTGTGGTCTCTTCCTCTCTGTTGCTCCCCGTTGTCCCCGTTTTCCTCTTCATCCCCGCGTCTCCCTCTGTGTTCTTTTTGTTACTTTGTTCCCTTGGTCAGTGCATCTCTGTCTGTCTTCTGGGGAGCGGCTTCCCACACCTGTTTGTATGGTTGCGTAGGGAGGATTTCACTGCGTGACATAGCCTTAGGGTGCACAGGAAGAGATGAATCATTATTATTATTACAGTGTGTCCACACACACACCTTCTTTTCTTCTTTTGGCGATTCATTTTGCGGAGGTCAGTTGATATCGCACTTCATATACTAACACAAGAATTAGAATAAAGTTGAGCTGATTAAAATTGAATATCAGATGCATGATTAACTACTTAACATTATAATCTGTGCAATAATCCTTATCATTTGCATTTCTAATTAGATTTCCCAATGTTAGAATCAGTAAAATTGATCAAATGCAGTGCTCTTAAAACCCATTATTTTACAAAATGCAGAACTAATATTGACTGTTGTGCGACCAACTGATTTGTTGTTACCTCTTGCCAAAGAACACAGTGTGAGCTTTTGAAAGCGTATGCAAAGAAATAGCTGTTTTCACAGTAACTAATAGATTAGTGGATATTTTGGGGATTACTGAAATCCTGTTACTTGTCCTAAACCCAGTCCATGAGTGAGGTAGAAAGTCTCTGTGGGACATGAAAGACAAGGAAGAAGATTTCTGTAGCCTGTGTGTTGATGCAGATTTCACACAGGACACTTATTTGAGGGGCGGGATTTATTATAATTTTAGATCCAATGAGCACTACAAAGCAGAATTTCATTAGCACACACTGAAGTGCAGTTTCAAAAACATGACAAATAAAACCAGTGCAAGCAAATGAAAACACCTTCATCATCCATTCCTTTCCACACATGTGCCTTAATGTGATATGACATGGTGGACTCCATAGAAGAAATGCTACTCTATGTAGATGTGAAGAACCTCAATCCAAACTAACACAAACACAATAATTCACAAATATTGGTCCATTAATAATTTGGGAGACCCAAGACTTCAAAGCTCTTGCAAGACTGAAAGTCTGATTCTCACACCTACATCAGAGTTAGATGATTTCCAAAGGTCCCTCTTCCCAGCGACGCATTCTAGCTGGCTTTGCCTCTTCCCCTGATGTCCAAGTTCCTCCCCCTGTCTCTACGGCTGACCCTAGCCACCCTACAGAGGAAACTCGTTGTAGCCCCTTGTACATGTAATGACATTCCTTCAGTCATTACCCAAAGTTTGCGACCATAGGTGAGGGTTGGACCGTAGATTGACTGGTAAATCGAAAGCTTGGCCTTCTGGCTCAGCTCTCGCCACAATGGTTCAATATAGTGTCTTCAATACTGCAGGCCGCCGCATTGAACCAACTATCCATCTCTTCCTATTCTGCCATCACTTGCGAACAGCCCCCAGAGATACTTAAGGTCCTTCCCTAGGGCATTTAGTCACCCCCACCCCAACGTGGAGAACAATCCACCATGGCCTCGGACTTGGAGGTGCTGACTCTCATCCCAACCGTCATGTATCCTGTCCCACGCACCCATTCCAGCTACTCTATCGGTCAATAGCGATCGATAAGAATTAGCCCCCCATGCAACGCGCCACAGTATTTCTAAAAATCAAACGTCCTCTGTCTTCATCTCGCTCGATAGCTGGCAAGTAAACCTCACACAGCCGCACTGACTTATCTCAGCAACACTTGGGGGATCTCGATCATTTGGCTTAGCTTATTAAGATCTCAGCCTTAGATTTCAGTTTTGCTGCAGAAAGAACAGCTCGGACCAGCTGTTTTCTCTATCCGAACGATAAAATTTGCATAACATCATAATCAATAAAGCTGTAATTCATTAAGCGACGACCTCTGCATTAGGGGTTAGCGTTAAAGTGTGCTATAGTCTGAGTCATACCGTTTTTATCTCTTTGTGTCTTCTACCCATGTGAACCCTTCATGGGTCAATAATGAGCTTCAGCAGCTGAGTCGATAATGCTGCTGAGGATTAGTACTCCCCTGACACGAGGTGAGCTAGAAAGAAAAAAAACTCTGAAATCATTTAGATCCATCTTCTCTATCTTTATGGGCTCTTTCACAGTCAATACATACTGTAACTTCATGAACATGAGGAATAATGGATTACACAGGCGGCTGCCTTGTGTGTGTTGTTGTGTTTGAGTGTTGCTTAAGGAATGTGGTTCCGCTTTTCATTTTACCAATGAAAGAAAGCATCTAAATAATAAATAATAATGGAGCTTACTATGTTTAATCTCATCTCACGGTTTTTCCACTGTAAAAGGGCCTGGAGTATTCTGTCGGTGTTCTTTACACTAGTCAGCAAGTGCTTGGGGGTTCCAATACTTGATGTACAACAAAAAGCGGGAGAGTCTATGATCAGTAGTCATTTATTTTCTGCCTGTGAGCAACGAACCACTGACTCCAGCTGAGGCTAACTACACTAATCAGCCTCTGATTGAGTTTGTGTTTCCCCCAATCTGTTCTGTTCTCTGATTTTCGATGTCCTCAAAGGTAATCTAACCCACTCTCGCCTCACTGTCCCACTCCCTGACTCATCAGCCACAGTGTTTTTTTGAAATACTACAAAAAAGGTGTTAGGACACGTGAGGCTCAAAATAAAAATGCTCAAAATAAATACAAAAAAGAATATCGGGGGCTTTACTGAACATCAGGCATCAACCAGTTTATTTACTATGTGTTGTGAAAGTTCCCTCAGCCAGGGAAAAACTTTCCTGTCATCCACACTTGAGTTCTCCACAGCATCCTATTAGTACAAAGCAGGAATGGAACTACTAGCTATGCTCCATTAGGATGCACAGGAAGCCTCTTGAGTGAGCCAACATGCCAAACATCAAACTCTAGACCCGGCTCATCTACTGTAAATTAACACAGTCACTATAAATGTTATGCATTCTGCTGTCGGTCATGCTAAATGACTAACAAACTGGGGATTGGGGATGTAAGTGTCCAGGTACTTCTTGGTGGCCCTGTAAGAGTTACGTAACAAGGCATAGATCGTGAATGAAACCAATAAAGCTTTTGTCAACTAAAAAATGAATGCAAATAGCTCCCAGCAGAGCAGCCCTCCAAACACAGTCGTCGTTTTCTCTCATTTCACCTCAGTGTTATCTGTCTCCTCCAGACCCCCAGTAGAGGACATCCAGACGGTGCTGAGCCCAGTGGTGAGCTGTGGACCTCCAGGAGCCCTGCTGACCAGACCAGTGATCCTCACCATCCACCACTGCGCTGACAATGTCCAGGAAGACTGGCTCATACAGCTGAAGAATCAACTGGCTATGGGAGAATGGGAGGTGAGTGTCAAACACTGTGTCGTCTGTGTGTGTGTGCGTGCTGTGTATGTTGCTGTAATATGCTGCTTGTAAATTATTCCGTTCTGTCACCTTGCTCCCAGCGAACAGTGGCTAATTTAAATTGAAGATACATCCAGATACTTGCAGAATACATGCAGCTAAATAGTCCGAACAGAAAGAAGTCTGTAGAAAACGATGGCACACCCGCACACAGTCGCAGCTAAATAATTAATATATAGACATGCATAGAATACACACACACAGATAATATGCACACGGATAGACTCGCCACCTGAACTGCACAAACACACTTTGCATTCGGTGAGAGAGGGAGAGGAAAAGGAAGAAAAGGAGAGAACATTTGGTAAACAGAAAGTGCCTACAGGCTAATAGACAAGCAGGGGGTTGAAAACTCCTATCAGAGGCAATTTGTTATGCTCCTGCCATCCTCCTCTTCTCTCATCTCTCTTCTTATGTTTCCATCCCTCCTTTTTTTTCTGCCCTTCTCTTTCTACCTCCTCCCGTGTCTCTCGGCATGAAGTCTCTACCTCAGCAATCTATTGTGTGTGCGTGTGTGACAGTGGGCTTGCGTGCAAGCATGTGTGTGTCCTTGTGTGTGGGTGTGGGTGATAAGGCTGTCTTGCAGCATCACTGTGTCTACAAGGCCCCCGTATGCTGTCTTGTGTTGCTTATCACAGCTCAACACAATGTCTCTGCACAATTAGCCATGCATACGATTCTCTGCGTGTGCGTCTTCGTGTGTGCAAGCGTGCGTGCGTGTGTGTGAGAGAGAGAGAGAGAGGAGCACTGAAAGGTTTCCGAGCAGAGTGGGTAAAGACAAGAAAAATGAAAAGTGGAATTTCATCAGGAAGTCGATTTGTTTTTCTCTTATTGCAGTAGAACATCCATTTCCCATCAGAAAGTTTTCCCCAAAAACAGGGAGAGGAAGGTAATTGAATTCCCCTCATATCAGGGGGGAGCAGCCACGGTTGTGATTACCAGTAATAACAGATTCATACCATATTGCTTTCCTACCTCTTTGTATTGATTCGGCTCATCTGTAGGAACACAACTCCACATGAACTGTGATTCAGAACTCAATATTTGTATCACACGTGTGTGTGTGGGTGTATGTGTGTGTGCACTTGTATGTGCACTTGTTTTTATTAAGTTATGGGGGCCAGTTTTTCATGGAACACTAATGATGTGGAGTCGGTTTGTCATTTTAAGACCCTTAACCCTTTTAGCCCCTCAGCATTTTAAAGGTTAAATCCCATTAAGACTTGATTTAAGAGTAAGGACTACAAATAGGTTATATTAATGAGTTTGTGAGGAGGATCCAAAGGCATTGGCACTACACACACAACATACACTAATCAGGCATAATATTATGACCACCTTCCTAATATTGTGTAGATCTCCCTTGATCTCCCCAAAACAGTTGTGACTCGTCAGAGAATGGACACGGGCCTTTTGATGGTGTCTGGCAACAGAGTGTTGTTAGTGGGGGCCTTTGGGTCCTATGGGTTGAGGGGAGGGGACTCTGTGGATCAGGCTTGTTCCACTACATCCCACAGACACTTGAATCTTTGGGATCTAGGGAATTTGGACAGCTTGTGCTGTTTTTCATGTTTTTTGAGTTGTTCCTAAACGGTTTTTGTGTGTGTCTGTATCAGGCTGCATCCTGCTGGGGATGGCTGCTGCCATCAAGGATTGTCATTGCTATGGGGTGGGGATGGCTGGTCTGGTCTACGTGGGTGTTATATGTCTAAGTAACATCCACATGAATGCCAGGTCCAAAAGATTCCCAGCAGAACATTGAATTGACACAAGATTGTCAATGCTATTTACTTCTCCTGTCAATGGTTTAATGTTATGCCTGATCGGTGTAGATCCCTGCCCAACTAATTGCAGAGTCAGTTGTCAAAATAAGAACTCAGACAGCCTGTGCATCCTCCCTCAAACCAAAGCACCATATGGATTTATGATAACTAACGCTGATAAGGCCTAAGGGCAGCAGATCATCATAGTAGCATTGGGCGCACTTTACAGCCAACAGCTCAGAATAAATGTTATCCTTACCAACACCTAAGTTTACTTTCAAGAGTCATCCGTACAATTAGGCATGGATTTAGTGCTGTTCAGCGTCGTGAACACACTGTTTATTGTCCTATTTAAAAGACCCACGAGCAAAACATTTACGGTTGGCTTTTTCCTATTAAAAATAATCCTATATAGTTAGCAGGGCTCTGTGCACACGACTCCTGCAATTACGTTGAACAATACCTGTTTATAGCAATGGAATGCATCTGGCACAGACCGCAACCTTGCTTACTCATGGGCTGTTTGCACTAGTGGAAATTGGCTCCCAATGCAAGTCCAGTTGTGGTATGCTAACAGACAGCCTGTGGCTTGATGCCCGTATATTCTTAAGTAAAGCCTGTGTCCAAATAACAGCCAGGTTTTAACAATGGTGGCTTGTACGAGCAAATGAAAGCCAGTCCCAGTTAAACAGAGAAAACAAAATTAACTTAACACTGTTTTTTATCAGTAGAACATGGCTGTGTCCTTCTCAACTCTGCTGGTGTAGATCATGCTGTTGTTTTTAATGCAGCTTTTATATAGGAACAGACTGAATGTTGAGCAACTCCACTGTTCAACTGAGTGAGTAAAGGCTCACACGTTAACTTCAGCTACAGTACTTGAGAGCGTACAATATACCACTCTCAGCCTCCCATCATAAACCCAGCATGTGTGTCTGAAAGTGTGTGTGACTTTTTGTGTCTCTGTGGTCCCTGCAGGATGTGGTTGTAGTGGGAGAGGAAAACTTCACCACCCCCTGCTATGTGCAGATGGACTCGGAGGCATGTCACATTCTAACAGAGACACTGGGGACTTACTGCCTGGTGGGCCAGTCAATTGGCAAAGCAGCCGCCAAGAGGCTCAAACTGGCTGTTTTTGGACCCGTCTCGTGCACAACTTTGGACTACCACATCAGGGTCTATTGTCTGGATGACACTCAAGATGCACTCAAGGTAAAGTATTGCAACTAAATAATTCAGTAAAACAATATATGGGCATACATACACTATACAGTACATACTATGGATTATATACAGTATTCATGTACAGCATACCAAGTTTTATCTAATCCTTTGAAGAGAGAAGGTGTGTGATATTTTAGGCAGTGCATTGTGTTCTTTGGTCCTGTGAGGGATTTGTTCTCTCTTGGACCACCCATACTAAAGTCCCTCCCTCTCAATTTGCATTTGAAATATACATGCATTATATCTTCAAATGAAAGGATTGCATGGAGCCATAAATAGAGGAGTCTTCACCTCTAGTCTTCTGGAAATGAGCAGAGAATCGGTAAACAGAACGGGGTCAAGCAATGTCAAAATAACAATGCTCTGGAATTTAAACAAATGCACTGGAGGGACCATCTGATACGGGAGATTAGCATTGGTAATTTATGCGTGCTGTGATAAATCAAGTGTCGGCGCGGCACGCGGCCATGCACACGCTTACACAAACATCAACACACACTCTGTTTAACCAGTTCAAACAAGCAGTTGTTGGTTAAAAACAAAGTTCAGAGGTGGACTTTTTAATGATGGAAACTTTGTGTTGTATAATTGACTGGTTGGCGTTTCACAGGGGAAGTCTCCTGGGTATAGCTACAGTAGAGCTGCCGTGCACAAAGTGCTTGTGAAGAAGGAATTGATTATTTTGAAAAGGATGTAGGAGGCATCAGAAGTGTACTGATGACTTATCATAAGAGATAGAAGATGTTTGTGTGCGTGTATTCTCACTAGAAATTCAAGAAACCATTAATATGTAGTTGCTATGTTTACAGTTGTGCACGCTTGCATCTCTGATGGTTAAAGACATTTTTTGTACCTCCCCCACAGAGTACCACAAGACTGAGTATGTAATATATTATTAAAACATCTGCAGCAGGGTTACTTTCTTTCCTTCTTAAAATGGAAAAATACATCATAATAGTTTTGCATGTTTGAAATATCAGAGATCAGAGATCAGAACCCCTCAACAAGTACATTGTATTGCCCTTTGAATCTGTGGTGGGATAGAAGTTACGTTATTTTTTAAAACTCTGAAGAGATGATGTGATGTAATGAAAGAAAAATATGACTTAAGTTTACTTCTGCATGTTAGTCTCATAAGTAATACAGCGCTTTAAGGTTATATCACCAAAATAAGTTTCATTTTACAGTCTTATATTAAAGATATGCTTCATTTCTTTTTATGTATCTCACAACAGCAGCGCATTGACTGGTAGTGCATTATTAATCAAGTTTTTATTGAGCCTCTTAATGTGTCTTTTCAGTTTTGCCCAGTTAGCATAGCTAAGTTTTGCTCTAATTCGGGGAACGCAACTATGTAGACGTGTGATGATGCGTCAGTGAAAACTTTCATGTGTTCCAAGTGTTTTTGCAGTTAATTGTCTGCAGTAATTATGCAGGATAAGGGCTCTTTTGCAATCTCAAAAATAAACGGTTCATTGGGGGAGATAAAGCAGGAGCACGCTTGCAAAAATGCATTTCTCTCTTTGGGGCTTTTGTGTAGGAGGTTCTTCAGATGGAGACCCAGATGGGAGGGAAACTTCTGGATGAGCCAAAGACTTTGAACTTTAAAGACAGCACACATAATCTGAGACTGTCGATCCACGACGTGCCGCACACACACTGGAAGAGCAAACTGATCGCTAAATATCAGGTGAGAGGATTGCACATACGCATGCACGTGTACACTCTGACAATTTACAAGTTACTTGATACAGTCAGGTACCACGTAGAAAATATCAAAATTAGTAGTTCTGTGTATTCTTACAAACAGAGGGGCTATGGAATGGCTTTGTGTGAATGTGGCATGTTTTTGGCAAACTGTTTTTGCAGTTTTGAGCATTAAGATTTATATTCTCATAAAAATAATCAATAAGAAAGCATAAAGGTCTCATGTAAAAAAAAAACGCTAGGTGTAATTTATGGCCTATACTGCAGCCAGCCACCAGGGGGAGCTCTACTTGATTTGGCTTCAGTTTTGAGGAGCAGTTCATCTTTATAGATTCTATGGCATAGCCAGGAAAATGGCAAAGAATCTTAATGCACATGTTACAGGGACTCCATTAACCCCCACCATAATCTTTTTCTAATCGTAACCAAGAAGTTGTGTTGCCTAAAGCTAAGCAAACAATAGCTGAAAATGAAATAGTAATCTAATAATCCCAAAAAGAATACTGAGTGAACTGCTTAAAGGAGCAATGTGCAAAACAGGACATAAGCCCCAGCCTCCTAGATGAAAGTTTGGTCTTGTCATACATTTAATATCTTCTAGCAATCCCATATGTTGTTTTGGGAGTCACTGGTCAATCCCCCTATGTTTTGTTGTTTATGTATGAGAACATGTTTATCAGAATCATAGGCACAGCACATGGTTGAGAAATGCTTTAACCCAAAATAAATGATCTTGCTAAAACACGCATATCATTTTCTGCGCGCTCTAGGAGATCCCCTTCTACCAGGTGTGGAGTGGCAGCCAGAGAACTCTTCACTGCACCTTCACTCTGGAGAGACTGAGCCCGGCCACCGCAGAGATCAGCTGCAAGCTGTGTGTACGGCAGGTTGAAGGGGAAGGACAGATCTTTCAGCTCAGCAACACATTGGAGGAGGTACGTTTGTAGACGCTGACTGTGCATGCACCAAAACACTATGAAACTCTTTGTTTTTTATGTCGGTCGAACAAGATACAAGTGCAGGAGGCAACTTTTACACACACTGGCTGAATGAAGTCACAGAGAGAGAGGAGAGAGAGAAGAATTCATTTCCCATCCTTCTTCTGACGTTTTCATTCCTGTATTCCTGAACCAAAGGTCCCAAAGTCACCAAGTTTTTTCTCCATCTGTCAGACAGCCAGAGTTCCCGCTATGGCTCTGTGACACTGTTCAATCATTCATGCTGGGGCTAAAGGTCACACACGAGTGGAATAACTTGCCTTTGATTTTGCTTGGCCATGTAACCGTGCCATCCCTGAATGTGCATTAGTGTGTGTCTTTGTGTGAAAGGTTTGGGTCAGAAGTCAGACGGTTATTTTGGAATGTCACAGCGGCTAGGGTCAGGGTTAAGAGCCTTGTACGTTGTCTTATATTATTATTTTTTTAACCCTTATATAACTTAACAAAGGATGATAGATTTTCTTTAACGACACATTTAGGAACATTTTCAGCAGAGGAAGCAGATAAAACATATTCTTCACGCCTCCAGCAAAAAGTGCAAAATGAGAAGCGCAGTCAAAGAGTGTAACCTACAAGAAATTATCACTTTACTTTTTTGCCATCCTGGCATCATTTTTAAGCCGTCCTCTCCATGGATATGCACTACGCCTGACTGATATCAGACTTTTGAAGACAAACTGATTAAGATATATCAGCAGAGATTCTGTACCTTACCAAATATAAACTAACAGAGTTTTAATGAAATGTAGTCTTCAGGATGATGCTGATGATGACAAATCTGCCAGCACTGCAGGCGGAAAGTCATACAGCTTCTAAACTTTTGCAAACAGAATAACATTTCTGTGTCACCTAATCGCCTTTTATATGTTTACGATGAATTAATATTGGCTAAATTCACAAATCAGTTCTGCTGACAAACTTTTGTTCTGGATGTTACTTAGACATGTACCACCCACCTAGACCAGACCAGGCACCCCCACCCCATAGCAATGACACTTCTTGATGGCAGCAGCTATCCCCAGCTGGATGCAGCCTGACACAGACACACACATAAAAACGCCCTAAATATTCACTAGATCCAAAACTGATCATGTATCTATGGGATGCACTGGAACAAGCCTGATCCACAGAGGCCCCTCCCCTCAAGCCACAGGACCCAAAGACCCCCACTAACAACACTCTAGGACACCCTCAGAAGGTCCATGTCCATTCCATGAGTCATAACTGTTTTGGAGGCCAGTATTTTCAAATAGCGTCACTTTGCGAAGACTTTTTTTGTATGCGTTAATTATATTGTTAGGTCTTTATCCATTTAGAATAGTCCTTACCTAGTCCATCATCTTACTGGTTGTTAAGTGTGATAGCTGGAGCTGAATATCTAATTTAAACTTCACTGAGTCTCTTTGTGTGTGCTGCGCATTAAGTGAAACGCTGTAGACCCTCAGTGTCGAACGGCGGAATGTAAAACAGGTTTAAAGTGTTGATTAATTTAAGGGAGACATCCCTCTGCATCAGTCATCGAGTCTCCTGCAAGCAGAGAGCTTTCTCCTGTAAATTGGGGCTAAGTAGATGCAGTAAATAGTAATCATTCACATCAACATCGGCAGTTGTTGTTTCCCTCCGCCAAGCCACATTCATTACGCCGCTGCCTCCTTTCAGCCCAGGAGTGGCAGATTAATGGGATGAAGGTTCAGAAAGAGACGGAGATCGACGGCGAGGGGAGTGCTAGGGAGCGGAATTTTGTGTATGTTTGCCGCTTCTATTAATTAGGAGACTCGCGTGTAATTAGTCACACTGAGGGCAAGGAGTGGCGAGGCGAGAAGGATCAGTGCCCAAAGGACCAAGATAGAGATGCATTTGAAACAGAAGAATAATAAAGTGAATTTGCCCATGGATACGCAACATAAGAATTTCTAATACACAGTCAATAAAGATATGTATGTTCTTCTGTCGTTACTGCAAATTACACACTGCAGTATACAACAATATGCAAAAGTGAATTATTTAACCAAGACTTGACCAGGTTCCTTCTGTCTTTCTAGGAGGTCCAGTGCATAGACACATCCCTGATGGACCCTGCAAGCAATATCACAACTTTGGTGGGGCCCAATGCCTTCCGCATTCCTTTATCCATCAGACAGAAGTTGTGCGGCAGTCTGGACGCACCGCAGACCAGAGGCAATGACTGGAGGATGCTCGCCCACAAACTCAACCTGGACAGGTGACACATGCGTTCATTTGGTGCATGCTTCTTTTGGTTTTATGCTCGATGGTTTGATTTGAATCCTCTTTTAGCCAAGAAAAGGTGGTTCATAAAACAGGATGAGACTGGGGATATCGCAGGGCTAACACAGAGAGACAGACAACCAATCACACTCGCATGCACACCTATGGCCCAGTTTAAATCACCAATTATCCTAAACAAACATGTCTTTGGACGGTGGGAGGAACCCGGAGAGAACCCACGCAGACACAGGAAGAACATGCAAACTTCACACGGAAAGGCATAATTATTCAAATCATATTAATTGTATGTGATTGTCTATTATAGTCAAATGCATTTTTACAAAAAAAATGATCAATAAATAAATAATCTGGTCACTCAGTGTAGTTCAGTATTTTTAACCTACAGTCCTGAAGGATGAGTGCAGTACTGCCAGACACCCACACTACAAAATAAAGTGACAGCAAATCTTCTATTTGCATTTGACTCATAGGTAACATCCTTAGAGCCCCTGTCCACACATGCGCCTCTGCATGATTCAGTCTGCAGTTTCATTTACCAGCAGCTATCGAAGCAGAGCCAGATATTGAGAGGATAATTGGGCACAAGTGCACATCATTGTCCCAACAGGCAGTCGACTCATGAAGCCCCAAACATTCTCGATCGGCGGGTGAACAGCTAGCCAAATTGTTGTTTACTTCCACATTTCTGCTAAAAAGGTACTATTCAAAAGGCCCGTAAAATGCTCCAACGAGGAAACATCGTCTTTTATCCTCTCTGCTCTCGTAACTGCAACGTCATGCCTGTTTGACTCGCGCCTTGCCGTCTCAGCCACCTATCTTCAGGTAACATATGAACGGTACAGAAGTGCTGGAAACCGGAGCTGCACCCAGTGTGACACGCAGCAACACAAACATTTGCACAGCTTTAAAAGAAATGGTCTCGCACACATGAAAAAGGTCGATGTCATTCTGCAGGTTCACTTAACAGTGGGATACTCCTTATCATCCACTGCAGACAGACAGACTCTAAAGTCGCAGTCACAGAAGGCGAGACAGAAAGGAAGATGGAAAGGAATGAAATTTGTTGCATTAGATGTTTTGAATGAGAGAAAATGTGTAGGAAGAGAAACTTACAGAAAGCAGGGAGGACGTGACGCACATGTCGGTGGTTCTGTTTAAACACTACCACAATGTGCCAGCAGTACAATCACAGGATTCGCAGAAGAACAGAAAGTCTCATTTTTACTCCCGAGAGACTCAAATCTGATGGCTTTTGTACTTCAAAGCAGCGCTGAGATCTTTGTCACAGATGGCTCAGCGTCAGACTTTTCCTCTGCAACCACTGCGCTCTTGACTCTCGACGTCTGCAGTACTTACCAGCAGAAATTCCCAGCTGAGTTGTTGGCACAGTTTTACGTTTAAATGCCTTTTTTTATTTTTGAAAGTTTGACCTAAACCTACACAATGGCAGATTTTCTAAAGAGGTTACACCTGCCACATTTCACTTAGGTTACTATTCTTTGCACAATCCATCATGTCGTATTGAATGAATCATTTTTTGTTATGGTTAGTTCTTCTTCCTTAAAGGGGAACTACTGTTTTTTTACAACCTTATTTCTGGCATTAAATACGATCGTTTACTCACCCATATAACTTTTGTGTCATTTGTAGTCGTTCAGAATATAGCGGAATATGCGTATATCCATATAGTGGGAGTGACTGGGGCACCGAAACGCAGCCTCTAAATAACGCATTATCTGCTGCGAAACTCGTTCATTTCACCAATATTTTATTATGATACGCTAGTGCTATTCCCCGTTAAGTCCAGAGTTACCTGTCTATCTAAGTCGACATCCGCAGCCTCAGAATCAAAAAAATATTCAGCCACATGTTGCAAATAAACTAGCAGTAGCACATTACAGGCAAACAAGCTCACCGGCGCTCAGAGATGACATCATCCAGGTTAGTAGGTCAATCTACAGACCCCAGATGATGGTAACAGGTAACTCCAGACTCAACGGGGAATAGTACTAGTGTATCATGACAAAATATTGGTGAAATGAACGAGTTTCGGCAGATAACGTGTTATTTAGAGGCTGCGTTTCGGTGCCCCACTCACTCCCACTATACGGATGTACGCCGCGCTCCACTAGAGCTAAATATATTCTGAACGACTCCAAATAACACAGAAGTTATATGGATGAGTAAACGATCATATTTTATGACAGAAATAAGGCCCAGGTTGTAAATAAACGGTAATTGTAAGTCAGCTGTTTTTTAAATACTTTGCAGTTTGTTTGTTTGTTTTTCTTTTGGCACATCTGTTGCATTTTCAATCAAGTATACTCATTCTCTCCATGATTTTTTTTTCCTCTTACCAGGTACCTGAACTACTTCGCCACCAAGTCCAGTCCAACAGGCGTTATCCTGGATCTCTGGGAGGCCCAGCACTTCCCCGACGGAGACCTAAATGAATTGGCTGCCGTGCTGGAAGAAATGGGTCGCCATGACAGTAACCTCGCCTCCATGACAACGGAACACTGACGAAGCACCGCGGTTACCATGACAGTGACAGAAATCTCGAGATCATTACACGTGAATTCTCCGCGGCCGATACTGCAGCGAGGGCGATGGACAAATTAGACGGGAGCAAAAGAAAAGTTGTCACCATGGTGACTGAGCACTGCTTAAGTACCGTGGCAGTCATGCCCACATGGCAACGTATAGATGGTGCCGGTGCTGGAACCATGTATGTATCTTTGTGTGTGTGTATTTGCAAGATGTTGCAGCAGTGCCGTGCGTGACGAAAAGGAGAGATAACCCTACCTAACTATCAGGAACGAACAAAACATACACACGCCTAAAAAAAAAAAAAAAAAAAGAAAAAGACAGTGTCTGTAGTAACACCAGTTGTTCTCTTGCTCTTAATTTCATTCGGTACAAAGAAAAGTGTAGAAATTTTAAAAAAAGAAGATGAAGCTGGCCTTGAAAGCCTCTAAGAAAGGATCAGCTTGATAAAGGGGAGAGAGGGTAAACTGATTACGCAAGAGTGGGAGAAGGTAGATTGAGGAAACAGAGGGTGAGCTAAAGACTCTGTAGAGACGTGAGAGCAAACACGGAGAAGTTAAACTGATTACAGAAGAGAGGGAGGACACAAACACAAAATGATGAAAGCGCCGA
Organism: Planiliza haematocheilus; assembly: GCA_005024645.1. Lineage (NCBI taxonomy): Eukaryota > Metazoa > Chordata > Actinopteri > Mugiliformes > Mugilidae > Planiliza > Planiliza haematocheilus. The sequence goes on along the minus strand of SRSE01001388.1, from coordinate 3,340,779 downwards.
TCATCCGGATGGAAAACGGATAATGAGGGGAGAGGTAAAGGGGGGGGAGGCGGGGTGGGGCTACTCTTCTCTCTGCGAGCCTTGGCTGTACGTGTTTGCCAGTACAGTTTGTTGTCTTTATATCGTTTCTTAGGGAACGCTCTACGTATTCTGCTGTCCATATGTGTGGATCATTTCAGAATTTGCTACACGGTGAATTTCACTGCAGGGTCCTGTCCAGAAACAAGCCAGAGATGACAAGTTTACTCCCTTTTTTTTTTTTGGTTGATATCGGAAGGAACGTTTAAATACGTTGTAAATTGTGGTCGTCTTACGAAATACTGCGGAGATGAAAAAAACCTTAAGGCAACATGTTATCCATGCCTCTAATTTTATTTAACAAGCCAACCCAAAGAACTAAGTCCTCCTGAGGGATGCAAGTACTTTTATTTTTGCATTTTAGTTAAATAATACTTTTGAAATTCTTAAATAATATATAAGGCTTAATATAATCAGAAAAAAAGTCTCAAAATGCCAAACTATTAGTTGTTAGATGTTAAATGCTTGTTTTGAAGGAGCCAGCCACGCTCCTGAAGCTGCAAATGCGTCTCAGACTAAAATCAGGTGCCCTCGTGTCACCTGCAATAATTCTGCTCCTTCACAAAGAGAAGCTGTTAGGTGATTTTGCAGACTGCGCAAATCTCGACTCATTTGGTTTGGCTGACCACAACCTCAAGTCCAGCAGCAGTCTCTCTCTGCTACGCCGCCTGGCTTGTTTGTGGACGGGCTCTGACTCAGACAAAAAAAGAAATAAATAAAAAAAAATGAGAGAGAGAGAAAGCAGAAATAGAGAAACCAGAAGTGAAAAGGTGTTTTTTTTTTTAAAAAACAAAAACAAAAAATAAACGTAACATACAAAGTACCAGAGTATTATGTGATTGAAAACAGCTGATATCACTCATTGCCGCCAAATGTACCCAATATACTGAGTTTATGGATACGTATTTTATTTTAGTACAGTATATTTACAGTATATTCTTTTCATATTTTTGGTGTCCCTTCATTATTCAAGATGTCAGTCATGTTATCTGCCGTTGGGCCACGTGTAAGTTGTGATCACCATGGTGACTTTGCTGGTCACTAGCACCATCCAGTGGCCTTTGAAAAACAATGTTGTTGTTTTTTTGTTCGTGTTTTTTTTGTTTGAAATGTGTAAATACATGATTATCATGTTCATCCTAATGACCTTGTATTACCGTAATATTTTTTGTTCAGTGATCATTATTATTTACATTAACATTACTATTATGATTTTGCCATTTTAATGTGTTAATAGGTGTGAACTCTGTAGTGTGTGTGTGCGTGTGAGGTGGAGGGGGGTTTGATCTGCAAGATGAGTCCTTTGACCTTTTTACTTAAACCGCTCTGTGTCCGCAGCTAACATTCCAACTCACCGCGTTATTTGTCGGGAAACAACAAAAAAAAAAAAAGTCGCTAATTAGAGCTAAAAATCATCGACGTGGGTAAAAGGGGCCTGTGTAAAATGAAGTGTAATATATTTGTGTTTTTGCAGAGCAACGTTGTCGAATCAAGGCTGGCTTTCAAATGTATGCACTGACTCGGGTCAAGGGTGTCTGATATATAAAAAAAAAAAAAAAAAGAAGAAAAAACAAAGGTGTAACTTTAATTTCCCAGCTCGGAGGGAAGCCTTACTTTTAGCGGCTTTTGCATAGTTGCCAGAACGCCCCTGGGGACATTAACCGTGTTCACCGTGTAAAGGACAACTGGTTCAGTTCAGGAAATGCATGTAAATTATAGAAAAATCGGGAGCGAAGCTATTTCTGTTATGAGTTATGGAGAGACGCCATATGAAACTGAACATCAGGTATGTAGAGGAGATACAGAGGAGGATACTGTTAAAATAAATAAAAAGGCGGAGGTTAACCCCGATACAAAAGGTTAGATCTTTACCAGGTCATGGCTGATTACATCTCGTGTCCGTCCACGCAGGAGGAAACCTTGAAGCATTGATTTTTCACATTGATTTTTCTTCCTTTGTTCAGCTTTAAGATTACAACCTCTTGTATCGGTGGAAAAAATAAATAAATAAAAAAATCAGACGTAACGGACGCGGAGGCCTCAAAGTATGTATGTTGTGATTATGGACGCCCCCGTGAGGGAAAGGAGCGGTGGCGGTCACGGGTGTTTTTGTATGTTCTCAGACGGCACTGCTAAAAAGGGAAGGGAGGCGGAAACTTTGCGAGGACAAAAGCCTAAGACGTCGTCAAGCATCTGAGTGTTTCAGAGCAAACGCACGAACCCAAAGGTCATGACACAACTTCGCTTTCATACAAATTGATCATCAACATCTCAAGGCTATTTAAAGGCTCAATTCACAGGCATAACCAGAACAAATTTTTTAAGCGATAAAAATCCTACAGTTTACCAGCGGGGACGGACTCTCTGTCGATGGCGTTCAAGGGCGGGGAAAAAAGGGAGTTTTCATTCAGATGATCCTTCCGTGGTGTGAAAACGTGGAAAGCGGTGTCAAGATATCAAAGCGTGTAAAAATATTTTCTATCTTACAGTATGTACAGTTGTGTACTGTCGGCTATATTTGGCAAATTTCAGAATATAAACAAGAGCAGAACAGTTAAATAGTTTGTAAGTTTTTGCTTTGGTTACTTTTTATTTCCATGTAAGTTCCTTTCCTTTTTTGTAACAGCAGTGTCTACTATGCAAACTTGGCATTGGTTATCATGATAGAAGTCTATAACTAGAGCTGTCCTTGTAAGTGCATTTTGATTTTACTATCAGGAGTGATTTGATTTGATTAGTGTGGGATAGTGTTGGTCCATTTTAGCTAATTCTGGCACGCTTTCTTGAGTCTTGCTCAATCTTGCTGAATGCTTGCCTCTCTATCTCCTCTAATTGTTTTCTGTACAAAGTGTAAGAAAGAATTTTTAAGACAATTAATAAATTATATTTATAAGCAATGCTGAAAATGTGTGGTGCGTTTGGTGTTTTTCCGTGCTTCATGGTACATACATGTGTACCCACAGCTGGTCACAGGATGTATTTGTAGACCAGGAGTATGTCCGCTTTGGTTTGCAGCGCTTGTGTTTTATGTCTTTTCTGTAAAATTGATGCTTCCAGACTCAATAAGTAGTTGGATAAAGTAGCCCGAGGGGGAGCAAATTGAAATGGAAAATGATTATGGTGTCACTGTTTAACATGCTGCGTGCTCAACGGCACCGGTGGGTTGTTAATGAGGCATGTCACTTTCTTTTTCATCTTTGAAAAGAAAGAAGGAAAAAATGGAGAGCACGCTGACGACTAAAAGGCGCACCGAAGAGCGTCGGCGCGGGCCCTCATTCAGCCGCCACAAACTGTGCATCAGCCACGTGGATGAGTGAAACGCTTTTATTTGGGGGGTTTGGGGGGGGGAGGGTTCAACCTCTTACTCAATAAAAACACAGCCGTCTCTCGCGGACAACTACAGCAGGCACAGATTAAATAAGGCACAACACCCGAAAGGAAAGACAGGGCATTTAAAGCACAACAAATCTGTCACACCAAAAAAAAATAAAAAATAAAATAAAATAAAAATCCCCCGCCGGAGACAAGTGCTCCATAATTTTAGTTGACAGACAAAATATGAAACCTGTGAAGGAGAGTTTATGAAGGGTTTTTACTAAGGAGATCCAATTTGAAGGAGATGTTAACAGGCACTTCTGTGACAGCGGGCCACCGTAGAAGACCTAACAGCCTGCTAACTGTGAGGATGAAAAGTGTGTGGATTTACTTAACCATTTCATATTGAGGCTGCCTAGGTGCTCTAACTGCGTCCAGGAGAGAATTTAAATGCGGATGGTAGAAGTTGACGTTCTTTTTTGAAAACTCAAGCGTCATTCGGTTTCACTGAGACCGCTACAAATGGTTTCTGTTGAATAAGTTGGCTTTGACTTACAATTAAGAGGAAAACTGTGACAATACTCATGGTGTAATAGTTTGGGGAAGGATGTGGCGGTTGTTTTCTTGGACCAGTCCATATTTTAGCAGCGCTGTGTGTTGTGATCTCCCTCCTTAAATCACCAGCATTGTTATGGGAGTCACTCCTGATTGACAGCAATCCCCCCCCCCCCCCCCCCATGATGAATAAGTCGTGGTACCCCTAAACTAGCGCAATTCCACACATTTATAATACATCACTACATCACCAACAAGAAGTCACCACTACAGGAAGTGTGAAGCAGTCCTGCAATTGCCGTGGACCCACTTTAGAGGGCGCCGTTCTGCTCTAATCTCTCCACTACTGTCAGCCCCCTCCTCTTCTTCTCAGGCAGGTTTTGTCTTCTGTAGGAGGCGAAGGACACACGGAGGCCTCCTCAGAGCCTCAGTCGAGGATTTATTTGGACATATAAACTTTATTTTTCACATATAGCCTTAAAGAATTTGAGTTTTACATTGAAAATGCACTTGAGCGACTTTCATCGGCCCATCACAACTCAAAAATGCACATTTTTACTTATTATTCAGTGTCTACAAACGATATCACCATAAACAAACAACTTAAAGCCTCAGAGTACTTTTTTTTTTCTTTTCTGTCACACAGTGTCAGTTCTTGTAACCAAAAACAGTCGGTTTAAGAGCAACGAGAAAAAAAGAAAAGAAATGTGTTCAGTCCAATTATAGCATAAAGCCAGTAGTGGGGTGATGGTGTTTAGAAAGGAAGTGTTATGCTGCAACGGCAGACTGCCTTGAAGCACACCCCTTGGGTTCTATCAATCAGACCTTCATTTACAGGTAGAGCTTTCACAGAAAGCAGTGATATAGTATTCCACTCAATGGTCAGTAGCCTGTTTGCATATCACTGCTGCTACAGTGCCACGTCAAACTCAAGTCTCTTGCTTCAAGGCCTTTGGAGCATGTGAACAGGAACCTATGTGTTTTAGAGTCTTCACACTAGTATGAAATAAAACTGTCTCACGTTCTTTTGGTGAGCACAGCAGGGCCACGTGAGACCTGATTGTTTTAAGGGAACTTGTGTTGCAGAGTTCTGGGCATTTGGACAAAAGTCTGTGATCATATGATATCCTAAGTGATCTTCTTTCTTCCTGTCCCTCCTCCTTTTGCCAGAGAACAAACAAACAAACAAAAAACAAACAGCGGATCCAGAGCCAGTGTGATTTGTTAGTGCCCTTTCTATTCGTGCAAACACACACCTGGCAGTGCCCTCTCACAGCTTGATGTCCTGCGATTCGGACATTTTGGCAAGTGTCTTTTTGACCCGTAGGGTTGTGAGGCGGGAGGCCGGGCTGTGGGCCCAGCATTCTGTCATCAGCTTCCCCATCTGTCTCAAACACTGAGGAGAGAAGGCTTCATGTTACAGAGGTCATTCATGTGGCTGGCTTTGTTGATGCATACTGTATTTTCACGGGTTTATACCTCATCACTGGTCCATCGATTAGGGAAGGATGGTCGCAGTTTCTTAATGCAGACCACCTCCCTCATGTCTTCATACGAAGGGTCCGTAGGAACTAGCTCGTGGTACGGTAACTGGTACTCTTCAAGGATTCCTACAGTGAATAAATTAGAGGACAAACACGTTGTTAAGGTGTAATCTTTGCTTTTAGAAGGCAACAGAAACAAAATCTGTTCAAAGCATTTACCTCCTGAGACGCAGCGTCGAGCAATCTCCCATAGAATGAGTCCGAAGCTGTACATGTCGGCCATGATGTACGACTGGAAGTGACTCCTGTTCAAAGTCTCGTCCAGAACCTCTGGAGGCATGTAGCGCTTTGTGCCAACTCTGGTGTTGGGAGGGATGTCCACCTCGTTTGTGTCACTGCAGAGTCAAAGATCAGTGCAACGGTTTTAGATTAAAGATTACTAAAATATCTCAAAACCTCTTTATTCTAAAAGGCTGATACAGACTCCGCAAGAAGAGAGACATTTGTTCTCGCACTGAGGTCTACTGTGCCCTCGTCTGGGAGTTCTCACAGCTTGTTCTCGACACATTAACCGGACAGAACATTTTTCTCGTGTGGTGTCCGGTTACTGTTCTGTGATTGGTCAAAAGTTTGAAATGGCCGTGGCTAATGCAGAAAAGCGGAAACGGTAGCAGCTAGGGAGCTCTCGGATGCTAATATTCGCAGTGTGACCGCTAATCTCTTGGGGACAGAGATCGGCATATGGTTTGTGGGAGTCGTCCATCTCCTGCATCTCCTGCAATGATTAGTGTATGCAACGTATGCTGCAGTGGGAGGGCACCATGAGGACTTCCCCACAGGTCAGCACTTGAGCTTAAATTATTTGGCCAAAGCAAACTTTTTTCTTGTTCTCGCAGCCCTAGGAGCCAGAACAAATTTCTCTCTTCTCGCACGTATGTAACAATCATCTAATCCTCAGTCATGCTACATAAGACTGATTCCTGACATACTCACCTGATAAACTTAACAGCGAGTCCTAGGTCAGCTATACAGCAGGTCCCGTTTCTTTTAACCAGTATGTTCTTGCTCTTCAGATCCCTGTGAGCAATGGCGGGTTTGCCTTGGGTGCCGAAGATCTCTGTGTGGAGGTGACAGAGTCCTGATGCGGAGGAGTAGGCCAGTCGCAGCATGGCTTTATTGTCTAGAGTGGTTGATTTGAGGTAGTCGTACAAAGACCCATTTTCATGGTAGTCAGTGATTAGGTAGAGTTGGGTCCAAGAGCCGGTTCCTTTAATATCCGCCGCAATGAAACCTGTGGATGGAGTGAGCAGAGGATGGATTGAAGATGAACGGAGATGTGCTTTAACAAGTAGGGAGTCACTGTAATTCTCTGTTCCACTTAGGTGCTTTTAAATTTATTCATCCGAGAGAGAGAGCTCTTTCAGATTTATGTTTTTTCTTTTTCTTCAGGGACCCTGGTTTGAGCATGTACGCTGTGCCAGAGGAGGTTATTAGGAATTTTTGCAGCGTATTCATTAACCAGTGCTATAGAAATTCATCTGGAGCCTAAGTATGCAAAATTAAAAGTAAATCAGCATACATACAGTTTGTTTTAACCTTGTTTGCACAAGAAAAAAATACCTAATCATACTTAAGTAAAAACATTTTGCCACAAATTATTCTTTGACTTAATATGAATCTGAAATAAAATTAAGACAACCGACTTTTGAATACAATTGAAAGCATTTGCATAGTAAGCAAGTACGTACAAGTTAAGGCTCAGTTTCTAAATCGAAACATTTCCTTGCTTACAAAAAATATAGTTTTTGCCGTGCAACTTTAATTCTAGGATGCATAACCATCAACTGCGTACTACTGCCTGCCTGTTTTGCCGGATGCAGCAGCTGACGTGATGGGCATTAAGTCTGATCCTGTGGTATCCACCGTGGAAGGCTGCATTATGCATCACAGCCTCTGGTCCATCTTCTAGTTTACTACGAATGATCTCTTGCCCCGCTACTTAATTAAAATGCATCCTGTGCCGTTTAATTACGCAGGCTTTGGTCTGCAGTCTGTTGTTGTCTACTTGAGAATTTGCTGTGGCTCACAGTCTCTGTATAATTGATCTGTTTTGGCGCTGAGTGCTGTGTGGTGCAGCATAATGTACACACTCCAGCAACAGTAGCGTGTGTTTTTAATCATTATCAGATATTATTTTTTTATTTTTTTTAATCACAAACCTCAGAAATATAACCCATCCATCATGAACATCAATCTCTTGTTAACAAGTGAATCCGCATACTTATCCAAAGCCAATAAGTCCATCTATAATTTAAAATTGATTGGGATCAGTGCTGTTATAAATAAGACATTTTGAATCGCCTGTCCCTTCAAAACTCCACATTGTTCTTTGCGATGCAGATGCAGAAAGCGAAACATTTCCAAAGCAGACGAACAGAGACGTGCACAGAGACAAGATTGGGGGAAGTCGTGCAGCAGGGCGACCGCGGAGAGGAGCCAGACTTACCCAGTATGTTCTCGTGTCTCATCAGGACGGTCTGGTAGATTTCAGTCTCTCTGAACCAGCTGGCTTCCTCGGTGGTGAAGAAAACTTTGACAGCCACCTTTTCTCCCCTCCACCTGCCCATCCACACCTCCCCGTACCTGCCCTTGCCTATCTGCTTGACCATCTGAATCTGCTTGGCTATCGTTCTCTGGACCTGAGGGGGAGCGAAGAGACGGGAAGTGATTAGATATGATAGGTTCACTTTATCTCATCCTGTGTGTACGGATTGTGTTTCCGCACATTGACCATACTGCTTAAATAGAATGATGACAGTGAGCAATGCCTGTTTTTTTTAATCCTTTCTCCAAAAGTTTTCCAAAAAAAAAGATCTTCAAATGCCAATCAAGTAAAACCCATGTCCCTAAGTCTGAGAGATTTGATTTTTTATTTATGTTTTTTTAAGTGTTTAGATGCAGTGTGGTTATCTCACCAATAGAGGGAGCCCTGAGCCTGAGCCAGAGCTCTGTGATTGCTCTATTAGGTCCTTCAGAGACTCTCCTGGAGGAATATACGTCTCATCTTGCTCTAAACCGATGGTGTACCGTGGACGAGACTCTTGTCGTTTATACCTGCAACAGAGCATTGTTCAGAACATAAAACAACCAAACAATATGCTGACGAGAAATATGCACTGTGTGCAAAACAAATTACCACAGTCGTGCAAAGTTTGACTGGTTGGTTTTTAGGCGTAGTTACCTGAAGTAGCAGAATGCAATAATGCCAACCAAGATAAAGCTGCACACAACGACCGAAATCAACAAGGCCATGTGGTGGATCTTCCCGTCTACGTAGACTAGAGAGAGGAGGATGAAAAAAAAACAAAAAAAAAAAACAGGGAGACAATGTCAGAAACGCTTCAAATAATCAGAACACACATCACTCACGTCTGCCTTTTCCAGGCTTTGCCTTCATATCTGTCAGATATGATATGAGCAATGTGCATGAGCGGGACATTCTCAAGGAAACTTTTGAGAAAATTATACCGAGAACAATCCAGTCAGCTTTCCAAGCCACTTGATAGTAACGGCGTCCAGTACAGTAAACCGTGTACAAATCATATTTCACTCATCAATTTTTCATTTTCTCCTGGCACACAGTTTCTTCCCCCAAAGCCCCAGTCAACAGCGAGAGGAAGCCCTCTGCCTAGTCGATGAATTCTCCTCCTGATCCCCCATGATAAGGTTTCAGATTGATGACTCAACCCCCAGTGTCTGCTGGGGGTTATGATTTCCCTGGGAATCTAGACTTACTGCCCCTCAAACACACAAAGACTCCACCACACACACACACAGAGTATAGTGTTGTACGCAGGAGAGGCCTCTGTCCTCTCTTGACACTTGGCGAGCTGCAGGACTGTTTGACAGTAACTCTCTGACGCCGCCTCCCCACACTTGAGCCTTCTATCACTCTCTGACAGTGTCATGACATCCGTATCTTTGAATCCTGTGTGGTGTAACACCATCGCTGACAGTTATTGCTCCTATCCCATGTCCTTATCGACAGGAGAACAAGTGGCATTTTCAAAACTTCCTCGTGTTTCATCGGCAAGAAGGAGCTGCAGGCGGATGAGGGAGGATGCATAAACTTACGAGGTGGTTTGGGCGGGGGCAGCGTCGGATGCAAGTTCCTGTTGCAGTAATCTTCACCTTTACAGCACTCTATTGACCTTCTTTGACGTGAGTTGCCCGTGTCCTGGAGCACAGAAGAATTCATTTAACAAATGCAAATGAGTATTAATTCTGGCTGCATTGGTGCATGGTGGTTCGCTACACTAACATAATTAAATAACAATAAGAGTGTATGATCTGCAGATCTAATTTGTTGCATACAACTCCTATAAAAGGATTTACAAATTCTGTTATGATTATGGTTTAATTTCCTGTTTTATTCATATATTATTCATTATTTCATATACCTTCTTGTAATTTGTAAGATTTTGTGGATTATTATGTCACAGTCATCAACTCACCCTGCACTGAAACTCTGCTCCGGCTAGAGCCAGGCAACCCGCCGTCTGGACCGGCGTCCCTCTTTCCTCCTCCACCATGGTAAAACAGTAGCCATCCGTCCTGGAAAAGCAGATTTAGACACAACAGGTAAAACAACTACTACAAAAAAAACAAAAAAAAAACGATGATGCCTGGCTGTGTTTTTGTGATTTTTACCTGCATGTGTTATTGTTACTGTTATTGGTTGAATAATTATCTGGGCAGTAGGGATAACAGTGGCACCACAGGAGTCTTTGGGAGGATGAAGCAGGAACTGTGCTGCCAAAACTCTCCTTCCCACTCTCCGCTGCCTCCTTACTGGATGCTCTGAGCAGCATACTGTCCAATATGTTGCCTGCAAAACAGACAGAAGGAGAAAACAGAAGAGATTTAGATGGAAGAACGTTGAAATCACACAAATGTCAATATTCAAAATACACAAACTCACACACACATATACATATGTGTATATATACATATACAGTACATATACACCGATTTAACCCAACATTATGACCACTGTCAGGTGAAGTGAATAATTCATTGACAGCACAATCTTGTGACAATACAATGTTCTGCTGGGAAACTTTTGGACCTGGCATCCGTGTAGATGTTACTTAGACATGCAGCACCCCCACCCATCCATCCATCCCCAGCAGGATGCAGAGTGACACAGGCACACTCACAAAAATGGTTTAGGAACAGCACAACATACTTGATCCCAAAGTGATCAAGTATCTGTGGGATGATCCACAGAGGCCACTGCCCTCAATCCTTTCAAGTCCTTCAAGGCCCCCACTAACAACACCCCTAGAAGGCCCGTGTCCATTCTCTGATGTTCTGTTTTGGAGGCACAAGGGATACCTACACATAATGCAGCCAAACTTACAGTAAAACAAGGTGAAATTTTATGTATTTTATTTGATATTAACAAGACTTAACAGGCTTCAAACCAAAAAACCTGTTGACTTTTTCAGACAATTCAAGTCGTGCTTCTCTCACATCTCTTTTGCAATTTATGTTACGCCGTAAACAGACCGCAGGAGTGCATTTTGACAGTTAAGTGCTGATGTTTGTGCAGTTCTGTATCTGCTCATAGTGCTTTTACCGAGCCCTTTCATCTCAGCAGCCACCTGTAGAGCTGATCAAATAAAAATACACATGTGCTGGCTGATTCAACGGTTATACATCCAAACTTACTGTAGTGAATTAAACACTAAAATATGAATACAGACAAAAAAGGAAATAAAAGCCTGTAACATGGAGGAAAAAAAAAAGCAAAGCGAACTTTTCATGAACACCTGATGCAATGAAAGGGGTCGCCTCACTGCAGATTTTCTTTAGTCTTACAACCGATACAGCTCCTAAGAACCAGAACGAAACAGTTGTATTCCCTCGTCATCCGATTTCAAAAGGGCACCTGTTTGTCACTTGAGGGAAAAAAGGATCACGGAAGTGTCTTTCCTTCACGGCTTTTAAGATGTTCATTCATTCCAGCTTGATCATTGAGACCAGATGCTTAACAGCTGCAAGCGGAGACGGTCCAAGACGAGCGCGAGCCTTTTCTTCCCTAAAATAAGCTGCGAGCAGACACAGAATCTGCCCTCATAGCCTTCTTTCAGCCTCCCGTTCCCGAGGTCAGGTTTCTTTTCAAGCAGATGCCTACTTTTATTTCAAACAGTAGAAGAGTGAAAATAATCTTTCGCAAAAACGGCACCTAATAAAAAAAAGGCCTGATTGCTCGATTTCACAGAAATTAATGTGTGATGAATGTTCAAAATCAGCCCTAAAATTCAACAACTGCACACACCTGCTAAATCAGAACAGACTCTACATAAGATATGTTTTGTGTGTTGTTGCTTTATTGTCTTTGTCGTGATTGTGGATTTTGTTTGTCCGCATTAAAACACTGATCTAGCCATAACTAAACAACCTTAGAGGCTCATGAGACCAATGTCTAGGGTGGTCACTTTAAAACTGTCTAAAACTTCTGGTTTCCTTGATGTTAAAAAGTTACTAGGTCCATTCTACATCGATCGAGCATAACATTATGACCATGTGTAGGGCTCTCTTGTGCCTCCAAAACAGGATGTTGTTAGTGGGGGCCTTTTGGTCCTGTGGGTGGAGGGAAGCGGTCTCTGTGGATCAGGCTTATTCCGGTGCATCCCACAGATACTTGATCACTTTGGGATCTATTGAATTTGGAGTTGTAGTTGTTCCTAAATAATGTGTGTGCTTGTGTCTGTGTCAGGCTGCATCCTGCTGGGGATGGCTGCTGCCATCAAGGAGTGTCATTGCTATGGGTTGGGGGTGCCTGGTCTGGTCCAGGTGGGTGCTACATGTCTAAGTAACATCCGCATGAATGCCAGGTCCAAACATTTCCCAGCAGACCACTGTATTGTCACAAGATGGTCAGTGTGATTTACTTCTACTATCAGTGGTTTTAATGTTGTGGCTGACCTGAGCATTATTCTAGGAAATGTCTTATTATGATCCATGTGCCACTTTAAATACATAACCAGTGCTGTCATGGATAGGAGGTTTTTTATGGACTTTATTTTGTATCAGCTAGCCTCATGTTAATGTTTAAGTAGTCTGTCTCTTGTGATTGTGGCTGAAGCATGCGTAATCCATGATGGGGACAGTCTAATGGAACATAAATGTCCTCTATATGTTGACGGTGTCTATGCACTCATCAATGAGTTGTGACTCAAGCTAAACAGATGTATTGGTCCCCTGCTCAGTGACAGCTGCCTGACCCTAAACAGACATGTTGAAAACGCTTGGTCTTGATCTGACTTTCACTTTGTGTCGTTCTTCTGTTGGTTGACATTCCTTATCCAGTATAAACAAAAACTTTAAGTGGCATTTAGCACAGCGACTTAAGTTACATTTAACGCTATTAGACAGATTAAAGGGTTTCCACTTATATTTCATCTAAACGCTTTGACTTTGCTCCTTTGTGCAAAAATCCAAGAACAAACGATGTCAAACGGGTGTCATGGTCGCGCTCATTCGTCGGATTCACGCTGACAAAATTAAAATAAGCGCCGACAATCGCTGCGAAAAGCCTCTCTGATATAAGATGACATTTCTTTTACAGCCCGTCAAGCGCGAGTGCCACGTCCCAATTTGTTCGCCTTCGTTTCATCGATAAGGAAGTGTGCGCTGAATTGAAATAAGATCTCCCGTCTTTTCCGACAAAGTCCTTTCTCGGGAAAACAGAAAAAATCCACAACGACAGGTTCTTGATGTGCCGGGTTTCATGCGCCCGAGGCGGAATATCAATTAAAAAATTACTGACAAGTTCAAACAATTATACGCGTTCGTCATCCGGCACTTCCCTTTCTACACGTCCCTCTTGTACACACAGATAATGTGTTGACAATACTGCAAGAGAGGGACGGTGGAGTTTAAAGGGGTCACATTAACAATTGACCGATTTGAGAGAAAGGGAGCGAGGCAGAGTAGGAGGGGAGAAGAATGGGGGATTAACAAACGAGAAGTGACAGAGCTGCGGGGAACTGGTGGGCAGTTTAGCAGCACACAGAGGGGACAGAGCAGAGGCCACTGGCCTTTTCCACCCTTTCTCTCACTCTGCCCGCCTCCCTCCCATCACTCCATCCTTCTCCCTAATGCTCACTCACTTTGTGTTTCGCTTGGTGCCGACCTCAATCTCCCCCTTTCTTCTCCTTCGTTCCATATCTTTTTCTTGAGTCCTTCTTTCCTGCGTTTCCATCCTCCATTCAAACTCACTTCCTTTTCTTTAGGCTTTCTTTCCTCCCCCTTTTCTCCGCTCTCCCACACATCCTCTTTATCTTATTCCAGCCAAACCCTTTTTTTTTTTCCTCTCCACTTTCTTTGCCCTTTCTTCCCTGTGTGAGTCCACTGGATTGTCATGTGAGGTGCTGCTGTGTTGTTGACAAAACACAAAGGCTTTCACATTCATCCTGCACCTGGGATCTTTGGCCACTGCCCTGTGTGTGTGTGTGTGTGCATGTGCCGTGTAAATGTGTGTGTGCGTCAGCGTGCAGTGGGAGAGAGGCACTTTATAATAATCAAAGGGATTGCACTGCGCTCAAACCGTAACACAGGGCCGCTTCACAGTTCCCTGCTTTCTCCTGATTCTTTGGAAAGGTCAGGCATGTGAGCAAGTCATTTGAGTTCATGTATTTACAGTCTCTTTTTGTATCGCTAACTCGTAATCGTGATCCTGAGCCGCACTCCCCCCTTTTACTTTCAGTCGACGCTTTCCCTGCAGTGGCTGCTTTAACGCACGTCCTGAGGTAATGAGAAGTTCTTCTACGAGCCTGTCCCATCTGTCTGTGGGAGGGAGAGTGTCCAAAGTAAAATATTCTGCTGTTTGAGAACGCAAGAACACTCTGACCCAGCAATCTTATCTTTATGGGGGAAAAAAAAACATAGTCCCAGTGGAACATAAAACATACAATTTAACTTTTTTGGATGTGTGAAATACCGCATACATTATTTGGAACCGGTGAGAAAACTTGTTAAATTGGTATCAAATGAAACGTCATTGAGTTAATTCCACTGGTAGCCTCATGGACATCTGGGGTCTTGGCATCAGACAGCGTGCCCAAATCTTACTCGGTATGTCCAGATAGATTTCAAAAAGTCAGATGAAGTCAGGAAGCCCTTGACTCTCCAATCAGACCTGCGTCACTTGCAACACAACAACAGCATCCGACCCAAGTCCTGAGGAGAATCCACCCAGCTACTAGCAGAAAGCTATGCAGGACAACAGCTGATGGACGGATGATTACAACAATCGTTTGGTGGCAGTTTGGAGGGAGGCTTTTCCCCAGACAAACCTGGAACAAATGTCCCAGAACAAGACAATTTAAAGCTTAGTTACCGGCACAGATGCGTAGTCACCGACGCCTGCTGACATTATTGCCGCCGCAGAGGTTGCAGACAAGTCGGATCTGATAGTAGCACGCACAGTCTGTCCTATAGATCTGAGGATTTGTTAAACAAATCAGATTTGCCTGCAGTCCAAACAAAGCCCCGGATTGCCATTAACCCCCCCGTCCCAGAGGGCACTGTTTGTTCTTTGCACCAGTAAGAAGATGCCCAAACTGCTTCAAAGACAGAAGAGCCAGATTTTTCAATAACTATACTGAACATGGAAATTGAGGTCAAATGTAAAAGTTAAAGACATATTTTGTGGTAAACCTGTAGAGAATATTGCTCCTGGGGTCTGATCTTGGGGAGACCTTACCATAGAGGACCACTAACGTCAAAACATGCTTCAAGCTAAGCAATGGGCGCCGGCTGAATTTCCTAGAATTGACACCGTAATTGCTTCAAGCTCTTCCACTAAAAACGGCCTTCCAGATACCAGTATGAGCTTCCACGTCCCCCCTCCTCCTCCCCACAGGCATTTTCAGGCTTGATGGCAGGATATGGGGGCCACTGTCAACACGCAATTAAAAACCACGGCCCCGCAAGCCCCCAAAAGCTTCAGCCTTTTCTCCTCAACAGATGTTGCTTTGTACGGACTGAAACAAAAAGACAGATATTTACACAGGCGGAGGAGATGGAAGTGAGGGGAAGGCATATTGTGCATGAGAGAGCAAGATGAAGAGAGACGATTTTGAGTAAGATAGACACACCGAGGTGCAGCGGAAAGACAGAGAGAGAGCATATTCATTAGTTATCCTGGCCATGTCAAACAAGGCCTACCAGAAAAGCCCTTTCACAGAGCCCTTGTAAACACTACCCGCCTCCCCCTCCCACTTAAGACACAGTCATTTGACAACACTGCTCCCCTTCTCCCCCTTCTCCCTTCTTCTCCCCTCTAAGTAGCAGTTCATCTTCCTGGTGTTTGACAGAGCAGTCTGTGCAGAAAAAGAATCATGGAAGGTGAAAGGTTTTTTTTTTTCTCCTTCTTCTCCTTCTTGCTCCCGCTCTAACCCCTCTCTCTGGTTTTCGCCTGTCTCTCTCTCTCTCTCTCCACATTCGTGTATGCGTGCGCCCAGTGCCTGGTCTTATCTCGGCGTTCTTCTTCCTGTCAGTGCTGAGATGAGCCCGAGCCATCCCACATGAGCAGGAATGTGTTAATGAATCCCACTTTGAGGTCCAGAGCCTGGATGCTGGGAAGCAAAGGTTGTCCGTCCCGCTTGTTTTGGCTAAACTTGAGCCCTTGAGTGCGTGACAAAGCTTCTCTTGAGCTATTTTCTCTATTTCACTGTTTGCTTGAACATACATTTTACACTAAATAACTGAAAATATATCAGTGCCCTTGAAAACCCATCCATTTCTACTATTTTACGATTCTAGTTGTAGTTATTTTAGTCTGTTGATGTTGCATACACTGGAGCTGGATACACCATTTTCCTCTGCTACATACCTTTTTTTACTGAACCTTGCACGCCCCCAAAACTCTGACTCTGATTTCAAACTGCTTAACTCAGACATGATCTAACTTAAACTGACATTTAATTGGATTAAATGCTTCATCAATCAATCCCCATTTTGAGTATCTCTGCAACTAAAACTGAGACCAGTCATCAGGGAGCCCATCACAAACTACTGTGATAATCTTAAACAGCTCAGACAATAAAACCAGGAGATGCGGGGATACGGGAAGCCGCTGCATTCGGCCCTTTCATCCGCCAAAAACAACAACATCATCAACGGCTCTTCAAACATCCCCTCACTATGTCACACTGATGAATGACGGCGTAATGAGCCGGTGCCGCTCTCTTGCTATACAGCTGTGTCTCCGTGTGCGCGCGAGTCCCCTTTCATGCGAAGGAGCGACAAGTGCGCGAGGATCCTGGATCCTGGAGCTGAGTTTTAATTCCAGAAGGCCATCAGCGTTCCCTTTGGAATACAAGGAAATGATGAAGCCGTCCTTGAAGGAGGTGTGGGAGCGAAGCAAAGAAAAGAGAGAAAGCACACCAGCTGGTCCCTTCATCAAAAGCTCCTTTTCTCCTTCTCATGGCCATCTGTGTGCTCCTACTCATCACAAAACAGCCCACATCAATTTACAGACAGCGGGCATCCGGCTGGATCAGTGGGCCGTGGCCGCGTACCGTTTGTAAGTTTGGTGCCACCGGTTTGGAGCTGACTCATAAACTTTTGTGTTACTTTTTAAAGTTTACAACAAATCACCGTTAGGTTGTGGACAAATCTTGTAAGAGATCCACTGTTACCACAGTGGATACCATTCCAGTCAGATGAAGCTGATTTGATCTACCTAATATTAACTAATCATCTGTGTAATTTCTTTATGAGCAACATTATTGAATTCCCTCAATATTTACTCTACTATTTAGTAGCACGATAAGATATACAACCACTGTGGTGCAATTTAGCCACATTAACTCTTATAAACACTATTAAAATTGAATTTCAAATTTGCAGATTGAGGCATTAGTCCAAGTGGGCGACTGATAACCAAATTCTGTGGTTGAACTGAGCTGCATTTAAAGAGTGCACGTAAAGAGACTGAAACAAAGTCCTGAAGAAGGTGGCTTAAGCAACAAGAAGCATCGCTGATCTCCTGCAGGCACCTAAAAGCATCTGCTCTTTTATTCCTTCAGACAAATGTGTATGTCACAAAGGAATGCCTTGCTTACAGAGTAGGGCAAGCGCGTACGGTGCCTGACGGAATATCTATGCATCAGTGTTATCTTTTAAACATACTACATATATACTACAACACAGCCCGCCCTATATATGGCATCAACAGGGCTGTTGCAAAAGCTGAATTTCATCTCTTAGAAAGTAGGACTTTGGATAAGCAGCATTTTGACTTTTGTTTTAATGGTCACTGCTTTTTGATTTCTTTCTTCTTGCGCTCTTGAGTCTTAATAAAAAAAAAAAGGCTCATGCAGCTGTCCCATTTCCACGCATAACTTAATAATGGACTTTTATTACTTAATTTCATTGGTAGCCTTCTCGAGAGCTACACTCCCACTGCCGGAGAACCTGGTATCTGTTCAGACCTTTAAGATCCAATCTGGTTGATCTGATGAAGTAAAAGACAGGCGTGAACACCCCCCGGAGGCACTGAGATCGCAATTGAGAGATCTAATCTCTGACCACATCTGGGGGCGGTGCACCTTCCAGGCTTGGAGATACAATCCAAGTTTTGTGCAGATCTAACATAGTTCAGCGTGGACATTAGAAAATTACAAACTTCACATTTGAGCCAAAGTCATGTGCCCGGCAAACTGATATCGGATCTAGACGTCAATGCCAGGTCTGAACACACGGATCTGAAGCTGGTCTCTTGCAATCGGATAGCCCAGAACGGATCTTTATGCAAGGGTGTGAACAGGCCATAAGGTGTCCAAACATTGAAGAGAAAGACTGGCAAAGATCAGGCTGTGCGCTTGCAATTCATCATTACAGAGGAACAAGCAGCACTGAGTTGCAATATACACACTCCTGGCAGCTATTTTTGTCATATTGGATATGCTATTCCCATGATATCGTCACGTGACTCATTCTTCCATCATGGTGGTATGCAAAAATCATGTCCATAAACTGATAAACAATGGCCTTACACCCGCCAAGTTGAAAGTTGGCCGTGGCAAATATAACAACACAAGTTTAGAATTCCACTCTGAAACACACACGTTGCCACAGAGCAACAAAAACACAGACACACTTGACGAGCCGAAGGTGCTTTTGGATAATGGAGATCAACTTCGGCACAGGCACTGGAAATGCAATCCCTTGGGTTTGAAACCAAATTACATGACATCATTTACAAGACAGACACAATGAAGAAAGTAAAAAATACTGAATATGACCTCCCTCCTGGCGATTTCATTTTTCTCATACATTTACTAAAAGCTAAAATCCATCCTACATCCCGCCTGATGCTGTGAGGTTGACCAATACACCAATGCACCAATACACCTCCTGGCAGGCTGAGA
The DNA here is from genome assembly GCA_005024645.1 of Planiliza haematocheilus. Taxonomy (NCBI): domain Eukaryota; kingdom Metazoa; phylum Chordata; class Actinopteri; order Mugiliformes; family Mugilidae; genus Planiliza; species Planiliza haematocheilus. The sequence continues at coordinate 3,321,899 of SRSE01001388.1, read as the reverse complement.
AATTGACCCACTTTAAACATGTCGACTGCATGATTTCTTTAAATAAATACTCAGAATGACAAACTTTATACACGGCACAGCGCACAGAGAGGCCTCAAGGACGCAAAAGTGAGCCATGAACGGATGTAGGAGGAGGACATTTACGTCATCCTGACAAAAAGTTAAGAAAGTTACAAATCCGACTGTAGATTAATTCCTGGCTGGCTGAAATTCAAAGGCTGCTTGGTGTTCAAGGCCGTTTCTGGGATCATGTGGTGGCATACAGGCTGAGGAAGGGCATGGACGGTCGACTGAAAAAGGAATAACTTTGTGTTGTCCATGTGCATTTAAGACTTAGGCAAATTTTAAGAGGCACGAGCCGTTTTTAAGATCAATTATGTAAAGTAAACTAACCCTCTCATTAAGTGGAGTTAAATTGACTTTGACCTTGCCCTTTGTAGTCTATGACCTGGATTTGATTGGCCCCTTTTTTACATACAGATTTGCATAATTATGTACTCCTGGTGCCGGTTTGGCTAGCTAGACAAAAAAAAAGTTGTGTGTAAGCCCTACATCTGGCTCAGCTACATCCAGCCTTCTGATCTCCCATTGGTTGATTGGGAAGTCAGGCAGTTAACAAGGTCAGAAAAAATCTGAAAAGTCTTCTTCAAGGAGGAGTTCTGCTCTCATCCGTTTTATGTTCTTTCTGCAGTGATAACTTGTTTAATATCTCCATTAATGAAATGAAATCTCTGAGTAAGTTCTCTGTCTCCATATAATGTATATCCATAGGACCGGTGCAGTCTCTCATTACTCTTTGAATGCCTGCTGATCGGGAAGTATGTATGGATGACGTGCCATTGTGAAAATTGGTCAAAACTTTTCACTTAACACCTGCCTTTGGAATAAAAGAAGGATTTAGTTGCCGACGGTGCAGCCGTTTTTAATTTTACGTAGGGCTTAAAGCTTAAAGTGCATTTTACGCCCCAGCCTACTCTTATAGCGGGGTGGACGACCTACTGATGCAACCCGGCAACAGCAAAAAAAAATCTGTGTGCAGACATGAGCTACTTCAGAGGGATTTCAACGCCTTTCATCCACCCGGCGCTTGAATTAAGATTTATGTTAATTCAAAACACGTGTTCACTCAATTTCTGCTTATATTCATTTAGATGTTGCGCGAGCCTCGGGCTTTGCCAACTGGTTAACGAGCAAAGAACCAAGTCTGTGTCTGTGATACGTTTTGGAGCATCACAGGGGCAGAGACGGTGCCAAACACAAATGTGTGTTGTTGTTTTTCTTCTATAAACGGTTTAAAACCTTGACGAGACAATCCTGGCTGGAATCGTATCGTGGAAATTCGGGAGTTGGTGCGCGCTACAAACTGCGCGGCATACATACCAAACAGCTGTAAAACTAAAAACTCAACTGAACACACGCACACAAGAACACCCACTTATAAGGAGCATGTAATAAGATGCCGTGAGCCATAATTCTTCTCTCAGGACACATCGAGCCCTCTCTAGGGGCAATCAAAACACTCTTTGTCACTTAGCCAAACCTCACACAAATAACCACTCCAAGACTTACACATGCAGTCACGGTCATGCAGAACTAATAGCAACTGACAATGATTGCTTAGACTGAATGATAAATGAAGAGAATCTGAATCTGAGACATCCAACGCTGAGAATGAGAGCAGGCAAATCTGTGTGTAGGTGAGTGTCTTACTGTGTGTGCCTGTGGGAGCAGAGATAGTGTGTAGGTAGGGCTTTTTTTTTCTTTTTTTTTCTGTGCGTGCGTGTGTGTGTGTGTGTTTGGAGGGAGGGCTGATGGTGTTAACATTACAGCTGCCATGTGTTTATTTCCCAGAGTTCTGGTCTGTGGCGTCTCAGTCATCTCCACAGGCTTAAACAGTCACTTTCCATCCATTTACAACCTGTATGCGTGCACTGTATGCACGTATGTGTGAGTGCAGCGGGGGGATATTAATGTATTTCCTATTTATGTGCGGAATGTATTCATGTGTGTGAGCGGGGCCTGTGGTCGCCGTACGTATGTTTACAGTCGTATGCGTCCCGCTGTCTCCTCTGTGTGATTAGGTTGCCATTAACTAAGTCACATATCACCCATCAGTGGTTCCAGGCTTTCTCTGTACTATCTCACTGGCCAAACATACTACCGGCTACACCACATACACACGCCCATCTGGACATCCATTAGGTACCTATCACAGCATATGATTTTTGTCTCTATTACAAAGCCATTTGGCCACGAGTGTACATCCTGATTTCCACGAATGGCCTTAAAATTACAGGTTGAACTCATTCATTCTTTCTTTTTTTTATCCGTTCACGTTGCTTCTCGATCCTGTGCCTAACTACACCCACATAATGAGTAATATCTAATGGTTTAAAAATATACAGTGTCTTTTAATACGGCAGTAAGACCAACCTTGAGGCCTGAGACGATTGTAGATATTTGCCTTAAACCACTAAACTCAGAAGGCGGGGGGTGAGTTAGCCATAGTTCAGTTTTGAGGAAAATAGAGGCGAAACATAAAGAAGAGATGGATTTATAGACTAATCGAATAACCCTTGAAAGCGCACTGCATATCTAAGTACTCAAAAGCACAGCAGTCTTCTCTTGCTCTCCCTTTGGGATGAGTGGAAGGACAAACTTCTCCAAATCTTCTGTCTACGCCGAATGTCCACAGAAGAGTTCCAGGGGCCGAGAGCGGGGGTGGAGGGGGAGGATACAATGGGGGCAGAGCGCGAGTGCATGGAAAACCCTAAGCCCTCAAAGTCCCAGCGCACTGCGGCTATAACAGCCAGCTCTGCTTTGCTCTGCTCCGCCTCACCTGTTATTTGTCCATCACTTTATTGTGTGATACCATGCCGTGCAAAGCGGCTCTGCGCGCACACACACAAACAGTTGCAATGTAGGGACTGTGCTGCTGCTTAAAATCAAACTTTAAGTGTGATTAATGGATCTTAGATCCTGGCTGCCGTCTAATCCAATCCAACTTTATTTATAAAGCACTTCAAAAACCACCACTGATATGCAAAGGTTTACAAAATAACACAGCAAATTTTCTGTATTAAAAAACATATAAATTCCTTACTCACTACCTCCCTCTCTCTCTCTTTCTCACACACACACACACACACATCTACACACACACTCTCTCTCCACTTCCCCTGCCCCAGCTGTGTCTTAAGAAGTCAGCGCCAGACCGGTAATCTGACTGGGATAGAAGTTACTGGATCTGTATCCATTACAGGATGTAATACCCCTCACTCCCAAACTCTCCACACTTCCCCTTACTGCACCTTTTAGAGGTCATTTCAAGAAAACTATTTCCCTGTACTTTATTATCAACCCTTACACTCAGTGTCAAACCTTGTATATTAGGGAATCACTTCCAAGTCATTGTTTTCTCACAAAAACCCTTATATTCTTAACTCCTGGCGCCAAATTAGCTTTCTGGATCTGGATCTCGGCCCTGGCTGCAACTACGTTAACGTAAAACATTTCGGAGAGCGCACAGGGGAAATTAGAGAGGTCAAATCTAAGGTGTGAGTGTATTTCAGGACACCCACAATATGTCTGCAGCTCCAGCCTGCAACAGCTCACCTCTCAGCATCACAGCCAGCAGATCAGTAGTTCTAATGAGGTATCCGTTTCCAGCAGGTGATCGGAACACATCCTGCCAGAAAGCTTCGGGACCGAACACAAAGCACCACAAAGCAGTTTGCTTCCGTGAGTCAGCTCTCGAGCGTTCCGTTTCTCTTTCCTGCTTTTTATTCAGAAATGTCTTAGTCAGCTTTCCACAAGGACAACAGTCTTTGACAACGCCAGAGCGCGCAATGTTAAGACTCCGGTCTCTTTTAGGGTACGTGACAAGCCGAGCAGTATGTGGCCACGGTTTTTTGGCACTTGTCAGACCCCTGTGGAGGTGAAGCCTGTCAGTGAGAGAGATTACTCTGATTGGCTGTTTAGCATATAGGGAACCAGAGGAGTAACGGAAGCTACGAAAGAAAGTAAACAACAAAATCTAGAGGGGAGGACAGAAGCGTCTTCTTTGTTTTTAACTTGGTTTAGTCTGAACTTTCCATCACTTCATACAAATGTAAGTGACACGGCCATCTGGATTATAGAAACTGTGGACAAATTGGGATTAATTCAGGAGAGGCTAGCTCTGAAACACTGTTTGCCGCTTCTCTCAGCTAGTCCTAGCTCCTACTGTTTCCTCTTCTGAATGATGAATACAGTACCCACTAGTGGGCCATTGGCCATCATCCTTAAGCTGTGTTCAGGTGCAACTTTTTGGTCCGGACAAAGTCGGCGTGTCAGCAGAGCCGGCCTTCTTTTCCGGTAGTTCTTTGATGTCGGTTTGATGTCATTGGGCCCTTACAAGAAACATTAACTGAAACCTGAAGTCCTTAAGTAGATATTTAGTGACACACGTGTTTACTGCATTGATATTCCTTCAGGAACTTTATAAGAACCAAAAAAACATTTAACAGATTATTTTGGTTAAAGACTGGTGTGTGATTTATTCCATTAAAACAAAACCTGAAATCCTGCAGACAGCAACAGTCTCATTAGCGAGCAGTGACAAAAGCAAAGCAACTGGCAGAGCTTTGACTGTGAAAACTGATACAGCGGTGCTTATTTCCACCAAGGACAATGAAATGTAAGCTATCACGCTCGCTCTTCACTTCCCAGAACACGCAGTGAAAGCTGCACTGTGGTATAGGTGGAAGGTCACAGAAGATCTGTGTGTGTGTGCGATTTGGAAAGTGCGCATAAGTTCTGCAGATTCCTTATTCTCTCATTTTTTCCTTGTACATTCACAAATTCAATGTCATTTTTTCCTTTGCTGCAGAGACAATGAGATAGAAATGCTGTAAGGCAAACTCTGACCTTCACGCACACACAGCACAGTAGCTGTCTACTGCATGTCTAAAACCTGTAATGACTCCAGTTCACCTGTGGCTACAGGACTGAGAAACACTAGCTGGCCAAGTCTAGACTTCCATTCAGTCTACTAAGCGTGTGTGTGTGTTTGTACGAGGAGAGACTGGGATGAAAAGACAGATATAAAAGAAGAAAATAAAGCGCAAATAGTGCTATTAAAAAAAAAAAAAAATCAAAAATAAAACGCTCCCTCTACCTGCTCTGTCTTTCTTTCAAGAACGCACAGCGTGCTAGCTTTTTTCTTTTATTAATATTAAACAAATATTTGCCTGTTAAGTCACAGCTGAATCTATTGTCAAGATAATCAGTCATGTGCGTGTGAGCCGATGAATGAGCTCGCTGTTGGTTCAATCAATCATCTATGTGTCAGCTAATAAACCAGGCCGTTGCTAACAGGCCTCGGGTAAAATGCTATCTGAAAACTGTTTCAACTGTTTGGATCTGTTTGTGTGGAAGGCACCTGATTCAACGTCAGCGGCCAAATAACAAAAGGGTGAGAAATGACACACTTTGAGGTCCATCTGGGCCGCTTCCCAATGCTAGGGCTGAGAAAGAGCAATAGATAACAACTTTAGCATACATAGCAACATTTTCCAGGTTTATTTGGCATATTAAGATTTGGTCATAAAAGTCAGAGCTGCACTCACAGGAATTTGTGGACTGCACACTAATAGAATGCACTCCGATGGTTTCAGGATTCACAGAGAATCTCTTTCACTAAACTACACTCAGTGCACTAATGTTATAACAGCACTTGCAGCAAAGTATTACATCCCAACCTCAAAATCTAATCAAAACGTCTGCACACAGATTGTATCTTTTTAACGTGTCCAAATTGATTAATGCAGAAATACAAAGGAGGAATTTAAAACTCACAAATTGAAAGCGAATATTGTTCTCTAGTAAAATATACGGTGGATGTTAAGGAAGTGACAGTGCTTGGAGTATGGAAATCTTGGTAGAGGTCCAACTTTGTGTCACATTTAACATATGTCTTCTTCTTTGGCAGCTGCTCTGTGGCTTCTTAGACAGAGCAGTCAGTGTTACCATGAATCTAAAGCATTCAGGCAATTTGTAAAGTTTGTGTCCATCCCTACTCCAGCGAGCAGTGCAAATGCTCAAGTGTCCGCGGCATTCAAAACCAATGTTATTCTTACAAAGCGTTAGTTATAGCGCGATTAAACCGCTGGTGCGATCGGGGCGAATAAATCACAGAGAGGCGGTAGCTCAGCATGGACTCCATAGGGGAGCCAGCTCAACCAGTGACAATGACAGGAAAGATGGACGAGAAGGAGGGGATGACACGCAGCCAGAGGTCGCAGGACGACCTCGGCACACAACACAACAAGTATGAGGTAGGAGCATTTGCTGGCTTAACTTCAGGGCTCCCAGCTGAAATAATCTCCAATGACTTTAAATAGACCAACAATAAAGAGAGAGGAGGAAAACATGCAGACACCATCACTCATAAAAAACACTTTCCGAAACAAGCCCGTATCGTGGACAGTTTAACGGTCCGGACACTCTTCTCTAAATTCTTTTAAAACGAACTTTTTTTTGTATCAGTATTCGCAAAGATAATACACAAAACTCCTTTGCTGCGTTTAAGCAAAGAGACAACACACACAGACATAATGACACACATCACGGCACTAAACATAACACACTATTATATCCGACACATTCTCTCTCTAACACCTCACAAATCACACCGCAGATACCAAACATGGTCACAGACAAAGCGGCTGATGCGGCTAAAGGTAACAATGTCAGCGCATGACGATGTCTGTTTGAAGAGAGCAGCGAATGTACCGTAACTGATATGCAGTTGAGTTTTAGAGCGTCGACAGCGTCTCGATGAGAAAATCTTGAATGCACTCTTAAAACCGTTTTCGCACAATCAAGAGAAAGGCTTAAATGTTGGCTTCAAGAATAATGAAATGTGGTGAAATGAAAAATATGAAAGTGATTTATTTGCTACAGAATAGTGCTTCTGACTCAAATTCACAGTTATCAGCCAAAATAAATGAATAAGAAATGACTTGTTTCCAACAATAAAATGGAAAATAGTGCAAAACTATCTCACTTGGGGAGCTTTTAAGCAGCTGATCATTATATAATGTCTCACATATGACTGTAATGCACAATATTCTGATATAAAACATCAATACAGTGCACATATTTTACATCCGTTGCTGTATTTTGGGTCAGACTCGAAAAACGGACGGTCATCACAGGCTGCTTACAGACCACAGAGACACCAGAGGACAGCACAGATTTAAAGAGTGAGATTCAAGGCATTGAACACCAGCTCACAGCAAAAAAAACTAAAAAGCCCTCAACTGCAAAGTGTAAACGAGAATGCCTGAAGGTCTGCAGCAGAGCAACCTCAGCGCAGAGCCGAGCAAAAACAGCAGCAGGGCCGAGGGCAGCAGTGAGTAGAGAAAGTTTGCAGTAACTCACCGTGTGCTCGTGCGTGCAGAGAGAACAGTCCAAGCAACAGCAGAGGACTCCAGCCCCAGAGACAGAGAGAGAGACAGCACTTCAGCCTTTCTCCCTGCACTGGCATGGTAGAGTCTGCCACTCCGCTCCTCTCTTCACCTCTATTCTCCTCTCTTCAGCGCCCTCCACTCGACGGGATCCGCTGCTCACACACCACCACCTCTCCTTCTGAGTGTATGTGCCGGAGTGAGAGAGAGAGGTGGGGGGAGTATCAGGCATGCAAGCTCCTGTGTGTGTGTGAGCGTGTGTGTGTGTGGGTCCACCGCAACGTGAGAAAGTCCACACCACACAAAACACACCAGCAGCGGCAGCAGCAGTTGGAGTTGATTGTCCTCCAACTCGGTCTGACAGTAGCAGCCCAGCTGAGAGAGAGAGGGAGAGAGAGAGAGAGGCAAAAAAGGGGAGTTTACTTCACTTGCCTAGTAGGGAGGGCTGACCCGCTCACACACACACATACACTGGGAGGGAGGAAAGAAAACGGGGGCAGGGAGCAGACAGGAGCAAGATGGGGTTTAGAGAAAAAAAAAAAAAAGTAGGAGGAGGAGGAGGAGGAGGAGGGTGAGGAGGATATTGAAAACAAGCAGCGGGATCTGTGGGATTCTGCGCCTGTAACAGTTTACAGATAACTGTTTGCATCTCATTTTGCGCATGAATCCTTTTCAAAGTGGTGAGAAAGTGTTGTTTGAAGAAGAAAGAGCATTTGATGTTCAGATAATCGGGTGGAAAATGGAGAAAAAAACCTGACACGACATACTGTATATGCAACAAAATGAAAATTACTTCCATGACTGCAGTTGTGCTGTCAATATGCAGATTAGTAGGGCATGTTTAGCAAACGTAACAGCCAGCGGTGCAGATAAAATTGCCGTGTGCATGCTCTCACCAGTAGCTCAAGTGGCAGAGTAATTAAGAGAGAGGACCTACTTCAAGTGTGCTAAAACAGAGTGGGTTTCAGCCGGTCGTTTTAATACATAAGGAGGATAAATTGTAGTGTACTTAACATGTCTCACTGACCTTCAGCCTCAGTCTGAGATCAGACCGGAACAGGCGTACGCAAAATAAATAAGTCTGCGCTACAGCATGCCTCGCTGATAACTCCTCAGTCCCCTCACAATGAGTCGGGATAATCAGTGAAAATCATTTTCGGCTCTTGTGCTATTTTGAGCACCACGCGTCAATTTGAATTAAAATCCTCGATTCCAGAAAAAGCTACTCTAAACACAGGGCTGTGCTGTTCAGGTAGCTGGCAGAGACACTTTAAAGGAGCTGTTGGAGATTACATCACCCGAGCCTGGAGCTTTTATACTAATAAATAAATGGGTTGAGACACCCTAATAGACCATTTCCTTTCCAGAGCTATCCTCTTGCCTGCGAGGCATTTACTGTCGAGTGTGTGTGTGTGTGTGTGTGTGTCCTGAGAACACTTAGAAAAACAGAAAATATTACAGCCCTGAAACCGCACAAAATAAGAATCAGATTATTTTTTTGCCGCCCAAACACAAAACGTCGATGTTTGAAGCTCAGAGGTTAAACCAACGAGGCGAGCTGTTTTCGTTTTCCCAGTGATCTGCCTCGTTTGTAGATGCCGCCGTTGTTGTTTTTTGGGTTTTTTTTTGCACTTCGTTTCTTTCTCACACTTGTTCATGTTGGTCATTAATGGCAAACAATAGGCTGTCTGGCTCCCTCGCGCCTCAGTGAGAGGAGAAAAAATAAAAAAATAATAAAATCACTTCATAAATAAACAGTCCTGCCCTGGTCCTGGCCCGTCTACTTGTGTCTCCCCTAATCCCTGCAGCTTCCGAAGCTTCTTTCCCATAAAAATCACAACACGAGGTAACATTTTTGTTAATTCTGTCTCATGTGAAAACGAGGCCAAGTTCTGAAGCAAGATGTCAAGGAAGTTTTTCATCTAGTGATATTTGGAATATAAGGCGTTGTGAAATAATTTTTTGCGATGCTTTTAATTAGCTGCCAAGGGAACTCGATCTCTGTCGACAATAGAAATTCCTTTGTAAATGACATGAAAGAAGGGCACACTGTCATTTTATTGCGAAATAAATGTTTACTTCATAACTCATGATCTGCTGTTAAGTCAAAACTTGAGTGAGACCTACTGTGCTGTCTGCCCTTTTGAACAACAAAAAAGTGAATCTTTGTGAAGTTCCTAAACCACTCCTTTTTTCTTGCTCTCCTAGATCAAACGCTCCTTTATCATTTCTACATCTGCTCAGTTTTTTTTTTCTGGGTAACTCAGAAACTCAGCTGCCCTCCCCCTCTACTTCTGTCTCTCTCGCCTCCGCTCCCTTTCCCACCTCCCCACCTAGAGTGAACCAGAATGTCATTTCAAGCATGTCTAACCGCGGGAAGCCTCTTAAACACTGTGACAGCATTTGCCCCGAATCCCTAATAGCTACGAAGCCGTGAGCGTGTTTATGTACGTGCGTGTTAGCAAGTAATGAATGTATGTGGTCTGGATTTGCTCGATGACATGATATCATATGCAGATTGAGGAAAGGCCTCTTTAAAAAAAACAAAAAAACTTTAAGGTATTGAAGGAGGGTTTGCCCTGACACACACTCCCCCACATACACAATTCCTCACTTGTGTCACCCTCATGCTGGGTCTATGATGAATGGCTGAGACTGTCACAAAGGATGAGCGAAGTGAAACCAAAAGGGGAGGGGGGGGGCAAAGAAAATGTGGCTGACAAAAAAAACAAAATGAGACACCAGAGAAGAATGATGGTTGACTTAAGAGACTTGAAGGACAGATTTTTGAAGAAATTCGATTATAAATGAAGGATGGTGACGTGTGCATAGGGGGAGAAGTAAAAGAGTTCAGAGAGCAGAGGGAAAAGGTGGAACAGAAGAGTACAGAGATAGAGTAAGAAGAGTCTGGAGACACAAAAAGGCAGTTAAACAGGCCCATTAACATGCATCCTGAGTAATCCAATCGCTACTGGTCAGCTTTAAGTATGCGTAGTAACATCTCAGGTACATTCCCTGTCTGCATTTAATTAAACATAACATCCTGTGGGGTTCAGTGGAATATTGTGCAAACACCTGCTTTATCAAAACAGTATATATTCACCTACCCCAGTTTCGTAAACACAAACAGGACTTTTAGTTGTGCGTAGAGATGTGACGTTTGCGAACGGACCGAATGTACTGACCGGCTCTTTAAAACGAACAATAGGAACCGAGTCGCAGGAGCTGTATTTTATTTTAATTTATTTTTTCATTTCCTTTTTTATTATTTTAAGTGTCATACAGATGCACATACAAGTTCCTCCTTTGCTCCAGAGGATAGCTGTCGCCCACGCAGTTGACACAGGTTCCAGTCAACGCAAAGGTCTGTACTGGGCCCACCAGTAAAGTTTGAATGATTCTGATCCAGATTTCACCCAATCATTCCTCCTAGGGAGTATGTCTCAGTTAAATTGAGTTACCCCCATGCTGGCATTTTAAAAATAAATAAATATCAAAATGGGCCAGTTTTTTGAATGGCTCTTTGAAAGGAACAGATCCAAAAGATACAGCTCCCTTTTAGAGTTGTACGTCCCGTATATATGTCCCAACATGGGGACATGATACAAATTGTGGAACTGAATCTTAACTCCACCCTGACAATAGTTAATTTTGAAACCCAAACAAAACTTAGATTACAAGTCAAACCCTCAAAGCCTCCACATGAAGAGTAATCTCCGTGCTACATGCAGCAACGAAAGAAAAATCTCTTTATAATGGCCGTTTTTGAGGTCATACGATAACTTCTCTAGACATGGCTACTTTGCATTTGTCCGCATGGTCACACAGCTAATTCACCACATGCTGATATGTTTATTTTTTCATGGGAATTACACGTAGCCTGTGTAGTGAGAAATTTAACTTGTTAATTTATTCTTATTAAGATTTGCTTAGTTATTTAGTATGTCATCAACTGCGTGGACAAAATATTTTAAAAGGCTCTCACTACTAATGAACAGACAATACTTGTATTTTTCTGAATGAATGAGGCACGCTTCGCTCATGGAGAAGGACCTTAGATGTGTGTTCCCACTACGAAAGAAATATGGTCAAAACTGGCCTAGAGACTGCATCCAAATGTGGTCTGGAGCCTTGTTAAGTCCTTGTTATGTCCTGAATGCTAACAAAAATAAGTCTATGTGAAAGTGGCCCTTCTAGTCACTTGATGTATTACCTCAGTAAACATATTTCTGACAAGTTTATGGTCTCAAAACTAATTTAAGTCGTACGACAACATAATAAAGCAGAGAATGCTTTGAATTACAGCTAACGTATGATTGACAAGTCCATAACACATGATTGTTCACAGTGTCTCCTTGCTCGTCTACAGCCCAATCTTATCATCCAACGATAGCTTCCAAAGAACAACAAAGATGGCCACTGCCAACATGCCAAGTTTGAAGATGGCAGACTACATACCAGTGGTCGATGGCTGCGGCCGCTTCTTACATGGAGTCTATGTTTTCAAGCTCCCTTCCCACATTCAGATGATGTGCCTCAGCCTGGGCTCGGCCGGTAGTGTATTTAGCATTCACTCGCTGATCGTTCTTGACAGGCTGTCATAACACAACAACTTCATTTGTCATCAGCCTTTCTAGTCAACACTTCAGGGAAGTCAAGTTGGCTGTCAGAATGCTGAATGCTGCCAGCGGGTGTAAACACATTTACTTTCTAATCTCCATAATTGCAAAAAATTACACATTTAACCACTTGTTCGGCTCAGCCAGTTTAAAAGAAAAATGTCACATACTGAATTTCCCAAATAAAGTGAAGGATCGATTAATCCCTCATGGTCTGTGAAAAAATACATATATGAAGCAAAATAAACCTTTTACTGCACCATCTGGAAAAATGTTCTGTCGCGGTTCTGGGTTTTTATTATTTAAAGGGAACTGGTTAAGTCTAGTTAAAAGACTGGCAAGTTTTTTTGTAGGTCCAGCAGGAGCTACGCAAGGTCTAATAAACTGAAGACGACAAGTGAAACTGATAAACAAAAATAATAAAAATCCAGCTCTGTGAAGTTGCATGAGCTTGATAGCCTCCTCCTCATCTCTGTTTGGAGCTAGTGACTCAAAGCTACATCAGCCACAAATAGCATAAAGTGGGATTTAAGGTCTGTCCACGTCTGTTGTCTGGTAGCATTGGAAACCCACCAACACCACTACCACCCATCTTTCTGACGTCAGGTAGAGAGTATCTATGTTGCCAATTATCTATAATTGTCTGTAATGTGCAACAGCACCAATGTTTTCTTGGGGAGACTGACTGAAAAGGTGCTGTTTTATTGTTGTTAAACTATACTGCAGCTCCTTCTGCTTAGACTACACAGCTCAGAACACCAAAATAGAACTGACATATTTGTGTCTTCACATACAGATATTTGTTAAATACACCGTCTCCATTTTGGGATTTCCATCTGTTCCAGAGGATTTAAAGACCACCTCACCTTTTCCCGGCTCGCTCCGAGGAGCGTTTATCCCTTTATTTGATGCGTGAACCGACTAACCGACCGGGGATTAAGTCCATTTTAGAGAAACACCTCTGTGGCATAGCAGCGCATCTGTTAATCCCCATCCATTCACTTCAGCATGTCTTTAAACTAACAAGCAGTTTAACATAATCTGCTTTAAGCCTGTCCATTCACTCCTATTCACCGGTGCATTTACATAGCAATCCTTTACGCCTGAGTGCTCTCTGGAGGGAGAGACAATGCGTATGGGAGTCAAGTCGTAGATGTGGCTGAGTGGTGTGGTGTGAGCCATAGGAATAGTACCTTCTTCCTCCAGTCCATTTGAGGAGGACCTATCCAGTGGAATAGTAATGTAGCACTGTTGTAGTTCTTTTTTTTTTTTTCCTTGTTTCTATTCTTGTTGTAAACATACCCATCACAACTCATCCCTGATCTGGGACATTGTTGAGAGAAGTGAGGAAACAAGGGTACGAGGAAAGGCATGAAGCGGTGACAGAGAAGAAGTCTGTTCAGGTTCCCCTCTGACCTCAACGCTGATTTGTTCTTGATTGACCTTTCACATTCGGAGAAAATCCATCTGCACCACGGCAAGACAATCCTTTCTCACAAATAACGGCGTGGCAAAAGAAAAAAAAAACATACAAACAGTCCAGTGTTTGCAGTACTTCACAAGGTGAACCCAAAAGGGAGACTCATGGCGTGGATGATGAGGGGGTATCTGTGTCGGCCAGTACCGCTAAAACTCGGGATCATGGGAACTAGGCTTTTGTCCCCAAAAGGAAGTTGATTCCCCCTATGTGACTGTGTAAACAAATTTAGATCCCTGCAACATGAGTAACCCACACACACACATGCACACAGACCCACAGAGGTAAGTGTTGAGCCATTTAAACTTAATGAAAGCCTAATGATAGACTGGGAATGGCTTTTACAGCTTGTTATTGTCATTGTGAAACCACTCACTGTATCACTTTACAACCCCCATAAAAATCACTGACACGGATAGGTGTGGTTAGGGCGAGGTACGGGGAAAGCGAGCCCGAGTATCAGAAATGCACCTCTGTAATCAAGAAATCATAAACAGTTCAATTATTTTTAACTGCCTTAGTGCAAATCCCTGAAGGCATCTGGCAAATACAATGTTTTCTATAGGATTTCAGGAGAACTGATATCCTGTTACTTTGCGCAGAGGCACTCAGAGGGTAAAATAAAACCACAAATTAAAGGTTCAAATTTGCTTTGAGTATGTGTATTGCCATAAATAAATTAGGAGGTGACATTTATTAAATCAAATCCAGGCACTTTAAGAGACTCAAGGCTGAATAATGAGGTGTACGGAAAAGAGAGAGTATTTTTGAGAGTCTAGAAGAAACCAAAATGATTTAGGGGTTACTTACAAATAGTACAATACTTTTAAAAGGTAGACCAGCACACAGTAGACAAACAGTAGAGCTACTTCTTGAGTGGGAGCTGAAAGAAAGTCCCACCTGCCCCGTGGGATCATTCCCTGCCTACCTTTCTGATTCATAGAAGTGACAGCTTACTAAATACTGAAGATCTCAATCTGCAGACACCCACTAACTTTTTTTTTTTTTTTTCTTGGTCCCCCACAATGACTGGCCTCTGCCTGCCTATCCATCTGTTATGCATGATATCCAAGACAGCTATGGCAGGAGTTGGCTGTAGCTTTGGGGAATTGTGTTTTCTGGTTGGCATTGCTGATCTTATATTTTAAGTGAACACAGCATCTCAGCGCTCCATTTAGGCATTTTAAAAAATGTGCAAGCTTGTTGAATAAAATAGTGTTTTCCCATTGTTAAGCTGCACCATGCCAAGCCAATCTCTGATGACGTGCATCCCAAAATACTCTCTCACAGCAGGGGTGACGGTGTCAAATGGGAGGTAGTCCTTGGAAACAGTTCAACAGGCTCTTTCAAAACATACTTGGCAGGTAATTGGATAAACCATCTGTGTATCACAGAATAACCAATCAGAAGAGGAAATATAACATGCCACACTTTGAGGAGCTTTGCATGTAAAGCAGTCAGTGTAGCTAGCTATGTAGTTGGCATGTTGGTGGACGATTCTTGCCGTCTTTGGAAGGAAATGTTGGACGTTGCGCAGGAGTGTCTGTTCACAACTAAAACACTGCCTTAGCCACAAGTAGTCCCTCATAGGACACTGATTGGTCCATCTCCAATTCAACATTTTGAAAGGTTTCAGGGATCTGACAAGTGCCAATGGACACACCACAAAAACTAGGCACCGCACTCAAATCTAAGTTCGGTAAGAATAACTTTCATGTGATTTCATGATCGTGTGAATGTGATGAGAAGTGGGCTACCTTGATAACTCCTGTGTTCCTATTTGTACTGTAAGACTTGGTGTGTCCATAATTCTGTCACTATGGGAAACCCTGTACAGAGAATCATTCAGTCCAAAGGGTGACTGCTTAAACCAAACTAAATTATACTACAACTATGTAACATGTTGAACAAACTTTTCTACCACTGATTTAAAACTAACCCTGACTATATGGGGAATATCTGACCTCGGAGAATACCTGAGGTCAGATAATTCAAAAAATCCAGTGTTGTTTTATGTTGATCTGTCAGAGCAGTTTAGGGAAACAGCTTTTAAAAGATGATCACCCAGTAGCTACACACTGGCAATCGCACATGAGGAGCCAGTGTGGTTAGCTGTGTTCCAAATACATGTGAGTCAATTAATAGCCCAATAAAACATTTTAGCCTCTACTGCTGATCCCAATCCCTGTTGTTTTCTCTTGGTTTTCCCCACTTTCACATATGCTCATACATGTAAAATACAATACCTCTTGGTTATCATTTATAATTCCAACACTCGCCCATTGAGTGTTGTGCATTTTTCAAATGGAACAAACAGAAATACAAAAAGAAAATGCATGAAATATAGTTGTGCATAGTCTGAAACATCTGAAGCACCTGCAAATTATCTGAAAACATAACGGGAGTTTCAGAAAGACCAAAGAGAAGAGAAGAGGCCCTGTTATCGTGGTTGTTTAGGGCCAAACAGAGCAAAGGGACACCAGGGGCAGGGAGCTGACCTACAAACCGCCTCTGACCCCCACACCTGCATGAACACATGGACGTACAGCGATAAAGACACGTACAGCAGTCCAGACCTGCAAATATGAACTCGCACACGAACTTATTCACACATCACTGCCCGTGACAACAGCTCCTCTGGACCTGCCAAAAGGCCACCATTTGACCAACTGATAATACCATCTGTTAGGCAACACACTAGAGCTTTGTGATTGTTCATCCTCAGAGACTTTACCAAACAATTAGACACATACCGCCAGAGATTGAAAGGAGCATTTTGGTGAAGACTTCAAAGGAGAGCAATGGGAGAGAGGTTAGAGGGGAGGCTTAGCAGGAAGGGATGGAGGAAATATGTGATTTGATTAAAGCAGGCACTCTGAAGAAAGACACTGGGAAAAAAGACAAAATAACAAGAAATTAAAACAACAACAAAAAAAACATGTTATATTTAATTCTTGATGTTGCGATCCAATTAATTCACAATTACTGATAAAACCAAAAGTCAGTTGTAAACCTTCTGATTCCCGCCACATTCAGTTGTCTTTTGTGGTCTTCTTTCATTTAGTAAGTTTGATGTTTAGTAAGAGAAGTGATTTCCGTTTGCCATGTTTGTGTTCAGATGACAAACTGGTTTGGGACAATCTAGGTTGATATGGAGGCTTCAAATGATTTTCCAACATATAAATACACTGCTTTGTGTGGAAAAGTCCGAACATCAGAAGGGCGGGAATTCTTTAAACGAAGACCCAGTAAGCTCCATTCTTTGTAAAAACAAAACAGTCCACCACTGTAGCCCAGTCACTACGCGTAAGCAAGAAAAAATGGTTTCCAGACCCCAAAGCAATGAGACAGTGGTGCTAGCATTTTCTGAAGACATTATTGCAACCTTAGTTGCTTTTAAAAACAAGAACTCTAAGACGCTCTAAAGCAAATACTAATGTTCGATGCATTAGTAAGTTGTAAGCAGGTTGTTTTTGCACATATAGACCGATACACTACCAAGATTTCCATTAATGTTACAATTAAAGTGGGTGTAAACAAGATTTTTATTAGATAAAATTAGATGCAGCTTCACTGTCATTGTGCAGGGGACAGGTGCAGAGCCAGTGAAATACAGTTAGCATCCAACCAGGAGTGCTAAGAAGGTACTGGAAGTCATATCAAACACTGTCATTGCTTATTAATGAATAAAAAGTAACAAATCAAGACCTTTCCTAATCAGGTATACACTAAATATCATTCGGTAAAAGTTCAAGTTTGAAATCGGTAATTCATTCATAGATTTCATGTTAAAATGGTTCATTGTGAACAACAGATAAATGGACAGAAAAACCCGACATCTGTAGCTATACTCCACTCCTAAAGTAGTCTAGCAAAGGAATGTAGGACCCATGTAGCTGTTAAGTTCCCTCCATCTGCAATACAGGAAGATGGAGTCCTACAGTATAGTCAGGCACTTCTATGCTCATCTCTTGCAAAGTGTGCAGCTTGTGATTTAGACGTTAACAAAGCTGGACAGGAAGGAGGAACAACAGGACACACAGAGGGAGGACAGAGTTGGGCAGGGGTTCAGTCAGATGGGGGAGGTGATAGGAGCAAAGCCGGTGTCGGAAGGGTGGTGGTGGGGCATGAGGGTCTACTAAGGGTGAGTGGCGCAGTGGGATAAGAGCGTGGGGAGTTCATGCCCCCGCCAGGCCCTTTTCGCACTGCATAAACAAAGAGATTACAGTGAGAAGGGGCTCAGAGCCGCTAACAAGCGCCGGTACCACACACTCATTTGAACACAGACACACTCGCCCGCGCACACAGTCACACGCATATAGGAATCACGCAAGCACGCACGCACAAACGAGCGCATGACGATATACATGCAAGGGCGAGCTCATGCAAGCGAATGTGCACGCGCAAACACAACATCAACACAATAAAGTGACACACAACTAACAAGAAGCATCACAACATAGTGGCGCCACCTGTCTCCTCTTCACCAATTAATGAGCTCCCGGCTCCCGGGATGCTACAACGGGGTGGCAATTAGCAGGGGAAAAAAGGGGGAGTCGTGAAATGAGGGAGAAAAACAGACAACGGGAGGGGGTAAATCGGGGAAGAGAAAGGAAAAGAAGAAAGAGGAAGGAGGGAAAGTAAAGAGAGAGATTATTAAAATCTGAGAAGGGAAACAGATGATAGTGGCAGACGGAAATGGCCGGAAAGACCACATACAAATCCTAGCATATGACTTGTTGTTTACAAAACTGTGCTCAAATAGTTGAATATGAATTGCATATAATGAGACATGAAGGCCAACTGTGACATCATCTCACTTGAACACATTGCAAGACTAAAGCCAAAGCTCCTCATTCGAAATGGTAAACTACAACAGCGGCTGTTAGATGTTAGAGGCTAGGTAGCTAGGCAGAGCTACGAAGCGTCATGTACAGCTGTCCTCCTGAATCATGCTGATCAGTGGGTGGAAAGTTGTTGATCATGTCGCTGTGAGAATACTAAAAAGCTCTGAGGAGCCTTCTCTGTGTGCCCTTTGAACTTTGCTGTTTGTTTCGTTTCATCACTCCCGTTTCTCTTCTCGTGCACTGGTTCCAATCAGAGAGACCTCTCTCAACAACTTGCTCTCTAGCTGGTTCAACGTCCTGAAAAGCTGCCGACAAGGGTCCAACTGGTGCCAAGGGAAACAAAGTTCAGGGACGACCAGCAGCTCCATGTGTCGCAGCCTGAAGACAGGACTTTTATTTCATCACAGGGGGCCGATTATATTTTTCTTCTTATTTTCCTTCATATGTCTGGTGTTCATATGACACACTGTCCAAAATACCCACGTTATTTTTTAATTAAATGTCAGGAGACAAATAGACTGTGCGTCATGTAAACCGGTGCTGTTGCAGGGTACTCCTCATCACCACTACGCGGGGCCCAGTCTGTAACTAGCTGCTATATTATGCCAGTCCCTCAGAGACGTCCATGGAAACCTTCAATGTGTTCAATGACCCTCACAATAATATGACTAATAACCAGTTTACGTTGCAGGCTGACACCTTTCCAAACTGTAGGATCAACAGAACCATGTCCACAGTCTGAGTTTGAAATCTCAATCAGTTTGCACTGATGTGTCATCCATGAATTGGCCTGAAGCACGTATGTCGTTGTTTGTGTACGTTTGTCTTGAACACGGTGAGGATATTATAATCTCTGTGAAAAATCCTTTACGCTTACTTGAAATTTTATTTTATATTCTGTTTAATTTTTAATTTTGTACTGCAAAGACATCATATCTACACACGTGAAGACAATATGACAGGATATGATACGCATATGGACAATATGGAAAATATGACGGGATTAAAGAAATGAGAAAAATATGGGGGGAACATTTTTTTTGCTTCTGTGATGCCGCCAGCCTGCATGTTTCAATCTCCTGTTTGTGTTTGCATTTCCATCCATCACTGTGACTCAGTCTCTTTCCTTCTGTCATTCATCCAGTCTTTGCTTCCTGTTTCTCTCTCTTAAACGCACACACATACACACACACACACACGCACACGCACACACACACACACACACACATTCTTTTGTTCGCCACCTGATAACAGGCCGTCATTCATACCGCCTCTCGACCCCCACGACCCTTGATCCCTAAGACCTAAATACGGAACAAGAACCGAGACACTGGTCACGCATTTGCTGACAGTCGTTGCTCACGCAGACATGCACAAGCACAAAAGCTACAAGGGTCTACCTTTTCTAACTTCAGAAGGAAATCATGCTACATTCCTGAAAAGTATCAGAAATGATCAGATATTTGCTGACATTGACATTAAAACAATGAAAACGTTGTTCGCTTATTAAACTTTCAATAAACTGCAGTTCACAGTTAACAGAACCAGGTTTTAGCTTAGTTAGTCAGTAAGGTTTAAATAAAGTCTGGAGTCTGAGACTAATGAATCAGTGCCACCTAGTAGATCAAATTTATCAGCAATAAGGCTGGTATTGATACATTACATTAGAGGTTTTTTCATATTGTACACCAAAGAGGAGTGTAGGTTTTAAAGATTGTCAATCAACCAGAAAGAGTTGAAGAAGTTGGTAACCTTGTTGTCATTTCTGTTTGTCTGGGACAAATCTGAAGATTTCAGCCAAAAATGCAAACACAGCCATGAAGGTAACAGCCTCTACATACAGAAACCTACGCAGCTGAAAGAATTCGAACATTTTCACCAACACATATGTACCTTTTTTTAGTTAAACTGTTGTATAAGTACCCCACTTTCATGTTAATGTTTGACGTAGATGTTGAGTAACAAGAGTACTAGGTCATCATACGATGAAAACAAATGGCAACACAATGTGCAGATACACACGCATTCATTTTTGTGTTCCTAATCTTTCCAGCCTCATCCATGTCCCAGCACACACACACACAGGGCAGGTGTGGGGTCACCGTTAGGGTCAGTAGCCTCGGTCCAGCTCCCAAATATAGAGCATCCACTATTCGGGGAGCCTTAAGTTCACCGCAGGTTCTCGTATGACCACCATGGACTCTTTATGTTGGGAGAAAAGCAGGCATACCTTACACACAAAACATGCATTCATCCGTGCATATATACATCCACGCTGCTCCAGCACAAGTATTCGCAACCATGTACCGCGTGTAAAGTAACTGTGTGCGTGCAGAACACACATGATGCTCTGCACACTATGTTACCCTAACACATCATTAAGATCTCTATCATCCTGCTCGCTGAAAACACGAATGCTCAGTTTCCCCAGCCCTTCGGCTTTTCTTCACGTTCCCATTCTTCTGTTTCTCCTGCTCTCCCACCATCTCCCGCTCCCTCCTAGTAGACATCATTCACAGTGTCCATTCAGTGTGCAACAGAGGACCTCTTCTGTGGTTGAAATATAAGACTGACACTCTGACCCGTGAGGATGACCTTTGCACTCCAAACCAACGGCTCCGACACGTAGAGCCATGTCTGAACACGTGTGTGTGTGGGCGCATTTGTTGCGTGCGGAAGCCGCAAGCTGATCGTCTTTGCCCCTGCTGCCTGCGCAAACCGGCAGTGTACGCGTCTCCACCGGCGCTTGTGCAAATGTGTGTTCATACGAGGGAAGAGATTTATATACTTCGCCACAATGGAAAAGGGAAGACTGACTTTGCCATGGCAACAAGTGGGACTAAAAAAAGAAAGACAACAGGCTTTGGGTAATAAAAGTATTACAGATATCAATATTGGTTCATACTGTGTTGAAACAGTCTCATAATTCAGCAACAATGCTAAAAGGCAGAAAGATACTGGCCATCATATGGGAGAGAGAGATCCTACAGAGAAACAAATGGACTTTAGCAAAGTAACTGATCTCGAACATCAATTGCACATCTGCTTAACAAACGGAGGAACGCCGCTTTTTATAGATCGTATTATTATGAATAACACTGCCTGAGCTGTTCATCACTGCATTAGCGCACACTGAGAGAGGACGTCGTTGTACTGGAAATCACTGCTAGGAGTTCACGGCGCTTTTCCGATTGTGGTGACAGTGTGACTGATCCACCACTCGCTGTCTATTTGTAATTAAAGAGACACAAGCTCGCACAAACAGCTGTGTTAAAACTTGAATTTCAATTCCCCTATGAGTGGAAACATATGCTGTGAAAAATGATTACAAGCACACCATTTAATGTGGACTGTGTGTGTGTTGGCATGTTATTATGAATGCATCCATGTGTTAGTGTTAGCCAACACTGTTCAGAGAGTTTCTGTGGCCAATTTGTACATTCTGATATTTCATCAAATCCTCTTAATGAGTGCACTGACTGCATGATGTCGATTCCTGTAAAGCATATAGCATACACCGATCAGGCAAAACATTATGACTATTATCTGAATGAACATTATCTCCCTTGTGCCTCCAAAACAGCTGATCATCAGAGAATGGACATGGGCCTTCTGAGGGTGTCCTGTGGTGTCTGGCAACAGATTGTTGTTAGTGGGGGCCTTTGGGTCCTATGGGTTGAGGGGAGGGGGTTCTGTGGATCAGACTGTGCATCCCATGGATACTTGATCAGTTTTTCATATTTTTTTTTAGTTGTTCCTAAACCATTTTTGTGTTTGTGTCTGTGTCAGGCTGCATCCTGCTGGAGATGGCTGCTAGATGGGCAGTACATGTATAGGTAACATCCTGAAGAATGGCAGGTCCAAAAGTATCCCAGCAGAATATTGTATAAGATATAAGATGGTCAATGTTATTTACTTCTCCTGTCAGTGCTTTTAATGTTGTGGCTGATCGGTGTATCTACACATTATACACAACCCACCATGCTCTGTTTAACGTTCACTCCTCTGTGTGCTCATGTGTCATCAATCACGTTCCCTGGTCTTACAGATCTTTTCTATACAGCTGCCACCTCATTAACTGAAACGGTGTATTCAGTGACTAACGTAACGTGCGTCTCTCTGTGTGGGTAAGCCGCCATCGCTGAACTGATGGTGGCTGTGCGGAATGCGCCGCAGTGTGACACATCAGGAAGTCTGGGCAATTTACAGAAAAGAGTCTGGCTGAACTAATATCCTGGCTTCATGGAATGACTCTCTGGAATCAAACAGAAACACAACTCCACTTCAGCCTCACACGGGTGATATGCTTGCGTTGACTTGCTTCAGCTTCTACAGGTTACAATATTACACCAAAAACAAACCTATGCGGTGGGAAACGCCACAGTGCAAGAATGTGTTTTTGTGTGCAATACAATTTTGCTAAATACACATTATTTTTTAAATGATAGCTTTAAATCAAACAGAAAATCAACAACAAAACAAATCCACTTATGTTAGATAGCTGGGCTCTTCAGAAAGTCTCTTTCAAATCCAGATCGAGATAACTAAGGTCAAGGGAGACAGACGGGGGGTAGGAAGGGAGAAAATGCAATTTAAATTGTTAAGTTATCAGCAGCAACAAGTCAGTTAATTGTAATTCAATATTTTGGTTATTCCCTAGAAGAGCACAAGAAACTAATGACGTGTGTGTGTGTGTGTACTGAGAATAGATTCATGCATTTGTACTAACAAAGCATTCTGTTCAGGTGCAGTTAAAAGAATGTTGGCATGACAACATTATATTACAGCGTATCAAGGCTGATCGGAGTCTTATTTCATCTTTAACCTCCAGCACGTACTGTGTAACTGTTTGAAGCAGGTCTGCAGAGCCAGTTCAGTCATGTTGGCACATTCTGCTCAGTATTACTGCAACTAGCTCAATTTGGCTCCCTTTAACCTTTAACCCTTTAATGTTTTCTAAATTGATCAGCTGACAAGTGCCAGAAAATGAACCCTGTTTTGATGTCATTTGCTACCTCTAGCACTAGTTTGCAGGTGAAACAATATGACGTGTCAAATGGAGTTTACATCAAGGATATCAATGAACCACTCTGAATTATCAGGTTGTTTTTAGACATAGCCAGATACCATAGTTGTCAGTGCAATTACTAAATAACATGGTCTTAATAATAAAATAATAAAACGACTACATATACTTTTAAAGGTAGGGTATATTCCAAGACAGACAAGGACACAGGAAGTGTTGCTTACACCCAGTTTTTGGCAGACTTTTATGGAATCATGGACACACGTCTGTACTAAAACCAGAGAATAAAACTGTATGGGATCAGGTATAAGACAAATTTAATGCAGAAAAAGGTCGGGTTGCACAGGGACATACACCGATCCGGCAAAACATTATGATATCCGGCAAAACATCTGAATAAATATCTCCCTTGTGCCTCCACAACAGTTGTGACTGTGGATGGAACATATCTAAGTGACATCCACACCAATGCCAGGTCCAAAGGTTTCCCGCCAGAACATTGTACCGTAGCAAGATGGTCAATGTTATTCAGTTCTCCTGTCAGTGTTCATAACGTTGTTCCTGATCAGTGTTTGTACAGGAATGCTCAATTATAAGGAAGTTTGCATTATGTCAACATGCATTGTCCGTACAGTCAAAAATGTTACCCAAGTTCACGTGGCAGATAATCAAATGCATCCATGGAAAGTAAGAAATTTGAACTTGTAATTTGATATTTTTTTCTCATTCAAAACTTGCCACGTTCATCTGATATTCAACCCATCTTACGGTTCCTGCAGTGCTCTCTGTTATTAATTCGCTTTGCCATAATCTAGAAGTCCGTGTGTGGTTGTGTGTAGGTGAGGCAGTCATTGGAACATTATTGGCTATTCTAGAAGATCGGCCTGTGACATTTAATAACAAGCTCCCTGCCTTCTCATCTGAAACACAAAGTGCTCCAGCTCAGTATCAGGTGCAGTGACCAGATGAGGCCCGAACCAGGAACCAAGAAAAGCTTCACGTGCACAAATACACAAGCAGGCATGCACACATTTGGCTCTACCTCGGCCTTCAACAATGCCACATTTGTCTAACAGCTGATCTCCATATGATAAGAGATAAAAGTATATTAGGCAGGACACCCACGCACACACACACACAATCATGTCCCCAGATGGTTATCGTATTTACATAATCATTAGTTGTGGGTGAGACTCTGTCACGATCTGCGTGGTGTTCCTGGTGGTATTAGAAGCAATTACTGTTTCGGAGATAGAGGCCTGTGCGCGCACACACACACAGCACACACGTACAGAAAATGTACACAGGGCATACACAAAAATACATGTGAATACACTTAAAGAAAGTTAAGATATTGGGAAAAAACGCACAAAAAAAAGACTGAAAACAGTTGGTAGTTATAAACCTCTGAACTTGTTTCAAGTTTGTGACACAGGCAGACACACGCTACATGCACACAAACACACACACACACAAAATCCGACCCCACTGCCCCTCCTCTTGGCTTAGAGAAATTACTGCCACCTGAAGCGGAACCCCGTCCATCATGGGGAGGCCCCACAAAGCCCCACAGGTGTCCTTTAACATGTCCAACGGCCCCCTCCTCCCCCGAGCTCTCCATGTGGCCATTCATCTGGCTGCAATGCAAAGGACATCAAAACAAAACACGTCCCTGGGGGGAAAACCTCACAGCTAACCATGCACATGAATTACTCTACAGTGAAAGCACAGCTTGATGCTGAAATTACTATCGGCCTACTAAATGTCGATCCCATATAAAGAATTTTAAGCAAGTTTCTTTGAAGAGAACATCTTTCCTCACATTTCTCACACTTTATTAATATTCATGTTGCAGCCTTACTGTCATCAAATGTTTTTATTATTATGCTGCACAGATTAACTCCAGTTCTGTTAGTTCACATGCTGTTCTGCAGCTCGTCTCCATTTGTGTTGTTTTTTTAGATTATTATTTTTTTTAACAAGCTGATCTGCGGCCAGGAACCGAAGCACAAATCACTTCATCCTGACCAGACTTGCAGAGTGAAGAGGAATACAAAGAGACAGGTGGAAAACACTCCAAACCACAAAGACCAACTCCGCGTTTCTCAACCAGATTTCAGCTGGCTGCGGTTTAAACAAGTGTTGCTAAACAAAACAGCATTTGCTTCAAATGGAGAGAAACGGAGCAATCACAAATGGCTGCTAAATGGCATTCGAGGGAAGAGCGGGGCCAGATCCAGTCATTCCACATTAGCAGGCAGTGGGCTGACAAAGTAATATGCATGGCAACAAATAAATGCCACAGCTTTTCATTGCCAAACCAAACCAAAATAAATACCACCAGATGAAGCTAAACTGTGAGGAGCAAAACAAAGAAACAGCTACAGTCATATAGAGACTCAGCTGCGTAGGTATTGTGTGCAGGTAATCGGGCCGGCGGTCAAGCGCGCATGGCAGGGATGATTGCAACCACAGCCAGAGAGAGACAGAAACATGGCCCACGAGAGAGTCAGCGTTTTAGAATAAACACCGGAGCTCTCAGTGTCGCCCAGGAAGAAATTCTTCTCTTTGATGTCAAGCCATATGACCTTGCAGCAGTCTGAGGAATTGAAGCGCCGTCCAAACAAACGTCAACACCGCTAACACCCTCAAGGCCGACGTGCGTGTGTGTTTCAGTCTAAATTTTAGCGCAAGAAGATGGGGAGGTGTATGTGCCCTATATGTGTGAGCTTGGTATATTGTGTTTTTTTTTAAAGACATACTGGTTCTATGCTCATTTGCTTTCACAGAAATGCAGCGCATCAGATGTGTATATTTTTGGTTGTATTATCTTGTAAGCTGCAGTAGATTCAGTGAATTATCAGTTTCAGTCAGCTAGAAAACTATTACTCACATATCACACCCAAACCTCCAACTGAACTGTCAGTGTTTGTGATGCACTGCAGCACTGTGGGTAATGTAATGTTTTATGTAGTGTTGTGAGCAATGTGAAGAAAAAAAGGTTAAGACAGAAGATCTAGCTTTCATTAAGGCCTTTACGGATATATCTTCTGTGAGTGAGTCATGCTGAGGGAACATGACTAAATGTATGAATACAGTAACACTACAATTACATTAACAATTCTATTATTTAAATCTTAGCTTCACGGATATTTGCGCATTCGACATTTGTTTAAAATAACAGAGAAAGCAGTGTTTTCATTTGGCAGGCTGGGGTCTGTACTGTTGAATTGTGCCGACACGTTTCTGATATTTTGACAATCCCATTGTAGCGAGTGGGTTAGGCTAAATAACGGAAACGTGTTTAATTCAATCCAGTTTAACAGCAACACCAGGTACATCCTCCAAAGTGATCATACAGTTGAATTACCATCTTGTTTCAGATTATAATAATCATGGAAGGGGATGTAGTGCAGGACTGTTGGTTTTTGCCAGCGTATCTCAGGTTTTGGCCAGTGAGTGTCTCTACATCTCTACATGTATACCAGACAATGTGGGAATCATATGAAAAACACGAGGAATTTATTAAAATCAATGTGGACATTTGGAAGTAATTCATTTGTCCTCACGCCAGGCTTTACTTAAAACAATCATAACATTTAGTAAAGTCTGATTGGGGCTTTTGTGAAAACTCCTCTTTTGCTCTCATCACTGCAGCAGATGAGCCACTTCTTTGTTTTGATTCATTACAGCTGAATTACCTCTTCAATCTCAGTGTCACTTCAATTCTACTGTTGCTATTAGGTTCATGTGCGCCCTACCGTGTGCTTTTACTTGCGTATATTACAGAGTATTTTCTTGTGTGTGCTGCTACAGCTTTTGTTTTTACTGCCGCTGAACCAGAGAGCTGCTGAACAATGACAATAAAAACTTCTTATTCTTATTCTCAAATTACTCCAGAAACATCTTAACTGCACCTTTGACTACAATTCTCTTAACCTCAGTAAACAGTGGTGTCCCATTGCAGCAGTTTATTTAGGAGTCTGTTCTTGCCCAAACAGGGATTATGACAAAGCCCACTGCTCCCTCTTTTAGACCACTAAGTACTTTCTGCTGCTGAAGGCTTGTAGGCTGCTGAAGAATATGAACAGCTGTTTGTGTGTGTGTGAGAGAAAGAGAAATAACAAAGGCAAATTTACAGCAGCTCCAAGTGCCACTTCTTAGCTATCTGACAGAACTCTGCCTGAGCAACTATTAGAAGGAACCTTGTAACATATTTACTGCGCGCTTGAAACCCAGTAAAAGCTCAACCGCACTGCGCTGCCACTGTCTTAAAGAGGAAAGGCACCCTAATCTACTGGACTTGAATTTGTTCGGAGAGGAGGAAAAAAGTTGTCGAAACTCCTCATGTATTATCTAACAATGCTCAATGGAGTTCAACAGCTGAAAGAAAAAATATAAGTATGGTGCCCCCTTGGGGACAAACAACATTCATCCCTAATAACTGTTGAGGACCCACAAAAAGGCAGAGTAAGAGCATGGGACGTTTTAGTCCACGGGGTCATTTCCAAGCTTCACTGTAAGGTTTCCATTCAAATACTAATACGATGTATTAATATTTACTTTTCACGCTACACTTTTAAATCATCATCTCATCATCTCATGCAGGCTCCACTTGTGAAGGAGGATTCTGGTTTATTTCAAGCTGTCGTATTAGCCAGTGATGCTATTGTGTTTCTAAGTGTCACGCTAACTTTGCTTCTTGAATTTTATTACAGCAATTTGGGGAAATGAATAGTTGCACGAAGCGGCGTGTGAGCAGTGTTATAACATGAACAGGCATTAACCACTGCTGAAAATAGTTAGTTAGCATTCACATAAGTGCCAGTGTGTTCAATATGTTTTATCTGGCAACGATGGCAGTGACATCTCACCTACTTTACGATGAAGTTCTCTCAATAGGAACATGCACATTTATCAGTTGGAAGGAGTGTTTATGCACAGTCTGGTAAGTATCTACAGCAAATGCACAACAGACGTCCTTGGGGTGAGATGTAATGGAAAAGCTCAAGGAAGTGTCTTTTTGTTTTTGCTAGTTCATGACCTCACCAACAGCTACTTCCCTCTTCATTCGTGCTCGTACACTTGCGTCGCGCTCCTCGTGAGCAGCGGAGCCCCGTCACGTTGAAAGATGCTGTTTCCAGCACACCTGTGTGCAAGCGCGAAGGCTCACGTGTGTGTTTCTTTCTAAGCATTTGTGAGTATGTCGGGGCGTTTGTGCGCACGTGAAAACACCTTCTCATGTTACTGCTGTAATAGCCCTGCTGAAACATGTGTCTCCCACTCAAAGGTTCCAGGCTGCTGGGGAATACTCACAGCAGCGTCTCCTTTGTTATAAAAATTTTATCCACAAAATACATGTATGAATTTTACAAAAACATCCGTAAAGGTTTAAATGGTCATATTGCATTTCTGCAAGTTACGCTAACTCAGTCTGCACTCTTGGAGTAAACTATTTGCTCACAGAATATTTAAAGAAAAATTAAATATACTAAGCTGATGTTTAAAGCTTGCCAGCAACCTGGAACATGGTATTTAATAGAAAGTCTATCTGCTTCCTAATGTTTTGGAGCCTTTCTGTGATTTTGACAAATGGATTCCATCAGGTTTTTGCGTAAGTCGACAACAGACACTGCCTCCAAATGGAACTTGTGGCCCTAAGTCATGAGAACACAAGGGTAACAATTATCAAGCTAATGACCGGGTAACTCAATGTAGGCAAAGGTATAATGAAAAGATGAGGCTGTTGGGAACAGTGTCGCCAGATTGGAAATGAAGAAGTATCGTACTGTCTCTAGAAAATTGGGTTATTTTGACCCAAACTATCATATGTCACATCATATAAATACAATAATTATCATTTATCTGGCAACACTGGTTATGAATATCAGTATTTTACTCATTAATACTATAATAACCTACAAACAAATCTCCATACAACTAAACGGCAGTATATTACCTTTCCATTTACTTTCAGCATTTCTGAAATCATCAAACATTTCCAGTTAAGGGGTTGTGAATTCCTCAAGAGAGGCCACACATGTGGGCTCTTCTTGTAAACGCACTAAACACAACCCTGTTTGAAGGCAGCAAATGTCATACAGTATTTTTAAATCCCCAGCCACCACCACAGACACACACTAACAAGGGCATCTTTCACTTTGTTGTCCACGCCCTCCTGCAAGCACTGCTCTATGTGATACATGTCTGGGAGCAGATCTTGTAGGGCGGCTGCAACAATACCAACTATCAAACAAATGGTGATGTTTTATTAACAAATCACCAGTGGATATTTGTCTTGGTTTAGTGTCTCACTGGTCCTTTTAAACCTCCTTGCAGTCGTTCATGCTGCTGACTATAAAATCCCTCCAGGTATTAATGCATTTTCTCCTGGTAGGGCTAAAGGTTAAAGACTGTTGTCTTCTGGGAAATATTTGTATTTGCAAACAAGCAAAAAAGTGCATGGGTATATAACACATAATGGCTCCTATTTAAAACTTTTACCGATGAGTGTGCTCAGTCATTATTTAGAAATGCTAAGCTACAGGTAAATGGTTTAGGCTGAAACAACAATCACCGTTTTAATGCTGCTTCAGAGAAACATGCAAATGTATATAAACCTGAAGCACATTCATTAGTATGTCTATTATAAAGGACCACACTGATCAGTTATTGTTACTTTATTACAAGATGTATCCGTATGTCTCATTAACGTTACTGACTTTCAGGTACTTGTCCAGTAGATAGATTGTATATAAATATGGACAACATTTCGCCACTTCCTTGCATTGACCAAACCATTTTCCCAGGGATACGGGCGGCGCCATCTAATGAGTTTGGAGCCAGAGTACAGTCCGAGAGTGGAGCGACGAGGAGCCGCAATATCGATGACCCGACCACACTTCCACTAGACTCACTCACGTTTTCGTTTAATTAATACTCAACTCTGCTCTACCTCCGCCAGTTGCAAGAAATGTTGGATTATACACTGTACTTATTCTCACAGCCCCATGGCACCGCTTTAAGGAGCGGTTGGCATGGCAACTGGTAGTCGCCATTATGTCACATCCTGTATCTATAGCGTCTAATAACTAACTAAAACAAAACTTACCACAAAAATGACACTTGAACATGCATCAATATTATATTAACTACCTAAAATGTTGAAAAAAAAAATTTTTGACGTGTATTTTAGTGTTTTAGTTTGGTCCAAGTCCCATCCACTAACATGAAGGAGGCGGAGCTTATGACCTATACTGCAGCCAGCCACCAGGGGGAGCTCTACTTGCGTTGGCTTCACGCTTGAGGAGCGTATCTGGCTCTTTATACAGTGTATGGCCCAGTAACGATGTCTAGATGTGGTCCAGTACCACAGTGATGCACAGAGAGGTATCTAGTTTTTTATTGTTAAATGTACCTTACTGATAAAGATAATAATTCAAATATCTGCAGTATGCTGTATATGGAACCAGAGTGTCCGCTTGACTGGAGTGAAGGATTGAATGTTTTGCTCTTACCAGTGAATCACAGTTGATGTAAGTCGAACTTCACTTTGGCAGGTGGGGCTGGTCACACAGCTCTACAATCCAAACACAGGAAAATACAGTAAGAAAACACTGAAGTCCCTCTTATAAAATATAACAAAAGACAGATATTTAAAATGAAAGTATTCCCCAGACAAACCAGCTGTTCCCTGAGAAAAACAATTACTATTGTGTTCCCCTAGAGCATCAAAGGAAACATGTCTTTTCAGAGTCAGCTTAAGCAGACCTCATACCGGATGTTTGTCTTTATTTCATTAAATGAAATATAAACTGAGCCATACGAAACAGAGGCGTGCACAGTGTGTTTGGAACATTTAGTTTTCTGTAAGAGAGACAAAAAGGCCATGCCAAGGATTGCACGTTTTAATACATGTAGTGATTGAAGGGTCAGGTCCTACACATTCCCACCTGTAGAATTGGAAAATTAAACTCAAATAAAAAAAAATCCTTGTACAAACATGACACTCTGGGCGGGTCTGTTTCTTCATCTGTACAAAAACATTCGCGCTAGATTCATTTCACACTGCATTTCTTTTTATTGCCACCCTATAAACTACTCCAGCATGTATGAGAGAGGGCGTGTTTGTAGAGCGTGTGTCTCTATTTTTGTGTCCGTCTGTGGTCTCTCTGCGTACGTTATCCCCCATAGTCAGAGCGAACATTTAACAAAGAGTTCAATTCACATTAAGCGTTAAAAAGGCCACATTGTACATAAATCAAAGTTTCTACAAACTTAAATAGATCGCTCAGACCGCAAGCCGTGGAAAAACGCGTTAAACGTGTCACAGCTTCTCAAATAAAAGTGCAATTCAGTTAATGACAAAGAAAATGACATTGGTCATGGCTTGAAAAAAGACCAAAATAATGTTCCTTTTAGCTCGCACTGGACCAAAGCTTCCCATATTTTAACTCTCACGAAATGGCCTACAAAGACTGCAATGTACGTCTTGTGATTTTTTTTTAGTGTGTTTTTAAAAACATTAACACAGATTTAGAAAAAATAAAAGGAAGTGTTTCCACAGAGAGGCAGAACATAATAAATGACAATGATCATTGCGTCTAGAAGCGTAATATAACCCAGGCTTGACTTCAAGAGCAAAGGAAGATTTATGGAGCAGGAGTAATTACACAGACTCATCTATTTGGCAACTGCTCTCCTCCAAAGACAGAAAGCATTTGTTTAAAGAAGAGTGAAGGAAAACTGGCTATCAGGTGATTATCAGCTTGAAGATATTCAGAAATATGGATAAGGTCTAGATAAGAATGACTGAGGCTCCTGTCTTTAGCCACTTCATGTTGATTTATACCCTGTTCCCAAAATAAAATTATCTGCTCTATTACCATCAGTTTGACCTGACCCGAACAGCGAAGAGAAATAACGACAAGTATGAGCATTTTTGTGAAACCCAAGCACAAATCTCAACGTTAATATTAAAAAACCTGATGCCGACCGTGCAGATTAACCCAAGGCTGCACACACTGGCTCACTTGTAAGTCAACAAGCAGTTAGTTTACAAATTGAGGGAAATCGGGCTTCGCTAGACAGTGTGTGTGTCCTGAGGTATGTGCAAAACAGAAAATGCCACTCTGGGTGTCAGTTTACAGCTCAGCCTTGAGGTATCAAAAGCAGGCGTGTCGTGGCGAGGGCCAGGCTGTGTGCCAGACAGTTGGTTGTTTCTAAAAAGGATCAGTGAGGCGGATTACTGCCTAAATCCCTTCTTTCAACGAGTTCCTACAAACTGTCATTTCACTCTCTGCTTTACAATAGGCAACGAAAACACTGACAGGTAGGGTGACTCCAGAAAAAAGACACAGCTTTCAGTGAAACAAGCAGAATGTGGACGGACTCATCGTTTATCTTAAAAGCCCTGGACGTGTTGTTTAAGCTTTTTTAATGTTGTTCTTTATTTTGTAATGGTTGAATTTATATTGCCTTCTGTATTCCACTTATGTGTTCTTGAAATCTCGAAATTTAAGAATTTAATCTCTCAATTCTGATGTTGAGAAAACTCTTGCATGCACACTTCTCTGAGTGTTGCCCACTACCTCCACAGGTAAGGTACAGTTTCAGCCAACTGAAGTTACAAAAACACAAAAAATGATGAGGTTTTATCTTTCTAAGAATGAAAGGATGAAATACACTGATCAGCCACAACATTAAGACCACTGACAGGAGAAGTAAATAACCATCTTGTGACAATATAATGTTTACTGGGAAACCTTTGGACCTGGCATTCATGTGGATGTTACATGGAACACCCACCCCCACCCCACAGCAATGACACTTCTTGGCTGCAGCCATCCCCAGCAGGATGCAGCCTGACACAGGGACACACACACACAAAAACGGTTTAGGAACAACTAAAAAAAAAAATATGAAAAACAGCAGAAGGTGTTGACCTGGCCTTCAAATTCACTAGATCCCAAACTGTATCTGTGGAATACACCGGAACAAGCCTGATCCACAGAGGTCCGTCAAACTCAACGCATAGGACACCGTCAGAAGGCCAATGTCCATTCTCTGATGAGTCACAGCCGTTTTGGAGGCGCAAGGGAGACCTACACAATATTAGGAAGGCGGTCATAATGTTACGTCTGATCAGTGAATGCTGGAAAAGAAACATTACTACAAAACACAAGAAGTTGCTCTGCTGCAGCGGGTTTTAGAACACATGCTTGACCCCTTTTTATTGGCTTTTACAGAAAACCGTGTTCAACAGATGCTGAGCCTCCACAGGGTGAAAACCTAGCTCATCTATAGGAGAGCGAACTCTTCAGCAGCAGTTCTACTCTGCTTGGTTTAGGTGGGGGTTAATCTAATTGTCTTGCTCACATAAATTCAATATATGGAGGGGGAAAAAAAAAACACATGATACCACATTCACTCCCAACTGACAGGTCATTGCATTTAAAGTGTAGCAGTCAGTGGCCATCCAATACTAAAACTGGCCTGTACACACGCCTTATATCTCATACCATTCAGTAAGCCGACATACCACCCACCCTCCGGCATCTGAAGTGCTATCCAGCAAAACAGTGCCGCCATAGAGGTTTTAGTAAATCCTCGAAAACCATTAAAAGAAAACACATGATCAAATTCATGTGAGTCCGTATATAGCCGCATGTCTGAACAGAAGATTGATTCATACTTATGGCTAATGTGGCAATCACTCAGCAAGACTGGCCTTTTACCCTGCGCTCACACATTACTGCTCTGAGGTACTTCTGTTAGCCGCTCGCTCTCTCTCACACACACACACGCGCTGGAACACACACATGGACCCCCACCCACATTGTAGACATACACACCGCCAATCAAAAATGTATAAAGTCACCTGGCAGCGTGCACAGCAATCCAAAATTAAACCAAATTAAAAGG
The DNA here is from genome assembly GCA_005024645.1 of Planiliza haematocheilus. NCBI lineage: Eukaryota > Metazoa > Chordata > Actinopteri > Mugiliformes > Mugilidae > Planiliza > Planiliza haematocheilus. The sequence goes on along the minus strand of SRSE01001388.1, from coordinate 3,287,556 downwards.
AAGCCAGAATGAAGGGAAGGCTGTGTAGCACACCATGCAAAACAAGTTACTTTAAATTGCCTAATATGTAACACAAGTTTTAGGTGGGGGGGATTTTATCTTTACACTCTATTAGATGCATATTTTTGGGAACATTATATTTCATATCTTGCAGCTCTTTCTTTATATTTATAGTGCTGGAATTTAATTACAGTGAAAACCAGCAACTCATTTACAAGCCAGAGAGGTATCAGAACTGAAGCTGCTACATTCGACAACTAGACATTCATATACGTAGCGTGTGCAGACAGCTCAGGGTATAAAATGGTAAAGTTAAGTGACAGAGCAGAAGGAAGACTCGAACTTCATCGAAAGACTTCTTCTTTTTTTTTACTCAATTACAGAAAAGTATAACGTGAAGGAGAAGACAGAGAGAGACAGAATGAGACTACTGAACTGAAACTAGAAAACACATCTCACACTCTCAGACAGGCTCCATTTAACTTGCATGTCACATTAAAACTGCAAAGGGTACGCGTGCACATCAGCGCTGGCAGTTCAAAGAGTGATGCAAATTGGAACACAGTGTCAAGGATGTTTTTTTTTTTAAATGAAAAATGTTCCCAGATCCATTTATGAGACAATGGCAATATCAACGGCAGCGGTACAGAACAGGGGGCTTTCATTCTCTAAGGCAAATGCATGCCAGCTCCAATAAAATCAAGGCAAACATATTTTGCATGCGGCCTGACCTCGGCTGAACCGCTCCCTTTCAAATGGTAGATGTAACTTTTTCAGTTTTAACTTTTGTTTTCTGCGGCACTGGCGTCTTTTTGTGTGAATGAACTTTTGTTTTCCATTGAAAGTCCTCGTTTACATTTGGTCAGGTTCAACCCAAACATATACAAACCATATATTTATTTTAGTCTTTCTCTATTAGATGTTGTAACTCTACTTAATCGTCCACCTAATGACACTGTCACCAAGCCTGTATCCTGTCAGTCAGTGTCAAAGCATCTGTAGACCACCCCTGCCGGCTACACCTGCCAAAAAACGTTGACTGTGTTTGGATAAGTTTGACTGACATGCTCAGGCAGGCGACTGACGTGATTTGTTTCCCCAGAAAACAACCCCAGAGGCGTGAAGTACAGTACAGAGTCGTGAACAGGTTAGAGCAGCGAGCGCATATGCGCAAGTACACGCGTGAGACGGTTATTGCAGGGCGAGTTTTAGGAGGTGTCCGAGATATACAACAGCAGTTTGAAGGATATGACTCATTACAGCCTCTAAAGACCCCTCAGTGTGCGCCTTCAACATTTAAAACAAGGAACAAATCTATTTACCTGCCAGGTTACAGAATCTTTTCCGCTTGTTCTGCTCTGGAACTTTTTTTTCACCTCAACCCCGCGATGATGAACTGTGTTGTTGAATGTGTAGTTTAACAGATTAAATGTGATGCAGGGCGTAACAACAGATTTATCCAGTTCCTAAAGTGTATAATGGACTCACACAAGGTCAGTAAATGATGTGTTTGAATATTTAAAGTGTGTTTTGTTCAAGTTTAACACTCAAAGAAACAAACTAAACAAAAAGTTGTGTAAAAGGATTAAAAATGTTTGATATTTAGACTCTTACCTATGAATAAATAGATCAGAAAGCTACCTGGTCATTCAGAGTCCCATTAGGATGCTCGGATCGAAGGAAAACTTCAGAGTTAAAGCCTTAACCCGGTTTAAATCCCACTTTCAGATTCATGAAACCTTTTGTGTTGCAGAGACTTCTTTGGTCCAGACTGGGCGTACCGTTGACTTGATGGAGGATAATCAGTGATTTATTTATTTTTAATAAATTAAATATATGTTTCAGATTTGAAAGTGGGCTTTAGCGCAGTAATTAGATCAAAAACAAATAAACTACTGAATCAGAGGTTAATGTTTGTGTTTGAAGATAAATTCCCTGACGTTTTTACAGCGATTTTATCAGACCTTCAGCACACTGCCTTCACCAGTTTGACTTGGTTCAGGGCCTCAAAGTGCACAACTTTGTGGGTCGTTCAGAGCACTGCAGCCCACACACACAGGTGGACACAACTATTTTTGTAGGACGTCTTCCATGTTTTAGGACGGCTGATCATTTCTCTAACTAGTAGTAACTGTTTTGTGCACAACTAAAAAGCCGTGGGCCGTTACTTGCACAAAGAACAGGCTGATGGATGGACTCCAAGACAGTTGAAACTTGAGGCACACCATCAGTCAATTAATCAAACTCCTCACCTCTTTTTGTCTTCTCTCTTCTTCTTTCACCGCACTAAAACAAACACAGATACACAACACCGCAGGAAGCATTCCCACCGTGAATTCACGTGCCTTCACGCGCTCTGCTTGAGTTAATATAGGGAATTCTGCTTTTTGTTCTCATGCTGGTGAGGAAGTTAAATTTTTTCAAACCAAAGATTACGGTCACTGCTGGACTTCGGGAATTCAGTTGAACTCTTAAAGTCTAAGAGTGTTTTTAGGTGAGCATTATTAGATTCAAACTGTGCAAAAAACTTAACGTCTTTTGATTCAGGTGTGAATTTAAAACTTTAGCTTTAAATTCAAGGCTGGCATTTGAATTTTAAGATGTTTTTCTGCTGATTTTAGCCCACCCACTTGTACACGTAAAGTGGCATGCATTGCACGTGGAGATTGGGAGATCCAATGCACAACTAAGTAGCACTTCAGAGATCAATGCTGAACAGAAGGCGATGATTGTTCGCTCCACACTTGCACATTTCCTCTTCTGTTGCCACTAGGCCACAGCTGACCAACAGTATCAAAGCCATTTTTGTAGGATGTCTGTTTACTGGAAAACCATCTAAACATGCTGAGGACTCATCCTGCCCTCAGAGGCGTGAACTAATTTAGCAACTAATCAAATGCTCTCTCAGGGCGCTGCCTTCACCCTCAGCCCAAATGTGTACACGCTGTTCCTGATCAGGCCATTGGAGTACACAGAAGACCAGACCAGGTAAAAGCCCTGTACTAGCTCTTTTGTGGGAACTTTAAAAATTGATTTCAAATTGTAAGTAGCGCACTGCTGCTGCTGCACAGCCCCTGATTACTACCATGCAGTAGACGGACCCACCGCTGTTTTGTAACAGCTCTCTTTGCACATTAGGCTAATATGCAATCCCCTTATTGCACACAGATCCCAGAATATGACCAAGAATGTGAAGGAGCAGAAATGGAAATTTACCTCCTAAATTGGTGTTAGATAAACGTGAATAAATATGAGGAACAAAGGGTTTTGTAAGCAACCCCCTTGCTAATGTCTTCGCTGCACATTCTACATATGTTAAGGAGTAGATAATAATGTGATAACGACCAGAGCTGCGAGTAGATGAACAAATAAAAACCAGACACACAAGCAGACAGAAAACAACACTGAGAGGTAAGGAGAGGGGCACAGTAAGCAGAAACACGCAAAACTAATTCATACGGGATGAAAACCAATCTTGAAGGAGAGCCACTTCACCTTGAGAATGCCTTGTGGCAACAAAGAGCGTCCACAGCCTCTAGATTATCCTTAATTTCCTGCAGCAGAAGGCCTGGCCATGGCACAGCTCAAACAAGTTTTCATTGCTTAATTACATACATTTGCACAGGGTCACAAAAAGGTTTGGAAGCGGCTCTTGACATCTGCATGGCACAGTAGTGTCCCTGCCAGCTGAGATATGAGGGAGGCCAACAGAGCTGACTGGGAGAAATAAGACCGTGTTTGTTCTTTTAGGTACTACACAAGATGTGCAAAGTCAGATGTTAGCAAATGTCTTAATAAATCATGTGACTTTTGTCAATTAAAGTAGATTATTACAGAACGATGGAAAGTTTCCAGAAGAGAAAAAGCTGCACAACACAAATACGCAGAATCCACCCATGACTCTTCAAACCTCCTGGAAGTTTCACAAAAACTCGCAACAGTGTGGGTATATTACCACAGTCAGTCTTTACAGTATTCATTGTTTTACCAGCTGCATGTTTAATATTCCGTTTATATTTTATTTGACATCCTTCACCTACCTCTGTTGACTTTAGGTTCACAGCATTAGTCTATGCCAGTCTGAGCTTATTAAATCCTCAAACAGAATATGAAGGTTGGTCAAATGGATTGTTTGACTATTTATGAGTGCGTCTCTCATTTCTAAACCATTTTTGTCAAGATGTCAAACAGCATATGCGGCCGAGTTCCCAAACATGTACAGTTTTGGAGACAAAGAAAAACATTCCCATTGCACAAGCCGCTTATAAAAACAAAATACTATGAATGAAATATTGTACACAAGAACATTTTGAACTTATAAAATATATCATTAATTGAAAGTTAAGCCATCCAAACTCCATGCAGCCCACATCTGATACAGCTTAAAAGTAGATCTTAAAGGCAAATAACATTCTCTGGGCAACGGTACAACAACAAGTGCACCAACAAAACATTCATTTGTCACATAAAAATCACCCCGGCTGACCACTAATTCTTGCGCTTCCTATTTCCCATCTCACACGTTCTCAGACAACAAAGGACGGCCTCGCCGGTTGGATGCGGTGCCCCCCTCTTCCCCCTCCAGGTGGCTGCAGGCCTCGTAAACGGCTCCAGACGCGAGGACTCTGTCCGCCATCTGACAATGATTAGGACGTAGCCTCGCCGAATACGAGCGGAGCCTGCACACTCAATTGCTGCAACACGTCTTTATATGCGGCAAAACTAAACATGCCACCCACAGGTTTCTGGGATCAGGCTGGCGACGCCAATCAGCAGCAATGGACGGCGTTCAGTTTCATATGGGTGGTGGGATAAAGGGGAAGATGGTGTGCATCAAAGAAAACTGAAAAAGATATATGCTGCAGAACGAAGAGCTGTTAGAAAACGGAAATAATTAAAACTGAATATGCAAAAATCTTTTTGTACACCACTGACATCACAAATTATCGAACTACTGAATCAAAATATTATACAATGTGGAAGGCTGGATGAAAAGATTAAGCTTACTTTCACAAATTGACACTGTATAAAACCCAGTAAAGTTAAGGTGACGTGTGAGTGCATTGATTTTTATGTGTGTGATACAACTTTACCAGCAACTTTTGCTTTTTCTTTCTTTGACGATCTCCTTTCCCTCATTTCTTTTTCAAATCCGTCTTTCATTCTTCCTTTCTTTTCCACTTACACTCACAGTTTCTTGCTCTTTCCCCCGTCCCTCTCCTCCACCCTGACATCTGATAGTGATTATAGACCGGCCTGAAAAACACAACTCACTTAACTCTCCATTATTAAGTGACTTGGTACTACTGACATAATTTGTTCATCTACACGTAGAATTAATCGACACAAGCGCACGGATGGGCCCCTGGAGGACAAAAAGTCAGCGAACACGCACGCACGCGCACACCCACAATCACACACTCTCTGCCTCCTTCCAACCTAATGCGCTCATTTCAAACAGGACCCTCATCCTGTCTGCCCCCTCGCTCCCTCCCTCCATCTCCAGTCCCCTGGAACAGAACAGTCACGGCTGTGTGCACTGTTGATTAGCTAGAACCTGAACCCACGGGAAGCACTGCGAAGCTCAGTTTTCTTTATTGTGTTTCCCTTTTAGACAAAGAGAGTCTCTGACAACTTGGCTCCCGCTGTCCTATTACCTTATCTTTAACTAATGTAACCCTAAATTTAAGACGACTTCCACTGCTACTAAGTTACATCTTCGCAGCATCTTCTTTCGCCGCCAGCGAGCTTCACTAGAGAAAGGGAGGAATGAAGAGAGGTGAAAACGGAAAACAAGTATTTAGCCGAGGCTTACGAGATTTTAAGCAGCGAAGGGAACATGTGTGGATGTGTACGGCGGTCTGTCTGGAGTTGTAATTTCGGAGTGGTTATGTGGTGACTTGTGGGCATGCAGGCAAGGGCGTGTGCATGAGGTTATTTGTTATGGCTAATTCTTTAATCCCACAACATGTGCCTGAAACCTGCAACAGATGCCTCCAAGGAAAACTTGCGCACACACAGAGGAAAACGCGGCGTACTGCTATCATTCCTATTAATCCCTGCGTGGCGTGCCTGCAGCAGTTGGTCATGTAGAAACAGAAGATCTGTAGGTTTAGAGAGAGAAAGGGAGAACTATTTAGCCTCCAGGGGGTTCAGTATAGGCTTTCACATCTAAACTGTGGAGTGTTTTATGATGTTAGTCACAAATGTTGTTTTGGTTAGGCTTAATGGAATCTTAAAAAAAAAAAAAAAAAAAACGTCAGCTCATACTGCTGAATTAAATCTGTTGATGTCTGTCCACCTCCTGATAAAACTAAACTAAGCTGGCAGCTGCTCAGTGATTCACACAGATGGAGAGAGAGGAGATATGGTCTCTACTTATATCACCCATTACCCACAATGTGAGTCAAGGTAGGCGTGGCCTTTCATTTTCTAATGCTGTAAGGTGAAAATAAAATAAATAAAATAAAAACTTAACTTGTCTTCTTCCCACTGTCCACAGACATGCTTCTTAGGTTAACTGCTGATTCTAAATTGGCCGTAGGTGTGCACGTGAGTGTGAATGGTTGTCTGTCTCTCTGTGTTAGCCCTGCGATAAACTGGCGTCCTGTCCAGTGTCTACCCCGCCTCAATCCCGATGACAGCTGGGATAGGCTCCATCGCCCCCGCGACACTTCACAGGACAAGCGGTTACAGAAGATGAATAAATAAATGAATGAAAAAGAAAGATTAGCACAAGGCTAACACCTATCGAACAGTTGGCTAGGTTAGCTAAGACTCGCTGAGACAATCACGTACATTATAATGTGGTTTAAGCGGGTTTACGCCTCTGCGGGACATAGGCAGCGAAACCTGTGCACGTAGCCTAGGCCGGTGTGAGCCATTTATACCTGTGCACCGGTCAATCTGACTCGCTTTGTAAAAACGCCACCCAAATCTAGTCAAGGCTACGTCTTTTTTGCCAGTTGGGACCTCCTAAGTTAACGTTTCCTCGATGTGTTCCACCTTTAATGAATGAAAACAACCAATACGCGGAAATACTACCAAGCGGTCCAATTACAGCTTTTGTCGTCACTGCAACGCGCAGCAACATCTTTGGCTAGGTGCAGGCTACGGGGTTAGAGTCTGTGTAAGATTGGGGCTGTTGCCGTAGCTACAAGCATAAACTGCACATTAAAAAGATAAAGCTAATGTATCACCCCGAAATTTTAACTGACTTTCTCAATTTTTAACAGAAAACAAATAAATCAGCTTTTAAATAGATTATTCCTTAATAACAGACAGGGTGGCAATGTGAAAGCTGACCTAGCTAACTGTCGAAACATCTAAAACCGGCCTGCAGAGGTGAAACATGTCCTGGAGATAGAAACCAATACCTGGTACCTGCACGAGATATTTCCTGAATTTGTCATTTAAACTGCATGTCAGTCATGTCTTCTGTCATCTGTTACTAGATATAATGTAAGGGGGGGAAAGCACATAATAGCTTATAATAACAAATATGAGCAATGTGCAGTAAAACATAACAAATTTCAGCCAGGTAGGGATTTTTTTTTCTCCAGCAGGAAGCTTAGTGGACATGGTTCAGGGGGTTCGGCTTGTAAAAACACTGCCCCCAGCATATTGCTCTGAATATAAAACTGGTGAACATGTGAAGCAGGCTAGTACACTAGTGCATGGTACATATGCATGGGCCCCCGTTTAAAGGTGCTGACATGGTTGTGCATTACACTGTTTGAGAATATACCATACGTGAGCAGAAATAACGTCTAGACAGAGATTCTAAAGACACAGTAAAGGTAGTTCAGTTATCAGGTGGAATAAAAGGACCATATTTTCAGGATACACACAGTTTCCAGTCACAGGGTGTGCTAGTGACCTAATATGTTGTTATCTGCTTAATGGTGTTTTGGCATCGAACCTACAGAGGCCTGTTAGGGACATCTGGTCTCTCTTGGACCCTCTTACTCTAAATTTTGTCCTCAATTTGGATCTGGCTGTTGGCCATCTGACATCTCAGGCAATCTATAAGATATACAATAGATAGTTGTACCTCATTGTTACATTTATGTATGTCCTACTACTGGTCTCCAGTTTAACCCCAGATAACATCTAAAGAACCTACACATAACACAACTAGATCATAAAACTCTTGTTTAGGTTCATCTCACCAGCCGATGTCAATGAACAACAGATTCCCCCCAGCAGCTGTTATCAATAAGCCTATTCAATAAGCATTACACAGGACACAACACAAGGACCCCCGGAGGAGGCCTGCTTCACGCTGTAATTGCCTTTTGACGTGGACATGTATAAATCCACCGGACATGTAAGTGAAGAAACAGGCCCCCGCGAGATTTGATTTCACATGCATCAGGGTCAATATCTAAGAAGTTTAATTCAGTTTGGCATCAATCAGATTTAATTTCCCTGGGAATAATGACTTTGGAAAACATATTGATGAGCCCATCATGAATTTATGTCCCATGGGAAGGTGGTGTCTGCACAGGCAACGTGGATGCAATTTCAGACAGGAGGGTATCAATGATGTGACACAGAACAGCACATCTGCGGCAGCACATTTGCTACTTATCTACGGGGGCCAGAAATAGACAGAGAAAGACAGGAAAAGAGGCTGAAAGCAAGAGAGTAGTGAGAACCAGCGGCTTCAGAGTTTGATCACACACATTAAGGTCCGTCCTTTTGCCTAAGACACATCTGCACAAATTAAAGAAAGATATTAATTATTCCAGACCTAAATGCATGAGTGGAGGACAAGTCAGTAAAGACTACCTGGGTTAAAGAGAGGGAGCCAGACAGAGTAAATAACACAAAGATACAGCTACATACCACAGAGAAGCACGGATAATATCTTAGACTTATAGTTTTTTTTTTTTTTTTACTTAATAATATTCTTTCTTGGCCTTCAGCCTCTGTCAGTTTAGAAACAACTGGATGTGCGTCAACTTCTCTGCAAGCCTGTTTACATTTTAATAGCGACGCGTGGGATGCATATAAATACAAAACTAAGCGAGGTGGGATAATATATTTTGTCTATTTCGTTGTGTCTGGACACGTCGAAATGTACCCAGAAGACAGAAATACTCCCGTGTTTTACACATCCTGTCTTTAAAATAAGAAGTCGGGAGTTTTCCATCACTCAGTCTGACCTTTGACCTCACAGACATTCTTAGAAAATTAATAACAAAGCCGCAGCTTGAAGTAATTTCTATCTTTTTTTCCACACATAATGAAGAACCTCCCTCCCCAGAAGACTGATACCTGATGCCACCGTCTGTCAAGAATGACTCGGCCTGAACCATTCGGTTTTCTCTATATTTTATACGTGCACATTGCCAGTCTAGCGAGTATTGGTCCTTCATCGGTGAGGGGGTTGTCTAGACCAAGAAGTTAAGGCGCTTTCTGAAACTTTACAATGACACTTGCTTTTATTCAAACAATTCTCCCATCACCGACGGAATGGCACCTCAAAGGAGGAACCGTGGAAATTGGAGGTCTCGGGTTTGGAGGGCAGGAGGGATGAAATTGTCCCAAAGTGGATCCAGATGGTTATCATTCTCTCCTCAGACCTCTTTTTCCCCCTCAGTCCCCCACTCATCACTCCATCATTTCTCTCTCTCTCTCTCTCTCTTTTTCATCTAAGGCAACTACAGGGCCGGTGATTACTTCGGTTAGAATTGAGCCAAACCAAACAACAGAAGACAGAGTTGTGGTCGACAAAATAAAGAACAGCCTCGCAGTTCAAAGCCGAACTGCATGAGTTAAAACATCCTCGGGGCCGAGTCTGTTCGTGTTTGGGATCGCAGCTGTTTGTACAAACAACACACTGATTTCAATTAGTCAATAAATGCCCAATGGCGTGTTTGAGAAAATCTTAAAGTCACCAAAAGTTAGTGAGGGGTTAGAGAAAATGACAGAGTTGAACAATTCAAGCAAAATGCTCATGAAATTGTGTTGATGCCAAAAAAAGAGAAAAGAAACTAAAGGAGTGGCTGAGCCGTGAGACCTGTGTGAATTAGAGAGCAGTAAGAGCGAATAGCCAAATCATGAGATCAGAAGCTGGCTGGTAGTATGTTTTCACATCCACCCTTTGGGACACAAGCCTAAACTGATTCTGTGGGCTATTAATCAGGCTAATAAATCATAATCTAAACCCGTTTTATAGCATCAACCTATGCTGCTCTGCTATTACGGCCGGCAGCTTCATTTTAGCCACAAACTTTGTCACAGTGACTTGCTGATTACTATGATCTCCCTTTGGATCCTGTGGCTTTCTTCAATAAACACAGGGCTGGAACATTTCAAGCAGGGCTACTAAAGGTGAAGATGCCAACTCTTTGTGAAATCATTCAAAGGGAGGCGAAAAAAAAACAAAAACGGGGGAGGAGTGGCTGAACTGTGGTGTCCTGTGCGAATTACAGAGCACGGGGACAGAATAACTCCATCATCAGAGGTTGCGCGTTTAAATGTTCACCTCGAGGGAGATAAGGGGAATAATGGAGCTGGAGGTTAGGATAATGAGACCGTGTGGGTGAATCATCAGGTTCTGAAGAGATAGCGCAGGCAGACGTAAATATTAAGGCACCCTTTACTACAGTACATACAAGCTCCATTGTTCTTCCTCTTAATCCGTCTCTCCTGCCAGGAAGTGACATTTCACACTTGCCTATAAGTGCACACTAAATTTGTCTGCACATGCAAACAATAGTTAACACAAGCCTTATTTTGTACACCTCTCTCTCTCCACACACACACACACACACTGACTGGCTGTGTGTCAGTGTCCTCCTCATCATTCATCTTATAGTACAACCAGCCGCATTTAACTCAGTAGGCAAATTTCCTGTCAGATTATATCTTGGCTTTCATTAGCTCATTATCTGCACCAACTATTTAGGCAAATGTGAGATACACTGGTCAGAACTAATTTTAGTTCGCAATGGTGACCTGCAAAGACACAACCTAGGTGGTGATCATTTGTGACAAGTTTTACTAAACCACAAAAAAGGTCAAAAGCTACCTGTACTGGTGTAATTCTTGGTAACCACAGACAGACAGACTGGTTCAACATATTAGAAGAAGAAATCCTGCACACCGTTCACAGATACTACTTACTTTAATCTCATGTTTGATCAAAAGGATCAAGAATTGCATTAATGCTGAATTGTGTTTTCACACTACGTGAAATTTCGTGCCTTTTTAAGACATTTCTTTCTAAGGAAACTGATTTATGTTATGTTCTTTAAAGAAAATTTAAATTTCCAGACTCTCTTTTTCATAATATTAATATAATATTTAAGAATATGCCTTATGTCAGCAAGCAACACAAATGCTGTTGCCTGAAAGCCAGACGATCGTGTCCATTTACAAGTAGCCATTTTGTCAGGTTATAACATGCATTTTTATCTTAAATAAAACACATGCAGCACGAGTACTGCGTGTCACATGTAGTAAAGAGTGCCCGTCTGCCTGCGCGCATGTGTCGGCACATACTTGTCTGAACATATCAAAGAAGCGCAGGCAATAGATCAGAGTTTCCATCTAAAAAGCGGAGCATCAAATTTTTAACTCATCCCAGCCTCACAGGACAACAGAGGGAAAACCTGATGGGATCCATGTGTGTGAAGACAAAGATCACAAACACATACGCACACGCTGGTCTTGCTTACTCACTCCCCGACGTTTTAAGTCTGACTTTAGGTCACGTACTGGAATCTTTTTATAGGGGAATAACAGGCGTTTGGAGCAGGACGCGTGGTTTTAGAGTTAGAATATTTAAAATATTAACACATATATGGGGGAAATTAAACTTTAGTTTGGATCTATGTCATGTTTGATCATATTTCATAACGCAACTTGATTAGCGTGTGACCCATCACCAGTGAATCTGAGTCAGATCTGTTAGCACCAGCGAGTGCATCTGGCAGAGATGTCATATTGCCGGTCATCTCATGTGCTGCTTAACTGGTAAGCATTCAGAACATAAAACAGATTAGGCTTTTTTGTCCTAAAGTATTAGCAAAGTAAACAACACTGACAGTTATTTAAAGCTCAGCATAACTACTGTGTATTGCATTTTCGTTAAAGTGTCCTTTCCCTTGCAAATCTACCATATAAAAATACCACACAACCAACAACAAGCCACATCCAACAATAGCTGATCGAAATAACTGATAAATTCAAATTTATTTGCTTTCCAACAATCGTTTAAAAACTTTAAAATGGCTTAGAGAATATATTTCTTGTCATTATTAGCTCGGACAACTTTTGACTAAAAAGTCAAGGTTGGACTGAAAAGCCACGCTGATAAAGAAAATAACCCCAAGCCCAACCATAATGGAATTTAAACTGCACAGCAGAGTGAAACATTACAAGAGGGCGCACGCTGTTAGCAGACGTTCAGCACTGAAAATGTCTTCTAGCAAATGCACATTTTATTGTGAAGTAGCTGCGGGGAGTCTTAAAGGGAAAGTAATTGGCCATAGTTTGGCATAGATTAGTCGGGTTTTAACTGAGGTGAAAATGTGGTCTAGATCGACATTTGGACATATTTAGCCGCATTTTTTTTTATAGCTGGATAATTCTTATAAAGAGGTAATGGTTAGTTGAAGAGCTGCTGGAGATTAGCAGCTCACGTGAACCTAAAACCTGGAACGCAGACAATTAAGGTAAGCAATATTTTTCCCCCCTCCGTGCTTGCCGTTCCATTTCTTCAGGAGGACAGAGCCAGAGATCTGAGGCACGCTGATGGATGTGACACATAATGACGATGGGCCATTTAAGGCAAGTAGGGAAACACCCGTTCATCATCTAAGCTCTGCAGGCTTTGAGGAATTTTCAAGGTCTGTGAAAAATCCAGAATTGTGAATATCTGTTTCGGCGTAGGTGCTGGAACATTTCTATCAATCACACTGACACCGTAATTAAAAAGAGGGTAAGATCTTCAAGAGGAAGGCCCCAGGCAAAAAGACTCTTATCTGTTTTTGATTGTTATCAACCCTATCTTCAAGTTGAGGAAATTGGACATTAGAGAAGCTTAACACTGGCAAACTGTCCTCAGGTTCATATGGACAATCGTTTATCCTCTCCCTACCGTGCTGTCTTAGTTATTATCGTTTAATGCATTTCGCTAAGTACATTTACCGCCACAAAATATTGTAGTGACTATAATCTGATTTGGGCGCTTAAGGCTTTTACATTTTTTTTTCTTTCTCCACAGCGTGATAAATCAAGAGGCATGAAAGGCAGTGGGATCTGGCATGCAGCCATCAAGGAATCAGATGAAAAGAAAACATTAAGGACATGACATTTTTCTAAAAAAAATCTTCTGACCTTATGACACCTGAACAAGTCCGTGTTATGAGCTGCCAGCACTGGTCATCGTTTTATCCTTCTTTTCAACAACTTTCCCTATTGTTACCACCCGTTTCGCTCACGGACTGTGCCGTTCTGATCTCATGTGGTTGGAGGAACTCTCTATAACGTCACCTTTAATGCAGTTTAAACGGGTGAATTACAGAAACATTCATCCCTGTGCAGTCATGAACAAGGAAATTAGCAACAGAGACCATAACTGTCTGTTAGTATTATTCTATCAGATGGTAAACAGGTGCCTGTTTGAGTAAGTCTTTCACCCTTCCACAATGGTTTCATTTTCAGACTCAGAGGTTGCAGCTTGATTTAACTTTCTGTTCTAATGGCTATTCATAAATATAAACACCAATCAGGCATAACATTTGAAAATTCGCTGGATTAGAGCAACATCTTGTGTTTTGTAGCAATGTTTCTTTACTGTTTTCCAGCATGACCTGAATTAATCCATTGTAGTTGGGCAACCAGTGTCCTGTTCTCCACTTAAGACAGACTTGAACCGATTGACATTTCTCTTTAAATCAATCAGTCTTCATGTGACAGTTGATCCAGTTTAGACACGTCTCAACCTCCCCATGCAAACGTACCTTTTGACTGACTTATTATATTTTTCCTCTTTGTGTTTCTCTCATATTTTCTCCAGACAGGCACAAAATTGAGTTTGTTTTTGGCAAATTTGCTATTCTTGGCACGGCGCTTAAGCTTCAGCAATGTGATCTGAATTTCCAGCAGTGGTTTTCAGAAAAGCTCGCCTCACATCACGAGGTGTCTGAAACTGTTAAGTGTCTAAATTGCTCTCCCTATCTCGCCCTCCCTGCCTGTCTCTCTCGCACACACATGCCGCATAGGCGCACACAGGAAAAGAAAATGAGGGACACGTTCTGTTTACAGCTGCTATGTGAAACTCAATTACACAGCCAATTGAGAATGCGGCTGCTCCTCAGATTTGGGAGATGTGTTCCTGACCTAAAAAACGACTGCATTTCCCAGCGAAGTCTCAACAACTGCAAACACTTACTAGATTGACAGACAAGGAAAACAGCACACACACACATACTGATACACACACACGCGCGTATCAACATCTGGACCTCTGCTTCTCTCATTCATATTTGCTGAGTGTTTTCCTGCATGGTCCCCTTTGCGGTACTGCCCCCGGACCCCTTAGATGAGGTGAGGTAAGATTTGGAGCCACAGCGTTATGCCATCTGGATAGACATTCACACATTCTTGCTCATGTGCACACATACACACACACACGCATACAGATATACTCTTGTCATAACCCACACTGACAAACACCTGGACCTGGTTACTGGACTCAGAGGGAGAGTTGAATACTGTGTGCATGCCTGTGTCTATAAGTGGGGTGCATGGGGAATACTGGGCTGTAGGTTATTCAGTGCTGGAGGCTGTGTTGAGGTTCATTTTAATTTTCTTTCCCCCCCCTCCTGCTTTTTGAACCCTTGACAACGGAGGCCCACTCTACCAAAGTCCCAAAAATTAAATTTGGGTCAGTGCCACTTCAGTGTGTAGGCTTATTCTAGTAAAACGGTTGTGATGGAGTCACAAAATAGGTGAGTGCTAATCTATACAAACTCTGCAGAGGCAAAAACTAATTCCATCACTTTAAAATGATATGACATTACATGTATCTAAGAAAATAAATATGCCCATGGATCGGTCATAGGAAAACGTCCACACACATCGACACACACAGAAGAAGACCAGTAGACTCTTTGGCCCCAATAATTTCATATGAAAACAAATCTATGCATTTCAATATAGGGCCTACAGCACAGGGCATGCTACATTCAATGAAAATGGGACAAATGACAAATGATGGACTCCTACAGTAGGCTACTCAAGAAATTCCTATACTATTATAGATTATTGCCAACCTTATACTACTACTGCCTGAAATATGCCTGAAAAATGTCGTAATTTACTGGACTTTTATTTTGAAAATACAGGTAATGCCTAAAAGCAGAAACCATACTGCAGGGAGAATAAACACCCCAGACCTATATATTTGTCTTCAGCTTCAACTTTACACTCTTCCGTTTAATCCAAGTGCCGCAAAATCTCGTGAGATCAAACCCAGGTGATAAACAAGACAATCGCACGTGCAGCACAATGTCAACAAGCTCATGGAAACAAAAAAGCAGCAGAAGCGTCTGTCAAACTTTCAAAGCGAAAGGAAAGCAACTGCACTAGCCTATATAACGGACACCGAAAATGCAAAGCTACCCGAAAAACAATAAGTGAAAAAGTCAAGTTTGTTAGTGTCACTCGATTTAACCTCAAATTGACTCACCGTAGGACGTTTTCTTGCCTTCTTATTTCGATGGCGAGAGGAAAAGTCTCAGCACACACCGTACTCCGGCCACAGATGCGAGTAGGTCTGTTTCTTTTCTCTCCCTCCCTCTTTCTTCGTACTTACTCTCTCTCTCTCGCTCTCTCTCTCTCTTTCACACACACACACACACACACACAAGACCTCCTCTGCTCCTCTAAAAGTCACTCAGCTGTATGAAGGGTGATTAATGCCACAGGAGAAGGAGCGCATTAGCCAGAGGAAAGTGTTTTAAAGTGAAACCCCGCTCTGAGTGGATTCCTCAAACTCTCCACTGCTTGGTGTCTGATGAATAATGAAAATGTAAAACAACTGAACAATTGAAATTTAGAAGAAAAGAAAAAAAAAAAAACAAGAGAGTCAAAGTGAACTTGTTTGAAAGTCAGAGAACAGAAGGTTCTTGCCTCTTTTTCCATTCACTATTTAATTGGCGTTTTCATTTTGTTATCATTCAACTAGCCTGCAAGCCAGTCTGATCTTCCACAGCTTTTTTTTTTAATTATTATTATTATTTTGGAGGACTGTCGGTGTGGATTTGGTCCATTGGAGTTGCCTGGCCCATCTAAGTGTTTGAGTGGGCTTTCTGTGGTGTGATGAGTCACAGTGATGTCATCTAAGCACTGTTTAGTTGATCTCCTTAACAACAAAGAAATCTATATTCTGGAACTATTATGAAGTATTATTATTGAATACATATGCTGAGAACAGACAGCTCATGCGCTACATACTGTGCATTGCAGACGTGTATATAAAAACAGGCTGTAACTCAGCATCTATAACATTTAACAGTACTTCTCAGTGTGTTCATAGATGGGATAGTGTAGCTGAGTTCTCTCCGTTTCTTCAAGTAGTTTGGTTATGTCATCACTTGACTGCTATTGATAGGATATAGGAACCGTTCCTCTGCTAGCGTTTTCAGATGAGCGTGCTTTGCAT
Source organism: Planiliza haematocheilus (assembly GCA_005024645.1). Classification (NCBI taxonomy): domain Eukaryota; kingdom Metazoa; phylum Chordata; class Actinopteri; order Mugiliformes; family Mugilidae; genus Planiliza; species Planiliza haematocheilus. Next base: position 3,270,872 of record SRSE01001388.1, on the reverse strand, counting down.
TAGTGCATTTGTTGTATTTTAGGGCTGACTTACTATACATGTTTTGCACGTCGCTGTAGAATGCCCTTCATCTTTAGTCAAGTATTACCGCTGCTAGTTTGCTACAACGACCAACTGGACTCCTCATCTGTCTTCTCTCAGGCTTGAATGTTGTTATTGTCACGTGATTGGCGACTAGTCGACATGATGCTTAAAGTGTAATGGCACAGGAGTGAAGTTGAAAAACTGGCTAGTTGAATAGTCTGCACAACCCCTGTCACATACGTCACATCATTTTTTGCTCTCTTTGGTTTTCCAAACTATTGCACAATATATGCAGAGAAGAGTCAGATTGTGTTACAGATAAGTTTCAGAAAAGTGATTATATGTTGCTGCTTTTAATATCTTACAATAAGTAACCTTTGAAAGTAGCCTTTAATCTTATAATTTATGCTGACAGTTTGAAATTCTTATGTTTCCAGATGTTGCACTGTAATTTGATGACATATTGCACTTTAGAATGTAATGTAGATAAATGTTGAGCATAATGCATCATGATACAAGTAAACCATCAACACTTCCAACTCCAAAGATATGTAAAGTAATTGCCGTCTCACATAGAATATGGGATATGAGCTAAACTGGTGGTGATTCAGCCTGACCTGTGCCTTAGCCCCATCTATTGGGACAAATCACTATTAATGTGTAATGGTTTGGTGTTTGGTGTGTGTGTGGTGAGTGAGTCTGTGCGAGCATTTGATTCGTTGATTTGTCTTCCGGGCAGAAAAAATAAATAACAATAATCAGATTTCTTTTCTTGTTTTTTTGTTTTTTTTTTGCATTATACCATTATGTTCCTCTCTGCATTAAGTAGTTTGTGTAATGCAGCCAACCAAAACTGTGTGAAGGATGCGGGAATGAGGAGATGTGTTGTACCCTAAGAACCTCTTTATGGCTTTCAGAGATTCTACTTGCTCAAGCATCAATTGCACCCTTTTATCTAATGGGTTCTTTCGACCTTTCTCCACAGTGTGAACGTGTTAAAATCTGCATTTTACTCTGCTTATGCCAGAATCTTATGCAAAACCACGTGGTGTCTGAAGCAATAATGTAAGAAGTTTAGTACGGTGAGAAAATAAAACAGACATAAAGGGTGATGCAAGATGTTTCTCTTCAGAATTTATTAAACAACTCAGTTCAGTTTTAAAAGTTCCAACTGTTTTTTTTGAGTGAGAGTTAAGCCTTCTTTAAACTCTATACCCGCCCCATACAATAAAAAAGAAAACTGCCATTTGTTTTAGCGTTTGGGAAACAAAACTGAACACTTCACCGCAAAGATTATAATAAGACAATGTCACCAAATGAGCATGATGGGATGGTTTGGGGAAAGGAACGTTCAGACCGTGCACCAGCCCTTGAAAATCACAAACCTAGTTACCCAAATAGTTAAATACATACTAAAGGATAAGCAATTGCTAGAAAAAACTATATATATACGACATATTTATCCTACAGGCCAGAAATAGTATCACTTTAATGAGAAGACAAAATCAACCTGAAATGAATCCAAATAATTTTCTAAATCATATTTAAAGTAAAATAAATAAAAAATACTAAAATGATTATTAAAATATATAGCACTGATTACAGAAACACTATTTCTGCTGGTGCTATGCTTTTGTTAAAAGTTGCCAGTCCACACAGAAAAGTGAAATATAGAAAAATACATAAAATATATTGTGCTGTGCATTTTATCTATTATTGTGATATAGATATATATATTTGTGTATTATTTAAGGACAGTTCTTCCATCCATAAAATCCAGACCGTTATCTTGTTGTCTGTCTTTCTCAAGTGCCTGACGTTATATTAGCAAATGTGTGTTTTGTTAAAAATAAAATTTGTGACCAGTTTCACTCAACAAATAGGAAATAAAACATATAGAATTTACTTAAATTACAAGTTCAAATAATCAATAAATTCAAAGGCAGCAGCTTAAACCATCATCCCAGGCATCCAGCCCAACTTGTATTAAAGCGACTATAAGCAAATCTTTAATGAAAACATTAACATTTGAATGGCTAAGTGTGAAATGGCTTTACAATAAATGGACAGAAAAGAATGAAAAAACAAAACATGAACTAAGTCCGACACAGATAATTCTATGATTATCTTATTTTTAACTGTGAATTCCTGCTACCATCCAATAATAATGAGTGATCTGTACTTTAACAGGATAGAACAGAAAGTGAAGATGATTAATCAGAATTAAGAAAGAAAGACTGTGCTGCCTAGGCCTCCTGTGTCTACCTTTGGTGATGCCTGAAGTTTGCATATGTTCATTGCATCATTTGTTGGTAAAACTACGTACAAAATCTGGATGAAAGTGAATCTAACCAGAAGTGTTGACGAGCATCCATAACCCACAACAATGATCATTAACAGCAACCCTTCTTCTGGTGGGGGACCGTGCAGAAATGAGGACTAGTTGGAGTTCTTTTGTCACATGAGCTGTTGTTTCAGTAAGACGGCTTGCCATCCCACTGAAAGAGAACGTAGAGCTAAAAAAAGGTGTGAGAAGAGTCCCAGCTTTATATCTTCAGTGAGTGAGCATGCTTCTTGCAAAGAGGTTTGTCTTTCTTGGAGAAGAAGGCCTGACCCTCAAGTGTGGTACAGCAAACCTGTAAAAAGCCCAACACAAAAACACACAAAAGGTTATATAAATAAATCACAAAACCTGCTCACAAAGCTTCAGGTTATTCATTTGGATAGATTGATTGGAGTCCAAAGATGACCAAACGTTAAGAACGCTTTTCCAAAAGTGGACATGGATTGTGAGCAGGTGTGGTATATGTTCTACGCCTGTGATGGATAGCGCCTACGGTGAATTCAGTGTGGCTGCGATCTTCACTTACAGCACAAACGAAGCAGGTGTCATGCCAGGTGTACCCAAGGGCTTCCAGAAATTTGTCTCCAGCCTCGACGGGAAACTCACAGCCATGGCAGCCAGTCCCAAACAAACTGTAGAAGTCTTTTCAGAGGCAAAGAGAGATGACATGCATCCATTAAACCAGTTAGGGTCAAAGTCATAAAGGCAAATCACAGGCATATTATAAAAGGAAGTCTGATCCGGAACACAGGATGCAGACAATGTGCCCGATAATTTCACTGGTAATGCTTTCTACACACAGCTCTGACTGAAATAAAAAACTTTCAGAAGCTGACTGCTTGCTTCCGTCTGCAGATACTTTGGTGTTTTCCATTCTAGCCCTGTCAGCATAGTCCGCGTGTCCATTCAGCAAAGTGTACAGCCATCTGGTGCCCACACAATGCCCACACTTGCAGCCTTGAAGTGTGCATTCACAAGTCTGCAGGTAGTGGGCAAGTGCGTCAGAAAAAATGTTGACACACAGTGGAGTTAACCCACAGTAATACTCCAAGTGGTAAGTGGCAAAGCTGGACTTTAATCCATTGCTCAACGTCGCTCCGCATTTCCTTAGATGGAGTTTGGTTGTAGGGCTTAATTAGTTATAATGAATGTATTATTTTTAGGTTTAATTGTATTACATTATTTGTTTCTATGACCTGAGCTTGATTATGCCATATATAATATTTGTGTTCACGAGCGTTAAGGATGTCAAACTTTGACGTACTTATGTACTGTGGCAGAGGTACTGGTTAACAGGAACACCTCACATCTGTTATCTGGTATCACGGCAGAGGTATCATCTCTTACCTTGTTCACAGTATGGTTCTCCATCCTCCAGGTGGAAGGTGTTGTTTCTGATTGGCTGCTGACAGGAAGCACACAGGAAGCAGTAGACATGCCATGTCTGTTTGAGGGCGTTTATCACCTCCTATACGCAAATGCAGAAATGTGCTTGGTTGAAAAGATTATACAATTTCCCTGATCTCTCTGTAAAAAAAATCCGCCTTACCTGCAGGTGGAGGATACACAGTAGCTTAGGATATTACCATTACCATGCTACGTTTGTTGTGCGGCATTATTTGTAACATGCCTAACAATGAAATTATGAGTCTATCTCAGATCAGAATGGAAAAATGCATCTGTTCTTCGTGTATCAGGAATGCATAGTCTTTCGCACACTCTGCCCTTTTCTCATGTCACACTTAAAAAGAAACTTCCGCGGTTGCATGACCCAGCTTAAAATAGCCACGCCGATTTCTTTCCCACCCTGTGAGAACATGGCGGCGGGACAAGGAATCAGTGGAAAGTTGGTGGGATGGAGTGCCAATGAAGGATTTGGAGAGAAGGGAGTGAGAAAATCGGTTGATAAGAAGCTGTAAGCTGGTTGAAGAAGTGTGAGAAATAGAGGGTTGAAAGGGATTGGGGCTAAAGAGGTTAGAACACGTGAAGGATGAATGTCACAGCGGCTAGAGAGCAGAGATTTCAGCTCCCTGACGATTCGGGTTTAGGCTACATCTGCAGGCTCTAGGCCTCTAAGCCTAATTCTACTAACACCCAAAACATATACTGCATTCCTGAGTTTCAGTGGTGGTCACAATCAATATTCTTCAACACCTACAGCTTTCTCGCACTGGTTTCTTGTGTAATTTGCCATGCATCTTTGAAGATGGAGCTACAGTATACTGCAGCCTAAACCTAAAGCTGATCCGTTGTAGAAAAAAAAATAAAAAATGTACAGGACAGAGCAGATAAGAAATTCTCATGAGCTTTAAACTGTTTATTCTAAGCACAAATGAGAAAAACTTTAATTCAGCTTGGCCATATACCACAGGAGGAGCTCTATCACCCTCACTCTCCAAACGACTTCCTTCTCTGCATCCATTGCATCGACTCACCCCCAGTATCTTGGTCTGGCAGCGGCTGCAAGTTGGAGCGAAGAACTCTTCGTAGCAGTGCTCACAGTGGACAGATCCCTGTTCTTCCACAAAGCCTGTGTCTGCCAGCGACGCATGACAGTGGGCACAGTTAAATTCCTCCTTGTGCCAAGATTTTCCCATCGCTACCAAAAATGGCCCTCTGAAAAAAAAAAGAAACGAAAAAAAAAAGACACAGAGATTTAGAAACGCTCCAGTTAACTCAGTATTTGGAAAGAATGAACCCAAGAGACACAGACACTTAGTTGTTTCATTAAATGTCATCATAAAGTACTACACAGTCTTACTGCCGCAGTAAATCAACAGTTAACAACTGAATGAACGTGAGTGCAACACTTGTTCATTCTTACAGTAATTCTGTCTAACTTCACTTTTTCTTTCTCCTCTAATGAAAGTGTGAGTTGGTTTAAAGCCTAAAACTAAAACGTAAGAGCCGATAGATTCATTTGATTATCTTTGCAGATGATTAATTCATCTCCATATAATCTTTTGTCATCAGTTTATCATCATTTATTCTGAAAACATTCAAATAATCAACAGACTGTCTAAGTACAGTAACTCTGTCTGTCAACTAATTGTTTCATTGTTTCCGTCTTCTGCTGAAGTCACTAAAAGTTGCTTCGGATCACACACGCCATCCTCTGCTTCCACTCAGGCAGCACATTGGCTCTGGCCACTTTAATGATTAGCTAGAGTGGGAAAACAACAGAGACTAATTTACTCCACACAATGGCTTTCCTTATCTGAGCTCACTCTGATGGTGACCCAAGCTGGCCGACGTTAGCCTGCGATGAGCCACCCTATCCTTGGTGATAGGTGACACAGTCTGGGAGATAAAGCTCAGACCAGAGCAGTCAGCTATTGATAGTCCGTAGTATATTGTACATACACTGATCAGCCACAACGTTAAACACAACGTTAAAACCACCGACAGGAGAAGTGAATTACATTGACCATCTTGTGACAATATAAGAAGTTGACCTGACCTCCAAATTCACTAGATCCCAAACTATCTAGTGAATTTATCTGTGGGATGATCCCCGGAGGCCCCTCCCCTCAACCCATAGGACCCAAAGACCCCCACTAACAACATTATGTTGCTTTTGATCAACAGCAGGGGAAACTTAATTCCCCTTATCCATACTACAGTCGGATCTATTTCATTTACAGGTTGTTTACTCGAGAGGGTTTCAAGTTAATTATTTTAAGTGCCTAACTGGGTCACTGAATAATTGAGGAATAGACGGGCTTAATTTGTTTGGGTATACGTTGATGCGCGTGCAGCCAAGTTGAAGAGATCACATCTCTTTGTGCTTATTCTTTCTTTCACGGTAACTATGAATGATCATGACAGCCTCCTTCATTTCCCACAGCAGCCCATGGATTCTCCACTCATCATATCTCTGGATTATTTAGCATTTCGTATGTTTTTATAGATGTGAGCTTTCTCAATTCAGGTTTATATACTCTACTACATGTTTACACTGTATTATATTTTGTACCAAACAAAAATTAGTCAGTAATTACTAAGCACACTCATATGCACACTATTTAATAGAGAGCAGATGGGCGAAAATGGCAAACATGTTTGTTGTTGAAGCAGTTCTGTTTCTGGACAACCTATAGATTTTTTAAGAGCACCTATCGACTTTTAAAGGTCCCAGTACCTGTCTCCCAGCTGTGGCTGAAAAAGCGGAATACCAATATTTGGATGGAGTGAGCACAACTGGGAGATCGTCTGGTTTAACAAACTGGAAACTTGGCCTGGAAAATACTATATTCATAGGAGAAGGGTTGACAGATCACGTAACACTGTATGAATCCCTCATCAGTCCTTACTTCTCTTAGGCAGCGCTACTTGGTCATACACAAATCAGGCATAACATTATAACCACCTTCCTAATATTGTGTAGGTCTCCCTTGTGCCTCCAATACAGGTCTGACTCATCTGAGAATGAACATGGGCCTTCTGAGGGTGTCCTGTGATGTCTGGTAACAGGATGTTGTTAGTGTGGGCCTTTGGGTCCTATGGGTTGAGGGGCAGGGCCTCTGTGGATCATCCCACGGAAACTTGATCAGTTTGAGATCTAGTGAATTTGGAGGCCTGGTCAACTCCTTGTGCTGTTTTTCATGTTTTTTTGAGTTGTTCCTAAACCGTTTTTGTGTGTGCTTGTGTGTCAGGCCGCATCCTGCTGGGGATGGCTGATGGTCATTGTTATTCAATTCTCCTGTCAGTGGTCATAATGTTGTGGCATTTTGTGCAAGAAGTGAAGCTATTAATTATATTCGTGCTGTTATCAATTGTCCCCTGGCTGTTTTAGTATCCCACCTGATAACCATGTTGCAGTGGGCACACATAGGTGTTCGAGTCCCAGCAGGGATATGTTCTGCCATCTGGACCAGGGTGTCCTCATCTTTAGGGTGGGGCTGAGGAACAGGTCGGGCTGGAACAGGACCCCTCGGGACATTACCATTGCCCTTCATACCAAAAGATGGGGTGATCAAACCAGTCTGTGGACGGGGACCTGCAGGAGACATAAAAGACTGTGTGGAACAAACGAAACACTAAGAAAAGGTAACAAAAATAGATGTAAGCTCCCACAGTATCTGTATTATCCTCCCAGGTTTGTAAGTTATTTGACCTCTACCCTCTTTGACTATACAACCAGCAGGTGTCCTGGTGGTTCATGCAGCTGCCTGACTACTGTTGTCACAGCCATGGATTCACCACATCAATCTTCAGCAACACACTGAATATTTTGACTTTTTACACATTCCTCCGGCGTATGTGCATGCATACACATGACCAAACGGACAACCACACAAAGACCACCAAGACATTCGCCCTGCTAAAGCTCAGACACCTGGCTAAACATGTAACGTGGCCTTTGATCCACACACTACGGATGAACACGCTACCATTTTTAACATGTGTATTTGGATGGTGAGGGAAGGCGTGGCTTTGCCACTGCATGTCACATTTAAGTGTTTTTGTTGGGCGAGGGACAGGGCTGGGTTTACATTTGATCTTGGGCTAGAAGGTATTCACTTAAGCCTTTATAAAAACAAGTTTAATCTGTGTTTGACAGTCACAGATGAAGTTAAAACACAGCTTTAAGATGTGATAGATAAGAATGTTTTTTTTTCCGCTAGTAGATCGCGTAGCCAGATTTTCAGGCAGAACGTGGCAGTCATTTGTTACAAGTAGAGAATTTTTTAAGACGTTACAGCCTGTTAGCCGAAGCTGCCAGTAATCATGCTTGCTTGGCTTTCATAAGGTTGCATGCTGAAGGTGAAGCTGCAGAAAGAATGAGGGCAGCAGGTCGGTGAGGGATGCAGGTGGCTGCATCGGTGCAGACTGTATCTGCGCTTTTAAAATTTCAACAGTGACAGTATTGTTTCACATTCGCAAAAAAGCCAGTTGTGGAAAGTTTGGCTTCTTTTAACTGCAGCTCAAGATTCAAAATGGGCCAGTGGCTCATTGCTGTTGGAGCACTATATGGCCAGCAGTATATTTTCACGAGCCCGGGTCCCCTGGTAAGTGACTACATTTACGATTTTTTGCCGAGCGGCAGTTACATCAGGTCGAGAAGTTGAGGACAGGAGCAGACTTGTATTTGAAGAATGGACGGTGTGAAAGCTGAAGCTTTGGTTAGTTATATTCAAAGACAGCACACCTGCATGCAAGTACACAGTTGTGCGTAAATATGAGCTTTACGTATGTACTTTACATGACAAACAGAGCAGACATTCACTGTCAGAATCTGTGAGCCGAGCGCTGATGTGATATTGGCACTAACCCACAGCTTTGTGCCCTCCCTTTCAAAATGTATTCATAACTCCTGACAGGTCCCTTCAATAAATATTATCTTTCTGACAGAGTAGATGTGTGACTGAGGTAGGCGCCACAGGCAGAGCTGGGCCTTCTTGGCTGCTTAATGGCCTTCCGCAGAGGAAAAACACGAGAAAGGGAAAAGAAAGTCTGCAATGACCTATTTCATAACACATGTCACGCTTCAGCCATGGAAAATAAGTCTCTTTCCTCTCGCTAACTGGCTGTAACAACATTCAGCCCAACAGCCGTAAATCAGTTTCACACTATGCCACAATTTAGAGCCCAACTTTTTTGTTTTGTTTTGTGAGAGAAGAAATAACACCTTTTTAACTGCAGGTAGGGATATATTAATCAATCAAAATGCACACTGAAAGGAAGATTTATCTCCATTCCTAGAAGAGATTATTTTTAGGATTTCTATTTGGGGAAGTCTGCCTTTTGGGCATGGACGGGTTCCCCATGACTTACGCTAAAAAAACAGCTCAGTCTATACTTTTCTAGTTAATTTAGTGAAGAATTACCACAAAATGCTTTTACTGTAAAAACAATCGGCACACATCTACACAGCTGTAAGTTTGCTAGATTTGGCAGCCTGTTTAAGTAAATGTACCGGAGATTTCAAGCAGCCTAGACGAGATGAGAAAAGCGCTCATTAGCAACTGAAATTCATCTGTTATGGATTGCGTACTCTACTCTCTGAGATGTCTTCAGAATTTCAGGGAGTCGGCAGGAAACGTGCCAACAGCACTCGGGTCCCAGATCCATAAATCATATTTTACACCGGGGTGCAGAAATGACAGATGGCAATATTTGTAACCGCTGCTCAGTGTCAGCGCGCGATTGATAGATACGCCGCTATCACAAGTGGACAAGAGAGAACAGACACAGATATTTACCCTGAATTGTAGCAGGTCCTTTCGTCATTGTCTTGACTACTGCAGACTCGTGGGTGTTGAGCTCAGGTTCCTCATACTCCTCGCTGCACAGTGAGAAAAAAAGGGAAAGAAAAATGACACCTGAATCACTTAATGTAATTTGCAATCAAGTTCACATAATTACTCTCACTCTCCCTGCACATATAGTGTTGCACAAAATTATTTTTTACTACTGATGGCTCATACAACGGTAATGCAGCTGATTTTGTTTCTGTATTCTTTCATTCATAAATTCACTTTCTGTAAACACTTGTCCTCTGGAAGGTCAAGGAGGGCTGGAGTCTATCCCAGGTGTCATTGGGCGAGAGGCGGGGTACACCCTGGACAGGTTGTGGGTCAATCACAAGCCTAACTTGCTGTGAGGCATCAATGCTAACCACCACACCACTGTACCACACCTATATACTGTTTTGTTATTTATTATCTTATTATGTCTCAAAAAAATACCCCTGGTAGCTCACTGTACTTACAGCCCACAAAGAGAGAGGATTTAATTTTTTTTAAAAATAAGACTCCACAGTCGGTTTTCTTAAGTTCCTGTCAAAATACAGTAAGACACGCTCCAGACCACCTACCTGCTGACAGAGCAGAGATGGTGCGGTACCAACCAAAACACAGCGCACAGTTACAGCAAAAACAGTGCAATACCCAGCTTCATGGTGCACTTCCTCCTTGTGATTACAGTACGCGCAAAAATGTTGCCCGCGTGCCACATTCATAGCAGAACAGAGTCCAGGCCACGGGGCCCGATGATGGATAGGCGGCGAGGAGGTTTGCACAGCACTAATAATACAGCACACCCATTCAAACGTGATGCCAGACCGTTCATTTAAATGACTCAACCAGGAGTAACCGACTACAGAGCAGTGAAATATAGCAGTGGTGTAATGCGAAACAGTGCCCCTTCCAGATGCACTGTGGACAGATGTAAGACAACCAGTATTAATGACGGAGGGGAGACAAAGATCTCATCATACTGCGCAGGATCTGACCAAATACACTGAATCATTTCTACGCTTTCAACGAACGTACAGTGTATACAGATAAACATGGTCTGTGTTTTAATAGACTTTCTACACAATGTATGGGTCTGGATACTTCATTGAGGTCATGGAGAGACAAAATGAATGGGTCTCCAAGGCAATGTTGGCACTCAATTCTCTCGGGCCTCCCAGGAAATTAAACAAAATTTCACATTTAAGTCAAAGGATAAGTAATTTTAAGAGACTCTGTTGTAAAATTTGCAATTCAAATGACAAAATAGAGAAAATGAACCTTTCCCTAGACAAGTTAGTGAATCATTTGAGTTGCCGTGTCACAAGAACATTTTGTTTTCCTCTAAAGAAATGTAAACATGTCATATCTGCTACATTATTAGTGCTTGCCCAAGGTTTCAGAAGCCAAGACCTACATTTTCTGAGGGCAACACGTTCCTCTGGAGGGTCAAACTGTCTCTCTCAACAAGTCAAAATGTTTTCTTGTGAGGCAAACATGAAAATACTCCCTCCTGATAAAACATTTTGTGTACTTGGTGAAGACACAGAACATTCTTGTGAGGACAAACATTGCGTCGGATCTACATCTTAGGGCAACAACCCTCTGTCTTTGCATAACAAAAAGGTTTAAATGACATATTTCAGTCTGGGAAATTTTAGTTCTCTGTCGGTGAATTGTCCATTGGTTCACTTATCAGTCATCTTAAACCCTCCAAACTAAGGGCAGTGGGTAGCAATGGAAGGTAGCCACTGCTCACACTTGGAAAGGTTTTGCAGAGGTATGCAGAGAACAAGTTCCTTGTATACATGACAAAAAAAGCTGATCACATAAAGCATTAAGAGAAATTAAGGAATCACATCTAGTATTTTTAATACGGTAAATATTGACTAAACCATGACATATTTGGCATATTTGTTTAGTCTGAGCTATTTTTTTATCTAGCTTCCTGTCTTACAGAGGGTTAGGGTTAGGGTCAAATCAAATGTGACCCCAGTGCCCCAAACTTTCTAAAAACGACACTAAATAAACAGCCACTTAATATCAATATAACAAGTTGGGCTGGTGTACCAGCACCAGCTGAGTGGGTTGGGTAGGCCAACAATCTCTCCACACGTATTACAAACATAATGCATAGCTGTAGCTGCAGCCAACAGTTGGATCACTGCTGTCTTCCCCTTGTGCCTGGCTGTTAGGGGACTCGCGGGAAAACAAGTGTTATGGCAACTGCAGCCATAGTTACGTCAAGTTGTGTCTGTATGTTTGGCGCGAGTGACGGCAAAAGAGTGGACTGACGGAGAGACGCGGCTAGAGTGACAGAGGTTATAAGAGGTGCGAGGAAGTTGGAAAGGGACAAAGAGAAAGCCAGGGGAAGAATTCACCTCAGTCGATGCCCCGTGTGGGAGCTGCCTCTGCTGTGACACACACACACACATTTCATTTGAACTGACGGGACACCCATTACGTTAAACGGTCCCTCCAGAGTAGGGGTTAGCTTGGTTTGCTGCACAGGGCTACTTCTAAAATCCTTGACTCGAACTGGCTGAATGAGGAATGAGTACATGTGAACTATACAGTAGGTATTTGATGAGAGGAGATGAGAGGAGGAGAGAAGGGGAGAGGAGAATTTAAATTTACCTAAAGACATAGACAGCATTGACAGGAGAGGATAAGAGAAGGCCACCCTCTTCTGTGGCAGACTGATGCCAAGACACTCTTTGGTGTGAAAGGAAAAATATCAGCAACAGAAGATAGCGAAAAAGCCAAAAGTGATACATAAACACAAAAATGGCATTTCCACCCCTGACACATTTCCATACACATACAATTTTATTTTATTTTTACATCCATTATCACAAATCTGGATCTCAACTGCACAGATGCATTATTTGTTAAAAGTGTTCGTGATTAATATACACAAGGGTAAGCGCTAGACACAAAGTTAGAGCGTGGTGACAGGGATTGGGATAAATGCCCCCGGTGGACGGTTGTGTTAGCATTGATTCCAGCTAATCAGTCTGTAGCTGGCACAGTCCTAATCTAAGTATTCTCTATAGGAAAGAGACTGTCAGGCTGCAGATCATCTCTCTTCATTCTCCTTATCAGCTTATCACTTTGTATATATCAGGAACCAATGGGTATGCTCCATGATAACTTCTAGTGTCTACCCCCAGAGACAAACCTGGAGGAACTCCTGCAGAGGCGGTGGGCCGACAGCGCCAACTACTGTAGATACGTTTTTATTGCACCAATCCATTTTTTGAATATTGAGAACAAAATGCATAGACCAGCAGTACCTTATTACAATATTTACTGCATATTGATTTGCTCCAAATTAGCATAAAGTGAATATTTTATAGGTGGAATTAACTTGACAAGTCTCTGTTTGATGCTCTGTGAATTTCCTCACCAACAAAACACCCAAAGTGTTGTTTTTTTTTTGTTTTGTTTTTCATATTATGCTTTATAGCTTTGCTGCGGACATTGGTTGTGTGCATTTAACCCTCATACACTGTTTTAAAATAGTTACGTGTAGGGACAAAAGTGTCCGCACTTCAAAAATGCCATAAAAGTCGCGTATGCTAAAAGAATTTACTACTACAACTTCAGTGCTAATCATAAATCCCAAATGTTTGATTCATTTCAGAATTTTAACCCCTAATATGCCAGTGTTTGTGAAAAAAAAGTGGATTTTTCTTGGGGGCAGTATAACAGGATTTTTTTTTGGAGCGTCAGATATATATAAAAAAAAACATCTCCCATTAAAACCCATTAAAATCCACTAAACTAATGAGCACTTTTTTTATTTTTTTATTTTGTAGACTATTTTGTAACATTAAATAAGGGAGCAGAGAGAGGAGGAATAAGTTGCAACAGAAATCCCTAGCCATACTCTGACCATGGACTCTGCAACTGAATGATAAGCCAGCTGTCACCATGACACAGACTGTTATATGTTGTAATTTCTTTTAGATTCAATCAGGTCGTAACTTCCTGCATGTTTATCTTTGAGGTTAATTAAGCAAGTACATACCTTAGTTTTATGCTAATTATATCTCTAGATGGAAATAAAAACAAGACCATTAGCAGGCATCAACTAATTATCAAGCAAAGTGGTCATGAAAAGAACAGGAAAGACCTCATCCTCATCATGCTATAGGGCTATTAAACTTGGTAGGATTAAAGGCTATAGTGCCATCCATCCTCATTATCTCAGCCAACGAGCTAACATCATCCACTCACATTAGCCGCGGTTGTAATTGGCTAACAACAGGTGACAAATAGAGCAGGAAATAAGACGCTCCCCAGTCCACCCTCCATTAGAACCAATTACAGTGCAGCTCGTTAATATTCTCCACCAATCAGGCCAATTACACGTGAGCTTGATTGTATTCTGGAAGACCGTGATTAGTCTCATGGAGAGATCTGGGGTTGGTTTCTGATTCAATAGTAGCCAGTTAGATTACTGACCATCTGGACGTACTGGGCTGCACATGAACCTTGTCAACTGTAAGGGATAATTAAAGAGGGATTGGAGGAAGCAGGGAGAGGAGTAGATTAGTTGTCTTAATCTGTTTTTTTTCTTTATCATGTTCTGTTGTGTATTCTACATTACACTTATTGTCTCGCCTTCAGGGGCCTTAAATTTCTGAATAAGAGTATTTTCAAAACCACACTTCATATTTGTTGGAAGCAATGGCTAATGTGTACATTTCTGTTCGTGTCAGCATATGCAAAGTAACCCCTGGTGGACCGTAGCTCCTACAAGAACTTGCATTATGAATCGCACAAATGTGTTGGTTTCGTCTGAGCATTGAACAAATGGTCCGTTAGCATAGCTGACTTCTGTCCAGCAGCTCTCTCCGCCACACAACAGATGGTCTATAATTTAGCACTGCTGATATTCTCTGGATCACATTCAGTTGTCACACACCATACCATTCACGCGTGTGCATTGACATGCATGGCGTGACAAAGACACCCACCTATGCAGGCACCCACTCAAACTCTCTCACACATGCACGCGCACACACACACACACACACACTGTTCATACTTCACGGTTTAACTGTGTGCAGTTGCGTCCACTAACCAATGACTGATCTCTGTGAGATGCTGCCAAGTTGTTTCACAGTGACCACAGAATGTCATAGTTGGTATGAACTGCTGCCACAGAGACATATGGACTACTTCTTTTGGCGCTGGTACGGTCAGAATAAACATAGATTTTTTTTTTTTCCACTGCTATGTTGAGTGGATACAAATGCCTGGTCTACACCGTGGGTTAAAAATACGTACACTTCTAACTACCTTTAGAAAATATCCAGTATACTAGTCAAATTGACAGGATCTCAATCTAGAGTCTCTGGAACAAATGGAAGATACATTTTTTCTAGCTCTAAAATCGACTAGTCTGGTTTGTTATATAAATAACTTATTAGTGTAGAACTAGTCGGTGAAGCGGCATGCAACACAAAACAAAAGCTCTGCACTTGTTATATGTCATTATTTTTAAATTAGATTATTGCATCACTCTTGTGGGTTTACAGACCTGGACAAAACTGCTTAAATCGATCTTTGTGAAAAACAATGTCACCATATATAGCAGCCTAGATTAAATGGAAGTTATGTCTAGGTCCACTCTATCTACCTCTTGTTTTTTGGAAGGTGCAGCTCACTGACACTACGCTGCTTCTTCTTCTTCTTCTTCAAGCGCGGCAGTGGAGCTTCAATGACAGGAGAGATGAGCAGGGCGTCCAATAAGGACTGAGACACTGCTTTTTCAGCAGGCCAAGGATGGCTACGGTAAGTTGTTTTGACAAGGTCAGGATACCAAGAAGAGAAAAGGAAGAGTGTGAGAAATCATCATGGCATCATTTCATAAGGGCCGCAGATCAATAATTAGTTTTTTGGGCCGCAATAGACTACGGCTAACAGGCCTTTTTTTTTTTTTTTACTCTTTTCTGGCATTTTGCTCATCAAACCTTTTCATATCTGAAAACTAATCTTACTACAATTATCCCGATTATTATAAATTAAAGTCTAAACACTAAATTTAGACACTGGGTATTGACACTTACTGGGGCTAACAGATGGCAGACCAGACATAGTTGACATTTGTTTTTAATTTTCTGACTAATTCATGATTAATCAAGTAACTGTATGCACACACAGGCCAGCAGAGGCTTTTGGGGCCCTTACGTATTCCTGATCTACTTTAGAGATCATGCTGGAGCCAAGATGCCAAATGCCAGAATATTGAAAAGGACAAGAAGAAAAAAATAAACATTTAAGAATTCCCTAATTCATACCGCAAAGGAGAAGGCTGTTGACAAGGAATACATTAAATTAAGTGAACCACACAAAAACCTGCACTCTCCGTTTACCTTGCACGTACTGGACTACAGCGCACAGTGCTTGAGTGTTGTGTGGTTGGTCTGGGGGCACTGGGGGTGAGTGGAGGTGGACAGGGGGCCGCTCTGGGCAGGAAGTCCAGAGGACTTGAGAGCAGTGCTCTGCTGTTTACAGTTACACACACACACACATTCAATATGCACCCATGTAAAGTAACAACTGCAGAAAACTGGAGCACAAGACGAAGATTTAACATCTTCACACTAAATATTAAAGAAGACAACAACATTTCTCAAGTAAGTGTGGCAGCTTAGAGTTACGTCCCTATTAATAAAGGATAACACTGATTAATTTAAGAATCCTGCAACAGTCATTACATCATTATACCTGACTGGTTTTGTAGAAAGCACATGATGACGCTGTGATATATGATATGGGTCAGTAACCAGAGGGGAGCTGGGAGGACAGAAAGAGGAAAGCATCAAAGATCGGAAAGAAATAAAGACATTTTTACTTAACGTGAATTTTGTATCAGAACTGTTGTACAACACCTGAGTTCAGATGAAAGCTCTGACTGAGCCTGTGTTGTTGTCGTACACTCTGAAGCAGGGCTATCTAATGTATGGTTGTCACTACCATGGCCTGTAATACAGCGACTGGACTGAACATTTTCTGAGTCTGTGCTGCCCTCTAGAGGTACCAAGGGAGAACTGCAAGACGACCAGGAAAATATATATGATCAGTTGGCCTTTAACCAGAGGTTTCTTGACCTTCCTGGAGACTTTAATAAAACATTCGAGCTCAGTGTACCTTTGAGCAGTGAGCAGCTGAACGTTGGCTGGATCACTTGGAGCGGCTGGTCTATGAACTGGGACTGGATCAGGAGAGGCCTCCAGTGGCTGGAGGTAAGCTGGTAAAGAATTGCTACCACACGATGAGCACACAAACACGCAGGATGCTGGAGCCCGGCCGCCGAAAGGGTTTAGCTCGACCAGAGAATGTGGCACGTTGGCCGGCATGAACACCGCACCGGGAAAAGAGTTGTTCGGCCTTTGGGCGTTTGAAAAGCTATACTGATTGGTGTGAGATGGCGGCATCTGGTTTATGTTTGAGCCATTGTATGTTAAAGGTACCAGCATCTGAGTAAATGGATAGTTTAGACTAGACGGCAGGTGAATTTGAGAAAACACATCAATGGGGTTTGAATAAGAATCCGGGACGGCAGCTAGGCTCATGTGTGTTGCGGGTGATGGGTGGTTCTCTTGATTTGGTTTGTTTGAAAGGGTGTCAGGATTGGAAAAGAGGACATGATTTGGGATTGTAGCATTGTTCTCTGGCCAGTGATGACTGGCAGACGAGCAAGGTGGCGGTGACTGGCCAGAGAGAGCAGATGTGGAGTTTGCATCATTCAGGCCACTGAACGTTGTGAATGAAACACCTACTTGGTCAGGAGACTGCTGTGTCGGAGATCTGTCACAAGCAGATAATAACGTCAGGGAATAGTGTGACTGGGTTCACAGTTGTGAGTTCCTGGTGTGCTCTGAAGGAATTCAAACCAATGCAGGGGTTTGTTTTAGTGGAGTCAGGTTTAAAATGAAGTTAAGCAAACACATGTGTAAAATCACACCTTAGCAAAGAAAGTGTCTTAGATTGGACTTCAGGAATCATTCAGTGTTTTACATATCAAATCATTTATTGAGCCTTTTCTATACAACCAACTAGAAACCGTCAGTTAGTTTTGTTATTAAGTGAAACAACTATATGTGAATGTGACCGAATCAAGGGACAGTTCAAGGTGAACAAGTGCTAACAGTGTCACAGGTTTACGTGATGATCTATACCTGACCTCCCCACTGTTTGTCTCAGAGTCAGTGAGACAGCTAGAAGAGGAAATTGTACAGGAAGCAGGAGAGAAAGAAAGGGGACACCAGAAAAGAAGGAAAGACAATGTCATACATTTATTTGCTACAATATAGTGGTTTCAAACTTAAAACACATAAAAGAATATTCAGATGCTAAATTCTGGCTTTTCTTTCTGAAAAACGCTGGCTAAAACCTTCAAAGAAGTAAAACTGGTCAAGCGTAGAAGAATCTGCAGAAAGTAAACGCAAAACTTTACATAGCAAGGGCCTCAAAATAGTATTTATATAGGCACTTTGGCCACCATCAGCCCTGAACCACCTGCTCACTGAAAAGAGCCTTTCGTACTTTCTCATACCTTACAGCACACAAATGTCTCAAATACAACTGGATTGTTTCATCCCTGCAGCGTGGCATATGACAAATATCATCATGTTTACTGTACATACGTGCATGTCTGTTCCCGTTTTCTAAAGGGCGCCTTACATCGTGATACTATAAAAATTAAAATGGTTCAAATGCTATCAGATAAGTAAAGATATGTAAACAAGCCATTAACGCTGTTAGAAGTCTCCTCCATAACATACAGTTATACAACAGTCCAAATGGCATAAACAGATACGTATATCAGGTACAGACTCATGCAGTGGACTCCATCCTTCAAACCTCACACTATCCACATGCTCGGCTACATTATAGTGATGCAGAAGGCAACAGCAGTGAAATCATGGTGTAGTGCATTTGGTACTAGTAGTTTTATCCATCGTCTTTAACTTTTATGCATGACTTTTAAGGATAGGACGCTGAAATGAATGCTTCATGTCTTTTCTGCATTTCCATAAATGTCCCGTATATTGTGTCCGTCCCAGCTAGAGCTGTGGCACACACACTAGCTGTGGCTGATGCATATTTGACTGAACTACAGCTCAGATGACTTAGGATTTGACATTTCTTAAAAGTTCTTGTCTTTGTCTCTCAACTCTGTAATGTTGATACATCACCATACTCACAGGTGTCTGATCTGTGAAAGGGCCACTGTGGTTAAAGGTTTTCATTCCAACCATGCAGCAATTCTGGGCCCTGTACACTCTTAATGTTGGTGGGCCCCTATCCATGCCAGCATGCGAGCAAAAAACATTTTTCATGGGCCCTCTCCCTGCTCGGGCCCTGTATAGTCAGGTCCCCTTTTCCCCCCACTACTACGCCCATGGCAGCAGTACACCTGACTTGGCTCAATCAATCATCTGAACTGCCTTCACACAGTCATTTCAGGCATCCTCTTGTTTGATTGGAACAAAAACTTGCCAGCCACACCCGCTGCATGGGTGCTGCATGGTTGGAATGAAAACCTGCAGCCACAGTGGCCCTTTCACGGATCAGTTTGACACCCCTGCCATACAAGGACTCAGCTGATCATACACCGATCAGACATCAGGCCTCTGGGTCCTATGGGTTGAGGGGAGGGGCCTCTATGGATCAGACTTGTTCCAGTGCATCCCACAGATACTTGATCAGTTTGACATCTAGGGAATTTGGAGGCTAGATCAACACTTTGTGCTATTCCACACCTTGTGCTTTTTTGTTGTCGTTGTTATTCCTAAACTGTTTTTGTGTGCATGTCTGTGTCAGGCTACATTCTGCTGGGGATGGCTGCTGCTATCAAGGAGTGTCATTACTGTGGGGTGGGGGGCCTGGTCTGGTCTAGGTGGGTGGTACATGTCTAAGTAACATCCACATGAATGAATACCAGGTCCAAAGGTTTCCCAGCAGAACACTGAAAAGATGGTCAGTGTGATTTACTTCTTCTGGCAGTAGTTTTAATGTTGTGGCTGATCTGTGTACACCATGACTAAATATTCCAGCAGGTTTTAATACACAGATTAAATTGCTGCTCAATCAAAAAGTAGCAGTATTGAGACACACTTGAATAACACACTGATTTGTTTATACTGAGGTGAAAGTGATTTCTACATTTCCACATTTAGATTTGGAATCAGTGGAGTGCACAAAGCACGTAAGCAACGACTGATAAAAGGACTGAAAGTGTCCCATTGCAAACAGTGAAGGACAACATACACACACTCCAGTGTTCTTTCTTTTACTTTCCTTTACTCCCTTTAATCTACAAGCTTTTATTCCTCCAGCAGCCCATTTCATAGTCAAACACCTAACTGGTATATTTGTACACACAGGCAGTCATACCCACACACACACACCCATACAGACGCAGTCTACTCGACATTAAGGGTGCGAGCGGACACTCCGTGGTGCCAGTCCCTCAGCTCGTTGTACTTGGGGCCAATCACCAACCGAGTGGTGGTCTTGTTCACTCTGCCGCCACGAGCAAGAGGAGAGAAAGAGAAGAGAAAATGACACCAGAAAAGACAGAAAAAAAACGATTTAGGAAAAGTGGAACAGTTGCCCTGCAATTCTTATTGAGACACACCACAAGCCATGCCACAAGGAACGCAGGACGGAAAGACTGGGATGATGCACAGTAAACATTTAGAGACGGTGGAGACGGGACAGTTTACTGTAGTTGTCATCATCATATTGAGAAGGAAAGAGATGTAATGAACAGTCATAATTATCATATCCAAATGCAGCCCATAAATCAGTACAGACTGAATGTTCTGAATTGATTTAACCACGAAGCCACACACCAGCACCCACAGTCAGCAGGAATGTCTGCACGTTAACATGAGTGATCACAGACGCACAGCGATCACATGTATCGCCACAAACCACAAAGAGCGATGGGCAGCCGATGGATCGCGTCACATGAGTGTGAGACCACAGCGCAGCGATGACTGACCACGCAATCACAGCATGCAGCACATCAAGCCGGTCACTTCCACAAGCCACCACGAGGAACAACACAACTACCTCATTAACACTTTAGTAAAGATTAGTACAGACCCATTCGACTGCTGGCACGTTAAAATCAACCTCGAGCAATCTCAGAGGACACTTTAATAATCAAAATGAATTTCTGAGCTTCTGCAGGTATTGACATTTGACAGACTGTTCGGCACATACACTGTCTGGCTTCTGACTTAATGGGTCAAATATGATCCTTCCTCTGCTGTCTAGACAGGATCTGCCCCCGCACAGCATCAGTATGATTGCCAGAGTTGTGCCACAAAGAAGTAGATTTATGGTTTGCTTCATAAATGTAGATTTGCGTTGGACACATCCAACCGAGGAGGTTAAATGAAATAACAGCAGTGAAATCAACCGAAAAGGTTAGATGGCCATGCACTTACTTTGTCTTCTTGGCTTCTTCAGATGCATCATTTGGAACTGCAATGGAAAGATTGGAAATGTTAATGGATGCATGGTGAAAAAACAAACAAACAAAAAAAACATTTGATTAATAGTTCATGTGGACTGTAATTACAAGATCGTGTCAAAAAATAGTCACTGTGTGCACTTCTTTTAGTGACATACCATTCTCTGTGCCAGTTATCTGAGCCAGAATCCTAAAGGACCTGGACTGGGTGGTGCCCGTGCGTGGGCGCCAGTCCTCCGTGTCCTCCATTATGCGCTTTCTGCTAGCGTCGCTGTGAGTGGGCACGTGGTAAAAGTGAATGTCTGTGTCCACAATGTGTTTCCTGGGAGATCTGAAGAAGCACATTGAAGAAAAGAATGGAAGGCATCAGGAAGTATGATATATTTAAAACTACTTAAATTATAAAATCAGATCACATCATGCTGGTAAAAGCAGGTTCAGTTCTCAGGTTTTCTTTCTCTTTTTTATGAGGTTAATTTCAATCAAGTTTAAATTAAAACACAGTACAAGCATTAACTCAATGAAACGTTGGTTACTGGTTACAAGAGACGACAACGTAACACGCTGTATAAAAACATTAGCCTCAAGGATCACACCGCACTTTGTTAAATATATTTGGTGTTAATATCTGAACCAGTCTGATACCTTGGTGCCTGGGCATTTCTTGAAAACCAGTAAAAAAAAAAAAAATGGAACAGAAGAAAAGACAAATAAACAAACAATGGAACAGTCATAGAGAAAGAGAAAAAGGA
Source organism: Planiliza haematocheilus (assembly GCA_005024645.1). Lineage (NCBI taxonomy): Eukaryota > Metazoa > Chordata > Actinopteri > Mugiliformes > Mugilidae > Planiliza > Planiliza haematocheilus. The sequence goes on along the minus strand of SRSE01001388.1, from coordinate 3,249,008 downwards.
TCTGTGGAAAGACTTACTTCAAAATACTGTGAGGTCCACTAAAGTGAAGGTAAAGACAGAAAAGGAAAATAGAAGTATGAAGAATAATTATGTCCTTGCAAGGAGTGAATTTCATAAATGTTAGCAGTTAGAAAGTAGTGAACATAAATTGAAAATTACAATTGCTAGTGCATGCATGACACAGATCCAAAAAATGCACATGAAGAAAATGAAATCAAAATAGGTCAATTCCATTCACAACCACACAGCGGTGCTGTTGAGCTGCCTGTAATCCTGTAGTATTAGCGTAGTAGCATAATTTTGTACAATTTAGAAAAAAATCCACACTTAAATAATTGTAAATGATGTAAACATTCACTTTTACTTTTATAAGTGATTAGTATGATTATGATTCAACATGAACGGTTTGTATTTGCTTGAACAGTAAATGTGCACACAACTGCAGTCGTCCTTGGCAACAGGGCTCTGAAAGGCCCACTACTAATTGGTTGCCAGTAAATCAACACTAAGGACAAATACACACACACACACACACACACACACACACACACACACACACACACACACACACACACACACACACACGGAGGCACTGAAGACTTTTTAGGCACTGCTGTCAGTAAATCACTCCCCCACCAACCACCTCACCTAGCACAGTGAATAGACTGATTTATTAGTGTCTATCAACACATTCTTGTTACGGCAGTAGCTACGTGGGTGTGGTGGTGTTGACAGCTCTACGCGAGCCTGGTCACACACTTACAGTTACACTGGAAGTACGTGACAGTATCGTCTGTGTGTGTGAGAGAGCGTATGTGCGTGTGTGCATGCAATCAATATCTGAGATTTATAGCTGTCTTAAACATATATACGGTTGCCTTGGGATACTGTATCACATTCCAATATCGGGATTGATATTAATTAACTAAAGCATGCGCTGCAGCTCTTGCAGGATCTGACGTTAAATAAATCACACTGATGAATAAGCTCACTGTTATTAGTGATCTTGTTGAATTGTCTTACTATAGATGACTTTAAAACAAAGTGTAAGCAATAAAATATGCAACTGCATGCACAGAGAAAGGTGGACAGGTAACGAAAAACGGGCAGCCAAACAGTCGACATGCTGCAGAGACTAACTTTGTGACTGGAGGAGCGGCTGCACTCTGAAAAGCAGAAAAGAAGGGATTGAAAGAAGAGGAGATTGACAGACAGCCCTGACACATGGCACACATGTAGGAAGTGTTGAGGTAAGAAAACTGAAAGATTTAATTCATAACGCCCCTCTGAAACAAACCACACAGCACGTTTACAGCATGCAAACAGGCAAAACACAAAACACGATGTTGGACACGCATGCCGCCCAGTGTAGGCACCTCAGCAGCACACTTAAACAAATGGCTTCATAAAATACGTCCTGCAGACAATAACTCTTGACAATGCCTTTGTTACATCATGTATCTACGTATATTGCACTGTGAACGATATCTGGACGGTCTATTACTGGAAATATAAGCAAAGGGGATAAAAGAAAAGCTTAAAAACAGTCCTCCAATGTTTAAGAGAATAAAGCAAGTCATAAAAACATACAAACCAAATGGGATGGTTTAAATACAAGCTATAATATAGTAGTTAATGTTATCTGTTATGAAATGTCATCCGTGATACTTGGGGAAGGTTATGTACCCAGCTGTAATGAAGCTTGAGTGTGTGTGTGTGTATGATGGTGTAAGATAATACTGCACACAGATCACCGGTGTCTGCTGAGTCTCACAGAAAGAAAAAACCACAGGCCCTTTCCAAAAGTGCAAGGAGAGAGAGGGTATAATTGAAATGTACTGAGACGTAATGAGTCAGTCGAGGAATATATTCAGTCCGTTTGGTATGTTAAGAACAATAAATCAAAAACCATCCATGCATAGGCAGTTGTTTTAAAGCTAATCTTGGGGAAACCAAAAAGTGGAATAAAATGGGATGATGAAGGTGTGTTAGTTTGTACGGAGGCCACAGAGTGTGAGTCTACACGGATTTGAGTTTGAAACCTTTCCTGGCTGAATGATTTGCTGCAAGAGCACAGAGAATGCAGCACAGATTCAAGTTTCCAGTGTGAGCTATATATACACAGCTTAGTCATGCCACCATAGCATCGTTATACTCACTCTGCCTCTGGAGGGATGAGAGTTAGCACAGAAAAAGAGAGGGGCTAGATGAGGGTGGAAGTCATGCTGACAAAGACGGGAACGTGCAGCATGGGTGTGAATGATCGGAGGGGAAAATTAAAAATGATGAACAGAGATATTGGAAGAAGAAAAGGGGGTAGAGTGAGAGAAGATGAATGGTTTTCACTCAGTAATGCTTTCCTTCAAGGCACCGCTAACAGGACCGTCCATTATCTATTACCACTTGTCCTGCAGAGGGTCACAAATGGCTGGAGTCTATAGCAGCAAAGGGACAAACAACCACTCACACTCTAATCCGGACTATTTAGGATAAGCAGGTGACCTAACAAGCAAGCCTAACATAGTGTAAATGTGGGGCTGTTAGCGTTTTTGTGTGTGTGCCTGTGGCTGCTGCCGTCATGGAGTGTCATTGCTATGGGGTGGGGGTGCCTGGGCTGGTCCAGGTGGGTGCTACATGTCTAAGTAACATCCACATGGATGCCACGTCCAAACATTTCCCAGCAGAACAATGAGTTGTCACAAGATGATCAGTGTTATTTACTTCACCTGTGAGTGGTTTTAATATTGTGGCTGATCATGGTGTATTTTAAAACAAACTGTACACAAACTGTACTTACTATATTTTTCCTCATTTTTTTGTAGCTCATATTTTCTCCAGACAGGCACAAATTGAGTTTGTTTTTGGCAAATTTGTTATCCTTGGCACGCCGCCTAAGCTTCAGTAATGTGATCTGAATTTCCAGCAGCGGTTTTCAGAAAAGCTCACCTCACATCATACGGTGTCTGAAATTGTTAAGTGTCTAAATTGTCATAAGATGGTCAATGTTATTTACTTCTCCTGTGGTCAGTGGTCATAATGTTTTATGACCTGGTCGGTGTGTGTTCTGGGTTCTTATTCACAGAAACACAGTTAATATTCCTCATTAACACCAACAGTAACAACAGTAAACACATGGTACAATAACACACTTGGTTTACTTGTATTATATTACTTATATATACATCAGGTAACACATATTTAAGAGTATTTCCATTTGACAAGATTATTTTTCTACTAAAAATCCAAACCAGATTCACAGCTGAGGCTTGTGTAACAGATATAGTGATGACAGTTATAGTTTCAACTTAGCTTCTTCAACCTAGTTTTTCATCACCTCCTACGCCGACGCCAGCAACAGTCAAACCGGTAGACTAATATGCTCCTGTTTCACTTGCGGACATGTACAATAATATATCAGTGAAGGGGGAAAAGGGCAAAAGACCTTCTCTCCTATTTGTCAGAGCCACACTGGTGTAAAATGGGGAACATGAACTAGCTGAGAGGTGGTTAATTGGTTTGTTTGGTTAGCAAGGCCACCACTCACCCATTAAACTGCAGTGGAACGGCTCCGCCCTGACTCTCGATTAGGCCCCGCCTCTGCCCCATGGCCACCTCACACGCATTCTCAGTGGAGTAGAGGTTGATTGGCGTGTTATACACCGACGGCTGAGGCGGAACGAGGACAGGGGGGGAGGAGGAGGCAGAGGATGGGTAAGAGGCGGGAGGTGGAGAACGAGGCGGGGGAGGGCTGGCGTGGGAGGAGGCAGGCGTGAAGGCGGAGGACGGGGAGGGGATGAAAGTGGCGAAAGGGTACTGCGAGGGGGAGCTTTCGGCCTCCGATCCGCAGCCCCCGTACGGTCTGGGGGCCTTGTTGTAGGGGACAGCGGAGTGGCCGGAGGAGTGAGGGTGAGGATGGGGTGGAGGAGGGGGATGGGTGATGGCGACTGGTTTTATGATGTCAGATCTGTCGCCCTACGAGAGCATGCAGAAATAAATCACATCAAAGCACACTATACTGATGTCTTCCAGGTTATTAGCAATAAATATGTTTTATTTACACAAGAATTGGACCAAATTAAAGAGTTTGAATGAAATGTGAATTTTTAATGGGATAGGAAAACATCAGTATATCTGACTAATTCACAATGAAAAAAAGTGTAGCAAATAAACCAAGGCAAATACTGATATCATGCAACACAGTGTATGGCATTGCTTCAGAAGGGTGTAGTCAGTAAAAGAAGTCTTTAAAACACACAAGGCACACCAGGTGAATTTAATTTGCGTTTCTTGACAAACTAAGTCACATTTTATTGACATTTTAATTGAACATTTTTAGCGTTATGTCGTGTGTAAAATATCTTAAACATTATCTGTCTTGAATGTTACACCTGGCATGCCTTACTTCATAGTAATTAATTAATAATATTCTCAAATTTGCACTTTGGACTGAATCGTATTTAATTTTTACAGTACCTTTGGTGCCACGGGAGGGGGTTTAGGAACACTGGAGGCCCTGGAAAGGAAAGCAGAGATGGCTGTGCCTGAGTTATGATCGCACAACAGAATCATTTTTCATTTTCAGTATTCCCTTTGAAAAACGGTGTCTGTTAGCCGACATCATCAGGGTAAAATTACACTAGCTCTTCCAAAGTGCTTGCTGATATTTATAGAGCAATTCAAACCGCTAAGACCATATGTCAAATTTTCAGATCGAGGTTTTTCAAAAAAAAAAAAAGTGGTCACGGTGAATTACAACTGAACCTGAGCTTTAAGCGTGGAAACCGACGGGGATGGGCGTCTGTCATCAGCTATGACAGGGTCCAAAAGAGTCTCCGTGTGTGTCTAACAAAGAAACTCGAGTTGCTGGAGATGAAATTTGTGGTCCATTTCGATGCACTTTAGAAGGCAGCTGTTTTTAAGTCTATAAAGGTCTGTATCAATCTGATACTCTTGGTGTTTGATACTCTTGATTCCTCTTTGAGCCACAACCTCCCATTAATGCCATTTGAGGAACGTGTCTGTATCTCTCCACACTCAGAAGTGCCATCGGATTAGCACATATTCATTTAACTGAGGATCAGTTTTCATCTGTTGACAGCGCTCTTCCTTGGCCCGCTTGGTTTAAAACAATATCGAGGCAATCGGACACCATTTATGGAAAACTGAACTGAAACAGCAGCAGTTGAGACTCAAACTGTAAAAATAATTGAATTTACTCAATATCAATGGGAAACAGCTACACACATGGAACAAATGAATGTGACTCAAATGGTTTCTCTGTATGATATCAAGGCAGAAAACACATGAGTTAACATAAATTAAAGGTTAAGTAAACTTTGCGGTAACTGAAGACATGTAAATGTCAGCAGCCATGCATTCCTTTCAGAGCAGCCCTTCTAGAAACTTCCTCAGGGAGGTTCATGTCCTTCACCTCCGTAAATTTGAACCGGCACCCCTGCAGTAGCTAGAATCACATCAGTCTTCAGATACAGATACTCGTGTGGCCTTTTAGAACTGCCTCTTGTTTCACGCTTGCTTTGGTTTCCGCGTCTTGATACTGCCACCAAGTTCCATCGACATGAGATGAGATGATCTTAAAGGGGAATTGCTGTTTTTTTACAACCTGGACCTTATTTCTGGCATAAAATATGATCCCAAATAGTGGGAGTGAGTGGGGCACCGAAACGCAGCTTCTAAATAACGCATTGTCTGCTGTGAAACTCGTTCGTTTCACCAATATTTTGTGATGATATGCCAGTACTATTCCCTGCTGAGTCTGGGGTTACCTGTTATCGTCATATGAGATCTGTAGCTTGACCTACTAACCTCTGACCTGGATGAGGTCATCTTGTTTACCTATAATTTGCTATTGGTAGTTCAACATGGCGGAATATTTTACAATTCTGAGGTTGTGGACGGAGGAAAGGAGGATGTAGAGGAAGGGACAGGTACAGCTGGCCAGAGAACAACAAACCGCTGAATATCCTTGAAAAGATAACAGGTAACTCCGGACTCAACGGGGAATAGCACTAGCGTATCATAACAAAATATTGGTGAAATGAATGAGTTTCGCAGCAGATAATGCGTTATTTAGAGGCTGTGTTGTGGTGCCCCACTCATTCTGGCATCAAATTGATGCAGAAGTCTAAACCACCTACTACTGATCTTGGCTATGGATAGTTGAAGAGCCTTGATTGTGGCAATGGCTTGACTACAGCAATATGAAGCCAGCTTGAATTCAAAGGCTTAATACTGAAGAGTACAACACACTCCCGATTGCGACAATACACCTCATCTGTCTTGTTGTCTCTGTACGACTATGTCACCTGTACCGACGCCCTGTTTGTTTCCATGTACACACAATACTGCAAATAGTCCAACAGCTACCCAAAGCTAATCCGAGGGCAGCAGTGATCTCACTCGCACAACCAAAGGCGTGGAAATATGTCTGGCACATTGAGCAGGAAGAGGAACACCGGGGTATTGAGTAGGTATTCTAAACATGACACCGTCATCTGTGTGCTGTTGCCTCCATTACTCTGCTGCTATAACTGGAAAAGAGCTACTGTCATATGCTGAAAAAAGATACGCCTGCAAGAAAGTGAGTATAAACCAGACCCTAATTTAACTCAAAGGCTTTTAGGCCTTTTCTCTGAGGACTTGAAATGTCAAGTGTAATATTAGACAGACTTATTAAAATGTGTATATGTCACAGCTTTTTAAAAACACAGCTCTAGTGGGACTTGAACCCACAACCTTTAAATATTTTTTACCTTGAAGTCAAACACTCAGACTTTGCACCACGATGGAAAAACCTACCAGAGCTGTAACCATCAAGAGTGAAACATTAGCAGCTGTCAGTGACAACACAAACTAAGAATAATAAAAATTATGATAAAATGCACCACACTGGATTTTATTTAGATTTTGACTGTTGCCATAACTAAACATATGCCACCACCAAAATATTTTTATCTCTCATACCAGAGGAACTAGACTCAATGCGTGAGACACAGGAATGTTTCTTCATCATAACTGAAATGTGTGAGGGTCAGAGATTAAGTTGACACAATGAACACGCTGACAGTGCGACGGTGACAACCATGACAGTTGGTTTACCCACCCCCCTTCGCACTCATTGAATACATTTGCCCGCCTGCACTGTACTGTGCACTGTACGTGTGTGTTCTCATTGTTTAATTTCAGATTACAACAGCAGCTGCTATAAAACGTGTTTCTGCTCCCTGCCCTTGCATCCGCATGTTCTATGTGAGCTGTCAGGTCCTATGCGCCTGCGTTTCTTTTACCCTGTTTCATGTTCATGAAAGTTTTTATATTATATGACAGAACGATCCGTCTTGTTCGAGTCTCCATTTTCCCAGGGATTCTTAGTGGTGGTAGCTGTTTTCATACCTTGCCCTATCGGAGTGAACATTCGGGTTGAAGCGGTAATGCTTCGACAAATTTCCACATTACGTAAAAAAAAACATTTGTAGATATATTTAGCTTAATTCGCTTTGAACGCCTGTTCCCCTCAGTCTAATTTTGGATGGATTTTGGATTTAATTTGGATGTTTTCCTAATTAAATAGCTTGTACAAAACATCACCACTATGTTTTCATGGGCTCTTCTGTGTTTTCTTTCCACCCGCTTTGGAATTTCTTCTTTCTCTGAATTAACAGGCAGCTATGTAAAAAGCAACAACAGTACAACAGCTGTAAGTACTTGAAACTGCATGTGACTGAACTATATGTTAATATCTGAGCCCATGTTCTGTGGATTTGTGTTCAACTGTATTTTACTGTTTAACTTTGGTTGTTCTTGTTTCCACTCATTGAACATCTGAGCAATACGTCTTATTGTATTTTATAGTAAAAGCAACATCTAACCAAAAATGTATGGACATGAGTACACATAAAAGGAGCTAAACAGTCTTACATGTATGCAATAATTTACTACCGCATAAAGATGAGGATTAAGTCTTTCTTTTCCTTTGCCTCTGCAATAACCCATGTCACCATCAAGGCTGCTCTGTGTCCTCCGTCGTGCATTTGTGTTTAATCTCTTCGGCCTATTCTCATTCGAATGACATCATTGACCGATGTTTCCAGGGCCGTGACCTGACATGGCGTCAGCTTCACCAGCAACCGAGTGGCCATACTGAATCAATAAGAGGTAGTTTTACTGCGCGTGTGTGTGTGTGTATTCATATTCAAGACTGAACGAGAAGAAGTGGAAGTGACACTCACTGGGATGTGTTGGAACAAGCAACACAGGAAACACACCACACTGCACAAATAAAATTATGATGTACAAACAAGAAGCACAGATCCACAAACAGGCACGATCTGGTGCATGAAGGAGTTTTACAAGAAGAAGGGAGTCGGTGACGTAATATTTGTGGCCTCTAAAAAGTGTTTTTACATGTTCTGCCGGCTTTTATTACTTACTTACCCAAGCACAAAAAGTACCCACATAAATAAAAGCGTACACAGAAGCACTTACCTGCACATATATCTTCGTGCTAACATGTCTGTTTTTTTCATGCGGCAGCACATACAGCTCACTGTGATTGTGTTTCAGCATAAGGCAGGTCTTTAACGGAGTGCGCTGCCATTTGGATGACAGAATCGTCAGAGGCAGTGAATGGACAAAGGCCAGTTGACGTTCATACAAATGCAAACTCATACACACACAGTGATGTAGTGTGTAGGGTGCGGTGACAGCGATTTCAGGCATGACAGGTTGGCCCAGGAAATGTAACTGGGGTAGTGTAATAACACCGAATACAAGGACCAGTTTATTCCACAGCATCTGCACCTCATGAACGCAAACAGACACGCAAGTATGCCCGTCCAAGTTTAGTTTTTTAGATATAATGCACCTTGGACATTTCTTTTTTTTTTTGTACTTCAGTTCCCTTTAATACAGTTAAGACCCATGATTTTAGATTTATGCATAAATTGTCTCAGTGAGGCATTTTCTTGTCTGTTCTTGCGTGCTTCTGCACTCCTGTGAAGGAGAATAGAAAGGAATTATCTTTTCCAACTGAAGTCACACTGAACCAAAGACTGTATATAAATATGGACAACACGTCAGCACTTCCTTGCGTTGGCCAAACTGGTGCTATTTTCGCCGGAGATTCAGCCAGTGGCCTCTTGCTAGTTTGGAGCCCGAGTCTGCGCAGTACGGTCCGACAGTAGAGCCACGTAGAGCCGCGTTATCGATAACCCGACCACACTTCCGCCAGACTCAGTGGCGTTTTCGTTTAATTGATATTGCGTTCTGTTCTACCTTCAACCAGTTATCAAAAAATGTGGGAATATGCACGGCACTTATTTATTTTTTTACCACTCTCACAGTCCTACAGGACCACTTTACGGAACGGCCCAAGTCCCATCCACTAACATGGGGGTGGAGCTTATGACCTATACTGCAGCCAGTCACCAGGGGGAGCTCTACTTGCTTTGGCTTCACTTTTGAGGAGCAGTTCCACTGTCCATCTTTATACAGTCTATGGTTTGAACATGAGTATGACTGTACATACAAAAAAATATTTTTTAATGCATTTTTTGAACAATTTGTATTTTCCAAGTAGAGCACAAAACAACAGAACAATGAAAAATGGGATGGAGGCTATAAAAAACATATACATTTTTGGAACATGTATGACTTGTGTATCGTGTACTTCAATAAATTCCAACTTGTTTAATTACAACCCCCTAAAGAACCAAGGAGCTAATAATGTCTTACCTCACTGTGTAAATCAAGAACTTAAGCAGCTTGATAATTTATGTACAGACACAACAGCGGCCATGAGCTTTAACTTAGCGTGTTTCTTTCTTTCACAGCCAAAAAAACCCTTACCCTTATCTGCCCCCATTTCTTTTCCTTCCCTTCTGACCTCTCTTTCTCTGCATTATCCTTTCTGTGCACCTTTGCATCCTTCTCTTTTCTTGTTACCTCGCTTTTCCCGCACTGACTGGTCCTCCATGAGTCTCTCGTTCCCTGAAATGAGGTCACTCTCTTTTTTTTTTTGAAGGAAATTGATCATGATTAAAGCAAAACACAAAGCTGTATAAAATGTATGCCGTCGTCATTCCTTCAAGTTTGGACGGGTGGACTGAGTGCTCTTTATTTATTTTTCTGTGCCTTATTAGGCGAAAGAGGAAAGAGTAGGCTGGTTTGGTTTCACACTATTTCCCAGTTTTACCCTAAACTGAAGCAGACGGACCAACGTGACCAAGGGGAGAAAATGCCATGGCACGTATAAGAGCGCGGTGACTCAGCACTTGGCTACTTGATTAGTGAATTTATGTGTGCAGTGATTGTGAAGTAATAGAGGTAGAAGGAATCAGTCAGTAATGTAGAGTATATACTCAAAGAGAGAAAGGATGAAGGATGGTGAGTGAACATTAAACCATTTACTTGCAGAATGTGAATAAATCCAGAAGATAACTGCATTATGTTGTATTAGACAGATGTGTTATCTAGAAACAGTCTTTAAATAGATCTGCAAGCTGAGCCTCCCTGTCATTATCAGTCCTCACGTTAACAAGAAAGAAAAAAGTCACTGCCAGATCTAGTGCCGTAGTATCGCATGTATGCATGAGGGTTTCGTGTGTGTGTGTGTGTGTTTCTGTGCGATCATCCACATTCCTTATCCACTACCGCCCACCGATATCTCCACGGAGGCCTCGACGGGCCTTTCAACCGTGCCTGACGTCATGCGAGGTCGTAAAAGAAGCTCTGACACTGACCAGACCAAATGAACAAACAAAAGAAATGTCAAAAGTGCAGCAATTTGTTGATAAAGAGTTGAATGAACTAAGGTAAGAACAAACAAACCATAAACTTGAGCATGTTTTAACAGTCACATTGTTTCCATGGTTGATTTTAAGAGAGTGTTTTACGGCGTTGTTTCCATCAGTTTTTCTCGTTTAAAAAAAAAAAAAAAAAAAAACAGTCATTACAATGAAAATGAGGTGTTTCATGTTTGTTATATTGTGGTTTGTCTTCTTAGTCCGCTGCCACAGATCAATATGGCTAGACTAAAAGCCTGGGGGTGTGAATCCAGTGTGGTCATCATGAATTGTCTGTATGTCTGAATACAAAGGTTTGCACCCAACACAGACCTGACCCACTGCTGACTCACATTTAGGTCAGTATCTCTTGTGCATTTCGCTATAGTAGATGAAGGTAGTCTTACTTTACTTAAAATCTTAACTCTCTTACAGTAACTGCACATTTAAGACTTAAAGGATTAATTCTAGGACGGTAATGAACTGGTGCAAACAAGCTCCAGCCTGTTGTGTTAACTGTGTTTCTCGTAGTAACGCAGCAAACAATAAGAACATTTTCTAGTAACTCTCTTTCTAACAAAGCACACAGCAGTGCACCGTTACCCTGAGGAGCCTTAAAAACAGATCATGAGAGGAAACAGACACGTTGAGTTAAACCTCGACAGTTCACGAGAAAGGAGGCAGTGATTCCAAGAGCCGTCGGGTCAGCAGTGCTGCATCCAAACCCCTACAGAGCACAGGAGCCGGGGTGAGGAGGGGGACGAAAGGGATACCTCTATAACTAATACTTTAGCTTTAGAGGAGAACATGAGTGTGAATTACACTGTGGATGAAAAGTAAAATATGAGGGCTAGGAGCTAGAATATACTGGTCCTATACATTTTTTAATAAAAACATAAAGAACGTAAAGAATGGAAGGAGATATATTTGAGACAAAAGGCTGTAAAATATCATGTAATGTTATACCAGGTTACCGCTGCAACATCCATCCAGTAACACGTTAAATTTCATATAATTTCTGGTAATAAAGCAGATGAACAGTCTAAGTAGTTTTACAGCGTGTAATTCTTTTTAGATGTTTTCCAAAGACCATAAAAGTAATTTAAAGAAACATTAGATTCTTGCAAGTATACGTCCTTTAAAGGCAGCGGACAGATGTTTTCTTTTTTACGTGAAACTATAAGGCAACTGTTTGGTTTAATGGCAGCGTCTATAGTGGTAAGTTAGTCTGACCACTCGCTTGTCTATGGAGTAACGGGGCAGTAAAAACTGTCAGATGACAGGCCCGGAGTCCAGTGTTGTCTTCTCAAATCTAATTTAAGCCTTTATAGCTTCGTTTCACAGCAGACTGACCGAGAAGTAAAACTGTACATGGTCACGTGGAGGTGTTAAGACAGGCACACAGGCGCAAGGACAGGAGTGCCGACACATGCCAGCATGCTTTGTGTTGACCTGATAACGCACATCCTGCATCCCTGCTTACTTTTTGACAAGATTTAAAGTATAACTGAATAAACTAATGAGTCATTTTACATTCGCAGGCAATGAAGACATTTGTGCACTTGGACCATTCAACAGAGAGACAGCATCAAATTTAGTTAAAGTTCTCCCAGAATTTATAACAGTTTGCAAACTCAACCAAGGCCCTCTTGTGATTTCATGAGAGACATGGGATAAAGATTGCGTTATTTCAAGTGTGGGTCCTGGAATCTCTGCCTCGAAGGCAAACTCAAAAGGCTGGGGCACCATAAGGGAAAGCAGGGGTACAAGGGGCCTAAGCTGGATGAGGGCATCCACATGATTCTAGCCCATCCACATGGATTTAGTTGAAGATTTAGTGATGCAGCTTTGTAAGATCTGTCCAGTACTGATCTATGGTACTGGATAGTTATGTGCTTAAGATGTATATTTAATGTGAGAAAGAGAGAGGGGGTAGTTCATTTAACTTTCCTATTTCTGACCTCTCAGCTTTACATTTTTTTTTTTTTCTGTCTGGCAGCTCGCTCTTATTTTTAAGGGTGACAAAAACAACACGATACGTCAAAGAGAAAAAAAAAACGACAAACTAAAGAGACAGGACTCCAGCTCTGGTCCACTACTCAGCAACCGAGACAGTCTGCTCATCAAAATGATCCACAGCTGGACCAGGAAGTGTTTTCCATACTCAACATCTGGCCCTCGGTCTGTTGAAAGGGTTATGGATACCGATGTGCGTCAGTATCACTCAGAGAAATTCACTCACGGAAATGTAAGACCTGCAAGATTATTTTTCTGTTCTCGTCTTGTTATGGACACGCCGATGTGTATCCAACTTTCTGCTTCTGTTTACCTGCTCCATTTGCAATTTGTCTCTCTGTTTGGCTCTTTTACTAACACGCACACACATAGCTTTGAGCTATACTCTGAGTGACACTGAGTCGAATGCCTTAAAAACGCATAAACTTTTGTGACACAGAGATGACACTGATTGTAAAATGACCCTGGCTCTGACACTGAACAAATACCAGAGCTTCTTTCTTCTTTCCACTATAAAAACATAACAATTTCAGCATATGAGCATGAAGAAGGACTGGAAAATATAAGTGAGGGCTGAAGCTGCATAACTTCTATGCATATTTATCCATATGCTAGTATGTTGTGTAACACAGATATTTAAAGCATTTAACCCTGCATCTCTGGATTACACCCCGAGTCAAACATGGTGCCATCTGACCGTGAAATCAGTGCAAAAATAAATACATGGTGAGCATCTCGGCTGAATATGGATTTAACGTGGCCGCCGCGAGCCGATGACACATGCACGCCGCTTAATGCGAGAGCTGCACGAGAAGAGAAGATGGTAAAGTCGTATGTGTGACACTGCGTTTCAAAACATGTTGATTGTGGTTTATTAAGCAGTCATCTGTTTCAACGTAAAGTTTATTTTGCCTGGAAACGATACTGCTGAGTGTGCAGTTTACGTGCCGATTGTACCTCGCACCCTGAAATTCACTTAATTACTCCACACTTATGAAATGTGGCTTCGTGTTTTTCTCTTTTAATCAGGCCAGATCACTCCTCACATAGTTCCAGCTAGGGTATGATTAAACAATACCTTCTGGACTAAAGATGAGAGCGTTTGGCTTACAGTAAGATATATTTGGCAAATAACAGGCAGAAAAAAAAGCAGAGACAGATGAGATTAACACAATGTTCTTGGCCTAAGAATATCTGTGGGCTACCTTCCTGGACCCCTAATGTTCTTGGGATTTGTATTTTCTTTGGCGAAAACAACAGACGTGAAAAAGACAGGCAGAGACAGGTGAGTGAAGCTGTGGCCGCATTCTCTTGGTATTAGGATATTACTGGTGAACATGGCAGGCCGAGCCAAAGATGACAGCCATCGGTTTGAGAAGATCTTTGGCAAATAGAGCGGACCAGAGACGGACAGAAACAGGTGACCCCGGTTTAGCACTCTTGGCCTCGGAACATCTTTGGCAAATATCAGAGGAGGGTAAGTGACAAAGGCAACTGCACAGAGAGAATCTATTAGTACAGAGGATTTGCATAGAGCTGCAAGCCTTTCAACTTCAACTACTGATCAAGCAGTTACTATAGTTTTTATACTGGTATGTGCTATATTGTGTATACTGCAAATACTGCATATACGCAGTCTGGTGGTGTAGCTAGATTAAATTCTTATCAGAATATAAGTGTGGTAATGCACCATTTGGATTCCATTAGGGGGCGTATGTCAACTGATACAGAGAAAATAGAAATCCCTCTGCATGCAACTGGTGAGTCCTACAACCAATCAGAGCCATGTTGCTGTAAACAAGCTCAACTCTGTGGTGCTCAGATTATGTGTCTACGTTGGTGGTACAGTCTGTACAATTTTATTGGCCTGGCAGACCTGTGCCGAAGCACAATCAGTTCCCAACTGAGCAATCCCAGTCTTTTAGTTTAGTTTTTTTTTTCCACAAAAAAAATATCAGCATGTGGAGAAATTCAGGTTGGCTTCCAGGATTTTATGAATGTCTTTTCGTCCTCTAATTTAACAGTGGCTTTTTTTCATTATCTGCAGTATAAACCCTAATACTGCTAAAGCTATAATGAGCAGCCATATCACCACCGGGACAGTATCACTTTCGGGATAGGAAATAGGTCTTAAGCTTATTCAATATTCAATGAGTAGCGAGAAATCTGTTCTTGTTCCTAGGGCTGCGAGAACAAGAAAAAAGTTAGTTTTGACTAGGTCATTTGTACTGTCCACTGCAGCATACGTCACACATGGCAAGCATGTACCGACCGCTACCCTCGAGAGATTAGCGGTCACACTGCGAATATTAGCATCTGGGAACTCAGAGAGTGGCTGGAGTCTGGCTAGCGTTTACGCTTTTCCACATTAACCACACCCACTCCACTTTCTGACCAATTACAGAATAGTTGCAGGACATGACAAGAGTATGATATGATATGTCGAGATCAAGCTGCAATAACAAAATGATTTTGTTCTTGCAGTCCACATAAGAACCACAATATAACACTTTTTGTTGAAGGATTAACCCGGGACCAAACCAGGGACCTTTATCTCTTCAGTCTAACGCTCGTCGCTCTCCCATCTGACCTATTTTAGCCTCCTTATCTTATTTGTTTTTATGCATCTGACCCAGATCTTCGTCTCCACGAAGTTTTTCTTCGAGTTAAAATTACAAAGTATTTCGTGAATGTTTGTTTCCTCACACTTTCTGCCCCTTTATGGACAAATTTATGCTCCGTCTAATCTAATTACCTCTTTCGATCAAAGCCAAACTAATTCAGACTTGTTATTCTTGTTCCATGTGTTCCAGGTCCAAGTAAACATGCCATGCATACTGGCTATCCATTTCAGAATGAAAGCTACAAATAGGCAATGCATCATTTCATTAAAGTGACAGTGTTTCCTACAACACATACCAACCACAGATCAAATGAACAATTACATAACTCATTCATCAACTCATATTTCTGGTTTGATAAGGGGCTCTTTGGATTATTATATCAAATAGAGCAGATATGCCAGTTGTCCGTTTGTCAATTTATGTCCAAACATTTCACAGAAGAAATTACATCTAACCTAATGCTAGAAATAGCCAGTAACTAGGTACAATGCTGCGCAGCACCGGGCTATGGAAACTGACATCACCAGCGCCCGTGCGCATGTCCGTGCTTGTGTTTGCTGGACACGTGGCCGCGCGCAAGCATCACCGTATCCATTGCTACCCAGGGATTGCGTTGTTTCCTTTTAGAGAACACAACATAAACAAAAATGAAAACGTATACTGCACCCCAACCCCGCGTAAAAGTCGCCCACCCGACCCCTTCGTCTGCACGCGGGCCAGCTTCCACTCCCAAAAATAACTCGGGCAGCTGCTGGAGTTCGATTTTATGTGAGGTCTGTGCGTGTGCCTGAGAGTGTGTGCCTCTGTCTGTGGCTCTAAATGTGGGTAAAGGTGAAGCATACCTCCTGCAACAAGCGTTCATTATGTCACTGTTCTCTAGGAACAGAGTCTAAATTTATGTTTGCGACAGATCCAGAGTTGGAGTTAAAATTCCTTTCTAACTGATGAATGTGTTTGTGCAGGTGGAGAGGGGTCGGGGTTTGTAAATCAGTGGCACAACACTGGGCTGCAGTGCTACCGCACATGCACAAGAAAAAAAATCAGATTGCGTTTATCATAGGTTTATTACGTCCTACGTGTGTGGCTTTCAATGGGAATGCCTATGAGTCCCTATGAGACTATCACACCATTGAGAGAAAAGATTTTGTCACACACTGTAATCACACTGTTTGAAGCCCGTTCAACAGCTGGAGATCACCATTATGATAAAAAAAACAGTGGAATCAACTAAATCAGAACAACACAAACCCTTTCTACTTCACTAGATCCCTTGTTTATTCAATAATCCCATCATTTACTGTACCGTGACGTGCCTGCGTACACGTTGGTGAGCACACCGGGTCAGCTGTGTTTCACTTTGTCCCATTTAAGGCTCTCAAACACGTCAGGACCTAGAGGCTGTGCCACTATTAATGAAAAGAGTTCTTCACACACACACACACACACACATGCACACAGACCCATTAAAAAGTCAAATGGGCTTCAAGAAGACTTTACTGTGGGGAATAAAGAATTTAGCCAGAGACTGGCAATCGAATGGCGTAACAGCGAAATACAAAGGTGGTTTTGTTGAGGTAGAGGATAATTGGTTGAAGCGGACAGTTTTATGCTTCAGTGTACCTCTACGGAGAATAATTAGATCGCTAAAGAGGCTAATTTAAGTGTTGAAACTTTTTGATTACACTCCACTAGAGGGACCGCCTCTGGACAAAGCCATCAGCAAGGAGGAAAATGTTTCCTGAAACCTCAAACGCCCAACTTCATTGTCTTGGCTTTCGTATTTACTGCTTTCAAACTTAATTTCCATTTCTCTTTATCAAATTCATCATCAATGTCTGTTTCTCGGTCTCCATCACCATCATTGTCCGTGTCTTATTTCTATGTCTCTCATTTCCCTACTTTCTTCTTTCCGAACACCTGCCTTCTGTCGTCTTTTCTCATTTTATCAACTGCACTCCCATCAGTCAACACGGGAAAATCACTTCTGCTCAACGTCTGCGTTTTTCTTCACTCTGGCTCATTTAACCATTCAAATCATTCACACACCTTGAAGTCTTATTTGCTTATTTCAAGTCAGAGTTAATTGGCTTGGAGGAGTGCTATTATTTTAACATATGCTGATCAGCCACAACATTAAAACCACTGATAGGAGAAGTGAATAACACTGACCATCTTGTGACAATACAATGGTCGTTGCTTTTACTTAGACATGTACCTACAACCTCTGCACTTTCTCGCATCTTAATATTTTATATTATATAGTTTTCTTGTTTACAGGTTGTTTGCTATTGTTGTCTGTCTTGATCACCATGACGTGTGCTGCTGCCTTTCTTGGCCAGGTCACCCTTGTAAAAGAGGTCTTGATCTCAATGGGTTTTTTATCTGGTTAAATAAAGGTTATAACATGTACCGCCCACATAGACCAGACCAGGAACACCCACCCAATAGCAGTGACACTCCTTGATGGCAGCAGCCATCCCAAACACACACACAATAATAGTTTTGGAACAACTAAAAAAAACATGAAAAACAGCACAAGGTGTTGACCTGGACTCCAAATTCACTACTAGATGACTAACTGATCAAGTATCTGTGGGACGCACTGGAACAAGCCTGATCCACAGAGGTCCCTCCCCTCAACCCATAGGACCCAAAAGCTCCAACTGTTTTGGAGGCACATGGGTAGACCTACACAATATTAGGTCATAATGTTACGCCTGATCTGTAATAAAATAATTGTCCGGTGCATGTTCCTGGCCACGTTTTCCTTTAAGACAGAGCTAAGAGAGCCAGCATTGCTGATGGTAAATGAGAGCTGTAGTGTGAGTAATGAGCAAGAGAATTCCAGACAGTATTCAGCAGGATGCAAATTTAGTACATGCCTCCAACTTGTATCAATATACAGGATTTTAAATAGTTTTCCAGGAAAAAACAGGCCCTAAATACCATTAAGAACTTGCACAATACCATTGATGAGCCATATATATTTCACAAAATGAACATGAAATCTGATTCCATGCTGTCTTTAACGCCTCACCAGCATTCATTCTTGTATTCAATTATATATAAAAGTATATGCTTTTAAATTTGAGTAAAAGTTTTAGGACTTGCAGTCAAACACAGGTCAAGAAGGTTATTACAAACTTTTCACTGTATTTCGTTTCCCATAGTTCACAAAATAAATGATTAATCAAGAATACAATCACAATCACAACAGCTGCAGAGTCGTATAAAATCAAAGTAATGTGCCAAAACCCGACCAACCATCTTTATGAAAGCCTGTCTGTGTGTGTTCATGTGTGTCCATGAGTGCGTGTGTGCGCGTATGTTACGGACACATGTGCTCCACATGTGTCTGCTATCGCTCTCATAGTAAAACAGTCCGCTTAGCAAACAAGATATTGGTTGCTTTTATAGTTTTCATCACAGGGAACTCAGTTTGACACCGAAGATAAGAATGGAAAAATGATTTACTGAAAAAAAAAAAAAGAAAGAAATTCCCAGAAACTCAACTGCATTTTTTTATTTTTTTTATTTCACAGCTGTGCTCAAGTACTCGTAGTAAAACTTTATGGAGATGTATGAATCTAAACACGGAGCTGTGATGTTTTAACATTCTCGCCTTGTGCCATTACTCCATCTCCATATGTGTCTTTCGTTCACCTTTTTGTCACGCCGTCACTTTCATTTCCTTCCATTTTTCTATCCTTTTCTCTCTCCTGTTCGTCCTTCTTTCAGTGTTGCTTTCTCATTTTCTTAGCAGGAGAGATAGGGGCGGCCATTTAGTCTCCAAAAGGTCGTTAACCAAAAGTTTGTGTTTTGACAGCTATTATTAACATAAAATACAAAGTGCATTCCCAGCCAGAAGAACAACTTAGCCAAAGACTGAAATATCCAGTACAGCAACAAACGCTTCAAATCTGTAACCACTTATTGCTTCTCTCTCTTTTTTTTTTTACTGCTTATTTTGAATGAAACTTAATTCATTCAATCTGAGTTAAAATATTATTTTTGAGTGGTGAGCATTTGACCGCATCATTGTGCGCAATAGCAGTGATACTGCTCTTTGAAATCCTACACAGCCTCTTATCCACTCCCTTGGTGATGCCGCGATAAATCAGTCGACTTACAACCATGTAATTCAATTTACACACCACACTGGCAGACACTCGCGGCAAAATTTAAATACAGTTCAGCCGAGTACGCAGACATGCATGAGAAGTAAACTGCAAAGAAGTTCTTCCATCTTGAGGAAAAAAATAGAAACTCAGACTACGGTTCGTCTGTAATAAAATAATTGTCCGTGGATCAAAGGAACTGATAAACTTGTCTTTGATGTGTTTGACGTCTGCTCATGAAGCATGGAGCCTGTTGGCTGTGCATACTTTGTAAAAAAGCTGCTTTTAAACTAGCAGATAGGGCAATGGCCAATGCTCCTGAGAACAATCTTAGAGTCTGTAAAAAGGCTATCCAAGACAAGTTTAATTTGCTGCTCATTAAAGGAAAATCTTTCTTCTTTCACATAATTCAGATTTCTCTCTCATTTGTACTTTCACAGCTGGCTTGACTTTCTCTTTCTGTGACCTGTTAAAAGCGATTGATCTGGGACACAGCGAACGCAACGGCTGCAAAAACCTTCACAGATAATGCTTTGGCACCTGTTGCCTGCGATTTCAGCACCGCTTCCTTTACTGTACCTGTCTTTTTTTTCTCCGCTGTGCAAATAAAGAAAGTCTCACAGACAGCTAAATGGACGCTCCTGTGTGATGATTACCCTGGTAACCATGGTATTTGCATTCGTGCATTTACAGTTAATAAATCCCAGTTCTGTTGCTGCTTTTTACTGGATGGAGAAGCGGGTCAGTGCCAGGATAATTTGGCGCTCCTCACGTTAGCCGTTCCTAAAAGCAACTGTAGCCAGGGCAACACCGACTTATGTCAGTTTAAAATCTTCTTATAGGGACAGACTTGACTTTACAGCTTTCCCTTTCTTGTCTTTCACACATCTGCTGCCCATCTCTTCTCCACTTCGCCCCTTTATTTGGAAACGGAATAACAACCTGTCTCCTTTTAAAATACACACGTACAGGCGCCACGTGCATTGTTAACATTTCTCCGTATCTCCTCACTCGTCTTGCTCCGTTTTGCTATCTGACCCACTGATAAACCCAATCAAAATGTGCAGGCAAAAAGGAAAAGAGAAGTGAGTGATACCCATAAAAACAGAAACACGACTAGATTGTTTTTTTCCATTGTGCATGTAAAACCATTAAATCCCAGATGTTGACCTTGGCATGACACTCTTAGAATATACAACATGTCAATCAGAGTGCCAGCGAATGCCAAGCAACAAACAGAGACTGATTTTATTCCTCAGTGTAAATGGAGTCTAGAGAATGCATGGGGATTACTGTCAAGCCTTCTGGCTCTAGAGAATCCTAGTAAACCAGAAGCCGTGGCAAGCTGCACTTGAAGCAGATGCCTGGTCACAGTCTTAATAATGTAATACTTAAACTTAATGAAGCAAGCTGCTCCGTGTGTTTTTAATGGGACGTGAAACAAAACGCAGGACAGATTCTTCTCGTTACTGTTCCCCAAATAACGCGCGTCCCGGCCCATGCGTGAGGTTCGCTCAGTTGCACCGACATGTTGTGAAAAAGACGTATCACTGCAGCAACAGTAACACAGAAAAGCAGCAAAACAACTCTCAAAGGCCAAGTCCTCATACATAAGTGACAGACTGGGCCGATAGTTAATGACTCCCAAAAATAATATTTGTGATGGTTTGCAGGAACAACAAACGGTATATAGGCGATTAATGTGTGCGGTAGAGTAGACAGTAAAAAGAGTAAGGTAGATCACTTTCATCAAGGGGTGCACGTCTCCTGTCCAGCCATTGTTTTTCACATTGTTTGGATTTTATTCTCGTTTTTTTTTTTTCTTTTCTTTTTAAATCGTATTAGTTTTATTTTGGGCTGCTGTTTGGCCGGGTTTAGGAACCAAACTACTTGGTTTAGATTATGATTTGGGTTGCAATACACCCTTTCGCAATGTTAACCACATGTCACATAGCGAACTTGTCCAACTGGGGCCAAGTTTGAGTCCTCAGCTGGGAGATTTACAGCCGCAAGAGGGGACCCACACGAACTCTGCTTGTTTAAATCTCCTTACACAACTGACCGCTGTTGTTGTTGTTTTTGTGAGATCGGGATCATTGAAGAGTATTTAAGACAATTTGGGAAATATACGCATTTATTTAGTTAAATTATTGTAAAAAAATTGGTGGACTAATTATTGGCTACAGGTGCAACAACTTCCTGGATTGGTAGAAACCTTTGGGCAGAGGCAGGGTAGTTGTTTCACCAGTCTACACTGTGGTAATGGCCAAGTGTGCCCAACCTAATCGTTAAAAAATAAATGAGCTGGTAAATCAAAATTAAGATCTCATTTTATCAATGCTAAAACAAGATGGATTATATATAATATATATAAAGATTTAAAGTTTTTAACAGAATGAGTTTCCTTTGGTTCTTTGCAAAAACAATTCCAGTTTCAGGGCTGCATATCTTCCATATGGTCAGCAAAACTTGGCAAACTTACTCAATATAAAAGTTTGGTCATACATCAGAATATGAACCTCCCTTTTGACAAATATCTCATCCATCATTGGCTTTCAGCCCAGTGTTATTCTACTGTTACACCATGATAAAAAAAAAAGAAAAAAAAGAAGAACCTGAGCATGGAGGTCTTTGACTCACAGTAGCACACAAACCCACAATAACCTTGAGCTGCGAAATGCCCTGTGATTTCTCTGTACGTGTTCTCTTCCACTGGACCGAAAGGAAACATCTTCGGTCTGTCATCATTTGGACTCAAATTAGAAGACACGCTCAGTTAGATCCAAACAAGGGGGGGTGGAGAACGAAAGAGATGAAAAGTCGCTGGGGGAGGACAGAATGCGAAATCCAGACAAAGAGACAGACAGAGCTGCGTCACAACCAAACAGAAAGAAACGCAAACGGAGCATTTCATTCCTTCAGCCTATTCAGATTTTGTGCATAGCAAAAATAAATCAATTACATGTTTACCTCCCGACGTGCTGATTACTGCGATTCAGCTATTTCTTACACAAGCTTCAGCCTATAAGTACAAAAGCAGGAGCCTTGAACGTCTCACAGTGTTTAAATAAAAACACACACACATGCGTACAAGTGCTGCCAAAGAACCAGACAATTCAAACCACATGAGAGCCAATATGAAGCCATACACACACACACAGTCTCACAGAAATGCTTGAGATAAATCAGCTCCACTGTACAGGATTCCACCAAAACGTGAGGAGTAGGCCTCGGGGAGGAGGTGGTGGTCCACGTGTGGACTCACTGTGAGTTTAGCTATTGCTCTTTCGTTTAGGGAATGGGATTTCAGGCACAACTAATGGTGTTGATGTGTGTAAGAGCAAAGATTAACTCCTAAAACAACAGAGAACATCTGCCTGGATGCAGGATGTCCGGGGTTGAAAGGTGGGGAAGCATGAACTTTAAATATGGTGCAGAGAGGTGTTGTTTAGGAGGATCCTTGAAAGTGGATCCTAGTTGTCATGGAGATAAATGACTACCCATTCACGTTCACACACACTAAATCACCGTGAAGCGATGTGGCTCGGTTTCGGTTGAACAACTACAGACACACAGAGTGTGAGGTCATTGCTTACTTCTGCAGAGTGAGGCTGAGGTTGCCGGTGCAGTTCTTGATTTTGTTCTGGGCCTCCAGGTGGTTCATGCCCTCCGTGCCGATGCCATCAATGGAAAGAACCATGTCTCCGATGGCAATACCGCCTTTAGCCGCCTTCCCGCCATCTGTCAGCTGGGGAAACACAAAAACCACAAAGGGCTTAAATTATTACAGGCGACTTCACAGTCCGGATTACCGAGCAGGAGGGTGGGTCAAGGTGATGTGGAAAGCACACATTCATCCCTGTATTTAATGGAGGATTTATGAATCCGTTCTATCACAGGAGTATTTGTGGAAAGTTAATGAAAGACCTGGTGGTCTACCACATGATGGAGAGTCTACTGCACGGCCAGTGATGAGTGTCTAATAGCAGAAACCTTCATGTTTGAGTTACCTGGGTTTCATAGGCAGGGCAACGAAATGCAGTTTAGCATCCAACCAGAAGTGCAATAGGCAGTAAAGTGCATGTGGCATAAATATTGTGGTATATAAAAGTATGTTACATGTTGTTTTTACAGTGTATGGACAATATTTACAGATCAGAACCTGTGTACAGGTGAGACCATATATACAGGTTAATGAGCAAGATATACATAATGATTGAGGGAGGTACTATGAACATATTATACAGATGGATTGTTCGTTAAGTGGGAGAAGACTATAAACAGGAACTAGCATAACATAATTTACAATAGAGGAGATGACAGATGATAAATTAGGCGATACAAAGACAGATGACATGAGCAACTTATAGTGCAAAAATAAATAATAGCAGTGGCTATCTAAGTTACTAGACTAGTGCAATGTTCGGTACATAGTACTGTGCAAACAGATTGTATCCATAGGGTCACAGCTTGTTAGAGAAAAATGCTTAAATGTTTAGAACCACATTGTGCAAAAACACTTTTTCCATTACTATCATGCATGTTTATCATGTAAGAGATAGCAAACTTGTACAATTGGGGCCTAGTTTTGCCTTATTTTCTTGGGTTGGCTAATGAGTCCAAGCCCAGCTGGTAGATTTACAGCCACAAAGGGGATAATTATTTTTCTTTTCTTTTCTCTTTTTTTATTTTTTATGCAGGCACCAACAATCATTTTGTTGAGTTACTATTTTGTATTAAAGAAAAAAAGAATACAGCTTGTTTTTTAATCCCAATTTTACCTTTTTGTATTAATGGTGCGTATGGGAGATAAGCAGGAAATTAATAATGTAGGTTGCTAAGTAGAGCCAAGTTTTGCCTCGGCCTTTTGCCTCAAAGCAAAAAAAAAGAAGAAGCCAATTTTGACACCTTTTTAAATGTCCAATTAAGTTCAAGTAAAGCGAATTCAGTCCCAGTAAAAAGCAATTACGCCATTATTCTCCGTAGAAAATGTTGTTTAAAAGGTGACAAACAGATAATGGTACGCTACATGCTGTAGACACATACCACTCTTTATGGGCTGTGACAAAAAGGCAATTACAAGCCTGACACCTCTCACTTCAGATGCATCATTAAATGTACCTACACTACTGAGACGTTATAGCCGGTGTCTTCAGCGTCTTCCATGGTTTTTGAGGTGCGCCTCACATACACATATAAACAAAGATTAATTAACTGTTGTTCTGCTCTGGAGGAAGTGGGCTAATCTGAAACAGATCCAAGCCACGTTGTGTAGAGCAACAGGGTTGGTATTAAATACCAGCCCTGTTGCTCAACACGGATGGCTTGAACATATACAAACACGGTTGGTTATGTCGAATTTTGATTCATAGCTGCGGTGGGGAGGGACAGTTGTAACTTTTTCCACACAAATAAACAGTCACGCATTTATTTGTGAGCAGTGCTGAGCAGATTTTGTAAACAAGTGGTGCTAGGAGAGCTGGGAGGCAGCTGAGCCTTTAACAGGCACATAAATGAGAGCTCGACTCCACGCGGAAATAAAATCAAATTAGATTAAACGTCTAATTATGGGTTTAACACTTTTTTGCGCTCTGTGCACAACGCTGGATCAATTAAAGCGCGTATTATCTAAATGGATGTGTACTTGGATAACACATACTACACATACAATATAGTACGGTGAGTTGCTGTCCAAATATAAAAGACTTTCTGGGGTAAAATACCATATTAGTAGCCTTTGCAAGTGACTATCACCATCACAAACAAGGCACTACATGTACATTGTGTCACCATGTGTCATATAAGCCAGAGCCCGTCTTATCAGCATGACTGAGGGAGCGCAGTGACTGATTGGAGCTGTGCGTAGGATGAATCTCTTGTCCTTTTCCCATGACGCCAAAGCCTTTCATCCAGGCCAAGTGGGAAAGTATCATTACAACATTACAGACTGGTTTTTGTGTGTTTGCTATGTTGGTAATAAGGGCCTCGAAGAACAGAAACACCTGGCGGCTGTATAGTTCTGACCATTCTTGGTCACACAGAGGGCCCAAGTGTGTCCAAAGCGGGGGTGAGGTCATCCGTTTCTCCTGACACCATGAAAAAGGAGCACACAGACCACATCACTGAACACACACACACACACACACGAACCGCTTTTGTGGCGGTTCTCGCTGTGGTGTGGCTCTTTCGCCTGACAATATATCACTTGAGGTGTTAGTGCTTCAACGAGAGAATGCGTTTCTGCTGAAAGAAGAATGACAGTCAAGGATGAGAGGGTGTTATGTGGGTTTAGACGTCTTTAGGTGCGTTTCCTTTGCCTCTATCTTTGTCTCTCGCTCTCTCTCTCTCTCACACACACACACACGCAGACAGACACAAGCAGGGCTAATAAAAGAGGCTCTGCACCCGGATTAGTGTTAAGGCTCTGCGGCCCCAACCTTTTATAGTCATATTAGCCCAACACACGCAACATCACTCACCGCGGCCCTCAAGCACACAGGGCAGGAAGAAGGAAGTGTAGAAACAACAGCATAACACTGATTAGATTTGAATGGATGGAGAGGAAGGGAGAAAGAGGGGGGAGGCCTGTTTCTGGGTAGCTTGAATCTGTGGGGTTTTTACTCACTTTGACCCATTTCCAGGGGCGTGTTCATGCTAACCACACTGGCACTGTTGAGGACTAAATGCTAACCACAAAATGTTCAATTATATGTTTTCCCCAATTAGTGCTCGGTTCCTGCTTCCTACCCACACAAATGTTACCTCTCATCTACACATGCGAACGCCCCAACAAAGAACGCCTCTGTTTCCCTCCGCGTTAAAGGAACCTGCAGCCGTGCAACCATACAAGAGGGTTCAAATGGTTTTGAACAGGTCATAAATAGTTAGGGAAAACATTTTTAATTTGTGCTGCAAGTATTTAATTAGTGTGCCTTAACTCCACGTCTGAAGCATTTATTTTTATTATTTTTTTTTTTGTGCGAATACGGAAACAGGTTCCAAAAGCAAACATTTGTTTTAAATCATGATTATTAAAAAAAAAACTGTTCAGAGTCAAAGCAGTTTCATATCAAAGAGAAAATCAGAAACAGAAATTCAAATAATCTCTCCACGCGACGAGCCAAACACTTCAAGCGTCCCAGGGTATTTGATTTATGGCCCTGTTGCTTTGGCAGTGACAGCCGACGGCAGCTTTAACACTACGCACACACAACACAGAAGAAACATGCACATGCAATTTGTATGGAGCTATTTTGCTTTTCCGGATCCGGGACATGGCACAGACAACAAAAAAAAAAGCTGGTGTGTGGCGTCAGAGAGCATTTTAAACGAATGGAGGAAACACCTCAAACATGTCAAGAACCTCAAAGACAGTTGGAGAGTTTCAGTTGTTGACCTCATGTTAATAACACATCATCAAAATGTTCATATCCTGAAATGCTATCTGCATCTGTTACACCAAGGCTCCAAAAACAACACTGGCGAACGCTGACATTATCTTTCTTCGCCAGATGTAGCGATAAGTCATGACGTGAGTTAGGCGCACGGACTGTATATAAAGACAGTCAAACCACTGCATAACACATGGGATTCCTAAAGAGTGCTTTTGAAGCTCAGTCAGGTGGCCACAGCTGTTGCCATGTTGGCAGTGCCTGCCTAATTCAAAGCGCTGCAAGAGCTGGACTGTTTGTGGAGATGAAGGCAGATGATGCTGCTGAGTTAAATGTTGATCCTGAGGGTAGGAGGTTACCGTCATCCCCTTATCTAATGAACCAATTGGTTTGACAAACAGGTATTGATTCATTTTGATAGTAAAATGTTCTTTGTAGTGTCCCCTTTGGTCTTAGCTGACAAAAACTGCTAAACTAAAGAACACGGAAAGCTGCATGCTTTTTTACAACACTACTGGTCATCATACACTTTTCGCACAAACTCCGCTGCCTTATTATATATTCCTGCAAAAGTCAAAGGGTCAAAATGTGTGTCATCGCTTTCTCGGAAGAATAAGAAACACACATGCGACGTATTAGGGCCTTCACAGATGAACTCGCCATTATGCTTCCAGCTATGTCAGATTTCAACACATACGCCGTCTGATTTAAGTGCCTTGACAAAAAAAAAGATGGTTTCAACATAAGCCATAAAGACTTGGTGGAGTGCAGCAACCCTGTCTGGTTTGAACATATATCCGCCAGTGTGAGTGCTTTGAACAATGCCTGCTCTCAGCACAAGGAGTGACAGAGATGACATGCAGACTCAAACATACAAAGAAGTTACTATCACATGCGGCGAGCCTTATTCCAGTTCAACTTTGCTGACTCAGAACTGGACACGGAAGGTGATCTTCAGTAAAATCCCCTGAATAATATGCACCGACCAGCCACAACATTATGGCCACCTTCCTAATATTGTATAGGTGTCCCTTGTGCCTCCAAGACAGTTGTGACTCATCAGAGAATGCCACATTATGCCAGGTCTAGGTGTGTGGTATATGTCCAAATGTACAAGTACTGGTCCAAATGTTGCAGAAAACTGAACTGTCATAAGATGATCAATGTTATTTTCTTCTCCTGTCAGCGTTTTTAATGGTGTGGCTGATCAGTGTGTTTCTTTATTAAGTTTTACACCAACACCTTTCTAGTGTCCTTTTTTTAAAAAAAAAAACCAAGATAGAGACATGAAATAAAACGTGTGCAGGAAATTGTGTGACAGCTACAGCACAATGATCTCCTAGCAACAGAAAACAGGAAAAAACAACAAAAAAAAGATGAGGCAACACTGACAGTTCGAGGAGCTGAGGGCTGAGTGAGGTTTATAAAAAATTTATGGAGACAAAGCGAAGCCAGCAGAAGGAACGAGGAAGATTAAGAAAGAGCAGAAGAGAGAAGGACATGTCATGGCAACCTATCACAGCTCCATCAGTAACACATAATGTTTGCTTCATTCACAAATGATGGTTCTGAATCAAGCACATCGCGGACTTAGCAGCAGAACAGTGGAAATAAATAACGGGATCTTGTGTCCCCTTTTTCAGCCGTTACGGTTGATGAATTGAACTTTGAATTGTTTGGCTGCAGTCTGTTGTTGGCAGAACAACTGCTTAAGGTTGCAACTCAAGTAAAACTAATGATCAAACCAAAAGAATCTAAATCCAGTTGCATTAGTAAAATAAAGAAACGTACATCCTAATACATTGCCAGTCATGTATCGGCAAAGACATCGAATGTATCACACAGGATAAATCAATAAACAACAGAGAATTGCAAAGAGAATACGAAAAAACAGTCTGGAGATCATGTTCTTAATAGAAAGGGCGACGCTCCAGCTGACAATTTAATGGCTCTCAGCCAACTATTAGTGTTCCTGTAAGAGTTTATGCACGGTGCCTGTTTGCACATGTGCATGTGTGCTATACCCATGCATGCGCGCCCCGACCCTGGAATGAAAACACAATCATTAGACATTAAGAAAATATTTAAAAACAACTGCTTCTCAGGCCCTAAAGCTCTGTGTGCACCGGTGGATCTAATAATCAATGCCTGGCTTGTATGTTCATGCTAGAGATCCTAATAAGAAAAGGCTATATCGGATTGAGTTCCCATAGCCGGCTCACTGCTGTGCGGCTGCCGCCAATCCCACAAAAACACGCTGTACGCATTAAACATAAAGCTTTGGATACGACATTTAAAATCTGGCCAAGAGGCCTGCCATGCTTACAAGCAGTCGTCCTGTTCAAGTGTAATCCGACTGATCTGACACAAGCTGATGAGCATTACTAAAAATTCTGAAATGGGTTTTAAAATTACTGTTTCTGGGGAACTTATAAGGGTCATGTCCAGCAGTGTGTGTCTTTATCTGGTGAAATCAAAAAGGTTAAAAATCTGGTGTTACTCACATAATATGTGATTGAGTGTTGAAGCGTTGAAAGCATGTTTGTTTAATTGCCAACTGATTTCTTTGAAACGTTTCCTTGTGCTTTACGACCACCTGCATCATCTTTCAGATTGTGTTGCATGGAAACATGCTGCTAAGGGTGGAAAAACTCACGGTAGCTTCCCTATAATTTAGGGAGGAAAACAAACAAAAAGCCTATCCCTAATTGGAAGGAAGCAGCGAGGAGTGATTGGCAGAAACAAAAACACACCAGCATTGTTGAATCCACATGAAATGATGGCAACTGCACATTGTGAAAGTACAAATAACAAATAACACAAATAATACAAGTAACAAATAAGCTTTCATGGCCAGACTTAACAATGGGAATGTCATGATGCTGGAGGCAGTGATGGAATAAAGACATGCAGTTAGTGTGAACACACTGATCAGAGAATGGACATGGGCTTTCTGAGGGTGTCCTGTGGTCTCTGGAAACATGATGTTGTTATTGGGGAGTCTTTGGGTAATGTGGGTTGAGGGGAGGGGCCTCTGTGAATCAGGTTTGTTCCAGCGCATCCCACATATACTTCATCAGTTTGGGATCCAGTGAATTTGGAGGAAAAGTCAACAACTTGTGATGTTTTTCATGTTTTTTTTTTTCTAACTGTTGTTGTATATGTGTCTGTGTCAGACTGCATCCTGCTGGGGATGGCTGCTGCTTTCAAGGAGTGTCATTGCTATGAGGTAGGGGGCCTATTCACATTGATCTGCACGTCAATAGGTGAGATATTAATCCGGGTGTTTTGCGACAAAAGACTGTGTGATTGTTTGGTAACATACGAGTAAAGTAACTACTAGTTTCTTGTCACAGTGGCAGTTCAACAATAAAAATGCATATTTATTGGGCATTGTAAACACAGCAGCACATCTAAAGTAAAAGAAGATCGTAGGCAGCAGTATTGTTGTCTATCACTGTGAGTACACTTGGTGAGGTAAGCCTTTTACATCAGATGAATTAAATGGATAATGAGATTTTAATTTGATATATAAACTGTCTGAAACTAGCCCTTAGATTATTACCGTAGATTCCCTGTAAATCATCCAAGCAAAGCTTCTGAGCTAATACCAAGAAGTCAAACAGGAGAGGTCGGTTCCTACTGTTACCCCAACCCCGTTTTCCTTTGCTTCTTTTGGACTGCTCAGCTAGAGCCACTTCATTTTTATTTCTCTCGGTCTTTGCAGTCAACCATTATTATTATGAACAAACACGATCCAGACAGGCAGCCAGTATCCTGAGAGGAAGGCAGAGGAGACATGACGGGATTAGCAGCTACTGTGGAAAATACATTATAGCCACATTTAACAATAGGTTATTCTTGTCTCTTCATTGCAAATTCACTGTTATGACCTGGCTGTGCCGTCCTGCCAGGCTTATAAAAGTTCTCTGGCCCCAAATACGCAACTCTGTTCATTACGCTGAAACGGTCTTCTTCGAAACCTCCCTCACAAATTAGCAAGGAGCTAATCTGTGCAGGCGTGTTCCACATCCGTCACATCTTTTTAAGGATTTTTCTTTCACTTTGACATATGTAAATGGTAAAAAAAATGCAATTTTGGAATAGATTACTATTTTAAAGCTGAACTGTAAAACACACAGTTGCCAGTCTATTAGGTAAGTGAAAATGAATGCATTCCCATATAACAGTCCTGCACTAGACCTTAGACTCATGACGTTATACATATTCAAGTTAATTTTGGAGGTTGCAGCTCGTAGAACTATTGAACTGTATTGTGTCGTACTGACACATGTTTCTATTATTCTGACATTCCCGTTTAAGTCAACGTGCTAAATAATAGAAACACAGATGATTTAGTGTAGGACTGTTATATTAGATTGAGTTTGTTTTCACTGGTGTACATAAGGAACTGGCTAGCTTAGTGTATTTATCATTATGAACTTCAACTGTCGACCTCAGATAAGTGACTTGATGAATTATATTGTAAGGCATGGTCATTATCCAACAACCTCTTAAGTGCTCTTAAGCAATTTTGGCATTTCAACTTAAATTATGAGCGCTTGTAGTAAAATATGGCACCGCTCAAAATATTTAAGCTGTGATTTTCCTGAATCGGGAAAAGAACAGAATTGTTCTGCTTAGGGCACCAGAAAAATGAATATTCAAGATGGAAAGAGGAAGATGTTTCCAAAAAATAAAGTGCACCCCACTGGCACCAATATCTCAGAAAGTAAAAATAACTCTTGAAATGTCACGTCAAAAATGAATTCTTCCACTGCTGTGAATATAGAAAAGTCAGGTCTGTTACAGAGTCCAGACATAACATGAGCCAATGAGCACACACACACACCGGCACTGACAGATTGATTTGTGGGAGAGGAAATGACAAGTTGTTGATTCTGGCTCTGGGATTATTTCACTAAGATAGCAAGATACTCGGAGGGAACCTTGGGACTTGTTTGATTAAGATAGATCGCTCTCGTCGTTTGCCATGAAAGGTTAAGGGACAAAGTCTGGTGTGAAGTGTCACAGGCTGAAGACCTGATCAGCGAGTGTAAGGGAAAGTACGGCAGGAGGACAAAATAAAGGCGGAAAAGAGATAAAAGAGAGAGAGAAAGACAGGGACTATGTATAGAACGAAACTGTCTTTGAAATAGACACATAGTAGTTGCCATCACTGCCTGTTGTAAAGCATCTCTGGGGAAGAATGAGGGAGCCATTGCTGATGCAGTTCCAGGGACTGCATTCTTCCATGAAAAGGCTTATTATGGATTAGCTGTCCGCTCATGTAGCTGTGCTCACTGTACAACTTTATCTAGCACTTCTTCAAAACCAGATTTTACAGAGATTTCTATATAGACAGCTAGAGCAGCCTAAGCATTCAATACATTTTTATTATACCTAAAACCAGATATTTAGAATAATGTCTCACTGATATCCATCTAGACACACTGTTTATTTAATACAAACAATTAAACTCAAGAAATAGACTCTCAACCACAAAGGATAGCCCGTGGAGCTTTCCAGTCTAAGTATTATTCCGCACCGGCCCAGGACAGCTCAAAATAGGGGCACAGATCTGAGACCAGAGTGCCTCTTAAGTGGGTGAGATGATGCCTCTATTCTTAGAAGCTTAATGTATTGGCTCCCCCCGGGATGCTATCTCTTAAATTATCCCCGCAGTGGATCCTGTAAATGGGCTGCCGAGCTTTAAATATTGATTCCCTGCGTTATGAGTGTACCTGGAAATAGTACTGCAGGCAGGTCTTTCCTGTCTTTACACAGGGGATGTGTCAATTCTTGAAATAATAATAAAAAAACAAAAAAAACAAAGCCTTTCCCGATAAATAGTTTGAATGGAATTTTCCAACATGTTATTTTCTCCAAAATCCTTTCAGGAAGATATCCATCAGAAGACACAATGTTTGCTGTACGGAGAGGTTTTTTTCTTCGTGCTTATGTAACCGTTAAATGTTACAGCTTGCGTTTATGTTGCGCTCTTTAAAGATGAAGTATGGGAATACATAAAACGAGTTCACACAATGCTGAATAAGATGTCAGGAGTCTATCAGTATACCGGAGCTTTAAATCTGTTGTCTATGGTGACATTCCCTGGCGCAGTGGTAGAGATTTAACATGTAGGAGCAATGATTACGATGGCTGAAGAGGGAAATGATCATAGCGACAGAAATGGAAGATGTAGCTCCCTGCAGCTACTATGAATATAGTAAAGGAAGCATCCAGAAATGTTTCTTATATTCAATAGGATGTGTTACTTTCTATAAAAGACAGTGACTGATGTCACAGACCAACACTGGTGTGGGTTTTCTGTTAAAGAGAACTGAAAAAAGAGAAAGTACTAAGGTACTCAGAGTCTGTAAGCAGCTAAAAGCATGCATCATACACACAGGTTAATAATGTTTTAGTAATTACTCTCTCTTCCAGATGAGGGAGATAAAGGGTCCGCACTATGGCTTTCAGCCTATAAACAGATTTCTTGCCAAATCCCTTTGTTTTTTGGTATATTAGCCTAACTATAAGTTAGACTGATACTGTCTGCTATGGAAGAAAACGTCTACATATCTAACCCTAACCCCATATGCTTCAGTAATTCCAGATCAGGTTCAAGGTGCTGCAGGCTAGTTAAGGAAATAACTCATCCCTTTTCACGTTGGCTCCTTTTCCTCAAATCCTCTCCTCTCCATCCACATTTACGGACTACGTCAAAAAGGGAAGCCA
Organism: Planiliza haematocheilus; assembly: GCA_005024645.1. Taxonomy (NCBI): domain Eukaryota; kingdom Metazoa; phylum Chordata; class Actinopteri; order Mugiliformes; family Mugilidae; genus Planiliza; species Planiliza haematocheilus. The sequence goes on along the minus strand of SRSE01001388.1, from coordinate 3,215,316 downwards.
TGGTAAAATGTTTCACTGGCACTTAAGAGAAGCAGCACCATCAATCTTGGCCTTTTATAAAACTGTAAAAGAAGTGGTGAGGACAATTTGCATAAATGCCAGTCAGTGGGCATGTACCCCATGACGCAAATTGGGGGGTTACGACTATCGCAATCCCATCGTGCCGTACTGGTACAATGTGATAATGCCGCGCTTGGATCCAGTGCCACGAACGAAGCAAACTGTATATTCACATATGTATGGAGCATAGCAACAGCAGCTGTTGGGGTAACTGTGGTTTGGCCGTGCTGCTGCATTCTCTAATAACCCCCACTCTGTGGTCTCTTCTTAGAACCAAGCCTATGGTTAGACTGGCACAAAGCAATATGTGTGTGCCGCTATTGTGCGTGCGCAAGTGTATATGGGCATACAGTGTGTGATCAGCGGTCACAAGCACTGCCCTTCTTTACCATAAACTGGATTTAATATGGCGAGATTAGGGTTTGGTTTGATTTGAGACCTCACATGTCTGAGAGGAGTGAGTCATGAGTTACGTAAGAACTAACGACTAAAGGCGAAACAGATCAACTTAGATACAGTATGAAAAGAATGTTACGGGTAAACGTATGATAAGAATGGAGGGGATGGAGAGGCTGATCCAGATGGATGACCTACCTTTTAAGTGACATCATGTGTTTGTGTAATATATGGGCCGGCTGTCATCAGTTCCTCAAGTTCAGACTGTTTGTGCTGGGTGCAGATTCATTTCCATGCAGTGCATCGGTATCACACCTTGTTCTGTTACATTCTACTCGCTCTCTCCTCAAATCTACAATTCTCTCCTTCTAGAGACTCAAAGTTAAAGTTATCTTCTAAGATCCAGTGCTATTTTGCTGGTAATCAGATAAGATCTCAAGGAACAGAAATCCACAAATTTATGTTTATGTATATGAGCTGTTGCGTTTCCCATAGCAGAAGTAATGATATGATGATGATTTTTAACATCAGTATAGTGACTGCCATAAATCAGATATTCAGTGTAAGCTGTTACATTGAAATAGAAACAATATATTACTCAGCATGACAGAAAGTTTAGTATGTGAGCAGCCATTAATGGATTTAACCATGAATATAAAAGCATGCTAGGTCACACCATGACTTAAAGGTGACCTATTGTGCTATTTAGAGTTCTATATTTTTATTCTAGGCCTCCACTTGTGAAGCTTCGCACTGTTCAAAATAATCCTTATTTATATATATGTCTGTTTTGGGGCCCCCTCGGTTTAGCCTCTTCCTGGAAACGGGCAACAGTTAGCCCTGGGATTCTTTGATGGACCCTTCCCAAAAACCCCACTTTCTCTGGACCTGCTTTGAAAAAGCCTTTGCCTGTAACCAAAAGCAAACTGTAACTCAGCGAGTATCATAATTCTAGTTTCCCTTGATTAAAAATGGCAACTGGTCAAACCCGTCCGTACATACTCCAACCCAAATCCGACACGCAACATGAGAGTGAACCACACAAGACCACAGCACGACATCTCTGTTTGGTAAACATTACACTCGTTACATGCTTACTGGGCGACGTAACGGTGGTAAGTTTAATGCTGGACAGAATTAAACACCTATAATGAGATTATATATTGCGAGAACATACATTTACCAAGAAGATCGTACTTTTATTTTAATGGGCGTGCTGGGCCTGGAGCAGGTAACCGTATAACTGCTGGAAACCTGAGATTTTGGCTCAAGGGGTTTACTTGTACATACATTAGCCTCATTATTTGAGCATCTGATTATGTTTATTACAAATATGCAAAAATGTAACTTTGTAACCAGAAAATAAAGAAAAGGGCCCCTTAAACAAACATTTACAACGCCAAAAACGTTGGTCACATGCCTGCCAACATCCTGAAACTTCAGCCCATTTAAATGTGATGCTGCAGTAAAGGTTACTGAGGACCAGTTAGACAATTATGGTTTACCTTGTGCCAACTTCTCTTTGAATAAGAAAACCTTAAATGACCAACATCAATATCACAATTTATTTCTTTTTTTTTTATCATTAGAGCATATCAGCTTCCTTGGGAATGCGTTACTTGCAGAGCAACAGTGCACGCACTAGTTCTCGTATTTGTTATTTCAGATGTGAAAGTTCACAACTTAAAAAGAATCATTTCATACGGGATTATGTGCGCACAGCGTGGCGCTTTGTTGTATTATTTTAGCTTATCTCTTTATGTCATTTCTTCCTCTCAGTGTTGGAAACAGTGTTTTTGTTGACTGTGTATCCATGCCTGCGCTTCCAGACACAAACACATGCGCGCGCAAACACAACTGTGGTACAAGTTCACATGGCTTCAGTTAGTGGGAAAAGTATCACATCCCAAAGCAATAACACAAATATGGCAACCCCAGCCGGCCCCAGTGGGGATTGGCAAGGGACGTGGCAAGCCATTTATCATCAGACTCGTGTTGCCATATGTCTGAACGCTGCCAGTTTTAGTGGCTTTTGTGTAACTGTGTGACTTTACCGTGTGTGTGTGTATGTGTGAGTGTGTATGCGGCCGCAGCGCATTCCCAAGCAGGACAGAACAGAAGCCTAGAAAAGGATTATCATGCTTCAGGATCGCAATATAGCTAAAGTGACGAGTTAAAGAGTTGACGAAAACATGCTCTTTGTGTGCGTGTGTGAACTTTGATGTGCGAACAAACGGCAGAGGGCAACGAGAGGTAACGCTGGGAGTAGACACTGAAAGGCATTGAAATCAAGGGACCATCAAGTTCCGAGCCGAGGGACCCAAGCCAAGATCTGCGTGCCAGAACTTTGATTGCTGCGCTTTCGATACGGACACTCAAAGTGAAGTGGAATGCAAAGAAAGCGAGAAAGGGTTTCCTGTGTGGTCAAAGCATGACAGATGACATACGAGTCAGCTGCGCTATCACGGGAGTTGTTGCGGGGGTCGAGGGGACCACAGAAGCGAATCAAGGTAGCGTAAAGATGGAGAAGTGCAGAAATCAGTTGTCATTTTAATCACTCAACAGCCACCGGGGCATTGCTGCAATTCCAGTCTGCAGCTGCCCTGAGATGAATGACTGCATGTGCATGTGTGTGGAAATAAAATACGGACATATGCTTTCATCGGACTGAAGACAACAGTGAGGTGTGAGATGACTTAGAGACTCATCATCAGATGTTCACACATGAGCGTGAGTGTTTCGGCCTTACCCTGGAGATGGTGAGGGGCATGTTGAAGTCCTTCCCTCCTTGCAGCCTGAAGCCCCAGGGGGCAGGGCCTAAGAGGGTGACGCTGTAGTTGCCGCTCATGGTCTCCTCGAGGATGTTGGATGCGTTTCGGCGTCGATGTGACTGACAGGCAATAGCAAGGAAAAAGGTTTGCAGAGGAAAGTAATGGCGCTGACCTCACTGGTGTTTGGTGATCGGTAAGAATTTGTTCAGAGGTGCGGTGGCTCACTTTAAGATGTTGTTCCAAGATCTGGGGGGGAGATATGAGAGAAAAACATGCATTAGATTTGTTATTGTTTTGGTAATATGAGACAAAAGGAAAATGGGTGGAAGGATGCTCAAATGAGGACCGCAAAGGGAACGTGAGGGTCAGGAGGACAATAGAAAGTGAGGATCAAACACGTTTATATCATCAACACAAACACCGTTGTTGGAGCCTTTGTCGTAAAATACATATTCTATGAGAATTTTAATATTCTAATGGCTGCACACTTACAAACGAGGGAAAACGCAAACACTCACACGTGCAAAGTACTAAACTATTATGCTTATCTCACTATAGTTGAGCATGCTGCAGCAGTCAGTGGCAGCTTACCCTCACCATAGCTGATGTTAATATAATTACAGCAAAATTACAGTTGTATGAATAATATTAATAATAAGACTGTACCTGTGTAATGGAAACTCCAGAGAGGAAAACTATTCCTTCACAGGCAAGAGCACAACGTTATTCCCAATTTTTCTCTGGACTGTGCCCTTCCCAGCAAACACACCGTGCGCGTGTGTGTCAGAGAGGTAGCGAGGGATGCAACGCTCTTATATACTAGTTAATGACAGAGGGGAGGGGAAAGGTGGAGGAGGGGACAGAAGACGAGGGAGGCGAGAGGAAGAAGGGGTAGAGGTTTGGATGGGAGGAGAGAGGGAGGAGAAAGAGGAGGGGGAAATCGCCCATGGGTGGAGTGATGGTACACAGAAGAGGAGGAGAAATGAAAGAGATAATGTGAAGGGTGAGATTAGGGTGTGGGAGGAGGCAACACTCAAAAAAAAGAAAAGAGATGAGGGGGGCATCCGGGGAGTGGGGGGATTAAGAAAAAGAGTGTGGGAGCGTTGCACACAGAGAAAATGACAAGGGGAGGGAGAGGGAGTGAGGAGCAAAGGAGAGGGGAGGACAGTTTATCTTTCATCCGGATATTTTGGGAACATGGAGTCAGTGCTGCATGCTGCTTCATTTAAGGTGGAACCAGCCACAGCCAGATCATGACCCGAGGACACATCGCAAAGGTTTTGATTCTCAGAGAGCTCTCTCAGAAGTCATTACTGGCTGATACATGTTGGTGATGTTAGATGAATAAGCTCAAGATCACCTTGTCCAACTCTGGTTGCTCCACAACAGCCACAATACGGGTCAAACACTAAGACTCTGAGAAAGTCACATTATTAAATAATTACAACCATATCTGACACATTTCTTAATGCTACTCCAGTTGTCTCTTGGTTCTATTTAATGATTGTATATTAATGTATGTTATCTACTCTTTTTGTGCATGTCATGCTCTGCCTGTCCCTCTATAAAATCAGTCAGCTGACATAACCTTGGTGCTGGGTGCTTCCTGGCAAAGAAATGCAGTTTTTTTTTTTTATACGCAATCTAGTGTCCAAGTGCAGCGCCCACATTTCCGCGTTGTTTATTTATTTAGTCCCTCCATTATTTACGCCTGAACGGCTGGCAGTTCTTCTCCTTCTTGCGCTGGATCCCGTCCATTTCTCCTTTTCTAGGCCAGACAGATCAATATTGACTTTGTATTAATCCTGATAAAGTAGTGGCTAGATCGGACACTCATCTCCTTCCTTTCTTGACCCTGCACACACACACGCGCGGCGTATCGTGCCAAGGCTGCGCTGCGTTCATTGAAGTGCTAGTTACGTCACTCTAATAAAGTCTGGAGAAAGAAGGGTTTCGCAAGTAAAGGCAACAAAATCAAGGAGGAGATGGAGAACAGAAACCTGATAACCTGATGTTAGAAATAAACCCTGAGAAGAAAAACGTGGTTGGAGATGGAGTGGAAGTTGTTCGAGGCTGACAAAGAAAGTACGCAGATGTCTAGGATGGAGGAACAAGAGGGGGTAGTGAACACTGCACCAAGCTGTATCAAGTTATTAATAAAATACCAACTTTGTGGACGCACAGTTTGTGAGTAAATGCACACAGACACAGACGTGAAGACAAGATGCTCTTCAGTGCAGTGTATGTGTCTAATGTAGACAGTGCACACTTCTGCAGCAGTTAGGGTTATAATGTCATTTTAGAGCAAATGCCATTTTGAAAGACACAAAAGATGCAATTTCATCACACCTGTTTAAAAAGGGGACTTCAGAGTTTTATATGTGGACATGAAATGGATAATAGACGAGTCTTGTCACTGTGGGACGAAACTCTTCTCAGCTTTTCTCATGATGCCGTCAGTTTAATGGCAGCATCGCATTTATGTGATTTAAAACACTGATAACAGATTTGTTTGTAGTTTTTGTTCATATATTGTGTCCTGCAACAGTTATCTTTACATGTTTCCCTCTACTATCCACATGAGGTTTCCCATTTGATGGTCAATGGCGTCCAAGAGAAACTGAGGTAATGAGTAGAAGGAGAGCCTTTTTCTTACACGTGCACAGAGGAGGTCAAAAACTTAAGAGGATGATACTGAACTTGAGTCCTTTAGGAAGTAAATTACACTGTGACATTGAACAGAGAATAATTTGGTCTTTTATGTATAATATCGTCACTAAAAACACGGCTCCAAGGTTAAGACGATTTGGGCGACAGATCATAGTGTTTGCAGATATACTGGATTCATTCACTGTTCCATCCTCCACATCCTTTAAACTCTAGACTGAGAATATTAATCTGTTTTCTGTTTGCCACTGGATATAAATACAAAAAGCACAGACAGGAGACTTAAACCCATTCATCCAGTGCCTGCGTCATTTGTTTTTTTGGGAATGACTATGGAAAATGTCACTGTAAGGACTCATGCTGATGATTTAGTCCTCCTTTTCACATGTTAAAACACTTATCCCCCCTCGTACAGAAGTTTCTGATCAGATAAGATAATGTGTTGATTTTAGAAAAAAAAGAAGCTGAGATTTAAAAGCTTTAAAAGTAAAACAAAAGGGTGATTCACAATAGCAAAGTAATAAATAAACAGACTACCCAAGTTTTTGAGACCAACCTAGATATCATTTCTAAAATATGACCCGCCTGTCTATTTTCCCGTTCCAAGATGTTTGAACAATTGGTTGCACTGTCAAAAATGGCCAGTGGGCAAAAACTGTAGCACTGAGAACAAAAGGAGATTTGTGGGCCGCAGGATAATGATATCAAACACTAACAATAGAGAGTGCGCTACAGCACGCTCCCTCGGACACCCTGCAGTCCTTTGTTCTGTCAAATGGTCTATTCCAGTCCCCCATATGCTCACCTCTCCACACGCTTAATGATCGCAGCTTAGCAGCCCGCAGCCCGCAGCCAAACACACACACACATGCTCGCCGCGAGACGAGCTCCGCCCCCGAATGGTATGATAATCTGCCCCTTTAAATGACACTTAATGCATCATCCACGTCAATGAAAGGGGGACACCTGCCCCCTGTCCTGCCATCTGCCCCGGAGGGACACGACATACATGAAACCTACGCATGTGAAAATCCTATGTTTCAGGTCAAACGTGAAGACGACAGCAGTGGCTTGGAAACCACAAATTCTGAATTACTTTTAAATTACTTTAGTCAAATTAAATGAAATTAAGAAAATGGGGAGAGAAAGAACTCAAATTATTCTATATGCAAACAATCATTCACTGACAGACGTGCTTACACTCTTACATTACGTTCTATAGACAGGCAGACAAACAGGAATATGGTTGTTAATGGTGGGGAGTGTATTTGTCTGCCTCCCACCTAATCAGTCTGACCCTCCCAGACTGATATAAGCCCAACTAATCCCCCCAACCCATCTCTGTACTGTGAATCATCCACAGTTGGGGTCAGTGCAGTAGGTTTTTTCCTCACACAAGTTGCCTGCAATCTCGTCAGCAACATATACAACTTTAATCAGGGCATAGCTCTAATCATGGGCAAAGATTACATTCCCATTATTCTGGTCAGAGAAGTGACCGAAATAGCCCACTGTCTAAACACATTAAATCATGTATGTATACATAGGATCTTGGTGTTAATGTCTAAAATTTAGTGTGATTATTTATGGTGCAAAGTGCCGCTCCTACTTCACAAAGTCCCGTGTTATTAGCAAGATTCACAGTTTATCTCCAAATACAGAAATAGAGGCACCACGTCTGGAATCCAAAGCTTATTATCAGAAGCCCGTATCTCCCGTCTAAGCTCAGTTTCTGTTTATAACGGCTCGCTTTAACAGTGGAAAATATTCCTCACCGCTTACCAGCCAACCAGCCAACCAGACAGACAGACAGACAGACAGAGATAGACAGACCAACACGCCGAGAGGCAGATAACTCAGCCCAAACGATTGTTCATCCTAAAAACACCCCGAGCACTCTCTCTCTTCTTCCTCAGACCGCAAATGTACAAACAACTGCTTAATGCTTGGGTCACGTCTGGGTCAGTCCAAGTGAGACATTTAAAAGCCAAGTGTAATGCTGCCTGGGGGACAAATTTCAAAGAGACCATCTTCCACTTAAGATTTTTGGGATCAGCTGTTCTTCATCATTTAGTCCACCTCCCGTTTGGAGGCAGAGTGATAAACCCTCAAGCCACTGACCCCTGCTTTTCTGGACAAACCCCTCGGGAAAAAAATTCTATTTTTACTCGATTAATCAAATGTAATGGGGAGACTGTTAATAGCTGCAAGGCCTACATGGCTATTGACCTTATGTTGTGTCCAGATGTGGTCAGAGGTCTACATGTTGACAGGTGATATGGAGTGGAGACATTAGCCGGTCTTTAAAGAAATACTCTCTGTCCCAGTCCCACAATTCACCCATATACATTTCTGTATGAAAAAAAAGACAAAGTTAAATTACTCAAAGTTGGCAGTGTGCATGTTTGTTGCTGAGGTTTTGAGTCCAGTGAAGATTTTCCCACAATGCAACGTGCAGAGGAAGTGGATTGACTACTTGCGGCTGGAAAAATTAAATGTGGGAAGTGTTGCGTGTTTAAAATATAAGCAAAACAAAATGAAAAAATAATCTATGGAAAAATCTTTTTCATTGTGGTTCTAAAACTGGCAGTAGATAATAATATTAGCTCTGTCTCTCTGCGTTAGCCCTGCCATAGACTGGCGACCTGTACAGGATGTACCCCGCCTGCCGCCCAGTGACAGCTGGGACAGGCTCCCCCCCCCCATGAATGAATGAATAATATTGTTAGCATTTTCTGTATTCAAGACAGCACTGCCAACCCAGCACTAGAAGTTCATAATGTCTTGTGATATCTTCTATAACGGGGGCCGATTATAGAACAGATACTCTTGAGTGTGATGCCATCTTATCCTGCCCAGAGTCTTCTGACTGGACAGTTTGGCATAATGCTTCATGACAGACGTGCTTTGTTCAAACATCATTCATTATATCACAGCCTCGGTGTCATGACCCGAGCTGTGTGGATAATGAATTATGCACGGATGATGTGCTTCCGACCACTTTTAGGCAAATATGCGCCCATAAACCCAGAAGTGTGGACAAGGCATAGAAACACACACATGCACTGGTGCACTGAGCGGACTGTAACTTTCCAGTCCTTCACTTCCTTCCTTTCTAGCGGACAGCAGCTGTTCCGTGTTGACTGCAGAAAAAGAGGGGAGAAATAAACACAGGATACGAGGACAAATAAGTCAAGGAGGGCAGATGGAAGCACATAATGATGGGGAGAGGAGAAGAATATGGTGCTAAACAATAAATCAACCGAATCTAATTAAAAGGATGTGGAGGGCAGTTTAAAATTTAGAGTGCGTGTATGCACCAGCGCACTTGTACATCTGCATTTACGAAGTGAAAAGGAGTGTTTTGAACCTTGGGAATGATAACATTTAGAGAAAAAAGACAAAGAAGAAAGACACTGATGGCTGGCTCTCATTTAAGCAGAAATTTAAAAGGCTGTTTGAAAGTTTTGGTGTTCTAGTTGGAAGGAGACTGTTTTTTATTTATTTTAGCATGTGAAGGTTAAGGGTATTGTGAGGGGATGTGGAGTGCGATATGCCAGTGAGGGTCTTCACAAATATATTAGCACAAACGCGCGCCTCAGTGGACGCACTTGCAATCCCAGCCACGTATCGATGACCAGAGGCAGAGCTTTAGGAGCAGCAGGGTCTCAGGGGACGATCAAAGCATCTGCTCCATTCAGCACAGACTCAAGCACCACCAAAGATCAATACTACACATACACACACACACACACCCCCAGACACGAACACACGTTTTACACCTCTCTCCCTCATGCCTCCTCTCGCGTTATCACTTGCAGTGATACCCACTGGTCTACATTCTTCTTCTTTTATTTATTTATTTAGAGATTTTGCAACAGTACAAAATGAGTGAGAGCCTCAATTATGCATCTTAAACTGGGTGCGGATAGTGTAGAACTATAAGGCTGCATCTTTCACATATGCATCTAGAAAAAGCGTGTAAAGCGTCACACTAAATCTATACCATTAAAAAGTGTATAAAAAGCACGCAAGACTCACCGTGTGCTTGCGCAGTGACTCGTTCCTGATGCCGATCCGTGTCCTCTCCGGTGTCCTGCTACAGTTTTCCGTTTGTTTGCCATACGTCGACACTTATTGAGCACATAAAAAAAAAAAAAAAAAACAGGTCTCTAATGGAGCGACGTCATTACGCACTCAGCTGGAGAGAGGGTCCAGCACAGCGTGAAATGAATTTCCCCTGATTGCATAATAAGTAGATGCGCTTACTCTGGACACTGAAGGAAGGAGACTGTCAGTAAACAAATAGTTTATTAATTGTGAATATAAGGTAAGTTTAAGAAAAAATAAAATAAAATAAAAAATACATGTGTGCGTTTGTATTCGAGTGTAGGAAGTGGATGGGATTTGAACCCGTGACCACAAGAGTTCAAGTCTGCTTTTCTAACAGCTTCTCCACAAGCTTCCCTTGCGAAAACGACGAGTACTATGTGAAATCTTGTTTTATGAATTCATGACGGTGCACTTTGCTTCTACATATTGTTGAGCAATAATTCTAATTCTTAGACTAGTGAGTGAGGCTGCTCACGTGTGCAAACAGACCCTTAATGTCATGGGCTTGACATCATAAACGTGCCTGCATCCTAAAGGCAGAGTTACATAAGAGGCCAGGTTATCCACGTTAACTGGTTGTTGTGTCGCTATCTCCAGTTTCAGTCCGGGACAGTCTTGGTTTCACTGCACGTACCAGGGCTTCCCTGCAAGGTGATGTCATCTCTTTATTTCTCTCTTGGAGACTGAGCGTTTCACACTCACACCTGTCCCTGGCGCAAAGTTGATTGAGTGGAGAGCACTGAGAAAAGCACATTGCTTGAATTCATTCATTTGTATTAATTTACTGTTGCCTCTTGTTGCAAAGTAGACTCTCAAACAGCATCTAGCATCAGCAAAACTTTCTTGCGGGCAAAGCTTTAACAAAAACAGTATCATTTGAATGGTATCGTGATAAAAACATGTTCCCAAACGCACCTAAAATGTCAGATCCATGTGTCCGAGTGTTTGGTGACATGTGAATTAAAGGTGTAGCTCGTTTTTTATTTTGTAAAACGTTTCTTGTGTGCAAAAAAGAAAGGAAGAAAACGATCGTTGACATATTTCATAATAAGTATGACTCTCTGCCTCCATCTAGTGGTTATTTACTGTCATTACATATGGAATACTTGAAAACGTTTTGTGGTTGCATGTTTTATCAGGAAGTAAGCTTTTCTTGATATTTGTGACTTGATGTTTTCTCCTTAATGAAAACAATTGGTTTCTTTTGAATATTTTTAACTTAGTGGAAAACATCAGAGAGCTGGAACTGGGATCTGTTCCTCTTTCCCAATGTGGTAGGTTAAAATATTAGTCAGACAGTCAATCCTCCAGATTAGGTTGTGAGTCCATCACTGATGAGAAATTACAGTACAAACCACTGCACCGCTAAGCTGCCAAATGTTGCTGTTCAGAAAATCATGTAAGAATGGAGTATGATTTTTCTGGACAGTCGGAGCAGTTCAAATCTCTGCTGAGGTAAGTGTCAACATAGCTAGACGCACTTATTCTGTCACACTCTTTGGTAATTAACCACAGAGAAACATGTGCTATAGTTTACCACCGCGCACATACATGTGAATGTGCACAATGTCTGTGTAATCAACAGGAGAGCAAACAGTTCTATACAAGTTTATTTTTTTTACGAACACAGTTTCAGTGAAAACAAACCCCAGTTTAAACACCTCAAGAGTACCATTCAGTCCTACAGGCGCCACAAATACTGACAATACATCAATTTTTAAGATTTAGTATTACAGCAGCACAAAAGAAAAACAGAGCAGTACATGAGACATCAGCAGTGTGGCATGAACGACACGTTACACAATCAGTCCACGACATAGAAATGCGTTGAAGAAAGGTTATTGTGGGTACAAAAATAATAAATAAATAAAATAAAAGCTCGGTCCAAAGTAGTATGAACAAGCAGTGGTCTAGGTATGTGTCTCCATCTGCATGTCACCTAAATACTTTGAGGTGCGATGGCAGGGTGGTCAGATGTTTTGAAAAGACGTGAGACTGTTGTGTTGACTAAGTAAAGATGAAAATGGCAGTGTGAAAGAATTCTGAATGATTTGTTTTAGTGTAATTTCTCCAACAATTTCTCCAGTTTTTACAGGTTCTTATTCCAAAGGCTCTGAGGTGTCGTGTTACCTTTCTGCTCCAGAGTATATTTTTATACTCACTCAGCCCTGGAGGTGGTCCTTTCTGGTGTGAACTGTCAAACTAATGCGACAGAAAGTGACAGATGGACATGTAGAAGAAAATATATATATTTTGATGAAACGAGTCGGCCTCAGTGAGATATCATCTAAAAAAAAAAAAAAAAAAAAAATCTATTTTAGAACTATCAAAAACTCCAGCAGCATTGAAACTGAAGGAGGAGAGCGAGAGGTCAAAGGTCCCAGTCTAGACCAACACAGCAACAGTAAGAGTACTCCCCTCATGTCCCTTGCTTATATGGTCAATTTAACATCATTTGAAGGTAATAATTTAAGTGATGATACATTATAAGGTAGACAAAAACAACAACGAACACAGAGAACTCAATACGGTATCACACGCAAGCGAATAAACTAGTGACCTTCATGTGAGCAGTTTCGTTTTTCCTCTGCCTGTCTATACAGCGATTAAAGCCCAAAATTTTCTGCATCTGCTGCTCGCTAATGACAATCCATTGTGCATTCATCTTCTCTCTTTTTTTTTTTTTTAAATACGCTTACCCACCTAAATACTCTCTAATGGAGCTTGGCAATTCATTCATTATTTATAAAAACATTTAAGTTTGTGTTTTTTCAGCGAATGAAATGCACAAATATGGACGAATGAAAGGGCCAAATATTAAAAATGAATACATGACTCAATTAATATATACAGTGTGTGTGTATGTATATATATTTATTTCTCTATTCATTGATTTATTTGTTTATTCCCCTGGTAAATGTTCTTGCTTTTTGAGTGTCTTCCCACTTACCCAAAGATTAAATATTTTTGCATTTTCTTTTTTTTACATTTCCTTTTGTTTTTCTGCTTCATTGTCCAAATGAGGGGGGCTGTCAGTCAAAGAGCGTCACAGAGTCATTGGTTGGTCAGAGTCAGGCTCATGGCAGAAATAGCCCGTCAGGCCATAGCCACAGTTAAGATTTAAGATTTTAATACCGATGTGTAAATATGATAACTGTCAGTTTCAGGGTTGCTGACTTGTATGGTGCTTTATTTTTAAACCATGGTTAATTTTGCTACAATTTATCCCTCAGCCATACAGCAGTACAGTAGTTGCCATTTATGTGCATATATTAATAAGAAAGACCTTTTGAATATGACGATCTTTCCACAGAATCTGTCACTGATGTGGCAATGATTCAGGTGGCCATGCAGCCAAGCGTCTTGTTGTCTACTGATTGCAGGGTTGGTGGTTGAAGCGATGGCCTTAACCCTAATTCAAACCGAACCAACCCTAAAACCAAGTTTTAACAAACATCCCTTTGAAAGAACCTCGCTTTCCCTAAATGTCCTCGAAGCAATGCTCCAAAACTCCAACTGGTTCTCAGAAAGACAGCTCAACGTACAGTACACATACACTGACCTTTTAAGATGGCGGTGGAACACTTACTACAATGTACACAATGAGCAACGCAAGTCACCACAGAGAAAATGTTTTTGCTTCACGAGACCCTTCTTCAGTCTCTGACCGGCATAAACGGCCTCACTTTTTCATTACACCGCCATCTCTCTGCCAATGTAAAGCCGGAGAGGTCCAAACTGCCTAAAGGAACTACCATAGGACGAGAAATTGATCTATACATTTTTCCTTATTGAAGAATATCCTTGCAACTTAATGTTATTACTTACTTCTCTTGTCAGTATCATTTTCTTTGTAATAAAAAAACTGAAAAGTCAAAGTCAAGCTGGAGATATTATTGGTGTTCTAGATGTGTTGTGATGTTGTTAGTTTCGTTGCATTTTTAAAGCAGAAGAACGTTTTCCCTAAATAAACTTGTATAATTTTATAGCTTACAGAAGATAACCTCCGTGTACAGTATGATGGGGGTCATAATTTACAAAAATCATTTAATTTAACCTCAGAACTTTGCATCTTGTTTCACAGGCCTCAAACTTAGAAGCCAGGCTGTCAATCCTGAGCCTCAAGCTCATGAAAAAAATGTGTTATTATATTATATGCATTTTTGAGGGATCTCACAAAAGCACAAATCGTATTGACCCTTAGGCTGCTCCTGTCCCTGCCAAAGTCTGACAAACACGGCATACCAGAATCGGGTCCACCTGTACCTGCTTTTCCTCTGCTCTCCTGCTATCTAAGCAAGTGGCATGACTTTGATTTTCAGGATGAGTGCACAAGCTGAAAAACAGATGGGTGGATGAAAACTGTCCATGTCCAACACACCTCTGGCCCTGCAGAGACAAGTGTGCGTGCTCTTTGTTATCTGTAATCAAAATAAATAGTTTAACTTACGCTGAAAAAAGAGTGCACACGTAGTCACATATCCAGCTGGTCAAGATAGTAGTTCCACTGCCTCAAAGACTTCTGATGAGAAGTTCAGGCTAACAAAAACATTGTTCTCCATCGCCTCGATGCTGTCCTCTAAGCAGATGCTGTCATGTTTGACGAGGCTGCTTTCGCTGGTGGGACTGATGACGATTATGCGTGGGACACCCTGGGGCGACCTGGAATCGGTGGATGAGATTTGTCCAAAATTCAGGGAATCAAAAGAGTCGCTCCTGTGGCTGTTCAGACTAGCACTGAAGCTGCCTTTCTTGTCACGTACATCTGAAATCTCATTGGTCAGGCTCTGGCTGCGCCTCCTGGTAAGAACTAGTAGAGGGAGAGCAGCGATGGTCAGAGAGCTGGAAACCAGCTCACGGTCATTGGCGCTCAGTGGCTCACTCATGGCAGACGGATGCTGGCGATGATTCAAAATAACACAAACGTACAAAACACACACACACACAAGAACAAAATAATTTCCAAAACATGAATGCAAGATGCGTGACGGCATGCAGGCAAAAATAATAACGACAGGAGACAAACACCTTCAAGCAAAATCACAAGTTTCCCCATTGTGATCCAAAACACACTTGAGCTGATTTCACACGTTTTTGGTTTGTGGTTTCTCACCTTTTCTGCTGTGTGGGTCTTGGTTGTTTTCCGCTGTAACTGTTTCTTATGAGACCTGCCTCTGTAAGACTGACTGTAGGATGACGTGCTCCTGAAGGAATCATCCGACTTTCTGCCCAGATGCTCCATCTCCACATCCCTCAATACCTGCAGGAGAGAAAATAATAACAACAGAGATCATGAAACTGACCTGTGAAGTTCAAGTTTGGGAAGATACATGCCAAAGAGACGCTTGTTTCTATTTCTACATATTTTCTAGAAATTCATCTGATTATCAAAATACTTTTATATCAAAATCACTATACACCAATCAGCCACAACATTATAACCACTGACAGGAGAAGTGAATAACTTTGACCATCTTGTGATGATATAATGTTCTTTTGGACCTGGCATTTGTGTGGATGTTACTTAGACATGTACCATCCACCTAGACCAGAGCAGGCACCCCCACCCCATAGTAATGACAGCCTGGACGCAGCCTGACACAGGCACACAAACAACAACAGTTTAGGAACAAATCAAAAAACAAGGTGTTGACCTGGACTCCAAATTCAGTAGATCTCAAACTGGTCAAGTATCTGTGGGATGCACTGGAACAAGTCTGATCCACAGAGAACTGATCCATAGAACCAAAAGATCCCCACTAACAACATCCTGTTTCCAGACACCACAGAACACTCTCAGAAGGCCCATGTCCATTCCCTGATGAGTCACAAGGGAGACCTACACAATGTTAGAATGGTGGTCATAATGTTATGCCTGATCTGTGTATTTAAACCAAGTTATTTTTTTTACACCCAAAAAGCATTTAAACTGAAAGGTACCCTTAAAGAGTAAATCCCGATTCCTTCAAATGGGTCGCAGGCAAAACTAAACCCAGCATAATTCAAAGAACTGTAACCTGTGCAGTTACCATGTCGTTAGGGCTGGAGGAGGAGGCGGCAAAGAAGTGAGTCCTCGACGCTGTGGACTGCCTGCTGATGATGGAGTCCCTGAAAGAGGACTCGCTGATGGAGGAGGAGATGCATTCCTTTCGAGGAGTGGGAGACAGAAACCTCAAGCAGGGAACTTTCTCTGCCAGAGTCATTCTGTTGAGTACATAATGATACAGCAGTAAGTCTGTTGAAGACATTTAATTTGTACTTGACAGTGCAAGAGGGCAGGAAGTGATAGAAAGAAGAAAAACACAACCACCCTGCTTCGTTATTTACCTGTATTTGTTGTGTATGATAGCATAGATGATAGGATTGTATATAGCGGAGGCTTTTGCTATGATTGCAGGGACGGCCTTGGAGTACGGTGATAAGATGTTGGAATGGCTGGATGAGACACAATAACAGATTCAATATGTAGTTTCAAAAATGATTTTTTCGGTGCGTTTCCCTACAAACTCCCCTTTTTCGCTCGATGTTTTGTAACCTAATGGCAGGGTATATTTGGTCGGGGATTAGTTAACATGTGCCAGCTGCTAAAGTGGGTTATTTAAGTACATCTGATCGCGTTAGCTGGTGCCTGTGTATGTGTGTGTGTTAGGCCACCTTTCCCCTCTGAATGAGCAGGAAAAAAAAGATGCGATTTCCAAGTTACATAACCACATCCCAACCTACTGTAAGCCCCAGGAGAGACATGTGGGTTAGTGAATGTTGTGATAAGTTGGATAAGCAGAGGACAAATGAGCAACTTTAGCGTCTGTTGCATGTCACTCAAGGGTGACATATAACATGGACATTTGCCCTCTTGCTGACACAACATTATATAATGACATATTCAACACTGTTTTGGGGAGAATTGTACACTCCGCTGCAACTGAATGTAGTGAAGCAAACATATAATACTGGGAAGATACGCAAGTGGAGGACAGGGGTAAAATGTGACGGAGTTAATCTTGCTTTTCGTGTGACTGGTAAGTCTTTTTTACTTTTTGAGGGAGGTCATTGCATCATTACATGGTGAGACTTTTGAATATGTGACAAAAAAGTCTAATTGCGCACGCACAGAAAAAAATAAAAAATAAAATCTTACCCAGACCAGGAAATCAGCGTGACACAGGCATATGGTGACCAGGACAGGACATATACCACAATGACAACGAAGGCGATTTTTGCCAATTTCCATTCACTCCTGATAGACTTCTGCTGGATTAGAGTGGATTTCCTCACCTGAGTGCCCAGACGCTCTACCTCCCTGCAGGAGGACCATGATAGAGGAAGCCGTTACAGACAGAGAGCGAGAGAGGTGCATCCTAACACCAAAGTTAGGTTATTCCTGTGATACTACACCCTCTTTTTCATATGTACCAGTGTTTGCAGTAGCTGAGGACCTGTTTATGAGTGTGCATGTGCTTTTCAATTGTATTCACGTATCTATGCACGGGAATGCTGACTTTCTAAAACAGTTACTCCCCTTAGGCAAGCAGACAGTCTGCATTTCCTGACATATACAGCAGAGCTTTACATGCTTTGTACTACCTACAGTACCTGTGTACCAAACACGAATACAATCAGAGTTGTGTAAGGGAATAACAGAAACAAGCTGATCTGTGGATTTTTCTCTGCAGCAGCATTTTTGGATCTAAATTCACATACCCTGTGTGGCATTTACCGCCACCTCATTTTATGAACATGCAAGCACATCATACTTTACTCTTCGATGTAAGTGTTACAGCACCTGCTAGTCTTTCGTATGGACTGAAACATTCGTAGATAGCAGTAGAAGATGATTCCCAGTGGGATAAAAAAGACAAAACAGCACAACATCATTGTGTAGCTCCGATTGGCTGCTGTGTATGTAACGTAATCCCAAGTACAAGATGTCATCAGGCCCTCTGGGATATAGGAGCCTGGAGAAGGAAATAAATACATTAAATAAAGCCCATGGATTTTTAAATTACAGGCAGCAAGATGACAAACGACATTGACATTGTGTAGTGCTCGACCAGGGACTATACTCTTGTTTAGATGTAACATCTGAGAGGCAGTAGATTAATCTGATTGTGTTGCTGCAGGTGGACGATCGAAGATTAGTTACATTAATCCCCACATTAGATTTTCTACAGCAGGGAAGCAGTCATTGTGTCAGGTTCTGGTAGAATCTCACTGAAGCCGTGTGCACTATTATTTAGATTCAGTACTGTGGCATGTAATGGAGACATGATGCAACTCACTCCAGCCAACCAGAGGAGCCAGACTCCAAGCCAAGGAGTAAAGCCAGACCATGAGAATGGCCAGAGTGGTTCTTCGCTTGGAGCTCCAGTGTATGGTTTGCAGAGGCTTGGTGATAACCAGATAGCGGTCAATCGAGATGGCCAGTAGGTTTATCATGGAGGAAATGCCAAACAAGGCGCCGCAGAATGCATACATCTTACACCCTACATGAGAGGAGCACACACAAACAACAGCTCAGCAGCAGAATACAGTTTTATCTTTAGAATAAAGTCATTAGAACTTAAGCTCAGAAACTATGCTATGCCCCATATTATTCTATTCACCACACTTACTTATAAAAGTGTTTCCTAACCCTCCCTCTCTCTCTGTTTGGCTCAGTTCTTAACCCCCACTTTACCAATCATATCTCTTTTCTCTTTTTTCCTCTTCCTCCTTTCATTGCAGGAACCAGGGGACAAGGATCCAAAGCTTCTGGGGATACCTTTCATTCTCACCTCAACCCCTTCGTATCCCATTTCATCCCAACCCCCTCAACCTCTTTTCTTCCCATACCCTTCCACCCTTCTTGTCCACATTTGTCTCACAACATGTCTGGCAATACACTTATTTGCATCAATTAAGGTTAGTGAATTATAGCTGTAAAAGACAAGACAACAGGCCAGATGTGAGCATAGTTTACGGTGTTAGAAAAGAAAGAATTACCCATCTCTCCAAACACCCATCCCTTGTAGAGGCAGTTGATGAAGAAGATGGGAGACTGTGTAAAAGCCATGAGGAAGTCACTGACCGCCAAGTTCACAATGAAGTAGTTAGGCAGGTTACGAAGCTTCTTGTTGCTGCGCACACAGGGAAAAGGTACAACCATGAGTTCAAACATACTGCTCTGAGGAGATTTTGAATGTGATCTCATATGACTAAGAATTCAATTCAATTCAGTTTTATTTATATAGCATCAATAACAATACAAATCGTCTCAAGACGCTTTACAAGACCCGGCCTGAAACCCCCAGAGCAAGCCTGAAGGCGACGGTGGCAAGGAAAAACTCCCTTTTAACAGGAAGAAACCTTGAGCAGAACCCAGCTCATATGGAGGGACCCATCTGCCTAAGGTCAGCCGGGTACAGACAGAGAAAGAGAACAGCAAGATAAACTTACATCTGTCATAAATACACATATCTCACTAAAGCATACAAGTTGGATGCTATGATTCAAACTAATGATGTTACATGACAGTTTGAAAATGTAAGAGGAATCATAGGCAGGTTGGAGAATTGTTCATTCAGGTAGGAGTGGATAACAGCAGGATTCCATGGAGACTGGGCAGAATGATGAGACCACGACAACAGATGTAGTATGGAGCTCCACAGGAAACACTCAACTCCAGGCCAGAGATACTCGGAAGAAGAGAGAGCAGCAGTAAACATTCTACATAGTAATAGCACAGAATTGCATGACTAGTAGCAGATAAGAATTTAGAGGGCAGGAGCTCTGTGCCAGAACTGTGTGATATCTATGGCTGTCTGTAACGGAGGTCCTCTTCACTACTGTCTGGATTTAGTAAAACCCAGAGGGAGCATTGCGTAAGAAATATCTGCAAAAACACAGAGATTGAATGCATTTTATTTATTGCTGATTTACTATTGTGCACTGTGTTCTATTTCAGCCCCTCGGCTGGTGCTGATGAAGGCATGTTCTGCAAAAGAAAAATGTTCTTGGAGACACCAAGCGTTTGGTGGAGGAAGCTTGTGTTCAACTCCAAGCAGAAGATAATTCTTGAACGTGGTGGATGTAGCAGTTTTCTTTTTTATTTTGAATATCAAGGTTAACAATTTGTTGGCGAATGTTGATGAGCCATCTTATGGAAGTCAATAGCCTAGCAGTTACAGCATCAATAGTAACATTATGACAACTGTCAGGAGAAGCAAGTGACAATCTTGTAACAAGATGCGTGACGGCAGTGTTCTGCTGGGAAACCTTTGAACCTGACATTTGTGTGGATGTTACTTAGACATGTATCTACAGTACGCCCATAGCAATGATGGCAGCAGCCATTCCCAGCAGGATGCAACAAAAATGGTTTAGGAACAACTAAAAAAAAACCACATGAAACATGAAAGACAGCACAAGGTGTTGACTTGGCTTCAAGCCTGATCCCCAGAGGCCCCTCCCCTCAACTCATAGGACCCAAAGGCCCCCACTAACAATATTCTGTTGTCAGACACCACAGGACACCCTCAGAAGGCCCATCTCCATTCTCTGATGAATCCAGGCTGTTTTCGAGGCACAAGGGAGACCTATGCAATGTTAGGCAGGTGGTCATAATGTTATGCCCGTTTGGTGTAAGTCTAGAGGAAAAGCAGAACTTTCTATTTTTTGTTTCTTTAAGTGTGTAACTCAATTGTGCAGAAGGCTGCTGTTTAATTGTTGGCATTAATCAGATTGAAGCTCTTTGTTGAACTAAGTCAACTCTGTTTGAACCTGCATGCGTACAGCTTGATTACGCAACATATTGACCTGCTGTCTTCCTCCACGGCTCTCTATTGATTACACTTTGTTTCTGTGTACCCTGAATTAAAAGTAGCCACTGCCCATGTCTGACTGAACACCATCAGTTTTGGTGAGCTGATGCGGATAACGCTCTGTGTGCGTGCTTTCGTACGTGTTCGCTTCTTGTTATATCACTGCCGATGCCTGTTCGTGTGGGTGCATATTAGTGCTGCAATCCCTTTTCCTAGAAAATCATTATATCAGGCAACATCTCAGGAAGGCAGCCATCTCCCTGTGAATTTACTTGGAGGCCATGACACCATGTGCACTTGTGATTCAGTAAACACAAACTATCAGCGCAACCCGATGCAGAACCCATCTAATCTATGATGACGGACAGATGGAATATGAAAGCTTCTGACAATCCCACACGCACACACGCACACACACACGCACGCACACAACACTGACCCAGTTTCTACGCAACAGTTAGCGCCATGCCATAACACACATAGCACGCAAACTCCCTCCTTGACCTCCTAACTACAATTTACAATTTGAGACTTGCTCAACAACGATGTAGAATATTGACAGAGATTTATAGTAACGTGTGTCCTCATGCAGCCGTTAGTCTTGTTTCCGTAGTTTAATTTTTTTGCCATGAATCATTTTGTTGTATGGATATTTCAGAGTAATGCAACATCTTATAAGAGAGTGTCATGATACAGATTCTTTATTGCATACTAATGTTTGTACTGGGATAAAAGAAGTATAGTTTCATGGAAGGTTTTCTAATAATAATCTTCCTGCCTACAGGTCTTTACATTTTTTGTTCAACGATACCATTCAGATGGACCCATTTCACTTTTGTTTCCATGCTGCTAAGATTACCTTTCAGCCTGAATGGACATGAACATACAAAACTCATTCCTTTTTTTTTTTTTTTTATATCCTAGCTTTTTTACAGATAATCACTAGCTTTTGGAAAGACCAATTTGATCGCTCTGAGAGTAACTGACAGCAACAGACGGTCAACAAAAACCTCTGGACCATTACTGTTGTTTTGTTTCCTGAATCAAAATGTATTTATTTATTTATTTATTACAATTAAAGCCACAAGGAGAACGCAGACTTAACGCACATTGCATTTTTGGCACACATATGCCTCCTCCACACAACTCAGACATTCTGTCCCCCCGGTCTGTCTAACTCTCATTGAGATCATCACATCTGAGTGACAATAACACACTCTGTGGGGATCACACACACACACACACACGCACACACACGCACACACATAATGATTCATTCAAAGTGAAAATCAGAAGTCACATAAAATCAACAAGCCTGTCACATAAACTTACCTATAGAAGGCAAACATGACCAGGGCATTCCCTGTGATGCCCAGCGCCCCAATGACAAAGACGAACCCCGCGATAATGTAGTGAACATGATCAGGCACATCCACTTTGTGGTAGAAGGTGCTCTGGGTGTGTGCTTTCTCCGGCTCCATGCTCTCAGTGGACCACATGGTTCAAACACCTTATCAGGACTGACAACCTGGCAGGATGTAACAGATCTACCAGTTTGTAATCCACTTCATTCTGCTTGCTTCTCGCTTCCATAGTTGTGTCATCTGCACAAAAGACGCAACGGATGTGTCTAGAAGTACGGATTTGTTCTGTGCAACACTTGTCCCTCCCTGTCTAAACTATCCCTCTGGTGCTACACAGCAAATACGAAGGACCACGTGATTTTCACTTTGTGAAGATGCGAAATGTCAAATCTAATCAGGTCCATGTTTCCATAACTTCTGGAGAAATAGCTGGAAGAATAAAACCGGCGATGTGAGGGAACAATATGCCACACGCTAATAACTATCAGTCGGAAAATGTAGAGCATGAAAAATAACAGCTCCTCCAGTGTCCGGTGAAGTTAGATGCGGGGTGACGTCCACACCCTGCCTAGTGTTAGCTATCTCCAAAGCACTTCAAAGCAACATCCAGTCTGCCGTTGCCCTCTGGTCAGCAGTTCCAAAATGTGTCCTCCACCTGTAGTGTCCAAGTAGTCCCTGATTGATAGTTGGGTTATTGAGCTGATCATATTCTCCAGTGTATTAAATCCAACACTCATAGCACATTGTCACTGTCGTTCCACTCTGTGTTAGCCTGCAGCCTCTTCGCTCATCACACCAGCTGTGCACCAAGCTCTGAATCAGTGGCCTGTCTCTGATTATCTTGTGAACTAGCAACTCCTAACCTCTCGTCTCTCTCTCTCTCTCTCTCTGCCTCTCCCCTCACTGTCCCATGTTGCTTTGTGTTTCTCTCAACCCTGCCCCTTGTCACACTCCCCCCTCTCTCTCTCTCCCTCCCCTCAAACGCACTGCCTTTCTCGCCTCTGTCTCTCTCTGCCTTTCAATCTCTCTCTCTCTCCCACACCCTACCCACCCTTCATGTAATACAGCCCAGCCCTGAGCTCCAACCCTTTAACTACCAGATTCTTACGTAACAGACGCGCTCACTAACACTACTAGTGTCAGCAGACGTTTCAACGGCTCAGAAATTACAGCGAAAACTAGACGTGCACACAGCGAAGCCTGCACAAGCCTGTCACCTTGTCAGTCGAGGCAACCTGCCAGTTTGTAAGTCGTTACACGTTGCTTCTACATCTTAAACCCGTGCGTGCTGCACGAAGAAATGCGGGTTCTGTTTTTTTTTCTCCACCAAGTGGTGCACGTGCCGCTGCGACACCATTGTGCACGGACAGACTATTTAAGATAACTCGTAAAGCCACGGATCTAACTGGGCTTGTCACTCCCTGATTGATTCGCCACAGCACTGACTTGCGAGGCACGCATCACGAGTGCACTTAATCATGTCTCCAGTATTTCATACCTTCCCTTGAGCTGCAGTCATGTGAAGAAGGCCTAGTTTCCGTTTCCGATCCATGTTCTAGATTGACATTACCGTGGATTAATGTGCCACCTGCATTTAACCAGCAGCATGTTGCCTAATTAATTACACATGGTGTTTATTTCCTCAGGATCGATATCAGGGAGCAAACGGGGACCCTGCTTTGGATTAGATTCCCAGGACATGGGCCAGAAGAGCCCATCAGATGGTCATTACTTTTTATGGTGCTGGACCTTCTGATAAAAGGAGATGAAGGGAATAGACGAAGGCAAAGAATGCAGAGCTTAGACAGCGATGTCAACTAAGCCCCTACAGCAAGGGATAGCCTTAATCTGCACACTGTGCATGCATGTGGATCCGTGTTTGATCTGTGTGGAATAAGAACCTTATATGATTGTGTGTGTGCGTGCGTGTGAGAGAGGGAGTGCCTGGGTGCGCATGCATGCCTAGCCATGTATGCATGTATGTGTAACTGTATGTAGTTATGCACTATATCGCAGAGTTTTCAGATGGGCAGATGTTTCAAGGGATTACCGTTGTTGGCCTTGTTGACCCAGTCACAGCTGAAGTTCTTTTGGGTACATGTAGGGAAATAAAATATACACCAGGGCATATTTAGCTGGAAGACAAACAAGATTCACAGGTATTTTGCATATACTGTATATAGTAATTTCCCATTTTAAACTCCAGTAATGAGTAATGAGAAAAATATATATATATTTCTGGTAAACTAATACAGAAAAATAAACCATTGCATGTTGGTTATGTAAACTATGAAAGCTGACAATAAACTGTAGTCTGCACATTTAATGATTTAATGATTACATAAATTAGGTGAAATTTGATGATTTGCTTTATTTTAATGCAGCCTGTGCAACAAGCCTGAGCCTGAAAGGGATTAGAGAAAGAGATCCTCATCTAATTCCTTTGTTCTGTACAAGATTTTATCTCTCTAAGATGTGACCAGGCATTGGTAAAATATTAAACTTTCAAGTAGTTTACAGCCTATGTAACCAAATAGCTAGCATCGCTGCACAATGTAATGCAATGTCTTTAAATTTCTGCAACATTTGCCTTGTGCAAATTACATGGCCTGCCTACAAATGAAAAGTCTGGGATTATATGATGCAAGTAAAAGGATTTCCTTTCACTTAGACATGCTATCGTAGTTGGTCAGGTTATGCTAATGTCTTCCCAGCTCTGTGCAGCTTTCCCGTTCCCCGCCATGCCATCTGAACAAATGACCTTGTCTTGATGGAAAACGTGGTGTGGAATGCACAAAGAATGACCTGGACAACAGAGGTCAGTATTCCACATGTCAATGAGTCAGTGAGTTGCTTTCGATCCAGCTGGTAGCACTGGCACTTAATTCCCAGGCTAGTATCCCCTGTTGAAGATACGACTGGCTTTTTGCTCACAGTGGAAAGAGACTAATTATTATTGAGTGGCACCGGCTCTCTGAGCGGGGCTCCATCCTCAGGCACATGAGTCAGCTGTAGATCAATACTTTGCCAGATAGATAGGGGCAAAAATGTCATAGATACAGCGCAGGGCACCAAGAGCATGCATAAAGCAAACGTCATGCCGATGGTTGTTAGGCGTAAGTTGGACTGTTGGGCGTATGTAAAAGGACTTTTTCACAATGATATAAAAGGGTCCAAGACGCACAGAGGGAACAAGGCAGACAGACAAGAGAAATGTAATAAAAAAATAAGGGAATTTATAAACAAAAAATGCTGCTGCGCATCAGCACAAGAACCAGCAATTAGCCTAGCACAAGGAAACATCCAGGAAAAACAGGTTAGTGAATGTCCAAGGAAAACCTTAGCCTTAATGCAGGCAGGTGGTGAAATATTCAACAGGTACGCACCACAGACAAACTGAGAAAGAGGATATATTTACACTCAAAAAGCCTCATGATGAGACACAGTTGAGGCTAACCAGGGGAGGAGCACACAGGCTAAATACACAAGGTGGGAGTGGTTGACATGACACAGGCGGAAGCAACCTACAGGGTGGGAAAAATAAAAAGGCAGGGAGTAAAAGGTGACTGGAAAATCTTTTCAGAGTAAAAAAGGAAGCAGGCAACCGAATAACAGGCAGACTTGGGCACTCACGTAAACATCTAAGAGTTTCTCATGATCTTTCCACAAAATTGAAGCCATCAGAACAAAACAAAAAATAAAGACCCTTTTACAATTACACACAGGACAGGTATCAAACTAATGATAGAGAACACCTATGAAGCATATAGATCTGCTATATAGACTGATGGGATACAAAGGATTTAATGCTGCTGAAGCCATTTGGATTAGTGGTGAAACATCTTCAGCTTTAGCTTTGCTGTCAGTATACTATAGGTAGATTATTACTTAAACATGATGTTGTGACTATAAATTCATCTAATGGTGACATTTATCTATGTGAAGACCTTTTGTAAAGACGTTTTCTCTCCACACTGTGGTAAATTTAGTGGAGAGCAAATGAAATGGTTTGACCTTAATGCCTGTGGTAAATAAATGTAACACAATATCATTCATTCATTCATCTTCTGTAACCGTCTGTAACCACTGGATTCGAATCCTTCTTGCTGTCATCAGTGCTAACCACCACACCACTCGTGACACTTTCTCTGCGTTATTTCTGCTTTTCATGCATGTTGTCTATATGATAATTATCAGTCTTAGATGTGACTTGTTACTTTGATTGGTCCACTACTTTCACCTACAAGCGTATTTTTGTGTTTTCTTCTATGATCATATCCATACATGCTTTTAAATTCAAATAATAACAATCATTTATTTGAACATTAGTATTTTATTTGATAAAAGTGAGAAGCCATCCGTGCTCCTTTGGATTCAGATGCTACAAGCGTCATATAGATACATATAGAGCAAAGAAAAGTGACAGAGACTGATGGATATTGTACAGAGATTTAAAAATGTCACATGCTATGCATGCCTTAAGCCTCTTTAGTGTTTCTGTTAAAGACCATACTGGGAATCTAGGTTATAGATCAACCCATGTGGAAAAAGCAGGCCATGCATGCTCTTCAATAAGTGGAATGAATTTCAG
Source organism: Planiliza haematocheilus (assembly GCA_005024645.1). Taxonomy (NCBI): domain Eukaryota; kingdom Metazoa; phylum Chordata; class Actinopteri; order Mugiliformes; family Mugilidae; genus Planiliza; species Planiliza haematocheilus. The sequence goes on along the minus strand of SRSE01001388.1, from coordinate 3,188,555 downwards.
TCAATAATAAACCACCAGAGTTGGACTCTACATCCCACATCTCCCTCTCAATGGTTCTCTGTGTCTTTCTACTATCTCTGTTCCTCTTTTCCTCTTATTCCCATCACGTCCCCTGCTGAAATTAAAGGAGTACAACTAATCTCATATAGTGTTTTCTTTGTTTGCTTTATGAATTGATCCGAGTCTCACTTTTACGTCTAACGTATTACAATAGGAGTTGAATTGAATCACAATGACCACAAGATTTTTATATTCACACTTTATGATTTAATGCATTTTGCCGAAGTGCCAACATACATTTACATATTTATATTAAATACGACAGAGCTCACACCATAATAGCTGAGGATGAGTCCGATTTTCATTTCAGGTATATTTATCTTTTATATCTATGTTCTGCAGTTATATGAGGCCCTCGGACTATATATGCATTTTTGTGATGCACGCTTAAAGATGAATATTTAAAAATGGTGAAATTCAATGGGATGTTACATTACTTAAAAGCATACAGTAAAACTGTCTTTATGGCATATGTAATGCAACAACAGTCAAAGCCAAACGGACCCAAGGTAATATATTCTGTTTAAACCAACATCTGTAAAATCAGAAAACCCATCACAAGGAGAAGCAGAGGTTTTTCATCAGCCATTCCAGCACTGGCACCTAAAGCCAAACCAAGACCAGCTGGCTTCCCTGAGAGGCAGAAGATAAGGACAAACTTTCACAAATCATTTGTCTCTTCATGTTTATTTTGATTTGTCGCCCCGCCGTACCTACCTCTGCTCAGAGTGCTGGACCTCACGTTAACCCAGAAGACTGCGCGCTGCTGAGCCACGGTGGCCCTGAAAAACCACAGAGATAAACTGAAATGAGTTTTCTGACATGGATGAATATAGAAGATTGGGTTTGAGGAGACAATATAATAGAGCCCAGGTTGGATGCACGGGGGAATGTTTAAGATGTTTACATGAAGTAGACGGGGCTCGCGGAGTCTGGTGGTATCCAGCTGTACACGGTGGTGTTTCCCTTCACGTTGGTGTTGGAGTGTGTCACGGCACCTTGGGGATTCCCTGTGCACTGTGAATAATGATTAAAAAAAAGAATCCACACTTGTCAAAACACTTGTAGCACTATATATATCTAAATTTGTCACATAATTTGTAGGATTTGCTGAGATTTCTCCATCATATGTTCTGGCAGGAGCATTATGGGTAAGATGTGCAGCTGTTTTGAAAGTCAGCTCCTCAACATGCACGTCACATCCCTTCCTGGCACAGTCAAACAAATGTCAGCGGCTCAGGTGATAAATGCACCTCGAGGAACTTTGTGTCAGGAGGAGGCAACTGCCAGCTCCCAAGAGCGTTGGTGCTGGCACCTGTCCGAGCTTCCAGAAGGACGCCTCGGTATTCTGGTCCGGTTATGGTGACTGCAGGAAAACACAGCGTAACATTTTATGCGTAACGACACACACACAAAAAAAGTCCTATTACACACAAAACATGGCATTAAAACTAGATGATGATGTACATACATTACACTGATGAATAAAATGTATTGTATTGAGGCTACAAGTTAACTTGCAAAGCGCAACTCTTCAACAAATGAGGGTAAACATGTAAAACCATTGCTCCCATTTCAATTTTAATGTTTTAGTTCTGACTATGTTGAAGGTTACACGGTTGTTTAGCTCTAAAAAGTACCTGTGACGGGAACCCCCGGCTGAAACATCCTGGCGTTGCTGAGAAGAACGTAGGGTGCCGGCGAAGACTGAGGCAACACCCCGAGGTGGCGAGGCAGCATATCTTCACAGGCACCAGTGGGAGCACCATTGGGATAGCCATTAACAAAGCAGAGCAGTTGAAGCATGAACAAACCAGCCAGCAACAGCTCCATGAGGCTGAACGAACGACGGGCCATCTCACTGCGAGCAAAACTATGAGTGCGACACAAACTGTTTTTCTCGAGTCAAGAGATGACGTTTCCTTTGGCTGCTGAGTCACACAGCCAAAACATTTGAATTTTCTCTCGCTTCTCTTACCGTGAAATACGCTTTTCTCATGAATGCTCTCGTGATTTCTTGAGAAGAAGATGACATATTTAAGCACTTCAGGGCGGAACAAAGGCCGCTGTTCGTCCACGACAGAAGAACTTGAGACAGTAGCGTCTTAAAGTCAGAAACCAAATCACATTTTCACATGCACCTGGAAATAATCTGTTTGAGGAGTTAGGACGTGTGAAATATTCAAGTTTCTGTGGAATAAAATTCAAGCAAATTAGCGGCCCAGCAGCCAGAGTATGCATAATACACCGTGTCAAAACGTAATGCTGCTGTAGAGTGATCAGAACGAGCTGTGTAATTCATTCTGTTGAAGGGATGCAGGAAATACTAATGAACCTGAGGAGACTCAGTTAAGTCGTGTTAAAGAGCAGCGTTACTGTGGAGGCACACACTAATCAATGTCCATTTTGCACTGAAGGATGTATGTGTCAGTGTATGTGAACACGACATAGCCATTCTTCTGACAAGAATAATTTTTCTAGTGATATTAATGTCTTAAACATCTACTTACTTAGTGCCAAAAAGAAAAAGTAAAACATTCGTGCCATTGTTTAATCTTTGTGCTTAAAGGATTAGCATCTCATTTGTATTTCTGATTGGGTCATAACAAAAGTTCATTGTACCCCTCCATGTGAACTCAAATCTTGTTTAATCTTTTGTTTCCCAAAAAAAAGGACTACTTGAATTATAATACTGGAATAAAGAGCATTAATTTTGCATGCAGAAGAATAAGCGGGGCGACTCCAAACAGAGCCGCAGTGCTGTGAGTATAACACTTACCTGAGAAAGCCTCATTCCATGACACGTTCTCTCCGGCTTTCATCTGTTTAAATTTACATTTTCACTGGGGGCAGATGGACTCCACTCTTTCATCATTCATCACGGCATATATAATTGAGAATGGCGTTTTAAGAAGCATTATAGCAATCTTTGCCCCGTTGAATGAATGTTTTGTTCCAAATGATTATTAAATCTTTGATGGCGTGCACACTAACTAATTAATTTCCCATGCACTGTCACAGTGCTTTTGGAACAGAGGGCCCTGTTCTCCATTTTACTCCTTGTATTTTTGAAATCTGGTTTTGGAGAAGCGAAAAAGCAGAAAGAAACACGGAAGAATGATAGTAGTGATCTATATGTACCAGTGTGCCCTGTGATACACAAATCCCCGTTTGTCGGGTCTAAATAAGTTTCTTTCCTGCATACGGTATGTTCTGTTAGGTGAGGGTACATTGTGAATATGAACAGAAAAGAACATCATCTTGTTAGTTAACACAGTTGAACTGAACTGTGCCCAAAGGTCAAGTGACTTTTCCTGTTATTTTTCCATCCATCTCCTTGATTTAAACCTTAAGGCACTCTGAGTCAGAGCAACAACTCTGCACAGTGACATAAGAGACAGAAAAAGATGCGAATTCCTGCTATTTGATGTTTGCAGTGAATGTAAAATGTGTTCCTCGTAGCCGTGTGTATGTCTAAATACACATGTCATAATGTTTCTGTGGCATGTGATATGCTTTGGTATGTTATTCAAGTCTGACTGAGAAAATGGATTTGGGTTAGGTAACAGTTCTGATAACAGCATTAATAAATAAAGGGGGGTATTGAGCAGATAAACCCAAATATAACCCATCACTTACCATTCTTTATTGTTTTCCACAGTAAATTGACCCTGGTTACCTTTAACCTCAAACTGTGATAAGATGTGGATGACCTCAATATGACTAAGTGGTTTCATCTAAATGAAGCTGCTAGATTTTCTACCTGATCACCTACCGCTGCTCTCAGCTCATCTGAGTGTGGATTTTATGGAAGTCTGGTTGCAGGCATAGAGAGATACTGTGCCGGAGTGGCGTGCCGGAAATATTGGACTCGCAGCGGGAGGGAAAGCGGGTACTCGTCTGTGTAAACGTGCTGTGGCGTGCGCCTGCACGACGGGACAGAAGGACAGCGACAAAACAATGCAAAAAAATTCAATATAAAGTTCCATTCGGTCATCGGTTGAATCATATGTCATCTGAACGCAACGCGAAACGAGGAGATGCCAAGACGTGGTAACGTTGCTGCATAACAAGGAATCTTGATGAAGGTCAGCTAATAGCAGCTTACATCACTCTGATCATTTTAATCAGAGACAGGGTTGCATTAATATGATGGAGTCGTGCGCTGAATTTATGTAAGGCAATGTCCATCTGTACGTCAAATCATAAATGAATATTGATCAGGAGCCCAGATTTTGGTTTCAATAGTCCATGGCACAAAGAGCTAATCAAAAGGAGAGAAACACACGTTAGCAATTTTCCACAAATGGCTGTGTGAATCAGGCTTGTTCCAGTGCATCCCTCGGATACTTGATCAGTCTGGGATTTTGGGAATTTGGAGGCCAGGTCAACACCTTGTTCTGTCTTTCATGTTTTTATGAGTTGCTCAGTTTTTACTGCTACTGCCATCAAGGAGTGTGGATTGGGGGTACCTGTTCTGGTCTAGATGTCCCGGCAGACCATTGCTTTATCATAAAAAGATGTTATTTACATCTTGTGTTAATGTTATGGCTGATCAGCGCACCAATAATTTGCCAAGACATGATGGTTGAGGCGGCACAGTGGCAAGGTGGTTACACTGATGCCTCACAGCAAGAAGGTCACATGTTCTCCCTGTGTCTGCGTGGGTTCTCTCCGGGTACTCCAGCTTCCTCCCACCATCCAAAGACATGCTCATTAGGTTAATTGGTGATTCTAAATTGCTCTTACGTGTGTGAGTGTGTGTGAATGGTTGTCTGTCTCTCTGTGTTAACCCTGCGATGGACTGGCGTCCTGTCCAGGGTGTACACCCGCCTCTCACCCGATGACAGCTGGGATAGGCTCCAGCAGACCCCCGTGACCCTTAACAGGATTAAACGGGTATAGAAGACGAATGAATGAATGAATGATGGTCGAATGCAACGCAGTTTTTTGCCGTGCAGCTCATAAACTGTCCCCTTTTCAAAAGTACAAATGAACAATGATGAAGTCACATGGATGTCACAAAATGTTGTGAAATGTTCTGTCAAACCTTGCAGCCTCGCTTGTGATTGAAAAGACCTCCTGAAAGAGCAATAATGACGCGATTTAAAAAAAAATACAATAAAAGCTTTGTGTGGAGCAGACCACTCCGCTCCTCTGTACTGCATTTCTGCGGTTGTGAAATTTTACAATTCAGTTTTAATGGATTCAGAACGGCTGTATGCAATTTTCTTTTTCTTTTTTTTTTGTTGCATGCTTTTCACTGTAGGTATGTGGGCAAACATTGTGTATTGTGTTGTGCCAACAAATCATCTATGGCTGTTTTGTACCCTATATACTATATATATCTTTTCTTTGGGCATAAGACAACCATCAGATAGCAGGTGGGAGAGTGCTGTCTGCACTGTATGAACATATCAGACAGAAATAGCATATGTCGTTGTTGTTGAAATGTGTTTTTGACTGAAAGAAAAAAACTTAAGCTGCGGAACAGAGCAGTGGTTGTTCTTCCGCTGGACTTATTATTCAGATTTCAAGAAATCTGTAGAAATCTGAAAAACAAACAAATTCTGCAATTATATGATGAATTTTCATACAACTGCAATGATCGTTTAAATTGAATGCGTTTAAAGTTGCTAATATGGATTATTTAATTATTATTTACTCTGATTTCTCCAGAAGCAGGATTTCTGATCTGTGTTGTGTTGTTCCTTGTTTTTGGAAATCAGCACTACTGTTCAAGTGGCACTGAAGCTGCTCAAGGATTGTGCGAATCCATAGAGTTTTGTATGCTCCTGCAGGTTCAGCATGAATAGAAGTATGACACAATGAATGATAAAAATAAATAAATAAATAAAATTAGTTCATATGAAGGATACACACAGACTGGGATCAAATAAAGTAAAACATATATCCTGAGTACGAAGGGTATATTTTTTGAAGTTAATTTGCGAAATAAAATGTAAAGAGGTGTATCATTCATAATGAACCATGACAAACATGTTGGCCAGCAGAGTGTTTGGTTAGCATTTATTTGCAGAGTGTAGTTTATAACAGGCCACACTGTACCAATTACAAATGCAGACTTTTGCAAAGCAGGTTTTACATCATCCAGCTCAGTGGGTGCACTTCATCACATCGCAATGGGAAGAGACTGCAAGGCTGTCAAATATATTTCACTAAATGCTCTCAATCATTCATCGTGTAACAAATAGTGGCAAATTGCTAATTATGAATCTTTATTTGGGGGGAATATTAAGGCTTGAGTAGATGTAATGTTTTGTGTGCATACTCCGCACAGGTCAGGTCTACGCACAAACCTAGAAGATCTGCCGTCAACTAACTAATGAGGATGGTAGGGAACATAAAGTTAAAGCTTTCAGTGGACCTCCAGACATATACGACGCAATCACAGACACATCACCATTTTCTTACAATCTAAGGTTACTTACTCAATTTTCAAATTCATTCAGCTGGTACTACGTTTTATACAATATATGGCAAACCATGTAATTATCCTATGATGGAAGTCAGTGGAGACCATTTCTATTCACATTCTACCGTTGTGTTTCACTAGATGCACACATTTGAAAATGCTTCCACACTTGAAGGACAAAGACCTCTTTCATTGTTACTAGATTTACGAATTCAAGTGAATTTTAGGTGAAGCCAGAGAAGAGCTCTCACTGGCAAATCGTCATCAGGATGTTTGGGAGTCGCCAACACAATTAAATCACAATGGAAATATTTCAAAAAATGCAGATTAAACATTTGTAGCGTGCCAGAACTCAGGGCATTAAAGAGTAATATACGTGCTGAGGCATACTAACGACCATGTGAGATGAAAGATGTGTCTGCTCCTGGTGTGAAAACAAAAGATTCAAAGCAACTGAACTTAAAGGCCGAAGTCCACTGTGGTCTGGGTCAGATGACAGCAACAGTCTGTCATGCATAGTTTCTCGAGGATTTCAGCTGCTTCACTGTGTCGACTTTTCTTTCATGTGACTAGTATCTGATAGTTCTGAATTAGGGAGCATGTAAACTAAAACAAAGATGGTAAAAAAAAGAAAAGAAAAGAAAAAGCTGTTTTGTGCAGCTGGCGTCGTTACCCTCCAGAACTAGAAACATTTAAAAAAAAAAAACAGACATCAATCAGACTTTAGAAAATTTAGTCTACAGACTGATAATACATCACAAACAAGAATACAAATGCCACAACCACAAAAACGACAGAAATCCTCTAGGGCCTTAAACAAAATCCTCTAAAAAAGAAGTTTATCTCTGCTAGCTGCTCTAGGTCATGTCCGTGATGAATCTTGATCCCCCGGATCACTTGGTTCTTCCAGCAATCAAAGAAGGATTTGCAATAGAAAAAAATAAAGATACAATTGGAATCATCCCACGAAAAAAAAAAGTCCTTCAAAAGGTTTTTCAAAGACCCTCATTGCCCGTAATGCTAAGCTTTTTCTCTCAGAGCGTCTTCTGATGACGTGTGGTCATTTCTGCTGTAGCCGTGGGTCAAATCTGTTCCATCAAAATAAACCTCACCAGTTGGTTTGAACCCTCTGCATACCGGAACAACTTAAAATCACTCTTGCGACTCAAACTGACAACATCATTGCTCTTTTTTCAGTTTGAGTTTAAACCACGTCAAGTCTGAATTGATACATTTAACATGTTTTTACTGATTTGGTTCAGGCAAGTCAGTTTCAAGATGACACATCAGACGGTCCAGAATCAAATAGTGCAGAAAAAAAAAAATGGACCTTTCGGGAGCTGGACATTCCCTAGTTGGAGCAGGTGTTGATATTCTTGCCGTCGGTGGCGTCCTCCACCAGCGCTAAGTGGTAGTCAGTGGAGAGTGTGAAGTGGGACACGCAACCCACCAAGCCTCCGATGTACTGTCTGTTTGTGTGAAGAGCAATCTCTTTCATGCCCCCTTCAGGTGAAGAGTAGAGAAAGCAGACATTAGATGAGGAGAATACTGACATGCAGATATTAAAATCATTGTCTGATACTGGAGCTTAATGTAAGTAAGTTAAATTATTTTTGTAGAGCTATTCAGAGACAAAGGTCACAACATGCTTTACCACAACAACTGAAAAAAGAACAAAAAAAAAAACGAGTGCTGTAGTGGCAGCATCTCAGAGAGACTAAACACTGGTGATGGACTGGTGATAAAGGCCGGCTCTGTTGGTGGCTGCTCTCATGAGCCTGTGAAGGTGGTGAGTGATCAGAGGATGATGCTTGCAAAGCCCTTCATTGTGATATAACAACACTGGGCAGCGCCTTCAGCAGCTGACAGTGTGAAGGAGCATTACCGCAGATCCTTCCTTCCTGCTGCAGAACATATACGTATAACCTCTAATATCTTTAATGTTCGATTTTTTTGCACTTATTTAAGGTTTACTTTCTTTTATCTCTTTTGTGCAGTGCCCATTAAACTGTCCTTCCCCACTGCGGGACAAATAAAGGATTATCGTATCGTATAATATCGTATCATATTGTATCGTATCGTATCGAATCGTATCCGTTCATACATAAAAACAGACTTTCCTGAGTCCTACCTACCAACATATAAGGGTCCATTGATATTGAGTTGTCTCATCATGCCAGGCGATCTGCCCGTCTTTGCTCCATAGTCATCCACTGTCAGCTTCCCTGACTGGCCGTCCCTAAAAAGATAAGTGATAACAATAAACCAATTAATAAACTTGTCTGGTCTGGTCTGGGTGGGGGTGGGGGAGGTGGGGTGGGGGTGAGGGGAGCAACATAAGCTGTTGCTGATCAGTGTATGTTATTTTTTTCCGTTGCTTCCAAACGGATAAACTGAGATTTAACGTCAGTGCTAAGACTGGTAGAAGTAATACACAGAAAAATTTGTGCAGTGAACATCAATTTCACAGCATTTCTTAATGAACAGAACTTTTTAGAGCTTACCTCACAGCCTTGACTCTGTGCCATTTTCCATCACTAAACGTTCCGTTGACAACAACGTTCGCCGCTCCGCTGCCCAGGTTATAACTACAGAGATATGGAAATGCGAGGAATTTAGCCACAGCGGATGTAATAGATTGCCGTTTGTATGGTACGGCTCAGATAAATCTTTACGAGGTCACGGTACAGCCCAGACTTTAGGTCTTTTTTTAGCTCTGTCTCTACTGAGTGCTAAGCTCTCCATTCCCTTTGGTGGGATCAGTGTCCCACTCTATCATCTTCTTCCTTCTCTTGCTCTAAACTTCTTCTTTTTTTTTTGCTTCCGTTCATCCCAGCTCAATCCCAGCATTTTTTCCTTCATCAAAGCAGATGGGAGGGTGACAATTTGACAAGAAGAACTTTTACTTTGGCGAGACGAGTTCCTTAGTTTATAGGACGTATTTAAATGAAAGTGAGTTCATGAGCTTGCATAACATCCTTTACTCTTTTTTTATACCACCCTTTGTGTTTTACTCACACACAGGTACCTGAAAATTAGAGCGCCATCCTGAAGCCCCATAGACAGGAAGTCACTGTTGGGTCTCATTGGACTGTCTCCTCGCCAGAGCAACAAGCCATCCTTGGCAGTGCTCTTAAAACGCATGAAGAGGTTGGTCCTGGACCCAGACACTCTGCAAAATATTTAACAAATGTACATATTGAACAGATAATGCAAGAAATCTAAAATATACATCGGATAAACGCAGTAATTAATCACAATAAGCCAAAATGTGGCACGTTTCAGTACCAACCTTTTAAGGATATCTCTGTTGTCATAGGTCAAGTAGCTTCGGCCAATAAACTGTGGGATCTCTATGGCTTCAGCCACAGCTGGGCAGAGAAAGAAAATGAAGTATTACATATCATCACAAGGTGGCAGCATCACCGTGTGTGTAGTGTCACCAGCTCAGCTAGAAGACGTGGTTTAATTCTATGGATTAGGGGAAATTAAGGGAATGAAGTATTACGTGGCTTCCAAGGAAATGAGAGGTTAATAGGATGAGAGGGTTGTGTTTTTTTAACTTACTATTCAAACAGTAATTTCCACACTCTGTTCAATGAAGGCATTAAAACACAGAAAAGGCAAAAAGAGACTTAAAAGGTAAATCTGCCGGCAAACATGTTACAAAAATCCCAGAGAAGAAAAAAATATAATGGCAAGTGGTTAAAGTACATATGAAGAGTTGCACACAAAAGTGATCTTGTTCCGTGCTAAATACACAAACCATTAAATCTTTCAAGTATCTGTTTATTATATATATCCTGCAAAAGACACACGTTCCAAAAACAGATTTGTATTTGCACTTAGATCTCAAAAGCAGCCTCAAAGTTACTGAATAAAATAAAATAATTTTCTTTAAAGCTGCGTTAAATGGCACCGTGATGATGATGGGATACCATTTGATGTCAGCATTTCTCTGATCATAATGCAACAAAGCATGAAATCCTCTGCTACAACAACAAAGTCCCTTCAGCCTTTGTGATGTTTGAGCTCATCAGACACTGAACTTTACGATCCAGGTTCAGTGAGTAAAGAAACAGCCAGGAAGGGAGGCAGCTCATATGAATGAAAGCTGTTCTTCAAACAACCAGAGGCATTAACTTAGTTAACTACTTAGTTTAAGAAACGCAGGTATTGTTACTGAATTACACATGGTGTAATTTCTAGAGTTTTATCTTTTATTTTATAAGACATTATTCAGTAATGTTAAAAATATATATATTTTTTTTGCTTAAGGCCCCAATAGACTCTAGAATCACCTCTGCGTACAACTGACCTTTCTGGCAGTGCCTCCCGTCATACCCTAGAGGGCAGTCACACTCGTACCCGTCCCACTTGGGCCTGCAGGTTCCCCCGTTGGCACAGGGACTTTCCACACACGGGTGAGCAGAGTTTGCTACGTTAACTCCACCAGCAGTGTCGGTTGTTATTGGGATGGTGCGGTCATTGAGTATCAGCTGAGAGGGTGAAAAGAGAAGAGGGAGAAAGAGAAGACACCTTTCACCGTCATCAGATACCGTGGCTGAATTGTGCAGGGTTTTATTCACACACATAGCACACCGTGTTTGTTGACTTGTGCAACAGGAAATGTGAACTTTGTAGCTTTGTCTGTAAGTGAATAGGACTTGAAATTAATCTCTCTTGACCAGGTGCTGGCCGGCTGTTCAGCAGGGTGTTGCAGCCACACTCACCTTCTGAATAATTCCAGTGAAGGGCTTCATAACACCTGCCGTCCTCTTGGTTTTATCATATTCTGGCACTCCGCCAATATAGAGAGGTGAGCTGCAGTTGATCTGAGTGAAAGCTCCCTGACAAGTAAATGAGACAAAGAGGTAGATTAATTGTGTGAACCATTCATAAAAGAATGAGTTCCTGAAAATTAATATAAATTTGGGTGTGCTTTGCTTCTGCAGCAATACATTACAAATAAAATACCTCTGAAATTCCTTCCATTGGCCTCTGGCTGTCCACCTGCAGGATGCCACTCTTTGCTGTGCGAGACACTCTTAGCTCATGCCATACATCCAGACTAATCTGCTCCTCACTCCTGTAGTACAGATCATTATATATCACACATCTAGTTAGAATAAATCAAAATCATTAGGAAACTGAAGAGGATACAAAAATAGAAGTAGGCTGGAAATATCTAGCACCTTATGACAGCTCCTCCAGAGCCGCAGTCAAACCTGAACTCCACATATCTGTCCACCAGGTTTATAGCCAGGAAGTCTCCGCTTCCGGCGTCATCACTGTACAGCAGCGCCCCGTCGGGCATCGACGGCCGAAATGTCACCTCAAACTCGGTAAAGGACAGATAACTCTGAAAGGACTGAGGCCACGGGATGACAGCATATGAAAAGACGGTTTCATTGAAGAGCGGTGAGGACAGGGAGAAGCCTGAGGATTTGACGAGAGGAGAAAATAACAGGCAGGAAGGAAGAAAGAAAAGGAGATGTGAGCCTTTAGAAGTAGAAGAAGAGGTTTAAGAATCAAACGATTATGAGTGCCTGACATGAATCAATCCCGTCTCAATCACATCTCTCCATATAAGAAATAATAATCCTCATCTTAACCAATTTCATCATATCGTTCTTAACCACTGAGTAATTATCTTAAAAGGTCCATGTGGCAATGCGTGACCGCCACCGAGTGAAGAAACCACAAATGGATTTTATTCTCTGTCCAAAAGTCTCCTTGAAAATACAACGTGTGTGTGTGTGTGTGTTCTTTGTGCAGGTGCGACAAAAAGGAAAATACAATTGACTCACTCTCTTCGCAAAGTGCTCCTCTGAAGCCAAGTGGGCAGAGGCAGATGTAGCCGTCAGCGCGGTTTGCAAAGCACACTCCACCATTGGCACAGCTGACCAGGTCGCACACCGTGTCGCTGCACTCACCTGATACAATAAGGACAGACTTACCATATACTGTATATCTATATGTACAAGTCCTACTGTGTAACTGAGTTTAGACACTAGAGATGTATACTTACAACAAATATTTAGTATTCTTATAAAATCTTGGAACGTTCACAAATTGTCTGTGAGGCATAATTTGCCAACAATTTCTACTTCCTGCTTCAGTGACACATTGACCAAAACCCAGTTATAAAAGTTGCTTTTTTTTTGTCTTGGTGACAAAAAAAACATAATAAGTCTAAACTGGTAACCATTTCATTTGTCGTGTTAACACCCTTTTCTTTTTCAGTAAATGTCAGATACCTGTAAATCCTACCATTATATGTTGTTACAGTATAACATAAACAAATCCACATTAATTGCACAAACGCATCCTATATGCTTTCCCACCTATATCGGCTCCACTCAGAGCTCTGCCCAGAGGCCAGGGTCTGATGTCTGTCGCCTTGCTGTTGATGGTCAGACTCTGAATGCAGCCAACGAAGCCACGATTCGTCCCCGTCGCCCTGACCAGCCAGTAGGCGCTCGGGGATCCACCCACATACAGAGGGGAGCGGAAAGTGATCTTAGAGTACTGACCCTGAAAAGCAAGAGCAGAGTGTGCGTCATCTTCTTCCCCCGTAAGCGCACTGCTCACTTTTCAAGTGAGTCTGATCCCTGGGAAGCTAATATTGTCACCACCTTTTGCAGCTATTACAGCTTCAACTCTTCTGGGAAGACTGTCCACAAGGTTGAGGAGAGTGTTTATAGGAATTTTTGCCCATTCTTCCAAAAGCGCATTGGTGAGGTCACACACTGATGTTGGTCGAGAAGGCCTGGCTCTCAGTCTCCGCTCTAATTCATCCCAAAGGTGTTCTATCGGGTTCAGGTCAGGACTCTGTGCAGGCCAGTCAAGTTCATCCACACCAGACTCTGTCATCCACGTCTTTATGGACCTTGCTTTGTGCACTGGTGCACAGTCATGTTGGAAGAGGAAGGGGCCCGCTCCAAACTGTTCCCACAAGGTTGGGAGCATGGAATTGTCCAAAATGTTTTGGTATCCTGAAGCATTCAATGTTCCTTTCACTGGAACTAAGGGGCCAAGCCCAGCTCCTGAAAAACAACCCCATACCATAATTCCTCCTCCACCAAATTTCACAGTTGGCACAATGCAATCTGAAATGTACCGTTCTCCTGGCAACCTCCAAACCCAGACTCGTCCATCAGATTGCCAGATGGAAAAGCGTGATTCATCACTCCAGAGAACGCGTCTCCACTGCTCTAGAGGCCAGTGGCGGCGTGCTTTACACCATTGCATCCGACGCCTTGCATTGCACTTGGTGATGTGTGGCTTGGCTGCAGCTGCTCGGCCATGGAAACCCATTCCATGAAGCTCTCTGCGTACTGTACTTGGGCTAATCTGAAGGTCACATGAAGTTTGTAGCTCTGTAGCAATTGACTGTGCAGAAAGTCGGCGACCTCTTTGCACTATGCGCTTCAGCATCCGCTGACCCCTCTCCGTCACTTTACGTGGCCTACCACTTCGTGGCTGAGTTGCTGTTGTTCCCAAACGCTTCCATTTTGTTATAATAGAGCTGACAGTTGACTGTGGAATATTTAGGAGCGAGGAAATTTCACGACTGGATTTGTTGCACAAGTGGCATCCTATGACAGTTCTACGCTGGAATTCACTGAGCTCGATGACGCCTCCTTTTAAACCACTGTTTCAATTAAGATCATTTGTGTGATAGTTATATGTACATGTCACTGTTACCTGTGAGCGTCCAGATATGGGGGTGTCGTTGTCCATACGGAGCCAGCCACTCATGCCGTCTCTGAAGACAGTCACTGTGTGCCACTGACCAACAACAATCCGACTCTCACTGACTATCTGAGCTGCCCCTGTACCGCAGTTAAACCTGTATAGACAAATATCAGCGCAAGGTTAACTCTTAATTTTACCCACTTCAGCACAAAAGCAAGCTCTTTCTTTAATACATAGCAAACCTCTATGCATGCTGTTCCATAGTGTATGTATATTCTGAACATGTCTCCAAAGCTTTATGGTGCTTACAATGAGTGAAATACACCAAGGTGTAGTTTATGCATCTTGTTTGGGCTTTGGTAGGTGATTGCTTTTAAAATAAAAGACATGCAAAGTGTGAGTCTTCTTCACCTGTAGTGAACCTTGCCTCGGACCAAAGCCAAAGACGTAAAGTCTCCACGGCCGTGTTCGTTCTCTCCGCAGTACAGCAGCAAGCCATCCTCGGAGTCTGCCTGCATCAAAGAGCAACGGTTTCAAAGTAGATTTTCATTTCATTTTTATTGACAGAATGAAAAAAAATTAAAAGTGTAAAAACAACACGATGCCTCACCTTGAACTCCAAAGTTATTTGAAAGGTCTGGTAAGAGTTTTTCAAGGGTTCAAACGTCATGTGAGAGTAGCCATGGAACCTGGGAAAGTTCACTGATACCACTGGAGAACAACAAAGAATAAAATAATGATGAATTTGGTTTAATCTTTTTTTTTTTTCTTAACCTTGCTTGCATGAAAATCTAAATAAAATGCATTTTAATGTAAATGAATTAAGCAAATCTGTCTGTATATCTCGCTCTTACTCAGTGGTGCACTGGAAGCTATTACATGTGTTTATTTTAGCTAGAAATTACTTTTGTTTGACACACCTGAAGAGGGGAGCAAATGAGACGGAGAAGGCTACAGAGAATTAGTGTTTTTCAGCCCATGGTGAAGAAATGAGAGTCATGAATGTAAGGTTTTATAAATTCACCATCTCTGGTGGTCACAATAAAATAAAACATAGAAAAGATGAGTTGACAGTGCTCGTGATCACACATGTCAAGCTCAAGGCCTGCGGGCTAGATGCTGGACAATTGTATCCGGTAATATTTTATATCTATCAGCACTGGTCCATACAGTTGACCCATAAAAGCTAAAGTCACAAGCATTAGAGCACTAAATACTAAAATATGTTAACGGGGAATTCTTACACAAAGATGTAGTAATGCTGGATGTGTTAGCAAACAACAGGCTAAATTGGTTAGCCTGCTGTTCTGCAGTAGCACACACAGCCAGAGGTGTCAAAAGTATTCACATTCTGTACTTAAGTAAAAGTATGGATACTTGTGTAAAAAAATACTCTTGTAAAAGTAAAAGTACTGATTCAACTCCTTTACTCAAGTAAAAGTAAGAAAGTACAGGCTCTGAAATGTACTTAAGTAAAAAGTAAACATTTTTGCCAGATTTTTCCATTAACAATTCATCTCTTGATAATTTTGCAAAATTAAAAAGTTCTAGCAGAATAATCTAGACTTAACGTGACCAGATGTCCTGCCTGAACATCTGGATCATTATTAATAATAAACTGAGGGTTATTGGGTTATTTTTTTAAACCGCTAGCTAGTGTTAGCTATACTATCAAAACGGTGTGTTCCCATAGCATTGCTAACGTTGTAAACTAGCTTCCAAAAAATTCTCAAAAAGCTATTGATAGCAATAGAAACCACACCATACCTGTTCCCCCCCCCCCCCCCCCACATTAGACCAGTAGTTAGTTCTCAAAGTGGGGTCAGGTGGACTTTAAGTCTTTATTGATGCTTGAACGATAAACAAGCTTCCAGTCACTAGGTGGCAGCAGAGCTCAAACTGATCAACAGGCTGCCTGTTCAAAACAGTAGAAGAAGAACACAGGACCACATCGACTTTCCGTCTCTGGTCCGATGCTCTAATCATGTCCGATCATGTCACGTCTTTTATGTCTTGTCATCCGTGGAGGTTAAAAAAGTAACGAGCCTGTTTTTCAAATGTAAGGAGTGGAAAGTACCGATATTTGTGTACAAATGTAGGGAGTAAAAGTAAAAAGTCTTGAGAAAAAGAAATACTCAAGTAAAGTACAGATACCTGAAAAATCTACTTAAGTACAGTACGAAGTATTTGTACTTTGTACTTATATAGTGACGAAGTATTTGTACTTCGTTACTTGACACCTCTGCACACGGCAAACATAAAACTTACTAAAATATAAAATAACAACACTGCTACAGTTAAACACCAGTTACTTAACATACATACTAACATACAGACACACTGATAGTGTCCGGTAGCCAAATAACTGCAGCATGTTTAATACAGCATTAGCATGCTAACTTAGCTCAGTCAGTGGTCAGCTCCGCTCTTTATTGTATAGCATAGTAGCAAATTCATACAACATATGGATAACATTAGGAAACTATACTGTGTACTGTTAATCTCACAATGTCTGAAAAACAGCATCGTAAGACCCCAGTTGTAAAATAGTCAGGGGAAAAATGTTTGGAACACTTCTAAATCCTTAATTATGGCTTGGAAAAAGATAAATTCATATTTCTGTATGAATGGTTTCTGATAACACATGTGAAAAGACAAATTATGTCTCATTTTAAATAAACATGGCCCGTGATTTGGAGTTTTTAACTTTAGGCCTCTCTGATTGAGTTTGACTCTACTGCTCTAGATAAGAACTGGCGTATACTGGTTGTGAGATACAAAACAAACTCACAATCTCTATATAGTGAGGCAGAGTTTCAACTATGCTTCTCACCCTCAGAGCAAGTGTCCCCTCTGCGTCCAAGGTTACAGTGGCAGCGTGATCCTCCGCTGTCATAATCACTGAGACAGAAGCTGTCAGGGGGACACACAGTGTCGTCGCAGGTCAGTTCGTAGACACGAGGCACCTCTCCCCTCCAGGGGGACATGGTTGGGGTGGTAGTGGTGGTGGTGGTGGTGGACAAAGGAAGACTGAGATGGATCCAAATAAGAAAAAAAGAAAAAATTAAGTTTAGTTAGTCTTGAAAATCTTTGTACCCAGTGTTTTTTTTTTTACAAACTATATGAGTTAGGGAAATAAACAAAGAGCAAGAAGCAAAATGTTCACCTGACTGCAACAGTCAGTCAGCCCAACCTATATTTGTCCAAATGACATGCTGTACATCACAACACGACTGACAGCTTAAATTGATGTGACATTTCACTGCGCCACTCACCATCTTTATCAAATAATTAAGTGGAAGAGCAGGAAAAAAGCAAGTTGTACGCTGCTCTCTGGGAAAAGCAGAAAGCCATGAAAGAAGGCAATCCAGCAATCACAGAGCAAGAGCAACGGCAATAACAACCGCAATTTTGTGGAGATAAAAAGGCCTTCTTGATACCCTTGTTTGCATTTATAAATGTCCAACTTTGAGTTTAAAGGGGAGAATATTACCTCCTCCAGCAGTTGCTGGTAAAGAGCCTCAATGTACTACAAATCTACAAAGAGATTCCTTCAAAAAGACATCAAATCAAATCATAATTTTAAATATTTTAAAGTGACATCTTACCTGGTAGTGGTGGGTGGAGGAGCAGTTGTGGTGTCAGGAGCGCCACTGGGCTCTGATGTGGCTGAGAAAACCAGATCTGAGAAGTATGGTAAGATGGATGAGATGGTGGTGGTGGAAACTGGTGGGGCAGCAGCGGTGGGAGGAGCGATCGTGTTCATACGGTAAACAACATTTCGACTTGATGGACCGGAGTGTGAACGAAGCTGGGACTTCCTGTTGTCCTGACTGATACCTGGGAATGGCTTCAACTATGAAAGATGAGAAATCAGAATAGATATAATGAATAGGGGTGTATTTTAGATATAAAATAGGATTGCAGTTTATTCCCTTTGCAATATTTCATTATTTTTATTATTATAATTTTTTATATCGGTTTTCTGGCACAACATGCCCACGCTGTGGTACCAGTAACAATGCATTTTATGTCATCCAGAAATGAAAAGAAAACGGTAGTGACAGAGGGAGCAGGCTAAAGCAACTAGGACTCTAGGAGAAATGAGAGTTACAGGTGTAACTACAGTTCTATGAATTCACCCCCTCTTACGGTCAGAAAGAAACAGAACCCCAGGAAGCACCCTAGAGAAGTTTCTGATGCTCCAGGTAAAAAAAAACAACAAAAAAAACAACAACTCTGCACTCGGAGGAAGGATTAGAGCAGAGAACAAAGAAAGAGCTCAACGTCAAGGACGGTGAAAGAAAAGGGACTGTAGAATTTACTCCTACGTCACATCGTCGCATGTGTCAAGTGTAATTTCTCACACAGCCAGAACAAGACCTAGATGAAGGTCCTGCATTGTAGCTTTAAGAATCCGAATGGCTTAGGTGAACCTTCAAAAGGGAAGATCTAATCACATGTTCTCTCTCTATCCCTCTACGGTCAGTTTCTGCAGCTCCAGTCACTTCATCACTTTCTGTTTCCCTTGCTGTTGGTATAAAATCACTTTTAACATCACTGCTCATTCTCAGTCAGAGAGAATTCTCATCAGTCTGTTTGCCTGTATTCTCTGAGATATTCAGTCCCGTATCCTCATTGTTTAAATTCTCTCTACTACTACTGCCCTTCTCCACTTCACCCTGGTTGTCCAGAGGCACTGAAGTCTCCACGAGCTCGTCCAGTCCACATATGCTTTTTAGATCAGGAGCTATTTATTCCCATGCTGTTGTTACCATGACAAACTTTACCTCACAGAATGATACCTCAGCTCTGGCATGTGACAACCCACCTCTTCGATAAAGACATCGTAATCAGAGTCATCAATATCGAATCCGTCTTCATCTTTGGTCCTGGAGTCTGTGATGTAACGCCCGTAATCACCACTGCCAAAATCTGACGCACCTGTCAGCACAAATGTCAGTAATGAATATCACCGTTTTTACATGACAAACAAAGACAGCAGTGAAATGAAGGAGACAAAAAATTGTTATATAAATGACTTAGATGACAAAGTGCAGGTCAGGCAATCTGGTGTGGTACAGTATATGGGAATGACACGGACTATACCAGTTTATGTGCTTTTCCTCCATATGTCATTTGCAGTATCAGCATGACAATGATATGATATGATACAAACACTTATGACTGGTTGACTGCAGGAAAATGTGGAGAACAAGGCTGAAATCATCAGTGATGGTTGATGTGTGGTTTACGACAGTTTACCTCTAACAAAAGATCATGGAGCGACAAATGTGATCATGTCTCACTGACAGTGATGATGAAGCATAAGCGAAGATTCAATAAGGCAGATGTGTTCACACGTTCTCTTCATAGTTTTCCTCCTCAGAATTACTTAAATCTCAATTTCAAAGTCACTACAATTATCCAGTTATCTCCACTCAGTCAATCATTCCCGAGTCCCTGTACTTCTGTCACTGTGTCTTTTCCATCTATGATGCAATACTCCTCTTTCCCATCCCTATCCCACTAGGACTGTCCAAGGGGTCTCATCTAAAGTCTATATCAACCTATCAGCTCAACCAGTATTAGCATCTAGACTCTGGGTGGTCCTGTCTCTATCTACTACCACCTGGAACGCTTCTTTGAGATGCCACTTCTCATTAGAGTCTAACCCAAGGCTCTAACCACCAAATACACCAATTGAGGGGCCTTCTGAGGGAGTCCTGTGGTGTCTGGCAACATAATGTTGTTGTAGGACATCTTTGGGTCCTATGGGTGATGTGGAGGGGCCTCTGTGGATCAGGCCTATATGCCTATGGTAGGCTGCCTCCTGCTGAGGATGGCTGCTGTCATCAAGGAGTGTCATTGCTATGGGGTGGGGGGTACCTGGTCTGGTCTAGGTGGGTGGTACATGTCTAAGCAGTATCCACATGAATGCCAGGTCCAAACATTTCCCAGCAGAACACTGAGTTGTCACAAGATGGTCGATGTTATTTACTTCTCCTGTCGGTGGTTTTAATGTTGTGGCTGATCTGTGCACTTATTCTTCTTACGTCGTCAGATCTCGCTCTTTATGTCCAGATGATTGAAACAACAATGATGGTGATGAAGGTGATGATGATGATGGTAAATTTCCATTCGTAAGTGAGCACAGTGAGTCTACCTGTCAGACTGTAGCCACGCTGCTGCACCACATACTGAAAAGTGTCTCCTCGATACAGGACAGCACCATAGAGAGCTCATAACACACAAAGACAAATCCAAAGTGAGTGTGAAATTTAGTTTTTTTTTTTTTTTTTACAGTATTGACTCATCTGATCAAGAAAGTGTCTTAACTAAATGTACTGTCTATTAAATATTTTGGATATTATAATCTCATTTACTCTGATGGATACTACTGCATAGAATCAACCTCAATGACTTCCTTGTAATAGTTAAACCACAAAGCAAGTATGTTCAACACAGCATGCCCCTTCCCATCCATCGTACCTTCCCCCGCAGCCCACCTCTCTCTTCCGCCTCCCTAAACACACTGATTGCATAATTTTATCAAATTCTGGAAGTTAAATATTGTTGTGGTGTGACATTCATTTATCCAATACATCATTAAAAAACTAACTTTAAGACTGAATGAATTCTACGATTTAACTGAACTAATTTGCACAGTCTAATGACATTAAATCCTGAATGCAGAGTGCTCACACGCAGGGAGGGACGAGGAGGAGGGGGATGCCCAAAGAAACCCCCATCAAGCTAATCTGCTGTTGTGTAACAATCCCCCTCAATCCATGCCGCCCTGTTTCTAACCACTCTGAACGCACACAAACACAGAGCTGTCACAGAGAGAGCAACAATAAAAGTATGTCAGTCAGTCAAGCCCACCCCTGCTGTTCACTTAAGCAGTGGTGCGTTGTGTGCATGCATGTGTGCATACATCCATTAGGAGTGTGGATGGGCAGAGAAGTGGTCCGGCATCCCATCCTTAATCCTGTCTGATGAGACTCGGATGTAACCGGCTTTCATCCCCCCGCTGAGCAACCACGCTTCTCTGCCGCTTCACTCCTGTCAGCCTGCGTCTCCCTTACTGACTCGTATTATCTTGTTTCGTGTAACTTACGTTGACATTAATTTTTAACGCTGTCTCTCTAACATAATCGAGCTGTCTCTGGGCAGTCAGGCACTTAATTCAAATGAAGCAGTTTACAAAAGTTGTGGAGCTGTGTGGCCACAGGAAGAAGAAAAAAAAGTGGTTGTTTAATTTCAGTTGTCGTAGTTATACTCCTGAAGCCTGATGTGCACAAGCATCTACTTAGACAGGCAAGAAAGACTCACAGCATACCAATAAATCCATAAATGAACACCCCGGCCTTTCATCTGATACATTTGGCTATGACTGCATGTATGTGTATGTGTGTGTTTTAATATCAATCAGTCCCGGCAGCCCCATCACCCACCCTCCCACGTACCATGTACCGCCAGCCACAGCAAAAATAATAACGTAAATGAATCTGATGCTCTACATCTCTATCATCCACAGCTCCAGCCACAAATACCCACTGACACCCTGGCAGGTGTTGTCCTACATTTTAGCAAATGCTGAGACACAAATGGTCTGTGTTTCTGCTTCAAAACTTTTCCGATGAAAAGATAACCATGGTGCGTCCTATTCAGTTGTATTTCTGAAGAAGCCTTCTGAAGGCACCAGAGACCAACAAAACAGGAAATTTAGGGGGAAAAAAAGATTTCAGAAAAATATACACCAACCAGGCATAACCTTGTATTATGACCACCTGCCTATTGTGTAGGTCTCTCTTGTGCCTCCAAAATAGTTGTGACTCATCAGAGAACAGACATGGAGCTTCTGAGGGTGTCCTGTGGTGTCTGGGAACAGGATGTTGTTAGTGGTGGCCTTTGGGTCCTAAGGGTTGATGGGAGGGGCCTCTGTGGATCAGACTTGGTTCAGTGCATCCCACAACATCTAGGGAATTTTAAGGTCAACACCTCGTGCTGTTTGTTATGTTGTTTGAGTCGTTCCTAAAGCGTTTTTGTGTGTTTGACACTTGGCTGGGGATGGCTGCTGCCACCAAGGAGTGTCATTACTATGGGGGGTGGGGGTGCCTGGTCGGGTCTAGGTGGGTGGTACATGTCTAAGTAACAGCCATAGTAATACCAGGTCAAAAAGTTTCCCAGCAGAACACTGTATTGTGACAAGATGGTCCATGTTATCTACTTCTCCTGTCATGTTAATGTTGTGGCTGATCGGTGTATATTGTACATTAATGACAAAAAAAAAAACAACAACAACAAAAAACACTTAATTTATACTGGCAGCCTCTTATTGGGTGTATTTAGCATATTACAGTAAGTATAGTAAGCACAGTAGTCTATTGCATGTTGGTGCTCTCTGCTGCAGTTAAAATCATTATCAAATCTGACTTATTATTGCTGCACTCTGCTGGGAGAACAGTGTATCAGTCTCTACAGTAGCGCTGGGCTTTATACAGTGTGATCAAGCATGTTAAATGTCGTCCTATAGGCATAACTTTGGAGAGGTAAAAATAATACACTGTTGCTCTCATAAAGAATGAATAATATAGTTTTCAGACACATTTCT
This sequence comes from Planiliza haematocheilus, assembly GCA_005024645.1. Taxonomy (NCBI): domain Eukaryota; kingdom Metazoa; phylum Chordata; class Actinopteri; order Mugiliformes; family Mugilidae; genus Planiliza; species Planiliza haematocheilus. The sequence continues at coordinate 3,165,741 of SRSE01001388.1, read as the reverse complement.
CTCTTTATTCATATTTACATAAATCACATTGTCTCGATCATTTCACGAGAAGAGGAAAAAGTATTTTATTCCCGCTTCATGGGAAACAGTGTATATATAGACTGTCTGTTTAGTTCTGTGTGGGTGCATTGTTGAAACTAGACTGAAAACTCAGTTTTGTTTTGAGATGTGGTTAGAAAGAGACAAATGAGAAGGCCGGGCCAAAGCTGTCTCGGCTGTCGCGTCATGGCACATTGGGACTTACCGAGAGTGCGTATTGGGCTGTTGATGTGGCTGGGTGGGCTAACTCCATGCGTGTTCACCGCCCTGACAACAAACTGGTACTCTGTTTCTGGTATTAACCCCTTCAAAACCATGGAGTTGGTCTCAATAGCCTCTCGGATGTATGTCCACTCTGTGTCCATTTCTGGCCTGAGGATAAAAAACAAACAGAGACAGAAAGAGGCATAAGGAATAAATAAAAAGTGAATTCAAAAAATGAAGAGGTCACATTATGCTCAATGGTGTAATGGCGTGTGATTTTTTTTATTTTTTTTTATATTTACTATTCAAAAAAATATTTATATGAAAAAAATATATTTAACCCTGTGTCTGAAACGCTCCATTTTTGTATCTGTAGCTTTAATTTCTCACTCCTAAGATGTTCAGTCTGCTGACTGGTTGGTCCAACTAGCCACTGGGTAGTTATTATGCAAATTTGTTACATGTTGATGTAGATATAAGAAGTATGTACGGTAAACAGTTCATGGACCTTTAGCTTTCTACAAAAAAGTACCGATATGGCCTCTTCAAATGTTGTTCAGTTGTATTAAGTTTTCTTTTCAGATCTTTTATATATATATATATATATATAACAATAAAAAAAAACACTTCCAAAACGTCTTCACAGTGACAGTGTTAATGATGATGGCACTTGAAAGTGATTGTGTTCCTCCTGATGATGTGTCTCCCAGAAAAAATAAAAAATGACATGCGACTGCCTGAAAAGAGTAAAGTTGCTTCAAAGAAAACAATTTTTAAACAATAGATTGAGAACATCTGTACCCAGTATGGGATAGAAGTACCCAAGTCCCAATGGGCCAACAGGGCCAAGGTGCTGTGGGACTTCAGCTTCCAGACTGACAAACAGGTCCTGGCCAACCAACCGGACATAGTGGTGATAGACAAAGAGCAGAAGAAGGCGGTGGTGACAGATGTGGCGATGCCAGCAGATGCCAACATCAGAAAGAAGGAACACGAAAAGGTTGAAAAGTACCAAGGGTTGAAATATATATATAGTTACTGTTTTAAGGCATTTTAAGTCTTCGAACATCATTTTCTGATTTGAGTAAAAACTACAGCTTATATCTGGAGCGGCTACATTTTATTTCCTGACTTTTTGTACAGTGTTGCCAGATGGGCCAGTTTCATGCCCAGTGTGGTTGGGTGGGTGAACACGATTTGGGCTCGTTTGGGATCATTTTTACAGTTTTTCTGATTATTTTTTTAAAGCTTGGTTTGAAACAAAACCAATGTGCACTTACTCTTCCCGAAACACTGTGTGCGTTTTATAATAGGCTACACTAGTCTAAGCCATCTGTGTGGTTAATGTACGAATGTAAATCCGAGTCTAATATTTTGGGTGTTTTCGTGTCCTTTTTGGTGGTCTTTGAACAGCTTTTGGGCTGGAAACCATCGACTGTATCTGTCAACGCTGTCTGTGCGCCTGGAGCCATGACTGTTTGTTGAATAGAGTCATCTTCACCAGCACTCAATGTCTCTCTTCAGTAAAGGCCTCTTTTGATGTAAAGGGAGACATAGTTGAGTCTGAGATGGCCCTTTTGTGTGGAAAATGCGCCCGCATGCAAAAAAACAGACACTCATTCATGTCTGCTCTCTCACAGTAAGTGACAGTTTCGCTGCTTCCGTCTCTCCCACTTTGCTCAGTCACACAGTGTTAACTCTGCACCACAAACACAGCCTTGTCTTTTAAGCCGGTTTCCTTTATTTCTTTACAACTCTTTTTTTTAAATCATTATTTCATTTCAAACAGTTCTTTTAAATGTTTACTGCATTTTATTTCACTTTCTTATTTATTTATGTCTGGTAATGCTACAAAGGACTCCAGGCTAATTATTTCTGACCTAAAACTTCCTTGACCTTACAGACAGACGACTCGTCTAGACATGGGAGGTCCTTTGTGAGTGTGTCAAGTTGTTTATATGTGTGTGAAGCGGGACTACTGGACAGAGAATGAAAGTCTTCTCATGTCCCAGCGGACCCTCGTGTCAAGGTTAAACTGAACAGATCAACAAAGTCTTTTATTAAAGTTATTGTAAAAGAGATCCTTGTAGTCTGTCTTACAGTTACTTAACTGTGAATAGATGCAGATATTTTCATTCATGTTCAGCTGGCTACAGCGCTACCAGTGCAGTCAAATAAAATATCTAACTATTAAATCTTTGCATTCACAACAACAATGCACTAATACATTTTTCATTCATTCATCTTCTGTAACCGCTTGTCGTGTGAAGGGTCGTGAGGGGGAATGGAGCCTATCCCGGCTGTCATCAGGCAAGAGGCAGGGTACACCCTGGACAGGTCGCCAGTCTATCGCAGGGCTAACACAGAGAGATAGACAACCATTCACACTCACATTCACACCTACAGCCAATTTAGAACCAACATGCATGTCTTTGGACCGTGGGAGGAAGCCAGAGTACGACAGAGAACCCACGCAGACACAGGGAGAACATGCAAACTCCACACAGAAAGGTCCAGTCGGTCCATGTCAGCCCTTGCTGTGAGGCATCAGTGTAATTTTTTTTTTTTTAAAGTAATAAACATTGAATCAATCCATCAACATTGTCTCTAGATGTTGTACAGATATGCCCAGATCCTGAAACACGTTAGTTACCCTTCTCCTCCTTTTGAATTCCAGTATTGCTTTCTAAGTTTGTTGTTATAGATTTAACAGCAGAAGGGTTCGATTCATAGACTGTATGAAGATTGTTTAAACTGTGTGGCAGAACAGCTCTTCAAAAGTGAGGACAAGGCGGGTAGAGCTCCCCCTGGTGTCTGGCTGCAGTATAGGCATAAGCTCCACCTCCTCCTCCGTGTTATTGGATGGGACTTGGGCCAAACTGAATCACTAAAATATGTCAAATGGTTTTAGTTGGTAATTTGACGTTACAGAAACAGAATGAGTCATGACTCGCCAGGCACACGACCCTCCACTTCTCCCAGGAGTCCATCGTGTATCCGGTGGCAGACAGGTTTCCCCAAACCCGAGCTTCTCGTCGAGAAGAGAGACCAGTTGACCAATTCCATGATTTTAAATTTGGAGAGCAATGCGGAGAGAGGCTCCCAAAGTTTGAGACAAAACAGGATGAGACGTGAGAAGGAAAGCAGGGAAGATAAGGGAGAGGGGAGAGAGATGAGATGCGTTCGCCTTCGCTGACAGATAGAGAAGAAAGGTCACAACTTTAAGCAGCTTGTTTCTGCTTGTTTCAGTTCTGCAGAGTGTGTTTGTACAGGCAACATGTTGAAATTTTTTGCCAAGATTTAGATGACAGGATTCTTCCAGTGGAGCAAGGACTGAGACTCAATTAGATTAGCAAAGCTTGGCATGGCATGAGGAGTCAAAGCAGGAGAAACAGCTGGAGACTCTTTCACAGGAAGAATGTTAAACGTGAAACGACGCATCCAGCATCCGTGCAGGCTCATTGGATCTATTTTTTAAATTGCTGACAGTGTCATTATGAACTCCTAAACCTTCACCCTGATGTAAAATAACTTTAAAAAAAAATATGTGTATTCCTACAGGCGGACTTTGTTGAGTTAGATATACAGTAACTAAACCTGCTGCAGAATCACACCAGTATGAAACACAAAATCAACTGTGAAGCATTTTTGCCACATTTTCTTGTAAATTGGTCATATTTGGTTTCTCTGGAAACCTTGAAATCTTCACTGGTCCCAAGAAACATTTCTAATAATAAACCCATTAAGCCGTGTTTGGCTAGAAGCTACATGGGAGCAGTGTTTGGAGGAAAAGCTTTCTGACTTTTTTTTCCCCCCCAAAGACGGACAGCTTGTCAATTAAGAAAATGGAGCGAGAACTGATAAATCCAGTCAGAGTTTTCATTTTTCTCTCACGCAGCCATAGGCTTTCCCTCCTGACATGGCCACTCCAAGCTGCTCTCCACCTGATAAGTGCCCATACAAGCCATTTATTGATGCTCGTGTGTGGGCGTGCAAATGTATGTCCCGCTGAGTGTGTGTCTCCGCGGTGCATATGAGGGCTTTAGATGAAAGTTTAATGAAAGTAAAACTTCATTAATGACTGACCTGATGTAAGCCACCAGAAAGTGAAGGACAGGTGCGCTCCCCTCGCTCTCTCCTTGCTGCCACGACAACGCCAGCTCTGTGTCGGATACAGCCGTGACGACAGGCTGAGTGGGCGGCGAAGGGGGCATGCACATGTCTACGGGAAGGGACAGAGAATGAATTCAGTGGAGGACATTAACAGTACCACTGTAGATATAACGGCTGTAAAATGGACTCCTTCTACTCACATATTCTTACCATGTGAAGCGGTACTGATGTCTCTGGGCATGCTCGGCCTACCTTCCCCTGCCCAGCCGTATGCTCCTACACTGACTCTGTACTTAGTGTTCACCTTTAGGTCACCAATGTCCACGTCCTAGAAGGCGCACATGAGAAAGAGATAAAAATAGATAACGGAAAAAGAAGCAAAGCAAAGACGACAATAGGGATTTGGAAAAGTTTTTTTACTTACAAAGCCTGCTTGTCCATCAAATTGGCCCTTTGAGAAAATAAGAAGAGATGTTTGCATACATTTAGATGTCACATCACAGTGTGAACATACACAATACTAGTTTTTATCTCAATACATTTTTAAAGCTGCCGGGTTTTCAGCGTTGCTAAAGTAGGTGCAAGAATTTGGTCTGGACTATTTTTAGCCACAGATTAGCACGCATTTGGTCCTTCCTTGGTTATTGTACCAAATAAAATACATGGCCCATGATAGTTTAATAAATTTGCAAAAATTAAGACTTTTTTCACAAAGTAATAATGTGAAGTTGAGCTGATTGTTACATGGGTAGTTGGCACAAGTTATTGTTGGTGTGTTGAGGCTTTTACATTCAACACAATAGCATTACATTCATGCAAAATGTGTGTAGCAGGGGTCCAAAATAAAAGCCAAGTTGGATGATCAGTGGCTGGTGTGCTTCCAGTGAAAAATGCTCCGTAGTTTAAAAGCCTGTCTTGTTAAATACACAGAAATCAATTGTTTGGGTGGATGGCGCATGGGGGGTTTATGTGCATGCAGATTTGGGTAACATCAGAGCTGATCCCTGTATCAGTAGTCTCTTGCTGAAAGCAAGTAGTTACCTAAGATAACCTACACTGTTTAAAAGTCAAAAGTGAATATTAAATAAGCAGCTGAAGGCTGAAGAGTGCTTGAGCAAGATGTTGAACCCTGGTTTGCTTGTTGTGTGTGTTCTTGTGTGAACAAGCATTCAAATGTGACACTGCCACTATGAAGCATTCTGAGTACCAGCAGAGTAGAGAAGTGCTAAATGTATACAAGGACATTTGCCATATGCAGAAAACATTCTTGTTTTTCAACCCATTTACTTCACTGTCTATAAATCAACTCTTACTACAGTTAAAGGTTTATTCTCACAGTGGTCAGCATGTCCAAACTGAGAGGCACCTCCATCAAGGACGCCGTGCCCACCGGGCGGCCATTCTTCATCTCCGTGTAGAAGACCTGAGCAACACGCACACGTTTAATGTTGAAGAAACACAGGGTTCATGCAAACAAGGCTCACGAGAAAACGCGACTATTTGTAAAGTGCAATTGGCCGATGTTTGGCACATGCCTTGTGTTTGTCTGAGTTGTGGGGAAGCTAGGTAGTTGACTAATCCTCTTAGTGCAGACATATGGTCAAAAGCAGAGCACACACAGTCATAGCGATCCACAATTTGTTAATGGTTGGCTCAAAACAAACACTAGAAGGGCAGCAAGGAAGGAAGGAAGGAAGGAAGGAAGGAAGGAAGGAAGGAAGGAAGGAAGGAAGTTAATTAAACGTCAAGTCAGAATAATAAATTCAATTCTGCAGTCAGAGCACTTTATGCTACAACATGCCTACCATTGCATATCATTACAAGCTTCTAGAAGACACTAAATTAAGATTCGTGACCACATCCTTCAGAGCTACATTGCCCCTGGAAAAGCACATATTTGGCAGTGAAGGGGTTCCACCCAAACACCAGCAATTTCAAAATATCAATCTAGCCCTCAAGGCCATCTTGCTGGACAGTGAGTTTGACAGGCACTTTAGAGGAAGAAAGCAGAAAGCGGGGGCCACTCCTGTCGGCGGCTTGCACAAGGAAATGGGCGTCCATTCAGAGAAAGGAGAGGAAATTTGATTTGTGGTGTACTTGAGAAGTTTGCCAGTTTGAAAACCTTTCTGTGCATTTTGAAAGAAGAGTTTTTTAAAAAGCATATGCAAGGTCATGTTTTGGTCCACTTTGAAAAAGTTGTGTGGGTCCATACGGCAGGTGCTACCAAATCTGCTTACAAGCAGTGCTCATTAGTAAGACTGTCTTCCTGTTACGTTTTGTTGTCCAACATTTAAGAAAAAAAAAAAAAAAAACATATATAAAATGTCCTTTAATGCTTTATATGTATTATTTTTGTAAACCTGTGTGTAACTACCTTGTATCCAGTGATGGTGCTAACGTGTCTCCGGGGCATCTTCCATCGCACACTGAAGGCGGTGCAGTTGATTGTCTCCAGCTGAATGTCTAACGGAGGACTCAGACGATCTGGTTTAAACAAACACAAAGACAATGAGTCAGAGGGAAACAGAAGATATACAAGGAGAAACTGTAGTGATTATATTGCACAGAGTGTGGATCCTATTTTATTGGCTTTAGACGATAATATTAAATTCACAAACGTATCAAACTACTACAACTGAGTAAAGTGACCAGGGGTGCAGAGTTAGAACAGACAAGCCAAGAAATTGTTGGTGTCCCTTTGAAAAATCTTGAGAAAGGAAGCCCCCCAGATGGCTCCACCTTGACATTCGACAACAACCTTAAACTCCCTTAGACCTATGATGCCTTCAGTGAATCGACAATACTCCACAATCGCCCTACAACTGATTATCGGGGTGGTGGAGGGGTCCGATTGTGATGTTTGAGTTACAGTGCAGTGACGCGCACATCTTTGCCCAGGGAACACCACTGACCTAAAGTATCACCAAGTACCACTCTGCACGATATACCCAGCACCAGACAGAAGAGTCAAAGATTAGCTGCTGGACATAGTGACAAGTTTGGAAGTGGTTGAGACCAAAACTGTACTAAAACAGTATTGGACTTAAATTAATGTGGATTTTGGTCCTGACATTCGTGTGGACTTAGACCGGACCACGGACTTGGACCAGACCAGGCACCCCTACTCCATAGGAATGACACTCAAAAAATATGAAGAACAGCACAAGGTATTGACCTGGCCTCCAAATTCACCAGATCACAAGTATCTGTGGGACGACCCCCACTAACAACATTCTATTGCCGGACACCAGAGGACACCCTCAGAAGGCCCATGTCCATTCTCTGATTCATCCATTCTTTGATCTGAGTCACACTTATTTTGGATAAACCTACGTACACAATATTAGGAAGGTGGTCATAATGTTATACCTGATCTGTGAATGTGCTTTAGTTCCATTAGTTTTGAAGACAGGCAACATTAGCCTGAACAGAACCTCCACTGTATTTCACCGAGTGAAAAGGGACCATCTGAGGTGACATAACCTGTAACTTGACATTCTGACTTATAATATCGAGTGACTTCAGATGTCATTATTTTCATGGTTCTGGGTGCTTCTGCGCCACTTTGAGAGATTGTAATTGCACTTCCAGCGTCCAGCCGTGGCTCAAGGGTACTTCAATAGGTTCTTATATGAGCAAGAAAGAGAAATAGCTATAGAGCTGCAGACCATCGCTGATTCTGATGACCTGCTGTATATGCATCACCAGGCTCCAATGGGGAAACATGAGCAGACAAGGACCCTCAGAGCCTCATAGTCATATATTTGATGTCATAATGTTTACAGATAGTGGGTGACTGCTTCCAGAAAGCTGCAAAATTTGGCACCACAGCTGAATGATTTAAATAAAATTGTACGTTTACTTAAACATTGTTTAAGATTATGATATGACCTGAAAACGATTAGGTTTAAGGTTTATCTTTCTCGGTCTAACTCAGAAAAGGGAAGACCTCTCTGGTATAGATTGACACCGGCATCAAACTGAAATAAATATAGCACAGCAGACCTCACTAAATGGAAATCTACGTGTAGCTACAGCTCTGCTCTTTTCTGCTTCTTCTTTAGTTATTTTCGCTACCCTCTTCTCCCTTTTTAAGACGAAAGCCTCTGCCCTCGTCCGTCCTGCTTTCCTGTAACCTTTTCCCGGCTCTTCCGTCTGAGTGGGTAATGCAATATGTCAGCTGAATTCCCTGATCATCCATATCTCCCGAGGGGTGTGGCCCAGCGAAAGCATGGGTGAGCTGAAGTCGCAGAATTAGAGCAGACAAAGAGGGATCTTCTTAAATCATCATCTCTTTGTCTGTCAACATACAGCGGCTTAAAATAGTTCTCAGCGTACAAGGTGCAGTCGTGCTGGGTACAAATGTTAACACAGGAGTGAAACTATTTTCTCTTAACAAACAAGAAGTCTATTCAGGACGTCTTGATATAAACCTGGCGAATCATTTTCAAGTAGTAAGACCAACTTCTGTGTTAGACATGCTACTGCCGAAATGTCCTCAGGTAGCCTTGCGGCAAGGCTGCAAACCCTTGAGCAACACTTGCCTGAAGCCCGTCCCTTTGCACATTACAGGATGTTTGGACATTTTTTGGAATAAACACCATTTGCAGAGAGGGGAAAGTATGGATTATCTGCAAGCTTGATGTTTCAGCCATCCAACCCATTTGGTAGGATGCCATTTGTATTACCAGATCTGAATAACTTGACATCTCTGGCAGCCTTGCTCAGTGCATCAGTCGTTTCACAACCTGGAGAGCGAATCTAACAAAACTAAGGACCCTGAGCTTGGAAAGTGGCCAATTATTGCGTCGGCATGTTGTTTCTACTGTGGCTGCAGCATCAGGACCATGGCCACCTTCATACATGAGTGAGACAAGTGAGGCACGCGGTCCCCGGTGTCTCATCTTACCATACTTACGGGTGTGACTGACAAAAAATGATCACTTATCTGTGAGATTACAGCAATCTGCTGCAGCGAGATCCAGCAATTTGAAAATCACAGTGGCACAATAGCTGACATTTACAGCATAATTACAATTACAGTAAGAATTACAATACTCTACTGTACTATAACACTGCATAGAATAAGAAAAGCTGGATTTAAAAATTTGTTTTTGTGTTTAGCAATGGACAAATTAGGTAATGAGACACTTTTTTTTTAATTGCACACACGGCATTTTAGTCATTTCTGTGCATTAATTCCAAATAATAATAAATTTCCTATAAACTACATCAATTTGTCTGCAGTGACTGTCACTAATCACACATGATTCACTCTGTAATGTTGTATGCCTGTTGCATAAACAAGTTTTCATACATGTTTGCACACTATGATTCAGCTTGCTCTTACTTTATCAACAGCTATCCAGCATAAACCACCTGATTATACGCATGCAGTACATGTGACGACACACACAGTAGCTCAATTGTGTAGTAATTGAGTTCCCCTAAGGTGATCGATGCTGTTGCTATGCTGCATGGTTATGTTATGGATAATAGACAATTAATCTGGTGGGCTAAAATATAAAATAGCATCCCCCCCTCCATATAAACCAACTATTTCTCAAACTGATCACTGTTTCGATCTTTTTCACCAAACAAGGTGTCATGCCCTGAGGTGATGGAAAAGGTTGTTAAAATGCATGTTTTCATGACAAATGAATAACTTCACAAATGCATTAAAGAGCTTTTGAATTGTTCTGTTAATAATAACGTGGCTTATTCTAAACGGGGACAAAGCCGTCAAAATTCGGGAAAGAAAAGATCACCTTGGGGAGGCCAACATCCAATTTTAACCCTTCCCTTATGCCACCAGCTTTGTTTTCTCTCTGTTTGTTTGTTTTTAAGACTGATCTGATGTGATGCATCTGGACATTGAGCCCTGCTGACATTCACAAAATAAGGCCTAAAAGACCTCAAAACCAGAACACAAGTACAAATGTCACTGGCAGTCATGACGGCAGAACTACGGCCGCCCTCTGTACGGCAGTCTAAACTGTGGCGAGTTTACGGCGCTGACAGACAGATGTAAAAGTCAGCCCCGCGAACGCCCGTGGGTCCGAAGGAGCGAGAGAAGGAAAAACACAACAGTCAGGGAGAGTGACAGTGAGAGAGAGGGGAAGTGATGGAAAGCGAGAACGAGACAGAAAAGGAAGGAACGGGAGAGTAAAGAAAAACAGGGAGAGAGTGAGAGAAAAAAGGAGAGTGGAGATGACGAACTCAGCATCCAGGGATTTATGCCCAAAGGCAAGTCTGATGATGGTTGAGCTGTTGGTCTAAAGCTTAATTTTTCCTTTTGTTTCACTTTCTTTAACAAATATCTACATATACTGTGTAGTCAACACATGTAGTCATGTTTTATTTCTACACTTGCTCCAGTTTCATGTTACACAGCCCGGAACATACGTATTTAGAAAGTATTACTTCAGGTTCTGTGCTTCAGCTCATTTAATTTACTAATTAAACAATGGTCACTACATTAAAGTGGCACGTCTCAGCTTTAATTTGAGAGGGTTTACAACAGTACAGAAAGAGCAGATGCAGACAGACGAAGCCAGTGTCGGCTCTTGCTTGTTCCGGGGGTCTTCCTTGTCTTAAGTCTGGTCTTTAGCATGTGCCTCAGCTGATTAAGATGGGCTAACTGACTTGGCCAGTCAAACATATTTTACCCCTTTCGCCCTCAAAAGCGGTTTCATTTCGTCTGCATTATGAGAAGCTACTGAATGATCGAGTCACACACACCTACTGTAAGTCATAACAGACCCAGCGCTGCTTTTTGACAGACGACAGTGGATTTGGCACAGGACTCGTTCCTTTGGTTTTCCACACATTCTTCACTCACATCATTTTGACAGACAGGGAGATTTAAGTTTCACAGTTCCACTAAACGTTTCTCGGTTTCCTTTTGCATGATTTTGCAGCACTTATTTTTTTAAATTCATCACGTTTGCTCACATCAAGCGGATATATTTGGTTTGCAGTTTTCTACTTTCCCTCCTCGCACCTGTGTTTTTATAATGGACTCATCTGATACTTTCAGCAAACCGACTACCTTTAATACCTCAGAGGTAGCCCGTTGGCTCCTCATTATCTCCATCACTCAATGTTAGTGCTTTTACTCCTCATATTGACAAACTACTCAAGTCTCAACTCAACAATCAGCTCTGAGTTATTGTGTATGGACTAAAGTCAAATTAGACATTTAGGAGCCAAGTGGCCAATTACTTGCAGTTTGTGCACTGCCAGTTAAAAGCAGGGACATGAACTCACTGATATTGTAGCCTGGATGCAGTTCAGTTCACGTTATGTTATTTCAAATTACATATACTGGTGTAAAGGGGACACAATGGAATAACTGTGGTTCACTTATTGTAAGTGCTCTGCTGCTTGTTAGGCTGCAGACTTTGAGCAGCATGTTGCAAAGCAATGCTTTGAGCAATAAATTAATGCTGCCTTTCATGTAATAACTCAAATGTGATGTGATACATTTTTAAAGCAGGCTTAACCTTACTGGTGTAATAAAACAAATGGACACACACACATGCTGCCTGCACCCACAGTGTTTCAGTGTAAGCTGCACATCAAACTTATTCATATTGAGACAATCACTATTTCACCCTGTCATACCTGGACGTTAACTTACCAGATCTCCGGACATTTGATCTCCTTGCACACAAGCAAATGCTGGCAGTGCAAATTAAAAAGAAAAGCAAGTATAAAAGACGTCTTTCTTTACATGCAGAGTCCATGTCTTCTTTCTTCGAAGGTTTAAAAGAGGAAAATGTTCATTTTAACACGAGTCCAAGGGAGCACGTGACTGTACATATAACTTATCCGTTCGCTAATAAAAGTTTTTTCAGATCAAAAAAAAATTTAAAAAATTAAAAAATTGGGATCAGCGCCATCCGAAGACACACGGGATCTGCCCGAGAGGAAAGGGCAGCTACGAGTTGACACTGAGAAGATTACACTCTGCAAAAGATCAGTGGGACGGACAGATAGACGGGACAGCCACCGTGCCCGTGCCGGGCGCCCTCGCAGACGATGGAAAAATGTTCGCCTCGACAATTCACGCGTAATGCGCAGTCACTAACGCAGCCGAACGGTGCTTTTTACGCATGAAGATCGCTTTCGTGCCGCGCTCCGGTCCGCGTCTTAGAAAGCAGATGAGCTGGACAGCGGAGTGCAGGAACGCGGGGCCATTTAGAGCTAAGAGGATAATAAGCGTCTAATCCGCACGCTGGACACAGATGGAGAGCATGTCTTGACGCAGAGGCAAGGGAGCCACTAAAGCAACAGGCGCTCCATAATAATACCGTGTCTGCGTCTAAAACTGTGATTAAAAACAATGAGTCCATTCATTGATGTTTGTCAAATCATCTGATGTGAGCAGCTGAATAGTGTGCAGGGATTTTTGGTGAGCTCTAATTAAATTTGAACAAGAAGAATGTGTTTGTAAACTCTCAGTGACAGGAAGAGAGGAAGAGCAATGTTTGCATGAGAGCTCAGCCCAATCACTTCATGGCACTAGAGACATTTTTCTTATCAAGGCTAATCAAAGCCAGCAAAGAGAGTGAACAATTTTAAAAGAAGGACATGATTTCTTAAAGAAAAGTTGCCCCCAGCCTTCAGTGAATCAGCCCTAATGTTTCCACGTGGAAAGTCTCATTATTAACTAGCTTCAATTTTGGTTTGCATTTTATTAAATTATCATATTATGATAGAGGCACTCCGGCGGAAAAAAAGCCCGAAGCTAGGGACCACTCAGATATGTTGAGCCATTTTCATTTCCACTCTGGTCATTTTGCTTTAACTTAAATTTCAGAGACGTGCATATTCTATTTTCATATAAAAGCCGTACGTGAAATGCAGTGATTACTCAGTTTGCCGCTTTGTGCGGACACATTTCAAAAATCCTTTTATCTAATCTTCACCTAACGTTTTTTTCCCCTGACACACACTTTCTGCAAAATTAACTCTTTCAGAGATGGGCATATGATGCATCACTGCAGAGACCCCCTCAAGAAGTTTTACATGTTTGCAATGTAGCTCAAAAGCACACCTAAAACACAGATAGCTTGTACTGCAAAGGTTAAATTAATATTTCCCAGGGACCCTGCATTTAATGACCACCAGCCTGAACGGTTGATGCAAGCTACGCTTTCAATCCCCATTCCAATGCTACATCAGAAATGCATCCATACTCACCATTGTCCAATATTGTTGATGGTAATCTCAGCTCTCTGCTCCTAGCTGACTGGAGTGGCCTTTGGTGTGGCCTTTAGCCGCTGTAACCCGTCTTCAAGGTGATGCCTGTAGAGATGCTCTTCTGCATCGACCTGAACTGTGGTTGTTTGAGTTACTGTTCCCTTTTGATCGGCTCAAGCCGTCCATTCGCCTTCAACCTCTGCCATCTATAAGGCCCTTTCACCCACAGACTTGCCGCTCACTGGATATTTTCCCTTTTTTCAGACCATTCTCTGCGAACATTAGGGATGATTGTGAGATAAAACCAGTAGATCGGCAAATGCACCAACAACCATGCCTCATGCAAAGTCTTAATTCTCCGTTTGAACTTGAGCGGATCGTCTTGACCAGGCCTGCTGAGTTGCTGCCATGTGATTGGCTGATTAGATATTTGCTTGAATAAGGACTTGAACAGGTATACCTTATAAGGTGGCCAATGGGCGTATGGCAGTGAGGTCAAATCAAAGGTGCTGCATTGCCCATGTGTTTTACTTCTGCAGGTTCAAACACATGAGTTGTTTTGCTTTCAATCTGTTGGAATTAACTGTAAAATCTGCAGGATTGATCTGATCTGCAGAGCCACGTATTTATCAACTGAACTGTGGTCTTTGCCCTAACAACCTGCACGGCGTTCACTGCTTACAGCTTTTCATTCCTACCTGAATGTTATGCGTGGTTGCAGACATACTTTTCTGCTTCTTTAATCCTGTTCTTTCTTAAACCAGCATGCTGTACAACCACTAAGCTTCTCTCCAGTAAATACTTTGAATCTTTGCTTTATCCACGGTTTTTATTCGCTATCAATCTCCAATGAATCATGCCTCACATGCAGTATGTCTTGTTTGTATCGTGCATTTTAGCAGGATGTTTATCCAGGTGCATGTATGAATGTTCCCTTTCTTCTGTCACACCTCCCTCTTTTCTCTGTCTCTCTAGCCAACCAGCCTCAAGCAGAAGGCTGTCCTTATGTGAGCTGAGCTCTGCTGAAGGTTTCTTTCTGTTAAAAGCGACTTTTTCTATTGCTACTGTTCCCTGATTGTTTGCTCTGGGGTTTTCTGGCTCTGAGGCGGTTCCTACCCGTTTAGCACCTCAGGCAAACTCTGGTACTGAGCTCTTTTTCCCCGTGGTGTTAATTTGGCCGTGGAGAATCACTACATCACCCATCAGTCGAGAGTCAGGACTAAACTAATTCACACATTGACAGTGTCCACACTGCTTCTGTATTAATGTCATTATATGGTTCATACATAGAGGTCTATTATGTGATAGATATCCGCTCTACCTCACATCTCCCACTACGTCTGTGACTGAGAAGCGAAGAGGCTGCTTAATCATCAGAAAGTTTTAGGGAGCACACCTCAACCGAGAAAGTGAATATCGAACTGATGGGATGTGGTCAGGAGGGCGTTAGAAAGCGGATCACACAGATGTAACTCATCGTACATTAAAACACCAGATCATTGCCACTTTACATGAAAAGTAAAAATGATCTGGTTACAACTGATCACCCTTCACAGGACAAGCGGTTACAGAGGATGAATGAATGAATGACTGAAAATAAAACAGCCACATGCTTCAGAGTCCTGGAAGCGTACAGCTCGTCGAAAGACTTCAGACTGCAGCCGATCACCTTCTCTCTTGTCCTTAGCAGGGGCTGCAGTTGAGCTGGTGAAGATGGACTCGATGATGGCAGCGTAAAAGTGTGCCATCATTGTCTGTGGCAGGTTAAATTTCTTCGGCTGCCACAGGAAGTACATCCTCTGCTGCGCTTCTTTGATTAGGGCACTGATCGCAGCATTGGCAGCTTTCAGCTCCAGGTTGTTATGGCTACACCAAGTCACCAGGTGGTCAATCTCCAGCCCGTAGATGAGGGTGGTGTCATCCGCAGACTTCAGGAGCTTGACAGACTGGTGACTGTAGGTGCAGCTGTTCGTGCACAGGGAGAAGAGCAGATGTGAGAGGACACGGCCTTGAGGGGAAGCACGTGTTGATGGTATGGGAGTCTGAGATGTGTTTTCTCAGCCAGGTGCTGGAGGATGAAGCGGAGGGTCAGGTTGACGGCGTCTTCCACAGATCTGTTTGATCTCTAGGGAAACTGCAGGGGATGTCCAAAGACAACTTGTGAAGTAAAAATATGAAGAGCTCTTGAATGCATCACTCTCGATGATCAGCCATCCTCAGCTATTGAACCCAAGACTCCCATCAGGCACCACAAAGCAGAAACTCTCTTGCCAAAGATGCAGGACTTAGAGCAAAAGGCACTTTAACAGTCTGTCGCAGAGTGTTTTGTTCTTCAGCTTTAACGCTGATAGTTGGACGAGGAGCTCCTGTCTCTCGTCAGCTCCACCGAACAGTGGAGTGATGTGAATTTTACTCTTCGTTGAGTTGTACTTCAAGACAAGGAGCGTCAGGGCTGGCAGAGCAGTCAAACCGAAGAAGATACAGTCCTCAAAGCTGTTGCACTTTTATGGTGATTGTAATGTTTACGGTGGAAATACATGCAATGAGTCGGCGCACATCCCTGCCTCTGTGGTGGGTGTTTGTTGAGCCATTTGTCCTGGTAGCGTGTTCTCAGCTTCTTCTCAACTTTCCATCGGTGCCGTGACTTTTTACGTGTGTTTTACACAGCCAGGCATGTTGGTTGGTTAAAATATCACTGATATATCATTTATGGATGTAGCTTCAAAACTCCAGTACCTGTCCAGTTGTCAATCAGCACCTGACAAAAGACGCATCAACAACGCTTTAAAGAAGACCTTGGAAACAGAGAGAGCGGAGGAAAAAAACAAATCATGCCTATATGTCTGATCTCAGAAACCACAAAGCTAATGCTTCTCTTACTGACACTTCCCCCCGAGGACTGAAGCTGATTGAAGTGTTGACAGCTTTCAGCAAAAATGTTGTCTTTCATTTTCTTTCCATTAATGGCATTCCTCTTTGGGGTCAGAAAGCCATCTCATAACCGCCATAGGAATAGTAGCTCTCAAAAAAAAAAATATCTACTTCACACAAAAAATAATCTGGTGTCATCATTATAACCACAGTCAAGTCTTGGATATGTTCAGGGGTGATGTACGCTGCTAATTATTATCACTGCCTTCAGATATTACAACATTTTATCATTCTTCCCACCTTAAGCTATGTAAAGTTGTAGTAATTCCAACAAATGTCTGTTCATCTTTACATCATATACACCGATCAGCCACAACATTAAAACTGCTTACAGGAGAAGTTAATAATATTGACCTGGCATTGAACTTTTAGTTAGTTAGACATGTATCACCCACCTAGACCAGACCAGACAGACAAACACGCACACACAAAAACAGTTTAGGAACAACTAAAGGATAAAACAAAACAAAACAAAAACATTAAGAACAGCACAAGGTGTTGACCTGGCCTTAAAATCACTAGATCCCAAACTGATCAACTGATCCACTGATGAAAATGGGGTTACCAAAAGAATAGAAACATGTATAAGATCCATTGCCCACATGTTTGATCCCATACACAAAACATGTTACGTTAAGAAACTCTTTATTCAGAAACTTTGGTCAGATCTTAATAGGATCATACGTTAAACACACACAAGTAAATTCAGTTTTAGGTCTTTTTCTCTCATAACAAATGTAAGATTTTTTTTTTGGCCACTCTTTATTCAGTTTATTGTAAGACAATACAAAGCATCATCTAGTATGGATTTTAGTGTAAAAATGCAAAGCCTAAAAGCCAAAAGTCATCAAAGTCATAGCATGGCCTCTCAGATTAGCTGTGTAGACTGCAACAATCCAGCCACTTATCAGAGGCATCACTGAGACCGACCACAAATGTACGTGTGCAGCAGCCGAGCAGGGAGAGAACTCAATACTTCCATCTCCTGGACAAATACAAACGCACAGCAGAAGACTGAGAGACGGCAACAAAAACAGAAGCGCGCACACACTGCGAGACAGACACAGTCATAGATATGCCATATACGAAAGCCATGTGTAACCTTAGTTTCTCTTCTGGCAACAAACCTCATCTAGACTATAAGGAGAAAACAACGTGGCTATAATATTATCCAAGTAAATGAATGGTTTGTTACTTTTTAATGGAAACTAGCAAATTAACCAGATTGCTGGTTTAGAAAATTGTTGAGTTTCACGAGAGGAGCAAAAGATTGCAGCCACATGCTTCGTTTGATGTTAGAGGAACTAATTGTTTCTTTCTCACCACACCACAGAGATCACTAAAAGTGGCAGGATAAGCTGATTTTATGTCGTTAATCTTATTACACATCTGATGTGATGTGAACAACCAACCTTCAAATATTTTTATCTGATACATGCCTGGGTATTATTGCAACCCTGGATGTGAGAAATCATAAGAGTTCATTTCATAATCTTTACTGACGCAAAAATAGGACGCAAATACTTTCTCTGCAAATCGTGTCGGTTATTAAAGTGCAGTTAAAGATGGAATAAAGAAAAATACCTCTATCAGGTGTGAATGCCACCAGTATGCTGCACATGTGGACATATCGGTGAACACGTTGATGCCATCAGTGGTAAACAGTGTCCACTAGTGGTAGCGCGTATGTACTACATGCACATGAGCGAGGAGACAGCACATCTGGATTCACTGTTGTCAGCATGGTTTCCTGATATGTGTTAGAAAATGACCAAATCTGATGTTTCTCCAGTTTTTGTTACTGCCGTGTAATTACACATTTAGGTTTCGCACAGTCACCCACACAGAGATAAATGTCACATTAACCCACGATTACAAAACTAGAGGCAAATAAACCGCAAATGGTTTATTTGCGCTCAAACATAATAAGTGCTACTGACCTCACTTTAACATTTCTGAGCCAACTCCCCGTAGGTTCGGCTCAGCGGACAACATCCACACTCACAGCTCCTGTAGTCCGATCACTCTCACCCCGAGGCTCCGGCAGCACCAGAGCACACATGGTGTGGATTACTCTCCAAACACTGCTGCTGCTGTGGCTCGGCGAGGAGGTGCGATTAACCGGGTCTTCGGAGATCCATTCGCCACCTAAAATCTATGAGTAGCTATAAAATCATCAGCAAGGGATCTTCCTGCTCTTGCACATGAATTCATTCAAGCTCAACTCATAATTTCTTTGGTGGAACAAGCTCTGATATGACCTGTGTCCTAAAACATCAAGGTCTGACTATGAGTATCATCAGAGCAAGGACTCATTCATGTATTACTGGCCGGGGCTGGGATGTTAAGTTCAGAAACTGGCATCAGTTTCAGCACTGGGATGTGAACTGAGCAACCTCTCATTGGTTTGAGCTGACGTCGGGGAGCAATATATGACCGCCTGACCTTAGCGATTACTGGGGAAACACACAAGCTAACCTCTTATAGCACGTCCATCTGGCATGAATAAAACAGCAGTTCACAGCAGTTTGCGGCAAAGACACTATCAATGCAAACAAGCAAATTCGGCTGCAAATTCAGTAAATGATTTTCATTTGGATACGCTTGGACGTCCAGCTACCAGACATTTAGGATTAATTGTTGAGAAAGAAAAAGTGGAGTTTCGTGATGACATTGTTTCACACGGGCTCCACAGATCCTCTTTTCATGGAGTATCTCCAACAATTTGTCAGTGTCTGGCACATACATAATGCTTGCAGTAGATGTTTGATATGTGCTGTTCTGTTTTGTATTATTTCTATCATGAGAGAAGGGAGATAGATCCAGTCATTATTCTGACTGTAGCATCGTCTAAAGCCCTTGTTATTAATGGAATGTGACAGCATAAAAAAAGTCTAATTGTTGAAATATACAGTGCTGTATTAAATGGAAAGCTGAGGACTCCTTCGTGCAAGCCAAGTGATTAAAAATTTGAAATACGTTTCACAAGAAGTTTCTGCCTTTAAACTGCAGGGCCTAAGTGTCAAAGCGTACAGGGTGTCGTGTAACAGACATGATCCAATCAGAAACGCTCCGATGCCTGAGCTTTTAAGGGGCAGAGGCCAGTGTTTCAGGGGCTTCTGGTGGGCCGGCTGTTTTATTTGCGGTTCATTGCTTACGATCAAACTATCAAAGCGAGATGCATTTGTTCGCTGACAGGATGTGACAGAGCAATCCACCAATTTTGTTCTCCACACGGGCAACGTGGAAACAAAAGCCCCCTCACATGAGACTGATCAATGTCACTTTGGAAAGCAGAAAGCTTCTGGCACCAAAACCAGACTGTATACATGCACCGATCAAGCATTACATTATGCCTAATATTGTATAGGTCTCACTTGTACCTCCAAAACATTTGTTGTTAGTGGGGGCCTTTGGGTCCTATGGGTTGAGGGGAGTGGCCTCTGTGGATCAGGTTTGTTCCAGTGCATCCCACAGATACTTGAGCAGCTTTCGATCTAGTGAATTTGGAGGTCCGGTTAACACCTTGCGCTCCTTTTCATTTTTTGCGTTGTTCCCAAACTGTTTCTGTGTGCATGCCTGTGTCAGCTGATGGGGATGGCTGCTGCCATCAAGGAGTGTCATTGCTATTTTGTGGGGGTGCCTGGTCTGGTCTAGGTGGGTGCTACATGTCTAGGTAACATCCACAAAAATACCAGGTCCAAAAGTTTCCCAGAAGAACACTGAATTGTCACAAGATGGTCAATGTTATTCTCTTCTCCTGTCATAATCTTGTGGCGGATCGGTGCATGCAGATATGTGTTTAAACAGCTTATGCTAAACATAGCTCAAAATAAGGTCAATAATAATGGGTGAAATGACCCCGTGCAATTAGTCTGTTACATGCGAGTCAAACTGGGCCCAAAAGTGGCTGACAGATTCAATTACAGGTCAGCCCCCCAAGTAGCCCCCATGCCTTACAAGAAAGCAAACGGACATCTGTTTGGTGTATTTGTTGCTCGGCGAGGGTGTAATTGCTTGAGGATGAGGTATTTCCATACAGTTAGGGAAGCAATGCAGAGGGGAAGGGAAGCCTCTCCTGAGTGATTAGTGGACTAACTTCTAAGAAGTCAAGTGGAAGAAAACCGTTATTCTGTAGGACTCTGCAGCATATTCAGACGCTCAAATCGTTTTTGCACGTTCAGTGGAGTGATTACAATACAATGTGCACGCACCGACACAAACATGATTCATCCTGAAAGACTGTACCTCAAGGTTCTCCAAGATGTGTCTGTACGGTATGTTTACACATCTGCGTACACTGCACAAATGCCTTCGGATATATGCATTTCACATCAGCTTTGTTCATGGGCTGCTGTAAACTTTAAGGCCTTCCTGAAACTCGCCTGGAGGAAATGGAAAAGTTTTTTGGGGTTTTTTTTTCTGGAAAAGAAGAGTCTGTGTGCACCAGACCAGTGGTACGCTTTCTCCACGACGGTCACTTCAAAAGCAAAGAGAGAACGAAATACACATCTGCTGCTTGTAAAACGGGGCATAATGAACAACATGAAAGGGAGAAAGTTTGCACATTTGCACTGATTCTCAAAAATCAAAAACACCTCTGTTTCTTTAAATAGCAGAGAAACTAGATCTGCTGTCTGTCGGCCCCTGGAGCATTTTTCATCCGACTGAACTGGATCATCACCCATCTGGACTTTGAATCAGATACGATCGTGTGGGTTATATTGTCGTACATATACTTCAAATCATTCGTTCTGTCTGCCTTGAATAAATTGTCCTAAAACATTACAGCTGTCTGAGTTCAGTTAGTTTTAATGTGAAATATAAAAATATTTGAACTACCCACCCACTACCCACCTCATAGCATTGACACTCTTTGATGGCAGCAGCCACCACCATCAGGATGCAGTCTGACACAGGAGCACACACAAAAGAACAAGGTGTTGACCTGCCCTCTAAATTCACTAGATTGCAAACTGATCAAGTATGGGATGCACTGGAACAAGTCTGATCCACGGAGACCCCTCACCTCAACCCATGGGACCCATATGACACCACATTACACCCTCAGAAGGCCTGTGTCCATTCTCTGATGAGTCACAACTGTTTTGGAGGCACAAGGGAGACCTACACAATATTGGGAAGGTGGTCATAATGTTATGCCTCATCTGTGTAGTCTTCTTGCCAACATTTATTTCTAATTAAAATGATCAGACAACAAAAACGTTGTTTTGCACAATTATTGCCAGTAGTCTGACTTAAACCAAACAAAAAAGAAGGGCATTAGATCAACAGAAATCTATCAGAGTGAAGGCTGTCTTTAACATCTGACACAATTTCATTTAAATAAGATTTACTTTTCCTGAAATGAAGGAGAGGAAATGTTTTCTCAGGAAATTACCCGCCACTGAAATCGTTCAGCTGTAACGGACACCACATCAAAGCCCTTGACGTTCACTGTCATTTGCGCTTCAGCTGGAAAACAGTGTGATTTTAGGCACACTGCGGTTGTAAGCAGCAACGCAATCTACTCCGTCTGTTTAGACTGGCTGATTAGAAACACGTTCCCCGTCCAACGTCAACCAAACTGGGAAGCTGTGATGGGGAGCCCGGTGGATTGTTAGTGGAAACTGTGAAACTCCTCTCTCCCCCTCGGCCATCTGAGTACACAGAATGAGCCTCTTTCATAACTTTCTCTCACCACCTCTCCACCTCAAGTTCAGGCTGCCGTCTGGACTCCATCCCTCAAGTGTGGTCTGCAGGGGTGGAGACAGGAAGGAGCGGAGGATGGACCGTCAGACGTCACCAGCACTCCCTGCCTCCTTCGCGTCTCCTCTCGACTCAAGTCAGGATTGATGGTGAGTTGGATGAGCTGGAGTGCGCGGCGCTGCGCTGCGAGACGGGAACCGTGCGTGCTGAATGGAAACCCAAGCGAAGGACTAAACTGGGAGTTGTTTTGTCTTTGGTGTTGCTGGAGCCCGTGTGTTTTTGCAGGCAGCTCCAGAAGCTTTGCATTTTACGCTTAGTCTTGGTTTTCTTGATGTTGCGCCACGCTGCACGCTGTTTGCCAGCTGGCATCTGATGCATCCAAGGCATTGCGTGCAGTTTACGGGCGTGCAGGCGATTACGCATTGATCAACACCATTTTCAGTTGCAGGGACCCGAAGTGATGAGCGCGCTCTGCCTTTCTCACCCCATCTGACCGCCCCCGTTATGGTGATTATCGCTTTTGTCAGATGATACTTGTTGATTTTGCATCGCGCCATGCCCTTCCGTCGGACTGAAGTGGACAATGAAGTTATGGGATAGCCTGACCACTTGTTTGATACTGCTGAGCGCCGTGCACGCCGGCCCGCCGCCGCTCCAGAGCCGACGACAGCGGCGTTTCGCGTCCAGCATGAGGAAAGGGCTCGTCGCCGAGAGTCCCCTGGAGCTCCCGCCTGTCCAGATCCGTCTATCGGTTTCTTCCCGGGGCATCGGTCGCGCTGACACAGCTGAGGGTGAAGAGACGCTGGCTGGAGGAGAAAAATGTAAGAGTCTGTGCTTTTGGGGTTAAAAGTGCCAAAACCCAATAAACCCGACTTGAAATGTTGTCATTACTTGCAAATACATAAAACCAAAACAATGCATCAGTTGATTGCAAGAGTGAAAACATGAAGAACTCTAATAACATAGGCCTATTTACACTATAAAATGCAGCATTTAGACTGAATACAATCCTTAGCAACACAGATGTTAGTGTGCAAAATCCACCAATATATCATGAAGTGTGATGTTCAGTTTCTTACAGGGAATATATTCTTGGTGTGTCCATCCCAAATGCCATTATAATATGTTTACTGTCAGAAAGAATAAGAGAAAAGGCACACAACTAAAGTTTTTTACATTTTTTGTTATTATATAATGTGACTTAACAGTTCATCAATTGTTAAACTGCCAAAAGACTACTGTACCCTGTGGATGTTGCATCTTTAAAGCCCGCTCAAACATAAAACTAGCTGGTGGAAATGAATGGCATCCATTTGTAAGGCGGATGAATCAGTACAAATGGAATTCTTCTGCAGGGCAAAAAAAAAAAAAAAAGTACTATTTCCGCATTTCTGTGTGTAGTTGGGTGGCACTGTGTTCAATAGCCAGTGTGAGTGAAACAACATGTGCTGTCTAATGTGATACATCTTCGTAATTCTCCTAATGTGTTTCAGACGTCATGGAGGAGTCTCTCCCGAATGAGTTTGAAGACGTGGTGGACTTCATCAAAGTAACCATCAGCAGAATACGTCGCTCCTCCTCGTCCACCGCGTCCTCGTCTACCTCCCCTTCAGCGACTTCCTCCTCTTCCCCCAAGGAAAACCTGAGCAGCAGGACTCGAAACAGGAGGGAGAGGAAGAAGGGGGCAAGCCAGGAGAGTGGTAGAGGAGGAAGAGGTGGTGGAGGTAGTGGGGGGACGGGCAGGAGGGCGAAAGGAGGAGGCGGCAGTGGACGAGGACAGGGCTGCGCGCTCAAGCAGATTCACCTCAACGTGTCGGACCTTGGCCTGGGCTACCGCTCCAGCGAGGAAATGATATTTAGGTACTGTGCTGGACCGTGCAGGAAGTCTGAGATGAACTATGACAAAATCCTTCACAACCTCATCCACAACAGGAGGCTTCCTTCGAAAGACACGCCCCCTCAGGCTTGCTGTCGGCCAATAGCGTTTGATGATGACCTCTCGTTTCTGGATGACAGCCTTGTTTACCACACCGTTAGGAGGCACTCCGCCAGAAAATGTGGTTGTGTGTGAGCTTGTGTCCGGCTTTGCGTTAGTGAATTTTTCTTATTCTCACTATGAAGTATGACGCTGAGTGTTTCTTTTTTTGATTTGTGAGACAATGTTTCGACATGACATGACCGTGTGTGATGTGAATCCACCAGTGAAGGAGTCAATAAACAGACGAGATGGCATCAGTTAAGTTTTTATCCCAACAGTACGGTTCCTTAAGGACCTTGCTTTGCCGTCAGAACTTTACGAACATTAAATATGATTTGATCTTATGTTCCCGCGCCACAAAGACACAAATGCTGATTCAACACGCTCACTCCGTCTGTGTGTGTAGTGCACATGTCACACAGGAAAGGTATAAGCATATGAAATGTATTTATGAAATCTTGAATTTATTATTAACTTATTGATATTTATTTAGTTTTTTTATAAAATGAATAAATGTTATTTATTACTGTGATGTGCTATCTCTGAGTGTGCCAAAGGTTTAAATTAAACATGATTTATTTTCATATTAAAGGGGTTCACATGACAAAATCATCTTTTTCATGAGACAAAGCAAATGTTGCAGGTTTAAATATTTATATACAGTATATAATATGTCACATTTCAAGGACTGCATCAACAGGCGCATGTGTACGGACCATCAAAGCAACATGGGAAAAATGCACTGATCAGCCACAACATTAAAACCACTGACAGGACAAGTTAATAACATTGACCATCATGTGACAGTTCAATGTTCTGCTGGGAAACTTCTGGACCTGACATTTGTCTGGATGTTACTTAGACACGTAGCACCCACCTAGACCAGACCAAACACCCCCACCCCATAGCAATGACACTCCTTGATGGCATCAGCCATCCTCAGCAGGATGCAGCCTGACACAGACATACACACAAAAACGGTTTAGGAACAACTCAAAAAACATGAAAAGGGTTTTGACCTGGCCTCCAAATTCACTAGATCTCAAACTGTCAACCCCTAAACCCAAAGGTCCCCACTAACAACATTCTGTTGCCAGGCACCACAGGACACCCTCAGAAGGTCCATGTCCATTCTCTGATGAGTCACAGCTGTTTCAGTGGCACATATGAGACCTACACAATATCATGGAGGTGGTCATAATGTTGTGCCTGAACGGTGTAGATAAAAGATGTGGACAAAGCCTCTGGTAAATCTGCTTTCTTTGTAATGGCCAGCAATAAGATGTTTAACCTTATAGACTGTGAAAAAAATGAATCCACTTCTCATTTGACTTTCTCATTGTAGAGACATTTCTGATGAGTTTGTGTTGTCAATGCAGGTTTAAGTCTTCTTAAAATACATGTTCAGTGTAAGTAACTAATAGTAAAGCAGTCTTTACCATATGGCTAGTCATGGTGTCCTCAGGTTCTTAGTCAGATTCACTCTCCCCGCTCTCATCTATTATAGTGTGTCCAAAAACAAAACTTGAAACTTGGATTTGTCAAAAGGAAACGTGTCTTTAGTCTTAATTGTGGTGTTTTCTTGTAAAGGAAGTTATACTTTCATTAAACATTTCTCACCAGAATACATTTTTGTCCTTGCAAAGCTTTTGTTCTGTATTTTTTAGTATAGTATAGTTTACATGTTTCCTACCTACCTACGTTTTTTTGTCTTCTTATTGCTGCACATCTTGCACAATCAGCAGAATAAATGATTCTGGTAGGAGGCCACAATGTGCAGTCTCCACTGGGAAACTTTAAGATTTATCACTACAAGAAAACCTTTAAAATGTTAGTGTCATTTTTACTGTCATCCATGTTTAACGGTAATAAAAGATAAAGAAAAGCTACAGAAAAGCATTTTTTATCATGATTAGAGCACCAGTTGCATATTTGCTGTTACTAAAAATACATTTTCTCACTTTACAAACTTTACCAAGTATTAATTTTTTTAAATAAATTGCAAATAAATGCGTACTTACAGTGTTTATATGAGGCACTGCCATTATCTTCCAAGATAATGCACCAGGCTCTCATAATAATGTCACCATTATCAGAGGCTCAGAAAGTGTTCTGGTTGCCAATTTGAGAATACGCTCAGATTAAAAATAAGTTGGTGAATAATAAAACGTCCTTTGTCTTTGTTGTGTCGGCTAATAGAAGTAATAGAGCATTAGGGATCAGCCTTCTCAATGAGACAAAACGTGGACAGATGAATAGAATCTGAAGTTATCACATAACAAACACATGACAGATTAGGTGACCCCCATCTGCGATGCAACACAGTTCCTAGAGAATAGGATTAAAAGGAAGGACTCCTGACAATGAACGAAGAAGAAATGAGCTGCAAGAAAAATGGATCAAAGGTGATTGCCGAAGGATCTTGCAGCATAAAGAAAACAACTCTGATGAAAGAGCAATCAAGTGAAGAGCTCAAGTATATGTTGGAAGAGAAAGGGAGGACAATAATAATAGAGTTTGATTAAAAGGTGCAAGAGAAGACCACGGTGAAGACAAAGATGTGGGAACCGGAGAACATGAGAAGAGAATATGTGTCTTGCTTAACTAATGTGCGGGCCGGATATCTGATCCACTCCCGCTCTCTCACATTTCGCTGCCCTTCCTCTGCCTGTCTCCTGAACTGTGAGTCAGTGCAACCTGGTGCAGCAGCTCGATTCCAAAACCACAGCTTGCCAAGCCCCTTTCATTTCTACGTTATGTGAGATATTTTACAAAGAGAGACATCACACGCCGGGAATGCGCTGGATTAATACAGTTTGACGGTTAACATTTCAGAGCTGGATGGGCTGGGCGCGACAGTTCTGCTCTGGCGGCGTTACTGACAAACACAACATCACGGAGAAGTTGTGTCCATGTGCTTGACCTTTTGATCCATCACCATGGTGACATTAGAATAAAAGAAAAAGAAATATTTAGTTGCTGCACACCGAGACACAAACAAGCTGCTCATGCTGCAGAACTAAAGTCAAAAAGCCTCATGGATGAAGGTTTGTTTTAAAGGTAACATCCACTATGTGGTGACCAAACACTTTAATAAATATATAGTCTAACCTGAACTGTCACAACTGTCACTGTCGAAAATATAAAGCTCAACTGCAGACAGCCGAGGAAACCATTAGAACCAAAATACGGCTAGGAGATAGTGTCATTAGCCAGATGAGTCTTTTGTTGATGTTGTCAGAGGAGCTTGTAATGAAGGATAATGTTCCACCGGGGTGAAATGCAACACAAACGTTCGCGGTTAAGGGCATGGTGCTCTGAACAGGTGCTAAACACTGGAAGAACTGTACACGTTGACACCTTGACGCTACATTAAGAACCGTTGAGAAGGTTCGGTGTGCAACGTGAATTAGAAGATAACATCATTCATTCATCTTCTGCAACCACTTGTCCTGTGAAGGGTCAAGGGGGGGCTGGAGCCTATCCCAGCTGTCATCGGGCGAGGTGCGAGGTACACCCTGGACAGGTCGCCAGTCTATCGCAGAGATAGAGATACAATCATTAACACTCACATGCACGCCTACAGCCAATTTAGAATCACCAATTAACCTAATGAGCATGTCTTTGGACAGCGGGAAGCCGGAGTACCTGGAGAGAACCCACGCAGACACAGGGAGAACATGCAAACTCCACACAGAAAGGCCCCAAGGCTTCAGGCCGCCCCGAAGATAATACATGCTTATCATATCAAACCATATGCATATTGGTGGTGTCTAGCAGGTTTGAAGATACAGTACACTCATGTGCGCTGCTCAACGTGAAGTTTTTACCACAACTTGTGCAGCAAATTGGATCTAAACTGTTTTGACAATGCAGGGTTATCCAGAGAAGCCACGACAGGAACATTCTTGCAAATGTACAATTACTGAAGCTTTGAGTTCAGCAGAAATCTATTACACAAATCAAACCATGAAATAACGCTGAAATTTGTAAAATTAACTTAAAATGTTTGTATTCGTTACAGAGGTTATGTGAGGGCATGTGAAGTCCCTTCCTCCGGTTACGAATGAACCAGTCTGGTGACTACACTGTTAGACATCAACCTCTCTGACTTTCAGCAGAAAAGCTTCCTTTGCGTTGTAGCCTTGTGACAGTTTCAAGATAAGATGGCTCAAATTATCATCAATTTAATTCAAATTCAGTGACCAGCTTGTTTACAGGAGGAAGTGATTGCAGGCAGAGTCCTGTTTGCCACTATTGTGCCGGCTGCCGTGAGAAGATATAAATGATGACCTAAACGTAACCGTGGTCTGTCAAACTAAAGAGGCTCTTTGTGTCGAAGGCTTAGAATTTGTCAGTATGACTCAGGCTCCATGACAAGACAATTATAAGGACAACCACAGAAGAAGAAAGTGGAGTCATCGTGGATGAAAACAATACAGCTACCAATTCAAAACGCATAACAAAATACTGACTCTGTCTCACCCTGACTTTTCAGATCTGAGGAAGCTCAGAGATCTGACATCTTACTCACATCTGATAAAAGCAGTTTTCAGATGTTTGAATCAGAAATTCTCACTTCACAGGAGAGTGGTTTCAATGCCATAGTTCTGCCGTATCAAAACAGATAGTAAAAAGTAAAAAGAAACCGCTGGCAAGAAACAGACCTGCCACCCGGCCAGTGCTCAGCTCTGTGGTTCAAGAAACACAAAGCAGAGGCAGAGGGGATTAACACGGAGCTGTAACCGCACTGCACTGATCATCAACTGGCCTACGTCCAAACCTCCGGTCTGGACCACCAGCCGCAGACTCCCCACTCATCACGATAACCACACACACGCAGACATGTGTTATCAGACATCACGGTAGTGAACTGCGGATGGAACGTACACTGATTCAGCCGGAGGCCAAGTCAACACCAGCTACTGACGACATAACACTTGCAGCGCACCCACAGCGCGTGAAATAAACATTTTCAAAGACAAAATTTTATGAGTTTTGAGTTTTGCAGGGTTCTTTTGCTGGAGTGCAGACAAACACTAAATGAAAAAGAAGCAGAGATTTTTCTGCAGAGTGCACTTCTTTTTTTAAAAAAAAACTCTTTACAGTAAAGCCATTTGATCCTGTGTTAACAAACAAGACTTTGGCAGATGCAGTATTTTACCACATGACCTTTAGGGCTCGAGTGGGAAGGGGCAAGAGGAATGACCGTAACACTATAACCTGCGTGTTCGTGTGAGAGGTGTGAGCTCAGATGGTTAAATATTCAAGTGAAACCAGAGAATGTGCTTTACAACGTGCGGCCTCTGACTCACACCTGTGCTGCATCATTATGTGTAGTGTGTATTCATACGAACAACGGTAAATCTCTATGTATGAGTGAAGCGATCATCTTACTTTAGCTTAAATAAGCTTTTTGTTTTTGCATGTGAATCTGTGGAAACTGTCTCTTCTATCAGAATATACAATTTATACTTGGTTAAAGTCAAATATTGTGTGGTTGTGGAGAACGCTTGAAACACACAAGTGATCATGCTCGATGTGAGATCACGTTTATAAAGAGACCATCAATGAACCGTAGTGTCTTCCGGCCTAATATTGAGTGGTGAACTTATTTCAAATCCTTTGCGAGTTTAAACACTCCATAAGCCCGTCCCTCAATACATGCCCTCGCATCCAGGAGGATAAGCAGAACCCTTGAAGACGGGCCGGTTGATGACGCGATTCCCCAGCGCTTCTGTCCGCGTTAGAGTGTAACGATAGGAAACAGCTCACAGGCAGGGAGAACGGTAGCTGCTGCTGGAGTGGAAGCTGTCCGCTCCGATGTGACACACCGCATCAATCAAAGAGGCAGCCCCTGAGATGTTGTGACAGACTCACCCCGAATGCCACGGCCAAAGATACACGCCATCACATGCGCAAAGATGCTGGACTTCCGTTTGACCAGCTACAGTTTACGTCAGTGAAATACGTGCTCAGAGACGCTTGAGATATTTGAGTGATAGACTGCACATACAGCTCAGTGACATTTGAAACCATTAAATTTAACAGCAACATAAGGCAGATGAGTACACTGGATGAATGACTTGCTGGAATGAGTGATATATTTAAATCGGCGATAATGGTCTATTTGGCTGCTTCTCACAACTATCATCATCTTTTAAAGTTACAGTGCAGGACTTAGATGTAAATGAGCATCCATGATGTTTCCTCCCTTGCACACATTGCTAGTTAAGCCAAGCTGCCACTCACCTTTTTCTTGTCTCTTTTCAAAAGTATAACTCAATTAATTCTCCTCTACTGTTCACCCAGTTTCCTCACTTTGCAACTGTATCCAGTAGGAGCAAATTCATACGCGTTACACACAAGGCCTCCAATATTATCAACCTCCAAACACCCAACATCTCAGACCTCAGCAACAAAGCCATCACACCCAGGGCACGCACCATAACTCATGACCTCAGGCACCCCGTCTACCCATTCTTCACACTACTACTACCATGTGGTCTCAGATACAGACCTCTACCCTGGAGACAGGCACATTATGGCACAAGTTTTGTTCCCGTCTGTGCATAGGTGTATATGTTTAAATAAATGTGTATGTGTTGTGGATGTTCTCTGTATAACAGACTTCCTTCCAAGACGATAAAGAATCTATCGTTTGCGCCAAGTGAGTCTCTTTGTATTTGGCAGTGTATCAAACTTTCAAGTCTGGCATCTGTGGAGACATTTCCACAGACACAAAGTACTACAGCTACAGCAGCTATAATGTTGTGTATAGTTACAAATGTAACTTCGGTTCCATGAGTTAGTCGTCTCTGGGCAGGACAAATTAACTGAGTCTAGGAACCGTACAAGAAACATTTCTGGTGCTTTCCATTAGAAAGTTTTTCATTGATTGGCATCTGTTGAGACATTTCCACAGAGATAATGTAGCCTACAGCAACAGCAGCTTTAATGTTTGGTGCATAGTTACAAATGTAACTTGGGTTGTATGAGTTCATCATCTTTGGCCAGGATAAATTAAACAGAATCTACCAACTGCACAAGAAACGTTTCTTATTCACTGAAGTGTCTTTTTCTTGGTTGTAGTTTTAAAAATTAGGCAACATCTACTTTAGCTATTTAGCAGATAGAACATACGAGATCTTGTGAAAAGTATTTTTGTTAGTTTGTGTTTCTAAATGAACTCAGTCCTAACATGTGTATGGCTGTGTTTTAGATTTCCTGGAATATAGGGAAGATTGGGGGCAGACAGATAAATAATAAGAACACAAATCTCCTCCCGCGGCTGGGTCTATTAAATCTGTAAAGAAGACAATCACGATAAACAACATCAAACGCTAGCTTTAAACAGCCATGATGTTTTTCAGAAAATAATTAAAATTTCAGGCCCCTCATCATGTTATTTGCTCCATCCATGAGAGGCCTTCTGTCACATAAAACACGCGAATCTGGGAGTTACATGACAACGTATTGCAGCTGTTCCCTCTGGGGTTATAAAGGTTATGAATGTTGCAAAATGAACATAGCATACGTTGTCAATACATCAGTGTACATTCCTCTCATCGTTTACACATGTGGCTCTGAAGCACCTCTGTTACACTGAGGTACAGAGTAGAACTGCTCTAATCTCCTTTGTAAACAGCAGTGAGTGGTGTGTGTGTGCATGTGTGTGTGCATGTGTGCGACCCCAGGAGGCAAACCAGACCCCAAACTCACCATTCATCTTCCTCTCATGAGGAAACAGCAGACCTCCCTTTATCCCTTTCCTGCTCCTCGCTATCCCTCCATCCTCCTTGAATATTTCACCACCTCTCACATCTTTACATTCCCTCCCACCTCTTCCTCATGCACCCCTGCGTTTTCCCCCATCCCATCCACTAATGCCCCCAGCCCGCTGTTCTTTTGTTTTTACTCCTTGAGCATAAACGCAAGGCTTGGCTTGCTGTCAGCGGCCACATGTGCTTGTGCGTGTAAATCCATGTTACACTTGTTTCCGTGTCTGTGTATTCCCTGGTGTAATAGGGAGGAACTGCTTGCTTCCTCCATAAACACCTCAGTGGTATGCAAAGGATCTAAAGCAAGGGCCTCTGACTCCTTTGCTCTCTTTAACCACAGTAAAAATGAGACATGTTGCTGAAAGGTTTTCAATAAGTAATCTGGGAAACTGTGTTCCAGCACTGAAAGTGTAGAAAATTTAAAGGAAAAAATAACTATAAATTCAAGGACTAAATAAAATAATTTGCCATTTAACTTCTTACCATGAATAGCAGCTTGCTCTGGTCAAATTGAGATCAAACTGGGATCAACCTATCCAATTTGCTTAATAACTTAAGCAAGGTTAGCAACCATAGCCATTTTTAAGGACTAGAAAATGATATGAGAAAGTGCCTGTGAAGGATCTCGTGATCCAGGTTAATGGTATTTCCAAAAAAAAGCTAAAAACAAGTAGCCCCTTCAAATCTAAAACACTAGTGGAAACACCTTGAAACTGGAGTCTCTGGTCAATATAGGACAGTGGTGAAGAAAAAAAACAGTAAGTGTCTGATCATTAACAAGACCCTATAGTCCTGTGAGTTCCTGATTGAGTAACACCCACAGATGCTCCTATTTAAACCCCTACTCCACACCAGTCCTGTAAAACTGCAGAAGTTACTTGGATGAGTGGCAAAACAGTCTCTATGTCCTCTTGCCCTTGTTTTGCTATTATACCATAGGGATTGAACGACCTTGGATTTTTTTGAAGTCGACTCATATGTGATAGTCGAGTCGACGTCGACTAGCAGATGACGTTATACATAAAAAAAAAACCACCTAAAGTAATGCTTTACAACAATGAACAATCTATGTTCCTGACCTGAATATATTGTAGCGTTTCACGCAAACAAAGCTGTGGAGGCTTTTCTGCAATGCAACGTAAGATTGAACAGGGGCTGTACACCACATCAACACCATATGCGGCTCTCGCACTCGAGAAAAAAAACAAAACAAAAACCCCACCTTCGATACCACAGCAACAGTGTAAACTAATAGAACACAACAGAACCTAACATAAACAATATGTCACATCAATACTGTGCGCTGCAAACTTACTAGTAATAGACAATGAAATTCACCATCAAGTTAGTGCATCCTCCTTGTTACCTCATGTGAGTTGTTTATTTACTGCTGTCGAGGGGATTTGGCCCGTTCCTCTGTTAGCTTTAGCGGATTCCTTTTTTTAGATGAGTGTACATCGCAGTAGTAGTACATTTGTTGTATAGACTTACATATTCTCCGCGTCACGGTGGAATGGTCTTCATCTTTAGTTAAGTATTTGACGTAAGCTCCTCACCGGTCTTCTTCGTGTTGTCATTGACATGTGATCGACGACTTGTCGACTCTATGACATGGAACAGCAATCAAGTCGACTAGTCGGTAAAAACCCTACTATACCAACGGGTGATTCACCAACCAGCATGCATTCCATTTCAACAAAGTAGGTTGGGTAACGTTACTGATTTGTTTAACTGATTAAAATAAAGTGGCTTATGCTAAAAAAAAACAAAAAAACTCTAAAATTATGAATTGCAATAAAATATGCAACCTTTTCTTATTATATGGACTTATGTGTTCTTTATAATGAACCCTGTACAGTAGACATAAAAAACGTATGTACTGTACTGCACTGTACTGACATATGGGCAAAATGATCTCCCTTATGGCCATTTAATTATTGTGCAAATGTGATTTATCATGAACATTTTTCTAAACTATGTCCTCTGTATCTAAAAAGGAGATAGTGGACTGCATGTTTGCCTGGAAAGGTAATAAATCATAACATAATTTAGAGTTATTAAACTGGCTGTTCAGCATCTAACTGACACACAACCTACTACTGCAGTATTTCTTACACAAACCTCACTCATACTATAAACATTGACCAAAAGAAAAGAAAAACACTGCAGCTTGCCAAACCTTGACATACCACTAGACCATGTGGGTCTACATGAATCTACTGCTCATCAGGATACTTAAACAATATGGGCTTCCCTGCCATGTAAGCAAGCATTCCTCAAGCGTTGTACATGTGCTCTCATCCTCGTCCGTGAAAACAGCAAGAGAGAGACTGTTTCAAGCTAGAAAACCGATTTTCGTGTCACTGAAGTATAACTATCTGAGTGATGTTGCACAGAAATTGCTGAGAAGTGTCTTTTCAAATGACATGAGCCAAATACACACTTGCATTATTGTGATTACACATACAGCAAAACAACTGCAACAAGCAGTCGAGTGAAATGTAGCTTTGATTTAAAACACAGATAAGCAGCAAATATTGAGCTCCTGATCAGAATCAAACATTACAATGTCAGATCCCAAAAATACAGGTGCACAACAGCCAGGCATCATCATCTACAATGTTCTGCTGGGAAACATTTGGACCTGTCATTCATGTTACTTGGACATGTACCACTCACCTAGACCAGATTAACCACCCCACCCTATAGCAATGGCACTTCTTGATAGCAGCAGCCATTCCCAGCAGAGCATTCAGGAACAACATTAGGAACAACTTAAATAAACATGAAAAACTACACAAGGTGTTGACCTGACCTCCAAATTCCCTAGATCCCAAACTGATCAAGTAGCTGTGGGATGCACTGGAACAAGCCTGATCCACAGAGGCCCATCCCCTCTATCTATAGGACCCAAAGGCTTTCACTAAGAACATTAGGTTGCCAGACACCACAGGACACCCTCAGAAGACCATTCTCTGAAGAGTCAGAACTGTTTTGGAGGTACAAGAGAGACTTACACAATATTACGATAGTGGTCATAATGTTATGCCTGACTACATGATCCTCTAACAGACATCTGTTTCCCTCCTGAGGTGAATGGACCCTGAAATGGATCCTACTAAGCCAGAAAATGACTCACAGAGCAAAATCAGCAAAGCAATGGGTCAAACTTCTGACTCACGGCCCCTTTATAACCCCTCCATAACCTTTAACAGTCCACAATGACCTTCTCGTGACTTTTTGTAGTGGCTTAATAACCCCCATGCAGGCCTGGGTGAGAGAGACAAACCTGATGGAAATCTGATATCTCGTGCTCACTCACTCCGTAACTCTCTCACACACATCATCTAGCTCTGAAAAACATGCAAGTATAATGCACTCGTAAGTATTCAGACATCTAACGCGGACACACTTGTGTACACATACACACACACACACACACACACACACACACACCAACTGATGTCTGAAGGCCACTTTTCACTGCAAGTGGAAAGAATAAGACGGATAATCACACGCCATGTTTATTTGGCCTTCGATTCTCGTAAGTTATACCATATGGGGGAAAGTGTCCTAAACCACAGTCAAGTAGGTACACGTTCAGCTGACATTACCAGAACAGGAAATAAAACATTGCCATCTGTAATGTTTCTGTCATGCTCTAACCTTTAAAGGAACACAGAATAGCAAAAAAAAAGAACAAAAAACATCTGAACGGAAACACAAAATCCCCAACACTGGCTTCTGTGTACAGGACAAATATTGAGGTAATGACTTTAATTCCTTCAACATTTTGTCATCTAATTTTTATCCACTCTCCAAACAGCCTTTAACGTAATATTGCTTATTTCCTGAGCTGCGTGGAGCTTCTGCAGTCAGACAATTGTTCACCGGTTTTCAGATATGAAACAATGGTTACTGAAGAACAGATGTCAGCAAAATGTCCTCTGGCCAGACAAAATCCACCGGTCAACACCTCAACGGAAGCAGGAGACGTGCATGCTTCCGGTTATTTTCACTGCCCTTATTACCATGAGATCACAACTTAATTACATGTTAAATAACGTGTAAATATCTAATCCCTGTAACTCCTGTTTGCACTTTATCCACTTATTCACTTTATTCATACAGGCATGTTTGTATTCTCTATGGACGGTTTAAAATGTTTCAAATACTTATTGCCTAGTTTTTGTGCATATTGTATTTTCCATATCATGCCACTCACATGTTCCTTCCCCCAATGACAAATAAAGTTTCCTGAATCTGAATCATTCCGTCGTCTCCAGACAACAAAGCCTGTGGTCAAGCTGAGACCACTTCAGTACGATGAGCAATTTGATGTTGCTGTCACCATTCAGTTAGTATATACACCAATCAGACCTACACAACCCTAACATTGTGTAGGTCGCCATTGTGCCTCCAAAACACTTGTGACTCATCAGAGAATGGACATGAGCCTTCTGAGGGTGTCCTGTGGTGTCTGACAACAGACTGTTGTTAGTGGGGGTCTTTGAGGGAAGGGTGCTTTGTGCATCATCCCACAGATACTTGATCAGTTTGGGATCTAGGGAATTTGGAGGCCAGGTCAACACCTTGTGCTGTTTTTCATGCTTTTTTAAAAGTTGTTCCTAAAACATTTTTGTGCGTGTGCCTGTGTAAGATTGCACCCTGCTGGGTATGGCTATTGCAATCAAGGAGTGTCATTGCTATGGGGTGGGGGTACCTGGTCTGGTCTAGGTGGATTGTACATGTCTAAGTAACATCCACACAAATGCCAGGTCCAAAGGTTTCTCAGCAGAACACTGAATTGTCACAAGATGGCCAATACTTCTCCTGTTAGCGGTTTTAATGTTTTGACAGATTGTTGTTTTTTGGACCCTGTATGGCAAAGCATTATGTGAGACCTTATAGTTTAAAGACATCACTCAGGTGTTCAAGTAAATCTGTAGCTGCTGTTTTGACGAAGTGCACATGGACTTATTGAATATACAATATATCAGACATTTTATTTTATCATATTTTACCATCAGACTTTCTTGTGGCTGCTGCATAAATAATACTTTTAGGAATGTATCTCAATAAAGTTAGCTATATGATGAAGAGTTAGCCACGAAGCATGCTCCAGTTCACAGAGAACCACTACATGTGAAGCTTAAGGTTTCCAGCTGTTTTATTTCTCTTATCCGTTCTGAGGAGTCCTACGTGACCGCGGCATCACTTAGTTTAGGGAACGTACGTTGTGACTTATTTTCTGGCTAAATCTGTGGTCGATCTCCCGTTCCGCCTCTCGCGCTCCGCGGATAAATTGTCCTGACACAAAAGAATAACATTTGAGAAACCTGTTATGTTTCATGCCTTGGTTGAATTATGGGCGAGCTGAGATGGAAAAAACCCGCTGTGTGTAAACCGGTCACTCACTGAATCTATTATTCAACCGAAGATACCCTGATTACAGCACTTCACGCCGAGGCCGAGCACACAGGGAACTGTCAACGTGCAGTGAAACACATGGGAAGCTTCCTTTAATGTCAACACAGCAAACTGTCATCAAAGGAACCATAACAGGGCTGACCTTACACATGAACATGGAGAGTTGCTGGAGACCATGTAGAAAGGTGTCTGCAAAGACACACTAGTGATGACTTTTGTCCAAAGAAGCCTTGAATAAAGGGCACCCTACTCTATCCTGTTTTATTTAGGAGCTTTGTGATTATTCTCCTTTCTCATTACCAGCTATCTGATGCTTTATTATTGTTTTACAGACAGTTTTGTTAAAGAGTCACAACAGTAAGTTAGTGTCCTTAAGTATGCAGATGCTTTCTGAGCTTCATTACTCGGTTTCTGCGTCCACAATTAATTTCAAATCCATGTAGACAAACACGTTGCCTGTTTCCCGGGACACTAAGAATATACCAACCTAAACCGAAACTTTTCTGCCGCAAATCCTGCACCTTCCAACATCAGCTCATCACCAATCAGCTCAAACAAGCACTTTGCAAAAAAACAAAAAGCACAGCAAGCCCCGCAAGTGACAGCTGCAAAAGGATGCACAATTATTTCCGTAATTGTGTTATTGTCATAAGCCTCTGTGCTCAAGATAGTACGGTTTTTCAAATCCGAGTCTTATTACAGCGGTTGCGTCATTTCTGCATGCGGTTGCCACACAGCGAGAGCAGAAGTTGATTTGTCTTCTAAATCTGGAGACAATTAGCTGCTGGAACAGAAATCAAAATGCCAGAGCTAGTCATAATGTAGGTCTAAGGAAGACAGATTTCAGCTACACAATGGTGTTTTGACAGGAGGCTGGGAGAAAGAAAATAAGAGAGCGCTTGCCTTCTCTCTCTTTACAGTGTCCTCTCACTCTCTTTCTCTTCTCTGCTCCCCGCTTTCCCACATCTGTAGAACAGGTTGTGCTGGTGGTGGATGGGTGAGATTAACCCCTAATAAGACTCCACATTAACACCTCAAAGCTCTACTCTGTCTGCCTGTCTCTGGTGTGATGAATTAGCTGCTGAAAGCTTTGTGGCACGAAATAAAGCAGCAACACACACCTTGTTCATGTCATGGAGAAGGGACGATCATAACCTGAGTATTTTAGCCTTTTTTTTTTTTTTTTACACACACTCACTCAGATCTACCTACACACAATTTCTGCGAGAGTTAAGCTTTTGCCCCGAGCCAGGTCATATCTCCCGTGTGAGAGCAGGAACATGCGGTGTATTAAGATTTCATGGTGCATTTGTGCCTTCAAATTCAGTGACCCATGATGGAAAAATGTGTCCACGCAGGCTGAGGGCCACGGGCAAC
Organism: Planiliza haematocheilus; assembly: GCA_005024645.1. NCBI lineage: Eukaryota > Metazoa > Chordata > Actinopteri > Mugiliformes > Mugilidae > Planiliza > Planiliza haematocheilus. Next base: position 3,126,972 of record SRSE01001388.1, on the reverse strand, counting down.
ACAGGGGAACACACGCACACTCAAGAAACGCCACATAATATGAGAAGAAATGCACAAAACAAGCAAAAAACGCAAACAGTTCCAGGCAGAAACAGCAGATTCCTTCATGAGGAGTCATACTGTACACACATTTAAGCCACCGCGTGCACCAAGCCTGGGGAGGTGCAAAGGTACATTTATTTTCTCACGCATGGATGGACAGGTCTCGTAGAAGGGCCTTTATGGATGCCACCTGTCCACATGGGGTCTGATAAACACACCAAGGTCCTGCCCTGTTTAGATGAATCAGTCTCTGCGGCTGTTAACGCACGGCACCGACCTTTTTCTCTTTACTTTGACTTCCCGCCACGGCCCCTCCCTTCCTCACCACCAGCCCACCCAACACACTCTCTCTCCAGCTCTTTTCTCACACACAGGGCTGTCCTTGCTTGTGGTGGAAGTTATCCATCACATTTTTCATTCCATCTCTCCACAGAGCCCCCTCACACTCACCTCATCCCTCCTCATCACATCTGCCAAAACATTTCTCTCACGCTTGCAGAGCCGGCGGCCTCCCCAAAGACGTCTCACCGTACCGACGCGATGCGACTTCTGGGGTCGACCATCGCTCCAAATCCCAGGATGCCACTTCAGACTTGATTGAGAGTGTTTCAAGGATAGATCACTTGAATTCTATGCGGTCGACGTATTGAGAGGTATTTTGTGGATACATTTGCACGTTTTCTTGATTAACTGATGAATTGTCTATAAAATGTTTAAGCAGCACAAAAGCCAAAGATATTCTGTTGATGACTTTATGAGAAGAAAACAGTAAATCCTCACGAGACTTGAGAAATTACTCCAACAGTGGATCATTTATAATAGTTATGAATTCACTGCTGAACTAAACCTAAATGTAATTTCTGTTAATGTCACATTACATTTCCCAGATGATTTTACAACAGACAAACAAAGACAAACAAATCTATAGTAAACACATTAACTTCTTTTTGCAGGTTACCAGTCATCGAAGAATGTGAAGAATCAAAGCAGTGTGCAGCTTTCAGCTTCTGCCACTAAATTAAGGATATTTCTTTTTTCTTTTGCTGCAACAAAAAGACCTCTTTATGCCGTTGCATCTTGCCATTCCTATTTTCATAAGAGCTTTTTGGTGCATTACTGCCACCTTCTGCTTTGGAGTGTGCATCAGAATGTCATTTTCTCTTAAAGTCTGTTTAGCGTCCGGAGGGGATGCCCCGATTTTAAAGTGGAACATGAGAATGAGGAAAAGATGCTTAAATCAACACCAGCGCGTCCAAGCTGAATTAGAAAACAGAGGTCTTTATTTTACTTATGAGTCTGTGAAGTTGTCTTGTGATGCTGCATGATGACCAACTCTGGATACAGCATACACAAAGATTTAGAGATCAAAACAGTTTTTCGAAACCAGAATTATAAACACAGATAGCGACGAGATATCTGGAACAAATCTCTGGACTGGAATTAGATGCAAAAAATACTAATACTGCATGCCAAGTACGCAGAGTTCATTGGAAACAGGTATAATAAGCTGTGTTGGCCATGCATAGAGAAAGCGCTGTGAAGACATTTGTACCGCTTCCTGTTAGTGTCCTAACTGCCAAATCTGTCTCTGTCTGTAAAATGATTTCCAATAAACGTTCCTGCCAGATGAGCAGAAAACATCTGCAGCTAAAATAAACGCTTCATTTACTAATGAGCCCGTCAGTTTTATGAGTTTTGGCCGATACATGGGACTTAAATGCTTTAATGTGTTTGGTAAAAATAGCATAAATGAGACTGACACAAATGGAAACTATGCTAGCTGTTTCTCTGTTAACCAGTAACTGTCCATGCCAATATGAAACTGAAGCTGAATTCATAACCTCACATGTGTTTGTTTTGTAGTATTAGTTTAGTTAAGAATAGATTTAAAAGTATTGATGTTTGAAAGTAAAATGTTTCTTAATAAACCTAAGATATCAGCTTAGCTTAGTTGATAGTTTTGTGATGTTATAGACTCCGGCCACACTATAAGAATTTTGCATTTCTTTGACAAATATTTTTAATAACTAGCAAAAAAGAGCAAACACATCCTTCAAAACAACAATTTCAAAAAAACTGCCTTTGCAATTAACAGTTCAGAAAAAGGTGCCTAAAAGAGGAGGAGAGTGGTGACTAGGAGAAAAGTGAGTAGATGTAGAAAAGCTTGTGGAGGCTATCAGTGTGGATATTTTATGTTTATCCTACAGACACCCCACCACCTTAAAAACATTAAGAATAACAGAAAAAAACATATTTACATACAGAGGTCTGCAGGATGGACCTACAGGTCTCCATCTTGCTATCTCTTTATAAACTTTCTGCCTTGGACTTGAAGTTCTTTAAAGTTTCCCGCATCTTCTGTAGAGCGGCGTCGTCCTCTTCAACAGCCTTGGAGCACATCTGCTGCACTCGGCTGTGCAGATCCTCCATGGACTTCTGTAATAGGGGCAGGAAAAGGGGCAACAATAAGCAAACATCAACAATGAAGCTTCAATGCATAACAAACTGTGATGCACTTCCATCAGAACCAACAATAACATTTTCAGCAACTACAGTGGCTCCTCTGATGTTATCCCTCGTGCTACCTTTGGGGTCTCTGGGACCCCAAGGGAATGGACAGACAGATAGACAGCATGCAGGAGGGTAGCACAAGGGTTAAGGAGATGCTCTGACTCAGCCATCTAATCATCACAAACTGGCTCCTGTAAAGGTCACTCAAATCCTTCAACCGTTTTTCCTGCTTCAAACACAACTTTGAGGACAAAATGCCCAATACTGTATTCAGCAATTTCAAATATAAACTTTTATGCTATGGGGTAGTGTTGTATAGTGCTAAGAAAAAAAGAGTAGTACAAAAAGTTCAGTTTTTTTTGTTTTCAAGTAAAATGAATTCTTTGTGTTCAGAATAGTGAGCGGACACTTGCACAAGTAAATACATTTCTTGAGATACTAAAATAAACTTCTTAATTTGAGTACTAGAGAAAGACACAGGGTCGTAGGAAAGCTACCTCTGTGATGGACAAGTGGTTAGCAGCTGTGGTAAACACAGACGCCAGGTTGTTGGCTACGGTTCGCCTCTCCTCGTTAGTCTCCTGCAGCACTAGGTGGTACCTTGAGGAAAAAAAAGGCTGTAAGTCTTTTATTCTCAAACAGCAAGCTCATTAATTACACAAACTGAAATAGAGAGCACAGTCGTGTTAAAATGAATTCCCAAATGCTCATTTTACGTTTAAAAGAGGCAGATGTAAACAAATACAACAGTATATCCAGGGCCATACGTCGTTGTTTTGAGTGTCAGCAGTTAACCAGAGGTAGTGAGAATCCTTAAAAACATATAGTTGTTGCTCACTGTTGTTGTGCTGCCTTAAGTTGCTGCAGAGCCTCGTCATAACCAAAATTAACTTTCTTCTCGAGAAGTTTGCGATGGTTTTCCACTGACTCCATCTCTGCTGCCCACTCCTGTTCCTCTCTGGCCAGCTCCTGAACACACACAAACATACAGTATGAAGCAACGTACTGAAGAACATATTTCCCGTGTCACCGTGCAGAACACGAACCATACCTGCATGTCACAATCCAGCCGTTCATCCAGTTTGCGGATCTGCTCTCTCAACTGCTTCAGATCGTTGGACTTGTCCATGATGTTAGAATTCAGCTAGAAGATGAAGACACATAATTATAGAAATGCCACCCTAAATTAGGTTTAGATGGGTCTGTTGTTGCTTAATGCAATATTTCTAAATACAATACATTAGCTTAAAGGTGCTGTTACCTGTTCACAAGATTCCTCCAGACTTAGTTTCATGTTCGTTAAACGACTGTTCTCCTCCTCCACATCGCTGATCAGCTTTCTCAGAAGCATCTACAACACAGAGTGTGTAAAACACTGATAATAAGACACTATGGACATAACAAAATGACTGTAGGCTTTTATGCTGTAAACAATATCACTGGTTCAAAGTACCTGTATTTGTGTTTTATGCTGAACAGAGCTGCTAGTCCCACAATCAAACGCCCTGATCTCAAAATCGTGACCACAGGCATTCTCAGCAGAGGGTGGCATCAGCTTCAGTTTACGTGCCAGCTTGTGGTACTCGGCTAGCTTCAACTCCGCCTGGAATTGGTGGAAACAACGGATGGAAGACACAGAAGAGCAGGAAAATTTACACCAGGAATTTAAAAGCCTACTACCTCCCAACAGAACAGTCCTATGGCTGCTTTTCTTTACATACTAACTAGATGTAAATACAGTACCTTCTCTTTCACTTTGGCCAGAGCGATCTCCTCATTCCACTTGTGCTGTTCAGCATCTTCAAGAGACTTGGTGAGACTGGTGATGGTCTGTTGGAGTTCCCTCTTCTCTCTGTTGATCCTTTCTACATCCGCTGGAGTGAACTTCTGGTTTTGCAGGATGTGTTGCAGTTCGTCTCTCTCATGTTTCAGAGATTCCAGATGACTGACTGGAAAATAGTACAAGTTAAGTGAAAACGTGCCAACGTAAAATGTTGCTGAGTAACGGTGTGAATGATTACTTGTTTATAGCAGGAGATGATCCCCACAAAAGAAAAATGACATAAACAATGCAAAAGATGTCCAGTATGTAAACTGTGCGACTGAATTAATGATGCCCAAGAGATGAAAGCTGACAATATTTTAGCTCTGGTGGAGTTCACTGGTCTCATTTAAACCACAGATGATTTGCTCTTGCAGAAGGTAATTAAACCAAGATCGCTGAAGCTCATGTGAATTGAAATGTTTCGGTACATTGCTCATGTTAATGTTCTCCAATAGTCATTGTTCCAATGTCACGGTAAAAACATCTGGCAAATAAATTCTGACCAACTCATGGCTGCAACAGGTTATGCTTGATCATTGCAGTCACACAACAATCTTGTTCAAAATTATTTTCAGCATTTTTGAAATGTTGAACAACAAGAAAAATGGTGGACATCCTGTGTTTAAAAAAAGCAGACTTAATCCAAATTGTTGACATCGAGTTATTCAGACTATGGCTGAATCAAAGCTGTGTTGTTTATATTTACCAGTGGTCTCCAGCTCATCTTTCAGCTCTGAAGCTTTGTTCTCCAGGTTGGCTTTGAAAGACTCAAGGCTGCTTCGATAACTCTGGAGTTTCTTCAGGTCTGTCTGCAGCTTCATTTTTTCCATCTTCTTGGTCATTAGACGGTCCTGTCCAGGAAGACATTGGAAGACAATATCTGATTTGTTATTGTTCACACTAAAAAGTTCAATTTTATTGACTTAGTCCCGTCAAGCCTTCAACTTACAGCCCAAAAGGCAAAAACTGTTTCATGACAGCACTCAAATTTTCTGTTTCCACTGAGAATATTACTCTATAGAGTGATATAAGAGGATTATAAAGCATTATCAACACACAGGCAGATGTGTCAGTATAAAAATCTTACAGTCTGACTCTCTTTCTCCAGTCGTTCAACCTCATCAGTGAGTATTCTGTGCTTCTCCTCCATCGAGGCCAGCAGGGCTTCATCAACATTGTACAGCTTCTCTGTGAACACAAACATTGTATGCATAAATTGAAAATATTAACTGGGTTCACAATATGCACACATATACACAAAGATCTAATAATTATTAAAATATAATTTCAGAGAAGTGCCGTGCTTACTCAGTTTATTGAGGAATGATTCGTCCTCAGCATCAAATGTGTCTTCACCCTGAATGAACTTTGAGTATGTCTCAACAGTGTAGTCCAAGAAGAGCTGCACGGAATCACAAAGAAAGCAAAAATAAATAACAACACACAAATGTCAATATTTAGACAGAGGAACTATAAAATGTTCAGTTCTGACTCAGTCAATCACACAGACACAACAGCTGTATGGCATTGTAATGCACTATAACAGTAACCATACAATATGAAGGTCTTGTGTAGGATTTCCAATAGCAGATGCAAACCTTGTTATATTTTGTTATACCTTGTTATATTGAGCACCTTCCTCAATGTTGTCACTGTCTTCACAGAAGTCACTGAATAGCAGCTCCTGCTGACTCAAACTCCAGCAGATCTGACACACAAACACAGAAAACACAGATTTTAACTCATTTCATTAAAAGAAAAATTAACTTATTCAGTTATTTTTCTTTTTTTTTGTGCAATACCTGACAATGAACCTATTTTTAGACAGTAACGCCCCATTGCTTTAACCCAGTGTAGGTCATTCCTCACCTTGACGTTATCAATTAGCCAAGTGAGAGCACCCAGTGCCTGAGGCCAGGTATGAGGAGCTCCAACAGAATACATAGAGGACTTGGAGAGAACAAACGGATACCTTAAACAAAAAACACAGAGAGAAGTAAATGTTTCTGGAACTACAAGAGAAGCCAAATTAAAAGCTGATGACAAATAATATTCTATAGGTTTTTATTTATTCTCTCAACAGAAACATGAGTTGCTAATACAACAACATGGCATTTTACCTCAAGCTTTTTAGGATAGCTGGAATCTCCTCCTCAACTTTTGAGTTTGGCAACTCAAAGGTTGGGTCTAGCTGGCGGTAGATGAACTCAAACATCTTCACAAACTCCTTGGTGGAGGGGGACTGGAGGGTTTTTGATGACAAAGTGCCAGGAAAACCCTGCTCTGTCAGGAACTAGAAAAATATAAGTGAAAAATGTTATTTGACAGAAGTGTGGATTCTCATTCAGACTACAACTACATCTTTACTAGGCAGCAAAATCTGTTACAATAAAGATAAAGCTATAATATTATTTAACTCTTTCAGATTTGTCCATAGTTAATTAATCAATTACACAAACTCAGTTATGTGGTGCTATAACAGTGCTCAGCAGTTCCGGTAAATGAAGTGTATGTTGCAGTCTGGCTCAGTGAGATTTTTGATTCCTCCACTGTGGGGCAGTAAAGTTGAATATATTTATAATGCTTGCGGTTAAACATAAAGAGGGGAGCAATGCACAAACAGAAAAAGGCTTTTGTGTGTACACAGATCGCACAGAGTGAGAAATCACTTTTTATTTTTTACCTCATGTAGCTGCCTGATGCATTGCTGAACATAAGATTTATCATGTAAGGGTCTGGCATCTTTGATCTTCTCAGTTCCTCCAAACCCTGACATGGTGCTGGTGCGAGGCATGTTGGCTCCACTAGTCCTGTAGTCAATTTATTAATATGACAAATATAAAATTGATTATATAATTTGCATTTAAATAACTGCATACAGAAACGAATTACTGGAAAAAAAGACAGATGCTTGCTTAATGTTTTGAAGTGTAACTGCTACTGTGACACTGGTTTAAATCAAGAAACAATTTTCACGTACCTGGCACCAAAAAAGCTGGTACGCCTTTCAGAGGTCCCAGATTGTGGTTTGGATACGCTGAGCTTTCCAAATGCTGGCTGTTTACTGTGAAAAAAAAGTGACAAATGAATGAATGTGTTCCACTTTCTGATTTACATTTGGACAAATTACCATCACTCCATCATCCTGTTTCTGCGCATCAATCCATGATCAAAATAAAGCCCAAATCTAAAATAGGAAGGCACTGTTTATCTGTAGTGCTATAGGGAATTGTATTAAAGTAACCCAGGATCTTAATCTGTTTGTGCAGATAGCAATCTCTGATTAATTTGATGAGTTGCTATGTGAAGTATACAAAACAAAGAGATCGCCACAACTCGCTGTATTTCATTATCATCCTGCTGCTTGAGGCTCCCTATATGAAACCCCCTTAGCTACTCTGTGGCTGCCATACTAATGCAGAACTAATACTGAACTGGAGAATAAAAGATTGAATTAACTTTAGAGATTACTGGTGTCTTTATTATAGGCCAAGTTATTTTACACCAACCTCTGAGGCGTTGTATACACCATGCTCATCCTGTTGTCTTGCACTCGCAACGGCAGCTCTGAAAGTCTGCTGCCTGTTGCTCGACTCATCCTACCGCTGGACACAAATTATTAAAAAAAAGAAGAAGAAAGAAAGAAACAGAGATCGTTGGTAAATGTTGATAAACAGTTTCGCAGTCACACATAATACATAAACCGTATTGAAGTGCAATAATAACGGATTCTTTTACATGTCAATGTCAGTGGGTGTGGGTACAGCAACCTAACGCAGTGTGTCAGGAACAGTGTATGTTTACGTAATAGCCAAGGAGGTGGCTAATTAGCGGCGTAACTACTATAAACTTCCATTAAGCTAACGTTTAATAGTCAAAACTCTACATTACACGTATCAGCGTAATATGATGCCAGAAAGTATAGATGTCGTAAAACAATTGGTGCTGTTGGTAACGGCGTATAAACTAACGGTAGCTAGCGTTAGCAAACAATAACCGCTCGCTTACGTTAGCCAAGTTACCAAAACGGTCACTTTTTGCGTTAGAATGTTGTTAGTTGATCATTAACATTATTGCAAAACGTATTTAACTGTTTTTCTAACGAACTGTATACGTACCGGTCCATATTTCCCTCGCCGACGGCTAATTCTTACAAAATGAATATCCAAACGTATTTGTAAAACCCGCCGAAAGAATACAAAATACCGGAAATGGAAGAGCAGCGGTGACGTCACCAGAGTACGGAAAGCCAGTCCGTCCATGAATGCTTCGCGCAGACGCGAACAGACTGTCCCATACATAAACAACATTGACTGTATAAATAGATGAGCTGTTCCTTCTGTTACTTCCTAAATCTCGGAACGGGTGTATGTAATTTCAAATGTAATCTTAAAAACTGTATGTAAATGAGTCCACCCAGTGTAGAATATTTACACAACCTATGATTTATAATCCTGAGTGTCTGACAGCTGGTAGCCTAGAAAGTGATTTTAAAAGCCATAATAAAAAACATAATAACAAAAAATAACATTTATTTAACCCAGAGCTGGGTGTTTGGTTGTGACAATGGGGCCAAAGGATGCTGTGGCAAAAGTTCAGCAACAGGTTTGAGTGAACTAACACAAAGCTAGTCAAAAGTATTTGATTCAGTCAAATACATGCTACTTAGTGTAATAATGATTACACTAACGGAATGATACGTTTAAAAAAAGAAACTTTCCCCAGGAAGTGTTGGACAGTTCTTCTGATAAGGTATTTTGTATTGTACTGATTAATAATCCTCAGTGTGTGTTACATGATTAGCATACATAGCCTAATATAGGAAAATCTGATGGAGCTAAATATGACCATACTGCATCATTTATATATTCTCTCATTCTCGTGACCCTCTTAGTCATTTCAAGCTTGTCAATGTTTCAAAAGGAAAAGATCAGATTAACACTTGGAGCCGACAAGTGACAAAGAGAAGTAGAAAATTTATTGCAGTATTTGTTCCACCAAAAAGGGTACGAATCCCCTTTCCTCTTATTTCTAGGGTGACCTAATACAACAAAATCTACATTTACAAAATATCCTCCTGTAATAGGCCACATATACTGCATGCGTAGTTCGAAATAGAATAAATTATATTCAGAGGACTCTGCCATTGTACAGCATGGACAAATAAAAGTGAACAAAAATAAAAATTCTTATTTTTCTTTTTTTTTCCTTCTTTTTTTTCCAAATATCTAAAAGCTAAAAGGAAAAACCATCAGGGTGCTATTAGTATAATAAACTCCAAAAACACTTTAATAAGAACATCAAAAAGACTAATTTCCAACATTCACTTATGTTTTATTCTTTTTTTTACAACTTTTTTGATATAAACATTTTAATTTTTTGACGTGTTAAACTATTATACAGAGTAGAAATGAGCAACTGGAATCTGCTGCACAACAGCGAAGGAGCTCCCACAACAATGTTAACAAAACATTTCCCTCCAGGTCTCTTTTCTGATAGCCTTTTAAGGGACAATTTGGGTGAATTATTCCTTTAATGCCTTCAGGATTCTATCCTCTGAACTTGTACACAAACAAAACATGAGCAGTCCCTCTAATATAAGTCTTATGTTTTGTGTCATTTTTGCAAGAATAACTCATGTAAAAGTATGTAGTGTCAAATATTCTTGCCCTCTTGTGTTTTCTTACAAAAATGAGGAAAGAGAGGGGGAGGGTAGGAATCCAGTGAAGTTTGGCTGTGTTGTTGGAGGTGGCAGGTTGAGGGGGAGGAGCAGGAGCAGGGAAGATGAAGATTTCAATAAAGTAGAAATGGAGCAGGGGAACAAAAAAAAAAAAAAAAAGGAAAGAAAAAAGTAAAAACATCACACGGGAGCCATTAGCTAGCTCCTCCTTCCCGCGCTGCATACAGTGAGCGTAAAGTCTGTACTACTTTGTTGCTCAGTTTGTGGTTGCTGGTCAAGGCAATCTTCTTGAAAATGATGTCCGACTCCTTAATAGTGTCCACCCAAGGCACCAGTTTGCGGCCATCGCGTTTCTTGGCCTCCGCCCAGGGCCCCGAGTAGGAGCCGGCCATCCAGTGGATGCTGTACCCATTGGAGGTCTTCTGGATGACTCGAGCAATTTGCGGTCGGTCTTTGTATTTGGGACAGCAAAGGGCAATAACATCCATAGCATCCACTGTCTCGCTCATACGGCCGGGATCTGAGGAGTCACCAGCTCGCCTTGACTTTCGAGAGGACTGCAGAGAAAACAGAATAAAGAAAGGTTACACTCATCTCCCACCATGATTTCAATTGAAATCTATTAATGCAACGTGACGTATCCTTCTTACCCCAGGGGTCCTTTCGTCGCCATCACTATCATCATCATCAGTCTCTGGTCCTGCCTGATTGCGTGGACTGGGTCCTGACATGGGGCCGGGGCCTCCAAGAAGGGCGTTTATGGCTTTGTTTCTGATGTTAGCACTGGCAGATGCTTCTCCTTCCTCATCCTCTTCATCTGGGTCCAGATGCTCCATCAGAACCTTGAACTGTGCAGTGAAAAGAAAAGAAACCAACTTTGAGAGGAAGTTTCACACTGATGTCTAACAAGCATGAATCTCTTGAAAAGAAAATTCTTTGTGAACAAATTTTCCACAGATGTCAGAAAAATAAAATCATGTAACTAAGTGAATGTACTCTACTCTTCAGACAATGAAATGTCAGTGAAATTAAAGGCCCTGACTTAGAACCAAACTGGACAAATAACTGGACAAGCAAGATATTAGCAAGTAAGTCTCATGAATTTCGATTACTTACATCTAGGTACTGTTTGACTATCCGCTTTTTTACATCTTCTGTCAGATTGGCGCGAGCCATGTTGTTGGAGATGAAGTCAAGGGTTTGTCGCGGGTGGAACTGAGCGTTGCTTTTTCTGTTCACTGCCTTATCGTACACCTTGGCTGACTCGGTTGGAGAGTACTTCTGAATTTTACTGTTGAAAGACAAGAATATGTTTTGTGTTACAGAGGTTCTGTATATTAATTTAGATAAAAGCTGTGTAGAATTAAAGAGTACGGGGATCTTACCTGTCAGAGAATCCATACTGGTTCTTCAGGTGCTGTTTGAGAACCAGCAGAAGCAGGATGCCCTGAACGGCGTTGGCGAAGTCCAAGAGACCACTGGGATTGTCTGGGAGGAGCCTCATTACTTTCTCTGCATCTTCCACATCCAAATCCTCCAGATCAGATTCAGACTCTGAGCTGTTTGCGACAGGTTGTCTTGACTTTTTGGGCCGCCGTACCACATCGTCGCCATCGTTCTCACTGTTGCTGTTTTGTTCATCGTCACTCCTGGGAAAATCACAATTCATCTTCTCCTCGTCCTCCCCATCTGACGTGTTCTTCCACTCCTTCTTTACCTTCTTCTCCTTACGCCTTGGCTCCTTTAACAGAAGCTGGACAGAAAGGAAAGACGATTTACCAAAAAATTACACACATAATTACATGTTTTTCTTTTCTGGGTTGTGCTTTTGAAGACTCTGAAAGACTGGCTCAATAAACATTTTAGAGGCAAGCTATTTTTCAGAAATGTCCCTCTACCTCTTTGAAGGTTTGCAACAAGTTGCTGCCAGAGACAGACAGAGTGATGTCTATGTGGTGCATGATGAAGAGAGGCTCCTCCTGGCTCTGGTATGGGAAACAAGCAAGGTTGTCTGCGATAAACAGCAGCATGTTTACTTCTGTCTTCTGCAGAAACAAAGATAGTAAAAGAAAGATCGTTAGTCAGCTGTAGGTACAAACTCACAATGCAGTTTTTTTTTTTTTGTTAGGTAGACCTTTTTCACAGAATTCATTTGGGTGTGTAGTGTAGGGAAAACACAGGTGTCTTAATTATAGCTGCAGTCCACTTATGGGAGATGCTGTTTTTGATGGTTCAAAGTCGAGGCTTAGTGGGACGCTTAATGGGACCATCATGTTCATTAATACACCTGTGCTTTTCCTACTGTCACAAGTCAAGAGGTTTGCCATGAATATGGGCTAATTTGAATGACAGTAAAACAGCTGCTTAAATGCATTGCTTCATCAAATATATACTGATTTGAAATCTGTCGTAAGACTCGTCAAGACTCACTGTCAGCAAATGTGTAGATTTTCAATTTTCACCTGGCATGTAGGTGATAATCAGGACATGCCACTTTACACTAATGAGCACTGTGCCATGTTAAGATGAATGCAGGTTAACTCACAGCGCTGTCATCAAAGAGGTTCAGCAACGAGATGAGAAAAGCCCTCCGATGCTGCCGGTTCCCTCGGATCATAGAGAAGAGGTGGGAGCAGAGTGACGAGTGGGTCTCGTCCTGTCTGAAGCCTCGTATGATGGATTTACGAGACATGTTGATGGCCTGCTGCAAACTGTATGACATCTTCATCCCAGCGACTGCCTTCATCTGAGATCGAATAGACGTTGAAAGAGAAGCGTTACCATCTTTCAGTCACAGTAATATTCTCATTTACAGTGTACAGCAAATATTTTAAAATCTCATCAATCTAGGATCAGCTCACATATAATATCAAATTTTATTAGGTGCTAAGATGTTGCTGGATGACTGAGGAGTCATCTGTTGCTCATTCTACAATGAAGGTTGTTAGTGGAAATGGTTTAATAGGGATTTGTTACACGGACACAAATGATTTAGCTAGCTTAAGTCACTGAGTAACAAAACAAACGCCAACTCACATGGATGAAGCCTGTGTACTTCTTGTCAATCTCCACCAGCTGCTGGTCAGCTTTGTTCCTCATGCTTGGCTCTGGGTCTGTTCCCATCGCAATGAGGTAGGGTACACACTGCACAAATCAGGTATTTTTGGTTAACAAAAGTTTAACCCTCACACACAAACGTACATTTTACTGCTGATATTCATCATATTGGTAGATTAGATGCTCTGATTTTTACTTCTTACCTGTACAGGATGAATGAGTCCCTGGTTGAGTGTGAGAGCTATAACGTTGAGAGCAAAGTGCCGTACACTGGACTGGGTGTGGAAGAACGCCTCTAGCACCTGTTTCAGATAAAGCTGCATGATGGAGCTGCTCATTCCTGAAGAGATGTCTCCCATCTCCTTCAGATCCTCCTGTTTGGACAGTTTCTTCCCTACAAGGACACAAAAGACATAGCGTTGATTACATAATACGATGTTATGGCAGACCAATTTAACGATGTTGACTGTGTCTTCAACCAAGTCTTTATATTAACAGAGGACAAAATACCAGAGCGCTGAATCAAGAAGCTGTTTAACTACAGCTCAACTTACATTCTCTGTCTGCTTCCTGCATCCGTGTGTCCTCTTCCTGAAGGTACGTCTGGAGATTCTTGAGGATCTGGATTTTGAGGTTGATGGAGGAGGCGCTGTCAGCCAAGATGCCGTTGTACAAGGTCTTCACCTCGGGCATAAACATCTGGCTGGGATGCATGATCACAAGGAAACCTGAAGAAAGAAGATGACAAAGAGCAAAGCTGCGTTAGAACTAGTAAACAACACCATCACAGTCTACACTATGTCATCTCCACATACTCTAGCACATCTCTGGCCTTATCACTGCTAACAGTTACATCAGTCAAACCTACAATATTAAAAATGTTTTTACCCAAGCCGATGATGGCTTTGGTCTTGACCTCCTCATCATCATGTTTGGTGAAGTATATCAACAGCTCAAGAACTTTCTCCTTGATAACAACCTGCACATAACATACATAAAACACGCAGCTGTGAGATAGATCACATTTTTAATATTCATAAAAGCAGCAGTGGCAGTCTTAGAGTATTGGGGTGGCTAATCTTGTCAGTGGCTCAAAATATAGTTACAGTAACATGTTCTCCAATTTAATGATTACCAAACACTTATTTGCGGTCTTACCTTGTTGGTGCCCTTGAACTCTTCCAGATCAAAATCAAAGTGTCGTGCCAGGGCACCCACAGTGAAGAGCGATCGCAGCAGGAAAGGCTTGTTTGCTACCAACGTTGTGCTGTTAGGATCCTCCTGATGCTGAATCTTCAGCTTGTTAAGTGCACCTGGGAAAGATTAGAAAGTTTGTATCTTTTAAATGTTTTCTGCAGGACTTCTGGCTAGAGCAGAGTCCACATTTACTCCTTTTCCACCTTTGATTAAAAGTTAAAAGGTAGTTACATATTGTTATCACTGTATAACAGTGGCTACCACATCAGAGTTGCTAAGGGTATGTCTCACCATAGAATCTGTTGAAGCAAGCCCACACAAACTTGTAGTTGTGCGTAACTTTGTTGACAACAGCTCCAAGACAGCTCACACAGTGCTGGACCACCTAGAGAAAAAGAAGAAACCCATCAAGACATCTCTGCTTTCACTTCACCTTTCACAGATCACACAAACAAATTTCTAAAAAGCAGCTGGCACTCACAGTCATGCCATATTTGATGATGAGTTTCATGAGGTCTTCTTCGATGGTGGCAAGGAAAGTTTCACTGGGGTGCTCCATGAGAGGAACCACAAGCTCCAAGATCTTTGCCACGTTACAGATGACCATGAAGTCATTGGCAGTCTGCAGGGGAATCAATGCATGAAATGTTCATTATGATTATAAAAAGTCATGTGTGAAGATCACTAAATATTTAATTAGAATAATTTATTTTTACTAATAACTGAGCAGTAACAACTTACGTTACACTTCGTGGTCAGGTAGGGTTGCATGGTCATGGCATGTTTGACCATGAGCTGGGCCCTGATCTTGCTGAACAAGTACAAGGTGGTGATACATGCCACTAGCCGCGTTGAGTTCACCCCCTTGCTCTCTGCAGAGGAAAGAGGAAATACAAACCGTAAAGAAAACATAGATAAATTACTTACATACGACGTGCACAGAAAAAAACTGTCTGAATTTAATTCTACAGAAAAACAACTGACCTAGTAGGTTATTTAAAAAACATGTATACCTGCAAGAGACTCCTCGTACTTAAGGATGTGCTCTACCAGATTGTCAACTAGCTGAACACAGGCCTTCTTGGCTGGCTTGTACGATGCATCCTCTTCAGATTTGAGAAGCTGGAGCAGAAGAGACAACATTCACGGTCAAAATGCTTTAAAGCACGATATTTCCTCACATGGTGAAGCAATTACACAACACTTACATTTTGAAGAAGCTGTTCAAACCAGTCATACCCAGTGTCTCGACACGCTGCAACCTGAAGAAGATAACAAACAGGTTGAGGATTGATAAAAATGTATGTGTTTGGTAAGGTATAAAATGTATTTATTAGTTGTAGAGAGCTGGTAAGTAGCTGGTAAGTCAGTTACACTTACCACATCAGTGATGTTGAGAATCTTTCTGGTCATGGTCTCTTTGTCATGGGCTGGAGTTGGAGTAAACCACAACTTCTGGAATGTCTCATTCACCAGTTTCTATAAGCAACACGAATATCATTTCATCATTAGATCATTTAAACTCTGGGATTTGATAAAACCTAATGCAATATATAGAAACTCCTCTACAAAGATAGATAAAAAAAATAAATTAAATAATATTCATAAATGAACAGCAGTCATATCTCTACACACCACATGCATGAAGAAACAAACAAGCAGCTGCTCCTTACCTTGATACCTTCCTCGTCATTGACCCTGCGGATCATCCTCACACACATCTCAGTAATCTTACTGAAGGTCGGTTGCTCCAGACAGATGTCTCTGAGGATCTTGATCACCCGTTTTCTCACACTGATACCAGTGTCCTGTGCATCAAACATAGTTCAATTAATTCAGTGCCACACAATGTTCTGTAAACATTACATACAAATCAAGACTCATATTTTCATTTACAGAACATTTTTCTGTATTAGTCGCAATAGCATTTGTTTGCCAACAGGTGGCGGTATACGACTGCAATAAAGGGTGAACTTCTCATGAACCCTCCTGAACATTTCCATGACAACAGGCACAACAATTTCAGTGCCTTCACCTCCCAGATGCCAAGTCCAAAGAATAAGTAGGAAGCTTTTGTGTTTGACTGCATTTCAGTATGAATATGACTACTGCATACATCACAAGGATCAGTGTTAATCCTAAACTCTAAACAGCTCAGTTCAATCACATAAAAGCAAACCCGAGACAGCCCAAATGGACCATTTATGAAACTTTTCATTTTTATTTAATCTTTGCAGTGATTCTCTTGTAAATTAAGTGGTCATAAAAAATATTCCCGTCCAAGCACCAGACATCTACAGCACCAGCTGTTCAGTATCACACTAGTTTCAAACAAGATCAGTAGACAAAGAATAGTTTATGAGAATCTTAATGTGTAACTCTAAACTGAAAAAATATTGTGGGAGCCAGCTAAACAATCTCAATGGAGCACTACTCAAATAAAGCTCATCAATACCCTTCAACTGCTAATTCACAGTATGATGATGACTAATGTCACAGCAGTGAGGTGCAAATCTATTTCAACACATTATGTCTTCACTATAAATGGAGAAAGGCATTAAAATAGACATAGGAGTGACTTTAAAAATATCTAACTGCAGCACCACAGTGGGATACTCGGGGTCTGGGAATCACTAAACAACTGAACCAACTTCAACAACACTCGTTTACAAAGCGTGCTATAGTTTCGTAGGGAACATGTGGGTAGCATTTAACTGGCACCTTAATTACTATAGGTCTACTTATGTTTAAGTAACTTACCAGTATCCTCTCAATGAGCATGTCATAGTACTGCTCAGTGAGTTGGGGTCTGCTGAGCACAAATTTGCCCAGCAGCTCCACAGCTGCCTCTCTCACACTGGTGGAGTTGTCCATCAAACGACCATGTACGCCACGCTGCATGTCAGACTACAGAAGAAAACAAGGCCAGTGTCAGTAAACAGCACAAAAAAAAAAAGACTACGAAATAACTTGCACACAAAACCGAACAGCAAGAAAGTATATTTGATCATCCAGGTCTTTGCAAGCATAGACCTTCTCGTACCCTTGCCAGTATGCTGGGGTCCACGGCCACAACCTCAGACAGACATTTCATGGCTTTAGTCCTTACAGCGATGGCACTTTCTCCTAGGACTCGCAAGATCTATTAAAAAAAAAAAAGTATAAAAAATTAATCATTTTCTTTTTTTCCCCACAGTTATCATGTTTCATTGAAAACAAAGAGACCTACAGTAAGGAAATACAAATCGTACCTGTGTTAAATAAATATCAAAGCTCTGGGCGAACGGCCTCATGGAGGCCAAATAACGCACGATCAGACAGGAGTCCTCATAGTCCACAGTGTCAGAGTTCATTCTGGTGAGAAAGGAAAAAGCCGTACAAAATTATTTAAATAGCAGAGAAACTGTGACCGACAGGCGGCTGTGACAACAAATAAGACAGACGGGACGACAGTGCAAACTAGAAAGAAGGGAATAATCAAATACATTACAAATCCTTACTTGAGAGTGGCGAAATGAGCAGGTATGGTCTTAATGATGTTGCGCAGGAACTTCTTGCGCTTCTCAGCACGCTGCATAATTTCACCGGTAGTTTCCATCTCCTTGGCGTGTTGCGGTCCATCCGATGAGTCCTCATCCTTCGGATTCTGGTTACGCATGGACTTCTCAGCTTCTGTGGTCGCGTCTCGGAACCACTGGGCAATGTAAAACTTCCTAGCAAACTAGAAAACAAAGAAGGCCCAGTAAAGGTCTCTGAAAAAATCTTCTAAATATTAAACACTGTATATTTATTACAGAGCATTATATGTTCATATTATTAGAGAAATTAAATATCTGTTTCTGTGTGAGAAGCTTCTGGACACTGAATTAAGCATCTATCTAATTGAATCTAATCTAATCGCATTCAGAATATGTAAAGAAATTTAAAGCTCCAACAGATTCAGCACTTGCACATTCATGTTAATGTAAACCTACCACTAGTGAGGCATCAGTCTCAGCGTTCTCCTCAAGATAGTCTAGGAGAGCCTTCTGCAGCTGCTGGGTTTCATCACTGCCCTGAGACTACATATAAGCAGAGAGAAAGAAGACAGTAGAGTCATGGCAATCCAGTTTCAGCCAAAAAAATAAGCTCTACAAGACATTTTCTGCTCATTAATATGACGTTTTTTTGTCACTACGAAAATCAACAAAGTGAGGTCAACAAATATTGACGTACATTTTGCAGGATACGATCAATTGATTTCTGGTCCATCTTGCTCGTGACTGCATCCTTCCTTAGACGGGCAGCAACTGTGCCCAGATAGTCTAGAGACGCAACCCTCAGAGCCATCTCTGTCTGCTTATTACTAAACTGGTGAACCTGATGGGAGCAAAGACAGAGAGGAAGAGAAAGAAAGAGCAGAAGAACAGACAGATTCACTGTTATTACACTTGGACTGAGAATGACTTTAATTTGCCAAATAAAAAAAACACATCCAGTCATTGGATTTATGTCTAAATAAAAACAAATCTACTGATGCTACAGAAATCCTCAGAATTATTGTACAAAAAAAAAAAAAAAAGATGATTTGCTACAACCCCCCCCCAAAGGGTAGTAAAACTGCCACTGTTATTATCTGGATCATGTGTTCTTGGAAACACTCAAGCACAATTAGCTGCATTTCCAGTATGAAGAAATATCTTGGTTATACTGACCAGCAGTCTACCAAGCAGACTGAGCAGCAGCTCTGCAGCAGGCCACTCTGGTTTGTTCACTGTTGAAAGCAGATCCTGCACAAAGTTCTCAAATAATGGCCGGTAATCTTCTTCTCCCTGCTTGCTGCCACACCTGAGGGAGGGAAAGGGGAAAGAAGTGACAGAGGCAGAAAGAGGTTAAGCAACCAGGAAACATCAGGAACAAAGGGAACGCACAATGACATGGAATGAATGGCAGTGATCATAGTCAGGGACAGAGAGCCGACAACCAGTAAATTAAACTTTGTAAGGCAGAAGATCCAGAGCAGACAATGTTTTGAAAAGTAGGTTTCTACATTGTTTGTGTAGCTCATGTAGCGCCAGTGTGAATACAGAAGACGATAAAATACAACTTAAGTAGAATGCAACACTGAAGTCAAATAAAAATAATGATTACTTTTTGAGGAAGACTGAGAGGAAGTTTTGCGCTGTTCTCATTGCCGTCTCGTAAGAGTTGGTTATCAACACATCTTGATCCACCTACAAAGAAGAACAAGGCCTCTTAAGTATTTATATATTTGTGTTCTTGTTTATAAAAACTGTATATCTGTCGGTGTGGAGGTGTCCTGCATCAGACTGTACTCTCACCTTGGTGTCATACTCTTCGAAAACATCCTTGTCACTGGGGAGGTGGACCACACACTGGATCAGCTGCAGCACCAAAGCAGTAACCATTTGGATGTACAACGGCTCTCCGTCCTGGTCTGAGCTGTTCAGCCTAAGACATAAGAGGCCAGGACACCTGATTAGCGACTATTATGAATAATATCCAGGAAAATAATGGCTGTCGGGTTAGGAGAGCACAGCTTTATACTGGGATATTTTTACCTCTGTCTCAATAATTGTTTTGCAACAGTGACTGGGAAACGATTGATGTCTTATCCCTGCAATAAAAATGTAAAACAAGTTACCTGAAATTCCTGAGGGAGCGTTTGCTGGTTGGCAGTCTGGCCAAAGAGGTAAAGATCTCCTCCAAGATCAGCTGCCGATGCTTCTCATAACGTGAGAACACCTAAAGATACAAAATAATTATCTACAGTCCACCTTCACAGAAAAAACAAAAGGTACACAAAGTAATATACATAACACTTTGAAGGATCATTTTAACTCTAACAAAAACGGTGATGTCACATTTCTTTCCAAAACTTTTGTTACCCAAAAAATATGGCTGTAGAGATGAGTGTTAAATAAGAGTTTAAATTCAGTACAAAAATACTCACAGCTGTAACTAGTTTAATGGCACACAGCTGCAGCTCACTGACATTCTCCACAAAGAATGGAGTGATTCCCATTGAGGAAACCTGGAAAAAAAGAGAGACGAGCATGAGCCATCATCTGGTTTACAATCCAGTTTTTGCCTTGACGGGCTGTTGACTGGTTTCCACCGCTTTTTAGGAGTGTTTCAAGTTTTTACCTGGAGGATGGTGGTGTCCGTAAGTAGCTGGATCTCTAGGAGCTCAGAGATGTTGCTGACAATGTCGCACACTTTGTTGTACAACATGATAATCACACGTTGCTTGTGCGTGGAGCATTTCGCGCGCTTCGCCTTGGAGCTCAACAAGCCACCTAGACAAGTAAGAGTGGAGCATGTTAAGAACATTTTGCTTTTGAGTGCTTCTAGTCATGAATAAAACAGTTCACGCCTTAAACATTTTCTCAGATCTGGAGTGTTTGTAATGCAAAGAAAAAGGCAAGTAAAAATTTGCAAGCACACTGTTAAACTTCTCTTCATTTCCAGGGATCTTGTCATAAACCATACATCAGCCAACACTAATAAAATTCAGGGAAGTCATATTTTACAAGCTGGTCTCAACCCATTGAGTTTAGTCTGATACCACTGTCATTTCTGCCTCCATACAGAAGTGTCTATGATTTTAACAAGAGCTCAAATATTTTTAAAGAGTTTTCTCCGCACACCAGTTTATTAGCACTTTCACATTCCAAACTCATCAATTTAATTTCATTTAACATCACACCGTTGGGGCCAAATCAAATATTAAAGGTCTTCATTGTCACCTCCATGTGGGTCCACCCTGTAGACTGGGTCATACTGTGGGTACAGCGTGTTCTGAAGATGGAACTTGGTGTACTGCAACACCCGCTCTATGACGTCTTCTATGTAGACCGCCTTCGGCATGTGTGAAGAGGTCATGATGTTAAGAGCGGTCAGACAGGCATCTGCAGACTTGGTGACCCTCTCCATTATCAAGTCCCTCCAAAGTCTCTCCTCATCTTCAGCATCATGGTCCTGAAGAAAGATATAGATTATATAGATATAGATTTCTAAAGCGCATCGCCAACTCCAGTCACATTTCCAAGAACAGCCACAAAGAAAAAACAAAAAAAAGGGAGGATGGGAACTTACATGATTAATCAAGGTGGTGAGCTTGGACCCATCTTGAATATTCTTTTCCAGGATGTTCAGGAGCTTCACTAACTTGTCGGATGGAATCTACGGGAACAGAGACTGTTATGAGACCTACACCTGGAGCAGCATCACACATCCACAACAATAAAATCTATACAGTACCCTGCTGGAGATTCCCATGGCCTTAATCTTGGCAGACTCGCTGCCCAGCTCATTCAACTGGTGTTTACCAAGAAGCAGTTCCTGAGGTATCTCATCATCATCTGCTGCAGGACAACACAAAACAAATTATTAGACAAAAAAATACAACAAACTATAACTATATAGACTTTCAAAGCTAACATACCGACAGCAGAACTTGGAAATCAATCAGCACTGATATTTACCCATGGTAGTGAAATCCACATCTTCCAGATTTTCCAGGATGTTGTCGATGCTTGCCAAGAACCTCTTGAATGTGGACGAGTCCATTAATTCTTCTTGTGTCAGCTTAGGTTCATAGGCTTTCCGCTTTTTCTGCTTCTCCTTCATTTTCATTTTTCTGGCAACTAAGGGAGCAAACAAATTTTCTCTTGGTCAGACACCAAAAACATGTCACATTAATTTTGTACTGAAATGCGAAATTTCCAGGAGACGTTTTAAAAGGTTTGTTCACTGACCTTCACTTATGCTAGGCGGTGGCGAATCTTCCTCAGAGGAGTCCCGATAGCGGCTCCCTGACCCTCGCCGGCTGTCTCTTTGCCCGCTTTTCCGGTGTTCCCCTGATCCCCGTCGCTCCCGTTCTTCAAAATCCCAGGATCTGTCTTTGTCTCTGCGTTGTCGCTTCCTTGCAGCTGCAGGTTTAACATAGAGAAGTTAGGCAACAACCTCTTGAAAATAAAACAATAACAAAAGTGCAATGAACAGAAAGATAAAATTTCAAAATCTAAATGTTTCTTTATGGAAAGAGTAGTCTCAACTGTTGGCATATTTTGTGCCAATCAATTCCATTTTAACAATATTAATATTAATATATTAATATTATCAAACAGTTGGGGAAAACGAAAGCATGAGTTGACTCACATTCTCCGTTTGCGTCAAAATCGTCGTCTGAGCTGACCTCAGCATATTTGGGTTTCTCATTTACAGTGCTTCGTTTCCTCTTGTTCATTTTTACCCTTTCACACAGGGGCATTGTTGACTCAATCTCTGCCAGCAGCTCTGGGGGCAGCTCTTTAAGAACTGCTGGGTCCATACCGCCTGAAAATTTAACCACAACATTTTCGAGTTATGTACAGACAATACCTTCATTTTAAGATCATGAAAAATGCAGCACATACAACATGGAGTGACTGATGAACTAAACAATACTGCTTGTGTGACGATTCACAGCTTTCTGAGCTTACTTTTGCCAGACTTCGAGATCCTGTTCTTTCCAGACTTGCTGTGCCGAATGATCCTCTGGATCTGGTCAACGGAAAGCTTTTTGAGAACCACAACTGGCTTGGGCCGCTTCTCAAAGTCTTGCACCAAACCCAGCCTTTCCAGTTTAACCTTAGGCTGGCTCCACGTTTGCCCTTCAGCTGACCCACCGCCATCCTTGTCGCGGTTGATCTGGGGGTGTAAATTAAAAGTCAGGCGTCAGGAAAGCTCTCAAGAAGTTTTCATGGTCAAATATCCCATGAATTAACACATTTTCACGCAATCTTAAACAGAAAAAACATCAGCACCGTTTACAAAATAAAAACTAAAGTAAGATATGTAAATTGGTGAATCTGATGTTAATTTACAGTGTCTTGATAGCAAATACGTAAAGGTATATTCCACTGTTTTTAAAACAATATCCCCAGCTCTTGAATTGTATGCGATACATCGTCAACGCTGCAGTGTCAAAGTAGCAAATAACTGCCACAATGGGTCAAAAACTGAGTGGCAACTGTATGGTTTTTACTCCTCAAGATTTAACTGTTGAGTAGTGTCCAATTAAACAATAATAACATATATACACAGTATATCAGCAGGACCTTTAACATAACAAAGTTCTCATTAAATATATTTATTTGGTCCAGGTGCGCTGCTTTGTGGATGATAAGCTTCAAACACTAAAGGCTGGCCATGCAGTCTTGTACAGTTTGTCTTTTTTTGATCCGACCCTTTCTAGAAGGGCAAGCTGTCAGAATATTAGGTCAGCACATTTTACAGTCATGGGGGCATGTAAGTGTGCGTCACACCATGTGGCTGATGGTAGCTTTTCACTGTGTTGACAAGATAGGCATGGAAGCTTCACTGTAAAGAGGCTACAGACAGTGAGTCCTTCCAGGAAACGTTTACACATGAGGACTATTTTAAAGAACAGCAGTGGAACATTTCTTTAACGTACTTGCTTTAGTTTACACGCTAACAACTTAATAAAACAAAAACAACTTCTACTTATAACAGATGGTTAGGTGTGAGTTAATGCATTAACAGAAGTTTAAAACCAATCCCAGGAATTAAAAAAAAAAAAAAAAAAAGCGTACAAATGGAAAAACAAAAACAAGAGTGAGTAGGGGTGTGATTTGGTTTGATTGGTTGACTGCAGGCAGTGACAGCTGAATGATTGGTAGGTGAGTAGATATTTGGTTTGGGTCGGTCCAGATCACCTTAGGGATCTGGAAGTTCTTCAGTGCGCCGCTATGCCCTCCCAGGAGCTGAGCAGGGAAAGAATCTGGTATTTTAGCACCAGATGCCGATGAGGCCGGTTTGGAACCGTCTTGCCTATTGCTGCTCCGACCGGGGTCTCCAGTAGAAGACGGCCGAAACCCAGACCTATCTCGATCACTTCGGCAGCGAGAGTCAGGGGACCGTCTGTCTCGACTGCCCATCTCGCTCCGATGCCTTCTATCCCTGTCAGATTCACGGTCCCTGTCTCGTCCGTGTTCCCCTCGACTAGATGACTTCGGCATCTCAACCCGTCTCTCTGAGGACTTTTCATCATGACGGTGCTTTGATGACTCCCGACCTTCTCTCCTGCTGTCATGCTTATCAACCCTGTTCTTGATGACTTCCGGCCGCCCATCTGGTTTCAACCGCAAAGCTGTATCAGAACCCTCCACTGCAGCCGGCCCACTAGCTGGTTCTTCAGGCCAGCGTTGGGCCTCAAGGGCTGGGATAGGGGCAGCGAGACAGGGGTCCAGCTGGCCATCAGCTCGGCCTGCCTGCTGTAGGTCGATGCTCACCATGAGGGGAGGACGGCTGGCACCATTCCCAGCTGCAGTAGCCTCTTGCGGAGTTAGTTTGCCAGCGTTGCCCCCTCCTGTTGATCCACTGCCTGGAGCACCTGTGGGGCCACCTGGTCCCCCTGCACCTGGCTCCAGGGGAAAGGAGTCTTGTTTTCGCTTCTTCAGTGGCTTGTCTGTAAAAAGAGACATGAAAGTAAAATAATCGTATCAAAACAACATGCACAGTAATTAACTATGCAGTCATCTATACAGTTCTCTTACACACCTTTATCTTGCACCTCTTTGGAGCACTTCTCACTAGCAGCCTCTCGTTCTATCCTTTCAATTTCAGCAAGGGCATCGAGCTCTGCTTCGTCATAAGGGGAACTGGGAGGCTGCAGACCACTGGCACCGACTGCTTGCTGGGAGACCTGCTGTTGCAGCCGGGCTCCTAGATTTTGCTGGAGAACAGGAACCTGCTGAAAGCCAAGCTCCGACTCCATATTGTCCGAGTTCTGATCCATGCCCGGCATATCACCTGAGACATTAATAAAAACACCAAGGTGAATTAAAAACGGAACAATTTTAATTTTGGTCTGAGAGGTACACAATATCTCTTTTCAGCACTGCTAACTGAAGTAGGGATACTAAGACTTAATGAGTAACAAAACACTGAATCAAGCCCAGACAGAGCGGATACAATATCTTACCTGGAGGATCCGATTCATTTGATTTCACCCTGGACAACTTGAGGGTCAGTTTTGTAGAATCCTTGTTGGGAGAGCTAACAATGTCGTACATATCTTTCTCCTCTTTGACTGTGGGGGGTTTCTTCCTTTGCTGGAGCTGCTTCTGGTCAGGGCCTCCATCCCTTGGTGATGGTGCATAGGGAGGTGGTGACTGGAGAATCAGTGGAGGACGAGAACCCGCTGTGAGGAAGCAACAAAATGTGGAGAAGATGAAAGTTATGAGAACGAAAGTCATTCTTCAGAAGGCACAGAAATCGCCAGCACCCAGAACAAAGAAACAGCAGTTTGGTGGCCACTGAAATTGCTACTGAAGGACGATGGACTATTTAGCAGCTTAAACTTCATATCATGAGCATTTCAGAGACTGAAGACACTTGTCTCTCAATAAAGAAAGGGTAGATGAAGCATATACACTGTAATGCCTCCTTTCCTTTTCCAGTTTCCTTACGTTTGGGCGTTCCATCACTCCCTGCTGGGGAGCAGACCGACTGTGGAGACCTCAGAGAGAAAGATGGGTTCCTCATGGTGGAGTCACCCTCCTGGAAAGCACACAGACAGAACACAGATGTAATCTATCAAGTATGTGCTTAACACTGGACTTTCAACCGGATTCTTAGTTGTATACACCGCGCACCAGACAGACCCACATCATAACAACTTCATGGTGCTTTATCACAAGTAAAAGCCATGAATTAATTGTGCAAATTATTCAGTGTTTGCGTTAGTCGTGCAGATAGCAGTGTTTTCCCGACTATATCTTGCCGTCTCCCAGCATCGCCCCACAGTGGGGAAAAAACTAGACCAATCCCACTTCAAAACCAGTGTTCATTTAGAAAATTACTAACTGCAAAACCAAACCCATTCAAAATGAAGTTATAAACAACGAAATATATCTAACACAAATATAACAACCCATATTTGTGGCTCTGCAGGTTTTATTAAAAAATCCCTTGGTGGTTGGTTAACATTACATAAACCAACTGTAAGAACATTTTGCTTAACATTACTTTTCTTCTTCAGTTTGTAAATTGTCATAATCTGCAGTTACTATAGTTTTTCCTCAAATCTGACTGGTGTTGTCTAGTTGGTACATGATATAAAATGTACAGAGTTTTTATCACAGGCTCTAAGACGTACCTCATTGCCCAGTCGGTGTACAATGTTCATGTAGTCCTCAGTACCATGTCTGTCTGAGTGGTGGTTGGCAGCGTTGGCCATCTGCCCTGAAACTTTGCCCTCGTGGAGATTTCGTATCCCACCAGGAACCATGGGGCTTGCAACAGAAACTGGTACATTAAAGAACAAAAAGGTTATTTTATTATTTTAAATCTTCCATCAGGTTGAGGTTATTCATTAAATTTAAATGCAAAGTTCAGCTGCGTCAGGAATTCCAAGAAAAACACATTGAGACCCAGAACATTACTATACAAAGTAAATGATATTACACTAAACTAACAGACTGCATTGTAAGTTCACTGGTTTGTTGTGACTGCAAATTTATTGAGGTCTAAGCCGCTAAGCAGACGTCTATAAATCACTACACAGCTGAAACAAACCTGTTCTTCCTGTTATCGGTCATATACTTTCCCAGTGAACTAGTAGTACAGAACTGCACCAAAGCAATGGTTTGTGCAAAGCATAAATATTTCAACCATTTCTTATACTATTATTATTGCAGGCGCTGTAGTTGTCACTGCTGTCAATTATGTAAACACAGGACAAAGAAATGAAGGCTGAAATCTAGTGAAATAAAATGAGTGAAAAAGCAAAAATACGACTTTACATTTATTTAACATGCAAGACAATAACAATATGGTGACATGCCAGTACCGACTAATAATGCCTGCTATAGCGAACACATGGGCTAAATTCAAGAAATAACAACACGGTCCTATTTTATTTAATAGTTATTTAATATTAATTATCTTTTCCAGTTCTGTATTCTTAATATATCCAAATCTCACTCTCTCTTTTTTGCTGTTTTAACATTTTATTATCAACCGCATTACTTATTAAAACACTTTTAAACACTTTTATCAAGTGGGATAAAAACCATGTAGCTAATCTAAATGAATTCATCACAGCATTCATGCAACGAGGCAAAACTGGAAGAATTGTACTTCAACTGAGTCAACTGAAGCAGGAGTTCACATTAACAGTAGCTTAACAACTGAATTGCCTACAGAATTTCAGCCAATGATCACAAGCAACCGTACAACACCAGCATGTTAACTCCTCCTAGATGTTAGTCATAAAGCGTTTGTAATGCGGTCTGAGATGACAGATTTAAGTGCACTTTCCATTTCAAAGGCAAAATCAGTCATAGAAGTTGTCAGGTCAGAAACAGTAGTTCATCAATCTCTGACGGTAATTGTTTCAAAATATAACAACAATATATAAATAAATTGGTAAAGTACATTTTATTCTAATTCCCTAATGACATGCAGAGTCTAATGTGTGAAAGTCATCAGCCAAAGGCACTGACAAAAAAGGATGCACTGATCCCCATTTCACAATGTGTCTCCTCATGCACGCACATGAACAGGCAACACACACTCTCACCTTGTTGTATCTGTTGGTGTTGGTTGTAGCTGGGTGGCTGTTGGTGGGGATACTGCTGTATGTAACCGGTGGCAGGGCTCTGAGGAGTGTAGGGGCTGGGTACTGGACTGTTCTGCTGGCCCATGTACCTGCTACTGGAACCAGTCTGGGGCGTCACAAACCGGCTGGACAAAGTGGAGCAAAGAGCAGGGAGATGAGAAAGCGAGTGGAAGGAAAATGCATAAACAAATGTAGAACAGCTGAAACGTATGATCAGCTCAGCTTTGTAGCCTAACCCACCTCGAGGGATTGGGAGAAATTGCAGCCGGCTGGAAGTTTGCAGACTGGGCAGGGCTATGCATGGAATTTTGGGTGATCTTGAATGGTGGTACCATTGGCTGCTGCATAACATCTGGTAAGAAACAAAATAATGTATAGACATGTAAACAAATATCAACGCAAAGCCTGTCTTTCAGGTTTTAGTTTTTGCTCGTGATTAATTGCATCACTTGAAATTTAACATCATAACGTGCACCAAGTATTTATGACCTTACTTTTCTCCCTGAAGATGCCAGGGTTCCTGGCCAGCATGGTCTGTAGCAACAGTGGTGCATCTCCCTCTGGCTCATCGCTACCCAGGTTGTCCTTCAGCTCTCTGAAAAACCACACGAAACGGCACAATCATAATTTTAGAGGCATGTGGCCTATAATTCCCGGTGGAAAGATGCAACAATATACAGTACACCATAGAAAAGAGAAGACCAAAGCAAGATATTTTTAACCAGTTTAATTATATTAGTTCTTTATGGGCCAAGCTGTAAACCAATCAGCAGAAGAGTTCTACTGTACGTCAGGGTATACAGGATTTCTGAATCAAATGAATGTCTTGCATAGATTTGTCAAGTATGTGGGTATGTCACAGGATTTTTGTCAATACACAATCTCGAGCACTTTATTAGATGCGCCATTTCAATCTAATGTAATCAAATACAGCTCTGCCATAAATTAACTTATAAAGCTGATATTTTTCACTTATTTTGCCCCCTCAAGTTAATGGGCAAGACAAAACACAAGAAACAGAATGCAGTTCAGTACACTAAGAATCACTGCAAAGTTAATAAGCATTTTGTAAGAAGTGCCGTTTTAACGTATTGCACCATATTGAACAAGTGTTCCTAATAAAGTGGTTACAATATATAAAATGACAAATAACAAGAAGTAAAGTTTAACCGTATTACACAGACAGAACACACTATATTAAATCTTTTGCGCCCTTGTATAAAAAGGACACCTGTAGCATTACATACCACTAACACCATTAGAAATTATAATTTCAAAACACAGTATATATGTCTTGAATTTTCATTATGTATCATTTGCATCTTGCTAATCTGCCCATGGGAAAAATACTTTTTCTAGTATGTGCATTAAGTTTTTCTTTCATGTCTGTAGCTCATTAAAAATGCATCTTTTTGTATTTTAATTAGACAAAGAATTAACCAGAGTCTCCATCTCAATATACTGATATGTCACCACTTCTTTTTTAACCTGATTTTACTGATTATCTCCAAAGTTAAGTTATGCATAACCCCAGGCTCTAACATGACAGACTATTTTCATGGAAACACGCTGTCTCTGCTAGTAAGGCTGGGACTTTTTTTTTATACACTTACATGTGCTCTGTGGAGACCTGGTTGAGGCCATGGGCTAGCTGGGAAGCCAGAGTCTCATCTCGACAACCCAGTAGACACGTAACTTCCTCCGCAATCCTCCCATTATATAAGAGGCTCTTAGTGGTGGTGGCAGGTAGAGGTGAAGGGAGGGGCAGCTGGTTCAACACTGAGGCGAGAAGAGATAGATTTCAGAGAGGACATAAAGTTGAGAAAAAAATATGCTGAGAAACAAGCATGAGAAATAAACGATAAATGGCTGTAGAAAATTAAGGAAAACGCAAACAAGAAAAATCTGTAATCACAATTTCAAATTATAGAAACAAGATTATTGAATGAGCTTCAACAACTATGTTGTAACAATGTATTTAGAGCACAACTGGGCAACACTCACAGTCTGTGAGGCTAGCGATCCCAGCAAGAGTGGTGATGGGAACATGAGGCATATCCCCATTCATGCTGAAGGTGAGGGTGGGGGAGTGTGTTGATACACAGGTAGATTAGGGGGCCGATGGACGACACCCGTCCTCACATCTCCTGGCACCTGGCATAGGGGAAGGTTAATAAGGGAGAGAGAGAAGGACAGAACTGCATGAGTGATGGACAGGACAGGAGGACAAAAAAACTGAATGTTTCAGTGTGGACAAATAAAATAAAATTAAATAACAAGCAGATAAATGGAAGATAAAAAGAAATAAATAGTAAAAATTACACAATTACAAATATTATTCAGAACACCAAAAACAGACTCGAGTGTATACTGATATTTGCTGCATGAACTATGTCTGCTGTTACAGATATTGCATTTCATTTAGTACAAATTGTACCTGCTGCAAAATCAACAAAGCACAAATAAATGTCTCACTAGATCCAGACAATCTGGAAAATACCTCATATTCTTCACTATATATTCAAATGGGAACTCATGCTAGTTTATTACTAGTTACATGGTACTGAACCATAAGGGAGTAAACGTTAGTGGCCTTTGCATGCAGGCATGTCATACTGCTAGCATGAGCACCAGTGAGATGCCTAATTCAATGTTCGACAGATACAAAAAATACAAACGCACTAAGAATTACACCCAAGTTGTAAGGTTAGAGGACAAAGAGGACCTGCTGCTCAATAACATTATGGTTTTATACTGCCATTTCCTACATTAAGCAGGAAGAGTACTGTAAATTATATGCATGCGATTGTTATTAACAGTACTTCAGCATACTGACTGATTCGTATTATTACTGTTATTTGAGTCATTTAAACATCATCTCAGATTTACACATCCACCTCAAAAACAGACACACAATGTACCCACATCTTGATGGATTTGTCACATGCATGGAAAATACACCGCAAGAAAGGCATAAACGCAACAGAACAACAAAAACATTACAGTATTTTACATGTCTCATAGGCTTATCGGGTTGCACAAAAGAACGGCTTATGTTTGTGTGGGATTACTACCACCAGTATACAATTTTTCTGAAACTTACTCCAGTGAATAAGCCTTGACATTTTGATTGCTCAGTCTGCAGTGTGTTTCACAAACATATGGTTAATATTGCCAATACTGTGCAACCAATAGGTAGCCAACTGACATTAATCTTTGTGTTACTTCATTCTATAAGACTGTACGGTTTTTAAGTCACATCTTATTTATGGAGACTGGGAAAACACAACATTTGTGCTTGTCTTTAATCCCACTGCTTGTTAAATGCCCTTGACCTCTCAAGTAAGACCGTGCAGGCGGTCAAAGAAGATGAAAATATCGGCTGCAATTTCTAGGATATGAAAATGCTGCCTGTCATGTGGTCTTACACTGTCTACACTAGTCTGCATGACACGTAAGTTTGATCAATGTGTTAAACTTTAAATTTGTACACAAGTACATGCACTAGCTTCAAAGCCCAATAACAGCCAATAAAGACAAGTCAGGTACTGAAACCATTATGATACCTTTTCGAAGAATTCTGTGCAGTCTCTGGTGGACTCACTGACATTTCAGATAAAAAGTCCTACCCCTTCAATCTGTTGAAAGAGAAAATAGCTCTGTATCAGACTTTGTGACATAAACGGCATTTGACTTCTTGTTGAGACACTTACAAAAAATGTTGCACCCACAGGAGTGACAGTGTACCCGGTCACACATGCATTTCTTACTTGCAATCCCCGTCATTACTGATAACCCAACAGAATGCAAAAGTGTGCAGCACTGTTGACCTAATGTGAAGTCCTTTTTAATGACTTCTAAGATTACACAACAACTTTTTCAGCAACTATGGCTTATCACAAAGCAATGTAAATCTGTAAACACTATGCTGCAACTCAACCAGAGCAGAGAGCAAGCCATCACTGAGGTCCAAGACTTGATACGTGAAACTTACTCTGCACAATATAACTGTTACATTGGGTCAACAGACCCGATATTGTAAACACAACATTAGCAGGCGGTAATGTTAGCATGCTTAGTCTATGTGGTTTCCCTCTGTACGCAGGGGCTTGGCTGACAGCTGTGAGACTGACAGGCAGGAGGCAGCACAAAGGAACAGATGCACTGTGATGGTGGCGGCAGTAGCGGGGGGCTGCATCCTCCAGAAGCCAACAGCCACTGTATGCATTCTGCAAACTGGCTGATTGCAGACAACAACTACACAGTATTTACTGTAGCCAAGAATCCAAACATAAAATAATATCTAACAGCATGCATATGCCCCTCAAAGTGAAACAGTAAAGTACCTACAGCTGAGGCAACGTTGTGTGTGTTCAGCCTAAACATTTCAAAACAAGATCGCGACCACAGCCAACACCATCCCAGCCAAGAGCTCCAATAAACAACAACACAACGTGAGATCTCAGAAAACACTTATTAACTCAAAAGCTAGCTATGTGATATTAGCGTCCATCTACATGTTTATGTTAGCTTAAATGCAAGCTGCAGGTCGATACGTATGAACAAAACCATCAACGCTACACAGCCAAGAAGTTGACTGCTTGCATCTTTCGTGCTAACGGCGAAGCTAGTGTCACCGCTTACGATAGCTGCTATAACCACTAACGCTAGCTGCCTAACATTCGCTAACAACAATAGTCGTTTTTTTTAATAGCTAGCTAGTTAGGCTAACTAGCTAAAACTGTTGTTGGTTAGCCTCTAACGAAACCCCTCATTCAAATAAAAGGAAGACTATTCAAATAATACAAGGAAGCGCTAGTCGGGGTTAATGAATGTTAGCCAATTTATATTGAACTCGGAAAAAAACCCGACATGTTTGTGAGTAAATGAAAAGGCAACAGCACAGAGTCTAATTCCGTGGCAACGGCCCAATCCTCGGGCTCGACAAATGACATCCAGTTGAGGCCGTGCGCCTCGGCAGAGCAAAAACACACCTAGCTAGCTTGTCTGGCTAGTTCGCTAGCTTCCGTTACCTCCCGGTCAACGATTAACGACGCCGTAGGTGGTCTTGCAGCAGAACATTTATTACTGCTATTGCTAATAATTGCAATTTAAAAAGTTAGAACCGCAAAGAAAGGTATGCGATTTTATTTACCTTCGGATGTTGCGTGCAAAGGGAGGGGAATGTTTTAGCTTGGTTTGTGTCCGTGTCCGTATCTCTAGCTCCCCCTTTCTTCTCTCGCAGCTCCTCCACAAGGAACTCGATTGGCTTGCCAGCTAGCTGATGAGCTAGCTTGCTAGCTATCAACAATAATCCGGGTCGGACTGAGTCGTTCTTCTTCCGTCACTCAAGGGTGAATGTTTCAACGTACATTCGCGGGGAAACATTCGTTCTTCGAAGTTTCAGTCGGTCTACGCCGACGTAAACAAGGAGCGCAGCCAATTTCGACAGTAAATGAGAAATATGACGATTGTTGCGATGATCAAGAAGCTCTCCTCTCGTAGAACAAAATGCCGACCGGAAGTTCTGCCGTCTGACTGACCAAAGATCTCAGGAGTGACTCCCTCCATCGGCGCCAAACAAAATGCCATGCAACGTTTCATGGGTGAGCCGCTGGAGGGCGCTGTAAGACAAGTTTATTTCCCGTTTACAGTAACGGCAACTGTAAACTACTGATCTTGGTTTCACAGAATAAATACACACATAAACAAGTTATAATTAACTGCTTTGGCTGTGTAATTTCATCACTATAAAATAGATCACCATCACTCTATATCTATACATTTAAATAATAATAAAAAATGCAGCCTATTTTTTTAAATCGTGCTGTAAAATGAGTTTATTTCCCTTTTACAGTAACAGCAGCTGTAAACTACTAATCTTAGTTTCACAGAATAAATAAACACACGTGAACAAGTTATTATTAATTTGTAATTGAATCACTATAAAAAGTAGATCACTACCACCCTACACCTACACATATTTTAAATATAAACAGTACAGTATATTTTTAAAATGGGCTGCATTGTTTATATTTTTAAAAATAAACAATGCAGTGGTTTTTTTTTAAAAAAAATGCTGCATTTCTATTGCATTTATTGCATTTTATTTTTACACTCAGACAAACATATGTTCTGCTATGTTGTGATGGAAGTACTATCTTTTAGTAAAGCGATAATACCTCTTAAGATGGTCGGTTGCAAAGAGACAGTTAGCAACATGAATTAGTTAGTCAGTT
Source organism: Planiliza haematocheilus (assembly GCA_005024645.1). Taxonomy (NCBI): domain Eukaryota; kingdom Metazoa; phylum Chordata; class Actinopteri; order Mugiliformes; family Mugilidae; genus Planiliza; species Planiliza haematocheilus. The sequence continues at coordinate 3,092,791 of SRSE01001388.1, read as the reverse complement.
TATTAGCTACACCAGTGAAAACGCATGTATCCTTATACAGTAGTTATGCAGTAAATCTTTGCTTCATGAAGGTTCTGGTTTTTGGTATTATTTAAAATAACTGAGAGAGTTGTTGACTAAACTGTGTTTTCATTTAGGAGACTGTGGTTTGTCCTACTACTGAAATGCTTTGTACTGACACATGTTTCATTTATTTTGACAGCCCTGTTTTAGTCAGTGGGCTATGGTGTTTAATACAGTTTGACAGCACCACAAACTGCATCCTCCAAAATGATTATACATTTGAATTACCACAATTCTTACACTCTTTCATCATGAACTGAGGCTCATGAAGGGGCATTTAGTGCAGAGCTGTTAATAGTGAGTCTATATTTAGTGTTACAAGTATTCATAATGCTGCATAATGTTATTTATCATATATTACATTTGGTACATTCATTTTTTTCATTCATCTTCTATACCCGCCTATTCCTGTTAAGGGTCGCGGGGGTCTGCTGGAGCCTATCCCAGCTGTCACCCTGGACACCCTGGACAGATCGTCAGTCCATCACAGGGCCAACAGACAGACAGCCATTCACACTCACATGCACACCTACGGCCAATTTAGAATCACCAATTAACCTAATAAGCACGTCTTTGGGGGGTGGGAGGAAGCCGGAGTACATATGGTACGTTCACGTCATAATTTTGTTTATGCCAAAGGATAAATGTAAATTAAATGACTTAAACTGCAAATTAATCCAAATTTAATGCACTGTGTTATAATGCAATGCCATGTCTTAGTCATTAAAAGCTGTGACAATACATTCAAATGTGTTGAAAATTCAATGTGTTAAAACAGACATAAAATGTCTCATAAAATCGAGAAAAATGCAAGAACCTCACATATGAATCATTTCAGACCACTTTCCATCCTTACTGTGTGGAGGCAAATGTCAGGGGGTCGTATATTTTGTAACATTTGGAGATTCATTTTAAGTCCAAGTACGGACGAAGTGGTGCATTATGATGAAAGGTGGTAGTCGATAAAAATGTCAACATGCAAATGATCTTTGCATTTTGACCAATTTTAGAGACCCTTTGCACGGAAAGTACAAATTGGGGAGATTTTAAAGAGATAACAATTTTGACTTCACGTTTTTGAGACATGGTATTTGTTGAAAGAAAGAAAGAAAGAAAGAAAGAAAGAAAGAAAGAAAGAAAGAAAGAAAGAAAGAAAGAAAGAAAGAAAGAAAGAAAGAAAGAAAGACTAACCAATCAGTGTTGGTTAGTACCATTGTGTCCCTCTGGGCATCTTTCAGGTATGAAGAGTTCCCAGTAAGCTTCCTTTAAGCCTTGGCTAATGATCACAGATAATATGATGTCCATGAAAAACTAATGATCACACAGATATTTATTTACTTATTTTTATTAAAAAAATCCATGCAAGATAATACTACAAATGCTATTCAGTTGTCTGTGTGTGTGTGTATGTGTGTGTGTGTATGTGAACTCATGAGAGAGACAGTCATATCAAGAGACACACCAGCAACTGTAAACAAAGGAACTATTCCATTTCCTCAAATGTGTAAAGAAAAAAAGAAAAACATTTGGTCCTTTCAATTTGCCAGTTTTTGCATTTGGAAGAGGGACTACTTGTTAGTTTAGTCATGAGGTTTGGTAGGAACATGGTTACAGCAGCTTTATCTATACAGCCGGGAAGCAACCTTCTTTCCACCTATATCTACAATTAATAAACACATTTATCTACATTTCACTATACAAGTACACTATATTCAAATGAACCGTCTATACAAAGCAAACTCTATGTAAATATGTATTATGTATATTGAATTAATTCAAAAACAAAACAGACACCTAGTCAATTAAAGGGGAACTGTTACTTTACACCATATGTCAACGTTAAATCAAATGAAATTAATGTTAGATTTTCTTTCCAAGTCAAGCCTTGAATATAGTCTATATGAAAATGATTCATGCCAATCTACCAACAAATCTTTCATACTGATAAGTGAATGTTTCAGCCGAACTATTCTTAGTTCCATGCACACTTTAGTTTTTTCCAACCTAAAGACTGGCCCATAATTACCATAATTAGTGTTTCTTAATGTCTTCTTATTGAAACAGCATTGTTTTGTGCATATTACCAACTTTTTGGGGTATGATTTGATTGATACAGAAATGTAGTTAATATTTTTGGTGTTTTTTTTTCTTTGTTTTGGTTTAAATGTGATGACAGGTCAAATTCTCAGCTCAGCAAGTTTACAGATAACAACACGGCTGAGTGATTTTTTTTATTTTTAACACTGGAAAGCTTCCAAAATAGTTGACAGCTTTGTTTTGCCTAACAATAGCATTTACTGCTTTGGACAGTCAATGGACAAAAAGTATGAGTTATGCCTAAAGGTAGATGCTATCATTCACTGAATAGAAAATATAAGCAAATTTCTGTACAGAAGTATGTAAAAGCCCTTATCCCCCGCACAAAGTTGGTCATTCAGTCTATGTGCATGATATCCAACTCTTCTTTTCATATACAACACCAGTGAACTTGAACAAAATCGACAGCTTTAAAGCCAGAACTAGTGTGTATTGGCTGTGGTCTGCTGCAGTGTTAAGACACGCAGCAACACTGGCCTCTAGTGGATGAGATTAGTCATCACAGTTCTGAGAGAAGTTGGATAAGGCATGCAAGCTTCATTCATCCTTAATAGTAAACAGTTGCCAACCTATGGCATTTACATTTAGTGCTACAGCACAAACCCTTACAAAAACTATGAACCATTTCAGTTGTGCAGCGTGTGAGGGAAAACCTCACGTATTAGTGGATTCCACTTGGCTGAAATATTTTCTAGCTGTAGATAAATTTAATTCAAATCTTATGAGATGAGGTTTTGGAAATTCAAAGGGACTGAGTTCAATGCCGTTCACAGACCTTTGCAAAGAATGTGTGAAAAAGAATCTCTCCCCTACATCTTGGTCTCGCTGTCAGCCGGCCTCTCGTTCTCATACTCATTCTCCTGGCTGATGAGCTGGTACGGCTTCTTGTCCGCCTCCTCCACCACCGAGTTGACCACCTCGAGCTCCTTGTTCTGCAACTCATGGCGAGACAGGTGCTCTACTATACCTGCGCCGATGGAGTCTCCGAGGACGTTGGTGGTGGTGCGCAATCGGTCCCTGAGGAAAGACAGAGAACAGGTGAGGACAAGAAGCGGAAGGATTAGACGAGACACCACAAGCCCAAGCTAAACAGCACAGGACAGCAAAAAAAAAAGCACATGAGTAAATGATCACATTACAAATTAAATCCATTACACTGGAGTGTAAATGTGTGAACATTTAATTTAAATTGCTCTAGTCAGTATCCAGACATGAAACTCAGCCTATGGGGGAAATATGGCTTTGCACAGGGGGGTTGGCTGCTGACTGAATAAAAAACAGATGGACTAAAGGACAAAGAATGTGAAGGGAGTGTCTCTGGAAGCTCCACAAATCCACTTAAGAGCATGTGGCACCACAACAAAATCTGCAGGGCTAACCTTAATTAAATTCATACCACATAACATGTTATTTCTTCTTGATTAAACTACCTATACAACTTTCAGTTTGCGCAGAGTGCTGCAAGTCGAGAGTGAAGCGGTGGAAAGAGCTCGACTGAAAGTTCTCGCTTTGTGTTGATATTACCGTACAAAGGAAAAGCCCCACCTAGTCAATACTTACAGGAACCAATCAACAGCAATGATGAGTGAGATGTCATCCGTGGGCAGGCCCACAGACGTTAGCACTATCACCATGGTGACCAGTCCTGCCTGAGGGATTCCAGCTGCTCCAATACTGGCTGCTGTGGCCGTGATACTGATGGGGAAAAGTGAACACAAATAAGGGCAAATGACGAGTAAGATCTGGAAAAAAAAAATGTTTATTGCGGTACCAAACACATTCCAGTGTAGACCTCTTGATCACTCCTTGGTAATAACACTGAATATTTTACTCTTGGCTGCAACATTATCTGTCCTCAAATAGCATGAATAGAATAGACTCGGGGGGGGGGGGGGGGGCCGAAGTTTACTATAAAGTTGGAATCTGTGGTTCTGAGGCTTGGAGATGCTCCACAAGTACAGAACAATGTAGTACAAATATTATTCTGGACACCAAAACCATATTATACTCTGAGAGAATAAAAGTTAACCAGATCGCTTTAGGTCTGTTTTAGCTGCACAGAAAATAAAACGACACGCTGCAGTGATACATCTCACCGAACGCTGAGCTGGAAGTGTATCGCATGTCACATACCTGATGGTGAGAATTTGTCCAAAGTTAAGATCGTAATCATTGACCTGGGCGATAAAGATGGCGGCCAGGGCTTCGTACAGGGCGGTGCCATCCATGTTGATGGTGGCACCGACGGGGAGCACGAAACGGGTCACACGCTTGTCCACCTTGTTGTTTTCCTCCAGGCATTTAAAAGTAATGGGTAATGTGGCAGAACTGAGAGAGGGAAGAGAGAGAGAGAGAGAGAGAGGCCTGGGTGAGAAAGATTGGAGTAAAGACGTCCGTGCCTGACACTGAATAATGCATCACTTTCATTGTGGGGAAAATGAAACCAATGACTTTCAACTTTACCTGCGAACTGAATTTTATACAGCCAAGTGAAGGGAGGGATAAAAGCACAATCTTTCGTGCTCAACTTAACACATTTCTCCAACCACATACCTAGAGGATGTCCCCAGGGCAGTGATGAGTGCCTGCAACAGTCCAGCAATGAAGACAAAGGGGTTCTTCCTGGTGATGACGAAATAGAGCGTCGGAAGGACCAATATGGCGTGGACGAGCAGACCACAGATGACAGTCACTGTATACATTCCCAGCTGGCCGCCCATGGATGTAATGTCATCCATCTCCACGATCTTACCAGCAATCAGGAACAAGATACCGACAGGGGCGTACCTGAGGATCAGTGATATAGTTTAGTAAGTGAAATATTGTATTCTTTGTTGATTCCATCTATCCTGTCTTCCATATTCATTCTGGTACGTACCACATTATTATGGCGACCAGCCTCATGATGGCTTCGTTGAGGCAGTCAAAGAAGTCCTTCAGGGGCTGCCCCTGTTCCCTCATGCTCCCGATGATCAGACCGAAACACATAGAAAACACCACCAGGCCAAGAGCATTGATTCCATTCACTGCTCCCGGCACCGGGATCATCTCCTCCCGGGTTATCTCCTGGCTACCGTTGGGTGTAAATATTGTGTCGTTCACTGTCATTGTCACGTGAACTACTCTCTTGGCATAATGTGTCTTGAACTGGGCGATAAAGAACGAAAGACAAACTTCAGGCTAAGGGATGACAGCGGCAACATAAACATAAAAGAGACAGTAAAATATGAAATAGTTACAGGATAAGAAATGCTGAGTGACGAGTTACCTGTTTTGTGCAAGCTTCCACGAGGTTAGGAGGAAACATGTTCCTGAAAAATATAACAAAATAGGTGCTTACTGCATGCAGTGACATATTATGATCCACTGTCTGACTGTGGTTTGCATTTTGCACCGATCAGAGGTTACAAAACTTAAAAATCCTTCTCCCAGCTTGAACACTTCATCAGGAATGACATTCATTCAGTGACGCATTATGATTTTGCTGAGAGTTTCAGTTTACAGGATAGTTCTTCTTTCAGTAGATGTTTGCACTGTAGGTACCTGATAAGATCCAGAAAGGCGTCGGCAGTACTGATCTGCTCAATCTTCTGCTGCTTGGTGAACTCCTCTTTTGATCCTTTGCCAGGGTGAATAATGAGCACCATGACAATACCGATGAACACAGCAATGATGGTTGTGGTGGTGTAGTACACCACGGCCCTAATCCCCATTTTCCCAGAAGCACGGCTGTCCAAAGCGGCCATACCTGAAAAGGACAAGGATCATATACGTCATACATTTGAACAGTATTTATCCACTGGTACCTGCGCTCTTACTCATAGTATTGAGCATGCACAGACTACTATACTGAAAGAAATCCTGCAGAGGGAGCAGCAGTGCAGGAATGCTGCAATGAGCATATAGTGATCGAAGCAGTTCCAGTGGCCATCATGTAATTTCCAGTCACTGAAACTGTTTGTGCATGATGTATTGAGTCATTCACTTAAATATGTTTACTTTAAAATATGATTGATTTTCAGTGACAAGCAGTAGAAATGTTGATTGAATATAATAAAAAAAAATGTAATATAGAGTTAGACTGAAAGAGTACGGTCACAGAGTGCAGTGAAGGCAGAATAAAGTACATCAAAAAGACCTGTTATCATTGTTGTCGTTTCTAAAGATGCAAAATGTATCCCCGCAATCTTTAGATGTCCCACTGATGTCTCTCCAGTGTGTACACGGTTAGCCTGGGAAAAGGTGCTGTAATTATAGGTGGAATACACCCATTTGTATTATCTGAATAACTATCTGCGACAACAAAGGGCGGCAAGAAACACAATCTGACCCTGACCTTTACTGGTGGAAAAACAACACCCACTGCGCTGAAGAACCCAGGTGAAGATCTAACATTAAAAGTCTGTCTACATATTGCACATTCATATACAGGTAATGTATCGCCTATTAGAGCTGCAGGAATGAACTCCTAATAAGTTACCGTGGTACAGTGGTTATTAAGTTGTGATTTAGTTGGATGAAAAGCAGAGTTGGCAACGTTCACTGTACTCAAAGTCCTGCATGTCCCCAAGTGTGACCTGAGTTTGATGTGAACACAGTGTGCAGAGATGCCAGTTAAAGATTAACAGACCTGACCTTGACTCGATATTTTTGTCTCAGAGAAAATGGTACTGAAAGGATGTACAATATCTGTTCGACATTTCCCGTCAACAGCGAGCCATCCAAAGACAAACAGCACGATGACATTTTTACGCAACAAGTGCACTGAAGCCGGACTCTGGAAAGCGTCTAAAGATCCACAGTTGGACATCAGCACTGATGTTCACGCATTGTCCTTCAAATCTGGCACCCTGCGAGTAAACGTGTAGTCAGCCGCAACCGACTGCCGTAACTGATTTTGACAAAGCTGGTTCTCGGTCAAGAACTGCTGGAAAAGAAAACTCAGGGTGTAAAGCCTACCAGAGAGAAGAGTGAGTGAGTCATGGAAAATGAACTGTCCTCCACAGTTCTAACAGCGTTAAACAGCATTTGTAGGGATAACGCTGGGGAGAAAAGAAACACCACCATTCAGAGAACAGGATTTAGAATCGGACAAGCTGCCTCAAAAGGCGTGACAGTGGGGCTGTATTTTCAGAGTGTCAGGTCCTATTATGACCATTTTCTTCATTCAGGGCTGTGCAAGGCAAAGCTGGCTTTGTGCGACGGGAGATGTATGCGCTCCTTTCACAAGTGCCACTGTGGTAATGTGTATTCAAAAGTGTGTGTATGTGTGTGTCTACGTTGTTTGGTTTTCTCCTTTTCTTAAACATTCAAAGGGTGGTGGCAAGGTTAAGACTTGGTTTTAGGGTAGAGGTCAGGGTAAAGGTTGGGGTTTTGCATTTAATGGTTAAGGTTAAAATAAGGGGCTAGGGAACTCATTATATAAATGAGTATCCTCACAATGAGTCTAAACTTGTGTGTGTGCGTGGGTGTACCTACTGCCCCCCCCCCCCCCCCTGCTTCAGCCCTCTCTGTTGCTCTTGTCTCAATATGCCCAGGACTTGGGCTTTTCAGTCCAGTTCTTTTGATCCTCTTCCTCCCCTCCTCATCTTTCCCCTCCCCCCTTTCTCTTCCCCTAAATTCTTCACCTCCTCTCTCCTCTACCCCTCCATCACCCCCTCTTATTTCAGGTTTCCCTTCTCTCCCACCCCCACATCCTTGCCTCCCTCCTCTCTTTTTTCTTACACACTGATCTTATTGCTGCAATCCTCTTTCACTGCCACCCGCCTCCCACCTCCCCATCAACCCCCCCAACCCCTTTCTCTTGCTTTCCTCCTATTCCCTTTCTGACGGCCCTGGGAAAACTTGTTGACTTAGTCAGCCCCACACGCACACAATGATCTCCAGCCTGTTGTCAGGGGCAACAAGAGACACAGCCTCGCCAATTCCATCATTTCAAAAGAACGAAAGAACCAAGACTGAAGGAGAGCAATGAAAATGACTTTCTTTCTCATCTGGGGAATGTTCATCAAACACAAAAGTAAACTAGGGCTGCTTTTGGGGGGGTTGAAACGCAGGACATAGCAACTGCCAGAGGTCTTTCCAGAAGACATTTAACATCAACCGATCCTGTGCAAAGACTGACTCCACAGTTCTAGCAGGACTTCGCTTGAAGGCTCACTGGTCAGAAAATAACCGGGGGGTTTTAGAGTTCGGAGCTGAATAGATTTTATACAGTATTCTTCTATTTAAACCTGATAATCATCCCTCTTTGGTTCCAGCCTCTCGAAAATGTCTTATGTGAGTCGAAATGCCCCAAATCTGTGGATGTTGTTCTATCATCAGCTACATCACCTTGTCTGCGCTGCATCCTGGCTTGGACGCGCTACAAATAAAATGCAAGGTAAAAACAAAGTGTAATTACATCAACAGAAGCACAGCAGCGTTGATCTAATTTCTGCTTGTGATCGGGATTGTGGATTTTTTCATCCAGTCGGGATGTTCCTCGTGTTGCTTACTTCCTGTTTTACTTTGAACGCTTGTGTGTGCTGGTTTGTTCTGCTTCCTGCCTCTGTGCTTTGCCCTTCCTTGTGTATTTTGTCATCACAGTCTTCCTCAAGTCTTCCTGGTTTGCACGTTTTTTTCCATTTTTGACTTCACCTGTTCGACATATGCCAGGACTCTCACCAGTTTTATTGAAGCTTGCCTTTTTGCTTCTGAATTTAAGTTGTTAAAATCCATTATAGACCAAGAGGGATGGCACTGTCATGAAACAAAGTCACTCTGGGACTCTGATTGCTCAACTTTTAGCCCAGAAATTAAGATACTTTACATAAGTGGCACTGAAACTGCAATTCAGCTGTAGGGGTGCTGTATATTTTAGTACTTAACCTCTCAGTTGTAAAATGTGGGTATGCTAAAACAGGGGGTGCAGATGAAGAAAATAATGCCTAGACTCTCGACACTAGACTTTCTCTTGCATGAATCTTCTTGATATTTTGATAAAACCATGGTAGTATAGAATTTTTATTGGGCTTTCCTGTCCTGCTCCCCCCCCCCCCCCCCCCCCCCCCCCCCCCCCTTCCCTCTGTAATCCGTTTGAGCTTTCCCTCCAACCTACTCTATAATCATCTTCCTTTTCCTCTTTTTACTGCACTCTTTCCACCGTCCCAGTCCAGATCCTTCTCAGCTCTATTATTGTGGACTCCTGGCTCTCGCTATTCTCTTCTGAGTTATGTTTTGTCTGAGTGAGCGAGCACATGTGCTAGAGAGATACAGAAAGCAAGAAATGCAGAAAGAACATCACAAAACGTGCATCTACACCCTCTCTTTCACATAATTCCTCATCTCATAATCCTTGATCCTTCAGACCACTAGTCTTCCTTTACATGCTTTTTTTTTACCTGCAGGACCAACTGCTCTCTGCTAAAACTACCCTCCCAGGCCCCTCTAGAGTCTGTCCAAACGTTGTGGTTGTCAGTTCAACCGCAATTTCAGGCTGAATCATTTCAGAGGCAAGTACTTTTTAACCAGGACAGCCCACTTCTCATAGAAGAACTACTGAATCTCAAGAGTGTGACTGTGATTTGGCACAGATTCCACATGTTAGTAGAAAGTAAGTCATAAGAACTCAGCTGTGATGCTCTTATCCTACATCCTTCTTAAAGTCCCATTGCCCCAAGTCATGTACGTAAAACAATAACTTATTGAGCTTACTGCAGTTACAGTCAGACTGTGAGACATAGCTGTTGTACGATGGATGGTCAGTCTAGCCAATGCAGTGGGGATAGAAACATAGGTAACTTGTACAGCTGTGGTTTGGAAGAGTTTCAGAAACCTGGAAGAAAGAAATAGCTTGAGGTGAGCACGTATATAACTTTACCCCATGTGAAGACAATCTTTGGATTCAGGCAGAATTTGCTTTCCATGTGCTACTCTTAGGTTCATTCTCTGGATTGGCCCGCTGCCTTTCTGGCTGATAAAAATAAAGTCTATTCAGAACAGCGCTGTGCTCTGTGCTCTAATAGTGTAGGTTCCACGTCAAGCTGCGCAGCCGAACAGAAAACCTTATTTTCACTGATGGCTCTTTCTGGAACACGAAAAAACTGTTACGTAGTCGACTATTTCTTGTCCAACGTTAAGTTCAGAGCAAACAGCAGTAGCAAAAACAGCAGCCTTTGTTGATTTCCACATGCTGTAGCTGCAGTCATGTGACATGATGTCAGAGGATGCTGATGTTACGCTCTGCTGCAACACAAAGCAGGTTATTATAGGACAAAGTGTCTCTGTCATCCCTCTTGTAGACTGGCTCCTTTCCCTGTCAATCACTCTTCAGAAACCGGACAGTGTTCGTCCTACCTACACTTGCCAGTCAGCGTTGGTGAGCGCAGCTGGAAACTCTCATGTCTCATAAATCTAACAAGGACTTTCACTTTCAATATAAGTAGCTGATACGTGTTGCCATCACAATGAAAACATCAGTGGATGGCTGAATTGGATGATGAACTGGAAACCACTGTGTCATATGTCTTGGACTGAAGGAAGGACTGACTCAAATCCATGTGAGCCTCAGAAGGTACAAATTGTACTGAAACTAATGTAACCCAATGTGAACTGTCTTAAATTAAACTGGGACTGTTTTGGTTGTCGTGTCAAGATCTAGCCCATTACTGCATAGGCGAGGCATGTGACTGAGACCAGGACTGGTTAAAACACCTCTGTCTAACCCATGAGGTCATCCTATCCATGCCACTGCACCTAAAAAGCAACAGACATCATCGAGCAAGCAATCAGCTGCTACTTATGGGGCGTGTTAGCCACAAAGCAACAAGCTGGCTGCATGGCTGCATGGCTGTCACTGTCGACTTTATACAAAGAAAACACAGGCCACGATACTTAATACTAAACAGGACCTCGGAGCTGCTTTTTCCACACGTGCAAAGTGATTCTGCACTGTGCATCCTCTTCAAGATACCAGAGATACAGTGTCAGGGGAAGCAGAGGGTGCATAGATTGTTGTGGGACAAAATGGGAAGACAGCTGTGGAGCCATGCCGAGCACTAACACAGGCACACAGACATGCTGCAGGATATGTGAGAAAAGAGAGAAACATCTTGAAAGTGTTCAGGAGATCCGGCAAAGCAAAGTTGCGCGTGGGAATTTGAGGCAACACTTTATTTCCCCCAGTGTTACGGCAACGCGGGAGTCCTTTGATAAACCTTGGGTTCAGCATTGTTATATATGTTTGTGACACAACTATTAATGGAACATGCACTGTAGCACATACCCATTTTGGTGGGTGATACATCTGTGGCTTTCAGTGTCCCTATAGCACACTAAGATGTCCTGATGGACGTTCATACCTGTGATGAGACTGGAAACCAGCAGGGGCAGCACCAGCATCTGAAGCATTCTCATCAGCAGCTCTCCAGGGAAGGAGAAGAACTTAATTTCACGGTAAGACATTTTATACGGCCGCAGGGCAAATCCCAGAATTATACCTGTGTGGAGCAGAGAAAGATTGTTTTTGGTTATTTTTTTCTCTACATGACAAAGTCTGTCACACATGGCACACAGTCAATGGTGCACATTAGCAATTGCCGGCTTTTTGCAGACCCTTCAAGAACCCCACTGATTCTGCAATGCCTGTAAACTCCCTAGTTTAAATCTTTGCAAGTTTCTTTCTGCAGCGTCAGATTGGTCTGTTCTCCCAATGAGCTGCGTGTTCACTGCAGCGCAGAGCCGCCAACAAACCCAGGTGGTTGACCCGACAGCCCGAAGTGAGGAATATCCTGAGTTTAACAATCAATCAGTTTGTTTGCCATGGCGTGGTGTAACTCTAGCAGGCCTGCAGATGTGCAGGAGGTGGGTGGGCCTGGCTCACTTCCTACTGAGAAGGATTCAGAGGTTAATGGCGGCGGGTCAAAGGTCAGCCAGAGGGCCAACCAAAGGCCAGTCTGCTAAGTTCATCTGAGTTCCCTCTGTTCTCTCATCCGGTGACTTTGTTCCTTTTCTTTTCCTTTTCTCTCTCCTGCCTTAAGGATGTCAGTCACACTAGATTGATTGATTATAGTGGTGATGCAGAAAATGTGTTGCCTTTATGTTTACAAGTTTGAATAGGAGAGGAGAGGAGAGGAGAGGAGAGGAGAGGAGAGGAGAGGAGAGGAGAGGAGAGAAGAGGAGAGGAGAGGAGAGGAGAGGAGAGGAGAGGAGAGGAGAGGAGAGGAGAGGAGAGGAGACAAAAGGAGCGAATTTAAACCGTTCTTGAAACAAAAATAAGTAATCCCACTTACCAAAAATGACAGCAATAACTGTTAGGATCACAAAGGCATTCCTAATGAAGAATCCCTTCATGTCATCTTTTGTGATGTTCTCCACTCTCTTCTTGGCTAAAAGCGATCGGGACTGGATCCCGGCCCGTATCTGCTGGAGACCACTCCGGGTCCCCCGTGGGTTCTCCCCGTTGCTTTGAGTCATATCTGCAGCAGCTCCCGATGTAAATGTGCAGAAACTTCACCTCCACTCGACTGTGACAAGAGCACCGCAAAGATGCAGAGACTGACTTGTTTTTGTCGCTCCTCCCTGTCACACCTCTCCTTTGGTTCAAGGATTACCAGTTGCCTTGAAAGGGAGAGAGACAGACATGTTGTGAGAGTTGCCGTAAAACTATTTATGAGTTGGACAGCAACTTTGTCATGCACGGTTTGTGAGTACTATGTTTAAATATACGGCACAGACTAAGTGGAATCAGCTCTCAACATATGTTGCAACGTCTTAGAGAGATATTGCTCACTAAAACCAAATAATGATGCAACACTGTCCCACGCAAAATGTTGTATCTCTCCAGAAATTTCTAATCCTGAGTGAAGAACACGTGTGCAGCACAAGCAGCTGTGAATGACAGCAAACTTCCCCTCACATTCACTCTAACTACACGTGTACACATTAGGCTCAAATTCTGATTCCCAGCTTGAGAAATACACACAGGCAGGCGCACACAAACGCATGTTAACTTTAAAACATGTCAAATGGTTAAAAACTAAGGTAGAAGTTGGTTTCTGTACCTTCAGACTTGAGCAATAACTTCCTCTTGAGTAATGTCTCAGTGCTTCAGGGAAAAGTTCTGGCGTTAAAGCTCGTTCGGTGTGAGAGGGGCAGAGGAGCTCTTTGGCTTTGAGCTGGTCAGCGTGAACGACCAGCAATGAAGAGAAGGGGGAGTGAAAGACGGGAGGGGAGGAGAAAGGAAAGGAGGGAGCAGCCGCAGAAGCAACGGGGATGAGGGAATGAAAGAGCCAGTGAGAGAACAGAGGCGGTGCCACGCAAGACGAAAAAAACAAGAGTTAGTCACTCACACAGTGTGGGCTCGGGGGGCGGTGAGGAGGGAGCTAAAAAAGTGAAGTAAGGTAGAGGAGGGGGTGCTTTTCAGACAGAGGGGAGCTTGAGGAATAATGAGCTTTCCAAATAAGAAAAAGAGAAAGGACCTTCTTGTTTTCCCCTGTCCGTCTCAGCCCTCCTTTCAAATGGTTTTTCACGCTTGATAAGTTCAGCCTGATTGGAGATTCCTGCAGAGAATGAGTCAACAGAGAAATAAAAATACAAAAGAAATATATGAAAGTGGATTACTCATTCGTCAGTTAGTTTTGCTTCTTTTGTTGCGTTTCAGTGCGCCGCACATTTGCACCGTAGTCCACTTGTTCGTCTTTTATATAAAACACGTGGAGTTTTGAGTTTGTTATACTAAATAGATAACGGCAAATATTTACAAAGTACCAGTGGTGCAACTGGTGCTCAGCTTCTGGGTAGTGACGCGTGTCTTTCTTTTTTTCCTTCGGAGGGTTTTTGGTGAACGATTCTGCTGCTGTGCTGATGTGACAGTCAGTGGAATAAATTTGGCATTAAACATTACGAGGTTTACCACAGCAGACGCAGCGGTGAGGAAGTTAAGCTTTGAAGGCATTTTGGCGCCAGATTTCAAGAATTCACAGTTTGCGATATGATTTGCGTTTCCGGGAATGTGTGTGTCTCAAGGGGGAAAAAAAGCAAGACTACAGGAACTGGAGGAAAGAGGAGGCAGAGCTTATGGGATCCTTTCTGACTCATGGCAAGGGAATCCATGGATGGCAGAGATGTTGTGAAATGTGTCACACACGCACACACACTTTATCACTGACATGGCCTTGATAAACTGAATAATCTACATGAAGTTCAGGACTCAGGATGACCTCAAAACCCTTTACCTCTTGCCCGGTTTTGTAAATATCTATCGAGTTTGAACTGGCTGATAAACGGAGAAAAGAGCAGCTGATTATTTTGACATTTGGTTTGTTTAATTCAAAAGCACTGAATTCGATATACACCAATCCGGCATAACATTATCACCTTCCTAATATTGTGTATTAAACAGTTGCAACTCATCAGAGAATGGACGTGGGCGGTCTGAGAGTGTCCTGTGGTGTCTGGCAACAGGATGTTGTCAGTGGGGGGCCTTTGGGTCCTATGGGTTGAAGGGAGGGGCCTCTGTGGATCAGGCTTCAGTTTCAGTACATGCCACAGATATTTCATCAGTTTGGGATCTAGTGAATTTGGAGGACAGGTCAACACCTTGTGCTATTCTTCATGTTTTTTTGAGTTGTTCCTAAATCATTTTTGTGTGTGTGCCTGTGTCAGGCTGCATCCTGCTGGGGATGGCTGCTGCCATCAAGGAGTGTCATTGCTATGGTGTGGGGGTGCCTGGTCTTGTCTAGGTAGGTGGTGCATGTCTACGAAACATAAACACAAATGCCAGGTCCAAACGCTTTCCCAGCAGAATTGTCACAAGACGGTCAATGTTATTCACTTCTCCTGTCAGTGGTCATAATGAAACTTTGTGTGAAACTTTTCCACAAACTTTTCTTCTGTTTGTGTAAAGATAAATGTTTTAATATGAGAAGGGTCTCCATGAAATTCAAAACCTGGCAAATTCATTCAAACTTCTACGGTTGTTAGTCAATGTTTAGAACTTTGCTGTCAAGCATTTAAAGTGTTTTAACTGCTATGATCTAATCAGACAGACACAGTGCCTCCGAGGTCTACAGGAGCTTTAATCTGACGCATCCAAACATTACACTGAACCTGTCTGTGAAGGCTGTCAGTCACCCTGGTCATGGTATATCCAGAAACCAAACTGAAGCAATGCAAAATGGACTCATAGTTTTTGTTTTTTAACTGATAGGTAGGCTGTAGGATTTATTAGAAACATCTCTGGGTGTTCTCACTTCTTGAAAGAGTATTGAAATGTCTTCAAAAAACACTTCCCCTTGTTTAGCATTGTTTTTTGGATACACTGAATTTATGTGGGAAAAAAAATAATCCCATGATATCCCACGTGTTTCTTTCGTCCCAACACTAGTCTTGTTTGCTTGTGACCTTTCCTGTTTCCCATATGCTCAAATACTGTTAGTATTCATGTCTGCTGTACTTAATTAGCAAACGGTTCCACAGTGATCATGGTTTTCATACTGATGGGAGCAGCAAGCCGCACACAAGCATGTGTGCACACAGTGCACGCCAAGATGTTTGCAATTAGAGAGGAAATACTTGCAGCTGACAAACAGCAATCATTCATCATAACAGAACAGGAGAGGCAAAGAAGAGCTGAGCTGTTGGTGAAATCGTCATTCCTCTGAGATGGCTGGTCGACAATCATAAACTTGGAAGACACACAGTGTACTCAAAGCATCTGAATTGCAGGGAAGGACTCTGTATTGTGTTATGATCTTGTGACCTGTCATCCCCCCTGGGCGTCAGAAACACTACGCAGCTTCTCTGCACACTTCACGCTGACTCACTGACTTAAAATAGTGACTTTTCTGTGGCCATGTTGTCAACACTGCTAATCCTACTGTATTACTACTCTTAAGACGCTGGTGGCCCAACAAGACTTTTTAAAAAACTGTTATTACGCTGAGCTGTATTTCAGCTGTGGCAGTGCCATTATTTTTAGAGAAGGAAATCAGTAGATATGATTTGCCGTTTTAGAATTATAATATTAAATATATTGCTTTCTCAGTCTACTTGATGGGGAAGTGGAGTTTTTATCTGGTGAGACGATTGGAGGAAGAAATGCTGAATTTATTTCAGTCAGTTTATATTAGATTGTTGAACTGTTTCAACAAACATTGCGTTAAAAATATCAGTTTCAGCATGTCCATATATATATAGACTGTTGCCAGTAAAGCTGTAATAGAATATTTTTTTTACCTTGTATCATAAAAATGTTTGTGACAAAGTGAGTTATATAAAATAGAAATAAAAGAGGAATGCTTTTTTAAAAACAAAAACAAAATGATTCCAACTTTATGACCAACAGCGTAATTAAAACCACAGCAATTTGAAAAAACAAAACAAAAAACAGTCACTATTACTGCATTTTAATGGAATTTTTATAGAAGGGGGAAAAACACTTTTTATCTTTTAGGTGACTTCATCGATTCATTTCAGGGTGTTGGTTCAGTCCCAGCTCGTGGCAGGACTTGCATATCTACGCGACCTCAGACTGAACCCTAAGATTCCAGTGTTCCCAGAGTTAGCATCCACAGCGGGGGAAAAAAAGTGCAATTACAAGTGGAGCCAATTATTGCCCGACTGACACTCGGAGAGACCACGATCTACCACAGAATTAACACGGAGAGACAAACAAATACATTCACATGGTCAAATTAGAAATGCCAATTAATCTAACATGCATGTCATTGGACCGAGACATGAAGCCGAGGTAAGCACATGCAGTCACCACACACAAGGACGGCAGTCTCCGAGGTGGCAGTGCTAATTTCCTCGGTATATTCTGTGCATTTAGATTAACATCCAGGAAAATATATGTACAGATTTTGTTGACACTGCTGCTGCATTGTTACAAACTGGCTTGTGGGTCGCAACGTGAAGCAGAAACCAGATGTCACAGTTGAACACACATTGAAAATAAAGGATTTGTGCCTATGAACTAAATAAAAAACAAAAGCAATCAACAAAATAACAACTAGTGACTTCTACAGCCTCAAGTCCATACAGCATCCAGAGACACATGCACTGCCACTGCACAGCCAGTGAGAAATGTAGAAATGCAGTGCATCATAACATACTGCTGTTCAGTTCAACAACCACAACCTCAAAAATGTGAATGTAGATGTTTAAAGACAGTGTCAATAAAATGGATCATTAATGAGGCAGTTTTGTTGAGTGCTTAGATTATTTATTCATTTGTTCAAGAGGCTCTTGGCACCATGTTGCCATAGTGACCGTCTTGGTGTTGTTCAGATGAAAGGAAAAAAACAAAATTGAAAATTTGTGCAAAGATGTACACTGTGCAAATCTACCATGTATCCTAAAACAGGCCTTGATAAAACTGAATAATCATCATGACGTTAAAGCTGGGTTGACTCAGGATGACCACAAAACCCTTTAGCTCTTGCCCGGTTTTGTAAGTATCTATCTATTTTGGATCGGCTGATAAATGGAGATAAGAGCAACGGATTATTTCAGCATTTGGTTTGTTTGTTCAAAAGCACCAAATTCGATATACACCGATCAGGCATAACATTATGACGATATAGTGTATTATACAGTTGTAACTCATCAGAGAATGGACGTGGGCCTTTTGAGGGTGTCTGGCAACAGGATGTTGTTAGTGGAGGGGCCTCTGTGGATCAGGCTTCAGTTTCAGTACATGCCACGGATAGTTTATCAGTTTGGGATCTAGTGAATTTGGAGGCCAGGTCAACAACTTGTGCTGTTCTTCATGTTTTTTGAGTTGTTCCTAAACCGTTTTTGTGTGTGTGTCTGTGTCAGGCTGCATTCTGGAGTGTCTGGAGTGCTGGAGTGTCATTGCTATGGGGTAGGGGTCCCTGGTCTGGTCTAGGTGGGTGGTACATGTCTAAATAACATCCACACAAAAGCCAGGTCCAAAAGGTTTTGCAGCAGAATTGTCACAAGACGGTCAATGTTATTCGCTTCTCCTGGTCATAATGTTGTGGCTGATCAGTGTGAAACTTTTCTTCTGTTTGTGTAAAGATAAATGTTTTAATATGAGAAGGGTCTCCATGAAATTCAAAACCTGGCAAATTCATTCAAACTTCTACGGTTGTTAGTCAATGTTTAGAAGTTTGCTGTCAAGCATTTAAAGTGTTTTAACTGCTATGATCTAATCAGACAGACACAGTGCCTCCGAGGTCTACAGGAGCTTTAATCTGACGCATCCAAACATTACACTGAACCTGTCTGTGAAGGCTGTGTTTCAAGAATTTAAGAGGCTCTTGGCATGTTGCCATACTGACCATCTTCATGTTGTTCAGATGAAAGGAAAAAAACAAAATTGTAAATATGTGCAAAGGTGTACACTGTGCATATCTTCCATGTATCCTAAAACAGACTGTGGCGTAGAAACACTGACTGATTCTTCATTAAAGATGAGTTCAAAAGCAGAGAAAGGTGGCTCCAGCAGTGGCATTAGAACTGATATCACAGCTCCCTCCTCTATACCTCTAGGGCTACTTGTTATTATATATTTTTGAAATGACTGAAAGGTTCCCTGCAGGACAGATTTATTTTAACGTAAGCAAAATATCAGTAGTTCATTAGCTTCACTAACTCTCTGTTTAATTTGATTCCGTCCACATTGGACCGTGTACGTCAAATAACAAATGTGGACATGTTACTGCTTCACCACAGGCCAGGGGCTGGTGCAACAACAACAGACAACAGACTCCTTTGTCTTCAGAGGGACGGCTGATTAGGCTGTAGAAGAATAGAACTTGTAGACGGAAGAAAGGAAAAAGAATTAGGGGTCCTGCCAAGAAACACAGAGAAACAATAAACAGACGACACTCGCAAACTGGCACTGACTCTAGAGAGTAAATATATAGCCTGGGTGGACGATGGTTTTGATCACCTCTCATTTGTGGACTAAAAGCTGTGATGTGCTGTCCTTGTCCAGTGTCGCTGAAAACCCTTTTCTCATCCTTTGGGGGTGTGGTTTTCTGTGACCACCTCAAGAAATGCGTTACCTGTAGATGCAGATGAAAAGCTTGAACAGTAACAATGTCTATATGGTGTCTATAATGCTGAAGCCAAAAGCTGACCAGCTTGACACAAACTTGTCACAAGCCACAGTAAAGCCAAGTATCAAGGAATTATGGCAAATCAATGCAACATCACGTTCACCACCCCCCATGTCGACCCATAATGGAAAAAAATCATTAAATGCTGTTGGATGCAGCAATCCTGTTGCCGTGAACCTGTTCCACATCAATCAACTGTTATGATAACCCTAACCCTAACACTTTTCTTCTTTCTTTTGCATCAGTTGGATTTCTCTTAACAACCGAGCACCTCAGATTATCCAGCTAGTAGCCTGTTCGCAGTTTTGTTAAACAGATTACGGAAGGAATGTGGAACACAACGGGTTTGTGCTTCATCCTGGCAACGGCAATCTGCAGATCTATTGCTGACTGGTGAAAGCAGAGGATCCGGCAAAAACATTCAAAAAGGAAAATGTGAACTGAAAGAGGAAATATTGGACAACCTTCATTCAGTTACTTAAATGTTAGTAAAAAGCAGATAAAGAAGAAGTCAAAGAAACAGCTACTTCACCAGCTACTTATCACCGGATTAGGACAGACCTGGTCAAGGACACACAAACTGTCTCTTTCAAACCCATTTTATACACAAACAAACACAAACCATGCCCTCAGTCTCAGCACCAGCAAGTTTGTGTAACTCTACCCGGCCCTGGCTGCACTACCAGGCCAGTAGGTTCAGATGGGAGTGGTCCAATCCCAGGGGGGTGATGTATCCAGGACAGGTTATAAGATCCGCAGTCTACAGTGGCCCTCTAGGGACACACAGTACTGGGGCCACATTGTTCACCGGCATCATTGTGCACAAGGGTTTCCCATGGATCAGATGTTACAGACTTCAAACCCAGGGGTCTCAGCGCACTCATAGGCCTTCAATGAGCACGATGGGAGATGAGGCCGTTCACACACGGTTTCTCACTGAGCTGAATGAGGCCACCCTGGACGTGGTCCCAGTAGCTTGTCGTGCGGATGTGGAGAAGAGGCGCAGTGATGCAGCCAGGGGGCAGAAGACGCTGGACACATTTGGAGAGTGTTTAACGGTGGCGAAAGAGTCATTAGAAGAATAGCACACTGGGCTACCAAACAGGAAAACGAACTTCCGCTTTCTAAAAACAAGGTGGTTTTTCCTTTCCATACCAGTGATGATATGAACAAAATGTATAGAAATATACTTTGTAGATTATATAAAAAAGATTTAACTAAAAGTTAGTTCCACCTATATCTGTTGCAAGTGATGATTATGGATTAAGGCATTAACATTAACACTGTTGTTCACTTGCAACCACTGCAGTTGTCATGTGACAGGAGAGCTCATACCAAAAATAGATTTATAGGTTGTAATTTTGAAACAGCTCATATTTCTTTTAAATGTACAAATATTAAGAAAAATAGCGTTTAATATTGTGAGTATATTTAACACTTTAACACAACTAGAGATTATCATGCTGAGCCATATCCATCGCTTTATTTAAAGATGTGTTATAATGCCAGTGACCTAAATGCATTTATTTGTGGGTGAATATACTGTGTAAAAATTATACAAAACTACTAACTCATTCATATGGTGTGTCCACATAAACTACTAACTAGAATGTGTGTTGTTGAGACGGCACGCAAGACCGAAGCAGAGCGATCAAAAGCTCCCTGAGAAAGAATCATATCAGATCCACTTAAATATCAAGAGCTTCTCAGAAAAGACAGAGAACGATACCTGAGAAAAAAAAAAGACAAAGGTGTTGTCAAACCTGTGACAGAACTGACACAGAGAGGAAAAAGAAAAGTTAGAAGACAATGGCGAACTTCTCAACAAAACCGTGGTGTTGATCCAGAACATGTATCAATGGGCAACTACATCTCCACTGAGCCACCTGAAAGAAAATGGAAACAGCCGATTCCCCTGACCTCAAAACCAAACAACAGATGAAGCAAAGAACAAAGCTGTCCTGCTTCAGAGCACAATTATTTCACGGATCTACTTAAATATGCACACTGCAAAAGATCAGCAAGTGATCACTCGCTTCTGAAGGAAGGAGTCTGGGTTCTCACCTGAACTGATGAAAACAAATGATGTGACAAGGATCACCACACTCCAGTACACCAGAAAAATGCAACGCAACAAAATCTGTAAAAAAGTGGAGGATAGTTTCTGGAGTGTGATGACAACAGTAGGATTGACAACAGGAGAGAATGAGACAATTACAGAGAGCAAGAAAAGAATGCAAAAATGCTTGGGTCCATGAGAGTACTTCACCAGAAGTTTAGGATGGAGCATCCTGAGGCTGCAGTTTCTTACAGCAAAACTTTGCAAAAAGTGACATTTCTGGATTGTTAAACCAACAATCAAAGACAGAGCTGTGTGGCTTTGAAAAATTCATGCAAACGTCAAACGTTTATGGCAGAACAATTGTTTAATCATAAAGTAATAAAGAGTGCCAATCAGTCATGGAGTCTGTGGCATGCACAAGTCCAAGGAGTGCAAGTTCCAGGAGAGCCCAGACTGCAATGACAAGGGAGGAGAGTGAGAAGACTCAAAATGAAACTTAAATGGAGAAAAGGAAAAAAACATGATTCATATTGGCAAAAACATGTTTTTCTGGCCAGTGAGAGAGGACATGATCTGGTGCCGACATGAAAATGTCTTTAGGCTGGTCCCAGAACCTCAATAGTTACAAAGAGACACATGAGGTTGAATCACAGTTTGGGCAGATACATGCTCTGTTCTTGATCTTGAAGTATAAAGGAAATAATCAATATGCAAGTGCGGCCATTTGGTTATAAATTTAAAGCACCAATTCAGAAGGATTAATGAATGTTAATGTGCCATTTTATATCATTATACTGTATATCATTTGAAAATGGAAACATCTGTGGAGTCTGATCACCGTAACCTGTCCATGCCTTGCTTCTGAAAGTCTGTTTGATTTTTGCGACTTGCTTGTAGGTTTCAACATGTAGAGGGCAGGGAAGAAGATTTTTTTGCCATCCTATTAAATATGAATTTATTTTTAAAGACAAAATTATGTTATGTTTCAAAACTGATATTATTTTGTGTCACATATAATGTGTCACCTGTCTTTATCACCACGCAAACACATATTCTTTACATAAAATTCATAATAATAACACAGCTACATTAATAATATTTAGGACGGTTATGGTTGCAGTGCATTCTGGGACTGGATAAATCATGACTGTGCCATGTAACAACTCAAAAGTCTTCAGTAAAACGGTTAAAAGGTGTTTGTCAATTCAAAAATGGGAAACGGCTTAAAAGGCTTAAAATAAAAACAACTACACAAATATCACAAATATCTATTTGTGATACTTCATTAATTGTTTCAAAAACATGGGTTATGTTAGCAACCCGCGTATCCATCACACCACAAAAACACATTTTTGTGGAGTGATGGAATGACGCTGTCCTCTGAATGCCAAACCAAAATGACCAAAATTATATAATATTCACATAATTTCATTACAGCCACTTTCAGAAAGTGTTGCTACACACTGTGGAGAAGAGCAACATGTCAAAATATTTCTAAAACTTAAACAAATTTGACCGTAGTTGAAGAATCACCAAACTACGTGTCGCAGCGATGCAAACCACAGTTACTTTTCTGGAGAGGTGCACGTCAGTGCTAGGGTGGTCTGCACAGGGTCTGCACAGGGTCTGCGTGTGCTCTGCGCTGTCACCGTAGCTACGGCGTCAAATCGAGGCAGAAACCTCCTATAAACAGTAATAGTTAATGGGTGAGACAACACGGCTTTTTTTTTTTTGCTCCTTACGGGAAAGGAGAGTCCATCACAACTCGTGACCTCTGATGTGTCTCATCACATGTTTTAGGGCAGCAATAAAAATACAGATTGAGTCAGAGTAATGAGCATGGTGCCATTTATTTCCAATACCCAGTTCCAGTGTTTCCAGTCGCAGTTTAGTACTGATATTTACAATAACACCTCAGGAGGGCAACAGTAATATTCCAATGTTTAGACAGACACAGATGACCAGTCGACGCGCCAAGACCGTTCATTTGTGGTCTAAATGTCCACCTGAAAAAACAACGATATTCAATCATGACCAACTCCTCAAATGTAAGACCAAAATGAACCTTGCACTCAATGAATCACCACAGTGAGGTGAGATTACTAACCTTATGTCCAGATGGCTGCTTTGACATTTTGTTGATTTCATCAACAATACTCCCTAATGTCCAGGGAGTCTCCTTCTATGAGTTGCTCACACACACACACATCTTTGCTTGAACCTATGATTGCCACTGGTTTCAGTACAACGCTTCTTGTGAAAACCCACATAATTTGTCACTTTACTAATTCAGTTGCATTTTAATTACAGAATAAAAAAATAGAAGTTGTTGTTTCAAACAGGAACATAATAAGGATTTTGTTCCTCTAAACCTTCACAACCACCTTAATAGAGCAGATGCTAATGCATTTAAACCCAAAGGTTTATGGTGCTATTCACATCTGTACATAATGCTGGAACAAATTTGAAAAATAAAAGTAAATCTGCTAGGCCGAAGGGAAATTTTTCACTATTCATTTTAGACAGCGAAGGGCTGGTGTTTCCAAAATAATTTACGTGCTGTTGTGCCAAGGGGAGTGACCAGAAATCCGAGCAGGTCTTTGTTGAAGATGTGTTTGAGATTCTCTCAGATTAAAACATGACACCCCTGAGGCCTAGCTCTTTACAGATTATTAAAGCCACTGGAAACAATAGTATAAACAAGAGAAGACAATAGTTTGAAGAAGAGAAGAATAGAAGTTGAGAACTGTCTTTGAGATAAACAAGTTGTTATGAATGACTTGTAGTAAGACTGTATAATAAGATTCTGAGTATGAAACATCAGAGGAATCAGAACACAGAAATCATCATCATCATCGATCATGACCATCATCATCATCATCGTCGTCGATCATGACCGTCATCATCATCAAGATTCCAGGGAGATAAATTCAGCTACATTTTGGTTGAAATTACTCATGAACATAAACATAAAAAAATTCTGAAATCAACCACAATCTCTGTTTTACTTAAAAGAATTAACTCAAATCTTCTTCGTCTGGTTTGTCTGTTCTTACTGAGCCATGTAATACTCCCAAAGTTTAGGAAAAGATTCTCTGACTCCATCTAGTGGAGGTTTTTATTATAACAAATAATACAAAAGTACAATTACTCTTGTTACAGATAGGCAAACTGATCAAGTATCTGTGGGATGCACTGGAACAAGCCTGATCCACAGAAGCCCCTCCCTTCAACCCATAGGACCCAAAGACCCCCACTAACATCACTCTCCCTCAGAAGGCACATGTCCATTCTCTGATGGAGGCACAAGGGAGATACACATAATATTAGAAAGTAATATTAGTCATAATGTTATGCTTGATCGGTGTATATACCAAATTCCAAAAAGTCTTTATATGAATCATAGTCTAGACATGTTACCATATCAGAGATAATACATTTTAGGGGGGTAGGGTGAATGTCTGTTTAATTCATATAAAGCTGCTGGCTTAATATTTACTAAGTTAGATGTAAGAAGGGTTTAGTTTTAATGTCTGGATGATTTATAGATGTATGGACCTGAATGGTCACTCACCTAACTTCTCTAATCCAAGGCAGGCGAGGGAGAGGGAGTGAGAGAGAGTTAAAGTGAGAATGCAGGTGAACAGATGGCCACACTAAGCACCTGCCAATGGGTTTTAGCTGCGCTGTAAATGTTTGGATCAGGCTCATTAGCCTTGCTCTGCAGAAACAGGACGGAGACAAAAGCAGCAGAGAGACAGTGAAGACAAACGTGTCAGAGCAATCTTAGTCTGCAAATGAGTAAATAAACTGGATTTATTTGATTTGAGCTGTTAACCAACAGTTAATTCGACATCTTTACGAACCAGATGGAGCCAAATGAAGATTTTCCTTTGGTCTGGTCAGAAGTCCTGGACATGTTCGGGTCAGTTTGGATGGACTCACTGGGTGTATCCAGAGCAGCAGTTGCAGACTGGACCATTTGTCTGAATCTTGTGGAGCATCTGTGGTTCAATCTTCTGGGCCACATGGACTTTTTAGTGGAGCACCAGTCTGTGTGCTTTGACGTGCTGGGCCCGCTGTACGCTGACGACCCATTCATGTGGATGTTCCTCCGCAACTGAAGTCGAGTGAAGACATTTTTCGTTCCTTTTTTCTGCATTTTTGTCAAAAGTTGTTCAACTATAAGAGCATTTACCATGAGGTAAAGAGCCCCAAGCTGGAAACCATCGCAATCATGTATTTCTCGCTTTGTCTTCTGCTGCTTCTACTTTGCCACATTAGATTTATTTGGAGGAAAATGTAAGCTCACATGTTGTGACCTTTACAACAGTTGAAAAAAATATGCATTTGGATGTTTCATAATGAAGCCCTGAATTATAGGATTTGTATTGCCATAAAAACATTAAGCCGCAACATCTTCTATGAAGCAGCTTTTACAGCCAGAAATCAAATGTGGAAAAGGTCAAATGTTTCTCTGTGAAGTGTGTACAGATCAATAATATAAAGTGTCTGGAAGAATGATTTTATTTGAATCTGTCCCCAGGAATAAATGTCCAGGCAGCATGGTAAGATCAGCCATTTGGCAATCATAGAACTCATAGGACTATCATCTATCATCTGCAGCGGTCATGAGTGCTGCAACTGGAAGCCTGTGCAAATCAGACTGAGTTCAGCTTAATCTGTAAGATTTAAAGTGAGTTTGTGGAATAACATGTAATATAGTACAAGTGCAAATGTTTGTTTGAATCACTTCTGAACTGATCAAGTTTTTGATGATGAAACTGCAGCAAGAAACTATTAAGACAACTTTGCAACACAGCAATAAATTGTGATGTCTTAAAAAAAAGTGAAGAGCTGTCTGATCTGTTGTTTGATCAAGTGTCATGTGTCAACGAACATGTTTCATTTTTATGTTGATCTTTATGTCTTTATGTCTTTATGTCTATCTTTTGCATGTTCAAACACACGCTCAAATGGTTTTTGCCCACACACTCAGATTATTTAACCATAATAATATTTGGCACAAGGAACATATATGGTACAACTCTATCTACTTTATCAGTCGTTTATCTATCAGCTACATAAATAAACTGCATTTATTACATAAATATATAAACTGATATAAATAACTTTCAAAAAATGCACATACCACATTAAAATAAATATATACTGCCATATCTGTAGTTTCAAGTGTCACAATATTTTCAATATACTGTATATACGTACCAATAAGGTTTCCTGCTTAGGACAGCGTGTTCACTACAATACCCATAATCCCGCGCGGCTCCGGCGATGCACGTTGAACGTTTGTTACGCAACGTAATTTCAAAGGTTGTGTACATTTGTTGGAGTCCACGGTTGGAGAACATAATGTGACAGTAAATTCAGACCGTTTGTCGGTGTACGAGCTACGAGCTGAGACAAGACCTCACAAGGTAAGATTAAGTCCTTTTATATACGGCACGTTGTCCTTTTGTGTGGACTGAAGCTATAAATACTGTTCGTTCACGAAGTGAGATGAGAAATCAGCTGTCACAGCTCAATCTATAAACATATGGTGGTCGGTCGCTGTTGTTGTTTTTAAAATCAACCAGTGTTTATACGTCACGAAACAATTAGTTATTTAAGTCGAAACTAAAACTAAAAAGGATCGAAAGGAGAAGAGGAGATTAGGTAAAGTCAGCCAAATCTATTTACGGACTGTCTGTCTTTCTGTGATCCTTCTGTGTTTCAGCTGCCAAGTCATAATTTATATGTAATATACAGTATTTGTCCTATCATTCCAAGCACTGGTTTCCATTCCTGTCTATTTCTAAATCAATAAGACTCTTTCGTTTAACCTATTTAAAGTCATGTTATTGTGCATGTTAAAATCAGGTAAGTGGAGTATATTCTCCAAGTTATGAGAATACATACATATACTCCGTATCTATAGTTATATCAATATTATTATATTATATTATTCATATATTTTGTTACTTTCATTCTGCAGTATCAGTTCTCTATTTGGCTTACCATTCCAAGAACTGGTTTTCATCCATCCGTCTATCTTAAAATAAATAAGACTCTTTAACGCTTCACCTCTTTAAACTGGTTTAAATCCACCACAGGAAGTATCATGTCTGCATTTCAAGGTAGTATAGTCTTGCAGATAGATTTCAAATTAAGATGACTGGTTAGTTTTTCATTTCTTATGTATGTCTCTCATTCATTCCTTTGTCCAGCTTTTTATCTGGTTGATATTCTGCTCTTTGTTTCTTCAACCCTTGAGTGCTCAGGGCAAACTGTCATCCAGCTGATAATATCTGATAGTCAATCTGTTTTGTCACTGAGCGCCTCTCTTGTCTGTCTGTTTCTCTCTCTCTCTCTCTCTCCCTCTCTCTCAGTGTCTTTTCCCTTCCAGTCTATCAGCATGAGTTCCTGACATCTGTTCGTTCTGATCATTCGTCACTATGAGCAGTGCTGCGCTTGCTGTCGTGGTTGTGGTTGTTTTCTTCTTGGCCCTCTACCTCCTCCATCGTTATGGAGATCTACGGACGCAGCAGCGGATGGTCCTGGTTGGGACTCTGCTGTCCTGGTACCTCTGCTTCCTCATCGTCTTCATCTTGCCACTCGACGTAAGCACGGTAAGAAACTCCTGCACACGTTCGATGAATGTATCAAACACCTCTGTGACGTCTGTTGCTAGTAAAACTTGATTTTGAGTGACACGGAGCTGTGTGTTTATTTTCTTTCCTGTACCATTTTCACTGTAACCCGTCTTGAAGTGTGTTGGTCTGACTGTGCAAAGTCTGCTCCTCCCTCAGACCATCTACAAACAGTGCGTTCTAGACAATTCAAATCATTCAACTCCCCTAACTCAAGCAAGACACAGTAATCAGACCGAGGCCAGCTCATCTTCTTCTCCATCTGCAAGGTAAGTAAGACATTCGTGTCACGCTTGATGATGGGAGGTTGGACCTGCTGGCAGGACTTGTATTTGTAGAAAAATTCCCAGCAAGACATTTTAAAAGAGGAAATACACTCAATTTATAGGGACAAACATGCTACAGAAAACCAGTTGCAAAAAGATCGCATTTAAGAACACATCAAAAGTCCTAATGAGCAAGAGGAGAGCCCACATTCCTTTTAGCATAGAAACCAACATACAGTCAAGGAACTGCAGTTTGGGTGTGTAGACAGTTGGCTTGATGACTGTTTTATCACCACTGTAAGTACACAGATTGCTAATTTCAAGGCCCGTATAAATGCTGGCTGTTTTCCAGTGCCATCCAACGTAATACAAAAGTACATTAAGCTCCTTTAGCTAAACTACAGATATTTTGTCAGTTTTTGTCATCTGCATTCAGCTGCTTTCAGTCACAGAAATCAGATTGCCTGTACTCCCAGTAGCTTTTTTTTTTTTTTTAAACCTATTATCAGGTTGATGATGTCTAGCTCTGCACCTTTAATAATTAATGATGCCCTTTTTCTGACAGAATAGACTTTGCAGCCGTTATCAGTGTCAACATCTTCCTTTTCCTGGAGCCTTTATACAAATGGTTTTGCCAAGTGATTGCGTGGCCTTATTTGCTCAGTGGTATTATAATGGTGCAGTAGAGTTGCTGGTCATGAAAGTGTTTTCTAAATCAAACTGGGAGGTAGAGTAGTCAAAAAGCTTAAAATCTGGGACATTCCTGTCTGATATGTCTGCCTCTCCCATCAGATATGGCACTGTGATAGATAATTAAGCGTGCAATTGTGTAATTTCACTGCAGTTATATAAGGTTTTGTCATGAGGATAAGTCACATGATACGAGAGCAAATTTAACATCTTGTGTTTTGGGTTTACAGCACCAAAGTTGTTCAGGCCAAACATATGTCAGAGCTGTTTTATCTTCACTTTACTGTGTGTGAACTGTGTGCTCACATTTTTCTGTGTGTGTGTGTGTGCACTCAACAGTTTACCAAAGGCGTGTGAAAAGCCCTGGAGTTATATCCCAGATGGAGTCCTGCCCGTGTTTTGGAGAGTTGTATACTGGACTTCCCAGTTTCTTACATGGTGAGAAATAAAATATAAAGACTAGGTGAAATAATATTACATTAGATAAAGGCATGATGGGAAACAATTCATTCTGATAGCGAAGGTCTGTTCTCAGCTGTTTTTTATAATGTACATGTGCAATTTCAGAATCACTGAGGAACCCTGGTAATGTCTTTTTTAAATTAAATAATATCTGGGAAGGTCACTTAAGTATGAGCGGAATGAGTTACAATGTGATGAATGACCATGACGGGACAGTCATTTTAACATGCTGATTGAAATAAATAACACTGAAGATGGATGTGTTTTTTGTGAACTAACTCTCTGTTTTCTGTGTGTTCAGGCTGCTGCTGCCCTTCATGCAGTCGTACGCTCGGTCGGGAGCTTTCACCAGAGTTGGAAAGATTAAAACGGCATTAATTGAGAATGCAATCTATTATGGCACCTACCTCCTCATCTTCATCTCCCTGCTCATCTATGTGGCTGCTCATCCCAAGTGGAAACTCTCATGGTAATTTCAAGTGTACTTATATCTTTTTTTTTGTTTTTTTGTTATTTCTACTTATTCTATGGGGTACTTCCAGTGTGTCAATCATCTTTCCTGAACTCCTACAGGACAGAGTTCCAGACCATTGGCATTACAGCTGCCAACACCTGGGGCCTCTTCCTCCTGGTGCTGCTATTAGGCTATGGCCTGGTGGAGATCCCACGTTCTTATTGGCTCTCATCTTCGCATGATTACCTGCTTGCCAAGACCTATTTCAAGGCAGCAAAAATGTCTAGCGAGAAGGCAGCGGCGGAGGAGAACCTAGCAGATGTCATGGAGGTGAGGATTCAGAAACGGTTGTTCCTTAGAACAAAATCAGTTTGTATTTTCACTTAAAAACAAACCAAATATTTATGTTATCAGGAGGTGGCAAGCATCCATGAATCTGTCAGGAGCAACCACACTCTCAGGAAGTGTGTGGACACCATTTTGACAAAGGTGAGAAATCCATTTCATTTGTTCATATCCACTGTCATTAATCAATGCAAGTCTTCCCTTTCAGTTTGCACAGTCCTGTTGAGGGGGACAGCTTTAAATCTAGTGTCATGTCATTTCAGTGTCCCACTGAGTACCAAGAAGAGATGGGAAGAAATGTGGAAAGCTCTCGTGGCAACAGTGACATTCCCAGCAAAAGAGACTTGGTTAAACTTCATAAAAAAGTAATTATTTTTAATACTGCTCGTTCATATTTAGTGGAAATAATTAGGAAATACCACTTCTTGTAATAATATTGCCCGCGTTGCCTGTATGTGTGGGTTTCAGGTCATCTCTGCTGTGCAGAGACACAATCAGACTCAGGTTCAGTGGTGCATCTTGTTAGATCAGGCCTTACATCTAGAGGACGTAGCTAAAAACCAGAGAAGCCAGCTCCGACACTTCACACACAGCTTCTCCTCGGCAGATTACGGCTGGATCCGTAGGTTCGTCTACACTCCTG
The DNA here is from genome assembly GCA_005024645.1 of Planiliza haematocheilus. Lineage (NCBI taxonomy): Eukaryota > Metazoa > Chordata > Actinopteri > Mugiliformes > Mugilidae > Planiliza > Planiliza haematocheilus. Next base: position 3,061,987 of record SRSE01001388.1, on the reverse strand, counting down.
CTGTAGGTGCGTTCAGTCGGAGCCAAATCAGTAAATGCTTTCATTTTTCCACCACATGTTGAATTAATTTTACAACAGGGATCCTGAATGTTATTCCAGTAATTGTATGCCCAACAAATGTGAATAAATTAAATGATTGTCTATCTATATATTCAGTCTTTGATCAGATGACCAATGCTAGTTGCTAAAGTCTTGTGTTTTAGCGATGTTGAAGTGCTGTATTATATATAAAACTTGAAGTAACTCACAGTAATTCAGCTCTCGATTGGCATCTCTCATTATATCAGATAACACTGCACAGTTTTGAGGTGCACACACTGCAGCAGGGGAGAGATTATGATACAGATGGAAATCTATGCTGCATTGTTTCTAACTTCAGTCTCAATTTGCCTTTTGTATTTATGCCTGTGTGTGTGTTTATTGTGCTCAGAGTGGTACTGGGAGTGTGTGTTCAGGCAAAGTTTCTGCAGGCTGCTGGCGGTCCTCCTGTGCCTCCTCTCTGCGACAGTAGTCTGGTCTGAGTGCACCTTCTTCAGCACAAAACCTGTCCTCTCTCTGTTTGCTATCTTTATTCAGATGGCTGAAAAACATTACAACTACGTCTGTATTGAGGTGAGCACGGGCGCACTGAGGGGGGAAGTAATCAATTTGCTGCAAGCAACTGTGCTCAATTCAGATGTAATTCCTGGACTTAATCCAGCGAATTTTTCTCCACTTGTTGTTTTGTTTCTCTCCACCAGATGGCGTGCTTTGTCAGCATCCTCTTCATGTGCGTGTGCGTCTACTCCACGGTGTTCAGGATACGGGTTTTCAACTACTATTACCTGGTGCCACATCACCAGACTGATGCTTACAGCCTGCAGTTCAGTGGCATGTAAGTCGCATCACGCCTGTGTACAGATTTCTAGACGAAGCACAAGTCAGCCTGATATTCTCATGTTGGGTTAAACACCTGTATTCTGATACCAGGCTGCTTCTCTTTGTTTTTTTTTCCTTCTGCCTCAGGTTGTTTTGTCGTCTCACTCCTCCTTTATGCCTCAACTTTCTGGGCCTGATTCACATGGACTCTGCCATCTCGCACCAGGACAGGATACAGACATCCTACACCTCTGTGGGTTCCAAATGCAGTATTCAAATGCCAACAAATACTCAGATATTCGTTCTAATATCCTTAAAGCTGCATCTGTCACAGATATGAAAATGTCAGAATATATTGTAAATGAAACACGTTTAAAAATGTCAAAATCTCTTTGTGTCTAAAACCGACTTAGTGATGCAACGTTTCTTCTTGTTTCTCACCAGATCATGGGCTCTATGCGCGTCCTGTGGTTCATATCTGATGGGTTCTACATCTATTATCCCATGCTCGTGCTGCTGCTATGCTTTGCCACTTTTTGCAAGTAAGCCGACAACCTCCAACAACGCAACCTTAGTTTTATCCATTTACTTTAAAATTGCAGTTTGAGTTCAACTGTAAAGATGAATAGTACACTGTTCTTGTATGAAATTGTATATGTTGTATGTATATGTTACTCTCTATTATTAATATTATCCTCAGAAATATAGTATTGTGTGTCTTACATCATGTGTGTCAAGTACTTTCGCAAGGGACTTCTCATTTCGCTGGTATTCGGTGCATTAGAATGTATTTCCGCTTCTTATCTTATGTCCATTTAATTTTTTTGTTTTTGCACTTTGTCCCGACTGCTGTAACACCATTACACCATATGCCCTCTGGGATGTTGTAGACGTAGACTGTATGTTTAACAGTGTGTTTGTTTTTGTGTATGGTTGCAGTCTGGGTTCTCGGTGTTTGAACCTCCTGGGCTTCCAGCAGTACATTACAGACGATGACCTGACCTCTGACCTGGTGGACGAAGGCAAAGAACTCATCAAAAGAGGTAGTTTTGTCATAAAGTTCTTCCTGATATTTGTGCTCAAAAGAGCAATGTTTAAGCTACTTCAGGCCGGATCTAGGATTTCACTTCCCCTTTTTTTTTTTTGCACTACTAAACCATGACCACAAGTTCCCCTTATTGGCTCACTCCTTATTTATCATACTCATTCACACATGCTTTTTAAGATTTGCTCCACAATTTGTTCTTTTCTAGAAAGAAGGAAAAGACAGAAAGCTGAAGACGGAGAAAGTCGAAGATGGGTCAGAAATTTTAATATCATTTCTCCTACATGCATGCACCGATCAGGCATAACATTATGACCACCTTTCTAATATTGTGTAGGCCTCCCTTATGCCTCCGAAACAGTTATGACTCATCAGAGAATGGACATGGGCCTTCTGAGGGTGTCCTGTGATGTTGTTAGTAGGGGCCTTTGGGTCCTGTGGGTTGAGGGGAGGGGCCTCTATTTATCAGACTTGTTCCAGTGCATCCCACCGATATTTCATCAGTTTGGGATCTAGGGAATTTGGAGGCCAGGTCAACAACTTGTGCTGTTTTTCATGTTTTTTTTTTTAGTTGTTCCTAAACCGTTCTTGTGTGTGCCTGTTTCAGGCTGCATCCTCCTGGTGATGGCTGCTGTCATCAAGTAGTGTAATTGTTATGGGTGGGGGTTCCTGGTCTGGTCTATGTGGGTGGTACATGTCTAAGTAACATCCACATAAATACCAGGTTTAAAAGCTTCCCAGCAGAACATTGTATTGTCACAAGATGGTCAATGTTCTTTACTTCACCTGTTAGTGGTTTCATTGTTATGGCTGATCGGTGTAAACTCTATCCAGTCTGTGGCCTCCTCTGTTCTTCTGGTTTGTGTCAAGCTAGTTTACATATTAACTTAATGTGCCTGTTTTGTTTTCAGGCCTTGAGGGAGCGGCATGCCGCCCAGAGAGCCACTGGCCGTTCCAGAGCTGGCTACTCTGAGTTAAACGACAACAGTCCTGTGACGGGAATAAAGAAAGGTGATAGGAACTTATAGGAAGAATGTGTGTTTTGTTGTTTATAGATAATTAACCACTAGACTCACCACTCCATGCAGGAAACTGAAAATCTGACATTTTAGCCTTAAGGCACGAAGCACATGCAAAGTATATGTAGATAAAGCTTTTCACAGTGTGTTGGGCTGGGTTATTTTGGGTTACTGGGTTACACACCACACAAATTTGTTCACTTAGAAACCTACTTTCTCGTCTCAATACATTCTTCCCTTCAATTCAAATGAATCTTGGTGGAGGGTCACTTACAATGTGTGCATCAAGAAAAGCTTGCTGACGGTTTTGTGTATACATTCTCAGTTGTCACATTCACCAGACAAGATGAAAACACAGATGAACAGCAGACAAGCTTGCTGCAGGACAACTCCAGTGATGATGGACTGCCAAGCAGAAGGTACGATGACGCCAAGTATAATGTCCTGCAGAGGTAAATCACGCTGTGCCAGACAGTCTTTCTCTATCAGTTACTCTTTGTCTTTGTATTTGACACTATAGGTCCTCAGCAGGGCGTTACCTGTCCCTGTCACCTCCTCCGAAGGGCATCTTTGACGATGTTTGAGGATAAGAAGGGAAACAAACGCTTGGAACGTGATGGAACTACAATAAATGATTAGAGTTTATTGAAAGTAGTCTAAAAGCAGGTATTCAAACCTCAGGATATGAAGAACAAGAGAATATAACAGAGACATGCACATGATCTCAGCTAATGGATGAAAGTGAACACCCCAACCTTTAGTTAATTTTTATACCTCAACTGGTTCTGTTACCGAATCCTACAAAGAGATCAGTAACTGTAAAAGGGTGTGTCTCATCACATGCTTGAACTTGTGTACAGCCAACCCTTTATTATTATTATTATTACTAGTACTACCTTTTAAACAGATTTGTTTTATAAGCAGATTGGTGTGTGAAACAGTAGACAGTATATTTATAGATTTTCCACTGTTTGAATATTTTCCAGAATACATTTGATATATTTTTTAATGAAATGGCTCACTGTGGCGGAAACACAAATCAAACACGTACCACTCAGTGGGATGATATTCAAAAACATGTCGACGCCTGTTTCGCATTGAAGTTTTTGCTAAATGACACTATATGTCTCCAGCCAATTATTTATTTTTGTATGATCTTGATGTGCAATTTTATTGTAAATAAAGTCATTTCACCCCTTCATGGAATCTTGTCTTCATCATTTGGGACTTGAAGTGGCTCAACAAGTTTAAAACCCAAGTAGCATTTTAATGAATAGCATATTTTAAATAAAAGATAATTTTATAGTTTCAAACATGTATGCATTAAAACTGTATTATTATTAAGTTACGTTTATTGTGATTTAAATTATTATTTTAATATTGACAAGTAACAACCTTTGGTTGTGCTGCGTTCCCGTGCTCTTCGTAAATCCGTAATCTGCAATTCACACATCGAACACTTACACGTGCTTTAACATCAACTGCATACCAAAATGTTGAACCGTTACTTTACTCTATAAAGTATTTCAAATGCGTGTTACCAATCCGGGTTTAAAATTGTTTTAGTTGTTTAAAAAGAAATGATTCTGTACTGTAAAAAAACAAATTTTTCGTACAGCAAGTGGAGGCAACACAACAGTTAGCAACAACCATTGACTGTATAGACCGCAGAAACTCAGTTTGCATGGCAGTGATGGATACGAGCTAACTGGCCTGCGTTAATAGCCCAAAATACGTGTTTAAGTTGTCAGACATATCGCCAGGAGTCACCTCAACTACCGACCCTAATATCTGGGTGTTTTTTGACTGTCGAATAAGTAAGTAGACACTGTGGCTGCTGCCGTTAGCTGAGTGGGGGCAAGCTGCACTGCTAACGACGTTAGCGTTAGCTTGCAACGTAGACAGGCTACACCGGTTGCTTTCAGATATAAATAATACAATTGGGAAAATTATGCTGAATTCGATATTTTTTTGTTGGTTTTGCTGGTAAAGTTTTAATAAAAGTAAACGATATGTTTACAATTTAAGTATGTGTGCCGAGTGCTAGCTAATTCTTGACCTGCATTTAGCTGATGTATGATACGAGGGGTATTTTTGGCTAGCTTTCAAATGGTAACGAGTAGCCCAGTTAGAAATATAATGTCTCTCTGTAAGTAATCTCTAACGTATGAACTGATTCAGTGTGATTTTTAGTACAGCAGGGTTATTTATGATCTTAGACTGAGGTAGATATCCTCGTGACACCCTTTAGTGTAACGTTGCTGCTGTTGTGTGGTATTAAAGCATCTTTATCAGTGATTTATTCTCTTTTAAAGGAGCTGTGTGCGTGTTTGAATTTTCCTTTACCATTTGCATGATGGAAGAAACCCAAACACAGGAAGCAGTCTGGCGCATATTATTTTCACGGTCGGCATTCATTCCCTGCACCAGCCAATATCATGCTGTACCAGCAGAGTGAATGCAGAGACATGCATTAGGTCAATATAATCAATTGGGTCAGCACAGTTTGGAGAAAATAAATTGCCATACTAAAATACACTGAGTATTTGGCAGTGACAGTGCAGAGGTGTGTCAGGGTCGGCTCTTGAAAATGTGATTTTAATTTAGTTCATGCCTGTGTTAACATCAAATAACGTGTCTGAAGTGGAATTGCAAAGTATATTGTGATGTTGGTGGGGATCAGGTGACTTCCTGTGCTCAGTCTTTTGTCTTGTGTGTGTCTGACACTAAAGACTACAAGCGGAAGTAGTTCTGTTTAACGAGGCCTGAGAGTCAGCTTTTTAAGTGTCATGATGCCACTCCTCCTGTAAAGATCTTAATCACAATTTTAGCAAAAAAAAAAAAAAGGAAAGACTTGTTGTTGTGGAAATACTTTTTAAGTCTACTTACCTTGACTGTGTTTTGTGTGTGTCCAGTTTGTAGGCCACTATGGGTGGGCTGGGGAACGGCCGTCGTGGAGGAAGATCACCTCCTCTGATGATCGCAGCCCTAATCGCTTGTATCCTGGTTCTGGGCTTTAACTACTGGGTGTCCAGCTCCCGCAACCTGGAGCTACAGGTAGGTGTACATACATGTGTGTTAGTGTAGTGACCGATGTAGGTTTAAATCTTTAAAATGTCGATATGATGAAATGTCAAAAAAACAAATCCTGCTGTAAAACCGTAGACTATGTATAACAGTACAACAGCGTACAACAGTCATTAGCCACAACATTAGGTACACTAGCGGGAACAACGTTGCAATAAATCAGTTGATATTGAACAACATAGGAAAGCTGGTAATTCAACTGCATGATCATTTTGGAGTTTGTGCTGCTGTTAAGTTGGATTGAAGTGTTTCTGTTGTTTAGTCCAATGACTAAAATAGGGTTGTCAGAATAAAGTCGGTACAACACAACACAATAAAATTTAATAGTGCTACAAACCACAAAGGGCTTTAGAGTTTTGGTCAGTGTTTTTACCACATGCCACATCCTTTAATGCAGAGAAACAAACTTAACCCAGGACTTGCTTATTCGCAACTTGAGGCCTAATAACATGTTTTTGTTGTTTTGAAAAAGCATTTTTTTTTTTTTACTATTTAGAAGAAATTCCTAAAATGTAAGCAGCATGCTTTCAGTGTGTTTCTCTCAACTCTTTAGTATCTGTTTTTTCTCATTGTCAGCTACACAATGGGGTTGATGCTGTTATCATTACCCGTGCCCTGTCCTGTCCTGTCTAAATATTGTGAAAAGACCACAAATAAATGGCCTAAAAGAGAAGCAGTATTAAATAACCTCTTATTGTTACCCCTTTATCTACGTGTGTGTGCCAGACTAAGCTGTATGAATTGGAGGGTCAGGTGCGGCGTGGTGCAGCAGAGCGAGGTGCGGCAGAGATAAAGAAGACTGAGTTCCAGGGGCAGATCCAGAGACAGAAGGAACAGATTAGCCACATTGAAAGCTACTTCAAGAGACAACTGGAAGAAGCCCAGAACATCTGCAGCCAAGACAAGGTGCACATTAACAACATTTGCAGTCTGGTGGCAGTGACAGCACACCTTTGCCACCTTCACTCTTGTGATTCATACTCAACACACAATTTGATACAAACTGTGAAGCAGCAGGAGGAAGTTGCGGATATTTACAGTTATTTTGTGTTTTTGCCCTAGGCCACACTCCAGCTGAACATTTCATCCAGTGCCAAAGCCATACAGGAACTCAAAGGTAAGCTGTGAATATTTGTTCTCAGTTTTTCAAAAACAGTGTTGCCTTAACAGCCAATAGAGACCTGTTGAAAATGAACAAAACGTAACTCTTTAATATCGTGTTATGTCCACTGTAGGTCAGCTGAATGAGCTGAACGATGATTTGGGGAAGCTTCAGAAGGAGCTGCAGAGTTGCCAGGGCAACATCAACACCTTAAACAACAAACTAACTTATGACATGTAAGAGTCCTTTGAAAGGAGATAGCAGTATGTTTTATCCTTTTTTTAATGCCTGTAACTCAGTGTCAGGTATATCACATGCACATGAACTGATATTGTATTGCCACTGTAATATATACTCCTAGTTAATACTAACTGTGTGTGTGTTTGTGCACTTGTCTAGGACCAGTTGTCACTCGCAGGTCCTGTCCCAGAAGGAGCAGTGTGATGAGAGAGTGGCGGCGGCTAAACTTGAAGTTCAGAAGAAAATGGAGAAGCTCATCGCTGCTCCAGGTGTCTCCTCACAGGTCAGTTAACCTTTCCTGACTGACGGTGGAGCATGGGGAATAATGTAAATCACTTTCTTTGATGGAATGCCATCTTAAGGGGGGCAGTCAAGTCCTTTAGCAATGAAACAGTTATACATAAATCTTTATTTATTACTTATTTATGCCACTGTTATAAGTTCTCCATTGTTCTCATGTAAAACCTACAGACAACTTCATAATATATTCATTCGCATTCAAAATGCTCAATGATATCCTACACCACCCTTGTTACACTCATGATTGTTTGTTGCTGTATGTCCGTTGAAGCGTATCATCAGTACTTTGTGTACATGCAAAGATGGTAATGGAGTTGGCATTTATTGTATTTATTAGTGAAAGTCCTCCTTTTCTTGCTGGGCTAGAGCCCGTCTGATGCTTATCATTGCCCCCAGTTGTTTTTTCGACGATTGAGGAAACAAGAAAAAAGAATTTGTTTTCTCCTCAGCAGGAAAACAAAGGGGATGGAGCAGTTAAAGAGGACAAACCAGTCAAGTCTGTCTCTGACAAAGCTCCGACAGCGGCTGTCGTAAGCCACACACCGAGTGTCTCTCATTCCAAAGACAGTGAACCAGCTGAACTACTGACCAATGAGATCATTGTGGACAAAGGTAAAAGAGAAATGAGGATGTCTGCCTAAATGACATGTAACACAAAAAGCATGCGACTGCACTGAAGTATTTACTGAAATGTGAAGTACATCCTGTTCATGCAATATATTTTATGTGTTTACATCTCTACACATAATAGCACACTGGCAATAACAACTTGTTTTCTGCCTTGTTATTTTTCCAGCTCCCAGTGCTCTGGTGGATCTGTCACCAGCCAAGGATCTCTCCAAAACAGAGTCTCCCACAGCTGCTGTGGTGAAGCAGGACATTTTGCAGCCACAAGAGGGAGCTATCAAGACCGACGAGGTTGAGACAGAGGCCAGTAAACTTCTGAAGAATAACCTGACTGAGGATAAAGGGATTGAGTTGATGGATGCTCAGGAGGAAGTTGTTCAGACAGAAGGTAAAGAATCAAAGACATATAATACACCTGAAACTGTGCCTTCCTGCCAAACGGAAAGTTCTCTACTATTCTTTTGTCTTGACCATGTAGTAGATTAGTAGATATAGCAGATACACTGAGGTAAAGGATTACTTCTCAGACGTAGTATCTTGGTGTTCTACATAGCAGTGGGAGATCAGTACTGGATATCAGAGCAAAACTGTCGGCATTAGGCTGAGACCGCTGTTGAATGGTGGCATTTAAAAACGTGCAGCTATGGCACAGGTATGCACAAAATAATGTTGATTAATGATTCTGGGCCCTACTTATGCAAATGAATACTGCATCCTGCTAGTTTCTTTTCAAGGTATCCCACACAGTTTTTTGTGTCTATATTTTATTTGAGACACATTACTACCTAATGAGCTGCTTCACAATGATAAGTAGTAGCAGTGATTGTCTGTCTCTCTGTAGGCATTTTCATTTAAGACATTTTTCAATTTTGAAGCAGACCCTGGGATGGAAGGCATGCTCCTTGGTCGAGGGAAGGCAGATGATACTGCTGGTCTCAAGATTGAGGATCCAGAAGAATATGATGCAGATGGGCAAGTAGTGGGTGGAGTCCAACAAGAGAAACACCAACAGAGTAAACCGGCTGAAAATATAGGTAAGTGAATATCATTTAGGATAAAACTGAACCAGCTAGAGCCTGGGAGAGTGAGGGCTGTCTTTTATTCACTGAGGTTTACCACTATTTATAAATCAGAGTTTGAATGAAGTTTGTTTTACTGGTAACTATAAAGTGATATCTGTGTATCATGTTCATAATCACACTGTTCTGTTTGAAAGACATGGAGGAGGACCTGGCTGACTATAACGGGGATGATGAGAATGAAGGAGAGTTTGAAGCAGATAAACAAGCTGAGCTCGCACAAATCTAAGGTAAACACTGAAACACACAAACTTGTGCACTCAGTTGCTTTCTAATTCTTTAGGTCATTATGATACTATCAGCGTGTCACCCACTGAGACTCCTTTCTGTGAAGAGAGATTTTACTTCAGACGTGATTAAATTAAAAGGTTAAGGCCGTGTTTGTCACGGTCAACACTGAAAACAGTAAAGCATCAGTTTGCTGTGTCAGACATATGGACTCAAAAGCAGGAAGAACAACAGGCTGCTACAGGTCGTTAGTGAGACATGGCTCTCAGACATGTTCCTCCACTGAGCTTGGCAAGCTCAAACAGCAGCTAACTGGAGGCTCAACTTTATGTAAATATCCTCTGACGCTGAGAGAGCAACAGCTTATTGAGCGCAATCGTATTAATACAGGTCAAGCAGAAGGTCTGAGGTGGACAGTCTATATAAAGTCTGTTACTAGTTACCAGGACTTAAAATGGAAGAACAGTTCGTGGGAGCACATAGTTGACATTGTTGCCATGTGCTTTTGTCCAGTCGTACAACACTCAAAATATGCACAACAAGCCAGATGCAGTCAACTTCTTTGTATCCATGTTTGGACTTATTATTGCTGTTAAGTCCTGGCATCCTAGCTGTGTATATATCTTTATTATTTTCATTGAATAGTAACAAAGACACTTCCAAGTCAAAGCCACAAATGTCAGCAGACCCTTTATTAACAGACTGCTGCACATTTATATGAAAAAAGGCTATAAAAATACATGAGTGACATCTATTAAATAAAAATGCTCTTTGAATAAAATAAATAAAAACAAATAAGGAATATTTATTTTCTGCCAAACAAAATGTAAACATAGCAGGCAGAGCAAAAAAAGTGTAGATACGTATGAAGACTTGTTGTTCCATAGTCTGTGTTGTTGCTGCATGCAGGACTAGTGAGTCAGAATAGTTTTAGCACAACGTTAATTATGTCAGTATACTTTAATCCTGTCTCTAGTATGAAAATATGTCATTACATTTGAAAAATTCTGTTAGCCTTTGTGATGATTGTCGTTGAGTTGGTTCATGTTTTCACCTGCAGCTGCTCAGAACATTGTGTTTTTTGTGTTGTTAACTGAAATATATTTTGTTGCAGAGCCGAAGCTGGAGAAGGATCCTGCACACCACATAAGTAAACAAGACCAGTTTTACACGACAGCACCGTACAGGTTAATGCAACCAGTGTGAACACACTGAACACAAAATAAAGTCAGACAGAATTTTCTATATGAACAGGATTTCAACGTTTGGTTCCTGTTAATACTCATTTTCAATTAGAACTGGTATTTTCGTATCGCCTGCTATTTAGTACTCTCACAACTTAAGGCATCTGAAGACTTGACGCCACTTGGCTTTAAAACTTGCATCAGTAGATGATCTGTTGACATGTGTCAGTTATAAGAGGTGTGAAAGGTCCCAGTGATCTCAGTGGCCAAACTCCTCTCTGTATCTACAACAGCATCTTATATTAAGCCTTAAAGTGTCTCCTTAGCAAAGTCTCTCAGAAATGATTTTGACTTAGTCATGTGTTCAGTCATCATGATCTGTTAAATGTCTGTTATTTTAAGTTTTCCACGACGAAAAATCAAAAAGTGAGAGACACTTTGAATCTACGTTGCCAAAAATGATACAAAAGTTAAGGCTGGCTAAATGTACATAACCAGTTCAACTATAGGTTATATGCTCATGTCAAGCAAGGTCAAGCATATCATAAACACCTGAATCATCTGTAGATTTCTTTTTCTTTTCTTTTTTATGGCAGCAGGACTTTAATTTATAATGAGACAAATACCTGGAAAAACTTGGATAATATTTGTAGATCACCATTCTTATATTTTGACACATGCCTTATTAATTGTGTAGACACCAGTCCTCCCCGAGGGTCGGCTGCGTGAGATGCTGTGGGGGTCGGACTAAGAGAGGGGTTTATGATTTTACTTTGTGTCTCCAGTCTGCTGAATCAAACGGGACTGTATATATTTTATGGAGGGAGATGTCTCAGAATTGCTGTAACATTATGAAGGACATTTCTTTGAAGCAGGAATAGCTTGCTGTGCTTAACGGCTCCTGCGTGCTAGTAGGCGTTGACTACTCTTGTGCTGCAGAGGGAAGACTGTTCAAATGGAAGCTGCGCTTAACTGGAAAATGTTAGTATAGGAGCAAATGTTAGGAACTAATATTAAGAATGAGAAATAACAATATGTTAGTTTGGTTTTGATCTTTAGTTGCTTTGGGTTCCACACAGGACAGAACATATCTTTGTGCACATACTCGGCTTCAGTCGCCATCATTTTCATAATAATTTATGTATCAGCAATACTCCTCCTCAAATGTCCTGAATCATGAAGTAGGGCGTTATCCTTTTGGAATATGCTGTTATTTGCTTATCTGGAGTCTTTCTTTTCTGTTGGTCCTTAGCATACAACGGGGGTGCATTAGTACTGTGTCTTTGAACTAGCCAGGTGTTGAGGAGAGAACTGATATTTGATCACTGGAAACTCCCCTGCTCGTTTTATTTCTTCAGACCTGCTGACCACGCTTAGGTTGGAATTTGGTTCTTGCTGGCACAAACTAACGTACGCTAAAATACTGAATGAAATAATGGTATATGAGAGCTTAAGCTGAGGAGCACATGCAGATTATGGAGCATTTGTGTATCCTGTGATTTATCCGTTTCTCCAACATTTAAACCCAAGCAGTAAGAACTTGTGGTAACGACATTTCAGTCCTGTTAAACTACTTTTCTCTGTTGAGCAAATTTCACGGATGTCAAACTTTTTTCTGAGGAGCTTCTGTTACATTTTGCAGCCCAGCTAGTGATAAGTAAACTTTTTTTTTTTATCATTTATGCTGTTTTTTTTTTTTTTTTCCTGTTCCTGTACCTTTTGTCTCAGAGTAACCACACAGATACTGAACAGCAGTGCGAGTGAAGGTTCAATGCTCTGTGACAACGAATACAGAAGGAGAAACTTTGTTCATATGCAAAACATATCAGCACCTATCAGTCCTACAGCAGCACTCCTGAACGACTGGACACAAACCCTTTTGTCTGCCTCCTTGTCCCGTCCTTTTGCACAGGGAATACGTTGTTAGTTATTGTTTTTTTTTATGTAATTCTATTGCTTTTAAATATTGTCATTTCATTGTCTGACTCTGCAAAGCTTGTACAGCTAGTACTTTGTCTCGTCATAAAGCGTCGTTTGCCTGCTTGTAAAAAGTCCCATTTTCTGTACCATGATCATGTTCACCCGGAGAGAAAAGGTTTTATGATTTTTATAAAATGCTTAACTTTTGTTTTTGTTGGCAATAATCCGCAAGAGTTTGGATTTTTATTTGGTCCGAATGTACTGAACAAATTTGTGAAAGATTTAAATAATCATAGCCTTTATGGGCGACAGAGAATAAAATGTTTTTATTACTACTGTCAAGGAATGGCTTCATGTGGGATTTATTGATTGTTTGCAAACTTTATTTGTGACAAATCTTAAAAAGAAAGAGGAAATGGTTTGGCAATGGAAATTTTCATCGTCTCACAATGCTATAACCTGCCCAGGACACTGAGATTAATAGTAATAGTATTTGCTTTAAGCACTCTTTTGATTTCATGTAAACTCCAATTAAAGTAGTAAAATGTTCTCTGTAAGACTTAAATGATGTAAGACTCATGATTTAGAAAAGATCTGGGGTTGTACGAGGTACTTACCCATAGATGGTTTGAAGAGTGGCTTTAAAGTTGTTGTGAAGTCAAATTAAAGTAGGAATATTTTAAATACACGTTTTTAGGTTGTTTGTTGGTTTTATCATATTTCTTTAAGGTTAAGTCACACATTGTCTTAAGTGATGATGAAATACCAAAAAAAACACAATGTTACACAGCAAATATCTAGCAGTGTATGGAAACTACATAAATACAAGTTACTCAGTAGACTGATTAAAAGACAAATCATCTTGCATTTAGTAAAAGGACTCCAGACCAACTGGTACAAATCTGAAGCAATAATACTGAACATTCAGGTTCTTGAACAAGCAGAAGTTCAAATTTCAATCTAATGTTTAAATGGTAAAACACACACACACACACACTCCCAGACTAGCGTACCAGTGCACACAGTATTTTCATACGCTCCTTGGATCCTCCCCAGTGCTCTCCTTGTCCCACCCTCACAGTTCACTTGACTGTATAACAGGGTGCTTAGAGCCACCTGTAGCTTTCTAGCACATTGCTCTAGAGACCAGCCAAAACCTGACACTGAAAAGAAGCTGAAGCATCCGACAGTCACCACCTGAAGTGATTCATACACGGAGAGGGACCATGATGAAGCTTTGCTTTGTTGTCTTGGTGCTTGCTGGTGAGTTTTTATGCTTTCAGATTTTAAATCACAAGACTTTTTTTCTATTTCACATGTGCTCAGTTGATATCGTTGACATGCCGTGTTGCTTGCTCCTTCTTCCAACATAACAGGTGCAACATCTGGGGAAATTGAGAAGAGGGTTCTTGGGAGTAAGAATTGTGACATGGACAGACGGTATCACGTCCAGATAGAGACTGTTCAGGGGAAAAAGCCCTGCGGAGGCTCTCTGATTAACACCCGCTGGCTCATCACAGCTGCACACTGTGCCAAGCAGTAAGAAACTTTTACCTCATCATCACACAGGTTTCACCTGTGTGTGTTTTGTAAAATAATCAAACTTAATATTAAAGCTCATCTGGTTAGTTGGTCATTTCTGTTATTACATTGTATGTATATATAAAATGTCCTTTCCCTTTTTTTTCTGCAGGCGCATCAAGATCAAATTTGACACAAGTCAGATGTCATTTTTCAAGAAAGTCAAGTCTTTCTTCAAAGGATCGAAAAAGAATGAGCAAGAAATTCCTGTTGAACAGCAGTTCCTCTACAAAGATGAGGAGGGGAATGAGCATGACATTATGCTTGTGAAACTGACCACGGATGCGTCTGGTAAACTTCCCACCATTGGCCTTCCTCCTGCTGAATGTACTAAACCAGAGGTGAACACTGAGGTCGAGGTTGGAGGCTTTGGAGCCAAGAGCGCCAAAAGTGAGGAACACTCAGGAAGTCTGTTCGTTTTTATTGAAAACAGAACTTTTGTTGACTCTTTGTTTTAAATCCTCAGGTCTAAAAGGCTCCTCAAAGCTGAAGTGTGCCAGTACTGTCATCAGTGAATGTGGTGAGAATGATAAACCTAGTAAACTGTACCACAGCGATGAATCTACAACCATGTGTGCCTTTAAACCTGGCGTGGAGACCTGCTTTGTAAGTAAACCATTTATTTTTCTCTTTTTTTTTAAATAGCTTCCAAAATGCAAAACAATCTCACCTCCGGTCTCTGTCTTCCAGGGTGATTCGGGTTCAGCCGTGGAGCACGAGGGTCTCCTGTATGGAATAGTTGTGAGCGACCCCGTTGATAAGTGTGCAAACCCCATTGTGATGCTGAATATCTGCCACTACAGGAAGTGGATTGATGAAACCATGAGAAAAAATAATTAAAGAAATAATAAAAAATAAAAAAAAAAATTATTTAATGAGACAAACAAATGACTTTAAAGTACATTAATCACCACTTGTTTTATCAAAGTCTTTTAAAAAAATATGACTATAAACTATATTTAAATTGTCTGTCTTGAGTTTTTTCATGAATTAAAGTAAATATGGCCGCTCACGAGTTAATGTGTTATCTCTTCTGTTATCTTTGAAGTCTCATTTCCATAGCAGTTTGGCTTTCAAACTTACATTTACCTTGTAAGGCACATCACAGAACAAAAACACAGAGCTCCACAGAAAGAGATACAGAACAAAGAACTTAATCTAGCCCTGCTACTGCTACTGACCACTTATTTCTTCTCTCCCTACCTTTTCACAGTGGTTAGGTGAAGTATTCAGATTATCGACTTGCTAAAACTATCTGTACGTAATTGAAGATGTAATCTGTTCAAATGTATGAAGGTACTGTTTGGTACTATATATTAATGATTGATTCATTTTAATTGAATTTTGCAGCTGCAGCATGTCGGGCTAGTTTGAACCACTTTATACTATTCTGTGAGGTTACAGTCCTCGTTCAGGTAAAAAAAACTAAAAGAGTCAGGTGTATCAGTCAGTCTTTTACACAACGTTACTTACACTTGCACATATATTTAGATGACTTCCATCCTCTGGTGCAGAGGAGAATTAAATAATCTTGACCACAGGGAAGTGCTTGTGAGCTGAGAAGTCAAACTCTGGGAGCACCTGTGGATGCAGAATATGCTTTAGTAGATTTAGTACTACAGTTTCCATAATATGAAACAGCTCTTAGAAGAGATACCATGTTGTATTTTTTCCTTTACTTGTAGCTATATGAATTACTGTACACAAGAGCAAATAAAAAGTAATGCACTCAATGTGTGTATCGCATTAAAATGTTGGGTTTGGCCACCTTCAGTATACGTTCATCTGTGATCAATAATTAATAACTGGTTATTGGTGGTGAAAAATAGTGGAAAAGCACAGAAATATTGTGGCACATCAAGTGAATAATGTAATCTGAAGCTAATTTGTTACACGGCTGCCACCTAGTGGAAGAACCTGTCATTAAACATGCTTATGCTAAAAGTAAATGTTTCAGATCTATAATAAAAACCTTTATAAACATTTATATTTTGATTTAGGCCCTGCGATGGACTGGTGACTTGTCCATGGTGTACCCCTGCCTTTTGTCTGGTGACAGCTGGGATGGGCTCCAGCAGACCCCGCGACCCTTAACAGGAATAATATTTTGATTTAGACTAGATTTTGATTTAAATGATCTTTGTTGTACTTTTTGATATGGTCATTCTTTATTTAACTTATGCCACTGTGTTTAAAAATGTTAGGATTTTACTGTTTAGGGTTAGTGTTTGCTGGAGATCTCCAATATATTTCAAAATATGCCTTTAAATTGTGCTAGGGTCTCAAAGGCATAGCTAGTCAATAAATCTGTGGTCAAGAATGTGACATCTGCAAATAAAAGTGAATTCCCCTGACCTCAGGATCTGGGCTAAGCACATTTTCTAGGATGAGCTTGGCCTGCTGAAAGTGTTTGCTGGCAGCCATGTAGAGACTGTACTTCTTGACGGCAGACATCTAATGAATAGACAAGAAGAGGACATGAATTCACAAAAACAATGGGGCTGAAAACACTGAAGACTTCCCAGAGACGCTGACAGTACCTTGAACTGTATGTAGTGAACAGGTGGGGGAGTCACCACACTGTTGAAGGGGGCGAAGCGAACCTGCTCGCTGTCCAGTTCAAACTCTCCAACATATCCAAAGCCACCATAGTCTAAACAGAGAATGAGGGTTGTTATGAGATCTCAGTGTGTGAGGATGTGTGAAAACGTGTTATTAACTTTCTCCTACCTTGTACATGCCAGCACACAAATTCTGGTATGCTTGACTCATGATAATCTCCTTGCTGAGAGGGCAAACTGCCAGAGTACTTGAAACTAATAATAATAATAATAATAATAATAATAATAAAAGTACATATACCATAACTGAAAATTGCTTTGGTAAATTTTAAGTCACCCATAAGAAAATCACTTGAGTAAAAGTCTTAAAGTAGCTCACATTAAATGTACTTAAAAATATACTCAAGTATCATAAGTACAAGTAAAGTACAAAGTATTTTTATAGTACGCATAAGAAAAACAACCAAAAATGATTTTCCACGTGTTCTCTTTATTTCACTTTCAGGTGAATGAAACAGATGTGGTATGAAGAAACAAAAACAAAAAACACTTTGAGTAGAGTGAGTGAATCAAGTCTCAGCATGAGAACAAATAAACGTCTATTTGCCAACGAACACTCACAAAAAATAAATGCCTCCTCTCTCCAAGTCACCGGTGACTGTCGTCTTCTACCAAAGGAGACGCTGTCAGTGTGGTAACGTCTTCCGTGTCTTCCTCATCAGCTTGGAAGACTACGGAGGTAACTATGTTCGAAGTACATATAGTACATATACTATACTCCTCTGCGAACTGCAAAAGAATCCCAAAGAAAGTTGTTAGATAACCCATCCCTTCAGCGACAACAGAGACACTCGCAGTCTGTGGCAAGGGATACAGACCATCACGGACTACAAGGCCACACCACAGATCTGCGAAAGCTCCACCTCTAAGCTAACGAGCTAATTTGCTCATACTTCAATACCTTTAACGTGAGCTTTAATGTGACCTGAGGCAAACACACTCTGACTGGTTGGAAATCAGAGCTGAGGGTAAGAGTTTGGGATGATTAGGGGCTGAGGGGAGCCGGGCAACGAGAGGCTAAAGCTAAGAGGGGACAGATGATGCAGATGGGCTGGAGAAGAGGGTCTGAGAGGCAGCGCAGCTGGAGAGGCTCTGCTCTGGTTTCCAGCAAACACCTGTTTCCACTCCTATAAACAAAGCATGGACAGAAGCAGACAGACACACAAGACGGAAGACCAGCATGTAGAATTTACAGAATTTGTTCTGTAAGAAGAAATTTTTGTTTTCTTTACAGTAAAAATTCACAGTGACTGCTGTGCTGAGCTTCTGGATTTGGTCTTTTCTGAGTCCTCATCGTGTCGTATATGTGACAGATATTTTGAGACCTGAAGTGACAAGAACAAGAACCCAGTGCATTGATATACTGTGCAAAAACTGGGACGGTGGAACTGCAACAGCTACAGTGACTACAAAGCGTCCGCCAGAATATCAGATGCTGAACAACCTTCATATAGCCAAGATTTAGTGCAGAACTGTTATATTTGCATGCATTTGTTTTCGATAGCTGCCCTTGTGATCTGTAAAAAGTGCCATTGAGTCCAGCTGCTGTTCTAACAAACGGCCACTAGGTGGTGCTGCTGCAGCTACTTATAGAAGCGCTGAACTAAACCCGATTTTATATTTTAATGGACAGAACACGTGCTCATGTTTTCTTCTCCTCTTCTATAAGAGGCCGGCATCGGTCTGATCAAATCAAAAGGTTTGAAATCTGCAGCTCTGGAGCGGCGTTTGATGGAGGAGATGCCTGTCCTCTTTTCTTTTGCATCAACCCCTCCACATATTAGTCCCACAAAAGAGATGACTCACAGCAGTTTCACGTGACTCCTCGGGCTCCATGAAAGCAGAATCCACTTTTCATCCCGATTTTAGAAAATACAATATACAATTCAATAATTACAGCAAATACAAAAAGGGGGGTTATGTTTGTGTGGAATCAAACCAGGTGTCCTCTGCGTCAATGTCAAAGCCTCAAAGTGATTGACAGCCCAGTCTGCTCCTTTGGCTAAGACATTTTATTTTTCCATTCAGCTCTTTAGCTTCCACAGCCAGATGGTTACTGTAGAAACTTAAAGAAGTATCTCAAATATGTTGCTCCTGGTAACTCAAATAGGCCAAGACTATATGCATCTTCCAACTCAAATCTGGTCCACCATGTGGTCCCTGCAGTGCATTAGCAGATCAGAAGGAGATAGCTGTGCCGGCTGGGATAGCTCAGCCCCTCAGTTCATTAGGCTCTGACTCACAGAGAGAGAGTGACGTCACACTAAGCACCATTTATCACTCTCCCTGCAGACGTGCACAGAGTGCAGCGCTTCCGTCTTCAACCCGTCCCATCATTTCCCCAAGTACTCGCACTGGACTCCGACCAAGACTGACAGGGAGTTGCGTGCTTCAGTTAATTCATAGAAGGTCCTGTTTTTTTTGGAGGCTATCAGACCTACAGGGAAAAAAAATAAAGCAAGATTAGTCATAATCACCAATGCATCGTCTGTAACAGGGGTGTCAAACCGGCCCACCACAAGGTCCAATCTGGCCCATCGGATGAATTTGTAGCAGGACTGCTATATCTAATTTGTCCACTAGGGGCTGCACAACAACCCAGAACTAAACCGATTGAGAGCAATGTGTTAAAACTGCACTTACTTAATATTACTAGTCCAGCCCACTTGAGATCAAATTGGGCTGTATGTGACGCTCCTGACCTATAAACTCATGGTGCGATTGTGGTCCTACGCTAGAACGACTCTGGTCCCCCAAGTCCACTTGGATGGAATGGTCAATGACGAGGTCGGCGGGGCAGATGGGGTTTATCTTCTCTGGGTCGCCGCCGAGTTTCATGACTGCGTCGCGTATGGCTGCAAAGTCCACCACGGCAGGGACGCCGCTGAAAAAGAGAGTTCAAGCGCACTCACCTCAACATTCAGATTAAATGAACATGACATTTTGTGGTGAATAATAGGATTTAAAGTTTGAAAAAGACACTGAATTCTTGGACTCAAGGTTGAAATGTTTCATTATGAGATAATGTTTGAATAAAAGTCAGAGAGTTCAGTCCAGAAAATAATAAACAGGCCAAATCTTTGACTTGACGGTTAAAAAAAATAGTCCGGACATACGTGAAGTCTTGGAGGATGACGCAGGCCGGCCTAAATGGCACCTCCACGTCTGGGTCTCCTTCAGTTAAGGATGCTTTCCACATCTGAGCTCTTCACAAGGAATTCGTCGCAGTTTCTGACGGCCGACTCCAGGAGGACCCGGATGGAGAAGGGTAAACGGTCTGAGGAGGACACTGACAGTGAAGGACTCCCTCCAGACAGAGTGATAAGACGTTTCATGATTGTTGAAAGATTGTACGCTTCCATATCTGGGATCTCCGAGCTTGGCGAGGTTGAAAAACTGTTGCGTTGGGTCGCTGGGGTGCAGAGGCTCAACTATGCGTTGAAAAGGATTCACAGTTGCTGACATCCTCCTCTTTGTGTCAAGTACAAAGTACTAAAAGAAAAAATATGAACAATATAAGCTGGTTAGAAACAGGAAGTCATGAAGATAATACAACTAAAACTATTCCTCAACTACCACAATACTGCAGGACATAGATGCCGTAACCTACGTACATAGCCTACGCCAGTGCGAAACATTTACATGCTGGCCACACTAGCTGGCACTAGGGATGGGCGATATGTGCTTGTGTTTGAGGTGGTGGTGGTCGTTTTTATGCACTATTTGTTTGCAAACCTTGCAGTGGAGCAGCAAAGGTTTGCAAACATCAGCCTTTTTAACCCCAGCGACCCCCCTACTGACGCAAATTCGCGACACAGCCAAACTAACTTATGTAGCACTACACTGTTGGTGTGCACCTTCAAAATGTTCCAAGGAACTTTTTGCAAGCACTAGTTTCTCGTAGGACCGGCCGCAGCTCCACCTTCCGCCGCTGTCAATTTGTCAATATTCCACGCGTGTTTGGCTGCGAGTGTGGCGCGCACATATATACGCCATCAATGGAAATTTATCGTTTTTATCGCGGGATGACATATTCTTACTGTGGGGAATGTTTTTGACGATATATCGTATACGTATATGTATATATATATATATATATATATATATATATATATATATATATCGCACTTTGTCTGTTTTGGCAGTCGGGTTCATATTTGTGTTTCTACTTCCTGTTTCGCTTTCAACAATGGCAACTGAAACGTTCGCCAAAGGTTTTGCCAAAGCTGAGTTGTACAAATGTTTGTGCCTCCCAACTTCCTCAGCTAACCTTTCCTCCATGTGTTCAGTCTTTATTGATCCAAAACAATCAATTCGAAAATTGCGAAGATGAAGAAGCAGCCGGAAATACGCTACTACCAAGTGGACCAATCACAGCTCTTGGAGCCTATTTCACCATGGCGAAAATAACAAAATAAGATTAGAACATTATTTGATAGGGCATCTAATTTTCATGCAGCCTCCATCATGGTCGGTAAGCTAACCTGGAAGTCATTAGTCCTATTTAAATTTACAAGTTGCTGTTATGCGCTTCATGAAGTTACTTCCTACTGAGTTTGTACTGACAGATATTTAACGAATAGTGTATAATGAATTAGCATTTAGCTGACTAAAACTGTCCATAAATGTAGCTCTGTGAATGAATCCTTCTTGTGTTTGAGTCGAAATACAAAGTAATACAGTGAACTGTTTAAGCTGCGACCCCAGCAACTCATTGATTAAGATTTGAAATGTTATTCTGCTTCAAAGTATATTATATTTTTACCTCATCCTGCACTGGCAGACAAGTTATCTCAGGAATATGTGTTCAGGCGTCATGCTGCTTCTGAACGGCCGTGTTCTAGCCGCCTTTAATTTATGAATTTTGTTTAACCTCCAGAGACCCTGCGTCCTCATATGTGGACATTATGTTTTAGGTCTGTGGCAGCTTATTCTGCTTCATTCAGACCTGTCGTCCTCATAACTAGACACTTAGATACACTAAATGGTGTAATAACATGTTTGCTAGCATTCAGCAGATTCATTCTACAGACAATCACAGGACAAAAGTGGACAAGGTACAAAACCTCATCAAGTTTTACGGTTGAAACATGTATTTATGGTTATAAAGTTTTCTAGCGTGACATGACATGCAAATTTAACAAATTTTATCAACAGTAAGACGCTACAGTGTCACTTATTAGCAAGTACTCGTTTGAGGACGCTGGGACTTCATTGTTTGGAAGCCTGTCTTTGCACAGCTACGTTCAGGCATAAACATGACCAGTTTTACAATTTGTAAAAAACAAAAGCTTGTGTCTCAGGAGGCTAAAGACGCTGGATAAATCTGTGACAGATAAAAAATGACTAATAATCTCACTCGTCTGAAGACTAAGACTAAATCCAGCGCCGGTGTAAAGAGGGTTAACTGCTAGTCTACAATCTTTCCACAGAGTACAAATGGATTAACTTGAATTGCAGTGCATGCATGGCAGAGCCGAGGGTGGGGGGGGGGGGGGGGGCCTGCACATCCTGAATGTCCACACAGCTGGCTGGTTAGCCAGGTGCAAAAGTCAAACTGTGGAAGCAACCTGCACACCGGCAACGTCCCAATGTCACAGAGTATGATGACACAGCAATAATTAACATGCTGCATTTGGTAATGCACCGATAATGACTATTTGTGTAGGACTGCATGTCAGATCAACCAAAAACTGACATTTAATGTTGACATTTGTTGTCTTTTGTAGTTTGTGCAACCTCTGACCAAGTTAACAATTTAAAACTTTAAAAAGTTTACTTTTACTAAGGTTAAGTCCTTATATGGTTCTGTTTAGACAAGATTTTGTGCAAAACCATTTTATACTACTGAAAAATATAATTATATTTATATATATCTATTTGGCATCAGTAAAATAACTAGTAAACCAGCCAATAAACTAAACACTAAAAACGTACCTACATTTTTTTTATTCTTTAATTCCGCTTGTATTCCTATCAAAACATATATTTTATGTGGTATTTTCCTTAATTTCTTCATCTTCTAACCACCTTCATCCTCTGTGCTTCATTCATATTTACCAGCCCTCCAACTTGGCCTCCTGTTAGCATTAGCTTCCTTGTTAAACATACACATATACACACACAGCGCTGGCGACTGTTAAGCGAGACGTTTGCCTAAACGTTCTCGGATATTATTCACTTACTTCTGTGCGCGGTAGAGGGGATACAGCAGAGCACGACCGTGAGTTGTCTCCACACTGACAGCCAACTAATCTCAAAGTCCTTGTTTGCTCCGCCACTAGTGTCAACGATGTCAACACGTGAACTTCCGGTTAGGGTTTCAGAATAAAAGCAACTTCTCCTTAAAAAAAGAAAAACATTACACGGTAACTGTTTTCTCTTGGGATTACATTTATGAATTATCAATTTGAAAGTATAACAGTATACACATACTTCTTAATATCTTTTATAAAAGCTACTTTTAATATCTTTAAACGCAGTGATGACGTCATCCGGTGTGCTAATGTGCATGTGACACCAACGGACCACATCGTGATGACATCACCATGACGTCATCAAGTTGCCAAAGAAAGCTTTTAAATAGGACTAATCTAAGATAGGAAACCAGGACCAGGGATCTAATCTAAGATAGGAACCCAGGACCAGGGATCGAATCTAAGATAGGAACCCAGGACCAGGGATCGAATCTAAGATAGGAACCCAGGACCAGGGATCGAATCTAAGATAGGAACCCAGGACCAGGGATCGAATCTAAGATAGGAACCCAGGACCAGGGATCGAATCTAAGATAGGAACCCAGGACCAGGGATCGAATCTATGATAGGAACCCAGGACCAGGGATCGAATCTAAGATAGGAACCCAGGACCAGGGATCGAATCTAAGATAGGAACCCAGGACCAGGGATCGAATCTAAGATAGGAACCCAGGACCAGGGATCGAATCTAAGATAGGAACCCAGGACAAGGGATCGAATCTAAGATAGGAACCCAGGACAAGGGATCGAATCTAAGATAGGAACCCAGGACCAGGGACCTAATCTAAGATAGGAACCCAGGACCAGGGACCTAATCTAAGATAGGAACCCCGGAAAAGGGACCTAATCTAAGATAGGAACCCCGGAAAAGGGACCTAATCTAAGATAGGAACCCCGGACTGGGGATCCAATGTAAGATAGGAACCCCGGACTGGGGATCTAATCTAAAATAGGAACCCCGGACTGGGGATCTAATCTAAAATAGGAACCCCGGACTGGGGATCTAATCTAAAATAGGAACCCCGGACTGGGGATCTAATCTAAAATAGGAACCCCGGACTGGGGATCTAATCTAAAATAGGAACCCCGGGGATGAGAACCCAGGACTAGGGATCTAATCCAGGATGAGAACCCAGGACTAGGGATCTAATCTAAGATAGGAACCCCGGACTAGGGAGCTAATCTAAGATAGGAACCCCGGGGATGAGAACCCAGGACTAGGGATCTAATCCAGGATGAGAACCCAGGACACCTGACATTGTTCAAATGTGTTCATTGTAGTCTCTCAGTGTTTTCACTTTTTTTAAAATTCAACTGTAGATTTTGTTGAGTTCATTCATACCAGATGGCCATACGTGTTTGCCTGTTAAGGAGATTAAGGAGATCGTTTAAAATCTGCAACTTTTCAATAAAGACTCCCCAAATGGCTACGGCAACCAGTTCAGATATTTAGTGTTGGACATTCTCATTGTGGATATGAAAGAAAGACACCTTTACATTAGCCTATAACAAGATGATTGTTTGTCAGTACCATGGTTCATGGTCACGCTGACTTGAAAAAAAAAGTCATAACCCTCAAAAGTGTTAAAGTCCTCTTCTGGAGTCATGATACCAAGTTTTGAACTTGTTTTAGTATTTATATTTTTTTAGTTTTGTCTTGGTTCCTGTTTTATTTTAAACCCAGCACAAGGGATCTAATCCAGGATAGGAACCCAGGACCAGGGATAGAATTATTTTTTGAGTCCTCTTCTGTTGGATTGTGCTTGATGGGACCGACTTCTTCTTCATTTGAGCCTTGTGATGGATTACCTTTGGGGTTTGGACCTGTTCGGATAATTTTGCCTGATTTCTGGAGAGCCTTTTGTCCAATGCAATTTTATTAAACTGAACTTTATTGGTTCATTCTGCATGTCTTGCAGTTGGGCCCTTTTGCCTTTCTGCAGTGATTGTCACAAGTTTATTCATTTTGCTAACTTTGATGGTGACATGCCTGGACCATCGACTGTATCGATGGAACAGCTCCTCAAAAGTGAAGTCAAAACAAGTAGAGCTCCCCCTGGTGGCTGGCTGCTGTATAGGTCATAAGCTCCGCCCCCTCCATGTTAGTTTTTTTGGATAAGTTTCCCTTTAGTTGGTTATTTGACGCTATAGAAACAGGATGTGACATCATGATGACTACCAGTTATCACAATGTAAACATATGTTTAGTGTATAGACAAATCCGCCGCGAACTCTATGGGCGCCGCCATCTTGCCTGCCGCCATTACTGCGTGCCTGCGAAGTGTGACAGTACAGTACAGTTGCCGGTCTACCCTCTAATGACATTTCAATGAAAGCGGATCCTGAAAGAAAATGTCTGGTGAAAGTGAACATTGGGTAGATGATGTCAGGCAGTGGCCAAATCTTACCGATAAAGGTAATTTACTGACAACTTGTATTAATGTAAAAATGCGTCAGCCAAATGTAATGTAATGAATCAGAATCAGAATCAGAATCAGAATCAGAATCAGCTTTATTGGCCAAGTATGTGCACAAGGAATTTGACTCCGGTTCACAAGTTAATGTAATTGAGACGTGTAGCTATAAGGCTAAGCTAATTGATGACAACAATAAAACCGAACGTCATTCTACACTAGCTGTGTTGCTAAAATCTGGCATGCGATGAGCTTCAGAACCTAAACTACTGGGCATTGATTGAAGGTCAGAATTACATGAGCTACGGATGGATTGGCCGGATACTGCATACCATCGCAGATGAGGTTCGTGAATTTCACAAACAGTTTTATTCCAGGCCGGTAGTTTTGTGCTGTTGTTAAAACAGTCAACCGCACAACACGATCTTCCCGGCATCACTGGACAGCATACATACTAAAAAATTTCCTACAGCTATCTGCTACTGCCGCCAAGGGACCAACACGCTACTTCCGCTATTTCCTAAGCAGCAAGGCACGCAGTAATGGCGGCGCTGCTTTACTTCCGTGTTTCGCCGGATTTGTCTATAATTCAACATTTTCTTGTAACTGGTGGAGGTAGGGCAGAGCGTAGTATTAATTAAACAAGAAAGCCAGTGGGTCTGGAGGAAATGTGGGCGGGGTATCGATAACGTGGCTCCACGTGACTCCACTCTCGGATCATACTGATCAGATTCGGGGTTCCAAGATGGCGCCGCCCGTATCCCTGGAAAAATTGCATCGGTTTGCCCAATGCAAGAAAGTGGAGACGCATTATACAGTGTGGTCTACCCCAATAATCTCAGACAGATCACCTCCCATCAGCAATCATCCATGTCATTTTATAAAAATACTTTAAACTTTGTTCCATTAATTCAGATTTCATTCATCACGTTTAATTTAGTTGGTCATACAGACAGTTACCATGAGAATAAACTACTCCAGACTTGTCTGGTCCTTCTTCATCCTTGTTTTCTAGCTTTAGCGTCCCTACCCAATTCTACGCCCTTGGATACATGTGTTCTAATCTAGATGACCATGTGAAAACATTTGGGTATTTCTGCCTCTGCCCTATTTTGAGGCGGGGCACACCCTGTACAGGTTGCGTAGTCCATCGCAGGGCCAACACAAAGAGACAGACAACCATTCACACTCACACCTACAGCCAATTTAGAATCACCAATTAACCTAATGAGCATGTCTTTGGATGGTGGGAGGAAGCTGGAGTACCCGGAAAGAACCCACACAGACACATGGAGAATATGCAAACTCCACACAGAAAGGCCCAGTCGGCCCATTCAAACCTTCTCGCTGTGAGGCATCAGTGCTAACCACGTCGCCATTGTGCTGCCCTTTATGGGCAAAATAGAATAAAATGTTTTTATCACTACTGTCAAGGAATGACAGTGTGGGATTTATTGATTGCTTGCAAACTTTATTTGTGACAAATAAAAAACTGTCTTGGTCTTACAATGGTATAACCTCCCCAGTGCATAAGATTAATAGCGATAGTGTTTGCTATAAGCACAGTTTGCTTTCATACAAACTACAATTAAATTAGTTAAATGTTCTTTGTAAGATTTAAAAATCCCCTCATGATTTAGAAAAGATCTCACAGGTTAATCTGAAGTGAGGCTGTACGAGGTACTTATCCATAGATGGTGTGAAGAGAACAATATAGTGACTTTAAAATCCTTTTTACATCAAATTAAAGCAGAAATATTTTAAATACACACTTAAACATTTTTTTTTTTTTTTTTAGTAGCTTGATTCGGTCCACACTAGTTCATTGTTTGGCTTCAGTGGAGTGTGATGTCCATAATCTACAGTAGGTAAAACACACGAGCCCCTCATAAAACTCATCCTCAGTGTAACCCTGCCATGCCACGTTTTACAACCCTCGACTTCAGTTGAACAAAATTTCAGATACGCAAATAAGAAACAATTTGTAGTCAAATGAGAAACCCCTAAACGTGATCATATTTGTATGACTATCTCCACACATGCACGTTGAAAAATACATCAGAATATTCCAAGAACAAATTCTGAAGAGGTCGAGGTAATATTGTATATAAAAGTTTGGTTAAAGTTGACCTACCACACATTCATTAACTCTTTTTTTTCATTGCACATTAAACTGAAGGTCTTGTATTAAAACACATTTTTCTTACAGATGTGTTACAAATACTATGCTATATAAATTTTCATGTTATGATATGATAGTGTTAGAGCGACCCAGCTGGTGGCAAACAGCATTATTACAGGACTACTGTGTTACTTTACATCTTTAATTTTATCATATTGCTTTAAGGTTAAGTTACACATTGTCTTCAGTGATGATGAAATACCACAAAAAACTATGTACACACCAAATATCTACTAGTGTACAGAAACTACATAAATACAAGATATTCAGTAGACTGATTAAAACACTTTGAATTGATTTAAAAGGCTTTTCTTGAACAAGTAAAAGTTCAAATGTCAATCTTAGTAAAGTTTAAATGATAAAAAAAGGGAAAAGAAAAGGTAATTCTAAAAGATATGAATCCCCCCCGACACACACTCCTACACTTCATTCAGCGTACCAGTGCACAGTATTTTCATACACTCCTTGGATCCTCCCCAGTGCTCTCCTTGTCCCACCCTCACAGTTCACTTGACTACCATAACAGGTATGCGAGAGAGGTGGGGGAGTGTGCAGAGGGCCACCTGTAGCTTTCAAGCACATTGCCCTAGAGCCCAGCCAATAAACACCCCTCCCGAAAACTTGACACTGACTATAAAAAAGCTGAAACATCCAACAGTCACCACCTGAAGTGATTCATACACAGAGAGGGACCATGATGAAGCTTTGCTTTGTTGTCTTGGTGCTTGCTGGTGAGTTGTTCTTTATCGTTTTCAGATTTTAAATCATTTTTCTATTTCACATGTGCTTAGTTGATATCGTTGACATGCCGTGTTGCTTGCTCCTTCTTCCAACATAACAGGTGCAGCATCTGGGGAAATTGAGAAGAGGGTTGCTGGGAGTAAGAATTGTGACAAGGACAGACGGTATCACGTCCAGATAGAGACTGTTCAGGGGAAAAAGCCCTGCGGAGCCTCTCTGATTAACACCCGCTGGCTCATCACAGCTGCACACTGTGCCAACCAGTAAGAAACTTTTACCTCATCATCACACAGCTTTGCATGTGTTTCACCTGTGTGTGTTTTTACACACATGTGGCACGGGTGATGTAAAATAATCAAACTTAATATTAAAGCTCACCTGGTTAGTTGGTCATTTCTGTTATTACATTGTATGTTTAAAATGTCCTTTCCCTTTTTTTTCTGCAGGCGCATCAAGATCAAATTTGACACAAGTCAGATGTCATTTTTCAAGAAAGTCAAGTCTTTCTTCAAAGGATCGAAAAAGAATGAGCAAGAAATTCCTGTTGAACAGCAGTTCCTCTACAAAGATGAGGAGGGGAATGAGCATGACATTATGCTTGTGAAACTGACCACGGATGCGTCTGGTAAACTTCCCACAATTGGCCTTCCTCCTGCTGAATGTACTAAACCAGAGGTGAACACTGAGGTCGAGGTTGGAGGCTTTGGAGCCAAGAGTGCCAAAAGTGAGAAACATTCAGGAAGTCTGTTCTTTTTTATTGAAAACAAAACTTTTGTTGACTCTTTGTTTTAAATCCTCAGGTCTAAAAGCCTCCTCAAAGCTGAAGTGTGCCAGTACTGTCATCAGTGAATGTGGTGAGAATGATAAACCTAGTAAACTGTACCACAGCGATGAATCTACAACCATGTGTGCCTTTAAACCTGGCGTGGAGACCTGCTTTGTAAGTAAACCATTTATTTTTCTCTTTTTTTGAAATAGCTTCCAAAATGCAAAACAATCTCACCTCCGGTCTCTGTCTTCCAGGGTGATTCGGGTTCAGCCGTGGAGCACAAGGGTCTCCTGTATGGAATAGTTGTGAGCGACCCCGTTGATAAGTGTGCAAACCCCATTGTGATGCTGAATATCTGCCACTACAGGAAGTGGATTGATGAAACCATGAAAAAAAATAATTAATGAGTAAACCACATGGGTCGTAAATAGTCTCTTATCTTTTCGTGGTTATAGGTGGTTATACCTGCTAAATGTTACGTCCGTTTTACTCTAGAATAAGGTTGTAAAGATAAGAGAGAAGGCGATGCCACATAGTGTAGACAGCTTGGTACTCTAAAAGAGTACCCATATTAACGTGGCAAACAAATGACTTTAAAGTGCATTAATCACCACTAGTTATATCAAAGTCTTTTAAAAAATATGACTGTGAACTATATTTAAATTGTCTGTCTTGAGTTTTTTCATGAATTAAAAGAAATACGGACGCTCCTGAGTTGCTGTGTTATCTCTTCTGTTATCTGTTACCTTTTTATGAAGTCTCATTTCAATAGCAGTTTGGCTTTCAAATGAACTTTTACCATGTAAAGCACATCACAGAACAAAAGCACAGAGCCTCACGGAGAGAGATACAGAACAAAGAACTTAATCCAGCCCTGCTACTGCTACTGACCACTTATTTATTTTCTCTACACTTCACGGTGGTTGGACAAAGTATTCAGATTATCAGCTTGATAAAACTACCTGTACAGACGTATTCTGTTTAAATGTATGAAGGTACCGTTTTGCAATGATATATTAATGATTAATTCATTTTAAGTGAATTTTGAATCTTCTAAATTGGCCATTGGTGTGCACATGAGTGTGAATGGTTGTCTGTCTCTCTGCGTTAGCCCTGTGATCGACTGCCAACCTGTCCAGGGCGTACCCCGCCTCTCGCCCAGTGACAGCTGGGATAGGCTCCAGCGCCCTCACAACCCTTCATAGTAACAAGCGGTTACAGATGATGAATGAATGAATGAATTTTGAAGCTGCAGGTTACATATCTGTTTTCAGTGTCCCTTTAATCTTTGACTTTTGGTGAAATATTGTATCATTTGAATATTTCAATTAAAAGCATGTCAGGAGTTTTGTAGAGGAAAAAAACAAACATTATTTGTAGGATTGACAGAAGCCAAAATGTACATTAACCTTTGAAAAAGTTGTTGTTCCTCGTCTTAAATAAATTAGGACACACTAGAATACAAGTATAAAACAGGATAAAGTGCCACAACAGTGATGTGCCTCACTTTATAGGTTACCTGCTCAACCAGGTGACATTGATATGGCAAGAAATCCAGATGTCTAAGAACATGCGAATGTGTTATCATACATTTTCTTCACTATATTCACGTTTAAATGCCAGAAACCACAGCTATTTTTGTTTTATTCTGTAGTTCTGCATTTTAGGACTGAGCTAGAGCTGCTAGCGTTGAATGAGGCAGCTGGGTGCAGTCACTTCCCTGCCATATAAAGTATCTGTACCACCAGGCTACTTTGCTGTGTAATATACAGTATAACAGACCTTTGAAATGTTTGCCGCATGCACTTCATAGGTATATCATTCGCCCATGTCCTTTATTGTAAATGATGTTAGTTATAGTTCCTGTCTACTCACATTTTACAAACAAATCCATATGTTTATAGTACTTCATTCAGACATTATGTATATCCTGCTCATTCACCTGTATATACAGTCTCACCTGTACATAGGTTTTGATCTGCTGTAACATGCTGTAAAAAACAACCTGTACCATACTACTTATATACCGTACTATTTATGCCACATGCACTTGCTGCCTATTGCACTTCTGGTTAGATACTAAACTGCATTTCATTGTTCTGCACCTGTACAGGTGCTGGTCAACGAATTAGAATAATTTGAAATAGTGCAATCATTAAATTCTTTGAATGCATTTTTTGTGCAGAAAGCAAATCAGGTGTTCACCGCACCTGTCCTACTCGTTAGACTAATCACAGAACTTGTTACCTGTAAAAAATTTGCTCAGCTGAGCTTTCCAAAAGGCCCATTTAGGCCATTTAACTGTGACACTGTTGTTTTATTGAATTAGAATAATGGAGAAACCGTTTCATTGAATTAGAATAATTTTTATTATAATTAGAATCATCACTTTCTCAGTATTTTGTGGCTGTCCCCTTGGCTTGTATGACTGCCTGAAGTCTCCGCGGCATCGATTTGACCAGCTTGTCGCAAGTTTCCGCACTCACAGCTTCCCAGGCAGTGGCGATGTTCTGCTTCAGTTGGTCCAGCGTAGTAGGCTTTCTGTCGCGAATTTTCCGCTTGACGATGGCCCAAAGGTTTTCAATGACATTGAGGTCAGGCGAGTTGGCCGGCCATGCCAAAACTTCAAGCTGTTTTTTAGTGAACCAATCTTTGGTCGACTTTGCCGCATGAGCCGGTGCAAGATCCTGTTGAAATATGAAGTCTTCTTCGCCGAACTGTTCCTCAACAGTCGGAATCAGGAACGTTTCCAGAACATCTTGATATACGGCAGCATTGACAGTCTTCTTGAGGAAGCAGAGTCTCCCTACACCTCGAGCGGACATGCATCCCCAGACCATAACGCTCTGGGGAAACTTGACGGATCTTTTCATGCACTCGTGGTTGTAGGTTTCGCCACCACGACGCCAGACACGAGGACCTTGGTCACCGCAGGAGATGCAGAAGCGTGATTCGTCACTGAAGACCACTTTCTGCCAGTCTTCAGCAGTCCACTCGACGTGTTCTTTGGCCCACTTCAGCCGTTTCTCCATTTGTTTTGCCTTGTTGGCGAAGGGCTTGAATTTGAGCCACTATTCCGGTTGAGAGGTCGCGCTGCTTACCCATGATTGCTTTTACAACTTAGAAATTCTACTCAACCCTGACTTTATACTGCACAGTGAACACTCTTCACAGAAAACAAAAATTCGAGCATTTATTCTAATTCAATGAAACGGTTTCTCCATTATTCTAATTCAATAAAACAACAGTGTCACAGTTAAATGGCCTAAATGGGCCTTTTGGAAAGCTCAGCTGAGCAAATTTTTTACAGGTAACAAGTTCTGTGATTAGTCTAACGAGTAGGACAGGTGCGGTGAACACCTGATTTGCTTTCTGCACAAAAAATGCATTCAAAGAATTTAATGATTGCACTATTTCAAATTATTCTAATTCGTTGACCAGCACCTGTACATGTGTAATGACAAGTTGAACCTAATCTACTCTATATACACCTGGTTCTGGTTTTGTTTAACCTGTGTTCATGTTAACCTGAGTTTCGTTCGTTTCATGTTTTCCTGCTTCCTGTTTTATTTTGTTAAGTTTTTGATTTCCTGTTGTGTTACGTCCGTGTTTTCCCACTGATTAGATCATTGATTTCACCTTGTGTTGTTTCTTGATTTGCTTCACCTGTGTCTCGTCGCCCCTCTGGTTCTCGTGTGTGTGTATATAGCCCTGCCTTCCCCTTTGTCATTATATGTTTTTTTTAAACTCTTCTGTGTGTCTCCAGTGTTTTGAGTGTATTGTTTTCAGTCACATGTTACATTTTTGTCTTTTTGAGAGTTTAGATTTTTTGTTTGTATTTTTTTTTGTCCTCTCCTGCCTCCTCACGCTTAGTCCAGCACTTGGGACCTACCATTAGTGATGGGCAATCGAGGCTTTGTTGAAGCCTCGACACGTGATTCAAAAAAAGGTTCGTTACTCGAAGCTTCAATGACACAGTGCTCTATTAGGACATCTAGTGGACAATAAAATGTAGTGCAATGGAGACGTGTTGGTTCATGCTTGTATGAGACTTGATTTGCCATGCAGATTCCTATTCGACTACATTACATGGATATGTGGTTTAAAGTTTATTATAAGAAAATTATATAGGCTACATAACAATAAAATAAATAACAAAGTACAAATGGGACTCGAACCTTTGTTTCGCTGAAGAAAGACCGGCGACTTCACAGTGTACCACGAACCTCATCAGTGATCCACTGTTGTCGGTGGATCATTTTGATTACGTCAGTACACTCTATGAACCTTCGCTGATTTACACTAATGTTTATGTTTCAGCGCTTACATCAACTATTTTCATTTGCTCTTGGTATCATGGTTTCGTAGTGTTAGAGAATATTTGTACTGAATGCAACAGTGTCAAACCAAATCTTTCTTGACTCAGTATTTGCTTCTAAGACTCATCTCATCTCTCCTGAAGAGCAGATAAACCAGTTACAGGGTTTCTGAATGAAGCAGTGAAATGGTTCATACGTCACAAAACACGTGATTTGTTCTTACCAACTATCTATGTAACTATATCTATCTATCAATCTAGTGTTGCCTAACTATGTCACTAATTGATCGATTTCTTTCTGAATCTTAGTTGGAGTTAGTTGCGTATTTTGTGGAGATCTATCTCCACGAAATACGCAAATGACTCCAACTACAGCAAGAGACCAACCTACTATGCAAAGAAACATTAAAATGAGCACCACTAAATAGGAATAAGATATCCGAGATATCCCTGAACACACTCGATCCCACCAGGTGATTCACATGACAAACCGAACCCCTAGGATGACTCGTTTGCCGTTGAAGCGTTCGAAGCACTTGAACTGCTTCGAACGTCACTCAAGTGCTTCAAACGTCACTAGTCACGTGACCGAACCACGCTTCGGCACAGTGGTTCGATACAATTGCTTCATGAGCTACGGCGCATGTGTCGGAGCCTCGGGTGTCGGAGGGCCATCACTACCTACCATCCCCTGGAAAATCTATAACATAAACCTTAACATTGTGAGTGTTGCTCTCTGCGAGCGATCCACTACTAGTAGTAGCGTCACATTTTTGCTTCCCATTCAGATAAACATGTAGACAAAGATTTCATATGTTTTACTGATATGCACCCATTATCATTTTATCATTCTTTTCTAGCCTTCATAACACTTTAATCTGCTCATTCGTCGCACAAAAGCACCTTGGCTTTTCTCTGACACACACACACACATACAGACTCAAACGTTCAGTCTTTTACACAACGTTACACTTTCACACATATTCAGATGACTTCCATCCTCTGGTGCAGAGGAGAATCAGATAATCTTGACCACAGGGAAGTACTTGTGAGCAGAGAAGTCAAACTCTGGGAGCACCTGTGGATGCAGGATATACCGTTTTAGTACAGTTTTCAAAATGTGAAACGGCTCTTACAAGAGATGCCATGTTATCTTTTTTTCCTTTACTGGTAGCTATATGAATACACTTAGAATAATTGTACACAAATGCAAATAAAAAGTTTATTAACTCCAATCAATGTGTGTATTACGTTACCTTGGTTTCCTTCTTGTGTCCTCCAGCCAGGAGCTTCATAACTACAATGTTGGGTTTGGCCACCTTCAGTATACGGTTCACCTGTGATCAATAATGAATAACTGGTTATTGATAGTGTAAAATAATGGAAAAAAAGGTGCAGCACAGAAATATTGGCACATCAGGTGAATAATGTAGCCTGAAGCTAATTTGTTACACTGCTGCCACCTAGTGGAAGAACCTGTCATTAAACATACAGATGTTAAAACTAAATGTTTCAGATCTATAATAAAAACTTGATTTATATTTTGATTTAGATCTTTAAGTAGTCTTTGTTGTACATTTTGATATGGCCACACTGTTTTTTTTCTGTTGTTTGTTGTTTGTTGTTTTTGTTTTGTTTTTTAATTTTAGGTTTCTGAGTTAGTGTTGTGTTTTTGCTGGAGATGATCCAATAGATAGATAGATACTTTATTAATCCCAGGGGAAATTCAAGATGATCTCTCTCCAATCTAATTCCATAATATGCCTTTAAATTCATGTCCTAGGGTCTCGAAGGCATAGCTAGTCGACCAAAACATAGTACTGTAAGTAAATTTGTAGTCAAGAATGTGACACCTGCAAATAAAAATGAATTCTCCATACTTCAGGATCTGGGCACATTTTCGAGGCTGAGCTTGGCCTGATGAAAGTGTTTTCTGGTTTGCTGCAGCCATGTAGAGGTCGGCAGAGTCTGGTGCTAACAATGGGGCCGACAACACGGAGGACACCCACAGACGGTCACAGTACCTTGAACTGTATGTAGTGCACAGGTGGGGGAGTCACCATACTGATCAGTTGGTTTACAGTTCATTTATTCTAGATCAAGGGTGTCAAACTCATTTTCACAGAGGGCCACATGTAATGGTAAGACAGTATAAATGTAACTAAATGAAACCAAATGTAATGTAAAATAAATATAACTACTCCGTAATGTTAAATAGCTCTGAATTTATTACTTATTCAAATTACAAATATTACATATGCATTTGCATATATATGATGTAAAAAAAAAATATATATGTCTACTAGTTGCTCTGTTAAATCCTTTTAAATTGTCAGGTTAAGAAACCCACATTACTCCATCAATCAAAGTTCAAACCAAGTGAATATATACAGTATATCATCCAACACTAGTTATAACATTAACTTTGTTCAAAATCTTTTTGTCACAGTTGAGAGGGGCAGAAATAAGTACATCCAACAATTGGGAGCTGCTAAGAACATGCGTGACAGATGTACAAAAACAAATGGCTGCACACAGCCTCGCAGATGATTTGTCTGTGTAAACACTAAATACATTACTATTCATACCGTTTTTTCTCCTTGAAGCACAAACATTATTCGCCTTCCTATCTTTGTTGAAACAGCCTTCCATCCACATCAACTTTTCTCTTTCTAGACATTTCTCAATTCCCCTTATTGAAAATCGCATTGATGTGGAAACACTGCAACCTAGAGGCGGGATGCCGTCACTTCACGGGTAACATGATCGGCATGAATTGTGGGAAATGTAGTTTATGGTCATGCACGCTTTTGACTTATGTATTTTAGGACAATCAGACCTTTTGAGTTGTCGCCGGCCACATAAAATGACGTGGCGGGCAACATTTGGTCTGCGGGCTTTGAGTTTGATACATGTGTTCTAGATGATCATGTAAAAACATTCGCGTATTTCTGTCTCTGCCCTTTGACTTCATTCATTTATGCTAAAAACTTGAGGAACCTTTAACAGGAATGAGAGTATTTCTGTGCAGACTTGGGATAGCGTGGCCATCCATTTCAGACAAGAACAATGTAAAAAAAAGTCTGCCTTTCTTCTTCTTCTTCTTCTTCTTTGTCTTTTTGCAGTGACAACTTGTGATAACAACATTTCAGTCCCTTGTCAAACTACTTTTCTCTATTGAGCAAACACAAATTTCACAAATGTCAAACTTTTTCAGATGAGCTTCTGTTACGTTTTGCAGCCCAGCTAGTAATAAATAAACTTGTTTTATTATTTATGTTGGTATTTTTTTTCCCTGTTCCTGTACCTTTTGTCTCAGAGTAACGACGCAAATACTGAACAGCAGTGCAAGTGAAGTATCAATGCTCTGTGACAACGAATACCAAAGGAGAAACTTTGTTCATATGCAAAACATATCAGCATCTATCAGTCCTACAGCAGCACTCCTGAACGACTGGACACAAACCCTTTTGTCTGCCTCTTTGTCATTTGTATGTTGCATATCATAATAATTTGATGTCATTTTATTGCTTTTGTCATTTCATTGTCTGACTCCGCAAAACTTGTACCACGATTATGTTCACCTGGAGAGAAAAGGTTTTATGATTTTTATAAAATGCTTAAGCATGGTATTAATCCGCAAGAGTTTGTATTTTTATTTGATCCTAATTTGCTGAACGAATTTGTGAAAGATTTAAATAATCATAGCCTTTATAGGCAACACAGAATAAAATGTTTTTACTACTACTGTCAAGGAATGACAGTGTGGGATTTATTGATTGCTTGCAAACTTTATTTGTGACAAATAAAAAACTGTCTTGGTCTTACAATGGTATAACCTCCCCAGTGCATAAGATTACTAGCGATAGTGTTTGCTATAAGCACAGTTTGCTTTCATACAAACTCCAATTAAATTAGTTAAATGTTCTTTGTAAGATTTAAAAGTCCTCTTATGATGAAGAAAAGATCTCACAGGTTAATTTGAAGTGGGGTCGTTCGAGGTACTTACCCATAGATGGTTTGAAGAGAACAATATAGTGACTTTAAAGTCCGTTTTATGTCAAATTAAAGCAGGAATATTTTAAACACACACTTAAACAATTTTCTTTAGGTGGTTGGTTGGTCCACAGGAGTTCATTGTTTGGCTTCAGTGCCGTTACTCTTGTCTGCTTCTCCAAGTGGAGCGTGACGATCATAATCTACCGTAGGTAAAACACTGTCTACTGGATAAGGCCCTCATGAAACTCATCCTCAGCGTAACCCAACCATCCCACGTTTTACAGCCCTCGACTATTCAGTTGAACAAAATTTCAGATATGCAAATAAGAAATGATTTGTAGTCAAATGAAAAACCCCTAAGCGTGATAGCATTTGTATGGATGTCTCCACACATTCATGCTGAAAAATACATCATGAAGAAGCTGAGGTAATATTGTATTTAAAAGTTTGGTTAAAGTTGACCTACCACACATTTTATTAACATTTTTTTCCATTCCACTTTAAACTGAAGGTCTTGTATTAAAACACATTTTTCTTACAGATGTGTTACAAATACTATGCCATATAAATACTCATGTTATGATATGATGGTGTTAGAGTGACCCAGCTAGTGGCAAACAACATTATTACAGGACTACTGTGTTACTTTACATCTTAAGTTAATCATATTGCAAATATCTAGCAGTGTATGGAAAACTACATAAATACAAGTTACTCAGTAAACTGATTAAAAGACAAATCATCTTGCATTTAGTAAAAGGACTCCAGACCAACTGGTACAAATCTGAAGCAATAATACTGAACATTGAGGTCAAAAGGATTTTCTTGAACAAGTAAAAGTTCAAATTTCAATCTAGGTAAAGTTTAAATAGTAAAAACATGAATCAAAGGTAATTCTAAAAGATATGAACCCCCCTGACACACACTCCTACACTTCATTCAGCGTACCAGTGCACACAGTATTTTCATACGCACCTTGGATCCTCCCCAGTGCTCTCCTTGTCCCACCCTCACAGTTCACCTGACTACCATAACAGGTATGCAACATGGGATGATAGAAGAGGTGGGGGAGGGTGCGGAGGGCCACCTGCAGCTTTCTGGCACATTTCCCTACAGACCAGCCAATAAACACCCCTCCCAAAAACCTGACACTGACTATAAAAAAGCTGAAACATCCGACAGTCACCACCTGAAGTGATCCACACACGGAGAGGGACCATGATGAAGCTTTGCTTTGTTGTCTTGGTGCTTGCTGGTGAGTTGTTCTTTATCGTTTTATTGCTTTCAGATTTTAAATCACAAGACTTTTTTTCTATTTCACATGTGCTCAGTTGATATCGTTGACATGCCGTGTTGCTTGCTCCTTCTTCCAACATAACAGGTGCAGCATCTGGGGAAATTGAGAAGAGGGTTGCTGGGAGTAAGACCTGTGACATGGACAGACGGTATCACGTCCAGATAGAGACTGTTCAGGGGAAAAAGCCCTGCGGAGGCTCTCTGATCAACACCCGCTGGTTCATCACAGCTGCACACTGTGCCAAGCAGTAAGAAACTTTTACCTCATCATCACACAGCTTTGCATGTGTTTCACCTGTGTGTGTTTTTACACACATGTGGCACGGAGGCTGTAAAATAATCAAACTTAATAATAAAGCTCATCTGGTTAGTTGGTCATTTCTGTTATTACATTGTATGTTTAAAATGTCCTTTCCCTTTTTTCTGCAGGCGCATCAAGATCAAACTTGACACAAGTCAGATGTCAATTTTCAGCAAAGCCTGGTCTTTCCTGAAAGGATCGGACAAGAATGAGCAAGTAATTCCTGTTGAACAGCAGTTCCTCTACAAAGATGAGGAGGGGAATGAGCATGACATTATGCTTGTGAAACTGACCACGGATGCGTCTGGTAAACTTCCCCCCATCGGCCTTCCTCCTGCTGAATGTACTAAACCAGAGGTGAACACTGAGGTCGAGGTTGGAGGCTTTGGAGCCAAGAGCGCCAAAAGTGAGGAACACTCAGGAAGTCTGTTCGTTTTTATTGAAAACAGAACTTTTGTTGACTCTTTGTTTTAAATCCTCAGGTCTAAAAGGCTCCTCAAAGCTGAGGTGTGCCAGTACTGTCATCAGTGAATGTGGTGAGAATGATAAACCTAGTAAACTGTATCACAGCGATGAGACTACAACCATGTGTGCCTTTAAACCTGGCGTGGAGACCTGCTTTGTAAGTAAACCATTTATTTTTCTCTTTTTTTTTAAATAGCTTCCAAAATGCAAAACAATCTCACCTCCGGTCTCTGTCTTCCAGGGTGATTCGGGTTCGGCCGTGGAGCACAAGGGTCTCCTGTATGGAATAGTTGTGAGCGACCCCGTTGATAAGTGTGCAAACCCCATTGTGATGCTGAATATCTGCCACTACAGGAAGTGGATTGATGAAACCATGAAACAACATAATTAATGAGTAAACCACATGGGTCGTAAATAGTCTCTTATCTTTTTGTTCATAACCATAAGCACCTGCTTAAGGTGCTTATGGTTATGGCACCTGCTACTTTATTCTAGAATAATGCTGTAAAGACAAGAGAGAAGGCGATGCCACATAGAGTGTAGACAGCTTGGTACTCTACCCAAAATAATAAGGCAAACAAATGACTTTAAAGTACATTAATCACCACTTGTTTTATCAAAGTCTTTAAAATAAATATGACTGTAAACTATATTTAAATTGTCTGTCTTGACTTCATGAATTAAAAGAAATACGGACGCTCATGATTTCCTGTGTTATCTCTTCTGTTATCTGTTATCTCTCTATGAAGCCTCATTTCCATAGCAGTTTGGCTTTCAAATGAACTTTTACCATGTAAAGCACATCACAGAACAAAAGCATCACAGAACAAAAACACAGAGCCTCACGGAGGGAGATACAGAACAAAGAACTTAATCTAGCCCTGCTACTGCTACTGACCACTCACTTCTTCTCTCTCTATGCTTGTGGTGGTGGTTGGATGAAGTATTCGGATTATCAACTTGATAAAACTACCTGTACAGGACTGAAGACGTATTCTGTTCAAATGTATCAAGGTACTGTTTTGCAATGATATATTAATGATTAATTAATGATATATTAATGACGGGGGGTGGAGGTGTTCCAGCGCAGACAGGCACACTCGGGTGCAGCCAACCACAGCGCCGCCTTCGGACCCCGCCTCTCGCACTGGGGGTTGAAAGCAATGAAGGCGTGGGATTGGGGGGTAGGAAGGTGTATTGCATATATGCATGTGTGTAAGGAATAGGAATTTTGTCCTATAAAACACACTGGAATGCAAGTATAAAATAGGATAAAGTTGAATACTCTAGTAAAAGTACTTCTAAACTGTTCAAGTAAATGTAATTACTTTCCACCCCTGCTAATCTGATTAATTTATAATCTTAGCCTCTGTGCAGCCTTGCTATTGATGTAAAAGTCTATTTTTCTCCTGGGTGGTCAGGGGTGCCACAGCAGTGAAGAGCCTCACTTTACAGGGCACCTGTATATCCTGCTCATTCACCTGTATATATGGTCTCACCTGTACATAGGTTTTGATCTGTAAATAGTTCATATGCTATAAAAAAAACCAACCTGTACCATACTACGTACTATTTATGCCATGTGCACTTGCTGCCTATCGCACTTCTGGTTAGATGCTAAACTGCATTTCATTGTTCTGTACCTGTACATGTGTAATAACAATAAAGTTGAATCTAATCTACTCTATATCCACCTAAACCATAACACTGTCAGTGCTGTTCTCTGCAAATGATCTAGCATGCGATCCACTACTAGTACTAGTGTCACATTTTTGTCACATTTCAGATAAACACGCAGACAAACAGGGAGTTTTTTATATGTTTTACTGATATGCACCCATTATCATTTTATCATTCTTTTCTAACCTCCACAACACTTTCATCTGCTCATTCATTACACAAAAGCCCCTTGGCTTTTCTCTGACACACACACACACACACACACACAAAAACACAAATATACACAGACACACACACACTCAAACGTTCACAGCTGCAGATGTGGATATTGTTACATATTTAGGTCCAGTTGTCAATTCTCTGGTCTTGTTTCAGATGTTACAGTCCTTGTTCAGGTAAAAAAACCAAAAAGAGTCAGGTGTATCAGTCAGTCTTTTACACAACGTTACACTTTCACACATATTCAGATGACTTCCATCCTCTGGTGCAGAGGAGAATCAAATAATCTTGACCACAGGGAAGTACTTGTGAGCCGAGAAGTCAAACTCTGGGAGCACCTGTGGATGTAGAATATGTCATTTTAGTACAACAGTTTTCATAATGTGAAACAAGAGATACGAGAGATACCATGTTGTATTTTTTCTTTACTGGTAGCTTTATGAATACACTTAGATTAATTGTACACAAATGCAAATAAAACTTATTAACTCCAATCAATGTGTGTATTGCGTTACCTTGGTTTCCTTCTTGTGTCCTCCAGCCAGGAGCTTCATAACTACAATGTTGGGTTTGGCCACCTTCAGTATACGGTTCACCTGTGATCAATAATGAATAACTGGTTATTGATAGTGTAAAATAATGGAAAAAAAGGTGCAGCACAGAAATATTGTGACACATCAAGTGAATAATGTAGCCTGAAGCTAATTTGTTACACTGCTGCCACCTAGTGGAAGAACCTGTCATTAAACATACAGATGTTAAAACTAAATGTTTCAGATCTATAATAAAAAGCCATTCTTTATTTAACTTATGCCACTGTTGCTGTTTTTTTAAATTTTAGGTTTCTAATGTTTAGGATTACTGTTGTGTTTTTGCTGGAGATGATCCAATATGAGCTCTCTCTAATCTACTTCCAAAATATGCCTTTAAATTCATGTCCTAGGGTCTCAAAAGCATAGCTAGTCGACCAAAACATAGTATTGTAAGTAAATCTGTGGTCAAGAATGTGACACCTGCAAATAAAAATGAATTCCCCTGACCTCAGGATCTGGGCTAGGCACATTTTCTAAGATGAGCTTGGCCTGCTGAAAGTGTTTGCTAGCAGCCATGTAGAGGTCGGCAGAGCCTGGTGCCGGATTGTACTTCTTGAGGTCAGACATCTCCTGAATGGACACGAAGAGGAACAGTGTGTCAGAGAGGACACAAAAACACAAAAACAAAACAAAACATGAGGTTGACAACACGGATGCTGACAGTACCTTGAACTGTATGTAGTGCACAGGTGGGGGAGTCACCACACTGTTGAAGGGGGCGAAGCGATGCTCGTAGCGAACCTGCTCGCTGTCCAGTTCAAACTGAGGCTTACGCACCTTCCCATCCATATCCAAAGCCACCATAGTCTAAACAGAGAACGAGAGATGTTAAGAGATCTCAGTGTGTGAGCATGTGTGAAGATGTGTTTTTACTTTTCTCCTACCTTGTACATGCCAGCACACATATTCTGGTATGCTTGGCTCATGGTAATCTCCTTGCTGAGAGGGCGAACTGCAAAGGAATCCCAAAGAAAGTTCTTAAGAGCATGACACACCAAAACTCAAAAAACTACAACTGCAACAAATGATAATTATGACCTAACATCATCAGTGACTGGACTAAAAGGATGCACCCTGCAAAGACTGCATCCCACAGTCACTTGGCACATACAATTCATGTACATCCTGTGTCTGCCTGAAAGGAGATAACTCTTCATAGCAGCAGTTGGCAGTAGTCTGTATAATCATTTAAAAGGGAAAACCGAAAGAGCTACTATCTGCGGAGAAACCAGGGAGAACTACAAACTGCTGTGCAGAGCAGGCCTCCGCTGAATAATGCTGATCAGTTGGTTTACAGTTCCTTCATTTTAGATGATCGTGTGAAAACATTTGCATATTTCTGTCTCTGCCCTTTGACCTTACTCGTTTCCTTTTGAAACTTCTTCTGACTTGTTCTTAAAAGTTGGCTTAAAAGTTGCTGACAAGGGTCATTATGGAATGAGACCGTTTCTGTGCACCTTTCTTCTTCTTCTTCGTCTTTTTGCTGCTGCGTCCTTTCAGCTGCTCCTCCAGAATCCGCTCTTCTGCCATCTGAGAGGAGTCGGCTCTGCTTAGAGTGGACATCAGCCACGCGTAAAGGAATTCTGATAGGTACCTACAAAAACATATCCATTTAGAGAGAGTTAACATCGTGTGCCTTAATTGTGAGCAGCAGTTCCCGGCGATAAGCATGCATCCTCTTACCAGTAGATGTAATAGTATTCATGCATGCTGTAAAGCTCCAGTTCAAAGCCACTGAGCAGGTACTGGATCATGATCCTGAGGTTATGGTAGAGGATCCAGGTGCCGAGACAAGCTAGATGCTGCCGCTGAGGCTCGAGTTTCATGAGCAAGCTATGCAGCGCTGCATCCACCTTCTCTGCCTGCAGAGCACAAAAGATCAGGTCAGAACAAACGGTATGATAAATGAAAACCACACCGGTGGTAAAGTGATATGGGTCTATTAATGTGTAACTGTATCTTTCCAATGAGAATCAACACCTAACCTGTGGCACAAATTGCAAAAACTGTGGTGATGTGTTTAAACCGTTAAAAGATGACAGATGAAACGACTTCAGTTCACCTCATCCTGCAATGTGGCAAACTCCTCAAGAATGTGTCCCAGCTTGTCTCTCTGTCGGGCTCGATTGTGTCCGTGGATCTGGATGAGGCTGCAGAAAGGCTGTGGAGAGAATTGGTACGGTACGGTAATGCTGCATGTGATCCTTACATTTCTGGAGAGTCTGAAGAGTACAGGTGACATACCCTGGAGCAGTGCGTAACAAAGGAGTCAATGTAGTCCTTCGCCTGGTGGTTGTTGAACAGACAACACCTGGAGAGCGAAACACACACACAGACACACAATGAGCTCATCAATACGAGTGAACGATTACGCTGTGAGGGATGCTCAATGCAGAGATCACAGGACTCCCACCAATAAATGTCTGTAAACCTCGTCTCTGACAGAACAGTGTGTCGCT
This sequence comes from Planiliza haematocheilus, assembly GCA_005024645.1. Classification (NCBI taxonomy): domain Eukaryota; kingdom Metazoa; phylum Chordata; class Actinopteri; order Mugiliformes; family Mugilidae; genus Planiliza; species Planiliza haematocheilus. The sequence goes on along the minus strand of SRSE01001388.1, from coordinate 3,017,403 downwards.
GAACTTGTAAGTATTATTGGTCCTGAGAAAACAAGGCGATAGTGTGATGTTATAAAATACTAACAGACTTTACTAGAATCATTAATCAACAGTGGTTACAGGATTATCTTGCAGTAGAGCTGTGGTGAGGAATTATTGTCCATGTCCTCTTTACAACCTTCATTCCTGTGGTGCCAGTGATTAACTAACAACTCTGTGCCTGAGTTTAAACTTTAACCCAGATAACACAAGTTTAAACACATCCTAAAACCCTAAATTGCAGCTAAAGATAAGCCAATATGCTCACTCAAGATAAAACTATTCAGATAAATCAATAATAATGATGAGAATAATCCTGCTTTAATCTTAAAAACTGACGGCAGACTTACTTGTAAGAGAGAACAGGTGGGCTCACAAAGTACCTCAGAGCATCTTTAATCATGTCCTGCATCAGGTGAGTGCCGAACACTTTCTTATTATCTATCAGGAACGTTGTCTGAATTTAAAGAAAACAATCTGATTAGCTTTCATATCTTTATAACCATGCAAAAACTTAAAATGTTTATAAATTGATACACGTGTATAACACACATAAAGCAGAGCTGCTGTATAGGGTAAATAACTTTTTTTCAAATATAACTTAGGCAACCTACCTGGAGAAGTGATCTGGAGAGCACACACGGAGACTGTTCACTGAATTCACAGAAGAAATCCTGGTAAAATAAAATAAATAAATAAATAAAATAATAATATTAATATAGTCGACTTTCATAGCAACCAGGGAATTCTGCACATGTATGTTGGCTGTTGTTACCATAGCAATTTACCATGGATAGTGAGCATATTTACTTTGCACATGTAATGTATATACACTGATCAGGTATAACATTATGACCACCTTCCTAATATTGTATAGGTCTCAATTGTAGCTTCAAAACAGTTGTGACTCGTGGACATGGGCCTTCTGAGGGTGTCCTGTGGTGTCTGGCAACAGAATGTTGTTAGTGGGGGTCTTTGGGTCCGATGGGTCGAGGGGAGGGGCCTCTGTGGATCAGACTTGTTCCACAGATACTTGATCAGTTTGGCCAGGTCAACACCTTGTGCTGTTCTTTATGTTTTTTTGTTGTTCCTAAACCGTTTTTTGTGTGTATGTGTCTGTGTCAGGCTGCATCCTGCTGGGGGAGGCTATTGTCATCAAGGAGTGTCATTGCTATGGGGTGGGTGCCTAGTCTAAGTAAAATCCACATGAATGCCAGGTCTAAATGTTTCCCAGCAGAACACTCAATTGTCTCAATGTTATTTACTTCTCCTGTCAGTGGTTTTAATGTTGTGGCTAATTGGTGTATACAGATTTTCTTATGGTCTTCTTAATCTGATGCTGATGTGTCACCCTGAATTTCTCCTACAGGGGATCAGTAACTATCCATCTTATTTTATCTTATCACATGTATTTATGGGCGATAGAGCATTTATTCTGCTCTTCCCTCTGATCTCTCAAATATCATCCACTGGGTTGGATGGAGAGTATGAACATAAAGAAAACGCTTAGTTTGCTGATTCACAAAATACACAATGAGATAATGAGCTTACCAAGATGCCATGCAGGTTGGTGGTGTTGATCACGTCACATACGGTCTTGATGCGTTCTATGAGCTTGCTGAAGTAGGCCACCATGTCCTCCCTCTTAATGATCTTAGCGTAGCGAGGAAAGGTCGGCGGCAGCAGTCTCTGGTTGACAAGGGGCTCAAAGCCCATCATGATGGGGTGGTCTACGCAGGAAAACAAGAACACAGACGTAAACACAGGCCACATTTTGAAATTATGAAAGTGGAGGAAGATAATAATTAACTTTGTGTGTGAATATGTGTGTGGAAGCAGGAGAAGGTATGCCTTGTGTAACACTCTAGGTTGCCATGATATCTACTTTCCTGGATGACCGGAGAACAAGAATGTGCTAAGCTACACGTTTCCACGCGTGTGTGCTACCTTTAACTATTTTAGGAACTTCCTCGTAAGCATATAGTGCTTGACAGCTGTTGCCTTGTAAACTCATGCCAAGAGAAACTATGTGACTTGACGGCTTTAAAGTCTATGTGTGTATGCGTTACCTCCTTTGGTGGTGTCATTCTGTGACTGGATGCCGTGTTGAATACCGGAATGAATGGCCGATAACAGATCCGCTGCCTGAGCCACAAGCTTCTGGGCCTCGCCCACTGAGCTGGTCTGATGAGGATAAAATCACAAGACAACATTCATTTTCTGTGACCTTCTGGAGAGTTGCGGTGGGGAGGCTGGGGGGCTTGTCATTGGTCGAGAGGCGGGGTACACCCTGGACTGGTCACCAGTCTATCGCAGGGTTGACAAAGAGAGACTGACAACCATTCACACTCACAACTACGGCCAATTTAGAATCAACAATTAACCCACACAGGAAGGCCCCAGTGAGTCGATGGATTCAAACCCAGAACCTTCTTGCTGTGAGGCTTCTTGGCATGAGTGAGCAATGAAGACTGTACTTTCGTTAATTAGGTACACTAGTGGAAACCGATGCATTTTTATATAACAGTCCTGCACCAACATTTGTCTGCGTTTTCATTATATAGGACTATTGAACTGTACTTTTATTTCTTTTTTAAAAAAAAACTCAATTTAGTCAGTGTGCTGCTCTTTTTTGTGTTTAATTCAATCCAGTTTAACAGTACTACAAACTACATCCTCAAAAGGGATCACACAACTGAATTACCACCTTTATGATGGTATTTTATCATAAACTGAATATTATAACAGTCATGAAGTGGGCATTTAGATCAGGAATAACATATTAGAATGCATGTTTTCACTAGTGTACCTAATGTTTTGGCTAGTGAGTGCATATACATGTGATACAAGTGATTTAGTAACATATACACAACAGTGAACAATGTGTTGCAAACCACATATTAAATGCTAACATACGTATCATATAAAGCAGTTAAGTAGCCTCATTAACACAGAGATTGTCTGATGTTGCGTGTTTGTATGTACCTCTTTCTTGGTAAAGGCGATCAGTGCCGTCAGTAGAAGGCGTGTGAACTTGATTCTGTTGAAAAGTGCCAGGCACTGCTGATGCTGGGCAAATAAAGCGTGGGAGATCGTTGCAGAGCTATTAATACATTTTTCTAGTCTCAGAAAAGCTTCACAAGCAACAGAACATTTTTATTTTAGCTCTGGCCACTCAGAAAAGTCCATTTTTGGGTCCGATTTCCCCTTCCTTTATTATGATAGCCATATTTGAACAGCTGAAGCCTGTCAAAAGGTCATTTGAATCCCACACTCTGACAGACAAGAGATGGTAAAGGAGCTATAACAGGCAGAGACTAAGACAAGGAATTCAAGGTTTAGTCTATGAACCGAATGAACTGAAAGGACGTTATGCTTAAAGAATAAAGAACAATGAGACAATCTGAGTTACTACATGTAATCCTAGTTATGTTTAGTCTGAAACTGCAACCATGCAGCATCATTAACAACTGGTATTTAGCTTTAGCAGTACAAACACAAATATCTTTAATGCTTTCTCTTGTTGTTTTTTTTATTTTTTTTACAGGTCCTTGAGATAATTGGTATTGTTTCTGATGCTAGATAAATAAAATGGAATAGAAGTGAATCTGACTACCTCCAGCTCAACCTCTGGATTTCGCTGTTCACCCTGTCGACTGCGTGTGCTCTAAGAAAGTAGAAGATAATGTTTGTCGGAATAACATTTAGCAGCAATATTTTATTGAAACAGTAATGAATACGATCACATCGGATCAAGAGCAAATACCTTAACTTTCCTCTGTAGCTCATCCTCCACGTCTTTCAGCATACCTAATAGGGTGAGCACATGAGTGAGATTACAGTTATCTTTTCTACAGTATTTGTGTCATTGCAGGCTCTATTACATTACTCGTACCTGTCACCCGCAAGTCTGTGACATTATTGGCCATCTTGAAGCCGTAGGTCATGGCCTGGAAATCCTCCTACAGGAAAATATGAAGTAGGTCATGTAATTCATATAAAGACGAAGAGAATAAAAAGCACCAAAACAGGTAAAAAAAAAAATTCACCTACACCTTTTTACTTTATCATCCAGGGTTTGTATAAAGCGCAGTTGAATTAAAAAGCACAGTTACCTCACATAAAGACAACAGAAAACTGCTCACCTCCTCAAACACAGCTGCCTTGTTGACTTTCTCTCGGGCAATGTCACACACCTTCAGCATGCCGAGAGCGAAGGCTTTGAGGGCTGGTTCTTCAATCAGGTCGGGGTTATGGACGTATAGGCAGGTGAATACAGTTTGGGCTAAAGAGTGACCCTCCAGCCATGTTATCTACACATATGTGCAAAACACACATGCAGACATTCACACATTTGCATGGGGTTTTGAAACAACAACTAAAACGGATAACAAGTACGAGAGCAACGTAAAACAGCATGTCTGTGTTTTGTCATACCTTACATTTATAAATGGCATCTGCAATACACTTTTTCCAAATGTAATGACAATTCAGAAACTCTTAGATAAGTAAGGAAATTATTTGAGCAAGTGGTCTGAAATAAAATATTAACTCTAGTCCCACTACAGGGAGGGCAAGCTACTTAAAATGAATTATCCCTTCAGATTTCTGCCAAGTAAAAAAATATAAATAAATAAATTAAAAACTCACCAAGCAGCAGAAACATGTGTCTATGATCCCAATGAGTTCGGGTAGACTAAGGTCTTTCACCTTGATAGCACCTTCCTGGAGTGAACAAACAGGGTACAAACAGATTTGTAGAAGTTAAATTTAGGAAATGTGGCTTTCCATTTTAACTGCTGATAATTCACTTTTTTCATATATGACAATGAGAGATCTGTACCTTAATAGCTTGTTCAAAATTAAGCACTTTTCTGTTGACCTGGTTTCCAATCATTCCCGCGTCCATCTTCGGATCCATCATCTCTATAGCCGACATGGCCTCAAACAAGCCAAACCTGCGCCACATCAGTAATATTTGTGTCTGTTTGAGCACGTATCAATGTTGAATTCTGGTGATGATATTCATCAGTTGATCTAATAGCTAATGTATTCATGAATCATGTGTTCCACTGAACTCCGATTCTGGTAAATTAAATCTGCAAGCTGAGTCCAACCATCTAAGTAAGGAGGAAAATGTTATTTGTAGTTTGAGTAAACTGATCCTTTAAAATCTGATTCTGCAAAAAGCACCTTGTCTTACTCACAGTTTGTCATGAAGCAACTCTCCAAGGTTCAGCTCTGGATAAATAAAGGATGAGAGAAAGGGAAAGGAGGAACATGTTAGTCTCTTTTATAACTGCACACATACTGTATGACCCACGCACAGTCACTAACAGAGCCTTTACCTTTGCAGGCACCCTTAAATTCATGTGTAATATCAACCCAGTTGGCATTGTTCTTCATCTTTTCTGGGATGCCCAGCCCCCAGCCAGTATCATCATCATCTACTGCTGACTTCATCACCATGGTGACTACTACGGGCAAACAAAGGGAACCAGAGAATGAGTTTAGTTATTACAAAACATTAATCATTAAAAAGATTGTCTAATAATATGACAGAAACCTGAGAGCTGAGGCAACATAGACCCTCTGGTCTCAAAGCGTTTTTCAGTGAAGAATACACATTCACCCAGGCATTTCCTACATTGCTTCACATTCTCCACTTGACGTTTTAAGGGCTGGTTGGCAAACACCCAAATGCAAGCTCAAACTTTAGCATGCAGCGTAACTGGCACAGTAAGAACAAATGTTTATCCATATCTCTGAATGTAGCCACGGATGTTAGGAGCATAATGTTCAGGGCTCAGTCGTAAATTTAGGGTCTTGCTTTTCTGCAAAAGTAATAATTTACATTGATAACATGTCACACTACATGTTTCTTTGAAACTTTAACATATTTTTATTTAAACAAAGCCCCAGCTTGTGGACATCTGAAAAGGGCAGTCCATCATGCTCTGTGTGCGGACTTGAGACAAGTTACAGCCTAAAAAGGAGTCAATAGCACTCATGAGTGCACTGGAAACTCCACCAAGAACATTTCACTCTAACAGCTAAGGGTGAGTCCTTAAAAAGACACGATTATTATAGGTCTAAATCATGATTCTTTAACTTGTTTATGTAGATGTAATAGTGGGGTGATTTTTACACCACGGGCATTGAGGCAAAAATAGCAGCCAGCGATACAGTATATGTGTGGGTATTAGCTTCTCAATAGCAATTTTACTCCAAAAACATGCCAGTACAATAATAATTAGCTAAAGAAGGCATCCAATTGAGAAAAAGCAAGAAGTAGAACAAGCCTGTGTGTGCCTATTCCGCATTTTTAGCAAACCTGACAGCCTCGTAAAACGCGAATACCGTTTAATAAATGTATACCGTTTAACAAACGTACAAAATCACTTAGAGACGTCACAAGATAGCAAGATATTAAAAGCGTGAGCTGACGTTAGCTAGCTATCGCCGATGTCAAATTAGCTAGCATGCAATACCGTGTACAAACAAGCTAATGTTGCCCATAGTGTGTTTCCTGCGAACGAGTCCTAATTATGGACATTTTAACAGGTTATTACATTTAATCCGGCATAAAAACACGAGTACTATCATTCTAAAGTCACATATTTGTTGTAAACCAGCACCTACCTTAGTATTTTGTACCAACCATGTAGCTAATGAAAACCCCTTAGAAAACTGTACTGACTGGCGCATACATTGTACGTCACAAGCCACGGTCAGCCTGTGAAATGTAGTTCTCAAATGTCATTGCGGAGCTCCAGCCCACATTGAAGATGCTTATAATTTTGGGGCCAGTGTAGATATAGGGCTATTTTTAATGTTGTATTTAGACGGAAGTTTGCAGGATGCACCCATGAATAGCCTTTAATCGCCACCAGAGCAGCGCCCAAAACCACACAGGTGAACTTAGCTACTCTCGCGTTACTCGGCGGCGGACCCTCTGACAGTTGGGTCCGCTCTCACAACAACATCATTTGGGCGTTTCAGTCATCGCTCAGAAACACAGTAGCCGTGCGCCTTATCTTGGAATAGGTCCGCCCTGACCGGCACAGCAGTTCCCTTTTCTTAAAGGTTAGTGAAATCGTCCATTTTGTAAGTATTTACCGGGGCCAATGCTTTTAGCTAACGCCGCCTGCTCTTTATTTAGCATTATTGTTAGCAAATTCCTCAGTTAGCTAGCCCGCGAGCGTTAATGAGTGACCAGTCTAGCAGGTGCAGCAGCCACCAGCTTCACTGTGGCCATCAAACCAGGCATCTCGTAAAACCTGCCTTGCTTTGCTGTTTACCTTGCTAACAATAGCCCCCCACGACTGTGACACCCCCCTCGGGCTGGCCTGATGATAGAAGCGACCATGCCTTCTTAACGGATTTTTGGATCCGGGGTTTGTGGAAGCAGGCTGTCCTGCAGGGTTATTTCGGCCATCTGTCATGAGTAAGATGACCTCGATAACATGTCAGGATTATGACTGCTTTAAAGAAAGCTTTTAATGTGTATGGTCTGACCTCTAGCTCTATATGTGCTCCCCCTCAGCGCATCTTAGATTATATCGTTATCAGCCTGTACCTGTCTGCTAAGAAAAGGGGGGGTAGTCTATTGCATTTTAAAGCTGCAAGCTTGGAGAAGCCTGTCTGAGAGAACAAGGTTAGCTTAAAAGGTTAAAATTTAGTTTAAATTGAAAAGGACATCTTTCTTTTTTTATTATATTGCTTCCAGTGTTTTTAATTGTTTGATGTGTCCAACTATTTTGAAAAGGTTGTTGCTGTTTGTAGCTTGGCAGGAGTGATGACTGCTAGTTTAAGTCAGCATTGTTTATGACTCATCGTATCTCATCCCGTTAATGCCACCCTGGGATAAATGAAAGGATTATTTAATCTTAAAAGGATTATCTTATCTCATCATAAAACACTTGGGAAAACTCTGGAAATCCAGTGCGGCCAATGCTGTAGTCCTGTGCTTGTCTGTTTTAACCACTTATTGCGCAATATGTTTTGGCTCACTGTTTAATGTGATGCAGCCAAATGTTAATAATTATTGTTTTTCCAAGCCATGTGTTCAAATTACTCTATGGCTCAAATGGCTCTTTTGTTTCTAGACATCTGAGATCTGCAGCATGTATGGCCACCCCCTTTGTCATGTGTAAAATCAGTCAAGAGTTACTGTGTATCGGGATAGTTTGCTGTGCACGAGTACAGTCAATATGTTCTAAAGGTTGTCTCGACACACACTGCGAAGCACGTTACTGGTTTGTTTTTACGTGCATTAGTGGCTATGGGCAGTTTAGTTTCATAGTCAGCTGGTTTTGGCATACTGTAGTCGCAGGACAGACTACTGCCTGGGATTACAACAGAGAGTGTCCAGTGGGAACCCTCTCGGCACACGGGGCAAAGGTTGATTATGCCTGTTTCTAAATTTGTACAGAATGTTTATGCTGGTCCCTGTTTTTGTCACCGGTCTTTACTTCTTTTTTTTTTTTCTCCTCTCTTGCAGACGACATGAATTGTTGACGCGGTAAAAATGAACAAACCCAAAATGGCCACAGAAAAAGGGTGAGTTACTTTATTCTTCATTGGCAAATACATGTGGTTTCATACACAAGCACATGTGGGGACTGTGTCATTTGTGAGTGTGTTTCTTTTGTAGGAAACCTGTGCTGTCTCAGCCATCTGCTCACACCCAGTACTCTCTGTCTCTTTCAAGAGGCTCTTAACTATACATGTTGCAATTCTGCTGTTGCACCATTTTACCTTTTAACTCCCTTAGTACCGTGTTTGTCTCTGCTTTTTGTCTTCTTGTCACACTGTGTATGTGAGAGAGAGTGTGTTTGTGCAAGTGTGTGGTAGATAATTAGTTAGCCTTGCTAGAAACAACAATATTTATTTCATCTGAAAAAAAAAATCAAATAAATAATGCGCAGGAAATATGCTTGGAAGAGCTTTTGTGTATTTGGCCTCATCAAGACTGGATATGTCATCTGTTTATTCTGTTTTAATTTGTATTCGTCTGTGCGACTTATGCATTGTGTTTGTTTAGGCTGCACCTCTATGTTTTACTTAGCCCATTCTTGCATTACTTTTTCCACTCATTCTTTACATTTTTTATTCTTTCTCTTGGACACACTTTCTCCATCTTGTCTGCCCCCCTCTCTCTCTCTGTCTTTATAAGGACATATTGGAAAATTTGCTCCACTGGGTATAATCAGTGTTGTGAGTCTCTGTCCAGTGCTGTTGCCGTACCAACAGTTGACCTCTAACCTTGTGTTTCCGGCTGAGTGCCACTGAGTTAAAATTATAGGATGGGTCAGCACTCCAGAAATAGTGAAGCATTTAGTGACAGCTTTATGATAATGATAAATAAAGTGTAAAATCAATGGGTTGGCAATTTATAATTGTGGGTACAGCTGTATATTTTGTATAAGAATGTTTATTTATTGATCAGCTCAGGCATATTCGACTCGCTGCCATTTGCACAAATAAGGGGATGCTTGTTCTCTTGTGTCGCACTATTGTTATAAAACCAATCCATCACTCTCTTATAATTCTGGGCATGAGAGATCATCAGCTTATTATACATACATTACATCTCGTTGAATACATTCTTCCTGAAGGCAAAAATGTGTTTGTGTATTTCCAGTGTTCCCAGTAACTCCAGGATACTGACGCTCCTGGGCCAACTGGAAAGAATGAGCGGAGAGGCCATGGCGAGGGATGTCGAAACGGCGAGACAGGTCACAGCAAAAATCCTTCACCTCATACAGACACAGGGTGAGTGCATTTACAAGCGCACACACACAGACACACAAAATATAGCATCTACCACATTCAGACTAAATCAACAGAACAGTGAAGACAAATATTTTTTCCATTTATCTATTTATTTATTTTAATCGTGATCTCACCTTAAAATGCGTTGCTGATGGTCTTTCAATCCTACATATTATCCACGCCTTGTATTCGTGTTACTTTAAGTAGAGTTCCCAGCAATTTTCAAAAAGATAAGCTGTGTTCAAGGGAAAAGAAAGAAGCCTGGAAACATTTCTCGTGACACAGCACACCGCATACAGCCCTTCATGATGCCAGATGAAACTGTGGATTCACGTTGCTTCTAGCTATGGACGGAGCCTGTACAAGTCCAGATAGTCTGTACGTAGATTATAATTAATTCATGATTATACCAAATGTATCAATTCGGTGAGAAAATAGTAAATGACGCCTCAGATATAATCTCTAAGCAGAGATCAGTGCCTGTTGAGTTCTGATAAGATAAGCACTTCTTCCTAATACTATTCATTTTGAAACTTTTTCGGGTTTGCCCTGAAGCCAACGAAAGCTATCACGAGCAAAGCAATGCTCTGGAGCCACAAAAATACTTTCTTTTTCTACATGCCTGTGAACAAACATGTAAAACGGGTTTAATTCTCTTTTAAAATGCCTTGATCCAGAGCTTCATGTCCCCAGATCAGGTCAGTTAATTAGTTAATTAAAAACCTGCTCGATGCCTTTGCTGTGTAAACAGAGATGGGTTAGCGCAGAGGTAGTCAATGCGTGGATGGACTGATACGGTGTCTCTCAATCTCTGATTACTCTTTGAAAGAAGAGCAGAGACCTCCCAGCAGAGGAGGAAGGCATTGTGCCACATCGCAATGTCGACCACAAAGAAACATGAGTGTGCCGCTCGCAGGCGGCCTCCCTCTTGGATTAATAGAAATATCCATTGCAAAATTGTGTTGGTTTATTATCATATAGTTAATAATGACTCTGTGAAACTAACACAGTTTTTTTTTAATTTATGGAGAAGATTTTCTAGGAATTTTTGATTTAATTCTTTGGTCACAGTTTCCCACATTTGCTGCTTTTCTCAGTTTTTCTTTACTCTAAGTAGCATACCTATGTATTTAACGTGTTGATCGTACCAAACAGGCAGTTTGAAGGAACAGTCTTGATCTCTTTCTAAGTTAAGTGCAAAGATATTGCATGAACTAGTGCAGCATTAATTAAATAATGTAAAGCAGACCTGTACTGTACTTGCCAAGAGTTGATCCTTTTACTTTTTGTCTTTTTTTTTTCTTTTTTGAGTGAAAATCTCCCGTGAAGTGAAGAATTTTGCCGAATCATTATTTGTACAGCTGCTGGCACATTTTGAACTTGCTTTGAACTTCTTCGCTCCGACTTTTCTTGAATTTCATCTTCCTTTTTTTCTGTAATTTGTTGTTTCCTCCCGCTTCAAAGGAAAGTCACAGTTAATCCATCCTGACCGATGGGCACAGTGGGAAGGATTCTGTCTGCGGCTCTATCAATCATGGAATATCAGCTGTTCCTTTCTCATCTGTTGCTTGGCAGCCTTTTCCACTGCGCCTGCTGCCTCGACTGGAAATCTGTATGAGTGTGACGTTGGTTAGAGGGAAGTGAGGGGGGGTCTTTGACCCTGTTCACAGTAACTATACACCCCCAGCTGGACTTCGCTGTACTCTTGTCTCAAGTTCAGCGTCTTAGGGGCTTAGGAGGCAGTTGAGGTATACCATGTGAAAGAACAAGGGAGGGCATACCAGAAGTTGCAAGTACCACCGGCGTAAACTCGTTTACATTATGAAGAGATATTTAAAATAATGCAGTTAGGAGTTTGGTTTGATTTAGTGGAGAGTGAGTTAAATCTTAAAAGAAAGCAGTTTTTGCTTTGCATTTGTTGTCAGAAATTTAGTGTATGTTTCCATTTAAGAGTAAACTACACCCACCACCACCCCTAAGCTCCACCCACTCTACATGAGGAGAGGTATCTTATAGAGCTGTCAGTTTTCTATGGGAGCAGCCTGTGGTTTAGTTTCTGGTCGCATGCAAGGGAGGTGCAGATTACTAGGTTCTAAGTTGGTCCATGGTTGAGGAGTATGCTGGTTATCAAATTCTTTGACTATCAGGAGATCTAATATTTTTTTGATTCACGTGGATTGTTTTTGGAAAACACAGCATCTTTTCACTTTTCATTTTGGTAAACGTTGAAACCTTTGTTATGAAATGGAGTACCGCTCCACCGGGAGACACTACAACTCTGGGGTCTCTTCATATTCACCAGGTAGGGTGATGAAAACGTACTAAAACAGTAATGTTCTAATAACTGCAGTCATAAAAAAAGTCATAAATGAAGCAATAAAATAGATTAAGTAGGAGATAAATTAAAATGCAACATTCAGTTAGTACACTAATTGTGCAATCTAAAAGTTGCATTATGTTTTTATAAGAAGAGACAGTTTTAAAAGTTGTTTTTGAGGATTGGGGTGCAAGTGTCATTTTGTTTGGAAGGGCTTTAAAAAGTTTGGCATGACAGAAATGTGTGAAGAGATCACCGCTCTCCAAGGCACTGAAGTGTGCATGTGTGTGCACGCTCACATTCTCAGATATGCACATTGTCTGATATGTGTGTGTGTCCGTGCAGAATGTCAACACACACCACCGGTAATCCGCTCTATAATTCACATGCTTTCCATTGAGAGATCATAAGCCACGAAAGCTGCATACTTGCCGCGATACATGTCCACATACTTGTACACCTGCTGCAATGATGATGGGTGACAACATGTGGTGCCGAACACACAAACTCCACATGTGCAAGATCATCACCTAGTGGCAGTCCTCCAGAAAATAATGCCAACTTTTCTCAACGCTCACTGCCATACAAGGAATCTAAGAGCAGTGTGATATGTCAAACTTTTCCAGAAAATGATATGTGCTGTATTTATAGCCTTGTACAACCGGTTGCTGTTCATTTTCCAGAGGTCATTTCTAAAAGGTTAACAAACCTCAGTATCCGTTCCCTTCTCATGCCCTGTGTTTGTGTTTGGACAGTTAGTGTTCAGGACAGGACCAATAATATGCCTCTTCAAAGCGGTGGGGAATTTGTCAGCTCCTAAATTACAGGGCAAGCATGGAGTTTAAAGAGGTGGGGAGATGGACAAAGAGTAAAAGACAAGGGTGGGAGAGCACCGGTTGTTGCAAGACCTCTTAACCTTTTTCATGTCTTGTTGAGTCGGACAGTGTCCAGAGAACAACACACGCCGTAAATACGCTTTAATAATACATTACGTATTTGCTGTTAAGTGTTTGAGGCCCTATTTAACCTCAAGTAGCCCTGGGCAGTGGTTTTAAAACAGTCCAAGATAATTGTAAGTGGCATACATATATATATATACAGCATAAATAACAACCTGCCATACTTAACAGATCATTGATTGGTAGAAATGTGCATTCATTACCATTGTTACTTTGCTGTGTGTTGCAGAGAAGAGTGGAAAAGAGGTCATGTCCAAAGGGTCCAGTGGTATGGAGGTCATCCTGGCTTCACTGGAGGTCAGCTCACTCATCAGCATAACTTATATCTCGATGTTTGACAAAGTGGTTTTTAATGAATGTAATTATTTATCTCAGTAGAACACTTAATGGAGCTTATTGTAAATGATATGCATCCTGAGAGACTGATCTCAAGTTGTTTAACCACAACGTACATGCCTATTCATTTTTAAGATTTCTGTATCTACTTGTTAAAGCATAGCACATATACATACAGCAGATGTTGGAGTTGGAGTCTTTGCAGTGGGATTAATTCAAGTGTCCGTATCAGTTTTGTCTGATCTTATCTGATGGATAACATCTAGCAGATTAGCAAAAAGTAACTTAACACATTATTACAATTTACTATTGTAGATATACTGTTTCAACAAGTGTGCTATTTGTGACTTTGACAGAGCGCCAGGGATGTGCAGACTACTCTGAACATCCTGTGCATTCTCAGTGAGCTGCTGACCGTGGGTGAGTAGTTATTTCTTCTATTTTCCCCCCCAAAACCAATGAGTTCCTCCCCTGATTAGAACTTTATTTGTGGTTCTTGTGGTTCTACTCCTGTCCTCATCTGTGATCTTCTGTCTTAGGCAAAGGTCGTAGGGTGGGAGTATTTGTGTCCAAAGGAGGAACAGGAATATTATTCCAGATTCTGATCACTGCCAGTAAAGAGCTGCCGCCCAGTGAGGAACTCATGCTGCAGCTTCACTCACTGCTGGCCAAGGTTGGCCCTAAAGGTATGCTTAATATCAGATACTCAAACTACACCAATATATACACACTCAATGAGTTGTGTTACGTTTGCGTCTTTCCTCCTAATTTGAAATTATTCTTTGTTAAATTTCCCATCTCATCTGTGCTCGAGTCCTGTAGATTTTTCCTTGAAAATGAATTAAAGTTGTGTTTGCAGCTGAACTGATTTCTTTCATAACACAAAGATTATTTGAAAAGTATGTTTAACTGTATATTACTCACATCTTTGCACGCAGTCTTCTTCTTCACAGCCTTTGCTGGCATATTGCTTAATTTCTTGGCTCAGTGGGACCACCTGCAGATCCGTGAAATAGCTTGAAACCATTAGCAGGATGTGAAATCCCACCGCCCACGGTGGGACACATGCATTAAATGTGATACCAGTAAATCAGGGACTTAATTATAATTCGAAGAGGTTACTGACAACAAAACAGCGCTGAAAATATATCTTGTTTTTTTATTTTTTTATTTCTGCATATTAATATTGCTCCTTTTGCGTGTTCAGACAAAACGTTTGGAGTGAAGGCGCGCTTGAGTGGAGCTCTGAACGTCACTGTCAGCTTAATGAGACAGAACCTACAGAATACCAAACTGCTTCTGCCCTGCCTGCAGGTTCTCAGGGTTTACTCTACCAACTGTAAGTAACTTCAAACTTTTAATTACACTTATCGCAGGCTCTTGTGGAGAGAAAAAAACATCACAGAACCTGACAGCGAAACTGATCAAACACCTCTAAAGACTTGTATTGTGAACTGTTTAGTTGTAATTCATATTTTTACCTGATATTGTGTCACTTTTGTGTCTTGTTTATGTGAAGCGGTGAATGCTATTTCTCTGGGAAAGAATGGAGTGGTGGAACTTATGTTCAAGATTGTCGCACCGTACAGCAAGAAGAACACCAGCCTACTCAAGTGAGTGTCTGCCTCTGTTATTTAGCCAGCATGACTTTCAGTGTTTTAACCAACCAGTGACATCCACAGGCTACATCTCCTTGACCTCCCCCGACAGAGTTTTTTTAACATCTGTCACTGATGTTTGACAGACCATTTAACACGTTTGCCTTGTTTCTAAATCAACAGGGTAGCTCTGGACGCACTGGGAGCACTGCTCAAATCCAGTGAGTAATTTGCTTCGCAGCATTTACTTTTGACTCTTCGGTAGCTTAGGGATCTTGAACTAGTGCTTGTGCACATGCAGTATAGTCCCTCCCATCCTCTGTCACCTCCATCTTCATCTGTCCTTGGCTAATTCTCTGTTACTGGTCATTCAGTGTGGAAGTTAGGTAACCCCCATCTTTTCCTTTTATTCTGTAAACTCTTTCCTGGTTTTGTTTTCACTCGCCATGCATACATTCGTTCATCCCACTGTTGTAAAAGTGGTACGTACAAACGCTTCCTCTGTTTCTTTTTCTACTTCCCCGTGCAGAGACAAATGCTCGCCGTGCAGTGGATGGCGACCACGTGCCTGTCCTGCTTGCTCTGTACCTGGATTGGCATCGCAATGACACGAGGCATCGCCATATGCTGATACGTAAAGGCCTGCTGGTCTGCCTCAAGAACATTACCAACATCAAGCTCGGCAGAAAGGCCTTCATAGAGGCTGACGGCATGAGGATCCTCTACAACTCCTCCACGGTGAGTGAGAAATGTGTAATTTGACTGCATACAGACACACACAGGGTCTCAATTACTGTATACTTTCTGTGTGCCTTTGTTTCTAGGAGTGTCTCCCCGTGCGGACTCTAGATCCTCTGGTCAACACTTCAAGTCTCATCATGAGGAAGTGTTTTCCTAAGAACCGTCTGCCTCTTCCTACGATCAAGTCGGCCTTCCACTACCAGCTGCCACATGTACCCGCTGCAGGGCCTGTGGCACAGCTGTACAGCCAGCCTCCTGGTGGTGAGAGCACAAGCCCACACTCACACAAAGGTCACTGGAGTGGGCTACCACCTAATCACAGTGTATGCACACAGCTTTCATCCATGATTCTACAGTACAGGTACACACACTCTTTTATCACAGTCTTTGCTGCCAGGTCAAATCCTTCACACCATACAGACACACAAATAAGACTTACATCCCTGGACCAACTAAATGGTTTACGGCAACAGTCTTGACACTGCTGCACACAATGTGCCTTACAGGAAGAACAAGTCTTCAGCTCAGCAACAAGCCCTTAAAGAAGGGTAAGACGTACGTAATCCTATGATTACACAGATTCATTCACTGTTGCTTTCTGGTTCACCTCACATGTACTCTAACTTCACGAAACTAACACATGACATGTGTTAGTAACATAGATGCCTAGTGCACATTGCATAATGCTTGCTCGCTCACTAGTAGATGTAGAGTACATACGTGCCTTATACTCGTGCCTTTGCTACATGTAGTGTCTACAAGCTGCCTGGTGAAAAATTTGAGCACCTTTCCTCTTCCCTGGAAGTATTCATAATGTTTGAATCATGAATATAAGTATCCACACAGGTGAACTGTTTTTACTACAGAATCAAACGGGAAGTCCATTAAACCAGTGATGCACATTTCAAAGTACTCAATGACTCACTGGTAGTCGAGTACCTGACTCTAGGTTGTCAGGATATCTGCAGCCCAGCCGTGGAGATTACTGTAAATTGTAAGCTTTGTCGTCAAACCACTGGCTCATTTTGAAGAAACATGCTCAGAATTTCTACTTCTCCTTGCCCACTCATCTCTCAGTCATGGCTGCTCACATCTTTCTGTTAACATTATCTCTGTTTGTGGCAAAGCAATGCCCCTCATTGCCAGAAATCATCTACCAGTCTGGTTGCGTGCCAGATACACATGTGTGACGATAATAAACCCTCAGCTTGGGTGGGGAAAAAAGTAAAAATACAGATATTAGGAAAATAACTTCTGTGTTTGTGTGTGTTGTGTCCAGTGGATGACGTGGTGGATGAAAGTGACGACAACGAAGAGACAGAAGTCGACACTGATACTGAGAATGAAGAGGATGAGAAGGATAATTGTGCCGCGGTAATACTCATGAAACGCATTTCACATGATTTTATCTTGAGCTTACTGTTCAGCGGTTTCCTCTGTATTATTGTGGTATTAATTATGATTAAACTATACATTGTGAATCAACTAATACTAAAATTACTGTATATTATTATTGATGTTTGCACTTGTGTAAATTTCCAGCAGGGGGCAGTCACAACCTACCTGCCACAACTTAACAATATAAGTGGATTTTCTCAAACCTTGACTTTTATTTTCTCAGCATAAGCAGTTCTTTTGTTACTTGCTTTCTCTGCCTCTTAATAATGGGTGAGCATTTGATTTGAGAGAAGCTTTTCTTCTCTTGTGTCCTGCCATTCAGAATGATGACATAGAAACAGACCTAAACAAGCTACACCCCAAAAAGTGCCCTAGCCGTCCATTGGAGGAGTTGCGAGTCTATGAGAAATTCTTCCTGGAGCTATCTGAGGATTTTCAGGTCAGTGTATTCTACTAATAACTCTCGCAATATGTTTAGGGTCATTGTCAAGCAGGAATAGGGCATTTTAACAGGCTGATGCATTAACACTACTGTAGCAATTTGACAATATTTGGCAGTAAATTAATAGTTTCAGGTATTTTGTAATTGTAGTCTAGAAAAATGAATGGCACACTGAATGAACTGTTTAAGATTTCTATTGTTCCTACAGGGGTACAACTTCCAATGCTCAAAGAGTGCCTCTACAACAACTTCATCAGCATCCTTCTCTTCATCATCAACTTCGACTCGATCCACTCGGCCAATCAAAGTGCCCACAGCTCAAGCCCTGTCCCCAAAGCATGCCCCAGTACCAAGCGCCCAAGGACAGGACAGCTCCATCCAAGGACAGCCGACTCCCTCTGCTCCTGCCCCCACTGCTTCTCTAACATCTCTAGAACTGGACACGATCCACCTCACCAAGGACCAAGAAAAAAAAGAGGAGGCACACATTCCTACTCCAGATGGGCATATGACCTCGCCCTCCTGTACCAAGCCTCCGTCTCAAGGGCAGATAGAACAGGAAATAGCACATTCGTTGGAGTGTGTCGCTTTAGAAGAGGAGCGGGCTCTGAACGCAGAAGAGGGTTTAAAAGGAGTCAAACAAGAAGGGTCTCCTGTCAACGCTACCAGGCACATACAGTCTCCTTTGCTTTTGGGTGGTATTGCTACACGTCGTGGTGCAGGAGGAGGAGGAGGAGGAGGAGGAGGAGGAGGAGGAGGAGGAGGAGGAGGAGGAGGAGGAGGAGGAGGAGGAGGAGGAGGAGGAGGCAGCAACTGGGGTTCAGATTGTGGCTCAGAGGGAGCTGAAGATGAGGGAGGGGAAGGAGCAGTCCTGGAGGTGCCGGACACGGCCCTCCTCCTCCCTCTGCACGACCCCGACCTTTACGTGGAGATGGTGAAGGGGACGCGGTCTGTCCCAAAGTACGCTGAAGTGGCTTACCCAGACTACTTTGGCCATGTGGCGCAAGTAATTAGCGAACCCCTCCTGGAGAGAGTTTATGGTGTGCAGAGGTGAGCATAAAGTCTGAGCAGTCTAGTGAATTTGAAAAACAGAACTGAACGAATGTGAGACAGATATTCTGCATTCATCCACAGTGTTTTCAGTGAAAAGTGTTTTTATGTGTGTTCACTTTGTTAACCATGAGTTTCTTTGTGGGTCTGATCCTGCAGGTCTAAGATATTCCAGGACATTGAGAGGTTGATTCATCCCAATGATATCGTGGATAAAGTAGTTTATGACCTGGACCTTCCTAAGTGAGTTCCTTCTACTTTAAAGCATTACATCACAGACCTCCTTTTACCGATAATGTTGAGAGCTGTAACATTCATTTTTTCATCCATATATTTAAAAGAGAATGACTTGTAAGCACATCATGTGTCCTTTCTTTGTTTCCTTCCTTCATGTTTCAGTTGTCCTGTGATCGAGGACAGTGGCGAATCACTGAAGTTCAACTCGCAGTTTGAGTCTGGTAACCTCAGGAAGGCAGTCCAAGTTAGAAAGTAAGTATTTATTGTTGGAGTATAGCTGCTGTAGTGGAGAGGTTAATAGATGCACCATTAGTTATGCTGATTCATTTAAAGCATTTTGTCACATTAATGATGTCTTAATTAAAAAGCAAAGATGTATTAAATGAGTG
Source organism: Planiliza haematocheilus (assembly GCA_005024645.1). Classification (NCBI taxonomy): domain Eukaryota; kingdom Metazoa; phylum Chordata; class Actinopteri; order Mugiliformes; family Mugilidae; genus Planiliza; species Planiliza haematocheilus. The sequence continues at coordinate 2,998,141 of SRSE01001388.1, read as the reverse complement.
TTGATGGCGTCTGGGTATGTGTTTACAGTTTGTCTTGTGGTATTTCTCCAGATACGAGTATGATCTTGTGCTGAACTCAGACATCAACAGTAATCACCACCACCAGTGGTTTTACTTTGAAGTGAGTGGCATGCGTGTTGGGACTAACTACCGCTTCAACATCATCAACTGTGAGAAGTCAAACAGCCAGTTCAACTACGGTGAGATGCAAAGCCACATCCAGATAAACATAAAGTGACCCTCTGATGCACAGAAGACTTTTATAAATATTACATTAGCATAAATCTAAAAGGTTGTTACAAAAAATAAACAGGAGCATCAGAAAAAACAGCTAACTTGTGTTTGTGCCTACAGGCATGCAGGTGTTGATGTACTCTGTGCAGGAGGCGATCAGTGGCAGGCCCCGCTGGGTCAGAACAGGAACAGACATCTGTTACTACAAGTAGGTACACACCGAATCCAGTGGATCTGAGGATACATACATTGACGGAAAGTCCAAAGCTTTCAGTTTGTATGACATTTGTATGTGGCAGGATCACAGTTTTCATGCAGCATAGTGAATTATATACTTTTATACAGTCTACAAAGCTCTAAAGCTCACTCCTGCTCCTGTAAAGCTGTCGTATTTGTACTAGTATTAATCATCCCTTACTCACTCTTCCGTGACACAAAGTTAAAGGAACACACCGATCAGGCATCTGCATCCTGCTGGGGTGTCATTGCTATGGGGTGGGGGTGCCTTGTCTGGTCTAGGTGTGTGGTACATGTCTAAGTAACATCCACATGAATGCCACGTCCAAACGTTTTCCAGCAGAACATTGTATTGTCACAAGACGGTCAATGGTATTCACTTCTCCTGTCAGTGGTTTTAATGCTGTGGCTGATGGGTGTATATTATGTCACTCACAGTAGCCATTTTATCAGATCACCTGAACACTGCATTTCAGTTCAATTTTAGCTTCTTCTTCTATAAAGCTGATTTTCATGATGCTCATAATGTCACATCTTTATAAACTAGACAAAGGTTACGGCAGACGTGTTGGATTTTGTTGGAATAGATTATAAACGTAAACCAAATAAAGTTCCATTCATTAGATCTGTTATGGGTGCCAGTGTATGCTCCAGCTCGTTAACTGCTCCTCCTTCTCCCCAGGAATCACTTTGCGAGGAGCTCCATTGCTGCTGGTGGTCTGAAAGGAAAGTCGTATTATACGCTGACCTTCACCATAAACTTCAGCCATAAGGATGACGTCTGCTACTTTGCCTATCATTACCCTTATACATACTCCACACTTAAGGTAGTGTTACAGTACCAGTATTTACTGTTATTCTGTGACCTCCCCTCTTATTCTGCGTCACATCTCATCATGTCCTTATCATTTTATTATGCTCTGAATGTTGAACTGTTTGCTGGCATGTGTTCATACACTGATGCTGCTGAACAGTTAATGCGCCTGCCTCTTGATAGATTCTGTTGTTTTGTTTCCACAGTTTTGTCATTTGTTCGTCCTTGAAACCTGAGCTCAAATAACTGCTGCACTCTAAAAACACTGTACGCTGAGTATGTCAATAGCTTTATAGTTTAAAGTGATTTTGGATTGCGGAAGTAGCAACGGAAGAAGTCCAATCAGAGTCACGTGATCACAAGGGGTCTAATTAATGGCTGTTAAGGGACTGAAATGAAAATTGTGCTTGTGCTTTGTAGTGTTAATAAGGGAAAAATAAAAACTCTTCTTTTGTCGTTGCATGCAGATGCACTTGTCCAAACTGGAGGCTTTGAGGACACCTCAGATCTACCTGAGACAAGACGTACTGTGTGAAACCTTAGGGGGAAACTCCTGCCCCCTTCTTACCATCACTGCCATGCCAGAGTCCAACTCCAACTATCATATCTGTCAGTTCAGTAAGTAAATTCATTCTATGTACATGGATCTCTTCATTTACCCACAAACACATGAACTGTAAACCAAAATAACCTCAGTGATAAGTTTTCTTAGTTGGATCAAAGGTTTGTCCAGGTGAAATAAACTAAATTCAAATTAAAATTGAGTCCTGAAAGATTGTTTCAGCTGGGGACAGTCTGTGTAACAGAGTAACCAAACATTAAGGCCTCACTTATTTTAGTTTTCATCAGCATCACTGACTTCTCCAGTAAATGTTTCTCTTTCAGGCTCAGCAGTAAGTGGATGTTTGATCTCCTTTAGATTATTTTGTCACAATGAAGCTGTCATTAGTTAGTAAAGCTTCTCTGAGCCCTAAAAAAAAATGCTCCTTTCAGATGAATAATACTACATGAGAGCAGCCTTGAGGTATCCACGCATGACATTATTTCCCAAACAGGTGTTAGTCCACTGTTGTTCAGTGATGCTGTTTCTCAACTGTGGAAAAACTTTAAATTGAAAAATCTTTTCTTTTTTTTTCTCCTCAATCCATCTCGCTGTGTTTGTGCCGTGCTCTCCCTCCTTCTCCTTCTTCAGGGAATCGTCCATTGATCTTCTTATCGGCCAGAGTGCACCCTGGAGAAACCAATGCCAGCTGGGTAATGAAGGGCACGCTGGAGTTCCTGATGAGTGCCAGTCCGCAGGCAGCCAGCCTGAGGGAGGCCTACATCTTCAAGATAGTCCCCATGCTAAACCCTGATGGAGTTGTAAATGGAAAGTGAGTAAAAAAGAGCTGGAACGCAATTAACACACTCACAACTGTCATGTATGTATACACACTAAAGGCACACACAGCTGCTGAACCTGGCTCTGTGCGATGGTCACAGCTTTATTTGTATTAACGCACATAAAATCTTGTCTTGAAGAAATTCTCTAGCTGTTGCTCTGTTGTCCTCCACTCTTTATCCTTCCCCCTTTTCCTTCCGCCGTCTCCTTCCTGCTGTAGTCATCGTTGTTCTCTGAGTGGAGAGGATTTAAATCGCCAGTGGCAGAATCCCAATCCTGAGCTCCACCCTACCATCTACCACACTAAGAGCCTGCTGCAGTACCTTGCACACATACAAAAGGCGCCACTGGTATGACCTCTAATTAACTGAACTTAAATTACTTTGGGGGCATTTTGCACTTTGCCGCGTTATTTTTCTCTAACTTCTTGTTCGTAAGCTCGGCTGCACATCCTGTTTGCCGCACGTCCACTAAATTTAACATAAGCAGATCGTTAATGCAGGTTAACATAAAATGCAACTTTTAAGTTCAAACACATTTATGATTCACTCAGACCGCTGTCACCAGTCATGACACCAGTTTGTCATTTATTTACAGCAATTGACTGTTTTGTGTTTATTATTTTTAAAAACTATTTTCTCTTTACTACTTTTGGACCAATTTATTAAACACATAAAACCCATGCGTTATACATCCTACGCTCCTTCTTCTCTCTGCTTCCTTTCTATATATACACATGTGTATTTGTGTGTTTGCATCAATGCACAGGTGTTTTGCGACTACCACGGTCATTCCAGAAAGAAGAACGTGTTCATGTACGGCTGCAGCGTGAAGGAGACCGTCTGGCAGTCCAACATTAGAGCGACGTCGACTGACTTGCAGGAGGACCTTGGATATCGGGTGAACGCCCAAACACATGCACACACGCAAACCATACGCGCAACGATGCAGAAGAAGCAGAATAGTTTAGTACGCTACCTCTCTCTCTGAATTCCTTTATTTCCCGATTACATCGCCTTTATTAAGTTCGATCGTTTAATTTCTTTATATAAGGTATCAGGTAGCTTAAATTCACACCAAGTCTGTGCAGCACAGTGTATCAACTGGCGTGCAATTCCAGTATCAATGTTTGGGATCGTGATTCCCTAATCTATATACATACGTAGTAATACCTCATCTGTTTTCCAGCTCTTACTGCAAATACACTCGGTTTTCCTCTTACTCTGCAGGAGTAAAGTCCTCTTTTCACTTCATTCACCAATCAAAGCGGTCAGGCCAAGATCAGTTTGTTGTTCTTCTCTGCATTTAGGAATGCAAATATACATTTCACTGAGCAGAATGCTAATAAAGAAGCCACTGCAGCACAGAGATTTCTAGTAGACATGTAGCTTTGGGCTACAAACCACCACCATTTTGCAGCGCTCCGTATTGTTCTGCACAAAAGCCTGTCTCAGCTGGACATAGTTGTGTAGTTATCATCTTTCCCCCGACACCAACCCGCACACACACACACACACACACACACACACACACACACACACACACATATCCGCCCACACAAAAACATTCAGACATCTTGAATATTTTTTTGTGGGTTTTTCAGGAGCTTCCTAAGATCCTGTCCCAGATTGCTCCGGCCTTCAGCATGGCTAGCTGCAGTTTCGTTGTGGAGCGCTCCAAGGAGTCAACCGCCCGTGTGGTTGTGTGGAGAGAGATTGGAGTGCAGCGCAGCTATACCATGGAGAGCACCCTCTGTGGCTGTGACCAAGGCATATACAAGGTACTGTTAGGTCATATTTGTTCATTGGGTCTTGGCACATAAAAAACAGTGCAGTTTATAACAATAAACCAACAATTAAGTTTTCCCTTTGTGTTTCTGATCATTGTTTTTTTTCTTTATGAATGATATGGTGAATTCATTTATATTTCTTTGGTTTCCTGCAAGTGAGAGGGAGGTTCCCATAAATCTCCAAATGTCCAGCAGGTGGAGCTGTGGTACCCTGTTCCACTTTATCTCTGCTTTTATCTCTGTCCTTTCTCCTCCTTCCCTTTTGGCTGTGTTTCCACCCTTTCTCCTTTCTACCCATGACTTTCTACTCTAGCTGATTTCCTTCCTACTTAATTCTGCCAATGTCAACATCTAACACATGCAGACTCCTGGGAAGCCATTTTGGAGCAGATTAGCGCCCCCACTGGTTTGTGTGAAAGTATTTGCCCAGATGTGTGGGAACTGATGTCTGCTGAACTGTGGCTGGATATCTCTGCGGTCAGGACAAGTTAACATTTGAACTGTTACGGAAGAAAGTTTTTTTTTTGGTTGAGTTGGGGAATAGTTTTGTGTGTCTGTGAGTGTGTGTGTGTGTGTGTGTGTGTGTGTGTGTGTGTGTGTGTGTGTGTGTGTCTTTTAAGTAAGTCTCAATTTACTTCTAGGATCTAACAGTGCTGTGCAAATGTTACCTGGATTGCAGTGGGGACATATCCCTTTGAATATTTGCTTCCTGGAAATGAAATGAATTAGCATGTTTTTACATGAAAAGTTTTCCCACCAACTGCTTTGCAGCATTGAGAATTGGAGCGTTTGAAGATGGACAATGGCTTCATCCCCAGGCTCCAGAGCAGCTGTAAAAACCCACAGCAGCAGAGTTAAAGCAGAGTTCACTTCGACCTTCACAGTTCTTTTGAATGTCTCTGTATATTTGGAAATCCATGCAAGTTTGTGCGTCTTGTGTGATGTTTTTGTGCTTGGGTTTTTGTTTTCTTTTTTCTGGTGAACATATTAGTTTTCAGTTCTTTGATATACTTGTCGTCTCCAGGGTCTTCATCTTGGCACTGAAGAGCTGGAAGAGATGGGAGCTCAGTTCTGTGTGGCCTTGCTGAGGCTTAAGAGGCTGACCGCTCTCCGCAACCACCAACACCTGCTGGATTTGGAAAGCGATATTATTGGGACACACTCTAAAGTGGTCAGGTCAGTAATGTGGAACATGGTGTAAAGACAGCCATACCATACATACAGTCTGTAATTTTCCTGCAATAATACAGCAGATTGAACTGATTCACAAACCTTTCTTTTCCAGAAATATATAAGACGGTTTGGAAATGCATTATATTATATATCAACCTCATTCATGCAAGATATCTGAAAGCTAAATCAAATATAAATAATTAATACAGTTTGCTGTTTCTAAAAGAAAATATTCTAAAAAATATATATATACTATTATCTTTTTTTATCATTATTATCTGGACAAAACATGCTCATTACTGCCAAGCACGTCCCCCCCTCCATGGCACTGATACTCAACAGTGTGACTGTCACTCTGGCTCTCCACTGAAGCACTACTTGAGAAACAAATGAAGGCCTGCATTTATGCAAGGCTGCCCTGAGCATCGTTGAAATTCTATCAATGATCTTGTGTGATGAAAATAATGAAGTGAGAGGGGAACGGGTATGAATAATTGCAGTGGGGTTATATTTTTTTCCCTCCAAGAAGGAGCACAAAACTAAGATACAACATCAGAAATGTCAGTCTAGCCTCCATATCTGCATAGTTTTGAGTCAGAGTGTGTCTTCATCCACTTCAGTGTCAGTGCTTTTAAGGGATGGCAACGATACGTCCTTCGTTCGGCTGTAAGATAAAGTCCTATTTGTACGTATTGTCACAACATGTTTGCTTTGTACAGGAGTATCAGCAGTTTAATAACTGGTTCTCGCTGATGATTTGCTTCCTTTTCTATATTTTATCGTTTGGATAAAAGGTCCTTAATTCAATTCTGAGCAATTACCATAGATGTTTTAGATTATTTTCTGCCATTTTATAGTCTAAACCGTTTATTAATGAATAAGATCATAGATTAATCTGACCTGAAATGAATTGCTACTGACAGTCCTATTGGAAATATACACTTTTTTTTATATATACAGACTTTTTTTTTGTTACAGTGGCTATGGTATGTTTTTTGTTCTTAATACATAGAGAGTACGGGTTAAAAGATAAGTGTAGTCTTACTGCTAAAGCAAGGATCTGTGCCTGCATACAGATTCATTCAAAAATGGCAGATGCACTGAAGTCTTCATCTATATTTTAAGAAATGACATCAGACCTCAGTGAGTCAGCACAACTCTTCCTCATCCTAAAAAAAAACAAAAAAAAAACCCACCACATACCATTTAATCACCTTCACTGAAATAACCAGTTTAGAAATATGAGGTTTGCGCAGATTAGATTTAGACTGTGGTTACCTCAGCAGTGTCAATGAATTATTAAACTTGGTTAAACCCAAGCTGTGACCACAAACGTTATCTGAAGTTTAAAACGCCAGCGTTGTCTTCTCCAAAGATTTGTTAAAGCAGTTGAGTCGGAAGAACTGCTTTATACCGAAACCACTTAATGTTTACGTCTCTTTCTCTCTGCCTCTCCCAGTCTCTCTTTCTCTCTCTCTTACTAACCTACTCTACTCTCATATTGATATATTCATTCATCATTTATGTGTCTGATCATTAAGGGACTCCAGAAGTGTTCTGGTTCTTGTGTATGTGTGTGTTTGCGCGAGTACCCCTTGGGATTGCTAGCTCTCATCCTGGATTTATGGTTTTATGCACGGGGCTTGGTATGGTACCACTTACCATTTGAGAGGTCATCATAACAATGATATTCTGGCCATTGGGAGGCGTCTGCAAATAAGCGGGTGTCTCGGAGTGTGTAAATGGATGAAACGGTCACGGGGGTTGTTTTTGTGTTAGTTTCAGGAAGACAAAAAGATTCTGAAGACACGGAGGTAATTGGAGAAATGACGTTCATATATATTTATCGGTATATTAAGAGAGGCTGTGTGTGGATACAGAAAATCTAACTCCAAGAAAGGAAAAAATGGGTTTCTGTAATGGCCAATAATGGCTGACACACAACTTTCATTATCTGTTCGGACAACACGATGCCCGTCCACATCATTACGCACGAACACACACGCACGCACGCATACACGCACGGACATTTACTGTACAAATACTGACGCACAATTTCTCTGTATCTCTGCCTCTCTCATGCACTCACACTCTAGCCAGCTTGGTGGGAGATCATTGTCTGAGCCCCCTGATCGACTGTCTCCCTGGGATCACATTTCAGACCATTAACACCATTAAAAACCCACTAAAGCCACTAAAACCTCAAAGAACCAGCAACCATTTAACCATTAAGACCCATAGGGAAAAAAAAGAAACAAAGAAAAAAACAGCCTCACTGATCCGAGCACACGAGCAGCGTTAGTTAACAGCTTTTATTTTGTTGTCATTTAACATTTTCAACGATTCCGTATTTTAATTTACTATTATTATTATTATTATATCTATTATTTAAAGCTCCATGTGTCACAGGCCATCAGGTGAAAACCTTCTACAGCGTTGATCAATCACTTAAGTCAGATGTGCAAGCAAAAATGCTAAAGAATGGGCCTCATAAAACAAAATTTGTAAGGACAGCCGCCTGTGATGGTCTATTTATTTACTTACAGTGAAATGTCCATTATATCTGACATCTGGAAGCTCTTTGTTTTTTTTTTTATCTTGTTATACAGCAGCTGCCCCACCACCTATCTGATGGATGAGGATGAGCCGCCCTGTCTGGAGCCGATAGACTACAGCGCAGAGAGCAACGACGAGGACGCGGAGCCTGAGAACGGAGGCGAAATCTACGAGAATCCCGATCACCTCGAACATTTGTCAGACTCGGAGAGTAATCACAGGGACTAGAGCTGAGGCGCTCATCGCCTCTAAAGCTGGCAGTTTGAGCTTGCAATCAGCCAGTGCCTGGGTTGTTAGCGGATCTAAACTATATAGAAAATATCTGACAGGAGATAAAAGTCAAAACCCACACTTATCTTAAATGTACACCTATTGTAAAGACACTTGACACACGGTACGCCGGCACCACACAGGTGCTCTTATCCTAGCGGAGCCGACGCATTGCTCCCGAAGCCTCGCTAAGAATCAGGATGGCTTCTAATGAATGTTTTCACCTTTCGCCACCATATTATAACCTTACTGAACTGCAAGCCTTGACCTTAGACACCATATAGCCTCTGAGATTCACATATCGCTACCCAAAACTGCAAACACTATACACCACCTATGATGGGACTTGAACACTGGTCCACTCACTCATTTTTCTCAGCCAATCTTACAGTTAAGCTCCTCTACAAGGCTGTGGTAGTATTATAGAGCCAGTGGCTTGTGTAGTTTTTTGAAAACCCTCTCACCTGTGACACTGTGTTTGAGGAAAGCACTCCTCCAGGTGATTGTGGGTAACTGGATCTACTCCAGCTTAGAGATCCAACCAATCTGCCTTCTTATTTCCTTTCCTTCCTCGCCCTGTCTTACCCCGCACTTTACTCCTTCAGCTGGTTAAGGCCCTCCCTCCTTTCCTCCCTCCCTCCTTCCTTCCTTCCTGCTGTCTTTTTTTTTTTCTGACAAGCCAAGTATCAGTGTGTGAAAAGGGACACATGGATGACCAAACAGCTATCATATCTTAACATCACAAGTGTCTCATGCAGGAGGAAAAATAAAAAAAACAACAACCTCAGATGCAACTGCACTTGAGCTGCAACCTCACTCTCTCCCCTCTCCGTTCAACCACAGTGCACATGGTCGAATCACCTGTGTGTGTGTGTGTGTGTGTGTGTGCTGTTTGCCTTGCTTTATCCAAAACTGAAACTATTTATATCACACAAATGTAGAATGTCAATGTCTTCACGAAGACAAACCTTGTAAAATACATGAAACGCACATGTAACTAACACTGGTTGGGTTTGAGTTCCTATGTCACGCGCAGCAGTAAAACATTTAGATGGAATGTATAATGTCCACATGCACTGTTGGTCTGTTTGTTTTGTTTTGTTTGTAATAGTATTATACAGTAGCAGTGAACAAGACGCATGAGCTGCAGAGAGCAGGAAACCCTGCCGCACTTTGGTCAAACTATACATGCAAAATAAAGATAAATAAACCGAGAGAGGAAAAAGAAAAAAACTTGACATGTCACAGTTTGCAAACCTCAACTGCAGTCACCTCATTAGTTTGACCGTCTCTGAGCCCAGCCCAAAGCTTGTGGTAACGTTGCTGTAATGTTTTAAAGATTAGACTGGAATTCAGTTTCCTTTTTATCCTTTCCTCCTCTGTGTACGTTTTGTGGATTTGCTTAGGAAAGACCCATAAAAACAGATGGTGCTGTGTACGAAATATAAAATAGTTTTTTGTTTTTTTTCTCCCATGCAGATGTATGTTTTGGTTACATTTGTACAAATAGCTAAAGCATGGCTAATTTAGTTTTTTAATTTATTAAGTATTATTTCTAGTTTGCGTCCTGTATGTATATGAGTTATTTTCAGCGTGTGAGTGCATGGTCTGTGAGTGTGTGTGTGTGTGTGTGTGTGTGTGTGTGTATGTGTGTGTGTGCAGGAGTTTAAGTTATTCCATTATTCAGCTCGGCTAATGCTCTTAAAGTGTGTTTCTTCTTTCAATTTGATTATTCTCTCTCACTGTCCTTCACTCCTCCCCCAATCACTCTCCTTCTTTCTCTCTCTTCTTCCTTCTAAAACCCTATTTTTCTGTCTCACTTCATTTTAAATTTTACTCATGAAACAAAGAGGTCATTTTTCTGTGTGTAAGAGATATACGTTGTGCAATATTGTGTTATTTTTTTTTGTCTGTAGCGGTTTACGTCAGCGCAGTGCTGGGCTACTTCTGTTACGTGTGTTTGGAGGTGAACAAGTGCAGATGGCAACTTATTTTAAGTTGATTGTGAAGCTACGAGTAAAGAGCTGGGAAATAAAATGTGGAAATGTTAAACTGCTGTTTTTTACTTGGTGTTTTGGTTGAGAATTGTCCCTGAAACATGTTTCTTTAAGCCTCGTCTGAATGACCATTAAATTCACATTCGACCTCATGAAGACATCGCTCTTCAAACTTGAAGAAAGCGGCTGTAATGGATCCTAACTGAGTTACGGGACAAGTGCTGTGATTGGCAGACAAAACCAAAAGCATTAGGGGAGGGAGGAAAAATGTGTTTTTAGAACAGCAGTGTTTTTCTGCTTTACATCTTTGACAGGAATTGGCAACGGCATTAAAGAGGACCTGTTTAAAACAAATCCTGATGTTTTCAGTGCTCCATGCATTCCATTGAAAGGCTGTCCATCATATCCCTCAGTCTCTTCAGCGAGAAATATATTAGTTAATATTTTATCACCAAAGGGCTTAACAGATTTTAAAGTCCATCAGTTGTAGGCACAGTTTTTCCTCTTGTCTACAGGAAAAATAATTTCTTCCAAAAACAATTTGGTGCACATGATGAGGGTCCAAATCAACACAAAAACATCTGTTTTTAATATCAGACCAATTTTAATGTGAGGCTTCAGTGGTTTCAGGCAAAACAACTCACTCTGTTTTCAGTTTTATTAGAACAAAATTTCCTCTTTGCCTCCCCATCACTGCTGCTAACAACACAAACACTAATTTGGTATAAAACTCAGAAAGTAACCACTTAACTATCTCAGACAGCTCAAACATATCACCTCCTGATATGTCTTCTGTATAATAAAGGAAATTGCTTTATCCACAGCCAGTATGGAGACGAGGAACAGTGACTGAACAAATAACTCTTTGCCAGCAATATCTTAAGAAACACACTTGGAAAACACACTTGGAAAAGAAAAGTGAAGTCTTTTCATACCGTCCATACAGTCACATATTGTACACAGACTTCACATGTTTCTATAACACATGGAGAATGTTTTCATTTTCGTTACATCCACAAATCTGTTTCAAGGTCAAGAACTTGCCGGGTGTTTTAACACCCCCCTCCAGGCATGTTTAAAAATCCATACAGCTGTTTGCTTGGAACAAAAAATTTGTATAATGGTTTGGTTGAATGTGCAAACGACCTCCTAATATAAATCTAGACCTCTATCTGTGTTCATCTAGCATCCAAGTCCCTTAAAGACTGGTGTGTCATTGCCCTGTCTTACCTTTCTCCACACCCAGAACCACATGTGGGTGTGGTCGGGATTGTGCAGCACCTGTAAACCAGTTACGTTGTTCTTGCAGAGCCAAAGCTCCTCCACTTATGGAGGGAATCTTGGTGCAACTTGCATAACATTATGACCTAATATGATATAGGCCTCCCTGACATGGGCCCTCTGAGGGTGTCCTGTGGTGTCTGGTAACACTGTTTTAGTGGGGGTCTTCTGGGTTGAGATGAGGGACCAGGCTTGTTCCAGTGCATCCCACAGATACTTGATCAGCTTGGGATCTAGTGAATTTGGAGGCCAGGTCAAGACCTTGTGCTGTTCTTCATGTTTTTTGAGTTCTTCCTAAACTGTTTTTGCATGTGGGTGGTACATGTCAAGTAGCATCCACATGAATGCCAGGTACCAGAACTTTGTATTGTCACAAGATGGTCAGTCTTATTTACTTCTAGAGCAGTCGGTGACAGCCATTTTTCAAAAACAATAGGAAGAGAAAATATCAAACAATGTCAAAATTGTGTGTCTATATATCTGCAGAGACTAAAAGAGAGACTTGTGTCCTGTTTTTAAAATCTGGTAATGCATGCATCTTGGAGCAGAGCAGCACTCAGTTCACTCTTTCTGGCTCTAAAATTATATGGTATTTTATTGGCCAGAAGCCATCAGTAGTATTAGACCTTACGACCTGAGTCTGACAATTAAGCTGTGAAACACTGAAAAATGTAAGATACAAGGTACCACTACCTGCTCAAATCTACCAAGCGCTGTGTGGGTTTGGTTTGAGTTGATTTATTTCTGGTAATAGGGCATAAGTAGATACTCAATCACTGTATGCCAGTGGCACACTTGTATAAGCATCTGTTTAGCCATGTACCTCCGCTGCTTAAGTGCCCCAAGTAACATAATCTTGCATCCGAGGAAATAAACAAGGTGAAAAGGAGGTAACAAAAAGCCAGTGAAAATGTCCTGAAAATAAGTGGTGCACAATGCTGAATGTAAATGGATGTAAGTGGACAGAAAGATGCGGAGGGAGGAAAGTCGCGGCAGAGAAAGGGGAGAGAGGGAGAGTGAAAGCGGAAAGGAGGACGAGAGGAATTTAGAGAGGTGGAGGAGAATGTTAAGCTGAGGAAGGCAGCGTAGAGAGAAAAGCTCTTTTCCTCTCTAAGCCCCACGCCCTCACTTCCTGTCCCTGCTGTCAATCAGAGCAGCTGAAGTGCATCGGACAAAAGACCCCCCTATTCCCTCCAACCACCCCCACAAACACCATCACCCTCCAACCAATTAACTGTGCTGGTCAAAGGATGCAAGGATGCATTTGTGTGTGTGCGTGTGTGTGTGAGAGAGAGAGAGAGAGAGAGAGACTCTTGCAGGGTGGAGATATTTGAACAGCTACCGATGGTTTCTCATGTTCATCAGAGACCCCTGATTACTAATCTCTCTGCCTCTGTCTCTCTCCGTCTCATGCATTCCCGCAGGCACCGTGCCCAACTTCCATCTTCACAGTGACGAGCTTATTCCTGTAGTCAAAGTGTGGCTCTGTGGGCCGCTAATAGTGTAGCCAATTAGTGCCAGAGTCCGACTTGGCAGCTCCTCTAACTCACTGGTGGTCCCACTGAGGGACAGGATGGCTCCCCTGAAAAGGTACAAGTCCACAAAGAAGGGCCTGACAAAGACGTGTGTGTATAGGCTGCATGTCACGGCAGCACACAAGGACAGGAACCGTGCGTGTGTGTGTGGTTGACGTAATTGTAATTCAGCATCAGAAGTCCTCAGTAAGGGTTAAGCTGTATAGATTATATAAGCTTTACACATGATGGTTGGAGGAAATGCTTTTGGAGGTTGTTTAATGGTTAAAAATGTTGCCACTCAGCTCCGAAGCTACTACCTTCAAACTCATCGGTAGTGTTTCAGCCCTTCACCAACCACAGTAATGATAATAACTTTATCATCATTACAAGTTTAAGGAATTGCTCAGATGCTTCAATCAACTTCAGCTCGCCCAGTTTCAAGTCCTTCTCTACGTTCTCTCAGGAGAGTGTGCAAGCGAATTCAAACAATAAAATGAACTACTGATAATTAGTGATAGCAAGGTCTCTCTGAGTTTGAACTTATAGTGTCTGCGGTCCAGCCAGTTTTCTGTGATGAGATTTATTTGACTCGAAAATTTAAAAACCTTTGAGATTCTTCTTTTTTGTTTGTGGTCTGTAAGAGGTCGAACATGGACCCCGGCCTCTGTGGCTTCTAACTCTCCCCAAACACACGTGTGCTTTTCTCATGGATTTCAAAAAGGTCCAAAAAACATATCTCCCACATAGTAGAGAGCCAGTGTAAACAGAGAACATAGATAAACAGACATGTGAAAACCCTCAAGCCGCAATAAAGAAATAATAATAACACTTTCTGTTTGTCTAGTTGGATTGAGCCATAAGCCATTCAACTCCAAGGAATCACGCTGCCATACGCTGTACCTCACAGTAGGGGGAGACACTCGTGACTCTGAAAGCCACAAACAGCCTACCGACGTGACGGTCCAAATGCGGCGGCTTTTGTTCGCTCGTGCGTGTGTGCGAGCGCGGGGCCAGAAATCTGTGATAAATTGACGGGAGACAGCTTGACACAGACATGCACAGACACAAACACGCCACGTTAAAAAAAAAATCAAACACCCTGCAAACATTTCCACAGACGCTCACACGGACCCGCTTTCTCTTTTGCATATCAATGGTCCTAGATAGTAGATAGACACGCACACACACACACACACACACACACACACACACACACACACACACACATAATTGGTTACGTAGGGAGCAGAGCCAACTTGCACCTCTCGTTGCCTTGGTAACCAGAGAGAGTGATTTTTCTAGAAGCACTTACTCACATCCCGTCTGTTATTCACTTGTTTGTTCATTCATTCCTCCTTTTAGCCTCCTTTTATACAACACTCTTCCTCTCTCTCTCTCTCTCTCTCTCTCTCCCTCTCTGGGTGCTTTTCAAACCATTTCCATTCCCACCTCTCCTCCAATAAGATGCCCTCCCGGTATGCATATGCAAATAAGGCGGACTTGAAACCAATTAAAAAGAATTGAATAACGAACAGCATTGTGTCCTCAGCGGTTGGGCACAGAGACAGTGCCTGAGACCCCCCTCTGCCGCCTCTCCATGACACAACATCTACGTGGCTGTAATGTCTGTATAATTTACCTCTGACACTGGAGCAGACCATCTTTTATCGTGGTGGAGTCAGAGATTTTTACTTGGGCTGATTTAATGACTTCCTCTGGATCAGGTTAAAACATTTATTTACTTAAAACCAAAACGCTGATTTACCCCCCGTCTTTTTTTTTTTTTTTTACTTCTCACCCTTTCGCCTCTCTTCCCCTGCGTCCCCCATCCCCGCCTCCACAGCCCCCTCCGGGGCGTATCAGGTTAACGCTGGCCGACGAAGCAAGAAACAGGAAGCATGTAGTGCTCCACAGGCAGAACTCGGGAGATATTCGATGGACAAACACACGCACACACATCCTGTGGAAACATCTACACCAAATAACCCTAAACTCCCCAGCACAAACGTTATCTCTCTCTGCACAGGAAGAATGTCGAAGCTGCGAGATATTAATTATGAACAGATCCTGATCATTTAGTAATGTTTATGCATTCGCTGAAGTTAACTTGCATGCATGCATTGCAAAGTGCCCCCATTTTACTCTGTAGTGTTTATATGTCGACCTGCAGCAGCACAACAAGACAAGAGAGGAAACAGAGTGGAAAGGGAAAAAGAAAAAAGTATAAAAGAGTTTTTGGATGGAGGCTGATCGAAAAAAAAAAAAAGGTGCTGAGAAAGAGACAGGACGGTAGACAGCCCTGCACTCTTGTGTCAGCTTTCTGTCAGGAAGAGAGAGAGATGGATTGTGAAAGAAAAGGAAGACAGAGACTGTGATAGTCCTGTGTCAGCGTCCAGTCGGGCCCCCAGACCACGGAGACTCGGGGATGTCGATGGACGGCCGCCAGCAAGGTCAACTTCCACAACCTTCAGCTTCGCTACAGACACCGTGCACATGCTCGCTTTAAAACACACAGACACAGACAGGCATAAAGCATGTTAAGTTCATGGGACGCCAAGGTAGAGACAGCACGTGGTAGTAATGGTGGGACGGAGAGTGAGCGGTGATGATAGATGCAGAGAGAGAAACACGCAGACAGACTGGCACATGCTCTGTCTCAGGAGTGTAATTAAGATGTAAGTTAAAGTACGTCTACTATATGATGAGAGTCTCTCTGCATACCGCTCTCTATTCCCATATATTCCTTTACAATGGTGGCCAGAGAGCACTGCAGCTAAATATGCTAATGCCACTAGACAAACCACATCATTCACTGAAGAAAACACTTCACAAGTCTGACAAGTTTAAAGAGTCACAAAACTACAAACACTGAAAGCACAACGGAAACGGGCTGAAAACGAAAACAATGTCTTTTAACTACAGATTCTCATGAAGGCTGCCTTATGTCCTGGCTCTGTCTGGAGGATCAATTGTACACAAATGCCCGCATGAATAGTAATGGCAGTGTGGGGATGTGAACGGCGGAACCGTTTTGAAGACCAGAGTCCACGGTTACCCGCATCTGCAGCTGCACGGTGGACAAATAAGCTCGCAAAAAAAAAAGGTTCAGTACCATTTTAGAAGTCGATGCAGATATTGAAACAAGTCTCAGACAGTCCATGTGCAGCAGCAATTATTGGAAAAGCACCTTCGTCAGACACTTGAAGGAGTTAAGCAATTTCTTCACTGATGACACTAATAAATAATACGATAGGTGAATAATACAGTTTCTATATGGTCTGAGTCCCTATAGTTGAAGCCTTGAGAAATATGCGTATAAGTATGTGAACAGTGGGCTTTACAACAGGGCCGGCTGTCTGTATGAACGTGTAGTTTAAAGTATGTCGTTCTCCAGCTTCAGTGTCATATAGGCGTGAGAGCAAGTACCAAAAAACAAAAGCTCAAGAAAACCGCTGCACGCTGCTCTTAAACACGTAACCTAATCTTCCTTTGTGTCCTTTGTGTTGCTTGTCCTAAGAAGTTTTCCAATAAGGATTCTTCTTTGTGTAATAATATGGCAAATAAGGTGGTAAAAAAATAAAATAAAAATCCTGATCGAGCCTCTGCCTGCATATAGAGAAGAAAGAACTGTGTGACCTCAGCCTGTTTTGAAGCCCAAAGTACGTGGCACCGGGCATCTCCATCGTGGCAGTGTCTGACTCCTAACTCCTGGCTAATTAAAAAATATTCAAAGAGGTGGAGTGTGAGTGGAGCTGATGGGGGCAGCTGAAGCTGAAGCACACCGCTCGCAGCATGAGACTGGACCTGTGTGGCAACACCCTATATTATGGATATGTGGAGCGCCCTAAATCTGTGCAGCCACAGACAGTTTGTTCATTTATTTAGCTGAACATCTAAGAAGACATTTCATTTATTACCTTTTATTCGTGTGATAATCACATTATTATTATCTTTAAATGTTTTATACAAATGTTTGTATCACTGAACCTCCTCAGTTTACCTTTCCTCGATGTGTTCCAAATTTATTGATCCAACTTTATTGATTAACTTGTGCTGCTGGTGTGTTCGCGCACATACATAAGCATCTTACCTTCTTTATTTGCTTGCATATTCTCTGTTTGAATGAGAGAATGTGAGTCCCCCCCCCCCCCCTCATTGGTGTGTGCACGTACAGTACTTGTTTCTGGTTCTGGAGGAAATCTGCAACGAGGAGACTGATGATGAAGGATTCTTAAACCGGACAAGCAACAAGGAGAAGGCTGCTGGGAATTCAATGTGACAGATAACAGACAGGCTTGTTTAAGACCAGAGCATCCCTGACCCGACCTATCAATCAAAAACTACTTTACAAAGTCTTAACGCTCTTACTGTACGCTCTTTAGATTTAACATCGCTGCTCCTGCAGAGGCTAATTATAGATTCCTCCGGTGTTTTTCTTAAAACAATGGGGAGACATAACTTCTGCTAAAGCTTTGTCTTCTCTCTCTTAGCTGTCAGTCAAATCATCTCTAATCCATTAAAGCGCATGTGACCTCCTATGTGACCCCAGAGATTCATTGAGTGACTGTTGAGCCACGCGTCAAGGTAATAGGTAGCTTCCAATCCCATCGGCAAAGAAGTTGTGTGACATTCCAACACGATTTAGGAGGCAATTTAAGGATTGAGGCAGACGGCCCACCACTGCAACTGAGAGTTGTTATCGATGCAAAAGGCAGAGATGGATGAGAGGTGAATTCCTGACTCAAATGAGCTTCGAGTCTCTTTGGAATGTTAAGAGCAAAGACTCTCAGGAGCCAAAACACTAAACATCGAATACTATACGTAAACCCCACAATAGGGCTACCAAGAGCAGAGTTCATTCAGTCAGTTCAAGGCTGGCCACTTCATTTAAAAAACATCAAGTATTGAGGATATTTAGGGAAACGTGCATTTACAACATGCTGCAAATGAAGGCAACATAGAATCTGTCGGCAAACTTGAAAACCTCATCAAAATGTCCAGAACATCCTGTTATTGTAAAACAAAATGTTCCAGCATTTTCCATGACAACAGGATTGGGCAACACTCAAGTCACAGCACACACACAATAACGCTGACTTGCAGTGTGAAAAAAACATTTCTCATTTAAGGTCTGAATAAATGACACAGATACTATGACTACAGCTAACTAAAAAATAAAGCTGATCTGGTAAGGTAGTTTAAAAAAGAAAACCTCTCTTTGTAAACTCTTGTGTACATGCAGAAAGAGATAAGCTAAATTTAACATAAAGACTGGCTTTACCAAAGTTCAAATAGATGACTGCATGTAAAGACTAATAATCAGTTCATTGTTATTTATTCTACTTAAACTGAAATACACACATGACAAGATTTCTCACCAAACAACAGTCAGTCCTAATCGACACGAGTGAGACATCAGCCAGCGTTTATGTCAGAGAGTTTGCACAGACAGCACATTTATCTTTGTGTTCAGATTAAACAGAATTCATGGGAATCAGACGCAATAATCTCGACTAATCTTCTCTTCGTTCAGGTTCCAAAATGTACTTCCAGTAAGCTGGACAAATTTGCATGTGCATTCACTTATTTGGGGCCACTTTGTGACAGGGGAAACAAGTTGTTGTCATGCATTTAAAATTGTAACTCTGCCCTTCTGTCGTGGTTTTCAGTTTGAGGTAGGACCCAAATGCTGGACACCGGGTGATGAATAGGCAAGGAGTAGGCAAAAAATGAATTTAGTTAAACCAAAAGTAACACACAGCGCTGGATAAGGCAGGAGATCCAAAAACAAAAATCAAAACCTCCAAAAAGACAAGAACATAACAGGACAAGCGCTTAGGAACACAGGGGAACGCAGAGAAACAGTATGACAGGACAAAGCCAAAGGCAGGATTATATATACACAAGGGCAGAGGAGACACAGGTGAAGACAATCAAGGCGGGACAGACAATTACTCAGGTAGGACATCACAGAATAGGAAGAAGGCAAGACAGGAAACAAGGAAAAACAGGAAACTCAGAAACATGAAACATTTAAGAAACTCAAAAGGAAGTCAAAATGCCAACCAAGTACTAAAAAGGGAGCTACAACACCTTTCACCACTAATCTGAAAGACTGAAACATGAACAAAGACAAGATTTTAGCTCTTAGAAGCACTCTTCTTTAAGCTCCGTTTTGGTCTCCACCAGCTGCTAAATGCTCCACTGACCTCTCCAGGTTGATTTTACCAGTTAAAAGTGGTTTCTAAAAGTTTTGAGGATAAACCAAAAAACATAAAAGTAGTAATACAACAACTCAAAATACACTCTGACCAAACTACATATTACTTTTAGTCTCTCTCTCTTTTTTCTTTTTTTTTTTACATACTGCATATATAGGTCCCTTATACTGGCTGCAGTGTAGAGCTCATAAATAAAACCAGCGCGACAATGCGAGTACACACTATACAATTAAATCTCATGCATCCCATAATTTGGTACATTACCCAAAACAATACTGTGACTATAATAAGAAAACTTCCAATTACACCCAGGGTGCCGGGTGTAGCTACATCTATTACCTTTTGAAACGTTGTAAGGGCCCTCATCCATCTTTCATGCAACAGTATCTGGAAAACTTCACTGGACACACACGCGGGTGGTGCATTTCTTTTTTTCAGTAGCTCTTTTCTTTTCACACTGACGGTTAAATGAGGACAACCTCTGCTTTAGAACTTGAGATTTGCAATGGGAGACAGAGACACAGAGAGAGAGAGAGAGAGACACACGTTTAGATGTGGAGACAGAGGTAGAGAACAATAGCCTGAGTGAGATCAATCTCTGCGGGGATTATTCATCCTCTGCTCTCTGCAACTGTGTGATGACGGATTAACGATTACAAGGTATAAGAATGGTTCTCAAAAAGTAGTATTAAAAAAAAAGATGCCTTCTGATAAGTTATGACGTAGCATGCAGTGTGTTTGTTTACCCTTTTGCACCTGTGGCTTAGTCATTCTAATTGCATGCATTGATGGCTCTCTTTTCCTGCGTCTCTAGAAATGAGAGTTAAGGGTTTAATTAGTCCTCCATGACCCTCATCAGAGCCAGTCTACCTCAATAACATTCGCCTCAATCAGAGGGAACAATAAGTACATGCAGGTGCACACAGATGCAAATGGGTGGGCCCTTTGAAAGGAGCGCACTCATGCGCATTGACGCACAAACGCACTCACACACACACACACAAGCTGTACTCACTAGGGGCAGAGGTCCCTTCAGGATTAGTCAATTATTAAGCGGCCTATCCCTCTAAGAAAGAGTGTTATTGATTGATTATCATTACAGGTTTAATAATTTAGTTGTTTTAATAGCAAAGATATGGGAATAGAGGAGAAAATGAACAGCCCGGGATGGGGGGTGGAGCCAGGGGAGGAGGAGGAGGAGGAGGAGGAGGAGGAGGAGGAGGAGGAGGAGGAGGAGGAGGAGGAGGAAGAGAAAGGGGACAAAGGGAGAAGACGTCAGAAGAAAAGGAAGAAAGACAAGCTGCAGTGAGGAGACGAGTGGTGGGAAAGAGGAGGTAAATGGTGACGAACCTGTGGATACTGGAGTAAATCACCCAAACGAAAAGTGTCACGATGAAAAGAAAAGCTAAATTATAAGCTCTCCTTCGCCGTTTTCTGTCGATGTCCCACCTTCAGCTATTTCAGCTTTGCTGCAGCAGTAAAAGGAACCCTTTGTTTCTTTTATCGAAAGAAGAAGGCACTACAAAAAATTAATAAATATGCATATTTTCAATGCATCCAGCTTGTTTTGTAAAAGCATTTACTTTAAGAAAGCTTCTCCATTTGTTGTATAGAAGGTCTATTAGTGTAGAAGGAGTTTATTAATAATCACATTTGAGTTTTTTCTTCAACAGGACTATTTACAATTTAATCTTAGTTGGCTTTAAGGATTTGATTATGTTCTATGTGGCACATTATAGCATACAAAGTTGGATTTGCTTCATCAGTGATTAAGAAAAAACACTGAGCTAAGTTGTTTAGTAATTAAGGCCGCGGTGTCTAATCACACTGTCATCATGATATCATCTGCACGCAATTAGCTTTCACCTACAATCAGCATCCCTGAAATGAATGTCAGCGTGGCTTAAAGTTCAACAGAGACACGCTGTTTCTGTGTCAAACTGATATGCTTTGCTGTGTTCCCAAAGATTCATTTCAATATCTTTTTTTTCCCCCTGCAGCCGAATAATAATGTACAGTATGGGTGTGTGCATCCTCCATACTTTTCTATCTAGGCCCTCATTTCAATTCTTCTCATGATCCATCGTTGGCTCCCGGGTCGAAGCATTGTGTGAATTGTGGAGGCGGTAAAACACCAGGTTAGCTCCTATACATGCACTTTCAGTTCGTGGCATTTTGTCCGGTGTGTTTCTCCTGGTTAAAAATGCATGAACGAACTGTGCAGGAGAGGCATCGCTTGTCTGAAAAATGAAAGGGTTTGTATCCCCCACTGTTTTGTGGGAGTGGAGGAGAAGACTCGATTGTCATCCGACGTCCTGACCCCGTTAGCCCTGGACAAAAACATGAACCTTAGTGCACGCACATAATGCATAGAGGCACAAACTCGCAGCGATGTCATCTATTTTTTATCAGCCCCTATACTCACCCTCAGTACAAAGAGGGGAACTGACTTATACGCTGTTAGAACGTCCCTCTGTTTTGCAGTGAGAATTTCATTTATAATGACATTTTACTTTGCAGGTTTTTTTCTTAAGCACAGAAAAAGGTGCCTATGGGGCCAGAGGCACAAGGGTTCAGATATTCAGTTATTAACCAAAGGGTTAAGTGTACACTGATACAGAACAATAATGTGAACGCTGACCAAGCTGCAGATCAAGCGTACCAAGTCTGGACCTTGCCTTTTGTGACACACTGCAGAACAATTACAAAAAAAACAACAACCACATTTTGATGTTGAATTTGTCAAGCTTGCCATTTTGTTAGCAGCAGTTGTTAAGGTAGAGAATTGCAGCAATGCATTTTTTGACAAGTTAAGGCCAGTGGAACCAAGAAGGTCACACTAAAATATTAACCTTTACCCCATTTTATTTATCATCTTTTTGTTTAAAAAAAGAAGAAGCTTCCAGGCAGTTGCTGGTTATGGAGGAAACTGGGTGCAGTACGGATTGAATTGACAGGTATGTACCGCCTAACAGAACAATGAGGAAACTAGTGTTTTAAAAAATAAGCTGCTGATATTGTTTCTGTTTTGGTATCTTTAAACAGTTCTTAGAATTTTAAATTGGGGGAAATGCTCCACTGTCTTTGTCATCACATTGCTAACTTATTCTTTTTGCCATTTTGTCCTGCAGCAGAAATTAATATTTTTTTTACAGCTCGGGTTTGGATTTTTAAAGCTCTCGTCATCTTTTAAACCTCCCAGTCCTGGTGCTGCCTGCTCATCAGGCTGAATGGCTGGCACCTGGCACGGTGTGGTGTGGCCACTAGGCCTGAGCAAAGTACTTCTGCTCAAGCCTCAGGCCACACAGTCGCTCTGTGCGTTTTGTCTTGCTGGTTTGGATCTCAACCACATGGTGTGGGAACTGTTTGGGGCCTGGTGTTCTGTGGTAATGGATTATGTTGGATTAACTTTAGGTTTTTGCATCCCCACACTCATACACATTCAGCCACCTCATTTACAGACATGCATCCATAAAACACAACTGATTACAGATTCCTGGTTTTTGAGTTGTTTAAATAAGTTTCTTTCTTTAAAAAGTACATGCCTGGTGTGGTCTCCACCTTTTTGTTTGGTGCTGATTAGGAAACATGACAGAAGGTGTGTCCAGCTACAGGCTGGACCCCAAAGCAGGAGACAACACCATGTATTAAAGTAAGTGTAGTTGAGCTTATTCTCAAAACTCTGCAGTTTCATGAATCCTAGAACAAAAAAAAAAAGCAAAAGGCAAACAAAAGACCTCAGAAATGCCAGAAAAAACAGACCAAAAAAACTAAAAGCAGCTGCCAGGGCAGGACTCTGGCTCTCCCTGGGAGGCACTGGAAGGTAGGAAACAGAAAACACAAGAGATAAGTCCAAAGTTGGCAGTGAAGCCATGGCCAACCTTTTAAAGAGAGCTGATTGATAACTGGCTGCAGCTTAGTCACATGCTCCCACCAGTTGCCTGCCCAGGTGAGACTAATGAGCAAGAGAAAGAGCAGAGAAAGAGAACAGCCTCCACCAGCAATGGAAACCCAAGACAACAACATAATGCACCTGTTTAAATGACATCAAGGCTCAACGTTATTCATAAATAGGGACAAGTTGCTCCACTTCTTTGAATATTTTTAATTTAAGTTAAGAGCAGTCAGGCACTGGCAAGATGGTGTCGACCAGTGCCACCACGAAGGACTTCAAAAGTCTTCAGGAAACGTGTAAGTATCATCACAGAGGGTTCATCCATCTTTATATACAGTCAGTGATTTAAACTCCAAATAAACGGTTTAGATTATTAAGCTAAGCCGTTGCCTCTGTAGTGTTTAGTTCCCAGTCCTGCGATAGACTGGTGGTCCAGGGTGTACAACGCCTCTCGCCTGATGACAGCTGGGATAGTCTGAGATACCCCCCCGTTACAGAAGATGAATGAATGAATGAATGGTTGTATAGTTCTCGGATCGTGTTACCAAAAGAAAAGATGACTAAAACTAGATTGTTCAGTATCCACACACACACACACACAAAAGGCTGCTATTAAATTAAGCTGTCAAAACATTTCCCCCGGTCAGTTGGGCCTGTTTTAAAGTCTTCGTGGTTAAGCCGCGG
This sequence comes from Planiliza haematocheilus, assembly GCA_005024645.1. Taxonomy (NCBI): domain Eukaryota; kingdom Metazoa; phylum Chordata; class Actinopteri; order Mugiliformes; family Mugilidae; genus Planiliza; species Planiliza haematocheilus. Next base: position 2,974,092 of record SRSE01001388.1, on the reverse strand, counting down.
AGCTGTGAGCCAAGCTAGCTAACTGTCCCACTGAGGCCGCCGAGGTTCAAACCCCAAATACACCAGCGCTCCGCCTGTTCGCTTCCCCCGACCGCAAGTCCCAGCTGCTCTAACACCGCTCGTGCAAATTAGAAACATCCACAAGTCCATGAGGCAGGTAACCGTTAAAACACCCCTTAAAACTCACCACGCTCACATACGCGTCCAAACGTGCAAACAAACAAACACACAGCAGCACACGCCTCCTCCCTCGGCAGCACGGGAGCATCACTGGTGTGATTGCATTATTGATTGTCCTGGATATGTTTTTTTTTTTTTTTTTCCTTCTTAAAAGCATTTAGCAATCTGGCAATTAGTTAGAGCTTAATGTAGGCTGTCAAAACAGTGCTATTGATCCAGCGAGGCAAGGAGGAAAGATTGATCAGTCAACTCATTACGTTGCTGGCGCTGCCTCGTCATAAACACTCCAGATGAGACTCCATCAAAAGCCCATCCCTCGTTCACTGCCTCCCTCCAACTGCCTGCTCTATTGCTCTCCCTGTATCAGGCTCCCTAGTGTTTTCTGTTGTTGGCTCATGAAGCTTGATTGCACTGTCTGCACCTGGTTTGAATTCGCTCTTGTTTTTTTTGTTCTCTTACGGTTTGCTTTTACTAAATTTATCACACCATTCAATATTCTTTCTCCCTCGCTCTGCAACTTTGCTTTCCTGCTTCATCTATCGTCACCTGCATTGAAGTATTTACATCTTCGCTGACAACAGTCCTCTGAAGTCCAGCGTCTCAGTCGACAACAGGGCACGTACAGTACCGGCAGTTATCATAAAATCTCAAAGGGCAAATGAGCTGATTTGGTTTACTGCATCACTAAAATCAATTCATTAGTCAATCATTTGAAAATCAGGCAGTTGCAGACACACTTGATTCAATTTGCAGGAACACATGGCTCAGCGGCCGTTTTGTTCAACGGACAGGCGCTAAGGCTCATTAAAGGTGGCACAGGCTGCAGAACGGTGAGGGCTGACATTTATCAAGCCCCTACACAGTTTGAATTTTGATGCGATTCAGCAGATCCATGCAGAAGGAAGAGATAAGAAGTTGAGATTAAAGGATCCGGAGAAAGAAGCACTGATGACAATTTTCTATCTCAATGAAAAAAAAAAGAGAATTTAAGAGAATGACGTTATAAGAAAAATGCAGTTTGACATTTAGTGAACTAATTTAGCGTTACAATCTCTTGCTCGCAGTTGTTCTACTACTCTACTGTGGATTTGTTTTGGGGTTTTTTTTGCTGTTGGGACTGTGTGTTTCTGATTTGTAACAGCTTTTGATTTTTGAGCCGGGTTCGAAATTAACGAGAGCTGAATGTAGCAGCAATTTTCTCTCAGCCCATACAAAACACCCCCTGTATGTCTAACGGTGTAACACGTAAAACACACGACACAACCAAGAAAAATTGTTTGGATGCAGCATTCATACACAGAGTGTTGCCAAAAAACTGCTTTCGATTATGGTAAGAAAAGTCACTCAAGTGGTACATATTATTATTATTATTATTTTTATAGTGACAGGTGTTTCTTTATGTCCGACAATAGCAGTGAGGAACGTTTTCACCACAGAGTCCCAAGGAGGTCAGCGTCGTTCAAGAACGTTCACATTCAACATTCGCACGCATCATACATACTGTATAAATATATTAATACAAATAAATGACGGATATAACATTACATTAGAGCGCATAAAAATGAACGCACGCCTCATTGCAAATTCATTGACCGCTATCCTGATCATGTTACTGCTCGCTCTTTTTTAAAATCTATCTTAAATTAATTTATTTTATATTCCCAGCTGGCAGGGAAGGACTGGTCCGCCATTCTCCATTTGGCCTGCTCCAAGCAGCCAGCATGTCCAGTACAAACAGATTCAGTGCTGCTATCAGTGCTGTTTCAAAATAATAATAATAAAAATAATAAAAGGATTAGGGCGATTGCTTCCGGAAATCTACATACTCTCTGACAGCTTACAAATGATCTCATCCTCTCTTGCTTATTTGGTTTTCATATTGTCAGACTTTGCAGTCCGGTGCCAGGAAAACTGCCTCCAGCTGGATTTCCGCAGGGACAAATGCACACCACGCACGCTGGTGAACATCCAGGGAATGGACATAGAGATAGTCAACTCTGATAAGTACCTGGGAGTTCATCTGAACAGCTGGAAAAACTGGACTGGTCTGATCATGCTAGGGCACTTTATAAATAGACTCTACCTGTGAAAGACACGTGAGCTTGTCGGAGTGCAGGTAGCACTCCTGAGGACCTTTTACGTCTCTGTGGTGGCTACCCGAGGTCCGGCCCTGCTGTGAGCCTGTACAACCAAGCCTTCTCCCAGTCGACCACGAATGTAGAACTACTGTCCTTATCTTATCTTATCTCGCTCGACTCAGGAGCTTCGGGGTTTAAGCCCGGCTGTATTACAGAGAACCGGATACCTGAAGATATTGAAGACTGTACCTGTTCTGATAAGTGCACACGCCTGAAAAGCTCCATGAACATACCCAGTGATGTTTCCCCCCTTCAGTCTGTACACTAGAATACAAGTAATTTATTTAGGTGATGGAAGGTTTAAACGAATGAAAAATTAAAAATACAAGGAGTATTATCTGACCCCGTTTATAGTTGGACATATGCAGTTAATAGTTTTACTGAGGCCTCAAATGCCTTTGGTCAATGGGGAAAATGTTTTTCATGCAGCAGATGATTTTTCAATATGACAAATGGCCGCTAAATAAAAACGCATGGCTGAGTTAACTTTCCCAATTCACCAGGTTCTTTGGTGTTTTAAAACCAGACATGTTTGTTTAACCTGATATTTATTTCTCCTGAATATTCCTGCTGTAAAGACATTTTAATATGGCGGCCTGTGGGGATTGACTCATTGTTGGAGGCGGGCCGTTTGAGGAAGCACAGTTTGTGGCTCTACAATGTCGGCTTAATTTTTCAGTCTCGGAGGTTGCCCTTTGATTGGATCATGAATTGTATTTGTGCCTGTGTTTCCCTTGCTCTGTCTACGTCCGAACCTTTTGGCGTAGCCCCTGTTTGTGATCCACAACAAGCATGTCGTGACGTAGCAGTATGCGTTGTGCACTCTTTTTGGCTCAGTTTCTTTCATGAAAAGAAAAAAAAAGTGTGAAAAATAAGCGCATCATCCGGAGAGGTCGTGTAATGTAACGGCTGTGGCTGATGGATTTGGAGATTCACCTCATTTCACATTTGTCTCCAGTCCATTCAGCCCTTTATCACTGCAGCACTTCTGCTTGTTTTAGGAGCGTTTGTCATGATAACAGCTTTCAAATGGGGTGTCGACACAATTAGAGAAGAAAACAGAAGGAGCATAAAAATATAGGACTGAAGTCGGGTTACTGGATCAAGTCTAGACATCTGTTCTCACAGAATCCTCCTATCTGTGTTTATCTTTCCTTCTTCATCTGCTGTTTTTCTCTCCCTCTGTATCCTGCCTCGTTTTTCTTCGTCCTTTCCAGGCAACGCCATATCTTCCTCTCTCTCTGCCTGCTCTCCCGCCTCTCCCATCTCCCCTTGTGCCCCAACAAGTGTCTTATATTTCCAATGATGATTTAGCTCATAAATCTTGATAAAGCCACTGGCTGTTCCGTTTCGGTGGAACAGGAAACTCTTGCAGGAGCAGGAGGAGACAGGAGATGAGGAATGGCTCTTGTTCTCCAGTTGGTCCCGTTTCAGTGTTTTCCACTATGTCCTCTGGGGGGGAACGTTCTTGTATATCGAGGAGCGCCGCTTTCATTGGGATTCAGTTGAAGGATCTGCGGAGGTGTTGCTTGTAACCGTATCTATTATTTGTTCTGCCACCTTAATATTTGTATCTGTATCTAATCCATTTAGTTTGCTTGAGCAAACTTAAATCAAAAGTCAACTCGAAATTATGTGTATTTACTGCCAATGTGTGATTCTGTAGCAAAGCTTGCACTTGAGTAAAAGCCTAGTTGGTTATGGTAGATCACATCAGTCAACAAACTTCAAATTAAGGCATGTGAAGAAACTTGCTAACACTTGCTGAATATCAAAGGTGAAAATAACTTTGCTTACAAAGATATTTTCATTGGTCTGGAGCCTCTACTTTGGGATCTGATTATGCTCCAGCAAAGACCTGCTGGGCCTATCAGGATCATTTGGGCAGGATTCATACATTGATGGACAGAAACGTAATGACAACTATGTCCCAAATAAGTGTTACCAGATTTATGTTCTGTTTGACTGAGGCAACACAGCTAAAAAGTTAGCTCCCACTGATTCAGGCTACCCGGATTTCCAGCCTCCAGGACTGTGCACCTCACTGTTCTTGTCCGGTTCCTGTTGTCATGATGTCCGATCAATGCCTAGAAAATTTCTTGTATTCTTGTGCGTACTTATAGTAGTTTAACTTGCCTTTGCAGCTCAGAATCTGACTGAATGTAAAAGAAAATACATTTAAATAGGGTACTTACCCATTGTTTTCAAATATGGAGTCAAACTCAGCGACAGCCTGTTTAAAGGCAGTCAAGTCATAGCTTCGTCTCTTCCTTTTCGTTGAAAAGCTGTTAAATCTGATCTCCTTAAACTTTGTGGAAGGAGAAAATGCAAAGACTTGAGGATGATCCTGAATGAACTAAACTGCTTTAAGATGGGTCCATATATTTTTGTCCACAGGCCGATGTTGGACTTGGTCTGTAGACTCTCCTTGACAGTATCACCACCTCACTGTCTGTGTTGAAATTGTCGGATAATAAAACTGGCAATTGTTAAAGGGGTGGTTTAATGAACAGTTTTAGTGATGATCTGACAATTAGTGACACAATAGCAGTTAAAATAGAGATTTTAAAATCAATTATTAACAGGGAAGCATAAATATGTGTGTCCAAAAGGTTGCAGTTTGCTGATTCAGTGATCGCATTTACAATGGACTGAAAAAAAGAATCTGCATCCTGATCCGAGCTTTAGATTTTATTTCTGGCTGTGAGGTATGAGGCCGTGGAAGTGAGCAGTGTATTGATTCCATTTTTTATTTTTATTTTTTCAGTTCAGTCTTTTACAGGAGTTTGTTTTTTTGGTTTTCTGTTGGTTCCAAATACATAAACCCTGTTAAGAAAACCTGATTTGAATATGATTTTCCTGCCAGATCTTTGCACATGAATTCACAATGGACATAAAATAGGTAGATGGAAAAGCACTTTCGGCACAGTCTTGTTCTAGATCCAGATATCTGGTTAACTAATTGCGTTACGTGCTGAGTATTTTCAGCTGCCTCTTGCATATCTTGTCTCCTCTCCCTCGTGCTGCAGCTGGTGATTGAGCGAACCTGATGCCACTTGATCATCAAGCAGGAGAGCATAAAAGCAGCGAGAAGAGCTGGACAGCAGTCATGGTGCTATGTGTTGCTGAAGAGAGTTAAATTTACTTGATCTTGCAGAGAGGGGGTGTTATTTTTGTTCTAGTTTGCAGTCTAAATTAGGCCTGTTTTGAATTTGAAAATTTTGTCACTGCAATTAATTGACACGAGTGGATTCTTTGTGGGTTTTCACTGCTTTTTGTGTACTTTTAAGCACTCATGCCCTACCCACACCACCAAAACACAAGAAAACACAACAAATGGTCTTAGCTTAGCTAAAGCAAAGCAAACATTAGCAAATATTTGTCCAAGACATAAATAAAAATGTAAATTGATGCCATTAAATTGGTCTTTTTGCTGTTTAAAGGCTGCAGAAATACACCTCACCTCATTTAAAGTAAAAAATCAGTCAATCTTTCTGTTGACCTTGGTCAAACCCAAATAGTATGCACATGAAAGCTTCAACAAAGCTTTGACAAGGGTTCATTATGCAGTTTTCAGCACGAAACAACCATAAATCTCTCACAGAAACATTTTTTTTTGTCAGGGTGGGCACGTCCACATAAACAGTCCTCCATGGTGGCAATGATGTCACCATGCAGGTGCAGCAGGGAGGAATTAACAGCTAATGAATGCTTGTCATTGCCTTAAACATCTTGGCCCCGTTGTTACGGAGCAGCTCTGGCATGCCTAGTCTTTGTCTCCACTGAACCATTGTTCTGTTAACAGGTTTTCTCTGTAGGCCAGTGTTTCTGTAATAATGACAGATTTCCTCTGAGCAACAGTTTCTCTTCCCTGCTGCTTTTAGATCTTCTGGGATGAGGCCAGTGCTAATAGTATGGCATTAAGGCACAGACAGGCTATAGTTAGTAATGGCATTACAAAGGCTTTGATGTACAGCATGCTTGATAGAGACTCTAATCCATGGCCATGTCCACCATTATTTTCTTGTCTGGAAAACACTGAAAGGTGCTGAGATATTGTCTTTGTAGGGTCTCTCAGCACAGACAGCATGTCACCTTTTCAGATGTTTTGCCCGTTGTGTAAGGACTTTGAACTCCATCTTGAATGTTTTCAAGAACCATTTTCAGGTCATGGAAGATTTGTTGTTAGCGGCATCAGCGACAAAATATCAGGCTGCACTTTTTTGACAGTTTTTGAATACACATGTTGTCTTGAAGGCACAGCATACGTTGATCAGCCAGAACATTTAAAGCATTGACAGAAGAAGTGAATAACATTGACCATCTTGTGACAATACAATGTTCTGCTGGGAAACCTTTGGACCTGGCATTCATGTGGATGTCACTTAGACATCTAGCACCCACCTAGACCAGACAAGGCACCCCCACTCTATAGCAACGACACTCCTTGATGGCAGCATCCACCCCCTGCAGGATGCAGCCTGACACAGACACACACACAAAAACGGTTTAGGAACAACTCAAAAAAATATGAAAAACAGCACAAGGTGTTGACCTGGCCTCCAAATTCACTAGCTCTCAAACTGATAAAATATCTGCAGGATGCACTTGAAGCCTGATCCAGAGGCCCCTCCCCTCAAACCATAGGACCCAAAGACCCTCACTAACCGTTCATTTGTATCACACCTCAGGACACCCTCAGAAGGCCCATGCCCATCCTCTGATGAGTCACAACTGTTCTGGAGGCACAAGGAAGGTGTATATTAGGAAGGTGGTCATAATGTTATGCCTGATCAGTGTACCATGTGACTGACTATAAATCACACCAAGAATTAACGCCTGAAGTTATCATAAATTTAGTTCAGGAATGAGACCACGTGTCATGTCATTCTATTTCCAGTGCTTACCTACAAGGTAAAGGTCAACTCAGTTCTCAGCTCCGCTCTTCTCATCACTCTCTTCTTATTTTTACTCTCCATCCTGAGTCTTACTCCCCGTGTTTCTTTGCATGTTGAACAACACGCATCCCACATCAAAGCCCTCTTCAATCCCTTTCATCCCATCTCCGCAACCAGTGACCTCTCCTTGCAGACGTTTCTAGATGTTGCATTGCTCTTATGACCTTGATGATGAAGAAACCCATGCAGACGTGTTTGCTGTTTATAAGGTTCAGTGGAGCCCTGGTGTGTTTTGGTCCATGTTTACCTGCTGTAAGTATTCATGGACATGCTGAAGGTGGGATCCTTGACAGTGGAGCCCTTGGCAAGGTCTCTTTCCTGTAATGAGGTTTCGTCAAAGTACATCAACTTTTCTCATAAGATGGGGTTGTCATTAAAATTATAATTTACATGTTGGTATATATTTTTCAGTGCCTCCCCTTTTTTTTTCTTTTCCCCATCACCCCTGGAGTTTCCAGCGCTTTTTGTTTGCCTTTTGCATTTTTGTTTTTTGCTACTGGATTTACCTTCCTGATGAGTTTTTAATTAACTCACTTTTATTGACTTTAACACATTGTGCTTCAATCTCTTGCATTTTATGTCCAGGGCTCCGGCTGGACAGCTCATTACACCCTTCTCCTTTTAAAGACAACAACCATAATAATCTTTTTTTCTTAAGAGCAGTTCATTAAAACTGGTAAAGGAAATAATTCACAGTCTTACAAAGTCCCCAAGCTTGTATTTCTCAATGATATGAATAGCCACAATTAATGAGGTTAAGCATGTATTAATTGAGCTCATGGGTGTAGTAAAATCATCTCAAGGCAGAAACAAGGCGAGGTGGATTTAAGACTCATGGCGTTATAGTTTCTGCAGCTCATTTGTTCAGTTGCCGCTCAGTATTACAGCAGCAGCAGTTCTTGTGTGTTTGTCTTAACAAGACATGTAGTAGATGTGTTTACAGACATCCTTACAAGCTGGTGTGTGTCTGTTGATTAAATGTGTCATTCATATGTTTGAACTGCTGACTGCAGGTATTCTCTACCGTACTCCAGGGAGAGTACTACTACCGCTCACCTCCTTTACTCTTAAACACACACACACGTACACACACTCAAACACAGGCAGTTTGCTGAGTCCAGGTACTTTTCCTTCCTCTACGTTCACCGACCCTAAGACAAACACTCCTTACACCAAAGGTGAATTTTGTGCCGCCTTGCGTATTTCCCCATTTCCTTTCTTTATGACGTTTTTATTAAAAGATAAATTGTAGACGGAGCTCTGCGTGAAAAGAACATATTAATTCAGCTGTTGCTTAATTGCATCAGGGATTTAGGCTTACTCTCCTGTCCAATTTGAGAGTACAATTCCCAGCAAAAGCCTCCCGCCTGCTACTAATCTGCAAACCAAGCAAGTGTTGTGTTTTTTTTTTTCTTTTCTTCGTTTTTTTTCTGAAAAGACACTGGATTTATGCGGGGATTAATAGAGTGGGTAGAGATGTGGCATCACTCGAACAGTCTATCACTAAATTCAATTTTGCATATTTTTCTGTTTCCCTCTCACCGCCTCCAGCATGCCTGAGTACCTCTTACTTTTCATTCTCATTTCTGTTTGCTTTGTATGTCTTTGTCTGACACACACACCTTCTCACACACACACACACACACACACACACTGATATGTACTGTACTTAGGTCAGTTTTGGGTAATTTACATGGAGTTGCATTCATTTCCCGGTGGCTTAACCCTAATCTCTTTGTATAATAATATGCAGATTCTGAAGGCAAGGGGCAAGAGGTTGGTACTGGAGCTTTCTCATGCCATTCATCGTCCTTGGTTTCATGGTGGCCATGTCTAGAGAAAAAGAATCAGAACACGTCATAGCCATAAACTTTGTCTCCATCTTCGCATCTCAAGTTGCTAAGACTTTACTTGATGACTGGTGTAAACTACATGAAGTCTTGGCCCACATACAAGTAGCTGGGACTGGACGCCCGAAACATTTGGACGCCATCTGCTACTGTCTGATAGCCAAAGTAGCGCTGTGGTAGCCTGAGGTCTGCAAAAAATGCAGCTTGTCAACAGGCAAGGCCAGCGTCTGAGTCTTCAATGACAGTAGGTGATCTCCTTAAGGCGACATTTAACTTAATCCCATTATACACCAATCAGGCATAACATTATGACCACCTGCCTAATATTGCGTAGGTCTCCCTTGTGCCTTTTAAAATAGTTCAGACTCAGAGACGTGGGCCTTCTAAGGGTTGTTAGTGGGGGCATTTTGGGTCCTGTGAGTTGAGGGGAGGGGCCTCTGTAGATCAGGCTTGTTCCAGTGCATCCCACAGATACTTGATCAGTTTGGGATCAAGTGAATTTGGAGGCCAGGTCAACACCTTGCACTGTTTTTCATATTTTTTTTGGAGTTGTTCTTAAACTGTTTTTGTCAGTGTGCATCCTGCTAAGGATGGCTGCTGCCATCAAGGAGTGTCATTGCTATGGGGTGAGCGTAACATCCACACGAATGCCAGGTCCAGCGGTTTCCCAGCAGAACATTGTATTGTCATAAGATGGTCAGTGTTGCACTTCTCCTGTCAGTGGTCATAATGTTATGCCTTATCGGGTATAACATGTGCCTGACTCTTTAAAGTAGTTGAGTATGACAACAGTGCTCAATCCAAAATGAAAAGAAAAAGGAACAGGAGAAAAGAGCAAGACGGCGGCAAGCGAAGCAGATAATGTCTTAATAAAATAACCTCCACTGCATTGCATCCAGGTCTACCATTTGCGCCGCTTGCCATAGTGGAGACCACGTCGCAAGTGGACTTGTTAGCTTAGCCAGGAGGCTGAAATAGCATGCATAAGTTAGAAGTATCAACACTTTATAACCAGTCACACTCCAAAATGCACAGTGTCTGCCATCTCTAGGGTTTTAAATGTCATTTTACTGGACACGACAATGAAAGTAACTCATTTAGACAATACTTTTTTGTTTAACATTAACTGGATAATTTTCCCTAGGGTCCCAGTGTGGGTTGGATAGACCACCCTAACGATTACTTGTCCTTATCGTTAACTTAAACCTAACTACACCCTAACTTTACGTCTTCACCCTAAAATTGTATGATTTGCTGAGTAATGGGCCGCACACACTTATTTATTATACATATTCACTTGCCGGAACTTTGATATGACATAACACTTTTTATTAATTACATTGTATCACGACAGACTGGTCCTCCTTCAGGGAGAAGTCACATTATATCATCGTTGCCATCATGACTCACTTCCACCACACAACTGCATGACTGTACACGTTCCCTCTGCCGCGCGTTTGTGTGTGTGTGTGTGTTCACCAGCAAAGCACAGACGGGTGACATCCAGTTACCAAATAACAACCTGCTCGCAAAGACAAACATTAGCTGCATCGAAAGGAATATTTCCAGCTTTTAATTACCTGGTGTGCTTTGCAATACAGATGTTTCTTACATTTTGAAGAGCATTTTTAGGCATAGAAATAACATTGTAACATCTCATTCACACAGAAACCAAACAGTGTTTTGTCCTCTGTCCTGTTTTAACCTTCTTAGTTTCCAAATATCCACAAAACAGCCAAAATCCTTGTTTTTTTTTTTCTTTTTCTACTGCGGTGAAACCTTCAAAAACACATGAGACAAGTAGCACAAAACTGAAAGAACGAAATACTGCATATAGCGAATCACAGTTTCACTTTTTTTACTTTTCTTTTTTCTTTGCAGAGAAGCAGATTTTGGGGGGTATTACATTCGTCGGGGTGCAGAGCCTCCAGAAGCATCCAAGCACAAATGTAATCTCAAAGATGACCTTTATGATATTTCAGCTCTATTAGCTTAGTCCGTGATGCTCGGGTTGCGGGAGAGAGTGGGGATTAAATGTGATATGGATCATAACACACTCAAAGTTGTGATGTGTATCTACTGTATGGGAAATACACTTGCGACCACTGAGTCTCATGCTTTAGCTCAAACTCAGCACAAACTATATGGACGTGAGGTGACAAGCAAAGGAAAATATCTGTTAATATTGCTGATATTTCTCTGCAACACCCAGGATTTAGTAAGTTGTGTAGAGAAGAAGGCTGATTTTAGAGTCAAAAATAAAGCAGTTGATTGATTCCATAAATCTTAGCTGCCATAATACCAACCACACTACCTACACGCCTGGGTAAAGTCATTTATCATGAATTGGTGAACAGCGACAACAAATCAATTGGTGATTCCTGTGTTGAATCACATTGCATTTGAACTAGGATTTGGCTAGAGTCTGAACCCGGCCTATGGATCCCTCCTGACTCCCTCCGACATCAATCAGCCTTCTCCACACACACACACACACACGCACACATACACAAACACCCCCCAGGGAGAATGAGCAAACATCGCTCTGCATCCCGGTGGCTGCTGCATGTCATCTTGTGTATCTGTGAGTCCCGTGCATCTTCCCGTTTCTCTGCCCTCCACTTCTAAGACAAAAGAGGAAAAAAATAGTACAATCTAGATACTGACACAGTCCCGGACACAGCTGTTAGCGATGCTTATTTCTTTCAGCAGCTTATTCACATTTGTACACGTATTTTTGTTCATTCCTCTCGCTGTTATTTCATTTTACAAAAGAAAGAAAAAGTAGCACTTCTAAAGACCAAAGTCAAAGACTATCACATACAGTATAGGCAGCATAGAAGAGGAGTTGGTTGATTAGTCTATTTTACAGTAGGTCACTTGAATAAGAGAGAGAAAGAGAGAAGTCTGTGATTGTCAGTCCCTCCTTGTCCGAGGTGTCCGTCCGTACAGCAGTTGTTGTTGCTCTTCCTTTCCGCTAGAATCTTTGATCTGAGGCATCGGTGCGAGGACGACCGATCTGTGCTGACCAGTCTTCCTCATAACAAACATCCTTCTCGCTGCCTCTTTCTACAACTACCATCACATCACCACTGTCCAACTTGACAAAGTTCATTATATATAAAAACAATGTGTTAACACAGCAGGTACGTACACAATCAGTACAGCCAGCTGAGATGTCGTTTCGACATACGCTACTCCTTTGTTCGTATGCACTGTTTGTCACAGTTTTTTCCAGCTCACACACAGGTCCACAAACACACTGCCCTCTGTCACCGCACAGAGTTATTGTGTGGCAAGTTTATTTTTCTTTTCTTTTTTTGAATTGTGTTGAGTGCACGCTCACTCAGTGCAAACTCTACTTGACCGTACAGCAGGGATGGATTTTGAGGACCTTGTTAGCCTGTACTGGCTACGCTGCACCCGTTAACCCTCACATTTATGCTCCGACGGGCGACAATAATTTTGCAGCGTGTCGAATTGAATGTACAAATGTGACAGACCGGTGAAACACCCATCCGTGCTGCAGAGCACACTGTGCACGAGGCCGCCACTGTGCCGTCAAGGCGGCTTGTCAAGAGGGAGCCCGACATAAAAATACATGTACACTTCAGATTATCTTACACATTTGCTAAAACATAATTGACCAAACCAAGTCCGTTTACAGTCCGCTTGTTGTTGCAAAAAAGGCAACTTCAGATATAGAAAGAAATGTACAAAAGGCTTCATATTTTATAAATAATAATACTATAAATCAATAAAACCGACATTTTGTTTTCTTCAGAAATTCACAAACACCAATACCATCAAGTGCTGCTGTTAATAAACAAATAAGACTCATATTTCCAGACTGATGCTTCACACCTAATTAAAATGAACGTTAGTGAAACCGCAGTGATCGTGACTTTTTAATATTCGTGTAAAGAGTAAAATATGCCCCCGGTAAAACGCAAAAAAACGAAAAAGAACAAACGTTATATGCGTTTCCTTGCATGCACGTGAGCTGTATATACAGTGTGTCCGTAAGCGTCCAGATATGTGAGCTGTACTGTAAGTGAGTGAAGTGGTTCTCAATAATGGGGATGTGTGGTACATTATTGAGTTTATTTTCAGTGTAAGTTGTTGGTGGACTGCCAGTAAAATGTATGTGTGTGTGTGTGTGTGTGTGTGTTTGTGTGTGTGGTTGAGGGCAGCTGCAGGAATGTGACGGCGGCGTGAAGCTGAAGTTGTGGCTTACAGAATCATCTGCAGAACCACAGTAATGATGGATGTCCGCTCTCACTTTCTCCCTGAGGACGTTCACACCTCTCTTTCCTCCCTCTCTCCACCTTTTCACTCCACAATCCTCTCTTTCACCCTCATCTTTCTCCCAATGACCCATTCGTGCTTTTACATTCCCACTGTCTTGTCCTTTCTACCCCATTGCTCCCGTTCTGAACTCTCTCTCCCCTCCTCTCCATTTATTCCCAGTATGCACTGCTACCTCTCCTCTTAGTCCTCCTCTCCTCTGCTCGCCATTCCAGGCCCCTCTTTCTGTTTTCTTCTCCTTCACCTCTCCTTTCCTTTTCCATCCCTCCATCCTTCCTTCTGAGCCATAAAACAATAAGTCTTGAATGTCTGTGAGGAGACTGTGCTAATGGAGCCCATTAGGCTGTAATGAAATATACATTACACCATTACAGAGGACGGGGCCTGGCTAAAGCACTGCACCGCTCAAATAATAAAACATGCACAATTCAATTTCCTTCTCGGTCCGTTTTGAGTGTCTTTTCAGTGTGTGTGTGTGTGTGGAGATGGAGGCCTGACGGGATAAGGTATACAGCGTGTGTGTGTGTGTGTGTGTGTGTTCTCGTGTGCATCCCTCTAGCGCAGATGTGGTTTTCAAGGATGTCTGAGTGCTGAGAGCCTTGATGATTTAATATGGGTTGACCAAATGAACCACACCTTCTACAGCGCCGCCGCCCACACATCTGACCGTGATCTGACCACTCAAGACGCAGCCTCCCTTAGCAACCTTTACACCCCACCCTCTTCCTCCCCGACACCGCGGCCCTGCGATTGTTGCACAGCTGTGGACAAATGAATCAATTGACCTCCGACACGCACGCTTGACATCACAAGTGAAACATCTGTCACTTTAGGAGGGAGGGGGTGAGAGGGGGGTCGGTGGGTAGTCATCGTGTTACCCCGTGCTCTACGGCGCCGCCGACGTCCAGGCCTGAGCAAAGTAACGTTTAACAGAAAACAGTGGTAAAAAGCAGAGTGCCTGCATGAGCGCACAAGTCCAGAAAATTAATCCATTGAATGAGCAGATGTTGTAGATCAGTGCCGGATAAATCAAGCTTTTCTTTTTTTTTACTTTTTTCTTTTCTTTTTTTTAAACATTTCTAGCAGTCAGCATCCACAAATACGTTATAGTCGAATACCGCAGCCTTCTTCCTCAATTATTCTGTCACCACAGCCTCAGTTGGCACGTATTGTCACTGATTGTTTTTTGTTTTTTTGTATCCGCAAATGGGCCAACTAGATATTATCTTTTCATCACACCTCCTAATTTTGTCTGACAGGCAGGAAAGCAGATTGTGTTTACTTCTCCTCCCTTTTTTTCTTTCTTTTTTTTTTTTTTGGTCATTACGCTGTTACACTCAATTTACTGTATGAGTGCCCCCCCAACCCGCCCCACCCCGGTTTACTCTTGTTGGATGAATGCTGACTGGTGAGCAGAAGGACAGAAAGACAGACGGACAGATAAACAGACTGGGTGAGAGGGGAGAACACAGTGTCTTTATGGCTCGACATCTCACGGAGCCATTTCCTCTGAAATGTCTCACCGGTCTCATGTGCACGCGCAAAAGATCGAAGTTTCCGGAAATCGTCTCCGTGCTGCTCCTCCGTGAAATTTCCGGATGTTTCAAAAGAGTCCTGCTGTCCCACAGGCAGCAAGGGCTGAGTCACTTAATTTAAAGTCCTGTTAATCAGGTCTCATCAATTTAGCCCCAGTCAGTTTAAAGCATTTGAAAAGAAGTGAGACACTTTTTTTTTTCCCCCCGCAAAAGTTAAATTACTCTCAGTAAATGTCTCTTTGGGAAGGAAGGAGGGAAGGAGTCGAAATGCACGAAGGAGAGGAAATTGGCGGGGAGGAGAGATGCGATCGGGGATGTGTTGAGGATTTTTTTTTTTTTTTTTTTGATTGCCTTTAAGAGTTTAATAATAGCTTCACATCCTGTACAGCGGCACCTTGCACGCGCACACTTGCACGAGCATTGCACACTTTGTTTCGGAGGTGTCACAATGTCCCCCTAGCTCACACACATATGCATGCAACCTTAAATGCACATACATACTTAGATACGGTAACCATCTCCACTTAAACACACGCACACCCACACACACACATTCAAAACTCTCCTCCGTCCTCCTGGTGTGTTCAGCCCAGTATATCCAGGTACACAGGCGAGGCCTTGGCCAGATTGAGGAGCAGACAGTGGATTTCCTTTATGTTGAGTCTCATGTGCGGCTCTCTCTGCCAGCATCCCAGCATCAGGTCGTAAACTTCTTTAGGACAGGTCCGAGGGCGCTGCAGGACCCTGCCCTGGGTTATACACTCTATCACCTGCAGACACAGGAACAAACACAGACATCAAGTTTCATATCATCCGGCGTCAGAACTGACAAAAAGAACAATAACGGGGACCGTCCCATCAGGTCAAGCTGAAAGTTTGTCTGCGAGTTCAGTCCCCAGTGAAGATGATGGAGCGTCTGCTCTATCAAGCTGTGTCACCTTGCTGCAGTGGCATACAGTGAAAATGTCACAGTGAATAAATTATTTAGGGAACTGATGAAGTTATGCAGCAGAGCAGTGATCCAGATAAATCGGATGGAGTTTCTCCACAGCAGTGAGAGAGGAACATCTCCACCTACACATTTACCCACAGGTGTAATGCACAACTACCATTTAGGCACATGTCTCTAAATATGTTAATGTCAAAAACGTTCAGATTTAATTTGACTCTCCATAAAGGCTGTATAACTCATAATCTGTCAGTCATTTGTACTGTAAAATTGATATTTTATTCTTAGCTTGTAATGTAGTTATAATTTTCTCTAACATTAAACATGTTCATGAAATGAATACTAGTTAATGGCTTTTATTGAGCCTCCAACCCCAGCTGTGCCTCATAATTGTTGTACCCTATATCCTCTACACATACATCTATAAAAAAAACACAATACCCGGTGATTATCACTCAATATCTCAAATCTGATCATTCGGCCAGTCAAGTAGCTACTTACTCCTGCTTTTGTCTGTGATTGCTATCACTTTCTGCGACAAGGAAAAAATATTTGATATCCATGCCCTGTGTAAAAGATATGCGGGTATCATATTTGGGTCAGGAGGTGAGTGAACTGTGGAGCGGCAGAGAAATGGTAGATTTAAAAACGGGAAAAGAAGACAGTGGACGGGGCTAAAGGTTAATTTTGGGATGTAACCAGAGTTGAGGACATGATGAGGTCTGTGCTCGGTGAGGTTGAGGTGAGGGTGAAGGGTTGAAAGGCTACGACGGACGCGTTTCCGGTAAAGCGATACGTTTTCTTTTCACATAGTAACATATATTTAATGCAATAGATCAGAGTGAGAGAGTCTCTAAGAGAACTAATGTACTATGATGAATGAATGAATGATACTAATGTATTTCTATCTACATTTTACGGAGAAAAAAGTAAAACAATTGAATAATCAAGAAAATAAATGTATATTTGTCTATATAACTCTATAAATATTGAAATATTTTACTACGTGTCGCTTTTTTAAACAAAAGAACAACTAAACGACTGCAGCTGATCCAAAAACAGTTGCCCAGTCAGTCTGATCCACAGCAAACACACTCAGAACAGTGCGACACATCTGCATCCTTTGTGTGACAGCAACATATTCATTTCTGCTGCACTTTCGAAAAGTGAGCAGAGCAAAACTTCCCCCGGTAAAATATTTCATCGCAGTTGTTCCTCCTCTATCAATTGTCATGCGGATAGTTTTTCTCCTCAGGTCTCTCCATCACAGAGACACATTAATTCACAAACAGCTTGCAGGGCCTCAGCTTTACCAGATGACTCAGGCCAAAAGATTGACTAAATGTATACCTGTGAGGACCTTGCACACAAAACAGACCGAGCATTTAGATTTATCTTTTATGGAGCGCTGTTTTCCTCATAGCTTCGGGCTGCAACATCTTGTTCGTCATGACTTATTAAGCTGAAGGTGCGTCCAGAGTTACATTTGCACAGTTGTTGTTTTCGACTTCTTTTTGTTAAGTTTACGTCCTTGTAGAGGATCTTCACCACAAACTCTGATATGTATCTGTGTGTTCTAGACGCCAAGTTTTAAATGATTGACGGTACTGTACCTCATTATTGGAGAGCTGATACCAAGGCTGTTTCCCGTAGGTGAAGATCTCCCAAAGAACAACCCCTAGACTCCAAACATCACTTTCTGTCGTGAACTTCCTGTACATAATGCTTTCAGGTGGCATCCAGCGGATGGGCAGCATGGTGTGACCTCCAACCTTTAATAGCACACAGATAGAAAGAAATATGAAGTCAGTATGCTGTATAAATGGAGAAATAAACAAGGAGAATACTGTGGGGCATCTTCTAGTCTGTCCTGCAACATCATGCGTTTCGGTTCTATCTTCAAGCAGATTTTCACATCGCACACACGCATTCAGGAGTTTCAATACAGTTTTAAAGTAATGCTGCAGACATTTCACTCCTCCAAACTGCTGCCTGAGGCTAAGCAGTGAGTGAGGTGTGACGGCACGGCACAGCAGTTTGCATCATCTTCCTCTCATTCCTGATAATTTTGCTTTGCTGCAGGGCGTACTGTGGAGAACACACTGCTTTACTCTATATCCCCTCAAACAAAGAGCTCGTACATTCTGTACATGACACTGAGATCATGATGTATGCACTAATCAGCTGGCCAGCGGTCGTAACTAAAAGGATAAATGTGTACAATTAAGCTTTGGTAATGAGGTTAACTATAAACTCGCCATAGTCAAGCATTTTTGATCCGTTTTGAACCGTTACATTATGCTAGCGTCCCATGTGAGTGAAGTTTAATTAAATAATAATTCAATCACAGTGGACCTTACATTGTATCACGAAACGGCAAGTTCCAGGGATTTCTCACTGAGCAGAAATCAACAGCTGATCATACGCAGGAACTCAAAGGCAATTTGTTCATTTCATTACGCTCTAATCTGAACCGAGCCATTAAAGTGCTGCATTCATTTGCTGTTTTTACTCTTTATAAACGCAGACAGTTTATTTCTGCCGAGAGACTCGCGCATCTCTGCTGCAGGCTTGGATGGCGTTATTATAGCGGCAGAGGTCAGAGCGTGACCTTTTAATGCTGCACCAGAAATAAAAGGTAAGTGAACACCTCATCCACCAAGAACACAGTAGCGTGTGATTATAGTACTATCTTGACTCGGCTACAAATAAAACAGCTTGTTTCTCTTCTTACCCCACATTAACCGATATTATAACGCACATTGTTTATCGGCTTGCTCTTGCTTATAATTAAAGCAACATGATGAATACATATACAGTGAAATATGCAGACCAGATCATTTCATCGTGAGCTAATCTCCCCTCAGACTGGACCAGTCTGAGCAGAGCTGCTTAACACTGCCTGATACTCCAATATAGGGGACAAAGTATGCAAGTAAGTGAACTGGGAAAATGAAATACTGAGACCTGCAGCACTGAAATCATCAAAAGCAATAAAAAAGTGGGAACACATCAACCGTTTTTAAGTACTAAAAGGTGGAAACAAACATTTTCTCCAAGCATGATGATCAGCTGGCTGCAGTAGTGATTCATGTGACTACAGTCACTAAATCATTCAAGAGCTCGGGAACAAAATATTCTGTAAGAAACCCAAGACTTCAATAAAGAAGCTCAAATACAACTGAGGATTTTGAAAAGATAATTCACTGCATTTTATTCTTGGCTTTAAGAGTGGAGACATTTTATGAAAGTGAATCACCTGAATATAACAGTTAATGCCCCGAAGATAAAACACAGGCGGATCCATTTCAAGCTATTTTTTAGCTAAATTTATCATTAATTTGATTATCATTTAAAGAGCTGACAAACTTGTTAAGCTGTATACACGTCACTGTGAGGTCAGTAAGATTTTGATGGTTTAAACATGTAAAATGTGACGAAGCTTGACTTTTTCCTCTTTAAATAAAACCAGGTAGAAGCTGACTCTGTGTAGTGACACCGTGTCCCCTCCTTTACTCCACAGCTCAGTCCTCCTCCGAACATGAATCTACCGGCCGGCCCGCGCTCCATTGCTTCACACAGATGGAACAATCCATTTTCTGAGGTTTATGCCCGTTATTAATGGCTTGGTACTCACACTTGGCCTGTTTCTGTGTTCGTCAGAGGGTTATTTAATGCAGTAATAAAATGTGCAGAGTCACACAGATAGCCATCAGGTTCACTTTTACATCAGGGGAAACATATCTGCCTCCATCTCTGCGGCTCTTACTCTCAATAACCAGGCCTTCGCTGTCCTCCCTCTAGCGCCGTATCTTCCTCCTTGTCTGTTTGTTTATTTTGTAATTCTCTACACTTCTGCCAGATTCAAATGTGCTGTATTGGCGTGAGCATTATGAACTACAGTTTGTTCAAACACTCTCCTCTACAACTGCTACTACACACTCTACCCTTCCTGGATACGCTTTAATGGATTCATTTTAATTCTGCCCACCCAAGCTCACTTGCTTATTCACTATTTTAGTTAGAATTCAGAGAGTATATTTATGAATATTTCTGTCTATAACAGATGTGAAACTTTAGAGAGGGGAGAATGAAAACAACTCTAAAGGACATCAGTTGAATAGGCCGTCCTTTGAGGACGAATAGGCCGTCCAAGGACACGTTCACGTTTGCGCTGCTCAAAGAACGAGGCCAAATGTGGAATGTGGTTTGAGTGATCGGCTCCTGATGTGTCCTCAGCGCAGCTCGGGTTAATTCACACCTGTGCTCGGAGCTGTCCACTTGTGATCGGATTACCTGAGATGCATATTAATGCCAGGCCTAAAGAGGACGTCGAAGAGATTTAGATGTCACTGAATATTCAGACCCAGCATAAAGACTGGGTAGGAAACAAAATCAGTAGACCTAGCTAACGTAGCTTAGCTTTCCACTGCAGTCTACACCAATCAGGCATAACATTATGACCTAATATGATGTAGGTCTCCCTTGTGCCTCCAGAACAGTTAATGAGAATGGACATGGTCCTTCTGAGGGTGTCCTATGGGGTCTGACAGCAGAATGTTGTTAGTGGGGGGCTTTGAGCTGAGGGGAGGGTCTTCTGTGGATTAGGCTTGTTCCAGTGCATCCCACAGATACTTGACCAGTTTGGGGTGTAGTGCATTTCTAGGTTAGACGATTTGTTAAGTTGTTCCTAAACCGTTTTTGTGTGTCAGGCCCCATCCTGCTGGGAATGGGAGGGAGTGTCATTGCTATGGGGTGGGGGTGCCTGGTCTGGTCTAGGTGGGTGCTACATGTCTAAGTAATATCCACATGAATGCCAGGTGCAAACATTTTCCAGCAGAACATTAATCACTTCTCCAGTCATAATGTTATGCCTGATCGATGTATTATTGGTTGCCTGTGTTATAGAAATAAAATAGGCCTACATTTAGCAGATATGTCAGGCAGTTTTCTCTTCTATTGACAGGTTTCACTGACGCGTCTGAACCTGCCTATATCCATTAGTCTTTTTGTTTTATTCATCATGGCCGATCACTTCCCCCGCTGGTCTGAAATATTAATATTGGGCTCTTGAACTGCCGAGCCACATCTTCTATTTTGTGTTTGTTAACTGTCTACGTGTGTGTCTGTGCGTGTGTGTGTGTGTGTGTTTCAGTGTGTTCCGATCAAGAGACGTCGAGGGCAGTCTTTTCAGAGAGCCTCTAACAAGGCAGAATTAAAGAGGAATCAGAAATGAAAACACATGAAAGAGCGGGAAAGAAAAAGAAAAAGCTCAGATTAAATCTTTTTGTCACATAGGAGGGGGGGCTGGGGCGGGCATCAAATATGAAGAAAGTAATGTTTACTCGGGAGCAGTCTGAAGACCAAACGCTTTCAAAGACTCTCACTGAAGCTGCATCTCCCTGTCATGGGCCCGTTCCCTGTTTCCTCTGTGCTGTCAGCAGACTGGCGGTCAGCGTTTGTCTCCTTCGCTTCTGCTTTATCTCTCTCTGCCCTCCTCAATCTCTTCCGCTCGTTTCCCACCTTCCCTCGCCGTCTCTAAGCCTGCTGCCCGTCTCTCTCCTCTCTGCCCTGTCTTATAAATATGCACCGTTTTCAGCGAGACCGCCGTCGGTGTGTTCCAGGAACGCCTCCAAAAAGAAGGGAGATAAAGCACAGGAGGGATGTGGTTTTCTCTGTACTGGCTTTCCAGAAGCTGGAGTAGCCATGGCAACCGCCCAGGTTTAAAGAAAAAAAGAAAAAAAGAAAGCATTATTATGGGATGTGTTAGGGGAGGCGCTAACGTGTGGCTAACTCCGCCCACTGGTGGATTTTACACAGAAAACTGTTATCCCAAAGTGTGTTGCTATGGAAACAAAAAACACTTTCCAAGAATGATCTGCATAAAGTACATCAGGAGAAAAGAGTTAAAACACGTGGCCAGCTCAGACCTAATATAATATGGGGCAGGTTTATAAGTGCAGCATTGTCTCACTACAGATATTTACAGTCTGAATAGACGGTTATGCACTGACTGCTCATTCAAGACTTTGAATTCTTCTCAGTTTGTAGACCTACCAGTGTCAAGCTTTTTTTTAAATCTTATTTAAATTCGAGGACTCAGAAGATGCAGTTCATCAAATAACCACTTGAGGCGTACTCCAAAAGCGAATCAAGCGCCACATGTCAAAATGCCATAATGTTTACAAAACTTGCTAATCTCCCCGTTCACGACGACTGCGTCTGGGGGAGTTTTTCTAAAACTCATCCGTTTAAATCATATCAAGGCTTAAAGTTATGCTTAATTTAGGGCATGGCTTGAGTTGAGTGTCACGTTGTTGTCCTCACAGGGCGCTGTCTGCCTGCAGGTGTCACACCCACATGCCTCGGCTTTGCTCGCACTCTACCTAAATATTTTATTATTATTATTTTTTGAATTATGGAGATTTAGGTGAAAAATAAAATGGTGACACTGAGCTTCAGGAAACACGTGGCCGTCCTTGTTTACATATAGTCAGTGCTTTAAACCCTTTTGCAGTGCCAAAACAACAGATAAAACGTCATTCCTCAAAAATGAAGTTGAAATGCTTTAAATCAGCCATGAGAGTGCTACAGAACTACCTCCCTGCTGCAGTTTTAAACCTCTCCCAAGTCAAGTACGTCTGGCCAGACTCATAATATACTGCCGAATATAATAAATGTGTTTTTGCAGAGTGAAGTTCACCTCCCAATTTGAAATGCCACCGCTTCATTATTTATCTTATTAGACATTTGGGTGACATAATTAAGGTATGAATTAGCTCATCGATCCCCTCCAGGTATTAAATATCACATTCACAAGAATGAGACGGAGATGACGAGTCTGGTCGTGTATTTGTGCACAAAAGAAAATGCAGAAAAACTCAAATGGGAGCAGAGAAACGCCAGCAGAGCTAAACTCAGGAACTGTGTTGTCATATTCATGGACTTGTAATATATTAAGAAGTGGATATCGGACTCAAAGATGGTGCCTACTCACTTGAATGACTCATCTGGTGGAAAAGACAAGATGCTTTGGGGTTTTTTTATAGCTTCTGTGTTTCCTTTAATATAGAGTGTCCCACTAAACATGCACTCATAAAAATAAAAGTATTACCACTGCAGTATTACTAGTTCCTGCTGTCTCTACAAATTGGCAACTGGAATTGGTGTCAGTGGTACATCCGGCTCTCTGAATACATTCATGGTCATAGTTGTGAAGCTCCAATAAGGTCAGAAAAAAGTGAGATGATGTCCACTTGTGCAGATTTGCATCTAGGCCTCTCCAGGTGCTCCATTAGGATGCTGTTCGTCTTTTTTCGTTAGGACCTGGAGGTGATTTGTATAAAAAAAGAAAAAGAAAAATACAACATGCCAGCCAAATTACTCTGGAGGGAGAGTGTTTATCTCTGCTTTTTTTTTTTTTTTTTTTCGCAGCCTGTGTCAGCAGCAGCAAAACAGTCAGCCTCGAATGTTAATTTTCTTTCATCCTACACGATCGGGCATAAAATCACTTTAGGGAGGAAAAAGAATAACTGTGCTGTGGTGTATTGACCGTGCATTCACTCACCCCGACTCCAACCGCCAGTCAAGCCCCACCCACGAGCCCGCACACGCGCCGAGAAAGAAGAAAAAAGGGAAAAAAAGGGGGCTGCGGGGAAAGGCTCGGGGTTTGAGTCGAGGCGTCGTGTCTGTCTTCTGGAGCGCCTGTCAGGTTCATTGTGTAACAGGAGATCCAATGACGTCATCGCAGCCCCTTCAGTCCTACGCCTCTGCTTCTGCTTCCCTCCTTACATGCACACGCACATAAGCACTGGGGGGGCTACAAATCCTCTATGACTCATCTTTGCTCCTGTCTGACGCAAGAGCATGACTGGATCCCTACACTCTACACCTCCCCTCCCCACACACGCACACACACACACCTCTATCCCTCCTGGATGCAGAAACATGGCAGAATAACTGTATTTTACCTCCCACCATCCTGCACCTTTGTTCTGGTTTGCTGTTTTTCTCCTGTCTGTCTACCTTGCCTCTCTGTCCCTTTTTTTGTGTCATTTCTTGCAGCTTCTCTCTCTGATATTGTGCTCTCTGTGGTTGTCTGAATCTGTGGCTCCTGTGTTGCTTGTTTCGTACTGACTATCCTGTAAGGATGTCTTCTCCAAAGGCCGCCTCTCCTCTCCCATATTCCTTTACCGCTCTATTACTGACTTTTCTTCTTTTTGTGTATTTGTTTGTGTCTTGTTGCCTCCCACTCCTTTTCCCTCCCGCTCTCTCTCTCTCTCTCTCTCTCTTTCCTGCTGCTCCCCCGTCTCCCTCCTTCTCCTCCTTTCATCTCTCTGCACCCTCCTGCCTCCATCTCCCCCTCTCCTCCTCTACTACTGCCTCGGCATACTAAGCAGAAGTTCCCCGTGATTACTTTACTTCCTGAGAAACGCTGGATTCAACTCCGAAGGCTCACCGCCGCTGCCTTTGCCCGTTGCTATGACTACAGCCTCAGCACTTAGCTTTATTGAGGAGGGGTGAAAGGAAAGAGGAGGAGGAGGAGGAGGAGGATGATGCTGCTGTGTGTCGTCACACGGAGATAGTAAAAAAGAAAGCCAGAGAGGAGAGACTTTAATCGCCTCGACATCTTTAATTTGCAGCATACGGCCAGTTATTCCAAATTTAATCTCGACAGTGTTGAGGAAAAGACGGATGAGGGTAAATTTGAATGTGCTCTGAATACAGATTGAGTGTGTGGCCGTGTGAATATATTAAACACTGTGACTTTGCACATGAGGGGATACTGATCAATAGATAATACTTTAGATAACACTAATTTAAACATACTGGTATTTGTGTGTGTCTATATATACATATATAAAGCAAATTCGGTCTAATAAGGTCCACTGAGGTCATCTTTCTTTCATTGAATTTATTTAACACAAAAGACATTTCTTTTGCATTAATGCAGACTCTTGATGCACAGTTCTTGGTGCATTATATCCAGGCAAGACAATGCCTTGACGGTTTACAGAATATGTGTGTCAGTATGTTGCGTTATTGACGGAAACATCATGAATTATGGATTTCTGATTTTATATACACATAATTATAATTAATGTGCCTGTGCTTGTCATGCAGCCGCCTCGTTAGCCAGGCGCCTAATGGATCGTATACTCCTACATTTGGAAATGAACACCTGCTTAATGCAAGAATGTCGAGTTAATTAAACTGTTCAGGAAAACGGTGTTTATGGACAGAAAAAAAATGGAGTAATTAGCCATAATGCATGGCATGACGTGAGCTCATGTAAGAAAACAGGCTGATTGTCTTCCTTTACCGTAATTCATTCAAGTGCTTACAGTGTGGGAGCACATGAGGTGTACCTACAGCTACATGTGTGTTTGATTACTCAGATTCACTGGCAAGCGTCTTACTGTAACTCCGCCGGAGTCCGTCAGTCATACCCATGCAGGGGAGTAGCAGAGAGGGACCATGCAGCAGGGAGGAGGGAGGGCTAAAAGAAGGGCTAGAAAAGATATCGACACATACACCTACCCTGTAGTAGTCAGTGCTGTAAACGTCTCTGGACATGCCGAAGTCTCCAATCTTTACCAGCAGGTTCTCACCCACCAGGCAGTTCCTGTTGGATGAAAAGCAGAACCAAACGCGAGCTAAGTACAGAGCAACGACATGAAAACGCTTCACACAGCTTACCCCTACAGTGCAGGATGCTAAACAGCTACTTATTGCGTGTACTCCTTATATTAATATTTGAATGTCAGCTTAAAATATTCTACATTGATAGCAATAAGCAAAGTTGTTCAGTTCAGTGAGGACTCATCACTTTTAAATCAAATCAAATCAGCTTTATTTGGCAAGGAATTTGCTGCTTCGCTAACCGCTAGTCCAGAGCTTACACTGTATAAACAGACAGAAAAGAGAAGCTTTCAGTAATTATTTAGAGCAGCTACATTTACAAAACGGTGCTTAATATATTTGGCACAGTCCTTTCAATCATTAAACGTTGTGTGGAATCAGTCATTTGTAACCCATATGTGCTATTTCACACATATTCATTAGGACAATAAAACACACTGAATTGGGCTGAAGTGGTGTACCTGGTAGCCAGGTCACGGTGCACAAAGTGCTGTGATGCCAAGTAGACCATGCCGGATGCTATTTGTTGGGCGATGTGCAGCATTTGAGACTGTGTCAGCTCCACAGGTCTGGTGGTCTGGCCCTCTGCCATCAGCACTGCATCCGGACCATGAGCCCTGTGGGGGAACAGGGAAGGAGGAAAGTTACTGGTGTGGCGATAGCTGTCAGGCTCGTCTCAGACACGTAAAATATTACGCCCTGCCCTCAAGAGAGTAGCAAATCCATATTGTACAACCTGCTACGATTATTGATCACTCCCTCTTCACGGCATTTTAGAGAAATGCACATTTTTCAGTTTAACAGCTGCCATTTCGGTGACATTTCCCGTAACGAAGAAGAGAGCCTTGCCTGAGGAACTTGTTGAGGTCTCCGTGCTTCATGTACTCAAACACCATGATGAGAGGGTCGCTCTCCACGCAGACGCCGTAGAAAGTGACAATGTGTTCATGCTGAAGGTTGGTCAGCAGCTCAGCCTCACGGTGGAAGTCCTTCCTGGCATTTTCACTGGCCTCTTTAAGCGTCTGCGCGACACACACACAGACACACACATACAAGTGACATTTTAATAAAGTGACAAATGAAAAACTCACACACTGTGCCACGTACACTATTGCCAATTAGTCATTTTCACAGTAGATCTAGTCTATTCCAATTTATTTGGCTGATGTCCACGATGAAAAAAAAAGTGTCTTGCCTTGTAAAAATGAGTTACAGCGACTCTGCACACAGAGTGTGAAATTACTGGCACAAAGCGAAGGGGACTGAGCAGGAGAGAACAGTGGCATTTTATATTAATGTAAGCCATTATAAAGAACAGCACTGTTTACATTCATTATATTCCCAGGTTCCCTTTGAAACTAATCATTGTCTCCCTTCTGTGAATTAGGAAATCTGTCAGGGAAGTTGTGTAATACAAGCATGTGGGACAGAGACAGGAAAAGAGTGAGCGTGTTAGAGAGAGTTGCAGGAAATGAAAATGATACGGGGTCTGTATTCATTTCACATCTAAAGAAGAAAAATATAGAAAATTCCTCCTGTCCTACATGAATAATTGATTATCTTCCTACAGTATATGACATGGATATACGTGCGCTTTCCAGCTTGTGTATGTGTGCGTTTGCCTGTCTTTGCCTGTGTCCTAACAATGCAGATGGAAGCTCCTGTTACAAACAAAGGTCTGAAGGACGTTGAAGAAAGAGCTAAGAAAGCGCGGACGGAAGGAAACAACCTGCGACCTTTCGTCCAGAATGCTGAGATGCCAGAAAATGAGACAGAATGCAGCTCCATCCGCCAGCATCCAACTAATCATGAATCTTGGAAGGGAGGCCAGGTCACGCACATTATGGGCCGTAATATGATGCCGCATGAAGATGATGGGGTGGATTATTACAGTATAGACGGTGCATGAAAGCCCACGTGCCAAGCTCGGTTTGAAATGCGATATCAAACATGTATGGGAAGTGTGTTGAAGACTTTCCTCTGATGACTTCTCGCATTCTGGGAGTGAATCCGTCTTTGTGGGACTTTTCAGTTTCAGTTCATGCGATTAAATGCATTTTATTATTTGGTTAGAAAGGATTGTTTCTGACTTTACGTGACCCTGCAAAAGATGATAAGAGGTAAGAAGAGTGAAACTGGGCACAGCATGGTAGACTTTGTCTTTTCAGTGGATAATTGAAAAGCATTATTAAATGTCTACATATGCTATACAACGAATGTTTCGATGTGTGCTCCGGCATAAAAACTAAAATAAAAAAATACTCTTGTTCACTACACCCTGGGGCTCAATCTGCTAACAGTTCAATGTATCAAATAACCACTGCAACAAGTATTAATCACGCTATTGAGCAAAACCCCGGCTCTGAGAACTCAGCGCTGCATTAATTCCCAGGCCAAAAGCCATAATATTACACTGTTAGTCACTCAGTCCGAGCACATTCAGGTCCTTGGACAAATAAAAAGCAATCAACAACCTCTGGCTCGGGAATGTAGTGACTCATTTAAATGTGTGAAGGCAGCATTATCGAAAGTGCTCGGCGTTCATGATTGATGGGATGCGGGAGCGTAAATGTGTTTGCATGGGCGTGACCGTGTGCACGTGCATATGCATATTTTCGTGTGCGCCTGTGATCGATGGCAACTCAGTGTTTAATATACAGTAACAGTAAAACCTGCTTCTGTATTATGGATGACTGGGTGATTGATAGGCGACTTTAAAACCAGGACCATTAAGCTCTATTAGTGAGTGTAGGGTTATTGTAATGCGGTGTACAATTGAGAGCATGTTCCTGTAATGTGGTACGCATGGCAGAGTGCAGTGTAGGTACTGTATTTAATGTCATGTTAGGTCTTTTTGTGCTCAGTGGTGGAGATCCATGGACGTAGAGACGATCACACACAGTGACAAAGCTTTGAGTGGCTTCGTGTGCATTATTAATTCAGTTCTCTACATTTTTTTCAGTAAACTTTCAGAAAATGAGTAAAGGAAAAGTATTCTTCAACAAGATTAGGTTGGTATACACCAATCAGACTTAACATTATGACCACATTCCTATATTGTGTATCTCCCATGGACCTTGTGAGGGTGTCCTGTGGTGTCTGGTAACAGACTGTCATTAGTGGAGGCCTTTGAGTCCTGTGGGTTGAGGGGAGGGGTCTGTGTGGATCATCCCACAGATACTTGATCAGTTTGGGATCTAGTGAATTTGAAGGCCAGGTCAACACCTTGAGCTGTTCTTAAACCGTTTTTGTGCGTGTTCCTGTGTCAGGCTGCATCCTGCTGGGGATGGCTGCTGGCATCAAGGAGCTATGAGGTGGGGGTGCCCGGTCTGGTCTTGGTGGGTGCTACTTGTCTAAGTAACATTCACATGAATGCAAGGGCCAAACATTTCACAGTAGAACACTGAATTGTCACAAGATGGTCAATGTTTTTCACTTCTCCTGACAGTGGTTTTAATGTTGCGGCTGTTGTGTGAATACTTTCCCATATGCTGCAAAATGGTATTTATTGTATGTTAAGTTGTTAATGTGTATCCTCATCAAACCATATTTAACAGCATCAGAAAATGTCCAATGCCTCGATAAACATACAACAAAAAAACACACTGAGTTTCCACATTCTCAGTAAACCAAGTCTCATTGAAGCTGTATGAGAAAGAAGAGATGCCATTGGAAGATGACAAATTCACTTTGTAGTCAGAGACATTGATGAAGTTTTGAGAAATACCTGATTTCTAAGTTCTGATTTCTGCCTCTATCCCAGTACAATGCAGATAGATTAATATTTATTTTTTGGTTGTGCAACTAGCACAGAAAATCATCTCCTTACAGAAATAGTGTCTGGATTATTCAGAGATCGCACTTTGAATTGCTTCCTACCAAAGAGGTAGCCTGTGTTATTTTGTCTCTGGGTGAGCAGACCACTTAAAAAGGAAGAACCGGAGGCAGTGTCTTCATTTATTTGAAAAGTCTGTTACCGTGAGCCTTCATGACACCTTCTTTTTGTTGATGCGGCAGCAAGTAAGCAGCAGAGTACTGCGCGTACTGTGGTGTAAGCAGGTTGCGCATTAGCTAATTGGAAAAAGAAAAAAGAAAAAATCTGATGAATTGAGGGAGTTAAATCAATAGAGTGCCTCTTGATTAAACCAATCACCAACCCATCGCCCTCATATCTGCACGCAAACACTTTTAAGATCTGCAGCACTCGTTTCTGTGGTGATTATATAATGCTTTACCTGATTTGACATGCAGTCAGAAACACACAGCACCGTGTTCTACATTCCGCTTCCCAAGATTTTCAGGTGCATATGTTGCCGAGTGCTCAGACTGAGCCGAAGCTTAGCTGGCAGCACTCATCAGCGGGCGATTTAAGAGCTAAGCTGGAAACAGGAAGTGTAGGAAGAGAAAAGAAGGTGGAGGATTTCGAGACGGGGAAAGTGTCAAGATGAAGAGGCAGGGGAGAAAGAAAAAGTGGTGCAGGTGAGAGCTGGAGGTGAGGTGGTGGAGACGTAGGAAGCGGTGGCGGTGGAGTGGAGAGTTAAGGAAGGACAAAGGAAGAAGGGGGTATTTCACGGGTCATGTATTGTTAATGAGAAGTTCTTCACCATGCAGATCCTGTTTCACTGCAGACCAAAAGAGAGAGCAGCCTTGATGGAGCGACTGATGGACAGATAGATGTGATGGGAGGAAGCTCCCTAGGAAACCATTTAATCTGACCCCGGAAGTCAGCGGTTTTTCACTGTAATTCCACCTTTTTCTTTGCAGAGAAACCATTAAAAGGAAGGACTTTCTATCAATGGCAGGGGAAACTGAGGCAAACATGGATTCTAAATACTGTACTGACGGCATGTGGGGGGATTTTATTACAAAAATGCCATCTATCCGTTTCAGGAACACAAGATTATCTGCTGTAAACTGTTCAATATGTTGAATGTATTTCAGGTATCAGATCTCACTGCAAAATATTGTGGAGAAGGCAATAACTTCACCTTCGGTAATAACATTAAGGGCTTTATTTTGATGGCATCAATCATTCGGTAAGACCGGGGGGTTTTCAAAATGTCTCATTTTGAAACCTGACTCCTCATGCAGACGGGATGTTATTTCTAATTTCTTTTTATAAACACAATTCGTTCCTGTAAGTCTGGACGCAGATGTTTTTCCTATAATCCATGTAGCCAACCAGAGCGTAGTTGCATATGTTAGAACACGACAGAGAAAACAGACTAAAACAGACATATTTAGAGAAGTTAAAGGGGTAATGGAAATAATAATAATAATGTCATATCCAGACTTGATTCACTTTCTGATTTCTTGCTTTCGAAATGTGTGTCACAGGAACAAACTGATTTGTACCTTGACTGCCACCAGTATCTTCTCCTGGTCAGGGGAGAGGTTGTAACACTCGGCCAGGAAGACTTTTCCAAATGCACCCTCTCCCAGCTCTCTCTTCAGGACGATGTTGTGTCTCTTAATGTGCTGGACGACTGTTGAACAAGGAGAGACGGAGAAAGCATAGTTTGGTCATTTTGGTTTAGAGGCATTGCACATCTGACGAGATCACAAACAGCTTCAGGTCTAGAAACACTACATCTTATATTACGTAAAGTAGTTTTTTGTTCTTTATTGTGTCTGTCTGTGTGACAAAGCTACAATTACACCACTGACCATAATTACAAGTTTACAATTTTGCCGTGTAAATCAGATATTTATGGTATACTAGATGTAGGAACTGTGTAATTAAAAATACAACAACAATCATGACTAGGTATCGTATTAAGCATAAATAGTTATAGGTCTGCGTTGGCTCCAGTTTATGACTATATATATCATACATAACTTCATTATATTATAGATTTTTCTCCTCAAATGACAACAGGAACCTTTCACTTGCTTTCTGCTGCAGCCCCATTTCTCTCCGTATCCTTATTCCTGAAGAATACATTATAATAAACCCCTGGAGTGTGCTTGTAATTAACCTTCCATTTATTTTTTTTAATGAAGTATTTGCTCCTAAACACTGTAATAATGATATGGTATGAGGGTCTATAATATGACTTACTGGTCTTCTTTGCTTCTTTACATGTGTTGCTAACACCAGGTTTCTGACTGTGGCCCAACCAATTTATTTGTACCTTTAGTCACGCAACAAATCAACCATGTTAATTATAGGCTCTGTGTCACTGTTGGTTTTTCTTCTCCTTTTTTATTTTGCACAAAAGCACGGCTGCAGGGTGTGCTGAGTTTATCAAGGAACCACTGGCTGCATTTGAAGAGTGGGAAAGATGTCAAAGCGTAGCCTTTGGTTTCTGTCACAATACAAACAAGCGATGCAGCGCTTGTCTTGGGGGCATCTTATCTCACCTCAGCCAATTTAATTTTTATGCAGAAAACTGGTTGAGGCGAGGCGGTTATGTAACATTGCATATTTAAGGACACTGCACTTAATACATCATAGAAATGCTACAGTAAACCACAGCTTCTCTCCATTCAGTTTTTTTCAGTCTTTCTTTGTTTCATGTACATAATCTCTTCCTGCCTCCTGCTCACCCACAGCTGGATCAGAGTTGACAACCCTGCTCCCCGTTGCTTAGTAACTCGTGACTCCTTGCCAACTGATTGCTAGAAAATTTGGCATCTCACCGCGCTCATAATTCAAGGTATTATACTACGGAATGATTAACAGCATGGTGCCCTTACTATAACCTAGTTAAGCCCTGTCTTTTGACTGTGGGCCAGATGTGCAACTGTCTGTGCGCATGGGAACACGTACGGTTATCCTCTGATGCATGCGCGTATTGTGTAAGCCTTGAACACACACACACTATCTTTCTCTCTCTCTCTCACACACACATACACACACACACACACACAGAGGACACCCATAGCTGAGATTTATGTGTGATGTGATTAAGAGGCGCATTTGAAGAAAAGCTGTCCACTCAGAATATCACATTAAAGCCTAGCTAGACTCTCAGAAGGAGCTGCATCGATCTACACTGTGAGCTACTGAGGTCCACCATAACCCAATATTGTACTGGCAGACAAGGAGACAGACAGAGAGAGAGAGAAAGAAAGATAAACCCAGCTAGTCTACATCAGATATACAAAAGAATCTAATGCTGGATGCAGACGACACAATATTTCTGTCTGATAAGATGTTGTCTGCGTCAGATTAGTGAGTTATAGACATAAATTCTTGCTGTGAACATACTGAGACACGTGACAAACTACACATTGTCACTGACCAATCATACACTATCCTTTACGCTGGGGGCCCACTATCGAGAACATGAATAAAACTGGCTACCTTGTGGTTGGAAAAGCCCGTGTTTAGGTCGCATGGATAGGTTAGTACGCCTCGTACCCTTAACACTTTGGAAAAGAAACAGAAAAGAAATAAAATCTGGCGTGCTAGTCTTTTTTGGAGACATTGTGAGGGATCCCAGATGCACCATGGTTTACTGTTGATTATGGCACACTACACAAGGCAGAAATGAAGCCTTACGTCTCTGTGGTCTGGATATTTCTGTTTAGTCTGAAGCTGGTAAGTCTCTCTGTGAGACCAAGGGCCTACCAGCACTAATGTTTTGCATTTTGGTTGTTACCATCTTAGTTTTTATGGAGCCAGAAATGACTGAACATCTGGATGAGAGAGAGAAGCTGGAGAGCAGCACCGTAGACGGCCATAAGGTAGCCACTTTTCAGTTCAATCGTAGCCATGCTGTAATGCACACCAAGCATTATCGTCTATTTCACTCCGGCCCTATAATTTACTAAATGAGCGTCACCTTGTGCCGATGCAGACGTTGAAACTAGCGATTAAGACCATAAACTCATTAGGACAATGATTACCAAGATAAAAAAAATCATCTAAGTGTCATTTTCTCTGAGGCTTGGCGCCCAGCGGTGTCACCCGCTGCTGACTACGTTTGAGTTCTACGTTCTACAACATCCTCAGACCCAAAGGCAACAACCACTTAGTTTATAAGCTCTACATGAGCGCCACTGCAGGCTTTGTACAGCTACATATCCACCTCTCTCCTTGAGAGTACACATAGCAATGTTTTAAACAGAGAGATTTCAATGATTTAAGTTTCCTTCTTTGTGTTGCATGGTTAAGTAAAGGCGTGAAATGATAATAGTTTAAACAAAACATGTTCCTAAATCACATCTGACGTTTTAATATTAGACTCAAATGATTTCTCTAAGGGCCTAAAGACCAGAGGTAACAAAGAGTGTACTGTATACTAGCAGGAAATACTTTAGACTACACTTTTTGGAAAATAATTCATATTTGAAAAGAAAATCCACGTGTTATCATTTTTCTTTTTTACAAATCAAATCAGCAGCATATAGACATAATGTTTAATGTTGCGTACAGACTGCAGGGGCGTCTGTGTAAAGAAAAGCCAAGCGCGTCTATCAGTTCTGTTATTTACTATCCACTCCTCGTAACACTAAGCCTCAAAAAACAGCTGCAGCGGGTCCCGATCACCACACCTCCCATGCACCAGCAGCACACCACCGTCACCACAATACAGCTACCCACCATTTAACCAGCTAATTACCTC
This sequence comes from Planiliza haematocheilus, assembly GCA_005024645.1. Taxonomy (NCBI): domain Eukaryota; kingdom Metazoa; phylum Chordata; class Actinopteri; order Mugiliformes; family Mugilidae; genus Planiliza; species Planiliza haematocheilus. The sequence continues at coordinate 2,939,959 of SRSE01001388.1, read as the reverse complement.
ACCGCACCGCTTCCTGCTGCGGTTGTATAATAAGCATTCACCCATGAAAACGCCTCGCACCACTTCTCCTTAATTAACGCCCTCAAATAGCAAATAAATTGATGTGTGCGGACCAATGCTTCCCCTTTTTTTTCCTTTTTGTCTGTAGCGTGACGATTTGTGGCGTTCTCACAGCGTTCCTTGCTCATCTCTATGTCACATTTTGGGATTTGTTGGAACACTGGATTCATGTATTCAAGGATTTGTCACAATCGCTGCGCACAGCAATCAAGAACTTAATTGAGTTATTTTATTTCTTATGGCCATATATCACTATCTTGCGTTTGACAAGTTGACACTCCCTTTTTCATCCTTCTCTCATTATTAATCTGTATCTCCATGTGCAGTGCTACACATCACTCTCTTCTGCTCGATCGGTATCCTTAATTAAGATCTGCTGAAATGTTATTCCCCCATTTACCAAATGTTACACACTTATTCTCTGATTTCTTCCCCCCCTAATTCCCTACACGTTTTCCGTGCTTATCATATCATCACTTATTTTCCCTCATTTAGCATCTCTCTATCGATTCTCATTATCTCCATCCCCTTATTTAGCATCCCTCCCCTCCATCATTTATTCCTCCCCATTGTGATTCCCCTCAGCTGCTAAACCAGATCAGATTCTGATCAACACCGTCTAAACATTAACATCTAGAGACAGGTTCTTCCCCCGTTCTGGTGCTCCATTTGTCTTCCCTCCGTCAATTGTTTATGACAGGGCTTACAACATTAACATAAAGAGGAGTGATATTTCCCATCAGCCACCTCGTCTTCCCTCCTTTCCCATCAGTTTTGCTCCAATCTTTCTCCCTACAGACTCCTCCTTCACACCTATCCTCTGTAATCAGCATCCTATAAACGGCAGAAGAAATGAATGTCTCGGGACATAATTGTTCCCTGTCTGCCATCTGCCTCTTCTTCCACTCCTCCTTGTCTCATCTTCCCAGAATTCTTTCCATGACCCTGGATCCCGACATAAAACAGCTTGAACAGCTTGGAAATTGCGAGTTTGGTTGTCTGAACCGAGCAATACACCATAGGTCAAAGACACAATCATGCTAAACAGATGCTGTGAGAGGAGAGGACCAATCAGAAACGTCAAACCTTCTCTCCGTCAAATTCCTCACACAATTCATGTCATGACTTTTTTTTTTTTCCCCTCCCCTGTTGTTTTTCCCCTTAGCGTCTTCCAGTCAGTCACCATTCCCAACTACATGCCCTCCTGCCAAGAGGCGTAGCTAATTGTGACCTACATTTTTGGTGTAAGCTCATGTGTCTGAGAGTTTTGAAAATATACTGTACGCGCTGGCTGACTTCTGAAGAACATTTTCCAGAACGATATTAATCCTCATTCCCTTGATGCAACACAATATAAAAGCCCAGAAGATCTGCAGTGGAAGAATTGAGAGATACTGCACACAAAGCCAATGGGATGGTGTAACGTAACAATCTCTATTTAACTTGTAGGCTACTACTGAGGCCTCACACATTTTAAGGTATGTTTATATCCTACTCTGCTGTATTGCACAGCCCTTTACAATTTTACATATGGAAAATATTAGTATAATTAGATGAAAGAGACTAAATTGGGCATGTAATCTGAGCTAGCAGCCAGTTAACTTGAAGTAGCATGAAGACAGGAAAACAGTTGGCTCCCACAACGTTTTTGTGCTTAAATAAATAAACAATAAAACCAGATTATTTTATTTAACATTTTGGTTTCCGGTATTAATGTAAAGTAAGATCTATTTGAGGTGCTGGTAGTGATGTTGTGTTTCCATTTGATTGAGTCAGCCTTTACAGTAAGCTAAGCTAACTTCTGTCGTCACTCTGAGATAGTAGTCAGCTAAGCTTACTTCACGTTTACTGCAAATATTCTCATCATAGTCCCAGCAAGAGATTATACAAAAGCAATAAATGTTAAGCCAGGGATTTGTAGTGCATAAAACTGCACATAAAACTTGCATTTAGCCAACATTTTTGAAATTGGCCTACGAAATAATTTCACAAATAAGTTTTCTGGAAAGATGCAGATGGTATTTGGTAAACTGGAGACAAAGCGTTCCAATCAATTTAAACTTGAACAGCTTTCTTAATAAATCAAAATGAAACATCAAAATAATTAAACACAAATGGAAGACAGGTTTTGGGACTCATAACCTCATAAACTCATAACCTGGCTATGTGCTGTACATGCCAAAAGCTTTTGCATGCATTTTACTTCATTTTCCTTAATAATACATGTTACATGCCTTCCAACAATGTTAACTCATCTGGTGTTATTATTGTTAATGAGGTACTCACTCGGAAAGAAAGCTGCGCAGCTGAAACCTTGCAACACAGCTAACATTTCCCGTAATTACACGTGGATCCATTGTCTCTGCAGAGTAATTGTTGCTTTATTGCTGCCAGGAAAAAGCCCGTGTAATCATTTAAGTAGGAGCATGTACCTGCTACTGATTCCTGCATTTGATATTCTAGGACACAGGCGGGTTAAGGACACTGTTTAAAAAGAGTTCAGTTTTTGGCACACAACTTCGTGTCACTTTGCCAAACTGTCTCCATCAAAGGCTATTGTACCAGCCTGAAAAGGCAGGATGCCAAATAATCGTTCAGATACTTTCAGTATTCATGCTTCTTGTCTGTGAGTCAAAGAGGCACACAGAGTAATAGTTGTAATGACTGTAATACATTAAAAACACACACGCAGGCACACGCGCATTCACAGCAGTCGGCCATCGACTTCATTGATCCTCTGCGTTTTCATTCTTGTCTTTAGGCTGTAAATCCAAGTCAGTACTTTAGTTATATCACAGCACTGAGGAGGTCATCGCCCAGTTCACCATTACTAAACCTCCTAAACCTTGCTCTCAACAAAAAGAATGCACACACACATGTGCACGTCCATAATTTACTGCAACACAAGGCCAAAGCCTGAAGAGGCTTTTATTACTTGTCAATAATCATAATGTCATGTTGATGGGCCAGATCAATATCTCTGTGTGCTCTCTGTCTGTCTATTTGCCTGTTGTCTCTCTCTCTCTCTCCCTCTCTCCTGTTTACCTCTTTTATTTGTGGCTAACATTTGCCTCTTTCTCTGCTCCCTTTCGCTTCTCTTTGCAGAATTAGAGGTTTACACACGTTTCAGTTCAAGCCATTATATTTTTGCTTAGTTTCTGGTAATATATGTGTATGAGTCACACATATGAGTCTCAAATTTATGAATGCACACACAGCATCAGCTCCAAGGTCATTGTTGCGACAGCATGGAAACATGTTGCCACGGTAACTGCTGTGTACCACACACGTACATGCTTTCACTGTTGTTGCTTTTAGGTTAAAGCAACAACAATAAAGAAGAGTGAAAACCTGCGACTTACACGTGTCAGTCTTGAGCAGGCTGTTCGTGCTCCTGAAGTACTGCGGGTTTTCTATCACTGGGATCTTGGTCATGCCAATGATCACCGCGTCGGGGCCCATCTCTGAGGAGGAAGGGGTGTTGCTACCGTTGGAGACGTGGTGGAGAGGAGAGGCCGAGTCATCATCGTTGCTGATCACCGAGGAAGGTCCTATGAGAGAAGAGAGTCGGGGATAAGCAGTGTGAGAGGAGAAGTAATTAAAGTATTAAGCTGTTACTGGCAGGCATCGAGGAGATGAGAGCCCACACACCTTTCCTGTGTCGTAAATCGGTCGGGGGATGGGTGACTAACACTTTTTTGTAACTCTGACAACAGACGATCCAAAATTTACACAGCAACTGTGAAATCGGTGTGTGTAGGTGAGAAAGCAAGCAGGATTTCAATTTCTCTGCCAAGCACTACTATTTAGTAACTTTCTGTGCACAAACAAGTTGAGCAAACAAGCGAAAGAAAGCGAAAGAAAGCGAAAGAAAGCACTTTCAAGCGCCTGAAAGTGGGCGCTATTATCCTTATTTGTACCATTATCAAGTCTCAACCCCTTGCTGTGGCCATATAGGCTTTTTATCATGCCTCGGACTGTGTCTGTTAAGAACAGCCACAAACATGTTTGCTGTCCGACATAACTGGATGACACACGGTTCAAACTACTTTGTTTCTGTGAGCACTAAGTCGAGTTTTTATTTTCCTTGCCCTAAAAGCCAAACGGCTTCCAAGGACGTCTTCCCAGATGCTTCTGTGCAACAAACCATTAGACACAACAGGTAAGGAGATGTGTTACATCCTTACCAGATTACTTGGCGATCATCACTAGAAAAGATAAAGTTATGACCTACCATTGAGGACTAAAATCATCCTTTCTGTTGTGCAGTGAGTTTTTAATGCACATTAAATGAACATTAAACTCATGGAACTGGATTTCCTAGATCATATTTCCTGTCTTGCTGACCTTCCACACCCTGCCTAAACTTTTTGGTAGGTAGGAGGTGCATCCGTTGGGGAACTGCATGGGCCTGACTGCCGACACATCTTGATGTGCAGCAGCAGTGTTGCGGATTAAATGAGGACAAAGGTCCTTTGTTAAAACTGGAAGTGTTACTTCAGGAAATACGGATGAGTGGCAGAAGCAGCAGCTCTTGTAGAGTTATCTTCGTTCATCTTGTTCGACTCAGAGCAAATCTGCACATTTCTGCATGTGGAAAATGAGCGACTAAGCCTGTAAGTGTCCAATTAGAGGACACGGCTAGGAGAATACCACCAGGTACTTCATCAGGAGTGGTTGTTGTCTCGTTTAAATGTGTTTTTGTGTGTGTGTCTGCAACATTTAATGATGCATTAAAGTGCATTTCTACACAGCTGGCGGTTAACCTACATGGAAGAAATCTAGGAACCTGGTGCAGTAAACCGATCCAGATTCAGTGACGCTGCTATTACATGGCACAAGAAATGTCTCAGGAGAATAAGCTCTTCTATATGAAAACTCATGCGGCAGCAACATGAAGTCACTAAAAATAGAAGAGAGGTGAGGTGGCATGAGTCAGACGCTGAGCCCAGCCTGTTACAGAAATATGTTTTGTTTTCGCCACAGACTGGAGCAGTTATTAGTTTTTAATTAAGACAGTCCATGAAGGCTGTCAGCTAGAGTAAACTCTTATGACACTGCTGCTCGTTTTCTGCATCTGTAGACCCCATGCCAAAGTAAACAATATATTTTTCCTCTTTTTACTTTTATTTTCCCAGGAAGACTCCCTGTAATCATTAAATAGCAGCTTTATTTGAAAGTGCATGCGTCAGTGTTCACGCTCTGGGTTTGTTAGCATCCTTCCTGCCCTGTAACAGTAACCCCGCCTCTCGCTACTTGAGGTTAATGTACGACCTTAAATGACTAAATACGATGTTTTAAAAGTAACAATATCCACATGGAAAAGCATCTGTGGTCACTGTAGTTGTTCCTCCTGACCTTTTACTAATGCAATTTGAAATCAAATATTGGGGAGCAAAATCCATAGATAGTCCTTGCTTTGTGTCGATACACACTTCAAAGTTTTAGCAGCATAAGCTACAAATTTCAACTCTGTATCTTCTAACGTCGAGGTCTTTATAATAAAGTCCCCAAAGCCTGCTGTCTACACCGTGTAATGGAAATGTTGTGCTAAAAACTTTCTGATATCCATTTGATATTTGTGATGCAGAATATGATATATTTTATATTCCATGGATTTCATATCACATCACACTTATCGAATCAAAAATCGCTTTTGCACGCAGTGATTTTTGGCCATTTACAAAGAGGTGAGTGTTTAAGGCAAACTTGAGTCTACTCTCAGTCTGATTGCATATCATTTAAAGTCATCGCTTCTTACATTATTAAAACAACAACTGTCTGTGAAGTAAAATTCAAATGAGAACCAGTACTCCACACTGCTGTGCATTGCTATCCGGAGAGCCAGAGCAACTTCCTAGAAAGAGTGGGAAATTAATCACAGTTCACAATACCCTCCACTGGGTAATGGTTGTTCTTCAACAAAGATATACTGGGCCAAAATGATTGCCGTGGGAGAAGCAAAGTGTTAAGAGTCATCTGTTGTAAAAGATCTGCTGTTGACAATGAAATTAAAGGACGCACAGTTAACAGCGATTAACATATTTGTTGCTTAGCATCACATTCTTCTTTGCTCTGATTGGTTGTAGGACAATCCAGTTGCATGCAGCTGTGTTATTCTTTCTTGATGTTAGCTGACACACCAAGATGAAATCCAAATGGAGTATTACCAGACCGTTATGAATCAAGTCTGGCTTTGTGAGAGCTACAACTTCCAGTCACTCTGCGCTCAGTGTTTTTGGTAGTTTTTACTTTAAGATCTCCCAGAAAATACTTTGGGGTTCACCTCAGTCAATGGTTCACGTGTACCAACTCTCAAAGTTTGCCAAAGTGGAATTGGTCCCAGTGGGCATTCATGTTTTTTAGCAACCACATATAGACTTTGTGTGTTTGTAAGTCTGCCGTTCATGACTACATTTTGCATCACATGCCGTCTCCACTCTCAGCTGATGACAAAACATTAGGGAGAGGAAGAGATTCCAGAGGCAACGCACAAAATATCTTAATGATAACCAGCAATGCTTGTAAATTACACTGTATTAATCAGGGATGTGAAGAGGTGAGCAAATTACTGCTTTTCATTGCCCTACAAGTGCGGTCATAAAAGCTGGTGAGTGATTGTCTACTTCATGATTCTGGGTCTGTAATATCATCTTATTTATGCCTCTTCTCTAAATTATGGGTGTGAGTGATAAAACATGCATGTGCAATTGTCTGCGTGCGTGTAAGGCTGCTGTAAGGAGCGTGACTGGATGCTTCCATCCACTCACTCCTGGTCTTGCATTGGCTCTTCAGCCTCGTGTCAGCTTCAGAAAAACAACACCAGAGACATGTTCAAGCACGGCTGTCATCGTAGACACACAAACACGCAGGTCGGGGATGTGAACGTTCCTTTCTTCTTTCAGACCTGAGCACCAGGCGAGAAATATTGTATTATGAATTGAGATTAATTTCCCATGAGCACAGCGTACAACACACGCTCTCCCCTCTCTCATGTGGTCGTCCCTGCTGAATTATCATACTGGTTGACATCATTCATTTCCTCTGTCCCTGGCCTCATATCAGACTCTAGTGCTGTTGACAGGGCTAGATTGAGAAGGTGAGGCTGCGAGAGTTTGTGTGTGTCTGAGCAGGAGAGAGTCTGAAGCGGCCCGGGATGTGTGCGTCTGTGACTCATGTGAGGAATGAAAAGGCCTTGAGAGAGAAAAAGAATGAGAGCGAGCACAATGGTTTGTTTTTCTGTGTGTGGAAACTTGCAAAATGTGTGTGTGTGTGTGCGCTTGGTGTGATGTCTGGCAGCATCTTTCTGTGTCCAGAAACACACACAGACTTGTATGCTAATGTGTTCAGTAAACGGGCCCCGAAGAGCGAAAGATGAAGAACAACTCGTTTTAAACTTATTGCTCTGGGATCAAATACTTTTCGCACAGTTCATAAATTCTTCAATTACAATAACCACTAAACGTCAAATTGTCATGTCATGTAGTGAAATATTATACTTCTTAATGTATAATAACAGAAACGTACAAATCACCAAATTAGAATTTAAACAAGCGAAGTGGAACAAAAGATTATTTCACGCTGAAAACTCAAATCGCAGCGTCACAGTCAAAGAGCCACAGGCTGGATCGCTTTTGTTAATTCAATGAAAAATAAATGAATAAATAAAACAATAGCTTTGAACAGAGCTTTCGGGGTAGCTCAATCATTTAAGTCTTTGTAGAAGGAAACCTTCACTATAATGTTCACCACCAACAAAATGAAATAAATGGATATCGGTTATCTTGCTTTGTTCAAAACTCCAAGGACACCGTAGTAAGTGGAAATGTTTGATTTCCATCTGTGCCTCAAGGTCAAAGATAGTGACTGGTAAAAATTGTATTAAACAGAGGCAGGTTCTACCATTTTGTTTCCTCTTTTAAACCGTTATGAAATCAGAAGCAGACATTTTGTCACGACGCGGCACCAACGCGCTTAGACATGGCTTCTATGCAAGAGACAGAATCGCATTGAAAAACTCAAACGATAAAGAAAAAATAATAATGTGAATGTGCAATAATTCACACAGTAATTATCATAACAACGTGCAAAACAAATAAGTGCAATAATTTCATGTGACATTCAGTAACACTTATAATTAAGTGTGAATGGGACTGTTATGTCATGTTAGTGTTTTATATTTTGCACAAATTCTAGTTTTTTACATTTCCTTTGTCTTTTCGTTTACTTATTTTTATTCCAGTACTTCTACATCACCTAAACTTTGTTTTACTTGTGCAATAACAATAAAGACATTCTATTCTATTCTATTCTATTCTATTCTTCCACATTGTCCACCGTTTATCTAAACATAACAAAGGGAAAAACAAAATGACGCACACAAGAGCGCAGGTTATTGTCTGTCAGTGGGTGTGTGTTTGTGTTGGGAGGAGAAGATCATTAACGCAGAGAGGTCTCAGGGTCAGATCGTTATAAATACCGTTAAGCTGAGGGCCGCCGGGAGCCTGCATGCGTTTGTGTGTGAGACGTGTAGAAAGGGAGAGGTGGCAGCAGGTCCACTGGGAGTGACGGGGTAAAAAAAAGGGGGGAGGGGGAGAGAGGGAGATGGACAGCAGAGGTGAAGGTGTAAGTGGGGTCAGGTCAAGACCCAACACTGTTAATAGACACGGAACTGGTGTTTAAATCTGAGCTCCTCGCGGCGTGGAGGGGGGAAACCTGGGTTAACAGTCAATAAATTACAATGTCTCGTCTTCAAAGTTCAGGTCATGGCTGAGAAGAGGGTGGCAGATGGGCGATGAAAACTGCCAGTCAATATGTCACTGTTCTCAAGTTTATATATCTCCTTAACAACAGACAAAGGCTCTCTTTTGTGACTTTCTAGGTTCTTGAGGCAGCTGTGGTGCGAAACGATTGTAGTGGCTTCAGAGGAAAGAGAGATTTTGGTTTGAGCTGTAGAAATGTTTCAAAGGCAGAGCTGGTTTACTTCAACTTGGGACTAATCTGTGATGTTTTTTTTTCTTCCATCATCAAGTATCTATTATTTATAACTGGGAGAGAAACACCAAAAACATTCATTCTTCTGTAGCTGCTTGTCCTCTGGAGGGTCTCTGGAGGGGGCTGAAGCTTATCCCAGCTCTCATTGTGCAAGAGGCGGGGTACACCGGACAGGTCGCCAGTCTAGGGAGACAGACAACCAGTCTCACACCTACGGCCAATTTAGAATCGCCAGTTAAACTAATGAGCATGTCTTTGGACGTTGGGAGGAAGCAGAGGGACCCGGAAAGGTCCCACGCAGACATGGGGAGAACATGCAAACCTTCTTGCTGTGAGGCATCAGTGCTAACCACCACACCGAAAACAACAAATGAGTCGGATCATATCAAGACTTTAGAGATTATTAACAGCTGAATGCTGACAATAAACATTTTGGATGATACTTGAACGACTTGCCACTGTTCACCACTCCAAAAAAGGTTTTCCTCGTTGTCTTTCATACTGGATGCAGATTTTATACATAAACTCATTTGATAGTTGGATCATTTTTGTTGCTCGTGCCTTCCTGAGCAGGCCTCGCCCGTCCGTGTTCAAGCTGAGAAAAGAAGATGACAGCTGGGCACCTCCGGCTGATGAAGGAGAAACAGGGGGAGGGAGGGGCTTTAAAAATTTAAGGAAGTGTGTCAGTGGATCCAAAATTAGTACACGCCCCCCAGTGCTGGATGAGTCATCAATGTTTCAAAATAGTTTCTCAGGAAATGCTACTCATAAACTACTAACTAATTAACTTATAAGAGTGATACTTTAGTCATTGTTGGGCTTACAGGTGGCATGTAGAACGAGGCGTTTCGTATTTAACATAAAAAGCGATTTCATCAGAACTTCAATGTCCTTTGTGCCCATTCTAAATACCCTTTAATTATGTTATTCCCAAAACTCATTTGGAAAGTGCAATGTTACAATTACCAAAGGCAACAGTTACCAAAAAAGGGAACTCATCACCCGGATTTAAATTCGCCTCTAGGTGTAATTCACCGTTGCGGTTCATCTCATTCTTGATCCAATTTGTGTACGAACAAATGTCCCCGCGTCGAGTTTAACAGCTGTTTCTGTCAAGGAAGGACGGGCAGTGCTGCCTTCCAATCAGAAAACACGGCATGAATAATGACAGTGTTAAATTAATGACCTCCAGTCCGCAGCGCCTGCTTCATTAGAGCTTTATGTTGAGTGCTGGAAATCAGACGGTTGGCGAAACTGAGCAGATGTGTTCTGTCATCGTGCCGTAGTTACACAGAGTTGTCGGGAAAGCAGAAAAAAAAATGTGTGAAAAGTAGACATGGAAATTCTTGTACTCTTCTTATCCCTTTGGTTTTCAAACAGGACAAGAAAAGGTAGTAGAAATTAACTGTAATTCAGCCAATATACTGAAGAACTCTTTATTTCCATCGCTGCAATGAAAGCTGGGATGACTGAGCCAGTGATTATGAGTCAGACATCATCTTATAAAGCTCTGACTTCGTCCACGTGTCCATTCTTTAGCTCTTTACACGGCTGCTGTGACACCGGTCTTGCTGTGGCAGCCTGAGGTTCTAGGATCCCGAGTGGAGCAGGAGTTTTATGGCGGCAGCCTACACTAAAGTTGAGTTAAAACGATGACGGTGAGTGACTGTATTGATCTCTCTTGGGCTCTCTGGGTACACCTCAGACAAACTGAAGCCATTTACTGCTGCTTGTTGCCCAGGGCGATAGATGTAGAAAGGCTATTACGGGATTTAAGGACATGAGGGCCTGTCAGTCACTCTGTTAAAGCAGCTCGGTTGTCTCAAGCCCAGGAGAGGAACGGCAGGAACAGTTGTTAGCAGATAATGGTGGATTTCGTGATTTGAGATGACTGGCGGCTGTCGTTGAGGCCAGACTGACTAAAATATGGGGTTCAGATACACTTGGTGATGATTGACAACCTAGATAAAGGTAAAATTTGGTATAAAAAAACATCTAATTGAGAATGAAACGTCTCTGTACTTATATCCATCTCTTTTCCTCCATATCGGGTGGAGCTGCTCACTAAATATCATAAACCAGGCAGGCACAAATGCATGACTACAGTCAGATCACTGATTTAAAAAAAAAAAACAAATTTAAAAGCCAGGAAAATCCACCATTTAAACCTTCTGAGTCTGTCTCTTTTGGATGTTACGTCTAAGCCGCCAGAGGAGCCATCGCTCAGGCTCAGACACCTCTGACCCCCGAAGGCCTCTGCGACCTCTTAAGCCTCTTCACAATACACACCAGCACACGCTCACACACGACCGGTAACGTGAGCCCTTTGGTCTCTAAACTGCGCTGTCACCCTGCTGAACACAGGAAGTCATCTATCGATCCAGGAGGAAGAGGGATGGGGAGATGCAGTTGAGGGAGACGTGCAGAGGGGAAGGAGGAGGAAGTTTAATGTGTAAGAGGAGAGGAGCTGCAGACTCACTGAGTGGTTAACGGAAAGACAAACAAACAGAGAAAAGGAAGCTTACTTTTCTCAGTCATGAGCGTGCCGAGTTCTCCTCACTGGTCTAAAGTAGAACAGGGTGGAAGAGAGGGATGGATGTAGAAGGTGACGCCACATATCCACGTGCAGATTTAGGATTTATAGCTTTATAACACTGTGAGGACAGCCTGAAGCCGGCCTTAGGCAGATGGGTCCGTCCACGTGAGCTTGGTTCTGCTAAAGGTTTCTTTCAATTAAAAGGGAGTTTTTCCTTATCACCATTGCCTTCAGGCTTGCTCTGGGGCTTTCGGGCCCGGTTTTCTAAAGCGTCTTGTATTGTTATTGACACTATATAAATAAAATTGAATTGACAGAAATTGAACAGACACTTCTTTCGTAAATATCAATTAATTCTGCTCGAACCACAAGCCCACAGTCCTGCAGAAAATAATACTGACACACACAAATAACACTGCATTTCTCAAATTTGCCTATTTGATTATACATCATCATAAAAAACATCCTGGATTTCAGTCTTTAAAGGACTTTTGTTCCACGCACAAGCTTCATAATCGAAGACTTTAACCAACATCTTGTTTTTTTGCAGCCAACAGCAGGCGATAACCAAAGAGATTGGGTGTTTAATGAAAGATGCTGTCACAGATCACAAATCCTGGGATCTCCACAAAGTTTCTGCTTGACAAAATACCAGAAATGATGATTGATCGCTAACTAGGATTGTTATTGTTTTCTCTGTCTTGTCTAATCAGTGACTCACTGCGGCTCTCTATACGTAGGCAGACGTTTGTGTGTCATTTCAGTGGCAGCTAAAGTGAGAAAAAGAGACTAGAAAGGATAAACTAGATAAAAGAATAGATGGTATGAGGCAGACGGAGAACGGTTCATAAAGAGAGCGAGACGGATACAGTAGGACACAGAAGATGGATACAATTTCCTTTACGCTGCAGTAAACGTCCATATGAATCTGCCTGTACAAGCCAAAATCCTCCTCCTCCTCCTCCTCCTCCTCCTCCTCCTCCTCCTCCTCCTCGGCCTAATGCGGAGGCCTATCACATTCCCCTCTTCTCTGTACCGACCACCGGTAAAAATAGACATTTCCTCGTCTCTCGCCATCTCTGTGCTTGTGTCTCCTTTCTCATCTCCATGCATGCGTCTACCACCTTGCATTCTTTCGTCATCCTCCGCGTCGCTTCCCCACGTCTTCCTCTCTCTCTCTCTCTCTCTCTCTCTCTCTCTCTCTTCCTTTCTTCTAACCGCCTTGGTTTGATCTTTTCTATTTATAATATTCAACCCACATTCACCTTCTCATGTGACGCACTGGAAGACCAGTTCCTCTTACTTAAAGCACTCTGTGGTGGTCAGACATGTGGAAATTCAAGTGGGGAAAAAGGGGAGGCTGTGTGTGTCGTGTTTCCAGTTTTTGCAATATCAATCCAGCAGAGCAGGAAACTGCCGTCAAACATCTGGTCAGTGTGGAGAAGCAAAAATATACTCAAGCCTTAATTAACCCGAATTTGATACATGGAAAAAAACCTGAATATTAAATCAATGATGAATGAAAAATACATCTTAATAACTCTTAAATGCTTAATCTGACTCAACTGTTAACACAACAATTTCTTTGCAGATTAAGATTTCTTACAAAATATGGTGCACTGTTAGGGACTGAACCATTGTACTATGCATTAACTTGCAAAATCCACTTTTTACAGTCTATGTTGATTCATCCAATGATATATTTACAGTAGTGGAATATGTATTCATGCAAGAACCAATGTAAACATGGATCCTCTACAAGTAAAGCGCCGTCATACAAACCTTAAAAGCAAGATACTAGCAGCAAAGTGTAGATTCAAAAAGTAAAGGTACTTTAGAGTACAATGTCGCAGTTACTGTTATTATTAGATTGCTACCAAGGCATCAGTGAGTGAAGCACTTCAGTCCTGCTATTTCTCTGGTCTTGCTGCATGTGAGAACACAAATGTTCAAATCACTCGGACGGCAAATGGACTTTATCCCGCCAGCTCCCCTGTTGTGATAACAACTTCACAGTGAGTGTAGCTCCTTCGTACTCTTACTTCTGCTCGCCTTTATACTGGTTTCCACACTCTCGTCGATGTTGCACATACGTTGAAGTGCGTGTCTGTCTGTTGTCTGCTGCCCATGTGAAAATTGCTTCAGCTACAATAGACTGTTGCAGCTGGACCACGTGGAGGTGGTTCCATCTTCCACATGATTTCACACCTTGCCGGGAGTGTTTTGCAAAAAGGTGCTATATTTTTAAAATTGACTGCACGCTCTGCTTGCATGCTCTGCTTCCCTGTTAGCTCCCTCTGCTTTGTGCAGCTTAATGGGACTTCAAAACTTGACTGGACCGTATTTTCAGCCCAGCAGAAGGCCGCTTCTGGGACGCATCTGAAACCGTGCTGTATCTTTTAAATGAGGAGTCAGTTTTCTGAATCTTACTTTGAATGATTTGATATGCTTCTTAAATTTTGGTAATATGACTTTTATTGTTTTGTTTTGTTGAACATTTTCTTGAATGTGATATTGCTGCTTTAACTCGAGTAAAGGATTTTCTGTAAATACCCTTAAACCAATCAAAGGTGTTCAAGCTGAGCCAATCTCAATCTATTGAAACTCCTAAAGGTAATGAAAAAGGTTTCCACTATTGTTAGACTGTAGGCCAGTGGGAGTTCGTCACTGACGGCAACACTCTTAAAGTTGTTAAAAATCCTTACAGTCAAACGTATGAAAAGGAAGCCTTGATGACTTGAAGTATTATTGCTGCCTACTGTTACGAGGTGTGCTGAGTCAAAGAGGAAAGTGTCGAAAAAGTGATTTGTTTAAAAAAAAAGGAGGAGGGCGTAATAGAAAATCAGGGACAGAAGAGTCACAGATATATATTCACTTACTGTGTTTGACTGAGCTCTTTGTACTGACACATAAAGGGAGACAACACAAAATACCCACTGACCCACAAACATACACCTAAAAGCTGGTTAACATTCAGATGAAAAGACACATTTAAACACGAGGGACACCAATAAATGATTTCTTTTATTGAAAAGAGAAACCCAGTCATTCTTCTCAAAAAGGAAATATCTATTTCAAAAGAGCCTTTTAAGCAGTCATAGAGAACAGCTTCTTGAATGTAGCTTTAATAGCGCTGCAACACAGTATATGGAAGGGGATCAGGCCAAAACGTCCTTGTAACCTCACATGTAGTATTTGTTTCAGTTCAGATTTGCCTTTTTGTCCTGAATATAATTACAACGAAGTAAGAAAATGGGTTTAATGATTTTGTGTTCTGATGGCTGAGAGGTAAGAGGATGATCACTGTGCAGTCCTTTAAATGTATGGCGTCGTTAAAACTGAACCGCTGCCGATGGAGAGATGATAACTGAGATACGGTGATGTACGTCTGTCACAAACATGAATGAATGAAGGCGAAACAGGCGCCTGACAACAGCTTACTTAAAGGGGAACTGCCATTTTTTACAACTTAGACCAATCGTTTACTCGTCCATATAACTTTGTTGTTTTTTGGAGTCGTTCGGAAGATATTTACATCTGCATATATCCATATAGTGGGAGTGACTGGCACGAAACTCATTTGTTTCATCAATATTTTGTTATGATATGCTAGTGCTATTCACGGTTGTGCAGCGGCTTTTTTGTCCTTTGGCCAGCTGTTCCTCTCTCTGCCTCCGCATCCTCCTTTCAACAAGCTCCTCATCGATATACCCTGGCTCACAAACGTAAGGTCCATCATAAACAAAGTTGTTGTGCACAACTTCAGAATCGGAAAAATATTCAGCCATTTTGCAAAAACCTAGCAGCAGCAAATTACCAGGTCAGGGGTTTGTAGGTCCCCAGATGGAATAGCACTAGTGTACCATAACAAAATATTGGTGAAATGAACGAGTTTCATGGCAGCGTTATTTAGAGACTGCACTTCAGTGCCCCAATCACTCCCACTACATGGATATACACAGATCTAAATATCTGACGAACGACTACAGATAAGAACAAAGTTATATGAATGAGTAAACAATGGTATTTTATGCCAGAAATAAGGTCCAGGTTGTAAAAAAACAGTAGTTCCCTTTTAAAAAAACAAAAAACAAAAAAAAACACACCAATATTACATATCAAAAGGAAATAAAAATGACAAAGAAAATAATGAAAAAAATAATAATACATTTAAAAATAACATTCAGTTCACAAACCTATTTTACTGCATGTTTCCCAGTGTTAGTATTTATTTTTATTATTATTATTTGTAACCCATAAACATATTTTTCAAGAAAACCTAAAATGTGTAATCTGATATGGTCAGAAAAGGAAATATGTACAATGTGCAAAAAACTAATATTTTTTTTTTAAAAAAGGAAAGAAATTAAACCCTAAACTGAGTGATGAGCATATTATTCTGGTTATAACAATAACTGTTAAAAGAACTGAAGTTTGACCATCAAATTCAATTAACTTAGCTTAACACAAACGACCTAGTCTGACTGAAATGGTCACAAAATGCACCTACCGCTACATGTAAAGGTCCCTAATTAACATCTGCGTGCTTCAAAAATGTCACAATACGCTACCTGTATTAATATATCTACTGTTTAGACATCTTTGAATGTCCTCAATTTTCAGTTCAGGAAAGTTTAAATACTGGTCATGTCCCATTTGGTAGTTGCTTTTATCCAAGATACTGTTTTACATATATGGGTTGACTGATAAAACTCCAGAAATGAAAACATACATACAAACATACATACATACAAACATACATACATACATACATACATACATACATACATACACACATACGTGAATGTGCTATATTTCATGTCATAATAAACATACAAACATCTTGACTGTGAAAAAGTTACATTCATGTTGCTGGTGAAGCTGCAGACTTTGAATATTTTAGATAAAAGTGTCTCTATAAAAGCAATCATATCCTTTACTTCTTAACCTTTTCTAATAAAGACACACAGAGAGACACAGGCTTCCTATTTGAATCATTAAGTGCCTTCGGGCCAGTTTTAATTGATTCTATTAACCTTTGTTTTTATGTATCTGTTTTGCATTTTTAAACATTATTTGCGCTAATTTTTTTTTTATTTTTTATTTTTTTTTACTGTCATTTGGTTTCTGACACTTAATTAACACACTAAGCCTCAAATGGGAATGTAATGTTGTGTTTTCTTTTGATAATTAATCTTTTTCTTTTGTGTGTGTGTGTGTGTGTAAACACAAGTGAACAAAAACTCCAAACCAACATTTAAAACGTTCCCTTTTTGCCAAAGTTCTGTAATCCTCGCGTTTAATTCAACCAGTCTCGCGCTGCAAAGGCTTCAGAGAGATTTACGAGTGTACCTCGCAGGGTAACACAGATTCATAATTTCTGCGCTACAACAGAAGTAGTTTACAGCTGGTTTCAAAATCGCTGCAGCCAGAAAAGACTTGAAGCTGAATTGAGCTGAAGTACAAGCGCCGTGCAGTTTAAATGTTGGGCGGCCTCGTCTGGTCAATCAACATTACATGTGAATTTTTATGTAGCGGTGAGTGCACGGCCCCCTTTTTCTGTGTCATTAAAGGATGCAGCGGTTACTCAAGTGCACACTCTTAAGATAATGCGATTTAAAAAGAAACATTACCCATCCGAAAACATTTTTATTTTTTTTCTAGATTACATTTTCTGACTAGTTTAGCTGTCTGGAGTTTTGGGATAAACAGGGTTAAACTCTATTAAACTGTGATTTATATATATATATAAAAAACTGGGCGTCCACACCAGCAAAGTGTCTGCGTTTTAACCCTGTACCTCACTTAATCAAATATTCCCCAAACATCTGCCCTGACCTCAATCTCAGCTGCCACGTTTTTCCTCTCTTGGTGTGTGTGTGTGTGTGTGTGTGTGTGTGCTTCCTCTTTGTGGACGAGCCATGCATAGTGTATGTGGTGCACTCACTCACTTGACATGTGGATGTCATTACTAATGAATGTGTGCATTTGTGAACACATGCATCTATCTGCCTCCCTAATGCAACTGAGATGTGCAACAATGCATCTGCTCGTGTGGATTCAATCGTGCATCAGGACGTTTTGTATTTGCAAAAGTAGTCTGAGCTAAAGCGGCCTGAGCTATGAAGGTTTTATGTGTCAGCGTCGGTGTTGATGAGTACTGACAATGTGTAAGTCCTCTAATGAGCTACAGACGTAACATCATAAGCATCTCTCACTGTAAAGATACAGCCCTCCATCCAAAATAATTAAAAAAACAGCACAAACTTCAACTTCCTTTGATTTATAGAGCCACAAATTTCCATTAAACAGCGCTGTTGGCAGGGGCAGAGGGAGGAAAAGAAATCTGTTTTGTGGCGGATCTGCTGGATGTTTTGACAGGTGTGGCGAATACCTGCAAAACTAATTTGACGGCTGCGCAGCGGCTTTGGAGCAGAGTGGCTCCCAAACAGTCAGGTAGTGTGCTCCGCCACCGCTGGTGTTCACAGTCTCAAATGAAGACTTTCAGGAACCTGCCCAACTCATCACACGAGTATCCTGCACGCATACGGAAAGCAATTTGAAGAGAAGCCATTTTCCCATAACGCTGATCACTTTTATGACTTGTTCTCACTGTGCAGACTTACACTGAGAGGACGCTGCTGCCAAATTCAAATAATATATATATACAGTATACTTTTTATTTTGTGGCTTCAAAGCCAAATTTTCCTCCCCAGACTCTAAACTTTTCCAAACCGTTCTGCTCTGTTCTTTCGGGTTCAGCAGGCTCCGTGAGAGCCGGTGCAGCGGCTAAATGTCTGAGGGGTTCGGTTTTATTATACAAGGGCCTCAACAGAGGAGGCGGCCTGAATTTAAACAAGGCCCTCTCCCCCGGAAAACACAGTGTTGTTTGCAAAGTACCGCTTCAGTGTGCAAGAGGGGCTTTTGTGGCGTGCGCGAGGAAATATCTGGGCGAGCCTGCCTACGTCGGCACCAAGGGGGCCGAGTGATAAAGTACGCAATCGTGAGCGGAGGTTCCTAAATTTAAAGTGGTGTAGAACAAAGCCGTGGGTGTGTACGGAGGAGGGAGACGTGTGTGTGTGTGTGTGTGTGTGTGTGTGTGTGCGTATTCGGGTGAAGATGTAGGTTAATGGTTGTCTCAGTCCGTCTGATCTGAATAATTCATCCAATGGGAGGCTTTTATGTGTCTCTGAAGGCTCTCTGTGATTGGTTGATCAGACTGCAGCATCCCAAGCCTCTACCTGCGTCTTCTACCTTTAGAGCTCACTAATGGACACCGTCCACCTGACCATTGTCTGTGTGTCTGTTTTATATAATCCCGTAACCCCTACAGTGTCCACTCCCTTCATTTCTCACTCAGTTTTTTTTTTTTGTTGTTGTTATCGTGTTGCTTAGATATGTGGATGCCCGTCTCCTTTATATTCCTTATCCCGTTTTCCATTTGTCACTCTCTTGTTTGCTCTCTCACACAAACATACACTCACACACAAACACACACACACACACAGCAATTTTTCTCTCTTTCTTTTAGTCCCCCGTGTGTCCGTCTCTGTTAGCGTGAGACCACCTCCACTGGGATGTTCTGAAACAACACACAGCCTGAAGGGAAACACAAAAAACAAACACAAATGATAACAAAACAAACAAACAAAAGAAAACAACACAAATGTGAAATAATAATTGAAATAATAATGCTTCTAATAATAAAGCTTTCATCACGCAGTCTCTTTACAAAAGAGCTCTACAAGCTGCTAGTTGGTCGCGGTGGTACCGCAGAGGATTACGCTGCTTAGTATTTGTTATAAAAGATGTGTTTTGCAGGATGGAGAAAGTACACAAGGCTCTCGGCTACATGCTTAGAATAACTCCCATTCAGTCATTTAAGGGAGAGGGAAGTAATGTTCTGTGCATGTTAATAACCTTGTACGTTTTCTTTTTTCCACCCTTCATACAGGTGAATGTACTGTGAGTAGAATATAGGTTAAAAAAATCCAGTGTTAGAAGAGAGAGGTTTAGTAAATGTGTTATTGCAAACAGAGCAGACTTTTTGGCGACATGTGCTGTAGACTCAAAAACGGACTATGTACTATTACCGTCATTTTAAAACATTAGAAGCAGCGGTGGTAAGATGTGTTGGTCATGGTCGGAGAGATGATGATCAAGTTTTAGGGTTAGCGTTAGGTGTCAGACAACCAGTCAGACCTTTTGTTGGACAGATTAATCTGAATTAATGGCTCTTAAGGGTTCTTGTCTGTATTCATGACAACTTGTGAAAGGTCATATGTTCCCGTCCTGCCCATGTGCGGACATGGGTTAGGGTTAGG
The DNA here is from genome assembly GCA_005024645.1 of Planiliza haematocheilus. NCBI lineage: Eukaryota > Metazoa > Chordata > Actinopteri > Mugiliformes > Mugilidae > Planiliza > Planiliza haematocheilus. The sequence goes on along the minus strand of SRSE01001388.1, from coordinate 2,920,045 downwards.
GTCAGGCCATTAAGTACACACATTCTTGGTACTGATAAATACGACCTCTGATCGTCTGTCTGTCCATGACCAGCCCTGCTTTCCTGGGCTCCTCCTCTGCTCACCTGCTTCCAGTTCCCTCATTAGTTCCCCCCGCTTACAAGAGCCGGTCGTCGTTAAGCGCTTTGCTGCAAGTTCAATGTCTCGTAGCCTGTTTTCGGCCTGCTCTGACCCCGGCTGAATCCCGGTCTTTTGATTTTACCCTGATCCGTTCCATCTTCCTGGCTTGTGAGAAACTCTTTGATCTTGAGCAAACTTTGAGCTCACTTTCACTTGCCTGTTTTCTGAGCTGTGACAAGTCGGCGGCGTGGGAGCAAACGAGGCAAGGCGATGACTAGCGTTGCCACCCTTCATCCGTCTAATGTGGGAATTTTCATATGGTGGTAGAGAGATATTTAAAGGGGAACTACCGTTTTTTACGACCTGAACCTTATTTCTGGCATAAAATACGATTAACCAGGTCAGAGGTTAGTGGGTCAATCTACAGACGATCTACGGATGATAACAGGTAACTCCGGACTCAACAGGGAATAGCACTAGAGTATCACAACTAAATATTAGTGAAATGAATGGCTTTTGTGGCAGATAATGTGTTATTTAGAGGCTGCATTTCAGTGCCACAGTCACTTCCACTGTACGAATATATATTTCATCCAAACACCTCCAAATGACACCAAAGTTATATGGGTGATTAAAACAATTGTATTTTATGTCAGAAATAAGGTCCAGGTTGTAAAAATTCCCCTTTAAGTCCAGACCAAATCGACTGACGGACTGATCAAACCAGCGGTGCAGCCAGATACAAGTGTGGCTAACTAGCATCCATCTCCAGGGACATATCATCCTGCTAAAAGGTGAACCCTATACTTTACCTGGAGCACCTTCTCCATGTTGTGTACATTTATTAATTATACAGCAAAGGTCACAGTCACTCAGATATTTCATCCACAATCACAGCAGAGCAGTTTCCCAGTAAAGTGATTATTTGGATTTTTTTTTATTTTTTTTAAAAACAACAAAAAACATTTACTCACAGTAGGAGTGAACTGACCTTTTACCAAACACGAACAATGGGCTCATTGATCCTACGCTGAACTTTACTTTATAGTCTTCACCTTCCCAGCGCGCTCCGATCAATATACACACTCATACCTCATAAAATTAACATATCTAAGGGTTTTCATATTTCTGCCGCAGCTTTTAAGTACACACGTAACTCATTAAGATAATCAGCTGCACGCGTCTTTGTAAAAAGAACTTACAGATTGATAACAACACCTGGCATGTCACCAGGGGGGAGTCTGCCAACCAACCACAACAGCCTTATCTGAGCTGGAGGATTATGTTTGCATTACCAGCCTGTCAGTTTACGACGGAGGCTGAGCCCGCCAGAAGAAATAAAAAAAAAAACCTCTCCGCTGGATGCAGCATTAAGGTTCAAATGCATGCCAAATATCTGAGAGAAAATGAGAAATGTCACAGAAGGAGAGAAAGAAAAAAAAACAAAAAACAGTGTCCAGAGCCATGTCTCGCAAAACATCAAACGGATAAGCAGAGAGAAATGGAGGCGGGGGCAGAAAGAGAAATGCAAGGCGTGTCGCAGCAGTGGTCGCAATTTAATTCCATGCAGCGGTTTTATGTTCTCGGTCACATTTTCACTGATTTTACCGCTGCAGAGATACAAATGTTAATTTGGACTGCACTGTATACTGTCTGGCTTCATATCACCCTCTGCGTTTTAGAGAAGAACGCCATTATAGTTTGAGTCGACTGAGTTATAGAAAGAAGAGCAGCCATGAAATTCCTATACAGCGTGATCATATCAGTTCTTGTCTTTGCATTTTTGATTCTGATTTCTCACACATGTAGGTTTTCTCTATTTCATTGTTTTGTAATCTTTGAGTATTTAGGGTTGTCTGTTTGAAACATCAAACACACCAAATGACCACTCCATCAATCCCTCTTACACAAGACAAAGAGCACACCTTCTTGCTTGTTGCGTGTGACCAGAAAGTTCAAGGTACATTTTGTAATTCTGGGTAATTCTTCTTTTAAAGATAAAGTCTGTAAACTGGACAGAAATAATTAGCTCCTGTAGCTTCCATTCAAAAGCTAATGAGAGCAAGGAAGTTGAGAGATGTTGCGATGATAACCATCCTCTATTAGCATCCCCGTCTGCTTACTGAAACTGACAAACCCCACGCGCTAATGAGTAAACTTGCCACTGTGAGTTTTACATCCAGATTGCGATTAATCATGCAGTAACTCCGAGCATGCTTGTTCATTCTTGTCCCAAAACTAAAAAAAAAAATCTCTCCAGGAGCAACATGTGTAATTAGGGAGTTTGAACAGTGGAAATAAAGTGAGTCGAGGCAACAGCAGCAACAAAGTGATAGCTGAGGCGTCTGTCAGGTCGACAACGGAGAGGAGGAAACTATTCCAGGCAGCTGACACTTTATGATAAAGGGCAGCGCGAGGCAAGCCAAAAACAACAACCTGCTCTCCTCCTTAAGCTGGGTTTGCCATTTCTTATGGCGAAAAATGAGAGACAACATTTCAGGAGGGCTAAAAGCAAACATGCCAAAAAACTACCAACACTCAGTTTACTCCCAGTCAGCAGTGACGGTAAACACTAAGCCCACTGTGTGTCCCCCTTGAGGGAAAGCTTCGCTGAGCTTCCTGGCTGTACCGGTATCACACAGTGACTGAATAATAATCCACCAGAGACCACTTTGAGGCTCTAATTTGTAGCTAAGCTCCGGGAAACAATGCTCCAGCTGAATTATTGTGCATGAGCACAGTGGAAGTATAGTGGATTAACAATCCCACGACACAGCAGAGGAATTTAACATCGGGGGGGTTTTATTGGTATCACAGAAGGTTTCCATGCGATGGTTTATGCATTTAGCGAAGCCAGAACTGGGTCAGGGGCCAACTTCTCTACTGCAAGAACGTCCAAAAAAGTTTTAATAGTAACTGTTGTTGAGATTTGTTTGCTAACTTTTCTAATCGCTTTCTGTTTCCTAAAGTTTTCCTCTTTATAAATTTGCTATATTTTACATCAAGTTGATCCGGTATGGATGTAAGCATAATCTAATTTAACCTGAAAGTCATCTATCTGACCTCATAGTCATAGTTTTGGTGGAATTACACCAACACCAAGGTTTTTTAACCTATGTCGCTGTGTGTCATTGATCTGGATCTAAATTAAAGGTATGTATGCAGATTTATTTCCTTCATATGCTATTTTTGGACGAGCACCTGTTCGGAGGTTTATAGCAGCAGCTGCCTGTTGTTTGACTCGCTGTTAAATACATTCAACACTTCACGTGCCAGATGTTTTACGCTCAGCGTCTCAAACACCAAGATTCAGAGTTACAGTGTCAGCCTCAAAAATCCAAATCAGACTCATGTCTGGCTGATCCTTGCAGGAAGGGGAGTGAGAAAAAAAAATGCTTTTCATGCCATGACTCACTTCATAAACAAAGCCAGTAAACGGAGCAAAAGATCTCTCAGCTTGAGGCGGCCCGCTGCAGTAATGAACTCTGGATTTTATGATGTGACGTCTTTTGTCTGCTCCCATCGCGCCGCTGCTGACTGTAGTCGCGAGCAGGTGTCGCTTCATGTCTCCCCGTGCGTTTTTTTTTGTGAGTGCGTGTGTGTCTGAAGGTAGTGATTCACTCCTCTCTCAGACTCAGCTAGTGATAATGATTCGGGTTTTGGAGTTGGCAGTGACGCGCGTTGCCATGGCAACAGCATGCAACGGGCAACGGAAGTTGACCATGTCACGCAGTAGACCTTCTGACAATTGCACACACACATACACGTATTTCTATCTGTGTCTTTCTCACACTTTTTGTCTCTCACTTCTCCTCAAAAACATAATTCTATGAACTATACGCCAAAGTTATACGCTGTCTTTACTCAATCAGCTTTTCTCATTTCCATCCTTTTCAGTTCAAGAATGAACAAAAATCTTCTCTGTGCTCCACAACGGTTTAACATCCTTTCTAACAGCACCTTGTCTCCTACTTTTGTGTTCATTCTGTCTCACACGCGTGTCAGAAAACAGTGATCAGATTTTTGACAACGTGCTGAGAAAACTTGCTGAAGATGCTGCCGTTACAGCTGTAAGATTACAATCCTCATCTCAGCACCTCGACTGAGAATATTCGCTGTTTTGAATATCTTTTGGTTTTGTTTTTGCATTTTGAACTATTCTGAGATGTTCTTAAACGGCAAAATAATCAGCCCGTCCGTCCATCCATCCATCTTTTTTCATCCAGTAAGGTCACCGTGGCAACAGGCCGGTATTACAGTCCTTGCAGCTTTTTCTAGCTCCTCCTGAGCTGTTCCCAGGCTGGATCAGATATGTAATTCCCTCCAGCACATTCTGGTTCTACCCCGTGGTCTCCTCAAAGCTCGCTGTGCAAACCCGGTAAAATCCAAAAGGAGGCACATAGGAGGCGGCCTCACCCAGTGCCAAAACTACCTCAGTCTACCTCAATATGAGCTGCAGAACTACTTTTCACCTGTACTCCATTCATTTTGTGATACAGCGCAGAGACATGAGCAATAAAGAACATCTATACATACTCTATGTGCACAAACCTCGTATTTTCCCTTTATTATTTAGGGCGTGATTCTGTCAGCAGTTTCTCGGGACATCTGTTTTATTTCCGTCCATGTCAGCTTCAAACTGCTCTTAGCCTGGACGTGAGTAATTTTTGTCAGTGGTCTTATGTCAGCTAAGAAACACATGGACAGCTCAGCAAAAGCTTAGGTCTTGGCACTGGGGCATGAACCGGACTTCAGGAAACACAGTAATAAATCCAGCTGGCTGCTCTGTGGGCTGTGATGTAGTATGTGGCGGCTGAGCTCACACAAACACACATGGAGTCACAGTAACAGATTTCTTTTCCAGCTTTCACTTTTGTCTTCATCGTCTGCTCATGTTTTCTTTTATTTATCCTTCATACACCAGGCACTACAATTTCAAGAAAAAAATCATTGCTTGTCATTTAATTGGTTGAGGACACATTCACTCAAACCTAAGTTACGTATGTTGGACTAATGTCTCTGTTGTCCACTGAGAAAACGAACAACATAAAAATGTCTCTAGCAATTCTGCAGTTATGAACATGTGCTTACATTAAAACCACTGACAGTAGAAGTGAACGGCAACAGCGCAGACCCTAACGCCATAGCTGATGTGCACCACCCCAAAAATGCACCAACACGCCGCGGCAACGCAGACCGCAAGAGCTGAGACCGATCAGCTTGGTGGTAGCATTAGTTTCTGCTTTAGTATTACCGGCTGCTTCTCCATCTCCGCAATTTTAGAATTGATTGTTTTGGATCAATAAAGATGGAGCGCATCGAGGAAAGGTTAAGCGAGGAGGTTCGGCATTTGTATGGCTCACCTTAGGCGAAATTTCGGCGAAAGTTTCAGTCGACGCTGTTGAAAGTGAAGCTGGAAGCTAGAAATAAAAATGAACCCGACTGCCAATAAAGACACAGTGCCGACTTGCTTTTGGTGGGTGTTTTTACAGAGTGAGCCAGACTGATGTGTAAATGGTTTGCACCGGCCCAAGCTATGTGCATAGGTTACTACATCTATGTCCCACGGTACTTTAAATGAACCTTTAGACATGTAGCACCCACCTAGACCAGACCAGGCACCCCCACCCCATAGCAATGACACTCCTTGATGACAGCACCCATCCCCAACAGGATGCAGCCTGACACAGACACACACACAAAACTGTTTAGGAACAACTAAAAAAAACACGAAAAACAGCACAAGGTGTTGACCTCCAAATTCACGAGATCCCAAACTGATCAAGAATCTGTGGGATGATCCACAGAGGCCCCTCCCCTCAACCCACAGGACCCAAAGACGCCCACTAACAACACAGACCCCACAGGACACCATCAGAAGACCCATGTCCATTCTCTGATGAGTCACTGTGTTGGAGGCACAAGGGAGACCTACACAACATTAGACAGATGGTCATAATGTTATGCCTGATTGGTGTATGTATTGGTCACACACTTGTGCACCCATCTTCCCCCCATACACACACACACACACACACAAACACACTTCTAAGCAGAGCTGCTGACCTTAGCACGAGTCAGTAATGGGAAAGCAGGGCCAAGAAGACAGAGGCATCCTGGCTTAGTTTGGACAGGCAAACGATCAATTGGCCCATCAATAAACCGCTATCTGTTATAGTGCAGTTCCCAACTGCTCAGTACTGCTGCTCTGTCTCTCTCTCTTCCCTTCTTTGTCTCTGTTCTTGTTGTGCAGAAAACGCTACACAAATATACAAGACAAACGCAGCCAGGCACAGTAAATGATATTGGCACGTGTCTTTGCCAGCTCTCATACATATTCAGGAAAACAGTGGAGGGGTGGGGGTGGGGGGGGTTCTGTGTGTGTGTGTGTATGTCTCTGTGTCTCCTGGCTACTTGAGCATTTGCCTTAATGCAGACGGACTAGGTGTTGACTGATGGCTAAAGTCTCATTAACACAGAACCTATATCATGCATATTCACTGTACTGCAGAGAAAAAGCCACACTGACGCAACATGCACAGACTCTCTGGCAGCGATGACATTTCCTAAGCGGCCAGCAGGACCTTGAACAGCAACACACTGTCAGAGTGTCTGAGCAAAAATATCACACTGACGAGCTGTACATGTTTGCGCAGTAAATATGTCGGCATGAGCAAACGCCGAATGGAGATGTGAATTCACATGGCTCGGCCTCACGTCTGGTGAGTCACGTCTGCTGCCTTTAAACCGAAAAATTACAAAAAAAAAACATTAAGGAAACTTTGATTTATCCCGTTGTAATTCGTGACTGCACCGTTGAAATTACCAACTAATTTGTTTGATTTATCATCAGAACTGTATCAGAGCCTAGCTTTACACGTGTCGCACACAAAGCGCTCTTTCTGGTTTCTTATAATAGGACTTGTTGCCTTCCTGTCAACAAAGGCAGAACCTGCGGGAAAAAAAAAAATCATCCACGCTATGATATTTTTCTCCTTACAGATGACTCATTTCCTCAGTGGTATAGTGGATCACATTAACAGTGGTTGCATGTGCTGCATTGCCAAGAGGATGTCACTTGAACAAAAAGGAAAACTCTGGTGATCTATATGTAGAGATTACATGTCGGTAATGCTGCTTTTTTCTAGCTTGATCTATCCTCAAAGGCAAACAAACAAACATATGAAAAGAACTTTAAAGGAAAAAAATGACTGAGTGCATTAATAAATTGCAGCTGCCACCAGAAAGCCTCATGTCACAGACTCTCCATCTTTGAAAACACTGCCATGTTTTAAATAAGCTTCACGGTCCCCTGGCTTCCTTGTATGATCATTTAAAGTCCATTTATGTTCTCGTTCCCACACTGCACTCCCAGTTTAAGCAATCTAATTTTTCACTGCTCCGACTGTTCGCAAAGGTCACGCTGACCAGTGCAAGACGGGAAATGATGTACAGCGGGACAATGGACTCCCTAACAGAGCTGATAAGAAAGACATCAGTGGATGGCGACATCTTGGAAGTTCAGTGCCTTTGACCCTCAACACTTGCCCTTTTCAAAACAGGCCACTAAGCGTGTAATTGTTCTCACTGATTCCACACACGGATACAGTAAATGAAATCGCAGGAAGTTGCACGCATGATGATTAGAGCTTGTTACTGGCTATTCACGCTGTGTTTTCGGTTCATTCAGTAAGCCAATTACTGCAGATGTGGGGTGTTTCAAAATAGCTGCCAAATCTTTCCAGTTTGACCGCAAATAGCACCAGCAGAGTGAGTGATGTGTTTTTCCCGTGAGGTACAAGACGGTTAAAGACTGAACCGAAAAGGGCACTTGTCATCAATCTGTTGAGAAATAACGTTTTCCTGTTTATTTATTCATTTTCTGTAACCGCTTGTCCTGTGCAGGGTGGCGGGCGGGGGGATGGAGCCTATCCCGGCTGTCATCAGGCGAGAGGCGGGGTACACCCTGGACAGGTCGCCAGTCTATCGCAGTGCATGTTTCCCTGTTTAGTGTTACACAATGAGTTATGATGTTTCCAAGATTCAAAAAGATTATCATATTTTCCATTTTGTAAACTGTCAAACTATAGATTTGCTATTGCTGACCACAGCTCTGTATCTAATAAACTGTTAGAAGAGTCACTCATAAAGAGCAGCGTGAACAGACAGAATAGCCACAAATGCACGCGGGCAACTTCTTCAAGCAAAGTTTCACTTTGGAGAAGAGCATTTTCAGAGCACTTCAAACAATCACTGTCCTCAGGATCTGCCGTAGGCATTTAGGCTCTCCTTCCTCCAGCTCTCAGCATTTAAATCTGCAAACAAACATAACTGTTCCTTCAAAGCTTGGACCAGGACACACAATCAAACAACAAACCAGAACAAAGGAGGCAGTGGCCTTCTTTCCTATTCATTTATCCCTGCACTGTGTGCTTAAATGGGACTAAAAGCTTTTCCAGCATGTAGTGAACAGGAGGCACGACAGAATTCACAGGGTTGAAGTTCTCCTAGTTTGTAAATTTGTCTTTTTTCTTTAATTCAAAAACATCATGAAAAAACAAACTGTTTCTTCTAGGGCGTTGAAGACAATCATTTTCTTTAAGGACTTAGATGTTCAGCTTAAAGTGTAAAATTAGAAACGGATTTGCAAAGTAATTATATATTTTTTGTCATTCCACATTCAAGGTCAAGCCAACTTATATAAAAAGAAAGACACCTGCTCATTCCCGTTTCTGTTACCACCGCTTGTTTTGCACAAAGCTTTGCAGGTGGACAATAATTGCACGGCAGCTCAAGTATCTATATAGTTTCAATGCAGCCCTTCTGTGACTCAGAGTAGTGAGACCTTTGGGCCGTTTACCTCAAATAACCCACTGATCTGCAAACAAGTTGTTACAGTTGCTAAGGAAACGTCTGAGTGAGGAAAGACAGCTTCACCCTGGCAGGCATCATTCAAACCTCCTAACCAGCTGACCTTATGAATGTTGGAAAAGACACAGGCCTTGTTGTTGTCTGCTGGTAAGGCTTACGTACGCATACACAGGCACACACCAACTGAAATAGCAGAGTGGAGTGAGCTCAAAGATGTCTTTTAGGACCAGGTGGTGTGTGTTTTTTTATTTTTAAAAAAGTTTTGGATGCAGGTGTGAATAGCAAACTGACCAATGGGTTGACTGTGTTTTTGATGCTAATTGAAAATCTCTAGGGATGATAATGTCAGTACTTTTGGTCCAGACTGAAATATCACATGGATTGAAATGAAATGTCTTTCAACCAGTTGTCAATAGCTTTGGTGATGAATTTCCTTCTGGTGACAACATGATTTTGACATTTTTTATTGATATATATATAATGCCTGTGGATTCATTTGTGTCAGGCAGAAGGGTTTCTGCAAAATTTGTGAGATCACGCAACAGTTGATTTAGTCAAGCTGCAATGCTGCTGATCCCCAGAGTTGTGGATCATCATCCTGTGAGGAACTACAGACGGCTATGGTCAAGTTTTAAGTGTGACGACAGCTAATAACTCTTTTTATGTGGAAGTTTTCAATGACATCAAGAAACTCTCTCTGATAGAAGAAGTAAATAACACTGACCATCTTGTGACAATTAAATGCTTAGCTGGGAAACTTTTGGACCTGGCATTCGTCACTTAGACATGTACCACCCACCTAGACCAGGCGCCCCCATCCCATAGCAATGACACTCCTTGATGACAGCAGCCATCCGATACACAAAAACATTTTAGGAGCAACATAAAAAACTTGAAAAACAGCACAAGGTGTTGACCTGGCCTACAAATCCACTAGATCCCAAAATGATCAAGTATCTGTGGGATGCACTGGAACAAGCCTGATCCACAGAGGCCCAAACTCTCAACCCATAAGACCCAAACACTAAAAACATTTCATTGGCACAGGACTCCCTCAGAAGGCCCATGCCCATTCTCCAATGAATCAGGGAGACCTACACATTATTAGGATATTAGGATGGTGGTCATAATGTCTGCCATGAAATATAATATAAACATTTTGTTCCCAAGTGAGGATTTCTCAAACATTTATGGCTTTTTGTTTCTGTTTGAAGTCGTCCAGAGGGTTTATTCTGTGTTTGGGTTTACGTCCAAAGTCTTCCAAATCTAAAGACATTCCTGGAAACCCAGACTATATTTCACACGTATTGCTTATGTGCAATTATTAACTTGCATGATATCTAGATACACGTATATGCTCTGAATAATCATGCTAGTATTGCACTGCTGTGAGCGTGTTAGCATGCCAACATATAATTCACAGATACAGACCACTAAACTCTATTTTTCTGTTTAGCAAAAGTGCAAAAATAAAGTTTCATTTTACTTTTCAGTTCCTCCACATAGTTCTGAGATCTTGCTGCCTTTTCACAAGTTTTGTTTTTGGGTGAGCTGCGTTCATTAAAAACCTCAAGAGATGGAGGCAATCGCTGGAGGAAGTGGAGGAAGAAGATGAGGAGAAGGAGGTGGTGGTGGTGGTGGGTTTACTGAGCATGCTCGGTAATGCCTTGGGCCAGAATGAAGCTCTGCTGACCTTGAAGGTGTCATATCGATCGATCGGAAGTGAAGAGCTGTGTGTGTGTGTGAGAGGGGGAGAGAGGAAGAGAAAGAAAGATGGAGGCGTGCAACTCAACCAAACCAGGAGAAAACTGAAACCTGCTCTAATGATGAATCATTGATAAGTGGACATGAGAGGACCATTTCCTTTAATCTCTTCCTTTCTTTCAGTTCTTCCTCCTCATTTTGGCATTCGTCTAAAAAGAAAATCTACTCAAACTTTTGCCCCTTCATTTTCTCCATCTTTTTCCTCATCTCTTCCTTTCAATCTGTCTCTCCTCCTCACTCCCCCACTGGCTTCATAACTGTTTTTCTCACTCTGACTTCTTGTCAAATGTCAATTTTAGCATTCGTTTTCTCCTCCATCTGTCTCTCACTTCAACCACTTCACATTAACTGCTTCACTCTCAAACCACTCGCTTTTTCTTATTTTTTTTTCTCCTGTCTTGACATTTCTTCTTGTTCCGGCATCAGAACTCAGGTTCATGTTGACGTTTTCCTCCCTACAGGCGCTCCAAGGGCACGGATGCATATAGGTGCTGCTACGTCCTTCCCATTCTGCGCTGCACTATTTGATCTCTTCATTTCATTTGGGAGGGTCTTCATGTGTAATTGTGTGGAACCTGTTAGGATTTCAATTGACCCTTTAAGCTTTCCTTACGTCTCAGGGGTTTTCTGTGGGTTTTCATCCATGCAACACTGCATATATTTTGTGTAACATCTTTCACTTGTCCATGCACTTCATTCACCTCTGATACTAGACAACCTCCGATGCACTCCTTCAGTTTAAGCAACTGATTGGACTCCTTATGAGGCAATTTGTGGCAAAAGCGACTCATCTTTTAAATTTTCTTCAGGGCAGCCTTTTGTGTCGTATTCTGGGCCCAGACTCAGACAATGTGGCGGACTACAGAATTAGTCTCACCAGCCTTTCTCTCCAGTGTTGTATTGATCACATAGATTTAGTCTTATTTGGGAGCTGGCTGGATCTTAAATGATACTGACAAGTACCATGGAAACCTAAAGGTTGAGAAAAATTTAACTTTCAGTGTCTCTACAATGGTAACCTTTAAGCAGCTAATAAGTGGTGTTGTTTCGGATCTTGCCGGCTTCACTTTGTGTCTGAAAGCACAGCGATTATCCAGAAACAATGTCACGCTTCCACTCGACTCAGTGGACCTCTTGCATGAAGGTTGCCCTATTTGTCTTTTATAAACTAAACTAAAGAAAATCCTTTGTGAGATTCATGAAGACAGACCATTCCACTCTTACCACCTGCAAATTTTGGCGAATAGCATTTGAATTTAAAAAGACACGCGTGCCAAGAAGTTCGCAATTACCATAAGCAAATGCCCCAATCCAAGTGGCACGTGCAAACCACAAGTCACCGCAATTGGACATGTAACTTTACACTAAGACAAGAGAAGCAGAGAAGCTAATTAAAGAGAGAAACGAAAGAAAACAGCACAAAAGAGCAGCAAAAGGAAAACAAGCATGTCTTCTGCAGAGGTGCAGCAAAATAGATTCATTATTTTAAAGTGTGCACTTGTCCAGACAAGCACAGAGGACCGTTGGTGCAATTCATGCTATATCTGCAGAAGCAAACATAGTTTAATCTGAAAATGGACAACATACAAAGCTACTGTCTACTGCCACGGAAGTTATTACACTCAAGGGAGGAGACCGGGAAAATGTGAAGAAAACAGACGTGCATGGAGCCATCCTTCAAACTCACTGTCAGGGTGCAGTCTGATATTCCACTTGATCATGACCTAATAGTAACCGCCAGGAAACACAGCCCATAAACCAAGAATCACAGTGGACCTTTGCTACCAAAATGATCATCACTCTTCAACATATCATCCACTTTTTCACAAATTAATGGCATGCATAAAATGTGTGTATCACATTTAATGAGTGTAATTATTTACTAATTATTAAATGTGTCTGTGTTTTATTAACATAAATTCCTCTTTTAAGTATTATTATTATTTCATAGCATAAGTTCACTTTAGTGCTTACTGACAGAATAATGTGAACGAGGACACTCTACAAATATGAAATTACTGATGAATGACACAAAGGTTCTTAAACTGAACATACAGACCATTTAGACTAAAATCAGTGCATATGCACGGTCTATGCATGTTTATGTACTGCTGTTTGTTAAACGCCTTGTTCTTTGTGTTTCACTTTGTGCCCGGTACAAGATGTTCACAACTGCTTCTGTAAAGACACCACATGCTGAACTGCACTCCAGTCAAGTCAATGCATTATGCTGTATGAGTAAGACAAATAAAAAGGGGAAGGAGTCAATTTAACGCTCACACACTTTGAAATTAAATCTCTGCCCCTATCATCGATATTAACAATTGATTAAAGGAGAGTATGTTGTCCACCTGCAGACTTTATAGCCCACAACTTTACTGTCCTGCATCACTCTGGATGCTGCTCTCAGAGCAACCACTGCGCCTGTTTTCTCGTGCAAACACAAAACTAGCAGATGTGAAAAGAGAAAAGCATTCTTGTGAATTGGAGGAGACCAAAGCAGAGCTAAAAACGTGGCTAGGTTTTACAAATCAAGACAAATAAGTGCATTACTTTAACAATAGGTTCATTTTATATTAAACCTTTATATAGCCCCCATCTGCCGACACATACAACTATATCCACTAAATAAAGTCATCTCGTGTGTGAAAAGAAGCGTTGAGGAGATCGTGTGAGGAAACCTGTACCAAATGTCGTCCATGTGTTATTGATGAGAGAGGAGCAGAATAATGCATTCAGTATTAATAATGTAAACCACCTCAGCTTTTTACTCGACTATCAGAAAGAGAGAGGTCAGCAATTTATCCAGGGTCAGCGAAGCGGGTTGTGCTTTTCATTGCACACCGGCTCAATATGGTACAAGGCCCCAACACGCTCTATTCACACTTTCTGATCTCGAGTTCGCAATCATCGTCAGCGCTGACTCTGCTCGTGTGGGGGCGTGTGCGTGTGCACGTGTTGAGGATTTAGAAAAAACACGCTGGCATGACAAAGTGCTGTTTGGTTTTGATTAGCTCTGGCTGTGTGATGCCATCTGCAGTTTTATTTCTGTTGCGATGATGAACTTTGGTCATTGGTCTGGTTGGAAATATTGCGGAAGATTCAAACAAGCAGCAGTTATGTGGGCAATACTGTTGCCGTGGATTACTCACAGCTGTCCAACCCGCTGTCGTACTCATACTATTTGTAATGATGGCACCACCTCTCCGCACGCTCACCGCAGAGTCAACATGCTGCGGGGCACATACATCTGGAACGTACTGTATGTGGAAGGGAACGGAACGGCATGGGGAGAGGAAGGTCGACAAAGGAAAGATGAAGACTCAGGGGGAGCACTCGGAAGGAAAAAAACTGTAACGTGACCCAACGTCCTACACATGAATGGAAGTGCATGCACATGCAAAAATGCTTAGACCCAAAAGAAAAAAAAAAGCACACACACACACACACACACATACATACTCTTTATATATAAAGGTATATATATATACACAGTATGATGCTGAGAGACATTAGAGAACTAATTTCCTTCAGAGCAACCTCATTCCCCTCTTCCTGTGAAAGATGAAACCGTGCACAAGACCATAAATATAAACACACACACAATGTATACGCCGCTGCTCCATCTGTCTATCATCCCTCCTCCCTGGGGGGCCATAAATCAATCACTGCCAAAATACTACACTTCGCGAGTGCAAGCCCAAAGTCACACACATGAAGTCACACACACGTTTATCAAATCTATTTTTTTGGTTTTCTAATCTCAGTGTCAGATGCTAATCATTCAAAAGATGCAGAGACGTTATTTATTCCTAAAACAACTCCAGACTTAAACGGCACAATAAATAAATAAATAAATTTTAAAAAAAATCCTCAGGATGTTGAATTATTGGGTAACTTATGGTGAATATATTATGTTGTTATATTAACTGAAATAGGCCAACCAACAGGACGAAACGGAAAACTGTCCTTGCACCCAGCTTGTGTATTTTAGGATTTAGACAACAAAATCTACTAAACATGAATGAATTAAAGCGTGCCTGTTTATTTTTCATAATTGTCGACAAGAACAGATGGAATGATGTTAATGTTAGTTCGAAAGAAAGAAGAAAATACTGGTCGAGCATCAAAATGAGAAAAGCAGACAAATCTATTCTAGGGAGTCAGTATGATAAATCAGTTATACTTGTAGCCACTGCAGAAGAGATTCTTCAAAAACTGGACGGCAAATGAGATGAATAGTGAATATGTGTGTGTGTGTGTGTGTGCGTGTGTGTGTGTGTGTGGTCAGACCTTCAGCAGTGGCTACTTGAGCGGTTTTATGTAAACATGACACAGACTGCAAGAGCTGATTTCACTCTGCATGCGTGTTAATCTTCAGCAAAAGTGAGACCCACCGAAACACATGGTCCTGAACAGGATCAGCTCATGGATACATGATAGATGCATTTTCAATTAAATTCACATTGACTTTTAGAGCCTGTTAATTCATTCAGACCGCTTGTTCTGTGAGGGGTCACTTTGGGGGCTGGAGCTTATAACAGCTGTCATCGGGCAAGAGGCTAGGTACACCCTGGACTGGGTAACACAGGGCTAGTAATGTAAACCATACCCATTAAGCCCATGTGCTTTATATCTGTTTGAAATGGAAAAAGTTTCTGATTTTGATGTTTTGTAAGTCTTTAGATTGCGCTTTTCATGTATCCATGAATCCCTGTTGAACTTGAGTCGCCCACATGTTTTACTTAAACATCCGCCAACGGCAATTAAAACCATTTCCATCCCCCCACTAACAATGGACGCCACCATTGGAGATAAACATCTTACCTTTGATGCCAAACTTGGAGTTTCCTCCGAACTTGAGGATAACCAACATTAGAAGGAAACCAGTGAAGGCCACAGCGGCGATGCCGACCACCACGTACACCTACGAAAAGCGAAAGCAGGAGTTATAAATCTACCGGCGTGCCGAGTCAACTACACGGATCCAGTACGCCACAACAAAAGGTCCAAGGGCTCTGTTTATGTCATCAGCTCAGAAAGGCACATTTGCTTAAGTGCTGCTCAGCCCTCAATTTGTTGGGCTTCTTTAAGTACATATGGCATTAAAATTAGATCCAACTCAGGTATTTCTGGACGTGTAATACAAATAAAAGGGCACAAACAGTAAACAACAGACAGGGGCAAAGAAACCGAGCCGCAGGAAAACAGTGAGAAATGACTTACAGCGACTCTGTCCTCAGGAGGATCCACAGGGGGGCCTTCTGTTGATGCAGGAGAGAGAGAGAGAGAGAGGAATAAACAGAGCTGAAGAGCCACTCAAGAAGCAATTTAAGTGAAGGACAGTGTTTTACTCTTTGTAATACTTTCATTATATATTTTTTTAATTCTTATGAATACATAAAATATTCTTTACTAGTCGTTTGCACCATTAAACTGCTTGTTTTCAGAGGGTTGATTTAGTTCGAGGTTAGTATTTTGGAGGTTAGTATTTTGGAGGTTAGTATTTTGACGGGCAGCTATTGCCCAAACATAGACACATACAGTAACGCAATCAAAGGGATTGCATCTAGTTTGCGATCTAGTTTGCGTGTCGATCCAACCAGCTTACTACTGACAGCTGATATTCCATACTACCTCACTAGAGTCTGTGCTTGCAGCCTGAGTTTAAGCTAACATTAGTGGCTCTATCAGCTTTAGAGCATTTTACCTTTGATTGTTTTTTTCTTGACTTTATATCTTAGACATTTAAACTTCAGCATCAAGCTTTTTGCATAATATTGTGTAGCAATCATGCGCTCCCATTTTGAATTTGATGGCACATCTCCTGCTATGATCACTGTAGGGATGTACGTGACTTGCTATAAAAGGAAACCCGGCAGCGTGACATCTTAACCCCGGCCGTCTGTTGATTCAAATGTGTTGCTGGTGAGTAGAAGTTGACAAAGAAAGGAGTTTGCAGTACCTGTGATAGGATCTGGAGGAGGGTTGAGGTGTTGGAGAAAGAGACAGACAAAGACAAATTAGGTCCCAAACATTAAAAAAAATAAAAAATTATTTTAGTTGTAAATTCTTTGACATGCACTTCACAAATACTGCTGTCAATCATGCCTGATCTCTACGTGTTGATTTTGCTTCAAAACCAACACACATAAAGCACGATACACACGCCAACAGACAACATGTATTCAACATGCACAACATCAGAAAATAATCAGACAACGTCAGGGCCACAGTGTGGAAAAAACAACAACACATCAACTCTAATCCCTAGCTGCAAGGATGTGTAGGTATGAAACGCACCCTCAGCAACTTGAGAGACAAAAGAGAAAGAGACAGATTTCTAGAATGTAAATTTATGTCAACTAACGAAGATGATGTTTCAAATCACACACCATGAACAAACTATGAACCAAGACTGGATGTGTTCATTTGACAATTTTTACATTTGAAAAAAACAAACAAATAAATAAATATATATGCTCACCATAGTAGTAAGGTTCCTTCTCTATTCCTGGACATTGGGACAAGAACAAAGAGTTCAATTTAATGAAATCGTCCCTTAGATCAAATAATTCACATAGACAGCACACATAATGAAAGCTACAGTGTATTTTATAAGCATCTATCTAAACTACTCAAACTTTAACTTTCATTGATTCTGCATATTACATAATAATGAAGCAGTGTTTTATGTTTATACTCTCAGTCAGTGAATGACTGGGTCTAAAACAGCTGAAGAGAGCTTTACCTTGAAAAGAAGAATTGACAGTTTTCTGAAGAATAACTAATTAGCTGATGTTCTGCTCTGTATCTTAAAATGTACAACGATCAGACATAACATTATGACCATCTCCTTAATATTGTGTAGGTCTCCCTTGAGCTTCCAAAACAGTTTTGACTCATCAGTGAATGGACATGGGCTTCTGAGGGTGTCCAGTGGTGTCTGGCAACAGGATGGTTTTAGTGGGGGCCTTTGGGACCTCTGTGGATTAGGCTTGTTCCAGAGCATCTTACAGATACTTGATCAGTTTAGGATCTAGAGAAATTGGAGGCCAGGTCGACACCTTGTGCTGTTTTTCATGTTTTTTTTTTTTTTTGGTTGTTCCTAAACTGGGAGTGGCTGCTGCCATCAAAGAGTGTCTATGGGGGTTGAGGTGCCTGGTCTGGTCTGGTCTAGGTGGGTGCTACATGTCTAAGTAACATCCAAATGAATGCCAGGTGCAAAAGTTTCCCAGCAGGACACTGAATTGTCACAAGATGGTCAATGTTATTTACTTCTCCTGTCAGTGGTTTTAATGCTGTGGCTGATCGGTTTAAGCTATATGCTGCAGCGCGGTTACTGTGAGCACACTTCAGAAAATTAAACGCTGTACTCCTCACCCTCCCAGGGCTTCTTCATGAAGTGAGCCTCCACATCCTTGCGGTCTACGCCGTATGTGTTATTAGCCACCAGTGTGTAGCGGCCATTGTTGAGGTGTGTGGGGCTGTCCAGCTGCAGGCAGCCGTGGTACTCTCTGTCTGTGACGTCATGGATCTTGGTATTGATGAAGAGCCCCTCTGTCACCGGCATATCCTCCAGATACCAACTTAAGCTCGGCTCTGGGTTTCCTGAAAAGGTAATGGAGACTCAGAAATGGCTTCGTATTCTTCGTAATCACAAACAAGAAAAGATCACTAAATTATGCTGATGTCTTTCATACCTGCCACGCTGAAGGGGATGCACCAGTGATGGTCCGGGATTGCGTCACTCAGCTTTATGATTTTGGGAGGAACTGAGAACATTGGTGAGAATAGAGAGTTCAAGAGGAACATTGTGAGACAGAAAGACGATACGGGCAAAAGTAAAACTAGTGAGGCATGCAAATACCCTGATTAAAAGATGAGAAGAACCATTGTGTCCTCAAGCTTTTAATTCTCCGCTTTAAAGAGTAACACAACTACACTTTGACACATTAATCTACACTGAATTAGGACTGTTAAAGAGTAAACGTACAGCGTATGTTCAGCAGCAGAGAGGACTCATTCTCTCCTACTATGTTCTCAGCCTTGCAGCCGATCTTGCTGTTGTGGTCCATCGACGACAGGTTGGACAGTCGCAGCACCGAAATCTGGCCCGATGTTTGGATCTGGATGAGAAAACACATCCATATGTGAGCATCGGGATTCTTTCATTTTTCCAGCACAAACATGAAACCGTTGCTTAATATGATCACACATTTTCACTTTGGTAGCATCTGTATCTTTAAATAGAACAACACTGTAAAAGGGGGTTTGATGATTAAATATCTTTTGTAGCTCATTTATATTGGGGGACATATACTCCTTTTTTAAACATGTCTCCACATAATCAAGGATCACTACATTGTCTCTGATTAATCAAAAGAAAATAATTCTTCGATGTTTTCTGTTTATTCCTGAAAGCAGTGAAAATTCCCATCATTATGTTCCATAGCGTTATGTCCCCTGTCCGCCCGTGTCTACCCTTGTTGTATTTATTCTGTCAGTTGTCACGTATGCAGATTTCCCTGTGCTGTCGCTTGTCTGCTATTGGAGACTTGTCACCACGCCCCTTTGACGTTTGATTGGTTGGGCCTTATATAAACGTCATACGTCATTCCCCCGCGACTCGAGTAGAGCCCGACAGCTTGGTCAACGCTGGTGAATGGAAACCATTCATATTCATAACCACTCATATAAATACCTTTAGAAGTTTTTAGTCAAAGCAATTTACAACTCTGTTATTTAAGCACTTTGTTTTGTTGTCTAAGAGCTGAACCTTACACTTAAACACCTTTCTGTTCCTTCTAAGTAGCTATTGTTTATGTTAATGCATTTAGGTTGTGGGTGTTGTTTCTTGGAGTGTTTTAAATTTGAATAACGAGTTAGGTTTTGAGATTTTATTTTTAGAAAGAGCCCTTTCTATATGTTTATTTTTGTTTCACCGAGTTCGAGTTCGTTGTTTTATTCAACACCCTTCGTCAAGCCTTCGCACTGCGCTTTCTGTTTGTTAATGTTTATTGTTTTTAGTGATGAAGCTAACAAAAAGCAATTCAGTATGGTTTAATGTTGCTTCTCTCAATCCCCTAGCAGAGCTGGCTCATAACACTCAGGTTTAAGAGAGTCCAAAACCCAAATGACCCTTTATTATGTACATGTATCACCACTAATAAATCCTACCTCCACAAAGGTACACTAATGGGGCGCTCACACTGAAAGCGACAAAATCGCCTGTGGTCGCTCAGTTCGCTCAATTCGCGTCACTTGTGTCAGTTTGTGCAGGCGATTTGGAAGCGACCGCGGGGCGGTGCTTCAAGCTGCGGCCCGGATGTGTCTGCCTGGGCATGACAGTAGTGACATGCATCCATACGGTCTATGGTGTCATCCTTGTTTTCACAAGGCCTACTAATTCGTGTAAATTGTATCATGACATTGATTAAATGAAAAACCACTCATAAGCACATCAGACTTGGCGCTTTCTGACAAGCGGGATTTTAGGGGGGGTTCCCTCTTTCACCATGGATCGCACTTTGGGAAACCTTCTTTGTGTTGCGTCGGCATATTTGCTTAACAAAAGAAGAAACCGGGGCCGTAGGTCCATCTGGGTCCATAAAATCCTCAGAGTCACCACGAGGTTTCACCGGCTGGTTCAGGAGCTCCGTTTCGATAATGCCTGGTTTCAGCGTTATTTCAGGCTGGATAAAAGTCAGTTTGATGACCTCATCAACAAGATCGGCTCACGATTGGCTTCTCATTTGCATAAAGTTGAGATATTCTCAACTTTTCCCGTCGCTCAATTCGCTCATTTCGCGTCGCTCGCCGCCCTCGTCGCCCCAAACGCCCCTCGTCGCCTGTGTACATTGAAAATGAATGGTCGCTCGTCGCTCAGATCGCCTCTGTCGCTTTCAGTGTGAGCGCCCCATAACACACTCACATGTTGAACAAGGGTGAGATGTTGGTGCTTCTAACCCATTTACGTCAGAATGGAGTAAATATTAGAAATACCTCAACAGCAGAAGAAAGTAAAGCCTTGACCATAAAGTTGATTCAATACCTCTTAGAAAAAAAATGTTTAAACAAAACTGCGCAATTTAAGCTTCATGAAGATGGGATCTATTGCTTTTTTGTTGCCTTACCCTGTAATATTAAATAGATCATAAACATCAAAGTGAGGCATCTGGGAAGAAGCAACCAGCAAATGTTTTTGTTTAAAAGCTGACTACAACAGATGTCCATTTTGGCGGCGTGATAAAACATTTAGTGTTCAAGTGTGTGCCTGTTAGTGTCCTAACCTCATAATTGGTGACGAGTGCCATGCTCCAGATTTGCTGAGGTGAGGGCACGCCGGAGGTCATACAGGTCAGCTGTACGTTCTCCCCTTCCATTACAACCACTTCGGATGGGCTCAGCGTTGCCTTTGGAATCTCTACACACAACCAGGGAAGAAGGAGAGGAGGATGAGGTGAACGGAGGGTGTAGAGATGGAGAGAGAGTGGAGGGAAAGGAAGGAAGCAAACTTAGGATTCAGAGCCAACTCTTGTCCTTTCGGTTGAAACACAGAGCACGTAGCAGGAAAACACACACCGGCTACCACAGAGAGAGGAGAAAGGCACACAAAAGAAAGGCCTCGGATTCAATATCCCTCTCTCTCGTTCGCTTTCATTTAAGCACACTCACCCCAATCAAACAGTCAGACAAAGAGACAGAGTTCAAACACAGTGATGGTTACACTGATTACTAGTGCATGTCTTCAGCAGCCCAAGTACTAAATTGATTGGACACAGTCTGAAGCCTCTGTCAAAGCAACGACACTGGTGACTGTGTTTGTGCATGTGCATGTTTGTATGTCCGTCTATGTGTGTGTGTGCAGAGCTGACCAGGAGGTGACCTGAGCATGACCAATCAGACTCAATCAGAGTCTTGCCACCGTTGTCCCCTGTCCAAGAAGATCGTAGGTGAAGAAGAGAAGAGAAGAGAAGAGAAGAGAAGAGAAGAGAAGAGAAGAGAAGAGAAGAGAAGAGAAGAGAAGAGTGGCGACAGCTCCTGCAGATAGGACTAGACGGATTTCTTATCAAACCCTTTACTCTCCCTTTCCCCCCCCCGCCCATCCCCTTCCAACCTCTTCTGTCCGTCGGCAGAATGCTTATCACCAGGGCAACCCACTTATCACTACGGCAACCCACTCAATCACTGTGAGTCGCAGTAAAAACCAGTCATTTCAGTGGTGGCAGCCCAGCTGCCATATCACAACCACATATCTTAACAGGCTCTCTGTAAATCAGCTTTCTACTGCTGCTACAGCCACCTGCAGGTCACATTACAAACACACTCACACACAACAATGAAGCCAAGAAATCAGAATGAAACCTGTGGAAACCACCTTGGTCTCGATGCGGGTGCAGCAGTCATGACCTGTCAGTCCGTTGAAAACTAGCCCCATGTTCTCGGCCCTGGTACACCACCCATGCCATGACGCTGGATGTGATTGTGATCCTTTGGCTACTCGGATGTGTTCAGAATCAACAAGTGGGATTGACGAGCTTGTCGTAATTAGCAAATGATCCAGTACTGATCCAGGAGTGATCTGGCTAAACTCTGCAAAAGTTCTAGTTTCTATTTCCAAAGTCAAGTTTAGTTTCTTTGTCTATAATTATCAATTATCAATGGAAATATGGATTAGTAACTTTTGTAGTCTACCCCATAGCCTAAGGTGCCACAGAAATGTAATTGCAAATCGCAGCAATGCAGACCTTGTGTGTCTATACTTGTGTCTAAACTTCTACCTGCTGATGGAAATGAGCTATGTGCTAAATCTGGTACAGTGTATCTTCTCTCTTTTTAAGTGATTAATGCATTTTGTACATGGTCCCTATAAGAAATGAACTAAATCAAAGCTAAAGGACCAACCTGTGATTGGTCCAAAACTCTCCTTGTCTCACAGTGGCCAGACAAGGACAGAAACCCTCCTTCCACCTCATAGAACTCAAACTCCAAAATGAGCCATTGTTTGAAGATCACCAAGAAAATGCACACAGCGGTACAAAACTGGTGACGTAATTAACCATAAGAAAGACAAACCAGCACAGAGGGGGAAAAAAACAAGTTGAGGCCACTTGCACAGACCCTTGGCAGAGCTTCTCTGGTTTTGAAAACTCTACAAGAGGGATGAAGTCCACTCCATCAAAATGTCATTGTCTCATTTGGCCTTTTGGATGATGGTGGACCACAGGTGTGTATTTGGTGTAATCTGGTGGCTGAAGAGACATATGACTCACAGTATTTTACGCTCATCAAGGCCCTCGTACTTTGCATGGACACATCTGGAACCCTCACAGTAACAGCGTGCTTTTAAGTGTCCATTTAGATTGGAATTTTTTTTTTCCTTTCGTACCGCGTGTCTCTATATTTCCTGCAGAGACAGGGGTGTTTTAACTGAGGAGCGTCTCATCATTCATTGAGTTAATTAGTTCAGTTATTCATTCATTGACCACCTGTAGTTGGTCAAACTTGTCCTAATTGCCTCCTTGTGCTTCTTCATAGGCGTGGACATGCGTTAATCACATCTACGACATGATGTGTCCTTAAATTGTCAGGACAAATAACTGGAAATAATGCACTGGTGTCAGGACGATGGACAATATCTTTTAAGTTTGACTGGACATAAAACTAGATGCCAGCTTCCTTCATTTCAGATGGTGAGGCTAATATAATTTTTTTATTTATTAATTATTTTATATATGACAGTGAATGGCGTTTTCTCCTTCTATGCCTGTTAGCACTGTTGTTACTTTGTGAGACTCTGGTGCACCATCAGCAACTTATTTGCATTTAACAAATTTCCTCTCATGCTCTTATGTCTAGATGCATTTCTGAAATGTCAGGGTCACTAAAGGAGCTTCTTGTCTGTAAACACTGACTACAGGTACAGAAGTCAGCTAAACTGTAACCGCGAAAAACATCACCTATCACACCTCGAGAAATAAATGTGTGTGGAATACATTACATTTGCTATGCACACAGTATAGACACGCCCTTGAGTCCCCTTGACTCGTTTTCTCTCCTTCTCTCTCGCCAGGTGCATGTTCTATGAATGGGCTGTGAATTACGAGCACAGCATAGGGGATAGGCCCAGGTGATGTGGCGCTGCATAACCGCTCGCAGCTCAAGTTTAATCCCGCTCTCAGGGCTGAAACCCCCACACAATACACCATGGCACACTTCAACATCATTGTTGGAGGAGCCATTGTTGTCAGCGCTTGTTATAGGGCACAATAGGCACGTCCATATTGATGTTTAGAGAAATGTTCACACTCATTATGTAACCCTCCTTCCTCTTCCCCCCTATAGAAAAGTGGTGATTTCTAAGGAGAGGCAGAAGCGGGCGAGAGATAGATATTTCTGACAAAAAAAAAAAAAAAAAAAGAAAACACAACAGAGAGAGAGAGAGAGGAAATGTGCTGGAGAGTCACACAACACTAAAGCCTTCCAAGAGTCTGGCTCTAGATTGTTCTGTGTTAGTGCACAGTGAGGCTGTCAATACGAGGCATTCACAAAAGAATGCAGAGGAGGAGGAGGAGGCGCAGAATTTACATCTGTTAATGATTATTAATTTCTTGTCTGAGATAACTGTCAATCAAATTGACACCTGGAATGCTCTGACTCTCACATCAGACCATTTGACGGCTTTCCTCTATCTGTTGCTCTTCTATAGTTATTCCTCTGCTGTGGCTGAAGGCGTTCTGTCTTCAGGTCTACAACGCGTTCATGTGAACAAGATATCTCTCGTCCCTGAAGGGCTTTCTTCAAAGCTGGCCACCAAGTCACTTGGACTCGGGGATGATTAGAAAATTAGAGTTTGTCGTTCAAAAAGCATGAAAAATAAGTAACTAATTGACTAGACAGCTTAAAAAAACGTGGTTACGGTTAGAGAAAGATCCTTAAAGGAAAATGAAGAGAGGAAATTTTCTGCCTAATCCGCTCTCTGCATAAAGTACCCACAACTTCCTGCCTCTGCTCTGTAGGTGCATTTTTAGGTATGCATGGTGGTAATGGACGTAATTCCAAGAGTTCAGCCGTGCAGAAATAGTATAGATATAGTGTGCGTTTTCATCCCATTTCAAAGTTTTGGCATTTCCTTTCTTCCCTTTCCCATAAAAATGATTTACTGAATTGTTTTCACCACCCCTGCTCTACTGTTTGAAGCTGCCGTTCACTTTAATCCCTCTTGAATACTCCTGTTAGCAGAACTTCACTCCTAACTGACTGCAGGGTAGCCTTAAAAGGAAGTCAGGGAACGCAAATCTCGCATTAAACGTCACGTCCATTACTTTGACATGCTTCAACAACAGCCTCATAAAACATTAGGGTTACACCATGCGAATACCATCCTAATCTGCTCCTGTCGGTCTGCATCATTTTCATTTTCTTTGTGCCTCCTAACTGCTGTGTTGTTTTAATCCGGCATTACAAGTCTTGTGTCTTGTTCAAGTAGTTGTTATCTAACCTGTAAGTTAGTGGTCTTCCTGTCTGACAATAGAACAATTCACACGTGTGACTAGCTTCTCCTGCCCACACACGCTGATAGGAGCCATCTGGCCTCTTCGGTTGGTCTGAGCTGCCATTTACTGCGTGAGCCTACATGCTGCATTTTTATTTCACATGTGTAACTTTGGAGAGGACAATTCGTGAAGAGGAGACGAAGAAAACACTGGAGAGAAGAATAAATGCATGGACAAAGAAAGGAGGGGCGGCCAAAAGAGCCCAAGAGACAGTCGTAGCAGCCAAACAGATGAACTGACACTGAGACGGGCAAACAGAAAGAGACACGAAGACAGGGCACCTGTGTTGTGAGGTCTGGTAATTCATCTGCTGCCATTTACACAGCACATGGAAAAAAAAGAGCCTTTGCTCTGGACAGCTGGTTTCATTTATTCACTTTTATGCATTTTGAAGGAGTCCAGAAATTTGAAGCGTAATAAAAATTGCAAAAGAATCTTCATCTTCACCTTGACAAGCAAGATCCTGAAGGAACTGTACAACTTAAGGAAGAGTGGTGAACAAAAGTGACTAGTGTACCTAGTTTTTGATCATCCTATTAACCTAGTTTGAGTGTTTTAACACTTGTAGCTGTTTGTTAAATAGTTTTAATTCTGCACACGACTGCAGGATCATCAGAGATGCACTTTTTGGTAAAGCATTGTTTCGGTCGGAGCAGTCTGTTTGCGGCAGCCTTATTGGGTGGAGCTCCAGCTGTAAACAGTCCGTGGAGAGAAAAAGAGAGAGAGAGAGGGACATATGAGGCTGGCCCAGAGAGATCAGTGTCAGCCCGAGGGCATTGTCGGGCATTTCCTCTTCTTTGTGCCTCCCTCATAACGTCACTCAGAAAAGTCCCGGCGCGCAGACAGAAGCACATAGATGAAGCACGCAGACAGATGGAAAAATCTAAAATAAAGGGGCCGACCAGAGAGAGGGAGGCCAGCAGTTTGGCCGGGCTGAGAGGTCTTCTGGTGTATCACTGGTAGCCCTGGGGCATTATTTGGCATCCCTGCCCCACCATGCCGTCCTACTCATATGTCATTCTGCCAGGGGGTCCCCGGGCCCACCTCTCCTGGGGGCCGTGCTGTAACTGTGCTAATGCCAAAAATAACCTCCGTTAATGGAGGGGAGGCAGAGGGGACAGATCAATAGGAGTTATCAATGACATTGTTAGCTTCCTGCATGCTAACTTATTGTTTGTGTCCTGGGTGCCTTGATTGCCCTGAGCTATTTTTGACCAGGTCATTTGCTCTGTTTGCAACAGAGATGGCAAAATACTTTTAGAGCCATGTTTCAGTTTAATAACGTAACAATCACATTAAAACTCAAGTTGAGGATTACATAGCTTTTATTAGGGTGTGAGTGAGATTCCTTTATGTTCTCACTTAGCAAAACCAAACTGGATCTGACCGGACTTATCCCCCCCAACGGCTGGCACAAACCGAGTTTCGTTTGTTTACTTGGGTCAAATTCAAACTCCACATTATTATAAAATGTCAGTTTGTGCTTCTAAAAATCCAGCGAGCCCAGTCTCTGCACAGATTCTTTCCTCAGAGAACGAAAGCAGGTCAGACCCAGACTTTTAGAAACAGGTCAAGCTGTAATTTGACCCCGTTTATGAATAGAAGAGTGTCCAAAATAGCGGGATTCATGAAAAATTCATGGTGCGGATTTTAAGAAGGGAAGCATAAAGCATCAATTAACGGCTGACATTTATACATTCAAGCTTGATAAACACTCCCATAAGCAAGGACGTAAAAGGCTTGTGGTCTGTGGTAGTCTGTTTCGGAGTCACGGGAGGCTTTACATTACGCCTGTGCTGTAAGCAAATGTATGCACTGTTAAGATTTCAAACTATTTACTTGTTTTATAGACACATTATAAACCAACTGCAATACTTCTTCTTACAACTTCAACAAAAATCTTCTTTACTTTGTCATAATTAAATCAGCGGGAAATGTCTTTTATTGGCCATAAAATGTGGTTATTGCTTTCGCAGTTGAGCATTTTTAATGCAGCTTTCTATAAACCCAGAAAATATCCTCTTCTGGATGAACAAAACATGATGATTCAGAGAAAAAGGAAATGAAATCTGCTGCGTGACAGCAGGTCACCGGTGCTATAGGACATAGTGCAGATGGTCTTTATAACACCTCATTTTGCCGCGATACATGCAGTGAATTTTCCCCACTCAGCATCCTTGAGACTCTATGATGGCATCTGTGCGCTGAATTACACAGAGCATAATATCCTTCCGCCTCTATAATGTCCTGCACAGTGACCTTCCTACATGTGTGAGCGAAAGTCTCAGATGACTGTCTATAAGATGACACAACCTTCACAGCACACACACACACACACACACACATATTAGTCAGTGTGTCACAGATTTCTCTCTCCTCCGTCTGGCAGCTAATCTATGTGTCACATGAAAAAAAATCCCTAAAGGACGAAGATATCAGCCCGTTTAGTGTTGACGGCATTCTACTGACACACAGCAGGGACTAAACTGCACCTTAAGCCCTTTATGAAAACAGGGCTCTCCGTGTGCATGCCTGCTTTCAGTTGGTCATTTGTTTGCTTGTTCATGAGTAAGACATTGTATCTTTCAGCACTGCACAGTGTCTGGGGAAATTACGATATACAGGCAGAGCAGAGCCCTGTGAAATACAGTCCATGCAGCTCCCTCCCTGCAGCCTGTGGAACTCCCATACCAGCAGACATACAGTATATTACTGATTACTGCAGTGTCTATAGTCAGAGCATGAATTGTTTTC
This sequence comes from Planiliza haematocheilus, assembly GCA_005024645.1. Classification (NCBI taxonomy): domain Eukaryota; kingdom Metazoa; phylum Chordata; class Actinopteri; order Mugiliformes; family Mugilidae; genus Planiliza; species Planiliza haematocheilus. Next base: position 2,891,999 of record SRSE01001388.1, on the reverse strand, counting down.
TTTGTTCAGTTCTTTTCTAAGGTGTTAAAAAAAATCTTCCTCCAATCAGAACACTTGTCTTGCAAAATAAGTTTTATACTGAACCTAAACACATAGGCCTGTACAGATGCATCACACACATCCAAAAACAACCACAGCAAAGGTTTGGGAAGATTTGTTGAATTGCTTTGTACTGTGCTGCAGCTTGTGCATGTTTTTTTTTTTTTTTCTTTCATTCTCTTCACTCTGTGTGTGTGTGTCTGCGTGCCCTTACCACACTTAGGTAGTGTCAGTCTGGACAGTAGTTTTCTTTTGCGCTCTCCTCCTTCCTCCTCAACGCAGTGCAGATCCTGATTGTCTGCTTCCTCTCCTAACCACAGCTTGATCCACATGTTCTCACAGGAGCAGAGAAAAGGATTCCCTGACAGGATCCTACACACAAACGTGCACATTGTCAAGAACCGAAAAGAAGGGCAAGTAACAGATGTTTTGATGTAAAGTTGCTTTACAGTTCTAAAGTGTAAAAAGCACAGGTCTATACATAGACCTTTTCTTTCTTTTTTTTTAAAGTCAAAGGGTTTAGTCATGTTTAGTCATGTTTTGTCACGTTTATATGCTAATATGGATAGGTTTTAATATTAGGATAACGTTAATACTAGAAGCAGGGGGAAACAGCTAGCCTGGTTCAACCAAATGGTAACAAAATTCTTCGAAAGCAACTCTCAAGCTTCCTAATTAACACATCACCCCTTGCTAATTTAGTTATTAAATACAGACAAAAACCAGGAAGTAAAATTGGACACATTGCTCTATGTACACACTTCAGCTTTTGTACGGATTCAACAATGTGGCAATGGTTGGCTAATTTTATTATCTTCAGGGAGAACCAGACTAGCTGTTCGCACCTGTTTCTAGTCTTTATGCTAAGCTAAACTAAGCATATTTTGGGTCTTCATATTTAACAGACAAATGTGGACAAATGTTGCACCAAGCCACAGGTAGCAATCTCCAAACTGTAGCTTTAAAAACATTTTTAATATAAAAATCTGCCTCAGTATTTGCTCAGTGCACTGTGAGAAATACTGCATCCCATTACAGGAATGGGAGACTGGGCAAACGGTTTGTATGAGGCCATCTTTGTGTTCAGTGACAGGTGTCACAGCCCATCAGCTGATCTCAATCTCAGCGTTGTTGCCTAAATCTGAATTTTAAGAAACATATTTATTTTCTGTCTCAAGGAATTTCTATCACTGAAGGGAGCAGTAAAACCAATTCCAAGCTTCCAAACAGAAAGCTATAGGTACAGATGCTATAGGTCCCTGTTTATCTAAATACTGAGATATTGGCTGGGAGGCAAAAAAGACAGACAGACACAGAGATAGACAGACTGATAGTGAAGGTTCCTCTGAACTCACAGATAAGAGATGTTGAGGTTTCTGAATGTCCTCCAGGATAGCGTCGACAGGTTGTTATCTTTCAGATTCCTGGAAATTCAATCAGACATCAGGGAATGAGATTGTTTGTTAACACGTCTGATTTATTTACACCAATTTCTTATGATTAAAATGTTCCTATTTGAGGACTGTGACAATTAACCTTAAGAGGCATATTAGCTTAAGTGTAATAAGTATCAGACTGTATTAACGGTGACAGGGTGCCAAGATCTGATAATCAGCCATAAATCCTGCTAACCTGACTGCTTCGTCTTCCATTAATCTCTCTGTCTTCACATCCTTTTTTATTTACTTTTCTCTTCACAAGGTTACAAATAAGTCTCATTTACATTTACAGTACAAATACACTAGAACTGTAAATTTTTGATTATGTCTTTAATTACTCATAGAAAGTGAGAAACATGTTCTTCTTTTACTCACAGGTACTGTAACTTGAGGTTGTGTTCAAAGGCCAGCTGTGACACGTATGTTAGTCTGCTGTTGGTCACCGTTCTGAAACAAAACAAAAAGTACATCATCATCTATACCTTCATTAACCAATCAACATGGTTGACAAGAAAATAACAACAAAAAATGGGTTACTGTGCAGCAAGTCATTTTGAGCTTGAAAATTACTTTATAATGGCGCTCTCAACAGATTAAAATATTTAATCACCATTAATCGCTTATGTCCACGGTCAACTTGCGGTTAATGCAGTCACATTTCACTTCTCGCATGAACTGAATATTGTTATAGAGGTATCGCTGTTGCAGTTTATCCAGAAGCTTGATCTGGCGGTAACTCACATGGGAGTTTTAGCAGTTTTGATACTACAGCAGGGTAAAGTTATTTACTGTGATTGCACTTCAGATTCTGCTTGCTTTCCACATTGTTACTTGCGGTTTGATCACTTTTCCGTGTAAGCGCTTCTACACGCCATTCATTTTGGCAGCCCTAATTGTCAACAACTTTGCTTTCAAGTCATAAATAGTTTATTTGTTCAGTAAAAAATGTATAAAGCATTTATTTTTAGTCAGCAGAACTGCATATGTTAAGACAAACAAATCAAAAATCAAACCAAAATAGTGGTGGATGGATTTGCGGCACACATGTAGCATAAGAAGATATTTGCAGTTTTGTATGTGTCTGCAGTTTAAGCTCACACAGGTCTCTGTCAGGTTATGTTTAAACAAAATTTGTATGGGATCTGGGTGAAAAGTATCAACAGAATGTACAATAATGTTAATAATATACTGCTTAATATTCCTACTTACGGCTGTAAAACGATTCATCCTGTGACTGATTGTACAACATGACTAAGGCAGAGCATAGGTGTAATTTAAGCATTTCAAATGTGACACTTTAATTACACTAAAAATGTTCAAACTTTGATGGGAATCAAGCGTTTTCTTTTCAATACATTAACACTGCACAGAGTGTAATTGTGAGTGAAGTATTTTTCAGGCACGCAGGAAAATTGTTGTTTGAAAGTAGCTCAAACGCATGCAGCACTCATCCTTCCTTCATTTGGCGATCTGTTCCCATCGGGCCCAGCCACAATTAAAAGCACACACTCGCAGTGCATACTACACGATGTGTTTATTTGTCTAGCAAATAGGACATTGGCTGGGAGATTAGGTAGTGTCTACTTCACTTTTTACATCTTAACACTGCAAGAAAATGCTTGTTGAAAGGCAACTGTTATTTAGATTAGCAGATGAAATGACACATAGTAACTCAGAGTTACTATAAACACTGCGTGATGCAGAGTGATAAACACAGCGAGGTTTTAAGGCAACAGACATATTGACAGTAACTGTATTATTGAGTGTGTGCACCGGCCCAAAGACTCACAGGTTCCTGAGATTCTTGTAGTGGTGCAGGTCGCTGATGGAGGAGAAGCTGCTCTGGTTTGCAATGTAACTGTCAGGAGATACAAGAGTGTGTCAGGAGGCTCATTTGTTAACAGAGGAGAGCACAAACAGAGGCATTTCAACAAGACAAAGACAGAGCAGAAAACGCAGCTGAAAGCGAGAGATCAAAATTAAAAATGAGCTCCTGGAGGACTGCAGGTAACAGAGAAACAGCCCTCGCCCCCTTTATCCTCAGCAGCACTTGAGCGAGGCACTTGACCCGTTTGTGTTTAAGGGTCAGCAGGAGAGGCGACTCCCTTGTGTGAGTGAATGTAAGTGTGTGAACAGATTTTGAAAAGCTGCATATGTACTTTTATGTACAGCTACGAGATCAGATATCGGAGGACATTCAGAGCGTAAACTGAGTCAACCGAGCACAGACTCTCCTGTCGAGGGGAACACGCTGTAACAGTCACAGCAGAGATCTTTGTCCTGCAGAATATTGCACATATTTTTTATTTGTCTTAACTAATGGGTTAGTAAACACAGCTGTCAGGTGGTAGATATTCAGTGCCTGAAGGAAACCACATCTTCAATTAGATTAAATGATTTGCACGTGCTGACAGCTTGTATTTTAAATATCTCTAATCTGTGAATTTGCAACACAGTAATTACACTTTAGTAAATGTAAATCAAAGGATTAACCAGTGAGGACTGAAACAACTAAAAAAAACTAACCCATTAAAATGTTTTATAGATGTGACCTTGTGACTTAGAGGGTCTAAAAGACACCGCAGCATGTCATGCACACAACGTCCAGCTTCAGGATTTTCTGCACATCATTCGCTCCTCCCTCTCCCCTTATTCCCTGTCAGCTTGCTCCCTTCACTATACTTGAGAAATTTTTGCAATAAAAACAGAGATGTTCTTTTTCAGTAATTAAAGAAGCTGACCCACATTAGTAGATTAAAAATCAGAGAGAAAAAAAAACATATAAATTAAACCCCTTTCTGTCTTTAAAGACTGCAGCTGCCCGTTCAGTTTGACAACATGTTTTCAGGGTTACAATCTAATTAGCCGTCCACAAATCACCAGTCAGTCACTCAATGTCAGCAGTTAAACATCTGCAAATCGGCCGCAGGCAAGGTGAATGGCAGACAGTCGTTCATTCCATATGATGAATGTGTAATAATCCTGCCGCCGACCACTAAGAGCATATTATTTAATTATTCTGATGAGACCTCCACTGTGTGTTCATGAGCAGGAAGGAGTTAAACTTGGAGGAGTTACTACACCCAGATGTGTATAAGCCTGCTGGGTTCAATCTATCAGTGGCATACTACGATACACATGTAAACACCTCAAGAGATTCTCTTGCATCCAAAGAATCCAACACATAAAGTGTTTTTTTTTTGTGCCTTAAACACACATCCTCATAAGGACATTGGAGGAAAATGTTAAACTGCTAATTACAAAAATTATCTGTTTGACTCAGCTTTTATACTAAACACATCCACAGGCTACTGTACAAGGAAGGGCATACATCAAGACGAGAGTTTTTGCATCCACAAAGCAATTCATATTAACATCCCATTACAGTCTGACCAATTGTCGGGGTTTTACAAAGCCATGGAACCAATTAACGCAGACGGAGGACACTATAACCCATCTCCCCGATTTTAATTTTTTTGGCAAGGTCGTTGGGAATTAGACGTGGCACAGTCATCACTTGGTAATTTGTCTGTTTACATTAGCCAAGCACTCAGCGGATGCTTTTCACCAGACTGCTGGCTCATTTAAACAGCGTCCAAGGCTCCTCCAAGGCCGATAAAGATTGTTTATCTCTGACAAAAGTCGTTATCAACGAGGCCGTTTATCTTTGCCAAGAAAGACATTGCAGCGGCTAAAGGTTTTAATATCCAATTTAGTTCGTTTTGCATTATCTTATTGAATCTCACAGTAAAGGGAGGAGGGGCAGAGAATTTGAATGCAACCTGAGATTTGTGTAAGAATGAAAACAGGAAGGTCCATCGGTCTACGGCGAAAACCAAAAAAAGAAAAAAAAAAAGCATCGATTCTCTCAGCTTGTGCGGTTCATTTCAATACACTCACAAAAGCCATCTTGGGAAGTGTCTGTGCTAATATTTGGACTGTGGTGTCTGGTGAGCGCGCGCTCTCCACGCACACACAGCCTACTGTACAGAGCCGTGCACGCACACAGACGCACGCGCGCGCGCGTCAGCACACAGACTGGGCTTTGTCTATTTGTCAGAATAAAGTCTATCAGCTTCAACAGCTTTCATTTTTTAATGGGCTGTTTCCACGCTGCTGCCGGAAGACTGATGTGCCCCATGATGCCAATGAGTCTGTTATGCAATGCAGCTCACACATGATGCGCGTCTCAGCCAAACAAATGTAAAGGCTAAACTGAACAGAATTGCACGAGATAATTTAAATTCATGAGAGAGGTGCGGATTAATTGCCAAAAATAATCCCAATCTGAGGCGCTCCGGGTTCTTTCTCTGCCGCTCCTGTCAGATCCAGGGACAAGTGGCAGAGGATGGCATGCCTCTATCTGTGTTGGAAGGTGTAGCCGCGTTAAAACAATAAAAGAGGGATAAATGTTTTAGATTAAGGACACCTCCCTTGTGTAAACGGATGCTTTGTGGGGGATACTCACATGTCGGTGATGTTCTCCATCTCTGCCTCGCTCTTCAGGACGGGGAACGCAGTGATGCCTCGCTCCGGATCCACGCAAGAGATCCTGGTGCCGCTGCAGGAGCAAGTCGAAGTGCATGGCTCCGCGGACAACCACGGATCCCCCGAGCCCACTGCCACCCCGACAGCGAAAACCCACCACCACCACCAATACCAGGACCCAGACCCCCTCCAGGGCGAAGAGAGAGCCCGGCTCCCGGGTCTCAAGGCGCTCATCTCGGGTGCCAACTTCAGCTATAAGGCTCGCTGAACAGCCCCACGGCCCGGCCCAGGTTGGCTGGGATCAGCCCCGGTTGAGCCAATCAAGGAGTGGAGAAATAAAAGCAAAAAATCCCGATGTTGAGGTGGAAACAGGCGGCGCGGCTAGAGAACCATGGGTCGCTTCGGCGATGACAGACGAGACGGCGAGAAAGGTTTTGGGGGGAAATAAATCAGGAGAGTGTCGTCCCGTCACCGCGTTTCCACGAGGATCCCCCGTCAGTCAGCCAGTCAGTCAAAACCTCACTGCCACAGTGGCGGCGTGTGCCAAGGAGGATCTCTCTCTCTCTCCCCCTCGCTCTCCTCCTCTCTCTCTCTCTCTCTCTCTCTCTCTCTCTCTCTCTCTCAGCTGACACGCACCGACCGGAGCCTCCTCAACACAATGTTCTCTGTGTGTGGAGGATCATTTTCGGGTGGAGGTGGTGGTGGTGCCGTTGGTTGGGTGGGTCGGTGGGTGTTACAAGATGACTGTCAGTGCAGCCCACCGCTGCTTTCTGTACGCGTCTGGCACAGATGAAGGCTGTGATGAGGAGCGAGAGAGAGGGAGAGATCGAGAGAGAGAGAGAGAGAGGGCACCAGCATCACAGCGGACCTTGCAAAACGTGATACATCATTGATCCATCCACCTTAGGGATATTTTCAGGAGGGTCTGGGGGAAGGGTCAGGTGCAGAGTGCAGAGTGGCAGCGCTCAAGGGCACCTCAGGAAGTAAAGCGTGGGTGAAATCATGTTGTCTGGTGAATAATAATAATAATAATAATAAACCATCATCTGTTCAATGACTTGACCTCCCGGTCTTTGTCTTTGGCTGCACTGGCCTGGCCTTGAGCTTTGAATGAGGTCTCATCCCTAAGAGACAGAGAGAGAGAGAGAGAGAGAGAGTCGCTTCTGCCTTGAAGAGGTTTCTTCATTTATCTGGTTGCTGGTTGCAGAATAAATGATTTTATAAGGGGCTATCAATTTAGAGACTGTAATAGGCCTCTTATCATTCTCATCAACACCGCTGTCATCATCATAGCTATCATCTGGTTGTTATGGTGGGCGGTTCCAGACCTGCACACAGTTAATCAATGAAGAACAAGGCAGTCAGAAGGGAGCCTTATTTTTGCATTTCTCTCAAGTGCCATATATTTGGGAGCAGAAAAAAAAGGAAGATTGTGTCTGTGATGTAGTTACAGTATATTTTAATATCTTAGAGGACTTCAGCGCTAACTGGTTCGATCAATCATTACCTGGTGAGTACCCAGGGCAGGAGAGGGTGTGAAAGACCAAGAGAGAAAAAAGGGAGCCGTCGCCAATCATCTAGTCTTTAGCTGGCGTGTACTAGACCAAGCGTCACCTTGTTAAATCATTAGGCCATATTTCATAATCATGAGGGGCTCCCAGCCGAACCAGACCTGAATCAATAATGTGTCATCTCAGAGTGGAGGCAGTTGGGCTGCATGCCACTCAGTCTGCTGCTATAGATTTCCTGGTGCTGGATGCGTCTCTGACACTGTGGAGGTTGTCTTTAACGTCTGCTCAGCCATCGACGAACAGAGCTACTTCTCCTACAGTCTTTCACCTTGTAGGTGAGATACAAAGGATGACAGCACATCTGCCTGTGAGCAGCAACAGCCCCAACGCGCCACAGCTGCGAAGTGTCCTCTCTTCTTCCTCTCCTCTCCTCTCCTCTCCTCTCCTCTCCTCTCCTCTCCTCTCCTCTCCTCTCCTCTCCTCTCTCCAATGTCCCGTCCCCATGTACAGCTCTAATATGACGTTTGCGATGACGCACAGGCAGTGCTGCTGAATAGAGGAGCGTAATTATGGAGCCTCATCTGTGTGTGTGTGTGTGGACCAATCTGGTGGAAGCCTGCCTCAGAAACCGGGCTGTACACAGGACAATGTGGGCGTACCAATTAAAACACAGCCTGACAAACTAAATATTCCAATTACTCCCTGTTCCTTTGGAAATCTGGCATAGGTTGTAGCCTGAGTCAAAGGTCTCTGACACTTCAAGCATCTAATCACCCCCTTGAATCGTCTGTCATCCGTTGACAAAGCCCCAGTCGGGATGTGATTACACGGCACTGTGATCTTACGCCGCACACATTTAACTTCTTCTACAAATTATACAGCATGTTTGATGTGTTAATTGCGAAGCACAAATCCCCATTTTCCAATTATTTATACAGTACATACAATCAACCAATGCGGTCACTGATGAGATTCAGATATGTAAAATGTTTCCCTTTGAAGGTTTCTGAATTTGCTTAGCTGCCAGATTCCCCAGAATTAGGTTTTGATCACCTGGCCTGACTGCTTTGCACAGCTGCTACGAACATAAACGAGCGATTTGCTGCCATCAGATCCTAACATTTGAGTTGTAAAAGTTCACTTGAGAAGTTACTTTCCGAACAGTTTGCATTCATTGAGCTCTGGTTCAGAGGAGATGCTCCTGTATGCGAAGTGGTACGTGTTATGAGTCATTTGTTCATATGGAACAGCCCTGGGATTAGTTTGTGTGCAGTGTTATGCTAAATAAATACAGATGAAATGAAATCCGTGATGTAGTGTAACTAGAAATAACTCAGTTTAATTAAGGTGGATTCTCTCTTTGAGTTTGGAAACTATTTTGGTTCCCGTTAGCCAGATGGCAGATGTGTGTCTTTCTCAGGGACGTCACTCAGCTCCCCCAGCAGCATGGCGTCTTCTTGGAAAAGTCTTTGCTTCTAAGTATGATGGTGATGTCTAGTGCCTTTTGTCTGATTGGAATCATACGGATATTTTTATGCTCATGACTGCTGCAGGGCTGCATTTACCAGTCATCTTTATTAATGTCTGAATGCTTAACTGTATTGTACATGCTGTGTTAAACTGCTGTAGTAAAAGCGCAAAAGAGGAGCCCATCACCAAGCAAATATGTTAAAGGTACGATAGTTAGAAAACAGTAAGTTTTGGGCATTTTTTATAACTTAAACATAATATTATATTTTATTAACACCTGTCCATTTGTTGTTGAGCCGCAACACATCCAAAGTGGCTCTTCTGTCATTTATTCTCCTTTCAGTCAGCACGTCGTGTGCTGAAACAACTTGACGTTCCTTTCAAGGTAAGGAACCGAGTCATTCTCAAGGCTGAACGTTTACTAGAACGTTTTATGATTTATTCATGTGGGCCCACGGAGGGGCTTATATGCAGCTTTACCACAAAGCTATGAGAAACAGACAGACAGGGTCACGACTGGAACAGCAGACGCAGCAAGTAGATGCAAGCACGGGCAGAAAACATTGCGCTGGCTTATCCCGTAAATGTTTTTCTTCCTTCGCTAACAGCGAGGGACTTTGGCACGCAGTCTACAGATGAACAAACCTCCGCCTGTAAGAAGACCTTCCACTGCTTTGTCTTTGTTTTATTGAACTTACTGACTTGATAAACAGTTTTAGCACATGCGTGTGCTTTTATTGCCTCAAAGTGTTACAAGACAGTAGTCTTCAGTGGGAATAGGAAGAGGCCTTTTTTTGACACTTAAACTGAGCCGTTTCCCCACATTTGTGAGTACAACCTCTCAGGGAACGAATGCAAGACACATGATGAGGCATTTTGAGTTCAAAGGAATCAACATTTAAATATATTATTCATCTTCTTTGGATTTAAAGATTTTATTTAGATGTTAAGTCAAATTAGTCAGACTCTAATGCGATTGGAGTTAATATATATTTCCCATACATAACAGTTTTATTTTGACAGAGTGATATTTATTATATATCTCTGCATATGAACTACAGAGAAGCTTAGGATGAGCTCTCTCAGTGTGCCATCCAGTGTGTCGGGTGGACTCAGATGAACTTGTTCTAAACTCTACCCGCTGGTCATTTGTATTATGGCCCTGAGAAATTATACACTAGTGCTCTCTAGTGGCAGCAGGGATAAAGATAAGAGATGCTGCACTCCTAAAGAAACAAGCCTTTCCAGGGATACAGTGTTGTTTCTGTGCAAAGAAAAAAAATGTTTAAAGGGAGCACTGAAGAAAGAAAAAAAGGGAGGAAGGGAGTCCTAGAAGGCGGGTGAAGGGGAGGGGACAAGGACAGGTGTATTTGGTGAGTGTATGTGCTTCAGCATACATGAACAGCAAGACAATGGAGCTCAACAACCTCGAGAAGAAGAATCTAAAACGTGGAAAAAGCAACAAGGCCTTCGAATCAGAGGTTGGTGAAATATTCTCAATTTTCTTTAATGATATTAGAATCATTTTCTCACTTTAGGCAGCAAAAAGCGTTGCAGTAGTTTAAGATACAAAGTCAAAAGTGGAACATAAATGTGTTACCATACATCAAGTAAGTGCATGAGCGGCATATTGTGGCTTGACTGTCCACTTTGCAGAATAAATGGGCTGAGACGCACAGTTCAGTTCAGTGCGTGAAAGAGAAGAAGCTCTCGTTTGAGTTACCAGCTAAAATTCAGGTTCTGAGCAAATATGTGTCATTGTGCAAGCACCCTTGTGTAAACGTAAAGCTCGTGCACCGTGTGTGTCTTTGTGTGTGTGTGTCAGGAACAGGATCACATATGCACCGATGTGGACAGCGCTTCCGAAGATGATGCACAAAAAAAGACAGACGAGCACTACAAGAGGTTTTTGGTTTTCCCAATCGCACGTGTTTCGATTTCCTCAGTTTCCTCTAAATTACCCGCCGCCCTCTTGTCCCTTTGATGTAACATTTATGTCCCCCCTCTCTCTCCTTATCTACCCCCCCTTATCTGTCTTCTCTTTGTGGGCCTAGCTTCCTTGAGAAGGAAATGGAGGCACTGCAGGGCTATTTGGAAGAGCACAAGCACCGGATTTGCCTGATTTTAAAGGCGCTTTTAGCAGCAGGTAAATTACCTTTGTTAGCATCTGTTAAAGTGTAACTCAGGGCCCTAAATAGGTTGCAGGTGTCTGTTTGTGCCTATCTTCCGAATGCTAACATAAGCCTGAGCATCACTTTCAAACGTATATTCTTTCAATTCCCAGCACAGACGAGTGCAGAGCTTTTCATTAATGCTGACATTTAGTAGGAAGTGTATGCACTGTAAAAAAAATTTTTTTTTTCCCTGTTTGGTATTTTTGATTATTCCAGCCACATAGGATTAAAGTACCAAATGTAAGAATGCAGAAAAATCTATTGGTAGTGTTGCTTAAGGGCTTGGAGTCTGAATGAAAGCTGTTTAATTCACCATCCAGCTGCACCGGTGAATGGACCTGTACTTATAAGCCATCAAGGATGCGTGTCGAGGTGTTATCCAAAACAGACATACAGTGATGTTGCATTGGCCATTTCCTGTAGAAATATTAGGACAGAAGATAGTAACAAATCCTAGAGTAGGTTATGATTTGGAAAGCTTGACGCTCTCATGCACTTTGTCCTTTTTATAAACATTTCTTTTACAGAAAAACCTCTGCTTCAAGGAACAGCGTAAATAATTAAATCGTCAAGAGCATTAAATCAGTTAGGACCTTGAAACATCACATCCCTTAAGTTGTTATTGCATTTTACTGAGGCGCTGTCATAAAAAGAGAACACGCTGTATCAGAAGTCAAACTTTTTCCCTTTAACCTGGATATTCATTTTGATGATGTTAATGATTTATTATGGCTCGAAGATTATTTTACAGGCTACGGAAAACTAAGCTAATTTTAAAATTTAAAATACACAGCGTTAATGCAAGTGGCGCAGTATTTAATATATTTATATACTTTTAGATATTAAAATAACAGATTATTTTCAGACTATCAGAGAGAGGCCAAAATAAAAAAAACATGCGACATAGCCACGAGTTTACAAAACACAGCGTATCATCTGAAGACTCACAAATAAGGCAATGAAACAAAAGATAAAAGAGCTGAGAAGATGAGGTTTGATGAAATGATTTTTACAGCTCAGGCTTTGTGAGTTCCTTAAGGCGAGGGCGATTCTAGGGTCAGAGCTTTAAGATATGAAGGTCAATAAAGATGGGAAACCCTGCGTAAGAGACAACATCATTCTATGCTTTGTCTCTCCTTTTGGACTGAACTGACCCTGCAGACTCCCCACACACATACTTTGAGAGTTAATCTATGCCACCTCACCTTGAGAGAGACAAATCTGTCAATTACTTTTTCGTGCTTGACTCACTCAAGCACGTCCTTCTCAATGGACATCACAGCTGGCTGCTGGAGTCTGCTTTGGCCCGTGGTCCTTCTCAGCCAAGTATGCAGCAAGACACTAAAAGCCATGTGTCGGCCTCTCGCAGCTACAACTGCTAACTGGCATAGTGAAGGCAACCTGGATTAAATCTTTCAGGAAAGGGAACATTTCAGAATCCAGGAGACTGTGCACTGTAGGCATGTCTGGAACAACATCAGCCTCACTCTTCAGTTTCAGAGTGTTTTTGGCAACTACCACTTCTTCTGACCTAAGTTCAATGTGGTAATGCTGTGCAAGTGCTTACAAATGAGGTTCAGACAAGAAGAGCTCTGAGGATAGCCTGAATTACATTTAGCATCTCCTGGTTCACACTAGAAAAACGCTTTTCAAGCTCAGATATCGTTCTCTCCACACAAGGAAACATCATTTTTTCTTAATTCCTCTGTGTCTGAGACTCCACCTGCCTCACAAGTTCACTCAACTACAAATCCATCCATTCTCTTTGTCTTATGTCTCTGTCCAGAGGACGGCTGTTTTGTTGTGAAGATCTGCAGCAGTGGCATCATTGTGTCAATCTCTGCATCTTTGTGGTCAGTGCTTGGGCAATGTCAGTGGTCTCCTTCTGCAGGTATTCGTGTAAACCTGCTGTTAGGAGATTCTGGAGATAAGCAAATATACGAAGAGAATTGACCAAGTTTTGCCTTCAATCCCAGTGCAATGGGTGTGTTGATTGTGGAGAAGCACTCAATGACAGGAGGGATATTATCAAGCAATGCAGTCACTGAACGAAGCTGGCATGGCCAGCGTGTATTCAACAACTGTACAGGTTCACTTTGCAGTAATCCTAGCACCTTTTGTGTGTCCACAAACTTGTGATGGTTCACAAGTGACACACTAAAGAAAGATTGGAGACTTGCTCGCAAGCTAAAGAACTGTGGGTTTAGACATGTGTGATCACATAACACAAGATTCAGCCCATATCAGTGCACATATATTTCCTCGTGGTGCTTCTTTTGAAAGCAGGCTTGCACACCTGCAACATCAGCACTCATGACAGCTGCTCCATCATACGTTTGTGCTACACACTTCAGCTGGTCAATTCCCTTTTGTTCCAACTGACCCTCAGTTGCCACTGTTATCAATGAGGCATCAAACTTATATATGTCTGTAATGGCCAGGAAGCTTTCCCTCACTGCACCCTCCAAAGACACATATCTGACACAAAGCGCCAACTGTTCTGTCTTTCCATCCCTGGCCTCATCAGCCATAATGGCATACATCTTTGCTTCCCTCATCTCACTGACAATAACTGCAGTTACCTCAAATGAACAACATTCACTCATTCTGACTGAGATTTGAGAGGTAAGTGGTGTTTGATGGGGGTGTCTACCGCTGTAAAAATGGGTCAAACTTCTACAAAAGTGCCATGCACTCAAAGAAATTGCCATTATTGATGTTTCATTATGACCTCAAAATGCTATTCCTTGCCTCCCCAAAAAGCAAGTCACCGCCATAACACGTTCCAGGTACTCCCTTTTTTCACTAATTTCAGTCACACTCGCTGCCTCTATCTGCTCTACAACATTGCCTTTTGAATGACTTGCTTTGTAGCTGTTCCAACAAACAACAACATCCTTGTGTGACTGAATGGTTTCATGTTTTTGAAACTTGACTCCATCATAACGCATCCTTCCTCAGATTTTTATCAAATACCCTATATGCAAAGCAGGACGCTGCATTTTTGCTAGCAGAGTATTTCAGCCATGTACAACTTTTAAACCGGCAAACTGATCATGCAGGTACTGAAGCAGCTTGTTTTGGACCAGTATCCTTATCCCCCAATTCACAAATATCAGACCCTGCAGAGACTCTCCCTGTTCTTCTCTGTGTGTTTCATGATCCACACGGGAAACATGAGATCCACAGTCCTCAGGTGGTCAGCCAAACCAAAAGTGTGTGCTATCTGCGTGGGGGAGGGGTAAACTAGATGGATCATACCACTGCAATTCAAATATTATGTTTAAACCACATACTTTCTACTATTGTGCTGAATTTTTTTGTCATCTCATCTTAAACTAACAGTTTTTATTTGGAACTGCTAGAAATAAAATATTATAGATGCTGATAAGTCAGACTTGTCCTCTGTGGATGTGTCTTGTTTCGGAAATGCAGTAGCCTACGTCTTTGAGGCACTCCAGTCATTTTAACGCTAACTATACCCCCACCATCTGTTTAAGTGTTGGATGTGAATCGGCAAATAAAAGCAAAGGCTCGATTAATTCTGATGAAAAAAAGATTCAAGTGAATAAAACGCGGTCAGCGCCCTGAGCCTGCGGGATGTGATTCACGTTAATTCCAGATTTGTTTTCAGGCTTTGTTGCCATGGTGATAGCGGCATGTGTCCTGAACTTCCAGCGGGCTGTGGGGCTGCTGGTCATCTCCTTGGTAACCATATTCTTCCTGGTCTGGGATTGGATGATGGAGCGCTATGGCGACCAGCTGTGGGAGGCTCTCGCTCCTATTAGAGACCTTCTCAGAAGAAACTGGTTTTGGATCAGATGGTGAGAAATCAGTGTGTCAGTGTTTCTACCCTGAAGTGAGCGCCGTCCTCATCAAAAGAAGTGGGGGCAACATACTGGTCTGCTTTTTTTATCTGTTTTTTCATCAGAAACCTATGTACAAAGCGTCATAGAGTCAGTCTACTGAAAACTCTCCTTTTGTAGCTGTAATGTGAATAATGTACATGGCAGCTAAGACAAGTGCAAGGTTTCTCTGTCTCCTGGAAACAACAATTGTCCTCAGACGGAGGAAGTTCATCGTCAGTGGAAGTGGCATGAGCACTGAGTTCAAACAGGGCAGGGATAAAGGAAACAAGAGCAGCTGACGGTGTGAGAAGTGCTGCAGTGCACATAAAGGACAGTAATTACACCATAGCTCGAGGACATTGGATGTTACCTCAGTAGGAGGACACAGTGGAGACTATAACGATATAAAAATGTGACAAAAGTGGGCTAAATATACATGCATCCATTAAATTAAAGATTCTCACTTTTCCTGACCACCCACCATTCATGCTGCCACTATGGAGAGTTGCAAACACACACACATACTCCTGTAGTCATAAAAGGACTAAAAAACATACCTTTCTTTGGTTTAATGATTTATAGTCTTTTAATACCTCAGATGTATTTTATATTGCACCTATATCTTTTACTACCACCTGCTACTCTGGCATATATAACTAATTTTTTGTCTACAAATCAAACCACCTTCGGGATAGTTATGAGGTTGTAGCTGAAGTGCAAGAAGTGGTGTTTTATAGGAGCTGTGAGCAAACATTTACCCGCATATTGGATCGCTCTACCTGAGAGGGGTTGGTTCCTTGGCTTTGCAATTTTTCGCAGAAGATTTGAAACCATTTTCCAGCTTCTTCTTTTGATTTCTCAGTCCATTTAGGATTATTTTCTTTCACAGTCATAAAACTGTCAAATAATCCACCAACTGGCACAAAGTTCAGACACATTTTACCACTAGCTGGTAAGCAAAGTAGAGTTTGTATCTGTTATGTCTGCTGTTTTTTACAAGTATGTCATATCAAGGTGATTGTACTACATACAGTGATCTGCCACAACATTAAAACCACTGACAGGAGAAGTTAATAACATTGACCATCTTGTGATTATTCTGTATTCTGCTGGGAAACGTTTGGACCTGGCATTCATGTGGATGTCACTTAGACATGTACCACGACCTCCACCCCATAGCAATGACACTCCTTGATGGCATCAGCCATCCCCAGCAGGATTCAGCCTACACAGGCACAGAAAACAAAAATGGTTTAGGAACAACTCAAACAAATGAAAAACAGCACAAGGTGTTGACCTGGCCTTTAAATTCACGAGATCCCAAACTGATGAAGTATCTGTGGGATGGGCTGGAACAAGTCTGCCCCATATTTTGCATGCCCTCTCCTTGTTGCCCCTCTCTATTCAGGATAGTATGTGTGTTGGTACTGGTGGCCATGGTGTGCTGGCTTGTCCTGGACACGGCCAAGCAAGGGATCAGACAGCTTGTGTCTTTCTGTGGTTTGCTGCTGTTGATCTTCTTGATGCTGCTGTTCTCCAAACACCCATTCAGGGTAAGAGATGCTTGTGTGAACTACTTCATACATGCACACACACAATAATAATAATAATAATAATAATTGATGCGTTTTATACATCTGTTTTGCAGTGGTCCTGGCAAACTTTGTTGTGGGGGATTGGACTACAGTTTATCTTTGGTCTGCTAATCCTCAGGACCACAGTTGGCTTAAGTGCACTGCAATGGCTTGGAGACCAAGTAGAGGTATAAATACTGTAAACAGGCAAAACATAGTTTATAATGTAAGTCTTCCTATAGTTTGCCAGCATAAAAGTTCACAGTCAGCATTGATAATTTGGGAGATTTACCTGTCGCTTTAGTTTGCAAGCAATTATTCTTGCTTCACATTTACTCAGTAGATTATGATGAAGGCTGGCGTGTTGAAAGATACAATCAGCTCTCCTTAACAAGGTCTGTCACTAACAAGTCAAAATCTCCTCCATGCAGATATTTCTGTCATTCACAGACGTTGGATCAGAGTTTGTGTTTGGTCCCAGTTACGCTGAACACTTATTTGCCTTCAAGGTAAACAACTGTCCTGTGAGAAATCTGGATACTAAAAGAAAAAGATATACAGGAATATACATTACTATTACTAAGATTATGGTACTGATTGTGGACTCTCTACAGGTGATGCCTATATTGATTTTTCTAAGCTCGGTCATCTCCATACTCTACTACATTGGTTTCATGCCCTGGCTCATTTGCAAGGTGAGAAGGAAGCAGGATGAAATGCAGAGAGTGAGATAAACATCTGGTGGGAAACTAATTATTTATGACTATTAATTTAGAGATAAGAAAATAAATGAAGTACTTTTATAATAATTTCCCACAGTTTAGCAATTTCTCCTCGACTTTTTACTGATGCTGATTTTCTCCCAGATTGGATTCATAATGCAGGTTACCATGGGAACATCTCCGGCTGAATCAGTGGCTGCAGCTGGAAATATATTCCTAGGACATGTATGTAATCGTAACCATAATCCTCATCCAGATATTACAGTACATCACGCATCAAACCATTAGTCGGAATTAGTCGGAACTCAACCCATGTCCTTACCTGTCCTCCAGACGGAGACACCTCTCTTGATTGGTCCGTACGTCAGCGAGCTAACGATCTCTGAGATCCACGCTGTGATGACGGGGGGATTTGCTGGCATCTCTGGGACCATTATGGGAGCCTTTATCGCCTTTGGGGTGAGGGAAATGACATGCAGAATTAAAGTTTTTAAACTTCAAAGAAAGTCAATATTTAGGTAAAAAAAATATATATATATTTTTTTAAGAAAATGCTAAATAAAACCAGCTGTGGCTAGATATTTCATCATCATTTCTCAAACATCTCTGTGGTGGAATATGAATGCCAATGTTTAACCTGGAGGGTTTATACCTCCCATAAATAACTGTGTGCGTTTCTGTATCAGTTATTAATGAATGCCCAACTTCAAGGAGCAAGTTATATGCAATAGCTTAAACTTATAAGAATGCCAAGTAGGGTGATATAAAATACCTAATGCGGCCTGAAATGTTTTAATTCCTGATCAAAGGCACTGTCTTATGTGACAGGAAGGAAATGACCAACCACTGAATTTATTTAACTTTTCCAATGTGCCCCTGTTTGAGGTTGAGGCAACACACCTGTTGACAGCATCGCTGATGTCTGCTCCTGCCTCCCTGGCTATCGGCAAGACGTTCTGGCCTGAGAGGGAGATATCACCTGTAACGTCCGATCGTGTCCTCAAAATCAACAAAGGGTAGGACAGATGAGCATTACTAACAATTAAAACTCTACTGTCCTTGAGTGAAATGGAAGCTCGAGAATGTTTGTCTCACAAGCCTGGCTTGTGTAAACAAAGGGAGATCTCTTTATCAAAGGATCAGGTTCCGTCACTTCCTAAATCTGCTCCTCGTTTCCCTGCAGCTTCATCACATCACACAACGTCTGCATGTGGTTTTGTATGAGAGCATGTACGCCTTCAACCTGTGATCTTGGTAAAATCAGTGAGAGCAGCCAATAACCTGACATACTGTACTTTGCTTTTAATAGTTAATTAATATTGTCTTTGATCATTAATTTGATGTATGTAATGTTTAAAAAGAAAAGGTAGAACGACTGGAATCGGATGATCTACTGCGGTGTAGCATTGACCATAATACTACTGTCACTAATGCCTGTACGCTGATGACGCTGTGCTATTTTGATGCGACTATGATTGTAGATAGAGCGACATATAGCCAAGTGTTACCTCCCTCCTCAGACAGAGCCAGAATGTGCTGGAGGCGGCGTCCCAGGGTGCATCCGATGCTGTCAGTCTAGTGGCCAACATTATTGCCATCCTGATTGCCTTCCTGGCACTGCTGGCCTTTTCCGACGCTGTCCTCTTCTGGCTGGGTGGGATGTTCGACTGTCCGCAGCTCAGCTTCTCGGTGAAGGCCCCCCGACCAGACACACAAATAAATCTTCCAGCTGTCTAGCATACTGTAAACCTACAGCAAACGTATGTGACCAACCTCTCTCACTCTGCTTTAGCTCATCTGCTCCTATGTGTTCATGCCGCTCGCCTTCATGTTGGGGGTTTCCTGGGAGGACAGTTTCATCGTTGCTGAGCTGATCGGCACAAAGACCTTCATCAATGAGTTTGTGGCCTACCAGAAGCTGTCAGAGTATATACAAAGGAGGAAGGCAGGAGGGCCAGAATATGTGAACAACTTGAAGCAGTATATTTCCGTAGGTCTCATTCTCACTACTTCTCCTTTAATATGTTATCTTGCCTCTTACATTTGTGCCAGTACGAGGCAAGATAACGGGGAAATTGTTTATTTTTGTACAGTGTATATGAGATAAATATAATTACTATAAGTTTGTTATTTTGTTCCAGTATACATTGCATGCTAATTGAGTTTCACTCTAGTGCACTGTGTGGTGTCAGTAATTATGGTATACACCCATCAGGCATAACATTACGACCACCTTCCTAATATTGTGTAGGTCTCCATTGTGCCGCTAAACCAGTTTTGATTCGTCAGTGAATGGACATGGGCCTTCTGAGGGTGTCCTGTGGTGTCTGACAACAGGATGTAGTTTGAGGGGGCCTTTGGTATCTAGTGAATTTGGAGGCCAGGTCAACACCTTGTGCTGTTCTTCACATTTTTTTTTTTTTTTTTGAGTTGTTCCTAAAATGTTTTTGTGAGTGTGTCAGGCTGTATCCTGCTGGGGATGGCTGCTACCATCAAGGAGTGTCATTGCTATGGGGTGGGGGTGTCTGGTCTGGTACAGGTGGGTGGTACATGTCTAAGTAACATCCACATGAATGCCAGATCCAAAAGTTACCCAGCAGAACATTGTATTAACACAAGATGGTCAATGTTATTTACTTCTCCTGTCAGTGGTTTTAATGTTATGCCTGATTGCGGTATGTCATGCATGACTCTTTAAAGTAGTTAAATATGATAACATTGCTCAATCCAAAATGAAAGAAAAAGCAAGGGACAAGACAGTGGTAAGCAAAGCAGAAAAAAGCTCATCTTCACTAATCCGTGGTTATAATGTTGTGGCTGATCAGTGGACATGAGCAATGGCAGGGAGAAAATTGTGGCATGGAAACATCAGTTGTGTAGTTTTTTTTGTAAAGAAATAAGTGATTTATAAGGACAAAATGTTTCATCCTTGTCTTTGAGGTTTCATACAGGGCTATTCGGCACCTAACATTGAGTGTAAACTCGTTCCAAGATGAAACAAGACAGCTCTAAGGTGTTTCTCAGCTAGCTGCCTACACATGTGTGAGCCACTAGCATTAGACCTGTGTAGTTTATTTCCATCTATAATCCTGATTAACGTTGGCCGCATGACTTTTCCAGTGGTTTTGTTCTCTAATTGGTTTTGCACATATGCAGCCAGATGTCCAAAATACCAAAAGCTAAAGGTGGTATGTGACTATGCTGTCATATCAAGACCTACTAAATAATATCATTTATATAACTGGGGTTGACTGACTTTCATTTGTGGTAATCACACTCCTCCACTACCTGGGCATATAAACTCAAATGATTAGTTTGTGTTTCATGAGAAGGTTAAATTATCTTCTTTAAAACTAACTTTGTACATTAGCTCAGAGTAAATCTTATTTTGCTCTTTATATACCTCACCCATCATCTCGTAATGCGATTCAAGTAGATAATATCATTTGAAATGATCAACTTCAATTGAGAAAATGTGGAACTGGCCTGCAACAATTGCATCTAGTGGGTGTTTTTAGCTTTAACGGTTACATTTGGCAGTGGAAACATGTGCACATGATAATTTATGACACACAACTAAGTGGATATTCATATCACTTATCAGTTTAGATGAATTCTCCGTCTTCATCTAGGTCCACTCTGAAACCATTGCAACCTACGCTTTGTGTGGATTCTCCAACTTCGCTGCCCTGGGAATGTCTGTTGGAGCCATGAGTGAGTGCCATATCATTTTATGAGGTTCCAGCTTTAGCAAAATTAAAATTAAAATTGTTGCTATTTTAATCTGGAATTGTGTTTTCTCAGATGTGATCACAAATGTAGCAGGAAGTACAGGATACAGCCGCACATGGAACTGCGCAGGATGAAATGATCTCATATGTCCTTGATTATTATTATGTTTTTGGCTGGTACAATCCATCTGCTGCAATGAGGTGCATTACACAGTGTGTGGGCTGACTGAGAAGTCTGTTTCGTTAGCTTGTTTGGACCTTGAACCCCTTGAAAATCAAAAGACAACTCAGATATTGTCTCAATTCCCAAGCATGAACATCTGCAAATATCCAAAATAGAATAAATACACTCATAACAGTTAACGCTTTCAGATGATAAGTGTGAAGAACCTGTGAGCTCAACATTTAGTGATTGTTCTAGTGACTGATTTGCAACAACTGCAGAATAACTGCTAAAGAAAGTATAAGGTTAAATAAAGAGACTGGGGTAACTTGGATTAGGGATATGTAAAGCAAAGAGGTAGAATCAAAAATGAAGGTGAGCATTCATAAATGTCTGTGTCCCTGACAAATGACAAGGTCGTCCTTGACAAGTTTTAATAGGACGGAAAATCAGTGTAAGGTCTTGATTATTAAGTTCTGCTCAGAAGAAATGAGAACAAAATCTGTCCATGAATACGAGAAGTCACTTCATTTGCTGTCTTATTTGCTGGCTTTGCTGACTTAATATTATCATGATATAGTACAACTTCTTGTTTTTTAACGCGCCATCGTTCTATTTCCAGCTGCGTTGGCTCCAGATAGGCGATCGGACATCTCCAGTTGTGGCCTCAGATCTTTGATTGCAGGCAGCGTATCCTGTTTCATGACTGCTTGTATTGCAGGTGATTTTTTTATTTTTTATTTTTTTCCGCTCTTATCTGGTCCTGTTTGTTCTTCTGCGTATTCAGGCGGCATGTGTTTTTATCTGTTATTGTGGATCTGAATCAGTTACACTTTGCAGGTTTTATCAAAAACTTGTCACACTACACGAAATGATAGAGGAAGCCATAACATTAATTTTCTTAAAACGAGTACAAGAAGAAACTTTTAACATGCCAAACGCTCAGGTCTTAATTATTGACGAAATGCAACCATAACTGTAAATATTCTTCTGTTGTGACTATAGATAAATAGATGGATAGATAGATAGATAGATAGATAGATAGATAGATAGATAGATATAGATAGATAGATAGATAGATAGATAGATAGATAGATAGATAGATAGATAGATGTATTTATGTCTAAATGAAATATACGGTACAAAATATAACCTCAAGTGTTAATCTATCTGCTGGTTTTTATTGCAGGTATGTTGTACATTCCTGATCCTCAGTGCCCCCTTTTCTTGAGCACAGAGTTCAACAACACCAACGTGTCCAGCAGCTCACAGCTCCTCACCTGCTGCGCCCAGCTATATGACAGGTGTGTGTGTGGGTGTACTGTGGGCCTGCGCCGTGTCTTTGTGCCCGTCTTGTCACCGTCCATTAGCCATTTATAGTAAATGTAATGCTGACATCTCACTTCAGCTATTAGTAAGCCACAAACTGCTTTTTTTTAAATGACTGTAGAGGGTTGTGTGATTCAGTGTGTGTGTGTGTTTGTTTCGCTGGCAGCGTGACGGTGTACGAGCCGTGGAACGTGACGACTGGGGAGGGATTCGGAGAGAGCAGTCTGCGAGGCTGCTGCACAGTCACACCCCCCGAACATTTCAACTGCAGCTTGGTGCTGTGAATCACTGCGAACAAACACGATCACCTGAATGACAGGAACATGTGCTTCTTTTTAAAAAGTGTTTTTTTTTATATTGTAAAAAATTATATCCAATAACATTAAAATGATTTATGTATGAAATATGTCAATGCTAATAAATAAATCTGTTGACATTATAAGGAGAGTCAGTCATCTTGATACTGATACACACTTACTCTTTATTACAGTTTAATACACAATTACCTTGTGTATTGTAATATTGTTTGGTCAAGTACCTTTTCTACTTTTCTCCACAAACGTTTGTTCCTTATTAAGGGGAATTACTGTTTTTTTAGACCTTATTTCTGGCATAAAATATGATTGTTTACTCATGTGACTTTGGTGTCATTTGGAGTTGTTCAGAAGATATTTAGATCTGCCTATATCCATATATACTTATAACCTTTCTATTCCAGGTTGTAAAAAACAGTAATTCCACTTTAAATGCTTAGTTTGCATTGCAACCAAATCAGTCACATGCTTCTCTATTTCAAAAACTCCAGATTCTCAGTTTTTACGGTATCAGCATTTATCTACAAATTACATTCAAGTGAAGGGGCTATGCTTGCTCACTCTCCTCGTTGTTTTTACAGCAAAAGATTTAACTTGCAAAGGTTAAAGTTTGTTTAGAACTTTACTATAAATTATGCAATAGCTATAACAGATTTGTTGCTTTATTCTGGTACCTTAGCTGCAAGTTTTATGTTACGCTGTGGTCTATGTCTCCATGTGCTATTTGTTCTCTATAATATTGTGAAACTTGGCAGCAAATAAGCTCATGTTTCCGCCTAAATACATTCATATTTTATCTACCTTTAGGCAACTCTTAGAAATAAAGATGTTTTGAGTTCATAGTATGTTACAGGAATGTATTGATTGTGCCCCATTTACCTGTTGAAGTCTGAAGATTAGACACAATAGAAACGGAGAAGAGGACGGTTAAAGACCAAATTGCCATAAACTGGGAAAAATTACCACAAATTTAAACAACATATATAATAAAAATGGTGTTAAAGGAGTAAATCTAAAGAGCCAGTGCCTGATGGACTAGTCAGAAATGCCGCAGCAGTGTAAAGTATCGCACTTGCGAACAACATGCAAATGATGTTGAGAATATGTTGCCGCAGTCCCAATTTCAAAACATCAGATGGCACACAAGCTGTATATGTCGTCAATAAAGAAACAGAACCTGAAACACATCTGTCACTACATTCTTATAGAAAAGACTTTTCCTTTTTTGCTGTTGCGGTATAACATCTGACCACTAGATGACACTGGTGTCTTGTAGTTTGCATTGAGCATTGGGCCCCCACAGATCAGTTTGCCACTCTGCTCTGACTGGCAGACCAATTGTCCGAGGCTCATTAATACTAACAGAGAAGTGATAGACTGCCCACCGAACAAAGAGGAGGGTATCGGGACCGTGCTCTTGCAACATGTGCATGTGTGAGAGGAGCATGTGGTCCCAGAGACGGCAAATGACAGTCTCTTCATTAAATCCACCGCAAGCAAAAGGTCAGATGGCTCCCTTCTCGGTGGGCAGGAGGTGTGTTCACATGTGTGAATTTCACACACCCACAGAGAGGGAACATTAAACTCAGCCATCAGAAGCTGACACATAGGGCATTTTAAGGCTCTGTGTTACCATGTGTC
The DNA here is from genome assembly GCA_005024645.1 of Planiliza haematocheilus. Lineage (NCBI taxonomy): Eukaryota > Metazoa > Chordata > Actinopteri > Mugiliformes > Mugilidae > Planiliza > Planiliza haematocheilus. Next base: position 2,867,556 of record SRSE01001388.1, on the reverse strand, counting down.
CCCTATTAAAATAAATAAATAAATAAATTTATATCCCAATAAGCTCATTTTCATGATCTTGTTTGTCAGCACTGTCGAAGAGACAGCGTGCTTAAGACCTGGAGCTGTGATCAGGAAAGGAAAACAACCTTCAGCTCTGGAGTGTCTGTGGAGGAAGAAGACATAGAAACAGGGCCTGTTTGGATTTCACTGTCGTCGGCTAATGTGCGAGAAATACACAACGGGAAAGATGGACCAAAGCCGTCTCTTCTGTTATGCGTCACGCCTAATCAACCCGGGCCGTGATGGACTGTGAATGAACACTGTTTGACAGGTGTCCTGTTTTTATTTGTCATCAGATGTCAAAATGGACAAATGATGTTTAGTCATTTGTCCAAAATAGCTCCGGCAGGCATCGGAGATATACACAGTTATGTTTATAACCTAAGAAAAAAATACCAAATAAAGATCTGGGCTAGTGGAAGATCTACAATGTCAGATTTATCCTTTATGTCTGTTTAAAGTAGTAGTTAAAGTAGTTTTTGTGATAATTACATGCATCTGCAAATACATAAACTTCCACTACATTAAAAATCTCTTAAATTCAATCTGCATATAACACTTTACACACTTACAACTAAATTTGTTGTATGAATAACACACAGGCAAATGCAGTAACAGGAAAGAAGATATGGATAAATAATACTGGGGGGATAAATAAATACATTTGTGCTCAGAACGTATAAGTCACTCAAATTTAAATCTATTAAAAGTTTATGTCAGGCACTTCACACTGGTTAAAATATCTCTCTCTATATATATATTTTAAATCAAACTATAGATTTGCAATTTACACCTCTGCTTAAAGCACAGAGGAGATCCAAGGATGAATGGAAAGAAAATTAGATAGATGGAGTAAAGATGAAGAGGAGGGGTGAAAAAAAAAGCAGAAGAAGAAGAAGAGGTTAAGGCTGGTGGATATTGGATTGTCATGTAGCACCACTCCAGCCGAAGGAGAGGGGGATGAAGAGGAGGAGAGAGAAACGGAATAATGGAGATGTAGTTGTCATCCACCAGCACTCCAAAGAGCACACAAAGGAAGAGGGGACGGCGAGAGGGAGGCCGCTGGGATGGAGGGAGCATATGGAGGTGGATCGAGGAACAGCGGAAAACAGATTGAAACTGGAGTTTGGGAGGATTCAGAGAGGCACTTAGAGGGATGATTAGAAAAGACAGAGATGGTAAGAGCATGAAAAAGGGATCAGAGAGGGAAGGTGGGTGAGGATAGATAGATAGATAGATAGATAGATAGATAGATAGATAGATAGATAGATAGATAGATAGATAGATAGATAGATAGATAGATAGATAGATAGATAGATAGATAGATAGATAGATAGATAGATAATCAACTTATTGACAACCAAAGCTACACAAACATTTAGGAGACTGTTGTGTCTAATCACTGTTCTGTGTGATAAGCTCTCTGCTTAACAAACCTTAATTGATGTTTTAATTGCTCGTTGACACATAATTACACGGACGTGACTTGGCGCAGGCCGGGAAATTAAACAGGAGAATCCCTGACAAATAAATGTGCGCGGGCACACAGACGGGCCGGCGCACTGATTGCGGTGAATGGCAGAGGGGCATGTTTGACACGGAAAAGTGGAGATCATGTTAGTGACATTATAGTTTATAGAGAAACACACTGACAGGTTACAGTACATCAGAGGTGATTTTGTTTTAATCTAATCGACTGTACAAACCCTGTGGCATGGGAGCACTGACATTTGCCTTTTTTCATGTGCTTTTCAGTTCATTGTTCTCATTGGCAGCATGTGGAAATAACCTTTAATGCATGACTCTATAGCAACATAAAAACTAAGCTTTTAATGCTGAATCTTTACAAAAAAAAAAAATATATAATGATTTAGCCACGTGAGAAATGCTTCATAAACAGAAGTGCATATTAATTGTCCCCCTCAGATAAACAATGGGGACACATGACAAGAAATTATGAACACAAACTCAGAGATTAGTGTATTTGTACAAGTATTTGGTTTTAAATTTACTGCACACAGAGTGATGGGATGCACACGGCCTCGGAAATTCACTCCTACATCTATTGTGTTCTTTGCAGATTTTTCTAGCCACGTTTGTTTCCTTAATATCTGGATAATTTATTTCAACCACTAACTGTGATCATTTTTTTTAAAGCCTTTTGTTCATTGAAATCTTTACTCTTTACTAAAATAATTTTGTAGAAGGAGGGAAGTTCACCTTAGGCATTATGTTTCGTATAATTGCATTATTATTTCTGGTGTATCATTGTTTAAGCAAGTATTTCATTTGATTGAAGTCATGCAGAATGTTAGCAATTTTAATAGAACAGCAACTCAGCTTCTCTTTGGATTAAGCATTTTACTATATTTTAATTAAAATATGATCAGGACAACAGGAAAACCCTCATAGTGCTTGTGTCCGTCAACCACAAGCCTCCAAAGAATAAAAATAAAAATACATTATTCACTTATAATGAATACTTGTTGGCTAGAAAATGAAACGACCACAAGTTTCACAAAAAAAACAACTATTTTTTTTCATTTTTGTAGAAGCGTCTTTTTCTGAACTACACCTCTATAAGATATAAACTGATGTAGTAGCTTCTGTTATAGATAGTTTTCATCACTGGTTAGAGCTAGATCACGTGTTTCCTGCTTTTTTGCAGCCTTTATGCTAAGCTAAGCTAACACGAAGCTGACTGTACATCAACCGTTATAGACGGAGAGCGGCATCACTGCTGTTAATTGAATAGTTTCCCCCAAAACCTGTTGTTTTTGTTAATGGTGTGAAAAATAATAGTCTGAAATGTGTTTTGTACCAAAGAGGTAAAAATATCTATTTATGTGTCTCCTCTGACATAACAACAGTAGACTTCCATCATCAATGATTGTTTTTTGTGCACAGTTTGATCAAAACAAGACATTCAGACAAAAAAAAAAAAAATTGTCAAACGGCAAAATCCTTTTTCCAAGACTCCTTTCCAGGTCGGACAGACATAAAAATGTTCATCATTAATTTAACCGTTTAGATCAAGTTGCACTCAGGAGTGTTTCTTGTTTGCCATTTGTTCTGAGAAAAGATGCGGCCTCTCTTCCCCCTCGACAACACATATTTTAGACAGGTTCTGGGAAAAACCTCTGCAAAGCGACTGTTTTATGATTAAGTGTGTGTTTAGCCGCATGTGCCCTTCATCCCATGTGCTTTCACTCCTGCTGAGAGAGCTCGCAGAGACACACAAGCACGCACGAGTGTGCGCTGCAACGCACTGAGTGTGTGCTCGCTGACCAATGCACACGCTCTATCTCTGTCAGTCACACACACACACACACACGCATACTCCCTGCAGGCCAAGCGGGTGGTCTGGCTGGGACAGAGATGGACACATGCTGTGATCAGAGCAGCAGTGTGTGATTCAGATTTCTCCTCTTTCTCTCTCTTATTCCTTCCTTCAATCTTTTACTTCCTTCTTTCTCTTATCACTGACACACCACTCCCACCTCTCTCTCCGCTCTGTTTATCCCCCTGTTCTTTTGAGAAAACCTGAGTGTTTCAAATGTATTCTGCACACAAACTCATCAGCGGGCTGCTCCTGAACCTATAGAGGCAATTAGATACTTGTGACTGAAATCTGGCGATTTTTGCGCTCTCTTGCTCTCTCAAAGAATCATGCGTTTTCTGTCTTGATCCTACGTGCCCCTCCTTCCTTCTGTCCCTTTTTTCATGCAGCTAGCTGGGTACCAAACTCCTCATTACTCTAATTTAGAGGGAACGCTGCTCCCCTAATGGGCTCAGGGGCCCGAAGAATATCAAGTGCTGTTTAATTCTTTAATTCTATTCAGGCTTTACATTCGTGCCATCCTTCCACCAGCTCTTCTGTCCATCTTTCCATCAATTCATATCCCATTTAGTGTCCCTCCCTGAGCAGCCACTAAAAAGATGGCTCCAACCTTATTTTTAAGTGGAGGAGGGGATAGATGTGAGTTTTAAAAGCATATCAAAGCATTGCATCTAGTCCCTCTATTTCATGCCGCCCGTTGTTCCAGGCATCCCACAAGTGTTTACATGTTGTTGCTGCTGCTCAAGCTGGACTGAATGTGTACTTATTTAACCCTATCGTTTGCTGAAATAGACAAATCTCCATGGTGACCGAAGCAGCAGAGAGCAGGTGGAGGGCCCTTGAGGATACATTAGGACCTTCTTGCGATGAGGGGATGCATCTTCGCTGTAAGATAAACTGTGCATCAGGCCCGCTTCAAGGGCCTAAACAGCGTTCATTGTCTCAGGCTGGAATTCTTGTCAGCTTGCTGTGCATGTAAAGATGAGCAGCACTTAGAGCGGTCTGAACGACCAGGCAATGACTACGGATGTGGAAATTTAAATGTAAAAACGTAAAAGGAAGTTCACTGAACGGGGAAGCAATTTTAGACAGATAGATAAAGACAACAGGAGTTTACTTTTGCAAAAGCAGATTGTGCCTCTAGCAGGTTTAATGACCATGTTAAAATTATATAATGATGTTACTTGAGAAGAAGAAGAAGAAGAAGCAACAAATAAAAATAAAATCAGGTTGGTCACTGCTACCCACTGAGGTGTAAGGATGGGTGTTACTTTTCCCAAAGTACTTTTCAGAAAGCAGAGTACAGGCTCACAGTCGTGATGATCAACGGCTCTCCCAAAAACCAAGAAGTGTTTACAAATGTCCACCGTCTTTCAGGGTAGCCTTCCTCGAAAAAAATAAATAAATAAATAAATAAATAAATAAATATTAACAGACAGGGATCGAAAAGAACTAAATGCAACTAAGTGAGAGGCCATGAAAAGCCTTTAGAAAACCGCGGCATGGTGTTAAAAAATACCAAATGAAAAAAGGATAGGCTGCGTGGCAAAAAAAAAAGAAAGAAGCAAAATGACAAGCCTCAAGGAACAGAATAAGATCAATTAAAACAGCCTTGATGCAGATAATGATGATATCAGTGGATTAGTATGTTGAGTGGGAGAGTGTGTGTGTGTGTAAAGACTGAAAAGCAGAGAGTACACGTCACCTTATGGTGTCTGTGGGTAGAAACGTGTGTACTATGATGTTTTAACACATTTTTAACTAGATTTGCTTTAATTAGAGACATTTAAATATGTGGAATATAGTATTTAGTCGTGTGCAGCAATGGGTAATGACTCAACACTTAATACCAATTAATTAAATGGCCTGATAAACTTTCAGATCAAGGAACATAGTAACTGTATGTATGTCACATGTTGTGCAAGGATAATGGAAATCAGCCAAAGTAAGACCAACACACTGACTCAGATTAAAAAGAATAAGAAACTGCTGCTGTGTATACTATTTTAATGTTTGTTTGTTTTTATAGATATATTTTGGTCATATTTGATTAAGTGTTCTTAGCGGACCAGGTCAGACAGTCACGATTAACTTTGCATTGAAATTTGCCATCACGGAACTTTTTTTTAATTTTTATTTTACTCACGTTTCCGTGGTAACGATCAGTGAGCCCCGCTGACCGGTGGCACCAAATGCCAGAAAAAGGGCTCATAATGAATGGCCTATTATTTGTGGTTGAGTTGTTGTTGTTCAGCGAGTAATGGCAAGAGGAAAGGTTTTTAAAAAGTGCCGTGATCTGGCGGAAATATCCAGCAGCGAGTACATACGAAGCCATATGCCTTTGTCCAAAGAAACTCTCTAGAGCCTGGCTGATGGGTAAACAGAAATTCTGAATCAGGAGGCCTTTGAAGGTCCTGAAGGTCACTGAGCTTTTAAAAAGATTTGTCTGTTGTCCACTGCAATTATTAGAGGGTCAAAAAAATAGTTTGCAAAAAAAGTTGCATTTTGTACAAGTTTCTCGACTCACCGTTAACGTTTTACTGGTTTTCTGTATTTTCTACATGTACTATTATGGGCCTTTCTGCGCTAAGGGACATGCTTCCTTTAAGGGAGTGTGTTGTGTTGCTGGAAAAACCTTGGTTGTCTCTGTTGTTGCTACGGATGGGATTTGTTGTTGTCGCAAGAGCTTAAATAAAAAGAAGGCATCCCATTTGGTGTGTGAATGAGAGACAATATCTCTTTTTTATCTCAATTAATATAATAAAATATAATATTAGTAGTATAAATGTTATAATAGATAAAAAAAAGACCAGCTACTCACCATATTGCCATGCAAACGCTCCTATTTTCAAGGGAAACTAGTCAAACACAGATACATCAAGTTCTGTATTCTACCTAATCAATCCCAAGTTGGACCGAATAGTTTCCATTTACATCGGTACCTGGCTATTGGGGGAACAAAAATGAGGAAAGCATACATATAGACTTTTATCACCAAGAGAAAGAGCATAAAAAATGTCTGAATACATCAAACACATCACGGTAATGTGCCCAAATGTTGGAAGGTCTGACACACTGCGATGAGGTTTTATGTTAGTGTAATTCTTAGCCTGAGGGATAATCATGACAAAGTAGCCAGTGACTAGACAGCTTTGTTCAACACGTGCATTTAGACTTTCCAACAGTAGTCTTGATAATTAAAAAGAGTAGAAACAGATGTCAATATCTGCAGCTGTTAAAGGTACGAACAAGCAAGCTAGATCAATTTCCTTTAACGCGTGTCTCTCCTCTCGGCCTCCATTCAAACATGCTACAATCCTGACTCTCTCTTGCTTCCCCACAAGCCCTCGTCCTCTCCCCATCCACCCTTCTGTCAGCAAACACCTCTCCTTCAGCCTCTTCTCAGCTTTGTCCGTTCCCTCTGTCCATCCTTATTACAGCTCCTTAAAATTTTCTTCTCCCCACCCCCTCATTCTCCTCTACACTCCCTCTGGGCTCATCAAATTGGATTTCAGAGTGAGAGGCATCTCAGTTTTCTCCACTAACAGATGATTGAATTGAGTAGCTTTGGAAGCAGAAGGTTTCAACATAAGATTGAGAACAGTGTGAGGGCGGGGGAAGGTGATTTTAAGTTGATTCAAGGAGGGTAAAAGGACAGTGAATAAACACAGAGTCTAAAAAGTTACTAGCCAATTGAGAAGCCGCAAACCCAAAAGATATTTCGCTTGTTCACACTAGGTGCAAACTGAGACCAAACACTGATCTCTCACCAGCCACTAAAGCAGAAGTGATTAACCCCAAATATTTACCTTCATCTTGTTTATTTAACAGACAAGAAAAAAGAAGAAAAAGAAAAAAATAATAATCACTACTACTAACGTTTTAAATAAAATATCTGTTGAATGTGAAATTAAAAATTTGCTGAAATAGCCAATTAGGGAGCACTCGCGTCAAGAGAAAAGTAAACATGGTAGCAGGGCAAGACATTTGCAAGGGTGTGATAATGCATTCTAATGGATGAGCAACAGTTAGCAACCAGCTGGACCATTTCTGATCAGGTCCATTAATAAGACTTGATAATGTCCCCACAGACATCCAAGACTTGTTTCGCATGTGTGTGAATGTGCATAAATGAATTGCTAATTTTGATTGTTTGTATAATTTTCCTCCCTACTTGCAATAGATTGGTTAGTTGTGTGTGTGTGTGTGTGTGTGTGTGTGTGAAAGAGAGAGAGAGACTACTTACAGTAGGAGGAGTGTCGAGTATTTTTAACTAAAACCTAGTTAGAAAAAAAAAAGAAAAAACTGAGATGCACCAAAGAAAAGTTAGTTAGGTTAAAACAACATTAGATAGATACCTCCTGCCAGAGCCCGGCAGAGAGAACGGTCCCTGACGTGGATGACGCTCGTGACAGACAGTGTTCGGCACCCAAGTCCTTGATGGAGGGAAAAGAAGTTCCGATAATCTTCTCTGCTGTCTTCGCCATCCTCTGGAGGCCCTTCTGGTCTGCAGCCAAAAAGCTGCCGCGCCAGAGAGAGATGCCGTTGGTCAGTATACTCTCTATGGTGCCCCGGTAGAACGCAGTGAGGATGTTGGTACATCAGCAGGAAGCCTCAAATCCAACACATCCTCGCAGCCATTTGACAAATTAGCCTCCCACAAGTACATAGGATTGTTTGAAGTAACTACCATGTACTCTATGGCTGTTCATTAAATTATATGTTGAAATTTTACACCAGAGAAAGTAAGAAGGAAAAGGAATAAGCTGGAAAGAACGACGAGACAATGACGATGAAGAGGCAGGAGGCGACTGGAGATTGACTCCTGTGTGTCAGTCATACACCCATGGCTTCGGTTAGTTTACAATAAGGGTTACAACATCAGTGAGCATCTACAGAATACAAATGTGTGTCTATATGTGTCTGTCGTTCCTGTTGACATGCATCTGTTAACATTTTATGACAACTCGTGTCTGATTTTGAGAACAAAAAGCCAGGGCTAGTGTCGCAGATTTTAGTGAAGACTTAATTTATGGGTTAGGTAAGTCCAACAAGTGTCTTTCACTTCAACCTTTACTTCCCTGCACGTCAGTTCATGCATATGTACATATTACATCGCCATCTTTTTGTGTGTAAAGATGCTCCATGTTGATTACGTTCTCTGTCTGTCCGATAATATCTGCTGATGGCTCTCATTTCCACTTATTTCCTTCTTGTTTGGGTGGTTTCCTGACGGTGACCTTTCATTTCATATCCTCCTCATGAAGCCATTCAGTTCTGCCAATAAAAAAAACCCTCATACACACATTAAGGGACACACAAACAGCTGTGCACGGCGATAAACGTAAACCTTAATGAGATGAATGCGGTGCCACGACCTAAAAATGTGAGTGGATCGCAAAAAGATCAGCCTCGGTAATCTCCCTTGTGAATAAATTATAATGGGAACTCAGTGTGCAAACCCCGAACAGCCGGCTGACAACTGATTGACTGACTCACTCTTCTGGGGGCCGCGAGTTCAAAGAGCCGCGCTGACCTGAACAGAAGACACACTTGATACATTGCCTGTCATTTGTCATCCTCCGTAGCCTTTTCCAGGCTGTGTATTTTCTTAATATTAACTAGGGGTACAGAACAAGACTTCATGATGTTCAAGAGGTGCAAGGGCACAAGAAAAGCACTCTGCACAGCTTGTCAAATTACCTTCCTAATGGCCAGCTTCTCAGGCTGCCTCGTCTCTGAGCAGAAAGAAAGGACAAGTGGGGGGAGTGAACAATTCTCTTTCTTGTCACAGCAAAATCATTCATTCATCTCTTTATATGGTACCTTTGCTTTCTTTTCTTTTAAGTCCTGCTTCTCAAGTACATCCTGCTCATATTCAAATGGTAGTAATGAATTGGTAGCATGAGAACCGAATGCGCAGAGAGGCCTGCTGTATTGTGGGCCTGTCAATCGTTTGTCTGCACTCTTTCAGACTTGTCTCTTTAATAGGCTTTCCCATTAAGTCTAGTTAACCATCATTCACCTGAGTCATCAGTAAGAGGTCAATGACCGGATTAATTGTTTCGCCTTAATTGCAGGGTTACATCTTCAGAATCATTATGGTCTTTTCATATCTTTTTTTTTAATGTCAGTGTAGGACATAATGTAGACATTTAGTGGAATCAACTAAACGTATTATTATATTATGCTTTATTAATTAATGTCAAGTTAAAATGTCTTGCTTTTATTTTAAGACTCCTGACCTTGAGGCCTTAAGTATTTAAACGAATATACTAGAAGACTTTCCAAGCATGCTTATTTCCCCCCAGAGTGAAAATGTCTGAGAAAATGAAATCACATTTTTTTTACCTAACAGAGGTTTACAAGCTGCTGTATGTAGCAGCACCAGAAATCATGTCAGGAAACATGTCTTTCTGGTGGAACAACAGCACTCAGACAGTTATTTTAAATATTACATATACTCACTGTGACTCCTAACCATGCCAGAGTTATGTTCGACCCATTCACTGCAGTCACATTTTTTTTTTCTTCATGGCAATAAAATATCTTACTCGATATCATATATTACGGTAGTTTTGACACTAAAATCACTTTTCTTTACACTTTCTCTCGATGTTCTAAATTGCAGCATGTCCACAACACTCTCTCACTCCCCTTCACCTTCACGACATCGGTTACTAAAGCATTTACCAAGGTTTGAACTCACTTTTCTGTAGAATATGACATTAAAACCTGAAAATGTTTGGTTTAAGCAGAAAATGCTGTGCTTGGCGATGCAGTTCTAATCTGAGCATTTAAAAATAATGATGCTAGAAGACAGGAAATTCTTGTTATTCTTCAAATACATACAACGCAGACTGCTGCCTGCCTCGGTTCAGCAGGTCCAGTTTGGATTATGACTGGATGTCTAGATTATCAGGCTGTTTAGTAGTTTTAACAAATATATTAGTGACAGTGGACTGTGTTTTTTGATATATGTGAAATTGGTCAAGTCTGTTGTCATCTTGTCCTTGTACAGGCTCTCTTCCAGTAAATTAATACATGACTCTACAAGCTAAGAACATGTAGCGCAAATGAAATCCACCTCTGTGTCTTGTGACATTAGCAGATGTTAATTCAGGTTTATATAACTGTTTATAAGCCCAGACTAACTGTGTAAAGTTCAGTTAATTGAGCTGTTTTTTCATTTGTAGCTCTCATAAAATGTCTTTGAACTAAGTATTCTACCTAAGTATTGTTGCACGCATGTGTTATTTTGGAAATGCTTGGAAACAACTTTTTTTCTTTCAGCAGTTCATCAAAACAGCAATTTACTGCTGGTCCATCTGACCAGCAGTAAATTGCTGTTTTCTTTTCTATTTTCATGAATGAATGAAAATTCAGTCTCTTAATAGTATGTTCATTCCAAGAGGGTGATTTTTTTCTATTTGATTTTTTTTAAAGACTGATGAGAAACCGCCTTGATTTGATTAGGCTAACTCTCTCCTGAAGCCTCTCGTTAGGTTCAGATAAACTTTCGAATACATTCTTGAGCCTGAAAGAAGACTGTGGATTTTGTCCTTCGTCGCCTACCTGAGCACATTAGGAAGGTAATGGCCGGTACGAGCGGGAGGAATGACTGAGGCGAGAAGAACCACCCTGGCATAATGCACATTTGTTGCACTGTAATTCAACTCTGCCACATTTTTGAGTGTATACTCCACTACATTTATTTCCCAGCTTTAGTTAAATGTTGATTTGCACATTCAGATCAATTACTAGAAAGTATGACCAAAAACTGAGTTACAGTATGAGTATCCGTATGTATATAGTAGCTGCTATATTAGGATAACCTTTACAATAATGTGTCAATAATTAAAATCACTTATATTTGTATAAATAAAAGGCCTGTAGGCTTTGTATAAGCTTAATACAATATTGAGCTTTTTTATTTTACTTAAATACTTTCACATAATAGTTGAATCTTTCTACACTTCTGTACTTAAGCAAAATATGTGCATTTTCTTTTATCACTACGTATCTGTCATCTGTGTCTGCTGATATTATATCCTCTCTGGTATTATGCGTATGACATGACTGTAAGAAATTATTTAACATCTGTAGCGTTAGGATGTTCACTTTAAATACTGTATATAAATAAAACTAATTAAATATCTACTGAATATTATATCCATTTCTTGCATTTTAACGCATTACACATTACATTATGTTACATAGATGTGGTGTATTTTTTTTAAAAGCGTATACGTATGCGGCATCCATCAAAAAACTTTTATCAGTGAAGCCCAAACCCCTAGAAACTTGGGTATGAGCACAAAATGGGTCCCTTTGTCATTCCTTTTCAAACCACAATCATCATCCTCTCCATCCATCCAGATGAGGAAAACAAAGTAGAAAGGTACTTTATTGTTTCCCAAGTCCAATTTCCTCATAATTTTCTATTCCTTTAATGATTCACATCCTCAAGCTACGGCAGGCATGCACATACACACACGGATATAAAGAGGTATGTTTTTGCCATGAAGAGAAACCATTTGCTCATTTTGATGGAGGCCTAAAAGAGAGGTTGAGCTGTCTAAGTGGATTTTTCATTACTGAATGTAATAGGGCAAAGAAAATTACAGCTGCTACAGCAGGAGGGGCATTAGGATTGCTCATGTACTTTTTACGTGGATATTTGTAATGACCAAAGAGGTTCTGTGCAGCTGTATATGAGCATTAGAAAAATTAGCACAGTGCTCTCTGTCTCGTGTGTGTGTGTGTGTGTGTGTGTGTGTGTGTGTGCGATGTCCCTGCCGTCTCAGCCTCCTCTACTAGGCTGCTTTCTGTAATTTGGAAAGGTACATCCAAACTCACAGGGGGATGAAACAGCTTACTTTGTCTCCTACTCGCGCTCCGGACTGAGACAAGAGTGGAAAGCCAGCATAATCGAGGAAATAATGTTGAAAATGGAACGCTATTAGGGAAGTCGAGCACTTTCTCCATGCTGCCTCTGCAACGTATCATTTATCATATGCCTCTGCATAACTTTTAAAGACTCAGAAATTGTTATTTCCTCACAAGACGCCGCGCTGCAGCTTTCCGACGAAGCCCAGACACACAGCACGGCGTGTTTATGAGGAGATAATGAAGGTCATAAGATATTTGGGGAACTAATTCCCGCTGTAAATGTCTCTGTTGCATCCTCTTTATTTGTTCACTTATCACATTCATCCTGGTCATTTACTAAGAGACTGTATTTGTACATATTGTATATCAGCAGTGGTGGAAGAAGAATTTAAATCCTTAACGTCAGAAAGAAAAGAATATATATATATATATATACATACATCCCGCCTGCACAACTCTGAGCCTTAAATACCACTGCACCAGTCACATAGGTGGTTTCAGTACTGTACATGTGTGTGTGTGTGTGTATATATATATATATATACATACATACATACATACAAGCTACCCTCCTCTAAGTTTATATGTCAAGTTTACAGTGTATCTTTTTTATTAATTAAACACTTGTATTGTTTACCTTGTGTGTTATGTGCAATTATTACTTTTTTAATGCTGGCTGCAGGTACAAAAACAGATTTCACTGTGCATTGTACCAAGTATAACCGTACATGTGACAAATAAAAACCTATCCTATCCTAGGAGTCCTGCATTAAAACATCCCCATTAAAACATAATTTAGCCTCTTTTAAATGTCATATTGATACTTTTTAAATGCAAAATTGTAAAAATAAATTAATGTAGAATAAAACAGATAAAATATTTCCTCTAATAAGCACAATAAAAAAGGCACTTTTGTCATGCAAGATGTTATTTGACTTTATCTGACACTTTCATTTATTAATGGACCTAAAAATCTCTCCAGAGAATGACGACACATAACGAGCTTGTGATCATTTAGCTCCATTTGATCTCCATCTGCATCGTCTCTCTCTGGGCTCTTTGAGGAGTTGCCATTAACGCAGGCCTAAACGTCGGGCATCGAGGTTCAAGAGTGTAACCTCGTTGTCCATTTAGTCAGATGATTTCCAAGAGTAAATAAATTAAAACCATGTAATTAATTTGACTTTTAGCTTTTTTTTTAAACTATATACTGTATATATATATCACATCATAGATGAAGGAAGCCTCATAAACCTCATCATATACACAAATTGTTTTGAAATAACTTGAAACAGTAACGGTTATTTAAACCTAATCGTACTTTTAATCACTCTTGTAGATCTTGTTTTTTTTCCCCCCTCATTACGTCTTGACTGCATATTAAAGTGAAATAAACATATGATTTCGTCAAAGTTGTTTACAGCTACTCACCATACGGCCCCTGAGATACTGTACTGAACTGTGCATAGGGAGGTTTGCCTGCAGCAGTCGCCTCCGTACCCACTGAGACAGCACTCCCCTCTCATTTCATTTACTCTATCACCTAATATTTATTCCACTTGTATCTCCCTATGGGTTGCTTCTTTCTCTCTCCTCGCCCACCCCTCCACCGTATCCAGCTTCATTAGCACATAACAGGCTATCAACATGCATAGCAGGGTCCTGATTTAGATGTTCAACCTGATTAGCTCTTAATGAACCGAGACCGGCTACCTGAATGGAAGTGCACACAGTGGCATAAGACAATAACATACAGTATATGTGTGTTCCCTCCTGCACGAACACAAACACAAATATAAGCCCTCAGACATACATAAATACATACATATATACATTCCCTGTGGAGGCTCATTATCACACCTTAGACACTGAAGTATGAGAAACTGCCAACTAATTATACCGTACGACGGCAGACGAGACACAATGTAATTTCTTCAAAGCAAATTCTAGAGATGCTTCATTATAACGACAGATTTCTGACTATAAGAAACCATATAATAGGTCACAGATACTTGTATGTGTGCTTAAACAGTGCATATAGGTGCATAAATTTAGTAAAAGAAACGCCAACACAGGCGCCTGATTTGTCTGGCTATTCATTAGATCTTGGATGAGGAAAAATGGAAACTCTGCAACATGTGTATTATTAGTCAAAGAAAATTATAAAATCTACAGTGCAATTTTATTTCCATATGCTGTACAGTAAAAACAGGCAAAGCATGACATTTGCGGCGTGTTTGTTCATTAAAGACAAAAAACATAGATGAGTGGCCTCTACTTTATCTCCCCTTTCCTCTCATTCTCCTCTGAGGGAGTTTATTAAAGGCCCACGCTGCCCTTGGCTATTCAATCACTTTTCAGTCAGAAGTAATGAATGAATGCAAAGGCTGGCAATTCATTACCACAATCAGAAAATGAACACCCCCCCTTTCCTTTTCTCCATCTCTCGTGCTTCACTCTCCTCTCCTCCGTAGTTTTCAGAGTTGCGCAGAATTCAGGCAGCTCACCTCTGGCTTGTTTGGACAAATACGCTGAGTTGCGTATACGCCCCGCAAGTAATGCAGCGTATTTTAAGCAGAATAATGAGTGTAACCCTCTAATGACAAATGGCAAGATGATGCATTAACATATAGCAGATGGGATGCATTGCAACGCTGATCATCACGGATCAAGTTCACACCTTCTGCTCTCTATATCTGAAGCAGAAGGACAGGTCGGTCACCGAACACAAAAAAAACCCTCAGTTTTATTACATGAAAGAATACTTTTATGGCCGTGCTGTAGTGTGAGGTTATTTTTGCCTCAATTTTCTTGGCAATTTTTCATCTCTGCTTAAGGGCAATATACTTTTCCGCCCCGTAATTTTCTCATTATCGCCCACTTCCTCTCTGTGTTTATTTTTTCCCGTCTCTCACCCTCTGCTGCAGCTCTTGGAGTTCTTTCTCACTGACAGGGTTAGCCTTGGTCACCACAGCTTTCCTTCCCTTAGGTTCAACCACGACGGTCATGATGCAGCACATGTCCACCAGCCCTTCCTGACATCTCCTCATCCCGGCATCCAGCTCGCCTCTCCGGGCGGGGTCACGCTTCAGAGCCCCCTTCTCTGCCACGGAGAAGCCCAGCAGGCTGGTCAGCACCTCATCGGACAACTCCACGTCCAAATAACCAGTCCCGTCGGATAGCGTAGCGGAGATGCTCCAAACACCGCTGCTGCTGCTCAGCTTCCCCAAGAGAGTCACAATGAAAGCTTTGACACGGATCTCTGTGGTGTGGGGTTGAGGTTTGGACAACAATTCTTCCAGCAAACACAAGTATGTAAAGGGAGGAGAGGTCAGAGTGACAGCTGGTACTGATGGCGTGTCAGGTTCTGCAGAGCTTGAGGTATAACTTTGAGCACGAGGTGTGCCATGTGAACTATCATTTACACACTCCATCTTCATTTTACTAGGTCCTGGTTTAACAGAGGATTGATTTAGTTCTCCAGTGTTTGCGGTTTCTCCCTCGACAAAAAAGCAGTCCATGTCTTCGCCCATGAAGTCACTATCATTTACAGAGTCTAAGTCATGTGAAGGCTCCAAAGCTGCTGGCCTTGACCCTCTAGGGCATCCTTGATGGTCTCTTTTCTGTGTTGTGGACCTTGAGTTGTTGGACGCAGTGCCATTCAAAGTGTGTGGTTTTGCAGCTCTCTCCAAAGCGTTAGGATTTGTTGCTATTCTGACGCTTTGTGGGGTGACATTATTATTATTTTCCTGAAACATAACACCATCCAACTCATCCAGGGGAAGATCGTCAAAGTCTTCATCAGGAAAGTCTTCGGCCGCCATGACTTCATCTTGATGAAAATCTACTTGTTCGCCAATGTTGCGATGACCTTGGAGCGAACCACCTCTGGTGCTCTGAGTCAAACCGCTTGTGTAAGAGAGTGTGGAGTTTTCAGTCCTGAAAGACACCAGCCATTTGTGCAGGACTCAATTAAAAGAGCTCTTAAATCATCAGGGTTAATGGGGGGCTCTGTTCCACGGCTAATGCTAGCTAATAAAATTCAAATGCGGTTTTAATCACATGACGATCAACGTAACACTCTTCAGAGGCATTTTAAAAAAATTAAAACCTCCAGAAACGAGGGGGACGAGATAAACGTCTGCTAAAATGATATTATAAATATATTTGACCCTCAGTGTAAAGTGAAAAGTTGTAGCTTCTAAATGTAATCACACTGTTAACCACCCACCTGGATGAGGCTGCTGAGACAAAGCTCCTGACAGAAGAGCTCCTTGAAGACTGAGTGGGTGTCATGCGCATTGTGCCGTAGCCACTGTCTTGAACTGGTTCAGCCGGGAGCATCTCAACCTCATCTGCGTCCAGACTGGCCAACAGCTCTGCATCATCAAGCTCCAGATCCTCCATGCCCTGGTTACCTTGAGAAGAAAACAGCAACATATTTAATTAATAAAAAAAAGGCGCCACACTATACTATATGTTTCTATCTTTGAAGCACATGATCTACCTGTAAAAACAGACAAACTCTCATGAATATACCTTGTTGCAGTGCTGGTGGGGCCTCCTCTGCATCTTGCTGCTCCTCCTCAGGAAGTCCCAGCGTCCGGCACAGCACCCTGCCCTATCAGAGTATTATATATATACATATATAAGAATTTCAACAATGATTTAATCAGATCAATCAATCAGATTAAACACAAACCAGACACGCGGATTAGTTAAAGTTTACCTGGTTATTCCTGTCCACCAAATCCTCCACTTCACCACCGAGGACCTTGATGTTAGATGGCCCCAGCAGCAGCATGCCAAGTCTGCAAACCATCTTCCCTTGCAGCTGGAGCTTTGCACCGGGCCTGGGCAACATCCACACGTACATAAATCACTTGAATGCATGTGCTGCTACACTGCTGCTTCAAGCACACTCAACAACAGTCGCAGGGTTAAGTTAAGTGTTTCACAGATCAATCCTTTACCTCAGTGTTGCATTGAGAGCAGGGATGGACTGATACTCCATCGCCTCCAAGCTCTGGACTCCATCTGTCACCTGTACAATAGAGACAAGGACCAAGAAACACTGTTGCCATTACTACAGATTAACATCCTCAAACAAGCAGATTAAAAGACAATTCTGTGTATTATCTTATACAGCTGACATGACTTGCAGTTACTGTAATAATGTGTATGTCAAGACATACTTTAGGTTATTTCTCACAGCAGGTTTAAACACAGACTGTTTTTTTTTCACTATATATGTACTAGAAGTTACTGGCCTGAAGTTTTTGAAATGCAAATCTGGTCTTATCAGAACAGATCGGCTTTATCGCACCATTTTTTCAGCAGTCATTCCACCGTATATTTCTAGCCGTAAGCCTTTGGGTCCTGTGACTCCTAGATTTGTGGGACCTGCTCAAAATGGTTTGAGACGTGGTAAAAAAAAAAATGTAGAAAGTCGCTGCAACGTTTCTAAGCAACACCAGCACTCTGCTTGAAAAATCATAAAGCAGTGACAAGTGCATTACTTAAGGTGAAAATTACAGTCTGCGTCATATATTCCTGCAATTTACTTTTTCATATGCTCTCACTGATTGTATCTGTCCACTCTGGTTCGGTTAAGGAGAGAAGCAGACGTCTTCTTACAACTAAACACGCAAAGATAAAGCCCGGTCACAGATTTAGGGGCAGGACGCCCAAAAAAAAAATAAAAAATAGCCGAACACTGTAGCCAAGACTAGTTCACGTATGGTGAATAAAAAAACTGAGAAACAAGTGGAAAAAAATGTTTTAAATGATAGAAAAGGACTACGACGTTTTAGTTTACAAATGCCACTGACCTGAAGTACTAGCATACGGGTTGGTTTGGCTTCCCAGGGCCTCTGTGTGGTCTGTGTGACGGCCGACACCTCGTCATTGGTGCAGTCTGTGCCCTTCCACTTTTGCAGCTGACCATATGCAGGCTGACTGACGTCGAGTAATGAGTCAACCTAAAACACAGTGCAAACTTTGATTATGTTTCCTCCATATTAATTTCCCTGAACATCTACTAGAGTGTTGCACAGTTCCTCATCCATATGCAGTAAAAATCTATATATTGTGAATTACTAGACCAGACTATCAATCTGCCTCAAATGTTTCCAGAGTCTTTTCCATGAGTTTCCTGAGTAATTTTCTGTATCACACAAAGGAACACATCAATCAAGAAAATAAGAACTGCAAATATCCATAGCGTTGTTAAATTTTTCACAACAAATGTAACACAACAGATATAAAGACATAAAGTACATAGAGAGCATTCAATATAACACCTCCATTTAAATAAATACTGCTATGTGCTTTACATCAACACCATTACGCTTGTGTGTGGTTGTCACATGTGAGTTTCTTTTGTTCTAGCCTGTGTTCTGCTGCAGGGACACACATAGTCCTCAGTATAATGTTTATTGTTTAGTTGTAAGCAAGGTTTAATAACCCTCTACTCTGGCCAAATAATATTTGTTTCATGGTCAAGGGATATTATTTTCAACTAAAATATCTAAATTAAATATATTATAAAATAAATGACCAACAAGCATGTACCTGGACGCAAAAGGTGCCACTGAGTTCGGTCTTCTGGGCCTGAGCGAGTCCTTCAGGGAGAACCGGGTGGTCCAGGTCTCTCAGGTCTGTCAGTAGCCACTGGTCCAGCACCTAAAATGTCACGTTGTACAGTATAAGCACATGTGGCTTTTAGTCTTAACATTCTCTGACACGACCAGTAATCATTCAATATTAATTGACATATAGTTATAATACCCCAAGTAAACAACCTAAGACTGACACTGGTCACAGTCAGACCTGAGACAGATCCGCTGTTACCATTAGCAATGACTCAACAAAAAGAGAGAAACGAGACATGCATTTTGAGGCACACGGCCTCAGATTTTTTTTGTCTCTCGTTTCCAATGTGAACATGGTCCACATCATTTTTAAAAGTGCTCTGTGAGGCTGAGGTCTGGAGGCCATGTGGGCCTCTCGAATGAAGCGGTATGACCGCCATGAGGATATGAAAAATTAAGCATTATCCTCCTCAAGTATCTATATGAAAAGAGATAGACTTTGGCCATGGAGGGACACAGCTGTTGAGCAACAATATTTCGGTACACTGTGGCGTACAAATGATGCGTCAATGCAGGAAAACATACCCCACATGACGCCACCACCAGCTGGTACAGCTGACACCAGGCAGGATGGATTCATGCTGTTTACACAAAAATTTTGCCCTGCTATCAGCATGTTGCAACCGTAACCAGGATTTGTCAGACCACGAGGCGTCCTTTCACTCTTCAGTCATCCACGTTTGCTGATCATTACCTACTCTAGTGTGATCTTCTTGGTCTCAGCTGACAGTAATAGAAATATCCACCGTCTTGGGATTCGTTGTGCATCTGCTTTTGATATGCTGCAAGGTTGCCCAGGGTTTGATAAATGTTTAGCCCGCAAAGATACTGGAATTTCCTGGAGAATATTCACTCTGTATCACTCTTTCTAAAGTGATATCTGAGCCATTCTCAGTTATTTTTCTCCTTATTTAGTTTGTGAATTATTATCAAAAGCAATAAAAAAAAAAATATGTGCCCATCTCCTGTCCTAAAAGCCCAGGGTGACATTTGCAAGTGTGTTATTTGCTAGACAAAATGCTGAAGAGATGATAGAGGGTGAAATGGGGCGAGAATTTCAAACAAGAAAAAATGAACCCTCATGAAGACGAGACTAAACCGGTCCAGGAGGACATTCACATTCAATGCCAGGAGAGACAGTGTTCAAACAGAAATGGGTTAACTATATTCACCACAACAGAGGTGTCTGAACATGGGTTTTAGGTCAGGGGCCACATACAACCCAACAAACAACTCCGGATTTCTTTTAATTGTTTTAGTGCAAAGTAGTAATAGGAGAATGTTAACATTTAATAAACTATCCTTTATATATAAAAACTCATATGACCAATACCAAATTATGTGATAAGAGTGATCAAACAAATCTGCCTACCTGTTGGTTGATTTGCTGCTGTGACAGACGAGCTGTTCCTCCTGCCTCTCCTTGTAGCCACTCTACGCAGGCTTCCAGCCAGGCGAACGGCACCTGGACCTGCCAGGTGGTCTTCAGCCAGGCCTGAGTAGCACGTACCGTTGCCTGGATCTCAGGGGCCATCCTCTTCCAGATATGTTCCTCACTGTTATCTGCAAATATATACAGGCACACAACTCAGTTTATAAGCTCAACTCATTATCTGTAATTACAGTGCGTTGTTTTAATGTTTTGTAAAGCACCTCGGTTCACCTGTGGGTCGTTGTTAGATGCTATATAAATAAAGTACATTTAACTTATTGTATTATATATATTGAAAAGGGTTTTGTAATGAAGAAACTTAGAAGTTCACTTTGCTGCATATTTTGTATATAAAAAGTATTTAGTTACTTTTTTTTATTCAGAGCAATTCACGGTTTTAAAAGATAACCATTACTATATTATGTTTTCTGGGACTGTAGCAGCAGAATAATGTACGAATACTGTAGACGAGGATGAGAGCAAATGGATAAAACGCAGACAGTGATAGCATGCTAATTATTAAAAATACAACAACTTGGTTTCGTGTTGTTACGAAGAATCCCCCCGAGAAGCATGAAGGCAGACTCTCACGTCAAGTGCTGTGGAGTCAAAGGCGCCAAAGTTGACCAACCCATTTCACTGAATTAGTAACAGTGATGCTACTTTACCTTAGCATTGTACCCATACAGAATGACACCAGAGGCTCCTTACAGTAAAGGTTCCTGAACCAGACTGCCCTGTCTTACGAGTTCTTTGTAAACATACGCATTAGCCTTGGAGACCGTACTTTACCAACAAGATTAACTCCACTGTAAATAGGCGATACGAATCCGGAAATAGGGCGTTTTGCGTCGCTTAAGAAACGCCCCAATTCCTTGATTGACGTCTGCTTCAGCCAATTACAGTTGCATGTGTTTGATTGGCTTTCCACTTAGCCAATGAGATCGTGTAACCCGTCGTCTCATTTGGTGTTGTGTATTTCCAGGTTTGGTAGAGAAGGAAGGAGGGACGAGCAAGGTGTTGTACTGCAGGTTCGTGTTTTGACGATATTTTTTGGCTTTTTTTTTGCAGCATTGAGCTTAATGTAGTGCAGTTGCGCATGCACTTTCGAAATTTATGTGCCATTAATATACATTCGGTAAGACGTTTACTTCTTACGGTGTTCGGGCTATCGCTGCCCAGCTAGCAGTGCTTTCTAAGCTCCGTTTGTGCCCAAGTGAAATTATGGCAACATGGCGATATTGGCTAGTGGCTAGCTTGAGTGGCTCGGCCTGGCCTCTGTTTTGACCGAGTGCTAGTGATTTAACGACCCCATTCGCGTCAGATAGACCAAACACTACGGTGCCCGACGTCCTCGGGAACTAGTTACGTATCTGAAAGTAGTTTGAACGACTTTCATGCAAATCTCTTTATTCAAAACTACGCGAGTTAGCTCGAAGCTAACGCGTTGCCCTACAGGCTAGTTAGCTACGCCGGTAGCTAACATTAACCACAGCTAAACTAACATCGTCAGGGTAGATTTACTAGCGTTCATTTTTTTCGTTTGTTTATCTAAATACTGATGTGAGCTATTGAGGTGTACATTTCTTGAAATTTGGATTGTGATGGCAACAAGTTTCAGTTTTAATGTGACTCTTAATGTCTATATCATTCGTCATTGGCTGATGATTATAGCGCCGAGGCAGTCGTGTTTCTGCTTCACTAACAATGTGAAATGCTTGACTCTCTCTGCAGCGAAACAATCTGATTAAGCACCGATGTGACTTGATAACATTACACTAATAATAGTGTCTCTTTAAATAACAATGGTCTTTGATTGCCCGCCAGACTGGGGATCGGTCGCATTGTTGAATATCAATCGCAGCAGCTCAGACTTAAGTAAAATAAAATAAGCAGCAAATAAAATATACGTGATCATATCGTGTTTTAGACTGAGAGACTTCCGTGTGTGGCTGCATTTGAGTATTTCATGTATCCCTCCCTCCCCGACAGGTCACAGAAGCTGTTTGGTCCTTGCTTATTTAGATCCGCCTTCAACACGCCCTTGTCCTTGTAATAAATATCGGTGAGTCCCGGGTTTCTGCCAGTTTATCACATTTCATCCCGCTTTCCTGAAAATCATCGTCTCATTTACGCTGGTTTCCCTTTTCCCGCTCCGAAAATGTCGACAGACAACCGCAGCGTACAGGGGCCAGTTTTCTACCTCTCTTTCCCTGCCGCTGCCACCTGTATCCCGGACCGAGGTTCTCACCTCTTCTCCCTCTCTGCCGGACCACCATGGAGACAGAAATTGACCAGCAAGAAGACACTTCATTCAGCAACACCGAGTCAAATGGTATAATTTAAATCTTCTTTTATATTGTTGAGAATGTTTAAAATATTCCTGACATACTGTGATAATGGCATCAGTACTCACAGCTCTAATTTATGAGATTAATGTGATTTTAGATCTTTCACTATTTATTTTTTTCTGTTTTTGTAGAATTATTTTGGACTAGAATATGAGAACAGAGTTTGAAACCCTGCCAAGACCCGTTGCTTTATGTGGTGAATGATTTAATTTAGTCTGGTTGAAAGCTGTGTGTGTGTGTGCACAGTTGTCAGGGTGTGTTTTTATCTCCTTATGCCAGGTAAGCGCCCTGCTGAGGATGCAGATGAGCAGAAATCATTCAAGCGCTCCAGGAACTCGGATGAGATGGTTGAGCTGCGCATCCTCCTGCAGAGCAAAGTAAATCAGCTCCCCTTTCATTTCACATTTCATGCCAAACCCTTATGTGATTATTTGTATTATTGTCTCGTTCCTTTGGACACTCTTTAAGTCAGGTGTACAATTTCTTATTCTCTCTCCATTTTGAAACAGTTATTGTGGTGTTGTTAGTTTTTACATGAAGTGAAATATTATCGTGCCTCTTGTCTTTTATTTATAGAGTAAAAGAGTTGACATTTTCTCATTTGTATTCCCAGAATGCAGGAGCTGTAATTGGGAAGGGTGGAAAAAACATCAAAGCCCTTCGTACAGACGTGAGTACATATATTTTATATACTCTGAATTTTTTATGGTTAGCATTTTTTTTATTTAGCTTTCTGTTATCTTTCTTGCCACCGGCCTCTCAACGTTGCACATTTGCGCTAGATAGCTGAAACCGTACTGCGGCATTTGGCATAGGTATTTTCTGTTGTGTAAATAAGGGGTGTGGTAAGCCGATTCCCCGGTTGTTAGGCTTTTGTTATTGAGATCTTTTGACAAACCCTTTGGGCATGGTTTCTCACATTAACATTCGGTTATTGTCTCAGCTAAACTGGCCCTAGGCACAAAAGCCCAATTTCATGTCCATTTGTTTCTCCATAATTCTGATTTATTGTAACACTGCTGTTACAGCGACACTGTTGCTCTTGTTAATTTAAATTTATGGCCACAGTACCGAGTTCGTGAGGTCACCTGCAGCGCAAGCTAACATTTTTATATGTGTTAAGGCCAACCGGCCATTTCTTAATTCATTCAATGTCATTGCCTCTTTCTCTACAGAGCCCTCACCAGTTTGTTCTCCCCTCTTTCTCACTGTCTCTGGTTTAGTCCCCAGCATTGAACTCTTCATGTTCTTGATATGCCATAACCCATTTTCCAATGTCTCATTTTCTCTCTTTGACAAACCAATCTCTGAGAGAATCAACTTGAAGTCACATTTGAACAGTGTAGAGCCTGTATATTAAAAATGTATTCCTCTTCCCTCTTCCCTCTCCCTTGTTTATTTTTTTACTGTTTACTTTTTTGCCCACTTCCTCCTCTGTTGCCCATGTTCTGGATGGCCCCTCCTGCGCCCGCCCACCTGACACCCTGGTTGGCCCTGCCCATAATCGTGCCCTGTCCCTAAATGGGCGCCTTACTTGATTGACATCTGTGCTCGAATGGCCCTGGCCCCTGCCCATGCCACGCCCAGTACAATGCCAGTGTGTCAGTCCCAGACAGCAGTGGGCCCGAGCGGTATGTCCCTAAGCTCCTCCCTCTCACTGCCTGACTACAGGTCAAACAAGAAGAGATGAATAATAAATAGTCATCCTGCCTCTGTCAAGTCACTGTATTTTAACCTACCTGTTCTCACAGTATATTAGCCTGAATCAAAATACCTAAATGCGTTCATGTCCAAATCTGCCTGTTGAGCATGTAAAAGCCATGTGAACATCCTTAATATGCCATTGTTTAAAGTCACGTCAGCATTGAAACTTACTTAAAACAAGCTGGTGTTGTCAGGGTTTTTCCACAATCTGCCACTGTCTTTTTAAATCTCTGCTATAATCTGTGCAATATGTCCGTGTTTTGTTATATTTTTTTGTATTATTTTAATTGACAGTCATCTATCCTCTTCTGCATTTTCACTTCCCTCTCCCCTCAGAGTGGATAAACTGGTGTCCTTGTTTTTTCGTTAGTTTCATAAGCTCACCTGTTTCTCGCATCATTCCATTCTTTCCTTGTGATGCCCTCCTTATATTGATAAACTCAGATTGTCCATCCATTCTGAAACGTAAGAGGCAAACTAAGATTCAAGTGGTGTGTGTGTGTGTGTTTCCTTTCTTCTTCTTCTTCTTCTTCTTCTTCTTCTTCTACTACATCGTCCTCTGAACTTAGTTGTTGACTGCCGGAGCTATTGAAAGTACAGGATATCTTTCTTTTTCCCACTCACACTCTTTTATTTTATGTTTATCGCTTCTCCCATCCCTTAAAACAAAGCATCAGCTTGAGTGGTGGCAGACTTCATTTACCTTGGTACAATCTGCTCTGTCACTTTTCCTCAGCTGCCTACCATTCTGCTTCCATGTCCAAACTGTGCTTAAGTTCTCCTTTTTAAGTAAATTCATTGTGTTTATTTTAGTATGGCAATAGGTGGATGCAGACAGCAAAACATGTAAGTGCAGTTTGTTGTCCAAATTAATTATCAGTCCCTGCCTAACCAAAAAATTTAAGTTACTCCAACTTGCATGTGATTACCTATAAAATACTTTTAGTAGTAATACATTCTCTCTGTTCTGATCTTAAGGATTCAGTATTTGGAGTCCTTGTAGGCTTTGTGGTGTGCATCCACCAAACTTTAGGACTCTCTAGGAGTTCTCTTTGGCACCTGTGGTGCTTATTCCCGCCAGACCCCCTCCAACTTCACCCTCTCCGTCTTGCCCCTTCAGTGGTCACCAATGCAGTCACTTTTCTTTGGGTCCTTTTTAATTTTGTCTCTTTACTTACTTCCTTTCTCTGGACAAAGACTTTCTTTTCGTTGCATTATTTGGGCGCCAGCTTCTCGCCAGTTACAGTATAAATTATGAGTGATATAGCATGTGAGATTCAGAAAATACCAACTTCAACCATTAATTCAGCTGACTTAGCCTGAGAGAGTATTTAATGGGGGTTGACTGAATTTTCTGTGGCAAAGGGGGATGTTGTGAATTCCATGATCTGAATTGTTGTTCCCTCCCTCCTGGGATACCTTGCTGGTACCCCAACCCCACCCTGGCTGTGCTCTGTTTTGTTATTGGTGGCTGAAATGTGAAGCATCTTGAGCATCAGTGCCGACATCGAGACCGTTGGAGAAATCCTGCTGAAGATTATCCCAACGTTGGAAGAGGTGTGTATATGTTGAGCTTTTTATTATTACGTATATTGTAACCAGTAGTAAATGTTCATTGAGTTACAGAGCTGCCTTTTGTGGCTTAGGTATTTTGCAAATAAGTAGTTTGCATAACGTAACTGATTAAATATAATTATGATAAACAGTCCCATAAGAACTGTATGATACCAATTGTCTGTGAACTGTGTTAATAGGTTCTTATTGACATCGACTATACGTGCTACGGCAACACTGGTTCGTTTACCAGACTGAGAAAGGAGAGTTGAGAAAGGTTTGAAGGATGGCATCATGGTATGAATATGCTAATTGTTCCCACAGTACCAGCAGTACAATGGCATGGATTTTGACTGTGAGCTGCGTCTCCTGATCCACCAGAGCCTCGCTGGCTCAATCATCGGGGTGAAGGGAGCCAAGATCAAAGAGCTACGTGAGGTATGGTCATACAAAGAATGCCGTGTGCTGTTAAATTGGAGCAGCATGTATTCTTTTGCAGTCTTATGCTGTTGCGTTTTTTAAATGTAACAGGAATCTACCATAATAATCCAGCTGGATATGATTTTTTTAATCTACTTTTTTGATATAGTTTATGTTTTTGATTAAATACATTTGGTGTCTTGTACATAGTGTGTGTCAAAAGTGTGGCGTTTCACCAGGAGTATCTGTAACATTATGCAGCTTTGATTTCAAGAGTGAAATGCTTGTTTGTGTTTCACCGGTGGAATAAGCTGTTGTGTCGTGTAGTAGCTTTCCTTTTTCTGTGCCCACTCATGTGTGGCTTCTATTTGTCTCCAGAACACAAAGACCAGCATCAAGCTGTTTCAGGAGTGTTGTCCCCAGTCGACAGACCGCGTAGTGCTAGTTGGTGGTAAAACTGAGAGGGTGGTGGAGTGTATCAAGACTATGCTGGAGCTCATTGCTGAAGTAAGAACCTTCTACAGTGTCTTTTTTCTGTGATTGGTGCTTGATGGTTGTAAATTTTACTTGATCATTTGAGTTTTGAAGATGGGAATGTTCTTTTTTTCTACAATTGAAAAATTCATTTCATATTGTCCTAAGCAGCTTATTATATATTTCCTTGTTCTCTTCAGGCTCCCATAAAGGGCCGTACACAGCCATACGACCCCAACTTCTACGACGAGACCTACGATTATGGTGGCTTTACCATGATGTTTGAGGAGAGGGGGGGTGGCCGCAGACTTATGGGAGGCTTTCCCATGCGTCCAGGCAGGTCCAGTGGTGGTGACCGTGGGTTTGACCGAATGCCGTCAAGCAGAGGGGCGCGGGGACCAATGCCCCCTCTCGCAGAGATTATGATGACATGAGTCCCCGTCGAGGTCCACCTCCACCCCACCCGAGTAGGGTTGGCAGGGGGAGTGGACGTGGACGCAACATGCCCATGGGACACCCCCACAGAGGAGGGTAAGACATAGGCATATCTGATGCAGTTTGTCCTTCTTTTCTTTGTTGCTCTTCTGCTTTGCTTTTTCTAGTGCACTAATGTGTCCTGTCAAATGGTATGGTCACTTGATTGAGTTCGTGCATAACACAGATATTTGTTTAACTGAAAACTATTTGACTGCATGAACACAATCATGTTTGAAGTTAAGTTCTTTTACTGCTGTAAAAACTTTTAGAGATTTAAGTGTTTAGTATCGTAGACACACAAGACTTACTCTGCTAGAGCACTTTGTTTTTCCCTTGAGCATCTGTATACACAAATGTATGCCGGTGCATTTTCTTCACCAACTTTGCTTTACATTTTCTTGCATTGGATAAACTGAAGTAGTCTGCATGTTTTCCAGTGTACTGCACTATTCTTGAAATACTTGTATTCACATTTGTCATTCCATCAAGTGTATGTGCTCACCACTGTATGTCTTGGTGTTTGTGTTTTTTTTCCCCCCCATTTCCACCGTGCCACAGAGATGACCGTTACTATGACTCGTACCGCGGCTCAGATGACAGGTCCAAGTAAGTTTCTGTTCCCAAACCTCTGACTAAACTTTTTTTTTAATAGGGATACTTTGACATTTTGCTGTTTCAATTCACCCGAAGCAACAGTTCATAGATAAATACCATTGAGTGGTGCTTACAGTTGAGTAGCATTTTACTCTTCGGTCTTTGTAAGGAATTAGTCACCAATGCCGACTGCTGTTTAGCATAGTTTCCATTCACAAATGGGACAAATGATTTGACCACAGTGTATTTAAAATTAAAGTGTTGAGGTATCCCTATAAACCCCTTATTTCATTGCTGTATTATGTCATTGTTGAATATTCCTGGTATCCACTTATTCTGAAAATCTAACACTCCTAGTAAACTTTTGCCCTCCTGTCACATCCTTAACCCTCAGTGCACACATCCATTGTGGTGTCCTGGCCTACTTTCCCCTTTCTTTATCCCCATTCACCTGTTCACAGTCCACTTATTTAGAGTGCTTTGTAGAGAACAGCAGTAGTGTACGTGACAACCTCTTTCCCTTGTGAGTAACCCATCCAATCTGCCACTCACTCCACATTGCTCACGTTTGTCGTGATTCGTATGAGGGTTGTGATGTGATGCTGGCAGTTTCCCTTTAGTCCCCTGCAAAAACTGCATGTTTTCATCAGCTGGGTTATAATTAGCCATTTTTCAATGATGTACAATTGCACATGAATTCAGTATTTTAAAAGATGACTAGTTATCGACTTCCCTTCTTGAGGCCAGTTTAATAAACTATAAATAAAATAAAAATGGCAATTTATATGCACTGCACAGATCTGATATAATATCCTCATCTATATATTAGTGGAAATTGAAAATATGTATGGCTGATACACATTGTAAAGAAATGTCATGGCATAAGTGTGCGATAGCTAATGCAGTATGGCTACAGAGAGACACTGTCAAGCAAAGGTAAAGTAATATTAAGTTGCGTTAAGACATCATCCATGTTGTATTTCTCGTGTCCTTCTGCACGAGTACCGAGTACATCCAGACAAATTTCTTGAGCTAATTCCTTTATTTGAGCTCAGTCGTGGGGGGGTGGAGCAGCAGCCCTTGGCTCTGATCATCATCACCACCACCTGTCACTCCTCTCACCATAACACTGTCAGAGCTGTTCCTGTTACTGTGTGGGAAGATGGCTGAGAGGAAATGTGTTTATACTGTAATCTTGCTCAGCGTGTGTGTGCAGTTTGACCTAGACCAGAAATTTTCTTTGGAATGTTGTCAAGGATTTTTTTTTCTAAGCATTTTCTATTTCTTCCCACCCCAACCCACATCTCTCCTCTTTCTCTCTTCTTTCTCTCTCACTCTCTCTCTCTATCTGCTCATTTCTGCCCCTCCTCCCCATCACCAGTGACAGAAGAGGCAGACCGGATCGCTACAGCGATAACATGGTTAGTGACCCTTTGCTAAATGCATGCAGCTCTGGTGCTAGCATCTCATTGGGTGCCAGTGCCACAGGCTAGAATACTGGTTGCTTCTAGCACTGGACAATATGCTGTGATTGTCCATTGTCCTGTTATGACAATAGTGGTTTATTGACAGTATGACCATAGCTGGTCACTCATGCACATGCATATGCACACAGTCATGTGAGCCATGTCCACGGATCCAAGCTAGCATCCCACTAAATGACCATAATCACCACAGCCGGAGACACCCCATAATAATCAGCTATAATTGCCCTCTTGCTGTGTACTTTTCACGGCCAGCCTGTTTTTCCTGCAAGGAGAGGGAGGATGTTGGGGGTGGGGAGGGTGGGGGTGGCCATGGTTGGTTGCTAAGCACTAATAACGCTTTGTTGACAGACTGGAAGGTCTCTCTCCCTCTTTCTCTCTCCCTCTCTGAGAGCTGGCAGGATACTGCCTGCCGTTGCTCAGCAACAGCTTTTTGAATTGCTTGTTGCCCTGGTGACAACAGCAGCTGAATAGCAGCTGAAAATGGGGGCTGATGGAGATGCACGGAGAGACGGGAAGGGGGGATGGCGGGAGGGAGGGAGGGAAGGAGGAGGAGTCTGCCTTATGGATGAAAACTGGGTGGCTTTTAGTTGATTCTACTCCATGAACGAAGCTGCTGCATTATCCATACATTTATGCTTATGCTAGAAAGATGAAAAGAACCAGCTGTACTGTATGTAACCCGTCTGTGTTTTCCGTTTGTCTTTACAGGGCGGCGGAGGATATGGTAAGTGCTAAGCCTCATGTTTTTCTGTGGCATATGGATGTGGTTACAAGGCTGTTAATGCATCGTATGCGCCTAAGAGTACAGGCCTTGCTGTTCTTTCCAGCATAGTGTAGTGTCAAATATTTTGACAATGACAATTCTGTAGAATAGTAAACAGGCTCAAGAGACATTGCTAGTGACATTAATGTGTTTAGCTTATAACAGTAATGTGCTTTTATTGACTCTAATAACATGGTATTTTATTTGACATATCTCTTTACTACAATCAAGGGTATGTGGGTAACTGATTTCTTCAGAAGAGCTTTCTAACATGTATAAGTGGGAATATGTATTAGTTTATAATAGATATGGGTAATTTAAATAATAGCAGTTCACAAATGTCACAGAAATAACTTGTCTGGAAAGTGTTTGTCACTGACTCAGTTTTCTGTTTCGTTTCTTCCCCCTGTTCAGACAACAGTTCCTCCTGGGATGGCTACCAGCCAGGTGAGTCTCTGCCCTTTGTCACTCAGTGTGATTAGAAATTTTTTCTGAAACACATGTGATTATGTTGGCAGCAAAGTATTGATTTTTAGAGCTCTACTTACTTTCCTGCAGTTTCGAATCTCATTATCCTGACTTGTTGTTTCATCTCTCTTTTCCCTCTCACCTTCAGGTGGACGCAGCTCCTATAATGATATGGGTGGCCCCGTCATCACCACCCAAGTGACGATCCCTAAAGATGTGAGTGAATAAGAATAACATGAATCCAGATTTGCATAAATTCCCGCATGTGATCATGTTATCTGCATTTCGTCATTATCCTTGTAACATTTAAATGACATTTTGTCATGTTTGTGTAATGTTCCATCGTGCATACACGATATGTATTCCAGTTGTAGAGATTAAAGTAATCTTGTTTCTCACACACGGTCTTTTTCCACATTCACCCACAATAGACTAGAATGCCATAACAGGCTTTTCAGTTTTTTTTTTTTATCTTTTCATATCTGCAGAGTATTTTAAATGCTTGAATTATTTCACACTACATTTGTGTGATTGCCTCCTCTTGGCCTTTCCACACTTTTTAAAGATACAAGTTTGCATCCATGCCTAAAATGTTTATTTCTTTCGTCTTTCTTCCCCATCCCTCTTATTCTGTTTTTTGAATGCCCCTCTTAACAGTTGGCTGGCTCAATCATTGGTAAGGGAGGCCAGCGGATCAAACAGATCCGCCATGAGTCAGGGGCCTCCATCAAGATCGATGAACCCCTGGAAGGTTCTGAGGACCGAATCATTACCATTACTGGCACCCAGGATCAGATCCAGAACGCCCAGTACCTTCTACAGAACAGGCAAGTTCTTATTGGATGTAGAGATTATGGATTCAACATCCTAGTTGATCAAGCAAGCGGATGAACCATTTGAAAACCTTAATGAAATTGTTCTATGGGGATGTTTGTTTGCCCCTCTTTTAATGCATGGAACTACTCATATATGGATGCAATAGATAACAATGTTGGGATTGCATATATATATATTAAAAATATGTTTCTTTTAACTTGCATTCTAGTATTAGTTAGCCCAATTTTTGGTTGGTTATGCAATTCTGTTTCCTGCTGTCTCTTTTTCACTAACCCCCTTCCTTTCTTTCCCATGCAACCTGCAACTAGTTCAAACCTTCCTCTTACATGAAATGGCTGTGAAGGAGTAGGCAAACTTGTATTATTTTTTATTTATTTTAAAAAGGGTCAGTGTGATTGACATGTTTCTTTGGCTGTCACACTTATCCACTGAATATGATTGGTAGAAGAAGAACAAAAAACAAACAACAAAAAAAACAGTATGTCTATTTGCCATCTAAGCCGTTTCACTGTGAAGCAGGGAGTGGATTGATTCTTCCCTGGCTGCTGCTGTGTGGAAGACTAGTGATTTTGTTGTTTTTAGTTAGATCAACCGACAACAAATCACAGTCTGCCAAATAGCACAGGCTCCTCCTCTTCTGTCTCCCTTGGCAACCAGTAGGCACGTATAATACACACTACTTCCTTGTTGATGCTATCTGAGCTTTGCCCGAATGCTAATACAGCTGTAGACCTGCTGCCCTGTCTCATGAGTAGTGTAGTGTTGCCATGGTAACTAACCCTGCCTCCCTCTTCCTTCCTCTCCTCCCCCTTCAGTGTGCTGCACCTGCTTGGACACAAGGACTAACCACACCCCTCGTTTTCCTCTTCTTCACCACTCTCCTTCAGACACTTGTCAAATCTCTGACGACTCCCCACTCTGTCTCTCTTCCCATCCCCAGCCTTCTCCTCCCAGAACTCCATCCTCCCATAGTCATAGCTATGTATTCACACTGTCACTGGCTTGTCAATTGAATTTTTCTTCTTGTGCATTTTATATATTTCCCACTGTTTTTATTTCAGCGTGAAGCAGTACTCTGGTCATTTGCTGTAGACCCAGGAGGCTCAGATTGAAGCAGATTGCCCCTCCCTCCTCAACCTTTTCCGCCCCTGTCCAACACATCCGCTTCAGACTATTCTGGACTATGGATGTCTTTTTTTGAATTTTATTTTTGTATTTTTTAATGAAATACATGTCCAACATTCCTGTGCATAAAGGAAATGTAGATGGTCTGCGTTTCTAAGAGTGTAGTACATTAGTTTATCAGATACAATTTGCATTTTTTAACACTCATATATCAAGATATCCTTTACACTTCTCACAAACAAAAATAAACATAACCTTTATTTTTTTGATTGTTTTTTTATGATTTTTTTTTTTTTTTTCATGTGCAAGTTTGTGTCTGTGTAAATCTGTCCTGTGTGTATATGTGTGTGTGCGTGTGCGCGTGTGTATGTCGGCGTGAGTGGGTTGTTGTGCTTTCTTTTGCTTCCGAGTCCCTTCACGCGCAGTTGTACCACATTACACGCAGAATGTAAGCTACATGTCATTTTTCTTTAAGAGCTGTGAGGAATTTTACCCTGTAGAAATACTTTTGGGATGTTTAAGTTGGGATTTGTGTACACAGATACAGGACAGTCTAAATTGTAGGACTATAATAGATGTGTGATGAAACAAAATACAGAATCATTTGAGTAATTCCTCAGAAATGGAACGGTGTAGTTAGTAATTTAAGGCATTTTATTGGAGATTTGACAAATGATATTGAACTATTTTTTTTTCCTGTGTTCTACACTTGTTTGCTCTCCATGTTGTAGACTTCACATTGTCAAGTTATAAGACAAATAAAGATGATGCCACTTTTTACAGAACCACTTTTGAATTTTAATGAGCGTCTTGGTTGTTTTTGCAGCTGGTTCAGTCATCTCACTGATGGCGTTGGGTATTTTTTAAAGCGCAAGGAGAACTTATAATTGTTTTTCAACCAAAACTCCAATTTACTACCCTGTAAGACAAAGAAAAGCAGCAAACATTCATATAACAAAATACATCAAATGTTTTTACTTTATGAAGATACCAGTTGATTATTGGAAGTTGTGCAGTTACCTCTAGCATTACACAGTTCAGGTCAGCATAGAAAATGCACTTAAATTATTTTTAATTAATTTGTGTAAACTTACAAAGTAAGTTATATGATTAATTTACATGTCACGTAGGTTCACGGTTTTCCTTTAAAAAAAAAACATTCAAAACGGGGATTCATTTCCGGTTTCCTCTCGACGATTTCTGATTGGTTTAGCAGCCAATGACGAGCCCACACGCGGGACTCTGATTGGTGAAGAGCTGTGAACCAGGTAGTGGTGGAAACAAAATTGCACGAGCTTGCAGTTTACGGTCCTTGCAGTTGTAGGTAAGTAAAGTCTAACGTAACCGGATACAAAGTCTGAACAATATTAGTGGTGAAATGCATTTTGATCCGTTGTTAACGTATCTGAAAGCTCAGCGTACTTACTTACGGAATAAAAAACTGGCCAACGTGAGGCTCAGTCACTTCTAAAATGCACTTTGCTCGTCCAGTTCAGAAACGTGATGTAACTGGCCTACTGACTAACACGGACTGTAAAACACAACACACAATAAATTATTTTTAAAGCAAGTTTCTGAGTGAAGGCTAAATCATGTGAGTCACCAGAGCGAGAGCAGTGAAACTGAATTTCATTCAGTAGGCCACTGTAGTTGTGCGTCACTGGCACCATTGACACACAGTCCCTGGACACTTGAGAGAAATAAGAAGGATATAATTATCTTCTTTTGCTGCAAATAATGGGGTTGCACAGAGATGCTCCTGTGTCAGGGCTATTACTGTTTGTGCCCTGTACTTTTTTGTGAAGTGCCTACACAAAAACAAAGTAGTCCAGTGCTAAAAAAAAATGTAGGAGGAGTTTAGAAACATGGCTCAATCTCAGTTGAAATTAACAGAATTACTTTGAAAAAGTATTTATTTTTTAAAATACCCTACCCTTAACAGGAATAAGCGGGTACAGAAGATGAATGAATGAATGCTTGAATGCTTTTATCTTGTTGCATCCCCTATTCTTGGTTGTGTTTTTTAATTACGAATTACACAATTAAGAAAAGAGATCATCTTTAAAATGGCACTACCCCAGAGATATATGTAGGATATTGGAGTTTCAGCATGAAAAGGGCACCAGTATTCCTATCACCATGCACCAGGAAGGAAGCTGCTCCTGACTCCTGTATGTTTTATTAGAATTTGTCTACTGCAGCCTTATCTAGCAAATGTTAATGAGTTTGCAAATGTAAGAAGGCATAATTATTTTCTTGCAGTTTATTCAGACTAATTCTGGTGAAAACCAATGCATTCTAATGTTACAGTTTTGCATGGCTTCATGGAGGTTATAGTGTTCAACTTTTGTTGAACTTAAAATAATCGAGGGAGCTGTTGATTCTTCTGAGTTTTCATTTTGGAGATTTGTTTTTTTAGTACTGTTATGTTTCTGTTATTTTGACAACCCAATTTCACTGAGTCGACTAAGCTAAATAACAGGAACACTTTTGTTTTAAAGACTATCCAGTTTAACAGCATCACAAGTTACATCCTCCAAAATGATCATACAGTTGAATTACCACCTCTCTTACACTGTTTAGACATAAACTGTCTTGACAGTAATGAAGGGATTTAGTGCAGCACAGTTACACTAGAATGTATTTGTTTTCCCTCGTGTACCCAATCAATACTCAGTGTGCTCATTTTCATGATACCCCAACAATATTTTCCAGTTGCGTTTTCTGCTCTAGACAGTATTCATCATGGAAGCGCTGCTGTTTCCCAGAGAGTCGGGCCAGTTTATAGCAGAGCGGAGTCGGGATGTATTTGTGGAGAATGAAGGAGTGCAGAAGGCGGCAGAGATGCTCTACGGACTCCGACACAGCGACGATCTGACTGCCAGTGGCTGGAAGAAGGCAAACCCACTGGCCCCAGAGCCCACATCTGACCAGGGGAGTTTGCCACCAAGGGCCACTCAGAGTGCTAAATTATTCTTTACTTTATCCAGAAGTAATGAATCAAATAGAGGTTGTTGTTCAGTAGAAATTAGGTAGTAGTGCAATAACACAACACAATTCAGTAGCAGGGTGTCAGGTGATAAGCTAAGGGACTGTTATGAAGAAGGAACACAATAATCTGAAAGAGATGCCTGAATGATTATCTCATTATTAAGAGGAGATGTGACAGGAATTACTCGTGTCAAGATAACAAGGAGATGTTAGCTGTGTTGAAATTGAGCTGTTTAGTGGAGACTAAATTTCAAACATTTTGCAGCAATGACTAAATGTGACCATCTGTACTTTCAGATTTACATCACTGGATACAGAATATGTTGGGATTTTAGGATGTTAGCTGATCAACTTAAGACATTTAAGGTGTATGGCTTAGGAAGAAAAGGTTTGTCACAGACACGTTCCCCAAAACCTCAGAGTCTCAGTTTCTTAACACTACAAAACCCAAACTGAAAATGGTTTAACTACTTTGCCAAAACTCCAAACCACGTTCTCTCTGCTCAAACGTGCTCCTCGTCATATGCTTATTATTCAAATAAGCAAATAAACGCTAATGTGATCAATTCAAAACACTGCCATCAAAAGTGTCAATGCATGGTTTGGATTTGTGAGTTTAGTTACATATTCAAATGCATACAAATGTGCTATTTTGTTGTATAAAATGAAAAAAAAAACTATGGGAATACAATCTGCACGTTAATCCACAGGGAATGATATGTGTGTACTGTGTTTGATAAATACTGGTTAAAAAACATTTAATTAGAGAAAGTCTTAGTAAGACTCTCATATATTAGATAAGATTATTATATGAAATGCAGTCTGTCCCAGAAGTATTGTTATTAATAAGGAAAATAAGAAAGGGATGTCTATATCCATAAGTCTCCATCACTAGTTGTCTCACTGAGAAATTTAAGAAAACAGAACATAAACATCAGTTATTACTCTACATCAACTGAATACTATTCATTCATAGTCATGTGCATCTGTTCTAAATGCAGGCATTGAACTGGGTGTTTGTGGTAGACACCATGAACTTTTCCTTTTGGCCGGAGACAGAAACTCAGCAGTGTGAAGTGACCTATAAAGGGACGACGTACACAGGCTACATGACGCTATGTGCTGCCATCACCAGGGCCATGGAAGAAGGTGAGGGCGCGCACACCTTTTTCACAGCAGACATCTTTGTCATTAGTGATCATTAGCGTAGGAGCACTAACGGTGGCTCGCTTCAATCGAGTGTCGTGGTTAAACTTGCATGCGCAGAAGTGAAATGTGTTCGGTCGTCTGTACATCTCTGCTTACGCAAAAATAAACCATTAAACTTGATTAAAATAATCTGAGTGATATAAACATCTGCATTTGAAAGGTTTGCCACACTGTGCCCCTTCACTCTTACATGACTTGCCTTTTACAAAAACTGACTGATCCTTACTGTAAGTTGGTCTCTGGAGAAAAAGAAATATATTTTGATGTCTCTCCCTGTCCCTCTATTCTGTGCCATTGCTTATTATTGCGTATGTGCCCTTTCCTTGAACTTGGGCTGCTGGGAAATTGCTTGTTGCTCTGCATGCGACTGTGCAACATTTATAATTAGCATGAATGGGTCCAGATATGAACCAATTATGGCTCGTATGGAATAGTGCTCTCAATGTGTGGTCGCTGTGGCCTTTATAATTACAAGAGAGTCTCTTAGAAACGCACAGGTAGCTTTGCTCCGGAGTGTGAGACTCAAGGGTTGGCAGCGTGAGATCAGAGCAAATTATGTCTTTTGCGCCTCTTGCAAAAAAATGGCTGCTGTGAAGTTAATATTCTTGTTATTACAGCACATTATAACTTCATAGCTTAGTATCCTTTAGAGTCCTCCTTTTCTCCAGTGGTTCGTGTGTAAAGATACATCTCTGTAGCTGCTTCTTCTCCACACTCCACAGGTATACCCATTACTGATCCAAAGTACTTCTCTCAGATGAGCGTGGAGGAGCTGGGACGTGTCCTTCGATCAGACAATGAAACACCCATGCCGATGCTTCAGGAACGCCACCAGGTTCTTACTTTACCACGGGAATATGCAACAGCCGTGACACTAGGAGAGTAACGATGCCTTCCTCTGAGGCTGCTTTCAGTAATGTTGCTTTACTGTCACATCTTCAGTCCGGAGAGGACGTCTCAAGATTATATTTGTGCTTTCTGTTAAAATTATACGCTCGACTCAAAACAGTCGTCTAAGCGGTAATGTAGCAAAAACCAAAGAGAACAGACGTTATAAGAAAAACTGACCGTATCATCTCATCTCTAGTCAGCTGACTCTGAGCAAAGAATTGAAATTGAAAACCAATTAATTGCTACATCCTGCACTGTAATGTGTAGCCCTGCGTCTTGTTGTGTTCATATATGCCACCTTGTGTTTGTATTCAGATAAAACTCGAGCCTTAACCGCGACAGTCTTTTAGTGTTGAAATGATTTTATTACAATTTTGAACATCTGTGTTTATTTTCGTATTACATGACACTGTAGCTCAAATGATCATTTTGTTTATGAGTGACACGTTATACATTAAATCTTTCCAACAAGGTGCTGACTGAAGGCGGCCGCGTGCTGCTGGAACATGGCGGAAGCTTCCGTAGTTTTATCCAGCAAGCCGGAAACGACGCCCGGAGGATGGTGGAGCTCATTGTGGAGAAGATCCCTTCCTACAGGGACGAAGCCACGTACGAGGTTAGTGCACCCACTGTGGAGCTGTCACAATTTTCTTACAAACCTCTGCAACCGCTCTGCAATTGTAACTCATTTACAATGTATTAGATACTAAATAAGCATATTTTTTTAATCCAAGGACAAGCCCATCAAATTGCAAATATAAAAAAAAATAGCTTTGACCTTTTTATCTTTTAAATATTACAGAGTGGAATCCAGTAGTGCGCCCTTCAGTTTTCTCTCACAGCTATTGTATGAAAAATGAATGCACTGAATGCAATTGTGTTGCCAGTTTGAATTCACAGCAGTGTAAACGTAGATGTATAAAACATCTTGGAAACATATAGGAAGTATGTGTGGTCTGAAATAAATGTATGCATTCAGAGAAAATAACTTGTGATGTGAGAGTTCCACCTCCTGGCCAAAGATAGAGTCGCAAGTTTCAAATGCTCTCGTCTTGTTATACAATCGGTGAATGAGTAAACTGAGTTAGGAATACACTTTGCTGTGTAAAAACACCTATCTAGTAACAAATGGTGTTTCTTTTTTTTACTCAGGGTAAAAGAATCTCATTCTACAAGCGAGCCCAGATCCTGGTGGCAGATTTCTGGGGCGTCATGGAGGCCAGAGGACAGGGAGACATCATTAACATGGACTGGCTCACCATGTTTGCTGACTACAGGGTTCCTCAGGCGCTTGTCTATTTAGGAGCACTACGATACTCTGACACACTGATGCAGGCGCTGAAGAGCGGTGAGGCAGGAGTGTGTGGGTTCCTCTTCTGGTACAAAATAAATCACTGAGAAATTATTAGCTCCAACCACGTGTGTGTGTGTGTGTGTTTGTGTGTGTGTGTGTGTGTGTGTGTGTGTTTGTGTTGCTTTTCCCTCAGGTGAGCTGCTGTGTTCAGGGGACCGGAGAGAGGTTGAGATACGAGGTTGTTCGATATGGGCTGTGGAGCTGATTAAAGACCATCTTTGCAAGATGGTGCAGGAGAGAGACGGACAGACCTGCGCTGTCAACTCCGCAATTATCGACTTCTACCTGTGGCCTTACGCCAAGCAGCATCATAAAGAGATGGCCCACATTCCCATACACCACACACGCTGTATTTACTACTGATGAGCTGTCTGGCAGCTGCACATACAGTAGGCTGCTCCTCATGGTGTGCAGCCTTGGCATCGGTGCCATTCTCTGGGATGAAGCCAAGCATGTGCCTGTGCCAGATACATGTACAAACAGGCTTGTCTTTGACTATAACGGAAACAAGTGTTAAGATTTAATAGAGATTGTCTGACTATATCGGTTAAATGTTTACTGTTGATCATGTGGAACATTTCAACAAACCTTTCTTTCTATGTAAACTGTGTAAACATGCACATCCAGACGGGATGTGAACTTGAAATAGCATTGGTCTGGCAGAAACTAAAATAAAATATATTGTTTGGATGCTTTGTGTTTCTTTTTTTAAGCGAGTCAATGATTTGATTTCTGTGGATCATATGACCTCCCACATCGTCTCCTGCTGGATTTATAAAGCAGTAAACCTACAGTTAGTCAATGAGGGAATCAACACACTTGAGTGTTAAATAAATAAATAAATGGATAAGCCCAATGTTTAGACAGGTATGCACTAATTAAATAATAATAATAAAAAATCTTTTAGGAAAGAAACATCTGTGTCAAATATAAATATAAACAAAATATAAATAAAAACGTATTAGTATGACATAAAACATGAGAGAACCTTATCAATCATTATTACTATTAGGTTTTCGCCATTTAATCAAACGTTTATATACATTTTCTATAATTCAGTATCTATTGTTTTCAGGTCGTATCTTCCAAATATCAATAATCATCTGTAAAAGAAAGAAAAGACGAGAAATACATAAATAGCCCACATTAATGGGAAGCATAGCCCGGAGGATGGCGCTGTTGCCTTCACGGTACCGCTTGCTCCGTCCTTGAACGCCTCTTCCTGCTTTCCTCGACTGCTGCGGCGGTTTCCCGGGCAACCGAGAAGCGACAACAAACGAGATGGGACGAAGTAAAGAAGAACAACAGCACGAAAAATGACGACGAGGGTAAATAAACCCGCCTGAACCGACACCAGGCGGTGGTTTTCATAAGTTTTACCCAACTGGCTCGTGTTAATTTATTCTTAAATAAGTTTGAGAGCTCAGGTAACTCAGCTGGGGACAAACTGAAACTCCGTTACTACTCACGGTCATGGGCGAGGAGTGTGTCCGGGTGGCGGTCCGTATTCGCCCACTGCTTCCCAAAGAAGTCCTGCACCATCACCAGGTGTGTGTTCGTGCGGTGCCGGGCTCTGGGCAGGTGATGCTCGGCACGGACCGACTCTTCTCTTTCGACCACGTGTTTGGACCGACAGCCAGCCAAGATGAGGTGTACGAGTCCGGCGTCCAGCCCCTGGTGGAGTCCCTGGTCAACGGCTACAATGCAACCGTCTTTTGTTACGGACAAACGGGGTCGGGCAAGACACACACACTCGGAGGGGGGACTCAGGGTAAGTTGGGTAAATCCAGCACCACTGATTAGCTACAGTTTTTAGAAAGAAGCCAGATGGGAGCTGTGGTTTTTATTCATGGTATTGTGTGGAAAAAAGAGATGTAACCCAACCAACCCAAAAGATGTACAACATATACCTCAAAGCAACTTGTCTCTTACTTACAAATCCCGTCTTAGATGAAGAGGGGGGAATCATCGAGCGTGTGGCCCAGGATGTGTTCCTGTTTCTGGAGGACAAGAGGAGTGATGGCATGGAGGCCACGGTGCAGGTTTCATACATGGAGCTGTACAGAGAGGAACTACGAGACCTGCTGGAGCCAAACACTGTTCACAAAGAGCTTCATATCAGAGAGGATGAGAGGGGAAACACGGGTAATTATGATCCGTTTGACATAGCATCACAATAAAAACTACTTAAATAGAAGCTTACACTCACTTCACAAAACTAGTCGTTTCTTTGCTAAAAAGGATCAATGTGTGTTTTCAGTGGTAGTGGGAGCCAGAGAGGTGGTTGTTGCCTCAGCCGAGGAGCTGCTCAGCGTTCTGGAGATGGGAAATGCCCTGCGCCACACGGGCACCACAGGAATGAACGAGCACTCCAGTCGCTCTCACACCATCCTCACCCTCCATGTCATCCTAGGTTGCCACAAAAACAACTCCTCCGTGAAGTCTTTCCGCACCTCCAAACTCTGTCTGGTTGACCTAGCAGGTTCAGAGCGTGCTGGAAAAACTGGAAACACTGGGACACGACTCAAAGAGTCTGTTCATATCAACACAGGCCTGCTTGCACTGGGCAATGTCATCCGCGCCCTGTCTGACCATGGTCGTAATCGCCGTGGTCACAGCTGCAGCAGTGCACACATACCATACCGTGATGCCAAGATCACCCGTCTTCTCCGTGATTCTCTGGGAGGCACTGCGCACACGCTGATGGTGGCATGTGTAAGCCCTTCCCACCACTTTGTAGCTGAGACGCTGAGTGTCCTGCAGTTTGCTTCAAAGGCTCGTCACATTCAGAACCGGCCAGGAGCAGTGACTTCTCACACAGAGGTTAAACCATGCTCCACAACCTGGCACCCCGGTGAGGCTCGACTAGGCGAGCTGGAGTTTGAAGTGCAGACACTGAGAGAGCTTCTGAAAGAGAAGGAGAGAGAGGTGGAGATGGAAAGAGGAACGACAAAGGGAAGAGGGGAAGAGGAGGACAGCTTCAAACAGTCCAGCCACGTCAGGGTATCTGAACCACATAAGAAGATGAACCAAAAGGAAGCATCACTTTACCTCCTTTTAGCGCAGGAAGCTGCAGGTCTGCTAGCAGAAACATCTTCTCCAAGTGTTTCTTTCAGGCAGCGACTGCAAGACTGGGAGGAGAGACTGGCAGCTGTCAATCAGTCAGTTCAAAGTTATGATAAGGACTGTTCAGAGGAGGGTGGAGAGCAATCTGGCCATGTTACTATTTTAAAACTCAGAGGAGAACTCAAAAAATGCCAGGTAATTATAAAAAGTTTGAAAAGAACATAAAAGGTCTCAGTGATTGTTGTCTCACAGCTGCAGAGGTCATCCAGAAAAACACACACAGAATTGGTTTGACTGCTTCAGATTTGCTTAGCTGTTTTTCTTCCTTCAAAAAGGACTAGCTGATATTGTTAATGAAAATAAGGACAAGCTGCA
Source organism: Planiliza haematocheilus (assembly GCA_005024645.1). Classification (NCBI taxonomy): domain Eukaryota; kingdom Metazoa; phylum Chordata; class Actinopteri; order Mugiliformes; family Mugilidae; genus Planiliza; species Planiliza haematocheilus. The sequence goes on along the minus strand of SRSE01001388.1, from coordinate 2,825,057 downwards.
GAAATACTCACTATCCAGTTCATTAGGTACACTGAAGAAATGTATTCTAATATAATACTCCTGCTTTCATGGCTGCTGTAATCTTCAGTTAATGTTGAAAGGTGATAATTCAACTGTATGATTATTCTGGAGGATGTAGTTTGTGGTGCTGTTAAACTGGATTGAAATAAACCCTAGAATGTTTCTGTTATTTAGCTGACCACTAAATGAAATGGGCTTTTCAAAATAATGGAAACATCGTCGGTACAACGCAGTACTACAAACCACTGCCTCCAAAATGAAAACACAGCTATCTCAGTTATTTTTAACAAGTCCAAATACCATAACCTTTAAGATTTATTGCAGGACTGTTATATTATAATGCAATGGTTTTCACTAGTGTACCTAATGAACATGGTGCTGTTCATACTGGCTTAGTGCACCATATGCGGAATTAATCCATTGTTAATTCCCTAAGGTATTTCTGGGTCTCTGTTATGACAAGTCATATTTTCCGCCGCTTCATCTTTTATCTCCAGGGAGCAAAAATAGCTGGTTAGACCAATTTATTCCTTTTTGTTCTGACTTGTTTTTCTCTTGTGTCTTCAGGAAGTTCTTCATATGAAAGAGCAGCTCCTGGAGCAGAAAGATGCAGAGCTGAGACGGTTACAAAAAGAAGTGGAGGAACTTCTTGACGAGAGAAAAATCCACCTTACAGCCTCAGAGGAAGCAAAAGACCATATTCGTATACAGGTGAGGAGAAGAACCAAGAATACTGCCCTGTAACTATAACATGGCGGGAAACAGTACCGCATTCAACACAGGCTTTTATCTGCAAATGAAGCTTCAAAATTGTCCTGGAATTTAATAGCCCCTTTACTGTTTCTCATCCGTTGTTTTAATGTGAATGTTCAGACTGAACACCTGATCAACCAGCAGATTCTGATCGATCGTCTTCGCAGCGACCTCTTGACCTTTCAGGGTGCAAACTCAGGAGCAACAGTGGAGGCAGGAGCTATTGGGTGCTCAGAAAAGAGACCCCACAGTGTCCCTCTGATGAGACACAGCAGTGTCCACAGGCCTCCCAGGAAGGCAAGTAGCACCATTTTTGTTCCGTGACTTTTTCAGTTCTACCAGCTGCACTTGAGTTTTCGTTGAGGCTTTGAAAGCCTCGTTTACTGAGCACCGTTGCTACATAACATTTATATGTGCATCCGCACACTGTTGTTCATGGCTGTGCATATTTTTGTCCAAACACCATCGGGTTTATAGATTCACTCCAGCCCGCCAGCCTATTCACTGGAGAGGGTGATGGCAGCTTTTAAGATGCGTGGTCATCTCCTGCTGGCTGAGATCGAGGAAAAGGATGAAGTGTACTGTCCATTCATAAAACGGCAGGCTGAGAGCGACGAGAGGGGTCAAGAGAAGGAGGAGAATGGCAATTTTGGAGGCGGAACTGGATTTAGGTGAGAGGCTGTATATTTTCTTCAGAAGTGGTAGCATTTATTCCTCACCTGCGCTCACTTTTTACAGCAGTGACCTTCTATGCACCACCACGGAAGGAAAGGCTCAATAAGGCGTTTATACCACTGGTGACATGCTACACTTTTGGTATGACTGTGCTTTGTGCGGCCAGCCACCTGCCGGTTCGGACAACAAAGCACCTGTTTGATGCATTTCAGTAGACGTCTACATTTTTATACAACTTTCAACCAATAGAAACCTTTAAATTACTAAAAATAGTATTTCAACTCTGGCAGTCTGCACAGTAATAATGGTGAAATACAGGTGAAAAGAGGAAGTTGTCACAAAACACTGATATCTGTGCTCTCATGCACCTCAAAGCCTAAAATTCCCTGAAGCCTCCTCATATGTGTAGATCAGATTTTTGGGCATAGTATCTCTGCAGGTTGAAAGCAGAAGGGAACCAGTCTCTTATATATATATATATATATATATATATCTAATATACACAGAAAATCTTTAATAGTTTCTCCCTTTTAATACAAAAAAGTGTGTTTCACACATCAGTAATCTTTAGTTCAGAAGATTTCTTTTTTTCACACAGCAGCAAGTTGATCTGAAATCATCTGCCTGTGACGTTATTTCAGGCGCTCTTTAAATCGAACTTGGACCGGCCGGCAGAAGAAGTCAGCTCGAAAAGACAAAAACACAGAACTCGGTCAAACGTGTGATGGAAACCAGAATCCTCAGCGAGCCACAGGTGCACTTTGTCTTGTATTCTTTCATTTCCTGTTTGTTTTGTTTAGCTAGTGGCATGTGTCCCTGCCTCTGACCTCTTCTGTTTTCTGTTCTAAGGGATTATGTTGTATCCAGAGGTGGTTTCCTTTTCTTACTGTCGCTAGCTGTTCTTTCTCAGGCACCGAGGAAAACCAACTCAAACAAAACCATGTGAGGAAGGTGGGAATAAGAGCCAGTGTCACTGAGAGAAGGATCCAAGATCTGTCAATCAACATGCGCATGAAAGAGCAGCTCATTAAAGAGCTTCACAAAACTGGTGTGTTAACATAATTACATTATGTGTGTCCACGTATTTGCTGAGATGAGACATATGGAAATGTTTGACTGATTTTCTTGTTTTCTTAGTTTAACGCTGCTTCCAGAGGCTTTAGTGAAATTCAGAAGTGGTAGCATTTATTCCCTGATGATGTACAAAAATGCATACTAACAACTGTGCAGAACCAGCAAATCATAATGATTTCAAATAATGTTTAACAGTGTGTTTATGTGTTATCTCTAATATTGGATCTTTAAATGTTTACTTTTTGTTTCACAGACAAGGAAACTCAAGCAGTGAACAGACACGACAGGTGCAGTGGCGATGGCCGGGAAGACGTCGTGTTGGCGAGACTTTCCATGCAGAGCCAGCAGGTGCGAGAACAGATGTACCACAGCCTGCAGCACATGAGACAGCAGAGAGCACGGCTTCAGACCAGCCTCAGGCAGCTTAGAGAGACCAGTGACGACAACAAAGACCTCCACCAAAACGGGGTTAGTTGCACAGCTACAACAGACACGCTATCTAGATCGTGGAAAGCGTAACGGCTGTCTCTTAGCATGGGTAAATGATCAGTGACTTTTATGTTGCAGAGCCAAAGTGCAGGAGATTCGAGTGCGTGCAAAGACTCTCACTTAAAAGAGACAAACGAAAAGGTAAACTATTGTTACATACTGATCCTCCTGCAAATGAACCTTTTAAAGTATTTTTTGTACCTTTTTTTTTTCCTGATACCACATTTAACATCATCTGTTTATATTCTCTCCTCGCTGTAGCTGTGGGACAGTAGCTGGCTGGAGGAAGAGGAGGAGCGGATTCTTCACAAGAGAGCACAGCTTCAGGAGCTGGAGGAGGAGCTGAGGAGGAGAGAGGAGGTGCTCCTCCGCAGGGAGGCCTGTCTGCAACAAAAAAACAAACTAGAGATCAAGATGCTGCGCTCCAGTCAGGTTAACCTGTGTTTTTATTATTCATATTATTACTCATTGAAAACATTGTGACAAGGTTTTTTTTTTTTTTTTTTTACAATGACACTTTTGATTTTAATTAATTTACTTTTCAGGCCTTAAGTCAGGACATGCTGCACGTGTCAATGCAGTTGGAGTCTCTGGAGGAGAAGCTGCAGAGGAGCAACAGAGTGAGGAAGACTGGAGGAGTCACCATAGAGGAACTGGAAAAAGAGAGAGACATGCTCAGCAAGAGGAGAGACGCTCTGGATGCCCAGCTGATGGACAACAGAGTGCTCACACTAGAGGTCAGACTGTGTGAATGATATAAAATGATCATGAGTATTTCTTGGTGCATTTTATTGCTTGCAATTCCCTTTGCGCTCTTAGATTTGTATGTGTCTGTGCAGGAAGAGCATTCCCTTCTGCAGCTGGAGGAAGCTATAGAAGCTCTGGATGCAGCTCTGGAGTTTAAAAATAAGTCCATCCAGGACAGACAAGAGAAGCTGCTAAGCCCTGACTCCTCTTTGAATCAGACCCAAAGCAATGACCTCTGTGATGTGATCGGGAAGCTGAAGGAGCTGTCACCACCCGAGGCTTTGGAGCTACTCATCAAATATTTCAACAAGGTAATACACTTAACTGCAACATGCCTTTCATTTGAGGTCTTTTCTCATGATGATGATGCCGGGTCTCCCCTTATGTACCTGTTGATGTGTGTTGGGCATTTGGTATTGCCAAATAATAAGGCTATATATCACATTTTGAATTGCTACAGTAAATAATATACACTAGGAGATGATTCTGATTTTCTCAACATAGTCATTCAACAAACATACTGTGTGAGGCCAATTTAGAACCTATTGTCTAACTCTGCTTTGTGTCTTTTGAAGCCAGGCCAACATTACCGACACATTCTTATTATTTATTATTCAATTCAAAATTGGAGGCGTGAGACACATAGTGCCCCTGGGTAATGTAGTTTAAGTGCCATCATGAATAGACAGGAGAGGTTGCAGACTGCTTATGAGTCCTGATACACCAGTGTATTGGCCCACTTAAAGTAGAGAAAACAGTGACATGCTTTATGCAGGTGAGGAGACACAGGGAATGAGGTGGTGGAGCGCTGCCCCCTATTGCTCCCTTGTGGCTTCAGCATTTCCATTCTTTTTCTCATTATTTCATATTCACAGGTAAATTCCTTGTGCCTGCTGTGTGGTGTATGGTGTGTAGTGAAGAAAAAAAATCCAAATCTAGTTTACTGAAGTGGTGCGAATTTATTGGAGTCCCATGTCATGGTGAGCCTACTGACACAGAGTGGGTCTGAGACCGGAGACTGACCCTGAATGCAGGGCCAGAGCACAGATATACCCTGTCCCCAGGTGTGGTTGCAGACTAGATCGTATAGTGGATGTATATTGGTCAGTCAAGGGCAACTTTACTCAGTAAGGGGGGGCAGAGGTGGCTCCCAGATGTGCTCAAAACAAAAGGACAAAAGGAACAAAGGAGTGGTAGTATGATCAAGGCTCTGATCAGCAGGGGAGAGGAGACGGGGAGGGTAGACAAAGAAGTATGATCAGGAAACTGATCGGCAGGGGAGCAGAGACAGGAGAGATCAACATATGGCTGGAATTGCCCCAGACGTGTCAAGGCCAATGTCCCTTCAAATACAATGTATATTGTATGCTCAAGTTTTCTTCTTCATGTGCTTTGCTGAAACATTTTGTATATTTTATATTTTTTTGTTCTTCCATTATTTACCTTCTCGTGCTTCTCTCTTCAGGTGAAGCTCTTCTATGAACCAGAATCTCAGATGCTGTTTTAATTTATTGTGAATGCAGTTATACTTTCTCTTTCTTTCTGCGCCCTTGATGCTTCCTTCCGCTCAGTTTAATATTATGTTTTTCTTTATACTTTACTCCCCTCTTTATCAGGTTGTTTGTCTTCGTGAGGCTGAGCGCCATTTACATTTGCGCTGCGAAGAGCTAGAGCTTCATGCTGGAGAGCAGGAGGTGGTGCTAAGGGAGATGGAGGCTGCCATGCAGCGTCTGGTCCTGGATGCAGACCGCAGGCTTACCCAACAACACAGAGATCACCAGAGCAACATCCAGCTACTGCTACTGAAGCTTAAAGGTGATTGGATTAGGTCAGCTTGGACAGAACAAGTTGAAATAAAACATTTTCCTATCCCTCTACATTTTATAAATGCAGAAATTGTTTATGAAGTATTGCTGATTAATTTACTTTTGTCTCTCCTTGTACTTGTGTGTGTGTGTATAGAGAGTGTTTCAGGGGAGGCACAGGAAGCTAAAGGAGACAGACTGCAGCATCTGGAGAAAGAGCTGTTTTTCTACAAAAGCACCAGTCGACAGCTCAAAATGAAACTCAAAGAGCTCCTCAGTGATGCTGTGCACCCTGATGGCCAGTCCTTACACCCACAGGAGCACAGACACGTGTACAATATGCAGATACATGCAGGTGCAAATGAATCTCCTGCTTATCCTGAGAAGGTACAGACAAGTACACATATTTCAACAGCATACACAAAAATACATGCTGAGCAGACAGACAGAAAGACACATAGCTATGAGAACAGAAATGCTGGGCATCCACAATGTTCCTCTTCATCTTTTGACCGACAAGCACTCAAAAAGACAAAAACTCCCGAATACAATCAGACCCAGGGGAGGAGTGTGAGCAGTTCATCAGGGGAATGTTTAGAGATGACGCCAGTTCGACTGTGCCGCAGAGAGCTGAGACAGATATCTGCAGCGGACCTGCAGGTCTCTGGTTCTGCCACAAGAAGGCGACAGTCTGTTGTGGATACCAGCACTGAGTCAATGGTGGAGGACTCTATAGAAGTGTCCAGAAACGGTGACAGATGATTACTTGCGTATCTGTTCAGTGGCTTTACGTAGATGGTTGCACCTACGTATCACTTGATGCATTTAGTGTCTACTCACATACTGCTTGATGGAAAACACTTCATTTGTGTACTCTGTTGGGCTTTAAGGTCAGAGACAAGTGACCAAAAGTGTATTAAATTACATGTAACATCATAAACATATAATTACAGTGAGCAATATGTGCAGAACAAGTGGAGCAGTTAATGTCCCTTGACTTTTTTATGTCTCCTGTATCAATGCCACTATTGATAGAATAGTAAACCCATGAAATGTGAGAACTTTATGACGTTAGGAAAAGAAGATGGACTAGTTCGTCTCCTTTTATTTGTCCGTCTTCCATGCTGGTCACATGTTTCCCAGATCATATCTCTGCTGGATGTTGTTTATAACAGAAAGTGTTCTCATGGAAGAGTGAAACTTTCTGTTTTGCAATGATAGGCTGAGTCAGCTGTTGTCACGCACAAATACAGCACTGCACTTCCTATATTGTACCTCTCCCTACATTATTTGGAAATCTCAATTGTGATTGTTGTCCCAGAAAAATCTCTGTCATGCCGTCAATGCATACCTTGTAAGAAAGGGGTTTATGATGTAAGAATCAGCACTTTTATGATACTATTTCTATAGTCAGTACTACAGTAAATTACTCTGTCTTCACATCTACATCCATTACATCTCCCCTTTGCAAAATCTAGTAGCACAGAATATACTATAAGTTAGGATCTTAAACCTGTCGTTAAATATGATCAAAACCAGCTTTGTCTTCTTACTTTACACTATTGAGCACTTAAAATGTCCAGTAGATAGAGTTTATTATTCTGCATTATAACTGTAATAAAAATCTTTGTAGACTTTTTTTTATTTATTTATAGTTTTTGATATAAGATTTGCGAGCACTTCAGGTGCTGTTCATTGTATGTTGATTGCAGTGTAATTAATTTCTTTTCACATTTTCAACTTCTGTTACACTAATATATTAAAATTCCTCAAATGCATGTCTCACTGTTTGTTGTTATTGTGTTGGCTCATTATAATAATAATAATAATAATAGCTTGAAACTTATTTGATTTGACAGAAAATAAAAAACAAATTTGCGGAATAACACAACATAGATATGATAACCTTTGAAAGAAATGAACAGGTTTCTTTTTCTGTGTTGGTTTTAATAGGAAGCGCTTGACAATTACCTTCACCCAATCACAGCCTTTGTCCTTTTTGGCTCCGCCGGGCTGCCGTACCCGGTTAGACAATCGCTGGTAGCATAACCAACGATAACGGCAGTACCTCCACGACCAGGTAAAAGTAGGAACTTTTCTTGTGAGTTGTGCGTCTTCATCACGAGTCAGTGAGTATATTTAAACACGAAAGACCACCACGAATCCATGAATGTATTTCTGGGTGGCATGTATCGCTACTTTTGCACTTGTTTAGGAGCTAACACAGCCGGCTACGCGTTGAATAGTTAGCTTGGTTGTGTTGCTGCTACATGCAGCTAACTTAGCTGCGTCAGACTGTTAGTAACGGCACGGTGCAAATCACTTGACATTGATCTGCAGCACTGTCTGTCTTCATAAAACACGAAAACGGTTCAGACTGTTGATTGTTATGAATCTGCTGGTTGATGTACAGGGAGAAAATGTTAGAAAACAGGTTGCGACTAAGAGCTAACTCGCTGTTGTATTAACTCAATTAATATTCTTTTTTTCTCCATCGTGTAGTTTTCTTAATCACGATGGCATCGTCTGCTATGATCACCGTCCCCACTACCGCCTCCCGCTTCGCCCTGCTCCAGATAGACTCGGATTCGGACTCCGACACCTCGGAGACGGGGAAGACCACCACTAAAAACGGACGGGACTCCTCCGGGAAGCCCCGACAAGGAAAGGGGGCCGGGGGCAAATCTGCTCAGGGCAACGACAAGAAGAAAGACAAGAAAAAGAAGAAGAAGGAGCAGCAACAGAGTGAGGCCAATGAGGTGAGTGAACCTATGCCCTTCTGCTTCCTTCTTACCTGTGTTATTAGGTGACACAGATAGTGATCTTGCTCTTCAGTTGTTTCACTTCGCCTGAACAGAAACTGCATGGGTGTTTACAGGCACTTCTTTTTGCAGCAAAAAGGAAGAAAAGTGTTGCGGTGTTAAAAGGGGAAGAATTGAGCTTTATGTATTCGTGAAATCTGACAAAGATCAGTGTCACTTCATGAGGTACACTAGTGAAAACAAAGGCTTGTAATTTAACATTCCTGCACCAGATCTTAGCTCTGTGTTTACATTTTTGCAGTAATTTCTATAATTGTGTTGCCTTGTACCAACGCGTTTATTATTTTGACAATCCTACTTTAGGTTTATTTCTAAATGATAGAAACACTGTTAAATGCAAAGCAGTTTAACTGCACCACAAACTACGTCCTTCAAAATGAAATGACCGCCTGTTATATTATTATGTAATGGTTTTTCACCAGTGAACCTAATAAACTATTCAGTGGCTGTTAGTGTAGAGTAGTGAGTAGTATCCTTTAGTTGTGTTGCACCTCGTTCTGTATTAAAGGTGCATAATCCCCAAAACTATTATTTCCAGTGGAATATTTTGAATTATTGGGGTAGCCTGGTGACGTAGAGTAAATAATTATCACAATATGAATACAGAGAGGTTCCAGACCAACTTTCCACCACAAAAAAAAACAACAAAAAAAACATGTGGGCAAGTTGGTCTGGCCTCCAGGCTAGGTATCGGAGTGTTTTGATGATCTTCATTATCACAGTGCACGTATCTTGTGATGGCTACTTCCAGCAGGGTAATGTACCACATCACAAAGCATACAGGAAGTCTACATAATGTAGTGCAGACAGAATAGTGAACTCTGTAATGGTTTTTCAGAGGAGCTTTTTAAATTGTAGGTTTTGACTATTATCTCTGGTGTGAAGATTTGCCTCATTTATTTCATTATGATATATTAAAACACTAATTGAAACATATAAAGGTCATGTTGGGCTTAAACAGATTTGTTATTCATTATCTTTGACATTTTATTGACTAAATTATATATTAACGCAGAAAATAGTCTGAATTAACAACACAGAAAATTAGTGTTGTCACTGCTGCACATCAAAATGTACCCGGTGATGACTCACACAGCAATACAATAGAACAAGGCAGTGCTCATAATAGTAACTTCTTGTCTCTTGTTCAATCAGTTACGTAATTTGGCCTTCAGGAAGATTCCTCAGAAGTCCTGTGCCCCTCCGCCCAGTATGACGCTGTCCGGAATAGCCAGCGAACTCCTCAGCCCTCCACCAGGGGACCACAGTGTACCCTCAGAGGGGTGGCAGCAGTGGAAGCAGAGAGATGAGCAGGTAAGACGTGACAGGGACTCGCACAACACACGTGAGACCCTTGTTTAATAGCCATGGTACCACTGATGTGCCCATGTGGAGGCTATATTACTTCTAGTTCTTTATTGTCAAGTTGTTTAGCGGTCAGAAGTGAAGGAAAAGTTGTCGATAGCATCTTCAGTGTGGGCAGCAATATGAGCTAGAAGCAAGATGTTGTTACATGACGTGTGTTACGTTGTCTGATATACGCTGCCTTTATTTCAAACTGATCCCGTCTGATATTAGAGGCTGTACCAATGTTCTCCTTTACCTGTTTTCCTTAGATAACCACAGAACTATATGAAGCTGACTTGGAAAAGGCCTTGATTTTAAGTAAATTGGAGTACGAACAAAATAAACAGGTAAATTTCACAGTTTATGCTGAATCAACAGCTCTCTGTTATTTTAAAGAAATGACAATGAAGATGAGAATAAAAGCAGGACTGTTATATTACAATGCATTGGTTTTCACTAATGAACAAGTAGGTGAGTCTATATTAAAGTCATACACTGCACATTTATATTTCGTTAAGAGTAATTAAGATGTTTGAAACCTTGATTATGATCTGCTTTCAACCGCCAGAGCAACACAAACACATCCTCGCCAAAGTCACGAGGGGGAAAGGAGGGTGGGGGGAAGAAGGACAAAAAGAAGAGTCAACAGGCAAAAGACAAAAAGACAGTTTCGCTGCAGGACTTCCAGGCTGAAGGAAGCGCAGGTGAGAGACATTTACTGATCACTTCTCAAAAGCCGTTAAACTAGGGATCTTTTGTGCTGCAGTCCATCACGCTGCAGTAATTGTCTCTCAAAATTTTGCATTGTGGTTCATAACATTCTGCATCTTTTCCCTTTGCAGAACAATTGAGTAAGAAACAAGAGAAAGAGGTGAGGAAGAGGTTGTATTAATTGTGTACTGTATATACAGGATCACATGTGAGTAATTGCTGAGGAACAAATCCAATTAACAGCTGTTAATGAGTAGTTCCTGAATGGCTACTCAGTATTGCTTCTATAAAACTCATCCTTTTTCTGCCTCGTGAAGTAAAACAAAGCATCATCATACAAAACTAAACAGGAAGTCAGATATACAGATATTTAGAACTACTTTTCTGTAATTTATCAATACAGTATCTCAGTCTGTTTTCTGTCGACTTATCATATCTATTTATAGTCCTTGATTCAGTTATATGGTTATTTAGATTACTCATTAACAGTTGGTTAATTATCAAGTTGTTTTCTCAGCAACTATTCACATTTCGTTGTCACGTATTCCTTGCTTTGTTTATTTTACTGCGAGTGAAATGCTGACCACATTCCATTCCAGGACACCAGAGCTGCTAACCTAGCACTAGGAGCTGGACAGGAGGAGCGCTTTTTTAATAAACTGGAGGACGACGTGACTCGCATTATCCAGAGGGAGAAAAGACGTGAGCAGTATACGAACAGCCAGGGACAAGAAGTCAACACCTCCACAGAACACGAACCAGTGAGTGGACAGAGACTTGTACAACAAAGCTCTCCTCTAGCTGTCTGTTTGTATCAGTCAGTAGGTGTTAGCATGAACCAGGAGTGCACATTCCTTTAAGATTATTTTTTTTTTGATGTCCAGAACAGCTGTACACTCCCTTGCCTTCTACATCTTAAAGCTTTGTTTGAGTGCTTTTTCACTTGTAGAGAGGAAACGTAATTGTTTATTATGTGGCAAAATCAGTATTTACAGGAGACCTAACGTTGTCCTGATTTTCTCTTTTCCATCCTTTCTTCCCGTCAGGACCCCCGAGCGGAGCAGCTGAAATATGAGCTGGAGAAGAAAGACCGGGAAATTGCCAACCTGAAGAAGACCATTTCACAGTGGGAGGTCAGCGGTCATCTTTTTATCGTTTTGCTGGAAAATTATCATGTCTCCCACTTCACCAGAGAACTTACACGTGCTCATTTACTCAAGTATTTAAGCGCATATGCAAATGTATTTTGAAATAAAATCGAGTAAATCTAATGAAAGTGAAAGTGAACCCACCATAAACTTCTTTCTTCTCAACTCTGCAGGTGAAATACAGAGAGGTGAAAGCAAGAAACGCCCAGCTGCTTAAAATGCTCCAACAGGGAGAGAGTGAGTTGAGCGCTACACAATAAACTCTCACTTCTTTCCACTGAAGACTTGATGTGATGTCTCACAATGTTTCTTTGTCCTGCAGTGAAAGACAAAGCAGAGATCCTGCTACAGGTAGAAGAACTAATGCACATTAAAGAAGAACTGTCATCACAGGTGTGTAAGCGTGAGAGAGAGAGAGGAAGATGGATTTCCTGCATATTCATGTATACATATGAATAATGTTTTGTTTTTTTAATTAGGTAACATTACTACACGCCGCCCTTGAACAAGAACGGTCTAAAGTCAAAGGGCTGCAGTCAGATCAACCTAAACATCAGGTGAGGGCACAACAATCATCTCGTCAGAGGTGGGGTGCTGCTTTGTCTCTTCATAGACAGAGACAGAAACGGCAAATTACCTTCAACTTAAATTACATGTATAGAAACGTCTGTTACACTTTCTCTACTAACTATTGTGTTCTGGGCTTTTCTGGTTGGCAGGGAAACAAGAAAGGGAAGAAAGGCTCAGAGACGGATCTATGAAGGAAAATACCTGAAAACAAAATGAACAGATGAAGAAAAAACACTGGCAGTCAGAATCAGGATTTTCTTTCCTGATTTCCTGTCTTTTTTTGTTTTAGGTCAGACTCCTTGTCAGCCAATAATGCATGCCCCCAGAATCACACACACACAGAACACACTCCAGACGTGGATAATGTATTACACAAGTGAACAAGATTCCCCAGAAGCTTTTTTTAAAAAAGAAAATGACTGCGTTTAATCTTGTGTTGAAATGGTTTCTTTGCACTCTGTGCTGACCTCTGCAGGAGAGTTGGTGTCACTGCAGCTTGAGCTCGGCTCAAGGTTGACGTGTGCCTGATGTTTGAATGGGTTTGATGCCAAACTGACGGATTCAAAATCTTAAGTTTTTGTTTTTTCTGTCTCACTGTTAAGTGAATAAAAAACTTTTTCAGTGAATAAAACGAGTTTTGTCTTTCATATCAAGATTTTAAAAGACCTGTGATTCAAATTCAACGATGAGCAGAACAGGTTTCTGTTAATCTTTATATACACATACGTAAAATTATGGAATGCTTTAGACAAAGCAAATTACTAATTAGATTTATACAGAAAAAAATGATGTGAAATTACTTTCACTACTTTATTTGAATTCAAAGAAGAGCTCAGGTAAAGATGTAAAAAAAAAAAATACGTAACTCCCAGCACCACTCGGATTAGGGAATCCTGGGATCCGTATAGCCTAATATTTTTACTTTTGAACATTTTGCTCATGCACTTTAAAATCTTCATAATTAATACCGGTTTCATTCAACTAAAAGAGAAAGAACTCAAATTACAAATCTGTGGTGCGCTATGTCTTTAAGTTGACTCCGGTTGCATAACACATTATGTATGAAAATTATTTAACCTGACTCTTCACTAAAAAGCTTCATAGGCTTCATCGAGACTCAACAAATCTCTTAATAGCAAGGTGTGGGGGTTTGTGTGAACACCACGCTGCGCTCTCAGTCTTGTCACAGCAGCCTCATCATCTCCACATAACTTTCTGTCGAGTCATCATCGGGACAGACGCGCTCCTCCGCCCCGGGACTCTGCGCCTCAGATCCGCTCATCCTCATCCTCATCTTCAACCGGGACAACAAGGACTGAGATGCCAGGCTCGATGAAAAATGAACCGAGGGACTGTCGCAGGCTCGAAACCGTCCACGTTTCCATCAGAAGCGCCACTGAGAGCAGGGACTTCACGGTTAGAGGAGACTGCACCGTCAGACAGGTCAGGAGACTAAATGCATCCACCGTCTGCTTCGTGCGTAAAATGACCTGATTTGATTCATCTACTCTGCTCACGCGGCTTTAATGCCATGCATTTAGAGTTATCATTAAAAACATCCAAATTAAGCTAACATTGGTGACATTAGTGACACTGTCGTCGTTGCTGTTGTTGGTTTATTGTGAGGTTTTGTGCGTGTAGGTGAGGTGGGACCTAGCAGAGCGCCTGGGATCCAAGGCCGAGCAGTTGGTGCTGATCCACGCCGGCCGCGTCCTCAGAGAGTCAGAACTCATGAGTCACCTTAAAGGACAGAATGGGTCTGTCAGCCTCCGCATGATCCAAAGGTACAAACACTGTTGCTGAATGTAGGAGGGACACATTAAAGCTTCATAAACAAGTTTAACTGTGAGTTTGGAGGGTGGACTCTTCAGTTCAGCCAAGCATTCAGAGATGCTCAAGCTCGTACTCAGCTGCTGTTGTCTAAGACATGTTAGTAGCAAAAAAAGTATATGAATGAGTCAGTTTTCAGTATGACAACCATCACAATTACGCATGCAATATAATTTAATGAAACGTACTTGGAGTGATCAGTGTGTGGATGTTTTGTGTGACTGTGGATGTTTGTTTGATGTCCAGAATATTGTAAAAGTTGTTCCACAAACTCCTCACATGCTCATGTTTTAGCCTCACACCTGCTACCCTGGATTCATGCTCAGTCCATCTTCCCCAGGCCTCCGTATTCGTCTGCTCCGCCCGGAGGTGATGCAGCCCCAGAGACGGTCCAGTCAGAGCTCACAGCTGTTCTCGATCCTGACATCGATAACGTGACGCCAACTCCCACCTCCCCGCTCTGCCTGGGTGAGAACCTGAGAAGAGAGAAACCCCTCTCTCATTGTTATACCTCAAATCTCAGAGCACATTTGTAGGAGTGGTTGAAGGATGATTATGCCTCGGTCAGCTTCCCACTGCGTTTACATACTCCTGTGCTTTTGATCCCATCTTGTTTCAACAGTAGAAGGACTAGACAGTCTTGGCCTGGAAAACAGTGGGCCTGGCTTCTTCCCTGCACTACAGCGCCAGATGGAGAACCAGCTGCTGGCTAACCCAGGGATGTTGCGCCATGTCCTGGGCAGCCCTTTCGTGCAGAACTCTCTCTCCACCTCCACCCCTCAGCTAACCAGACAGCTCATTCTGTCTAACCCCCAAATTCAGCAGCTCCTGCAAGCAGCCCCAGAGTTTGAAGATGTGCTAAACAACACAGATATCATATCACAGGTGTGTGATGTTGATTTATTCAAAGGGGAAGTCTTTCATTTTTGATTTCCCTCTGACTTGGAACATGCAGTAGTTTCTCTCTCTCATATATCTACGTGCTTGTTTCTCACTCCAGGTAATGGAGCTCATCAGGAACCCTGACATGATAGAAGAAGTGATGCAAGCTGAAGACAAGGCATTAGACAATTTACAGCCAGGCCAGGACAAACCTGAAACCATCCCTCATCATACTGATGGTCGACAGAAGACAGATTCAAAAACGCAGGAACACAGTCTTAAACTGTCACAGGTACCTGCTTGAAGGAAATGGTTCATGAATCTCATATTAGGTCAAACTGATCTGGTTTGTTTAACCTTGTCTTTGAGATGTCCCATTCGGCTCTCTGTCTTTTAGATTAATGGGATAGAAGTACCAACAGTAGAGACTACATCATCAGGAAATCATCAAACTCCAGAGGGAGAAAGTTCCCAGACACCATCTTTCTCCACGGAGCCTCTGAGAGGATTCGCCGCTGCTTCCAGAGCCGCTCCAAACTCACAAAGCAGCAGTGCTGCAGGCAAGAACATACACACACACACACACACTGTTTAACTACCCAGATTATTAACGTGCTTAGTACACAAGAGCTGATTCATATAGAAGCATAAACGAATGCCTCTAAATCTACAGTTAAGCCCTTTTTCCATCATCAGCTCCTCCTCACATCATCCCGTGCTCTTCCTTCCTGTTTAATCAGGCATGCAGTCGCTGCTGGAGGAGATCATGGCCAACCCTGGTCTGATGGAGAGCTTGCTGTCTGGGCCGTATGTCAGCAGTCTTCTGAATTGCCTCAGCCAGAACCCTGACCTGGCCGCGCAGGTGACGCAAACACAATTTATGTGTGCGTGCAAACACGTGTGACACGCGCCTGGGTTTGCATATTTTCAGGTGTCACTGCTCTTACTGCTCTTTTTCAGATGCTGCTGAGCCACCCTTTGTTCTCAGGTAATCCACAGCTGCAGCAGGAAATGAGACAGCAGATTCCTCTCTTTCTGCAACAGGTATGTTTATTCTCCTCACTGATAATCTGCCATGTCGTTCTTCAGATACCAGTGCCTTTAAAATATATGTTAATTTCTTCAGTGGCTTGAGAAGCATGGCCTTGATAGTCAAGGCTTCAAGGCTTTTTGTCATATGGCACCACTGTGTTTATTTATTATTTATTTTGGGGGCGACTGTGGCTCAGTAGGTAGAGCGGGTTGAGAACCAAGGTTGGGTCGACCCTGAATGTGCCACATCGAAGTGTCTTGAGCAGCACTAACCCCATTGCTCCAGGCTGGCCTGTGTGTAATGTGTGCTGTTGTGGAGTGAATGGTAGATTGTCTCTGACTGTAAAAGCAGTACTGTGAAAACGCTTTATTTAAGCCTTTACGTGCTGTTCATATGTATAGTCATTTAAATGTTCAGCTGTCACAGGTGTTATCTGCTCCGACTTCTTTGCTGACATTGATATCTTCTTGACTAATCACCAATGACGTGTAGATGCAGAGTCCTGAGCTGCTGTCAGCCATGTTGAACCCCAGAGCCATGGAGGCTCTACTACAGATCCAACAGGGCCTACAGACTCTGGCTGCAGAGGCTCCCGCCCTCATACCGGCGTGAGTAAAAACAGACAGCTCACCTCAACCTAAAGAGATCTACTGTGGTTAAGTTAACAGCTGAAATAAGAGACTGTACATTTATCACCACCACATGTCTCTCCTGTAGGGCTGGACTCGGAAACATTGGAGCCAGTGGTAACATCGCATCTGAGTCAGGCCAGAACAGCCAATCAGGGAGCGGCCCTCGGGTTGCCACGGTGACAGAGCAGCAGCAACAGCAGCAGCAGTTTGTCCACCAGATGCTACAGGCGCTGGCTAACACCAGTGACGAGGTAGCTCAGGGTCTCATTATAACGCTGCTGTCTGCCTCTGTCACTGATATGAACTATAAATAACATCTTTGTAGAAATGCTGGAGTCTTGAAATGACGCATGCACTTATTAATGAGCTCACAGTGGTTCAAATAGTTTGAACGATCCTGCTTGCACCGATCAGGCATAACATTATGACCACCTTCCTTACATTGTGTAGTTCTCCCTTGTGCCTGCAAAACAGTTGTGACTCAGAGAATGGACATGGGCCTTCTGAGGGTGTCCTCTGGTGTCTGACAGCAAAATGATGTTAGTGGGGGCCCTTGGGTCCTATGGAGAGGTCCTGTGTGTTTGAGTGGTTCCTGAGACGTTTTTGGTGTCTAAATAACATCCACATGAATGCCAGGCAGAACATTGAATTGTTACAGGATGGTCAGCGTTACTTACTTCTCCTGTTAGTGGTTATAATGTTGTGGCTGATCGGTGTATGTACGTGATGTCTGAGCGTAGTCAAACATTATTCAGATCCAACCTAATAAACAGATTACCTGGTCTCCAGAAACTCCTTTCAAATTAATTCATCTGTTTAGTTTTTACTTGTTGTGAAGTGCAGACTGTGGTGCATGTTTGCACTCTCTCTTTCTCTCTACTAATTATTTTTCAAGTCGATGTAATAAGTGAGACTTTAAATACCTCTCCCGTCGTGTCGTGTCAGGTCCACCACGAGGAGGCGGAGTTCCAGGAGGAGCTGGAGCAGCTGAGCGCAATGGGCTTCGAAGACAGACGGGCAAACCTTCAGGCCCTCATCAGCACGGGAGGAGACCTCACCACTGCTGTACAACATCTGCTCAGGCTCTGACACACACACGCACATAAGTGACTGCGCTGACATTTACAGTACAAATAAGCACCTGCACTCAGACACAGTATTTATAGATAGAGCAGCAGCAGCAGCAGTGAAGGGAAAAGGTGAAAAGTACTTCTCAAGAAACAAGCATAGGAAAATTGCAAGCCATATTTACATCTGCTGTCATAAACATAATTATTTTCAATCAACAACTTCCTATAGTAACTAGTCTGCAGTAGTAAATTATAGAAAAGTACACTTACAGTATTTGTCCCTTTCCAAATGGAGGGTTAAAGGATCGTGGGTGCTGACTGACGTAGCCTAGAGCAGCTTCACCCAAATTTGTGATTTATTATATTAAGCTGTGTCCTGCCTGTAAAAAGTGGCGTGGCTTGCTTTTTATTAAGTGAGGATTTTTGCTTTCCTTTGTCTTTCGCTGCTTCACCACTTTCATTCTGTTAATGCCCTGCACCATGCAAGCTCTAAAAAACACCTGCATAAATATTCAGAGGCAGCCCAAGTGTTGTTAATCTCTGAGCGGCCGCATTGAATGGAGCCCGGGTCTCTTTTCATCTTTTCATGTTGCCACCTGGATAGAGTCTAATAAAAAAAAAAAACTATAACAACCAGAGAAGGGGTCAGATGTCCTCAAAGCACCACAGTAGATTCACGTTCAACAGACTAAACCAAGAGTCTGCTGTGCGGTGTTCCCACACTCCCTCGATGCTCTCGTGTCTCGGGCACCACAGGCTGTAAAAAGGGCAGCACCAGATCATTATAAAGTCTCCGTCTCTGAAGGTAGATTCAAAATGGAGAGGATGATTTTGTGAAAAGCCAGAGCATGCTTGTAAGTCATTGTTAATCCAGAAGCTGCACAACCACAGAAAATCTCGTTAGCTCCATAAAAAGTGGTTTTAACCTTCTAAGACACAACCCACAATGATGAACATTATAATTTATTTTGCCTTGGTGAAGATCTGCTGATGAACACTGTGCTTAACTACCTTTTACTGCGCTGACCAGCGATATCATATTCTTCCGGTTACCTTTGTGCCATAGATTGCCTTTAGATTATTGTAGATTTTTCACTGGCAAACGTCTGACTGACCGTCTCTCGCTAGCTGGCTCCTGAATGATGTGAACAATTAAAGCTATTAAAGGTAGTTCTGTTATTTCCCTGTCATTTCCCATGAATGTATGATCCTGCTTTATAAAATATGATCCCTCCAGTCTTCTGTGTTCGTTGTAATGTCACAACAGTTTGTTTTAGATTCACATATTAAGCATTTAATCCCCAAAATGACACAAAGCAATAAGAAAATATATTTTCCACGGCTTTCAAGAACCCCAGGCACTGTATGCAAATTCCTCACTTCCTCACTAATCTTTCAACTACATTTATAATCATCTGCTTCCCTTGAAAAGCCCTCTACTAATCTAAGTGAGCGACCAGTGAGTTTAAAACTGATTTTTAAAGTCAGCAATAAAATATTGTTGAACGCTTTTCTCTCTGCCAATAGTACATCTTGTAATATTCCACTAGAAACACTAGTGGGCAGTCAAATTTAACTTTCATTTAATTTTCTAACTGGATTATTTATGTGATTTAAACTGTGTGGGTTAAATCATTATTAACTTTCATGTTATTTAAATTCAGTTTAAAGTACAAGCCTATATATATTCTGCTGTTCAGCTGAGTATCAAAAACACAAATTACACAAATTAGCTCAAACTAAGCCAACACGAGCAGACGTAACGTTAAAAGGTGACATTTAACCAGCTTGAGTGTGTTTAATATGTATGTGTGTGAGTGGGGAGACCTACAACATACATGCAAGACACTCATGAGACTCATAAGATTTGTGTGCATGTGATCTGCTTGACAATCTGAGTGCATTTGTCTGTCGCTGCCAGACTGAGGGGGTTTTTAATCTTCAGCAGCGCGCATGTGTGTGTGTGTGTGTGCGACTGGATGTGAGATATGAGAGTAGCCGAGGGGGGTTTTTCTGGATTAGAAGCTCCAAAAATATTCGGGCTGAGGTTTGAAGATGAGTCACACCACAAAAACGGCACAGAGCGGAGGTACGGGTGTATGTTTGAGAGAGAACCTATGTCACGGTCAGGGTCAGCTACGTGTGGGTGTGGATATACCAACTGGTCAGGAAATGGAGCCTAGCCTATGGCGCTATGTTGTGGTGAAGCATTCAGTTTAAATCACTTAAATCAAGATTGAGCAACTTGATTGGTTTGGCAGACTGAATACAAACTTGTTTTAAGGCTACCAAATCCAACTTTCTGAATTTTGTCAGATATGGTAAAAAGTTTAGGGACAGTTGAGAAACCTGAAATGCACATACCATCCAAACCTAACAATCTGTGTTAGATGAAGCAGAGGCACTGTATTAATATACAGTAGTTGACTGTAAATGTAAGTTTTATTCCCCTCCACAGCATTACACCAAACTTAACCTAAATAAACTTAAATAAATTAAGCTTTTTACAGTTTAAGAAGAATGTTTATTTTCTGCAGAGCTAACACTAATTTTCAGCTACTTTTATAATTATTAATGTCTTAGAAAAACGTTAACTAGTTTCTGAGTGTGGGTTTTACTGGTTATATATTTTGCAGCAGACCCCCATGAACCCTAACAGGACTAAACGGGTATAGAAGATGAATGAATGAATGAATGAAAAAAATATTTTGCCTGTGATCAAACTGAATATCTGACTATTAGAAATATCAAAATTGGGAAGCAGTGGCGCCTTTACTTCAAGTGTTAAAGATCAAGGCTTGATGATCAGACAGATTTGACAATGAACAGTCACTTTGATTTCATGAGTTCACAGCACTCTCTTTTAGTACTTGTATCAGTGTCTAGCATTTTTATTAAAACCTACTGCAGTTTCAGTCGCTCTTTCAGCTAACACACGATCATACGGATCCTGTGCTTCAAATCAAAAGTCCCACTTCCGCACGAGCTTCTCCGTGGTTTTACACCACAGCTGAACTAGATACAGACCATTAACTAACTGTGGATCATTACAGAGACAAACAGAATACATGCCGCTAACTGGTTGAGTCTCTTCTGATGGTGCACTGAGCTAAACATGCTAACAACGCCAACGCTGTCACCCTGATCTTTACCGCCACCTTAGTCTAGGTTGCTAACATGATAATAATTGCTAACCAGTATTAATCTAAAGGTAAAAGTAAAGGATCAATTCAAAGTCAGCAGGTTGCAGGCATTTAATTATAAATCTGTCTGATTAATGGCACCAAATGAAAAGTAAAGGGCATTATGATAATCACTACAACAGACTCTCTGGAGCTCCTGGTTATCCACAACAATCCATTCAGTAATATATCAGAGTAAAAACACACAAGGTTAATCTGATGAAATTACACGGTCATAAAAAAAATATACATAGCAGGTGAGCAACGATTAAGAAACTTCAGAAGTCAGAAGTAAAAAAAAAAATTAAAAAAAATGGAAAAGAGCGAGTGATAACCTAATTCCAACCTTTCTAACATTAATCCAATCATTCGCCTTGTTGTTAAAACTCGATCACAGGTGTCAACCTCTTACACGTGAGGAAGAGTCAGGCACCATGAACAAAAGGTCAAAGCAATCCAGTCAGAAGTCACCGAGTTATTTCAGTTTTGACAATTTAGCCACCAGGCTAAAAACTCAACAGTTCATGCTGAGTGGCCTGATTACGGCATCACTGGTGACAACCCGAGGCTGATAAGGTGCTGTTCGACCTCCGTAGCCATGTCAGTGATGCTCCTCCGGATGTCCAGTGACAGCACGTTCTCCTCATCCACTGGGGGCTCTAACGCATCGAACTGTGAACGCAGCAGGTCTGCTTTCATGTAATGTCCCCTCCGGGCAACCATCCTCTCGTGAATGAGATCGTAGTCGCCATGTAGGAAGAGAAAAAAGACATCAGGACAAGCGGGAGGCAAGGTGTCTTGGCCTGGGCAGGAGGAGGAAGCGAGGGCTTTGGAGCCATGGAGGAGGATCTGTCTGTAGTGGCGCTTCAGGGCAGAGCACACCACCAGAGCATTAGAGCCTGAACTACGTTCTCTGCAGTGGAAAGACAAACACACATGAGCATAGTTGGAGAGGCCAGGAATGAAAGACGGTGACCTAAAATGTCGCACAGATGACGAGAAAAAGTAAAAAACTGTCGGGAAACAAAGTTAACTTTGGTCGCACACAGCTAAAGAGAAGAAGGAGGTGAAGAGAACAGGAGCAATACGAGGACGAGGCGACGGAAAAATAAGTGCGACAGAGTGTGGAAGAGTTAAGGGAGAGAAGGCTTTGATGTTGTCACAGACAGAAAAAGATGGCACACTTTTTACTTCTCCCTCACCTCTTCCGTACACTCTCACTCACCCAATCTGTCTTTACTCCCAAAACTCCCTTTCCTCGCTCTCTGGTTTTCATCTCAATTTTCAAAACCACCTTTGATATTTTTGATCTTCTCTGACAATTTCACGCCCGCACATTCGTACTTCGGCGCTCCGCTCTTCATCGCCTAAAACCCACCATCTCGTCCTTATTATCATTAAAAAATATGTTGTGTTTTCCTGAAAGTGTCTGTGTGTGATAATCTGGGGTTGTTGTGGGGACATAAGTGGCAGTTGTATTACACAGTTGTGTGGTGGGGGCAAAGAAAGTGAGTCCCTATAACTTAAATGATTGTATTTTAGCATGAGGACTTGGTTTACGGTTGCAGAAAGTGATTGCGTATGTGTTCATGCAAGAGGTCGATTTATTCTCACCTCTCAATGACTGTGTGAAGTTTAAGAAGCCAAGGCAATCTGTCCTGTAGAGACAAACAACAACAGCGTGATTTATGACTGTTTATCTTATTGAGAGAAGAAGGAAACAGTAATTTGTTATATTACTGTCATTATTTAACTTTTTGAAGTTAGATAGATTTTATTGTTGCACAAAGAAGCAGTTCTTTGTAAGAGATGTTTAGGTGAAGGGGCATCAAGTGCTGAATGCACCGCCTACAGCATCCACTGAACTTAGCTGCATGTTGCTCATTTCCTGTAATTTATCTTTTTGCCCACAGAAACAGAAAACTCGGTGTTTTTTGCTTCAGAAATAAACCGGGAAAGTGAACAACACTGATTGTCTCATTACGCTGTAATGTACGTCTGCTTGACTCGACCTGAACATTGTTATAGATCACACACTCACCCATAGCAACGTCATCCTTGCTGTTCCTCAGCTAAGCAACGCACGCGCACCAGGTGATGTATAAGAGAAAGTGATTCATCAGACCAGGCCACCCTTTCACTCTGTCCATTGTCGGTGCTTTCAGCAGTGGACAACAGTCAGCATGGGCACCCTGATTGTTCTGCACCCCTATATAAACCAAAATGCGATGCACTGTGTGTTCTGACACCTTTCTATAGGACCCAGCATTCACTTTTTAAGCAATCTGAGCAACTGTAGCTCATCTTGCAGAAGCTACTGTTGCTCACATGGATCGATAAGACATAGTATCCTATGTACCAGTCACCAGTTCAGATACTGATCACTGCAAACCAGAAGCACTCCTAAAGTAAATCAAGCTAAAGTTTTAGAGATGCTCTGACCCAGGTGTCTAGCTAGGTGTCGTAATGTTATGGCTGATCGGTGCATATTGAGAGTAAGGACTAACTCATATTTTCTCCTTAATGGACTTGACTCAAAGAGGTTTTAAAGACCCAAAACAGAAATGAAACCAGGGCCATGGAGATAGACATGGCAGCACAAAATCATCTTTGACTTAGCTACAATCAGAAATAGAATCGGTCCTATTTTAGGTAGAGCTGAACTGTAGTCCCTGTTTTTTAGAGGAGTCACATTCTCTTACATCCAGACTTCTGAGCGCTGACGTCCTTACTCCAGCCTCAACCTGCCAACTCTAATGAGACACATCCTTTTTAGCCACAGCCCGGCAGTAATTCTGTCTTTCTCACTTTTTTTTTTTTTTTTTTTTTTTTTAAATATGCCAGAACGCTGGACTCATCAGGACCCGGGGTAATTCTCCTCACTGTTCAAAGCTGACTTCTGAGTGGGAGGTTATCATCAGCCACCACCAAACACTGCTACCAGCAAACTGCTGCCAAATGTTGTCGGGGGCGGCTCTGCTTGTAGACTTGTTCGCTCAACTTTGGCAGGCAGCCAGTCAACTGTTTGGAGGTCTCAGCATGGACAGGGAAAAATATAAATATTGATCAAACGGAAAATGAGTGTCTCAGCTAAAAATTCTTTTAGAACAGTGGACCGGGATGAAAAGCTGTCTGCTCTAGTGAAGCTTAAGCCAGCTACTTGTTGAGTTTTGTGTTGCTGCAAGTCTGAGAGGATAATTTACTCATAACACACCTGGTCTGTGAGTGGTTCACCACGATCCATCTTCTCTATGTTCTCCTGCGGGTGGAAGTCATCCCCTTCATGCAGAGGCCAGCCCAACTGATGAGTAAGATGGACAAGTGAATGTCATGTATACCAGCACAGAGACATAATGGAGGTGGGTGTGTGTAGGGTGTTGGGGCTAGTTGATCTTTTTTTACCTTTTCAGATAGGAACAACCCTAATGAGCTCCTGCATTAAAAAAAAGAAAAAAAAGACAAAATTTACAGATTAAAACAAAACTGACATTATATTGAACATTATTTTCATCGACTGTGGTGTTTGTGATGATTCATTTAAATAAGCAATCTGAAGCAGTCATGAAAGTCTATAAGACATTTTTGCAGCACCACTAAAGTATAATGCTTTTATGGTTAAACTGCATCCCTGTGGACTGTGATCCATTTGCTTTACTGTTTTTCTCAGTGAACTTGAAACCCTGCCAGTGTAGCTGTAACTAACTATATAACAGGACATAGCTGTTAAATTATTAGCCCTTCATGAGACAGGGGACTATTTGGTAACTTTGGCACACATTTTAAATTGTGTCCCCGTGGCTTTCAGTGAGGTTAAGAAGCATGTGATTTTCACTCAGCCAATCAGCAAGGATCAAGGGAACATTATCTGGTTAAATCAGAGTCAAATGTGGTCTGCAAGGTCCACCTCTGCATGAACGCTGAGCGTAACTGCTTTATTAGATTCTAGGTAGAAGTGGCCTTATGTCTTCTAGTGTGATAATATGTATGTTGACAAATACCTGAATAAGCACTTATGTTCTAATGGTTTAAACAGATGTTTATGTTTGTTTACCACTTAAGGACAATTAACCATATATGGTAAATTCATTAAAAACTCTTCTCATGTCCTGCAATAACACTTGGAAATTTTAATTTCCAAGTATTTCAACTAATGATTTCAAAAGTAAATGATAAACTAATGTATTATCTCTGAAGAGAAAATTCAAGCTACACAAGACACTTAAAGATGTCCCAAATAAAGATGAACATACAGTATACATACTTTCCACAACCCGAGACTCCCATTATGATGTAGATCATCCTGTCTGTGGATCTCTAGACACATACAGCTGACTCCTACCCTGAAATGGATTAAAGAAAAGAGAAAAGAAAATCCATTCATGGTCATTTTATTATTTCTGCTTGTATGTTCAAGACTACTTACATAGTAACCACAGAAATAACTTCAGTGCTAATGTTAAGGAAATATTCCTATCTGTTAAATACCAGATAGACTTGATTATCAGACTGTCAAAATAAAATGTGCCAAGTATAATCAGGAAAATGTACTGTGAAGGGCACAGATAGAAAGGGAAAACTTTAAACTGTTTTTTTGCCCTAACAATACCAAACCACAAAAATATTTAAAAATATTTATTTAGTTGTTAAATTTTGTTTGGGTATATTCTGTAAAACAACTTGAGAAAAAAATACAATATTTCCCTCTGAATTATAGTGGCCAAAAATATATTTGTTTTTATTTATTTAATTGTTGAGTAAATGTACTTTATACTGCACCACTATTATGACTTACCGTTATAATGAACTGTTGGAGCTTCCGTAGTTGCTGGCAACCTCAGTCAGTTGTGTATTATTGCGAAAACAACCTGCCATTTAATAGGCATATATGTTATTGTCTGTTAATGTGGAAACATAGTGGTGCTGGTAAAGAGAATAATAGCTGCAGTTTCAGGTAGACGAGTCAATCGGCGGGTCTGTCTACTTGCTGACTCTCCTACTTCCGGGACTTGGACCATGACCAATGGTTTGTTTTGCTGATTTACGCGATGACGTGTAAGCAAAGCACGTCGGTCGCGGTCACAATTAAAGGGACAGCGTTCCATTTATTGCGTTTCATAAAATGTGTCTTTGACGTCATTATTAATGAGGATAACAAAATGTTTAAGTTAATGTGAAGATTTGACCACAATCGTTTAATTACATCGTACTAAATAATGTGTAGTAATTTAATATATTTCACTTGCAGACGTTTAAGTTCTTAAGTTGTAATGTGCCTAAACAAAATAAGGCAATTTTTCAAATGGCACTTGCGAATCTATAGATTTTTGTCTGATTATTTAATCGTTAAATCAAAGTATCATTTAGCCGAAACCTTGAGGTATGTGTGCTATATCACTAACTATCTGTAAATTGGTATTTTTCTTAATTCTAACAATATTAAGTTGCTAAGAAAGGATGGGTTATCTTAAACTCTGCAGGGCTTGATTTACAACCTAACTGCAATGTGAGACGACTCAAGAGAGACGAGAAAGCGAGCGAGGGAGAGGGAGAGAGAGAGAGGGAGAGAGGGAGAGTTGAGGTAGCCATCCTCCATCCAGCAGATCCATCAGTGGGCAGGCAGGAGACGGATCCCGCGCTGTTGCATCCATCCATTCTCTTATCCATCCCTCCACCTCCACATCGACCCATTCATTTCCAAGGGCGTCTCAACGGGTGACAAGACCCGACTGCATACATGTGTGCGTGCGTATGCGCGAGTCCCCCGTATATGTAGCTTACGTGTGCGTCTGGTCTGTCTGTGAACCGCTGACATGAGGAGCTGAAACCGAACCGACAGAAGGATGAAAATGCTCCGGTTTCGCAGCCCCAGCATCCGCTCCTTGGACCAGGAGGTCCTCTGCACGATCCGGCTTCTGGACGACTCCGAGATCTCCTGCAGCATTCAGGTAGACGAAAGCCACCTCATGTATTGTGCTCTGTGATCAAATATCACGTGGACGCAGCCGATAAATTTCATTTCAATTTTTTTTCTTACGCAGACATAGAGGCTGGAATAAACCTATTTCTGCTTTAAGGCTTTAATATCTGCACACTGTTAACTGTTTTTAGTATCTAATTATACAAGACACAGCATTTGAGCCCGTTGTTTTTGCAGATGCTGCTGTGATTTGCTGGAGAGGTTGCTGCTTTGCTCCATGCTGCCTATATGATGAGATATGTAGTGAAGATAGGGGGGGAGAAGAAAGCCTACCAAAAAGTGACCAGCGTATTTGTTTTGGATGTAAAATGTGTCTCACATGGAGAGAAGTTAGGATGAACTTTGATCCATAGCCGAGGAAATGATGGCGCTCCATGGGTGTGGTGGTGATGATAGTAATGATGACAGGATAGAAATAATCTCTCATGTGAAGATGAGTGGGGCTGAGAAGGAGGTACACAGCTGAGCTTTAAAGATGTGCTTTTCCCTTGTCCCCGTAGAGTTGATTATACGTGTCATTTCAACCCAGTTTCAAGCCTCTCTTCCAGACAGTCGGGGAAAGTGACTGCATAGTACTATAGTACATAGTAATACTCAGCTGCAAGTTAAACCAAAAGCGATGTAGACTGGAAGGAAAGGATTTAATATAAGCTCTACCTTGTGCTGAAAAATACCCGCAAGCATATTGGGTTCGAATCTGACAACATTTGGAGTCACAGACACTTCTGTTCATGTCTTGTTTTCTGCATCAAAAGCAGGTGCATGCACAATACAAGCAGGAGGAGGGCCCATTGGTGCTGAGATGTTATAAAAAGTTATCGAGTCAGCGTAGACGCAGACTGATGAAGGTGTGGCAAGTGGCAATGTTCAGTTTTGAGTGGCTTCTGTGCTGCAGCTCTGAACCTCTGGACTTCAGGTTTTCCTATTATTTGGCTTATATTTAACAATATCATGATCTCTGACTAGATATGAAGGCAGTAACTGAAGCTGACATAGGGATGTCCAAACCTATTATAACTGTAAAACTGTGAAATGGACGAAAGGAGTAAAACCTGATGACTGAATCCAGTCAATGTATACTTTAACAATTCTCTTTCAGGATCTGATACTAAAACCCTTTGGGGTTGCACAAACAAATTAGGACCTGTGTGCCTCCTCTGCCTCTTCAGCCCTGAGCTGCAACTGCTGCCAGCGAAGTAAAATCCTGAATCTGACAAATTATGACTCACAATTAGGGAGTCGTGTTTTGAAAAAAGGCAACACATGAAACTGTGTGCAGGTCACAACACAGGAGTAACAAGTGAATTCTGTCAAATTCATTTGTATTACATCTTCAGCATTGCACCAAATCCTCCAAAGAAGCACCAGCTTGTTGGTAACCCAGTGAGTTAAACAGAGCTCAGAGCGCAGTGAGCAGCCCCTCGTCTCATCCTAAACTGCCTTAAGACAAAGTTGTCCGCTGCCTCAAACACTGAAAATGCTCGCTGCGCGTCGGACTAACTGACTCGCTGGTCTACTGCATGTATTCAATCAATGATTTACAAAAACCATTAGGTGCACTGTGAGAGAAGTAAGGAGCAGAAAGCGAAAATGAGGTTATGCCAGTTTCTTTGTGTTAAGCGTTCAGATACACTTGTGTGCTTGTGTCTTTTAGCGCACAACAGTGCGTTAAACTGTGTGCCCACATCAGAGAACATTAAAGTACGGCTTTTCAGTCCACCGATGTGAAAGTGTGCATGTGCTTTTAGCCGCGTGTCTGCGGGTCTGCGAACAAAATGGACATTTATATTTCTAGCTGACTGCATTTTCCAGGGCTTTCTTTAATGGCTTTGTGTTCCGGCGCTGAGCTGCTCCTTCCTACATATTTCATGACATCCTGTGCTCCTCATGCTACACTTCTGCTGCTCAACAACAGCACTTCTCCTCTTTCCACTGACTTCCATCCCTTACTTTATCTGCTCTTTTATCCTCTCTACATTGCCTGTCTGTCTTGTTTCATCTGTTGTCTGCTTTTCCCCCCATTCTGCAGACTATGTAGGTCAGGAGGAGATGCCAAACACTGCTCTAGACGCAATGCATAAGATTAGAAGAATTGTGCGTTTAAATTGTTCTCAAATTGTGCTTGTGAGCGCAAGTCACAGCTGAGTAGTTTGCTGTGATGGCCTTATTTCCTTTAACGTTCCTCTACGGCATCACGTCTTGACTTTGCATAAAACACAAAGGTATTATCCAGGTCCCTTTGGGGGGGGGCGCATATGTTCCTCACCGCACAGATAATCCTGTCTTGAAACACCACAATAGGTGTAAATATTTCTAAGGAAACAGAACATGCAAATTATGAAGATTTATGATTGGAAAGGTCACTGCACGTGCACCTGTACGTCACTGTTCAACAACAAGGCAAATTAAAGTCAACAAGATGCAAAAGACACACATGGTATATATAAGAAGATATTTGAAGCAAAATCTAATAAGAAGCTAAATTTTCTAAAACTATAATAACACTGAGCGTGATTAGTGTAGTTTCACTGAAATGTGAGTTTTAAATGTATGCTCCCTAATTAAATTTAATAAAAGGCAGCACAGACAGAATTATTTTGCACCAGAGCAGATCTTACATTTAATTCAGCAGATTACCTTTAATCTCGTGTTCACATTTTAAAGAGCTGAGTTAAAAAATCTTGGGTTATATAGATGAATAAAGACATAATTTACAAAGGAAGCCAATATTAGCAAGTTGTTTTAAGTGTTACTGGATATAAATACTCGCAGAGCACACATATTTCCACCTTCTTTATCAGTCGTAGATAACAACTATACAAAACATTATCAACGTCCTTTGCTTATAAAGGTATAGTATAAGGAAAGTACGCAGAAGTATGAGTACTTAAAACTTAAATAGAATATTCCAAATGCATAAACAGGTTGAAAACCAACACTGGTGATCTGTGAGGTTAATTTTCCAAACATAATGTACAAAAAAATGCTAAAAATAGGTTCAAAATAGACGTTGACATTGTATCATGTACGTTAGAGTAAGCACAGACTTTACTCAGCAAAACCAAATAGGAGGAGAAGGTTTTTTTTATATTATAGAGTGGGGAACTAAGATAAGGCAACATAAGACACACCTCTATTGATCCAACATCGTAGGAGAAATTCAGGGTGACACAGCAGCATTAGATGTGCCAAGAAAATAGCAGAATACAAAATATGACCATATGCAATCTTCAATTACAATAAATAAGAAAATACACAGTGTCTCTGTATGTGTGAGCAGTATGAAAATGTATAGTATCTGTATGAGTAATATATGTGTCTCTCTCAGTGAACGAAGATGTTGAAAAGGTTGTGTGCCATGTCGAGTGCGGCGGCCGGCCTGCAGCGCTGCATAAGTGTTTTTACATCCAAGTTGTCACTGAGGCAGGTAGAGTGAGTTTTATACGTCCACAGCCTGGAGGGGTGAGCGCGTCCAGCCTGCTGCTCTCAAGTCCAGTGGTGATGTTAAGACAGACCTGCTGCAGGAGAGACATGTCGAGATCAATACGCGCTGACCTCCTCCCCGCTTTCAGCTGCTCTCCCCGTCATCATTCACTCCTTTTCTTCTCATCCTCCCATCTCCTTCCTTCATCTCCGTCCCCTGCTCGCTCTTTCACCCCGCTTCTTCTCTCCGTACCTATTTCTGGTTTTCAGCTGCACATTTATTCCTCTGGCCGCCTTTTCTCACTTTCTGTTTTTACATCTGTCGTCTATGTTTTCTTTCTCCCTCTGTTTCCTCAGTCTCTCTCTTTATCCATCCCTCTCTTCTGTCTCTCTCTTCTCATCATTTCTCTCTTTTCCCCTCCCTCTCCCCCTCTTTCTTGCTCCCTCTCCTCCATCTCTCTCTCTCTTTATCTGTTCCTCTTCTTTATCTCTGTCTCCTCCCTCCTTCTCTTTGGTCTCTTTCTTTTCCCCTCCCTTTCTTTCTCCCTCCATCTCTTCTATCTCCCTGTTTCTTCTTCTTTCTGCTCTAACTTTCTCCTCCTCCTTCCATCTCTTCTATCTGTGCCCTATCCCTCGCTATCTCCCCCTCATCTCTCTCTTTATCGGCCCCTTTTCCTCTATCTCTCGCTTCCTCCCTCCTTCTCTTATGTCCCTCTCTTCCCCCATCCCACCCCTCCATCTGGTTTCTTCTTCCCTTCCTCACCGCCGTCTCTCTCTTTCTCTGTCCCTCTCCTCTATCTCTCTCTTCCTCCCTCCCTCTTCTCTGTGACACATCATGTATAATTAAGGGAGATCACTGTTCTTCATGAGGCCAACATCAGTCAGCTGTCAGCGATGCGCTTACACGTTGCCAGTGTGTGTGTATGTGTGTGTACATCTACTGTACGCGTGTGTGTAGGTTGCATGAAAGATTTAAAAGTAGCCAAAGTTCTGCCGTCACGGACATTAATTCACCATACTTTGCAAGAGATTACTGCTCGGCACCGTAATAACTTCACCGCGACTGCTTGAACTTGTGGAAGCTTGTAATATATCTCGCCCTGTTTCTATTCTTGTGTAGGTCATATTATCAATACATCACCGGTGCTTTCTATTTAAAGGTGCAAATCAATGTAGGTATTGCTTTACACTGCAGCTGACTTTTGCTTGATGAAGGAGACGTGTGGGTGGTTTTTTCTTTTCCAGCCTTTTCTTTTTGAAAGTGTGTGTGGTCTTGTTGTGGAGATGGATTTCTGATTGAATACCAACGTTGGGGCCATTTTTCTGGGCCCAGTTAAGGTAAGGGCTAGGGAACAGATTATGCCAACAGAAAGCTAGAAACGTGAGTTTGTGTGTGTTTGTGTGCTGAGCAAAGCTGAGGCATTGCTCTTGTTTCTGGTAACAGGCATTCTTCGGAGCAGCTTATAAATAGCATCAGTTTTCTATTCTTATCTCACTTGCCGGCGCCTCTT
This sequence comes from Planiliza haematocheilus, assembly GCA_005024645.1. Lineage (NCBI taxonomy): Eukaryota > Metazoa > Chordata > Actinopteri > Mugiliformes > Mugilidae > Planiliza > Planiliza haematocheilus. Next base: position 2,793,355 of record SRSE01001388.1, on the reverse strand, counting down.
TGATGCTCCTCCGAAGATGACTAAAGAGAAATAATCCTTTTTCTGACTCGTGCCGATGACTGAAAGGAAGCAGGGAGGAGATGAGACGGCGGGATAGGAGGGAGGAACGAAACAAAATAAAAGACAGGGGACTGAGGAAAGAAAGTGAGATGGCCGTTGAGACAAACAGTCGGATGAGATGGTCGGTGGCGACACGTGAGCTGTTTACGAGGATGGCGAAAAGTCCTGGCAGGAAGGAGCAGGGGAGAAAATATGATGGGGCGGAAGGAAAAAAGATTAATCAGATTAAAACATCATGCAGACTTTAAATGAAGCTGGCAAAGGGTAAGAGAGGAAAGAGTAAACTAGGAAAGGGAGGGGGTATAAAAAACTGAGCCAGGGATCTTCAAAAGTAGAGGCTTTAAAAGAAAGAAAAGACAAAAAATAAAAATCTCAGAAGGGTCAGAGATCACACACACACAAAAATGACAGATACGGAAGCTCACTGGAAGAAAACAAGATATATTTTCACCAATATATGAATGTATATTTAAATGGGGGGAAATGTTCTCCCTGTGTCTGCACGGGTTCTCTCCAGGTTCTCTGGCTTCCTCCCGCTGTCCAAAGACATGCTGGTTAGGTTAACTGGTGATTCTAAATTGGCTGTAGGTGTGAATCTGAGTCTTAGACCTTAGTCTGCGTTAGCCCTGGGGGGACTGGGGACCTCCCCAATGACAGCCGGGATAGGCTCCAGCAGACCCCGCGACCCTTCACATGAACAAGCACAAGATGAAGGAAAAGAGGGAAATCACAAGTCCAGACGGTTTATTTAAGCCCATTAATGCCAATAATGTGTATTAAAAACAGCCTTCTTTAAGAAACCAGCTTGACTCAGTTACATTCAGTTTACTTTATTTCACCAGGATAATCCTTTCAGCATCAACACGCCTTTCTGGGAGGCCTAGGTAAAGTAATATAGAATAAATCAAACGCAGTAATGATCTACACAGACAAGTGTGGGTTTTCATGGTAACCAAAACGAACAAGATGCATTAAATTTTGCTTGCCGACATTCTTGCTGATGTTTCTCTGTTAACTTTCCTTACAGGAAGCACACACACTTTGTGCTAATTACACTCTACTAAGTAAGAAGTCACATTGACATTTTTGACACAGTTTGTGTTTTTCCTCCCTGATTGCATGGTCGTCTGGGACAGCGCTTCGTACCTGCTGCACTGCAAAGATAAGACAGCTGCTTCAGAGCGAGCACCCATTTCAGCCGGGTTGCGACTGGAGTCGTTGTCTTCGCACTTTTGCTCTCCTGCCATGTCGTGAGTTACCGTCCAGCTATACGCGGAGCGAGACGATCCATTACAACAGAAACGGCTCCTGCTAATTTATAGCTCTACTTCACAGCGTATTAGGGTGGGTGCCCAGCCATGAACTCAGTGTGTGCAGATGCACTTGACGTGCTTTATATCACATGTGTTAATTTGTGCACGTGTACAGTATAGTGTAGGTGTGTGTGCGTGTGAGCACCTCTGGAGCGTGCAGGTAATGATAATTGGTTTCCCTCTTTCAACACCAGAGCAAGGTCACAGTCACCGTGTTATGAGTGCCGCTCACAGCGGTAAGGAGGATTACCATCTAAATAATTTAAACGGTGATGTTCAAAATTAAAGCATATTTAAAGATGGAATAATTCATCACATGTTTCACGGGAGATTAGTGTTCCTTATATTTATTTAGACTTCATGGGTTTGACCTTTAAGACGCTGATGATGATTATTAAAAGAAGTGATGATTGCCTACTTGTAAGCAACGTGAGACTGAGCAGCTTAAGTGGCAGTCAGGCAAACGTTGCTCTCTACTCTAGACATTTGGGAAGGTTTGCAAAACAGTTTATCAGAGAAAAAAAAAGACTCTCCCAGCAGCTTTTACAGGAACTGTTTTGAAACATTTTTCTTTCGCTTGAAATCATCCGCCATTTTGTTAACGGCATTAACCATCTTTGTCTGGTACAAGTGGGCGGCTAACCCAGTCGCCCTGCGTTCATATCCATACACTGCAATGATTTGGTCCTAAACTAAAGTGCTGGACAACTGAAACACTGGACTTGATGATCCAGAAGTCAGAGCATCTCCAGAGTCAACGTGTGTACTGTAGATGACATAAATCTGTGAACAGTCACTTTAGAAAAACTTTCACTGGGTTAGAGAGACCTTCAATCCTCGTAGGACTGTGAATGTGTTTGGATTAAAGTGTTCGACCTGAAAACCAACAATATCATTTCTAGAGCCACTGAATCCAGTGATCTAATATGAAGAAGCTACTATTCCATTGTTAAATAGAGAGATGGGAACATTCACTATTCAGTGTTTTGGTTACACTACAATAACGATAAGACAAGCAAGTTTCTCCATATGCCAAGTCTGTAGCTCCAGGCGGGCGTCCATTACCGTCATGGGTCAGTGGTGGAGGAGGTTAAACTCAGCACACTCTGTAATGCAGCTTGTGAGATCAATACCACACTGGAGCTGTGTGGGTCTCAGTCTGACATCTGACATCCCGCTTTGTCTCCTCGGACCGTCTCTCTTTCTCGCTCAATGTCCTTTTTCAGTTAAAAAGAAAAGAGAACATTGGTTTACTACTCAGACACTTACTCGTAAACAGTACCGTGCCAGGGCCCTATTATGGAGAGGGATGATGGTTATGAGGTCAGTCCAAATGTTTCTCTTTTTACACTTTAAATTGGATACGTTTCATAATTCAGCTCCACGACTGGAAGTGTTTGATCATCTGCTGCTCTCCTCCGATCTTGGAGTCGGCGTCGCCCCAGAGGAGGATTTGTATTTGCATCCAGCTCACTTTCCAAGTCCGTTTTAATATCATTACAAACCACGTGCGTGCTTTAAACTCTAATGGACGTCCGAGAGTTTCTAAAAATGCGAAATGAGTCAAAAATGTCAGACTACAAAAAAATACAGGGAGTATTTCCGTTTTACAACATCATGCAACTGTAAAGAAGTGTCTTTGTGTGATTGAATATCTTTCTTAGAGTTTACAGTTTGTAGCTTCAAATAAAAAGTGGGAGAAAAACAATACAGGATGGTTCAGTCAGACAGTGAGGACATAAGAAAAGGAATTGTCTCCTACTTTTATCCTGCACATTGTTTCCCCCACACCCCACGTCCGTCCAGCGCATTGATTTGTCTCTGTTGCATCCTCGCCAAGCCTCTGGATCGATCCATTCATTGGCTCAGGGCCTCAAGTTTTGGTTGGTAAACACAAAATGGCTTTAGATACAATGGCACCCCTAATAATAGGAGGACAATGTTGCCACACGTGCAGTAAAGCCAGCTTGCAGACTCCTAATTGGCAAACAAATCGGCGAATTGGTTCACTTGAGTCTTAAATCTTGATTTCCCTGAAGAGTAGCACCAGCGGAGAGAGGAAAAGCCATGAATTAGAGCAGCATTTGTCTTGGTCAGCTACTAAGGCTTTCAAATTGGCCTGTGTGGATGTAAAAAGGGGGATATCATTATCCTTAAATTCCCCATCCTCTCTTTCAGTCTCTTGTGGTCCACTCCTTCACAGAGTATGCAGATAGGAGAGAGCGTTCTTCACAGGCACGTCACAGAAATGTTACGCTCCTTCTCTCGCTGCGTTTCAACCCCAGCCAATTAGGTATGCCGTGTCATGAAATGAATTGTGTCGCAGTCGATAAGGACCAGTCATAATTGAGCTGGCATGCATATTAAATAAACAACAAGGGGTGTTTAAACTGGGCCAGGGCACCCAGGGTCCTAATGCTTGACTAGTCCCGATCAGAACAAGCCACCTGTGTTGGGCTGCAAGTCAAGTGTATGATACATTGAGTGGATTTAAAAGGTAATTCATTAACATTTAATTTACAGTGAGGAATAGCACCATCATTTCATTTATTAATAAGCTGTAGTTCATTGCTGACTGTTTTTGTCTTGATCTAGCTCCAGTTTTTGCATTTTAGTCAGAGAGCTGGGAGAGGAGTCCTTCAAAAACATGAAGATGTTTCCACAGTCCTTAAAAACTGCCCATCTAGACAAAACAAGATCTTTTGTCAGCTAGTGTCTGTTTGAACCTCTCAGTTCATCTTCAGCTTCCTCAGGGTTTTAACAACTGTCACGGACCGAAATGTCCATGACGCACTTGGATAGAAAATGCAACCAATCACAGCAGCAAAACGTGTGACGTAGCCCTCAGTGAAGGTTCCTCATCATTTCAAACCCGTCCCTTGAGATAAGCATAAGTATTTATTGACCCAGCAGGAGAAAGACACGGTTGAAATCTGTCCTCATTAGTGGGAAGAATTAATCCAGAGCAAATGAAACATGAACTCTCAGATTCATCTCATTCCAAGTCTGGTTTTCATACTGAACGCAAGGTGAATGCTAGATGCTGTGACTGCATGCTAAATACACCGATCAGCCACAACATTATGACAGGAAACAGGAAAAGTTGACCATCTTGTGACAATACAACGGTCTGCTGGGAAACCTTTGAACCTGGCATTAATGTGGATGTGCTTAGACATGTAGCACCCACATAGACCAGACCAGACACCCGCACCCCGTAGCAATGACACTCCTTGATGGCAGCAGCCATTTAGAAACAACTCAAAGCATGAAACATGAAAAACAGCACAAGGTGTTGACCTGTCCTCCAAATTCACTAGATCCCAAACTGATCAAGTGTCTGTGGGACGCACTGGAACAAGCCTGATCCACAGAGGCCCCTCCACTCAACCCATATCACCTAAAGACCCTCAGAAGACCCATGTCTATTCTCTGATGAGTCACAACTGTTTTGGAGGCACAAGGGAGACCTACACAATATTAGGAGGGTGGTCATAATGTTATGCCTGATCAGTGTATAATGGCAACAAAAATGTTGCCTATCTCAGCGTCTTTAGAAAGATACTCATATAGAAACAATAAGAAAAATAAAAAAATTTCTGCTGAGTCCAACACAGCTGTTGCCAACTAGCTCACGTTTAACATTAGGTTCTTCAAAGGTTCTGGGAATAACTTTCAAATCAGAGTAAGGAGTCTGTAGTTGAGCAGGGATCTATCATATCATCTATCATACAGTTAAAAAGTTATATGAGAGGCACACAGCGGGGTGTTAGATCAAGAATCTTAAATCCACATTTGAAAACTGTTTCCTCTTCCTTAGCGAACAATTTTGTGAAATCTCTATAAATAGATGAATAAATAATTGAGTGCATGTGTGTGTTTTTAAACTCAGCATGTTGATGGTTTGCTATTTTTTCCTGCTCGGTTTTGTTTGCTTGGCTCGCTGTACTCGGCTGACAGTAGGGATGGTTGTCTTACGGAGAGAAAAATAAATAAAAAGGCAGAGGACGGTCACACACACACACTCGAACACACAAGTCAAAGTGCACTTTGCTTCTGCTAAACCGAATCCCCTCCACACTGAGGCTCTACGTAAAGTGTGTGTATGCGTCTGTGTGTTCAAGCGAAGGCCGAGAGAGGAGCACTTTGCTGTCATTAGGTGAGATCATGTAGAAACAGGATGACAGGGTTAATTTTTAATGGCCAGCCTTTGGATATATAAAATATGTATTCAGCCCTTGTTGGACATGACATAGACTCTTTATATCTCTCTTCCTCACTCTGTCTCTTTCTTTCTGCCTTGCAAGTCAGTCTTTCAATCTCTCTCCTCTTTTTTTTTTTAGCTGTGTCTTTGCCTTTTCACTCTTTCAGCCTCTCAGCATGTTTGGCCCTGTTTCAGTCTCTGTCTGGTCTGCTCCTCTCTCTTCTCGCTTGGCGTCGGTCCACCTCTCTTCTCCCGATGAGCGTCTGCCCTGAGAACCAGACAGTGGAGAGGTGTTGTTTGATGATCTTGCAGGAGACAGCTCGCAGCGTAGCCGCTTTTGTTCTGTTTCCTCTCTATTTTTTTTTACCCCCCTCCTCCCCCTGTGTGTCTTTCTCTGTTTGCACTTCAGATTTAACGGCTTAGTAACACTATTGTCACGGATCAAGAGATGTAGACGGAAACACACAAATGATGTTGACAGAAACGTACACAGACTGGTCTTTTACCCAACACACACACGCCACAGGCAAGTTAGCATGGAGACAAACAATCACATCTACACTCACAGGGACACACACGTCATTTACTGACTGGTGTCACTGTGGTATCATGTCAAAGCTGATCGAGACAGCAGGGACATGCTGTCTCTAAAATCAGCTGATTGTTTGTGTAATGACATATCAGAGGACACTGGGGACAACCACCTAACTCTTGAAAAAATATTCCTCATGTTGGTCAATTGCAAGAGTAACTGCATTTCTTATTGATCAGCTGCAGAAGTCGGTGGTTACATTATTTGATGTTTTGTGGCCCAGCTCCTCATCAGTGTCCTCAAAGTCACATCTTCATGTGCAGAAAATAGAAAACCAGATTTAATTATGATCCAGCCCGCCACCAGACTACACTGTGGAAGTTTAACTGATCAACAGCTTGGTTAAAGTCACTTCAGTCGATGTCTCAGAGTGTTGACCGTGCGACTCTGCAGCTCTCCTCAGCTTCATAATGAACTGCAGCTCATTGTCAAGTAGAAACTCTTCTGGTATGGTTAACTCTCTGGTTGGTGTCACAGCTTCTTTTTTTGGTGGGAAAATGCTCCAAGGCAGGTGAACACAGTGGAGCATTTGGCGTTAAGAGACAAATATGTTGTTCAAGGAAAGAAAGATACAAACAAATGATGATGTTGCTCTGATGGTTATGTTCAGTGATTTTGTAAGATGGACAAACCCTTTGTGATACCACACATATTCCTAAAGAGCAGATTTTAAGCTCTGGCATGTCAACGTTGCCGGTTTAGGCTTCAATTTGACGCCGTAGCCACTGTAATTGACGTGCACCTTCCCAGAAATGTAACCTTGTGCCGTGTTGACTCAGACCACAAGAGCTGTGATTGGTCCGCTTGGTAGTAGCGTGTTTCTGTTTTAGTATTTCCGTCTGCTTCGCCATCACCGCAATTTTTTAATTGATTGTTTTGGATCAATAAAGATGAAATACATAGAGGAAAGGTTAACCGAGGAGGTCTGGAGATACAGACATTTGTATGACTCGTCTTCGGGGAAATTTCTGCGAAAGTTTCAGTTGCCATTGTTGAAAGTGAAGCAGGAAGTATAAACAAAAGTTAACCGACTGGCAAAAAAAGACACAGCGCCAACTAGCGCTTGGGTTTACAGAGCGAGCCAGACTGACGAGCGCAAGTATAAATTGCCTCGCACTGGCGTAGGCAATGTACCTAGGTCACGGCGTCTATGTCCCGCAGTACCTTAAACGAACCTTAACTCTGTCTGAAGTGCAGTGTCAGTTGAGTTGAGGTGCACAAGTGACAAAAAGGAGGAGATCAAAACCAGTTTTTGTGCCAGACTATTTATTTCTGCTGTATAGTTGGTCAGTGTAACATCTATGTTGATTTGCTTTTGGCAATTTAAGGGAGAGCAGTTCTTGGCATTTATATCTTGGCTTCATTTTTTGTTAGACCCAGAGTTTGCAGCGTGGTTGTGTAACCAGCTCACAGAATGAGGTCATGATATATCACAGTGTTGGTGTTACCAATTTATGCCCATAAAAATCAGTTATTCACAGTTTGACTAGTCTGCACTAGTCCTGGCTTCCAATATCCAAACAAAAACCTGGTGTTCCTGAATATAGGGTAATCTGTGGCTAAACATGCTACAGGTAAAACAGACGGGCTTCCTCCTAAAATGTCGAAGTTAGAGAGTAAGTAGTAATGACATTAATCTGCTAATCTTTCCTAATCTTCCCCTGCACCTATATGGTGTTTCTGACCGTCTTTGCTAAAAATCTCTGAAGGGACTGGGAATGGTGCTCAATTAAATATTGACGTGATAATGTGCACTCTGTGTTTGTCAGATTAGCCTATATGCGAGTTCCTTCTGTGTATTGTGCGCTTGTTTCATTTTTAATTGTTTTCTGGACGCATTGGCCTGAAATCGTTGGCTGCTTTACAGCTTTAACCATTTTTTATTTTTTTTTTGCCTTTACTAAATCTGTCTTTTTTTCCATTTCCATTTCTACTCACTAAGCTGTTTCTGTTTTTTAGTGTTTGTCAGTTGTGGCTCTGACATTTACCGAAAACATCTTATTTCCGTGGCTATTCTGTCACTATGCTGCAATTACTGTACATAAGAGGTTGTTGACTGGGAAATGAAGCATGACTCACTAAGAAATGTATTTAAAAGGTTGCCTTGGCAAGGGATCGCAGTGTTTATTGCATATATTACAGTTATTGAACACAGACCAGCAAATAAACAAATTTTTGTAATCTGTGGCAGCCACCATGAAGATCTGTTTCAATGAGCTGAACATAAAGGTATCAAACGGTGCGTGACTTGTACTTCTTCTGCTCTGCCTGGAAATTAAGTCATTTATTTTTTCTATTTTTCCCCTTTCCACCAGCAGAAAGCCCATGTATAATTCAACACAAGCGAGAGACAGCCAGTTTTAAGAGTTGCGGGAGATTTCAAAATGGAGAAATACAGGCGCAACCTCAGATCACATTTCAATAGAGAGAGGGTTACTGAAAAAAAAAAAATATAACATTTATTGAGCCTGGCAGTGAAAAAATAGTTTAAACGTGAAGCTTCCACTGACACGAAGGAGCTTTAAAAAAGAAAGTCGATGAAGACGGAACAATATTGCACAACAGTAGGTCTGAAAACACAGGAATGGGTAGGTAATGAACATCAGAGCAGTAACACACTCCAGTAAAGTATTTATTGATCACTTCTACGATCAAATCTACCTTGAGTCTTACTTAAATAGAAGAAACTGCTGTGTTGAATGCTGCATCGTCGCGAGGATCACTGTGGAGCAGATGATTCTCATTTGAGGATCACAACCTTTAGCCTGAAAGACCATGGGCCTGTGCAGAAGTGCTGAAAAGGTCCCTCTTCATTCAACAAAGTCAGCTGATGTCAGTCACTTACGCTACAATGGATTTCAGTTGCAAATGTCTGCAAAAAGCAATGGCAAGCTAATGGCTGAGATCCCCACCTTGCTTGCTGACGAGGTGCTGAACAAGGTGCTGAACGCGCCAGCCGTTGCTGATGGGGCAGCCACTGGACAGAGGCTGTAAGGAGCTTTTACCTTTGATTCACATCCTCCTCCATCGTCTGCATCACAAAGTAAATATGAAGGAGGTGAGGCGCCGTTAGCAGAACGCATGATGCAGCTCAAGTGCACTAGAAGTCTGTAAAAACGGTTCAGAGTCAATAAAGACAACCACGACAGCTTAAAGTGAGGACAAACGCAATAAGACTTTAAAGTGCAAGTAATCAGTTGCCAAGGAAACATCGCTTCATTTTATGGTGTCTTGATTGTCAGTTTCCCTTGTTTTAATGGCACGGCGTAGCCAAAGAGACAGCTGTGGCTCTGCGAGCGCGTGTTGACGCGTGTTGGTGTTCATGCGTGTCCCTGCTGGTGAGTAAATCACAACAAGGGCAAACGGACGATTTGTGGCGGAGTCAATCAGTCCTGCTTAGCCGAGCGCAGAACCACCTCCATCAGCAGATTATAGAGTCGTTATAGGAGACGGGCACACGCGGGGAGAAAGAATCTGTGATGCGTAATGCTATGAGGAAATACAGCTTTAGTCAACAGGCTGAAGGTACGGCTGGAAACTGTAATGATAGCTTGTATACGTTTTAATTTTGCCGTGCTGGTAAAGACACAAGCGTATGAGAATCCTTCTGAGCAGCTGTATGTGATGAATAGATATTGACTGAGGAGCAGGTAATAAATGCAGAGTGATTATTGATTTCTCTGGGTCTGCACTGTGTTTAGGAACATAAAGATCACATTTACCGTGTGGAATATGATTGCAACCGAGATATCATCACCAAGAGCCCAAAATGTCGCTGACGTATTTCTTTCCATGAACGTGTTTTACACTGATGTGTGCATCATTGTATTATCCCTGAGGGGGGTCATTCACTGTGATTGTGGTGCAGTGATGCAGCATCTATTAGATGCAACTCAGAATTTTTGTTAGCATAAATGGCAAGCTACAATGAGACTTGATGCTGATAGAATACAGAATAACATCCTGGACTGGTATGTTTTTGTTTTTGTTTTTCTTTCCAGAGAGACACCAAAGGCCAGTTCCTGTTGGACCACGTGTGCAATCACTACAACCTGCTTGAGAAGGACTACTTCGGGATTCGATATGTAGATCCTGAGAAACAAAGGGTAACTATGGCACAAACATCTAACAATCAAAAGCTGTAGGCCAGTATTCGTTTCATCATTATCTATCGATGGTCTCATGTCATGTTGTCTCAGCACAACAGTCCAAAAAGGAATCGTTAGCGTAATATGATGCAAAAAATAATCGAAAATGAGAAACTGGAGACTGGAATCATTGAACTGATCAATCACCTAATGATTGATTTTTCCAGGAAAGAGTTGTTGAGTCTTATATTTTCATGCATTTGTCGTTCTTCATTGGGTTTCTGTTAAAATATTACGCTGACATGATATCTAAATTGATATAAGAACAAGTTTCTGTACATACAGACGCTCACCTCTGGTGAAACAAAGGGGGAAACATTAAAGTCAAACCTAAAACAACATTTGCAGATTAAAGTCAAAGCTTAAATCATAAATTAAAGCTTAAATCTCACCTTTCTTTTGTTCAGAAGCTCATTACTGCCCCCAGAGGCTACTTCACAACTGAAGTGAGATTTACCGTTATTGACAGTATTTCAAACGCTACTTTTTTTTTGTTTTACAAGACAAACACTTCAAAGACAGTGACTAAGTGGTTTGTTTGGCAACTTCCATGAACTTTTTCATGGGACTTTCCTGGACTGTCGCCCAGGCACTAAATCAGACAGCTTTCCGAGCTCTTACCTCTGCAAACAAAATCAATACGTCAATTTAGAAATTACTCTTCGCTGTTGACAACTTGACCCCGTGCCAAAATTGCATGGCTGCAGAAGAGCAAAAACACAGAAACTGACTCATACCTTTGAGCAGGAAACAGTTGCACCGAGTCAGCACTGCCAGAATGAAAATATTGGATATTAGTCAGGGAGCAGTCGGTACATTACATTACAAGTTCAAGTTACAAATAAAAACAAGACCAGTCTCCATATTTCAAACAGCCCACACACGGACGAGAGCAGACGGTCCATCTCAACAGAGCCTCAGCTAGACTCTCAAACCGAGGAAGAAATAGCTACAAGCAAGATGTGTTACACACGAAACTAAAAGGCACAGATTTAACAGTACGCATTGAGACGGTTTTCGCTCACTGAGGCTATAATCCTCCCTGCAGTGTCACGGGTTCAGTTACACTCTGTGCCCTTTGTTGTGTTGTACCCTCTTTTTTGTCTGCACAACCGCCTATCGAACTAAAGGCATTAAAAGGAAGGTATGCATTCAGAAGCAGCAATACGGTACAAAACAAACAGAGCATAATTATAATTTTACCTTATTTATTAAATCATCATTTAACACATGATGATGTTAAACTTTTAAAACTTTTCTTTAAACTGAGTTGCTGAGTTTTTTTCTTTTTATAATTCATCAAAAACACAACAATGCTTGCAGTGCCGTCAGGTGCCAACACAAACATAAACATCTCTACCTCTCTCTCTCTTTCAGCACTGGCTGGAGCCCAATAAGGCCGTGGTGAGGCAGATGAAGTGTAAGTGTTCCCTCAGTGCGTATGTGTATTATATGAAGCAAGGAGCGCTGTACGTCTGCGTGTTTGCTTGCGTCTGTTGCATTTGTCACCCGAGGGTCCCTTTAGTGAGAGGGGGTCGAGCTCAGCAGCAAGCAGACGACACTACAGGGGCTGTAACAGGATCACATCACACTCAACGTTAAAGTGACTGGATATACAAAAAAAACTATCTGCACGTAACCTTGTGCATGAAACGCTGATCACCTATTGTTAAAAAAAGCTCTAAATATGTGTTTGCATTATGACATTTAGAGGATTTAGGTTTTAAGGGCTTATCAGTGCTACTTCTGCAGGAACTATAGCGGCAGAGACAGACAGTGTCAGACGGAAACTTTTTCTTAGAAATGTCGCTGGAAGGCAAATGGAGACACGATGAAGACAGACTAAGTGACAAAGGGAGGGTTTCTGAGAAACAAACTGCCGGAGGGGCAAACGACACAAAAAGGAAATTAACTCACACACAAAGCGACAGGCGAGCACAGGCCTATGATAAATAAACAGGCTGCCGTCAGTGGATGTGCACGTCAGAGGTTCAAGGAACAGGTAGAACTGAAGGCGGCTTTTACATTGGTGGAAAGTAGCATACCCATTAGCAGCTACAGATAGGAACACGTTGTTTTAAGTGGTACAAGCCTTCACCGATGAAAAGACAGGACGGTTGTTATTTTAGTAGGGTGGTGGGAGTGTCTCAGTTACAGGATGACTCTGGTGACTAAAGCTGAACAAAAGGCTGCTTAACTGATGAGGGCTAATTCGTTTAATACTGACCCGCTCGCCAGCACGTCTTAGATTCCCCACGTTAAATTGTGTTGCAGTGAAACATAAGAAACGACGATATTTCTACCTTTACTCACTTCAGCCCTGCTTTGTGCAGGAGATTTTACAATATCAAGAAGCAAACATTTAAATTGGAATCTCTACATTTCTGTCTGCTCTAAAAAGACTTTAATCCCTCGCTCTCTCCCTCTTTCTCTCTCTCCCACACTCCTCTCCTCCCTTTTCTCTCGTCATGTCTCTGTCTGAAGTTCACCCGCCCTTTTAATGACCGTCCTGTTCTTTCCGTCCCGTTATAAATTAATAAAAGAGCTATTAGCGGTGCATTCTGCTTCATCCGAACATGTGCGAGAGGACGGGAGGCGGGAGACCGATGATTTCAGTGAAAACTGGGATGAGGGATGGAGGAAGGAATGTGTGGGGGCTAATTCAGAGGGGAGGAGGAGGGGAGACAGTGATAGACGACGCAGCTAAAGAAAGAAGTCAGATCGGGGAGGAAAGGAGAAAAGAGGAGATTGGAGAAGCCGATTGGAGAATGAAGGGATGAGAGAGGAAGGGATGGAGGAAGAGTGGAGAGCAGAGCTGAGTTGCACTGACACATCAGTTCTCCCCGTGGCGGGCTTTTCTCTCAAATTAGATCCGTGTGCGTTGTGTTTTATTTCGCCTTCGTGCGTCCCAGCTTACGCTCTTCGGCACACGTCACATTTACACAAGTGTGCGTTTGAACGTTATCGTGCCAATTCTCTCCCTCTAATTGTGTTTTCTAAAAAAGCATATTTTGTCCCTTAAGCCTGAGCAAATAAAGCAGCTTGAGATCTCTGGGAGCGGGTGGGAGGATTGCGTCTTTCGGATTGCTCAGCATGTATTATGTAGATGTGTGCTGTTTTTCATGGCTGGATAATACCACAGAGGATCCAGCCGGTAAACGCAGAGCGGTGAGGGCACTCAGTGAAGACTCCTACTTCCATGTTAGAGATGTTCCTTCGTGATGATCACTTTAGGATGGCAACTGGAAGATCTTGCATCGTTTTAGCATTTCCTTTGAAGTGAATCTCAGACCTTGGACTTAGAAAGACTTTATTGAACCACAAGGGAAACTGCTTGGCAATAGTAGCTCAGTTGCACATAAAAAAAAAAGTAAAATATACTAATAAAACTGCTCGTAAAAGGAGGTAAGGTGTAAAAAATAATACCATAGTACAAGCCTTAAATAAATAAAAATAACACACTGTACAAATTTATCTCTGTACAAATCTACAGGAAGTAGAATTATAAGTAAATATGCACTACATCCATACGTCTTTATTCCAAAATTCACTTTACCTTCCACATCCTACCTCATAATAACTCTTTTAATCTTAATATTTTATCCATTTTTCCAAAGATTATTTTATTACCTTACAGAACACCCACCGTTTTGGTTGCACATAAATATTTCTTCAGGTTTTGTTTGAGAATACATCATTTATACTATAAATACTTCATTATCTAAACTGCCAAGTGGTTTCTCCCTCCCTGAATCATACGACAAAATAACGCTGTGAACAGACTGTTAAAATAACACTTCAGGCTGGTGGTTAGTTGGTCTCACCCGTATTATTGACTGACAAGGTCCAAGACTTCCGAGCAGGATTTCACAGTTTGTTGTTGCTTTTCTTAAAGTGTGAGCGAAAAGGAGACGGGAGGCCAACACCAGTCTGGTGTAACACAACTTACAGCGAGCAGAGGTTGTCAGGAATATGAATTTAATTGAATTTAAGACATAACTGTGCCACTTCTGTCACAGCATAAAGTAAATTTTGTTCATATGTTTTGTCAAACTGCACATTGATTTATATAACTGCTGACATTGTTACATCTACGCTGTGTATCAGTGCATCTGTTTTTTGCCAAATGTGCCAACTTCACAGGGTAAACTTTGAGCATGAATATGTGCATGTGAGACCTCAAGAGAGAGTTTAAGCCGCCGCTGTTGTTTGATATCCAAACCCAGCAGCCCATATTGACTCTGTGTGTGTGTGCGTGAATGTTATTGTGCATATTTAAATAGCATTCAAAGCTCAAATCCACGCCTGCAGCCACTAAACACATACACAGAGAGAGAGAGACAGAAATGAAATGCTTTAGGACTCAGATCAAAGGAAAAGAAACAGACCTCAGTTCAAGTGTGTGTGTGTGTATGTGTGTGTGTGTGATGTGATGAGTAATTACTGTAATTATCAAATGACTTGACTGTGATTCCTTTTTCTGGTCCGCATCTTCTTTTCCTCTTCAGGTTTACATAATCCTCATTTCTCTATGCTCTAAATGTATTCCTCCTTTTTAATCTCCCTCTCCTCCTCTATTTGGGTCCCTCTCTTTCACTTCTCTCGAGTTGTATTCCATGTTTCAGTAACGGTTTTTGTAACTTCTTCACTGTCAATTTAATTGTCCGGAAATTACCTTTTCTTTTTCTTGTTTTTGTGCGTCCCGCCTCTCCAGCAGCTCATCAGCCGTACACCATGTGCTTCCGGGTCAAGTTTTACCCTCACGAGCCGATGAAGATCAAGGAGGAGCTCACCAGGTAAAAAAAAAATAATTAACACACAGCAAAGAAAGGATAAAAAGTAAGAGCAGGTTGTTACTCTTTCTTTCTCTCTCTCTTTGTTGAGAGCGTCTGCTTCACTTTATTCATATAAACTAGCTTAATTAAGTTTCAATGGCCTGGTGGTAGTAGTTTGAGTGGTGACATGGTTAAAAACAGGGAGGTGAAAAATTAATAATAGATGTGCAGCATGAAACTCCCCCATCCTCACCAACAAAACACACACACACACACACACATGCTCTCAGGCGTAGTGATAATTTGAAATGCTCACAGGCTTTTCATGTCCGTCTCTGTCTCATCTGAGCTGTCATGTATCACCATCTCTGCTTCTGTTCATCAGTCACTCCTGTCGCTTCCTTTCCTTCATCCCTGCTTTCCCGTCTTGCTTCCTCTCTTCCTCTTCAAATCTCTCCACTCTCTTCATCTCCATGCCTGAGGTTTCTACTCCTTAGCGTCCGCTGCTCTCTCCTTCCTCGTCCATCTTCTTTCATCTCATCCGCACAGCTCGCTCTCTTCCTTCAGGTGTCTCTCCAAATCTCTCCACTCACTCGGACGTCTCTCTCTTCAACTTTAAATACATAATGGTAATAGCTGCGCATCACTGGTATACTTAAAATGTTGCTTCTCTTCCTGTCGGCTCCTCTCAGTCATGTTTCACTTCGGTATGCCTCTCTTTTAACCTGCTTTTGCTTTTCGGCTGCGTTTCTTCAAGTCTGGTCATTAGTGCCTCTTAAAAAAAAACTTATCTGAGACTCCTCAAGGAGTCACCATTACAGCAGCAGATGAAGATGAGTTTGAAAATTCAGAAGAAGCTGCAGTCAGAGATGAAATCCTGCAGACTGCTCAATATCATTTTTTTTCATAATTGAAATCTTTTATGCTAATGTGTGAGCTGCGTGTGCTCCAGTTTTCGGGATGCTATTTTCAGTTTCCTCTCCCAAAACTTTTTCCCCAATTATCAAAAATACATGCAAAGAAATGTATTGGGTCGTTCTGCACCTCACATTTGAATCCCAGTGCTCACGGACTGTTGTATTTTTCATGTAGCTCTGTAGAACTTGGCTGGGGAGGTCGGGGTGGTGGAGGGGCTCATAGAACATCCTGATGTCACTCAGGAGACGGAAAATAAAATTGCAGCAACGACTTTCATGCACATTAACTGCAGAAAACTGTATATGAAGTACGCTGACTTGCATAGTAGGTGTTTACAGAAAAAAAGACCTTTATGTCAGACAATTCATTTATAAAAAAAAGTTTGAAGTATTGGTACATTTTGTAGACTTGACCTTAAGCTTAGTCATAGAAGAGGACTGTATGTTTGTAACCTGCTGGGTGTTCCCACAGTGTGCTGACCTACAACACAAAGTGAACGGCATACAGTAAATGAGAAAGGGAATAATAAACCACAGAGTGAGGGACAAAGAGACAGAATGAGTGAAGGAGAGAGCGAGAAAAGAAAAGTTGGAAGGGAAGACTGAAAATAGGTAAAGTTTGAGAACTTTCACGTTGAGGGTGTAGGAACTGTAGACACTGATCAAACCAGAAAAGTTAGTCTAAACTTCCTGTTATACAAAACAAGAAACTAGTAAGATACACTGTAACTGTACGATCAAGACAAAAGTTCAGAGAAATAAATTAAAAAATGATGAACAGACGAACAAAGAAGGTGGATTAGGCTTTAGCAATGAAAGAAAACAAAACAGAGAAAGACTAAATTAACCTCAACTGAGAAACTGGGAAAATACAGATATCTGTGTTTTTAGGCCGGCATAATAAAAACTAGACTGGCTCTATAAATAAAATAAAGTTTAGCTACAGCAGTTGGCTTTTCACTCCATTCAGACATTTATTATTTTCTGCTGCTGCTGCTTCTCAAGTTCAAAAACAAGTTTTACTGAGTCAGTTGATTCAGGGGGTGTGAGCCGTTGTCTCATCTGGAAACTCATCTGTATCCATGGCAACACACAAGTCCCCAGTTTCAGCAACACTGTCCTTTTTTTTTTTTTTGAGTGTGTGCGCGCGTCTCCTTGGTAACACGAGGCAAATCAGCGTGTCAGTAGCAGGCCTAAACTTATCTGCGCCGAAGCCATTTCCATGGTGACTACAGCACCAGCCTCTGCTGTATGGGCCACGTTTCCATAGAAATAATCTTGTGTCTTCAACTGCCATGGCAACACAGCCGGATTATTATTCTGTCACAGACTGAGGCTGTGTTTACTTCATGGCTTTCACCAATAACCATTTGAATGTATTACTGTGAAGATAAGTATTGATTTTCATTCATAATGTGGAAATTTACTTTTTATGGCTACATGAACTTAAATGTTCACATTAAATGTACAGTTTGATGCAGGAAGATTAAAGAGACAGGTCTTTTTCTGCCATTCACTGACCTGAAGAGCACATTCAGGTTTCAATCGTATGTTTTTTGTGTTTCCACCCAGGTACCTCCTGTACCTCCAGCTGAAGAGAGATATCTACCACGGCCGTCTCCTCTGCCCTTTCGCTGAAGCAGCATATCTGGGAGCCTGCATAATACAGGGTGAGGACTGTTGACAGCCACTTCATCTAATATAGCCTACACTTATCTAGATAGATAGATAGATAGATAGATAGATAGATAGATAGATAGATAGATAGATAGATAGATAGATAGATAGATAGATAGATAGATAGATAGATAGATAGATAGATAGATAGATAGATAGATTCTTTATAAATCCTAAACTTGGAAATTTCACTGTTGCAGCACTCTACAGGTACTTAGCATACTATAAATAATCTATAATTGATACCTTGAATCAACATTACTCTGCTTGGACCAGGTTTTCTTTCTTCATTTAATTATTGCTCTGTGTGTTTCATCACTGATTATATGCTTTCTAACTCTAAATCTAATGTTTCATTGCATTTTAATTGTAATTTCATTCTTTCTGAAACAATCTGCGATGCCACAAACTGTTTCAGGGTCACTCGTGATATGTTACTATGTAAAAACCCGTTAGCGGCTAGCATCACTAGCTGCCAGTGATAAATGAATAAATTAAAAGCTATGCTCTGTCGTTTAGTTTTAGCATTTTGTAGTTTGATGTACACATAGCTTTTGTGTTATTTTTTGTGAAATATAAGACAACATTTTTAAGCAGCAGGTATGTGTACTGTCGGGTTTTATACAGCATATTTTTCTCTTCGGCTAAACAAAGTAAAGCCTTAGCTTTGCCAGGTATTAGCTTACTACTGAACCTGACAGCTGTATATGTATTTAAGAATAATACTGTGTGGTGCAACCTGTGTAAAGACTTGTTGTTATAACTAGCTAAGAATTGAGGACCGGCTTATGCAGCTAGCTATGTCACTCTCACTGCTTGGCTGGTCTCTGCCTAATTAACTGGCTTCATTTCAAGTCATCAGACAGTTGTTGTAATCCTTCAGTTTAAATCACCAAGAGATGGATGTGCACCACTGGGAGAAGGAATAAACAAGGATTTCTTTCTCCTCAGCCAGTTTGCACTTTACAGTTTAAAGTCGAATCACAGCGCAGAGCCACTTGCTTTAATATGGATTAAGAAAAAAAAGAATTAGCTGAGCAGTATCAGACACATAAACCCTTCTGGCCGATAGGAAAATCTCTAAACTGTGCTGCTAACGCGCTCTGATTGGCTCATATCCCCAGAGAGCGGGGTGTGAATGGCTGAGTTATCTCAACCCTCAGCGTGTCTGCAGCGTATCATTGGCTCCTCTGATTAACCGGAGCAGGTTCCTGTCCCACTTCGTCGGGGTGTTGATTATAAGCCGGAGAACACTTTGAGGATTATTGTTTAATTAAACTCCAGGCAAATTTTTGAGTTAACCTTTACCGTGACGGCTAATTAAGAGCGGATTTAAAGGACAAATTAGTGATCAAGAACAAATGTATGAAGCCATCAGGGTTATCCGACTCCATTACTTATGAGTATCATTAATTTATTAGAGAAAAATATACAACTAGTAAACTTGCTGTTTATACAAATCTTTTTAATCATTTTAAGAGTTTGAGAAATATGCTTATGGTAACAAAGTCCACTAACCAGTATCTGTAGAGGTCACACATCACAATGTTAAAATATTTTTTAATCCACAAGTTACTCCAAGTTAGCTGTATACAACTTTGACATATTACCTCCCAAAACGTTGAATTATTTCTTTAAAACATCTCACCGCTATCATGCTCTCCTTACAGCCGAGCTTGGGGATTATGACCCAGAGGAGCACCCGTCAGACTACATCAGAGACTTCAAGCTGTTCCCCAAACAATCTCTCAAACTGGAGAGGAAGATTATGGAAATACACAAGAACGAGCTCAGGTAACGGAGCAGGGTCTTTGTCGTCAGTTTAGTTTGACATGGGTGACAGCGGTGGATGCTCACTCCTGTGATCTCTGCTTTCCAAACGGGCTACGGAGACAGTTTTGTTCTCTGCAAACAATAAAGGGCTGTCTGCTGTGCTGTCTAGAAACACAATACTTTACTACCCAGAGATCTGTGGTCCACTGCATCGAGGAACGTCTTTGAGTCTAGATTCAACTGGTAGCAAATAAAGCCAGGAAAAAATCTGCCCAGGAATTATCATGAATTGTTTATTTCAAGCTAGATTTAAACACCTTGCTTTTTCCTAGACACTCGGAATTAAAAATTTAATCTTCTTGTCCTCATTTGAATTTGGACAAAAGTCCTTCTTTTGGCTACCTTGAAAACTGCTCAGTCACAGAGAAAATATCTGTGGAATAATATAAAATGTGAGGAAAAGGTGGATTTAATGCACCAGTAGGTTTCTGCATGATAATAAAGGTAAAAAAAAATGTGAAAACATATTCAAATTCAGTCCCTTTTCCTGGTTTTACTGTAGTCAGGCCAGGCAGAATAATAATAAATGTGGTAATATATACATACCCATCCACCCTGGGCTTGTTTCTACATCACTGCTGCTGGTTTGTGACCGTCACACTTACAGCGATCATACAACATCAAAGAGAAAGCCATGAGTTCCCGCAGCACAGAGGCAGATGATGCCAAGTGCCTGTCTGCCTGTCTGCCTGTCTGTGTGTCTGTCTGTGTGTTTGTCTACCCCAATAATGACAGGATTAACAGCATGCAGATTAGCACTGAACTGTACAGACACTTCAGGTGATGGGGATGAGTATTTGTGAGTTTTATTTTCATAGTTAAGAAGTCCTTTAATGTGTTTAAGCGTTTCATTTTCTGTGCACGTTGAGGGACAGATGCAGATTTAATGTTGACTCACAGTGTGATGTTGTTTGGAGACCTCGTTCTCAGTTCTTTAACTTTGCAGCACTGAAGAGACTAGAGAGCGAGTGAGGCATCGACACTTCTGGAAGCATGTGGTCGCTGTTAGTATTTGTACGTAATGTTAACAGATAATCAGAAACCTAGCAACAAAATTATCAAACTGATTAGAGAAATGTACAGTTAATTGATGTGTTTGCACATAATAGAGGAGAAAAGGAGAAGATAAAAAAGTACCGTACTTAACGTTTGGAGGAACAACGTGAATCTTTAAATAAAAGAAATCAACGCAAATATGCCGTTGTGCTGTTTTCCCTACCGAGCTGATGCTTGTTTGTGATACAAGAATCAGTTTGTCATATTGATTTGTTGTCTGACATTTATGTGAAATCCAATCAAAACTAATCCAACAGAAGGACGCACACTAACAGCACATTCTTCATTGTTTCAATTAACGCCTCTCCTCTCCTCTCCTCTCCTCTCCTCTCCTCTCCTCTCCTCTCCTCTCCTCTCCTCTCCTCTCTTTTAGGGGTCAGTGTTCTGCATTAGCCGAGTTGAACATGCTCCAAAGGGCTCACAGCCTTGAAACATATGGAGTCGACCCACACCCTTGCAAGGTATCGTAGACGACACACACTTTTATCTGGATTTGAGGCCTGGTGCATTTGATATTGACATTGTAGCTACAATGTTCTTCTGATCATCTCCCTCCCAGTGTTTTCACAATTTGTTTCCATGGCTTAGTAATTTATCTTCTGCGATGTGTTGATCTTTTATATATGACATATGTCACCTGTGTCAGATGTACACATACTCTGCATAATGGCTTTAAATGTCAGCGCACGCATGCAGTGATTTACACAAACATGGCCCTAACATATCATCCATTTAATAATCATCTTTCCTTCTCATCATGTCACAGCAAAACCTGCGGTCACAGCTTTAGTACCTGCTTTATTAAAACTACAGTAAATGTTTGCCATGAGCAAATTTCTCTCATTGGTTTAAGTGGCAGTCGGTCAGATTTCAGTCTTGGCTGATTAGGAAACAACTGTCAACTGTGATTCTTTGCCGTCGTCCTATGATTTGATTTTAAGCTGCACAGGGCGTAAATCTGCAAACCACAGTGAAAGGAAGTTGGAGGTGTGCAGCTCTTCATCTAGCAGCTCACTGTGGCTGCTCCCTGAAACATATTTAAGTCTCCTGTGAAAATGTGAGGAAAATAGCCATGGTCTTTGTCGGCAGGCACATTGTTTTGGGCAAGTGCTCACTGATGAATTTCACCTCCTGAGACTGCTTCATGATGAAGCTCAACTCATGTTTTGCCTCTTAATGTGAAGCTAGAGCATCAGGAAGTATCCATTTTACATGGCAGCAATCCCCCGAACCTCTATCATGTTTTATCATTTGGCATTTTGCATTCATATCTAGACGTACATAGAGATTACGTAAATGGTAGCTTAATACTTTTTGCAATGCAATATCTATATGAAAACCCATAAACATTACACATTTGTGCGTCTTAGCGATAGACAGTGACATACGAAGCTTTAATTACAAAGTAATGCTTACAGTTGTTGCTGTAAATTGACTCTAAGACACAACAGTAATGTTAATATTTCGCTTCATCTCAGACTGCCATGACAGGTAGAACAGACTGTATCTGTAAAACCATATTTCACGGCTCCTCTTCCTCTCCTCCTCTCCGTACGCCCTGACTTTAGTCGGTTAGAGTGTGAAACCCCATCATGATCACACTGTCTTTTGGAGGATCCCCTTCATCCGCTCCACTCGTGTCAGGCGAGCAGTTTCTTAATTTGGTTTGCTGAGAATAGCTGTCGTTGCTGCGGCACGTATCAAGCAAATCTGTCAAGATCGAGAGTGTGAGAAATCAAGCAAGGAAATGTTGGGAGGACGTAATTAAAGGAAAGTGATTCACACAGCAGTGTAGAGCGGCGTGTCAACAGAAAGTAGCAGATTTACAGATATTAAAATCATATCACCAGGAACATATTGTGATCCATCAAACTCTGTATTTTTTTCTGCCTCGTTCTTGATGTTAATTGAAGGGCTGAAGTTTGAAACACTTGCGTAGGTGTCACTGGCATAGAGATAATTAATGGCCCTACCGCCACCCTGCTGTTAGTCCTTGTGTATATCATGACACCGTATGCCGCCTCATATGCGCCGTGTGTGTGTGTGTGTGTGTGTTTCAGGACTTCACAGGCTCCACTGCCTTTCTCGGGTTCACAGCCACGGGCTTTGTGGTGTTCCAGGGAAACAAGAGGATCCACCTCCTCAAATGGTACAAAGGATGATATCTGCTAATGTTGCATGGACACTAAATGTGTAGCCTTTATCAAATCTAACCAATCTAACTCTCACTCCATGTTTCATCCCTGAAATGATGAGCTATTTGAAACCACCCATGCCAAAGCAGTGGGGTCGCTGTGCATATTTAGTCTAATGAGACACATAATAATTTTACCTTGCTTCAAATTATTGATTTGATTGTGGTGAGCAGCATCTAGTGGCGTTTTTATTGATTAAAATATGTATATAGCCGAAAAGAAATACCCACAATCAATGTTTGGCTTAAGCGAACATTTCAATTTATAGCTTAAATCTAAGAACTAGCAGGTGGAGCTACCAAGTAACTTAAAATAACAATATTTAAACTTTGCACTGTACTTTAAACTCATTGTGATGTCTCCTATTATACTTAATTATTATACGTAAGAGGTTAGTTTTCTTGCTTCTGATCTTGTACTAGTTTTTATTCCTGATCTTGTAGATGCATTTAACACCACTGTTCTCTGCAGGGCTGACGTTAGCAAGCTGAAGTTCGAGGGGAAAACCTTTTACGTGATCGGGATTCAGAAAGAAGTGAGTGCCGCGACTCTAAAAGGCTCAAAATGTTGAAGCAAATGTTTAGTTTCCTCCGTTGTGATGATGTAATGTGTACTCTCATATTAAAGTCACCGTCCTGCTGACTTCAGTAAAAACAGACTGAGATGTAGACGCACAGTTACATCTGTGTTCAGTGAACGTCTGTGAACCTCAAGTGAACTGTACATCCTTCATTCTCTTTCCTCCTTCTTCTCCCTCCCCGCTCCGCCCTTTCCTTTCCTTTCCCACCCTCCTTCATGTGTGTGTTACGGTTACGTCAGATAAATGTGCTAAGAAAGTGTACTGTTTGTTTTCCTGTCCACCATCACACACACTGTATATGTGTGTCGCTGTTTCAGATCTCCTTAACAGGCAGGATTCACTGTAACAGGATGGTGGGTGTGTTACGACTAACCTCCTCACTTGCTTTATGTGTCGACTGTGACCCAAATATGAGACTCCTTCGCTGCTTCACGCCTTTGACTAATTTAAATTACACAGGTCTCTCCCTGATCCTGGGACAGACAGGTGTCTTGCATTTGGGACACACGCTTCATCCGTGCGCTTGGTGTTTTCCATCCAGCAGAGCTGTGGTAGATTCTGAGCAGCAGCTTCGGTTCCCTCATCTTACGCTTTCTTCATTTTGCAGGATTTGAATCGGATGCTTTTGACTTAATTAGCAACCCACGCTAATTCTACCTGAAGTGGCTTTATAATACCTGATGAATACCTAAAGCCAGTTTGCTCTTTAATCTACCAACTAGTCCGTTATTTAGTCAGTCTCATAACTGTTCTGTTCATTACAGAAGCTTAAACCAGCTCTCTCTCATCGCTGCTTAACTTGTCAGTCTGTCTGTCTGTCTGCCTGTTTGTCTGTTTGTTTGTTTGGCGACTCATGAAGGGCTGAAGATTTTATCTTTGTGTTTCTGTCTCTTCTCTCTGTGTGTTAACATAGTCA
The DNA here is from genome assembly GCA_005024645.1 of Planiliza haematocheilus. Classification (NCBI taxonomy): domain Eukaryota; kingdom Metazoa; phylum Chordata; class Actinopteri; order Mugiliformes; family Mugilidae; genus Planiliza; species Planiliza haematocheilus. Next base: position 2,769,089 of record SRSE01001388.1, on the reverse strand, counting down.
TCACTGGTGAGTAAATACAAGAAATAGCAGCAGCACAAAACCCTGTCGTACTTAAATCCTCAATCTGACGCCCCTGTCCCCACAGTCCCGCCCTCACCTCACCGTATGAGTGGACTATTTGGATTATTTAGCTGTTTGCTGTTGTTTTTATTTATTTATTTCGTTTTTTTTGTTGTTGTCATTCATTTTCAATTTTTGCAAATGGTTATTTTGGATGTTTATCATGAAATGGATTTCGTTCTGTCATCTCAGTTTCTGTCCCCCATCCTGTGCAACAGTATCACACTTGTGAGCTATGGATTATGTAACATTATAATGCATAATCTTTACCCATTGTCCGTGTTTTTAATCTAAAATTGTTCAGAGAGTTGTTGATTTCTTAATTCTGACTGTGTCATTGTGTGTACAGTATGCCAGCGTGCGTTTGCATACACTCTCACAGTATTTCGTCACGGTTTGAACTGTGTATTGATGTCTGCTCTGAGTTTTCTGACATGTCACGCCAAAGCCTCACCTCTGTTTACCTTAACCTACCATATGTACGTGTCCCACCTTGAGCTGATCGTCTTCTGCAACGATGCTTTTTCTGTAATTAATTACTAAGTATTCTCAGATGATCTGTGTAACGGTGCATGTAAATGTACTGTGCATATTTGGAGTGTGATCATCAGTTAAATCAGCATCATAAAACATGACATCAGCCAAAGTGGGATCGAAGACAATTTGTCGACAATATTTTGCAGTTCAGGCACTTTCACACACACACGTGACCACACACACACACACACGTGGCCCCAGCAGCACATGTGTGTAAATCACAACTGTATATACCTGATACATGACTATGGAGGGGGGGCTGAGTGATATAGCCCACTGAGTGGACAGAGGGAGCACTGAGGTAGTGAGGATGTCTGGACCAGTTCGTGAATCAAGGTCCCGATCTTTTTCTTTTTTTTTAAAAGAAACTAACTGTGGCTGTTGCCGTGTTACAGTAACTCACTCTCAAGTCATTGATTTCACAGTTTCCTCTCTGCCTCTCGCTCCCGTCGCTTGTATTGATCTTGTATCTCATGTTACCAGACACCAAGGCTAAAAACGAAACATTTACAGGAATAAATTCCTCCTCTGATCCGTAAAGACTCATGTCCTGCTCGCTGTTTTTACTGCTGAACATTAACTTAAGAAAAAAAAAAACAACTGTATCTCTTTTATCTCCTACTAAGCTTACAGCTTTGGGTCTGTGGGTCAGCATTTTGCTCAGCTCCCTCTCGTTGTGTTTAGCACTTCTCTTGTCCTTATTCACACATTTTACGGTAGTCTCATTTCTCATCCTCACTGTCTCCTTCTCTCTCTCGCTTGTCTTTGTCCGTTTCTGTGCAGAAGAAACTGGTCTTGACATTTCACACCTCGACCCCTGCAGCGTGTAAGCACTTATGGAAGTGCGGGGTGGAGAACCAGGCCTTTTACAAGTGCGTCTACACACACACACACACACACACACACAGCCACACACACACTTATTGAGTTTACCCTGAAAGGATTATTAAACCCTAAAATACAACTTCCTTTAGCGAAATCCACTCTGCAGCGGTTATTGTTCATGTTTTAAACTGAATGTATTTATTATATAACATAATTATTTCCCTTTGTGTTGTCACATCTGGCCAGAACTGTTTTTTATTTTTAGCACAGTGAGCCTTTTTTTTATGTCTTATTTTAATGCCTCTGTGTGGCCCTGCAACAACACGCTGCTGTCCTCCACTGGGGAGCAGCTGATTGCTCCGAGGCCTTCGCTCTGATCTGGAAAGACTATTGACCCTGCTGGCATGGCAGGAATGGAAACAATCATGGGGTGAAGGTGAAAGTGTGATGACAAGACAAAACAGACAAAACTCTAGTTTTGTTTGTGGCGAGCACATGAAAGGCGGTGGTTCTTTGCTCTGGTCAAGGTTCGGTAAGAATATCAGCAGCACAGTGTGATGAACTTGATAGGAATGGACTAGACTCGTGATGAGACTGCTTGTGCACAAAAACAGCAGCTCAATCCAGTCAGCTTCTCCTGAAATGTGAGCTGATGCTTCCTGCGTGCAGAGAGATCAAGCTGATTTTGTGAAGATCATTTTCGATCCAAGAAACATCAGTTGAGGAGAACGCCTGAGAGAGAAGCTGAGAAAAAGCTACGAGCATACAGTGAAAAGAGGAAGTAGTGGAGTGAAGGAGCAAAGAGAAAGCAGATAACAGGTTAACTGTGATGCTGTAAAAGCGTCGTGACTGTAGCTCTTGTCCCTATTACCCTGGATGTTGACTTCTTAATGACAGCAGCTCGGGTGTCTCCAAGAGGCAGGCCGACGGGGAGTGGATGTCGTCTCGGATGTCAGACAAGCATCAGAGCCGCTAAATCAAATCAGAGTGAATTGAGTTTGTAAATGGCAGCCAGGCAGAGCTTGGCGAACACGTGGTCCCTCGCACACCGACGAGAGCAGAGGTGTGTGTCTGGACTCTGGCACCGTCTCTGCTGCTCTGCCGCCTGGTGTGGCATGATAAGTGATCCCTGAATCAAATACTGAAGGTTTGACCTACAGCGTAACTTTTAAAATGGCACACCTTGAAACATCTTGCACTGCACAGTGTTACAGACTGTAAACGTGAACACACCGCTGACATACGAGCTTTCGCTTAAGGTAGACATGTTGTGCTGAGGCTTGAAGCTTTGTGAGAATGTAATACTCAGTGTTTTGAGTGCTCTGTAATAATGACATGCTTTTGCTCGTGTCTCTTTTTGTTTCCCCCTCTCTTCATCTGACAGGTGTGCAAAGTCGAGTCAGATAAAGACAGTTTCCAGCAGTAATATCTTTTTCAAAGGCAGCAGGTTCAGATACAGGTGAGACAAGTTGTTTTTCATGAGCAAGCGTGTACGTTTTCGTACAGAATATAAGACCGAATTGTGACAGTACAAGATGTGCGATAATGGAAAGCAAGAAGAACCAATGTGAAGACGAGGAGAAATTTATTCTGGAAGTGAATTAGTAACACTATCGACATATAAAGACAGTCTTCAGTCCTTTACAGCGCAGTTCCAGGTATTTGTTGCCAGTGAAACAAAGCTCTTTGGATTCCTTGACTCACCCTTACAAATCTTACATATTGACTCTGTGTGCCAGTGAGCCCCTCAAAGCACCGCAGACACAAAGCGCTTCTCCACCTCTTTGTGAAGCCTATATCCTGGTTTTCTGTGATTTACTGACCCTAATATCACAGGAAAGCTTCTATATAGGCTGTTATTGAAGCTGTGTAAGCCCTGATTTTCCTCCCAGACAAAGCTCTTTACCAGGCTTACACTTACAGTCTGCTCCATTTCATCAGCCAGCCAAAGCAGTTCGGCTTAAGGGCTCAGTGATGAGTAACAAAATACGGTGGAGTTTGTTCTGAAATATGGGAATTGGTCATTTGTGCAAAGCAACACAGGAAAGAGATTTGCATCCCCCAAGTGAAGGCAATTTGTGCGAAGCAGATCAGGTCTTTATCCAACTTGTGTCTGCACATCTGATTCCAGCATTTTCCAGCATGCGGCACTGACGCCGTCTCTCTGGAGATATGAAGCGCATGCCCGCCACGCCCGCTGTTTTATTTCACCCTCTAATTTACGACCTAACCATCAATCTCGGCAACAATAGAGTAATGGGTGGGAGGGTGGAGCTCGCTGGCCCTGAAACAGAGCGGTCAGAATCCAGAAACTGAAATTGTTCAACAATCAGACTAATGGAGCTGGTAGAAAGCTGTCCAAAGCTGTGCCCAGTCGACACTGATCACGACCAACAACAGCAAAACTCAAATCAAATGTGTGTTCTTTTATGACATTCAATCCAATCAAGTCTTAAGAGTCAGCCCGTGTGTAGGACAAGGACTATTAGATCTTCGAAAATCAAATTTTAAAAGATCTAATTAAATTTCTTACATAAATATTAATATTTACAGCAGTTTCACATCGTTATCTTCCTTGCCTCATCTATGTGTTTCTCTCTGTTAGTGGAAGAGTAGCCAAGGAGGTGATAGAGGCCAGCTCCAAGATCCAGAGAGAGCCACCGGAAGTGCGCAGGTAAGGTCGAGTCACAGATCACCTGCAGTCAAAGTCAAACTTCTAACAAATTGCTGCATTTTCAGCACACTTGCTCCATTTTTATCCAGCTGCCTCTGCTGCTATTATCTAATCTTCTGAGCTCAAAATGCACAACAACAAAAAATGATGCAAAAAAAAAAAATCGTCACACGTCACAAAGCAAACTGTTTTATTGTTGTTTTTTCAGAGCCCAGTTTGGTCAGAGTCGAAGTTTCAACTCTCTGAGTCATAAAAACCTCATCATGAACATGGAGCCGCTGGTACCCGCGCTGCCCTCCACCAACGAGTACGAGGAGACGGCAGCAGACAGCGGTAGGAGCGCGGCAGACACGCGAACACACCCGTGCCCTCTTGTCACAGACCTCCAGAAAGTCACATGGGGTCTCCCCTGTGTAAGAGGAAGCGCATGCACAACTCTCAGACGGAGTGCGTTAATTGAGCAGCTGATGCTCCCGTCCCTCCATCAGTCTTGTCTCCCTGGAGACACCAATTGCAGCACACTAAAAATACCCTCCTCATGATCCTCCCCAAGGATCCCACCATGCCTCTGTGTGTCTGTGTGCCCATGTGTCTCACTTTCCGTGTGTGAGACGCTCTTTATTGCGACACAAAAACACGGCAGTTTGTGTTATCCTTGCGGAAAACTCAATTAGAAGTTATTTATTTGGCTCCGGGGTGTCTGTCTCTGTTTACAGTCTAGTGTGTCTCTGTGCATATTGCTGCTGTTATTTATCCCGTGTGGATGTTGCGTCATTCGGTGGCTGCAAGTTGAGGACACGTGTGTGTACGGACTCCACTTTGATGGTAAAAACCATCACCCATCATTTCTTTTGCATTTTTCAATGCTTTACCACAGTTTAATTTATTTTCCTTCAGCTTTTGAACTCCGATAACATTATTCCTTTAAGCAGGCTACTGTATATGTATCAGTTAATGATAGGGTTTATGATACGAGATGCAAAGCTGACCAAACTGGGAGCAATATAACACGACGGGCAAGCCATGTTTATTATATTTATTACATAAGAAATTCAAAGGAGACCTGCATAATGTGATTTAAATTATAGCAGAAATTTCACTGTGCATATTTAGCTGAGCTTCTGTGCACGTAAGGCTTTGATCCGAATTCATTAGCAGGGTAGAGTATGAACTGTACTTTCCCTAAAACTTATATCATAAGAGGATGATGTAGGAAATTAATAAGCAGTTTAGAGCATAATATTATCATATCCAGTCGGTTCTCTGCCCCTGAGATGGCAGAAGAGGAGGATCACTTTATGAGGTGGTGGGAGCAGAGCAGCAGAGAATAGTTGGTGTTTTCAGGCTTTTCACCAACACACAACCTTCCCACTGTAGATTTATGAAGTCCATAAAAGGCACTCACAACACTGCAGGTTTAGTGTTTCCACCGTGCCTTTTTCTTTGCATGTTATCATCATTCTTTGTCGCTTTTTCTTTTCTGCTATTATTCCTGACGCTCTCCACGGCGACCTATTATCTGATTGAAGCATAAATCTTGTTGTTAGGGAGAATAAAGCGGGGGAAAAGGAGAGCACGGCCTGGGTAAGGTTACACAGGGATGGAGAGAATATGAGAGAGGAGGAGATGGACTGTAGGGATGAGCGAAGGGAACAAAGGTCAGGAAGGACGAACGCCGCCAGCTCAGTTCAGGGGGAAGGATCTACATAACAGGGGAAAGCAGGTGAATGTGAGACAAATGGAAGGTTTTATAGATAATGGATGCAAGAAGAGGAGACAAACTGAAGCTGAAGTAATACAGTCAGGCCGACTATAGTGGATGGTTTCTAAAGAAAACACAAAATCTATAGAGAAAGAGATGGAGGGACATCACAGAGCATCGTCCTTTACTGCCTCTGACTGATGTTCAGTTATCTGTAGAGGGAAATGTTATCTTTAATTAAATAACAATATGCACGAGTTGTCTTTTTTAAGCCCTGAGAAGCAAAATATTACCTGAGCTGATGCCAATCACAGCCATATAGAGGAGCTGGTAGCCTGAGAGACAAAACCCAGGGCAGGATAGTCAAAACACTCACCCAAAGAAAGTTCCTTACAACCTTCAGATTTTTATTGCACGGCCTCTAGCTCTAGTTTTCTCCATCCATCTATCTTCCGTTCAACCTGAGCCAGGCCTTCACACATGTACAGCACAATCATGCTCCCTCCATGCATAAACTTGATAGACTTCTTCCTTCTCTCTCTCGCCTCCTTTGACAGAATCCATGGCCATCCTCCCGCTTTATGCGCCTTTCTCTCTTTCTCTTGCTCTCCGACAGTCTTTTTCAAATCTCCCCTCGTCCCATTTAGAGGAAAATCAATTCTTTCTTGGCTCAGGGTCAAAGAGCTGCAAAACGAACCATCTCTGCTTTCTCGGCCGGGTAATTTGGGAGGGGCAGGAGGTAGTCATCAAATCAAGGGCTCCATGCGCCGCCGACAGGATACAGGCTGAGTAATAACACGAGATTCAATTTGAAAATGCCTTGTTTCCTGCTGCGCTTCCAGTCACCGTTACTGAATAAAATATTAAATGTTTAAATTAATTTTAATGGACGGAGAAGCCTTAATATTTTGTTGGACTCTCCTTGAAGGAGCTTGAGCTTGTTCTCAGCCTGTAAGTCACTGCATGAAGCTGAAGTGCTTGTCGAATTGCACCAAAGGTGATCATTTTTACTATGGTTGAACGCTTCCACCTTCACATGTGTTCGGAAAGCACATTTGTTTCAATCATCACCCAACCTGCAAAGAGCCAAGTGCTGACTGGTTTAAGGAGGCTGCTGCAAGGACTTTGGGATAAAGTGTCCTCGAGATGGTCTAGGATCACCGTCTATATTCAGAGTACTAATCTCAGCCATTAGAGGGGAAATAGGAAGCTGACCCAAGGTCGGTGCTGACCTTGTTCTGTTTGTACAGCCTGTTCCCCCCATCTACCAAAATCCACACACATACACACACTGGTTATGTTTTGCTAAGGCTATCATCATAGAGATTACGCTACATATTTGTGGTTCACAGTTGAGGCTTCATGCACAGTGCTGCATCACTTATCTCAACTTGGGAGAGTCATGCCAGATTTAGTTCCTTCAGCAGTCTAATTTACTAAGAGGGTTGTGTCTGAGTGGATGAGGTTTGTCTTTGTTTTCTTGCGTACCAATATACTGTAGAGTGGACAAAATAAGAGCGAGAGGAGAGAGGAAAGAAAGTGATCCCCCATCCTATCCTGGGTCGGGCCTGCCCCTCCGTAATCAGAGTTAGATTAGCTGCCCCTCTGCAGCCAGGACCACCGGGTTATATATAGAAACTGCAGCTTTGGGCCTGATCCTCCTCTAATGCCCCCTCCACTCTTTGTCAACATCACTGACATTCACAGGAGGGCCCACCAAGTCTGCGTATAAGAGAGAGAGAGAGAATGTGTCTGGTGGACGTCTCTCGCCGTCTCTCAGTCTGTGCTCATGGGTGTGTGTCTGAGCTCAGTCAGGGTGAGGGGGCCTTTCCGCAGACAGCTGGTCAGAGGTTAGTCTCAACGATGGAGCTTCTCGAGCACAGAAACAGCAGTGATATAGGAGGAGGCCTCATACAGAGTAGTTTGGAACTGGCGGTTAGCGATCGCTCCAAAGACGGCGAAACGCGGAGCAAGACAGGGGGACTGGACCTGTCACCAGAGAGGCTGCAGGGTGAGGGCCTCGAGGAGGGAGAGGCCGGACCCCTTGAGGTTTTCCATCCGGGGGAGGCGGCAGATGAGCGGGCAGCGTCAATAGCGGTGGCCGATGCCTTGAGGTGCCAGGTGAAGATAACAACCAGGCGGAGCCTGCATCTACGCATAGCCAATCACACCGCACGGGACGTTTATGTGCGACTGGTGGGGCATGGGGGTCGCATCGCCGGAGCCAATACACTGGAACAGAGTAAGATGAGTGGGAAACGGCAAAAATACGATATATATTTATGAAGTATTGGGAATGTAGGGCTGAACATAAGTGTTCTGTTGTCTCATATGAAACTGAGACTGGAGCAACGGCCTTTCAAACGTCCAAAGTGCAGTTTTAAACACGTACATTACATGTGTGTTAGCTCAGTGGTTGGGTTGCCAGATCTGCTGTGGCAACCGTCTGGTGCAAACTGTAAGTGTAATCTGACAAATATCCGGTTGCTCTCCAGAGGCTTCTTCAGTGTAAGTGTGTGTGTGTGCATGTGTGTGTGACAGAAACCGCAAATGTGTGTGTGTGCAGCTATATTATTAACTGTGCTGCTCATTAAAAAAACATAATAGTCCAGTGCATGTTATGTTTTATGTTTGCATGAGAAACACAATAATCATTTGAATGTTAGATTTGTGAACAGAGGGATATTTCATGTGATCACTTGAGAGATGAGCTATTTCTTGTCTGCACAAGTGTTTTTAATTAATATAGACATTTAACAATATAAAAAGACTTGCTACTGTAATTATATAATAATTACTTAATAACTGTGATTACCAAAGGTTGATAATTGCATTCCCACTCTTCTCTCTGATATGTGCCCTTAGGACTTGGGACTTACTGTCTTCACTTTGTCCTTGAGCCTGACACTGAATCTTCATCAGGTTTGGGACCGGCACATTTGATCCTGCTCGTTCACTTGAGACCAAAGGGCAGGTGAAAGAGAGCAGGATTAATTAGAAGTGAAAATCTACTGGACGCTGAGATTCTAGCATTGCTGATGCGAAACAAATACTTTTCACAGCGCAAACGCATCATTTCACCTCGTGGCACTTTGCAAAATCATGTAGAAATTTGCTTTGGAGGAAAAAATTAGGTGAGATTTAGTGTTTAGTAAACATTCAGCAAATAGCTTCATTTTTTGCTCACATGCACAGACGTACAGATAAAAATACTGCGGAGGTGCTGAAGATGAGGTTGCACGACAAAGATAAACAGGCCTGTCGACACTTGCATAACAGGGGGAAACGCTGCCCGGCGCGTGCATGAGTGTGTGTGTGTGTGTTAGCGTGCGTGCGCCGTGGCCACGCAGGAATCTAGCACCTTGTAGTGTGAATAACCTCATCTGAGGAGAGGCTTGAATGTGAGCTAACGGGACAGAAGGCAGACCAGAATTACAAATAGGAAACAACAGCAGCAGCAGAGGAGCAGCAGCTGTATTGTGGCTTCAGGATGGAAGAGCTCAAGGTTTCTTCTGTTTAAAAATATTGTTTTTCTCCACCTGATTTCAGGTTTTACGCAGTCATGATATCAACTGAACATTGTTTCATAGCTGGTTGAACTAAACATGTGACTTATGTGGCCGCTGGACTGCACAGACGTTGTGTATGACGTGTTTAAAGGAGTACAGCGTACAGCACATCTGTGTTTCTGTGCCGTCTTTGATATAGAAAGAAAAAGAGATCAGATATTGATGCAGTAAGCGTAATTAAAGTCAGGTAAGGACAAGCGGTTACAGAAAATGAATGAATGAAGAAACTACCATCCGCCCCACACATTATATAATCAAGCCTTTTTTTTTCTCCATTGTAACGGAGCTCCTTTACTCATCAAGTCCTTCTGCACATTATTCATGAAGAAGTGTGAAAAACTCCCTTGATTCATATTTAATTATAATAATTATCATATATTATCTTATTTATAATAACTATATTAGTTGCCCTCTGGTCCCAGCCTGTATAAACTGCTTCACTGTGCACGGCGAGAACATGAATTATGATGAATTCATCCTGTTACTGGCCACAATAATATTTTGCTGAAGGTGCACACGGTAATGTTTGAATGTATGAATATGTCTGATTTTGTGATTCAAATGCCAGCTCCTTTGCCTCCGTGTTGTTTTTTCCTCCGCGGCTCCTGCTTCATATTTATATGAAAACCTCTCTGAGTTCAATCACTTGTTGGCTTTTTGCTGACTCTGTTTCCATGGTAGCTGTCGCCACTCGCTCCTAAGGCTTTCCACTCCTTCTCTCGCCTCTTTTTTTTTTTTTGTCCATTAATTTTTTTCAGTTCATGTTTGAATCAGTTGGCATGGTGACTGATTAGTCACTTTTGGCCTTGAGTTTCCTTGGCTGATGGAGAAATTGATCGTCTTTTTTTATTTATTTTTTGCTTTGATATTTCAATCGTTTCTCAGCTACTTTATCAAAAATCTTTCAATCACCTGATAATCCATGATAAATCTTTAACTGTAGTTATGTCTTTGCCACATGTGTCTTGATCACAACATAGAGTCTGGAGTAGAGGTGTTGACTGTCTGAGTCACACGTCGCTGGACATTTACCCTCCAGCTCCCACTTAATCCACAGCAGGAAGACAGCTGGGCTTATTTTTAACACTCCCTCACACACACACACACACACACACACACACAGATCCATCTTGCGCATCAGATATGTCTCAAAAAGTCATCATTAAGTCACAGAGAGGAGTGCGTCCGAGCACAGCTGCTCCGTGGTCGAGCTGCGTCACTACAGCAGCAGCAGTGACGTGCGCCACAGCATTATTTGGGTTTATTTTATCTGAGCAAAAACTGGAGCGTCATGATGCTCATCACAGCCCTCACATATTCATTTTCCCCTGCCGGCATCCACAGGTTAAAATCCAATGGATGAAGTACGGCTGTGACTTGGAGGCAGGAGGAGGAATAGGAAAACATTTACATGTGCAAATTGTATAACTGCCCTTACATTTTACGGTTGAATGAGATGTTTATATGTTGCTGTTTTTGCATTTTCTGCTCAATTTCCATACGCTTAAGTAATGCAAGAGCGCCATCATGTGGTCAGTGTGTTCAACTGCAGCTTAAAGTGCACAAATAAGAGCAGTTTCAGATATTTTTTATGCAACACAGTTGAACTGTGACTATATTCATTGTTGTCCTACACTAGAACGCACATCAGACCTTAAGACATAGTTTTTAGTGTTTCTAGCAGCAGTAGCACTTGTATTATTTTCATTAGTAGTACTAGAAGGAGTAGTTTTAATAGGAACATTGGCTTATTTATGTATTTTTCTTTTTAATAATAGGTCTGTATTACTGAGGGAAAAGACTTTATCTTGTTAAACATGTTTTTTTCCATCTCCTCCCATCACCAGGTGTTGTCGCTGTTAAGGACTCTGTCCCCTTGTCTCCCCTCAAACCTTCGGCTGCGCCGCCAGACGCAGAGCAGCAAAGCACCGAAGGAGGAAACTCGGCTCTGGGCAACGACCTGCAGCCTCCACGCGTTTCCATGGAAACCTCAAACCATCGACCTCAAGCTCCCAGAGCTGAAGCAGAATTGGAGGAAGACGACGAGGCCAGCGGCGCATGCACCATTTCTGAGCTTACCTACAGGTCCATAGAGTTTTATCATGAACTATTCCCATGCAGCTTTCATCAGTGTTTTTCTTTCAGCAGAGTGTAAAATGTTGTGACTGTAGAAATGCATTAAGAGCAAGACATGTCCCTCAGGAGCAAGTTTAAACTTTAAACTGAACTTAGAGGAGACTGATCAGTGGACTGAACTCTATGTTAATGCTAAAGATGCTCCATGTCTACCAGATCTGTAAATACCTCTCTGTTAAATAACAAGAAGTGTCTGGTGCTCAGGATTTAAAGGTTGAACATGAACCTGTCATGTGCTGTCAAACAGAAATGTTCTTCCAGCATCACTCTTGTATTTGGTGAATGTCAGAAGTTTTACTTGTCCAAACCTGAATTTCTTTGTGGTTTGACAGTCATTATTTCTATGCAGTTGATAATAAAATGTGTTTTCAGATTGTAATCATCCTCCTTCTCCTCTCCAGCCCCTGTGCCAGCATGCTTCCCACCCCCGTGGATGACAGTCAGGGAGGCGTGGACTTGCTCTTCTCCTCACCAGTCCAGAGCCCGGCCAGGCTGCTGAGGGAGCTCCACGCCGACCCCGACATCCAGGCCCAGCTGGAGGCTGAGAGGGAGCGAGACCGGGCCTACGAACGCACCCGACTGGCCGCGAGAAGTCGAATGAGCGGAGTCCTGACCAGCAGCCTGCGTCTGCTGTCCTCCAACGAGCGAGTCAACGCCTGTGTGCTGAGTGTGGCCCGCTTTGTTGCCGTGGTAATGGGCGTCCTGCTCGTCACTGTGCCCACACTTCTGCTGCTGCTGGAGTCGGACATCGATGTGTCCTTCCTCCACGAGATCCGCCAGACGCCGGAGTTTGAGCAGTTTCACTACGAGTATTACTGCCCGCTACGGCGCTGGATCCTGTGTAAGATCAGCATGGCCTTGGAGAACATCTGGTCTGATTGAAGAGGAACAGAAACAGAAGGAAAAGGAGAGAACGGAGTCACTGCAGGGGCAACAAATAAGGCCAAATGTCTTTCTTAACATATGATCTGATCTAATCAGTCTTAACAACTGGTATCTCTCGAGGCTGCCAGTGGGATGAAATTATTTCACTCGTTAAAGAGCAAGTTCATTTTGTTCTGTGCAGAGCTGCAATGCAAAGTTTTATTAACATGGTCTGATAAAGCAAGTACATTGGTTTCACTTATTTGGCAGCACGTCTTCATCATTTGTTAAGATAGACACTTTTGGCAACACTGAACTACAAAAAGAAAATAAGGGAAAGACAACAAGAAGTTGTGTGTTCAACAAGAAACTCAGAGAAGGGAAATTTATGAAGATAACAAATAAGGGAAGTCATGGAGAGAGGAAAAGTTGCAAAAAGAGCAAAGGTTTTTGTTTAACTCGAGATGTTATCGGCCTGTTCACTCCTGAAGCTGACAAGATGAAGCAGAGACTCTTTAATCATGATCACAAACCATTCTGATCGGTTCTCGCCCTCAGAGCGGAGCACCTGATTGGCCACAGGGCCTGTCAGTCATGACGGAGTGGGTGGGAACAAGAGAGAGGAAAGGATGGATTTGACAGTGAACGCAACAATAGCCACCATCAGAGGTACACTATATCAATATATATATATATTAAAAAAACAACAACAACAGAGAGATATTGATAATTAATACCAATCTTAAATAAGTTGTTTTTAACGTTTTGTACATTTTTATGTGATCCAGATATTTCAGGAATTTTTCAGTCAGAGGATCTCCTTTGAGCTTATTTTCAAATTAAGAGTTTACAAAAGATTACTAAAAAAAAAGAAAAAGAAAAGCAAATTTATTGAAGTTTATCAGGGTGGCGGGTGTGGAGAAATTTGAACTATTTTTTTAAGTCTACCGCCGACATTTGTTGGCTTGGTAGCACCCTGGGTTTTTTCCTACAGAGGTTAGAGCACAAATCTTTTACACAGACCACAGATTACAACTGTTTCAGATTATGTGATGTCATTTTGGAAACTGGAGGGAGGCAGGTAGGTTAAATGTTAGCCTGTTGGTACGACGCGTGTGTGTTTTGTTGAACTCCTAAATGTCTTCTCAACTAAATGTTAGCTCATCGGTTGCGTGCATCTTTCATGGTGGAAGGTTTGGACTGAAAATAAATATGAAGAAACGTCACAGTGGTTAATGTGAGATTATGGACTTGAGGTTTGTTGTTTATTGTTAGCTGATGGTGTGCCTCTTTAGGGCGAGCTCTGTGCATACTCCAGCTGCACAGGTGGCCGGAGATACATGATGAGACAAGCATTTAATGGTCAAAACCTCACATGCAAATATATTTCTTTGTGCAGAGGTGACTGATCAGACTGTCGCATTTATTTAGCCTGCAGAAACAGATCACATAGTAGAAATGATTTGTAGCCATTTCTAGGAAGACCTGTGGTAACATGGTGTTGTCTTTATATGTGAGTATAAGTATAGTGACCAACATGACAGAGATATCATAGAGGGGGAGGATGTAAAATGGGCAAATTATGGATGATAGGATTACGGTTTGAGCAGGGTTAGGGCTGTGTTTGTGGACATGCACTTGCGATATGACCGATGTTTCAAGAATGGAGTCAAAGTTTAAGAATATCAAGGCAAAAACTTAAGAAGGATGGTGACAATAAACTGAAGAATAGTAAAGGAATGAAATGTTAGAAGTTAAGAACAAATCACGACTCAAAACCAAAACTCCTGTCGGTAATATTTGGAAACTCACAGTTTGTTTGTTCACCAGACAGACGGTGTCAGTCGGATAACATATAGTGGCTCTTAACGAAGAGGACAACAGAGGGGAACAGTGATGAGAATTAAAGCAAACGCTCAAAAAAAAAGTAAAGGTAGTGTGGATAAACTTCTCAGGAAAGGGCATTAGTAGTTTATGTTCATGTCTAAAAATGCAAAGAAAGAAATGCATCTAATCACAACATAACATTTTCACACGGGTCTTGTTATTACGCTGTCAAGAATATCCAAACACTGTTTGTGCAACCAGACAGAAACACGGCCACAGACTCACTAGTTTGCTGTAGCATAACAACGTATGCGTACATGTCGTTGTATTGAACTGATCACAGAGCCAGTGATTAGTTTAACCATCATAGCTCAGCCTTCATACTGCTTTACAGTTTTAGGCCAGTCTCTCTATCAAGGCTCTCACACAGTATTTATTCTCGTATAAAGAGCAGAACTAATGCTTTAAAGTTTATTTTCATATCTCACTTTGTAAACTGACTGCTACAGAGGCCGCTGCTCATTTTTCCATCAGCTCACCTCTGATTCTCTCTTACCCAGTGTCGCTGCCTCATATCGTATTGCCGGCTGTGTTGTCCAGTAACTCTGTAGACTTTATGCATTAGCAAACTTTATGCATATAGCAAATATGCAGTAACAGCAGAAACACGGTCTATTTGGGACAAAGCATTTATTTTCCTACTACAGCACATGCACTGAGTTTCAATGGCGAAACCGAGCAAAGGGCCAAACCACTATGACGACAATGTTTGCATTTCTTTGTCGAATAAAACCAGCTTCACTGTCGAGGCTGACCTGTATGCACTGCTAAATGATCGTCATCATCATCGTCACGGGAACTAACAGAGAGGGATGTCGTCCTGTCTTCATGTGTAACCGTTTCTCCTCCAGCCTCAAAATGCTCGAGCTGTAGATAAAAAAAAAAAAAAAAGACTCTGCTCCATCATCCTCCAACTGAACCGGGAGGAAATCTCTCACTTGGCTCCGTTTGCTGACCTCTCAGTGCAAATTGCATGCCCTCATTTGTAAATAGTGTGTTTATAGCTGTGGCAAAATACCCGGTCTGGGTAAAGATTTCCTTTCTCTCTTCCCTCTGTGTGTCTTGTCCGTGTAAAGCAATCTAGATTTAGGCTTGGCTGTCTCAATCATCGTAGATGGATGCATGCTCTCTGTTTTTTATCAAGAGGAGGGAGGAGAAAAGAAGCAAGTCTGAGACATCAGAGGCTTTTATCTAAATTAAAATCAGGCACTGGTCATCTGAGCAGTTTTAAAAACCTGTCATGCTGTATGCTTTGGGGTTTGTTTTAATCTGGATATGTGTGGTCGCTAATGCTGTTAGCTTCCCCTCAATGGATCCAGTCAAATTATGCCTCACTAGCTTCTAACAAGTTGTCTACTTAACTTGTAAATGTCATCATGCTTCTGCTGTGCGTTTCTAAATCATTAACATCAGATGCTAAATGTTAGCGCCAACGCCTAACCTCATTGCTAATGGAGCATGCTAGCATGTTAGCTAATCGTATATCACAAGCAGGGTTCGGGGTTCATTCACTTTCAGCTGGAAGAATCAAAACAGTTCATTGAATCTCAATTATCTTGCTATTAGTTGAGTATCAGACAAACATTTGCATATTTTAAAAATGCTGAACAGAGTCAATGCAAAGTAAAACGACACCTCAACTCATTGCAAACATAAAGGCCTTTTAGTTATGTGATTAAAAAAAAAAAAAACAATGGCCGTGGCTCCATATGACACTGTAGCATTATATTAGTTTGTAGCTTATTTATCAGTTTAGCACCTCTAAGGGGGATTTAACCACAGATGTAGCTCTTGTTTTGAGCTACTCATCTTGAGTTCCTGTGTTTGACCAACAGCATATAGATGGACTGAGAGTACAACTATTGTTGCCTACATAAATAAAACTGTGATTTAAAAACAACAACAAAAAAACAAAACAAAGATCACACATTTGAGGTGTTACTTAAACTTTCATGACATGAGTCAAGTATTTACAAACCTTAAATTTAATTATCTTTAATTATAAGAAAAGTTAAATCCAACAGAAATGTTTTACCGCCGCCGGGAATTCAAACTGTTTAAACACACAAATACTACTTCTTAATTAATTTATTTAAGATTTTAAATATTTGAACTCAGGTCTACTATATGCAAAACTACTGGACGTCACATGGTATAAGAAAATAAACTGTATGTTATCTCAGTGTTGTGTGGGCATGTACAGTAGCAGATTCTCTTGCACGGTCCCTGTGTTGTTTTTAATTGTTAGTCAAACTGATTGTTTTAGTTGTTTTTTTTTTATTTAGTTTTTCTTTTTATTTAGTCTCTTTTAATAAGAAACTCTGGGAGATTTAATTTAAGAAGAATCAGAAAAGAAAAAAAATAATCCCTAAATAACGATCCCCCCTCTCTTCTGGGACAACCAAGCCTTATGAACTTTGTGAAGTGTAACTTTTAAATGTTTGTATGTTACAAAAGAAAAGATGGATTGTTTTATATGTTAATACTGCCACAATAAAGCTCCCTAATGAATATATATATATTAAAATATATATATTAAAGTATGGTTTCTACTGTGTGGGTTGTTTTTGTGCGAGCAGTCTATCCATCAGCTACCGTAGCTGTCATTGGGTGAGAGACGGGGTACACCCTGGATAGGTCTTCAGTCTAGAGAGACAGACAACCATTCACACTCACACCTACAGCCAATTTAGACTCACCAGTTATCCTAAGGAGCATGTCATTGGACGGTGGGAGAAAGTACCTGGAGAGAACCCACACAGGGAGAACATGCAAACTCCACACAGAAATGTCCCAGTCGGCCCACAACCTTCTTGCTTTGAGGCATCAGGGCGAGCGTCACGTGTTAAATTTTAACATTCAGACTTGTTTTCTCTGAGCTTTGCCTCCTCCATGTGGTGGAAACGAGTCCCTGCAGCTTTTGTTTGCCATCACTATGGTGATGTTTGGGTGAGCGACCCAGGATTTCTAGGATACGAGGAGTGTTCAAAGCTTTACTGTCTGGAGTGCAGCCTGCAGCCAGATTAGATATGTGAACAGTTTTATTTACAGTTTATTTACTTAAACCATGTTATAGCGTATCTCCTCTGTAACTGGGAGTCTGAAAAGCTGCTGGGTAAGAGTATCTATTTATTCTACTAAACCAGGTCAAAGTTTATCTGTTCTAATTCTACATGATTCATAGAGAGGATATGTAGAAGTGTGCGAAGTAAACACTTGTTTTGCTTCTTATTTACAGGACATTGTTTTTATAGGATTGACTGATTTTAACCTCCTTTCTGCATCAAGAGAATACCTGAAGGCTGCGTGAGGTGCCCCAACACATGACAATGGATAAATCTGTGGAACATGTGGCACAGACAGCTTTTCAGATGGAGGTACGTCCTGTGTCTGAACTCCTGGAGGATTCTGGGAATCGTAGGCGGAACTTCCACCAGGAGCTGAGCTTCCCTCACCTCAATGACTCTGACTTCAGTGAGCAGCAGAAGCTGAGGCTGGTGTTGGGCTGGGCTAATGGATTCCTCGGTGGTAGATCAGAGGTTTGCCATGAGTTGGGCAACAGTTTCATATCACCTGATGTAAAAAAGAGAGCAACAGAGGACAGATCTGATGCGTGTAAACATTCATCTGTAGCTGAATACCATCTGCCAGTTTCACTTGGTAATAATGAGGTATGTGGAGGAGAAAGGAGTTTGGAGAATATTTGGCCACATGGATCATCAGACGATACAAATAATGAGCAAAATAATTACCTCTGTGGACACAAACCTCCCTCTCCACATAATATCCACCACCCTTTCTCCTTTTCCCTAAATGAAGATGAAGAAACTTTGCCTGAGAAGAGGGAAGATATGAAACCAGTGGAGCTACAACACACCATCAACAAACTGACTCCTCTCCAAGACAACTGTAGAAAAAGCAGAGTCCGCACATCTAATCAAAGGCACCAGACAGACATGCCTGACAACCGCACAAATCAAACGCTTGCATCAGACGCTGCAACGCACTTGATCAAAGAACCCACGGCATCCTGGAGCAACGGCAGTCATGGAGAGAGCGCGGTGTTTGCTGCAGCGAGTGACTCAAAACCGTTACTTAGAAGCAGCGATTTCACCGTCGTGATTTATAGAACAGCTGGGGCTCAGTCAAAGAGAGAGATGTTAGAGAGTCAGAGGGAAGTGAAGGAAATTGAGACTGAAGATGATCAGAAGGAGAGAACAGGAGATGACAGGTTGGAGGAAAACTGTAGAAAGATTAAAAGAGAATCAAGCTCAGATTTAGTTGCGTGTGCAAGTGATAAAAAGGGAAACAGTTATCCAGAGGAGCCCAGTTCCACCTGTCACCTACCGTCACATTTGACTGTTTATGAGCAGTACCAGCTATGTGTGGATCAGCTGCATCACATCAGACTTAGACAAAGCCAATGTACTGAATCAGGACGCTTCAAACAGTCAAATGACAAAGAGGGGAAGGAGTCTGAGGAAGCATCCGCGAAGGCAGTTTCTTCAGCATTAACAGCATCTTGCCTTGATCTGACCTCTGCCGTCACAAATCCAAAACAACTCACGGGAAGCGAAAGGGTTACAGCTCTGGAAGCCGCAGAGGAGAGGGAAACACTTCTCGTCAGTAAGAAAGAGACCAAATCTAGCGAAAGTGTGACGCAAACACCTGCAGCCTGCAAAGCTGAAAGCACACATCTGTGTCAGAAAATCACCACCACGGCACTTTCGGCCCTGAATTACATCAAACACACTGATTTAATGAAGAAACCTGCAGAAGCCATGATGTCAAAGGATGAGGTTATCACACAGATGCAGCATTTGAGGACAAAACCTGATAACGTTTCCACGACGGAGGAAGGCGCTGCTCTTTCTGCTAAACCAGGTAACAAGTGTCACACAAGAAGATGTACTTGCGTAAACACGGTGAACTCCAGCCCTACATGAAAATACTCATAAATCATAAACATGGTGCAGCATGTGCTGAGACGTAGTTCTCTATGCTACTTCAAGGCGACCTGAGGTAAAAGGGGTTGAGTTTTTTCCCCACGGGGTTGAATAAAGTCTTATCGTATCGTATCTTATCTTATCTTATCTTATCTTATCTTATCTTATCTTAAATTATCTTATCTTATCTTATCTTATCTTATCTTATCTTATCTTATCTTAAATTATCTTATCTTATCTTATCTTATCTTATCTTATCTTATCTTATCTGAGTAGTCAGCTTTGCTCTCAGCCTCCCTCTATGTCTGTCTGTGTTCAGGACTGAAGCAAAACGAGATTAGATGTCATCCAGACAGGAAGGGTCGTCAGAGGGCCGTCAAGAGTCCACAAAAGAGAAGTGGAGCTCGATGTCCCGTAAGGCTCTGGGAAAATTCAAACACATCCTCGTCCAGGGGAACATTGCCATGGTAACAGATGAAGTAATCCCATGAACACATACTAAAGGATTTTCTTTTGTTGTATAATTTGTGCAGAAGCAATAATTATGTCTGTGTGGATTTAGTTCACTATTGTAAATCATGTTTTCCTCAAATGTGCAAATTTACTGATAATGGATGTCAGATCACTTTTTCAAAATAAAAGCACGGCTCGTTCAAAAGCAGCCTATCGTGTCTGATGTGAAGCTCACCCTCTGTCTCTAACAGTGGTCAAGACGAAATCAAATCCATGAAGAGACTGAACTCCCCAAAACACACAAGGAGGCCAGATGACAGACTGAAACATACACCAACACTTCTGCAGCCTACAGAGGCACGTCGTCATTATGATGACCCTGGACTGAAATCATCAGCAGAGGGTAAGTTTAACACCAAACATACACGAGCACCAACAACAAGCATCATTGAACGATTTTTAAAGAAAACGAAAAGCAAAGTCACAAACGCGTCGTATGACCGATGTATTTTTAGCAGCCTGAACACGACTCTGTGTCTTTTCCTCTTTGACCTTGTTTGAAATTAATTTCACGTTTCATCAGAGACTGATCCGGCAGCAAGTCACAAGACAAAAAAATAAAAAATAAAAAATTTATTTGAGCTGAAAAATAGTTGGTGTTTGTGCATCATGATGTCAGGACAGAATATTGCTGAGTAAAAGTTGGTTTTCAGATTTTTTGCTTGTATGTTAAGATTACATTAGAAGACATTTCATAACTCTTAAACTCTACCAGACTATAAATATATATATGTGTGTGTGTGTGTGTGGTCGGCACAGTGACATGGTGGTTAACACTGATGCCTCGCAGCAAGAAGGTTCCCGGTTTGAATCCAGGCCGACTGGGGCCTGCATGTTTGCATGTTCTCCCTGTGTCTGCGTGGGTTCTCTCCAGGTACTCTGGTTTCCTCCCACTGTCCAAAGACATGCTGGTTATGTTAACTGGTGGCTTTAAATTTATAAATTGGTGTGTGTGTGTGTGTTATTACAGGTACAATGTCGCTTGTCAATGTGACAAACAGCTGTAAAACCAGCGTAAGAAAACATTACATTTGATTTTCTTTACAATATTACTGCACAATCTCAAAAATGTAGTTCTGAAGATTTGCACTGCTTATTATTACACTTCCAAGTTGAGCTGTGTGTTCCTGTGTTGTTGCCGTGTTTCAGCCAGCAGGTGTCCCTGTGTGTGACGGCTGGCTGCGTTTACCTGATGAGGCGTGGATGTCCATCTTGTCTCTGGTGCCTCTGAGCGATTTGTGCAGAGCGGCGCAGGTCTGCCGCCGCCTGCACAACCTGGCCACCGATCACTCGCTCTGTGAGTCAGTCTGCAGACTCCGCAAACACAACTCACTTGAAAATAATGCAGCGTGTTGTGGCTGCAGTTACAGTATCATACAGCTGTTTGGCTGTTTAAGGTTCAGGTTAAACATTGGACATAAGTCAAAGGGACTTCCAAAACTTTCCAGAGTAGCAGCACATGGTGTGTTCTCATGATGTAAGTCCTGTACAGTACCCCTCCCTGGACAAACATTCAAATGATAACTCAGACCTGCAGTCAAACTGTAGCTTACAGTCAAATGTTTGCATTGATAATAATAATAAAAAGCAGCATACATTAAGCATAACTTAAAGTTTTTCTCCTCATTTCTCTCTCTGAAGGGAAAAATCTAAGGGCTGAAAACTGTGCTTTAACCGACCGGTGGTTGCTGTGTGTGGGCAGACGTCGTCCTCGCAGTCTGTGCCTGTACAGCTGCAGTGGGTTGTCTGTCTCCTCCTCTGGGCTGGAGATGTTTTTCTCTCTGTGCAGAAATTCTCTGCAGGTATATATTTAAATATAAAATATCTACAGAGACTTAGACGCTTTATAGATTATTTAGGATCAGAGGGTAACTGATGAAAAACTGTGGAGGGTGGTTTGGTGAAAGCTTTTAGGTGTTTGCTATCACATGACTTCACAGCGTGGCACTCGATAAACCGCTTTACTGTCTGGATGTTTAAGGAAAATTATTCAGGTGGATTTTACTGTCACTCAACAATGACATTCATTTACAATTTACGATGTGCTGACACTTTACTTTATGGACCTCACACCCTGAATGCACCAGCCTGCTGTCAGTGTTAATAAAACACATATATAAAATGTTACAGTCTGCTGTTAATTCAGTCAATATGTACAAAGTCCTTTGTTTTAGACGCACTTTAAAATGTTCTCTAGCCATAGACACATGCACACTGAATACTTCATGTTGTGTTTATTCTGTCACTTGTTAATTTCAGGAACTCAAGGTCACAAGTTGTACCGGTCCCCGTCTCCATGGCGACCAGATGCTCTCTCTGGTTGGTCAGTTTTGCGATCACGTGGTCGATGTGGACCTCAGCTGGAGTGGAGTGACAGACGTGGGAGTGAAAGCTCTGAGCGGCTGCAGCTCAGGGTCAGTCCACGCACACACACCTCAGGAGACACAGCGCACACTTACATTCATATGCTGGAGACTGACCCTGAACCTGATCCTTACTATTACAACAATAACACCTTAAGAGAAATATTCACCTTTAATGACTTGAGTTATGGGACTCAAGTGATTACCCACACAATGTGAACATGAGTAATTGAAAGAGAAACACATTCAAAGAAGAAGGTGTCAAAGACATTTTTGCATCCATGATCAAATTTACAGACAAACTGGTGAAATACTGGTTGATTTAGTATCAGTACGGTGTATATACAGTATGGTGTAATTTATATATTTATATACTTCAGATAAACTGAATGTGTAATGCTCATTATTTATTTATTTTTTAGGTCAGATGCAAATAAATAAATAAACTTAAAACAGTTTACATTCATTGCTATGATTGTAATTAAAAGTTAAAATCACTACAAATTAAAAAACTGATCCTGGGTGGCAGCATGTAGCATGGATGGATGAATATATGAATGCTTGTATGGCCTGTGGAATGGACTAATCATGTATTAATCCTTATCCGATCTTCATTTATTACAGAATAAGACTCAAATCTGTTGTCCTGAACGGCTGTCACATCACTGACGTCTCACTAAAAGAACTCGTCATGAAACACAAAGACAGGTCAGAATTCCCCACTGTCAAAATTACACTTATGTATAACGCCAGTGTGGGTCTATGGTATGTGGATGTAACATTTGTAAGTGTGTCCTAAAACTTTCCCCTTTTGCCAGTAGCGTCCAGTGTGTGTCTGATTGTGCCTGATTTTTGAGCATTTTCATCTCACTATGCACAGGAAAGAAAAAAAACCTGGGCTGTAGCTGTTGCATTGGGTTTGGGTTGATCCACAGTGGGAATGTCTGCTTAGCATCTTCTTGGAACATGCCTTGGTTAACATTAGATTTTTCATCTGCCTTTTTAATGTGTTATTCATTTGTGTAACAATATGTTGTTTGTGTTTATGCGTGTTTTGACCTTAGCCTGTGCAGATTGGAGGTGTTTGGATGTCAGTTTCTCACTCCATCCTGTCTTCAGATGGTATATGAGGTACTTTATTTTCAAAATGCAATTAAACACAATTTATCTAGTTTTAAAATGATAAGACATTGGCTACCATGTCTTAACTACTGTATGACATCTGCTTTGTTTCAACGCCACCCTGTACATGTCTTCATATCTCTGTTGTACTGTATACAACAACCAGATGTGTCCAGGCCTTCAGCATCTAAACATCGGGCGTGTGCCCAAAGTCAGTGTGCACAGTCTCACGGTGATGACATTACAGCTCAAATGTCTCATTTCACTGAATCTCACTGGACTGCAGGTGGTGAGTTGGACACTTACTCGTTACTCAAATCAACGCCACGCCTTTGTGATGAACTCTAACCCAGGAGTTAACTGTACTTCACAGCTGGATGATTCCACTGTGGACTCTTTGGTCCACAACTGTGTCGAACTTCAGAGTCTGACCTTCAGTTCGTGTCCTGGAGTCACTGACCTGACGCTGCACAGCATCAGCAAATGCACACCTCGCATCAGGTACACACAAGCATTTTATTATTCTTTGAACACATACGCTAACTCTGAAAAGTAAGGAAAAGTGACGAAAGTAAGGAAAAGTAACAAAAAGCAGCGAAAAGAAACAAAAGTAACTAAAATAACGAAAAATAACAAAAAAACCTAACGAAAAGTAATGAAATATAACAAAAAACAATGTAAAGTAACGGATGTAACGTAAGTCATGAAAAGTAGTAAAGTAAAAAAGTAACAAAAAGTAATCAAAAGTACTTAACAGAAACAAAAGTAACTAAAAGTAGCAAGTAACGAAGTGAAATGAAAAGTAATGTAAAGTAACAAAAAGTGACGTAAAGTAACAAACGTAAGTTATGAAAAGTAGTAAAGTAAAAATAAGTAACAAAAAGTAACAAAAACTAATTAAAATAACAAAAGTTACATAAAGCACATTACTTTTCATTACTTATGGAGTAATATTTGTGGATTAATACATTTATGCTAAATGCTAAGACCCAGTTTTTACTCTTTAGCATAACTTTGATAAAGTGGGTCTAGTATTTACATCAACAGGAATGTCTGAAGAAATCAATAATACTTTATAATGCAGAAAAAAAAAACTGCTTGGTCTCAGTCCTGGTCTTGACTTCTTTACAGTAAACAGATGTAGTATGTGTGTGCGTGTGTGTGTGCGTGTGCGTGTGCGTGTGCGTGTGCGTATCTGCATGTATTTTTGTGCAAGTCAGATCCCTGGATGTGAGTGGCTGTAAGGCAGTAACAGATGCAGGCGTTCGGTCTTTGGCACTGGGCTGCAGAAGACTTCAGCACCTGGATCTCAGCTCCACTAGCGTAGGAAACAAAGGGTACAACACCTATCGCACAACAAACTGATCAGTGTCACCACATCCTCAGGTATCCACAATAACAGAGATAATTAAAATGTTACAGTAATATACAGGAACCTTGTTTGTGTGACACAGGGTTTCTCTGCTAGCAAATTACTGCAGCGACCACCTTCATACTCTCAAACTCAGCTTCTGCCACATCACATTAGAGAAGATACTGAAGCTCTGCCGACGCTGTAAGAGGTAAACACACACATGCACGCACAAGGAAATGAAATCTTTCCGGAAAACGCAGTCAGGATGTGTCAGAGCAGTGCCAACACAATAAGACTTATCAGTCTATGAAGACTTAATTTAAGGTGCAGCATCTGCCTTACAATTCTCCGTCAAAGTGAATCATTACTTGTTCTCATCACCGTTTTCCAAAGCTCCTCATTGTTCCACCCTTAATTTAGACTAGAGGGAGAGCGTGTAAAAATGTCTCAATGACTCTTTGAGCTCAATGAGGCCTATTGTGTGATGCTACTTTTAAAAATTGCTCTGTGAAGAAGCTGTTAAGAAAACTAAATCATTCTCTTACCTGTAAGTGGCAGACCACTCATGGTTCATATGAATCATTGTGCTCCAAATCTATTAGAGTATGCCTTGATTGGTTGTGTAACTCATTCAAGCGCCCCGCACTGGTTTATCATAGTTTGGCACCCTGACGACCACAAAACATCCACATGAATGCCAGGAGCAAAAGTTTCCCAGCAGAACGTTGAACTGTCACGAGATGGTAAATGTTATTTACTTCACCTGTCAGTGGTTTTAATGTTGTGGCCGATCGGTGTATTCTCTCTTACATTTACAGTACAGCCATTTAATTAAAGTCCACGTAGGTGTGAAAGATTCAAAGGAAATCACATTCAAAACACACTGAGAAGCTTAAAAGGCCTGAAACTCTAAGTGAGGCTTTCATAAGACGTGGCATTTATAAAACACGGAGCAAACAGGCCCCAAATTCTTCTTATGATGAGAACGGTGAAAAATCAATTTCACTGACCATGGAAGTAAAGTGTGTCAACACCGCAGCAATGAATACCGACTGTGTGATGCTGCTGTTTAGAAAATAGAAATCAGCTGCTTGTGGTGTGAAGGAGCCCTCCTACTACCATCTCCAAATATCTAGCTCTCTCTGGTGATAGCTCATTAACGCACTGGCATGCTGTTTCCATGCTGCTCTCTTTGTAGGTTGAAGGTGCTCCATGTCTACGGCTGTGCCCGTCTCCCCACTAAACAACAGATCAGACAAGTTCACAGTTCTGTCCAAGTGTCTCCTCTGCCCTGACTCCCACACCTGTAACACCTGTGGACGACTGTACAGATATACTTTTGAAAGAGGAAAACATCACCAATAAGGGATGATCTATTCTTTTCTATTGCTTCTGTGATGTTAATACAATATGCCGAACTTATGGAGGTATCTGCCAGATTAATAAAAAAACATTTAAAGTCACATTTAAAGGCTCTTGTGAGTGTGTCTGGGGTCAGATTTCCGATGCGCTCTGTCATCATATTTTACTGGAAGGCTTTAAATTTGACACACCTTCTCTGAGGGTCCTGAAAATGTATTTTTAGCAACTGCTAGGGGAGGAGTATGGATATAAAAGAACCGTATCAGAATGACTGTGTCAATCCTGGAGCTGCAGTCTGCCTCCTCTCAAAAATGGGACTTTCTTCAGACACAGAGCAAAAGGTTTTACTCTCTCTTAGGTAAACTTCAAGAGGCTCTGGCAGTTTTTGTTTCACTTTTGTCTGACACTTATCACCTGCAACAAGACTGCGCCAGTCCCACCTCAAACTGTTTGTGTACAGTTTGGTCTAAAACTGAATATACTATGGCTTCAGCAAAGAGAAACGCAGATGAGCAACAAAAGCGCCTGAGTTCGCTCTTTCACGCCTACGATGTGGATAAGTCGGGGCGGATTGAAAAAAATGAGTTCTCTGCCATTTGTCGGGAGCTCCAAGTCCCGTCCCGAGAAGAGGAGCGGATTTTCAACCGCCTGGATGTCAACAGAGACGGCACGGTGACACTGGAGGAGTTTATCAGCGGCTTCAGAGAGCAACAGGAGGGCAAACGCGACTCAAAAAGAGACAAGAGCTCCTCGGCTCTGAAAGAATTTTCCATCGGCAAAGATCAGAGCATTTCAAGGTGAGAGGGGGGAAAGTCATGCAGTCATTCAGACAAACAGTGGAATCAGGTCAGTCAGTGGCAATTTAGGAGGATGCACTCTGGACAGTACAACACACAGAGTGAGGTATGGTGTATTTGGCAGTACGCATGGATGAGGAGGGACAGTGTCTCTCTTTTGATTGACTAGCTTTTTATGGTAATATGTACATTAAGTTTCATTTCATGCCATAATAAATCCTTCTAACAGAGTAAGTGTTCAAATAAAACCAGAACTGCACTAAGGTAGGTAAGGTATGAGGCTGTTTGGAGGAAATAAAACTGATCATATCTGGTTTTAAAATTTCTAAAGTTTATTCACTGCAGGCTATTAACCTGTCCCCACAATAGAGGCGCTTTCACCTGGCCTGAAGCCCAGACCTGAAATGTGAATAGAGAGGATTGGACACACACATTCACACTCACACACACTCACAGGCAGGTGTACTACCGACGGCAGACGCGTTACTCTGCCTGAGCCACACACAACAGCGTTTCAGGGGATTGGCTGCAACAAAGGAGAACACTATTTGGTGAAGATAATGCGGGAGGAGAAGTGATGTTTCTTTTATTCTTAGTTTAAATAGATTAACTCGATCTGAACTTTTGTGGACGCGCAGCAGCTGTCGGAATGTTTGGATAAGAGCGAGCCTGGGAGTTTGGACTTGTTGAGCTTCTTATCAGTCTGCTGGTGTCCAGAGAATAAAACACTAGCAGTTCCGTAGGTTTCCTGTTTCCTCGGTGGAAAACCCGATTTACCGAAACGCCTTCTTTTTCTCTTAGCCCGCCACATCCCCCCCAGGGCATGAGCGCACAGGAGCAGGACCGACTGCGCTCCCTCTTCCGCGCCTACGACGTGGACAACTCCGGGCGGATCGAGAGAAACGAGTTTCTCACCATCTGCACGGAGCTGCAGGTGTCTGCGGCCGAGGCGGACCGGATATTTAACCGGCTGGACGTGGACAACGACGGGACCGTCACTCTCCAGGAGTTCATCAGCGGATTTCACGACCGCTACGGGAAAGACATAGATATGGAGGAAGGAGACGTGTCCGCCGCTTGGGAGCGCTTCGAGAGCAGACTGGGCGAGCAGGCCAAGTTCATACCCAGGTAAGAGCGCGCACCAGCTCACCGGGACAGTCAGGGATGCGTTTAAAATATGGAAATGTCCAGGAGATAAGAATGAGTTCCAACAATGAGCGCTGTGTGCGTAAAGAGGATAGTGAGACTGTTTTTGTCGTCACAGGGAAATCAACAAATTACAAGAAGTTAAATGAAAGTGAAATCCATAAAAGAAACCATGGAAAAGATCAATTAGAGTATATTTTAAATGCGTGCAAACAATAATAATAAAGATAAAACCCATGATGTGACTTTGTGTGAATGGACGTGCTGTTTGTATGACTGCAAGTTCTTATAAACATTTACTTCATCATTAATGTTGAAGTGCACAAAATGAACACCACAGTCAGCCGACGCCTCAACACTGTTTGTATATGTCTGTGTGAATGTTTTTCTTGTGACTGGAGCCTTGTCAAAGACAAATTTCTGTAACCTTGTGTAACAGACAATAAAGTATTATCTTATCTTATCTTATCTTATTATCCAAGGAGAGATAAATAAGTTTTCATAATCATGAGAATCAAACGAGCAGATGTGTGTGAGTAAAAAAGGCAGAAGGCAAAACGTCTTAAATGCAGTTGATTGTTTTGTTGCTTGGAGATGAATGGGCAGCAGTTGATAGATCAGAATAAAAGCTATTTATTTTTTGTTTTGTTCCGTTTTTGCAGTAAAAAATACTGTTCCTTGTGTTTTCATAGAATTGTGCCTTAATGTAGCCTGTTTTAAACTGTAAAGAGGTCAACATCCTTTGGTAAATGAATCTTCTCAGCACTAGTAAAAGAAGACGAGACACTATTTTCAAGCTGTACCCCATCAAAAGACATCTCTGTCATAACTGGAGCAGTCAAGTGAAACTAGGCTGCGCCCTTTACAACATCTAAGGTCACTGAATGGTGTAAAGGCATTCATAACATTTACAGCAGCACACTGACATTGTGTTGCTGCAGCATATTTTTTTCTCAAAAAGCATTTAAAACATAAGAATAATAAGAACATAGTTTCACAGATAGTTGGTAAGATTCAAAAAGACGCTGAAAAGAAAAAGAAAAAGACCAAAAAGCAAAAACTTTAGTGGCAAACCTGAATGGTTTCAACTGCACATGTACACATGTAAGACAGTATGTCAGCAGATTCCCCACAGAATGGAAAATCCATTTCTTGTGTGTTTCTGTAGAGGTTTACTGAAGCAGATCTGACCTGAATTAAAAATAAAGGAAATTAACAAAGAAACCATATCATTCTCATATAACTATGTCAGCATAATTATGCAGCACTATAATGTCAGTGTTAAGTAGCTTCTCATAAGACCTATTTATTGACACTGCTTCATGGGTCCATGCGTCACTGTGTGATCCGTGTCAGGACAGTCAAGCCAAGAAATTGTTTAGGGCCCTCGTGAAAAAGATGACGTCTGTGTGTTCTTAAAAATGAAAAGTGTTCGCTTTTGGACACAGAAGAATAGCAACAATGAGAAACACGTCTAATAAGAATCAAACTGAGACACCGTTTTGAAACCAAACAGCATCCCATTCATTATTCTCATGTGTTACTTAGGCCTGTTACTAACATAAAAAGTATTATTATTACATATAGCGGGAACTTTTCTCCTTAAAGTATCTAGTACATTTTCAGTATGTAACAGTGAGTATCATCACATTGTGTTTTATCTGTTAAACATCAAGGTTTGCCTCACGGGAAGTGCTTTGAATCTTTCTTAAAAGTCAAAACACACAAATAGAACACGTATAATTCAGATTTGCAGCTTCATCTGACCTATTAGGTAATTCACATTAAAAGTCACATGTTTATTTTGTAACCTAGTCATTCATTAGTCCTATTTTTAATATTTTATTCCACTCAAATTAATTTTGATAATCCTCTTTTAACCCTCATCTACACGGAGATCTTTTCTAATTGAACCATGTACGGATCTATTTTTGCAGAGTTCTTATCCAGCAACTTGGAACAACATTTAACGTTTCAGAAGTTTGGTTTCTTTTGTAGGAAAACATGTTTCTGGTTTTGATATCAGCACCAAAACTCAGATATAGAATTAATAGCAGTATCAAAAACCTGTTTATTTATTTGTCTTCATATATTTTTGAACTATTTATACATTAGGGTTAGGGTTAGGATATGTGTGTGTGTGTGTGTTTGTGGCCCCAGGCTTGCCATGGGACTAGTCCTCGCGCTGCTCTGCTGTAGCATCGGGACATCGATTGTCACAGTGGTGCCGTCCGTTAAATGCAGCGTCTTATCTTAAAAGCAGCTACCGTCATTGTTACATAAGTCAGCTGACGGATGACAACATGGAAAACACAGAACGCAGCTAATCTCAGCGTCTGTTTTTCAGGAGATGAAAGAATATTTTCCGCGACTACAAGAAAAATGATTTTCCTTTTTTGTAAATTTGTCGCGATTGGAACTGATTTAATGAGTTTATCATAATCATGAGTTTAATGAGTTGTACGTTTAGTTTTACAACGTTCACCCTCTCAGCTTCCCCCAATTAAAAAGCAATCAGACTGTTTCCCTAAATGATGCATCCTCTGCACAGCATGGCCGATAGGATGTCCAGCATGCTTTTGGTTTTGCTTTTTAATTGTCTGCAAATAATGTATTTAGTTCACAGTATATTTACTCTTCTACCAGACGGATGAAGATGTTTAATTGGCTGAAACTAACAGATGTGTTACATGTCCATCTCTATTCTTTTGCAACGTGAGGTTGGATCATTGCTTTTCTTTTTTCGTCTGTGCTGAAATGACAACAGTGGGTTAGGGCTGCACCTTCAGGACAGGCATACCAGAAAACAATTTGGAGCTCCGTCAAAAATGAAAATGGGGGCCCCAGCAACTTTTGGAGCCTATCCCAGCTATGACTGGGCGTGAAGCAGGGTACACTCTGGATAGTCTATCACAGCGCTAACACAGAGAGACAGGCAACCATTCACACTCACACCTACGGCCAATTTAAAATCACCAATTACCCTAAAGAGTAAACGCCGCACAGGAAGGCCTCAGTCCTCCAGTGGATTCGAATCCACAGCACTCTTGCTGTGTGGTATCAGTGCTACACACCACTTACTAGTAGTAGATAGAAATCTTAAACAGCCACTAACTTTGTCTGTATGTGTCAGGTATTTTTTAGTTTTCATCAACTCTGGATCAGACGAACCTAGCAACTGCTCCTGTTTCTCTCTGTTTATATCTCACCTGATGTGATGCCGGATTGTTTGGACGCGTTTGCGTGGGTTTCTGTCATGATGAGTTTATATGTGGCGCTGTTAGTCACTCTGAGCTATTGACAGCCATTCAGCAGTGTCTATATGCACAGGATTACAGCCTGTCCGCCCCGTCAGACGGCAAACACACACATCGCAGACTCACATGACCCATTTTTACTATGGTGCTCTGATGCAAGACACTTTATCATAATGACTCGTCCGGTGGATAAGCTGTGTGTTTAAACAGCTGATATTAAGGTTGAATTGACACATCCTTATGGGATAAGTCTTTTCTTATTACTGAACCGGTGAAACAAACTCTGTGGTGCGTCACTGCAAACGATACGTCAGTCATTAGTCAAAGCCAGCAGTCAGTTTGACTAAATAATCAACTCATTACTAGACTTTACTCTAAGGCAAATGCATGCATACTATAACAACACCACCGTGGAAGTACAGGTTTTCTTTGTGGGCTTCCCAAAAATCCCATTGCGTCATGTTAATTGGAACTAAACGTAGCTAAACAGCTACATGTCATACTAAAACTAGAAGTCTTTTCTTTTACTCCGGGCATTCAGGAGTAGCACAGTTTGTCAACCTGTCAGACCACTCTTGACTCAAAGCATGCTCTTATTTTGTCTGTCGTATCGGTGTAATTCAAGCTGCACGGCAATCAGCGCAAATCGTATTCAGCCAAAACCGAGACTAGAAGAGTTCCCAGGAACACACAGATGTTTGAGTATTGATGGTAAAACTTTATGATGTAGGTCATTTTGACCCTGGCTTAATGTCAGACGTTGGTTAAACATGATTAAGCGCACTCATCAGAAAACAAAACACCAAAAACTGATCGTTCTGATTTTCTTCCAGGCATGAACAAGCAGCGATACTGTACCAGAACATCAGTCTGACTGAGCCCAGACTCATTCCTCACTATGAGAAAGTCGTCATCAACTTCACCAAAGAGATCAAACAGCAGAACTCAGAGATGGAGAACCTGGCGCTCGCCATCAAACGGTCAGCAACGCGCACACACACACACACAAACACACACATGAACACGCACAAAAATTGACAATGCTTTCCTGAACGACAATGAAAAATATGGTAGACAGCACTGTGAATATTTTATGATCCTAGTCAAACACGGACATGATATCTGGGGAATTATTCTCGCTAACTGTAGCGTCATTTGATGAGTCATTCTGAGTGAAGTTTGTTCCCATTGATAATGGGTCTGCAGCAGCGTGACAATGTTAAAGTGTTCTAACAACCTTGTAAATACAATTGAGGAATCACCAGATACCTCACGATAGTATAAGTCTTGTGATACGAAGTCTTGACACGCGATGTGTTCATCTGCCTGTTGATAATGTGGTAAATAAATATAAATGTCCCTCGTTATTTGCACATCTGATGTCCTCCTGTCGTTATATCCTTTTGTATAAATTACTTATATTTGCTAAGCAAAACTTGTAGATCTGGTGAATTAAATGCCTTTAATTTGGATCCAGTTTCTTTTTACCATACACAGAACAATCCAGTGAACAGTAGATACTGTAGTTGTTGCGGTTTTCTTTGTAGAGCAGTGAGATGAGCCTGTTGTGTTTCACAGAGCCCAAGACCAAGCATCAATGCAGCTCAGCGAGATGGAGGAGGAGATGGACCAACGCATTCATGCAGCAGAGAGAAAAACACGGGAACAGGTGAGACAGACTCGGAGCCCTTTTCTTTTCAGGGGCCTCAAAAGTGATTCTGCAGTTGACTTAAAATCTAACTCAAATGTTGGATTTTCCAGTGTATCACTTCGTAATTTGTACCAAGTGTAACATTTACTTTAGGATATTGTTGCCATGAGCCCTGAGGTGCCATGAGGTGTTGCTTCATTGCCATAGTTTAACAAGTGGAGGAGTTTTGGAGCATTGTCAATGGTTGCAATTGAAAAATATGCCAGAAGTCAGCAACCAGAGGCCCTCTTTCTCATTTTTTCTGTCTCTTGGTTTGCCTGTCCCGATAGGATGCCCCTGGCTCTGCCATATTAAAGCTCTCTGAGGAGAAAACACGTTCCTTCATGACAAAGTATTAACCGTGAACGTTTTATTTAAGATAAATGATGTGTTAATAACTGTGGTTACAATTAAGACCTTAAATCCTAGTTTTTGTTCAACACCTTGAGTCCTCAACACCTTTTCTGAGAGTCTGTGAATCCCATGTTTGTCGTAGAACAATAACATGATTAAAAGTATATATATATGGACCAGACTGTATAAATATGACCTTGCGATCTGGTTTCCTAGTTAGGCTATAGGCTAGATGCTGTGGAGTTTGTGTAAGTGATAAGCAGGGTGAGTTTGCTCAGCTCTTCCCTCATGTCAAACAAACATATACCGCAGTATATCAGATTACCGATCCGAACTCGGACACGCCTGCTGATCAACGGGATTTCACACACTCTGTGGACATAAAGGAGCGGAGAGTTAGAGGTGTTGGAGCATGATATATCCCCCGGGTTTAAAATGATCAGGGTGTACATGTTGATAAGGCCGGCCGGTGTGTGTGGATGCAGATGATAATCTGTAAAGGCCTCGTGCTTGGCGATCCGGACGATGATACATGACACATGAACTCCTAAACCTGAGTTAAGAGCGAGGTCTCTTTGGTTGTGTGGATTCGGGTCTCTGCGAATTCATGCATGGCTACGGTGACAACATTTTGCCGCAGTTGGAGAAGAGTGAGCGCACTGAGGGTTAGACCTTGTGACTTTTATGGAAACTGGAGATATTTCCTTTAATTGAAATAGTGTGTTTTGGGTAATGTTAAGCTTTGATAATAATGATTAGCGATCCATAAACTTAAATGAAAATGGAAAGAGAATTATTCGCCTCATGTCACCTTTGGTGCTGATGTTTCCTGTAAACTCACTCAGGTAACTGTAACTCTGTCTTATCACTGCCTGTGTGTATATAAACTTATATAAGTGTTCTCCATCGACTCAGGTGACTCTGGTTGTTTGTTTTGTCACAGAACACACTCACCTGTGCAGCGCATGCACACACACACACACTTCTGACCCCTTCAAAAGGAGATTTTATTTTTGGAAACTGCCTCCGTCTATGATTCAAAACCGGCACTGAAATAGCACAGGTCGTCACACGACTGTAGAGAGAACAAACACACCTACTCGCTTTGCAAAAATATTTTTATCACAGTAAAGTTACGGATAAATTATGTCTTTCTTGTAGGAAAAGAAGCGAACTGAAGCCGCGCTGAGCGACCTACGGAGAAATTACGAAGCTGAAGTGTGCGAGCTGCAGTGTAAGATCCAGAGGATGCAGATGGTAAATGTTTCATCCGTTTGTCTGAGTTCTGTTTTTATCAACGCTGCAGGTCAGACGCTGTATGTGTATGTGTGTCCGTCTTAAAGGAAGCCAACATCACATTAAGCACGATGAGGCACATCTTTGTGAACCGTTCTATATCCGCTAATGATATTATTCACACTACAATCAGATGAAAGTGTTTAAGAACAAGCACAACACAAAATACAATCACACACTGTTGCACTAACCTAAACAGACTCTAGCGTTTGGCCTGTTTAAATACGTAAAAACGGTCCAGAAAGTACTGCTGAGCAGTGGAATAACAGTGAACGCTTTCACAAGAAGCTGAACCAGGACTAATTTATTCTTCTGACCCCACCAAAGCATAAACACCATGGCCACATTTAACCTCACTGGTTTCCACAGTGTTTTAGCCTATCCTTGAGTTGATTGGATCCATAGGCAAACATTTCCAGTCAAGCTAACTCTGTCTAAGTTTGCTGATTTTAACCATCAACGAAAGAATAAACAAAATAATGTAATGTTAATGTTTCTTTAAATGTCTCTCTTTCATACTTAAGGCACTATCTGTTTCACTCACCACTGTCTTGCCTTCTTTTTTTTCCTGTTACTTTTTCCTTTTTTTCTTTTCTGAGTCATGCAAACGACATGTAAAGGTCATTGAATGTGCATAGTTTGACAACTTTTACGTCATAGAAGATTTTGCACATTATCCACTGCATAAAGTTTGTCACCCCCTACTGGCTCTAAGCACTCTTCTACCACCTAAAACTACTCGAATAGACTGCAGTCTGTTTCTGGCCTACCTGAAAGTCAATTAATCCTAATCCTAAATATGTGAACCCATCCATCAGATAGAAGAGAAGTACAAAAACATCACGGTGAAAGACGAGAGCCCAACTTTGAAGAAGAGGATCAATGAGCTAACGCTGGTGAGGCCGAATGAACTTAAGCTCACTTCAAACCTAATGCCGTTTCAGTAAGATTAACGCTCCTACACACTCATGTTCTTCCACTTCGCGTCTTGAATCCTGTCTCTGCAGGAGAACCAGAGGTTAAAACAGGAGCTGCTGAAGTCCCAGACCAAAGTGGCCTGTCTGCAGAGTGAGATGGACTCACTGAAGACCGAGCTGACCGATCAAAGCATCAACTCTGAGCGGTGAGTTGATTGGGAGTTTTGCGTACTTGAGCGAGCTCTAAAGGCCAGACCTTCTTTGAGTCAGGTGTCTCATATTAAGTGGTGGATTTTTTATTTCCTCAAGGGAAAATAAAAAGGCATTGTTACATGAGACAACACACCGTCTTCTTTCCTCCACACACACACAGGTCGCTCTCACTGTGAACTCAGAAAGCCTAAACCTAGAATTAGTGATGACAAGAAGTTGCCAAGCTGGTTCTTTCCCAACCTTTTCCCCTCCTTATTTGCTAATTAACTTGAGAATAGTAAATATTTGCACCTGTGATCCAGACCGTACATTTTATTACATAAACGTCTGTGTTTTGCAAGAGTCATGTAATTCAATCTGGCCATGAGCTCTTTATCAAATGAGCTCAGCCGTGAGAAAAGCTGTTGCAGGACAGAGCCGTACAGAGAGATGGAGGGAGCCTCTTCCCTCGGTTGGCTGACAGTGCGTTCCCTCCCGAGGTTTTTTTTTTTTTTCTAAATTTTGTTTTGTCCCAGCTGATACAGGATATCCTGGAGAGACTTCACACACACAATAACTTCTTCAGAAGCGTTACTTAGCAACATAAGCAACAGAGCCACAGGCAGGGTAACTCCCCGCCCTCGTGGAACGGCTCATCATGTTGACAGTGTTGTTCCCTCCATCCTTTGAGCTGTCTGGTGCTCATTCATGAATCAGACGTGATGTCTTTCAGGGACAGAGGGAGGCCACCTTTGTCCTGGATATAAAAAGAAAAATGAAATGTTATATAAAAACACCAGCTTCGATTATTTTATCTGTTTGACTTCAGTGTTTATTTTATTTATACTGTCAGCTCCCCTTTGTGCACAAGCAAAAACAATCATTTGCATCCTCACTGCATGTGACACTGAAATTATTTTAATGTGATAAACTTCATATCAAAGTCAATAAGTGTTCCTGACTTTGTTTTGCTGCAGAGACGAGGAGCTGATGAAACACTTCTCTGATGAGCGAGACATCCTGGAGAGTCAGATTGAGATTCTGCAGTAAGTCGACGACGATAACAGACACACAAACACATATATACATGAAAAGAAATATATTTTTAAAAAAATAATAACATTATTTTTCTGTGCGTGGATAGGACAGCCAACAGAAAGCTCCACGACAGTAACGATGGTCTGAGGGCCACTCTGGAGAAGATCAAAAGGGTAAAGACGCGTTAATAAAACTAGTTACCAAATTACAGATTAAATTCATTTGGTCATACACTAAATGTGATACTGTGATGCTGCAACATGTTTAAAGAATGACAACATGTTTGAGAAGACACCAGACATTATAACAAAAGATAACAGTCAGTCTTTAAAGGCACTTTTGATATTATTTAAAGAATTTGCAGTCAGAAAAATAATCACTAGAGATCTACATTTGACATATTGTATGTTACAGTCTGGTAACGATGGAACACCAGGACAAACTAAGGACAGAAACAGAAGTAAAAGCATCTGTCACACGTCTCCGTACGCACTAATGGACAGGTAAGACCTACAAATGTATCTAGTTTATTTCTGTTTCTTGTAGGTTTTGCAGATAGGCAAATCTTGTGTTATTACTATTGTTATACCAATATATTTTGTTAATTAAATTGTTTTATTTTTATTTATTTCTATTAGTTTTTAAATCGTTTCTTTTTTTTATGTCCAACTGAGCAACTGTGACGAAGCAGTTTCCCTTGTGGATCACTAAAGTCTGTCTAAGTCTATAGAATCCATCTTTACATGTGTCATCTATCATCTATATCTGCACAAACGCAAAAAGTCTTCCACAAGTAGTTAATATCAAATTATGGCATATAATTTATATTTTTAGAAACACAGTTTGGTGAACTACTTTCAGTTCCAAAGCAGGTCATCTTCACCACGTTTCAACCATCTTCATCTCAGTTGCAAAAAGGATACGTTCACAGTGACACACACGTCACCCAGTTTTTTTTTTAACTTGAAATTGAAGATTAGTGGAAGTAAATGTTGAAAGTGTTTGTGAGGTATTTATTTAAGGTGTTGCACAAAACGTCAAGCTCTAACGTTTAGGGACAAAAGTTTTTTGTTTTCACGTGATAAAGTAGAGTTTGGAGAAGCACACTTCAGAAATAATGTGCTGTATCTGAAATTGTGGAGGAAGGGAATGAATTTGAGTAGTATATGACTGCACATACTACGTACCAGGACGGTGAGCAGGTTGTTTACAGGCTATAGCGAAACAAAAACACTTGAAGCAAGTTTAATGATTTTATTGTTTTTGTCTCCTCAGGTTCTGCCAGCGCATGGACGAGTACCCTCTGTACAGCCGCCGGCCCAGCTGTGACACCCTGGCCTTGGCCATGTGCGACCCGGGCCTGAGGCGCCGGCACAGCAGCGAGTGCGAGGAGGACAGCCTGCCCGAGATCTACGTCGACAGCGGCCTGTCGACGCTCAGGGGCTCGCACGGAGGCTACGACTCAGAGCACGAGGTCAAAGAAGAGGATGAGGAAGAGGAGGAGGAGGAGGAGGAGGAAGAGGAAGAGAGGGAGGAGAAGAAGAAAGAGGAGGAGGACAATAATGATAGCATGATGGGAGAGAGCTCTGACACTGAGGTGACATGCTAAT
The DNA here is from genome assembly GCA_005024645.1 of Planiliza haematocheilus. Lineage (NCBI taxonomy): Eukaryota > Metazoa > Chordata > Actinopteri > Mugiliformes > Mugilidae > Planiliza > Planiliza haematocheilus. The sequence continues at coordinate 2,730,878 of SRSE01001388.1, read as the reverse complement.
GAAGATCCTGATGTTTAGCAGGAAATGTTATAATTAGCACTAATCACAGCTAAGGCTGATGGGAAATTCTTAGGAGAAGTCAAGAGAATCAGATAACATGAACACTTATCCTCTCTACTCATGTCAGTCCATTTAATAGTTGGTGAGAGGTTTCAGGGTCATGTATACCGTGCAGATCTTTACCTTTAGTATTAATCTGTTACTGTGCGTCTCCATCACAGCCTGCAGAGACGCTGGACGGCGAATCAGCCTTCGGGTCAGACAGCAGCTCAGTTTTGGACTGGAAGCCGTCTGAATCGATTAGCGCCAGCACGCCGCCTGCCCCGACGATGAGGAAAGCCCTCAGTGCCATCAGCGTCCAGGTAAGACATAGAAGCTGTGAAAGAGGGGACGATATCATTTCTGTTCTAGTTTTTGCTGCTTTAGAGCGAGAGATCTCAAAATGTCAGACAAATGTTGTGTTACTGGTTAAACTACACATACTGTAAACTTACAGATACAGGGGAGCGCTTGGTGCTATATTTTCATTAAATGCTGCAGACGACTGGGCCCCAAAGGAAAAATGAAGGGATAGATTTTAATAATTGCGTTATTTCTACGTCCTCCGGATGACCTTAAGAAGAAACCATCACCGTGTTCTTTTCTCATAAAAATAAATACTGTGTTCACTGTAATCTGCAGCTGCTCCTGGGGCTTTTTTATGTATGAATCATCGCTGAATGAAGTCAGTCGTGAAGGTCAACTGGGGGACAACTGTGACTTAGTGGTTTGAGAAGTGGCTTTTTCGCTTGGCATGAAGTGCCCTTAAGCAAGGCACCCATGCCGCCTGAGCTCCATGGGTGCTGCATACATCTGCGTATGTGTGTATGGATGAGTCAAATAGAGTGAACTGATTTCCTGTGTTTTAACCTCATCTTCCTAAAAACACCTGCAGTACCCTACATCCATGCATGATCTGTCTGGGTTACCATTACTCATACTTCCATATATGGTCTGATACGAGTCAGTCCTGTCCTCCGTTTGATGCAGGTCTTCTATCGGTCACGGTCATACAGCTGTGTCCCTTTTTCCCTCTAACTACAGTTTGGTTACATGATTACATAGTGTTACAGCTATGGTATTAATTCAGTAGTTTGATTAAACCTCATTCATCCTGTTCATTTAATCAACATCAAATCATTTTTCTTATCAGAGACGCATGTGTAGACGCCTTCGTCGTCTTCCCTAATGTCAAACTCCATCTCTCTCTGCCACTCTGCAGAAAGAGGACAGTTCTGACCTGGGCTACATGACATCAGAGAAGGCTTTCAGGATCGTCTTAGCTGGAGACGCTGCTGTCGGGAAATCCAGCTTCCTGCTGCGTCTCTGCAAGAATGAGTTCAAACTTAACTCAGGCACTACTCTGGGTGAGATCAAACTCGCCTCTTTGATGATATGAAGTTAGATAATCAAGGCAAACACAACAGAAGTGTTGATAATAAATGCTTGGAAGTGTCAGCTGACTGATTAATTGTTTATTTCAATGCCATATTTAAATATTGTGCCAGGAGTTGCTGCTGATCCAGGATTGCGTCTCCTTTGTGTTTTCAGGAGTGGATTTCCAGATGAAGACACTGGTTGTTGATGGAGAGCCTGTTTTACTACAACTGTGGGACACTGCAGGACAAGAGAGGTGTGTGTTTATTCATGTCATTTTTATAAACCAGAGAGAGAGAGAGAGCGAAAGGTGGGATTAACCTTTTAATGTTTTTCTTGTGAAGCTGTTTGTGCAACAGTCTGCTGGATGTACTGTATTGATTTAATCACAACACACAACACTAAGCTAATGTTAAATTTGCTTAGACAAACTATTGTCTATGTGCGTTTCTGTCTCTCAGGTTTCGCAGTATTGCAAAGTCTTATTTCCGCCGGGCGGACGGTGTGTTGCTGCTGTACGACGTCACCTGTGAGAGGAGCTTCCTCAACGTCAGAGACTGGGTGGATATGATTGAGGTAACGCACTTCTCTCCTCTTCAAGATAATCTAGCAAGACAAAAAAAGTTCCAACATTTATGGCTACACTTCAGTGTGACTGTGATTTCCTGACAGCGTTTATCTTTCAAACTAAGCGACTTGTTTCTCTTTCTACATGCAGCCGAGATGTAAGTGTTTGCATGTAAAGCTTGTTTCAGGTGGTGTTGTGCTGTCTTGTGAGTTTTTCTTTGTCATGTGTGTTTTGTATTATTCAGTCATGTGTTATGCACCGTGTATACCCAAATAGTTTTTTTATTTATTTTTATTTTTGTTATCCCTCTTCTGAATTACATATTAATTGTCTTTTCCGATTGTTTGGCAGGATGTGTCCCGTGAAGATATTCCCATCATGCTCGTGGGTAATAAGTGTGATCTCAGAAAAGATACAGCTAACTGTGTTCCTACCAGCTACGGGGAGAAACTGGCCATGGTAATTACAAATAAAAACATCAGACATATCACTGACCATATTCAACTGTGAAGCATCTCCTTGCTCTCACGCTCGTTTAATCCAAATATTAATCCAAGTTAAAAACCCCCGTCTTTACCCAACAGACCTACAACACCCTGTTCTGTGAAGCTAGTGCCAAAGATGGCTCCAACATCCTGGAGGCCGTGCTACACCTGGCCAGGTGAGATCCAGATGTTTCAATCAGCTGAATGTGCCTGTGACTGTGGCGTGTGTGTAGGTATACTACTGAACATCAATGCATCCTAACGTAACAGCCCTGAATGAAATCTCAGCTTCATGAAGGTGATGGTATTCAGCATTAGTTTAAAATAGCTAAGAGAGCTGTTGATTTAACTTTGTTTTTGCTTCCAGTTTAACAGCACCACCAAGTACTTCCTGCAAAATGCTCACACAGTTCAGTTACCACACTCATGAAGTGAAATTTAGTCTTGTATTACGACGCATTTCTTTTCACTATTGAACCCAATGAACTGGCAAGTCAGTGAGTGCATGTGCTGAAAACTGCTGATTTCACGTTTTAAGTGCATTTGGTGCATTTGAGTTAGTTTTGCTTGTTCCAGACTAAATGTCTCAGTGATTAGTTTGACACATTCAGAAGAAGCTTTATTGTCGTTGTACAAGAATGCAACAAAATTTCATTTGGCAGCATCTCTTGCAGCAGCTTCATGTTGTAAAATGTTAAAAATGTGCACACGTGAAAGGTTTATTACCAGTATTAACAGTATAAATGTACTGTAGTGAAACCAAAGAAGTTGTTGCAAATAAATCATACCCTCTCATTTCTACAAACTTTCGCATCACATCTGTTGCTGCAGCTGTGATGAAATTAACCGACTGATGAAATGTAATTAGTGGCAAACAAACTTTCACGATGAAACTTTCTTTTCCGCCTCACAGGCAGGTGACAAAGCTGGCTACCTTTGACGATAAAAACCGTCACCAGACGCTGCCCAGTTTAGATGCTCCCAGGAAGAAACCGAACTTCTCCTGCTGCAACTGATCAAACTCATCCGAGATGGAGCTCCACGCCTGACGTCGTGTGACGTGAACGGATTAAAAATAAAGCAGGAACCTGGCAGGCAGCAACAGGAACAAATCAACATCATGAATAACATGGACTGATCGAGTAGACGAGAGACATGAGATTGCAACAGAATATCCGCAACTACGCTTCATTTCTTTTTCTGTTCAAGGAGATTTAAATATGATGGTGTGAGCCATAATTCCAGCCTCTGTATCTGTGAAATGTTTAAGTCCATGAAAGTTATGTTAACTTTTTATTATACTTATCTTTGTTAGATTTGATTTGATTTGTGCCGTGTTGTGAGGATAATGCAGGTGAGTCGTGAAAAGAGCTGTGGAGGTGAACGAGCAAATAAATGACAGAAGCAGAAAGTAGGTTGAGCGTATGAGAGAATAAGACAAATGGGAGGAGATTCTTATCTAGTTCTGCTGTAAACTGTGTCACTTACTGTATATAGTTACTTATAAGATCCGATATCTTCAGATTAGAGTTATTTAAAATGGCAGAGCTTAAATCAGTCAACGCTGAGCCTCGTCTTTGTTCATTGGTGCAATGTCACAGCTTCTTTATTAAAATACCACAACAGTGTTACATTTCTTGTCCTCGTGTTGAGGATGACCTGGTGTTATAGAATTTATATTTTTGGAACTGAACATATTGCAGATTATTTTATTTTCCACGTAGCTTAACCACGTTACCACATTAAGTACCTTAACTGAAGTTATTATCAAGTATGAGCAGTTAAAATGAGGTAAGCATGAAAGTGAGTGCATTCTCTTAAATGCATGGTTGTAATTCTGTTTAAGCTAGTGTGATCTCTGCAAATCGATGCTGTAAAGTGTGTTTTGTTTATATTTATCTCAGTAATAATAACTATGTGTCCGCTGAAGTCAGTACGCTTCAAATAAAAGGCTCGAACTGCATCCAAAACCCTAAGTTTATCTCAGAGTCTAAGGGTTTCTCTGCTCAAAGTAAGTTTACTTCAATATATACATAATGATAACTGTGTTGTACATAGACGTATAGGACCACTAATTTCTTTGAGGAGAGGCTGAAAGTACGATCACTCGTCTCCTCTCAACAGGTATCCAATCTTCTTTTACTGTAGATGTTTTCAGATGCTGCGTTGGAGAAACAAGTTAGTTTGAAGCATACGTCTCACCTGCATCTCTCTCTGTCCTTAATTTTCAGTTTGAAGGTGAAAAGTTCAGAACTTATGCATGAATGTTTTTACTAGCGTCGTACAAAGTGCAACTTAAATGTGTCTCTGTATTTAATGTTTCGTTCTTAATAAAACGATTTAAAACGCCACAACGGATTCATTCACACAGTTTGTTATGTGCTATGGCACAGTGGTGGGGTGGTTAGCACTGGCGCCTCACAGCAAGAAGGTTGTTGCCGACTGGGGCCTTTCTTCCGTGTGGAGTTTGCATGTTCTCCCTGTGTCTGTGTGGGTTCTCTCCGGGTACTCCAGCTTCCTCCCACCGTCCAAAGACATGCTCATTAGGTTAATTGGTGATTTTAAATTGGCTGTAAGTGTGAGTGTGATTGGTTGTCTGTCTCTCTGTGTTAGCCCTGTGATAGAGTGGAGACCTGTCCAGGGTTTACCCCGCCTCTCGCCCGATGACAGCTGGGATAGGCGCCAGCCCCACACCCGCGACCCTCCAGAAGACAAGCAGATATAGAAAATGAATGAATGTTATGAACCACGATGCATTAGCTCATTCAGGGTTATAGTTTAGAGCTTGTTAAGATATTTCAGTCACAGCCACACAACAACAACAACAACAACAAAACATGATTTGACAAAATCAGCTGTATAGAGTTTAGGTTAGCTTAGGTTTGTCTTTGTCAATGTCTAAATTGTGTGCAAGTACCTCAAAACTGCACTCAAATTTAGTCTTCCTCCACTATTACTGTACTGCTATTATTGTGAGACACATGGCCCTTGTGATATTAGATTTGGTCGTCTGTCTCTCCAGCTCATACTCCAGCAATCTGCGCCCCCATTAAGGGCACAAAGGAGAAGCCGAATCAATAAATCAGATAATTTCTCCTTAGTTGGTGCTCTAAAAGACCCTCCTGTTAGCCATACTCCCTGAGCGTCTGGAAGTGGCTGCGAGCATGAGTTGTTTGAATAACTGCAACATATGTCGGGGATTTTGCGCAGTGTGCGCGTGCATTGTGTTTGTGTGCTTAGATCTGGCACGAGTCCCTGTCTCCACCTCCCATCTGTTTACATTGTCATGTGCTTGATGAGGCGAGACCACTCATTTGTCAAACAACATGTGGGGTAGCGGAGGTGGGGATGCGGTGTGGGGAAGCAGCTGAGAACTGTGTGTGTGTGTGAGAGTGTGTGTTCATCGGTAAGAGGGGGATAATTAGATAAGGGGACTGTGCAGCAGAAAGGTTAATGGCAGTAATGAATATATTAATGTAGAGGAGACGGAGCAGGTTGCCTTTGCTGCTCTGCATCTGCAGGTTCAGAATATGTAACAACACAAAACCAATTCAGTCAATTATTCTTTGCAGGTTTGTCTAAATGGATTATTCTTTAAGCGTCATGCAGGTGATGTGAGGAGATGATTCACAGGCAAAGAAATTTAATTATGTTTCTGTTTATATCCTCATGATGCAGATGAAATCAATATCGATTTAAGCCTCACTTACTGTACAAAAAAATTAAAAAGACAAACCTACTCTAGTGTAAATGAATCCTCCCTTTCTGACTTAAAGCTTCTACATGTATACACACAAATCAATGTAAAATCTCGACACATGACACATCCTTTAAACCTGATCAGCACAGAAACACACACTCAGAGGCTGCTCCTGGGAGGCGTTTGCTGACGGAGGGAGTGGTGTGTCACCATCTGGAAAGGTCAGGGGTCGGATAACGGGACCACTGGTCACTCTGACGACATCTGGGACGGCAGACTGTCTGTCCAAATCCACATCCATGTCAGACGCACACACACATACACACACACACACAGTCTGATGCACGCAATGGATGTCATGTAGTTTGTCATGTCTGGTTCTGACAATTTCAAAAGACACAGCCTGTTCAGAAATGTCAAGCAGTCTGGCTCGTTTGTGTGTGTGTGGTCTTGTTTTAATAAGCTGTCGGGGGAGGGGAAGGCAGTGTTTCATGGAGTACTAACATCGTGGGGCAGTTTCGTTGCTGTGGGGCCCTTTTGTAAGATGTGACTGCTGTGATCGCTTGGTTGTGGTTTACATCTGTGTGTGCTGTACCTCTTGTGCAGGCAAGAGGGCAGCAGCAGCCTTCTATAGTACACCGCAGGCTTGTTGTGTTGTGCTGTTATACTGAGCATTTAGAGCTGGTGCGTCTCAGTTAGTAGTTACTAGAACCTGACACACTGAGGTTTAAATATACTGCTTTCTACGCAATTGATTTGCTGAAAGATAATCCCAAATATTACAATTTAATAGTTTGTGGTGTTTCATATTTAGAGAGAAAGTGAGTTTTCTCTCTAATAGAGTAGAAAATAAAATGTCACTTTTTTGTGTTTTATAATTAGCCCTCCAATATCATATGTGTTAAATATCATCTTCCAGCAAAACATAAAACCTGGTGTGTAAAACTGCAGTGAAAGTCCAAATGACTCAGTAGAAATTAATCCCATGAGACCTGCGCTCAATGAAACTCCAATGGGAGACATTTATATGTATGGGATTCAGTCTAAAGACGGAAGAGACGCAGCTCGCTGCTTATCTGAGTGACCACTTAGCTCTGTGGAAGGACGAGCAGGGATTAGTAGCCGTTTTATAATGTGTGTTAATCTGACAGATTAGCTTGATCAGGTTAATCTGAGAATGTCTGTGCGTATATCTTGGTATTACGCAAACAGGTGTTTCCTCGTTTAAATTTAAATAAATGCTCGCTGTTAAGATTCAAAGTCGACATGTCACAGCACATTGGCGGGGGACACTCGACAAACCGAATCCTCCTCAGACGCCAGACACCGGTACTCCTGCGCGAGGCGGTAATCCCGGCTGGAATCTGAAAATGACTTTTTAACTGCTGAAGATTTGATTCCAAAGTGCTGCGAGCAGATCGTGCCCATTTGCATTTATCAGTTGAACCCACTGGCGGTCCATTGACATCTGTATGCGAGTGGGTGTCTGCACACAAAGCAGGCTCCCACTGACATAATGACCCACACAACAATATAGAGATCCCATCTAACAGCAATGACATATTGACTGGACTCGTCACACACGGGCGCCACTGTTATCGACATGTTGCTCACACGGTAATGTAACCTAGATCTGGTTCAGGGCAGCTGCCATGTAGTTTCTTCTATTTCTCAGCTGTAGGTAAGCATTAGTAGAGGTGAAGCTGCTGTCGGAATACATATACATACTGTATATATAGTATATATACAGAGAAAATTGGAGATTTTAGCTAATTTACTGGGAGCTTTTTCCACTTCTGTATTGATACACATTCAATATATTAGTCAGTATTTACAGCAGCATGCTGATGTTTGCAGGACGGACTCAGCAACACACTGATTTAAATGTTTTAAGTCACTTTGTCTTCCAAAAAAAGACACGCAAAGACTCTCTCTGCTTTGTTTTTACTCCTCTCTCATCATCATTGTGTGTAAGAGCTCAGCTCTGGCTACATTTGCATTTTACTTTGATTGCATCTTACAAATGAGGGTTTTGGCACAGTGAAACAGTAATGGTGCCAAGTTTGTCTGTGATCATTTGTTCATGCTTTAGGGTGAAACTCAAACACACAACACAATCACATTCTCTCTTTTGGATTATGCCGTGCCAGCAGTAAAACAAACAACAGAAACAGGGTTAGTAATAATGAAGAGACGTGTGGATTAACTCTCTTGTAATCCAAGAATTTGCGGTGTGTGTGTGTTACATGAAGACACCTGATGGTCTGGCGTCCTCCAGTTTGTCTTTAATCAATTACACAAAAACAAGGAGCATTAGCTTATACACACATGCATGCACATGCGCAGAGACAGACAGACAGACACACACGCAAATAATAAAACACACAGACCTAGACACACACACACACAAAACACACTTATCAAGTGATTAACTGTCAAACGGCGCAGCCAGAGTTCAGCAAAGGTCAGAGTTGATTTACATAGACAGATGGAGAGCCCTATCAGTGTATGTGTTTGCATGGTTGTGTGTGTGTGTGTGTGTGTGTGTGTGTGTGTGCATGTGTCTCCCAACCCCCTTCACTTACTGAGTCCCACACACACACACACAAACACACACTCCCCTGTGGCGCTGCTCCATGCAACTAGTTCATGTTACCATGGAGATGATGAGCTTGCTGTACATCATCATGATGGGGTCATGGCACAGTTAAAGGTCAGAGGTCGTGAGTGGCATGGTGTGGGGTGTGTTTGAGTAGCTCAGTGTATCAGTATGACTGTCCTGAGGGGGAAATCTTGCAATGTGAGAACATTTTGTGGTCAGTCGTCCAAAAAAATAAAAAAAAAGCAGTTAGAAGCCATTTACATGCCAGAGGTTCAGTTAAAGATTGTATTTTTGTGTTAAATTAAGTGGAATTAACTGGTAGAAAGCATCCATCCATCCAAGCATCTATGAGAGTTTATTTAATTGGACTGCAGCTTTGAGACGGTGTCCATATGTTTCACGTTCCAAAACAAAACATTTAAAGCTGCCTTATCTAATTTCACACAACCGCCACAATGTAGAATTAGCATTTCATAAATTTCTAGTGAGTATATTTAACTAATAACTCAAAGGAAAGTTTCAGTTTCCACTGCTTGGCTCCTATTCTAGGTATTTCGACCACTTATAATTTATGATGCCAACTACTGAGATCAAAACAATATCAACTGAGATGAAAAAATGAGACCCCTGTCCGCATATGAAGTGGTTCATCTATGGCTTTGTAGCTACGAGTCGGTACACCCGCCGACAGTGGGGGGCAAACGGGTCTGCTGTCCCGGGCCCAGGATAGAGGGGGGGCCCAGAACTATCTCGTCTTGGACCCAGGCAAGACTGTCAGCTGGCCTGCGAGTCTGCCTCTAGTTTATTTCCCATCGTTTCACACTGAAACAAACAGAATACAGAAGCATTGCTAGTGTGCGGAGGAAGCTAGCTCTTCTTGCCTTCAGTGTGGGTCCACCCTGTGCTCTAAGCCCAGTATCACCATGGTAAATTTAATGGTATGAACCAGACTGTATGTTTCTCTTTTTGGTCTTTGCCTCAGTGGTTTTCTCCCAGAATCCCAGAATTTCACGTTGCTGTCCAGCACGGTAAGATACACAATCAAATAAGTCGTAAACAAGCTAACGTAGCCAGACAAGCAAATCCACTGAGTGTGCACATTCAGAATAATTTCCTGTTTTTGCCTTATTTTTCTTTTGCAAATAGACGTGGTTAGCATGCTGTCAGGTTCGTTTCATTTTTCTGAGATTTTTTTTCTATGCTGTGTTTAGCAGATTTCAGAATCCTTTAAATCTGTTAGCGTCTGTCGTTCATTCACAGTTTATGGTCACTACTGTCAACTTTCTGTTGTTGTTCATTTATCTTTGAGCCTCCACAACACGCTGCTGCTGCCAGTGTTAGCATATTTTTGTGCTTTCAAGGATTATAAAGTATTTTGAGCTACATTTAGTCCTTCCTTCTCTTATTGTTTTTGTTGGCCTCATATCGTAAGCCTGTACTGTAACCTCTAATGTCAGTGCCGTACATGACTTGTCAGTGTTTCTCTTTTCCAGCATGAGCATCTTTTCTATCCGAGAGAGAGAGAGAGAGAGAGGGAGCAGAAAGCAAGAGAGGGAAAGAGAGATAAATGCTGCTGTCGTGCTGTGCAGTGCGCTCCGTCACTTTGATAAATCTCACAGCGAGCTGACGACACCTGCTGACAGCACACTAAAACCTGATTGGCTGGAACAGCTCCAGGTCAGGGGGATGCTAATGGATATGATGTGGACAACAAATCGCACACAGCAATGCAGAGACACGCACGCAAGTCCACGCATGAAGAAATAGGTCACACGCACACATATGAAGAATATACCCCCCGCCCCACACACACACACACACATATACGGTGTAAAGGCACACAGTTGCCTCCGTCTGACTTTGTGTATATCATTAGCAGGGCAATTACAGCTAATGATAGAGAGCCACCACTCTGACTCACCTGATAATTAATTAGCTCATTTGCTGTTATTTCACTATTTTCACTTAAACGCTTCCTGCCAGACAATTAGTCTGGAAATAATGAATCCAGGAAGCAACACCGTTCACTTAAACATGAGCATTTGCATATACTTGATACACATGTCAAGCACGTAATCTGAGCACTTCATGCCATAACACCCACAAACAGACGCCACGCTCTCCTCTGATCTCTGTTTGATTTGTGTTTTATCATGTAGGTCAGGAAGGCGCTGGATGTTCCCCCACTCGAATCCCCCGTCTCTGCTGTCTTTTTGCGCTCCTTTTGAGCATCACAGCCCGGTCACCGAGCGTTGAGAGTGATTTGATTTCATTCTGATCGTAACTCGATTTGACAGAAATCGCTGCAGACGGAGAGGGAGCACGTATGAACAGAGAGAATACAGCATGAGTGAAACATCAGTGAGAGTGGAGAGGAGACAGAGAACGTCACGGCGTTGCTGGGGTGGGGTGGGGTGGGATGGGGAGCGGGGAGCGGGTGGGATGATGAAACACAGTTGCAGTCTGACCTTTGAAGAGCCGGTGGAAAATGTAGGGACAACTTCAAAAGAGCACCATGAAATATACAACACACCAATGCCGCCGTCGCCCTGAAAACCTCGTACCTCCAGGTGTGCTGTTTTTCGGCTGGCTGTTTTCCGCTTGGGCTCACCTTTGATATTTTCCTCCACAGGTCAGATAAGCAGTACCTCAGAAGCCTCTGTGAAACACGAGCTGCTGGGACACAGATTGTTGTCCCCCCCACCCCCTCGTATCTCCTGAACTTTGGCTTTCTGCAGGCCGAAGGTTTTTATGTGTTGCCAGTGAATGAGACGCAGTTCGTCTTTGTCTACCTTTAAACCCATCTCTCCCTCCATCTTTTTCCATGCTTCACATCTTTCACTTGCCCTATCTGCTCTTACCGTCCGCCCCTCCGTGTGTGTTTGTGTGTGTGGATGTCCGTTCTCTTGATCTGTCCATCCATCTATCTGTCTCTCTCTATCTCGCTTTCTTTCCATGCGTGTGGGTGTCTGGTTGATGCAGATGAGACAGTGATACATGATTTGCTGCGAGTCTTTCTGTCAGAGGACATCAGATCATCAATGACGCACACTCACAGGCACACACACACACACACACACACATATATATATATACACATGGCGTCTGAGGAGATAAGGGAGTCTTTGAAGGTGGAAATTAGTTTTGGCGCCTGGCTGCTCCTGTCTTGCAGGTCATGTGACTAAATCCTCCAGTCACACCAACATAAACTGATAAGACAGCTACTCTGTGTGCGTGTGTTTGTGTGCGTGAGTCCCGCTCTCTCTGTGACTGTGCACATTTACCTGAGTGCATGCACTCAGTGTGTGTGTGTGTGTGTGTTTATAGAATCCATTTATCCAGTGTGCATCTCTTGTGGCAGGGCGAGGTAATTGGCGGCAGATAAACAGCGCTTAACACACACACACACATACACACACACAGTAATCAGAGGGGATTTACAATGTGTAGTTTGGAGCCTAATTGCTCTTCAGGTCCCTATGAGAGTGCTGCCAAAGCCATTAGCCGCTGCTGTTCTCAGAGTATTCAGTGTGTGTCACTTGAGTGTGTGTGTTTGGTCTCTTGAAAATGAGCGTGCGCATCACTTCAGTGTATTTCTGCGTGTACGTGTGTGTGTGTGTGTGTTTGTGCACGCGCTTGTTCTTCTAGTGTGTAAACCCTTATTTGCTTCTCATTGGCGTGCGCGTGCACATAGCTTTAGTGTTTTTCTCAGGGACTTGGCTCCCCTCCAAGCCTGAAGAGCTAATTGGAATTAGAATAACATTCCTCAAAGGCCGCTCGTTTAGTGCCGGAGCTGAGTGCTAACGACAGAGTAGTGGGTGAGGGAGAGGCGGGAGTGAGCACCCTAACGATCTGCGCTAACAATGTTTTATTCTGATTTTTAATGAGGGGTAATCACTCAGCTGGAGAAGAAGAGGAGCGGTGGGGAGAAAAAAAACAAAACAAGAAAGTTAAGAGAGGGATAGAGGGATGGAGGGGGTGGAGAGAAGAGAGGAAGAGAAGTGAGGAGGAAACAGTAATTATCTCCTCTCCGAGCTGTGATTCACAGCCCGTCTTGCAGTCTCTCCCGGGGAAATTAGAGTTGCACACGAGCTGCCTTTATTTGGAGTCAGTGCTACCTGACAGCACCGTGATAACAAAAGAGAAGCCTTGCCGCCGCTGGAGCGTCAAAACAGCCACCACTACCTGCACGACAAGTGTTTTAAGTATTCACATGTAGGTTTCTAGGCCGCCATGTAAATCCAAATGTTTCCACGATCAATGAAAAGTTACTGCACGGAGATATTTCCTTAACGCGGAACTATAAGAGAAGTCCTCCTTGGAAGCTGCTTGGCAAAGGGCTGGAGTTTTCACAAAACACATGGCAGATGAACCATTAAATTAACCGAAAAATCTGATGTCATTGGGCGAGAGGCGGAGTACACTTTGGACAGGTCTCCAGTCTATCACAGGGCTAACACAGAGAGACAGACAACCATTCACACTCAGCCTATACAGCCAATTAAGAGTCACCTAATGAGCACGTCTTTGCACGGTGCGAGGAAGCCGGAGTACTTGGAGAAAACCCACGCAGGGAGAACATGCGAACTCCTGATTGAGATCAATTATTAAATTATGCCATTGATTAGACAAAAGATGTTTGCCAGAACCAGGTATTATTTCATGACCTTGTCACCTCACAGATCTCACAGCAACATAGCCGAGGTAAATCTTTCCTGTTATTCCTGTTATTGTACATTTGAGTCCAAGTGTGAACAGGGCACGTAATTGTCTGGAGAATTCGTGGCAGGGAAGATGTGCATCATGACCTGACCTCCACGCGACTCCCCTCACCCAAACTGAACAGATTTTTTCCAGTAGTGACACTGTGTCTGACACACAATGCTCCTGATTATCTGGATATTGTCCAGAGTTCCTACAGTGATAATTGTAGACTGTGCAAAGCTCCTACGGGCTGTAGTTGATTTTGTAAAGGAAAACTGGCTCTTAGAGGAAATTACTTCTGCTGCCTGATTCTTCAAAGGATGAAGAAGGCTTTGGTACCTGCTGTTGCACATGTACTATCAGAGCTTCTTCAGGTCCATCTAAACAGTCTGCGGTGGTCAAGACTGCACAATGGGATGTTAGCATTTACAAAAAAGGGCAACAAATCTACTGAATTGAATTATTTCTGTAGAAAATGCTGGTTTGCACACAATCATGAACAAGATTCATAGTTCTGCAAGATATGCTTTTACACGTTGGAGCCTAGGCATAGAGACACCAATAATAGCTAATATCTGCACAAGTATGGTGCATAACAACAGCCCAAAATGTTCTCATGATGTTCTACACATCCATCTAGTGTTACATCTTGTGGTCACAGGACTCTACGGCTGCATTTCTACACACAAGTATGATTTACTTCTTCAACGTATTTAGAGCGGGAGAAGGGCACCTTGTCGTCTTTCCTGAATCTGCTCCGACGTAGTGGTTAGAGAAGCAGCTTTGGGACCTGTGAGGTTACTGGTCCACGGTTCTGTGCACCTAAAAAAAACAAAAAACTACACCTGGCATGGCTGCTCACTGCTCCAGGTGTGCTCAAGAACCAAGTCCTTGTATGAGTGTACATAATAAATAAAGCTGATTGGATTTGTACATTTTGGATGCTATGTCTCTGCTCGTACTATGTTTTCAATTATTGTCCTGTGTTATTTTTAATCCTGCTTAGCGAAGACGATTTCCAACAATATGAGCAGCAGACCACCTTGTTAATTAAGCAATCTGTGTGAACTTGTTTTCTAAATGACTGTTGAGTGTTTTATTTGTTTCTCCATACATGCACTCTCACAACAAGATAGCATAGCGACTAAAGCATGATTAAACTCCTTTTGTGGTTATGTGTCACTTAGTTTAGATGATCACACTGACCCAAAGCATGTAACAAAGCACGTTTGCTGTGTTTTCCCACAAAATAAATCACAGCCCTTCAAATCTGGCCAATAGACTGGATCAGCCACTCTTAGGACCATAAGCCATTGAGCTATTAGGCTTTTTAAACCCAGAATCCCACCAGGACGCCATCAAAACCAACAGTTAAGCCCCCCCTTATCAATATATTGTAAACTCGTCAGATTTTTCACTCGGTGCAGCCGAGTGTTAATCGATACGGACCACAGGGGCGCTGGGGGGGAGAGAATAGGCCGAGTGATAAGAAAGGAACGGAATCAGATTTGCAAAACGGAGGGCGAGAATGAGAGAAGCACTAAAAGACAAAAGAGGGAGGACGGACAAGGAGAGAGAAAAGGAGAGATGTGCGGAGGCAGGAGGGAGAGAGATGGAGTGATATGGCATGCAGCAGTAGTGGAGTGTGAAACAGATGCTGCTCAGTGGAGAGTGAGAGGCCAATGGAGCTTGTAGAACGCTTAGAAAGGGCAGAGGCTGAATCGATTCACACACACACACACACACATTAATCTACACTACATCTGCCTGCGTGTGTGTGTGTGTGTTTGTGCGAAGTGGGAGGAGTGGGTGCGAGGCAGAGTGAAAAATGGAGGAGAGAGGAGGGAGGAGGCGAGCCCGGTGAGTGATAGTGGCAGGGGAGAGATAGAGGTGGAGATGGATCAGGAGCGAGATAGAGGCTGATTATCGCTGAGCACTGACAGAGTAAAGGCCCCGTGGGTGTGTTACTTATAGACACACATTTACACACACACCAACACTCGCGGGGTCTTCGAGTAAACACATGAACACACTCGCCCACAAAGTGATGGAGAAGGAGCTGCTAGAGTGTAATACAGTTAAACCCCCATTTCCACCAGCATCATGACTGAATGCCTGAACTCCCTCTCTTTACCTCCCCCCTCATCCTCCCACCTCGTCCTAAAAGCTTTTTTTTTTTTCGCTGCCACCCCACCCCTCACCTCCATCGCATCACCCAGGTTTATACTCAGTCTCCATCTATCTTCAGCGCCCCCCCCCCCCCCCCCCTTCACCTTTTCCTCAAACCCTCTCCGTCTTTGTTTTTTTTCTCCTCCTTCCTCTCCTCCTCCTTCTCTTCCCATCTCTCCCCCACTTCTCTTCTGCCTACTTTATCATAGCTTCTCTCCACATGAGGGGATTCTCTGGACCCTCGGAGCAGAAAATGGAGGCCAGTGGAGAGTAACTGCAAGAGATAAAAAAAAAAAAAAAAGCAAATCACACTGGCAAATATGTTGCAAGGACAGACATGTGCACACAGACATGTATACAGACAAAA
This sequence comes from Planiliza haematocheilus, assembly GCA_005024645.1. NCBI lineage: Eukaryota > Metazoa > Chordata > Actinopteri > Mugiliformes > Mugilidae > Planiliza > Planiliza haematocheilus. The sequence continues at coordinate 2,714,867 of SRSE01001388.1, read as the reverse complement.
AAAAAATTAAATGACAAACTCAAAGTTTAAGTGAGTTAGTCTCTTTTCTTCTCACCATCATCATCTCTCTCATGGTCTCCGTTAAAATTCAGTACATTTTTGATTTAGTCTGTTTATTGATAGATGTTTATTAGTCTTACTTTTATTTCTTTTTAGTCATTTCTTGATAGTTTGGACAACAAAATTCATTGCATTTTTGTCAACTTTGAAACTATTACATCTATTAAAACTGCAACTAACAACGTTATTTTTGTATATGTGTTTTTTTCTCACGTTAGCTGATTTAGGTTATACACTACGTGGCAGACATTTGAATCCAGATAACAGGCTGTATCGACACTACACTCTCCAGAGTTGGATGTCAGCCTGCTGCGCTGCACTTGCTAATTTATACAGCTGGATGATACATTGTGGGTCGATAAAAGAGGTAGCATAGCTAATGTAAAAATACTAAACCCTTTTCTTTGGCTGTTGTGGAAAAACAGCATTTGTTTTCTAAAAGAACTTCAAATTAAAGGCAATAAACGCAGACGTTCAAAAGTAAAGCACAATGGGTGAACACATATTTCTGACATAACTTGTCTGCCGGTCCATTCGAGGGGACGGTGCTTCAAGTACAAACTTGAGGTAAAGTCATTAAGCACGTACACTTCTTAAACAATAAATTGCAAGTTTGCAACCTGAATGGTCTACTGTGTTAGCTTACATAAGCGTCTGCATTACACAAGAGGAATTCATTCCAGGAACTACTTTTATGAACCATGAATCAGAACGCTAATAAACACTATACTGTGCGCTGTATAAATATGTGTCAGCGCTGATGCCTCACAGCAAGAAGCTTCTGCGTTTGAATCCAGGCTGAATGAGGCCTTTCTGCTGTTTCTCCGTGTGAAGCCACTCCAACTTCCTCCCACCGTCCAAAGACATGCTTGTTAGGTTAATAATTGGTGATTCTAATTGGCTGTAGGTGTGAGGGTGAATGGTTGTCTGTCTCTCTGTGTTAGCCCTGTGATGGACTGACAACCTGTCCACGGTGTACTCCACCCCAATTACAGCTGGGATAGGCTCCAGCCCTGCCCCTGCGACCCTCCAGAGAACAAGCAGTTACAGAAGATGAATGAATGAATGAAAACGCAAGTAGAGGTCAATAACTTTCTATAGTGCAAAACAGCAACTTGAAACTTCATAGTTAGCTTACTTACTGTGATGGAGGCTGTATAAATAGCAGCGTGATACGCACTGAAATGAGCCTATTCCTTCCACTTCATTCAAAGCCACAGGGCTTGCAGTTGCTTGCTAGTTTTGGTTGACTACTGTCAACTACTTGTAATACGCCTATGCCTGAAGTCCCAGAAGAAGAAGAAGAAGAAGAAGAGCTGCCTGAGATTAGATTGAAAATGTGAGACCAGGCTCAGAGAGTTAGTAAGTAAGCTTCATTTAACATCACCCAGGAAATCGTACAGATGAATGAACAATGTCAGAAATGAGTTGAGAAGTGATAAAATGCTGCTCTTCTTCATAGAAGATGATTTCACCAAAAAGCAGCTGATTTTGTAATTATTCAGTCATCAAAATGAGTGTTTTACCGGCAATAAATTTCCTTCACATCATGAAACGTAATCTGAAAACACCAGACTGAACTGAGCGTTAAATGTCTAAAAAGTACATAGTTACGATGGAGTGACTGGAATGGGACATGTTTCTAGACGTGTAGCCTCCATCTACTTTTGTTTTGACTTTCTCTTCCTCTTCATAATTACTGCACCCAGAGATTGATGAAATACATGGATGATGTTTCACAGTCTGACAAAAAGGACAGGATGGGGGACAAACAGAGTTTTATCACAAGAAGAGGATTATGGAAATCAGGACGTGATCTGTGGTGCGGTAATCCTTGCAGCAGCGAGCAATCCCATAAAAAAGTGTTAGTGAGATTAACCAGAAGATTAGCCACGTAGCCACGCACATATTTAACTGATTAAAACCCTTGAAAATTCAGACTCTGGGGAGGACCCGCACCGTTTAGGATCTGCATTCACAGTTTCTTCTGCATAATTAAGGAAAATCTAGTGCGTTGCCCTCTGAGCGTGTGTGTGTGTGAGTGTGTCATCACAGAGCCAAGGATAAAAAGAATAAAGATAGGGGATTAGTATGACTCGGATAGTGATAGAGGAGTTTTAATTTCCTTTGTATCCTGATGATTGATGAGAAAGTTTCTTATTCCTTTTTCCAATCTGTTGTTGGAGATCAAACGCTGAAGACGGACGGAAAAGCAGGAGTGAGACACACAGCTTGTGTGTGTTCAATTGCTCGCAGTTGGGATTAGTCGGAATGATTCACGGTGAAGGTAATCAATGTCTCTGATCAGCAGACCCTAGTTTATAGCTATCGACTGGCTGATCGATACATGATGAGCTTTCTGTCCTCGGGGCGGAAAACGGTCCTGGAGCCGTGTGTCTAAAAACAGCTCGCCAATTTTCTGATCAGTTCCACCAAAAGTGGGTGAGACAAGGCAATGAATGTCAGGACACACACATACACTCACAAACACACAAAAAAACAAGCTCAGTTAGGCTCATAAATCACAGGTATTGATGGAAGTTATTTTGGTGTATGCGGCAGGATGAACACGAGAAATGAACAGTAGATCAAGTCAATGAGAAGATAGCACATTAAGTGCACCTTTAGAAGAAAAGTAATGCACATACACAGATGAGACAAAATAGGGAGAGCAGAACACAGTCAAAAAATACAACTGATCAAAACTAAATGCAACTGCTTTATTTCATTCAAATACAGAAAACAGGTCAAACTAATCATGAGTGTGTCTGTGAAAATGGTAAAGACGTTCTGATTCCTGAGAATCCCCGACACAGGTGTCAGTGTGTTTTCATTTGTTTTCTAATAATAAGGTCGATAGTTAATTGTCAAAGTGTTAATTCGCTGATGTTGCTTGTCTTGGCAGCTTTGTAGTTGTTTGTTATCGCTTTCCTCTCCTGTTTTGCGGTTAATTATGAGGCTTAGCCGTTTTTAGGCGGAGGCGGGGTACACCCTGGACAGGTCGCGAGTCTATCGTGGGCCTAACACACTCACGGCCTCTTCATGTTCCTCGTGCTCAGCTATAGACACTGAGCTCTGGCTGCAACAGCGAATAAATTCAAATAAATCCAAATCAGTACCATATTGTGAATGTTGTGTGAAAGGTGAACCTGAATTGAATTGGTAATAGCATACGAACTATACGTGAGATCTGAGTTAGCTAAAAGACAAAGATTCCAGTACAGTTTCACCTGAGTCGTCTTTGACTGCTTAAAGTCAAATTCTCAACCACACAGAACCTCTTTGCTGACAAATCTTTGCAAACACATCATAAATGATGACAGGTTTAAACCCCTTTCACCCCGAGGGAAACATTTTGACAAAAGGAACCTTTGATTAACTGTAACTCTGCAGGAAGATGTCAGCCGCACTTTGCTTCTTGACAGGAAAATATGATGCAGTGTTCTCTGAGTAAATGAGGCTTGTTCAGGATGTAGTTCTTAATTAAGACCTTGTCACATTTCAGCAGCTGCAGCTTCTCTGGGAGGAGGTTGGTGTTTAGCTGCCGTTGATGTGGGTTACTTTCTCTTTCTTTTTCTTTTTTTTCAATAACTCAGACCGACAGTCAGCTTCAGGTGAAGATACGTGTTAAAGATGGAAAGGCCTCACTCGCTCGTACACACACACGCGTGCGCTAAGAAAGCATGCACACACCTTTATCTCTGTCCTATTGAATAACTCTCTGATGCTTTCCATATTCCATGCGAGGGATTATTACAGCTTACCCACAATCCCCAGCAGCTGATTATCCTGCGTGTTGACAGGACAGAGTTGTACTATCGGCCTTGTGCAGCAGTTAGCTGTGTGTGTGTGTGACAGAGAGAGAGAGAGAAAAAACATATTGTATTTAATGTTCGCTTTTTGTGTTTGAGAGAAAAGTAGAGATTTACTCTGAAAGAGTCTGAGAAAAGAAAGAGGAAGGAAAGCATTTTATTCTTGTGTGTGGCTTGTGCATGTGCAAACGAGCAAGAGGGAACGGAAAAGACTTTGTGTGTGTGTGTCTGTGTGTGTGTGTGTGTGTGTGCGGGTGTGCGAGTGTGCGACCAGGCAGGTGTTTGTGGCTGATACCTGCAGCTCCAGCAGTGCTGATCACCTCAGCATGGTACCTCACCTTGGGAGGGAGACAGCTCTAAGCTCATTAGCACACACACACTTGCGTGCAGAAACGCACACAAATGCGTGCGCACACACACACACACACACACACACAGAGAGACACACACACACACACAGAGAGACACACACAAACACACAGACAGCTACTAGGGGAGACTGGGGCAAAAAATAGGAGGAAGAGGAAAGAGCAAATAAGCTCAGGGGAGACAGAGGAGAGGAAAGCGGAGTACATTTCCTGATTTCCTGAGATTAGGAGAGGAGAGGAGAGGAGAGGAGAGGAGAGGAGAGGAGAGGAGAGGAGAGGAGAGGAGAGGAGAGGAGAGGAGAGGAGCAGAGAGCAAATCGCTTTACTTCATAAAAGACAACCAGGGACTTGTGGAAAACAAAGAGAAAGATGAGGGAAGTGGGGGAGCACGTGACATGCGAGGATTAAAAGAGAAAAGAAATAATAAAAGCAAAAAGCATCTTGATAGACAAAGGCCGAGAAACTAGAGCGAGGGGAGGACTAGAGAAAGGAGGAGAACAGAGGAGGAGGAGGAGGCTTGAAGACGGCATAACAGGATGTAATGGTTTTAAAGGCCTGCTTTTATACACGCTGGCAGCAGCTGCACTCTCGTTATCCCCTGCTCAGATTTGCATGAGTTCAATTTAATCTGGGTGTACTGTAGCTTGCCTTCCCCCTGCTGCTCTGTACTGTATGTATGCGATGCGTTCAAAGTCAGTGGAGAAAATGCACGCAGCATCAGAACCACGCAAAATCTGATCGGCATTCTGATGCACGACACGTCCCTGAGCTCTGACCCGACGTGACAGGGCGCCCTGTATCGTTTAGGAAGGTGAAGCTGCAATAGCCAGTTATTAGAAGTTACCAGCTAAAGACCAAGGACTTAGATACCAAAACAGAGTTAAAGGACGAAGCTAATGCTATTATTGCTGCGAGTATGTTGGGAGAGTAATGCACACGTCTGACATAAGTTTAAACACAAGCTCACGTGTTCCATTTGAAAGCAGCATAATATGTGTTTACAACATGTTCTGTTTTATTAACATGTATACCGATCAGACACAACATTATGACCACCTTCTTAATATTGCGTGTGCCTCCAAAGTAGTTGTGACGACATGGTCCTCCTGAGGGTGTCCTGTGGTGTCTGGCAACAGCATGTTGCTAGTGGGGGGCCTTTGGGTCCTATGGGTTGAGGGGAGGGGACAATGTGAATCAGGCTTGATCCACAGGTACTTGGCATCTAGTGAATTTGGAGTGAGTTTGTTTGAGTTGTTCCTAAACTGTTTTTGTGTGCGTCTGTGTCAGGCTGCATCCTGCTGGGGATGGCTTTGAGGTGGGGGTGCATGGTCTGGTCTAGGTGGGTGCTACATGTCTAAGTATCATCCACATGAATGCCAGGTCCAAAAGTTTCCCAGCAGGACATTGTATTGTCACAAGATGCTCAATGTTATTTACTTCTCCTGTCAGTGTTTTTAATGTTGTGGCTGATCTGTGTATAATATTAATTATATTACGATGAGCTGTTAAAATTCATTGCATTGTTATTTTAGCTCAGTATTTTCCCCATTCTTTAATATTTACTTTGACTCAAACTACGTCTTTCTTGAGGGAGCCTGACATATGACCCTCTCTCACGTCCCGAACTGGTCCCCATAAACGCGGAAACCCATCTGTACACGCTCACACCCATACTGTACACATGAGCCGAGCAGTAGGAAGAGAGCACCTTTTTTGTGTGGCGTTGAGATAAATAGGATTAGGGATTTGGGAGATTTAGGAGGAATAATCCGTCTGTGTATCGGAGAGAGGCAGCAGCGGTGATGATCAAAAGAGAACGCTGTGACTCAGAGCTCAGAAATCTCTGGATAGACTGAAAACTTGGAGTGACATTTTCTACATTTTTTATTTTTTATTTTTTCCCCTCCAAGGATCATCTTTCATTTTGCCACTGTGACTGCTGTAATTGCCACATAATCACCTCGTACTGTACAACGCTGACGCATTTGTGCGTTTGTGTGTTTGTGCAAGCCAGGGATAGACGGAGAATTATACATTCACAGTAATTAATCAGATTTACAGTTTACATCAGGGGACCGAGAGAGAGCGAGTTAGTCTGTTTGTTGTTGGTGTTAGTATTAAGCAGGGGATTGGACTTAGTTGTTTAACACACAGTTGATTTGAACAGCTGCTCTGCTCTGCTGCTATCTATCCATATCAATACAACATAGGCTAAAAAAAAAAACTCACAAAACTCTGCACGCCACTAACTTCTCCTCTCTCTACAAGCTGATTGGTTGAGTGGACCACCCAACGGCTTTATTCAACATCTACTCATCTTATGCCAACATAAGAGGTCCAGACTTGACCCAGAAGCAGACAGGTCGCTTGTTTTCATGCAGCACAGATAAATGAAGCTCAGCGTGAGCTCAATCAGGAAGCATATCTTTTCTGTGACTTTTTTGGTCACCACTTTCTTTTCTGAGTGTTGTTAAATTAAACAATCTTCCAAGATTTTTCTTCCAGTGTTTGTTTCCTTTCTGCTGCAGCCCTTGTTGGATTACTTTCTTTGGTGGATGTTTTTAATGTCACATTCAAGGTAATCCATCCAGTCATGAACATGACGTGATGCAGGAACGCACTGGTTCGCTCAAGACATTGTTTCACTGGCAGCAAAGTTACAAAAGTAAGGAAACGGGTAGCAGCTTTTAGCTAGAGAAAAATAAATAATAATTCATTTTGTATGTGTTTTACAGAAGAACATAAAAATGCAAATTCCTCAGTGGTGGACACGCATATCCGAGAGGGTTTTCAGAGATGTATTTAATGGGGAATTGCCGTTTTTTACAACTTCTGGCATAAAATACAATATTTTACTCACCCATATAACTTTGGTGTCATTTGGAGTCGTCTGGACGATATTTAGATCTGCATATATCCATTTAATGGTAGTGAATGGGGCACCGAAACACAGTCTATATATAATGCATTATCTGCTGCAAAACTCATTAATTTCACCAATATTTTGGCTACTGCTATTCCTTGTATTGTCCGAACGACTCCAAATGACACCAAAGTTACATGGGTGACTAAATGAAAATGGTAATTCCCCTTTAATTCTGATTCAGTGAGTAACGTTGCATTTAACCTTGATTCCAGAAGACAAAGGGCGTTTAATTTTGGCTACTTGGTAGTTCCTACTTGACAAGTTTGACTTTGAAGTACAGATGGGAGGAAGCAGCAGTGCAGTCGTTCTGTCACTGGAACAGCAGCGTACTTTATGACACGCGAAATGCATTCTGGGATACCGGGCTGTCCCACTGCATCCTCGATAGTCAGGCGGGGCAAGAACACATCTGCGTGTCTAGTTTACTTAGACGTGTACTTGAATTTTATGACTGGTCGTGCTCTTGCAGAAGAGATTATAAAGAGGCCAATCAGCAGCGAACAGGGGGGTTTATCGCTGTTCTGTGATTCATGTTTTTATGTTCAGTTTGATGGAGCATCTAGGCGACGTGAGGAAACATTTGAATGTATGCGACACCTCTGATGGAGAAGACGCACTCTGGAAGCATCCTATTGAGACCCTTCTCTCTTCATAATGAAGATGAAGAGAAGTTAACAGGATTTAGAACCATGTCATTGGTCAAAAATGATGAAAAGGATTGATATGGCATTCATTTTCATCAGTAACAAAGATTTGAAGAAAAAATGTATTAGTAGAATGACTCATTCTCCAATAAATTGTATTTTTCGGCCACACAAAGACAATAAGGGTAAGATTGTTCTCCTTTCAAGAGTTTCAGCAATGTGGTCTTTGCGAAACTGTAAAGAAGGCACTACTTGATAACTTCTATCATCCAAATTTTATTAAAATTTTATCTGGACCTTAAACTACCTTTTGTTTACAATAAGGATTCTTTAAACTCCATCAGCAATGCGTCAAAACGTTTATCAGTGAGATGCTCGTGATGAATTCAAGACTCAATTTACAAAAAAAAAAACACATTTATTGTCTAGACATTTCAAATCAGTTTAGATTCACTAGCATTAAGACCATTTAGTATTTCTCCTGATTAGATGTTTCTTTTCCATGTAAAAGACGTACAAAAAAAGCATGTCTTGTAAGAAAAAAAAACAAAACATGTATATACATTTTTACAAACAAAACTGGGAAAAAAAATAATGTAAGCACAAACATGACATTAATGAGTTAAAATGGCTGAAACGGACCTTCTCTGCCCTCCTCCATAAGACTTAACTTAGTTTATGGTGTTATTATTATTCTTTGAAAAGTGGGGGAGAAAAAAACAAAAAACAAAATATGAAGATGTTTTACTATTCAAGGTATCTAAAGTTGAGAAAATTAAACAAGTGACAATATTCAATGGCAAGAATTATGTAATTTGTTCAGAGAATGTGGTTGAAACTCTGTATTTTTTTACTTTTATTAACTTCCTTTAAATACAAGCGGATAAAATCCTACGTTACGGTAGTTGGTATCTTGAGCGTAATTAACCGGCAATACGGTAAGACGTGATGTGTTTCAGCGATAAACGGGGTGGGGCTGGGGTGAACTGAAGTAAGAACAGTGAAGAGATGCCGCTTCTGGTAAAAGTGTTCAAGTCAGTTCAGTAATTGTGAGAATAAAGGGCTCGCCATCAACATGTGCACTATGCTGCTCAAGTACATGAAGAAAAGGGAAATGGAATAAAGGAAATCACAGTACGAAGGTATATCTTTCCCTCTCCCCTCTTTGTGCTGAAATATAGCTTTACGTCAACATTTCTCTAGCAACCCAAAAATATTACAAAAAGGAGGATTAACAGGATTTGAGGTTAATTCCATCTCTGAATTGTTTTAGTTAAGGTTTCCCACTAATTTGTTTTTCAACCAGGATCACAAGAAACAGAAAGTCTAGTAGAGTTAAGCCTTCTGTGACAATACGTTTAATACATTCTCCTGTTTTTGAGGTTTATCTAGTTCTGAAAGCTCATTTTTCTCCACACAACAGAGTACATGGAATCCTTTTCCCCCAGAAATTATTAAAAACTACCGGGACACATGAGGATCAGTTAACTCATAACAGAAGTTAAGAGTAGATTAATATTAGACAAGTCAGCATAGCCTTCAGTATGATTAAAATGTACCATAAGGGTATCTTAAGTATTAAGTACAGCGTGTAGGTGGACGGCTACCACTACAGTGCAGTTAGTGAGGACAGGACTTACTGTTAAGACAGAAAAGGTACTTCTCAGACAGTGTAGGCGTATCAGAACAGCAAGCTGAGGTTCTAAGGTCAAAGAGTCATTGCTGAGAGATCAACAGGCTGTGTTTCATTTGTCTGTCGGAAACAAAACACAAATATATTCGGCTCTCTCTGTCTATAAAATGTTCATCCATCCACTGTTGCTTTTTCTCCACTGTCCCTCTGAACTTATATAATCACCCTTTGGGTATGCGAGTTCGTCTTGGCGCCTCTGTCCGGGTTGTACCACTGACTTTAGTGAGTTTCAATATCTGATGTTCAGCACAGTGCCATCTGAAGAGCTGGCTCGAGTCAAAACAATCCAGAGTCTCCTTTGGTCATTATCTGGTCCCTGTAACTAATTCCAAATTAGTCCGCCTCAGAAAGCAGCAGAGACCAACATCCAAACAGTTCCTCCAGTTCCATTCACATCCAGTTAATTCCCAGCAGATTAGAGTCATGTTCACAGGCACAACAGACATGTGCTTGTGAAATGTTCATCTCACTCTGCGATTTCTGGTTCCACGTGAAAATCTCTTGAAACATATGAGGTGTGTAGCAAAGAAGAAATGTCCCTGTTGTCCTTCCATGGTTTTAGTAGATGACCTCATAAACAGTGGCCTTCTTGTCCCCTGAACCGGTAACAATGTACTTGTCATCCACAGATATGTCACAGCTTAGCACTGAAGACGATTCTTTAGACTAGAGAGAGAGAGAGATACAGAAAGGGTTACTGATGATACTGATTCATTCGATGCATGAATGCAAAGCTGTGATGATTTGGTCTGAAGAAGCAACTTTGTGGCATTTTTTCTAATCTATATAATATCCTGAATGTAGTGATGTATTGTGCCAACCTGGAATATGCTGGCTCCATAGGGTGTTCTCCATGCATTCAGTAAGTTGTCCTTTCCTGTGCTCACAAACCACTTTCCTGTGTAAAGCAACACACACAAACAATGAGAAAACTCATGCAGACAATAATATCATCAAGATCCGGTCAACAGAGAGAAAAAGACAAAAAATAAAAGCCAATATTTACCACAATGTTTTTTCCCTTGTTTTTAAAAAAATCTGCATTTGAAAACAAATATGTGGAGAACTTCATAGGCCATAACCCTGTGCTTACCGCAGTAGGCAAACTGCAGTGAGAGTACACAGCTCTCATGTAGATGTAGCTGGTATTTGTCAGGCTTAGTAACATGAAGGACCTCAACGTTGCTGCTCTCCATTCCCACAGCGAGCCATTCCCCTGTCGGACAGTAGCCAAGAGAGAAGATCTAGAGAGAAGAGAGAGGAAACGTTATATTAACACTGCATTTAATTTCACTGGGCAGATTCAACTCTTAAGTGTTACAAGAAACACGACAGGACATTCAGTTTTTCAAGGTTAAATGAGGCAATATTGTTGTTGTGCTTTTATGGGCGTACCTGTGACGTAAAGTCATGCTGCTGCAGCTGCCGTCCCTCCCTCAAATCCCAGGAACGGACAGTGTTATCCAGGCCTCCGGTCCACAGCTTGGTGCCATCATTCGAGATGTCGATACAGCTGGCTCCATCTGTGTGGCCCTGGAACTGCCTGCAGGATACACACATACATCCTCAGTTAAATAAAGAAAGAAATGTTTTAACAAAGACACACTAGGCATCAGGTTGCCTGGGCAGTTGGTATGCATCACAGGCTACCAAACGTGAAGAGCTTACAGTATTTATGATCATTATCCACTTTTATCATTTCTGCCTCATCTTGTAATCATAAAGGTTAATTCACGCATGACTGAGTCTGCAAATTAAAGAAGGTCAGCAGGAGATTAGAAAAGACAGGAAGTGATTGTAGATGCCCTCACACTACAGGGGTTCTTTTTGATTTTGAAATCAGGACGTATCACTTAAGAACAAACATCACAGATATTCTTCACTCTAATCTCAGGCACACACACACTACAAGTTTTGAAAACAACAGTGCGACACACGCTGCATCGTCTATTCTTAAGTGAGAACCGTAATATAAAAGTATCAACACTAATGAATAAGCTAATGCTAGACACCATCCATGTGTTTGTAGACTTGTCTCTCTCATTGACTACTATAATCATCCTGATTTTAGATGCTTAAGTCCGACATGTTTGGAGTGGACCCCATGAATCTGCAAGTAGTTTAAGACTGGACCCTGTAAACCCCTCACATTACTACATACACTATATTACCAAAAGTATTCGCTCACCTGCCTTTACTCATTCTATGAACTGAAGTGCCATCCCATTCCTAACTCATAGAATTCAATATGATGTCGGTCCACCTTTTGCAGCTATTACAGCTTCAACTCTTCTGGGAAGACTGTCCACAAGGTTGTGGTTTATAGGAATTTTTGACCATTCTTCCAAAAGCGCATTGGTGAGGTCACACACTGATGTTGGTCGAGAAGGCCTGGCTCTCAGTCTCCGCTCTAATTCATCCCAAAGGTGTTCTATCGGGTTCAGGTCAGGACTCTGTGCAGGCCAGTCAAGTTCATCCACACCAGACTCTGTCATCCACGTCTTTATGGACCTTGCTTTGTGCACTGGTGCACAGTCATGTTGGAAGAGGAAGGGGCCCGCTCCAAACTGTTCCCACAAGGTTGGGAGCATGGAATTGTCCAAAATGTTTTGGTATCCTGAAGCATTCAATGTTCCTTTCACTGGAACTAAGGGGCCAAGCCCAGCTCCTGAAAAACAACCCCATACCATAATTCCTCCTCCACCAAATTTCACAGTTGGCACAATGCAATCTGAAATGTACCGTTCTCCTGGCAACCTCCAAACCCAGACTCGTCCATCAGATTGCCAGATGGAAAAGCGTGATTCATCACTCCAGAGAACGCGTCTCCACTGCTCTAGAGGCCAGTGGCGGCGTGCTTTACACCATTGCATCCGACGCCTTGCATTGCACTTGGTGATGTGTGGCTTGGCTGCAGCTGCTCGGCCATGGAAACCCATTCCATGAAGCTCTCTGCGTACTGTACTTGGGCTAATCTGAAGGTCACATGAAGTTTGTAGCTCTGTAGCAATTGACTGTGCAGAAAGTCGGCGACCTCTTTGCACTATGCGCTTCAGCATCCGCTGACCCCTCTCCGTCACTTTACGTGGCCTACCACTTCGTGGCTGAGTTGCTGTTGTTCCCAAACGCTTCCATTTTGTTATAATAGAGCTGACAGTTGACTGTGGAATATTTAGGAGCGAGGAAATTTCACGACTGGATTTGTTGCACAAGTGGCATCCTATGACAGTTCCACGCTGGAATTCACTGAGCTCCTGAGAGCGGCCCATTCTTTCACAAATGTCTTGTTTCACAGTCTGCATGCCTGAGTGCTTGAATTTATACACCTGGGGCCAGGCCAAGTGATTAGAACACCTGATTCTGATCATTTGAATGGGTGAGCGAATACTTTTGGTAATATAGTGTACTTTGGGCCTAACTTTGGTTTCTCCTCCTGTTGTCAGGACAGATTAATCAAGGATAATTCTGTCCAGTGCTAGTGTAGTCTGAGCCCAGTCTAACTAAGCCACATATACAGTGCCAGGCCAAAAAAAAAAAAAAATAGATTTAACTAAGTAAATAGGTAGGCGCCTCCTATTGGATAATTACTGCATGCGTGCAATGAGTAGCTTGTCATTTCTTAAACAACCATGACTAAAGACATATCCTGTGGCTGTGAAAAAGATGTTAGTCTGTTTGAGAAGGGTCAATTCATTGGCATGCATCAAGAAGAAAAAAAAACATCTAAGGAGAAGCAGAAACTACTAAAATTGGGTTAAGAACTGTCCAACGCAATATTAAAAACTGGAAGGATAGTGAGGAACCATCGTCTTTGAAGAAGAAATGTTGCTGGAAACAAATCCTGACTGATCGTAATCAATCAACTTAAACGTTTGTAAAGAAAAACAACAGTAGAACTCAGGGCTATGTTTAATAGTGAAAGTAAGAGCATTTACACACGTACAATGTGAAGGGACAGCTGTGTAGCCTTAACAAAACCACTAATCAGTGAGGCTAACCGGAAAATTTGCTAGGGAGCATAAAGATTGGACTCTGGAGCAATGTACAAGCCTGTGGGGGCAGTGCTATTATCTGGGGTTGCTGCAGTTGCTCAAGTCTAGGTTCAGCAACATTATGTGTCCAAAGAATGAGGTCAGCTGACTACCTGAATATAATGAATGACCAGGTTATCTCATCAGTGGATTTTTTTTTCCCTGATGGCACGGACATATTCCAAGATGACAATGCCAGGATTAATTGGGATCAGATTGTTAAAGAGTGGTTCAGGGAGCATGAGACATCAGTTTCACACATGGATTGGCCACCACATATCCAGACATTAACCCCACTGAGTATCTTTGGGATGTGCTGGAGGAGGCTTTGAGCAGTGGTCAGAATCTGATCGCTCGTCAAAACAATTAATTAAAATTAATGCTACACTGGATGGAAATAAATCTTGTGACATTACAGAAGCTTATCGAAACAATGCCACAGCGTATGTGTGCTGTAATCAAAGCTAAAGGCTAAAGAAATATTAGTGTGAACTTTTTTGGTGGTGACTTTTTTTTGCCCAGGCAGTGTATATTTGTATTTCTGCAAAATGACACTAGGACGAGGACACTTCCCACTACCTCTGCCCTTGCAGAAGAAAATCATTCAATTATCTCTTACCTAACGAGTGTCTGGTTGTGTAAATCCCAGACTGCGATGTTTCCATCACTGCAGCAAGAGAAGCAGACCTTGGAGTCCGGGCTGATGGCCAGAGCGTAGCATGCTGGTGCTGATGATGTTAACTCTGCTTTAATCCTGGGAGTAGGTGTGGCCAAATCCCAGATTGACAACGTGCTTGCTTCACCTCCCACAATAAGCGTCCGACCATCAGGAAGGAGGCGACATGAGCGGATGTAGTTATCTCGGTTCTGATGTGGTCGGCACAAACAAAGAAAGATTAATTAAGTATTTGCCATCATATGCACACAAACTCCTGTCTGCAAACACAACTCTATGACTGGTTTTGTACAAACTATTAAGTCTCTTAATCAAACTGATATGTTGTACTGTATAGACACACCACTCACCAGACAGTCAAGCTGGGACACAGGGCTCTTGTTTCCTGGGTGACTAATATCCCAGACCTTGACACAACCCTTCCCTCCGGTGTAAACATGTCTTGTAGGGTTACTGATGGTAACAGCACACACCACCTCTCCATGATTCAGTGTGTTGATCTGACGGGCATGGCGAGGAATCCCTGGGCCCACCAGAGCATCTGGGGGGAACGGCACTGGCTGCATCTGTCCATCGGCCGCAACGTGAAAGGAATAGGCACTGATGACACAAAGAAAGAAAAAATTCATATTGGAACAGGTGGTGGCAAAAAAATACAGAAAAAAATAGAAGGATTAAGAGATGGAAAGTTAAAGAAAAAAGAAAAGAAAAAACAAATATTACTTTTCTCTAGGAGGAATTTTGTTCTACATTGAAGTATCCACAAACACACTTACGGTTTACCACCAGGGATTCCTGTCAGACTGGGAGGCATTCCAGGAACACGCATGTGGGGATGAGGATCAAACCCAACCTTGAGGAGAGAACAAAGACATTTTAAGAGCACAGTGCAAACACACTCCTATGGGAATTGGCCAAATGCACACAGGTGGAAGAAAATACAAACACTCATGAGCTCAAAGCAAACAGACACTCTCAAGCACACACACACCCACCAGATCTGAATGACAAGTATAAGAGATGGCAAACACACAGAGGATGAGCTGTCAGTACTGGTGAAACACACACACACACACACACACACACTCAGCTGGTAAGTACACAACCCGAGTTGCTATCAAGTGTTGCCCAGACACAGCTGCGAGTCTACTAAACCTATTTAAACAGTGTAATGAACACTATGCAAATAGAGCCAAAAGTGATGAGGCGACTGAATGTATTGCATACTGGCGTATCCACTGTATAAATACTATCATACGGCCCAGAGAAATACAGCTGTGCAACTATTGACTCTTTAAACACTTAAAATATACAGCGGTTATAAAAAAGTATTCACGCCCTTCAACATCCATATTTTTTATTATTTTAAGACACTAAATTACAGTCGAGGAATTAGTTTCCTCAATGCTGTAAAAAGATTTAGCATCAAAGTAAAGCAAACGCAACGCAGAATACGTAAAATACAGAATAAATTGTTTCTGCATTGTGCACATGTAGCAAACACTGGAAAAAAGCAACACTACGAAGACAAAAGATTGTTCAATATGCTGTTGCGTTACTGAAAAGTAGGAATCGAGAGTCTTTACAACACAGAATTTCTCCTCAGAGTAGCATAAGGTCAGTGATAGAAAATGGAAAGAATATAGTAGAGATGAAATTTGGCCTGGAATAGGTTACATTGTTTTATGGCTCAGTTGTCAACACTGTGCATGCAACAAGTCTTGCCCAGGTGCTTTAGGGAAAACAGCAACAGAAAAAGAAAAAAACATCACAGTAAAAAAATTGGATGAAGGCAGCAAGAGTAGAAAGCGTGGCTTGAAATTTCACTCTCTGTATTCACTGACAGTCACTGCAACTTCAAAAAGCAGAGACTTAACAAAGAAAAACTGTATGAAATCTGAAGCATACAGATGTCGACACCTGATACCAGACACAACTGGAATTTCTGCAAAAGGAGACCAATCAATACAGACTTGAAAAGGGAAATAATTATGCACCAAATAAATTTGTGTTTCAGTTGTATTTACATTTATTTTCACTTTGATACTTCTGTTCATCTGTGATTAAATGTCTGATTACATCCACTGTGACTTAATACTGCAGCAGGAGAACTTAAGCACATTACAATAATTAGTAATATATTTTCTTTTATCTTACACACTGAAAGCTGATTATGGTGATTTCATTCTGCTGGGGTTCACTTTAGACCGGGGGTGCAACAGATGGAGGCATAAAATGTCACTTGAGTGAGTCAACCTTCCACTCACCATGGGTGATCGGCCATACGCAGCCACAGCGGCCGCAGCAGCAGCAGCACTCATCTGAGGTGACATGTTGTGCAGTCCAGCAGCATAGGCTGCAGCCCCGGCAGCACCAGCTAGCTCACCGTTCATCCCTGCTGCATGGGGCAACATACCAAATGCACCCGGATATGGACCCGGTACAGCCAGAGGAGTTCGCAAACCTGCAGCTGAAGAGAAGAGCAAAGAGTATGGCATATTTAAAAGTGGAAAAAACAAGAATTCATATTCAAAATACAAGCCTCGCCACAACAAGACATTTTCAGCATAAACTATTTTCTAATCAAACTCTGATTGCAGACGATCAGATGTATCTTACACATCAAGCTGACTCTGGGAATCTCTGCACATGCAAGGAGTATTCTAAAGTAAAAGTGAAACAGTGCTTAAACATGTTTATAATTTATACATTTTACTGGACTTACTAGGTGGATGTGGGATCTCCATGGAGGGGGGTTTTGATAAACTTGGCCGGATTCCAGGTGTGGAGCTTGGACCTGGCGTGGAGTCTCCTCTAGGTGTGGGTGTGCTTGACTTTAGCCCAGGTGTACCTGCTTTATCCCGCTGCCACATAAATTAAGAGGGTCACATCAGAATTATAACTACTATATTCACTCAATCCATTTCTATCCAGCTATACACAAAATCAAATGAGATTTTTTTTCTTTTCCATCCTTACCATTGTCATCTCTTTAGACTTGAGCGAGGAGGAGCTGGCTGATGATGCAGTAGAGGCTGGACTACAAGGGTCTTTCTTCAGAAGACGTGCTTTATCTAAGCCATTTTCTCTTGGGGATGGGAGAGGCGTGCCACGAGGCGAGGCTGGATCCTGATGGACAAACATGGATTTGATTACAACAGAATTACTGCACAAAAGTGATGCAACTTTAATTTGAGCATCTTACCACAGTAGAAAACAGTTATCACAATATTAGCAAAAGACTACAGAAAAATATCAAAACATACTGACCTCATTAGAGACATCCACCACTAAATTGTCATCGCTTTTTTCTCCGTCGCTATCCTAAGGAAGTCAGTCAATTAGATAATCAGTTAGAAAACCAGTGACAGTGGCAATTTTGCCCTTTGATTAGCTGAGAAACCTATACAAACACAAACAAACGAATTAACACAGACACCTAAGAAATTACGAAAATTATTCTTTCTCACTTTAGACAAACAGACACACAGAGATTAGAACCATTTCTTACATAGTGGCTGGAGTCCTTGTCTTCCACCTTGCGTTTCTTGGAGTCATTTTGAAAGTCAGGTCCGTTGCGTCGCTTATCTGAGTTCCTAAGACTTTCTGGTAGCAATGAGTTACTCTGCGAATGGAAGCAGAGAACAGTGGGATCAGAAGAAAGGCGATTTAAAACAAGAGATAGATAGCAGGACGAGAAAAAGTACAGTGTGGAGGACAAAGTAGAAAAAAAAATGATTTGACGAGGTGAGTGAATCTTAGCTTATACGGTTATGGTTGTGCTTTGTTTGGTGTGAATTCTGCATGAGCTCACTAGAGCATCTACCACTAATTATAAGAACTCTTTGGCTATGTGTAGAGCAGGTTAGAAAAACAGTCTCTTAATTGAAAATAGGTTAATAGTTCACAGAAGCGTGAATTAAGCAGCACTAACGCTTAAACGGTAACCTCTTTTCTCACTTGACCAAAGCCAGTCCCAGCCACACACAAACACATGCCTCTGAAGTTGATGATTACATTAAGTGGCTCTCAAAATCTATCAGTGCTCCCTCTCCTGGCTCTGACAAGCTGCACTGACTTCAGTGCGTGTGTGTGTGTGTGTGTGCTTGTCTACTTGTGTGTGCGCAATGTGTAATTGACTGTGAAAGTCTGTGTGTATGATCAAGTGTGTAACAGACTGTGAGTGTGTATTGCTTGCATAACACTCCTCTGTCCCCCAGTATCCCAAGACTTCACACACGCACACACACACTCACACACACAGAGCTGCCTCCCCCTGGCCTCCTGACCAACGGATCCTATTGTTAATGGATTAAAGCTTCATGTTGAGTCCATTATAGTCTCAGGCTGTCAATGAAATGTGCATCCAACATACACAAACACATGCGCATGCACACATCCAGCAAGGGAGTGAGGCCTTGTGCTTTGAGGGGGGAAAGGGTAAATGAAGGAGGAATAGCTAAGAGAGGAGGAGGAGGGTGAGAAAAATGGGGAGAGGGAGGGGTGAGATTAGAGGACAGAGAAGATGGAGGGAGGGTGTGAGAGTGTGGAGGAGAAGAAAGGGTGACAAGAGACGAGAGAGGAAAAAAAGAGGCGGCGCGCGGGGGGGGTCTGTATTCTGCCAAAGGCCCCTTCCTTCACTCCTCCACCCCCCTGGTCCTCCTCCCTCCTCCTCCCCCCTTTATTGAAAGGTTTTAGTGAGCTGAGCACAGAAGCACTGACCCGCAAAACATAAGCAATTTCCCCCCTCCACTTTGCCCTGTTCGCTTTTAGCATGGTGTCTCTCTCACTCACGCACACACTCACACACACACACACAAGCTCAGTGTCATATGACTGCTGCTCTCTTACCCCCACCCTTTCCCAAGCCCTCCCCTGTCAGCGGTGGTGATATTAAACACAATGAGAGTCTTTAAGCGCGGGATCAGGGGCGGTGGGAGGGGGAGAAGGGGGTAATCTGCTCACTGAGGTGTTAAATATGCACAACAATGCAGGCTAGGCTGAAGAAGTGCGAGCGTGAGTGTGTGTGTCGGTGTGTGTGTGCGTGTGTGTGACCATGCTAAAAAGCTCATTTGGAGGAGAAAAGAAACCTAACAGTTCAGAGCAGATCTAGGGCAGAACTAAACAGGCAGGCGAAAAACTCTACCCAAGAGATCCTCACACACAGACACACGCACACACACACACACACACACACACACAGACTTATCTAAAGTCAAAATATACAACTAAAGGAGGGTAAGCTATTTGGACCTGAAACCGCGGCTTTGTTTTATGCATAAAGACACAATGAGATAAACTTGATGATTCCTGTAGCACTAAAGATTTTGATAATAAAATGTATTTTAAATAAAAAGCCTGCAACAGTAGATGAAGTCTACCTGGATTACAGGTTCATTTTTTATGTCTTTCATGTCACTTAGCAAACATTTGTTCTTACTGTCAAGACCTTTGTTTCTCAGTAAATTAACGTGAGTTAACTTAACGGTTTATAGACTTATCTGTCAGTACCTACAAGTACAAATGTAAACGGTTGAAACGTCACATGTAGGTAAATAAAATTCAGTTTGCTTAGAGCAGACTGTTTAAATTTGTTTTTCCGTGAATTTAGTGACACAGACATTTATCAACTGACACACAAATCTTCCTCAAACTGCATCTCAGAAATCAAAATCTCCCAAATCAAACAATCCCTTACAAAAAAAAAAAAAAAAACATAAAATAAGGTTTTTAGCAAACACTGATGCAGAAAGAAGTACTTACTGTGCCGGGCTCTCGCTCTATTGCCATTGGAAGTACACACGTGTGGTTGAGGTCAGGGTTGGATGTTTAGCAGAGCAGAAAAAAACGAAAAACAAGAAAAGAAAGAAAATTAGTTGCAATATCTTTATAAGAATTCACTGTTGTGAAAGTAAACAGAGTCAGAAAGGGCAAAATTATTGGAGCCTCCGTCAGAAAAAGCAAACAATGTATCACACAAAATAAACAGACTGAGTTGAATGACCTGACAATTTGATTATTCACACACTGTAGGCAACAGGACTAGAATATAATAATTTATTCCCTCTGGTGAGTTAATGTTTCCTCACCCCTCAAGTGGTCGGGTCCTCCAGGGTGCGAGTCTGGTCCGGACAGGTGAGACTTTTTATCACCAATATCTTTTCCTGCCAGATGGGGAGGAATGCCACCAAGTGCTCCTGAGAGAGCCAGGAGACCAGCTGAACCGCCCAGCTGAGAGGGGTGGAGGCCAGCAGGATGTGGAGTGAGGGGGACAGGGGCACCACCATGATTATGGGATAGGTGCTGCTGCTATGACATGGGGGGAAAAAAACAGAAAGAGGGGTGGTTAGTTGAAGGACAAATCTTGAAAAGTTCAGGGATGATGCAAAGCTAAAAATACATATACAGGGTGACAAATAATGGCAATAATTAACTGATTAATTGTAGTAATTTGTTGTTTGTTCACTGCATCCTAACGTAAAACGCTATAATGTAGTGTTCAAGTGTGCAAAACGTCCGACACCTGACACCAAAAACTCAGTGTCTGTGAATAAACCAGAGACACCAGTAAGTAAAAATCAATAGCACTCTGTAACTTAATCAATAGAGACTTCTGGCCCTATTTAAGTCTTCAACAGATGGGACAGTTGCTTCAGTGTCTGGGGTTTACACCACCTCAACAAGCTGCTGCACTCAACAAGGTGGTGAAGACACATCCTCTCCCTCTACGCACCGCCTCACACACACCCTCCTCCCTCTGGGGTCAAACACTGAACAATACTGACAGCTGGGATCACAGCCCAAGGCCTGAGGATGTGGAGGGGAGGAGTGGGGGGAGGGAGGCAGGGAGGAAAAGGGAGGAAAAGAAGAATGACGGAGAAGCGGGGGGAGACAGCCGAGAGCCCCAGCTGCTGCTTGCACTGTCAGGTCTTGTGAGGGAGTGAGGCGGCTGAGGGGAGGAGAGAAGGAGAGAAGAGGGTCAGAGAGAGAGAGAGGGAGGGAGAACGAGTTTGGCTGGCAGCCCTGCTCTCTCTTTCACACCAAATCAGGCGCTCGTCTGAGCGTGAAATGCCTTTGTGTTCCAAAACATCATTATTGCCTCCTCAGACAGTAGCCGCGGGAATCCAAGCTCACTGATTCGCCGCGGGAAGGGGAGGAGGAAGGAGGGAGAGAAGAGGAGAAGGGGGGCACAGGAGGCGACTCGGCAGGGGTGGAAGGAGTGCTGAAGGTCAAACCGACTTTTATCTCACCTAATTGACTAACCAACCCCCCTCTCCCAAGCCTCCGCCTTCTTTTTTCCTCTCTATCCATCCTTCGCTCTCTCTGTATCCTCCCCCGATGAATGAAAGCGAAACAACAAAATAGTCTTTTAGCCTCAGCCCACATGCCTGCCTGCACACACACATACTCAATTTCCAGAGTTGGCTTGCCTGCCAAACAATCAAACATAAACACACCCACACGTCACACTTGATCACACTAACATGCATACACAGAGTCTAGATAAGCAAGGCAGGCACATACACCCTCACTCAACCATACTACCCCTGCCTGTTGTTTTCTGTGGATAACAGAAATGCATGCTCTGCTACACACAGACGCACACACAAACAGATGCAAAAGCACACACACTTGGATACACAAACAGGACCCCTGATGAGAGTAAATGGAGGGGAAGTATTGGTGGAGGCAAGGGGAGCCTGGTTTGTCATGGGATGTTAGTGTGAACTGGTGTGTATGCATGTATTTGTGCGGGGTTTGTGTGTAGAGGTAGGGGCAACACGCTTCATTACACTCATTTAACTCACAAACGGGGTGAATGACAGGCTGGCGTGGGAGACGAGAGGAGATGGGAAGAGGGGAGTGTAAGGGCAACGCCGTGACCCCCCCACACCCCCCTTTACAAACACTAAAATCCTGCAATTAAGACTCAAACAGCAACTGCCAAATCCACCTCTCACCCCATCACACACTAACAGAGACCCCCATCAGTCCATGCCAACTAACAAGCCCAACCCCACATCCAACCAAACTACCATCCAATCCCCCCCGCTTTCCCACATTTCCCTCGACTAAAACCCATATCCTCTCCTCTTGCCAATCAAGCCCCTATGCTTCCCATAGGGCCGAGTAATAGCCATTCTCCAATCCCACCCATAAAGCTGTCATCAACAACTACTCAACTCCAACTTTTCTTCTTAGCTGAACATCACTGGCAGACACCAAGCAAAAAAAGCTACTTATTTATTTATTTATTTATTTTTAAGAGCCTTTTCTGTTCAGGTCTGAATAGCTGGTCAAGCCCCATCTGTCATATTAGGCTAATAGAGATCAGTTCAACAGATCAATCAACTAAGAACCATAATTTCCACAAAACTATTTGTGTACTTTGGTTTAATTTTCTGTCATTCCTAACCAAATCTCCCATGATCCATGCATGATTCTACCGATGGCATTACCATACGACCTCGTCTTTAGTTTGGTGACCAAGCAGTTGAAATGACAACATCTCCTTTAAAACACTGTCAGCAATACTACTACACATTTAAAATAGACATAGCCGTATTGGTGCAGATATATAATTTAGAAGGGTAGTACCAAAACAAATAACTCAACAAATGACCTTTTTATGTATTTTCATCATGTTTTGTTGTCTGCAATGTGTTCACTAGTATGTTAATAATATTTAGCACATGAATTTAAAGTATTTTATCTATTGGTGCAATTAGCATGCTGGGCTCTAACACATCTTGAATACAGGTCATACAGGCATATAGAGACAGTACTATGTAAGTAAAGAAGAAGTAGTAGTAGTATACACACGGTAGGTGGAAGACCTGGCAGTCCACGTACCCCGATGACAGAATTGAGCTCTGCCATGGTCACCTGTTTGGCCCGCTCCACAGCTTGAACCACCTGCTGCTGGTGCTGTAAAACACACATGCACACACACACACAATGTTGGTGAGTAAAAGAGTTATCAGCAAAGACAATTAGAGTGAATAAACATAATACAAAGCATCGTCTGTAGCTCGAAGTCACACATACTTACCTCCTGTGAGAGGAAGGGAATGACTTGTGCACAGATGGTGTTTAGTCTCTTGGCAATCTCAGTCTGACGAAGTTAAGAGACACACAGAGACAGAAAGAGACTTAATTGCTGATAACATAATTACATTCATTTACAAAAGACAGCTGCTCAGTAACACCAATAAAGTAATACAAGGGCACACACATCAGCAATCTGGAAACTGCTGCCTCCAAGTACACACACACACACCCATACCAGACTGTAATACCTTAACGACAATGCTCTCCACACACAAATCCAGAGTGTGCCATTTTCAGCCTTACTAGCACACACACACAC
The DNA here is from genome assembly GCA_005024645.1 of Planiliza haematocheilus. Classification (NCBI taxonomy): domain Eukaryota; kingdom Metazoa; phylum Chordata; class Actinopteri; order Mugiliformes; family Mugilidae; genus Planiliza; species Planiliza haematocheilus. Next base: position 2,691,287 of record SRSE01001388.1, on the reverse strand, counting down.
ACAGTACAATGAGATTGTCCTCTCTAATTATCATTGTGAGCTCAGGTTTCTCTCTTGCCTGTTTTATTTCTTTTGCTCTCTCTCTGTCCTCTGTGTTCTTGTCCCTCTTCCCATCAGCACTTCAACATAATCTCATCAGCTACTAACTTCATTTGCTCTCCCCCAGTATCCATGCCAACACATCCGCCTGCCCCTTAAACCCCCGGAGGTGGCTACAATTGGCTGAAACCAGATACCCCCACAGTGGCACCAAATCAGATAAGGGGGCTCGCATTACATATCATCCAATCAAATTGATACAAAGACGTCCAGGGTGAAGAGGGAATTGGAGGAGCCATGAAACATAGTAATGGCTCATCAGACACACACATCCCACACAAATAGATACACACACGCTGGATGTGAAAGCTTTGAAGAGCTCTGTCCGGCTGTTGTGTAAATACCTAACAGAAAACCGGTGATACAAGGGCTTATGGAAACTTTTCAAAAGTCAGTGAACAAGCCCAAAAAATACTTTTCACACCCTGTCCGTGGGTGTGTAACTGACTTAAAAATGACATCAAAGTTATTACAACTGATCCTGAGAAAGACATTAATGTCTGTACCCAAGTTCACAGAAATCCTTCTAACAGTTTTGGGGTTACTGAAGGCTACAAATGTCAACCACCACGGCGTAAGCACTTAACGATTTAAATGGGATCGACAATTCCTGAAAATCTGAAGTGGAGATGTCCTCTTCAGCCGCAGCACTTCTTCTCACTGAATATATCAGTCACACATACACCTGGTGGCTCACCAAAAAACTGATCCTGTCACGGTTCAGCCAATTATGTACTTGGACGCACTAAATCAAGAGCTAGTGTATCCACAATGAGGCTTGAGCTAAAAAAGAAACTGCTTAACCTGGAAAAGAACTTGGAGTATAACTGCAAGTAAAAAGATCGTCCTTGGCTACATAACCAATTTCAATACCCAGGAAAATGTAGATAAGGCAGTTAGGTAAATATACTAAGTAAAAGTAAGCACAAATATAGATAAGAAAATGTTGAACAGCTTCACCCCGAGTATGTTCAAACTCTATAAATATTTGACTCTTTATCCAGAATCAAAGTGAATACAGAATCAAAAGTGTTTTTTAAAGCTTTCAGAGTGCACATAGTTTTGTCCTCACTTGAAAAGGCTGAAATGTTAATTTTCACATCTGGTTACACTGGAGCTAATGTGAGAGCTATCTATGAACAACTGCAAAAATGTTTTACTCTGCGACATTTATATGATAAATCTCGTTTTCAGAATTACCCTAAATTAAGTGTAAATAAATTACATTGAGGGATTTGAAAAAGATACTTTCTGCCTTGAAGAAACCTGAATCACGGCCAGATCCTGAGTTTTTAACTTCCATGTACCGTAACTCAATGTCCTAATGGCCAACTTATTCCGTCCTTACAAAGTTTTAAATAAAGAGATATACCAGGCGGACTATACCTGCACATCCATTCTCAGAATCCTGAGTTGTAAGCCTATAATTAGCTTTGTATAGAGGATCACTGATTAGGCCGTCTGAGAATAGTCCGACTGGCTACTATCGGGTCAGGCCAGAAAATCTGTGCTAAAGGACAAAACCGCACTCAGAGGTGTGAAGAGCGGCGGCATTACAAATCAATGCACAAGAACATGTAGAGGAACTAAAATAAGTACCTCAGCTCTCAATTTATGGGCTGCTCCAACTCACTGTAGCTTCCTACTGCAGCTGGACCTTGGAGTATTAGACTATTTCAGTGATTTTAGTCTGATTGTTGGTCAGAGCCTGGGAGTCGTCATGGTGCCCTCATATTTTTTATGAGAAAGTAACTCAAGTCTCGAGAGCAGATGCTAATCTCAATGCAAATCGCTAGTGTGGCAGCGCTGCTTACAAGTTGATTTAAGAGTTGCAAACAGTTTGTTTCTGCACATATACACCTATGAAACTACAACCACATAGATAAGTAGCAGTAGGCAACCTTTAGCAGGGGTTAGCATCATAGCATGAAGGCTCCAGGTTCTAACCTGCTGGCCTTCTGGGGCCTTTTTATGCGTTTACATATGGTTAAAACGTATTTAAAAGGTTATATGAGGAAGTTTGTTTTGTTATTTATTGGTTAATTTATTAATCGGAAAATAACTTATAGATTATTTGAAAAAATAATCCACATGTATGATCCATTTTCAAGATTCAACACGGCACATCCTCAAGATGACTCATATAATTGAAACAATGGGTAAACAAAAGTTGAGGATACAGAGAAAAGACACAAACGCGCGCACACACACACACAATGCGGCAACAGAGAACAGGCTTCCCATTACACATATAATTGGAGCATTACCGCCACACTACACACACACACACACACACACACACACACCCGCACATCCTCAGCAGGAGGTGGGTTGTTAGCCTGAATCCCCCATACCCCCCACCCACAGAAGCTTGTTGCTCTGACAACTGCAGCCCCAAGCTAATGACCTCCCCTGGAGCTTTAGTGTGTGTCTGTGTGTGTGTTTATGTGTGTGTGGACAATAGGAAGAGATGCATCGCCCTCACAATGAAAGAACAGTAGCTTCACATGGACATGAAACGAAAGAGGAGCCAAGAAAAAAGGCAAGATGGTGGGGGTGTGGGTGTAGCAGGAGAAAGAAGAGATCCCATAACTGTTATTGGAGACCGAGGAAGGCAAAAAGAAAAGGAGAGAACTTGGGGTATAAAAAGAAGAGAATAACACAAGAGCAGACGGAGAACATGAGAAAAAAACACTAAGACGAAGGTGTGTGAGAGAGGCAGAGAAGCATCCCCACTCTTCAGTGAAGCAGCCAAGCCAATCCACCTCCAATTTCCTCTGGTCTGACTGGTCGATAGCTGTGGTAATTACTGGTAAACGCTCTGAGCCCTGCACCACTCCTGTGGGGAAATGTGCGTTTGTGTGTCTGAGCTAGAGGGTGAGAGTTTTCCTCCTTATATGTGCTTAACAATGTCAAAATGTTTGCATTTCCCCTATATATATTCTGCATAAACTAAACTTTGTATAACCTTGCATACATTACTATGTACAAACTGTACTGAGGTGATCACGCCCTTGTGATTGCATATATTACTTATGGCTGTAGAAAACACACCTCACCTTTCTGTATGAGCGTCTACTTTAAATAGTGTCCTTGTTATTCTGTATTTCATATTTGCATCTGCCTTACCAAAGTGTGTTCATGTGCTTTAACCTCCCAGCCTCTAAAAGGGGGAGCTCCACTGTATCTCCTCTGTCGGCTTCACCGTGATCGATTCCTCTGCCCTCCCCAGCCCTGCCCCTCTAATGTAATAAAGCAGGCTGCTCCCCTAGACAGCACCAATCAATCTACAGAGCCATTCATCCTGCCTCTGGGCTCAGCCGGCCGGCCCTAACTGGGGAAATGGAGACAGAGCCCCATCGATCACAAATAAACACACATCCACACACGTAAGATAAAGCGCACACACACACACACGGGCACTGGTGCACAAGGACACGTCAACACGCACACACACACCAAATACATCAAAATCCTGCAATGAGAGAGGGGAGGAGAGAGAGACAAACAAGAAGATGCTGAAAGTAGTCAAGAGGCAGACAGACGAGCAGCCATACCTGTTTGTGCATTTCAATGTTGAGGCCATACGACATCTCATAGTACTGAGGAGGACAGAGAGTGAGAAGTTTAGGCAAGTGATGGAAATCTTGGACTTTTTTTATAAAAAATAAAAACATATGAATATGTACAGTCTTACATGTGAGAATGTTTTATTGCACGGTGTCATTCTCACGGAGCAAAGCAAACATTGCTATTCACTTTTTCTGACCCTGACAATAAAATGTAGACACACCTGCTTTTGCTTCATGCAAAACAGTATGAAGCTTTAAGTTTGAAGTTGAAGAAGTGTTAACATCCTATTACGCTGTGTGCTACCTACACTTCATTCATTATGTGACTCATAATCAAAGTTTTGAAAACCCCTGTGAGGATTCAGGGCTCAGATTCATCCTCTCCGCTCAGTTTAATCAACGTTGCACAGTCGTAACACAGCCACAGTAATTTGACACTCATCATCTTCATTAGCACGTCTGAGCGAGGAAAATCTGAACAACATCTGTGCACCATAAAAACAGGTGTTACTTTCCTTGTCTGTATTATTTCTAAATGTCTCTGTTCTTCGTGCAGGTTCAATAAAGAGTTTAGATTATTAACATATCTGTCTTTGAGGATATAACAGTTCAAAATCAGCTTCACCACTACACCTGGTATGTAAACAACATTTTCCTTGAGGGCACTTCAGCAGCCTAACTGTGGTAAACGGTGTGTGACTTTGCCGGGAGAATGAAATGAGTGCAAGGATCTCACCATGACATAGTGCCTCTGCATCTCAGTTTTTTCACTGGCCAGCTTCTCGCATTCCAGTTTGAGGCTGAAAAACAAGACACTGTTAAAAGAAACTCAAGAAACATCAAAAGATGGGCAAATTTGCTTTCATCCAACACAAAGTTAGCAGCGTGTTTGCCTTCAACAGATGCCGACTGTCTCTCATACTTCAGCCATGGATGCAGAGGGGATTCCATACAAATCCACTTCTGTATCCCTCTAAATTTGCTAACTATTATGTACACACTAATGCTTGAAGTTTGCTTTCACCATGCTCTTTTACATATGTAAATCAGGATGTCACCTAGGAACAACACATCCTGTCCGTATAGGTCAGTAGTCTTCACCTGTTGTGGCACACCCATCTCGACAGCATAAATAAGTGCACACACATAGACAGAAAGAAAACCCGCAAGTGCACACATACTTGGGCAGTCTTTTCCTAACACACAGCTACACACATGCACAGGGGGAAAATAAGGAGTGATTTATGAAACCCTGAGCCCACACGCCACACTCTGGCTCTCACCCATCACCAAGACTTAGACCTACCGCAGTGTAAGCGCTAACGCTGATGCCTGCCGCAGATGTGTGCGCTTTTGTCTGTGCATGTGAACCTAATCCAGGTTTATGGGTTAGTCTGAGGCCAGAGTTGGGGTTTTGTTCATTATGGTAAGGGGGATGACTGTGGTTAGGGTGAGGTTTTAGCGTTAGAGCGTGGGTGACAATGGGGAAACTTGGCCCGGGCACCTCTCGCTCTCCCTCTCTCTCTGTGAATTGTGTGTTTTAGCGTTATCCACCTGTGGTACTGTGCCTGAAGAAACTGGAACTCCTCCTTGATGCGGTCCAGAGATTCTGGGATGGTGAACTTGAAGGGCTGGCCTGGAGCCTGGTGGGGCGCCTGACACACACACACAGACATACACACACAGGATTATCAACATCATAGTGGCTCATTATGTGCCCTACAGCATGCATCTGATCCTCTCCAGGCTCACATGTAATGTCAACAACTTTTAATCGTTAGACCGTTATTAAACAAACAATATTATCAACCCCACTCTGCTACTCTGGGTAAATACAGAATCCAATTAACAAGAAGAAAGAGCTTGATACAAACACGTAGGCAGCCTGGAGGCTGTTGAAACTAAGACAAAGAACAACTGCTCTCCCGGACTGTGAAACTCGGTCACAGCCAGGTGAAGTAGGCAGGAGGGGAAGAGTCTTACCGGGTGTCGCCCCTGGGGAAACATTGTTATCTCCGGTGGGGGGGGATGCAAACGTTTCCTTCTTAAAATCCCGGTAACGAGGGATAAAATAGGGCAGTGTAAAGATAGGGGGAAGGAGCAAGGTCCCGATCACGGAGACGAATCCATCCGCCGCTGTTGTTAGGATCAACTGTCGTTAATTTCAAAAAAGAAGAAGAAAAAGAAGAAGAAAAAAAACGGTCGCTGCTCCGTCTGGATCCACCGACGTGAATCCCTGCTCCTCGCTTGTCTCTCGGTCGTGGTCTCTCCCCCGCTCTACCGGCAGAGCGAGTTCGTAAATCAACCGGAAAAACACGGGAAACGGCTCATTAGCCGGAGGCAGCTGGAGGGGTGAGGAAGAGGAGGGCAAGAACCAGGTGAGAAATAATAATAAAAAAAAGGTTCAGTCACTCCAGTTTTGTGTAGGACGTGATGTATTCCGATTACACAGCGCCAACCGAACAAACAAACAAGGCACAAATGAGGCCGGTAGACCGTCGACAGACAGCCGCAGAGAGTCGGTCTCTGTCACAGCATCAGAAACAAATCCACACAAGTTAATTGCAGTGAAGAGTTCCCACTTGACTCGCCGCGGTCGTTAGCCGGCGGTTAAGAAAAACTGAAATATTTACTTCCCCGTTCAGTTTGGATGCAAAGCTGCGTCCAAAAATAGATTTCACGCAAAAAAAAGGAGGAAATATGTCGTTAGTTTTGATAACAACAACTCCCACAGCGGCGCGAACCGTCCACCGTCTAGCTCTGCTTTACCTCAATGGCAACTTTCTCACGCGGTTTCACGCTCCCCAGCTAACCGAAACTCTAGGCCAGCCCACAAAACAGCTCCGGGCCAATCAGCGCCGCCGCTCCACGTGGGGGTAACGCTGTCGCTCCAAACGCTGACCAATAGCTTGTCTGTATATTTCCTCAGTGTCAGTTGACCTCGTTGAGCTACGCGGATTCTGGCCAATCAGCGCGCGGCAAGGAGCTGCCACTTCGGAAGCGCACAAGGCGGGCAGTGCTGTGGGGAAAGGCGAGTCTCAGCTGTCAATCAAAGTAACGTGGGCTCAGGAGGAGCAGAGTTGAATCTGTGCGCGTGCACACGCACATGAACACGCACATGCACACCAACACAAATGCTGTTTTTCTTTGCTGCTGTGAACCTTCCCAACAAGTGCCGTGGCGAATCACCTCAAATCTCTCTCTTCCTCCTCTTTCTCTGTAATAATACTCAGTGAAGGGACTCATTTAGTAGGACTTGAACTCACTTTACATTCCACTTCTCTTAAAATGCTGGCTATGATGCTCATCTGTTGCGCTTTATTGCATTTTTCATCTTCAGTTAGAACAATGACAAACGACTAACACTGCGTGGACTCATGTGTGTTTGTGTAATTAACATCTCACAAACCCAGCCAACTCCTTAACAGATGAAACACAAGGCGACTGACTAATAACAGATGTGACAAAGTGACCGTGTCGTGATTGGTTAGGTGGTTGAAGCCGGGCCGTAAAAAACAGACTCAGGGTTTCCCTCTGCTCCTCTCATGCCATCCGAGCACTTCTCACGGAAAACCTCCCCTTAGCTCCAAGCTGACCTGTGATTGGCTTAGAGAGCTCAACCCCTGACCCCGCAACCTCCGACCTCTGCAGCGGCTGATCCAGTCCATATGAGAGACTCCTGACTGTGACCAGCCGCGACCTTTTTCTCGGCTCTCTTTTTCTCACACACACACACACACAGGTGCTGTTCTGTGGGTGGTACTGGTACAGTGGCTTGCGTGTGCAACCGTGCATTTTTTGCTTGTTTGATCCCATTTTGTCTGTCAAGTGTTTAACGCTTGTCGTGACCTTCCCCTGGTTTCACCCGTCCAGTATGACTGCTGTTTAATATAAGCTGACCGTCCTAAACTTTACCTTGTAAGTCAGCTGGATGCTCATGGGATTCATGTGCTCACAAAACACTTTGTCACAGAAGTGTGGACTAATCTGCCCTGTGAGGAACTACCGGCAGCTATGGGTATGCTGTAACGTGAAGCAGTTCCTTTTGTGTTTAAATATTCCTTACAAATACAGAAGATATCGTCTCCTGACATCCCAACGTCATTACTACCCCGACATCATGCTCGCTTTCATATTACCGCAGACTGCAGACTGTTGCGTTTCCTCTTCAGAGCGCTCTTTATTGTACATTATATAGTTTATTGATCTAGGAGGCCTGTAGGCACTGGTTGTTTTTCACATTTCCACCATGTTTTTAAAATCATGTGCACAGAAAAAACAAGCCAGTGTCAGTGGTATGCAATGCATTTTCCCTACTTACGAGCTTCTCTACACTGCTGCCGTGACAGTGGTTTTTCAGTGTTTGCACCGCTTCAGTGAATCTGAGACCCAAATGCAAAATTTTGTCATTGAACTTGTCCTCAGAGTGTGGAAATGAAAATAAAAGCAGAACCTGAGACAATGAGAGAATTTGAAGTTCCTAACGAAAAGAGGTAATCATTAACATTCTTAGTTCAGCGCTTTCTCAGTTCTCCAAATGGGGCAAAAGAGAAGAAATTGCGAGACGTTATTCTGACCCACGTTGTATTTGGTCACGTTTACCACACCAATACCTAGCGTTTACCTAGCCAATAACATCCCCACCTCACCTCGGCTCACTTCAACACTACCTGTGAATCTAAGCATCTCCTGATAGTCTGACAGCACGTCACCTGATGACCCTGTATGGAGTCAGTTTGCTGTGACCCATCAGACGTCAAAATGAATCCTTTCAAAAATGACTGCTCGCCCAAGAGTGTAACACAACGTTAGTGTCACATTTCCTATATATCCCCAAAGGCCACATTTACATGCATACAAAAGCGACAGTGTTTCCACTCAACTGGTTACATGGATAATGGAAGTGAATGCTTCGCGACTGCACGCAGCAGCCTTCAGTGACTGGCCTGCATCGCTATGCGAAACACAGCGCTTGCAGGCGATTGTGCACTAATCGCAGGGTTGGCAGTTCAATCCCTGGCTACAACAGGGCTCAATTGTCCTAGGACAAGACACTTAACCTGAAGTTGCTCTTCGTTTGTGTGAACTGGTGACCGAGAAACACTGTAAAGTGCTAAGATAGAAAAGTGCCATACAGTATACAGTCCCTTTACCTCTGTCTCTCATGCTGAAAAGGTAACTTTTAAAAGTCGGGGACTTTCTCTCTGCAACAAGAAATGACCGTTGACTAATTCTCAACCACGTAGAGCTGATCGTGCATAGACAAGAGGCCACGTGTCACAAACTGCAATGAAAACCCCAACTGAGACACGTATCCTGAATATATTTTAAAGATGATCAAAGAATGCTCCTACAGGCCGTCTAATACCAGACTAACCAACATGTCAGAAAATCATTGGGGAAAAAAAAGGCCTCTTCTGGTTTACCCTTGTGGAATATGCATTTTACGTGACATGTATCAAATTCAGAGTAATGTGTGCTCTGCTTCAGTGATCAGACGGTGACAGCGATGAAGGCACATGAGCTCACTGGCCTCCTGATTTCCTTAACAAATGCCCACCCCCTCATTCACTTCATAAGTCTCTCTCTCTCTCTCTCTCTCTCCCTCCCCTTCTCTCCCGGTCATTTGTTTAGAGTGGGCAAGCACACAATTAGCCTCTGCTTTGGATGGGGTGCAAGAACCTGCCATGTAAGCCTCATTTGGTTTGCAAATGTCCAATTTCTTTCTGATTTTAGTGGCTAAAACAAATGGCCGAGCTTTGTTTATAGAAGAGGAGGGAGAGGGGAAGCAGGGAGAAGTGAGGAGGAGGGGGGGGCGAAGTGGCTATTTTAGCTGTGACCTGGTCATCTTGCCTGTAGAGGAGAGAAGAGGCTCTCCCCGATAATGACTGAACAAGCAGCTTTGTGTGGGACGACAAATGGAGTGATCCCACTCTCGTCCCACTTACCACAAGAAGAGCTTGGGTGTAGTGTTTGTGTGTCTTTGTGTGTGTGATCTTATATGCAAACATATGCGTTTTGTTGGGCTGTGTGTCATTTGCATGTGTGTACATGCACATTTGGTTCGTTTGCTTAGTGTCAGGGTGTGTGGTTGCGCTTGTGCGTGCGTGTCAGGAGAGGGTGTTAAAGAGTGTATTCATGGTCATGAGGTGGTGTGTGTGTCAACGGCAGATGATTTGCGTGAGGGTTCTGGCTGAGCTGTCCTATGGAGACCTTTTGTTTTGTTTTGACTCTTCTGTTTTTAATGGACAACCAAGGACATCATTTGAATACCATCAACCCTGCATGTGTGTCACTTTCTCCTTATTTTGACTGAGGGAGTTTAGAGTACCGGTCAGTTTCCTCTTTGGAATAATTTGAGGCCCGTCATGATAAATCGAGTTTTCTAGTACATAGTCTGGACTGAGGTTCTGGACTGTGTACGTAGGAGGGCAAAGTTTTTGCCCAGAGTCTGAATCTGTAACTTTCAGAAGACGAAGCTCACTTCTCATTCCAGTATTTGTCAGGATCTTCAAAACCATGCGAGGGACAAAGACTCTAATCTGCAGTGTCAACATAAGCTGTTGCCAGTGAAGACTTATGACGCAAGCACACACCAGTGTATTTACTCTGCTTGCTTCACCTTACTCTGTAAAACTTTCCTTTTGTTGACATGTCCTTGGGTGAAGCTCAATTATTCAATTAGTGTTTTTTCATTTAATATTTTATGTATTATTAAAAGTCCCCCCTCAAAAAACTCTTACGCTTCCACAGTCATGTGTTGAAGAGAGCTTTAAATTTCAGTTTAGTGACACATACGAAAAGGATTTTGTGACGTCCGTTTGGGAGCCAAGCTGGTGGTGTTGGCTTCCCAACTGATGTTTGATGTGTGATGTGGAAACTTGAACCTGCCAACACACATACGCTGCGAGTGGACTCAGTGAGTGACAACTAGCAGTTAACTTTGGCATCATGTGTTCTGGATAAAACACTTTTTGTTCAGAAAAAAACAAACATCGTAGTGTTTTTCTGTGTTTAACAACATGTACAGTTCAGAGTATACTACCTCAAAAGTGGGTCTTGTTGTGGATTTCTCTGCACTGCCTACAGATATGAACCGTTTCCTCCATGCCCTAGGGAAAATAACTACTGTCACTTGTTCCCAGTGTCCCATGCTCTTCTTTGTTGGTCTGCACATGACATCCTCGCCACATCCTCTGTGGTTTCACAGAGGGATGTTTAAAACTGAAGCACCACAGATGATGCACCAATCAGGCATAACATTACGACCATCTGTCTGGCTCATCAGATAATTAGCCTTCTGAGGGTGTCCTGTGGTGTCTGGCAACAGAGTGTTGTTAGTGGGGGCCTTTGGGTGCTATGGGTTGAGGGGAGGGTCCTCTGTGGATCAGGCTTGTTCCAGTGTAAACCACAGATACTTGATCAGTTTGGGATCTAGTGAATTTGGAGGCCAGGTCAACACCTTCTTTGTCATTGCTGTGGGGTGGGGGTGCCTGGTCTGGTCTGGTCTAGGTGGGTGCTACATGTCTAAGTAACATCAACACGAATGCCAGGTCCAAAAGTTTCCCTGCAGAACATTGCATTGTCTCAAGACGGTCAATGTTATTCACCTGTCAGTGGTTTTAATGTTGTGGCTGATGGGTGTACGTGTCGGACATCCCTGATATTGGTTTATTCCTGTTAATACCATGTATGCATTTTCATAAACACGCTGACAAGACGAGAAAAGAGCGTACACCTGTGTATATAAGGAATGCAAATGATCGTCAGTGACCTTTTTCCTCATATTTCACCTTCGCATTCAAGCCTGCAGGTTAAGGGGGGAATCATCGTTTTTAATTGCGAGTCATCTTCGCCACAGGGACCGCTAATAGCTTGTGTGCTGCGCTGATAACAATAATGATTAACGTGTAATCTGGAGCGGACGTTTATGTACAGTGACTAACGCGGTGTGAAGTGTACACAGTCAGTCGAGATCCGAATTTCAGTAAAAGGAACGTGCTTTAGATTAAATTAAATCATTTATTATTTGTGTCTAATTTAATTTTTCCTACGATGTATCTAGTGGGGTATTTTTATGTCATTGTGACTGTAAAGATTTTCTGTGAAAAAGCCAAGAAGACCCTTTTTTTTTTAGATTTCCTTTCCTTTTTTCTAGTTGTTTAAGGGTGTCCCGGATTCGAGCTATGTGAAACAGGTTTTTGGCATTTATTTAAGCTGCGGTATGGTGTTCATTTCCAGTGTGCTGAGATCTTGTATAATTTACGACTGCGCATTAAACAGCCTAGCACCAGGCAGCCTATCATGTAAACAGATCGGGGCTTTTACAGGCAGCTTGCCGGCTGTTTAAACAGACGAAAGGAAAAGGGGAGAAGGAGGGAAATTAAAAACCTAAATGGAAAACATGTGCGCCTGAGTGTGTGTGTGTGTGTGTGTGTGTGTGTGAGCGTTCACAGCGAGACAATGTGGAAGTGACACAGTGTGGGCCAAAAAATGCACACATAAAAACTTGCAAACACATATAAACACATACGGACCATCACGCGTGCACACACACGTAAACCGAAGCACCACAAAACCTCCAGTTTTATCAAGTCCAGCTGTGAGCAGAGACGTATCAAAGGCAGCATGTGGAGCAGAGCTGCGGCGCTGCGGAGAAGATCAGCTCCAGATGGGTTTTAGTCTGTCACACAGACCTGCTCACCTCTGCTGTTTTATCCGGCTCTGTTACGTTATATATTGCTCTAGCCGCCAGACTCATCCTTTCTCTCCGTCTCTGTCCCTTTGTTTTATTTTTCATGGCTTTCCTGTTTTACTGAGCTCAAATTGGAACAAGAGGGGCGACATGCAGCAAAAGCGACGTGTGTGTGCGCGCTGTGTACCTTGGCTGCGCGCCACCAGGACGTCCGTCTGCGTTTCTGATCACAAAGATAACAAACCAAACCAGAACTAGATATAGTCAGGGGAGAATAAAGAGTCTACAACTGTGCGGATAGTGTGGGTGTTTTTTTTAAAGAGGTTTTGGCGGTTACTCTGTGTGTCCTAACATGTGTAGTGGCAGTCAGAGCAATGATCTACAGCAGATGGTTGAATAAAGAGGCTGGCTAATCAAGACACACACACACATACACAAGTTCAAAGGACTGTGCAGGGAGAGCATGGTGCACGGTATTCATCACAGAGGGTTAGACACAATTAATCACTTTAAATGCCGAAAAATTAAGTCTAATGAAGACATCAAAATTTCATAGCAATTAGCACGGGCAGCTGATCACATTCAAAGTTCAAAGTAAGACTTTGAGGTTGGCCTGGAACGCTGCATGAATATTTTAGAGTGAAAGACAGACAGATATCTCAATAATCATGCAACTAAATAATGAATCAAAGATTTTCCTTGAAAGTTTGTTGAATTAACCTGTGAAATGGGGGTCTTGTGCGCCGGTGTGTCCTTCGTCTGTGAAAAGAGAAGTAAGAAAAGCAAATAAAGGAGGTACAATGGGGTCAGATGCTGACCACGACCCACCGGTCCTGGCCGTTCATTTCCCCTCAGATGGCTGCATTAGTTGGGGCTCGCTGTTTCAGGTATGGGTTAACCCGAAAACACAGGCTCTTACAACTTTTACCAGAAAGGGTGTGTTCACATAGGCTGCTTCTAGTCGCATTCTGAATTCAAGAAATTCAACTTCTTTTGCCAGTCAAGCTGAATGTGTTGCATCAGATTTTTGAGCAGATGGATTCATAACAATGTTCGCCTGTTTTTTAACTTGTTGTGCAACTAAATAATAGCAAGAAGACAGTGTAAAACGTGGAGATTCTCATTTGATGAAAACAATGCAGAGACAATGTTCAAGAGAACAACGGTGGAGAGAAAATGCACCAATTGTGTCATCTTTCAGCATTCACACAGTTTGAAAAATATAGATGAAGAAGGGTCAGAAGAGGAGATGATCTGACCAGGAGAACAGACTGATAACTGCTCCGTGATCCTACCAGAGGTACACTTGAAACTTAAGCTCCCACTCCCAGGAACAGCCCATAATTAACACTTGTCCATTCATCGCAGAGTTAAACGCTAATGATCCATCAAGCGTCCTGCGTTTTTTTTTTTTTTTTTTTGAGCTCTTGAGAGCACGAGATCTAAAGCCAAGGCTCTCCCTTTGTCTTGAAATGTTCTCTGACTGCTTTGTAGGATTTTGCACATCCATGTTCAGTTAATGCTATTCCTCACAGCATCTCATGATTTTACAGCAGCTACAAATGTTCAAAGTCTTAAAGCTGAGAGTCAAACTTCATACCGCTGGGATATTTTGATCCGTCTTTTTGATCTGCGTGTTTGATCTGTCTATTCTTTTTGAAGCACTCTCCTCCAGTTTTCCTCCTCTCTTTAACAAGGATAAAACAGAAAGCAGAATTGTAGCTGCCAAGTCGCTCAGCCGTGAAAACTTCTTTTATGTCGAGAGGAGAATGAAAGATAAAGTGGATCTACTTTAGCGGCCTCTGAATTTGAGACAATATTGCCAGTTTGAATACATACTCCTCCTCGTTGTTGTTGTTGTTGTTTAGTGTGCGTAATTTTCTCAAGTGCACGTATCATTCATTAATAATCTCTGCTGCTGTTGAGTCTGCCCGCCATACTTGTTATGCGAGACTGGATGTGTGTCAGGACGGAGGTGTCAGGAGTGTATTCATGGTCATCAGGTGTGTGTGTTTTCTTACCAAGCGGTATCAGACGATTGTGTAATGTCTGTATGCAAGCTATTCATGGCTTTGTGTTAAAAGAGGAACAAAGATACCTCTCTAGATACTCCAACATCCAGTTTGTTTAACAGCCATGCAAACAGACTCGGGGGAGATACCCACCACGAGGGATAATCAAAGGCTTGTTATGGTCATGGGAATGCAAATAGCAGTGTGTGTGTGTGTGTGTGTGTGTGTGTGCATGTTTTTTTTCAGCAACATGCGCGCGCACACACACAGATTTCAGTGAGATAGTTTGTCGTTAGAATCTTCTTGTTTCAGTCATTTGCACACAATTTGGATGACAATGACCTCTATGTATAAAGAAATGCAAATAGAAAGTGTGTGTTTGTGTTTGTGTGTGTGTGTGTACACACGCGCTCCTCAGGACGTTGTGCTAATCCAAGAGACAGGCTTAGACACTGAGACTCTTGCAACCCTTTATGAGCACTAATACCGTTAAACCACAACTGAGATCCTGCACACACTGAGCGAGCAGATAAAGATAGACGCCGTGTGTGTGCACACACAAGCAAGCAGGCATACACACACACACACACACTACACACACTGTACAAACCTCTAATCTTGCGTATTTAGCAAGCCGTGCCTTTCGGTTGCGACGGTGGTGATTTTGAACATTTGTAAGTTAAGGACCTCGACCTCTAAGGCCTATCAGGTGGTGCTGCGGAAAGAACAAAGAGGGTTTTAGACCTCATGACACAGGCGTCCGCCCTGCTTATGTGTCCTTGAGCAAGACACAGTAATTCCCACGGGTTACATCAGAGCTCTTAGATCTTAACTTTTCTTTGCACAAAATGTAACGTAATTATACGAAGCAGGAAACTATTTATGAGGTGTGTAAGGTAATACCGCCTCAAGATTATCACACGGTCGAACAGAGAAAAAAGTACAATTCATTGAGTTAAAATGTCAGCTGGTACTGACATCTCTTTGCCTAACAATAACAAATTAATTTCAGGGGATTCATACCAGTGCTCTCATCCAAATCCCATCAACAAAATCCCAGTCCAGTGCAGATGGAATCAGATTAATTCTTTGCGCTTTATTCTCTTTGTTTTCTCCAAAATAATCTTCTAACCACAAAAGAGCGTCGTTTCTGGTGGTTTTGTGTGTGTGTGTGTAGGCATGGGAAACACGAGCCTTTGTGTATATCTCGTGCGTGCGGGTGAAAGGTTGATGAAAACGGGGAGGTAAGGACAAAGATGAGGGTGGTGTAGTGACAGGGAAAAAAAATGAGGGAGGGAGGTTGTGAGAGAGGCAAAGACAGAGCGATGGGAGGCTAAGAAGATTTACTGTAACTGAGTTATTCAACGCTGATGTTAAAGAGGCTTATGATTCCAGCTTCGCTCTAAGCTACACACACACACACCCCCACACACAAATGTATGAGCACACAATGACTGTTGCCTTGCAGGCCTGACCAACTCTGTGTGTGTGTGTGTGCATGCGTGTGTGCGTGCGTGCGCATGTGTGTGTGCGTGCACCTGTGAGTTGTAGCCTAGCTTTTGCATAATAGGATCAGTGTGAATCAGACTGAACTAAGAACTGGCCCATGGACTTAATTGCATGAGTCTAGGGCAAAGAGAGTCGCGCGCACACACACACACACACACACACACACAACAAAAAAAGCATTCACAAGATTTTTCTATTTAGACATAATGAGAGAAACGATTTCTACAAACAGTATTTTCTAATAACACTCAGACAGAGCGTCTTGGACGGGTGCACATTTTTCATCCACTCATTTTTGTGCTATGCATGTCAAAGAGCCAACATTAATCTGGAAGAAGGCCAGTCTGCAATATGTGGGGCAATCACCTGAGCAATAGCTTACAGTATTTCTTTCTTGATGGCATTAGTCTGAAATGAGAGGAAGAGAGCAGATAACGCTTGCAAAAAGAGTTGAACGGATGTTGCATATAATGCGTGTTGTGGGCGCCATGTTTATTAAGTTAGACGCACGCTTCTGCGTCATAGACGGTCGTACACCTCCTCAGAAATGTAACTCTCGTCTGAGAAAAGCACGGATAACCTACCCTCTTTCTGTAAGGACCAACTGAAAAGGACTCAAGTGCACAACACCAACAGGAGTGGATTCAAAAATATCTTCACTTAAAGAAATGGGTCGACACAGAGGGAAGCAGTCCATTAGCAGGCGGACAGGTCTGATAGGGAATATGTGAAGTGGGAATTCGAAAAAAGCAGACAGGAATAGGCAGGAATAGGGCAAGTGGCATTAAATACAACTTTAGATTGTTGGATCAGATCTTACACGTTCTACCTCCTGGACGTTTCTCAAAACTAAGTACTTACTTGATGGTTTGGAACTGACAAGTTTGGCTCTGGAGGACAGCAGGACACAGTGCGGTTATTCTGTAACTAGAACAGTAACATACTTGATGAGAATTTGGATGTACCTGGTCTGACGTGTACTTTAAATTGGTACAGTACTTGGGCACTTGGGAGTGATGACATTTCATTTCAAGTCAACAAGAATACAAGCACTGACAAGAACACAGATTGATAAGCACCCACCGTATAGTCACTGGGCTTTGCTCTTTTCTGTGTTGAAGTAATTTCAGTTACTGTTGGGCAACATTTATCAGCTCCAACTACAACATTAACCACTCAGATCCAGTAGCCAAGTACACAGAGAAACTCACTTGCACAGGTGCAGCTTTAAGTAGGTCCATTAAACAAAGTTTTAGTGTAGTGAGTGCTCCGTCATCTTAGCATGTAGCCACTTTCATGCCCCTTGTTATATCAGTACAACTCATTCTCATTCACCAGGTGCCACTTTTGGGACAGGATGCATGATCTTATTACTCTTGTCATGTCTGGAAAGAGTATGTTAGAGACCCCACACACCATAGATCAAACACAGACTAGCAGCTTCTGTCGGACTGTTTTTGACAATGATGGAAGAAAATGTGCCAGCATGTACTCAATAACACAATGGATGGACGATCTGACAGACAGGATTACCTGCTGTTCAACGGTCGGGAGCTTGATAGTGTGTACACTAAAGAGAAAATGAGGAAATCTTAATTCTGAGTGGTCATTAACAAAGATTTAACAGATGAGTCTTGTGATGTGCTAGCCAAAGTTCTGCCTAGCTAGCGGCAAGGCTGGAAAACCAACATGCATTAAGCTTGGGTTATTGTGAATGGAACCAACGCCTACATCATGACAGCTAACACTAGCCATACACTAGCATTGCTAGGAAAGTAACCTGCATATTGTATTTGTCAACCATGAATATGTATGTGTCAACGGAGGCTATTACACAGTCTAATGGCTAAGAGAGGCTAATGTTAAAGCAAAATGTTGTTAGCTCTGTTATGTTTAGCAAAACAAGAAGTGATTGAAGCTTGCTATCAAAGTATCAGCGTAGCTCATCACTCTAGCGTCAGCTAACTTTGTAGTGGGAGCTAGCAAATGATGCCATTTTGTAGGGTACACACACAGACATTTTTGATGACTGCCTCAGTCCAATCCTCTCAATTTACCATGTTTAATCACGGGTTTCTCATTTTCTTTCCGTCTCAGAGAGGTAGCTAGTAAGCAATAACATTTTGTCGTGGAGCTATTAACTTTACTCCAACAATTCTGGCTCCCCACAACACAGAAAGATGACATTTTGATAACGGTGGGTGTAGTTTGATAGAAATCCATCTAACTTTATTTATAGTTCTCGTTTTACACTACATTTGTTTCTTATGATTGTCTTTGTTTGTGCAACATCTGTTCAGACAATCCTGTTTGATCAAATAAATGGATAAATGCAAGAAAGGCATGATAATCAAACACGTTTACCATAAAACTAGTTCTGTTCTGGTGAAGGCACATTATATCAGCGGTATCCATGGCGCTTACCTCATCCTGTGCATGCAATGAGGTCATGTTTAGCAGTAACACTGTGACCTCAGCTAACCATAGTGGCTGCTCTTTCCTTTGACCTTTTATGAACCTTGCAAACCGCTTTCCAGCCTCACAGATCAATGCTAAATCTATTAGAACAGATTAGCATTAAGGCAGTGTAATGGCTAGTCCTGTATCTGCTGGGATCTCAGGTGTAAGTACAGACTGGTGCTAATGCCACTATTGGCATTAGACCAGACGTGGCCAGTGATGAAAGCCATTATAAAACCGAGGTAGCTTTAACAAGGTCAGCACTTCTGGGCCAATTATGAGGCTCTGAGAAGGTCACGTTACAAAGGCAGTGAGAAAGCAGACGGGATGGTAAACATGACATGTAGGTCAAAGGTGGCAGACTATATATATATATATATATATATATATATATATATATATATATATATATATATATGTGTGTGTGTGAAGAGAATACATTTTAAAACACATGTTCAGACGATACTTTCTTTTCTCTTAGACTCCTCTAAACGCACTCCTTCCTTGGCCTTCTTCTCATTCAGACGGGACGTGGAGCCATCGAGCTGAGACTTAAAGGCTAGAGCCCAACCTTTTCTGAATTAGCTGCGTGTCTTTAATGTGGATGAACGAGAGATGAACGGGGACGACGAAGGGACGTGGGGAGAAGAAAAGGAGATGAATGAGGGACTTCAGCAGCTTTGTGGTTTTGAATGGAAAACCACAGGCCAAATTTTCAGCCCTTTTTAACCAGTTAACTGACAGCACATTTGTATTTACAGTAAAAGCCACAGGGACAACTTGGAAAGGAAAAAGAGGGTTTCTTACGAGTTCACACATCCTTTACACATCCTGGGAGTATTTTGGTGAGTTAATACATCACATGAAGGTTGTCACGAGCCTCATTTCAGTTCAGCCTTGTCTTGTGTTTTGTTGTTGTTTAAGTATTAACAGGGATGTAAGGTCCTGAAACATTTGCTTACATAAATACTGACATTGCTTTTTGATTTATTTCAACATGTCAGTTAATTTAGTTGTACTTGGTTATTTAAATAATTAAATTACAGCATGCCCATGGGGATGGCACTTGTATTTTTGACCCAATTAAAATACAAACCATTTGATGCCTTGATTTGAAATATTAGAAACATCCAGGTACAAATGTTCATACCATACTGGTTCATTGAGGGGACACCTAAACTTTTCCACTAGCACAATCATCAACCAGATGTTGATGACTGTAAAAGTAGATCACATCAACCAGATGTTGATGATTGTGGTTTTATTGTTTTCATGGAGTTTTAACATCTGCTGAAACATTTTGAGCAGCACAGTACACCGGACTTAATCATCTAAGGTTGGCACAGTGCAACTCCTGCCTCCTTGGGCAACTCACTGAACTCAGTGTTGCTCACTATTGCTCACTCAGAGTGTCAGTGTTAGCGGGTGAATAAAGGCTAAACAGTATAGCTGCACTAATTTACCATTTATTCCCATGCCATTTGCTACTATGGCCTCCAGGATTTGTGTTTCATCAAACCCTTTGTCCAATACATTTGACTAAATAGCTCTAAAACGAGCAGCATTTCCATCAACTGGACTTAACAAATGCTAGCATGCTAACACGCTAAATTAAGATGGTGAATACAATGAATAAACATCAGCATTTAATGTTCACACTACCCATGAAAAAGTAACAGGTTACACATCCAGTGATATGAAGTAGCAACCAAGCTGACCTGACAACGTCAACAAGCGCTTGAGCGACAGTTCAGCACAGACTCAACGGCAGTGCAGTTGGCCACGCTCTGCCGTTCTGTAACTTGTATGTTCAAATGCATTAGCGAGCCTCTACCACCGCCTTGGGCTCTTAGTCTACTTGTTATTACAAAGTTGAAATGTTGGTTGGCAAAACATCTGCCAAACAAACGTAATCTAATTAAGTGGTTCATGTCAAACCAAAAAGCTCTGTCAGACTACAGGAAGCATGAAGTCATCAAAGTCAAATACGTCAAACGTTGAACCCCTTCACGCTGCAGAGTCTAATTGCCAGGGTAAAATGATTAACTCAGGCTCGTAATGTGCGTATAAGTTATTAAGTGTGACCAGTCTTCAGGGGATGCAGAAAATTGTCAGTTGAGATACAGCATGTTGACTGAGATTCATTTACAGCCCATGAAAAAAACGGAGAGATACGTTGAAATGCTATTCATGCAACTTAAACACTTGAAATTACAGTAGATGGTAATTTTTAGCATTCATTCAACAACTCATAAACAAGCTAGATAAAGCACATTCACACACTTGCTTTGTGTATTGTTTCATAAAACAGTCCCCTGAACTGTGCTTTATTAGCATGAATGAAATATGGGGGAAAAAAATGTGAAATAAAAATGATATGGGGATAAAGATAATTATTAATGCCTATCAGTGATTATTCACACTGTGTTATCAGCACAACACTACAAGAACACAAAGTGTCTGAGTATGTCTGCTGTTACTGGTGACTTGGTGTTTTTTAGGGGCAGAAAAGCATCAGATGCTAGCGACAACAAACGCGGTCATTGTTCTCGATGACCGGAGGCAAACTACATCAGTTAAGTGGCGTGTCAAAGCAGTTTGACTCGCCTCCCAGGCTCAGTTCATGACTAGACGTAGATCACGTTTTTCCTATGGGTCAGCACAAGGAACAGATTAATGGTCAAGCTTCCTGCATGCCCTGTTGAGAAGTAGCTTTGTGTTGAACTGCTGCATTAACAGTAAATCCCACCACTACATCAATAGCACCAAAACGTTTAAAGCGATAATGTCCTCTAGTGTCTGACAGGAACAAAGGAGGAACCTTAGGGAGGAGCTCGGGGTGGATGGAAAGGTCAATAAAACATCAAACTTTCTTTTATTCATGACATATTCAATATTTTCCAAGACAAACAAATTGCCAATGACTTGAATAAAATAATTCATTTGAACCAAACTAATGAAACTAATCAAATACTTGTTATTTATAAACCTGACCACACCTTAAAGGCGAACTGTTTTTTACACCCTGGACCTTATTTCTTGCACAAAATACGATCGTTTACACACCAATGTAACTTTGGTGCCATTTGTAGTCGTTCGGGAGATATTTAGATCTGTGTATATTCGTATAGTGAGAGTGACTGGGGCACCGAAACAGCCTCTAAATTACACATTATCTGCTGCGAAACTCCTTCATTGGACCAATATTTTGTTATCGTACACTAGTGCTATTCCCTGTTGAGTCCGGAGTTACCTGTCATCATCGTCCAGGGTCTGTAGATTGACCTACAGACCCTGGACGATGTCTTCTGACCTGGATGATGTCATCTCTGAGAGCCATGTGCACCTGCGATCTTCGGCTTGTTTACCTGTAATTTGCAGTATCTGAGTACACTGCAGTCAGTATCCAAGTGTGCTGCCTGCACTCTGTACCTTGTGTGTGTGTGTGTGTAGGAATACCCGCAGGTGTTGAAATCCTGCCTTGATTTGTGAGCAGGTATTTTTTCATCTAAAGCTGATCTACTCGACATTTTGTAATGCTGTGAATATTAAATTGTGACACGCTGTCAAAGTGGGCTGCCCACCACATGTTTTTAATGGTTGTCTGTAGTGTATCCACATAACCCTTACATGACTCTCGAATTTGTGATTGATACTCGTGTCATGGAAAGTCTGGACAGCTTTGAAGACGGGCTGCTTACGGTCACGGCTAACAGTTTAGTAACTGGCCTTTGTTGGTCAGAGTGAACGGTTGGAGAACTAATGGAAGTAAAATGAGTGTCATACGATGTGTAATGAAACGCATGTGGGCTAAAACACATGCAGGTGGCATATGAGCATATCATACTTTTTAGTTTTGTGCAGCCTGTTATCTTTGTATGCGTGTGCGTGCACGTGTGTGTGTGTGTGTGTGTGTGTGTGTGTGTGTGTGTGTGTGTGTGTGTGTGTGTGTTGCACTTGTGGTAGTTATAAGGAGATTTTCCATGTTGAGAACAAAGCGGTACAGTGGCAGAGAGACCCAGGGAAAACGCTGCTGACGCATTAAGTGGGCCTCTGTTTGTGTGTGTGTGCGTGCGTGTGTGCGTGTGTGTGTGTGTGTTTTAAACTCTCCTGGGGGAATTAGGCTTAATGAAAGGCAGACAGATTGCAGTCCCACACAGACCATGAGTGGTAGCTTGACAACTTGCTAACGACTTTGTTGCCGTTAAAATATTTTTATTTTTTTATTTTTTTTTTTTTTTACTATACCCTGAACTCACCATGAACACTACTACTGTACACAGGACAAAAAAAAAGATCCAACTCTTGTTTTATAAAACCCTTGATGAAACCATGATGGGTAAACCCCGCGACTCTCAGCCCACAATCTGATAGCCGAAAGCACTTGAGAGGGGTTGGATGGTCGAGTGGTTAGCAATGATGCATGTGACACCGGTGGTGCCGAGTTTAAACTCCACATCGCTGAAATCGCTTTTCCACAAGCGGAGGCGTTCCAAGAAGAAAGTTGTTGCTTGGACAGCTGAATGTTTGAGCATAACAGAAGTCTCCATCCGAACGCTGACAAATCCTGAGCCTGAAATTGGAAGGGAATAGATGTTTGTTGACGTCCCAACTGGCAAAACTTTTATGAAGTGAAATCTATCTTTATGACTCAACAAGGTCTGGTCTGACGCCTCTAATGGCAGAACGGTTTCATTTGTCAGTGCCTTTACAAACAGTGACAAATCCCTGTTGAGAAAATTAATCTACTTCAAGTTTTGACTCAGTTCAAACAGAAAAATGACTTGGTTAGATTTACGGAAAGATCGTGGTTTGGCTTAGAAGACGTTCATTGTTAATGTTTGGAAAACACTGTGCTTTTCACAAGCTTTGTTAAGCTTATGGTCATGATTATATTTAGAATCCATTAAATTAGATTGATAACTTCTGGATCTTGCCAAATCTCTCAGCGAGGGAAATTGTTGCATTGAGGCTTAAAGTTATTCACTGGGTATAATGACAGCAGGCTAACAAGACATTTATTAACACAGCAGCACTGAACAATTGTTTTATGATATTTAAATCACGTAGCAATACCATCAGTGATCATTATGTGTCATATATCCATTCAGACATTTTGGATTGAAATTGTAAATTGAGTTATCTGATTCAGAAGTAGCTTTCCTTTTAGAAACCAAATATCCAGAATAAATATCAGCAGTACTTGGGGTGATAATGATGCAAAGAGCTTTTGCAATTCTACCATTGTGCTAATTAGTGCAATGATCACATTACTCACTTGAAATTTTGCTCATCTTGCTTTCAAACAGGCAAAATGATCAATTACCTTCTGAATTAAATTAGTCACTTTCTTATTTCATGGAAAGCATGGCTAGTACATTCAGATCCTACTGAGTCAGTGCATTTACCAATATTCTCCCGTAACCCACTCAAACTGCAGTGCTGCGTTTGCACTACTCAAAGACTTAATACTGAAATCACTCCAGCAGTACTTGACCCTGACTGGACGACATTCAGAGACACACAGACAGCCTTCAACAGGGACAGTCACTGACACATAGCCAAATATGGTGGTTGAAAAAAAAAAAAAACTCTTTCTCCCTTTGGCAGGGTACGAAACCACCCACGGTTAACTGTCTAGAGAGTGGAAAAGAAGAACCACATCAAAATCCAGCACGTTATTGACCCACGCTCATGCACCCCTCTGCCGACAAGCATCCACAATAAAAGTGTTGCACATTTGCCTCGAGTGAGGAGGAAACTGTTTTCATGTTTCTCTGCGGGTGATTCTGTTTATAAAAGCACAAATACTGCAGGCTGGCGATGATACTGATGATGACTTTTACGTTACATTCAATGATGAAAATAAAAGATGCCACACCAGTGTTTAAGACTGGTGTTTAAGACCCACAAGACTCCTCTGCGTTTACATCACCGGCGCTCTAAGCCAGCACGTTTTTCCATTCAGTGTCGTCACCGACAAACTATTCTGTGAATGGACTATAAAAGTCACAGATGAAACTGAAGAGATGGCTTAAAAACAGCAGAGAGTTCTTGGTGGTAGGGGTGATCAGATTTTGACACACAATGACTAAATGGTAAAAGATCAGAGGCTATAGATGGCACCGTAGCTGCAGTACATTGACTTTGATGTTTGACATGAGACAGAAGGAAAGACAGTTTTATTCCTTGAAGAAAGACTTTGTTGTAAAATAAACATAATGTAATGATTCCTTGTTATAACATTGTGGTGTTCTCGTCTTTACTTGAGGGTTTGGTGAAGAACTTCATACGAATCTGATTAAACACTGAAGCGGAGCTGCAAATCAGAGGGTTTGCGCCCACTGAGAGACGTTGGCTTGAGTAGAACATATAACGTCTCTTTGTAAAGTATCACCCAATGTGTGTGTCCATGCAGGTGTGTGTGTGTATTAGTGTGTATACGTTTCCTGATTGTGGGTGGGCCCATTAGCCCACAACCTCTCATAGCTTCTGGGTCAGCGGTTTGGGAAAAAATGTGCAGAACCACAACCACACAGACACACACACACACACTCGCACTAACCACTACACACATAACCACACCGTCGTGCCAAACTATATATACAGATACACACACACACGGGCTGAACAAACACCCTGATAGTGTGACACACATCATAACAAACATCGGTCACATAAACCAAACACCCTGACGTGGTGAGCATGTGTGTGTCTGCGTCGTACAGGCTTTTATTGAAGTTTTATGATGAAACATGAAGACTGAACCTAATTCAAACCATATGACAGCACCAGTGTTTGATCTCCCCCCGGCGCTCGGAGACAGAGAGGGGCTCACCGCGTGTGTGTGTGGTCACACGTACACTTTACACATGTGATGGGTTAATGGTCAGATACACACAAAGAGAGAGAGAGAGAGTAGAAAGTACTGTACCACTGCCAGTCCAGTTGCATTAGTCTGCAGCTGAAGAGAAACGAGGACTGACTCGAAGGATCACGCTGTTGTTTTTTTCCTTTTTTAGCACGTAGCATGATGTTGTTAAAGTCTGGGAAGTGTTGCAAAATCAGATCAAGAAGACACCAACTCTACCTCTTTTTGTATGTAAAGCAATATAACTCATCAGTCATTTGGAGTTGTTCGGACTATATTTAGGTCTGCATATATCCATATAGTGGGAGTGACTGGGGCCTATGAACACAGCCTAAAAATTACACAATATCTGCTGCGAAACTGCTTAATTTCACCATTATTTTGTTATGATACACTAATGCTATTCCCCGTTGAGTCAGGAGTTACCTGTTATCATCATCCGGAGTCTGTATATTGACCTACTAACCTCTGACCTGGATGAGGTCATCTCTGAGCGCCGCGTGTGCCTGTGCGGCTTGTTTACCTGTAGTTTGCTACTGCCAGTTTTTTGCCACTTGGCTAATATTTTTACAATTTTGATGTTGTGGATAGTGACTTTGTTTATGATGGATGTCCTTACCGCTTCGAGCCAGAATATGTGGATGAGGAGCTCGTTGAAAGGAGGATGCGGAGGCAGAGAGAGGAACAGCTGGTCAAAGAACAACAAACCGCTGCATGTCCACAAACAGATAACAGGTGACTCTGGACTCAACGGGGAAAAGCACTAGCGTATCATAACAAAATATTGGCAGTTGGCCGATGGATTCGAACCCAGAACCTTCTTGCAATGAGGTATCAGAAAATTGAGCCCTTGAGGGCTTATATACGCCCTTGAGCCCACTTTATTGAAGTTAACAACTTGTAAAATATGATCATATAATTCTAGCTTAATAAAGACAACACCAACATCTGGAGCTGAAATAAAATTGGAAAAGGAGATTAACTTCTTTTTCCAAAATGAATCTGTTTATAATATAACCATCTGTGTTTTGATCTATTATAGTTTTAGTTCTCACAAGAGAGGAAATATTTCCTAATAAACTCCTCAAAAGTGAGATCAGGAACTAAGATCACGTTCATGTCGGCACACATGCAGTTTGAAAAGTAAACAAGTGAGTCTGAATGGAATTAATGTGCCCGGCAGTAAGGAAACATGAATCTCTTTTATGAAACTGCATTTCACTGCAAATGTCAAGTTACACAGACAGTGTCGCTGTTATTGACGGCGGCGAGGGCGTTGAGCAGCAAACATGTGACATCTGACTGTGTGTCCTCAAAGAAAGTGTATTTGAGGACGGCTGTTTGCTCATGTTTAGCTGTGTGAGTGTTTGTCTCGTGAACTGTTTAACCATCTTTGAACCATGTGTCCGGCCTTCTGCGCGCTCTGTTTGCTTTTGAGAAGGGCTGACCACAGATGAACAAACAAGCCCTTTCTCCAGAACTTGTGGGAGTCAATATCCCAAAGATTGCACTTGATAACTCAAAAGCCTGCTCCAGTATGTGTTCACACTAAAGTCCAACATGACAGAACCTCTCAGTTTTTTTTATATGTTACCAAACATGGCTGGATTAACCTTCTGAGGGGCCTCTTGGGGAAACATTTGTTTTTGGGATTCCTTGATACTCATAACTTTCAATTTGCCCAAACACCTAGACGGATACCAAAGGTCTAGAGTTGAAAATATTAGTTTAATCTAAGGCTGTTCAAGAGAAAATAAGTGCATATTTTGATAAATGATCAATTGTTGAAAATGCCAGGAATTTCTGTAAATATCAGTGTGATAGCAAACTTAGCATCTATTGAGGTTTTGATGTTTGATCATTCAAGGGCTTCAAAGAGTGATTTTTCACATTTTTCCTGTACCAGTCTGGCATAACATTATGACTACTTTCCTGTCTAGGTCTCCCTCGTGCCTCCGAAACAGTCCAACCCCTAACCCATCAGAGAATGGACATGGGCCTTCTGAGCGTGTGCTGTGGTGTCTCACACTTGTCAGTTTGGGATCTAAAGCATTTGGGGGACAGGTCAACACCTTGTGCTGTTTTACATGTTTTCTGAGTTGTTCCTAAAGTGTTTTTGTGTGTGTACCTGTGTCAGGCTGCATCCTGCTGGGGATGGCCATCAAGGAGTGTCATGTCTATGGGGTGGGGCAGTGCCATCGAGTGAGAGAGTTGCGACACTCTTTGATGTCGCCGCTACGGCTGTCACGTGGTTCATGTAAACCCCATTAGTTCCAAACATACGCTGGCTGTCATGTTCTTCTATGGGACAGACGGCAGCGATTGCATTATTGAACGGTAAATATAAAATAAAACACACACCCAAGTACTTTTTCAGCTGTTATTACATTATTGCATTTTTGTTAATGTCAGTTTTGCATTTGAGAGGCAGGGTGACAACAAAAACTTAATTTTTGGAGGAAAAAGCTTAGTGTTCATGTTCGCATGGGTAGTAGCACTGGCTTTAGCTGCTCTAACTTAACTTTTCCATATCATTGATTCATCTGATGGTAGACGTCTCATGATATTAATTTGAGCACAACTGGGCTGTATTAGGCTATTGATTCCCGTGATTTTGCTTATAAATTCCGATTGAGGGATTAGCCTACCTCTGTGATAACGCAAAGAGGTCTGCCATGGCGGTCCGTTCAGAATTCGCCTAGAAGCTAGCTCACTTCTAAAATCCCCGTCATTCCTAATTAAATAACCTTCGCTCAAATCACGAGTCACGACAATGCCTTGACATACCCTGATTACGAGCTCATGGCATGGGATAGCAATCTATCAGCATCTCATCAAGCATCAGCAAGTAGCGCTGGATATCAGTGAACAGGGACAGTACAACAAATTAAGTACAGCCAACACGTCACATAATGAAAAGTTAGTATATCACAAAATTCTACTAAATAAAAGTTGCTATAAAGGTGATAGCGACTCATCACCGAACTACCTTCACAGCAGGGGAAGTCGCGCTAGCTAATTAGCTAGCAGGCAATGCTAGAAAACAGGTTGAAACAACCAAGATAAAATATAAATAATTACGCTGTGCATATACAAATGAAGACCAGTATAAGCATCGCAAAGGGCCTCTGATACAATATAGACAGTTGACAATTCAAAAGAGGTCGATATTTCAGCAATTTAACTCCTGGAACAATTCAATGCGCAGCAATGTAAGTGAATGGGGTCCAACGCCCAAATGACGGTGTTTGGAACTAATCCGATCTTCAAATCCGGAAGTAGGCGTTTAAAAGCGCCGCCATTTTTTACAACGGAGGTCTATGGGAGTGTCGTAACTCTCTCACTCGATGGCACTGGGGTGGGGGTGCCTGGTCTGGTCTAGGTGGATGCTACATGTCTGAGTAACATCCACACGAATGCCAGTTTTTTGGGACAGGCTCTTGGCAGACTTTGGCCCCTGGGCAGTTTCCTCATTTTCCAGGCTGGTAGTCCAGCCTTGTTACCAAACCAACCTCCAATGACGTGAACTGGAGCGTAACAACTTTAAATCATGCTACAAACACATACGTGTAATTCAGCTGGCTTTAAGAAGGGTAGGTGATGACTGACATACTCTATGTTTGGTCTTACTGTAGCTGTATGAACTCACTGCTGAGAATCCTCAGTGCTACAAACCCATACAAATACCTGATGCTGATACCAGCTCTCGTGCACACTCACACGGTGAAGAATACAGAACAGACCGCTTGAAGAGCTTCTGGGCTTGTCAGATTCGATCATGTACCAGAGTCAGACCGTAGACTCTGAGCTTGTTAAGCTGACTGCAGAGTTTGAAGACTCACCCCTGCAGTTTAGTTAATGATGAGAGGACTTTTAGAGCCTGTTGGTGTTAGAAGTTGTCTTGTACTTAAGTTCTTTGCTGGAAAATGATATTTTCTCCTGCAGGTTTGGAGAACGTGGCTAGCCCAAGAGAAGGAGTTGAAGGATCTTGGTGCTATCTGCATAAAGATCCTCTTAAATTAAAAGCTGATCTACATATATTCCTGTCTGTACAGTACATGGCGGTAGTGACTAAAAGCTGAGGTCACAGTCAGAGGTGACTGAAACGTGAGGCAGGATTGAGGGGAGAGCTCAGAGCAGAGCCGGCTGAACTGGCTCAGGCATCTCATCAGGATGCACATCCAACCTGCACACTGCTGACACCTGGGCTGCTCTACTCACACTGTTGCCACAGCGACCTGGTTCAGAATAAGAGGCAGCTCCTGGAAAAAGTTCTTCTGGATTTTCAAATATTACCGGATCGAATATGTGCATTTCTGATGCAGCAAAGACACATGTAAGGGACACTTGCTCCTCCATTAGTTGGTGACGTTGCTTTTTGACACATACAGCATTCAATACTCTGAAGCTGAAGGAGAGCTAAGGTTCTCGAAATGACTGCAAACAAAATATCTGAAATCTATCTGTTGAAGGGTGCTGTAGATCAGGCTGCAGGAGGATGTTGAGCTGCCTCTGATGTGCCACGCTGAGCCAAGCTCATCTTTAATTACTGTAACTTTACAGTAAGTAAGACATGAGAGTACCATTGATCTTAGAGTCTTAGCGTCTCACTCTCATAAACAAACCCTTTGACCCCAAATGTCTCATTTTCCAACCCCCTCCTTCCGCTTCCTCATCACCGAGCCTTTCTATCTTTCTGTATTATGATTTAGCTTTCTCCCATTTCATGGCTTCATTCACCCTCATTCGGTGTCCCCTTCTACCTGACATGCCCGTTCTTGCGGCTCCTCTTTTCCTTTCTCTCCGTCTCCTGAGACATCAAGCAGTCCCTGTCTCGCTTTCACTCTCTCCTCCGTCTCATGTTTTCTCTCACTCTCTCACTGGTGGTTCTCTTGTCCTGATAGTCCCTTTCTCAGGGGAAATCTCACAGAAGTGCAGTACAAAGCTGCAAACCCCCCATGACTCTGTCTCTGTTTCCTATCGCGGCCTTACACACATTCACCGCACACAGGGAACTTGCACACACACACACACACATGGTAAACAACCAAGCAAACATGCAGTAACGTGAAGACGCAAACGGCACACACATGTTTAGATGTGCGTGTAATAGAGCGCAACAAAGCGACACAGCTATCTGTTTGCATTTATTCCATGTTGACTCTGTTCAGCACTGTAATGATGCTTGTCATCTTCCGCTGGGAAAATGGTCTTAGGCACACACACGCACACACACACACACACACACACACACACTGAGGCTTAAAGAGTCACGACCACATGGACAAATATACAAACATATCTCCCAGACACAAAGCTGCGATGGGAAATTGGAGAACACGAATGTTGAAGCCAACAAACAAACACGTGTATCCCTGTTCCGACGTGAAGCTCTCACAGGCCGCATTAAGTCCAGTGGGCGTCAGAACACATGCAGCCAAAGCCGAGTTTCTGTGCCAGGTTCAAAGACTAGATTTGTGGGTTTGTTGTTATTTATATCTTGATGTTTAATAAGTCACGTTAGTCTTCATATGACTGTGGCGTTTATCATCGACTGCGGTTTGGCATTTTTCATTTTTGTTGGGAAAGAAATGACAGTCCCGGAAAAAAACAAACAAAAAAAAAGAAATGCCTTACGCTTGCTTTTGTTGAAGAGTGTGCGCAGGCAAGCAGCTCCACTATCAGGTTGCGGGTTGTTTGTTCACGTGTGTGTTTTGAGTGTACACAGTGTACACATGGGGTGAAGTGAATAAGAATGTGGCAGCTAGCAGGTAGTGCAAGAAGACACAGTTCAGACAAGCAAAATGATTATGAACATTTTGGAACAAAAGGCCCTGCAGAGGTAAGCAGGTTAAATCCAAAACCACAGGTCTGACAAGAGGTGAAATTCAGTCAAAACAGAAACAGAGCGTTCCACAGGAACAAGCTGGTCCTGTGTGTTTCTCAAGCTCAAGGATCAATGGCCAATGAGACACGGGTTAAACCAATGAGGGGATGCAGACAAAGGACGCAAAGCAAAGCAGAGGCTGTATAGATGTAAAAAGGATGTAAAACTAAGAAAAAAACGATTGCAAAATAAAACAGGACACCAAACTAGATGACAAAAGGTAACACAACATCATGACAAAGCAGGGTGGAAGAGACACCCACTGAGAATGTGTGTACTAATGAACAGGTTAAGTGCAGAGAACAAATTTGCAGTGTGTCAAACTACATCCGCTTGCCATTTCATTAGGTACACCACTAAGAACAAATGCTTTCTAGCAAAACAGCGATGCACTAGTGTTCGTTTCATGTTGGAACGGCGTCAGAAAGGCCGTAATTCAACTGTAGTGTTTGTCTTAAGTGTTTTTGTTATGTAGCCCCGCCCCCTGACTACAATGGGGTGGTCAAAATAATAGGAACATGTGTCGGTACAACACAGTCTCCAGAATGAAGCATCAACAGCTGTCTCAGTTATTTTAAACAAATGCTCAATACCATAACCTTCATGGAGCTAATAGTTAGTGCAGAGACCTAATGAACTGGTGAGTGTGTACAGTATAAGGACAATAAGGAGGCTTCTTCTTCTTCCACATGTCCTCGTGAGCACTCGCTGAAAATTTCTTCGTCTTGCCATATTTCTGTCACTGACTCAGACAACGGCGCCAACATTCCCTCCAATCCGATCCGATCCACGTTCAAGACCTCCGCCTTGTCCAAGGGGCTTCTCTGCATCTTGTGGATGGCTTCGCCTACAGCTCACAACATTCAGGAGAAGATGTAAGTGTTCGCCTTTGAGGAGTTATAAAAAAATAAATAAATAAATAACAACGATGAAAGGGAATTCAGGATGCACAGGTTATAGCAGGGAGTGTGGGGGTTGCGCTGGCTGCCTCTGTAATGTAGTGGCGGAGAATAAGTTAGCTTGTGGCTTCTTATGACTTACAACTCATCTGCTTTCTGCCTCTGAGCCTGTCACCCATCCTCTTTGCTCTTGAAAGTGGAAGCTTGCGTCAACCTGGATGGGACATAGAAGGGGGAGCACGGCCAAAGAAGTATAGGGTTAGCAGGCTTCATGATATTTACCTCCATGTTCCCTGCAGTGGTGACTTTGTAGTTACGACGCATGGGAAGTCTCCAAAACCTGTTAACAGGCCTCTCAGCGCAGAGGTTTCACCTACAGCTCCTGACATTTTTAAAATATGTTAGCATCACAGACAAAACTAACTCTCAGGGATGCACGCACTGTGGAGCGGAGGTCAGTTACATTATGTATTGGTTTTGACATTTAGGGCATAAAATCATCTCAGCACTGCGCTAAACACAGATGGAACCGTCACATATGTCTGTCTGGAAGCTGTGCAAGAGTGTGTGTGTGTGTGTGTCTCCGCATGTGTGAGGGCAAGTGTGTGTCTGTGTGTCTCGCCATGGGCTGATGAGGGAAGGCATGTGGTGGCCGTTTAGAAGGATTAGAGCTGTCAGAGACATCAGGCACGACTAATTATTCTGTTAGCACACTACACTGCAGGGATACAAAGTGTGTGTGTGTTTTAGCAAAGAAGGCTATAGGCAGAGAAAGATGTAGGGTGAGTGGGGAGAGGTGGTCGGAGAGAATCGCTCTCTTTATGAAAGATGGATTGGAAGAGAGAAAAGGGCAGATTTGAATGTGTATTAGTAAAAAGCCCTGTGGGTGGATGTGCGAAAGGTTTAGCGTCAAGATTGGGAAAGAAAGACAATAAGAGACGGAGGATGCGTGGAAGGAAATAGTAAGAGGGAGATGTTAATAAAAAGGGATGAGAGAGACAGAGAGAAGAGGGTGACCTACCTCATGCCTTCATGGATGACTGCGTTTGTATCCAAACATCCCAACATGCACTGCTCTGCCACTCGGGGTGAAATCAGCCTGCAGCACCCAATCAGCCGTGGCCTTTTACCACCTCGCTGCGGGGCAAGAGTGCGCGCGAGCGAGTGAGCGTGTGTAGCCGTGTTCGGATGTGTGTAAGTTCAAGCGTGAGTGCGCACACGCATCTGTTTGCATGCGTGTGTGTGTGTTTATAGATACAGACCTCCTCACTACACTGCCTCTCTGATTTATCTTCAAACAGACAGCTCACTCATCCCCCTCTCCCATACCTCCTTCTTCTCCCCCTCCATCCCTCCATTCCTTCCCTCTCCGGCGTTCACCTCCGATCCATCCGTCTTCCGAATACCTTCGCAACCAGCACCTCCCCCTTCCCCTAAATCCATCTCTCCATCCTCCCCTTTTACTCCTCTATCCATCTCGTCCTGTTTCCATCTATCTATCTATCCATCCATCCCTCCATCTGCGTTCACTTCCCGCGGGGTAGACAATTTCCTGAATCTCACTGAAGTGGAAAGATTTCAGATTTAATACATCCCCCGCTCGTGTGATTCGGAGGAAGGAAGGGGCGAAGGGGTTCAAAGGAGGGGAAGCAAGGTGTGAGCAAAGTTAGGGTGCACCGACGGATGGATGGAAACATTTTTCAACCGCACTGATTAATACCAGGGTCAAACAGCAATCTTAGCCATGAGGCAATAAAATCTGGCACCGTAATATGACAGTTAGCAAGGTGAGACGCCTCCAAATCTCAAACCATCAGAATTTTTACTGAAAGAAAGTCAGAGCAGATGAAAGCGCTGTAACAAGACAAAGAAGGAAGAACAGCTGCAGGAGAAAGGCGTAAAACGGAGAAGGTGAAAGTTAAGAGAAGCAGCAGTAAGGAGGTCGCAAGCGAGTGACCCGGTGTGTGAAGTGGAAAGCTGCCATCCCTTCATCCTGTTCTTTCTCCCCCTCGGCAGAGTCTGACAGAGAGATAGTCACATCGCATCACTACTCTCCTCTCTTGCTTGTCCATTTGTATTTACATTTGTGACTCTGTCTACGCAGCATAAGGCCCGCACGCTCATTAACGCACACGTGCACACACACACACACACACACAAAGCAATCATGTGTCTTGCCTCTGAGGAATGGTTGTCAAGGTGATCTATAACGGTCTGATCAACCTCAGCCTCGGAGTGGAGACCCTGAAAACAGCTTCAGCCAATCACGGCGTCACACTTCTTTGTGTACTGTATGTGTGTGCATGTACGCGAGCGGCCTCCTCGTCTTGCTGTGCATTCACAAAACTGCGCCACGAGCGGCCCGGAAAGTGCTTCCTGACTCTGGCAGCTGATGTTTACTTCAAAGTTTCTGACAGCTGTGTGAAAATGGAGATAAACGTCACGTTAAAAGTGTGACGCTGCGTTTTTCTTTTTCTTTTTTTTATGTGATTTTCTGGTAGTCAGGGTGTTAACGTCAGCTTACTGCCAAACGAACATCTGCAGAATGACATCCACTACGTCTAGTGCGGAGCGAATGAGAGTCGTGAAGACAACATTAGCTTCGTCAGATCGTGTTGTTTACATCGGGTCCCATATGTGGAAACGTCCTCGCGTCTTTCCTTATGACTCGTATGCCAGGCATGCTGAGAGATAAAATGGGCAAAAAATTCAGTTTAGTGATGCTATTACCAGAAAGAGGAGACATTCGTTCTATATACAGGGATGTCAGGGCTTAGACATTAACTTGATGAAAGAGCATTAGTTCTGAGTAAAGTCTGCCACATCAACCAGTTTATTTTCCCATAAAAAATGTACATACTGAGACTGTTCTGGGTTCGAATCCATCGGGTGGCTGAGGCCTGTCTGTGTGGGTTCTCTCCAGGTACTCCGGCTTCCTCCCACTGTCCAAAGACAAGCTCATTAGGTTAATTGGTGATTACAAATTGGACGTAGGCGTTAGTGTGAATGGTTGTCTGTCTCTCTGTGTCAGCCCTGCGATAGACTGGTGACCTGTTCAGGGTGTACCCCGACTCTCGCCCAGTGACAGCTGGGATAGGCTCCAGGGACCCTCCAGAGGATAAGTGGCTACAGAAGATGAACGGATGAATGAAATGTACATACTATAAATATTACACATACGCCTCATTTTAGACGCAGAAAACTGAACTACGCACTCAGTTCTGAACCAATCTGCTAAACTCTCAGCACACTTCATTTGTTTCTCACATAAATATCAATCTAAATCCCAGTTGTGCACATTTGGCATCGTCTAGCACTTTGTTCACCTAGAAACTCTGGCCTTCAGCATGCAGCACCCAGATTATAAATGAGTCTCACCAGTTTTGTACCCGTGCAAACTCAGTTGGACCAACACTTTAATCATGTGTGTTGCAGTAGTGAATAAATATTTTGTTACCTTTCTTAATCTGTTCCCTGGATTTTTTTTATAATGTTTCGCATTGTACTTACAGAGGGGAAAGTACTACACGTTGCTTTCACATTGCTGCACATACTGCACTATAAATGCTATTTTGGGACAAAACCGTGTCACCAAAAGTAGCAAATGGAAATTTATTTTCGATCACCTGCATGCATTTGAATATGTAACCAGACCTCATGATGTCAAACCATGCATGGACACTTGATTGTAGTGTTTTGAATTTATGTGATTATCCAATGCTGTGTAAGAGAAAAGCATTTGATCGCTAGCTGTGTATATTTATGAGAACAGAGAACAGTTTTCAATGAGCTCAGAGTTTTGATGTCTGGTTTATTTTAATTTAATTTTGTTAAAGGAAGTTGACTTACAGTCTGTAACAATGTCACCGGTATATTGCTATGTATAGATGCTAGTGTGTCAGTGGAAATATTTTGTCACGATCTTCAGATTAAACCTTGTTTTGATACAGTGATACAGATGAATATAAATTATAATGCTTGTTTAGCGTTTAGAGCTTGTGACAGCCCAGTTTGCGTGAAAGCTTCATCATCAGAGCAGGTGAGTTTGCAACACCAAAAATAAAAGAAGACTGAGGTAAAACTGACAATCTCAACAAAACATATTCATGCTTATTGCGTTAATTAATTGATAAATGACATCATGGAACAGGAGGAAAATATGAAATCCCTTCTGTCCAGCAATATACACCTTATCCACTCAAGTATTTTCTCGCTTGTTTGCATATTGTCCATCTATAATTGTAATATAGTCACTTTTGCTTGTTTTCTCTTTGTTTGTCCGGCCCATCTATGTGTAGTTACATTTCACCGGTGTCTGTTCAGTTTCTTTGACAATTCAAGACCTGGATTTTATACAGATAGAAGCTAAACTGAGAAATATTTCTCAACTAATTAAACATAAAACTCATTGAGAAACAATCTCACCCAGACGTTTTCAGAGGATCTCGGTGCAGAGCAGGATTTACAGGCTGTTGGTTACTGCTCTCTGCTGGTCAGTATAGGGGACTGTACATCAAGCAGCCTTGAGTGTACTGTGTGTACTGAATATTGCTAGGCAGAGGGGGATTGTATTTTCATATAATGTACTATTCATCAATACATTAATCCAACAAATATATATGATTTCAACCAGTTCTCTTTCTTCATTTATTGTGCTTAGTTCTGCTGTTCCTCTGTGCAACACAGAATGGAAATATATTAACAAAGCCACACAATAAACTGCTGGGAGTCAGGGCAAAAGGGAAAAATAAATTAATAATAACTCGTCAGCATGATAAGTGGAAACAAAGCAGAAGTCCAGAAGAACAAGACAGAGAGACGGGAAAGAAAACGATTGTCCTCTCAGTGAAGGTTATTTACTGCAAAAGAACCGAGACGAGAGAGCTCAAAGAGAGGGAGTTAAGAAAAGGAAACAACAAGAAAGATGACAGACAATTAAAGTCAAATTATGGGGGCACGCCAGCTACATTAGCTTCCAAAGCTGGTAGTTAATCATCATTGCGGGCCCTGTCAGTGGGTAATAGTCACATCTGTAATCGGGACAAATTGGTAACCATTGGGGCATTTAAACTTCAGTGTGTGTGTGTGTGTGTGTTTGCGTGCATTCGTGTTCCCATTAATGTGAAGAGGGTAAAATGAAAGCGCCATCAAGGATAAACACTGTCTACTTTTCATCCCAGCTAAACATCGCAGCATCTGATTTCACATCTCTAATTAGCACCTCATTAACCACAGAGGGGAAAATCATTTGTGAAATGAGCAGCCGTGGCGGAGCAGCTCAAATAAAACTGTCATGTTTCAAGAGATAAGTAATACAGGAGACTCTCATGTCCGTGGCTGCATGGTATTATTTCATAACCTTGTATTACAATAACTTATTTTTTTCTAAAGAACATGTAATATAGAGGCTGTATATAAATATGTCATTATTGCCATCTCTTATGTGTCCTAGAGTCTCCTCTTATACTGCTTTTACATTGTTTTTGAAGCATCCATGTATCTATTGTTCTATTTTTTTTATCTCACTGTTTAGCATCTTGTAAATTACCTTATTCTTAGTGACAGAGCATTGACTAAGGAGAAATACATGCAGTAATGATGACTCCAGTTTACATAATACACAGCATTTATATCAAGCATAATAGGTTCTACATAAAGACTGACATAAGAGAGCCTACATAACAAAATGTGCATTCACTTGTTAGAGTGAAATACTTTGGTGCAACCATTTTATTTTACTGTTGAAATAAAGTATATTTAAATTTGAGAAAGATGATTTTTATCAGCCGCAGCTGACGTCAGATCGGGTAGTTGTGGTTTTAAAGGATAGGAGCAAACCTAACTGCTTATCTGAATTAAACAACTTCTAATATGTCAGTGTAATCTCACAGACACTGACTCTTCACCGAGAATAAAACTCTTTTTAACATCAAGTGAATTTGCTGCCAAAAGTCTGCAATGACAGTCTTTACTTTCATATAATTATTAAGAAAAACACACGGACACAAAGAAAAACAAAACCACAGAAAGAAATACTTTAAACTTAATCAACCAAACTGAGAAATAAAAGTCATATTCCCTACAGTAGACAGAAGAGAAAAAAACCAACAATGAATAATCTGAATATTCTAGTTTAATTCTCAAGGGAAAAGTAAAGCCACACCTAGAGTTATTTGTTTCACATGGTTAGAAGTAATGATAAAATTAGATCAAATACTTGTTATTGTTCTGTTATTAATAGTGGGGATTATAGTATTAGAGTACAGCAGCAGATGTAGTCTGAATATTAAAAATACCAGCATGAACGCCTGACAGACCCCTGGTCACTTTACGCATGCGCAACGCGCCACTGAAGGAAATGGTGTGAGAAGTGAGTGAAGTGGGAGTTGGCACGAAATCTGAGTTTTGACTCTGATTTGCTCCGCGCTCTAGTTCAGAGCATGTACAAGAACAGCTTCGGTTTGCACCATGCGCTTGTAAACACATGGTTGAATTTGAAAGGATAATTCAACAGTAACACGGGATCTGCACCGCCCCGTCGCTGGCCCCGTCGGCACGGCAACTCGGGACAGAGGCAGGGTCCGTCACACCAGCTAACTCCAGGTAGCGCACAAGCTATTAATGTAATTTTTACTCGTTTGTGTTTTGAAACTACATAGCCAGCACTTGCCAGACTGCGGGTTTTAAGTCTTGTATAAATTATTTCGTTGCTGGCTATGAAGAAAAGTAGTGAACAAACCCTTGCGCAGCGGAACTTGCAATAATAAACAATCGCGTCGGCTAATCTCATAGTAGCATGCTACGATAGCTAGTTCGCTATCAACAGTCATATGTGCTAGCTGATGTTTGAGTAGCAAGTAGCTAGCGCGCCACACGTTGAACTGGTGCTCTTCAAAATAAAATATCACACATGGAAAGGCTCTGTCTGCGTTTAGATGCAGCATACTAAGTTGTACACTAGGTCGGATATATTTTGCTGTCTTAAAACTCAGTTCGTCTTTAGGTTTGTTTCATATTTCTTACACTCTTTTAAACGGTACACATTACAAAGCTGTTCTATTTTGAAGTCCGTATGACAGGACTTCCGGTTGGAGTTGTCAATTAGCAGTAACTTCTTGTAGCTTCCCCAAAACAAACGGCAGCCAGACTGGCGCCGCTAGTTAGCTAACCAGAAAGCGGGCACGACAACTCGAGCTTCATTGTTTTCAGCCTGGAAGAAACAACACCAGGTTTTTATGAAGACCATTGCACATATACAGATTTGTGTTTCGTCGTATCATTAATATGTTGGTGAGCTAGCTTTTGCGCCCAACGCCCAACACGTTAGTTATAACAGTTTCTGGTCCATGCCGTCTGTCAAACAACAGAAACACTGGCTGTTTGTTGCTTTTTGTTGGAAATCTGTTGTCCGGACTTGTTCAACCTTATAGTAAACACAGCAGTGATATGTCAGTATCCTACATGCTCTTTTCTGTTTATACTTATTATTTGTATTAATTAAGCTGAACAGAGTTCTCTTGAGACCTCTGAGTGTGCCCACTTGTAAGTTCATTAGGTACACTAAATCTTATCTTCCTAACTGTTATAATCTTCATTTTATGTTGTACCAGTGTAAGAAAGATTGCAATTCAACTGCATGGTAATTCTGTAGGGTGTAGTTTGTGGTGCTGTTAAACTACATTGATTCAACCAAAGAAGTTCTGTTATGTAGCCCGGCCCCTTAACTAAAAGAAGGATATCAAATAATAGAAACATGTGTCACGATTACATGAATTAACAGCCCTCTCAGTTATTTTAAACAAGTGCTGAATGTCATAACCTTCATGAAGCTGAGCTGTAGTGCTGGTATATTTGAATCAATAGAATCAATACCTCATTTAAACTGTTTGATTTAATTATTCACATGTTATTGTCTCCTTCCAGATCTTGTCACTTTACCCCTGATGCTGAGAGGTTCATATCGCAGATCAGCCGCTGTGGAGACCATACCTGCCTTTGCTTCCTGGTGATGATGTGAAACTGCACCCACGGCAAATACATATTCTCAGAAAGTACAGCAGCGGAAACACAACTCAAGATGTCCATCACCAACACGCCTACCAGTAACGACGCCTGCCTGAGCATTGTGCACAGCCTCATGTGTCACAGGCAGGGTGGTGAGAGCGAGACCTTTGCCAAGCGGGCCATTGAGAGCCTGGTGAAAAAGCTGAAGGAGAAGAAAGACGAGCTCGACTCCCTCATCACAGCTATAACCACCAACGGGGCCCATCCCAGCAAGTGTGTGACCATTCAGAGGACACTTGATGGGCGCCTGCAGGTAGGACAGTAAAACTGTGCTGGTGAATATCATGTGAAGGCTTTTGCTTCTCACAGGAGAGTAGAGTTGATTAGTTTTAACAAATGCAAATTATACATCTGAGTAATGAGTTTTTCACCGCCAGGTTGAAGTCCCTAAGTCAGTTATTAGAATTCCCAATTGTTATGTTTTTTAACTAATGGCAGGATAATCCAGGAAATCTCTCTGCGCTTGGCTAAAGTCATGTAAGCTGTTCACTGCAGCAGTGGAGTACGAGATGTACTCTGTGGCCTCCGATAATTGATTCAACACTATCTTTGACCTCAGCTCAAGTACAAATCAATTAACTTTGTTCTTGTATCCATTTCTGTGTTGTTGTTCTCAGGTGGCAGGACGTAAAGGGTTCCCTCATGTAATCTATGCCCGCCTGTGGCGATGGCCTGACCTGCATAAGAACGAACTGAAGCATGTGAAATACTGCCAGTTTGCCTTTGACCTCAAATGTGACAGCGTGTGTGTCAACCCCTACCACTATGAGAGGGTGGTGTCTCCGGGTATAGGTGTGTATCTGAGAGGTTTTCACTTAGCGCTGGGGTAGTAAACTTTTAAATATGAGTTTTTAGACACTTAAGGAAGAAATGAATGTAAATTCTGTGTTTGACCCATTGCTAGATATATCAAAACATTCCTCGTTTTCAATCTTTTCTCTTTTTCCGCAGACTTGTCAGGACTAAGCCTGAACAATTCTGCATCAAGCTCAGCAATGGTGGTTAAGGATGAGTATGATTTCGATGGACAGCAGAGTCTGCCCTCCATTGAGCCAGGGCACTCCCTTCAGACCATCCAACACCCCCCATCCAGCAGCCGCCCGTCCCTGTCTGAATCATTTGCAGCCCCTACCCTTCTCCCACCCCCCGAGGCTTCCACATCTGCCTCAGCAGCATCCTTCCCTGCCATTGCTCCTGGATCAGGCAGTAAGACACAGTTGAACAATATTCTTGTGTGTGTACATGCTTGTTGGTCTGTTTGTTCATATATTTGGATATATTTTTGGAGTCAACAGCAATGCATTTGTTCTCTTTCAGTCCAACCTCCTGCTTCTGTTTTCTCCTCAGATGCCAGCTCCACCTGGTCCCGGAACAACAACTTCACCCCTAACATATCCCACCATACCAACGGTCATCTGCAACACCATCCTCCTGTGCCTCATCCAACACACTACTGTAAGTACATAATGTAATTCATGCATAAACTTTTTTTTTTGCACAGAGCAGGTGATCTTTGACATTACCCTCTTTTTCTCAGGGCCGGTGCATAATGAGCTTGCCTTCCAGCCACCTATATCCAATCATCCAGGTGAGAACCCATAAGTACAGTTGGATTAGAAAGCTTCTGAATAAATATGACACTGCTGCCCCTGACATCTTCTAACCTCTCTTTTAGCTCCTGACTACTGGTGTTCCATTGCATACTTTGAGATGGACGTTCAAGTCGGAGAGACCTTTAAAGTGCCCTCTTCCTGCCCCATCGTGACAGTGGACGGCTATGTCGACCCTTCAGGCGGAGACAGGTTCTGTTTGGGTCAGCTTAGTAACGTACATCGTACTGAAGCTATCGAGAGAGCAAGGTGGGTGACCCAAGTAGCCACAAGTGAGGGAATTGAGATTTACAATAAAATAGCTGACAAAATATTTAGTTTAACAAACACTTGACATTTTTTGGTGATGCAAATCTGAGAAATCTATCCTGTCCTTCCTGTTTACTCGTGGATTATTTATTTATTATTTTTTACTCCTAATGTTGCTGTAGGATGATGTTTCATGTTTGTGGTTTTAATTAAGATTATTTCAGTTGTTTAATTTATTATTTTCAAACGTAGTTGATTAAAAATGTGGTTAACCACCATATAATAATCAGAGCTTCCCCTATTAGACTTTATTCAGACATAATCATAATGTAATATTTAAACAATGACATCTATGAATGAAGAACCAGTTTAAAGCTTTAACCCAATTTGTACTGTTCAACTAAAGTTCAGATGTACTCAGTGTCGGCCTCAGTAGGAAGATGTTATTTACTTTATCCCGTCATTAATAAGCAAATGCAGTGTTTAATATGATTCACTGATGTGTGCTGGTTTTAACCGGAAATGCAGCTGTAGTATTTATCTCCAAACAGATAAATAACATTGATGGAGTGTTTCTCAAACTTTTTCAGACCAAGTACCACTTAACCCATAACACAAACACTCATGGACCACCCAATTCTAAATCGCCCCCAAAATGACTTTCATTGCCATCTTAATGGGAGCAATGGTGCTGCTTTTTTTTCTGGGTCATGAGTGAAGCAATGTCTGACTCCAGACTGGACAGTTTCAGGCTCATATCGTAGTTCACACTGATTCGAATACAACTTCACAGTTGTAGGTGGTTGGATACAGCTTTAACAGTTTCAGAGCAGAGTCAGCCAGCTCAACATGCTCAGGTTGGATGTGGAGCCAAAGTCAGTTAAACCTTTCTCCCTGAAAGTTGTCTTCAGTGTCCCATCTGTTCCCCTACAAAGCTGTCAACCTCTCTTGGATTTCTGATCCAATCAAAGCTTGCATCTAATTCTGGGAAATATCGGCGAGTGTCAGAAAACTGTTGAATTCTCTGCGATGGAGACAGCCACACCACTATTCCACCTTGTGGCGTGTGGCCTTTTCCCCTGGTACTCTTGTGCGTTCTTTCATAGCCTTGTTAGCCAACGTTTCATAGCATAAAACACGATGTGGTTTGGGGTCCTCCTCCTCTCCAGTCCAAAAAAACCCCAACTGTATGTAGTCGCTGTGGTATTTTTGTTTCACCTGTGGGCAGCGGCGAGTTTCACAACTTTGTGGTGGGTTGTTACCTGAACTACTCGCACTGGCATCAAGTCGTTGCACCTTTCCAGTTGTTTCAGGTGTTTCATCTGCAGTTTCTTTTTAGTGACTGTGTCCTAAGCCACTGATCCATAATTCAATTTGACGTTCAGTCCTGAGGTGGGCTAACTTTAACGGTAGCTTCACTGTCCCGCTGCCGGTCCACCTCATGTGCCACTAGGGGGCGCTTGTGGACCACCAGTTTTCTGAAAACAACGTATTTTTATACATGAATTTATTAATGTGGGATCAAAATATAAATTAATGAATTATTCAAGTTTGACTCTGAAGTTCAGGTTGTGCTTTCTGAGCCGTCATAATTGGGAATAGACATAACGCTGCAGCATACTGACTCATTTACGTAACTGTTGATGTTGATGACTCATTGCTGCCATAAACCCTCTATTTTTTATTCTACAAACACATTCATACATTCAGGACAGGGAGTAAAAAAAACTAAGCATCAAATAACAATACCAGTTCAACTTACGTGTGTGCTAAATGTAACAAATTGTGCTCCATGTGTCAAACTAAGACAGATTTGGGGAAACA
The DNA here is from genome assembly GCA_005024645.1 of Planiliza haematocheilus. Classification (NCBI taxonomy): domain Eukaryota; kingdom Metazoa; phylum Chordata; class Actinopteri; order Mugiliformes; family Mugilidae; genus Planiliza; species Planiliza haematocheilus. The sequence continues at coordinate 2,647,536 of SRSE01001388.1, read as the reverse complement.
TGGACTCAAACTGAATAAGCAACCAGTGGCAGCCTCCTACATCTTTCTAAACAAACATGGATTTTACAGCGACCATGTCAAACAATTTTCTCAGAATCAGACCAAATGTAAACACAGAAAGTAACTTCTCGGCTGTTTTGGCTAACTTCATACGTACCTGTGTTTATAATCACTGCTCCATGCAACTACTTCTGTGTCTCTTCAGACTGAGAGACAAGTATTTGAAGTGATTCATGCAAATATCAAGTCTTTGTTCAAACATTAATGGGAACCACGCCAGGTTGAACTGAACAGGCTGAAGACAGCGTGTCCATTCTGTGTCACTGAGTGTTTGTTTAAAGTGAAAACTCCCATGTCGCTGCTGTCTCTCATATTCTTTCCTCTACTCTGTACTGTTCTCTTCGGCCAGGCTTCACATTGGTAAAGGGGTCCAGCTGGAGTGTAAAGGTGAGGGAGATGTGTGGGTGCGATGCCTCAGTGACCACGCAGTGTTCGTCCAGAGTTACTACCTGGACAGAGAGGCAGGACGAGCCCCCGGAGACGCTGTTCACAAAATCTACCCCAGTGCTTATATCAAGGTAGGTCACGGTGTAATGAACTCATTGGACTATGAGGAAGAACTCAATAATTGTCTGTATTTGCCATTTGCTCATCCACCTGCAGTTTCCCACCTTTTCAACTCGTGTCTCCAGCTAAGGAGAAACGTAAATATGTACAGTACTCAAAGTCTCTCTTTGTCGCTCCAGGTGTTTGACCTTCGTCAGTGCCACAGGCAGATGCAGCAGCAGGCTGCGACGGCCCAAGCAGCGGCAGCAGCTCAAGCGGCAGCTGTGGCTGGAAACATACCAGGACCTGGATCAGTTGGAGGGATAGCTCCAGCTATTAGTAAGACAACAGTAATCACACGCACAGATACAGTGAGCTACAGTGAAATGCCTGGATAGTTGTTTGTATTGAATAACAAATTGAATCAGTAAGTTGAGGTAGAACTAATTTAATGTTACAGCAGTAAAAGGTTAACACCAACATTGTTTGGCTTCATTGTTGGCCCCTGGCTTGTTGCTTTCATGTAGACTGTTTTTATATAGAAGGCAAGTGGATTATAGTAGATTTCCAGCTATTTTTATTTCTGGATAATTTGTCAATCATTTTGATAATGAGCTCTCAACAAAGCCTAAGAATCTTAGGTAAACTATTTGTAAATTATCAAAATGATTGTTTCCTTTTAGTAATAGTTTGAGCACATTAAATCATACTTGTTGAGAATATAATTATTAGCTATTCAAATGAAAAATGTGCTGTGTTGATGTTTTCCCGCATCGTACCTGATGTAACTCTCCTCTCGTCCTCTCAGGTCTGTCAGCAGCAGCTGGTATCGGGGTAGACGACCTCCGCAGGCTTTGTATTCTCAGGATGAGTTTTGTCAAAGGCTGGGGTCCTGACTACCCACGTCAGAGCATCAAGGAGACCCCCTGCTGGATCGAGATCCACCTGCACAGAGCCCTCCAGTTACTGGACGAGGTTCTGCACACTATGCCTATAGCCGACCCGCAACCTCTTGACTGAGACACACGTAGCGGCAGCAGAGAGTCTTCCTCAGTGGACTGTTCTGGGTGGTGTGTTTGAGGCACCTTCGTGTACTGTGGCCACAAGTTTTCTTGTGACACTAAAAATGAGCCAAAGCCATGTATTAAAGATACGCTGTGTCTAGATTTTTGATAGATGGCTTTGATTTGTGACGACTGGAACGGTGAACAATAGGACTAGAATAAGACGCCACAGATAACTAAAGCATCTCAACACACACATAGAAGAAACTGGAATGTACACTGACAGAACCACTGACCGACATTAAACTCACTGAACTATACAAGATCGTGTGTGTGCTGTCCAGCGACTCTTGTATCCAGTCTAAGGGGCACAGGAATGCTGCTGGTCTTCCACTGCGTCCGTTTTCATTCAAGCTGTTACAGACTGCTTTACACAAGCAAGTTCAGTCAGCTGTCAGGCTGGAAGAGGAACAGCGAGGATCACTTCTGGACATCATGCTGATCGCTGCCTCTGATACACCAGACAGGGTTGTTTGGACAAGCCGGATCAGGTCGTGTGAGACACTCAGAGCCATCTATGAATGTCACAGATATGACACACGCACCATGCCTACAGCCGACTCACGTCCTCTGAACTGAAACAAGTCTGTGGACTTTTCTAGGTCAGGTATTGTCAAACTACGGGTTTGGACTTTAAAAAAATAGTTGCAGGTGAGTGCCTGGTGGGCGTCCAGTGACGAACCTTCTCTGTTATACAAGACACCTGGTTGATGTCCTTCTCTACACGTCATATCTACACCAGTGGTGTGTAGGGTGGTTATAACATAGCATACAAAGTGATATATATATCTAATCACTTTTGTATAATTTCTTGTTAAAGTTTCCAGCAGCTGCTCGAGTGATCACTCTTCACCCCACCATGGTCGCCTCCCATCTTTTTCAGGTATGCTTTTGGAAAACGCCCTCCTTTATGCTGCCACAAAGGATGCATCTCATACGGCTTCTGTCAGCTACTCTCCTTTTCTCTCTTACGCTCAGAGCGAGGGGGGAAAAAATCGGAGGGCTTGGATGCTTTTGGTTCGATAAGTAAGAGCAGAGCCGATGATCTTCCAAGATTTACTCGCAGTACAGAGATCAGGGTTCATCAGCATTTTTGGAAAACCAAAGTAGTGATTGTTACAAAAATACTGTAATCAGGAAGCTTTTTACATATAGCTGATAATCATCATACTTAAATATCTTATGACTTGCAGCCCTGTTACAGTAATATATGGTCTCTTGTTTATATTTTACTGACAAACATAACAGGATATCAGAGTTCCCATCGTATTTTTTCTCGGTTTTATTTTTGTAACTTTTTCATTCATAAATTTTTAGCACTTTATTTCTTTTTTGACTAAACCCAGTAGCCTTTATTCTGAGGTGATTGTCCTGCTTAATGAATAAGGGAGTGAATAGGTTGGTTTGAAGCTCCTGTAGGACTGAGAGAAGACGTAACCGTGTGAAAACGTATGTAACACAAAGACAATCTGCTTTTGCCCTTTCACTTTGTAGGCATTGACACGTCAAAGGCTTTATTTTGGCTGGTCTGAGTTGTGGTTTCTTCTTTTTTTTAATCCATGTAAATAACTTTGCTTTTGAAGTGCATGCCAATGTTTGCATGAATTTTAATGTCGGAGAGACGCCCCACTTCTTTTTTTTCTTTTCTTTTTTTTTAAATACTGAGTACTTCACCTGTCCTGCGTTACACAGGGAAATGAGCTGAATGGAAACCAGCACCTGCTGTATACTGGTGTTTGTGTGTTGTTGGTTTGTAAGATTGACATTAAAGGCACATAGAGGGAAGTAATACGTCATAACTGATGTATATTTATTATTGAACCTCCTGCTTAGAAATGACAGATGAATGATGTGTATCTGCAGCTATAGGACTTATTTATATAATGTTTGTGCAAATTTGACTGCAGAGGTGGAAGTATAACACTATTCACCAATCAGGCATTACATTATGACCAGTTGAAGTGAATACTTAAATTTTCACCTGGCATTCATGTGGAAGTTACTTAGACATGTAGCACCCACCTAAACCAGACCAGGCACCCCAACCACATAGCAATGACACCCCTTGATGGCAGACACACAAAAACAGTTTAGGAACAACTCAAAAAACTTGAAAAACTGCACAAGGTGTTGACCTGGCCTCCAAATTCACAAGCTCGCAAACTGATCAAGTATCTGTGGGATGCACTGGAACACGTTTGATCCACAGAGACCCCTCCCCTCAACCCATAGGACCCAAACACCCCCACTAACATCATTCTGTTGCTTGACATAACAGGACGCCCTCAGAAGACCCATGTCCATTCTCTGATGAGTCAACTTTTCTGAGGCACAAGGGAGAACTTCACAATATTAGGATGGTGGTCATAATGTTATGCCTGATCTGTGTATTTTAATGGATAAATTCAGAATGAACACAATTATATTACTTGCACCATGACTGATGCTAATAAAGTAAAGCAGGGGCGAGGGTTAGAGGTTTTATTCGTGTCACATTTAGGTAAGCGCTCCAGATTTTACATTTAGGCTGAAACTGAAAAACTCAGTTTTTCTTCTGAAGCTTCTCTTTGAATATAAATTGACGTTAAAACAGGTGAAGATGAGTTTGATGTGCAGTTAGTCTTTCAATACAAGTCTCTTCTTCTCCATTGCCCCAGTCCATTTACTTACACGTTTTTTTCTTTAAAGGTTACACATCGCTATTTTAATTTACTGTCATTGTTCAGATCCTGGTGTCCATCAGTTCATTCAGTTAATTCCTTCAGATGTTCTGTTCACACGTCACATGGCGAGGATGTGTTAATGAGTTTGTATCCATGTCCTCAACTGTGCATCCAGTCACTGAATAGCAGGAAACTGGATATTTTAAAATGATCTGTTACTGAAAGCATTGATGTCTTCTGTTACTGAGCGCTGTGTGGAGGAAGAAGAAAAGAAAAAAAGTGGCATACTGTATTGTGCTTTTAGGCGGACAGATGTTTTTATATTACTCACAGTTATTATAGGAGCCAGAAGAACACTCACATGAGTTGATGTTGACTACTATGACAGATTGCATATCTAAAACTGACTTGTATTTCTTATGTGAGAGTCTATAATTAAACGTGGCCTGAAATTCTCTTAAGTTCTTACCTGTTTATTTTCTTATCGTGGGTTTAGCCGTACAGTGAGTTGCAAAACATCTGCAATTTTATCCACATCACAGCAGATTTCAAGACTTAGTGACTGTCACTTTTAAAATGCTCCATTTGTTCATGGTGAGTTTATTTTAGCCGTGAGAGGAAACTGTGTTTGACGTCTCCCTACTCACATTTGCTCTTTTTTACGCCACACCTTTATCATTCATGGCTTTCTAACAGCCATGGTCAGAGGCGTGACTTTCATTTTTGGTGGTGAAATGGCGCTGTAACCTCAAGAAACACATTTTGGCCATACCTCCGAATTTTTGTTTTGTTTTTTTGGTAATTATGTTTCCTAACTATCGTCTTTATCTCCCTGGATGACGACCAGGACGTGTGGCCTCCTGTTCCTCTGGCTGTCCACCACAAGCTCATCAGGTTTTTGCTGATATTGAGCTTCAGCTGTTGTTGGACCACGTGAAGATGAATCCAAACAGTGCTAAAAAATAGTCTCTCATACATGTCAACATAGTGAAAGGTTTGATATTGACCAATCAGGAACAAAATCAGAATACTTGATCAGTCCTTCACGGAAATTGTTTTGTTTCAAGGACTCTCCACTCTTACAACCACACCGGCCTTGTGGATCCATTTGTCGAATCTATTACAGTCTCAGCCCGCTGACCCAGCATGCAACGGCGTACAGGAGCGCTCTGTCCACCACAGACACATCCTGAACATTGTCCGGCAGATGTTGAAGGACCTCAGTCTCCTCAGAAAGCAGAGTCAAGCCTGGCTCTTCCTGTAGAGCGCCTCATTGTTCTTTGTCCAGTCCAGTTTATTGTCAGTGTGCAACGTCCAGATACTTTTAATCCTCGACAATGTCCACACGGGCCCCCAGGATGGTAACAGGGGTCACTGGAGCCTTTCTCCTCCTCATGTCCGTAACTAGCTCCTTTGTCACATTCAGCTGCAGAAGTTGTCCTCACACCATGTGACCAACCTAAAGGCAGTAATTTTGTCTTGCTGCAGTAGGTTTAATAATAATGAGGGACGTGCTTCACAGTCATGGTATGGTGCATTGCTGGCTCGCTGAGACAACTTAAATAGAGATGAGCTAGACAGTTTGTTAACTCGAACCGTCAGCTCAAACTGAAAACGAAATGGTTAAAAAAAAAAAAAATGCTCCACTTTGTGCCAGAGATTCAGCAACTCATGGTTCTTCACATTTCCCAAATGCGCTGAGGTCTGCACTGTACGTCGTCCTTTTCCGCAGCTAGACTTGTTGAGTTGTCTTGAAGACGTTTCACTTCTTATCCAAGTAACATGGTTACTCCCAACTCCTCATTTACAACTAAAACCAGATGAGTAGTGGAAAGTCTTGAGGAGAACTCACCGTGCCCAGTTGCATTTGTTTTAACTTAGTTTTAATAGAGAGGAATGCGTCTTAGGCCACACTGAAAGTTAAGTCATTAGGATCCTGCAGGATATGGAAGATGAGAGTAAGCATTAAGGTCACCCTGAAATAAAATTCTTTAGGTATTTTTATGACATATTTTGCAGTATATGTCACCTGCTCTCCGCTATGTGACCCCACAGTGACGAAAAGGTCATTTTGTAGCCGTCCTTTATAGCATTTTAGAGTTAGTCACACGCTCAGTCCACTGGAGCCGACCAATCAGCTGCTTCACAACAACTTTAAAACATCACTTCACACGAGGAATAAACGACAGGAGCCCGACGTGGCTTTAAACGAAACCGTCTTTATTAAGTAACTTTAATATCAGAAAAATAAAACTCTTAAATTCTCTTTACAGCAAATATATAATATCAGTGCTTTGGCCGCAATAACTTAAAAGGCCGTTATAAAATATAGTCTGCTTTTAAACTCCTGACTCAATTTGAAGAATTTATATGCCTTAAGACTCCCTCTACATATACATAACAAAAGTGTAGTAAAATTTGCAAATACTTTTTTGAATTGTTGGTACAGCTCAACAGTAAATGTACTTATATATATATATATATATAGATAATCTAAAGATACATTTTTTAATAGTATACCGTTCTTAATTTGGTGTTGTACAGACATGACAGGCAGCTTGAATCCTTGGCCTTTTTACAGTTGCAGTGTGAAGTTTTACATTGGCGGTAAATTATGAAGACATGCTTGCGATGCACATTCCATGTTCCACTAGGTTTTAACGGCAGCTACCAACACTATTATCACCAAATACTGTAAACTAATATCTAGACTACAAGCAGATAAGCACTGACACTCGCCTGCAACGTTTCCGGGTTTTCCAACTCTTCATTCACTTAATCACTCAAGAGAAAAAGGTAAAAATAAAAAATAAAAAAATCTTATTGTAAACATTTTAATATAGATATATTTATGTATATATGAAATGTAACAAAATAAAAAATAAGTTCTGTGTATTTATCAGTCATTAACAGTAATATTTTATATAATACATACAGAAAAATGTCAATAGGTTTTAACTGAGGGCCAACCGTGTATTGCATTTCCCCCAGAGAGAGAGAGAGAGAGAGGAAAAAGAACGAGAGCAAAGAGATCGGCCCTCCGCAGAGCTGAGCGAAGTAAAATATATATCATAGTATAATAATGGGACGGATAGAAGACCCGAGGGGCTGGGAGCAGATGGGGTTTTTTGCACTTTTGGGACTCGTTTGGTTCCATTTCCTCGAGAAAGCTCAATGACCCACGAAAAAGACGTTTTTTTTTTAAGAAACAGAGCGAAGCGATAACGACTCCAAAACACTGTTTACAGCTGGAATGCCAGACGGACTGCAGTCCAATGTCCACACAACAAAGCAACAGTATTGACCTTTACGTGGTGTCAGTCCCAGATGAAATCATTCCAGCTGCTTCCCCTTCGGCGCGTCCGTCGACTCATTCGGCCCCGTAAAAGGCTAGAGACGGCGGTGTTTAAAGCTAAGGTTTGAGATGATTTCCACCGGTTTGTACGCTTCCCACACTTTTAGGGGAGATGAACCGACGGATCGATGCGCGGGAGGGGGAGGAAAGGCAAAAATAACGACGCGCTCGTCCCGGCTTGTCGATAGTGTGATAAGACGTGGTCTGTGCTTAGTGGTGCACAGCACAAAACAGAAGCCCAGTGTGTACCATTGAAATGTCTCATGAATGCATCGGTGCTGAAGACAAACACAGACTGAAATATTGTAGTAAAAGCAGAAGGGGTGCGTCTGCGCACACGTTTCAGCTCCAGTTTGTTTGAGCTCTGTAATTAAAAACCCAAGGAGTTTAATTTATCTTCTGCTTCCTTGACAAGTTAATATACGAGATGAGTTTTTTTTTTTTTGCATAGGCCGGGCAGATAAGATGTGGGACTGTAAAGCAACGGGTGGCCTTCATCTCAATTTGACATCCCTGTGGAATTATTTTACTTTTGACTGCTTAAGGAGTGACGAGGTCGGCCACAGGGCGGTGCAGTCCAAGTGAATCAACATTCAAGTGAAAGAAAGGGATATTACTGAGATGGCTTTTTGTTTTAACAAAATAAAATAAAATAAAAAGGTCAGACAACTGTCCGTACAGTACGGGGATTTGTTCCAGATCACAGCTGTCTAGTAGTAGCGTTTCAGAGAACATCAGCTCCTCTGGCTCCCAGGTGAGGTTTAAGTAATTAGCCACACGTACACCATCTACAAAAGTGACTGCAATGCCGGGGAAGAGGAATGTCACCAAAGGTACGAGCTGTACATATCTTTCTGCCTGAAATCTGGCACATGGTTTCCCACACAAGAATGTCATCAAGATATAAACAAAGAGGGAACGTAAGAAAATGAAAGAGGGAAAACTGTGAAAACAGAACTAAATGAGAGTGTTTGGTGCCGAAAAGATAAACTTCAGAAATGCTAATCAAATTAGTAAGCAAAAAAAAAAAAAAAAAAGCATCCCTATGATAAAACCTTGGTTCCACCAAGATGTATTTAAGAGACTAATCTAAAAATAATAATACATTAAGACTTCGGTCTGTCGGCTTGTGTTCTTTTGAGCCCAGGATCTTTGCAGATAGTGTTGTGAGTTAATTACAGGCTTTCCAAAAAGGCCACAAGTTTGAAGACAGAGCAACACTGTGTGTCCGCCGAACCGGTTGTTTCTTTTGTTTACTCAGAACGGAATCAGGCACGAGTTTAGCGTAAACAGTTTTTTTTTTGTTTGTTTTTGTTTTTAGGTATAAATGGAAAGCTACGTGGCGGTTCGAAAGTGGTGTAACATCCTGGTACAAAAAAAAGAAGAAGGAGTTACCCACTTGTTGGTTCTATTCTGGGAAAGAAAGAACCCTGAGACGACAAGAGGCTGACACTGGAGTGTGACAACTTTGCAGTTGAAGGTTGGACCCAGTGGGTTTAAAAAGCCTGGGCGGGTGCATTCGTATGCGGATCGATCAATCAGCAGTGCTCAACAATTCAGATTTACGATCTGGAGAATGTAAACATCCTTTTCAACGAAGCCACGATAGCCGATTAATGTTTTCGTAAAATCACGCGAGACAGAAGGTGGGGCGTCTGAAAAGAAGGGTGTAGCGTATCAAGTTCACTGCAGCATTGGAATTTTGTAGTAACCAGGAGAGTGCGATTCATTTATACACCGTCATGTGAGGGGCTCACTATATGTAAATGCGTTCGCCACTCGTCTCATTTCCTGTTTTCTGACACGAGCACAGAAGGGCTGGGCCGTAGTTCGTCACATAAAATCGGTAGCAGCAAATTTAAAAAAAAAAGAAAAGAAGGAAAAATAAATGGAAAACTATTGAGATGTAGACCAAAAAATAAAAAATGACTTTGGCCCAAAAGTCAATGTTATGTTTCTAATAGCAACAGATGTAGAAGAAATTAAATTTATAGCTAGGCAGAAACCAATAACTAAAAGGTTAAAGGAGGGAAAAATGTAAATCAGAAATCCTATATATACACAAAGGTATATGTTTATATACCTATGTGTATATATGTGTATATACATATATATCCCGACCCACCCAATGCTACATGGAGGGATGCGACCCTCCCATTGATCAATCAATCAATCAAGGAAGAAGACTTCACAATACAGGCACATGGCTGAACACCCTAACCCATGCCCTAATTAAAGATCATTCCTAATTTGCCTACTCTCCCTCACATGTCACCCAAACACCAGCTTCGACAACGCCGGTGTGGAGAAGACAAACCTAGACGCTGATTCGGGGTCAGTTTTGTAAGTTCCCCACACGAGTTACGAGTGTCGGGGAGGCTAATCCCTCGTCAGCCGTCAGGGTAAATAGATTAAAATCACATATTGCGGAGCTGGATGGCCTGTGTGGCTGGAGACAGGCACACAGGGCACACAGCCTTTGGACCCTGGCATATATGGGTGGCACAATCTAGACAGAAGAGGTTATGGCCACAAGGAACCAAGGCAGCGATCACCTGGTTATCCATACAGTTGATGCATATCTCCTGTCCTCTCCCCGCTGATCCGAGCGCCGGACGATAGGAGAGGGAGGATTCAGGAGGAGAGGATGAGGAGGCGGTGCTTTCACCGGAAGAGGAGAAGGCCGAGCTGTAAGACGGGAACCTCTGAGCATCGAGGGTCCCGGCTGAGCTGAAAGGACCCCGGAGAACCCGCTGGGCCTGAGGGTGCTCCAGGGCCTCGATCACGGGGAAGGTTGGAGAAAGCCGGGGCGTCCCAGGCTGACTGGTCTGGAGACATCAAAAACAACACACATACCCCAGTTTTCAGACAAAACCACTCTAAATAAAACAAAAACATGACTCCAAGTACTTTAATTAAGCTGCTGAATTTCACATACCTGAGACTGAAGAGCATCAAATGCCTGGGGGGGCTGGTGGTCCACAAAGGAGCTCCAGATGTGTGGTTGGGCAGGAGAGTGTGAGGCATGGGCAGTGGAAATGGTCAGTGGGTCAAATCCTGAGGAGGAGCCTCCACCTCCCAGGCTGACCAGCTCCTCAGACCCAACAGGAAGGAGACTATCACCAAACCAGAAACTCGTACTGCCGCCATTGCTGTTGTTGTTGTTGTTAGCGTTGGCGTTATATGGACCGTTTGGGCTGAAATCTGACATTTGGTTGCCGTTCCCATTGCCGTAGAAAGAATCAGCCGAGCTGGAGCCGCTGCCCAGAGAGCTGGAGCTGTCGTTGCGGTAGGTGGAAGACATCTTGACACCACTGCTAATATTGCTATTGACTCGCTGAGTACCATTGACGTTCCCCGGCAGCATGGTACCACCAGCTGTTGACGATGTCCCTGCATGGAGCCACGCAGCGTCCCCCAACCCAGCGGGTGTCGCGGAAGCCTCAAAACTGACGTCCGTCCCGTTGAACTGGAAGTCGTTGTTGTCTACGCCCGGAACCTCAATGCCCCCGCAGGTTCCAGTGCGGAGAGCGATGTGCGCCTCGATCTCTTCCCTCGCCCGGTCCACGTTCTCCGGCATCCCGGTGACCTCAAACACGGGCTCTTTGTCACGACTCGGTGTCACGATGTAGGTGTGCGTCTGTTGCTGAATACGTTTGATGGTTGCCCCTAAAAGATATATTAAACGGAAAGATTTTAACATAAATTGTCCATTAAATGCTGTGTTTATTTTCAATTATTACACCCGATTTCCCTCCCCCCCAACAATAAAATCTGACTTTGAAACTGGAAGCGGCACAGCTGTGCAGTAATTACAGCCCTGAGCTGCAGGCAGTCCTAGTGACTCACCTAGCCTAAGTGCACATCACTGAGTTCCAGAGTGCAAACCTTTTAAGATCACAATGCTATATATAAGAAAAATAACAGAACTTGGCATCGTGGAGTACATTCAAAAACAAATGGACCACAGTTAATGAAAATGTAACTGGGGGTTTTGCTTTATTGCTTTTAAAGGCAAATCTCGAACATCAAAATGTCACTGCACGTCTTGCCTCTGTGAGTGCGACACAGCTTCTCCCTCTCCATTTTCAAACGTGTTGTCATTTTTGACTTGCTGCCTCGCTCTCCGCGGTGCAATGGCACGTGGTCGCGAAGTGCTGCAGTTCAATTTACAAATCAGCCCTGGGGCTTTCTCACACAAAGGTGGTAATGTCAACAGAGCAAGGGGTTAAAGAGGTGAGGGCAGAATGCAACCTTCTGGAAAGGGTCTGAGCACATTAAGACCCCAGATAGACTAAAAATACTCATTAGACAATTCACAATTTCTTTATTAACCAAGAAACAAAAGGATGTTACGTGTGGGCAGCACTTTATTTCTTACTCTAAACACTTCCACAGTGTAAAAATCTAAAAATGTAACATAACTTCTGCCATTGAACAACATGTTTAGTTCTTAATTACTACATGATTTCTCTCGCAACAGCGATTAGACAAGCTTATTCTTTTTATAGTCATGTCGAAATGAGTGGCTGTGCCGATATTTTATTATCTCTCTTTACAACATTATGGCCAGCGGCTGGAACAGACAAAGATCAATGTAATAAAGAACGGATTAAAAACACCCACCTTTGGGACCCACGACCAACCCAACAACTCGATATGGTACCCGCACCTGTAGGGTCAAACACATAGAACAAATTAGCTTGGAGGGTAATATTTATAGCACTGTTTTTTTTATGGCTGTACTTAATGTGATTCATTGCATAAGAATGTAACTCAATCATGTGCTTCTTGTTAACCTGAATGGTTGTCTGTCCAGGTAGAGAGGGGGCCCCCACGCCAGTCGCAGCAGGCACAGGGCCCGTCTTGTTTCGAGAAGCTCTGATGAGGGAGAAATGCTCAGCCGCCGACAGGATCTCCCTCTTGGCCATAGCCACATCTTCTTTGCGCCCCGTCACAACAAAGACCGGCTGCTCCCCCCTCACTGGTGTTTTAATGTAGGTGTTGGTCTTGGCCCGGAGTGCCTTAATCTTACAGCCTGTCGGAGTTAAGTTAAAGGGCACAGGAAAGAAAAGGGGGAAAGTTGGGTTATTTCTGTCTGGGTTTTAACATTCATTGCATTACATAAACATATTAAGCCTTGAAACTCAGAACTGGACTAATAAAAGATCATGACGGGCGCAATTTAAGTTTCCAGACGTTAATGGCATTTTAAAATTGCATAGCTTATAAATTAAATATTCCTTTCAGCAGTGGTTGAGAGTCCAGCATCATTACCAGAGCCATTTCCTGTTGTTGTCAACACTGCAGTGTGTGCACCCTCCCCCAACTGGGTTAAAACACGACACAATAACACTCTCCCAACTCAGCCATGTTAACTTTAGGTAACAACACAGATCAAGTCGTTGGACTGTGTAAGAAAAACGGTGTTGATTAAAATCACAAAGCTTTGGTTATGTCACGGAGACAACTATAAGCTAACAGCTGATGTGGCAGAGCAATGGTGACCAACACGCTCCTTTTTATGTTCTCCTCCTCCCAGACAAAGCCGAGCCTGGTTTGGGCTGAGGATAAGTCTCATTGTCAGCGAAGTACAAACAAAACATCCGTAACACAGATGAGCTGTCACAGAGAGAAGACTCATACGGATCTGTTGGTTGATATAACTTCTGATGTAAACTTGTCTGAGGGTGTTGGGCGAGGGTGTTGTTGACCCAGATAGAAGCGCTAAGCTAGCTGCTTTCTAGCTAACGTCAACGGTTGGAGAAAAAAAAAAGGCTAAAATGTGATTTGCTTTAAATATAGGCGATCTTTAACTGATTAAATCTTTATAGAGATACCAGTCTGACATATATTAAAAGTATAATTTACAAAAATGTTATTTGGTGATGTAAACTAGAGTAATCATTACGTCCAAGTGAGGATGACAACAATAAGTTAATACTAACGAGCTAACAGTTGCTACAGAATAAACAGCCATTATAATCTTTAAATTCTAAAATAATAGTGCAACCATTTTATAGATTAAACAACTTTTAAAGATGTTTTATCCTATTTTCTTTCATTACTTTCAACCAACTCCACGCAAACTCCGTTTAACTATCTAACCTTTGCTCACAAAACTACCCGAGCCACCTTAGAGACATGGTCTCCACTCACCCTGCCTGCCCACGATCTCCGCGACGTGCTCGGAGCTCGGCACGGCCACACACTCGGTCGTGTTTACGCTCTTTCGCCGAGTCAAAAGCGACGGCTCGGCCTCGTAGCCCGGTTCCCCGTAGACACCGGGCGGTAGCATGGCCATGCTGCTAGCTGGTGGCAAGGCGCCGCCGCCGACTACGGTGTCGTCCAGCTCGTCTCCGCTGTACAGCGATACCGTATCGACGTGCGGCGGCGGCTCCATTCCGGACGGCACCACGCAGCTCCCCGGCCTCGATGGGAGGTGTTGGTGGCGATGGGCCTGCGCTAGCAACGAGCCGCCGTTGCAGCTCGAGGGATCCACAGCTACAACTTCTGGCTCGTCGTCCTCGAGAGCTGCACTTTTGTTAATTTCATCTCCGGAGGGCGGCCGATGCAGCGGCAGAGGCTTCAAGTCGAGTACCGTACCGAGGAGGTTGAAATGAGAAACCGATGGGAGCTGGTGCTGGTGGTGGTGGCGGTGGTGAAAGGAGGGGCTCTCGTCTGCTTGTTCGGGTGTCTGTCTCTGGGTGCCGTGGTGCTCCTCAAGGCCCATACCGGCGAAAGCGTGCACTAGCGGCGGCGGGACCTCGGACTCTCCCTCATCGGCCTCCAGGAAAGAGGTGCTACTCGGCATGATGCAAGACTTTTAGAATATTGCCGTTAAACAAAAAAAAAAAAATCTATATGAATAAAGAATTAAATCTGTTTTGGTTTTACAAAAACTAAAAAGCGACCAGCGCCTGTGAGTTGAAATGTGTGGCTTTTGTTTTGTCTTTCCAGCTCTCCATGCAGCCCTCCCTATACTGTAATCTCGTGTGGCTGGTTCTCGCGATACCTTGTTTTGGGGCCAGCCGCGTATTCACAATTGTCAGGAAGACGCATTCAGTACGCATCATGCAGAGCAGGGACGTCGTCAGAATAATTAACTATAACATGGTTGTACTGCTGCACGTCCACAAGCCGTAGGTTATACACTTTTATGCAATATGGGAGTTCATTTATAGTGATCTAGGACAGCTACTGTGGCATTTACAGTTTTACACAGAAGAAAGACCAAGAGATAGAAAGTGATTTTTTGTTTTTTGGTTTTAATGCTGTATTTTATCATACCAAAACAGCCAATGCCCTGTCACCTATCATTGCTGGATGTTCATGCCATAGTAAATGTTCAAATATGCTTTTAAAATGGTAATACAACCCTACAAGAAACAAAAAAGCATCCCAACACTACAGGCCTGCATCTGTGAGGGATTCTTGTTTACGCGCACTGTTTTGCTACTATTGTTATCAGTATGTGCACATGAGATTATTACAATATGGAAAGAAAACATAAGTCCAACAACCACTTGTCAAATGTATTCTTGCCCAGGTGTGAGGATCCTTTATATGAACCAGTAGTCTTTATATCATCATGGACATTTTGGATAATTATAACATTTATGACATGGCAACTTGTATATACTTTGTATTTGTATCTTGTTCTTTTTCTGGTTTTCCTTAAAATGTTTGTACTTGTACTTTAAGATGCTCACTTGTGCCTTAAGTTGCCCCTGGGGGACAAATACAGTTTTCTGAATCTGAATAAATGACTTAAGACAAAAAAATAAAATAAATAAATAAACAATATCGTCTATGTGATCCCAGTAAAATGTCATGATCCACACAACATAATTTCCATAACAGTCTGTGGAGTAACGGCCACGTTGGAGTGTATTGAAGAGGAAGATTTTTTTTTCCTGTGTACGTGGCCACGTGATCTTACAAGCGCACGTCTTCTTCTTTTTGGCCAATGACAGAGAGCATGAGGCGGGCCCTTACAGATGACGGCCAATACCGTGTCACGTTAGTTCTACGTCACGTCATGGCATTAGTCGCGTCCGGGTGAGGACTTTAGGGTGAGTAGGTAATTCCGACTGGGACAAAAATAATGAATTAAGAAAGGTTCACGTTTTAATTTATTAAAACTCTCACGGTCACACATGATCCAAAAATATTAACACACAATAGCCACTTATATATGCTATAAACAACAAGCTACTTTATGTCTTTAAAGACCAGCTAGCTAGGTAGTTAGCTTTAAGCTAACAACTGTCGTTAATACCAATGTCCGGGTTTGCTTTGTCCCTATTTTTTGCCTTTTTTTTAACCCCCGTTGGTATTGATTTTATTTTAATGCCTGCTTTTGCTTATTTCTGCAGGTTTTCATTTCAAGCTGCTGGCTCTCGATCTTCAGTATGTACGGATCGTTTCGGGTGCTGTTGCAGGTGCTGTGGGCCCAGCTGCTCTGTGGGTGGGTGCTAGGCTCCGAGCTAACTTTTGAGCTGCCAGACAATGCCAAGCAGTGTTTCTATGAGGACATCATTGTCGGCACCAAGTGTACACTGGAGTTTCAGGTTCGTGTGGTTTACATACAACTCAGCCCTCCAATCTTACTAACAACTGTGATGCACAGAATCGAGATTGCCCTTTGTCTGTAGGCAGTATCAGGCTTCATTGATTAACATACCTCGGCTATGACCAGTCCTGTGTCCTATTGGCAGATATTTGGTGGTTCTGTCTCTAATAAATTTGACAAACTTGTAAAAGTGTGTATTGCGTGGCACACACACAAACTGATCAAGTATCTGTGAACAAGCCTGACTGACGCAATATTAGGGAAGTGGTCATAATGTTATGCCTCCTCAGTGTATGTCTACACTAAAATTGGAGTATAGCAGACTACTGTGTTGTCCACTCCCAACTGATCATTCATTGTTAAATTATACTGTTTGTCTTGTGACGTTATTATGTCTGGTCACAGTGAAACAAACTATTGTTATTTTTAAATACAAAGGTCAGACAATAATTGGTCTGTATCATTCTGTGAACAACTCTGATCTAATTTTGTACTGAACTTGGCTTAAGTCACACACATACACCAGCACACAGTGAAAGGGGTTCATTATCTGGCTGAGAGGATGTAAGTGAGCCTTGTGCTGCACATCTTATTGTTCCATTACCGTATCTAATATTTCAAACTGATCCAAAGTAGTAAATTACAAAAAATAGTTTGACGTCGTTCATCAAAAACAATCAACATGGTTCTTGGTGTACGATGTGTATTGCATCAGCAATGACTACCTCATAAGTCTACTGGTGTTTTACAAGTTGAATGCTTTAATGGAAGCTGCAGCAGTAGGAAACGCTTGCTTCAGATTAGCAGCGATCCACCCATCAGCTGTTGTCTGAGAATGGTTTAGCACAGAGCAGTTTATAGAGATTATATCAGCAGCAAGTCAGTACAGCATTTTTCTCCTCAAATAAATACCACCCACTTTATAATAATGCAGATATATTGTGAAATGTTTTATCAGTGGACCATAGTCTCATTCATTATGGTATAGCATGTTTGGCAATACATTGTGACTTACTAAATAAGTAAAATGTGCCATTATGTTATTTAATAAATACTATTTCTGTTGCTTGGATTCTCAGGTTGTTACCGGTGGTCATTATGATGTGGACTGTCGTTTGGAGGACCCCGATGGCACCACCCTCTACAAGGAGATGAAAAAGCAATATGATAGCTTTACCTTCACAGCAGCCAAAAACGGCACCTACAAGTTCTGTTTCAGCAATGAATTCTCCACCTTCACACACAAGACGGTTTACTTTGATTTCCAGGTTGGAGATGACCCTCCCCTCTTTCCTAATGAGAACAGAGTCACTGCTCTGACTCAGGTAGGCTGTCTGTGTTTGTTTGTTGTTAACCTGATAAAGTACTGTACAAAGAATGTTAATATTACAAAGTGTCTTATTGCATCATCTAATAGATCTAATACTGGTCCTTCCCTCCATTTATTGCAGATGGAATCAGCCTGCGTGTCCATCCATGAGGCTCTGAAGTCGGTCATCGACTACCAGACACACTTCCGCCTCCGTGAGGCTCAGGGACGCAGTCGGGCAGAGGACCTCAATACCCGTGTTGCGTTCTGGTCCATTGGAGAAGCCATTATCCTTCTGGTAGTCAGCATCAGCCAAGTTCTCCTGCTGAGAAGCTTCTTCTCGGACAAGAAGACGACAACAACGCGTGTCGGATCGTAACAGTCTATGAGATCTGATCCATCACTTTCTTTATCTGTACCTTGGCTCTTGTGCATTGAGTGGGTAAGAACGGAAGTGCTGATCTGAAGTTAGATCATATCAGTCTGCCAGGTCGTACAATCTGACACGTCATCCTCATTCAGCACTGCTGTTCTTAGAAACTTTATGCATATTAGCCTTGAGAAAAAGTTGTGTGGTTAAAGTGAAACAGAAGGAAGGCTTGATTGTGTTGCTTGTAACTATTTGTATTGAAAGTAGTTCGAGCACAGGTCATTTAGTGAAAGTGAGCCTTAAGTAATTTGAATATTTGAAATAATTTCTAAATGTGTTCTTATTTTATTTGTTATTTTCTGCCGACCCATCATCTCAAATCATCTTTCCCCTATCTGGTCCATTTTTCAACCCAAACTATGCTCTGGTATTAGGTGGTGGGAATTGGGAAGCTGAGGTTATTTTTCCTTGTTGTCAGAGTACTGGCTTTCTAAAACTCACTATGTATCGGGGGCTACACCACAAAGTTGTATTTGTCCATGAAAAATCTGTTGCAGTTTTCTTTAATATAAAACCTCACTGTATTAGGTGAGAAAGAGTAGAGACTGTGTTTGCTTTTATCAGCTTTGTCATTTTAGATGAGTAAGTACAAGGGCAAATGTTATACAGACAGTAAGCCATCCTCTAATGTTAGCTTGAAATTATTCAGAAGTTAAAAGATTGAAGTTAGACATGCTGATAGTCTCCCTTGAATGACCCGTTTGCTCTTATTATTCATCTGGGTGAAGGGATGGTTGAGTTTAAATACACTGAGGTGAATTATAATAAGCTTAAAATGTATGGGGCTCTGTAGTACATCTGTATGGGAGATGAAAAAGAAAAAAAAGAAAACTCCTGTATTTAAAAATGACATTTTGTGTGTTAGGTGGCATTGCCAACACTTTTAACTACACCAGCCTTTATTTTGTCCCGACTCCCTGCAATGTTATGTGTAGTTCTGCCTTTGCTGTTTAAAGTATAACAACTTATTTATGTCGTGGGCTGTCACTGTCCTTTTTGGTTTTATACAGCGCTGTTGTAAAAATTTATCTTGTGTCGCAAATAATTGCTTAAATAGACAATGATTCTGGTCACTTTGAGTTGAAATTTAATGTCTTATCCCTTCACAGCTTTTCTTGCTACTTTTGGTATTTTCTTTCATGAAACAACACGAAAAGGAAAGAGTTTCATTACACATCATAGTCTACAGGAGCACATCCTCATCCGCTGTAGGCCACTGTTCAGTGCAATAGTGTTGCTTCAGCCGATCAACATAGGTCAATCTCTCTATGGTTTGCAACATGTCACAGCAAATTTAGCCCTTATGCACAGAAAATGAAATGCCTAAGTATAATGGAGCCAGTTTGATGTAAGAGTTATTCTGTAAATGCGACCATCTCTCAACGAAGCTAGACAATGCCTCTGTTAAAATGTGAGATTTTTGTTTATTTGTAAGTAACTTTTACACCAAGCCCACCAAAAACTCAACATTTGTTTTTCTATGGTTCTGCTTTGCAGAGTCTGTATTAACTCATTAAAATCAGCTAAAACCTTTATTACTATTTTCTCAGCAACACATTATTTGTGGTTTGGCTTTGCTTATCGTATTGTTCCGTCTCCACACAACCATGTTTGTCGTCTGTCTTGGTACGCGGTGCAATATGCTGGTATTTTCTTCAAGTTTGAACACACTTTTGGACACAGATTCAGCTCTGGGAACTTGTTAAGTTATTGGGGATGGCTGAATAAACTTTCTGTTTAAATGTTCCAAGTCTGGGTTTATTTACTTATCAACGTGGACATGAAGTTTCTAGATACATCTTCTGGTCATGCTTCTTTTTTACCTGTAGGGAGTGATATAATCAAGGCTGTCACAGTCATCCTTTCTTCCGTACTATATGTCACTACTTACGTATGTGTCTGGCAGATACACAGGACATACCTAAGTAATTCTTGCTATGATGGCTTTTATTTCCGTGATAGTTTCATTTCCATTAAAGAGAAGTGTCATGTGCTTTTCACCGAATCTTTTATCTCTCTTTGATTGTTTCCTATTGGCTGTTAAATAAGCGTCCCGCTCTGTGATTGGCTGTTCACCTGTCAATCATTTGCCCCAACTGGAGAAAAAAGACTGCGTTGCGTTTGTGATTTGACAGAAACTGAGTCGTGATCATCCGGTCGAGTCGTGGGTGGCTAGCCTTCCCTATTTACCTTCTACCCTCGCTGAAAACTGCTGCTGTGCCAGCTTTCTGAGTGGCTACACTGACGTCTATTCCTCGCCCGTTTTTTTCTGGGTAACGCTGTCGTTTATTTCTCGACGTGTGTGTGTGTGAGAGAGAGAGGGGAGAAACCCGGGCTCGAATATCGGGGGTTATCCTCTCCTCGTTTTGGGCGAACAGGAGACCGAGCGTCGTTTTTCCAGGCTAAGCTAGCAGCAGCAGCAGCAGCAGCAGCACCGCCGCGAAACGGGTGGGGGTGGATCTCCGCATCTCGGCCCTCGGGGAGAAAAAGAAAGCTATTAAATACCGTCTCAGGAGTAACGTTATGTTGTGGAGCGATGAAAAACGAAGGACACGTATCTGAAAAGGGAGAGCTTCTCGGAGGGGAAGAAGTGTCAACGGGGGAGTATCAACTGACCGATCAATAAAGAGGTGAAAAGTAGTTGAGCGAAGCTAGTCGGCTAGCTACGTTGATCGAGGAAGTTGACTAGCCACTCTGCTAACTCGAAGGCAAACGTACCACTGGACCATGGGTCGACTCAAACGTCTGAGTTATTAAAAGAGATAAATATTCACTTAACCCACTGGTGGTGCCATATTTTATAGGGTGGGGTTTATAAACTCTTGAATTTCAGCGTGTTTTTAACCGAAAGCGTTAGCTAATTGGTTTAAATTCGGAGCTAGTTGTAAACAAAGGGTCCCGAGCTTCACCTGTCCACGGCAGCGGTACACCTCGACTGACTCGGTTGTTTCATTGACACATTTCTGTGTTTATTATTATTTTTTTATTATTATTGTTGAATCACCAGTGGACACTAACTCCCAGTTATGGATTTAAAGACAGCAGTGTTTAACGCGGCCAGGGACGGTAAGCTCCGGCTGCTTCAGAAACTGCTGGAGAACAAAGATGGACACGAGGTGACTAAATTAATGGGAGAGAAGACGAATGGGGCCACCCCGCTACTTATGGCCTCCCGGTACGGACACCTGGACCTGGTGGAGTACCTGCTGGAGTGTTGCTGTGCTCCCGTTGAGATCGGGGGTTCCGTGAACTTTGACGGTGAGACCATCGAGGGAGCGCCCCCTCTCTGGGCAGCCTCGGCGGCGGGTCACCTGAAGGTGGTCCAGTCCCTCCTGGGTCACGGAGCTTCTGTCAACAGCACGACCCTCACAAACTCAACGCCCCTGAGGGCGGCCTGCTTTGACGGCCACCTGGACATTGTGAAATACCTGGTGGAGCACAAAGCTGACCTGGAGGTGGCCAACAGACACGGCCACACATGTCTCATGATTTCCTGTTACAAGGGGCACAAGGAGATAGCGCAGTACCTGCTGGAGAAAGGTGCAGATGTGAACAGGAAAAGTGTAAAAGGTGAGTCCGACAAAAGACATTTCAGTGGATTATTAGCTTATTTTTATTGTAAACACATGAAATATTCTCATACCTCACATATGAGGACACGCAGAGATCTAAATATACACTGAGTCAGCAGGGAGCATCATCAGGTGACATATTTTTCTGGCTTTCACATATTTTTGTCTGAAATGACTCAACAGAAGAGCACGAACTTCTGGTTCCTCAGTGGAAAGCTGCGATCTGGCTACGTCAACTTGGGCATGCCTGTCTGGGTGTGTCTGAAAGATCACATATTTCTCCTTACATGGTGCTTTATAAATACACTCTTGTCAGTATTTAGGCCATTTTCCGTAGATGTCAAACTATGGGATCGCTTGCAAATTAAAAGCATTTGTCTGTTTTGCTGTGTAGCATATGTTTGCGTATCAATCAGTTAATGCCTGTAGTTGTGTGTTGGAGTAAAAGAGCTATTGTTGGCTCAAATGCCCAAATTTTTTTTAAGTGGATTTCAAAAATGGACAGGAAACGCTAATATCACTCAGGCGCCATGGCTCACTCCTCCTCTGAACATCTGTACACTCTCTGTGCTCCAGATGGTCCGACTCTCAAAGTGTGGCTATTTTCTGTTTTGTTTTTATGGCCTCTGCATTATTCCTCACGCACAGCGTTGTCAAACTTGCAAACTGGTACGTGCATTGAATGTGCACATATGAACCCCCGCTCGTTCATTGATCAGAGCCGTGCTGTCGTAGCTTATTCTTAGCTTTCCTGATGAAGTTACACTACATTCATTCATGTTCTCGGGGCCAGTTAAAGAGCAAGCGTCATGTGCTTTATTGTGCGCAAACCATTACACAAGCCTGCATGTGCCCCTTTCAAGCCTGTCCCCTTTCACATAACAGCTGAACCAACACGAGGGAGTAAATGTGAAATATTTAATATGAAGTGGATGCTTTTTTTTTGTTTGTTTTTCAAAAACAATGGGCTTTGTGTTGATGGAGGAAGCAAGCAAGTTAGGGAAAAGACACGGCCATGACACCATGATAATCACATCTGACTGAACTGCTTTAAAACTATAAAAGCTGAACTCTTCCCAGGTCATCAAGTTCTTTCACCACCGGGTTGTGAGGTGTTGTCCTCTCTGTGTGCTTAAGATAGCCACAGTTCTGCTAGGAGGGAAAATTCAGACAAATCCCATGGTTTGAAACGTGATTCACAAGTGTCAGTTTAACATCTTATATTTAAGGGACGAGTTAAGAGTTCAGTGACTAAAGAGTGTCAATGACGGTCAGTCTCGTACTTACCCTGTTTGTTCTTCTTGGCTCGAGTATGGGTTAGCACGAGGGAGCAGAGAATGTGACTTTGTGAAGGAAGCATGATATGAATTGTGTGTTCAAGCCCACATTTTTGGAAATTACAGATGATTTCCATGGCTGAGTGCCCTTATTTGAAAGAATAGTCTGGAGCACAGGACATTAACAGACTCCTACCACCATAACAAATGATTAACAGCCCAGACATGTCCTGAATAAATGTAGTAATGGTAAACTGTCCCATTCTGAAAACAGTTTTCCCAGTGGGGGATTGACGCTGAACATCACTGTTCAGAATGTGGTCCATTATATTTTCTTGTTTTGAATTCCACACTTAGTCACTCCCTCATAAGGTTTCACCTACAATGTGACACACCCACCCAAGTGAAAGCAAACAGGTCTATTTCAAAACGTTGGCCCGTGTGGGACGGAAGGAAAAATACACTCCTCTCACTCGCCATGTCATCGGGACAGTGAACACTAATGCAGTCCCAATGTAACATTTATTTAAAATGACTGAGAGAGATGTCGTTTTTCATTTTGGTTTTTGCCGCAATGTTGTGTTGTGTTGTACACACCGACACGTTATACAATCTTAGTCACTGGCCCACTAAATTAAACACTTGTTTGATTTCATCATTATACAGTTGAATTACCACCTTTCTGAGGCTGTTTCAACAGAAACCGAACATTATAACGGTCATAAACGAGGATTTAATGCAGGGCTGTTATTAGAATTCTCCGGTGTACTTATTGAACTGGCAAGTGAGTTTATAATGTAGTATCCGTTGCTGCAAAGCTTCTTTTCGGCACATTTCCCCATTAAGTTATGCTAGAGCTGTAGACATGGCATAACCTGTGGTTCATCTGTCTTAATAGTTGTGGAGTTGGCAATTACACGCAGAGACTGAGACACATTTCATCTGAATGGGTGATCGTTGCATGGATAAATAGCTCGTCACAACATCCTCCATAATCCCAGGCGGCTGATGTGCTCTTTGAATATGTTGTGAATGTAGCATAAAGGTTGCTTATTAGCTCAGACGCTCAAGACATCATAACAGAAATACTATAATTAGATGTAGCGCTATACAAACATGTTGAATTTTGGCTCTTTCTGCCTCAGAAGTAACACTGGCTACATTTATATGACAAATATTTGTTCAATGCAGTTTCCCCCAGTTGTATTAATAATATTGATTCAATAGAAAGTGTGAGGCCAAGACAAATCTACACTTTCAGTGGGTCTGTCAACATCATTTCCAGTGCTGTTCATTTGTTTGACCAACTCACAAACAAGCTACCACCACGTTTGTGTTCCCCTCCGGAAACTCATCACGTCACCCGATATTTACTTCTCATGGGGCAAACATCCACTAGAAACGTATTTATTCTAACCCCAGAGAAATGATTGTAAATCAAATGTTCACTTGGTTCAAACATTTTCCTATTGAATAGATTATCAAAGGTTATTATCAAACTCCCTCAATCTGATTGAACTTTCCTTCCGACTGGTCCAGGCTGTTCTGATTTTAGGTGTTTATCCGAGTCATTTTCATCATGATGGGGTTATTCCAATTATGAGCAGTAGGGCTTTGTGATATGGCTTTTTGTGTCTACATAAAGTCAACTCTATATCACATATGTAATATTGAATATCAACAAAAAGTGTGCCTGGCAGTCAGTGGGGAAAACATTCAGATTTGAAAATATTGCAGCATGCATGATTTCTGTCTTTGTAAAACTTCTCCAGTGTCTTCTCTTTCACCACAGTGTGTTTTTATGTAGCTGTGCACCACTTTAAGGGAACACTTTTCTATAATAAAGTGCAGAATAATAACATAGGAACAGCGTCACTTAGAGTCCTTTTCAGTAACATGGACGGTCAGACTGAATGGTTCTGCTCGTCCAGAAATCTGTTGAGTAAAACTCCTGAGTAATGCTACCTACACAAAATATCTGGTTGTTACTTGTGACTTATTGTTTTCAACATGTTTTCCAGTTCTGCTTTTCGACTGTGTAAATATGTATATTTGGTGTAATTGCGTCGTCTTCACCAGCTGCCATTACTCCAGCTTGCATTTAGAAGACAACATAAAGAGAAAAGAAATCTTGATTGTGAGGTTTAGAAATTTGGTTCAAGAACGAAATTGTCAATCGTGTCCGTATTAATGTACCAGCTGTCTGTGTTGTGACTGGGTGTTAGTTATACAAACTTCATTCTCTGTCTTCGTAGGCAACACAGCACTTCATGACTGTGCAGAGTCCGGCAGTCTGGAGATCATGCGCATGTTGCTGCAGTACGGCGCATCCATGGAGCAGGATGGCTACGGCATGACACCGCTCCTCTCTGCCAGTGTAACGGGTCACACCAACATTGTAGACTACCTGACATCGCATCAGCAGGTCAGGCTTTCGGTCGCTCTGCAGTGCAGTTTGTCTGCATACATATGTGTGATGTTTTGAATCTGCTGAATTTCAGCAAATAATCAGTGCTCTTTTTTGTCTCCAATGCAGACAAGGAGCAGTGAACGCATTGATGCTCTGGAGCTTTTAGGTGCTACCTTTGTAGACAAAAAGAGAGATCTGCTTGGAGCTTTAAAATACTGGAAGAGAGCCATGGACCTCAGGTACATGGACAGTAACAACATTGCCCATAAACCGGAACCCAAGCAGCTGGTCATGGCATACGACTACGCCAGGGAGGTGAGTCTGCGAGTGAAACCAGTTTTACTATCACTGAATTCACATGGCAGGAAAAAGAAGTCCATAATAATCAGAAAAAGATGAAAACGTCATGTATCGACCTTTCAATCTTTTAGGTAACAAATGGAGAGGAGCTTGACGGACTGATTTCTGACCCGGACGAAATGCGCATGCAGGCTCTGCTGATCCGTGAGCGAATCCTCGGTCCACAACATCCAGACACGTCCTACTACATCCGCTACCGAGGTGCGGTCTACGCTGACTCTGGAAACTTTGAGCGCTGCATCAATCTGTGGAAGTATGCACTAGACATGCAGCAGACCAACCTGGACCCCCTCAGCCCCATGACGGCCTCCAGCCTGCTGTCGTTCGCCGAGCTCTTCTCCTTCATGCTGCAGGACCGGGCCAAGGGGCTCTTGGGGACATCCGTGTCATTTGAGGACTTGATGGGAATACTTTCAAAGAGCGTGTTGGAGATTGATCGAGCAGTTAAACAAAATGGACCAATACCTCCTGACCCTGCCCAGCTCAGCAAGGCCCTCTCAATTATCCTGCACCTCATTTGTCTTTTGGAGAAGGTGCCATGTACTGCAGAGCAGGACCACTTCAAGAAGGAAACCATCTACAGGTTTGTACCTCGTCTGTGATTTTTCAGTGAGGAACAAGGTGTTGTGAGTTTGTGGATCAAATATAGCAGTTAAAAGGGTGTGACAAATTTTCTATCGCAGTAATTTTCCTTGACCTAATTTCCGAAAATGGGTTTTGTCATCGCTTGCCTGGTATGTGGTTTGGTAGTCTGAAATTTCACCAGCCGGCCTACCCCGAGCACATTCACTCTCCCAGTCCTTTAGCAAATCAGAGGCCCCATGTCCCCGGTCTCTGCTGGTACATTGATCATTGGTGGTGATGTTTGTTGTTCATCATTTAAAAGATGACATCTTTCCACATCCACAGATTCCTGAAGCTCCAGCCATGTGGTAAAAATGGCTACAGTCCACTACACCTGGCAGTCGACCGCAACACCACCTGTGTAGGACGCTATCCCGTATGCAAGTTCCCCTCCCTCACAGTTGCTTCCATCCTCCTTGAGTGTGGGGCAGACGTTAACAGCCGAGATGAGGATGACAACAGGTCTGTTTCTTTTTCTTTTTCTTTATTTATCTTGAATAATTTATATTTTATGCTCTTCTGAATTAACTTACTGATCTATTACACGTCTTTCAACCAGCCCACTCCACATAGCGGCATCTAACGGTCACCCCGACATCATGAACTTGCTGATTTCCTGTGGGACCCACTTCGACAGCACTAACGCCTTCCAGCAAACGGCCTGCGACCTCCTGGACGAGAAGGAGCTGGCCAGGAATGTCATCCAGCCCATTAACCACACCACGCTGCAGTGCCTAGCCGCCAGGGCTATCATCAAACACAGCCTCGACTACAGGGGAAACATTCCCGAGAAACTAGAGGCCTTCGTCTTGCTCCACAGATAATGATTGTGAAGGAGTAGGATGGGCGTAAAGAGGAGGTGGGGGTTGATTATAAATGGACTGAACAGACTGAGGAGTATCGCATCTCAACACCTGACCCACGAGGCGTTTGAGAAGCAGAAAAAAAACAATTCTGTGGGTTAGGTTTGCAAATTCAAACTATTTGGAGAGTATCGACTTCATGTGCACAAGTATGTCCTCAGTTAACCAGAAACAACTAAAACAAAAGGTTGGATTAAATGGAGGAATGAGCGACCGCTATTCTCCTCCTGTTTGACAGAGCCACAGATCTGACTGGTCACAGCCTGGTCTGTGGGGATGTATTTGGAGGGGACTGCAACATGGACAAACTCAGTTGAATCTCTGGATGACCTGAGAAAAAGGGTTTACGTATTTCTGCTTGAGAATCTTTTTTTTTTTTCTTTTTTCTTTTTGCATATTCCACAATGCTATTTATTGGATGAAACTTGAGAGATTTTTCTCCATGCTGGCTCCAACCCAGTCTCAACATTGCCTGCTTCTCTCTTCTCAAAGCAAGAGTTGAGGCATTTCTACATATGCTGGGACTTCAGGTTATTTTTTTTTTGGTTGTCTTTTCACTGTTGCCAACAGTCATGGACCCTTCCTCAGTCATCCTTAGGTTTTTTTGTTTTCTTTTTTGGTCGTTTTCTTTTGTACTTTTACAATACATGTAGATTTTGTCATGCAAATCTGGACATCTGCCAAGAGGTATGGATTCTTGATTCATTTGTTCCCACTTTAGTGTATAACAAAGCTTTACAAGAAGGGTTTAATGCGTGCGAACACCATAAGTGCTTTATTCTTCCTATGCACAGGCTAGGCTGTTGGAAAGAGAGACTGTTGTATTCTGTGCCGGCACTTGTCTGTGCAATATCTCTCCATGAGTTTTTGTGTTTACCTCATTGCTGCCGTTTCCTTCAGTATCCACCTGCTTCAGTCACAGAGCAAGGTGCAAAACCGTTGTGCTCATTGTTGGAAGAAGAATGAATGATTTGTTTTATTTTGTTTTTTTTGTATGTGTGTGTCTGTGTGTGTGCGCGCCGCACCGAGTGTTTCCTGTATGCAGAGTGTTAATGGAGCTCACACAAACTGGTGAGGACAGGGGTTTGGTGAAGTGGCACTTGCGGAGATTATTCCATACTGCACAAGACCGCCACTAGAAAACCACAGCGGCCAAACTGTCTACAGCCGCTGGAGAGTGCGGGCTTGTACACAGAAGTGACCTCTTTAACGTTCACATGTGGCCCGACCTTTAAATGCCATCGTTTTTTGTTTTTTTTATTATCATTAATAACCATGATCAAAAGACAAAAAGAGTACATTACCATCACTTGCTCGCCGTGCATGTGCAGCAGCATATCAACCAATTAAAGCTGAAGACCTTTCATGACAACTCATAGAATCTAAACTGCAGCTCCTTTTTATTTTTTATTTTATGTTTTTCAAAAACACTGCAAAGAACGTGAAAACAGACCGCAAAACCGTATATTTAATTGAAACTAGTAAAGAGGGGACATGCTGAAATGGAGACATTTTGTTTTGAGAAGTATTTGCTCATTTTGAATTTGAAGCCCTCGGGGAAATGTTGTGTAGTGCCTGGTGCAACCTCGCAACTGCTTAACTAATTAATTGGCAACGGAGCAGTGGTGTGACTGGGTATGAAGAGTGTTGCTAAATAACATGGAGAATGGTTTACAACTCTGTTAAACACTACAGGGGCAAAAAGTTAAAAAAATAACACGTCGGAGTATATTTGGGGTTTCATCATCTACAGTAGATGATATTAAAATATTAAGGGGTGGGTTCAGAAATCAATATTGAATGGTCATGATCTTCAAAATGTACAAATGTATGGGCTCAGGAACACTTCTCTATCTCCATGAACAAAGTTAAAACTCTACCAAGCAATGAAGGCAAGCTCCAGATCCTGTTTCCATCTTCTCTGGGGCCAAGCTGTTACGATTACGTAGAAAAACTGCAGTGTTCTGACTTTATTCTTATTTTGAAGTCACAAATGCTACATCCACTGGTCATAAGCGGAGCGTGCTCATCTGAGATTCTGTCGGTGAACACTGTACCAACCTGTCTGTGATTGTATGATAGTATTACTGCATATCACGTGGCATCATCTATGCTGAATCATATATATGCTTCCATCCAGATGATTTCTGTAAACGCTGTGACCGTTTCACAACGACAAACCAGGTTCTGCATGAATCCTGACAGCGTGGCTCCAAAAGAGGTCAGACTGCAGCCCTCACTCAAAACATTTGGCACGTTACGAAACTAAAAATATGACAAAGGAGCCCCTGAACTTCTGAGCAGCCGAGATCCTATATCAAAGAAGCCTGGAAAAACATTTTGCTTTCAAGCCGACATCTCCCGGCCTCCTCAAACACTTACACTGTGCTGTTAAGAGAAGGAGGTGACGCAACAGAGCGGTAAACAAGCTGGTCGCAGCTTTTTTAAAACGTGTTGCTGGGATCAAATTCAAAATGAGCAGATATATTTTTTTTTTCACATGGTCTCAGTTTCAAGCATTTGATGATTTGTCTTTGTACTGCTTTCAATAAAAATATAGGGGTTTAAGTGATCATTGCATTCTTATTTCATTTACGTTTATCACAAACCGGTTTGTACTGTTGACTACAGCCAGGATCGTCATTTTGTAAAAACTGTCGTCCAATTGTATGAGCGGTGACGCATGAGTGTCAGAACGACTCCACGTACAGAATAGTAAAGCTTTGTGAATTATCTTGTTTGCACATTAGCTTCAGACGTGTTTGGGTTTATTTAAGAAAACATTTAAAAAAAAAAGGGCTTTTCATATTTTGTAGGATTTCATATTTCAGTCTATTTAACCCGATGGCTCAAAAGAAACGGACATCGAAAAATGTATGAGGACTCCCAGGGCAACTTGATTTTGAATCTGCACTTTACTACAGCGGAGTTTAAGATTTGTTATGGCATTAATCAAGTTCATGTCTTAATAACCAGTTTGACAATAAACCCATGTTGCACTTGTCTCCTTGTCTAAATGTCTTCATTTCCTGCTTCCTGGGGAACCTTGGCGGAGGTTGTTGTACTGATTGTATAATGTCTGTAGCAAGTGTCTGTATTTTAGTTATAGACCCAATTAGGATGAATAGCGCTCATCTATCCCACCAGTAATGAGGTGTTTTACTGGCGCTGCTTTCCAGGATTTACCGTGTACACAAATGCTTCAAAAGCTTTTTGACAACATGGGGAAGTAATGCTCAACAACAGTGTGTGGTGTTGGATACTTCATTGGTTTTTCCAGTTTGACTCCATGCTCCTGCTGCTCTTACTGCAGAGTCACTGAGCGGTGGAGCCAGTCCAGATATTTGAACCCAGTGTAGGCGTATGGAGGACCCCTCCGGACTGGAATGTGCCCAGAAAAACCTTTTGACATTGCAGAAGGGCTTGTGCACCGAGTGGCTTCCAGGAACTGTCCCAAATAAAAGCGTGCTAATGTATGGCTTGTTTGTTCAGTGTCGTTTACCTTGGGTTATGGCCAAAATACCTTCAAAACTAATGAGCTTCCTCATCATCGTCGGCTTCGATTTGTCTTTCTGTAGTGAGTGAAGATGTGTTAGCGTTTAGCTTAACCTGTAGTCGTTCTGTATTGTTAGAAACATTTACTTTCAGCCACAGTAGACGGGCACAGGATAAAAGGACTCGAATACCACCCTTAACAACACATGTATCTTCTTGTGAACCAATTGAAATGCAAATCCGATTTTTTTTCTCTCTTTCTCCCTCCGTCCTGTCTCCTCCACACAGTCCCAGAATGTCGCACCTATCCTCAATGTTCTGCGATGATTCACCGCCAGGATCTCTCGACAAGCAGAGAGTGGGAATTTCTTTCTGAGTCATGATCGCCGTAGGTGTGTGTCGTGTGTAATTGTCTGCGTACAGGGCCGCTGAGGCAGGACGGAGCAGGCCCGGGTAACGATCCGCATCCATTTTATAGTCCACAAAACTAGACTTTCTGGCGGCTATTTTCAGTTTTTACCGCATGAAACTAATATGCTGTTACCGAAACCTGCCTATGTCTCGTTTTGGAAGTGGACCAAAAGTTCAGCTGACCTGACAAAACCAGTTTGAGAGAGAAAAAGAAACCAGTGTGACGTCCATGTTGCTTAGTCATCCTCTGATAGTTGACTTTGTTGTTTTGCTTTATCATAAAGGCCAGCGTCGTTAGCTGCCAAAAATAGCTCACATATTATAGTGACCGAGGACACTTTTATTGTCTCACATTCTTTGGAACTTAAATGGTATTAGTGATGTGTTGTTGCTGTTTCTTGGTGATGCTTGTCACAGCAACACGTGAGTGTTAATGTCCCACTTACAAAGACAGAGGAAGCTGACAGAGCCTCCAGCTTTGTGTCGGTCTGGATGAGGGAGCTCACAGAGAGAAGAGAGTACCACTCAAATGGGGAAGCTGGGTTTGTACTATGACTGCGATAGCTGGATCTTCTGGAAAAAGAAAAAAGACTTGTCAGCTCAGGAAGGAGGGGGTGTTGTGAGTCAGAGGGTTGCCCATGAAGTCCCACTAAGGAATTTAATGAGAATCTACCACGTTGGACTGTCTTTTAGTGAGATACAGGCTCCCTCACGGCCTCAAAGTGAGTCTAATTCTTTCTCGTCGTGTTATAACAGTTCCTCCGGTCCATATTGGCAGTGAAGACATTCCGTCTTAGAGCAGTTGTAGAGTAAATGATTAGAGACACAAGTCGATACTCCGAGTCAGGGTTATCCTTCAAACCTTCAATGCCCTCCAACCTTATTTAAAACTTCTTTTAACGCACTTTTAACGACACTGCCCTAGAAACCATCGACAACATACAGAAATTCAGTAAAACAAGACGATGAATGTCATGACTAAAGCAAGAAACTCACTTAAGAACAATTCAAAGAATCTCCTCTCACTCACTGAGCCACAGCTGTGCACCAGCAACACGTACGTCAGTTCCAGCATCAATGATGACCCAATAAAAAGGCAAAAATATACGTAACAGATGTAAATGTAATTCATTTTACTCGCCAGAAATTAAGAAGCAGTTTAGAGTTCTCCTCTGAGCCTGTCAATGCAGGGTAGCGATCATAGTTTCTGACCAGAAAATGGCGGACACACTCTTTCCCCGGCTAGGTCAGGCTAGCTAGCTCCAGCTAGCTCCAGGACTGGACAGCCTTTCCTCCTGAAAATTACTTTCTAAGAAGACCTATCTGTCAAACTTGTGCAGCTTGCAACAGATGAACCTGAACTAGCTTGGCTTAAATGGAGCGGCTCTCTGACCATCCAATTAGAGGACGCTACCGTAGGCCACGGAGAAGGCCTAAGAATACAAACTAATTAGCCTCCTGCAGTTTTAACTGTGAAGGCCCAGGCAGATTTCTCCAACACATGACGGCTGAAATATGATTGGATAAAAGCTCTAATGCAAAGTTACACTGCAGGAATCACCGCAGCAGAGACTATTGGGAAATATTCAATAAGATTAATGGGAAAATATTAAAATGAAAGTCAGTGATATAAAGTTCAAGCCAAGAGAGAAAGAAGGCTTTACTGGCACTGACGTCACACCACTGCCTTCAAAGTTACCGCTTCTTACTTTATTACCCTATTATCATTATCAGTCATCCGTGGAAACATAAAGATTGGAGTCCTGTAATGAGGTGCACACATTCTTTAGTAAACATGGCACGTTGCCATTGTTCATATTCGGACATCCATGGACAAACTGCACAACGCCTTTACTTAAAAGACACCTTTAACAGATTTGTCCATGTGTTGAAGCTTCTTGACTCGCAGCTCTTTATGTTTGCCGTACAAATCCACCAAACACCAACACAGGCTCCTAGTGTGTATCATGTACTTGGCAATACAGTCAGGTCTGGTTCTGGTTCTTAAAACTGGAGTCACTGCTTCCTTCAGTATGTTTCTACAGTTTGGGTTTGCAAGTGCAGGTGTCAAACCTCACTCACTGCATTCAAGGCTTCTCACTCCGGCTCATTTTCGTGGCCTTTTGGCAGTGCAGTCAGCTCAGCCT
Organism: Planiliza haematocheilus; assembly: GCA_005024645.1. NCBI lineage: Eukaryota > Metazoa > Chordata > Actinopteri > Mugiliformes > Mugilidae > Planiliza > Planiliza haematocheilus. Next base: position 2,614,435 of record SRSE01001388.1, on the reverse strand, counting down.
ACTTCTGTCCTGTCTATATTTAGGCCTGAATAATGCCCCGTTGGAACGCTGTCCTACATTAAGGCGCGCTCCTCCGCCTCTGAGCGCCCGCAGGTGAGCTCGCCTTCGGTCACCAGACACCTCTCCTCTCCCTCGGCCCGTCTCCACGCGTCCGCTGTATCTCCGCTGGGTGAGGCTTTTTTAAATTTGTCTTCGGTATTGCGCGCAGCTGTCGACGTGTCACTCCCTTGTCTTTTCCACTTTCTTCCCCCCCCCTGCCTCTAGCTGTCCTTGGTCGCCACGGCAGCAGGAGGCATGGCTGCCTCGCCATTTGTGTTCCCTCTCTCGGTCGGATCACGACTCAGAGACACTTTGAATGGATACGCCCAAACATCCGAGGGCGATTCACTCACACGGATTGTGATGTAAATGTGTCAGCCTACCTTCCAGCTCAAAAATGGGTAAAAATATCAAGTACAGCCAAATGTGTCACACAGTTTATCACAAATGAATGTCCTTTGGATGTTGTATGGACACAAAGCTCTCAGGTTTCTATCATTGCAAGTAAATAATCGTTTTATTGGCAGTTTTAATGAAAGTCTGAGTAGTAATCCTAAATTCTTTGAGACGCCATTGGGCTTCATTAAGCTGCCTCCCGTCACTTCTGCATCTCTTTAGCGTCACACCAGGCTGAGTTCAACACAGGCCCAAACCCTGCAGCCGTGGCCCGTCAAATCTATCATCTGGTCCCTTCTGAATAAAGTCTACACGAAGATTGATTTCTCCTCTGCACACATTCTGTGCCACGCTCTTGTGTTCTTGTTTACTTTGATGCCCGGACAAGCTCTCTGGATGAGAGGAGCACCTGCTGACTGTAAAACAAGAAGGTGGCGACTGAGAAAGTGGTGTCAGGAAAAAAAAAAAGCGTGACCGATTACATAAGAGCCCCCGCAGCTAAAATAGAGAGGCAGGGTATTAGCAGGGGAGAGGGGGGGGTAACTGTGGTCTGAATCTGATACTGGTCCGGACTAGACACCACTTACAGACACGCACACACAGCCACTGATTGGTCCAGAGGGTGCTGCTAATTGAGTGTGTTTGAGTGATTGTATGAGCTATCTATTGTGTGTGTGTGTGTGTGTGTGTCGCTGCTCTCCAAGCACACGGGCACCAAGACTTTCCACTTTGAGTCAGCTGTCAAAACAACACTCATATAAATAGAGGGAGAATTAGCTGGCATGGCAGTGATTATAACAACAAATACACAAATTCAACAGCAAACAACACACACCCACGCACGCACACACACACACACACATCTAGAGGCTTGTCGCTGTCTGACTGAGGATCTGACGCTCCGGCTAATTACTGGTGAATCTTCAGGAACATTAAGACACTTGAGGAATAATATGAAGAGTCTGCACACATGCACAGAGAAGCACGATGAAGTGGGCGTCTGCAGCGATATTCGTGGGAAAGAAATGCTATTTTAAGTTAGAGCTAATGTGTCACTGGATGTCTGGATTTAATCGTCATTAGACAATAGAAGATGAGTTCAGAAATTTCTGCTAATGAGGTCTCTTGCAACAGTTTCAGATTAAAACCAGCAAAGGCTAACCTGTCTCATGAAGTGTTTGACAGTAAGTTTAGCACCTGCTGGCATGGTTCATCATAAATACATCAACAAAACCAGATGATTTAGCGTCTTCTGACAGCTAGTGGTGAAAGAAGAGAGAGCAACCACAGTGAGCTTTTAGATGAAGAGCTGCAATTCTCAGCCACCCAGCTCCTTTCTCTGGCAGCGAAACAACCAATCACATCATCTTATGTTTTAGCACGGGTTCTGTCCAGTCAGAAACAGAAACAAGTGTTGTCCCTATCCTTTGTAAGAAAGAGCAACCATAGTGAGCTGCAATTCTCAGTCATCAAGCTGTGACAACTACCTGATGTGTCGTTGTGTTTTGACCTACAGGGCCACCGTAGTAATCTTCCAAATTGCAAACTAGAGTACTGTATGAGTTCAATGCATTTCCAAAAAGAGAAAAGATGATTGATTTCTCATCAATCAAACTCTGGGATGCTTTTGCTGCGTTTCTGATGACTGAGATGGATTTGGCAACATTTCTCTTAACATCAGTGACTTCACAGTTTATATACAAGAACAACTGATGTAAAGGAAGAAGCCTAACTTGCTAAAAACCTGCACCATCAGACCTGTGTTGATGCGGTTTGAATCAGACTTCATACAAGCAACGAAAAAGCTTAAACATCAAATAATAAAAGCAAAATGACGTTAAATAACTCAGGTTCAGGAACAGGGCCACACCTCAAACAACCACTTACCACCAATGACCAATTACCTGCCTATATAGACAGATCTAACCTCTCCTCACCGGTTTGACTTGGTTCTCAAACCCCTCCACCTCAACCCTCTCTGTTCTCTCTTCTTCTTTACAATCTCTTTGCAGGAATCAGGGGGTTAAGGAGTCGACGGCACCAGACATATATGTCCCCACCCTGAATCTCTCTCCCAGGGTTCCTACTTCCCCTAGACCCCTCCACCTCTTCATCTTATTATTAGAATTTGCTTCAGATCTTTTTTGAGGCCTTTAAATGTGATAATACAAATTTAGATCCATAGGTGAATGTCTCTCTTGCCCCATTTGATTTTCCGTGCACCAAAAATTATTTTATAAATGAAGTAGAGTGCTCCACTTCTTTCCTAATAAAGACACGCACAGAAGGATCTCTTTCACCGTCTTCCTCTGCTCATGCACTGCAGCTAATTCGGTGCAACCTGGCGGCTGTCCTGGCGCAGACCTGCAGAGGAGTGGGCATCTTGCAACTCAAGTGTCGCTCAGAGTTGGCAGCGGCGACGCTGAAAGAACCCAGGAGCCGTTTCACACAGAGATTAATCTGGAATTTGTTCCTTCGGCCCTGGGGGACGACATTGCTGCTCATTTATAATGTGTGGAGCTCAAGAGTTTTTGCTTTGATACTGAAACCGTTTCACTCATATGCTAATAATCATCATGAATGAAATAACTGGGGATTAATGTGATGGATGTACAGAGCAGATATATATTTAAAGAATAATTTGTACCCAGGTGTGTCCCTGTCCTTAGCGCCGAATTATCCAACAACCTTTTTTATGACTTGTCCTGTAATCAAGTGGGGACCTTTGTGCTGTTTCATCATCATAAAGTTTAATATAAGTTTGGTCTTTATCGGTTTTTACTACCTTAACGTTTTATTTGGGATTGCAGTGAGACTTTATTTTAGTTCGTGTTGAACACAGTTGAATATCACTGCACACACAAGAAGCACTTTTATTACCATTTATTACTCGGGTCAGATAAGAGGACGGCGACACGATTCTGCAGACGTGAAAAGGTAAATAACAAAGTCTGCCTAATCACAAATGAGTTAAAAGGGGCCAGTCACGCTTTGAAGCCCATGTTCTGTTCTTGTAAACACTGACGTCGTCATATCCTGCGTTCATTGCTCCTTGATGAATTCCTTCATTTCACGTTGAATTGCTTAAAATGACAGAAACCGTGATGCCATTTGTCCCCCTTTTTTCTGTTATTTTATTTTTTTTCCCCTCCAAATGCAGCTTGTACACGACGGCACAAACGCGCAGTTAAAAAATCTTTGGCTGCGCCCACATTTGTTGCCGGTGCCAAACCATCTGCCACACAAAGCAACACTGACTCATCAGGCCCGCCCACGTTCCTTTGAGAATCCATAATTTCCACGAGGTAACTCCTTTTTTATTTTCCCCCTACCTTGTCTAATCACGGTGCGCTGTACCTTCGCCGGTGTTTCACTGTGGCTCCGCAGTGCTGAATCAAACGCAGACCTCGGTATGTATGTGGGCGCAAAATGCTGCAGATGAGAGAGAAGCCAGGGCCAGAACCACACTCTGCAGGTTCTATTCTATTCTATGTGTATAGTATTACAGATTACAGGTTTGCCTGTTAGACAATTATGTCATGGCTCCAGTGCCCAGATATATAATGACTTGGATGTGTGAATACACACACACACACACACACACAGTCTCTGACACCTATCAGCAGTTGATAATTTACACAGAGAACGCCGACCATGTTTGCTCTCATCCTGAGCTGCTGAGGGACAGATCCAGTGTCCAGAGGATAAACTAGAAGCTCCGTCCCGCCGGTGTCCATTACTCATGATCGCACAGATGCAGCTGATACCTCGGTTTTAGCCTCTGCTCCTCCTCCTCTCTCGTACTCTGTCTCTCTCTATCTCAAAGTGTGGAGGTAGCACTTTGAGTCTGAAGACAAAATGGAAAAATGAAAAAGGTCTGAGTTTGCACAGAAGTCAGCTGCAGCCCGCTCCTCATCTTCTGGAGAAGTTTGCAAACGTCAGGCTTTTGCACATCCACAATCTGGCATTAAGTCCCAAACAGGGAGTGTCTGAGAACTTTTCTTTAACTATTCACAAGAACCAAGGGCGTTGCACTAAGTTACGGTGCTAATGACAATTGTCTTTTATGTTATGCACATGAGTGTTTACTTTCTATCAGAGAAAGTCCTCTGCAAAGGGAGGGGACTTAAACCAGAGCTGACAAGATGCCAGAGAGAAAGCAGAAAACCCAGTTTGCCTGTCAAAGATCCTCTCTCTCAGAGCATTTCACAACTGCTCATTAAATCTTTTTACGACTGTGGCAGATACGTTAACACTTCAGAAGTGCTCAAGGCACGCGTCTCCGGAAATGACAGCCACAGAAGAGAATGAAATCCTCTTCTTCTTCTCTCCTGTTGACGGACATCTTTATGAGGTGAACTTTCTCTCTGTGAAAATGGCGCTTCAGTCCGACTGCAGTTTTGCCTCTCAATAAAACAGCAGCAGGGCTTGGGTGTCACTAGCACAGACTTTAGAGCTGGGCCAGACTGCTCATTAAACCAAACACACACACTCACATGTACCAAAGCACACCCTGTGAACCCTGAGTGGCACGTCTGCAATCAACTCCTCTAAGCCTCTAAGGTCATCCCTCTAACTTTAACACTTCACACACACGGTAAAGGGCACGCAAATGCTCTTTATGCCCGGCGACAGCGATGAACTCTTTCTGACGGACGGCGGCCCCCGCTCACCTTCTTCCAGTTGATGTTTAATCAGCGTGTAGAAAAGCTACAGCTGCTGCTCATTATTTGACAGACTCCGTGACATGTTAATCCAACATGATTTGCTGTGTCCAGCGCCGTGCTATACTCGCAGCGTGGGTATTTTGAGATGAGGAACTCTTTCACGTGTCTTCACTGTCAACTTTGTTCTCAGTGATTTGAGCAACCACAACATGTGCCGTGTGGACATAAAGTCTCGTGAAGATTTATTCTTTGATTTTTTATTTTTTATTTCATCATTTCCCTACAGTACAGCTCAGGTCTTTTTTCTTTTTCTCAAATCTAAATTTTATTGATCACAAACTTAGAAGACGAGGGCAAGATTATTTACCAAATATAGGAGATTATGCACTGTGGATATACAGTATGTGTCAGTTTGTGCATGCTGAGTCTGGAAGGAAGTACACCCATCAGCCACAATATTAAAACCACTGACAGGTGAAGTAAATAACATTGACCATCTTGTGACAATACAATGTTCTGCTGGGAAACGTTTGGACCTGACATTCATTCATGTGGATGTTACTTAGACATGTAGCATCCACCTAGACCACACCTGTCACCCCCACCCCATAGCAATGACACTCCTTGATGGCAGCATCCATCCCCAGCAGGATGCAGCCTGACACAGGCACAACATGTAAAACATCACAAGGTGTTCACCTGTCCTCAATATGACCTACACAATATTAGGAAGGTGGTCATAACATTATGCCTGATTGGTGTATGTGTAAGTGTGTACTGTGTCTGGAAGAATTATATATGTGGGAATAGGATTCATGCAGAAACTAAGTAAAGATGTAACTTTGCAATTTGTTTGTGCACGACTTATAGAAAATATATTTCATTTTCTTGCAAAATTAAATTGCAAAGTCCACCACATAACCGCAACTTTGGATTTTTTTGTACGGTGGATTGTGGATTAATTATTGAGCTTTAGAGATGTTAGTTTGCAGGTTGTGTTACCTTTGGACAGAGCCACGCTGGCTTCTAATGTCTCCTGGCTATTCACAGTACAAACATGAGAAAAGGTCAAAAATCTTTAAAGAAAACTGCTTCGCTCTGACCTTCTGAGGTTTAGTAGCAGCAGTACAGATGATGTGCGGTTCTTCCTCTTTACTTAGAAGAAGTCTAAGCTGATTCTCTGAGTGCAGCATATTCTCAGTAAACCAATTTTTGTTAACGACGACAGTGAAACCCCAAATAAAATGTTCCATCGGTCTGATCACATATTCTTGTGAGCATGAACTCTGGTGAACTTGTGGCTGCCTGTTACCAGATTGTGTGAATCTCATGACAGCGGATGATTCTCTGAGGGAAACATCACTTTAGTCAGAGCTGGAGCGGATGCACGTGTCTGGATGGAGGGACGAGGAGGAGGAGGAGGAGGAGGAGGAGGAGGGCAGCGGGTGACCCACTTCCAACAACTTCATTTTTATTATTATTTGAAATTGATTTTTACCAAGTAGGATTATCTGAGGGCATGAAATACATCTGCCACGACATTAAAACCCCTCACAGATCATCTCATTACAATATCATTTTCTGCCTCTTGGTCCTGGCATTCATTTGGATGTTACCTGGCGACACCACCCCATAGCGACGGCGCTGCGGCTTTGCCACACCACAAAAACTGCGTAGGAACGGCTCAAAAAGCGATTTGCTGGAACAAGCCCGACCCACAGGCTCCCATGCCCTCAACCCACAGGACTCCAGCGCTCCCACCGCCAACATCTTGGCGTCAGACACCACGGGACACGCTCAGAAGACTTATGCCTAGTTCCAGATGAGTTTTGTTGGAGGAACAAAAATATTAGGCAGGTGGTTTTAATGCTGATTGATGTATTTCTCCATTTAAATTACCCTGTAGATGTTTTGGGGTTTTTTGAATGAGTGCAAAAGCTCAGACCAGACAAAAGTCGGTTTCAAGTTTAAGTCCTTTATGAGGAAAACACTTGGACTTTTATGAGGGAGAATAAAACATTAATCATTTTAGTTAGACCTAAAAAAAAGGGTATACTTCTACTATTGGACTAAATTATGAAATACTGTTACACACCGATCAGGCATAACATTATGACCACCTTCCAAATATTGTGTAGGTCTACCTTGTGCCTCCAAGACAGTTGTGACATGGGCCTTCTGATGGTGTCCTGTGATGTTGTTAGTGGGGGCCCTTGGGTTCTGTGGGTTGAGAGGAGGGACCACCGTGGATCATCCTGCAGATACTTGATCTGTTTGGGATCTGGGGAGTTTGGAGGCCAGGTCAACACCTTGTGCTGTTTTTCATGTTTTTCCAGTTGTTTCCAAACTGTTTTTGTGCATGTGCCTGTGTCAGGTTGCATCCTGCTGGGGATGGCTGCTGCCATCAAGGAGTGTTATTGCTATGGGGTAGGGGTGACAGGTTTGGTCTATGTGAGTGGTACATGTCTAAGTAACATCCACATGAATACCAAGTCCTAAAGTTTCCCAGGCGAACAATGATGGTCAATGTTATTCACTTCTCCTGCCAGTGGTTTTAATGTTGTGGCTGATCAGTTTAGAAAGAATATATAAAATGATCGCAAACTTTAGTGATGCTTATCGAATAATGCATCAGTAATTATAATCATATTGAGATGCATAAGACAAGTACATCAATATAAATTCTCACATGTGCACTTATTAGCCACTTAATATTAGGACATCTCTGAGAACAACTGCTGTGCCACTCGGTTTTATTTGAGCTTTATATTTAGAGGTCTAATGTTCTGCTGCCTTCTTTTATGTAAATAGGAAGGAATAAAAGTGTAAAAGACTTCTCAAGATAATAAAGTTAAATGCAGCACTGCTGTTATTTACGACTTCAGTGAGACCGCTGAAAGGGAATTTAAACGCTCCGAATATTGTTATGAGGACCGCAGGGCTGTCGTATTTGGGTTGTACCTAATAAAGTGACCACAAGGCACATATGTGACGTTCATACTAGTCAGTAAACGCTGGACAAGTGGAAACTGCTGATGGTGGTTGAATGAAAGGTCAGAGGAGGAAGTGATCAGGATTCAAGCTCTGGGGAGCGTTAAGGTTTCTACGCCAAAACTTTAGTGTGTGCATTATTTAGTTCGCCCCACAACTCCTTAAAGTGAAGCCAAGATGAAGAAAGAAAACAAAAAGGGCGTGGAGGGAGAGCCTCAGATTTCTCATCTGATCTCTAATCAGGCGTCAGTCCTCAGGTTAATAACCCGTGCTCTGGACCACATCTCACATATCATATTAAGAGCTCATACAGACTGCACGCAGAAGCTTAACGAGGTCACATATCAGGCTGCAGTGGAAGAAACTAACTTGGGTGCATGCAAGAAAGTTGAGACATAGTAAAAACACTCTATAGATAAAAAGAAAGTGTGAGCTACAGGAGACCTGTTCAATCAGACCAAAAGACCCATTTACAGAAATGTTGTTGTGTTGACGTCACGCAGGGAGAGAAGGAACGTGCCTGAGGCCCAGCAGGGAAAGCTATTAGACTGATCACTTTCCCGCTGCCTTCCAAGGCTCCTCGCTGCTCCAGTAATTTACTGATACGTACTCTTACACACACGCACATGTGCCCACGGTGACTCGTAGCCTCTCAGAGTCCAACATGCTCAACATGTGCTGGATGCGGCCGGATCACGTTGCTTTGTAACACCGTATACAATTTCAGCAGGTGTTAGAGCAAACTGTGTGTGTGTGGTTGTGTGTGTGTGTGTTTTCTCTCTGCACGCTCTTTATGTGTGTTTGTCCACATAGTTAACCCCGCTGCTGACTGAAAACACCATTTAGCAACAGGCTGACAGCAATCAGGACACGTAAACACATTCACCTGTGCTGCAAGAGCTTTTCTCACAAACAAACACGGCAAAAAAAACGGCATCAACAACCCGTGTGTAAGCCAGAGAACAGGAAGGACGGAAGATCACGTGGTTCCTCCGTCCATGAACGCAAAACTGACCTCTCCTTTTACAGGGGTCGGGTCTCATAACATTTTCAAATAGCCTGTTAGCTCTTAAGAAGAGGTCAAAGGTCATGTTTTCCTATCTTTCTTTCCTACTCTTCCTGCCTCTCTCGGCTTCTACGCTGGCCTCCACAAGTGAATTATTTGTCTGTTTTTACGGGTGTGACATCAGCGTGAGTGCAAGAGCTCAGACAAGACGAAAGCCAGTTTCGAGTCTAAGGGAATTTTGGTTGTCCTTTACGAGGAAAACACTTCCACCTTCTTAATATTGTGCAGGTCTCCCTTGTGCCTCCAAGCTGTGACTCATGGGAAAATGGACATGGGCCTACTGAGGGTGTCCTCTGATGAGTTGAGGGGAGGGGGACACCTTGTGCGGTTCTTAGTGTTTTTCTGAGTTGTGTGTTCCTGTGTCAGGCTGCATCCTGCTGGGGATGGCTGCTGCCATCATGGAGTGTTATTGCTTTGGGATGGAGTCAACATCTACACAAATGTTGAAATGTTGTGGCTGATCGGTGGAGAAAGAATAATATAAAATTATCAAATAATGCATCAATGATCCTAAACATTCAGAAACAAGTCATTCAGTATTAAGAGTGTTGAATTGTGTGAAATAGTTTAGTGCTTGTATGTAAGTTTAGTGTTGGCCTAAATCATTATACCCCCTCTGCGATTTACATTACTCACGCCAACCAGTTGTGGCTTCACCCGATTGTCCTTTTCATCAGACGAAATGAGTCCCACGGCTCGGGAAGAGGACAGGAAACCGTAACACCCGTCATTAAGGAGAGCGGTTGCTGTTTACGTTGCGATGGCAACTCTGACTCTGCACCCACGGGAGAGACCATCCCCAATATCTGCACTCAATAATGGATTCAGGTTTCTATTTATACGCTCACTCCCTTTTCCCTCTGACTGTCACTCTGCCAGCTCTCATAATAATTATAGCTGGTGGCCATCATAAAAAAAGCTGCTGCAGAAATAACCGAGGCCCCGGAGACTGCGTACAGGCAGTTATTTTAGACAGCGGGATTTGTAGGTAACTCTAACCATCTAGTAGTATTGAGATACAATCACATGTTTCCAACTCAGGACAGGAAGTGCAAGAAAATGTATAAAATCATAAACACTACTCATCCAAACCAACTCAAAACCTTTTATCCAGACGTATATTTGAAAGGAGAGTCTGATTATCAGGTCATGACCTATGATGAGTCTACTGTCAGTAATTAAAAAATAGCACATAAATTATTTACAAGCTGATTCTTGGATTATTTATTTATTTATTTATTGCTCATTCATCTCTTGGGAAAATGGGCAAATCCAACAGAGGCCAAGCAATTAAATCACATGGTTGATATATTAAGGAAAACAACCCATTTGGTTCAGCATTTTAGAGAGTCTGTTGTCATGGCTGCAGTCGCCTAGTTACATTAGGTTTGTCTCAGATCACGATAGGAGCTTGGAAAGTACCAACTTATTATGGTCTGTGGCTCAGTCTGACAGGTCCATGTTCACACCGTAATACCACGAAGGATGAGCAGCGACCTCCGCTGGTTTCAACCAGTAACTACATGATTACCGCTCACTAGTTTTTAAATAAAGTTTGCTTTGTTTACATGTTCGCCTAAACATGGCTGCCCTAGCAACCACGGGATGCGATGATACACATTACTCGGTATCTGTCAATGAGACGTTTTCTCCGTATATGCAGTTTATAAATATATTATTCAGTGGACACTAGTTTAAATAGCACGTACATTTTACATTTTTTTCTTTAAAGCAGTAGATATGGATGAATGGCGAGCTAACTTGCTAGTCGGTGCTAGCTAACGTTAGCAAAGTTAGACATAAGTGGGGAAAAGTGTTTATCTTTATGGTTGTGACACAGGCGCTAGTTTTAGACAAGCATCTGTTCGTCGTGTAATATTGTAGCTTAATAAATATTGCTACAACTGGTAATATATTGGACGATGAGTTGCTTCCTTCGCCGTTGTCCGACAATGGAAGCCTCTTGCAGTACTCGGTTACCCATTGCGCTTTTATTCGAGAGTGAGAATGGACCTGGTGTCGTATTATCGGACGCAACATGGCTAAAATTCATCGTTATTTGTTGCGGCTATATATGTTATTACGTCACATTATTAAGTTGCTGTTGTGTAATAAACTTGTGTTTTACTTTCTCTAAATTAATTTAAGAAGGGAGAAGGAGACCAGCAGACCTGCTCATCATCCCCGGTCGTTGGGAATGTGGACAGACAGAAAGCTGCCCAGTTTCTCAGGGAAGCAGACAAGAACAGGAGGCAGTAAGTTAAACTGTTCAGGGTTATTTCACATAATTCAGTCAACTTGTCAAATATCTCTCAGAAATACCAAACAATGCATCATTGTTATACACTGAATGTATATGATAATAAACTAATAGACAAACATGACACATTGCCTTTCATAATATTTTATTTGGCTTTTTTTGTATCATCCATCCTTGTATTTACGTGTTTTACTTTGAATCTCAGTCAAATCTGTGGTACATTAATGGGGCAATTAAGTCTATCATTTACGTTTTTTCTGTTTTCACAGGATTGAAAAGTTGGAGAAAGAGAGGACACTGAATGCTCAGTGCAGAAAGAACGGCTGGACGGATGTGTCTGGAGAACTGGAAGAGTATGAGAAAATACTGGAGGAGGAAAGAAATGCAGAGAGTGGGTCGACACTATCTGGATATTTTCCTAAGGCATTGTAATGTGGCAGGGTGACAGTGGTGACAGTGCTTTAACATTAATAATAATAATAATAATAATAATAATAATAATAGATTTTATTTGTATGGCGCCTTTCATGGCACTCAAGGTCGCCTCACAGAAAATAATTACATACAGAATATCAGAACATCTCATAAACAAAAAACACAGCATAAAAAAACAGCACATATAAAATATTAATAACACAGCATAAAAGACAATGAAATGACATTAGGTGTATTAGGTGGCTCTGCCAGGAAGCCTTTCACAGAAGAAGGCACCCTTGATCAAGAAGAGGTCATCTTAGATTGACCCATCCACATTACTTAATGGCTATAAAAAGCTGATATTCATAACGTTTCACTCTTTTCTTCAGAGATGAAGCTTCAAAAGCAGCTTGTCAAGATTCATAACGGGGTGAGGAAATTTCAGAGACATCTGACTGACGTAAAACCCACTCCTGAGCGTAAGTTTTCTTCATAATCCGTGAAAAAATACCTTTCATATATATATTCTGTCACCAATAACGTTCCTTGTGCCTTTTTTGCTTCTTTATTAAAGATGCTCTCTTAATGTATTGCACTGCTTCATTAATCAGCTTCATTGGAGATATAAATAATAATGTAAATAAAGTTTCTGCTGAAATTTTCAGTGATTGAAAGACTGCAAGAAATAATGTCAGAGGTTGAAATCTCCATTAACAACCTGAAGGAGGAGCAGCGCTTATGGTAACAGGATACACCAAACAACTTTCACATTTAACTAATAAAACTCTTAAATGTTATGCACTTTGACATATTAATCCTTCACAATGTTGAGTTCACAACATATGTGGATAATAGCAATCAATATAATGGAATTCAGTTTAAATTTAAGCCAATGAATAGGTGTAATATACAAGCAAGCAATTAATAGGAGTTTATGAACAAAATATACTGGGACTGAACACTCGTACTGAATTCTGTGTTTTCTCTCAGTTTTGAGGAGTTTTTGAAGGAAGAGAGGACGTGCAGACAGGAAATCACTGCTTATGAGAAGAAGATTGAAAACTGGAGCCTTGCAGTCAAATCAAACCCCAAACTAACCCCAGCTCCTACTGTTAAGGTCTGGCCCTCTTGAATTTCTTTGAGGACTGATGGATAACAAAATCTCTGAGTCCTATAATTAAAACGTGATCGATTATTAAAAGAGCTGGAAAACAACACGTACACAAAATCGCTTCTTGTGCTTATAATCAGTCTTATTTGATATTTGTCTTGCTCTCTGTGACTTTATTTTAAAAAGTCCATGAATAATTCACGCATTCATAGCTTGTCTTCCCCATAAGACCAAACCTCCCGACAGAGACCTCCCTGCCGAGGTCAGAGCACTGGAGGCTTTCCTTCAAAGGACAGGAGGCCCTAATGGTGGCTGGGATCAATATGACCACCAAGCCTACCTTAAAGTGAGTGAGACATTACTGTCAATCAGTGTTAGTAACTTTGTTTATTTTACTGCCTTCTACTCATACACACATACACACAAAGACCACTTCTTAACTATCAGTGTTCAACTTTGCTTTCTGAAGACGTCAGCTGAAGCCAGCTCAGAGGTCAGTCACCTTAAGATTCTTGTCTGACTTACTCTAATCTGTTTTATTTACAGATCTGGACAAAGCACAGAGGAGAGCCAGCCTACAGGAAAGAAGCCAAGCTCTACCTGCCTGGTAAAACTCTGGAGGAGATAGAGCAACATGAAGACTGGTATCAGGAGCTGATCTATCTACAAGGAAGAAAGAGAGAGGTAGAGAACCGTGGCAGAAAATGTGCGAGCAAAGTTTATTCGGATACATGAGCAAAGCAGTCCTCAGCCACTGAGTGTATATAAAAGTGGCCAAGTGAGTTATTGGGTCTTGCCTTTGAAGGGCACAGTCATCTTTGGTCCATCAGGTTGTAAGCACAATAAAGTTGAAACCATCTTTGTGCCATCGAAACATGATTTACCAGAAAGGGCTTCTAGGAATAATCGTATCTGTCTGCCTCTGATTTTTAACTGCTCATTGTAACAACGTACCCAGGCTATTCAGCGGTGGAAAGCCAGCAAGCATCAAGAACGCCAGACCAGGATACTGAGCCAGGAGGAAAAGGAAGAGGCAGAGAGGAGGGAGAAGGAGGCCAAAAGCCAGGCTCAGCAACACAGGTGAGTCTGAAGCAGAAGCACCGAATAGAACGAGAAACAAAAAGATGTGGCTCAGGCTGATCTCTTCTCTTCTGGTTTAGGGCCGAGGAGGAGAGGAGGGAGATGGCCCGGCGAATGGAGGAGTGGAGGGAAGAGAGGAAAAAGAAAGAGGAAGAGGAAGAGGAGCAGAGACTGGTTGAAGAGATACAAAAACAGAAACGGGCAAAGGTGTGTGTCGTTTTATTGTAGTTGCAGTTCATCATCACAGAATAGAAGCACCGAATAGAACAAGAAACAATACAATACATGTCACATACAGAGCTGATTAAATAGTCAGTGTCCTCAGATGTTTACCTTTACCAATTCAATTTATTTCTCTTTATTAGGAAGAGCGCCGCCGGCAGCTGGAAGTGAAGCTCACCATAGAGGAGCAGCTTCGACTGAAGAGAGAGAAAGAGGAGGAGGAGGGGAGGAGGAGGAGAGAGGAGGAACAGAGAGAAATGGAAGAGAGGAGAAGAGAGGCAACAAAGGGCATCAAGCGCTTTAATGAAAGGGTACAAAATCTCAGAATAGACACAGGAAACCTATGAGCCAGATGTTAATGCCTGTTTAAATGCAGAGTTCCTGATGTTATCTCTGTCAAAGCGTTCTCATTAGATTACAGATATTAATCTTTTATTTACATATATTATATGTTACTTTGGTCTGTGAATGCACTGATGCTTAACTGTGTCTTTCTGCAGGATCTACACAAGGTGGAGGCAAAGGTTCATGAAAAACAGCTGAGGGAAAAGGAGGAGGAAGAAAGACAAAGGAGAATCGCTGCTAAGTTGAAGGAGAAGGTAAGGCTTGTGTTGTTAACAGTCTTAACAGTCTTTGCAAAAAGACTCTCTGCAGTGTGGGTTCAGGAAAAGCTTGATGTTTGGCTTTTTTCCTTCCTTAAGGTGGATGGTAACGTCAGCAGAGATGCCTCCAGGCTTACTCGCCCCACTAAGGGATGGCAGGAGAGGATGAAACACATCGGACCTTCAGGAGGAGGGCCTGTGCTGCAGATGTTTCACAGGTTTCTGGCATTTTTTGTCATCACGTTTCTGGTAATGGTAGTAAGTGATTGCTTAATAATTAATGTCTTCTGTCTTTGTTGCAGAGCTGTTCCTACTTGGAGACAGGGCCTGTGATGACTAGAACTTTTCATTTATGCAGATGTGGGACCAAAACACCAAATTGTGCCTTTATTTGATCTGACTGCCTTTTTGAGTTTTTGCATTTTAGACTGTGAAGCTGGTATTTTAAATAAAAGCTTGTCATTATGGTGATGTGGACAGCTCTCAATAAATTATTGATAATTGTTTGTTCTGTTTGACCAGTGTTCCACCACAAGTTATAATGAAACATCGAGCAATCTTTCACTAGCCGTAAAATTAAATTAAATTAAATTTCAAAAACTGTGTTACGTGATCTGTCTGTGTCTTCGGGAGAGTCCAAACTTCCGAACGCTCTTTGCTGCAGTCCCTGCTTTTATTTTGAAAAGCACTCGTACCGGAAAAGATTCCTCATAGGTGCGGATGCAAAGATGGCGGAAGAGGAGAACCAGTTTGAAGAATTTGAGCAAATAGACTTTTTAAGGGATCGACATGTACGATTCTTCCAGAGAACACTTCAGGTGTTGCCCGAGAGATACGCGTCGCTGGAAACAACCAGGTTAGCTCACGGGAAAGAAGGACGGCGCTCTTAGCGAAGTGTTTGGTTGAAGAACTTGACTAGCGTCCGAGCTAGCTGGGGTTCACCGGCAGTTATGAATGGAGGCTAGTGCTACTTAGCTTAGCATGCTGGCTAATATGAGCTGGTTAAGTTGTGACAGATACAGTAAAACACAGAGGCACTGCGCCCTGTCAGATTTATTTAGTCAACGCTAGGTCATATTATTTAAGAAATAAGTCTTATTTGAAGAAGTTTATTTAATATATTTCTAGTTCAGTTGCTTTTGCAAGATTAATTAACTCGTACCGTTAATTATTAGCTTTTTAAATTGGGTTTTATATTTACTGATCTAATGTGACAGTTTGCATTGCCTCTAGTTGGTTGTGTAGTTTTTCCTTATGCATCCATACCTCTTATATCTATGCCTCTAATGTTAAATGATTAAAAATTAATAATATTGCCTTCCTTCCAGGTTAACCATCGTATTCTTTGCCCTCTCTGGTCTGGATGTACTGGATGCCCTTGATGTGATCGATAAGAACATCATGATTGAGTGGATCTACTCACTACAGGTTCTGCCCACAGAGGATCGTAAGTCTCATTCCATCTCACTCCTTCCACATCTCACTTTAAAGAGACTTTTAGAGGGTAATTTACAGAATGGTATGCATCCCCTATCAGATTTAGATTTTATAGAAGGGTAAAGATAACAAATCAATACGTATATGTCAGCGCATTTAGCAACATCGTGAGTAAGTTGAATGAGGCATTATCTTCTATGACTGGACACTTCAGAAATATACTTCTTGAATGCCTTGTAATCTTCTGCGTATACACCGCCCAGTTGCACCCATCAGCTATAATCACTGGTCAAGTGCATACCACTAATTGTCTTGTTACCATGGCAGCTGTCGATGGGTGGGATATATTAAGCAGCAAGTGAACATTTAGTCCTTGAAGTTGATGTTGGAAGCAGGGAAAATTGTCAAAGGATTTAAGTTTGACAAGAACCAAATTGAGACGGCTAGACGAAAGAGCATCTCCAAAGCTGCAGCTCTTGTGGCATGTTTCCATCCGCAGTGGTTAAAGAAAGGAAAAGGCGTGATTGGCTGGTTCTGATATAGACGTGTCAGGAAACACCGTGGACTAGACTTGGTTGCGTATGGAGCCAACCGGTAAGCACCTACAATCCAAATATAAGCATCAGAACAGGACTTGTGTGGATCAGGCTTGTGCTAGCGAAGCCCACAGACCCTCAGGGACTCTGATCGGGGGTGTTTTTAGCGGCCTGGGTCAACACCTTGATCTATTTGTCGTTTAATGAGCAGTTCTTAAGCGGCTTTTGAGGTGCAGCAGACTGCATTGTCCTACTGGGGATGTCAGCTGCAGTCAGGAGTGTTGTTGTTAAGGAGCAGGGGTGCTTGACGATTAGGTGGGTGGGACGTGGCTAAGTAGCATCCACATGAATGCCAGGACCAAAGGTTTCCCAGCAGAACTAGATGTGACAAGATGATCATTGTTTTTCACTAGGCGGTGTATCTTCAAGTTGGAATAGAGGACACTGCCGGATGTACAAGAATACATTTCAGGAAGTTTGTGACCTTCAGAGTTGTGAAGGCTGTAAAACACTTTGAATCTTCTAAACAGATAATGGCCGCCAGGTGTCCTCCTCACTTAACCTGTTACAGCTGTACCTGCGTTCACCAGGGACGGTCGGACTCAAAATATTAAATGACTTGTTTTTTTTTTCCTCGCGTGTCTCTAACAAGCCACTCTGTGCCATCTGTTTAGAAGCCCATTAAGTTAATTATTCAAGACGTCAACAAGAAAACATTGAGGGATAGTCGTGCTTGATTGGTCTCGGTTTGGCTGCTGCCATATGTTTGGCGTCTGGCTGCTTTCTTGTCATCCGATGTAAAAAAAACAAAAACAAAAAAAACATCTTGGGAGGCACCTGAGACTTCCTAATGTGCCATCAGTGTGGAAATACATTTTTGTTAAGACACTTTAAACAGTTGTCAATGGACGCGGTGTTGCCGTCTAACTGTGCACAGGTGCGTTCACTGAATTAATCTCAGTATTTATTCTACATGTGTACAGTTACATATTCAAATGAAAAACACTTTTTGCAGACAGTTGTGTCCACACCATCATTAGTAGGCTTTAAGTACATCAACATTGTAATAGTGCAGGTGTTAAAAGCACTTTCCGTCGTGTAGCCAACCTGGCCACTGCATTATAAGCCTCTCAGTCGGTAAGAAATGGGCGTATAATTTGCGACGGAGAAGAATATTGATCTCATAATGGTTTGACTGCCGTGTATTGAAACGCTCTTTGCGGCACCGTGACATGCAGCCCATTGATTCTTTTGTGTGTTGTGTTTCTGCCGCAGCCAGGAGATGGCAGCAGTGCTCCTCATTTAGTTGAGGATCAATGCAGCACTTTACTG
This sequence comes from Planiliza haematocheilus, assembly GCA_005024645.1. Classification (NCBI taxonomy): domain Eukaryota; kingdom Metazoa; phylum Chordata; class Actinopteri; order Mugiliformes; family Mugilidae; genus Planiliza; species Planiliza haematocheilus. Next base: position 2,596,279 of record SRSE01001388.1, on the reverse strand, counting down.
AAGGTCAATGTGAAGATAATGGCACCTAGTTTGTGAGGCAGTAAAACAGAATATGGCTTTTATTTATTTTTTTCATCCACTTTCTCTGAACTTGAGTGACGACTCTGTTTTTCTCTTCCAGAATCAAACCTCAGCCGTTGTGGGTTTCGAGGATCATCACATATTGGCATCCCTTACAGCACTAAGGTACTGCACGTTCTTACCCCATCGCCCTTTTTTTTGTAGGTTTTGCCAAATGTGACGTGTTCCTTCATGTTGGGTCACAGTTTCCTTTTTGCATCAATCATTTTAATTATTCTATTACTATATTCTTAACTTTCCCCTCTCTTCTGTCTTTTTTTGTCTCTTTACCGATCCAGATTTGTCCCCTCATATGAGATGGTTTCTGCTTAAGTTTCCTTCCTGTTAAAAGGGAGTTTGCCATGCTACTGTCTCCACAGAGCTCGATCTGGGGCTTTCAGGGCTTCAGACATCTGAGACATTTTGGTTGTTATCGATACAAATATTAGGAAAACCACCTTCCTAATATTGTGTAGGTCTCTCTTGCGCCTCCAGAGCAGTTTGTGGGGGCCTTTGGGTCCTGTGGTTTGAGGGGAGGGGCCTCTGTAGATCAGGCTTGTTCCAGTGTGTCACAGATACTTTTTTCAGTGTGGCATATAGTCAATCTATTTTTTTTTAGTAGTTCCCAAAGCATTTATTTGTGTGTGGCTGTGTAAGGCTGCATCCTGCATCCATGGGGTGCTATGGGGTGGGGGTGCCTGGTCTGGTCTATGTGGGTGATACATGCCTAAGTAACATCCACATGAATGCCAGGTCCAAACGTTTCCCAGCAGAACATTGTATCGTCGCAAGATGGTCAGTGTTATTTACTTCTCCTGTCAGTGGTTTTAATGTTGTGGCTGATCGGTGTAAAAATTAAAGTCAGTTCTTTCTCTTGAGCTGAACCGTCCCTGCAGTTGAAGCGTCAGCCGTTAATGCCGTTACTGTTTCATCATTTTTATGACTTGCTTTGTCTTTCACCTGCCGTTGTATGATGATGTCATTCTGATATCATCTCCAGGGTCCAGGTGTGCTCCATCCGTATGACAGCGGCCACGTAGCTATGACCTACACCGGCCTGTGCTCGCTGCTGATACTGGGAGACGACCTGAGTCGGGTTAATAAACAGGCCTGCCTGGCTGGTCTCAGAGCGCTGCAGCTGGAGGACGGCAGGTCAGCACACACACACGCACACACGCATGCATTTGCATTCTGATTTACACACTCTCACTCAAATGAACCTGAGGTCATGTAAACACCAACAGTCTTACCGTGGTCTGACATTAATTTGATCCTGCAGTAGTAGTTATTTCTGTCAACAAATACAGAGGCAGTGCGTTGTACATTGTTCATGGTGGTATATCTGGCATGTAGCACTATCTGAAGATGTGAATATTTTAAGCAGAAAGCTTTATTTACTGGCACAGGATACATATTTTGACTTCAAGGCTGCTTTCAGAACATTCAGTGTGTAACTCTCCTGTCTTTCTGTGTCTCCTTCTTTCCAGTTTCTACGCGGTGCCAGAAGGAAGTGAAAATGACATACGGTTCATCTACTGTGCTGCCAGTATCTGCTACATGCTGGACGACTGGTCGGGCATGGACATCCAGAAGGCCATTGACTACATCCGAGGAAGCTTGGTGAGCAGACTCTGAAAAGGCTGAATGAGGTGTTAGAATATTTGCCCCTGCGCCGTGAGTGACAGCCAGGCCAGGGCGCTCTCTAAGTACACGGCCACAGTTTCTGTGCCATTCAAAGCGGCGCTGAATGAGGAGAACAGGCCACCCACCTTCAGAAGGTGGCACTCTGCCTAGAAATACTTCATTTATAATAAATGGAGGGGGCTGAGCAGCAGATCCTGCTCTTAAAGCTGCAGCAGATTTATTTTTCCACCCCTCCAATGAGAAAAACAACGTTTAAATTTTCAGATTGTCAGATTGTTGCGTGATTTTTTTTTTAACTCAGCCCTTATTTAACCATTATATCTGTGGTTAAACACATCAAAGCACTCGTCTGAGGTATTGTTTTCGTGGTTGTCTCATCTCTCTGCACTTTAGAGCTGAGAGATGAGACGACCTCAAAACTCAAAACCTTATGTTCAGTTTGACCTTTAAACACAGTGTGTTTTTATTATGTACTATAATCATTGTTCCATGGGTGTGTAGGTAACAGACCGAGTTTCCTTTTAACACACGCACACATAATCGTGACTGAAAGTATCCCAAGTTCATCCACTGCCTGCTGGGTGGAGTTCAGATGTCTTTGGCTGAGCAGGTTAGTTGACTGAATGTAGGTATGCTCCAGCTCCTGATGATACGTACGTCAGTGGGACTGGAAGAGAAGACGAGTTCACAAGCCACACTGAAAGTTTCACTTACGTGTGTATGACTCCAGGTATCCGTTTACCAGCCTTATTGTCATGGTCTGATCAGACAGAAGAGAAAAGATCTTTACATCGTCAGTTTCACCCCAGACGGCTGCCATCTGTTGTTTAGCCGTAGTCGTTTTCCATAAAAAGTCCTCAAATTGTGTCAGACTTTCACACTAGATATGGTTGTGTGTAACCTTATCCAGGTGTGTGAAATCTGTTCCGTTTCCCCATTTGTAATCTCAGAACGAGGTCACAGAACCTGTTCATTCGTCGCTGCCAGATATATTTAGCTGCCGTGTTCCATAAAAAAGGCTGAAACGTGTGCTGCGTGTCCTATGCTAACATTTTAAATTAAGTACAACATGGATGCTCCTAAGAGAATAGAGGTAAATTATTTTAAAGCTTATAAATGTCATTTGTACCACCCACATTTGCTGCTGATCATTTTCTTTCTGATTGGAATAAACACTTCATTTCTGAGCATGTTTTTTTTTCACATGCACAGTATCAGGTGTCGGGTTTCAGCACAATGGAGGTAGCAAAACAACGATTTATTCAAACAAGTGTTTGTAAGGCTGAGCAAAGCTGCGATCGATGCGTGCATCACCATAGAAGGCGGCCTTGATCTTCTCCTATTGAGTGACTAAAAGCTAGGGACACAACTTTAAAGTCTTTACAGAGTACGCACTAACAGACTGGCTTCAGTAGATCATTGTACGACGACTGAAAAACTGGGGATCACAGGCTTAACAACTGCACCTGATGAGGGATCGCATACTGCATGATTTGTCAAACCAGCTGAAGTCAAGTGAACGCACCAAACTCCTGAGAGTTTGAACTGCAACCAGCATTATATAGGCTATCGTGCTCCTGCTATGCCACATCTCCATTAATATCTCCTTCCATTTCTGTGGCCCAGGCTTTGCCGCCACTTTCCTGCTCTCGCTGTTTTCCGTCGTCGTTTTGATATTACCGCTACTTCACGCCGATTCCTGACGCTACTTCCTGTCTCATACCCTCTTTTGTTTTTATTGGCTGTTCCCAGCACGTGTTTGCAGTTGGGCTGGTAATCGGTTCACTCTACCCGATTGCTTCCAGATTCGGCTCAAACATGTTTGTCTGACTGTGACTGAGGTCTGGTCATATTTTTATGCCAGCTACACATGCCAACTGTCTCCAACTAGTGCAGACTGGAGCAGACATTGCCCAACTGGGAATCATGACTCTTGTCAACAAGGTTTGGAGGAAAATAAATTCTTCTGTTCCGGGGCAAGTAAACAGGTTGAATAAGTATCGTCAGTTTAAACGCAGCCGTCCGGTTGTGACCTGACGAGTGAGAAGAAACGGGAAGCGTCGTTATGAAGTGTGTGCAGTTCTGTGGTTGACAAAGACGATTAAAGCTGCAGATTATAAACAGTGTGAAAGAATGTGTGCATGCAATAAAGTGATGTAACTCTTTTGAGTAATATTAAGCATTTGATTTAATTTGTTTTTCTCCACAGTCGTATGACAATGGGTTTGGCCAGGGAGCTGGGCGAGAGTCCCACGGTGAGTACGATCTTCAAACACCCATATTAGAAATATGCATTAGAAGGGCAGTAAGTTAAGACACTGTAATAATAATTAAAAAAATAAATAAATCAGAAATGCACCCACGTTTAGATCAAAAGGTTTGTGAGTGCCTCTGCAGTATCGCAGTAAGAGGGCATGAAAGCGGCTGATGGGAATAACTGCTTTTAAAGGATTAGCAATTAAAATCCATTCTCTGTAGATACAGCGCCTCGTTCTCATTAATCCCTCCCTTCTTAAATTCTCCTTCACTCGCATCTCGACGCACTGCCGGGGTACATATATTACACAGAAGCATTTCCTGTTTGCTTTGTGACGGATAGTGAACGCATAAATTCACTATATAAAATTTAAAACCGCTCCAAGGTGCAGATTGTCGTGCGCCTTAGTAATTTTCCTCCTTTCAATGGATTCGACTTCCGTGATTACAGGTTTCGTTGAGAGTCGGAGCCAGCTCGCCACGAGAGCACTGATTACACCTTCAGTAGAGATACACCTATAGTAGTAGACGCCTATTACCCATCCGCCCTTAAAGTGTGTCTTTGTTCAGAACCAAGACCACCCACACTGAGGCTTGCATAGTTTTTTTGATAACTGTTTATTTCATAATCATGCGCCAGAGTAAGAAAGTTACTTTTCTGTTTGTATATTTAGTGTCATTGACTTTTAACTTACTTCCGCCATATTTACAATATTTTCTTCTTCTTTATGAAATGTTACCTGACGACAGTGGCTCTTTCCCATTAAATATCCCAGAAATATAACTAGTATTAGCACACTGCGGTCGATGAGAAAACAAAATGTTAAATTCAGTTGCGATTTATTTTAATTACTCCGAAACTGTTACAGAAAGCTCCGTTTTAGTCTCTTTTTTTTTATATGTTGGGTTTTGGATATCCCCACAGTTGTGTTTGGTTCAGATCTATATTTATCCTTTCTTCCTGTGCCTCGGGCAGATAGTGAGCTAGACACGTTTGATTAGAGGTACTGTAACACCATGGCAGATTTACACCCTGACCCAAACGCTTCCCTTTATTTTCTCCCCCTCCACACGTGAACGCTCAAATGCAGATAAGCAGGAGAGGATTGAGGTGATTTTTAGAGGTCAGTTAGAGGCACGGTGATAATGGTAGCGGTCGACAGCTGCGCTGCAGGAGGTGATGGACGTTTGCCACTTGTGGCTGCACTGATAACGGCCTGTCATCAATCAATGGACAATCTCATGTTTGTTAACTGCAGCCATAAAGACGGGATAACTTCAGATCCTGATGTTAAAGAAAAATACTGCCTGAAGCGCCTTCGCTCTACTCAAATGTCTTCAATTATTCTGTATATTCACACAAAACATAATTTAGCCTTGTGTGGGTATAACTACCAAGGAAAAGGTTGAAAGTGTGAGTAGCAGCGTGCGATCAGTTATTTGGCAGTAAAGGGCCCACACGCAGACACACCCTCTGTTTTTATTGCAGCCCTGTAATCATCTAGGTGTCTCTCATCAAGACATGTCAGGGTAAACCACAGGAACAGCTTCTCAATTTGTGATACATTGTCAACAATCAGTATGTTATAGATACGCGCAATCCCTAACATTGCACATATCTCCTGGCCGTCCGCGTGTCCAGGTGGCTGGACGTACTGCGCCATAGCCTCCTTGTGTCTGATGGGCCGACTGGAGGAGGCGCTGAGTCAGCGGGAGCTGGACAGGATCCGGCGCTGGTGTATCATGAGGCAGCAGAGCGGCTTCCACGGGCGCCCCAACAAACCTGTAGACACATGCTACTCCTTTTGGGTCGGAGCTACGCTAGAGGTGAAGAGCAGACCCGTGCACGCGTTAACCCGCACACACCCTCCTGCATGCATTAACATGTTTGGATCATTTTAGTATTTTGTAGGTTTTCACCTTTGTTTTTTTTACAGCTTTAAAAGTTTTCCCCTGCACACATTAACATGTTATGTGTTTAAAGATCTGGTTAATGCACATTTACATGCACACAACCTGAAAAATTACCTGTGAGCAAAATAGTTAGTATGTTGGTCACAATTGTGCTCGTGGTAAGAGATATGCGTAAGCCAGGGATGCACACTCATTCAAATTTTTGTTTCTATCTTTGTGAGGATGTTCCATTGTCATAACGGATTCCCTATCTCTCACCCTATCTTACATTAACCACCTCAAGTGCATAACCCTAACCTAATGGTAGTCTTTACCCTAAAACCAAGTCTTAACAGGTTTTGTCCCTCAAATAGTTGTGGGGTCAGGCAGACAAGGGCCCCACAATGTCATAAAAACAAGAATACACACACACACGTTTGTATAGCTCTCATTATGAGGACATTAATTGACATAATGCATTTCCTAGAAAAAAATGTCCTCCCTTTGCACAATGTCCTCACTCTGTGTATGGTCCTCAGAAAGGTAGCTGTACAACAACACACACACACACACACACACAAGGGCAAATTCAAAGCAGGAAAACTAAATTTCTGGGTCAGAACTGTGCCAGAGGGATAAATGTGTGCACTCGAACAAAATATTTGTAGACAGCAAAATTAAAAAATGTTCTCCACTGGTCGCTATCGAGGGAGAATATCAAGTATGTCAATGATTGCAGGAACCAAACTTTGTGAAATGAACTTAGCATGCGCATATTTTATCTTGTACAACCAGTTTTAAACGATAATAAGCTGCTTTCTGTTCTGTAATACTCTGTTTCTGTTTGTGTTTTCGTATTACTTCGATGTCATGACAAAATGTCTCCTCCTCCAGCTGTTAGATGTGTTCCGGTATACCAACTTTGACAAGAACAGGAGCTTCATTCTGTCCACGCAGGATCGGTTGGTCGGGGGCTTCGCCAAGTGGCCGGACAGTCATCCAGGTAAATGATTTAAATAAAATAAAAAAGACTGGAAAGTCAGTCGTGGACCACTGCCATAGTTGTATGTATGGATCCTGTGTCAGTGTTGCGTAAATGGAACTGGAGTGGAGCTCAATACGAAGTTTAATGACTATGTAGAGGTTTCCATTCATTTTACTTCAAAGGTCTCACATTAAAGACAGCGAGTTGGTGGATCTGGATGTTGAGCACATTGCATTTCTTTCATTTTTCTCGGCCTCATTCAGCTGAATAGTTTCAACCTTCACAGGTGCACAGAGGTCAGGGTGGAGTTGCGGCCGCCAGTATTACTTGAGATCAATGGAAAACCCTTGTAACCCTAAACTTCAATGGTCCTCTTGCTTGTGTGTGTTTGTGTGTGCGCGCATTTGTGCGTTCTCGCTCGCCCTTGTAATGTGTAATTGATGAGGCGATTGTTCGTTGGTAGCCCAAGGACGTAGGAGATTCTTGTTACAGGGACAAGGCACGGGAGATAGGGTGGAAGAAACAATGAGTAAAAAACACAGTGGGATCACAAAGCCTTGCAAATATAATTGAACAAAGGAGAGTTTTAGGCAATAAAAGGGACGCTGCTGTGGTGTGGGCACAGATAGCATTGGACCTGTGTGTACTTGAGCAGTGCATTCATACACAGCTCTGGGAAGACAGGACGGTAACGCTAAGATGCGACAAAAGAAGGTGTTTGTTAAGCAGATCTGCACCAACTAAATCCATATGTACGCTATGTGAACATCCAGCCCAAAGTTATTGAATGAAATAAAAAAAATGACCTATTGTTTATAACCTGAGAAACAGAACCTAGGGACTGAATAGTGGTGGAGATTTTGCTTTTTCCACGTCTTTTCTGAAGAATCATGTATTTATTTGATTGAATGCTGTTGAATATTGACATGTCATGCTCAGATTTGTAAGTATCATGATTTGCCGTAGTGCAGCAAAGCTCCTGTTCTGCAGAACTGAATGACTGGACCAGACTAAACAACACAAAGGGAGGCTTGGTCCTTGCTGTGTCCATGTATCTCTGGTACAGCACGGATCTCTATAATCTACTTTACATGACGACAATGGCAGATTGACGCAGGCGGCAACTACCTGATGAACATAGTGGAGGTACCTTGAGGTGCTGGTGACTAAAGTAAAACAAATATAAGTCAATATTGGGCTTGCACTCATGAGATGGCCTGGAACACGTCTCAAAATAATCTATTTACATAATAAAAAACAAGTTTGTCTTCACCCACGCTGCCAAAAATTTGTCACTGCAGGTTTAAAAAAAAATAAATAAAAACACTTTGTGATTCTTCAACATCATAAACCCAGACAAAGAAAATACAGATGGGCAAATTTTGTAAAAGCTAACACTTTAGATTCCATGTCCGCGTGGAGGCACTAGCATGTTGCTGTTCATCTTTACCCCCAGTCATGATTTTGTTTACCTAACATGAAAATACCCCCCTCCTTTTTAAATCAAATTCCTTCTCAGTCCTTGGACTAATTCAGACCTCCCCTCTGTCCAGCCTTGAGTTTGAATCCTTATTGACTCGTGACGGATGCAACTAATGGCGCTTTGATTCTGATGTCTGTGTCCGATCATCTGTCATTTCATTATAATTCAATTACCGCTCCACTTACTGGCCTGTGAGGCTTTTACTCTCGTCCCAGGGGAGAGGACCGACCAACGGGGCCAACTGGCATGCATTATTTATACATGCTTAAAGGTGCAGTACGCCACAAACAATGTTTAGGTTGTTGTTTTATCGGCTTTGTAATGGTGAGCGAAGTGACAGACGCCATCTTTGTTTTCATCTCGGATCATTAAGGATGTAGACCTGTCACACACAGGTGCCCCTGCTGTTATATATGCTGCCATCTCTGACCTAGTTTTTCCCGCTCCCCCTGGCTTTCCTCTCACTCTTTCATCCCTTTTCATGGCCCCCACTCCATTCCTTCTCCTCTACCAGACCCTCTCCATGCCTACTTAGGGCTGTGCGGCCTGTCTCTGATCGGTGAGCCCAGTCTGAGGAAGGTCCACCCAGCTCTTAACATCACCCAGAGAGCCTTTCAGCACCTCCAGCAGCTGCAGCAGACATGGAGGGACAGCACCGGCAGCTGCGGCCGACAGCACTGACAGCAGGATGAGCCGCAGCTCTGCCTCCGAACAGGTTCAGTTATCGGGAACGTCTAACGGTTATCAGTCCGAGACGGCTGGACTTTCGCCCTTGAAGATGTCCGGTCGCTCGTCTGAGAGGCCTCCTCGTTGCCTGAATCGAGAAGGTTTTCTTTTTAAAGGCCCAAGTTACAAAGAAAAGTAACTTTGGGGAGGTCCGTTTAAATCCATCTAAAGCAACGTTTCTGTGAAGCAATATACGCCACACTTTTTTGCTGCCTTTTTATTAGTACACGGTAGTCGATAACTGCTCGTTGTGGTTTTGGGGGAATAAAATGATGTGCCAGAAAGTCAAATTTGAGATACCGGGAAGAAATTCCAGATGCCTCTGTGTCGCCGACGTTTTAGATAATGGCCTTTTGACGTTTCCTGCTCCTAAGACTGATAGTTAACCGCACCAACCAAGCCAAGGATCAACACTTCTGACTCACGTGACGCACACACGAGTAAATGTTGTTCCCAGTGTGAGGGAGGATCCGCAAGAAGTCGTATTTTAAAATGTCTCTAGAGTAATGTCCTTAGCTTTGCATTTGCTGAATAGTGTCCCTATGTATTAGGTGTAATTTGGGGGGAAATGTGGGAACTGTTAAGCCAGTTATTCACTGTTTTTACTTAAAGAAGGATAAATCGGCTCCAGACACTCTCCTCCAGACAGTGTACACAGATTTTTACTATGCTGCCTTCTTTACGTCTCCATCCTGACCTTCCTCATTAGTCTCTCTAAAGCCTCAAGCTCTTCTGTCCCAAAGGTGATACCAGCCCGGCAGGTTTACTCTCCTTTACTCTTCTGCATTCTCTAATTTCAACACTGCAGGCTTTGTTCGGTGATCAAGAGTGGAAAAGGCGGCTAAGAACCAACAACCACCTTAAGGGACATGAAAAAAAAGTCTTAAAAGATCAAAAATGCTTTGGCTTACAGGCCTTATCATTTCATACCACATTTTTCTAAAGGCTAGTAGAGAAATAGATTGGGCCTCTTAAGGGGATTTGGTAAGAAAAGAGAACCCACCCCCTTCTTTGCTGCGAGGTAGAGGCTGTCAGTTCTAGCTGGAGATCCCATCCTGACGCCCTGCGACTCCTGTACTCTGAACTGATCTGAACCGCTCTCGTCCTCCAGCTTCCATGGTCCCTTCAAGGCTCTAAACGGCCTGAAATCAATAGGAGAAAGATGAGCCAGTGGCATCATAACTTGAAGAAGCCGATTCCTTTGAACGGCGCTGGGAATTGACTTGTTGTTTTCAGTCCAGCGAGCGATGCAGGGCAAAAACAAAGAACAAAGCACACCAGCAGAACGTTACCGACAAAAAACTAGAAGCAGAAACATTATCTTAAGTCGCTGGGCACATCTCAGCATTCATTTATTTAGGTTTACATGCCCCAGAACATTAATCAGAAAGTTCAGTTTTTGACATGTGGTTCTACCTGCTGCTCTGTCTGAATTACACCCATCAGCCACAACATTATGACCACTGACAGGAGACGTAAATAACATTGACCATCTTGTGACGATACAATGTTCCGCTGGGAAACGTTTGGACCTGGCATTCACGTGGATGTTACCTAAATATAATAACACCCACCTAGACCAGACTAGGTACCCCCACCCTACAGCTATGACACTCCTTGATGGCAGCAGCCATCCCCATCAGGATGCAGCTTGACACAGGCACACACACAAAAACAGTTTAGGAACAACTCAAAAAAAAAAAAACAGCTCCAGGTGTTGACCTGGCCTCCAAACTCACTGGATCCCAATCCGATCAAGTATATGTGGGATGAACTGGAACAAGCCCAATCCCAATCTCTCCCCTCAACCCATAGCACCCAAAGGCCCCCCATTAACAACATCCTGATACCAGACACCACAGGACACCCTCAGAAGACCCATGTCCATTCCCTGATGAGTGGAGGCACAAGGGAGACCTAAACAAAATAGCAGGTGGTCATAATGTTACGCCTGATCAGTATGTAAACCAAAAGAAGTAAATTTGTCCAACATTTCTTGACAACACACTTTATTTATTAGATGGCCAAGACAGACCCTGACTGTCAGTGACGCTGCCCACATAGAGTACGGCTTTGTTCATCTTTTCAGATCAACTTGTTCAAACAGCTCTTTGTTCGGCTGCCTTTGTGTTTCTGTTGTTGTCAGAAACTCCTCGCGTCTACTGATGTTTGCCCCAAGAACATCAAGTATGCTCAAAAAGAATATATTTATTCCAACCAGAGAAATGTGTTTAGATCAAACGTCAACGGGGTTATTGGCGCTGATAGTTACCTGCTGGACGGAGTATGAAAAGATTAATCAGTCGCACTGTAAATTCCTTCCAACCGGGTCAGTCTGTTCAGATTGAGTTACATGCATGAGGTATAGTTATCTGATTGGTTTTTATTCTGACTTTAAGTGGAATACCAAGGATACCTAAACACAGCAACAGGGAAACTGACTAGACTTCTAAAAAGCCATTTGACCTGAGGTGTAGTTTTAAAAGGTTTTACATATCAAAGAAGACCTTAACAAATTCACATTTCATTTCCGCCTGCGCCTCCTGCCCTGACGCCCGTTCTCTTGATTCCCTCCAAACAACAAGCCCCCATGCTGAAGCCACGCCCTTTCATTATAACACCGCTCTCTCAGCAAACACCTCCTCCCGGAGATGAAATTTCACAGCAGGTCAGAAATAGTCATCTCTCTGCAACACACTGCCTGCAGGAGTTTACTTCAAGTGGATATATAAATTGTATCTCCTCTGTGGGTTTTCGTTTCACCTTCACAAATAAAGCAGCACCTGGCCCCGTTACCCTTCATGTGAGGTTGCCCTCATTTTCAGGCGCAGGGCCCAGACCAGGCAGACAGAGGAAAGGAGAGAAGAGGGGAGCTGAATAAATAAATCATTTGGGCATCTATTATTAAAAGTAAACTGTCGGAGGGTTGGATCTCCTCTCTGAACCCAGACCAAACCCCCACTTTTACATCGGGAGCTAAAACTATTGCTTTTCATCTAACATAATGTTATTTCACTGCTTTACTCGAGACAAAAGGCTTTGCTGTGGTTACTTTTGCGGATCCTTCCTCACATGTTTTTTTTCATGGAGTATAATTTTGTTAATGCCATCACCTTTTTGGTTATTTTTTTTTTGTACCACCACGATGTATTTTATTATCATTTCACATTTTTTCAGATGTTACAGCTGCTGGATTGAGCCACAAATGACGTGATGATCCAAATTCGAACATAATGTGCTTTTTAATTCTTCAGTGTATATCCAGTATTTTTGTGATTTAGATTTGCGTGTGCAGGAATCTAAAGTAATACAAGTTATCCTGAGTCAAAAATGCGCTTTAAGAAAATTGCTGCTGCTGCTGCTGCTGCAACACTGCAGTACCGGATCAATTGAAATCAAATGATCTTGTCTCCCATGCATCTTCTGCTGTGGCGTTTACTTCCTATACATGACCCTGTCCCCGGTGTACTTAGGCCAAGCCTCATCACAAGGCCACTCGCTCAAACTTGACTCTGAAATGTGCCTCATGCAGTTACCCTGGGTCGCTGCTCTCTGAATTCCCCTTTTCTTCTGATTTCTCTGCACAGAAGACGGTCTCAAATTAGGTTTGGCTTGTGTCGACAAATCCACTGGATATTTCCTACGAGGGGGAAGGAGGAAAACGTGCATCTTAACTGTGTGTAAACATTCAGAGAGGGTAACGCCTACTCTGTAAACTACTGTCGTCTCGAACCATGCAATCAGACGTTGCAGCTAACTGGAAGAAGCTGTTTTACGAGAATCTGGCTTTGTGCGTTCACGCCTGATCGATGTTTCCCAGAAGGAAAGGAGAATTCATGGAGGCAGGACCCATAAATGCTTACTCGACTTTAAAAAGCATGAAAGATGGGATGGATGGATCTGCCAGTGGCTGCAGATGAGGGCTGAGTCTCAGCAGTTGTTATATTGCGTCTCCCTTTTGCCACATCGCACTGCAGCCGATGCCCTCAGCCCCACAGCACGAATAGAGGGGACCAGAGCTTTGCGCTGCAGAGACGTGAAAGTCTTTTGGGACGCAAAGCGCGGTCAACCGCAAGCCCTCGCTCCGTCGTCAGTTCATATACATAATGTAATAATGAATAATGTACCAATAAATGTAATGGAATTTATTTTTTCTATGCTTTGTAGAAATATTGAGTGTAGATACATATGTAAATGTCTATAAATATGTGACCTCTATTGTGCAAGTGCTCAAGAAGAAAAAAAAATGTTTACAGCTACAGTACGTCAGTGAGTCGTTGGAGGAAGTGGATATGCAAACGATGGCATGTTGTGTGTTGAAACGCTTCAGCTTTGAATTTGGGGACAGTGATGTTGATTGTTGGGCAGTGTAAACTGTATTTATGGTAAATAAATCGTGTACTAACTTTTACAGTTTTGGTGTCTGAGTGTTTGACCGCCTACTGAGCTAAAATTAAAAACATGTATATTTAAAATAGCAAGAAAATATTTTGTCCTTAAGGTAGTTCATCAGCTAAATAATAAATATATCCAGACTACAAGTAACCAATTAAATGATATCTCTTAAATAACTGCATCAAGACTTACGGACTTAACGGACATGTTTTCAGTGAGTGAGAGACTTTACAGCTTGTTCCACAATTGGTATCAAGTCCCCAAGCTGCTCAGTTAATTCCCCGTTTGTGGTGTTTGAAGCAGCTGTAGAGATCCACTGGAGACAGCAGCTGTTGGGATAATACTCTACTGCACACCAACATCAGTCATTTTCATGCCATACACGAAACTGCGACTGAATCTCAAGTTCCGGTTCAAGATCCCTGTGCACACACATTCACAAGTTAGACACTCATGTTCCCAGTGTTTGGGTCTGAAGAAGGCTGTCAGACCATCTCCAGATATGATCTGAGGGACCAGGTCTCTGGGCCTGTTCAGACCTTGCATCAAGATCCGATCTGGGCGAGCCGATCACGTAAAAGGCAGGTGTGAACAACCCCAGGTGCGTGTGGTGTTGGAGATACATAGAGGGTTGTGTAAGTCAAACTAACATCCCGGAGGAGATCAATAAATAATAACTTGTGAAACCAAAGTCATGACTTCAGCTGTCATAATATTCTACTGCGTCCCAGAAGATCAAAGACAAAACTGAGATCGGATCACGATGCCAGGTCTGAACACATCTACTTAAGGCTGGTCACTTGCGATCGGATAGCCCAGATCGGATCTTGATGCAAGGTCTTAACAGGTTCAATGTGTCTTAGGTGTGTTCACTCCTTTACTTAGAGCTGTCTACTTGAGATCAGATCACCCAGGATGCATTTCAATGCCAGGTGTGAACAGAGTCATTTTATTCTTTCAAGTGTCTATCCATCTTTCACACTTAGATGGGGTTTCCTCTTCTAATATATGTTATTGTGAAATATATTTTCTTTCCTTCAGGAAGAAGAGACAAAGCAAGTGTTTACTCCTTTGGGTGCCACATGAGTCCTTCTACCTACAACAGCTGAGTTTCTTTGTGAAAGCCCTAATTTCCTTTCCCAGTGGCGTGTATGTGGCTGGATGACTCAACTGTTGCTCTATTTTTAAATTCAAAGATGACAGCTGGCGACCATTCTTTCCAGTTTCCCTCAGTCGCATTTCATTTTTCTGCAACGTGGATGGTCTGTGCACTGAGTGACGCTGGCTGATTTGCTTTTCTTTTCTTTGCTAGGTCAGTGACTAAGACGTAATTAAATGGCATGGGGGTGGGGGAGGGGCGTATTCGCTGGATCGAGATCAAACATGTAAACACACACACGCACACACACAGAATCCCACCTGGGGAGCTGCGCTTCACAGCCACAGGACTATTACTGTTGGCCCTGATAGGGTAATATGATCCAGGCAAATGTGGCCTAGTGACAGATATCCAATCTGGAGGCACAGATCATTAAACTTTAACACATTTTTATTTTTATTTTTTTTATCTTTCGAAAGCAATAAATAGAAAGGAAACCTGAGGTTGGAGATGTACCATTTAGTCCCCGGTGATTACGGCCCATCCCAGACGAAAATTGTCTGGAGATGCTTCCTCGACAGCAAGTTACAGCTGTAGTTTGGGTGTGGTCCGTAAACAGACAGCATATGCCTCTCTCTCTCTCTCTCTCTCTCTCATATGATCCATGAATGTACTGGTAAATCTGGTTTGGTAAACTTTAATGAATACCAGCCATTCAGTTTGTTGTGGTCAAAAAAAACCTGAAGCCAAGCTCAGTGTCGTCTTCACTGGTTTTATTTATTTTATCAATCATGTGCAAACCCAGCACGCAGAGTATGATATTTTCATCCTGTCGTTCTGATTGTTTTCTTGAATAGAGCTGATTCTACCACACAAGCATAGTACAATAGTACCACAGTATAGAAATGCGGCAAGTCCACCGCCTCCCATCTTGTGACATGAGTCGCTCACTCCTAATGATCCACGGGCCCTTAGGTGGGCTAATATGCGCTTGTGCAACAGCTGCACTCTCCGTAGTTATTTAACTCAAATCAATTCTACTTAGTAAAACACACTGCCAATGCATTATATTGATCATTCAGTCAGGTGGAGTGCACTGTGGCTTATTTATGGGTCAGCTGAGTGTCATCTCCGCGGACGTCGTACATGAGAACTAGCGCCGTGTCTCAAATTGGCTGCTTCAAGGAGGTTGAGTCCAAATGACTTGGAATCACTTGGTTTCTTCTTTCGCAGTGTCTTGCAGACGTTCATGTCTCCCTGAGGTTGAACTCCCCTCATCAGGTTATTAGATTATTCCTTTCATGACAAGATGCAAGATACTGCTGAACTTCCAGTGATAGTTTTAACCATTGATTCACATTTAATGTATATAGCAACCCACAGTTCCTAATGATTAATGGGAATCTTCATGTCTTTCTCTAATTTCAGGGGGGTATTTGGTGGTTTACAGGCCCCCAGTCACGTGGGTTTCAGGTTTCACAGATGTTCTTTATAAAACCCCCAGCTCCCCACCATCATTTGTCATTTTGAACTCAAGAATCTACTTGGGTGAGTGGTGACCAGTGGTCAAGAATACTCTAACTCCAGTTGAGTCAACTATGAGTAATCAAATGTATTTTTTGCTAGAGAATAAGAAGTTGCCGTCACAGTTTGCCCCATATTCAGTTCAATAAAGTTAATTTTAATCCTCCATATTACAGACATGGCGTGTTTTCCAAACTTGACACCATGTCTCTCCATGTTATCACATGATCCTAACACAAATCATTGTCCCCCTCTCCAAATGCTCAATGGAGTGAAAACATGTCTGCATGAAGCCATGAGGCCATCTGCTGACGCGGAACAAGTGGCGTTGCCAGAAAAAAAAAAATTAAAAACACGAACTTAATCCGGCTCCACGCTGGCGCCTTGCATTCCTGCTCTCGCGTGGGACAAACCCCTGTTCGTCATGGTCATAAAAAGAGACAAAAGACAGCTCATGCCACCAACTAAAAAAAAACAAACCGCTGTAATACACAAAACTGCACTCTCATATTTGGATGACCAGATGACATAAAGCAACATATGCGCAAATGAGCGCACCGCCAGCCACGCGTAAAGGATGCCCAACTTGTCGCGCCACTAACAGACTAAAGACCCCGCCACCCCGCCCCTTAATCTTCAACCTCAGATTATTATGATTATTTCTATTGACTGATGGATTAAACGGAAGCCATTCACTGCGATGCATGGCGGATACAAAGAGCTCTGTGAGCGGAGACATCGCCGCTGAGGGATGATGATGGAGGGAGAGAAGGAGGGAGATGGCACAGTTGGCTGCCGAAGAAACGAGGGCGGGGTTTTTCCCTCCAAGATGAGGCAAACTAAAACACTGTGGATTCGTCGGACAAACGTGTAGAGAGAAAGAGAGAGAGGGAGAGAGGAAAGAGGGTGGCGATGATGGGGATGTGATCTGAGGAGCGGCTCTTCTCTCTTGATGTTATCTCACCTCCCCCGAGGAACTGTCAAGCTTTCGATCCTGCGCCTTTAACCGCAGCAGCTGTTTTTGTGTGTGTGTGTGTGTGTGTGTGTGTTTTCTATACGTTTTAAAAACCCCTTTGCGCCTGGACCGATCTCTATACTGTGCAATCACCATCACCATCATCCACATCACCATCTGTAGCCATGTCGGACTCGGAGGATATGACGGAGTTCGCCAGCATCGTGGAGCGGATCGAGCGGGGCGAGGTGAGTCTCATCCGGATGATTTATGGTCCGTGTGACAGCAGCGGTCTGTCTGTCCATGTGCACCGACAGCAGCAGCAGCAGCAGCAGCGGTGCCGGGCCGGCCTGCAGGGCTGTCAGAGGATGGAGATGGAGCTTTTCTATTCTAGTCTCTTCTATTCTTTGTTGATATCACATTTTATATTATTCCATATACAGTGCAGTATCCTGCTCTGCAACATGATCTGAGGCAGTATTAGACTATCCGCTCTATTAGTCAGCTGGACCCACACCTATTCTATTCTATTCTATTCTATTCTATTCTATTCTATTCTATTCTTCTGTTCCATTCTATTGTTGTAAAATATATCAGGTGTAACCCTTTGCAGCTCAGTTACATTGATTTAATCTTATATTTAAACGCGTATTGTTATGATATGTCCCCTTAACTCCTCATAACTTGTGATATTTTATAAGATCTGAGGTGTTAATAGACATTTTTTTCTGATGGTAATGATGAATCCTGCATAGATACCCATGCATTTCTGCTTCCATGGTCAAAGTTAAAGCTCTTATAAGGACAAAAGGCTTCTATTTTTAGAAGAGGGGGGCATAACGTAATGAATTTAATTAGAGGCCGTGCTTGGTGTGCTTGCCGTTAGTGCTGCAGGGAGATCACAGACTCCTGTCAGTAAGTGGGACGCTTGGCAGCAGCTGTGAGGTGGTGGAGAGATTGGGCACTGGGTTACTGAGGTGTTGCGCTGTATGTGTCTGCACATGCCAGGAGGGAGTGTGTGTGTGTGTGTGTGTGTGTGTGTGGGGGGGGGGGGGGGGGGGGGGGGTCTTTACCCATTTGTGACTGACAGCATGTGTCGAGGTGTGTCTCTCCTGATCGCCCACTCCTCTAGCAGCCAGTAGACTAACCACGTGGTCGACGGCTACAGCTGCTGAATTTGGTGCTGTAAAATGCAGTCACACTGTTTACAGAGATTAAACATGTTTCAGTCTGAAAATGAACCTCCATCCTGAAAAGGGTTGTGAGAGCGTGAACCCGATCCTAGAGGGCTCGCCAGACAGTCACCTAGAGACAGACAGTGCTATAAGATAACTGAACCTGCACGTCTTTGGACTGAAACCGGAGCATGGACACACAGAGAATGACACAGCTGGCTGTCAGGTCCAAACTCAGACAATACTGGCACTAAAACTACCACTGAAGCCGTCTTTCTCGTATGCCACCAACAAATACAAATGACAAAGTGGGGACACAGTAGATTAAGCTACAATAGGATCATTGTCTGCAGTTTCCTATAGATGCCTGCACACGTGGACAGTAGCTCTAACCAACATTTTATTCTCTTCCTGCTGTACTGCTCCACAGAAGTGTCAGCGTTACTTCCTGGACAAATTACAGCTCCCCATCAAAACCACTGCAAGATGTTTCACAGTCCGTTTCGCAAGGGTTGGTGGCCCCCGTGTACAATAAAATTAATTGCACCAGACTGCAACAATCAATTAGCAGATCATAAATCCTTTGGAATAATGGAAAGGAGCCTGACGTTCATAAAGTGAGCAGAGGTTGCGGTTTACATTTCGTGTCTGCTGTAAACCGTAGCGGAGGAATCTGAAAATCTACGTGGCCTAGTGGTTAAAGAAGGAGGGACCTGAGGCTGGCTAGATTGAATCCTAGGACTGTAGCGCTCTGCTGTGCTGACTACCTTGCGCGTGTACAAATGGATGGGTAAAATAAATTGGTCAAATTTAAGTGTTAAAAAGCATTTAGGACAATAATGGAACTTCTCATGTAAGCACTAAATCAAGTAGAGATCCTTTATTCACCAGTCAAATATCTGCAGATCAGTTCAACAAATGACGTCCCACTTTTATTAGCTTAATGAAACCGAACTTCATTGTCCTTTTACTTGAGACTGAATTTGTCGCATCCATCCTTCCCTTTGAAGTGATTCAGATGCTTTTGTAGAAATGTTCAACCAAACACTGCAGGAACTCAACAAAACATTAGATGCGGTGAAACCGTGTAATCTCTCATGGATTATTTGAGTTTTGTTGCCACCAGCAGGCTGATATTTTCGGTTCATAGTGAAACATGTCTACGTTTATTGGGCGGATTGATGTGAACTATTCTGCAGACAGCATGCTTTGCAAATCAAATCCACTTACTTTGGTTAGCATCCTTTCTGCACTAGCAAAAGCTGGTCAAAGGTTTCACATGTCCAGTTAAAAAAAAAAACTTTGACTTTTATCAGTGTTAGTGTTTCTCCAAATATTTCCCACAGCTCCATCAGCCAGTTGACAGGATTTATAACCATCAGATGGTCTTATCACATTCTCTGCAGACGTTCACGTTCCCCAGTGGATGAATCTTGCTGCCTTTGCTGATCCCCTGGTGCAACCTTAACTTGCACAGTTAAACATCCGAATATCCTACAGATGGACAGGCTCCTAAATTTGGTTAACACATTAATTCTAATAACACAGTTGGTGATCCCTTGACACGTCATTCAGCGCCACCACCAGGTCAGATCTTTGACCAAATACAAATCACCCCATCTTCTATTCTGTGCCATACGGACACAGTGAGATAGTGAACATGTGTGGAGCTCAAATCACGTAGTTTTCAGAATCAGCTTCATTGAGCCATGTATTCACATACAAACAAGGATTACACTTCGCTCACAGTGTCCTAAAATTTGGATAGATGTATAGAAAGGAAAATAATGATGATGATGATAATATAGATCAACAAGTGGCATATCGAAGTGTGGGCAGGATGGTTACATACAAAGAAAGAGGTAAATGTGAACAACATAAACAAATACACTTGTTTGCCAGTTGAGTAGGTACACTGGAATAAACAAATGCACCGGGCAGAATATACCAGTCCTGCACTAAATCTTAGCTCTGTGAAGGTTTTGCAACCAAGAACAGTTTAACAGCACGGCAAACTACATCCTACAGTTGATTTTTTTTTTTTTTTTTTTTTAATCAGATCACTGTGACTGAATTTGACTGCATGCAAACAGCGCTGACTTTCAGGAGCATTTGGTTAAAAGCGACTGAATGGATTGGTGGCTTGAAAAGTGAAGTTTACGTGGAGCACGTGAAGGCAGCAGCGTATAGATTTACCCCCACCACACACATGCCCCCGTCTCTGTCTATCCCTCTCTTTCTCACACAGCCCCCCCTCCTGTCCGTCTCCACCCCCTCCCTCCCTCCCTCCCTCCCTCCCTGCGCGCACTGCAGCAGCGCAGCAGCCTGCTGATTCACCCGGCGCTGCCTCCCTCCGCAGCGTCACTATTTAAATTCACTCAGCCGTCGCTGTCGGCATCTCCTCCGCTCGCGTTGGAGAAAGTTTGTTTTTAGCCAGAACCGAAACGCCGGATAAGGTGTTATTATTATTTATTATTATTTTTATTTTACCGGCTGTGTTCTGTCCCCGGCCATGTCTGCAGAGATGCGGCGCAGCAGCAGCACAGTTGGGGTGAGTGTGGGAAGAGGAAAGTTGGGGACGTGTTTTCGGCTCGTCATTGTTTAACAGCCTGTCGCTCCTCCGCTGTGCGTGTGAAAGAGACCGGGCATTGTGGAAAAGTTAGCGGGGTTAATTCATCGCCGATTCGAGTCTTTGTTTCATTTAGATTCAGTTTTTCCTGCTTCAACTTCCTCTATCCTGCTGGGTATTGTCTTTTTTAAAAAAACACGTGCGCAGGCGTTTATCCAGACTTGTTCAGAAGCAGGAGGGACTATTTTATTTTGATTTTTTTTTTTATATATTGTCTGATTACAACACCTGAACTAAATGATCACTGATGGCTACATATGGGAGGGCTTGTCCTCCGGAGCTCTTCTAATCGTCTTTAAATGTGTTCAAACGTGAGCTGCTGCTGATGGACTGGTGTCTTTAACTGTTTCTCTATATTTAGCCGGCCTGTAATCCTGTCTTATGTAATGCATCAGAAACCCACTGTAGTTTGTTGTTATAGTGACGGCTTCATTAGTGCTTTCTTTAAGTGCAGTTGAAGCTATATGCTCAGGAGTGAGTCTGCAATTCACCTAAAACTCCCAGTTTCCGCCCCTCACTGACACAGCACTAATGTTTTCACAGCTGATACTGGAGACAATACCCCCATTTCAGTTGTATCTGTGATATCCTAATAATAGCTTATTGTTCTGAGAATCAAAGAAGGCTTTATCCTCGTCTCCAAGCTTATTTCAAACCGATATGAGGTGCTATTTCTGTCAAATTCCTCCTGGTCTCTTGTTGGTGCACGTTAACGGATGCCAAATCAAATAAGGGGCTATGTTTGATTTATTTTTTTTTATTTTTTTGAGTAATCCCGTCTCCACTTTCAGGTCCCGATCAAAAACATAGAGAGGGAGCTGATCTGCCCCATCTGCAAGGAGCTCTTCACCCATCCGTTGATCCTGCCCTGCCAGCACAGCGTCTGCCACAAGTGTGTCAGAGAGCTGCTGATGCTGAACCATGACGACTCCTTTGACGCTGGGTCCGAGTGCTCCCTGCCGGGCAGCCCCAGGTCCAGGGTGCCCTCCCCCTCCATGGAGAGGCTGGACAGGCTAGTGAGATCAGGTGGGTCTCGGGGTAAGGATCCAAGAGATATATATTTTTCTTTTTTCTCTGTAGATGGAATACTTAACAGGATTGCTGTAGGCAGATTAGGGCGAGGGGAGTGGATCTTGCATTTCTCCAAAGGTTAAAAGCTTTTCAAAACGCTGTTGTTGAGGTATTAGTGGGGTTGTGGGTTTGTGAGAGCTGTTATGTGAGCTGATGGCGGCTAATAACCATGAAATGCATGCGTCAGATGCCTCTTCGTGATGGCTTCCAGGGAAGGCAGTAAGAATTTTATGCTGGTTGTGCCAACTTCCTTTTACCTTGTCTTCCAACTGGGTCTCTCCACTTCAGGTTTTAATTGTGCAGTCGTCCTAATGGCTGCGTTCAACAGGTTTGAGCATACAAAAACAAAAACAAAGGGCTTTCAAATGTGTCTCTGAGAAGGAAATGTGTACCACTTCATGAACCAGTAAGCAAATATTTAGCAAATTAATGGTTGGGAGTGAACAGGCTTATTGAAACGAGGCAAATGTGCCAAGAAGAATTGGCGGCCGTTTGGGTTTTAGCTTGGTGCAGACACCACCCTGTCTTCGAATAACTAGGGCAAACATGAAAAAAACAACAAACGATTTAACATTTTTATCGCTCAGCCGTAACAACCATCAGTCATCACTCGTTCTAATTCCTTCTGCTTTTACAGGCTTCATTAAAGAGACGGCAGAGGAGTTTGACAAGCTGTAGTTTTGTCTGCTGAAAGAAAGGAACTGTTGACAAGCTCTCTCAAGCCCTAACTGTCTTTACTGTCTGGCTTTTTAATTGCCCCCCGGGGCATCAAACATCCCCTTCAATCTTGCAAGTGCTTATGTATTTATTAGAAAATGCTTTAGTTACTGAAAGACATGCAGCTATCCTTTAGTTGGATGTACGGGCGTGTGTGTGTTTTATGTACACACCAGCGAACAAAGCGTATCTCTAAGCTCCTTTAAGGCATTTTAAAACCAAGCTGAGCAGGAGGGAGGGAACCCTGTGGGGGTGCAGGCAGCTAAATAAACTTGTTACAACATTTTTTTTTGTTTTTTTTTAAAAAGTTCTCTCGGCTGAAGGCATGGCACTGCTGCGGCCTCGCCAAAGCAGGTCAATGTCTAAACCTTGAAAACGGCACGGTGGGACACAAGGCGGCCTTTCTGCCTCCTGAGAGCTCCGGGCTTCAGGCCATTTCCATAAAGATGTTGTCTCATTTGCACTCTTGACCACTCCTCCTCACAAGAACCAGACCTCCGTCTATCCTCCACGCTACATGCTTATTATTTTAAGCAGGTTTGCTCAGTCAGTTTGCATAACGCTAAATAGATTTTTTTGATGTTGACACAGCAAAAGCAAAAAAAGACGGCGGAGCTCATTTGATGGAGAGACTGCTGCAGAAATGAACTTGAAAAAGGCATTAAATTATGTTTATTATTTAGTATGTTGATACACAAAATAATTCAGTTTTTTTGTTCTAACTGCAGAAGCTGCATTGTCTGATAGTTGGTCTACAGTTCAAACTCTATATAATTGGCGTGTAGTATTGCACAATGCAGAATGTGGCGCTGCATACAAATGGTATTAAAAGCTTTAAGAGATTAAATGAATTTTTTGTTTTGGTGTTGAAGTCCCAAATCCATTCTACACACTTAATCTAGATAGGGGTGTTTAGTATGTTTACTAGTACGTAGGCGTAATGCATTCACTTGATAAAATATTTGTCGTGTTTTTCCTGGAGTAAGATGTCAAGAATTAAATGATATATCTCAACCTCAAGCCAAACAAGAACTGGATTAAATAGATTAAACAGATATTTGAAATTTCTTTAGAATAACAGGTGTTTGTATTTGTTTTTTGTTCTTTTTCACGTCACATTACTTGCTAATGTAGACTAATGCATAAATCGAAGAAGCTGCTCATAGCTGGATATTTCATGCATTATCAGTTTAAACTATTTTTTTCCCTCCTTTTTTTAAAATGTATAAAAAATACTATATTTTTCATGTACAAACAGTCTGTGGTATTTGATGTTACCTGGTACACGTATAACACCGATGCCAAGTGGCCTCAGATCAGCACTGATAATCTAAACGTGAAGGATCTATTCAAACCACTGAGACCAGGCTCTCAAACCCAGACTCCTTCATTCAAAGCCCCCCCTCCTCCTCTTCAGCCTGAATGAGTTCTTTCTTCACTTGCATCTGTTAACGCAGGAAATATCAAATCCTGGTTTTGAGTAAACAAACCACACGTCTTGCTGAGAGCCAGCTTGTGCACAAAAAAGGCCATTGTCTTCGTGTCATATCTATATTCTCATTCTGCCTGTGTGTCAATTGATACTCTGAGTCGTTTTAAAGAACCTATTTATTCAGTGAGGTTGTTTCTGTTTTTAATCAGCAGATAACAAGGCGCTCATTCTCTGTGTTCAGAATATTTAGGAAACCTTGAAGTGCCTTATTAACACAGAGGAACAACAACAGGGGAGTAGTTCTCAGACTGGCCTCGCCACTGGGAGATCAGATCATTGGTCACCATGGTGACGCAACCTGCCTGTAAGGAATGAATGAGGGATTAGATGAAGGGGAGAGAAAGAAAAGACTTGAGGCTATATTTACCGGCGTGCAGCTCGGACAGGCCTCGCCGTGCTGAGACAGAGGAAGGAGGTTACTGAAATCTTCATCAGCATTGTTTCTCAGCTTCATTTTGTTTTTATGTCACCAGGACTCAGACGGAGCCTGACACATAACTGCTCAACAACTAACTCTTGATGTGTGTTTGGTAGCTCACTGGATTAGATTTCAGTGTGTTTAGAAATATGCTTATTTGTTCTTCAATATCTTCTCAACAGTTTGAGAAGATTGATATCACAGTCATGTAACTGCTGCACACATTAATATGAAGCTACGCTTAGGAGAGGCTTAACTTAGCCTAGCATAAAGCTCAGAAGTTAATTTGGTTACCACGCATGTGAAAGCTGTCGGTAACAGATCTACTGCGTGAAGTTTGAGTTAGGTTTTTGTTTGTTTTGTTCAGCTATAGCTAGTTGGCTAGCAAAGTTAATGCTGCTAACTTTGTTAAATTGTGATTAACATTTTAATGTTTCCTGAAGACATTCTGAGATTGGAGCTAAAGTTCAGGCATAGTAATATAGCAAATATATATTATCTGAACAAAAACGCTGTCCAAGTCCAAAAAAAAAGAAAAAAAAAAGTAGTAGCACTTATGGGGATGCTGTTTTTATCTTCACACAGAACTAAGCTAGCTGTTTTAATGCTAACTGAGCTAAGCTAACCCTCTCCGTCTTTCATTGCTGCCTTCAAATAGAAACCGTGACCTTGTGGGTCTTCCACACAAATTCTTGGTATCCAAATGTAACACTGACATTGCAACTCATGCGAAGAAGTAACGGTAACAGCAAGCTAACAGCCTGATGACTTTGTATAGGAAATGCAGTGTCCTAGCAAAAAGATGATATCGTCACAAAACTGCAAAAACACCTTTAAGGAATAAAACTGCAATATATTGACTTACCAGTCACGTCTATTATTTCTAAAAATATCAGAAAACATGTCACAAATTGTCAACTCGGACGTTCTCAAATTTCTACTAACGACGTTGTGAACCATTCATGTGGGGCTTTTTCGTTAACACAATCTCATTTGAAGGCAGCTTATATTTCTGGGTAATCGTATTCTCAGCATAACATGAGAATAAACATATTTCCTAAACGGGCTACACCATTATTACTTCTATTGAAAATTGGTGATGTCTGAGCGGTACACTTACGAAGGAAAAAAAAATGAAGATTTTCACAAAACCGCCTTGTAGTCTTTAAAAGGTTTGAGTTAAAAATGCATAAATCAAGAGTTAATTGTACTTTAATAAGTGTTCACATCATGTATGTATATTTTAAATGCTCTGTTTTCACTAACCTGCATTTTGATATTATTTTCCTGCTCACCTTTTCTTTAGTTTACTCTTTACGTTGGTTTTGTGGTTTCTCCAAATGTCATGGTGTTAAACTGGAGTCACGCCTCACTTCACATTATTATGTATTGTTTTCATTTTTCTTGTTGGTCTCACCTCACTTCTCTCATTGCTTGCAGCCTCAGTGCGAAGGTCGTTTGGAAGTCGAGGTAGACGGGGGCTCCGGGTTTTGAGTAGCTGTAGTAGTGAGTACAGTGTTACTAGAACCCCTGTGAAACCCTAGTTTGGTTCTACCTTCTCTCTACGTAGTCCACCTCAGCTCCTCAGCCCTGCCGACACGACCATACAAATTCACACTGCTGGTTGGATATAAAACAGATCTGCTGTAAACCTAGCTATTAATTCTTAGAGATAGTACATTAAAACACTCTTTAAAAACGTCCACTGAGCATTAATGTGATTTATCTTAATATGGAGCTAAGACGAATTATTTTCTTCTGTTAAGTAGGTTAGGAAAATTGAGTGAAAGCAAAGGATATAGGAACAATGAACACCATAAATTGATGTTGAGTCGGCACATCAGGAGGCTGACCAAGTAGCTGTTAATGGACTGGACTTAAAGCAAGGTAGCGTCTCTGGCAGAGAGGTCGATTAGTTTCCTAGGTGTTGAAGTGGGACTGGAATGTGTTTCTGTACTCTAGCTAATCTTGGCATTCATTTCGTAAATCACGGTAGCAAGTAAAGCTGCTTTATTGAGATGGAGAACTGTAGGTCTCTGTTGTTTCTCAGTTAAACACACACACACACACACACACATACGGACTGAAAAGCCTACAATATGTTTGGGCTTGCTAAGATTCTTAACTGGGTTATACTGACTGATATGTTTGCCTTCAGGGTACTCATTATGCTTCACTTGACAATCTTAAATGTTGGAGAAACAGTTTACCCACCTCTAATCATTTTAGGGATGAGGAATTAAGACGGGGCGAGAGCGCCGGGCCAAGTAAAACAAGACTGAATACCAGCTTTGTTGGTCCCATTAGACCGGCTAATGCAGCTAATGCAGGACATACTCAGTGGATGTTTTTAAGAACCAATGTCAGCCTCTGAGAACTTGATAAAATAACTGATTTAAAAGAAAGCAGGAGGTTGTGTGAACAGATTTATTGTGGTTAAAATTAAATTCTGATTTATATTCATTAAAAAAATTAACAAAGATGCTCAGATTTGAATTTGCATTGGAAAAAAATATATACATTAGCTGTCTTTGGATGCTGTACATTTCCATGTATAATAACAAATGTTCAGTTAAGACTGCAGACATGATCGGGTTTACAGTATAATTATATTCTTTCATTTGCAGCAGGCCAAAACCTAAAATGCTGTGTCAGTCCAAATCCCATAATCTGTCTATGCAGGAGGGGAAAAAAAAGAAAAGAAATCAAGCCCTCTTTGCTCTGCAGTGACTCGTCAGTTTCTGCCTTCTGCTCTGCCTCACTCAGCAGATCCACAAATCAGCAAACACACACACACACACACATTTTGCTGCAGGCATCTCCTGCATGCATCTTGTCTGCTCACACCTTCAGTCCAGACTAAAGAATCACTGTATCTACATGGCAACACATGAATAGAGATAAGTACTGACGCTCCGTCTCTGCAGGATAGAAAATGACCTTCTGCATAATTCATTGGTTTAAATATGGAGGCTTTCTGGCAGATTTCATCCAGTGACTTCGCTTGTCTTATCAAGCCATGTCACCTTCATAGCCATCATCAGACTATCTTTGTCGGGATAACGCCATGCCACAATGTCAACCTCACTGTTTTGTTAAATGAATTCAAGTGGGAAGGCCTATCAACCTCAAGTGTTCAATTTTAAGTTAGATCTTTTCTCTGTGTGTAGTGACCTGTCCCTGAGCCTGAGCCTTCTGCTCACGTCACACGGCATGCACATGGCTACACATGTCACACCGTTGTTGATGTCTGCTGTTCTGCCACTGCTTTTCCCTTCAGCCGTTCCTTTTTTTCCGCAGAAGTGCTGTTTTTGAAGTAGTTTTACCTGTCTTTGGCTTACCTGAGGAGTGTTTGATTTAATTTTCAGGTCCTCGGAAACGGAGCGGCAAAACTGTCTCGCAAACTGAGATAAATCCAGCACTCCTCGCTTCCCCTCTCCCCCAAAAACGTGAACCTTTTTTTTTGTTTCGTTTGCTTTAAGCAAGTTTTGCTGGCTTTAAGTGTGGTAACAGTGATTTACAGTGTGACCCTGCTTGTCTGTGATGTGGCCTTGTGTAACAGTTTCCACCTCCGTTTCCACCTCGTGTCAACGTCTTGTTATGATGCGACGGCATCAGCAACAAGCTCAGTGTTGTGAGAATCTCTTGAAAGCAGTGTTGCTTCAAGGGGAGATTTGTTGTCATGTGAAAAGTGTTGATGCATTGAACTGGACATGCGATATTTAAAGTTCAATCGCTTGACTATTTTATTTATTTCAAATTTTTTGCATAATTCCTACGCACAGTATAATTCATCTACATGGCTTGATTCAAAAATTCTGTGGTTGATCTTATTTTTATTGTCGCAGTCACTCATTTTTGTGTTTTTTGGAGGTAGGGGATAGAATGATTTTGTCCAGATCATTGTGAACACTTAGACTAGATTCCACTCCTGATAAATGTTGAATGACATGAATTTCTTAACAAGACAGTCTATTCGCTATAAGTTCCAAGGATGCTGTCTTCCCCATATCTCTTCACTCGTCGATGGTGCCCCACCAGTCTTGGATGGTGTCTCTCCTTAGACTTTTTCCCTTGTGTGACAACTACCCATTGTATTGCCTGGCGTTATGCTCGATACATCCATTTCTCTATTGCGTAGTTGTCACTGTGGAAATAAAGCACAAAGGGAGACATGCTGAGGCCCTATTTGTGAAAGCCTCATGTGTCTAAAGGCATTTTTTGCTTTAAGATCATACTTGGCAACGCAGTGCTGATGATGTAAGGCTGCTTTGTGAAAGTGGGCTCAAACTCTAATTGACTCTTGGAAACAGTGTAATTCATTGGACATTGTTGCTCACATGTCAAATAGGGCCTCAGACAAGACTGGAAACTGCGTGGCCTGAGGCTACCAATACATATTTCTCGTGATCTCTTCTCACTTGTTCTCCCTCGCCCTCCTCCAGGTTCAATCTCGTCCCCCGGGTGGCGCAGGGGGTCCGTGACTCCCAGGGTCACCACCATCCCGTGCCCAGGCTGCCAGCACGACATCGACCTCGGCGAGCGCGGCATCAGCATGCTGTTCCGCAACTTCACCCTGGAGAGCATCGTCGAGCGCTACCGGCAGGCCGCCCGCGCTGCCATCGCCATCATGTGCAACATCTGCAAACCTCCACAGCAGCAAGAAGCCACAAAGAGCTGCATGGACTGCAAGGCTAGCTACTGCAACGAGTGCTTCAAGATGCACCATCCGTGGGGCACGCCCAAAGCCCAGCATGAATATGTTGGTCCCACTACGAATTTTAGGCCCAAGGCAAGTACCATCAACAACCTGGATGAGGTCTTGTTTTTCTGTCCTTATCTCTTATTTATTAAAGACGGCAAACATTTCATTTTGTTGGACTATGAACACTTCAGGATGTCACATGAGTCAGAAACATGTGCATGTATAGATTTGTCGTTCTTCACTTTTTAAAAGGCTAAATAATGAGATACAGAGCTGAATGTAAGCAGCTGGAAATCTGTCACTCTCTGTTTTTTAAATTGCTGGACAGAAGGAGTGGATATCAGTAAAGTTAACAGCTTGAGCCTTACAATACAAATATTAGAAATTAACTAATGTGGCGTAATTGATTATAAGTGCAGGTATCTGACTCATGCACAGAGATAAAGCTCCAACAGGACTTAAATGTCAATACTGGGGCTCCAGCGTTGTCAATACATTGCTTTGCGCTTCCAAGTTTCTTGATTCCTTGTTGGTCTCCTATGTGTAGTCTTCTGATGGGGATCTTGGCTTTAAAAAGTGCTGATTTAACTTCTATTTTAAGACCCATCAGGAAACCGATGAGAGAGAAGTCTGCTGCTTTTTAAGTTTAAGTCATCTTCTTCTTTCACTTCAGCTTGTTTTTAACCAGTGTACTGCACTAATCTTTGCTGTTAAACATTGCACACACACATTCTTTGAGTCTAATTTTATCTCCTTGTCGTTCCTTAGGTCATGCAGCCCCATGTAACTGTATAGTATGCAGCTGTGTGCAGCACTTGTGCCCCAAACAAATTTCTCCTCAGGGACAATAAAGTATGCTTTATCCTACATATCCCAGGTGCTCATGTGTCCGGAGCACGAGATGGAGAAAGTGAACATGTACTGCGAGGTCTGCAGGCGACCAGTGTGTCACTTGTGCAAGCTGGGAGGATCCCACGCCAACCACAAAGTCACCTCCATGAGCAGTGCCTACAAGATCCTCAAGGTAATGCAATTAAAACCAGCCACAACATTAAAACCACTGACAGGAGAAGTGATTAACACTGACCATCTTGTGACAAGTCGATGTTCTGATGGGAAACCTTTGGACCTGACATTCAAGTGGATGTTGCTTAGACATGTACCACCCACCTAGACCAGACCAGTCACCCCCACCCCATAGTAATGACACTACTTGATGCCAGCAGCCATCCCCACACACAGTTTCTAGGACTCCTTCCTGCTGAGTGTTGGATTAATATTTTTAGTTTAGCCGTCCATCACTTAGATTTGCTGAGCTACATTTAACCCGAGCCTTTAATAAGTAAAGTGTTCCCAACCATGGCTAAAAACCGTAAGAGCATTTTTGTTGTTCACTCTCCTGTTGTAATATTAATGCCTGACCTGTACTTGTGCTGACATGCTCCTGACTTGATGACGGCCCTAAGAAACAGAAAAATCATTATACCTTTTAACAGAATAGGCTTTAATCAAAATACATCAAATGCCAGACTGGCAGCGACTTGGTGCAGCTTAAAAGGCTCGGTGTTGGGTGGTTCAGCAAGTTGATGCAGAATCTGTGTGAAATCCAATATGCCAGGTTGTGTTGACACAAACAATGTGATGATTAATATTTAATGAGACCATTTGTTCCTCGTGATTGTTTGTGCATTGTATCTTCAAATTGGCAGAAGGAGTGTCAAATCTCCCAGGCGATTCCTGCTAGTCAGGAAATGGTTCAGGTTTCAGTTGTCTTAGTAAAGAAAAATGCACAGTCACACATGCCCTGATGTTTTCTTCCGTCAAGAACTGCTTTAGACAAGAGATGAGCTGAGAGGACAATGTGGATGTGATCCAAGTCAAAACTGATGCTAATGAATGTGGGCGCAGAAATGTGAACTGTTCGAATGGAGCATATTTAAATGAACCTTTGTGTGCGTGTCTATGCAGCCTTTCTGAGCATATCTGAGTCTCTGCCTCATGGAACCTGCTGTAAATGCTGCCAATCTGTTCTCTCACCAGGAGAAGCTGGCCAAGAGTATCCATTACCTCATCAGCAAAGAGGACCAGGTCAGGACTCAGATTACTGATCTTGAGCTGCTCATCAATCAGACTGAGGTGAGGGAGCTGACTCATGCTGCTGCAACTCCAACATCCTTTGTTCGCTCCAGTCATAAAACTTTACAGCACGCTCTTCAGAGTTTCTGTTTCATATTTTTTAACTTTTCCTTATATATTAGACTCCTAATCTTACAACCAACACAAGTGAATGTGATGTTTCCTCAAACCATTCTGATAAATCTCCTTTACATTATTTTCTGTTATATTATTATCTCATTTTACACCCCCCTTTTTGCTCCTCACCCTAACTAGGCCTCCTTGTCAAAGAGGAATTACATGAACTGCTTTAACATCCTGGGAAGGCTTTTGTAATCCTGTGAAAATGAAATAAAATGCCAATGTTTAGTGTAGTTTAGAATCAATTTCTTACTTCCTGTATATGGATACTTCCTGTACAAGAATACAAACATTTGCTTTACTGCTTTACTGAAACCAGTCTGTTCAGTTGAGGAACAATTATCTATTCTCTGTGTATAAATAAGGAAGGTCACTAAACAAACGGTATGCAAACCACACAAACAAGGAAACACAGAATTTGGCTGCTGGTTTCCCTCATGCACGCCTCATTCTTGTTCCATTTTTGCTCTGCTGCTGGTCCTAAATGAGGGAGTATTCAGTTCACCTTCTAGTGTTAATATGAATCGTGTGTGTGTGGTTAAAACACGTTTATATTTGGTTTCAACAGTCTTGTGACCAGCAGAAAAGGAATCATCACCCATTGCGTAATCTTTGACTACTCATGATGGCCTTGCCCCTCTGAATAAATACTGATTTGTTGTACTTAATGTATATGAAAAGAAAAATGTCTTTGTTTTATGCAGATGTATGATTTAAGTTTATCCTCTTAAAGGAAAATGGCCAGCTAGCAGAGCGCAGAGCCAACGAGCACTTTGACCGTCTGTTTGAGACCCTGCAAGAGAGAAAGTCGGAGATGCTGAGGTCCATTGAACAGTCCCGGAGCCGACGCCTGGACCACCTCAAGGGCCAGGTATGAAATACAAGAACCGGCTTTGTACTGAGCATCCTAGATATATATGCTTATTTTCTCATTATACTCTCACTCTCAGATGTTGCATTAATCTTCCCCTAGATCTATTTGAAAAGCCGTAAAAGAAAATTTTTCCAAGATGCTCAAAATGTTGAACTGCAACAACCTTTTCAATGATCTTCCCCAGGTGGAGGAGTACCAGGGTATGCTGGAGAACAGTGGTCTGGTGGGCTACGCTCAGGAGGTGCTGAAAGAAACCGATCAGTCCTGCTTCGTACAGACTGCAAAGCAGCTGCATGTTAGGTACATACTGGTATTAAATCATTAATGTGAAGATGCGTGGGTTTGTGATTCATGTCCTATATGTCATATTAACCTAGAAAATGCAGAAGCAGTAGTCAAACAGTGACCATAAAGCAGAGCTGTCCTCGTTCAACCCGTTGAAAGCTCAAATCCGGACCGTAAACTGTTAATTAATAATTAAACGGTTTAGTAAAGATTACAGATATAAATTAATTTCAGATTACAGAAGCTAAATATGATTATTTATAAATACTGCACAGACTGAATGTCTTGTCCAGATACAGCGTACCC
The DNA here is from genome assembly GCA_005024645.1 of Planiliza haematocheilus. Taxonomy (NCBI): domain Eukaryota; kingdom Metazoa; phylum Chordata; class Actinopteri; order Mugiliformes; family Mugilidae; genus Planiliza; species Planiliza haematocheilus. Next base: position 2,563,331 of record SRSE01001388.1, on the reverse strand, counting down.
GTCTTTTCTGTGTCCTTGTGGATTTTCATTAGTGGGATTTGGTCTGTTTTATTTTAGCGTTGAGTTAGTCAATCTGATTATGTGTGTGGGTGACAAGAGTGTGTCAAGAACACACAGAGCCACGTGCTCGGAGGTCACCAAACTCGAGGGCAGTCGAGGAAAGACTTCAGTCAGCGGCCAATACTCGAGTGTCTTCTGCTCTACGCGGACTAATTGATCTCCATTAGCAGCTTGGGATAATCTGGGAATCTTTTCACTCAGCAGCATGATACTGTGGCCTGTTGAGCGTTCTCCTGTAGACAAAGATTTGGTTTCTAATCCTCTTTTTCAGCAACGTAACAGAGGATAGATTAAGATATGTTATGGTACGATATTTATTATTTGATTATGTATGCTTTCAAGATGTCCAATAAGTTTCATTCGGTTATGTCCGCCTCGTGTACTTTTAGGATCCAGAAAGCCACAGAGTCTCTGAGGACCTTCCACCCTGCAGCTGACCCCTGCTTCGATGAGTTCGTTCTGGACACGTCCAGAGAAGAAACTCTGCTCAAAGAGATGTGCTTTGGTGGAGGTACGGCCATTTCAGTTAAATCAGTCTTCCTTTCTTCCGGGTGCAGTCGTGCTTGGGTAAACTCTCTATGGGTTGCATCAGATTCGGTCAAAGAACTTGACCGGTGATTGAGAAATTTGGATCCATTAATAGGTTTAAAGGCTGCTTTTTGGGCTTTGAAACGCGGAAGTCTTGGAAAACTGTGTCAAAGGACAAGCTGCTTGATCATGTACGACTGGAAAAACTGACCGTCGATTGATGTCAGAAAAACATGGTGACATTTCCAGCTTCTATTCATTCGTGAATATGAAGGCAGTCTTTGTTCATACGTTCGCAGCAAAATATGGCCAAATAATATAGAGGCTTTCTGTTTGTAAAGATGGTTTAGCAAAAAAAGAAAAAAAGGTAAAACGACGCAGCCGGCTTGTCATCACCTGTCGATCACATTTACAGCCAAAGATCAGAGGTCACCTGTGGGTGGCTAAACTGGATAAGCAGGTTGATCCATGTTTGCGCTCACAGTGGATTTGACTTTGTTCTGGTTTGCTGAATTTAAAAGGCTTCTTCTGTAAACCGCTACTCAGGTAAATGTTTCCCAGGGATGAAAGGGCAAATAGTTTCTTAATTTGAACTGGCAGTCTGCCTTTTAAGACGATTATTCTACACGATTTTAGATCGGTGAAACGGTGACCAGGAGGCAAATAAAAACAAGTCGTAGCAGACCGATGTTCAAGCAACGGGAATAATCATGTCTGATGATTGAGTTGTTTCTGTTAACTGTCTAAGTAATACCTGGTGATGTCAGATAATGAGCAGGAGTGTTCCTTTGACCCTTGAGGTTCTGAAAAAAGACTCGGACTGGTTTTAAAAACTAAAATATTCCCAATTTAAAATCTATAAATGTGATTAACTGGATAACTTAAATGTCTGCTAAACGTTAAAAAAGGTAGTAGAAACAAGAGGGTAAGAAAATGCCATGTCTGAGCCAAGGCCAAAAGCAGAAATGTCTCAATAAGGAAGTGTAATGTGTCCCCGAAAGGTCATTTCTAACCTTATAAGGTGATGGTCTTATGAAAGTGACGTCTGTGTGTTGTTTGTTGAATCATTGTCAGATGAAGTTGTTTGTTTCATATCTGAAATTCAGTTCCCCATCTTTTGAATTCACTAATTAATCCTTACTGCCTTAGCATAGACGTAGTGCTACTCACGTTCATGCTTGTATGTCATACAAACATTAAAACCAGGATAAGTGAATAACATTGGTCATATTGTGATAATGCAGTGTTCTGCTGGGAAACGTTTGGACCTGTCATTCATGTGGATGTTACTCAGACATGTACCACCCATCTAGACCAGACGAGGCACACCCACCTCATAGCGATGACGGTCCTTGATGGCAGCAGCAGGATGCAGCCTGACACAGGCACAACATGAAAAACATCACAAGGTGTTCACCTGTCCTCCAAATTCACTAGATCCCAAACTGATCTGTTGGATGCACTGGAACAAGCCTGATCCACAGAGGCCCCTCCCCTCAACCCAAGGCCACCAATAACAACATTCTGTAGCCAGACACCACAGGACACCCTCAGAGGGCCCATGTCCATTCTCTCTTGAGTCACAACTGTTTTGGAGACACAAGGGAGACCTACACAATATGCGTCTAGTATGACTCATAACTGTCATCCTCTTACGTGTCCGTAACTGGGAGGCAGAGCAGCGTTGAATATTCTTTGTTGCTGATAGTGACTTTAAATTGCGACAGCCCTTTCAGTCATAGGCGTTGACACTTGGCTGCTGGTTGAAAGATCTGGGGCCGTCCTGTAAACTGAGAGCAGCTCTTTGTGTAAGGCCAGCCGGGCCAGAGTGGCAGCTGTGGTTTCAGATGCGAGTACGGAACACGAATTATTTGGGGATTAAATGTTGCCGATATTGTGGACAAAGCCGACGTCTCTTGGCGCGGGTCCATTATCCCTCAAGTGCCACTAAACAACCGACAGTTGTTTCAGTGACCGTTGGTGACAAACTAAGCCGGGGATGACATCAATTTGTGGTTGTGGGCTTTAGTTTGTTTATAATCAGTGATGTGTGATTTATCTCTACAGTTTGCTCTGTCAAGGCAGCTGAACCGGAAAGAACCATTCTCTGTAACTCATCACAAAAATGATTGGATTAGATCTAATTTTCACAAGATAAAGGAACCACTTGAAATGCCGATGTTCAAGACCGATGGATGGTTACAAACGGCTTAAACAAAGTCTTCCTCACAAGCCCTTAAGAGAAGAAAATAAGATCTTGATTCTTTTGATCAAATAAAATAACTGAGGCATTAAATATCATTAGGATATAGTGGGGAAAATGGTAGTTGTCACAGTTAAAAGACATACATACAGTTAAAAGATAACTCTGATCACATGAAGTAGGACAAATAATAAAGGCGGGTAAATGATTAAACTTTTGCTGCACAGTAGGTTTACACCTGGCAAAACAAACACGATACGTTATTTTATTGCTGAATTTCGATGTAGGCATCATTCGTCTGTAGGCAAGAGGGAAGTGATGTTAATGTCGAGTGCAGACCAAACAGAGTTCATATGTATGTGCATGTCCTTGCTCCTCAAATTGTTTCTTTTTCAGTTTTCATTTATATAAACATTACATTGAAGAGGGGATAAATTAACTAAAGACCTCATGTCAAGCTGATCATATAAAATGTAGCCTGAATGAATCTGTGCTTTTTTTTTTTCTTTTTTTTTTTTGGAGTTGGGGCATGCTGCAGTTAGAGCAGTGGCAGTCGTATTGATGAACGCCCTTTAATCTAAAAGGCCTGTGAGAGTTAATGATGCTCTTAGCCTGAGCTCAGAGAAGAAGCTGTGGGGGCGTTTGTACCCTGCAGTAATTTAGTTTTTGTCAGAGTGATGATGCTGCAGTAAAAAAAAAACCACACCGTGCCTCTTAGTCATAATGCAGCTCAGTGTTCAGGAAACTAGAAATAAACATTTATTTTGGTATATATTGTGTCCTCTGCTCAACAGTCATAGAAAAAACATGATTTAATACCTGATTGCCGAACATCTTGTCAGTGTACAAAGCTCCCAATGTTGAGTTCTGCTTAATGTCTGAAGCTTGCCGATGTTTTCTGGTTTTATCTTCTACTCTTGGATAACCATGTGTTTGTCCTCTCACATGTTAACCCAGCTGTGGCCCTACTGTGGGCCATGGTGTGCCTCTTAAGAGGCTTTGAAAGACTGCGTTGTTACAGCCCATTATCAGTCGGAGTCTCTTCAGAACCTCAGAACAGTTCTCCCTCTTTCTCCGTTTCTGCTTCACATTGGTACTTAACAAATGTCCTCAGAAAAAAAAAGTGTATTTGAGCACACTGTGTGGAAACGTCAGATGCCTTGAAAGCAGATTTAAGAGCGAGCAGAGCTCCCTGTAGTGTAAGCTGCCCTTGCTGCTGTCTGTCTAGCAATCGATTGGACTTTTTCTTTTTCCTCTGAGTCACTAATCCAGTGCTTCCTGCTGTGTTGGACGTCTAGCTGCCATGTGTGGTCCTTGTTTGTTGGGCCATCTGTCGGTAACAGGTGAAAACACGTTTGTTATTGTAGTAGATGGTTGGCTTAATGAAGGATGCCTGTGTGGGATTCACACAATAGTGGAAAATCATTCTTTTGTTCATCTATATAAAGGAACAGAAATTCAGTATCTGAATATTTTGTATTTGCAAGGCGCACTGTCCTATGGGTAAGAGATGATCTCTGGTAAAATATTAATGGGAACTCTTACAACATTGCAGGTTTTTGGCATGACGACAGAAACAAAACAAAAAAACCCTCAAATTTCTCAGCACCTACAGCTTCTTAGCAACGTGGACGAGCACAGGGCTTTAAGAGGTGAGAAGCTCATGAAGGCGAGCTGCCGAGGAGAAAGCGACTTTGGAGATGGAGGATTAGTCGATTGACTTTGGAGGCTCAGAAAGTTAAGTGGCAGCGGTGACCCTGATCAGCATGAGGGAGTCTGTCAATTGGGGAATGGAGCTTTAGGAAAGGGAATGTCAGAAGATGATGAAAATGGGAAGGGTGGAGGACTAGAGAGAGGACAATCCTATTCTTCTTGTGAGAACCCCCCACCAACCTCATCACCATCTCCTTTGTGACAGAAGTGTGAAGAAATCTGCCTTGATTTTGGAGAGACATGGGGACCTACAAGGTTACAGTAACATGATCCTGTTTCAGGAGAAAAAATTTGCTTAGAACCGTGACTTTAGAGGGGTCGGTCCTGTGACGGACATGGGAAGATGCTCGTATGTAGATGAATGGACAACCAGCGCCAGACAAGTGGATGCTTTACGGGAAATCTCTACTCTAGCGTGTTGGTGGTTGGGTGTTTTTACAAAGTGCATTTCCTGGCAGTGCGTCTGTGAAAACCTCTTAAGCTCCATTATGCAAGGCAGTCTTTTTGTCCATTGTCTGCAGCGGATAGCACTGATCCTAACAAATGTAATCTTTGCCACCCTTGCGGTACAGTGCTTCATTTGCTTAAACCAAGATATTTAGCTGAAGTGCAGAGCTTAGTGTGATTAAGACATGAGTAGATCTCTTGTTTGTAGTAGTTTTTCCATTTATGGATAAGGTCTTTGGACAGTTCTGAGCATTAGCTGGGTGAGAAATGTGTCTAAAACCTGGTCAAATACGTTATTGCTCACTTTTATTTTGTTGGATCAGGGAAGTAAAATGCAGTGTTTTAGGTACAACATGTGTACATATTTCTAACTTTTTCTCTGTGCATTTTCTCATTCATCTCCAGTTCCAGACCCTCCTCTGATAGACCTGTCTACTAGCAAAGTCTACAACGAGGCCTCAATCTGTTGGAGGTTGTCTGACGACCATCAACCTATGGATCACCACGTGCTCGAGTACCGCAGGTAGATGACAAGAGAAGATTAGAGGGCTGAGCAGAGCCACGGGCAAGCTGTAGACCAGCCATAGATACGCGGGGGAGAAAAATGTAAATAACCTTCTTTGTCTCCAGACTCGGAGGCCCGAGCCAGTCCCCGTCCCAGGAGGACGGTGAGGACAACGGCGTGTGGAGGGCCACAGACAGGGTGTACGGTCCCAGCGCGGTGGTGTGTGACCTGGAGCCTGACAGCCTGTACTCCTTTAGAGTCCGAAGCTGCAGGAACTCCATGTTCAGCCCCTACAGCCCAGAGGTCACCTTCCACACACCACCTGCCCCCGGTAAGCCAGACACTTGGTATTCCAGACATATTTTACATATTTCTATTTTCCTTCCTGGATGATCTTTGTCTGTGTTGAAGCAATGTGACTAAAACACCATCACTGACAAATAATGCTGTTTGAATTGATTAAGCTTAAGTAAAGAATGCTATGTGCATTAATTAATAAACACAGTGTCTATCAGAGAAGCAGCCCCTGTTATTGGGCCTCTTTTTTGGCCAAGGCAACAGCTAAGCTCCTCCATGCCCTTTAGTTCTCAGAGCACGTCCGAGTGTTTACCATTCTGCTCGATTTTTAGGGAGATTATCTGATGACAGATACGTCGCTGTTTTTAAATGTTGAATTCTCTTGTAGCATGCACTTTGGAGGTGTATGCAACACAGTGGTGTTTTTGTTTATCGCCATGGCGATGGCTTTAGTGTTTTCAGATGGCTGAAACCAATATAGCTTTTGTCTGACTGTGTGGGAGTGGATGGCGTTGTGCCGTTTGGAAAAGAAAACCTGCCGTTGCGTCTGTTGCTGGGATTTTAAGCTCGTCTTAGGGAGGCAAGGTGGAATTCATTAAAAAGGATCGTTATCCTCTACCATCTGCTGGGGCATGAATTAAAATTTTGCTCTTCCAGTAAGCCACTGTATCATTTTAATCCATGCACTGCTTGGCTGCTTTGCTGATTTTTTTTTTATTCATACAAGAAACTCTGAAGATGTGATGTTTGCAGAGATAATGGTTTTACTCTCCTACATGCTTCCAAGAAATCTAAATATCACATTTTTCCACCTCCCATGGCAGGAGCCTACATGTCACATTACTGTGCCATACTTGGAATTGTGTCCTGCACGATCCCTATCGCTTGCGGTGTTTGATTGGAGCTTCCACATTCCTGCGCTCTCCGGTTCGCGCAAGACTGAGTAGATGGATTCAGTGTGCATCAGTAATGAGGTGGAATTTCAAGCGAGGGACGAAACATGCGCGTGCACACACACACACACACACACTCGTAGATTGACCCACACACTGTGCTACTTACTTGTGACGTAGCATGAGGGGACACGGTTTTCGTGTGACAGAAGGGACTTGTATAAAGTCATGTATCTGGCTGTCATGTATACGACTCTCACAAAACATAACCACTTGGTTCAGGTCTTAGCTCGTCTATAATAATGATGATGATGTGGGACCAGCATCCTCAGCTGTTGAAACGTTTCTCTTCCAGGTGTTGCAAAAACCACATTAACATAGTGTGTAAATATATTATACATGGACATAACGTCACTTTAAGATTTAGGATGAATCCACATTATTGATATCACTCAACAAGGAAGCTAATTGGTAATAAACCAGTATGCTCAGCTAGAGCATGATAGCAATTACTATCAGTGTATCCCTACTGCACAAGCATCACAACTGCTGCATAGTTGTCTGTTCACCCTTTAGCCAGGCTTATGCTATTATCATTATCATGCCCTAGTTGTTATAAGGATTCCCCCCAGACGGGTGCAAATTAACCGGTCCTCCCCAGTGTAGACCTCAGATTGCACAGGACGGTTGAGTGAACAGGCATAATCATGTCGGCCTATATGTATCCTGGATTATGGTAATCACGGCATTCGGCCCATAAACTATAAATAGAATGCATTTAATTGTAACCAGATGGGCGATGTAAATGGGAACTGCACGTGAGAAGCGATGCTCGTCAGGCTGCTCTTCCTCATGGCGTTTTGTTCTTTTTCAAGATTGTGTTATGGTGCCCTCTTGTGTCAGCCTTTTGCCACTCACCCCGCTGTCACACACCACACCTGTAACTTCTCCACTGTCCCTCTTCCCCATCTCTTCACATCAACAGCTTTCGGTTTCCTGTTCAGCGACAAGTGCGGCTTCAGCACGGAGCGGCTCATCCTGAACAAGCGGCGGGACACGGTGGAGAGCGTGGCGGGCACGGCCTTCCTCCTCGCAGCCGAACGCGTGCAGACGGGCAGCTACATCGGACTGGATTACATTATTGGGGACACGGGCATCTCTCAGGGAAGGTATGCAATGAAACCAGGATTTGTGGAAAAGATTTGCATTGATTAACGTGTTTTATTTGTTATTGCAAAGTGGAAGAAGCTGCAGACATATATGCTACACAGCAGTCAGTGTGGAAGCTTACAGTGCTATCAATATGCTCAGATTACATTAGAAACTGATTATCAGTGTCAGATTGGTCACCATAACTTCCAGTCTTGCAGTAAGACACAACTGTTGTTTTGCAGACACTACTGGGCCTTCAAGGTGGAACCGTACTCCTACATGGTTAAAGTTGGCGTGGCCTCTGACACCAAGCTGCTGGAGTGGTTTCACAACCCCAGAGATACCAGCAGTCCAAGGTATGTGCTATCATTAGTAATATGTCCACAAGCAACTATGTTTTCTTTTTTACTACTACAGACAAACAATCTTAGTGCGCCGCTAAGTGTGTTTTGAGTCTCACCTAATCCTGTGATGTAAGAGAACCAGTATAAACTCGTAAAGAGCTTACCCACAGACAAAGCCTACCTTTCTCCGTGGATCCACTCTTGTAAAAGCATGTAAAGTAGCACCTTATTTACACAAATACATTTTAATTCTATGGTAGTTACGTAATGCATGGATGGTGATAAGCACTAGGTGGCATTCAGCAGGTCATTAGAGGGCTAAGTATGCAAGAAAAAAATTCCTTCATGAGAGGAATTCCCTGTCTGACTGAAATCTCTTTATGTCAATATTAATACTTATCAGGTTTCTTGGATTGTAAATTGGATTTGTTGTGTTTTAGACATCTGGGGGCCAATAGGAAATTGTAATTTTCATCAACTTTTATGGATCCGATGACAAATGATTGATAATCGAAGCCTTCAAAAGGCCCTGAACATTTCATATAAATCTCCCCCTTCTGCCTTTCACCAGGTACGACCACGACAGCGGCCACGACAGCGGCAGCGAGGACGCGTGCTACGAGCTCTCCCAGCCCTTCACCCTCCTCACCCTGGGCATGGGCAAACTCTTCATCCCCAAGACCTGCTCATCCTCCTCCGTGTCCACGGCGAGCGCGCCCTCCGGTGACCCCGGCAACCGCATGCTTCCCATGCCGCAGCGCCTGGGCGTGTGCCTCGATTACGATGCGTGCCGGGTGTATTTTTACGACGCCGACTCCATGAGGTGCCTTTACGAGAGGCAGGTGGATTGTTCGGGGACAATGTATCCAGCTTTCGGCCTCATGGGCAGCGGCAAGGTTCAACTGGAAGAGTTCATCGCCGCTAAGAGGCTGACCTTCTGAGGAGCGAGCTGATGAATTAGGACCTGAATCTGCTTAATGTTTGGCATGTTCTAGAAAGAGCAGGTTTTATTGACAGGGTGATGGAGTACAATCCAATTCATTTTTTTTTTTTTTTTTTTTTTTTTGAAGGTCAGATGTGTTCATGGTCGATTTAGCTTATTCAGAGTAGGCATGTCTAATGTATGACCCACACTGGGCTTCATACAGAGGGCTTCAGTGGTTGGTATAGAAATGAAAGGTCTTCTCCACATACCAAAGTCTCTGAATCTCTTAATTGTATTTGTCCTGGTTTTGATTGCCAGCTACGATCAGCTGTTGATGTGGAATTAGCTGCACAGTTAGTCTGCAGTCACTTGTTTTAACATGAAACGCCTTCGAGCTCACACTTACACTTCCTCTTTTGCCACGTTTGTGTTTATAGGTGATTTTGTGTGTAATTACTGGATGGTCTTGGGTTGTTTTCTGTAACTATTTGTGTAAATGTAGCAGCATAGGTTTCAATGTAATCTTAGTGGACCTGAGAGAGCCTTGTAGCTACTTTGAAGCTAGCGCCTTTGTGCCTTTTTGGTTTTTTAGGAGATGGGTCGCTTAGTTTGCAGGCAGATGTTGGTGTCATTGCACATTATGGATACATTATGGAAATACTTATCAGCATAAATACTGTATGTGGGGAATTTACTGTAGGTGTAGTCTGATCACAGACACTGGTGTTATTGGTGTTCATCATGACTTCTCTATCTATCTACTCTTGACTTTATCACAGAAAACACTACTTTTCCAGCTGGTCACAGTTCCGTTGAGCTGTTTTTGCACAATAAGAGACTCTTCGCACATTGATAGTTGTTACAACCATCACACTTTTATCACTACCTAGTTAGCCTCTTCACTTTAAATGTTGCGGACACTCAGCTGGCACCGCTTTGTCACGTTCTCACTCACTAAAGCGTCCACTTTTCACTAACAAATGTGAATCCGGAGTAGTTGCTTGGATGTAAAAGCCTCTCGCTGTTTTCACTTTCACATCTGTTGCACAGGACACAGTGACGTTCCACCCGGACCTGTCGAGGTACCACAACACCGCATACTTGTAGCCAACACCCTGCTGCAAAGTCGAAGCTGTTTGGTTCAGGTGCTGACTTAAGGGCATCCCAAAGCTTTTGTGGCCTCACCGCTTTTAAACCGTTTAAAAACAAAAAGCAGTTATTCAGGTTCTTACTAAAAGTGCTATCCACATAACTCACTGCTCAGTACCTATGCCGTCAGAACCACTGTTTACTTGCAGCACAGACACATCAAGTGTAGCACGTTGGCTTGTTACTGTTGTACAGTTTGGCTATCAGACAGACACCTAAGCGGTTGATTGGCTTTGAGAGAATCAGCTCAGATGTTTAGGGCTAAGAGAGAGCACACTAACAGACTGTATAGAGACACACTGTATATGTGCCTGCACATGGGTTTGTTTGAGCATTTATGTATATTTTGATTTCTGGAGGGTTAGGGTAATCGGTGTGTGCGCGTTTTCTCAGGTTTCCGGCCCTGACCGGGGCCCAATGCTACCTACCTCTGTCCATCAGGCCTGGAAAACCTTAACTACTGTACCTTTCCTTACAGAAACGAGTTTGGTTTGATTTACAGCTTTGTTTGTAACAGTCAGTTCAGTATCGCAGCCTTCTTTTTAATGTCAGATAATAAGCTGATCGTTAATGTTTTGATTTTAAATTCCATGTACATATTAATCCAGAGTATATTATTTTCAGTGAAATAAAGTACATCGTAAATGTTCATGTAATTAGTTGGTGTTTGCTCGTGGATCACTATTGAAATTACTGTAAGCAGATTAGACATTTTCAGCACCTCTGTCAGGGGAGTATTTTGTTTTTTTGTTTTTCTTCCTCTTCTTCTTTTTATGGTGTTGGTTTCATTGGTCTGTTTGAATGTCCTGGTTATAGAGTCTGGAATACATTGGGGTTTAAAACGTTTTAATAAACTGCTCTGACATTTATGCGGACATTGACTTCTCAAAGTTAAATATATGATTTTGTGTGACAGCATGCGCACTTTGTCTCACGGATGTTGTCGTCTGTTGTCACTCCAGTACTCATGAACCTGAACCCTGACACCTACAACACACAGGAAGTGTTTTACAATGGAACTTTTTCAACATCGATGAAACACATCTATGCATTTATGAATGGGCAGGGCAGGTTCACTATATCATTTCCATCGCAGAATGTATTCTCGTTAAACACAGAACAAATGACTGAATGTTCTTTAAAGTGTTTTCCCCTCCTAATTATTTCACCTGGCGTAACAGCACACTTATAAAAAGGCTTGTAATCTCAATGCCATGGCTGAGTCTAGATTAAAATGCATAACATAGCCAGCTTTTCAGTAATAACTCTAGAACCAAATATACTGCAGGCTTGCTCTCAATCTAATCCCAAGCTTGCACTTTAAAAATCTGCAGCATGTCAGCAAACATTTGGCTCTGCAGGTGTGTACAATACATGTGTGCAATATTAATAAATAGGCTGTAGATGACATCATAGAAACGTAAGCCTGTGAAGACAATTTGCACTGAAAAGATTAAAGGTTACTTTGTGATTTTAAATGGGCTCGGTACAAAGTGAATTTTAAATACTACTTGTAAATGTTTCCCCACCCCCCGCGGTGACGTTCATATTTTTGCAGAACTAAGTGAGTAGTGGTGACATTTGTCCCCTTGTTTTCTTTGGAGGTTTGGCTGTGGCGTGTAAGTGATGGATTTCTGTATGTGTACTAAGTAAAGATGTGAATTTATTCCGATTCCTGGAAAGGCTACACTTTTTGATTTGCTGTGTGGGGATTTCATCAAATAAAACTAGTGTGTTTCTAAATCCATTTTGCCTCTTTAATGTTTGAGTACTTCCTTGTGTTGTGCACCATCCTCACCTGCAAACTCCCCCACTGCAGGACAAATTAAAGGATCATCTTGTGTGCAGTTACTCTTTGACTCACTGAAAAGTTAGCATCCGCACAAAGGTCATTCTGCAGAAATCACAAAACATTACTCAGTTACTATTTAATTGCCTCTATTTTTGCATCAGGATTTCCCCCATTGTTTGGGACGAGAAATGCAGAAAATTTTGATTCGCAAATTTTTCTTATTTACATCTGAGCACCGTGGAAGTTTCTTCAAATTGCTTTTGTGGTGTATAAGATAATTTGAATTGCAAAACTTATTTGTATCTTCGCTGAAGCATTTGAATATGGGAATGATGCAGACTAAAACGCAGAAAGATACGACTGAGAGAATATATTTAGTGACAAATACACAAAAAGAGTCAACTCTTCATATATATATTGCTGCAAACTACTAGATGCATGACTTCCTAATACCCAGTCCTATTAATTTTGTCTTTTATTTTAATTAATTGTTTAATGTTTTCGCTTTATTTTATAATCTTTCAGTATGATAGATTTTTGATATGTGGTATATATTGAGTACCATTATTTTTTGTGTGTTCCTTATTTCTGAAGTGGTACTTAAACTTTCCATGTGCTGACTCAGTAAAGTACAGTCCCTTGCGAGTTCATTACTTACACTAGTGAACATAAATTCATTCTAACAGTCCTGCATTAAATCTTTGCTTTGTGATGGTTGTGGTTGTCAACATTTGTTTAGAATAACTAATTTTGTAGCCTGTGGCTGGTAGTACTGTTCAACTTTGATAACCCACAACGCAGCACAGCACCACCAACTGCATCCTCCAAAAATGATCATACAACACCTTTCTCACACTGTTTCAGTGTCACCTGAACATTACAACAGATATGACGGGGTTTAGTGCAGAACTATCATAGTAAAACACAATTCTTTTCACTAGTGTACCTAATGTTTTGGCTGCTTTGATGCAGCGTGAGTTTAGGTAGTTGAGCGTTGTACAGGTAGTTGCGCAATGTACATGTTAAAAATGTCAGTGAGGTTGTTAAGTCATAAATCTGATCAGTGTTGGTGCTCAAAGGCTCAACAAAGTCATTATTACAGTGTAAGAACCAAATGTTTGTGCCAGTCCTTCTATAAGATATTCGGCTGCATAAATGAAGGTGGCACTTGACGAAAGGTCACGGGAACATCAAGTCTGTAAGCATCATCATGGAGGCTGTGGTTTATAGCACTACAAAATTGTCAAGTGTATTTTTTTCTTTGTTTCTATTATCTCGACAACCACATTTCAGTCTGTGGCATAACAGAAACACTTTAGTGTTTAATTTAATGCAGTTTAATGCTTCGTACTATTGCATTACTACCGTCCTTACCCTGTTTCAATATAAAGTAAACATTATAACAGTCATGAAGAGGGGTTTAGTGCAGGCCTGTTACATTTAAATGCACTTACACTAGTGTACCTAATGAACTGACAAAGGGATGTTCATGTAGTCAGCATAAAATATTTAGATACCACTGCAGAAATAATAACAATAAAATTCTAAATGCTGTGAAAGCTAGTAAATAAAAGTAAATAACATTTGTGATCCCGTGACAATTCAGTGTTCTGCTGGGGAACTTTTGGACCTGGGGATTGTGTGATGTAGCCTCCACCACATAGCAATGACACTCCTTGATGGCAGCAGCCATCCCCAGCAGCAGGATGCAGCCTGATGCAGGAACACACGCAAAAACGGTTTAGGAACAAAACACAACAAAAAAGATAATACTTAATATTCACTCAGGTATGTAAAAGAGACGTTGAGTTTTAACGTCTGGATGGTTTATAGGTGACACTATGGATCCATCCTTCCACCAGCTGGAGGATGCTGATCTGGAGGAGGAGAAGGGGGAGGAGGAGGAGTGAGGACGTCACGCCGTGCACGCTCGCGGCCTTTCGTAGCAACGCGGAAGAAGGAGGAAGGAGGTGCTCCACGTCACGGAGGTGTAACATTGGCGTCAGTGCAACACAAGGTGCTACCTCAGTACGGTTTCAGTACCATTGTACAACCGCAGACATCCTCATGTAGGATATAATAACTCGTATGAGCGCGAGGAGAAGATACATCCATCCGTTTCTGCGCCGAGGGGCCTCGGTGTTCACTTGGAATCCGCTACAGAAGGTAACGTACGTACGTTAACGGACGTTTGTGTGTTTGCCCGCTGCCTGCCGCTGCTAGCCTGGCCGCCTCAAGCACCGGACGGTGGATGGTTCCTCCTACAGCATTTCTTCCGGTCACCGCTGACCTTTCCGGCTCGTAGAAAGCGACATACAGTATCTTAATGATGTGATATCTCGGGGGCGGTCAGCGCCGGTTTGTCAGGGGATTGACGGAGCTAGCTAACCGGGATTTAAGGACGGGCTGCCTTCAAAGCGTTGTTGACGTTTTCAATTTGACAGTTGTCGGCGTCCCCCCGGGCTGCAACTACTGCTGCTGCTGCTGCTTCTGGTTAGCATGCAATTACATCTCTGCATCCCAGCCTCATGCTCCATATGATGAGCAGCTATGGCTCTCTGGTGGACAGACTAAAGAGCAACCGGGCCCTTTGGACCGATCTGAGACTGTAATCACTCAGTAACAACATGCTAATGCTCATTCATTGTTGTGGACACATTCATCAAAACAGGGAGTTACAATGCTAGTTTAACAGCCTTTATTAGGCAAAATGAAGGATTAGTCACTGCATTTCTTTTTGGATTGAGCTCTTGAGGGTCTTAAAATAAAAGCTACACAGGCTTGAGCTCAGACAATAAAGATTTATAACAAAATAAGCACAAACCTTAGCCAGTTTCTTTTTACAAGCGTGCCCATTCACTGATGCACAATGTTAGGAGATGTCATTATTTTAGCAGGAACACAGCTCAGTAGACATTGTTATTGAATACCATATTCATTTGAGCTAAACATTGCATATCAGCTCCTCAGTTGTGTTTTTGGGGGGAACTGCTATAGATTGATTAGTTTTAACTGCCTTTATCATTGCCTGACTAAGTAATATGCTCTGTGACCGGCTGTTTCTTTTGTTACTACTGTGCTATCATAATTTAAATACCCATTTTCGTTTCTCTGTGCTTTGTTCGTGTTGTCAGATTGGAAAGCCCTGCATGTGTTTCCTTCAGTCCACTGTAATTTACATACGCAGTATTTAAATGTGATGTCCGATTCACATGCAGGCCCATCTGTTTTTTTTTTGTTTTTTTTTAGTTTGCCTTTTCTTCGAGGCTCACAGCAGGACGTGTTTACTCAGGCAACGTTTCCCTAGGGCTGACAGCGAGTGGTTCTGTTCGTCATTTCACTCCGTGGTTAAGTAGGCGTCCTGTTGCTCAAGATAGCGTTGTTTTGACTACACCGAAGAGGTGTGTAGTTGTGACATCCCTCCAGTGTCAACACAGACTGAGGAAAGAAAGTTCACTTGTCGTCGATATTGCAGGTTTAAAGAACAGCGGATGCTTGTGTCCGCTTGGTCGTATTCAACCATGTTCTATCAATATAGAAGAAGTTGGGTAAAAGTATTGGATGGAGAGCCAGCAAACAATGAAAATGTGTCTAAAGCAAAAATAAACTGAGCTGTTTTGCAGATGTACTGTGTTACCTTTGTTTTAAGTAATCTCAGGATGTAATATCAGTACCGAGTACAGCCATATAGTGTTGCCTAACATGTAATGTTTTATAAAAAGTAACAGAAGATAATGGTTTGCGTGTAATATGTGGTTACAGTTGTGAAGAAGATCCCACCAAGAACCTGTTTTATGGGAAACACCCAGTTCTTCACACCCCATACACACCTTATGTTCTTACACGCTAGCAGGTAATCATGTGCCGGTGTAAAATTGCTCTGAGACGGAAGTTTGCAGTTTGACAAACGTTCAGGACGTTAGTCTGCTGATTATTAACCAGCGGAGGCCCAAGTTGTTGGGTGTAGTGATAAGAAAGTGCAAAACCACACACGAGTGCTTCAAGATACTCTGGCTTATTTGGTAAATGCTAGGAGCGTTGCAGTGTGAATCCTGCAGATGTTTGTAAAGCTTAGAGATCAGTTAACTCTGAATGACCTCTGTTTATTTCCGTAAAGTCAAATTGAAATGGGAGTCAGTCAACAGATCAGCCTCGTTCTGTCCTGTGTGATTCATCGCAGCAGCGCTATCAGCAACATCAAGGGGAACAGGAATTAAGAGGAAGTTTTGCTTTTCCATCACAGGTAGTCTCACTTCTTTTGCAGTGATCGAGCAAAGAGGAAGTAATCGAAAGCTCTGGTGGTGTCCTTCCCTTGTTTTACTATTTGTTGCGCAGTGAGGCTTAATTATTGAGTGAATGTCCATCTCGTGTGTGTATCTGAAGTGTGCCTGCTAGCACTCTTGCTGAAGGGAAATTTCCACAAATCAAAGGAAATAATCCAAGAACAGCAAAGCGACATTCATGTCTACAGTTCCTTCGTTCAGGCACACCATTGATAATCCCTGTTTGCCCTCAACATCGATCCTCTCCTGTTTAGACTGTAATCCTTCTCCTGAAGTCTGAGTTTAGTTTTCGGACCCTTCCTCGGTTTGGCCACCATACGCCATATAGGCTACTCCATCCCCATCGCCACGTTGCCGTATTGTCTAGATCTGGCAGACAAATCGTTGCTGGCTGATGTAAAATAGATAGCTTCTAGTGTGTGGTTGCAGGAATGTCACCACAGACACCAAACTCCAGTATACTCTGAAATACAGAGATTTCCCCGGCACTGACAGGCTTAAATAGCATTGTGTGCTCGCTGATCTGGCAATGGTTTGAATGTCATGGAATAGGATTAGGTTTTTATGTAGAAACACTACACAGATGTGATGTAACCACATGACTTTGCTCCTCATGAAGCTTTACACCTTTAAGCTATCACTTAAAATAATCTTCTCTTTGCCCCTTGTTGGTAAGATCAACAAGAGACATTCTCAATCTGCTTTAATCTCTGTCTAATTGGTTAGGGGATGTTTATCTTGTCTCAGTGAGCCAGGTCAGAGTGCCATGGCCTGGTCAAACAACTGTGCGGTGAAAACCAAACTGCAGGTTGATCCGCAGAGGAAGAGTTTGACAAGAAATCCTTCAGAGCAAAGAGCAAAGAAGAACAAGATGACGTAGTGTGTTGCTCGGTTTAGTTGGTTTAGTTTCTCTTTGACATTTATGGACCTTTTTTGATAGGCTGCACCGAGTTACCTGGTAATAAAAAACAGGATCTGCAGGGCACTGAGAACTTGATCAAATATACTTTGAAGGAGGCGGCACACTAATACGCCACTTCAGTAAAGGGTGTTAATGTAAGCTTATTACACAGAGAGCGAAAACAAAACGCTCGAGAGGCTCTTGCAGACGTGGCTTCCTCAACGTTATGAGGGCTCTGCTCTTACTGTTTGGCTCGCTGGTGTCAGAAAACAGTGAACTTGTGAGTATTTGCACAAATTAATGCCTCCTTTTGATGTGCGAGTCAAAAAGAGGAACTTAAGTCAGTCAGTCACTGTGTTTGCAGAGTGAGTTTACTGCAAGACTTGCTAATTGTTAAGTTGTAGAAGAAGTTTTGTAAGTGGGTGGGTTGACAGTCGGATATTTTCTTCTCCTACGGAAAGCAAAGTCAGAGGCAGACAAGAAATCAAGGTTATTCATTACTTTTCTCTCTTTTCTGTTTGTCCAAAGTTCCAGTTGGACTTTTGCCTATCATGCTTGTAGTCACTAAATTATTTTATTGTGCTTGTGAAAATTGAGCAGTAGGAGTGTATCTGAATCGTCTCTTTTTATTTGTTAGTGCCGTGCACCACTATTCTGGATGCATCCGTATAAGAGAGCCGTTCTTTCCCCCCGGGTTAGTCTTGTCCCTTCATGGTTTAGTTGTTAAGTAAATATTAAAATGTGTTTGAGTGAACCCAGCGCGCCAGTTCTCATACCAGCACTGACACCTGCAACTCTTCAAATTTGAGCTGGCCTCTGCTTTTTTTTTTTTTTTTTTGTTTCCCAGTTATCCAGTGACGCAACGTGTCACCCTATCATATGCGTTTGTCTAAGTACTTTCACTTCTGTACTTTTGTGTTGAGTTCTGTTTTTTTGAATTAAAACTGAAATTGTAGAATGTATGCTGAATTTACTTCCTGGCTTTTAGTTTCTTCTTCTTCTTCTTCTTCTTCTTCTTTGCCTATGTTTTCTTTTGTTTCATCTGGTTCCTGTTCTTGAACCTGTATGAGCTGGTATCTTCAATATGTCAGTGGTTTAAATGTTGTGGCTGATCATATACACCAATCAGCCGCAACATTAAAACCACTGACAGGAGAAGTAAATAACACTGACCGTCTTGTGACAATACAATGTTCTGCTGGGAAACGTTTGCACCTGCCATTTGTGTGGATGTTATATAGACATGTAGCACCCATCAAGACTAGACCCGTCACCCCCACCCCATAGCAATGACGCTCCTTGTTGGCAGTAGCCAGCCCCAACAGAATGCAACCTGACACAGGAACAACTCAAAAAACATGTTGACCTGGCCTCCAAATTCACTCGATCCCAAACTGATCAAGTATCTCTGGGATGATCCCACGTCCATTCTCTGATGAGTCACAACTGTTCTGGAGGCGCAAGGGAGACCTACATAATGTTATGCCTGATCGGTGTGAGGTGTACGTTTGATTTATCTGATCGAACTAAAACTCACTCCTCTAGTTAGCCAGTTCCTACTGCTGTTTAATCCTACCCATTTTTAACCTTTTGTTATTAACAAAACAAATGCAGCTTGCAGAGGGTGGTGGCTATTTTGGGCTGACCAGATATGTGGCTCACATTTATACACAGATGACGACAAGGAGCACTTGAGAAATGCCTCAGTAGTGACTCTGTGAGAATGTACCGGGTCATGCTTGGCTGTTTTTTTAACTTTGTCTCTTCTATTGTGTAGCTATTGTTCACTTGATCTTGCAGAAAATGCCATAAGACTGAGTTTAAAGAAATCCGAGGTTAAATAAATAACTGGTTTCTGCCCTGAATTTTTAGAGATTTCCCATAGGTAGTAGTAGCAGTAGTAGTATAGATGTAAAAGAAACTGCACCTTAACTATGTATCTTCAGTGGCATGTGTTTTTTTTGTTGTTGTTGGTTGATAAACACTTTATAGGTATGGAAGAAAAGTGTGTAGTGAGTTTTCTTTTTTAATTTTTTAAAAATTTCTTTGCAATGTTTTCATCACACTAACTTCACAGCGAGAGTCTGGCAGCAGCAGAGTAAACATCCTTTTTATTAATACATGCATAACCGTTGCCCGAAAAGCAAAAATCTACGCTCGCGTGTGACAGCTCAGTTTGCAACAGAAGTATCTGCCAGATAAAGATGCAGCGGGAACTTGTTGTGAATCATTCAGTGTGTGAAATGTGAGCCCTTAACCTAACTTTTCTCACTTCAAACGGGCTGTGCTCTGAAGCTTCTTTTTGTAAAGAAAATACTAAATATGTATGTAGTATGTCCTCCTCCATTTGGTTGTGTATGGGTTGCTAAGGTTAGTTGATGTACTTTGTTATCCTGCTTATCCTGCCTCAGAGAGCATATTGAATCTTCAGAGTTGTGTTATTCATGTAATGCAAAGGGAGTGTAGTCCATAGTATATTTAACTTATAAAAGAATCAGAACAAATCTTTTATGCATCTCATATTCATCAAGTGTTTCTTTGTTCCCTCAGATTACCCCACTCCCTCAGCGTCTCGATGGGAGAATCAGGCTCACGTCGTTCCACGCTTGTTTCCCGCCTGCCAATCTTCCGCCGCAGCAGCAACAAGAGGCAGGATTCTCTCCCCTCCTCTCCATCTTCAGGCGGTGTGGGAAATGGCGTCCACACGTCCTCGCCTTCCAGCACCAACTCCAGCTCTGGCAGCACCGGCAAACGTCGGAGCCTGTTCCGCGCTCCGTCCCTCAGTTTCACAGCTAAGCGGAACAGCGAGCCACGTGTCCAGCCTATCAACCTGAACCTCACGCCCCCCCTGACGCAGGGCACTGACGCGAATGGTAATAACCAGCAGACAATAACAGCCTCGGTATCAACAGGGTTCAGTGAAGGCGGTGGACGCCCCAAGTCGCGCCACTCATTTGGTTTCGGCAGCCACAAGCACAAGAAAATCACACGGTCTCAGACTGAAGACTTTGAGAAGGGTTCCTCCTCCACAACCAATCGGAATGTGTTCATCAACTGTATAACCGGCTCAGGGGCCAATGAAGGAGACGACTCCGGGTTCCTGGATGACTTCAGTGGCGGCAGCAATAACAACAGGCGTTCGTCACGCCAGAAAAAGCAGCTGCTGCCCAAGTCTTTCTCAGCTCACCACCGCTTCTCCCGTACATCTGACCACCACAGGCCTCCAGAAGTGAACCTGGAACCGCCAAGTTCCACCACCGTCACTCCGGGGGCAGGAGGGCTCACCCCGGGCTCATGGCCTGGCGAACTGCTGGGTGCCGGCGGCGAGAGCTCCCTCCAGTCCCCTATGATATCAGAGGATCGGACCACAGCCATCACCCCTTCAGAGTTCATACCTATGACGGAAGACTCTGTATCTGAGGTGGAGGCACTGCCAGCACCCAGCCCTGGATCTGGTTTAGCCCCGGGACCTGCATCTGAGCCCGGGCCGGCTCCTGACACTGCTCCACCTGAACCCCCACCTGCTCCGGAGAACTTCAACGCGGCCGTCTCTACCTCCCAGGTTTGTGCTTGTTTTTTAATTTAATGTTAAAAATGATTTGAGCAATGCAAACGACAATGTATGCGTGAGAAGATAAAAATGCTATTGCTCCAGGAATCCACAACGCAGCCACAGGTGCCACTGGATGTCAAGAACAATGACTATAAAGGAGGAATATTTGTGACCATCGTTTGGAGTTGGTGAAATGTGGCATAAAAATTGAGCACCTTGCATGAAGAGTCCGTTTTATTGAAAGCGCTAAGGCATGAAAGCTAAAAGCCATAGAAAACCTGCATATGTCTGCAAACTGCCCTTCACATTTCACACCTTTCTGCTCATGACGTACCCTCCTTCAAGGGATTCATTCCATTATTTCCTGATAGAGGAGGGTGCTCCAAAATGAAACCATTTACCTAGTATAACTGTTGAAAAAAAGCCCTGTCCTTTATTTTTTGTCCATTGAGCAGTAAATCCTGTTTGACTTATCTGTCTTAACATGCACACTTCTTGTGCCCGAGGAGGCTAAAGTGGGATTTTCTTTCTGTAAATTGCATATTGCCTCATTAGACTGCCAGGGAAATATTTTCTGTTGTTGCACGCGTTCAATAAAATGTCCTCCCCTCAGGTTTTCTTCACTCCAGCCCAGTCCAGTGCTGAGAAGCCCTTACTTCCCGACACCAGCACAGCCAACAACACAGACTACGACACTGCCGTTTCCCTCTCGGAGCCAGAGACAGCTGTACCCTGCCCACCTCCGCAGGAACAATCGCTGGAAGAGAGGAAGGAGAGGGAGGAGGAAAGAAAGGAAGCGAGCAAAGAGGTGTCCGCGGAGGCGAGGCGGGAGGTGGCCGAGGAGAGGAAGACGGGTTACCACACGGAGACCACGAGCGAGAGCGAGGCCTGCGTGGTGCGCAGTGAGGGCTGCCACTCGAACCCCGAGCAGTCGGAGAGGAGGGCAAGGCACACGCTTTCTGTTCAAGAGAGGGGGAACTTCTGTGGCTGCCATGAACCCAGGTCCTCTCACTTGAGGAAACCACATACAGGTATGAGACTCCCAGATTACAGATCTACATGACAAAGACTCAGACACACAAACACCGCACACTTATCATACAGAGAGACTCACAGAACCAGCTTGACCCTGTGTCATAACAGACTCAAAACGTCTCTTTCATGCTTGTTTGGCATTCTTTTGTGATAAGGGCTCCATGAAAATGTTGACAAGGTGCGTTATCTTGTAAACAGATACAGTGCGTTCTCTTTACGTGTTTGCTGTAAACGCAGCCTGCTGCCCGACTCTGTTTTTATTGAGTTAGACGTGCCGTTAGGTCGGTGTAGCTCTTACACAAACTTCACTGACAAACCTTTTGTTCTTTTAACAAAAACACATTCAAGATAATGTTATAATTATTGTGGGACTGAAGTGCAGTTTTAATGTGATTGTTTTCTTGTCCAAACTGCTGAGAAAATGTAGTAATTACACATTTTTATTTATCCACTATTTTCAAGTGCTTTTTAATCTCTTATTTGTTACATAAGTACATTTACTAAAACAAATGGTGTTTTCCTGAAGGCTATATCTAAGTTTGGGTATAAAGTAAATAAAGCTGACTACCATAGACCTTCAGTCTTGGTTTTAGCTTGAAATGTTAATTTGTAAATACGATAGGACCAAATTTCTACTAATATACAGTCACTGTTATACTCAATATGAAAAATCTCTACCGAAAGGAGCTTCACGGCAAACATTTGTCAGGCAGCACGAGTGATGCAGTGCTAATGCCCCTTCAGTGTTGTTTATTTTTTTCTCGGCTTCCTTATGCGCGACCGAACAAGTGTGAATAAGATAGCCAATAAAAATGTTGAGAGTTCATTACCAAGCCTCTCAAAGAGATTCCCCCCAGGAAACTGGCGAGTGGAGGTGGTGCTGAGCTGAATTTAAATATTATTGTACTCTCAACTTGTTTCCACTCTAGGACCGAGGACTGCGTGATTGCAAGTATGGACATATGGAGCGTAATACTTTACCGGCTTCCAAGTGATTTGCTAATTTAAAGTTTTAAGTGAGGATGCGTCCGAACATTACAAGAAATTCAAATCAGATGAGAAACTTTTGTAGCTGTGCCTCCTTTTAGCAGCAGTTCAGGCAGTTCATTGGAAAGATGTCGTATATTATATGTGTTCCTTAACCAGAAGTGATTTGATGCTGTTCTTCACACTTGGACTAGTTTTTAGCCAAACTTTCTTTTGGTAGCAGAACATAGACAATATATAGCCCTCTTAAGCTATCCAATAAATTTCCAAATCATGTCAAACTTTCCCCACTAATACCAACATTTAAAATGGATTTAAAAAAACAAAACAAAATGTAAGATTGTGGAGGAAAAAACTACCTTGCAGTACGTAAACCAGCCATACCTTTACCAATGTAATGAACACATGAAATCCAGTGCATCAGAATATGCTGCCATGCATGTCATCAGCTCATCACATGTCCTGATGAGGTCCTTCTGACAGTTTTGAGCTGGCTTCTTTCTGTGAACAGGTCCGGGTGCTGAGTATCGACATCCTCCTGAATTTGCACACAAACTGTCCCTTGCTTCATTTATAATGGCTTCACAGCCTCCGTTACTGCTGAGCGAGTAAGACGCTCCTGGAAAACAAAACAAAACAAAACACCCTCCAAATAACTAAGGTGCTAATTCCCCCACACTAGTATTATCACAGGAACTCTGTGTTTGGAGAAATACTGTGGTTAATTTGTATTTTTTTCTTCACAAATTACAGATTAAGATCTCAGATGAACTCTACAGTTATTACAAATTACTTGAGGTCTTCATTTAATACTTGCACCACATGAATAGGGCTAAAGTAGCGTGATTTAATTAAATAGTGGACACGTATATAGGACAAATACTGCTTAATGGGACCTTTGTTGTATTAGTTATATTAGACTAATAATTTGTTGCTGGGGTCTTTTTATGTTTCTTCTCTTCATCCGTGCACCTTGGTAGCAGGATGAGTCACACCAGAAATACTATTTTTTCTGAGGGAGCTTTTAATTATTTAAGACTCCGTGGGAGAACTTTAACTGTTTTACTGGCTTGGACTGATATCAAAGAACTGCTGGCAACGAAGGCCGAGTGTGGCGTCACCTCACGTCGCCTGTGTCTGAACCAAAAGCTCTTGAACGCGCTGCAAAGACGGCAGCCAAGAATACGTAGTCTGTGTGAGAGTAGTCTGTATTTGTCATTCAAGAGGAAACAGGAAGAGCTTCTATTAGCTGCAAGGCTAAGAAGTCAGGAAGAACTACTAAACGCCAAGACGGCCTCCCCTGAACCTACAGTTGATTTACTCTAGATGATCATGCTCCGTTCTTACATTTTATCCTCTCATGCACCGGTTCACTGAGCAGAACAAACAGCCGGCTGCCAGCTTGTTGTGTCACTGCCTTTAACTATTGTGCATTTTAAAGTTGGCATGCCCAGGCTTACAGGAAAGTATCTGACATTGATTTACACCCAATTTATAGCTTCCAGGCTGTGGGAACTATACAGGCACAATTAAAACAAGGGGGACTGGTCTGTTAGACTCCACAACAACAGAACTTCAACTTTGAGTCTCTGTGATATCAGCTTTGTCCACAAGCAAAGAGAATGGAAGCAGAAGAAGCCTTTATAGTCACCTCGTCTCTTCTGTTATACCGACTACATGCTGATTTGTTTAGATTGAGTCCTCTGTAGTAGTACTCACACGTAGGGTATACGTTGTGTGAACAGTATGTGGGCTGCTGCGCGTGTGTGGCAGTTGTTATGGGGATGACCTGAGGAAAAAAAAAGAATATGGTTGCCATATATATTTGTTTGTTTTATAGCCTGTTACTGAACAACGGATGTTTACTTTCAGTTTTCACTTGTATCCGTAAGTAGCTCCGAGAAAGCGTTTTCATTTCCCTCACTGAAGATGTATTTCTGCTGAAATTACATATCCATTCTCTAGTTTTATTGTTACACAGAAGCAAAAGCAATAAAGGTGAAGACATATGTGAAAAGAGTATTGAACTTACTTAAACACTGCTGAACAATTATAAACTGCTTTGCAGGAAATTGGGCTAACTGGATTAGAAATATGATTAAAAAAATGATTATCTCTGCTCGTAGAATCACAGTGACAGCCGTTAGGCCTGAATTCATTTCTCTCTTTGTGATTCCTCTAGCCTCTCTGTGCAGCAGTGTAAGCCCCTACCACGAAGTGATGCGGATGGAAAGGCGCTTGCGCTCCTCGTCTGAGGGGGCTGGTGGTCCTCGTGTCCATGGAAACCACAGGGATGCCCCAGGCATGGAGGGATGTGGTCTGCTCAAACACAGAAACAACTCATCCTCATCTAAACTGGGAAGTCTGGTAGGTTCAATCCATCCCAACATTTATCATCATTATGTTTTATTTTAGATTGTGGTCACTTACAATGTATTAACACTAATTAAGTATCAACTTAATAGAAGAGTGTCTTTGTTTGCCCTCTTGATGCACTTAAAGCACTTTACATAAACCACTGAAATTAATCATGGCATCATTTGAAAATGCAACAAAGAGGAAATTAAAATCATTCGGAATGAAAAAAACACACAGCAACACATTGCTGTGTACTGGTCAGTAATAAATTACCTAACCTTTAATGGAGGAAATAAAAGTCCAGGCGAGAAAATTAATCTGTCCAACACGCAGAATAACGAGAAAGATATTTATGTGTTTCTTTGTGTGTGTGTTTCCGTGCTTTCCATACTCGAGCGATTTAATTTGTTTTCACTTCAGTTTCTCTCGTATGTACAATGTGCACGCTGTACATTCTGAGTGCTATTTGTGTCAAGGTGAAAAGGTGCACACTGGAGCTTTTGCTTTTTACCGAGTTATTCAGTTGCACAGTGTTCGCTTTGTAAACATTCATAACGTGAAGAATGCGTAAGGCAACACATGAATTTCACCCTTTGCTTGTCTTCTTTGCCGGTCTCAGGTTGCACCTTTACATGCACAGAAATAACCTGCTTCTCCAAAGATTATTAGACCGTACAGTCACACACACGGCTCGCATGGGAAGAGAAGACAGTTAACTGCAGTTGGGAGGGCTGTATAAAGTCACTAACTGATA
Organism: Planiliza haematocheilus; assembly: GCA_005024645.1. Taxonomy (NCBI): domain Eukaryota; kingdom Metazoa; phylum Chordata; class Actinopteri; order Mugiliformes; family Mugilidae; genus Planiliza; species Planiliza haematocheilus. The sequence goes on along the minus strand of SRSE01001388.1, from coordinate 2,537,452 downwards.
ACTAATGTCAAGAAACTTAAAAATAGCACCAACCCACAGGAATCTATTAATGTTTACATTTATTCACACTTACCGCTCTCAAATTCACAACTTCTCTATTGCTATATTGCTGTAATACAATGAGCACTGTGGGCCACAGTTATACACAGCTGCTAACTTATTCCCCGGTACTACTTTGCATGATAGTAGAGCCTTCCTCATCTGGCCTGGTGCTAATGCCTGTGGCCATAAAAATACTGAAAGTGTTTTGGCATGCCACAAGCAAATCAGACATACAGTCGTTGACTTTGTTTCACAGTTCGGAGTCACAAAAAGAGTGTGTAATTCTTAACGGTTTTCACACATTTTATGGATGTGTCGCTGAAGCTGCTTATTTATCCTCCAGACACAGCTTGAATAAACATGAAAAAATACAATAAAAGTGGGATTTCAAAGTCAAAGCTTTTTTCGCAGGAACGCACCTCAGCCGTGTGTAGGATTTAAACTATATGATATATAAAATGAGACTGTTATATTCTACTATATCCTCTTTGTTAGCTCAGTCTGGCTGATATTACACTAGTGTTTGCTGATGTAGGCTTCAGCTACACTCGCTTGCCAGTTCATCTGGAATAGGCTAGTTGCTGTTGCATATAAAATGACATCCTAAACCACACACAAGGAAGCTCAGAGGGAGGAAAGCTAGTTTAAGTAAATCCCATTTCTTTTACCAGGGACTATAGGCTTCTGCAGAGATTAAAAAGGCAGGGATATATGCAGCACGTTGCTGTGGACCATGCACACTGCAACTGCCTCTTGACATATACTTCACTAAATCTGGTGTAATCTCTTCCTTTCCTCCTCTGTGCCCACGAAGGGCCCTTCAGGGCCCTGTGTTATGGAGGAAGAGTATATTTAATTATGTACCACCACTCTAAGCTTCATAAAAGTTTGTTGGCTGGCTGAAGGCACTTGTAGCTAATGAAAAAGTCTAGATTAAGATGTCTTGTATTTACACTTTTCCTGAGTTTGTACTGCATAAGTAAAAGTATGCAAACAATAACATCTTCTAATTAAATAGATAAAGGTAGCTTGGACATGGCTAAATGGATTAGAATGGACTGCTCATGTGAAGTGAATGACAGTTGTGTTCATGTGTTATGAAGGCATGTAGGACATACAGACTAGGGCATACCAAACTGAGGAGTTAGCTAGGCAGCTATGCTTTGTATTGTCACTGCGTTGTCATTACCGCCCAGAAAGTCACACAGCAAATAAAGATGACTAATTTGTTGAATTGTGAGGCACCTCTGTGACGTCAAGCAAGTCTATGGTTGCTTGAGCTGTTTGTCGGCCACTACATTCCTGAAAATCGTATTATATATTCCTTCGGGGAGGTATCTACTCTCCCAGCGTATTCTTTGTTGTTGGCTCATATATCTCTCAGTGACAGCTGTGGTAATACTATGACATACTGACAGTGATTACACTCAAATCTAGCACCAAAAAAGAATTACTGAAGACGTTCTCATTCTTAAAAAATTCTCTCTTATCTCGGAGACAAGCCAAGCAACTTTGAACAGGCATTTTTTTTGTTGGTAGTTTGAGTGACATACAATATATGGCAGAATAGTTCAGCCGCAATCCACTCTACTTTTTCATATCAACTGTTTCTTGGCAGCTTTTTTGCCAGATAGGGTTGTAATGCGGAGTGCTTCTTGTTTTCATATCCTCCATTGTGATTGCAGCCTTGTAAAGGCTAGCTATCGTGAGAGACACTTGTATTAATCGTGCAACAGATAAGGGCTCAGTTCCTTTCCCAGACAGAAATTGTAATATCCACAACCAGACGGTTGAGATTTAAAGAGGAAAACAATGAGGCTGTTTGCGGATATTGGTATATAATGCTCACGGTGCCCAGCAAGCACACTAACAGGAATCATGCTCACATAAAATCATTTTCTAAGAGGACAACTGACTCGCTGCACTGTAAGTTAAATATCACGACTTCTACACAGCCATACATGGTTATTGGCGCTAATGGCTAATAGATTAGCTAAAATGATGGAACATAAACAGCGCTGGTATTATTTTGTGGTTAGAATTTGCCTGGTAAATCTCAGTAAGTCTGGCAGTTTATTGCGAAAAAAGTGTCTTGTTTTTTTTCAGTGTTATGAGCGTTTCTACTTTTTTTTTAACATAATTTTCTTTTTCTCTCTACATGAAACCAAACAAAACATGATTCCGTTTTCTTTATTAAAACTGTATGCCATGCATAATGAAACAAAAAGGCAGCGCCAACAAGGCAGGGCGTAAATGTGCGTTATATGTTAAAAAAAAGTGAATATTGTTAAAAAGAAATAAAGTGCCGCTGCTAGGCAATGAGTGGGGAAACATTCACAATCAGAGTTATACACCAAACAAGTCGAGTATTCTCTCTTTTAATACAATTTTACATAGCAGCAAACCAATGTATGTGACCAGTGCTCTATAATAAAGTACAGAACAACAAGAAAAGCATGACTTCACAGTAAAATGAACATCCAGGTTTCATGGTGCTGTACCTTAAAAAAGACCTGCAGCTCCATGGTTGTGTCGCCCTGCATGTTTAGTTTTGTAAACTTTCTGCAAACGTTACACATCACAGTGGTCTGCTCACCACCCAAGTAACTGGACAACCTTTAGTTGGTGTTATTATCTTATTTAATCTGTTGTAATCTTGTCCTCAGCCAATCTCGGATGAAATTGTCTCTATGTCACCACAGAGAAGTGGTTGGAAAACAGAAGGAAGGAAAAAAAACCAAGAACATCTTTCGCGATTTACGCATTTATCATATCGTTCAAATGTATTTGATATATCTGATATCAGAACTCTGTGAATTCGCAGTCTCTGAGAATGAAACACAACTTATTAAGCAGTTAATTAGGTTTCTGATGCTCCACAGGAAGGATTAGAGCCTGAGAATGAAAGCGAATGACAGTGAGCGTTTGTATAGAAGTCCTAGTAGCAGAGAATACAGACCAAATGCAGCAGTTTGGATTTAATTATGCTTTGATTGTATTTACCTGTCAGTGTATTAGATATCCTGACAAATAGCAGTTACTCTTGTAAGATTTTACACCCCCACCTATTTTGTTATGGGAATACAATAATGTTCAAACACATGTATCGCAGCTTCTAACAATGCATTCAGTGGGTAAATACGCCTGTTTTGTCAGTCTAGTTATGTGTAATGCATATGGTGAAATAGTAAAACACTGAGCACTGATAGGCTAAAAGAAAAGGGTAACTGAATCTAGAAAGAATGGATTTGTTGAGTATGTGTCACAACTTTGCCTCAAATTTCCCAGAGAACACAAAACAAATCAAGGTTAAATGCAAGATTGTGAGAATACTGTATTGATTACTACCTGAACTGTATCAGCCCCATAATCAGCCTTTCATATCCACAAAGGGAGCACGTCCTCGCCGTCCACCATGTTGCATCACCATAATTCTCTAGTAACCCACAATGAACAAACCAAACACTGGCCCTTTGTATTTTTTTTAACGGCTATTGCATTTTCTCTTAGACGCTTGAAGGACGAGGCTGAGGTGAAGTATTGCAGTCTGCAGCTTCACTGTTAGATTCCAGTAAATCGTGCAGTTTGTAACAAACTGAAAGATCCTGCACAAAGTCAGAGAAGAGAAACAAGAAAGTAGTTTTTTGAGTTATTAATTACGCTTGTGCCTCTCTGTTATGACATGCCAAAATATTTGCAAATGTGCGTGTGCCTTCCAGGGTGACTGTTAAATCTTAATCTGTTATATTTAGTCTCGTCATCCTCTGAAGGCGACTACATATTAGGGAAGTTCTGACAGCCTGACTGTCACCATATTCTAATTAGTTTGTAGACCATACTCTCTGTGATAAGAGCCGTGAGTTAAAATATTTGCCTCAATTTTACTGCCGTGGTGAAATATAAGGAATCAGTCAACAGTATGAAGCACCGGGCTTTAGGATTTGGGTCTCTTAAATTTTAAATGCTTATCGAATGTGAAAATGGTGTTTGCTTTGCCCCGGGATGACGGATTTTCTTGTAATGACAGGAGGAGGCATTTGTTAGAAAATGACAAATGTCGGGTGATAAACTGTGAGACAGCGTGGGGTTTCTTTCTTCTTTTTTTTTTCATGCAGCTTTTAGTCAACAAACTGATTTCCACTTTGACCGGACGTTCAATCCTTTATGCCCTCAGGCGCATTGTAAACACAACTGGCTGTGACGCGTCTGCTCAGACAGAATGAAAGTCATTTGTTAGTCCGTATTCAGACTATTTTCCATTGCTAGAAGCCATAATACCTGGCTGCGAAGCCAAATCGCTCTCCCTTGATCTTAATGCATTTGCCACCCGAAAGCACTGAACAAATGTAATTTTCATAGACTGTATACACAGAGTGTCAACAGAAACCAGCGCCGTTTAATGGACAGAAATAAGCCCTTGCTTCCTCTCATCCGTGTTTTGGATGTCGTCCTGCTTGGCAGTTAAAAGACGGAGCCATCTTTTAATGAGACTGAATCTGATATTATCTCTATTAACTCCGGGATTATACTCACTGGAATCACATAAGTGAGGTAAAAAGGTGACATCTCTGCGTTGTAAAATAATATTAACACATTTCTGTGCTTTGAGGGGCACATTAAGATGGGTAATTTAGCTTCAAATGAAGTCTGGGTGCAGTAGCATCACACGGCATGGGCCTTCATTTCTTTTCCAATACCTTTCAGCTATTAGCTTTAATGCCTGAAATGGGGTCTTGTGTTCAGGTGCATTACACTGAAATGCACTCTGGTCTTTTTCTGATGTTTACTGCACCGAGCGCCTAGTGAAAAACTGAAAAAAACAGCGATGTGATATGACATGTTCATACGCAGCCCACGCTGGCTTTGTATAGTATTGTATTGCCTTGGAGGTTTAGGTGGCTGGAACTTCAGAGGTGTGTCGGAATAGCCTGTGATATCACTAGGTATTAAGGCTCTTGCACTCAGATATGGGGAGATCAATACAGAGAGAGGCTGGGTGGTTGTGTACGTCCAAACAGCAGTGATGAGAGCAGAACAGAGTTGGTTATTGGATTTTCTGATCCATCTGCATCTGTAAATATATTTTACAGCACTGGCACATAGTTTTTGGATCTTGATATTTCACTTTGATTAAGATTTTTTTTAGTGCACACAAGTTCAGGTATCTGTGAGCCAGTGTCAAGTGCTCTGAGAGCTCTGAAGCAAGCAATTACATTTGTTAAAAAACAAAAAACAAAAGTGGTTTGAAAAGTTGTTTCAGGGACAGAGTTTAATCCAGGACCAGAGCAAGCACTACTCACCGTGGATAATTAGTTTTCACAAGCTGGAAATCTAAATCCGTGGTGCTCATTATAACAAATACTTTTCTACGTTTTTTTTTTTTAACCACCTACGTAAATAAATAACAAAAAAAAAGTATGCGGAATTAGTTTGACCTTTGTGTTGCCGTTTTGTCTTAGGTTCAGAAAAACCTGCTGATGGTGCTCAGTTGAGAGTTCCTCTTAAAAATGTTGGTGCATTTAAGTCAGTAAACTTAGTCAGTATTGTCAAACAACCGATTTAGCCCAACCATTCATAAACAGTTACAACAGGCAAGGTTAAGAGTTAACAATCAGTTTATTTTTGACTCTGCGGCCGATTTTCCTTTCATGGCCATCAGATGGCAGCATTGGCTTTGGAAATGTCACGTCACTAACATCACAATAGGGCATTTAGGAGAAGATTAGAAGAGAATATCCGGCGGTAGGGTATCTTTGGGCATTAGGAGATGAAGCATGACTCACCACAGTCCTGTGGCTACAGCCCATTTAAGACGACAGGGGATTTGGATCTTATCTCGGGAAATTTTGAATGTCGATGCTGTTGATAATTCAGGGCCACCCGTGGTGAAGGAACGTTTGCAAAATGTAGACTTGCATGGCTTTCTTGGATTATCTCAGGAAATTGGAGGACTCTGATGTACAAGTTAATTTGAATGGAATTAACATAAAACTGTGTCAGAGAAAACCTATACCACTAAACATATATATATATATATTTTGTGTAGGCTGTTTAGTGCATATTGCATTTATCAGTTTTTCAGAGTTAGCTGGTTAGTTATCCTGTAAAATTCTGCACTGCTGTGCATACACGTACTAGGAGAGTATAGTAATAAGTTTAGGTTGATCTACGGCTTTAAAGGTAAAGTCATGCAACACTCAGAGTGTTCTTGCAGCATTGCTTTTCTGTTTGAGTAAGGATATCAGTGCTGTTAATGGGATCATATTGGCAAAGAACGCCTTGTTCTCTGCGAGGTAGCGGGAATAAAAATGAAAGGCCAAGTTATTTAGTGTTAATAAGGCTCATCTTGTTTGACTAATACTCTGAGCCTGCAAAAGTCACGAGACAAATGCTTTTTGGCTGTTTCTCTTTGTCACGAGGGCTAAATGCTGTCGATGTTTGCCGAGTCATTTCTGGTTTGCTCAGCAGTTTTTCCTTTTTGTTAGTTTTGTTGTTTGCGAAGCGTGGGGGAAAGCTGACAGATGTTACACAAAACCACAGCCTCATTTGGCACAGTCATTGCTTTCTCGAACTAAACCCTAATCGTCCCTACATAACAAGAGCAGCAATAAGTTTTCACGAGTTCGGGTGCAGTGATGAGGGACTAAATATCTCATTAAGTGCAGATGAAGTGGCAAAAAAAAAAAAAAAAAAAATACCAAAAGGAATCCCATGCCTTAACAAAAAAAAAAAAAGTTACCATTACTAATATTTATAAAATGTATTCCTTTTCTGCTTAGGTAATGTCTCTGTATATTAATTAGCATTCTTTTTAGTTCTCCTCCTCAGTGTTCGCATACGCTGTTGGATTAATCTGCAAAAATTCCACGAAATGAAATTAGTTTCAGACCTCTTTTTGATCAGCTTTCGTGTTTCTGTGTGAATCTTGTTTTTCTAATAATTACTAATTATTTTATCAAGTGTGTACTCATGCCTAACCGTCCGGCAGTAAATCTTAGCTTAATGAAGGCTGTGGTATTCAGCATTTGTTAAAAGTAACTGGGAGAGCTGTTTCAGTTTGTGGTACTGTTGACTTGTATTGTGTTGCTGTTATTTTGACAACCCCAGTTGAGTCAGTGGACTAGGCTAAATACCTGTAAACACACACGATCCTGCAGTTGAATTCTTACATTTTTAAACGATTTCAACATAAACTGAACATTATTGGAGCCATGGAGCTAAGACTGAGTGCAGGGCCGTTTCATTTTCACCACCTAATGATCTGGCAAGTAGGTCTATGTTCTGATCTGTTTTAATTGCTTTTGCTTTTCCTTGTCAGGATGTTCTAAACAACTTGGGGTCGTCAGAACTGGATGAAGACGATCTCATGTTGGATCTGGACCTCTCTGACGATCAACGTCATCGACATGGTATTTATTTACTTATTTTCTTTCATTATGTTAGTACGGTATATTGTATATTGTGAAGTTAAAATGCAGAATTTGACAGTATAAGCAGCTGGGCTATATTCTGTAAACAGCGTCTGTCACGGTTTTAAACATTTAGGTTGTTTTCCGTTGCCGTTCTTAGAAACTCTGCGTTCACACAATAGATCATGTGTGACACACTTACCTTCATCTTCTATTCAAGGGAATGCCTGCTCACGATTTCTGACACTGTGGCAGATTTTCTCCTCCTTTTTTGATTTGAGTCTCTTCCCTTCATCTCCGGGCGTCTTTCTCTCTCTCACCTGGTTCCTTTCGTCTCTCTGCCTCCCTTTTCCCTCATTAGGCTGCCTCTGTTCCATCAGCTTAAAACATGCAACCAGTATTCTCCCATCTCCTTTCAACGTGTGCCACGACTTTGATGCAGCAGCCTCATTTTCAGCGATTTATCTCCTTTGTTGTTTTGACATTTCGGTCACACGCCTTCTGACATGCCTCATAGTTGAAAAGTGACTGTCAGAGGAGAATCATTACTCATGGATCGCCAAACATGGCTGCCCCAGCTTGCTTTCGTATAACACATGAGGATGCGATTACACTGAATTGGTACGGCAAGCAGCTGACACCCCACACCTTTTTTTTTTTAACAGTCATTTTTATTACATTCATGTTTTAAGAAGGGGATTAGTTGTCTGATACATGAATGAAATGACTAGGGATGCACTGAATATTCGGCCACTGAAAACAGAATAAGGGCATTTTCGTTTCTGAAAGGATTTTATCACTGAAACAACACGGCCGAAACAGGAAAAACCACAGCCGGCATGGGCATGTCTGCCGTTGAGCAGTGTGGGTAAATTCTTTCTTTTTGTTTTGTTTTTTCACTTTTTATTGCGACGTGGCCGTTCGGCAGCACACATCCACAGCCATGCACAACTTCAGTTAAGACTACTGTCTTTCTCAAAGGGACAGCACTATTTTTTCTAAAGGTGCAGTGGACCAATTTTTCCTAATCAAGATAAAAACAAATACAGTCAGTCTAACTGCACAGTGGATCGATGCTGATTTCCAGCTTCAAAAGCTTGGGGTCAAGTTAGATTGTGCATTGTTGGGATGTGCTAAATAAATATTTTCATAATTTTGTGATTGATTTATTCTTTGAAACATTAATATTCATTTATGCTATTGCAATGCATTGATTTTAGTTAGGTAAGTACACAGTTATAGCCATGAATGCAATGGTACTACTAATTGTCATAATAATTTCTTTCGGGGTTCGCTTTTCGTCTTTCAGTTTCGGCCAAGAATGTTCATTTCGGTGCGCCCCTACTTTAAACGAGATCACCTTCCATTTCTGTGCTACACGTTGCTCAGATACAGGGACGTACTAGATAGGGTGATGTAGCCATGCCTAGCTTTGTCTCTTATCCAGCAGATCTCTGAGTCAAATTATATGCTAATGTGAGGTTGGATTCATCTATCTCTAGGCCATATGTAAGTCCCAGATGGGCTCAAGGAATATTACAGTTGCAGTCAAATAAAGCAAAATGCTCAGCAGCCCTGAGGAATAAAGGCTACAACAGGAGCTTCAGCCCAAATAAACGAGATTTACCACGCTCATGGGGTTTGGAGAGTTTTGGTAGAGAGGTTGAGTTTGAACTGAGCTCTCGCACGCCCACACAAAATATACGCATTGAAAACATCTCTACAGGCTCCGGCTGATGCGCAGCTATCAGAGACACCATCATTAATACACAGGCTAACACACAAGCCTGCATGCTTAGTCATTAGACCTAATGGTTTGCAGACTCTAGCATGAAATTAAAGGTTTGATGAATTGTTCTCATAAAGTCAAGGGACTAAGACTTTGTGCTGGCAGTAGAAAAGCAAGGTTCTTCCTCATACTTGCACAAATTAAAGGGACTAATTTAAGGACATGTGGCGGCACACACATTCAGGCAGCATACACAATGCGGGCGCACACAACAGGACGCACACCCATCCCACTACCCCACACACTCTCATCGGTGATTCTCATTTTTACCTCTCTCAGGTGGCTTATTAAAGCCTTTATTAAAAAGCAAGCGGTTTCACAGCAATTTATAGCCAACAGTGTTCAGCCGCAGGGGTTTGTGTTCTTACATCAACTGTGACTCCGTACGATCCGTCAGGGGCTGAAAGACGTAAGGGAGGACCTTTGCCGAGACATGAAGATATGCAAAAATGGTGGCTTCATCATGTGTGCTCCACTCTCTTGTACATTTCTCTGTCAAATGCACCATTAAACATACAGTTGTGGACGTATAATTTTTTTAAAACAACCGATAGTATCTGCATCACTTTGAATTTTAATAAGCTACTCGGTGACATGACTGATGTTTTATAGCTCTAACTCAATTTGGGAGGAAACAGAAAGAGAGAGTTATGAATTTTGTTGGCTGAAATACGTTTCAGTCCGCGGGGATCCCAAAAACGACTTGATATAATGATTACATGTGTCTGCCGGTGTGTGTGCGCAGTGTCCAGAGAAGACTCCAGCCAGTCCCTGGCCTCCTGTCTCAACTTACTTCCCTCTCCAATGGACCCATCTGGAGATCGCACTGTGGGGAAAGAAAACAATCAGAGGTAAATATGTGCATTTGTATGGATATGCTGTATGTGCCATCATGGTTTGTTTGTGGGTTTATTCGGACCGTGTGCAAAAATTTGACAGTGCTGCCGTTCTAATTTCCTGGAAACAGAGTTGTCTAGCACTCTAAAAGCAAATGACACATAAAGTTTGTAAAGTGAGGATGCTTTTGCAGTGCGAAGAAACAATTGGTGTGACTACCCTTTGCATCTAAGCTTTATTCGTGCTTGTTTGGATCTATCTCGTACATCAGTAAAAGTATATCTTGCCTTTATCAACTCCATCTCCAACATAAACCTTTCAGTTTGAGTTTGAAACACACTCACTGGTAAGTATTTTAGCAGCGTAATTACCAAACACACTGGTGTACAAATATAAATGTGTAGAACGGAGTAGACCACCCGTGTAGGCTACGACTAATACTGCAGCATTATTAGTTAGGGATGCAATTATACAGTTAGCTCACAGTTCAACGCACACATTCTTTTGTCACAAGTTCAACCCATGATGTCTGAATATTATTTTGGTATTCCATTCAGTTGCTGCTGCAGTTGTGTGGTGGGCTGTGGTGCTTTTGTGACAAAAAAAAGCCACTATTTTTTTGACCTTCCCCAGAAGGTGGGACACCGCAGTGACTGACAATGGTTTCTGGACTTTAATACGGGAGGTGGGTTTGGATAACTGTGCTCTCCATTTCCCAATATGACACATAGTTATCCTTCACTGCGAAGCATCTCTCTCTTGCCCTTGCGGTCCACCTAGCAGTAGAAAGAGCAAGGCTCTGTGCTTTGATCAATTCATGTTCAATACCTTTGCATGCGGCTTCACTGTTGATGTTTGGATCTGGCTGCTGGCTTTGGATCCTGCTCTCAGACAGTGATATGGGTGATGGCGACGGTGTTGTCATGTCGGAGGTGTTTTCGTTTGAGCAGGCGACGCGTGTAAAGCAAATGGTTGCAGACAGTCGTTTTTTATTTACTCAGCCCTTAAACTCAGCACAGGAACTTCACTGTTCAGTATTATGGTATTCCATTAAAACTGCACCAGGGATACCTGCACCCAACTTTATAGGGTACTCAGCCGGTAGGTTGTTCCAAACATCTCAGAGAAGTTGCCATGGTTTTTCTGTAGATTTCAGTCGTTTCCTAATGAGATCCCATACTGAATTGAGCATGTTGAGCTCATGGCTTCGTCGGGGCCATACCATCTGTCTTGGTACAATATCACGGACGGGGCATAATAGAAACAAAATCATAGAAGCGAAAGGCAGGAGAACAATTGGCCTGGTATTGGCAGGCTTAAATCAGGATCCAGTCATGTACAGCTGGAGCATATGGTGAGCTTAAGGATGTGTTTTGATACACTTATCCTCAGGGCATTTATCTTCTGTACAGGATGCCTTCATTGCATTACAGCTGCGGTATAGCTTTTTGTACACCACACACTCAATTACCACAGGAGAGACAAAGAGAAAGGGTTATTGTCTATTCTAGGAACTGCTGATCTTGAATGTTCTGTGTAAATGCATAACATGTTTAATATCTTAGCCTCCCTCGGAGATGAGTCTGAAATGAGAGCGGGTAGATAGATGAATAAATAATTAAATAAATAAATGAATTCTCTTTGAATAAATATGCAAGTTGTCTTTGTGTTCTCCTCTCCCTGTAGCCAACGGCTGAAAGGGAACACTCTGCTGGTGTTTGTGTGCACGAGTACTGCCGCCGAGGACGGCTCCATACCTGATTTGATTTGGACACTTGTTTCGTCTCTACGCTCAGATTCAGGATGGGTCTTATTGGACACACACTGAAGTGTTCTGCACAGAGATGCATTAACTCACGGAGCAGCTCTGTGGATGGGGCTTATTTGGTTTTATGGAGCAAGTGGGTAATAAAGGGGCTGTATCACCGGTGGTGTTGACTGGTGGTCTGGCTGACAAGCCAGTGGATAATTATTACTTTACCTTCAGTGTTCCTCTCTCTAGTCACTAGCTGAATTTATTTTAGTTTTGTTTGTGCTCATGGAGTAGATGTCTCTGCCTATCCATGTTTCCCCCCCAAACTCACAAGACTATGATACTTCTTTGTTTGCAAAGACAGTACAGGGCAGGTCAACTTGTGTTAGTGGATTTGAAGTAGAAGTTGAAGGATTTATACTACACTGCTGAGACATTGGGCTTATCCTGGTCCTCTTTTCTTTTCTTTTTTTCTGAGAAGGATTTTTATTTTATTTTATCTCACATCTAACACGCTTTGAAAGTTTCAATGAATAGAGACACATTTTTTTGCTGCGTCTAGACAGTGAATCATACAAGTCAGGAGTCAACCTTTTCAGCCCCTCCAAGGTTTTTGACAGGCAGTTCATTGGCTGTTTCATTTATACTGGAGTCTCACTTGTCTTTGAAAGCAGCGGAGGAGCGTTCTTGTCTGCAAACACACACACACACACAGAAATATTTACATTATTTCTCACTGTGTACAAGGTCATGGCTGAAATGTCATTGAGCTGAAACCAGTTTTCTTCAGCCTGATTGAGTCTGACTGAGTCATCACAGTTCACCAAGGAAATGACAGAACATGAGAAAATGTTTCCATCCCGTAAAGTTAATGACATTATCCCTTTTGCAGAGAAAAGAGATTTATGAATCCACTTAGTGGTGTTGCCATTCCAACAGACTGATGCGTAACAGGTTTATGGTATATTTATTATTTATTATAGTATAAGATTTAACACAGTTGTGCTAACACGATCTAATTAACACTGAATGCAAAGTACAGCGGAGCCTGTAGGGAACGTTTTACAGCCAACTAGTCATCGACTAAAGTTGTGAACAAATACACATTGTGACGTGACGATGGTACGAGATAAAATGTAGCTTCATAGCTGCCTTCATCCTGAGATGGACATGAATGTGTGGTCCAAAGTTTAAGGCAATCCATGCACTGAGATACATATTTCCGCCCAGACCAAATTGGTAGACGAATTGACCGCAGGATTGACATATCCACCCCTAGAGCAACGCCGCTAGCATGACTGAAAAGTTATGCTTTGAGACTTAAATCATGGTTTACCTGAAATGACTTCCTGTAAATGTCAACGTCTGTAACAACTCGACAGTCTGCACTAAAGTCGCGAACCTTGTACTTCAGGCCGACATAAGCCTCAAAAATTGTAGACACATGCAATTTAACAGTAAGTGTGCTGTTGGCAGCGATGGCGTGTGCAGAGAGAGCGTGTGTGTTTGGTTTACGTCTCCACAGTGAGGAAGCAATTTTTGTTGCTAAAGTGCCGAGCTGAAGAATAACTTTTGTAAACATGAAAAAAGACACCGCTAAGGCAGACGCTTCTTTCTTTTGCTTCCAAAGTTAATTCAAGTTAAATCAACTGCCACCGACGCCATGCCGCCGTGTTCGTGTTTCATTTGTTTTGGCTCCAAAAATGCCGGTTAACGGAGCCAGGTATTCTCTCTGTTTCTTGCACTAACCAAGACGTAGCTGCTCGTAGGTGTTAATTTCTCACTGTTTTGGTTCGGCATCTTCGCTGATTCCTTCTGACTAAACATTTTCACGCACGTTTTCCTGGAAAATGTGTGAAGGCTGTAAGTGAAGAACCTGAGATTGGAGTGGGGAAAAAGAGCAAAATGTGTTTGCCCAGGGCTTCCTCTCTGTCTCACACCGTCTTTCCTTCTGTCTTAGTCTCTTCTGCTCTTTGTCTCAGGTTCCACATTCCCTCGAGGGAACATTGATTTGCTGGAGGCAAAGCAAGCTCCCTTCTGTTCACACACGAGAAAACACAAACACGCACACACATACACACACTGCCTTACATACATCTTATAAAACCTTGGCCATATACTCACACAAACCTGCCTAACCTCACATTATCCTAACCTGAAACAAAGACTTCATATTAAAATTGAATGGCTGACATTATGAAGACTTGTTTTTTGGGTCCCCGAAAGGGAACCTGGTCGCCACAGTGTGACTGTATAAACAGATTTCTAGCCCACAACACAGACACTTACGCACACACCTGTCAGTCAGTCAGCCTGTCCAGAGAGTGTGTCAGCTGCGCGATACTGCTGGCTGTCTAACAGTCTGCACAGAACATCTGCTGTACATCGCAACACACATATGCACGCGCAGCCGTTCAGGCAAGACGTCGCTCCTCTTTGATGTATGACAGTTGGATGATTTCGATGGCAGGTAGTTAATTCGGTGCGTTTCTGACTCCGTAAACATGTTACTTTTTGATATCATGCTAACAAAGCTACTGTGCTACATAGGGAGGAGATTCACTGGAATATTAAAAGATGGAATCACAGTGTCCCCCATCACCTGAGCAGGGATCAGCCACCAGAGACGCAGTGTACTCTACTGTAGTCTGTCGTCATGTAATCGGTGACAACTTTGGACAAAACTAAAAGCATGAAATGAAGTAAGAATACAAGGTTTAGTAATGCCTCTTTAGACTGACATTTATGTTTTGTATTGTTTGCATATAGAGCACGTGTGCATAAGCTTGCACACGTGCTCTTTATGTAAACTTCATGCTCAGTCCCGTGTGTTATATTTAGTCCTGTCTTCATGTAGCTCCGTGATATTTGAGGAAGGTCTCACTATGTACTGCACCTGCTGTATATAGTTAAAATGACAATAAAAACCTCTTTGACCTTTGACCTTCTGGGTCTATAACTAGTTATAACTTTCATTTATTGATTTGTACTCAGTTAACTATGTTGCAAATAAAATAAAATAACAAAAGAACAAAAAGGCGCAAAGGCTGCATTTTACCATAAAAATGCTTAAATGTATCAGCCAGCCAGACTGACTGATGCAGTTCTGTATGTATCCATGACTGTGCATAAGCTTTAAAGTCCATTAAATAGAGTAATTATGATAAATCAGACTTGGGTCACATTTGTTTTAGCACTGTTGTCATTATTTACATGCTGAAAACCCAAAGTTAAACAGTAAAACATGACCACATGCTGACACAATGTAGATAGATGAAAAGTACTCATTTGGCATCAGTTACCTGACAGCTAAATGGGTATTTAGTCTCATGCTTTGTTACATAACGCGCTCCTTTGTTGCCTGCTTTTGCCAGTCGCAGTGCCATCATGGCCTCATGACAGTAATGAACGTTCCTCGCTTCCCTCTGTTTGGTGAAATAGGTGCAGAGGGCGCATTAGACCCGCGAACACTCATGCGATGTGTTCTGCTAAGACTCATCCCCTGTCTCTCCTATACGAAAAGACGCAGAGGAAATTAAATTTCGACAGTCGGGATATAGCTTGCCTGTTGCTATGGTAACAGTCTGCCTGTTGAGTGCTCCCCTTCCATTTCCATTCTTCTCTCCTTCTCCCTCCTCCGTTTTCATTGCTGTTGATTACTATGCGCAAGACAGGTAGCCCGGGGAGAGAACATGAGAACGCGCTGAGGTGTCCTTGTCTGCCAATATGCAAGTGGACAATCAGAAAAGTCTCAATTCCCACCTCTTCACTTCTGACCTGAGTATTAATGTGCAGCCAAAACCTCCACATACACTTGCAGTGGAATGATAGAGCTCGTTAGAAAAGCATCAACATTTACGGAGGGCCCAACTCTCCTCGTTGACAACTGAATTTGGAGGCCTTTTACCTGCTTTTGTCATGCATATTAGCATGTGAGGGAATGAGCAATTAAAACAGAATTAGATTAAGGTGAATTAAATCCAGAATAGAAGACAACAGCAAATGACTGTAAGAACAAGTGTACACATAGCTGCCATACTTCAGCCATCTGGGTATAGTGTATAAAAGGCTTCTTCCTATTTGAAAAGCCACCCTCTTCCTCTCAGGGGGTAGCTCCGTAGTCTCCCACAGAGACTTGTAATCTGTGATTATATAGAAACTGCTCACATAAACGGAGGAACAGATTTGTTTAATGTTAATGTGATACATAAATTATATCCGCCATGTTGTTTTCCAATCCCACTGGACTTAATAGAATCAGCAGAAATAACCCACACATCTCCTTCTACAGTCAGCTATACACTTACAGACATTTAATCTCATGTACACACATACGTGCCCTTTTATAAAAATAGACAAGCCCAAAGAATCTAGCTGAGCCTTAAGAGTGGAGCTGAGGACACATAAAATGCTCTGCAGCATGTTTTTCAGACACATGCGGTGGCGACTCAGAGTTGATTTCTATTAATCTTTGTTCAGTTTTCCGGTATATAATGATGCAGAAGATGTTAATCCAACATGCAGTAACACAGTTTGGACTTTTATCTTGTATTCATTATTTTTCTTTGAGAGGTTTTCCGTGGCCACAGTTTCCTTACTAACTTAGAATCATGCTTTTGAGAAGCTTCAGAGGAAAAACTGTGGCTATTTGCCATGCACCGTCATTTTCAATTTTAATACTGGCCTAAAACATGCTAATAATTCTGTAATGTGCGTCTGTCGTCACGCATATTTCTTTTGTGAATTGTTGTTCAGCTTCTAATTCACATCAGCCTATTGGGTTTATTAAATGTTCAACACGGGGAGACTAATTAGTCTTGGCTTGTGTTGTTTTTTTTCTCCCTTGCTTTGAGCAGGAACTTGTTGTTCTGATTTGTTACGCAGAAAAAATAAACATTAGATTGGCAATAAATAAGACATTATTATGCTCTCCATTACTTTCTTTTTTTTAACAAAGTGGACTTTTTCAAAAATGAAAGGAATTTTTAAAGTGTTAGTCGCTGTTAGTCTTATGTTAACAGCTTATAAGACATATGGTTAGTAATTGATTTTCTGTACTTTGGCATAATTCTACAGCATATGAATTATATTTGAATAACATAGACAGCCGTACTCTTTTGTTTCCAGCTGTTCGAACATTGCCCGCATCTTGACTCTGTTTGTTGTGGACTAGTGCGTGCTGTATGTTGGACATATTTTTGTGACAACGTGCGGAGATTAGAACATGGCTCTAAGAAAACGGACTGCACAATGCTACAATTTGCATTCTGCAGTGATCCATTGAGCTGCTTCCCACCCTGTTTATTGCTTTCACAAACACACTCCCTATGCCATTGAGAGAAAACCAACATACCCATGAGAATTAGTTGTTGGAGTATTTCCCCATATTCATGTTTGGGCTTAGTAGCTGTCTGGAGAAAGCTTCTTTACAGAAGTTACCAGGGCACACTTTAGTCAAAAGCTTATAAGTGCATTTGGTATTTGACAAGTCGAGAGATGTTTATCCTGCCTTAGTCTAAACACTGGAACAAGAGGATATATATATATATATATAAAGAAAAATTTGTATTTCAGTTGGAGTCAAGTTAACAACACCACGGAGCTCTAAAACTAAAACTAAACTAAAACCTGAGCTCTCTGACCATATCTACCAACCATTGCTGTAGCTGGAGGTCATGCAGAGACGATCTGAGCTGGTAAGTTATTGTATATCTAAGGTAAACTTTTAGCAATATATAATATATATTTTTAGGTAAAATATATATTACCTAAAAACTAACCTTTTGTCTGCCTTCAGAGTAAACAAGAGATCTGGCGTGGTGATTAGGGACCTTTATACATGGTAGTAGGTGTATTTTTTGTTATTTCATAAAGCTGGACTACCTAGTGAAATGGCTTCAGATGAACAGATCTCATACCAGCAGATCCTCTTGTAAACTTGTGTAAGACTACAACAAATTACATGTAGTGTACAAAATCAAAGCAGAAGGTTCCTTACTAAAGCTGCAGCGTTCTTTATGCATGATACCTCATTAGGCTGCTCATAGTGGGACTAAAGCAATGCCATGGAAACGCTAATAAAAGAACGAGGAAGAGGTGTGATTGTGCCTTTATTGTGCACTGGTACCGCTGCACATTTTTTTGTGCCTTGGCGCCAGCAGTAGAGTGGTTGGGTGCATTATGTTTTTGGGATGTATCGGGGTTGTACCGACTGGTCGACTTTACTGCTGTTCCATGATGACGCTTTAAGCGGGAAGTCGACTAGTCGCCGACCACGTCGATACTTCATCAAAGATGAAGCCCATTCTACCATAACATGCAGAAAATGTAAGTCAGTCCTGAAATACAACAGAAGTACTACTGCAATGCACACTCATCTGAAAAGGAACCCGCTAATGCTAGCAGAGGAACGGTTCAAGTCCTCTCGACAGCAGTCAATTATCAAACGTCCTGCGTTAACAGAGAGTAGGAGGCTGCATATCAGCAACTGTCTGGTGAATTTCATTGTCTAAAGTTATTAGACCTTTAGCTGTTATAGACGTAAAAGGCTACGGAGATGTACCGTCTTTTTTTCCTGTTTTTTCTTTTAATAAATCCCAGCTACGTTATTTTAACTTAACAAGCTCTGAAGTATTACACGCTTTAACGGTGCCGATATGCGCACAGTACTGATAAGCTGAAACAAAACGTGTTTATATTTAGTTCTGTAGTTGACAGTTGTTGTTTTTTTTTGTTTGTTTTTGTTTTTGCCCGCATATATTAAAGTGTCAGACTGACGGTGCTTATGGTTTTGACGTGGGCTACACCTGTGTTCAAGCTTCAGTAAACTTACAGAAAAAGCCTCCGCAGCTTTCTTTGTGTGGAGCGCTACAGTAAGTAGCCTATTCAGGTCAAGAACATAGATTTCATTGTTGCAGAGCATTTACTGTGTTGTTATGTGTGACGTCATCGACCAGTCGACGTCAACTCAACTTTCGTCGCATATTAGTCGTTAAACCCCGAGTATGTACGTCACATTCATGTGAATGCTCAGGACACCTTGGGGAAATTAGACTTTGGTTATCAGGTATGATCAATTTTACACAATGTCTTAGAGGACATGTCCTCTCTAAATCTGGTAGTCAAGCACACGATCATTGGGTGAGGCAATTGTTAATCTGTAAAAAAAAATAATCCCTAAGTGGAGAAAACGTGTTTCTTACTGGGAATGTAACCCTCATGATGAAAATGTGATGACAGTATGCTAATTTATGGGATTTGATGGCAGCATTGTTTTGAACATGTCCGACTCAGACTCAGCTGGCGATAAGTTTTACTTTCACCTCAAGAATTCCCCATGATTAGCTTTGGTTTGTTATGACACTGTGGCAGGGCAAAGTAGCCTATGGCCAGCCACCATAATATATGCATTAATGGCAAAAACTGTTTTATTTTAAAAGTCGAGACCAGTTTTGGTATACAACCACAAGGCCATAGTCCTTGTTTAATCAGAATCAGAGCTGACGCAGATGATGTTTGTGTGGACCAGCTCCAAAAACAAGACTAACGGTTGAAAATTAATAAGGGGACATTGGTAACACTTATTTAGAGTTGATGTCAACTAGAATATCATGTGTGAATAATTCACAGATATCTGACCTGAGTGCAGCATTCATCACAATAAAGGCACAAACACACAGACAAGGTAATTGTTATTTAAATCACTACCTTGCCATAACTCAGTGTGGAAACTTTTGTCCTTTGGTGCCATTATTTTGTCACAGTGGTGACAGCAATGCCATTAGAAAATAACAACAAATCAGAAATATGACTCATCTTGAATATATATATATTGGGCTCTCTGAGAGGAAATTAGGCAGCCTGTCAGTGATGAGAGAAAATAATACGAGAAGGAGGGAGGCAGCATTTTAATTTATTTTGGTATTGTTGCAGACTGTCATCATGAAACATCGTTGTATTTGTGTGCTCACCAAAACCCGTGAATTTACTGCATGTTTTCTCTTCGCCATTCACTTCAGAAAATCTTCGTTAAACAACGTGAGCTTTGTGCCACATGTTGAAAGCATTATTACTATACTTACTGCTGACTGTGATACATTTTCTCAGCTCAGGCTAAGAAAACATTATTGGACACTTACGATACAGCTTTTCAATGTGCTATTGTAATTTTTCTTTCCTGTTATTTAGGGCTTTTAGCTCCTGGTGGCTGCGGGGTTAGCTGAAGTATAATGAGGCAACGGTGTCTTGAACAAACACAATCATGACATTATTATAAGGTCATTGAAATTCTGGTCATTCTTTATCATCAGGGCTTTAGAATAAATAGTGCAAAATTATCATGTCCGTAAGTGAAATGAACGGAATAGATAAACATGTGTCCTCCAAATAATAATTCCCTTCAGACAGGAAATTTGCATTTTTAACATAGACTTGTTTACTTGGGTTTATATATAGATATACAGTGTTTGCTGTTGTGAGCGGTTGTCACCTGTGGCGTTCAGTGTTTTTATTCAGGCCTTGTTGAAGTCTGCAAAATGACTGTTCCTTTAAAACATGTGGATTATTAAATAATGGCAGAGGATATACTTTAGAGCTGAACTCAAGAGAGTAACATGTCCCCTGATTCCCTGGGGCAGTCTGTCTTGGTAGTGGACTTTGTGAATTCACAGCAGGGATTTTGTGCTAAAAAGTGAGAATGTTCTACTTTATTGGGATATATTGCTTTAAGGCTTTATCGCAGGATAAAAATACAGAATAAAATTTGGGGAAATGTGACTTGGCAGTGTTCTCTGAAATGGGAAAATGTAATGTGACACATGGGACCGGTATTAAGTAGATCTCGCCGAGCAACAGAAAGTTGTGACAGTAATTAGTGCAAGTGTGTCCTAATAACTCCCTACGGTTTCTCTGGTCTCTCACCCGCAAAAAAGCAAGTGCGGTTTTAATGGGTTGACACTGCAGATACCAAAAGCGGTGGATGAGTGGACGCTCCCAGAAGTCCGTCAGAAACAGTAAAATAAGCAAGAGTAATGCTTACCAAAAAAAAAAAAAAAAGCACAGGTTCAGAGTGCAAAGTGCAAAGAAAAAGCAGGAATGACAGTTAGGTTAATCAGAAAGTTACCCCTGACATATTACATTAGTTTTACATTCCCTCCCTTTCTGTGTCTGAAGAGTTCAATTCAACATTAGATTCACCGCCTGGAGCTTGGCTTGTGCTCGCTCTTTAGTCACAGATGCATTTTATGTCGGAGATGAGTTTAATGGCAGCATTAAACATCCGTCGCCTCAGGTGCTGAATGCAGATGAGTACACTGTGTCTGTCAGGTGGAAAGAAGCGGTGACAAATGACGGTGATCATTCTCTCTTAGCTGCGGTGCACTGTTGAATTTCACTTGTGCAAGCGTGAAGGCACGCGCTCGAGACATGGATGCCCGCATCACACGCACGCACACAGCCGCTGACACACACATATACTGGGTTGTCCTCATAAATGTGCTCCTTGTTGTCAGTGAAAATTTAATGAGGGAAAAGTTGGCAGCTGGACTTGCTGCCTCTCTTGTCGTGTTTCAGTGTTAAAGTGTCCTTTACTATTATTATTCCTGAGACAATGCAGTCTTTATGTGGCTGATTGACAAGGGTGCAGCCCACCACTCCTCACTGCTGCTAAAGATAATGCACTTGTGTCCCACATAATTTATTTGACTAGCAGTCATTATTCGCCACTTCAAACCCGGACCGAACGTTATATATAAACCCAGATATCTCATGCATATAAGAACGCCTGTGTTTTAGTTGCTCGAGCTGTGTGTGTGTGTCTTGTTTACTGCCTGTGTGAAAGTGCATTCCCGTGTGTGTGTGTCTGTGTGCAGGTATGTGTCAGCGCTCGGAGCCAGCAACCCGGTAATAAAACACTGTGTGAGTGGTAAAATAATGAAAGTCATAAAAAGGCAGATAATTGGCTTTTTCAGGTTGGTGAAATGGATCACTTCTAATGCCGCTGTTGAAAAATGGCTTCTGAGACGAGAAGGGGGTGAGTCAGAAGGATGGAGAGGAGAGTGTAAGTGAGGGAATGACAAAAGATGAGAGAATTACATATTAATAAGGGAAGTGAGGAGGCGAAGTAGATTAAAAAAAAAGGTGAAAAGATGAAAAGCGAGTAGGGAAGAAGAGAGGAAGCAACAGCAGAGGCATAGTAACAAAAAATGTACAACAATACAGAGGAAGGCCCCTGTGAAAACATTGCACTTTAATCCACTTGTTCAATTATAATCACGTCTACATTGACGTAGTCTTGCAGTACCGTTTTCAGCCAGTAGTTGGTGTGATACTACATCTGCTAACAGAGTCTCACATTAACTGTTCAGAGTGTGTGTGCGTGAACGAGAGGGAGTTGTAAAAAAAAAGAGAGAGAGAGAAAGCGTCTGGCTATCAGCTCATGACAGTGAAAAGACAGATGACCCTGAATACAGGAGCGGCCTCCCTGCCTGTACAACATCTATCATCACTGAACAGACTTGTCCTCAACTGTGCTGCGTGCTTCTGTTTGTGTGTATGTGTGGAGTAATTACCTGCACACAAGACTCCTGCTTACCTGGAAAACCAATCAGTCTAGCCTGTAACTTGATTCACTCTGACATTTATGCATGTGTGGGCACAGTGGTTCCAAACATACGGCCCGTGGGCCAAAACCAGGGCGCCAGAGGGGCTCCAATAGGTCCCCTGGGATGCATTTGCAAAGTACATAGAAGACAATAACTGCATTTTTTAAATAAAAGTAATGGTTTCAGTAAGAGCTGCCGACATAATGACCCAGACACTATGACCCAGAACTAAACTGTAGATGGCAGCAATGTGCCAGAGTAGTTTTCTTACATTTATATAAATAGAAATCTTCAAGGTTGCCAAGAACAGCGACAGCTTTGTTTTAATTGTTCTTTCTTCACATCAGCTGTTCTTCAACAGGCATTGAGTTTATTATATTCTGCTGAAATTCTTGAAAGTAGAATTCAAGTCCAAAATATGAAACCAGTCAAGGTGCTAACCCTCAACAAAAAACCTGTTGTCCGCACAGTTCTAAAATATGCAATGAACCTTATTCATTCAGCGTGAGTGTTTTAATTCCTGCAATATTTGCTTGTCGTAACAAAAGCTCTATGAATTCTTATGGTCACGTCGTGCATACTGTGAATGTAAAAAAGAAAATGAGATGTGACCGTTATTTTCCGGTCGTCAAAGTCAAGGATTTTACTTTAAAAGCTGCTACAAATTAGATGCAGATGGATGTAATTCATGGGAGATACTCTGCTGGAATGGAAGCATAATAAAACTTCCACAGAACAGCATGACGAACCGTCCAGAAATTTTTGGTATTCCCATGTTTTTTAAAATTTTGCCTCTCTGACGTTTAACCAGAAATAGTTGACGTCTAGTCCCTCAAAAGAACGAACGCTGTGCATACATGAACCTCCACGCTTATTGTTTTGGCTGAGCAACTGTGTTTGAACCCTTCTCCCACTCAGTTCCCTGTCACTCTGTGGATTTGATGTGCACCACAGAGGTAAAAGAAGAATCCAAACCTGAAACCCCGGTGATAGCTGGAGACAGGGCAAGAGTGTCAGGCTTGAAAAAAAAAAAAAAGACACACATGCAGAAAAACAAAACAACCTTTTGAAGAAAAAAAGCAACTTTGCTTTGGCACTGCGCTGAGCCATTTGACACAGTGCTCGGAGAGAAGAATGAATGATTGATCCTTTGTCATTTAACGCTCAATTCATCCCCCCCGAATAGCAGTGTGTGGGGCAACGGAGAAATAAATGGAGAAAGTTAATTCTATCCAGAGATGCCTGCCAGGAACAAAACGCTACAAACAACAGAGTTTAAGGGGGAAAAGCAGCCGAAGTAACCTGACAGACAACACTCACCTGTCCTCAGAATACAGCAGCCTTACTTGACGTTTGTCTGAGGTGCTCAGCAGAATCCCTGCGGGGACACCGGAGGCTTTGATACAGCATCAGAGTAGTGTTTTGGTTGTCAGGGTGATGGAGGGGGTAAAAAACTGACAAATGGGCAAGGGGTGAGCGCTAGAGATGGAAGACAAGGGTGTCGGCTAAGGGGGATCGGATGAGGGAAGGGCAGCAGAACAAAGGAAGGTAAGAGGGAGGAGAGCAGGGAGAGGGTTAAGGGTTAAAGATGGATGAATAGGCAAAGAGTGAAAAGGAGGGCCAGACAGATAAGGTGAATGAACGATGGTGAATAAGATGAAAGAGGGTTGGGATGGCGAATCAGCGAAGAAGACAGAATGAGGGAGAGATCCAGTCCGACCTTTTCAGCGAGCGGTCTCTGGAATGGTTTATGTTGATCGATATTTTAGTGATATTGTCTTGTTTGCACAAAAAAAAGGAGAATTTGCTGTCTTGACTCTCCACTCCCTGCTACTGTTAATGTGATTTCTCCGAGAGAATGGGACAAAACTCATCTAATTTCCTCTCACCCCCTCTAAATGGCGATCAGTCAAAGTGAGCGCGGCCTCTCGGGGACGAAGCACTCCTCGTTGCTACGTCGGCCTCCGTTTCCCGCCGTCGCTCCCCCTCCTCCTTTTCTTGTTATGCAGACTGTGAGCTCTGAGGTTGTCTGTGTGCTTTTCAGACAGGAGGGTGGTATTTCTCAGCTCACCTTTTGAAAATGTCATAAAAGAGGTGAGAAACACCGTGCGCCCTCATGCACCGCTGTCAAAATATCACAACTTGGCAGAGAAATGTTAATGCGGGAATTTAGTTCACTGAAACACGTTTGACGAGTCTCTCGGTTCATTTGTGCTCATTTGAAAGCTCTATCACGGCCAAGCGAGCCTCATCTCTGTGTTTTTATAGATTGAATGTTGTCAGCGCAGGAAGGACTCATTCTCCCTTTAAGCGTTAACAGAAGGAAAGGTTGAGGTTATTTTCTTTGTTAGCTGACGCTTTTCAATTCCCAGTCACTCTAACCGCCGTCTTCATTAGATTTTCTGTGTTTTTATACTTGCATAACCAGAGTTCAGATCGTTTTGAATACTATATTTCATTGCTGCAACATTGCTCGTGTGTTTAAAGTGTTCTTGAATAATTATTGTTGCCTTAAGAGCCTTCAGATATACCCATGAACAACTGTTAACCTCAGATAAATCATCAATTGTAAGTGTTGTATTAATAACCCACAACAGCAGCTGTGCAGAGATTCATTTTCATTCAGAATCGTGCAAAGCGATTCAAAAGTAAAGCGCTGCGTTTGTTTCCTCTCATAAAATATTACAAAGTCAATTAAAACTCACAAAATCCCGTTGAAACAGATGAAGTCGCGTGATAGAAACAGAGCTTGACCGTTTGTTGTAAGGCCGTTTGTGAGAATACATCACGAGCAGTTAAAAATACGCATCTGTCAGGCTTTCAAGCTGAAAGTGGCCTCCAAGCAATGAATGCCTGTGATGACATCGCTTTTATAGATAACGTCGGTGTTTGTAGTGGTGCGCCTTGAGTTTTGCGTGCACTGCTGAGTCCTGCTCTGGCTCTTTCCTCCATCCTCTGCTGGACTGAATGCTGTGGGCGGTGAGACAAAGAGCAGAGGACAGACACCAGTGACCAAAGACACCGTGCCACAGAAGCCTGTTTGCTGTTTAATGAACTGTTTTTCCAGTTGGGACTGTTAATTAAAGTTCTGCTTCGGTTGACCTGCCTCTGTTGTTACTCTTAATGTGTGTTTGAATCCGAGCCTCCACAGTGGGCCTTAAGGCCTGGTTTCAGAAACACATTAACAGAAACTACACGTTTAGTGCATCTGAGATTGCAAGTTGCAATTAAATGAATACCCCTCGTCTCACCTTTCAAGCTGTGGACTGTATATGAAGATGGACTAACCCTCTCTGACGTCACCAATATGAACCTACATCTGTAGAGTGGCTTTGAGTCTCAATGTGGGTGTCACCTGTCATATTGGCTAGTTCCCGGATAAAATGCGTGGGCAGGACACCTAGGCAGGCTGCTAGGCACTTGAGTAGGAATTCATCGCTTTTAATTATTTGTAAATTTAAACCTGACCTAGCTACACTGGATTTATACCAGAATATGAGTCTGCTAACACGCTCTTTGGCTTCAGGTCAGGTGACACATATGACTACGTCACTCTTTCTCTCTGTCCATCACGGCACAAAGCCCTCCCAAATAATTTTATCGGCTTGGCAGATCATATTCAGTGCCCGTCAGAGTGACTCCAGACCAACTTTCCCTTACAAAACTTTTGTGGGCAGGGGAATTTGAGTCTGGCTTATTTATATAGAAGAATTATAGAAAATTTCATCCCTCTTCCAGTCGTCGTGAATGGAGAAATTGGCTGTAGAGACCAAAACCATGTTGTGTACCAGACCGTAAACATGTTTATTTCTGCTGTAAAGTCGGACGTAATAACACGGGGTCTGTGGGAACTGACTCAGCCTTGGAGGTGTTTGCTTGCTGCAAGGATGAGGCGAGCCGACACAGGGCGAAAAGCAAAGCAAAGGCCGTCTCTAGGACCAGTCTTCAGTATTTTATGTTTGTCCAGTCTGAGCTGCTGTTGAAACATGGCGGTGGAATCACTCTGAGTCACTCTGAGGCAATGAAAACACAACAATACTTATTTTTATCCGATTATACCCCAATGAAAACACAATTATATGAATTCACACGTATTCTGCACACATATTTGCATAAATCCTGGAACTTTAAACAGAGACTGCGTCTTTTTTGGGGGGGATTTCATCTCTTTTCTCTTTTTCATTGTATGCACTTCTCCTGCTGGGAGACGTCCTACGCAAACATATCAACAGTCACACGCGGTTCTTTTTCAGCAGAATAATTGTGGAAATACAAAATACAAAGCACAAGTCCATTAAGAGACAGAGTGTGTTGTCACCTCTTGTGATGGATCTAAATCATCTTAAAACACACTTATTATACAAATGACTGCTCATTAAAGGAATCCGTGGGGGTTCCCGTGTAGCAGCTGCTATGAATTGTGATTGTTGCAGGTTCCCCTTGTGACCTTTACGATTTTTACTACGTGGAAATCTCTCCGCTGTCTAATTTCTCGTCTCCCTTTATATCATTTGAATCCACGGTGTATAATTTAGTAGCATGTATTTCACTTTTATTTTATTTTAGATTCTATGGATCGGAGGTAATAAATATGAGACATTCAATATCCCCTCGTAGGTTTTTAATAAAACTGATAGACTGTGAATAACAGATGTGCGTACTGCGTCTGCTCTCGGTAGGTTTAAACTGCTCCGGAGAAGATATGGTTTGCTGTGTTGTATCAATTGCCACACACTGTCGGGTTATTGTTCAGATGATGTTTGTGCTTTTTTGGTGGGTCACGCATGATTTTACTCTGATTTCTGGGGATATTCAGAAGCAGCTGGCGTCTTCACATTAATACATTATCTACACACCATCAGTAACAAAGACAACGGCGTGATTCCACTGGTGGAAAGCAGTTCACATGATCGCAAGCTCTCAAACGGTCTCATGGCAACGTTAAATTTCTTTATTTCTCTCCTTTTCCCCCGCTCCGCCTCTCCTCCAGGGAACCCAGCCGGCCGACCAGCCTGCTGCCCGCCGACTGGAGCGCAGGGCTGGGTTTAGCGAGGGAAGAAGACCCCTTACCTCCAGGCCTGGAGACCCTGCCGCTCAGACTGATGCAGCAGGACTGCACTGCGGTCAAGACCCTGCTTTTAAGGCTGAGACGGACACTGCAGGAGGTGGGCTGTGCACACAGCACGCAGACACATACTCGTCTAGATAAGTGGTTGTTAGCTATAAGTTATAAATGCGTCAGATTGTTTTGTTTTGAAAACAGTAATTTTAAGGGGTTAGCGGATAATTCCAAGCAATTTCATCTGGAACTACTGCGCGCAGTGTTCCTCTCACAAATGTTTCACTCTCTGTTTTAATCGGCTTTGTTTCAGCTCCATGAAATCTTGTCAAAGTGGTTGCCTTTCTTCCTTTAAAGGGCCTCTTTAATCACTTTGTTTTGTTAATTTAATCAGATTCTACATTTGGAGGAGGAAACTGGGAGGCTTATCCGAGTGTCTGCCATCATATTCTTTATATTCATACAGCCGCAGTGCACACATTAATCTTCCCGTTTCACATTGTAACTACGCACTTCAAATGCTTTAGCCTCCTCAAAGACGGAGTTTTACCCCGGGCTATGGGGCCATCTCAGTGTGATTGTTTGGAACCCAGTAAAATGACATCCCTGCTATTACAGACGTGATTAGCTGTAATGGTCACTTAGTGAAGCACTGACACGTTGCAAGTGTATAAACCAGGCATCCGTACTGACAGCTGCCAGACTGCTCCAGACCAGAATTTAAATTAAATGTAATAATGTTCTTATTTTTCAACTTTTACATTTACATTTTATCAATGTATTTTTTTTTTTAAGAATGCAAACTTGTTGTAAACTTTCTTTGAGTAACTGCAGTTGGCGGAGAGTTAGAATTGAGACAACTAGGCAATAAGCTGCATAATCAACCTCTGAATGTACATTGTAATTTTAAATTATCATCGTCACAGGACTGCTCCTAAAAGTTTGTGAGGGAAACTTCAGCAGAAGTTTTTCTGAAGCTGGGTTTGATCTATTTAATATACATTTTTACATTTTTCTAATATACTTTTCTTTTGGTTTGTTTTACATACCTGGGTGGGATGTTAGAAACACCTTAAACTCAGGAAGTTGAGACGAAAGAACATCCATTAGCTATGTCTGGCGGCTGCTTTTTGCTTATCTACATGGGTCGCTGGCCCTTACCAAATACAAGAATGGTATATGGACCCATGCTCATAAATACGAACACACAAAAAAGACGTATAAAAGGGTCACTAGACCTTCCCTAAAACCCCACCATTAGTATCTCCAAACTAAGATCAAAGCTGGCTGTGAATTACCACGCAGAGAGGCCCGTGTATGGCTATCTCCACATCTCTTTTCAGGCCATCTCTCTGTTTTTCTCCCAGGGCCACCGCGAGAGAGACATGAGACATGAAAATGATGAAATAATAATTTGTAGAGGGAGACACAAACTAAAGTGGTGATGGAGAAACTAAAGGGCGTGCGCGCGAGAGAGAGATAGAGAAGGTACTCGGCAGCACAACATGAATATGAAAGAGGAGTTACTTTGCCCTCTTTGCTTGCTCTGTTGTGTCATTAACTTGCAAATTTTGGTACCTTCCATCGGTAGATAGAATCCATTCTGCAGCTAGGGGAGGGTGACTCTGCATGTCTGGACGCTTTGCATTCTGTTTGCTTGACCTTCTGTTATTGAGCCCGAATGTCCCCTTCTTTTCCCTTCTGTTCCCTTCCTTTCCTTCCCTTTCCCTTCCTTACTATACCTTAACTTACCTTACCTTACCTTAACCTTACCTTACCTTACCTTACCTTACCTTACCTTACCTTACCTTACCTTACCTTACCTTCCTTACTAACCTTACCTTACCTTACCTTACCTTACCTTACCTTACCTTACCTTACCTTACCTTACCTTACCTTACCTTACCTTACCTTACCTTAACTTACCTTAACTTACCTTACCCACTCCTCTTCTCTCTTGTCTCTCAGCTGAAAACTGTCCAGATTCAATTGTTGTTTAATAATTGGACTAATCTTTTGCTTTGACCTCAAAATAAAGGGATGTTGCGTTTCTGGGCTAATGCATATTTCAGTTTCGGCGATTTTAAATACCTCTGTGCAACTTTGCAGCTGTGCATTATGTCATGAAATATTTAAAAAACTAATAAAGTATGTGCGTCTCTGTCAAACAAAGAAAGAGTGTCCAAATGAAGTCACAGAATACTAGTTATCCTCACAGAGACATGACCACAATCAAGCTAATTCATCACTCTTGTCCTTTGTTTATATTGTTTCTGCGTCATGTTTGTGAAACTGGCGTTTTCCGTCAGCTATGAAGCGTCTTAATGGATTCCTCTTTCAGCTGTTTGTCCTTTCGGTTTCAGCATTCCTAAAATGCTGCTGTTTTGTATGTATTAACGTTGCCTGACACAATGAGCCCCATTTATGTCAACTGGTACAACCGTGAAGTCCCATTTCTTAAACTCGCACCCTTTGTGGGCACAAGCGACGCCCGGCCCGACCGACAGACCGACTCCAGCCGCTGAGGCTTGACGTGCGGCTGCGTTTTTTTTCTCGCTGCTTCCACTACATTATTTCAGCAGGTTTTTACAAGGTTGAGCAGTATTTTTAAAAAGTTACTGATTAAAAATTAAACATGTTTTTGTAAAGAGGCAACTAGCCAATGTGCTACCTATTAAGATTTGGAAAAGTTTAGACGGACTCCCCCAACTACATTGTGTGCCCGACTGAACAGAGAACAATAATGAAGAAAAGCTCAGCGGTACCTAAGCGGGTTACTTGCAATTCAAAGTCCTACACAACGTTTGCCAAAGAACTCACTAAATCGCGTGACAGCATTTCAGAACGGTGCTCTCGTCCCATAAAAAGCCAAATGTCAATGAGAGGGAGTGGAAATGAACGCCCCTGGAGTTATTTGAAGGTTTTCATTTCGTGATTTAACCGATGTGTGACTGTGATTAAAGGTGTGCATCAAACTACAGAACCTGCTTTCCTTTCTCAGCCCATTCATCATCTGGAGACGTTTAGCTTCAGAGTAGTGCCAGTCATTAAATCCATGGCTCCCCAGCAGCCAATTGTTAAATCTGAAAGGCTTTTTACTGAACCACATCTAATTGTGGGGACAGTTGTGTGTTAAGGCCTGCGGGACGGGGGTGACCTTAAAGAGAATGTGTATGTGTTAGAGAGAGAAAGAGGTGGATGGCAGTGAGTCCACGCCTGTCTCTCTACATAGGGAAAGGCATTGATCACCGATGACACATTGAGGGCTGCGCGCCATACCGCACCTATAATTCTGATAGGGAGGTATGCTTCTTTAAAAGGTCAGCCAAACCAATAAACCATCAAGTTTATGCTGCACGAAGATATGGGATCTAATGTTTCTCTGAACTTCCTGCAAGTGGGCCAAAAATATGCGCAAACTACCAGCGCAATATGGTCATCTCTCCCGAGCAAAAGAGGGGATGCTCTGAATATAAATCTGCAAAAGGGCAGCAAAGGGCAGGAAGTAGCCCTTATTGGAAATCCAGAGAACATGCATGTAGCTCATACTTCCCTTTGCCTTTACCCTGTCTCGTCATACATCATACAAGCTCTTTATGTGTTCTGTCACGTCCTGACTACGCGGCATTACATCATATCAGCAGTCCTGGCTGAAGACAGCTTTCATCCTCTCCCGCTCTCCCATCTGTCCTATTATACGCCCTCGCAGGTGACATTTAGACCAGCGTCTGACCGGGCGCAGGACCTTGTTTCTGAGCCTTCGTGCGCGTTGGCATCTGACGGCGTGTGCGTGCTTTTTTTTTTTTTTTCACACGATTATATGCATGTTTGGTTTTTAGAACCCCCTCGAGCTGCCCCTGCTCTCCGCCCACTAGACACCTGTGTCGAGGAGCCGTTCCAAATCACGTCCGATAACAGCTGACGTTAAAAAAACACCGAGATTATGTAAGAAG
This sequence comes from Planiliza haematocheilus, assembly GCA_005024645.1. Lineage (NCBI taxonomy): Eukaryota > Metazoa > Chordata > Actinopteri > Mugiliformes > Mugilidae > Planiliza > Planiliza haematocheilus. The sequence goes on along the minus strand of SRSE01001388.1, from coordinate 2,506,009 downwards.
CCTGGGGAAAAGATACAGGTTGCAACATGGAGTTGTACCGATACAGCCCTGTCACGGTCAGCTTTACTTAACCAAGGCTCAAATCTAGATGAAGTGCGTAGATGCAGTAGTTGCCTTTCTCATTTTGTGTAAAACACTGTTGAGATTTAGGACGCTGCAGTGTAAATGATATCATTATTCACTATTGTCACTGAATAATGAGATATATGAGACATATCATCAATATCATCAGTGTCAAACTTCGTCTCGATCTTATTCGTGTCTTTTGTCGTTTGCAGAGCACAGAGACGAGTCCCGCCAGCAGCCTCCAGTCTCTACCCATCAGCCCCTGCAGTGAAAAGTCTCTTCCATTTAAGGTAACCCCAAACTGACCGTTTTGTTCTCTTGTTGCTTTATGTATCCGCAAAACAGACAGCGTGTTTATGCTTTTATGTTCATCCCAGACAGCCACATTATGATTCTGTGGAGTAGCGCTGTTTAAAACGCGTGGTGTAGCTCAGCGTGATTAAAAACCTTCGGCGCCTGCCCAGATTTAAAGCGTTTCAGCAAATATGTGTACATTTTATACACATGCAGAATACACAGCTCTTTTGCTTTTTGGTTACTAAACATCAAACCTTAAACTCACGTGCTCCTCAACTCCACTGAGCCGGCTAGTTCAGTTAAAAGAACACAGCGGTCTGTCTGTGATCAAAAATATAAAGTGGAATCTTCCTTTGATCCGCGTGTCTCCTTCACTTTTACCCTTATCTGAACAATTAACAGCCTTTTCTTCCACACCTGCCTCTAATGAATCATAGAGAGATCAAATGGAAAAAAGAAGCAGAGCAGTGGGACGGGGCAGGTGGGGTGAAGGAGAGGGTAATATAAAGAAAGTAGCAAAAAGAGTGATAACAAGCAAGAGAGGTGGGAATGAATTAAATGAAAAGGGGCCAAAGTGCTTCACTTACCTTGGCAGGCTCCAGACCCCCCCTCTGTCAACCCTTTCCATCAAAGCTGTGCTATCTGGATGAGATTTATTAATCTCTGTAGGGAGCATGTGCGCGAGTGCTCGAGCTCCTGTGTGTGTGTGAGCGTGTGAGCAGGGTTTAAGTTTACCAAGGGAGGGCTTTTGCCAGGCTTTTCCCTGGGATTTAGTTGGGTCACAGTAGAGTTCTTGTTAGAGGAGAGACGAGCAGCAGAGTCCTCAACCTTGTGGTGTTTTTTTTCAGCTGCAATGCACTGCGGTTCCCTTCACAAACTATATCATATAATCCTCTAAAACACAAACTACTGACACGGTGCCAGCAGATATTGCGCACGGCTGTTTATTGAGTGTGCTGCTGTACTACTGTACCTTCAGTACATCCGTGCACCCGGAGGCTATTTTCACCAAGTGCAGCGTACATAATGTTTTGATGGTTGTTGTCACAGTGTCTTAGTGTGTTTGTGAGAGAGGGCGGTTGTTTGTGTAAGTGCGTGCCCCCTTTATTGACCTACATGAAGTATCAGTGGCAGCTGGATGATAAGGAAAAATTAAAAATGTAGGGTGGGACGCAGCATGAAGACAGCAAGTGGCTCAGTCTCTGCCATGAAGAAATGTGCAGATGGACACACAGGAAGGACAGCTTGAAAAGTGGCATCAGAAGTGTTTGATTAGGAAAGACAGGGGAAATCTTTCACGGCCCAGCCTTTAGGCACACTAGTGAAACAGAATGCATTTGTTTAAAATATGTTAGAACTGTTGATTCAACTCTGTTTTCATTTTGGAGGCCCAGGATTTGTAGTTCCCACATCCGTCAATCTGCATAAAATACACCAGCGCATCTGCATCACATTTGACAGGAATTCATTGAACAGAGTCAGGTGCTTGAAAGAATCCTGCAGAGGGCAGTGATACAACCAGTAGCACCAACCTGCCAAAATCCCCCCAAAAAAGAAGACAAAGTGCTGGTACACTGTGGCTGAGCTGCTGAATATTTTGGACCATTAGGTTGAGTTTAGTCTGGTAGTTGGTCGATGGGCAGGGCAGTTTGTGGATTGTAGTTCTATTAAATTGTGTTGTGTTGAACCCCATTTTAGTCAGTGGACTAGGATAAATAACAGAAATACTTGTGTTTAATTAAATCCAGTTCAACAGCACAATAAACTGCATCTTCCAGAATTATCACACAGTTGAATTACCACCTTTCTCGCACTGTTTCAACATAAACTGAACATTATAACTGTGCAACACTGTTATGTTAGCATGCATCCAAAGATCTAACCTGTAACCAGTAGACAATAGCAAAATCTCGAAGTTAAAATTTCTTTTGGCATCTTTGCCTTTATTGGTCCATTACTGGTGAAGAGGTGGAAAACGAGAGGTTAAGGCATGTCATATACTGACCATGAATATTGTAATGTTGTGTCAAGCACTGTAACCACTATGAAGAAGCTGAATATTCTCTCCATCCGTTACAAATCTATGCTCTATTTGTTGACAGTTTTGTGTTACAGTGCATCGATGTCACACTTTAATTGGCTTGAAATGAGCATGCAGTTTCATTCCTATAAATCAGTATAAAAGGATCCTGAACTTTTCATCATCTGAATAGGATCTGACCAGGAGAGAACTTTGGCTTCTCACAGCGAGGGAGACTGAGGGAGTGGCAGCAGCCTAGAGTTTAATATGGGTAAAGAGCAGGGAGGAAGCTGCGAGAGATGGAAGAATGGAGGTTAGCCAGGTAGAGGCAAAGAGAAGTGTGTTTGTTTATACATATATACAGGGGGAGAGACAAAGAAGCGAATGAGTAAGACGGTGGGAGGCAAAGGCTAACCTTTTGACAGAGCTGGAGGCATGGAAATAAACCGAGAGATAGAAAGAGCATGCTGCATGAGTAGAATCTGAATACGGGAGAGTACATTCAGAGAATAGGACGCTGAGAATAGGACACTGTACTGCTTTGAGTGTAAGATAGGCTGAGGAGAGACGGGACGAGCGAGAGAAGTTGCTGGGGGAAAGTGTGACAGCTGTAGTCGAGGCGTACGCGTGCAAAAGGGCCGCATTCACGTTACATAAAGGGGAGAGAGTGAATGCAGGAGTGTGAAAGGTGGAGGTGAGGGAGAGCAAAAATGAAGAAGCAGTTGGAGGGAGAGGGGGGCGGAGGAAGACGGCGAGCGAGGGGAAGAAAAAGAAGAAGAAGAGAAAGAGGGATTGAGGGAGGGGTGAGAAAAAGAGAATTTGTCCTGGCACTCCAGAAAACGACTCGGCGGGTGTAAAAATAATCTACGGTAGCCACCTGAGAGGCTGCAGTGTCACAGTGCGTCCTAGTTTAATTTAGACTCCATGCGTATGACACGATTTTTTTTCCGCCAGATTCTGTCCCAGTTAAAGTACTCTACTGTATTTTAGAAGAAAGTAAAAAAAAAAAAGACTAAATTGAGCTACAGTTGGTGGCAGAGGTGTGTGCCAAGCCCCAGTGTCTTGATTTAAAAAAAAAAAAAAAAAAAAAAAAGCCTGGGACAGCAACTTCTGTTCCTTAATGACGTGACGTTTGTGTTTGTTCACCTTTGTTTCAGCAGACATGAGAAGCCTCTTTTTATAGTGAAACATTTATCATTGTGTCAGATGCTGCATAATTAGAAATTAATAATGGATAAGTCTAATGGCTGTAAGTTTATAATTATAGTCGGTTGCCCACAGTGATGCCACAATAACAGAGGGTTAAAAACATGCATTAGTGCAGGAAAACGGGAAGTTTTTATGGACGCACAAAACTAGCAAACAGGCACGTACGTCGCGGGTTATCGTGACCGCAGACGCCCGTAAACAAAAAGTAATTTTTGTTAAGCTCTATCACGAAATAGACTGCCACTCTTATCTGTCTACTCCTCTCGTTGCCTCTCCTTTCAGATGGCTTTTTTTTCCTCCTCACTTTGTTCCTCTCTGTTGTCGGAGCCTCGCACCAACGACTTGAATGACCAGTTTGTCACGCAAACACGCTCCACACAAGCTGAAGTGCGTGAAAAGTGATTTGATCAGAAGTGTCCTCCGGATGCGGTGTCCCGAACTCTGTGTTCTCTGTTAAATTTCTGTTCACCCGTATCGTCTTTGATATGAGCTGCAGCGAGATAAAATCAAAAAACCCTTTCTTGTGAAATTTGAATAGACCTTATACATCTCAAATGATTCATTACGCTAACATCACAGAAACAGGCTTCAGTCTGGGGTTTGTTGCAGCTCTACAAGTTAGACTCATCTACTGTCTGGTGGAAAAAAAAAAGACATAATTCTCAGGCTAAAAAGTTTTCCATCCTGCCTCCAGGCTATCTCTAAACTAAACAACTCTGTTTCTGAAATAAGAATTCACAGGATCGGTAGATAGGAGGAAAACAGGACTCATAATTTTACATTTTCTAAAAAAATCTCAGAATAAGAAATGAAAGAAAGTGATTTTAGAGGCTGCCTTTATCTTTGGGAATGCACAGTAGTAGATATATGCAGTAATAGTTTCATTACCACAGGACTCAGCTTTGAAAACTGACAGTGAACGGCCCTTAAAACTATCTCGACGGAGCTGTGCAGCTTTAAAAACAGTTTAAGAAGAGTGTTAATTCAGTTAACATTCTTAAGAAATGAATGATTACATTTAAAAATATATCTAAAAAGTCTTGTTAATTGATAGATCCAAGCTACAGTTAAAGCCTTTGCGCTGTTGCCATCTCTTACACTGTTTTCTGGGCTCTTGCCTCTGCAACATTATAGGCAGGTGGCATCTGTCCTGTCTTCTAAACTGCATAAATATTACAGCACCGCTTTGACAGGTAACCTAACAGCTTTCTTGTAGCCAATTAAATAATAAAGACAGGCAACAGGGGTCACAGTTTCTTATAGTACATTCCTGAAGGCATCATACTGTGCACAAGTTTAATTACCTATTTTTTTTAACACTTAGCCTGACACTGAGACTCTCTTGCCCTGCTTGTCCTGTAAGTGCACATGAATGTTATACAATGCCTAGAAAAAAGAGGCACTACCAAGAAAAACAAAGGTCAACACTATAATATTTCATTGAACCGGGTTTAGCTTTAATTGCAGCACGCATTCTTTGTGGCATTGCAATCTCCTTAAATGTTTTCTCTGCTTGATGCATGCCAGTGATTTGACCATCCTCAAACAGACTAAAATCTTTACCACAGCCACAGGATGTGTCTTGGTTGTTTAAGAAATGAGAAGCTACTCATTGCATCAGTTGGGGTTAAATAACTTGTTGCCAGCTGAAAGATAACCACCCATGCAGTAATTATGCAATTGGAGGCTCGTATGTATTAGTTTAGTTAAATCCAGGTGCCGACTTCTTTTTGGCCAGGCAGTGTATTTACAGACATATTGCAGATACAGACGGAAAGCAGATGGATAGAAAGTGATATGGTTGATGAGTTTGTGCATGTGTATTTGTGCATCTTAATCCAGCCATGAATGTAATTAAAAGTTAGGTACCTCACTGTAGATAATCTAAGCAGTGGATTGAGATAACAACACCAAGGACCGAATTAAACTTGGACCTGGGGAACTGTACTCGAGCACTTTTATCCTGAGTTAATTTGTCTTGAGCAGCCTACATTTTGGCACTTCTTCTTCGGAGTCTGTGCTCCTTTCCCATACAAGACAAGCGCGTACACAGACCAAGCATTTGCCAACAGGAAACAGCTTACTGGCATTTTTTATCTTGTAAATATTTTTCCGTGACCATAGCCTTGAAGCAGCACCAACTTCCTCGCCCGTTCGATTGGATTATTGATTAATTTAGAGGCATTTCCATTTCTTAACACTTTTGCCTGCTTATGACATTGTTAAGACTAATATAACTCCGACCAGGTGCAGTAGAAAAATGTTCGATGTTCCAAAACGCTGCCACGCATCAGCTTCTGCCATATTTTGGATCTCTCTCACACGTGGACAAACCTCATGACTCGGCCTCACAGGACTTCCTGTCATGCGAGATCAGTTCTATCCAAGGACTTTATGAATCGATATCAAATCAACTGAATAACAATCTATTTGTATGAGAAAATCTACCTTTTTAAACCCAGCCCTTCTATATATACTGTATATAAAGTGGATCTTCTTTTCTTTCATGGTACCCTTATTTATGTGTTCAAAGGGTTCAGCCCTGGTATAGTAGGACGTCTCATATCCCTGCTATCTTGACTTTCTTGTGATAGTTTCTGAGCTCGGTTTGTGATTTTTGTAATCACACGCCAAACTCTGCATGGGCTGACGTTTGCCCGCAGTACCTGTCTGATTTACTTGGCTTCTCCACCACGAGCAAGAATGGGGTTTCTTTCACATATTCTCAGTGAGATTTCTTGCCTGTTAGTCAGGCTTCTTTGAAAACCAAAGGTGATTGAGCATTTGAAGCAGCCTCCCTCTGGGCTTAAGATCCGTGGATAGTGCTGAGACCCTTTAATAGCAGCTTAAAGCTCATCTTTTCAGATTAGCCTTTATTCTTTCGTGGTGTGTTGTGTGTGTCTGTACCGACGCGGGAAGCAAAACATACAACACACATCTACTCCAACGCAGAAAACAAGTTCAAAGTTCTTATGTGTGATTATGTGTGATTAACAGAAAAACACTATTAATGATAAATCTTCTCTCTCTATTGTTGTATCGTGGCTGGCTGTCCGTCAAAGCAAAGACCAAATGTATAAACGGCACGTTTAATGTATTCAGTGCTTGTAATAATGCTCTCCATATGATTTTTAATTGAGTGTGTTTCTATCTGCTCTGCCTCCCTGACCTTTTCTAGTCAGTCAGAGCCATTAAACAGATTTGATTTCGCCAGCTCACCAGTACAAAGTTTGTTTAATGTCCGATTAATCCCGCGTGTGAATAGAGCTGGTAATGGTCCAGAAGATTCACAAAGAGCGAGTGTGCGTGCTGATGTGAAGCAGCCTGCCTCCTGCACGCTCTACTCAGGCGTCAGCTCTCGTCCAAACCAAACGGAGCACACATCTGACACAGACACGTGTGATCTGGCAGCTCTGTGTCTGCACTGAAAAGGGTCTGGGCACTGTCCAGACCTCGTGCCATTTTAGTATTCTGTGGTCCTGTTAAATGTGAAGTCATCATCATGGCCGTGTGGCATGTGATAGCAGCCTTACGTGAGACTAGAGAACGCTGATTTATACCACTTTAAATCCCTTCAAGCTCTTTAAGTCACAAGCTCTTGAGTTTAAGAAGTACACAGTTAGGCATAGCTTTTGGGGAAATTGATGTATAGAGAGAATAGATTTAATTGTGCTGCTATTATTCACACCCTGGTTTCGAGAAATGTGCAATTTGTCAAACTAATCGAAGAAAAGGGGGTGTCGAGTTAACGGATAAACAACCCTGTGATTTTCTCGATTGCGCGTTCCTCAAAAAAGTTAACAAATTGGATAATTTCTGCTAACAAAGGGAAGGTAATTCATCTCCATGCCCTCTTCAGATGGCTGCTGATTGCAAGCGCAGAGAGGCCTCAGCCGGTATGGAGAGTCACATCTCTTTACAAAAGTGGATGCACTTCAATGATTTTGATCAGATTTGTCCCCACTGAGGCCATTCCAATCACATTAGAAATAATGTCCCACTTTTCCTCCATAGCCTTTTCCATTCAATTCAACCCTGAAAAATTGGTTTGAATACCACCTGATGGGTGACTTAATGCGCTTCGCCGTGCTTCTTTCAGGGAGCAGAGGAAAACTTGGCATTTTTGTGTTATATTTGCCAATGTTTTCCGCGCTTTAGGACTTACGCAGGGCGGCACATGATTAAAAGGCTCAGCAACGGGTGATTGCAGCTGAATGACCACACAGTTGACTACCACCAGTAGACTTTTTTTTTTTCTCCCCCAATTATCACATAGCAAGCCCGATGCCTTGAGTTACACTGTTTCTCTCACAGCGTATAGACCTCTCTTTCTCCCTCTAGCTGTTTATACATCTAAAGTGTTTTTTGACCGTAAAACTAACCCTGTAGGTCAATAAACCTGTTCTGAACATTTAAAACACGACTGCTTTTATGCATCCAGCTTCCCTCTGTCTCTCACACACATACACACACACACACCGGGCACAGAAGGATACCCACTGTGCGTTTGTAGCCAGACAGCTCATTTAGAACAGCCTTCAGTCCTGTTCGGGTGAGATTAATTTTAGAGGCTGACTAATGTTGTAATTGTCACAGCATGTTAGTGATTTTTCAGTCCCATCCAAATCTCATGTTAATCATTTTTGTGTTGTCTGTGTGCGTGCGTTCTAGGTGAAGGGAGAGGAAAAAATCCTTATTATCTATAAATACTGTTATCTCCCCTGTAAAGGCAGGGAGCGTGGTTTGATTCAGAAACACTGGGATTTGTCTTTGTTAATGGTTTGTCGATTCATTGCAGAAAAGGTGACTTTTTTTTTTTTTTTTTCCTGTAGGGACACTGAGCAGGTTTTAGTTTGGTCCTCCTTAAGCATTTTCTTGTGCAAATTAGACCTGTGAAATGAGGGATTCAGAAAACAAATACACTGTAATTAAAAAACTCGTGGCAATTCCGAAACACGCTCACCATCTCCGTAGCTGTCAGTTTAAGGTGGACGGTATTTGCTGGTATGAATGTGAAATAAGACCACAGTTTCAGACAAAGATTTTCAGCTGGTCAAAGAAGATCTGACCCGCCCGACTCCCCTCCCACGCGTTTCAAATGTCAGAATTGTACGGACCTAATTTTCCAAAACCAACAGTCTTACGTTCATACCCACTTCACGCAGTGATTGCTCAGAGTTGAGAAAGTAAGTGGCTTTTGAACCGAACTCTCTTTTTTATTCTAAGCATGACTATTTTCATGAGAAGTGCAACAAGAAGACAAGAGAATGCCGAGCAGAAAAGATTGCCTGAAATCCCCCTTGTTTAAAGATTCATCACGTCTGGTCCCTCGCTATTTTCCACTGTGATTAATATTTTTTTGTCCTTATTTTTCTCACATTTTCTTTCATCTCTTTCTTGTTCTGTCTCTTTTGTAGTTGGCGCCCATTCTTTCACGTACCTCAGCCTTGTTGCTTTGTCTTAGTGCTTAGTATCTGTATGTTCTCATGCATCCATTGTCAAGCTGTTGTGAAAACCTTTTGGTCTCTCATCCAGGTCATGTTATATCAAAAAAATAAAAATAAAATGGTTTTGGTTAGTCTTGAAGATGTTTAACCACTCATCCAAGTGCCGTCTTCAGTTCTAAATGTCTGTTGAGAAGTTATTTCTGAGCCATCAAGCTGATTTTGTCCGCTATTTTATGAAACTTAATCTGGATATTAACAGAAAGTCTGGCTTCTCAGCTTAGTATTAACATAAAGTCTTCTCTGTCCTTCATGATAATACGCTGGCCTTTCGATGGTCATTTCAATCAAGACTCAGCTGAAGCTCTTAGCAGGAGCACACTTGACTGAGAGCTGAATCAGCCTCCCTCCACACTCAACAAGTGTCTTTATCATGCAGCAAACAGAACAGTTTTTGATTCTTTCTAACAGAGCTGACCCGCGACTCACATCTTGGCTTAATCTGAATAACAGACGGTAATGATATATTGTATCTCATGATATAATTGAATCTTTCTTATAATATTCATAGAATCAGCAGCCTGGAAGCCAGCTTGAAGTTCTCCTAATTTTAGTATTTTTTGTCTGTAGTTGTGTTGTTTGAAATTCATTATGACTGGCAAATATCTGCCAGGCCAATCAGATTATTTGACAGAGTCAAAGACATATACATCATCTGAGCACCGTTGAGTCGATTTTGTTTGCAATAAAATGGTCTTGTGACTGATGTAAACCAGATATTGACTGCGAAATAACATTAAATGACAAACAGTTAACGTTGATTAAGGCATTTGTTGCATCACATACACCGGTCAGCCACAACATTAGCACCACTGACAGGAGAAGTGAATAACACTGACCATCTTGTGACAGTGCAATAAAACTTCTGGACCTGGCATTCGTGTAGATGTTACTTAGGCATATACCATCCACCTAGACCAAACCAGGCACCTCCACCCCATAGCAATGGGGACATCACTAGCATGAAAAAATGGTACAAGGTGTTGATCTGGCCTCCGAATTCCCTAGATCCCAAACCAATCAACTGGAACAAACCTGATCCACAGAGGCCCCTAGGACCCAAAGTCTCCCACTAACAACAACTGTTTTGGAGGCACAAAGGAGAACTACACAGTATTAGGAAGGTGGTCATAATGTTATATCTTCTAGGTGCATTTCACTGCTCTGAATCATTGTAGGAGTATCCAGATATACGTTTTTTTTTTTTTCTCTGTATTGGTTCAAACTTGCAACTTCTGAGAATCAATAAGAATTGAGTCCGACAACACTAATCATAACTGTATTACTAGGACATCTTACAGGTATTTTAAGAAGATTTATTGTGCAAAGCTGCAATAATAAATAGAAAAGAAAATACCCACCAAATTTTTTTTTTCTGTCTTCACAACTTGATGCAGAAAGCCCTGCAGGGCATGTATCAAAACTTGTCTCAGCTTAAAGTACTGAATGACAAATTATTAAAACGTACAGCTACTTATTTTGCAGTTGTTGCTGGCAGGTTACACCAGCAGAGGTTAGGTCGGGAAGTTAAATCTGCAAAGTGCAGCCGTTCATTGCCTCACAGCCCCCCACACGCACAGATTTTCAATGAAACATTTTTTCTTCCACATGAAACCTGGGGTGCTTTCTGCTCACGTCCTGTGCCGATTACATTATTACCTTCCTGAATTTTGATGTGACTTCAGTAAAAGTGTCAGGCTAGCGGTCTGCCTTTGCATCAGAGAGGTCATTTAAAGGACGGAGTTGTAGCTGTACGGTTCCCTGTGGTCTCCCTCTGACTCTCTGCGTGTCCTTTAGCTAGATGGCTCCCCACGGTTTCAGACCATCATGCTCAGCCTGAGGCCCTCTCTGTCCTCTCCTCCTCTCTATCACTGTCCCCCTTTCCTCACGTTTCCCCTCCTCATTTTCCTCCCGTTATCTTGCCCCTCTTTTCCTTCTCTCCGCTTTTGTGTCCTTGAAGAGGTAATGACCGTCTGTCCGTCTGTCATTTCCTTCTCTCCATGTTGCTCCTTCCTCAGCCTCTTGTTCCTTTTCTCTCGCTGTCTCTTTTCACCTTTCCTGCTCACCGTGTCGCCCTTTATCCGCATTTGACCACCTGTCTGTTTTAGAATATTTTTCGTGAAAACTGACTTGACTTCCTCTCGGGCCATTGTCTGGAAACTCCCCGTTGGCTGCTGCAGAGTCTAGACAACTAGACAACTGATGATAAAAATGAGGCTGGCAGACACATACTATTTTTTTTACTAAATGAACAGAATTAATTTTAAATAACTGTGCATGACTTTGCAGCAGATAAATAAGACAAGTTAAATTAGGGTTACAGCACAATTATAATCCCTAACAACAACATGTTCTAATCTAAGATGATTTTAGACAATTTATAATTCATTTTCCTTTGCCCCAAGGCTTTTTGCAACATGTTTTGAAAGGTGCCGTGAGAATCAAGTTATTCTTACCCGTATTATTATTCTCTCCGTCTTCTGTCTCTGTGACTCCTCTCTGTCCTGTCTGCAATAATGTCCCCCGACAACACAAGGTCACATTAAAGTGCTGTGTGCTCCGAGGTGCCGCCATAGGACACAAGTTTATCGCGGAGACGTAGCGAGGAGAGGAGATCACAGTCCTGCAGCGTGCGCCACATGACAACTTTATTACACACACACACGCACACAACCAACAAATACGCTCATAAATACACATAAAAACTTGCAAACACACAAACATTTGCTGAAACTGCTGGAGAGTCACACGCGCGCACACACACACACACACACCCGCAGACACCTTGGTAAGTTGTTATCCTCGCTGCCTCTGTGTATTGCTTTTGTGGGAATGTGGTCCTTAGATAAATCACCGCTGTCTGCCATGTCCTGAGTAAATTTTAACGCGGTGTCTTGTTTCTCGTCTTTAGGATCTCAGCAGAGAGGAGACCCTGCTGCAGCAACTGAAGGAGAAAGATGAGCTCATTGTCAGACTCCAGAGTGAACTGGTAAGATCCATTTACTGGACATAAATGGGCCGGGGTGGCCCTGGCTCTAATAGAAATGTTATCTTTTTTCATGATGTCCGACCTCCTCTTTGCACCACGGGTAATATTTTATAAAAATTATTTTAATTGACACTAAAAAATGATGACTTCACTTTGACTTTAGGACATAAAAAGTGATACTCCATTGTAGGGTTAAGTGAAGCTCCTGATTTCCTGATTTTATTCGATGCCAATTCACTAAGTCCACTAACTAAATATTCATTAATTCATTGTCAATGTTTGCAACCTTGCAAACTTTGCCATGTACCCTGAGTTGGCACATCTTGCACATGGCTAGTGCTTTAGTCTTCTCTCACACATCAGCTTTCAAGCCTGATGGTGCATATGTAGCATCTCATTCACGGGTGGACTAATCTCCTTGTGCGGGATTGGGACATTTGTCATGCGAAACCAGTCTAGTGAGACCACCAAGAGATCTATTACTAAAGGAAATAGCATATATTTAAAAAAACAAATTTGAAATCGGACTGAAACTGAATAGGAACATTTATATATATATATATATATATATATATATATATATATATATATATATATATATATATATATATATATATATATATATATTTTAATGCTGCTTGATTGCAGCTGCAGCTTCTGCTTTACCAGTCAGAACACTGCCAGTCCTGTAGATGTTGCTTTAATAACATACTTTTACAGTTGTTTGAAGTGTAAAATAATGCAATAAAGCAACATATTTCCTCTGACTGCAAAGTCTTCATAACTAATTTGAGAAGCAATTTATAGTTTCAGACACAGAGAACAGGAGCGCTTGCTTGTCTATTTTTATCTTCGTCACAGTTTTTCTCGACTATGAAATTAATAATTAAAACAGCCCGACTGTTTAAATTATTTGTTTTAAAGATATAAATTAAAGACTAATTTCTTTTGAAGCTCATATCTACTCCTTCAAAGCATTAGAAAGATTTATAAAAAAAAAAAAAAACATTTCAAAGAACTGGAAAGTGTAACTTTTGTCAAAAGTGGCTCTGTCAGTTTGGCCTTGTTGTTTGAGACTTGACGCTGCAGAGGGCAGAGTGACAGAAGAGACTGACCCCAGGTAGAGAGATGAAATACATGTGAGAACGGTTTCATAACTGGCTTGAGGTCAGAGTACCAATATCACAGAAACCTTAACATCTTTGTTAATTTACACTTGTACGCTTGCTAATGGCAGCTTACTGCAGTACCAGAAATACTAGGTCCCCATACTCTTTCTCGACAAATATGGAACATGCGCACTGTTCCAATGTAGTATAGAGATATAAAGCAGAGTATGTGGCCTAGTTATATTTTGGAAGTGCAATAGACTTTTCTCACCGTAGACATCTTGACTTGTCACAGTAGTGAAAGCACAGGTGTATATTAAGTATGGCTGCATTCCACTTAGGGGATGTTCTGCTTGTACGCATGCTGATTCACTGCCGCGGCTTTACTGGGAGACTAAACGGAACCGAGCCGTCATTATTACACCTGTGCTTTGCCTACTGTGACAAGTCAAGATGTCCGCTGGGAAAAGCTCTGTTGTCGGCTCATCTCTCGAAATGCTCCGCACTGCAAAAATTCTTCATCATTTGTCATCTAAGCGTCTGTAATTTGTCACCTGTTCCATCAAAGTAATGCAATGCAGACATTATGCCAGGCTTCAGCGGAATTATGTGCCAGTGTTACAGCGGTATTGTGAGGGATGCCAGGCCAGCTCACTGACTTGAGTCTCATGTGGCATCTGTTTGTTTGATCACTTCCTGGCACTTGTATCTATTTTTTTTTTTTCCCCCACCGCTCGTTCCTCTCCTCTCTTGTTCTCTGCTTCTCTAACTTCCTGTCAGCAGCACCTGTCCTCTTCTCCTCTGCTCTCTTTCTCAGTGGACTTTCTCGCTGTTGTGTGCAGCTAATGTGGGTTTTATACAGGCTGGCAGGCAGGCAGGCAGGCTGTACATGTAGCGGTAATTTCTCTCTCTGAGATTCATGTTGACAGGCGGTGTAACATATTTTACACTCTTCACAAAAAAAAAAACCTCTTCCACATTATAACTTCGGTATTAATGCTGGGGTAGGCATAAATCTTAAAATGAAAATAAATAAATAAATAAAAATACCCCAAAATACCAGTGTATTTCTTCCTTTTCTATTCTAAGCCTCTCTCATACCACCCAACAAGCTCACCGACATATATATGTACTTCACATTAGCTTGGAAAACAGCCCCGAAGTTTGTAAAATACCAGAAATATCAATATAATATATAATTCGTAAATCACTTGTATGGCAGGACATACACAAATTAGCCACAACATTAAAACCACTGACAACAGAAGTAAAAAACATTGACTGATGTTCTGCTCGGAAATTTTTGGACCTGTCATTCATGTGGATGTTACTTAGACACGTACCACCCACCCAGACCAGAGCAGGCCCCCCCCACCCCATAGCAATGACACTCCTTGACGGCAGCAGCCATCCCCAGCATGAAAAACAGCACAATGTGTTGAGGGTTACAGCACAATTATAATCCCAAGCAGCAATGTGCTCTAATCTAAGATGATTTTAAATTGTTTATAATTCATTTTCTTTTGCCCCAAGGCTTTCTGGAACATGTTTTGAAAGGTGCCGTGAGAATCAAGTTATTTTTACCCGTATTATTATTCTCTCCGTCTTCTGTCTCTGTCATAATGTCCCCCGACAACACAAGGTCACATTAAAAGCCCATGTCCATTCTATGATGAGTCACAACTGTTCTAGAAGCATAAGGAGACCTTCACTATATTAGGAAGGTGGTCGTAATGCTATGCCTGATTGGTGTATTTCAGGTCACATCTCATCTTCTGTACCCGCTTATTCCTGTTAAGGGTCGCGGTGGAAACGCAAGCGTATTTCAGGTATGTTAGGTAGAAAATAATTAAGTTAGAAAGCTCGAAAATATTCATAGTTGGTTAATGATAAGCGAATTTGAGTCTGGAGTAATTCATTATGTCTGACGAAGATCTGCAGGATCATTCATTCATCTGATGGATTTCTCTTATCAGGTGCTTTCATGCTAAATCTAGGAGCGCAGCCACTACAACAAAATTAGATACTATAATTAATAGAAATCTGTCAGCAGCTTAGCTATCCAGGAGATTTTGTTCATTGTTCGTCATTGTCGGAATCTTTTTGACGATTTCTTGGGTGTCTTTGTGGGATAAGCACTTGTTTCCGGCCACAATCAGGAGGAAAGTGCATGAAGTAAGAATAGCAAGGGGTTCCTGCAGGATACTCCACTAATGAACCAGGCTGTCCACCTTCTGAAGGGATGTGAATGCCCATCTGCATTGTAGAAGGTCAGATCCTCTCTTTATAAAGACTTGTGACTGGCCTAAGTCTCCCCTGGGCTCGATTTAATTTTAAAGACTGAAAACATAGAAGGGGCAATAGACTCGATGATTATTAAGGGATTTTGCCCCTCAGAAATATCATCTAATTCAGTCTTTCACAGAGTCAGAAGGTTTTAAACCAGAATTAATTTCACATAACTGTGTGAGGAAATGTGATCAATGCTTGATGGAAAGGGATTAAACACAAACGTCTGTTTCTGAGATTGGAAACAGGAGAGTAGATTAACATCAACAAGATTGCTATTAATGGCAACCTTTGAACACAGAATTAGTGAAGCAGAAGAAGAAGCTTGTGAAGATAAATATTTTGGTGGTCAGACTGATCAGTAGTAACATCACAGCGTGGACATCCAGATGAAGGCAGCAAATAGAGACGGCGCCCCACCCCCTCACCCCTGGAGTCTAGACGCTGGAGGTGGTGGAGCAGATAGGCTGACAGAGACTTCAGATGAGACCCCCTGGACAAGATGTGGAGGAGGATGCCTACATGCAGACAGTCTGAATGAGTCTGTGACTTTGACAGCGTGGGAAAGCGGCAGCGGCAAAGAGAGTAGAGCCACGGAAATGGTTAAAAAGAAACGTGGAGGAAGAGACGCTGGACGTGTGAACAGATCTTCCTCATTGAAGCTTCACACAGTTAAACTAACATCCTTCAATATAGCCTACTGTACAAACATCTAGTAACAACAGCAACATCCTATCCATCTATTAGTACTTTTCAACTCCCTCATTCTGTCCATTAATTCCTAATTAAGGCAAACATTTCTTTTTTTTTTCAACGCAGTTTCTCTCCCTTGAAAACACTATAGATTTTTCGCACAATTATATATCGTCTGGCAGTGTAATTTCTACAAACATCGCTCAAACCAGAGTAAATAGAGCAATTAAGGGGCAATTTTCTGCTGCAAATTTGCTGCACTGAATTTTTGTGGGATGTGTCAGATTTACTCAAAATAAACAACGGGAACAGTTAGTTTATTGTAATAAAGGAACATTTCAGTTGGCAAAGCAGTGGATAACAGTAACAATAGAGGTTTATGCTGCAGTGTTTTTAATGCTTGGGACACATAGGCCATACTTATTGGTAGAATCAAACTATTGTCTCCTCTTTCTTTGTCTCTTTCCCTTTCTGTCATATAGTTTTCCCCACATCACACTAGAGTTGCATGATACCCATGGTACCCACGGTATCCCGCGGTACCATATTGTAACGGTTCTTACTATACTAGGAATTTTACACGACGGTACTACCGTGGATTATAATAGTACCGGTACCAGTTTCCACTACAGCCAGCGCTACTCTCCTCCCGGCTTTTCTGTGTAGTTATTGATAAGCCGCCTACTACATGACCATATCTTTCCTGCAGCCACATCCTAGCCTTATTTCAGCGTGCACAATATGCTCTGGAACATGGGCTTCATCATATTTATGAAGTTCGACAGTTTTGGGCGGCTTCAGTTCTGCGTCTGCACATTGGGCGCACGCTTGCCTGTGTGCGAGACGGTCTAAAAGGGAAACCTTGCCGTCTGCTGCAAAGTTAAAGTGCAGCATTTGAAGGAAAGGGCAGCTCATAGCCAGTACTCTCCTCGCTCTGGCCCTGTCTGTAAATCTGCCAGTGAGAACCTATTAATTATCTCCTAGAAGGACCTGCTAGCTGGCTGGCCATCACTAGCTGTCACTTTTTATGAGTTTTCTCCTCTCACTCCTGGTGCATTTTGTTGAAGGGCCGTGCTCCAATTGCAACATTTAGCTGCAAAAAGCCTCCCTTGCTTTGCATATATAGTCTACGGCTTGATTGATGAAAACAGATTTTTAACTCAATGTGTCGGCTCGCCAATGCCTCGAAGAAGACAGTATATATTCGGGTTTAGGGCTATAGCATAAATTACCGTACTTTCATTCACCTTACCGCTAACCCGTCCTTACACTATGTCCTAATTTGGTTGATTAATTTTAATCAAGGTTAATGAATTTCTCAATATTTCATAGCCGCTGCAACTTCCAACCCACCAGCAGTGTAAGGGCGTGCATGTCAGAATGATTAGCGACGTCGTCATAAAACGCTCCCGGTGGAAGCAGCACTGCGTTCTTCTCGTGCAGTGCACTTGCAAGCCGCCTTTTCAAAATAATCACAGGGAAGTAACACGGGAGCAGGCTGTTTCCTGGTCAAGGTAAAAGTGGTGCATTTTGAAGGAAGGGGCAATGCCTTTCTCTCTACACCTCCATCTGTAAATCTGTCAAGGGAAATCTATTAATTTTCTCCTAGAAGGACCTTTCTATCGGGCTAGCCAACACTGGCTGTCACTTTTTATGAATTCTTCTCTACTGGTACAGTTTGCAGAGGGTCCCTGCTCCAATATTTGGCTGAAGAAAAGTTCCCCTGCAATTCAGCCCAGTTTTATGACCTCTTGGATTTCCAAAAGAGGCAGCCAAAAGAAGGAGCTGGTTGAGGCAGCTTGGAGGTTATTTTTTTTTTTAGCTAGCTAAGCATGGAAGCCAGCTGTAAGTGTTGTGAGCAGAGGCAAGGCAGAAGTCTGTTGGGAGAGTAGTTGCTCTCATTTATTTCTATTTGATCTTGTATTTTATTTTATTTATTTATTTTTTGAGATTCTGGAGATATTTGACCACACTGATGGCGTGTTTGTCCTGTGTGCAGGAGAGTGCCAAAGCTGCCCTGAAGATGAAAGACTGCCAAATGACTGACCGCACAACACAGACGGAACACATGGGGCCAGAGGTGAGATACTCACAGACAACACACACACACACACACACTGTGTGTCAGACTCAAACACACAAACAGTGCACTGTGCCTGCATTCATAGACAGTTGACTCCTTAAATGAGTTACAGTGTTTGCAAAAATGTGCTATAAAA
This sequence comes from Planiliza haematocheilus, assembly GCA_005024645.1. Taxonomy (NCBI): domain Eukaryota; kingdom Metazoa; phylum Chordata; class Actinopteri; order Mugiliformes; family Mugilidae; genus Planiliza; species Planiliza haematocheilus. Next base: position 2,487,614 of record SRSE01001388.1, on the reverse strand, counting down.
AACTTCCAGCTAATTTCTTCTACTTCTTTTTCTAGCATTTTCTTGAGCTACGGCAACCATCTCCACATTTCCTATCTTTTTGTTCCTTTTACTGTCTTTTCACACTGAGCTAAAACTTAAATCTTGTTGTTTTTTTTCTAAAGATGCTTTGCTGCAGTCATGTTACAGTACACTATTTGCTCCTCCCCTTCTTCCTCCAATTCCCTCATTCTCAGAGAGAGATCTCTGTGCTCCATCCTACCTGCCTGCCGAGCGCCCTCAGCTGACATGGCCTCTTTGGCTTCACTAGGGGCTGACATTATGGGAACGCAGCAGACTTAATGGATGACTGTCTAAATATGGCTGCCTGTAACGGAAACAGGAGCAGAGTTTCGGGGTCGGTTTCTTTCTCTCTCTTTAAAAAAACACTTTGCTCATCTCCTCTATTGCTACCTTTAATCCTGCTGTGAATAAAGTTGCCAAGAAGCGTTGTTAAAAAAAGGGAGGCTTTGCCATTGCGTGAGCGAGTGGGTGCACGCCAACACCGACTTACTCACACACAGAATCACACACGAAACACAGCATTTGACTTTACTCGCATAATCACAGGAGCAAAATCTGTGCATCATTTGAACACAGCGGCAGCTACTTCCACAGGTTCTGTAGAATTGTGTATCACTTAGTTCTTCTGTGATTTGTTTCTTTTTTAGCACATGCCAATCACAGTGAGAGGGAGAATGAGAGAACAGTTGTAAGCGCACTCGAGAAAGCTCGTTCCGTCAGTCATGGCTTCAAAGAGCAGTCAGTTTCTGCTGCTGTGTGTCCAGAGGGGTGCGGCAACTCACAGGTGCATATTATATGTTAGAGCCTGATACACCTTTAAGTTTCTTCATGAAAAAAATAATGCATTTTCTACTGAAAGCTTTGCAGTGGAGTATAGACTCCACAGGAGACTCGTGCGTGGACTCTGTCAAGTCAAATATTGCAGGTAAATTAACTGTTAGGATTTTGCTTTGTTGCATAAAGTAGCTTTGCCAGAATTTACTTTATAATCTTGAAGATGATGTAGAAAAACTGACCACCTTAAAGTGAGTTGAATGGATAGATCACTATCCAGGTAACACTCTTAATCTTTGTTGGATATCGAACTGTTTTGGGTTGCGCATTTAATTCTTGGAAAAGTGTAAAATACACGTGAAACGGACAAGCACATGGACATAAAACCGAAAAAGCACAGCTCTAGTTGCACTTTACACGATGCTCCCTTGACCAGTTCCACGCAGGCGTGCTGTGGACAGCCAGAAATGCAGTGGATCTTGACATCGAAATTGCAGTGTAGTGGAAGATCGCTAATGACACTCCCCCTGCTTTGTTTCCTCTATGATACACAGTGAGTCATGAAAACAGGTGCTGGAGAGGCGAAGACCTTACTTTGCCTCAGAAGGATGCCACTTTCCTGCTGCATCTGTACGCACAGCCCCGAATCCTATAATTTCACCACACCTGCTATCATTCTCCTATGGTTTGATTCTTTTTGCACATCTCTTCCTTTCTTCAGTCAGCTTTCTTACACATGGGCACAAAATAACTTACCGCATGTCTGCTCTGCTCTACTTTCCATTTCTGGCTAATGCATTTCTCACAATGAAGCCTGAAGTGACCACTTGTAATCGTGTGTTTGTTGGTGTTTCAGGCTAAAGAAAGGAGTATGTGCAATGCAGATTTTCGTGTGTACACATGTGTTTGCCACTGCCTGTGTGTGTGCCTATGTGTGTTTGTTTAGTGAAGTAGCCATTAGTCCAAGCGTCAAACAGCAGAGTCCATAAAATGCTGTGTCACAGTATCTCCAGTCAAATAGCTTACATTTGTGCCTCTGACTGTATAATTCACTTATTAATGTGCTTGTTTTATGTGTTTTCGTGCCCTGTGTGGCAAGATTTGCACATCAGCCTGGCCGCGCCATTAGCTGTCATCCAGGTTTGACTAAAGGTCCAGTGAAAGAACGGACTGAATGTTGAGAGGTGAAATATTTCTAAGTTGTTTGAGACCCTTAGCTCTGGTATTTTCTTTTCCCGACACTGTGATTGACTTTAATTAATTTAATTAAAACTAATTTCAGACAATCATCTTGATTTGCTCGCCAGGGCCACCAGGTAGCGGAAAAAAAGATGCTCCGTCGTTGTTCCTACAGTACAGCGCATACAAGGAGGGATTTAATCTCTAAAGATTCGCTCAATTATATCACATCTCTGAGGTGGAGTGCGTTCATTAATTGGCACATAATCATTTGAATTCCAGAAGTGTCAGTAAGTGTCTCATCTGCTCCGCAGGTGGAAAACGGTGATGAGTAGGACAATAGTCACATATCCGTTTCACACGCTCATCGCTGTGTTGGAGGTATTGTCATTTTCCCAAACCGCTTTAATTTCATCATGTCTGGAACATAGTAACCTTATCTACCTAATGCAGTTCGTCCAGCTTACTGAGGCACATGGATATTATGAGACCATTACCTATAGAGTCCTCCATATGCTCACACTCCTTGAGTAGATGGACTGTTAATTAGAGGAGCAGCTGGTTGCCCGCTAGCAAGCTACGCTAGCAGCACAGGTGACTTAACTCAGCAGTAGCTTACAGCATGTATGGCCTGATTTCCATCCCCCCCACACACACACACACACACGCTCCTCTCCTTCTCCCATGTTTGCATGCATGTGTGTATGAAACAGAGGGCACACTGTGTTTGTGTGTGTGTGTTCATGTATGTTTGTGAGCTGTGTGCGAAACGCTGCGGCATTGAGCGAGCCTATATAGGTTAGCCACCCCAGTGCATCGGGGACAGTTGGCTAGCAACAAAAAGTGTGTCTACAAGTGGGGCAGCTATTTCTACTGCTTCTGCCTCTTCACAGGGTCGACCATCTCACTCTTCCTCCCTCTCCTGCTGCTACCTCACTCTCCCTCTTTTCTGGGACGTCCTCTTACTTTTCCTCAGTATGTCGTCCTCCTTATGTTCCACCTGCTTTTGTTCGCTGATCCTGGAAGGGCAGAAGTTGGCTGTCAAGTGTCCTCTGCTCTCCTCCGCTTTCTCCTCTCCTCTCCTCTCCTCTCCTCTCCTCTCCTCTCCTCTCCTCTCCTCTCCTCTCCTCTCCTCTCCTCTCTTCTCTCCTTACCAAGGTTTCCAGGACTCCAGGAATTCATCAGGGATCCTCCTGCCCTGGTTTCCCTCCATCGGACACTCTGTCCTAGGGACGCCTCCTGCCCCCCACACTCTGTGAAAAGTTGTATTTCTATGGGACACCGTTCCTCTTTCATTCTACTTCAGCAGGGCTGCATCATGTGTCATTGAGTTTTAGGAAGGTCAAGAAAAGGAGAAACTTACTTGAATTGCTTTAGTGCACGCCTTGCTCCTCGTGGATCGGGTTCTCTGCATAAATCTCAAATCCAGTGAACTTATGTTGTTATTTTTTATCGCTAGAGATTTGTCAAAGCCGCAATGAGTAGCTGGCGATTTGTCATTAATCATGCACCCTATACTCTCCAGCCCTCCTTATTCCTTTTCCTGATTTATGTAGGTAATCCAGTTTAATGAGCAATATCGTTGAAAAAAACAGTGAGACCACTCAATCTAGCAGATGTCAGTTTAGTCCTCGTGACCGTCTTCATCTGTAAAAGAAGGCCCACCTGATTTTAGCTTCGGTATGCAGGCAGATCTTTGGATTGAATCAGTGAGAATGATGAAAGAAGCGCAACCTTAACAGCTGAATAGATGCACTATAAAGCTTTGTGAATGTGCCCTATGTCTATCAGCAGAAACAATAAGTTGCCACCCCTGGTTCCTTTATGTAGCGCACAGCTGCATTAAACAGTAAGTGTTGGAAGGTTATTTTATAATTGTGTGGGTCACACACTAAAAGGGCTTTTAGGCAGACTGTGTGCCCAGCAGTGGCACTACAAATGGTATCCTCGGACCTTGTCAAATGGGCCACTGAGAAACTCCCAGATATCCACCTGAAGCTGACAAGTGGTAGTGTAGTGTGAGCCTAACACAAATTGATGTGTGTGGACCGACCCCGTTTATTCAATTCTGCACGTAAAGATTTCTCTTTCTGTGAGCGCGCCAGTGCAGAGTTGGCAAGTAAGGTGAAGGGGGAACTGAGAAAGAGTATGAAAAGAGGGGAGGAGGTTATTGAGGAAAAAAGCACGGAGCTATTTTATGTCCTGCAGAGTCTCACAGAGCTGAAGGTATGGTGGCTGTTTGAAAGGTTTTTTTTTTTTCTTCGAGGGGATTGAATCGATTGAGATTGCTTTCTTTCACCAAGCTAATTTCATGGGCATTCTTAAAAGGAACGTTTTAAGGGAGGAGGGGGGGATCAAAAGCTCTCGATGGTTAGCTTGCTCTTGTTCCCTTTCTCACTCTGTCGTCCTCAGTCTCTTCATCTGTCATTTTCTATTCTCAGACTCGCAACTTCTTCTTTTTTTTTTCTTTTTCTTTCTCCTGTTCTCCCCTTGCTTCCGACTCTCCTCATCGCCGCTCTGAAAAGAAGCTCCTGAGGAGAGGAGCGGAAGGATATTGCGGGGCGTTTATTGTCTGTTTGTGGGCTGTTACAATTGAATAGAGAGACGTTTAAGTACATCATGCAGATTCATCCATCTTTGTCTCTCATTCTGTTTTTCTATTGCAAAAGAACTGCAACTATTGAAAAGTGAATTCTTGCGCTGGCCTATAGAAATGGCAAAATTAAAATAAAAAGTCAGGTTAGAGCGTGTTATTGTTTGTATATTTCCCATTTCTTTCTCCTTCCCGACAAGCCACTAATATAAAGCGTATCATGAAGTTAAGAATCAAACCAAATCATTTGGCATGCATATACAAGGAATTCAAATCCAAATGAGCACACTTGGAGCAGTTTTGGGAATGGGGCTAGCAACCTCATGGTCCGAAAGCTGCTTCTGTAATCACTGGTCCACAACCACTTATGAGATTAGTAAGTAAGCAATTGTTGTTATTCAAAGTACGTACAATCAGTTTGTATGGGGATGCATACACTAATGTATATAACTGGTACATCAGTTTTACTTTTACTTTTATGTGGCATCCCTAGATGCATTTCCAACCAGTCCTTGTACAAAACAGCAGATTTGTCAGTTTCTATGGTTTCAGAGATGGCTCACGGCTGTGGCAGATAAATATTTAGATATAATTAGATAACCAGAAGCCCCTGACGGCTGATGTCAACGCGGGGCAATAAAAAAAAAGCAGAAATAAATATTCAGATGTGTCCCTGTGTGATGTCGTTGAGATGTAAATCTCTAAGCAAAAGGCGAGTTTATTCCGCCGACACCTCCTCCCCGTGGGGGTCAACCTCAGAGAACACAAATTTATCAAGAAGCCCTGCACATATAGACTTGGATTCGTATTTAAAATGGAGCGTGTCCAACCTCGCTCGTCATTTCTTTCAGCTGATGCAGCCGTCTCTGTGGCGTGGGTGCGTCTTTCTGGTTGTGTCATCATTAAGAGATGCGCTGCAGCAGGTCCAGTTAAATTTTTTTTTTGCCAATTGTCATGGGTAATACAGCCACGACTTGCACAAAAACATGTCTTCAGAGTTTGGGTTCTGTCCTTTTAGCTCTCGATCATAGTCCTTTAGCTGCCTACCGAAATGTTCCCAGTCAGTAGCAGTAATGTGTCTGACTAACTCGTATCACTATTCAGCTTTGTGAAAATGATTGTCCCACCGCTTGAACCAACCGAAAGAAAACAATCATTGATTCTTTTTCTTTTCCTTTTTGTCCTGGACGTGTATATTTTTGTCCACAGTCATTGATCCAGGGACTGCGTGGAGGGAAAAGACGCCTTCGGGCTAGCATTCCCCAACTCATGTTTCCTTATTACTGCTGTTTATGGCGGTGACACGGGTCACGTTCAGCGGACCGCCTGTCGAGAGGTCGCTGCTAATGAATGCTGCTGGCTGGTCTTGGTGTATCTTCCCGGCCATGGGAACCCTGAATCAATATGCTGCGCTGAGATAGAGCACATGAATCTGCGTCATCAGTGCTCTCCACGTCTGTGCCACTTTAAGACGGAGGATGTAGGGTCCAGTGCTGATTGTGACTATGTAGGTCTTCAACTCCTATTCCTGTAAACTAGATCATTTTGTACAGCCTAGTCCTTACTGACTAATGGTGCTGTTAGGACGGATAGGAATAAGAAAAGGAAGACAGAGGGAAAGAGGAGCAGCATGAGAGATGCACTTTTCTGCCCTACTTAGAGTTTTTATACATTCTTTATTTCCACCTGACTTCTTGTCCTTCCACCTTTTATCCCTTTATGTCTAAATGTTATGATTTCCCTAATCCCTCTATTCTTCTTCTTTTTGTTCCACACCATAAAAACGCCGCCCTTGCTTTTCCTTTCCCTTACTTGTGGCACATATTCATCTACTTTCTTTTCTCTGATCTCTTTTTCTATCTTCATATTCATATTATATATTCTCCTTTCTTTGCCAGTGCCCCTTACCACCTTTCCCTCTTTCCCGTCCTCTTCTCCTCCCTTTTCTTGCCGTCCTTATTGCTTTTAGCTTCCCTTTTTTTTTTGCTTTCTCTTCCTCTGTTTTCCTTCTTTCCCTCCATCACCATCATGTCGTTTGCAGGGTTCTCATCCATCCCGTGATATCTCCTTTCGCTCTGCCTTCGCTCATTCCCATCTATATGATCAGCCTTTCACCTGTGCACCACTGTGTTCACATTCCCTCATTTCCTTTATTACCGTTACTCTTTCACCCTGCCTTGGCCCTCCCTGTCACTGCTCATCCTGTATTACAGTTCCTCTCCAGCCCTTGTTAACCCTCTCCTCTCATCTCCTCTCCTCTTCCGAGATTTCGCCGAAGTGATAGAGAGCGTGTGTGGCGTGTCATCTCACTGAAAGCCGTGCGACGGCGCTTCTTTCCGTGGTTATGAAGTGTACTGCATTGTGCGCACACTGTGTCTTTCCAGCGTTTGTATCATTTATATTTAAACTGCATTGTCACATAAACAGCTTGCTTGCTTTTGTCTTTGTGTGCTGCCACCCTTCAGAAGCTGCACTGCATTGAAATTTGTCATTTATCTTAATCGTAAAGGCATTAATATAATATCCCTTTACCAGTGTCATACAAAGTCTTTTAGCTAAGTTGCGCCAACGTGTTTATTATACCGTATAATTTCACTTGATGATGCTGTGAAATGCTGAAAAAAAGGAGCAAAAGAACTATTTTAGATCATCCATAATAACACATTACTCACGCCGCCAAAGGCCCGTTTAGCAGGCGAAAATACTGTTAACACATGATTATGTAACGATGGTTTTACCACTACAAAGCGTCCACTCATTTATGTCGTCCACTTGCAGCTCCTGACCAGAGCCTCGTATTAAGGCTAAAGGGCCTGTAATACTGCTGGAGCATTTATATGCAATCAGCTTAGAAAATACATTGGACCCGCCGAAGTAAATTACTACTATTAGAGCACCGTGATAACGGATGATCATTTAAATGTAATTTTATATGGAAACTGTTATCATAAAAGTGGATGCAGCGTTGAGACATTTTCCCAGACATTTTGTATCAGAGTTTAGGAACAAGAGGAGAATAAAGCCCGCTGGGTCAACATAAACATCGATAACGTAGGAAGAAGATACAATGGAATATGCAGTTGGGCACTGTGCCTACATGTTTGCCCAAAAAACTGCGTCCTTGTCTCAGGGCTTCTGAGCACATTGTTGTGGAACTGCTGTAACATTTGTAGTTTTTGGCGAGCGCATCTGTGTGTGTGGGTACACGAAGAACAACCCTGTGTGGGAACATGAAGAGCAAACCACCGGTATTTATAAACCCTGTACTTTGCCGTGGTGTCACCCACTTGATCTATTTTCCCTTCCGCTCATCGAAGCCAGTGTCACTGATGCAAAGCGCCGTTCACGGTTCATCAGCACTACAGATAAAAGGCGAGTTTGTATCCAGTGCATGTTCATCCTGGGTCTTTTTTATAGGTGAATCGCTTTGCGTCATTGACTTAATTTGTTCACTTGGACCTGTTTGCAGTCTACCTGTACTCTAGATGGTCTGTCACAAAATATAAGCTTTTCTTTCTCTACTGATCTAACAAAAAAAATCCTCCTTTTCTCCACCCCCCTCTCTTTTTAATTGGTTGCTATCCATTTCATCGTGTTTTTATTTTTCCAGGGCACCAAGGCGCATGGGAGCGCCACTTTTTCATCAAGGAGACAACTGAGTGAGTGTCTCTGTTCTGCTATCACCTGACTGGACGTGACTGTGTCTTGTAGTGGTCTACCTTTATGTAGTAGATTGGAGAACAGGGGGTCTTGGTACTAAGGCTTGATTATTCTTCACGGCTCTCGGTTGATTAAACTCCGATCTGCGATTGTTTCACTTCACAAGTCAGCTGATGTGGCGCATATGCCGTTCCTGCTCCGCAATCAGACCGGATTTTCATTTCTAAGAGCCTCAGGTGTCATTTAATTTTTCACACTTTAATATTTTTTTATTGTCTAAGTGGAATATACTTATAAGATTTGCTGATGTAAAATGTGATGAGAGAAGCGATCAAAAAGACAAGTTATATCATCAGACGCTTCATTTCTGATTCACATTAAATAGATAAAGAGACGCCGGTTATGTGAAGTGAAATCATTGTGGATCCTGTAATAACAAGAGCCTGCTTTAAGCATAAATCAAGTCCTGGTATGGCGACCTTGTGTTTGTTGAATGCCACCTGCACTGCCTTTTCCTGTAATGTAGACAGGAATGCTGCCTATTGTACCTCTCCGAGCTAACCCTACCCAAAGGGATTGAGACCCCCAACCCTCTTTTTTTTGGTTTAAGTCAGTATAAAACAGCAGCTCTGTCTGCTGAAAGTTGCTGCAAAAGTCAATGTAATATTTTCTGTGTTTTATGTCAGAGGGGAAGAGAATCTCTGGTCAGGCATAAGAGAGCAGTACAGGTAATTTCTCTTCTATTACAATGCGACGGTGCACATAATTTCTGTTACAGGCCCGTGATCTTGACAAATGTACAGTACATTCCACCTTTGTGCACTCGCAGGACATTTATGATCAGATTTTACTCCATTTGAAGAATCAAAGTGTGTATATATCCCAACGCATTACTATTTAAATTATATGACATTATTTGCACTGTGTAGTGCTACAAAGAAGAATGGTACGTGACCCCTTAACAACCGCACCGTGTTTCAAGTGGTCGCTATCGTAGATTGTTGATATATGGGCTATTGGTGATTCAAAAAAATAAAAAATAAAATGAGTATTTACTACCACCGTTTACGGCATGCGCATGTGCAGAAGACCAGCATGCTAGTTTGTTTTGAAGCGGAGTGGCGAGTTGTGGCGCACCATGTCTGCTGTGTGGAAGTATTTTAAAGTATGTGAGGAGAACGATGCAGTCGCAAACTGTCAAATTTGCAAAGTTGGAATATCGAGGGGTGGTAAGGACAAAGCGTCGTTTAATACCACAAACTTAATTCGGCACTTAAAAAACAAACACAGAGTATTGGATCGGGACTCGGTATCGGCAGATACTCAAAAGTCAAAGGACTCGGACTCGGATCGGGGGCAAAAAACCCTGATCGGAGCATCCCTAGTTTCAAGTAGTCTCTATCGTTGCAAAGTTACAATTTTTTTCAGGTCAGTTATATTCATATAGTGACACTTTACAACTCACTATAGGCATCTATCAACTGTCCTGAAAGGGTTAAAAAGCATTCCATCTTACAATACCATGTATTGTAATTTTACAGCAAACTAACGGAAATTATATCAGGGGGAAGATTGGATGAAAGGTTTCCAAGTGAAACACTGCACAGAAAATATTATGTTGCAGGGGAGTAGAGGAATTTCCCAAAGCGGAAAATGCCTCATGGGAGGAAAACTAAACTGAGTATACTTTTTTAAATGTCGAATCCCTTCCTACCTTTACTGCACTGTACTGGAATGTAGTCGAGCATGCTTTAGGATTCAGAACACCAACATGTGAATGCAGTGTCCCGGCCTTCCTCCTCCTGTTCATGTATGACCTCTAACCCTGCCTGTCATTGCACTATGAACTGCAGCAACCCCGACTGTCACCACACAGTGGCTTTTTACTGACCTGCGTGACCCGTGCCCTTATCCAGACAAGATCCCCACCCCACCCCAACCCGCCCCGCACACCTAGTCACACTCACATTACATAACACACACACACACGCATTCATATACACATCATAAAACAGGTGCACACAAAGACCAAAGTCTTCAGTCAAAAAGGACACGTCTAATGTTAACTATGAACTATAAAGAGTCTATTTTGGAGGTGTGTGCACACACGCATGTGCTTTTGAGGGAAATAACGTCTATTTTTGAAGGTTAAGTCTTAAAGAGGCAGTAAGAGCCGTTAGAGTGGCATTTGGTGGCTTCATTTATGCAAGGGCACCTACGCACTTCCTCGCCTAGGTATGAGTGTATTCTTATTTGTCTGTATATGTGTGTGTGTGCGCGGCCGAGTTATTTTTACACAACATCCAGATTCGCTGCAAGAAATGTCTCATCATTTTGCTGTTGTGTGTGTCTGTGTCTGTGTGTGTGTGTTTTGGGATCCTTTTTGCTCATTAGACTCCTCAAGGACTGACAGTAATGCTGTGCTGTTGAAATTATTAGTCACTTCTGGACCTGTTGCAGGCTAAACAATGTTATTGAGCTAAACCTCGTTTATTTAGCAAGGTGAAACCACGGGGCATCCTCTGCCACCGAGCGCCAGAGCCAGGAAGACCTTCTTAACCTTCCACGAGATGCATGTGACAAAAAAGACAAACCGTATACCTTGTATGCCGATGAGAATAACTTTGACTTCTTTGAAAGTTTCAAACCTTTGACATTCTCTCCTCCCTGATACACCGTCATTTGGTATATGTTTTGAGGCCACGTTTGCCCCCTTCAGGCTCCACGAAATTAGAAAATTTGAAATGTCATCCTCCAGACAGATAGCAATATGGCACTGAGTGATAAACCTGTCGGCATCCTGAAGCTGCAGATGATGTCACAGACAGCGCAGTCTTAAAACCCCGACTAAAGCCGTAAACCATGACATTAGGATGAAGTGTTTTGCAGAACCCCATAAAGGCTCGCCACAAGAGTGTCCTGGTGGATCAGGGCTTGTGCGAGTTCATTTGAATTGTAAATACACTCACTCCTTGTGATGAAGTACCCTGTAAAACATGCATCTGCATTCGCTGGGCAGCTAGCAGTGTTATTACATGTGTTAATATATGGTATATGTCTGTGGTACAGGTGCTCCACTGATAGATGGATAAATAAATAGCGGGAAGGGATAGCAGGTGGAGAGAGTTAAAAAGAGATGTATTGTGTGTTCGCGTGTGTATTTGTGTGTGGGGGTATTCAAGCCTGCCCAGTGGCAGTCGTGCCGAGATGAAAGATTCTTTTTTTTCCACTCAGGTGGAGGTTGCACGTTGGGGGAAGTGTTGTGTGTGTGTTTCGCACATGTTTGCAAAAGCTGTCCTGGGGTTGAAAGAGGGCAAGAATGATTCCCTCTTATGAGTGCTTCGGTGTCTGAGCATGCATATGTGGCTGGATCGCACCTTTGATCCTCTATTTTGGGGACCCATTGTGATTCCCTTGCCGCCTGCCTCAGACAGGCAGACGAGAAAGTACAGGTGTGTGGGTGCGTTTTTTTTCGGATGTGGATTCCAGCTGGAGACAGATATTGTCAAGGTAAGACTGGATACATCCTACTGGCCCCTGCCATCTGCAGGTGGTGCTTTTCAGAGGAGACTGAAGCCAAATCCTCCCCCAGCAGCAGCCACACTCCCCTGCCATTCAAGAACCACAGAAGTGGGAGCTGTGCACTTGTGGGTGTGTGTATGTTTCTGCTGGCGCATGCATGAGGCTATCGCCGATGCTGGCTAGCTGCCAGAGCACTTATCTAACTGTGATCCACATTGCCTCTCACTGTGACTCCTAATTATAGACAGAGGCACTCAAACAGACACGTATACACACAGTTTCTACACGCTCTCCTGTGTACCATTCACGCTAATGAGGCACTCTCCCCGAGGAAGTACCCGCACTCCTCTCCCCCTCTTGATAGGGGCCACCAGGACCACCTCCTCTGGCAGCCTTCCTCCCAGTCTTGTACTCGGAGAGAAAGTTATACTCATGCATATGTACAGACAGACAGAGCATCCAGGGGAGCCACGACTAGTTATGTAGAAGCAGGAATGTAAGGGAGGGAAAGAAAAAAAAAGGCGATGGCGAGAGCCGAAGAAATGCAGCGAGAAATGCAGCAAAATAAAAAAGAGGAGGGGATGAAAGCGAGCTGCCACGGGGAGCGGAGGAGATGAGAGGGAGACGGACTGCCAAGACGTGAAAAAGCCAACAGATAGAGATCATGTTGAGGGAATAGATGGCCGGGGACTTGGAATTGGAATGGCTTGTGAGAGGAGCGGTGAAGGAGGAGAAGAGATGGAGAATATTTGTTCTGTTTACTTATTGAAATCCAGGATGCACCATCACAATCCCCTCACAGTCCCACAGGCTTTCAGTGCATCCCTCTATCTTTATGTCACCCTCCCTCTCCTTGTTTCCTCATTTATCTCTCTCGCTCTCTGTTTCCTTTCGTCTCTTATTGTCCTCCGCCTCTCTCTGTCATATTAATGGCACTCCGCCAAATGCTTAAATTCTCCAGGATTGGTCTCAGGTTGCATTAGCATTTCATTTACATCACCTAGCCATATGTTGTAGTCAATAAAAATATCCCTTCACATAATGCTGAATGACTAACTGCTTTACGCCCGAATCAGGATTTTGTTTAGGTGAAGGCAACCTGGCTTTTCGTGTCTGAGCATTAAGAAGCTATTTACAGCGTCCCTGCACACCTTCCTGAATGCAAGTGACAACAATACACCGCATTTAAGTTGCTTTATGTGGCCCTTAAATCTTGATGAAACATTCCCAGGCGATCCATAAGTAGCTTTCTTACATGCCTTTACTCCGCCGTCTTCCTCTGTCCTCTAAATAACTTTATCAAGGTTCCGCCTCTGCCACTTCTCGTGTACGTAACGCTGACAGAAGAGAACAAAGCAAACAGGACAAAACAGGACAGGACAGAAGGGACTGTGGTGGCTACCGCTGCGTCCCTCTCATCCCGGCTAACCCGACCTAGCCCTAGGGGCAGTGCAGGGGGCTGTCAGCAGAAGGTGTGTGTGTGTGTAGGGTGGGTTTGCACATCTTAAGAAAGAAGAACAGAGAAAGTGAGAGTGTGCATGTGTTTGTGTGGGAGTCTATGATCTGTGCCCCCTTGTATGGCTGTCTCCCCCACGGGCAGGGCATAACGACACAGGGAGGCGGGCACCTAACTGGGCGCAGATGGCAACGACAGACAGACAGGGACGGTGGTGTCATAAACACGTTAATAAATAATTATCTGAACAATGACACCCGGTACACCGGAGTAAGTGGGAGAGGGACAGAAGGACAGCCGGGGAGTCGGAGGCGGGAAAGGAGCAGCACAAAGAAAATGAAAAGACGGCTATTTGAGAAGGCCGGGGGAAAGAGTGACAGAGAGGGCGAGGTAACGAGACAGGATGGGAGGTTGTGAGGGAGGCAGGGGGATAGAGGAAGTTAAGAAAACGAGGAGAAGCTGTCAAGTTACGGACAAATAAAAACTTGCAAAAGAAACTGTGGGAAAATGAAATGTGTGAGCTTCAGCTGTTGATATTTCACCACCGTGTTTGAAAAATGTAAAACTAAACAGAGCTGGTGAATCTAGAGCACAGATCTTAGTAAGTTTGAGTACCGCATTTTAGAAGCTACTACTGCAGAGGCACAGTCTCTTTTAATTTTGCATCCGTTGCTCCTTTAAAGGAATTACGCTTGGAAACAAAATGGAGAGATCAAAAGACCAAAGTGTTCAACTATGAAAAGGAGGCAAAATATTGAAAGAGCAGAGGGAAGGTACTCGACTTCAGATAAAAAGAGGCGCAAGATACGAAGTTGCCGAGATACTAGAGAGGATAAAGATGAAGCGGTATGGAAATTGAGGGAAACATGACAGAGAAACAAGCACGTCTGCTGCCGTCCATTGAAACGACCGGTGGAACACAGATGAAAGCAAGATCTATTCAGTGACAAGTGGTGAAGGTGGACAAAGCGTCCAGTGTGCGCCACAGCGTGCGTGTGATGCTGCACAAGTGTGTGTCGTGTGCTGACCTATGACTGCTCTTATCTGTGATGAATGAAGAGAAGCTCTCGCTGCCTCTTGGCTCCACTACCTGTCCTTCTCAAACGCTTTCTTACCCTCTGTCCCTCTTTTTTTTCCTCCCTCGCCTGTTTTGCTCTCCACCTGTTCTGTTTCCCCTCTTTGTTACTGTCTCTCTCCCCCTGTTCCTCCCAGTATCCAACCACAGATCTGCGCTCACATGTTAATATATTTGAGTATCAGGTTAACATAATTAGAGAGCCAGAGTTTGACTGCAGCAGGCGTGTGTGCATGTGTGAACTCCTGCTGGCTCTCATCCCCTTTAGATATGTTCTGAAAGGTCGAGGCCAGATTAACATTTTAACTCGGGTGTCAAGAGGCATGCCTCTTTTTCCTTCCTTAACTTCGTTAGTTCTAGCTCATTCTGAGTTTTTTTTTTCCTTTAGCTACAGCAGGTCATGTTCACATACACTGATCAGGCATAACTCGATGACCACCTTCCTAAAACTGTGTTGAGTGCATCCGTATTCACAGCACTTCACTTTTTCCACATTTTGTTATGTTTCCAGCCTTATTCCATAATGGATTATATTATTTTTTAAAGGTCTCCATCATCCATAAATGGAAAAAGTTTGTAATCACCCGGCCTCTTCCTAGAGCTGGCCCGCTGTCTAAACTGAGTGATTATGTGAGAAGGGTCTTAGTGAGGATTGGTGACCAAGAACCCGATGGTCACTCTGTCAGAGCTCCAGCATTCCTCTGTGGCGAGAGAAGAGCCTTCCAGAAGGACAACCATGTCTGCAGCAATCCACTTCTTAGTAAAAGGCCACATGGCAGCTCGCCTGGAGTTTGCCAAAAGGCACCTGAAGGACTCTCAGGCCGTGAGATACGAAATTCTCTGGTCAAAGAACTCTTTGCAGTGAATACCAGGTGTCATGTTTGGAGGAAAGCATGGTTTTGGCAGCATCTGTAGGGAGGTGAATGTCGGCTACAGCGTTGGGTGTGCCAAGGCTCTGGGCTGTCGCCGTAGCTGTGGCATCAAATTAATCAGTAACATTCACACTAATGTTGGGTCCAAAGGTTTCCAGCAGAACATTGTATTATCACAAGATGGTCAATATTTACGTCTCCTGTCAGTGGTCCTAATGTTATGCCTGATCAGTGTATAGTGTTTCCTCGTCCTGATGATCATCACAGGGTTGCAGTGGGTTATGCTGCCTTCTGTGCAACCTTTCACGCCTGATACTGGGAAATTCAAGCTGTGTTGGCCTTCTGATTGGTCTGGTGACCACCAGTCAGAGAGCTCCTACTCTGTTCCGACTTCCTAGTTTCAGTGCTAATGAGGTCTACTGGTTCTTAACATTTCTTTATGTGAATAGGCCCTCGGATGGCTACTGTTTGTCTGAGCAAGCAACTGTAACATTGACTTGATACAGGTAAGGAGCCCTCTGGTTAGTGGTCAGCAGACCAATCAGAAAGCCAACGAAGGGTACAAAATCATTGTACTTTTAGAAATAAGCCTTCTACCAGTTCCAACGGTAAATGCCAAGTGGCTTTCTTGAGCACTCGTGTTTTTACATGAGGGTGCAGTTTCAACCCATCATGGAGCCTGTTATTTTGGTCATATTCATATTTGTTAGCAGGAGTAGGATGCAAAAATAGAACGGGATATGGAGAAATTGAAATCCATCACATGGTACTGAACCAAAAAACAACATAATTTCAATTGAAAATGGTGTGTGAGGCAGAAAGGAAGCACAGTTTGACTTTTCTCCCAGAAAAGAATAATGGCAGGGGATATACTTGCGCAGGCAGGAAGAAACTGGGCGTCCCAGGTGAGGTGAGAATTACTCTCTTTCAAGTGATATAATCTTGTCTGACAAAAACCTGTGCTTCTGAGTATCAAGCATTTTAAAATAAAGAGAAAAGATTGTAGCATTCCCCCGCGTGTAGGACAGCGCCCGCAGCCTTTTTGGCTTCACATTTGCAGTGGATTCCAACACCAACACAGGTTTCACAAGTTTCACAGGTAGCAAAATGTCCATGGAAACAACTCCCACTGATACTGCTACTACTCCACTGTTCATCTCTGGGCTCTGACTGTGCCAAACACTCTGAAAACTGTCTAAATTTAGGGTATTTCTTACAAATGTGGTTAGATGCTTATATTTGTTGTTGGCGTCCAACGTGTGAACAGGTATGTGTTTCCAACCATCATTTAAAGTGAAACGCTCCTCAACTATATTTTAAACCCCGCAGATATCTGTGTGTTTTGGCATGATAGCTACTTTTAATCTTAGATCTTTATGCCATTTTTGATGATAGCATAACCTAACACTAGTACTTACCAGACTGTGGGCTGCTGTGCCTTAAAGAACTCACCACCTATAGATAGAGTGCGAGGCCATTTTCAGAAATGCTAAACTGGGCTGGCATCTCTGCTCGTCATCCCCCCGTGCTGGACTTTGATCCTCCTCTCATCTGTCTCCATTCTCCATCGTCTCTTTTCCAGACCTCCTACTGTCTTGGCATCCTCAGGTGCTGCTCCTTTTTCTGTCTCTCTCTTTTGCTCTCTCCTCCTGTCTTAGCACTCTCGTCTGATGACACCGTTTTCTCATCCCTTCTCCTTTTATTGCAGATGCCTATTTCATGTATGTTTGTGTAGGAAATACAATGAGTGCATAGATTTGTGTTTGAGTATTGTTGGATTTTATGTGCATGTATATGGATGTTTGAAAAAGTTGTTAGGATCCTGATTATCCCTCCATCAAAACACTTTATGATAGCTCTCTCTCAGCAATAAGAGAAAAACTTAAAAAGTCAATACACACGAGACAGATATCAGTCATTGAGTTCAGTTTATTCATTTGTTTGTGTGTTTGCACACGTCTCCTCATATTGTTTCCACCCAAATGCATCTCTGTTCTCCACAGTGTGCCTCCCCTAGTGTACATTCATCCTTGTGCTTGTATTCATTTGTGTGTATTCCATGCTCATGTCCCACCGCACTCATCTCACTGCGCCATCTTTTTTGTGTCTTGTGTTTTTCTATTTGTACATGTCTACCTCCATTTGTCCGGAAACAGTAAGCAGCACGGTATGACGGAGGAATTCAACAGGTACGGGTGTCTGATGCGGGTCACGCTACAATCCTGGGCCTGAAAATTGCTTTCTCCCAATACAATTTATTTCTTTTTTTTTTTTTATTGTTTTCCAGCTATATATTCAATATTTTATAGCAGATCTGTTGTGAAGGGCGCCATCATAGAAATAAGACATGAAATCTATATGAATCGCCCCCCTTTTTTTTTTATCCTTCCATTATTTTTTGTAATTGATTGATTTAATCTGGCAGTGTGTGGACTATGTAATGGTCTATTCGCCCTCTAGGCAGGGATAAGCTCACAACTGGCCCAGGTTTGTGTGTGCCATCTGCCATCTATCCATTATTTATCTTGCCGTTCATTGCTTAGCCTGTTTCTCTCTCCAATCAAGACAGCTGAACATTTGATTTACCTTCGTTATGGTAAATGTGACCTCATGGGTGTATTCCAAAGCACTCTAATTCTGTGTAGGTCTCAGTGCTCTCAAGTGGCTCTCTTATCCCTGCCAAGTCTCGCCTCCTCCTCCGCTCCCAAAGATGGAAATCAAATTCCATCTGTATAGTCTGACGGCATGTGTGAGAATGCACAAAAAGAGGGGCATAGAAAAAAAGGAGAAGACAGTGATTGACTGCAGCAAGACAGCCACTTCAGACTGCCGAGACGCTGTTTTCAGTATTCATTGACCTGAGCGTTGCTTTAACTGGGTAGTTTCTAAGTGCAACGCAATAACAGATGCAGCTGTTTTAATTTCAGACAATGATTCCTGGTCTGACAAGCCATTTGAAAAGTCTGTTTTTCTCGCTTAAAAGATTTACAGGAAGATTTATTATCTCAGACAACAGCTTCATCACCGATCTCTCATAATGCCAAGTGGGAATGATAATTTGATAATCCAATTATGTGGAGTTTAAAATAATATTCTGCATTCATCATTTCCTTTTCATTTCAAATCAGCATTTATTATTTATTGTACACGATTCTCTTTAGACTTATAGAAAATCAATCCATGTGATTTGCATGCCCTAACTACCTGTCTGCTAGTAATTCATGCTACAGGTTGGCCGCTTTGAGTGATGGGAGGTGATTTGCATTGCTGTGATTGCATTGCTCCGTCGGTAGAGTTGGGTGTCAGGACTCATCTCGAGTCAAATGTGTCACTTAATCAAAATCTAAATCAGCTGCCGAGGCGCACTTTACTCACACTTATTTGATTATGCCCGAACGCACAAATTAATCTAAAGGAATATGTTTTGTTCCTGCGGAAGTGGACAGAGGTGTCTTTGTTTTCGGGGCCACTGTGACTCTGCTATTATGTCGTCTGTTGTTTCGCCTCTGTTTGTAATGGAAATCACACTGTTAGCAGAGGTGGAATTTAAAAGGTCATTGTGTTTTGTACAAATGAACAAAAAAAACACCGGCAGTAACTTCATCTATCAAATGGTTGCCTTTGCTCAGGATTTGCATTCAGTAGATTTTTAGCCATTTCTTATGTTTTCATGAACTGAATGAGAAAGAAATCAAGCTGAGGTAGATAATAGTGTTCTCTCATCTTCTGGTAACGCTTTATAATAACCACACACTATAAAGCACTAGTAAAGTCTTAGTAGATACTTCATTTATCATTTATTAAGCATCTCTCCTACATTAACAGACAGTTTATAATGTTTATAAATGCATTAACTTCATAAGCGTCTCTATAAGATGTTTAATAATTGGATTTTCATACACTTACTAATGTTTATCATTTATGCATTACATATTAAAGTGTTTGCAATCCAGTTATTTAGGAGTCATCAGTGGTTCATAAGATCATTTAGAAAGTGTAACTATTGTTAAACTATAAATAAACATATAATTATAACTATAATTAATAAATTATAATTAATAACGTATACACAGTAATCCAGAAAATACAGTCAGTAAAACCACATACTATTAGCAATGGTTTGTACATGTGTAAATAATAAGACATTTGTATGTAAGCCCTGTTCTCACGGGACTAGTTTTACCTGGGGACCTCCGGTAATTTGTAATAATTGCGGAGGTCGTCTGTGATCTTAATCCTGTGTGAATCGGCCACATCCGTAATTTGTAAAGTTAAAATTACACCGCAAATTACCTGGCCTATTTCTCATAACACAGAGGTCCTGTGATAATACTAATCCAGTGCAAATTGGCATCTGTGCAAGGACTCTCTGATTTGGGCTGCGTTTATACTTTTTCAAGAGTTTTACTCGCGACATTTTCTTGCCTCTTGTCACTTGAGACTTATGAAGGATGTGCTATAAATCAAAGTTTGGACAGATGTTTGGACGCAAAGTCGAGACCTGTTCACCCGCTTCTATGGATGAAATCATTAAATCAAGCATTAATGTGTTCATCGGTAAAGGTGGGGCTGGTTTAAATACTGCCAGGCCGTTTGTGGTTTCTTCCTCGGGATCAGTGGTCTCATCAAATCATGTTGCGTTTTTAGAATTTGCATTAGAATTTGCAAAGTAACTAAAACGTTAGAAGTGTAAATTGTCTTCTGACAAGCAGTGGATTGAGGCTGAAAGTAGCAGGGATGCGCCACGTGAAACACAGACGTGGGGGCGGAATTTCTGAATCACATGACATCCCCAGGTAAAAGTAATCCCATGTGAAAAGGGCACAATTATTAAATATGTTATAGAAATGCTTATGAATTAAGAACATAGGCTTTATAACTTCTTTTATAAAAACTGCTTACTAATGTCTCTTAATGTAGGAGTTTATAAATGATTTTTACTAATGTTTCATAGTGAGGGTTTATTATTAAGAGTGAAACTAGTTTAGTTCTTAAATTGTCAGGAAAAAGCTGGGCAAATGATTTAATGAACAGAGAGCATGGAGGGCTGTTTGGAGCAGCATTGTCCTGTCTCTCATGGGAATATTTCTCCTCTGAGAGGAAGTCCTTGTAGCTCAGTTTTTCTCCAGCGTGTTTTATCTTGATAGAAGTTAACACTTTTCTCTGCCCCTTTCTAATGATGTGGCATGTTTTTCCATGCCTGATGATTACATAAAAGATGTGTCGCTGACTGAATATGACAAACATAAACAACGGAACAATGTGCAGCACCAAGCTCAGAAACAATGGCAGTCAGCTTTGAGACAGCAACAAAGCCAGTGAGTCGCTCTTTGAGATTAAACCGGGGGCCTTCTTTTCTCTGGTTTTGAACTAGAGCGGATCAGAGGGAGATAAAAACTCAAGGCACCCCAGCATCAAGGTGAGAGTGCGGAGGTCCTCAAAGTCCCCTGACTCTGCACCTTCTCCTGGCCCTTCTTCTCAGTTCATCAGTTCATCAGTCGATTGATTCGCTGTGGCGCGTGAAGATTTACTGCAGCGTGTTTTAGAAATTTGACTGATCGGGAGTTTCATTTGACAGCACACGAAGATGCATATTAAAAGTGTGGATGTGTGCTGTCATGCTGCGGCATCTGTGTGTGTGTGTCTTGTGCTAACAAGCTTCTGTGTAATTGCTCGTGTGTATTGGCGTCCATATCTGAGAAGAGAACAGCTGGTATGTCTCAGCAAGTGGCGATCTCGAGGGGAAAAGACACGAGCTTGTCCTTAGAGCACAACAGGAAGCTACTTAAACTCTCCTTGAAACTAACCAAGCACTTCCTTTTGCTACAGCACACTTTCCTGCGCGAGAAAGAGTCACGCTGTGCTTCATTCTTCAGGTGTACACTTAGTTTGCTGGCAAAATCCCATTCAGGACTCGAGTAGTTTAGCTGTGCAGCTAAATTCATTTCCTGTTGTCTTTTATTTGTGTCTAGCTTATCCAAATGCTTTGGTAACACTCAGTAACAGTGGGATGGTGATGCACTGCAATATGTTCTGGCTAGTGGCACAACATGCACAGTTGCATGTTAAATATTATGTTTGTGGAGGCTTTCTCTCCCCCTCTTGCTTTTGTGCACGCTTGCTCATTCCTTCATTACCATGGGAGACCAGGTCTTTATTAATGAAGGGACATCTGTTTCATTAAAGCAGAAAGATGCCTGGGAGAAGGAGGGAAGGAAGGGGTCTGAAGAGGAGCACACACAGTGAGCCAGAATGAGAGAGGGCCAGACAGAGAGAGATGTTTAGTGGTTGCAGGGGGTTTGAGGCTGAGTGAGTGGAAATAAAAGGGAAAATGAAAGAGAAATGGGACTGGGGGTAAAAAAAAAAAAACATTACAAAGAGATGTCAGACCTCAAGGCCACAGTGTTCTCATTAAGACTGATAGAGTGCCTCAGCTCCATACATTCACATATACAAACCACATCACATCTATCATCATAAAAAAAGCCACAACAAACACATATTTCCACACAGACACAAGACTGTGAGCTAGAATAAAATTGTAAAGTACTTAACTTATCATAATAACAGATAACAGATTTGTGAGAAAGGCTGGGCCTAAATTAGAGGTCATGGTTTAATAATAATAATGTTTAATGGTTAACCTGTTTTTAATACATAAATGTCAAATAATATTTGAGGTTCTTAATCACAAAGAACAGTTAAAGCAACAGGGCGTGTAAGGACTTAGAACAAGGTGTAAGTATGGAACCATTTTGGTCATATGATTGCATCTTAGCCAGAGTCTATTGGTGGGTGGTTTGAAAAGGAAAATATTCTAGTAAGAAATATATCCCTAGCCTCGAAGACAGGCCGACTTCAGCCACCAACAAAACATTTGAGGGGAAAAGTTGGTCCAGAGTCAGTCCTTAGGGAACATCTAAATAAATAAAGCTGTAAAAGTAAATATGATTCATTTCAGGTGTGAGACTTTAATGCGTTAATGAGATTAATTAATTACAAAAAAGATATGGCATTCAAAAAAATGAACGTATTTAATCATTTGCATTCCAAACAACACGGAACATTTGTCAGTGCAAGATTTCCTGGTGCACCGATTACACTGACGCACACGTCAGAGCTCGTCTAACCGCTACCAAAATTGAGGAATCGGATGAAAGTATGTTGGTATGGCTGATGGAAGGAAAATCATTTCAAAAAAACGACCTGATGGAAGCCTTGATAAAAGCGTGCTTTTGAAATCGCCATCTTCCCAGACATTAAAAGAGCTTGAGTTTACTATATTCATGTCTGTGTCTACTATTTGATTCACTAAAATCCATTAAAATTAAAAAAATATTGCTTGTTGGGCAAATATTGTTATGCGATTAAAATGCGATTAATCTCGATTAATTAATTCCAAAGCCTTTTAGATAATTATTTGTGATCGAGTCCCGCCCTGATAATTTATTTTATTTATTCAAGCCTATATGATTTCATAACCTAGAAGAGCTCCCATCATAAATATATGACTGCACAGAGAGCACAGTGGATTTTTAATGTCCTCCTAAGGATTTCATCATCTCCTTGCGATGTCTATAAGGCATCAAGTGAGAGAAAAACAATACCTCAAATTACCAGTTTGGTATTCTTGTGCTCCACAGAGGTTCATCATAAGTAGTGTGGCACCACTTCAGCCCCATACATCTGTCACATGACTGTAATGACTGCATAATAAGGGTTTAATACGTTAAAAGATTAGGAGACTGAATGACTGTCATTCTTGCTGTAATCACATTCTGCATTAATTTACTCTAATTATGACTACAGGTTGGAGTATGTTTAATCAAAGTGTTTATTCTCATTTAGCATTATTATATAATTGCTTTTAACAGAGCAGATCAGATGTACAGTCGCCTCCTCGACTTGTGATATCTAATACGCATTTGCTGTAGCACATTTATTGGTCACGAAAATACCAACATGCCATGATGCTCTGGCACATAATCGTGTCTTCTTTTTAAGAAATTAGGTTTAGTTGCAGCGTTATTGGCTGTTATTTGTACGGCTTTTGTGCAAAACAGACACGAGAAAAAGAGGAACAGAACAATTTAATGATCACAATTAACGGCACCTATTGAACTGTGTGAAGACGGCCAATTTGTTCCTGTAAAGTTGCAGTGAACTATGACACCCATTGTAGCTCCAGAGCCGATGGCCTCCACTGGCTGCCTGTAGGCGTGTCACGTTTGCAGATAGTCCTTTATAGGATGAAATAAAATGGAAGTGGGCATTCACAACACAGGTTCAGCAATGTCCTTAAAATGGAAAGAATAAAACCGATTAGTTTAGAGAGCATTTACACTGTTAAACAACAGCGGTGTAGAACAAAGTGGAAGCGAAAGGGCTAGCAGTGAAAGAGGGAAAGTTAAATTGCACTTCATTTGAACCTCAAACAGAGGATTTAAGGCCGTAGTGTCATGCACAGTAGGAAAGGAGTAAAAAACACAACAACAGAAAGAATAGAAAGTGTAGTGTTACAGCGTGGAAGTTCGTTAACAGAGAAAACAAAGGAAATGAACAGAGAACGAAAGAAATGCTGAAGTAAAATAAAAGCGCGGTTCAGTGTTGAGGTCGGCCATGGCAGCAGAGGCATTGCACACATGTGCACCCTCAATAGCCAAGGTCAGATAGAGTCACAGTAGGATCACAAGGTCCCTGCAGAGGGCCAGGTTATAACTGACAACTATAATTAGGCTAATTAGCGCAACAAAACCATCATCACAGTGGGTAATGACCTGGGCAGGCCAGCGAGGGTGATGGATGGATGAGAGAGTGAGAGAGAAGCAGGTACGCAAAGAGTATTAATTAGGGTAAGGCTAAAGGGAATGATGGATGGATTATTGAGAGCAGGAGAGAGAGATAGGCATTTATGAGGTGGGTCATTAGGAAAGAGGGCTGTGAGACAAAGACTGGTCAGCTGTTAGTGCCTGTGACAGGTCCAGGTGCTTTTATTTATTTCCTAGTTTAGTTTTAATCGCTACACGGTTATTGTTTTTTTCTTCTGCGGAGTCTCCCAAGGTTCTGGGTAAGTGTTCAGAATCAAAGTGCCTCTTGGCTTTGACTTGTAAATAATGACGTGATGTTGAAAGATCTTCTTGCTGCTTGATACACTACAAAGTTAAACTGATTAGTCAGTTTATTAGTCAGCTATTAATTCATGAGCAAATGACAACAAAGGCATATGTGTTTAGATTCAGTCGGCAGTGACTATATAGTAGAATACACTGAGCAGGCATAACATTATGACCACCTTCCTAATATAGTGCAGGTCTCCCTTGTGCCTTCAAAACAGTTGTGACTCATCAGAGAATAGACAAATATTGTTAGTGGGGGCCTTTGGGTCCTGTAGGTTGAGGGGAGGGGCCTCTGTGGATCAGACTTGCTCTAGTGCTTCCCACGGATACTTAAACTGTTTGGGATCTAGGGAATTTGGAGGCCAGGTCAACACCTTGTGCTGTTTTTCATGTTTTTTGAGTTGTTCCTAAACCATTTTTGTGCATGTGTCTGTGTCAGGCTGCATCCTGGAAGTTTCCCAGCAGAACATTGAACTGTCAAATTAGGGCTGAAGTGACAGGTTAATATTCTCTAAACCAAATATTGGTGTTGGGCTGAAAATGTCAACAGTCAAGACATTAATCGTTGTTTTAATGAAGCAAAAAAAGCAAAGTAGTCTGTATATAGTCTTTCTTTACATGAAATATATATAGTGTATAATCACTATCCACGGTAACTCCTCATGCCCGTCAACGGAGTGACTCAACTAGCCTCATACTCGCCCACACACTCAGCCACTCGCCCACAGCCTCACTTCATATGGAATTAAATGTGTTAGAAGCAAAAGACATGAAAGGATGTGACATGTGACTGAAAGACTGTGACACGCACACACACACACACACACACACAGGGGAGAAGAGATGAGGGAATAAAAAGAATTGTGAAGTAGAGTGAGAGAGCGGGAGATGGAAAGAAGTGAGAAGTTTTAACGCCGGATTACGCACAGCGCATTGGTTAATAAATGATCAGGTGCAGCGGGAAGCACCAGCCGACCTTTATATGTAAAGGCGTATGTACTGCATGTAGTCTGAGATCCCTTCATAGGGTGCAGTTGATCTGTCTGACTGTATTTTGTTCTAGATGGGATGTGATGGTTCAAAAATGTTGTCGCAAAGGAAAGAAGAAGATGGTATAATATAAAAACATTATGCCTTCTTTAGATAAAATAGAAAAAAAAAAGTTAAAAAAGTAAATTACTCCTAACAGGCAGTTGCTCCAGTTATAAATGTTGCAGCTGCTTTGCATCTCTCGCTGAAAATGCAACATGAGGTCTGTTAGTAATTCTCTCTTACTCCTTTCTGAACTCCTTTCTCAGTCAGTCTGAGTGGGAGAATTTAGGTGGGTGGATGGATTAAGTATGTAATATAAAGATAAATAAGGCGGCTGCACAGGGCTGGTTCTGGTAAGATACTGTGAAGTATGGTGCAACCTTGTCCCTCTTCTACTGTGTCCTGTTAGTCTTTATTATGTGTATGTAACTATAGAGCATGGCTCAGGCAAAGGCAAATCCAAATCCATCCAATCCCTGAATCAGGATACATGGATTAATCAGGAAGGCACAGTGGTGTGGTGGTTAGTCTAATGCCTCACTGCAAGAATGCTCTGTTAGAATCCATCGGCCTTCCAGTCCTCTTTGGGTAGTCTGTTCTCCCTCTGTACGAAGACATGCTTGTTGGTTTAATTGGTGATTTTAAATTGGCCGTATGCGTGTGGTTGTCTGTCTCAGCGTTAACCCTGCAGTGGACTAGCAACCTGTCCAGGGTGCACCCTGCCTCTCTTAGAAGAGGTCTTACAAGCTTTCTAGAGCTTGTAAGAGAGCTCTCCTGAATCGTGCTGATCACTTGCTCTGCACTTTATCCACCCCAGATGATTACGTGGTTCTGATAATATTTGCGTATTTGAATGTTCAGATTAGATTAAGATTTACAATAGCAAAAGCTTCCTGTGTGCCCTTTGAACTTTGTTGAGTCCGTCACCTCATATTTTATTCTTGTTGTCTAAACCGAACTGCCAATCAGAGATATTTGTCCGACTGACTCGTTTTGCTTCCAATTCAGCGTACTGAATCGTCCAAAAAAGCCACTGACCAGGGTCCATCTAGTGCAGGACACACCAGAAAACAAGAAAAACTAGGGACACTAAAGACACTCACCAATGGCCCGACGCCTGAGTGCAGTCTTGGTGTGTCAAAACCATTACGGTCACAGTTTGGTACATTTTGGGTGCAGCAGTGAAAACGGAAAAGAGATGCATAAAATAACATGTACTAATGCTTCACTGTGAAATTCTGACCTGTCTAAAATAAAATAAAAGAAACTTTCCCATTAAGACACTATATTCATAAATAAATGAACCATTAAAGTCAGCAATGTAATGTTACTCCAGCTTTCAAAGTTAACCTGCTAGTATGCTATGTAGCTTTCTGGGGTACGCACACATACATAGACTTCTGACAGATGTCTCTACCAAATGGTTTGGGATAAACACCACAGTGCTGCAACAAACAATTATTTTTTCAATCTATTAATCTATCAATCATTTTTTTTGATTAATGGCACGATGCGAAACACTGTTCCACTGTGCCACCTGCAGCTGTATTATTTATCTGCTCAAGGGCTTAGAGCAGAACGTTCAAGGAAATCTACTTTTGGAGTTCTATATGCAAATGAATACAGTGCAGCCCGGAAAGCAGCACCGCCATGCGAGCGATTAGAATCTGCTCTAGAGAGTCTGTTGAGACACATGAAGAATCAACTGTAACTTCCGAGCACTGAAAACCAATCAGATAAAACTCGAATGCCGATGCTGCTGACTCGTTTTGAGGTCGGGAAGCCTGCGAGTCTTCTGCGCCGAGGTGCTCACGCAGAGTGGCTGTGGCGGCAGCGAGTGAGGCAGTTTAATTTTTAGTAGGCATCCTATATAAAAGGGGCGTCTGGTTAAATAATTCACACACTTTTGACATTCAGATTCTGGGATTTCGGCTTATATTCCGCATTCCTGGCACCAGGAACCAACGTAATTTTGGACAAACCTAAACATTGTGCAGTGTCCTGTCTTCTTGTTAGTTCAGTTACAACATTAATACTTTGCTAGCGGTCATATTGATATACCTGTATCTTCTTGTTGTTTTCTACCAAACATGCCGGGTGTGACCTTGACTACTTAGTCTCTTCCGTTTGGTCCATTAACTTTGAAGCACACTGTTTACTAAAGCAACAAATTAGACTTTCTTAAAAAGAGGGGATGAGACATTTCTGCTTAAATAATTTAGCCAGTTAGGGCTGATTACAGGTGCAGTATATAATACCAAATAGTTTGAATAAAAGTCTTGCATAATGCTTTAATCCAGGGGTCTTAAACATTTTCCAGGCCAAAGACCCCCAAACTGATG
Source organism: Planiliza haematocheilus (assembly GCA_005024645.1). Taxonomy (NCBI): domain Eukaryota; kingdom Metazoa; phylum Chordata; class Actinopteri; order Mugiliformes; family Mugilidae; genus Planiliza; species Planiliza haematocheilus. Next base: position 2,459,951 of record SRSE01001388.1, on the reverse strand, counting down.
GAAAGATGGAGCGGGGACCCCCTACGTATGTGTATGTGTATTTTAAGACATTTCAATTTATGGAAAAATTTGCAGGGGGAATATAATAATATATTATATATAATATAAAGACCTCTGCTTTAATCTATGCCACTCAGCCAGTACGTACTTTTGTCAGCACTGTAAATACATTCACATCTTCCTGCTGGTATAGGAAAGTACGACTCTGTGGCTACATTTAAAGTTGCGTGCTATGATTTATATTGTACACTTCAATGAGCCTTTGGTTTGCTTTGGCTGCTGTAGGTCTTTCACAGACAAGCTCATTAAGCCCAGTACTAAATGTGCCTCAACAGCTTTAATGAGTTTTTCATTGTTCCATAATGGATGTGAAAAAAAAAAAAATTCAAAAGGTCAGATCATCACTGATATTCTTTGTAAAAAAAAAAAAAAAAAAAACGACAGAAAAGTGTGGCTTTTGGGCTGGATAGCTGCCCCTTTAAAAGGTATATTATATATGCTGTCATCAATCTCTGCCTTAATTAACCATCTCATAAAGGAATACCGGAAATACCTGCTTTGACAAAATGAATGATGTGTGTATTTGCATAAGAAGAAGAAGAAAATACACTGAATTTGGCAATTAATAAATCAGACTGCCATCATGCAACTGAGGAAGACGAACACATTAGAAACAATACTCTGGATATGAGTCAGCCTTTTACCACACAAAATGACTCCTGTTCCAGAGCAAACACCTCAGAGAAGGATTCCTGGGGAGTCACACACGTATCCACACGTAACCACAAGTTTCTGATAAGCTTAGCCGTGTGACTTTCTTCCCCGTCTGTAAATAAGCAGAAGAACAAACTACGTTCCTGCGTAATGGATTATCTAGATGTATGCATTTCATGTATTATCTGATTACTCACTGTTTCCACAAAAGCTCAACAAGACGTGTTATTGATCGCGTTTCCGCCTGTCAGCCACATTTACCAGCCCACCGACAGGAAGCAAAAGCATAAGGCTGCGTTTGTTAGAAACAAAACACAGTAGCGGCGGAGGTAATTCAGGACACGCAGTTTGTCAGGAAGGAAGGAGCATTTAGGACACATATTTCGAAGGAAAATTGGGACAGAGTTGCCATGGGTACCTAAGTAAACGAAACTGGAGTCCCTGTGGCGTCACCATACGTCGCTTGTTTGAGGCATTTAACCCGAAGGCTCTGAAAGGTGCTACTTTTTTTGCAGAAGGGTTACAACAAATCAGATAATGGTAGGAAAGGTACAGGCTGTGCTGTTACCTTAGCATTACAGTGTTGAGTGGATGTGGTTATATTACTCTAATAAAGTATTTGTGCTCAGGTTGAAACTCTGAAGATGTGGTTGTCATGTAGATTTGAGAGACTAAAGGACATAGTGGTGGAGGGATAACTGCTTTTGAAAGTTACCTGAAGGGTTGTCCTGTCGTTACGCTGTGACAATGCATAACTCAGCTTCCAAGCGGAATAAGCAAAATTCAAAAAACAAGTTAAATTCATGTTTTTTGTTGTTGTTATTGTTATAGTTTAGATTTTGTCTGATTTATCTTCGTTTTCAATGAGCATCCGAAAGCAAACCTGTTGTCTTTGCAGATTTTCTTGCACGTTGAGCTCTAATTCAAAATCAAACAGACCGGTGTACCCTCAGTCTCTTGTTTTGTGTCGGATAAATCTAGCCACCCCTGACACGCAAAGCCTTCTAGTGCTCTCACACAGGTGTTGTTTCAAATGCTGATGTGAAACTGTGGTAGGACTAATACATTCTAATACTGATTATACACTATAATAACAATAATTTCATACTTTAAAAAAGCAACCAGATAGTGTCTTGACGTTAGCATAAGCATCCGCTTATTAACAGTCCCTCTGAACTGTTTCGATCTCCAAGGTCAGTGTTTATAGGCGCAACCCAAAGGGATTGATGGATCTGTTAAAGAGTCTTCAGGTTTCTGACGCTGTAACCTTAATTATCAACAAGCCAGTCTGAGTCCATGTGTCTGCGTTTTATGGAAATCTTAGCCCATAAAGCGTTGTGCTTAACAATTCTAGCCAACGTGTCCTTAGACTTTCCTTTCAGTCTGTATCAGGGACGGTATCAGGGCAAGTGTTGGCGTGCCCGACGAATGTGTCGCATCACTGTGAGCCAGTCAGTCACAGAATAAGAGAAACAGTGAGTGGTTGAACACAATAGTGAGGTTAGTAGCTGAGCATCTTCAGCATTTAGCATCTCTACCACGTCTCTGGCTTATATCAGCGCAGTTATGTGTTTATGATGCGGCTGAAGAGGTTTTGTGCAACATTTCTGGACTAAAATGTTTCTCGGCATTAAAAAGTTTGTAGCAAGCTAATGGCATGGTGCTGTGTAGCTGCAATCAGTAGGAGACTGTTCCTACACATCAGATCGGGACTTTCAGACACGGGAGTGCGACGTCGTATCACTTTGCATGATCTTTAACCCTGCGTGTCTGCGGCTGTTAAAGCAGCCTGTCTGAGGTGTCATTCACTCATCATCAAGAAAGGCAGAGCTGAGTGACTCACGGGCTGTAAGAGAATCGCAGCGTCTGTGTTTAGATGAGAAAGATGAAACAATGACTGACATGAATAACTGACAGAAATCAAGTGGTATGATGCAACAAAATGGACCCTGCCATCGCTCCGGCTCAGAATTATAAAAGCATATTTTAGCATTCTGAACATGCATGGTGCATACATATGAGTTCAGCTTCTAGTGCATCAGGTGTCCTGTGAATGGACTTGTGGACATGTCCAGATTATTTTTATCAACTGGTCGTGCTTGAAAAGTTACTCCACCGTAACCTGAGCAGAGATGTAGTCAGTTAAGAGTCAACACATGTATTTATCTCCCGTTTTATATTTTGTTTTTATTGTGGATTCATTTGTATAAATTAGTTTTTCACCGCATGAAACTATCTTTAAAACATCTGTAAAACAGGCCTATTATTACATTTTTACATTTTGTTCCCTGTGATTCAGTTTTGTAAACAATAGCGCGGGGAAAAACTCCAAAGGGGACGAAGACTTTTTATAGGAACTGTGTGTGTGTGTGTTCACAGAAGTGCTCGTGAGTTTCAGTAGGCTGAGATGAAAGACCGTTTGCCTTTGATGAGAACTCGCGTTCAGAGACGCACGCCGCTCTACATACAGCTTGAAACCAAATTCTTTTTTTTTTTTCTGTCATTTTAAAAATTTGGTTTGAAACTTGGTCTTGTTTTATTTATAATTTTCGTTTTTGAGTGATACGATGTGTTGCATTGTCTTGCGGCACGCTGTCTCAAATGTTCCATGATGATTTATTTTTATTTTTTCCCTCATTAATACTTCATGGCTTAATCTAACATGCTAAGGTTTGTGAGTTTTGTTATTATTCCAGTTTTGTTTTGTCCATTAAGGGAAGTTAAAGATTTTACATTGCCCTAAAGAGTTGTTAGAAACCAAAAAACTATTCATGTTATTATGCGCAGACATCCCCGAGAGTTACATTCAATAATTTTGAAAAAAATTGAAGCGGAGAAAACAAAGATCATGTTCCACTTTATGGAAATAGGCTAAATAAATCCAGCAAACCAAAATGAGGCTTCAGAGCCAGGAAAAAAAAAACAAAGAAAGAGCATTAAAACATTAAACCTAACAGCCTCTTACACAACTTACAGTACGCATATCATTGTACAGCTGCACGTGAGCCCTCCCTTATAATCAAATACACACGGGGACACACACTAGGACATAATAAACCATGTTCCAAGCTATTAAAAAAGCAATTAGTTTTAGCTTCATCTGTGAGAGTCGGAGAGAAAGCCAAAGCACATTAGCTCAGAATGAGGAGCATGGAGGAGGCTGTGGAGGAAAGAGGAGAAAGTAGAGGCTTTGGATTTCACAACAATGCACCATTATTTCCGTATATGTGCAAAGAAGCGCAGATAGAGAGAGATCATCAAAGCAGGTGCGCTTGTGTTGTAATCTTAGATGTACATATTTAATTCACATTAATAAAAACAGTAAAATACACACAAGGCAAATTGACAGTTAATGCTAAAGCTATTTTTTTCCCCCTTCTGCCGCGTTTGATTTGTATATGATTAAATTGTTGGAAGATTGGATTTGATATCACACCGCGCAGTTTAATTAACTGAGCAAGTTTCCGCTGATCAGGGAAGCTAAGTGTGTAAGCACATCTATCTTCTATTTGCGGGAAAAGCTGAAATCTGTAAAATGAAATTCATTATAAAACACATTTATTTTTTATTCCATGGCCATTTTCTTGTTGTGCGATTTTGTTCAAATTTGTTTTCTTTTGGGCATTTTAATAAAAATATATATATATTTCTACATAGGGAGATAAGACAAATCGTTCATTTCGTCTACATACTGAATGGGCCACATACTGCATTTATTTATTTATTTATTTCAGTGACTAATTAATTTGTTTTCAGACAATGGTAGTTTGAAGGTGAGATTTCCAAAGTTGCAGTATTTAACCATAATGGCTTTTTTATTCAATTAGTAACAAAAACATATGCAGAATTTCGCCTTTTTCTAAATAAAGAGACGAGCTAAAACGAAAAAGTCCAGTCAGAGATGTTGTGTGTATGTGCTGCTGACTTAATTCCCAGTATAAACTTCAGAAACCAGGCCACTGCTGAACCAACTGTTTGTTTCTCCCACTGAACTCACAGTAGCTTGGCATCACTTCTCGAACATACGATGCAATAGTTGGTCCGTTCTCAGAGCAACACATCCCCAACTAGTACATGAAAGCCAATTACATGACTCTCATTAACTCATAGTCGTCCCCTTTGAACATAGTTAATCATGCATGGAGTGGCGAGAGGATAGAGATTAGGAAGCAAGAACACACACGTGCTGAAACATGTCAGGCCTATGGGAGATGTTTATTTAAAGAAAACAGAGCGTTGAGATTTGACTTAGAAGCTGGCAGTTGTGGTTGTATTCTTGGTAATATTCTTATAACAATAAGGAGACCATTCAGTTCTTATTGCGGCGTGTGTGTTTGCATATGTGTCTTCTTTTCCTGGATGTTGGATATTTTTTCTATTTTGGTTGTAGCACCACAGGCCTATATTTGCCCTTGTAGGTCACTCAACAGTGTGGTGTCAAACGATACAGTGGGTCCTGCAACGCGAATGTGTGCTGTGCTGGTGTGAAGCCAGATGACTCGAGGGGACAGTGGTTCAGTGGAGGCGCTGACATCACATGCGCACGACTTCAGTATACAGTAGAGAGCATATTAAATCAGGCGCGCATCCAGCGTAACGCTCACTCAAACACACATCTAGATGTCTCACATGCGCACTCACACACAGGCACGCACGCTCTCTCTGCACAGGGTGGTCTAACTGGGCCTCGGGTGATTCAGGACAGATTCGGGACACTTTGGGTTCATTAGTCAAACCAAAGTAGGACAGATACCTTTAGAACTTAGCTCTCTTCTGTTCTCTTCTCTTCCTCCTCCTTCCCAGTCTGTCTCCCCCTCTTTCATCTCACCCCTCTCTTCTGATTTTCACTTTCTTTCCTTGACCTTCCACTTTTTTTGCTCCTTCTTCTTCCGTCATCTGTATGATCTTTTCTCTTCTTTCTCAAAGTCTCCTTTTCATCTGCTGGAAGCATAGGACCATCTGTAGCAGTTCTGGCCCTCTCTTTGTTCTCTCTCCCTCCCCCTCTCTCCCTTCCTCCCTCCCTTCACTCGTCCTCTCCGTGTGAAATACACTAGTGTGGACGCAGATACAAGCTGTGAGTTTGATCTGAGACAATTTGCTGCAACATTAATGAAAGCATAAACTCATGAATATTGATGAGCTATTCTTTTGCAATCTGCACATTCCGGATGGCCTACAGGCAAAATAGTAAGACACACACACACACACACACACACACACACACACACACACACACACACTAAGATGGAATATTTCACTGACAAATAACGCAAATGAATATTCAGTGACAACGTGAAATCTGAAATTGACCGATATTCTCATGTCTTCTCCCTCTGTGTGGGACAGTGCTCCCCATGTGTAAACACAGTGTCTGTAATTCTTATTTTTTTTTCTTTGTGTTGATTTTGAATGTGGATTAATTTGTCCTAAGACGGTTATTTACCAAAAATATGTGCACGAGTCTTAGTATTGTGAGCTGAAACATTCGTTCTTCTTCGTGTATGACAGTCAGAAAACTTTAGATCATATTCTAACATTGACTGATATCTTTGCCGGTGTACCTGTTGACTTGAACTGGTTAGTTAGCTCAGCAGGCCTTTCGCAGTTACTAAATAATTGTCTGATCACAATTGAAAGAGCTGGTCAGGATTAGTTTGCATAATCATTAAAGTCCAGTACTTCACACAAAACTTCATGAGACCCTGGCATTTTTTAAATTACTATTTTTTGGTTGGGGGTGGTCTATTGTCTTAATAAAAGCTCCAAACTATGATGCTATCCCATCTGTTAAAAGCAATTTCTACAGTATGTGGCTAGCGTTCTGTATCAGCCCGTCGTAAATTACTTAAATTAAATTAACTAGATTTAGCAACATATAGTAGCAGCCTGTGCAGTTCATCAGTTCATATACAGGAAAACTAAACATAATGCTGTTGAGACGTGCTATTCTATGTGCGTAAGTATCGGCGAATAAAGCGTATTTTAAGAAAACCTTACTTAGCTAGCTAGCTAGCACTTGTAAAGTTAAGCTAGTTACCGTTATGTCTGGAGTGGTTTCCTCTGGTTTTGACCAACTCTGTTTAAATAACTGTAAATTTTGTGGAGTACCACCATCAGGTTTGTTATGTTTTGGATGAGGACCAGACTCACAAGACTGATTTTGCGTGATTAGTCTCACGAGACATTTTCGAATGAGAGGATGCAGGAAGTGGCATGTATTTGAGAAAGCAGATCCAAGGCTTTTATGATTTGATATTAGATCTTTAAAATGAAGGATGAATAATTCTTAAAGCCAGTCCTACTCTAAGAAGGCGAATGTGCAGTATATAGCCAAAGAAATATCATTTGAAATGCTCCACATAAAGCATTTTGCGGCATTTAAAGAAATGCTGCTGAAATGCAAAGACATTTAAATTGTTTAATTATTGCTAGGCCTATTAATTCTGATCTAAAATGTAGTGATAGTGGCAACATGCATAGAGTTCCACCACCTTTTCTCCAGCACATTTACTGTGCACCAATTACAGTACTACCTGAATACTGGTCATTTTAATCAGAGAGTTATTGTATTTGTCTGCACGTGTCCTCGTGTCTGTAGGTGATAGTGATTTTGCTGCTCCTGACAGGAATAATCGAGCGGGAGGGCACTGGCTGTATTTCTGAGAGTTTTCTGTGTGTGTGAGCGTTTCTATTTGAAAGCGTTTTTGAATGTGGTAAATTATCTTTCTGCGCTAGGGGGCCATTTTTGCTTTCACATACCCAAACTTTTAAAGCTTTTTTTTTTTCAAACCTCGAGGGCCATCTCATCAGAAATCAAATACGGGCCTAATTTGTTTTCATAAAAGATTACAAAACCCAGGCAGTGCCAAGTGAAAGTGTTTGCACACAGCCTGCATTTAACAACCTCATAAAGTGAGTGTCTGTCGACCTTGGTTAAAATGTTAGCAGTGATTTTTTTTTTCTTCTGATATTCTACAACTTCGGGGGAATCTAATGACCTTTCAGAAACACAGCTCCTCAAACTTTTACAAACCTTCCTGGCTCCCGCTTGATGTGTGCGCCTGTATGCGTGTTAAAGTTGGTGTCTTTTTGTATTCCTCGTGCTCCTCTTTCCGCTGCGCTTTTTTTGAGGATACAATAAGAATAATTAATCATGAAATGATTTTTCTTTTCTTTGTCTGACTTTCCGTTCTTTTGTTCTTTTGCTCATAACCAATACTGTGGTATGCGTGCGCAACTACTCTCTTTCTAGTCCTTTATTGTCATCTCTTTGTGCCGTCCCTCTGCCTCTTTCTTCATTCGGTCTTATCTTTGCTGCATTTTCTCTTCCTGTTTAATAAGTAAGGAGAGAGGCACAAAGACGGATAGTGTTGGACTTCAGGCCCTCAGGTAATCAGACATGAGGCCACTTTGCTTGCACCTACAGTCACTGATAAAATGTAAAGGCCATACAGCCACACAAACCCCTGTGTACATAAATGGTCACACACAAACAAACCCTCTTACCGTGTGCTGCACATTTACTGTGAATACCAGGGCTTTCCTCCAACATGCTGTGAAGGACAGATATCTTTTTCTTCTCCCAGTCCTCTGCCCTGTGAGATATTTTATTATTTCATTTCATTCATGAGGAATGCAGTATAATGACCTGAGTCGTCATTCATTTTGTATATTCCACAATAATAACTAGAGTAGTCATCCAGCGGCTCTGGACTGCTTGACTTGTGATTTCCGCTCAAATAAAGTTGTGCTGGGGTTTTGGTACCTCACCTGAATGGTCGCCCAAAAACCGAGTCCACAGTTCTCACTACAGGCATGGAGATTTTATTCCAGCCTGCTCAGTTTGCTGCAAGCCAGCCCCCCTCTCTCTCACCAATCACTTCCTGTCTCTCTTCACTGCTGCATCTCATAAAGGAAATAAAGAGCCAAAAGAAAAATAAGGTTATATTATGTCTCGGCACCAGACGTGATGTCTAGACTTATTTTGACACAACAGGTAATCAGTCCTAATGTTCTGCTTGCTATTTTCTCATTTGGGTGACTGAAGCACAATTTGTGTTTTCCAGGTATTTCAAAATTACTGTTTTTGTTTTTTTGCTGAAATTTCTGCCTGCCCTACTTTGGCTCTCTGCGGATAATGTTCCCAGTGAGGTTGGATGGTCTTTGGCAACACTATATCTGCATGCCAGTGTGCGGTGATTTAAACGCTGTCCTTTAATGTATCTGCCGATAACAAGGCTAAAAATGGGACAGAAACAATGACAACACCAATGCAGAATGTAGGCTAATGAACTCTGTGGCTTTTTCTATGAGAAAACGATTCAATTATTCAGAACAAAAATAGTTCATTAACACGTAATTAGCACATAAAATAACTTTTGCAAACTCATTTTCTGTGTCCAGCCTCATTTGGAAAATGTGTCTCGTTTGTAAAAAAGTATTTCCTTTTGGATTCTTTCCAGACCTGTGCAGCAGCACTTCTGCTCGGCTTATCCTGCCAGAGCTCCGTACTACAATGAATCTTAGCTTAAAAAGTTGGTTGCATTAATAATTAACACTCATGATGGTGTAGCTGCATTCTTAACTCTCTAAATGAATCAATTTTTTTGGGCTGCTCTGGACTGTGAGACATAGCATGCCAGTTAAAAACCTTTGGATTTGTTGATGTAGCCTTGTCAGTGGTTTTGGCATTTCATGCTAGGGTTCGCTCAGTTTTTAAGGATTCTATATTTAATTTATGGCCATGCACATGCTGAATCTCTTTAAGTAAATGCAAACAACGATGCAAGCATAAATTTGTACAGATCAGCTAACCTAGTGTAATTTTGTGTTGCATGCTTAGACACCGTGTTTAAACTGCTATACATCAATAACTGTTTCCAGTGGGCATGTTTATTTAATTGCAAGCAGAGCACAACCATCTGAATTTTGGTTGGGAGAGCTTCCATCTGTGTGATGTGTCAGTAACAGGCTGGGATGTCAAAAAGAAAAAAAAAACATACATACTTTTCTCTTCTCGATGTGGGTTTTCTTATTTAAAGCGAGGATTCTTCCAAAGTGAAAAAAATACAACGGGCTTTGTTAAACAAAAGCTAGAAGGAAGTGAATGCACAACTCAGAATCCAAGGATTTTGCACATTTTATAATTTATTTCCCTATGCAAACATCTCAGAACTTGCCACTGTGCGGCTTTTGTTTGTGAAAGATTCTGTGACATCTGTTTCTGAGTGAATTTGAATTTTCAATATTAGTTCTTACAACAGTGACACGTTGTAAAAGATTCAGCAGCAGCATGTCTCACCAGATTGTTCATTTAAGTGTAGATTCACAGTGAACCATTTTCACTGTAACTACTTTCTACCAAAGAAATGGTCTGTGAAAACCGTTGACATTGTCCTCCAGTGTTATTGTCTGTACAAATAGTCACTTTTCTCGCACTAACTGACCACATGCGTCTTGCTCGCTTTTGTGACCTAAGGTGCAGGCCTGTGCTGTTGCATGAGCCTCCAATGCAAGTTCAAAGGTCAAGCTCATTTAGTTGTGACACACAGGTACTTTGTAATTTCATTTCTTGAGTTGCTGATGCAGCTGAAGCTCTGCAGTGGTGCAGATGTGAAATGGGCTGAATTAGGAGGAATTAATTGTAGGTTTGTTAGGAGCTGGTGACTGCCATGCCAAATGAAATCAGCTCATTTTAGCGTCTTTAAAGACATGGCTCACCAGCAGATGTGTAATGGAAAGCAAACTCATGTCTAAAAATAGGCTTTACTGTTATTTAAAATCAGGTTTCGTATAGTTTCTGCTTGGCAAGAACATGGCAGTACTGTTGTGGCAAGTTTTAACTTGGCAGCTCTGATTTTATTGATATGCTACTCCGCTTGCATACACATTATTGGCTCTTTTGAATTAGTCCTTATCTCCCTACGCTTCTCTGTCTTGTTGAGTGGAGTGTGGGAGTGGCAGGTCGTCAGTCAGTTGTTTTTAATGTGATGACACAGGTGGAAGCTGCAGCGTTATCATCACGTCTGGTTCAAAATCTGATGGAGAATCTTCTTATGTCGACTTCTCTTCTCTTCTCTTCTCTTCTCTTCTCTTCTCTTCTCTTCTCTTCTCTTCTCTTCTCTTCTCTTCTCTCTCTTCCTCGCTCACCCCCACCTGTATTGTTAAGGCCCAGCTGGGCAAGATGAGAAACGTGGAGAGACGAGAGGGTAGCTGTGCACACTTGTTACAGACTACATAAGTACTTGCAATATATACTTGTGATCAGTCGGTGCACGCGTGTGTGCTAACAGATCTGTGGGAGACACTGATACACACAGACAGGGAGGAGTTTTGGCTGCCGTCAGCTTCACAGTCCATCGGTGCTCGGCGTTGTGCTTCGGGCTATAATGTTCTCTCTCGTGCCGATATACAAGCACTCAGCATGTATTTGTAAACGTATGGATCTGTGCGGAGGCACTTTCACTTTCAACGCACACACTCAACCGCCACTGCTGTAACCATTCCTGAGCTCTCCCGCGTGATGTATCACTCTGACAGTCCGTACCACACTGTCATAACTACAATCTTCATTGTTTTCCTTACTGCCAGTCTGTGGATCTATCCTGTCAAACTGTCAAGCTCTTATACTTTATTGACGCCTTTTGAACTCACTTCAACTCACTTGTTGTTGTCCAGTTTCATACCGAGCGCAGAGTTGCACACAGGAGTAAGAGGCGTACTTCATATCTGCTTTAAATCACAAATATCAACAAACCAATGAGCATTTAAGAGGTGTCTCTTGGTAAAATAAGTCTGACCACTTGGCCTATATCATAAAAACCATTTAGTGGATTAATAATGCATGTTAGTAAGGGTTTCCAATGAATTTGCAGACTGCATAGCATAACTATAACCAAAATCTGCTCAGATATACCTGCTCACATAAGCATAGTTTGCATTACTGGAGAAGAGGAGGAATATACTGTATTCTTTTATGTTAACAGAAGTATTGTCAATCTTGTAAAATAGTTGATAGTCCACAGTATAAAAAGTTTTAAGCTGAAAGTTTCTTTGTAAGTTTTGCCTGAAGTCCAGAGAGGATGCACTGAAGGTATCCTAGAGAGAAGACGTTTTAAGAATCCACACTTGCTGTCCTTGAGATGTTTCTTGTCTGGAACTTGAAGGATGGAGCACTCTTGAAGGGTGGCAGTCTAAATAAAATGACATGTTTAGATGTTTCCCCATCATGGCTTGACAGTCAGCCAGACTAGACAAGTTTAAGGCCACAAACGGGGAATAGGTGGAGAGGCACTGAATTGCCAGAGTTTAGAAGTTTAGAGAAGTAACAGAGCAGTACAATAAAATGTTTTGGTGAGTCAGTGATTAATGTAGGCAATTTAAGGTGTTCCAATGGAAGCCGTAAACAAAGAGCAAGGCTGTACAGCTATTGGGCCACCGCAACCTGGAGGGTAAGAGTGATAGCAGAAGGAGACGCCTACGTTGAGAGCCCGATTAAAGTGGAATAATCCCAGGTCTGCTGCCAGGTCTCAGCTAGACAAAGGTATGTCACATGAATGGACACAGACAAGAGTCCAACTCTGGGTGTGGCCAGGGTTCCTTGTCGTCAAGATAACCCTTGGTAATCCGGCACTGTCATCATCAAGTGACATTTTTGAAATGTGGTTAGAAAATAGGTGTATTGCAGAGGAATATAGCACACACACACACATAGTAGGCCGTACTGACAACTCAAGAACATATTAGACACGAGTAATGGTGAGCATAGAGCACCACGTCTGCAATAATTAGACAGCACCGGTGGGGACCATGTTCATACCCGGGGGAGCAGCCAGGTGCAGAAATCAATCCACTTACAGCTGAAGTGTGCAGGGAGGGATAGGTCATAGTTTCAAGTACTGGTGGGGAACTAAAATCTATTGGATGAAGATTTTGCGTTTGCAACAGTGAAACATTATTGTATTCATTAAACAAACCGGCTGCATAATTACATCAGGCACCCTGCACCAAAATTAACAGAATTATTTGTCACGTGCGTTACCGTGAGATCGGCAGCGACCTCTGTCTGCATGCACTGAACTATACGGTAAGATTGATTGGTAGTCCGACGTTTCAATAGCAAAAAGAAACCTATTATTTCTTTGGATACCAGTGGGACCTTTGGTTTTAATTAATGTTTTTCTCCACCATGGAGCTTTCTTGACTTATATTGATGCAACCACGCTCACATTCGCCATCTCTGCTTCTCTCTTTGTCTGTAACTTTTTTAATTACCTATCTTTCATCTTCCGTATTATTGAGGCTTCGCCGTCACCTTTTAGCCTCACTTTGTCCCCTATAGTTCCATGCTTCCTCCTACTTTTTATTTATTTTTTTCCTTGTGCTACCTCCCCTACGCTCTGTTATTGTACTTCTCATTCTTCCTTCCACCTCTGCCCCTCTTCGTCCTTTCTCATTTCTTTCCCTCATCTTTACTCATTCACTCACTTTGCTTTTTCCATCACACTCCCCTTGCTTGTGGTTCTGGGCAATGTTCACCAAGCATATTGGCACAGGCTGGTGGTCGATGAGTTTTGCCATGATTACACTCACGCACATGCAGACACATCCGAATGTGCGTGCACACACAGACCTGTTGGAGATTGTGGTTGATGAGCAATGCCAGACTCTCAGCATCCATGCCTATCAGAGCTGCTCAAGAAACCTCATTAGGCCTCCTGGCCGCAGCGTGGCACTGGCTTTGATACTTGCCAACCTGCCTTTTTCACTCGGGGACGAATTTGAAGTCCTGTGGCTATACACTTTTCAACATCCACAGTCATAAGCAGTAACTTTGAATCACTGATCAGACTCTTGTTCTGCAACTCCAGATTCTCCTGTGATCACATTGGAAGAATCTGAGCCAAGGTGAACAGCGATGTTGCCAATCTCTGCTTATTGGGTAGCCTTAAAAGGGTTCTGGTTGCTCACAAAGTCGTCATGTTAATTCTAATGCTAGAATGTTAATGTTGGTGGGACCGCTCTGTGGGTAGGAAGTGCTGTGGTTTGAACCATAGACTGTGTAAAGTAGAGCTCTCCCTGGTGACTGGCTGTAGTACAGGGCATAAGCTCCACCATCTCCATGATAGTGGATGGGACAATACATGTCAAATATATGTTTTTCAAGGATGGTTTCTGTCATTTGAGTAGTTGATGTAATATTGATGCATGTTCAAGTGTTAATTTATCTGCCAAGTTTCATTTTAGTTATAATATATAACCCAACATTTCTTTCTATCTGTGGAAGTAGAGCAGAGTGGGGTATTAATTAAACAAAAACGCAAGTAATTCTGTAGGAAAGGTGCCAGGTAATCGATAACACGACCCTGCCTGGCTCCACTTTCAGACTGTACTGCACAGAGATGCAGAGATGGCACCTGTGTCCCTGGGAAAATAACCTCATGTTTGGCCAATGCCAGGAAGTGGGAACGTGTTTTGAAATCTTTAGATCACAAGATATCAGTTCCTTATGACCAGGGTGCTGAAAGACCTTGAACATCACACAGGCATCAAGTTAGTGGAAATGCTCATTGTGCCTCTCATTTATTTCCAGTAACTGCCCACAGTTTAAGTCTTTGCGCTGCTCTCATGCGTGTGTTTGAATAAATGTGAGTGTGCGCGATGATTTATGTGCCGTATACGTGGTTATAAGTTTGCAACTTTCCCCTGAAGCTACTGCTGTAAAACAATTTTGTTTTCATTTCCAAATTTCACTGTAGCAAAAAAGGCAAGAGTGATGACTAAGCCTCTGACGCTGTAATATATTCAGGCCTTCAGACACATTGATATGCAGTGGAGCTGCCCTGTCTGGGATATTGTAAGTCCAAATATTCATCAAGTTACAGACCGACACAACCCTGTTTGATGCTTTTGGTTTGAAGCGGATTACTGTGTTTGGCTGCTGTTACTCAGTTTAATATCAGCCTAATGTCAATAATTTTGCAGTGGCACGGTGACAGCAATAAAGATTGGTGGCATTGTGAGCTGATTAGTTGTGCAGTGCATCACATTAGTGTCCTGCCTCTCAGTGTGCGCCTCCTTCAGGAAGGTCCCGGATGTGACATACAGTACAGCCAGCTGGTTGGCAGTTTGCTGCAGTGTGGGCTGAATTGACAGCTAAACTTTGGTCCTCTCTTATTCTCCATCTTTCTTCATCATCTCAGCCCCAGCCCCACCCCAACTGTCACCACTGAGGTGGGTAGGGGAGAAAAAACGTCACTCCCCCTCTTCTCTCTCTCTCTCTCTCTCTCTCTCTCTCTCCCCCTCTCTTTCTCTGTGTGGTCTCCAGACTGCAGCAGCATACTATCAATCCTCCGGCTGTCAGGTTCTATTCAGCCTGCCTGCCACTGGCACTCTTAACCACCAAGTTACATAACGAAGAAAGAGAGAATAGGGGACTAAAGGGAAGACAGTGTTGAAGAAGGTGCAAAATGAGAGACGAAGGGAGGTCAAGAGGGGGGACAGAAGGTGAGAGATAAGAAAAGTAAATAATAGACGCATGCCGTGGCCCGGCTTTCTGGACCCACACGTCTCATAGTTAATCTCCAAAATGCAAATAGTACCACAGTTAAAAGCGATGGCATTCACTGAATAAAAAAATAAATAATTTGGAAGCACATATTGACAGCCGGTCAGACTAAACCTATTACATAAAAATATATACCTTAACCAAAACATGATGCCCCTTTCAACAGCAAATCCCATTCCTATGCTGTGATCCAGTTTTGACAAACTGTTAATTTTCCGTGATTTCTCATGAACTAATGGACAGCTGCAGCTGAATCTAAACATGAGTGCAGCGCCCTTCTATGTCACAGGACTGTTATATATGCGGCGCCTGTACAGATTTAGAATTTCCCATAGACCAGCCTTCCCCTGCAAAAATCATGTGGGTGAGGAAAGTTTGGGCTGCCTCCTAAGCTGACTTCTATTCTTAGTCTGTGCGATTACTATCCTGCAGGTTTACTACTTCTGTATTCCTTGCATTTTACCGAGTGTCCTTTCATGTCAGTTCAGTTTTTTACAAAAGAAAGCCAAGAGACAGATGAGGTGGGCGGCGAGACAGCAGCTGGACAATGGGAAATCTTTGTGGGGAAACGCATAAGAGGGTTAGCGCTGATGCCTAACAGCATGAAGGGTCTAGTTTCGAGTCCATCGGCCAACTGGGGTCCAAAGTGATGCTTGTTCGGTTATTAGTGATTCTAAATTGGCCGTATGTGTGAGTATGGTTGTCTGTCTCTCTGTGTTATCCCTATGATAGACTGGCGACCTGTCCAGGGTGCACACCTCCTCTCGCCCAACGACAGCTGAGATAGCTGAGCGCTTTTTCAGTAAATTAATGAATGAAATGTTGGAGAGAGGCAGGCTAAGAGACTAAGATGGAGCTCTACAACAAAGTCTAGCTGAAGAGAAGGAGGGGAAGCAAGGACTACTGGCTGTGCTAGTACGAGACTCTCCTCCTAAGGGGGTTGTGTATTGATGAAAACCAGCAAACTCAAAGCAAAGGTATGTTGTGGCCTTGAGACACAAGGCTCAGGCTAAACTTCACCCCATTTTTGATTGTTTGCGGATGATTCATCCACCTTGTGCCTTGGGAGACTCTTCTGCACACATCACGTCTGTGATTCTGTCTGGGCAAGAGCAGAGGGAACTCTTGTTAGAGCATTGTGGGTTTCCATGAGCGCTGACATGTTTCTCAGCTTGTCTGAGCTCCTTCTGTCACTCCGTCACTTTCAGAAAATATCGTAAACCAATCTTTGCGCGAGGAGTGTATTGGAGATTTGCACTTTGCCAACTGTAGCACTGGATACGCGAACAGATATGAATGAGACTGTTCGTTTAGATAATGGTAAACAGGATGATACGGCTTGGACTCACCCACCACTGTAACCACAAAATGTATTTGATTATAGTCTAAATAGGATTTAGAGTACCATCTGTGTGGGTGAACCGCGTTGTTATTGTATCTGTACTGAACACCCCAGCGTTTCACACTTTTAAAGAACAGCAGGATTACTTTGTTCGCAGAGTATGTGGGTGTCACAGAATATAACGAATTCACACTGGCAAACTTTTGCCACTGTTAATGTTCGCTGTGAAGAGTTGGAAACTTTTGGGGTCCAATGTATTCCATCCCCATAGCCTTCATTAGAATTAGGAGTGTGGGTGTAGGGATTGTGAGTCGTGGTGTGTGACTGATGGCAATTAGAACAGGACTACCTTGCTTACACCGGGCCTGTGTTGCCCATTAATACAGCTATACTTATTCACAGTTTGAGGCAAACAAAAGTCATGAAATAAATCCTCCACCCTTTACCTTCTCCCCGTATAAAACTGAGACATGCAATAGCAAATGCTGTATAGGGTTGTGTTAAGGTTTTAAGGAGCTCTTTTATGCAAACATGGTCATTACAACATTGCTGTGTTCTTCACTGCCCAATAAAACCTAAGGCTGCAGGAGGGGGGCCTCCTTAAATCACTCTGATTTACCCTGGTCTGGGTGTGTGTGTGTGCGTATTTATAGGACAGTGTGTGAAAGAGAGACTCTCCAGAGTGTTTGCACACACACAAACACACACACACGCCGGCCATTCTCTCTGGCAAAGAGGCAGCCTTCTTGCCGCAGAGCGTGTACTTGAGAAAGGACACCTGAGTTTGTAAATCTGTCCTGCTCTCTTTCTCTCTTCACCTTGCTGTCTGTTCCACTTTCGGTCTCATTTTTCTTTATCTCAGTTTTTAATCACCTCCTCACCAGTCTCCCGTTCTTTTTCTTCCCACGACTTTTCCTTTATTTGTTTACGTTTGTTTTCCTTCGGGCGCGACCTTTTCCTTTCTGTCTGTCTGTCTGCCTTACTTTCTGTCTGTCTGTCTTTCTTGCGCGCACACTTATACATACTTTGCCATGTTTGATCGCTGTACAGTTTCACAGTGTGGACTCCTTGTATTGTTTGAAGACTCTTGTCTTCCTAACGCGAATCAAATGCCCCTTTGATACCCAGCATATGTTCCTACAACCAACTATTATACTAGTATATGTGCCTCCTGATTACTTCTTTCAAAGTGTCTTGCTCTTCTTGTCTTACCGTCTGTTGTTTTCTCGAGTGTGGCAGTGCGGAAATGCATGACACATTTATATATATATATATATATATATATATATATATATATATATATTAGCAGTTTAGCCCTAATTGCTACATCCTGCATAAACCTACATCCCCACAGTATACATTCAACACTGTGGCAATTCCCTCATGTTTTTTCACAGCGCCCCATGTAGAAATTTTGGCTGCAATGGAAATTCGCACTTCCCTTAATTAGATCAAGGAATCTGCAGGAAGTCTTGTACTGTTTATCCACCCATTAGAGCTCATTAGAAAGCAGAGTTGCACTCCCCGAGCTCTTTAAGTAAGCCGTATAGACGACACTGTTTGATGTTTTTTTTTTCTTTTCTTACTGTTAGACATGAAAGTAGCCAGAGCTGAACCGTTACACTGCAGACTGGCTTGGCTTCAGTTCATTTTTTTTCAGCTGAAACCAATCAGCATGTCAGCTACTGCTTTTTATATTTATATGTACTATATTAGAGACATGCAGCACGGAAAGATTAAAACTGTATTAACAAAGTCTGTTTGCAGTCAACAATGTTAACGACTTTCAAATGTCTGACTATAAGATGTACATTTTTTTTTTTGTGCCAGAAACAAATGAGGGCATGCTTCTGCAAACTGTCAGATACGAAGAAAACCAAATGTTGTCCGTGTTGTTTTTCAAAGCAGTGAAAGTGAAATCTTCTCCAGTCTTGACAATCATTATCAAAAACAAAAAAGGTTCAGAGGAGGTTCGACTCTGGTTACTTGTTCAGCTATATCCCTCAGGACCTTGTTTACTTATCATATTTACCTTACTTTGTACCCCGTACCGCCAACGAGATTAAATTTGAGCCCAGCACAGTCACAGCCAAATCCTTGTAGAATCCTTTCATACTTTGAAATGCAAAAAAAAAAAAGAAAAAAAAAGAAGAAGCTAGAAATAGCTCTTCCCAGTAAGATATTAAAAGTCTGGTGGTGTTAGGGGGTTGGAAGCTTTCACGAGCCATTGCACCAACAGGATTTTCCAACCACATATCATAATTAGCACTACTTTTTTCCTCTTTTTTCTGCATGAAAAGGGCTGCTATATTAAATTTGTCTGTTCAAATACTCATTGCAGATGAACCCTGTATACAATTTTTTTTATTTTATTTTTTTTATCCAATTACATGTACATTCAGTTAAGCTGATGCCCTAATTTGTACTTTAAAGCCCAATGAGATATATATATATATATATATATATATATATTTAAACTACTGAACCAAATGAAGAGTACATGCTCTCATCCAAACACAGCAAGGCTCTCCATAAACGTGTTAAACAAATACTTCATGGCCGTGCTGCATCGACACACACACATACATGTAAATTAGCATCTGCAGCACACAGTGGATGTATCATACGCACAGATGAAGCAGCCAATTAACAGAGCCAATGCAGTGAGTGAATGTGATTCAGATTGCTGCTTTGCTTCACGTCAGCACTGGGAAATAGGACAGTGGGACTGTCAGTGTGATAATCATAAGATAAACATTATAAAGACTAACTTTAGGTTGTACTGAGTATTAGTTTAACTTCAGCAATTAGATGCTGTAACACATCTTGCTGATTTGTATTATTTTGTTTGGGATATTTTGTGCTGCTGATAATCAGAGCTAATTTTCAATCCACGTCTCCATCCTTTCAGTTTCTTTCCACTTTCTCTTCCCCTTCCTTCCTTTAATTAGATCTTAAGGCGGACGCTATTAGTTCATGAGCAGGAACCCGTTCACTGAATTAGCACTGCCATTGTTATACTGCATTTATTCAGCTAGCTGTTGTGGCTAATTACATTTCTGCCCCTCACACCGGGTTTCTGTCAACAGCCTCGATGCGGTAATCACGTTTCTTTTAGCATCAATTTGCACGCACACGGAGATGCGATGGGAGCACATAGGCGTTGCGTCGTGCGCCCGCACGGTGTGCGGACGTATACGGTTACTCGGACACGTGCTCATGCATATGCACGGCTCGCACAGGAAGACACACGCGAGCCATTGTGTGGGCAAATGTCAACTCCTCGGCTTGCTTCCCCCGTGAGGCTCGGTGTCGGATGAGATTGTGTTTCATCGGTGAACGCCGCACACTTGGTCCCAGTGTGAATTTGGTTTTGTGCGTTCGGGAGGGAGAGTTAGAGAGTTAGAGAGAGAGAGAGAGAGAGAGAGAGAGAGGGAGAGAAGGGGGGCAGTGAAGAGATATGTTGCATAAGGGGGTGCAGTGGAGTGTGAAAGAGAACAGGTGGCTTCTGTTTCTGCCATCGAGCTTTATGTGCCATCTTCCCCATTGTGCGTACATGTGTGTGTGTGTGTGTCTGTGTGTGAGAGAGAGCGAGATCCCATTGCTTTGTGAATGGGGATTTGTGCATATACCTCAAGTACATGTCTCCATACATGTTATCTTGTCCTTGATTAATGGATGTGTGTGTGTGCGCGTGTCTGTTCTTTAGTGAGCACTGTTCCAGTTGGTTTAGAAACAATTAGATGGATCTGCAGGAGCCCAAAGAGATCGTTCTCCAAATGTCACCCAATTAACAATCTATACTGAACGCACAACAGCACTCTTGTCTTTCAATGCTCGCTGCCTCTCTTGGTTTTTCTCTCAAGATGTGCCCAGTTAATATTTTCTTTTTTGAAAAATGTCAGGTTCCCCACACACAATCGCTCACTGACAGAGAGCGGAGTGAATGACAAAGTTTTTTGTTTTTCTGCTTCTCTCTCTCTCAGACCAGTCATCCAGGCCGGTGGTCAGGACCAGGCAGCAGCAGCAGCAGTCAGCCTCCAAGGGACCGAAGAGTAGCGCGGGGTGTGGGGTCAGCGCACGCAGGGGACCTCTCTAACCAGCACCTTCCCCATCACTATCCGCCCCTGCATGGTCGGCCTGCTGCTTCTGAGCGACACGCTGCTCGGGAGGAGCGCCACTACCAGGGGGTGCTGGCGCCGCCCTCGGCCCGCAACCCTGTCCTAAACCTGGCTCCAGGCGGCTCATCTAACTCGTCCCCTGCCATTTCTGCGGCGCCGGTCCAAGCGTCACCTGCTACGACAGGCCAGCTTCAAGTTTCACACCCGGGCCTCGGTCCAAATCAATGCCTAGGCTCCGCTTCGGTGGCTGCTAATCACACCTCAGTTCCGTTTTCGTCCTCCAAGCAACCAGAGGGGGTGTCCTCTTCCTCTGAGTCCTTAACTCCAGGGGGAGGAGGTGGAGTGAGTCTGTCAGGTGGGGTAAGGCGAGGAGGAGGAGGAGGAGGAGGAGGAGGAGGAGATCACCACCCCCCCAGTCATATCCCTCGTGCAGTTGCGACCAACGTCTCTTCAAGCCTCCACAGTCTTGCAAGCAGAGGGAGTCCATCTCCGAGCGTGTCGTCGTCCGACCAAGCCTCCCCTCCGCCTCCTACCCCCTCCTCAGCCTCCTCTTCTTCCTCCACGTCCTCCGCGTTTACCGGCCGTTTAGGTCAGCCACCTCGCGGCCCCCTGTCCCTGCATAGCTACAGCCGTAAAAACGTCTTCCTCCAGCATTCCCTGCATACTGCCGAACTGCAAGCTCTGACGCAGAGAGACAGTTGAGAGCACTCGAACATTTACACCATTCCAAACATTAGCAGCCATATCATCAAACTCAGCGACACGTGTGACTTTAAAGATAGAAAGAAAAAGACAAAAAAAACAAAGACGCTGCTACTTTTGTGAAAGTTGCTCATGTTTTATTGTCTCGGTTCCACTGAATCATCAGCCACATGGGTTTTAAAATCACTCTTGTCTCTCTTTCGCATTCCAGACCAGCCCTTTGCTGACATTTTGTTCGTAGATTTGCTCGCTTGAAAAACGCACTCATAGTTTACACACACACAAACACAGTCGGGCTGTGAGTACGGGAAAAAAAAAAAAAAACGGCACTCACCCGTCTATCAGAACTCCCACGTCGTGTCATGCTGACAGTTTAGACGTGCTTACGCCCACGGACACACACACAGACTCACAACCTCGCCACAAATCTAGTCGTGCACGCTCGAACACACACTCTGACACAAAGACTTCATCTGTGATATCTCTGCTTCACCATCTGCACAAAGCACAGGGTGTTAAAGCTGACTGAAGACATGAGGTGTGTGCACCGTTAAAGATTTATTTTTTTAACACGTTTATTTGACCGTTTTTACCAGTGACAACCACGTGCTGCTCGAGGGGGGCCGCGGGACCGACCGTAATTTGCGCTTGGACGGATACATTCTCACGTTGCCAAATCCTACAGCCGGTCGAATCTTCTAATGCATGCTTTTTAAAAAAACGTACGGGAAAAACACACAGGTGAGCATTTTGTACTGCAACAAAACTGGGATGGGACTAAAGTCTCAGTATCAACCAGTGTTTCAAAAAACAGGAATTCAAAGATATTAGGCTGTTTGTACCGTGTCCAGAGAAGAAATGCCTCTCCTTCTGCTCACATTAACAATAAGATGTACTCTTTTTTCTAGAAATACAACTTTGCAATATTACCCACATTATATACAAACGTTCATGTCTGCCTTGCCATGTTAGAATAGTACAGCACTCATGTAGTGAAGAGTTTCATTCTAAAATCAATTACTGTTGAAACTATTTGATATACAAGATTAAAACCCTCAGACGATAAGTTTGAGCAGAACAATATGTTGGGATTTGGCGCAGGTTTCCAAAATAGGAAACAAAGCATCAGGTTTTCAAATGAATCCCTTTGAATCTTCTTTGGGGCTGGGTGTTCACCAAGGATACGTATTGGTGCTCCTCTAAATGACAGATCTCAGATAGTAACATTACAGCTGATATGTTTTCTATGACAGAGGTAGAGAGGTGATAATATAACAAATATTGCACAGAAACTTGCGTAGTTAATAATAAAAAAAAAACTTGATTTTTCAGACTTTCTTGTTGGTAAAAATAAGCACGAGTATTTCACCGATACCCAGCCCTCATATGTTAGCCTCCGTTTAACTTCCTTATCTCAAATGTGTTGGTTCTGTTTAAAATAACCAACCTTATGAGATGTCTTTTGCTATAATACACTGATCAGTTTTGTTGGTTTGGATCCTAGGACTCGCACCTATTGAGTGGATTTTATATGAACTCTGACTGCCATGACCTGCTCACTCATACATCCTTCAGTCTTTGGGGACGGGAGGTTCCACAGTTTAAATGAGACCCCCCCCCCCCCCTCTCTCTTTCTTTTTAACCACTGGACCACATAACGACCTTTTCAGTCTGCCACTGTTGGAATATATTGGCTCTTGCTGAACAGACAAGAATATCGAACTGTCCTGTCTTTCCCTATAGGCTTTGCGGTTAACAAATATTATAATGTCACCGGGGGGAGGTTGGAGCCTGCCCTGCTGCTGAGGTGCGGACGACCAGTTCACAGGTGCCAGATGCCAGGGAAGGTTTCGGAGAAGCTGTTGACCTTGTCTGTCCCTAAACGGC
The DNA here is from genome assembly GCA_005024645.1 of Planiliza haematocheilus. NCBI lineage: Eukaryota > Metazoa > Chordata > Actinopteri > Mugiliformes > Mugilidae > Planiliza > Planiliza haematocheilus. The sequence goes on along the minus strand of SRSE01001388.1, from coordinate 2,436,619 downwards.
ACCTGGCGGTAGGGTAGTTGTAAAAAAAAAAAAAATGTGAGTGTGCTGTAATGCTCACTTGATGATGCAGGGTGAAGAAAAGCCTGAAGGAAAGGCAGCTCCGCTCCAACTCTTTTTCCTTTGCTCAGACTTTGCCCCGTCTTTTAATCCCCCGTAGTTTGCACCTTCCCCCTCGTCTCCACCCTGTTTTTTTTTTCTCTTCACATACACTCTCTTCCTGCCTCCCTCTGTCCCCCAGCATCCATCTCCATAGCACGCTAACTGCAGCCGCTTTTGTTTCTCTCTTTTTTTCCCTCCGCTATCTTTCATTTCCACCTCCTCCGTCTCCCTCTATCATGTCCCAGGTCTCTCCTCCTCCTTCTTCTCTCTCTCTCTCTCTCTCTCCTCTGCCTAGCCTGCTTACCCAGAGCTGGTATTGTCATCCGGTGTGTTTGTTACACACTCCGTTGCAGTGGCTCTCAGTCCTGGGCATTGGGACCTGCAGCGCTGCCGCTTTTCATTCCAGCTTTCTAATCAGGCAGTAATTTTACACCTGGTAAATGCAATTAGCTACCTGGTAGGATAGACGGGCGGCTGTAATGTTGCTCCCGAGGACCTGGACTGAGAACCGGCGCTGTAATACAGACTAAACATTCCCTGCACGGTTTGTTTACAGGTGGAGGGTAACAATGCTTTGCCGCTGGCTGACCTCTTAAGAAATTCCATTTGCATCCCTCGTCGGTGCATGCATCATAATGTAGTTGACATCATATGAAAATGTCCTGAGAGAGTATTTAACCTTGTTTTGTGCTGCGCGCTCAGACTCCTTTTCTTTGGGCTTAGAAAGCGTACCACAGAGGCAGGCTGCTGGTTATGCCACATGTCACAACAGGAACACGGCGCATCTGAGATGGCGGTTCAAATGTGACATTGAGGGCTTTGCAGACCTTTTACACTCTCTCCAGTGAGTTTCACTTCCTGGAAACAAGGGTTTGCAAAAGTGGGCGCACACCTCACGAACCTCCCATTCTTCAATTTCACTTCGCAGCATGTCGTGCATTTCACACACTACATCACATTTATTTGGGAGTTATTTATTTTTGCCTTATTTATATTTATTCCGATAGGAGCAGTTCCCTAAAAAGCATCCAGGCACTAACGCATAAAGATGGTAGCCATGATAATAATCACGATGGAGATAATCATGTTGTTGTTATTATTTTACTGAATCAGATTTTATGCTGCTCTAGCTCTTTAATGCTCTTACTGTGATTTTTATTTGTTTTGTCTTCTGTTTGAATTGCTGTAATAATTGAATTGAATTGTATAAGTGTATATATTACTGATACTGGTTCATTGAACAGTATGTGTTCATATAAATGATAATGGTAGGGGTGACCTTGTTGTTTGTTGGCACGCAAGAGATTAAAACACGACTAAAAGAGATTTTTTTTTTTCCCATTGAAGTGTCAAATGCCGTAAGAGGTCTGAGCTATTACCAAAGTATGTCAGGCTGTAGTTACACTTCAAAGGAAAAACAAAAGTGACAAAGGTAAATGAATTTACTTGTGAAATTTGACCAGTTCACTCAGAAGTTGCTGGTTTGATGGTTATAACTTCCCCTCTTTGAAATCCTGCCTTTGCACTCGCTATTTTTGCTTGGGACGACTTTGAAAGACTTTGCGGACTGCGTCGGAAAAGAGGACGATGCTAATCTATTAAAAGCTGCTTTTTTTGCCGTTCAGGTTAACATCTGTGTCTGTGCATATAAATCTTTTGGGTAGACTCAAACTGTGAGCCCCCGACCAGCTAGCCCATATATTCATTACAAATAATCCACCTACACAGATGTGGAGGAACTCTCTTTGTAGAGTTGTTTTTCACTTTATGTGCTCCTTCTAAGACGTTTTTTCTTTTTTCCAAATCTCTTTGACAAGAACCGATTTAATGGGCATGGTCATAAAACGGTGTATGTTTACCCAAAGTATTTCTCTTCAGTTTCTGTCCAGCATAGTTTTTGTCAGCCTCACGGTTGTTTGTTCACAAGAGAAAATGTTTTATCAAAAGATTTTTTTGTCCACTGTGTCCTTAATGTTAATATTTAATACAAATAAAATTGATGAAAGCATCAAGTGGGGACTGGTTTATTCAGTGTTTGGATTTTGCAGCATCAGTGTCAGTCATTATGAAATCAGGTGTATCTGCTGAGCGGCTGAGACGCGATGAATGAAGGATTCCGCTCCCATTCAAAAGTGCACTTCAAAAAAAGTAGTGAATCTAGGTGGACCTCAGCTCCCTCTCTCACGCTCTGTAGATTTCCAATCCCTAAAGAAAAGAATGAATAAAATCAAAGACTGAAAGTAGAGCATACAACAAAGCAATGAGTAAAGTATCTTATGGGCCATCTCTCTAAAAGACCAAGAAAAACTTTTCTAGCTGCAACATTTGATCGGCCTTTAAAAGCCTGTGATGGCAGTGGGCGCACAGAGAAGTAATTCTACCTCAGTTGACATTCGCCTCCAACCTATTGGAGTGAGTTTCCATTTGGCAGTGACCATAAAGTACGTAAGTGTTTAGAAAATCAATTACATTAGCATGAGTTTATGTGCATGCATGTGTGTGTGTGTGTGGGTTGCAGACTTTGACTGTTTACCCCTTAGGGAGGACCTGTGCACGCTTCTCATTTCTGGACTCACTCAATTAGTGTTGCCGATGTTATGACTGGCTGAGATGCGTGCACACACGCAGGGTTAGAAGACAGCAGTTCTGATACTAACTTGCTGTAATTGCTATAACAGAAGGTCAGCACATCAGTAAACACACTGCTGATTTACAGCGCTTTGAAGTCCAAAGAGATCAAGTGCAAGACGGACGGGATGTGTATTTGTGCTGTTGATGATGAATCCTCGACGGGCTGGAAAACGAGCGTTTCTCTTGCATCGTGTTAGTCTGAAAGGTCTACTGCTTAAACGACTGATAAAGAGCAAGCTAAACTGATACCATCTTTTTGTCATGTGATTATAAATTCCATATATTTTAATTAGTAGGTAGTAGTAGTTTAATTGGACTAGTTTAATTAGTCAAAAGCAGTCAAAGGAATCTCCATGGCACAGGAATCTCCATGGCAACTGAGCAAAGGGCAGCGGGAATCAGTTAAAATATTTGGTGCCAATAAAAGGAAACTGAGTGTAGATATCCTGGAAGCTAGTTCATGATCTTATAAAATTGCCCAAAAATCAAATACAGAGAGATCATCTGGCCTATTAATACTCATAGTGGTTGCTGAAAACCAAGTCAAGGATGTCAAGTTCTTCAAAAGTTAATGCTGGTAATAGTTTTCAATTTCTTTGCATAGAGAAAATACCCCCCAGCATGCATGCCTTCACCATACAAACCAGAATTTATTGAAGAGATGTCCAGCGAGGTCGTGGGCGAACTCCAGAGGAGCCATAGACACGAGTGACGTGGGTGAAATGATGAATTGAAATAGAAATAGCTGATTTTGGGCGAGAGCCATGAAAGCCTATAAAGCACAGCCGAAGGGAAACCTACACTGGCTCGTTACGTGCCAACAGAAAGCCAGTGATCGTGATCTCACATTACTGAACTTCTTACATTACTGAACAATGTATTTCAATGGACAAAATCCTCATAAAATGCTGAACTGCTAACTTCCCAACAGTTTATGACTCTATGACTACATTAAAGTGCTGCCCAGTTAGTGCACCCTGAAAGCCTGTTTGCTTTATGAGGGAACAGATATGATTGCATTGGATTTTCAGGATGCAATCAGGGTTCACTGCAATGAAGGAAGCTCAATGACACCTGCAGTAAAATGAAGGCATTTATATGTCCATAGTAAAGCCTTGTGTTACTTTGCACGGCAAGTGACATTGAAGGAACCTGGGTCTTTGCTTTACTTTAATGTAATTTATTGTCCCTCTAGGCTAATTTGTCTTGGACTCAAGTGCTGTTCACATAAATGCCTGCACAGTTACAATAAACGGCAAAATCACAACAGTAAATAAATCAAATCTTGCACCACCACCCCCCTAAGCCACACGCAGAATCATACACATAATACATTTGGCTCACGCCCCATAATAAAACACTGTGGAACTAATGCACAGTCCCTGGAGCCTCGGGCAGCAGTTTGATTTAAAAGTTTGATGGAAGTAGGCAGGTCCAGGAACATGCCTCCTGTCAGGGAAACTTACCTTGACACCTGGCTCTTAACAAAGCCGGGGATCTCCAGGGGCGGAGTGAATTTAATCATCAACATGCAAAAGAGGCATAACTCGGTCTCCTACAAGAGCCTGCTCAATGATTTGATTTTGTGGGGAAAACAACCATGGTTGTTAACAGCTTCATAGGTGTCATACTGAAAAATATGATTGCATAGGTTTTTGTGCAGAGTTGTGTCCACTGAGGCAAGCAAATTCATGAAGCTGTGGGTCAGTGATCAGGTTTTTGTGGACTTCTTTGCTTGAAAGAAGCCATACAAGGAGGCTGAGTGCAGTCCATTCAGTGCAAAAGTTCAACGTAATAAAATATAAAATAATATAAAATACAGTATATGCATACAAGACATCTGCCAAACATTTTTAAAAAACATCAACGTGATTCAGAAGACAAAGCTTTTTCAACAGCTACCAGTAATTAATTAATTAAATTAATTAATTAATTAATTAATTAATTAATTAATTTAATTTAATTTAACTTTTAAACATGTACTTTGCTTTGAATTATCTAGCGATTTAGCAAGCAACAGCGATACATTCCCGCATTTCCGGGATGTACCTGAACTGCTCTCCACGGAAGGTGCCCTAACTCGAGTTCACGTCGACGACGCTGCACCTGCGTCGAGTTAGAGAACGGAGTCGGGAGGCACGTGGGCAGAAACGCGTTGGACAATGTCGGTGGAGTCTTCTGTGATGAAGGACCTCGAGTCAACGCTTTGATACCACGTAGGTAAGGGACGTTGTTTTCCTGCTGCGTGGAAAATATGTTTGCCAGTGAATGTCGCTGCTTTTCTAGCTTTACACCAAACGTTTGTCTGTGGCCTTAGAGGTCAGGTATCTCCATCCTCATGTCAGTGGCGCACCTCTTTTTGTGTTCGATGCTGTTGTTTGTTGGTCTTGTTAATTAATTGTCGTATTCAGCACATGTCTCCCATTAATAGTGTATGACTGAATGGTGACAGTTGACTCTTTTATTGTTTAGTCCATGTCTGAAAGTCATGTGTTGGATACATACATTGGCAGACTTTGGTTTTATTGTCAGCAAGCTTTGCATCTCAGTATATTTAGTCTTCATTCAATCAAAATCTCAGTGGCCTGAAGGAGACTTGTTGAAGATTATCTTCCCTTTACTGGTCAGCCAAAACATTATGACCACAGACAGTTAAAGTAAATGGCATTGACCATCTTGTGACAATACAAGGTTTTGCTGGGAAACTTTTGGCCCTCGCATTCGTTCATGTGGATGTTACTTAGACATGTACCACCCACATAGACCAGACCAGGCCTGGCCTCCAAATTCACTGGATCTCAAACTGATCAACTATCCATAGGATGATCCACAGAGGATCGTCCCCTCAACTCATTGGGTCAACAACAATCTGCTGCCAGGCACCACAGGACACCCTCAAATGCCCATGTCCATTCTCTGATGACTCCCATCTGTTTTGGAGGCACAAGGGAGACCTAGACAATATTAGAAAGGTGGTCATAATGTTATGCCTGATTGGTGTATATTGTGGTTGTCTTATAATCAACATTTACGAAGCCCACGTGCAGAGCTTTCGTTCACTTTGGACACGCTGTTAGCCGAGGAGGACGGTACGGTAGCATGAGCTCAGCGGCAGAAGGTGACGTCAGGTCTTTAGCGTTTCTCGCTGCATCTCAACTCCTAGACGGATCAATAACGGTATCTGAAGCGCTGCCAGACCACTCAGTCAGGCTGTCGCTTCTAGCTGTTGGCTTAGTGTGCTGTGACAGCCATGCTTCCCTTATGTCTGCGAGCCTGCAGTGAAGGGGTGAAGGAAGGTGGGTGGTGTTTGTGTATGTGTGCCTCAGACTGCTCTCAATAATTTGCCGCTCGGATCTGCTTTGCAGTTCTGGCTAAAGTTAGATTTGGATTTAAACCATTTTCGGTGGTGATTGGTGATGCCTCTACTTGCACGCTGTGTGTGACAGAGAGAGAGAGAGAGTGTGTGTGTGTGTGTGTGTTAGTTGTTTCACCATGTCACTATACCATTTGTCAGAATCACTGTGGGTGTGTTGGATCCATTTAGCTTTGTCCCCCCATCTGTCTCTTGCTCTCTCTTCTGCTTTTCTTCCAGTTCCATCTTTATGTCGGCGTCCCCTCTCTCTCTCTCTCTCTCTCTCTGTCTTTGTCTGTCCCAGCAAATCACTCCTGTTGTCCCCCCAACTACCCAAAACAAACTTTAGTATTGTATTGCATCGCCAAAAGGCTATCGGATTGTTCGCTTTGCGGCGAAGGCAGACACGTGCTCTCAGCACAGCGTGCAGCCAGCGAGTCAGTCTTGGTACAAAGTCGCGACCGTCTCTCTAGCCCGAAGTTACAAAGTTTACACAAACACACAAACACACACACACTCTCAGCCAGCTTTCTTACTGTTAACTCGGGCTGTTACAAAAACAAATGCACCGTATAAACACAGGACTATAAAATTATGAACGGCTTATGTAAGATATATTTTTTCCTTCCTTTAATGCAAACTTAGAGTTTAGGAGTATTTGGATTGTAGCACGTAATTTGTTTCCTTTCATTATTTGGCTCAGTCCTTATAAAGAAGTTTATCTGCAGTTCGCTAATAGCACATTCTTCAGTTTTTCAGCAGCTGGCTCTCCTCACTTCAGTGTTCACTTGGCATCCGGTCATGTTCTTTCTGTCAGTCACTGACGGGAAGAGATGCCCATCTGTAGGCTCTTGGGTAAGTTTTCTCGAGATGTAAGATGTGACGAAGACGAAGAAGCGAGAATGATCCCGTTTGCCCTCAACACGCCTATCGTAGCCCGTGAGAAGATTGCAGTCCACATGAGTAATCTGGGCTGCGCTCCATCAATCTCAGAAGACAAAAGTGTGCTGCGCCGAGCCAAGATCTCCCTGATGCTCGTGGCATATGATTCATAGAAGACAGCCATCTAAATTTAAAGGTGATTACTGGAGCGGTTTCGCCCTTCGTTTTAGACGTGAAGCCGCGCATGAAAAAAATGTGAGGCGTTGCTGACGGGAAAAGTGGTTTTAATACCAGGCGAGTCTTTGGCTCTCTTGTTTTCATAAATTATTCCGCTTGGATGTAGAGATGTGCTTCCTCTACATCTGAGGAATCGAGATGAGTTTTTAACAGACCTCAATTTTCATATTTAAACAAATAATTTAATCTCGATTAAATATATTTGCAATTAACAGTATTGCTGGGTGTTGGGTAATTGAGCCAACTCATTAGTTGCAGAGCTCTTTAAAGCTACGTGAAGCACCTTCATAATCAGAGTGTACAGTAAAGCAGTAAAGGCAAAGAAAGGCTTTTGTAACTGCAAGTGAGTTTTGTCAGCAGTTAAGGTGGTGAAGCATCTTTACACGGGCTACCTGGCCCAAACTGAAGAATCAAATTAATGCAACCAAATTCAGCCTTAGACTTTTGTCAAATGAAAACAAATTGTGTTACCCTTTAGGAGAGAGCAGCATCTGCATATGAATATGCAGAATCTGTAGGCAAGGGACAAGAGGTTGGTGCCAGAAGCTTTCTGGTTTTCATTTGCAGTCTGAGTCGTATTCACCAGTCATGTTTGAGGAGGCTTTGGTTGCGGGTCAATAGGCAGAGAAAAACAAAACGACGGCCTGTCGGCGAGCGGGTTAGCATGCTGCTTTTGCCGAGAGCGTATCTTAAACAGAAGCTAATAAGTGTGAAGTGGCTGCTTTGAAACTAATTGCTCTTATAGATATCAGTCATATCGTTTAAGATGTTGGGACACAACGAGTCGGTCACATTCATCACAACGTATCCACCTGAGTCATACCGTGGCAGCGCACAGATCCCCACATTGCCCGCTTCCTGTCTGGTCCAATAAATGCACACGTCCAATAGGAGTATACTTGCACTGATTTTGCACAGTTACCAGTGAGACGTCCAGCTGGGTTTATTAAAATAATAAGCATTTTGAGAATGTATCTCTGCCAAGCATTTCAGATCATCAGGTTAGGGACATGTGGAGCCATTCTCGGCCTCCTGGTTTCTCTGGCCTTGACAGCCATATCTGCTTCACAGTCATGTTTTCTTCATAATTAGATTTCCACCTCAGGCTTTCTAGTCATCGCTGAGTTTCCTTGCTCACAACATGTCTGGTTCACCGTGTTGCCAGAAGAACGCTCTCCAGTTCTACTATATTTCCAATTGAGATTTTGCTTTTGGCTTCATGTTAACAGACTTATGTAGAATCCTCCTACATGTGATGATAGTTTGGGCGTGGGCAACTTAAATCTAAAAACTCTTGTCTCTGCTTTTGGTCTGTTGCTCAAATGTTGAGGTGCAATCTAATAATTAAAGCATGCATTATGCAGAAGCTTTTTCCACAATATGCACCCCCCTTTCACTCCTTATTCTGTGGTTGTTGTCGCATAGACTCCTATCTCCCCTGGTGGCCTGGGGATGAATGCACGTGGAGCTCACCTGCCTTTCACCTGCCAGTGGGGAGCTTAACCCAGAGGGGGTAGAGCCTGCTGCGGTTCATGCTTCCTCCTTCACATCCCTCTAGAGCAGAAGACCTTGAACCTCCCAGTAGGAATCAGTAGTGACAAGGACGTGACCCTTCATTGTCGCCGTTCCCTTGAACGGTTTGTGTTTGGTGGAACACACAGCCAAGCTAGAGGTGCAACTGTTGGGAAGTAAACTCTGAGCCCGAGACGTCAGAGTGTATTGGGGCCATCCAAGGCTCCCGCAGAGATATTTTAAAGGTACTGGCTAGACACACTCACTTGCCAGCTCATTAGGCACGCAAGCGACAATGATTATAATTTAATACAACAGTCCTACCCTGTTGATTCAACCGTGTTTTCCCTGTTTTTATTCAGTGGGATAGGCTTTAGTGTTTAATACATCCTTCAAAATGATCATACAGTTGAACTGCCACCTTCTTTACGCTGTTGTACCATTAACTAAACATTATATAGTCATGGAAGATAGATCACTAGTGTACCCAATGTTTTGGCAAGGGATTGTGTATGAATGATGACACCCGGTTATATAAATACTACCATCCAAAAAAAGTACACTGCTGGAGGCTTGATGTCTTGCTCACAGGCACACAGCAACCCAGCGATCCATCGCCACCCTCAGCACTCGGTTCAGGATACGTGCCTCTTTGCATCATCCTCTTCATGATGATTCACGTTTGTGAGACCTGTCAGCCCTGCAGTGTATTCCTCCAAAAACCCCTCTACGGCCCTGCGCGTGAAACCAGAGATTTTCCCGATATTGCTCGTCTTTGTAATACAGAGGCATCATTTGACTCTCAACTGCACGGCTGTCTTCCCAAATAAAGAGAAACACGTAGCGGATTTTGGCTGACATTTTTAGAATGGCTTTTTTTATGTGTGTGTGTGTGTGTGTGTGTGTGTGTGGTTGAACCTAGGCAGTTGGCGTAACAGTTGGCTTAGTTTTATGTGAGCGTACTCAACGGTGCTCACGTTGCCCACTCAGTGTCTCTGTGCTCTTTGCTACCGGACTACCATGTGCACCAGACAAATTTAGCCTGGGATTTTACTGGAAGCAGATGGTATGGTATTATGTTGAAGATACTGTTGGCCACCGGTGACTCTTCCAGTAAGCCCGCTCCGCATCTCTGCTCTTTTCCTCCTCCGCTGAGACTCAAAATATTAAACATAATGGGCCATTTTTGGCTTGTAAAAGAAAATTGGCACGCTGAAGGGCTTAATTTTGCTACCATTCTCTTTTCGTTCCTTCCTTTCGGACACTCCATCCTTCTTCTCTTGCTTCTTCTGTCGGAATAATGGTAGCTCGTCAGTGCACGTGGCAGCTCTACAGTCCTTATTCTTGCTGCCCTTATTGTATGATTTCCATCTGCACGTTCATAATGCAAACAAAGACCTTTGAGATGGAGGAGGAAACAGGGATTGCTGAGTAGAGAGAATAGACCTTATGCAACTCAGGCAATTGTCTTCTCCATCTGTTTCTTTCTCTGCTGTTGCCGGCGTTTTTGAAATACTCAAACCCTGCTACTTTCCCACTTCTTGGGAGAATATTCCAAACACTTGGTGTAAATGTCAGCCTCTCAGAGCGGGCATAATCATTTCAGACACCACTCCTGTCCTCTGGTTCATTGAACTCTTGACATGAACTTTAATTAACAGGCTCTTGATCACTTGAATCAGGTGAGTGAGTTCCTGGATCAGAAACATTCCTCAGCGAATTCGTAATTGAAAACATGAAACAAAGACTAAATCTGAGCAAATCTTTGTTTCGTAGCTGCAACACGGGGCTTTTTACAGCACACGTGTGCAATGTACAACTTATAACAGCCTCCGCTCTGCACAAGACAGAAACGTTGACCTCTGTCCGTGAAGAGCCGTTTTGAAGCTTGTGTGGTGGCTACAGCAGTCCAACCCCAGGCTTATTCAAAAAAGGAAAATGGTCAGCGGATTGGAGTAGAGTGGTGCTGAGGCAGGAGGCTGATGCTCAGTCACCTGTGAGGACACCACACAGGCACAACCTGGATACAGTTCAAACTGGTGAGTCATAGAAAACGTCACCCCTTTACAGTGGTTGAAAATGGAGAAATTATCCTTAGAGATTGAAATCGTTTTTTTTTTTCTCCTGTACTTCTGATATAAAATTGGGCATTTTAACATGAAGGTATATGAGGACTGTGCGACTTTCACAGCCATTTGCTTTTTGAAACTTCCGGATTGGCTTATTTAACATTTTACATGACAAGGAACATATCCTTTGAAGCACCGTAGACATTTACAGTATCATGAATGTGCTGCTTTTTCCCTCAAATCAGCAATAACACCATTGTCATAAGACTTAGACATGTGAGATTTTCAATCATTTGTGTGCCTATTTGTATTATGGCTGTCCAAGGTGCAAAGGCTCATGTTTTCTGTTTGGGGATTGTTCTGGTAGAGATGTAGCACACTTGCTTCACTGCCTGCTAGGCTATTGTTTAAGCGCATTTCTGATCTTGAAATAATCCATAAATCTGGAGGAGAACCTTGAAGCAAAGGAGCTACACTACAGACCGAACTGAAAATACATCCTATCCTACTGGATAATTACTGCATGGGTGATTATCTTTCAGCTGGCAAAAGGTTATTTAACCCCAACTGATGCAGTGAGTAGCATCTTGTTTCTTAAACAACCATGTCCAAAGACACATGTCATGGTTATGGAAAGGATGTTAGTCTGAAGGGTCAAACCATTGGCATGCATCTATCAGAGAAAACTAGAATTGAAACTATTAAAATTGGGTTAAGAACTGTCCAACGTATTATTAAAAACAGGAAGGATAGTGGGGAACCATCGTCTTTGAGGAAGGAATGTGGTTGGAAAAAAATGGATCTGATGGAACGAGATCGGCAATCACTTAAACGTTTGGTGAAATCAAATCAAAGACGAACAACAGTAGAACTCAGGGCTATGTTTAATAGTGAAAGTAAGAGCATTTCCACACGTACAATGTGAAGGGAACTCAAGGGATTGTGACTGAACAGCTGTGTAGCCTTAATAAAACCACTAACCAGTGAAAAAAGGCTTCAGTTTGCTAGGGAGCATAAAGATTGGACTCTGGAGCAACGGAAGAAGGTCATGTGGTCTGATGTCTAGATTTACCCTGTTCCAGAGTGATGGGGGCATCAGGGTAAGAAGAGAGGCAGATGAAGTGATGCACCCATCATGCCTAGTGTCTACTGTACAAGCCTGTGCTATGGGGCAGTGCTATGATCTGGGGTTGCTGCAGTTGCTCAGGTCTAGGGTCAGCAACATTATGTGTCCAAAGAATGAGGTCAGCTGACTACCTGGATACTGAATGACCATTTGACCCCTTTTTTCCCCCTTCCCTGATGGCATGGGCATATTGCAAGGATTTATTGCGTGACCTTTTTTTCCAGGCATTGTATGTCTACACTGGTATTGGATCAGCTGGATGCATGGTTCTGGTCCAGGGTTCTGTTACTGTTGAGTAAAACGACGCCTTCTCCAGCTGCACCTCAATCTTCTCTCCTGTTTGGATGTGAAAACGGGGCAGTGCCGCCTTCGCAAAATATCCGCGGCTCGATGCTTCATACTTGTGATCGATTGTTTTCGACATCTTTACAAAGCCGGGCTTTTGGAGTGTGTCGATATAAGAAATGTCAGCGCTTATTTAATATCTTTCCATCCGTGCCCTGTCTTCTCATACAGGGTGACACTGGAAAAGGTGGCAGATAAAGTTCACTGCCATTCTTTCTTTCTTTCTTTTTTGTAAAACAATCTCAGATTGGCCGTATGTTTTTATTTCCAGTGCTGCCACAGGTTAGTCCTGCTACTACAACACCGCAGTATGTTTCGTGTCGATACTACAAAACGAAGCCATTTCCACAACTATAATGGGACTTTAATCTTTATTTGGTATTATTTCCTCATCAAAAAAGCAAAAAATTGAATTGATAGAATGAATTTTGCAGCCCAAGCTGAAAGCACTGTTTTGTATATTGACAATGATATGAATCAATGCATCGAAAACATCCATTTTTAATATGAAATTTGGGTTTATTCTTATTGAAAATGATGGTGTGATGGTGAGTGAGAGACAGTACTGAGAGATGATGGGGGTGTAGTCACTGACAGCCATATAGAGAGGCAAATTTAGGAGATGATGGGTCGAGCTTTTCAGGAAGAAATAATACAAAGGAAAAGAAGATCCTTCATGCCCATGTAGACACTTCAATGGGGAAAAGTGATAGGTTTATGATTATGATGATAATGCATAACGATTTAGCGTGACAAACTGAGAGGTTTTCAGATTTTCAAACAGGTTACTGTTGGAAATTTATGAGCATGTGCTGTAGGTAACTTTTTTTTTCAGCGCTAAGACTATGTGTGTGTTGTATGCGTGGTGCTTTGTGGCTGCGGGAGCTCTATCAGGGGACCACAGCAATGACAGCAGGCTCATTTGCTGCATGATTATCGACGGGGTTGTTGCGACAGAGAGGAAAGGCCGCCTACGTACACTCTCGCGCGCTTTGACGCTCACGCACGAGCGCACTCTTTCTTGTTTAGGCCAATTATGCAGGCCAGTAACCTGCCATATGGCTTCTGCTAGTTCTGAATGCGTGTTTGTGTACATTGTGTGGGTATGGTTGGTGTCATTGTAACACAAAGTCAGAGTGAGCCTCAGGCCGCAGAACAGATGACAAAGGAAGAGAAATCTTAACCAGTGCCAACAGTCCAGCCCCATCTAGGCAACTGTTGGGGCAACAGTTTGAGATGAATGAAAGAAATATTTATTTATTTATCTATCTATCCATCCATCAGTCTGCTGCCTTATGTTTGAACTTCCATTTCATGAGCTTTAAAAGCTGGTCAAAGGGAGGAGAGGAATTGATGTCATGGATAGACATGGAGCTGAGATTCTGACAGACAGCTACCCTGATCAGCTGAAGGGCCTGACTAGAAAAGTCTGCTTTCAGTCTAGGGCAATGATATCAGTGCTACCACCACAGTAATCCATTATGGATTAATGGATTGGAAAGTTATAGCTTTGCTGCAAAGTCACGGGGGGACACAGTGGCACTGTTTAGATAGAAAGAGAGAGAGAGAGAGAGAGAGAGAGAGAGAGAGAGAGAATACAGCAGCGTATTCGGTGATTTGATGTGACAGAGATCTGAGAACTTTGTATAGTACTGTATATATCGCTCACCTGTGAGTGGAAAGGTAAATGGGATGGCTGAAAAAGCACTTTATCTACAATAAGGGTCTGTGCAATGTCTTGTTCTTTGAACTTAAAATGTCAGACCTTGTGGATTTACACCATAGACTGTATATAAATATGGACAATGCGACCCCACTTCATTGCATTGGTCAAACTGACGCACATCCTGCGAGTTTGGAGACTCATTCACATTTTTGTTAATTAATACTACACTCTGCTCTACCTCCCCCAGTTACAAGGAAATGTTGGATTATACACTGTACTTATGTATTTATTTATAATTTCCGACTCTCACAGTCCTACGGGACCACTTCAAATAACTAAACTAACTAAAACAAACCTTATCTGAAAAGTAGACACTATGCATCAGTATTTTATTAAATCTCTAAAATGACTGAAACCATCGTTGAAAAATGTGTGTGACATGTACTTTTGTGTTTTAGTTTGTCCCATCCACTAACAGTTAGGGGGCGGAGCTTATAAGACCTGTACTGTAGCCAGCCACCAGGGGGAGCTCCACTATGACGAGCTGTTCTTTATACAGCCTATGCTTTGGTCTTGGGTAGAAGGAATTAATTGGTATCACACATGGAAAAGCAAAATGAAATGTAATTCACAACCATCCCTATCAGTGTTTATCAGTATGTTAAGATTTTACATATAAGTATTTTGAATTTTAAGTATAGTAAGTATTCTTAATTCTTTGTACTGATTTGTTTGACCCATTTCCATTCAAACATAATAAATCACCACATGCATGACTATTTGAAAAATAGTTTCACTTTAAGGTCACCTTTACTTGCAGCCCCTCAGTTAATAAGCAGGTGCGTATGATAATCAATACTCTGGGTGCGGACATACAGTTTTTGTTATCCATGTAGTTCTCATTTACTGTATGATTAATGAATCGCTGTAGCTTTTCTGAAACAGTCGGCTGGACAGCAGCCACTAAAGACAGCTTTACTGCTATATTGTCGTTTAGGTACTGCCCTGTTCTCTGAAAAACTGAAAGCCGTGCCAAAAGAATGTGCCTGATTTGGTCCAAGTGCCAGTTCCCATTAGTGTACGCTTTGATTTGAATTTACAGGTTATTTACTTCCTGAGGGGAATTCTCTCTGAATAAACTGACACAAAAAGACAAGAAAAAAAACAAAAAACAACCATCAATGGATTCAGCCAGTCGATAAATTAATGCGGTTCCCAACGTTAATCCTTATTTCCATAAAATGAGTCTGCTAAATTTGTTAAACATGACCACATCGTCCGGTAACCTGAGAAAAATCTGAACGATTCTAGAAGATGATAGACTACCCAGTATGCTTTTTTGAAGTATTATAAAGAAGAGCCTGCCTCGGGCTTAAGAGGACCACTGAGAGATTAAAAAAAAAAAAAAAAAAAAAAAAAGCCACACCTGCTCAAGCCTATTGCGCACACAGAGAAATCATACACTCCCAGACGACGCACACATTGATACGCACCAGACTTTAGAGGAGAGGGTCTGCAGGCTCTTGTGCTTTTTCTTTGATGTGTGTGAGACGGAGTGATGCTTGTGTGCATGAGTATGTGAATGTAGTCGCATGTCCTTATTATATAATGATGTTAAGGGTTAGCCGTACAAGAAAATCTTAACTTTAGTGGCGGCTACTGCTGCAGCCGGGTCCATGAGGGACCGATCGTGTTTTGACAGCGTTCCACAGAGTGTAAAGTCACTTTTAATGGTTCGAGCAGTTTAAACGGACCACGTTCATTTTTCCATCAGTCTACACCATTATTTCAGAAATATTAGAAATTGAAAGGCTTCCCTTGTGGCAGTTCAACAGCGATATTCCTCTCTTAAAATGCCACATTGGTACAAGAACAATAGGGCGTACAGCTTTAGGAGACCGTCTCTTTTATCACTCTTAAGTCAAACTCAGTCAAACTGAAATTCACAGGTAATGAAAAGATCATTTATATATTTTTAACCAGCAAGGTACATTGCAGGTTGTATTTAAAAGTGCAAAACGTCAAAGTAGGATGATCCAGTTAATGAAATCCTCATGCTCTTTCAAGTTGATGCATTGATATTTTTATTCTATACTACAGACATTTCATTTTAGTGCTTCTTTTCTGCGACTGTATGGATTTCTGAAATTGGCTTGCTTCCACCTCTGGTCACCTTGAGGGCTTTGAGGGGTTACACAGTGTGTTTTAGTCTTAGCCACCTGATGAATGAGTTTGAGGGTCAGTGAATATAAGTCCGCAAGATTATTTTCTTTTTATTTAGCTCAATAAAGCGCGTTTCACTTCATCAGAAAAGTCCACGGTAACTTAACCACAGATTTTTGATACGATGAGTTCATGACTCGTCATCTTTTGAAAAATATTGAATATTTTCAACTTTACTTTTGCATGGTGTTACAATATTGCAAATCTCATTTTATACAAGTGTCATTTTAGGCAGTAAAAAAACAGCTAAATCAACAACAAAGACACTATGGATCAGATATGATAGCAGCAAATACGTTTCTAAGTGTGTGCAATGCAGAAAACTACATTATATTATACAGTAAGGTAAGACACTGGTTTGACTCTGCAGTTTTAGGAGCTTGGCCTGCTTAAACCACAAGATTGCTATCTTCCATGCTGTGGTCAGTCATATTTGTGCTTTAGGCAAGATCATGCAAGTAGCCTCACTTTAAGGCAGCAAACACTGAAGCGTAGCCTCACATAACTGAGCTGTACACTTCAGAAAACGCAAATAAATTTGAGGGGTCTAAGCCTATTAAAGCACCTTAATTAACTCAATGGCCGAGTCCTATTAGCGGGCCCGAACAAGAGTATTTTCAGTCTAATTTTATTAGTGTTGATTCTGCACCATTTGCGGATGACTGTGTGTGTTTATACAGCGCCACTCAGTTGGGAAAACAAAACCACTGTGACAGCCTACGGGTCTGGCAACTAACGTCCATCAAGCACTATCTCCCAGCGAGGAAAATCAAGCCAGTGAATGGGTGTAGATGAAGCACTTGCTCAGCTGCTAAATTGTGACTCAACGCAGTCTGACACGGGTTCAGGGGTCTGCGATTTTGGATAATGATGATTATGGGTTATTATCTGGATCGTAATAAGCCAAACACATCTCCGGTGTGACACAAAAAAAACCACACACATACCAAAAAAAAACAACAACAACAAAGAGAAATGCTAATTGTAATTGTAATGTCTTGCTTCCCGAGACAAGAAAGGGACTGTCAGGTGGTGGGATAGATGTTAAAGTAAATAATTCTCAACATGTATGCAGGAAAAAAAAAAAATACAGAAATAAAATGACAAAATATGTAAGCAGTCGATTCTAGTATACACTATATCCACAGTCGGCTTTTACCCTGCAGTATGCGATCACAGCTTGGCCTGCTGTAAATTAGAGCACAGTCCAGACACAACCACAAACTACCTGTGCTATCTTCCATGTTGTGGTCCTGGTAATGTTTGTGCTGTAGGCAAGATTACGCAAGTAGCCTCCCCTACACACACACACACACACACACTCCTCCACTACACCACAACAGCATATCACGCAGACACTTACAGTACCACACGACGAGCTGTTATAATTCACGACCACGAGAACTGAAATGTTGATGCGCGTCAAGGTGAAGATAATGAAATGACATTACAGGTTATTCTAAGCGTGGCTGAAGGGGGTTCAGGAGAAATTTGAGGGAAGCAACATGCAGGCCTCCAGCTGGATGCACTGCAACAGTCTCATCTGTGGTTTCCCACTCATCTCGGCGTCAGAAGCCAAAAAGTTACATAACGCAGTCAAGTTTTTTAGGAGGGCACGTTCCTCGCTTTAGCTAACTTCTTCTAGCTTAAAGTTTTTCTTTTGAATATAAAGACCTTTGTCCTTGTTGGAGGTAGTTATGTATTGTATTTAAAGTGACCATCAGACGACTGGGCCTTTCTGTGTTGAGTTTGCATGTTCTCCCTGTGTCTGCGTTGGTTCTCTCCGGGTACTCCGGCTTCCTCCCACTGTCCAAAGACATGCTCATTAGGTTAATTGGTGATTCTAAATTGGCCGTAGGTGTGAGTGTGAATGGTTGTCTGTCTCTCTGTGTTAGCCCTGTGATAAATTGGTAACCTTTCCAGTGTGTACCCAGGCTCTCGTCCAGCGACAGCTCGGCTAGGCTCCAGCCCCCCCCCCCCCCCCCCCCCCCCCCCCACAACCCTCCAGAGCACCAAAAAGAAGGAAAAATGTAAAGACATTAACTTTTCTATTGATTAAAAGTAAGTTAGTGTTTGCTCTCAGATATACTCAGAGTATTAAAAGTAGACGTACGTACAAAAATAGTATGGGCCATGCCATTTTAATTAAGAGTGCTGCAGATGATCCTGGCAACACTGGCAAAGATGATTCTTTGTATATTTAAAGTTAATTTTACTGCAAGACGACAGACATCTAATTTGAAAAAACAGTGCTCTACTCTTGATATGTTCTGCCTGAAAAATGGGACATTAAACACAACACAGCAACAGGTAGCATGAATGTAAAATCTGACTTTTCCATTTTGGTGTAGTTAAGACAGATGTGGGTATGGTTGGTAACTCATGGTAGTTCCTGACAACATGTGCAGTATGTTTAACTTAAAATCTCCAATTTGTCATCTACTCCTCTAAATCTACTGTTACAAAATGCAGTTTATTAAACTGTGTAATGGACATTTTGATATCCTGACATTATTTTTAAAACTTGACCCATTTGGAGCCGTCTCTCAACATCTTTCCATCAGCTTCACATGTTAACGTGGAGAAGTTGGTCTTCAAAGTGTCTTGAGTCCAGTCTGCCTCTTCTGAGGGAGGGAAAGTCTGTCCCGCTGTTCTGCATGGTCTTTGGCACACAGCTGAAGAGTGTGTCCGGCTTCAGAGACAAAGTGCAGGGATTGACGAGAGAACATCCGTGGTGTTAGCCGGACTCCCCAGCTATCCACCCGGCTATCTGGTGCTCTCTCGAATGTTGACCTCGATCGGGACACTTAAGTAGCCCTCCTCCTCCTCCACCTCAAATGAGCTTGACTTGTTTTCTGGGAGCTGTGTATTGTTTCTGGGAGCAAACATGATCTTCTTCTCACTATCTCAATAAGATATATCTGTGATATTGACCCTCTGGTTTCCCATTATGGGTAGTTACTCTCATTCTACGTCTTGGTGACATGAGCAGCAGATGCAGTGATTTATCCAGCTTCAGAATGCCCTTGTAGGTTGACCAGGATGTGCGAAGCTTTGCAAGAAGAACTGCTTCGGCAATCGGTTCAGGGTCAGCAAGCATGGGTGTTCCTCCTTGAAGGGCATCGATCCGCCGCTTGCAGAATGTAGAGGAGAGCGAAAGGCGATCAAGTTTCACAGTTAGGAAGGATCATGTTGGGCACCAGCCACCTCATATGGGCGTCTGCCTGTTGGAATTGTGTTAAGCGCTGTTTGTCATGGTCACAACATGTTGAGTCAGGACAGAAAGCTTGGCCGGATTGAATTTGTTGGGCAATAAATAATTTTACTTCCATACATGTAAGCGTGATCTGTTTCATAAACTGACATGACATACGTTATTTGCTTGGTTGTTTGAATAGCTGAGAGGTGAGCATTAAAAATTGTATGTACGACTGTACCGACAAATGAAATTCTACCGCTGCCCTGGTTGTGCTGCTGTATACTGTATATCCAGTGTATATGTATGTGTGTCATTAATTCCCCGGCCCTCACCACTGAATTGAATCTGCAACGGACAAGGACAAGGAGAGGCTTGTGTGCTTGCCTTCTACTAAATGATCCCTACAGCGTTCGTTGGACTATGGAGCTCAGGCGCATAGCGTCCTTGCATCATGTCCACCGACTGTATCTTTCTTGCTCAGCTCCAGAGGCTTCCTGTCGGGGGAAAGGCACTTTACCTAAATAACATTTTAAAGTTGTGTGTAAAAATGTTTTACTATAAGCTATATCAGCAAGAATTTCTGAATCATTATGAATGCTGAAATATGCTACGGTGCATTTCAAGTATACAGTATGCCCTCTATGGGCCCTTAGTGCCTGGTTAGTAGTTTGGTAGTAAAAGGACATGTAGAGAGAAAAAAAATAAAATAACCTTTACAGCTGCAGAGGTGATGTCACAGGTTTTGTACACGTGCATAACATTATGACCGATTTCCTAATATTGTGTAGGTCTCCCTTGTGCCTCCAAACCACTCTTGATTCATCAGAGAATGGACATGGGCCTTCAGAGAGCATCCTGTGGTGTCTGACAACAGACTGCTGTTAGTGGAGGTCACCGTGTCCTGTGGGTTGAAGGGAGAGGCCTCTGTGGATCAGGCTCGCTCCAGTGCATCCCGCAGATATTTGATCAGTTTGAGATCCAGTGAATTTGGAGGTCGGGTTGCCACCTTGTGTGTGTGTTTTTTAGTTGATCCTAAAGTGTCAGGCTGCATCCTGCTGGGGATGGCTGCTGCCATCAAGGAGGGTCATTACTATGGGTTGGGGGTGCCTGGTCTCGTCTAGGTGGGTGGTACATGTCAAAGTAACATCCACTTGAATGACAGTGACACTGACATTTCTAACAGTGCTCTCTTGTCTCTTTGTTCTGTCCCCAGTGCCAGTTGAGGGTATTCTCTTCTCTCTTCTTTTGTACCTATTTGCAAGCATCATTATTTTCATTTGTGCTCTGTCCAAAACTTGTGGCTACCTCCTGATCTCGATGCAGAACACGTTGGCATTGCTGGCATGTCTAAAGAAACAGACCTGTTTTGTTCAGTTTCGTCACAATAACGACCTCTTTCATTGGAATAATAATTCAACTGACTAAAACATTTACTCTTTTTTTTTTATTTCCGTAACGTCCCGCTGAGCAGTCTGGAGGGGAAAAAAAAAAACTTGCCCCATGCTACACTTTTTTTTCTTTTTTTTTTACCACTGCCCACCACCCTCCATTTGCTCCATCCACCCCGCAGGCACTGGCCGCAATCAGCAGTGTAATTTTAGGTAGCCCTGGTATGGACATGTACCTGCCACTTTTCTAACGACCTAAAATTGTTCCCACCTCTAGTGAAGGCTCACTTGCTGCCAAATGATGAGAGTGAATGTCTCTGTGCTGCCGCTGCCTCTCTTGCCTTCAGTGCCTGTACCACTACGTAAAAAGAAACCAGATTTAGTCTTGGATAATGAATAAATCCCGGTCATTTGCTTGTTAATGGTGCGATAATGGATGTATTTTTTGTGCTGATTGTCCAGATTTATGAATTAAAGAAATTAAACCTTCCAAGTAGATTTCAGAACAGCTATATATGTTGTTCACTACGATAAATTGTGTTGTAGGAAACAATCCAGTCATCCAGAACAGTCTGTGGTTCTGGTACATTGGTTTCCCTCTTGATTGGGAATTAAAAAAAAAAAAAAATGAGGTTACACACTTTACTTTTGTTTCTCATAATCTTTGTTACTTTTGTTTACTAAATTTATTGGTAAAGAGAGTTCCTGATCCAGATAGGGCGCGTTTCCTACCTGAGGCTAACCAGAGGCCCATCCTACATACACTCATGACATGCATTATTGTAAAGTTGGACTGGACGGTAGTCGATCGGGTCGACAGAAGCAACCGAGGCTCAATATTTTACTTATTTTAATTGTGTGCTGCTTTGAAATGTTGAGCTTGATCTCTCTTTCTGGGATTTTGATGGAGGATTTGCTGCGTTCACTGGGCTGATGCTCTCAGAGGTCAGAAAAATGGTAGGCAGTAGCCTCCACCAGGAGAAGATAAATGTGACGCCTTGTATAATTCGTCTCATTAAAGCTTGAGTATTCTTGGCAGAACTTGTGTGGCAAATAATAGAAACACTGAATGCATTGGTATCTCATCTCAGTTCGTGACATCTACAGACCTGTGTAAAGTCAGCGAGGCAAACCTAAAAGGAAAATCTACTTATTCATACGCTACATAGTCTGATAAGTAATGCTTTGTATTTTACTCAGCCCTTAAAAGTAGAGTGCAGGTAAATGTATAAGGCTGCTTCTTATGTTCTGCTCCTTTGTTTTTTATTCCCTCTCAGTTTGTTTTGGTGGCTATAAAACATAGGATGAAGTACAGCAGTTATAAAATATCATTGGTGTGTTTGGTCTTTTTTCAGCAGGCCTAGCCTAAAGGCTCTTGCATTTTTAGGAAGAACCCCTTAATCTGCATTTATACGACATGAGTGATCACAATGTGAGGACGGGGAGAAAAGCGAGTGTGCACCTCAGCCGACTGAGCTGCCAAAATACTGTCAAACCAATTTTCTGCTGCGGCCAATGATTTGGATGATTTGTATTTGTCCACATGTCTACCGATATAATATCCAATCCGCAGCTTGAACAGTGACAGAGAGAAACACTCTCCTTGATAGAACGCACACTTCTTCTCCCCCTGCTTCGCCGTCTTCACTCCTCAGTCCATCAGAGCCTGTCCCATCCCGAGTCTAAAGCGTGCATCTGGAGAATATTTATTTTTGACCTGTTTTATGGCTCCCTGGATGCGCTGCAGCTGTGAGCAGCCATGTGTCTCATTGATAATGAAAGAAAGGGGGAAACAAAGGGAGAGAGGGACAGTTCAGAGAAGAGTGCGAGCGAGAGTGTTGCCTTTATTTGATAATGACGACCCGTTGGTTCAGAAGTGTGTGTCACCAGCTCGGTGGTGAGAGTAAGCATTTGACACACTCAGGACATCCTTTGGTTCCTGCCTCCTTCAATTAAGTTCCTGCTGTTTGTGGCCTTAGAGCCTGTGGCTACGCTAATCTGATGTGTGTCTGTGTGAGCGACTGGTTCGGTGTTCAGCGTGTCTCACTGTGTTAATTTGTGTGTGTGCGTGTCTGCCTGCGTCGGCCATTGTGTGCATGTTTCTGTGTGTTTGCAAGGCCGGGTTCATTAACTTGTCTTTCACTCACCTGCAAAACCAACTTTTGGTATTCCCTCTGGTCCATTGTGTTCAGGGACAAGATTTGTATTCTATAATAACCACACTCGATGTAAAGTCCATTAAACACCACAGAAAAAAAAAATTGAAGAATGAAAAGGTGGAGTTTTCTGGTTGCTGCTTAAATTAAATATATCTTGTTCATTTGGATTATGTTCGTGGTAATTCTTCATTAATTATTTTTGTTATTTTTTAATATTTCAATATATACTGATCAGGCATGACATTATGACCATTATAACACTATGCCCTAATACTGTGTAGGTCTCCCTTGTGCCTCCAAAGCAGCTTTTGGGTCTTATGGGTTGAGGGGAGGGACCTCTGTGGATCAGACTTGTTCCAGTGAGATCTTGTGAATTTGGAGGTCAGGTCAACACTTTATGCTGTTTTTCATGTTTTTTTGAGTTGTTCCTAAACTGTTTTAGTGTGTGTACCTGCATCAGCCTGCATCGTGCTGCCATTAAGGAGTGTCATAGCTACGGGGTGGGGATGCCTGGTCTGGTCTAGGTGGGTGGTGACTAAGTAACACATGAAAACCAGGTCCAAAAGTTTCTCAGTAGAGCAACTGAACTGACACAAGATGGTCAATGTTATTTACTTCTCCTGTCAGTGGTTTTAATGTTGTGCTTGATTAGTGTAACATTAGTATTGACCTTATGTATTTCAGTAGTTGAGTTATATAGATCGTAGATTATTATTTTTTTTTTTGTGTGTTTCTTACAGTTCAAATGATCCTCTAAGTATTTTCAGTTTGTGTTACTTGTCGCAGTTCAGTTTGTTACTGTGTTAAGGCTTCCTTTATCTGA
This sequence comes from Planiliza haematocheilus, assembly GCA_005024645.1. Lineage (NCBI taxonomy): Eukaryota > Metazoa > Chordata > Actinopteri > Mugiliformes > Mugilidae > Planiliza > Planiliza haematocheilus. The sequence continues at coordinate 2,412,908 of SRSE01001388.1, read as the reverse complement.
ATGGTGAAACCGCTCTCATCTTTGCTTTCTTGTGGAAATTGTGATCGTATCGACAAAACCAGCTTGTAGTGAATCAATCAAGCGCGCGCCTTGTTGTTTGAACTTCTTCCAGCTTCTGTAAGGAGAAGTGTTGCTTCATCTTTTAACAGTTACATAGTTTTACATCAGGGGATCCGACCCTTAATCACCCGTATCGTCACGATAGCAATAAAATGGAGAAAAGAAAGTGTCCTAGAAAGTGTGAGAAAAGGAATAAAACCAGAGAGCATTAGTACGACAAGCTAAATGGAACGCGGTAATAAGAGTGAAAGAATGATGATGTGTGGAAAGACAGGGATTTTAACCATATGAGCTGCCTTACAACGTGAATGATGTATCTTGATAACAACTCCACGTCCCTGCATTTTATTATGAGCAATTATTTTTGCATTGCCTTTACTCTGACGTGGAAAAACTTCCTAGCCCTGCTCTTCTTGGCATCAGTCGGTGAATTCTTTAAAATCATAACAGCCCATAACGAAGTCCGGACGCATTTATGATCTAGCCATTTATCATCTTGGTTGTTGTCAGTGGGTCCGCTGTGGCATGAGAAAGCAATCCACCGCTGTATTCAACAGTTCATTTTATCATAATCTACTTCAGCGTGTCTGACTTTGCCCCAGTGAGCTAATATTTGTTCTTGTTTCGTTCACACGTCTCCCTAGACTATGCTGCCCTTTTTACTTTCCCAGAAAGGACACAAAAATAAATTCCAAGTGACTACCTCCAGTCTGCAATATAAGTACAAGGGTGGAGGAATTAGCTGAATTTATACTTGAAGGTTTTAAGTGAAACAGGCGAGGATCACACTGTTTGCCAGTGGCGGGCCGTCAAGGCCATCAAAGCCTTCTCTGCCGACCTAAACTTTATCAAAATCACTGACTTGCATTTAAAAATGTTCTCATTAATGTTATTAAATTATTCCCAATAGCCTATTCTTTTTATTTTATGGCTTGTCTGTCTCTCTGCGGCGGTGATTCCTGCAGTCTGACTTTGCATTAGAGCTTTTATCCAGTCATATTTGAGCCGTCAAAGAAATCTGCCTGGGCCTTCACATTTAAAACCACTGAGGCTGAAGCTTCAAATGCATCGTAATGACGCTGTTCCTTTTAAAAAAGAATCACAGTTCATATTTGTATCCTTAGGGGTTTTCTGTCGTCTACGGTAGAGTTTCAGCGTCCTCTGATTGGATGGTCAGAGAGCCGTTCTGTTTAAGCTAGCAGTTTGTGTGTTGCGAGCTGAACAAGCAAATCGTTCCTGTTAATGTTTTGATAGCTATTTTTTGATGGTGGAAGGAGGAGAGGCTATCGATTAGGTTGCAGATCATCTTAGAAAGACATTTTCACGGCGGATTTTTAAGGAAAAGCTGAATATTGTTAGGAAAGGCCACCTAATTTTAGCGCTAACTAGCCTGATCTAGCTAGACCTAGCTGGGAAAACTTTCAGGACAGCGACTGTGAGCTAAGTAGTAAAATAAATTATATTTACATATTTTATGCGTATTTCTGGCACTTTATTGGGTCAACATTGATGTTTCTGCTGGATTTGATGTTTGCAGCGTTGGCTGGTGGCTACAGTGAGTGAGAGGAGACTTTTGGAATTGTTCTAAGTGAGCTTCTCGCTTTAGTAATGAGATACCTGCCTATGATGCAGCATCCTGTTTTGTTGCGTATCCATATCTTGTTGATGGTTGTATTAAGAGGTGTTTTGAATAAGGTTGCAGGGCATTGAAGGCCCAGGTGGAAAATGCACAACCTGCCACTGACGTGTGGCGTTTTCATTTCCTATTGTCATTACGCGTCAAATGTTTTGAGTTCTTTTTCCCTATGCGCCATGTTGGTGACAATTTATTTAAATGGTCTACAGACATTAGTTTCTCATTACGTAATTGCTGCATTTCGGTAGGGAGCAGATTAAATGGAAGTGTTTCAATGGCAGAGGATTTGACTCACTTTTAATGCACATATTTATTGAATCATCTCTGCATTAGCTGCACCTCTTGTCATTTTAAAATCACTGCGTGTCACCGAGTCCTCTGTGACTTATACATATTCCAGTGTGTCCGTTTGACAGTGGCCCAATAGACCATATGGCTGATTTCACTTTATCTCACCCCCTCTTCCTCCTGCCACTCCTCCCTCTCTTTATCTGCAGCGTTCAGGGTCAGCTGGCTAGACGGACAATTAGGCCACCGCTCTTAGGGACACGTGCGCTGTGTACGTCTGTGTATGTGCCGTCGTCAGCGTGGCGATTCGGAGGCAGTAGAAGGACACCGGTGGGTATTATTTTTTCATAGTCTTACAATAGAGTAGACCTGAACTATAGCTCTAGATCTATACGCTCGTTGACATGTTGCTTTTTTAAGACACGGAGGAGAGGATAGGGAGAGGGGGAGATGAAAAGACTGACGGCAAAGATATTAATATGCTCCATGCCTTTTTTAAATATATTGTTGTATTGTGTTGATTTATGTACACATGCACGCACACAAACATTTGAGCAGCGACACCCTCACAGCCAGTATATTTTTCTTCCTCTCCTCTACCAAATCTCATCTGTAAGTAAGGAGAAATAACAATAGCTGGGGCAGCAATGAGAACAGTAAATTTCACGAACGAATCACCGCCCCCCTCTCTGAAACAATTCAGGCAAACAAACGAGCGAGAGGCAATATCAGTGTATAGTGTGAGACGGACGATTTATGGGGGGCATTGATAGAATTTACAGTCCTGGTTGAATTGACAATTATCCGCTAGATGAAATTGGAATTGGGCTGTAGAAAGTCGAGGGGCCCCCCCCTTTTTTTTTTTTCAGGGAAACCCAGATGCAAATATTGGGATAATTTACATGAGCTCTTGATACCCTCTCTGCCTCATATATCCAAAGATTTAATTGCCTAATTTCCTCCCGCCTCCTCTTAAAAACAGAGGAAAGGAGGGATAGCGGTGTTGGCGGATGAGGAGGAGGGGGAGAAAGAAAGGAAGAGGCAGATACAGAATAGAGCTAGGAGCAAATTCAGCCCTTAATTTGCAAAACATGAGCAAATTATGGGTAGCAAATTTCTTCCCTCCTGCCAGTTTCCAGCGATGCATCTTTTTTTTTTTTTTTTGTAGCTTCCATTTCCTTCCTTTTTATCCATAAGGTGGGCCAAGCACCAACGCTGGCTCTTTCACTCGGGGCGACAAGATGCAGGGGTTCAGGAGGAAAATGGAGGAGAACGAGGAGGAGGTAGGAATACAGAAAAGAAAAGTGTGTGAAGGTTAAGAAACAAAAAAGAAGGAAACACTGAACGAAGGGGAAAAGATAGATGGAGAGACGAGCTCATGCACATGAATGAAATCTTTGTTGCTTAGAATTAAAAGGTAATAACACTTTATCCCCTTTTGACTAATGCTTCTCTTCACTCTTGTGTGCTATTACTTCAAGGGCACCTGCGTTAAGGCTAGCTTCTTACTCGGTAAGTGCTGATACATCAGGGGCTGTCTCTCAAAAGAGTTCAGTTCCCACCAACACGCGTGCAAGCAAACACACTCCATCATAGTCACAAACGCAATTGTTTGACGAAGCCAGGGGAAGGAACCCACTTCCTATTCAACGTGTTTCTATGCTCCGTGTCTCCTCATTGGCCCGGCAAGATTAATGATGCTCCCCCGCCTCGCAATCACTCAGGTGACTGCGGAAGTGTGTGTCTATTTGCACGTGTGTTCCACCTAGCTCCGGCACGCTGAGCAGTACATTATGTGCGTCTGATTCAAGGGCGGGCCGCTTTCTTCCGTCTTTCAAAGGGTTGTTTCAAAGCAGAGAAAAGAAGGAAGGTTTGGGAAGGGGTGTTAGACGATGGGATAAAGGTGGGGTTTCAGACAAGAAATCAAGGATATCACAAAATAGCCCCTTTAAGCCGCCAAGGCACCAGGACAAGACATTCAAAGAATCATCCCTTTTTTTTTTCTTCCAGAGGGTAAGTGTCTACTTTAGCAGCTCTCAAAGTGAAACGACCCTTTCACACTTCTGAACACTAACCTCTGTCCATACAATGCCTTGCATTGTACCGGCTGCACATCACTGAAAACCTATGCTTGCACCCAGTTCACGTCATAACCCAGTTATTTCCAAATGCAAAATCGGTTTCAGTAACACCATGGGGGCGGGGTCAGGGGCAGCTGACCCCTCCAACTGGAAATTGCAGTGGGTTAGAGGGATGCATGAATGTTGAAGTGACGTAATAAGTGTGTGCAGGCAAATTTCCTTTAGCCACTTTTTTTAAAAAAAATTTACCATATTTTTTCTGTGGGTTTTGGGTAGAAGCGGTAAAAGCATGATGCCCACAGTAAAGTCCTTCATGGCCCACATGCTGGTCTCCTCGCTTGCCTCAGCACTTCTGGCACACACGCACTATTTCAAACAAGACCAATAGTAATTTGTATGGGACCCGCCCTTGTGTCTTGAGTCACATTCATGCACGGGCTGCTAATATAATACGCAGTAGGCAGTTTTCCAAAATATTGTGTTAACTGGCAAAGTTGCAAAATTAAAATGATGAAAGGCGTAGCGGAGTAATGTTTGCCTACACATTTATTTTTGTGTATGTGACCTTAATCAGCAGTAAATCATGAGTGTGGTGTTGGCCTTGACGTGGAGGTGAAGGAAGTGCGGCTCTATAAAAAACAAAATTTTAAAAAGTAATAAACTCGTCTTTCACGGTAAAAACCTGATCACCAACAAACATTTATTTGTTTGCCTAAATCTCTAGCGCTCGTGTTTGTTAGCGCTATATAGTTTCACTCGCACAAGCAGCCATCTGTTAATAAAACTTTCTGCTTGGATGTGGCATCCAGACCGTGCCCACCCATCTCCTCTAATGCCTCCTCCCAGAGGCTTGTAAAGCTGTTGCCTTACTTCTATCCAGCTTGCTCAAGACTCGCTGCAAAACCTCCAGATCTTTGGACTTCTTACAATCTAATGAAACTGTAAGTCTGTCAATATTTACAACCGTAAAGTTTGTTTCCTAGTCCGCCTGCCTCCGCTCTGAAATATCTGAGCAGTCCAGGGAACTTGACATATATTGTGTGATGGCCCGCGCATTACCCATGCATGTAATCCTTTTCATTCAGCTTAATGTCCTCACGGTACATTGGTACCAATCCAATCCTGTAACTGTAACCGCACGCTACGGGGTCTTACTGCTAAAATACCCTGAGCAAGTGCAAATATAGCACAGTGCTGTCAAAAGCGTTACGTTCTAACCAGCAACCTGTGATGAACCCGCCCAACCGTGACACAACTCGTCTTTAATTAAAGCACTCTGTTGCAGCAGGTGGTTTAATTGCACAAAATGAGGGTGCACACCTCAGATATTATTTCTTCTGCGTGTCCATGACAGCAGACTGGCAGACCGGAGTCCGTGTGTAACAACCTTACTGTCAAATGGTAGTCTAGGTTCTGCCACATATTTTAATGGTTTTATTTAGCAGTCCTCTGTCTCACTGTGTTCCAGACTAATGGCTTTTATCTATCAGATTAATATTCTCTACATTTTTAGAATATCAGATGTGATTTTATTACGTTTTCATGCACTGATTACATTTGATGTTTATCAAGGAGTTAATTTTATATAGTATTTAAATAGGTCTAGTGCACGAAGCTTATCATAGAAGGAGTTAAGGATTTACCACTGCAGAGGTATTATCTAATACTGCAGGTTTTATTTCTAGCTACAGTACAAGTACTCTCAAAATGGGTGTATTGTAAAAGTTTAGCCTTGCTGGCCCTGAGAACATTTCTGATTTCTCTAATCCTCACAAACCCAAACAAAAAGGATGGTGGGCACAACACTGTGGCCTAGGCTTTACAGCGGGTTTGTAGAGGCTCAGCACTTCATGCTCTCCGCCGGGTACGCCAGTTGGCAGCCGTCTCTTGTCAGCTACATTCATCTGAAGTGCTGACAGATGGGCCAAAGGTTTAGTGAACATTGTATGGCTTAGATTTACTGCTCTTATAAAGAGAAATGTTACCTTTCGGGCACTAATCTCCATTTTTACTGTCGGTATTTTGTTCATTTTTAACAAACGACGTGCTGATCAGGTGAGTGGTTCTCTTCCAGATGTCTGCAAATTAGACAGTAAAGAGAAAAATGTGCATTTTACAAGTTGTGCTGGGCTTAAAAAGAAAAAAAAAGGAAAAATAAAAAAGATTGTCCTTCACAGTTTACTGAAAAGTACCCTCCCTCTTCATCTCATCAACTCTAAAATAGTGTTTATGACCGGAACCAAGGGTGTACACTGTCAGACACATAGAAGGAACAGAGTCCTCTGCTGTTGGCTGAAAGTACTACAGGTTGTTGGAGACCATGTAACACAAGCTGTGAAAATGCAACAGGCATCCACGCACCAGTTATGCCTTAAAACATGCTGCACAGTCATGATTAAGTCCTGAAGTTAGATTTGATATACTAGTTGGAGGAAAGATAGAAACTGCATATACTTAGGAATTTTTGGACAAAATTGTAAATTTATTTTTTAATTATATGATACAAATAGAAGTGGTGAGGAAAATAATAATAATTTTTTATTTTTTTTATTTTTTTGCTAAGCCCCTGCAAACAGCCAGTACATAAATATCGAACCAGCGTGTTGACTGTAAGCTCCAAGCTAGGATTTGTCAGTGTTCCCTTACAGTAAGATAAGCGTAATTGCTGGACATGTTGTGATGAGCATATCAGGAATGAGAATGGACTTATCGCAGAGACGATCGCCAATCAGTCCGTCGCTATTCTGCTCAGGCGGCTAATGATAAAGTAGGGAAGATGAACCGTTTCTTTATCGGGGTTGCCAAGAGGAGCCTCGACATGTGAGACGGGGAGGGTGTGAGGACATGCAGAGAACGAGACGACGTGTTCCCGTAGGTTTGTTCTGTGAGAATAGCTTCTTGGATAGTCTCCAAAGGTTACAAGAAATCACTGGAAGATCAAAGACGTATATAAACACTTCTAGACGCAGCTTTAGTTTCTGTGAAAAGAAATTAATTATTCCTTGTTAAATGCGTATTAACAGTACCAACACTATGACATTCGGCATCAATTCAAGCCCAGTACTTTAACACAAACTATTAAAGTTGTATATAATCTTAATATTTACAGTAAAGTGAGATACAACAAATCTGTGAATGTGAATACAAACATTTCTCCTGCTTTTGCATAAAATCATCTCTGCTGCAGCCACACAGCATATATGTCCATTCTCTCTGTCGAATGAAGCAACTGCGGGTGGATAATTTAAGTATCATCCCCTACCCCGTGTAGTTAAATATGAACAAATTGTGCAGTGAATGCTAGTGAATACACCGGGTCTTTGATCATTTATTCCTTCCCTCCTACCTTTTTCCTTGGCAGCTGCGATAGAGCACAATGAGTCAGTGATCTGTTTTTACTCAGTTTCCTCTTCTGTTTTCCACCTCACAGGTTCCAACACGGATATTTTTGCATTTATAGACATTGTGCATACTATTGTAAATTAGTAATGTCAGCGCTGATTTTATTTTGTGTGCGCATTTTCACTTTGATCCCATGTTTTTGTGTGTTTTACGGCGGCGCTCTTCATGTCTACGTTCATATCGGCTTAATATCATCTTGCTCTGCCCAGACATCTGTAATAATAACGCGACGACCATTTATCACCTCATATTTCATGTGCAGTTTTGTGTAGCTGCACACTGTCACGGCAGAGATTGTTTTCTTTCGCGCAGTCACTATCACGCCAGCAAGTTCAGCCCTGGCTATTTGTAATAAAGCAGAGACGACAAAGGATGTTTGTCGCAGTTGTGCATTTGCCACACAGTTTTCTTACCATGTGGTGTCAACAACACCACATATTAACAATTATAGCTTGTTCTGTCGCTTTTTATTACAACCTAGTCTCGTCACCAGCACAACATCAGCTAATGGCTCTCTGGTTGTGGAGGAGGTAGATGGGGAGAGCAAGATGGGGAAAGAGGAATCAAAGATGAGAGATGTGACACGCAAGAAGGAGAAAGATGTGGAGAGATGGATGACGGATAGATGGATGAATGGAAGGGTTGCAGGGACTGTGTGGCTGAGCAACATGAAAGTGGGCCGCAGCTGTGCTAAAGCTGGGGCAGCCTGCTATTAACAGAGCGCAACAGTGTCGAGCAGGGACTTTAAAGTGCGCTTCAATCTGTGTGTCCCAGTCTCTGGCATCCTCCTTCACCATCCCCTACATACAGCTTCCCACATGCTTTCCTTTTATATTAGTAGCACTTTTAAGGAAGGTGACATGGGGTCGCTCAGTTTGGTATTGATTATACTCTGGCAAAGATCCGCAGGGCCAGTGAAACTGTTAAATTGTTTGGGTGGGCTTTATGTGGTGATAGAGGGGTCACAGCAGTGTAGTCATAGCAGTGTTTCCCTCAAAGTAATAACGCGGCTATTGCATTTAGCGACATATAGCAGCAGCCTGTGCAGTTCATCACTTCATATACAGGAAAACTTAACCTAATGCTGTTGAGACATGGCATCCTATGGACAAATGCATGTAATATTAAATAAAGTATCAGTGAGTACATTTATAGTAAACAGTTGACTTTCTATCTAACTTAGCTAGCTTGCGCTTATAAAGTTAAGCTAGTTACCGCTACGTCTAGTAATTTCCTTTGGGTTTTGACCAACTCCCTTTAAATAAAGGTAAATCTCCATGGTCTAAAAAATCAAGAGTATAAACACCAGGTTTTAAAATGTGTCTGTAAAGTCAGTTTTTTATTAGAGAACAACACAAATGCTACTCATGTAGCATGGCTTCACATGCTACGTGAGTTGTGAGCGCCGTTTTCTCTGTTTGGTTAAATTCATCACAGAGCAGGTGAGGTGCTTTTGGGAGCAAATCTGAAACATGCAAAAATATTTCTGATCATTATTAGACCATGGCAGAGTAAATTAGACCCTGGTGGGCCACTTTAGTTTTAACATTGTATGGAAAGTGCTGCACACACATTATTCGCACGCCATGGAATTAAATTAGTTTACAGCAAATGGCTCTGGACGAATACAGGACTAATTGTGTGGAAGGTATGAAACAACACCGCTCATATTGAAATCCAAATGCTGTGTTACCAGACTCGTATTCTGATAAGAACTGAGTCCAGCTATGCCAGGCTAAGCTTTTATTGTATGTAGTTATGTTTTGTAGTTTTAATTTCACATCAAAGACATTTGCAACACTTAAGTTGTCACTTTTTCTGTATATATATTTTTTGCCAAACTCCACGCTACTGTGACAAGGAAATTTCCCATACGTGGGATTAATAAACATATCTTATCTTAACCCTGGCTGCTGAAATAGCCTGCCTGAGGAGCAAGTGTTTTTATATTTGTGGTGTTGAGTATGAATTTCATGTAGTATTGTTAAGAAACCTTGAAATCTGCAAGTGAAGAGTGAAAGAACCCCGATTTTTCTTGGGCCTTTAATATCTTTCATAATATGGTGTAAGAAGAGAGAGAGACGGCATTTCAGCTAAAAGAGACTTCAGCACATGGATATGAGATGAAAGGAATCACTGACAAAGTTTTGCCGCAGACTCCCACCTTTGACAGAGGTGGGAGCAGATCCCGGCAGAGGGCTCTGCAGGAGGGCGTCTGAGCCTGCCCTAGCGAGGAGTCACTATTCTTCTGGTGGTGGTGGTGGTGGCTGCCTGCGGGATGAGTCAGAGGGACGATGAGGACAAGCAGTTTTTGAATGAGATTAGATGTAAAAGAAGCAGTGGGAAGAGTGGCTACTGTGAATGACCATGGCTCAGTCTAATTGTTGAACTTTGATAAAATTACAAGTTAAAGTTCCTGAATACTTCAGCCTTGGGTGTTGCAGTTTATGTCTGATGCACAACAGGCTGGACAGTGTTTCCTTCATTATGTAAATGTGTGTCGTGAGTCGTTCCCGCTTTGAATGTTTGAAGTCAAGAATCTGCAATGCGTCAGTCACAGAAAACTAGCCTTTTACGATATTTGATTTCTTTTTTTTTTTTTAATACATGTCTTACCATCACTGAGTTTCATCCTGTCCTTGTTAAAAGGATTTTTGATGACACATTGTCAGTGCTCCTTCTTGCTGAGATTGTGCCTTAGGCAAGAGTGGGAAAAAAAAAAATATAATAAAAAAAAAAAAAAAAATCAGGATTTGGTCTTGAGTACTTATCTCAAGCTGGGTTCTTCATGAAATCCCTTCCAGTAACACAGTGAATGTTGCAGGGAGTAGAAATCTTGTAATAGGTTCAGAGAAGCCAGCTGACAATGTATTGACTATAGGAGGTAAAACTCCCGGAGGTTGTGTTGGAATTTGTTGGACAATGATGGTATATAATGAATCCGCAATAAGAGACTCATAATGGAAGCCCCAAATGGCCGAATCAGTTGTGGTTTGTAGCAGCTACGGGACGATAAATCACTAAATGCTTTGATGACATGCTTGATATTCCTAGATCCTTGTGGCTATTATATTCAGTGTTGCCTCTGGAGTCAGAAATTCTGCCTTTTGGCTACTTAACTGTCGTCGTCGTCCAGGTTTTGTCTTTAGTCATTCCAAGTGTTCCCTGTTGTGACGGTGTAAGCGCTTTTCAGCACAACACAGCGACACCAAAGAACATTTTTGCTGTTTTGGCAGAGGTTTGAAAATGCTTACTGGTAGTTTCTGGGTAATCTCATTTTCATCAGCATCAAAAAGGCCAAATACACGGCTGTGATTGCATTTCAGAGACCAAGACTAGCATTTTAACGGCAGAGAGTGAGTGCACAGACAGAAAGGTGAGATAGCGGACTTTCCAAAAAGAATCAATACTTGTTAATTTGTATGCTGGATGTTAGTTTGTTGAACTTCCGACAGAAAGCGTGGTTCCAGCATATAGTAGCTGTCTTTCTGTCTTTATGTTACTTAAATTAAAGATGATGGCAGTTAGAAGTCCAGCGTCCTATAAATAACAAGTAAATCGGGGCCATAATTCTACTGAGATGTACGGTTCTCGGTACATCGCACAGTTGCTTGCAGAAACACAGCAGCACCTTCAGCAGCAATTGTAGTGAATGGGTGCTTGCTTTTATGTACGTTTTACAAGGAAAGTAAGAGGCTCTTTATTATGTTTGAGGCGAAAGATGAAAAAAAATGAGAGTGAGAAAGCTGCCAGCTGGAAAACATTTGCACTATTACCACTTGCAAAATGATTTTCTTATTTACACACACACACACACACACAGTGGACAGCTCTGAGCTGAAATGACTTTTCAGGACCACAGAGGGTCAGACCAACTTTTCATTGTCACACATTATGAAAGACTAAAACTGAGAGACTAAGGCGAGAGAAAGATCCAATTTTCAGCAGTGTGTTTCAGAAGATGGAGCTCATGTGAATTGTTCTGGATCTTAGTTGAATTTCTGCAAGATTTAACTTAGTTTCGTAACGTAGTGTGATGAATGGATACCGCAAATACTGTTTGATGAAATTGTATTTACCATGTGTAGTGGCATTAGTGCAGTTTGTAAATTTAGTTTGCTTGGTTCATAATTTAAGGAAGGGAAATGAATAAGACTGAAGTGAATCAGGCAATAGCATAACCGAGGTGCTCCACTCTAGCTCATCCCATATAGTGACCAGAACAGAACAAGGCAATCTGTTCTTCTGCACAAGCCACAGGAGGCAGCTCTAATGCTTTTTACTGGCAGAAAGTGATGCCTCTGGTCATGTAGCAGAACACTTTCAGACATTTAACACCTCCTCTCTGCAGTACACAACTAGTGAACAATAATATGTGCTATCTGAATGAAAGGACCACATCTGTTGCAACATTTAAACTACACAACGCATTGCTTGCTAAGGTTTGGCTTCCTCAGTGTACTGAATTTAAAAAAAAAAATGGCTGAGCACTCCCAGTGCCAGGATACTATGGTGCCTTCCATATTCAGTGGGGCGGGGCAGTGGAAAAATGCTAACGGCAGGAGGTTAGCTTAACGCACAACACCAATGATGTGCTATGATGGGGGAGATGGTAAAACAAGCGTGCGTAAGTATTGTGCATGTAAATTAAAATGTGTGTTTTCTGTTTATTCCACGCTGTCACGTAGTTGTTATTCCAACAGGGGACGCGCTGAGATTTCATATAAAGAGCGTAATGTATCTCTATAGATCCTGCCTTTGCTGTGAGGCGCCTTATTGTAATAATGGGCTTTAGATGGGATACTGTTATGCACCAGACCAGAGACTGCAATAGAGCTATGATGGAGAGCAGCAGGGGAGGGTTTGTAATGCTTCTGTGTGTAGGAGTGCTGATGTACAATAGCTTATCAGACAGCGCGTCTGTTTACCAAAGACTGAAATAACTTTCATCGTGGAAGGTTTGTATGAGTACTTTAATATGTTTCCATGTCATTCTTAAAGAAGACCAGGCAGTCGTCATGTAAACCATCAGAAGATAACATTAAAACCACTGACAGGAGACGTGAATAACACTGACCATCTTGGGACATTACATTGTTCTGCCAGGAAATGTCTGGACCTTTGTGGATGTTACTTAGACGTGTACCCCCCACCTAGACCAGACCAGACACCTCCACCCCATAGCAATGACACTCCTTGAAGGCAGCAGTCATCCCCAGCAGCATGCAGCCTGACACAGACACACACACACAGAAACAGTTTAGGAAAAACATGAAGAACAGCGCAAGGTGTTGACCTGGCATCCAGATTCACTAGATTCCAAACTGATCACGTATCTGTGAGATGCACTGGAACAAGCCTGATCCACAGAGGCCCGTCGTCTCAACCCACAGGACCCAAAGGCCCCACACAACATCCTGTTACCAGACGCCACAGGACACCCTCAGAAGGCCCATGTCCAATTGTGATTTGGGCTCTTGGTCAGTAGTATCTATTTCCACTGAACCTAAACACTAAGATGTGGATACAGAAGTTGGATTTGGATTTAAAATGGGGTCATCTAAATAGGAGCGGAGGGGATGTGTTTTCATTAAACACGTTACAGCGATACGCGTTGCTCTCACCCTCACACACGGGTTGCATGTCTCTCCCCTCCTCTGTCACAGTCATGCGCAGACATGTTAGTTCTCCATCGGTGTCTAGAGCCGATCCCAGCTGTCATCGGGCGAGAGGCCGGCTAACACAGAGACACAGGCAACCACTTACACTCACATACACACCTCCTACGGCCAATTTAGGATCACCAATTAACCTAATGAGCATGTCTTTTGATGGTGGGAGCAAGCCGGAGCACCCAGAGAGAACCCACGCAGACACAGGGAGAACATGCAAACTCAGCAAAAAGCAGGTTTATTAGTGCAAAATATAATTGTAAAACAGCAAAACAAAGCCAAGTCCAGGGTGTGGGTTATTGTTGATTGAAGCTGGTGCTGTACAGCCTGATGGCAATTGGGATGAAGGACCTGCGGTAGCGTTCCTTCTTGCAGCGTGGATGCAGCAGTCTGCTTCTGAAGGTGCTGCTCAGGTCCCCTACAGTCTGATGCAGTGGGTCAGAGGGGCTGTCCATGACTGAGCGTCCTCCTCTGATATTGTATACATATGTTTAACTTTGCTAAGCTTGTTAGAGTAACCGAGCACATCTTTGGTTAATTAATTGGCTGCTCGTTTCAGCACAGTAGAAAGGAAATTTTCTGTTTTGTCGGACAACTAAAACATGTTTCCAGACTATTAAAGATTGCTGCATTTCTAGTTTCGGGGGGTGAGACTACCACTGGGGTCACTCGTGCTAGAAAAGATTCTCACTCATGAAACCGTAAGCCGCTTAGCATAAAAGTATCCAGCAAATATCACATGTTAATGGCCTGTATTACCATATTTTAGCTCCACTGAGCAAACACGGCTCCCAATGCAGTTTGAATGTGGTTTTAAATTTCCACCCTTGGTGCATGGCTGCCGGGGTACTTCTTGCAGACGCTTTATATTTCAAATTCTCCATTTCTTGGTAGAATAGACGCTTATCAGTTCGGCGAGTATACTAAAGCCGATCGGGGCAGTCAAAGTTTTCTCTGACTTTGTGTGCTGAAAGTACCTGATGGACATTAGAGCTGTGGCAGAGCATGCACGCAATCTTCACGCCGTAGTAATCCCACAGGCACAGAGAGTCACTGATGCTCTTCGGTACATGTTTACATTCCTGCCGGGCACCATTTGTAAAACGTATGTAAAATGGTGCCATTAGTCACTTTAAGTGGATAATATGTTGAACTGACTTCAACAGCATCTCCAGTGGAATGTTCCAGTGCTGGGGGCTGTCTGAGTCTGATATGTAAAAGTTCAATTTTTCAGCACTGCAGCAGTAGAGTGTCCCACCTCTCTACCTCCCCTACTGGCTTTGCAGTGTCAGTGCTAATGCCTTTGACCATTGTGTGGATTTGTTCTGATTGTCTCAGTTGAGAAGATGAGGCCTGCCATTGTTCACTGCTGACTGTTGAAGTTCTCAATAATCTTATTTTTTTCTTCCTATTGTAACTATTTTTTTCAGTTTAATAGAATACAGGCTAGATTGTTGTCTGTTCTGGTGTCTCTTCTTCCACTTTAAGTTCCAGCCGTAGAGTCAGGTTGTAACAATACTGGTTCGGTCTTTATTTATTTGATAGGGGCAATGCACTTTAATGAAATCTATTCAGACAGCAGTAGATGTAAAGATGCAGGATTATAGCAACAGTGCATATTTGCCTTAGGCAGGTATCACAAAAACATGGGGGTAAAAAAAAAGGACAATTAGATCACAATAAGAACACACCACAAGACATTAATTAAGGCCTCGTCCACACATACAAAAACGATCTCCCTCCGTTTTCCCTGGCATCGTTTCAAGAATATCTGCGTCCACACGAATCCGTCTCAACACTACGCAAAACGCTAATTCATATTCCAGGCCTATAGGTGGCGCTGTTTCCGTTTCAGAAATTCACCAAAAACGGAGAGGAAGAGGCAGAGCATGCACATAAAGCTTGAGCGCTGTTTACAAATCGGCTTTAGAAGAAACCAAACTCGAGGAGAGATGATATTTAGCCCTAGTAACCATAATAGGCTCAATATCTTCTCCAGCAGGAACACGAGCATGTAGTCCACCATTGCTGTTGATGTTGTTATGAGACATCTCGCGGGATATAAGAGGTGGAAGGCTGCTCGAGGGGTGTGGCGATTGTGGCCATGACATCATCTTTTGCGTTTCTCGCCGTTTTGGCCGTCCACACAAAAACGCAAGAGCTGCGTTTTTGAATTTTTCCACCCTGGGACCAGGTTTCAGAAAAGAGCGTTTTAGGGCTATGCGTTTACAGGATTCGTGTGGGCGATCGGCCAAAACGATGCAAAACATCTGCGTTTAAACCAAAAAGCGTCTCTGTGTGGACAAGCTCTGAGAAAAAAAGTCAGTAGTTACAAGACTGATTTGCTTTCAACCACTGCTTGAGGTGTGTTTTGAAGGTTTGTAATGTGGGACACTCCCTTGTGGTAAGTGGAACACTGTTCCAGATCTTACTGGCCTTTACAGAAAGAGCATTTTGTCCAAAGGCTGTTTTTCTGTGTGGGACCTCACAGTCCCCTCTAGAGGAGGCCCTGGTCCTGAAACTGCTGTGAGCCCTTTTTAACTTATCTGACCTTACCTCTGTCTGTATAAAGTCCAATGTCAGTGGCTGTTATTATTATGCACGTCACAATTTGGTGAGAATTTCTGTAACCCTTCACTTGGATGGTTGTATTGAAAACAACAAGCATGATTTCCAGTGCAGTGTCAGATTAATAGAGGCTCCGTGAAGTGCTGTTTTACCTTAAGTCACACCTGCTGAGGTGCATGACACTGCACTGGGATAAACATTCAAAGTGGGACACACTGTCTATTCTCAACCGTAAGTGAGAAACGGGTGTCACCATGGATACTGATATACACCTCAGCTCTTCTGTTATATAATGTTTGATCCTCTTACGAGTGTATGTCAGATTTATCCTGTGATGCAGTAAAGATGTACATTCTCTACAGATTAATGCTTGCCTGTGCAAAGACAGTTACTGTGATTTGGACTCAATCCACCACAGAAAGGCGTGCCGTTTACGAGCATGTATGCCTTTGTACTTTTAGTTTAGGTCTGTGATGTTGCATGCTTGCAGCTGGAAGATCTTACTTTCTGTATTTAACATTTAAAACGGGCACCGATTTGCTTGAGTTTAATTTCAGCACCGCCCGGCTGGACAGCTCCAACACTGAGCAGAAGTCAAGCTTAGCGTTTCAGCACCACTCTCTGAGGACAGCTCCTCAAAATGCACGTCTCACTTCTGAGCCAACGTCCGATCGCTTCGATCATTTCTACATAAATTGAAGAAAAAGAAAAAAAAACTGTTTTTGGAATGTGGCATAAAAAATGCTCGGTCAAATTAAAAATGCCTTTTGTAACAATTTAAAAACCAGTGTGCATCCAAG
Organism: Planiliza haematocheilus; assembly: GCA_005024645.1. Taxonomy (NCBI): domain Eukaryota; kingdom Metazoa; phylum Chordata; class Actinopteri; order Mugiliformes; family Mugilidae; genus Planiliza; species Planiliza haematocheilus. The sequence goes on along the minus strand of SRSE01001388.1, from coordinate 2,396,401 downwards.
CGTTTAGTTTCCTCAGGCTTCCTTAACACACCACAAAGAAAGACACTCTAGTGATTCCAAACACTATTCATAATGGATGAATAAAATGATCTGTTTTCTCAATCTACACTCAAGTCGTGATGACAAAGTGAAAACATGTTCTTGAGAATAAACTATCTGAAATCATTTGTGAAAGTACTCCCTACTCAGGAGTAAAACATCTAGCAGTACACCAAAAATCTTACACAGTGGGCGTATACACTATATGGAAAAGGGCTGGAAAAGCATGAGAGGGAGTGAGAGAAAGAAGGGAAGAAAGGAGTTCTTCCTGTATAATTACGCCTCACAATCTTCCTGGGTTAGTTCAATACCGATGCCTCAGGCAAGGATCTACCTCATTCTCCCCGTCTTTCTTGTGTTTTCTCAATATTTCAATCTCTGCCTGCCAGCACCCATCGCATCTGACTCCCCACGCCAGATCCTCTCACTCACTCCTTTTTCTTTATCTCCCGGGTTGAAGGAAATAAAGGAGATAAAGGGATTTGAGTTCATGGCTCACTTCAGAGGACTTCATTTAAGCAGAGGTGTGATGGAGAGGTGAATATGTCACTAATTAAAGACAGGTGAAATGGTGTGGAATCTGAATGCAAGCGGTTCACATAAGCAAATACTATAGAATAAATTGACGTCAATACATGAAGAGGACGTGCATGTCAGTGCATTGATCAGTGTTTTTTTATCTTCACAAAACACGCACCTTTTTTTATTTTCGCTCCTTGAGAATATCCTCAAATCCCGCATGTTTAAGGGAGGATAAAGACCTGAAAGACTTTCCTGCTCTTTTCACCTCGACCTCTGTTCTGTTTCCTCGTCTCACACCACTTGTCTGCCTGGTGCTAGATCTACCACTCTTAGATAAGAAAAACTCTGAGTGTATCAATTATTCACTTAAGAGTTTAGCTCTAGGTTATATTTTATTTTATTTTTTATTTTTTTGTGGTGTGTGTGTATGCGTGACCTTAATGCCACGGTTAGATTTACAGCGGCTGGGAATAAGTTTCTCTTTGGGAGATTTGTGTCACGTTGCCCGGGTGTGTTTGGGATTAGATTGGATCCTGTGATGCCTGAAAATACATTCCTCTCTGCCACATTAGGCAGAACATTAGCAAGCAAAAGCCACGGGAAGGTGGACGCGTGAAGCTCCTCTAAAATATTGCTTGATTAATTGAAAATATAAATAAATAACAGCCGCCAATTATTGATGGATTTCCACTGCATTCCCAGAAGGGGGGTGGCGACATTGTGTGTGTGACCTAATTCTAAACCATGGAAGCATAAAAAGATTTTTTACAGAGTAATGCTTTAAAGAATGCTGTGTTAAGTTTGCATGTGCCAGACAAGTTCTCTGTAACGTTTGTGCCATCACTGCACAAATGAAAAGAAGTATTAGTCGCCTTTTGTATGTTCTCAATGAGAAGGTCATCCTCTCTATTTATAGATCGTTAGAACAAATAAATAACTAATATTAAAAATGCAGCTTTTGTTTTGCTCATGAATATACTCGTCAGCTGGTGCTGATCTCTGTTCTTTGTTTTCCGTATGAGAATAAATCATCTCTGTGGGTTGCGGTCCGTTTGAAAGTGTCCGATGGTGCTCTGGCTTAATAATTGCTGTCTGTTCTTTTGTTTGGATGCAGAAGCTGGCTACGCGACATACACACAAACGGACTCGCTCACAGGATGCACGCTCATGATAGCAGGTTGTGTGTCTGACACCGTAATGTCGGTCTTCACTGCCCCGTCACTTCATGGCCTCACTTACTAAGCACAGTTACTTTAAACAATGTGCAGAATAACTCGCACACACACGTCTATGTCCAGATGAGTATATCGATGCGGACTGGCATCTACTTTCAACCCCCCAAGACAGACAGTGACCTTGAGCGCTGGTGACAGCAGTAGGTATGCATACTAATAAGCCACCCAGCTCACATTATAATTACTCCATTTCTCATACGTGCTTTTTTGTCTGTGTGTTTTATTATGAGAGTGTAGGTGCATATTCTAGACTCGTAAGCGCCATTAAAAGGCTTTTATGTATATTCTCTATACTACCTAAATAAATTCTCGTTGACACACACGGCGCCTTAAAGATGCTACTTAAAAGGAAACCCAAGTGTGCCGTTGCCTGTGTTTAGACCAAAATGTTGCACTTGAACACACTGTGAAAACCACAGCAAACAGGTGGAAGTGTTCTGCAGTCATCATTCAAAAGGGGAAACTGGAAGAACTACTGTAAGCTGTGAGGCTAGGAAGATAACAGGAGCTACAAATCTCGAACCATGCTGATTCTGGATGATAAAAAGATGAAGATTCTCTTCACGTGCACTGGTACGCCAAGCCGAACAGCCAATCGGAGTGATCTCTCAGGCCAACTCGCTCAACATGCTGAATTGTCTGAAAAGCTGCCGTCATTGGTCCATATTATACCAGCAGTGCAGAACACACCTGTAACCGCAGGCACAAATGGCCCAATACCGGTGCAAAATAACAACCTATTACATTTTCTTCAATGGGCTTGGTAAGCCTGGAGTACTTGTTAGAAAAAAACTAGTATAAATGTGATTATTAAAGTCAAAACGTTTAGTTAAATGACTTCAATCACCAGAACCTTGTTTCAAATTGAATCTAATCAGTTGTAGACCTGTACATTAAAAACCCAGTTAAACAATTCATGCACCTAAACCGGTTAGAGTCTTAAATGGAGAAGAAGAACATGCTGTCATTGCAGGTTTGTGCAAGTCACCTACTTTGCCAATGTTTGTGAATATCATACAATGTGATTCATCCAGAGTTTTTATTATATTTTTATTTTGCGTATGACTTCTTTATTATTTCTGGTTTTCAAGTTGAAGGAGCTTAAATTCAACCTTACTCGACAACATTTTCATTTTCACTATACACCATATAATCTACAGTAACAGAGTTTAAGAATGTTCTTAGATTTCTCTGCCAGTTTATTAAAGCCTACTGTAATGATTTACTAAAGTATTCATGCTTCATTACGGAAGATATCTTATTGACTTAAACTGTCCTTGAGACATGTCAGAACGTGACTGCAGTCCAACTAGTCCGATTGAGTGAGTTGGATATGCTTTTTCACCTGTGAGACACCTGTGTATGTACGGACCTACTATTCACACTGTATGTCAGGACAAAACTCAAACCATTACCTCCAAGGAACTAGTGATAAAACTGTGCTGAGGCAGTAGATCAGGGCAAAGATATGAAGCCCCTTATAATGCTGTGACTGCTCCCAGGAGCAAAGACAGCTCAGTAATTGTGAAATAGAGGACATCTGAAACCATCAGGACTGTTTCTTGAGTTTGCCGTTCAGCAAACCTTGGATACCCATAGGAAGAGTCGTTGGTAAAAGCCAAAGCTATGAACTTGGAAGGTGCCTGCAAGAGTATGGGGTAAAAGATTCTCTGGACATATGAGGCAAAAGTAGCAACTCTTTAACATAATTTGCAGCACAATGTCAAGCAGACACCAAGCACTACTCATCACCTGATAAAACATTTCTACAATGAAGCATGGTGGTGGCAGCATCACATTATGAGCGTGCTTCTCAGTGGCAGGGTCAGGGAGAGTTAAGGAAGAAAAACTATATCCAAATACAGATATACTTCTGAGTGAAGGCGACAAGGGCCCCGTTCATTCTGTACGATGAATAAAATGAACTAAAGCAAACGGCTAAGACGGCAGTAGAGTAGCTTCAGGATGAGCCTCTGACTCATTGTTTGGCCCATCCAAAACCCTGACTCCTAACTCCAGAGAGAATTCATGAAGATCAGGTAGTTGGCAGTCTGCAGATGCTTCCCATCCAATTCGTCACAACTTGAGATGATCACAAGAATTCAATAAACTGACTAAATCCAGGTGTGCAAAGCCTCTACAGGCTTACCAGAGAAGACTGCTGCAACTGCTGCCAGTTATTTTGACCGACCACTGAATTAATATTGGTTTTCTAAACAAGATTTCCGTTCTTGGATAAAATAATGTTTTCAATTTGCTGTTATGGCTTGTAGAGAAAATCTTAATGGCTTAAGTGTAAATGTTATATACATACTGAAATGTGTGCTGCACAGACAGTGTTTGCCTGGTGTCCAAGGTTTTACTAAGAACGTTTTTCCTGTTTTAATTTTGTTTACAGTTATCAAAATTGAGCACTGAGAAAAATAGTCTAACTGCAGGAGGTAACAATGAACCCCAAGGCAAGAGAGTATACTATCTCTGCAAAAGTAAAACATTGCTGAATCCCTCTCGGGATTAATACAGTTTTTTACTGAAACATGCTCATATTCTCATTGGCAGTGTATTTGAAGAATTACAAGATTTATCTAACATTTTAAATATAACCTTTGTCCTAAAACATTTTAGACACTTGACATTATAAACTCACAGCGATAGCACACACACCAGCAGAGGTGGACAGAGTACACACCTTCACTACTTGAGTAAAAGTACAGATACTCTTGTCAAATATTACTCCAATACAAGTAAAAGTAGCTTAGTCAAAATATTACTTAAGTAAAGTACTAAAGTATTTGCTTAAAAAAAATACTTAAGTAAAAATATTTAAAAGTGTCTCAGGAAATGAAAGTAGCTTTATTGTCATTATACCATCCACAGCCTCTCTCTCTTTCTCTCTCATGCAATTACGTTTAAAATGTTCATCAGCAATTTAACAAACATTAAGCTAGCTAACGTCATTAGCTACTATACATACGTGCTTTTTCAGGTTGGAAGACGAGTTCTTGTAGTCTGTTATATAATTTGTACGGCAATACGACTAAGACAAAGAATATGGGAATCAGCAGAAACCGTTTATTTTTTTGAGAATTTTGAGAAAAAAAAATGAAATGAAAAAATAATCCGCTGACGTAAGTTCAAAAGTAGTGAGTAACGAGAGCATCAACAGAAATGTAGTGGAGTAAAAAGTACAATATTTGTCCTTCAAATGTATTGGAGTAAAAGTATCCCCCAAAAATAATACTCAAGTAAAGTACAGATACTCAAAAACTGTACTTACGTACAGTACTCAAGTAAATTTACTTCGTTACTGTCCACCACTGCACACCAGGCCTTTTTACACCTGCCAGATATTACATGCGTCCATGAATCCAGTGCTGCATTACAGGATAAACGCCCACTCATTCATAGCCACAGTGCCTTCAGCTTCCAGGACTGCTCAGACAGACGAATTACAGTAAGCGATCAGTCTTTACCCAACACTCAGGATAGATACTGTATGTTGGCCTGAACTTTCACTGTTCATCTGGTGCAAGACTTGACTTTTTAAAATGTTGGATTTTCAAAAATACATGAAGTGTCTTGTGCAGGGTGGTATTCATCTGAGTGCTACTCAGATGTGTGCTACTTTGCCTCTTTGCTCAGCATCAAATAGTTTTCAACGTGTTATACCTAAAAGTAAGTCCTAGGGCTTTCTTTATTGGAAAGTTTACAACAGAAATAACTTATTTTTATCATTATTTAATGAAGGAAAACTTGGTTAGGCTACTTTTTTTATGCTTTTCATCAGTTAGTCGTATCAGAACATGTAGTTCTCTAAATATTATTGTGACGATTATTATTACACACCTATCAGGCATAGCATTGCGACCACCTTCCTAATATTGTGTTGGCCTCCCTTGTGCCGTCAAAACAGTTGTGACTCATCAGACAATGGACATGGGCCTTCTGGGGGTGTCCTGTGGTGTCCGGTAACAGAATGATATTAGTGGAGGCCTTTGGGTCCTATGGGTTGAGGGGAGGGGCCTGTTACAGTGCATCCCAGTGGATCTAGTGAACTTGGAGGCCAGGTCAACACCTTGTGCTGTTCTTTGTGGGTTTTTTTTTTTTGTGTCATTGCTATGGGGTGGGGGGTCCTTCTCTGGTCTACGTGGGTGCTACATGTCTAAGTAACATCCACACGAATGCCGGGCCCAAAAGTTTCCCAGCAGAACATTGAGTTGTCACAAGATGGTCAATGTTATTTACTTCGCCTGACCATGATTTTAATGTTTTGGCTGATCTGTGTATAATTACACAAATATTATTGAGTTCATTGAGAGTTTGGGTACAAATGCCAGCAAGTGAAATTAATCCAAGGCATGTTTGTTTCTGAGCGCTGTTCATGTGAATCTGTAATCAGAGAAAATGTCTTGAGCTGAATGTGTTATAACGTGGAAACCAATGTGGCACAGAAAAGCCAGGAATTAAAATCCTTGATTCTGCATAGCCGGGAAAACAAATGCATTCTTGTTTTGTCTCAGTTCTCTGGAGTCTTCAGTATCACTAAATCCAGATGACATTTTGTAAGTATTTTATTTGGATGCAAGTCGAAACACTGGACGTTGCATCACTGAAGAGTTTCATTTTGTTTTTAATCTACCAGCATATTTTCCGTTTCATTTACAATACCTTTGCTTTTTCTTATCGGTTTATTTTAGCTATAGCAGAACTGGAGATGTCCCTTTTTACGGTGAGCAGTTATAGAAATAATTAATAACAGTGATTCCATGACAAGGAGACGTGAGAGCAGCTTTCACAGCATCAGTATCGCTGTCAATTTAATCTCTCATTCCTTGAATGCGCTGAAAACAGAAAGTCAATTGTAGCCTGAGGCTCTCCCAGCCCTCCTAATCTCTAATCCAAGGTCTGGGACAGATTAAGAGGAACCCTTGGGATTCCAGCCCCTCAGGAGGGCAGTGACGGATAAATAGATGATAGTCGGGCATGGACGGAATGAACAAAAGGACGGTGAGAAAGCTGATGGAAAAGGTAAAATAATCCCAGAATGTCTTGATGTTTTATGAATAAGTTGAGCAACAGGACCGAGAAGAGGGAGAGTGTTACAGGGTTCTACCCAGATCACACGTCAGCAGGGTGAAGTTGCTGGTCATAAATTGTTAGATCAGTTTTCCGTCGAGCAACCCCATACCCTCATGTGTTCCAAGTAATGATCAAGTGGTGCTCCCATCCCGAGTTCTTGTTGAAGAGGAGGTAGACAGTGGGGTCAATGGCTACCTAATACGCCCATGGCAGAGCTAAGGTTGGAACATTACCTCTCTTTTCATCTATCCATCTCTCTCTTAGACTCCACTGTGCATCCCCCCCGCCCTCTCAGATTTTCACATTTCATCTCTGTCTTTCACCAAGGTAATTCCAGACAGTAGATGCGCACCCTGGCTGGCAACTGCTACTGCTCATAGTTGCTGCCTCTTTCTCTCTTTTTCCTCTCTCCTGGGTCTACTCCTTCCGACCCCCCTCCCACCCCCAACCCCCACCCTTCTCTCTCTTTCTCTCTCTCTCTCTCTTTCTCTCTCTCTCCCTCTCTCTCCCACACGGACGCAGCATACCTCCTCTTCACAAGCCACCGTGCGTGCTGGGGCTGACGCGAGTACCCGCATACTGAGTGCGGACCGCGGAGTGCTGTTGCGCGCATCCTCGGTAATTTTTTTTCCCTCCACATAGCCAAGCCTACATTTTTTCCCCCCTTCCTGACGCAGGAAAGAATAGTGGCTTTTGATCCGTCTTTCATAATACGCGTAAGAGCCCTCTCCATCCCGGTCTCGCTCTCTCATCTCTACAGGAAGCTACAGACAATTTCGGAATATGGTACCTCTCCGTGGTAATGCCATGTGACAAGGCTTTTCATCATTTGGTGTTTTTTCCCCCTACAACACAAGTCTCAGCTGGGTCCGTCCGTTTGCTGGGGCTTTGGTGATTTTCAAAGTGTGACCAAGTGAAGGAAAAATAAAAAGCTCCTGGGAGAAATGGAAGTTTTGGCCGTTGGCTTGGTCCGCTGAGGCTGCTGCTGCTGCTGCTGGTGGTGGTGGTTTGGCGATTGGTGCAGGGGGAAACTGCGTCGCCAGGTCTGAAAGGCTGGGGATCTCGGGTCATTATAAACGGACCTGCCTTTCAAGATAACAAGGCGGCTTTCCCTCACGTTATCGAATAGTTACAGATATCTTGCTTTAAATGAGCGGCCACGTCCTCCGGCACCTCGGCTCCCCTTAACGCGTCGGCGTTTGGATGCGGTTTTGTCTTCTCTGCGGCTCAGCGCCTCTCCGATCGCCGAGAATATGATTTAATGTTGGGAATTTCAACAGGGTGCCAGTCTATGACTACCTAGGAATCTCTTCCTCGTTTCACCTACAGTCAAGCATTGCATTACAGCGTCAAGAGAAGAGAAGGCATCACGGCAGAGCTCACCGGGAATTTCCTTGACCAGATGGACTAAAAGAGAAGCTTCTATTCTCGGGATTTTAACTCAGTTCGCTCTCACTCGGGGAGCTGTAGTTTTCTCTGGTTTTGGGGGGAAATAATCTGGACATAATGAAAGTTATCTCGGCTATGTTGCTCGTCGCCGTTTTTTGGAGCCAGGAGTGGAAGTCGGCGCTCTCGGATTCAATCATCCACATCGGTAAGTTACTGTGCTTTTTTTTTTTTTTTTTTTACCCCTAACCTAATTCGCAGCCACAACGAGGCTCTCTGTGCGTCTCTCAGGAAACAGACGGGAGGTTTCAGCCTTGATATGTGCGCCGCCGCTTAAATCACAGCATTGCTGGCAATTTCTTTGACGCACTGTGCCATTTAGTGGGCTTTTCCTTTCATGTCAACGTGGTGCGCGTCGCTGTGTGGACCCCATTCTTGAAATGAATCCCAAGCAAAAATATGTGGAAAATCCTCCTCTTTATGTCACTTGTTAAATAAGATGCGTCACGTCCTTTCAAATGAACTTTGCGTTAGAGTTGGGAGATTATTAAGCATCAGCTGCATGTGTAGGCAATACTCGCTTTTAAGTCGTCTGTCCTCGGTGGCTAACGTCATTGTTGGACATTTAATCAGTAAAGAAGGACAGTCTGAAGCTTATGCACTGCGCCTACAGAGTGCAGCGTTTCCCGTCAATTTTATATTTACTGTAATGATGTGTGGGGACGGGATGCCAAAAAACAGGTGGTTTAGGATGGTGTGGTGATGCTCTGCGTGGCAGGGAGATTATCCTGCATGGCAGCACATTTTCTACTTATAGATTTTCCTGTGGCACACTGGCGGTGCCACCTTTCCTCGTGAGCTGCTGCAGTGCCAGGAGAAAAAAAAAAAAAATGTTATGTCCTATAACGTCTTTTCTGCCTTCCACCACCGCCGGCATAGAGTGGCACTGTTGTGTTGAGTGTGATTCCGACATGAAAGAGCTTTCAGTCGATGTAGGCACCTCCTGCTCCGACTATAGGCGAGAGAGGGAGAGAGAGGAGAGAGGAGAGGGGGAACGTGCCTTGCAGGATGAGATGAGGACGCGAGGTGGTGGTGGGCACACATAATCGTTGCACAACTCGGTGGCCTCGGATGGGCGATAGACCAGAGAGAGAGAGAGAGAGAGAGAGAGCAGTTTGTAGGCGCGTAAGTGAGAGCAAGTGTGCCCGCACAAACACACACACACACACACAAACGGGAAGATAAGCACCTGTCCCTGTTGAGCTGTTTTTTGACCGCGCTCCATGGTCAAGATCACATCCAGATTTTAACAGAACACATTACAGACCATCAGTGTAACCCACCGCATTATGCCGTCAGAGAGCGAGGACTCAGACTAGGCCTGTTTGATCCATTTAGACCCTGGCCAGCTGATTTACAGAGCTGACCCCAGGCCAATTTAGTGGCCACCTGAATGCAATTTGCCTGGAGCTGGATCAGTCTGAGGGCTTTTCTGGGCCGCAGACCAAGCTGATGCTTCAAATCAGACTTACAACAGCAGCATGAGCAAATGGTGAAGTTGACAGTGAATGAACATCTTTTAATTTGCAAACAATGGAAAACCCCCTAAAATTGGCTGGGGTATGTTAATCGAACCAAGATGAGATCTCTTGTTGGGGAAACCAAACATTGCTGTCAGTGTGAGCTGTGAACTGACAGTTTCACCACCTTTTTGTCATTGGTTTATGATATTCAAATGAGGGTTTAGCCAGTACGGACTGATGGAGTCTGAGTCAAGTCACACATCTGCAGAAGCACCATCCTCCATACCGGGTTGTCAGCTGTGGTTCTGGCCCTACAGGGGTGGCAGTATGATCTACAGGTTAGACAGATCATTGTGCGACTGGATGGTTTGATCACAGCTGCAGCCTCGTGTTCTGCAAGTGTCTCACAGCAAGACTCAGAAACTTTACCTGCTCACTGACTGTACGTTTCTTTAGATAAGAGTGTTAGCTGTGTGACTAAAACCTCTTAAATATGTGACATTTTAGGCTTACCAAGACTAACACAGGAATCTATGTGCGCTAACAGCACTTGTCAGCCATGGAAACTGGGTCAAGGTTCTCTGCTTGTAATCCCACTGATGCCTATTCTATATATCTAGGCTAACTGACTGTGCAAAAGATTTAGGCATTTTTACAAACTGCAAAGTGAGCTAACAAAGGGAACGGCTAAATCAAAACAGTATTTGGTGCGACTACCCTTTGCCTTAAAATTAGCATCAACTCTTACAGATACATTTGCACAAAGTCTGGGGATTCTGTTGGATCGTAGATGCAGTGGTCGACCAAGGACGCTGGGTGCAGCAGATGAAAAACATATCAATTCGAAATCAGAAGATGTCCAGCTGTGCCATCAGCTCAGACCTGGCAGAAACCAGTGGGATCCAGGTACACCCGGAAAAGTCTGGCCAGAAGTGGTCTTCATTTAAGAGTTGCAGCCAAAAAGCCGTCCAATGTCCATACGTCCAACATGGAAACAAGGTGAAGCGACCAAACTACACACAGAAACATAAGAACAGGGGTTCAGAAGAACGACAGCAGGTGCTCTGGACTGATTAGTCAGAGTTTGAAATATGTGGCTGTAGCAGAGGATAGTTTGCTTGCTGAAGGCTTGGAGAGCAGAACAATGATGAGTATCTGCAGGCAACGGTGAAGCATGGTTTGAGGTTCATAGCAAGTTTGTGGCTGAATTTCTACAAATGGAACTGGATATTTGGTCAGGATTATTGGTGTCCTCAATACAAGCAGATACTTAGCAGTGTATGATTGGCACCAACTTTATTTTGCATCAGGATGACGACCCCAAACACACAGCCATGGTCATTAAGAACCATCGTCAGCGTAAGGAAGAAGAAGAGGTCCTGTTAGTGATGGTATGCCCCCCCCCCCCCCCCTCAACAGAGCCCTGATCTTTACGTCGTTGAGCCTGTCTGGGATTACGTGAAGCAAAGGATTTGAGGAAGTCTACATCCACAAAAGGTCCGTGGTTAGTTCTCCAAGATGTTTGGAACAACCTACCAGTTGAGTTCCTTCAAAAACTGTGTACAAGTGTACCTGGAAGACCTGATGCTGTTTTGAAGGCAGGGGGTAGAAAATCTGATTTACATTTCTCTTCTGTTCATTTACTGCATTTTGTTATTTGATTAAAATAAATTATATATATGTAATATATATAAGCGAGGTAAACAGATAAAACCCTTCCATAGTGTTCAGTGTTTATCTGTTTGTCGGTATTTATATAGACATCCAAGCCCAAAATAAATGAGATGGATTAAACAGTGGATAAATGTGTCACAGTTATCTGTGTTAGAACAGTCGGTGGGTAAAATTGGGCTTCGCAGATGTGCAATTTACCGAAGTAGAAGCTCTCAAATCACCTTCGCTGTGCAGCATAATCCATACAAATCTCATTTATCTTTAAAGAGCAAATTTAGTGTCATGAAAATCAGAAACCCAAGCGATTCCTCATTGACTCTGTAGTGTACAACAGGCCAGTGAGTGTTTCCCAATTAGCGGAGCAGACAGTGGGGTCAGTGTGTAGTTTATTGGTCGGCTGTAATTATTCCTGGTTAGTTACTGCTCTATTTAAACAGTGCGTTATGGGGGTTGTTGTTTTTTCCCTCTTGCATAAACAAGCGTGTGTGTGTGTGCGTGTGTTGAGGACAAAGCATCGGTGTGGGTGGGTTGGCTGCTTTTATTTCAGTCAGTGTGTCTTTTTTTCTTCCTTTCTCTCGCTCTCTCTCCCCACCACCTTATTTCTAATCAATAGTTCATTTCCCTTGTAGCCGCAAGTACTTTGAATCACAACAAAAGGTTATCACCACCAAAACAATACTTCTCTCCTCTGTCTCTGTCACTCCCCGCCCCTCATGCGTCCGTCCTTATCCTCGCCGCTTAAGCAGAGCTTGGAAGCGGCAGATAAACCGCGCCGTGGAGTGGATGTGAGCACGGGGAAGCGGGTTATGATGCGTTATCATCACTTCCTGAAAACCGTTCTATTGCTTAAGGAAATAGAAGCGACGCTTAGGGGTCAGAATTGAACATTTTGCAATTTACGGAGAAAATTTATATCCCTGAAGTTTTTTTTTTTTCTTTTCACCCCCCCACTCAATCTTCTCTGTAACTCATACAATGCAGACCTCTCTCTCTCTCGCTCTCTCACTGTGTATCATATCGACTTAGGACTGCATGAGAATGGGGGGGAAAAAAAAGTTCCATGCCCACCAGGCGCATCTCATTGACATGTCAGAAGTAATCCCCCTTTAATCTCTTTGTTGCTGTTAAAGATGGAACGAGGGGAAGGGAGGGGGAGATAGACGGGCAACCAGAGATGTGTATCAAAGGGAGGAAGCGTGGAAGACGGAAACTTAAAGGCTGTGGCAGGGGTTGTGTCGTCATCGCTTACCTTTTAGGCCGCGCAAACAGCCTCCTGGGACGGGGTGGCCTTTTTTTTGGCGATATTAGCAGCAGCGACGGGCACATGTTTTCATCTTGCTGTGTCCAGGCATTAAATGTGATTGAGCTGCTGAGGAGCTGGCACTACGGCCTCGCCCGTCCCTCTCTTTCTTCCTCTGTCTCTCTCCCACTTTGTCTCTCTAATGATCAGCATGCAGAGGGAAGGGCAGAGTCCGCTTGCCTCTTGGCCCTCGCCGCTTCGTGTTCTGCATGGCAATGGCTCTTCGCTTTATGGAGGCAGTTCACATGGATTCCTCATGTGTGCGAAATAGAGATGTACAAATGGAAAAGCGTATGAGCTGTTGTGTGTGTGTGTGTGTGTGTGTATGCTCTTGATTAGTTCCGCACAGAAAGTCCCTGTGATTTATGCAGCCAAATTAAGTCCTCACTTTGGAGTCTCGCTGGTTTTTAGCCATGCAGTGTGTCGGGGTGCATCCACTGGCTCATCACGCATCACAGATGAGGCAAAGATGCTGGCTTCTTTGGCTCATCTGCGAGCCCGGTTCATCTCGGTTCAAATGATTTATTGTGCATTTGCTTACTTTTGGTCTAGCTCACACATACGTGGACGCACAAAATACAGTACATGCCTTACATGCTTGATTTCCAAACGCTCCTTTCTCAAATAGGGGAATGTTTATGTCCATTGCTTGGAACTAATGAGGTTAAAATATAAAAATTTAGACATAGCACCAAAAAAGTGCAAGCATAAAATGAACTCTGTCAAAATCATGAATCAGCCGACAATGGCACAACAAAACTGATTGAGGAACAGCCTGAGGAAAGGCGAGGATGTCAACCGACGTGTCCACAATCCAGTTCAAATGTTTCAGGCACTAAAATTGAGAAGCGCGCATGTATCAAAGATGATACCAAGTTCATCCGACCTGCAAAACAGAGCAGTTTTTTCTCATGTGCAGAGTTTTTAAGGTACATGTTGGGTAGGTAGTTCCATGTCTCCAAATTGGAGAGCTTTCAAGTTCAACTGTGGCTTTAGACCGACTCTGTGGTGCCGCTGTATGAGCTCTTCTGCAAGACTCCCACTTGTTGCTCATGTGAGTTCTTTCTGGACCTGGCTACATGTTTTTGGGTCTGATCAGACAAGTCTCTGATGATACTATCTGAAGGCTTTTTTCTTTTATTTGTGACACAGAGTAGTCGGGTGAGATCATCACTTTTTTGTTATACTTTTATGCTTAATTTTCCCGATCACCATGTTCTTTTGCACACAGTGCATGGTACCAGCACAGAAGGTACTAGGCATTAGGAATTATTTCAATCTAATTAACATTATTTAATTGCCTTTTGTTACAGCATTAGTTGCCCAGAAGCCCGATCTATATTGGAATTATGTTTGGTGGTGAAACTGCAGATAGCTGAGAGGCTTCTGTTATTTAGGGACAGGAATGCGAAAAATAAAAGGTTACGAGGAAAGGAGCGAGGGACTGACTTAGAGATTATTGGATCTTTGTTGGGTGTGCATGTGGGGGATCTCATTCCATTCACAGCGGTGTCAGAAAGAGAAGAAGCTCTGTCATCTAGTTGGAAAGTACTGAAAGACCCAATGAAAGGTTTCCAGAATTTGTGGGACGAAGAAATTGGGAGGGCTTGTCCTGTTTTTTTTTTTCCTTTCACTTTCACGGTGCTATTCTGGTCTTTTCCTTAGAGGATTTCTAAACAGCTCAGTGTGTGAATGGCTGTTCCTGTCTGGTTTTGTCTACAAGTTTCACAGCTGTCAACTCCGCTTCCTCTTTAAAACGATCCATTTTTGTTTGTGTGTGTGTGTGTGTGCATGCGCACATGTAGTTTAATCTGCAGTTATCCACCAGTTCAGCAGGGTGCAGGCTGGGCTGTGCTGTGCGTATTAAATGCTGCATATCCTTTGAGTTATATATCTGAGGGTTGACAGATGTGCTGGTCCGTGCTGTCTTTGACTGGGAAGATTTAGCACCTTGTATGTCTGTGTGCTCCAGTGCTGTTGTTTTAGTGTATGTGATTCACAGAGGTGTCTGCCTTCTACATTTTTGTGGGATTTTTGAGACTGCTGTGTATCCTCTTGTGAAGGAAAGAGACAGACAGCGGCTCTGACGTCTGTACCCGGTCACTGAGGCAGAACCCTTAACCAGGCCACAGAGACGGAGAGAAAGTGAGAATGGGCGAGTGTGTTTCTGAGGCTGAGGTGGACTGACAGGTAGCTGTGAGAAGAAGTATGATTGCTTGTCTGTGGTTGACTGCAGATGTAGGCGTGGAGAGACAGGCCAGCGCTGCCGAAGGTGCTTCATCTCACCGCATCAGCCAGCGATGCAGGTAGAACACACCAGATGGTCTGGGAAGGACTTGTACAACACAGGGCCTTGTTACAGAATGATTGTGTTGTGCGTTGCGTGTTTATCCAGTCGACGCGCGCTTAATGTCATCCGAGGACAAGAACCTTTGCCGTCCAAGAGAACAAGCGTCGGCGTGCTTTTTTTGCGGAGATTGACTTAAACCGCTTCTGCGAGCGCGGGAGCATGCGTGAAGATTACACAGAGATGCACACAAAATATTAAAAATGCAAGAGCGTGCTTTGGCCTCGGCTCTGTACGCTGTGTTCTGGAAGACTCTTTCACAGTTTTTGCACAAAGCTTTGTTCAAGAACAAGAAAGGCTTGTTTGTTATATATGCTGTAAGTTGTCCGTGACCGAGGCCTTTGTTAAGAAGTAGCTTCTTGATAGTGGAAGTAAAACTTGGACTATATACAGAAAAGCCGTCCCATGTTTTCAGAAATGGGGAAAGTACTTTTGAACAATGTCATGTGACATTAATTTTCAGCTGACTGGTGTTACTGTGGCTGCAAACTGCACAGTGAGTACAGAATAATATGATATATAAGTTTCAGAATAAGGACACTTCCTGCTCAATCACACACTGAGCAAATAAACTCTGAAGTGTGTAATCTGTGCGACTGTATTTGTCAGTTTTATGTGTCATGTTCATATCAGTGGCACGCTCTGTATAACACATATACTGTATGCAGATGTAAGTGTGATTGTCTGATGTTCGTTCTGTATTTCTTCCATTATTGCGGCAGAGTGAATATTTACAGCCGCCTTCTCCTTCGCGTCTCACACTTTCATGGTTTTCTTGGTTTTGTTCACCGTCTCTCTGCCGACGCAAATGCTGCTGTAGTCTCACTGGGGCAGAAGCTACCCTGAGTGTGCATAAAATGTGGTTTCGTGTACGTACTTTTGTGTGAACATCTCTGTCATGCGTGTCTGAGAGTATGCCCACGCGTCAGGCGCCACGCGTCTCAAAGGACTCATTTGCGAGCACACCTCCGGATGCTGCAATCTGTGCGTACGGGCGGATGCGTGTGTACATTTATGCGTCCCTGTGCAGGTCTGCGTGCTTCGTTTGCTGGCAGTGACTCCCTCTCGTCTGAATTATTTCCTCTGCAACAAATCACAGGCACGAGACTTTTCATGGCACAATAAAACGCGGAGAGCGCGGCACTGGCGGGTTTGTTCCAGATTGCGCGCACCGCACACGTGAACGACAGCAAGCGCGTGCACATGCAAAGGGGAATACAAGAAATACCCTCGCACAGTCACAAACAATCTGCACGGCAACACCCACGGACAACACTTTTAAATCCAAGGACGCTTCCTTTTTATAGCCTTTCCTTGCTTCGTTCATTCATAAATTATTCATTGAACGATGAAGCGTAGAAAAGTTGGTTGTACTACAGCCTCTCACGCAAAAGTCTTGCGATGCTCTAGTTTTTTTTTGGGGCTTCTTTCTTTTCTCACCATCACCATACAGTCCACTCCCATGATGCTCGTCCTATACTGAGCCAGAACTGATTTATTTACAGAGAAATGTACATTAGTGGATGGGTATGTATGTTTAAATGGTGCGCAAACGAAATAAAATGGTATATTACTAGTTCAGAACTATTTAACCAGCTAATGTCAGGCAGCTACAGCTTAACTGAGTCTACAACCTTTATTGATTTAATTATAAATGAAATAATAAACGGCTAATTCAAACCACCAGCGACACCGAGGGCTACGAAGACGCGTGGTCACGGCAAAGCAGTGAATTTCATAAAGAGCTGACGAAGCTGAAATTCAAATGCGACATTACTCCGGATAAGTGTCACAGCTCTTCCTTTCGGCTGGGCTTTACTGCTCTCTGTTCGCCTCCTCGCGAGACGGCGAATGAGAATGAAAGTGGAAGTGAGACAATTCCGGCTCTTTTCTTCTCTCGCTTTTCGTTTCCAGCTCCCAGACCTGCCCTTTACCTGCACCTCACTGTAGCGCACCTGTTATAAAAACACATTCTGCACGGCGGTTTGAAGGTTACAGAGCATGGCACAATCGCTCAAGAGGCAGTCTAGTGCTGCTGTGACTAACATGGATGTGCTTCAGTGCTGTTGCATCACATTTGGCAGATTTGCAGAGATCTTTTTTTTTTTTTTCTGTGCTGTCCGCTGTTTGATTTGGCAGAAAATGTTATTCTCTTTGCTGAAGTTTTTCAAATTTCACTCTGGTATACTGATAAGGAAACTTTTTTTAATTTAAAAGTAGTTTTATCCATAAAGCGCACGGTTGTTCATTCTGGCCTCGGTTTCGTAGGTTTTATCAAGTAAATATAGTGAGTTTTTTTTTTTTTTAGCCCAAGGCTTCAGAGGTTAAGTTATATTCATTGCATATGCTGTTTTTTCCCTTCAATTTCTTTATTACATCGCCCCTTTTAGTTTCCCCCTTCCCTTTCCCCGATTTCCCCTCCCTCCATTGCTCTCCTCTCTCCCTTTTATCTCCACCTTGATGTTTAGTATGCCGTCAGTGATTACAGAAACAGGCACCCGAGCCGAGAGGTGTTAAACACTTTGCTAATCACTGTCACGGAATTGTAATGTGCTGTTTGTTTGTTTGTCTGACACACTTGGCAACACGTCACAAAGCCGCCTGCACGTGCCCATCTGGATTCGTGGCTTTATCGTTTAGTGTTCCTTCAGGGCCCGAAAAAGGAAAATCAACAAATTGAGTGGGAGCGATCAGTAAGAGCAGATATTTGCATATGTTTTGCATTTTTTGCATGTTGAGAACTGGCACATCTACGTGCAGACACGGAGGAACTGACCATTTCTTTTGTTCCTGCCCACATTAATAATTAAAGGCTATCACTACTTATGATGCCCACAGTGTTTGATTACTGTGGTTGGACGCTTCTGTTAATCTGAATAAATTCTGATTTAATTTGGTTAAACGCGCGTGAGCGAGAGGGAGGGTGAGAGCGTAATAGATGGTGGATTATGCACAGCATCATCTTATGCAGATGATACATTGTTTTACTGCACATCATATACATCTTTATAGGGTTATCATTGAAATATATGGAAGCACAAAATTTCAACCCTTCAACCCTATTATTGTCGGACATAAGAAGGCTTTTTTTACTTTTAGAAAATTTTTCAAAAATTTTCATTTTCATGTAGACAATCAGTGTCAGCAAAGTTACTATATATGGTTTCTTGCCCTTAAGTGGTAAACAAACGTATGCATACATTTTAGACCATTAGCATATAAGGACCAAACACATTATCACACTAGACGACATAAGGCTACTTCTTCATGGTATCCAATAAAGCAGTAATGCTCAGTGTCCATGCAGGGGTGGACCTTGTAGAGCGCATTTGACCCTGATTTGACCAGAGCATGTTGCCTTGATCTACTCTGATTGGCTGGGTGAAAACCACATGTGTCTCAACCTCACTGAGAGCCGCAGGGACGCAATTCAAAATGTGTTACGGAAGTTACAAAATATAGTCCCTCGCCATTGAGGGTTAACCCTTTAGATGTAGCTGGAGTAGCCTGACTTAAAGACCACAGCCTTCCTCTTCAACTGGAACCCTTGTTAAATGAAACTGACACGCAGAGGTTTAAGATTATATCCAAAGAAGGAAATCTAAAACAAGGTCTGAGATGTTTATCACTCATCCAAGTCATCCAGTTTAAATGATAATTATTAAGATTAAAGACAAGCCCAGATCTCTTTGTTTTAGCTTTGTTGATTGGATCAAAACACGTAGAATACACCTTCAGATGCACTGTGACCGTGTCCTCAACTCATCAAGCTATAAAAGCTTTGTGAGCACTCCCTTAAATGGACTATATATTGCCGTACGTGTTTACAACAGTCAAACGATGTGCACCCATGCAGATCTGCACACAGTAGTTTGCATGATCACAGATCCCGGGGCTAAAAAGCTGTCCTGCGGAATGATTTATACAGACAGTGCATACAGCGCAAACAACGTTAGGTAATAATAAATATGCTTGACAGACAGTATCAGTAGAGGGCTTGGGTTTGGCCGCGTTGGCTGTTCAAACAGCTCTGCGTGTTTAGAATGGCAGTCTAACTGTATTAGTGCAGGTCCCATTGTGGTGTTTGCACTGCCCCGTGCCTTCATGGCGGCACATCTCAAAAAATATAATCTACTGCAAATCAGCCTCTGAAAGCACCCATTTAAAAACAAGAAATACTGCCTCAGCGTGGCATGCCTCTCTGCCAACCGGCTCCCAGGCTCATGTAGTGAAGATTTTAAAGGAAATTAAATGTTTCTGCACAATATTATAATGTCACATTGAAGTTACCTTTGACCTTATGGATATAAAATTTCACCACTCCATCGTTTCATCCTGCTACATGTTTGCGTGAAATCTTTTCATAATTGGCGCGTTATAATGCTTGAGCTTATACACGAGTCCAAAAGAACATTCATGCCAGACGTTAGAAATTTCTCTCCAGGTGGTCCTGAGATATTGTGTTCAAAAGGTCGGGATGGAAGTGAGGACACAGTGTCCTTTGGCTGCCAAATTTGAATCAGTTCATCCTTGACTTGAAGTGAATCGTTGTGCCAAATTGGAAGAAATGACTCGAATGCTTTCCTGAAATATCACGCTCACCAGAAAGGGACAGACCACCCCAAAAACATAATTCCCGTCTCCACACCAGTCGCGACCGCCAAGGCGTAGTCATGCGGGCCCACTTATTTCACAGCAGTAAGTGTTTTCCCGCATGCATGGCATTCTGAGGGTCTGTACATCTCCTGCGCGTATTTCGTAATAAATCTACAGGTGCATGTCTCTTAGATGCCTCGGTGTGACAGAATTCACAGCCCTGTAATAGCTTACAAATTTCTATCCTCAAGGAGGTGGAATAAAAGCTTCATTGTTATTTACAGCAAAGAATACCACAGGGACAGGTACCAAGGAGGCTGGCATATTGATTATGGCTGCATTGTGCATTTTTTTTTGTGCTGATTATACAGTCACTGTAATAGTTACAGCATCCAGATTAAAAGGGTTGAGTGTTAGGTTACTGTAGGTGGCTCATGGGAAATACTCGGTGTTGTTCTGCGGGTCTTTAGGCCTGTAAAACAGCATTCCTGACATAGTTTTGGCCCTTCCTTTGAGTCATTACTGTGTTTTCTGCCTCAGACTATGGCTTTACATACGTATCTATTATTTAGATTCCTCATAGCAGAACAATCATTAGTAACAGTACATTTTTTGTCATGTGTGTCTGAACATTGCTTAATTCATATTTAAAACATGTGCATTAACATTTAGTGCGGGAATATATATATATATATATATAAAGCTGGATATGGCAGATGTCTTTGAGGAAAATCTATTTTTAATGCGTTTTAAACATTCTCGTGTGCTATATGCCACCGTTTGTTCATAGTCTTTGTGTTTCAGTATTACAAAGAGATGTCTCCCCTGTAATTCCAAACCAAGAACCTCCAGCAGAAATGTCTTACTTAAAAAGACTTTGTGCACAATGGGATCTGTTATTGAGACGGCATCATTTGAACCTGTCTGGCTGCGGACAGCCTTCCAGGCTCTCATTCTCTCCCCCCTCCCCTTCTGCTCTTCACTTGTTTTTTCCCTTTACTCCACTGTCTTGATTCTCTCTCCTCTGCACCCCCCCCCCCCCCCCCATCCTGCCCACACATGCACTTTCTTCACTCCAGGCTCTTTAACCGTCTGCTGACCTACAATCAAAGGGAAATTCACATCTCTGTTTTTTTTTTTTTTTTCGTCTCATCAAGCTTATATTCTTCTGCTCATTCTATTTGGGGCTGGCTTTGTTGTTCTCAGTGCATATCTAAAGCACATATACTACTATCAGCTTTATAAATGCACACTACTGGAATCTTTCAGGCAGAACATTTCGTAGTTGTACTCTTACACACAGAACGCAGCCAACAAATCAAATTGCATTTTATGACCAGTACTTTAGTTTGTCCAGACCCATATGTGATATCACGGAATTGTGTATAGACTGTATATAAATATGGACGACGTGTCCCCACTCCCATGTATTGACCAAATTGACACTACTTTCCAGGAGATACGGGCGGCCACCATCTTGTGATTTTAGAGCCACAGTCTGCACAGTGAGGTCCGAGAGTTATCGATGGCTCTCCCGCCAGACACACTCGTGTTTTCGTTTGATATACTCTGGCCTGCCTCCACCAGTTGCAAGGAAATGGTGGATTACACGTTATTTATTACTATTTATATAATAATAACTATTTATTATGTATTTTTTTTCTATTCTCACAGCCCTATGCAGCTGTTTTACGGAGTGGTTGGCATGGCAACTGGTACTCATCATGAGGTCACATCCTGTTTCTATAGCATCAAATGACTAACTAAAACTAAAATTATCAGAAAAAATATGCATAATAATGCAAAATATGCTTTAGCATATCAACTACTTAAAATGAAACAATCCTTGATGGAAAAAAATTGGGGTGAGGAGTGTTTTAATGTTTTAATGTTTTAGTTTGGCCCAAGTCCCATCCACTAACATGGAGGAGGCGGAGCTTATGGCCTATACTGCAGCCAGTCACCAGGGGGAGCTCTACTTGCATTGGCTTCACTTTTGAGGAGCAGTTCTGCCACCCATCTTTATACAGTGCAGTATAGACCACTTTAGGTTGTTTTGTGTGTGATGTTAACAATGTGAAATGACCTTCAGGATTGGACACATCAAACCCACATGCTTGCATGTAAATAAATAACTCTCCATACCAGCAGGTGGTCTGTATTCATCATTCATAAGGGGAAACCGGAAGAGCCACGGTTAGCTGCTAGGCTAGGAAGAACTACAAAACGTTGTACATTCTAGCCGAACAAGTTATTGCAACAATATAACTGTATTTAAATGTTCAGATGAAATGAAGGTGGAAAAATAAGAAGCACCTTCTGTGTTTTTCTTCGGTACACACACAAAAGTCGTTTTCTTACTTTGGCCGTTTCTGTTGTTTTTCCTCATTCACTGCTCTGCTGAGCTGATCAGCCAGAGATCTCGCTCGCTAACTCGTTCCACCGCTGAGATTACAAGTTGTGAGATAACACGCCCAGAATCACAGAATTACATTCACTGAGTGCTAGTGAAAGTTTGTGCAAAGTTTGGAAGGAAAACTCCTGAGTGTGTCCCTGATCTTATAGGGCCATAATGCAACAAGAGATTGGGTCTTCACTTAAAACACAACAGCTTTTGAAAAAACAAATCTATACACCATTAGTGACTTCTTGGAATTCTTTTAGCTCTGCTTCAGTCTGCCATTTAAAGGTTTTTAGTTTGCTTCATTTAGCGTGCCTGTCTTTCAGTTGGTATGTCAATATGGGGTAAATATTTCTCTTTGTGGGCTTTTTTTGGTCGGTTCATTGTCACTGCATGTAAGTGAAATATGAAATGATGAAATGACACACATGCAGCACACAATAACAGAAAGTTTGCTTGTCTCCATGCATTTTTATTCCGTTTAAGATCACAGATCTTTCTCCACTCTTAACTCTCCTCTCGCAGCACTAACGACAGCTCAGAATTCAGTCACACCATTGTGCTGTCATTTGCAGTAGCTGCTGCTGTGACATGTACCAAGAAGGAAAATCTATAGTAATGTGATCAAAAGAATGTTTAGTGTAATATTTATACTCCACAGCTGTAAAACGCAGTACTTCATGAAAAAAAAAAACAGCAACATATAACATCATTTATTGAGTTTGCTTCCTCAGTAAACGACAACAACAAATGGGAAGAAGGAAGGAACATACAAAGGAATATACTCTCAAGTCAAGTTTAGCATCAGACATTTTATTTTTTCATTTTGGCCTCATAGGTTTGCAGAAGGAGCCATTGGCTTGGCTGCCACTTTTGTTGCGGGGGAAATAACTTTGCCATCTTGTTGGCGTCTGTAAGACGTACGGTACGGTTCCATGAGTGCTGTAACACCGTTGGAATTAATCTCCATCCTCAATTACATGTTATGACTGGCTGCATTACACAAGATACATTTCTAGAGTTTCATCTCAGTTTGTGTTAGCTTTGCTAATGTTGGCTGACAAAGCCACACGGGTGAAATATGAGAAGATGTGTTCTCCCTGTTTCGTCTGTTTGTCTTGCTGAGGAGTGTGCGTGTCTTTCGGCTCAATGTTTATGCTCTGATTAGTCCCTTTGTCTTTGTCACTGTGGTACCAGCTTGACTCAGTCTCTCTGTTTAATGTAGCATCCAGATACAGAGAGGACGAGGTTGACAAACAAGAAACGGCTTAATGAGTACGGAATAGAGAGGAGGCCTTTGAAAGTACTGCTTAAAACCGTTGCATTATTTATTACTTTAGTTTCTTGAACAGTAACCACACGTAGATACATTTTTTTTGTTCCCCTCATATTTACCTCTAATCAATATTAAACTGATGCAGAAACATTTAATAATTCTTATTATTCCGGTTATTTCATGTTTGAGTTTTCCCTCTTCCAGCTCATCCTTGTTTGCCCAGATATGCCTCTATAAAAGGAGAAGTAATAGGATACTGTGTGAAGTGTAGCCTTGATTATGTTTTCATAACTTCAGGGAAAGCTGTGTACTTCAGGCAACATGTTCACACTCCGTGCACCCGGTAAAAGCAGCTCTAACGCGGTTGTATTTAGGGCACTGTGATGTTAGTCATAAGAGAATGTCTGGATGAGTAGACTTTTGACTCTCTTTATTTTGCTCTTGACCCTTCAAAGCACAACACGGTTAAAGAGGGTGTATGCTTGCTTTACCTTTGTTATTTATAACCATTATTCACTTGACTGAAAATATCGCTTTGCGGTATTAAATAAAAAGAATTAGAACTGGGTACTGGTAATCCTTATGCAAATGTCTTATTCAATTACACTATGGTCCTGAGCATAATGTCTTGTAGCTAAATCTTAAAAAGTTAAGCTGAAAATCCTCTTTAGTCTGAAGGTCCCAGCTCTAATCGTCAGGATATTGTTGTTTTTGGTCCTATTAATTCCACTGATTTCCGGGTGACCTGTGTGTTTGTGTGTGTGCGTGCAGGAGAGAATATGAGTGGGCGTTTTTATTTGTGTGTGTGTGTTTGTGCATGAGCGTGCGTATCAATGCTTGTGTTGTGAACGCCACTCCGATTTGTGTTTCATTCCCAAATCTTCCGTCGCTGTCCAAAAAACTATAGTGCTCGCGCACTCCGGCGCACGCACGGACAAACTCACTCGCGTGTACGCATTTAAGGGAGTTAGTGGAGCTTTAAACAGGCTGCGCACAGTAGGGCGATGCTGTAATTCAGGAAAGGTTTAGTGGTGAGAGAGAGAGCGCGGGGGGATTAGTGTGTATCAAGGCTACAAGGCAGCAAGAGTCAAAAGTCCAGATGCGGAATTAAAGTGGAATTAACTTTAGACAACAAAACATATATGAAATATGAATGCGGGGTCACCTCCTTTCTCCTCCGATGGTCACGCTGTACTGATGCACGTTCATGTGAACTGTGTCATGGATTTGTGTGGGACAGCGTCAGGGGGATTACTGCATCATGTCGACAAACAAATTTCTGGTTTAGTGTGACATCAAGGTAGCACAATATAGAGTAGAGTAACACAACGTGGCTTACCACCGTTTTCTGGAATCATTAAATCCTGCATCTAAGAAGCACCGAATTCTCTGAAGTAATACGATGCCGCTCTTATACTTCTGCTATTCCACTATTTACTACAAATGTAATGACGGTAGTTAATTTCAAGTGGATTTTAGTGAGATAAAGTGGGATGTTTTTTGTGTGTGTGGGAGTGCGATAGCTCTCTGCAAATGTTCTGCATCTGTATCCCAGTCTGCATCTATAAATACACATCCGATGTACAGTACACACTGCAAGTGGTAGATGTCGGCAGTCAGCTGTTTACGCACACACACATGCGCACACACACAGACACTCCACTCCTACCGTGGGCTGTCCTGTCTGCCTGTGCAGCTCAGCAGATCAGCCGAATATGAAAACAGACAGTCTTATTTTTCCATATCCATGTAGTTGCCGAGGGTTACAGCGCAGCGGACAGCCATCTAACCCCAGCACATTACTGTGCAGTCAAACCAAATCAGGCCTGTGTGCATGCTCTCATACTGTATGTGTGAGCACTCCCAAGGGTCACCTCAGTGCACTGTACGGTATGCTTGAAATGTGTGCTTAGCTGCGTGTGTTAACGTACCCTGGATGTATTATGAAGGCACCTGGGTATATACTGGTGTGCGCTCACATGTGCTCAGGATATTCCAGCGAGTTTGCATGGAGCTAATCTCTCCCAACGTCTGAATGTATGCAGTATGCCGAGGAAAAGCTGTGTTATGTGTAATGGGCCTTACTTCCTAAGGGGAGAAATGATAGCACTGCTGAAATGTAGCCTTAGTGGAGAAAAACGGCCGAGGCAAGAGGTTACACATAAGGGGGGGAAGTGAGCCAGCATTATGCATTCCAGTGGGAAGCTGCTAAACAGCGGCTAATTATGTAGTCGGCTCATGGTTTATTTGATTTGCCCTCATTCGCATTTCATCCGTGTTGTCAAACAGCTGTTGATGCAGCAGTTTGACTCGTTGTCGCTTTGACAAGAATTAACAGTCAATAGTGGTAATGACCTCGTCCATCACAGATTATCCTATAGACGGAGGATTTCGCAGACCTCCCTTTGTGAACGACTTGACAAATTGGGATCTTGTTTCCGTTGGGTTTGTAATGTGTTTGCAAAGCCCTCGGCCCTCAGTCGAGATGCCACGGCCTGCAGTGACCCTGCTCCTCAGTCAGGCAAAACAAAAGTTGCAAAAGTTCAATGACAGGCTGCATTTAGCTGCTTGAGTTGAATGCACAGGGTGATAAAAGTGTTAAATTGGATGACATGTATGGCTAAAAAATGCTAACCTCGGTTTAACTTATATTTATGGCGATCCTGTCAGCGTCGATAATAATAACACAGAAAAGGGAACAGCTGTCATCTTATAGCAGCAGATACTGTGAGGATTTACTTGATTTGGTAGTCGGTACACAGTGGGAGGAAGATTAGAAGGATGTTTTCATTGACAACCAAAATAAGTACATGCCACGGCCTTCGTTCCAAGAAGCGGCATCATGCTTGTGCTCTGGCTTTAAAACATGTGGATGTATGCGGTTTAGGTGCTTTCATAGGTTATTATGCTATGGATATTGACTGCAGTCTGAGGGGATTGCCTTTGGCAGAGTGAGACAGGAATGCTGGAGTACATGCTCCTTCAGCACCGCTATCTCCTATCAGTTGGGGACACCTGCCTGTGCCAGCTGCCTTGTGTGGACACCCTTAGCATTTCAGCAATACATTTATGTCAGTGTTTGGTTAGTAATTTAATTTCAGAGCCGTGCTTTCCACCGGATCTAGACTTGAATTTTTCTGAAAGGAAAATATTCTGAAAAAAATCCTCTTTGAAGAACCCTGAACTCGCTTGACTCTACAACTCTCCCTAGAAAATGTGTGTCTCATATGATGTTGAGTATTTGTCAAAACAGATAACTTTTAAATGTTTGTCTGGTTTTGATCAGTCGAGTGTAACCTCCCTTACGCTCAGCTGAATTATTGTGGAAGAGCTTGATGTTGCATTGCTTTATTGTATGAGTGGAGTTTGAATCCTTTTGCCTGTAACTCCGCGTATAATTCACATCCGTCATCATATACACAGCATGTGTTTTCCACCTCATAGGATCTGCTAAGTTTTAATACATTTTCTGCACAAAAGGTACTAGAGGATCAAAAGAAAAGTAATTTGGAGGCTTGTTTCAAACTTGTCATTATTAATGAGCTCCCTGCATGATCCTATTCCAACTGGCCAACTTAAAGTGCAGGTGTGAACACACCCAAGGTGCTTTAAGGGTTCATTTGAGATCCAATCACTCTGACCTCATTTGCAAGTGTTCTGGGCCAATTGTGACCCCATTCCTTTATTAGTGTGTACACGCAATATGTCTTGGATGCACAGATGGACTCCTCTCATGTGGAGGTGCATTTTTATGCCAGGTGTGAACACAAGGAAAAAAAAAAAGCTTAATATCTGACAAGTGTTTCAAGAGGTGTCAGCCACATAGAGCAGCTTTTTATTCCGTCGGGACGAGATTGTAGGTGGAAAGAAAACGTATGAAAATGAATGATGGTGAAAAATGAAATTCTGCCTGACAGGCTTTGAGTGTGCATGTAAACGCCCAATGCATTGAGTTATATACAGGGAGATGATGCAGATTGTTCTCATTCTTATATCGTCTTATGTACGTACGTATGTACACAGCCACTGAGAGATTGATCATTTCAAAAGCATCCTAATAGCTACAGTATCAGCTGGGTGATTGCATGATGATAGAACCCCCATCATCTCAACTGCCGCCACGAGCCTCTCATAGCACAACATTTACTAAATCAACGGATGAGCGCCAATAAAACGGAACAGCAAGATCATTTTTAATATCAGACGGCGTGTCAGACATCTGTGTTGGTGACAGATCTACAGTTGGAAAATTAAAATACGACGCTTATCAAAATATTTAGGTGAAAATGGGCCGTTATTGCTACGTCCACGGATGAATCATCCGAGCTGACCTCGGAAGCTGTTCAGTAAAGCAGCCAATGACAGGTACTTCATGAAGTTCCCTCCTTCGTCGGTCTTGGCAGGACATTAATGGCGCCTGATGATGTGTTGTCATCTACCTGCTTCGCCAGGACACAGGCTAGGTGCTTGTAATCCACGTCTAGCGTGACAGCCATGAAGGGAGCCGCCTTGATCTGCCTTACTCGCCCACTGATGATAAATGGTACAAGCAGCACAGGATTGACGCGTCAGTCTAAGCGCCTGTTTCCGAAGCCGTTCTTTATATTTTTCTACCTTAAATTTTGAACATCTGCTTTTAATTGAATTACTCGACACCAAGATCATCACAACAACATGACTAAACCGCTGTTAAATTGTAATATTTTGAGCCGCCAAAGTCCCTAATATGTGTCTTTCGTGAGATTAAAAGTCATGAAATGTTCGATTGCTGCCGTGTTCCACCAAAATAAACAATAGCCGACTGCGCTCAGTCAAAAGTAGTTAATATGTTAATTTCTCAGACAGTAAGAACTGCCTTAATTCCTTTATACCTCAACACCATGTCCTTTCTGAGGGATGATACACCTCAGCCAAAATAATACTTAGGCTGGCAGAATAAGCTGCAGCATTTTTATTAACCGAAGGAGTACTTTTAATACTTAAACATCTTCTTTTTCCTCTTTCTTTGTCTTGGGTTTGACCCTCCTTCGTATTTAACTCTAACTAAACACAAAGTCTACCGGGGGTCTTCGCGTTTCACCCTTCCATTATTTCCCACCAACGAGATTATGCGGAGAACACGTCGAATTTTCCATTATAATGTCTCCTAATTCCCATCAAGGCCGAACCAGGGAGACGCAGTGAAAAGGAAGCAGAGGTTAAAAGCTGAGGGGAAGAAAAGGGGGGAGAATGAAGAACAGGGAGGCCAGGTTTTCAGATAACTCCTGTCTTCTTTGTTACGTCTGAATGTCTGATAGCGTCTTTGATAGGGTCAGTCTTTGGTCACTGGAGAACATGACTGCCAATGTAAGCACCTGTCTGCCAGCTTCTTCTTCCTGTCTCTCTAGTTTCCTTTGGGTTTCCTTCTTTTTTCCGCAGACTTCGTGATGAAACACGTCTTTTTTTTTTGTAAGTGTTCACTCAAACGGACAAAATGAATGACACGGAGTGATGCATTGTGTCAAGGTTCAGGCTGCAGAACAGAAAGCTTAATCAAAGAAACGGTATACTGTTACATTACAGGAGCGGGTACCGGGGCTGTCCATCAAATCACAGGCCGGTTTTTATTGGCAAACACGGCGGACAGGGCACCGAGGGTTATTTCAACCAGTATTATGTAGTTCAAAGCACCGAGCGAGTGCACAGGTTGTGCTAATGGATTATTTTAGACTTTTAGCCAATCAAATCGATCATCCTCCCATGGAAGCATTTGTTTTTGCACTGTAGCACTTTCTATTATTAACAGTGTAATGGATAGAACTGTCTGGAGCAGATCCACCACAGAAAGCCTTCCTCTCTGTGCAACTTCCATTATAACAGGTTGGTTAGTGTGAGAGCGAGCCCGGTGTACGCGCCATGGAAATGGCACAAGATGTGACTGCACATTTCACCGTTTGTTTTTGACATGGCTCGAGCAGGCGGGTAAATCTCGTATAAGCCAGGTAATCTCTGACACGCCAACTGCACTCTGCACTGCATTAATGGTAGCTACTGCTCAGATTCACTCATGTTTTACTGTACACATGCACAAAGGAAATTTCTGAAATTTGCCAAAGCAAAAGAAGAGTACCAATCTGCTTCATACAGTTACACCGATCAATCACAACACTATACTGACAGGAGAAGGACAAAACATCGACCATCTTGTGACAGTTCAGTGTAAGCCGGGAAGCTTTTGGACCTGGCATTCATGTGGATGTTACTTAGACATGTACCACCCACCTAGACCAGACCAGGCACCCCCACCCCATAGCAATGACACTCCTTGACACCACAGGACACTCAGAAGGCCCATGTCCATTCTCTGATGAGTCACAACTGTTTTGGAGACACAAGGAAGACCTACACATTATTAGGAAGGTGGTCATAATGTTATGCCCGATAGCTGTATGTGTCATTTCTATTCCTTATGAAGACGTAAGACATAATTTATCAGCTCCCTCAGTTCTTATTCAGGCCTTTCTGAGATAAGGCAGATACTCATAAGACATTCATGAGCCCTGTTCTTAAAATAAAGAGAAACAATGAGAGTCTTCGCTTTCATTTTGAAAACGTCCCTTATTTAATTTTTTAATTGGAATCTGACATACTCTGTAATACCCTCATGACGACTGGAACAAGACTTTCATGGTTACATTAATAAATAAAGCCGCGAAACACGGCCAGGAGCTGAAGGGAAGAAATTAAACCACGGCTAGAAGAAAAAAAAAAAAAGAGAGGGGAAGTAAGAGTGAGTGGGAGTGCGAGAAAGGCGAGATGAAGTAAGATTTGCTGATGTCGGACATATTATGCGGATAAGATGAGCTGTCATATTCGATAGCATACGAGTCCATGATACATAGTAATTTTCTAAAAGTGTGTGTTACGGGCTGAGAAAGTGTCGTAGCTTATGGAATGATTCCAGCTATGTGTAAGGCAGCGAAATGAAAAAGTACGGATGGATCGGTGGGGTGGTTTCAGTTAGATAATGATTTTTGTGTCAAAGTAAGAAACTGGCCTGGTCTTCAACCCGAGACTGCTTTTGTGAGAAACAAAAAGACGCTCATAGACACAAAACCCCTCTGTTTCTTTGTCTTAAAGTGACACCAGTATAATATGGTCAATCAAAAGGCTGTACTGAATAAGTATTAAGAAGCAGACAGAACTCAGAGTAGTGCTGCTACGTGTTGACACCAGGTAAAACTGTAATTATACTATTATCCTACATGTATTTCTTTTATTTTTCAATCCTTTTAATCCTAAATTTGTAATTATCTTCTAGTGGTTATGAGCAGGTGCTCCAGATGATTCCTTATTCTGGTCGTCTCATAAGTAACTAAGCAACGGGAGTGGTGCTTAAAATGACTCGATGAGAGGGGAAGCGGTGAGAGAGGGGTGGAAAAGGAAGGAGTAAAAGGAACACGCTTAGGAGTTGTTTGCGTAAAAGTGTAAAGCAATAATTACATAGGTGGGGATGAGGCGAGTGGTAAATGGGAGCGGGGAGGACCGTGAGCAGCGAGACCTGTACTGCTGTTATAAGGTGTTGCTTTCATCCTCACTGCGTGCGTTTACTTACACAAACAAATGGGATTTCATGTCAGTCAGAAGAAGTACAAGCTGCCATTGGAAAAGGATCGGAAAAGGCATGCTAGGGGCCATTAGACTCGACATCAGAAAGGAAGGGGTAAATGGCCTCTGTGGCCTTTCAGACGTGTAGTCTGACAGCAAAATTGGCTTTCTAGTTGTAGCAGTAGGCTCCATCGTTTGTGACTGATGACTGCTGGTTAAAATGTCTTGCATTACCTCTAAAGCAGTTATCTTAAAATGAAAAAGAAAAAATCATATATATTTTATTTCAGTTCGTTTATCATTCCTGGTTTTGCTGATTATATAGTGTTTATTAAACCTATTTGGATTAAGTTCTAACAGCCCCTGGGCTGGCTTACCTCGTTCTCTCTCCTCCCTTTGTCTGCCAGCCAGTGAACGTAAACAGGAAATCATCCCTTTCTCCCTTTAAATATACTGAAATATTTCTGTCAGATAGTTCAGCCATCAGTGTCTGCATCTGCGGTGACTGGGGCTAGATGGAAAAAGAAGGGAAAATGAGAACCGGGCAGACGAGGACGAGAAAACAAAAGGGAAATGAACGCAGGGATGTGAGCGGCTTTAATGAGGAGGTAAGGCACGGCGATAAGTTTAAAGCCGTGAGAAATGAGGAAATGAAAAAAGCAAAGTTAAAAAGATCTGAGGAGAAGTGAGGGCAATTAGAATGAATAAGTTATTAACAGATTAATATTAAAAAAGACGAATTTATATTCAAATTATAAAATATACATATAGGGAGAAATATAAAGGAAGAGGAGTTTTCTGAAAATCGCCCTCGCGCGGATAAGGAAATCTTTTGTAAAGAAGCGGTCCATTCCCGCAATACACCGGCTTCGCTTGCAGATTCCAGCAGCGTCATGCTAAAAACCGTCGACAAAATGATTTACACGAAGGAAGGCGGAAAGAAAAGCGATGGCCCTTTTTCGGGTTTCGTTGTTTTTCCATTAATTTAGCATCTCTGTTGTTTCACTGTCGCACTATCACGAGATAGAAAATTAGAAGATGCCACAGTGAAGAGCAAAGCACTCTAGAGTAAGCCAGCGATACACACCGAACTGAAGTGGATTGGATTTGTTCTCAGGCTGCTGCTGCTGGAGATGGTGGCGTAATCAAAATCTGCGCGCTCACTGCAACCTCAGGTCTGCTGTTTAATGAGGTTCATGCCGGATAAAAGGCCGTGACTCGGTAACGTGTGGCAAGTTTATTTAAAGACAAAACCGGAGAAGAATTCAATTAAACCAGTATCGTTAGTGAAGAAAAAAATCCCTCTGACATGACGAGCCAAACTGTCATTTTACTTTTAGGAACATCGCAATTTCAATGAAAATCAACACCCCACTGGACAGAAGCTGAACTCACTTCATCCTGCCTCTGCTGCAGCGCTGACAACTGCTAATGGTCGGCTGGTACGCTTCCACAAAAGGTGGAATCATTTTTATTTATTTATTTTTTATTTTGGGCATTGCACCTCGCCACAGGTTGCCGACAGTCACCCAAAAGCTATAGCCTCATTATCCAGCCGAATATCGTGTTGTGTTATCGCGTCGTGGTCTGAAACGAGCAGTGTTGTGACACAATTAGCGGCGTAAACGCTTCTCATCGTCTCGAATCAAACGCGGAGCTTGGAGTTGGCCCCAGTAGCATTTCTCTCTCATCCATCTCTCTCTTCTCTGCTGGCATGTAGGTAAAATTTGTCTCCTGTTTTACTTCCACCGCTTCGGTTTCCTGCGGTTGCCATGGTCACACGGCGAACTGTGGCGGAGTTGAAAGAAGTTGAAAAAATGCACCATCATCACCTCGACGGTTAAAATAAGTAACAGTAGGAGTTAGCAGTGGCAAGGACCCTTCTATTGAAAAATGCCTTTTACAAAGTAAGCTCAAGAAGGTTAAAAGGAATGCTGTAGAAGAAAATTAAATAAAATTAGAACAAATAAAATGATGAATGGAGTTTCAATCTGGGCAATATTAATATAGATGACACATTTTTTGTTTGGTTTTGGGGCCAGATCCAAGTTTATTTCAGGGACAGGCCTTGATGCATTACTTTCTTAACCTAAATGCTGATTAAATATGAATAAGATAAGAACTGTAGCCTTTGTAAATCTGACGCATGCTTCCTATGAAGGTAGCACAGATGGCCCCGATTCAAAACTATTAAGCTAATAAGTTATCGATGTGTATGTATTTGATTCATGCAAGTGACAAAACGCAATCAGTTTGAAATAAGACATCTCACCATCTCAAAAAGTCTTTGGCAGGCTACAGACTGCAGGAAGCGAGCGCCGAACACAAGTCCAGCTTTATGGGGACAGGCAGAGCCGGCTAAAATAAAAAAGAAAGCCTCTTCCCGAATGATTTGTGTGCTGATCTTTGCTAATGAGAAAGAAACCAGAGCTTTATTGTAGCTTGTTCCAATCCATTAAAATGTGCCTGGTCTGGCCCGGATACCGAGCCTCAGCTTCAACCTCAGCTCATGTGCATTTTTGTCTGAAGGTTATGAATTAAGTTACCATTCCAAAATTAATTTTACTCTTTTTTTGTTTTGTTATTTGCAGTGAATGTGAAAAATTTGCCGTTGCCCTATAGATGGCCTTATACCCTTATGCGCTGTAGAAATACTCAAACAAGCACGCAATCATCCAGGCTAAAAGGCTCTAAAATTTTGTTCAGAATTTTCTTCCTTGGTTAATAAAAGTCTAGGTCTTAAATGAGCATGTGCGAATTACCTCCGTCTCAAGACGGTGAGCGCACAGCCATTATCAGAATCGACCAGTACTAGTCAGAACTGTCAGAGTTAACTTTGTGTTATGCCCATTAGCAGTGCTACCTGCTAGCGGGGTCTTTCTTACTGTTGCAAGCTGGCATTTCTAGATACCGTATTTAGAATCACCAAGCACACAGCCTGTGGCGACGTTTGCCCTTTACCCTCGAACAGTTTTTGGACAGCTCCGTGCGGTTAACTCAGCCTGTAAATTCTGCTACTGCTTGCTCCCTTGTTTCAGGCGTGCGTGTGATATTAATGACTGTTAGTATGATGTATCATTGGCATGTGTGTTACTGCCGTGCTGCAAATGAAGCATAAATATCCAAGATGCTTCACGCGTTGAGGAGAGGCAACTTTCGGCAAACAGTTCACGAGGGAAATGATGATGAATGGGAATCGTCTGGATTCACTTTTGAATGCATGCAGCGCGGTGCAGAAGTTTTCTTTTAGGTGTTTAGATTCTTTCGGTCGTGACCACCAGGGAGGTATGGGATGCGCCTCAAAGTCGTTGCACAGCGCAGCGACAATTTCTGCAGAAATACAGCTGGAGGCATAAAGTAGAAGCTCAACATCATCAAGCAGCTTTTTGTGGGGAACCTACAGCAGTAGAGTTTGACAATGAGTTTCACTATTGCTGAGATGAAGAGTCTGAATTCAGGTTTCCCAATGCTAGTTTGGGTTTGCCATGGACTTTAAGATGCTTCCTGCAAAACTTGATGGCAGCAGTCATCCCCAGCTGGCTGCAGCAGGATGTGGTTCAGGAACAACCTAAAAAGCATGAAAAACGGCACAAGGTGTTGACCTGGCCTCCAAATTAACTAGATCCCAAACTGATCAAGTATCTGTGGGACCTCCCTACAACCCACAGCACCCAAAGGCCTCCCACTAACAACATTCTGTTGCCAGTGCCACAGGACAACCTCAAAAGGCCCATGTCCATTCACTGATGAGTCACAACTGTTTTGGAGGCACAAGAGAGACCTACACAACATTAGGAAGGTGGTCATAATGTTATTCCTGATAGCTGTATGTTGTCTAGTTAGGTTTGCTGGGCTGTCACGCATTTATATGAACACTGTGGATTATCCTAAACACTGCTGTGAGTCTGTTAAACAAATTCTGAATTGAAGCCTTAGACTACAGAGCCAACCTTTATCATTTTGTCCAAACTACTCACTGTCTCTCTTCTTCTCTTTTATGTATTAGTCTCTCCACACTCAACAAACTTACTTGCGTATTCCTGCAGTAATAGAATTCCTCTGCTACAAGAAACAGGGTTTCCTTTAGGGATTAAGACATACCAGAGACATCGGCGGTGCCGTCCGTTGAAATGGTTCACAAAGAACGATGAACAAAAGATAGGTGTGCATACTGAAGCATTGTGCTTATGCATTCCAAAGTACCCAATCTTCCTTCAAAAGTACCAGCGGTGGAAATTTCTTTTCATTTTTCTTTCTCTTGCCGTCCCTGGCACTCCACCAACTAGCTGCTGTAATTCTCTACTCGTTCTCCGCGCGGGCTGCCGTCCCCTCCTTAACATACAGCTCTGTCTGCTCTGTTTATCCGTAGGTGAGGAAAGGTGTGTCTCGGTTCAGAGTGGAGTGATTAATATTGATTTCAGGGAGATGTTTTTAAAAAAATTCGATATCAGGGTGGTGTCTGCGTTTGTTTGTGTTGGGTGTGTGCAGGCACATGGAATCATATGCATGTAGAACAGTGTTTTTGTTTCCCAAGCACCTATGTCATGTTTCAGCGCCTGTTTTTTTTATTTTTATTTTTTTTTTTCATAAATTTCCTTCCTCTGTTAGTTTCTCTTGTTTACTTTCCAAAGATTTTCAACTGCATAATTTTCAAAGCCAAGGTCGCCAGCTTTGGGCAAACAGCAATGCAAAGCTACATCAAAATCACCTTGTTTTCCCCCTTAAACGCGAAAACGGAAATACTTTGACAAGAAAAACTACAAAGCTTTAGAGAACAAAGTTAATCACTGTGGGAGAACGCCATGGGTTGATAAATGGTGAGACAGAAATGTAAGCACTGCATCAGCTATTTGTTTTTTTTGTTGTTGTTGTTGTCGAGTGCTTTTTTTGCTCTCCTTCATCCTCACTCTTTTCTTTCTCTCCGCTTTATTTCCCCGCTTTCTTTGTCACATCTCCCTCCTCGCCAACTGCCTTTTCCTTTGTATGCCGCCTCTCTTTCATTCTTCCTATCCCTATGCCTTTCTCCCTCTCTTAGGCGCTCCGCTTTCTCACTGAAATTCTATTTGTGAGGTGTCAGAGGTCCGCACAAACTGGGTGCGAGCGGAGAGAAAGTGTCATGACAAACAACACAAAGCAGAAAAAAAATTGATTCAACATTTATCGCAACGGCGCAGCACTGTTACAGAAAATGGGTGTAGGACTCCAGAGTTGGACGTGCTGCACAATAAGCAGGGCAGGTCTGCGGTTTATACCATTGTGAGCATACATTGTCATTGACACAAGTTGTTTTCATAGAAATAGTTTATCTCCCGAGCAGCTACGGAAAGTTGTTCAATTCCTTTTGCCGTAGTGTTTTTACAGAAGCGCAAAAACTGATCCGAGGCGGAGGTTATCATTAGTTCATTCACTTTTGCTTATGTCTAGGTAAGAAAAGGTCAAGCCTTGCGCAGTGGTCTCTGTTCGCATGTGTGGAAATGAAGCGGCCGCCTCAGCTGTGTGTGCGTGTTTGTGTGTGTGTGTGTGTGTGTATGCCCGCACGGGGGCTGAAGGGTTTTATACGGTCTTCAGCGTCCATAGAGAATTGTAGTGACAGCAGATAATTCTTTTACGGGAGTCCACTTGAAAAGAAACACAGACCAATCAAACCCCGTCGCCCAGACTGTGGTGTGTTTGTGTGCGTGGGACTAAATATAGTCATCCAGTTGATACCCCATCGCTCCTGAACGCATGCAAAACACCAGCTGCACTGGCTTGAACCTGCATTATACAGTATCTGTATCGACATTCACGGTCTGTCACTTCTCCACAGCTTTTAATTTATCAGTCTTAAAGGTGCACTTTGTATGGACTTCGACTTTGTTGGCAGTGATATTTTGAAAGCGCTGTGCTTTTAGCTTTTAAATTTATGCATTTGGCTTTTCAATTTAAAGCTGTTTTAAAACGTACAATACCACATGACAACGTCGAATCTGGGGCAACTTTTGGTCGGCTGAGCTGCGGGAGAAAGGCCGTGCAAACAAAATGCCGACAAACAGTTCGCACAAACTGAACACCTTTTAGCCAGAAAACCAAATAACAAATGAGTCCTGTCTGCTTTGATTAGTTTGATGTCACAGATCAGAATCAGAGGGACATGTCGACTCAAGAAAGACGCAGGACATGAAAATGTGTTTCATTGGATGTGAAATTAAAATGCGCCCCTGACTGCAAAACAAAAACGGCGCTTGGAGGTGACATCAGTCAGGTCAGAAGACATCATCCGGGGTCTGTAGGTCAATCTACAACCGGTAACTCCGGAGTCATTGAAGAAATAGCACTAAGGTACGATAAGAAAATATTGGCAAAATTAACGTTTGCGGAAGATAATGTGTTATTTAAAGGCTGTATTTCTTTGCCCCATTCACTCCCGTTATACGGATATAGACTGATCTAAATATCTCCTGAAGTAAACGATTGTAATTTATACCATAAATAAGGACCTGGTTGTAAAAAAACAGTAGTTCCCCTTTAAGGATACCAGTATGCACAGTTCCACTTGTATGCACAGTTATGAAAAGAAACAGTCCTCCAACAGTGCTTGTAGCAGCTATTGTGACAGTATCCGTGGTATAACTTGAGCGCTTCCGCCTCCGAATGGGGCTCACCATTCAGTGGCTAGTATTGCAGCAATCCCAGAATAGGTAGCGACATATTCAGGTCAGCAGTCGTAAGTATCGAGTGCTTTTCCAAGTACTCGTCAGTGGGAACGGGGTGTTTGTCTACGGGGAAATGTGAGTTCGTACAAATTAATTTGTATGGGGGAAAAGGACTGGTTCACTCACCAGGGAAAGATTTGGTTCCATCAATCAATGACAACGTTATTATGAAGTTTGGTCTCCAGCCATCCATCCATCCCAGATCTGTCCTTGAACAGCACATTATCTGACAAGTTCAGGTCTATCACGGTGTCATTCATTTGAGCCCACCAGGGAACATTAAGAGCAAGTTTCATAGCAGACAGTTTATACCGTTGTAGACATGTTCCTGTGTCGGTCCCTTGTCTCTATGTTGCTCCAGTTTTTTTTTTCTCATCCACTTTTCCCGTTGCCGTCTTCCACTGACAGCTTGTCCATCAGTTGCGGCGGTGTGCTGCTTTGATTTTTCAAGTTGGCAATTACTGTCAGGCGCAGAGTTTTCATTCTCCCATTAGAGTTCATGGTACACAAGTTTGGCCGTCAACTTTTTAAAGTAGTAGACGTACTACTTCAAAACACACAGAGTAGGGAGTAGAGAGTGGGTAGGTTAAAGGAAATGTGCATGTGCTACAATACAATAGAAAAAAAACAGGAGCTACATAGTCAGACACGATCACATCAACTCAGAATGAGCGGCTGAAACAACCTTGACATGATTTATGAATGGACTGTGTTTATCCCTGTTTGCATGGCCGTGTTTGGGTACATTGTTACTAGAGAGCAAGAGAGTTCAGTTCTTCGCAAGAGTTTCCCACAAGACCAAGTGTTTACTGAACTGTACATTAAGATCATTTCAACTTAAAATTCATACTCTGGGCTACTGAAAAGTCACTGTGTCTGCCAGCTTTCCTCGTCACGGCTGGAGGCTGAAGCCATATTTTGCTGTGTTCAAAATATGTCGGGCAGTTTTTTTTATTATTATTACTGTTGATGAACCATTTCATTTGTGCACTTGTGATTATGGACATAATTGGACTGTTTATGCTATTTGAACACATGCACAGAGCTTGTCTAGTGATGCGTGCTTTTTTTTTTTTCACATGCTTAACTTACCTTGTCATGGACTTGAAGAATAAAGACACACACCTTTCCCTCTGTGTGGGAGTTGAGAAGTTTCAGTAACGAGACCCTTAGACAAGGCTGTCACACAATACAAAGTTTTATACTGATGTCAACATAAACCTTGTAAAATAGGACCAGAATGGCTAAAATCAGCCTGTGCAGTTTCCACTTAGCGTGCAAGTGTTGGCTTCACTCCAGAGTAAATGGGCATGTTTCCATAATGTGAGAGGCAGCAGCATGCTTTAAATGGAGTTTAAAATCATCGGCTCATGCAAACCATTTGGTGATGTCGATTTGATGTCACACCTAGTTACGTCCACTTTGTGGTCTGTACTCTGACAAAGATTGTTTGGGTTTAAAGTAGCAGTACTTGTAAGTCCACAGTCTTGTTCTTTCATTTAAGGCATTTTATACCAGTCGTTTTTTTTTTTTTGTCTTATATTTTGGGGAATATTAGAGTCCAATTATACAGCTGATTATATTTAACCAGCATTTTAGTTGGGCCTAATCCTAATCCTTGTAATCTCTCACTTGTTATCAGCATTAGAGAAAAAAATGATCAAGCTGTTTTTAGAAAGATGCTTGTTGAATGAACTCCTGCAAAATGATCTCATGAGTCATGAGAGGGGGATTTACCTTTTTTCCTTGATCGAAATCAAATATTTTTTTTCTCCTTTTTATCTTTTGATTATCTGCACTGTGTGTCTGTGTGTATGCCTGCATGTGTGTTTGTGTAATTCCTGGGTGCATGCCTGCCTGTCTCCCTGCATGTCTCAGCCAGAGGGATGACTTGAGTTGGCAGCACCTCCATCTTGTTACGAGGCTTTTGATTTCGCTCCGGAAGCCAAATGGGACAGGAGACGCAAGGGAAACGTGCAAGGCGACGAAAGGCGGAGTGCGCGTGTAGTGTGGCTGTCGGCTAAATGACAACACACTTTGACTAACCACCTCAGCCTGCTTCTGTCGCTTTGCTTAAGTCTCGCTGTATAGTTTGTGCTTGCTTCTGTGACTTGAGAAGTTGAGGGGAGATATGTCCTCTGGGTCAGGTTTAGAACGTGGATAGGGATAAGACTAATCTTTACCTTGCACGCAGAAACAAGAGTGGACATACACCGATCAGCCACAACATTAAAACCACTGACAGGAGAAATAAATGACACTGACCATCTTTTGACAATACAGTGTTCTCCTGGGAAACCTTTGGACCTGGCATTAATGTGGATGTTACTTAGACATGTAGAACCCACCTAGACCAGACCAGGCACCACCACCCCATAGCAATGACATTCCTTGATGGCAACAGCCATTCCTAGCAGGATGCAGCCTGACACAGGCACACACTCAAAAACAATTTAGGAACAACTCCAAATTCACTAGATCCTAAACTGATCAACTTATCTGTGGTATAATCCACTGAGGCCCCTCCCCTCAACCCATAGCACCCAAAGGCCCCCACTAACAACATTCTGTTACCGGACACCACAGGACACCCAAGTCCATTCTCTGATGGGTCAGAACTGGTTTGGAGGCACAAGGGAGACCTACACAATATTGGAAGGTGGTCATAATGTTATGTCTGATTGGTGTATTGTGTTTCTAACCATAATTCTCATCTAATATCTTATTGTTGGCCAATGGTAAACGTGTTGGCACCGTACAAAGAAGCACAAATGACACCTTGATTTCAGGACTTGCAACATGTAGCAAGGACAATTTAGCCTAGTAGAAGGCTGACTCTGTCACGGACCATTTAAGGCACCTTAACCAGAAAATTTCAGTTTTTCATATTTGCATAATTTTGGCGCTGTACCAAATCATTACAGTTGGTAAAGTCAACAAGATTGTACTCACGAAAGAAACGATTGAGGATATGTAAATATAAACTTTGTGGTTAAGCAGGCAGTAAAAACAGTTGGTCCAATCTTATTACCATGGTTTAGATATAATAACGGCTAAAATTATGAAAAAAAAAAAAAAGACTGTGGTTGTCCTTCACCCACATGAATGGTGAACAGTGTTTGCTGAAAAGCCATAGAAAACATGAGAGTGATTGACAGGCTGAGTGGAAAAACACAATGGAGGAGAAGAATGGCCTTTGGTCGAGATATGCAGATTGAAAACGCATGCAGACCAAAAGGGACAAAGTAATACACAAAATATTTGCATGAAACAAACTGTCAATAAGAGAGAAAGTTAAAGAAATAGTGAGAACGTGAGTAGGCAAAACAGTAACGGGGGTGGTACAAAGAGGATGGAGCGATTAAAAATATATATAAAAACAGCAGGGAACATGAAAGGGTTGACTGAGATCACGACAAAAGGGAAATGCTAAAGGAGCCAGTGATAAGACCACCGGTGACATCTACAAGGGGCTGGGTGCTAAGAAAGACATCCATGCTTGAGACCAGGCAGCAGAGACGGAGCGTGGACGGGCAGAAGATGGGCGGATAACACCAAGGATCAGAAAATGAAGAGTGGCTGATGGGCTGATACGTACAGGAGAGATGGAGCAAACTCTGAAGAGACAAGAACGGAATGGATAGAGTGCAAGGATGGAGAGATACAATAAGGATGGTAAAACAGGAAAGCTGGATAGAAAATAGGCAGAACACACTGTACACTGGAGAGGGGAGAGGAGGAGATTGCTAAGAATGGAAGAACAGAAATTACGATAGCAACCCTGGAGGATATAAACAGATGAGGACGTGGGGTTTTATGGGTATATACCAGCTGTAGCGGTTGACATGTTAAGTGTCATGTCTAAACAGTGCAATGGCGAGTCTGTTCTTGCTTCATCTCATCGGGAGTGTGAGTGGTCTCTCGATATTTACTGATCCTTTGGGCAGACCATTAAACGGTCTGCTGTGAACACGCAGAAGATAAAAGTGAACACTCTTTGAACAGAGGTCACCTTATGTGGTGTGTCTAAAACTTTGATGGTGCACCTCAGGTACTTCAGAAGGAAGGGCAGACGGATTCAGCTTGATAATGACGCGAAGTCAGATAGAAAATCCAGGCTATTAGTATTTGAACTTTTTCTGGGTGTTTTGACTGCGAGTAAAGCCGTGCAAACGACGCAGAGTTGGCAAAGAGGAGTGAGGTGGGAGTAAATAGAACGTGAATTAATGGAACGGTTCAAAGACGAAATGCTGCACCAGCATGAAACGTCTTTATTTGAATGAGATCCAAGTTTGCGTCAGAGCCATTAAAATATATTTACTCTCCTTTCATTAAGATAACTTCAGGATAGTCCTTTGCATATAAAGATGGCTGCGGTTGAACAAGCAAACTGGAGAAATGCGCTTGTTTGCAGAGAGAAATCTGTGTGGCTTGTTCACCTGTTATAATGTTACCATGAAAAGGAAATCAGTTGGTCTCACTATATATTCTTATTTACAGAACTGACATTTCTCAGTCGATAATGGCCTTTACATACGAACAGTTAAAGCTTTCAGTGTGTGATGTAAGCTACGTTTAAGATTGGGAATTATTCCTATGAATGTGCTTTGCTGTATACATGCCTGCATGCCTGGAGCAACTTTGACTGTTAATGCAGCACGCAGCTGCAACCCACAGCTTTTTTATTTTTTTATTTTCTCTGTAACAGTTTCCAAAGCTGCATTGGCACAGACCCCGAGTCAGTGTGACCTCTCTAAATGCTTTGAGCCCACATATGGGGGCATACATCATGTCTAAAATCTGCCGTACTTTCACTTGCTGAAGGGTATATTTGCAAGAGCAAATATTGCCATACCATTTATAACTTATATTTGAACCTCACACACTTCCTAATGCAAGGAAGAGGAGCTATGCTTATCTTCACTGCCCACATATCACTCATAACCATGATATTTACAATAGCTTGACACCTCATGGTGTGGAACTTGTCTCTAATGCAAGAAAGTTCAAACTCTTTGCACGTCTAATGAGTTAACTTATGTCATTATACCCAGCACTACTTCATATAGAAAGAAGATGCAGACTTCTTACACGTTACACAACCTCGTGCACAGTTGCAGCTGCCTTTAATTAGGATCACATTTCAGTCTTGACAGTTGAATAAGTGGGCTGTTTATCCCCCAGACAAAAATAGCACACTAACATGTAATCAGCGAGAAGGCAGAATCTGAGTAAATGCGCCAGCACCTCCATTTAACATCCACTTCGCACTCTGAAGTAATATTGATTCGCCATCAATGTTCGATGTTATTTCAATCACTGTTATTCACCCACTGATTAAACATCAAATTAACACTGACACAATATAAAATCAAAACTACTTTATAATCATCAGGATTCTGCGCTAACCTGACTGCAAAATGGAACGTCAATATCGGCTCCATACAGTCTGACGCTAAGTTGGGCTGCAATTGACATCGTTTGGCTGTGAAAGCCCAAATTCTGGATCAACATTAATAACCTCGAACTGATGACTAAAGCTGTATACTGCATCTTGTTCACTGAGCAAAGTCAATGAAAACAAAAACATCACACAAAAAAAAGTCATCCGAGAGAAGTTTTTTTAGCTAAGTAGTAATAAAGCAAAACAATGGATCTACTTTCTTAAATGGACGAGATCTGAACCTGTACACACACGACAAACGTGTCAAACAGGATTAAAATTAAACGTCATGCTGTTTTTGTTCAATTTATAATCTTGCACTGTAAATTTAGAACGACTAAAAAAAAAAAAAAAATGTTGACTTTCACCTTTAGGGCAAGCAAAAAAGCATAAAAATAAGAAAAAAAAAATGCCTAAAATTAAGTGCACCTAAAATTCCATTTTACCTGTCTGTGTCTGCACAGTTAAGGAATATATACTCCTTCTGTCTTGGGCTGTCAGGAAAGGTAAGTACTGCTGCCCATCAATCCATCCTTTCCAAAGTGAAAGCAATGGCCATGGCTTTCTCTTCTGTTCA
Organism: Planiliza haematocheilus; assembly: GCA_005024645.1. NCBI lineage: Eukaryota > Metazoa > Chordata > Actinopteri > Mugiliformes > Mugilidae > Planiliza > Planiliza haematocheilus. Next base: position 2,352,721 of record SRSE01001388.1, on the reverse strand, counting down.
GTGCAGAAAAATAAAATGAAGACAGATTGATTATCATTGATATAGAAAGACAGCTGTGCTATTGTTCCTTAAACTGGAAAGGCATTTGAGTTCATGTACATGTTTGTGTGTGTGTGTCCCGTGACAACAAAGAAACGGAACATAATCCGTATTGATTGTCAGTGAATTGGTTTCCACTTCTGATAAAACATGAGTTGGAGTGCAATAAGCTGAAACACCAAGAAGCATAAACAACGTCTTTCTTTAAGCAAAAAAAAAAAAAAAGGATAGATAAAGTGAAAGCCGCGCACGCTGAGGACCGTTTTGTGTACTAAGTGCATATTCAAATAAAGCAAGTATATCGAGTGGGAGTTCGAGCAAACAGAATGCCTCTTCTGAATTAGTAATACAACGGGAGGTGCCGTGCAAGTGGAACATACTCATATCCTTGAAAAGCAGCTACAGCCTATTCCCTTGTGGAGGAGTCGGGCCAACTATTTCCCTGAACTAATAAGGTATGTGGCCTCCAATGGCATCTTGATTTGAAAATGAGACGCTTTAATGCCTTTAAATGTGCTATTTGCACACACAGATTATTATGCCACTAACCTGTTTTAAAAGGCAGTTGCTTCACTGCACTTTTCATGAAGTCATGAAAATGAAATGCATTTTTTATTTGCATGTCCATAGAGATGTGTGCATTTTACAAAGGCCGGGATAGTAAAGTTAAACAGATACGAAATTAAATTAATTGGGGTCTTTGGTTACTTTTTTAAATATTTTTTTTTTCACAACTTGCCACTGTTTGAGACCGCTGCATACTGAGGCATTCATGTGACGGCAGTGTAGACAACATTGCACATCAAACAAGCACTGTGGGTGTACTCTGCTGCACTGCTTCCCTTGCGCCTGTACTCCGTCGTGCACGTTTTAAAGAGCAGTTCGGTAAGTCCGGTTCGTTTGCCAACGTCATAACTCTCTGCGTGATGTACTGTATGCTAACATTAGGTTCACATATGTTTGTGGGACATCAAAATTCAACACATACAATACAAGCATGTTGTCAGATTTGAAAGAGTTCATTAGCATTTGAACCATAGGCACTGTTGTGATGCCCCTGATGACCTGTATAACCTTTTCTGACCTGAGTATTCTTACTTGGTTGCTGGTTGCTTGTAGTCTTACGTAGCACCACAGTCTGCTGTACAAGGTTCGAATGGCAGTAAAAGCCTTCTGACATTTACTTAATGTGAACTGTTGCCACCAAAACCTACATGGAACTACCCAAAATATATATGCTATATTTTTTTTGGTACTTTGACCACTCAAAGTGCTCATACTAATGTATGTCAAAGTATAGAAATCGTGCAGCAACAAATGGCAGCACCCAACCACTACAATTTATTACAGCCGGCTACTACAAAGCCGTCAGATGACATCATGTAGCCCTGGATAAAGGAGCGCTTCTCTGCTCTGTAGAAAATGGCACAACAAAGAACGTTGTGCACTCACACACCAACACACATATTGTCTGTTGATTATTAAGTGCTGGATTAGGCTTCCTATATGAATAAAGCAAAGTTCTTGGAATTTAAAATTGTTTTTTTACCGTGACACATTTTGTAACTATATCAATTTTAGGCAAACAAAACAAATTGTTCTTGCTATAAGTACAGAATATCATCTTATTCGTGCCTGTGTGCGCATTTGTATGGCTATGTGTTTCTGTCAGTCAATAGTAATCAAGAGACTGTGCATCTGTCTGCCATAAATCCAGTCTCAGGCAATATGCTGCGGCGCAAACCTTCAAAATTACCGTCAGTATGAAATGAGGCAAGAGTATGATATTGCTTATTAAATTTTGTGCTCATGAAAAAGTGTCATTTATTATTGTCTTATGCACTGTGGGAGTGAGACTAAACAAAAAAAGAAAAGCTTTTATTGGCCTCAGTTAGTCAGAACGCATGCATGCTTATAGACTAAAACAAAGCACACAGTGCTGAGAGTGGCTGAACTGAAAAATTGGAAGTTACTCATTGGAGGCTGGAACTTCATTATTGCTCAGTGAAAGGGAGAATTGTTTTACTGTATGGGGAAAAGTGTCAGCATCAAACCAGCCAATCGCAAGTATTAAGAGGCAAGTCAAGTGGAGTTCATTTCTGCGCTAAACGAGACATTAAAATGAATTATGAAGAAGCATTTCACCAAATCTTCTCTTCAAATGGACGTGATGATGCTTGAACAGTGGAGGATCTCCCATCTCTTTGTGTCGGTATCAGATTACACAGTTGAGAAGTCTAAAAATTAATGACTGGAATTCAAAGACTAAGAAGACAGCTGGCTCTTTTTTCCTTTGAAATTTATTTAGAGAACTCGGTACTTATATTTTCCTGGTCTTTGAATTATATTTCTATAGACATGCCGTGGCAAAATGGACACTTTTGTTGGTGCAGCTCTCCCCAAATTCAGATATGCCAGTCCTCGTATTCTTTTAATCCAAGTCAGTAAGACTTGAGGCTGTTTGAGGAGTCTGCATGCATGCTTGCCTGTTTATGAATGTGTCTGTATATTGTAGGTAGGTTCAGTAATCTATGCTTCCATATTTAGAAACAATGACTTGGTTGACTCATGTGACAGATGGGGACACAAATACATTAAATGCATATACAGACAGAGATAATTCGTGCCAGCTCCACCAAAAACCTTCTTCAGTGCATTAAAACATATGCATGTGAATCATAAAAATGTCTGTATTTCACTTTGGGTTCTGGATGTCCACCATGTTCAGAATTCACCCTTTTTCTCATTCACTCACTCACTCAAGGACAATGCTGCCGTCCCTCCTTGTGATGTTAATGCTTTTTTCTTTTTTTAGACACAGGGATGTGTGCGGTTTTGAGTGTCCTTCAGGGGCTCTCCATGAGACATGCTTTATAAAATACAAAGAGAGGGAAAAGGAAAAAATAACTTCTTGGTACATCAGTACAGTATAGTGTGAAAACTTACACTGTGCTTTACGCTGTGTGTACTTTGTAGACAAGAATAATACAGAAGAAAAATGTATCTTTGGATAACAGGAGAGGATTAGATTCGTAGATTTATGTCATAAGAATTTACAAGACTGACAGAATTACACAGGATACCCCTAAAAGAAATGTCACTGCTCTGTACGTGTAATAAAATCATGACATTTCTTGACATTTGGTCTCATCTTGTGTCAGCAAACGTGTCTGCGGGCTTTGATCACAGCTTCACTTGATGAGAGCTCTGAGACTTAAATGTTATTTTTATTTAAACACCACAGACGCTCTGTGAGTTTTGCCCCTGGATTATTGAAATATGAAGTGACTCACTGAAGGCGTAGGCCTGGAAATATACTGCTTATCAAATAATGTTTTCTCCGCTCAATTCCCTTTGTGACTGCGGCTTGATTAGATTCTTTATTGGTTCGGTTAGCATATAGTGGCTGATCATAGCCTTTAAGTTTCATTTCCACAGGTAATTTCTTCAGTTTTAAACCACACAAGTTGTAAAAGTTCAATCAGGTATCCTTCCATCTGTGAGCGTATAAATCCAATATTCATAAACCCATGCCCATTGTGATATAAATTAAATTAATCTCTACCTGTCAACTTTACGACAGCAAAGACTTCTTACTGGTTTGCCAGCCTGGCATTTTAATTTGCCGGGTGTAAATCTCTAATCACAGGCTAACATTTCATCGTAATTGCTCTGAACAAGTGGGACTAAGGCAAAGAGAGTCCTGTGTTCATTTTATGTTATTCAATGTGGAATAAGCCTCATGATTTAAGAAACTAGCTGCTGTTAAACATGACAATAACTGAGACATTAAGAGAGTTTACAGCGTGTACATTGTTGTAAATCTGTATTAATTTATATTTGCCAGGATTACAGCTTTGTCTCAGAGGGCTTCATGATCAAGCGCTGTGCCTGTAATATTTATTTATCAAAACAAATTACCACCTTTACATCAAGCAGCACAACACAAAATGGTTAATGGCACTTGGAAGACTGGCCAGTGAATGTGAAAGAAAGTAATCATCTTGGACGAGCTGGCAGGATGTTAATTCACAGCGTCTCTTTGGTTTGCAAGCTGTTAAGATAAATGGGATTTCTGGCCCTGTACACACAATAGCAAAGTTCTTCGTCTTTCTGTTTTTCAGAGGCTAAACCAAATAACCTATCTGTGATATCCTGACTTTTCCTCATCCTTCCCCTTTGCTGTTTATATCCATATGACCATACTACACTAGACATAGTTAAACACTATAGACGGCACTCATAAAGTTTAATGTAAGCTCTAACAAGATGTCAAGGTCACGATGCTGCAGTGTTATAGGAAGCCTGGTACACTCACAATGAGAAGTAATGAAGTTCTATTGGTCATAGTTGAGGAGGCTCATTGTTCAGCTTAGAGGGAGAACATTAATGGAATGGATTATTCACGACAGCCTGTTGAAAGGTTTATCACTCAATCAAACTGGAGTATATAGTGTCTGCACATGTTCCCTGTTGGTGTACCATCTCAGTTTACTGCAGCGGACCCCTTTTATGGCCTACGTCACAGCGGTTAGCTGGAGGCAAAAGCCACAGAGCAGAATAAGAGGCTACCATTATCAACGTGTCGTCTTGCTGTGTTGTAGCGTGCCAGAACCTGAGGACTATGGTTCCTAGCTCCAATTTGAAATATTACTGCATACCAGCTGCCGCTCTGAGTCAAATAGATCAGAAAAAAACTGTGGTTAAACATGATAAAATGAAAGGATTAGACCGAGGCTCTCATCAAAAAGACTTGTATGTAAAGCTAAAATAAGTGTGGTCTAAAGACTTGTCATGCCCAACTAATCTCAAATTAGCACATTAGATAAGATAATTAGTTATGTCTGTGCACAGCTAACAGCATTTTGCTATTTTATTAGCCATTAGCCTGTGTTATAGCCTCCATTGACCTATAGCGTATCACATATATAACACATATGTAGTTAACTTCATAGTTGACAAATGCGAGGTGTAGCTAACTTACACAGCCATGCTAGTGCAGTTAGCTGTCAAGATGTAGCAGTTGGTTTCTGTCCACAATAACCCAATCCTGATGCAGACTTGTATTCCAGCATTGCTGCTAGCTAGTCAGAACTTTGGCTCACACAACTCAACTCTCCAAAGTCTTGTTCATAACCAGTCAGGACAGAATTATAGCCATCTAAGGATTTATACGCTCCCATTTTCTCTTTCATGTACACGCTTGTCAAGTACGTGTAAATGTACCAACAGTTGAACAGTGGCTAATCCGGTCAGATCATCCATTCATTGCAATATTGCCTACTGGTCGGCCAATCTGGTCCCACTGATTAATGTTAACTTTTCAAGTAATTGTTCAAGTCTCCAGGTCCTGGAGAGTGAGTCACTGTACATATTAAGATAAAAAAAAGTAAATAAAAAGTGGCATTTCTTCCATCGTCATAAACTAGGTAGCACAAGCTAGGAGTTAGTGTGGATTGTTTAGCCTCAAGCTAAGCCCCAACCAATATAAACTTCATCATGTTTACTAACAGAAACCCACGCACAAACTAACACAGAGCGTACATGTTTAGTGTCTTTGTCGGCATTTCCTGAATATTCCATAAAATACAGTTGCATACCATTGACGCGGTAACTTATACCTTATTGCATTTCAAAAGATTTTTGTCGACCTAAAAGTTCAGCTCAGTTCAGTCCAGTTCACTAACTGGTTATTGTTTTCCTTCACAAAGCATGTCATTAAATGTTTTCATTTACGTCGCTCTGGTCTGAGAAAAAATCTCTTCCCACGAGTTCAAGACCAGCTCAGCTCCAGCAGGCACTTAGTGGAGGAAGATGTCTGTCCATCTCTCTGGGAGATTAGTAGGCCTCGGTAGCAAGGCCTCCATTCTTTCTTTTCACTTGTTCTCCCTGTTGCTCCCTGATTATTTTGATCAGTAATCTTAATGGATGAATCACTGTTTAGTGTGAGAGGGGGAAAAAATAGCGTGGAGCAAGATAGAGGGGAAGAGACTGAAAGAGAGAGAAAGTCCGAGTGTGAAAGCAGCTTAAGAGCCTTGAACACATGTTATTTGACACAGGAGGTTGTGTAGCTAGTCCCACGGGTGTTTTTGAGAGTGTTGGTGGTTGTCTGTTGACTCCTCACCTCGGAGATTTCTATCATTAAGTGCCCTTCCTCTTTCTGTGCGTTCTTTGCTTTTCCTTCTCTGCTCTCGTTCCCTGCACCCGTTCTTTATTGTTCACGATCAGCCTCCTATCCTTCATTCATATACATCACTCCCAGACATCTCGCCTTATAGAGAGCACATGTAGAAGATGTACAGTCCTGCTGTAAATCACACCCACCCAATCTTCTCTGGAATGAGATTAGAAGAAGGCTAGAAGCGAGACTCGGGGCTGACTCATACAAAAGGGCTGGACCGCTTTAAGCAAGTCCCCAGGATTTTGTCGAACTGAGGCACAGTTCTGCAAAAACCTGTGGTTTAACAACACCGCAACATAATTTCTTCAAATCCCTGTGTTTATGTTGTACACGGTGAGAGAGCAAGTTGCTTTAGCTGGGAGTAATCATAATTGGGTTGGGGATATTACCTAGACTTTTTTTTATTAATAGTGATCTTGACAATATGGCAAACAAATACAGATTTAACCGTCACATATATGCTGTATTTTATGACTTCTTTTCTACAGACGAATAAAAGACAATATGACCGGTGACATTTATCAGGGATTTTTTTTTTTTGTTGTTTACTCTTGCAAATGTTTGTTAGTGGTTGTAAAAATGGTTTCATGGACCTGCTTTAAGGTCATTGTTCTAAGATGCTTGGATTTCCTGTCAAATCAAAGGTCACAGATATCATAGTTAAACAAGTGTTTTACTGAGGAGCTCTTACGCTACGAAACATTTTTGAGCGTACAAGCCTTTTGCGTCTGCTTTGGAGTGCAGTGACAAATCGTGTTGCGCTCTCTTGCCAGCTGTCTTGCGAGTGTATTTGCGTGTAAAGAAAACAGGTTTCTCTGAAGTTTAGACATTGGATTATAAAGATAAATAGACGAATGGGCACACATTTGACATTCCTGCCCTTTTCTTGTCTGTCTCTAATTTGCTGAAGTAGAGCTGCCTGTGGTACAGCTGTGTTTAGCAATCTCAAAAGAAAGAAAACAAACTCTTGATATGTATTTAGTCGTGCATACTTGTGTCTACACCCTCCCTATGGGTACAACTAAAAAATCCTTAAATATCTCAATGGCTACCTTTCAATTTGAGACATTTCTTATACATACAGTGATATACATTCTGTGAAATTATAGTGTAAAATATTGTATTTTATACTTATACTTTATTTCAGCTTAGTTTAACTTACTTAATTACTTATTGTTCTGTATTATACTGTGTTCAAGCTGCTTCGTCTCGTTTTGCCACCAAAGTGTCACCAAAATTTCGTTGTAGAAATACAATGACAATGAAAAATCTTGAATCTTGAATCTTAAAAATATGGCTGGTCAGAAGAACAAATTACACTTTTCCTGGCAATTTTTTAAAAATACAGAAAAAAAAAAAAAAAACGTTCACAATTTTCAGGTTTATTGGCTCAGTTTGTCAATTGAAAGCAATTTTCCCAAGGTGTACCAGTTAGGCTCCCGGCGGCTTTAGCAATACCTTCAGTTCGATACAGATCATGCAATTATGTGCCACAGCACATATGAGTTGAACTGACACCATCAGTACTTCTCCAGTGTGAATGGATTTTTCTGTGATTGCCCAGTGGACAGCCAAAGATAACCTCAGTCTCAGCCTCATTTCAACCTAAAGATGATGAGCTCTATTTCGGTTGGCCTGATTAGCAGTTTGCGTCTATCTGGGGCTCCCATGACCCAATCTGATATCTGGGGCTGGGTCTACATGCGTGTGTGTTCCTGTGCGAGTGTGTGTGTGTCTGTGTGTACATCTCTTAGGCCTGTTTGGACTACCCAGCGAGAGATTTATGTAATGTGTTTTACACCAAGGACGGAGATGTGTTTGTGCGGGAACATGTGCAGATTTGTATGCCTATGCATGGTCATTACTTATGTCACTCGTGAATAACCTGAGCAGAAGCCCATAATCCAGCTTCAGATGGATGAGAAATATCTAATGAGTCACATATAACTTTCTGCGAGGCTCCCTCTCTCTCTCTCTCTGTCTTTCTCTCTGGGTCAGTCGAGGCAGTGTAATGATTGCTGCACTTAGAATTTTCATTAGAGGCTTTTCTCATTGACCGCTAGGAAGGTATTGAAGCTGCAGCAGTGGGGAGCACAATCACCGCTGCCATCTTCATTAATCACAACAGCAACAACATTACCCAGTATCGTTTAGCGAAACGTGTTTTTAGAATCTCGTCATTGCATGGTCTATTTTCTATTGCATTTATATTTATTAAGTCAAAATGGAGTTTGGTCATTACTCACAGTTGTATGTATTCAATGTATTTGACTCCTGGGTTAAAATAACAAACAGTGTTTTAGGGCTAGAAAATAAAGACATGCCATCTGGCACATAGAGACATCTATCTATTTGTGGATTGTTTCTTTATGTGTATTTTGTGTGAGCGGTTTCTCCATTAGGGTGATGAGACGATCCGCCGCCAAAGGCTGAAAGATCATTCAACCCCGCTGTTTGGCTGGCTGTCAATGACAGTTACAGTTGTAGACTGTCTGTGTGCCTCAGAATACAGTCCAATCAGTATCAAGTGATATCCTCTGGAGTACTACCTACCCCTTTTGCAGTTTCAATACGGTGCAAATCACCCCGATCGCTCTAATGGAGGCCAGTATTTGAGGACAGCTTTTGCAGACCATGCCCTGCAAACAGAATCAGGATTACAGGAATGGTTCAGATTAACCTTGGAAGTGTCCTGTTTTGTTTTTTTCCACGCAGGTTCATTTGAACAGTTCCTCCACATGAATGAACTGCTGTGAAGTTTCCTGAGATAACTCTACAATTCTGGCTTACGTTTTATGATATGATGAGCAGTTATGCAATACTATTTCTTACCTTTTGATTTCTAATTTACAAATGCATGCACTGTCGTCAACTGGTCCCATGGTTGGCAGTTCAGTCCTCATATCTTTTTCTCCCTGGATAAACATGGTGTATGAATGCAGTATTTGCCTTCTGGTACAGTTGCCATATCTGAAACTGTTGCTTGCACTCAACGTAAAGAGTCACAGTCGCTCTTTTTGCAAAATTCTTAAGATTTTTACCTTGAACTTTGCGTAACTGTTTGTTGTCTATATCGTGATAAAAACAAGGAACGTTTTCCTCATACTTAACTCAACTTTAGAGGAACTTCCAGTTTGTACAGGCATCTCAGAAAAGAGCAAAACTATCCTGATTGTTAAGCTGAATGAGATCTTTAAGGCTGTTGGGGTCTTCGCATTTGACATTCAGTATCTCAGATTGTACTGTATGCATGTGTTGATGTGCGGGGACGTGGAGGAACAAATGAAGGTGAACTCAAATCATGATGCTTAAAACAACAGACATTGATATCTTAGTAAAAGGACTTGCTGACACAAAGAGATGCAGGCGGAGAAAGAAGGAATGGTGAAAAGGCTCTCTGAGAGGATCTGAGAGCGAGATCTGCAGAAGTAAGAAGAAGAGGGTAAAGAGAATCGCAGAACAAGCTCAGAGGGTGGTCTAGCTTTATGTTGGCAGCTTTGCATGATGCAGCAGTATCAGGAGTCAAACTTTTCACCTCTAGGTGTAGAAAGAGGAAACTAGGACAGAAATTAGAGGGGTAGGTTTTGGAAGCCACGAGCAGCACAGTTGCATAAAGACAGAGACTAAAGACATAAAAGAGAGAAGAATGTAAGAGGGCAGAGGAGAGCGCAGGTTTAAAAAATTCTTTTACAATTCAAATATTAAAATTGGGCTAGGGCCAGCAGGGTTTGGCGTCACGAGGTCTGGGAAAGAAATAGTGGAAGGAGGAAGGATGAGCGCAAAGAGGAGCAAGGAACGGGATTGGAGCCCACACCACTAGCCTCACTGAATAATCCATGTGGTGTGATTTGGCGCATGTAAACGGTCTGAATCTTTTATAAGATCAGGCTGACCAAGTGATACCATGTGGGCAAAACAAAAATTGGTTAAGAAGTGGACATAGCAGAAGACGCAACTCTGGCGGTAGAAGCCCCCCCGGGAGGGCGGGCTATATTTTATTTAATCCGTGCGTTTGTTGGTGTGTTTGCAGTGGCGAGGTAGAAGCGGGGAAAGAAAGAGAGAGATGTCGCGGTTAAGCTCTCTCTATGGATAGAGGCACTTACTGTCTCCAGCAAGAAACAGGACTTTGCACAATGCAGGAAGCAAGTGACCTGTGGGATTATGCAAAGCAATGCACAGAACAAGTTTCCACTTCAAAGAAATTATGGCTTTTCAGAGTTTTATAAAGATGCTTGAGATTGTGTGAAGGACAGCGAGGTGACGTTGATACTTGAAGGGTGCAAAGTAGAGTGATGCGCATCCTTAAATGGCTCTAAACATGCGACAACAAAAAATCAGGACAAGTAGCTTGGGCTTAAGCAGAAATTAAAAATATCTGTCAAAGTCCAGTTTTACAGAAAGTCTCACCGCCTCTCCCTATGTGCCATAGTCTCTCATTAGCTTACAAGGTCCGAATGGGAACAGCTCACTGAAATGATCCCTCAGTCCACGTTCAGTATTCAAACCTCGCTCCTCTTCTCAGATCCAGATAGTTTGGCCATACATAACACACTTGGGCATATCCAGCAGTGTTCAAACGCCACACTGGGTCTTGGCCTCAGAGCAAAGTCGGATTTCTGAAAAGGTTTCAAAGAGCTTAATTGCTTGTTGTAGAAAAGAAAAGGCCACGCAGTAATTGCAGTGCAAAATCTCTGTATCGCCGTTGCTTTATTAAAAACATATGCGATTATAACCACTGACGTTAGGAAACGATCTCAATTTAAAACTGCAGAAGCCGCTGCTACCAGGATGAAGACATTTAGATTTTCTTCGCAAGACATTTGGTTTTCTTTCTTCACAATTTCAAACCCCATTACTCACCATGTTTTTTTTTGTTTTTTGTTTTTTGCACAGAACTGGAGCTCAGCAGTATTTCTTAAAGTTGTCTTTGGTTCAAACGATCCACACAGAAATATCCACTGAAAGACACAACAGGTTCGCCTGCAATCTGTTTGATTATACTGTCAGTTTTTGTATTAAGCACATAAATCATATCTTCCACATAACAAGTAAACACTTAGTGTTTAGTACTGCTGTGGAGACACGCTGTTATTAAACTGTACAGGGACAGGGCAGAGGATTACATCATGTTGACACATGGACTAGCACATAAGAGACTCTGTCTAACGGAGTGACAGTAAGAGAATTACTCGTTAAAGACATAATGTGTTCAACACTCATAGACGATATTCTCAAAATCCTGTGTTAGAAAATCATATTACTTATTCATAAAATTGTCCCACTGGAAATAATCCTGCTTCTTGCAACTTCTATTCTGTCATTTCTAACTGTGATTTACAATTTTAGGAGATGTATTAAAGAGGTTTATGACATCAGTGGAAGCTTAAAGTGACAAATTGTCTTGTTTTATCCAAAGAACGTTTGAAATTAGAACGAATGCTTTTCAATTTAAAGGTCTCCACTCCCACGCCTTGATCCTTGAAGGTAGAAAGTCTTGGGGAGGTTGAATGCCTTAGGCTGCAGTGGTGCTCTTGAATAAGCAAGGCACTTAACCCTCAGCAGCTCCGACGGAACAGCTCAGCGGCCCACGGAAGTTTAAATGTGTGTAAATGTAACCGACCGTGACAGCTGCCGCAGAAGATCAGTTTGCTCAATAAAACATTCAGAGATTAATAAATTAAGTGTTAGCTCCTGAAAAAAAAAAAAAAAAAAAAACATTTCAATTTGCCGTTCCCTCGGAAACGAGGGTCAGGTGGTGTCAGCATCCGACTTCATGGGCCTGTCTCGAGTGTTAATTGGTTCTTTATAGAAATTGCTCCACTGCAACTAAACTAGAGGCTGTCAGAATCCATTAGCTATAGAGACGTGTGCATTAACACATACATGGTGGAAGCATACACAAAGGACTGAAGCGCAAACACGGTAAGGCTGGTCTTTCTGTAGATAAGGCTGCCTCTCGCATACGCACAGTGCAGTCGTTTGGTGTGCAAAGTGAGAAGAGCCCAACCAGGCAATCACACTTTGCATGATTTTGCCAGAAATAGGTCAGGTAGGAATAACATCGGAAAGAACGCCTGATCGCTCCGCAGTGAAGCCGAGTTTCAATTCAGCAGTCTGCTCCACGCTTTCTTGTTCTGTAATCACGTCAGGTAAAGCAGCTGTAGCTAGCTGTGGAGAAATGTTTTCATTGTTTTTAGCACTGGAAAGAAAATGTACAGAAAGACTAACTGGTGATAGTAATGGGTGGAAAAAAAGAAAAGTCTGGCAGATGCAGAAGGGAAAATAAATTAGAGGGAAGAACAGCACTGATACACAATGTGGAGAAAAGAAGAGAGTTTTTCCTTTGCATTCATTTAACTCCTCATCGTTATGTACTGTAGCTTGGCAGTATATACAGATAGGTTTCATCTGGCGCCTAACCAAACAAAATAAATAGCAATTATTGCACAGTTGTCTGAAACGAAATAAATGCTATTTCAACGCTTTTATCCTACATAAAGAAAAAGAAAGTTTCTTAATGTTTTCAACTGAGGCTGGTGAGCATTTATTGTCTCCTTTAATGGGGGGGACGTGTTATGCTTTTCTTTATTTTCTGCCTTGTATTTCAATGTTGGATGTTAATATTAAATGCAGACAAAGTTTAAAGTAATGAGGTAGCTTAAAAGAAGGGTTCATGCGAGCCAAAATCAGGCTTCAGACTGCTCTGGATGCTCAGCAGCCAAGTGTGTCAGTTAGCAAGTCATTGTCATTGGCAAATTTGTTCATTCATTCGTTTTCTGTAACCGCTTGTCCTCTGGAGGATCATGGGGGCGCTGGAGCCAATCCCAGCTGTCGTTGGGTGAGTGGTGGGGTACACCCTGGACAGGGCGAACACTTAAGAGACAGACAACCACTCACACCTATCGGGCATGTCTTTGGAAGCTGGAGTACCTGGAAAGAACCCATGTAGAGCCAGGGAGAACATTCAAACTCCACAGGCCCCAGTCAGCTGAGGGATTTGAACCTTCATGCTGTGAGGCATCAGTGCTGAACACCACACCACTGTGCTGCACCAATTAGAAATATTTTATTATGATTATTAGAGATTACAATTTGATTGCGGGAACCTCTACAACAGCAAGATGCAGGATGAGATGGTGCCTGCAAGCAAAGACTTCCACAAAGCCTGCAAATCAGAAGAAAGTGAGCTTTGCAGAATAGATCTGTTGACCTGGAAAAGAGCGCAATAGGTCATCTTCAAGACATCTGTCTAGAATACAAGAATAATCACTGGTTCAGTGGATAAATGGCACCTGTAACGGTAGTGGTAGGAGAAAACTAGGTCTAAAGCAGAGCTGCTCAGAACGTTGATTGCGATGGTAGTGCAGGTAGATCGTGTGCCGCTGAAAAAATCATTTAGATGTTAGTCTATCGTTTATCTGTTGCACCTTCAGAAAGAGCAGCAAGACAAACTTAAATCTTGAACTTTTTGTTGCAACATGCCCCCAGTTCAGGGATGCAAAACATCATCAACTCAAGACGACCGTCTCTCTTAAAGAGAGAATAAATAATAAGAATAATAAAAAAAAAGATGGTTGGAGCTCTTAATGCTGTAGCAACAATTAATATGACTCGGGGTAGTGTGTAGTGTGGGAAGATTAGTCCACAAGCCAAAAAAGTATGGGCATCCCTGGTCTAAAGTGAAGAGTATAAAACAAGATAGGGAGTAAGAGGTACAGCGGTTTTGCAATACAGAGAGACAGAGTAGATAGAAACAAGAAAATATAGGAACGGAAGGCAAGCAGTAAAACAGAGAGACAGGAAGAGTGAGGGATTCAGGAGGTGAAACTGAAAGCGGAGAAGATTTGGAAGGAACAAACAAACAGCAAAGGAGATGTGTAGTGGTGGTGGTTGGGTTGAGTGATTCTGTGCAGAGTAAAAACAAAGTGATGAAGCGCTGATGTATAGACCAAACCAAGAGATGACATCGAAGAAATCAAGGAGGCAGGGAAGAGGCAAGCAGGGGGTGTAAGAGATCTCCAGCGGGGGGCCATGCTATTGACTCTGAGTCTTGAAATAGGTAGTGGTCTCAATCACACACTTCGCCCACATCTAATCGTTCCTCTGTTTTCTTTCTTCGCTCTCTCTTGCTCCTGTTTTATCACCTTCCCTGCAGACCAAACAAAGAAGAAAGAAGCCGCGGAGATGTTCTTTCTGTTCAATAGAACTTTTTTACCTCTGCCTAGAGATTGGACATAAAACGGCAGCCTGTCTTGCAAACCCTCCATCTCTCTAATGTATTAGATTTATATAATTATATGCTGTTTGACAAAAGCTTTTATCGGCGGGGCCTTCTATAGGGAAAAATGGCGGGCGAGGCTCACTCGCATGCACACAAAAAGGTTTAGAGCTGCTGCAGGCAAACACAAATTTGCATTCAGTCGTCTGCACCAGACACAATGCGCTCCCCGTGTCCCCACAGACAGACAGTGGAAACCATACGCTAATAAATACAAAAAGATGCGGTTATCATCATGCTAAACATTAGTCATTTGAAACAGTGGTCCAGCTATTGAGGCTGGATCTGTTATAAGAGTGTTTTTTCTACCAGTGGCAATGTTTTTGATATTCTGAAGAACAAGAAATCATGTGGCAGGAGTCCTGTGGGTGATGAACAGCTTGTCTTAGAGACTGTGCGAGCCAGCAGAACAGCTGCAAAGAGGCAAAAGCTGTCAGTGCAGTGACATTTCATCTCATGTGTGTGCTGTACTAACAAAGAGATACTCCTGTGGCTACCGTGTGTCAGCGCCACATTCCAAATTCGGCACTTGTGCTGGAAAGATTCATCAATCTAGTGCATCGTTTTTTTCCCTTTATATAATCCCCCATTGTCAGTTGGATGAAAATTAATAGTTCATTAAAAACGTCATGCCTCTATTATTTTTTCCCTGGCTTTCATTGCGGACCCATTTCTTTACTTTTTTATTTTTTTATCCCTCCATAAATCTGTGAAGGCCGTTGCCTTGAACCACTTTCTCTTATCTGTTCTTTGGCTCACACACTCTCCTTCTCTCCATCTCTCAGCCTAAACCGGGCTGCAGTATAGTCTGTCAGATTGACCATAACCCATGACGCCTCCATTACCATGACCGTTACTCCTACCACAGCTGCAAGGGAGACTATTACAGCTGCCGGTACTCATCTTCTTAGTGCCGTCATACCGTCCTCTTGGTGGACGGTGCTTCAAGGATGACTAACGAACACGTGCCAATTGATGTAGGCTGAACAAGTTATGCTAATGGTGCTCACGCTGTGCATACAGTACATCTAGAGATTAATTCCTACGTTCACTGGATTACACCTGAGACACGTTGTGCTTGCACATGTACAGCACAGAATGAGTTTCTACTTTCAAGGACAAACCGGTAATGGGAAGAATAACTATATCGTTTACGGCTACACCCTGTCAACCTGCCCTCAGCCTCCTTCAACATGGCACCACACGGCCAATGGAGTGCACACCTGACCACATGTATATCGACTTGTGCAGCTTAGGCAGCGCGTGTGCCCCTCTGGGTCAATGCCAGTACGAGGGGTTGAATGACTCCAGATTTTTCAACTCAACGTTGGCTAGTCTCTGATCTAGTCTAGTCAACTGATCAGAGACTTGAACAAAACATACACACAACATAAAGACGTGACCTTGTCAATGCTGTGTGCTGCAGATAGCTATTGATGCTGTAGCGTTTAATAGTACATCGTAAGATAGGATAGCGTGTAAGATGGGACAACGTAGCCGGGAAATGTGATGTATCTCTGAAGCCCTTTCTGTGTATAGCAGCTGATGGTTTATTCACCAGCAAATTGTTGATTTGCAGCCTCCTTGTCTCTGTTACCGTTAAGTTGTTAATTAACTGCCGTCGAGAGGATTTGAACCCTTCCTCTGCTAGCGTTAGCACATGCCTTGTCAGATGAGTGTGCATTGCTGCAGTTTGTTGTGTTTCAGGGCTTACTTGCATATTCTCCATGCCACGCTAAAATGGACTTCATCTTAAGTGAGGTATCTCCACACACTGAGCTCCTCCTCGCCAGTCTTCTCGGAGGCGTCCGCATTGTTATTGTGCATGTGATCGGCGACTAGTCGACTTCCTGCTTAATGCGCCATGGCACAAGAGTGAAGACGCCCCGAGTACATATATGGTTGTGTGCACAGCATTTAAATGTCATGAAAATGTGATCCCATACCTCCGTAACTCTGAATGCGGCTGGCACTTCACATGCTCACTAGTAAGTAATGACAACATAAAGTAAATTTATGGCCTTTGTGCTCACTAAAATGGGGAAGGAGAGCACACACACTCGCAGATGTGCTGAGATTTATGTCAACATGTTAAGCATTGATCGTCTCCAGCAGTTTTTTTTTTTTTTTTGTCTAAATAGGATAGATGAGGGGGAAGACAGCGAGAAAGCTTGGAGAGAGCTGGAGAAAGGCTTTACGGAGGAGAGGTTGACAAACAAGGGGAGAGGGGGGCGTGGGAGGACAAATGGAGTGGATGAGAGACAGTGCCAAGGCAGAAAGTAAAGGAGGAGAGAAAGAAGTGAGACAGAGTGAGCTCTGCTGCCTATCTCGCCTCTCTCCATGAAGTTAATAAACTGCACAAGAGCAAAGCATGATGGTCATCAATCATTCCGAAATGGGAAGTTGGAGAGGTGGGGTGAGGGGAAGGGAAGGGGGGGGGGGAGCAGAGTGGGACAGAGGGGAATGGGTCAAGGTGGAGAGGAGGAAAGAAAATGAGCAGTTGACGTTTAAGTAGACCTTATCCTTATTCCCCGCTCTGCTGGGTGCCTCTTATATGGCAGAGGAAGCGAGGGAAAGAGACAGAAAGAGAGGAGCAGACGAGGAAGAGGGAGAAAGTGGATAAAGATAAGCGCCAGGTGCTAAAAATGGCTGTGAGGGGCGGAAAAAAAAAGTAGAATAAGAGTGCGGCAGATTAAAGGCGAGCGTGTCAGCGTGAAACACTTTCATTTCATTCTGTCTTTACCTTTAGCAGCTACCAGAGAGAACCTGGAAAACTTTGATTCTCACATTCAGACATTGACTCAAATTGGCCTCATTACCAACACGGCTCTCTGAACTCCTCATCTGACGCAAACTTTCGGCGTATTTGCGAGCTCGTGTGTGAGCGCACATGCCCCCGCCTCCCATGCGCCGTCTTTGCGTTCACCTCCCTGACACAGATTAATTGGCTTCTATAAATCTAGGTGAAGTACTGGTTGTCTATGTAATGAGCAGCGTGCGGTGAATAGGCGGAAAATTAACATTAAATTGCACATCATGCTCTGGGTCTCAGCGTATGGCGGCTCACCTCGTTTTTCTGAGTAGGAACAGCATGAGGCACAGATGTTTCAACTCATCTTGGAAAATATTCCTAATTCCTCTCTTGTTATTATTAACAAAGGGCTTCTAACAGCCTTGACTGAACTCCCCATGGTGTGTTATTAGCAAGGAACACAATTTAGTCAAATATTTTTTACTTACATTTACCTGCTGCCGAGCTGCATTCCGCCTTTTTATTTTTGTGTTTCGCGTAAATTAGCATCATCTGACCCTTTGAAAGTATTTATAAGCTGCGCTCCACATTCAGTTCAGTCCATTTATTCTCAAACTAGTTTGCTTTAACCCCAACGCTCGTCTTTGAGGCCACTAATGATGACTTGGCTCGGAGCTCTGTTTATCCCAGGAGACGGATACCCCTAAATTCTTCCAAAAGAGAACGGACGCGCAAATCAGAGGTCATCACGGACACATCAACAGATGCGGTGTGCTTTCAGAATTTGAATGCGCCTCTCACGTATTTCCATTCAGGCCGGTTCGTCAGGCGTGCAGCCGCCGGGATTAGCCGCTATTGTTCGAATGCTTTAGAGGCTATTCCTGGACTTTTTAAAAATGCAGAAGTTGAGCGCAGTGGTGTCAAGAAAAGTCGAGGGGGAGAAAGTCAGAACCGTTACATTACTCATGGAGTGTTGTCTCTAGTTAGGTTACACGTCGGGCTATTTACGGCTCCCTTCACCCGCTTTTGGCCACCAGCCTACGTGACGGGGACGATGAATTAATCACAAACTGACTCCTTGTCTCGTCTTCAGTCGAGGGGGGCATAAAAAAAAAAATCCCTCATCATCTACATGTCAGACGTGAGCCTGTCATTTTCCAAATCTCTTCATATTTTTTTTTTTTCTCATGACGCAGGAGAAGAGAGAGGTTATTAATACATTGATGAAATGGTGTAGAACTGGCTCTCATTGCTACTCTACCTCTCTCCCCCTCCCTCCCTTTCTCGTTTTGCCCAATGCGCTGAGGACTCTCATGTTAGCCTCATGGGACCAGTTTCTGCTTGATGGTTCATTACTGTGCAGGTTGGTGAAAACTAGGAAGCCATTATGGCTCAAATGGCAAGAGACGAAGACATGGAGATGGGCCATTGACTCACTGGGAGATTATTTTCAAATGTGTCTCTTCTTTAGGGAATTCCTTCAGGTCAGCTTACTTGTACCTTTACATGTCTAGAGTCATGTTTTCTGCTTTGCAGCTGTTTATGTATATATGCATCAGTGCAAAGATTTGGCATTAAAAGACTTACAGATGTGTATGAGTGCGTGCCGGAGCTCCACGGCCTGTGACGTGTGCACATCGAAACACCATGCATGTTTCTTCCCTCTGTCTGCAGATGCTGTATGAGATTGGACAAGCCCAGTCAAAGCCGTGCGGGATAAATTTAGCTCGTGCTAACACCCTTGGAGGCCTCTTAATAATTGAGAAGGCATCTGCTCCAATTAATGTGGCCCTCTAAATGGAATCCCTATTTAAATTTTCTCTAACTGGGTCAGTCTCTTTCTCACTCTTCTTCTCCCTCTCTCTCCCTCCCTCTCTCTCTGCGGTGCAGTAAGGAAGAAAATGAGATGCCTTCTACTTTTAAATGGTTTTTTAGGGTTTCTGAAACATCATCTGGGATGTTTTGCCTGAGGTCTCCCGAGCGCACGCACACACGCGCGCGCGCACACTGTACACGCATACCGAAATAAAGTTTTGACAGATTTTTCTGGTGGCCCTCTTTTGAATGAGACAGAGGAACTTCTTTGAACTCTGATTAGCTTGATAGATTTAGCCTATTAAATGGGAAACTGGAGGGAGACGTTACCAGTTGGGCTTATCATGACTAAGCAGTTACTCAGCTCGACTCTTTGATTTTGATTAGTCACGCAGTTAGATAGAATCTGATTGATCTTCTCTGATAAAATCTTTTATTTGGTATTTAGGCTTATATTTGTTTGCTTTATATATAATTTGATTGGACAAAAGGGTAGAAATCTAACTTATTTTAACTAACTTTTATTGCTGCGACTCTAACGACACTGTGAGCTGCAGAAAATTCAGTTACGGTGTTGGTTATATGAGATTACACCTGTTTAAAGAACGCGCGGTAGCCTGCACATTTGTTTAAACTACAAAGGATAAATTAGTAGCCACTGTTTATTATCATACTTGTCAAAGTTGATTCATTTGTGAAATTAAACTGTTGCAGAAGCAAAGCTGAGCTGTGCTGTCACATTCTGTCAAAACATTTTTGCATTGAATGCGAAAAGACTAATGTTCTTTTCATCTGCCCCTCGCAGCCCAACGTGTTTTAAATATTCTGTAGCTATGTAGAAAGGTTTTTATTCAAATATAAAGTTTTTGATCCAAGGTTTGGTCCTCAAATATGTTGGATTACGTGGAGTTGTCGCAAAAGAGTTTGTCCTTGTGTCTTGCACCAGCTAATTAGAACTCTGCCTCATCACCGCCTGTCACTGAAGGAGCTGGTCTTAGCCTCTTGCTGGCTCCCGTCCCTTCTTTTGCTTCCCAGTGTTGTTAAGCACACTGACTAATGATGGCACCCTGCATCACCTTGCTTAGTCTTTATATGAGCAGTCATGGTATAAAGTCACAACTGTTGTGTAATCCCCAAAGGATTTCTTGTATTAGGGCGATCCCCTCTGAAGTCACGCGCGCAGTTTTGGCTGTCTGAACATTTTGGCTTTTCATTTGTGTGGGATTAACATTTTCATATTTCTCTGTTGACATTTTATCTGCCTTTATGTGTCGCTATCTTGTTATCTATACCTCTCTCTCTGTGAATGCACCCGGCTGTGGGTATGCATGTGTGTGCTTGTGCTTGCTGGTGGGTGTGTGATGCTAAAAATAGCCCTGTGGTCCATAGCGACAGGGAGATCCAGTGTGCAGCTGGAAGCTGACTCACAGGGTGGACACTTTACTAGACAGATAACACACTGATCCTTCAACCTACCCCGCCGTACTCCCAGCATCCTTCTTCCTTTCCTTCCCCATCCCTAAGTAATTCTGCTGTAACTTCCTTTACTTTGCCTCCCTCCCCAGTTCCTTTAGCTCATTTCCTCAGCTTTCCACTTAATCCAAATGCACACTCAAACTGCCAAACTTTCTCATACTCAAATATTAAAGTAAATACACTCAACGCATCAAAGGTCAGTGATAGTTTCAATTACATGTCACTGGAAATATATATATATTTTTTGTAGGTCTCTTCAAGAGTGGGGCAAAAATCAAGTTGACACAGCGCAGGAGGATTATAAATGAAGTGCACTAAATCCCAAGAAATCCATTATTAGGCGACAGGTAGCAGGTAGCTAGTTACAATGACATGACTGCTTACCTAAAAAAGCACAAACTGAAAGCCTCAACACCTACAATTATTCCTTTTACAGAAGATATGAAGACATTAAACCGAGGACATCAGCCTTCTTTGTTATGTGTCTTATGTGACTGTTGGTTCATCCAGACGATCCTTTGTTCTATTTCCTTAAGAGGATTTTATTATAGTAGGAAGCTCGCACAGTATGACGCCAGTAATCAGATTTTGCAGCAAACGTGGTATTATATGGCTTTTTATACCAAAACAGAGGATTATGTATGGACGTGCATAGATGTCATAGGTATTATTTTTTGATCTATTGTGGATGCATTTGAAATCTTATATATAAAAAAAATACAATTCCATATGAATATTCTTTATATGCAGGTATTAGATTCTGGCTGGAGAAATGTTTGCGTATGACAGGACAAGCAACAAAATTGCCTGGAATAACAAGAGAAGGAGAAAAGCAAAGAGAGAGAGCGAGTGTTAGCTAAAGCGAGAGTGCGTTGAATGAGAATGAGAGGGAAAGAATGTCAAAGGTTGGGGGAAAAAAAGAGAGTGACGGGGAGAGAGAGTATGTGTCTGACATGAATCTGTCTGCTTGTGTCACGCCAGGTCTGGTCTCTTTTCACCTCTCCCCGTGCTCTGGTGATGCAAATCGAAAAAGAAGTCCTAATCTGAATTTAGCATTCACTCCGACCCGCATCCCGACACATTTCCGTCTCATCCTGGAGTTAAAAGTGAGACAGCAGAGGACGGTGATAGTGGAGAGCACATCAGACGCAGAGGGGGAGGAATATTGGGAGGGATAGGAAGAAACTGGTGGAAAGTCAGGCTTTATAGCTCAGAAGGGGGTAAAATCAAGGCAGAGGAGGGAAAAAAAACTGACTGAGATGAAGGGGAAACGGGGTGAGAAAAAGGGAGCGCCAGGTGAGGAGAAGTTCACATCATTGTGCCAAAAGATCATGATACACCTTTTCCCTTTCTAGATGAATAGCTTAACCCCTGCAACACACTTGGTGGCAACATGTCAAAACCAGCCTGCTCATGCTCGAGGTAAAGTACTTCACGAAGAGAAGCTATTAACGAATCCTTTCTAAATGCTCTCTATTGATGTCTTTTTCATAATGTCAAAAGAAACGTACCTCTTCATTTCAAGCTGGTTCTAACAGACCTTAGGACTGGTCAGTATTGCCTTTAGGCGCTTTAGGCTTCTGCATCAATTTGACGCTGTAGGCTATGGCGATAGTCCAAACGCCGTATGTGCACTTTCCCACAAATGTAACTACACGTTGTGGTAGTAGCGTGTTTCTGCTTTAGTATTTCCGGCTGCTTCTCCATCTCTGCAATTTTTCAAATTGACTGTTTTGGATCAATAATGGAATGAAACACACTGAGGAAAGGTTACAAACATCTGTATGACAAAACTTTGGTGAAAGTTTCAGTTGCTATTGTTGAAACTGAAGCAGGAAGTAGAAACAAAGCGGCGACTATCATTTGGGTGATGGTTTTGCAGAGCGAGCCAGACCAATGATGGCGTCCAGTCCTGCAGTACTTTAAATGAGACTTTAGTATCCCATGCCGGTTCACCAACAGAAGTCACAGTTCATTCTAACCTTATGTTTACACTGCCAGCATTGTGCTAGATCAACACATGATAGCTTGTGGTTCTTCAAGGTGAAAGACTGAGACACAAATCCTTGTCCTTGGAAGAATTGATATACTATACGGGTACAGTTTTTCTGAAAAAGCAGCCTTACAAAAGAGAGTAAAGGGCTTATGGATGTCCTTGTATTTATGCGGTGCCTTTCTACCTCCATCTTTGCATTCCTTTGCGTATGGACTTGAGAGGGTTGTGTGTATGTATGTATGTTGGGGGAGGGTGGATGATATTGAAAGAGGGGGAGCGGGAATGCTCCAGACGAGTAACATAGCCAGTATATAATACCCTTTTCATGCACTTTACATATTGTGACACTTTACAGTCACAATGTCACATTTACCCACTTGTTCACACGTTTCACGTTTCTGCCTTGGACAAGAATTGCCATTGACTGTCGTTCCCTCTCCCCCTTTCCATAACCATAACCTGATTGTAACATTTACACTAATACCAAGTCCTAAAAGGTTTTAAAGCTCAAAAAAGTAGTGGCGCCCAAATAAAATGGTCCAATTAGTATTCCGCAAAGGTATGGGGCCTACAGCTCTAAAAAACCCAACACTTATAGACACACATACAGACTCATGTTTTACTCAGATCATTACAGCACTGGCAGCACCCTTCCACATGAGCACCTTTAGCCATTAAAACACACAGCTGAATGGAATACAAAGGATGGCTGGGACTTAATCTGTGTTGAGGTTGTTCCAGAGGATTTTTACCTGATTTATTTTTAACAACAGAAAACTAAACCTCTGTGAGGTTGCTTGTAGTTATTTAGTAGTTTCTGAAACAAAAGGCGCATCACAAATAGTATTTGAAGACAGCAGCAGTGCTTTGTGATTCAAGATGCTTCAGTGTTTACTGACACATGTCAGTTGTAGAAATAAAAGCATTGTGCCTCCGTCCTAAAAAAGTATTTTGTTTTAAATATTGTAATTGTGCTACTACCTGTAAAGTGTAACTTTCTGCCTTGACCATGGTTTAAATTAAATGCCTCTGCTACGGGTTAAAGCAGAACCATTTCTGACTCATCAGAGAATAAACTGGGCGTTCTGTGGGTGTACTATGGTGTCTGGCAACCAATGATTGGGGACATTTGGGTCCTATGGGTGAGGAGTAGAGGCCTCTGTAGATCAGTTTGGGATCTAGGGAGTTTTTATGTGTGTCTCTATGTCAGACTGCATCCTGCTGGGGATGGCTGCTGCCATTAAGGAGTGTCATTGCTATGGGGTGGGGTCTGGTTTAAGTGGCTGGTACATGTCTTGAGTAACATCCACACGAATCCCAGGTCCAAAAGCTTCCGGCAGAACGTTGTATTGTCACAAGGTGGTCATTGTTATTTCCTCCTCCTGTCAGTGGTTTTAATGTTGTGGCTGATTAGCCTCCTCGTTTTATTATACACCAATCTACTGAGGTCTATACATATTGTACTATAAATCATTGTGAACTAATGTCATACTCACAAAAGTGTAAACCAAATAAAGTATGAGACCTCAAACCAGTATTGACACAAATTTAATTGGCTTTTTGAGTCGGTGTCCTGAAATAGATTTCAGGTAACATTTCAGCCAAAGTCAAAGCGAAATTTGTGGAATTTCTTTGAGGCCAATCATTGTGTTGTGCAGAAGTAGCTTTGGTATCTAGCAATTATTCCACTTTAACGACAGCGATCCATATTACGGCCAAGAACGCTCAGCTAGTCAAAGAGAAACAACAGTGCATCATTACTTGAAGACATGGAGGTCAGCCCCGGGAAAGGAAAACCAAGAGTTAGAGCTACTGCACAGGAGATATTCATTAGAGTACCGGCCTCAGAAATCGCCAATTAACGGCAAGTGAGATTAGAGCCAACATCAATGTTTCTGCGAGTCCAAGCAGCAGACTGTTCAGAGGAGACAGTGTGTACCAGGCCTTTGCAGTCAAATAGTCGTGCAGAAACCACAACAAAGGCAAACCAAGGCAGCGTGTATTACATTGTATTTTTATGATGTTGACATTATTTCAGGTTGAGATGTTTCCAGTGAATGCATCTAACATATAACATGTTCACTGATAAAGGCCTGAGTGCAGACATTGGCCGTGAGAACCTAAGTATCTATCTATAAATTGAAGTAGCCTCTTAGATGACTGGAGAACCATCTTCAAACAAGTCCACTTGTCTTTGATTTAGCTTTGTTTTAGATATACCATGACCTGGGTGGCTGAAAATCTTTCTGGCAGCTTAGCAAAGTCCCACCAGGGTGCTTCTTGAGATCCCTCTAATGGCTGTACTGGTCTGTCAGGTCATTATTATCTGCTCCATTATCCGGCAGTAAACCTCAGACCTGCTACTGAACGTATTTGAAAATCTTATCGTGAGTGGAACAGACTGAGACTAAGAAAAGAGTCATGTTTTGTGTCAGACGGTGCATGTCGGTGTCAGGCCCGTGTACGGCTTGTGCATGTCAATCAGCTTGTGTTTTGGCCACAAACAAACAGAGTTTCTGTTTTCCTTTAAGGAAATTCACTCTCGGAAGGCAAGAATGAAAGTAATTAAATAAGCTTTTATGTTTATGATTAAAACTTCAGGTCTTTGAAACATTAAATGGTGTTTTGTTGATTGAATTGCTTCAGGAAACTGGCTTTCTTATACTTGACAAAGAGAAGAGTATCCTGGTAGAGGAAGCACTGTAAGACCATGCAGTTGGTCCTTAAAACTTGTACCATATAGCAGATGTTTTATAAATCTATACCACAGTAAATAATGGCTAAAGCATAAAGAAGTAATACAGTCAAACAGGCTACAGTCAGTACAAGTGTCAGGTTATTGGTCGATACTGTTCTACACAGTTGATTCTTGTTTTTAAAAAAGAAAAAGAAAGCTTCTAACCAGCATGTCCTGATCCGCTGACCGTCGTTGCCAAGCTTAGATCTCGGTACACGACCAGTTCAGGGGGAATCATTTGCACTAAATTTAAATATCTTCTAGTTAACATGTCAAGGAATTCAACCCTCACAAAAAGAAGGCGAGATCAGAACATGAGAGAAACAGATTGTTGGAGCTGATTGGAATTTCAAATGGAAACCTTCTGGACTAATTTGCATGGGCTGCGTAGCAGATTGGTCTGGAAATGCTCGAATCTCAAAATGAATATGCTTCCAACGCAATTCTGTCTGCTGATTGTTGCAGGGTGCTTATTCCTCTTTCTCTTTCTCCCTCTCCCTACGGTTGTCAGTGGCTATTTTTATTCACGGCGCTGAGTTTTTGAAAAACCAGTGTGTATCACAAGATTATCTCCTGAATTATGAAATGGAACATCTTGAGATTAGGCTGTATTACTTCTCTGGAGCATTCCTGCTCGCTGTTTTTCAATATCACCCACCCTCCCCCGACGGACGTATGCACAGCTCTCTGTCACATCCACGTACTTTGCACGAGCACGTGACACACAGAGGTGCGATGATTCCTGGGTGGTTGCTTGTGGGGTGACGACTGACCTGGATTTGACCCTCGCCTGCATTCTCAACGTCATGGCTAATTAGACTAACTGGATAATAGAGAGTCATTTGCCAAGGGATCTAATAATAAAAGGATGTCTGTTTCTTTTATTATATAAGTGTAGATAATTTTACACTTAATCACATAAATAGAGCTCATGGAGACCATAGAGAAGCTTTAGGCTTGGACGTAAAGCAGTTTACAACACCTACGCATTCAGATAGGAAACTGATCCATTCAGACATCCTCAGCAGCTATCATCTGTTGCTGGTGTTTAATGCTATTCACCGATTTGTAGATACTAAACCAACCATTGCTAGCTGAAATGCACTGGCGGCCGAGCTACTTAGTGAATAGCTATCTGTTGCTAATGGCCTTTGCTGCTCCGTATCACTAAATCAAGATGGTTCCCGAGCAGCTGATTTAAACGTGGCTTCTGTGACACCCCTTTTGAACACAGTCTTGTCACATGTGCACGGGCAAGACTAACGTTCCGGCTGGTTCTGCGCACTCTGCTCCCCGAGGGAGGTTGTGCCGTTTTTGCTTTTGTTCTAATGAAGTGGTTTCCCGACCGGGCTCGAGAGCTCATTTGAATGCAGTCAGAACGTCAAGGTCAGTTGTATTTTCCATTATGATGCTTCCAATTTTACTGGCAATATTATATCTTGATATCAGATGCTGCATAATTGATTACATGGGTTCCTGCTTAAACGCTCAGCGAACGGTGCTGGTAATTTCTATGCAACATCCTACTAGCAGCTTGTTTTTCTCCTGTTGCCTGGTGGTCATCCCTTGAGTGCTCTACAGGTGTTTTCACTGGAAAATGTCAAAGGCCTAAAATATCAAACATAATCTAAAGTGTCAATTTCATCCCTGCATACGGCTTGTAAATGGTTTCAGAAATGCTCTGTGCCGGGGTGGCTGCTCTTAAAGTCTTCTATATGTCGACCTCATTTGAAAAACACCTTGATGCATGCTGTAAGTGTTTCTCAGTAATGTTTGCAAATGACAGATATTGGCTTATGAGGTAGAAAAAAAAAATACAGACCGCTTTTACAGACTCTTAAAGAGGCTTTAGCAGCATAAAATAATGAGATGTCTCACCATTCAAATGCCACTGAAACCACACACTGACTCATTCACATGACTTTACAGGCAGGGGACTGTAAACATATCACAAACGCACCTAAATGAATACATGCACGCACAGACATGCACCCTGCCACCTTTACCTCGTGCACACCACTCCGTGGGTGTTGGATGCTGCAGGCCACCTACCTTACTGCAGTGATGAATAAAACAACAGCCACTTGGAGATACGTATGCTCGCGCATGTGTGCGCGCGCGGAGAGGTTCTGCTGACATGCTGGCTTTTAAATGAACTCCTCTGGCTGGCTGTTTGGCTGCCAGTATGGCAGCTTCTGGCCTCGCCTGACGTGAGTATCTGTGCTCGCAATGGTGTGTTCATGCATACATGATCACCTGAAAAGGAGCAGCAGGAGCAGCAGCGGTAGTTAATGACCGAGAGAAACCTAGACGCAGCATCGTGGCGTCATTCATATTTCACATGCCTGTGCGCTGTGATCACATTCACCCACCACAACATTGTTTGTTGACCCTAAGTGACTTTCCCAGGTGGGAATTTTTTTTTTTTTTTTTTTTTTTATGATTTTATTTTTGTTCCAACCCCTTTAGGCTGATCTGTGCAATTTTTGCCACTTGATTGGCTGGAAATTTGTCTATTGATTTGTTGACAACATTTGCTGGGGTGCACCAGTACCTCGGCTCATGGTATCTGCCAATACTGAGTACTGATACAACGGATACGCACTGTTTTCAGTCCATCCTGTTTAAAGAAATATGAGTCCAGGTATTGCTGTGTTGTGCATAAATGAATGAACAGGTAGACGTAAATTATTGCTGAAAACAGAATGTCAAGTCTTCTCAAATATCTCAGAACATTTGTGTGTCATCCCAGGTGAAAATCCCTGCGCAGGTAATTTGTACTTCGCCTTCTATCTCAAAATTTACTCTCTGCTGAATGTGCGCAGCTCAAAAAAAAGCAAAGAGGATTTTACATTTTATAGCTTTTTGACTATGATAAATTATCAATACACCATCATTTTGCCAGTCATCTGTCATGTAGTTATTGAGACTGATGTATTGTCTGGGTAATGAATCTCCAACACTAGCATTCATTAGAAGTCCATTATCACCACTTGACCTCACACAAAAAAATACAGGCTACTCATCTTCAGCAGCATGTGTGTGCGAATACGACGGCGTGTTTTTAAGCTTGCTTGTGTGACCCTTAGGATTGCCCGGCGCTAATAGGTTTGTAGATGGAGGAGCTTTATTATGCTCTTTATGACTTTTTAACTGACTCACTGCTCACCGCTGGTAATGAGTGTGAGCTCGCATGTGTGCGTGCGTGGGTGTGCAAGTGTGTGTTTGTTAGGGAGGAGCGCGAGCGAGGCGAGCGCAGGTTTGGAACAGAAGGTATTCCATGGAGGTGGTGGTGTACTGAGGAGAAGGCCTTGAGGGATATATAGAGAGATAAATAATAGACAAAGGCAGAGAGAGAGGAAGTGATGAATAGAAAATGAGGACAAAGGGAACGGTATTAACTTTACTGCTTTACAGTGTACGGCCAGATAGATTGATAATGATAAAAACAAATTAATGAGAAAAGTTAATGAAATAGAATAGATAAGGCGCACACACGCGCACACTGTTTAGCAGTTATTCAGAGACATCATATCTCTGCTGGCCACCAGGTTTGGGAAATATACACTTGCTGGTATGCCTTTTTATATACATACACCGATCAGGCATAACATAATGACCACCTTCCTGAGATTGCATAAGTCTCCCATGTGCCTCCAAAACAGTTGTGACTCATCAGATAATGGACATGGGCCTTCTGTGGGTGTCCTGTGGTGTCTGGAAACATTTGTTAGCGGGGGCCTTTGGGTACTATGGGTTGAGGGGAGAGGTCTCTGTAGATCAGACTTGCTGCAATGCATCCTACAGATACTTGATCAGTTTGGGATCTAGTGAATCTGAAGACCAGGTCAACACCTTTACTGTCATTGCTATGGGGTGGGGGTGTCTGGTCTGGTCTGGTCTGGTCTGGGTGGGTGGCACGTGTTGAGTAACATCCGCGCGAATGCCAGCTCCCAACGTTTCCTGTTTTTATTGGCACAAGATGGTCAATGTGGTTTACGTTACTTAATGTGTCTGACTGGTGTATTTGAACTAGTGCTCTCTTTCACTGCGAGTATTTGTGTGCGCTCAATGGCATCTGTGCACAGTGAAGCTGGATAAGCAACAAGGGCAGGAAAGAGACCTGAAGTGCTTGAGTAATGATGATAGGGCTCCAAAAAACTTGATGGATGCTGAGGGCATAGAGGACAGAAGGCTATGAGGAAAGGCCAGCAGGCGAGAAGACAATCGAAAACAGGAGGTGAAGGAAGCGACTGAGGAGGGTGATGGGTGTTACGGTAAGGAAGAACCGAAAGACGAGAGTAGAATAGTGCCAGCAGAGAGCAGGTGAAGATGGAAAAAGAAAAACTGTGTTTGCGAATGTATGAAAGAGGCAGAAGATGCGTCTTTGATGGAAGGAAAAAGATAAGGAGGGGAGAGACTGTGATGAGATTGAATAAAAGTAAGAAGAGCAGTGTGTTAGCGGAACCTAGGGAGGGGGAAAAGACAAAGAGGAGGAGAGTTTGGAAGTTTTGGATTTCTAACTATAGGGAACTGAGAGGAGGATTTGATAGGACAGGGTTGAAGAGGACCCTGGGAGGAATGTAAATGTCTGGAGACGCCAAAGACGCGCGGTTTGCATGGGGAGGAGGGCAAGAGAGAGGGGATCATAGCAAATCCATCCTTTCCTGAAATATAATATGACATTTATGATGTGTACAAATCTGGATCCTCTTACCAGTGCTTCAGGCAAAATCCTCCCAAATGTTCGGCATTAATCAGGAGAGAGGGCTTAAAGACTCAAGGTGCACAAGGAGGCCGGCGCCTCGCTTTAAAAACAGATTTGAGGGTTCAGTCCCATATGGTCTGACATGTTTACTCTTTTAATAAAATGAAAGACTTCTTTATTTTATTTCGTGTCCCTCTTTGCCTCTCCTCTTCTTCTGCCCTGTCATTATCCCTTTGTCTGTTTTCCATCTGTTTTCTCTCACATGGTATCTCTGCTTTTACGCCTCTTTTCCGCTTTGTGCGTTCCTATGACAAGCCTCAGATATTATTAAATTATTAGTTATTATTGTGTTGAAACCCTCAGTCAGTTTTTTTTTTATTGCTTTATTCTTCACAGTGTTGAGTCTTGGCTGTTGAGTCAGTGCATATCATAGCTTATAGGGACGCAGCTGAAAGCACTGGTGTGGGCTCTTGTGTTCAAACGCTGCTCTTCATGGCTTTTCTTCTTGGCTGCCATTTGGGTTCGGTTTCATGGCAGCGTAGCACGGATGAAATGCTGTTGCGCACCTGAGTGTAAAAAGGTACTGGCCACTTAAACAGCTGTAAACAGACTTTACTTTGACGAAACAGATCAGTACTCAGAGGGAGAATGGGAGGAAACAATCAAAAGACAGGGATGTAAACTAACTAACAGCCCAGCATGGAGGGAATTCGATTGGAAGGAAGGTGAAAAAGTGTTATTTTAACACTTCATGTATTACGACGAAATAAAGTGATACATCTGAACTATGCCGGAGGGAGCGTGGAGCGGTGGGTGACTTTGCTCGTATATTCTGGGACTGCCCAAAAAAACAGGATTTCTGGAAGAATGTTCAAAAGGAGATTAAACAGATTCTGGGTATTAATTTCCCTTTGGAACCAGCACTTTACATTCTGCGTATAATTCCTGACGGTATGACGGATACACATTTAAAACCTTTACTGAGAATCCTGCTTCTGATAGCGAAAGACACGATAACAGCTTCCTGCTTAAAGCCACAGCCTTGTAAGGCCAATACAATGTTCTGCTGGGAAACGTCTGGACCTGGCATTCATGTGGATGTGTTAGACATGTAGCACCCACCTAGACCAGACCAGGCACCCCCACCCCATAGAAATGACACTCCTTGATGGCAGCAGCCATCCCCAGCAGGATGCACACACACACTAAAAAACATTAAAAACATCACAAGTTGTTGACCTGACCTCCAAAGTCACTAGATACCAAACTGATCAAGTATCTGTGGGATGCACTGGAACAAGCCTGATCCACATAGGCCCCTCCCCTCAGCCCATAGGACCCAAAGGCCCCCACTAAAAACATTCTGTTGTCAGACACTTCAGGACACCCTCAGAAGCCCCATGCCCATTATCTGATTAGTCACAACTGTTTTACACTGTTTTATTGTGAAGATGGTCATAATGTTATGCCTGATCTGTGTATATCTATTAAGTACATTCAAAAAGGTCTAGTTAGAGGTGGGCGGACCTCTCTTGCATTGCCTTTGCTCTGACAGCTCCTCCAGTTAATGAGAAAAAAAGGGAAAGACATTCTGTCCCTTTTCACTTTCCGTCTGTGAAATTCTTTTTCATGTAAGCGCTGGTTAATTTGCCGTCTCAATGGGATACGTTTCAGTCTATATCTTACACTTAAACAGAAAAAATAAACATGCAGCTTAAATATATTTTGCAAAATTGTGCACTGGTTGGAGAACTGTGGGTCGCTCATATGACTACCAGCAGAGAACGGCCTTCTACGATTTGAGGCGGTAGAAAAAGTAATCAAAAAACAGAAAATAAACTCATTCTCTAACATGTCCTTCAGGATATTAAGGCCTTCCAAACCGGGGCATGTTTCCTTAGACTCAATGCCACACAGGGCTCCACACTGATCAAGGAAGGAGGCAGGTGGGAGAGTACGGGGGCAGAGAGATTAGGGACAGTGAGTGGAGTGATGCTTAAGGATATGGCAGTATGAAGAGATGGATGTGAAAAAGAGGGAAGAGAGCAAGGGAATGTGGGTAATTGAGGTGCAAAAGGGGAAGGAGGTGGAGATATAAATGAGGAGAGAAAGAGAAAATTGGTAGGAAGGGAATGAGGGCATGGCAAAGGAGAGATGGAAAGAGAACAATGAATAGGTGGAAGTGAATTTTAAAGCAGAATGGGAGAACAAAGAGAATGAGATAAGGTGGCCATATTAAAGGGAAGATGAGGCGAGACGGAATCAAGGAAAGGGGCTCAAAGTGAATGGCAGTGGGTAGGGGGAATGAGGATGTCAGAAGTGTTGATGAAGATTACAGCTTGAGCATTTAGAGCCACGAAGCAAGATGCAATTCAAAATGGTTGTTCACAGGTACACTGGATATGCAACTTAGCCTATTTAGAAGGTGCACCGGTATCATTTGCTTATAACTTGGCAAAGGCTTAGCTATGCTCTAACATCTGGCTCTCAGCCACCAGCTTCCCTGTTTTAAGATCCCAGGCAATCCTGGCCGGGCAGGAGCTGACTCAGCTGTGCTTTGCAAACGAGCCGGACCCGGCCAAAACCGGTCAAGAGCTGACATCAGAGAAACACAACAAGAAAAATGTTGCCGCCGGTCGTGCACCCTTTGCATTCCTGTTCGCACACTAGAGGAACGCAGCTAAATGCTGTGCAGATGAATTGGCTATTTTCACATTATGTTGATCTTGCTGGCTAATGAGTGCAAACACAAAACAAATCCTCCACCTACTCAAAGCATGTTGATTTGTGTGGGAGGAAACAAAGCCCTGGATATCTCCAGCAGGTCTCTACAGAGGAGGGAAGCAGTCAGGATGAATTCTGTGTACAGAAGTTGAGGCGGGGGAAAGGTATGGCAGAGAGGGAGGGCATGGCAAAGATAGCAGTGACCTTGGCGCAGCTTTGTGTGACAGTGTGACAAAGGACTGGAGCGCCGCCGAACTATGACTACAAATTCCCCTGGCTGCACGCCTCCTTAACGATGGAGCAAATTAATTTACACGCCTATAATGAAGGAAGTGAAGGAGGAGGGAAAGACCGGGGGGAGGGTGAAAACGATTGAGAGAGATTTTTCCTGCACAAATCAGGTTACCTTGGAGATTTTCTCCATTAATGCACAGGATACACCTAAATTTTAGGCATCCCTCTGTCATCCTGGTGAGCACGCGCACTCGCCTGACGTCTGCTGATACGCGCATGTCAAGTCTTGCAATGCTTCTGGCAAATAACTGGTATCAAGTAGTTTAACTTGGAAACTTCACATGTTTTCACATATACATATTGTAAGATAACAACACGCTGACATTATGCGCATGACAAAACGTGACAGGGATGATTCAGTATCTGAGCGTATCTGCTGCTCCATCTCCATCCTTGTTCCTGGTGAAGATGCCCCTGCTGACCTCTTGTGTTATATTTACCCACAAAAATGTATTACCCTTTTCTTTTTTATAGCAAAACGGCATGGATGAATGTGAGATAGTCTCACACGAGTCCATATAATAAATATTAGAGCTGTTTTTATATCTGTCCCCATCACACTCCACCAGCCCGCTTGGCTCTCCAGTGACCAATAATTCTTTGTCCTCCTCCTCCTCCCCCCCCCCCATCATCCTCTCTTACGCACGCACAAAAGCGCACATTAATTCTCCGCGGCCGTGCCCAAGTGTCAAAACGTGCTCCCTTCCAGCTCGCATCGCTCCTGTAAATAACAGCCTGTTTGTGTGCGCGCTCGCGCCCGCGACGCACGCGTTGTCTCGGACGTTTGACACCGCAGGACGATAACCTCCCCCGTTCATCACCATCAACACTCAGCGCCGCCTCCCCCCTTTGCTTTCATCACCGCGTTCAGACGGCAACGCTTAGGTTCAGCCTTGTCACAAATTAGCAATACATCACTGTGTGTGTGCGCACGCTTCTCCATAGCTGTTATCCTTGTCAGTCTGTCAGTGTTCCTCTTACATTACTGTCATCAGCTGCATCCTCAACAACAGGTGTGTGAGTTTGTTTGAGAGACAGAGGAATGGATCCCCCGTTGTATGTCAAATGCATGCATGTGGAGACAGGGGAGAGACAGAGAGAGAGAGAGAAAGAGGACAGAGAAGTTAACAACAGAGCTTGAGTGAATGGAAGTGAAAGGCCGGGATGCAGGTGTTCAGACCGAGTCAGATGGGGAGGGATTTTGCTGCGCTCGAAACTGAAAATAAGGGAAAACAGATGGTCAGTGACCTGGATGACAAGGATTTATTTAATATCTTAAAATATATTTTATCGTGATAGTTTTTTTTCCCATGTTCTGTCCTCATTTAACATGAAAACACATTAAAAGATAAAAAAATAATAAAAAGATATAATTTATACTTTATTGATCCCTGAGGGGAAATTATGTTCCTGCTGTTTGACCCATCCATTCATTCACACAGTAGTATGAACAGTTGGAGCTGTGCCCCAGGAGCAAGTTGGGGGTTAGCCACGGTCACGGGTGGAGGTGAACCCGGGACCTTCCGGTCCTCTGGTCCCAAGCTGCACCTCTAACCACTACTCCACAACTCCCAGAGGAGGGCAACACCCTCATCTCAGCAATCCTTCTCTCGCCAGTGCTGAATCATTACCCTGATAAGGAGCAGGCTTAATTACTGGATCTTTATAGAGTGTAGGAACATAATAACTGTGCATTGGACGATGTGCCGGCCTAATTTGTTCGGTTAATAAGGAAATTGAGCCGTGTGCCTTTGTCTGCCTGAACGCTGTTATTTCTTTTATATTTAGATGGATGACTTGCGTGACCAATTGCCCCTTTAAACGTTCAAGTTCAGTATAAATAATAACAGCTTGGGAAAAAAAAAATGATTTAACGTTCAAAAGCAATGCTGATGTGAACATTTGCTTTATTGAAGATACAATCTGTTTTTGCAACCGAGCAGTTTCAACAGCGCGTTTGATTCACCTCTTACTGTAATATGGAGATACCATTCCCAGGATGAATCCCTCTGGCTCTGGTGAGCCCCTAAACATTTCATTTAACTCCTTCAGTTGGTTATGTTGGTGAACATATTGCAAATTCCCCTGAAATTTGTTCATTTAGGCTCATTGTGTGTCAGTAGATACCAGACACTCAACAGAAAGAAATAGCACCTTAGCAGGCTGAACATGTCACAGACATAACCCTTTGTAAAATCACTATTCCATCAGTAAAATCACAGCCAAGTTGCTCATCCGCTTGCCTAGTGTACTTACCTCACCCCTTGACATTGCTCACAAGAGGGTAGTTCTATCCCTTTGTTTGTTGTTGTATTCGGAGGCCGCTTTCTCCACCACTACACCTTGCTGTGAGCACGACGAGATCATAGACTGCAGGTGCAGACTCTTGGCCTTAAGAGTTGAGCTTAATCCGGGCTCCTGTTGCGAAAACCAGATTATTAAGTGTAAGCACGGCTCAAGGTATCATGGCAGGAATAAAGCCGATGTAAAAAGCCCCAAGAAGGCATGCTTGGCCACGTACTTCTTTTTCATCCTTTCATCTTTCATGATTTTTTATTTTTTCTTCCCCCCACTCACGCTTGCCTCTTTTGGAAAGTTTTTAATGATGTTTTAGATGCTTTGATGCCTTGCCTCAAAATTAAGATCAAACGTGTATTTTGGTTAATTTTTATATATTTAGTTGATTTTTGAAATCATGGACATACATAAATATTGTTACGGAAATTTAGGACACTTTTTCTATATATATATAAAAAAACAGTTTGAGTGTTTTTAGAAAAGGAATCACGGTCAGTTTGCTCAAAAATATTGACTGTGAATAAAAAAAATGACAATGTTTAAAAACCTCAAAGAGATTCCAAACTGATACTGCTACATGAAAGATAATACAAGGAAATAATCATGATTTATTAGTTATTGGTGCTTTCTAATGACAACACATTCCCTTCATCCATCCCAAGGGGTTATATGGCAGTAAGTAGATAAAACAAGTTACTTATTGTCTCTGTCAGTGTGAACGAACTACAAAATGAATTCCAAACACTTGACCATTGGCAGACGTCTAATCAATACATCTCAAACCAAACGATTTGGGGTTTCTCCTTTTGGATGCTTCATCCATTCAAATTGACCACTGTAGCTGATGATGCTCTTGTCATGGACAAGGCTGGGGGGCAAAAAAAAGAAGAAGAATGATTTAGTGCCTCATGTTGTGTGCCTCAGAGTGTGTGTACTGTATGCGTGCCTGCCCTTGGGGCGTCTGTGTAAAGCAAGATTCAGTGCGTATTTCCGAGCTGATTTATGTTATGACGTCTGTCTTTACGCTCACAATCACATTACGGGAGAGGAGGAAGAGCCAAGTTCCGGTGTGTTGATTTTGTAAAATCAGCATGCAGGGATGTTGATCTTCAAAAATAGCAGGAAGAGAACAGCAGGCATTCTACCAGCCTCCTCTCTCGTTTGCACTGTTTTCCTATATAGAGTCCTTTTTATAGAGACACATTCAACTTTATCGTAAGGTGAGTTCAGAATTGGTTTGATTTTGGAAATAATATATTTTTCTTTCTTAGTTAAGGCCCTAAATCATGTTTAAAACACACAGGATGAAAATGGGATGGGATGGGATTACTCAAATCCCCTTTGTTTAGTTCTCATCCTACTGTTTTTTATGTCTGTCTACACACTTGGACATGACTAAAGAGCGGTGTTTTCAACCACATACTGGAACATGTGCATTAGCCTTTTTTGAGACTGAATCCAAAAGCACTCTGGTGGGGCAATATTTCAAAGAGCCAAAACAAACCTTTGCAAAGAAACAAACCGTATACAGAGAGAGTGGTGTAAAGCACTGTGCAGCTTTTAGCCTACTGTATGTCTGGTAGCATGTTACCATTGCAACATCATAGTGGGAGCCCAGATTACAGGCATTTATTGTTTGCTGTTATTTTAATACAATTACTTATACTGACTGAACCTTTAACGGCCTACGTCACGACTATGTCATGGTGGTTACCTGGAGACAATAACTCCAGAGGGGGCCACCGTTATCAACATGTCATCCTGCTCTGTTGTTGACTCAGACTCAAAGGAGTACAGTTAATAGCTCCAAACAGAAATTTCATTGCATATCAACTGCCACTCTGAGTAAAAAAGATGTGAGTAACCTGTGATTAAACTCGATACGACGGAAGGACTGGGAGGAGAATGCTTGTGTCTGGGTTCACAAAATAGCATTTGCCAGCTCACACTTGAAAGCTAGCTAACATTAGAAGTAATGCACTGCAGTGATACTTCGGTAGCAAGCGTCATTTACTTCCTGTTTTGTTAAACATAGCAGAGTTAATGACATATTGATTTACTTTAGCCTCTTAGCCTATATATCTATCACATATATAGTTTATGGTTAAGAAGTAGGAGATATAGGTTGCTAGTGCTCCTCCTGCTAGTGCAGTTCACCGTCAAGACGTAGCCGATGGTTTGTTTTCCAGCCTTGCTGCTAGCTAGTCAGAACTTCGGCTCACACAACACAAAACGGGGTTTCTCTGTCACATGTAAAGCAAAGAAGATTGACTGTACATATTTATACAGTCTATGGTGCATATTCAGAGAAATAAAACAACCTTGGTTTCTTACACCATCACCAAAAACAGGCCAACACAAAATGCTAGTCAGAGTTAGCTAACGTGTTTCTGTGAATTGTTTTGGCTCCAGATGAGCCCTGCCTACTAGAAGCATCATCATATTTAGACAAAAATTGAGATACTCCTCTCCTCTCCTCTCCTCTCCTCTCCTCTCCTCTCTTTTGTCCTCTAGACATATCACCTACCACTGTCCCGCCGCCGCTGCTCCTGGTGCTGCGGTGGCGGGTCCCGCCGCCGTTGCTCCTCGGGCGGCGGTTGCGGGCCTCGCTGCCGCTGGGCCGGGTCTGGCGGTGGCTGGTCCGGGCCCCGCGGGTTTCTGTGCTGCGCCTGGGGTGGGTGGAATTTCGGAAATGGATTGCGGTATCGTGATCACAGGTACAAGCGGTAGCAGTTCACGGTGTGAGACTGAAAGTAGAGCCCAGTGTGTAGGGAGTGAAGTGCAGTCCCAGTCAGGGAGTGTGGAGGAAACTGCTTCCAGCAGTGCTGAGTGCAGTGCACAGGTCCTGTTGAACAACCAGGCATCAGGTGAGGAGGACTTGTCAGAGGCAGAGTCAGACGCAGTCTCTGTTGGTGAATTTTGTAACAGGAGCACTGACCTCTATTCTTTAGAAGAGATCAACCAGTTTCTGGATGAGACCTTTAAAAGGTCTGTAAAAGTGAGTGACTACTTCAATGACACCGAGAAGTTTATAAGATCCGTCAGCATATTGAAGAGACAGGTTGGTTTTGACCTCCTTGATGAGAAGAAACGGTTCAGACTTAAAAAGCACGTCACAACTGTGAGAAAGGCAGCACAGAGCAGACCTGTGAGAAAAACCAGGAAGTTATAAGATCATGCAGTATCACCTGGTGGTCTCCTTTCTTTACTGCTCCCTGCTTGTTTCAGCTTGTCTGTTTCTCTTTTCTGTCCTCTCTATGCCAAGCCTAAAAATAGGGTCTCTAAACATCAATGGGGGGAAAGATAGGCACAAGAGGGCTCTGATCTCTGAGGTCTCTACTCAGAAAAGGGTTGATGTGCTATTTCTACAAGAAACACACAGTACTGCAGCAGATGAGGTGGATTGGGGCTTATGGTGGGATGGGTCAATCTTCCTTAGCCATGGCACTAATTTTAGCGCAGGAGTAGCCGTCCTGTTCAAAGAAACTGCTAATGCAACGATCTTATCCTCTGCTGAGATCGTGAAGGGTCGGTTACTGGTTGTCAGGGCAGAGATAGAGAACTGTGTGTTTTGTTTTGTTAGCGTATATGCCCCAAATCAGGGAAGAGAGAGAGTGGGATTCTTTAACCTGTTAAAAAACGAACTAAGGAATCACCTTCAAGACCAGCTCGTCATTGGTGGGGATTTTAACTGCACTTTAGATTTTACTGTAGATAGGACAAGTGAGGAACCCCACCCACAGTCAAGTCAGAGCCTATGCTGCACCATTACACACTTGGACTTACTAGACGCATGGAGAGTTAAACATCCACAGTCCAGACAGTACACATGGGTCAGGATGAACAACAACAGAGTCAGTGCAGCCAGACTAGACAGGATCTACATTTCCAAAACGCTCAGTTCAAGGATAGTGCATAGCAACATCAGCCCAGTTGGTTTCACTGACCATCATTTGGTTAGTGTAGAGTTAATTATTACACCAGGCGAGAGGGTCAGGTCTTACTGGGTGTTCAATAACAAACTCCTGCAGGACAGTAGTTTTTGTCAAAACTTTGAAAATTTCTGGCAGCAGTGGAAAAACAGAAAACTTGGTTTTAGTTCTTTGAAGATGTGGTGGGAGGTTGGAAAAGCACAGATTCGTGTTTTTTGCCAACAGTACACCTCCCATTCCACTGCTAGGATTAAGCAAGCTGTCAGAGATCTTGAAGATAGCATTAAGACCATTGAGGAGAATGTACATGGTAACACTGATCCCGCTGTTGGTCATCTACTTCAGGAGAAGAGGTTGGCTTTGAGCTCCTTCCTGCAGGAAAGAGTGAAGGGAGCTCTGGTCAGGTCTCGGTTCCTTCAGTTAAAGGACATGGATGGCCCAAGCTCGTTTTTCTTTAATCTGGAGAGGTCTGTTGCACAGAAGAAGCAGATGGTTTGCCTTGAACTTCCAGGGGGCAAAGTGATCACCAGTCCTGGGGAGATGAGGAGCCATGCGATGGACTTCTACACTGACCTGTTTGGGGCAGAACAGTGTAGTGTGGAATGTCGTGAGGAGCTTCTGGAAGGGCTTCCACAGCTCAGTCCAGGAGAGAGGGCTGCTTTGGACTGTGAGCTGACACTGGAGGAATTGACGCTTGCAGTGAATCAAATGACGTTGGGTCGGGCGCCAGGAATTGACGGTCTCTCCACTGACTTCTACAAACGTTTCTGGAACATTCTCGGACCTGATCTTCACCTTGTGTTGCAGGAGTGTTACAGAACAGGATCTCTTCCTGGTTCTTGTAGAAGGGCAGTGCTTTCCCTGCTGCCCAAGAAAGGAAATCTGGCCTTACTTAAGAACTGGAGGCCAGTTGCCCTACTCTGCACGGACTATAAGGTTCTGTCAAGAGCCCTATCTAACAGACTTAAGGACATACTGGAAGTAATTATTCATCAGGATCAAACTTACTGTGTTCCAGACAGGACTATCATGGACAACATCTTTCTCGTTCGGGATGTGATTGAGCTGTCTAAATGTTGTAACACTAGCTTTGGTATTGTTTCTTTGGACCAGGAGAAAGCTTTCGACAGGGTGGATCACTCTTATTTGTTCTCTGCACTTCGGGCTTTTGGCATTGGTGATGGTTTTGTAGACTGGGTTAGTCTATTGTATAAGGGTGCACAGTGTATGGTGAAGATGGGGGCTGGGCTGAGTCGGCCAATTCCTGTACAGCGAGGGATAAGGCAGGGGTGCCCAATTTCTGGGCAGCTGTACAGTCTAGCTATTGAGCCTCTACTGTGTAAGCTGAGAAGTCACCTCAGTGGTCTCTCATTGCCTGCATCCCCCAAGCTAGACCGGACACCAACTGTAACTGCTTATGCAGATGATGTTAACATTTTTGTTTCAAGTCAGGGGGATGTGAAACATCTGCAGGAGGCCCTGGCACTGTACGAAAAGGCCTCCTCTGCTCGGGTGAATTGGGCCAAGAGTGAAGCATTACTAGTCGGGCAGTGGAGGGGGAAGACAATACCTGGTCTGCCTGGAGGTCTTCAGTGGGGAAAGGAAGGGTTGAGAGTTCTGGGAGTGTTTTTAGGGACTGAGAGCTTTCAAGCTAAGAACTGGGAGGGAGTGAAGGAGAAAGTGTGCGCCCGGTTGTCTAAGTGGAAATGGTTGCTACCCCAGCTGTCGTATAGGGGAAGAGTTCTGGTTGCCAATAATCTGGTCGCCTCGACTCTTTGGCATAAACTCACTGCGCTGACACCACCAAGAGGCCTGGTGGAAGATATTCAGAGAGCCATACTGGATTTTTTCTGGTCTGGGAAGCACTGGGTCCGGGCGGCTGTTCTCTACCTGCCTGTGGCTGAAGGGGGGCAAGGGCTCATCAGCATCCAGTCAAAAATTGCCTCTTTCAGACTTCGGACTGCACAAAAACTTTTGTACATCTGTGGCCCTGGATGGTGTGACACAGCCCGGCTGCTTCTGAGGAAAGCTGGGAGATTGGGCTATGATAAACATCTCTTTCTTTTACGCCCCGGAGACGTGGATCTTACTGGGTTGACGTCTTTTTACAGCTCTGTGTTGCAGGCATGGCAGGTTTTCCAGGCTGCCCGTGAGGAAAGCGAGACCCCAGGCATGTGGCTGTTTGAGGAGCCACTGTTTTTCAATGACTCTATAAGGGCCCAAACTCTGCTGTCTGCCAGTCTGCGGGTTAACCTGAGAGAGGCTGGCTGCACCAAACTAGGCCACCTGATGAAGATGACGGCAGGATCGGTGGAGGCTCTGAGGGAGAGGAGTAACATCACCTCTAAAAGGCTAATTAGCAGAGTGGTGGAGGAAGTCTGCGCTGCCCTGCCTCCATCCCACAGAGTGTTTGTGAAGAACCCTGCTTTATGTGACCAGTGGAGTGAAGAGGGTGAATACAGCTTTCCCTCTTTATCAGTTGCTCCAGCTGTGGGTGAGTGGCAGGAGGGGGGTGGTCAGCTGTTGTCCTTCTCAACTCCTCACCTGGGTAAGTTCCGGGATGTAGGGAAGAAGGAGATATATCAGAGCTGTGTGAAGGTCCTGAACCTGCGCTCCTTGGCTGGGACAAGTGAGTCGAGGTGGGCTGGGTTTTTTGGTCCAGATTTTTCCCCGAAAGGCAGCTGGCGGTCCCTGTACAAGCTACCTGTTGAGAAGCGGACAGCAGACCTCCAGTGGAGGATTGTACATGGGGCAATAGCTACGAACAGATACAGGGCGCACATGGATCCGGAGCTGGGGGAGGGGTGTGTCTTTTGCTCTCAGACTGAGACCCTGGAACATATATTTGTTTGCTGTCCTCGGCTGGTGGCTCTTTTCGAACTTTTAAAGAAGTGGTTCCATGGTCTAGGGGAACATTTCTCATCTGAACTGTTTGTCTTTGGTCCAAAATACTGTGTCAAAAGAAAAACGGTGCATACACTGATGAACTTTTTATCTGGTACTGCAAAGCTGGCCATTTGGCTGACACGTAGGAACCAGACCCGGGGCGATGGTAGTGTGCAGCTGGTGCCTGTTTTGGAGGGGCTGCTGAAGGCTCGTCTGAGGGTGGAACATGCTTATTACCAGATGATGGACAAAATCCAGGTTTTCAGTCGTATATGGGCTGTTGGGGGGGTGTTGTGCTCTGTGGGGGAAGATGGGGAGCTGATTGTCAACTTCTGAAGGTTTTGGGTTTTTGACTTGAACTGATGTTGTAAACTGATTTGTCTTGTTCTTGGGATAGCTTAATAAAGGGCTTTTGAAAACCAAAACCTCTCCTCCTCTCCTCTCCTCTCCTCTCCTCTCCTCTCCTCTCCTCTCCTCTCCTCTCCTCTCCTCTCTTTTGTCCTCTAGACATATCACCTACCACTGTCCTCCTGTATCATAGAGCTGGTTTAAAAAGTGTACAAACTCTTTCCCAGCAGTGTCATCCTGAAACTGATTGGAAACCCATTCATAATTTATCCCTAATGGAATAGTTAATGAGTCTTTGTGTTTCACTCTTTATCGCTTTGTCCGGGCCTGTTTGTCTCACCTCATCTATAC
This sequence comes from Planiliza haematocheilus, assembly GCA_005024645.1. NCBI lineage: Eukaryota > Metazoa > Chordata > Actinopteri > Mugiliformes > Mugilidae > Planiliza > Planiliza haematocheilus. The sequence goes on along the minus strand of SRSE01001388.1, from coordinate 2,309,906 downwards.
TGCATGATTGTAAAAACCTACCAAGACTCAATCAGTGGGGGGGTATTTACAGTTGCCAAATGCTGAAGAATCAAATTATTGAGGGATACATATTTCATGAGGCCCTTTGATGAAGAAGCAGTTAGCGTACCGTTCCTAACTGCCTTCAAACTGTGTGTGTTTGAATTTGAGATGTGTGTGTGGGTGAAGGCTTTGCTGAAATGAATCATCTTCCAAAAGTTAATTTGATCAATAGTTTGTTTAAAATGCAGAAGGGGAAGAAAAACGCGGGGTCCTTTAAGATTAATGGTCACAATTTTTCTCTCTGAGTTGATTTTGTTGTTTTCACGCGTTGCATTACAGTAAGTGCAGAAGCTACACAATTCTCCAGGCATGTGGATTCCTCTGGAATAACGAGGCTAATCTCATCACCACATTTTTCCAGTAACTTTGTGGGATTCAGACCACGACCTTTAACACCACTGCGTTCAAGATCAATTACAGCAACAGACTGCTAAATGTGGTCCAACACAGCCCTCAGCCAGCGGATGCTTATTAGTGGAATTTGCAACCGGTGTCTCACACACATGCACGAGCACACACATCCACTGTGGACAATATGAGACTTATTTTCTGGTCAGTGAAATACAGTTAGCAGTGCTTGAATGCACTGGCTTACACAATTAGCGGCCCCATGGATTTAGGGGATAAACAGAGCTGAAATGAGAGGCTAAAGAGGAAGAAACGGGGAAAAACAGATTATAACATGTGGTTAATTTGGTCCGTAACAGACCAAGGCAAAGACCACCTCCCTACCAGCCAGTTCACATCCCGTGTTATTCTTTTTTTTTGCACTTGCAGGTTGACATTTATTTTTTCGGACTAATTCAGTAGCGGGGACTTTTATGTGGCACTTCTTGCACGTACCAGTCTTTTATTTTTCATTTCCCTTTTCGCCGCAAGCATTTTCATCTGAACCACTGTGTTCTGCTTGGCCTGGGATTTGACCTCAGAAGGAACACTGATGTCAACCCATTCCTCCTTCACACCCAATCTTTCTCAAACTGGGTCATTAATACTTTAAGTCCACATTTCTAGCCTTATTTTATGCATATCTTAATAGTGCAAAGGCTCCTCTTTGGTGCATTTTTTGTGCCCATTTTAAGAGAATGCGCACCCTGTGCACCTTTTGCAGCCTCTGGTGTCCCTTAACTGTGTATTGTGAGTTTCTAGCAATCCCTCTTGAGTCCATCTTGTATTTACTAGACATTTGTGTGTTGCTGGTCACTGGTAAACACAGTGCATCACTTAGTAGAACAGATTCTGGAAGATGTAAATGAAGGAAGCTCTCATAAACCCGTTGTCAGCAGTATTGTAATTTCTTGAGGAGGGATACTGAATTTTTTGTCGTGTCGAGGAACTCAGGTAAAATTAGATTTTGGCAGATGTCAGTGTGTGCCATGCAGTTTTTGAGCCGGGTCCCGTTTTCTCTGAAGAACCAATCAATGTTGGCTGCATACCATACTTCGGGGGTTGAGATTTCTATTCCAAAAGTCATCTGATAATAGTTTCCCCCTTTCTCCGTTAATTTTCCACAGGCGCCATCTTTGATGAGTCCGCGCGGAAAGACGACGAGGTGTTCCGCCTTGCCGTGGCAGATCTCAACTTGAACAACGAGATCTTGGAGACGGAGAAGATCACCATCTCTGTGGAATTCGTCGATGGGAACAACCCGTTCCAGGCTGTGCAAGAAGGTAGGATGATGACAGAAAAAGCGTCTTTTACAATTATCCCTTGGCTCAGCAGGACTCATCAGATGTGTTAGTTTCAAAGTGACACAAAGTACCGTAGAGAAATTACGGTTTGACAATAATAATTATGACGATAATTTGCACAGTTTTGATCCACAAGCATAAATGAAAATAACCTGTGTCAACAGTAATTTGATGAGTTCTGCTGAAACGTGCAACACTTGAAATTATTTACTTTTTCTTCTCAAACAAGCTGTAAGTCTCACATGCCCCCAAAATGTGTCTTTTAAGACTTCATTCCAAACAGCACACTACCATGCTCGCTCCAAATAGTGTATCTGGAAAAAAAAAGTCCCTTGTCATGTTCCTTTTAAAACCAAAGCACCCCACCAGTCTTTTAGAACTAAAGAAGCCACTTAGATGAGTGGTTGCCCTTGTTTCAGCTTGTTTTTTTTAGATATACCATGACCTGAATGATTGACAACCTCCACGGTCCAAACAATCAGTTTCTGCAGTAATGTGTCTGGAACTTATATGCTAATAAAATACAGAATATTACAAACTTATGAAAGTGAAATGATCGGCCTGTACGAACTGCTGAATTGTCATTATGTGCAGAAACATCGAATGGATTTTGCATAAAAAGTCCCATTTACCACTTCCAAATTCCAACGGACCCAACACAGATATTCACAATATGAAATGTGTGAATGCATACAGTCCAACACAGAAAGTCATAACCGTGGTATGAGTGCAAAATGTGAGAGACCACTGCACGAGGCTCTCTCACAATCATGTCTGTATTTCTGTTGACCTCTTCAATATAAAACAGCCAGCCATGAGAAATTGATTAACATGGGGAAAAAAAATTGGAGGAAAAGAACATCCGCCCCATCTTTATTTTACCCTAATATGCATTGCTTTCATGTCCTTTGACTTGGTTTGCATCACAGTCACCTCACCTAGTGTTTTATTTTGTCAGTGACTATACTGGAGATCTGCACAGATCAGGCTTAACATAATGACATGAATGGACATGGGCCTTCTGAGGGTGTCCTGTGGTGTCTGGTAGGAGTGTCATTGCTATGGGGTGGGGTGACTGGTCTGGTCTAAGTGGGTGGTATACGTCTAACATCCACACGAGTGCGAGATCCAAAAGTTTCTCAGCAGAACATTGAACTGTCACGAGACGGCCAATGTTATTTACTTCTCCTGTCAGAGGTTTTAATGTTGTGGCTCACCGCTGTATGCAAGACAACATCATTTTTTCATCCATGCAGGCATATTTATATCATTATGCCAAAACATTAATTTCAGGGAGTTAGTGTGAGCTGATGTAGCTGCTGATTCACACCTAAAATGAACAAGCTTCATTATAAATTGAACATAAATCGTGAGGTCAACAGGCTTTTCGTAGTTCAGCAAATATATTTTATTTCTGACTAATTCATACCCTCAATGTAAATGTGCTTCATTAGACAGCGGCAATTAGACAATTCTGTTTAAATGAGGTCTACAGGTCAGTCGTGCACCTGGTCAGGTACGCTGAGCTGATGAGCTAGACAAACCCTCGCCTCTTCCCAATTATTCACACAATAATTCCTAAGTACATCTGACAGCCAAGCTTATTTTAATGACAAGCTCGCTTTATCACTGTAACCGTTTTAGTCCTGAAATACCGCAAATTACAAAATATAGCAGCGGCGTGCTAAAATTGGCACCGCCTGCATGACTAATGATTCATCTGACAACGGGGGTTTTCACACACTTTCTTTTCAACCGCACTGTGTGAATAGCTAATGAGGGCATTTGTTTTTGTGTTTGATAGTCATCCAAAAGCCTTTGTAAAGTCAGTGAAAACCCACCTATTTACTTGTTCTCCATGTTTTATGATTAACCGTTTTAATTTATTCTGGTGTGAGATATGTTTAGCATGGGAAGAAATGATTTCCATAGAAGCTTCACGTTCAAGAAATAAATATAGCTTCATAATATACATGATTAGATATATTAATGGACGAAGGAGCATTACAAGAATGAGCTCACTAAGCCAGGCAATCAGGCTATCGGTGGCAGATACAGCTACTGTCCATATGGACCAGTATCCATGACTGGAGAAGCATATTGCACTGAGCACAAGTTTCTCGCGGAGCTGCTAGTGTGTTGGCACGAAATGAAATGGGATGATCATCACCCAAAAACCCATTTGTGCTTGAGAGTTTTTGATTGGCTGGCTGCCTTTAGAGCAAAGCACCTCAGAATAAACGGGGATTTAAGGGAAACAGAAGAAAGGGCAGGCACTGAGAGGCAAACAACGCACTTACGCGTTGTATATTGACACATTTGATGTGGAGACGCTTGCTTTAATGTGCTTTCAGTTTAACCGTCCTTGCTGCTCGTGCAGGTTTTAGATTGCAAAAACTTTACATCAAAGGAACACAAAATTAATCTAGTTTAGTCACATTTCTATCATATACATTTTCCACTATAGCATTGCAGGCAACAGTGAGACTTGGTAAGCACATACTGCTCTCAGTTCTCTGTAGAATTTTCTTTCTTCCCCGAATTGACTTTGGATAAACAAAAAAACCAAAGGATTTAAAGAGGCAACAAGAAAAATGCCAGAACGTAGAACCCCTTCAGTGATTTAATTAACTGATAATCACATACAAAGACCTTATTATCACGCCCGTGGACACACACACACACACACACCCACGCACGTGCATGCACACAATGCATTTTATTAGCCTTGGCTGAGAGAATGAAGTAAAGCTCAGGGAATGCGCCTGTGAACTTGTTTGCATTTCAGTCAGACAGGCGGTGGGATTCGTTTCTGTGGCAAACAATGGTGGCCGAACTCTAAGTGTATCTCTGCTGCAGGGATTTGCCGAGGGGACCTTGTGTGGATGCAGTGTGCGCGTATGGCCGCACGCGTGTTTGTCTCTCTTTAAGAGCTTTGTCGAGGCTGTTGCTTTGATATAAGGGCTCTACAGAGATGCTTGGTACTCGGGCTGTAATTCTTTGAAGTCCCAACCTGAGTCTTTTCGTTAGCCGGGCCGTGTGCGTGGAGGCTAAATTGCTGTGTGTTTCTTACTTCTTTATTTCAGGGAAAGTGAGCAGCTTGCATCTCGAGTGTCTTATTTACAATATTAGCATTGGGTGGAACAAAAATACAGCGAGTAAAGAGAGATGTGACAGCACAGCAGGAGGCAGCATTTGACACTTGCTCTTTGACCGAGCAGATTGAACAAACAGCAGGTTGCTAGATCCATCAGTATGTGCCGCTTCTGCATTTTTTGCGGTCCATAGATTTTGTGTTTTAGTCCAGAGGATGTGTTTTTTGTGGATTGAGTGCGTTTTTTTTTTTTTTCTAGCTTTCTCATCATATCATCAGAAATGTTCCATTTTTTTATCCCGTTAAATGCCACAAACCCATCCTGTTTTTGCCTTGGAGTTCACCCAGTTTTGTCTTTGCAAGCAAACCAGCTTTGCTTCTTATTTTTGTGCTTCCCGCATCCCTGCCTGTTTGAACTCAAGCAGGCCTCTAAGTCCCTCAGTCTGTTGACTGGTCTGTCCAAATTTGTGGGTGGTACAAGGAATACATCCCTGTCTTCCTGTCTTGCCTGGTACTGAACAGACTGCCTGGCTAATTTCCCTGCCAGTCTGCCTGCCGCTCTTCTGTTTGCCCGTCTGTTTGCGTAGTTAGCTGGCTGATGAATTGATTGCCTGTCTCCCTATCTGCCTGTCTACCAGAGTAGTTGTTTGGCTAACTAGTAACTGGGAAGGCAAATCTATTGCCCTTTGCCTGTAATGTTGCTCTAGGCTATTTTAAACAGAAATAAGACGATTGGTTCAATATCCGTTTCAAAAAACGTGATATTTTAATTAATTTTCTTTCTTATACATGGAAATATACTGAAATAGTTGACACACACTCAGAAATTAAAGGAAATAGCTGCTGCTTTGTGCAGATGAGTTTTAAATTATCTGGGGTCATGGTCTCATCAACCCACTCAGTCTTCATGCCCTGCAGTTATCCTGTGATACCCGTTACAGTCAATCATTATATCAGTTAACTCACCTGCAGTGAAACCACTGCTGTCAATCACCGTTTTATTTCTATTCATCATCCAACTCTCATGTAACGTCATCACCTACTTCTGGTATTTGATTAGATTCCACATGTACGTCTACGTCAAATGTTTGCCTCCATATCAGTACGTATATTTATCCCGTTCCTCCTGCTGCTCGCTCCTCACTCTTTTTCTCTTTTTCGGCCTCAAGCAGTTGCCCCCCCAAATAGGAGCTTAAGGTTCGGCTTAAGGTTTCATTCATTCATCTTCTGTAAGCGCTTGTCCTGTGTGAGGCGGGGTACACCCTGGACACGTCGCCAGTCTATCGCAGGGCTAACACTGAGAGGCAGACAACCATTCACACTTCTGCTTAAGGTTTCTTCGTGTTAAAAAAGAGAGCTTTTTTTTTTCCTTGCCATTGAAATATTAACATATATTATAGCCACACTTCACTAGCTTAAATTCCAATCATCTTTCATGCAAAATATTGCAAACTGCAGCTAGATAAATCATAAACGCCGAGGCCCTTGCGGTCTTCATTAAAGGATTGCTATAGCTAATCATTTGTAAACTGTCGGAACCTCCTGCATTCAGCTGTGCAATCAATCACACGTCCTCTTGAAGCGCTAGATGTCCATACATGTAAGCACACGGGGGTGAATTGCACCTGCCTTTCATTCTGTTTGTGCTGGCAGCCTTAAGTGTAATTAGCACCAGATTTGCAAAGGTTGTGGCTCATTATGCAATCAGCATTTGGAGCTCTCTCCTAGATGCATTCTGTGTGAAGCAAAGTTCAGTAGGTGCAGGTCAGGGGCAGGATTAGTTGGAAAAAAATAAATTATAATGTTATAATGCTGTGGGGAGAGAGAGTGAGAGAGAGCAACAGGTTCAGCAGAAGCTCAGAGGGGAGGGTGAGGTGTTATAGTTGTGATATATCTAATGTCTCAGTGGACTGTGACGCTCGGTGCAGTCTGTGAGTTTTCACTTCCCATCGCTCCTGTATTTAGTGTTATTAATGACCAATGATATTTTGCCTTCATACATTGATGCCGATGTGAAGATAGATTAATGTTAACCCAGACATTTATTTATTTATTTTAATTTTTTTACTCCTGCATCATCTACACTGAGAGTTTTCTGAGAGGTGCAGGATATGCTGCAGATAAATGACCTGCACAGATTCTGTGAACCCCAGGAAATCCAGTCAGATTTACTCAGCAGCTCCGTGATCTTTGCTCAAAAGCCTCCATAAAGGCCAGCCATTTAGATAAACGACTGACTTCAGACTCGTCTCAAGCTGAATCTGAGAACAGTTCGCTGTAGCTCGCTACACAGAGGCACAACTGCATAAAATAATATTTAAATTATCAGTTGCTCATTTATTACAAATGTTGGATTGAGAGGACAATGACCCAAAAAAGGACTTCCATTTACTCACTATCTGTAGTTTAATGACGCTAAAACTACACTGAGTTTTCTAAAAACACAATCCACTATCATTATTACACTGATGTGGATGTAAAAAAAAAAAGCCCCATCACAATAACCATAACTCTAACAATGCAAACTATTAGAGCTGTCCAAGTAGGTTTTAATTTCAGGGAGGGAATTATCTGTTTAAATGCTTATCTAAATGATTTACTGTGCTAGCTGCCCTCAGGGTTGGCGTGTGTGTGCTGTCCTCTTTGGATTGTGTAAAGGGGCTTTGATTCAATCAAACGCACCCGCTCTCTCTCTCTCTTTTTTTCCTCCTGCACGGCACTTAATTGTGGGTCTGCTCCTGTCACTTATATTCGCATTTCACTCCCTACACCATATCCTCCCATTTCCATCGTCCAGCCGGGCTAGACGTTAGCTGTGAGAACAGGTGGAGCCGCGTGTGGTGTGTACGCGCGCGCCTGCATCTGCGTGCACGCCGGCCGGTGTGTGCCCGTTCGTGTCTCCATCGATTAAAGCAATGAGAATCACCTAATTGGATAACAGTCTATGGAAAGGTGGGGGTGGAGGGTGAGGAAATGGAAAGCGGGAGAGGAGATCACAGGTGGGGGGGGGGCTCGATAGTTGTCTCTGCTTATTTTTCATCTCAGCTTAGTCTTGACACACAGGGCACACAGCTGCATTTATGCACACACTGCCACACACAGAGATTAAAAAAAAAAAAAGACCTCACACCTTTGCCAGAGGGCGCGCAAAGTCAAGTGTTGACAGAGGATGCCAGCATCTGTAACTGTTGAAGTGAGATGTAGGACTCGTGATTAAAATACATTTATATATATTTTGCTATTATTTAAGGCTTTATTGAAGCAATACTGAAATAAATAATCCTAATGCAGGCAACGTCTTATCTAGGCGTATGAATAATTTCCTCAGTTATAGCCGCTACAGTGATACAGTGTAGGCAGTTGCAAAATTCAACACTAAATCAGGGTTTAGAGGGTGGGGTCATGTTTTCTAGCAAATATGGTACTTTTCAAATACAAACCTGACACATCTAATGTTTTTTCCAACAATAATCAAATGATTAGTCAATAATTGAATAGTATTGAATGGAACAAGAAATAATGTTAGTTACTTAAAACCATATGTGCACGCACTGCTATGCAAGTAGCACAGTTCAGCACCACGGACAGCTCCACACATCACACCAGGTCCCTGGTGATCACCGCTGTCTCAGTGGTCACTCTTCCTCTGGAGAAATGGTAGGACGATCATCTCAGCAGCACTCAGCCAGGTCTTTATGGAGGTAGGCAGAAGAAGACGGTCTTTCATGAACCAATGTGTCCTAAAATAACAGAACAGGATGACTTCAGGTGACTCTGAGAATGAGAAGGAGGAGGAGACGCAGTTGATTGACTGTCACCCAGGAGTCTGGGATGAGTCTCCTGTTTTGGTTATCATTTCTAAGAGGTCAACAGTCCTTCCAAAGATTCCCATCGCTGTAGTTTCTCTGGTGACGCTGGGCTACAAGTTTGTTAAACTGCTTTAAAAGGCCTCTGAGAGCATGAAAAATGAAAATATCTGCTCTGGAGAAAAATGGAACTCTTCTGGCAGAACCTCAAGCTGTATATTTGGGAAACATCAGGCACTTCTCATCATCCGATAATACCTCCCCACACTGGGACATAGTGGCAGTGTCAGGGACAGGGATGCTGTTCGGAGCTGGAGGAATAATGGATGCAACAAAATACAGAGAGGTCCTTGAAGAAAACCTGCTCCAGATTGTGACTTGACTTGAGACTGGGGCGACGGTACATGTTGATGCACAACAGTGAACGAAAATGCACAGCCAGGACATGCTGGAGTGGGCTCAGGACAGGTCTCTGACTCCGGCTTAGAAACCCTCCCAGATTTAAACCCTGTAGAACCTCTACAGACCTGATGATGATGATGACAGTTGACAGATGCATCTCTTCAAAACATGTTTTTACATGTGACTGCAGGATATTATGGGAGAAAATAGTGCAAAAATGTAGTAAAACGAAATCAAGTAAATGTGTCAGAGCATTTTACAGAAGATACTGTTTTCTTTGCCAACTCGTAATATTTAGGACATGACTCTGTGATCAGTTATCACACACATAGTGCTGCAGTTGCTCGTTTAGCTTCATCCCTGCTGTAATCATATAGTTTTTAAATGCTTATGTGATTTATGGCGACACCGGAAAGGCACTTGTAAGTGCTTCCTCTGTATTCTATTGATTGCTGCGGTGGTTTATAGACAGAGACGAGAAAAGACAAATGGGACACCGTGGTGTCAGTTTAGAGAGTGACAAGGTGCGTGGGATTTTAGCCTTTCACTTTTGAAAAAACAAACTCACAAAGGCTAACATATTCTGCAGACCCAGTGTTGATTAACTTGGACACTTCTCTCTGAAAATATATGCTTTTATTAATGTGCTAGAAAAAATACAGTTGTGAAAATGTTTCAGCCCCAGTGAAGATTAATTATGTGGGCAGCTAATGCAAAAGCGGGATGCTTGTAAAGATGATACTAAAATGATCCATCTTCTTAACTTCTTAATTAAAGTTTTAATGGATTAGAGTGACTGAAATATATATTTAGAAGATTTTTTCATCTTTTCAATTTATCTACTCTGACACAGTGGAACTTGTGATTCACAAGAACAATGTGGTTATAGCGCTAAAGTCAGCATGAAGCAAATGCCTCAGGGGTGTGAGGAAACATTTGACTGCAGGAATGTGATGAGAATAACAAAGTCAGACTTTGCCGTGTTGTTCTCTACACTGCGGTAATGTAAACACATTAATCTCAAAATAAAAAAAAAGTGCTTCATCAAAGGGCAGCTCTTGTTAAAATTGAAATGTAACATATTTGCCTCAACCCAAACACTTTTCAACACCGCGTCTCACACTCTCACCCCTCGTCTGTTTTTCCCGTACAGAACTCAGAAGAGAAATGCTTGAGCCTTGCGCGTTTGAATCTATCCTCCGAATGCTGCAATCTTCCCTCTTCGTGAAATATTAATGTGCCGTTTAAAAGATTTAGAAGACCCCCCTCCTCTGTCGGAGTCTGAAACATCAATAAGTGTGTCAGTACCAGCAGAAAAGTCAAAGCACTGGAATTGAGACACGTATGCTCCAACGCTGAGCCTTTTTTTTTTGGCATACAATATGATAATCTTTGAAGAGAAGGAGCAGGCGGTGGCTTTAAAGTCATCAGCTGAGTCACGAACATCTCAATTCCTTCTGCTGTTCATCGTCATGTTGCTGCAGAGCATACCTCGATGGTAACCACGCGTGTGCTTGTTAATTGATCTCTGAGTGATTGTTTTCAGATTGGATCAAAACTGCATGCTGTTAAAAATAGAAACCTCATTTCTTTGCTGAATGGCCACTCATGTCTTTAAATCCTTTATATGCCAGTTGCTTCAAACAGACAATTGCCTTGACATCAAGTTACATCACACGTATTAAATTGCTCCACTGACTGAAGTACTGGCCATGTTTGAGAAAAATATGCAAAGCAAAAGCCACATGGTGAAAGCAACTTTAGGAGACGATTTATAAGCAGACAGCGCATTTCCTCGTCGAAGTTCCTCAGGTAAGCTGTTGCAGAAGGTTGGGCCCCTGACAGCAAAAATCCTGTCACCCTTGGACTTCAGCCTTGACCAGGGAATAAATAACAGGCTTTTCTCTGAGGATCTCGAGCTACAGCCGGACGAATAATGATTTACAGGCTCTGCCAGGAAGCTTAGAGCCAGGCCATGCGGGGCCTTAAAAGTCAAGAACAACATTGCAAAATCAATTCCAAAAGAGACCGGCAGCCAGTGATTTGGTTGGAAGTCTGACGGCTGCATTTTGGACAATCTTGACGTCACGGAGTCATATTTTTGTTACTTTGTGTTTATGTGCGCTGCTCAAGAAAATCAAATCAGCCCTGTGAAAACACACATCACACTGGATAGTCATTCTGATATGGACTGGCTAAAGTGTTTGGAACGGAAGGATGCCGCAGCATTTGATGGAAGTGCGAGTTACCAGTCTACTAAGGGCTAAATTCAAAGATATCCCAAAAATCGAAGTCAATAAATGATGCGGTGGGCTAGTCCATTTTGCTGAAATTTCATTGCAGCAACTCAGAGTGGTACTCAGTAGTTTGTATGGCCCCTGTGTGCTTGTGCACATGCCTGATAACATCTCCTAATGAGACCATGTCTGAACCAGGGCATCACTGAGCTCCGGGATAGTCTCAGGTGCAACCTGGTGGCTCGGATGGACCGCAGCATAATGCCCCAGATGTGCTCCGTTTGATTTAGTCAGGCGAGCGTACGGGGCCAGTCAGTGGTATCAGTTCCTTCATCCTCCAGGAACTGCCTGCATGCAGTCGCCATGTGAGGATGAACCCGGGAACTGCTCCACCAGTAGGGTCTGACAATGGGTCCTATTTTTTTGTCTGTTTGTGTCAGGCTGCCATCAAGGAGTGTCATTGTCATGGGATGGGGGTGTCTGGTCGGATCTAGGTGGGTGCTACATGTCTAAGTAACATCCACACAAATGCAAGGTCCAAAAGTTTCCCAGCAGAACATTGTCATAAGATGGTCAGTTATTTATGTACTTCCGTCAATGGTTTTAATGTTGTGGCTGATCCGTGTATATTAATATTCTACTGTTATGAAAAAGTCTTTAAAGCATTTCTTATATATTTCTAAACTAGATTCACCATGATCTGTATTATTGAATATTATTTAAATTACCACAACAACAGCTGTCATTGTTCTCCAGTGGTTTGATGCATTGAACCGTCTGCTGCTCTCAAAGCTTTCAAACGGACGACCTCTTCAAGTGCCAAAAGAAGTGTTACGTTTGTGTTCATGTAACTTCTTGGCTAATTCGTGAAAGCTCTGTGTGTGTTTATTCAGGCTTGGCGAGTGCACTTGTCTCCCGTAACATAAAGGAGGGTGTCCTTGTTATTTCAAAGAGCCAAATGGTCCGCTGGAGTGAAAGTGACGTGGTCAAATGATCAGGTTTGCGAAGCACAATGCGGGCTCTCAGAAAAGACTTCAGAGGCCAAATAAAACGCCTATTGGTCTGCTTACACTGTAACTTATTTAGACAGTCTGATATTGGTGTTACAGCTCCAGTACTTTGTGTATTGGCCAGTCGGCGCATAGTCTGCGACTGAAGGGAGCCGAGTTGCTCGCGTGCAACACTGCGTGCAACGCTGCGTGCAACGCCCAAGAAAACAAAGAATCTTGTAAATGAAAGAGGAAGGCTGCTGGTTTGTCTTCGGAGCAGATTTAATTCTTTATCTGTGCCGACAATTTCAAACTACTGTAGGGTGCATTCTGTGCTGCAGCACGATGCAAAAAAAACACCAAAACAAAACCAATGTAGATCTCTCACTACTACAAACCACAATATATATACAGTATATTTTCCTTTTTATATAAACTGACCCTTCCAGTCTGTATCACACAGTCACTCTGCAAGACCTCACTTAGCTGCATTTTTCTACTATGGCCATGTTATTAAGCATTTAGGGTCAGTATGCTCATCTGCTTCTTGACCATCACTTTCTGTTTACCTTCATGCAAGACTTACCTTAGCTGCTATCAGTGGCAGGCGTTCAGGGCCAGCAAAGCCTTCCCTGCTGGCCTAAACTTTATCAAAACCACTGACTTGCATTTTAATAGGTTCCCATGAATCCATTAATAGCCCATTCTTTTCATTTTATGGCTTGTCTGTCTCTCTGCTGCGGTGATTCCTGCGGCGCAACTCTGCATTAGAGCTTTCATCCAATCATATTTCACCCGTCATGTGTTGCCGAAGTCAAAGGAATCTGCCTGGGCCTTCACAATTAAAACTGCAGGCGGCGGAAGCTTGAAACGCAGTGCAATGGCGCTGTCCATCCTATGCTGATGATGCTTTCTGGTTTCATTAAGAGGCGTTGGAGGGCGTTGGAGGGCGTTGGAGGGTGTTGAAGGCCTAGGTGGGAAAACGTACGGCCCGCCACTGGCTTCCATAGAAACCGGGGCCAGTATCCCTCCACGCTTCTGTTTATTCATCGTATCTTTGTGTCTTCATTCTCTGTTGTGAATGCACAGAGCAGCCAGCTGCCATAGAGACCAAAGACATCTCATTTTCTTAGGCCGCTCCATCACTCAGAGCCTGGAAGCCCTCCTCCTGCTGCCGTCCTCCCTTCATTTGTCCATTTATCCAACCGCCTAACAAACAGCAGTATACGCAGCCAAAAACACACGCGCACAAAGCCACTATTACCGAGCACATGGTGTCTTGCTTGATGCATTGACATTTCTCTGCTAATCCTTCCCTGCTAGATTTATCCTTCCTCCTCCCTGCTGTAGTCATGACTAAATTTCAAAGAAGTTAACCTCTCTGTTCTTTAATCTTTATCCATTTCCATCTATTTTTTTTCTCATCCCCTCCCTCCATTCTCTCTCTCTTCTCTCTCATCTCTGTCTTTATTAAGTGATGAATTGCAGTAATTCAATTAACCTCCCTACTAATCGGGGGATGAGGTGGGGTGGGGTATCCATGGCAACACTGACATTTCACAAGAGGCAATATGATGCTATTCTGTGTGTGCGCATGTGTGCACGGGGAGTCCAGCAGCTGACAGCTGGGGACAGACCAGATCCAACCAGACTTGCAGAGCTCTGAATAATAAGTGTGTGTGTGTGTGTTTGTTTGCACGCGTGTGTGTGTGTGCCCAATTGGCGGTAGGCCTGTTGATTGGTTGGTAGATAGAAAGTGTCACTTGAATAGAAGTCAGAAGTGCATCTCCATTGAAAGGTTTCCTTCCTGCTCCTACTGAGCATTGACCAGAGCGCACTCTCTCTCCCTCCGTACGGCTGCTTGACAGCCAGCTTCCCCTTTCCAAATGCACAAAGACGGTCCTTCACAAGCGATGGAAAAAGATCGCCGTGAAATTATTTTTGTTCTGGCCTCTCCTTTTAAAGCTGTCCTTCAACTGGAAACTGCATTCCTTTTTACGTACATGTTTACGTCGCCTTTAAGGCTCTGTTTGAAAAGTTTATTTCAGAGTTTTTGAACCAGGTGAGAGAGAGCGCATAGCTTTCCTGGAGTGAGCCCATCCTTTCCCTTTTCCACTTGTACTGCAGCACCGGAAAACGAACGGACATGCAGTTTTAAATGGACAGGAAAAGCAAAAGCACCCAAGGATCGTCGTCTTCTGTGCTTTCTTAGCTTGCTCTTGTCCAACACATTCTCTTGAAATGACTAAGTATGTAACCAGGAAATCAGATAATCAAATACTTTGTATCTCTGACAGCACTGCTTTTACTTCGCCGGTTGTACATTGCAGCTTTATGTGAATAATCTGTTTTCAAATTGCCACCTCGTGTCGCAGCGACAAGTGAGCAATGTGACACTTCAAGCTGTTTAATTGAATTGCCAAGGCCTGCCCCGTGCTGATGCGGTTGCTGGATGATCAAATAAAAGTTGTTTTAAGGATGTTATGGTATATTTGAATCGCATATTAACTGGTGGGCTGTCCCTTTAATTACCTCTAGCTTCATGTTTTTTTTTTTTTTTTTGTGTGCTTTTGCATATGGCATCCAGGCCATGGTGTAGGAGAAACATGTGCCTACACACCAATAAACAATCTTAACCACTGTGTCAACATGAAAGAGTTCTTCTTTACGAGAGAGAAGTGATTTCCTGTTTGGATTTTTCTCCATCTACCGTGTAATTTGTTTTATTTCTAGCGTTTCTTTTTTGTGAATGTTCCAACCGTCCACACTTTTTTGCCAACCCACTACATCTTCACTTTCCTCTTCTTCCCACTCGCACATGCCTCGAACCTCAGCTCACCCGTCACCCATCTCCGAGCCACACGTGGGCTCTTCCGTGCGTGGGCTGGCACCGGAGTGACACGGAGCGGCGCAAGAAACATTTAACAGCGATAGCGGCGTCTATTACTTTTCAGCCTGCGCAGTTTGGGCCGGTGTGTGTTAAGAGGTCTAGCTCTCCCGCACAGTTCTTAAAACATTGACATAAACCCGGGAATCAAATTTAAGACTGAGGCTTGACACTTTAATGGAGCATCCATTATTTTACCCCCGAAGCCTCTGGAACAAAAACTGCCCAAATGCTCTCAAGCGGTGTTTGATTTAGTCCAAAGGTGTCGTTAATTTTATTTCACTGAACTGCTGTACCTACGTGGGCATTCACCAAGGGACAACAAAACACACGCATACACTCAAGAAGGCATGCACGGGACAAAACAACGGCGTCCTATTCACTGGAGGATAAAAATTTAAATGACTTGGCTCGGTGGGAGTCTGTTTGACCACTGGACAAAACCCTCAATAAATGAATAAACACCACTTACAGTATATACTGCAGCGTTTGCCCATGTGTCCACACACACACACACAGTGCACTCTAATGCCTGGTGTTTTATTAGAGTCATAAACTGCACGGGCACGAAGCAGCCAAAAAACTTCTAACTGATTTGATTTGATGCTTTTTGGATATAAAGTGCTCTCTTGTGGTCTCACTGCTTTTATTCAGCACGATTGAATCCAATGTTCCATTGGCACGAGGGCTGACTGAATTACAAAAATCAAATACAATATATGCAATATTCAGCAAGATTTAGACGGTAGATTTTTGTTCCCCTTACACCGGGAACGTCAGTGTCTTCATGTCATGAATGAAACAGAAGCGTTGCGTCCTCTTCCAGGAATGAAGGCACGTGCCCTGCTTTGTGTTGGAGTGTTTTCATGGGCACCTTTTCTCTATTTCTTTAACATCACAGCGCAGCTCGCCATCCTCCCACTCTGTTGCCTCTGTTGTTGCGATTTTCTTTTCTTTTTCTTATTTTTTTGATTAAATCCATTTGCTTTGCCGCAGCTTAGACACAAAGGAACAAAGGTGGAGAAAAAAAAAAAACAGGTATGCAGGAGGAAAATTAGATCGTGTTAGAATCAGTTCATATAGTGATGGCATATTTCACCGAACCCCCTTGCTTGAAACTCTAAGGATCTCATGCAACTTGTTTTTTTTTTTTGTTGCAGTTGCATAGAAAAAAAGAAAATAGTTTTGCCACTTTAACTTCTCTCCCTCTCTGTCACTGATTTTCCTCTACTCCCGGTTTTATTCCGTGCCATCGCATCTATAGGGAAATTATTAGAGGCTTCAGTCTGGCTGATGATTGACGCCCACTTGACAGGCTGTCAGTCAGACCTCTGAGTTACCACAGTGAAAGCTCAAACTGCGCTCTCTCCGCGTCGCAAACGGGTGACGGCTGAAAATCACGTGGGTGTGACCGGATGAGAGATAAAGAAGTAAGAAGAGGAGAGGGCTATCAAGGGTATTTCTCCTATTATTTATTTTTTTTGGCCGTTATTGGAACCATTACTGGCAGCTCCCTGGGGCTCGGTTACGCACATACCTCCGCGGCGCGCGCACGCTCGGAAGCACACAGACAACAAAGTGTCAGGGTCAGGCGGGTGAACGCGGAGGGGAGTGAGGTATGAGAGGCACTTTAATGAAATGCTCGGAAAGGACCGACGCGGTGGTATCAGCCCAAGTCAAGCACATAAGGAGATAGATAAGGTGGGAGAGAGATAGACATGCACACAGATGAAATCGGAGAGAGAGATGCCGAAAGAAAGAAAAAAAATGAATATAGAAAATAAGATAAGCTCCAGCCTCTGTGGTTTGTGGAAGAAAATTGGGAGAGGGGGATGTAAGGAGGGACTCTGGGCTGGACTGGGAGAAATGACTGATAAATTGTCTGCGCTTGGTGGCCTCCTGGGTGAAGATATCAATAATGTTGGAAATGCCTTTCAACACAGTGGGAATACACACAGCCACATGCAGACACACTCCACAAATATCAGAATTATTATATATTGCTGCTAAAATATCCTTCATCAGCGTCAGCAAAAAAAAAAAAAAAAGGAAGCGGCACTGATAAATGTTTAATCTGTTATCCGTGTATAAGAGGCAAAGGGAAATCTGCAGAAATTTACAGAACATCGTACAAACAATAACAGCGATTCAGCTATCCAGTCAAGTCCAAAATGATCTACTTCCCTCTATTCAGTTTCGTATGCACCCCTTTTCTCTTCATGAGTGTTTTTCTTTATGCGTTTCATATTCCGCTTCATCCACCTGCGCTCTAAAGATGCACGTTTGTTAGATTGTTATTCGGATGTCTGCTCCTCTTGCTGCTATTTTTTTCCCCTTTTTTTTATTTTTTTATAGCATTTGCAGTTCTTCATGTCAAGGTCGAAGCCTCCAGTATGCCTGAAGCAGACCTCGGGAGATCGCCCTAACGTGAACAAAAAACTGACAAAATAAACTTGATATCTCTGTCCTGTGTTTGCTGTTCCAACTCCCAGACCTGCCCTCTGTCATACGTCCAGACTCCTGAAATCCCCGGGACATTTATGGTGAGAGGTACAAATGGCTCTGACCCCCAGATATGCGGTATGTTATCTCCCAGGTCATGAGTTAGAACTTCCGTGTTATTAATTCACTGTTCTCAAGTCGAGGCTCAGCCATTCAACGTATCAATAACTGACCTATGTGGGCAGTCATCCTAAAAGGGTAGGCCATTTCGGGTATACGCTCACATGTGGCAACTTGTCTTAGTGGGAATGACTATGGCTGAAGTTGCTCTGATTGTCCTTCTTTCACTTGAGGACGGCAAGCAGTGGGGAAAAAAATCTGGGCACGAGAGGTTGACCAGTGGATAAATCCGTGCAAGGACCTCCCTTGGTTCACTCCCACACTCAGGGAAGGCCCAGGCATAAAGGACAGTGTTTGCAAACAGGGTAAAGCACTTAGTTCCTCCTTCACGCCTCTTGGCAAGGAGGTCTTCTGAGACTCAGCGGGAGAAAGGGATGCAAGGAGAAGATGAGAAAGAAAGAGCGGATAGAGGAGAATAACCGGGTAAGAGAGGCTATTGAAGGTAAGTTGTGAGAAGAAGAGGCTGGGTGGGAGGGTGCTTCTTTCTGGAGATGAGAAAAGAGGAGACAAAGCGGACGAAGATGATGAGCAGATGGAAGGGAAAAAGGATGGACTGAGGCAAGAGGGCAGGATTGATGGCTGGGGAGAGTGAGAGAGGAAGGGAGAGGCCACGAAGACGAGGCATACGGAGATGAGACAGCAAATATGGGGCAGTTTTAAGATGATGTGTACTGGCAGTTGGTTTTGATATATATGAGTGTAGCCTCATGAATACTGGGATGAGGACATCTAGTCTAATCATCTTAGTTGCTGGACCAGTTGATGTGAAGTACAATGATATTCTGAAAACCAAGAACAAGTCAGAAGCAGCTCAGCACAGATAAGACAAATAAAGGAAATAAGCTCTTAATGTATCGCCGCCCATTCTGCACTTTTCTCGACATGCTTTGCTCCTGAGATGCTGGTAAGTGAATTTATTTAGAGGGGCCACTGTCACATTATGGCTGGAAGTTTATTTATTTTTTGCTACACTCTCATATCAGTATGTCTTCATCCTGTGCTGATAAGCGACTCTGACGGTGCATTCACAACAGTTTTCAAGCACAGTCCCGATACAGGCACAGTTTGAACTGGCACGGCTCAGTTTGAAAAAAAATGGCGAGGTATGGTCGTCGGTGGGACGCAGCTGGTTCAGTGTCTCCTGCTTGGACGTGCAGTTCTCGAAAAAAATAAAAAATAAATGACGTGGCTCATTCCGAACACGCACATTTTCAACAGGCGCCGTGCACGAGTAATCTAATGTCAGAGTGAAAAATTGAATATGTAGGATGTCAGTGGAAGGAAGGCCGTCAGGGACAAGCAGGGAAGACATTTTGTACAAAGAGCAGGATTCACAGAATGTTGACCGGCGAGACCTCCTATTTTCTTGGTGAGATGTGTGGGGAAGTGATTTAGGGAGGTTTTAGGCAGAGAAAAGAGTTGTGTCCTTTGGGAGAAAAGTACCAGAAGAAATGACAGTAGACAATGGTAAAAACAAGTAGAAAGTCAGAGAGTGGTGAATGATGGAGAAAAGATTGGGGAAGGGGATAAGAGCAACGGTGGAGAGGTGAGGAGAGGACAAGAAGATGCGCCGTGTTTGACGTGTAATACCACGGGACCACAGCGGTTAGAGCGTTCTGATACGTGTCTGTTGAACACAAATGGCTGTCTAGTTCCTCGGTGTGTACGTGCATGTTTCTTGGCATCCATCAAGCTACGATTTTATCACAAATTTCCTTTGGGAGATTTGCCCCCCTGGTGTAAACATTCTTAAAAGGAACTCTGCCGTCTATTTTTGTGTGAAATAACCCTGTGTAGCCACTAATTCATTCATATTTTATCACTGCCCCGTAGAGACCACAAGTGGTTAATGGAGGATTTTTGCACCCACAGAATGCTTGTGCGTACTTTGTCCTTAGAGGATGTCAGTCACCTTTACCAGCTGCCCGAATGCATTTTGCATCTGAGCACCTGCGCATTTAACATTGAGCTGACATCCCGGACTGTTTATACTGCCAGAGTCTCCATAGCAGAGACCACTCTTGTATTCCTTTTTACTTTTGTAAAGGTGCCCATTTACGGGCTCACTGTACAGTGTAGTATTAGGACCAAGAGAAAACAAGATGAAATGGAAGCACATTGGTCCAGATGAATAACCATTCACTTTTTCCATGCGAGTTGTTTGTCCTTGGAATACCTTGGACACTATGCTGAAAACATTTTTAAAGAAACTGAGGCTTTGTTGTTGACGGGTGCATCTCAGTCACAAGAGTCAACAGGAAATACACTGTTGTATTCAGACCAGTGTTGCTAGATACACAATAAATATCGTATTTCTTCGATAGTTTCAGGGCCTATACGATATAAAAGGGCAAATATGCAACAGTTTGTCTGACAAGGAATGAAGCAGCCGTTGCATTCAAATGGTCAGCCTCCGTGACAAATTAGCAAATAAATCCCCAGATTCAGTCAAACAGAACGATGTTAGAGTGGTTAAAAGTTTTGCAGAATGATTGTCAAGTTTGCACGGACATCGGTACCTTATGCAAAGACAGCACACAAGGGCACCATTGGGGAAAGTTTAGTTCGGTGGCAGCATCTAAATAAACAAGCGCCGTGTGGAAATCAAGTGAAGGTGTTTTTTGAAGATTGCAGGTGAATGAATTTATCAGTGTGGTCAAGATGAATGTACGTTCACTACATTAGAAGTGTTGGCGACTCATGTCATGGTTCGCAAATGATATATTGTGAGTTTGATTTCCTTCATGTACCCCGCTAACTTCTTCAACACAGAAATAGATGCGCTTACCTGAAGTCTGGGAGCTTTCTCAAAGATGGATACCGATCCAGTCCCCTCCCCAAAAGCAAACTCACAAATGGTTGCATGTGGGCAGAAGGTAGACATGAGTCCAGCAGGGGAATATAAAGATGTTTCCTGCAAAACCTACAGCCGTCATAACCCTCCCTGGCTAGCGTGGAATTAAAATTAAATGGGTTGGCATTAAAATGGCTTGTGGCAACTCACGCTAACGTGAACAGAAGATCTGTACACTCGTACAACCTACACTTTCACAACTAGGATGAATTGATTATTGGTTTTGGTTCACTCAGGGGATATGCTCAGCTTAGGCAGCCTACACTAATGACTCACAGAAGGGAAGTACTGGGTTCAAAGTCATCAGCCGACTGGGGGCTTTCTGTGTGGAGTTTGCGTGTTCTCCCTGTGTCTGCGTGGGCTGGTTCTCTCTCATCCAAAGACACGCTAGTTAGGTTAACTGATGATCCTAAATTGGCCGTAGGTATGAGTGTGAATGGTTGTCTGTCTCTCTGTGTTAGCCCTACGATAGACTGGTGACCTGTCCAGGATGTACCCCGCCTCTTGCCCAGTGACAGCTGGGATAGGCTCCAGTCCCCCTGCAACCCTTCAGAGGACAAGCGTTCACAGAAAATGAATGAATATATTAATAAGCTCCCACTGTATTCTCAAACTTTTAATAACCTAATGAAGCTTAGTATAACTGGGGTCATAATGAGAGACATAGATTTTTACTACAATTAGCATGGTGCCATTCTGCTCTCCTACTGGGCAGACCTATGGATTGCCTATGGAGTGGCTTTTAGTCTTACTCATTACATTTCATTACTTTAATACTGTGGGATGAGGGTAAGTTTAAAAATATACCAAGCATTCACAATATACTAGCAGTTTTAAAGGATTTGAGAAAAGCCAACTAAATGTAACCCGAGATGAACAGCTCAAATGATGGGCCATAAAACCCACTAACCAGCGCTCATATTCTGCATAGCTTAATTGAATTACACCCTGTACATTGCTTTGTTCACCGAGTGTGTAAGACGAAAGAGGATCGAGACGGGGCAGAGCATGTAAGTGTGTGTGTATCCCCCAGGCAGTAATATGCATAGCATCTGTATACAGAGAGTGTATTAAAGTGTTAAGAGCTTCATTAAGATTGGAGATGGGTGTTTTGGTCATCAGTAGGTTAACAAGTGTGACCGTAGCTTACGCACATGTCTGATGGAGTGTCTGCAAATGAGTTATTATTGCGCACTGAACTGATGCCTAGAATAGCAGAAAAGAAAGAAAGGAAATGCACCTTCCCATAAGAGCCATTTGTGTTTAAAATGTATTCATCCGTTTCATTTCATTAAAGAAATTCATCTGATTATCAGATAATCTTTAATTAAAGAATATCTCAATGCTCCTTCTACAACGTTTGTTGAGCTTTGTCAAAAAATACATATTTTATTTCCTCTTTCTTTTTTATGCTTTTTCATGCTTTATGCTCTGCTGCGTTGAAACCTCAAGGCTTTTAAAAATATATTTTCTCTCTTCGACTCGAGCTCAAGGTAATATCGTTTTTAACATTTTGACACGAGGAGCCTGAGCTCCCAGTTTTGAGAAACCCCTGCAAGACATCTTTTTTAATTCGTCCTGAATAAAAAATGAACGTTTTAATGGATAGTCCAATTCCTGATAGCTTTTCGGTAAGCTAATCTCGCCTGGCAAACAAGATGAGTGTGTGGATAAATTCATCACGAGGTTTTTCAGACAGACAATCCAGCCTAAAACTCGGCGTACACGACAACTAAGTGACCTTGAATAGTCCAGCTTGGATAATGAACCAGAATCTTTGTTTGTTTCCAGAGTGAAAGATTGTCTACAGAAGTAAAACTGATTTGTAAATGATTCACACTTGAATAACTAAATGCATTAACAAGACAATACAATGTTGTTAATTTGCCCTTTAATTAGGGTTCAAGCAGCGAAGCTGCTAGAAGCCTTATAGGGATTGTTAGTTTTCTTATTAGGGTTCAAGCAGCGAAGCTGCGTAGAAGCCCTATTGTGATTCTATGTTTTCTTATTATTATTATTATTATTATTATTCCTAATTCTTCCGCCATGGGCGTCTATGGCAGCCCATAGAACCGTACGGTAAAAAGTTGTAAAAATTGGGCACATAGCTTAAGGCCAGTCTCAATATTACTTTGACTGGGTTGCATGTAAGCGCCAAGTACGGTCTAGCGCCACCAACGGGTCAAAGTTCAAAGTACATTTGTGCATGTAACTTTTGAACCGTGCGTCCGATTTTTGAAAACAAGGTATCGTTGGAATCCTTGGATCATGACGATTGCAACGCACCCTATGACGTCATAATGCATCAGATATATTTTTCGCAATTCACGATTTTGTTGAAAAACGAAACTAATTTTCAGCGGTCACAACTTTTGTCCGATTCTCACGGGAATTGCCACAGACTGTCTTCTGACCAATGCGCACAAAAGTTACTATCAGGCGTCCGCAGCTTCGAAACCGTTTGGCCGCTACAGCCAATCAAAAGTGGCGGTGAAGGCGGCGCTCATATCTCTGCAACGATTTGGTGCACTGCAACCAAATTTGGTAGCATTGACACTATCGGCACTATTGCAAATGAACTGCTTGAACCCTTCATTGCTGCTTGCAGCTATATTTATTATTATTATTATTATTCCAATTCTTCCGCCATGGGCGTCTATGGCAGCCCATAGAACCGTACGGTAAAAAGTTGTAAAAATTGGACACATAGCTTAAGGCCAGTCTCAATATTACTTTGACTGGGTTGCATGTAAGCGCCAAGTACGGTCTAGCGCCACCAACGGGTCAAAGTTCAAAGTACATTTGTGCATGTAACTTTTGAACCGTGCGTCCGATTTTTGAAAACAAGGTATCGTTGGAATCCTTGGATCATGACGATCGCAACGCACCCTATGACGTCATAATGCATCGGATAGATTTTTCGCAATTCACGATTTTGTTGAAAAACGAAACTAATTTTCAGCGGTCACAACTTTTGTCCGATTCTCACGGAAATTGCCACAGGCTGTCTTCTGACCAATGCGCACAAAAGTTACTATCAGGTGTCTGCAGCTTCGAAACCGTTTGGCCGCTACAGCCAATCAAAAGTGGCGGCGAAGGCGGCGCTCATATCTCTGCAACGCTTTGGTGCACTGTATCCAAATTTGGTAGCATTGACACTATCGGCACTATTGCAAATGAACTGCTTGAACCCTTCATTGCTGCTTGCAGCTATATTTAAGAATTGTTTTTTTTTTTCTATATTGTTGCAGCACACTTTTTTAGTCTTGGTTTTAAGTGTCTTTGTTTTGAAAGACAAATAGTCCGTGTTGCATGATGAGTACTGAGCGTGTCGTCGTCTGCTGCCAGTAGATCCTTATTAACACTTAGTAAACCACGAGACGGGAACCTCAGGAGAGAGAAATATGAAGGAAAGACAAAACCAACCATGAATTTTATTCCTGCATGAGTTCATATAGCCCATGTGTAGAGCTGCACTAAAAGCATTAGTCAACCACTGACACGATGAGGAGACCGGAGACTTACTTCGGAACATACTTCATACTTCAGCCCGTCAAGAAGCTTCATTAATTATGCAAAGAAACTCCAATGACTGGATTCATGTTGAAGAGATGGTACCACAAAAGACATTCAAATCTAAGTGAACGTCTGCTCACACAATGCCTATGAAGAAGATCAGTGCCATGTACTGTAAATGTTTCTGCACATGCAATACCATAGTTTAGGTCTATGGTGAAGAATCGGTAGTTAGATTGAGGCTGTTGTGAACCCACTCCATTGCTGATACAAAATACGTCTTAACATCACAGTTACAATTTCAGACATGTTTTAAGGGCTTTCAGTCAAAGTAAATAAAGCTTGTGGTTGTCCCCACTTGCTACACTGCTACTGCCTGCACTGCCTTCATGTGTTAGATATAAAACAAGGACATGGAGCCACAACTGGAGGCATGATCGGTTTTACCCTTGGACTCCGTCTGCTGGCATAAAGTGATAGTGAGTAAAGTATACAGCGTGTGGCCAGAAAGGCAATCAGCAGGAGCAGACTATACTCCTGACTGTTGTCATCATCCAAATGAAACATCACGAGAGGAGAGCATTCGAAAGAGATCCCATCAGTGTTTACCCTTGACTGGGTGGAAAGCTGTCCAGGTGGATTGTGGATCTGTGATTACAGCAGCGCACTCTGTGCCAGGGCAGATGAAAAATGTCTGGTGGTGGTTACACGGGGACAATGGTGCGAAGGCTAGTGGGCTGTGACGAAGCCAACCTTGGCTTTCAGCGCTGTCACACTGGTCGCTGCAGAAGAATGGATGGACAGTAGATAGAGTGGACATTACTGAGGGAGGGTTCCTCAACATGAGTGTGTTAATTAAATAGAGAGGCAGGCATGCAAAAGTGAGCTGTGAAGCCTAACAGACGTCTTAAATTGCAAAGCCTATGCAAAACCATGGCCCTATGGTATTCTTTAGAAAATGGGTCAGCAGCAATGTAAAACACGCTAGTTTGAGAAGACGGGATAAAACATGCAGAAACGCAAGCGTGGCACTTTAAGCGGCAGCACAAAGGTCCTTTGTTGAGTACGAAGGTCCAGATAAGAGACGGAGAAAGAGAATCCCACAGAATGAGTCAAAGTTGGGAGAAAAACTGATGCCCTGGATCCCCTTTCTGCTTTTACTCTCGCTGTCTGTCTCTCTCAATTCCTTGCCTCAGCTCTGAAGGATGGTGTGTACAGCATAGTAATGAATTGGTTGCACTCCCCCTAGACTGGAGAAAGAGCCCCATTAAACTGCATTAAAACACAATAAGGCCTCTGTGTGCATGTGCGTGCGTGTGCCTGCATGTGCGTGCGATTGAAAGCCAATATTTCTGTTCCTCTTACCCTGAATGTCACTCTCACTCTTGATTTCTCATCCATTCCCCGTCTGGCCTCGTGGCTCTCTCCCCTCTGTGTTTCCTCACGCCCCTCTGTGCCTTCCATCCGTCTCCCCCCTCTCTTCTTCTTCTGCTGCTCCGCTCTGTCACCAGTTTCTACTACCGTCTTCCATCTCCTGCTTTCCTGTATTTTTCAAATTAATATTCAGTGAATGTGTTTTGAATTGTGAATAATTTTGCTGTCGGCTGCTCTCAAATCCGAATGGCCAACCCATGTGTATTAATCTATGTGTCTGCGTGTTGTGTGGGTAATCTGTTGGAATTGTTCTACTATGGATAAATCCACACTGCTACATGTCTCCTTTCTTTCTTTTTTCTATTTGTGCGCTCCCCTTTTTGTGTATATCTATGTTAGGTGGCTGCACGTGTGTTAATGTGGGCGACTTTATATCCTCTCATGTGTATTCAAATGCTAAGGGATTAAGAGGCATGACTTCCAATTTCCAGACACTGCCTCTGTGCCTTTCAACCCTTAGACTTCTAAAACAGAGGAAAAGAAGACTTAGTGCGGCTCAGCCCGGCACATAGCACAACACAACAAACCAGACTGTAAAGTGGAATTCACATCACCACAGGAAAGAAACAAACAAGTACCCCAAGACTTGCAGGAATGTATGAATATAAAAAGCTGATTTCTTCAGATGGTTTCTTCCCTCCCCCTGGACAAATCTGTGTTTCCATTTACTATTCTGCCAGTACAATGCATGAAGAATGCGAACACTCGTGGCAGAATCAGATCCAATATTTACAGTACGAAGTCACCGGATTTTACATCTCCCCTTTGTCCTAATTAATGGACATCCATTTACCATCACCACTAATGACCTCCGACAGTTAACCAGTATTTGAAAGACATTACTAAACCGATAACCAGTAAGACTCATTCTTTCCAAAGTACCAAATTAAATACAAAAAACAATGCAAGTGAATAGATTCCTCTGAGCATGACAGTGCTTTAAACTAATTTTCTTTTTTTTCTCTTTGAGAATAAGCCATGTTAGTCACCTTTCCATAAATAGGTCATACGTCTGGTGTACACGCCGTATCAAAGGGATCTCTCCCCTACAGTGCTTCCATGGGGATCAATGACACTGTCTGATACAGACAATGAAATACCTTTTTTTTTTTTCTGCAGGAGGGAACAAAGGCTGCAGTGTGGCATTTCTTTGATCTCAGGAAAGTAATGTGCAAGCTTGCAATGTTCAGAGAGGAGGAGAGGTGAAGACGCCCCCTCAATCCAGCCAGAAGCAGAATAATCGTGAGGCAAGGGAGGGGAAAAAAAAGTTAATAAAGCTTATTTTCCTTTATCATCAAGATATAAAAGGCAAAAAGTCAGTCTCAGCATGTATTATTTTTATATATGTGCATTAGCACAAAGAGAGTGCTGACAAATTAATCAATCGCTGCAAAACATCCCATGAATATTGAAAAATGGAACTAAATTGATCCAGACTTGGTTCTCACAGACATACAGGTCTGTTCATCAGATACATATTCTTTGATGTATGTGTTAGATGCATAGACTGTATATAAATATGGACGCTGGGTCCTTACTTCCTTGCTTTGGCCAAACTGACTCTATTTTCCCAGGGATATAGGCACAGCCTTTTGCGGCTTTGGAGGCAGAGTCTGCGCAGTACAGCCCACGAGTGGAGCCACACAGGGATGCAAAATCAATGACCCCCACCGCACTTCATGTTTTGTTTAATTAATACAAGTTACAAGGAAATGTTGGACTATATACTGTACTTATTTTTAAATGCGGTTTTACAGTTCTTATCAACATTATATTAACTAGCTGGAATGACTGAATGAAAAAAAAATGATTTGACGTGTTTTAGTTCTATCTACTAACATGGAGGAGGTGGAGCTTATGACATATACTGCAACCATGTCACCAGGGGGAGCTCTACTTACTTTGGTTTCACTTTAGAGCAGCAGTTCCACCGTCCATATTTATACAGTCTGTGATTAGAAGCCCAGGAAACCTGAACATTTGTTGGTTTTAATTAAGGTTTCAAACTTTGCAGATGTGTATGTGTGTTTGTGCCATTTGGGATTTCACAACAGTTTGCGCATAGTACTCACGATGCACTCGTGACACAATGAAATAACTGAAAGTGCAAAATATCACCTCAGCCTTCACCTTCCACGTCCGAGCGGATTCATGACACTTGGGCACCGGCCAGTTCCGATCTTACCTTTCTGAATGAGTTAGCGAATCATTCTAAATTGACAGGCAGAGGCAGGTGCCCACTATTCATGATCAGCATGCCGCATTGACATTAAGAAGTCCAAGAGGTATATCATGGATGAAGCAGTGAAGTCTATCAGAGAGAAGTGTTGCCATAAATCAAACGAGCAAAAAAAAAAAAATGACTGAAGGAATAATAATAATTAAAAGTACAACAGACCAGAAGAAACAAAAGGCAAACTGTTGGTGGCCATCTGATGTGTGGGATACTTCCACACATCGGGAATGGGTGTCCTTTAAAACTTGACTCAACGCAATCAAAATATCATCAACACGTTTTTCAAATGAAAATGGCAACGCTTGGGAAAACTGAACATTTTTAATTATTGTAGTTGTTGATTAATCTGTAGGTCTGTAGTAGTTTTTATCTAAAGCATTTTTAAAGATGCTGTCCATTTAAAAATGTGTCTTTCCATTTTGTAACTCAGCCAGGGAAGACGCAAGGTATCCTTATTAGTACTCTGTCTGCACTAATGTAGATGAATCGTTGACAGCATAACCAGCTGAATTACACAAGGGCATTTGTGTGTCCCATGATATTTTTTTTCGTTTGTTTGAACCTGAACGCACGTATCACAACCTAAACCAAATCTGAGAGAACAGCTGGAGAATGGCGGCTCGTGCAGACAGGAGACATGAGCCTGTGTTAAGAGACCTGTGGCATACTGAGTGGAAAGTCATGTTCACGGTTTGACCAGCGTGATTTATGCCGCTGTTGCAGTGACGGAGTCGGGGCTGTTGTTGCGCGTCTCAATGGCGACAGCTGTTAATCTGCGAGGAGATGAACTCTTTTCGGATCATATCCTTAATTTAAGCTAATGACTTAATGGCCCTTCATCATTTTTGATCAAGGAGCTTGTTAAGAATAATCAGTGTCAAATTCAGAAGGGTACAACTGTCACTTTAACATGATGGATAATTTAATATCATGGGACTAGGATGAGGCTCAGGACATGTCTATCCAAAAAACAGAAAACATACATGATTTGGATTTTATTTAACATATTGAATGTCAATCATACATATTGTATTGTGTGGACAAGAGTGATAAACTTGATGATACCATAATGGGAATGTAAAAATGGTCATTTCACTCATGTGCTTAGTTTTGCTTATCCTTAAATACTAGTGTTGCCCTAACTGTGGCACAGTGAGTTTTCTCTCTCAAGCTCTGGCTTATTTCTATGCAATTATCATATTACCACATTAGATTAAGTTGAGGCAACTGTTTGCAGTGTAATATGAGTACCACAATGAATAACTAAAAGAATCTGGGTCACCACTTTGAGCTGTTTGCCTTGTTAGTGTTTGTGTTGTTTCTTGGGTTTCTAAAGAGCCCAAACCCTAGTTGGTAGGCAGCTAGTTTGGACCGAATGCTGTGGATGATGAACAAGGTGAAATGATAAGTGAAATTCCCAGGGAACAGTTTGACAGAGAGAAGTATTACTGAACAGGCTGATCAAAAAGAGTCAACACCTTTAAGGTGTTTGTTTAGACCAAAGTATGACATTCAGAGGGCTCTTGACTAATTGTAATGCATGAGTCTCACGTATTATTCTGTGCCTTTTATTATCTTAAAAATAGCAATGATGCAGAGGATATAACTCATTTGTAATTGGCTGTAATTGGGTTTGCTACCGATGTATAATGGATGCTGAACGCCACCTTTACTAGTGCATTGCATTTTAAGGACCAGTGTGTGGCAACAGGCAGTGAGGTAGCAGGCTGCAACATATTAAATACCCACTGCCTTATACGCTCCCGTTCCGAGCATGCAGGATAACCTAGATTTTCCATTAAATACGCAAAGCGTCCGTGCAAGAGTCTTTTCTGGACCACTGTGGAAAATGATTTAAAATCTGTAGATTAAAAAAGAAAAAATGATGCTTATAGATCATCCCATGTCCTTCACACTGGAACATTATGGACAGTAATACTTGGGAGCTAGGACAACGCCCCAGTTCAGCAAGCGCGTTCATATAAATGAGTGAATCATGAGTGAATCACGTATAGAGAAGTGGCAGTCAAGGCGGAATGATTATAATGTTTGGGTGGCACTAAATTGGTACTGATGTCCTTTACTGGGAGCAGAGATGAAGATATTTCTGGGCCTTCTCCACCCTTGCTGCCTCAGTGTGTCAGTTTTTACCTGTTTATTTTTCTCTTGTTTACATGTTCTTTGGCTCCGTCTCACTTACATATACAATTTTGCCAGTTTTTCTTCTTGTTCCTGTCCTTTTGTTTTCCATACCACCTTCTTCTTCTCTTTGTTCTCACCACACCTCCCCCTTCTTCCTCTCCTTAATCACCACACAGCTTGTCCTCGGTTTCCCCTGCTTTCATTTCCCACTTTCCCCGTGTTCCTTTTTTTTTTTTTTTTGCAGACAGGATTCATTTTCGCTGTAGTTGTTTTCTTTCATCTTTTCTTGTCTTCCCCACAACCCTCTTCCTGTCTCTCCCTAACCTCTCCCCTCCTCTCGTGTGAGAAGGAGACCTGGTTTTGAATTGTTAGAGGTTCTAATTGTAGGCTTGGACAGCCCTTGGGTGCTATGTGATTTCTTTTACCCCATGTCCTTACATCATTCCATTTCCTCATCTATTTCCATCACTCAGTCATTACTGTCCGGCGTCCGCTTGTAATAAATGGTCCCCCAGATCCCATCCATGTTAACATGGCTCAACGGTGTGTGTGTGTGTGTGTGTGCTGTGAATGTGCCTTTAATAGCCAACAGGACTTACTTAGATGATGGAAGTACCACAGGTGAGCTGCTGTAGGATTTTATGATCAAACACTGAAATACACATTAGGGAATAACCAAGATCAATGTTGAAGCGTATGTGGTAATGGATACCCAGTGTTTATACTTAAAGTGTCCTCTTTACATGCAAATAGTATCCGTACTGGTCAATTGATAGTTTTAGATCGCTGGGGAAATTGGATCCCATTGGTGCTTCACCGTCTGTGGATAAATGAAAACACCAAAAAAGACATTCCACCCCTGATAGTAGCTTTCATGGGGCCGTTAAATGTGTGGGTTGCCTTGGTAACGGCATATACTGTGAATTGACAGATAGTTTCTTGAAACACATGAATCTGTTCGTTTTAAGAGTGCAACTAATGGGATTTCCTGCAGCCTTTTTTTTTTTTTTTAACTCTTAAATCTTGATTTGAGATCGTGCAAACTTCCTCTAAGCCTTTGGAGCTTGAGCGCCCTGCGCAGTGTCTTAGCTGTTCCTTAGGCCGCAATCTTCTGCACAGAGATCTCCAGAAAAAAATTGGATTGGGATCTGCTGAAGCCGCTCCCCCAGTTTTCAGGTCACAGCCCCAAGTGTTCCAGTTACCTAACAGACCCCTGTTGCCTTCACCTTCCACGATATCGGCCACTGATATCATCTCTTGGCATACCGGTCAGGGGTTCATTCTCCTTGGATGTGTCCTGCTCTTTATTCTCCATCTCATTGGGTTTCTGCTGCCTGCAATACTCACTAAGCACTTCATCTGCGGGGGCCATCGTCCTGATGTACTCATTGATCTTTGTTGTTTTATCCTGGATAGTGGCTCTGAGGCTCAAAAGTCCTTGGCCTCCTTCCTTCCTTACTCTTTGTGTATAGCCTCGGGGTGCTGGATTTGGTGTGAGACTCTCAGTGAATTGTGAGGATCTTCCTTGTCTTGATGGCCTTTTGTCGCCTCTTTTGAATTCTGCCTACTGGGAATCCTTCAAGATCAGGACTGGTTTGTTTCCTGCTGCCAGGTGGGTGTTCACAGACTCTACTTAGCCTCTCTAGCCAGCAGGTGTGGATCAGCCTGATGCTGTCCAGCTCTCCATGCTCAAGACCCTTTCTTGGATGAATGCCAGTGTGATGGTTACTGGATCTTGTGGGAGTTTGGTGTAATCTGCTCTCAGTCCACTGTGCATTGGTGTTATGTGATGCTTCTTTCTCTCATGTGTGCTTTTTTTTCAGTAATGTTCAGTCTGCAGCCTTGTGGCTCTGTATTCATGTTGTTACTCAGAGTACACCGAGAATACACTTAGTGGAAGGTTTGTGCACATAATTTTCTGAAAAGAAACCAAAAAAATGCTGCTGCTGCGGTGATGCATTCTTTCTGAATCCATCAGTATCCAAGTACCTCTCCCGTGGCTCAATTTTGTGGCTACGACAATATAAAAATGTTGAACATGTTTAAATCTTGGACATCCATGTTGTACGCTGTAATATGTAAAGCAGTACATTTGTTCTCTGAATGCAGGAGAGCCTTGTACATGTGAGCCCTGTGCATAATGTATGTGTATTCTCCTTCTTGGTAGAAATCTGTTTAAGCTACCTTTATGGCACTTCAGGTCATTGTATTACTGTGTTGGTGCTTCTGGCTGCCAAGATACCACTTACATGTACCAGACAAGAAGGAGTTTATTCATTGGTTGGGCAGCCCTCAGGTTGTGACCTGAACATAGCTGATCATCAGTACAAGTTCATCTGCAGTGCCTGTATGTGTGGCAATAATTGGATTTACTATACAGGATGCAGATTGATGAGTTTTTTTTCAACAAACATCTGTGATCAGTTGACATTCTGCCCTAATACTACTGAGCTATGCAGGCGATCTATGTCACATCCTGTCCGTGGTATTAGCAGCAGGGACCACTGATGTGCAAAGTACGCTTTCATGGTAGAACAGACTTAAACAACAATACCTATGCTTAATATTGTGAAGGTCTCCCTTGTGCATCCAAAACACTTTTGACCCATCAGAGAATGGACATGGGCCTTCTGAGGGTGTCCTGTGGTGTCTGGCAACAGAATGTTGTTAGTGGGGACCTTTGGGTCCTATGAGTTGAGGTGAGGGTCCGCTGTCGACCAGGCTTGTTCCAGTTGATTGGATTGAGATCTGGGGAATTTGGAGGCCAGGTCAACACCGTGTGCTGTTTTTCATGTTTGTTCCTAAAGCATTTGTGTGTGTGTGCCTGTGTCAGGCGGCATCCTGCTGGGGATGGCTGCTGCCATCAAGGTGTGTCATTATTACTATGGGGTGGGGGTGGATGGTACATGTCTAAGTAACATCCACAGAAATGACAGGTCCAAATGTTTCCCAGCAGAAAAAGATGTTCATTTGGTGGTCATAATGTGAGTGTTCGGTGTACATCATGGTAAATACATTAAATCGATATAGGTAGAGGTGAATGCACAAAGCACAGCGACAGAGAGGAAGCACGGAGCAAAAGCTTATTTTATTCGAAACAGGATGTTAAACTTGATGCTGCTGATTATCTCAGGAAACTCAATTTTAGACTGAGAAGAAGGAGGAAATGGTGAATGATTACTACTGTATGTGAGAAGGAAAGGAGTATTGGGATTGGAGACGTGGTTCACACATAGTTAATGGAAGGAAGGCTGTGGCTCCAGAGTGATGCTGATATGTTCAGACACTGATGTAACCTGAACAAAAACAGAGAAAGAAAAGCTACTCTTTAATATTCCTGATTCTGTGAATTGGGATCAAAATATGAGCTAAGCTTTTGAATTGGTTACGAT
The DNA here is from genome assembly GCA_005024645.1 of Planiliza haematocheilus. Lineage (NCBI taxonomy): Eukaryota > Metazoa > Chordata > Actinopteri > Mugiliformes > Mugilidae > Planiliza > Planiliza haematocheilus. The sequence continues at coordinate 2,276,541 of SRSE01001388.1, read as the reverse complement.
TGGTCAGAGGGTGTTGATGTTACTGTAACAATCTCTTCACCCAAGAAAAAAAAGTCCATATTAAGTGCATGTTAGTTTAGTGATGCTTTAGAATTTAAACTGATCTGACTTAGCCAAGTGTGGCACAACTTTTGCATATGTGTCTGCGTGTCTATGTGTAGATGAATATATTCCTCAGCTTTTCCCCAAATCATTGGCATGCATCGAGCAGAGAAAACATCTAAAGATATTGCAGAAACTGCTAAAATTGGGTTAAGAACTTTCTAACGCATTATTGAAAACTGGAAGGAGAGTGGGGAACCATCGTCTTCGAGGAGCAAATGCGGTCAGAAAAAAATCCTGATTGATCGTGAACGGCAATCACTTAAACGTTTGGTGAAATCAAATCAAAGAAAAACAACAGAGGAACTCTCAGCTATGTTTAATCGTGAAAGTAAGAGCATTTCCACACTACAGTGTGAATAGAACGCAAGGGATTGGGACTGAACAGTTGTGTAGTCTTAAGAAAACCACTAATCAGTGATGTGGGGAAAAAAAGGCTTCAGTTTGCCAGGGAGCATAAAGATTGGACTCTAGAGCAATGAAAGAAGGTCATGTGGTCTGATGAGTCCAGATTTACCCTGTTCCAGAGTGATGGGGGCATCAGGGTAAGAAGAGAGCCAGATGAAGTGATGCACCCATCATGCCTAGTGTCTACTGTACAAGCCTGTGCTATGGGGCAGTGCTATGATCTGGGGTTGCTGCAGTTGCTCAGGTCTAGGTTCAGCAACATTATGTGTCCAAAGAATGAGGTCAGCTGACTACCTGAATATACTGAATGACCAGGTTATTCCATCAGTGGATTGTTTCTTCCCTGATTGCACAGACATATTCTACGATGACAATGACAGGATTAATCGGGATCAAATTGTGAAAGAGTGGTTCAGGGAGCATGAGTCATCATTTTCACACATAGATTGGCCACCACAGAGTCCAGACCTTAACCCCAATTAGAATCTCCTTTGCTGGAGAAGGCTTTGAGCAGTGGTCAGACTCTTTCATCATCAATACAAGATCTTGGTAAAAAAAAAAAAAAAAAAATTGCTGGATGGCCTTGGACAAGTCACAATCTAAAATATAAACACAGAGAGGCTGTGAGAAGGAGGAGAACCCAGAGAAGACCCACACAGACACAGAAGAACATGCAACCCAGTACCTTCTTGCCTGAGGCAACATAGTACCAGTGTGCTGCTGTAGAGATGTACTTAATTTTTTGTTATTTTCAGTCAAACGTAGGTAAGGCAGGCATTATGTTATCAGTAGTGAGTACATGCACGTTGCCTGGATGTCAGTACAAAGACCTCAGGCAGTCAGTTTGGTCTGCAAATGGACTATCAAAGACCCCACAATTAGACGAACATGTAAACGGGCAGATGGACAGTCAGATGGAAAAATGGACAGCGATCAAGGTGCAAAGCTTGGCAGGCAGCAAAACACGTTTGTAGACAAACACATGCATACACACGCAAAGACAGACATATTGTGTCTCTGAAGGACGCCACAAGCATGTTAACACACACAGCTATCTTTAATAGCACAAGCACATAGCTAGCCCAAACACACTTATTTATACTTTCCAGGTTTCCCCAGAGTGGACATGATGGATGTGTGACAGCTGTGTTCCCTCTCAGCCTCCCTTAACAAATCCCCCATACCTCAGTCAACGCATTAGCCAATTCACAAATCAATTTCACTGAAACCATCTTGTAGTAGTACATATTCTCACCAGTACAAATCAACTCCCTCTCTGTATTGTGTTTCCGTGTTTGAAAGTCGTTTTAATAACATTTCAAATGAGGGTTGGCCAGTGGTGCGTGGCCGCAATTATTACTGTCCAAGACCGATATGTCTAGACCCAGTGACGGGTTTACAAACACAGACTTGCCATCCTCCCTCTGTCGTTTTCATTTTCTGACAAACACACATAGTGTAGCCACGCTTGCTGTCAGGGAACATTAAGCGGGTATCGGGAGTGTTGAAGCGGACGAATGTCAGAGACACCCATGGTGATCAGAGGTCCATATGTGTCTCATTAGCAGGATCACAGCTTTGTATGTGTCTCTGTGTGAAAGGCTAATGAAGGACGGCTCTGCGTGGTGATGTGGCTCGCGGCACCACGCCGTCGCACTTTTGTTAATTTGACTGCCATGGGAAAAATCAAGATGCACAGAAGGATGGACGCAATACCATGAACACCTGTGTGGTGGTGCGTGTCAAAATAAAACATAACATTGCAGTTCCTTTAAAATTCAGGTGACTGTAGTGAGGGGTTGATTCAGGTGTGTCGCATTTTTAAGACATCTAGCTCCCTGTTTTACCCTGAGCTGTTTTATTTCCACCAAAGTGGCAGCAGCACATTTTGCAGACTGCACTTGAACTGGTAACCTCGTGTGAATTCGCTGAATAAAGCAGAAATTTGTCAGAAAAAGGTTTACCGATGCCCAAACATTGGGGGCAACTTCACCCGAGGGGGAATTAAAAAAAAAAAATCCTAATGTGAAATGATGAATTAGAAAATGTGTATTTGATTGATAAAATTAGTGTAATGAATGTCACAATGGGCCTAAAGAAATTAAAGAGGATATCAACATAAAAGGACAAAATCATTTTCCATGAAGGAGCTGGTCAGCAAGGTCACTTTTAGTTCGGTAGCAGAGTCTGCTTTTGTCTGGCACTTCTGATGTTTGGAAATTTAAACGTTTCACTAAACAGTTGAATATATCAGCAGATTAATAGTTTTCCCTTTCAGTATTTTAATGACACTCATCAGCTACCATTGGTACCTGATGTAGTTTGCTCATCGTTCTGCTGTTGTTTGGATTTCTTCATGTGTTAATTAGTTTTTCCCCGTGCCTTTCACAAACTTTTAATGCTCCCGCACTTGTCTGTGAAAGTTCTCAGTCATCCTGCTCACGGTACGGACATGTAGAGTTTCTTTTTTGAGAAGACCTTTCATACTCTTGTACTTGTTGAACCTATTTTGAAAGATGTATTTTTTTAAACTGACCCTCAAATATAGCTTCAGTCTTCCATTTCCTGCAAAGCGCGCAATCAACCAACCTCTACTGATTGCTCTCACGATGAAATTTAGATTCTTCTCTTCCAGACTAGTGCACCTGTTTCCCAAATAACATGGCTATCTTCTGTTAATGTCGGACTGGTGTGGGGAAACTCTGAGAGTCCTGTTAATGTCATGGCTCGTGCAGGAAAACGCGGAGTGTCTCTGCTAGACAGGGCGGAACTGTCTGACCTTTCCTTGCCACCTGGTCTCCCCTAGCCGCGGCGTTTCGAGTAGCCAGCGGGCATTGATTCGGGATGTGTTCTCCCTCGCCCCCTCTCTCTGTACTCCAATTTCAGCTCCTACAATCTCATACAGATAGGTCAATCAATTTGCCCTGCGGTGCTCCTATTCATGGCGGCTTGAAGTCACAAGTCAGCTGGCTTGTCATTTTTTCCCTCGCAGAGCTGATATCTCTTTTTCCAGTTTATTGTCGTCTCTGTGTCCAATGTGTCTTCTGGCTGAAAACACCTTTTGTCTTTGCTTGTTTTCACCCTGTGCCAGTTTGGCCCTGGATGCAGGAAAAATAGCCAATGATGAACCAGAGATCTCAATGCGCTGTATTGTTATGTTGATTGCTTTTTTTTTTTGTTGTTGGTTTGTTTTCTCTCGTGTTGCACACGTTCACACGTCACCATGTTCTCGCCCAAGTTAAATCTTCATTATATTCATTTAAAGCATTTGTCTTTACCTCAAACAAGAGGCCTATAGCTGTAAGGGCAGCTAAATGGATTTATAACGTTCTCAAAGCCCCCTTTTTTCCCCCTCTATATTTTCTTCATACTGTAGCATTTTTATTTCGAGGTTCCCAGGAATCGCTACCCGTTGTGCTATTGTAATGCTAAATTCTCTTCCAGCATGCAGTTGGCAGTCCCTCACAGCAGAAAGGCCAAATCTCTGAGGGAACCTTCTTTTTGCCCAGTTCAGCGTCTCTGTTAAATTGTGATAGCGTGCACACACTGTAAGCACTACAGTGCCACAGCGCGATGCGACCGTGGGAAAATGGCTTGTGAGTCTTACAGTGTCTTGTTGTAGCTTCCTGCTTGACCAGGTTGTGAATTATAAATGTTGCGTAATGCTCGTGCACTGGTGACATCAAAACTTTTTTTTTCTTGCGAATATATTTTGATCAGTATGAAAAATTGTGCAAAAAGTAGTCCATGTCGCCATTTGAGCTCTAACACACTGCTACGTTCAGCAAACATTTTAGCAAGCATCCGTGGTATCATTACGGGTACCACAAACAAATGCAAAGAGGCACATCTCCGCGCCCTTGCCTTGTGTTAGCCTGGCACACTGCGGGCACCTCCCTGGCAGAGGTTAAGCTGTTTATACCACGCGGAGATGCGGCTTTCCTCTCGCTCTGCAGTTCTGCACTTGCCCTAATGCCTGCCCCATGCTTGCCCTGTGCGAGGCTGGCACATGTCGGCCTCTTCTTGGCAGAGGTTGCGCGATAACTCCTTCCCCCCGGGGCTCTTGCTTGGCGTGAGGTTGGAGCGGGCTACGCCGACACGTCTCGCCGTCGGTACCTCTCTGGCAGCCACCGAGCGGTTCAGCCCCAGCGTGCTTTGTCTCGGGCAAATCTCTGCGTTGCCCTGCGGTTGCTTAGCGCCGTGATATCTGCTTGGGAACTGCTGAGCTGCACAGGGTTGGGAACTCTGAAGAATTAGATGTTTTGTTCATGTCTTCGAAGATGCAACTTAACCTGGTTGGCTAAGTTGCTTTTTGAGTCACTGACCTGGTCCGTGGGGCCTTGGACCCTACTGGTAAGTTCACTACAAATGAGCATTTCTTGGCTGGACATCAACAGCCTCCTCTATCCTTTGCATGGAAGGCAAAAGACTGAGTGTCAGGGTGCCCCTTCATACTAGATAGTGCGCTGCAGGTTAGAGGATTTGGCAGCTATTTTTCTGGGATTCTGTGACTTTGCAATATTCTGTCTGAGGCATTGTCCGTGCCCTCAGGGTCAGTGTGCAGAGAGCAGTTACCTCCAGCTTTCCCGAATTCTCTCTTGTTTGTTTCTTCTCCTTCCGCCTCAATCTTCGCGGCACAGTGTTCCTTGTTCCTCTGTGCTCCTGGCCTCCTTTCCGTGTCTGTTTTCCTCTACCGTCCTTGTTTTCCTTACCTCTTTTCCGCTCCTCTGTCCCCTCTCTTCTGTCTCTTTCTCCCTTGATTTCTCTCTCTCCTCCTCTGTTGTTCATCTGTTGCCCTGTTTATTCACTCCCACTCTCTTCCCTGCTGTCATTTCTGTCTTTTTGTCTTTTTTGTGCTTTCTGATCCTCTTTTATCTGAGCTGTCTAAATGGTGGGCTGACAGAGACACAGGGACACATGGGGGCACGCAGTCATTCAGAAGACACGCGCGCGCACACTCATTCACGCAGGCAAGCTTTGAAAAAGGGGCGCATAGAAGATTCACAACTATATACGCCCCCATGCACACTGTCATACTGTGTGGCTTTACCAGGAAGAGGACTGTTTTGGAGATGAGTCACTCTATACAGCGTTTATTTCCCTCACCCTGTCGCGAAACAACAGCCTTCAGAAGCCAAAACCATGGCAACAGCCTCTGCAACCCTGACTATGGGATCTCGGCCACATGACGTCACTTTTAGAGCCACACATAGACAGACGGATGCTTACTGACACAGACCATGGACGCATACACACACGCCCACGCCATGGCAACTGTGTTTCTGCCCCATAGCCATGCACTCAGATCACTTCTGAACCTCTTTAAAATCCCATGGAGTCCACTTGTATCTGCTCTCATCTTTGTTTCAAAAATCCCATTTTGCGTGTCGCGTGTACGCCTTTCAGAGGAGAAAATCGGCCTGCGCATCAGATACTGTGTTAACTGTTGATGAAGCACTGGATAAATCGACTGAGGGGCTTCAATCCAGGCGACGGGGTCCCCTCAGAGACTGGAGCGAAAACATTACAGGAGCAGATAAGATGATTTTTAGGGTGTTAAGCCTGACTAGTTCTGGTGTTTAATTTATCTCAGTTGCACATGCACATAATGTACACACACACTGCTACAATACAGGTGTTCACTAGCTGCACAACAATTTAGAAAGTGTGAATAAGCTTGTTTATATATTTATTTAGCTACTGAATTTATCTTTATTTTGATTTAGTGTTTGCTTGATTTCCCATCACTAGATTAGTCAGCCGTCAGAGAATTACTCTTAGACTATCTAATCTGAATAGTTACACTGCTGAATCCAATTTTCTGCCGTTTTTCTCCGACAGATCCTTCTGGGTTTGAGGCTGTTGCTGAGACACATCACATGAGTCGATGAGAAAAAAAACAACAAAAAAATCAGATTCATCGATAATTATTACCAGGCACTAGAACATTGTGGACATTTGTAGCTTTCTTAAACACTGTCGATAGGACACCTGTTATTGACCGGCCCGCATTACCGCCTGACACATGGCCGCTCTATTACCTGCATACTGATTACACCGTTATTAGTTTCAGCGGAAACTGCTTGCTCTGTGATTGTTAAATCTCTGGGAGGAAACATTCACTTCTTTTTACCTGGTAGTGACAAAAGAAATCTGGGCATTTGTTCTTTCTACTGAATCGGTTGTGTTACATCAGAGCACATCTCCATGGAGAATCAATTGGCAAGGGTAATTGGAAGAACGCTCAGAGGGTTTTCTGAGCATTAAGGTAAAGAGCAGGTATTGCAATGGGTGTCTAGCCACGGAAGGGAAATGCTCTTCCAAAAATAATAATAATAATAATAATAATAAAATATATATATATGTCTATGTTTATTTATTATTCTTTATTTATATAAAATTCTGTCATTCTTCATTCTTCTTCATGTCTACTCTGGAGGCCACAGTAAAATGGCTGGCCCAATATCCACCGCAGATGCATGTTTATGCGTTTAGGCATAGTTACTCGTACATGTATGACAATGCATTCATTGAAAGGTTTGGTGTTAGCTCTGTTGGAACATTTAAAAACACAATGACGCTGCAGATGTGTGGTGAAAGTTGACTGCGTCTATATTTAGCATGTAGTGGATGACAACAAATTACTTTTTCCATTTTTGCAATCTGGTCAGTGTCACATGTTGTAGTAAAGCAAATGGTAGTTAAAGCTGTAGTTCTGGAGTAACATTTTGATGTCACACTTAATGGCTAACTCCCTTTACAAGGGTTTGATGAAAAAAAAAAACATTATAATAATTAAATAGCATGAATACTGCAAGTATTTGCATTGCCTTGCACTGACAGACTTGTGTACTCCTGTACAATGGACTGTTGAACCCGAAAAGTCAAACAAATTACATCTCAGATCGAAGCATCGATGCTCTTGTCGTATTTGCATATAGCTTTGTTCTGTTCCGTATTGTGTTTATAGAAGTGTTCCCACGCAAGCAACTGGATTTTTATCCCTTTATGAGATCCTCTATGCATTCATGAATAGTTGTACTGTTGAAATTGTGCAGATTTTTGCTATCATTTATAACTGAGTTACTTTAGTTTATGCTGTTAGCTTTTAGCAGCTAGCTACTAGCTGCTAGCTTGTTGGGATCCTGTGATCTGTGTGTGTGAACATACAGGCAAGTCAAGGCAGCTCTCAAGCACTAAGGGTAGCTCATGCTAAAGTTACGGGCATGATTAAGCTTGAGCTCGTAAGAAAGTTATAATAATGATTAGTAAGTTCATTTCATTTCATTCATCATCATTTCCCTCCAAGAGCTGCAGAAACAGAAGTCAAGTCCTCTGTAATATTTCTGAAAGTATGAGGTAGGTATAAAGGCATGCAGAGGAGCTTACATTCTTTGCTCAGTGTTTGAATGATGCTACAAATAGATTTTCTGTACACATTCATTTTAGTGGACCGAACCTAAACAACTTAAATTGACATCCCTTGGAAGTTTTTACATTCGATAGCTCCACTGTTCATTGACAAAAAAACTGAGTTGTGTTTTCATACAAGCCCATTCTGTCAAGGGTTTCAAAGGCGTGTGCTTTGCAGCAGAAGGGAAAAACAGGATAAAGAAATCATAGTGAGTGGGCAACACAGATGAGATGGCGGGGCTCTGAAGTAAGGAGACAGATGATTGCTCTCACTGGGTTCTGACCTCATGCATTGGTAAACAGGCGTAGCGTAGGTTCTCCATAACACACAGACAAAGCGGCACACGTGCACTCGCCGTTACGCGCTACCTCGCTTTGTGGCTTTCCCACTAGATACATACACACATATAAACATGCACACACGTGCACACACAAAGAACCATTTGAATACACCTGCCTAATGTGTTTGCATTTCATTTCTTGCGGGGGCCATTTGGAAATTAGAGTCCTCTCGCTGTTGGCTGAAGTGGTCAACGAAGAGAAGTGTTGGCTTACAGGTCTGACACACGTATTCATGCGTCTTGACAGTGGCACTGGGACACACATTTTTACACGCACACACACACACACTGCATAAAACAGATGAGGCTTGAGAGGTTGTGGTGGACCAAAGGGTGATGGTGAAGCATTACTCTGTTAAACAACAACTATTATTTTCTTTCTGGGGCTTCTTGGATGATTTATATTCAAGGTCTTGAGGCAACTCGTGCAACTTAGTTAGTCTGAATACCAGTTGTTTCTGGTCTATTAAACTTGAAAAAGCAGGATTTTACTACACGCAAACGCCATTACATATTCCACGCACTCTACTCGTCTGACTCTCTGACTTCAGTGTCTGTCTGACAGTCACGCCGTATCTCTCTGTCTGTCTCCATCACATCCCCTCTCTGTCTTAATCTGCCTCTCTCCAGTGTAGTCCTTCCTCTGCTGCAGGAGTGACAGTTGTCAGGTTAGATGATGATGTTGTTAATGCTGGGTTAAAATAGTCCACCAGCTAAAAGCCCCCGAAGCTAAATATTGATGTACTTCACTCAAAAGTGACAGTATTTATGCTGATCGGATACAGTGTTGATGTCATATAGAAATATAAGTACGTGACTATTCATTGACACGTACAAGTGAGAAACTTTGCGATGGAACATAAAGATGATAAGATGAGATGAGAATTAATTGATTCACTAGGTGAGCATGTTTTGCTTGAAATAAAGAGTTGACAATATCACAACATTAAAACCACGGACAGGAGAAATAAATAACACAGACCCTCTTGTGATACAACGTTCTGCAACTTTTGGACCTGGCATTCTTGTGGATGCTACTTAGACATGTACCATCCACCTAGACCAGACCAGACAGCCCCACCCCATAGCAGTGACACTCCTTGATGGCAGAAGCCATCCTCAGCAGGACCCCCACTAACCCTAACCCATGTCCATCCTCTGATGAATCACAACTGTTTTGGAGGCACAAGGGAGACCTACACAATATTTGGAAGGTGGTTTTAATGTTGTGGGGCATTTTATCACTCCATGAGTTAGTCTCATAGTTAAATCACCACACTGTGGTTCGATTCTTGTTATTTGTCTGTATGGGGATATTGCTTCATCTCCTGGGGGCCTTACTGTTAAAAGTTTCACTGGATTTCTAGTATGTAGGATTTTGTGTAGATGTACACGGTGTGTTCCCATCTTCTCTACGTCATATCTGTTTTGTATTGCAAACATGACTCTGTTTAATGCTCAAGGAATGAGTCATTGCGCATATGAGAGACAAAAAGAAAACAAAGTGAGACCGGGCTTCAGTTGTATATTGAATCTTTATTTAACATACCTTGACACCTCCCCAAATGGATTTATTTAGTGTAATGACAACGTCAAGAGATGTGAGCGCGCGTGGGGGAGGGTGTTAATAATGAAAAAGGCCGACCTAATAGGACTGACAGAAATGAGTTGCCATCCTCTGTCAGGTGCCGAGATAATTATAAGGTAGCAGGTGGAACTAAGCACTTTCACATTGGGCCCACGGAAACGTCCTTGAGGAAGACACTCAATTTCTGCAGGCACCAGAGACAGGCCTCGTTTGGTAGTTTACCGTATGCCTTGATCTCACTATCAAGAGAAAAAAACACCAAGGGATCCTCCAGATTGCAAACCTTTAAGTATATTGTTATTACAACGGGCGTATTTGGCTTGCGCTTGGAGAATGTACACTCAGGACGCTTTACGTGCAGCATCTCTCTCGGAGTCAATTCCCACAATGTATTTCAGATCTGGTTATTACCTCCCTTTATTTGACTACTAGTGTTGTTTAATGAGACTGTTTCTTATTCTGAGGCTACAGTAAACAGTTTACGCCCATATGCATAGCCAAAAAAAAACAACAAAAAAAACAAAAAAAACAACACACTTTTGAGAATTATCAAGCTTGAAGCGTTTTCTTTTTTTCTGCTAGAGAGAACAGGGACATTTTCCACCAGCAGTTCTCTTTGCTCTTTTAGTGTTCATTAAAACAGTACATTAACCAGCAACTGGTACTTTACCTTTAATACCACTAGCCTGACTTGTAATTACCAGGAAGTGTCCAGATTTTCACTGTTGAAAAGGTTGAGGGTAAGTGACGGGTATAATGTGAAGCCAAACTATTGCAATTAAGTGCTGCTTTGTGTCTCGCTGACTGGTTGTAAGATGACACATAACAGATTTTTCTCTAAATTACTAGCATGTTCCAGTTATTTTTCTACATAAAGGTTTGTAAGGCAGCTTTTTTGTACAAAACTGCAAATCACACTTAAAGAGTCATGTTTGCTTTTGTTTCCTCATGTAGTCATAAAGTGGAACTTTCCTTAAAACACATTTAGGCAGCAGTTAGTTACATATTTTTAGCAGTTTGTCCCACATTTCTGTAAAAAGGATGTCTCTTACTGTATGTCAAAGCTACACTTCAATGAATGTGCTTTTTAAAGAGGTCAGGTAGCATCGCCAACTGAGTCTACAATGGCTCCCCATATCCCGCAAAAACTTTTTAACATTGCAGGGATGAATACCACGGAGTCAACCTTCAGCACGCTCGCTCCCTTGCCGTCTTCACCGAGCTGCAGCATTTATCTCTTCGACAGCCAGAAAGGGCTGTCCCTTTTAATGATTTTTTTCCACCACTGTCTGATACCCCATAAGAGGATGAGGCTTCTTGTGAACCAAAGTCACAAAGCTCAAATGAAAGAGTCAGTTAAAAATCTGTTACCTTTGACAGAGTATTCTAACAGGTGAACGTGCATAGTTTTGGACGATATACTCTTTATGGATTGTCCTGAAATGGTGTAATGTGACCTTGATGATTTGCAGACCACCGTGCAAGTGTTTCATGTTTTCCTAATTTTATAAAACATTGGATTCTAATGGCAATTCACATTTGACATATCACTGTGACTAATATAATGTGCAACACATACAAAAGTTTATATTCTGATTTCAGTGTTTTTCTTCTGTAGTGTTTTGAGTATACATTCAGAAACCTGCAGAGCTCAACAGTGCAAAGTCTGCATGACTCCACTCTTACTCTACCGTGATGTGTTACTGTTACTGATGATAATAATCGGTTTGGGCACATGCAGAATTTCTCTCTCGTTTTTCTCCAATTTATTCCGTGTATTATGTGACATGAATGTGACTGAATCATCCACAGCTATAATTTCATTAACCTAGCCAGTTTATCACGCTGCTGCAGGCATGGTATGGCACATTCTTTGTATTGTTATAGGACATGTATACAGTTAACATGAAATACATTTGATCTGGAATCAAAGATTTTTTTTGAGCTAATTAATAAGTAAAAATAGACTGCGTAGAAAAAAAATGACCTAATAATATTTAAAATGTTCCCTTGCACTTGGATTTATGCATAAATACATATATAAATACATGTGCAATGATCCCTTGAACATTAGAGAGCTTTTTAAGAGCAAAGAGATTTTATGATGCAGTCCCATGTTTTGGTCTTGGCGTGTTGCTATCCCAACTATTATAAACTTTTTATACAGCATATGCCACATAGAATAAGATCTTGAGTCAGTCAGTCAGTCCGTCTTTAAATTACCGTAATAACACAAATATTGGATTTAGTGACAAATAGAGTCAACCATATTTCATCTGTATGAATTCTAAACAAAATGCTTTTGAGACGTAACATTTTACAGGTCAAATGTATGTAAGATTAAATAAAGTATCAGTGAATTAATTTAATGAATTGTAAACAGTTGACTTCTAACTTTGCTAGCTAGCACTAGCTAACTTTGCTAGCAAACGCTTATAAAGTCGAGCTAGTTACTTCCTGCAGGTTTTGACCAACTCCCTTTAAATGATGTAAATCTCCATGGTCTTAAAATTTAAGGGCACAAATACTGAGTTTTAAAATGTGACCGTAATGTGAATATTTATTATGAAACAACACAAAAGCTATGTGAGTCGTCCATGCTGTTTTCTCCATCGGGTAAAAGGCCGGTCTTGGAGTCTCGGTGCACGCGGCTTTGTGGAAAGGGACTCTAGACTCTGGTGGGCCACCGTAGTGTTAACATTGTATGTGAAACACTACAATGTGTTTTTTGTTCTCATCCCACATTCTAGAGTAGTCCTTCACGTTTAACCTAAAGTCAGAATATGCTTTGGGCAGATAGAGTCATATAATATTTATGGTTTGAGGGGAAAGTCCACCATTTCAACAAAATAACTGAGGTATTTCAAAATGAGGTCAGTCTCTCCAAAGTCAGCTGTGTAAGTAAATTTGTGTCACATCCCCAGTTACCTGCTCCCTTTATATATATATACATACACACTTTTGTCCCCCTTTTTTTTAAACTGGTCTATCAGTGAAGAGGTGAGCTACTTGTTTATCTTTGAACAAAAAGTATTTTTTTGACACCAGAGCAAGCATCCTTAGCGCGACTGTTTCAAAATGGGGCTGAGCAACGCAACAAGGACAACGCTGTCCCCAAGGCTTAGTGACAAACCTAAGGAATGTAAAAGACAAGTTCATTTGAATGATAATTAATGTTTTAAATGGAGTAAAACAAGCAAACCGCTTCAGAGCAGCTCACTCACAACATGTCAGTGTCTTTCCCACCCTCCTTCCCCCTGCAGACTTTTTTCCCCTTCCACTTTTGAATGCAAACATAAAATAAATGTGGGGAGAAAGGCAGACCTCGGCTTATTGTTAGTCTCTCGTTCTCTCTCTAACAATCACTGTCATTCTTTTTCTTGCTTTGCTCCCTTTTCCTCTGTCGTCTTTCCCCGCTCCCGTTTATGACAGGTCCCCCTGGTGTCCTTCAGTCATGACTTACGGTTAAAAGGCAATTACCCAGTTACACTGGAGGAGTCTGAATCAATACATGCACACGCACGCTCACACACATGCCGACTGACTTTATAGATCTCCCGGGAACACAAGAGTATCATTAAATAGTTACTCTCTTCTCCGGCTTGTGACAATCGCGTAGACTTAGATTCTGTTCGTATGTGCACACGGTTTTGTCTGGCAGGATGCTGATCACTTCAATGGGACTGCCAAGTTGAATTCGTGACTGGGGGTTCTCAGTCATTTTTCTTTCCTGCAGAGACACTGGGGCAGACAGGAAGAAGAGGGGGGGAAAAAGTTTGAACAGTATTTCCTCTTTTCATGGCATCACCAGGAAACTTCCTGAGGCTTTCTTCTCTCTGGATAGGCTGTATGCGTGAGTGTGTGCCGCACTGGTGTGCCGCCTGTGGTTTTCCTCCTTTGTTTTACATCGTGGGACATCCTCAGTGAATGGCCCCTGTGTATCCACTGCAAAATAATGGTGAGGCAGATCCAAATCGCTGTCATAAAGAAAAAAAGAGAAACTGTCAGCAGTATAAACTTTTTAAAAAAAGTCCTTGTGCATGATTTTTTTGTGGTATAGAATTATAACCACAAGTATATAAGTATACACAAGTAGTATACACCGATAAGCCACATCATTAAAACCACCGATGGCTGAAGTGAATAAAGCTGACAATCTTGTAACAATAAAATAAAATTTCTGAACCTGGCATTCAGGTGGATGTTACTCGGACATGTACCACCCACCTAGACTGAACAAGGCCCCCCTACCCCAATGCATAGCAATGACACCCATTGATGGCAGCAGCCGTCACCAGCAGGATGCACCCTGACAAACACAGAATAACAGTTTAGGAACAAGTCAAAAAAACATGAAGAACAGCACAAAGTGTTGACCTGACCTCCAAATTCAGTAGATCCCAAACTGATCAAGTATCTGTGGAATACACTGGAAAAAGTCTGATCCACCAAGGCCCCTCCTCTCAACCCATAGGACCCAAAGGCCCTCACTTACATCGTTCTGTTGGCAGACACCACAGGACACCCTCAGAAGGCACAAAGGGAGACCTACACAATATTATGGAGGTGATCATATTGTTACGCCTGATTGGTGTATATACAGTATACATGTGTGGATTAAGAAAAGGAGTATAGTAAAGTGGACTAATACCAGCAGCATCGAGGAATACTGAATATGGCACTGACAGTGGTTAATAAGGGGTTGTTGATTTGGATGGCTGACTTTAGCGCTCTCTAATATGGAAGCTGGGAGACTGAACTACCGCCATAGCCCAGTGCATATGTCACTGTTTTACTGTAAAAGATGGTTAATACATTTGATTAAAGAAATAGCCATGTAATTTCTACTAAGTAGTAAAAATTAATGGGGCAGTCAATTCCCGGTTATATATTGTTATGAGTATAGTGAATCTGCCCCACTTGAAATAAGGCCTGCCATTGTTAAAGACCCTCTTTACGTTCAAGGAAGGAGTTTTTTCCATTGATAGCTGCGTGAATGATGATACTGTTTCAAAAAATAACATCACACATAAGAATACAAGATCTGGCATGAGATGCTTTTTAAGATTGCTTTTTAAGATTTCAAAAGTCATCTTTACTGTCCTTGGTTGTGAAGTATGGATTAATGTGTGAGCAAATAATATCATACCCATGTAGAATTTTTTTTTTTTTTTTTGCATCATTGACACATTTGACCAAACTAGCCTATGATTATTAGTTTAATTGTATACAGGAAAACAAAAACTATACACACTGAACAATATTGAGGCACCTTCTCAAATGTACCAGTTATTTTGTATTGGAGACTGTGCGAATGGCAGGTCACGTTAAAAGGAGTTGGTTTCCTCTCTGAGATGTTGCAGCTCTCTTGCAGCTCAACGTAGTGTGGCTGCTCCTTCTGGTTCTGGGACTACCTGTAACGTTTCGAACAGATCCACTGTGAAATAAACCTTTTGCAGTATCGGTTGTCATATTTTGTACACCTAGTGTTGACAAACCAAGCACTGAGCTCACTCACAACACACTGCATTTACCCTGACTACTTCATGATGGCCAGGCAAATATTTTTAATGTGAAGCAGCAGCAGTAGAGAATCATCTGATGGTGATATATCATTTTGCATTCCTTATAAACAGAATCCAGATGACTGTTTATAGGGATGTCTTTAGTAGTAACACCAATTTTTCTGCAATGTCATCACAGATACCCAGTTTGTAATAATAGAAATATGTACAAATATTGCAGTATATACATCAGTGAGACAGTAGTAACCTTTCATTTTAATAGACATTTATTTCAATGGAAATTTCATCTTTGTATACACATACAAAGAAGAAATTGCATTCATATGGCTCATTAAACCTTGCTTCCATGGTGACATACTGGTGTCACTAAGCCTGTTTCTGTCTCTGTTTCTTACACAGAGTACGTGGTGTTGGAGGCTGAATATGCCCACAGAAAGACACACAGTTCATGCAGTACATGCTGCACATCCAAATACAAACCCAAAAGTCTCTAATGAATCTGTTTGATTAGCGTTCTGAGACCAAATCACTTGTTAAGAAGAAAATAACTTGAACACATACACACATACCCACACCAACTATGCTCATCCTCCTTATTCCAGAGAGTTGATTAAGCAGGGATTATTGCGTTGCGCAGTAACCATAGCAATTCAGATTGGGGTCATTTGGGTCAGTCTGTGAAAACAATAGATTTGCTTCACTGCTTCATAGACATGTCCTACGGCCAGATTTGTGTGAACGTACTCTGATTTGTCCGTGTTAATATACGTATGGTTTCCTTTTTATATGACC
The DNA here is from genome assembly GCA_005024645.1 of Planiliza haematocheilus. Classification (NCBI taxonomy): domain Eukaryota; kingdom Metazoa; phylum Chordata; class Actinopteri; order Mugiliformes; family Mugilidae; genus Planiliza; species Planiliza haematocheilus. The sequence continues at coordinate 2,260,372 of SRSE01001388.1, read as the reverse complement.
ATGTGCATCTATTCGTAATGAATGGCATGTTAAAGTGATTTATTACAGTCTTAATGAGGAGGTGCCTGAGCATTTAAAAAGCATTTCGGATTCCAAATCTTTTGTACATTGTCCTTATCATGGCCGCAACATGAAAATAGTAGATAACTGTCTTATTTACAGTCTTACTACAAGGATAAACAATTCAGGGTCAAACAAATATTACTATTTGAGTGGACTATTTAAAGTGTCTCACAGCATCCCTTAAATTATATTATTTCTCAAGAGGAATCCCACAGTGTGTATCACCTATCAAAATATTCAATTCACATTTGTCTCTAGACAACAGACTCATCAGCATGGGTGGCAAGCAGAACGGGACCCAGAATATGGCCTTGTGGCACGCCCTTAGTAACCAGATAATAGTGTGACTGATCAAACTATTATTATAAGTGAGAATGGGTCTGCATATTTTGAGATGCATTGCCATTCCAAGCTTCACTCATCTCGTCACACATGACATAAGTATGTTTGTGTAATTACATTTCCCATGACAATAGAGTAAAAGGAGAACCTTTATCTGTTTCTCCCTCTCTGTTTTGATCACGCCATTTGATCCCTGTATAACTCCTATGGGTACCAGGCTTAGCTCTGGATATGAGAACCAGTTTTCCCAACATGATTAATGGATGGTAAACTGTATCTCCACAGCCACAGACTTGATTTGCATGTTCAAAAACTAAAGTAAGCAACGGAAGTGGAGCAGAGGATCTAATCAAAGGTCTTCCAGTTTCTTAATACTGGCCTCTGCACCAAAGTCAAGCAAAGTGGGAAAAGAATTGATAGAACAATTCAAAACACTATAACTAACAATGACAAGAAAAGTATGGCAAATAGTGAGTTGGGAGAGATTCACTGGGGGGAAAAAAAGCATGAATGTTTTCATCAAATGTGAGGATTGCTAAATTGTATGGATAAACGGTTGTTTGAAAAAAATACATCCACTTCAAGGCCTGTGCCTTCTTTTAAAAGCAAATATTAACACATACAACCAAAAAATGGACAGTCAAGTCTGGGATTTGATGTGTGAAGAGTAGTTCAACCAGCAGAACCATGTAAGATGAAACAAAACTCTGGATTACATTGAGTATCACTTACACTGAAGGACATGTAAGGATTACTCTAATTCAACACTTCAGAGATCTTTCCAACTGGGGATTTGCCAGCCATTTACCTTATGAACACTGTTTGTGAAAGAAGCGTCTTTTCTATCAGGACACCCGATGCTTATGAGTTTGTGTAATGTACGTACAGTTGATCTCTAAATTAGATGTATTAATTGCTGAAAATAAATATTGCAGCTTTTGTTGTATTTCATTTCAATGCCTGCAGTTCTGTGGGGATTGGTCATTGTTGGCATAAACAAACATAGTCTTAAAATATAGATTATTTGCATTTCAACAATGGATAGCTTTGTCATGACAAATATACCAAATTGAAACAGTACCAGAAAGGTAGACAAGTGCTTGAATAGACTTTAAACATACAGTACAATGTATACAATTAAGGTTTAGTTTTGGTTGCAGGCAACTGATTTATGTATGCTGACATTGTTTAGTCATAGTAAGCACTTTCTTTGGTTTATTTTCTTGTGTTAGGAAAAATTGAACATTCAATCAGACAATTTGTCTTTGACATTTACTGAAATGTGACTTTATAATAGTTTCTTGGATAACAACAACATCTACCTAGTGTGTGTATGTGTGTGTTATTAGTCTGACATTTAGCATTAAATGGGGAAAAACACCTCTAAATCTTAGTGATTAGAGAACAGTGAGAGGTTCTAATTAACAAAGTATTCCTGCTCATCTGTAAACCTTCTAGTGGCTTTGGACCAGAATACATCTGCCTTACCTCGTGAACCCTCTCTTGTTTAAGGTCACCAGGTCGAGTGTCGCCAACTGTTCCCAGAGTGCAAACCAAAACCAGAGAAGCAGCATTAAGTCACCGTTCACCGCATAACCAGAGCAACGTTCCAGATGATATTAGATATTACTTGCTTTGACATTGACCACCTTCTAAATCCTGGTTAAAAATGCATCCTCTGTGCTGCGCCTGACAGAACCTCAACTACTCACCATGAACCCACTTATCATCTTTCCTCTATCCATGACTCTGCTCTTAACTTTTTAATCTCCCGTAAAAGCTTTCTATTCTTTAAATATGTATTTTAATGTTTTCATGCTGTTGCCATTTTATGCTGTTCTGTCTTTTTGATGGTTATATTGCATTATGTAAAGCACTGCTCCCTTGTGTCAGAAGTTTGCCATACAAAAAACAAGAAGTACCGGTTCTTAGTACAGTTTTTGGTTGCTTTGATATTCACTTTACTCAATTTTTCTGGCAACTGGAAATACTGTACACGCTGTGCTCTAAACGTTTCAATCAAATCTATTATTCCACAGTTTTATTGATAAATCGGTGCTGAAGGGCTTCTGAAGCAATGCATATTTCTTTCTTCCCCATTCTTCTCTCTGTATAAATACAAAAATCTGTCAGTCACCAAGTCAGACACTTCCTTTTGCTGTTGAAGTTACATTTAGGTGGCCGGTGTCACCTAAGCGGTCATTCATATTCATGCATTCAGTCAGGAAGTTCTCAGCCCTCCAGTCAGTTAATGTAGAACATCTAAAGGCTGAGCCTCACACTGGGTGCCTAGTGTGAATGCTCTATGAGCAGGGTAATACGATTAGAGTAGACTGTGTGATATTTCAGTTGGTTAGCGCCCTGCAGCCACATGGGAAACATGTTATGAATATGAAATGCTGCTTAAGATCTTTAGACTCTCTGTGTTCTACCGTGCAATTTAATACAACAATTAGGCTGTAATTTAACACCTATGAAATTATATATGAAATTATGATTCAAAATAAACACTGCTAATGGGGTAAAAATCTTTTCATTTGCAACAGTTTCGCACAAAAATGAAGAATATATTTCAACTTGAGGACGACTGAAATATGTGGAATATATTCAAGATGCCTGCCTTTTTAAATGTAACCAGCACGCGCAGCAGATATTTTACACTGGTGTGGTATCTATTGTATTATGCCATGATGGCTTGCAAGCCTGACCAACTTCCTCACCCACAAATTTTTGGTGAAAGTTTGTGTAGAGTTTCTCTGTTGGGAACTGATTGTGCTTCGGCAAAGACCTAAAGCATTAGGGCGGTAGTCAAGTAGTCGTACATATCATTCCAGTGCTGTGTAGTTGAATTTGCTGACAACAAAATGAATCCAACTGTAGGACTGTCCAATTGCCTGCAGAGTTTTGCTTTTTTTTATGTATTGAAATCCAAAATGGTGTGTTACAAGGCTCATATTCTGATTAAAATTAAGTATGGCTAAACCAGGCTAATCCCATGATGCAAATGGTCAATTCCTTTGGTAGACTCAGCTTTATTCAGCCGTGTATGCACACAGGCCTGCAGATCCAATCAGTCTGACTCTGGTTACACCTTGCTCACAGTATACTTGATAGGCTAGGTATTGCATTATTGCATTATGGTATGTGCATAATGCAATATTTTCAGTGAGAACAAATTGTAAATTTGCAAAACAGCACAAGGTGTTGACCTGGCCTCCAAATTCCCTAGATCACAAGCTGATCAAGTGTCTGTGGGATGCACTGGAGGAAGCCTGATCCACAGAGCCCCCCTCCCCTCCTCAACCCATTGGACCCAAAGGCCCCCACACCCTCAGAAGGCCCATGTCCATTATCTGATGAGTCAAAACTGTTTTCGAGGCACAAGAGAGACCTACGCAGTATTAGGAAGGTCATAATGTTATGCCTGATTGGTGTATGTAAGATAAGCACGTACACACATAGCAACATTAACATTGTATTCCTGAATTGTTTCCGTATCCCTTCTGTCTGAGAGTCCCTGACTGACATTTGTTTGTTGTGTGGGCGTGTCTGTATCTAGCATACTTATGTATTCTCCATCCATATCAGTTTGTGAAAGAGGAAATTGTTAATTTGAATAATTTGATTACAGTATTATTATCAGATTCTTATGAATATTCAACGCGGCGCAGCTCTCATGCACACAAATTGACTGTGGCAATTACCAGTTTGAATGATAGATTGTTGCTGGTGATAACAGGAAAAATACTACTTAAGATGAATGTTAACTAGGGCACTACAGGGTTGTCCTTTTTTTTATCTGACCACAAGAGTCGACCACAAGATTTCTAGTTCGGACTCCTCACCACTGACGTCAAAAGCTCTTACAAGAGTTACCTTGTCAATATGGACGAAAGTCACCATTTATTCCAATCGTCTTCTTTTCCACTCTTTCTTCTAGACCCGTTTGTCTCTCTAGCCTTTTCTCTCTCCCGTTCTGCTCTGCCCCCTCCTGCATCAGATTATGAGGACTGACATGAGAGATCAGGTCCCTGAGTAGTTGTTTGGGCCAGCCATGCCCTTTATGACCACCCTCATAAATGTTCCTGGTCTGGAGACGGCAGGTGATCCTTAACAGAGTGAAGTAAGTATGAAATGTGGAAATGCTGTGTTGCAGTGATTTAATGGAAAGGCAATCAGGCAACGGGCCGGTGGAGAGGCAAGAGGCTGGAGGAGTGAATGGTTTTGAGGGACAATGATGTAGAGCCAGAAACACAAAGAGATTGCACAGTTTAGGGGGAAACATTTTGTCTGTGCAAGAGAGAGATGGAGAGGTGGAGAGGTCATTTCTCCTCCTGAGCACATCCATTTCACAGTGTTTTCCTCAACTGTCCCACTGGACATTACTTCTCTTCTCCTTCAAGCGATTATCCCTCCATTTACCATTATATATGTGGCAGAAACCTTCACTTACACACATATTTTCCACTCCCACCACGGCAGGAGACTGCTAGCTTCCCTGGAGAAGCACTGGAGGTAGGGCTAGATTTTCAAGTAGTGCCGACTGCAGATACTGATTTGCCAAAGCTAGTGGCCTTTCACTGATGATGGTGCCAATAACTACTGTAAAAAAAATTAGGCACCTAAAGTCATACAAGGCTGGTGGTCTCTCGTTCAGTTCCTAAGTAAATAAAACACCTTTGTGGCACATGATGGGTTTCCCGGCAGTGTTGAATAGGTTGTTTTTCTTCTTTACTAAAAATAGACAGGAAATGTGGAGAAAGGTCTCCAGATGCCTCGCACTAATCAAACTGAGGATGTTGCCGTTAGATTGAATGTACCTAAATCATTAAATTACTGATTCAACCAGCAAACAGAATGTTGCAGACCACTGGAGCAGGGTATCTTATCAGTAATATATGAACCTGGTCCTAGTGTTCGCTTGTTTCATCACTGAAATAGGCAATTCCTTTGTCCAGCTGACCATAAACCATGTTGGCGATGAAATCTCACTGATCCTTAAAATTATTTTAAAAGCTCCCACAGAGCAGGTTTTGCCACAATGTTATTTTACCAGTTAATGTTAGAATTGGTGTTTGCATTTGAAAAAACAGACAATGGGCTGCCACTACTGTTATTACACTGTGTTTTTTTGTGACTCAAGTGTTGCACATCAGCACAGCACATCAGTTGGTCAGTCAAGAGTCTAACAGTGGAGATATCGCTGTCTCTCTGTCATGATGCAATCATTTTATTTTATTTTATTTTTTTCAATTGGAGTCATGTCACTATTTATACAACACATTCTCAGTCCCAGGGTGTCGAATAAAGTCATTTTCTCAAATCCGCGGACCTCTGAGAGACATGCGGCAGCGATTCTGTGGGTTTGCAGTTGACTCTGATGTTAACCCATCCGCAGTAACATTACACTCAGGATAGCTGGGGCTACAGAGATTCTTGTCAGAATCAGTAAAAAGTCCGTACAGAGAGGCTGGAGGGAAAGTGGAGGCAAAGGGTATCACAGGGCAATCACACAGGAGACTTGGGTTTGTGTCCTGCTTGTTAGGTTACGTTTAGATACCAAAAGTTGTTAGAAGGGAAACTTCTTGTTGCCAGTACACTCGGCTACGGTCTTGTGGTGTCTTATATTTTTATGCATGGGGCGACATTGGATTCCATTGCAAACCTTGAGCATCACAATACTGACACAGAAGTGCACTTTGAGTGTATCTCTGACACACTAGCGGCTTTGACAAAACTGCAATATATGATGCTCTGCGAAAGAGTGGTTGAGGCTTTAAGCAGTAAGAGTGATGATTAACATATGCTGGGCCCATCAGAAGTGATCCCAATAATGTATTTATGCAAGATCAAGTACCCTGTCTCAGTGAGACAGCAATTTCCCCACCTTTCGTTATGATGAAAGGTCTACATAATCTTTCCAAATCACTGACCTTGTCTTCTGGAGGAAATGACTGGACCAGAACAATGGAGTTAAATCACTCCCAATCAGTGTAGACAGTATAATTTTGAGAGGCATCGATGCCTATGGTGCCTTTCTTTAGTCCATACTACCCCTCTGTCATCTTCAGTTAGAGACACATTCAGACATGGGTAAGTTGTGTAGGGAAATTAAATCCTGATATCCAGTCGTTTTAATATATATATATATATATATTAAGGTTGGGAGCATGGAATTGTCCAAAATGTTTTGGTATCCTGAAGCATTCAATGTTCCTTTCACTGGAACTAAGGGGCCAAGCCCAGCTCCTGAAAAACAACCCCATACCATAATTCCTCCTCCACCAAATTTCACAGTTGGCACAATGCAATCTGAAATGTACCGTTCTCCTGGCAACCTCCAAACCCAGACTCGTCCATCAGATTGCCAGATGGAAAAGCGTGATTCATCACTCCAGAGAACGCGTCTCCACTGCTCTAGAGGCCAGTGGCGGCGTGCTTTACACCATTGCATCCGACGCCTTGCATTGCACTTGGTGATGTGTGGCTTGGCTGCAGCTGCTCGGCCATGGAAACCCATTCCATGAAGCTCTCTGCGTACTGTACTTGGGCTAATCTGAAGGTCACATGAAGTTTGTAGCTCTGTAGCAATTGACTGTGCAGAAAGTCGGCGACCTCTTTGCACTATGCGCTTCAGCATCCGCTGACCCCTCTCCGTCTATTTTCATTTTTTTTCAATTTGCAATACCTTTATGGTCACTGCATGGAGTCACTAGGGGTTTACTTAGCTCGCTAGATTTTTGCAGCAGCACATGCATGGGGAGATCTAAGACTGGCCGTCAATCCGCCCTTGTATTGTTAGTCAAAGTAACGTCAAATGTCACAGTGAGGATGTACCTGCACTACCTTCGCAATCGACCTGTTGGGTTCCTCCAGCTATAAAGAACACATTTACTATCCTCTAGTTTTAGTATTAACTTTTGCTGGGATGTCCTGATCATTGGGGAAATAATAGAAGTTCAGCGGGGAAAATTACAGAGCAGTTTAAACATCCCCTACTGCTTGAACTTTTGTCTTTTATTTAGGCTGCAATGAGAAGCGCCAAAGACTAAAAACCAAATGAACGGAACAAAGTAGTAAATCAATGCAATTTAATAGAGGTTCCCTGTGCAGTTAGAGTGCTCAATGCAATATTTGTCCTTAGGACCACGGCTTTGAAAGCTCAAACCTTTTAGACCTTATTGAAGACAAGAGTTTCCACTTCCCCATCAGCAGCAGCGTTCTACTTCCAGATGTAATCATGGCGGTGTGTCGTAAAGACTCCAATAAACCCTAAAGCGCTAACAAGAGTTTTGTATCTGCTGGGAAAAAAAACAAGAAAGGTCACGATAGCTACATCAGTGTGACTCTTCTATACATCACCGCGTAAATCCCGCCCAAACAATTCAATTATACCAACAGCTACCGACAGTCATTGCACAATCAATGGTTTCAATTCAAGTGGCATGGAGAATGTGCTATAATATCCCTTCTCCCAAGTTTATGGAATACATTTTTAATATCATCTCTTCTAACATTGCATTGCACACAATGTGATTGATTATTAAAAAGCGGAGGCATGTTTATGTGCAGGATTTGAATCATGATAATTCTTCTTCTCTAAGAGTATTTCTCTTTGGGAACTTGCGCCGGGTTCAGCTTCTAAATCGTGCCTCGCATGCTATGACCGACCCGCTGTAGCATCCATACATCATGCGTTTCCTAAGCCCCGCAATCCGACCGATTGATTACGGCTGAGTGATCAATCACTTCCAGGTGGCCATTTTTCAAAGACACTGGCGTAGATCAATGCAGACTTGACAGATGAGAGTGCCCGTGCTTAATTTCAAACAGAACTCGGCTCATGATTCGCTCCGATGTGTCTCGATTGTTTAAGGAATAATGTGCTTGGATTTGCTTATTGTTGGCAGCTGGGTGTTTAATGATCATCACTGGGACATAAAACAACCAAACCATTTAACAGTAAAATACGCACAGATTGCAGCTAATTTGTTTTCTCTTCCTCTATGGAAAGGCGGGGTTTCCTCCTATTTGTCACTTTGGATGTTCTGATGAATGGATTTGATCTGCACATTTTAGTGTGCGTGGAGCATCTGTATCTCTTCTTGTCACCGACCTTGGCACTTTGAGTGTCTAAAGTAGAAAGTTAAATGATTTTCAGTCCTATTACTTTGCTATCAACTGCCTCTGTCACCAGTCTACTACACTAACATATTGATAGTACAGACAGGAGTCTTGCCAAAAGAAATAAATAAATAAAAAATGAGAAAAGCCTCTTCATTGATTGTTTTTTAGACATTTGGGACTATTCTACTAAATCCATACAAACAAAAAAGACTGAGAAGGATTTTATTCTATTGTGTTTACTGACTATATGAATGACTGCAGTGAGAGAAATCCGAGTTAGAGAACTGCGGCTACCAAACAGAGCAGTTAGTGTGACATACCGACGGTTATCGCCGTGGCGCCTGGGAAATGATGAGGTAAAGCGACATTAACTACTTGGAAATGACAGGTAGTGTTTTTGTTTTTTTCTTTTTGTATCTGTGGGTCTGTGTCCCTGCTCTTGAATCAAAGCGAGAGAGCGATAGCAGAATTATAGAAAAGAAAAATGTATAAAACAAGTCGGAGCCCTGACATACAAAGCTAAATAAAGGTGTCGGAAACAACTCAAGAGGAAATAAAGACCATCAGTTTCACAGCGAGAGAAAAATGGATTGAAACTGCGAGGAAATAAGTAGAAACAACAAGATGACAGGGGTGCCGGGGATTTATGCAGCCCCTATCTATAGGCAGCTAGAGTACAAGTTCCCAGGAAGTTATCGATTTGAGGCAGACATTGATCTTGACTCCATACCTAAATACCTTCACATTAATGCAAGCGGAGTCAGCTAAGACGTACAGCGCGGGGAGAGATGCCCTTGGAGGAATTATGAACACCGGAGCTGGGAATCCCGCATCTCTTGATTCTTATGTGAGGCCATGGATGTAGTAGCCTACATGAAAATGGTTAAAGCTTATAATTACGACTGGATGTGTTGTGGACCCAAATAAGAGCCCTTGCGCTAAATTGTGCAAATATAATAACCTTGTTGGAAGAATTTTACTTCAGCCTGGAAAATAAAGAAATTGTATCCTTGGATTAAATACTGACTCACGAAGAATTACTTAATTAGATTAAACACGGGAACAATACTGCCTTGAATTTATTATATTATTGTTTTTTAGTCTTCTTGTCTGTAATGCGTTTTGGAAAAATGTAATAGTAATGCTATACAACACAGGCTTCTCTAAACCCTTGACTGCCCTCACTGAGTACTCTTGTTAAGTAAGTCTTTAAAACGGTTCGAACTGGCAGTCGGCGCTTACGTGGTTCCACTTAAGGAGCTGACATTGATAGTGGAAGGGACTGTACTGTAGGGCAGATAAGCTCCCAGACACACTTAGAACAAATAGTGTCGCTTTGGCTTCTTTTGTGTTGTTTTTTCTGTCTTTAGTGAATATACATTATGTCTCTTTGTCTGTGCCTCTATGTTTCTTCGGTGTGCACGAGAGAGAGAGAGAAACTGGAGTAAAGTCCCTTCAGTAAACAGTAAATGATGTGCCCTCGCTTGTGTGCTTATAAATCGTGTGTTTTTTAAGTGCACATAAGGACTGGGTGGACCCATCGCCGCCAAAGAGGAACTCTGTAGCATCATTAGTTCCAAAAAAGAGCAATTTCATGTGATTTCATCATCTCAAGGCAATCCCAACTTGTGTGTGTGCGTGTGTGTGTGTGTGTGTGCGTGCACTGACACACTTCCAGTTTTTAAGAGCACCCATACCACCATTACAGTTTGGAGATGAGAGAGCAACACCGCGTACCAACATGTGTGTGTGTGTGTGAGGGAGACTGTAACAAAGAGAATTTGCAACGCCAGCTTATAACCTTGAGCTCACGGATCTGTCCTTCTTGAAACCCATACTCTTCGGGATGGGGCATCAGTTACGCGGTGATCCCGTCGTTGCGCGGTCACGTGTGGTCAAGTGTGCGAAGATTCATGGGTGCCACGCTAGGTGCCACCGCATCAGCCCTCTACATCCACAAATCCGCGATGCGCACTCACGCACAACCTTATGCACGCGCGCCGCTCAGATCAAACGTACGTAATCGGCGCACGCTAAGCAGTGGTTTAAAAACCGTGAGAGATTCCACGGTGAAAGGTGCTGACTCAGCTTTGTTAGCTAATGCTATTTGTTAAACTCCACACCGCATCCCCAGCTGTAGATTTCCCCAGAGGGATGACTGAAAACAAATGACCGCCAAACTGCAGCACAGTTGAAGTTTAGATGGGATTTTTTTTTTTGTCGCTCTGTTTTTGTATAGCACTTGAAAAGCTCTCCTTCTGAAACGCCTTTCTCTTTTTCATCCCTTGAAAGCTCCTCTGTGATAAAAAAAATGACATCCCCCTCTTAGTCTTCCTTCTGTGTTGTTTTTTTTTTTTGAAATATGATGAAAAACAATTGTTCCATTCTTCAAACGGCCGTACCACGTCAAATAGCTGTTTTCCCTCGGGAAGGTCAACAACTGGCACGTTTTGATGATTACAGTAATTTAATTAAATTGTAAAGTTGCCTTTTCTTGCTGGCTCGTAGAGACTGACGCGTTAAGGTCCTCTCATTCCAATTTGTGGGCGTCGAAATCTTCATTTTCTGCTTCAAGTGTCAGTGTCAGTGAGTTACTCATGTGTTTGCTGGAAATGCAGTGGTTCTGTGTGTTGTCCAGTCAGCCAGTATCACCGTCTTTGCTTTCTCCCGTAGCCTTTGCAAACACAAATGCTGGCATACACACACTCACACACACTTGGTTGTTGTCTCTACGGAACGACTCTCGAAATGCGTTCTTTTTGTGTGCATCCAGGCAAAATTGAGTGCGTTTCATTGAGAGGGGCGAGGTGGAGTCGGAGAAGAGGTTCAAAAATTGAAAGACCTTTGCAGTGAAACAGTCACACACTCCCAGTTAAATAGAGACAGTAACCTGGGGGGTATGTGCTCAGGAATTGAGCATGAAGTGTTTTGAATTCTATGCAGCAATAATGCAGCATGTAATCCACATGAAACACAAAGGGTTTGGACATCAGAAAGAATGGATTGAATCGATTCTATTCCTAACAGTGTCTTGTAATTAAACACATTTATCATTACTTGAGAATCTCCGTCTTACAAGAAGGTCATGCAGAGAAGGATAGCAAGTAAGGTTATAGTTGTTAAAGATGAAAACAGTGTCAACCAAATTCCCTCCCAATGGACGGTCAAGCCTCCATAGCTTTATGGGCCTTTACTAACATTCACGGAACTAGGGTTATAATCCACAGCATACATATTACATGAGTTGAGATGAGGCAAAAAAACAAAAAACAAAACACATACCACACTGTTGATCAACCCGTCACGACCACAGCAGGAAATGAACAATTATCCTTCTTCTTCATCTGTTTGTGTGCCAGCCTGTGTCCGTATCCTCCTGCCTGCCTGTGCATGTCTGATTCCTGTCTGTGTGCAGAATTTCCTCTCCATCACCGAACTATCGAGTGGAACAGGAAATTGACAATTATTATTCTGAATCCTCCTTTAGACTGATTGTCTACAGGGTGCAGGAGGAGATCAATGGTCGCTACCTCTTGAATGCCCTTGTGTCTTTGTGGAGCATGTGTGTGTGTCTGTGTGTTGGTGCGTGTGAGTCATGCAGTGTTGAATGTGGTGTGTCACGATGCAATCAACAGCATTTTTGTGTTTTTATCTTGGTACAAGATTCTTTCTGTTGTGCTCCATAGACACAAATTGTCAGTTTTCTCTATGGCTGTGTATTTAAAATTTATGCTGCTATGAAATTGTAGGTAACCCAATAGGGTAGAGATAACTAAGGTTGTCTGTGAGCGTTCTCAGTCACTCAGGTCATGGTATATCTAAAAAACGCGTTAAAGAAAAGCAACTGCACTTGTAGAACTAAGGTTCTTCGTTGTCTGGATGACCATCTCTGTCAGTCAGGACAAAATAGAAGTGGCTCCAGATATAAAAGAGGAGGTATTGTAGTCTAACAAAGAAAGTAATCAACAGTGAGGCCTAACACTGATTCCCATTAGTGTCCCTTTCAGTACTTTTCTTCTTAGAAAGTACTGAAAAAGAGAAGAGACTGTCGACTATAGACAGTGTTTGTGTAATGACTATGACTGCCAGAAGGGGGAGCCTGACGTTCGGCACAGGCGCTTTAAACAGAGGGACGCTGCTGATATTGCACATGTGTGTTGAAAAAATGATGTTTGTTGCCTAATGTATAAAGATCTGCACCTACTATATTACTGCCTACAAAAAATGCTTGTAACATTTTTGCTCACCTTCTGCTTCTCCTTCTCCCTTCCATGCCTCCCGCCTACGCTGGTCTCGCTCCTCTCGAACAAAGGTAAGACAATCAAGTATGCATGGGTTTGCGTTGCGGAGTTTGTGCGTGTTTGTGAGTCGATAGCACATTGGTTATCAGTTACTCCCTCCAGAGAGAAAGAGAGAGGAGTAAACAAGCTTCTGCAGGCTACCTTTAAGACACAACACAATGAGAAGCTCCACTGGCCTGTATATGACACTAGCTTTCTCTTTGTGCCTTTGCTACCGAAGCTAATGCCATTGACTAGAAGAGAAAAAAAAGTCAGTATAAGATTAACCTGGCAAATGAAACACATGACCCATTACGCATCCAAGTAGCTTCTCGGACTGAAGAAGCTACTCGAAAGAGTGGTGAAACATCTTTTCAAATAAACTTTACAAGTCCAGTTGCCTTTCTTCAAATGCTTTTTTGGATACACAAAGTCATATAGCTATGTTACACAGACATATTAAGCATTTCAGATGGTGGTCACCGTACCATGAACACTTGATAGCACTTAATGTAATCCAGTACAGCAGGCTTGCTGTGTTGAATACAACCTTTGAGAAACATTTGGTGCTCAGTTCTATTGAGCTCCAGTTAAGTAAATGGGACTACACTGAGTCATTCAATGTATTGTACGGTTTCCGTGGTATATTATCTTCTGCGAAGTTTATGGAAAACATAAACTGCTCCACTGCTAGTAGAAACCACAACAGACTTAAATGACACCACAAAGACGTTGTCCATGGCAGTCCCCTGTGTATGTTGCATTGTGTATGGCATCTTTTCATGGTATTGCATCACAGCCCCTTTCACTACACTCACACACTGCAATCTAGCTGGACTTCTTAGTCTGTAAAGTCCAAATGAAAAGCTTGGACTTAGACTTCGACTTATGGAGGCCCAAGTTCTCTTTATGAGAATCACTTGCAGCAGTTTAAGTGCATAAGGGCATTACCTCAGGCTAGTCCATTACCCCTTTAAAAAGGAGTTATCTGTTGCTTTAATAGGGGGACTAGAGACGAGATGAATGGCGCTGATCCCTGATGAGAAATTAGATCAGCCCTACATCAAACAATAGGGCATTTAGTTGGGAAATCATAAGCTGCAAGTTGACATTTCATCATGCTAATGCGCATCTAACAAGAGGGAGCGTTCTTGTTACATGAGCCATTGGCAGATTCGCAGACTAAAAAAAAACAAAAAAAAACATTACGAGACAATATACGCAGCTGCTCGTTTGGCCGAACACGAGACGTCCCCGCGCCGCTCAGACCGCCGTGACTCATACCACAAGACAGAAACAACCTCGCGTGAAACGTGACACCGCCGAAATCAAACATGACTCAGGCGAAATGGAAGCATGACATGGCAAAATGTTTCATGTCAGTTCTGCTCTACGTGATTGGAGTGTTTTGCGACACTGTCACCCGATAAAAGGGCAGCTGTCCTGAAGGAATCTATTTTACCGTGACATTTCTTTATATAAGATTTTCAGGTTTGTTTTGCAGCTCATCTATACCGCTTTTGACTGCCGTCCAAACAAGGAATTTAAAAGTGACATATATTTTTTTGTTTTATTTTTTTGTATACTATGTCAAACCATATTTGCTGTTGCGGCGCGTGGATTGGATCTTGATTCATCGCATTCCCCCAATCCATTTACCTTTTAAATACCATCAAAATCAACATAAAAGTGTGCAAATGAAATCTGCGGCGGTCGATTCCCTCAGAAAAGATCCCGTTTAGCTGGATGTTTTCTCGGCGAAAATGCCTGCAACGTGTGTCGTTTCCCGTGAAATACATTCGCACGGCAACAAAACACACTCATAAGCTTTGTCCATTATTGAGCTATGAGCCGTGATATTTTAAGTGTGCGTGCGCATCTGGAAGGATGCCGTTCGCTTGAGCTAAATGGAAGTATAGTATTTATCCCCAGAGCTAGAGTCACAAATAGCTGTGGAATGGCTGAAAAAAAAAATAGCTTGGGGAACTGTTAAATCTACACTTTGACATCTCTCTCTCTCTCCACGCTACCCATTTGGATGCACGGATGGCAACGCGAACTATGAACCGTTCACACATTCACACGCGCCTCATTATGTCCAATCACAGTCTGAGACCGATCGTCGCACATGTAGCCTTCACTCGCGGCTGACGGACGGAGAAGTCAGATATTGTCAGTCGTTCTGTTTGATTGCCAGCTCCTCTCTTCTCATTTTACACTCGCGTCTTAGATTGCACTTGGCCTCGGCCTGCTGTTCATTGAGCCAGTCGCTCATTCTGTTAGGCGGCCTGGAAGTCGGTGACACCCACAGTCTGCGGCGCTTGGACTTTTTGTGACAATTTTATCACCATTAGGCAAATGAACAGCCAAGCAGACCAGTCTGGGAGGAAGAAGTGTGAAGTTTTCGGGGATTTTTTTTTTTTTTGTAATTCAGCAAACAAAGCTTATTATCCGTGAGAGCAACAGAAATAGACGTCTGCTGCCGGAGGGATTTGGGGTTTTCTGTGAGTTGTTGTCAAATTAGAGTGGTCAAGGAGAAGTGATTGAATAGAAAAAATAAAAATAAAACAAAAGTGTGGATGAAGAGAGAAGAGGAGGAAGGGTGACAAATGAGGTCAGGAGGATGGATGAGGGAAATGAGGTGCTGTAGATGTAGGGAGACGGGCAGGAGCGGAGGATGGGAAGATGTTTAGAGGTCAGCGAATGTATTGCCTGAGCATTATTGTACGAGTTGGGAAGCCTCACACATACACACACTCACGCGCAGCAGCAGAATGCCAGTATGCCCTTAATAATAATCTCTTCATCCATCAGCGGTATTATAACAGATCCATCATGGTCCCCGTGCCGGCCCACAGTGACGCAGCTCCCCACACACATGCATACATATCTGACGGATGAATGAGGATCAGGCATCGCGTACAACTGATACATCCTCACGCGTAACCAGATCAGGAGTTCTTTTTAATCTAACATCGGCAGACGTGTTGCTTCAGAGAAATAAGATAGTCGTGATGCAAGGCAGGAAATCATCTTTTTAGATGGGAGATTATCATTTCTTGGCGACCAACGATATTGTCTCTCAAACCATGAGAAAATTGTTATTCAACTTTTCTTTTTATTTTTTTATTCCTCCCCCTTAAAGTAGGAATTCCTCCCAGGTACTGTAGTTGTGAGAGAACATCTGTCACGGGTTATTCATGGAAAGCGATTTCTGCCTGTAGTTTGACTTTTGCCACATTAGACAATGCTTTAGATTCAGTGTGAAGGCACTATTTTACATCATCTCATCTAATTTACTGTTCATGCTTTTTGTGAAATTTTCCAAATTCTTACTTTTTGGATGCAGTTCCCTGATAAAAACACACTAAGTCCTACCCAATTAGACAGTTGCAAGGTAATATGTAATTCATTTCATTTTGATCAGAAACAGACTTTTCTGCATGGTAATTCAAACGTAAAGATAATCATCACTCTGCCAGTTTTAAAGTGACACAGATCCATTTAACACAGTATTCATTTGTGAATATTTAGTTCCTTAGTCTAAATATCAAGTATATTTAAATTTCAAGTGTTTTCATCCGCGCTTGTAACATTCCAGCGTGATAGACGTTCAGTGCGGACTATGTCAGATATTTTGCCCTCATCAAAGCTTAGCTCGAAGTGACTCATTATGAAGTCTGATTACGGCAATAATTAGGCAGCTGCCAAAACGCTCAATGTTCATCATGTGGTAAACGGGTCTGAAAGATGCGCGCGTGGCAAGTGTGCGCCCGTGCGTGTTCGTGTCCTCTGTTGATTTTGACGGGAGGAGACACACTCAGCTGAGTGCTTTTATCATCAACCAGAGCTGCCCTCAAAGTTTTCTGCCGTTTTCCCTCTGGGTTTACACGTACAACATTTTGCACTAATTAAAGTGATATTTCACTTTGGTGTATCATTTATAGTCTTCACTTGTTCTATCCTCGTTCGAGTTCCTCAGAGGTGAGCCGTCCTCGCTGGCTGCCCCAGTAATTAACAGCGACTCCCGTACTTCAGTTTCCCTTCTGGTAATCAGGAATTCACACGTCAGATACTTTTGCTAAATGAAAGATGTCATTTTATGAGTCTCCGTGTTGATAACTTTGCCACAAGTTAATTCAGACAGTTTTAATGATTAAACTTTAACAGTGACAAGGGGAAAAAAAATGATGCAAAACTGTTTCCAGTTGGATATTGGTCGGAAAAGGGAATGCCTATTGTGCTGTTCTGGGATTGATCGGTTGTTTTAATGCATACCTGTGTGTTACTACTGCATCAAAATTCAGAAACATCATAATTAACTTAAAAACAAACATTTTAGCTGCAAACCCTGGATGACATAGTGTTCTTATTGGCACGTTTTCTTTTTATGTTAACGTAAGGTGCATACAAGACTGACGACGACAGGTGAGGGGTGATGAAATTAAATTAACCCTATCACAGAGCTAACACAGAGAGACAGACAACCATTTACACTCACACCTACAGCCAGTCTAGAATCACCAATTAACCTAATGAGCATGTCTTTGGACGGCGGGAGGAAGCTGGAGAACCCGGAGAGAACCCACCGCCACGCCACTGTGCTGCCCCCAGAGTCAAATATAATTAAAATTTTATAAAAAGGCAATAATATATAAGAAATATAAAAATAAAATGTAAAAATGCATTAAAAAAAAAACACTTTAATCACCAATGGCCGTGCTCATCTTGGCAGAGCTTCTGTTTATGCTTGTGACCGTGGGCATTTTCAGTAAGAATTCATTTATATCAAGGTTTTTATTTGCATGAAAAGGCTACTCTACTGTAAAAACGGCCTGTACATTCGCAGAGTCAACTCTTCACGTGGGCTAGATGAACATCTAACTCTCCATATCCTTCTCTCGGTGAACTGTAGTGGCATCAAAATGCCAGCGATGCGCACTCATACACACGGCCGTGCCTCCATCATTTAAGAGTACATTACACTGAACAACATTCATTTCCTGGAGACATACTCAAACGCAAAACTTAATCAATTGAATTGAATTGAATTTTATTTGTATGGCTCCAGATAATAGCATATTCAATCTTGCTGTGCTCTGTGTAGTAGGTTCAAGACCTTGCAATATTATAAAGGGAAGCCCAACAATGAGCAGCTCTTGTCACGGCGTGGAGATAAAACCTCTGACAGAAGCCCACTGAGGGTCGGATGATTTCTGCATTGACCGGTATGCTAAGATGTGTTTGAATTGGCTACAAACAATAAACATGGGGCAAAGCGCCGGGGCCACAAACTGCAGATCACAGCCACGCAGCTCCAAAGCCAGAGATACCTGACGAACGACGAAGGACTGAGATGGAAAATCACCAACTGAGGAAGACAGATGACAAGCAATAGTGGCGTACAAAGACATGGGGAGGGGTAAAAGTAAGACGAGTAGAGGAGAGGCGCTCAGCCGCGCTTGTTTCTGTTGTTGGAAACCGCCTATTGACCGCGGTTTCTGTGCAACAACAATGGAAATCTATTAAAATCTGCGCAGGAGCGAATGGAATAATCTAATCTCTCTTATTATTTTCCAGTACTCCTCTCACACAGCAGTTTAGATTATAAGTCACCCAAAAATGTAACAATTCACTGTGTAAAAATGATCTTCTTTCGTCCGTAAAAGGGAGGCCGATGGGAAGATTCATGTCCCCACAACAAGAGCAACACAAGTGCGCTCACGCTCGCAAACAAATCCAATAAGTTCTTATCTGGATCTCAGTGGCTACACACAGTAAAACCTCTGTTGTGCTGAAACACCAGGTTTCATATCACACGCGTGTCATTGGCAGATCTGACATCATCTCTGGAACCTGTACGTGTTTGTGTGTGTCTGTGTGTGTTTGTGTGTGTTTGTGTGTGTTTGTGCCTGCGCGCACGACGACCACAGCCACGAGCAGCCATCCAGAATGCTTATCTGGTAAATCCAACAGCTTGACCGCTTTTTGCTGTGGCAGCAGCACACAAGACACACTCTCCGCCGCACACACAGGATGTCCGCAAGCACGGACACACTCGCACCCCCTCACACAGAAGCCCTTGTCCCATGCTGTTATGCCTGACTGCCAGTGTATCGACTGCCATCAGCTGAGCTCAGATCTGACCATTCCCACTGCTTTGAAGTCCCAGCCGCGACACTGTGTGCGCGCGAGAGGGGGAGATAGGGTGGACACGTACCGATGGCTTTCTATTTGTGCTGATACTCTGACATTGTCCACGTATTTTTCCTCTGATATCCTTTCCCCAGCGTTGTTAACCCGCGTTAGCTCGCGTCAGGCTCTCAGTTAATACACATGAATATAATATTGGGGCGAGTTCATAATCTCTCTGGATACAATTTACCACTTGATATGTTTATGCCTGAGTGGATCTGAGTTTGATTTCAAGGACCAGGGCTACATTGTAAACCACCAAATTTTGCAAAGATGAACTCAGTAAGATAAGCTTCCATCTCAGTAAGATTTTGCTTTCTGCTAATTCTTCTCTGAGCCTCTCATGAGTGCCTCTCTCGTAGCAAATATCACACTTACTCTGTAATTTTATAAATACAATGGTTATATAATAATGAAGGAATATTTTTGGTGATTTTTAGTTGTTCATTTTCTTACCACTAGTCTGATATCGATATTTTCACTAGCAGAGACGGAGGGGAGCAGAGTTAATTCACCATTTAACCCCGATGCAGACAGACACATGCACACATCTAATTAGCGTGATGATAACTAATGCATGCAAATGGCAAAGCGTGCCTGTCAAACAAACCTCACGTTTGTGGATTCGAGGAGTGAGTTTGAAAATCGCAAGAAATCCAACTTGTTTGAAATCCTGGTCGCTCCTCGTGAAGGTATCGCACAGTCGATTTGCCTCAACCTCTCGCACAGAGCATGCGTGATCGCTGAAGTTCCGTCAAAACAACTTGGATGTGCATCTAAGTCACCCAAAGGACAGACCAGAAAAAAATGTACAAGGTAATAATAAATACATTAAGCAAACATACTTCATGAGTGCAATACATGAATATAAAAAAACTAACAAAAACAGCTGGTCCAAACAAACTAGACCAAAGACTTCACCAGGCATCTCCCACTTCCGGGTTCCTCTTCTTCTTCTACTTCTTTTTGCCGTTGCAGTTCCGGACACAAAAGTGCGACGCGTGGTATATGGACGTACAGTGTGAGCAGTCAAGTCGCATCAGAGCATCGGGCCGTATAGTGTGAGAACATGAATTGTAGGCTGTGAACTTTTGAACTCAGCGATCTGGTCGTGCAGTTTGAGATGGAGCTGAGTCAAAGGATTTAAAATATCGCACAGTATATGCCCGGCATAAGGAGAGATCACGTGGGAGTACAGAATGAATATTTATTATGGAAGCATTAGGAAACATTGCTTTAACATTTTTGTAGCAGTTGGTTTAGAGGGTGACTCTGAAGAGCGACGGTATCTTCAGGCCTCTCAGGTGGCAAAAGGAGACCCCTGATGAGACCAGAAAAAAAGTAGAGATGTGGAAGTGGAGGGCTGCATGGCCTAAAAGCACAGTAACAGATTCTCAGAGCATTGAAGTCAAAGTCAAGGAGCCTATAGTCTCATAGAATACATGAAGATAAGATGAGAGTGGTGACGTACTCTGTGATGTAGAATTTGTGAATGAGGTGATTTTCAGAGCGTGGCGAAGCAGAAGGCATGATGAGGAAAACAGAGTGACAGGAATAGCTGGTGTTCTGGTGAATGGGGAGCAAAAACAATAGCTCTCAGTCCATGAATTCTTAGGCCATAAGGTGAAAGAAAGAGTTTAATATTTTCTAAAAATACAAAGATAAATACAGTTCAGCCATTACTGTTTTCAAAGCTCTTTTAAGTTCCACCTCCTCCATGTTAGTGAATGGGACTAAGTATCGTCATGGTTATATAAATAGGATGTGACATCATGATGCCAACCTCTCTGTGAAACGCCCCCACAGAGCCGTGAGGAAAGGAAAAAATAAAAAATTAATTTGTACAGTGTATAGTCCAACATTTCCTGGTAACTGGTGGAGGTAAGGCAGTGTGCAGTATTAATCAAACAAAAGTGGGCGCGTCATCGATAACGCTGCTCTACGCAGCTCCACTCTTGGACCTCATTGATTAAGCTAGTGTCAGTTTGGCGAGTGCAAAGAAGTGCAGATGCGTTGTCCATATTTATATACAGTCGTATAGTAGTTTTATGTGGGTTGCACGAATCCCCACCGTGTGGCAGACAGTGAAATTCACCATCAGATTGTTGACTTGCAACCTTCTGTCTGTGTCACTGCAGGTGAAGCTGTTAATTGACAGTCACTGAGAGAATTTGGATTTGTCCTCTGCTAGCATTAGCTGATGCCTTTTTTAAATGAGCGTGAATTGCAGTAGTACATTTGTTGTATTTCAGAACTTCTGCACGGTAGAATGGGATTCATCTTTAGTGAAGTATTTCAACCTCCGCTGCTAGTTTGCTGCGATGACCCCCTGGGATCATCACCTGTCTGACTTATTGACTTATTCAAGATCGAACAGTGAACTTTAAAAAGTAATATACTGAACATTTAGATGTTCAGTATATTACATGTATAAGTAAACTACATAATATAGATATATTAGCGGGCATCTCTTTTACCTGACATTTTAAACGCACTGTGAGGCGGCACCTCTGAAAGTGAGATGGGCAGCCTGAAAGAGTGAAACAGACACACCAGGCCTTTTCCAAACTGTTTTAAGATCACTACAGCAATATATATATATATATATATATATGTTTATCTCTAGGGGCCTTCATAGGCAACATAATTGAGAATATCAAGACAAATGGACCCAACTTATTTAAGCTATTTCTCCTGGGAAGAAAAGCAATGTAGGCACTCGGGCACTTGGGTATTAGGAAATACTTTGGACAGATTCCTCTGCACTTATTAAAGCTTGTAGCTTAACAGCGGAGAGAAATATGTCCGGAGTGTTTCCTGGTGTCAGAGCTACACTGTTTGGCACAACAAGAACTTTATGATGGAAATAGTGGTAGTGCATCAGCACATTGGGAATAGTGCTTA
Source organism: Planiliza haematocheilus (assembly GCA_005024645.1). Taxonomy (NCBI): domain Eukaryota; kingdom Metazoa; phylum Chordata; class Actinopteri; order Mugiliformes; family Mugilidae; genus Planiliza; species Planiliza haematocheilus. Next base: position 2,238,461 of record SRSE01001388.1, on the reverse strand, counting down.
AGGTGTGTGAGTGAGAGAGAAAGAGAGAGAGAGAAAGAAAGAAATGCCCTCAGGCTAGGAACGACACACTTACCTTTGCTCTGCGCCGACACAACTGTGTATTCCCCAGTGACTTAGCGTTACACATACACACTCTCTGTCTCTCTCTTTCTTTTGGCTGCTATCGGTGTCAGTTTCCATACGCAGCTTCTCAGCTTTAATAGCTGTGGCCATCTTCAAAAGAGGTTTGAAAGGAGAAAGGACAGATCAAATGTATCGGCTGTCAAGTGAAGTGAGGCCAGACTAGGTGTGTCGGATGTTGGGGAGAGCAGAACATTTTCAGTGGGAAAGCTCTGGATGACTGCAGAGAGCAGTAAATAAAATGAATATGGATCTAAATGCTCATCACTAGAGATCTTATAACCCCATGATTTTTTTCCCCCCCACCAAGAGCTTTAAAGGATATTTTGATTTTTTACTTCATTTATTACCTGCTCTGAAAGTATTTTGTTGTTGTAATCAGCCTGCAAATGAGACCCGGAATCAGCGCAGCCCAGCACTCTATAAAATGATGCATAATGACGCGTCCCTGGAGTGTCTTTGGAATCTACTTTCTGAGTACTTTGAGAATTGAAGGTGCTATTCTTCAATGTGACATACATATCATCCATCAAGCGCCACTTTATTTCAATTACACATCAAGAAATGGAACTCACCCGCATTGCTTCCATATAAGTGGCGCAGGAGGAAGGGATCTGAAGCTGTTCTGAGTTTGTGTTTCAGTGAAGCAAACCTGCTTGATTGGTAAGATGCTCGCTAAAACATGATTTAGTGCACGGTACTTTCAGTGTTTCGCAGGATGAATGGCAGTGAGTTGCTCATGATGGAAGAGGAAAACGTTGTCTGAGCATTTTATCCTACCTCTGTCCTTGATTTACTAAAGTTTGTTGAATGTGAAAAGTCCGTTTTTGCAGCTAATCACTACATTTGAATTATTAAGAAGTCTGTTCCGACGGCAAATATTTGAAAACTGCTTTGAGATGCCTTCGAGAGAAAATAAAAAATGACATTTTCAAAGGAGACAATAGTTCAAATGACTCTAAAATAGGGTATATGTTTGTTCACACTACTCTATTTGGACTTGACCAAAGTTGACATCAGTGAGCAAAACACGTCCACATGCTGCACAGCTTTACAAAAACACGCACACAACCACCACTAGCAGCATGTCAAGTTCTTCTTGAGCAAAGCTACTGTCACCGCTTGCACCCCAGAGCCAACTATTTTAACAGCATCAGCAGTTTCGGGAGGAGTGCTTGAATGCATGTACGTGAGCGCTTCCACGTCTGAGTCTGCGGTGTGCTAGACAGCTACCCAAATGAATCAGCAAAGCTAAACCACTCCCCTGGCCTTTACAGCGAGACTTCTTTTAAAAACAGTGACGCCTTGCTGAAACCTGAACATCCATAATTAAACACACTGTGACACACACGCACACAGACGGGCGCCTGGCTTTTTAATATTCAACACAGACACAAATTTAATGTTTAAGCACGACGTCGAGAGATAAGGAAGAGATAAAGGGCATGTGGGTGGGAAGAGGGAAGGTGGCAAGTGTGAGGAAAGTAAATTTGGTCCATGAAAAGGTTATGGAAAACCAATGGATCAAGGGTTACCAATTGAATTTTACTGTTATCTTATTAGACAGAACATTCATATTCAATATACGCTGAAAACTCGCAATATTTTCTTTTTTGCAACAGATTTTGATCATGTTATGAAAAAGTTTGCAGTTTGATTTATGGCCTATGGCAATTCGTTTTAAAAAAAGTGGGAAATGATTACCACGTGTGTACAATACATGTTGTTTGTAATGATGAATATATCCCTTCGTTTGTAGTTTCACCTTGGGTTGCAGAGACTGAATGAAAAATAAAATCTAATCTTCATTCCTTAATGGCTCAAGTCGGACCTTGTGAAGTCAAGACGGTGATAGAATGGATCATTTAAGGTTTTTCTTCATCTGCGGACTTCTTTTCTTTTTATTTATTGCAGCACTGCGGTAGCACTAGGAGGAAAAACACAGAACGCAAAAACCAAACACAGCAAAAGAACAGTTTAATTCTTTCACAGCATCAAGCTGTCAGCAGCACCCTAACTACAACCCGCGGTAATGGAATAGCTTCCTTCTGTGACTATGCTGTATCTTGTTTAATCTGACTTTACTGCTGTTGCACAACAGAGTCCATGGTGTGTCTTCAGTTGCTAAATTGTTCGAAGTGGGCATATGTAAACTGTGTGACTGTAAATTATGTGCATGATGATAACAGCTCCAGTCGCTTTTCCTGTGGGCAATGATCCGTGTAAGGCGTCCTTGATCATTGTCTGGAAATGGAAACTTATTATTTTAGTGCTTGCACCTTCCTATTAGGGATTAAGGGGTGTTCTCAGGTGAGCTTTTAGCAGAATTTACACACCAAGCAACTTCTAAAAGTATATGATGTAAATTCAGTACATTTAAGTCAAGCCAAGCAAGTCAGTCAACACCACGAAGTGTGAGATGCCATGAGAGCAGATCACCAGAGAGGCCCCCGATAAGAGAGGAGAAATAAGTTTCATACATTTGGTTGCCATTCGTTAATACACAGGATTAGATGTTTGCAATCCCTTGTGCCAAGATCCCATTCAAAACACATTTAGAGTTTCTGTCCAACTGAGAAACCCTAACAAACCTACAGTCATGAGATATGACAATGGAATCTACAGTCTCAATAATCTAAGTAGATGCTGCTGGCTTGCATGGCTCGCTCAGCAGCTAAACAAAGAAATACTGCTACCAACCAACATGAAGACATCAGATACCTGACCTAATCACCAGCAGTATGCAGCATGTCATTGGGGTTTTCAAGTGGGCACCTCCCTTCACCGATGTTCGCTAAGTTAAGCCCACGACACCTCAAGAAGGCTTAACAGTGAATTCCAGCGTCCTGGGGTCACCTCCCTCCACGCTGCCACTGCAAAACCCTGCTTTTCTCAGGGTTTTCTCACCAACTTTGGCCCTTTTATGTAGCAATCAAACGTGCCTGATACGTTGGTGCAGACTGAATCACGACCCAAACGGATCTACCATAGCCTATAAGAGAATAACATTTTAAATCTCTCACAAACGAGAGAAGCAAAACACGAGAATGACAAAGATCGCAGAAATTTGGCAGTTTGCATACAAAAATATGCCTTGTGATTACTTAACTGTTCTGACCTGCACTGCTTACATATACCAAGATGCACTGTGTGCAAGTGAGAATGATTCAGTTTCTGCTGTCAACAGAAAGTGCTTTGAGCAGAGGCACCACCAGTTGCTGTATGCTCCAGGCGGCTCGGTTGCCTGATGGTCCAAATCGGTCGTATCCTTTTGCAAGGCTAATGCAGCTGCAGCCTCAGGCTGTCTTTGCTGGATTGCTTCTGCCAGTCTCCCCTACATTTCTTCAGCTTTATACTCTGGCTTGAATAAACGGCCTGGATTACTATCCAAGTCAGAGACACAACAAGAGAAACTGTATTTGTTAACACTACAGCACAGCTTTTTGTACATATGTATAGAGATACGATTGAAGATTGGCAGACTACCCTTTTACGTACTGCTGGACCATATAGTCTTTCACACTGAATAAACACTGACCCACTTCATAGTACATTGATTGATTGCCACATAGATATGTTTGCGCACATTTCATCTGCTCGCTGCTCATGTCACAGATGACCTCCCTCTTTACAGCTATCTGTGAGCCATACTGAGCTGGAGTTGTTGTGAGGGATGCTACATTAGTCAGCAGACACAACACAGCTGGGAGGTGCAATGTCTCTCGCTCATTACATCGAGCTCTCCTCCATGTCATTAACCGTCCCATTGTAGCCACGATTACTGCGCATAAAGGGTTGCACAAATCTGTATGCAACATCTCTAAAGTTCATTCATTCATTACCTGCACACAGACCCACACAGGCACTTTAGTCATATCCTTGTTGAACGAAGGTCTGGCACATTTTATGCTAAGAGGTTATTAACAAACGGCTGATCGTCCCCTTTATTGTTTGATCTTAGACATTTGGTAAAAAGAGCTATAAGCAAATCACATAGAGAGGGCCTGTATTAGTTTTGCAGTGCAGGACAAATTCTCTACATGGATTTATGGCAAACCCCTCTTTCCAGTCATACTAGTGTGTAACTATCTTAAAAGCTGGTTCGTCAAAGCCACTGACCCCACTGTCAACCCACCTACGGCAATATTGGATTGGCAAATGCTAGCAGTTTTATTCCCTGAACCACACCGAACAACGACTTAATATTAAAACTTAAATTATTGCTGCAGGTGGATAAACATCAGTCAAACATGGTGCACGAATGACAAATTGAATTAACCATGATGTATTTGATGCTGCACTGAGCAATGTGTTGGAGAGTTCGGTGCATATGCATGGTTTACAGTTAATTCAGAATTTAAGGTCATACTATCCCCTGCAGTTTTTTTTTCCCCTCCTCACCACTTTTGCTCAGCGTGATTCTGATTGAATGTGTTGTGCTTACGCTAAAGATGAATTTGATGCATTTGGAACATAATGACACCCTCGGCAACACAATACGAGGCGAAATGGCAAAGATTATTTCAAAAGCTGCATCAATTTAAAGGCGACGCAAGATAAATGCATTTTCTAGAGTTCCAGATTAAAACCACTTAACACGGCCCTTTCCAGTTAACCAATGAGAAAGAAAAAAATATATAACAATAAAAAACATTGATTTCTTTTCAAATTCCTGATTCTGTGACGGAGTGAGTGCAGTTTAATCATAACTCTCGTGGATGAAGCGAGAATTTGAATGGCAAAGATCATGAAACATCTACGTTCTGCACAGAACGTCAGTGTCCTTCCTAAAGAAGAAAGTCCTCTGACTTTCTCATCAGGCCACTCTCTCTCTCTCTCTCTCTTCCCCAATTTCTTTTGTCTGATGTAAGGTACAGAACAGGCTATTATCTGTCAGGAGCTCATTTTCTGGTTCCCACACTCTACCGCTGTGGCCGATCAGCATCTGACGGGATAGGCAGTGTCAGAGAGCTAATCCTAATGATCTGTCTGGTGAGAGAGAGTAAGTGACGAGTGGAATTAGGAAAAGATAAACAAGCAAAGTCTATAGTCGGCAGTTGTGAGCGAGGAGAGACGGGGGGGAAAAAAGGCGGAGCACATTAGATTGACTGAGAGAATAAGGCTGCAAGAGGGAAGTGCGTGAGTAAGCAGCTGGATTGCCGAGGTAAGCTGGAGAATCGGCCTGTCACCGTCACTCACCATGCCCTCATCTGCCCCGCTAAGCTCTGCAGTCTCTCTCATTCATGCTTTATCTGTCTGATGCCTTTGTATTCATGGCTAATTTAAACATAGCCACCGAGTCTCGTCGCCCTTGTCCCAATAGTCTACGAGTTCGCTGAGACCCATGCATTTACAAGGTCCTGCAGGGGCTGAGAGGCCTCCACTGTTTCAGTCGGAGCCGTCCACCTTTCAGTGACACTGAGAAAATGGGAAGGAAACATTTTAATGTAATTGCATAAATGCCGTAAAGCTGGACACTCATTCATGCAAATACACATTGGTATTAGAGCTGGACGCACACAGACACAACATCCCTCATGACTATGCCATCTTTAATAAGTGCTTTTAATGTCGTAGACGTTTTTTACACTATTATGAGGCTTTTTAGTTTGCTCAAAATCCTAACCATGAGAACTTCTTCTTCTTAACATTCACGGCTAATTTGTTTCAGTCTCCCTTCTCCATTTTAATTCCCCATTGCAGGCCCTTTCTGTTTCTCAGTCTTTCCTTCAGTCGATCTTCTGCCTTTGCCTCTATTTTACGCATCTGATAGCTTTATCTTGCTCATTGTCTCTCTTACTTCTCTTCTTGCATTGTCTTTTCTATCTCTGGCTCAGTTTCCCAGTCACTTTGTTTTAGTTACATTACTATGGACCATCACGGCAGTTACTTTGTCAAGACCTTTTTCGTGGAGTGATGCGGGGAAGTGAGTTAGACCTGAGGTCAGGGATTGTTTACTGTGAGAACTGCTGTGGATATTAAGAACCGGCCTGCCAATCAGATGGAAATGAATGAGATTAAAGTGATTCTTTGTTCAAGATGGATACTATGTGAGAAATAATCCTTCTCCAAGTGCTTCCATCTAACTCTAATTCAGTTATTTACAAAAAAAGTGTAATTTAAAGTTCAACTCTTCTTGCTCTCCTTTTAAGCTAAGTCCTACTTTTATAGTAATGTATCATTATTTTATAAATTGTCCAGAATAATGAATGAATGTGCAAAGTATAGACTGTTTATAAATATGGATAATGCGTTCCCACTTCCTTGAACTGGCCAAACTGACGTTAGTTTCCCGGAGATACGGGTGGCGCCATCTTGGGAGTTTAGTGACGGGGTCTGCTCAGTACGGTCTGAGAGTGAAGCCACATTGTCCATGACCCGCCCACGCTTCCTCCAGACTCACTTGCATTTTCGTTCGATTAATGCTATGCTATTCTCGACCTCCACCCCTTACTGAGAAATGTTGGATTATACACTGTACTTATTTATTTTTATTTTTTTCCATCTCTCACGGCCCTACAGGACCACTTAGTGGAGCTGTTGGCATGGAAACTAGTAGTCATCATGACGTCACATCTTGTAACTAAAAAGAAACTGAAAAATGGACGTTTGAACATACATCAGTATTATATTAACTACCTTGTTTGTTTATTTATTTGAGTTTGCCCCAAGTCCCATCCTCTAACATGGAGAGGGTGGAGCTTGTGACATATACTGGAGCCAGACACCAGGGGGAGCTCTACTTGCTTTGGCTTGACTTTTGAGGAGCTGCCATGGCGTCCATCTGTATTTATGCGCAGTATAAACACAGGAAAAGTTGTCTGTGGGGATTCACACGTTTAGTCATTTATATATACTGTCACTGTAAATATTTCACTCGCATAAGTGTCATGCAAAACAGATCATTTTTTTCTTTATAATCTCTCAGAGTGAGCAAGTGGCTGGCGCTAATTGTTCTGTGCTTGCTACGTTTGGATGTGTTCATACTCATTAATGGATATTAAGTAATCACCTGCCAGAGACGACGACATGACTTCTGTAAAGCAGCGTCATCTGGCAGCTGTCATAGAGACACGGTGGCTGTTAAAGAATGAGCCGAATTCAGTTCTATCTAAAATAATTTATTTATTAGCCTCTCATTTCAGCTCAGGTTGTATTGTAATCATCAATCCAACACTGCAAGTTCTTTGTAAGGTGGGGAACAGATGGTCTATTTGTTCTTCATAGCTCTGTTTGTTGTCATCCACTTAGATGTTGTCTCTGTTTGTAATTCTCCTCGTGGCTGACAGGGATATTGCCCATCTGTACGCACATAATAATATCTGCGTATAAGGACAAAAGAATGAGTTTATCCCGGGTGATTTGGTCCTTTGAACACGCAAACTACAGAGGCACTTAAAAACGTCTGAATGCAACTCTGCATGTGATGAATCTGTAGACTAATTAAAAATGATCCCGTTATTGCAGGATGACATTAGAGAAGAAGTGAAGTGAGAAAGATGCACGTACGAAAAGGCTGATGGAGACAGGAAAACAAACAAACAAACAAACAAACAAATCCATGTGCACATACAGAAAGTGAACAATGTCTTTGTGCTGAATGTCTGCTTAGAAGTAGGGGTTTTGCACCTACCTAATGAACAAAAGTATCACACGTAACAGCAACACATGGATGTTTGATCTGGCAACAGTGGTCAGCCAGCAAATCGTGCTGGCAATTACTAAAGAAGAAAGATCTAAGTTAGCAGATTGCAACAGCTGCTTTTTTTTTAGCTTATGCTGTAACATTGATCGGCCCTTAAGAGATACGCAAGGTCTCCATGTCTTGCTGGCTACTCCGTTGCCTCCAGCTCTTCCTGAAGGATCCCATGGCACTTCCAGGTCAGACTAGATAAGCAATCTCTCCAGCTTGTTCTGAGTCTGCTCCAGGTTCTCCTCCTTGTTGAACATGCCCAGAATACATCCAGGGGGAAGTGTTAAGGAGGCATCCTAATCAGATGCCTGAAACCACCTCAAGGCTCGTTTAAAAATGAACAAGTGGTTACGTTCTGAGCCTCTTCCAGATGTCACTGTTCGTCACTGTCCCCCCTATGGATGAGCCCGGATATTCCTCCTGTTCAAATATGCCAACATCTGTGAGAGAACAAAGAAATGGTCTTTCTAAATCTTTAAAGAAAATAGGGGTTTCATTTTCTAAAAAAGTTTATTTCGCCAGTTTGATTGCCTTTTGCATACAGAAAGAAACAAGCAGAGGTAGATGTACTCACATTCTGTACCTAAGTAAAAGTATGGATACTTGTGTAAAAAAATACTCTGGTAATAGTAAAAGTACTGATTCAACTCCTTTACTCAAGTAAAAGTAAGAAAGTACAGGCTCTGAAATGTACTTAAGTAGAAAGTTAAAATGATTTTGCCATTAATGAAACAATTAATCCATTGATAATTTTGCAAAATGAAAACGTTCTTGCAAAATAATGTAGACTTAACAGTGTGTTGCTAACGTTGTAAACTAGCTTCCAAAAAATCTTCAAAAAACTAATGATAGCAACAGAAACCAGGGATCAGGTGGACTTTCAGTATTTATGTCTCTTGATGCTTGAACGATAAACAAGCCTCCAGTCTTTAGGTGGCAGCAGAGCTCAAACCGATCAACAGGCTGCCTGTTCAAAACGGTAGAAGAAGAACACAGGAAGCGCATCAACGACTTTCCTTTTGTAGTCCGATGCTCTAGACATGTTCGGTCCGATCATATCACATCTTTCACGTCTTGTCATCCAAAAGTAACGAGCCTGTTTTTCCCAGTGTAAGGAGTAGAAAGTACAGATATTTGTGTACAAATGTAGGGAGTAAAAGTAAAAACTTGTCAGAAAAATACATACTCACACTCACTCAAGTACAGTTACCTGAAAAATCTACTTAAGTACAGTAACGAAGTATTTGTACTTACTTGCCACCTCTGGAAACAAGAATTGGCCTTGAGGTCCAGTACTTTGTTATAAAGACCGCAGGAGACAATACATTATGCAATTATTTACATGAATAGGTATTTGAACTTTCTGCGGTTATAAATTCAAAAGTAACGTTGGAAACATGCTGTATGGTGTTATTTAAAACTGGCGTTTGAAGGACATTAAATTCATGCAAACCTACAGTTCATATGTGCATCACACGGCATTACACTTAAAATTAGAGTAAAAAAAAAATGCAGTGCACTCCGTCTTAATGTCACTGATACATGCTTGGTTATATTTAACAGCTGTGTGCCCAGCCTCCATTTGTTTTTGTTTTCTTTTATCATTAACCAAGTGATAAGACAGCTCTGGGAAGTGGCTAACTAAAGATATGCCACTTTTTTATTATTATTCTTTTTATTCTCCTTTCCTGCAGGCAAGCACATAACCGCATTATCGCTTAATGTAATTATTTTCAAATTCTCTGTTCTTGTTTTTGTCGATCTTTCACCTCCTGTTTCGAAAATAGGGGAAAATTCTTCAATGGAGAGCAAATGCAATAATATGTGAGCCACAGAGATGCTTTTAATGATTTTTTTCTAATATAGTAAAAGGTTGATTCAGGGTAAAGTGTCCAGTTTCCTGGTACCGAGGGGAATTTGTGACATTTCCAACATAGAGGGCAGCTGTTACCGTGGCTTTGCTAAAGCCATGACTCCTGTGACTAATCCAATCTTTAACGGATAGGGAACTGCCTGGCTGGCTGATTGCTTGACTTGTCCGTATTTTATTGACCGTCTGGTTTGCTGGCTGATTTACAGACTGTAGCTAGCTGGGCGCGAGGCGTGCATTCGAGATCTGCTGTTTGTTCGTGCCTTGCATTCCGTGACTAATCTAATCTTTGCTGGGTGGTGGCGGGACGCCTGGCAGATTGTGCTGTTGTCATTTTTATTATTTATTTTATTTTTATAATACAACTGGTCATGATGATATTACACGGTGAGGCGCAAGCCAACATGAGGCAAGTGTATACTTAACTTAGGCTCTTATACTAGTGCCTCATGGTTATACAGAGTAATATCGGATGATGTGTGATTCATTGAGAAATTATTAAAAAACAAATACTGCACATAACTTACTCAGGAGCTTATTTTTCTATCCAAAAATGTTCACATGACAGGTTATTGCATATACGTAAGAGGGGAATTGTTCTTAATAGCCAACACACAGCCACGCTCATCAAAATTAAATCAATTAAAATCTGTGTAAGCTCCGGACTGGTTGTTAATTAAGAAGTGGCTGTGGGACTGTGGGGTCACTAGTTTGAATCCCCTGAGCGAGGCCTCTAACCCCTATATTGTTCCCTCTGAGTGAGCTTACAACTCTGCAAATCTATACGAACGGAGGTGTTAACTGCAGAGGAAAAAACTCTTGCATGTGTGCATATCTGGCAGCATAAAGTTGATTTGATCTGGTTTTAATTTTCACCTGTAGGTTCCAGAAAAGTCTTTCATGTGCCCTTTACTTTGCTCACTATTGTTTAGACCAATGTAAAAAGGAAGAAGATGCCTACTGTCGGTCTTAAGGGACGATTCTTTGTAGCAAATGAGAAGAGCTGATTCCATTCGGGGAGGACCAAACCTTCAGTGGCTTTTGTGAATCCATGTGAGCAGGGGTATGACTTTATTATGATGGGCACCCCATGTGTCCAGTCACACGTGAGGACAGACTAAGGTCTTACGATTGGTTTGTGGGAGAGTGGTGGTACAGGCCAGGTACACACAGAGCAACAAAGAGACGGGGGTGCCAGAAAAGTGAAGAAATGACTGACAACTGGACATACAAGCTAAGGCATTTGGTATTTCTGAATGCCAACCTGCACTAAACACTTTTATCTAAAGTGTCATGATGTGTTTTTTGATTTGTTTGCTATGGTTTGGTTGCTCATTTAAAGCTCTGATGAAACTGTTTAGTGTAATGTTAACAATAGTAACTGGAAATTTGCTTCTGAACACACAAACCATTCATAATTACTCAGTTAGGATAAAATAGAAAGCTCTGAGTGAAACTAAATGAGTCATTTGGGAGCGATAAGAGCTGACTCTTCTAAGAGAGCCATGCCAAAAGAAACGAGTCTTTGGAAAGAGCCTGACTTCCCATCACTAGACTCTATGGAAGAGGTTTCTGTGGGAGCAATGATTCTTACTTCCTTTTGACTAAAAGCAGATTTATGTATGGGCAACATGGGCGGCCACCCAGGGCGACATATTGTCAGCAGAGGCGTCGACAAAACCACCAAACATTTGTTAGATTTTTGTAATCAGTTTTCTGTTGTCCTATATGCCGCGTCCCATCAGTTTGTTATGATTGCACTTTGTCATTGCGTGTGTGCATACAGCTTCTGATTGCTGGGCAGAAAATCGCAACCACAGATGCAGTTTGCAGATAGTTACAGATTAAGACCAATTCCACCTTTTGCCAACACAAAGTCTTGTTTTTTAATACAAAATTAGGGGTACTGCTAAAGCATTTTGGAGCGTACTCGGGTCATTGTGAGAAGCCTCAACCTCCTCCAATTGAGTTATATTATTCTGTATTTCATTTCTTTTTCTATTAAGTTCTTTCTAGTTGTGTGCATATTTTTGAGAAATTTGTGGGTGGGTGGTTGGGGGCTTCATTACCGAAGTTCACCCAGGGCATTAAACAGACTAGAACCCCCTCTGACTAAAAATGTCATTTAACAACATGATTTCTCCCATTGTGTTCTCAGTTAAGGGGAAATAAAGCAAAAATGATATCAAACATGATGTTTGTTCTACAGCTATTATATTGTGTGATTGTTGCAATATTCACTGGCAAAAAAACAGGAGGCTACATATGTCAGTAAGCGGACCTGCATGGCTGCATAAAATAATACAGTATCAAATGTTTTAATGTTTAATTCTGCTTCATTTCCTTACAAAATGCATGGAATCCAAGTGCTCTACGTCTCTAAGTGTGAGTCACTATTTGAAGGGCTCATAAAAACATTGAATGTCAAGTCTCCCTACTTTTGCTCCCTTCTGCTTTTAAGCTGGTTTGCATCTCAACCTGTTTCAGCCGGCTGGTTTGTTACAACCTCAGAGTTCAGGGAAAGATTACAAGCTGGTGCTTAAAGGTTGAGTGGATTTTCCCTCTGTTCATGTTAACAGCGTGGGAGGTTGTTTGTTGACGACGCGCTTGCACGCCACGATGGCCCGCTGGACACTGGCTATTGACTGTCAAGGGGGCTGAGAAGTGCCAAATTTCTAATCAGAGTTCTGGTTAGGTGGCCATGCAGGAGATGAGGGGTTGCTCTCTGTTTCAAGCCACTGGTGTTTGTAGGTCATGTGTGATGAAAAGCTTGTGGAACACTGATTTTGCCATTATAACCCTTGTTTGAGAATACGAGGACGACGTGTCAATGCGATACTGTGTTGCTAGTTATATGTTTTAAGACGAACTAGAAACTCCACACTCAATGGGAAATAGCACTAGGGTACGATAACAAAACGTTTGTAAAATTAACAAGTTTCAACGCAGATATTATTATTATTATTATTTAGGGCTGCGTTTTGGTGCCCCATTCACTTCCACTATATGAACGATTACAAATTACACATAAGTTATATGGGTGAGTAAACGATCTTATTTTATTCCAGAAATAAGGTCCAGGTTGTAAAAAGCGGTAGTTCCCCTTTAAGACTGTTAAAGTGACATAACATGTGTTGTTGTCCAAGTTTAAGTGTTCAAATATACTTGATTGTTAATTCAGAACACACAACAATGAATGCATATTGGAACAGAACTGCTTTTCTCCAAGCGTAATATACAAACCTAAGCATAAAGGCAAGTGCACATTTTATAACATGAGACAGACAAAGCATACATTTACACAGACTAAGACTAACAGTTTTGCAATGCTGACAAACACTGAATTAGTGCTCATCAAAGTACATTGAATTTTTCCATGAAATAGCGGCATATTTTTGTAGTTAAGTGTGTAACAGAGTCATCAAAAGCGTTGAATCATTGCACAAAAAGGCCGTCAATTCAGAGCATACGATATGTCCCTTTGGTTAGGACACCTCTTTTTCTGCAAAGCTGGTGTTAATCAAGTGGTGTAAAGATGAGAACACCCATGGCTCATTACGCGCATTTGAGAAATGACTGCGCTGTAATCCTATTTAACAGCGCTCGTAGGAAAGGTAGAATAGGATCGCAGGATGAGAAACCGTGGCATGAGAAAGGGATGAGAAACAAGGAGAGAACCCGCAGCAAATAGAGGAGATAGATCCTCTAAATGAGTGCCAAGTGTCAAGAAGAAGAGCCATCGCCACCCTCCTTGTAATACATCTTTAACACACCAATTCCACAAGTGCTTGCCTTTGGCGTTCTTTACGCCAGCTTACGACAGGTACAAAAATTCTCTCATATTTTGACATCTTATCGCCACATAATACAACACAGCTTTTTGACTATTTAAAATGAAATATATCTGCCTTGAAAAAAAGGAGAGAGAAAAGACTCCATGTAAGTGTAGTTTTTGCCAGCATTGCTACAGTGAAGAATTGGATTTCACATTGCGGAAGAACCCGCTCTCACCTGTCCGCACACGGTCCCATTTATCACAGAGAGAGACTGCGAAAGAGACCTTTGAGAAATAACAGAGGCAGGGCCAGAAGAAAACAAGATGATTGCTTCATTGCAAGAGAGAGAGATTGGGAGGAATTCACAATTTTAGTGTTTGGGTGAAAACGTGTATTCTGGTGCGGTCAGTATATTCCTACCGTATGAATAGCCTCTGATGATTCCTGAAAAGAGGAAAAAAGAGATCGATAGGAAAAAAATAAAGACAGAAAAGATAGAAGTACCTTTCAGTAGGAGGAACTACCACACACTGAGATATACAAAGTAATATTTTGCTTGACAAAGACAAAGGCAATTCAGTGATTAAGTCTGATTTCTGTGGACTTGTGTAAGTTGCAGCCACTACGCTTGCAATTTCCACATTGATTATGGAGCATGACGCAATCAATTATTATAGAAATAAAAAGCAATTTCCACTTTCGTCAACTGCAAACTGCAAGACGAGTCATTAGAATGGGGAATACAATGACTGTTTTCCCTGTATATCGTCTGTATATATATATCATCTTTATTTTTAACATTTTCGATATTAAAACAGAACACGGGGTGAGAAAATAAAAGAAGGGCGTTTGAGGTAAATATATTTCCTCCACTTCCCCGATTTTCTTTTAATTTAGTTTCCTGCAACATGGAGAAAATTGGCTCAAAATAATACATGAAAGTTTCACAATCATCCAAAGAGGGTGGGTCTGGTTTAAGCTGGTATGGTGAAATATCATACTGTCGCATTAAAATGAAATCACAAATTGTGATCATCTGTGCTAAAACAACTTGAGAAATCACATGCTGGGTCAGCGCATTTGAAAACAAAGCTATTCTATGTGCACAGGACTGCAGTAACCCAAGGCATAAACCCAGAGGCTCGGGCCATTTGAATGAAACAACTACTTTTATTCACTGTCACACTTAAACACAAGCACCCACCTAAAGTCTATTGCACCTCTTTGCACAACCACCGCTTCTGTCCTTTACTATCGAAATAAATGCACGGCAATAGGAGTGGCTGAACTGTTTTCTTACCAGTGTCCATGTCTGTGCTGCAGGACTATTTTCTTTTAGTACTTTTTCCCTCCGAAACCGAATTCATGTTCACTTATTTTTGTTCTGGTGCCAGTTGGCGATGTGACTGGCAGTGAGAAGGAGCCAGCCAGATTGGGCATGAGCAAGCATGAGCAGGCATGAGTGCACAGAAATGCCCAAACTATCGTATATATGGCCTTTTTTAAAAGTACTGATCGCAGATCGTATAAGCCCTAAAGTATTGTATAAATGCGATATATCGGGCAGTAAACCAGTTACACATTAATATTTTTGAATTTAGAAACCCAAAAGTTGCATTCATTTTAAAGTAATTTATTTGTGCCTAATACGATTTCACATTCGGGCATGAGTGATGAGACTTCTGTACAGATGTAATAAAAAAAAAACTACTTACCACATTTCCAAACAAACTTGCTCCTCTGTTTACAACAGCATACAAAAGAGTAAAAAATAATAATATCAAGAGTAAACAGGGTAGGATATAAAAGATGAATAATTCAAAAATATAGAATAAAAAAAATACATGTACTGGTGTATAAGTACAATGGAATAAACAG
Source organism: Planiliza haematocheilus (assembly GCA_005024645.1). Classification (NCBI taxonomy): domain Eukaryota; kingdom Metazoa; phylum Chordata; class Actinopteri; order Mugiliformes; family Mugilidae; genus Planiliza; species Planiliza haematocheilus. The sequence goes on along the minus strand of SRSE01001388.1, from coordinate 2,223,124 downwards.
GTTTTTGACTTTCACAGATGATTGTCAGATATGGCACAGATGGAACAGGTATAAACGGGTCATGAAGCTGGACACAGAACACAGTAAAAGGTGAAAGTGTTAAACCTTGAGCTGTAATAATATTGCACACGTGTCCGTTCATTGTGGAGCTTAACAGCAGCAGGAAGGAAAGGCCCTCTGAATCTTTCCTTCACACAGCGAGGGTGAAGCTGTCTGTCATTGAAGCTGCTCCTCAGTGCTGTCAGGTCACCATGCACTGGGTGGGACTCTTTGTCCAGCAAGGATGACACTTTAGCCAGGACTCCAGTTGGAGCTGCTGGCCTTGACCAGCACCGGAAACAATCCCAAGCTTAAAAAAAACAAACAGTTCTTCGGTAAACACAGAAATGCAGTTCAGTTGGCAGAGACCATGCGTTTCCTCACCGGTCATGAATGATTCATCCTTTTATGTCCACTTTAGGGCTTTTATCCTTATCACATAGCCAGTAATAGATTTCATCTTCCTCCCAATTTTTTCCCATGCCAATATTAAATTCGGTGCGACCTTTCGCGTTTTTAAAAGTATAGAGCAAACTAAGTCGGGCACTTTTATGGGCGGTCCATCATGTGGATTTGTAATTTTAGTGTTTGTGGGCATGAGAGAGGAGTAATGTACTTGGAGAGAGGCTGTGACTCAGTCTAAAATATATCCATCTCAGGGAAGAGGATGAAATGGGCAGCGGACAGCATTTTATAAATGATGGCTCAGTGAAATTATATGAGACGGTCTTTTCAATATCTTCTTTTGCCTGCTTAGCTAACCAGTGTTGTGTCAGTATACTTATTTAGAGCCAGTCAGGTTCTTGGGTTTCACAACTCCTGTTCTTGTCTACTCATTCATTTATCACTTTATGTCACTTTACCTCAGTGCAGGTGAGGACCAGGCACCATTATAAACTAGAAAATAAGCCTGTTGATAGAAATGTAATTATTATTATTAAAATTCAAAGCAGTTTCCACTCTGCAGTAATTGCAATCTTTTTATTGATCACTTCTTTCTTGATTTATGCAAAGTAGAATGATTGCCAGTTTTAAACACATTTGAATTTGTTCCTCCATCCTTCCATCCCAGCTGATTGTCTGACTCGGCTCTTTCCTTAAACATGCTCAACATGTTAATGCATTATGTTCAAAATTCATTTGATTATCGGGAATTATTGTAGAAAGGTTCGTTTGAAACTGAAGTTTTAACGGCGGTGAAAATATTGTCTCGTCTGCTTTTTTTTTTCCAGTAAAAATAATCTCCCCTACAGTCAGTACATTTCTACAAAGCATTCACACTTTCAGATATCAATTGTGAACTGCTGAGCCTTCCTAGATGTGATAAATGGTTCGCCAAGTCAAATTCAACGTGCACATAGTGTCCTTATATGTTTGAAAATAAACAGCATATGTCGGGTTCCTTCACCCATATACACATAAAACATACATATGTGTGTTTGTACATACCTAAGATTCTAGCCTGTTGCCCCGCAGAGCGGTATTTATACTGACTAATTGTTGTCAATGTTGTCCATTTGGTGGCATGAGAGCGGTAGTAAACATCCAACTCTGTGACGCATTTCGCTGCGACGTGTCTGCCAACGCCGCAGTGTCTCGACAACATTTGATATAAGCAGGCAAGATGTTAGATGATTTATTCAGGCCTGCGCGTGTGTGTGTGTGTTAAAAATCTATCCGTGTAACAGCGAGCCCCTTCTTGCTCATGTCTCTATATTAATTAACCTTTATGGACTGTCTGCCAGCCCCTCACTTCATTCTCTCTATCATCCGACGCGCACGGACGCACATGCACGCAGACGTCAATCCGCATGCACGGCGGTGCGGCTTCTTTCACTCCCCTCCGCCTGTGACATTTACCACTCCGATAGAGAGGTAAACTCAAGTGGCGAGAGGCTTGAATGCAAATATGTGGGTGTGTGGTCAGATTTTCCTGATGGGATGCCATTCGGTGTCGGATAAGAGCCCAGGCGCTAAGTGCCTGAAACCTTTGCACAATACTGCATGTATGCTGATGTAGGAGAATGTGAGCGTCACCCACAGGTATACAAACACACACATAAAGTGCGTTCTCTATAGTCGGGTCTCCATGGCGAGGCACGGTAAGGTTTCAGAAAATGAGACTGATGGAAACATTATTAACGGTGGAAGGCCTAGAAAGGATGTCTTAAGTGTATGTTGAAGGCAGACTAATATAGACTTTGAAAGGGTCTGACGGAAGGGTGAGAGACGTAGCTGAGTGGGATGGCGGCAGTGAGAGTGAGCGGATGAGCAGAGAAGGGAGTGAGAGGCAGGCGTTTAGAATAAAAAAGCAAATACTGTAGGTACAGGGGTGGGAGCACGAGGACGGGGAACAGAAACGCAGAGATAAAGCTCTTGAACAATAGATAAGGCAGTTCATAGGGGGATAAATGACAATTTTATACACAAGATAAACATCTGTTTCAGGTTAGCAGCAGCAATATCTACAGCACGATCTGCAGTTGTTCCTGCAAATCTAAAATCTTCTCTAACAGTGGTTTATTTTAATCAACGGCGTCTGCCTCTCTTTGACTAATGCACCTTCTCTCCCAGAAGGGATACGTGTGTGACATATTAAGCAATGACTGTTACATTTGCACTAATATCGCACCATGCAGCTTGTATTAGGAATAAGCACATCAAGATGCCGCCGAACTGAGTCACAGCTGATGCAACAGGCTCCTGAATCCAGCAGTTGGCATGGCAAAGCTTGGCTTCCTCCGCCCGTGTCCTCTGCATTCTTTCTGTTCGGCTCACAATCTCAAAAAGCCAGCAGATTGTAGATGGAGGACTCTCCTCCGTCTGTCTTGGTCTAGACAATTGTCAGCTGGCAGGCGCTCAACACCCAATGCCCACAGTTCTTGTCTCCTGCTTCCAGATGCAGCGTGCACTTGGCATCATCCCACTCACGGCTGTCCGCTCTCCTGTGGGATGGGAAGTCATACTCTGCCCCCCTACCCCTTCCTAAACCTCCTTACAGACTATTAATACATCCCTTCAGTACCCTCACGAAGCAAATCGTTGGTTTTACAAGACAAAACAGGTGTAACATCCAATTCCTGCCAGCTGAGAGAGCCACAGCTGTGCATACTTGCCCTGACTGCACTGACGCACATTTGAATGACGCATTTATTCTGTATTATGCAAGAATAAGAGAGGAAAAGGACACAATTTTAAATGTACTTTTGTTTCTATAGCACCTCAAGCTTTGAGGGCTTCATATGTATTATTGCAGGTGTCGCACAAGGGTGAACTTTCCATCCACAGGTTTGTGAGCCTTACCTCCGGTTTAATCACGTGCAATCTTTATAAATATATGCAGAATCTGTGGGCAAGAGAAACAGTCTTGCTCCCAGGAGCTTTCTAGAAGTCGTTTAGAGTCCAATTAGTACTGACTTAACCATGTTTGGTCGCAGGCAGTTAAGCCGCCCTCATGGAGAGGAAAAGACCCTGTCAGTAAGCAAGCTAACATGTTTTCATTGTCAAGAGAATACCTTTAACAAATACTGGGAAGAAGTACACCAAACAGGCATAACATTATGACCACCTTCCTAGTATTGTGCTTCCAAGGACACCAGAGAATGGACACGTGCCTTCTGAGGGTGTCCCGTGGTGTCTGGCAACAGGATGTTGTTAGTGGGGGGCCTTTGGATCCTATGGATTGATAGGAGTGGCCTCTGTGGATCAGGCTTGTTCCAGCGCATCCAGTCTAAGTGACATCTACACGAATGAACGGTCCAAAAGTTTCCCAGCAGGACATTGCGTTGTTACAAGATGGTCAACGTTATTTACGTCTCCTGTTAGTGGTTTTAATGTTGCGGCTGATCGGTGTACACTGGTTACATGGCTACAATCATACTGCAGATGTTGTCTCTCATTTCAAGGTCCGAGTCGGACTGTAACGGTGGTGCTCAGAACAGAAAGTCCAGATATCCACCAGCTACACCGTGGTTCTGTTCTCATCGGATGCGTCCAGAAGAATGAATCGCTGATGGATTCCCAGACTGTGCCACTTGTTTAGGAAGCAGCTGATTGGTGTAAACATTACCAGGGTGCGTTACGCTTCATCGTTTCACTGTCAGGTGTAAAGATGCAAACTGTGCGTTCTTCCCCAAGCCAGTTGCAGCCCGGCTGACGAGACTGCAGTGCAGAGGGAGTGCATCCTGTGGAAGAGCAGAAAACATTTACAGGCAAATATGTCATGAATATTGTATCTTGAGATTACAGTATTGTAAAGGAAATAAGTTTGGCCTGTTTGTGAAATACTTGACTATTATGCCTGCGGTGGGTACTAAAATGAAATCTGATGCTTTAAAGCGGCCTCAGGGGCGCTCAAGCTGCCTCTAGATGAAAAATGAAATGGCAGAGAAGAAGTTATCTTCTTCTACGCACTGTGTGTGCGCACCTTACGTCATTCATTTTTTTTTTTCAAATATGATCAGATGGCTGAAATCAGGGAAACTGTCAGGTGGGATATCTCAAGCCAAAGTTAGTGATGCGGGAGGAGAGGAAGCGAGAGAGAGTGAGGATAGAGGCAGGAGAGAAATGCAACGGATCCGGATTACATTTCTTTTACCGCTGTGTTATGATGACGGGGTTGTGTTAGCAGCACGGTCACTTGAAGTGGCAACGATTTGTGTTCAAGGCGGCTGAAAACATGATAACATTTCCCCCAACTTATCTGTCAGCCCGGTTGGAACATAGTAGCCAGAAAAGTTCTTGAACCGCTGTTTGAGAATAAACTGTAGTACAAGTTTGCAGCCTGAAGCTAATCGTTGGATGTTTTTCAAAACAGGCTGAACTTTGTAGAGCTTGTAATGACCTCCAGAGAGTACTGACCAACTATGGATTACAAGTGACCCTCATGCAACCTCTCTCACGGTCAGTGTTGGCCCGCTCTCTTCTTCTCTTCAGCCCTAGACCATGGCAACTCTGGCACAGATTTCCACTTTAATCATCCCTGTCTCATCTTCAGTGTGGGGGGACCACAAGGGAGAAGGACGGGCAACGGGTGGGCGGGTGCAGGAGAGGGAGAAAGTGCGAGACGGAGGAAGAAGCCTAGCCAAACAATCATGCCCTGGCATTAATTGGCGAACAATAGCGCTGTTTATACCAGCCAGCCAGAATCCGGTCCCTTTGGCTAGCCGGCCCTTGATAGGCTGGATGTGCTCTCGCAGCGCCCTGAGTGCTTCACGGTTTGATGATCTCCTTTAATTTTGTTCTATCTGCCTGGCATCATCTTTTTCTCCCCTTTCTTTCGATCTCTTAAGCAATTTAATGGTCTTTCTACTCCCTGTCTCTCTCTGTTCTCCTCTTTCTCTCTGTGAATTAGGCAGCCAATAAGGCATGACATGAGCCTAGAGGGAATTGTGGGTATTGGAGTTTATTGGGGGTCACAATGCGAGCGAGAGAGAGATGGATAGGGAGAAAATGATTTAGCCAGAAAGCTTTTTTTGTCTTTTTTTTTATTTTTTTATTTCATTACTTCATATTGTCTGTGGGTTGTTTGTCAGCTTCTTGACTAGACAGAGTCACAGTGACGCAACGTCATCGTTATCAGATCAGGTATGCCGTAAAGTGACCAAAATTAATCACGGAGCCAATGTTTTGTGTCGCTTAAAACCCACAATTTACCAGACGTTATTTTATTTTGCCGGCGCATGACTGTGCGTTCGCTATAATTAATAACTATCAAAGTAATTCCTTTTAAACTGCAGCAAGAAAAGAAATGATGTTTGGCGTATTAACCTTTCAAAATGGGGGATGATTGCAGCTTTGTTCAATAAAGTATTTGAAATCCATTTATTTGAAATTAAATTGAGCTGTTCGAGAGGTTTTGAGGATGAAACAGGCCCCATGGACTAAATTATAATAATGTAATAGCACACGGCAGAAATGTCAATGCATGAAGCAGAGACGGAGGCAAGAGGAAGGTTTCCTATCTTCCGGAAATAACTGGAGTCGACCAAGAAATGAGAGAGTATGACAAACATGGCATAGGTGTGCCAAGTTCTGTCCTGTTGTCCTTTGTTTTAGTATCTTTAATAAATGTCTTTTGCTTCACATGTTTGCTCACGCATCAGCAATGGTCTGCGTATAGACACTTAGATACGCACCACCTCCCTCCTTTTCCACAATTACACTTGACAGTACACTCTTCACCCTCAATCTCCTCCCGCCTTCCTCCCCTACACCTGTCTTTTGCTGCTCTCGTCTTCTGCTCAGTCCTTTCATCACATTTGACAGACATTTAACCCCTAACGTGTTTCCCTCTCTCATTTATTTTCGCACATCTCCACTCCACATGTATGTTGCTCCAAGTGATAAATCGGTAGTAAAATTGCAGCTGACTTGGACAGCCGAACACAACTGTTCACCACCGTTGTGGCTCGTACACGCAGCCAGACAACGGCGGCGTGTCTGGCTGCATCATCGGGGAGCAGTAATACGGGACAACAGGAGAAATAAAAAAACAATCAAACTTTATTTCAGTTCCCGGGTCCTTGGCTGGCTTGATTTGCCAGAGTAAGTGCTCTCCAAGGTCCTGGAAAATGGGATGAATCTCTTTCTCTTTTGCCCACACACGAACACTCATATCCAGCGTTAAAGAGCAAGCATGCACACAGACTTAAACAAATGTGGTACTGTGCACACAAATGCAAAACTGTGTGCACACAGACATGACTGGAGAGTAACTCTCCGCACAAGACATGTGGCTGGTGGTCTGGCTATACAGTGCATCCATTTAGATGCAAATAATAGTCATTTGGCTTCTAGTTCTTCAGGCTTAATGCAGTTTAAGAAAGACTGGCGATGCATGACAATCATGTGGACGGGGTAGCAACAAGGAGGAACTCTAGGAATACGAGAATAAGGCACATAGTATGTTGTTGATGCTTTGTGAAAATAGAGAGGAATGTTAAGACATAAAAAAATTAACACAGGGTTGAATAGAAACACAAGGTTTCTTTAAAGTTAGACTTAGACAGACATTAATCATCCACAAAGAAGATTGTTTGGTCACAGTAGCTCAGTTGTGCATAAAAAAACACTCTTGAGAAAGTAAAAAGAAAGATAAAATAATGACAACAGTATTGGACAGGGAGCCCCCCAGCCGCACAAACTGGGGCCTGCCAGACAAGTAATCAGCAACCCAGGAGACAGAGGAGGAGCTGACACCCGTTCTGAGCAGCTTCGCACTCATCAGGAAGGGGCTGCATGGTTCCCCATACAATGGCGGCCTGCCAGGGTCTAATTTACTCCACCATGGTCTCATAACGAATCTATTATATATTTTTGCACGTCTCAGACAACGTTGTGTTTGCGTTGTGTTCTTCCTGTTGCTCTCTCCTCTCCAAAGCCACCTCCCCGAAACCCCCACCATACACTCGCTCACCTGCGACATATGCATATAAACCTGCATATAAAGCTATTTGGCCATTCACTAATAAAAGATTTTGTTGCCACCACCGTTTTAAATCCAGTATTTGTGCTCTTAATTTCTTTTAGACCATAGAGATTTACAATTATTTTGGTTGAAACCTGGAGGAAACGACTCCAGACGTTAGCTAAACTAGCTAAACTGTATAGGCGCTAGCTAGCAAAGTTAGACTGAAAGTCAACCATTAACAATACATTTGTTCTATTTGCTGATACGTTATTTACTTGTACCACTTCTCAACAGCCTTTTGTTTAGTATTCATGGAGATGAACTGCGCAGGCTGCTGCTGTTTTTTGCTAAATCCCAAAATGATGGGAACAAACATTTTAGATGTAATATACAGAATATCTACCTATCTGCTGTTATAAGCAAGCTGCCAGCAGTCATGTGACGGTGCAATTATTGCTATTCTTACATCAACTGTGCTCAGACTCACCTCCCATAAAATAATGGCCCCTAATGTAATTTGTGCATGTAGCTTATTACAGCCCATCTGCTCATATAGGCTGTACCATATAAGACTGGATCCTCTGTGATTACATACTAATAAATGCAGGTGTTGCTGTATTGTGCATGTTCTCCCTTACAGTCAGTAGTGTCCTCATTTGTTCTTGATTTCCAAAAAAAAAACAGTTCCATTGAAAACGTATGCCTGCACATTTGACGTGTGATTAAAAAGTAAACAGCGAGATAAATAGAAATGTTCAAGAGTTGTTTCCTTAAAGTCTCCATCAGTGGCTTGCTACCGGGGCTCTACCCATCCCACCCCCACCCTCTCGAAATGTAACTCGACTGAAAAACAGGAAACCACACAACGCTGAATCTTCAAATAACAGACTCAGGAAGAGATGAAAGTCTAAACAAATTCCCAAAAGAGCTCATTCCCTGAAGCTTGCCGTGCTCTTCCTTGAAAGTTCACGAACAAGACAAAGGAAATGAGTAATCCAGTTATCCTAATCATTAAAAAAAATAAATGTGTTCTTATCAAATGGCTGCAAATGACACAACTGAAAGTTAGTATACCAAGAAATGGACTGTTGTGGAGTAACAGCAAGTAACAGCTGGCGACATGGCCATAATTGTCCGCTTAAAACTGATTAGAGAAATCAATACAGAACCTGCAGCTCCAAACAATCAATGCAAGGCTGGAGAGGAGAACGGGGGAGATTGTTTGTTTATGTGTGGACGAGAGACACAGAGTCAGCGTGCATGTCCGCTTGGGTATTTATTTATTTTTTTAAATTAAATGCTTTTCTGGTGCTCGTGCAAGTGCAACTTGGTGTCCCTCAAGGCTACAGACTTTTGATTGTTTTACTGTGCTCCTTTCAGCGTAACTATTTACCCGTCCTCTCTTTGCCTTGCTCATCTTGATTCCCATCTTTGGCTTTGTATATTCGTCTCGTGTCCTCAAGACAAACCTTTTTCCATCCCTATGTCACGGTCATGCTCGATGATTTCTTTTTTTGGTTGCGCTGAATTCTTTTGAACATAAATGCATTACTTTATGCTGCATACGGTTTCATTCTATGCTGGGTCTCATGTTTTATATGACACGTCTCCCTCAAGAACTCGTGAGCCAATGCATCATACAATTAAATTTACACCTCCAGACAAATGCATACATACAGACACACTCACATGTAGCAGGAGCACCGGTTCTTAAATTTATATTGCAAACCATTATTCTCGCACACAGTTCAGGTATTAACAGCTCCCTGCTGGGTACATTTACATGCACGCATGCACAGGGACATGCACGCACATGTATAACTGACATAATGCATTCCCCATCCCCTTACCCCAACCTGTCTTGGCGCCGATGGTCTAAAACTCAACTGGTCCTCGGAAAGATAGTAGTGCGAGTATATATAATAACGCACACATGCACACACACACACAGAATAAACCGTTTTTCTTTTTTATTTACGTCCCTTGCCAGCAATACAAGAGGTATTGACTGCGGAGTCTATCGGCTCTGGCTCACAGTTAATTGCATGAAGCTCATGTTCAGAGCTATTATTTGTTTCTCCCCTCTCAGGGATTATTTGCACACGCACACGTGTACATGTGGGAGCCGAATTTCCACAAACGGGGGAGAAAAAAAAAGAGAGAAAAAAAAGTGTGCCGTGTGAGCCGTACCTGCTGCTTAAGCATTCATTACTTTTTTCGAGTGCGTCCGTGTGCACGCGTAGACCTTCTTTTAATGTTTTCCGTTGTACAGTGAACATTAATCATTCAGACCCCGTCACCCTCTCGGCGTGGAAAGATGCAAAAGCGAACCTACAGAAGTGCACACTAAATCTTATTTATTTCACGGGCTACTGTATAATACAGACAGGAATTAGCTTTTATAATGGTGGGGGGTACTGTCGGCGGACCTTGGCCATTGTCTCCATTGTTTCACAAAGTCCCATAATCACAATCTCATTACCATCCATTCACCTTTGTTTGTGTGTGCATGCAGCTTCTTGGGCGTATGTGTGTTAGTTCATGCATATTTAAATGAGCTGGAAGGCGTCTGGCTGGGACACAGCGATGGAGAGGTTGCAGGTGCTCTTGTGTGCTTATTGTTCTTACTTCCATGCGCTGGATCTGAATACATTTTTTATTCATATACTACATCCACGTACATGTGTGCTTGTGTCTGCCTGCACTTTTATCGTGCAGATGAATGAACGGGTAGCTGGGAAATATTACAGTCATTCGAAGCAGATGTACTAAAATAGTGAGAGAAGAATTGGACTGGCAGCTGACAGTCCATCAGGAAAATATAAATACATAAAGAAAGAAAGAAAAAGAATTGGGTCACACATGTTGACTGACAGATAAGGGGACCTGTTGATCGTCTGCACTCTAATGTCTCTTCTCACACTTGTGATTTAAATAAACAACCGACTTGCAGCTCTTCAGCGAGGAGCCCAGCTGCACTATAGGCGTAATTTGAAATCGATAAGTAAATATCACATCTATTTTGAGACGCAGTCACTTTGTCTTTCGACGGAAATCTCCTTTTGATTTCCTTCAGGACAAACAGGGAGATTGCTTTTTTTCTTTTCTTTTTTATTTGTAGAAGCTCCAGCAGCAATGTTCTGATCAATGGCAGCTGGTGCACTGAATGAAAAGCTGACGAATGAGAATTCACTTCAAACATGTTTATTCTCTTCAGTGAATCCACGCACAAAATTGGTGAGACTGATATTACAACAGGTGGGCCTAACAAAAGATTTGCAAATCTTGTGATTTGTTCGCGTCTACAGAACCATCAGCAGTTTCTCATGCGTGAGTCACAGGACACTTGCTGATTTTCCCTTTTTCCACTTTTATAGTTTAAGATGTCGGAGTCATAACGCCCCATTTGGACTGACACTTTGATCATTAAATCAGCAGCATGGACTAAATTAATGTCAGCGTGATACCAGTGTAAATAATTCATTCCTCGAAGCATTTCTTTCCCTTTTTGACCATTTTCATTAGTAGAAATGTTTTTGTCTTCATTTAAAAATAGATGAAAAGTTAATCTAATTTTGTGAAGATCCAAGTCTCCAGCTAACATCACTTGAAGTTGAGCCCCAGTGTCCTCTGGGCAATTCCTTCTCCACAGCTCACGACTCCGAGAGCGTTTCTGAAACTCTGACTTGGCACAAATGAGACATTTAATTATAGATGTAATCGTGGGTTAAAGTAATCAAGTTTGTGTGCGCTCACGTTGAGTGTACAGTATGAGTAGGTTTGGGTAGCCGTGAATGAAGCATGCGAGGCGCTAAGCATCGTGCTGCATGTGCGCTCATGTGCTCAAATGGACTTTTATGAATTCATTCAGGAGCTGTAACGCAGTGTGAAGCTTGTAAAGACTGAAACTGGGATCAGACTTTGCAGCGTGATGGGTTGTTGCTTAATGTCGACCGCAGAGCAGGTGGTCTCGTAGACATTGCCGAAGGGATGAGAAGGGGGGGAGGGTATGTAGGTAAAGAAAGAAGAAGCAGAGGGACAACAAGACTCTTTGAATCTATGTTTGAATAAATTAAATGGAAACAGGAAATTTGAAAAGAATGAGAAATGGAAAAATGGTATATACACCGATCAGGCATAACATTATGACCACCTGTGCCTCCAAAACAGCTGTGACTCGTCCTGTGGTGACCAACAACATAATATTGTTAGTGGGGGTCTTTGGGTCCTATGGCTTGAGGGGAGGGGGATCTGTGAATCAGATTTGACGGCTGCCCGTCTGAGACGACTAGATGGGGTGAGACGAGAGAGAAAAGATGAGCATTAGTTAAGCCTGAGATACCTGCAGGAACTAACACTGCATGAGCTGGACAGCTGGATCTTTGGGACACTTCCCTGTAAAGTAAAACTTTAGTCATCCCCTATAACAAAACTGTGAGTGCTAAATAGACACCAGGAGACAACAAACAAACCTCTATGAGTTGCTGTAACATGAAGACAGTGGATAGTACATTTTTTATACCCCTCTTCTCTCATTCTTTAAAAAACATTAGCATTTCCCCATTCTTCCTTATCTAACTTTATCTGTCTTCTCCCTCGACTCTCTCTAACATGATCCGTCTTCCATAAAAGGTCTGACATGTACCTAATAATTGGTTTTTAACTGACATGATTCTCTAGCCCTCGCTATCGCGGTATCGCAGCACTTTAATCACTGCTTATCAGCCGCTGAGCCACGCGATTCTTGACGGCATCGGGGCTTTCAATGGGGCGAGATGGGAGGACGACAGGTTGCGAAAAAAGCAGAAATATGTAAAGGGTTTGGGTGGATTAGAGAAATCGGGGACAAAGATGGGAAGAGAGGAGGAAAAAGAAAACTAGATTTAAAAAAAAAAAAAAAAGTACACGCCTGTGCAGAGAGTGAAAATGGAGGAAGGGGACCCCCGAGAAGTAATGTAAGTGCGAGAAAGCGATGGAGGCAGCAAGATAAGAAAAAAAGGTGCAGGCAATAGAGTAATTTGAGCCTTTGTGAAGAGGCATGTGTAAATCCGTTTACCTGAGAACAGGCGCTTTGAACCTCTGGGTCCCTTGATAGGCCACTATATTTTGTTTCCTACAGCTATCTCCTCGCCGCGTCCCTGAAGGTGCCGTCCCTGCACGGGAGTAATGAAAGCACTGACATATAATGGAGCCGCGCTTATTCTTTAAGAATGAAGAGAAAGGATGAAAAAGAGACAGAATTACGGTACAGCGTTTTTTGTGAGACGGTCAGCTCGCGGTTGCTGTCGTGCATTTCCTCGTCAGCCATGCCTCAAGTGGTTATGAAGATGGCCTCTTTAGGCATGACTGTGGCCCGTTGCACAGCAAGAAAAACAGACTGCTGTCCAGTGATCAAGACCAGCTTCAATGCAATATTGCGTATAATATCGTCCCTTTTATTTCACATGCTCTACCTGTGTCCTCATTTTAGCAATCCACGAAAAAAACAAAACATTAAAATACGACATTGTTTTTGTACACTAGAGCAGATAGCACAGTTTTGCATGATTTTCAGTCTCTTTACAGGCAGTATGCTGTTTATTCTGCGTTCTGTTTTCTATTTTTATTTATCTTTTCTTCATATCCGTGCCTCTGAAAACTGCATTCTCCTGATACACGTCACATCGCGGGGTCTAACAAGGCAGCGATGCAAGCAGAATGCGTCGCGCCCGTCGCTGCTCGAAAATCAATTACACTCTGCAAATGGAAAAAATGGAAAAACACTGAACACTTTTATCAGAAGGGCCTAAATGCTTTCGCTGCGAGATTAAGAGTCTGGAGATCAGATATATTTAAATATCAAACACGCACGTCTTCGTCTTTCCCGGTTCTTGCCCACAAGAAATCGACGATGCGTTCGTTTAGTGGTATGAAATTGTGCGCGGCGCGGATTACCTTGAGTTTTTTTTTTGCATTTGAGGCATTTCGCGCCGACTTGCAGCGTAGATGTTGGGAGACATGCATGCACGCTACGTTATGTGCACACACACGCACAGAATAAAACCATGGTCTGGTTTTGCCAAGATTATATGGTATTAATGTTAATTATTAAATGATACTGTTATATTCCACTGGATTGCATACTGCGTTGCTTGAGCTCTTCCTGTCTCTTCTTTCTCCTCTGCCTTGCACCGTTCTTAGAATCAAGTATTTAATAGGAGTGGATTCCACTATTTCAATAGCTACTAAAGAAGTCCCATCTTTTATTAAAATACATGGATGCTGCACAATTGCTTCTCTATCCCCCATTGCCTGAAATGTGCCTAGAGAACGGGTGCTATACTCGCTTTACTGTGGTCAGTAATAAAATATGAAATTGTGTGGTAATTACTTGGTTGGAAGGCACAAGGGGCAAGAATTCTCTCTTTAAATAGGAATGACTATCGCACGACTAGTATGAAAAGATATACCAATGGCTCCATCTGTACCAGGCTGGGCTATTAAGCACATCTACTTCTACGCTACGTCTAAATCTATGTCTAAGCCTTTTTATCTTCTTGACAAAGGACATCACAGTCACGACACATGTGCTTTCAATGTATTGCAAGTGAGAGGAAAAACTTTTCACTGCAGACATTTTCTCTGTTGCTCTGTGTTCCTTGCTGACGCTGTAAAGCGCGCGTTGCATCGGCAAGTGGTAACGCAGAAATACAGCTCTGGCAGACTAATCTATGTGGCGGTTGTTTTTCAGAGCTAACAGCTCCATGATCTCCCCGCGCTGTCAACACATGCAGGTACCATCCTTTTATAATTCGTTTCAGTCAGATGATCTTTGTCAGCCGGTGTCGGCGCCGCGTTGTGTCAGCAGCTCCCGTGATTAATTTCACAATGCGCCGTGTATCTACAAAGTATTGTTTTCTCAAATCAGTGTATTGCTAATTACTTGCTTACTTGACGGATGCAAACTTCATTTGGTTGACTAATTTTATCCCAGAGTTTTCGTTTATCCTGCAGAGACGTCACTTTTGTAAATTGTCATGGACGTGCGAAACCCAATTTATTTGACAAAGACAGATAATTACTACAGTGAAAGAGAACGGCTGCAATCCAGTCTATGCACGCGGCTTCTTGGAATATTTGTGCATTGGAAATACAGAGCATGATCTGTACCTCAAATGAGAGATGACCGTAAGTAGCTGCCATAGCTAATGAATCGTATTTGTGCAAGTTTTTGAATAATTTTTGAGTAAGTGTTTCTAACCCGGCTGTAAGGGGATCCTCAGTCCTCAATAGGATGTTAGAATTGGTTGTAGAAAATACTCAAAAGCTGTTACAGTAACCTTGACAAAATCACAAGAAAAAGAAGAAGCACAAAGTGTGTTTAAAATGAATACACACCGGGAATGAAGAGCTTCAGAAACAAGGAATGCCTCATGTATACTGTATGAGCTGAGCTCACTGATAACACTACTGAAGCGTCTCAGATCAAGAGTACCTCCTTCCTAAACACTTCCAGTTTTGGGGCTTGAATCACGCCAAACATGCCGTCAGAAAACAAGCAAACAAACAAATCTGTAACCACCGGCGACTGGGTCAACCGGGATGCACGGCTGCTAATGAAGAGCCATCCAGTCGTCGCTGAATCTGATCACAGAGGCGGGGTTTTAGCCTCGCCGGGTCCACTGAGGGCATCCGCCCGGCCGTGACCTCATGAATATGAATTAGCCTTGCAGTGGTAAGACGCCTTTGATAGGCTGTGCAAGTCCTTCTGACTCAGCTGTCTGACGCGATTTCCAGTGCATGGCGGTCGGCTCTGAAATCAGATGAGGAGAGGTGCGAGAGAGAGAGAGAGAGGCAGACGAAGGATGTTAAGCACACCTTTGGAATATTGATGCGTTCTGACGTTAGCAGGGAAGGTGCGAGTTCACGAGGTTGTTGATGAATATAAACCGCTGTAAGGACTAATAAACATATTAACAAAGGCACAGGTAATTGCATGTTCGGGATTTTTAATGCCAGTTCGGGCCTCGTTCGGTGGCCCTGTTTAAATAATGGCGTTCACCTCCATGCCGGCAAACATCCCCCCAAATACTTACCTACCAGCATAAACAAACGGGGAGCTTGATTGCTATCTTTGACACTTCTCCAGTCTCTTGACGGCACAATTATTTCCTTCCTTTTCAGTACAATATGAAGTTTAAGTGTACTAAAATACTCTGGAGGGATAAGTGAAGAGCAGGAGAGCAGAAACAAATAATAGTAGTTAAAGTTTGAGTCTTTTCTGCTCTGTACACTATGTTGCAGCGCGCCTCCTGAGCTCCCAAATAGTTCCTCTGCTTCTGTCAACTGTTATAACGATGTTCAAGCATGACACACTGCTTTCACACATTTTATCCCACTTGGTACAAAAATATGACTGCAGGCGGCTCTGCGTATAGCTCTGCTGTTAGTTGCCTGTGTGCAGGGTTATACGACCAGATTTAAGATGATCTTTTTATGGCAGCCATGTTTGGGTTGTTGTTGTTTTTTTTTTTTTTTTGCCAGGGCTCTTTGCCTGACAACACAGTGTGTAAGTGTGACAGATCGGGTCACACTGTATCCTCTACTCTCCTTATCTTGCCACCTGGGTGTTATCATTCCGTGACCGTCCTGCCTGCCTTGTCAGATAAACATTGACTCTGAAAAGACGGGGGGACCGACCGGGGGGGTCAGTCTGGAGGCATTTGCACCGTATAAGATACGCTGCAACTTGTTTTCCCCATATGTTTTCGGGACGATTCCGCATGTGCATCACGTTGTGTTTGTTTGACACGCGGAGGTTTGATTTGCTCTTCCAGTGAAAAACAAGCAAACTATCCAAAATAATTTGGCGCTTTTGTGATCTTGTCCTGTGAAGGGTCACGGGAGGGGGGCTGGAGCCTATCCTAGCTGTCACTGGACAGGTCGCAAGTCTATTGCAGGGCTAACACAGAGAGACAGACAACCACTACACTCACACTCACAGCTACGGACAATTTAGATTCAGCAGTGAACCTAATGAGGATGTCTTTGGACAGTAGGAGGAAGCCGGAGTACCTGGAGAGAACCCACGCAGACACAGGGAGAACATGCAAACTCCACACAGAAAGGCCCAGATCAAAACCGAAGTCACTTAAGGTTACCTTTCCTATAGAACAGGTCTATACCTTGTTCTTTTATGAAACAAACTAAATAGCCTCATCTTATTTACACAACAGCAGGTGATTTCCATCTCTACATGACTGCAGGGACACACAGATGGACACATTCTCACCCTCCAGTGTTTCGTTCAATGTACAGTTCAACAGGTTAAATAACTGTTTCATTGTTATATTGACTGCTCTCATTACTAGAAACGCACCATAATTTCTCTGAGTGTTTGCGTCGGTGTCAGTCTGCTTCATGCCCCACTTCCCCAAAGCCCTAAACCTTGGGGAAACACTGATATCAGTGAACCCTCTTTAGCTCTGCAACATCCTCAGTATTGCTAATATGCAAATCCCAAAATTGAAAACTGCAACCCACTGTATGAGCAAATATCTTAATAGTTCAATGTCCGGGTCCAGCTCCAGCTCCAGCTCTGATGACCACTTTGGGCTGTTTTTCTACAACCATTTTTCGAGTATATTTTAACACCCTACTCAAAAAAAAAAAAAAAAAGCAATCTGTTCTTAAGGAAATGGGGAAGAAAGGGCGCATGCATACATAACGACAACTTCTCACAAAGAAAACCATCGTGAGCATGATTGCAGTCTTTCTTTTCAACCTGTTTCATAAATGAGGATGACAAAGAACGGAAGTCCACTTCCAGATCTTTGACTTTCTTTGTAAAAAAAAAAAAAAAAAAGTGCAGCAACACATCAAACTGTGAGAGGAAATGACAATCTCCAAGTTATTTCATGGGACCTTTAACTACAAAGTGATTGCTACTTTCATGGTGTTTTTTTTTTGTAATAGCAAAGAGTACATGGCAAGTCTTTGTGTCTGCCGGAAAGGTGCTGTGTTTTGTTGTTGTTCTTTTTGGTTTTTATATATATATATATATATATATATTGTTGTTTCCTAACCTGTGGCCCCTTATTATTTTGGTGACACATCATTTTCTTGATAGTCTGCAGAGGAGCAGCACACAGGGTGGTGTGTCAGCAGTGGTCAAGCAGTGCAGTGCATGTTACAGAAAGCAGCTGCCATCACACCTACTAATAATGCACTCCCATCTCATCTCACCTCATCTCTCCTCTCTAAAATGTTATATACGTTTTGAATCTAATGCGTCAGTAGTCTGATGACATGTATGACTGTGACCCACACAGCTGATTAGTAAAAACTGCACCTCGATGCGCAAAACCTTTTATCTACTTTTTACCTACTGTCCAGAGAATGACAGCACAGTGACTCACAAAGAATATAAGGAAGTAGATACCATACTAGATGCATTATATTGCCTTCAGTGCATTCTATTTGTGAGGACGGGAGGGATCATTTCCATCTTCAGCCGCCAGCCCTTTTCCGCGAGGCTACGACACCTTCATTTTAATGTTCCGTCTTTCAGTGCCTCAGGCCCGCCCACCCCTTTATGTAGGAGTGCTTGGGTTGTTGTGATCTATTCTAAAGAGCAGCTAATTGCTACTTTGAGCCGTAAAGGGAAAGCAAACTCAATATGTTAAATGCCATTTATAGAACAGAAGCACCGAACAAGGGGCAGGTAATGGAAAACACGGCAGCATTGTGGCATTTCTGTGTTTCTCTCCACACACACACACAGACATCCGAGACTACATACATACACATAAAGCATTAGATTAGGAAAGCACGTTTGTCCGTAAAACCCACATTTTTTTTCTGTTTCCATATATTTATGCAAAAAGTGATAAATGCAGGCGGGCTTATCACATGCCTACGCAAGCAGTCGTACGTGTTTCTGTGTGTATTTACTGAGCGCACTGAAGGATGTTTGCGTTCACTCGAGAAAGAGGCTGAGACTACAATGACTCCAAAACCCATGACATTTTTAAAGTTTGTGTCTACGTGATATGCGCCTCGCGCGTGTGTGTGCCTGCGCTGTATTTGCCGACAAACCACTGCACTGGAGACACTCAAGCAGCTTAAAGCACCCCCTTGTGAGCCACACGCTGCCATCATTACTTAGAGCTCGGCCCGGTTCAGCCGCCAGCACTAAACATGGGGTGGTAGACACTGTGCCTTACGGGGTCTTTTAACTTCACAAGTGGTTGTCCCAGTTCTGTCAGCCCACCATGGAACAGAGTGCGCACAAATACACATGTGATTGCATGCGGGGCTATGCATCTCCTTGAATGCACATCTTTGTTTTTGTGAATGTTTGCTTTCTCTGCCTGTCTTTAATGATGTTTGTTGAGAGAACCTGAGCTGAGCGCAGACTCTTCTTTTTGTTAGTGAGTAAACCAACATGCCCTCATTCACTACTTTGTAAGGTCTCGATTAACACGAAATTGTTCAAGTTTCTAGTGGAAATTCAAATAAGTCTCCAGTTTACATAATTTTTTATTTTTTTGCTATGTTAGTTGTGACATCGGGGTGATGAATTAAAGTGACGTTTTGTCACGCATAAATATGTATTTAAGTCACATGAGATCATAGATTTAGAATAAATTATGCAAATTATACGAATAGCAGCGATACACATAAACAAATAGATCTAAGACCTAAGCTTAAGCAAGATTTAAGCACCATTCACTGTGCATGTGTGGTCATTAGGATAAAGTAAGAGATGTGATTCATTACTGATTACATGCCAAGAGGCCATTTAAAAGTTCGAAGTGTGTCCAAATTTAACAAATCTGCATATTAAGGTCAAAACCACAACAACAGTGAATAAACACTGATTTAATCAAATGCTGCACAGCACGTATAAAGGGCCAAAAATGTGTTCCTATTGAGAAGCAAGCCGGTCTGCCTGTACGGCTCATCCTCTACACCGCTGCAGTCTGTTAAGGCGAGAGAGCATGGGCGCACAGAACACACGTACGTACTGAGCCGCTGATTGAGTCGCTACAGAAGTAACTTACTACCATTCACTTACTGCTTTTGAATTCGTAAATAGGAAAAACCCCGGGGAAGCATTTTTATTTTCTGTTATAGCATATTTCTTTGGGCATAATGAGGGCTTTAACACTAGCCTGACAGTGGGGGTGAGAGTAATGGGCACTGGGCCAGCTGCCGTGATGGGCTCATTTGACCGAGCATTGTCTTGCAGATAGTGATTGTGATGTCTAGCACAGCTGGCTAATAAAAGCTGGACAGTGGCTGAGACTAGTGTGCATGCCCACTCAATGCCTTCATCTTTTCCCTGGTGTCTTGATTCTATTATTATTATTATTGTTGTTGTTATTATTATTATCGTTTGTGAAGCCCTCTAATTTATTCAGAATTTCTATCGACTAACAAATGCAAGGAGACAGTTCGTCTCCTCCATGGAGACTGCACGGCTGCTTTGGCTTAGTGAAATTAGATGCATATTCAGCTTTTTGCTTTTATTTGGACGTCGCACAGTTTTAGTTGGTCTTGTTGGTCACAATAATCCCGTCCTCAGCCCCTGACCGAAAAGGTTTTTGGTTTTAGAAAGCTAAAGTGTTGATGTCACTCTTGTACACCATTCTTGGTTGTCTTTGTTCCGAATGCTCGTTCATTGATTGCTAATAGGCAGAGAACTATCCATGGACAATAACCCTCAAACTGTTTTTGTGGAAGAACAGGTAAGAGTAAAATCCTTTTTAGAGTACTGCGGGACATAGACGCCGTAACTTAAGCACGTAGCCTGCGCCCATCAGTCTGGTTCGCTTTGTAACAATGCCACCCAAACGCTAGTCGCTGCTGTGTTTTTTTGGCAGTCGGGTTAGTTTTTGTTCTACTTCCTGCTTCACTTTCCTTCTTCACTTTCGACAGTTTCGCAGAAGACGAGTCATACAAATGTTTGCATCTTCGAACCTCCTCAGTTAACATTTCCTCCATATGTTCTGTCTTTATTGATCCGAAACAATCAATTTGAAAATTGCAGAGATGGAGAAGAGGCTGGAAGTCTAAACCGCCTGTAAGCCATTATCTGATTGGAAATTCTACCTATCTGGACCGGAGAGAAGAGCTGGGGCCCCGTTACACAACTATTTGTGGCATGGTTTATCTTTACAACCCAGTGCAATTCTAGCATTATCCTGTTGCTGAAAATGTGCGCTGTCATTACTTGTTTTCTCTCTTCTTTGCACTCCTTTCAGAGCAATTGGAAATGCATTGCATGACTTGACATGGTAGTAGGTCTGAAGGACTATCAACTGGTCTTTACAATGCCCATTTCATACACATCCCCAGTGTTCACTTGCAAAAAATAAAGAAATTTTCAGCAGAAGCTGTGGTTCTCATCCATCAATTTAGCTTGTTCGAATCCCAACCGTGGCAGCTGCTTTGGATCTTTATGCCAGCTCCTCTTCCTATATGATGTAGTTGGCTCCTCTCTGAATGGGTGCCATGATAAGGCAAGTTGTCAGTGCATGATCTGGCAAGTGAAAAGCTTATTTGTGAAAGAGAGACACTTCTGAAGCCAAACAGCCATTGAATGCTGGAAGAGTCGGCCTTCTGCGCTATTAACCCCCACTCAGAAGAGATTAACACACAGAATCAGGGCTACCTTTTGATGTCCAGTGCACCATGTCAAAATATGCACACATATGCACAGGCATATGCAAACACGCAGGTGTAAGCGTACTTACAAAAACACATGCATGCATACTTGTTTCGGCCAGTTTTTAAAAATAGGATTCAAATTTAAAAGTGAAAAATTGGATTGTATAGGATAGCATTTAGGCTATCCTTTTGTTCATTAGAAGATCAGGGAATTCACTTTTAATGCACTTTTCTTTTATTATGTATTCATTGGCAAGAGAGTGGTTCACTTTGCAAGGTCAGAAATCCTCTCTGTTATGCAGCACTTACACTTGTTGCCAATGGCAATGCTGTTTTCACGACCAGATTATGGCTTTTATAGCCCCATTTATTTTAAAGGGTGCATTCATTTCATGAAAACCTTTAGTCATCTGCAATTAGGAGCCAGTGACTCCTTTGATGGTAATCAAACCAAACTCTGATTGACCCTGACAGATTGTCCACCACTGAGCCATTCAATCAGCTTTAATGCTCTTGAAGGCTCAGTGGTGTTGCGCAGGCGGCTGGATAGAAAAACAAAAAAACTCAAAAATGTCATGGACGGTGTATTAGTTTAGTTCACACAGTTGCACAGTTGCTGAAAGGCATCAGAGGTTCTAGTGGTGTCAACATGATTGAGTTAACAAATGGCTTGAGTGACATTAATGTCTCATGCTCTCATTTATTTACATGATTAGCTGGCATACCAGAGGATTTTGAACATGGATAGTATTAAGGCTCTAAAACCTTAATACTTATGACATTGTCAGTCAATCTGCTAAAAAAAAGAGAAAAAAAAGCTGTGCACAGTGGTGTGGTGGTTAGCAAGAATGTTCTGGGTTCGTATCCGTATCTCTCTGGGTACTCCAGCTTCCTCCCACTGTCCAAAGACATGCTCATTAGGTTAGTTGGTGATTCCATATTGGCTGTAGGTGTGAGTGTGAATGGTTGTCTGTCTCTCTGTGTTAGCCCTGCGATAGACGGGCGACCTAACCAGGGTGTACCCCTGCCTCTAGCCCGATGACAGCTGGGATAGGCTCCAGTCCCCCTGCGACCCTTCACAGGACAAGCACTTACAGAAGATGAATGAATGAATGAGATGACTTTACATCGTATTACTGGCCCCCAAGGAACAAGTAAATAATCAAGCTTATGTATACGAGGTAAGCTATTGTAACCAGGCTAACTAGCTAAGGGCAGCCCGTCGCGTCTAGCTATAACAACTTTGCACGGCAAGATGCAGTCAGAATCAATTTAGCATCCCCAACTCCCCCTAAACTGGGAGGTCATTACACAGGAGAAGGACCTGGTAGTTGAAGGCTCTATAGCCCAGTCTACATTGTGAAACACTAGGAACCGCAACTAAGGCTGCACTTTGAGTGCTTGAGAGTACTGGGGTAATATGATGCTATGAGATCCATAAGACTAGATTGAGCTGGCCTTTGAATGCCATGTATGTATTCTGGATTTTACGGGGAGCCAACAGAGCTTAAAGAAGCTTAAATTGGAGAAATGTGATTGACACTTCATCAGAGAATGAAACAGTAAATGCAAAAATGGCTGAAGCTCTTGGGGGAGTGAGCTTTGAAGAGCTGGACGGATAGCGTCCCCTCCCCGAGCCGCTGGCGACAGGCCACTGCAGAAGTGCCTAGCTTACCCAGCAGATCGTCACGAAGGCTGGCTGATTTCAGTGCTGTAGCACGCTTCAGTGATGCTTGCATCCACGACCACTTCCTCTCCACAGTGCATTGATCCCGCTCATCTTAACTCCGCACCTGAGGCGGTGCCTGAATGAAATGATCAATACTGAATTCCTCAGACGTAGCATTACACATGATAGCCTGCACTCTTTCTCTTTCTCTCCCTCTGTGTAAAAACAGATAGCGTATGTGATGGACAGTCTGGTCCGCTCAGAGGAGCACAGATTCCACAACTGAGGCGGCGCTGCTCTGAGGCCACATCCAATTTTTTGCAGAAGAGCCGCTCTCTGCACGATGCATGCTATTCGTATGACTCTGGAAAGTGTGTCAGTCCTAAGTGCATTTTTTTCCCGCTGTGGTTCTTTTGGGGGGAGCTCCAAGTCAAATATCTACACCTCATTTTGAGGAAAAAAAGTTTATTCGCTTACTCAGCTCAAACAAATGCCCCTTTATTCCTCCACTGATATTCATTGGACATTTCTATGATTAAGAGGGCAAATGCATGTGTATTGGTGCACATAGATATATATATGTGTGAGTGTGTGTGTGTGAGTGTGTGTCTTTGGGCTTTTTCTGTCTTTTGGCTGTGAGTTGGAATGGACTGGGTTTGTTTCTGTCTGGGCTGATAAGAGGAAGCCGCTTACATCCCTCCCTTATCACTCTGCTCAGGGCTAATATCCCTTTTATTTTTTTTCCCTCTTTCACTCATCATCACCCTTTGTTGTTGGTGAAATGGGAAGTAGTTCAGCAACTCTCACTCTTTCTTGCCCTTCATCCTTTTTTCTTTTATAGCTCTTCCTACATCTTATTGCCAAAGCGCTTAAGTCGCCAGCATATTGCTTTAAGCTGCGACCGACGTGAAAATCATCATGAGATCATGTTTATTCGGAGGCCTCCGTGAACTTTGTATGGTTTTTTTTTCGATGGTCGGGTCGTGTGCACTCACTGGCTTTCAAAAAATAAAAATAAAAGCAGGTTTGATCTCCTCCCGCAGCACACACACACACACACACACACACACAAGGCATAAAGTCATTAAAGTCTTCTGATGAGGGCAGAAGGTAGGATGGGATCACCACGCTCAATTTAAGTTTTCAATAACTTTTCCATCTTATTTCCTGTTTTGCTTTTCCCTTGATGACTTTTTGTTGCCTTGGATTTCACTTCCTGATGTACTTGCTCGAGAGATAAATTGATTCCTGATGCAGCCTGTGACGTGCTATGCCTTTCATAAGAGATGCAAATGCAAGGCTGCATTTTGATGTATACGGAAAATAAAAAGCCCTGCAGACGAGTGTGGACGGGCAACACTCACTCAACCCCAGTAAATGCACAGAATAAAGTGGGAGGGTAACGCACATAGACAACTACGTTCATGTGCTCCTATTAACCATTTCCAGTTGTCTTCATATATAGAGTGTAAACTGCCTGATTATCGTTAGTGTCTCCCTCACTCACCCATTTACTCAGTCCGTCACATACTCGCTCACTAGTACACTCACTCACTCACTCACTCACTCACTCACTCACACATTTAATTTCACGGACCTTTCTTTTGGAGGATTGACAGTTGCAAGAAAAAAATAAATACATATATGTGACTTTACAAATGAGAAACCAGTGGACCGGAGTATTTTTTCAATTTATTTCAAAATAAAAAAAAGTCATGCTTTCCATGAGCGTGAACAAGAGATTCATTGAATGCGTGCAGGAGAGAGTAAAAACACAGGACATTCTGGCCTCATGTCTGTCATGTCTGTGCAAAACCCCACATCACATGAGCGTGTACAGAAATATTCAATTCAAGTTAAATTACCTCTTTGATAACGTCAATCACCCAAGGATTATTATCTTTGAAACCAAATCGACGACTCTGTGGCCGAGCTGTGGGATTGCAGTGGATTACGCATCTGTGTTGCATGTATGCCATGTCACATGCCTCACATCAGGTCACCTTAATCTGATTGGTTTACTGGAATTACAAATAAGACAGGAACGATCTCACGCGCCAAACGCACATATTGGTTGCAGCAGTTATAAATCTGGGCTTCGCGTATCTGTAATGAGCACGCCTTATGAAAAAGCACACGCTAAGGCATGTGCACGTCACCCTGCCTGATGAGTTGCTGTTTATCTTCCTATCCACTTCCGAAGCAGCCTCGCGCCATGAGTTGTGATCTGTGTGCTGGACGTGGATCACATTAAAACCAATGATCCGTGCCTTTTCATCCGCGGCGCATAAGCTGCAAGCAAAACTCTCAGTCGATGCCGAGACACTGGGCTCAAGTAATGCTAGTCTGAATGACTACTTGACAGGATGCCGTTATTTAGTGAATGTGGAAGCACTCCTTGACACAGACGCCGACACACCACGTCAAGAAGCATGCTTATTTGTTAAATTTCTTTTTCAAAGTCCTTTCTAGGAGTGTGGCCTTCTGTATAAACAAATGTTAACCGTAGCTGTGTAACAGCATGAGAGGCTGAGCGGATCTCTTTCTGCTTTCGATATTGATGGCAACACTACCCATTTGTCCCCAGTCCCTTTTCCTTTGTCCACTGGGGCAGAAGAAAGATGATGAATTGCTCTTTGCATTACCTCTAGCCCGAAGGTGCACTCACCAGAGAAAAAGCAAGGAGAAAGTAACCGCAGAGAAATGGAGGCATCTACCCAGCCCGCCACTTTCCCTTTTAAACTTATGATATGGAATACACTAAGTAGGCAGGGACATTTTTTAGAGAGTACCTGACAACAGAAGAAAGATTCAGTCAATCAGAGGAGTGCAGGCTAATGGGATTATCCCCCTGTGCGAGCACTCACCTTTGTTTCTGGGAAAACTTAAAAGATTTGATAAATACTCAGAGAGGTTAGAGAAGCAAGATGGTGAACGACAGGAAATAGCAAGTCTCTGTATCAAGACTAGCAAAATGAAGTGCAGTGCATGAAGAGTGTCACCTTCAGTCCCGAGTTTATTGGACACCGGCCACCTGAACAACAGACGGATTCATTTGAGCCAATTACACTTTTAGTGTAAAACAATGCACAGAATGCCCTGGAGAACGTCTTGACCGCGCAGCCATAAGTGACTGGTCACATAATGAGTAGAATAACATTAACATGAGGCCATTGCCATCTAAAGATACCATCTGGCTCAATTTGCATTCAATTTGAAACTGTACTCTCTGGAGGAAAGTAGTTTCCAGCACTTTGTGCTTAATTACCGAGTTTGTTTTCTGTAAGGTTTAAATGAGTCAGTTGCGTCGTTCTATAATTTGCGTAAATTTTTGACTATTACCCGATAATCGTCTTGCTGTATTGTGTTTCGTGTTCAATTGGCCACAACACAAAACCACTGACAGATTCAGTAAATAACATTGACCATCTAAGACAATGAGAAGTTCAGCTGGGAAACGTTTGGACCTGTCATTTTGTGTGGATGTTTGTACATTTGTACATTTGTACACCGATCAGCCATAACATTAAAGCCACTGACAGGAGAAGGAAATGACGTCGACCATCTTGTGACAATCCAATGTTCTGCTGGGTGTGTACCACCCATCTAGACCAGACCAGACACCCCCACCACATAGCAATGATGCTCCTTGATGGCAGCATCAAGGAGTATAGCAGGAAAAAAAAATTTTTAAGAACAAATAAACAAGCATGAAAAGATCCAAAACTGATCACAGAGGTCCCCACTAACAACATCCTATTGTCAGACACCACAGGACACTCTCAGAAGGCCCATGTCTATTCTCTGATGACTCACAACTGTTTCACAGTCACAAGAGAGACCTACACAATATTAGGCAGGTGGTCATAATGTTATGCCTGACTGGTGTATGTCCACACATTACATAAATGAATCATTTATTCCTTTATTACACTAGCTTCTAGTCCAGGGTGTAGAAAATGTCAGTGCAGCATTTTTGCAGCCACCAGATCCCCCTCCTATCACTGATTTAATCATCTATTCTCCTAATTTAGTGTTACTGAAAATACTTTAATGAGATCAGTTGGATTTTGTTATAATTGACCTTAAGTAAGTGAGGTTCACGTGCATCTTGAGCTTTCTGTATTCACCTGTGTGTGTGTGTGTGTGTGTGTTTGTATGGATGTGAGGAAGGAGGAGTTTTATCGGGCGAACTTTGAATTCTGTATTTTTTTGTCTTGTTAACTTAAGTGAATAAGTATATTGATCTTTTAGAAAAATTCATGTCTAACATTCTTAATGCTTTTGTCTCCCCTCCCTTCTTTCTCTCTCTCTCTCCCTCTCTTTTTCTGTGCATCAATCACTTCCTGTTTTCTCTCCAACAAGGTAAGTGTCCAGAGCCCCTTAGCATTCAGTGCAGTGCCATCGCGTTGTCAGATTTGTAGTCAGACTATATATATGTAATAAAAAAGCTCCCCACCAACACATTCCTAGATGCATTATGAATGTGCTAGAATTATGTTTCACAGCGCCATTGTTTCACGCCACCAGGAATAAAAGCACTCATGCTCTGTGCCCTGTGAGTGCAGGTTTTCAAACATTCTACATTCTTTGTTTGGGGTAATCACCAAGCCGTTACTGCTTCTACTGGGATTTTAGTCTCTTAATTTCTCTATCACCTTGGAGGGAAGACATTTTGTGCTGTGTGGCAACCATTTTAAATGTGCTGATACCATGTCTGGACAGACGCCTTCTAATTTTAGCTATATGGTGCACACATAGTAGGAAGTCTGATCTATTCGTTTTTTGGGTTTAAAGAGGGCCAAGGGAACGATTTGAAATGAGAATGTGCCCCCGGAGAATTCATCAGCTTCTGACTAACACGATATAGAATCGCAAACAGCCCAAGTTATTTCCACTGTGAAGGCTCGTAGCTGGAGAAATTCATGTATCACTTCCTTATGAGCTTATTAAAAACCCACTGGAGTGCCAAATACATCTTGATTCACAGGGACAATATTGTTTGTAAGGTCTAGGTATTGCATTATCAATTTGAACATAAAAATTCAGGGAGCGAAGTGCTTCCTGCAAATGAGACGTCAACAAACGGCGAACGCCAAAAAGAGCACTCAGCTCTGCGGTGATTGTTCCAAATTAAATTAATTCGGTGTTGTAAAAGCAGAATCCCCACCGTTTCCCCCGTATCCCACTGTTATAGTTTCAGAAAGGTCTTTTTTACGCAACCTGCACTCACGATAGAGCAGCAGACTACAGGGAGTTAGTGTCCCAGGGTGTGAACGCCCCTCCAGTCGGACGGCTGTTGTGTTTAGCCACCGAGACAATGACTGTGCCTTAATTCTATTTAAAAAATAAATAAATAAATAACAACAAAAAAAACAAAAGTATTTTCACACACATTACTCACATGCCCCCGAACATTGCAGCAGTGTGACGATGACTCACTATGAGATTTTCCAATTCAGTGCGCTTAAAATAAAAAACACACACAACACTCTTTTTATATTTGCCCTGTAGAAAAATATTCGTTGCTTATTTAATTTTTTTGTTATCTGCGGATGGTCTGTGAAGGTTCTCAGTCATCCAGGTCATGGTATATACAACAAAACGATGAATGAAAGGTGACTAGACCGAAACACGTCAAGCAAGTTTCTGATGGTCTACACCCACAGATGTTCTTATTTAAACCTCAACTCCCCACTAGTCCCTTAGATCTTTAGAAGCTACTCGGATGAGTACTGAAATGTTACAAGTTCCAGTCGCCGTTCTTAAACGTCTTCTGTACATCCTTTCAGTACGTTGTATTATTTACTATGAAGAGGTCTGAGAATATGTCATATATAACTGTTTTGTTTTGCATGCAGGGAAATTATATCTACACTGACTGCATGTTTTAAAATGTATGCTGTGAGTATGTTAGACCTTCTAAGGCACACATCTTACTGCAACCAAGTGTAGTTAGTGTGGTGTTCACCACCACTGACTGGTGAAGTGAATCACATTGACCATCTTGTGATAGTACAATGTCCACATGTTCAACTTTTGAACCTGGCTTTTGTGTAGATGATACTTAGACATGTAGCACCCACCTGGACCAGACCAGGCACCCTCACCCCATAGTAATGACACTCCTTGATGGAAGCAGCCATCCCCAGCAGGATGCAGCCTGACACAGGAATACACACAAACACAATTTAGAAACCTCCATATTCCTCATATTCACTAGATCCCAAACTGATCAAGTATCTGTGAAATGCACCAGAACAAGCCTGATCCTCAGAGGCCCCTAACCTCAACCAATAGGACCCAAAGGCCCCCACTAACAACATCCTGTTACCAAACACCACAGGACACCCTCAGAAGACCCATGCCCATTCCACGATGAGTCACAATGGTTTTGGGGGCACAAGGGAGACCTACGCAATATTAGGACATATTAGGTCATAATGTTGTGGCTGATCGTAAGAAGCATATGTTGCAAAGAGTGTGGAAATTGTCATTTTTTGTCCATTTTGTACAAGTAAATACATTTCATTATTCGATAATGAATTTAGCTTTAAGGTTGGAAAAGCAAATAAGCCATCAGATATCCTCAGTTGGTGCATGGGAGCAAAAATAGTTTCCATTAGTTTTTTTTGTACACTTTATGACAAAAACAGAAGAAGATAAATATTCTCCCATTCTTTCTTATAGTCTTTTTGAATTTTATTGTGTCATCCACAGACACGCACCCTCAGGTCTGCACAGTTTCCCATCCCTGTAGGTCATCCCCCCGCTGTGCAGCATCTGATGTTCTGGCACTTTCTCTTTTCCTCTGATTAGCTTAGAAGGAAGTGGCTGAAGGCCAGTGGCATTGTGCGTGGGTGTCGGTGAATATATTATGAAGAAATCTCCGCCGTGCTTTATTTACTTCCTGCTGTGAGGGATTTTGGGATGCGCACATGAAAAGGACTTCCAAAGGTGCCAAATGACAACACGTACACACAGGCACACACACAAACACGCAAACACACTTCTGTTTTCATTATGCTCTGATTACCTAAGATAATCATCAGCCATAATTAGGTTTAATGAACAAACTAAATTAGGCACTTCACAGTATAGCGGTATGCTCTTCAACATGCAGAAACTAACTTTAGAAAATAACAACAGGTGTGCAGCAACTTTATAAAAAAAAAAAAAATAGTTACTTGGAAACGTGTTACTTTAACAGCATTTCTTGATATGACCAGTGCAGACAGCGACCTTTAGTCAATTAACTTGCAAACATTTTCATTAGGCACTCAGTTAATCACCTTTGACAGGTAGTGGCTTTGAGGTGTGGAACAGTCAACTAAATTAAAGACACACTTTTGAAATATTTACTGCACACAACTTAAGAAAAGGTTATAATGGTGACAAGTGACTGGCTTTATCACGGATTTACAATTAAACACACACACAGATGGACACAAGGCAGGGTGTGGATGTTTAATTCTGTCTTGTTTGTGTATAGTAGAATACCACGGCCAGCGTTGCCAGATCAGGCGATTTCACGCCAGATTGGGGCAGTTATGAATTTTATTTTGGATGTAAGAACACAGTTGGGCATGCGAACAACATTTGGGCTGGTTTGGGATCATTGTTGCCATTTTTCTAATCACTTTTTAATGCTGATTTGAAACACAACCAAGAGTTATTCATTCCAAGACCGAGTCCGTGTCCGTGTGTGCGTGCTCGCACCGAATACGCTCTGCTTGTGCAAAAACATGAAGATGCCAGTAGTCTGTCTACGAAAGACAAGCAATGTTTGGTACGGTAATTCAAGCAGCTGCTTCCTAAACAGTAGAAAAACGGCTTCATAGGCCTATCAGTGGTCTACACAACGTCAGCAAGAGGCTTTGTAGTAGTTAGATGTAAGTAGTTGGGGTGGCTGGCTGCTGCAGTTTGTTGCCGTAGAATTTCTGTGCTTTGACTGACTTGCTTTTTTATGCCACACTGACGTAAGCAGTCTGGATTGGTTAAAATACTCAACAAAATAATCTTATATTTTGGGTGATTTTGTGTACGTTACGGTGGGTTTTCAACGGCTGCAAACTATCAGCTGTATCTGATAAAAATGAATAGAACTACTGTATCTAATAATTGTTAATCATGGTGGATAATGCATGTAGCTGGAGTGGAGTCTTCTAAATCTCTGTGCAAGTCAAGGATTTAAGGTCTAAAAATACTGGAAATACACCAACAGAATAATTTCCTGGCAGTGTCAGACAGGCTGCACAAGGTTGTTGATGAAAAGCCTGAAAGAAAGTGTTTCTCCACTAAAAACAGAGTACAGCTATTGATGTAACTGGGTTGTGGAGTTGCTACCAAGAATTACTGTGACTCTGAAAGTTAATCAGGTGAATAGACCTTCTTCACAGAGGAGATTTTTACTTGTCACAGTAGGGAAAGCACAGGTGCATTGGTGATAGCTGGATTCCACTCAGGGGAGGTCTTGTTTTTTCGCATTCCAGTTCACTGTCACGGCTTCCTAAACGTAATGGAACTGAGCCGACATTAACGTGCCTGAGCTTTCCCTGCTGTGACGGGTCACGCTGTTTGTTGTGAAATTCGGTAATGGTCATTTCAATGCACGTTATTAATTCCTGATTATATTCTGAATTATATCCACACAGACATGTTTATATCTTCTATATTTGGTACTTACTTACAGGTGGTACGGTGATTCAGTGCATGTTCTCCCTGTGCCTGCACGGGATTTCTCCGGGTGCTCCGGCTTCCTCCTACATTCCAAAGAGCATGCCGGGTTAATTAGTCATCCTGAATTGGCCGTAGGTGTACCTGTGAGTGTGAATGGTTGCTTGTCTCTTTGTGTTAGTAGTGTGATAGACGGGTGACCTGTCCAGGGTCTACCCACCTCTTGTCCAGTCAGAGCTGGGAAGGTCAAGCTCTTTAAGAAAAAACAGTTATGGATAATGAATATACACTATCAGGCATAACATTATGACCTACTATTGTTTAGATCTCCCTTGTTCCTCCAAGTGACTCATCAGATAATGTGGACATGAGCCTTCTGAGGGTGTCCTGTGGTGTCTGGCAACAGAATTGTAGATCAGTCGCTATGTTATTCATATGTTTATTGAGCCGTTGCAGCCACCATACTGAAAACCACTCTGTTATACAGGTTACCGGGTGGAGGGTGGGGTCATGTCGGTTAATAAACCAGGTAACCACTAGTAACCCTGTGTCATTCCTGAAACAAGAATGTTGTTAGTGGGGGCCTTTGGGTTCTGTGAGGTGAGGGGAGGGGCCTCAGTGGATCAGGCTTGGGATCTAGTGAATTTAGAGGCCAGGTCAACACATTGTGCTGTTTTTCGTTTTTTTTTTCGTTTTTCCTAAACTGTTTTTGTGCGTGGGCTGTGTCAGGCTGCATCCTGCTGGGGACGGCTGCTGCCATCAAGGAGTGCCTGATCTGGTCTAGTTGGGTGCTATATGTCTAAGTAACACTCACATGAATGCCAGGTCCAAAAGTTTCCCATAAAATGTTACATAACATTGTATTGTCACAAGATGGTGTTATTCACTCGCCCCTGTCAGTCCTAATGTTACCCCTGACTGGTGTTTGGATACTTAACAAGTCACAAATATAGCCTTTTTTTTTGCATATGGACAAATATCAAGTGTCAAAGCCCACATGTGTTGTAGCTGCTGACAGAAGCATATTCATTAAATTAAATATAGCCCATTATAAATTGTTTCAGTGAGTCACTTGCCAGGATCAGCGAACTGAAATCAAGTGAAACCGACAGCTGCCTGATTTGCAACATAATAAATCAGTTACCGTTCAACATTTGGTATCCTTTGGAGCAGCAGTAATTGTAAATACAGTATAAACAATGTTGTCGCTGATTGGCTAAATCACTCAAAATGCTGTTTTAATTTATTTTTCCGAAGGATTTTGGTGTTTAAAGAGATGTTTTTCTGTTCTGCTGGTGAACAACAAACACACACACAGAAACACACACACACACATACACTGCTCCATTTCACAGCTGTCTGTCTCATCACTCCAGCGTCTATCTCTGACATCACTGGCTCTGCCGAGCCAGCGGTTTTGATTCCTCCGTGGCCTCACTCTCTTATTCTCTCTGTATCGCAGTTAACTGTCATTTTGCCTCAGCTCCCTCTCCCTCGGTTTTACCTCCTCCTCTCCCTGCGCCACTGTCTTAATCCGTCGATCATATATATTTAATCCCTTGTCTCTGTTGCTTATGCTTTTCCTCTGTGTTTTATCTTTGTTCTTTGAGGCCGTGCGTGAGCGTGTGTGTGTGCGCGAGCGTTGTTTGAAGTGAGAGTAGAGGAACATTGTGGCTGAAAGCCCGGGTCAGTCCACTGAAGGCAAAGTGATTCCCTGTCCGCCTCTGTTTTCTCATGCTAAGCTAAAATCCGTCCACCAGCTGGTGCTATAATTGTCCGGCCAGTGGAATGACTTTTATTTCATTATTTTATTAAGAATTATTTAAAAAAAATATAAAAAAATGTGTTTTTAAATTTTTAAGATGACAACAACAAAAGCGTTTTGTTCCCATTTCAATTTTACCCTCCAGGTTCTGTTCTGTGTTAAATTTGCTTGTGTGGTTCCAACCACTCTACCCTAATCAAGGTATGCAGGCATTAAACACCCGCTGTGTAAATCTGTGACATCTACTGAGTACATCCAGCAATTAAGCTGCTGAATCTGTTACGCAGTTCATCTTGGTTGTTCTTGATTGCTAGGCCTGTGCATGCAGAAACAGAAGCACCCATGTAAAATGTACACGTCAAGCAGCATAAATCCAACCTTCACAATATTTGATGCGTTTGGAAATCTGTGCATAGCCTTAAAATGTTTCTCAGGAGTTGGTCTGTTCTAAGACGGTCGTTTTTGAAGACCGGGCAGTTCAGATATTTTGCTTTATGTACTAAAGTAGATAGTTGCTAACTTTCAAAAGCAACCAAAGTTAAGTGGTCCTGAACCATCTTACGTAAGTGTCTTCTCAGCTGCCGTCCCAACTGTGTAGGCAAAGAAATAATAGCAATTTGTTATCCAAGGCGAAAGAATAATAAGTGTTAATTGTTCAGATAGGGCATGAAATCACAGTTTCTAGTGTCAGACTCGCATGGTTTGCATGTTCAGCCAACCACACCACCCTCCGCCACAACACCTCAGCCACGTTTAAAGCTGGACACGGTCACGACGTGTGAACAAATCATCCACGATGCTTTTGTTCTACCTGTGTTTCTTCCCTCTTCCAGCCTCCCCACTTCCCCGCCTTCATTTATTAACACCTTACCAGCATTAATCAAACTCTACTTTTCTTTTCTTTATTTTTTTTTTGGCTACTTGTGAATTTCGTTCATTTTGACAGTTGTGGGTGGTCTCGCTTCTTAGTTTTGAGTCTTTTCTTTCTTTTTCTTTTTTAGCTGATGTTTTTTTTTTTTTTAAGCGGTGAAGAAATAACTGTGAAATCATCGCTGGAAGTGGCTATTCACCGTTAGTCTAACCGTCTAACTGTTTAACACCACATATAACTGGGACCCCCTGCTGCTAGAGTGGGCCGAAGTCTGACTCACAAACCCAAGTCCCACACATAGAAACACGCTATCAGATGATGTGTGAGTGCGCCTGTGTGATATTCCCAAATCAGACTTTTTTTTTTTGTCTGACAAGCGCTGCCTTTCTAGAGCGTCTTCAACATGCAGGTGTAAATTAAATCTTTCCCTCTGACGCTGAAGATTGGTCACTGTTGAAACGGCGGTTAAAACACTCCAGTTGATTTTCCTTCACACTCGGCCTCTTCTTGTGATGCTAATAATGAGTGTTATTTCTCGGCGCCAAAGAAAGATGGCAATAATGTTAGAAATCTTTTTTATTTGTC
Source organism: Planiliza haematocheilus (assembly GCA_005024645.1). NCBI lineage: Eukaryota > Metazoa > Chordata > Actinopteri > Mugiliformes > Mugilidae > Planiliza > Planiliza haematocheilus. Next base: position 2,188,455 of record SRSE01001388.1, on the reverse strand, counting down.
ACGTAAATCAACTGAGGAACCGGATATGTCAGGTTTCGCATGACATTTCCGATGACTGCAGTAATCCTGGGCCCGGCACCTGGGCAAATGGTCTATGACTTGTAATGTCAAGGGTTGGATTATGTGGATGCTTACTCGGCATCAGAGAGGCTTATTTTTAGCCAGCAGAAACGGATAAACCATAGGCCCTCAAATATCCCGCTTTAATGCCTTTTTTTATGAGGCCATCATGACGGGAAAGGAGCAAACAGTTCTGGTTTTAACTTCAAGTAATGATAAGGCAGTAGATGAAAGCCTTTTAAAATGAATTTGGAATGTCTTTGATCCCCCTTTATCCATAGATAATGCTGTCATTGGAGAACTTTGTGCATAATGCAGTAAAAATGTATGGAAAGTGTGAAAATACACTGGAGACAGATGGAAAACAAAGACATACAGATCACTTGCATTTACATGATGAACACATAGTTTTACTTTTTTGTATTCTGAGCATGAGGGGGAAAAAAAGACAAAAGGGAACATGTAGTATATCCACTTAACCACTACAGTCCAGTACATTCATTATACAACTATATATTACCTCAGTGGCCTCTGCACTTCACCCTCCTATGGAAGCACTGGTGTCAGAGACAAATAGTGAGGCATTAAATGTGGGGCAGATATGTTTTCTCCTTTGGCACCCATTTAAAAGAATACCTGACCAAGGTTTTGGGTAATCTGCCAAGACTACAGAGAAGAACAATTGCTTGGCCGTGTTCTTCTTGTCTGTGCACCCCTTGCAATTCATCCCCATCCCCTGTACTCTCGACTCCTTAAATAAGCCACGCACTTACGTTTTCACACCAAAGCTCTAAGATTCAGTACCGCCTGTCAAAACACAGCTATTAACTCATATCCCTTGGAAAAGCCAAATAAATATTCTTCTTCTTAAACTTTTCTTTAGTCTTCTTTGTGCTTGAACAAGTAAGTAAATGTCATTGGCCGTCTTGTGACAATACAATGTCCTGCTGGAAATGTTTGAACCTGGCATTCATGTGGATGTTACTTAGACATGCACCACCCACCTAGACCAGACTAAGCACCCCCACCCCATAGCAATGGCACTCCTTGATGGCAGCAGCCATCTCCAGCAGGATGCAGCCTGACACAGGCACACACGCAAAAACAGTTTAGGAACAACTCAAAAAAACATGAAGAACAGCACAAGTTGTTGACCTGGCCTCCAAATTCACTAGATCCCAAACTGATCAACAATCAGAAGACCCATGTCCATTCTCTGGTGAGTCACAAATGTTTTGGAGGTACAGTATTAGGCAGGTAGTCATAATGTTGTGTACTTCAAGGTATGTTCTTTACCAGCACAAAAGCAACTATTAGTGATATAAGTCAGCATTGGTTGTTGGACGGTTTGTATCCAGCATCAGGAGCTGCCATTTAAAATATGAATAATGTATGTAGTGGTTTGTCATACAGGGCTACGTGACGTTGCTATACCAACCAGGTGACGTCACACCAGTTCAAGGCTGCATGTTGCAAACAGAATAAAGCCTTTAAGGTATGTTGTTCTTGGACGAGCTCCCCGGCGGTCAGTTCCCCTCAGATAGTTCATCTATTCATGCAGCAGGTTTGTTTCTTCTAATTTTCTGTCAGATGCTGACATTTACAACATTCCTCAGAAAAAAAAGGTTACTGTTCTAACAGGGGATTTAAACTGCAGTAAAGCACTGCCTGCCTCAGGTGTCACGCTTGCCTTGGGGGTAACCGTCTTGATGTAGGGATATTGAGGCTCATCAGAACCGGGGGGAGAAAGGAGTTCATGGAAATAATAACCATTACAATATAATATTTCATAGTCCTCGCACCAAAACAGGAGCAGTTGAAAGCCGGGCAAGTGAGACGCAGTGCGCTTTGTAATGACCACATTCATTTGACAAACTTTGAATTGTGCAAGAATAAAACACATCCTTCTTGCAGAAAAGTTATGCAGAGAAAACTCAGATCACATAAAAAAAAAAAGTTGGTTTTGGGTTGAGTTTTGAGCAGAAAAGTGCTGACGAAGGACACATTGTGGTGCGACATCGGCACATGAGCACGCGAGCCTGTGTTCATATTTACACACAGAGCTGACCACTCCGCTGTGTACTGTTGAGCCAAGGGAACAAGGGAAAGGAAACCAGAGACATAAACCCCCAACAGCAGGTGCTGAATAATGTAGAAGAGAAACCGCACTCACGCACATACACGTACCTGCCTACACCTGTTTTTTTGGGGGGGTCCAGGGGGCATGAAGCTGGCATAAGGCCCGCTGTGCCTGTCAGAACCAATCAGAGCATTCGGCAGAGGGCTGGCATTTACAGCTGATTTGTCGGGATCTGCAGGCCCACGGGGTTCGGCCAGTAATAAGCTTCCACCTGTGGTGATGGATCACCTATGACACTGCTGGCCACACAGGGAGAGACATGGCCACTGGCGCACTTTGAGACAAGACAGGACGAGACACAGGAAGGACAGGAGGGGGAGAAAAAGAAAGGAGATGAGGGGAGTGTGCGCAGAGGAGTTTCCCCCCACGTGTTCTGCACTGCACAAAGGACGGAAATCCCAACTGACCATGTCTAAATATTCGTATTTGCACTGTTTAAGTTTAAGTCGCGAGCTAATTGTTTTAGACAAAATAACTCAAGGAGCAGGAAGTAAGTATTTAAATTCCAATTCTGACTGTAAATATAACCGTAATCAGTGAGCTCAGAGGAATTTTATCTGCAGATAAAAGATGAGGGATTTGGACAGTGTTGATGTGACGTTTTTTAATTAGTTGCAGGCACTCAAGTTTACTTAAAATTAGTTCCATACACTGCCGACCCACTTGTCATTAAATACAGGAGGAAAAAAAAAAAACGTCTCAGGTCTCATTTGCCGCAAACAGACATCTCTTCACTGTGGACTTGCTTTTTAAAGTCTGTAAACACGGAAATTATTAGCTCAGTTCCTGGCTCTTGGCAGGTTAAATATGCTCGGAGACTAGACATAACCACACAGGAGAGAGACAGAGGTGCACGCGGTGTTTGGACACAGGTGAGGCAGGGAGTGCAGGAAAAGCTAACGTATGCGTGGAATAGAGGTGCTGTTTTTGAACCTCGAAAAAAAGCCACCAACAAGTGCCAAGCCGTAAGTATGATTCAGTTCGCGTGGCGTATGTGTGGTGTTTGACCAACTGTTACAAGACCATGAACAGGACGACTGCAGCGCATGTCCTGACTCACGAGGGAAGGCTGCAGATGGGCGAGTCGGTGCCAGCAATAAGGCCATACACTAAAAAAGATTCGTATTTGTCACACGTTCACCATCTCTTCTCATGTTAACTTGCTACTACTGTCTCACATTAATGCTACGGTGTGAAGGTTGTCTCTGTTTTTGCATTGTGTCCCTTGTGGATGAGGCTTGTTCCAGTGCATCCCACGGATACTTGATCAGTTTGGGAGTTAGTGAATTTGGAGGAAAGGTCAACACCTTGTACTATTTTTTTGTTTGTTTTTGAGTTGTTCCTAAACCGTTTTTGTGTATGTGCACGCATCAGGCTGCCTCCTGCTGGGGGTGGCTGCTGCCATCATAGAGCGTCATTGCTATGGGGTTGGGGTGCCTGGTCTGGTCTACTTGGGTGGCACACAAATACCAGATCCAAAAATTTCCCAGTCGAACATTGTATTGTCGCAAGATGATCGATGTTATTTACTTCTGCTGTCAGTGGTTTTAATGTTGTGGCTGATCGGTATGTTTATATGTAAAGCTGTTCTCTTCTATGACAAATCTATTGCAGAATTAGTGCAGGACCAGACTGACAATTATCCATTTCGATTACCACTTTACTCTAAATGTCAGGATACTGAATCAAGAAGTCCGTCCCTGTCTTTCAATGAGTCCCCCCCGTCAAACCTAACTAAGCCGTTTGTCACTCACACGCGCTAAGCAGCTGATGCACTGAATGTCCAAGTGTCCATGGGCACACCTCCGCACAAGTTTCCACTCCCACAGCAGCCCACCCGTACACAAACCCGGAGCCTTCACTTAGCTCGGTGCCTTGTCAGTCCTTCAGTGTCTTATTTTAAGTAGCAGTCATCAATAATGGATGCGCTGAGGGGAATAATTGATGGGACACACAGCTTCCTCTAATGCTGCTTAGTGTGACGGATGAAGGGACAGCAGGAACTCTTTGGTAAAATTGTCCTCCGCCCGCCCACCCACGCTCATATACACCCACACTTATTTTGATGGATGGATGAGCAGCAGGAACTCTGTGGTTGGATGCTGTTCAGCACTTTTACAACCGTTATTATCTACAGCCTTTAGAGCAATATTAATAAACTTTCAGTCAGAGACCCAACAATGGGTTGGAGTCCCCGTTCTGGAGCAAAGGCGAGTTCGGAAGCTGCGACAGGATTTCCTCATTATGTGGTTTAGACCAGGACTGAGCTAGACTGGAGTATACCTGAGTGGAAAGCATTATTGCCACAGTTAGGCAATTATTTGTTTATTGGCATGTGGCCAGAAAAAGAAAATGAAAGTTCGACTGACAGACTTGTCAAACAGATGTTGGTAAATTGTGTTTAACAGCTCTTGTTAAAAACTTTAACCACAGTTAAATTGGTAAACACACAAATAGCTCCAGTGTTTCAATATTCTTTCAGATTTTTAAACAATTGGAGCTGAGCCAGCAAAAGTTTATTTCCAGCTTGTCCAAAATGCCACGATATTATAATAACCACTGATGGGGGAAGTAAATAACATTGACCATCTTGTGATAATTCCATGTTCTGCTAAGAAACTTTTGGACCTGGCATTCTTGTGGATGTTCCTTAGACATGTACCACGCACCTAGACTGGACCAGGCGCCCCCACCCCATAGCAATGACACTCCTTGATGGAAATATGAAGAACAGCACAAGGTGTTGACCTGGCCTCTAAATTCACTAGATCCCAAACTGTTCAAGTGTCTGTGGGATGCACTGGAACAAGCCTGATCCACAGAGGTCCCTCCCCTCAGCCCATAGGACCCAAAGGTCCCCACTAACATTCTGTTGCCACCACAGGACACCCTCAGAAGGCCCATGTCCGCTCTCTTCTGAAGACACAAGGGAGAACTACACAATATTAGGAAGGTGGTCGTAATGTTGCGCCTGATTGGTACACATCCGTTTGAAGGTCAGTGTGGTTAGCACCTACCGCCACCATCTTGGTTGTGCCTGACTCCACCTTACTCTCAGCGGATTCAAACACCGTTACGTGTGAAGTGTGAGTGGAGCTGAGGGACAGCTAGATACCTGTGAGGCCATTCTGCGACTCAAAGTGTGTTTTTTTATGTATGCATAATGTTCACCACCCTTCAACCCCTGACATTCACCCCCACACAGTACCCATGTCAAAGACCAAATCACTTACAGGTGCTGTAAGACACAGGTCCAGTTGACCCGTCACAAGTCAAGCACATAGAGAAGTAGTTATCACAAACAGATTTTATTTCATAGTATTAGTTTCATAGGTCAGAACTTGGCGCTCATGCCCTATTGATGATCCCAATAGGAACATGTGTCAGTACTAAAGCATCCAATAGGATCGTGTGTCTTCTTACTGTTCCTTTGTGTATGTACTTGCATGCCTTCAGACCAGAGAAACGAAAACAGCTCTCTGAGAATGGAAAAGCCTGCTCTTGCCTTCGGAGATGTTGCCGTCATTTTATGTGTAGCGACATCCACTAGCTCCTGCAAGGGTATTTCAAAACTGTGAAGAGGGCACAGGAGGGTGTATGGGGGGAATGCAAGGCCAGAGCGTAAGTGTGTGCTTGCCTGCGCATGCGTGTTTGCTTGCGCGCATCTCTTAGGGTATTGTTCTCTTTTCGGTTTCAAAATCTAGCAGTCCCCGAAGCAAGTACAGAACATTATCCAACATGTCACACAGCAAAAGAGATATCATCTGACTCTTTTCCAAAAGGAGGGTCCCACTCCGTCTGTCTCCAAACACAACTGTGATACAAAATAAATGTTTTAAGAAAGATATCTTCATTTTTTTATTTGCTTTTTGGAACGTGCCAAACCTTTTCTTATAGCGTCTGTGGTAAAAGTTATAGCTTAACATGGATCGTGTTTCTATATAAAGTGTTTTAGTAAACATTGTGTGCACATTTGTGTGTGTGTCTCTGATGAAGTTGTGCATTCTGTACGGTCAAAGCTGTAGTCGATTTGGCTGACTGCTCAGGGGTAAGGCTGCCATGTTGGAAAAACAGCGATGCCATCTGGCAAGTTGCATATGCATCCCCTCAACTGTGCAGCATTTGCAGTGCATGGTTTGTAAATGTAAGTATTTAAGCGGTGGGATTGCATTTGCATGTGTGTAGGATTGCTTGCGCATTCTGGGTTTTAACACAAACACACTGTGTTCACTGGTGCATGTCCATGGCATTCTGAGTTTGTCTGTTTTACAGTTGGCTGATACTCAGGGTTGGGTACTCTCTATATGCAACTGTCTATTGCGGTGTTTTGCATAATTCTGATGCTATGTCTCACCTAGGAAAGCCACCTGTTTAAAGTCCTGTACGTGTTGACAACAATCCGTAAATTAAGAACCAAAGCGGTTCTTTATTTGTCGGTGATTACAGCCTCCTTATGGTCTGACAGATAATGGTTAGTAGTCAATTGACTGAACTCGCAAAGCAGGTCACAAATCGCTTGACTCAGTTCACTTAGTGCTTAACACTTTTTGCCCCATTCACACATACAAACACACACTAATGGGAGCAGAGTTGCCATGTGAGGCCCTCCGCCTTGCAGAAGGACACTTCAGGGTGTCAATGGGAGCCAGGGATCAAAACACCATCCCTGCAATTAATGGAAAAGCAGCTCTACCACCTGAGCCACTGCCGTCCACCCTGAAGGTGGAACCTGTCACATTTAAACCTCTGACACAGAGAGTCTGGCGTGTCATCATGCCAAGATCTGAAGAATTCTCTAAGGCCCTCAGAGAAAAAAAAAAAGGTTATGGACGCTTAGACTGGGAAGGGATTTTCATTTGAAATATCCAACTAAAAGATATTATAAGATACTATATGAATGAAAAAAATGTAGTGGCAGCCACCGGATTCTAGTATTTCAGTAAATACAGTGGCTTTGTGTGACACAGTTGTCTCAAAGAGCCTCAGAATCTCATTCTAGGATCTGCAGGTAACTTTTGATGTCAAACTGACCTGCATGCGAATCATTCCAGAAAAAGTTTGCTTTCAAAAACACTTTAGTAAAACTACAGTCACTTACAAATGAACACACGGCCATGCTCACTGGATTAAAGTACTTTGAACAGGCTTCTGAAAGCTAGAGTTGTTTGGCCGCAGTGACAGTAGACACATTTGGTGTAAACCTGGAAGACAGCTTTCCAGGAGAAGACCCTCATAGAAACTGTGAAGCATGGTGGTGGAAATGTTATGTTTTGGGGTTACTTCTCTGCCTCAGGGACTGGGCAGCTTGCAGTCATTAATTCAACTATGCTTCAATGAGTGCTTGAAAACGATGTGAGGCCATCTGTCTGAAAATTGAAGTCGAACCAGAAGTGGACCTTTCAACGGTATAATGATCCCGACCACAGACACACTAAGGGGTGGAAGAACTGAAGGGTTATGGAATGACCGAGTCAAAAGAAAAAGTCAGATTTGAATCCCATTAAAGTACTGTGGGTACATGGGTGGAAACCTTCAAGCATCTTGCCAATGAAGGAATTTTCGATGGAAAATTGTCATGAATTTGGCAAGGCTGGCGGATAAAACATTTTTTTTCTGCTGACGAGTTCGATACAAGCCTCTGAGACCAAGCATGTACTTCCCTTTTCCACAGAAAAGTGCTATACTTGAATTAAACAAGTTATTTAGAAAAAAAAAATTCCTTGTGCTTATGTTCAGGTTTATAGTTTTTCCTTTATCTGAGAATTAAATGCTTGTTTAAATGTGTCAAAAAAGCAAACATATCCATGGGATATCGTTAACTTTTCCACATTAAATTTCTCTGCATAATATCTAACTTTCCATTGACATTTAGATACTGCCAGTGTAACATTTAGATGTTCAAGTAAACACACTGCCTTTCCCTTAATACAAGCAGTGTTGCCACTTTAAAATATTACCAGGATTTATAAAAAAAGGGGGAAAAAATAAAACATTTCAAAGGGCCACAACTCCTTTTCTTTCACTAACCTCTTGACTGCACTTAAATCACCACTTTATCCATTAATGTCATCCCGTAACTTCCCGCTGTATTTTTAATGGCCCGTCCCTGGATGTTCCTTTAAATAACTAGTGAGACAGTCAGAGATATGTTCCAGAAAGTTTAGTATTTTACTTTGAATCTGCTGGATTTATTCATTTAAGGATTACAACTGTTCCCAATTATTCTCCCATGCTGCCGGCTCTGCCTTTAAAAAAAGAGAGAGAGAGAGAGCCTTTGGTTATGCTAGGATTAGTCTAGATGAGGCCACTGGGCTGCTGCTGAAGACCGTCCGCACACACTCACACTGCACAGACATGCGAGCACAGACATGATATTAAAGCTGAATGATGGGTGCGCTTACACCGACGTCATCGTTTTCAAATGGGAACAGAGAGGCACCTCTTTCATGCACTTTCGGCAAGGACATATCAATTTTCCCAAAGCGGCATTCAAGATGTATTGTTTAAGCAGCACTCAGGTGCCATTTGTCAATACTCCAGGTAGAACTACATACAGAGCAGTGAAGCCAAGCGGCTTTGCATGTGTGATGTTTTTCACGACACGTAGCGTATTGATCACACTTGATGTGCAAATGATTTAGTGGTATAAAGGATCCATGTTTTCATTGTAAAGCTCTACAGAGATTTGAACGTGTGACAGGTAATTTCACAACTCAAGGAGCATATTCCTCATGGAATTTAAGTCATTGTAATGCCGTGTGCACACTTTGACCACTTGCAATAGATGCTGTATTAGGTGTATGGCCAGATGCTACATGCGGGCCATAACGTGGTTATCATTCCTATTGTGCAGTGTGTGAATGTGAGGAAACAGTTTGTTGTGTCGAAGTCAAGTTTCCAAGCAGTCTCAAACTTATTATTGTACTTATTATTCTTAAAAAATGACAGCTTGGGCACAATTTATATTTTGGTTCATGTTTTGTTATATATAATTTGCCTTAAAATCTATCTTTCAGATCCCAAACTTCCTGTCCATGTTTCTGAGGGATCAAGCCGAGCAGCACAGCCTTTGTTATATTTTTCCCCCGCTATTCTGTATTTAAACCTCTTTCATTTCACATAGTATTTATCTCCCAGGTCCAGATTACATGCTTCTACAGTGTAATGGCAGCTCTTACAAAGGAAGCACGGCAAACACTCAACTTCAAAGACAACAAAGTTGAAAAGAAAGAGCTAAGCCTGTAAAGAATGCGGGAGAATGAAAATGTTGTTTAGCCCTCCCCGAAGTGGCTCCCGTGTATCACAACACTTCAGGGAATTGAGCGTGCTGATGCTCCATAGCGGAAATCCCAGTTTTCGCCATATGCTCGCTGAACCGCGGATGTGCTTTTTATCACCCCTAAGTGGGTTTCCCTGGAAGTGTTTAGTTCCGTCTGCAGCATGTTGGACTTTACCAGAGACACTTTGAAAAAGGGAAGTTATTTGTTTATGTGTGTGCTTTTATTAGTTTGTGACATTTAGGAGAACGCTGATCGTGCCAGAAACGTTGGGTTGCGGTCACACTTCTCACCCAAAGGTTGACCGATTTCTTTAGATACTTTATTTATCCCATGGGAAATTTAGTATAGATCGATAAATCAGCCATTTTTGAACAAACCACGGAAAAGATGGTATCAGTGGGTGTGTTAGCATTCTTATGCTTGTGCCATTTACGTACATGCAAAGGTTTTAGATTCTTTAGATATATAGATGCAGTATATTCCTAATTTATCCTGTAGAATGACAGTAAGCCCACCTTCAGGAAGAACGAGAAATCCTGCAACACAAAGCTTTTCTTAGCATTATTAAAATCAATCTGGAAAGGCAGCTAAGCCCACAAAGAGACTAACCTCTCGAAGATGACCTACTTGCAAAGTCGTAGTGTCTCACCGCGTATTGATTTGATTTGATTGGCAACGTTATCGTCCATTAATATCATTTGTAGGAGATATCGAAATGTGCTTCCGTCGTGTGGATGGTGCTTGCAGCTTGGTCCAGTGTCAGTGTGCAAATACTACATTAGGCGGAGCTGGCTGACTTTTCCATCTGCAGGCATGGCGGGGTCAAGGGAAGCTGCGATGCCGTATGTGCTGCACTGTTGCCAAGCTAGCACCTGAATGCGCATCTTTGTAGGAAGATGCGCATTCAGGTGTCCCTTTAACTTGTGCGACACACTCATGTTTACTCCGCATAATGGCATCACACTGGGGAAAGGTTTACAGCCGGATCTGATCGCACTGAGAGCGGATGTGGCTAATCTGTTTGCATTGAAATATTTTCCCTACTGTGGGATAAATTAAAGGATTATCTTATCTTAAAGGATTATCTTATCTTATCTTGCCTCTCCCCTTGTCGAGATAACATGTGACGTACTGATCCCAAACAGTACAAACGGAGAGCTCAGTTCAATTTTGCTTAAAAATTCTAAACAAAAGTAAAGGCGACTATTGCTTATTTGAACTCCCTCGAAGTCGCCTTTCTGGCAAGGTTATAAATCAGACCGTGTTTAAGTATAGAATAGTTAAAACAATGTCAAAGCTCTCTGGGATCTGAAACCGTCAGTCACACACAGTGTAATTAGTTTCAGTGGTGGTACGTCTCTCAAGGTTACCTCTGTAACTCTCCCACAGGTGCTCACTAGTCGGTTAAGTCGCAAACGTGACACCGACGACGCTGGGAGGCCGTTCTGTGTACTTGCCTTAATTATTAGGGAATCCCTGTTGTATGTCGGGAGAAAGTTCTGATTGAAGGATCCACAGTAATTTCTAATACTGTGAGCGGCTTCCAAGAAGAAATGGTTAGAAACATCAACAGAGAGACAGAAAGAGAGACAGTTCTGTATAATTACAATTTCCAAGGGAACGGATGCTAATCAATTTATTGTGTTGTTTTTGTTTTGTTTTTTTCTCTGGCTTTCTGAGCCAACTCATTAATTTTACTGCGCAATTAAGCTTGAAGGTAGCATGTCAACTGCGTGAGCTGGCACTGCTTTAAGCAGCTCGGTTGTTCTGGGGTAGTGCGGTCGTTTGATACGTGCCCTGCGTGCGTGCGTGTGTGTTTTCATTCACACACTCGCGCAAATCTGTGAGAAATCTTGCAAATGCAAAATTCTGGCGCCCAACATGTTTTCTCTCCTCCTTAATGCTATAACTTTTTCAGTGTCTCAGGCAAAGTGTCGTGTTTGTTCCTGGCTGCTTTATTAGTTGTTATCTAAATCTCCCCCCTGCCTCCGTATTTGTATAAAGATAAAATTACAAGAAAATTGCACTGAAGAAAACGCAAGGCGGTGTAATCAAGTTTAATCAAATTGAAATTAAAAAAGCAAAATCTAATAAAATAAGAAAAGACAAGATATAAATTAACATGTATCCCTTGAGGGGGCCCACTGCATGGCAAGAGATCTCTGGCCCTTTTGTATCTAACAAGGGAATTATAACACAAATTACATTTCATGTTTTATATATTTTTTTCTTTTCCTGAATCCATTTCTTGCCATTTTCCAGATAGCAATGCAGTGATATGTTTAATGCTTGTTTAGAGATCTTTTTTCATACCATGATAAAAGTTCAGGTTGTTAAAGTTTGAACCTGGAAAAAAAAAAAAACCTGTTGAAATGATGATGAGTTATTGGAGTCATCAAGAGGCACCGGGGAGAGCATACTGGCAGTCGGTGGTTGGCACCGGAGAGACACACCTCCCATGAATATTGTATGATCCCTTAAATAATAGATTGGGTAGCAGGAGAAACACATGACCTTGCAGAAACACACACACACATGACTGTCCACAAATTTATTTGAGTTGTTGATGTATGCAATGGAATGAAACGGAAAAATGAATTAACAATCCGGGACTCGCAGTTCACCCAGAAACACACCGCTGCGTACACAAACATGAAGACCAGACTGGCATACTAAACTAGAATTTTATGTGGGGCTTCCACGTATCCTCATAAGAGGATTTAAGTTATTACTTTAAGTTGAGTAAGGCATAAGCTGACCTCCACTTGACACGCACACCTGCCATTTAGTTTAAAGTAAATTTTCTTTGTTTCTTCAGCTCTTCTTCTCCTGTTCTAGATGCAGATGAGTTTTTATCTGCGTCTCTGTGTGGAACTGTTTAGCATAGACAGTGTAGACTCTGTGTTTCTCAGGGGGAAACCGAGCAGCTACATCATTACTCTTCAGCAGCTGTTCCGGCATGAATGTTGGAATGAGGTGCGCTGGTAGTTGGGAGACAGACAAACAGAAGGCAAAAATGGCGCATGAGGCATTATAACCCCAAAAAGTCTGTGGCCTTTTGCTCTGACACTGTCTCGTGCAAGGTGTGGCTCTTAATGAACTGATCTGTACTCACGATTTCATTGCAGTTTGATGGGCTGAACTTACCAACTTAATGATTTAAAAGAAAATAATATATCCCATTATTAGTTTTCTGTCACGGGTATGGCAGTCGACATTTCGATTGTAAGCTGGGGAAACCTCTCAGGTGTACGAATAATAAACTCCAGTTAGAACTGACTGGCTGCCATGTTTGGATTTCCTATCTATTATTAAAGACAACACCAGGCAAACATGTCCTTTATAATACCTCATTTTATGCAGACAATGATCGTGTTAGCAGAGGTAGTAGTATTTTAAACTGTTTGAATTACTAGAGCATCAGTAACGCATTCATTCTCATTTTTAATTGTGCATGGTGACTAGTCCGGGAAGATGTGACACTCACAGCCTTTGTGTCATGTCGTGTTTTTACAGGAAGACTTTTCCAGAGTGCAGCCAGCGTTCACAAAATATGCGTGTTATACATGGATTTTAGGCGCCGAGTGAGCAGCTGGTCTGAATTTCTTTCTTTCTTTCTTTTTTTTTTTTTTGTTTAGACATCTGTGACTTTGTGACTTGGCAGTAACATAGCAATAGCCTTTTTCTCCACTCCTGCCCTGCGAGCACTGTGGCGCCTGTGTTAGGAAATCCAGGTATGGCTGACTTGGCTGTGCAGCCAAACATTAAGCTGGGTTAAGGTGGCACAGGAGGTGCTAAGAATTTTGTGCATAGCCGTGTGTCTGTGTGTGAGTGCGATGTGCCTGTCGGGGCTTATTCATTTTAATATTTTACACGTTTTGTGTGTGCGCGCGCTCGAGTGTGTATGACAGTGTGTGCGCACAACTGTGTGCGTGAAAGTTGTTTAACTCAACCTCATGAGTCATTGGCTGCCAGTGTGCAAAGTGCCATGCAGAGAACAGCAAACAGAACATTGGGAGAGACAGGTGGAACAGTGGTAGGTACGGGTTGTGAACTCTTCTTTCAGACTGTCTGGTAGTAGAATGAGTCAGAGTTTTAAGAAGCACCCTGGTTTGACTTAAATTCAGTCTAAATATTGGATTTAAAGCTGCTCTTCCCCTGCACTTTATTCAGCCTCACTTCTGCTTTCTCCATGTCACATTTTTTACAACAAGAGGACAGCTATGAGTCTACTCTAGCAGTGCTCACACAGGAACTTAAGGGAATTTATTATCCAGAATCACCTTAGGCGGTGATCAGATCAGAGGGGTGTTTTCTGGGTAAGCCTCCCTCAACAGAGGACCAGGGGCGCCGTTGTCAACTCAGCTCCGACTCCCAGTCAGCGAAGTGGTTTCGCATCCACAACGACTGGTGAAGAATAGAAGTTTAGATTAAATAATCGTGTAATTCTACACACCATTACTGAAGTTAATAATGAAAATGAGTTTGAAGGTTTGCATGAGTGATCCGCCACATTAAGTACCATTCCAAACCAATTAGCATTAAATGGGGGGTTATAAAGCCCTCCATAAAGCCCTCACATCGCCCAGCAGGTAATGGATAGCACTAGAAGACGGAACAGATGCTGACTCAGTAAAGTTCCTGTTTCCGTCTGAGAAAGGCAAATTATCTGCAACGCTCGCATCCTGCTCCTGAATTAAGAGTGCCCTCCACAGACTCGAGTGTGACGCCGCGTAGGGTTAACACTCTGTGATTATGTTGAAGAGAGATTGGAAAGCGGCCAATATGTGTGGCATAAATGACATAAATAAATGAAAAGAATATGCGTCTGTAACAACTGGGAGCACGTATTACAGAGAGTTTGTACCTGGTTGGAGGAGGCTGTATGTGATACCTGCAACACAACAATAATAATCACAACTACACGTTAAGACAGACTGATCTCATTTAAAACTTCACTTCTTAATTATTATTTACTTATTTATTCCCTCAGCTAATTACTCCTGTATGTCTTTCTAAAATGTGAATTTTAATGCATTGTTTTATGGTATGTAGGAAGCGTTTCTTTGTTTTTGCCTTTGAGCCTGCTCGCCTACACATCTAAGCAGCTTGGAGATACAAAATAAATGTTGTAACGCCGTCTGATTTGAATCCCGCCCTTGGCTTTCACACAAAAACTTGCTACTAACTGAACCACTGAGTTTGAGCTCATCACAAAACATTGTCTTTTAAAGGACTGTTATCAATAAATCAAACAAAATCAGTCAACGAGAACAGTTTAACATTGTCCCTTTAAGGGCCTGTTCAGACCTTGCTGACCACATTTGGAGGTGGTCTGGGTCGCAGGTGTCCAGACGTGTCCGCATTCCGTCGGTAGTGTGAACGCAATGCGTCCTGAATCGCATTAAAGATGGGTTCATGGGACACAATAAGGTCGCTCCTGTATCAGTGAAGTTTTTCATTCAGAAAAAATAAATAAATCAAATAGCTGCTACTGGCGATTATCACCTGAAAAAGAATAAGCACTCTAAGTGATCATTGTTCATTAGTAATAAGAGCTGTTAATCAACTAAAAATGAATGAATAAATGTATTTAATATGTGTACACGAGTTTGATTCAGAGTTAATTATTGATGTGGTCATGCTGCTGCATAAGGAGCCACGTGTATTTAAGTTTTTTGAAGCCATGACGCACAGACAGAAAAGCAGCGCTATTCTTGGTTCTGGAGCAGTGGTAGAGATCCGTTAGAGACGGCAGCCGCTAAGTACACCCCAGAGTGTTTTTTTATTTTTTTGTATACAGAACGCAAAACCGAGATTGGATCTGGAGACACCAGCTATTTAATGCCATGTCTGAACACATGTACCTAAAACCTGTCACTTGTGATCGGATAGCCCACTGTGGATCATAATGCAAGGTCTGAACAGGTCCTAATTTGATTCATGCCTAACAAGCAAGTATGAGAACAGGAGCCACATATTCAAACCAGACGACCCAGTACTGAAGTACAATGCGCACATGTATAGACAGTTAAGTAGGAGAACTTCATTCAGCAGAGTACATCCACAAACTCGCTGTATGAAACTGTGTTTGATCCTTTTGCGTGTGAAAGCTGCAGCAGTCGTGGATTTCATATTGTTTATACATCCCCACGTTGTCTGCCGTCGCAGCTTTGTTTTGGAGTTTTAGAGCAGGCAAACAAGCCAATCAACGTTCGCCGCTTCACATGTCGGCGCTTGTGCAGATGCGTGAATTGACAGCAGAGAGAAAGTGATGGAGGGCTGGTTTCTGTGGCTAACATTATCTTTGATGTCTTAATGTGGCGTTGTGAAGCAAAAAACAACAACAAACGCAATTCATCACGCTTCTTCCCTCATCTTATTGTGTAAGGCTCGATGTAATTTGACCGCATTACGCTGGCTTTCATGTTCACTCTGCTCTTTTTGATTGCAAGCTGTTTTAGTGTATTTAGCAAATGTTAGATCTGTGTTTGGAAAGATGCTGCGTTTTTCTGCTTCCAAATAAAAAAAAAAGATAAAGAGAAACTAAGCAAAAAAAATCCTGTCATCTGATCGGATAAAACATGGGTGCAACTAATAGCAGTAATTATAGTGCTGGAATCACATCACTTAAGTGCTGTTATTAATTCATTAGTTGCATATGTTACTTTCTGGTTGTGTCTTTAGTCTGCACATAGTGTGACCCTTCTGAGTTGGTCATTTCCCAAACTATAACATTATTCCATTGTTCATTTCGTATTTACTACACTTCAGAAGGGCGAAAATGACGATATAATGTGTTGTAAATCCTCCACTGTAACTGCTAACCGACTCAAAATGGATCTCTATTTGTGTCCATGGATCAGGTGTTTCGGTTAACTGGCCACATATCGAGTCCAATACAGACAGAAAGCGGACCACGCAGAGCTAATTGCTAAAACAAGGGGGGTTGGGTGCCCGTTTGTCATATTTGTTAAATTGACCGTTAGTGAAATGTAAATGAAGGGGAAATGCTCAAATTTAATGTGAGTTCTTCCAACAGCTCCATCTAACTGTAGAGTACCTGGGTGTTGTCAGCTTCCCCCTACCTTGTGGTTAAACTGCATCGTTGATTATCTGTTACACAAGAGAACCGCTGCGGTTATGTTCTTTTTGTCTCACACCCGGTGCTATTCCACTTGTTTCGCAGAAAACAATACTGGTAATCCAGACACCTGGCAACTGTAGTCATGAATCTGGCAACCACCTCAACAAAGCCGTTTTGGCGAACAGACTCTAAAATCAAAAGTTTTTTTGTTTTTTTCAATCTGTATGATGCTTTACTGTCATTTAGGTAAAAGTGGGGATGATGGGGAGGAGTCGGGGGAGAGCGGGAGTACACACCGAAGTAGTCATTTATTATAATTTGTCTGCTTACTGGTTCCAAGATACAGCTAAGTAGAGTGCAGTGTATGGATGCTAGAGCGTAAATACTACTGCAAGGATTATGATTGGGATTTGTGGGCATGAATTCACATATGTGTGAGTTGTGTGAGCGTATCTGCACATGCTGTGGCTTGACTCCTTCTCGTCTTCCTTTTTCATTCCACTTCTTTTTGCTCCGTCTCTCCTGCACACGAGCACTTTTCGTCCAAGCCAGTCGCTATACGTGTGCGCAGGCGACTCGCGTCTCACCACTTGCAAATGCGAATCTCCGCCAATTGATTTACGAGCTCAGGAGGTTGATGCTCGTCGGTCCCCTGCTTTGGACGTGAAAGCATGTGTCTAAAGATGTTCTCGGGGTTTATCCAATGCTTTCTTTTCTACAACAGAGCCACCAGAAGCCTCTGAAAGCCGGGGATAGGTCATATTGTTTATCACCTGGCTTTCCCTATGGTTTTTCATAAGCTTGGGTACTAACGCAGCACCGGCAAGGGTACTTTAGATACCGAAATAGCATATCGGTGTCCTTCGAGAGCAAACATAAGACTATTAGAGCTGATTTAAAATCCCTATGCAAGGGATAGTCAAGTTACTAAGAAGCTGAACGCAATGGGATTTGGGTAAAGTCCTTGTGCAGGACATTGTCCATGCGAGTTGTCCTTGAAGTAGTCAGATAAAAAGTTATGCGGCTTTGTGAGCAATATAAAAGAAGGCTCTTGAAAGCGCAACTTAAAGCGTAATGCTGAATAAGCCACCTGTCATCACTGTTAAGGCTGCTGTAACATCTTAAAAAGTTACACAAATGTTTTTGAGCAGCGTTCTTTTATTTCCTAATGAGTTATTAAACAGGCATATCATGGAGCGGTGAAACTACTTCTAAGATTAATCCTCCTCGGTGTCGCATCTTTGCTCTGCACCTCTGAGCAGAAGGTTGAGAATCAGAGAAATGAAGAAAGAGCATATTTTGGTGATTACACTTTATTTCTTCTCTCAATCTCTCCTGCTCACTCGTTAGCTACCTCCAGCAAGATTCTGCAGACTCCGGCTGAGACAGATACATAAATCATCTCAGGAGGCTTGTTGCCCAGAGAAACAGACCGGGATCATAGGAAGGATTATATACAACTGTGTGGTTTAGCCCCGGGCCCTCTGATAGGCTGGTGTCATAGCAACCACAAGTTAGTGTTAGCAAGTAGTCTCGGGCTAAATTATATTAAATTTTTTCTTTTTTCATGTGACATGTTCTTTGATTGGACGGGCAGGCTTCTGTCTGCATTAGGCGGGGATGTTATCTGCCTTGTCAGATAACGGTTCTCAAACTGTGCGGAGCAGCTGCGGAGAAGCAAAACTTGGCAGGGTAGCAGCATCTGGGGCAATACTCTGGGATGGGAGCGTGATTTATGAAATATAAGATAAAAAAAAAGACACTCATGAATTATTGAAGTTCTGTTGGGAAGTATTTTCCTGAACTGACAGGGTAGGGGGGTAATAGTCAAATTTAAATGTACTATATGATCAAATGAAAAGAGAAGCAGACGGAATAAGATGTATGGCTAACACAGGAACACCTTGTGCTGTTTTTCTTGTTTTTGTGAATTGTTTTTAAAGCCTGCGTCAGGCTGCATCCTGCTGGGAATGGCTGCTGCCATCAAGGACTGTCATTGCTATGGGGTCAGGCTGCCTGCTCTGGTCTAGGTTGGTGCTAGACGCGCAGCAGAACATTGGCTTGTCACAAGATGGTCGATCTCATTTCCTTCTCCTGTCAGTGGCTTTAATGTTATGGCTGATCGGTGTACAAATGCAGCAAAATCCCCCTCTTGGAAGGTTCTCAGTTATCCAGGGCATGATACTATATATCGCAAAAAAGCAACTAGACTTTGTGGGTTTATCTCAACTAGACTTACTGAGCAAAATGTCTTAAAGAAGCACCTGAAGTCCAGTTGCCTTCGTTTCAGCTTCGTTTATGGGATAAAATCTGCCTCAAATTCCACCTGAATCCAACTTATCCTGCTCGTACCGTAACACCCTTTATTTCTCCCCTTTACGTCAGCTCGCCCTCTTGTGCCTCCTCTCATACCGCGGCGTCTTCTCTGTTTCTTTTTCAGCTGACATAATCGCCCTTCCGTGCACGTGCACATGGGTATGAAAATGAAGGATTGAAGAGGTTGCGGTGAAATGACAACGGGGGGAAGCTAAGAGCAGGGAACAGACAGATGGCGGGAAAGGGAAGGAAAGTCGTAAACGCCGGTGACCATTAATCCTCCAGTCCCACAGTTCATCCTTCAGCTCATTCGGGGAGAGAAGTAAATGAAATAGTGCCAATGCGATGGATGGATGAAGAGATTAATGCGTAAATGGGTGGATAGATAGGCAGATGGGTAGATGAATAGATAAGTGAGGAGATAAATGGGTGGTTGGTTTGGATATTCGGGATTCACAAGTCATTACGGCTGCACCTACCTTCGTAAGGAAAGGGAAAACAATTTTAAGGATGGCGGGAAGAGTAATGGAGGCAAGAAGGGATAGGATAATTACTGTATATAACAAGCTGTGTGCAAACATACAGTTTAAACAATAAAAAAAAACAGCTGATTGATATTCAGTGTAGGGATGTACTGGGGGAATTACATTTAATATCTTGGCAATGTCTTGAGCACACATTTTACATTGCGTCCCCGTGCCTCTCAGTGAGGGTGGGGTTGTAGTTGGTGGTTTTCACTCCGATCAGAGACGATCAAGGCGGCATTCTCAGGCCCCATCATGGCCACATGTGGTTTACAAGGTCCACTTCTGCTGATTAGGTGCCACGAAGACGTGACCTTATGTTGTCTAATGTGATAATGTGTATGTTGACAAGTACCTGAATCAGCACTTCTGCTCTAATGGTCTAAGTACATGTTTACATTTGATCACCACTTAAGGACGTTCATTCATTCATCCATCTTCTGTAACCGCTTGTCCTCTGGAGGGTCGCGGGGAAGATGGAGCCTATCCCAGCTGTCATTGGGCTAGACGTGGGTTACACCCTGGACAGGTCGCCAGTCTACTGCAGGGCTGACACAGAGAGACAGACAGCCATTCACACTCACACCTACAGCCAATTTAGGCATTTCTTTGGACGGTGGGAGGAAGCTGGAGCACCCAGAGAGAACCCAGAACCTTCTTGCTGTGAGACATCAGTGCTAATCACCACACCACTGTGCCGCCCCACTTAAGGACAGGGAGCATGAAAATGTCACAAAAGAAAAAAGGTTTCTCAGTTCATAAAATAACACTCATTAAGTATTTCAATGAGTGCCCTTAAGGGTTAAACACTGTTCTCTTTTTTTCATCTCTTCATGACTTGGGATTTTTCAAACACTCTTCCTTAGCTGTCACCTCAAGTGCCAAGGCCCTGTTCACACTTGCCATTAATGTCTTGGGTGATCTGATCACACCTTTCATAAAATCAGACAGTTGACCTGGCCTCCAAATTCCCTAGATCCCAAACTGATCAAGTATCTGTGGGGTGCACTGGAACAAGCCTGATCCACAGAGGCCCCCTTCTCCTCAACCCATTGGACCCAAAGGCCCCCACTAACAACATTCTGTTACCAGACACCACAGGACACCCTCTAGAGGGCCCATGTCCATTCTCTGACGAGTCGCAACTCATAAGGACCCTACTGCTGTGTGATGCTGCAAGTGTGCAGCCAAAGAGAGAGAGAAAAAGAAACAAAACTCTGTCTTTGCTGCAGTAAAGAAAATGTATTTCTATGGACATTTCAATCAGTAGACGTGAAGCTGCAGGGCTAAAGGAAGGTGAAGGAGGCAGCACTTACACACGACTGTTTCTACTTCCAAACTAAACAAATCTAGCCTCTCCAGATTTTGATTTGCATATTTGAGACATTGTCTTCTGTGATGAGGTTGACTCCTTTTGTTGACTCTAAATCCTGTTCGACGCTGCAATTAGAGCAGTGCACTATCGCTTGCATGTCAGTTAAACACCCCTGCTGCCCCTTTGCAGTCTTCTTGAGGTACTGAATTGCCGTTCTGCCCAACGTGTTTTTTTTTCTCGGTCTTCCAGATTTTGTCTCGACTTCCACATGTCACCTTCAGAGAGATTTTTTAATGACGCTTTGAAACCGTGGGCATTCTTTGAAATCTATTTATAGCTCCCCTTTGCTCCGTTGGCACCTGTTAGCTTCGTTGTTCAGATCCCCGGGCAGTTGCTAAGAGGAGTCGGTGGTTGCTGAGTGTTACCGCCACATTTGAGGAGTGTTGCCACAAGATGTGAAGTGAATTTATCAAACTTGGTAACTGTCGTCAGGTGACAATTCCTATTATTATTATCTATTGACCTGCCTCACTAATTGTAATGAGACAATTAAGGCCTAATAAGTTTGCAAGGAGAAGAGCGGAATCCAAATGCACGTGCACACTGTTTATGTGAAGCATTTCTGTTCAGCTGCCAAAATAGGATTCACTTTGTTTCTTTTGAAAGTCATTGAGTTTTAATCATGACAAAAATACATGAAGTTATGGATTAACTTATAAATTAAATAGATGACAACTGTTGCATGTATTTTGCATACTGGTCGCTGCAACATCTAAGGAATCCCTGCAGACATTTCTAACCAAAGTCTTGTTACTTAATGCATGTTTTAATAATCACTATAGTCCTGTTTTTGATTTCATTATTTATTTTTCTGCCCTGCAGTGGCTATTATGGGGTGACTAACCCACAGTTGTTACCCTCGTCATTTTCCGTCTTTGTGAAAAAGCGGCTGACCCATAGAAGCCTGCAAACATTCTTCCCTCCATTCTGCTCCATTTGACCCAATCATCATTAGCCCTTTCTTTACTTACCCGCACAATTATATAAATCGACCGCCTTCCTTTCCCACATGCCCGTCACCTTGGCTGGCTGCTTCGCGAACCTGCCGAGAGAACCGAGCAGCAGGGGAAATAGTGGCCTTATCATGTGTCATCATGATAATAGGAATATTTCCCTGTTTTATTCGCTCAAATCGTATTTCCAGACATACGGGTGGTCCAATCTCTGCGGGGAATTATTTAAGCTCCTGCACTGTTTCTAGGTCAGCGATCAGATTTAAGGTCATCCGTGCATTGAACCATGTTAACTTCTTTGAATGTCACATTTTACATGAGTTGCATCTTTCTATTGTAGCCTCGGTTGCCCGATGGGAAATGAAAAATATCGTACTCCCGCTTTAAAATTATCACATATTTGCCCTTTTCCATTGCATGTGCCCTGAAACTGTCATATAAATACGATACTTATCGTATATCTGATTGTAGCACACATGTACATGACACACAGGTGGATTTGATTGTTAACCAGCAATGTGATAATGACATATATGGATTTGGAAGTTATACAGTCTTCGGTGGTGTCATGTTTGTCATGTGATATTCACAACCTCACAAGTGGGCGTTTTCTGTAAGTTCACAATGTCTGCCAACTTTTTCAGACGTTAGAATTTGTTTTTATTACTTTAGTTGTTAATATAGTAAATTAGTTGTATGTAACCTTCATATCTCGGTTCGTACGTTGCTGAACTGGTTGCCTCGGTGGCTTCTCGAGAGCAATAGTAACCTAGCAGCTGATGTGTTAAGACTGGAATGCCAAGCACTTAGCGCACATCAGTTCAAATCTGACAAGCTCCATGTGCGACGGTATCATTTAATCTTTGGCAAAGAGGGGTTTTATCGTCATCAAGTTTCCAAGTGGGCAGTGCACGGCGCCAGTAAAAGGCCATCAGACGATCAATACATCACTCTTTGTTCACAGGGAGATGAAAAGCAACTTTTGTAAAGACACAGAATTCACCAAATGCAGACGCAAGACTCCAATCAGTAAGCCCCGTCAAAGGAGAGCTGTGGTGTGGCGGTTTCAAAGCATGAGAGAGTAGACTCTATGTCCACTTCCGACCCCTCTGTCCTGTATGTTCTTTTAATTATTTTTTTATGCAAGCCCCTTAGGTTCACCTCACCTTTACTTGAAGGAGTGACTGCCTCTCTGATTCTCTTTAGCTGTGTAACTAAAAAAGT
This sequence comes from Planiliza haematocheilus, assembly GCA_005024645.1. Classification (NCBI taxonomy): domain Eukaryota; kingdom Metazoa; phylum Chordata; class Actinopteri; order Mugiliformes; family Mugilidae; genus Planiliza; species Planiliza haematocheilus. The sequence goes on along the minus strand of SRSE01001388.1, from coordinate 2,165,496 downwards.
AATGATATTTTGGCTTGCACTGTGAATGAACTTGTAGGGAAAGTGAAGTGAAATCATAAGATCAGTGATTTTTTTTTTAAGCCTGCTGTATTTTGAGATCAGTAAGTTAAAAGGTTAATGCCAACCGGATGAGAATAATTAAAGAAAGAAACAAACCACGAGGACAGACAAATGTGATACTTTCACCAGAACCCCGAACGAAATGACCAATTAAGAGCACACTTGCTTTGGAGCCTTCGGTCTCAACCTGAGCCTCTAAAACCTGTTACCATGGCAATCTGCGGGGGGATAGAGCGGAGTGACACAAAGGGATAGATGCGGTATATAGAGAGGAACAGAATGACAGACTGAAATGGGATAAATAGACTGAAAAGGCGGGATAGAAAAACAGAGACAATGTGTCTGTGAGGGAGACAGCTCTGAGACAATGACGGACGGAGAATGAATAAAAGCAACGGAGCAAATGAGTGTTTAGCGAGTGCACTGTGCTCATCAAGGATTCATCCCTGCACCCCACACAGTGATAAGGTTTAGATTACAATATTCGATCTGTCAGATACACTCTGTGCCATACTTTTTATGCCCTCCCTTTGCATTATAAGCACATTGGTTCCCATTTTAGACTAGAATATGGGCTCATCTCGCAGCTGAATTGTGTGTGCCTAAAGCACAATGGAGCGACTCTGTCGATATTCCATTATGCTGTATAATGTTAGGGCTCCAGAGGACTGAGAAGGAGTGAAAACGGAGAGGTACAGAGTGAAATAATACGAAGAACAAGGAGAACTCATGTAATCCTTATGGTATTCCACTCGCAGCGTGTGTAACATAATACAATATCTGCAAATGGGATTTGACAGGCATATTATGAATGGTTTGTCTTGCTAATATTCACTCCAGAACTGACTGATCCCTGATTGTTTCACGTATATCTGTTTAACTTTATTTAATAATCAAACTCACGCTTCTCCCAGTTCTTCCCCCTCCTTCCCGTTCCTCTCTTGTTCCCATCTTCCCCTGCTGCTCTCGGCTTTCGTAACACACCCACGGCTTTCTGTGCACCGATTTGAGGGAAAACTCCGCCGCTTCGCCTTGATGCCCACTTCCTCCTCGGCCACACACCTCGGCTGAATCGATGGCTCGCATTTTCCTCCCCATTATTTTCAAGAATTCTCCTTTTATTTACCTGCAATTCTGATGGAAAGCCCAGGCAGCGCGCGTCTCCGTGTGCAGAGACGAGAAAAGAAAGGCGGAATGGCAATACGTTAACAAATGGAAAAGTGAAGGAGACGGCGGGGGAGTGTGGTGTGAAAGAAAACAGATCATTGGTGTGTATTGTGCCTCTCTTGTAACTCCTGTGACTCCGTCCAGGATGTATAATCAACACAAGTTAAAAACTGAACGAGCAATCAGAAAGATGGTGTTTGGGGAAGATAATTGTTCCTTTATTATATTTGAAGAGAGGCGCCATTGTTCAGCTGCCACACTAAACTAACCCACACATCCCCGGCAAAGGCAATTTGAGAGATTTCTGTCTTTCTGCTGCACTGTAGTTGACTTTCTTTCATTCCTCTTGCAGCCTTCTGCTCACTGGCCTCCCCCCGTACCAGAATGCTGTTTATAATTTTCTAGGATGGTAAGCAGTGGTCACATTAGCATGAAATTGACTTGTTTAAATGACCATAAAGCATTTATGGTTGCAGTGATGGCACTGCTGCCGCTCACATGGTCTCCCCTTCATTAGAAGATATATCACCGTTTATTCTGTGCGACTGCAACACCCGTGTGCAGCTGCAGAGCGGCGCATTGTGTTTTATGCTGCCTTATCTGTGTGCATGTGCAGATGGAAGCAGTGAAGTTAAGCGATTGCAGTCATTCAGACACGCAAATACCACAAATCACCACTCTGCTTCCGCTACCTCGATTCCTTACTCTGTCCATGAACATGAACATCAATCTTCACTTTTTAATTAGCTTTGTTAAACTTTTTATTCTTGTTGCTGCTTGTGGGAGAGGGGATTATTTTCTGAGTGAGCTCCCAGTGGTGTGGAGCAGAGAAAAGGATGAAGGGAAGAAGCGAGCGAGAGAGAGATGGATCCGCAATAATAATCTGCAAGAGTAGACTCCTGAGAGACAGAGAGCGCGGGGACCGAGAGAGATGATCCCTCAAGGATGAGGGCAGAGAGAAAGTGTACAGACCATCAAGCTTGTTTCCTCTCACTTGTTTTTTTTTAGAAAGAAAATTGACTTCTGTCTCAGTCAACCATTCATCTTGTTACAGTGGCTGGCTCCGCTGCTCGGACACGGCGACATACATATGCATACTTTTGTGGACGCACAGAGGATTAATACCGCCGGCTCAGTGGCACTGTTTAAAATTAATATTTCTTCGTTCAGTGTGCCGTTGGATCTGCTGCAACAATGTCCAAGGGCAAGGAAGCACACACACAAACATTCCCTCCTAGTGCATGTGTACAGAGAACAACAAGCACACGCATGTGCCCTTCAAGCAAGTACACAAACACCCTTTTATACGAATTAGTTTGTCTTTTCGTCTAAATTCTTAAAAGCACTTTCCCATGCCCTGAAGGCGTGTGCTTTTGCTCTCTTAAACAGGCAGCACGGGGTCACTGAAGGATTCAGCATTGCTGAATGATTTACCAGGTTTTATGTCTGCTACATTTTTACAAAATCCAACATGATTTCCCTTTTTAAATGTATTTATTATAACGAGCATGCCTTTTTACTATGGCGTGTGGGTTAGAGTTACTGGGTTTTGTGAAAAAGTTTATGACGGGGTTTCCCAAACTTATCCATGGCAAGTCCCCCCAAACAGCATTAGCTTCTAGTCGAGGACCCCCTTGCAAACCCACAGACAATGCTGCAATGTAAAGAATCTATAATCTATGTAAAGAAACACCAACTTTTAGAATGTTTTTTTTTTTTTTTCTTCTTACTTTTATTCACTATTCAGTAACTGTTACATTTGTTTAGCATACGTGTTGCACACTGTCCACAGCAGGGCTGGTGGTGTGTTCCTTCGGTCTCTTTCTTGTCTAAAACCTGTCCATTTTGCGTTACCTACACACTAGCCAGAGGGGCAAAGCATCTTGATAAATGCCACAAACCGCCGGGTCTACACAGATTTGCATTTATTTATTTATTTTTTCCCCTCCAATTGTCTGAGGCCCACCTAGCGCCCCCTGGCGTACCCCCTCAGGGAGCCCCAGTCCCCACTGCTTTAGGACGTAAAACTTTGGATAGCATAGGTTGCATGTGCTCACCTTATGTTTATGTCTGTCTTTCCGGATGGATTTTGCTAACGAGATAACATCACAGCCTTGCAAAAGAAAGAAAGAGAGTTGAGTCCCAAAATGGGTGTGGTCTGAGTGTACATTGAGCTGATTGTCAGTATGTTTGACTGACGTCTCAGCTGGTGTGGTCCCATCGCAAGCCACTGCAGAGTTTGCACTTCAATATTCAGTAGTCCGCTAGTCCAGTCCAGCATAATGTGAACATAATCCCATCAATCAAACATTGACGCCCTTGAGAGCGCGCCAGAGTTAAGCCAGTTGTTTACAAGATAGCATGTATATATGACACCCATTAGTATATTATGTGTTTTACTATGGGGTGGATGCTACATGCGATATCAGTAACCTTTCACTGTAAAGGCTCGGAAAAGTGCATCACACTACTCCGACTCTGCAAACTGAGGGAGACCTCTGATCCCATTAAAACTGGTAATTAACATTACAGATGTCCTGTCATAGCGGTGACTTTGCAGACATTAGTCATATTCACCTGACCGCAATTACCTGTGGAGCTTCATGTAATTTAGGAGTTTGCGGATGATCTAATTCATGGTTTTATGTTCCATATATACGAAGCCCGCTTTTAACTCGAATTTACAGAGACGCTGATTAGATTTTTTAAATGGGTAATGATTATGAGCTTACTGAATATACTTGCTGAGCTAATCAGAGAGTGCTACAGGCATCTCTATCCAAAACAAGAAAAAAAAAATAAAAAATAGATCCGTACAGTATTATGGCTATGTCCACACTGGATTTATATCTATAATAGAATTTCACAAGTTACAGTTTACCCTACATATGGGTTTCCAGTTTCCTAGCGGACTGGAAGCACAGACAAGCTATGTAGCTACTACAAGCCATGGGAAAACACAGGACCACGTCACACACACACATTCACCTGCAGGCTATCCAGTGCAGCCATTAACTGCTAAATCGGCGCAATTTGTACAAAATAGCTTCGCTCGCGGGTGTATTGGCATTAGTTCGCGGAGGGATGGTGGGCACAGCTTGCTTCTAAAAAATGAAACAAAAAGTAAAGATATAAAGGAAGGAAAGCACGACAGAGGGATGGGGGTCGCATTGTGACGGCCGTAACGGGGCCAGATTATTCTAGTGGGCCGCATTGACCATATGGGGAAAAGAGAGAAAGTGTGAGAATGGGAGGAGACAGAGGGTAATGAAGTGTGTTGCTACTTTGTGCAGAAAAAGAAAGGGGTGAAGTGTAGGATCTAATTTCGAGCAAAGGAGTCCAAAAAACAGAGCGGTGGCACGTTTAGCCACTTCTCTGACCCCTCCATCGTGACCCCTTTGAAGTGTAATTCTTCTCACTGAAGGAGGAGTAAGGCAGGAAGCAGAGGAGGAAATTAAAGATGGAGCGCTTGAAAGAGGCCAGAAAACACCTCGGTGTGAAGTATTAGACTCACCGGTGAGGAGGAAAGGCTGTAATTCAGAAGGCAGAGGGTGAAGCAAGGAGGTAAGGCAGTGATGGTGGAGTGGCGACAAAGAGATGCAGAAGAGGACACAGCAAGAGGGAACTTGTGGAGGAGAGGAGGCCAGCTGGGCGTGAACAGGAACAAAGGACAGGGGAGGAAGGGAGCAAGGGAGGAAGCAGAGAAAACAGGGAGTCATGCTAAGCGCAGGCAGATAATCAGCTGAGCTCACACCAAGTGGGACTGAGCCTCAAAGAGAGGACACAGACATTTTGCTGGAGAAGAGAGCTTAGGCGACCGCTGAGACGGACAAAGGTTGGGCAAGAAAAGAGAGGTGAGAGGCAGTATAGGAAAGAATACTGAGCTGAGGAGAAAAAGACAACAACTCATATGGTGTTGAGAAGGATGGCAGGTGGTAAGACGCAAAAGAAAATGGCACACTAGACAAGCTCTGAGTGAGTGTTGGATGATTGAAGAAAAGAAAGAAAAAAATAAGCGCTTTCTCTGCCCATATCCGTCTCTTGGCGTTAATATTCTTTCCAGATTGATTTTTAGAAAATCTGGACATCTAAACCAAAGCAGATGTGATTCCAGCCAGATATCTGCGGATGCCTCTCTGTCAAGATCCTCTAGGTGCTCGAATTGGATTTCAAATTCTGTCTTGAAGATCACATTGGAGGAAACGCTCTGAACAAAGCACAAGGCAGTCGGGTTTTAGGGGGATGCGGAACAAGACGGGAGACGTCGGGATGCGTGAATGATTGACTTGCATCCACATTGTGGTACAAGACAATGGAGCTGTTGGTCGTTTGATGTAAACGTGACCAATTAATGAAATTAACTAATGAGACATTAAAAAAAATCTGATCTCACATTGTGAAGGCATTATAAGTGTGGTGTACCTCTGAGGCTCAGCTCCAGATGGGGGCACTGGTTTTCCTATTCCTGGTCAGGTGGCTCTCCTCTGTTCGGCCTTTCCGTGGGCATCAATGAATCGTTTTTTGTTTTTTTTCTTTTTGTCTGGCCTTTCTCCAGGGACCAACTTTCAGAGATCAGGGAGAGATTCTATCAGGGACTAATGCTCCAGATAACACAGATCGCAAGGTCATGGACACACTAAGACCTTTCAAACTACAAAGAGGTGTCAATTCCTGGAGGGGAGGAATTTCTGTCAGTAGCGGCTCGCTCCCTCTCTTACGGAGGGAGACGATCGTAAGGTGAATGTATAGCAAACAGGCGGGTCCTGGGAGAAGCAAGGAATTGGGCATTTCCTGATGCAGGAATGGAATAAGTAAAGGAATAAGCGAGGGAGTCGGGAGGGAGCGGAGTGGAAGGGAAGAAGTATAGCAACTGAGATGGAAAGAGGGTGAGGCCTGAAGCGCAATAAGTCGTGAGGAGGAACAGTGGCAGGACAGGAGCGCTCCCCTGCGAGATCAGAGTGAGAGAGAAGGAAAAAGAGCTGGCAGGGTGTGTACGCCTGGGGGGAGTCGGGGGAAGGCAAAAAGAGGTAAAGGCAGGTAGGAGGAAGGGAAGGATGTGGGAAAAGTGGAAGAAGGAGCAGAGTTCAGTGAGCTAGAAGAAGGAACACGGCGCCATGCGGTAAGAGCGAGAGAAAAGACAACAGGGCAATCAGTGTGGTACGACTGGGAGGAAGAGTCAAACTGTTTGTGTGTGTTTGCACCTCTGTTTTCCCCCAGAAATGTTTCTTGGCAGCGTTGTGAGGCGTCTTAAACAGAATTTAGACCATATGGCACCAAGACTCTCCAGGGCAAGCATTGCAGATGAAGTTATTATTATTTTTTTTTTCTAGGCTTGGAAGGCTGAATAGAGAAATGTTTTTCTCTCCATTATAATACACACTGGCATTCTGTGTTTGCCACGCATGAAGAAATATTTGTCATGGGCTGTTGTACAAGGCAGGTGCCATAATAAGGGATAGGAAAGCCCACTGGGCTGGACAACGTATGACTAGTAATACATTGTTTGTGCAGTGGTGGACAAATTGATACTATTCCACGTCTACTACGAAGAAAAACAAGACATTTTTAAAGTGACCTTGAGAACCACAGGTAAAAAGGAAAATAGGTGAAGATAGTTAAAAATAGTAATAATAAAATAATTAAAAAGAAATTAAATAAAAACCTAGTTAAATAAAATGAAAATAAAAATCGAGCAAATTGTAATTAAATTAAAATCTAATTTAAGTAAAAATCTAGAATAAAATAAAAAATAAAATCTAGTAATATAAAATAAAAAATAAAAATCGAATTAAATTAAAATATTTTTTTAGGTAAAAATCTAGTAAAATAAAATAAAATAGCATAAGAAAAAATGTGTATTAACATTAATAATGTAGAGTTATCTGTTACAAAAAGGTGAGTTCTTGTATAGCTGGTCACTGTGTGAGCAGAGCTGAATCAGTATGTTGAAGAATGAGCTCCGCTGCCCCTCTATAGTCTGGTGAAGTGGGTGAGACGTATTGTCCATGACGGAGAGCAGTTTGTCCAGCGTCCTAATGTCCCACATTGACACAATTGTCTCCAGCTCTCTTGCCCATCACGTGACCAGCCTTTCCGATCAATTTGTCAGTCATACTCAGTTCTTTTTGCCGCTGCTGCTCCCCCAACAAACCACTGCAAAGTACAGGGTGCTCACAACAACAGACTGGTAGAAAGTCAGATCCGTATATATTCACAAAAGAACAAAACAGCATGATAACATGACACCGTGTCCACGAGGCAGTCACTACAGTTATAAACTCTGTCTCTTTTGGAGCAAACAGTTTCAGAAAAGAGAACAGCGGGTCATTCGGAAACTGTATATTTTGGATCACTGAGTGTTGATCTGGGACAGAGACAGCACTCCGACACTTGGCAGGATGTTTCATTCCAGAATACTTTGATAACCTCCGGATTTGTTGAGCCCTGCAAAGTCTCAAGGCACCAAGTGTCAGACACAGCAAAGCCACCCCATGACAAAAATGAGTGCCCTCTGCATTTTGCTGTCCACACTGTTGTTTGCTTTGAAAGCTGCATTATTTTGTATTTGAACGTAAAGGTGAAATATCGAAAGGTCACTGTCCCAGAAGCATTGCGACTTATCAACATGCATTTTGGCAAACTCTAGTTGGGCTTTTTTTTATTTTTCAGGTCAGGTCTTTCTGGGTCTAATTTGGTGGACACAGTGTCATTCAGTCAGACTATTACACTGTAGAAGCCGGCGATATCATGTCTTGATCTTGGGGTTTATTTTGGTTTTCTACTATTCATACTTCCCACCCAGGGCGGTAGAGCTACAGCCCCATGGACATTAAACTTCTTGGATGATTTTTAACCTGACTATCTGCAAACAATTTCCTTTTTCCTTTATCTCCTCGGACAACTCCCTGTTTTTGTTTTTCCTCTTTCCTGTTCAGCTTGGTGCACACAGTGGCAACAAGTGGCACAATGTGTTCTTTTTGGCTGAATGATTGATTATAAGATTGAAGGCTCCTGTAATACTAACTGAAAATCGACTCTAAACATCACTACAATTGGTTTATTTATTACCACCGCTAAGGAGAGTCAATAATTCAGTCCTGGCCTTTTTAGAAGCAAGAATTACGCTGTTTTCATAGCTTATAAAAACATGTGACTATGTAGAACTGAAGAAATTTTATCGTCCTCATGTGTACTTTGCTGCCTGGAGTGCCTACTGGCCTTTTGTCATGATTTTCATGTAAAAATGAATTGAATACTAGAAGTAGATGATATCAAATCAACAGAAAATCATACAGTAGAACTTTAATTATATAAATTCCTGGTGAATGGAGTCCAACTGAGCCAATGTCATTTTGTAATTCTTTATGAAACTTTACCCCTTCATTTATATTCCTAAACTGACTGGTTTAATAAGACAATCTAAAAAATTGGCTTATAACTTATAAAGTTACAAGTATGGTAGAAAAATCAGTGCTCCAGTAATATGGCTGCCAGAAGGTCACGCCACTCTCAACAATCCGGGATTATGCGCGTGTGAAGACCTGCACTTCAAAGATTGTCCGGATTTTATTTCTGCAGGACAAGGCAGAGAAGTAATTCTTGCTGACCTAACGACCTAAGATGCTTATTATCAGTTCCAGAGACGGAAAGCATCCATCAGGCCTATTTCTTTTTTTTGGCAGCATCCCCCTGTGACTGCACTGCACTGCAAATTCGCACTGCAGTACCATAAACTAACTAAACAGTATATGGAGTTACAGTGGAAAAAGTCAGTAACAAGAACTACAACATGTCCTCCTAAACACCAACACACATCCACACATCCATGTTTGTACTTGCACCTGAATGGATATGTATGAACTTGTACTGCTCACATACCAACATTGCTAACAGCTAGCGCAGAGTTACAACGCACATTAGGGTTCAGTTTATTAGTTTGGGATATAAACTTAAGGCTCACTTAGGGTACTGTGGGACATAGACGCTGTAACGCACGTAGCCAATGACGGTGCGAGCTATTTATACTGGCTTGCTCTGTAAAAACGCCGTCCAAATGCAAGTCTGCGCTGCTGCTTTTTTGCTAGTCAGGTTAGCTTTTATTGCCACTTTCAACGATGGCGACCGAAACTTTTGCCGAAATTTCGCAGATGCACGCCAGCTACGACGTTAAGGCCTGAATATTGTCTGTGCTGTCGCCGTAGCTACGCTGTCAAATTTACGCAGAAGCCTGATCCGCCTCCCACTCCCACTCTAAAAAAAATAAAAAAAATATGACAGCCCTGCATCAAGTAGTCCGTCATTACTATTATAATGTTGGTTTTATATGGAAACAGCATAAAACAGGTGGTACTATATCAGGATTTGGTGGATGTAACTTGTGGTGCTGTAAAAATGAAGATATCAGATAATACAGATGTCAGTGTCAGTACAACATAATGCAGTTCAATAGTACTACAAACCATAGCCTCCACAATGAATATTAACATTCAGACACATCCTTAATACCACAACCTTCATGAAGCTAAGAGCTTGGGCAGGAGTTTTTATTCTATTAGAACTCGTTTGTTTTCACTCATGTACCTGTTGAACTGGCAAGTGAGTGTACTTCACTGCAGACACAATGTAAAGGAGGCCAATAAATGGTCCTCACTGTAGTTTAGCACAAAATCACAGCATATATATATATATATATATATATATATACACACAGTTGTTGTTGTTTTTTTTACTTTTGCTCCGGCCCTTAGCGCTGTGTGCCATAATAATATACATTGTCATTATCATGAAAAATATATATATATACAGAACAAAGCCTGCTCTTACATTTCATCTGCATGTAATTAAAACATAAGAGATCCTGAAAATTAATAGAGTGCCATTCTGTGCCGTGGTCCATCCAGTTAATGACTCACCTCATGGTGCGACGCTCGTCACCTGTTTTCTTAGCTTTGCTTCATAAAAGGCTGTCTTTTATGCAGTTCGATGCAAACAGTAAAGGAGCATGGATGCGTTGAATAAAACAGAGAAAAATAATCACGAGATTGAAAGGGACTCGGCAAATAAGATGTAGATGGTGTCTTTGTTTGTCCAGATGATTATGAGGAGGCAAACTAAATTCATTAGGCAAGCAACAGCTCTATTGGCCCCATCTCCTTTCTCTGCACCTCACTGCAGCCCTAATGGCCCTGTCATTGTTTCATTCTTCCCTGCTTTTTTTTTTTATTATTTTTTCTAATTACTCCTTATCTGCTCTCCTCTCTTCTGTGGTCTCTACTGGTCTGGATCTTAAGAAGTGAAAACCATTATTCATTAACAAAAAAACAAAACTATTTCTCGTTATCGTGATGATCGTGCCATGTTTTCAGAGAGGACATCATCACGGAATCTATCCCACGTCTAATGTGTACATATATGATCATCACGGTTTCTAACATACCATCAACAAATTACATCCTTGGGTGCTGTCACAAGTAAAATGCCTGCATGATAACTTATAGAATTATAATGATGCTCACAGCGATGTAAAAGTAATTAAAATTTTGTGTTATCATAATTAAAGCGCTACTGATGAAAGTGATGCATGAATACATCCAGACATTAGCAAATAACACACGCACACAAATTGGGTATATTCGCTTTGGCACACATACAAGATGCGCAATACGTACACACGCAGATGGTCGCGTCCAATCTTCCCGCCTATCTCTGTGCAGTAATGTGTGGCAACATTTATTATTTTATTTTATTATTTTTTTTAATTAAAGCTCTTGTGTTTTTACTGATAAGACACCCAATCGAGTGGAGAGTTTCCACACTGCTGGTTTTCAGCTCTTGTACTTTACACAAGTAGGGAAGAAACCTATGGATCAAGATGGAAGGAAAAGGAATAGATAGATGGGAGTGGACACGAGAGGAAAGGAGAGAAACAAAGCAAGGGGGAAATAAGACGTTTTTTTATGGTTTACAGTTTCAGATTTGTGTTACAGTTATGTTTAAGTGAGTGGCAGAGCAAATCTGGTTTTATAAGAAAAACACATCAATGCTGAATCCTGTAAATCAAGTACTTATTTTGTTGGTACTTTCAGATTTTGTGGTATGTAGGTTTTCTTTTCTCAAATAATGTCTTATATTTTTTTGATGTCAAATGCAAATCCAATGCCTTTTGATTACTTCCTGTTTGCCATGTTGCAGAGATGCAAACAGAAAAAGTGAGATCGGTTACGAAATCGGTTATGTGGAAAAAAGCTGGAAAAAAGTGTGCGTGATAGTGTGTCTGCAGCATTTGTGCAGCTGATGTGTTGTTAACTGGAAACCAACTGATTTATCAATGAATAATTTGGTCACAGAGTTGCCTACCCGTGGGTAGTACAACATGCCGAGACAAAGTAACACAAAGGATCTCATCCAGTTCGTATGCAGTTCCCTCTGCCTCTGTGAGATTATAATTTTTGTAACAAACTTTCTCAAAACTGCACAATTTTTAAATGAGCCTAGAAGAGAGTGTTTGCTAACCTTATCTTTGCAGTTACAAGAGCCCAAACACATAATCAGCCTTACGCTCCTTACACCTTTTGTTTGCTCTTGATGGATGAACAATTAACATCAACAGTTAACACCCTCAACTCCCACGTGCAAAGTTTTCTCAGACGGAAACACTTTGTTGCTAAGACACAGCTAAACACCTCAGTCCTTGTTCGATATCACAACACAGTGCATCCGTCCCATTGTGAAAGCCAGTCTTTTTGAAGACTATCATCAAACACAGCAGCACTATTTCTACAAAAGCAAAGTCCCCACAGTCGTACACTATGATCCATAATACAGGTAACCGTCTCCTCGGGTCGGGAGCTTAATTCTTCTTCCATTCATAGCGGTCTCTTCCATCCTTCTGCAATCTGTCTTATTATGTCTGATCTTGTCTAATCACGCGAACGGCAATGGCTGTGAGCTCTGAAGTTAAGTGTTGACCATTATCCATCACTCATGTATTAGAGGCTAAATGGGAAGAATTGCACCGGCCTTCCAACGGCCATTTATCCTTTATGGAAAGTGATTTAAAACGTCATGGAAGCAGCTGGGCACAGAAACCTCTCAGGATCTCTGTGGTGTGAGTCTGTACTTGGTAATAAGGTGTGCGTGTGTTAGTGTGTGTGTGTGTACGGTCGGATCGCCCACATGGCTGTTGTCTGAAATACAAATGGTTGAAAGGTCTCGTTGACCTATTGCACACCAACATGAAAAGGTCAGAAGAGTATGCACATATGCACACTTGCACATCAGCGCCGAAACACACACACATGCCACATTTCACACACCTGTATAGTTATTTTTTTTAACTGAGAGTAAGGCTTCTTCGTGTCCGCATACCAGCCGTCCATGCACTGGGTTTCAGTTATTCTTGTGTCTCTTCTTGAAGGGAGAAAGGGCAGGACAAATTGACTGATGAGGAAAGAAAGGGATGTGAGAATACTACCATGTAGTCCAGCAGCATTGGTAAAGGGTCCTCGCTCTGCAGTGATACAATGCTTGTCATGCTTAATTTATGTTCATGTGTTACACAATACCCTGCAGTCTGTGCTATCAACTGAAGCGGCTTACAAGGCAGCTACTTCTGAATGAAGCTTCAGAGTGGAGAGGTATTTATCATCCTCAAAGTCTCACAATCAACACCTAAATATTGTTTTTGGTGGTTACGATTTTCAGTGTGATATTACAATAACAAGTGAAGCCAAAGAATTCCTCGGTGGAATTGGACGCAGAAGCTGCACGCGCGTCGACGCACGGCTCCCGCGCACGCACGTGTGCAGCACGCCCAGGCTCAGAGAAAGCACCAGCGTGGACACTGTCACGCGCACCGACATAACTGCGTACACATCTATTCATTGAACTTGGACGCACTGATTGACACGAGCTGATTGATTACTTGGAAAATTAATTCAATTACACCCCGCTTCCAATTAGTGCAAATGGGAAATTTAGTTTAGCAAAGAGCAATTATGAAAAGCCCTAATATTCAGACGTGCGCTCAGTTACACAAGGGAATACAACTCATCGACCTGGATGACAAGTAGATATTCCAGAGAGAGAGAGGGAGTGACAAACTCAGACAGGTGCAAAAGGGACGGAATTGAAGCACAGGATGGAAAGTGGACAGATATTGGCATTACGGCGCTAATAGGTTTGCGGTCTCATGGCACTTGGGCAACATCAGGATAATTTTCAACATGGAAAAGCTATTTCATCTTTGTCTGACACTCTCAACTTGGCAGAAAACCTTTTCCATGTTTGAACTGTATATAGTCACGGTGAGTCTCAAACATAGAGTTTGTAAGAGGGTTTTCATTCATAACCGGTAAGTGGTCTAAAGGTCTTTTTCGGCTTTAATATTCAAGAGGGGCTTTTCGGCACAGGCCTTTGGATGCTCCGCATTAAGCTTATCGTGGTGTTTTTGTGGAGCTTTGCCAATAAACATTTGGCTGCGTGCTTTGGCTCATTTCCCCTCTTGGATCATTAATCACCTCCCATGTTGAGGGTTCTTCCCAAATGAACATTGCTCTTAAGAATTAACCTGTGCACGGCTTTGATTTGATCACTCCGGCACGCAGCTTGACCGGCCAGACCAACTGTTTTTTTTTTTTTTTCTGTTTTGGCGGCATATTCTATAACAGCTTGGAGCTTTCTACTTCAATCACAGCGGTCTCGGTCTTGACAGCTTATCCTCCTTTTTAAGAAGTCTTGTCCATGTCATTCCCTAACGCTGTGCCTTCTTCTTCTGTCCCTGTAGATATAACATGTTTGATTTGTCATTCATTACATAGCACACCAGCTAATAGAAGGGATTGTAGGTGTACAGTTACAGAGACTGACCAGGTTTTCTTCATATTCTCCAACGAGGTTGAAAGATTTCAGACTTCCTTCCAGTAAAATTTGAATCGTCTTCAACTGACTTCATGGAGGTAATAAACAACTAATCCAAGGGTAAACTTCTTCTACTTTTGCTTCTACATTTTTCTAACTTACGTAAGGGGAACTGTTTTTTACTTATTTCTGGCATAAAATACAATCGATTACTCGCCCATATGACTTTTGTGTCATTTGTAGTCAGTCGGGAGATATTTAGATCAGCGTATCTCCATGTAGTGGCAGTGACTGGGGCACCGAAACGCAGCCTCTAAATAATGCATTATCTACCGCAAAACTTGTTAATTTCACCAACGTTTTGTAGCTACTCCTAGTTTTTTGCAACATGGCTGAATATTTTTCCAATTCTGAGGTTGTCGACGAACCATAGTAGTAGTAAATTACAGGTAAACATGCCAACTGTCGCGGATGATATCATCTAGGTCAGAAGACATCATCCGGGGTCTGTAGGTCAATCTGCGGACCCCGGATGATGGTAACAGGTAACTCCGGACTCAACGAGGAATAGCACTAGCGTACAATAACAAAATATTGATGAAATGAACGAGTTCCACTGCGTTATTTAGAGGCTGCGTTTCGGTGCCCCAATCATTCCCACTATATGGATATGCATATGCAATTATCTCCCGAACGACTACAAATGACACAAAAGCTGTATGGGTGAATAAATGATAGTATTTTATGCCAGAATCCAGGTCCAGGTTTTAAAAAACAGTAGTTCCCCTTTAAACAGTCTGCTGTGACATTTGATTAGAAACACGGCCTTCACACTTTGCATCGCTTTCATACTTTACACTCATATTAGACTGGAGATGTACATTAGTGGTCAGGGAAGCAGTTTGTATGTGTACACATTCTGTATGCATGGCAAATAAAAGTTCTTTTGATTTCTAATTTCCAACACATTTGACATGCCGCAGTCTCGCACTCAAATGGTAAGCTTACTTACATTTAAGCTATAAGCTGGTAGTGTCACCGTTCTTGAGCAGCCGCACAGGAAATCATTTTCGTGGTTTCATTTATATAATCCATTTGTTGAGTTGCTTAGCCTATTTTCTGATTTTCTGCTAATTTGTTTCTCTGAGATAAACCTATTTTCATTTTTTTCCCCCTTGCGTTAATGCCCTGCGACACAAAGCAGCATTTTTTTATGTCCGCCCTTAAAAGCTTAAGTACTCATTATGTCATTAAAGAAAAAAGAACACGACAAAACAAGTGAAAGCCATTAGTTTCTGACTTGGCTTAAAAGCTTTGTATATCTGAACAGGACATCTGAGGAAGATAATAGAAACAATGTTTGTACGTTAAAGTCATAAAAATAAGTCACAAGAAGGACAAAAACATGTGCACAATTACACATGGACGCACCATTGGCCACGTGGCTCCAATTTATGGATGTGTGCAGTTCTGTAGTATCTGCTGCCACTTTATTTTATTTTTTTATTTTTATCACTTTCAATTTTTTTTAAGTAAAATGAGAAAAACAAGACAAAAGTATTCACACACTAGACATGCTCAACTCAGTGACAATCCAGCTATTGTTTCCCATATTGTCATATCCTCTGTCCTTTTTTACTATTATTTCCATTTACGCTATACATAAGTTGATGCTGTGCTGCTATAAACAGACACGCATTGAAGACAGCAGCTTTAGCATGCTGAATAATGATAATGATGTTATTGCAGACAGAGTCAGGGATCTGTCAAACTGTCAAACTTTATGTAAATATATATTCAATAATTGCTAAGAAGATAGACATTATGGATATCCATATATATCGCCAATATGGACAGGACTAGAACATAAAGTTGTGCAAGTGCACGTTTCCAAGATAACTTTTACATGTCCAGGTCCAATCACTTCAAGAGAAGAGCATGCTTGACTCACTTGAAAAACCTGAGTCTTCTTTATGTGGATGTAGATTTTTTTTTTTTAATGTAATTATAATCAAAACTTAAAAGTCTGTCTGTATGTGTCTCTCTTCACATTTAAGTGCTCCGTTTTGAGGTTGCGGAGCAGTAGAGTGGATATTTTTTTCCTTGGCTGCATTACACCAGTCAGCCACAACATTAAAACCACTGACAGCAGACGTAAATAACATTGACCATCTTGTGACAGTGCAGTGTTCTGCTGGGAAACTGGATCTGGCAGCAGGATGCAGCCTGACACAGGTACACACATAAACAGTTTCGGAACAACTAAAAAAATAAATAAAAACAAAATGAAAATCAGCAAAAGGTGTTGACCTTTTGCTCCAAGTTCCTAGATCCTATACTGATCAAGTATCTGTGGGATGATCCACAGAGGCCCCTTTCCTCAACACATAGGCCCCCACTAACAACATTCTGTTTCCAGACATCACAGGACACCCTCAGAAGGACCATTCTCTGATGAGTCACAACTGTTTTGGAGGCACAAGGGACACAATATTGGGATGGTGGTCATAATGTTATGTGTGGTTCCTACATGAGTCATATTTGTGAACTGGTTGTTAGTCCCCCTTCCATCTCCGTCTGCTATTCATTTTGTGTATCTCTGACAAAATGACATTATTGGACATTATTCTCCTTTCTTTGCTACACGTAGACACATCTACCTAATCAATAGTCTTTCAGTGGGTAATGATTTAGTTGGTGTCACATTTTCTAACTAAGCTTCCTCTTATGTCACTGCTCTGGAAGCGTTTTTTTTTTTTTTTTTTTTTCTTTTAGACTTACCCGTTATGATGAGCTTCCCACCTTGATTTCTACAACTGAAGGAGACAAGTTGTTTTCCCGGCTGTCACATTCAGGAAAAAACAACACAGAGAGCTTAAAATGCGCGTCAGCCGTTGCAGGCTTAAAAGTTTTTACCCCGTCGGGGGAGCGGCAAATTATAATAGAAATCATAAGGAAAAACAGTTCCTTTTGTGGTCAGCAAGTTTAGAAAGCTTTTGTGGGAACGCACATGAAAACGGTGAAGAAAACAGTGGTGGAGTAAATTGGATTGTTACACAAAAACATTAGCTTTCAGTGTCACCCCAGGAAAACATGAATATATAAACAGTGTCTCACTTTTCTCTCTTGTCTTTTTTATCAGACAAGTAGGTGATTTTATTATTTATTTTTTATTTGTTTAGATCACAACAGATAGTTGAGCTCAGAAGGAAAACATGGCGCATAATTAACTCGTATTTATCCAGATACATATTACCTGCAGTGCCTGCGAGTCTTACATCTGATTACTTGTTTGCTTGTATCTGTTTTAGGGTTTGTTAATAGCTGTGTGCGTGAAGCTTTGAAATGAAACTAAGAGGGTGCTTCCTGGCCAATAATCTCAGAGCCAACACAGGTGCACTGACTTATTGCATTA
Organism: Planiliza haematocheilus; assembly: GCA_005024645.1. Lineage (NCBI taxonomy): Eukaryota > Metazoa > Chordata > Actinopteri > Mugiliformes > Mugilidae > Planiliza > Planiliza haematocheilus. The sequence goes on along the minus strand of SRSE01001388.1, from coordinate 2,147,996 downwards.
GCGGCAGACGGGCACATACTGCTGCAAAATTACATAAATTTAATTTCGGTTTGCAAGATTAATATCAAATCCTTGTCTGTGTTTTAAATCCACATCAAAAACCACTTTACGTTTTAATTAGACCAGAATCTGTTCTGGTTTAGGTTAATGATGGATACTTTTTCAATATTGTCATACACAGCTGGTTGGAGTTCTTCTATCCGTTCGCCCATTTGTACTCAGGGCGTCAAAGTCTTTGCTTTTCTGCGCACTAACCCAACTGGTTCCATATCCACAAGAAGAAGAAAACCGTGTCATGTAATTTGACTTATCTGTCCTAAGAAGTATATTAAGAGGAATATCTGTACCCCTGGAACAAGAACTATAACTTCCTCACTGCAGCTGACCCCTTTTCCAATTAGAAAACTGCCGGTGTGTTATAGTGGGGGGTCCTCAACTTTTAAAGGCAATTATCGAGCTGAATTGATTGAGTGGCTATTGCCGTTGCCGTCCCCTGCTCAACATGCTAATGAAGTGTTCCTCCTCTTAACAAAAGAAGGATGCAGGCACTGTTCAAACCCGTTTTCTTGATTAAGATGTACATCGTTCCGGGGCAGGGACTTCTTCTCTGGTAAGCATTTCAAATAATACATTCACAGTTCTTCAACCGGAATCATTAAACCCATGTTCATTTTAGTCCGTCAGGCATTTTGACAAATCCCCCTCTTTGTGTCCTTGCCCTATCTCCGAACATGCTCACGCTGTGAAATAAATAAAAACATGCGCCCTTACAAAGATGCCAACACACTGAACCAGCACAGAGGAAGAACGGCGAACCCTTTCTGTCTGAGTGGATGCCAACTCCCCAAATTGGATCACAGTGTCTTCGATGGGACTAGGTGTTCGAGTATCAAAGTGATTGAAGGGCTGACATCCAGCCAAATTAAAGCATTAAACCTTAACATCTGTCTGGTTGCTGCACAGAGCAGGGCACAGAGAAAGGTCGTGAGTGGGAGTGACACACAAATTTGTGTGGCAGTCTTTGTGAGGAACTTCTGTTGAAATAATGAATTCCTTAACCTTAACTATGTCAACTAAGTGCCTAACCCGGACCTTAAAACCAAGTTTTGACCCTAAGAACTTCCAACTATGGTTCAATTATGCCAGGATGTCCCCACACTTCTATGAAAAACAACTTGGTAAAAACAAGAACCCTCACACACACACACACACCCACACACACATGCTGATTTATATGGCTTTATGAGGGCACTCATTGACATAATGCATTGCCTAGCTAGCCCATTACCCTAATCCTAACCATAACCTGATTGTAACCTTTACCCTCAAACAGAAATAAGGATGGACCAAATTGTTCCCACTTTGCACAAATGTCCTCACTTTGATAGAACTCACACTAGTCCTCAGAAAGATATCTGTACAGGAATGCACACACACACACACACTCCCTCTCTCAGTATATGTGGAAACTCCATATTTCCTAACGCGACAAATTAATTTGCTTTGATTTCTCAAGTGAAAAGTGCTTGAAACGAGGACAAAAGATTAAACTGCCTATAAATATTGGCACTAATATGCATGACATGTACCAGGCTTTTTTAAAAATGTTTTGTTTCATGCCACAATTGACATAAATACACATGAATAAATGGAAGAGAAATATATTAAAAAATAGTCGGGTGTCGCTGAAAATACACAGCCTTATATAACCACTATAACCGTGATGTTAATGAGCATCCCTTAGGCCTTTTCCCTCATTTTCTAAAAAGAAAAAAAAAAGTCAGAAGTTCATGTCATTCATTTTAATATTTATTTTGGCAGTTTTTAAGTTTTGCAAAAACGCAAGAAGGTAAATTGTAAAATAAAATAAAAATGCAGCTCGTTTACAGCAATGTTTGGTCATTATGTGGAAATGTAATTGCCAAGTTGCAAAAATGTTGATGCTGGAAACATTAACTAAACTAGTCAGTGACGATGTATTTGCTTTGTGTCAGTTCTACTTGAATTATTAACCACTGTCATTTTGTTTTAGCACCACATGGTTAATGTAAGGCAATGGAAATGTATGTTCTTAAACAATATTTAATATTAATATATAAATATCTAAACCAGAATATTACCTTTACCATAACTGATGTCAACCTTGGCCGTGTTTTTGCACTCCTGCTACCATGCCAGATATATCGCTGCAGCATCAGTGCAGTTTTTGGATCGAACACTTTAACCACAATATTACTACAATGGAACTGGGACAACGACTTAGTAATATCTGGGAGACATGGTTGACTTCGTCTCCTAAAACTGGTATTTTGCTTCGATGATTTCAGCTGTGTAGCTAATATTATAGTTCTGAACGTTAAGAACAATGCACTCTTATGATTGAATAACAGAAGTTATACTTTTGGACATACAGTACTGTACGTAGTTTAATTTGTACCTAATGATGTACAAAATTGCCCCCTAGAAATGGTAATACCTGTTAGACACCTACTGGGACCCTTATAGCTGTGCTGCTAAGAGAATTTAAACTGCGTTTGTTGGGTAATACAAGGTCATTCAATTTTCACAGAAGAATAAGCAGGAAAAACAAATTGTTATTTGACTGTCGTCCCCAGTGAGGCACCTGTTCGTTCTCAACATTTCACAGCATTATATTTACATACATTACACATTCAGATTATTTATTGGGATTCAAATGCTGTTATTCATTGCCACATGGTCCATTTGGATCTTACTTAGACTGATGATGTAGATTAAGTCCTTTGCCAATGTTTGGCGTTTAAAAATCAAGCTTTGTTTACGCCCTAAGGACAGAGAGATACAGATGGAAATTTGTTGCTGCACACAGCAACAGATAGAGGAGTTGCACGCGTATGTTGATCATTCTGATATGGAGAGAGTTATGGTCGTGTCTTTTTTTTGTTTTCTTTTTGCGGTTGCAGTATAGATACTCAAGTTTTCCGATCATCTATTTTCCTCTAAACTTTATGTTTGTATAACATCAGAATATATTTAGCTGTTCTCTCTTTATATGTTGTATTAACGTGGAGTAACGTGTATAATGAGCTCACAGAAGATGCCAACCTTTCACCCCACAAGTAAACGCAACACATGCTTGCACAGACCCACTCTCGTACACAGTCAAATTCCCACATGCATTTGTTGCGAGGCGAGATAAATCTACATCAGGCAGATTTACCATCTTAGGGAAAGCTGCAACAGAAGTCAAACAGAAGCCCTGCCAGATTTCTCCAAATTCCCCCTTTTCATCGCAGAACCGCTGGATGAATGATTCTGTTTGTAATCCATTCTTGCATGAGTCCGTTTTATTTGTCCTCCCGGCCCCTCTCATTGATAACATCTGCAGGAACAGTCAGGAGGTTTGATTTCCCCTTGTTTCTGCTATGGTCTCTTTCCAAATGCTGTGTTCTAGTTAATGACGCGGGACAACTGTCAAATGTTCTTTGCACTCTGTAGTCAATGAGCTTGATGAGCGTAGCAGCAGAAAGACAACACAGGACGGCGTCACCATCTTTTTTTTATTGTCATTTTAAAGCCATCCTTCTACATTTTGCTCTCTCCTTAGAAAACTATTTCTGCTCCAACTACCAGATATGTACTATTAAAGTAAAAATGCTGTAGTAATTCAGAAATCTTTTTTTACATGTTTATTTGTTCAAAAACATGTATTTTTCTTTAATTCATGGCCATTTCTTTTTTTTTTTTTGCCCTGCATTTCCACATTGTTGAGCTGCTGTCACATCTCAGTCAGCATCTCACTACGGTGACACAAAGCTGTCCATCACTTTCTACCTCATCCACCTACGCGCTGTTCCTAAATGACATCTCTCTTGCCGCCTCCCTACGCTGAGCTTCAGCTTCCTTCCTGGTCTCATGCGAGACAGATACACTGATCAGCCACTACATTATGACCACCGACAGGAGATGTAAATAACATCGACCATCTTGTGACAATCCAGTGAAACATTTGGGCCTGCAGTGACACTCCTTGATGGCAGCAGCCATCGCCGGCACAATGCAGCCTGACACAGACACACACACAACAAGCGTTTAGTGACGACTCAAAAAAAAACGGTTAACGCTAATGGAAGAAGAAACGACAGAAGTTTGACCTTTGATCGTAACCGTTCAGTGGAAAATTCATATGCAGAGTGATGGACCTGAGTCAAACCGCTGGTTCCTGCTGCACTGAAACTCGCATGGATAATTCAGCAGATGCTTTCACACTATCGACATGAAAACTCACTTTTTTTGTTTTCTCCAAGCATTCCGGTTGTTTTTTTCTCAAAATCACCAAATCCTGCAGAAATAAATAAATAAATAGGTTTGTGCTGGCAGTGAATTTCTCATTAACCTCTTTATTGACTTTTTATTTTTAAACTTTCATTTTGCTTTAGTTTAAATGCCCCATTTGTCTAGAAAGTCTAGTCAGTCAAGGAGGATGAAAATAATTTATATGGAACTATTTATAGCTGTATTAATAGGCAATGGCTCTGGGTGTGATTGGTTTTGTTAACTGCTTTGTGTTCGTAGCAGATTCATAATTAAGTAATTCCTCTCCATCTACTTCCATTTTTCCAGGCAATAGAGGTTTTTTTTCTTCTTCTTCTTTTCCAAACAGCAGTTCACTACATAGAAGAATGACACAGTTTTACACTACGTAAACATCCCCGAATCCAATATGGCTCCAAATTCTCTTCTGCCAGAGGGATGTTCCAGCAAGACAACGTTTCCAATCAAAGTTTTAGACTCAAAGTCAATTAGTTTCCATCGGGAGGGTCTCGCAAACAACCACTCAACAATGTGCCACTCATTAAAGCAATCAGTGTTTTGGTAAATTCATCACATTCAAATTAGTTTTTAAGAAATGAAGCGCCACAACAAGACAAGCCATGGAACATTTGTTATTCTCTGTCAGCACGGAATACGGTGGATGTAGAATTTTTATTCATTCCACTTTTAATGAGTCTTTGCTATCCTTACGAGATGCAATTACAGTGTTTGTCGCTAATTGGCATGTGCGTGTTTGTGTCAATGTATGAGTGCCCATGTGTGTTCCTCGCTGTCTGACTCTCTAGTGGTGGTTCGCCTCTTGTCCCATTTCCACCCAGCTGTTTGTGCCACTCGGCAGCGCGGCGCTGAAAGCTGTTATTGCTGTGAACGTGTCGGAGCGCTTTGCATCTCCTATTGTTTCCGCCAGGTACTGTTATCTAAGACAAGTGTCCGTTAGACTGAGAGCTCACACCTGTGAAAACAGTGCTGTTAGAGCTGAGTGAGGGCGTGTCGGCGGTTCAAAGAAAGTTAATAACAACTCTTTGATAGGCTCTCATCAGATTTAATTGCTGAGATATTTGCTCATCACTTGTTGCCAATTCCACTCGACTGTTGGTATCCAGTATACACTGATCAGGCATAATATTATGACCGCCTGCCTGATATCATGTAGGTCTCCTTTGTGCCTCTGAAACAGTTCTTACTCATCAGAGAATGGACATGGGCCTTCTGCGATCTAGTGAATTTGGAGTCCATGTCAACACATTGTGCTGTTTTTTATGTTTTTTTCAGTTGTTCCTAAACCTGTTTAGTGTGTAAGCCTGTGTCAGGCTGCATCGATGACATTGCTATGGGGTGGGGGTGCCTGGTCTGGTCTAGGTGGGTGGTACATGTCTAAGTAACATCCACATTAAAGCCAGGTTCAAAAGTTTCCCATCAGAAAATGGTATTGCCACAAGATGGTCAGTGTTATATACTTCAGCGGTCTTCTGTGTTTTCTTATTTTTTTTTCTCCAGTAGATTGTTCTCAAAGTCACCAAATCCTGCAAAAATGTCAGATATTTACAACAAATACATAAAATCAGTGTTACGATTGGCCCGCACAAGCCCCTCCGACGCATTCGCACTACATTTGTCTGGTCACGTGTCCTGTCCAGATACGTGACAAGCAAGGATGACTGGAGCAAAAATTTAAAAGTACGAGTGCAAACATTCTTTTAAAGCTTGTCCATTAAATGGTTGCACCGGCACTGCAGGCGGGAGAACGCATGCTTCGGTTTTTCTCCATCATCCGGTGCCGCTGAGAAGGTGCTCCAGACCAGACAGACACACGTGGGAGTTATTTCTTTCTTTCTTTCTTTCTTTTTCTGTACCCATTTTCTCGAAACTATGCGCGCACAAAGAGCGCAGCCTGCGAAAGACAGATAAATGGATGCAGTGAGCACTACCGTTCTGTGTAACCCACTAATCATTTTACGTGCTTTAGAAGTAGACACTTTACCACATGCATTATCCTTTTGCAGTGTTGCTCGTTGAAACTGCTATTGCAGCATACACTGAAACTAACTGTAATTCTGCAGATTTCCTGCAGAAGAGACTCTACTTAATACTGGTGCACAAACATACACACACACAGTGGCAAAACATACTTACATCATTCATTTAAGTCTGACACTCAGGGTCACTTTGGATTGTGAGAGGGAATGACGTGTGGCATTGAACATTTCATTATTTAGCTCTCCAGCAGACAGACAGCCGGCAGTGAAGAAAGAGTGGGAAGAGACTGACTAAGCTAAAGGCCTTGACGGACTCAGTCTGAGCAAGATTTTCAAACAAACTGCTTTCACAGTGATCATCACAGATTTACAGTGCAATCATTACAGCCAAAGCCGACAGCTTCTTTAATGAAAATCGATATTCATCAAACAAACCACGGCGAAGGACCCAACAAAACACAAAGCATGTCTGTTTGCTAATGTTTTCATGCTGTGAGATTGGCTATAAACACTTGCTCGTTCAATTATGGATCAACAGAGTGACAGCAGAAGGGGCTCCACTGAGTACTTTGAACACATTCTGCTGTCGCTTTTCAACTTGAAACACATCAGTCCCTTGCTCCTCTCTTCTCTCTAGGTCTTCACAGGGGGCCTGCCATCTGTCATATTTCGCACGCATGCGGAGCCGCTCACCGTGTGCACGGTGTCTACAGTATACGAACGGAAGAAACACACAAACACACCCACAACAAAAAAAAAAAAAGAGAGAGAGAGAGAGAAGAAATATCTGCGAACAAGCTGCACGAGCATCCACACGACAGAAATGTGCAAACGCGCGCCCACATGCACGCACGGTTTCCTCCCTCTGAACTCATTCTTGTTATAGCAACATAAAAGTTATCAAGCATGCTGTCAGGGGAAAGAGAGAGAGAGACAAATACAGAGGAGGGGGGGCAGAGGAATGATGGCATGGGCTTGGCTGCAGTGCAACTCTTGTATATTTTTCTCAATTAAGTTTTCTGGGACACTGTGGCGTGCTTGTGCACGGTGGGTGTATTTTATCCACCAGTTTCTGGGTCCTGCTGTGTGTTACAGTGCATATTTAGTTCAACTTCAGTTTAGAAAAGCGAGCATTGTGGTGCACTGGAGAAGACTCGGGAGCGGCTGGTGTCCCTTTGGTCCGGTCTGCTGTTTAACTGAAAGATGAATATATGCATGCAATCATATGGACATTCACGCGTATGAATATTCTCCCTCTTCCTCTTTAACAGCACATCCAGTGGGCTATTTCTGCAAGTGATTTGCATGCAGAGGTCTGGAGAATTGCAGTGCCTGTCTGCCTGCCTGCCTGCCTGCCTGCCAGAGTGGAGTCAATTCACTTCAATTCCTTTCCCTTTTTTCCCCCTCCCTTTTCACATGAGTCATATCGACAGCCTTGCAACAGTATCCAAATACAATGGGAATGCATCAGAGGAAACATGAATATCTCTTTCTCTTGCTCCCCTGAATGTGTCGTTACTCCACCGCTGCTGTACTTAAGTCTCTATTTTCTCCAAGCTGTCTCTTTTACTATTTTCGTTCCCCTCTCCCTCTCCCTCTTTGCATCTCAATTTGTGTGCGTGTCCCTTTCTGTCATAACCTTATGTGTGCTAGGCGCTAATAACTTCTCCTGTTTCTCCTCTTTTTCTCACCCATGCACTTCCCTGTCAGTTTTTTTACCCCCTTTCCCTCCCCTCTCTCTCTCCGTATATCTGTCTTTTCTATAAAATAAAAGGTGAATGTAGCCTTTAGCTAGGAACTAGCACTTCAAAGCCCACTCATTTTCCCTCTCTCTTTTCATCATGGGCAGGTTGAGTACTGTTATAACCCAAATAACCTTTTTCGACGCACGGCTCTTGTCTCTGTCTGATCTGTCGAAGATGCCAATTGCGCAGACTTTCATGTCGAGTGCCATGGAAACATTGTACATACAGCTTGAGTACACAGCGTAGAGCAGTTTGGAGCCAAGGAGGTTTGACTCAGCTCCATAAACACACATATAATCCTATTCAAAGATTACTATACGCTGGTATACACCAGTGTGTATTGCCACCACCTCACCCAGGCCAAATACACAGCACTCGTAGAACCGATCAGCCACTTGAACAGCATGACAGGAGAAGTAAATAACCATCACCACTGACCACCTTGTGACAATGGGAAACTTTTGGACCTGACATTCATGTGGATTTTACTTAGACATGTACCCTCCTAAACCAGACCAGGCACCCCCACCCCATAGCAATGTCACTCCTTGATGGCAGCAGTGATCCCCAGCAGGATGCAGCCTGACACAGCAACACACACAGAAACAATTTAGTGAAAAACAGCACACGGTGTTGACCTGACCTGCAGATTCCCTAGATCCCAAACTGATCAAGTGTCTGTGGGATGATCCTCAGAGGCCCCTCCCCTCAACCCATAAGGCCTAAATGCCCCCACTAACAACATCCTGTTCCTAGACACCACAGGACACCCTCAGAAGGTCCACGTCAATACTGTGATGAGTCACACATATGCACATTTGAGCAGCACATTTGCACAACTTTGCAGACTGCTGCTCAGCATTTTGTATTTGAGTTTTGAAACTGCCATGTCTCCAGGTTGGAAGCTACCACATTTTCCAGTGATAGCATTGATTTGTGTAACTTTTTCGTCTCCCTGTTCAGTCATCAGTTGCAACAGCAGTGTTAGAAACACTCGCATTCCAACTTGGAAAAACAGACCACTTCACAGCTTCACAGCTTACGATGGCGGAGTTTTGTCATCATCCACCCACATCACAATACTGACTCAAACCAAAGGAACAGCAAAGCGCTGCTGCACTTATTGCTAATGAGATAATTTGTCACCCTACCTGCGAATGAGTTGTAGAATATTTGCATTTATTTCATGTAGTTTTTTCTTTGAACCACAATGAGCATGATTCATAATCTGTAGATACACTTTCACATTTTATTACTGTGCTTTGCCTTTAACACCAGACTGCATACTTTAGAAATGCTTGTCACAGCAGAAAATGTAAATTGACGTAATTTCACTGTAGATTCAATTAACGTATGAAATGTGAATTGGTAAGTAACACTATTTGTATTTCAATTTGTGCGTCTGTCTAGGCAGTTACTTCACATCCTCACTTGCATACAGAAACTTGAAATCCCTCCCATTGTTCACTGAAAAAGCCTCTGTCAACTTTTCATTTTGATACATTAGCATATAACAGTCTTTTCCAAAGCACCGACTGAAAAAGAAAACCAATGCGAAATGTGCACCATGAAGAGAAAAACTGCTCCGTTGCTGGAAGTGTAGATAACAGACCTGCCTCTTGGTATTACACCATCTGTAAAATAAATCTCATGAAACATCTATACTCATTTAATTATGTGTAATTCCCTTTCATCTCATTAAAGACAAAGCACAGAGCTAAGACGTATTACCAGGTGTATTTTATGACCGGGATTAAGGCTGTTTGGAGGTTAATACACCTGCTTTATATGGGAAAGCCTTTGTGCATACATTTTGATTAGGATTTTATGCATTTCATTGCTGCAGTCTTACAGTCCTTCAGGGCACGCACCAGTAGTTCTTGGTTAAAAGTGAAATTTGTCCAGAAATGTTTTGGTGCAGCACTCTCACATACAGAGTAGTAGTACAGAAATTATATTAGTTCGAATCATCCTCTTGGCAACGGAGACAGACACATATAGAAAACCCTGAAGAAGATCATCCTCTGTGTTGTGCAGTGACATGAGAAGTCTTGGCTCGGAAACAGTCGGCTGTTGAATAGCCCTAGTTTCTCCCGTCTGTCTGAAGGTTATATGTTGGCTCTCTAATAAAGAATGTATAGAAAAATGCATGGCAGCTAGTGAAGACAGAACTGTGCCCATCACAATATGACATTGCTGTAATGGAAACCGAAGGATTTTATTTGTGGAACCGTATTTTGTGCTTTCTGTATGGATATGACATTTTTTGCACGATTAATGACAACGTACAATGAATGACTTTATTTGTGAGACTGTATATTGTGTTTTCTGTGCGGCTATCTTAGTGACTAGTTTCTCATAAGCCTATTTGTTTCCCGGCACCACATGGTGCAAAGCACTCGGATAAACAAATCAATCGAAAAGAACGGGGGTGATGCAAGACACTCCCAGAAACAGTTTCCGCCTCGTTTGGGACGCTGGCGACTGGCTGCTATTTTGAATAGGTTTGAAAGGTCATTGAACTGTTAGAGAGCGAGGAGAGAGAATGTTTGATACGTTGTGTGCAGCTCTGACTACTCCGGCACGGAAAAGGGAGCAAAGAGGTCTGTAGTGCAGAGCACAAGACACTCGCTGGCATGTTGTGCTTGGATAGGTGCCTGGAGGAGAGGGACTAGCGATCCCTTCACAGGCTGGTGTGCCAGTACCAGGATTTGCAATGATACGAGCAGCCATGGGCAGCTGGATGTATACAGTAATTCATTTATGTGTGATCGTGTGTGTGTGTGTGTGTGTGTTTCATATCCCGACATGCATTGATTATGAATGCTGCACGTCTCTAGTCTTTCTTTTTCAATTAAAAACCTCCATATTCACGGACCCGCTGTGGCAACCTGGGCCAAACGTAGAATACCTAATGAGTTTACAGTCACTATGTGTTTGCTCTCCTCTATGCGTATGAGTTCGTCTATCCACATTGGGGATTTGGATTATGGTGCATGCCAGTATGACCACAAGCGACAAGCGAAGTTAATAAGTGTTCTACTGGGAAAGTTTTGGACCTGGCATTCGTGTGGATGTACTTAAATATATACCACTCACCTAGACCAGACCAGGCACCCCCACCCTATAGCACTTGATGGCACTAGCCATGCCCAGCAGGATGCACACACAAAACCGGTTTAGGAACTCAAAAAATATGAAAAACACCACACGGTTTTGACCTGGCCTCCAAACTCACTAGATCCCAAACTGATCAAGTATCAGTGGGATGTACTGGAACAAGCCTGATCCACAGAGACCCCTCCCCTCAACCCAAAGACCCCCACTAACAATGTTATGGTGCCAGACACCACAGGACACTACATCCTGTGGAGCCAAGACTCAAGGGAGACCTACACAATATTAGCAATATTAATCATAATGTTGTGCTTGATCAGTGTAACTATGAAACTTTGAACATTCAGGAAAAAAACAAAGAATTAATTCAGTTAAATTAATTATATTTTCCAAAATGCACTCAGAAAAAAATCATTTGTGCATCATGAAGCAATTTAAGGCAAATATTTGAAAGTCTAAATACTCACTGAATACACATGACTCACTTCCAAACAGATTAAACACTTGTTTAATTTTATACTACTCTGTCATTCAGCACCTCCAGGACGTCTGCATCTTGCATCTTTAATATTTAGCACACATGGAAGTAGAAAACAGGACGCTCTGATGCACCAAGCTGCCAGCTTTACCGTTTGAGGGGGTTTTCTTACAACCCAGCGGCAGATGTTCTGACCTCGGCTGCAGAGTTCACACACCCTTCAATCTGTTCCCTGTCAATGGAGTGCCTTTTTTTTTTTTTTTTAGCATGAATTATTTAATGAATCAGTTTTGTTTAATCGCTCTAACCTTCCCTTTACATGCGAGTAAGCTGCTCTCTGTTGTTTCACGCTCTGATTTCCCACCTCTGTCAATGAGGGAGCAGACACTTTATTTCTCACTGAAGTAACTCTGATAGAGTCATGTATCATTGCGGAGTTCCCCACCGTCTCTCCATAATTCATCCATCTCTTGTTCCCAGCCCCCTTTCATTGCCTTCACCCTCTCCCGCTCCTGCCCGCTGATTTGCATTTGTCTCCATCTTCCCCTACAAGCCTTGATCCGTTCTTCATTTTCTAGAGCTCTTTGCTGCAAGACATTGATTGAAAAATCTGTCCGTCCTTTTCTTTTTCCACTCGTCATTTGCACTTTTGTTCTGAAATGCACATCCTTAAGTCCCTCTTCTTTCTTTGCTCCTCTGCTTCCTCTCTTTTTCTCACTGAATGTATCTCTTTCTTGCCTCTCTTCCAAATCTCTGCATACAGCTGCAGCTAATTGAGTTGTTTAATCATTCATTCCATAGCAGTGCAAGATATCCTTAACCGGCTTCTAAACAATATGTTTAATATATGACACTAATGTGTTACATCGGGCCCACCAGAGCTGTCTGTTTGTTGAAATCTTGCGAGAAACACATCCACCCCTCTCACAAATTAGGAACTGTTGCCTCGCATGAATAATACAGCCCTTCACTTGGTCAGTCTGTTACAAGCAAATGAGCATGCTCCTGCTCACCACCTCAGGCCAATCACGGCAACATAATGACAAATTGAAGTGATTGAGTTGCAACACCCCCAACCATTTTGTCAAGATCTGATCAGACAGCATGTGTGATTGAGAGATGAATAATGCAATGATTATTTGGAGTCACTTTCTCCATGTCATTACACAGAGCCATCCCCCAAGCTGTCTTTTTGGACAGTGTCAACTCAGCTCAGAGCCACGAGAAAAAAAAAAAAAAAAGTTCATTTATAAAAAGAAACAACACCACAGCGCCAAAAGCACTATCATCTCTTTCAATAACTCACTTTCTGGCAGTGACCCAGTCAACCCAGAGTCAAAGAGGCATGTTTTAATTGAAGATCTGCACACATCCCCACATGCTCACACACCTGTGTGCAATTGTCCAAGTGGGAAAATATGACATCTGCCGTGTACACAGGCAATGAAAACAGAGACACACAGAGCCATTAGCAGTGAACAACAACCAATCCATTTTCTAAATACGATTAAAGCATTGACAAATGGGTCATTACCTTGGCTGACAAAGAGAATATGAAGTGGAGAGGGAGTGAGGTAGGCAACGGAAATTTGGTATGTTCTCTGCACGCTGCAGGATAACGCGTTCTGTGAGGGTGTCTTTGTCTCCGTTTGGGGAAAAATGGCTCCCTCTTATTTGTGTTCTGAGCTGATACAATACCAGAAAGATTACTAAAGCTGGAGAAAATCAACCAAAAATACAACCATAGTATAAAGAATTGAGAGAGGACAGAAAGAGAAGAGGACGTAGATCTGCCCTGGTGAAGTAATAGCGGTAAAAGCCCCAGGGCTGTAAATGGAGGAGCAGCGGATTTTCCCAGGGGACACTTACATCTCCTTGACTTTACAATGGATAGCGCTGGGACACAAAGATATATATATATATATATATATATATATATATATATACTGTATATATGAATGGATTGAGGGTGGATAGAGGGGTAGCCCAAGGAAACAAGAAATGAGAGAGAGGATTAACTGTTGAACTGTGAACTACAGTGAGGGATGCAGGGCCTTTCACACATAATCTTACATTTGTTTTTGCGTTGAATGATATTCCTATAAAAATTATATATATAATAATTCAGTGTTGACAATGTGGAGAACAATTACAGTTGGTGTGCATGCCGTCTGTACTAAAATAGAAAGACAGGTATACGACTCTAAAAGCAGGCAGGCAGCAGGAGAAAATAAATGAATGCAACAACATGAAGGTCACAGAGTTTCAGTGCCAAATCACCACAGAGCTTAAAACATTCCTCAGTTTATAAAAATCACACTAAACTGCAAGTGAAAGAGGAATGTGCATAAAGCTCATTGTGGGTTTGCTAATTGTAGAAGATTGCAGTGACGTTAAATTAAAGGTTAAGTAAGACAGGGAGAAAGGAATGAAGTTGGCCCAAGAAGAAAAGGCACACGTGGGAACATTATAATTTAATCTAACAAACTGTTGAGTTGATGGATGGATGAATAGGTGGATGGAGGAAAGGAGAAAAATGAACTAGCCCTCAATGATCCACTGTACATGGTCCAATCTCAGATAATGGAGTAAATGAATTAGCTGAGACTGGATGGGTGGCAAAAGGTGAAGGGATGAGAGATTGGTGAGGTGTTAGGAGGGGGCAGCAGGCAAGCGAGCGGGGTGTGGGTAAAGAAACATGTAACTGCTCAATGCTCAACAACACAGGGAGCAGGTCAGTTATCAGTCTGTTTCTGTAGCATCAAATAACAAATTAAAATTAAACTTCTCAGAAAAATGTAAACTTGAATATGTCTCAGTATTGTAGTTTTTTTTTTTTATTTCGTGTGTATTTTAGTGTTTTAATTTGGCCCAAGTCCCATCCACTAACATGGAGGGGGTGGAGCTTATGACCTATACTCCAGCCAGCCACCAGGGGGAGCTCTACTTGCTTTGGCTTCACTTTTGTTCCAGCCGCTGTCCATTGTTATACAGTCCAAGGTCTTCACTCATGTTTAATTGAGAGAGATTTAGAAAAAGAAGTAGGAATAGTGGCACAGTGAATGTTTAAATGACATAGAGAAAAACAGAGGAAGTGAGAAATGGGAATTGGGGGGAAAGGGGGTGGGGGGGTAGTCTGGTGAGTGTGATAACTGTTGCAGTGCAGTAACTAGATAAATATGTAGCAAAGCTTACTGAACTGAGGGGCCTTTAGAGGGAATGGGGAGAAATACAAAGACAAAGTTACAGACAAGACAAAAAGAGGATGGATGCCTACATCTGCAGGGCACGTGGACTAGAGCTGAATAGATGATGTTAAACGTGGCAAGATGAAGGGACCAAAGGGGGTCCATTAAATGTTAATAGGAACAGGGTAGGGGGCTGGGGAGGCATACTGGGGGCAGGAATAAAAACAGATTGTGCTGCAAAAAAAAAAATCATCAGTGTAGTATTGTCAGCAACAGGACGTGCCAAGAGAACCTTCCAGTGATGAGTTTCTAGAGAAACAGCGTTAAAAAGGCCATCCATGTTATCTTTTGCTCATTCTACCTCCCTGACCACATTAATTCAAGTGCTAATTCCCTCAAGAAGAAGTGTATATTGGCAAACCAACGGTCCACACACTCACGCAGATACACACACGCAGGAATTTATAGAGCTTAGCATATTTCCAGCCTGCGAGCTCTGTGAGTAAGCGTCGCTCTCTGCCGCTCCGCGCTAAAGCGTGCATGGCACAATGCATGGCAGCGGTTTGGAGCCACGGATCTGGAACAATACATGAAACAATACACAGACACAAGTAGGTCATCCACACACACACTCACAACCCAGTACTAGACATGGAGATATACACTCCTGGCTTTTACAGTGCTGCTGGAGCTAGCAGGACTTCCTCTCCCTCGCTCTCTCTCTCTCAGTGAGTTTCCGCTGAAACCAAACACTTGATTATAATTACACACTCATTTTACTGCCAGCAGACACTCTTTGCCTTTTCATTCAGCTTATTGTTGTAAGGGGATACGCGTATGTTGAAAACAAATTGAGTTGTCTGTCACCAAAGTCATAACCTTAATAAATGACGTGCAGCAGATATGATGAAGAATTGCCATTTGGTAGACGTTCCCCTGCTATTGAATGACAGACCCTTGTTATTAATGTTAGAAATCACCAAGCCAGGCTGCTTTGCGGCAGTATCGGGTTACGAAGATGATTGCATGGAATGCCTTCTATTAGTTCCAAACGTGTGATAAGCCAAAACAGACGGTGGCTTGTTTCGGATCTGCTTATGATGTTTGCCTCACACGACAAATGTTCTGGAGCCGTATTTATTGGTTTTCCTCAGGTATTGATTTCCTCGCTTCTTATCCCTCTCTCGCGTTCCCGTCCTCGGTCACTGGGCCACGGAAAGTGGAGGGCTGTCTGGGTGTGATAAAGTGCGCGCGGTGCGCATCAGTGTGAGGTGGGTGGAGAGCTGCTAGAGACGTAGATAGAGAATAGAATCGGTCACACCTGGTAGCAGGTGAAGCGCTTGCAGTGCATTTATTCTGACAGGCCGACGGGCTGGAGAGAGAGAGCTCAATAACATGCCATGTTGTGCGCAACACGTGTACAATGCACACTGAAGTATAACATGCATCAAAAAATCTGTGAGTGTGTTTGGTACGCTTAGAACGTACGAAAAAACCACGAGACACAATTTATCTTACTTCCCTGCTGGTTGAGTCCTCAGCGGATGTTTTGGGTGTCCTAAGATCAGTCACAGTCTCAGCTCAGTAAATAAATAAATATATACTGAGATAATTTAGTAGATGAGACCTACAGTAAAGCCCGCAGCCGTAAGTCTGAACTCCTGGATGCGTACATGTCTGGTTGAATGACTGACGTTTACATCCCTCAAATAAACACCTCTGCATGACTGCTTGTCAGGTCTTCGCTGCTTTAGCGAGATTGATTCCAGAGTGATTTATCATGCTGCCCACGTAGGGGAAGGTGTGTGTGCTTGTGAGTAGGTTGGCGATGATGTTATTGGTGGTGTGTGAGTGTTGTTTAGTGGGTGGTTATGGTTCGTGATGATAGGTGAAAGATTCCAAATGGCTACACTTGTATTTGTTTGCACTCCTACACACCTCTCTCTCTCCCTGTGTGTGTGTGTGTGTCTCAAATCCAAACCGGTTTTTGTGCTCAAAGTGCAGTCACTGTACAAAGCAATTATTCTTTATACAATGTCCATCTTTTTAGTTAACTTCGTTTCCGAGGCAGGACTTTGTAGAATTATACATACAGAGCTGAAGGAGACACTTTGATGCTGTTTTTTTTGGCTTTGTTTTAGATATACCATGACCTGAATGAACAAGAAGCTTTCGAGCAATTATTCATACACTTTTCAACTTTCCATCCTGGGTTGGTGCTACATGCTGTCAAAGTCTTCAAAGTCACAACACTCATATTTTGCTGCACCAGCAGCTCTGACTCCTCATTTTCACTCTCATTAAACTGTTGCCCACATCAGAGTGATGTAAAGTTGGGCTGGGTTAACGCAACGGGCCCTTTAAGTCATTAACAAAGAGTATTAATGAGCCCAGAGCTTAGAAGCCCCCCACAGACTTAAGAGTGTGTGATGTAGAGGGGATGAGGGCACTAATTCTCCAAAGTGCCCTAATAAGTAGCGGATTAGCAAAGCCTTCCATTAGCCAAAGCCTTGATGATGCTAAGCTAATGCGCTGTAGCTAGACTAGGGCAGTGCGGCTAAGGCGTTAGCATGACCGCTATAATACAGATGTGGAGCTTGGATTATTACACCAAAATATTCAAGGAAGTGGAGAGTCACATGCCTCAGCGTGAGGCGCATTTGCATGTAATGTACGCATAAATCCACAGGTGTATCTCAAAGTTAAGTTCCCACTTGATAGAAGATGAATTCTTGGCTCATTGATTTTAAGAATGATGACTGTGACTAAGTATTATGCTGAGACTTTGTGAAGTTTAATCATATATTGTTGCACTTTAATTAATTCCTCAGAATGTGGACTCGTACATTGGGCCGCGAGATCTGAACGGCTCATACTCATTAATCATCTACATCAGTGCGTAAAGAAATAAGTTTGAGGCAACCTGTCAACCCTAACAATGTTTTGCCAATTAATTACAGAATTGGGTTTGTGTTCGTATATTTAAAACTATTGCTTCACAATTAAATCAGTGTCGCTGAAGTGTTTGAGTGACAGCAATAATAAATTTGCACTATAAAACTGAGTTTCTGAGTTTTTAATTATGTGCATTAAGTTTCTTAATTCTTTTTAAAAAAAAGACAAATAAAATGTCGCATGAATTTTAGGGCTTCTTGTGCATCTCAAAAATAATGTACCCAAATTAAACCAGCGAGGCTTGAACTAACTTAAGTTAATTAAACAAATTGAATTAAACTACCAAAGAAATTAGACTGACGCCACGTTGTGCATCATTAACACACAGATAAACACACACACACACACATCCACACGCAGACTGGTTCTGATTTGAGGTTTCATTGTCAGAAAGCACCCCGAAAATCCAGCTCATTAAGCCGTGGTGCAAACCAGATGAATAAAAACTCGCTGTCTCGTCGTAAATCTTTCATGTCCTCTCTCTCTCTCCTTCATACACGCGTGCACACATGCGTTGTTTTATTCTGCTTCTCTCAGCACCACTGTCTCCTCGAGCTTCTCTTTCTTGGAAACTTTTTTTTTTTTTTGTCTTCTCTCTTTGGCTTTATTTCTGCAGTGTCAACAGATTAGTCCCCGTGGCATTATACAGGCTGACTGTGTGTGTGTTTTTGATTGTGCTTTCTTGCCACCATCCGTTGCCATTGCGCGGTTTGTGTGTATGTGTGTGCGCGTTTCTGTTTTCATACTGTCTTAGAAAATTCCTTCAACCTCTTTTCATTTTACCCACGACTGTGACAGGTTGTTAGTCAGCTGTATGCGAGGGGACGCAGAGAGGAGCAGTGCAGGGGTAGAAGTGAGGGATGAAATGAGGATCAAGACGGATGAGGGATGGAAAGGGGGCAAGGACAAAAGGGCAAAGTGTGGGTGGTCATGTGGGTAAGGAGCTCGCGAAACTGTGAGAGGCAAAGAAAAAAAGCAATAAAGAGGTGTTGAAATAAAAGCTAGCTGGAGCGAAGGAAGGAGAGAGGAGACGTGGATGTTGGTGTTGCCATGAGGGTAAACAAGAGATGGGTGGAGAAAATGGTTGATAAGTAAAAATGGCGGAAAGGGAAATATTCTGATGGAGGGATCTCAGAAAGGAGTTGGAAGAGGAGGTTGCATGACTCCAAACTGAGGACAGTGAAACGTATTCTGTGGTGCTGCAAGGCAACTGAAATAAAATCACTGCAGAAGTTGGCTCTGAAATGATTGGGGCTGAAAGGTAAGCACTCAGGGGGGCTGTTTTGGAAAAGAAGGGAGATAACAGGGGACTGAGAGGGTAGGAGGCAGAGGTGTTTTTGATTGCACCAGAGGCCTAGAAGGGAGGAAAAGGAAGTGAAATAAGCACACATAATGTCTCGGCGCTGAGGAGCGTTTAGGCGGCAGAGGACAAGCAAGGAGGCGGTTGCCGATAATCTCCGACAAGAAGGGCATATTTCACAATTAAATGCGTGTAATACAACTGAATATATGCAGCCTAATGCATTCATCCATCCGTCCAGCCATTTGCTACGCCGCCTCATTCTGTAGAGGTTCACACGGGAGTTGGAACCTATTCCAGGATGGGACGAGAGGCAGGTCAGACACAGGTCGGCAGTCCATCTCGATGCTAACACAGGGAGACAGGCGGCCATCCACGCTCACACCTACGGCTAATTTAGAATCACCAGTTAGCCCAGCGTGCATTATCTGTCACTGTGAGGGGGAAGCGAGAGCACCTGAGAAAACTCAGGCAAGCACAGGGGGAACATTCGGACGCAATGGGCCGGGCTGCTGTGACTGTTCTGGGCTTGCTGTTGTATTACTGTAGACCTTCATATAAATTAGCTGTATTATTGCTGGTGGCCTTGCCTGGAGGTCAATCAATAAGGTGGACAGTTACGTGACTGTGTCACACTCCAGGCTCAAGGCTTGACTGAATTTCATTTGAGCTGTTAAACATACCTTGCTGTCAGCAGATTGGCGATGGTGATGTTCTGCACCGAGCGTTTTGGCGTTGCACTCATCATGTTATGTTATTTACGCTGGAATTTTATAGGAAAGTGACACATCAATCCTTCTCTACGTGTGTTTTTATTCCCGCTCACGTGTCCGTCCATTGATCATGTCTTGGCGCTCTCTGTGTGCTTTTATTGATGAAGGAATAGCGCTTGGGGAAAAAAAGCATTGTTGTGTGTTACAGCAGTATAGGATTTTACATATAACAGGCAACGTGTTCCTGCTCAGCAGCCGTATATCTGTTTATGTATACTCAACACTCCCCTCTCCTTTTCTAGTTAACTAAGAGCAGGTTTTATCTCACTGCAAAATAACTATGCACCGCATGTGGAAACTCGTAGAAAGAGGCCACTAAAGATTACCTCTCTCCGTCGCTGCTGCAGGTGCTGCAGTGTGTTGACCTGTAGAATAAGAATCATTTGCCTTGGCGAACCCTTTGCTGCAAATAATTACCAGGATCAAAAATATGACTCGGCATCGCACACGGTTGAAACAAATTTTCACAACTGGCTGTTGAGGAATATTTCAAATGCGCTTTGAAAAATAACGTATTCTCCGCCTGTTTCTTCTCCCTCTCTGTCTGTTCGCTTCTAGCATGTGAGCTGATGAACCGTGGCATCCTGGCGCTGGTCAGTTCAATTGGCTGCATGTCGGCAGGCAGCCTTCAGACCCTGGCCGATGCCATGCACATCCCCCACCTCTTTATCCAGCGCTCCCCAGCGGGAACACCCCGGTCCGCCTGCCCGCCCACCAGTCGCATGCCTGGGACAGATGACTACACCCTAATGGTCCGCCCACCGGTCTATCTCAATGATGTCATCATGCAAGTGGTGTCTGAGTATAGCTGGCAGAAGTTCATCCTCTTCTACGATTCGGATTTCGGTAAGGAAATAACGTCTGTCTGTCTGTCTGTCTGTCTGTCTATTCCAAGAAATTACACAGCCCTCCCTTTCCATCACGGACAAAAATGAAACACTGCAGTAGCCAAGGAATATGATTCACTTTAACTGACATCTGTAATAGGTCCACTCTACAAAACTGGTGTTGTGTGAATTTTACATTTATCTAATGTAATGGTAGCAATGGTTTCTCAGCACGAGAGACCATTAGGGACCTAATGGCTCTATGTTTAAGCCAGGGGCCTCTTGATCTCTCCTTCTTTCTGTCAAGCAAACACGCATCCAGGCTCACGCGGGCGTGTGGATGCATCGCCCGGACATAAGGACCCACGCAAACATACACTTACGTATCTCTGTGCATTTTAATGCCGCTGAAACATTCGCTTGCCTGCTCGCGTGTCTCGTTTTTTTTTTTTTTCCCGCCCTCCTCTTTCTCTATCGCCCTCTCTTTCCAGTCCATTAACTCTAACATTAGACTAGAAACATCCTCTGTCCCTTTTATAAAGTGCCACTAGTGCCAGCCTGCTTCGTCAGTCTCTTAGCTTCCATCTACAGAAATATGTTGCTGTCGCAGCAGTGTGTGCGCGTACATAGTGCGGCGCGTACTGTGTCTTTTCTGATCCCATACTTTCCGATTGCCTGGCTGAGAGGAAGTAGATTACATCATAACTTTTTACTTTTTATACAGCCGTCACTTTTTTTTTTTCTTTTTTTTTAAGCAGGATCAAACTTGAACAAACTCTGCAAAGTACATACACAGCCCGCATAATGCAGCGGTGGCTTCAGGAGAGTATACTGGTCCGGTGTGGCTTTACTTGACATCACTTGTATGTCCCATTGTCGTGCTGAAGTCTCTTTGTTCTCCCGCTTTTGTTGTAAAGTAGAAATGCTGGGTCACTGTTGGTCTAATGGCCTGAAACTCAAAAGCATGTAACATTTTGGATCTGCCTCGAATGGCTGCTGTCAGCACTGGTATTTTGCTAATGGAAAACTCCAGCCCTGACATCAATCTTTGGTGATAAAACACGCCTGAAGGTTTCAGCCCATAGAAAGCGGCGCCTAAGTTTTCCGCCTCAGGTGATTCACTGCTGATTTACTCCTTATGGCTCCATTTCACTCATTGCAGTCAATTAACACAATTAATGTGTTGTATGCATTGATCTCCAATGGGATCTCTACAGTGGAATTGTTTTGCCATGCCTTTTCCAGCCCCGGACCTCAATCTTCTGAGTCATTAAAGTATTTTATCAGCTTATTGAATACTCTATGTCATATGAACGTATGTTCTAATGAGGGACGTCTACTAAGCAGTTTATATTGGATGATTATCGAGCAGTGGCTAATGTGGCTCCTTGGAAATGCCAGTCCCCCATCTCAGAAGGCGTGTAGTAAATACCATGATTAAATCCACCCTGGAAAGAAGATTTTATATCTGTCTGTAAATTAATTGGTCGGCTATAGATGCGCAGTCGAAGGAATATAGCCCTTCTCTGTGTCTCTGTACACCGAATGTCTAACTTTTACCATGAGGCATACTTTGCAATAACAACTAATTTCAGCTTCACCGTGAACAATGTGAAAAGAGCTTAAACTCACAGACCACCATTCATGTATTTGGCGCCATCCTTTCCTTGCTCACATTGGCTCGCTTGGAATTACAGCATGACTTGCGAGTAATTGATTGCAAGGTGGATTCAACGGTTATGTGCAGGATTTAGCAGGTGCAGGCCCCGATATACAGAAACCTTAAGCAGCTGATGTGGTCCCAGGCTATACTTTTCCACCAGTGTTCATTACTATTGTAATAGCCTCTATTATACACCATGAGGTCAACTTCTTTGACGCTGCATGCAAATGACCACAGATATATTCAAACGTGCAGGGAAAAGGCTTTTGTTTGAACCTTAACCTTCACAACACAAATCAAGGGTGTAAGTTCAAATACAAAATCCGTCCGTCAGCGTGGTGTTGGTTGCAGCCGCCACGTATACATGCATGCGCTCTCATGCTTGAAACCCACTTATAGCCCCGTATCCCCTCTGCGACCACTGATTCATCACACGGACCCTCTGGGTTTTGGCAGTGCTGTTCTCTCAGACACAGAAGGCCCTTTACAGATATCACATTGTTCCCTAATGGCCTCACCCCCTGTTCAAGGAGAGAGGGAAGAGGCAAGAGCTCGCAAGAGAGCAAATGAGAAACCCGAGATGGAGCGAATGGAGAAAAAGAGAGAAGGAGAAAGAGAGAAAGAGAGCGAGATGGCCTTTTAAGATGATAGCAATGTTCCCAAAAGGCCTTGCCTCTGAACAAGGAGAGTTCTTTAGAGAACAGACAGTCGAGTGTGTCCTCTCAAATGAAGCGCCGGTGCAACTGTCCCAATCCCTATTTTCAGCTCTACTGGTGCGTTCCAGACACCGAGAACACATGTTTTCTCTCTATCATCTCTCTCTCTCGCTCATCTTCACAGTTTATCTCCCTCCCTTCCCTTTCCCTTTCCTTTTCTTTTCTTTTCTTATTCTCACTCTATTTTTCCCCACTTCTTCTCAGCCCCAATCGTTCGTCAGGTGTCTTGCATTCTCACTGCAAAAAGGGCTGATAAACGGGTTATTGAAAACGTGGCAATTGCCGTTACCTGCTGAGCGACCTTGCTCATAATCCAGTCTGAAGTACAGCGACGCTGGCCTCATTGAGCACATGCGGAAAGCACCTCTTAGTGGTAATGACACTGTTGACATTAAGATGATTTGTTTTGTTTTGCTTTTAGCCAATGACAAGCGGGGCCCGAGGCACAATAGTTAAAGGTTATAGCAGAATGTAAGAGGCGTTTTGAAAGTGTGAAGCTTGCCATGTTGGACAAATCAACGAGAGAGCTGATATTTTGGGCCAAAATCCTCAGATAAAAGTAAAAATGTGGTTTTAAAAAAGATCAGAAGTGAAGATTTAATCCAATATAACAATTATTTGAGGAGCACTGGCCAAGAATAAACAGGTGGCATGTGTTTTTCTAACTCAATGCACTCTCATTGGATAGAGGTTATAGGTGCAACATATTGGTTGCAGTGGTCAATGGCAACTCTCCAAAATGTCATCTTAGTCCTGTATGTCTCTATGCGTTGTAGTGTATGTTCTTTTATTCTCTGTAGTTCTAAATATTTTATCAAGGGTTCATAAATTATATATGAAATCAATATAGTAAACCAGTGCCCACCTCAGGATACCATTTTTTACTAGGCCTGTTTGTCATAATGCAGTTCATAAACACTGCAGTGTCCTGGGTCTGTGCCCTGTGCTGAGGGTTAGTGTTCTGACTGTACCCCATATTCATTGCTATTAAAGTGGCAGTCTGTTAACTCACTGTTTATTGCCAAATGAAGTAACACAGAGACTGGTAAGTGAGCCTGTAATATATCCATCTATAAACTGACATCTGGATATGAATGGAGAGCGCTAAGTTGTGCTCAGAAGATAAATATATAAAAAAAAATGTGGCTATGTGGCTGAAAGGTTTTCAAAACGATCAAAGCCACAGTGAGCTGTTGGATGAAGAGCTGCAGGCGACATTCAGATGACCGACTCGTTTCACTTTGCCCTGCCGTTTGCAGACTTGTGCCGTGTGCAGCATAAAATCACATCACGGTTGCTCATGGAAATGGCCAATTACAGTCTGATGTCTTCATTAGTTGGTTTTGCTGCCCTGGAATTCTGTGACCTGTAGTATTAGCCCACATTTGATGTTACCGCCATTAACTACATACAGGTGTCACCATATCAACCAGGATATATAACTTTTCCTTGAAAGCCTGCAATGGAAATGTTCTTTCTAAGAAGATCTGCAACCAAATCGATAGTCTCTCCTCCTGCTGCCATTGTGGGTTCAAAAAATAGATATGGAAACGTTTAGCTGAGGATTTAGTTGTGCAGCTCGCAACAGATGAACATGAACCGCTAGCTTGGAGCGGCTCTTTAACCATTCAGTCAGAGGATGGGAAAACGCTGACACTACCATAGACCACAGAGAAGGCCCAAGAATATAAACTTGAAGTATGATTGGTTAAAGGAACATCGTCACTATAATGTATTTCAAGCTTCAGCTGCCTGCAGTTTAAACTGTAAAGACTCAGGGAGATTTCTTTGACTCCGGCAACACATGATGGCTGAAATATGACTGAATAAAAGCTCTAATGCAAAGTTAAACTGCAGGAATCATCGTGGCTGAGAGACAGACAAGCCATAAAATGAATAGAATAGGCTATTGGGATATATTTAATAAGATTAAAGGGAAAATATTAAAATGTAAGGCCAGCAGAGAAGGCTTTGCTGGCCCTGATGGCCCATCACTTGTGGTACTTGGGAAAACAGACTGGAACACGAGGAAACAAATTCTCAACAGATGACGTGACAAAGGGAAAGGCAGGACTATATAGACACAGGGAGACATACACGCAGAGACAGGGACAAGTGAATAAGTAGTGATGACAGATGGATGACAAGGTTTCTGTCAGGAATGATTTTTCTTACAAGTGTACAAACAAAATAAAATAAAAAATCCATACCGATGACATTCACAGCTCGAATGATTAAGGAAGGACAACAAACTCAGATTAGTTGAACAGTAGGAATTAAGCAAAGCCCTGTTCAGTATAGACTTGAAATCAAACGTTCCTCTACGACCTGCAACTCTCACATGTTGTGTTTCTCTCTCTCCTCCTCTCCTCCTCCTCCAGACAGCGTCACAGTGCCACATTAAATAGATTCCTCAGAGAGGAGCCCACACTGGCATCTTCATGTCTGTGTGTAGTGTAGCCTGAATAAATAAGAAATCTGCAAGCTGTTCCAGATGTTCCTAACCTCCATAACTGTGGCGCATCATCATCATCACTGCCGCTAAATCTAACCCAGAAGAAACAGTTGCAGCCGTTTTGTTTCCTTCATGTTTGGTATTGGACATTCTGACTGGCAAGTTTCTAATAGGTTTTCATAATTTTTACCAGGCAAACAATGTTAATTACTGGCTAACAAAGACCCAGATGCATGGATGGATGGATATCTTTTTTAACACTAATGAGGCCCAGAGATGCTGCTATGGCAAAGGCAGGCAGCAGGTGAAGGTAGGGGTGAAAATACATAAAGGCTATGCAAAGAAAGGCATGGGAAAGTTGATGAAAAAGGCAAATTGAGACAGATGCAGGCAAACAGGTACACCCATGAGCCAGACATCAAAGAACTACAAGCTATACGGTGAGGTCATGTCTTACTTTGAACAGTTTTACTCAGCAGGAGACCGAGAGCAAGTCAGAAAAAAAGATATAAGAGATTGTGAAAGCATAAGCGAAAACAGAAACACTAAAGCAGTGAGGGGATAGGGAAAGAGATCTGAAAGCATAGCAGATTTGGTGGGGTGCTGTAAAAGGCAGTCGGGGGGGAAAAAAAAGACGAATACAGAAAGTGTATGAAAACCTTTTACAAATTCCTGTGACTCCAGAGCGGTAGTTTACATCCTTGGAGGTCACTGGAGGGGACATTTATTGCTAAAGACATAGCAATAAAAAAGTTGAGCTTGAGAGAAGTTGAGGTAAACCAAAGCACAGAGGAAAGAGCTCTGACAGCATCAAGAATAAGAAAGTATGGTATACTTCTTATTTTTATTTGACAAAACCCAATACACTTTTCTATAATATAAAGGCAAACATGTGAAACTTAGTTTAAGGATTGTAATAG
The DNA here is from genome assembly GCA_005024645.1 of Planiliza haematocheilus. Taxonomy (NCBI): domain Eukaryota; kingdom Metazoa; phylum Chordata; class Actinopteri; order Mugiliformes; family Mugilidae; genus Planiliza; species Planiliza haematocheilus. The sequence goes on along the minus strand of SRSE01001388.1, from coordinate 2,121,569 downwards.
ATGTTGGAGCAATCAAGATAGAGGGAGCCCATTTTACAGACCCAAGTCATGCTAAAATTTAAACATCCCTTTATCATCATACTACATTGCATAGTATATTAGGGAATGCCCTTTATTGTAGTTGCATTGCAGCCTGGAATCACCAGGCCAATGCTCATTAGTGTGCAACCTCCCAGGTCATTTTTTTATTTCCGAGGAGTGTTATCGACTGGTGCTGACCTACCAAACCCATGTCTCTGGCAGCGGCACAGATTCATCCAGTGGTCACTCGAGGTTAGAATCCCGGGACATTTGTTTTTGATGAAAATGTGCCTCTGTCTACAACCTTTTAGTCCGACTGAGCACCCTTCAAATAGTCAGAGCAACCCGAGACGGTGCCGCCGCAGTTTAAGGCGTAGGAGGGTGAAGATCAAACAAATCCTTAAATAGGAAGTAAAGAAGAAAGAATGGAGCTCAGAGAAAAGTGGAGAAAAGTTTAGACACTTAAGGTATATGAAAGGCAGAAGAGAGAATGTGAGGGGCATGGGGGGGATTAAAAGTCAGAGATGATTTGGGGAGATAGGGAAGGTGATGCACTCCTAAAAGGTGCAAAGCCTTTTTTTATGGAGTGTTGGTTTTTTGCAGTTGTTGGTTAAGCTCTCTGCGGGGACTGTGGGCATGTGAAGCCCGGGGCTTTGAGGCAAAATGGATGAACAAGGGCAAGAAAGGGAGGAAAATAAAGCATAGTGTGGCGGATAGAGATAGACACTTCTATCTAACGGAATAGAAGATTTTTGAGAGCAATTGGTAGTCGGGTAGGCTACCGATGCTTTAGGGCTTAAAGCATTTGTTTCCCATATGGGTACACTTCCCCACTTTAGGTTCAGATCCCAAGGGCAGTCTTTTGAACAGCTTCAGCCACAGGTTCAGCCTGCACACGGGAATGTCTCCAGCATTCAGTTTCGAGGCTCGATCCATATTATATAAGAACCAATGTGTGTGAGTCTTACAACAGTGAAATGCCTGGGGCAGGTAAAAGGAAAGCCAGAATTAATGGCCGAGGGGAAAGACAAAGCAAAGCAGATGTTGGCCTAACAGCAAAACAAAACTGACTTTGAGGTCAAACAGAAATCCATTTCTGTATTGATCTTTTTCCCTTTTGATATCACCTACCTGTAAATTAGTTTTAGTTGCAAATACTGGGGCCTTTCTAAAGGATGTTTACTTCCATGGATTGGGGTAACAATGATAGTATCATCATCTGCTATTATGCAGTCTTGTAAAATTAGATTTAAAAGTAATCTTTTTTCGGGCATTAAAGGTAATTCAACTGATAATTCCTGCTCCTTGCCAAAACTTGAGTACTGCCAAAACCATATCCACAATCTATTGGATTTTTACTCTTCTGCTCTCTTTGGTCTCTGTCCAATCTGTCTTGTAAGACCTCAGTCTGGCATTAAATGGGCAGAAATGAGATACAAGGTCGCACCTACCCTACTCGCTCAGCTTGTCTTACCAGTGAGTGAAACTAATCTACGTCAGACTGGATCCCATGGCACCAAAGAACTCACATTATGATATGGACAATGGGCAATCAAGCATCACTCCCAGCCGGAGAGCAAGCACCAATCATTGGGAAAAGCCTGCTAGGTCCGGTAGCTCAGTCAAGCTGTTACGATGGATGGATGCATGGACGGACACAGAGCCTCTTTCTGAAGTCACCACATTTTAAGCTTGAATACCCTACAAAAGCATTCAAACAACAGTTGTATGTCCAAACTTTTAAATGTCTGCGGGGAGAATGGGTTTGAGACAAAGCAAATGGGAAGGAGAAAGGCGTGAAGCTGTAAAGGCAGACGCAAAGTTAAAGTGGACCGTTAGAGTCAAGTATTTATTATTTGGAGGTGAGGAAGATTTGGAATTGAAAGGGAGCGAAAGGAGGCCACAGGAGGGGGACATGACAACAGGGAGGCTCTGATAGTGAGCCAAGGAGGTGCGTGGGCTTAATCTCGTTTCCTGATGTTTGATGCTTTTCCTTTTCCCCCACACTGCGGGGCACATCATCGGACGTGTTAACACCTCCTTTAAGACTGTTAGTCCGTTTCACTTCACCACAGTGCAAAGTTCTTAAATTTCATTTCCTATCCTCTCAGACTATCCTTCTGTCTATCCGAAGGATGTTCTTAGTGCAGACATCAGCAACTGTTTCATTAAGCCATCCCATAATTTATTACGCCTCTGGGCTCCACAGCAGCTGTGGCTGGAGGCATTATGTTTTCCGGGTTGTCTATCCGTTCCCATTCTGATGAGTGTGATATCGCCAGGAGCAAATTGCTTCGAATTTGCCAGAAATGTTCACTTAGACTCAGGGATGAACTTATTCAGAGGTCAAGGCCACCGTGACCTCCAGCAATTCACAGGAACAAAACTTTGCACTAATGTCTAATAGAAGTTCACCCTCTCCACTTTCTCTCTGTGGCCTCCTGTTCCCGTTGTAGTCCTCCAGAGGACCGCTCTCCTCGCTTTTGCTGATATTCCAGGTGACTGTACCATGTCAACCTGCAAAGTTTGCCATCAGTCCATTCTACTCATCCATCAAGCAACTGCTTAGATGAGGCAAGAGAACAATCACAAGTTATTGCTCTTATATGGGGTAACAGTTTGTCAGGATGTCTGATGAGATGCGAGCACTGGTCTCCAGAGTGGAATTGACTGACATTACACACGACACAAAGTCCTCATCTCAAAGTAGAATACACAGCTTGGACTTTATGCACTCCCAACATGAGATTTGGCCTGGGAGAACAAAAAGCAAACTGAGGGAAGTTTCAGATGAAAAGCCAGGGTGAGGGAGAGGTAAGCAGGGGGGGAAACACAGACAGAGTACCACTGAGCAGTTGGGGAACATGCAGGTGGAATCCCTGCGTGCCTTTGGCTGCTACACTACATTAACTCTAGCTTTCACTTTGAGCCAGGGACTTGGGGAATAGATGGGATGCAGGGGGAAGAACGGGAGCCTGACAAATGGGGGGCAAGGGATGTACACAAAACCATTTGCCATACAAGCTTTAACCTTGTTTTAAAAAGAATTATGGATCCTATTGTAGTCAATGACTTCTCTTTGCAAAATATCTTTCAGTTGCACTTGTGTAACTCTAGAAAAGCAGTGATGCACAGTAGCCTGCTGCAAGGTAATAGGGAAGTACCCCAAGACTCGGTGTGCCTAATGTGGATACATACAGTGTGTTCTTCCCTGTCCTTAATGGAGACATGGCTGGAGCTTTATTCTACCATTGGTTGTGTCATTTCAATCTGTGTTATGTTCTTTATTGCAAAACATAACAACAAAGAATGTTGCAAAAAGTATGGATGCTACACTAAACAAAAGTTGACCTGAAGTGAGTTATATGTATGGGCTTACAAGCACTCCAAAAGTCAATCTTGCAAAAACCACTTAGGAGCCAGTGGATAACATGGCAGCAGTAACACAGTCATCTCTATTAGATAAAGAGGCTTGGGACTATGGGAATGCACAATATGTCTTTGCATGGGAGACTCGGGGGGGAGTGGTTGAGTAAGGTGAGAGCGCTTGGAGGAAAAGCTGTTGAGGTGATGGGTGATCATGGTGTTAATGGGCCGGCACTGTCTCCCAGAGGAATGGATCTCAAACAGATGGTTTCCCGGGTGGGCAAGGTCGGTGGCAGTTTCTCTTGACTTTTTTCATCCTGAAGCTCCTTGACGGAAAGTAGCTGACAGTCAGTGATCCGCTCAGCAGCAGCAGGGAGGTACATGCTCGAGCCTTGTCCTTTGAGCAGCGGGAGGCAGGGACTCAACCAAACTTTGATCTCGGGAATGAGGATGTTTTTTGATTGCAACTGTGTAAAATTGAACCAGCATATGTCAGTGACTTTTTAACATTTATTTTTTCTAACTGGTGCTCATAAAAGATTCATTCCTTCTACAGTCCAAAGACATGCTTGTGATTTTAGATTGGCCATAGGTGTGCATGTGACTGTGAATGGTTGTCTGTCTCTCTGCGTTAGCCCTGCGATAGACTGCCGACCTGTCCAGGGTGTAACCCGCCTCTCGCCCAATGACAGCTGGGATAGTCTCCAGCCCTGTTTGTGCTGTGACCCTTAACAGCACAAGCAGTTACAGAAGATGAATGAATGAATGAATATACAGTACAGTATGTGTGATTCCTTCACGTCGCCACTAAAGTCTACAACTTGTGTAAATGTCTAGCTACATCTCATTATTATATTGGCTTTGTATGTGTTTTCCTGCAGTGTTCAGATAAAGTATTTAACGGCGGTTTATAGCCCATATATATATTTCTCACATCAAGCTCCAGGCAAGTTATTTGCATGGCTCAGTATTTGATGCAGTACGTTTGAATGAGCCGTATGAGGGCAGACAGTTGGGTTTTTTCTTTAAGCTCTTCACAGAGTGAAGCACGGCAAATGCATTAGACACAGAACCTGTACTATAAGCTGGTGTGGAGAATGGATTGTTGATGGCAAGTAAAGTCAGGATGACCCTCCAGGCAGACGGAAACAAAATGACAGTCAGATGAACAGGTGCAATGCCACAAACACGGGCAAAGTTTACAGGAACTTAGGCTGATTGATGAGTACACGTTGGTGGAATTGCCCCAGCGTAACTACATTCATTTGTAATTTAAAAAAAAATAAAATAAATGTTATTCATAACAATAGGCAGCTGTGGATTATGTCTTGATAAAGCTTTTCAATTCTGTAGATCTACAAACTAACTTTCCCTCCACAGAGAACATAAATCAGACAGTGTAAAATGATTATGAAGCTTTGAACCAAGGATTATAAACGGCAGCGGTTGTTTCGTGATAAATATGGAGATTTAAGAAGTAGGCTTAAATCTGCTTAGACGGAGGAAATTACAGTGCCGGCGCGCGCGTGTGTGTGTACGCGCGCATGCACAATAATACATCTTTCTGACTATATTTACTCTGATGTTTATTGATGAGAATAGGAATGAGTAAGTGAATGCAAATGTGAGTTCACTGGGATGAAAGACACAGCCATGATAAACTACAGCTCCGAGATTTTATTTTGGTGATAAATGAGTGAGCCCTTTTGTTCCTACACCCTCAAGAACATGACAGCTTCATATTTACCCCATTAACATGTTGTAGCGACTTTGCAGCACACTGGTACCGGACAAGTCAGAGAATTTTTGTTTAAAGATGCCCTCTCGCTGCCTGTGTGTGCGCTCATCCACCCTTTCTCATCATCGTCGCCACACGCAAATAGCCCACGAAGAGTCTGTGTTATTTCTAAATTATGTAATTATTTCGTGGCACTAATGCTTGGCACATGCTCGCGTATGGGGAAAACACAACAAGACGTGCACATCTGCATTAATGCGCATGTAGCATGCAGAGACAGACAGATCTGTTCTAGTTTAAAACACCACCGTAAACACTGGGTGCCCATCTGCTGTCTTCTGGAGCTCTGCACATGTTTACTGCATGTCTGTGCCGCTGCTCCATGTGTACATGTCTGGGAAAGGAAACAAAGTTGTAAGAGAAAGAGTTCAGCTTTCCAACCACAGTACGCTTCTACTTTTATGTGATGTTTTCCCCGGCTGTGTCATGTTCCTGTTGTACAAAGACTGACAGTGTGCCATCTTAATTTGAAAAGGTGTTATTGCAGTGTCCGACACACATACAAAAACTGTTAAAAGTTGTTTTTTTCTTTCTTAACCCTCTGAACTCACGGCCTGCTTGGTATCGTCAGATTACGTGTGTGCGTGTAGAGCATTCAGTTTCCCCTCTTTCTAAATTACTTTTAGTTCAGAATTAATGTTATTGCCTACTGTGCCTCCTCATAATGCGTTGTTAAACCTCCAAAATTTGGCAGTGATGAAATCACATCATCGCCCCAGCCCTGTGGCCCTTAACAAGTCTAATCAATCCAGCTAATTGCTCAGATGGCAATGACGGCGGTGTCATCCATTTTCCATATCAAATAGATCATTAGGTTGTTGCTCCACATAACTACACACATACTTTGACATCATTAGCAGTGGTCTCAACCAAAGTGCTTTAATTAGGATTACCTTGACCTGCAATGTAGCTCATTAAAAATAGAAGAGTTCAGGCAGTAACAATACTGACTTCAGCATCCCGGTTTTGTTATCGTGGAAAAATAACTCTCAATGGTGATAATTACCGGGGCTGATGCTTTAATCAAAAACTCTTAGCACTGTCATGAGCTATTTGTGCTCTTAGTTCCCAGACCGGCGTGTACTGGATTCAGCAAAAATGGGAGTTTTTGACTAATGTGGCCTATTCACACAGCACAAATATTCAACATGCACCTGAATGAAGGGATAACACTAAACTAAAATATATTTCAATCATATAAATGGAGTTATTAACCTTCAATCTTAAACTGAGAAAAAAAATTGAAATCTTTGAATAATACCCATTATTTTGATTTGGCAATAGCAAAAGCCGAGTGTCGTCAGCTTAGCAGAGGCCGCAGTGTTATAATAATGAATGGTTTGACTGAGAGGAAGTGTGGATTAACAGAAAAGAATAGGTCAAGGATATATACTTTATGAGGACCAGAAAAAAACACTAGAAACTAAAGATTTGATTTTATGTTCATTTAAAAATGGAATTCCTTTAAATAATAATAATAATAAAAATGTTGTGTCGCCACAAAAGGTGGAACTTTCGCCCCTTGTGATTGGCTTTTTGTCCATGTCGTATGTACCTTTGTGTATTTCCAAGCAAAAACTGCACACAAAATATATAGAAGTGCTCCTGGAGCAGTCCACTATACAGCATAAACACACACATCAATAAACCAAAGTATCTCCATCAATGGACCAAAAATATAAAAAATAAAAAACAAAAACAAGCCTCCCACTTGTGATGACTCACCACCATATGCTTTTGTTTTTCATGGCTCTCCACGTCTGCTTGCGTGCGTTTGAGAGCGGGCACGTCAGCTGAATGACTGGTGCGTTCAAATTTCCAGAAAGAAAGTTGTTCAGCGCTGACATGATTTGAGTAACACAAATGCACCGAGAGCCAGTAAGACTGCCAGTAAGAGCTGACGAATTGGGATATTTACTGAACCTATTCATGCGGAGAGATAACCCATCAGCTGCTACAGAGAAAATGGTGTAAAATCATCAGCGAGGGTCTTAATATTTGTGCTCAATCTGTGCGTGTATGAGCAATATATTTATCTGTCGCCCTTTCCTCAATAGCATCAACTTTTCCATTATTCTTTCTGGAGAATATGCATTGTGTGTTTGCCCTAGAGCCAAATATATATACACTGCTATATCTGTATATCAATAATTTATTTTTTTCTTTTTGTTTCAGATATCCGTGGTATTGAGGATTTCCTCGACCGGACCTCTCAGCAGGGAATGGACGTGTCCCTTCAGAAGGTGGAATCCAATATTAACATGATGATCACAAGTCTGTTCAGAACGATGCGCGTGGAGGAGCTGCACCGCTATAGGGATACGCTACGCAGAGCCGTGCTGTTCATGAGCCCAGCTACTGCCAAGGCTTTTATCACGGAGGTAAGGAAGCAGGTTTTTGGCCCTATATTTATTTATTTTTTAGTTAATGAGGCGTTAAATACCAGAAATTGCACTTCAAGCTGTTGTCAGTTTGTGACAGGCGTTCTGACACAGAGATGGAAAAGACTTGGGGAGGCTAGTTCAGATTTCTTTGTCTTCATCTAAGTGAACGTTAGCACACGTACACTGATCAGGCATAACATTATGACCACATTCCTAATGTAGGTCTTCCTTGTGCATCTGGGCATGGGCCTTCTGAGGGTGTCCTGTGGTGTCTGATAACAGGATGTTGCTATGGGTTGAGGGGAGGGGCCTCTGTGGATCAGGCGTGTTCCAGTGCATCCCACAGATACTTGATCACTCTGGGATCTAGTGAATTTGGAGGCCAGGTCAACACCTTGTGCTGTTCTTCACGTTTTTTTGAGTTGTTCCTAAACCGTTTTTGTGTGTGTGCCTGTGTGAGGCCTAGTTGGGTCTAGTTGAGTGAGATAATCATCCACATGAATGCCAGGTCCAAAGGTTTCCCATCAGAACTTTGCATTGTCACAAGATGGTCAATGTTACTAGTGATTTTGCTGTTGACCGGTTTAAACTCTGCATATTATAGCAGATATACAGATTTTTACATCATTGCAGATGAAGTGTACAAACAGTCAATACAATAGTGTATTGATGCGTCTCGTATAACAACCCACCACTGGCGGTATCTAAAGATGCCTTGATGTCACCCATAGGTTTTGTGAGAAGTGGTCTTGAAGCTCAGTGTGGGTGGTGCCGGCCATCGCCATGTTGTCGGTTTCTGACTCCGCCTAAGTAAGGAACTGCCAAGTTCAATCAAAATTTGTGGAGTGGAGAGATTTGTGGAGAGATTTGTGGAGAGGAGTGCTAACAACCTGTGAGGCCACCAACCAGCATCAGTGACGTGTTAGCTTCAGTGTTCAGCTCCACAGAACCACTTGGAATCTTTTGGCATTGAAGCCCTGCACATGGCATGGCTATAGGAAAGCACTATCCAGTTTCTTCTTGCTCTTCTGGTCTCTCACCCCCTCCCCCGTAATATATGTCCATGTCAGTATTAATTTAAAACAACCTACATTCAAACAGAATATATACATTAGAATTAATTTAGCCCCTTACATGTGTTTCAGCTGTATCCCTTCCACACCAAACACACACACTTCCCCGCCCCTCTCATCATCTCTGCATAAGAAGACAATTAGAGGAGTTCCTTTTTGCTTTTATACATAAATGATACGGGGGTCGTGGTTGAAAGCAATAAGCGCCAGCGTTAGTTATGAATTCATAATTTGAAGTGGATTGGATGGGCTTAATCCCGTGTGTCATGTTCTCATCTCGGTTTAATTAAAAGTGACCTCGGAAAGAGCAATCACAATCTAATTTGGTTGGAGGCGTGACAGGGAGGGGGTGAAAATGGGGGGGTTATTGTGTCACTGTGAATGTATTAGTGTCAGTGTTTTTGTGTAACAGTGTTTCTATGACTGTGAGCGTATAGTTGTAGATTTTTTTGAGTGCAGCTTTGAAACATTAAGGGTTGGCACTCTCTGTCGGTCTTGGAGCCCGTCTTAAGGGCATCGTAAAGGCTGCTTTGAGTGTTTTTTGGTTTTTTTTATGTTTTTTGTGAAGAGAATCCAAAGCAAACTCACACCAATGTCTGTTAAGTTGTTTTGACTAATAGGTCAACTGCCTATTTGCACATTCAGCCCAAACACGGCAAGTATGGGTGCCCCCCGGGGCTTGAGGGTTATTTTCTGTGATAGTTTTTCTTCATAATTGAGTTTTAACCTCCAGTTTACCTGCTGAGAGCAGTCACAGATGGGTTGGGGGAACACGATGGATTATCTAAAGACACAGAGGACAAACACGTAGGTAGAAGAATAGACAGCAGGCAAGGTGGTACGATGGGGAGTCCAATGCATGAAAGACAGAAGGCAGGTGGATGTGGGTTTGTATAAATACTGTTGAAAATGGGAAACTGGTGGGTTTGTCTGGTGAGCAAAGTAGGTGAGTAGGGAAACAAATATGAGGTCATCCGGTGTACGGATGGAAATGGCGGAATAAAGGCAAGACACACTCAAGGGTATGCTGATATACTGTATAATATCTAAGGCTGCAGACAAACCCAGTCTTTATTGAATTTTATCCCACTGTGTAGTGCTCTTTTGGGGGTTGATGTAACATACAGAGGGAGAAATTATTATATACTCACACCTTTACTGACACAGGATAAGTCCGTGTAACAGACGCAATGTACAATTACGCTAAGATTTGAAAGGGCAACCAATGTTTATAGGTTATATCAATCTTTACACATGTAATTTTTTGACCTATTGTTTATATATTTTTTTGACGTTCATGCGTGAAAACAGACCCAACTAACACAAAGTAGATGTATAATATACACAGTTACACTTTTTAAAGTCTTTTCTGATTTTGTTATGGACTAGATGTAAATACCAATAACTGTTCTTATACTGGTACAACATATCCCATAATCCATTCCTCACCTTCTCTCCATTCACCTTGACCTGCATTAGCAAAAGTGCAAGTGAGAACAAAAAAAGGGAAGTGACTAGACTTCTGGCATTTCCTGCCTTAATAATGACCAACAAACAAGTCTTTTACACGTTATTTATATCACTGAACTCCTAAAACAAGTGTGGTGATTACAAAAGGAAAAAAAAAAAAACCCTCGGTAGTACAGTGTAACTGTAAGGACCCAAAATGGACCCTGACGGCAGAAGGCATGCTTATTATTTCTCACCAGGACAGCTGATCCACGATAGTTTTTGGAAATTGCGTTAGCTATTATACAATATGGAAGTGCCAGCCTCCATTCTCGTGTGTGAGATTAGTTTTCCGGAGTTTCTCTCTCTTTCCTTTGGGGCGGTTGACAAAGCAGTCATTTAATCAAATTTAGTCAGACATCAAGTGGAGAGGGCTTTCTGAGATGAAGTGTCGGGAGATGGTAAAGATTGGTGGATAAGATTGATGATCACAGATGTCTCTCTCTTTCTCTCTCTCGCTACCTGGCAGTGCCGGTGAGAGAGGGACCAGTACGGGGGTTTGAAAGACGCACAGACAGACGGGAGACTTGGGGAGAGTGAAAGAGACGAGCACGATCCTGTTTTCCCTCTGCCGGTTATTTGTAAAGTTATTTGTCAGAGAAAGCACCTCCCATCCAGATGCATTAGGGCCTGATGATAGATGTGAACCAGAAGCTGTTTCAAAATTACGAGCCCCGATAAAGAAAGTCGCATGAGGAGTGTGATCAGATAATGTGGGTCCATAAAGATTAAGAGTGCAGGGACGTTTAGCCTTCTCTCATTTTAAATGATACTTTGCATGTACTGTTTTTTTTTCACCAATATGTCCTCAGTAAACCTGCCGCCAAGACAAGCACTAAAACAGTAGTTTTGTTTTGTCTCTATGATTGGCATTACTCTCCATTCTGGCCACCGTGAGATTGCTAGTGAAACACAAACAATTTTCTTCTAAAATCCCTGTAACATTGGTAAATACCCACATGATTATTCTAACTTGGACTGGTAAAGCCCTTGGCTCATTTATTTTTGCTCTGAACAAGGATTGGAATTGCATTAAGAAGGAATTTTTCCCTGGCCTGTTCGGACACAGGGAATAATTACAAAGCAACAAAAATACAATGTCAGTATTGTTTTAACCCAAACCTGAGAATGTGTGATAGCGGTGGCGGGTGAAAAAAGGCCAGGTGATGAGCAGTGACTAATGTTTGCCAAACATGTGTTTGGAAATCTGCCCAAAGAGTATAATTTTAGTCTCATTGAACCAGAGAATTATTTATTTTTCCTGCTGTGCTCTGAGAGTCCTTTAAAAGCTGTTTGGCAAACATTAAGCGGGCTGCCATATGTCTTTTACTCGTAGGCCCTTCAGACAGGTTTGTCGGTCTCTGCGGAGGATGTCTGAAACGGGTGAGCTCTTGATCACCTCCCAGACAAAGACTCTATTTGATTGGCTGCTCAGTTTGACCATACACCCAACTTAAGAAAAATACTTAAAAATGGCATCATATACCCTTGTTTTAATCTACACATACTACTCCACAGTTCTGTCGCAAAGGTCTACAGAAAGTGCTTTACACTAAATGAGTAGAATTTGTGTTGCATGTATCTACACCCATCAGGCATAACATTAAAACCACCTTCCTAACATTGTGTAGGTCTCCCTTGTGCCTCCAAAACAGTTGTGACTCATCAGAGAATGGACATGGGCCTTCTGAGGGTGTCCTGTGGCCCCTACTAACAACACAAGGATGTTAGTGGGGGCCTTTGGGTCCTATTGGTTGAGAGGAGGTGCCTTTGTTTTAGTGCACCCCACAGCTAATTGATCAGTTTGGGATCTAGGGAATTTGGAGGCCAGGTCAACACCTTGGGCTGTTTTTCATGTTTTTTCCCCCCCTGTTGGGGATGACTTCTGTCATCAAGGAGTGTCATGAGGGTGCCTGGTCTGGTCCAGGTGGGTCATACATGTCTAAATAACATCCACAAGAATGCCCGGTCCAGATGTTTCCCAGCAGAACATTGAAGTGCCACAAAATGATCAATATTATTTACTTCTCCTGTCAAGTTTTAATTTTGTGGCTGATCAGTGTACATTGTAACCTATTGCATATACAGTACATGCCTTTCTGAAGTACCAGTTTAATTTGCCACAACTGCTGTCAGGTTCCAGGCTCATCACAAGGGCTATTAAAGCAAGCTAGATCTATTGGACCACAATATGTATTCAGAAAATCACAGATTTCAAGTTTTCATTTTTGCAAATTTTGACTTTTTGACTTTACAATGATAGGGATTTATTTAATATGTTGCACTGCAAATCTCTGCCTTTGTTTTTCCTCTCTGTTTGTGCAAAAGGAACAAGCATTGGCTCACTTCTCAGTAGATATGCCCTCCTCCACAGACATCCATGTAATTCACGACACAAAGTCATGGATATATTCTGAGACCCAATGTGCTCATTCAATTTTCTGGATTATTTAACATTTTACTGCTCCGTTGCATCTTTTCAATCTAGTCCATATGGGTGAGTGTATTAGCCACTGGCAGCAATGGTCCTTGTTGGTGCACACATCTCCAGATTCCACCCACTTCGTGTAGACAGATGAGCAGGAGTGGGTGTCTTGCCCTGAGTCTGTTGTCTTATTAAAAATATTTCTCGTGGTGAGTTATGAATGGCTTGCCTCGACTTCGTTCAGCTCATAAAAGACCAATAACACAATGAATTTAAGGGATTGAAAAACATTACTTGTCTTGCTGTGAGGTTTTATTCTAATTACAATATGCCTGGTATTCGTAGTCACTACAACATGAAGCCAGAAAACAGACAGTTTACAGCGTCATACATATGCATACGCTAACCATGAATTATGCATGAAACGTACACATGGTGATTATATTTCAGGGCTGGCAATCCACGGCACAGTGGAAGCAATGTGAAGGTTATAGTGGAAACCAGGGAATCTAGTTTTTGTGACTGCTGCATTAAGATACAATAAGATAAGTCTTTGTGGGGATAAACATGTAAGTAGTATGTAACATGTTGGAGACCAAATTTAATCTGAAGAGACTTTATACATGCAGTCTTCTGTTTATAATGACAAATGTTCCATCCATTTGTGTTTCACTCAGTTCCTTGTTTTCCTCACCACTCATCATACATCTTCTTGGCAGAAGGAGCATGAAATAATGACTGAATTAAACGAACGAAAGTACTCGTATTTAGTATTATATAACGCAGCCATGATTCAGAATCTACTCTGGCAGAATTAACTTCTGTCTCACTTCCTCTCCCTCACAAACACACACACACAGACTTCATATTAGATATGCAAAGAAGTGGAAAATATGAATTTTGCCATTTGATCTCGGAGCGTTAAAATTTTAAAACGTTGCCATTTTGGGACTATTTTCTCTTTAACTGACATTTCTTACTTGAAGGACCATCAAAGGAGTCTGAGATTATACCAGAGATGACAGATGTCGCAAATGAAACATGAAGAAAAATATTCTTCATAAGACATGTTGAATAATGGATTCGCTGGTTCCATCCAGTGCAAAAGTTTTCGCCTTAGTGTAGCCTGCTCTCTTCACTGCCCACTGTGTTTCATCACTGACAGAAACAGGAAATTCTCAAATACAGAGCCTGCTCTTTGCTCAGAGACAGGCATTGCTAAAATTAAACAATATTATTTCATATAGAATAAAATATATGTCAGAAGAACATTGTATGACTCGAATAAAACACCTTAAAGGGTCCCACACATTCATCAAAGCACCACAACCAGCACATCAACGCATCTTGAACTGCTGGCTGTTTCTCTGCCTTGGCTCAGTCACTTGATGAACTGTAATACCAACTTGAGACAGCTTTCGTCTTATTTATACATCTTTGATCGTACTTCCAGGTCTGTATAATCCCTCTTCTGCTGACAGTTCCCCAAACTCAGACAGAAGTGGCATACGGCATAAAGGGCCTGTGATCTATGTTCCACTCCCCCATGTCTGGAATAGCCTGAAGAAAATGCATTTGAAACATGAGGAACTTGGAAGTTATTTTATTCAGTGGGTGGAATTTTGTTGTTACAGTTGGGGTGGGTGGCTCTGCTGGGAGCTGTCTTTTGAAAAAGTTGTCAAGTTCTAGTTGTAGCTTCAGGATTGTGTTTTTTCTTTTCTACTCTTTCTCTCTCTACCTTATGTGAATATTTCTCACAGTTGTTTGCACCCCGAGCCCTAGATGAATTTGTTGCATTCTCCTATTAATCAGCAGGATACCTTCCCACTTATATGTACTGACTGTTAATGCAAAGACTGCCAATCTATACATCTGCTATAAAGGTAGAAAGTTTGCATATAAATAAATCTGACCTTGAGCATACCTGTTAACAAAATGCTATCCCCAAGACAATATGGCCAATATGTATTGGTTAGCATTGCACCTGGCGATTAATCAATACACGTAGAAAGTGACCAGGTACATCCACTGCACGTTGTTCTTCATCATTTGATTAGTTATCACATTATATGCCAACAATCATCGCAAGAAAGGTACACTGATAAATCAGCCGTAGTAGTTGTGGTTAGATAAGTGATGCCAGATATTTGATGTTTGGGATTTTGATGTACTCCAAAGTCTTAATATAAAAGTTGGAGCTTGATCAAACAGTACACATCTGAAAAAAGGAGCGATTTAGTATTACAAAAGAAGCTTATCAAATTAGCCAATCAACATTAGTCCCAATTATTTCGCCCGAGCTGGGAGACAAGCCAAACTGCTTTCGTTGTATAAAGTGAGTGACCAATCAAGTGAAACATTTAGAAAGGTTTAGCATTTCTAGCATGGTTGCTAAGTAGGAAAATAGCTTGTGTTGTCATCACAGTGTTAGCTGTAGCAATAGCTTTGAATCTAGCATATTTATTTATATTTTTTCAGCTATATTGTGCAGCCAAGTTCATGTACGTGGGACCACTTTGGTTTATTTAATTTAGTTCTTTTTGTCCTTTTAATTTTCCTAAATACACTCAAGCCAGCATCTCTTCATTCGATCTCGTTGTAATTTAAACGCTCCACATCGCTTCAGTGGTCAGTCCTTTTGGTTCTTTATCGTTAGTCCCTATTCCAGTTCCCACAGGTCACTGGTAGGTATTACTAATACATGTGGGTTATCAGAAATACACAGAAATGTGATTGTATGAACCACAGAACAAAAAACATTTGCAATTGAGTTGCAATTTTAGCATAGTGGCCAAACTGTATCACTACAGCTTTCACGTTCTGAGCAGATTTAGTTTACCAGCAGCAGCCCAGTCAGAAAGGTTATGGTTACCGAGAAATGGCTTTAGAGAGTCAGAAGTTAAAGCTGCCGTTTGAACTAAGGGTCCATGTGAAGGCCCATTTAAGATAAATATGCAAAAAATATGCCAGTAAAGCCCCAGAATAATAAAAATAATAAAGAAAATATCAACCTGGAAATGTGCATGAAATGTCCCCTTTAATTCATTTGCTATAATCATCCCTGAGGTCTCGGGATTAACAATCTTCTTCTCCTAATGGAGCCTTAAATCAGATGTTGTGATTCTGCCCTGCTCCATTGCCACTGATGAATATGTATTTTCTCATCAACATCCTGTGCATGAATTTTCCACAATTTATAATGAATTACCTCAGATTCATTTTGGACCCAAGGGCCATGAAATATATGCTTGAGAGAGACAATGTGGCCTGTCAGGATAAAATTATATCATCTTTCATTGAAAGCATAACATATATTATATTATATTATATTATATTATATTATATTATATTATATTATATTATATTATATCATATTATATAACTGATTTAAAAAGAACTGTTCTTAGCATTTTGTAGAACAGTGTCAGCCTATTCTACATCTCTTGTCTTTATTCAGGGAATTTGAATGCCAGTCATCTTTATTATTATGTCTTTATTGTGTTATAATGCAGCTGACTGATACCCGTTAATTTTGACATTTTTTTTTAAAGCAGAGGATGTCATTGGCTTTATAATGAAAGGAAATTGACACACAGAAATATATATAATTGGATCTCAGTGCGATTGAATTCAAACGTCAATACTTCCTTGTTCCTTGTGTGTCCTTCTCCACGCTTCCTCGTCTACTTTTGCTCACCGACACGTGAAGGCCAACGTTTTCGCAGCCTCTCGGCCCAAAGTCAATTCTTTCTGAACTCTGACGCATTAACCGCTGAGCTGCGCATTATCAGAATAAATTGAAGGGAAAATAACAGTTATTAACACACGGATTTGTCGTAGTTTGACTGAGTTGTTTAACTTATTGAGATTTTCTTCACCTCAGCATTAAACTCACAGATTGCCCGTGTGACGTCTTTGCTTTGGCATTGTTGCAGACCGAGAAGCAAAATGACCCTTGTAATTACGGGACATGCAGGAGAGGGTGTTATTGATGGAACGACAGGCAGTGGGAGGGCGGGCCGAGGGGTCCTGAAGTTCGTTTTGCAAAGAGAAGGGTGTAAAGGGTGCAGTGAAGCCGAACAAAGACGCGTGACCCATGAAAGCCGCGAGATAGGGAAAGAAGCTGAAATTAAATGAGGTAAGCAGGGTGAGGCGGAATACAAAGACGAGTAGGAAGGAAGAAAATGAAGGTTTCTTTAAATACATTTTAAATGACAGATCGGTTGATTTGACCTGTTTTACAAAATGTCAGGAACTAATGGGCTTTCTATCAGCTAGACAGTACAGGATATTCTAACAGATTAATGGATTTATGACTTTGACATTTGTATTTGTTCCCCAGCGCAGGTCGGTAGAAACACACAAACTAAAATGTGAGGGATGAACATGTAGAGAGCAAATAAATAGCAAAGGTAAAGAGAAGTCTCGTGGGTGAAAGGACACAGTGAACACTCATAAAAGCAGAAGAATCAATGAACGTGAACTCAAAAGCAAATCCTGTGTGCTGCATGGTGCCATTTTGTTTGCAACGTTTCGTGTGAAATGGCATTTAGATTGTGTCATAAAGCGCAGGCATGAACAGTATGAAACATACAATACCTTTGTGTTTACTGACCACGAAGCTCCCGAATGCCAAAATAAAGTAGTCATCTTAAGCTGTAAAGGACCGATGTTAGCCGTGGAATACGTTGTTCTGTTTGTGTTAGTCATATGCCAGCTTCTCACTTATAGGAAAGCAGGTAGAAATCACAATAGCAAGACCCACATCTGTTGATACATTTTTAAATGTCAGACATTTTAGGGCTCCCATCAGAAATCTGCGTGGTGTGTTTCAAGAAGCGAATGAAGTGATCGGAGAGGAAGCGTTTAGTCTGTTTCACCCAACAGAAGCAAAAATGAGTGTGCAGTGAAGATATAGGGTCCACAGTGAGATACAAGTCGAATAAATTTGCTGGTTTGTACAAAACGAGCTCCACCGTTACAGATTTGCTGAGGTGAAATACACCATTTTCCATCTGTATTAGTGATTGTCCACACAAGAGACACTCTGTCCCTGGAGCTCCGAGGCGTCAATGACACTGGACACATCAAAAGGTTATTTTTTTTTTTTTTGGGCGACGCGGTGACACTTTCACATTCGTTCAGACTCCCATGACAACCAGCCACCATCCAAGTCACTGGACTGACCATCAGGGGCTGAAGGACACCTTCACATGACGACAGGAGGAGCAAATGAACGGACCGTGGACACCATACTCTACCAGCTGAGCCCAAGCTGCTATCACATTTTTATTGGACAGAACAGTGGCGTGCGCCCTAGCAGCCTGCTCTCAACGTGCCCAAGACTGAGCAGCTGATAAGCTGATAATTCAAGTACTCCTTTGCTTTGCTTTAAGGTAAACCGAGGATCTGTGCCCTTTTGAGGTTGTCTGGCATCTTGCTTGTACTTTATACAGACGCATTCACACACACTTCAGGACACATACAGAGAGAGAGAGAGAGTGTCAGAGAGAGAGAGAGAGAGCATCCCCTGCCCAACACTTTTCAGAGCAGTTAAAAGGGCACTTCAGGGTTTTGGCTCTAGTTTTCTCCTTGAACTTTATCACCAGACAGAGATGGCATTATGTTCTTATCTCAGCAAACAGGGTGTGTGTGCATGTGTATGTGATGTGTGATGACATTAGGGTTTTATCTGTGCACACACGGAGCTGGAAGCGCAATGATTACAGAGCATTACGGCTAAAGGACTGAAAGGTTGTCTGTTTGTGTGTGTGTGTGCAAGGAGCGGCAAAGGTTAGCACTATTGACTGCTGCTGGTACAGTCACTAATGGGGATGCCAGGAAATATTTTAGACATGATGATACGGGTGCGTGTGTGCGCGTGTGTGTAAGAGCTTGTCATCACCTCTTCTTTTTCAGTTTGCCAATGTGCTTATCTGTTGCCTTTCTCTTTCCTCCACATGTGCACACACACACACACACCCACACACACCTACACACACACACACACACACACTTTAACTCACCTGCATGCTCTTCATGCACTCTGTCCTACAAGCATCCTTTACCTTGCTCTGCTCTTACACCATCATGCTTAATTCTCTATCAGCTTATCATGCTTTTATCAGTTTATCTTCATCCTCGTGCACACACACACACACGCAAACACACACACATACCCAGTCCCGTCTCAGTACCGGCCACAGACATGCATCCACAACACAACATAAAACAAACCTATACATTCTTAATGAGATACATGGCAGAGGTGAGAGTGTGGCGTTAGCAGAGGAACAATGGGATACGCGGGATGAAGAAATTAAACTGTCTTCCCTTCTTGTGCCCTTGTATCTCGTAATCATTCTTTCACTCAGTTCTTAATGGGGGCTTTTATTATCGAACATGGAGTAGATGCAAAATTGGAATTGGCTTGGTGAGACTGGTGAGAGGAGAGACGTGAAACACATTGAAATCAGAAATGGAAATTAAAAATGCAGACAGGGAGCACGCATGCAGATAAATGGGGATGATGATCGACGATGGGAGACAGAAACAGATAAAAAGCTTAGAGAAAGCCACATTGTTGTTGGGAGTACAGTACCTACCTAGCTATGGGCTGACAATAAATGAAAAGGATTTTTTTTTTTTTTGCCCAGAAGCCTTTTGTTGTATATGGCTGAGTGGTCTCAAACATCATTGTGGGTTTTAAGAAGAGACACAAGGACTTAGATGTCTAAACAATGAAAAATACAAGGGAACCGGTTGATCTTTGTGTACGCGCTGCAGCTAAAAGTTCTCGTGACTATTGTAATATATTGCATTTTTGTTGAGGTTTGACATAGAGATTGGATCGGATGTTTGGCCCTCTCGAACTCGCTACACAAGCCCAGGTCCCGTTTCATATTGTATAATCCCCTTGAATATTGCTGACTACAGCTGGAAGGCTGTGGCATGACAAATATCGACAGCTATCTGCCATGCTGTGTCAAGAAAAACCCATATAGAGTCCAATTTCCAAACACTCTGACCCACGGAGACCCTATAGCTATGCGGGTCCAAGTGTGTGTCTTTATTGTGTATTTGTTTTCTGCACAAGCAGCGGATCAGAAGCACGAAACATCCGTGAGATAAAGTCGCCCATTCATTTTGTTCTTTATTGCTCAGACCATCTATCATGCGCAACATCTGAGACAGCTTGAACTGTGTTTTGACCTTCTTTTTTTCTTGCGGAGATTTACCGAAGGTGCGGTGGACGGGCTATTTACTCCTGCCTCGTGGTTTCATTTTTCATATCGCCTCCTTCTTTTTCTGTTTTGCCTTCGTCCTCCTCCAGTTCGAGCTCCTTTTCTCCTTTCTCCCTGTCATCTACGGTTTCTGCTCAGACTGCCCTGATAAATCCTGTGGAGTTTTGTCTCCCGCTTGAGGATGTGTCTGTTCCTCTCCGATGCAAAACGCGCACATAATACACTCGAACACATGTTTGCCCACTTGCAGACTGCCGTGTTATCTCCTCCTCTCTCATCTCTGTTATCGGGTCAGGCTCAGGGTCAAATCACATCCCTCCCACAGGCCCAGCAGGAAATGGAGGAATAAAATGATTTGCTAGTTGAGAGGGCAGAAGATGGAGTCTGTCTTTAGGGTCACTTGATCTATTATCTCGGCTCTGCCTCACTTTGCGCCCCGTGGCTTTCATTTTTGCAAAAGGCATTTTTTATGTCAGAGTTGTGTTTAATAACTTATTTATGAGGCGTCCCACATGCTCTCAGCGAGAGCTTGGTGGGAGGTTCTTCTTTGTAAATGAACTGTGTAATTGAAATTACTGATGAGATCTTTTAGGTTCGCCTCAATAGACGTGCTGTAGTCGTTAGGCGTGCGACACAGGTATGAGCTAAAATAGTTTCCTTGATAAGATTTTTACCAACATTAAAGCATAACTAAATTGTATTACCATATAAATAGCTTACATCAGATTAGGCTGGAGCAGTGGTGTGTAACGGTGTGTCTGTTTTGAAGAACTGTATTATTTCATTTTACATTTTATAACATGTACAACATGTCCATGCCTTTTAGACTGAATATAGGTTAGCTGTTAAACAAACCTGATTGAAGGATTTTACAGCTATAACTCATAGTTTCTTCCTTTTGTTAAAACTACACACAAGAGAAAAATGTGCGTTGTAATAAAACTCACCAAAAAGTGCAAAGGAATATACTGTACAGTTTTATACAACTTTGATGCCTCATTGTAGAGAAATCAGAATCAATTATTTTGTCTTTTAATTGAGAAAGAAATATATACTTAATAGCTACTTAACATCTTAATAAAATGGGAGCAATGTATTACAAGTTGTTTCTGATCAAAACAAATCTCGGAAGGAGAATTACCGTTTTTTACAAGCTGGATTCACCCGTATAACTTTGGTGTAATTTGGAGTTGTTCGGTTGATATTTAGTGCTGTGCATATCCATATAGTGGGAGTGATTGGGGCAGCCTCTAAATAACACGTCATCTGCCACAAATTTGTTAATTTCACCAATATTTTGTTACGATACGCTAGTGCTATAGTTACCTGTTATCATCACCTGGGGTCAGTAGATTGACCTACTATCCTCTGACCTGGATGATGTCACCTCTGAGCGCCGAGAGTGTTTACCTGTAATATGGTACTACTATTTTGTTGCAACATTTATTTTATTTTTTTTGCAATCGGAATATTTCTCCAATTCTGAGGTCGTGGATGACCACTTTGACGACTTATAATGGACGTCCTTACCGTTTTGAGCCAGAGTATACGGATGAGGAGCTAGTTGAAAGGAATATGCGGAGGCAGAGAGAGGAACAGCTGGCCAAAGAACAACAAACCGTTGCACGTCCACAAATAGATAAGAGGTAACTACGGACTCAACGGGGGATAGCACTGGTGTACCATAACAAAATTGTGTTATGAGTTTCGCGGCAGATAATGTGTTATTTAGAGGCTGCGTTTCGGTGCCCCAGTCACTCCCACTATATGGATATATGCGGATGTAAATATCGTCCGAACGACTCCAAATGACACCACAGTTATATGGGTGAGTAAACAATTGTATTTTCTGCCATAAATAAGGTCGAGGTTGTAAAGAGGTTGCAATTCACCTTTAACAACAAAGTATTTTTAAATACTGTGTGTAAAAACAGGACGTACGGTATGTCATATGACCCATTTTAGATGTTCAATAAAATGATGCAAACTTTTTTTTATGTTAGTTCAAATGGTGTGATATTATCCCCCGGAGTTACCTGTAAGACACGAGTGCACGGTGGGGTCAGCTCCTCCGACTGACAACCTTAGCATATGCTTCAACCTCCGGAGGCTCAGATCAGATGTGTAATTGAGGACCATAACAGCTGCTGCTCTCCACCGTACAGCTGGTTGTTCCCACCATTGCTGTGTCACTCAAGCACCAACCCTTCGTTCTGTGACGCTGACCTGACCTCTTTCCTACTCCCCATTGGTAGCTGCTTAATCCCTTCTTGTAAGTTTCTGCCGCTTGCCGATTGAGCCTCAGTAAGAATATGACACATTACGACCTCATATGCGAGCTTTTGAACACTGGAAAACAGACGCTGTTGAGCGAACAGAAATTTGGATTCCTGTCAGTTTCCTGCTTTTTTTTGTTTTGTTTTATTAATTTATATATTTTTACATGTTCGGTTTAGGTATTTTTTCCTGTTATTTTCTTTTATTTAAATGTGAAAACATGACTTTCCTGCTGCGAATTCTCTGCACAAATGCACTCCTGCTGTTGATTAAATTAACAATCACTGTTTGGTGTGCGGTTGAAACATTTGGCAGCAGGGGACAGGTGGGCTTTGGGGCCGCGTTGTTTTGTGTGAGCCCTCTATCTTAATCAGATTACCTGTGGGTTTTTTATTTTTTATTTTTTTATTCTTCGGTTAGAAAACAAACCATAAAAGTCTTTAAAATCTCTCCGTGTGGCTCTCTGTATCCGCGTGTCTGCCTCTTTGCGTGATTGACACCTCTGCCAATATACGTGTATTCGGTGTCGCCAACAGTTGACCTACAATGTTCATTTCATATTTGATTCGGGTAGACTGGGGGAAGGAGTGACAGGTGGGACTGGCTGCTGACAGACAGATGAAAAGAGGTAGAGAAATGGTTTTATATTGGCTCAACAATTAGTCAGTCTGGAGTAGCAGGCCTGTCTCATAGTAACCATTTCAGCAGCACAGTCAGCACACACGCGCCGTTTCATTCTCACAAGCAATATATACAAGGCTTCTTTATCCCTGTCTGTCTATCATCCATCTTCATCTATCCCTGCATTCAAACTCTCTCTCACACACACAATAACCCGCACAGCCAACCCTTCGGTCCTTTCATCTGACCTTGCCGCCGGCAATTTCAGCTGCTATGGATTCTGACATTTTAGGACAGGGGTTAATCTTTTAATTCACCTGTGTTCTGCTCACTTCTGCCCTGTTTTTCCTCTGCACAGACTTGACCCCCCGTCAGTTGGTCCACAGAGCTAATGCCAAGATAGTTTT
This sequence comes from Planiliza haematocheilus, assembly GCA_005024645.1. NCBI lineage: Eukaryota > Metazoa > Chordata > Actinopteri > Mugiliformes > Mugilidae > Planiliza > Planiliza haematocheilus. The sequence goes on along the minus strand of SRSE01001388.1, from coordinate 2,098,444 downwards.
TGTGCCGCGGCAGTTAAAAGCAGTGAACAAAAACTTGTGCAGAGGCCAGTGAAATCCCGTAAATGAAATCTGATTTGTTTGTTATTTTTGGCGTAAGGCGGTCTTCTGCTCCTGAAGTTTTACTGATGTGGCGTCGAGACGAGCAAACTGCATTACTTGGGAGTTATTGGCTGCGTAAAATATCAGTATCCATCAAACGGATTGAGGTGTACAGAGTCTCATTCGACATTTCATTATTTGTAATCTGGGTGTCCTTGAGCAAGACGCTGCATCCAATTGCCCTGCAATGGTTTCTCAATGAGTGGACCTACCAATAGGCAGAGAAGCACTATATAAATACACCATTTAACCTCATGATATAGGGTTAGATAATGTCAAATTATCCTGTGCTGATAGTGATGTGTATGTAGCCTGAATCCAGATCGTTATATTAGCTAGTTTCCTACAGTCTCTTTAGGAATAGATGGATATCCAATGTGGTTATACACATGAAGTCTTAGATCCCCCCATACCCCCTTTAACTTCTAGATAGATCAGTTCATAAATCAATTAAAGAACAGCATAAAGAACGTACATCCTAGCCCACCCAAACACACATGTGCACACACATCTGTGTACTTAGACTATCAAGAGAGCTTATTCTATTTGTTCCAGCCATTGATCTGTTCATAGCTAAATGTCAGCTTGTGTTTCGTCATATTTGCTGGAGGTGGTTGTGGCGTATGTGTGCAGCTGTATGCTTGTATTGTGCGCGTGTTATACATACCCTCTGTGGATTTGCCAGCGCTGGGATGTGTGGCCCGATCGATAAACCGAAAGGCCGACAAAGGCAACATCTTGTGTGCTTCTGCACGCGCGCACGCAGAGACGCGCACCGGCACGTGCTGTTTGAGGATGATAGATGTCTTGCATGTTGGCCCTGTTACCCTTTGCCATCACAGCACATACTATGGAAGACCTTTGCTGTCTGTGCATTATATTACGTGTCGGACGCGAAGAGATGGGGACGGGGAGATCGACGGAGGGGGAAACTTGCTGCTGAGAAATGTCTGCTGAAAGGACAAAAAAAAAATAAGTGAATGACTTTTCGCTCTGGTTTTCATCAGAAAGTAAGTGACTGATCAATAATGCTGATTGTTGGGTTGGCGAGCACGGTGAGACCTTGCCGGGATTGCCTGGTTTTTGTTGAGTGTGACAGCTCGCTGTTGGTGTGTGCCCGAGAGAACTGGGGGTAGTAGATTTTGTCAAGCGGGATTTGCAAAGTGATTCCTGAGCAATCGCTAAAACAAAAAACAAAACACACACGTGCATAGACACAATATGCATTCTCAAATATCACTCACTCTCAAACAGTAACCTTTATTCTGATCTGTTGATCACTGGTGTGCGACCAAGCCAATTAAACAGACAGTAATGGTAATGGTTTAGAATTATGTGTTGTCGGGAACAATCACGTAGGCAATTGAGACCATTCTCATGCCCCTGTATGGCCCGGCGCATCCAAGAAATGATTGCGCTGCCCTCTGTTCCTCGAGAAACGCACGTCGATGCTGAACTGCTCCAGTCGAAGCCACGAGTGATGTTTTACGAGTTCAGTAATAACCATCCTCCCTGGAGGACGCGCGATGCAGCGCATTAGCATCCCCTCAGTTAGCTTTTTAATTGTATTGTGCGGTGTGACAGTCTGCTACAAAACCCTTAAAGGACTTGACTCCTTTCATCACCTTAATATTTTATTGAGCCCTTGTGAACACGCTTTTAATGGACATATCAATCAGAGGCACTTTGTCAAACTTGATTACGAAGAACCTTCATCAAAATGTATGTTGTGAGTACATACATTTTATGCCTGAGCGACCTGAATATTAAATACTAGATTTGTAGTTTACTTAAGTTTCCCCAAATAACTTTTTTTCGTCCCTCCTTAGGTCTTTACTGCATTTTAAAGACAATGTGACCTTAAAACGCGACAAGTATTCTGTAGGAAGACAGCACAGAGACGCGAATCTCTTAAAGCAAAGCAACAACATGCACTGTTTATACTCGGCTGTGCGTATTTTCTGTGTCTATATGAAAAGAATGTTCACACCATAGCTTATGTAAAGACACAGTGATGCACCGTCATCCATGTAAGCCACATAAATGATGTTACATAGCAAAACTAATCAAGATGAGAATTTGCTGCTAGAGTCACGGCAGTCGAAGGTCAGATGTGGAGACACATGCATATGATGCCGTATATGACATGGGATACACATTTGAATTTGTTTATTCCTGGTAGCGGAAGAATAAACGGGAGGCTCAAGATTGTCAGTCTCAGCAGCTAGTGTGCTAACAATGCCTGCCAGTGGAGTGCCTGTTTGCGCATGGTGTGTTTGTATTTCTGTCAGTGCCAGTTCGCACGCCTTCAGCCTGCGCTCATGGCGTCTCTGCCAAGAATGGAAACCCACGGAGCAAAAAGAGATGTCACAGTGCGCCACCCTCTGCTCGCCGCCGTCTCTTTTCAATGCGCAGGCGTGCACGCGCCTTGACGTCAAGACAATCAGACGCGCACAAAGCCCACCGCTGTGGGAGTAGTGTGAGTGACGCGGTGACATGCGGCAGCTATGATGTATCGGGGAGAAAACGCCTCCGTTAATGTGCGCTAAATGCTCAATTCATGAGCAGGGACAGAGGGGGAGAATGGATCAGAGAGAGATGGCTTGAATGAAAATGAAGTGGGAGGACCAGAGGGAAAACTTATTTCTTTGTTTGTGTAGGAATGTTATTGATAGGGTTAATAAGTTGGACAGGGGGGTAAACAGTGTCTGAATAGAGAATGAGAGAAGAAGGAGAGTTACATAGCTCATGGATTGATAAAAGGTCGTGGGGGCAGGTAAAGCTGAGTCGTAGGAAGTCATACAGAACAGGGTTAAGAAGGACTGGAGCAGCTTTGTCTTTTCATCTGGGTCAAACCTGGTAACACGTATTTTAATTCCACTGAGTAAAGCTTCTCAAAATAACGGCTCAAATAGATTTTTTTATCAGCAAAGATTTTTTTTTTTTTGTAGAGCACAAGACATTCTTGTATCCTCTTTCATCCGCATTCTCCTCACAGTCTCCCTTCTCTCTTACCCATGCCCACTTTCTTCCCATTTATCTGAGGTTCTCTCTGCATTTGTCTTCCGTCTTACAGTGTTCAGGTGGACTGAAGTGTTTGCGATGATAACGGTAATCACGCTCCACCGACTGAAGACCCAGACCCAGACAACCACTGTATCTGTGCGAGCACACATGCAGACACAGAAACAAATTAATTATAGTGATCAAAAGGCTGACATGGTATTGTTTGTGAGGGTGTCAATGGGCGCATATAGAGCAGGAAATGAAAGTGCTGTTCCCTGGATAAATAATGCAGCCAGAGAATGCAGTGGCAGAATGCATGTGCTGGTGTTTGTGTGTGTGTGTGTGTGTGTGTGTGTGTGCGCTCGCAGCTTGTCCTTGTGTGCTTAAATGTGAAGCATGTCTGTTCTCAGTCTTGAGGGTGGGCTATAGGCTGATTGCTTGATTTGATCACAAATTGTGCATGAAATTAAATGACACAACTTATTTTTAATTTAGAGCACTTTATTCAATAGCAACGCCCACTCTCCCACTTCAGGCGTCCCCCACGGTGTACTTAGTTAATATCTGCTTTTGCATTAATATTTTTTTTAACCTCTAACATGCACAAACACGGCCAACAATATACAATCCGGCATAACATTGTGTGTAGGTCTCCCTTGTGCCTCCAAAACAGTTCTGACTCATCAGAGAATGGACATGGGCCTTCTCTGGGTGTCTGTGGGTCCTGTGGGTGGAGGGGAGGGGCCTCTGTGGATCAGGCTTGATCCAGTGCATCCCACGGATAATTGATCAGTTCGGGATCTAGTGAATTAGGAAGCCAGGTCAACACCTTGTGCTGTTCTTCATGTTTTTTGAGCTGTTTTTGTGTGTATGTCTGTCTCAGGCTGCATCCTACTGGGGATGGCTGCTGCTATCAAGGGGTGTTATTGCTATGTGGTGGGGGGTACCTGCTCTGGTCTTGTGTAGGAGGGTGGTACATGTCTAAGTAACATTAACACGAATATCAGATCCAAAAGCTTCCCAGCAGAAGATGGTCAGAGTTACTCACTTCACCTCTCAGTGGTCATAATGTTAAGCCTTATCGGTCTTTATAAGGGATACTGTAACACACAAAGTAACTTCGGAATTATACTTGCTAAAATATTACTACATCTAAGTTTTGTTGAGACCTTGACACTGGATGTCAAGCAAACAGTAGTGGTTTGCCAGAATCAACAGTTTTCTCTTTGCTGGACTCCTCTGCAAGTGACGGGTGGATGGAGGTCATGGCAGGATCAAAAAGGTGTTTGGATATCTCATGGCCAATCGATAACAGCACTGGCAAGGTGTTGCAGATCAGTCTTCGTTCCCCTCTTTCTGCTTTCAGACTTTGAGAAAAGGCTTACTGATATTGACACTGAGTGCTTGGATTTGTCCCAGGCCACAAAGGTGGTTTTTGTGGGATCTTCTGACTTCAGAGAGGAAGACCTAACAGAAATGAAGCTTTGGTGGAGCTAGTCCGAGAGGTCAGAGAGAGCTCTCTGGCAGCGAGGAACAAATGTCCAGGTGACTCCTAAGCTACCTCCTCTAATTACAGTGAGTTGTTAACAAGGCTCTTGTAGTTTGTTAGTTTGTAAATGGGGACAAATTCGCAGGCGCATTGACTCAGACAGGGCAGTTTTGCATCCCAGGATTAGTAGCTGCGAGAGTTTTGTGCTCGTGTGTGTTTGTGTGTGAGCGAGAGCGAGCCATGGCAAGACTAAGAGAGAGTGTGTATTGAACAGTTCCAACCCCTGAGGAGTCATGTCAAGTGCTACAAATCTGCCCTTTCGCTAATTAGCTTAAAACATCTGTCCGTGCAGATGCCAGAGGGAGGTCATACTGGGGGAAGTGGAAACACTTGCACTCAACCGAACTTGAATATAAACAAACAAACAACATCCGCACATACATTATTTTACATAACCGCTTGGTTTGACAAAGAAATGGGCATGCACGTGTCTGGCACATTCCCACATTAAAAAGTCAGTTTTTCATGTTTGAGAAGTCCGACTATTGACTGGGTGAACCGCGTTATTTATTTTTCGGCATCCATACAGAGCTGCGGTAATGCCGGTCCTCATACCACACGTGTTTCAAGCCATTTTAAACCCAAATTCACCGCTCACGACAATCAGCGGATGAATCTGGTGTGGACATTGCTTTGAACTGAGGTTAGGCCCAGATTTGCTGGTAATGTGAGGGTTTACAGATCCCCTCATCAGCCACCCAGTCGGCTCACACAATCACCAGGGGCCTCTGTGATCTCTATCAGACATTTTTGATATTTAGGGTTTCAAATGTGGATGATTACATCTGTACTTTAAAAACAGCCAATGAATGACCCACCCTCCCAAACCCCTCTCTTCTGCTTTTTGTTTTTCTCATTGTAATTTATGGCAAAAATATGAGTTCTTATTTTTCTTCTTCCTTCTTCTTTCTTCTTGTTATTATTTCTTTCTTCCTTCTTTTTCTTCTTCGTTCTTTCTTCTTCTTCTTATGTCTTTCATCCTTATTCTTCCTTCTTTCTTCTTCTTCTACTTTTTCTTCATATGCCTTTGTCTTCCTTCATTCTTCTTCTTATGTAATCTTCCTTCTTCCATCTTCTTCCTTCTTTCCTTCTTCTTCTTCCTTTTTTCTTCGTCCTTCTTTCTTCTTTTTCATCTTATGTCTTCTTCTTTCTTCTTGTTCTTTTTCTTATGTCTTCTTCCTTCTTTCTTCTTCTCCTTCTTCGTACGCCTTTTCCTTCTTCTTCTTATGTCTTCTTTTCCTATGTCTTCTTCTTCTGTTTTCCTCATATTATTCATTACCACCTCCTACCTTACTGGAGTGTGGATCATTAGATTTACCAAAAGTTGTTGCACAAGATTGGTTTATATCCCTGTTTCCCATTGGGATCACATGGCATGGTGTATTCAATTCTCCCTGATCTGGGACGATAATCTAAATAACTTGTATCCCTATTTCCAAATCTCACAATGTGTGCAATTGTGAGATTACAGAGAACAATAGCCATGACGTTTCTCCTTAAGTATGTGATGCAGCCGTATTTTAAAAGTCCTCTAATCTGAGCCCAGCTTAAGAAGAAGTAGAGGAACAGAGATGCTGACAGAAAGGAAAAGAGTATATATGTATTTCTCCTTCATTCTCCTTCCCGTCTTTACTCCTCGCCTGTGCCACAACCATGTTTCCTATAGACCGAGTGTTTTATGGCAGCCGTGTGTGTTATAATGATGAAGTTTTATGGAGACTCTGTGGGAGATTAAACCACTATTAGCCATGCTCCATCGCCCTCTCCAGCTGTTGCCTTTTGTTTACGGCTAAAAAGTGTTTTATGGCACACTACACTGTGCTATAGTCACCTAGACAATTATAGCTAATGATATACGGCACTGTATTTTTACTCCTGGATTTATCGGAGGGGGAGGCTGAGAGCGAGCAAAGAAAGGGAGCCAGAGCAGTCACAGAATGAGCAGTGAACAATTGAAGGGCTGAGGAAGGAGGAACGATAAGAGAACAAAAATACCAGGGTGGGAGGTGAGAGGCAGAAACAAGTGTCTTTTGACAGAAGAAAGTCAAAGGCTGAACTCTCGCACTTCTTCAAAATTAAATGATGCAGTCTGAGTGATGTGGCTTGAAAAGAAACAGATGAGTTATAAAGTACAGTAGAGACTGCTGTTTGGTCTGAGGGAAGAAAGAGAGTCTGAGAACTACACCCAAACATTTATTTTTTATACGCTACATCTATTTTTGCAGCTTCCTAATGGCACTCTGGTATTCACCCTTTCTTTCGAAATGTATCCTTTAACAATCCTTAAATGATGTTCTGCTTACTTAATAAGCTTTTGTCTGGTTGTACATCCAACCTATTTAGATTCTGTAAAAATGGATAAAGTGAACTGAACTAAATGCATATACACTGATAAATGAAACTCCCCAGTGAGTGAGAGAGACATTCAATACTCAGTAGTCAGAGAAGTAGCTGTTCTCACACTGTGCGTCTCGCTTATGTATATCTGCTGGGTACTGGAACTAGACAAGACATAAAGGGAAGGGTGAGGTGAGGAGCGAATGCACTCATGTAACATGAGCAGAGAGATGTCATTTTCTTGCTTCTCAGAGATAATGATTGAGAAGGCGTGCTACGCGCTGACAGAGTTCACCGAGAACAGAGATACGGGCCGGGCAAACAAAAAAAAGAGAGTGTACTAAAGGAAAGTGGCGGCTGCTGTATTGAAGGGATGACACCACAGCAGAAATGTATGTGCAGATGTAGTCTATGTATGTCTGGGGCTCCAAATGTTTTTCAGTTGCTCTCTCTGCTATCTAGACAGCACCATTTCAAAGTGTCCTTGCTGCAGTGTTTAACATTTGTGTAGCTGCTGGTTAAGGTTTGACAAATATAAATATTTAAGCTGCCCCATTAACAATTCATGGAAATAGTTTCTTTCTTTTTTTTTTATTTCCCCATGCTGAAAAACACACAGTTTTGTGGCAGTGTATTTGTGTGTATGATTCAAACACAGCAGCCACTGTAGGGACAGGGACTGAAGTCCACTCCGAAGTTTGTCTAATTTGTGTAAAATGAGAAAAATCTTTAATGTTGAGATGCAAGTATGAGGTTGTGGGGGTGTTTGGATCTCATTTGCATGCGTTTGAAAAGATTTTTGACTGATACCTTGGGCACCTTTGATACAGATTTTCTTCTCCTATGCCGAGCTTCACACTGGGTTTCAGCCTTGCACATTTCCATAATGTTTTTTTATGTCCTTCTCCGTCACATTCTCACCGTGAATCCCATTAATCAAGCCAAAAGAAATAAAAAATAAAAAAATCTGTGCAAGGTAAAAACTTCCTGTGTCCATTCTCCTTTCCTTCCTTTCACCACTTATATAACTATTGGCTATGTGTTGCTACTCAGTTCTAAATATGATGGCATGTTTTGTTGTTTTGCAGGTGGTGGAGACCAACCTGGTGGCCTTCGATTGTCACTGGATCCTGATTAATGAGGTGAGTGCCATGGAAATGATTTATGGAACCTGCAGTGAGTGTGCCCTTCTGTTCATCTTATTGTTTCAGTTATCCTGGGGATATTTATGACTACAGATCCAGAACCTGTCTAATCTCTTCATTGTCTCAAATGATTGCAGGAGGGTAGAGAACTTAAAAATGTTTTTAAAAAGTTAATTTGATCCAAATTAGTTTATCCAAAAACACACAAAACCTTGAACAAGGACAATTTAGTTTGCTTTAGTGAGCACCGGCTGCAGTGCACCACAGGCAAAACCAATACAGATAAGATTGTACATTTGTTTTGTGCTGACCACTTATATATGATGCCATTTTACAGAGCCAATATATTTTTATTCATACTTTATATGACAATATAGATGATTTTACAGCCAATGGTACGACTGCATCACGGAGGTTAGCTGGAAGCAAAAACCACAAAGCAGAGAATAGGAGGCTACTGTTATCAGCATGTCATTTTGCTTTGTTGTAGGGTGCCCGAATCGCAGGGGTATGGTTAATAGATCCAAGTTGAAATTGTAATACATAACAACTGCTACTCTGACTCAAAGAGATTGGAGAAACCTCTGGTAAAAGTAAAACAAGATTCCACAGAAGGAACTGACGAGGGCCAGCATCAAAAATGCTTGTGTCTGCGTTCACAACATAGCTAGCTCCCATTAGAGAGTCAGCTAACATTAGAAATAATATGCTACACCGATAGCAAGCTTACTTCATATTTTGCTAAACATAACACAGCTAACAGCATTTTGCTTTACATCAGCCTCTTAGCCATGGCCTCCATTTTACTAAATACTTAACTTTATGGTTGAAAAATACAACATGCACGTAACTTACCCAGCCATCTCCTGTGTATGTAGCTGTCAAAATGTAGCTGTTGGTTTCTGTTCACAATAACTCAAGCCTGATGCAGGTTTGTTTTCCAGCTTTGCCACTAGGTAGGCAGAATGGCTTGCACAATACTAAACTCATCTGTTAAATTTAAAGTCAAGTCTTGTTTATGACCATTGAGGAAGTAGTTATTGGCATCTAAGGATTTATATCCTCCTTAGTTTCCTTTTCCGTGCACACACTTGGTTTCTCTATCAAGTGTAAATGTACCAGCCATTCATCAGTAGCTAATACAGTCAGATAATCCATTGCGTCATTGAGCACGGGACAGACAATTGATTGAAGTGACATTCGCGGCCCAGGGGAGTAACTCACTGTTCATATTCATATAAAAACAAATCATATTTTCTTCCACCATTGTTTAAAACAAGCCTACACAAGCAGCTAGTCAGAGTTAGCTAGTATTCCTGCGGAATGTTGTTTTGCCTCCAGCTAAGCCCCGCCCACTAAAAACATCACCATGTTTACTAACACAGAAAGGGTGTTTCAAAATCACTTTAAACAGTCTTTATATCTAGATGCTTTTTGGATTAATGAGTGTAGATGCGCACTGCTAGTTCACAAAGTCACTTTTACTCCTCAGAGTGTGTGGTTTCTGGCCTGTGACTTTCTCTCATCAGTGTTGACAGTCCCTGATCAGAGTGACTGCAGGTCACAAGTGGAATGTAATTAAACTTTAATGTCAGCTGTAGTGTCAGATTCATTTCAAATAGAAACCCCTCTTTGATCTTGCTTCATGAGAAGTGCCTTTTACAAAATCAGCAGGATCAGCTACAGTGTTATGTGCATATTCACTGTTAGTTAATGCAGTGTGTCTCCGCAGCCTCTGGCATTACGCTGAACTGGCAGGGAACAACTACGTCGCACACAGACAACCGCATACGCAAGTGGATGTTTTCGGGGACGACCAAAAACAAAAAACAACATTTACTGTAGGAATAATGGAAAAACTAATTTAGTAGAAAAGAAGAAAAGATTCTGCTTTAGTGTACTGTAGCTTTCCGCTCTTTCCATTCCAATTTCCAAGTCAAAGCATGTAACTGCAATGATGTTGCTAAATGCTACAAGGCTCGGGGCTATTACTTGCTTGGTTATGCAGAGAAAGTGTTTTTTTGTTTCAAACGAACGTTAGTATGCATGACAGCCATTAATGCTTCAGGGAGAGCCAGTCATCTCTTTTGTGATGTTCACTTTTAGAATGTCAGCCTGCTATAGGTTTTTTTTTTTTCATATTTGAGATGGATGAGGGGCTGCAGTAGCACTGTCACAACCCGCAACAAAGTACCTCAGATAACCCCTCAGTTTTGTTTTTGTATTTTCTCAAACGCTAATACATTAAGACAGAAATGAATGAGCCTCACCCCGATGGTAAACCTTCGGAGGTAGAATGTGGAAAACAGCCACTCTGTATTCGTCACTGACTCCATACGCTTGGTGTTAACGCCACTTAGAGAAAAAGAGAGAGAGCGGGAGAGAGGGAGAGAGAGAAGCTTTGCACAGATGGAGGGGAAATAAAACAAGCAAACTGTACGCTCTTTCTCATGGAACACAAGGTTCAGAAGCTGATAGTGTTAATGTCACAAGCAGAGGTGATTAGTTAATTGGGGCCCTGGTCAAACATTTCCAGTTAACGGTTAACAAACATTACGGAAACTAAAACCCCACTAATAGCAGACACCGGATTATTTGGTATCAGCACCAGTAAGTTGACTGGTTATTAAGTATTAATACTTTAATTGCATCATTTTTCACATTCTTTTAGCCTCCTGGCTAACGTTACACGCTGATGACCGACGCACACACTAAACGCGCCAAGACAAATAGCTGTATGCGCTGCTTTGCTGGCTAAGTCAACTGTCAGAGAAAGCACAGATAAAATAATGCGATCCTAGCGGAAGTTCATTTATTTAAATGCCTCTCCTACTTAGTTAAGGCTAGACTAGCAGCATTCATTTTAGGTACGCAGATAAGCCAAAGCATTAAAACCACTGACAGGAAAAGTGAATAACGTTGATCATCTGATGACAACACAATGTTCTGATGGGAAACGTTTGGACATGGCATTCATGCGGATGTAACTTAGGCGTGCACCTAGACTAGACCAAACACCCCATCCCATAGCAATGACACTCCTTGACGGCAGCAGCCATCCCCAGGAGGATGCAGCCTGACACAGGGACACACACAAAAACGGTTTAAGAACAACTCAAAAAACATGAAGAACTGCACAAGGTGTTGACCTGGCCTCCAAATTTCCTTCGATCTCAAAGTTAACAATCTATCTGTGGGGCGCTCTGGAACAAGCATTGATCCACAGGAGGTCTCCTACTATCATTAAAAACTTTGCATTATACTAATGACAATCATTACTATTTTTACATTTAAATCATTGTTAAGAAAATAACTGGAAATTCCTCTAGTACTGTCTAATTGTTAATTTAATATGATAATGCCTTGCTTCACTAAAGGCGTGCAATATGCTCAGTTAATCATAATGTAATGAAAAAGTTGTTTGTGTGTCTTTTTACTCAGGAGATCGGTTATGCACAAATCAAGTTAGATTATGAATTTATCGTTTTATCGTTACCCGAGGCCAAAGAAGTTTGACTGGCCTCCTCTTAATTCTTTATGTCTCTTTTTACATTGATTTAGCTGTACTAAAAATCATAAATCCCTTTAAATAGATTGACCAAAATTTCATAAATAACTTTTCAAGATTAAGGATGAAATACAGTCACAGCTTGTTCCGATGTAGGCGCAATATTTCACGGGCTACGTGAAGTCTTCCAGCCAAGTGTTTAAAATAGATGAGCGGTTACAATATTTTGTCATATGTAATGTCCCCTACTACTGGTTCTTTAGAGAATGAATATCCCTGCGTGTGAAAGGGCTCTCCCTCCCTGTGGATTATTATGGATGAGGGGGTACTGTATGGTTGTCATAACTCTGCTTTATCTACAGCCAACAGTCAGACAGCGCCACTGAGGGGGAGTTCACAGTTCGTAATTGATCATCCTTCCTTTACACATCTCCTTCGCTCTTCTCAGGATGAGAGGATGAGGAGTGTGAGGACGAGGAATGATAACGGGCGCTCACGGCTTCGTTTTTTTTCTGTCTTTCCCTAAGTTTGGAGAATAATACCACTGCTGACCTCAGTTCTTCTGAGTGTCTTTACCAGTTTAGATTTTGCTGCCTTGCTTCCAGTGCTGATCTTCCCTGACGTCGCTGGCACTCTTTATTTTCCTCTTAAGCATTTCTGCATCCTTGCCTCTCAAGGGAACAAATGTATCCTAATGAGATGAGATGAGATCAGACTTTTCTGTCACTTTGGCTTTTGACATAATATCAGGTGAGCCATGTGACTGAGATTATGGGGATGTCCTAGCCCTGGTAGTTATTTATAGTGTAAGAATGTTCTACAGACCTTTAGTTAACGAAACCTAAACAAAAAAATATTGTTGTGATCATTGTAAACAAATTGTTTGTGAAGGTTCTCAGTCATCCAGGTCGTAGTATATCCTGACTTTAAAAAAAAACAACTGAAATGGAAAAGTTTCTTGAAGACGTTTCATCACTCATCCGAGTAGCTTCTTCAGTTCTAAGGAGTTGAGGTTTAAATAGGAGCATCTGTGGCTGTAGCCCATCAGAAACTTGCTTGACTAATATCTGCTAACCGCTAGACACTGTCCTGCCGGGAAATGAATGGTGGTAATGAATGGTGCTCCATCGACCCATTCTCTCTCAGAGGCTCCAGTCCCAAGGTGTGAATTGGGGTTAAACTTCTTCGAGACAGAAGTTGAGACTGTATTGTAAATTGATGGCAGATTGTTATCTCAGTCCACCTCCTCTGTTCAGAGAAGGTTTTCCCAATTTGACTTAGATGGATTCCTTTACTCCTCTTTCAAATCATCTGTCTTCTCTGGTTAAAATTTGGACAAACAAATCGATTGAAAAGATGCATGCTGGCTTACTTTGGACGGCATACTGAACACATTGAGTTACAGAATAACATTCAAGAGGACGACAACCAATAAACCTGCGCACAGCTTGCCCAGTATGACTGTAGTCTAAAGGCTCATTTAAGGTACTGCGATGCCAATGCTAATGCCGATGCAAGCCATTTTTACTTGTGTGCTCGTCAGTCTGGCTCGCTCTGTAAAAACGCCACCCAAACGCTAGGCACCGCTGTGTCTTTTTTGCCGGTTGGGTTCACTTTAGTTTCTACTTCCTGCTTCAATTTCAACAATAGTGACTGAAATTTTCCAAAGACGACCAGTGTTTGTATCGCTGATACTCCTCAGTTTACCATTCCTCTATGTTACCCATCTTTATTGATCCAAAACAATCCATTTGCAAATTGCATAGATGGAAAAGCAGCCAGAAATACTAAAGCGGAAATACGTTACTACTGTGACATTGCTGGGGAGGTGCATGTCAGGCTACATCATTACGGTCTGCATGTGCCGTCAAATAGACACAGAAGCCAAAACCGTCTGTGAGGCTGCTCTTGTAGCTGCATGAGTACCCTCAAGTCTCTGAATATTTTGCGTCTTTTTCAAGGAAAGTGTGACGCCTCTCATGTGTACTTTTCCTTGAATGCTTTAGGGATCTGAATCTGGAAGCTTTTGCTCACAGTTTTCTCCTTTGTTAACTTGTCTTTAACGCGTGTTTGCACTCGTCATCTCAGTCACCTTTGGCCACATGTGCAACTCACACCGAGTGCTTTCTGATTGTCCCTCAAGGATGGTGCGTCCTCATGCAAACACTCGGAGCATTGGCAGGTAGCCACTAACGTGCCCATTAAGATACTACGCATGTGGCACACGCACTCACACACAAAAAAAGCTTCGGGCCTGTTTTTGTAAAGAAAGTACATCAAGTTAAGTGTTTCAGTAGTTTTTCTGTTGTGGCACGGCTTGCCTAATACCTGTCGCACCATGTGGAGACAGAGGAAGAGGCCAACTCAAACGATGATGGCACTTGGATTTGTTTTGATTTGTTTTCCAAAACCTTGAACTGGTAAATGGGTTCACTGCTCACATGGAGATGGAGTTAACACAAGGGGGAGGAGTAGGAGGAGCAGAAATAGTCAAAGGATGAATACAAACAGCTTTTCCCCCCCTTCGTCTATAGATAAGAAGAGAAAAGAAAGGATTTGGAGTCTCTGTGGGAGGAGCAGGGAGTTGGGAGAGGTTGAGGGGAGAGCGAGCAAACGGGACGACGTACGGGGCTCAGGGAAACAAGTGCCAAGAAGAATTGAGGATGAGGGCTGTGTTTTTGCGTTCGACTCTCATCTTCAAATAAAACGCTAAGGATGAGGATTTGCCGCTCTCTGGGAACGGAGGGAAGGAGATAGAGGTGATGGGCTGATATTGATGGGGATGCCTCCGAACCAGAAGCTTATAGAGTAAACAACTCGCGGTTCCCTTTGGAGAGGAGCTGCAAATTGTTCATGAGGTTACAGCTAGCCTGAACTTTAAAAAACAGTTGGGTTGGGCCGACTCAACTGTTCAAAGGACGCAGTAAATGTTCAGCTTGAAGATTAAATTGCATAAGTAAGAATTAATAAAGAATAACGCTCCTTTCTTTCAGTTATTAATTAGGATTAAATAAGTGAATAGGCCATTGGAAACTATAGTAATATGTCAGTGTGGGATTGTAAATTATCAGTAGTAATTATTTCATGCCTGTTTAGAATGTCAAATGAAATCATCCTTTTGTAAATCAAATTACAAGAACACAAACTCGTCATTTTGTAAGAGATGACATTTACCGCACGTGTGAAGTGGTGCTTGTAGTAAAGAGTGACTCAATAATATGAAGTGAATATCAACTCTGCAGCGGTGCCTCCTCCTCTCTAGGAGTCCGGTTTGGCGGCGGCCTGTGCACGTGAACGTGTCAGCTTGCGTGTCCGCATCACACTCATTCTGTCTAGCTGTTAAAAGGCGAACAACTTTTGGAGCAGTGAAAGTCATACTGGGTGATGTCTGTTTAATTTGACTCCAGGGAGATACAGACAAAGAGGCAAACAGAACATGACAAAAGAAGATGGGCAAATGCCTGTTTAGAGGGCAAACCCCCTGTTCGTCCACATAGGCTTTGTGTGCCTGTGCATTGGTGCATCTATATTTGTTTGAGTTTGATCCTTTGAGTGCAGCACTCTGGGTAATTTTGTGCCTGCTGATCTTTCTTTGCGTGCCCTTGACTGCCCGCTGTGAATCTTAATTCTCTTTTGGCCCACAGATCTGCCTTTTTAGCGATTTTCAGTGTTTTCTCTCCGTCCTGCATCATTTTTTTTTTCTTTGTTGGCTTTGTGATTTAGCCCTCCTCAGGGTTTTATGTAGGCAAGCCAGTGAATGGATTCCTCACTTGGACTGTTACGAAAGTAGATATTTCAGGGCGCAGGGTGTTCACACAAGGTTACGAACGTAACTTAAATCGTTTCATTTCCTCCTCAGGGCGCAAATATCACATTTTTAAAAGTTTTTAAACTTTGAGAAATCATTTAAATCAAACGTAGTCCCAGAGCTCCTGGTTCATTTGCTGTATTTCATGAAAATCAAATACGATTCGACAGCAGAGGAAAAATAAAGTAGGTGCCTGGACGTTAAAATGTACAGTCTATGTGCTTCATTTACAGCAGCAGTTGGATTTCAGACGCAAATGAATATTTGTGCAAATAGAACTCAGGCCATATATCAGCCTAATTACTACAGATGACAGCAGCTATACCAATAAAGCATGTATAATACTACGTCTAATCACCATTGATCACATCCCATGAGGACTCACAGGTCTTAATGAATGTTAATTACATTTAATTAAAATCCATTGAGATTAGTCAATGAGGTGTGGCACCTATAATATCACTGCTCACTAACATGAAGTGTGTGTGATGACTTGTTTATGCGTGTGCATAGTCTGCAGGCAGAGTCCTATCCATCCTGTCGAGCGGGCTGTCATGTGCAAATGGAAGGGAATCAAAGGGGTTTTGCATGATCAGAAGACAAAAAAAAAAAACAATCTTGTGAGGACACATCCGCGCAGGTTTATCCCCACGCAAGACACACCCAAGCCCACACTAGCAGAGACAATCACTGCACACGTATACAAAGATAGCAAAGGCTGTCTCGGCCGGTGGCAGCGCTACCTCCACCAGGGACGATAAACGTCAGGTCTCATCTCGTCACCATATGACCCTCTGCGCAGAGGATGGATGGAGATCCATGGATGGAGAGCGGCAGGGAGAGATTGTGTCCTAGGGCTAAAATTAGCAATGATTCCTCCCCCAAGGTTTTGCAAGGACATACAGAGAGCGTGCAAACACGAGTGCACACAACGAGCATATGCACGCACACACACACCCGCCCGCACACACATGCACATGGCGTCCTTTCATCTGCTGATGTGTACCTTTCATTTCTAATAAATATGTTTGCATATGATGGACGATTTTCACACTGCTCCGTGTGGTGATAGCGGGAAACATACTGCATATAAAACAAGGCCTGAACAGTCTTTTATATTTTTCATTTTGGGCTTTTATAAAGTATAATCTAACCATATTTTTTGTTGTTTTGTTGGGGTGGTTGGTTCCGTTCTTTCTACCTTTTTTGGTTTTTGCATAGTGCTTCTTGTGCAATAATAAATTGTCTCGCTCACTGCTATTTGTTCTCTTTCACCACTTATTCCCTTCATCCTCCCTCCCCTCTTCACACCCTCTCAGGAGATCTCCGACTATGACTTGCAGGAGTTGGTCATGAAGTCGATTGGCCGGCTGACGTTGGTGCGGCAGATGTTCCCCATGCCCCAGAACACAACCCAGCGCTGTGTTAAACACAACCACAGGATCAACACTTCCCTCTGTGACCCCAAGAACCCCAGATCACAGCAGCTAGAGGTGAGTTTTGTTTTGTCCAGAGAGCAGGCAGGTCATTTCCAGATCTAGTGGATACTGATTGATCTTATGTCGAAAACAAGTGCTTCTGTAGTTGACTGTCTGTAGGTTGATCATATAACTTACTGCCAGTTTTAGTTTGAAAAATACTGTAAATGTGTCAAAGCTATAAAACTGCTCACTTGTTAACAGAAAAAGCCCTTATCAATGACATCAGCATTGGCCAAATAACCAGAGCTGCCGTTAAAAGAGTTGAGTTGTGGAAAGTCTTTGACATTCTGTCACCTTGCACTTTAATTAACTGGAGGGGACACTGAGAAAACAAGAACATGAGCTAAAGTGCAAATCAAGTCATCGTGAAATAAGGTTTAGTCCTTTTTTCTCTTCGAAGCGGACATGGATGTCCGCTGGGAATACGGCAAATCAATGGCTATCTGCATTGCTGGTTAACTCGCTGGCCTCCAATGACAAAGAGCTTCACAGCACAGTGCCAGTATAAGTGTCTTGGCACACATTGAGTCATTGATTTTGTTATTAAAATTTTTAAAAACCTTATTAAAGGTTAAAGTTATTAAAATTTCTGATTTACAAAATTATTCAGCCTCCCCGATGCGGGTCTCCTGATTGTGGTTGATCACATCTTGTTTGCTTCAGTTATCTGGACTTGACTGGAGTCCACATGTGACAAACGGAGCAAGTTGGACAAAAAGTCAAGGATTTATTTATTTAGTTCCCACTATTAAGGCTGCGTGTCAGGGAAAAAGCCAAACAAGGAGTCCAAGGAACTCTCTGCAGACCTTCACAATAAAACTGTAGAGGTATAGATCAAGGGTATGAAACCATTTCTCACTTCTTCAAAGGTGTGAAGCATGATGGTCGCCGCCACACCATGTGGGGGGGGGGGTTATCAGTAGTTTGGGACAAGGAGACTGGTCATAACTTAAGGGATAATTGATGCAGCCAAATATATAGAGGTTATCGAAGAAAACCGTGCTCCTGACTGCATCCAAATAAAGACAAGGCCAATAATTCACAGATCAGAGAACTGATCAGTGAACCAAAGCATGCAGCCGAGAAAATGCTGCAGTGGCTACGGGACAAGTCCCTAACTGCCCCTGAGTGGCCCCGCTAAAGCCCTAATTTCGAACCCGTGGAGCGTCCCCGGAGGGACCTGAAGATGGCAGTTCACAGGAGCTTCCCATCCAATCTGACGGGGCTTGAGAGGATCTGTCTGGAAGAATAGGATAAACTGTCCAAATCCACGTGTGCAAAGCCTTTAGAGGTTTACCCCAAAAAAGACTCACAGCTCTAATGGCTGCAAAAGAGGCCGGCTTCTATGAAGAACTGAATTAAGGGTCTGGCTAGTTTTGTAAGTTGACATTTCCTCTGTAAGGCTCCGTCAGATACATTTGCCACATGCAATATTGTAAAATTCCCTCTGCAGGTTATTTAAACACTGCTCTGTCCGTTTAAAAAAATGTCCCAAACTACAAACTACTGTTCTGACTCTTGTTTTTCAGTAAAAAGGCCCCTAGTATTTTAGTTTGACATTTCAGCATGCCTCCCAACCTAAAAGCTTTCCGTCATATCGGGCCCCTGCTTGTGTCTGTGAGGCTTTTAGTCTGGGACATTGGGAAGCACAGTGACTTTTTATTTATTTATTTATTTTTTTTTACTTCTGCTTTTCCATTTTCTTTACTTAGTATGTTTTCTTAGAAAAAAAAAAAGACAGAAAAAAAGAAGGTCCCCCAGGGTGGCAATATGTATGCAATTATTGTCTTCTATTGTGTCTACGCGAATCATCAAGTTGCCATCAAATGCAGCCGGGGAAAGGGGAACACAGTTTTATTTATGTGTCAAGATATAAATATGAAATTGAATTAATGTGCTGTTGATTTATGTGGATGCACAGGACCCTGGAGGAACACATTTGATGAAATACATTGAAAACAGAAATGCGGCGCTGGCGTTTAGGTGGCTATCTCGTTCTCCCGCTCTAATTCAGTTCCACTCGTGGCTTCCAACCACGGTAATCTGTGAACAGACGCGAGACAGAATGCAGAAGCAGACCCAGTGCATTTGATGTTTTTTGTTTCTTGAATGAAAAAAAAAAAAAAAGCATAAAAGGTAGAGCTACAGCCCTGAATAATGTACGAATAATGTACGTAAATTAACTTGCCTCACGTGTCCTAATAGCAATCAAGTGCTTCTCATGTGTAAAAATCTATTATAAAGATTGAAGCCCTTACAACGTACTCATTATTTGCTGGGTAGAAGCCACTCCATGTGTTCACGTGATCGCCTGTTTATGTGCCGTGTGTGAACGTGAGTGCAGCTCATTTAAGTCGAGGGAGACGTGTTTTGTGTATCACAGCTGAAACACAGTGCACGCATGTAAATTTTAATGACCCATGTGTACGAGTGCGTGGGCGGGTGAGTTGCGAAATTTGCGAAATTTGAGAAAGTGGAAATGAAGGATACAAAAAAAGGCAGCGAGAGAGAGAGAAAGAGATATTGAGGAAGCAGATCAGCTCAGTGGTCAGAGAGTGGCCCAGAAGCCCAATTTCACACTGCACTGAAGCACATCAACTCGGGCTGACCACACAAGCACACACACACACACTCGCATGTAATGCTCGCTTGGAGTGCCGAACCCAAGCTCCCCACAGAGCAGTAGATTTTCACTTTAATTTTCAAAGGCACCACAATGGAGAGACAGAAAGATAGAGACAAAGGCGGCGGGTGAGAGACAAAACTGCGAAAGCGAGAGATACTGGGAAAGAAAGCAAAAAAGTTAGATCTGAGATAAAGTTGACACTTCCTTTTGTCCTCACTGTCGCAACTTGATAAGTAACACGAAGCTTTGTCATCTTTTCATCCCTCACGTCGGTTTAGGAAATGAAAATCCTTTGCCAGGTTCCGACATGGTTCCTTCCCTTATATCTTAAAGTAACGTTCTGCAGGTTGAGTGATAGAATGAACAAGCAATACACTACACGTACCGTCTCATCGCCAACAATGTGATGCTTGCACATATCTTTTGCCCACCACCGTGCCAGTGTTGCACAGCTTCAAACTTATGCTCTTCCTCTGTAATTTTATTCATTTAATTTTCTGGACTTAAGTTTATTTCCTTCATTTTGCTTTATTTGTTTTTTAATTATTTTAGTGGAAATGTATTTTGGTTGCGTGGTTACTGTAAGGCGATATTTCTTTGTCGGATGGCACAGTGGTGAGGTGGTTAGCACTGATGCCTCACAGCAAGAAGGTCCTGGGTTTGAATCCATGGGCCAACTGGAGCATTTCTGTGTGGAGTTTGCATGTTCTCCCTGTGTCTGTGTGGGTTCTCTCCAGGTACCCCAGCTTCCTCCCACCATCCAAAGACATGCTCATTAGGTTCATTGGTGATTCTAAGTTGGCTGTAGGTGTGAGTGTGAATGGTTGTCTGTCTCTCTGTGTTAGCCCTGTGATATACTGGCAACCTGTCCAGGGGTTAGCCTCCAGCAGACCCCGCCACCCTTAACTGAAATAAGCGGTTACAGAAGATGAATGAATGAATATTTCTCTGTCTTTGTTTCTGCCCCAGAAACTGTAATAAAGTGCAAATAAGTGAAATGCAATCGTGTTGATTCTTACAAGTTAATGTAAGTTGCCTGAATAACATTTAAGCAAATGACCAGTGCACAAAATAAATATCTAATTCAGACACAGTAAGGTAACAGAAGCACATAGACCTGGATGAATGGAGTAATCTGTACACTACAGTGAACATGTGTGCGTATCTGGATGAATTACGTAATAAATCAGAGTTTGAGCTGAACTGTAATGAAGCATCTATAAAAGTTCGTCACCACATCAAAGATTCAGACTTTAAAAACAGGTCATGCATGGAGAAATATTTTTTGAAGTACATGTATGTGTGTGTGCCTTACTGTCCATACCTACCTCCATTTATGTATGAAAGCGATTGCATGTTAATTTGAGTGGATACACATCGCCTGCGTGCGCGTTTGTACGTGTGTGCGCATAGAATTGTGGGTGTTGTAGTTCATTAATTTGCTCTATTGTCATTAACACGGAGACAGGGAGCTTAGATCGCACAGTGATCGATGACAGAGTGAAGGAACTCCTCTCCTTCTCTCTCTCCTCTCATCCCTCTCTGACTTATTTCGCGTTGCCAACGACCTGTCGAGACAATTTACCGAATGTCTTCCTCAGAGCTTGGTATTTGCTTATATGTTTCTACGTTTTTGTATCCAGAGAAATGTTTAAGCTGAAATTTCCAATGTAATGCAGTTCAGAGAGCAGAAAAGATACCGAGTGCTGTTTATTTATGTAAAGGGAATAATAGAGAAGGAGCTGCAAAGATTTATTTTCTCTTTTGATCAAGACGTCCAATGGATTTGTGTGCAAGTAAAGTGTTTAATGGTATTTCAGCACAATCATGTCTGGCCTATATTAGTCCGTCTTATCTAACTTAAAATCAACAACACCAACTAGAAATACTGCAGCTGTTACCCAAACAGAAACACGAAACACATGAAGTCTGTCATAACAGTTCATAGTCTGTTAGTCTCTTGCATATCACGTTGTCTTTTCTTCACCTTCCTTTTTTTCTTTGTAGATCACCAACCGCTACATCTATGATACCGTGCTGCTGCTGGCCAACACCTTCCACAGAAAGTTGGAGGACAGGAAGTGGCACAGCATGGCGAGTCTGAGCTGCATCAGGAAGAACTCCAAACCGTGGCAGGGCGGCAAGAGCATGCTGGATACCGTCAAAAAGGTAGAGGGAGAAAAAAAATAGAAGGAGTTCAGCAAAGTGTGCGAGCATAGAGCGTATTTGGCCACTCTGGCGCATCCACCTGAGCGCACACACAAACACACACACACACCCTCACATGCAAGCACTGAAGCAAACAGATGGCATTTCCAAAAAGCGGGCTCCCAGGTAGAAATTACAGGTATAGGAGGATATAAAAAATAAAATAAGAAAAAAAACAGCGACCAAACAAACAAAAATCAGAAAATAATAGAAGAGCTTGTATCAAGCAGGATAGCCTGAACAAAGGTAAGATTATGCACATTCAGATTAACTGTGTTTTGCTTTAAAAGCAGACACGATCATGTAGCAGCAGGGGAGCGGAAACAAAAAGCTGTAGTCAAGACGGGCAGTTTCCTGCAGCTTCCACTCTGTGCAGGAGGTCGTAGAAACACTCACATCCAGTTACAACGTACTTTTTATTATTTTTTAAATGTTGTGACA
The DNA here is from genome assembly GCA_005024645.1 of Planiliza haematocheilus. NCBI lineage: Eukaryota > Metazoa > Chordata > Actinopteri > Mugiliformes > Mugilidae > Planiliza > Planiliza haematocheilus. Next base: position 2,076,236 of record SRSE01001388.1, on the reverse strand, counting down.
AGTCAATGTTCTGTTGGGAAACATTTGGGCCTGGCATTCGTGCTGTTACTTAGACATGTAGCACCCACCTAGACCAGACCAGGTACCCCCACCCCATAGAAATGACACAGGGCCAGCCATCCCCAGCAGGGTGCAGCCTGACACAGGCACACACATAAAAACGCTTTAGGAACAACTCAAAATTCACTAGATCCCAAACTGATCAAGTATGTGTGGAATGCACTGGAACAAGCCTGATCCACAGAGGACCCTCCTCTCAACCCATAGGACCCAAAGGTCCCCACTAACATCATTCTGTTGCCCTCAGAAGGCCCATGTCCATTCTCTGATGAGTCACAACTGTTTTGGAGGCACAAGGCAGACCGAGACAATGTTAGGACATAGTGGTCATAATGTTATGCCAGATCGGAATATGCATTTGGAACTTCATATAATTATTATTATTTGTTTTTTTTACTGCTTGATAAACCCCACTTCTGACCACACACCAGTTGTTCTGTTAACAGAATAGCTTTTTTTTATATATATTGCACAGAGGAAAAAGAAAAGATGAAAGGCTTCCATAAAATGTCACAGTGTTGAGCCAACATCTAAATCAGTCAGCTGTGAGTGCAGGTGAGAGGGGAAGTTGTGTGACAAGTCAAAATGTCAAAAAAAAAGTCTATTACATTTCCAGGAAGCCACCATTACTTGGACCTGTTGTGACAACTTGTTTTCTATCTTGCAGGGGACGCTGGATGTTGGCTAGATGTCAGGTTGGCTCTGTGTGAAGCTGACAGTCTTGTCTGATACGTGTTAGCATGGCGTAGGGGAGAGTTGGGAGGCCAGAGCAGTGGAAATGGAATGAGATGATCAGAAATGGTGACTCGAAACCGTTTTAGTGTATTATATTAAACGTCAGCAGTCTCCATGGTTTGCATATTGGGTTCCTCGCCGTGGTTTTAAACAAAATGTAGTCAGACCAGGGCACCGGTGAACCAGCACACACTTAGATCTGCTGCAGAAGTGTGTGATAATGAATCTCTTTAAAAGAAATAGTATGAGAACAAAGCACTGAGAATGAAATCCCTCCAAAACTTTGATTTATATTTGGAACGTTAATGTCTCAGTGACCACCAGTCTCCTGCTTCACTCTGCTCAGTCTGTGCACGTCAGTTTGAAAAAAAAAAAAACCCTCATGAATAGTTTAAAAAAAAAAAAGTGAATAAAATTATTTTCATAATGTCTGCCAAAAATGACTCGCACCAGAAAACATATCTGTGCGTTCAGAGCCGAGGCTTGATTACCACAGCTGAAAGCCCATTTTCTAACCCGACTACAGAGTGCAAGCACTATTTCAGATTCCATCCTATTTGTAGATGCGTCTGGTGTATCTTTTAGCGGTGCGGAAAAAACACATTTCTTGCACTTTTCATTTAGGGAGCGCGTATTTGCATTTCAAGACACTGTCCTTATTACATAGAATTTTTGGAGACCGGGCGCTATTGCTGTTGCCTGTAGTTGAAACAGTGATGTGCAGTCACTGCTAAATTCATTCATTCCATACCGTCACATGGTGTAACTGAAATCCCCTCCAGGGGTTGAAGAGCAACGTTGAGGAGGCTCTAAATAAGTCTGCCGCTTCCGTGTTGTTCTTATAAATCTTTCTTCATTACTTCCTCTGAAACTTTCCAGGTTGAGCTCAGTCGACTTTTCGACCCAGGTGATCATGCATTCAAAGAGTTACATACCTTTAAAAAGGCACGCAACTTTTCCGCCGTTCCTGCACACTTGACTTTTGCCTGATAGACGATTTCCATACCACAGCTGTGATTTTTAGGAATCTCTACATTTCACCTTGACTTCAGCCTGGCGCTTGGCAACGCTTTCATCACTGTTAAATCCAATTGGATCAATGCCCTGTGTTTTGATATCAATAAAAAACTACTCCCGGGATGGCAGTTTGACTGAATGATGAAGCCAAGTGAAATGCTAATTCAGGATTAGTGTCAGACAATAATAAATGCGGTGCAGTGGCTTTCATATCTATCTCCGCATTTCACCTTGAGATCAGGCCGGGGTTTGGCAACACTTTCATCAGCCAGCCGCGGCTGTTAAACCAGCCCTGATGACTGTCTCAATGGAGCCGTGTTAAAGAGCCCTAAGCAGTAATAGAGTTGAGTTCAACAGCCTGGCATGGGTTCCATTTTACAGTGTGACAGCAGTGTTCTTTACTTACTGTGCATGCCCGTGTGTTTAATCAGTGTTTTGGTATGTGGGGCCATTATGGTAATGATAAATACTAATTTGCAGCTGTTGATGAGGAGCTCTATTGATGTTGTTATTTGGGGTTTATTGGCAAATTCAGAGAGGGGAATAAAATGCAGCAGGTGAAAATTCTGTGACACTGATCCCCAAAGGCTGAAGTGTTTGTGCTGCGTGCAGACACCTAATCACCGCTTTCTATGTACACACCAATCAGGCATAACATTATGACCACCTGGGTCTTCTGAGGTTGTCCTGTGTTGTCTGGCAACAGAATGTTGTTTGTGGTCCAGGCTTGTTCCACAGATACTTGATTAGTTTGCTTTGGGATCCGCTGAATTTGGAGAACAGGTCAACGCTTTGTGCTGTTTTTCGTGTTTTTTTGAGTTAAACCGTTTTTGTGTGTCTCCCTGTGTCAGGCTGCATCCTGCTGGGGATGGCTGCTGGCATCAAGGAGTGTCATTGCTATGGGTTGGGGCTGTCTGGTCTAGGTGGGGGGTACATGTCTAAGTAGCGTCCACGCCAATGAATGCCAGGTCCAAACGTTTCCCAGAAGAATGATGTATCGTCACAACATACATAAAGACATTAATCTTGACATTTTACCTTGTATTGGACATTAACCTTAGTCTTCAAGCTTAACGCCAACTTATTTTACCTTAATCATCGTGCCATGTGAGAACAAATGGGCAAAATGCTGAAGGCACTACAATAAATAAATATAATCATTTGCGAACAGACGTCTGCGTGAATCCAGACACTCAAATACATGATTCATATTAATATATATAGTAACTCTCCTTCCCTGAAGCCGCCGCTGTGTCACTTTCATAGGTCATACTACCAGGAGGCACGGCAAATTTATATATAGACGTAAATATTTTATATCCTTGAATGGCGAGCAGATGAATCACGTCGCGGCTTCACTGTGAGCAGTTTCCTATCTGGTCGTAAGTGGGGATAAAAGAAAAGAAATGTAACTTACTGTCCACATTTTACAGGGAGAACTGTTGATGAGGTTTATTATACGGTAGCCGAAAACACGTCGCGCCGCTGATGAGAGCTGACATGATTATGGTGCTGAAGTTTGTGACGACAATTATCTATGATTACTGCAGTTCAGTGATAAATTATTGTAAATGACAATACAAACCACCAGTGATATAATTTCCTGTTGTCTTTGCAGTTCGGCGTGAGCGGCCTCACCAGTTTCTTGGAGTTCACTGACAACGGCTCCAACCCCAATATCTTCTTTGAAATCCTGGGAACAAATTATGGAGAAGACAGGGGACGAGGAGTCAGTAAGGTGAGTGGTTAAAATGCAATCCCGTGTGCGGTGCTCTGGGGATCATTTCTGCTCAAATACATTGAGTGGATTTGCATAAGTCCTGGATTTACCGGGGAATTTCACTGCACCTGCTATCTACATGATTTCATCTAATATTTATCCAGGCATTTATTCCCTTGTGCCTGTCACCCCTGTATGACACATACAGCCCTGCTTATTCTCTGTGTTTACATCTGGATTCTTCAATATCGTGCTCTTTTTTTTTCTTTTTTTTCCAACAATCCTAGTAGAACCAACGAAAAAGACGCAGTGAATGATTTATATTCTTTGTTTTCCTTTGACCGGCTTCTTGGATACGGCATCGGCCCAGCAACTCACCGCCCATTCAATTCAGCCAGGTGTTAATTGGATTAATTAGAAGCATTTTCAAGTGGTATTTGGTAACAATAGATGCATAATTCATTTTAACAGGACTCATGAATGACACCCCTTATTCACACACATACATATTCATAATTTGCTAATCAAGAGTGTGTGTGCGAGCTCTTTTTGTAAAAAATATGGCATATGTGCAGCCTTAGAGCAAGTTATGTAATATTATAAATATACAGTAGTATCAGCGGTTGGTTCGTCACAGGGAGGTGTTGTAGAGTCACATGGAGTGAGGGACAAACGACCTCCCTTTGCCTGACTATGGTGTAGAGGGTGGTGGACATTTTTGTTAATGCTACGGGTTTTGTCGAAGGTCCTTGCCTCTGCCACTGATGTCGGGGACTCCAGCTCTGCCCCTACCACAGAGGCTACCTTCTGTATCAGCTCCCCTAGCTGCTAGGTGCCCTTCTTCTTAGTGCTTCCTCTCCAGCACACCACAGCGTAGAAGAGGGCGCTGGCAACGATAGTCTGGTAGAACATGTCCAGCAGCTTCTGGAAGATGTTAAACGACCTTAGCCTCATGAGGAAATGGAGGCGTCTCTGATACTGAGTCTATGTTAGCTAGTTTGTGATCCAGCAGTAGACAAATGTAGCTGTAGACCTCTACACACTCCCTGTTGATGATTGTTACGGGCTCCAGGTTGGGCTTAAACCTCTGGAAATCTTTTACCTTCTCCTTGGTTTTAGCTGTACAGATCAGAAAGCGGTTCACTCCGCAACATGAGACGAAGTTGTTTACCATATTCTAGCACTCCTGCTCTTGTCTATCCCCGATACACCCCACAACTGCAGAATCATCAACCTCTGCATATGACGTGACTATGTGTTGTATTTGAAGTCCGAGGTGCACAGGGTGAATAGGACCAGGGAGAGCACAGTCCCCTGTGGTGCTCCAGTGCTACTAACGATAGTTCTGGATGTGCAGTTCCCCAACTTGACATACTGAGATCTCCAAGTGAGATACCTAATGTACTCATGTAGAAATAAAGACCTTTGTCATATGAATACTCCATTTTAGTGAATTGTTGGTGTGAAAATAGTTGACAGTGATTCATGAGTCTCATCTTTGCAACTCATAATCCCTTATAAATTGTCACTGGACATTGCAAATTGTGCACAGACGCATTTGTGTACCGCACCCTTACTCAAATAGAAACACACACACCAAATAAGACCCCCTCAAACACACATACACAGCGTGTCCTGCACGCGTCCTCCTTACCAGAGGGATCGTCAGATAACAGTGAGCTGTGATGACGGATAATGTGGTGAGACACTAACATAACGCAGCATGCCATCACAGGCAAAATGAATCTTTAAAGCGCACTATAATCACATAAAGGCTCCATTCCCTAATCAGAAAGCATAATTACTTCTGAGGGAATTAAAGCACTTGCTATATAGTATTGCTGCAGCAGTCTCCCTTAATGCCCTGAACATTTGTTGATCTGTCTCTGAGATTCAATTAAATTCCTACATGTCATATAATGACTAAAGAGAGGCTAATACTCCTGTCAGTCTGTTTAGTAACATTATTCTCAAAGCTGTCCTCTCAAATGGATTTCCTGGTGAGCATCTAACCTATAATAGTAAGTAGCACTGTCATTACGTGCGCAGATCTGGAAACTTACTAACATATCAAGTTGTTATATATCATAGAAACCAGTTTGCAATCACAGTAAGTTGCACTAAGCAGTCACCATCATCAGTAACTTGACAACACGGTTGAACTCTGCAGTGGTGGTGGTGGAGCCATCATATGAAAGGGTGTAAAAGGCTTTCCATTCATTTTTACACACTACAGACAAAATTCACAGACTGTGAGATCAACCGGGGTTCATCATTTAGCTTATTTACCGCTGGAAATCGTCTCGGAAATATCTCATAATTGATCCGTTCTGTCTGGCGCTGCGTCATTTCAAACATTAGCGTGCGTTTAGCATCCGCTGTGGTCGCGTGCCGGAAGGCTTACACGCTCAGTGTTTTAATCCTTAGCTTTCGTTATAGCTGCCGTCGTTCAATTATTTAGCTTTTTAGCTCTGTGGTACTTTTATGTTCTACCAGCCGCGGACACTGAGGTTTCACCTGACGTTGACCTTTTCTAGAAAAAAAAAAGAAAATTGAATAAATTAGATTCTCTATCTGCCTCTCTGCTCAACACATCCCGGGGCCGTGCACATTAACTTCCATACCATATGAAGTCAGATGTATTTTTCTTGTACCTGAGAAGCATTCTCCATTAAAAAAACAAATCTAAAGTATATACAACACATACTATACTGTAACCACTGGGATCTCGAGTATAAAGTGAGAGTCTGTCAGCCTGACAAAGCCATTAATAGTAAATGCATACACCCATAATTATGGTACGATATTCTATGTAGAATACCACTTAACCCGAGCTTTCCTTCCTGTCCTTCATCTCTGGTCCGCCTCTTATTTGAGCCCTCTTATCTCTGCTGAGAGTCTCATTAAACATAGACACACAGTGAAGTTTCTCTTTTCTTTTTTTCCTTGTTTTCCTAACTTACCTTAATTTATTCTCCTGACTGAGCGACTGACTCTCCCCTCCCCTCGCCGCATTTTCTTTGCCCTCTCGCTGGCCTGCCTGTCATTTCATGAATCTTCCACCTCTTCACAATCTGCATTCGCCTTCCCTTTTTTCGATCCTCAGTTCCTCGCCGTGACATTTATCCCCAGCATACTTCACACATATGCATACAGTTGTCTAGCGATAATGATAATAGCAGACACCTGAGATCGGTCATAATTATTACCGCTACACTGTGGTAGGATTGGCTTTCTGCTCCATTACCTTCGGTGGCTTTACAAGGAGCCTATATCTTGCTCTCTATACATCCACAGGCATGCCCGGGCTCCAGTGATCTCTTACACAGAGGCGACAAGCCTGCTATGTGTAATTGCTTCGTTAGCTATCTGCGATATCTTAAATGGCTTCAGAGAGGGAAAACGGCATCAAATACTTTAGAACAAGTGCAATAAAAAAAAAAAAAGGGTGGTGGCTAACTGAGGAGATAAGACCGGGGGGTAGATAATGTGAAGAAGAGAAAGGTAAAATGAAACAAGCAGAGACAGCTGGAGAGGAGATAGATGACCTAATCCTTATAGATCCCATACAAGAGATAGAAACAGCAGCACAGGTCATAATAGAGTCACAATCATTAGACTCTAACTCTCTCACACATACTGATGCTCCTCTTTCTCTCTCACATCAGCACATATCCTCCATCTTTTGGAAGGGAGACAGAAATATTCCCCCTCTTTACGAGAATCAATGGCCTGCAACCTGCAGCGTTCTTAAATTGAGGTCACCTTCAATTATGATTTCCAGTCTCATCTGACATATGTGGTAAATTATGTTAAGTGACTTCACAGAGTCACGGGACCTGTGAAGCCTCCCCGCGGTCGTGCTATCATGCAAAACATATCTCCTTCCATTACATGTTTTGGACGATTGAAAGGCTTTTTTTTTTTTTTTTTTTTTTTTTTTTTTTTACTCGATGGCCTAATGTGCTCACCAACTCAGATACGCTTAATAGCTACAGTCACCCAGGGATGCTTGCAAGTCCATGTGCGCACACATTTGCATAAATCTTCTGGCATGTTTGAAAATGTTCGCTAACTCTGTTTCACTTACCATGACAATTTATGTCAGTCCGCATAAGTGTCAGCGCCTAACTCGGTACATAACGCAGAGAAGCGCCGGGTTTTCTCTGCTTTTCTATGCTCGTACTCGTGCATGCAGAGATGATTTGCTATCAAACAATTCACATTTTAGCTGTGAGTGCCACACACAGCTAATTATTGTTGACAGAGCTACTTTTGTGAATCTAAGCCCTGGTGACACACAAAGCTCCTGACCAAGAAGATTTATCTTTGATTTAACTTGTCGTAGCGCTACAGAAGTTGATTGTTGTTCCAGGAATCTTTTGGGACTTGTTTTCTCCTTTTTCCGAACTTTGTAATCTCGAGCGTCTCATATTTCTTCATCCTGATATTGCTTTTGCATGGGATTAGTACATCTACATACATCTTCAGCTGTTTGTCCACCATTATTGGTCAGCTATCATCGGTTCAGTCTGTATGTGGAAGTCCCCCAGGGTTTCCGTCTCTTTTGGACATCCTTGGGGACTCTTTGCACAGCCTCTCTTGCCTGGTGTGATAGACCTCGGCCTGTGCAGAACAGCAACAGGGACAGAGCTCATTGGTATATGCTTCACTTGATCGTGACTTGTACAATTGGCTTGAAGTTGGCCTCCGGGGTTGTTTTCCACAGCCCCACTGAATTTTTGATGAAAGCTCTTAGGGTCCCGTTGATGTTGTACAGCTTCAGGCATTCCAAGATCCACATGTGAGGCACTGAGTAGTAGGCTTGGTCCTGGCAGCTCACAAGCTGGTCTGTCCCTTCTAGGGAGCTTACAGGATCAGGACTCTCTGGCCTTTGGTTAGCCATACAGGGTGAGTCCCATCCGGTGGCAGCTGGTTCATTTCTGCTGCCAGACTTTCATGGACTACAGCTAGCTTGTTTAGCCAGGAGGTGTGGGTCATGTCTGGGGAATGGTGCTGTCCAGCTCTTCAAAGTTGAGACCCTTTCGTGCCATAGTTACTGGATCCTGTTCAGGGAGATGGCTGTAGTATTAGAAGACATGTGGATACAAACTGACTTTTCTTGTTCCTGCTCAAAAACTCACACAGACTAATGTCATGCAGCTGGTCTCTCAGGTATTAACTTTATACGGATCAGGAATAACATTAAAACCGCTGACAGGTGAAGTGAATAACTATTCTTGTCACCATCTTGTGACAATACAATGTTCTGCTGTGAAACTTCTGGACCTGACATTCATGTGGATGTTACTTAGACATGTACCACCCACCTATACTAGACCAGGCACCCCCGCCCCATAGCAATGACACTCCTTGATGGTGGCAGCCATCCCCAGCAGGATGCAGCCTGACCCAGACACACACACAAAAATGATCAAGCATCTGTAGGATGATCCACAGAGGCCCCCTCTAACAACACTCTGTTGCCAGACACCAAAGGACACCCTCAGAAGGCCCGTGTCCTGATATCAGCTGTAGAAGTAGAATCTTTCTAATATAGGAGCGCTGTTTATTTGTTTAAATAGAAAAGCTATTGTTGACTTTTCTGTCTTCACAGAACTCAAAGCCAATAGCCTCGCAAGCTGCTTGTGAAGATATAACATTATTCTTGTTTAAATACCATGAGTATAATTGCATGCAGGTTTACCGTGGTAGCATGGTTCCACTTCCTAATTAACAAGGCGTTATCACAGTTCTTTCCGAGGGAGACATGAATGTCTGTGGCCTCATTTAATAGTTTTTGAGATATTTAATTCAACACCACAAAATCTGTGTCATGGTGGCAGCAGAGAAAAAAAAGTTGGGTCCTATTTCATATAGGCTTCACCCTTTAAGGCTATTGCTCGTGGCAGGGGGTTAAGAGTGCGTCTATACACATAGAATCTAGAGTTACATAATTAACGTGATCACCGATACATTACTGTGGCCTCATTATCTCCTAAAAATGCATAGCAGCTCATCTAGTATTTCTTTAGCTCTGTGATCCACTGATAGGATCCAAATTTATGCATACATTAGATACGGTGCAAAAGTAAACAAAGTGTTTGAGCTATGATTTTAGTAAACATGAATACGTCTTCAACTGTGAAATTGAATGCCACTGTTTCAAAATAAGCACAATTAAGTTTTACTCAGGGCTAAAATAATACGACCTAAAGGCCAGATCAAGATTTCTGATAGTATCAAATATGCTACGCCTGCTAACAAGGAAAGGAGCCTAATAGGATGTTTAATGAATTCCGATTTTTCACACACAAAATGTTCTTGTACATCACACTGTCACACATGAACAAAATAGTGAGGATACAGCCCTAAAGGGCAAGTTAGCAAGCTCTATTTTCAGAAGGTTAGTTGAGGGGCAGCACCACTGGAACGGATTGTTACAATTATGTAAAAAAAAAAACGTCCTACAGGGTGAGATAAAATGAGTGATGAGAGAGGAGAGATTCAATGTACTGGATGAGTCACACAGAAAGAAAGGCAGATGGAGAGATGGGCATTATGTGAGTCAGAAAACTGAGACAGATAGAGCAAGTAAAATAAGAGCAAGTCAAATAAATAAATCATAAAACAGACAGAAAGCAAATACGGAAGGAAACATGCAAATACTAAACGGTGGAAAAAACAGTGATAGAAGGAAAAAAATATATCTCCAAGGAGAAAGATCCTTATTTCCCTCCATTTTTCCATCCTATTAGGTAGATTAGCATGAATCTTCATTCAGCATGTGTCGCCCCCCCTCCCTCAGGCCAGGTGGAAGATTACAGAAAGGATGGAAGGATGGAGGGGGCGGGAAGTAGAAGAAGCAGTGAAAACAGTAAAAGATGCAGGGGTGAGGCGACGATAGGAACGGGAAAAGATTCATGAGGGAAGGACAGAGGAGGAGAGGGAGAGGGAGAGGGAGATAGGGAAGAGACGAGAGGACGTCATTGATTTGTCCTGCTTCACAGATTCTTTCCCCTCCACTTCTCTTCTTCCCAGTCATCTCACTTGAGAGCTCTGTGCAAGTGTGTGTGAGTCATGTGTCTATGATCCCTTTGCCTCAAATATTGTTCTTGCATTTTATATAGCACTGAACGGCATGAAGTTGGTATAGAACATAGACTGTATATAAATATGGATGATGCGTTCCCCACCTCCTTGCTTTAGCCAAACTGACGCTAGTTTCCTGGGGATAAGGGCAGTGCTGTCTTGCAAGTTTGGAGCCAAAGAAACGGGACTGCTTCACGGAGCATTTGGAATGGCAGCTGGTCATCATCATGATGTCACATCCTGTTTCTATGGCGTAAAAGAAAATGGAATTTGTCAGAAGAATGGACACTAGAGTATGCACCAATATCATATTATTATTTGATGTATTTCAGTGTTTTAACATGTGAGAGGTAGAGCTTATGACTTATACTGGAACCAGTCACCAGTCTACCTGCTTTGGCTTCACATTTAAGAAACTGTTCTGTCCTCCATCTTAATACTGACGAGGTATAGAAGAACAACTGAGTGAGGACAGTTGTTCTTCTATACAAACATTCAGAGTGATATAGATAGAAATCTAATCAAAAATCAGTCTTTTCCAGGGTTCAATGAAGTTGGTTTCTTGACTCTCACATCAGCATGGTGTATTTAAGATGAAGCCAGGTATTATGTCAGTGGAGACTGCCTTGATTTCTTATATATTTTAAATTGGAAATGCTCAGCTGTATTGGCATCTAAACATATTTCTCTATTTTGACTTAGATGAGCTGATTTCCCCAGTTTTGTCATCGATCAATATTCCTACTTAACCCAAAGAGATTAACTGATACCAATCTCCTAATTTCATTCCCAGTCAGGTGGCAAACGGGCATTTGCCAAAATGTGAAAGTACACCTTTAAGGCTTCAGTTCTCTGTCTTATCTTTTATTCTGCCCTTTTCTGAAGTGTGGACAGAAGCACTAAATAGATAATTTTTTTTTTCAACCTTCCAGATAACGGATTTTACCCTTGTGAACTCATGAATACTTGAGTATTTGCAGGCTTCCTTCGCAGCCTGATTGATGTCAGCGATTTGTTTTTAGCTGGAAGGCCGCGTCAATCACAAGAGAACACACATGCACTGACCGGCACGAGTTATATTCTTGGTGACCACAGCGCAGTGGACACCGGACAGTGATTAAAGCTGACAAACTGCCTCTGGTGTCCTTGGATCAGCCGTAGTGTGGCTTGTGCATATTTGCTACTTGTGTCTGTGTGCATGAGTGAGAGAAAAGAAATTTCAAAAGGGGGTATGGGGAAATAAGAAAAGGAGCTAAGTGAAGCAAACAAATATGAAAATGCTGAGGAGTAGGGCGACAGCATTTTTTAACTATTACCTGCTGTCACGCAAACCCCATTGGGAAATTCATTGTGGTGCCAAACAAAAACATCAGTTGTGTAAACAGTATGGGTGACACCAAACGCTAGCCCGGCAGCCACTCGTCTGCTTCTCTGTTTGTTGAGACAAGCCTTGAGAAGTTTTATTCCCCAGATGCTTCACTGTCAATCCTGTCTCATGTCTCAGCCAAGACAAGTGTGTGCAGTGACATAAGGAAACTGAACATAAGCACATTGAATTTTTCAGAAAATGCCAGTACTGTAATAAATTCTGCTCCATACCTATTGCAGACAGAGATGTCTGAAGAAACCCACTAAATAAAAAGAAAACACACACGCACACACATGCACACACACACACACACACACAGGCGTTCACAAGAAATCAGAAATATAGATCTCAAATGTCGGCCGATATTGCCCCGTTGAGCTCTACATTTGCTGATTCTCATAAAACAGCCATGCGTCTATAATTTTACAGTATGTGTCTTCTGATGCATGTCTTCACCTCTTAGCTCTCTACATCATTCTCAATTTCTCTTGGACAACATTGAACTTGAACCATATGGACACTGATGACATTGAAGCTGGAGGATCACTGCCATATTTCTCAGTGTCTGGGATGTCATGTCGCTGACAAAGATAGAAAGATGGATGGAGAGAGATGTGCGTGCGTGTGTGTGTGGACGGTAGAACAAACGTTCAGACAAAAGTCGGGTTGCTGGCACTGTGTGAGGATAGGAGGGTGGATACAGAGGAGGAGGAGAAAATATAACGAGATGTAGCCCTGTTTGAGCCCTCAAGCTAATGTTTTTAGTCAGTGACATGTATGGATTGATGAGTACAAAGGGAGAGTGATGGATGCACGGAGGGTGAAAAAGAGGAACAGGGAAATGACGTGGGATGTCAGTCCTTGGGTTGATCTTTGTTACGTAGTAGGTGGATGGATTGATGGATGGATAAATGGATTGACAGGAAGAAGGATGTGAAGGAGAGATAAGGGGGTGGCCTAATTGTCTGTGACCTGGTTGTAAACATAGCACAACTAAAGTGGCAGCTAAGAATGACTGAGGAATCAGTGGCAACGAAATAAAAGTGAGAGAGCGCTGGAATCTCACAACAAGGTTGTGTCCTTGTGTTAAATATGGCTTTGAGAATTGGGCCAACTGGCCCAGAGACAGATGAGGAGGAGGACCTCAGCCAATGCTTTGCGTCACAAAAGGAACGTTTAAGGGGCAGATGGATTGGCCAAGGCTTTCAGAGGAAGAAACTGAACTGAGATGTATTAGATGTATGCCCTGCTTGCACAATTATTAGGCAAGTGAGTGTTTTGACCATATTGTCATTTTTATGTATACTTTCTAACTCCAAGCTGAATACATTTATTAAGATACTAGGTGATGTGCATTTGTGTAATGAAGGAGGATGTGGCCTTAGGAGATCAACACGCTGTATCAGGTGGCAGCTTCTTTTCCTCAGGCAAAATGGGCCAGAAAGGAGATCTAACAGACTCTGAAAAGTCAAAAACTATAAAACATATTTCAGGGGGATGCAGCACTCTAGAAATTGCCAGGATATAAGGACATGACCACAGAACCATCAAACGTTTTGTTGTATATAGCCAAAAACGTTGCAAGAAACATGTTGAGAGAAAAATAAGCAAATTAACTAACACCAAAATGGAAAGAATCAAAGGAAACCCATTATCCTCCAGTGCTGTCATATACCAGAACTGCAGCCTACCTGTGTCCAGAAGTACAAGGTGTTCAGTGCTCAGAAACATGGCCACGGTAAGGAAGGCTGAAACACGACCACCACCGAACAAGACACACAAGTGAAAAACGCCTCGACTGGCCCAAGAAATATCTGAAGACAGATTTTTCAAAGGTTTTATGGACTGATAAGATGAGAGTGACTCTTGATGGACCAGATCAATGGGCCCATGGCTGGATCAACAGCACAGAACTCCACTCCGACTCAGATGTCAGCAAAGTGGAGGTGGGGTACTGGTATGGGCTGGAATTATTAAAGATGAGCTTGTCGGACCTTTTCAGGTTGAGGATGGACTCAAACTCCACTCCCAAACTTACTGCCAGTTTGTAGAAAGCGCTTTCTTCACGCAGTGCTACTGAAAAGAGTCTGCATCTTTCAATAAGACCACTATTTTTATGCAGGACAATGCTCCATCTCATGCATCAAAGTACTCCACTGCGTGGCTTGCCAGTAAAGGTCTTAAAGATGAAAGAGTAATGATATGGCCCCCTTCTTCATCTGACCTAAAACCTACTGAGAACTTGACCTGGCCTCCAAACTCATTAGATCCCAAACTGATCAGGTATCTATGGGATACAGAGGCCCCTCCCCTCAACCCATATGACCCATAGGCCCCCCACTAATAACATTATATTGCCAGACACCACAGGACACCCTCAGAAGGCCCATGTCCATTCTCTGATTATTCACAACTGTTTTGGAGGCATAAGGGAGACCTACACAGTATTAGGTCATAATGTTATGCCTGATTGGTGTAATAACAGTGAACAAATGCAGATCATGTATACTTAAACTCAACAGTTACTAAGTCCCTTGTGTTTAAGCATATTCCAGAGTGGAAACTTTCCTTGAATGCTTCCTGTGTTTCCCTTCATTGTTCCTGACCGCTTGAATCAGGGATTTCATGGAACCCAGATTACATTTGTAACTCATCATTTTTTGCCAGAGGCTTCTCCAATTTACCTGGTCCAGTCCCCTATCCATCTCTGGTTGATGCAAAAAGATGTCACTAACAGTGGACCAGTGGAGGGATGTTGCCACAGAAGATTTGCTTACTCAGTTCTGTGTTTACTAGTTTGGTAGTCTGGCAAAGTCTTGAATATGACAGATGTATTTAAAATCGACACACTACACACAAAGGAGATGGACACGTAGACATACGTCATGTAGACAGGAAGGCATATGACCAAAAAACAAAAATCTATATTTACATGACGATGGAAATAGACATCAAATGATACACAAATAATTACACATCCATTTAATTACACAAATTAACTTTCCCTTTGATCGACAACAGACAAGACTGAAAAGAACCAACAAACCACAGCTAGAAATTGAGCTGTGTGAGGAAAAACCTGTGGCTAACTTGGCAGGTGTCTCGGGGGGTGAATCACATTACCTAACATTGCCTTACTTCACCATGAAATCAGCAAATTTCCCTTAAATCTTCCACATTTTCTAAATCCGCGCTGGCTCTGTGACAGATATTACCGCTGGCACCGGCAGAAGCACAGGCTGAAGAGACGATGGAACTGATGAAGGGCCTGTGTGAATTGATGGAACCCATCAGTACATCTGCCTGGCCCAGTTCCTGATTTCAACATCCTGTCCTTAACCACATTACATTACCAGACACATCCCTCCTGTCTGAAGACGAGGACTCTGAACAAACACAGTCATAAATTCACCAGCAAAACTTGTCTCACTGCACAAAACGCCTACTCTCCCACCGTAGCTCTGTCCCTGTGGTCTGTAAAAGATTTTAAGTGGACACAAACACATCTACACAAACGGTGCATTGATGTCAAATAACGTCCACAACTCCCAAAGTGAAAGGTTGATAAGAAACAAAGAGCAGCTGCATGCCTTTAGTTCTTACGTATAATCCCGCCTCCAGAGGCCAATCATGGCCTCTTCACTCTTCCACTAAAATCAGTAAATATTGCCCCAAAGCTATTAAAAACACCAACCAATTATTCCCCTTATAATTACTAAGACCTCATTTCACTGTGAAGTTATTTCATCAAATGTACCCTTACCGTAATAAGATTTCCCCAGGCAGCAGTTAACTCTGAAAGACCAGCTTTACAAAGAAAATCTCAGCAGGGAAACAATATTTTCTTTTACCCACCTAAGGATCCATCAGCTCCTCCCATTTATCTGCTCATCATTAAAGCTGCAGCATGGCCTTTCTCCCAAAGGTCTAAAACTTGATATGCATAGTATATATTGTCTCAAACCACATGTACCTGTCTTGGATGGATTTCTTTGTCTTCTACCTTGACTACGCTGACATAGCATGTGGTCCAAATGAGCCTAGATAGATAAAGGGCTTGAGGTGAACTGACTGCAGACCATGTACTGAACAAAATACTGATATAATGTTATATTGTTGGGTCAACCTCAGACCTGCACTGACAAGGCATACTGTATAAACCAGTTTTCTACATCCCACCTTCCTACTTATCTGTCTGTGTCCAGCTCTAAATATAAATAGATTTAATTAATGTCTCTCCTCCTTTTATTTCTTGATTTATTTTGCTGCCCCCAGGTTTCAATCCCCAACACACACACATACACCCTCACCGCATCCTATCTCAGTCTACCAGAAGGCTGAATACCAAACAATCATATCAAGGGATAATCTGCCAGCGAATCGCCGTATGCACACAGTAGATTTTCTAGATTTAATAAGCATGGGCAACGCAGATTTGCTGTATTTGCGTGGTGTCACTTTGTAAAGTGATTACAGTGGAGGGTGGGTGTCGTCATCGCCTCTCTTCATTCTGCACCACCATCTCTTTGTCTGCCTTGCCTGACTTTGCATTATATCACAGTGTGACTAGTCATGCTATACGCCCGGTCTGTCTCTCTGCGTTTCAAAGCTCCTAGCCTCAGAACATGTCATGTTTGCTATGTCAGATAAATTTGGAAAGACCTATTCTCCATTTAGCCTTTGATTCCCGACAAGTCAGCTTCCTTGTGAGTGTCAGCATTGGCTTTTTGTAGACCTCTTTTAATTGAACAAATTTGAAAATGTCACAGTGTTGTTGTGGGAATGATGAAAACTGAGGTTTTTGGTAAAAATGTGTGATTGCAGCCTTGTCGGCATTCCTGAAATGTGGCTACAGTACTTTACCCTAAGGTTAAGACAAGTTTACATAACCTTGAAGTGTTATTGCAATGACTTATTTTGTATGACTATTCAATATGATATTCAAAACTGACTATTTGTTCCTTTGGATTTAACAAATATTATCTTTCTTTTTCATTATTATCCTCTTATTCTATGTGTATCGGACAAATGCCGTTACCTAGACAAAATATAACCCCAAGGATAACATGGGCGGAAAGCACAGAGAATTCTAGTTTAAGAGAGCAGTCAAAAAAAAAAGACAGACGAGAAAGAATCAAAACTAAACTATTCCTTATCAGGTAAACCATATATGCACAAAAGCATATTAATAATTCAAACAGTTGATCTTGAACTGTTTGTTGAAGTCCAGATAATGATTCTGGTTTTATCCATTTCCAGACTCACCCTCTTACTGACAAAACACTTTTCAAGTATGCATCTTACTGTATGTATCTATTTCATTTTTCTTCTCTGCTTCTGTCCATTCTCCATTGAGGTTTTTCTCCCTCCATTTATCAGTTAAACTCTTGTCCCTGGTGGCTGCCCTTGCCACACTCCTTCTTGTCTTCTCCATAATGTCCCTCCTTCGCACTCTCTCTCTCTCTCTCTTCTTCTTCTTCTTTTTTTTTTTTTTTTTTTTTGCCGTCCCTCCTCTCGTCTCTGCCAGCAAGGCCTGCAGGCTTTCAGCAGCATTACAGCGTGTAAACCTCGGATTACAGCAGCCATAGTCTGCCTAGCACTGCATGCCTCTGTGGATCACAAATACACAAGTGTGTGAATACACACCCACCCCCATACCCCTCCCCATGCCATTCACATATGAACATAGACGATATTTACAAAGCCACTGACACACGGACCTTACAGACAGAAAATACACTTATGTACACAGCATACAGCCATAATGTGTGCACAGAGCGTATGAGTGCGCGTTCGGTACACACACACACACACACACGAGCTTACTGTGTACAAACACAGACGCTGTTCCACATCAAGTTCCTTAACGGCTTCTTTACTCCCCATGTCGCTGCGACAGCTAACTCACGAGAGGATTTACTCCCCTCTACCCATGTGTGCTTACCTAACTTCTCTACTGATTATTGCTCTTGTTTAGCCCATTTAGCCCAGCCTCCTTCTGCTTTGTTTCTCACCGCCTCCCTTCACTTAATTCAAGTTGTGAAGGACACATACCTTTAAGGCACTTCAAACATCTCCTGCTGGGATCCCCCTAAGCAAGATATCTAAAGGCAACCCTGTCTCTGGGAAATTATGGTAATATACCCCTAATTTGCAGCACCTTCACATGATTATACAGTATCTGAAAGACATTCACTGTTGAGTTACTGGGATATTTCCCTATAATGTCCTCTCTTGAAATACAGCCTGCACTCGTAGCATAATAAAATGAATTATTATATAGAAATAGAGGCAAAATATATTTGACAAAACAAATTAATTTTACTTTTTCTCGTGGACGGGGTTGCTTAACTCTGGAGCTGCACAATAGATTGCGATTGTCGCAAGAATTCATGCATGTATTTGTTGAAATGATCAAATAAAGGATAGTACCTGTTCAAGCACTTGTTGCTCAAACACAAAAGAGAAGTGCAAACTCTGCGTAGAGCTTAAGGATAACAGCAGACCTTCGTTTCCTTAGGGGCTTTTTTCTCAGCATGACACATTTTGCATTGTGACCACGATCTTGCTATCTTGCCATCTTGCTAGTTTTTAGCATAATGGAAATTAGTAGGTACTATAGTTGTGAATAGGTGTGGTCCCTAAATACCATACATAAACTGCTTTAACATTTGAAACTCTAAATGGATAAAAGTTGCCCTTTACAACCTGAAAAATAAATGTATTCTTTTGTCTGGGCTGGAGAGCCATGAGCAGGGAATAGGTGAGTACAAAGAGAAGTGCATTTTGTGACTTGAATTAAATTATAGTTGTGTTTTGATGTGAAAAGGTGGACCCACCTCTCTACCCCAGATTAGTCCAGCTTTATCTTCTTTTAGCTGCCTTATGATCTGAAGGCACTATTGCAAGTGTCTTTAACTTTGTTTTCTGTTGAATGCTCCTTAATCTTACCCCAGCCCTCCAGCTCATGCGTATGTACCGCTGTGAAAGCTGAACTTCTTTTTGCATTTCCCTGATGATCTAGCCACCTATTCAGTGCGTTCTCTCCTCCAGCCTCCAGATTTCTACCGTCTGTGTTTCTCCTCGCCTGTTGTCTTTTTCCTGCTAGAGAAGTGTCAGTTTCTGTTAGAGGTCAAGAGAGGTGTTGATGCAACAAAACGACTGCTTTTGGACATACCAGGCTCAGAGACACCCCTCAGTGAACAGCAGGAATCAGAGTGACGGGTGACAGGGCCGACTGTGTGTGAGTGTGTGCGTGAGTGCGAAAGAGAGAGAGAGTTGGGCAGCTGAGAGCTGAAGTGTGCCAAGTGTATCCTCCTGCCAGAATGGCAATAAAACAGCCCCTAAATGTCTACCCGTGTGACACAAACGCACACGCACACACAGCAAATGTCAGTGTCCATTTCTTCAGAGGTACAGTACGTGACGTCCAGCAGTCAGCTGTCGACCAGAACTGTCAGGGTCGTAACAACTGGGTCACACGTACTTACTAAGTGACTAGCTCACTGGCTAGCTGACTGACTGCCCGTTGCACTGACTGACATGTAGGTTAACTATCTGAGTGCAGCTTGTGTTGTATAAACTGATGTACAAGGTTCTACCTCCTCAGTCAGACAACGGAGCTCAGCTTCTAAACTGAAAGATGCGCAGCTCCTTAGGGTGGTGTTAAATGCAGGTTACGACCCCTCTGCAGTTAGGAGTACTGGGGTACTGGATGCATGTTCTATGTTGTATTCATGCAGTAGTCCCCTTTTGTGTTAGTAACATGACAATGTTTGTTAGTGCGCGGGGCTTAGCTGGAGGCAAAACAGTCCACGTGAATACCTTAGTTAACACAGACTAGCACTTTGTTTGTTTCAGCTTGTTTTTGACATTAGGGGTAGAAGCACAAACGTTTTTACCAAGAGTGTTACTGAAAACTTAATTAATAAACAAGACCAGATTGGCCAGCCCGCACTTTGACAAGATTACCTATTGTTCAACGGTCGGACATTTATGTGAAAGAGAAAATGAAGAATTATAAATCCTTAGATATCTATCATAATTGTCATGGACAAGACCTCCAAAGATTGAACAGATGAGTTCTGCCTAGCTCGCGGTAAGGGCGGAAACCAAACGGGCATAAAGCTTGGGTAATTGTCAAAAGAAGCTAATGGCTACATCCCAACAGCTAACTGCACTAGCATGGCTGGGTAAATAACCTACATATTGTATTTGTCAGCCATGAATTAACTACATACATGTTATATATGCGATAGATAGGCTTATGAGTTTTCCAATGGATGCTATTACACAGGCTAATGGCTAAGAGGCTAATGAAATGGCAAAATGGTTTTAGCTGTGTGCATGCGCTAATTTGTCATTAGCTGGGCATGACCAATCTTTAGAGGAGTAACCAAAATTTTATTTATTATTGTTACACACACACACAAGCATTTTTCATGACGGTCTGGGTACAATCCTTTTATTTTATGGCGTTTAGCTAAAGGTTTTTTCGATCTTTATGCAATACAATTTCAGTTTGGAGCAACTGACCTTACTCTGATTCTGGTACCCTACAACACAGAAAGATGACATGTTGATAATGGTAGTCTCCAAGTCTGCTCCATAGTTCTTTGCTCCAGCTAATCACAGTGACGTAGTCATGACGTAGGCTGTAAAAAGGGTCTCTTATTCATTCCACTAATGTCTCTCAACAGTACACAAGTAGATCACACAGATTATTGACAATATAGTCCACTCGTCTAATTAAGCATTCTTCTACCAAGCTGTTACCCCCACGCCATAGCTCTTTTCAGACAAAACTGGGGTGGAATCACACTTCCTATGCAACCACCACATCCAGAACTGTTTGCTAAAATGACTATAGTATTTCAAAAGCATCTTACTTATCAACCATTCCACTGAACCAACCAAAAAAACATTTTACCAGATACAGCAGTGGAGGTTTTGTCCAATTTTCAATTTCATATCTGCGCTTTTTGAGTCGCCTTTCAAACGCACCAGCAGGTGTAGTGATGATGGAAAAAAGGGGGAAAAGAAAAAAAGGAAAAGTGAGACGAATACCTTTAAAACCAGCCTGGTTCAGGCTCACTTATGAAAGAGAAATCCATCCGTTGCGAGCTTTGTCAAGTTTATGTGGAACGGGTAAAAAGAGCAAAAGAAAAAGACTTTGGCATGATTATTCTCTTTTTTCCTAATCATGCTGTTGATCCAGACCGACATTACCTGTGGCAGACTGAATGAAAGCCTGTCCATGTTTGTAGATCAGTTGCTGGAAAATTTGACTTTTTCACAAATTTGATTAAAAATGTAGACAAAAGCAAAACAGTGTTTAACATTGCTCTCTGCTGGTGCACAGGTCTTAGTCACATTTTGCATTCCATTTCATAATGATATACTATGTACATGTATAATTTCTAACCCATCATGTACAGTATATGCATGTATTATTTATGACCCAGTGGTATTTAATGATTTTGGATTATTCCCGCTATACTTAACTTCACTTAACAGTCCCTATGGATGTACATCTTTAAGTGTATGTTCACGTCTGCGTCAGCCCATGTGAGTGTGCACGTGTGCCGCTTTTGCGTTGGTGTGCATACATTTTGCAGAATCTCTGCCTCCTTGCTTCTTCAGCTGCGTGTGTGTGTGGAGTCCTTTTTAAAACGTTGGAAAGCTAGAGAGCCATATAGAGCCACTCACCGCTGGTTTTAATATATGGATGTAGCATTTTATTCATCCACCAGCGTGACTGCAGAGAACCTGCCCGCCTGCATTTATTTTCCAAGCACCAGACAGACGAGCAGAAATGTTAGAACGAAGAAAAAAAGAAAGAGTTGCAGGCATTGAAAGAGACAACACTTGTGGAGAACACTCGTGGAGAAGTTGCCTCGTTCAGGATAAAATTATTCCCATGCAGATCCTCAACTCCCATCAGTCTCCTCATCGTTTTAGGGTAGAGCCTGACATCTCTACTACCGTCATTGTCCTATAGGCAGAGTAAACCAAGTGAAAAGAACATCTTTTTTTAATGACTTCGCCCCCGTTTTATCCCTCCAAGTCTCTGTCTTACAAATCTGCTCTGCATTTCCTATTTGGTTTCTCTCTGCCTCTGTGTCCTCCAGTCTTTGTCTCACTACCCATCTAAGGAAAAATACAAGAAATAAAAACCAACCAGCGCGCAGATATACATACAAATGTTCTGAACACCTTAACATTCATTTGTACTTAATTTTCTTTTCTGATTAGATCCTGTGGGCCACTTTTATATCACTTGGTTTTACACAAACAATTGCATTTGCCAAACACAGAGGTTAATTGATTTGAAAGGCATTTTCCAGGAAGTTGTCGCAGTCATGATATTTGTTTTTACCTATTAAGGCATTAATTGATGAAACGTTTCCTTCTTGCTCAATTAAAAGAGACGGAAAATGAATTAAATGATAATGCAGTTTAATTATTAAGTCACGTATTCATTTAAAGTTTGGTATTTAAAAGCACACTGAAACAGAAAGTTTGAATTGTATATACCAAAACCTGATCTAACCCTCTCTGATATATACACACACACACATAGAGAGAGAGAGAGAGAGAGAGACACACACACATCTCCCCAACTATTCAAGCAAGCAATGAAACAGCTTGCAGCTCATCTGGGAAATCAGAACAGAGCTCGTTGTTGTCGCCATTGTAATGATCAGTTTGTATACGCTGCTGTGCGTGCATGTGCATGTGTGTGTGTATAAAAGGAAGAGAAAAGAATGAAAGGGTGCGAGTGATCTGGTAGAACCAAATGTAGAGCCTATTACTCCGGGTCCTAACAGATCATTTACTATCAATAAACTCCAGAGATCACTCCGTTCATTTGTTTTTCTTCATCTCCTCTTTATCTTTGTCATCTTCTTCTGCTCCCAAATGATCTCTGCTGCTTTGAATGAAGGGAATACCACTTAGTTATTCACGGAGGAACCTCTTTCAAACTGTTAACCTTGTAATGGCTGTGCCACATCGGGACACTGACGAGAAATTAAATATAATTTCTATGCCTCCGCCAAAACCACTGCTATCTAACTTAGAGTGATGATGATTCAAATGATTGCATAAATCCAGACTGTTTATGAAGCTTGTTATGGGCCCAAACATTCAAATGTGGAGTCAAAAGAAAGAGGCTCATAATATAATACACGTGGCACTTTACTTTCTTATAGGCCAGTTAAATCGGAGCTGGAGAACGGGAGCATCGCTTTAAAGTAAAGCCCTTATGAGAGCGAAGTATAATCTATTATTCCATTTGATCCTGCCATGTGGAGCTCCCTGAAGGGTAACTAAATGATTGAATGACAATCACGACACCTAAGGTGATTTTTGGAGTCAAAAACTGTTCCGAACTAGAGGGAAATACACACAAAGCCGGAGTGAAACATCTATTCCATCATAATAATGGATGGAGACTTCAGTTTATATCATTGGTTCTCTAGAGACAGTGTTTGTCGTTCTTCCTGTCAGCTGCTTCTCTTGGAGTTATCTCAGTGCTGTTACAGTATCGTGTAGATTTCGTCTTCAGTTGTCCTGCGCTCACTATGTGATGCGAGGTGTCACGGACATTTAGTTAGAGTCATACAGAATGTGCTAAAGTAAAGGTTAACCTTCTTGTAGTGAGTGGCGTATTCTAACATGACAGCTGTGTTGAAATACAATGGCATCACAGCTTTTTCAGGTGGCTGAACAACCTAGATTTTATTTTTATTTTTTTACATTAATTGGTTTTAAATAGCTGCGGTATGCACTCATAAATCTAAGACCGCCCTCGACCAAAGTCAGTTGTTTCCATTAATTATTGCTCTCTTTCAAGAAAATATGTGTTTTTGTGTGAGGAGACAAATGCTCCAGCAATATTTGTTCTATTGTTCTTTGTGCTGAGATAATGCCATAGGAAAAAAAAAAAATTTTCTAATGGACCGTGTTTCATTTTATTATTAGCTTACACATCATACAATTTATCAGTAATTTACCAGCCATATTTCTTTTGCTCTCGTAATTGTTTTCCTGAAATAATCTTCTCATAGGGGAGTAGGCAGAACTACGCCTAAGTTGCCTTTTCATATACTTAATTGCTTTCCAGGTAGAAGTCTCATTATCAAAGGCACGGTTGTAATGGAGCGCACTTTTCTGTATTTTATGTTTTAATCACAGCAACAACACAGGAAAACTATCAGGTCAAACAAGTCAGTGAGTCAGATGGGCGGGAAAAACGACAGACAGTGAAGTCAGTCGAGAAGTGGAAATAGAGTGGGATGGACGCTTTCGTCGTCGCACATTCGCTAATTAAATTCATCAATACCATAGAGTAGAATAGCCCTACATGCACGGAACTAGTTTTCATGGCAGAGTGGATGAGTACATAGGCTGTGAGGTGGAGTTTAGGCAGCTGGTGGTGCAGAGCGCTGATACCGGTGCAGCCTGGACTGCTTGCTGCAACAAGCTGTCCACTCTGTGTTATACAGACTGACAGAGAGAGGGAGAGCTAGTTAGTTAGTTAGAGAGAGAGAGAGAGAGAGAGACTTGGACTTGTTAGCTCATTTTCTTAAAACATGTCTTCCAACCACTTGGGCGACAGAGGGATTAAAGTAGAGAAACACAGGGGCGAGGACAGAAGGAAGGCTTGGTGCCCAAGCTGTTCGGAGACTGCACTGACACACATGTTGCTCATCAGCGGGGGAGAAAGGGGGATGCACTGGGAGACAGTAATAGTGAAACAGTTCAGCAGCTTGTCTGTGTTTGTCCCTGGCTACTGTCTCTTTGCTGCAGTGGCAGGTGTATGAGTGTTTGGCAGAGTCAACAGAGGAAGTGTTGTAGAGCTACAGAGGCCGGAATCAACACAGCAGTCTCGGGCAGGTGAAACAGGGTTAGCACAGAGGGAAGAGAACCTGTAGTATTTTCTCCAGTTGTGGGTGAAGAATGGATTGTTAAAGTACTAGGCGCTAAGGGTACTCTTCAACAAGCAGTTCAATATAGCACTATATTAGAAAGACCAAAATCATATCCCGCCCTCCACTGGTGGAGCGCTTCATGTAAGGTGTGAGGAGGTGTGGTAGCTAATACAATAGTCGCCCAGGTCCAGCTCTTTTGTATACCAGCAGTAACATTTAACCACAGTTATTCATATGGTTCTGTTTTACAACTTCCTCTGCATATTGATTCTCTTGCAGCTTTGTCAGCGCTGCGTACACTTTTCCCACTTCCACTGCCTCAAAATGCCACCTGCCATCGATTGCACTTTGAATCACAACAAGTCATGTATGTAACAATCAGACAAAAAGCCACTTTTTTCTTTTTTTCTTCACAGCACACTTTAATGTGTTTGCCACAGGGAGAGAAAGTGAGAAATCTCATATCAACCCTTAGTGATTGTAAATGCCATTTAGGCAAGAGGATACCTGTCGTTATTTGACTGTGTGCTCTTGTGTGTGGTTTTTGTTTATCTATATGTGTGCATGGTGGGTGTGTGAGTCTTATGTGGGATGAAAATGTTGGGGGTTGGGGGCTGCAACAGCAGAAACTGCATTTTAAATTGCATTATGGCATTTATTCACTCTTAATGGCAAATATGAGCTTCCAGTTGTAACTTCCAGAACAAAAAGTCATACTTATGCAGTAGCTTCTTGGTATAATGTAACACAACAGCATAGTTTCAGTTTCCAGAAATGTATGCAGCATCTTCTGAACATTATGTAACAAAACAGATGCAGTAGCGGCATATAGTGTCATCCGACAGTGGTACTGACCGGACTGCATCTGGGGCTTTTTTATCCACCATGGTTTCAGCTAGGCTGGTTAGCTCCTCAGCTATTGTATATGGCTTTTTAGCTTTGGAGACAAGTAGTGTCGCCAACTCCCTGAAGGGAGATAAATAAGGGACACCTCATTTACAAGGCTGGCAGACCTGATTGCCTTCACCCTTCAACAGCGTGGTGAATTTTTTTAACCCTTATTTGTGTGTGTGAAATGATTTTTCAACTATTTGGCTTGAACCTCAATTGAATTAGATGCATATTTTTCAGTGATATGAACACATGGAAAACAAATTCTTATTCAACAGTTTATTTTTAAAATAAAATAAAATAAACCGAAACTTGTCCTGCTTAACTTAAAACTGCACAAATTAATATAAAACAATAGAAAGGAGAACATTCATGTACATTCACATTCTTGTAGTAGTGCAATAAGAAAAGTGCAGACAGAAAGTGTGAGGAAACGTTGTTACTTTGTTGTCTTTCGGTATCTTCTTCACAAGCAACAGTACCTCTGGTCAGGGGTTTTATATATGTCTGAACACAACAAAATTGAATAATTGTTCACATTAGAGTCAGTTATCTTGTTATTTGGGAAATTTATAGAATGACATTCTAGTCTGGAAGCTAAACCCACTTATGGGGCATTTGGTCTGCAGTCTCTCCATTGGGAAGTGATTATGCTCAGGCAAAGATCTGCTGAGCCAATCAAATTGTTTGTGTCAAGGGAAATTTAATGATGTCACATTCTGCTGAGGTCATGACCTCATGATGTCACATTCTGCTGAAGTCATCATCAAACTAATCATGACCATGACCTCAGCAGAATGTGACATCATGAGCTCATGACCTTAGCAGAATGTGACACCATGAGGCCATGACCTTAGCAGAATGTGACATCATGAGGTCATGACCTTAGCAGAATGTGACATCATGAGGTCATGACCTTAGCAGAATGTGACATCATGAGGTCATGACCTTAGCAGAATGTGACATCATGAGGTCATTGAATGTGACATCATGAGCTCATGACCTCAGCAGAATGTGACATCATAAAGTTTCCCTTGACAGGTCGCCATTCTATCACAGGACTAACATTAAGAAACCAAAATCCATTCACACCTAGAATCAACAATGAAACTGATGTGCATGCTTTTGCACAGCACTGGGTGTCAGAGCACCCAGAGAAAACCCATTCAGGCCTACAAACCTGCCTATTATTAGGCCGCTAATGGCCATCCACTGGATTGGCTGAGGGCTACACCATTAGCATTAGCTTGGTGGCTTGAGGAGGCTGAGGCCTCCACCTGCAGCCGCAGTGGGCTGATCATCTGGCTGTTGGGTTTGACAGACCAGAGTCAGCAGAGGAGGTTGGACCTTCCAGCCCAACCTCCAAACTATTAGTGAGTGTTAGAAAGGACTCCTATTTAAAAACTCCTACTGGTAATGTGATGATGTCATCATGACATCATCAAGAACAAGTGGGCAATGACCACGCCCCGTGTGGGTGTGTCCAGAAGTCACAAGTTTGCTTCCATCAGTCAGTGGATAAACTCAGATATATATGATCTTTTTTTAGGTTAATTTTAAACCGGCCAACCAGTCAGAATGTAGTCATGTAAGTAATCAGCGCTATGCCTTAGCATAGGTAGCATTATAATGATTATACTGAAAACTAACAAGACTAACAAAATTCCTGTTTTAAGTGTTACAGTGTATTTCTAAGTACAGCATACATTATGCATTGTGCTGTTATGTTTCTGTGTTACTAAACAGTAACATGTTAAATGTGAGGTATGATTACCCTGTTCTGAGTGCATAATGAATACAGCAAGGCAAAATGTAGGTCAAATCACATAGTAACTTCCATTGTTCATGTGAAAGACTTTATATAAATATAGTCTATAGAGCTTTAGAGCCTTACTTAAGAGACTGACATTGGCTAGAGAAGTTTATTTTTAATTTTTTGTCATTCTCAGTATTTTACAGTGTTTCATTTGACCAAAGTATAGGTCGGACATTTTTATCTTGGAGGTCGCCGCCCCTTTTGTGCTGGATCTCATATGATTAAATTATCAAATGTTGCGTACATAAAATTTTGACAAGGTGAGATAAACAGAATGAGATAAGAATGATGAAAATACTGAGGAGCAGAGAGAAGTAAATAGAAATTGCGCCAGAGGACTAGAAAGAGAGGCTTTTCAGGATGCTAATGGCAGAGTTTTGAAGCCTGAGTCTACATTCTAATGGTCTCGGCACAGTGGGCCATTTACTTAACATGCACACACAGACCCACACCCACAAATGCGCATTTATTTCATACTGTCGGGGTAGTGGCGGGGGTGCGGGGGGGTTATCTGGAGCTGTGAAGATAAGCTGAGGCCATTTTAGCTCCTCACTCATACGTGTCCACACACACACACTCACACACACACATGCAGCGCAGCTTCCACACTTTTCCTGTTGCATGAAAGTCAAAGCCTTATAAATATTGATATTCAGGTGAATCCAGTCGTGTTGAAATATTGAGTATGTTCTTTAATTTCTCTCTGACTCAGTTTTCTCTCTCTCATTTCCCCTTTTTCATTCATTCTTTACGGATAACAAAAAGGAAATGCACATTTATAGAAACCTAGTTACTGTATGTATATAAGTATAACGTTTAAAATTGTAGTATATCAGATAAATGTGTTAAAGTGCATTAAAGACTTTATGTAAACAGCAGCAATGTTATCATATATTAGTAATCAGTTATTTTTGACTAATTACAGAAGCAGTGAGGAGGAGATAGAGGAAGGTGCCTGAACTGACCTTTAAAATGATCTGGTACTGCACAGTTGCACAGTTAAAATACCTTGAAGTGAACCTTGAAGATCACCGTGAAGACAGCGCAATTAAGAACAAGCAATCTGTAGAATAACCATAGCTGAATTCATCTTCCTCACCTCCAGAAGTTGATGGTAAAAATACTAATTACAGTGGCTGTTAATGACTCATTTAATCATAGCATTCAAAACAATGCATAAGTCAGTCCCTATAAGCGTGAGAGAGTAAAATTAACTTATTAATGTGTAGTGTGTGGGTGTAAATGAAGTCACATGCATTTGCTAAACAGCGTGGCCCTGATTGATAGCCTCTTATTACTGCAGGGCTCTGCTTTGTTGATTGATGTGTTGCACCTTAACCATGAGGCTGAACACTCTGCAGAACCACTGAGCACTGCACAATATTCACCCCTGTATTTGCTGTAATATTCTTCTTGCTGTCTTTTTCACAACCCGCACAATGTCCGGCCCTGACCTCACGCATCCTCTCCGAGGGATTTGGCTCCTCAACAAAAGCCAAAACAGATGTTTTTGGAAACTGCTGATAATTAGTGCAGCAGCATGGTTATCTTTTAGTCTTTCAGGAACTCTTGTTTTATTAATGCAGTCCTGAGGAATCAATATCAAGTGCCTCCCTTAAGGGTAAAATGACAACAGAATTTCTGTCTTCCAAAGGCAGTGCAGGAAGTGCTTTCATTATCAGTTAATCTTGTCTCTGTACAATCACGCTGAATTTAAACATAAAGCTCTGGGCTGAGAGAAGTACGGCCGAACAGTCTCTGTGCAAGCTGTGATTACAGTATGCAGGGGCAGGCGTGCTTGCTAAGGTTCACTTATTTACATTTGATCATTACTTTTCCCCAAGGCTGTGGCCCTAAAGGGCAATTACTGTTTTTTTTTACAATCTGAACCTTATTTCTGGCATAAAATACAATCGTTCATTCACCCATATAACTTTGGTGTCAATAATAATAACAATAATTTCATTTTGTTCTTTATCATGGTTTGTTGTAGTTAAGAGAAACTAAAATGTGTTCTACAATGTGCATAAAGGGCCTTTAAAAAGACATCAAATGTATGTGAATGTCTCACTATTAACTCTCACCCAGTTGCTCATTGGACAGCTGCACAACTATTATTATGTTCAAGAACTCTCCATGCTACTTCCCTGCTACTCCTCTGTGGCCAAACCTTACTTATCTGTAACGGAGATGTGCTGCGGTGTACTCATTCAGTGCTCCTTAGTGTCTATGTTGACCACAGTTTTGTAAGAGTTTGTGAAATAGTCACGAAATTTATGCCTGCCCGACTGTTTTGGCAATGTTGTTTTTTTAATCCAAACCATTGTCTTGTTTTCCTTTTGTTGTTTCCCACACCTAACCAGCAACAACTGAAAAATGAAAGAAAAGAGCAACAGAAACTAAGTAAAACAGTGGATGAACACAAAAAAGGAACAGTTTCCACATCAGAGTCAAAGTCTCGTGTGTGATTGGACCGTCCAGACTCCTAAGACATTTGACGGTGTCTCTGCGTGCTGCTACCCCACCGTCGTACAAGCTGGGGTCAGGAAGTTTATTTCCATGTACACAAATCCATTGATAACATATCTGCCACGAGACTGCGCTGCCTTATGGAGGGATGACAGATACTGCCAACAGGAATACATTATCATTTAAAGTTATACTGAGTCTGATTCTCATAAAAATGGGAAAGCTGTATCCAGGGATACAGATCGACCGATTAGGTTTCGTTACTATTTCGCGCCTGCGCCCATGTCTCACTGCGTGGGATCGTTCTTTTTTATTTAACTGGCCTCCAACATAGTGTTTTCCATGAACCTTCCAGATTTATGTGTGCTACTGTCTGGATTTTTATTTCCTGCAGGTGTGCTCAGGTATGAATGTAAAGTGGTAGCCTCTCCAGTACTATCGATTCTCTTGGTGGCGTTTGGCTGCACCACTAATGTTTTATTGATTATACATGCTCACGTTTTTTACGGGCATTTACAGCAGCTACTCTGGTGTAAATTCACCTTTCGCAGTGTGTCTCATCACGTCTGCTCATCGCATATCAGCACTTTTTCTTGTTTCATCTACGCTTCTTTTTACTGTCCTGCTCTTTCTTTTTGCCTTTCGTCTGTACCCCCTGAGTTTCATGTTATTGAATTCTCTAGCCTCCGCGATGTTTGTCTCTCGTTAGTGCTTCTCTTTTTATCTTTTCTGTAAGTGTTGTTCACATCTCTTGGTACATGCACATGCAATATACATGGAACATTTACTCAGATGACTGGAAAGGCCTACAGTATCGAGGCAGTGTTTGTGGAGAACTGGGCGTATGCATCCGATCACCACTACACACTCTACTGCGAGCTTTATTGACAGTGGGATTGCAGCAGGAAGGATGCAGTTTATTCTCTTATAAAGTGAAGGTTTGTTTCCTCATCTTCAGAGAAACAGAACATTACAAACACTTCTGTTTTTTTTTGTTGTTTCTGTTTTGTTTTTCTTTGCACCGCCTGAAATAGAGAAAGAAGTCAAGGCAAGATGCTAGCACCACATCTCCCCCTCCAGGCTGAAACAAGGATAGCATGCATTTACAGTTTACCTGGCTGATATATTAAGAACAGCATTAAGACAGTCAGACTCTCTGTACACACTCACATTTCTCCTGACTTTGAAGGTTTGTGGCTCTATGATAAGGAATATGTTAGGTCATTGAACTGTGTGCTTATAAGAATAAGAAAGATGTTCCACCTCGATGTATAAGAAAGACATATATTCAAATTCAGATTCAGTAAACTTTATTTGCATTAAAAGTCAAAAAGGTCTCAGTCATGCTTAACAGCACTGATGTGGCATACTAACTGAATACTATGTCAAAACTATGTAGACCTTTTAAAGGGAAATGACACCCTTTAACAACATACAGGTTTGGTACGTCTATTTTGCCGTTGTTGGTTCTAGTTGACTGGACTGTCATCTCTAGCTGACGGTGTGACAAGTTATCAGACAATATAGATTAAAAAACTTCTAAAATGTGCTTAAAGGGCCTTTAAAAAGACGTCAAATGTATGTGAATGTGTCACTATCAACTTTTTCCCAGCTGCTCATTGGACAGCTGTGCAACCATCATTGTGCTGTAGTTCAGGCTTCTGATGAAAACCGGCTTTTGACTCTGCAGTGCTTCAGCTGAGCGACTTAAGCCGCTCCCTTCTTTTCTGTCTTCAAACTGGAAACGAAATGTTATCTAAATGGCGGGGCATGAAAAGAAGCACGCCCAGCTAAGCCTTACTATAAGTATTTGTCCCAAAAGGGAATTGGTCAGAATTGGCAGGGAATTGTACATTCAACAGTAACTTTGGTTTTTTTTGAAAAATGGATTATCCCATATTTCCCTCCACAGCGTGCCCTCTGCTTCTCTGGTGTGCTTGTGTTTTCTTTTAAGCACAAATCATGCTGTGCAATTTAGTGTGTGTCATAGTGTGCTTGTGTTGTTGTGTGTTTGTCTATGAATAGCAGACAGCTAAATCACTTTTATGTTTTTTTTTTTCCTCATGCAGCCTCTCGCTCTCTCCAGAGGAAAAGGCTAGTTTGATCTTTGAAGCTAAAATCAATATTTTATTGAAAGCATAAGACAGCCCACATATTAAATAATGTGGTCCAGGGAAAAAGACTCATGGAATTTCTGTAAACACAGACATCTGGATCAGACCCATGAAGCACGTTCCAATTAAAGAAAATCACCATCATTTTTACGAGTACAGTGCAGCCCGTCACTGACACTGCTCTCTGCTTATGTGAGCAAGGCTTTCAATTGAAATCTTCTAAGCAGGGGGTTTAAGAAGATGATCTTATTGTTAGCATACCACTTGCTAATTATATAATTTTAACAGCAGCGCCAGAAAATTATTAACAAGCAATCCTCGTGTCGTGGCTCAATGGTAAACCCTTATAAATCCAAAACATTATGTCAGTGGCAACAGAAGTTTAGTTCTTGTTTTGGATGAGCACCTCAACTGTATGTAATTCTCCAGATATAGAGAAGAACAATGTGTCCTTATTTTGGTTAATAGTGAGTATATGGAATGGGGACCTCCAAATGTCATAATGACATAGATGTGATGTGATTCATTTCTAGAACAGAACTGCGAATATGCCTGAATAATGGACATAAAAATATGTTTAATTGGGACATGCTGTCTGGACACTTATGTATTAGTAAGTTGAAATCCTTATTTGCATAATTGAGTCTCTCTATTTTTATTTTCCAAATTAGATGACTGTGCAGTATTAATGATGCTGAGTACAAACTGTTCCTGATGTACCAAGAAAGAAATCTGGTCTTGTGGATGTTTGGTGCAGACCTAAATTAAGAACAACAACAGTGTGGCGCCGTACGTGAAGCAGAATTTACCCAAACTCTGAAGATGTCTGTGTGCACAGTATCTATAGAGAAAAGAGCTTTACTGATCTCTCTGAAGACAGACAGTCATGTTTATTATATGATTTAGGGGAGAAAGGAGTCCATTAGTAAAATTTCTATTGCTCATTACATCATCATAAAAGGGCTGCACAGGGGAATTACCGTTGTTTTTACAACCTGAACCTTATTTCTGGCATAAAATACCATCGTTTACTCACCCATATAACATTGGTGTCATTTGGAGTCGTTCGGACGGTATTTAAATCAAGCAGAACGCCACGTATAACCATATAATGAGCGTGACTGGGGCACCGAAACGCAGCCTCTATATAACGCACTGCCCGCGAAACTTGTTAATTTCACCAATATTTTGTTAAGATACACTAGTGCTATTCCCTGTTGAGTCTGGAGTTACCTGTTATCATCATCCGGGGTCTGTAGATTGACCTATAACCTCTGACCTGGGTGATGTCATTTCTGAGTGCCGCGACGGTCGGCTTGTTTACCTGTAATTTGCCACTGCTAGTTTTTTGCAACAGAGCTGAATATTTTTCCAGTTCTGAGGCTGTGGACGACAACTTTATGCTTATTGTTTTGAGCCAGATTATACAGTTGAGGAGCTCGTTCAAAGGAGGTTGCGGCAGAGAGAGGAACAGCTGGCCAAAAAACAACAAACCAATGCACGTTCACAAATAGATAAGAGGTATCTCTGGACTCAACGGAGAATAACACTAGCGTATCGTAACAAAATATTGGTGAAATGAATGAGTTTTGTGCAGATAATGCGTTATTTAGAGGCTGTGTTTCGGTGCCCCGTTCACTCCCACTGTATGGATATACGTTGTGATCCGCTGGATCTAAATATCTGACTCCAAATGACACCAAAGTTATATGGGTGAGTAAACAGTCGTATTTTATGCTGGAAATAAGGCCTAGGTTGTAAAAACGATAATTCCCCTTTAATGTAAAATATCCTATTTAAGAAGCTAAACGTTTGTATGTTGTACACTTTTTAACTTTATAAAGCATGCCACAACAGTTACATAAACGACTATTGTAACTAAAAAAAATGTAGGTTACAGTAGTTAAATTAAAGCAAATACCATGTACCAAAAGGCATCACACCTGACAATGGGCCAGGAAGGGTCACCAAATTCACTCAGATCTGTTCTGTTTATTAGGTTTGTGCAGACACAGTCTTGCCATTTGAATAACTGTTAACTTCTCGCTGAGCCAATGAGCAAAGGTGCGTGGAGTGGTAGACTTCCAGGTTAGGAGAATAAGTTTCTTAGCCTCCACCACCTAGGAGAGCAACCTGAGTGCCGTGCAGAAAATCAGAAGTCTCCAGAAGCATCCAAGGATGACCAGGTCATGGTTAGGCTGAATGACTTTTGACAACTGCTCAAATATAGCTGACTAAAAACTCTGCAATTTGGGACAGAACCAGAAAATATGCGCTAGTGAACCCTCAGCAATATGACACATATCACAGGTAGGGGACACAGATGAGAAGTATGTTTTGTTTTACGAGTTATGCGTTTTTCCATTGCATTCGTGTACCCATGCGCCCTGGGCACTTCTATGTGCATGACATAATAAATAAGTAAGTACCATAGTGCACCAGGATGCATGTTATGTGATTGTCATCTTAAACAACCAACAAGCAAACAAACTACTTGACATTCTGTTCAACAGTGGGACATAAGAGAAAGTAGGACACTGGAAGAAGAAATATTCAGTAGGTGGACTAGGTAGAAGGATAGTTAAATGAGCATTTACCTATCGCGTTCTACCTTCATCGTGACATTTACAGCGTAAACCTCACACCCTCTCTCAGAGTACCTTTGCCTTTTTGTCCTTTAGTTTATTGATCTGTAAACCCAAACTGGTGACTTCTTTGATTTTAACTGTTTGCCCTCCCTGTGTGTGTGTTTGTGCACATTGCAGCTGGCAACGTGGGATCCAGTTCACGGACTGAACGGCACACTAACAGACAGGAAATTGGAAAATAACATGAGGGGAGTCGTGCTACGAGTCGTCACTGTTCTGGTGAGTACAGCCGGCTGGTGTGTTAATCTGTGCATGTCTGTTTTTCTGTGTGTTTTTTTTAATTTATTTATTTTTTCTTCTCCTGATTGTCCGAGCACAGAAAGGAGCTGTCTCAGTGTTCCCTGTTTGAAAATTCTCCTGTTGTTCCCGTGAAGAATGAAAAGGGACTGTTGTGATTCGCGCTGGCATGTCAGACTTCAGCCTTTTGCTCTATTGTAAATCTGTCCCTTTGTCTAGTTCTCTGCCCATCATTCAGTTCCGTCTCTGCGGAGACACAGCAAAGGGACGGGCTGAGTGCTTATGTGAAAAAATGGCAGACAAACATTTATGAAGCCATGCGCTGAAAGGAACGAGAGGAATCAGAGATGGTTAAATACAGAGAAAATGTGGCAAGGTGGGCTTACCGATGGACCACCTGATCATAATTTAATTAGCGTCCTGATCGACAATTGACGGCTGCATGACAGAGACCCACTGTCGTCAAGACCGCTGGAGTCTTGATGGTAGTGGGTCTGCAGCTTACCACCTCTGTCTGTCTCGCCTGCAGAATCGATTTGAGTACATCCCATGAGTGCTTTAAAGATTCACTGCTGTAAATTCTTCATATCCTGTCTTTGAAGTGAGAAACAGAGAGAGAAAAAAAG
This sequence comes from Planiliza haematocheilus, assembly GCA_005024645.1. Lineage (NCBI taxonomy): Eukaryota > Metazoa > Chordata > Actinopteri > Mugiliformes > Mugilidae > Planiliza > Planiliza haematocheilus. Next base: position 2,040,507 of record SRSE01001388.1, on the reverse strand, counting down.
AAATAATGCTAGACATCTTTGTGGTGTTCCCTTTTCCACTCTCTAATTTTTTTCCAGTCTTTGATTTTTTATTATCCTTGAAGGTGAAAGGGATTTTGTTTTTGAATATCCCCCCCAACCCCCCATCTCTAGAGCAGGGTGTTACTAAGGAAGGACTCCAGTGATGGGAAAGGGTGCGCACATTTAAGTTCTTTGTTGCTCCTCCACCCTCCATGTCCTGTAGCTCTGTTTGTGTAAATATGTGTGTGCAGGTGTGTGTGTGTGTGTGTGTGTTACCTTTGCGGGCCTAAAGACAGAAACAGATAAACTGTGCGAAATGTCCAGAGTGCTACCCAGATGTACTGTGTTCCTTTTATGTGTGGATGGTTGCAGGGCGAATCCTGATTGTGCAAGTGTGTGTGCATGATGTGAAGGTTTCTTTAGGGACCTTTGGAACACATTGTTCTGCGTTGCCCTCCAGTGTTTCCTCCTCTGATTTAACTGTTTTCTGTCTGTGAGGTGCAATGGTCTCCCACAGCACCGTGTAGCACCTTGCCCTGAAATTACACAGAGGCAAGCGTGCAGTAATGTGCAAAGGCTCACATGCACAAACATTGACTTGAAAAATAATGCCTTCGTTCTGTTCTATAATCCAGAGTGTTGAGTAGTTATTGATTAGTTAATTGGTGATGAGATCATACCTCTATTAGGGCCAGGGACTCTCAATCAATGCTATAGATTAGCTGGGGCTATATTGAATATTAAATGGATGTTACAAAGGAATGGCTACATCAATATAATTATTTGTATGGCCCCCCCAAAGGGCTCAGTGGCATAACCATCATGGACACAAATGTGACTTAAAGTGATATTTTGCAGCAAGGGAATAAGTATGAAGTAGATGGGATTTGCGACTCTTGGAAGGTAGCCGTGTTTGCATATCAAACACCGCAAGTGTACTCTGCTGTGCTTCTCCCCTGCCTATTCTGTCTCACTCAGTAGAGAAGCAGAGGAGGAGCCTCTGTGTGGATCTTTGTGAAACACAAAAAAAAACAGCTCACTACTGCAACTCGGTTCCCATCATTCGAGTCGGTCGATAGATTCGGTTCGTTTGCAAACGTCACATCTGTACGTCTGGAGTGGCGCTTCCTCTGGAGATGCAAAATCAGACAAACATAAATTACCTATCTATCTATCTATCTATCTATCTATCTATCTATCTATCTATCTATCTATCTATCTATCTATCTATCTATCTATCTATCTATCTATCTATCTATCTATCTATCTATCTATCTCTTAATTTCTTTCTATTTTCCTCGATTCATCTCGGCATCTCAGGGTTTTCTTCTTCTCGTTGTGCTCCATACTATTTCATTTTTTTAACAATGCACTCACATGTGGCAGGTTCTGCTCCACATTTATGCGTAGCTAGCTACAGTCACTACAGCAGCCCAAATATGCAACCAAAGGAAGACGATGTCCTTTTTTTTTAAACTTAAGTTTACAGTTTTGCAGACAATCAAGAGCGCTCATAGAGTTTTCCCCATGTGAACTTGAAGTTTGACTTTGATAAAGCCGACTCCTGTGAGAAATGAATCACAGACAATGTTGCGAAACATTGTAATAATTGATAATAATGATCAGATTAAAATTCCATTAACATTCAGTCAGGGGAACTATTATAGTTGCAACGCAAGTGTAATTTACATGTGCACTCCCCCAAAACTTTAAATTATGCAGAAATGTAACATCTAATATTCTCCGTCAGTCACATGTTGTTTCTTTTATGCTGGTATCAGATTGTAATGCTATAGAGACATGTGACAGAAAATGAAGACGTGCGACAATGCGACTGAGCTGAGGACACTGCATGATGCCGTTCACGGTGCCGTCTAATCCCATAAACCACAGTAATTCCTGTGTAAACATATGGGACACAGCAGACTTTACCTACAATGATGTGTCCCACATTATAAATATGTTGGACCTGTTGAAACGTTGAAAGAATGATAAAAATTTAAATCTATGCTCCAACCATTTACATACTTCCCAAACTTCCACATTTTGTCATTGAGTCCCTTTTATGAACAGCTTATCTGTTGTTTTAGAATTCATATCCTCAGTCTTTACCAGAGACTGAGGCACAATTCATGTTTATAACAATATAAAATCTAATCTTCTGCACCGATTACCAAAATGCATTTTACAAACAAATCCACAGAGTACTGCGAATTGCCACGTGTCTCTGTCAGTCCCGGCATTCCCTCAGAGGCCTCTTCAAATGCCATTACTTAGACTTTGAGAAAAATTGCTCTTCCTCACCCCTGTCATGTCTCCAGAAACACCCGAGCAGCGACGAGGCCATATGTGGTACTTCCAGTCACAAGGAGGAAGGGGGTGAACGTGTGCCAAAGGAATTAGTGTTGAGGAAAGGGAGGAGGCGGGATGGCAATGAGAGATGGGAACAATATCCGCAAGACAAAGAGAAGATGGAAGAGGAGGATTACTGGGTATTGAGGGATGTGAGATAATATTGCAAGGATGACAAGTGGGAAGTACTGTAACCTTGATGGATGGATAAAGGGATGGTTGGATGGATGGAGCGAGATGAGGTGTCCTAACCATATGTTTAGAAAAAGCTGGAGACAGTGCGGTGTGGAAAGATGCCAAATGTTGTATATTACAGCTGGTGAGTGGCAGGGGAGCTGACGAGACTGCAAAATAAGAGCAGAGAAAAACTAAGAGAGTCGGATGAGTGTCAGGCAGTATCACTACAGCAAGATTTAAATCAGGAAACCATCGGCTGAGTATGCCGGACCACACTGTGAGTTATAGGACACGTTTAGATGATTATACGACTCATTTTTCCTTAAAAGGCAAACTTTTATCAGCCTCTTCAAACCAGATTTGATATATTGTTGTATTCCTGCAACTTTTTTTTTTGCTAACGCTTTTGCTCAGAGAGTTCATTCTCCCCAGCAGCGGCAATGATTAACAAGCTCACAGAAGAAAGAAAGGAAGAAAGACTAGTGGCACTCAAGCGTGTGCGCTTATCTTGTCGAGTGTAGGAAGGAGACTTCATGTTCATGTCTGAGCGAAGGAGTGAACAGTCATGTGTTGAGCAGCAAACTCACAATGACATCCAACTCAAACAACCTGCACCCCTACCAGAGAAAAATCGTGGGCTGGCACACTGGAGAGACTCACTGCGTCTTTACAACATGCCCTTTACCCACAATGCACCATATTTAGATAAAATACTTTCATTTCCTTTTCTTGCATTGATTTGCTGCTGCTGCTGCTGCTGCTGCTGGGCGTGTGTGTTAGCATAATGTGGATGGGTACGTGTGTGTACGTCATGGCTGTGCGTGCATGCCAACGTGTGTGTGTGTGTGCCATTTCGAATCCTGGTTTGATTGACACTTCTCTAATTTGTTGGATCCCTCAAGACTTTTATTGTTCTGCCCTTCTGAGAGAGATTGTTTAAAGAAAATGAAGAAGTTGCATTGCCTGAGTACACGCACGTAACTTTGAACTAAAGCAACATGGTGTGTGTAACATCCGTGTGCCTTCATGGTAAAATTACTGATCATAAAACCCGTTAACCGATATGATTCAATCCTTAGAATGCAAAAAATAAAATTGTAGTGAGCCTCCACTGTGTTTGTTTTGTAAAGATTTAAATTGCCCTAAAATTAAGCTAGCAATCAGTGGCACATTGTGGCTGCACAGTATGCATGGATGTATGTTTTAGTTGATGCTTGTACCGTGATTGATGGATGCTTGTGGTGAGAAAGGGATTTGGCATGCATGTCCACTCACTGCCTAATAGCTTATTGAACTGCAGCCGCTAGAAAGGATTAGAAACTGCCATGTTAATGCGTAGCATAGCCTGTGTACATATGCATGTCTGTATGTGTGTGTGCTTAACGTGCAGCCAGCGTCCCGGTCAATAATGCACAGGGCCTCATAAATCTGCGGGACATCTTAGCCTACAACATTTCACTCATCAATAAGAATGTATTAAAGAAAGGAGAAAAAGAGGGGTGGTGGACAGCCAAAGAAAGAAAACTCAATCCAGGGTACTGTGTGCCTCTCTCCGCGGCGAGCTTCCTGCTAGCTTTCTGCTTCCCTTTTAAAAACGCCGTGATTCTTGTTGCTTATTGTTCATTTAATTGCCTAAATGTCAGCATCCCTGGAAGTCATTTAACCTCAAGTAAGCTGCCCTTTCCGCGACACGGCGATATCGATAAACAAGCAGTTTCAGTCATCCCAACGCTGTTTAAAAATGAACCAGTAAAAAAAACAAAAAAAAACGCATGATGCAGTTATGGATTTTCATCATTCTAATTCACTTAAAAAATCTTAAATAGGTTATACTTTAAATAAGTTATTAAATCTGCTTCCCTCGGTGAATAAAAAGAAAGCTGAGTAAGAGACTGTGGGAGCCAGGGGGCGGCTTGATTTTCTCCTGATTCCAGCTTAGCCGAGAATTTTAACAGCTGGGCGAATCTTAAAAATAGCATATCACTGCATGTCTTTTGGTACATTTGTCAGCATCTGAAGGATGAAGCCAAAATTACTTCTGGTCACTGCATTTTGTTCTTCTAGCCTACTTGTTTTTTTTTTTCTTTTGATCACAGTAAATGCTCAGTTAAAGTACAGTGCAGAGTTCATGGCCCTAGAGGCACAGATGTGGGCAACAGGAAAGCTTTCAAAGCAGCAACGTGCCAGTGAAAGGACAGATGAACAGGGATATTAGTGGATGATCAACACATCTTAAAACATTTAAATGCATATATATTTTCTTTGGTAGAGGAAGGAATTCAATCGACTGTCTGAGCTTTTTTACTAAGAACGTATGTTTTATTTAATGGATGTTCCACTAACCGTTTGAAAGTTCTCCTTCTTTGTCTGACGTAGGCTCCCCGAGACATGCTTGCAACCATCAGATTAAGCGCTTGTAGTGGTATAATGGCCGTTTGAGTAATGGATGATTTAATGCTCGAGTGGCCGGTGTATTGATTGGGTGCTTGACTGACACACTGATTGATCGTTCTCTTCCAGGAGGAGCCGTTTGTGATGGTGTCCGAGAACGTTCTGGGGAAACCAAAGAAGTACCAGGGCTTTTCCATCGACGTCCTGGATGCTCTGTCTAACTACCTGGGCTTTAAGTATGAGATCTATGTCGCTCCAGACCACAAATACGGCAGCTTGCAGCCCGACGGTCAGTGGAATGGACTGATGGGTGAACTGGTATTCAAGGTGAGCAGAAGATCATTTACTGCAAAATAATTCGCCAATAAGCGCAACTATGCAGATTCCATAAAATGAAGAATTGGACAGCAATCACACAGACCATTGAAAGACAGTCTTTAAAGCAGATGGACTATTTGCTGTCTGTTTATACACAAAAATAAGAAGCATGCACACATGCCATAGGCAACACTTGCTAAGTAGAACTGTCCCTCAGGTTGAGTCTGCAGTCTGGAGTCCCATCATTAACATTCCCCTTTGTAAATCATGTCACTTCAAAAGCAAATATTTGACTGAGACTACCGTAGGGTTCGCCTTTTTAAACTTCTTTAATTCGGAGTGAGAGATTCAGAGGCTCACAAAGTTTAACAGCAAGTAGTCTGAAGTGCTGTATGAAGGGGCTGACCTCAAAGATGGTGCAATATTGCATGTTAGTGGAAACACAGCAGCTTTTTAATAATTCGTCTAGCTTCGAGTGTCTTCAAGTGTCTGATGCATAACTACTGCAGACACTTCTGTGGAGAAGTGGAGAAGTCACTGTGAAGCTATTTATGAGGATTCTGCAGAGACGCAGAGGTTTGGAATAACCTCTTTATCCATCACACGGACATATCATCCATCATTTAAAATCTCTTCATTTAACTTTTCCACATTGTTGTTTTTTTTTCATTTGTGCTCTCAGCTTCATAGTCCCCAGTTTAGATAACAAAACTGTTGTTTCTTCCAACAGCTTTTGAGTGGATCTTTCCTAGAATTGGCAAACAGCGCAGAGTATTTGAGGTTATTTTATCAAACATGTTTGATATTGCAATCTATGCTCCCGTCGCTTTTCAAACAACGTAGCGGAGTAACAGTGGGAAAGAAAGATGACCTTTCAAAAGAATACAGTCTGAAGAAGCTCCCAGCACATGCAGAACTGATGTTCCCACGCTCATCTTTAAAGCTTAGATCTAAACTAACCCGTGGAAGCATTACGAGAAGCTCCCAAAAACACTTAAATAGCTCATGATTTCATTGTTTTGTTTTGTCTTTTCTGTTCCTTTGGGGCTTTGTTTCATTACAACATTCATGGACTCTTGTCAAGTGTGGCCCAGCACACCTTAATTTATTACTGTCACGCCATTCGTTTGTCTCAAATATAATTTGTGTTTGTTTGTTTTTTTCTAAAATAGGATGCACCGAGGGTAATTCAGTAATAACAACAACAGGACTTTTATTTTCCTCTTTATTAACACGGCAGAGGAAAGGTTAAAAACAATCTGTTGGCTAACAGTGTCACTGTTTATCAAATGATTTCACTTGGTATATTCCCTATTGGCACTCTGACCATCTCAAACTACTTTTAAAAATCACAGTATGTATACTAACGCCACCATAGCAAGAAATAGAAAGTCATTTTTAGTGTGCACCACTGACCTCATTACTCATCAATGCGACAGTGTTCTCTTCCATTACCAAATGTGAAACATACTGCACATAATATACTGTCACGAGTACACATTTAGCATACTGTGTCAGAAGTGTATTCCCTTATCAGGGCAACAACTGCCAACCCAAATCGTCCAGCATTCGTATCGAGTAAATATTATGATCGCTAATGACCATTCTCACCAGATGTCTAAGTGCTGTGCCCGCTCATATCAGTATGTGTACAGTGCTCTCTGATGTCCTCCTGGAATTGCATCAAGATGCTGGAAGGATGGGTGTTATATATATTTTAATTGACAGCAGCATTTTTCTCAGAGGGTTTCCGTGCCTTCACTTCATTACTTTCATTTGCCTATGTGTAAGGCTTGAGCATGTTTGAAGACTGAGCTCTCCTTCCCTTGACCTTGAGTCCTTGTGTTTGCGTTCAGCATTTGTGCCCCCCCACCACCGCTGCCGCCACCAAGAGCTCACAAAATTACAGAGAAATGCTTTGAGCACAATGCATATTTATGTGCACACAGACAAGCACAAGCCGTAAATAAACTGAACTTGCAAATAATTTGGTCCCCCCCCCCCCCCCATCAGTCAGCTACAAGGTTTATCTCTCCAAAAACTCAATAATTCCAGATAATTATTACCCAGAGTGCTCTCTGTAAGTTTCCATGTTGACTGACCGCCTGTGTCAGCGTGCCAATTCATCTCTAGACGAACACACGCACACACCCGTATGCGTATCGTTGTGTTGTCTCATCCAACAGGCATCCTGCAGCGTTTCTCTTAATATTCTTCTTATGCAGTGTCAGTGACAATTTCTGCACATTTAAGCATTTTGTTTCTTCAGTGGACTGTGAAATTAGCAGATTATTATTATTATTTATTTTTTTGCCCACAGTGGATCCAAATTTGTATTTATTTTGTGTGTCTGTGTGTGCGTCTTTTAAGTGCGCACCCCGTGTGCATATATAGTTCCTGTAGGGCTTGGAGTCTGTCTGCAAATTCACCCAATTTCTTGCAGTTAGTTGTTTTCAGCAACATAAAAAAAAAAAAATCTCATTATCGAACAAGTTCATAATACGCGCCCTCTCTTGCGCTGGTATAGATTTCAAAATCGAGAATGTGCTCACAACAGCATCTTAAATCCTTGTTATGGTACAAGCAGATGTCTACAGCTGCTAGCCAAGCACTGGGGACTGAATACATTTTAATTAGCCATCATTGTTTCTGCATTAAAGCTAAGCTCAGCCTATTTTTCTTGGCAGACACAGTCACTGACAGCTGCTTTTCTTTTTTCTCCCCCCCTTCCCCCAACAACTTAAAGTCTTTACGTGCAAATAATTAAAGCCGTCATTTGTCTCTTAACGTTCTAACAATTACAAGTGACGAGAGAGGCTTTACGTGCGTCTGATGGCACGCCGACACAAAAGCTGAATCGCTTGCTCACTGATCTAAGGTCACACATCAAAAGGTGCTCTGGTCCACCCTTACAGCTCCATTACAGAGCCCGTACAAGGGGGTATTTGCATATTTACAGTATGAGAACTAAACACACTTACGTTTGGCACCCGATTCCACTCTCAGTTTTATCTTTAATGTGTTCCAGTCTTCATTTATGGCCAAAGCACTCAGTATTCAATTCGTGCCATGCAATTCATTTTCTCTTTAAGTGGAAATCTTTCTGCATTCTGAGTGTCAACTACTGAATTATAAAGTCTATCACATGCTTGCCCAATTCCCAAGGCTTATTTTATTAAAAGGGTAAACACAGCAATTAACTTGTTTAAATCTCGCAGTTTATAAATGTAAAAATCTAGCAGTCTGAGGCAGAGGTGTTCATGGTTGCATGGTCACAAATAATTTTGTTAACAAGTCTTGTTATTTGTATCTATTGTTTATGAGAGATAACTATTAGAAAACTGATTATTTTTACTTCGCAGCACATTTTTCAGCTGTGTTCCTCACTTGCGTATTTATTCCACAGTGTTGTTGCTTCAAACTTCTCTCTTCCCCTCTGCCTCTCGCAGCGTGCCGACGTCGGACTTTCCGCCCTGACCATCACGCCTGAGCGAGAGAGCGTTGTGGACTTCACCACGCGCTACATGGATTATTCCGTGGGCGTTCTTCTGCGCAAGGCCGAACGCACCGTGGACATGTTCGCCTGCCTGGCACCCTTCGACCTGTCGCTGTGGGCGTGCATCGCGGGCACTGTGCTCCTCGTTGGCATCCTGGTGTACTTGCTGAACTGGCTCAACCCACCTCGGCTGCCCATGGGATCCGTGTCTTCGACGACGCTCTACAACTCCATGTGGTTCGTGTACGGCTCCTTCGTACAGCAAGGTGAGAAAGACACGGGAGAGCCTAACCCTAACCCTGGATGAATGAATGAATGAATGAATGAATGGTCAGATCAGGCATAGATGTATTATTAAGTATTAATGCATACACAGCCGTGGTGATATGGTAAATAGTGGTGGTTTTATGTAACAAACTATTTCTTGTAGCTATGTTTCGCTGTCAAAAATAGACTTGACAATTTGCCTTAACATATACAGCGATCAGGCATAACATTATGACCTATGTCCTAATATTGTGTAGGTCTCCCTTGTGCCTCCAAAACAGTTTTGACTCGTCAGAGAATGGGCATGGGCCTTCTGAGGGTACTTAATCAGCATGGGATCTAGTGAATTTGGCAGCCAGGTCAACACCTTAAGCGGTTTTTCATGTTTTTTGAGTTGTTCCTGAACCGGTTTTGTGTGTGCATCCTACTGGGGATGGCTGCTGCCATCAAGGAGTGTCATTGCTACGGGGTATGGGTGCCTGGTCTGGTCTAGGTGAGGGGTATATGTCTAAGTAACATCCACACGAATGCCAGGTCCAAAAGTTTCCCAGCAGAACACTGCATTATCATTGAAAGATGGTCAGTAATTTATTTAACCTCTCAGTGGTTTTAATATTGTGGCTGATCGGTGTCCTGCCATCTTCCCTCCAGCATACCTCTCTTTGACTTCTGCTCAGGGGAAGAACGCAGCTATGAAGATGAGCATGACTGATGCAGAATTCTCCAAAATGTCAAACTTCGCTAGTTATGGTATCAGTGTAGTTGAGGTAATAGGTGACAGCATATTTACTTTTTAGACGACTTCCCATGTGAACACAAGTGATAATTAACTAAATATTGCAAGTTCAGTTGTGCAGTGAGCATTGCTCTTCAGTCTTGTTGCCTTTTTTTACGGAACTAAGCTCTGTGGGCTTTTCTGAATCATTTTCACTTATTCTTATGGCAGATGTCAACAACAGGGTGCAAGTGTACAAGTCCATGGTAGACATGATCTCATGGGGCACCATATTGTATTTGATCCATCTCTAAGGCAGTGAGATAATGGGAAGGGTGGGAAAGGCGTGATTGCTTAAGCTATATAATGTCAAAAATGTGATACTGGCTGTCCTCTGGGTGCCATAAGTGTGAACTGACCTTTCCTGTTTTAACGCAATAGCCAAATTAAAACAAAAGGTGGGGAGGGGGGGACATTTTGTTCCACATGGATTGTGAGGAGGATAATGGTCTTATCCTGGTTATGAGCCTGAAGATTTTCCGGTATCCATCAGGCCGTGCCCGGGTGCGGAGGTCACACTAGACACCTGGAGATGGATTTAAATTTCATCAGTGTGGGAAGAGAGGCGGGGAAGGGGAGAAATTGCAATTGTAATTCGTATTCTTGGGCTCAGTCTTGCGTTTGTCTCTAAATTACTGCTATTTCCCAAGAAGCACAGTGTGCTCTTGTTGTCATGCTCTAGGCCCGGCAATAGTTAATTTTTTAAGCTACATTAATTATGCAAATTTAAGGAGGAATTCTTTCTTTATTTATTTTTCCACCACTGCCTGTGAAACATTCCGGGTCCTGAATAAGCAACTGATGAGCTTTGCACCGTTTGGTAAATAATACTCCATCTTTTGCTGCAGCTAATGGTGGTAATGATGATGATGATGATACATGCTAATTACTATTTGATATTCACAATCGTTTCTCTTTTTAGCTGTAATTAACATTTTAGTCATGGCATCATTAGAAAGAAAACGAGCGAGGGAGAGAAAGGATCTAATTCTTCAAGAGAGGGCTTGTCCTTTGTGAGAGTATATTGGGTAATACGGTACACAAAAAAGGTGAGCGGAGGCATGACTTAGGACCTAATAATTGGTGAAATATTAATACTTTTTTTAATAGCTTGGTCCTATTAAATCTGAACAAGCTACATTCTACATTATTTGCACTCTCAAACCATGCTGCGCGGGTTGTTGCTGGTGGCTGTGGTGTGTTTAGGTGTGCCCCTTTTGGATGCTCTCCTGCGCTTTCCTGGTCATGTGAGAGCTGTGCTTTAGCCACAGGTAATTCATTTCTGATATGGCTTGCCACAGATATCGCTCTCAAAATTAAGTGAGCATGAACGGCCTACTGCCGCAAGGCTAAGTGGACTGACCTTCACGAGCTTTAAAAGTCACCTGGAATACTTTTATCCCAGCAGTCATTTTGTGAAGCAGACCCCCTACGCCCCCCCCCTCCCCCCCACCTCACGCGTCTAGTAGGTGTTTGTGAAATTAAGCTGCATCTTGACCGAAATTAGAAAAACTACGAACACATCACAGCCACATAGAGGCTGCGGAGCCCGTGTGAACACACGCACGTACACCCATCAGGCAGAACATTATGACCACCTAATATCATGTAGGTCTCCCTTGTGAATCCAAAACAGTTGTGACCCATCAGAGTCCTGTGGTGGCAACAGCATGTTGTTAGTGGGGGCCTTTGGGTGCTATGGGGTAAAGGGAGGGGCCTCTGTGGATCAGGCTTCCCACAGATATTTGATCAGTTTGGGATCTAGTGAATCTGGAGGCCAGGTTAACACCTTGTGCTGTTCAACATGTTTTTTGAGCGGTTCTTAAACTGGTTTTGTGTGTGTTCCTGTGTCAGGATGCATCCTGCTGCCATCAAGGAGTATCATAGCTATGGGGTGGGGGTGCCTGGTCTGGTCTAGGTGGGTGCTACATGTCTAAGTAACATCCACATGAATGCCAGGTCCAAAAGTTTCCCAGTGTATCACTGCATTGTGACTGTATTGTGGTCAATGTTATTTACTTCTCCTGACAGTGGTGATGATGTTGTGCCTGATCTGTGTCTATGCAGACTATTCATTCAGCAGTTCTCTCACAGCCCCGTTATGTCGTTCACCCCAAAATACCATCCGTAGGGAACACTGATTCAGATGCAAAGGCACCCACAGCAGGAGGGAGCTGCAGATGAGTGATGAGAGAGGACCGTCGAACATGACAACCAGACTTTCGCTTTTGGCACTTTCACTGTGTGTGTGTGAGAGAGAGAGAGGCAGAGGGATTGCACTGATTTCTCTTCCCTTTCCTTTTCTTCATCCCCTTGACAATTTTTTTTTACATCTTCTCTGCCATCCTCTTCCCTTTCTTACACGTATTTTGTTTTCTGCCTTTCATCTTTCATTGGTGTCCTTTTGCTCCCACTATTTATCCTTCCCGCCTTCCCTCCGTGTATCCCTCCTTTTTTTCTGTGTCAAATTCCGCCCTTCGCTCTTGCTCATCAAAGCCACCAGGGCACCAGCCAAGTGACTGTTTGTTTACAGCCTCACCCAGAGGTCTCCCGGCCTGGCGCGCACATGTGTGTGTGTGTGTGTGTGTAGAAGATGTGGTTGGAGAAATGTTTACACTCCATAAACTATGTCTAATTGGTCTCAATGAGAGTGAGAGACAGAAATAGGAAATAGTAGAGAGAGAGATGCAGTGTGAGGGGCTGCATCGTACTAAATCTGTTGGTTTGTTCTTTGTTAACTGCTGCACGGTTTGGGTTTATTATTGTCACCGGTAATGTGGTATCTCATCAAACAAATGATTCCAACAAATACAAGTGATGAGAATGTTAAAGAGTAGCATCACAGACATAATAATGATGCCCTAACTAATTATTATCAGAAGTGCAATAAGGAGGTAGGACACAAATACACACAAGGAACCTAGGAGTAAAAGAAATTATATTGTCAAGTTTAATGAGGACTTATTATGAAGGTAACAGAAGGCACTGCAGAGTGCGGCGGGTTAACCAAAACAAGACAAAAGTCAGAAAACAAGGGGCTGCGTGAACAGATATATCCAAGGTTAAAAAAATAAAAATAAAAAAATAAAAACACACAGGTGAAAGGAAGGAGCACACAAGGAGAAACCAACCATATAATCAAAGGAGAGAAAACACAGACAGGAGGTAAAGCAAGACACAAAACTCCAAGCAAGTCTGCAAATAAAAACAAGAAATGCAAGGTAAAACCAAACAGGATTACAGAAAACGTCAAAAACTCTGACCCACGACGATACAGAAGAGGTTCAGACGTCAGTGCTATGACACGTAGGTTGAAGACGAGCAGCAGGCATTAAAAAAAAGGTCGATATTAATATGAGATGAGGTAATATAATCCCAGCATATAATATAATCCCTTATTTATCCCACGGTGGGGAAATTTGTGTTGCAGCAGCATGCAATTGAAAGCAAAAGGGAGAAATGGTGATTGGACATATTTATCCCATTTAACTGCACAAACATCGATTTAAGAGTGTAAAGGAACACAACACACTCAGTCAGCACAACATCAGACACCACCTCAGCCAAGACGTTCGAATTTAAAGAGCAGTAAACCTTACTGAGGGTCTAGTGGTCTACAAAAGATGAATAAATAGGCAATCAAAATATGATTTTGCATTTACTATTAACTACTTTTCCCTCTGTGTGCTCGATACCGTTGTAACTTGGCGTCGGTACATATCTCGCCCTGGATCCCAGATCTTGATTCTGGTTTCAGCTGAGTTCCATCTGCCTCCCTCTGAAGGCAGAGCACTTTTTTTTCACGGCTGCCAGCATAAAGCAGCAGTAAGCAAATACTTTGAGAATATGAAGTATGAGAAGAGTAGAATAATTTGCTGGTGATTACACAAAAAAGACAGGTGCTGAATGAAGTATGTCAGCGGTCCGTGCAGATGGGAAGATGTTGGCGGAGATGGAGATTAATTTCCACCTCCAGTGAAGTTGCTCTTTGGCCCTGGCTGAGGTAGGAAGGTCATTCCAATATTTTTCAGAGCCTGGAGGTAGGATAGTCAAGACTCACGGTATTAGGACAACCCAGCAGATAACATAAGTGGAGCATGAGGACCATGGCCTGGAGGCACAGGGACGCGCCACCATCCGTAGTCTCGTTCACCAGATCTCAAACCAGAAACGAGCAAACACAGGCGGTCAGTGGAGAACAGGAGAAGGGTGAAGACATGAGAATTGAGGAGGACAGAAAACAAGACAGCCTGCAGCGGTCCTGATGGCTTGTAGGGAGCGTGGCCAGACAAAAGTTGCAGGGTGTCCAGCTAAAGTTTCAATAAGCCGAGCTGAAGTGCTCATGGGGAAGTGCCTACTCAAGTCAGTGTTTTGGATAATTGTGAACCAGAAGAAGGAGGAATAATGTGCTTGAAAGCAAATAGGCTTTTGCGAGATGGGCACATCTGTACATGACGTGGAATTAAATTGTTATTCATCTCCGAAGATGATAACTATGTTCTAATTACAGCCCGCAAAGTGGATTAAACATCATTTTAAATGGATACTGGGGGCCAGATGAAACCCGGACGCAAATTAAAGTGACCATTTCCTATTGTGTTTGAAGAAATGTATTGCAGATGCAGTAATGGTGCAATTATTGCAATTAATGATTCACGATCCGTTTCATGAGACGCAAACCCAAAAATGCTACGAGAGGCAAACAGAGGAAAGGTGAGGGAAAACACTCACGAGCCAGGACATAACGGCGGAAGCAGTAAAAAGATAATTTAGCAGCTCAAAAGAAAAACATGTTGCGGTGGCGAGAGGTTTCTGGGGCAGATTCACGCAGGAGGCTTGGAGTTTTCTAGGTGCCCCCAGGTGCTCAGACGGTGCGCTGCACAGTCGGAGAGCAGCTGCAACAGATTGCGTTTTAAAACGGCGACGCTTTTCTTTTTTTTTCTTTTTTCATTGTTTTCAGCCGTTTATTCCTGGTGCAAAGCCACTCTCCCCCTCGAGCGAGACGAAAGCAAAAATGGACGCACCTGACAAATCGACCGTAAGCTCTGCTGTAACTGAAATGGGGGACGGCCGGCATGAGCTGGCAGTCAGATGAGGCATCTCTGCTGATGTGGAACGTGTGTGGGAGGCTCTGTTATGCAAGCCAGACAAAAAAAAAAAAAAACGAAAAGAAAAAGAGAGAAATTAAATTGAGAGAGATGACAGTTCCTCTTTTGTTACCTTCCCGTCTGCCCCATCTGTCTAACCATCTCTACTCTTCCTCCCCGGGCCTCGCCCTGAAGTTTCGCCGGCAGCGCGTGAGCAGTCAAAAGCAAAACTCTCCCGTCACGTTGAATATCTCTCTTTTCTCTCTTTCTCACTTCCCGATGCCCCCCCCTCCCATAATTACCGTCCAAGCCAGTGGGGGAGGAAGGGGACTCTGTGGAGAAACAGACGGCGTTTTTGTGGGTGTATCGCACATATTTGTGTGTGTTATCTTTGCGTGCAGCCACACTGCCAGCGTGAGTGCTGCTGTCTCTCAATTAGGACTGTCTTGTTGGGATATGCAAACACAGCCGCCGCGCATACTGTACGCACGCCGAAATGGCGTTTTTATTAAAAATAAGAAAAGAAACGCTGCGTGCGTCGGCAAACATACACGCGGAATCGGGGCCATAGGCCGCAATCAACGCTTTCATCGTTCCATCTGCTGCTCCAAACATCTCCCCTTCTCCCCCTGCACCTCCGCTTCTCCCCCTGTCCCCTGCTGTGCATATATCTGTCTGTATGAGTGAACATGACTCCGCGCGTGTGTGTGTGTGTGAGACAAAATTTGTGTTCTTTTCACTGTTTCCTCCCTCCCTCCTTTTGTATTCCATCCCTCCATCCCGCAGTTCTCTCCATTCTCCAGTTCTCTCTACTGACTGCTGAGTTGTCTCAGTGGGGGCTGCATTCCCATTCTGCGCTCTGCATTCCCTACCCTCGCTTCCTCCGCGTGTCTCTCCCTCCATCATTATCTCTGTGTCTGCTGTGCCACACTGCTGCGAAGCCGGCGCTATCATCATTTTCCTGCTCCCTTCTTCTTCTTTCCTCGCTCCTCTTTGTGACTTCTTCAAATCCATTATCCCTCTCTAACGACCCTGTTTGTGCTGCTGTGAAGTGGACCCAACTTTAGGACGTTCATCCCGCCTGACTCTACCCCTCTGTCTATCCATCTATCCTCCGTCTATTCTTCTTTCGGGTCCCCCTCGCAGTCTCTTCCCGGCTACAAGAGACGTGCCACTGTGAAAAGAGACCATCTCTCAGCAGTTCCATTAAATGCATGTCTTTCTCCTGCTCTCTCTTCCACTCCGTGCTCTTTTGTTCTGTTTCTGTTTCTGTCACAGTTGCTTCCTTTCCTCACCCATCTTTTTTTTCTCTCTCTCTCTCCGCTCCCTGCGATCTCACTTGGCCCCCCCTCCGTCCACCACTTTCTAACCGTTCACACACGACGAGGCCCCGCTGTTACTAGTTCAGCCGCATCTCGAAAAGCGAGCTCGAATGGGATGTGTCCCTTCTGTCTGCCCTGCCTCCGCCAGTCTGTGGTGGTCAGAAGACATTCGAGTGCATTTACTCGAGAACTGTACTTGCTGAACTCGACGGGAGTCATTCTTCACGATGAGCAATCGCGAACTAAAAGCCGATTCATTCACGTAATCAGTTTTGTAGCGAGCGCCGCGACATTTGTTTGCAGCGGCAGTCGGGTAGAAATTCTGCGCTTTTATCATTTTGAGCAACTCCTTCACTTTATTAAATCATCTTCATTGCGATGTAAATACGGAATGCCTCCTCACTTCATGGTTTCTTCTCCATTAGAAGGTTTTCTTAGGCGTCGGTCGCAAACAGTGCATCTCACAGGCTCAAAATACATAGCGCCATCATGTCAGACTCTCTTTGACTGTTTTCGGGGAGTGACAGACGTACAGTAGCCTTCAAGTTAACAAGCAAGCTTGCCTTACACACAGCAGGCTGGGATGCATGTGTTAACTCTCACATGCTGTTAATGAGGTCTCTCGCTTTCTTTATCTCTCTCTGCCTTAAATGTGTAATCGCTTAAGTTGCACAAAAAAACAACACGTCTCCCGCGGTAAATGCCACATACGGTTGGAGACGTGAAAAGGCGGAGGGGCTCTCTGCAGTCGTTCGCACGGTGAACCGATCTTTAAGCCGAAATCCGCGTAACGCTCATCCGTGCCTGCGTTGCGCTGTTGTTGTCGTGATATTAACCGCCCGCAAAATCTGTCAAAGCAGCTCCAAAGCACGCTGAAGTCAGCTGGTATTATTCTGCAGATTCTTTGTTCCAGAGAGCCAGAGTAGCTGTAGCTAGCGGGGACAGTAATGAGGAGGATGGCTGCATTGTAATACAAGCATATTTATTTTGGGCACTCTGTTGTTAACTGCCTCAGATAAACAGGCCGGTTGAATCTCCTTTATTTTCCCGTGAATGTGTTGTAAAGGTCAGGCTTTGAGCGGAGTGCAGCTGGAATCAACAATGGCCTTAATTGCTTCTTGATAGATGTTGTGCTCCCAGTAACATTTTCCCTGGGTTTTAATTATTGTACAGTTGTTTAGAGCTGTCTGAAATGTAACCGCCGAAGCCCCTGCTTTAAAGTGAAAGCTAGAATGTTTAAAAAAGCATAGCGGACGAGGTTCTCAGCGATTGCCGTGACCAGCTCAGGATCGATGCCGTTTTAGAGAACACACTTCAAAGAAGCAGCAGAGGCAAAAAGGACATCTACTTTTTTTTTTTTCCATTAACAAATGAAGTCTTCATTTCACTCAGTAGCACTCACCGAATCCAGGTAATTGCAAGATTTATATGATCTTTCATGTTAACAAGGTAACTCATTCTCCCCCTACCGATTCCCATCCAAAAGCCCGAAGCCTGGTGGAGGACAGGGGGTGGGAGGAGGAGGAAAAGAAGATGGGTCAGTCAAAAGAGATAAAACAGTGGGAGTGCTGAGTGCTCCACACCTTGTTAGGCACCTTGTTAGTGCTCAGTCAGTCATTAAAGTGTCTGCTGAGGCAGAAGTGTGTAATAAAAGTCAAAGGTTTGGAAGAAAGACAGAAAAAGCTTAAGTTTTCCCAGTGGCCAAGCCAGCACGAGAGGTGGTGACTGGAATGAGTAGGCTGCAAGGTAGCGAGAGGACATGAGGGAAAAGGAGGTGGGTATGGAGAGCGACGTCGCGGGCAACAAAGGAGGCCGCTGCAATGCATTGTGTCATCGTGACAGGACAGTGACAGGACAGTGACAGGACAGTGACAGGACCCCCCCCTCCCAAAAAAAAAGTCTGTGCACCATATGTTCCCCTGTTACACACACATCCAGATCTGTATTATGACAGAAGTTAAATGCTGGAACACGTTTTCATTGCACACCTCTGATTTATCATTTGTCACTTTGCACAGCACGTCTGAGTCCGACTTTGACTCTGCAGCAGGACCACGTGAGCGAATGACTGCGTGTACACTCACCAGCAACATGTTGGCTTTGTCTACGTTAAAACATGCAGTTTTTTTTTTTTTATAACATACATTTTTGCAGATGGCACATCCTACTGATGTCAAGTGGGAAGTGAAAGTGTTGTGGGTAGGAGAGAGAGCAAAAACATACACAGATTAGGCATAACATTATGACCGTCTTCCTGATATTGTTAATGTCTCCTTTGTGCCTCCAAAACAGCTGTGACGTCTGGCAACAAAATGTTGTTCATGGGGGTCTTTGGGTCTATGGGTTGATTGGATGGGCCTCTGTGGATCAGGATTGTCCCTGTGGATCCCTTAGATACTTGATCAGTTTGGGATCTAGTGAATCTGGAGGCCAGATCAACCCCTTGCGCTGTTTTTCGTGTTTGTTGAGTTGTTCTTAAACCGTGTCTGTGTCTGTGTCTGGCTTCATTCTGCTGGGGATGGCCGATGCAATCAAGGATCATTGCTATGGGGTGGGGGTGCCTAGTCTGGTCTAGGTGGGTCCTAGATGTGTGAGTAACATCCACATGAATGTCATGTCCGAAGGTTTCCCAGCAGAACAGTGTATGCTCACAAGGCACTCGGAATGCTATCCTCCTGTCGGTGGTTATAATGTTGTGGCTGATCGGCGCACAGCGAGAGAAAAGCCAGACACTGATATGAGAATAGTTATACGTGAATGTTTTTTATACAAAGTGTCATAGAGCGAGAGAGAGAAGATTTGTTGGAGCTATTTTCTGTGTTATGTGTGTTTCTTTTTCCACATTACCTTCCTGTTCTTTAGAGAGGAGGACCTTTTCACTCACTAATCAAATGTGGGGAAATGCAATTACGCGCACTGCAATTACGCAGGGAAGAGAGCAGGCTCACGTTTAGCGAATCAAAACATTCCCACACCTATCGAGTGAGTTTTCTTCATCTATAATTGCGGTAAAGCCAAAGCACATTTGCTAAAAGGCCTTTGCTTGCTTTGCCGTAAGACCTCAGTTCATGGGGGTGCGAAACTCAAGGATGACAGAGACGTAGCAATGTGATATGTTGTTTTTTATGTAGGTATTCATGTAGTCCCACATTTTATGTATGTGTACTGATCGTTTCATTGTTCAGGATATGACAGCAGTGACAGCTCTTATGAAGACCATTTCATTCAGTTACCAGAAAACCTACCCCTCTCTAAGAAGCCTATACGTACCTAATGTAAAATCAAGTACTAAATGGTAACAGAAACTACACCGAACCTTATCCCGTCATAGAAATAAGATACGTTTCTCTTCTGAAATCGTCTTCAGTATGTGAGACTTAAAGTTTAAAGAAAGGGGAAATTCAGAAGTTGCAGATCCGTGTAAACTGCCCCAAAGTGTGTGAACATGTTGTCCTTGAGAAAATGAGAGGAGGAGGAGGAGGAGGAGGAGGCAAGATGTTGTAGGGGAGGGGCACGCGGGTTGCGGGGTGTGAAATATTGAGAATGACATTGTTAAAATTGAATATGAGCGACTCAAACACAATCACCGTCAAGCGAAAGGTCTTAGAAGTGCGCACGTACATGCGCGCCCGAAACGCACGCCTTGGCACAGTGCGGGGAAAAATTGCTGAGAGGGCCATCTGTCAGAAGTTGCACTCGGAGAGGCGGTCGTGGTCTCGTTGGTTTTGATGGCGCGAGGCGCAGTCTGCATCCGGTCGCCGTGTAATGAGACCACGGTGCTGTACTGCCTCCTGAGTGCAGTTTGCATGTGCGGATGCGTCATTTTTGGTGTGATAAAGCGAGACGGGACGCTGGATCTAATCTAATCTACTAGTTTGTAATGCATTTACAAGTTTTATAATTCAAAGATAGTGTCGGTGTCAAATGAACAAAACTTGGAGCAGTTGTCAACTTTTTTTTTACCTCATTCTCGCTCTGCAGCTCATTTCAGGAGGCATTTGCGCACGTTCCTGGCGGAGTATAAATTGACCACAGAGTTTCTAGCTGCTTATGCGTTCTCATCGTAATAGCTTCATTCATCAATGCTTATTTTGAAAAAACAACGTTCAGATATTATGGATTGGTCGCACACTGATGTATGAAATGTTCTCCAGGAAAAGCCCTTACCGCTGCCCTTTACGATCAAGCATGTGCACACGAACACGCGAGCGCACGAACATGCGACCCCGACTTCCTGTTGCCTGTTGTAACCCTTATATTATACACAGATTGTATTGATCCCCGTATGGGAGCCGAGCAGGGAAACACGGTCTGTAAATAAGCTCAAAGAAATTTCCGCTGACTCCCTCATTTTTTCGGTTCCTTTCAACTGTGAAAAAGGAGGCGAATGTGCTGATGAGGCTTGAAGAAAGGACGAGAGAGGAGGAGAAACGAGTGTGTCTTTAATAAGTCCAACGTCGAGCAGTTTCTGCATATACCGTGGCACATACACTCGCACGCACACACATCCAGAGCAAGACCCCTAACCCAGTTATTCTGGGAGGGCATTAGAAAGTTACTACAGCAAATTATACACAGGTGCGCACACACACACACACACACACACACACACACACACATTCAAAAAGAAAAAGGCTGGGGTTTATCACCGGTCTCCACACTTGGCCCCTCGCAGCCTGGGACTTCACCGGCTGCTCTGCTTTCATTCATCGGAGGGAGCAAGAAACGGCTCTCTAAGCCTGAAGAAGCAGACAGTTTCGATGAATGTTTACAAGCGATGATGCAGCAAGTTGGTCTCTCGTAAGTGTGTGCAAAGTGTGGTTTCGTTTAGAATGGTTTTGCCAAAGTATACATTTAGTCGGTTTTAACTCAAATTAAGTGTAACTGCAGAATAAACTTTTTACTTGAGGCGCGTTGTTGCGTAATCCAGAGACGATTTATGCCAAGTTGGCCCCCTCACAACAGTAGGGTGGAGAAATCCCCGCTCAGTGCTGATGTTTGGGCCACATTATGTAGTAATGTGAGGGTTTAAAGATCTAGCCTGGAACCTCCGTAGTCAAACCTCAATACAAAACTCTAAGTGACAAACTTCAGTGTCTTGAGTTTCTGTTTCTGAATGAAGCCAGTTGAGGTTGTTAGGGTGCACCAGTGCCGTCACTGCAAGCAACATTTAAAAGCTAACAAGAAGAAGCCGGGATAGAGACAGACCCACATCAGACTGTAGAAATTAATTTAAGCTGTAATTTCCGGTTAGCCTAAACCCTCATTACAACTTCATCAAAACACACTCTGCTGTGATATTCGCCTAGACGTACATATGGACAGCAAAGGTGAAGTGAAATAACATAGTTTCTTTTAAATATGCAAATGCATACATACGCTATACTCACAAATGTCATGCTCTTTGCCCACATGCATGTGCACACTTAACTGGTATTTGCATAGAGACGCTCCAAAGCACAGCTAAGTGAGAATAATTTGCATCTCAATCTTTTAATTTGCTCCCCTTTCTTGAAATCGAGCCGGCTTCCACGAGCTAACAGCAGTGAGCGCGGAACCCCATTACAGCATCTCCCCTAAGGGTGAGACTGAACTGTATGAATATTCTTTTTCCCCCCCAGTTAAACTCCTATTGTAGCTCACATTTCTATTACACACACTGAACTCTTGTGAGTTTTTAGCCTAATTCATGTTCTGGACATGTCGACTCCGCGAGTTAAAGACTGGAGTTAAAGGCTCCAATTAGAAGGGCAGAACAAAATGTAACAGGGAGTTGTGCATAATGGTTAGAGAACCAGCTTTGGGACTGAAGGGTCACAGGTTTGCAACCCATGGCTGAGGTGACTTTAGCAAGCGCCTAATCCCTAAACTGCTCCCCTGGTGGCAAGTGTTCAAACCAATGTATGAACAGATGGATTAGTCAAATGCAGAGAGGAATGTCCCTACGTGGGATCAATACAGTATAAATTACTATTGTTATTATTAATGGAGAAAGAACAGAGATCAGCACACGATACAACACGTGCTTTACAATTGTCCATTGCTTTCCATCAATACATTTAGCACAATAAATGTCAGCCTTTTTGGCTTTATGTGGTCATGGACAGAAGAGCGGCATAGTCATACACATCACCGGAGCTGCATTGGAGTAGAATCTGTTTACAACAAAATTCTCTGCATTGGTTAGAATCCACCACATGGGGCGACTGTGGCTCAGTAGGTAGAGCGGGTTGCCCACGAACCAGAGGGTTAGCGGTTCGATCCCCGGAATGTGCCACCGGAGTATGGCTAGCTTTGACCTATACTTTTTATTTTAGTTTAACCTTCAACTAATCATCCATCACCAGCCTCCAATCATGATTTCCTTCAAAAGCCAAAGCTTTTGTTTCATGGACTTTGTGTCATTTCAGACAAGCTGGCAGCGTGACTGATCCCTGAGCTTGGACACACACATTTTGAACTAGCTTCAAAACCACTGCTAACTGTTCTGTCTGAACTGGACTATCCATGTCCGTGCTGTACGCGTGCCAGTCCCCATAAAACACCTTGCGTGACAGTCTTTATATCTGGAGGGTTAACTATGCTCACGTTTTTTTGCAATTAGATTAATTCAGGAAATATGAGCATGTTCATTTGGCACAGTCTTTTTTGCACCTTCGTGCACGACACTGCGTATAATTTCTGCTCTGTTTCTTTGTATTTTTGTGCATGAGTGGCTTTTAGAAAGCACAATCACACCAAGATGTTGGATATTTTACTAAATCTATCGACAATGGATACTGAACCATTGTAGCATCACCTCAGCCATTTGCGCATTTTCCTTTACTTAACAAAAATCTCATTGTAGACAACATCCAGATTCAGTCACTTATAAAAGGCACATGCTGCCTGGTTTATGCCCGAGCGAGCAGAGACTTTCAGTGTGTATTCATTTTGCTCAGCCTGGGAATTTTTCGGTACATTACATTTCTGGAAGGGAGGTGAGGGAGCAGGTGACCTACAGAATGAACAAGTGTTCTTTGAAAAGAATAACATCTGTGGCCTGCAGTGATGTGGCGTAGTTACACAGCAGACTACTAGATCAAATGCTTGTGTAGCACACACATACACGCAAGGCTTTATTTCATCCACTTAGATGATCTGTGGTTTGGTCTCCTCACCAGTTTGGCTTTATCTCTCTGATCCCCCTGCTTCCCCACACTCAAATTGGCTCTCTCCTCGTTTTTGATCTCCTCTCGTCTTCAGTTCCCAAGATACTTTTTATGCAAAGAAACTGAAAGCAAAATTAAGCCTTGCTTTTTTTAATACTGTGCCATAAATGTGAACACGGCCTTTTTTATTCCCCAAAATGCAAATATTAGCATACAGTGTGTGCACGCACATATGCAAGTTTACTTGGTAAGCTGTTTTTTTTTACCTACTGGTACCACTCAAACCACTTTACAGACACAAGCTCACACGAGCACACTACATACAAGCATTGGGAGCAACTGGAGTTTCAGTGTATGTGTGTGTCTGTTCAACTGTATTTTACCGTGTTTTGTTTGTTTGTGCACCACCATCCATGTGGTGCACACATCCAAATCCGGCACCATTTGTCAACATCAGAGGTGACTCATTGCCAATATGAAATATTAATATATCATTCATGAATATTAATAGCTGCATTGAAGCAATTACCATAATGCCAGCGCTCCCCTTGTATGCGTTGCACTTTCTTTTAAAGTAAAATATATTGTACATAAATAATACGGATTTATTGGTTTTATGTGAGCTCTGTGCGTGCAGCATTAGAGCGCCAGCATATCGGCAGCGGCGCGCCGGGCTCCGCTCAGGGGCCACACGCGACGTCATCAGTGGTATTACTGCAGGCCGTGCACTTTGTATATTGTGTACTGTTCCTGTCAAACAACTAAGTGAAATGAATATGTTAATAATATTGAATAATCAATAATCATTATATGTGCGCACTCAGAAATTCAAGTGCCGCCTACTCTCTGCAGATTCCTAAAAGTGGAGAATAAAAGAAGTAATAAAAAGAAATGTATATAAATTTGGGTGCCAAGCGGCTGATTGCAGTTTGGATTTGTTATCCCAAGTCCAATCAAGATATCTGCTATCAGTAGTTTGGATGACATCCATTTAACAGCAGTTTAAATGTTGCTTTATTAAAAGTCATTTGGAAGTTGGTGAAAAACTGCAAGTGCAATTAACAGAATGTTACATCAGCTAAACATGCCATAATAACAACTTATCGAATCTCGCTAATTTCCCAGGGAGCCATGCTGGTTGGTACGCGTGAGAGAGTGTGAACGCGTTCTTCAGTCATGTCCCGATGGTGGCCTGAACTTCTTACAGGAAATCAGAGAGCATGCTGGGGAGGAGATACCATTAGGCACATCTCTGAATTGGAAACTTAATGCATCTCAGCTCAAATCCACAACATTACCGGCCTGCTGAATCTTTTTAATGGCGGCGCTTGATGGCTTGAAAAAAAAATAAATTGCTAACCACATGGAAAATCCCTCTTCGCTTTGGCTGATAGCCAGGGGTATTAAAGGTGGCACATGTACAATGGAGAGATTGGAAAGCAGGAGGCAGGAGAGGTTCTGTAGGAGGGATTCTTCCGCGGTGTCGTCCCCTCCCACCCCTTTTTCTATTCCCTCACTTTTTTTTTTTTACCCTCACCCCGGCTCCAACTTTGTAATACGTCTTCCCCGAGTTGTTTATAATCGCTGGGACACCGTCCGTTGGGAGTGATTGAGGCGCTAGAGGAGAAATAGATGGTAAAAAAATAAAAAAAAATAAATAATGATTCCAGCAAGTCATCAGACGGTTTAGGGGCATAATCTGAGGCAGTGAAGGTGCTTGCTCAGTGGTGAGATTTGAAGCTTTACAAGGAGGCCACACATACATAAAAACCCTTCTGGATGTGCCCACCGCTCGACTGGCTTCAAAGCCGCTCTCATCTGGAGCTACCTTTACTGCAGAATGTCAACAAGGATGTGGGGGCATGAGAGAGGGAGGTGGGTGGGCGGAGGGACAGTGAATGTGACGCAGATGAGTTGGCTTTTAGGAAAATGTTGCACCTGCAGCACACAACAACTCTGCATCTTTCCAGTTTCTACGTCCCTCCTCGTGTCTTTTTATTTCACACTCAAAGCGAATCAACACGTGTGCGCACACATTTATTAGTGCATCGCGTGTCTTTGATGCTGCATTCACTGACCCCACCAAAGACAAATCTATGGCCGTCAAGATGAAGCCTGCGTTTGAAAGCAACAAAAGTTCACTCCGTAATATAAAACAATCAAGAGATT
Organism: Planiliza haematocheilus; assembly: GCA_005024645.1. Taxonomy (NCBI): domain Eukaryota; kingdom Metazoa; phylum Chordata; class Actinopteri; order Mugiliformes; family Mugilidae; genus Planiliza; species Planiliza haematocheilus. The sequence continues at coordinate 2,015,002 of SRSE01001388.1, read as the reverse complement.
CTTTGGTAACCTCGGCTCAGTCATCCATGATACGGGCATTCACTCGATCAAACTGTTCAGAAACACGATTATCACTAATTGTTTCATGTTATCAGAGCCATGCATAAACACATTATCATTATCACGCATTGCCCCGGAGACACTGTAAAGTATTAAGTGCATTAATCATGTAGGGAATTATATTATTTGACTCGTGATTTAGGTTGAAAAGAAAAAAACGTGTCTTTCTCATCTCAGAACGGCTCCACTGACATCCCGAGGGTCAGACACTTATATGAGTTTATCGTATGTTTCCCTCATGTGGGAATCATCCAATTCCTTATTCTGTTTTTATCTCTCTTCTCCTTTCGGTCAAAGTAAACAAAGTAGCGCACCATAGAATCAAACGGCGCGCGCAACCGTTTGACTTCTGTTGGGACGTCATGGTGCCTTTATTTAATAAGTCGCTGAGCATCCTCCCTTCTGCGAAGAAAGAAACTAGACATATTTACTTGGTTCCTTTGGAGACTTAGGACTTTTGAGGGTAGTTCTGTGTCATTCTGTGCATTTTAAGCCGAATGATCGACAGATTATTATGTTTAATTAACATTAGAAACTTTGCAAGAGGCAGTAGTAGTTTAGAAAGGTGTTTCTTCTTCTGTTTTGCAGTCATTTAGGAGTCAAAGAACTCTTTGAATGGGTTGGGTTATGAAAGAGTGAAATTGTCCAAATTGTAGTTGCTAAAAAAAAACCTTACATCACTTTCTGGCAAGATTGCAGTGTTTCTAACTTAGAGCTGAACATCTTCCAGCTCTCTTTTACTTATCTAAAAAAAACTCTAATGAACTGCTCCAGCCCTCTTTCATCCAAGAGTGGTGGCATAACTTTGAAGAGAACCCTCAAAAAGACCAGCAGCAGGAATGTAGATTTAAAAAAAAAGTTTGGCACGTTTGATAGAAGAGGATTTCCACAAGTGTGGACAGAAACTTTGAACCTTCCTTCCCTGTCTACACGGACTGATGATTGAAACATGCTGCTGCTCACACTGTTGAGGGACAAGATTAGAGAGCCACGAGTCTGGGCAAGTGGATGTCTCAAGCACCTCTCACCGCACTTCAGCGCAATAAACGAGTGACTGATGGAGCTTGTTTACACTGACAGCATTGCAGTGAAAAGCAGAGAGGACATTGTCTATGGACCATGCACAATAACAGAGCAGGTTCTTATCATCAATTCGTCCGGTAACTTCTTCCAGCAGTTGACCCCCTTTGTCTCATTTACGTTGAAATGTCCTCCTGACAGAGAACATAAACCTCTCCATTAGGCTGCTTTATTTCTCCATCTCCTGTCGGCAGTGCATGCTGCTGTCATGCAGGCTTTTGCAATGAATGCTGGCACGTAGAAGAGAACGAGTGATTTTAGAAGAAGAAGAAGGAGGAGGAGAGAATGTTGCTTATGAGTATGACCTCACATTGCACTTTGGATTACAGCTCATTTACTGCATCACAGGACATGAATTCTTCCAGAATAGAACCAGCTGGCAACGAACAAATCACTTCTCCATATGTGTTTGTGTTCCATCCACTTTACTGTTGTAAATGAGAGGTGCAGCTGGTTGATGGATTGTGACAAAATGTGATGCTAATAGCAATAAGTCTATGCAAATTAATTTGTCTGATATTTTCTACGTACACACAACTATACACTGATCGGGCATAACATTATGACTATCTTCCTAATATTGCGTAGTCTCCCTTGTGCCCCATCAGAGAATGGGCATGGGTCTTCTGAGTCTTCTATCCCACAGATACTTGATCAGTTTGGGATCTGGGGAATTTGGAGGCCAAATTGGTCTGTTTTGGTGAGTTGCTCTTAAACCGTTTTTGTGCATCCTGCTGGGGATGGCTGCTGCCATCAAGGTGTGTCATTGCTATGGGGTGGGGGTTACCTGGTCTGGTCTAGGTGGGTGCTACATGTCTAAGTAACATCCACATGCATGCCAGGTCCAAAATATTCCCAGCAGAACATTGTATGGTCACAAGATGGTCAATGTCAGCCACCCTTATGGCTGATTGGTGTATATGGTTAAATCACATATTTAAACTTGAATGAATGCAATGCAGCCTGGGTACACAGAATGGTGTAGTCATAATGGTCAAAAACTGAATGTAAAATTATGAAAACATGTACATAACAGTGAAAAATACACATACCACATGAAAGTGGTGGAGTTATTCAGTTAACTAAGAAATTACAATAATCACAGCTTTAAGATCAAGACTTAAACTGTAATTAATGTATAAGTTAATTAAAGTAAAATAAGTTGGGTTTCCCAGTTTCTTGCCATACAATTAAAACACCATTAGCCCATCGTGTCCTCTATCAACTGAGCACCAATGCACACTAGCTACACACTGCTCCAAAGACCTGTAAAACTCAAACTGATTCATTAAGGTCTTTTAATAGATTAACTCAACAAAGGGATCAAAGAAGGGGCGGTTAACACATAAAAAATGTCTTGTAGCAACATGCAACCCGTTCTGTAACACCTTTTTGCTATTTATGTAACACAATACCCTTAATCACTCAAACCATCAGATTTACTGCACCGTGCCATGCAGACGATCAAGGTCTTTTTGACCTAATCATCTTCCTCTCTGATTACTCTGGACTCTGGGATGGGGGTCAGGTCCGGCGCTTTCATATATCTGAGCAATCAGCGCTCTTGCTAAATATTTGGACAGCTTCCGAAATGAACAGGTGTGCACGGCTATTTTTATTACAATCAGTTTGTGCAGCTGACCTTGGAAGTGAGGACGTTTTGGTGAGTCGTCACTTGCTGTCTGTTTTGTTCAGGTTAGAATAGATTTATCTTGTGATCGGGGTCAGATAGTTAGGCATTCAGTTGTGAAGGTTAGAGATATGTTTGGTTTTCTGGCCTCAGTTTCTCTGCTTTATCTACATCGCTATAGCAAACTGAAAAGCTACGGCACCGTACTTACAATCTACAGGAAATAATTCAGTAATGCAGTTTTACGATCACTCTAATTCTTGTATTATAGTAGTTTGATTATGGTAATGCAGTCTGAACCTCAACATAATTGTGGTCCACATGTGCTACAGGATCTTATTAAATCCCTTTTTTTCCCGGCACAGTATTCATTTTGCAATATGAGCCGAAAGGCAGAAAGCTAGGACATGAGAATAAAATTAGAGCGTGTCTAGAGTGTCTGAAAAGTATCTGAGAGAATATTTTCAGAAAAACAGAGAAGGACTAATTACTATCCAAACGGCTTAGCGGCTCGGAGTGGGAGACAGCAGCAGCTCTCTGTTTTTTCGTAACTTTGTTTATTTTACCAAATTACGAAAGATGGAAGATGAAGGCTTAATAAATGATGACCAAAAAAAATTAAATAAATTAAAATAAAATAAAAATTACAAGTGATTAAGTAATGACTGCTATCAACATAAATAAACTTCAGAATCAGAACTGGATTATAATTTCAAGCTATAATTTCAAGCTGTACCGGTCAGCTACCAGTCTATTTAGAGAATCGCAGAATGAGATCATGACATGAAAAGCAGCAGAAATAGCAGAGCCACAAATCATAAAATGAGATTTGTCTTTTTTTGGGCCAGCACCGTAGCAAGCCATCAAGCAGCCAGCCAGGAGCCAGGCTATCAAGTTAACCAATCAATTATGCAAATTGGCAATGCGGTTAGTCTTTCAGTCGAAACAGACAGGCAGACAGGAAGTAAGCCGGTAAAAGGGGGTCTCACCACTGGTGACCTAGAAGTTAAGAGAAAAGAAAAACATTAAAAAGCTGAAGTGCAGCAACACACTGCAAAATGTTTCGCTGCAGAATAGCACATAGCCTAATTTGGAGTAATTGGGCTCAAACTTGCAACATCGTTGGTTTGCTTCCTTAACTACATCTGCAGATTTGATTTCCCATTATGAGTGGGGTAGGAGGAAAAAGAGAAATGCTGTTTGCCCACAGCTACAGGAGAGTACAGCAGAAAATAAGAGGAAGAGAACGATAAACATGGCTCTGAAAAAGGGGAGCTATATCGAGGGGACACAACGGGGGGCTTTTGAAACTGCCAAGCTGCATTCGCGGAAGCTGCCTCACGGTAGCTATGACTCCTCTAGAATCCGCAAACATGCAAGACATGCAAACCCGAGACACGTACACCTCTCTTACCTTTGAAAGAAGTTTTTCAGGATTTCAACCGCAGGAAAACATGAAAGGTGCCTTGAAGAATTCCTTTAGAAGAGCAACTCTATTATTCTTAGAGTAACCTTCGAGATTTTTTTGTGTCCTCCTGGTTGGCTTTGTTGAAGAAACCCCTAAGAAGAATAGTTACATTATTCCTGCAAGGCTTTCGCTTAGTTGCCAACTCAATCAACCGCTAACAAGAAATCTTGCACTGAGCATCACTCTCACGTGTTTATGTCTTTTCTGAACGCACGCTATTTTAAGAAACACAGTGTTGCTCACTGCTGCACTGACAAACAACACAGTGTGTCCAAAAAGAAGTTAAAACAAGTGCAATTGAACTTGTAGGGTCTCTTGAAGACTTCTTCACTTCATCCAAGTGGTTTCAGGGGTTTATTAAAACCCCAGCTCTTTTTGGAGTGGAAGAAGCTACCTGGCAAAATGTCTTTAAGAAACCCTACAAGTCAAGTTTCCCTTGTTTCAGCTTGTTTTTTGGACATACCATGATCCTGATGACAACCTTCACAGTCATACCAACTGTGACTTATTTCTGACTCACAGACTCTAATATAGCATGCATGTCCATCCACATTTTCATTTATTTTTTCTTTTGCTCTGTTGTTACTCATCTATTGCTTCGGAGGAAATTGCAGTTTTTGAGACAAAAGGCATATATACATAGTATATACTTGCAGCCTGGAAACATCCCAAGTGTCTCAATCACTCACCGCCCTGGAAGGGTTTGCTGATGGCTGCATTATTCCTAAGTGGTAACCCCAGTGCGAGTGTTTTCCCCTGTATGTCGGATGGTTATGAAGGGACACTTAATGAAAGATGCTTCAGATAGTACAACATACTTCAGTAGACGCTGATGGCACAATATTCTGTTTGAAAGTACCCAGTATTCCCGGTGTTCCTGCTCTCGGATTGTGCTGTTTATTGACTTAGAAGCAATGCTGCACATTGTGAAACAGCAGTATTATAAGAGGTCATACAACATAACTAAAAGTATTACTATATAGGGCATCTTTGGATGATTCACTTTAGTTCCGACCATAGACTGTATATAAATATGGACAATGTCTCGCCACGTCCTTGCGTTGGCAAAACTGACACTATTTTCCAGGGCACACTGTTCTTGTTTTTAAAAAAAAATTGTTACAACTGTCAGCCGCTGTATGGAGTGGTTGGCATGGCAACTGGTAGTTTCTATTATGTTACATCCTGTTCCTGTATCGTCAAATAACTAATTAAAACGAAACTTATCCAGAAAATCGACACTTGAACATTATATTACCTGTAATTACAGAAACTATCCTTGAAAATTATTTGACGTGTATTTTAGTGTTTCAGTTGAGTGCAAGTCCCATCCACTAACATGGAGGGGGTGGAGCTTATGACCTATACTGCAGCCAGCCACCAGGGGGAGCTCTACCTACTTCGGCTTCACTTTTGAGGAGCTGTTCTGTGTCCATCTTTATGTAGTCTATGGTTCCAACATAGCAGTCCTGCTCAGCTTCCCCTACAAGGTTTTTTTTATGTTGACTATGGATTATATAAACAGTTGAAAGCACAGTAGTAGCAGCCACTTGAAAGGGAATGTACCATACCAGAAAAACATTTTTGCTCGCTAACATTTGCACAGAAGCAGTGACGAGCACTAAAAGTATGACAGAAACCTCTACTTTGTCTTTTACAGCTGTGTAAGAGACGGTGTCAGAGTTTTCAACATTCTGCTCCCCTGGAAATAGGTGCTAGGCTTGTCTTTAAATAAACCATGTCACTGACTTTTTCCGGCCCGCTGAGCTACAATTTCATGCAGACATGTTGCCATTCTTTCTCACCATCTCCCTGTCTTTCAAACACACATATTTAAAGCAGGAAACAAAGTGACCTTTTCAGAAAGTCAGTTGAAGCCCATTTGGAGAGCTATAAAACCTCTAAAAGGCCCTGACGAAAGCCTTCCCACCTTTAAATTCGGGGACATGCAGGTGAACTCAGCAGAGTCATTTTTTTCTTTTCAGCTGTATTAAATATTTATATCTTGTGCAGCCAGAAATCAACATGAAAATTGCTCTGAGACTTGACAATAGGTTTTTTCTCTTTTTTCTTCTGCTAACTAAATTGGTCCTCCATGGATATTGCCAGTATGAAACCCCAAATCCCAAAATACCGTCTGCGGGTGAAATGATTCTCAAAGGTCATGTTTTAGAAGCTATTGAAGTCCAAGATACTGCAGTCATGGTTTGGCATATATTTGGACGTTTTTGGCAGCCGGCATTATGAGGAAATAATAATAAATAAAAAAGAAGCATCTGTGCCTGCTGGTTGCATTCATCCATGGAAAAGATTCAACTTGTCTCCCCGCTGCCAAATTCAGTCATGGACAATGAACTGTGTGAACTTATAAAAATATATGTGTTTTTTTAAAGCCAAAAAAAAGAAAGAAAAAGAAAGGTAAGATCAACAAAGTTTAAAAACATATAACTGAACTCCAGATATCATATCATTCATGCACAGGGCATATTTGAACTGAATATAGAGTACAGCACTGCACATTACAGTGCCTTCAGGCTTCTGGTTAAAACCTGATGTCAACAGAAAACGTATTGCTCGAGACAGATACAGAAAACCCAGTGAGGGAGAGGCAGCGAGATAACACATTTAAATTAAATCAAATGCTATAAGCAACAAAAAAAAAAAAAGGCCTGAAAGGAAGACGGAGAAAAAAAATCAGGAATTACAGTGGAAGAAAGAAGAGGGTATGAGATAAAGGGAACATGGGATTATGTGGGTGTCACATACATTATTGAATCTGGGGTAGGGGGAGCGGGGAGAGCGTTGGCCGGTCTGAGTCGACGTAACTGCGATCCCCTGCTACAAGGATGAATGAGGGTAATTTCTAACTGCCTTCAATAAAGACGGGACAGCTCGCAGGCTCGGCCGCGTGTGTGTATGCGGTATGCATAATCCAAATTACATCATTTTCAGGAAGCAAATATACTGTACTGTATGTGTGAGTATGGATAGAAAGGGCCAGCCCACGAGCCAGCAGAATGGAAAAGCCAAAGATAAATATGGTTTGTTTTCTTTCCTGATTAGCCCACAAATAAATAGATTCTTTTGTTTCAAGGCCCAGGTTTGGAATAACAGCCATTTTGAGACATATATGGAGCTCAGCCGGTCTGTTTTTTATTTATTTTGTGCTCTTGCACAGAAATGATATCGAAGCACAAGGCCAGAAGAGCTGTTCATAACGCAAGACGGGGATAAAGAGATTTAATATCTGAAGACAGACAAGCCACTTTTCATTGCAATGTGTTCCAGGCAACATCCTAATGGCAAGGCCTGTCAAGTGTTTACACACTGTGTTCAGAATAATTGTAATGGCAGGTTTTGGAGACATGTGCAGAGAGTTAAAGGCAGCTTGCACTCGGCATTGTATATGTTATTACAGTACTTTTCTTCATATCTCAAAGATGTGTTCTTTGGATGTCTTTCTAGAAGCTGTCAGCCGTTTGCCGCAATTCATTCTGCCGTGTGAAGATCAGATCCATGCCAAAGCATCAGATCAGAGCCTGTTAATCCAAACACAATCTTTCGGGATGTGCTGTTTCAACAGTTTTTTTTTTCCTCCCCCTGCAGCAAAGAAGTGTTTGTACCTTTTTCCTGTTACTGTGCTTTTGTTTACTTTTGTTCTTTCTTTCTTTGAAGGTGGAGAGGTTCCCTACACCACCCTAGCTACGAGGATGATGATGGGCGTTTGGTGGATGTTTGCTCTAATTGTCATCTCCTCGTACACTGCCAATCTGGCGGCTTTCCTCACCATCACGCGCATAGAGAACTCCATACAGTAAGTATCAGCGCTTGATTTCCCAACGCTAATGCGTGTTAGCACAGATCATTCTCGCGTTTTTCAAAATCTGCTTTGACTATACCTGGAAGGCGTGTTTTTTTCAAGTTTGTATTACTCTCATCCACGTCTCAACTATTCAGAAAGCTCGGTTCACATTGACAGTAAATACCACCTGGCTTTGAAGCTGATCAAAGCCAGACGCTTCAAAAGACCCATGTCTTTATCCATTTCTGCTTGTTTGTTTTCGCTCGCATTCTTCTTCTGCATATTTTTTTTCATTAATTTTTTTTTTTTTAAATTTTGATGCCACCGGTCGTATCACTGCCCTCCACAGGCTAAAAGTGTGTACTGCGGCCGCACTGATTCTACTTGCTTTCCACAGCTTTGATGCATTCGTGCAAAAACACAAATAAGTTGCAATGAATATCACATCTTGCATGTAGAGAAGAAGAGTATTCATGTGGCTATGGCACACACGCACTCAGACACACATATATATACCAACCATACTAACTATTACTGTAGATTCTTGTTGAATTACTGTAGTTTGGACAAGAGAATTTGTTTCCATCGCACAAAGACACACTGCAGCCTCCCTGAGTGTGCTCTTGGGGCAGACATCCATTCTAGCAGGCAGGTATAATGCATGGGAGGCTGCAGACACAGACACGAGCACACACGACTGCACAATTACTTCTACATCCTTTCTTTTCCTTGTCGCAGTCCTTTCTTCTTCACCCTAGCTTGTGTGGGTGGGTTTCATCGAATGAAGGTAGTGAACATAATGAGAGAGGGAGAGAGAGAGAGAGAGAAGGGCAAACATGGAGGAGAGTGTAAAAATAGTGTTTCTGCATTTTTTTTTTGAGGTATGAAGCCTTCTATTCTCATTGCTGTTTTAACGCGCACTCACAAACACGCACGCGGGCTGTTTCCCCCGAGCTCTGTGCCCTCTGTTTATCTATCCTTGTGATAATATGTTTGCCTGCCTCGCTCCTGGTGGCACTAGGAAATGCTCATCTCTCACTGGACTAATCAGCATGCCGAAGCATCCGCTATGCCCGGCAGTGCCACAGTTAATTGTGCTTGGCTTCGGAATAAACAACATTTATTTCTCTAAATCTCATCACTATCGGTCTCTTAATTTGTTTCTGTCAGTTTGTTTCTCTGTCATTTTGCTGTTCTCTCTCTCTCGTTCCTGTCTTTGGTTTCCACTCGTCGCTTCGTCGTACTCGTGCTTTTTTTTTTTCTCCTTTGGCTTTATCCAAGTCCTCCCGCTGTGTCTCTTGAAAAATCTGCGCCTCTGTAGTTTTGATTTCTTTTGTCTACCCGCTCTTTTTCTCTTTCTCAAATTGGCTGTCATTAATGAGTGCCTCTCAGTTTCCTGCCTCATTCAGCATGCATTGAACTAATTAAGGATTTCCATAAATTTTAATGCATTATCTTTAGTGTGTTGATTCTTCTGGGGTCATTAGTGCGATAATAACCACCTAAACAGCAGCAGCAGCAGCAACTGTGGGGCCGTAGGCCTCCAAAGATCGGTCATGGTATGGAGTGATGAGAGGGAACGTTAAAAAATAACCCGAAAGCAAGTAAAGCATAACAAAACCATAATGGAGAGATAAATATTGTGGGGGAAAAAAGAGCCTATGATGATGTGATTAGCTTGTACTTTTGTCTGTTAAGACTTGATTAAGATATTACGCAGATGGATTGAGACCGAATGCATTTCCGTGAATTAGTTTACACGGAAAAGAGCAAGAAAGCCCATGCATGGTCAGGAAAGGAAGAGACACCCGGGGAAGGATGGAGGCATTGCTCTTCTTAGTGTCTCCCGTCAGGACAGACAGGCTTTTTAAGTATTAATACCCTTGTTTCATCCTGAAAATGAAATAACAAGTGAGCGCTCAGAACCCTCCCTGGACTATTTCACGCTTGGATGTTTTCCCTCAATTTCAGTGCGAATCCTTTAGGAAAACAGTGAGGGATGGGAGTGGAGGGCGGCGGAGAGAGGGTGCCAGAGAGCGCTATAGAAAGAGGGGGACAGAGAGGGGTGAGCATTATAAAGGGGAAATGAAGAGGCCGAGTACATGGAAGAAAAGATGGGACGGATCAAGAAGAAAAGGCTCGGAAACTGGCTAAGGTTAGGGAGTAAGAGGCGGGACAAAGATGGGATGGAACAAAGCAGGGAGAATAGAGAGAGCTGAACGGTTTGGGCGGCGGTGACGGGTCAGAATGAGGAATGTATTTTGGCGAGCTTTCAAGTGAGGGAAATGACGGCATCTGTTGACAGAAGGAATAGGTGGTTATGGATGGAAAGACTGAAAGATGGATGTGGTGTTTGGGGATAAAATACCTCCTTCCTGGTTCAGCCTTGTAGAGCAGATGTCATATTTTATGCTAGATAAAGATCGCCAATAAACTCAATCGGGTACTTTTACGCTTGCTCGTGTGAGTGGGGGTGTTTCGTACTACATTTGCGGCTGACAGACACGGATGTGTGGTGCTCGCACGTCTGTCGCATCCCATTGGTCAGCTAAGGCAGCAGATCGCTCTCATTGGTCAAATGGCTGCAGCTCATTTGGTTATTTAAAGCCTCGTAAGCATTTTTGTAAGGCTCATGAATTCGAGATTGACAGTCACAGTGTCACTTCATCACCCTCAGCTGATGAATAGGGAATTGTGAACCTGGCATATTCTTATGAGAATGAGTCTGGTAACACGGCATTTGAGTTTCACTGTGGGGCGGGTTTCAGCCTTGCAGCTGTACAGTCCCACAACCAATCAGAGGCATTTTGTCGTAAACAAATTCAACTATTCAGACGACTACGTTACCGTCACCAATCATAGGGCAACGTTATCTTGGACATGGTGTCTTTTTTTGACACTTGAGAAGTTATAGATAATAGAAAAAAACATATCCAACCTGAACTCTAAGGCATTCACTCTTGGCATTGTGCCTAGTGTCAAGTTTGGTGGAGGGGGGATTACGGTGTGGAGTTGTTTATCAGGAGCTGAGCTTGGCCCCTTAGTTCCAGTGAAAGGAACTCTGAATGCTTCAGCATACCAAGAGATTTTGGACAATTTCATGCAGAACTTGACTGGCCTGCACAGAGTCCCGACCTCAACCCGACAGAACACCTTTGGGATGAATTAGAGCGAAGACTGTGAGCCAGACAGGCCTTCTCGTCCAACAACGTCTGACCTCACAAATGTGTTTCCTTAAGAATGGTCAAAAATTCCCATAAACGCACTCCTAAACCTTGTGGAAAGCCTTCCCCGAAGAGCTGAAGCTGTTATAGCTGCAAAGGGTTGGTCAACGTCATAGTAAACCCTATGGATTAAGAATGGGATGTCACTTAAGTTCATGTGAGTGTAAAGGCAGATGAGCAAATACTATTGGTAATATAGGGTATATTGTCAATCAACATGCAGTTAAGAAAATCACAGGGTTCTGTCATCTCCCTCACTAACACACATGCACACACATTGTGTCAATGAGCTAGCATGCTCAGGACAGGGACAAACATATCATTTGCATAAACCACTCAGAAAAAGACAATTATGAAACACAGATTCATACATGCATGTTTCCACACACACACAAAAATTAATACTTCTGTGGACAACTGCTGTTGTTTTTACTTCTTCTCTGTTCATAGTTTTTTTTTTTTCGTCTTTCACTCAACTAAGATGTAATCTTTCCGTAAAGGTCACGTTAATGTATTTTGACAGCAAGGTCAACAAAAAGATACATTTTGCGCATTCAAATGAAGCTTGCAGTACCGAAAGATGAAAGTGTATGTAAATTGAAGATACAAATAATACTTTCAGTATGTTTAATTTAGTCACCTTAACATGGAAGCATTTACAGAAGCAGTGTTTCCCACAGAATTTCATGAGACCCTGGAGTTTTTTTTGTTGTTTTAAATCTAATTTATAGTAAAGAGCTGACTTTCAATCAAACCTTGATAGATAACACTCATAACGTTTAGCTGGTTACTTTGACATCTGTTCAGTATATTCTTTTTGTCTGGATTTTTCTTGTGCCGGTGGACTCTAAAATCTTATGTGGGCCTGATACTCTCTCTCTCTTTCTCTCAGCCTCCCTCTCTCCCTCTATCTCTCCCTGACTCTGACGCACCATCCATTAAAGATCCAGCCTAGAGTTACTGCCCAGTGAAACCAATTCGCGAAGGGGGAGTCCTGGTCAAAGAGTGCGCCGACAGGCCTGCACGGTCACATGGGAGCGGTGGGGAGGGGAGATTATTAAGGCCAAAGATTAATTGACAGCAATAAAAGATTCATGTTCACAGCAAAGTTCATTAAAATCTTCAAGGGTTTTTTTCTTCTTTTTTCCCAGTGAGTCAGAGAGAGAGGGCTGAAAGAGCTGTCACTCCTATAAAATGTCTGAATGTGTTACTTCGTGCGTGTGTGTGTGTGAGGGATAAAGAGAGAGAGTGTGTGCGTGCAGATATGTATGAATGATTGTAATAATGCAAACCCTACCTCCTTATATCTGTGCCCATTGTTAAATCTGCTTCGTGGGTGTACTGTGTTACAACCGAATTAATGAAGTAAGATACTATACACTTGTTGTTCTTCATTAAGCAGGACATGTTGAGTGCCTTTGTGTGCATGTTTTGTTTCCCAAATGTGTGTCTCTCAAATCCATGGGTGGTATGCAGCAACCATTAGACAAACAAACAGTAATTAGTTCCCGTAATGGTTCTCCATTACATTTCTCAGCGGCCAAACTCTTTGAAAGGCAACCCAAGCACTGTTGCGTTATAATTAACAATAGCTTTTGTATTCCCCCAGAGGTGGCAATTTATGGGTGAGGGGTAGAGCTAAAGAGAAAAGAGGAGAGAAAGAAATAGAATTGAATTGTGCTTTTTTCCCCCCTAACCTCCATTTTTTTTTTATTAGCGCCTCCCGTTTTCTTGCTGTAGTCGGAGATATCAACAGTGTGTGGCTGCCCGAGCCGTCTTATTAAACGCTGTGAGCGGAGTGAGTGCTGCTGTCCGAACTGCTTTCCACTCCCATTTTTCTCGCACTTGTTTGCCATAGACAATTCCCATTTTTCACTTTTTACTCCATGTCAGTTGCATGACGCTGCCAACCACACACAGCTGGCCCGTAGAGACTTTACATCCAAGCCGTTCGCTTACGGGGATGACGAGGAGGCAGCGGCGGCCACGGCGGCCTCTCCGTTCATACTCCTTGCCTATCACCCAAAAGCCCTCTTCTCTAGACCACCTTCCTCCACTGCAAACATAGGAGGGCCGAGCGAGAAGCCCCACAGTCGCAGTTTTAATCCGATCGCTGGACGGATGGTCGCTTTTGATGATTTCCATCTCTCAGCTCTGTGTGTTTTCTTCTCTCTGTTACGTTCAGTAGATTTGTTTTACACTCTTTCTAAATGTAGACCTAAAACCCCCGGCTGAGTTAGTGGAGTTTTTTGAAAGATGTGAGTGAGTAGAAGACTGAAAGCAGTGTGTGGCTGCCAGCAAGTTTGCATGCAGCCTGACTTCCCCGAATACCGCATAATTATATCCACACCAGGCCATGGTGTCAGTAAAGAAAGAAAAATAAAGTTAGCTTTGAGGCTGGAGTGTGTCGCTATGTGCGGCTTACATGTTAGGGACATCGACGTTGGACAAAAGAGAACATCAGCTCAAATGTGACCATAACAATATCAAAATGTGGACTGCTCAGGCTGAATCTGCATTGCGCCGACAATTAAATTATGTCTTGAAATGATGTGAAGGCTAAGTCTTTTCACCTCTTACCTCTCCGTAGGTCCCTGCAGGACCTGTCCAAGCAGACAGAGCTGCCGTACGGTACCGTGCTGGACTCCGCAGTATACGATCAGGTGCGCTCCAAGTCCATGAACCCCTTCGAGAGAGATCCCATGTACTCCCAGATGTGGAGGATGATTAATCGCACCGGAGGAGGAGAAAATAACGTTGAGGAATCAAAAGAAGGCATTCGCAAGGTAAGGTCTTTTCCTTTTTAATTAGTCGTCGGTTTCAAATGAACGGCCTTTGACTCGTGTGAGCTCGGTATCGTTAGCGAAAGTGCTCCTGTGATAAGTTTGGAATAAAAGAAACGAGGCGCCGAATGGCTGCTACATCAGTGCATATATTCAAGACTCAGCACATTGTGTTCGCGTCAGGCATAATTTTTCTGTGAATATACTTCTTCACATATCTACATATATTTAAAATGAAAAAAGGGTAAAAATCTTACATAATTCAAGTTGCAGACAATAAAACAAACATGTTGAACGTCCTTGCTGTGTTGCAGAAAGAGGATTAAGGGATTATGAATTTAAATTCTTGCGTATCAATAAAGATGATTACTGTACAAACATGCTGTAAAAATCGGAAGAGTGCCCAGCAGTCCTACAAGAAGTGGTGGCACAAATGCACAGCCAACAGTGTGTGCAAGTACTGTTGAATATCACATATAGTTATATCAGTAGCTGTACAGCATCTGCTGGTAAACCTTCACCCCTCCCTGTTCCACACGATGTTTTAGTACATGCAGTGAACTGAATATGTATACTGTATGGTGCACCGTACGCCCTGCGCAGATTAGTCGCGGCCCCGTTTTGACATACTCCTCATGCTCGTATAAATCTATGTAAGCAACGTTAATGATACACAGATAACGTTCGCACGGCTAAATGCTTAATTCCCTCGGTAATTACCCGGCGTCATAAATACCTGACTGCTGCATCTCATTTGCACGCATCCCACTTTCCGTTTGCATCGCGTTCATTTTATCCCTTCTCCCCCCAGAGTATATTGCTCTTGAACTGGAGCCAGCGTTGGGAGTGTTGGAAGAGTTGGGAGGAGTGATTAAAGTGGTGTTTATAAAATAATGAGATAAATGCAGCACGTAGCAGCGTGTGAGAATGTAACTGGTTATACTTAAAAGCCTTGTTTATTGGCAGTGGTGTTTTTTGAGCATAATTACGCATCAATTGTAACTCCAGAATCACTAATATGTCGATCAGGCATAATATTATGACCACCTTTCTAATACTGTGTAGGTCTCCCTTGTGCCTCAGAAACAGTTGTGACTCATCAGAGAATGGACATGGACCTGAGGGTGTCTTGTGGTGTCTGGGAACAGGATGTTGTTAGTTTGGGTCCTATGGGTTGAGGGGAGGGGCCTCCGTGCATCAACGGACACTGGTTCAGTTTGGGATCTGGTGAATTTGGAGACCAAGTCAACGCATTGTGCTGTCCTTGTGCAAATGTATTTACTTCTCCTGTCAGTGGCTTTAATGTAGTGACTGATTGGTGTAAGTCAGTATGTTATTGGGTTAGGGTTAGGATTTCTGGTTTCCAGCCACCCCACATCATCCAAGAGATGTCAGTTTCATGACAAACGCACATTCACATGATGGACGTCAGCCAGAGGCCCGTAATAGTACAATAGTCTTCTTTCTTGTAATTTTCCCAGATCTTAGTTGAGTAGTTTCTTGGATTCCATTAGTGTTTTCCACCTGTTCAATTCTTATAATTAACCATATTTAACAGCACAAACCTCAACATTGCCATCACATACTCTGCAGTATTAGCGCTTCCACAATAGGAGTTGCCATGAAGGCACATTATCTGTGGTGTGATCACAAATAATGCATTTTTCTGTTTAATGAGCATAGTTTACATAAACCAGGTAAATAGGCTAAAGAACTACACATCATAGAATTTCTTTTGGATAATGACAAACACCTGTCTCATAACAGTAAATTGCTACCGCGTGTACAGCTGTTTCTGAATTATGGGACTAGCCACAGATCTGTATTGGTCTGGGCATGGACATCTTGAAGTTGGTTGTATGTGTGGCTTGAAAATATTCCTAAAATCTTGACATTTCCCCTGCATAATTGCTCGTCATCGAGGAGAGAGAAGTGCCATGTGAGCATGAGGCCAGGCCATTATCACAGACTACCGGAGGACAGTGTCTGAATGTCTGGTCTGACACTGCTGAAAAAGACTATCTGGTTCAAAACCATGACTGTGTGTGTAATTACTGCAACACATGCTGTGTGGTTTGATTTGATCTCCTATCACTGTGGGCATTTGGTGCACAGAAAGCAGTGAAAACAACAGGTCATGGCACTGATCACTGAGGTCAAGACCAAAGTCAAAATCTATGCGGTTTTCTACTGATGGACTACAGGAGGTCGTGGTAAAAAAAATGAAAAATAAAAATCTGTCACACTCACTGTGTGTATCAGTGGTTTACCACAGTTGCCAAGAGCTGAAGCTAAAATGTGCCTGATGCATCCCGGCAACAGTGATGCCCTGAGCGCCCTGTGTGATGTGTCTGACGGTGTCTCTGCCCAGGCATTCATCAAAAGCAGGCTGACTCTTTGCATGCATGCATACTTTAGATGCCTGTAAGCACACAGACATTGACTGGGTTTTTATGAGTATTCTGCTAATAATCAAAATAGTAGCCCCATCAGAATAAAAATCCATTTGTAGCCACCTTCGTCAGTTCACCAAGCCCAATCTGAAGGAATCATCACGTAAACCCTTCATCAGATCAGACTGTGTCTTTCTGTCATCCTTTTCTGCTCTACATGAATTTCCATTTCTATATTAAACATCAGGTGACGAGACTAGTGTCTGTTGGGGACAGAAACATGGTGGCAGTTCAGACAAGTGCTTTCAAGATAAAGGGTGACCAAATCAAAGTCTGTCTTTGACATATTTTTCAACTGAATTAATTAATTTTCTTCTTGGCTTTCCTCATGTCAGTAGGTCTTCTTTATGACTTGCTGGTGCATGTAAATGTAGCCACTGTAAGATTTGATGACCTTGTGAAATTGTGCAATAATGAATGGAGGAGTGATGAGTGAAAGCAATCTTTCGCTGCTTTTTAGAACTCTGTGTTGAAGGATAGGTCCCGTGGTTTGTTGACCTAAAGTATACAGGAATATTAAGTAAGTGTGATGTACCATTTGTGATCACAGGGTTTTCCATACAGTGTTAATACTACGGAGGACTGTTACACCGTGGTCGATAATGAATCAAAAATGTTTTTGCACGTTTCAGACAATGTTGTGTTGTCTGCCCTCCCCAAAGCTGCCTTACCCCTCACAGACCTGCACACTCACCTGCTCGGAAAACTCGCCTAACATGCAAAGCTATTTGTGCTGTTAACAAACATACAAATTATTAAAATGTACGTTACCTTCACTTATAAAAATCCAATGTTTGTTTTTAGACCATGGAGGTTTACAATTGTTTAAGAGTTGGTCAAAAAACGACTCCAGATGTAATGTGAACTAGCTTAACTTTATACGCGCGAGCTAGCAAAGTTAGCTCGCAAGTCAACTGGTTACTATAAAAAATAAGAGTTATTCTCTGATACTTTATTTAATCCCACATACATTTTCCTGTAGAATGCCACGTGTCAACGGCTTGTGTTTAGTATTCCTGTAGCTGAACTGCACAGGCTGCTGCTATTCATCGCTAAATCCAGTATCTGCGTCATTACGGTAATTTAACGACGGACTGATACAAAACGCATGACCTTATTTTATGTGCAGGCATTTCATGTGCTATATAAATTGTGTTAATAGCTGGGATAGCATCATAATTGGGGGCTTTTATTAAGACATCTGTGGATCAGCATAAAGAATGACAGCAGTAGTGGGAGACAGCGAGAGGCCAAGGACTCCTTTGACTACAATCCCTTAAATGGGTTGTGGAAACGCATATACAGTACACATATTTCCAGGCGCTATTTCTCCTGGGTGGGTGGTTCTTAAATTAGCAACTGAGACTGAATAGTCTATGATAAGTCATTTGACAAAGGTTGCTTTTCAGTAGCAGCAGAGTGGGAGGAGGTAGGACTGACAACAGGCAGAGCTGGATGAAGGGCTGGAGAGAGAATCTGGTTTTCATGGATAAATTCTGTATGACAGAGGTGACACCTCCGGAGTGGCAGCGAGCACTGCACAGCAGAAATGAGCTAGAGCGCAAGAAGGAGGCAGACATTCCCCTCTGAATATGTCACTCTTGATTTTTATGTTTTATTTTGTTCTTTCATCCTCTACCCTGCGTTTCTGTTGCTTTTTTTCCCCTCCCCTGCTTCTCTCGCACCGCACCGCCGAGTACTCACAAATGTCTTCCACTGTTCTATTGTCTGACTCTTTTTCTCCAACTTGATCCTGCCCCCACCCCGCCTCACCTCGACAATCCCTTTCCTTTACTCCCTTTCTTTTAATGCTTTCTCCCTATACTTTCTCTTTCTGCGCCGCCCTGCCTCTTATTCGTCTCCGTGTTGAAGGATACAGGGTGCACTCTAGTGGTTCACTAACGCCTGTCCCTGCCTGCACTGTTAACAGCACCGACACGAGCTGATGTTTTCTCTCTGCTGCATTGCCGCTGTCACCTGTTAACTTTGAACCTCCGGGAAATCTCAAATTAAACTCAAAGTATACAGTTATTCCTAAACAGTCCTGTAAATGTAAATTAATATAGAAATTCACGGGGAACTTGTACCCAACATTGATCTTTTGAAAAATATACTTCATCTTCTGTGACCGCTCGCGGGTAATTTAGTACTTTTACTTTAGAGCACATAGAGAAGAACAAGCTCTCAGTTGCTGTCCTCCAGCTCTGCCAAGAGGCGGCAATATAGAAACTAAGAATAAGTTCACAGCCAAACTCAATTTGGCGAGGAAAGCGAAGCAATCACCTAAGAATCCCTCAGTGTTGAAACTTTTGCCCTATTAGGATTTCTTCTCATACTCACAAATATGTTTGTAAGGCGGCGGACAGTTGCTGGGATGGTCCTTCTCGAGCTCGAGGCTATTTGGTTGGCCATGATGTTATTAACAGACCCCATGAGCCACTTAGACTCAGACATCTTTTGTTGTCTGTCTCTGTTTGATTTATTTGGGATGTGTTTGTCTTCTTCAGCCTTTGCTATATTTGATTCCTGTGAGGTTAAGAACTTGATATATTTTTCTCCTCAGCGTCGTGCTCTCGCTCTCCCTTCACTCTCTGTCCTTTTCCCGATGCCTCGCTCCCTCCCTTTCTCTCTCTCGCTCTCTTTCTCAGGCTTTTCCTCTCTTACAATAAACCTCTTACTCGTCTCTGTCACCGTTGTCTCCTGTGCACTATGGATTTTCTCCCTTTTCAGTTTCGATCCCCTGCGGCAGAATAATATTATATGTCAGAAGAGGTCAGTGTCTGAGCTGCCTCTCTATCACTCACACACAAACATGTACACGCGCACACACACATACACACACATGCGAGCACACAAGCAAGCATGCATGCACATATAGAAAAACTCAAATGCACACGCACATAAGCTTAACGCTCGACACTCACACATCAGCATATTTACTCACAGGCACAGGAACAAACGCGCACGGAGCCCGACGAGTGCCGCAGGGTGAGGCCTGTCACAGGGTAATATATGTGTCTCTCCCATTTCAGTCAATGATCAAGGCATTCAATAAAGCAAGAGGTGCCGCAGCTCAGACTTGATATCTCATTAACTTCGTGTCGCATATGATATCAAAGACTGGTAGGCCTGCATGTCAGTGTTTGACATTATGGCGTCTTCGTTTAAGTCGGTGCAGTACTCACTCGCGGTCTCAAGAGGGAGAAGAAAGTGTTTTATCTCGCTCTCTCTCTCTCTTTCTTTCTCTCTCTCTCTCTCTCTCTCTCTATCTCTCTCTTTATGTGATGTAAGGCTTTTTAGCTGAGGACTACCTGACAGCTGGGCGTTTGGCTGACTAAAATTAAGCATCAGTTACTTACCCTCTTAATTACATTCACCCTTCCTGACACAGACAATGATGAAGTGCACTGATAACACGGGGGAAACGGGCAATCATGTTGGCGTTGACGGTAGAAAGTGGCAGCTCCCTCAACTAAAAGGTCTGCATCGCTGAGTACCAAGCTATCATGCCTATTTTTTTATTATTTTTTTAATCATCGAGCAGTATGCATTGCTTAATGGACGCGTGGCATTTATGATCTATTCATGTGTTCATCGCCTAAAGTGTCCTATGGATAACGATGATTTTTGCCAAATGATGCCACAAGAGACGGCGACATATAAAAGAATGAGAAATAGCTGGGAATGTTTCTCACTGAGTGCCTTTTATGTTCCAGACGCCGCAGCGCACGCACCCACACGTGGCGCACCGTCGCATTTTAGCCGCGCCACCACTAAAACCGTCACATCTGCATGCTCATGAGCATACGTACCGCCGCTGACATGCACGCACACACCTGACATAAAGTGTCCTCTTGTGGATATATGACAGCTACTCTCTGTCAGGCCGGAAGAGTCTCCGATGACTGCTGAATGATTTTAGAGTTGAGTGGATTGCCAGTTTGAGTGATTCCGTGTCTGTATGACTTTCTCCTCCACTACGGGAAGGTTCCACTTTAGGGAGTACATCTTCTCCCGCATGTCCTTGTGCACTATAAATTATCATCAGTCCTAAGTCTCATATCGATGGGAGAGATGATGACAATAATACTAATAATATATATATATAAAAGCCATGTTGAAAACTTGAACATGAACTGCGTTTTAAAAGGGGACAGTGAAGCCTTGGGGAACACACGGATAAAGCTTAAGATTCTGAGAAACTGTGAACGTTAAATTAAAGGTGAACGCTTAACAAAATGCTCCACACATGCATGCAAATATATATATAGATTCGGATTATACTGCAGGGCATCGCCTCATCTGAATCCCTTTTCCATTTCTGCTGGCATTTGGAAAATCCTCTCTTCCATAAAAAATGCCAATTTCCTGGATTTGAATTTCAAATTTGTTTATTAGCATGCAGAAATGGATCTGACCTGTTCAGCTGATAAGGTCACATCAATCAACGGAGGCATTTGGCGGAGGTGCTATACTGATGCCGCTTCTTTACAGGTACCTGTCTTTCATGCTGTACAGTATCATATAATGTGATGCTACACTAGCGGCGACGGAGAAGTGGAAAATTTATCCTCTTATCCTACATATGCTTAACTCCATTGTGTGACAAGTCTGCGTCCCGTCGGTTAATGTCCTCCCATCACCATTTCCCCATTTAGCATAATGACTCCAGAAAATTATGATAAAAATGACCATCATTTCGCCAGCTCTCCCAAATATATCCGAAGACTGGAAGTAAAGAGCTGTATAATGTAAGCCTATAAGCTTACACCAATTTAGCATAACGACTTCAGTGATGATGATAAAGATTATGCTGATTCCTTTACCAGCTAGGGCCGATGGTAAATCAACCAAGACCTGGTTGGATCCTGCAGCCCGGGATGAGGCCATCACGGCACTCCAGAGGACAATTGAGACAAAGCAGAGGAAAGATGAAGGAAGGAGAGGAAGATGATATGGATGGCGAATGGCCGCCCGGGGAGTAGGAGGAAGGAAATTGGGAGATTTAGGAGGGTGGAAAGAGAGTGATAAGGGGGGAGAGGAGAGGAGCTAAAAGAGGTGCAGAGATTGAGGGGTCGGTGGTGAGAACGGAGCGTAAGGTGAGGGTTGGATGGTGTTGAAATATACGAGAGAAAGGTGAAAGGTATGAAGAAGGAGACGAGGATGTTAACTAACACATGAATATTTTCCTAAAGTGCTTACGTAGCGTAGAGTTCAGACTGTATTACACGCTTGTATATTTAGTCCAAGTACACCAAGTTGCAGTCCCAAGAGAAACTAGGACTGATGAGGGAATTTCATGTAGTTACATCAGCTGGTGTGTAACACCGTTAATACTATTCCCCCTCTGAAAAGGTTTCAAGCAATACGATTTTAATATATGACTTAATTTGCATTTCATTAAGTGCTTGGTTGGCAGCCACTCAAAGTACTGTACGTAATTGTGCGACTAAAATCGCTCATGCATTCGAGGGTTACGGCGAGTTCAGACTTTGAATGCAGACGCCGGACGCACGCACCATTCAAAGTTCCATTCAGACGATTCAGGAGGCACGTCGGCCTGCGACATAGTTGAGTTGTAAAGTCGAGCACACGGGGCAGAAATGCACGGGGGCCCCCATGGATGTTTCTGAAAGCCTGGCTGTGACTTGGTGCTCGTTAGCTAGAGGCTTTTTGGCAGAAATGCTGAACAGGAAGGCAAAGATTGAGATGTAGCACCGGCGCTGATTGTTCCTGAGGTTTGCCTGAGACATTATGGCGAAGCAGGAGTTTGTCGCCTTTCCATCCCTGGCAGGATTTTTGGTTTGGTAAGATTTCAACACCATTTGTGTGAGCCTGGCCTATTTTAACGATGCGTGGTAAAGGAGTGGATTACTGTGAATCTCTCCACGTAACCTTGCCTCAAAAACAAAGCATCCGTTGTGTTTTCTTGGCATGTGCACGGTCTGTACGCTTATAATGTACGCAGTCTGCAGGTCATAGGCCCATGCAAACGTGGGCAGATGACAAAATTTGCATCACACGGAGCCTTGTATACACAGGAAGCTCGAATTGGCCTTTTAGGAACCTTTGGAGCAAGGTGGATGGGAAAAAGACGTCTGCCTCACACCAGATGCTTCGCAACAACAGTGCGTGTTACTCCGTGCGTGGGTGGCGTATGCACCGGCGTGCTGCCCTCGCCTTAGAGGGGCCGCACTAACACCTGTTTACCCTCCCAAATCACAGCTCTGTGGGCAGCAGCTTCTCTCTGAGAACGTCTGTGTTTGTGTCAGTGTCACAGTTCTTTAAGGACCTCCTGCCAACCAGCTATTGGTCAGGGAGTTGCCAAGGTTACCGAGCAGGGTGGCCCAGCTGTGCTCGGGTGACAGATCCGTGTGTTTATGATGCCGCGCAGTCTCTCCTTCTCTCTGTGTTGGAGAACAAAGCTTTCAGCTCTCAAGGATGTCTACCTCCACGTGACGCGTGTCACTTATAATGTGCGCGCTAACATGCAGCATCCTTTGATTCAGGTTCATTCCTTGCTTCCTTAGTCAAGATTGTGATGTTTTGTCTATAACTGAAGGGCTAGACCAGAATGCCGTTCTTTATAATGTCACATTCATGTATTTGTCATGTTTTTTATTGGATCTGAAATCTCTGCAGGGACATAAGCTGGTGATATATATCTGTCACTGGAGCTTTGACTTGACTGGTGCAGTGGCCTCTGTAATAACCAAGCCTCTGCTAAGACCAGAAAATGCCTTTTTGGCTTCTGGGCGCTCTCATTTTCTATTTTCTGGTATTGCAAATCACCCCGACAGGAAAAAGAGAAAGCTCTTTTCCTGCAGAGTCTGATAGCTCATTAGGATTCAACACAACGAGCCCAAACAGCAAACATATTTTCCCGCTGTTACAATTCTCGGCCCGTGTGATGACAGCGTTTCCGCGTTGTGGCTCAGATTTAGGGAGAGCAGATGAAGAGGGGGAACTCGGAGGAAATGGGGGAGAATTAACTCTCCGTGTTAAAAGAAGGGAGATGGTGGGGATTGGAAGAGACATTTGAAATGGAGGAATGACAGAGGCTAAACAAAAAACGGGGAGTGAGAGAAGGAGAGAGAGAAATCATCCTTGCCAACTGTGGTGATTGATTAAAAACTGGCATGTTTGCTCGAGATGTGACAAATCGGCCGAGAGTCAAGGGAACAGAGAGGGAGCAGAGCGAGAGGAGGGAAGTGTTTACTTTGATGACAACAAAAAGACAAGAAAACATATTTCTATTATCTGTTTCTCTCGGTCTATGTTTTCTTCTATAGGTTCTCATGTCTAATAATGAAGCCTAATTTTAAGCCTTTTTATCTGTTTCTGTCTCCCTCTTCGACCCGCTAAGACACAATCCATTTGACAGCCGCGCAATCTTCCTTTGTGTTAAATTATTATATTTTTCTTCCTCTTTTTTTTTTCACCTCGCTCTCTGTGTTTCTGAATAAACGTTTCCCTCTCACTCAATTTATTTTCCTGTGCTACACGTCTTGCCCTGGCCTGTTTATAATTAAGGAAGCTAACAAGCAAATTGTTGAAGGTCTGCAGCTTTGTCATGCGTGCGTCTTTGGGTGTTGGTGAGTTTGCGTCTGTGTGTGTTTATATTTGAATTTGTGCATATGTTACTGAACGTGCAAGAGTGTGTGTCTTTCTGCAGCTGTTTCTTGAGAACGTGTTTAATATCTGACAGCCTAATATCTATGATCCACTAGGGCTGGTGTGTGTATCACGTATGTATCAAATGTATCACGATATAAGTGTTTCATATCAGTCGATATCGATAATTATTGATTCTTTTTTTTAACCTATTCTACCAGACTTCTCAACTGTGCTAAGCTGCATTCGTTATTTCTTTATATGGCTTTGATGTAGTGCGCTACACTTTTTCGTTCTTTTGTTTTGTTGTTGGCTTAGCTGGGCCGTGATAGGTCGAGAGGCTAAAGCCCTTCCTCTGCCTACATCCCCCAGAATGACTTGCAGTTGTGGCTCGAGGTTTTCTTCCTATTTTTCTCTAATGGAGTTCAAGTGAAATTATTGAACATTCTATCGAGCGTATTTTCTATTGATATCGACCACGTGTATATCGCGATATATATCGTTATCGTTTTATCGCCCAGCCCTACGATCCACTGATTGTTAGCGGAAAATTATGATTTTTTATTAAAAACTAATGTAAGTTTATGCATTATTTGTTCTTGCTGGGACATTTTCCAATCAATCATAACATTATGAACACTATTATATACTGTATAATACTGTGTAGGTCTCCCTTGTTCCTCCAGAACACTTGTGACTCATCAGAGAATGGACACGGGTCTTCTGAGAGCCTTTGGGTCCTATGGGTTGAGGGGAGGGGCCTCTGTGGATCAGGCTTGTTTCAGTGCATCTCACAGATACTTGATCAGTTTGGTATCTAGTGAATTTGGAGGCCAGGTCAACACCTTGTCCTGTTTTTCATGTTTTTTGAGTTGTCCCTAAACGGTTTTTGTGTGTCAGGCTCTATCCTGCTCTAGATGGTTGCTATGGGTGAGGGTAGCTGGTCTGGTCTAGACGGGTGGTACTTGTCTAAGTAGCATCCACATGAATGCCGGGTCCGAAACTTTCCCAGCAGAACATTGTATTGTCACAAGATGGTCAGTGTTATTCACTTCTCCTGTTAGTCATAATGTTATGCCTGATCAAAGGATAAGACAATTTGAAGAGTAACTTAATACCAAATAAATGTTTCATTTGACTTACCACTCAGTGTATGCTCTCGTTGTGTGTGACAGATCAGACACATCAGACTACTTGTCTACGTAACGGCAGGAAGGTGAGAGATGAGGTAAAACTTGATTTCCAGCCTGTGCTCTTTTAGCTGCCTGAATGAGCAACTAGAGCGGCCGTTCGAGAGCCTCGTCAAGAGGAAACATCGTACGTTTTAACTCCTCCCCGTTTGTTTTGAGGCAGGCTTCTGAAGCACTCGTCTTTCCTATCTCTTTCCACCTTCTGTGCTCGATCTAGAGCCGAGCAAAACAGGAAAACAGCGAGAACGTGCCCGGTTTTATCTTGCACATTTCCTGCTTTGACGTACCCATTGCTGGGCGACTTAAACAAGCTTCAAAGAAACATCTCTTGCCAAGCTGAGACGCTTCAGCACAGGGAGATTTCTGTCGCTTTATCGTGTATCGTGATAGTTATAGAATTAAGATACCTAGAGCCGATCCGGTCGACTCCGCAGGCAGCAGAAATCAAGACATATACCCACAGGCTGTTGTATGAATCGGATGAGCCCCAAAGCTCCCCAAGTAGTCTGTTTGGTATTCTTCAGTAAAAAGAGTTAAGTATATGGGTTCGGACTGGTTTGTAGTACTGCTGATGCTGTGAATCAGTCATTCACCGCACACACTGCTTTAAGCAAGTCACGCATCATCACACAGTGCTCAGCAAGATTGAAAGACTAGATGATCGTTTGGTAACATAAAAGCGTTTGGTTATTTCCTGGTGGCATTAAGCACCAGTGCAGACTTGATTTGCGCCAAATGGGAAAAAGGTTTGGGCGTCCGTTTTTGGCGAGCTGTGCGGGGATCGCCTTGAAAGTGATGTGATTTAAAATCTCAGGATGAGAAAGTACAGAAAACTCCCGTCTTCATTCCAGGAAAACGCTGCCCGTGATTTTAATTCAGTCGTACTTTCCATTTTACAGCGTGGAAGTGATGAGTGCTCCGAGGTTCAGTCTGGCCGTGTCATTCCCCTCATTGAAAAGCATTAGTTTGACTGATTGGTCTGACATCTCTTCTCTAATAAAACCCTTCCGATAATGAGCTCCGTGGTCCTAATGATATCCCCCACACTCTTAACGAGACAGCTCACCTTAATGGTCCCACAGAAGGAAAGGGAGATGGTCGGGAATTACTGGGAAAATGCAAGCGCCAAGAAATTAAGCAGACCAAAAAGCATCCGACAAAGAGAGAGAGACACATAACAGGACTGTCCAATTCTGTAAGATTATATAAGAAACCCTTATATAGGGAGGGAGAGCTTGATTCTCAACCAGCTGTTGTCCGTGTAATTAAACTGTTTTAGCCGTCTTTAAAATAAAAATAATAAAAAAAAGACAATAGGATTAAAGTTTTAAGTGCGTTCTTTTTATCTGTTACTGAGAGAATAATAAAGATAAGATGTAATTATTACAATTATAGGCGAGCAGAGATTAAAATGAACTCAGAGTCTGGCTGAGAGAAATATGGAGGGGAGCACAAAAGCAATTAGGCCAATAGAAACACAAAGAGCAAAGTTGCTAAAGTTAGACAACAGTATTAATCAAAGGGCCAAATGCCCCGGCTCCTGAAAGAAAGAAAGAAAGAAAAAAAAAAAACACAAAACCACTTTTTACGCACATTTTTCATCTGCCCGCTCGGCGTCATGTCTAGCCGGCTCTGCGACCTAAAGCAAACCATTAGATAACATCTTAATTTCCGAGATAAAAGGGAGATAGGAAAGAAAAATGGAGAGTGAATCGCTGTAGCTCCCTTGTGTGGAGTTTATATGCAGGAGGAAAGAACAAGTTCAATTATGCGATTCTAGATAAATTAGGGGGGACAAAGTAGGCGTGGAAGGATTGGAAAAAAAAAAGATAAAAAGGCATAATATAAATTGTTTTGGTGAAGGGATATCTGGTTACAATTCACCCTTATCTTATCCTCACCTCACCTTCAGCCCATTCCATCGCTCATGCTTTCCTCCCTCCGTTGTCTTTCGTATCTTTTATCTGTTTGTCCTGTCTTGTGTCTTCACAACTCTCTTTTCTCTTTCCTCTGTCTTCTCTTTTGTATTTTCTGGCCCTTTTCCCACACTATTTTCTTACTTTTCCATCCTTCTTCATATGTTTTTTTTTTGTCGTAATTCTTTCACTCATCTCTATGTTGCGCCTCCATCTTCTTATCACCTACGCCATTCCCTTCATTCTTTTTCCTTGCCCTGTGCTCCCGGGCTTACGGCCAACGTCAGGTGTTTTCCCATCCATCCTCCGCTCTCTATCTCGCTCTCCTCCCCTTGTTTCCTTTCCATCCCCCTCTTCCCACTGTCCTCTCATTTTCATGCAACTCGCTGGACGGCCATGCTCCGCGTCTTTATCTCTGTCTGTGGGAGAGGAGGCCGCCTCTCTGCCAGCAGCTAATGGACTTTTGGAGAACACCGACGGCCATGCATCACAGTCCAGAGAACGAGGGAGGGAGGGAAAGAGAGATTTGGAGTGAAGCCAGGGGGAAAGTGATTTCGGAGGGAGAAGGAGGAAGACACACAAGCGGAAGATTGATAGTGAAGGAAAAATTAAAGTTAGAGGGTCCTCCAAAGCATCGCAGAGAAAGGAGAAAGTGGGAGAGAAAAAGTTCTGGTGCTTTCGGCAGCTGTGATCAATAATGACATATCTGTTTTTTAACTACTAATACGCCGCAGCTTTCCATAATTTTCCCACGCAATCTTGTCAGCCGTTCCCAGTGTATTCGTGCATACTGATGCGCATAAACATTGTAATATTTAATGATGTGAGTCAAAGACCTTGGGAAGGAATAAAGCAGTAGTTGGTGATCTTAGAAGGGAGCTGCAAGCTTCTCCAGACTCCAAAATTATACAGCGTTAATAAAAATCCAAAACGTCTCAAGCGACCCAGCGTCTGAAGCGAAAGAAAAACGTTAACAGCAAGAAACCTTGAGCAGAACCTAGCTCATACAGGGGAACCAACTGCTTGAGGCCAGGCCAGGTGAAAGGGCAAAAAAAGAGAAGTGGCAAAAACATTTCCTAATCGTAGCACATGAATCCATGGATAGTGAGGGATAAAGTAGAAGATCGGTGCCAGTGCATCATGGGAGGTCCCCCAGCCGCCCAGACCTATAGCAGCAGACGTAAGGGATGGTTCACTTTCACCTGAAGGAGACGTTGTAGAGTCTCGCGGCCTGGGGGACAAACGACCTCCTCAACCTGTCGGTGGAGCAGGACAGAGACAGCAGCCTGTCACTGAACGAGCTTCTCTGCCTGACTGTGGTGCCGTGTAGAGGGTGGTGGACATTGCTCACGATGGACCAGATTTTGTTCAAGGTTCTTGCATCTGCCACCGGTGTCAGGGTCCAGCCTTAAATGTGCACAGGGTGTCTACCTCCACAAACTGGTTGCTAGTTGCACAGGAGACGGCCCAGATAGCCTCCCCATGTAATTTGTGAAACTCTTGGTACCACATGTAAGCCTGCCAATTTCTATTGGAGCAATGTGGTAATATGAGGTATTTAAAACTGATGGAACTGGTTTTGTATTATTATTATTATTATTACTCTTATTATACCCAAGAGAAAGGAAAAAAATAGACAATATCCAGACAATCAAACAAATGTCATGTAGACATGAGCTTAAAAAGAAACAACAACAAACAAAGAAAATTTTGCAATTGGGGTGCAAACCTTCATGAATCCTTTAAACCATTTACTTTTTGTCCTTTGTATTTTCCGATGTGAACCCAAACACTGGAGTGGTGACTGGAGCCGACGCTTCCCACTGGGATTAATATAAAGCTTGTCAAAATTTGTTTCTGCAAATGGGGCAACAAATGTCGACGCGTTTTTAGGGATTTTTCCCAGAGCAAAGCTGTACGGCTGTTCCTCCAACTCAGCTACGTAAAAATAAAAAAAAGAGACAAAAGGCTGATCATCACTGTCAACAGCCTCCCCCATATAATGCCGTTGAAGTATAGCAATTAGAATTAGAAAAAACGAATATCAAGGGGAAAAAACTATACAAAAAGAAATGCAAGGTCTTCATTAAACGTCCCTGCAAGCTTCAGGCGAGCGCGATCCAAGACTACTACTCTTACTCAGAGGCTAAAATTATTATCTCGTTATGTTTTGGGAATCACCATCATTAGTTCCTCACTTCGACAGTTTTGTTGTATAAAACATCCCTTAGTAGCAGCAGCACTACTTGCTTAAATTTTTGGAAGCAGCTTGTGAATTGACATAAAAGATCCATGGCGCTATAATCAAATGGGTGAATATTAATAGAAATTCACTAAGAAATGAATGATTTGCATTTAATGTGTAAAAAAAAAATGCCTAGAGAGCCTAAATAGAGCAACTTCTTTGTCGAGTGAGACAACTGAGCCGAAAGCCCCGTTCAGACTGCAGGGCTGCTGCAGTCTCTCAGTCGATTGGTCGATAACGCTCTCGTCAGACCAACTTGTCATTGTTGCTTTCATAAGGGGAAAAGCGCTACATCAATAGCCTTTCAGGTTTAATCCATCATTTTAGGCGGCAGGCGGGAACAGACTGGCTGTGAAAACAGGTGTTTTTCCTGTGGCTTTATCATAGCAAAGCATATCATCACGACATCCACTCTGTGTCAGACTGTAAAAATGTTTTCCTTTGGTTATTATCTGTTCTAAATCTCCAGTAATACACTGAGAAAAAAAAGTTAAGCATGAGGATGAAATAATATTTCTGTATTTGAAAGCTGACTCAAGGGAGGAAAAAAAGAAGCCTGTCAGTTGTAGCTTAACAACTGTTAACAACTGTGTTTTACAAACTGGACCTTATTCTTTGACATTAAAACCGATCAGTTACTTACCCTTATAACTTTTGTGTAAGTTGAATTCTTTCAGGAGACATTTAGATCTCCTTATATCCATATAGTGAGAGTGAGTGGTGCACCAAAACTCATCAGCAATAACACATTATCTGCCACGAAACTCGTTCATTTCACCAATATTTTGTTATCATACGCTAGTTAGCTGTTAGGAGTTAGCTGTTATCGTCATCTGGGAAGATGATGTCTTCTGTACTGGATGATGTCGTCTCTGAGTGCAGTGCCCACCTGCGACGTTCGGCTTGTTTACCTGTAATTTGCTACTGTTATCCACAACCTCAGAATCGGAAATGTCGCGGTGCTCAGAGATGACATTATCCAGTTCAGAAGACATCATCATGTCACCATGTTGATAACAGGTAACTCCAGACTCAACGGGGAATAGCACTAGTGTGTGATAAAATATTGGTAAAACGAACGAGTTATTTAGAGGCTGCATTTCGGTGCCCCAGTCACTCCCACTACATGAATATATGCAAATCTGAATGTCTCCTGAAAGAATACAAATTACACAAAAGTTATATGGGTGAGTAAATTACCGTATTTTATGCCAGAAATAAGGTCCAGGTTGTAAAAAAAGGTCGCATCTCAAGATGATTTGAAGAATCCAAATCATGCGTGTGTTTGCAGACTCAAGTTCATTGAGTTTCTTAATGCAGCAAAGAGTCACGGCCTTAGCCTGAAAAATGAAGTCTACGTTCTGTTGACGTGCACTTCCATACTGAACTTGGCCAGTAGTCACAGCAGAGTTCATTTCCCCTCCCTTCCTTCACGGACGGCTTGCGGTCGGGTGGACATTGAAATGGATCTGTAATAACCAACTGCAGACCTTCATTGGCGAACTCAGCTCCCAGTCTCACAGCAAAACCCATCAAACTGCCAGGCATGCTCCTCCAAGTGTACCTGCTGTCTGTGAGGGCAGAAACTGTCATCTGCAGTGGTGATGTTTACATTCACCTCAGGGCTGAGCTGAACTCCGGGACATGTTTATATGAACCCTAGTCATAACTTAATGAAGTCCGGGGTGTCTGATTTTTTTTTTTTTCATTTCCTTCCAGCAAGTGTTTGTATTGACTGAATGAGTGAAGACACACAGACCATCTTCACGAACGATCGCGACTGTGGGAGCCCTCAAATTAACGCAACTGTTATGAAATACTGTCAGTCACCCTTATAGCT
This sequence comes from Planiliza haematocheilus, assembly GCA_005024645.1. NCBI lineage: Eukaryota > Metazoa > Chordata > Actinopteri > Mugiliformes > Mugilidae > Planiliza > Planiliza haematocheilus. The sequence continues at coordinate 1,983,697 of SRSE01001388.1, read as the reverse complement.
GATGGTGATATTACGCTCTCTGCCAGATCATTTGTGTCGCATTATTGACATCTATTTACTTCCACCGTATTTTCGGATTCTGCTGGTGACATTATTCCTGGAATTCAAGTTCTGCTGGGAAAAATAGCAACTGTTGAATAAAATCACTCCACTTAATTACCCTCGGGATTATATGGAGCTACAGTGACTGATGGCGTGAGAGCTCTCGCGCACCTAAATCAGTTTCCAGGAAGAGCATCTGAGTGTATCAGTCATCATTTTCTCTCCTCGCCCTCGTAACTACTTCTTTGCCACCGTTCCAATTAAACCTCAGATTCAAATCCGTTGGTATTGCTTCCATATTAACATATGCAAGGCTTGCTATACACACATGATGTGATAACATGATAACATGAAGCTCCTTTGGAAACTCAATCTAAAATACACAGTCGGCAGTATGTGCCTGTGTTTTCCCTCCCAATTATTCCTTGGTGGCGTGGAGGGCTTTTGACATTGCAGTCAGACCATTTGGCACCAGAACACTCCACAGAAAACCAATGCTAATGAACTTAATTTAGGGGGACTGGCTGTGTGTCAGCGATTGGTCCAACACTGCAGCCTGCACTTAATTAGCCTTTTATATTCTGAAAATTGCTTTGGCAGCTAACATGTTAAATTGGCAGAAGGCATGCAGAATGGTGTCTTAAACCTGAATCCCTGAAAGTGTAGCAGCGCTGTGCTTTTTGCTTTTTCTGGACTATGATCTCTGAGATTATCTGAAGTTTTCTGCGTCTGATTGTGATGCATTTGGTACTGCACTATTTATTTTCTCTCTATTCATTTAATATAAGCTATCTTATTTTCGAGACCCAGCGCTGAGTGCTGCGTCTCGTCTGTTCATGTTTTTCATGGTCAGAAAAAAAAACTATCCTTGGGACTTGAATCAACATGGGCACTTCCAAGTCCAAGGCCAAGGAAGGGTTTAGCTCAAGTGCTGCGACTGCTGGAATGTCTTTGACTGTGAAGGCTAAAAGAGGCACAAAGTGAAATTACTAATTTCACTTGTTTTCTTTCTAACACTTGACCAATGTTCAGGAAATTTGGAGACTGACCAGAGTGCACGAATGTGAAAGCTGCCTAATGAGGTTCCTCTGCAGGGCGTCTGGTCTTCTTGGCCCTGACAGGGCGAGTGTCTCAGTAATATGGGTCGACCTTGAAGCGAGTCATTGATTCTCCACTGAGAGGAACAAGGTGGTAGACACAGCTTACACATTTAGTGAGTCCTCTGACAATGATTGAGTGGATGGCAACCAAAGGGCAAACCCGCTAGGACGGGACCTGTTCATTGATATAGAGGATGGGTGACGGACAGGTGGACAGGTGGACATTCTGTATTAGTTGTTATCTCTATCTCGGGTCGAGGATCATGTCTCTTTTTTTGCTCTGGCACATTTCTACTTTGAATTCTGACATGCAGTAATGAGATGTGGGCAGTGTGAGCTTCATAATGGTGTTGCACATACAGGACGCTAAACCAAATCTGAAAGCGGTCACATGTGCAGGACTCATGCAAAGAAAGGAGGTCTGTTTGTGCGAGTAGAAGTTATATGGACTTCTACAGCTTATCATTTTAAGCATAGTACTGTATATAAATATGGACATGTGTCTCCTCTTCCATGCAATGGCCAAACTGATGATATTTTCCTGAGGGTACAAACGATGGCATCTTGCAATTTCGGAGCAAGATTTTTGGAGCAAGATTTTGCAGGAAATGTTTGATTATACACTGTACTTGCGGTTGGCATGGCAACTGATAGTCACCATTATGTCACATCCTGTTCCTACAGTGTCAAATAACTAACTAAAATGAAACTTATCCAAGAAAGAACTGACGTTTAAATGTGCATCAACATTATATTAACTACCTAAAGTGACAGAAAACATCCATGGAAAAAACAAACATTATTTGACGTGTATTTTAGTGTTTTAGTTCGGCCCAAGTTCGCACACCTAAAATGGAGGGTGTGGAGCTTATGACCTGTACTGCAGCCAGACACCAGGGGGAGCTCTACTTGCTTTGGCTTCACTTTTTGGGAGCAGTTCCATTGTCCTTATTTATACAGTCTATGGTTTTGAGGGTCACCTTTACTGCAATGGTGTCGATATTAGCAAAGTTAGCAAAGGCCTTATTGATTTGTTCATGGCTCTTAGTTGAAACCATTCAGCGACATCCACATATACGTCTGATTCCTTTTCCGTGCTTTTGGATTTAAGCTCTTAAATCACTCCGTAACCATCCGTTTTTTCCCGTTGTTTGTCATGGACAGTTTTCACTTCTCTTTTCTGCCTCTCTCTTTCAATAAGTTTGTGTTCATCACAGCCCCTCCACCCTGCTCAGCCACCCCACTGTGCAGATGCTGATGATTTTTTTATTTTTTTCATCAAGCAAACAAAGACAGTTAAATGCAAAAGAAGAAGCATGAGTTTACTAACCTTGGTATTTCAAAATGCACATTTTGGTTTGTTGGCTTCTTTGTTCGCTTCGCTTACAAAAAGAAACTGTATTTGAGGACAATAGTTAGATCATGGACCACCTGTTCCTTCTCAGACGCTTTCACAGAGATCTCCTTGTCTTTCTCTCTTTCTTCGACTTGTTGTCTGTCTGGAACTTTCAAGACGATAAGACAGCTAACGTCTGCTGTGTGGGTCTGAGGCATGCTGTAATCTTCAGTAAGCTATGCAATCACAAAACATCCCTTCTTGTCTAATTCAGGAAAATGATCAACTTTGTCTTTCTGTGCCATATTTAAACCCACCGGCAAGGGCGTGCAAAGTGCATTACTGGCTAATAGTGTGCCGGCAGTAAGCATTTATGGTGTTTTATGTTCCTCTTTACGGTGTGTATCCCTACTACCTGCACGCAACACATTGCTCTTGACCTTGAAGCCCCCTTTGGCGTGGGCCTGAAATCTTAGTTGAGTTTGTTGCCATCCATTGTCACAATCCATTCAGATGTAGTTTTCCGGCCTTTCTCCTTCTGTTGTCCTCTTCTGAACAGAGCATGCTTTGCTGCCCGTCACACGTCTGAATGACTCCAATCCGGCTTCTATTTGCTCCCAAACCCTCCGAGTTGATTAGCCGCATCCACCCGTGCATTTTTAGACTCGCAACCAGAAAAGGAGCAAATTATTGTCTGCCTTTAGTGCTGTGCCCTTTCTATTGTGTGCTTGGGGTACAGCAGCGGTGTACATCAGATAAGCTGCCTCGCGCCGGAAAGATTGAGCTGGAACATTGGCGTCCTGTGGGAAGGCCTCAGTTCGCAAACAAGGTTTCCAATAAGAGCACACAATAAAACGACTTCATAAAAATAACATAATTAAAACAACTCATCACAACAGTTGCCGGATGGAGTGTATGTGTTGCAGGCAGGGAGACAAAATCGTACAATGCAATTAAAATTTTATCTTAAGTGCAGTGTTTAACACAGTGGAGGGAAGCATCATAACTTTGTTGACAAAAGTGTAATTAAGATAAATGAAACCACTTTTCCCTCTCATTCCTAGTGTTTATTTTGTCTGGGTGGCAGTTGCATTTTGTTTAGGTCCCACTGTTGCGTTGCCGGGTGATAGAGCACACGTGGAGCACTTAACCAGAAAGTGGATGAGCCCCTAGTGTCACACATTATCGACATTATGGTTGTGCACAAGAGAACTTAATCGGGGGGAAAAAACTGCAAGCCCACAAAAGAAAATGGAGTGATTCATACTTTGCAAAGCCAAGCAAATGTAACATAAGACCTTATTACAAAAAATACAGTTGAGCAAAGAGAAGATGAAAAGAAAACAGAGTGAAATAATAATTTTTTCTGCCAGATCCTATTAAGGGTGGCATCTTAGTTTTGGCTCACTGATCCGTCTCGGATGATCCGTCTCTCCAACATCTGTCTCCAATTACTCCTCTCTTCCACTATCACATCTCTCATCGGCTTAACGGGGTCTGAGCAAAGATTTGCATAGAGCGTGGCAATAGGCGATTAATTTCTTTCATTTTTTTTTTTCACCCCCGCTTCTTCTTCCTGAAGAAACAAAGACGACTAATGACAGCTGATGGTAATTAAACAACAGAGAAAACAAAGGGAGGAGAGGGAGAGAAGAAGTTGTCATATTGCGTCTCCGGGGACGGAGGCGACTGCTGCCACTGGAGCAGGGAGCCGGACGGAGCGCCTCGTGAGGAATTGATGCCACCTGTGCGCCGGGCTTTCATCATCTGAGGCTCGGCCATGAGTGTCTTTATGTGTTTTACTTATCTGATCACAACAGATTGACAAGGGACGCGATTGTGAGAGGGTAGTGTGAGGGGAACGTGCTGCAGTCGTGTTCAAAAATGAAAGACATTTGGAAGTAAATAAAGCCAGCATATAATACTAACATACTGCTAATGCTGCCTGTGGTGCATATCCTGTTGTATGTTAAAGCACAAAAAAATAAATAAAATAAACAATTTAAATAGGGAACAAATGTAAATTTGCAAAAACAGCACTCTCCTCATACATTTCAAGAGAGCCTGTCCTGAAACAGCCGTCCTCATGTATATTGATGCGGTATGATGCATAGACAGGGAGGTGCTCTCTCTCTTCTGTGCTTTGATTGATTTCCCAGCACCTAATCTTATCTTTATTCAGATCTTCACGTATCTGCGCGAAGCCAGCCAGCGCTGGCTGGCTGTGGGGAGGGAGGGGTGAATTTGGCTGGGGAGCAGCCTCTCATTGTAATGCTCTCTGATTTGTCAAATAAAAGCCCAAAACAAAGGCAGCGCAGAGCGCGTGGGATGCAAGTAAAAAAAGACATTGCACAAGAGACAGTGTGTGTTGTGCCGCAGTCAGACAAGAACCGGCGTGGAGGAGCTTAATTGCATGGTGTGACCAAAGGCACGAGGGGACGAGAAACAGGGATGTGAGTGTATCTTGCAGGCCCGATGCAGCAGTCAGCCAGTCGTGCGTTAAACAGCCTTTTATCAAACGTTTCACTAATCATTTAACCTCTGTCTAAATGATTTTGCCGCTGCTCCTGGTATTAATTCATCATGCAATATAGAACAAGATTGTAAGCAAACACCATTTCCTGAATGAGAGCCGCTTCCGTCCCCTTTGTCCAAGCCGCCGGACACCGCAGAGCCTCACAATTTCACAGGTTTAATCAGATCGAACGGAGCGAGGCGAAGGAGGCGTGTCCACTCGCAGCCCGAGGGGAATGTGCCTCGTCCCCAATTCGCACCGACATGAGCTTGGCGAGCCAGTTTCGGTGCGACTGCGGCGTCAGCGAGGGGGACGATTCATAATGCTTTGTAATTGGGAGAAGCTTTAGATCGTCTTCGCCTCTGGCCTGAGTTGTATGAAGAGTAGACACAGATCTGAACTTGTGCCTTGGTTGTTACTTTTTTTTTATTCTCTCTCTCTCTCTCTCTGTCTCTCTTTTTTGTCCCCTCTGTCGGCCTCACATCAACCGCTCCCTTTCATTTCTCAAATTCAGACAAATCAAAGTCAAAGGAGAGTGATGCAAGAAAACATTTGCAGACGCATGCAGCGAGTGTGGGCTGTGAGGAGACAGTTTAGAGCTGGTGGAAGACATGTGTAGAGGCGAGAGATTTCACTGTAAAATACCAGTTAAACCATATTTCAGTGTTGGTGATTATACAACAGGCTGGCTGCACTGCTGGGACTGTCCACACCTGAAAAATAATAGCTTTGGCTGCCTCATTAAATGTGTAATACGACTGTTTGTTCTGTATATATGTCAGTATATTGCGTATGGCTCGGCTAACAATTGCTCTAACAGATCAGAAGGTCTCCCTTGTGGCTCTAAAACAGTACCGACTAATCAAAGAATGGACATGGGCCTTCTGTGGTGTCTGGCCTTTGGGTCCTATGGGTTTTGTTCAGTTGTTCCTAAACTGTTTTTGTGTGGGGTGGGGGTGCTTGGTCTGGTCTAGGTGCTACTTAGCTAGGTAACACACGAATGCCAGGTCCAAACATTTCCCAACAGAACAATGTATTGTCACAGGATGGTCAATGTTATTTACTTCTACTAGCAGTGGTCATAATCTTATGCCTGATCAGTGTATATAGCAGTTATTCATGTACACTGAGCGAATTGTAAGGCCTGGGCATCGGAAAGTGGCCTGTCAAATATAATTAATGCATTCATTTGGTTACTGCTGCAGCTAGCACCTAATACGCTAATCGAGATGCAACCTCCAGGGCTGAAAATGAAGCCAACCAGGAAGTGTTATTTGCATTTTCAAACTGTCATGTAACATCATTAGTTTGTATCATAGCATCCCACTTGTATGCTTTAGTGAGATATGTGTATTTATGACAGATGTATGTTTATCTTGCTGTTCTCTTTCTCTGTCTGTACCCGGCTGGCCTTAGGCAGATGGGTCCCTCCATATGAGCTGGGTTCTGTTCAAGGTTTCTTCCTGTTAAAACTAAAAGGGAGTTTTTTCTTGCCACCGTCGCCTTCAGGCTTGCTCTGGGGGTTTCAGGCTGGGTCTTGTAAAGCGTCTTGAGACAATTTGTATTGTTATATATATATAAAACTGAATTGAATTGAATAAACTGATGTTCACAGTCTGGTCATGAAATATACACGTTGCCAACTGTGGATTTTTACATAACTCAAAACATCAGGTATAAAAATAAAAACCTATCTATCTATCTATCAGGTATGCCAAGCTTTTAAGTTGTGCATAATTAATAATGTCCACATTGAGTGACAGGTGGGTGTCCTCACAGGTTATTAGCTGTCTGCCTAGACATCACCACTCCACTCCGACTGTCTCCATTTAGCTGGGAGTTAAGCACTGCCAAGATGGCGGCAGTCGACACACGGTATTTAAAACCCCTGCGGGCGACTTCATGAAGGATTCGCCCGTCGTTATGAACAAGTCCATGACGCTAACCAGGCAGGACGTGATGATGTTCAGCCACGACTGTCAAGCTTCTTTCTGTTTTCTCTGCACTCTATCATTTACCTCTCCAGGCATTTTATCATGGGTTAGTACATGATCTCATTGACTCAAATGTTTTCATATGAGGGCAGGAGCTCTAACTGCCGACGAGCTTGCCTATCTATCTGCAAGCTGATTCTCTTTTGTGGACAAGTTACAATAGCTTCGTTCATTTCAAGCATTCAGTGACGGGTCAACGCTGTCAAGTTGCGTGTCAGCGCGACTAGATGCAGCTTCCCAAAGTGTTTGGCCTGCAATTACAGATGACTACCAAATGCTGCAACTGCTGCAATTATGTTATTATACTACTTTTAAAAGGAATTATTCACATTTTCAATTTTCCTCGACCTTGATAAAAGCTGATTCATTTGTGTTTAAACCGATAATTTCACTGAGAGTTTCAAACGGTGATGAGGGTGCTGAGATGTGTGAGGATGTGCAGCAACAGTATATCCATGTGGGTACCACAGCTCTCAATACTGAAATAATGCATGACTCAAAAAAATAAAAATAAAATAAAAATGGGTAAATGTCGATTATTATGGCCGCGAGTCTTCGTCTGAAGTTTCCTCTGTTTTCCAGCGACTTCGTCCGTGCGTTCTCACTGGAAAGAACAAAGCGGAAAAAAACTCCCGCGTGTAAAACGTTTTTGAAAACCATCGCTTAAAGGCTAAATAGGCAACATTTAAGAAACTTAACTTCACACAAGGGGACAATTTGCTATGTGCCATTTTAAGTGTTTGTAATCTAGGATGTAAGATTGAGGGGAAAAATGATGGGTTTTGATATATTTCAGTTTAAACTTACGGCAAGATGAAGAATCAGCTATTCCTTTTGCATGCCGGGTGCCCTTGAAGGGATGTTTCTGAAAGGGGGGAGGTGGTAGAAACTGACAGACGGACAGAGAGAGAGAGAGAGGGAGAGAGAGAGAGTGGACCCTGAAGTAGTTTGGCCGTTTTTGAAGTTCCAGCACAGCTCTGAAGCCAAACTGTTTGAAACGTGGATGAGATGGAAAGACCTCTTGAAAGCTGCCGAGACACTCGTTGGGCCGGCTCTGTACCGTAATTGAAAAGTATCGTCTGGTGAGTGTTGCAAGGAATGTATATGAGCTCACCTTGAGGAGTTTGATCATGTGTAGGTGGTTTTCTGTCAGCTGTATAGTCCTCCGAGTTCACTCTTCACCTTTTTATCAAGTCAAATTATCTGCTTCATTTGGCTCGAGAGTCTTTTCCTGTTTGCAAATCCAGACTCTGTGCATAACCCTTTCGATCAAAATATAGTCCTGATATTAGGAGAGTATTAGAAGATAGTGCAGCTCTTTTAATCTTTGAATGAAATGAATTTTTTTTGTTTCTTTTTTTATTCATTAAACTGAAAAAGCTCTCCATTGGTCTCTAGGTAAGGATTTCAACATCATCAACATCGGATGAGATCACTTTTTGAAAAGATTCCAAAGCTTTTTTTTTTCTTTTAAAGCCCATCTCAGCTCAGCCATGTCTCCCGTGAATAGCATTCACACTACATAATGATATTATGGCTGATATGTTTTGGAGGCAATGTTTTTTTAACTGCATTTCTTACTTGTGTTTTAGCTCAAAAGTGTCCAGTTAAGTTTAGGAGTACAGGACTTGAGGCATCTAAGGTTAGGCGAGTTAGCCGAGGATAGACGATGCTAAATGCTGCACCTCTGCGAAGCACTATACATAAATATATTCATTCATTCATTCATTCATTTTCTATATCCGCTTGTCCTCTGGAGGGTCGCTGGAGCCTATTCCAGCTGTTATTGGGCGAGAGACAGGTCGCCAGTCTATAGCAGGGCTAATACAGAGAGACAGACAACCATTCACACTCACACCTACGGCCAGTTTAGAATCAACAATTAACCTAACAAGCATGTCTTTGGACGGTGGGACAAAGCCGGAGTACCCGGAGAGAACCCACATGGATGCAGGGAGAACATGCAAACTCCACACAGAAAGGCCCAGTCGGCCGATGGATTCAAACCCTTAGTGCTAACAGTGCTAACAGTGCTAAAAGTGCTAACAGTCCTAACGACAACATTTATGAACAGTACAAGGGATTTGTTTTCTCCATAAGCTATCCTTGGATGAGAGGACAGCCATGCAAGGTGAAGTTCAGGATGGGTGCTCAAGGTGCTACTTGGGCTTGGTGCAGTTTTCACCCATTTGGTAGACTATGTGGCTAACCTTTGTATTTCCTTCACTTCAGTTTCTTTCAAAGGCTTTGAAATTTGACAACTCACTTGGTAATTCCTTACCAGTGAACTACCAAGTATGGATTCTTTTTTTTTCTTTTGAACAAATTTTCTAACCTTTATCAAACATTCAGTTCAGTTTGATCTTTTTATGTTTGGATCGTTAACCTGCCCTACATTCTCAAAACAGTCATTTGAGTGTAACATTACCCCATCCACCTCCTCTTCTTCCTGTTGCAGCACAGTTGCAGTGAAACACTTCTTTATTGACTGTGTTACACTGCGGTTACATAAAACGATGCTGTACAACACGTTAACATTCTATTCGTGACCGAGTTTTTCCTTCTTCTTCTTCTTTTTCGCCATATTCAGGACTAACATGAGAGATTTAATGGTTTAGATTTAACTATTGCCTGCTCCTGTGCAGGGGTTTAAACACAAACCGCGACTGTAGCAGAAAATAGCTCCTGCTCATGGTTCACTGGCGTTGTAGCTTCATTAAATGAGCTCCGCCATCACAAAATACCCTTTAAAACTGATAAACAAGACACATGGAGCATGAGCAATGAAAGACGAACAGAACTGGTTTCATTTTCTCTCCTCCCGGGGAAGGAGAGATGGAAATTAAAAAGTGGCATGAGTCATAGAACAAAAAGATGAAGGAGGAGGAGGAAGAGAGACACTGAGATGACTTTAATTTAGTGATTATGGATCTTGCTGGGTTCTCCGTGTCACGTTCAGGAGCGAGAAAAACAAGGCCCAATGCAGCGATTAGGATTCACTGGCGGACGGCTGATAGTGTTTGCAGCGTTCAGTTGGGAGTTTACCTGTGATTGCGTGTTGTCTTTTCGTGTGTCTATATCGCTGTGTGACTGTTGCCAAAGTGTCTGTCAGTGTTTCTCTGAGGAAAGTAGCTTACGATTGAATTACCTTGGCACAAGCGGAGTCACAACCTGGATGTGGACGTGTGCGCTGCGCAAACTCTGTATGTATGTGTGAAATGTTTTAGATGCATTGGTTGAGTGTTAAGTGGGTGAAGAGTCTGTCCCCACAGGTCCCCATGGTAAAATTGCCTCAGCCCATCCACCACTTGTTCAGTTTTTTTGGTCAGCCATGAGTTTAATGGAGTCAGGCAATGCTAAGGTAGTGATAGTGGCGATGCTCTTACATGTAGTGCAATATCCATAGTACTCAAAAGGAGGATGCAGTTCTTGCTTATCAATTTCACATTGACTTTTTATGTTCAAGTTATGAAACTACACCAATCAGGCATAACATTATGACCACCTTCCTAATATTGTGTATGTCTCTCTTGTGCTTCCATAACAGTTGCGACTCAACAGAGAATGGACATGGGCCTTCTGAGGGTGTCTGGCAACAGAATGTTGTTAGTGGGGGCCTTTGGGCTTTGGGTCCTATGGGTTGAGGGGAGGGGCTTCTGTGGATCAGACTTGTTCCAGTTTTTTTAGTTGTTCCTAAACAGTTTTTTGTGTGTATGCCTGTGTTAGGCTGCGTCCTCGTGGGGGTGCCTGGTCTGGTCTAGGAGGGGGGTACATGTTTAAATGACATCCAGACTAATTAATGCCAGGTGCAAAAGTTTCCCAGCAGAACTTTTGTCACAAGATGGTCAGTGTTATCCTGTGGTCATAATATTATGCCTGATCGGTGTATTACACCTGCAGACATCATAGTCTGATCATCATATTGAACATTAGCCCACTGTGGTTTGAGGTTTATTTTCATTATTTTCAAGCTTCTCAACCAACCTTCCACTCACAAATCACCGGTTATTACAATAAGCAGGACTTTAATATTTGATGGCAAACGCTCCTGTCTCTGGATGCTATCTAAGGACAGACAGCTAGTGCAATCATTTTCCTCTCACCCCACATTTGTACAATAATGGGATGTTTATGAAACTCTAAAAGGCTATTTAAAAAGATAAATTTAGCAAGAATAATACAATCAGGATCATAGCTCACTGGTGGGCTATAACAGTGTTTTTTTTTGTTTGCTTAGTTGATTGAATCTTTTCTGAGTTGAGAACAGTGTTACAGGGTGTTGTCTGCTATTGTTGGACATCTTCTACTCTGAGGAAGCGCAGCCGTTTTTAGAAGTGCTCGAAAATACAGAAAATATTATTGAGCAAAAGAAAAGTAAAGACTAGTTTGAAAGTAATTAATCTCCCAACTTTGTTGGTTTACCTTAAGGAAACTCTCATAGCTATTAATATTGTTATGTACCATATAGTCTCTGTTTCTTAAAGAACTTTTGTGATATAATAAATGTACACTGTGATATAACAAGAAAATGCAAAAGAGAATATATATGGAATGCACTTTGTAAGGCAAATGGAAGAAGGATAATAGTATTTTAGAGACAAGCTGTTGGTAGTTCTACACTCATTAAATCCTGGACGGGGTAATACATACACTGTATTTAATATTTAATAATATGGAATGACATAAAGAAGGACACGTGGAAATGGAAAGTGCTGATAATATGGCCTTTAAGACCAATTATTCCATATTTACGCTAAAGAACGCTTTTGCTGATGTGACGGCAATTAAAAAATAGCTACAATATGTCAACTTCCTCTTTGTTTACCTCTGCATGCTCACACTGAACCAGCAGAAAACTCCCCAGAGTGACTCTAGAATCTTTTAGATTTCCCTGCATTCGTGCCCCTGTCTCCATTTTTGCAGAATAGATTAATAACTCTGCAACTTTCCATTGTGTTGATGCATTTTGATGCATGGTTATTTTAAACCGATTGATACAGTGCCAGTGCTGTGCATAATATATGCGCATTAAATTATGTTCATAAATTACTAGATTATTTGTATAATCACAAATGCAATGGGTGACTTCATATATATTTTTTCTTTTCATAAATGGTGCACTACATTAATGCTCTGCACCAGAATCACAAGGAGGATGTTGGGGTTGATGGAGGACATATACGTAGCTGACTTGGCACATTCTGTTCAGATCCTGATGTTATCTGATTTAATCCGTTTATCTAAGGCTAGAGAAAGATGGCAGAAGCAGATTAACCTTAATAAACATGTTCTGCCTCAGGTCAAAGTCAAGTTGGACTTTCTGTATTACACCAGACCACAATATGTCCATCAAAGCCACAGGTGGATGGGAATGTTATTGTAAGCATAAATACAATCTCTTTGTATCAGACATACATGTGAACGGTTTGAGGAAATACCATTTTAGTTGGCATGTGCTGCTTTGTTCATAAAGTTCATAAAGCTACCTCTTCAAGATACTCCCACTGAGACCTTTCCAGTGGAGAGATCATCCATCTAGTTTGACCTGATCAGCAGATAGAAGGTAGACTTCACGTTGCTTCCCTCTTTCTTCCCCGCTGTTCTGTTTCTTTCTATTTGTTTAGACAATGCAGGCTGCAGGTGTTATGGCTATGATGGCTATATGAGTCACATCTAAGTAGTATTAGTTTGAAAAGTATGCATGTACAATATGTCGCGTATCAATGGTGTGCACAGCATTTCTGAGGGTAGTATCCTCGTGCATAAAGACCAAGAGAGCCAGAGCACGAGAATTGCATTGTGGTTCTAATGCACGGGACAATAAAGTTGAACTTGAACAAAGCACCACAACAGGGGCGAGCTGGCCTACAGCACATCTCTTTTATAGCTCTCCAATCAAGATGATTTTATCTTCATTAATTAATCAAACACGAGCCAGTATTAAATAGATCCTTTGCATGTAGAGTACTTTCTCTAGTGCATCAAATTAAGTGCTCTCCATTCACGTTGCCTCTGTTTATGAAACACAGCTGCGGCTTCAGACCGAAGTGATTTTATTCTTATTATTGGGGTAATCTCTTCTTATGTGATTGCAGTCTGTGTTGTATGATTATTAGTTTAATTTAATTGTACACTTTGAGATGCATTCAGACGATCTGCATATCAAGTGACCCTGTTCCTTAAACACCACGGCCTCGCTGCCACCCCCAAGCGTGCCGTTCATTTGGCAATGGAATGAACAGAGTGAAATCATAACAGACTCAAAATTCACAAAACTGATCCCTGGTGCTCTCGACCTTTCCTCACCCTTATTCTCTGTTTACAGTATTTTAGGCCACAGGCTAAGGTTTTAGGTCAGTGGTGTTTATCATAATTAACAATACTCTCCCACTCACTCTTCATCTCATGTTCACTTTATACTGTTATCAGTTGTATTTTGGATTTTTTTCCCTCCAAAATAGAGTCAAATTAAATAAAGTAATTCAACTTTGTATGTGTCTTCTGAGAGGCATCAACACATACAGTATTACATTTTTCCTATTTGTGTTCTCTCCCTTCCGGGCATGCCAATATTCAAATGCGAGTTACAGTTTTGCCTGATCCCCAAAACTGGGAGTTGTTATTACTCTTAAGTCGACTGACGGGTCTTTTTAAAATGCAGGGGCGTTTTTCAAAATCTGTGTAATTGATGTTTTCTGGAGCTGTTACATGGTTCTTCTGCATCTGCTGTTTTGGTAAACACAGCAGTAGCATTTTTAAAGCTATTTTGTTCTATGAGATGTCGGCAGAACGCTTTAACAAGATAAACCCCTCAACCGTACTGTTTGTATGGATTTAAAGGCGCAGTGTGCAAACGCTCAGTACCTGGAACAATGAAAGTCACAGTCATGGTCACAGCAAAGCGAAGTGAAACGCGGTGAAAGTGGCCCCTGAATATGCCACGTGATAAACAGTTTGTGAACAGTTACAGGATAAGTGCTGTATACCAGGCAGGCTGCGCAACTTGGATGTTATTGTGTTTTTATGCCACTGTGTCTGTGACAGCTGTGGCTGGGAGAATTATGCACTTGGGCTCAGTTTAATCAGTCGCAGGCTACCGTGACCTTACAAAGCATGTTGTTTTTGTCCATAATTCAACTCATGAGTGTTTCATAAATCCTTTGAGAAGTAGTTTTCAAATGTGACACCTGGACTTTGAGATGGCACGATTAGCACTTAGTGGCCAAGGTAACTGTGACCTCGCTAAACTCGTATTTTGGACGTGACTCCACAAATTACACCCTAATTATAATCATTCACACAGTTGTCAAATTGGATCAAATTATGACATTTTATAACCAAAAGGTCAAAGATCCTCTTAGCGCATTATTCATTTCCTTCAAAGCTGTAGGTCTGGACAGGGACAGATATAAAGTACCATTTGATTACAGAATATCAACCAACGCGCACATACAGCCGGACAAAAGAGCCACAAACAAAAGGAAAATGACTTCACTCTCTGCTAAGGCTGCCATTCATTTACATAGAAAACACTTGTTCGTTGCTGCATTGACATTAAACGTCGTATATAATCTTGTATATAACCTTGAAGGAAAACAACGATTGGATCATCATGTCTTGGACAAGTTTAAGATGAGGATTATTTGTGTTGGGATACTGTAGATGTGGTGTGACGTGACTGTAATTGTGCTACAAAAGCAACAAAGGGTTTTTGGCTAAGTCCAAATTGGGAGTTTGCATCGCAGTGAAACCTTTTCTTCCTCTGTGGCAATCTTTATACTTCGCACAAAAGGATAATGATAATATTCATGAGATTAGCAGGTGACATCAGAGGTCACTGCATAAAAACTCCCCACAATCATTCACTTACGACTTTTTTCTAGCCAAATGTAGCGAGGAGTGTCCTTAATGCTCGAGCTTTTGAAACAGATTATTTTTTACCTATTTAAGTAACACAAAGCCCATAATCTATTTAATTTAAAAGCAATAATGAAAAGCCATAAAATAATTTTTTCAAAGTAATAAAGTGCTCTTTCCCCTCTTTTTAAGGTTGTAAAGAGCAGAGCGATCCACTCTCATGCCCTGCAGTGAATTATTGAACAGATGCATCTACACGTGTCCCCAAACACACACACGCATACACAGTTATACGCACTGCAGAGGACTACAGGCTGTGAAATTACCCAATCGGAAGGTCTTGTCAGACTCTCAGACATTAGTCATCACACACAGGCCAAGTGAGGTGACACGCACACACATAAAGGCACAGGGGTCTGAAAATTTCATAAAGCTCCATTAAAGTTAATGACACAGCAAGTCCAAACTAATGTGTTAGAAGAAAAGTCTGCGTGTGTGCATGTGTGTTGTGCTTCTCACCCAAGGCCGTTTGAGTGAATTGTCAGGCAGTGTTAAGATGCGATTATCACAGCCTAGTTGTTTATTCTCCACTTGTGAGAATCTCTTGTGAAAATGGAGATTTGTTGAAACCTACCTAGCAGCCATGTAAACAACAGGCACGTTGACCATACAAACAAACCCGGGCCTTCTTAAGCTTCACAGGCTAGGGTCTCTCTCTTTAACTGTGCACACACACAGAAATATGAAACATTTCCAACTCGGATCCACACAGGATGCAATAAAGATGAGCCAACAGTCCATTAAAACTACATGCGTCCACATTTGCGCTGTAAAGTTTTGCATCCCACAGCAGATCTTGGTGCAACACTACATTTTGACACTAAAAATGCTGATAGAGTGTAGTTATGAGCTCTCGATATGCTGGGGTGTACTGGTCCTCTTGGACCTCCTCTGCTCAATGTACTCAGCCATGATTCAGCTCATTAAAAGCAGGCCAATTTTCAACCTGGAGAGCCATCTCAATAACTTATTGAATCTTGTTGGTGATGATCTGTACCGCTGAAGTTCAAACATCGAATCCATCTGTGAAATGCCTTGTGATTTCTTTCAGGTGAAGTATGGCCGGTTCGGCTTTGTGTGGGATGCAGCGGTGCTGGAGTACGTTGCTAACAACGACGAGGACTGCTCCTTCTACACTGTCAGCAACACTGCCCCGGACCGTGGATATGGTATCGCCATGCAGCACGGCAGCCCCTATAGAGACATTTTCTCCCAGAGGTAAGAGTCGTAACAGTAACAGCAGGCATGAGCATCTTTGAATGCATTTCACTCGTCGCACAAAAAGAAAAAACGACGTGTTCCGCATGCACAATGATGGAGTTCTTCTGCTCCATACTGCCCCTCTCAGTCCTATTTTCTTCAGGTTTAACTTTACAAATATCCCCTGCTTTTGAGAAGAGTTATGAAAAATGCTTTTGTGTATATTTTCCTACTTCACAGGAGGTTATCCTTTCTTTTTTTTTACTGCTCCAAATTCATTCCCTCCTCTTCCACAAAGATTGTCCTTCTGCAGCGTCTGAAGAATCTGCTCTGCAGGTCAAATGCCAAGTAAATGGCAGATTAAATCGTACGTCTGTCTTCTGCTGGAAGAAGTGGAATGTCACTTTTGTAACCTGTGTGCAGTCTCAGCGTGAGCGCTTTACGCTTAGGCAAAGCAGATGTGACAACTAGACCTCGCAAACAAGTCAATAATAGAAAGTGTACATGCATCCAAGCTGATCTCAGTAGTTTGTCTTGCTGCTGTAACACACAGTCAGGCTTTTGTTGATCTCATTGATCAAGACAGTAACTGGATTTATTCATTTATTCATTATCTATCTGGTCCCCTGTGGCTACGAGGAAGCTACCACGCCACGAAGGTCGTTCACTCATTTCCTCCAAGAAATTATGGAGGCTTCCCACAATGCTTTAAATTCCTTGTTTATTTGCATTGCTCTTTAATGGCATGCTGCGGTGTTAACAACACGAGACGTCAGGTTCAGTTTTATGAGGTGAGGTGTTTCTGTGAAGGCCACAAAAAATCATACTGGCTCTACTTGTGACGAAGCATCAGATCATTTCAAGATGAAGCAAATCAAAAAATACCTTTATTAGGCTTTCAGAATGTATTTTATGCATAACCGCCCGTCTTGTTTCTTCGTTCATTTGTAGATATGTGGATGTAGGTGTGTAGTAAGGGACTGAGGCACATATTACGGCGCATGGGCCAGAATCCGGCTAGGCCAGGCTGTTTATAGCTCCGCGCCTGGTGAAGCATTACACTCCACTATATTGCCCATCATGGCTTTTATTAAAATAAACAAGAAATTAATTGACAGCCCATGTTCGCAATTCACTCCCATTATTTCTGGGGCAATGTCACACTCTTGGGAAGACAGTTTTCCTCACGCTGGTCCCAACGGTTCAAACAAAAACACACAGAAATTATCAGGAGAAAAGAAATAATCACAGAGATATAATTGTTTTGTTTTTCTATGGAGTAATTCTAAGATTTTTCATTCTGACAGTCTCCATTACACAGATTAATGAAGCACACAGTGGAGGTTTAACAGAAATCGTAATAACGGTCTGTGCCCTGACACCATTGAGAGAAATGTTTCACTATGTTTGGTTCATTTGTTGGCCTGGTCATAACTAATCTAGAGACTTCCTGATGCATCTTTTAATTGGATAGTTTATTGGGTTACAATGAGCTACTGGACCAGCACCACTACATACTCAGTTGTAAATTACATCTACAGTCACATAGTTGTCCGCAAAGGTTTTCTTGATTGAACGCTAACACACAACTAATGCCTTTTATGAAGACCTGAAGAATTTTAAGGTGAACGCATTATTTATTCTCGCTTTTATAGTAGCAG
Source organism: Planiliza haematocheilus (assembly GCA_005024645.1). Classification (NCBI taxonomy): domain Eukaryota; kingdom Metazoa; phylum Chordata; class Actinopteri; order Mugiliformes; family Mugilidae; genus Planiliza; species Planiliza haematocheilus. The sequence continues at coordinate 1,965,932 of SRSE01001388.1, read as the reverse complement.
ATTGTTAAATTACCAGGCTGTCAGTCACCATCTCTGTAGGCAGCAGCCTCCAAACAGTGGTGCAGAAGAACCAAAATACTGAGAGGAAATGCTGTGGAACTAGTATATAAGCCTCGTTGTTATTAAGTGCACGGGATGACACGGGCTGCAGTGATTACAGAAATGAGATGGGTATTATTTTGTTTCCCCCGTACTGTACTGTTTTATTTTTCGTCTACAAAAACGGGTTTTCAAAAGCAGCACCACACAGTGCAGGGTAGACGAGGCTCAAGCTGGCCAAAAACCACTAGAGCCAGTGGGAGGAATTATATAAGCAGTCAACATCTGTTAAGCCTGCCTAACCCTTCTCAGATGCCAGTACAAGTCTCTGAGATTACACTTTGAGTGTAAAAATACTTTCTCTTTATGCATGTTTAAATATATTTATATATATATCATGTCTAGTCAGGACACAGCAGAAGGTATACAATGACTGTAGCCACCTGCTTTTTTGTCTTTGTTTTGGTAGAACACATTCTATATGTAGATCTGCATAAGACTTATGTCACATCGTTTTGTCAGATAAGTCCATTGGTTTGGATAATTCTGCTCGTAGCAGCTTTTCACATCTTCCCGGTAGACTGTTATCGCTGTTGTTTTTCAAATCAATCTCAGTGAAGTACAAAGCATGGAAGGTTAATATTAGCAACTCACAATTCTTTTGGCAATGGAGTGTTGTATTTCTTTGTTTGTGAAGCAAAACGCGTGCATTTCACGAGAACTCATTGTAAACATACACAGGCCTTTGCTGGTAATCTACTTGATGTACAGCATTGGTTACGCATAGAGATTTGCTTGGATATCAGCACAGTATTTATGTACAGCGAACTGTTCATGAACGAGAAATTCAAATTGAATAATTGACCCATAAAAGTAATCGATAAAAATGTCGGTGACTGGCTGGTAATTGGGGAGAGAGTCTGCAAATTCTGAGAAGTGTTTGCTTCATATATACAGTATGTGTGCGTGTGTGTGTTTGCGTATTTGTGTGTGTGTGTGTTTGAGGGTGTTCTGCATACTTAAGGAGTGTTTGCTATCTGCAGGTCCCTGGAGGTAATACGAGAGATGAAACGGAATTTATTTGCTTTGACACTTTGAAGAGAAAGAGAGAAGGGCAGTGTCTGCTGAAACAGACAGACTGTTACAACTTCATCGTTTTCAACCACTTTGTTTGTTATGAAGAAGCCATTCCCAGAGTTCAAGTGCAGCGCAACTTGACGTTTGTGTTCCTGTGTGCCTGAGCGTGTGGATCTGGCAGTAGTTGTCGGCGCGGTAGAACGAGTGTATAGATGCTTGTGTGTGTTGTGTGTACTGCGCGTGTGTACGTCTGCATGTGTGCTGCTGCTGCTGCTGCTGTTCTGTGATTGATGTAGACGGCCTGCAGATTTACCAGAGTCAGAAAACAGTTCTGTAAAGGGCTACTCTGCTAATTCAAACTGACAGCTACTGACAAGTTGTTTTGAAGTGCTGAAGGGGCAAGATCTGAAAAAAAAAAAAAAAAAAAAAAAGCCCTTTCTCGCAGGCATTATTGCATTATTTTTGTCTGTGTTTCTCTTCGGGGACTGATTTTTGTGAAATTTAAATGTGGAGATTTGATCTATACCAGATGGACGCCTTGAAGGTGTTGCAGGCCACACATTCTGTTGTGAATATCGGACAAGGTTGTGCTTTAAATTTTGAATGCAAGACTGTCAGTTATGGTCAGGGCAGCAGCATCTAAACTTTTAGGAGAGTGTACACAGTATAAATAATAGATTTTTGAAAGTGCAACAAATTCTTCGAAAGTAGATGAAAAACTAAATAACAAGCTCATTGTTCTGATATCATGGACGTGCTGTCTCAGGATGGGGCACATGTGATAAATGAGCAAAGAGCAGCGAATTTATCTTTGGTCACAGAGATATATTTATATTGTGGTTTTATTACCTGGCTGTAGGCAAGTCTTCATCGGTGGCCTCAGGGCTGATGGCTGAATGCTTCTAAAATAGAGCCATGGCGTGCTGTTTTTCTGTGGGGACCGTGGCACGGCGTGTTGTATGGTACGCTAGAGGGGCCAAGTGACGTCTAGAACGGAGACAAATCACTGCCACAAACACAGATAGATCACACCTCTGAGGCCATGGCTTAGATTGCTGTGGTGAGCGTGCACCAGAGGCTGGCTTCACTCTGAAGAAACGACATTAGCCTGTTACACTGTGGCATGTAATGTCCCGAATATGGTTCATATGAAAGCAGGGATTAGAACTTATTTGAGGGCTGAGTCATTCGTCCATTTCTTATCTTGGAAGGAAACGCATGTTCTTGTCTATAAAGAGGACGGTATATTGGCGGAAAGTCTTAATGTGAACTGTGGGTCTACGAGGGTTTTGTTCAAAGTTAATATTTCATTGTTGCATTGGGTTTCTTGTGTGTGTTATCATCTTGTCATTTGGTTGTGTACCCAGATAATAAGCTCCACAGTATTCATTAATTTTCTCATGCTGTGAAAGTGATAGCAGGGACATGGAGTGTGAAAATGTGCACGATAAACATCATTTTTTTGTGCCTCCGTCACATCTAATATCTTTGACACAGCCTTGACTCCAGCAACCCTTGCATACATTCTTCATTATTCCCTCCGGAGCCATAGCTCTTTCATGTATTTGTTTCATATGCTCTCCACACAGTAAATTCAGGTTGTGATGTGTCACTAATATGAACGTAGCCCTCGACCAAAAGTTGTTTTTAATTGATATTAAAGCGCTCCAAGGCCCAGTGAATACAAAGTCAAAGGTGTATAGCTCATAAACAGTTGCTTTGTGTTGCTTTCAGCACAATAAAATTGTCAGCAATAGTTAAAAAAATAAAAATAAATCAAAAAGTGGATGAACTGGCTTCTGAACGTTTGGTTATTGCGATCCTTAGAGTGAAATTTAATGAATCGTGTAGTGGAGGTTTTCTTTGGAAATGTATATGACAGAGATAAACTAAACTGCACCAGTGAAGGCCACATAAATGGCTTTTAAAGCTTCCTTTGCCCATGTAAATCTTTAAAACCCAATCGCAGCAGAGGGGCAGTAAACTGAACCTGCAGAAGAGGGTTTGAAGTGTAATACCTCGGTTTGTAGCTCTCTGCTACAGCTGTCTTGGGCATTTTTAAAACAGGTGAAACTGTACTCGTTCAGAGTTGTCAATAAAACCAATTTTAGGAAATTACAGAAGCGTTACAGGAAAGTCTCCTCCCTTGCAGGTCTTTGTACTTGGCCAATAAAAAATTCAGCTTCACCCCGAAACTAAATGAAGTCAGCGTTATTTGTGGTTTGTGTCTGTTAGTCATATATCGACATCAAAGGAAACACACAAATCGCGGCAGTAAGTCAAACAGAGACTGAAGAAATAATCGTACATATTTCTGACAGAACAAAGTATTTGTAATGTGAACGTCCACTCTGGGAAATTTTGATGACCCAATTTCACTGTCCTCTGACATTTTAAAAGCCAAACAGATTACTTATAAAATGAGCAGCAGATGTATCGATAACAGCAATAACTAACTGTTGGCCCTAAAGTCAAGCAGTGGTGGTAATGTGAGCTGTTTAATGACAGCTTTATTCCACTGGTTAGTTATTCATTCTGGTCTGAGTGGTGCCTTGCTTTAAAGGTCTATTATTTCCCAGGTAATAGCGGAGCGGTGCTCACTGTGCTGGTCAGTAGAATGAGGCTTGATAGCCAATGGTGTGTCCCACACTTTTGCAAATGTTACCACTGAGAGCAGCATAGCAGTCGGTTAAGCTGTATTAAAAGAAAGAGAAAAGTCTTGGAGCTACAGTGGTAAAAACAGCTATGTTTTTTTATGGAGAAAAATGTTTCACTTTTGGCTTTACTTGCTGTTTTGCTTTGGGGCCCTATGGAGCAAGGGACATATTGAGTGGAGTATTGACTTTTTCGTGAAGTTTTTCTTCCTGTCTCTCCATCTGTGTGACTCCTATTGATTCATTTATTGTTTAAACCGTTTACATTATAACCCCAAATCCAGCTTTTCATTTTAATTCCATTGAAAATAACAAAAAGAAAAAAGGGCACAATAACTCTAAAAACGTAACTTGCAAATCGTTGCAGCTATTACTTTTCAGTCAGTCACTCAGCCACACTCTCAAATCTGTTCTGAGATTTTTTTTTTTTTTTTTTGAGAAATCTGCTTCTTATTTTTCGTGTTCTTTGTAGCACCATAATACCTTGAGCTGTGGGCATTATCGAAATAACCCGTGATCAAGGCTACTGGCAAAGCTGAAATGCTTTTGATTTGATTATTTGATTCACTGGCTCTCCCTTTCCAGCACACAAACACACATCTTTGTGAGGAAGTTCATTGACATAATGATTTCCGTAGCCCCTTACCCTAACAGCCTTGTAAAGAAGTGACGACCAGCCAAAATCAATCAGTCAGTCTCAATGTGTAGGGCACAACAACACAGTTGGCCAAAACACGGACAGCACTGTACACAAACGTCCGCAGTCCAATGGTATAGAAATAAACATCGGTCCTCAGAAAGATAGTAGAACAAGTGGTCACACACATACAAACATGTTTGTATTGCTATCTTTGTGGGGACATCCATTGACATAATGCATTCCCTAGCCCCTTATCCTAACCTTTACGCTAAAACCGAGACTTAACCCTCAAACAGCCTTGTAAAGAAGAATGCACAGTGAGCTCATGTAAAGATGGAGGCTCTGAAGCCGTAGCTCCAAGTGCGATAAGCAGGAGAAAGGATTGTGTTTGCTTGTTTGCGTCTGGGTGCGTTTTCTACAACAGTGACATTGTTCCAGATTACCAAAAAAAAAACAGATTTTATGTCAAGTGTCAGTCTCATCTTCCGCTCTCTGTCTTTGTCTGAGCGCTGTCACTCTAAAACTGTCACTCTTCTAGCCATTCATCACAGTCAAACTCAGCCCACACGTTTAGTATAATCATTAAACCTTTATTAATCACAATTAATGATGGTGGTCTCTCTCTTTCTCTTTCTCTCGCTCTTTTTCCAGCACTGCCTTGCTGTCTGATGATGGTTAATGGCCGTGTTGTTTGTCACACTTCAACTTGATAATCTTTTTCCAGTTCACACACGCACACACACACACCACACACACTGTGGCTTAATGACGCTTAATTGAAAACTTTGTTGACAAAGTGTATGGCATTGAACCCTGAGAGTGCTAATTGGTATAATTAAGCTTCACAAACTTTACTTGAGGGACCAGAGACCCACGGGTAAATAACCTCTCTAACTCCTTGGGCTTCCCCGTAGTGACACTGTTAATTGAAAGGGCAACATGGTGGCGTAGTGATTAACAATGGCGTCTCACAGTAGGATTTAGTTCACAACATTTGCCCCGTGGAGTTTCTGTGTTTATGATGTGTCTGTTTCCCGTGGTGACCCAGGCTTCCATGCCTGTCAGTGATTGCCGCCACCACGACCACCACCTCTCTGATATATATATATTTGCTGATCTATGGATAATAGCATATCTCGGTTTGAGCGACTGTGCAAACACAGTGGCAACACGAGAGTCATACAATACAAGACTCTTCTGTGTTTTTTACTTTGCTCTCGAGAGCTGTTAAGCGTTGAACAGGAGGAGTTTGCCATGTTTCTTGGCTGTGCACTGAACTCTGAAGCAAAGAAGGAGGATCCTTGGCTCTCATGTTAGTAGGGGTGCAACAATTCTGCAAAGACCTTTGTCACAGTGCACATCAGTGCCAATAAAAGGTCTGTTGTGTCAGATGAACATGGAGTCGGAAAGTTCAAACAGCTTGTTCACTTTTGTACTCTGCACTTCTTGTACACTTGAAGTAATATAATTTAAACTCACGATGATTCCGTGTCATGGTGATGACATGGTGGCTGCTGTAGTCCATCAAAGCCTTTAGTCATGCATGTCATGTCAGACTACTGAAGATCTTTCGCTGAGAAAATCACCATGTTTGAAATGATCCGTACATCTCATCTGTACCTTCTTTTTGTCTGTTAAATGTGTCGGCTACAATCCTGGCTGCTCTCATTTCGGATGCTTTAATGCAGCTTTAGAAATTCAGCAAATTTCTGCCAGTTCTAGCCTGGTAGTGCAGACTATCCGTGAGATAGAGCCTTGCATTATCTCTGCCACTAAAATGAGACTCATTCTATGACTTGGAAGATCGCTGGTGAGACTTATAAGATTGTATTTTTATATTTGACACCAAAAAAATAACTAAAATATGCACCACTAGAGCTGGGCAAGTATTTCTTTTCTGTCTGAGATGACTCCAGTGGACTGTGGTTGAATAAACAGACTTTGCAGAGGTTGGGTTATTGATGTGTGGATCAGTATGCTTCAGTCACAGTTGCTTTTAGCTTTTTAAAACGTTGATACAGGGAAAGAATCTGGGGAAGGTGCACTTTGCTGACTGGATTGATGTTGCCAAATCTCAGACACTACCCTACTTGAACAAGCGGTCGATTGATTTGGACAAATAAACTGTGAATGCATCAAGAGACTGTTAGCTGTTGTGTCTTCTTTTGGATTTATTCATTCCCTTTGGTCCCTACTTGGTCCCAAAAACCAGGTTTGTTCATTTGTTGTTTTGTATTGTTGTGTATTTTTTACGCCGCCTATTCCAACTGTCATTGGGCGAGAGGCAGGGTACACTCTGGCCAGATCGCCAGGACAGGTCTATCGCACGGCAAACAGTGCACGGTGTTAGCACGGAGTCATCAGTGCTACCATCAATTACAAAACGATATATGACCTTAACATATCACCATCGTAGAAAGTATGAATATGGACAATGAGTCCACACTTCCTCGTATTGGCCAAACTGACTCTCTTTTCCGAGGGATACAGGCAGCACCATTTTGCGAGTTTGGAGCCAGTGTCTGCGCAGTACCGTCCGGGAGTGGAGCCACACGGGCCCACCCACTCTTCAGCCAGACTCACTCACGTTTTCATTGAATTAATACTGGGACCGCCAAGCAGAGCAGAAGGTGTTAGCATTGAATCAAAACAGTTATTTAGTGAGTCACCCTATTAAGAGCTGTTATGGCTACAGGTACCAGACTTTTGCCAAAGTGAGCCCCTCTGCCTCTGAGGGTCATGTACCTGCACCCAGAGTACACTAGAGTGAAGTGGCTATTAAATGGGTGTGAGATGCCCTGTGTTACTGTGATTGCTTTACCTTTCATGGCCTTGCTGTTGATCTCTGACAGGCCGGGTGCTGGAAGATGTATTGTCTTGGCAGCAGAGCGAGACAGGTTGAGCAAATCTTCAGACAGATGGAGGAGTTGGGAGACAACATTAAGTCCTTTAAATTTACTGATGTCTGGTTGTCTTTGATTGATCCTTTGTTGGATGTTGTTACTATGCTGATCTAAGCTGAGTTTATTATCCGGATTGAGGTATTTTAAGCTGTCAACCATTCCAGCTTCTGTGGCATGGGGGTCTACCCAAACAACTTGCCAACAGACCTTCAGCCTATGAGAATCTAGCACTTAAGATTATTTCAGTCAGTTTTTTTGCTGACATGGATGCTTGAGCTAAGCTCTCAAAGTAAAGGCTGCTTAATCACTACACCAGCACCGCCAACCTTCAGTGTCTAAAAAATTAAAATACTCATACCCCTGCTTCACGTCGCCGTTCATGTTTCAGTGCATGTATTTTCACACATCACATGTTGTCGGAGTACAGGCTTTTACTTTGACGGCCTGGGCTCATCAGGAACTACTGTGAAACTACTTTAGATACTTTTTTGACTTTTATTATTCTCCATCATGTTTTGCTGTGGGGCAAACACGAGTGAGGCAGCTAGAGACCGCTGATGTTGCCATCTTTGTGTAAAGCCGGTAAGTGAGCTGTCTACCCAGTGTTGTTCTCATTTAAGGAGTTGACAGTCAACTGTCGTCTCAGAGCAGCAAAGTCATTTTAGCATAACATCCTTGTCTCTCATCCCCCCTCCTCTGCTCATTTCATTTGACATTCTTCCTCTGTTCCCTCATCATACCCTTTGTCTTTTCTGCTCTCTTTACTCCTCCCAACTCTCTTCTTCCATCCTCTCTCTCCTACTCTCTCGCCAGTGTTCCCCCTTCCTCCGTTGTGTGATTTTGTTGTCAGCCATCCATTCAGCCTGAACACACTGCCAGGAGATTTTATTTTATTTTTTATTTTTTTTTACTCCCATCTCATTTTCACACTCAATTTTTCATCCTCCCCTGTTCTCGGGCCCGCTCTCGTCTCCTATCCCTCTGTCTTCACGTTCTCTTTCCAGCTCTCATCTCACCACAACTTCTACTTTTCACTGTCTCCAATTTGAAATTGTGTTTGCTGCCGAGGTGACAGGGGAAGAATATTCCTATAACAGTTGCAGACATATTTCGCTGCTCCTCATACGGTAGTGCGCTCCGAGATGACGCACTATGCCATGACACCTCTTACAGAAACAGTTAAGTCTATCTATCCAGCTCAGAAACTCACTGAACTGGTTCACATTATGCTTGATCATCTAACCCACACTGCTCTGCATTTTAACTGGCTACAGATGCAGTAAAACTTGCTGCCGGAGAAAGAGAAGCAAGGCGCATCACCTCCATTTATAGGGGCCTTATGGATGGGCCCGGGGAAGACTGCAGAATCAACACAATATATGGAGTTATAGTGCATTTAAAGGCCTGTAAGTGAGATTTTTATCGTCCCATAGCAGAAAATAGCCCTAATATATCTAGAAGGGGTTGAAAGCGAAAGTTGATCAATACCAGTGACTCAACGATCTGGTTTGCCAGGTGCTGAGATAAGAGGCTTTCAGAACTCACTTTTGTAGCCTGCAGTCTCTGTTTGGAAAAGCCCCGCCATCCATTCGAGTTGAAAAGATACTCCCCGCTCCCCAGCAGTGGAGCTGCAACACAGTGTGACATCTCTTAACAGTCCATTTTCACTCCACTAGGGATGTCATTTGCAGCATTAGGAGGAGCTCATTAGACCGGTTACAAATAGACATTGTTGTCAAATGAAGTCAAGAGAACACCTAAAAACACACTTTTTAACTAATATGGATTAAAATAATTTAGTGGAGAAGACAGGTTCAACTTCAGAATGGGTCATGTTTTCTTTTTTATACTTTGATACCAGTGATTTAGCTCATATGTGCGACCTTTCACTTGTTCTGCAAAGGGTCGCGGGCAGGGGGGACGGGAGCCTATCCCAGCTGTCATCTGGCAAGAAGCGGGGTACACTCGGGACAGGTCAGTCTATCACAGGGACATTACAACCAATTCAATTCAATTCAATTCAGTTTTATTTATATAGCGTCAATAACAATACAAATCATCTCAAGACGCTTTACAAGACCCGGCCTGAAACCCCCAGAGCAAGCCTGAAGGCGACGGTGGCAAGGAAAAACTCCCTTTTAACAGGAAGAAACCTTGAGCAGAACCCAGCTCATATGGAGCGACCCATCTGCCTAAGGCCAGCCGGGTACAGACAGAGAAAGAGAACAGCAAGATAAACATACATCTGTCATAAATACACATATCTGACTAAAGCATACAAGTTGGATGCTATGATTCAAACTAATGATGTTACATGACAGTTTGAAAATATAAGGGGAATCATCGGCAGGTCTGAGAATTGTTCATTCAGGTAGGAGTGGATAACAGCAGGATTCCATGGAGACTGGGCAGGCTGATGAGACCACAACAGCAGATGTAGTATGGAGTTCCACAGGAAACACTCAACTCCAGGCCAGAGATACTCGGAAGAAGGGAGAGCAGCAGTAAACATTACACCTTCCCTAATATTGGGTAGGTCTCCCTTGTGCCTCCAGAACAGTTAATGGACATGGAACGGACATGGGCCTTCTGAGGGCGTCCTGTGGTGCCTGGCAACAGAATGTTATTAGTAAGGGCCTTTGAGGTCTATGGGTTGAGGCCTGTGGATCAGGCTTGTTCCAGTGCATCCCACAGATACTGATCAGTTTGAGGTTGAGTGAATGGAGGCCAGGTCAACACCTTGTGCTGTTTTTCACGTTTTTTGAGTTTGCAAAGCATTTTCCTGTGTGTGTCTGCCTCCTGCTGGGGATGGCTGCTGCCATCACGGAGTATCATTGCTATGGGGTGGGGGTGCCTGGTCTGGTCTAGGTGGGTGGTACATGTCTAAGTAACATCTACTTGAATACCAGGTCAAATACCATAACTAAATAACTAAACTTTCTGCATTATTCACTGACAGAACACAGATGTCACAGAAACAATCTCACAACAGCAGAATGTCTTCACTCTTAAGGGCTGTGTTTCAGATTCATCCTTACAAAGACAGAAACCAAACCACCCAAGAGGAAGAATATGTCATCATTCCTGCAGCCTTCCTCGCTTTGCATTTTGTGAAAAGGCTTCTCATCTTCCTTAAATATGCGTGGCCACAGTACATGCACGTGGCTACAGTATACCTACATTTTCCTTGTGATCCTGAGTCACGCTCTCTCTCTCGCTCTCCCTTTCCCTCTCTCTCTCTCTCTCTCTCTGTCTCTCTCTCTCCCCTGGTGTGTGATCTCAGTATATTTTCTGTCTCAAATGTGTTTTTTCACTGGGCAGAATCTGCAGGCCGCTCTTATCTTATCTTATTCTTTTCTTTTTACCCCATATTTCTTCATTCTAGTCTTCAGCCTCTTGGCCCTTTATATAAATCACTATGCTGTTCTTTTTCTTCTTCTTCTTCTTCAGTTTGAGTCAACTAATAATGTGCGATCATCCTGCCATCAAGGCTGCTGCCATAGAGTTGCCATGGCAACATCTAGTCCACATTCACAGTAACGGCCACTGCGGAGAGAACGGATAGGCGGTGACAGAGCTCACACACACATATCCACACACACTGGCACACAACCCCCCCCCCCCAATCACACGGGCAACTCTTTCTCATTTGCTTGAACAACTAGTGGGAGCGTTAAAATCATTATAGATCCCCCCGCCCCGTCAAAGTCAACCATTTTAAAGCAAGGTGATGACTCATTACGCGCACGGTGTTAATGCACAAGTGCGGCGCACCAGCTGTTTCGTGGACACGCTCAGAGACGCGGGGAGATGCACGCACCGCACCCATGTGTGCACGTGGACACCGTTGCACTGTCTACATGGACACGTGTGCCCACACGGGTCATAACATCCATTTTGACACGCATTATTCTTGTTCTGGAATCACAGTTCACCTTTCACACACATTACTCCTCTCAGCTGGCGTTGACATTGAAACTGTCACATCTAAGGTATCTTTTAGTTAAGAATGAAGCATTTAATTAGATGTGAGCATGTAGTTGACATTAGTATAGCAACCCCACCATTATATATTGCTGGCAATGACACCAATACCTGTGCTGTATGTCCTCAGACTGAAATTATGTATAGTAGACGCCATTCTTGGTGATTAAATGGAACTATTTCCTGGTACCTCAAGCAGCAGTGTCTTGAGTGATGAATTCTCGAGGAGAGAAAAAACCCTCATAGGCCTTAAAGGAAAGTAAAAGAAGTACATGTATAGTTCAATGACTGGGGCTTTAGACGGGGAGTGGTTTGGATAACTGTGCGGAGAAAAGCACACGGCTGTGGGGAGAATGGAGTAGTTGTCAGATTTCCTCTCCTGTGCTTTATCATGAGCTCCGTCAAACAAAGGCCATGAGTCACACCCAGACATGCACACACTTTAATTAGCCGCTCTCGTTTCATCAGTCCGTCACTATTCCCGAACAAACATGCATTAAAGACTCAGAGTTTATTTTGGGCCGTGCGCGTCTGTGCGTGCATCTTGCGCATGCTGCTACATTTCTGCCTGTGTGTTTTTCGCCCATATGCGTGCGCATGGGTGAAAATATGTGCCTTTTTTTTTTGCGAGAGAGAGAGAGAGAGAGAGAGAGAGAGAAGATGTGTTTCTTTGGTGACACAGCGACAGCCAAATTAGAGAGCTAGACAGATGGTGTACTGCAGGAACCCTTTGACTCAACCCATGTTTTTGTCAGGCAGCTCACAGTGGCCTTTCATCCTGCCTGTCAGCCGTGGATAGAGATAAATGAAGAACAGTGGTAACTGCTTTTGTATGTTTAAAAAAGAACATCACCGAGCTCACTTTCTCTCAAACATAGCTAAGTATTCCTTAGTTAGTAGAGTAGCTAGGGGATATTGAGCCACGCGATGAAACGTGTGCATGGTAGCCACAAAGAGTTAACAAAGATCTCCAGTAACTAATATTTCATGTTTGCAATCATTCTGTACCAGAGCCCGACACATCACCAGAACAAGATTTACCCAGGCAAGCTCATATTCCATTTATGAATTAGCATGTTGGACTGCTGTCCTATTTAAATGGGTGGCAAGTAAACATCTTTCTCTTCACTGTTAGATTGCAGCATCAGTCATTACTCTGCCAGAGTTGGACATTTAGATGCTTGGGGAAAAAAACAAGCAAACAAAAAAAATATGGCATCAAGCATCACATATTATTACCAGCCATTCCTCTTCTCTGTACTATTTTCCAATTACAGAATCAAAAATTATGTTAATGTTTTTCTTTCCATAGGCAGGATAAAAGCATATTAACCTAAATGAGTGAAATATGGAGCGAAATGCAAATGCATGTCCAGTATGGGTCCAGTTTCTTTTTGAGTGCATGTCAGTGTTAGGGTTTGATTCAAGGGCCTATCTGGGAAGCAGACTTTGCATAGCTCTGATAGGCCAATTAGTGCAGAATGATAGATGATGAGCTCTACTGCAGGCTGGGTTGTAATAGGGGGCAGAGAATGTGCTCTGTCCTGCATCACCAATCTATTCAGCTCCATCCTCGCTCAAAGACTGAAGGATACATCCAGCTCTGTCACACCCCAATAATTCATCTGAGGAAAGTTTCTTCTTGAAACGATTGTTTTAATCTTTTGATCTTTTTTTCATATTTGGTCGAGTTGGGGAGAAAGTCTTTTAGTTATTATTTAATCTTTTGTTTTGCATCCTTTTCACTGGTAGAGGTTGAACTTTTGTGAGTTTTTGCTTTAATATTTGAAAATCTATTCAGAAATGACGTCTTTAGCTTGGCCTATACACCGATCGGGAATAACATTATGACCACCTGCCTAATATTGTGTTGTGCCTCCAAAACAGTTGTGACTCATCAGAGAATAGACATAGGCTTTCCCAGGGTGCCCTGTGGTGTCTGGCAACAGAATATTGTTAATGAGGGCCTTTGGATCCTATGGGTTGAGGGGAGGGGGCTCTTTGGATCAGGCTTGTTCCAGTGCATCCCATAGATACTTGACCATTTAGTGAATTTGGACGCCAGGTCAACACCTTGTGCTGTTTTTGAGTTGTTCCTAAACCGTTTGTGTGTGGCTGTGTCAGGCTGCAGGCTGCATCCTGCTGAGGATGGCTGCTGCCATCAAGGAGTGTCATTGGTATGGGGCGGGACTGCTTAGTCTGGTCTAGGTGGGTGACACATTTAACATCCACACAAACGCCTGGTTCAAAAGTTTCACAAGTTCCCTTGAATTGTCACAACATGGTCAATGTTATTTACTTCTCTTGTCAGTGGTTTTATTGTTGTGGCGGTGTATATACAGCGCCACACCACATAGCAAGGTCATAGCAAATTAAATTTAAAATCCTTTCCTATTGGACCTTTGGTAGTTACACACTACAAGACATTGCTTGTTTTTTTTTTCAAATGAATAATGTTAATTGACTTTTAGAGTACTAATAATATTAGCACTTTCCCTCAAATGTAAACAGTAAGTGCATTTTATAGTAGCATTTAAAGCCCAGCTTTTGAAGCCCATAGTAATCGCCCATAGTTTACAGATGTTTAAGTAGATGAAACATGAAAATGTAAGAACAGTGAATACATGAGTGGACAGCAACTCCAAACATAATGCGTGCTGTTTCTTTTGACTGACAAAAAAAGACATGAGCACAGACAAGAAATCTTTACAAGATGGCTGAATTCCAAACAAGAAATGATGAAATATTTTGACAAAACATTGCCTGGGTTTCTGTGATAGGTGGGATCGCTCTTCTTCCATCTCATTAGCTTGCGTGTAATCCGTCTTTCTCTGAAGCCTTGTCAGAACACAAGCTTGTTTGTGTGCTTCTCACTGTGTGTGTGTGAAGCATCTGTTGTCAGATAAAAAGGTCACTACTGTATGAAAGCGCAGTGCTTCTCCAAGGAATAAACACTTCATTTCAACTTTTGCATACAGTTATTTTTCTTTTTCTGTGTCATTTTCATTAAGTAATAAAAATATGCTGTTTAAATTTGAAGAACTAGTATATCTGCTTGGCACTGAGACATATTTAAGGATGTTAATGAGATTCATTAAAGAGTAAAGTGTAGGTATTTTTACACTGATCAAAAGCAAGTCAAAGGAGTGAAACTACAGTAAGTACTTAGGTTTCACTTTAAATCTTCATCTCAAGTTTGGTTCTCTGCATATTTTGTGTATATGTTTCAAAACAGCTGCCAGGTGCTTTGGTATTCCCGGGGCCAGATCTCACGTCAATAATCCAGTCTACGATATATAGTGAGCAATTCAAATGTATCATAAAGAATGTGATATAAAAAAAAATCTTTTACAGCCATGGCTCTGTGTTCAGTGAAGTGTGAAATTCTCAGCAACAAAAAAAAAAGAGGATTCAAGTCTTTAAGCTGATTCATAAAACAATATTTAAGTACATAAATGGCCTTGCGTCAGATAATGACTCCATTCATTAAAGAATGTCGCAGCAGAGGATGATTAGAAGGATAATTATAAGTAATTGCAGAGTTCCAAAGTGCAGAGCGACTTCTGATCATCCTGCATTTTCCGAAAAAACAAAACTCACCATTAGAGCACAGTAGACGACAATCAATTAATGGCCACTAAATTTTGTAATTGCATGAGTAATCTGAGAAAACGGACTTGTCAAATCCATGGTTACTTGTTGTATACATGTCACACTCATCATATATGCATCAATGAATACACATAGGAACATGCATTTACAATTCACTGAAAAAAAAGGTATTTTGAAAAGTAGTTAAATCCAAAGAACTGCCAAGCTGCACTGATAATCGGTTGCAGCTGAACTAGACATACTCAGGCCTGATTACTATGAGCCCTCTTCAATCAAATCATCGCTCCAACAGACTTTTTTTCACAGCATGAAATTGGCTAAAAGGTCTCGGCAGAAGTGCCCTATTTTGAACTTGAATGTAATTCCAGAAGAGATGAAGAAGAATCTGATTTAGGGGCATCTGGGAAGGGTTACACTTTTATTCTAAGGCTCTGCGACTCCACAGCTCCACAGTGATGCACATTATTTACAAACAGAGAAGACCTGGAATCTTCCTGAAAGTGGCTGACCTTCCAAAATTCCTCCAAGAGCATGGCGCCGACTCATCCATGAAGTCACAAAATCCAAGGGAAGCATCCAAGGAACTGTAAGCCTCTCTGACCGCAAAAAAAAAAAAAAGGTCAATGTTCCCGCCCAACCATGGCATCCATGGGAGGGCAGTGAGGTAGAAACTGCTGCTCCTCTAATAGGAACATTGAGGGCCATCTGGGTTTTGTCACAACACACCTCACTCGTTTTCAGAGAATGATCTGTAAACTTGTGATTCAGAAGTTGAACTGCTTGGAAGACAGGAGTCCCATTCCATTGTGTGGAGCAAACCAAACACCAAACTTCACAAAAAGAGAGTTATACCTGTGGTAATGCATGGGGTAGCAGTGTAATTTTGTGGGGTACAGTACTGCTTCAGGGCCACAGAGACTTACAATATGTAAGGGAAAAATCAGCTCTGCTCTGTGACAGAAATTCCCAAAGGAGAACCGGGTGTTCTGTGAGCTGAAGCCCAAGCAACTGTTTAACCAAGGATCCAGCAACCAACCCCTGACTGGCTCACAAAAATTAAGGTTTTGGAGCGGCTATAGTCGAAGGTGAATGCAAAATTCTGCCAAGTTATAACAAGCCAGGCGTCTAGAAAGTGGGGTGATAGACAAGGGGTGCACAAGCCGTTCTAGAAAATGATGACTAGGGTGCATCTCAGATAGAGGGGTGGCACGCCTGGCATTACACACTTTACATGTCCATCATTCAAGGCAATACCTACAAACAAGGAGAACGTTGTCTTCAAATGCTTATTGCAGAATATGTAGCAGAACAACAAAATGCTACATTAGCTACTCGCCCATGAAATATTCTAGCCTGAAAATACAACGAAAATAAATAACAAAAATAATATACTGTGAGTCATTAAATACCAGATCATTGTGCAGATTCGCCATTTCTGTACAACTGAGCTGAAAGACGCTCAACCCCCCAAACTGCTGATATTATGTAAATGCACTTAAGTGGTCTCATCCTAGGTCGTCGGTGAGCAACCTCTCATGGGTGAAGGAGGGGGGAGGGTGCGGAGCGCTCGGGCAGAGTGAGCCCCGACGAAGCTGCAGCAGCAGTCTCGTCTTGTTCTGCTTGAATCGAATATCCATTTTATTGTAAGGTTTGTATTTGGAGGGGTTGCTAGTGCAGTGCGGCGTGCGCTGGTGCGTCGCGCGCGGCTTCCCCCCCCTCTTTCACAGAGATGCAAAACATTCTGCCTGCTATGCACCCTCGTTATAACAAGCATTTGGCTTCAGATGCCTGTGTATTTATTCCAGGTACGCAATTACAAAAAAATAAAAATTAAAAAAAACTTTTTGTGGGTTTCACAGCACTGTATCATGGACACAGTAGATTGTACCTGACTGTTCGATTAGTCCATTTGTCGTCTTCACACCTGAGCTTTAAGCTTCGTGACGATCTAGTCTCTGATCACGTGACATTAACAACATGGCCGCCTCCTAGAAGCCAGGTGATCAGCCGGGTGCGGTTGTCGGTTCATCAAGTGTGTGGAAATACTAAAGATGAAGCCAGTGCTACTGTGACATGCTAAATATGTAAGTTAAGCCTTGAATAACGACAACAAACGTACTGCAATGCACACTCGCGGGTATGCTAGCAGAAAAAGTTTCAAATGTAAACAACTTCACCAAACGACCGGTGGTAACGGAGAGAAGGAGGCCGCAAATCATTGCGTTGTCTGTTTAGAACTAGCTGCAGTACATGGAAATTGATATTTTGTTCGGATATATATGGACATATTTTTAACCCGGGTACACTGTCTCATCCTACAGCATGCTGTGGAGTAGGCTACTAGAAAATGGTATTTACGGTGCCGAGTTATATAAGCTGTACATATCTGCAGCGCATAGTATTGATTAGCCAGTGTTGTATAGTAACGAAGTAAAAATACTTCATTACTGTACTTAAGTAGTATTTTTTTATATTTGTACTTTACTTTACTACTTTTATTTCTGACGACTTTTACTTTTACTTCACTACATTTTCCGAAAAAAATCAATACTTTTACTCCATTACATTTACCTGAGCATCCTCGTTACTCGTTACAAAATAAGAAGGAACGTGATAGCCAATGGACAATCTTCGTTTGTTGTAGTGGGACCAGTAGCCAATGATGTGGAGATACAGGCCGCAAGACATTATCGTTGGTTTACCCCGTTGTGCGGCGGATGAAATCAGCGGCCAGCGGGTACATTTCAAATTAATGGTCGCATTATCATGTCAGTAGTCTCAGACAAGTCGGGGTCTCTAATTTATTTGAGAGAGAAGGAGGAAGACAGAGAAGCCTAAATGTCAGAGATGGAGGTGACTGAATCGGCGACTGAACCTGAACCTGCTGCTGAAACAACCAGCATAGACGACAACGACGACGACAACGACGATGAACACCCGTGGCCATACCTGCGGGGAATGTTCAGCTACATGATGTAGCTGAACATTCCCCGCAGACCCGGTCTGTAAGGATATGTTTGTGTATTTTTGTATATGGTTGGGTTTATGTAAGGAGGCGTTGACTCTCCTTTAAGTGTCATGTGACACTTTGCAAATTAAACAAAACTTAAAAACTAAATTAAACAGGAATAAAGAAAATGTTACAACTCAAATTTCTGATTGCATTTTATTAACAGTACTTTTTACTTTTGATACTTAAGTACAGTAAATACTAGCTACTTTTTTACTTTTACTCAAGTGATATTCTAGCAGGCTACTTTCACTTTTACTTGAGTAATTTTCCAGTAAGGTACTTTTACTTTTACTCAAGTATGGCTTTTGGGTACTTTATACAACACTGTGATTAGCTCGAGTTTTTATGTTCACTTCTGTTAGTTGACATTGGTGCTGTGGTTGTAGCGCATGCTTTTTTGTCCTTGTTGTCAGTGAATGCACCGCGCGAGAAACGGAAGTTATGGCAGAGCTGCGAGTTTGATGAGTGAGATCCACATATTAGAAGTGTCGGACTGACGGGGTTTATGGTTTGGGCGTGGGCAAAGGCCGATAGTAACCCGTGTTCAAGTATCGGTTACCTTGCAGAAAAGGCTGTGTAGCTTCTTTAGTGTGAGACCCTACAGTGACCCTATTCATTGTTGCTAATTGCGTTTAGTGGCGTCGGTGCCCAGTCGACTGGACTTTAATTGCAGTCGACTTTAAAAAATAACAATAATAAAAAGTTGTCCAACCCCTAGCATAGTGTGTTTTTATCGCAGCTCTTTTTCCAATGTTTGTCTAGCTTTGAATGCCCTTACCTAGGACAGGAGCTGGGAATTGGAGCTATGGCTCGATGACATCTGCTGAGTAGCTTTGTTGTATATAACAGTGTTTACCTTGATGATTCATGTTAAATAAATACATAAAAATAAATAAATAAGTAAGCACCGGTGGCTGCTCAAGCACCCAATTTTAGGTGTGTCAACTTGCAGTGTAAGAACGTGCCCTGAATGCAACAGTGAAGTGTTTTCAGGCTATTGCTCCTTTAGCAATCAGCAATCTAGCTGAGTGTGTGCACAGAGTGGTCGAGCGTGAAGCAATTTCAGAGGTAAAAGTCCTGCATGATACAATATCACAGCCTAAATGTAGCTTAATAACGTGTTTCAAAGAAAAGGGAGCACAGCTCACTGTATTCCCAAATAAATAAAAAATAGAACAAAAAACAGAAATGGTATGTGTTGAGGGACTTCCACACTGACTACTACGACTACTTCTTCAAGTAGAGTAACACCCTGGGAATAACTAGACCAGTGCGGCTGGTATCCGACTAGATCAGGTCGTTTTAATTTGTTTTCTGTCAATAATGCACATAATCGATATGAAAGGCTTATCTCCTCAGTGTTGTGCTAATCTACAACGATGCAAGCCAAACAATCATGCAATCAAGTCGCCAGTTGGTGAACATGATCTCTCATTAGGATGACTGTTGGTGGATTTACTGTTCGGATTAGTTTGTTCCTCTCCTTCTCTCCTCTCCTCTCCTCTCCTCTCCTCTCCTCTCCCTCTCGACTGCCATTTCCGCCATATACTTGCCTAGTCTCTCCTTTTTGATAAGTCTATGTCTCTAAATGAGTCACCTGGTTTTAGAGTGATTTGGTCAGCCTGTTTAGCCGATCTAAATTGAAATGATCCATGTTTTTCTAGTTACTGTGGACAAAATTAATTATGTAAGCTATCTGCTGGCTTCATTTGCATTTCTTGATTGATTTCAGTCCATTTCAGTGTGTTCCGTCTGAGGGAAAACCAAGATGAGAGATGGGCACTGTCATTCATGTTGTCATTGAGGCATTTGCCCCCAGCAAGTTCTGCAGATAATTGCAAACATCTGTCTCATCCATGAATCCCGGTTAAGTTTGTTTGGTTTGTTTGTTATGCATGCATTCAGCTTTGTGGCTCTGAGCATGTCTAAATGTGTAGCTACCCTGCTGGTGTCAGTTTGTGAATATGTACTTTATCCATGGGGTATCATTTTCTTCTGTTTGTTTTCTGTGTCGGTACGTACAGTATGTGTATGTGAGGAGGGTATATGTATATTTTCCTCCTTGCCTCTCTTTTCGTGTGCTCCTTTCTGCTCTGTGCCAGATCGCCTGTTCAATATCTTTACGCCTGTCCGTCTGCACGTGTCTGCAGTTCTCCTCTAAACCAAAATGAACGACCCAGTTAAATAATAAGCTGAAGGCTAACAGAGGGACCCCATCAACCTCTGAGCTGTATCCTCTCTGAAGCCATCAATCGTGGAACTAAAGCTAGGCTGCATAATGACATTGTGGCAGTGTAGTCGCGCTGTGCTGCAAAACATATTAATGTTAGCCATAATGAGTTTGACAGCCCAATATGCTTGTCGGGGATCAGGGAGGACTTCAACTGTCTAACACTGCCCTCAAATGGAAGAGAGGAGTAACAGCAACTGCAGTTTTCAAGTTCCAGTGTCGTCATGTCTTGTGCAATTGACTTCTGGCAATATTTAATTATAAGTTTTTGAATCTATACAAATAATTTTCACTCTGTGATTATTAAAATCTCTCTGAGACACGGTCAATAACTTAATTACCTTTACTCTCTGAATGTTGCTACCACCTTGCTGCTCATTAATTCAGACATGTCTGCCTTATGTACTTACTTGATGTTTACATGTTTTAATTTCCGCAAATCTGATGTTACAAAATAAAAGTTTTAGAAGTAGTTTGATTTAAAAAAACTGATATGTACACTATCAACCGTGTACCCTATCAACATGTATCATTTGGTACCATTTGTTACTGTGCTTTTAAATAAATATTGATTCTAATTGTACCCCCTGCTTCTCTGTTTTCTAGAATTTTGGAACTCCAGCAGAATGGAGACATGGATATACTGAAACTGAAGTGGTGGCCCAAGGACAGCCCCTGTGACCTCTACAGCTCAATCCAGACGCGGCAGCGTGGCAGTGCTCTTGACATCCACAGCTTTGCTGGTGTTTTCTGCGTCCTGGCAGCCGGTGTGGTGCTTTCCTGCCTCATTGCCATGGTGGAAAGCTGGTGGTCAAGGAGGAAGGGATCCAGGGTCCCCTCCAAGGAGGTAGGGGAATGGATGGGTGACTGAATGGAAGAGTGATGGTACAGGAATACAGTAGGTTTTGTCAATTCTATAAAGGCTAAATTAAATCACAGAACAAAGAAAAGGAGTAATCAATTGAAGAAAAGTGTAAACTGATATTGATGGAATGGATGTTGAGTTTAATTTCAGGTCTAGCTAAAGTAGAGAAGTAACAAGCCTAGACATCGTGGTCAAACTACAAGTCATCACAGTCTGGACGCTTGAGAAATAGACATGTATTATGAATCTAACGTGTTGTTCCTTCTCATAAACTAAATTTGCATGCAAGCAACATCATCCAACATTAAACCCATGATAACACACAATGGAACTATACTTGCTGCTAAGCTTCTGCAAATTCTGTCAAAAAATAATAATAATTAGCTCTCCAGTAATAAAGCTGGCATTGATCTTTTGCATAGTCTAGCTCAGGGGACGTAGGAAGAGAGAGAGAGAAAGGTCAAATGCGACGTGAATGTTTTCAGAAATCCTGAGAACATTATATTCGTTTCACTCTCACCCACAGTCACAACCCTAATGGGCCCGTCAGCGTGTAGAGCATCCTGTCACATTAATAATTGTAATTGTTTGTGTGATTAAGGTTACCATCAAATTATCAAACTGATTAACCAGAGAGACTTTCTCGGCCAAAAGCAAATTGAATGTGAATGTAAACTGAATTAAGCAGCAAATTTATCTCAACTCAATTGGAGAGAGTGTCAATTTTTCATTCGTGTTGGTCCTTATTAATCCTCACTGTAGTGCTGCTGTAGAGCTGCCGAAAAAGATATTGAACATTAAGTATGATGTCATAATTGACACCCTCTGTGACTCGCATCACACACAGAGCTGAACTACTATGTCTTAACAGTTTAATATTCATGCTCGCAGTGCTTTGTCTGCATTGCATCCACAGAATCCCTTTATCTTTTTACACACTGACAATACACAGCCTCGGTCCAGATCAAAGTCAGCATTGATAATTTAGCTGTTGTAGTCTACATTTACTCTTTTGAAACTGACAATTAGTCGCTCATTGGGCACTATAATGGATTCTATATCCTGATAGTGTTGTTGAGGTCCTTATGTTTTATTAATTCTGTTTTGAAGCTGCTGATTAATTTAAAATTATGCAAATACTCCAGTGTCAACAGGGTAATCAGCCACTTACATTTCTGCAAAGTTAATGTTTTTTTTGTTTTTTTTAACAAAAGCAGGACACTGGCAACATTAAAAGCAGAATGCAAAAACAGCCTGAGGGCCTGTTGGAACGCTGCAGACCAAGAGAAAGTCAGAAACATTGACTCATGGTATTAAATGTGGATATTTATACCAGCGTTCTCTCCAAAAAAAAAAAAAAAAACAGCAGCAACACTCCACCTTGTAAATTAGCAGCAGCACCCTGTGAAATATCCAATCAGCCTATGTGTGCTTGATCACCTCAGCAGGGATATCATTTGAGGCAATCAAAATGACTCTGGCAGCACCTTCCTCTTGTAGGAACCATGCGGTTTGTTTTTAATGCCCTGACTTTGCTCCACCGTAGATATGCAGGCCACATGTTCAAAAGAAAAGCCCAAATGGCAGTAGTTACTTTTGTGGTAATGGTTCACAAGCTTCACCAGCTGCAGTGAGTGTTGCAGACCTCTCGGCAGTAGTTGCTTCATCCACAAAGGGGTTTGGCTTCTAATTTAATTTCCTCCACCTACTCTCATAATCTCCCATGCCTACTGCTATGTTTACCAAAGCACAATGGGAGAAGGTCTTTATGTAAATAACTTTAATCAAAACTGTGAATTTGTGGCAAAGTGTAGCAAATTTGATATGCAAGCCATGGCACTGACGAACTGAAAGACATGTAATTATGTGTGAAATAATGTTTTTCACTTTTGGTTTAAAGTTAATTATTTGTGTTGGTAACAAATTAGACCGAGGCACGAAGCAGCACAAATTAATTCTTAGCAGAAAATGTTTTGGCCATCAGGTAAATTACTTCATCGTCAAACAATTGCTTTTTTGACTTTATAGGAAGTTATTTGATAGACGCAGGCTAAGGTTACCTTGTGGATAATGGCTTAAGAAAATGAAAGCAGAATGGTTTCCAAGGCTTTTGTTAAACTATGGAAATAAAACCAACTTACTGCCACTTTAAAAAGAGATGTTTTGCCAATATACAGATTGAGATAGTTACTTACACTAATATTTAATTACACTCATTTGTTCTGTTTATATATATAAGCTTGATTCTCACTGCCAGAAACAAGTAAGAGAAGTCTGTCACATCTCCTTAGTCTTTGGTGTCACACTAATTTAAAGTTCCACCAAGAATAAATGAGAAAAGATGGCAAAAAGATGGGGAATGGAAATTGTGACTATACCCAAGACGATTTAATGACAGATCAGGTTACTTTTCATGAGAAAAGACCATTAACACCGGTGATGTGGAAAGTAATTTAGAGGAAAGTTTCAGCGCGAAAACTCGACGAGCCGTTTCTTCCAGATGATTAAATGAACGAACATTGGTATATCATCAAAATTTATTGCATTACTACATCACTAGAATTTCTAAATTGTAGTTTAGCTCTTCAGTGATGGTAATAATGTGACTTGAAAGGTGACAGCTTTGACCCGAAGGATAAAAATATACTACATACTAAAATGATATCAGTGTACTAGTGCGAAATGACTAGTGTGACTTTAATGATCCCGACTGAATTATGACTTGGGATTCCTGTAGTGTGCCCTGACCTATCTGATATACCACTGGGAAGGTTTTACTTTGTTTTTATTCTGTCCAACATACCACCTGCAGCTGATTGGAACAGATCAACCGCAGCAAATGATTAATTGCGTTTATCACATGCTTGGGGCTGTTTGTTCATTGATTCCATTTGTACTTCATGTTAAGTCTTTCCTATTTAATTTGTTTATTTGTTTACGGCTAGATTTGCTGATGTTATGAACCTCTTGAACCTCTTACTGAGATATGAGGTCGCATGCAAGCTGTTCTCATTTCAGGCAGTTTGCCATGTTCGCCTTTCCCATGCTCCTGGCATAAGTTGCCATTAAACGCACTACAAGCTTGTGAGAATAGAGCAACATGTTAAACAGCGGTTTGGCGGCGGTCCGATCTACTTAAGCTTAATTTAGTTTGTTCCATACTTCCGCCATAATTTCATTTTCTGCCATCTAATTGCTTTCGTAAATCAAGTTAAATATATTGGATGTTTACTCTGCATAGTAGCAGTCGGCATCTATCTACTGGATGAAACTGAAACAAAGATTATGTATATCCAAGTTGATTTAGTGCCCACGTATTGTGCCTAAATAAGAATCACGGTTATTACTTTTGAGTCCCTGCCTCCAACATCTGTTGCATGACAATCCACAGTTTGCAAACGTTTCTGAAAATGGGATTCTGGATTTTATGCAGCAGCCTTTTCAAGGGCAGTGATCATAAACTATAAGATACATATATACAATCTCTGGTTGTGACACGCCAAGCTGTCAGTCAGACATTTGCCAGTGTTAGGGGTGTCGTGAGGGCCTGTAACCCTAGTTTTGGCGGCATGTCCCGCTCTAGTCTGTTGGCACTAGTCGTACCCCTGTCAACAGCTTTTCAGTGTGTTGAATTGGCAACAAAAGTGCAAATGTTTGGTCCAGACACAGGCAATGTGAGCCAATGTCCCAGTCGGCTTCCGTTTGCTGCTGGCTTGGTGTGTCCATACTACAAGGCTTCTCAAATCAGACGTTTAGGACAGACTGTCCACATGTCTGTTATTTGCAGACAATCAGGCTGAAAATGTGTCCAGACATCACAGTTACCTGCATGGTTTTCTTCGGTAACAGTGTAGGTGTCAGTGACTACATAGCTACGTTGGCAACAGGGCTTTCACAGTGTCTTGTTTCAGATTTCGTTCAGCTTCGCCGGCATAGATGCCTCCCTCCCTCCCTCACCACACCGAGTGCCAGCATACAATTTATTTTGGCCTCTGTCCATAGACTGTTACTATCCATGCTCTCTGCCATAACACTCTGCTAGTAGCAGAATGGATTCTGCTCAGCACTTTCGTCACTATGGATTTGACTTTGCTGTCGCCAAGGAACCTAGACTGATGCATCTGTAGAAATCTGATTGGCCTCAAATCAAATCCAAGTTTTTTTTTTGCTGTCCAGGGTCCCCCAAAATCAATCAGGATACAATCTGGATATTCCTAACGGATCTCGCCTGGGAGTCCGAACAAGGCCTCTCTGACTGCCAGTGTCTCCTTATTTCTTATCAGGCAATTTTTGTCAATACTTCACAGACACACACACACACCATAGACCCCCTACCTCCACCTCCCTGCTCAGTTAGCAGCTTTAATCTGTCATTCAGACCACTAGTCATGTCTGCCACTGAGCAGCCACAAAGACACCAGACCTTAAATTGAACTCAAACCCATGTTAAGCACAGTGTGGTTCAGCTGCGAAACAAACAAACACGCCCGCCCCCCGCTATCTTCATTAGCCACTAAGGGCAGCCATTGGAATCAGCCCCAGACTGAGCACAGGAGTGGAGTCGCGTCAGTGAACAGGAGGGACAGCAGGGATTTAAATGGTAGTAGTCTTTGATTCTCTTTGCTTAAGGGTTTGCATATGGAGGCATCGCGCTGTTGAAATCACTATTATTGATTTAGAAGTCACATATGGATGCACTTCATATATCACGATTCCATTTAGTGAGGTTCTATTCGGTATGTTTAGAAAAATAGCCACCTGGATAAGAGTAAAAAATAGGGATTATTTCAAAGTTATTTGAGGATTTTATTTGTTAGCGCAAAACGCAATGTCATGAGAATATCATTTTCTGTGCTTCCATGGCGAAAATGAAGTTTGCTCAGTCATCCGTGATTGTTTTTGATGGTTGACCCCTGACATTTATCCTTCACCCTGTCACAGCATTGACCTATTGATTGACGTTGGTATAGCTCAAGGTTTGCTCACAGCAACCGCAGGTCCTAAAGGAGTCGGTGAGCTTCAAACAAAGTGCTTATGGGATCATTGAACAGCATCAAAAAACGTTCCACACCTCCACATTTCCCACATCACAATCCGGAAAGACGGAATCAGAAAGTTTCTGTGAGCAACCGTCTTAACAAGCGTGACCACTTCACTCTGTGATTGTACAGGTGTGCGGAGGTGAGAAAGTAGACGGGATTTCAGATTTCCTCTCTGTTTTCATTCTCCACACGACTCACTTTTCACAAAGAAATGGAGCAAGATGAAATTCTTTTGTAGATAAAGTCCTCAAGTGTGTGCTGTGTGCATCCCTGACAATGACAATTACATAATAACATTCTGAAAGGCAGCAAACTCTTCACCTTCAAGATGTGATCACACATATTGTACAAACAGATTCACTCAATCCTTGTAAGTTTCAAAAGCCTGCTTTAAAAAAGAGCTCAACTCACCAAACTTTATTTGTCTGAGATATTGATCGATGGTTTCCTCCTAAAATAGCCCTGTCATAATGCATGTAAAAACAGTGGGAATGCCATTCTCTGATCCCAAATCACCATCTGTTTTCAAACGGGGCGGCCAGCTGCAAAGACGGTTACTGAGAACAGAACAGGAAAGAGTCAAGCTGGGACCACCGCAGCATGTCCTGACTCGGTGAAGGAAGGAAGACAAACTTAAGTCAACTTTAAGGGAGCTAATTAGATGAATTGCATATGTTGAAACTTATCGACTGGGGAAATCTTTGCCATTGTGTGCAATATGGACTTAGTCACAGCCAGTGGAGTAAGTCTAGTGCGTTTAAAGTCATCCAGATTCCTAAAACTAAATTAATGAAGTGAAGCAAACCCTAAACTCTGCCAGTTTAAATGAAGGACTTCTTGGCCTCTGGTTTACTGTCGTGGTAGATGTCAAAGCCACTTGAGACCGTGTGACATAGTGGGCCAAAATGTCTCTATGTGCATTTTTGCAAGCTTCACATAAAATAGGAAAGCCTGGTGACCCACTCTCTGTGTGGGCCTAGAAAACTTGGCTTAATCAGTATACTGGCAGCTGAAAGACACATTCAAAGTTCAGAATTGGCACGAGGACTGCCTCCAGTGTCCTACTCCAACACTTCAGTTACTCTGTCAAGTAAGACAGACAGTTAATAAGATGTCTTTGTGGAGAAATTAGTTGCATAGTGATTTATGTCAAAAATATAAAGCTGGATTTATTTACAGTGTTATGTTATGGGATGATCAGTTGGGATCATGTACACAAAAGTAATGGGTTCCAGTTAGACAATCAAGATAGTTTCCCCACCATGCCCACTCTTGCAATGACACCCCAGCGACTTTGCCCTCACACCTGCATGCTCAAACGTTGTGTCAGATATACCATGTCATAAAACCCATTGTCGCAAGCTTCAGTAGTTTACTCTTCAGTTTGTTTTGCTTCACGAGCCCGGGCACTTTTCTGTTCCTTCCTTCTCTCATCAGCAGCAATCAAGAATCCCGTTACTCTCACTGAGAATCGGCAATCATGAGCGCAGTCATCTATCGAAGTGTGCGGCCGAACCAAACGCCTCCACCTTCCACCTACAGACACCCATACGTGCTTTCTGCATACATGACCACCCACAATCCACTTGTCAGACTCTAATACAACTATGCTGTGTGTGTGTCTCTGTGTTTCTTATATATCTATACGTGTCTAATATCACACTCAAGTGTACATGCCTTTACGTTCATACCGTGTGCTCTAAATCTGTGTTAACTGCTTTTGACTTTGGGCTGTCCATCAGCGTTTGTGCTTGTGGTGTGGTTCTGTGTTGTGGAATGGCTGACACTGGTGTAAACAGTGTGCTTATGAGTATTTTCTGTTCATACACTCTAAAAAACACACACACACGCTTCCACAGAGTTGATTAATGTGGGTGACCAATGACAAAAGTTGTATCAAGAATGAGCACAAAAAGGGAGCTGCATAACTGCGTATTAACAGACTCCCTGCAAGCCGTTTTAGGGTCTTTGATAGTCTTCAAGAGTCTTTTCACTTCAGTCAAATGAATAATATCAACATTTATTTTACTTTCATTATGGTCATGTTCTTGTGTATTACACTTTTGCTGTGCTCCAAAGCATCTGAACTCATTTTGGGTTTGTCCCGGGGCAGTTTTGTGCTTGTAATGACAGTATAGCTGCTGAAAAAATGATCAAGGTGCCCTCAATGCTACTTTGGAAGTTGGTCTTAATACTTCTGACAAGCTGTTTCCAAATATGTCTCTGGAGCCCATTTCATCCATAACAGGGCGACTGTATTGCTTTATGCCTCTCTGGGCTCTATATGTGCAACCAGAGGTTTGTATGAAAGAGTTCTGCCATTGGAATCACTTTTGGAAATTCAAAACGGAGAGTAACTACAGAAATAATTATCATTGTCAGAACTCTTCCATAATGGTAACATCTGTGGTTTGACCATGTCTTTATATATATCTATATCTCATGTAGATTTAGCATGAGGAGAGCTGGCACTTCCTTGTGTATCAGGTTTTTTGGTACACACAAAACACGCAACCTCTTATTTTTATTTTTATTTATTTTTGGATGGGAATTGCCGATCTTCTCATTCTAACTCTCTACAATGATGTGTGTCACTGTGGCTCGAAGCTCTCATACTGCCTTTTTGTTTTGTTTCTGTAGATAAGTACTCTGTGTTGAGGGGTGTAGCGGGCGAGGGGGAGAGAGAGAGAGAGAAAGAGAGAGAGGAGGGGGAGAGTGCAATACAAAATGGCATTTAAACATCTCCCCTTTCCAGGTATATAACGACTGTGTGAATGTCTCTCTGAGGACACGACACAGAGCGACCTGCTTAACTGTGTGTGCTGACTGACTGCCGTGTCTTTCTTCTCGCTCACCCCCCCACCCATCTGTCTCTCCAATTTACTTCTCTCTCTTCTCCACCTTACCGTCCTTCCATCTGCCTGATCTTGTCTGTCACTCATCCCTTCTATGTCTCCGCCCGTCTGCCGCTTGTCTGCCCGTGCGTCTGTTTGGCTTCTTTTTATATTTTGGGGCTTGTTTTAATCTTCTCACTCAACGTGCATGAACACCTACACACCAAATACACACACACATATATATATATATTTATGTATATATATATATATACACACACACACACACACACTCCACATCTGCCTTTGATCACCTCTCTTTCTGTCTCTCTCCTCTCAACCCTTTTTGCCCACACACCCACCTGCACGTCACACACTCGCGCCAGACACAGGCAGATGGCCCATCTGCCAGGCAAGCTGCCGACCCGTGTCCTCACAACCCCAACGAGCACCCTCTTGGCCTGGGCAGTCAGACCCAGAACCAGACCCCCAACACGGCCAACACCACCGCCCCAACCGCCACCCGTTACCAGCCCCCAGCATGCTGCGACATTCCCTGCGCCCTGATCGTCCAGCACTCCTACGAACCCACCAACCCCTCTGAGCTCGCCCCCAAAATGAGAATGACCACCTTTACCACCTCACCTCCTACCCCAAGGTTATACATACAATAGAAGATAAACGTAAAATAATTGGTTAGTAATGCTTGAAGGCAGACACTTTTTCAAATGTCGTTATATATATATGAATGATTATTTATTAAGAGAAACAGACATCAGGGAGCAGAGCTCGAACTTGGATGTTCACGTGATAGTCAAGTACTCTGCTGGAAGAAAAAGTACCTCTTTTTAAAATGTTTGTTTACCTGGCATGTTGCCAGTAAGGATATGTGCAATAATGCCTTTCTGCCATTAGAGGGTGCTGTCTGTCCATCTAGAGGCTTGTGGAGCCTTATCTTTACCAGATAGTGCAAGTTAGAGGGTATGTAAAGTTATATGCAGGAAAACACCTGCAGGGAAGTATTTATTGTATCTTATGTAGAGATATTTAAATATCTAAATGAAGCCAAAAACCATTCTGTGGTCTGAATTTGGCTTTTTTCTCCAAATAAGGCCTTTACATTATATGTGAAATTAAGAGATATATTTTTCAGATTTTTACAGTTGCTGTTGTATTTAAGGATTATGATTATTTGGGTGTTGACTTCTGTAATGCTAAAGTGGGTATTGTAATGGAGGAAAACAGTCAGGTCCACATTTCCCCCAGAATCCGTCCACCATTCCTTGCCTCAGCCCCTTTTGGTCACTCCTTGTAGTCGCCCACTAGTCTCCTTTCACAGACAGCCAACTGACCATTTGTGATTCACTCTTCTCTTTCACCTCCCGTCATGTCTTTCGACACCAACTCTACCCCTTGGATACCCCCCTACTTCAAACGTGTAGTGTGTGTATGATCGTGTCGCGACAAACTTTAGCGCCCCCTCGTCCTCTCCCTCCTCCCACTGTCCCTCCTTTAGATGGTAACCAGGGGGCACAACTGCCAGTCCCCTCTGCCCGTGAGCTGCATATAGTAGAGCCCCCGCCAGAGCCCCCAGACCCAAAGGACACGGTCAGTAAATTTGTCTTTACCCCTGATAATGTGACTCCCGTCATCACAAAACCCTGTTTGACTTTACCCAACAATATCACCGTGAAGTTAAAAACACCCAAATGAGACACCTACGTTTTGTGATACCCCCACTATCCACTGCCTATGTCTGAGACCCTCAAGAAAACCTTACCTCACGTGAAACTAGAGAAGCACATAGCCACATGCATGTGGACGATGCAAAAGTGTTCCTGTTGTTCACCAGAGTTCTCTCCTCTCTATATCTTCACCTCATTCATTGCAAACTGAGCTCCCCTGCACTATTGTCCACCCTACCCTATGCAGTAAAAGCATGAAACACCTCTCACTGAGTGTTACCATCCTTTAGGCTATGTGGATAAGTAAATAACTTGTGAATATAGTCATAATATGTATGCTTTGTAATGCTTTATAAGTTTCATTTAACCTATACTGTAAGTTAAGTTAAAGTTTAAGTTAATGTTTGTGCTGTTACCTTAGATGGAATTGCTAAGATTGTTAAGACATTGTGTGATTTAAGTTAAATCATCTGCATTGTATGATGCATTGACTTAACAGTAATGAACTATGGCCTGGTACAAATTCACTTGAAAATGAGATGTCAGTCTCAGCGTGAATTTACATTTATTGTTTTTACCAACAGGGCCATGATGCAATGTAGATGAAAAAAAATATATACATAAATGTAGTATAAGTAAGGTATTTTTGAACATTTGGATTGTCTTTGATATGATATAAGCTGAATTTGTTTAATTTTAAATACTGTATGGTAACGCTTGCTCTACAATAGACCTAACACCCTGGAATCGCAGAGCACAAAGCATGACAGCGGTGTGTTTTCAGTGTGCATTCCAGATTATCTGCACTCCCTCAGAGACCTTGTAGAAGTGTGTGTATGTTTCTCTTTTTCAATATCCTGACCACAGCTCAGAGTGTGCTTCTCTATCCCTCCCTCCATCTCCCCCGTCTTCTCCCTTTGCTCTTCCTGCTTCCCGTCACATCCATATCTCCCTGTGACCATCAAACATTTATATATATTCTTTTTATTTTCTGTCACTCTCCTATATATATTGATTTATTTATTTACATGTAACAACTGCAATTGCTGCAACTGGAAATTATTTTTTAAATGTGCCAAAAACTCTGCTTGTTTGGCCATGTGTGTTCCCTTGTCTTGCCCATTTTTTCCACACCTGCTTGGTTGGACACTCCTCTCTTGGCTCTACGTTTCTTTTTACCGTCCATTTATACTGGTCGGATGGATGACATCCGTATTGATGAATATGAATACACCCCATTCTTATCCTCTTCCTCCTTTTTCAAACAATATCCTCTCTGGACATACTTTGCTGTTCTCTCCATTCCCTTACACCTCTATTTGCTCAACCCTCACTCCTTTTCCTTTACTTCCTTTATCTCCTTTCCTTCCTTTATCCAACTTTCCTTGATTTATCCCTTTCATTTTCCTTCTAATCATATCCCTCCTTCATCATTTCCTTTCAAAACCATCTGCCATCCTTAAATACTGTCCCTGGATCTTACTCCTGTCCCATCCTTCTTTTCCAATCTCTTCCTTCTCACCACACTTTCCTCCCATTTTCCTTCCCTTCCCATTGACATCTCCTCCCATCATCCATTTCCCATCCGTCGCTTCCTCCTCTCCGTTCTACTCCTTCCCCGCCCCTCCCCACCTGCAGGACGATAAGGAGATCGACTTGGAGCACCTACACCGCCGGGTTAACAGCTTGTGCACCGAGGATGAAAGCCCCCACAAGCAGTTCTCCACCTCTTCCGTCGATTTAACACCCCTTGACATGGATGCGCTGCCTGCTGCTCGCCAGGCGCTCGAGCAGATCAGCGATTTCCGCAACACCCACATCACCACCACCACCTTCATCCCCGAGCAGATCCAAACCTTAAGCCGCAGCCTCTCTGCCAAAGCCGCCGCTGGATTTTCTGCTGGTTTTGGTGGTGGTGGTGGTGGGGTTGGCCTCCAGGACCACCGAACTGGCGGGGTTGGCCCTTTCAGGCAGAGGGCCCCAAATGGTGGCTTCTTCCGTAGCCCTATTAAAACAATGTCCTCCATCCCCTACCAGCCCACAGGTCCGGGGCCCAACTTTGGATATGGCAATGATCCAGACAGGGGCACCTCCATATGAGGAGTTACTAAGGGTATGGTTGGTTTGGGAGCAAGAGTAGAAGGAGGAGGAGGCAAGGTGGTCAGAGTTTGTCGTGGGTTGGTAGAACAAATACATTGTGGCTAAGCTAAAAAGTCAGAAGACATAGATCTGTGTACATAGGAATCTTTCTGTTTTCAGTTTCTGCTTGGGTGTTTCCAGGGGTGTCTATTTTGCACGTGGAGAAGACAAAGGAGGTGGAGGGCTATTGGGGCATTTCTTATCCTCCTGCTAACCATGCTGGTGAGGTGCCAGAAGTGAAAGGCTGGGGGTTTGAATATTTGCTTTATTGTTGTTGTTCTCGTGATTGTTTGGGGGATTATTTTGGGGGATATGTGTGAAAGAGGGATTTTTTTTTTTTATTGTTTCTGTTTTATGACTTGAGGACTGCCTCATGTAATGGAAATTTGCTGAAATCACCTGACTCCTATTACGTCTGAACCCCCCTCAGAGGGTTTAGTTTATACTTCTGCAGCACCAGGATACAGGCTACTTCTATATTGTTGTTAGCTCCACGGATGATTTTGGTGGGTGACTGGTGGTCTCTTTAGCCATGAAACTACTTCAAGGGGCTCCTACTTAATAAGCAATTATCGGGCTGGTATTTTGTGATGGTATATATATATATATATATATATATATCATTTAGTTTTGTCTGTAGCCCTGGGAATACATACAGCAGCCCCTTGTAGTGTTTTGATAAGGCCCCTTCTCAGTGAATATTGGAAGATTTCGCTTCTCCAGTTTTACTCTGCCTTTTCATTACGTGGAAGTCCAAACTCAGTTTTCTCTTCTCTGGTGTTGTTTCACTAATACCTGGGGTTCGAAATGTGTAATCATCTCCAAGATGGTGTCCACACGGTGGCCTGACTAGACCTAAGACTTTACAGCTGAACTCATGCTGACACCTTCGCGGTGCATCGGTCTGAAAACTGTTGAAAACGCCATGACAGTGCAACAGTACGACACTGTAGAATCGCCATTTTGGTGCATCGATCTTAAACTACTTCTGCCATTTTGGTGCATCAGCCTGAAACTGTTTTCACCATTTTGATGCACATTAAACTCTTTGTCAAGCCCACTGCACTGTACCAGTGCCCACAGACCTGTAAGTGATTGTATGTAGATCTGACCTTCTTTTCTTTTCTCACCCGTACTGTGCTATCTGCTTTTCAAGTCAAGGTGAGACTAATCAGACTCTAAGAGGTATAGTAAAAAGGGATGACATAAAAAGCCGCTTAAAGACTTTAAAAAAAAAAAAAATCATAAAAGACAAGCCGAAAGACTTCAAAAAGCTTATGCTTATTATATGTCTTTTATTGAATTATGTTTTTGACAAAAAAAAAAAATAGATTTTAATGCGTGGAATGTGTTTTGGTCAGGACGTACAAAAAAATAATGTTGTTCTGAGCTGTCTACTTGTTTTTTTTCTCTGCAAACTTTGAAAAACTGCTAAATGAGTGCTGTAGTCTCTGGTTTTGCATCATGAAGTCATTCAAACTACTTCTACTTTTGATTTTTCTTTATTTTGCTTAACTTTAGTGCTACCATGGCCCGGGTGTTTAAAAGAAAACAGCTCATTCTGTGACGTCACGTCATAGCCAAGCTCATTAATCGCTTCCTATCAGGTTCAAGTGGTGAGATTGAGCGGATTTAATCTTGAGGAGAAGCCATTGCAGCAGCATCTTCAGTACAGGCCTTATGTCAACTATCTAGCTGTACCCTCCCAACCTCCAGTCAAACCCAAATTATCACCGTGTACTGGAGATATTGAAGAGCAGCGAATCGATTTTTGTGCTGTTGGTCATGGGAACGTCCTGAAGAGTCAACAGCCATCGGAGCCCCAATGGCTGCCTTTTATGAGATGAGTCCAAAATACACATCTATTTCTTATCTCTCATGTTAAGGGTACTGTTTATATAACTTGTTTTTTTTTTTGTTGTTGTTGTTGTTATTGTTTTTTTTTTTTTTTTTTAAGTGCCAATTAATTAAAATTAAGGTGCATTTTGGGGTGGGGAATGGGAGCGGTACATCAAGAGCATAAAAGGAATATTTTGTGGATTAGAGGGTGGGTTGGTAAAATGGAACCAAACCTTTTTCACTAACACTGTATTAATAATTGATAATGTTAGTTGTTTAGAACAGGTTTTCAGTTTGTTATCTTTAAGAACTAAAACTGCAAAATGTGTGTAGAGAACTCAGTCAAGCCACAGTGTTTTGAAGCAAGCATTCTTAGGCATTTCTTTTCATATATTAGGCTACAGTATGGCTATTGAATGACAAATAGGACACAGACGTTAAATTTTTTTTATTTACTATAAATGAAAGAGACATTATAAAAATGTATATTTTACATGCTGATGCTATTTTTGTTTAACAAAAAGAAAAGAGTATATCATGTTGAGCTTTAGTGTTGAGTTGAGCAGTCACCTTCTTGCATCTGGTCCTGCCCAAGGTAAACATGAACACATACACACAAACTCTTTGTTTTTTTTGCTTTTCTCATATCATCCTGAGTTCATTATATTATTTGCTGGCTAAAATAACAAAAAAGTGGCAAGTTAACTAAAAAGGAAGCATGCACAAACTTGCTGTTTTTGCTATATGTTAACATTTTTAATTTCATACATAGAACTACAGGATTTACTTGATAATTTTCAAAAATTTATGATGTACAGTATTTAATATAGGCCTATTTTGTTGTATGTGTTGCATATTATTCAAAAACCGAACAAACTGGGGCCTCTGTTACAAGTGGCAAAGCTTTCTGTGTATAATTTGTCTAATAAACAGGTTTTCTACAGTGGGATGGTATTTGTTGTCTTTGCTAATCCAGACAACCATGTAATAAAGGTGTTGCATTTCAAATGAAAATGATGGCTTAACGATAAACTGTGGATAAGTATCCGTTGAAAAACCTTCCACATTAATCTACGTCTAGTGTTATTTTCTGGTCTCTGGGGTAGGCAGAGTTGCGACAATCACAAGAATACTTCCTTTGACAGCGTTCAGTTTCCGTGGATGTACTACTTCTACACAAGTCATTGCTTACTGGTGAGTAGTTTCAGATACTGGTAAGTAGTCATTTTTGCATGGGTAAAAGTTGTAACCTTGCAGTTGCCTTACAAGTCGCTTTGCAAAAACTGAATTAACTGAAAAGTGCATGCAGTTTCTTTTAATTGTGATTGATAACTCACCTGTTATTGCTGAAAATTATTAAATATATGTTATGTAAGGGTAAGGGGGCTATACATACACCCACCATGGCATGTTGAATGGGTTTGGGAGATGTGGGATACGTTTAAAGTTCAAGCCTAAGCTAAGTTTTTGTGTCTTCCGCTCGAAATATTCACTTCAAAGGCCTGCATGCTGCTGTTAACAGCTGGATAGGCGCACTGCTGAGGGGGACTGCTGTCAAGTTCACTGGAGCATTATATTGTAGTGCCGTTTCTCAACCAGACAGTGGCACTATTTTGCTCACACCCAACTCCAATATGTGCTTGCATCTTTAGAAATCTCAGCTTAGTGGCAAGGTGAATGGCAGCTAAACACTGCCAACACAAACTAAAATTAATGGAAGAAATTGATTTAACAGATAAGATGTCGCTTCCATTTGACAGTTTGCGATTTACTGCAGTTTATATAAAACCATTTTGCCCTTTTAGTTTATTGAATGTTTACCTGCATCTCTTATGTAAGTTTAAAACTACTATCGAGAATGCACATTTTTACTTAAAAAGTTCAGCAGCAAGAAAAGTTAGGAATCCATAGACAAATCATTGTATGCATTTATTATTCTAAATAACACACTATGAGCAAATTGTGCTTAAATAAAAAACGTAATGATTGCTCCCTGTGCCAGATCATTTAGAGTTGGTAAACAGACTTTCGGAGTACTTCATCTAAATTAATCTGGATTTGACGAATTTAGGAAAACTTCTGCAATCCCTGTCCCGTTCCCCTCACTCCAGGCTCGTGCCCGTCGCGCCCCGGTCTCCTGGGAGATGGGAATGAGAAGGGGCAGCACGCAGACTCCTCTCGCGCATTGGAATGGGAGCCCGCCCCTCTCCCTCGAGGAGCGCCCCCACAGGCGTGACCAATGGAACATAGAGTCTCCATTGTGGCCGCGACACTTTAATAATCGCCAGCTACAATATCCAACCTGTCGGTAGCTTCAGGAGCCCAGCCCCGGCCCGTTGGATGGGGCCTTGTAGGTGGGAAGAGGGGGCGAACGCTCGGCGCCAGACCTCTAGCCCGCAAGACGTCCCCATGATGAATACATGAATAAAAAATAGAAAAGACTGATGTCAGGTTATCTCTAAAGTGATGGAGTTGCATTTTGTTTTCCCACAATTCGTCCTCCTCTTCACTGAATTTTATCAAAAACTTTTAATTTACAATGTTGCTGCTGCATATGTCAGAGTTGTTATTTTGGGTTATGTCCTATGTTTGGTTTTTATAATGATGTTATTTGGGCTACCCACAAAGGACTGGGACTGCAGAGTTGTAACTACCTCCCTTTCCTCGCCCTCCAGCTCCCTCTTTCTCTGACCCCACCCCCGTCATTGTGCCTTATATATTGGGCTACTGTATTCAACTTATAACCGAGGCTATAGCCTTCTAATCCTAAATCGACTATAACAATTAGGCTTAATAGCCAATTTCCACCTGGCAATTAGGCCATTGTCCATTTGCCAGGTAAGGACCAAAGTTTGCATCTCAGTAAGCACGGTTGCTTTGATCAGCAGACTGCAGGTGGTTCACCTATAATAACCAGAACTTGTCCAAAAAAAGTGTCGCTTGTTGCTCGTCTCCTCTCATTAATAGTCCTGCCGGGTAATAAACGTTACAAATGGTAAAGTAAAAACTGGCTCAACTGTATACACACATGTGTGTGTCTGTACACTTTTCCCCCACTGTCTCAACTCGCAGCAGCCTCGCGCACCACTTACAGCTCGTGTCTGTACGGAAACGGCGCTGAGCGCGAGACCCCTGCTCAAGTTTCCGTACCCTGTGAAGCCCTTTTTACCGACAGGGCGTTCCGAGAGCTGGATCAAAAGGGTTCAGACCCGCTACAAAAGAGAAATGGATACTGGAGATGATCTTAGCATGAATGAATTGACAATGAGCGCGCGAGCCCCAGGAACCACAAAATTCTCTTGGCATCTTTTATTTTCAGTTGTTTTGTAGTCATTCTTTACATAGCCCAGAGATATGTCTTCCTTTGTTAAACTTTTATCATTTGTACAACTTAATAATGTGTGCTTTTGAGGGGTGAATGCAGTAAGGCCTATTTACATTCTTAAGAAATAAATCCAGTATCACGAAGAATATATGTAAATGTACGTATTGTCGTTCCATCATGACTGTGATAGACTGATGCACTTTAACCTGTGTTGATTTCTGGTTTTACTGCTACCAATGAATTCCAAACGGAGAATCGTTTGCAGTTACGACTTCGACTAACATTAACCCTATAACGATCCTTTAGTTCCCTCTTTTCCTTCTCCCACCTCTGTGATGTCTGAGATGTAACACAGGCGCATGGACAGGTATTATGTCCCATAGCCTATACGCACGTCTAGCGCTGTCCATACTCTGTTATCACTTGCACGTGCATCCTGTGGGAGGTTCCCCTTACCTGCGTTACGTTAACACCCCTCGAATGGTAACGTTACCATAAACCGTCCGGCTTCTGGGGGCCATAATCACCTCTCTCGGGCTTTAGCGAGACTTCTCATTGGACGTAAACACGCGACCAGCGCGAGGAGGGGGGCTTCCAGGCGCGTGCCGCTTTTTAAACAGACGCCGCGCCTTGAGACACCAGAGAAGGAGTCCCGCACGCGACAGTCACATTCACACAGCGCGACAGCAAAGAAGTGCGTGCCTCCAATAACTTTTTCTAATATTGTTAGAAAAGGGTTTTGGTTTTGTTTTTTTACTTGGAAACATGGATGTCCTATCTCTGGAAGACTGGAGCAAAGGCGCGCAGGAGTTGGCAGCCCTCGACTCGCGGCATCTTAGCTGCGGCAGCCCACGGTTGGCGGAGAGGGCAGGGAAGCAACAGTTTGAGGAGTCCTGCCACGAACCTGGACTGACGCTCGTGGACAGCGGCAGTGACCCACGCGCCTGGCTGGCTCCGGCTTCTGGCACCTGCGCGGCACACGCCACCACACCCGAGTACCTGCGCCACTCGCCATGCTCGAGCACCGGCTCTTACCAAGGTAAGGAACGCTAATCATAATTTCCATTTTGGACAAAACATGTGAATTATCACATGCAACAGGTAGTTATTAACTGCGCTTATTTGTAGGGCACTGAAAGCTAAATATTAGAATAGAAAAAGCACTGCTTCTTTGCAGAGGGCTTAACTGTAAAGTTCATTTAATACGACTAAAAACGTCATTATGGGTCTAAACATCGATCGCAGACTAATCACCTGAAATGTACTATTGTTATTTGTTATTGTCAAACCAAACCAGTTGCTAAATATGTGCATTCCTTTATCAGAGAGTGGCTCCCCGGGGTCCACAGGCCATCCCAGCCCTCCCAGCTACAGAAAATCCGCCAAGAGCTCCTCCTCTTCTTCTCTCAAAGTCAGGGACCTGTGCCGCCTTAAAGGCGCGATCACCGGGGCCGAAGAGGAGGCCCCCATGAGACAGAGAGCCCCGTCCAGCAAACCGATCAACGGAGTCCAGAAGCAGAGGCGAGTTGCCGCCAACGCGCGCGAAAGGAGACGAATGCACGGGCTTAACCACGCGTTTGACGAGCTGCGCAGCGTCATCCCGGCATTAGACAATGACAAGAAGCTCTCCAAATATGAAACTTTGCAGATGGCGCAGATTTATATCAACGCTCTGGCAGAGCTGCTCCAAGGTCCAGTCTCCTCCAGCAACGGCAATAACGACGCCTCTAACAATAACAACAATTCGCCAAAGTGTGACATTATGCTTTCTTCCTCCGTTGGCTTTGACGGGGTAAAGGACATGGCTTCCCAGTCCCCTACAACCTGTAGGACAGCGGCGGCTGTTCCCATCTCAGGTAGCAGTTTACCTGTCCACATCAGTGGGATGCCGTTCCGTTCCTCCTTCGAGGAGAGTTCGTTTTCCGCCAGCGTTGAAGAAGCGATGTGTTCGTCGTCTCCTTCATCCTCCGCTCGTACAGGTAGTTCACAGTTCGGGAGTGGAAGGAAAGGTTCTCCGCGGAGTGACGGAGAGTTTTCCCCACACTCTCACTTCAGTGACTCGGATGAAATAGCGATGGAGCTCCACTCAAGTGAAGAAGATGATCTTTCAGAACTAAAGCTACCCACACACCACCATACCGCTGTTTCTTTCTAAATAATTATACGTAAATATAACATATACTACATTAAAGGTTCTCTATGACCTCCAACAAAAAGCCTGATGTCCGTAAAACGTGTCAATCATATAGCCTACATACAGTTGATCTGTCGCAGACGAAATGCGTTTTTAAGATGAAAGAAAATAATTCTTTGTGAGAAAAGTCACGTTCAATTTTTGACAGTAACTCTATTTTATCAGCTTGCTGCATCGTCTAATTATTATTATTTTTTTCATGTCAGATAGGCCCAATTCGGTTCTGCCAATAAATGTGTATTTTCAGTTTCCATGGAGACGTGGCTGGAAGACCCCTCTGCCATGTCGCGCGCTGCACTGCCATGGGTATTTTCCACGTCACTCCAACCAAAAAGCGTCTTCCTCAAAAATCATAACTTTATGCATAATTGCTTATATTTGATAATGAACACAGACATTTTTATAACGATGAGTTTTGTTGTGATTTCTGTTAATTAAATTGTTAAGGTGTTTATATAACGTATTTT
The DNA here is from genome assembly GCA_005024645.1 of Planiliza haematocheilus. NCBI lineage: Eukaryota > Metazoa > Chordata > Actinopteri > Mugiliformes > Mugilidae > Planiliza > Planiliza haematocheilus. Next base: position 1,925,390 of record SRSE01001388.1, on the reverse strand, counting down.
ATTTTGCAACTTAAAAAGTTCATGATGTGCACTTTAAAATATACGAGCCAGAGGCTTCAGAAATTTTTTTTTTTCCAAAACGTAAACAATATAGTTTAGCTTTGTTTGCTAGTGTAGTGCTGCCAAGTCCATGCAAATAGCCTATTTAATGTAGCCATCATTGCTGCCTTCTTTTGTATTTTCATTTGTATTTTCAGATGAGCTTGTGTGTCTTTTTCTTTCACTGGATGAGATTCATTGATGTATGTAATTGTATTTATTGCTGATATGTTTCATTTGCTTTTTATAACAACACTGAATAGACAGATAGTTGAAGTTGCTGGAAAAAGCAATAATTTTGCCATTCTTTGTTATTCATTTGATTTTGGAAATAAAAAAAAGCAAAGGAAAATCTCGTGTTTCTTGGTATTTGTTGGTTCATGCACCTTTAGACCCTAAATATTTGATCAACTATTATTCAAAATATTTCTCAAACGTATTATTAATTATATTATTAGTATTAATAATAATAATAGTAGTAGTAGTAGTAGTAGTATTGATAATAGTAATAATTATAACAATCATCATTTGTTATAACCTATTTGGTAAATGAAGTTAGTCATAGGAGTAATAATACTACTTCTATAATAGTAGTAGTAGCTAGTAATTCTACACTATACATTTTTTATAGACTATAAAAAACTTTTATAGACTATAAAAAATGTTTTATTGTCTTATTTTAGAAATCGTATAAATTGCAAACAACAGTCCAACGAAATTTAAATCTACGATTCCATAACGTATATGAATATTTTCAGTATGCAGTCTGAGTCATAAGCTAGTGAATGAACGGGGCCTCGTTTAGAAGGTTTTAAGAGTTGACAATAAAGTTAGGCCCATCGTTTATAGTGTGACGACCAGAATGATCTGCAAAAGGTATCTGTGGCGAACTCAAACCACATACTCAAGCCATTTCCATTTAATTAAAGAAGCTTTCAACACTTGATCCCCTCTTATGTCATTTATTGTAAACTAACAGCGAAGTGAAACGTGTCCAACACGCGCTCGTTAGCCATATGCTGCAGGTGCACGCGCCCCCTCTGGCCTACTGTCCTGTGTCTGAGTGATCTAAACAGCGCTTCGCAGTTTGTGGCAACTTTGACACAAAGAAACTCTTTAAATCATAGCACAGTGTTCTTTCCTCACAACAAACTTCTCCGGGAACTGCAGAAGTTTTGTTTTTGTCCTTATCTGTTGCCACGTCCTCCATTTGCTGGACACCAGATTTGTTAATGGGTAGTGTGCATTAATTTCGGCCTATTGTTGGCAGGCTCGTGGGCTGAGGTGTTGGATGGCTTCAATAGAGCACGCGCTGTCAGCTGGTGAGCGCTCGCGGGTCCCCACCGTGTCCCCGAGGACCTGACTCGAGAGGGAACACACTTTCCCAACTAAAGAATGGTCTGCACACACACACAATACACACACTCGCACACACGTTGCTACACCTCACTGTCTCCACTTCTTTCTCCTTTATATTTTTTTTTCACCTCATCAACTCAGACAAACGCGCACGTGGACGCACGCACCAAGCTCACACGCGCTCCGGCAACTTGCCCCGCTGCGTGACTCAGACAGAAATAGTTTTTTGTTGTTGTTTTACCCTTCTCTTTTTACTGTTCGCAACGCGTCAACAATGTCACAAACGCCCAGTGGACAAAGGTGCGTGGCACAGAAAAAAAAAGAAGAAAAAATACTGTGAAATAATTTATGAAAGTGAACAACCTGTTTGCTACCTGTCACTGCCCTGCCTCCCACCCACTGTTTTAGCCAATAGCGATCAGTGCCCCTTCGCTCGCCTCTTGAAGTCAGGGAATAAAAGGGAATATAATAAGGATGCTGTGTTAAATTATTAACGGAATTTATGCAGGTATAGGTGGACCTATCTGAATATGATCAGACAACCATCTGCAACGAGTTCGTTTCGCGGTGAAAGAGAGGATCAAGTTTCCGTAAACACTTTAAAATGATACGGTAGCGATATAGCAGCAACGCTGATGCTCTCCGTAGGAAACTCAATAAGCTGCATTCCGCAACAGGCTTTAGGATCATTTTAAGTGTTTGGTATATTATGAAAACATTTTAACCATTTTAACCACATGATAACACTTGATTATCTGATGTTGTCTGCGCATAGGGGACTTTTGGTATGGACGTAGGCTAAAGATGTCATTTGTAAATGTTTATTATTTTTAAAGCATGCATGACTGGCCTATTATGCAAATAACTAAACCACCAAATGTGGCTAACAAGGAAATCCACAAGAACAGTTTGCATGAAATTTCCATTTCTATTCACGCTTCACTGCACAAACCACCATATCTTTATTTTCGTGTAGGCTTCAGCAAATTTTTACCCTGGGCTTTAGAAGACCACTCGTGAAATAACGTGTCGATCTGTGCGGTATGATAATGCACACCAGGGCTTATTTCTAAGAACAGTGATACCCAGTGGAAAATGGGAGGCAAAACAGTCCATCTACAACAGGTGGGATGCTGGCCGGGTTGAGGTTTCACTGTTTCACGCACATTAATTATTTACGCATGGACGTTATGAAAAATAACAACAGTGGAGTGATGGAGAGAACCCGAGACGCACTGACGCGTGTTGACAGTGTTCTTAGTAAAAGAAGAGAACGGAAAGAAAAACGACCAACTTGCCCTTGGCTACGGGTTTAGCGTTTTCCCCCTTGTCTTCAGCTTTTACAGCTCTCCTCTTTTTTTGTCTTATGGCAGTCTTTCTGTTTGCGTGTTTCACGGAGGGCCCTTTCAAGCACTGTCCCTAAACCTCAACACACTTTTATGTAACAAGTGGCACAAAGAAGCCCCTGACTGTCTTGAGGAATTTATCCTGCTGTGGCAAATAACATATTGTAAACTTTTTAACATAAAAACAGAATTTTATTTATTTATTACATTTTTTTTTTAATATATATATTTTTTGCAAAAACAATTGTTCAGAAACACTAGGCAATGCCAGAGTAACACAAAACAAAATCAAGGTGCATAGGTTTTTTTTTTTAACATTAAAGAACTCATAAAATGAAAGTTTCATTGTAGTCAAATGTGCAGTCAAAATTCATTTTAAGCCTCCGTAGTCATTTCAATAAATACATTCAGAAAATGTGCATTCCCCAGCTTCCTTTTTAATGAAAAGAAAGGCACTTGCATTTTGTATGAGATATGTGGAGCCGAGCAGTGTGCTGTCCAAAAAGCCACTGGTCTCTCTGGGGACCCAGAACAAAAGGCAGAACTGGGCCATAGTTTCCATCTGCTGTCCCAGAGAGAGAGAGAGAGAGAGGGGGAGAGACGGAGAGAGTTAGAGAGGGTGGTGAGTGAGGACACTATGGGCAGATATAGAGACAGAATAATAAGTGAGAGGGAGAGTAAAAAAAGCAGAGACAACAGCAACAGGGAACATGATGGGCTGTTAAGAGTTTGCTAGGCATGGATGCTGAGATCAGTTCATTTCCATTCCGTTTCACCAACTGTAAAGGGTAAACACCACAACTATCCTTTTGTTTAATCTTACCCTTAGCCTAAAGCCCTCACCTCTCATTAGCCATCGCAGCCCTGTATTATCTTGTACTGTAGCGTAACCTATAGTGATCACACAAACAAAGCAGCTGTGACGCAATGAGCACCTGTTGAATCCTCCATCTCGGTGATCCTATTAATTGTTAATGAGTTTCACTGGAAGTGCTGACACGCAGCCCCTTCGAACTGTAGCATTTATGATGGCAAAGTTGTCTTTTGGTTCCAGTCAAAGTATATGCTGGGTTCTAGTGAAAACAGTTCTCAGTGTATTTGAATACTTGTGCTTTATTTGTCAAAAAAAAAAAAAAAACATACAGCCAGTAAAATTGTCTACTGATTATGGCTGAATCTGAGCATCTGTGTTGATGCTGTGAGTCTGTTTCAAATAAATTTTAATTGAATTATGGTGCGGCTAAAGCAGTTTAAGGAAACAGAACCCTCAGAGAAATCACTAAGATGATGGTGGCAAGGAAGAACTCCCTTCTAACAGGAAGAAATAGAGCAGAACCCAGCTGACACGGGAAGCCCTAATCAGAAGCTTTTCAGTCTGTAATGTATTAGGCAACCAGTAAATAATTCTGTTTACATCTTATTGTCCTGTAAAATAATATATCTATCAGAAGAGAAGAAGAAGAAATAAACAGTTACATCAGATGAAACTTAAACAGTAAGATCAGTGAGCAATAGCAAAGCCATTCATCAGTGGAAAGAGTTCAAAGTCCAAGGAGAAACTACATAATGTCATGTTGAACTCGAGCAGCTTAATGTTGATGTTAGCTGAGAAGTTGACAATTCTACCGTTTGAAAGACATTTCAGCACAATTGATTGGCACTTTCTTCAGTGCACATGCAGTGTCCCATCAAATTTTGATCTTTGTCCTTCAAGAATCCCAAATCGTCTCTGTGGTGGCACAAGTGGCGCAAAGAAAATCAGCGTAATTTACTCCTATTTAATCAGATAAGTATGAGGTTAACCATGCTATACACTTCTTTATGGTGCAAGTGGACCCTTGTAACTAAACAGCCGTTGGATGAACATAGATTATGCATTATAATCCAAAATGCAAGTACATCCGTGTTTGTTGAACTGCAGAAGCAGAGAAGAGCCAAAATTTTTATGGACCAACGATTGTCATGGTCTCACCTTTGACTGCTCTGCAGCAGTAAGCCAAGTAATATACACTATGGATGTCAGTGGCTACAAATGAAAATTAGATGGATATCATAAAATCATACTATATTGACAGAATTTAAAATAAAATAAAAAACTAAACCCTTATTTTGAAAGGGTCCCAAAAAGCTGAGGCCTATACATCCTCTGAAAGGTGTTAAACTATTTTGACAAAATACATCCTGTGGTTTCCCCGATGACAAGCAGCCCAGCCCTTAGAGCATGTCCATCCGCACATAGACACATCGACACAGCCACACACGGCAGATACACACTGTAACAAGGAAGAAGATCATTTATCTCTGTGGCTCTCTCCATGAAAGACATCTATGGGTGAAGCAGGGTCTCCCAGGGCTTTGTTCTGGGCAGGGTTCAGCTCTTTGTGTCCACCACCTTCAAAGCAAATGTACATGAACACGAACATGAGGCTTCTTGGGTAACCGGCCCATTGAAGAGCAGCACAATGGTGCTACCAATTATCCACAGTGCTCAATGCTCCTGCGGAATCAGTTACACGGCTTTGTGTGCGTGCGTGTGTGTGAGAAAGAAAGAGAGAGTGTGTGTATGGTAGATTTGCATGTTCGACTGTGTAAATCTTCTTTTCCCCAAATTTGCGCACGCATTTCCTTCTATGTGCGTATCACCGCTCAGTGTCTTTTAAATCCACTTCCTTAAACTTCATCATGCCTTTTGTGACTTCTGATCTTCCCCTTTAATATTCTCCACACCTTTGTTTGTATATCTTCTATATATTAAAATGTTTTGCTCTCTTCTTTTTAAAACTTCAGATTTTCCTTTTGTCACTTTGTCACACAAATTGAATTGAATGTATTGTAACAAGCTCAGCTGCGAAGGGCGTGTGTATGCATCTTGTGTGTCTGCATTGTAGTTAAGCTTCCCTATAGGAAACACCTCAACTGCAAGGCTATTTACTCCCTTTGACATTATGACTTCAAGCAGGGTTGGGTTACGGAGAGCGTGCAGCCGACCCTCCTCAGAGAGTGAGGAGACCTTCACTCCGGCTGACTCCGCACACATAAAAAGGAAGCTCTCGAAACCTCGGAAGTGATTTGGCTGGGGGTGCTTTTCCACCTTGTTCACACCTTGGAACATGAGAGGTGTGTGAGAGGGCAAGAGTGGAGAGAGGGGAGCTTGTTTTTATACGTGTGTATGTGCCTTCCGTCAACCTGTACGCCGACCCGCTCACTCGACACCGGTCATTTTCACCACAAGTAACCTCTGCTGGCAGTCTGCCAGAGCTGCATGTACAGTATGAATAAATGTGTGCATGCAGCGCAAGAACATGAACCCATGCGTCACTGACGGTCTCCAAGGAAAGGTCTTGAGACCAAACTGGTTTTGAAAACTTCAGTACTTGTATGAAAACATAACTTAGTGATAGAAAAAAAAAAAATGTTGATCCTCAAGATGTTTTAAATGCGCTGCGTCCTGCAGGTGCAGCCGCAGCAGTGAGTTTCACGTAAGTCAGCAATAATCGGTTTGCAAGAGCTGAAGAGGATGGCAGCTACCAGAGGCAGAGTATCCTACAGCAGCAGAGAAAGAGAAAAGTGGTGAGAAATGACATGCACTGATCAGGCAAAACATTATGACTACCTCCCTAATAGTGTGTAGGTCTCTCTTGTGCCTCCAAAGCAGCTGTGACTCATCAGAGAGTGGACATGGGTCTTCTGAGGGTGTCCCGTGGTGTCTGGGAACAGAATGATGTTGGGTTGAGGGGAGGGGCCTTTGCAGACTGTTTTTTTGCATGTGTGCCTGTGTCAGGCTGCAGAACATTGCATTGTCACGAGGTGGAAAGCGTTCCTTCCTCTTACCAGGGATGCGGCACGATTGACGAGCCAAGTCAGGTTGCCCCATCTAATTCATTTGTATATTGAGTTTGGATCAAATGCTGGTCGTACATGCAGAGGCCCGTGGTTTTCATGTCGCTGGTTGTAATTGGGGCCTCACAGGTTTGCAGAACAGGTTAGACATAAAGGTGCTCTTGCTCTTTAGAACAGATCTAGATACAGCAGAATTTGCAAGAATTTAAAAAGCACCTGCATGTCAAGCTGGATTTTTATTTGGATGAAATATGCCAGAATTATCAGACTGTTTGACTACTTTCTTCTCGTATTTTGCAGCATGCATGGCAGCATGCCATTCTGACCCACGCTGGCAACGTGACAGCTCCACACTACTACACCACTGACAACAATATTCACAGACAGCGAAATCACAATTTGTTGTGTCTTTAGAGGTAAGGACATTTTGTCAAGAATATTCAAATTGGATGCTGCGACAGATACACAGAAGTGAGCAAAAGGTTCCAAGTTCAAGGCAACAACGCTGTGATGTAGGCCACGTTCCAATCTGTATGCATGCTGCGTGCAACAGTGACAGCAGCTGCAGTGCGTACTAATAGATCCCAGACTTTCTCATCCCTCACAGAGATTGATGTGACACTGACGGGGATTTCAGTTCCACCAATAAATCCAACAAGTCTGCAAATCTGAACAACAGGTTGTTTGATGCTCAATTAGAGCCCCTACTGCTGCCAGCATAGATTATTATTATTATTATTTAATTATTGTGATCATTGCATCTGGTACAATTATTTTAGGTTTATGCAAAAATTAGGGTTTTTCTTTTGTTCGTTTGTTTAAGAAACACACAGTTAAAATAAATTGTTAAAGACAAAGTGAACTTTTCTTTTGAAATGAGGAAGGGCCCCTGTCACAATAACAAATACATTGTTAAGGTTATGGAATGGCCATGGTTAACTATATCTCTCTTCTCCCGTCTGATCTCCTCTCTTGTCCTTCCTGGGCCCATTGTACAGTTGCCCTTGCATCTCTCCTTTCAGCTAGTTGCCCTACTCAGGTGAGGGATACAGTATATTGAAGGAGATTTTGCTTGTATTTGATTCCGCTCCTTTTCAGACAGGCTGAAAGCCTGGCCTCCATGCTGGCCCCCCCTCCCTCCCTGTCCTGTCCAGTTCCCAGGGGACCCCCACTCTCTCCCGGGCTGGCCTGGGTGGAGCGGCCTCAGAGTGGGGCAAGTAGGGAACAGACAAGGGTATCACTTTCAGCCTCTCTCCTGCACTCAACACAGCACAGAGAGCACAGACAGCAACGGCCCACCCCCTCACCTTGACTGCCTCCCTCTCTCAGGTGCACATAGACACCCAGTGGATTTGGTGCATGAGCGCATGAACCTGCACATCTTTTTCCCCGATCTTACCAATTAGAGATACATGTCCTATCGTTTTCGGTCCCTCTTTTCAATCAGCCCATTCAGCCACCGATCCAGGACGGAGGCGGACCACAATGGAGCTGTGGAAAGCCATTTCTGTGCACTGAAAAGCAAGCAATTGAGATTTGGTGACTAAGAGTGACACATGAGTTTATATGGTGAATGGCACAAGTGCATTTACAGGGACAAAAAAAAAAAGAAAAGGTGCTCATACAAGTAGAAACACACGCACACATCACATAGAAAACTGAACTCCATCTGGGCTCCATTTTTGTCAACACGCCATGTACTCACACACCTTCGGTAAACCAGCCCGATATATCAGATGACATCCATGCTCAGTGCTACAGAGCTCAATGCTAGGCTCCTTATGAATTAATTCAAATATAATTTCATTACTCATTTGACCATAAAGACAAATGCCTCAGTAAAGAAAATGTTTGATTTGAATTAAGTGTGCTTCTATCAGCTGGTCTACGATGCATAAACTCAATTCGACTGTGTTAAATACAGTTAATCTATAGGGAAGATGAGGATGTTGGGAATCAGAAACAAAACAAGTTTTTTGACAAATGCCGAAAAAAACGTGGAAGAAACAAAAAGGATCGTGTTTGCATTGCATTTTTCTCTCTAGACGCTCATACAACTACACAGTCAGATGAGTTAAATATTCATTTTCCTCTCCCAGTACCTTACAGCACCTATTTTTGCAAGGTAAATCCTCAAAAAAGGTGTGAAAGATTTTTTGTACGTGTCTGCGGAAGTTTGAATTTTGTTGATACCTCTGTTAAAATGTGATGTGCTTTAATTAATCTACATGCACTGTATGCATACGTGGGAATGTATCAGACCCAACGAGTTTGTTAAAAAACTTGCTGAGTTTGACTAAAATTCCTCATTTATGTTGCTGCAAGCATTCATTTGATTCTTCAGTAAAAGGAGAAAACCTAAGCGATACGGCCACAGGAAAAAATATGCACTTACAGGGTCGGTGTCACTCGTCACTACGTCGTGCTTGTCAATCGGTGCCCTCAGCTCCTGAGTGGAAAGCCCACCCAACTTCGCACATCACCCACCACTTAATCAGAGGAGTGGGGCTATCATGTATTTCTCGAGTGGCTTTTTTACACACACAACAATAGCTGCAGGGCATAGTAAGAGACAAGAAGCCCCCTGCTAGATAAAACAACAGCACGCCGCTTCCCACAGTGAAGGAATTGGATTAACATGGATCTTTTGAACCAGACAGGAAATGTAACGGCAGGTCTGTGAACGTCAGCCCTCGCAAAAATAGCTCAAATACCAACAGTCGTTACACCAGGCGCTGCTTTTTAAGATGCGTTCATTGTTGTTTCAGACCATCTCCGAGCCGTCACATCACGATTCAGAGCAGAGCGTTAGATGTGAAAGCTTCTTTTAGATCATCTTCACTCCTTCCATTTCTAAGAGTATTTGTTGTCTGTTGGTCGGTAACGCCTGCAGGGTGTCTTTAACAGTAACGAGGCCTTTCTAAGACACAAGATCCCAGCGGGATAACATAGCTAATATAGCTAGACATTTCCTACCACCGTAATGGATTAGCCGGCCTCTGCAGGGTAACACAAACACACAAACAATGGCCAGTTTGACTTGAGTGTGAGATCAGGCTCATATTCCACCTGTTGAAGTGTAATTCTTGTTTCCTTTTAGCAAGAATTAAACCCCTTCCTCTTCTAAATTGTGGAAACCAGTTGCAGCAAAATTTCAAAAGTCATTAAGACATATAAATATTGTAAAATTATTAGAAATATGTAGGAAGAGGTACCCACCCAATCCCTCCAATGTATTCCTCATACAAAAATTAAAGGTAATAGTGAAATGGAAATAATTTTTAATGACAAACGCTTGAAACTTCTGAGTTAGACTTTATTTGTAGCCGATTTGAGCATCCTTATCTTCCTCCTCCCAGATTAGTGCTGCGGTCTGCCTGTTTTCACACCGTTAGGGCCAATCCGCATCCTCTTCATCGGGGAGGGAGCGAGGGAGGGTGGTGGTGGTGGTGGTGGTGGGGGACTCCCGTGGAGATCAGTGACGCCTCACTGACCACATCAATCAATCATTCTCCCTCTGACTACCTCGCTCCCGCTTCCCTTTGTCTCTCTCTGTATGTATCTGTCTCCATATCTTTCTGTCTCGCCTACACAACTTTAATATATGTCTCATCCCTCTTTCCCACACATGACAGGGGAACTACTTATCATAAAAGCACAGATAAATGTTGTTGTTGTTGTCGAGTGAGCGGTTCAACGATGGGGCACGTTCTCGTGGTGGCGCATTGCAAGCAGCGAGAAGCTGTTGTAATTTTATACATAATCATTCATAAATAATTCTGAGAACCTGATCTTAGAAAGTACACACAAACTTTAAGAGCGGTTCCTAGAAGACACATATTATTTTTCCGAATTACTTGGGGAATTACTTCGGAGATTATTTCCCCCACGTCGGCCACGTGTCAGCATAAAGCCTCCATGCATGCTGCGCTCTTTCATAAAAAAAAAAAACACTATACCTGTCTTCACAATGAGGTCAACTACGCAAAATCTGCAAGAGAAGAGAGGCGACAATAGAGATCAGTTGAACTTGCACTCCCTGTAGCGAAAGGGGTTTTTGTTCTTGCATTGCCCTCATGGGAGGTCATGTACTGTGACTCAAAACGAGGGCCACATATGTGTGTCCTGTGTATTGTGATAATAATATGGGGCCTTTTCAGTGCTTCTATGCAGCGTTTGACTCGGTCCAGGCAAAAATTACTATGGACGCCCACGCAACGCTAGAATTTCAGTTACTGGAGAGATGTTATTGAGGTACCTCTCAGGTGTCTGTTTACTTTTCTCTGTTAAATGACAAACTGGTGAAACTAGTGAAAGGCTTCCAGCCAACAATGAACTGATCCAATTAGCAAGTTTTTTCACTGTAGCCCAGTCATGCTATGTCTTATTCCAGTATGTGAGTATGTAGTTTATCTTAAGTGCCTCTGTTGCTGTATCTGTTAGCCTGATGTACTTGCTGATTTGTTATGCAGAAACATCTGGGAAGATGTCTTGTTGCGGACCAACTTATCTGCACAATTCAGCTCTGTGCAGCAGTTTGTCGCTCTTCGTAACTACCTAGCTAGTCCTTGATCTTCCTGTTTTCCCTTTTGAACGACGAATACACACTACTGCCACCTGTTGGTATGAAGAGTTAGTTCCTTTCACGCTAGCAGATCGTACTCTATGCGTCAACCGGCTCTTCACTGCAATCTCAGCGGCGTGTTGCACCAAAAGTGCAACTTTTTCGTGCGACATTAGGCAATGCACACAGTTGCCCTTTGTTGCCAGTAGTTTGTTGATGTTGATTTGGGTTCAGGCCGACTGCTGGTAGGAGCTACACACAGGACATCGACTTGTCTGCACTTTTATAGATCATCCACAGTGAACATCTTGTAAAATAGATTGTCTTACGTTCTCTTAATTTCTTAGATAGATGTTATTGATCCACAAGGGAAATTGCTCTGTCACGATAGCTCATTTGCACATAAGGACAGGTCACAGAGGGAGTAATGTGTATAGTGAAACTGATTATTGCATTGTGTGTTCAAGTTTTCTCATGGATTCTGACAGTAAGAACTCTTCCATAGTAAAATTGGTGCACCCTTTTTTCTACATTTATGCATTTGTGTGCTTTGTTCTTATTCTGCCTTCTTCTTATCTCACCTGTCCGCATACCAGCCTGTCTGCCGCTTAGTGTGTCTTTTTACATCTCAGTCTGTGTGTCTGCCAGCTACGAAAGGTCAGTACTAAAAGGGCTGAGAGTAAACAATGCCCTCGGTACCCGGGACAGGGACAGCCAGTGTCCCAAAGCCGACGTCCCGCCATTGCCGTATGTGGTGTTTGCCCAGCCCTCCCTATTCGTCTTTACTCTCCCCTCACTGCATTCGTTTAGTTTTTTTTTTTGCTACCGTTTTCTACCCTTCTGCTCCTTTCCCGTTCTGCTTTTGGCCACTCGTCACTCTTTTCCACCCCTCTCTCTTCCCTCTCCCGCCCTCCATCTCCATGTCTGTCCTTCCCTGCCTTCCGTTCCTCCCCTCCTCTCCTCTCCCCATCAGTCCCCATCGTGAGGAACCTAATAGGAAATCAAAGTTTCTGCTGGAAGAATGGACTGGGGCTTAGCGTTACTGTCCCCTGGGTCCTCCCCGCTGAAAGAGGAGTGCAGAAAAGACTCTATACTGGCACTGTGGAGGGGAAGGTTAATGCAGCAGATAGTCTTTCCCTAAGCTCTCTTTCCATGTCTCTTTATTTCCTCTTTGCCCTCAGACACACAATTTGTAAACCTTTCTTTTATCTTTTTAGCAAATTTACCTTCTTGCTGCCTTCCATTAACTAAAAGACACACACAGTCAACATGCACACTCTTCATTTCTCCTCAAAGAGTGAATATAGCAGGTGTATTTAACCGGATAGTGTTTGGTGAGGTTGAATTTGCACCCCGCGCCTGCACCATTCATCCTTTGGGGGAATCGGATGTGTGTGGTTGTGGAGAAGCTTGCGTGTGTGTGCATTTGTGTGTTGGCGACCCCCAGCCCTCCAAAGCACTGCCTATGTGTAGCAATTGACTCCATTGCCCCTGCGAGCTCAGGTACTGCTGCCTCGTCAAGCATGTCAGGAAACATTTACAAAGCCCGTCCCTGTGCATCGCTGCTCACGGAGCGGCGTTTCTCATCAGCAGATATGATAATCACAATATTTTTGGATATACATAAATCATCGATGTTCAATTAAAGAAAAAAAAAAAAAAACTTGTCATGCGGGGTGTGGGTAAAGATCATTTCAAAACTCATGCATCTCAGAAGAACCAGAAGATCAATCAAAGTGAATACAATTAAAGAAATTTGAGTTAATCTTGGGCTCTTTTGATCACATGGATCAACCACACTTGCTAACTGCTATACTTATATTCATAACGGTCCCTAAATGAGTAGTTCTTTTGGAGGATGTGCCATGTTTGTGCATGTACGGTGTCACACGCGTCCACAAACTAAGCTAAGCCTAGAATTAGTCCCGTATTAGCTGTCGAGCATCAGCCGACTCCAGGCTGAGCGGCCCGGGTCCTGCTGAGTTAAGCTCCTTAAACACTCCGAGGTGGAGAGGCTTAAACAGTGTGAACGCCTTGAGGCGCAAGGGAGCACAGGGAGCACTTGAAGAGAGGGCAAGGGGAGATGGAAGTATAGAACAGGGTGGGGCACGTGAGTCAGTGGCGGGGGAGGGGGTGCAGCAAAAGATAAAGTACAGATCATTTAGTGGGACAGACTGTAAGTGTTAAAAAAAAGAAGAGAGAGAGAGAGGTCGCAGCAGCTGAATCTCGATTCCTGTAAAACAGAAACCAGTCCCCAAAATTTCCTCCGCTCTACCTCCGTGCCTCTTCCTCCTCTCCCCTCACGCCTGCACACCACCCACCTGCCCTCTGTACTCCCCCACAGAAGAGTTCAGATTCTTGGAAGGTGTTGGGTGTCTACAGTGTCACAACTAAACAAAACCATTTGAAAACAAAGTGGGCTCGTGAATGTGCCGGCGCAACCCGACCCCTCTCCCTTTGTGGCCGCAGAGAAAAACGTCCCTCTCAGAATCAAGAGGATGGAGGGCGGGCGGACGGGCGGGCGGCGAGGGGAGGCACACCATTTCAATCCACAGGTTACCCCCTGTCCGCCCGCTTTTACCGCCTCCGCTCCACCCCACATACACCCACACTTTTAAGTGCACCCTTCAAAGGTGAACATGCCATCTGAAACAGAGCTGTCTGTGTTACAGTGCCTCCAAGAACGGCTTCCCTCTCTCTTATTTCTTCCTCTTTTGAGCCGCTTCCACTTGCTCTTTTCCCACTTAAGATTTGAAACAATATCATCTCCTTGAATTAATCGGATTGATACGTTGAATGATCTCAAAATGGGAAATTGGAGGACTTAAGCATGTGTCACCTTTTTTTTAGATGGGGACAGAATAAAGAATTAAGCAGGAACCTATGAAATGTCCCAATCTGATGATAAGAAAGAAAACAGCAAAGGATTGAGTCGTATACAAGTTGTGTGTAAGTGACCACGTGCAACAAGGCTGTGAGTCATTCTCTTGCTTTCTATGTCACATGACAACTTCAGAGAATTACACACAAAAGACAAACACATTAGTGATTACTCATATCCATTTTCCTTAACAATGCACATATTGTTAATTCCCAAAATCTCTCTGACACTCTATTATAAAGAAAAATCTTAGCAATAGAAATATTTTTATTTAGTATTATTGTATGCAGATCATTTCAAATTGTTCTTTTTTTTATTATTTATTTTAGGAACATAAAGAAATGCACAGGTCGTCCGTCTTGTCCGCGCTGCTGATTATGGGAAAGTAATGCCCCCGGTTTGTGTGTGTCTGCGAGTGTCCGTGTGTGGGTCAGTTTGATGAACTGTCTGTCAATCACAGTCTGAGTTAATTATTTTGTTACCCCGCTGGGTGTGAGTGTGTGTCAGGAACTCTGACCTGGAGACCTGGGGCTGGGTCACACACACACACACACACACACACACACACACACACACACACACACACACACACACACACACACACACACACACACACACACAGAGCTGAAAAGTCCACCCATGTCCTTCGATGGATGGTCCATTGGCCACCTGACTACTCACTTTGCTGACCAGGATGAGGCGCCGGTATTTGTCTGTGTTCTCTGACTAGAAGGATTACACATACACTGGAAATTAGTGGAATTATTTTTGTTTTCTACATATGCCTTTTTTTTTTTTTATCCGTGCACTGTATGTGGAGATATTTAGTACACATCACATGATTATTTCTTTGTCTTTAAATCGGTTCAATAATTTGCACCCATGAAAGCATGCTTTATACATTTCTGTTTTAACTGATGTGTATGAGCGTAGGCTTTAGCTGATAAACCAAAATGTGAGATTTGATGACCGTGTCAATTTGATGAATGAAGACAGAAAAGGGGCAGGACCCCTGAGAGAGTGACCCGGCACAATGGACAGCCCTTGCTAGCCCAAAGGAGGAAGGGAGTTAAACATAGACTGTTAGTCTGGATGTGTGTCTGACTTAGAAGACGAGATATTGTTAAATATATCGGTCGCTATTAATTTAGACACAATTCATCCAAGTGGGATTAAGAACTTCTTCAAGGGTGTCCTGACCAAGAAAGGCAGCAACAATACACAGTCACAAATGACACAGTTACAACACAAACAAAAGACAAATGAAAAGAGTAAGATAGGCAGATAAAGTTTGTTCTTATTTTTATATATATATATATATATATATAGAGAGAGAGAGAGAGAGAGAGAGGGGAACCTGGACCTTATTTCTGGCATAAAATCGTTACTTTACTTACCCACATAACTTTGGTGTCATTCATTCATTCATTCATTCATTCATTCATCTTCTGTACCCGTTTATTCCTGTTAAGGGTCACGGGGGTCTGCTGCAGCTTATCCCAGATCCATGTATGTCCACATAGCGGGAGTGACTGAGGCACCAAAAATTGTTCATTTCATCAATATTTTCTTATGATACACTGGTGCTTTTCCCCGTTGAGTCCGGAGTTACCTGTTATCTATTCGTGGACGTGCAGCCGTTTGTTGTTCTTTGGCCAGGTGTTCCTCTCTCTGCCTCCGCGTCCTCCTTTCAACGAGCTCCTCATCTGTATACATTGCAGGAAGCTGCATTTGGTGCCCCAGTTACTCCCACTATATGGATATACATGGATCTAAATATCGTCCGAACGACTCCAAATGACACCAAAGTTATATGGGTGAGTAAACGATCAGATTTTATGCCAGAAATAAGGTCCAGGTTGTAAAAAAAGTAATTCCCCTTTAATGTTAAACTTAAATATATCGAATATAGAATATACAGTATAATATAATATAGAATAAGTACAGAACACAATGTATTAAAAAATTCAAGGACACCATTCACCTGCAGTGACCCAAGAGCTTGGTGAGTATAGACTACAGAGACTTTCTTATTATAAATCTGTTTTATGTTTTAATATTCTGTACCTTTGCCCCACGCAATTTTAATATCTTTTACTGTGTTTATTGTTGTTCCCTTTTCCCAGAGAACAAAAATCATCTTTCCCTTTACAACAGACTGGGGAAAAAATATATTGTACCTTGACCTCACTGACCAACATCAGTTATCAAAGCCAAAAAAATCAGCCCCTATCTATGAGACTTGAACGAATCCTCCCGGTGTGATCTAATAGACGCTGCATCTGTGAATAAACAATAACAGAAAGCCCCTATTTTAATGGCATCTAAACCAAAGAAAAAAACAAAAAAATCCTGCACTTCGTTTTCCCACAGGAGAGAAATAAAAGCTTGAACAATAACCAGCACCTACACGTGTCCCGCTCCATAAACCCTGCCACACACTGTGAGCTAGATTGATGGTGAGTAACCCAAGAATGAAAATTAAAACACTGTCACCTTGTTTTTGAAGATGAAAGATGCCGGCTAAAAGAAAAGTAAGCGAGCGGCTTATTGGATCAGCGGCCGACACAATCCCATCTGTGCAGATTTTCCTCTGCGCTGTAAATGTGATTGTGGGCAATAACGTGTCGATTAAGGGGCCGTGGCTGGACCGGTGGAGGCTTTATGTGAGACTGCAGAGGAGGCGATTAGATTAGCGAGGGCCGGAGCGAGAAGCCCTTCGGGACAGTGAGTGAATACTGATGAGAAGGTACAGAGGTAACCGGTCGAAAAGTAACTCTTTTTTACAGCGTGTGGTATTTGCCTTCTTTCATTTGGAAAACATCAGGAGGTGCAGCAGGGAATTAATTTGAGAGATGTTTTGCTCTGTTTGCCTTGATGGTAATACCTGAAAGTAATCAGAAGAGTTTGTTTACATTAGACAAAAGAAGCCGATCAGCGAATCAGCCTTTCAACGTGGAAAATAAAATATTTGAGGGAAGATTTAAATCGACAGTGAACTGGACACCGGGAGTGAGGCAACCATCTGAAATGCTAAACGTGGATTTTCAAAAGCACTTTGAGTCCAAAAACCTTGTCTTACCTCCAATATCAACATGGCCGATAAAACCATCTAACCTCCTCTCCAGCGCCTTCCTCCATCTGTCTCTCTGAGGCCTCTCTGATTTCCACCTTACAAATTGTCTTATCGGTCAGCGAGCCGATTGGAGAGAATGAAAACATGACCTTCTCAGACGGGGGCTCTAACAGAGAACTCCAGGTACACTGATCAGGACTGATAAAAACTCAAGGAAGAGGATACTGCCCGGCCGCACTGAGACTTATCTCCAGGTACAATGATCAGCACTGATAAAGGCATATGAGGATAAGGGAGAGCAGTGGAGTGGCAAACGAGCACCATTAGGGTTATTCTATTCATACTCAGAGAGAGAGAGAGAGAGAGAGAGAGAGAGAGCAGGGTAGGCAGTTAAGGGGCTAACAAGACCCATTAGTACTACTCAGACTTTCAGGGAGATGGTTGGCAGACAGGCTGAATGACCGACTAGCTTGCTGATTGACAGGAGCGGACCGGGGTGGAAGGGAGGGGGAGGAAAAGAAAGGATTACACCTGGTTTAGTTAAGTTGGATTGTTAACATCACTCAGAGAGAACATTATGTTATCTGAAGAGAAGATAAAAAGCAATGGTGAGAAAATAGAGTTGTGAACATGCAAGAGCAGCATTTCCTTAGAGTTTTCTGATCATGTCATTTTGCATTGATGCCACAGGTTAATTAAGGTGAAACTGTAATTTTGTATAATTGGCGATGAATAACAACTGCGACTTTGAACCTTAATGAGGGTTTCTTCACACAAATATTAATGGATGTGCACGGATTCAAGGTTCAATAGTGTTTTGGTGGCCGTTGACAAGCTTGAAATGAACCAATCAACCAATGTGACCAAGGTTTTGTATTATTTTTAAATTCGTATAGACTCTTTGTTTGTCTGTCATGTGCATATCGGTACAACTCCATGGAAAATCAATATAAAGGGTTTATGACAAAGCTGATTTTTGATCAGCTGCATTTGCACAAAATGTGGTAGCTGCTGCAAACTTACTGCACAAGAAACGAGACCTGTAACAGCTAGCTAGGTCTGCGACAGCATCGAAATGGCTGCCACATCAAAAGCCTAGGCAGGACGGCAAGGACCAGTCTGTGCCGTCTGAGCTGCCCATAATTTCCGATCTTTCTTGCAATTGGTGTAGTTGGATGCACAAAAACTCTTTGCCATCTTTTCTTTGTGGTTTTGATTTGTTTTGCAGCGAAGAGTGTTGCTTATTGTCCCTTAGTTGTGCTTTAGTGTGATTGTCTAGAAACCCATCTTCCTGTGCGTAGGAACAAAAAGTTTCGGTCTCCCAGAAGAAAAGAACGTACTATACATTTGAGGTGTTCATTTTATGAGTTATAGGATTAGGGTTGTTCCTCTAACGTTCTGATACCTACAATCCAACATCCACCTCATAAAGCAGTTGCCCAGTAATGCCGCAGAGTGAAAGTTTGCCATGTGTCTTCTTCTCCCTCCAGCTCTCGTTTTCTCCTTCTCGACTCAACTTTTTCTGGCTCTTTTTGTGCGTACGTCAAGTGCAATGCTTTGAATGCCTTCACGGAGAGACCGCCTGAAAATGTCTTTTGTTGTCTCTCCATTCAGTATGAGAGCGGGCCTTTTCACTCTTTCAGTCTTCAATCAATTTTGATTTCACATCATACAAAGTAGGTCTGTTCCAGCATAACCTGACCCTAATACTGTATGCCAGTGAATCTGGAGGGTTATTGGATGCCAAAGTTTTGGATTTTGCGCACATATATACAAGTTGCACTCATTTTTTCCGTGAGTTTGCAACTACAGTCTTGACTGTACCATTCTCCTCCAGATGAAGCCACTTTGTGTTGCGGAAAAGCTTGGTCCAAATTCTTGCAGCTAATTGGATCAGCAGTGAAACAAAGGGAATCGTTGAATCTCTAACATGTCTGAAAAGAGCGAAATATACTGTGATCAGATGCTCTCCTGCCAGCTCGTGTTGACTGTGAGACACTGAAAGACGTAAAATTAGCAGTAAGCAGGTGTAGTGTGGTAGAGGAAACGAACAGAAGGATCAGCGTAGGGAGGAGAGTGCATGGGCATACAGCGCAAAGGGCGAACTTTCGGATCCATCCCACTGTCTCTGCCGTGCAAGCTGATGAAAGTTAGATCAAGAGGAGAAAGGATACAGGGATAGGGGATGACGGAAAGTTCATCAATGGAGCGTTTAAAGCAAACGTATGACGGGGTAAAGGTAAAACAAGTTGGGGTGTGTGCACAAGATAAATGTCCCCTCCTCTTTACCTCACGCTTGGCTGCTCCGGGATGGAGAGAGAAGGAGAGAGAGAGCGAGAGAGGGTATGGGGGGAGAATAGAGGGTCACTCTAGACAGTGGGGGCTTTGTTGGCACTTATCAGACTGATGGCAAAGCACTGGACCCGGAGAGGAGGGACAGTGAATAGAAAGGGACGTAGGTGTGTGTGTTTCTGTGTGTGCGTGTCGGACTGGGGCTGCGAAGAGAATGAGGAATGAAAGAATAGAGGGATGATGCAAATAGAGATGAGACAAGAAACTGTGAAGAGCAAAGAGGGGTAAAAGAAAGTGGAGGAGAATGGCGAGCACAATGAGCAGAGGCATAGCACCCTGTAGATCACTTTACCGGCCTGAATGCGCCTTCAGGAGAACCTGAGCGAGGGAGAAAGGGAAGGAAGAAGGAAGGGAGCACTGGAACGCCAACAAAGAGCGAGAAGGTCAAGGAGAGGTATATGATATGTAGGAAGAGAAAATGGAAAGCCGAGGAAGGAAAGGACTAGAGAGGATTGTGTTACACAGCAGGAGAAGTCCAGCGCCTCGTCCATAAGGTGGCGTTTCACAAAGAAAGCGTCTCTGGAGTGTGACTATGTATCAGGACAGTCAAAGAAAGTTTTTTTTGTTGTCTTTCTAGCTCACTTTCTAACTCTTTCATTCACTTAAACACAGAGACACACAAGCGCACACAGTCAGCGGCAGCTCCCAGCTCCCTGCGGTGTGCCTGCTGAGAGGGGTCATGTCAGACATCAACTCCCGTCGCGTCAGCTCTTTTTCTCCCACAATTCAACACAGCTGAGGCTGTCACCGCGCTAACCTCCCCTCCCCCCGGAGAAAGCCCCAGACGCTGGCCCCTAACATTCACGCAGACGCAAACATATTTATGATGTACACGCACAAGTTAGAAAGCACCGGCGCGCTCATTCACCAGCAAACGCGCGCATTTAGATGCAGCGGCGCCCCGGAGGAGACCGACCCCCGACTGGTGTCCGCCAGTAGGGGTGCTGATCTTGTGCTGACATTCCCATCTCAGTCGTCTCAGCTTCCCTGCCAGTTTGTAGAATAGAGAGGCCGGGACACACACACTCTCACACACACACAGTCACAGCGTGCCTGCATGCAAAAAGAGCAACTTAACGAGTTTTTCATCCTCTTCATGTTCAGCAAGTTTGTAAATGCTTTTAAAAGTCTTTTCATGCCTTGCAAATGCACACTTTTTAGAGTTTGCACATTTAATTTAGGTGATCCGCATTATCACGTGCAACGGACTGAAAACGGACTCCTAAAGAAAATGTATTCTGATTGAAGAGCCAAAGTAAAACCATTACCATTAACAAACAACTGCAGGCAACAGAATATTAGGCGGCTGTGACTGGTCACTTGTCAAACCTGCACAAATTCCATTATTTTGCTTGTTATGGTCAAGTAACATTCACTTCCTGTTTCTAGTGAAGGCATACATGTCTGAATCTCTTTTGACTTATGCACAGAAAGGACACTTATTAAATATAATTAATGAATCACACAGCATACAATATTATACGTATAAACGAGTGAGGCGTAATTAGCATCATCGGATTCAAACAATTGCAGACAGGAGGACAATGCAAAGGCATGCAGGGCCAACAAAGCTCTGTCTGAGCAACGTTCTGTACGGGCGGCCTGGGGATCACTCATTGTCCCCCTGTCTTCCTACACGTCTCCGCCAGTTTAATTAAAACACTGCGATACTGTGACAGACCACGCTAAGTTGACAGCAGCCACTGATTTCTGAACTTTTGCTTCTTAGCCGTGGAACGCTCACAACAGACAAACGGAGCTAAAGACGCCGCCAGGATAAAACAACACAACTGCACGGAAACAAACAAAAAAAAATGCCACATTTATGATACAGACGCAATATAGATGATGGAGTGCAAACCGGAGGACAATGCAGAGGAATGCAGCGCCAACAAAGCTGTGTTTGACGGATGTTCTGTAAGGCAGCCAGGAGGATCCGTCATTGTCTCTCTGTGATTGGTGCGTTGTCTCGGCTGCTCTGTGGCATCACCTCCAGCAACATGGGAATTCTCCCCCGCTGCTGTTTCTCTTTGCCTGCAGAGCTAGAGAGAGAGAGAGAGAGAGAGGGACCAGTTAAATGAGTGATGACTAAACAAAGGCACCACAAAAGGAGTGTTTGATAAGTTTTCTGACGGCAGAGGAGTGTTTAAATGATATCGACACGCATGTGGACGAAAAAGGAAGCAATCGAACTGCTTCTTTCCACTATATACTGTCTTCTGTCTTGGTTCGTGCATTTATATTGTCTGCAGCGTATATGAACAGATTAGAACAAAGGCCATTTGGTCGGCTTTGTCCACTGAAAGTTACACAGATGATGACATGTAAATTATGTTAATGTGCCGGTTTATAAAGTGAATCATAGCTAGCTATTCAAAAACTAGGCTTGAGTCACGGGCTATTATGATTCTGTTTGCCAGAAGTGAAAGAGCACAGGTGAGATAGGCAGTTAAAGCAGTAGCGGTTATCTCTCTCATTATCACACCCTCGCCCATGCAAGCGTGAGAGGTGAATACAAATTATTATGATTTCCTTATTCTGACTTTGCGTCGGTTACAGTGGATCGCAGCGGTGACAGAAATGTCCCCTCATGCGTTCGAAAACACGTCTCACACGTCCTGCAGCGCTCTTCCAATGTTCCCCTGCACGCTCGCTATGTTTACATTTGCGCTGCATCTCTTTTGTAGCAGCAATAAAGCACCATTTTAGGCCATGACATGAAATCGCTCCTTCCTTCATTGTACCGGACCAAAACATAAACAAAACCTAGAGTGTGGCACCAGTGGGTCGCACACTACACTCCTGTGGATCAAACCTGCCCAATAATGAGACTAGGTTTTGTGTTTATTTAAATTTTCTGTGCTGTAAAGATTACAAATTCCCCCCCCCGTGCATTGATCATGTACAGGAAGTAATTACAAAGCCTGTGGTATAAAACATGGTAAAGGAAAGTACATGGAGCTGCCAGACTGGTTTGAAAGGAATAGTGAAAGCCAAAGGCACAACGAAATAGTATTAACATTGGGTTTAGTGGTTATATGCAAATACTTTGGAGGTCAAGAGGAACAGAGACCTTTCAACTGAATGTAAATACAGTGTGTGTTTCAGCTACAAAATTAAGAATCTATCTATCTATCTATCTATCTATCTATCTATCTATCTATCTATCTATCTATCTATCTATCTATCTATCTATCTATCTATCTATCTATCTATCTATCTATCTGTTTTTACAATGATTGTTTGGTCTGTTTTTGCCCACGTTTGTCGAGGTTGATCATTGCTATTTGTTTTTGAACATGAAACATGTTCCACTCTCAGAGTCAGCCTTTTCTTTGGGGTGGTGTGTGTGTATGTTTCTCTCTCTGCATTTTTTAGGAGGTGGTGGGATGGGGTGGGGGGGTTACATCCCAGACGTGTTACCACGGTGACAAGGTGCTCCCTGCCGCCGTCGGGTCTCGGCCAAGTTGGGCGCCGTGGTGACTGGGTGGTGACAGACTTTGTGACGAGTCCACTGGGACAGCACGGATGGGTCAGCCCTACGAGCGCACACATATGCAGACGAGCACGCAGCAGCGGCGGCCGCTTGCACGTGCACTTGAGACGGGCAGTGAGCACGGGAAGGTTAAGCACACATACTTGATGGCTTATGCATGCAGAGGCGAGCTTTTCACGTGTTGCATGCATGCATTGTACAGTGTGTGCATCAGGCATAGACACATGCAGTATGCACACTGTGATCTCACTGGTCTTGCTTGTGTGTGTGTTTGTGTTTATGCGTGTGTGCATATTGAAGTATGAGCATGCATTTTGTGTTAACAGTTGATGTTAAATTTGTTTTTAAATCACCAGGACGTCATATCCATACGCTTCACTTTTGCAGCGTGAATTATTCTGCTTTCATCTCAGATATCGCCTCCAGCCAAAACACCCATTAAGACACTGAGAGCACTCATCTAATTTTTTCGATGCTACCAATCTGTGTCTGTGAGTGTGTGTGTTAATGACTTGCCTCAGCACTGCAAGGCCTAGTGATTTATATATTTGTGCCGTTGCATACTCGCCTGCTTGTCTGTGCGTCAGTGTGTGCTTTTCTTCACACATAGACGGCCACAGAAAAACACACACTTACAACAAGACAGAAGAGAAACAAACTAAAGAAAAAAACCCAAACATCTATCCTAATTCAGATGTAGGACACACACACACACTCACACACACAAAAACTTGACCAGGAGACAGGAGACGCAAGGAGCCACAGTTTGAGCTTCCTGCTGTGAGGGGGCATGACCCCTATCAGACTCTGTGTCAGTCTGCCTATTGTGCCAGAAGAGCACAAACACACACATACACACCCGCGATGCTATAACTTACGTAGTCGCCATGACGATGGTGGAGGCGACAGTAAGGCGGCGGGACGGCGCTGCATTGCTGAGGTGTTCCGATGAGAAGATCCGACCTAATCATCATAACTGTACGTGAGCAACCTCCGCAGGTGCTGTCAGTCACGCCACTTGATTCAGTGGGTTTGGACAACGTTAGCGGCGTCTGTTCGTCGGAGGAACATTCACAGCAGACTGGAAAGAAACTAGGTTCTTGATGTAGCCCACATCAGATATAAAAGATTTAAATGAAAACAGTCCCCAAAACACAAGATAAATGAGGTTTTATTTTATGTTTTATGTATTTTATGTTTTATGAAATACTATGTTGAGATGCGGGTGAATTTAAATGTGTGTGGAGTGGGGAGTGGAGAGGGGGGTGGTGGTATCTGGCATTGACTTTGACCATCTAGACCCAAAGAAGGCAAGCTCTAAAATGAATGACTATTCAGGGAAGTGTAACTCTCTTACAAAAAGACAATTTCGACTGTAATTTTGGACATAACCATTTTGGACATAACAAATCTTTGAACATCTGTCATATGATCTTTTAGAAATTAAAGTAGCAATAGAAGAAGATTTGCTAGGCCAGTTCAACTACAGCTCATGGAATTGTAATTATTAATTTAATTGTCATTTTAACCAAGTCCTTTTGCCATCGTTCAGAGAGCAACTGAGATCCTGGCATGTATCTGCAGGGCTCAGTGAAAGGCACTGCCTCTCTGAGAAGTGCACCCTGTCGCCTGCAGCTCTTCATCTAACATATTTTTCCCATTACCCTCCCAACATTTCAAATTGACTGAAACAATATAAGTCACCTCATGTTTTGCAAAAATGCTTTTAACGGCATTGGCTATTTTCTGATGATTTAAAATTCTGCATTCATATCTAGATATCTGTGTAGATCGCCTAAGCAATACGCTGACACAGCATTTTGTTTCCACAGATAGATAATTCATAATTAAGCAAATATATAATTACATTATACATTGCATTCCACGGGACAAGGACTAATCCACTCTGTGTTAAACGCTACAACGTTTTTTGTTTTTTTTTACCGCTGTACCAGTTAATACAGCTTCACCCCGATGGGACTCAGAGACACAACAAAAACACAATTCATCTGTAGGGGCAAGTTCTCAGTTAAATTGCATTATAGTTGTTCAGACTGGTGAATAAAAACTGTATAATTATCTGAAAATTGTCCTCATTAAGAGTAAAGAAAATACACCTACACAGACGTGGAGGTGTTTTAAAGGGACACCCTTGCAGGTACAAATCGTCGAAGACCCCATTTCTGAGAATGTGTATCTGCTGCCCCCTTTTGATCAGTGAATGTATGACAGTCTTTACTAAAGGAAAAAAAGTATGGCGTCTCCAGGTCCATCGACTGAAAAGCATACAGAAACAACATCATTTAAACAACAATGAAGATGGAGGCTTCACAACAAAGTTGAGAGAAAAAGGTGTCTTACATAATTTCCACCCATGCAAGCATGAGAGATGGATATAAATTATTATAATTTTCTTCTTTGATTTTGTGTCCGTTACAATGGATCACAAGGGCGACAGAACCATCCCCTCATGCATTATAAACATTTCTCACACGTCCTGCACTACTTCTCCAATGTTTCTCCTGCACGCTTGACATGTTTACATATGCTGCATCTATTTTGTAGCAGCCATAAAGTTATGAGCACTGTTTTAGGCCATTACATAAAATCTCTCCTTCCTTCAATGTGCTGGACCAGAACATAAACAAAACCTAGAGTGTGGCACCAGTGGATTGTACACTCCTGTGGATCAAACCTGGCCAATAAGATTAGGCTTCATATTTATATTAATTTACACTATGACCACTTATGATTTCCACTGCATCCCAAGACGAGCCTTGATTACAACTGGCTTCTGTGCCCTGATTAAACTAGCACCACCTCACTACCACCTCCAAGAATGCTATTAGACCTGTTTAAATAATACAACCATGAATCAATATTTCTGTTGTTGTGTTGCACTTGTTGGTGCACATTAGCACCTGGTTCACCCATATTTTATCCAAAATGCTTTCCTCTGCTGGTACAGGCATTTGAGAAGGTGCATTGGCTATAGGAGCCCTGTGCACATTGTTTCTCTTCACATGTTATGCTCTCAACACACTGCAGTACATGTAGTGTACTGCATAACAAGCTATTCTAGTTATGTGTTTACAGATTAGACAAGAAGCAGTGGGCGTGCCATGCGCTTTTAAAAAACACACTTTTCATTTCAAAAAACTTATGCAAACTTACAGTTAATGATCCGTATATTCAAATAAGGTGGTTACAGTCTTACCTCAAGAACTAGTTAGTATTATCTTACATCACGACATTATAAGTTTCATAAGCGATGCAGAGATTGCGGTCAAGATAATTCACCTCCTATTCTTCTTCCTAGTTAGGGAACACCACAAAAAAGAGGGTGTGAGCGTCTAAAACGACACAGCAATACATCATATATTAGACTACTGTCAGATTAAACCAAGTTTATCACTAGGATAGAGTAAGAAATGTGATTGTTATTTACAATTCAGCTTTTAAAACAGATTTCGAACAGACACAGAAGTATACAACAGTAAAGTCACTATCTTGACTTCCGGGTGAGTCCCCGCCCACTTCTTCTTCTAACCAATGAGCAATTTCGGCACAGCATCCTGTAGGGCCGCTGGAGTTCGCGGGAAACCGGCTCTGTAGTATTGGGGATACAACCGAACATCATTTGACTTTAACCTGCTATTTTTCTTATTAAACCTGTATGTCAACGAGCAGTCCGCTTTGAACGAGCACGGCTTAAAACGGAGCAGTGACATAGCTTTAAATCCGCCGCCTATGCTGCCCTGTGTGCGATGCTAACATCTGACGCTAGTTAGCTGGGTTGTCACATTGTGCTTCATGCGAGTGGACAGAGAAAACACCGCTGACTAGGAAGAGACAAAGGGCTGTCGCTGCCCGTCACGGAGGAGACGCGTTTTAAAATGAGCTTGTTTAATTTAGACCGTTTTCGTTTCGAGAAGAAGGCGACGACGGCGACAGACAAAGACCAGGACAGCGGCTCTAAAAGCCCAGAGTCTGAAAAGGAGAACAAGCCAGGTAACTAGCAGCTACATGTCAAAGCTAGCTTTCATTGTTGGTAGCCAGATGTGTTAAACATACTCTCGTTTGTCTCGTTTGCAGCTCAGACAGACTACACAGCTGTACTGAAATAGATCTCTTCGCATTGTTATCATTACTTAGGATGCTTTTTAATACGTTGGGCAACTCTGACTGTGCTTCTCCTTCACAAATGCATATTGAGGCTTTGGGATAATGTCACTCTATCTTTTGTCTTTTAAGACCAGACAAAGCTTACATTCAATATTATGAGGTCTGACATGCCATCTCTAGTTGTAGGTACACAAACCAACCCCAGTTTCTGGTCTGGGTCGCTTGCACTGTAAATCCTCCATGTTTTAATTGCACCCAGGTGTCTGTGCAGATGGTTTGATTGATTATCAGCAAAATGATGATGATGAAACACAATGATAATATAATTTCATGTTCGATAATAGCATATGAAGATGTGGGTAGTGTTCTCAGGCGTCCTCTCCTTGCTATTAACGGCCGACTTGCAATATAAAGAATTGCGGTATGCATTCTGTAGATGTGCAACCATTAATGATGGTAGCTGTAGTCAGTTGAACTAATGCATTCCCCCAGTGCATACTGTTTTTTTGACAGAGGAAGCGGAGTGGTACTGATCTCACAGCGGCTATTCTTGTGCCTACGTGTACCATGACTCACTGCATGGGCTCCCTCTGGGTTGGTGCCAGCAACAGCGTCAAACAGAAACAGCCTGCACTGAAATTCATAGCAACAAAATGATTCAGTTTCTGCTGGTGTCAGAGAGTCATTTCAGCTACGACACCATAAGTGCCTGTTTGCTCTCTGCAGCTCAGGTTTGGGATCCTCCTGCAAGACTGATGCAGCTGCAGCCTCGACCTCTCTCCACTGCATTCCCTATTCCTGTGTCTGCTGCGTAACAAAAGTATTCAGGCTGTCTCTCTGTACACCACAGAATCGTGCAACACAATCAGGCAGGGGATTTTAAGCGAGAGCCAAGAGCAGAATATTTTAGCACGATGGCTGCAAACATTTTTGTGTGATGATTCTGTGTCATGTATAACTTACAGAAGTGCACCGCCTGACATGTTTTTACCATTGTGTTTTACAGCTCAGATGAAATCTGTCAAACCTCCACCAAAGTCCCATGCACGAGGAGTGGTTTTTGATGAAGTCCTGACCATTGACTTAGAAGAGGATGAGAGCCTCTCTGAACCAAAGACCAAAATATCATTAACCAGTAAATCCAAGTAAGTTTTAGCTGAACTAACAACATTACACTTTCCTGCTTAATCATACTGTTTTACAGATTCTTATTTTTTTTCCTTCTTTAGGACTCCTGTAGGGAAGGCTTCGGATGATGAGGACATCGAACTGGATGAGAAAGTTAACAAAATATTGGAGGTTTTGCCTCATTTGTCGAGGAAGGAGATTTTAGAGGTGAGTCTCGTAGAAGTGAGGGAAAGAACTGATGCAGCTAAGTATTGCAGTATATTGGGCATCATCGTTTCATTGCTGCACAGATGCCAAGGATTTCTTTAGAGTAAGTGTGCAGAGTTAATGCTTAAGTGTGTTTGGTCAGTCCATCTGCTTGACAGAACAGACGCTGACAAAATATTCCTTTGGGGACGTAATTTGCAAAAACAAACAAAAAGCATAAATGCCAAGTTTGAATATGAAGATGGCTCAAAATTTCAGTATATAATATATCATAATAAGACATGATCATATCGTGGTGCCCCATGTGATTTACACCCTTAGACTAAAGATAATGGCTGCAATAGAGATTGTTCCTTAGACAGAATCCAGTTTTGCTTCTAACTGTGCCTTGCTCAAAGCGCCATATTGTGTTCCCTTTTCAGGTGATTGGCAGCACAGCCACACTGGATGGGGCTGTAGCTGCCTGCCTTATGAGGTTTGGTGACAAAGAAGGTAAATTCCTCTGTCATTAACATGTAATTGTTATGTTATTACTTGTTACCTGTGAGACTGTCTAGCATGAAGAAGGTTCACTTTATAGTCAAATGAGCTTCCCACAAATAAAACAAAACAAAACGGCTATGTTATAAGACTCAAATGCTGATCCTTGTATTCAAGTGTAAAAAAATATTGTGAAATATTACAGTAAATACACAATCTTATGAATTATGCATTTTTGTGGGTATTTTTATCAACTTGTTGACTTGAGTGAGAACATTGTCTGTGTTGTCCTCAGCACCAAATCAAGGCAGGAAGAGAAAACAGGACGAACCCAGCAGTTCTCAGGACAGTGGTGAGAGTCAGTCGAGCAAGAAGAGGAGGCCAACAGTTGTAAGATTACCAAGACTGCATTCATAGTTCACAGTGACATTATATGTTATTCTGATCCAGTCATTTTAGTGCCACTAATGTTCGGTCTATTGTCTTTTAAGATTGTAGATACATGTTGGATGAAAATAATACAAATTATTAACAGGCATTTATCTTTTTTTTTATTTTTCAACTGAAAGGCATCTGATGAAGAAGGAAATACAGCGAAAGAACCCAGTTGGGAGAAGCAGGAAGCTATGGTCAGAAGACTCCAAAAAAAGTTTCCTGACCAGGACAAAGAGGTGAAGACACGCCCAGTTTCTAACACCTTAAGACATACATGCTAAGACTAAGGTGTTGTTGGCAAGCAAGCAAACATGTCATGTCTGGAAGGCTAATGCCTTGTGCAAGAACTATTAAAGTGTGAACTAGCTACCATCTCACCGTAGAGCCTGTGTGTTCAGACAATAGCTGGTAGGTTCCCAGACTGACTGATTTTACTTCTCCGTCTGAAAAAAAAAAAAAAATAGATCTTGTGTTTTAGTGCTGATCTGCTATCTGTTTGGTGCAGGAGCTGAGGATGGTGCTGCAGGAACACGACTGGAATGCTGAAGATGCGCTGCAGGTTCTACAGATGTTCTCAGATCCAGGTGCAAACGCAACCGCTTTCAACAGCATCTTTTCACTCATGACATTTATATCATGGTTTGGCTATTTGTTCGATCCTGCAGCCGCAGGGTGTCCAGTAACGCTTGGAACATGACAAATACTAAGCAAATCCAGTGGAACCGACTGTTTGTCTAAAAGCAGTAACCGTAGCAAAAGGGACACAGTCAAGGTTGCAACTCGTTAACAAGCTAATATCTCGTGTAATATATCTGGTCTGGCCATAGAATGGTGACTGTGTAACACATAAGCTGCTACACTGCCCCAGTGAAGTTAATGCTGGTTTGTCTTGTGATCCAATGCACATGACCCATTATTGGTTTGTAAAAATCTTGGTATTTATTGAGAGGCAGCAGTATTGCTGCTAGCTTGTTAGTCTGTTTATTAAACATACAGTGAATACAGTTAAACCCTTGGGTGCTGACAGGAAAATCTAATTATGGCTATTAAGATTTTGATTACGAAACGCTTGAGGATATAGTTTAAATGTCTTCTATCTATTTCTTTGCAACTTTGTTACCGTAGCACAAGCAGCAAAATGCCTTTTAAGGTTTACATTGCACCCAGTCATATCTTATTGACGACTCATCCAGTATTATCAAATATTTAACTAAATTACATTGAACTGACTGACTGATTCTAACACAGAGTTGTTGTTTTTTTTAACTGTGGTCAGATAATACCAGTTTCAGCTCACCTGAATCAGAAGAAAAGAAAACCAGGAAATCAAAGAGCAAAGACAAGTCAAGCAGGAACCACAAAGAGCTTAGACTCCACAAGCATAACGAAGATACTAAACACGTGAGAAATCATAAAGACTCCGAGGACAAAATGGTCATCAGTGAAACAGAACAGGAGAGTACTGAAAATTCAGACGATACAAAGGACAGTGAAGACGAGTCGAGTCCTGAAGACAGAAAACGTTCAAACAACAAAAGCAGCACTTCTACTCTGTCTTCGTGGATTAAAAGAACTTCTGATTCGCCGTCTTCATCCTCCTCTGCACACAAGGCATCTACCTCTTCATCCCTGAAGGCGTCCTCTTCCACTTCCGCTGCTGCCCAGACACTCTCCAGGTTTGCCAGTGTGACCAGCATAGCCAAGAAGCAGGCAGCGGAAAGAAAGAGGAAGGCGCGCGCCTCAGATGAACACGTCAGTTCGGAGGGAGAAAATGACGACGAAGAAGACACAGTAAGCTCGGAGTTTGAGGACTCGGATGAAGAGCTGGACCTTAAAGCGGGCATGACGGACCTGAAGAAGGAGATGCTGAAATTCTTCCAGGAAGCAACGATAGATGAGCTGTCACTGATTGCTGGGTGCTCTGTTAAAAAGGCACAGAAGATTGTGGAACTACGGCCCTTCGATAACTGGGAAAGCCTGGTGAGAAAACACGCATAGATTAAGTGAGGAAAGTTGTAAAACCAAAGATGTACTCAGTTATAGTCTTAAAACATCCTGTGTCCCCCTAAATACCTGGAAAGAGATAAAGTGCTGTACTGAGACAAGTTATTCCATGCACTTCATGTTCAGTATGTGCAGTATTGTTCAATGTTCTTTTGAATAAACAGTAGTACTGTATGTAACGTTATAGACTTTTGCTAAGCTAAGCATGGAGTCCCAATAGTCGCCAAACACGTGTCTGTTGCATTGCATTGCAGGACATTTATGTTTTGATTTGCTTGCACATTTCCTCAAAAATAGTATGCACCTCACATACCACAGGTTTCATTCTAAGACATGTATGTAAAGACGAATCACATGCACGTAATACATATTTTAAACATTTTAGTCCCGATGTGATATCTAATGTCATGTCAGAAACACAATAGTAATACGAACTGTCTACACGCTTGCTTTACTGTGTGAGTTGTAACTTAATGTTTGTTCTTCTTCAGATTGAAGTCTTCCATAAGGACAACGGACTTTCAGACAGCTTGCTGCTGGGCTGCAAAGTCGTCCTCAAAGAACGGAAAGTCGTCCTGGGACTCATGAGCAAATGTGAGACGATTTCTTCAAAGATGTTCAAACAGGTCACTGAGGTGATGGAGAAAGGCACAGGGTCCATGAAACAGCCCAGCGTACTCAACAGCCAGTGAGTAAAATTCACATAACGGACAGTGATTACAGAAAAGTGAATTTATTAAAAAAAAAAACATAAGTGTTTTGTGACTGCCGTTACATTGGTAATAGTTTACAAAAAAATAAGCATTAGGACTTCTAAGAGATGTACAGTGTGCTTTCTAAAAAAAAGTCTGCCATTAATTGTCTTACAGGCTCCAGCTGAAGCCCTATCAGCTGATTGGTCTCAAGTGGCTTTTGCTTCTGCATGAACACAAACTGAGTGGTATCCTCGCTGATGAAATGGTAAGGCAACCGGACCTGGCGGGGTTTGACATGGGTCAAGGTTGAGGTGTTCTTTGTGTGAATATGAGGCCTGATATGAATGTTGAGTCCTGATATGTTCAGGGAAGCATGATTTGTAAAGTAAAACTGCAGCTGTCATCCTATTCAGTATGTGACCAGAAACGCATATGTTCAAATATTGTTTTTATTACTATTATTTCTACCGACTTGGCGCTTAATTGATATATCTTTGTGTTTCTTATCTAACTGCGTCTTTCGCCCTCCCTCCCTCTTTACTTATCTGCAGGGTTTGGGGAAAACTATTCAGGCTATATCATTTTTAGCCCAGTTATATCAGAATGGAATAGAAGGCCCTCACCTCATCACTGTGCCTTCTTCTACGCTGGGTAATAAATCTCTTTGTCTTTGTTTCATTCTCTGTAATTTAACTATATCCAGTCACACAGCAATCATACAACATTTTATTTGGGAGGGCTTTGGAAAGTAAATTACTGGTTTAGTCTCTGAAACTGCCCTGCTGTTTGTACAGGCTGCAGTATTTAAATCTGTTTCTGAAATGTCGTCTGTTTTCTCTTTTGATTGTCTCCTTAGAGATTTATGCCATTTTCCTTCTCTTTGTCTTGTAGATAATTGGGTCAGAGAGCTGAAGCTGTGGTGCCCAGACCTCAAAGTTTTAGTCTATTATGGTGAGACAGTTTATTCATCACTAACATTACATTTTTACTGAGTGTTTGCACAAAAAGGATCAAATGATATGCTTAGTCCTGCCAAACATCACTGTGTTGGTGATGAATGTTGCAGTAAAGTACAAACAGAACCTGAACCATAACCTGTAATAGTAGGTTAACATTGTGTTACATAACTGAAAGCACAGTGTGTTTGCTTGAGAATCATTGTGCATCGCCTTATTGTCAGTCACTGTGCTCAGTGTCTGCTCCGTGTTCTATACAGGATCTGTGGAAGATCGTCGCTACCTCAAACACGACATCCTAAATCAAGACGTTGAGTTCAGCGTCATTGTGACCACGTAAGCTTCCACCCACGGACCCCTTCCACCATGAGCTTCAAGTAGAAACCAAAGCGACTTTTAACTCTTGTCTTTGCTTGTGTCTAATTTGCTTTTTGCAGGTACAACTTGGCCATAGGAAACGAAAGTGACCGCAGCCTTTTTCGTAAGCTGCGTCTGAAGTATGCTATATTTGATGAAGGCCACATGCTGAAGAACATGAACACCCTGCGCTACCACCACCTTATGGCCATTAATGTTAGTTGATCTTCATTTCTTTTGTCTTTCATGTATCTTTTATCATAATTCTTGTGTCTTACCAGTTGCTGTGTCTTCCCTTCCCTGCAGGCAGAGCACCGTTTGCTGCTGACAGGCACTCCTTTACAGAACAACCTCTTAGAGCTCATGTCCCTCCTGAACTTCATTATGCCTTCTATGTTCTCCAGCTCCACTACGCAGCTCTCCAAAATGTTTTCCATGGTGAGAATGTGATATGTTTTTGAGAAATGGTAGCGATGCCTTCGGCTGGCACCACGTAACAGCATCTAAATAACCTGAAAATTCAAAACCATTGGTTTTTTTATGTTGAGAAAAGATACTCTGATATGAAAACATAAATTAGAATAGTTGTTCCTGATACAAAAACGTGTGTTTAGGTATTTTATTTTTAGAAAGAAAGACCTGGTTCAGTTCTGTTGATTAAATAAAAGCTATGTCAGAATCATATTCAATGACGGTGTAAATCTGGCTCTTTACTTTTGTTCTATCATCTAACCAAAATGTTTAATGTTCTGTGTCAGAAATCCCATGAGGAACAGAGCCGTTTTGAGAGGAACCGTATATCTCAGGCCAAACTCATCATGAAACCTTTTATCCTGCGAAGAGTCAAGAATGAGGTGAGTTCATGAGGGAAACTGGTGTGGCACTGGTATGTATGAATGTAAGAGAAGTGAGGTAACTTTGATTGTATGCTGACCTGCAATAACAATAAAGGTATTCATTGATCTGAATCCCAAAACTAAAAAAGCCTTCTAAATAATGGCCCCATTCAGCAATCTGCCACAACATTACAACCACTGTCAGGAGAGATAAATAACATTGACCATCTTGTGACAATTCAGTGTTCTGCTGGGAAATGTTTGGACCTGGCATTTGTATGGATGTTTCTTAGACATGTAGCACCCACCTAGACCAGACCAGGCACCCCCACCCCATAGCAATGACACTGCAGGATGCAGTCTGACACAGACACACACACTAAAACGGTTTAGAAACAACTAAAATATTGAACATGGAAAAACAGCACAAGGTGTTGACCTGGCCTCCAGATTCACTAGATCCCAAACTCATAAAGTATCTGTGGGGGTCTGTGGGATGTTATGCCTGTTATGCCTGTTATGCCTATTTGAGGAAATGCAGTATTAAACTATTCTGCTGAAACACACTTGCTGAAACAGTTGATTTTCTTGTTTCAACAATCATTAAACACAGTGTAAGTAGTGTAACTAAAGGTCTTTCTTTCCTTTGTAGGTCCTCAAGCAGCTGCCAGCAAAAGAAGAGAAAGTAGAGTTCTGCCCGATGAGTGAGAAACAGGAGGCTCTCTACAAGACGCTCTTCAATAAACTTAAGGCTTCCACCAACGGCGAGAGTAAGCTTCGTTTAAATGCATCACTTGTATATTGCATTATTTTGTGAGGAAAAACAGAAATGTTTGGTTAATAAATTCGTCACCATTTCCTCTTCAGAGCGTGAGCTGTGTAACGTGATGATGCAGTTGAGGAAGATGGCCAACCACCCTCTGCTTCATAGACAGTACTACACCACAGAAAAGCTCAAAGCCATGAGCAAGCTCATGCTCAAGGTCAGCCTACTCCCTGGCAGGCCCTCATTCGTCTTTTCTGCTGTGATTTATTTGCATCTGCATTGTTTTTTTGTTTTGTTTTTTGAAGAAACCTCTCTAAATTGTGCTGCACAGATTAAGCTTGCTCACCAATCTTAGCACTTTTATGTTGACACTAAACTGTATTTTCTGTGAATTCAGCCTCAATTATTCAATTATTTCACCCTTACCACTGTATTTAAACTGCCAATTTCTTTTTCTGCCTCTTCAGGAGCCAACACACTACGATGCAGATGCTGCTCTCATTCAGGAGGACATGGAAGTGATGTCAGACTTTGAGCTGCATCGTCTGTGCCAGCAGTACTCCTCCATCGGTTCCTACCAGCTTGAAACGAATCTCCTACTTGACTCTGGAAAATTCCTTCACCTCACAGAGCTGCTGGCCTCACTTAAAAACAAGGTAAATACGAATGTGAAAAACAAACATTTCTGTGGTTGTCTGTAAATACATCAAGTTCTATGGCCTGATTCTCTTGTCGTCCTACAGGGAGACCGAGTAGTATTATTCAGTCAGTTCACGATGATGTTAGACATTGTGGAAGTGCTGCTGAGAAACCTTAAGCATCGTTACGTCAGGCTGGATGGATCCACACCCATAGCAGACAGGTCAGTGTTGTTAAATCTTCTATTAGTTAACCTTGACCTGTTTCAGAAAGTGTTGTAAATCTATTATTCTAGATGTTGTGTTGGGGTGAAAATTGCCGTCAAACTGCACAACATGAAAGCAGTTTTTATTTTTCAAGTCACATCTAACGTCTACAAGGATTTTTATTTATTTATTTGTTTTTCCCTGCAGGATTGTGTTGATCGATGAGTTCAACACGGACCCTGACATATTTGTGTTCCTGTTGTCAACGCGTGCCGGTGGCCTCGGCATCAACCTCACCTCGGCTAACGTCGTCATCCTACATGACATCGACTACAATCCCTACAATGACAAACAGGCAGAGGACAGGTGTCACCGCTTAGGCCAGACCAGGTTAGAATCAATCTTGTGTTTTACCAGATAAGGACTACTTGTAAAGAGCTCGCTTAACGTATTGATTAAGTGCAGAGACTGATGAACCTTGCTGTGTGTGTGTGTTTCAGGACTGTACAGGTGATTAAGCTGATCAGTAAAAACAGCATAGAGGACCTCATCCTGCAGCTGGGCAACAAGAAACTAAAGCTGGAGCAGGACATGACCACTGCTGCACAGGGTAAGGAGATGTGTACGCATCCATACTGTAAGAGGAGTCGGTTGAATTCACAGGTTACCTTTATAAATAAATGCATTAAAGAGAGAAACATTTACATAAAATTAATAATAATCAAAACGACTACGAAGCAAAAAGCAGTGATGAGTTATTTACAAAACGTTATTCTTATTCATCTGCTTTTGTTAATAGCACAGTGAATATATGTAGTCACTCAAGTTACTACAATAATAGAGTCTGCATGTACACTTTTAGTATTTTCCAGTTAAGAGATGAATGTGGAAATTAGTCAGATTTTTATTCTTTGGGCTTTTATGCAGCCCAGTACGTGTCTCATTAAGGGATTTTACCACAATTTGTTTTTTTACAACCAGCTCTGCATGTTATACAAAAACCAACTAGTCGTCAATGCATAAGGCTAAGGCTTAAGGGCTTAATATAAAGAATAAAGAAAAGGTGGAGGCTACTGCTGGAATATCTGCCACTGGTGTGTTTGTTCTCATGAGCTATGCAAACAGCCCTATTTGCAAAATGCCTATATTGTGCATGTAAACTTAGCAGATAAAGAGCTCACCAGCACAGCAGGAGGAAAGCAGAATTATGAACTTGTCGCTGTCTTCCTCTCTCCTGTTAAGTTATTCTCAGACACACAACGAAAGGGTTTATCTAAAAGTCTAAACTATTTAACAAAAAAAATATTAATCTAAATGACTAAACTATCAGCTGAACTTTAAAATTTTGGTGAAAGTTCCTTATAGCTTCCCGTATAACTTGCAGTAATAACATGAGGAGTACACATGGCAGTTTGGAAAGAGGAGGAATGGAGGGGTCTGTCTGTTAGGACTTGACCCTTATCCATTGCTTTATTTTAAGATATGCAGTAAAAGATACATTGGGGAAAGTGATGAATTATATTAGATTATCAAAATAGGGAGCATGGTGGGGTAAAACTGCACACAATATATTTTACACTTGACGGTAGAAAACACTTGGTTACCTATATCTGGCAATCAGTGTTTCCATTCCCACAGAAGCATTTGTGAAATGAAAAATAAAGCATCATTTGTTCTCCAGATGGTGAGGGGACCATACCTGAAGATATGGCATCACTGCTTAAAGCGTCACTGGGACTGTGATATTCAAACACATGAAACTGGAAACTTTACCAAGACATTTTCCATGACGTTCTCGATTCTGGGCAAACTTGAGTATTCTGACTGAAGACACACCTTTGTGTCCATGCTGGATAACTACTGCGAACCCTATACCGCCATGGGGTTAAAAAAAAAAAAAGGAAATCTGATTTACTGTGTACAATAGTAGCTGTGCCTAAAACTATTTTTACACAGTTTTTGCTCTTACTTTGACTTCAGACCAGTTTATAAAGGCTAAAGAAAGCATTTGAATATTATGCACTCCATATGTTACGTGAGAAGCTGTAGAAACTTGAAAGAGCATTGTGTTGGGAGGTTCAGGGCTAACACGTGATAAAGCAGTATGTTTACAGCACACTATCAAACTTGTTTTTAATGAACAAATGTGGTATTTGAGTAAATATAACATATAAGTAATTTTAGATTATTTCCATTCTGACAAAAGCACTGTATTCTGGTAAGGAAAATGATGCTCATTGCCGGTCCTTGCTCGATATTTCAAATTCTATTCCACTTACATGAAGGGTGTGGACCACGGAGAAAGGTTTTACGAGCTTTCATTCCAGTCAACGTTACATCTCAGCTGAGTTTTTTGCAACTTAGAATAAAACATCTGTTCGTCTCAAATCTTTCTAGCTACTTCAACCAGTTAGCACCCTTTAAAGAGCGGCAAATGCAAATACATGATGTTTGCATTGAATTTCTCTGCTACCATTTCTATTTAAACATCTTTTAAAAGTAGTTTCATCATTTATCTGGACTATCTGTTGGTGTTCAAGAAGTTTTAGTTTTATACTGACGTCATTCAAGGATGGTTTTCAACAAATGGCTGGGTGATTGACATTATTGGTATTATTATAAACTGAAAATGCATGGTTGTTTGGGTGTAACCAGTGTGTTCAACATACAAATACTCCAAATTTGATCAAATTAAACAAAACTTAAATAAATAAAATAGAATGTCTTTGAATGAGTGCCTGAATTAGTTCCCTCGCTGTTTTTACTCCTTTAAACATTGTGAGCCACACAAGACAGAGAAGAGGATTTAAGGAAGCAGCTGCTGAATTCAAGTACTGTATGAGTGGCTAATGTGTTGTAAGTGTACAAGTGTTAACTGAATTGTAAAAGCTTTCATGAAGTCCTTTGTATGTTTTTTTAGGTTCCTGTTTAAATTGAATAATAAATATTGGAATAAACATTTGTGTGGTGCCTGCAAAGATCCAAAAGTAAAAGGTGCTATTTGACAGTCTTTTAATTTCTTTAATTTATAACAATTTTATATGTTCTGTCGACAGGCTTTTCTAATTCTGGGTTTGAAAACAAGAAGATCAATAGTTATGTACGTTTGTAATAGGTCACATTTGCAAATCATTCGAAAATTACTTAAGACATGTAAAAGATCAGTGATTATCAATTCATTATCAATGTACATCATACACAAGGCTTAAATGACAATCCAATTAAAACTTATTTATTTTACAATGTAGGATGAACTCAAGGATTCTGACACATGTTGGTTAATATGAAACATCTACATAGAAAACAGCTTACATTTTGGGTTAGGGTTAACACTGTGCTAGCACTTTTGTGACTGGTCATAATTCTGTTGGGCTAACAGAATTTCAGGAAAGTAGGAAATGATCAAATTGAAAATGGTCCATCAGGAGTGAAATATTGGTGTTCTGTGGTTTGTGTACCACTGTCTGGTGCACAGTCCTCAACGGATGCGTTATGACATAGTTGTATCAGTCCGTGCGTTCACTATCGGTGATCGAGCTAAGACCTCCCTGACCTCCCCTGACCAGTTTACGTCAAAAAAATCCTAGCATCTACACCAACTTTCCGTGCTCTAATGAACTACTCGGCATTGGGGGAGTATCGTCCACACCTGAACCCTGTCAAATGGGCATCACATTTGATAGTGTAGGTGAAATAGAGAACTCCTTTTTTCAGCTGGCAGCTTAGAGAGTGAGTTCCTCTCTCAGGAACCACTACACATATCCCTGCTACGTCATTATAAAGCACATCCCTATCCCAGACTTCAAACCTCAACTCCTGACCCAGTTCCACTGAACCAAAGCCATAAGTCACGTTCCACACTGGGTCATTGTCATCCATCACTGTATCCGTCTCTTCATACAGCCCGTTGTAGAAGATCTTAACGTAGGCGTCTGTTTTGGTGAAGGTGTCTGCCCTCAGTCCTGCAGCTCTGTGGATTTCCAATCTGAGAGTTCCTCTCCCGGCCCTCAAAGGACAGCAGTTATGGTCCAGGTTGGGAGTCGGGGAGCAGTTCTTGAAACCAAACTGGTCCTCCTTCAGCTGGTTCTCCTTAATATACTCCGTGACTGTGCTCCTCAGATTAGCACTGATCTGAGGGTCCTCAACCAAATTATGCAGAGGGAAGATGGCATAAGAGACGACATCAGGGTTGTCATGAAGGCTGTTCATCCAGCTGTGGTACGCTTCAAGTGGGTCCTGCTGGTAGAGGATGTCAGGGAAGTACCTCTCCCCTCCAATGACCTCAATCTTATGGGTCATGAAGCCTTGGTAAAAGCCCATGCTCATATTGCCCTTAAGGAGGTTGTCACACTTGTTGGAGAATGATGCATTGCCAGGAATGAAACCCAGAGCCATACGGAGTTCAACATTCAGGCAGTTTTTGATCTCGGACTCTGTGAAGCCCTTGAGTGTGGCCAAGCAGGTCCTGAAGGCAGTGATTCGCCTCACCTTACCACCAAGCTGGACCTATCAAAGAGGAACAAAAGACGGAAGGCAGAGAAGGCTGAATAGTGACCGTCCCCACAGTCTTGCATAAAAACGACAAAACCAAAAATTTATTTTGCAGCACAGGAACTACCGTATAAAAGGCAGCATAATAGTTTCTCTGACCTGGTGTATATAGTGTGTTCCATAGGTGTCTATAAGGCGTCTGTATAGGGCTCTGTCCTGGCTTGTATTTAAAGTCTGTGGGAGTCTCTTTAGATGCTTTGTGAACTCTGCACTCAGCTGTGGATGATCAGCCAGTCTGTAGCTGCAAAAACAAAAGGCATGCAGAGTTCAACCAAAACACTATGACAATTTAATCTTGACTTTTCTGTAACAAAGACACCTGCTATCACTGTGGGCTCACATTTTAACCCATTGAACATTGAATCACTGGCCTGCTATTATCTGGGTCATCTATCATATTTTGTTCCAGTCCACATTTAACGATTTTCTTTTGTTTTCATGTTGCAGTACTGCATAGCAAGCGATTCATATCATTGTCACAGCATATATTTGGCTTTGTATTTCAACCTTATTGTTTTCAATTGTTTTCTTCAACTACATGAAATTCCACCCCAGCTCCTTTACCTGTAGTAGGTGCAACTAATTTCATGAAGGGCAAAGGTGGCTTTGTCCACACTGTGCTGCGAACGAGCAAACTTCGCTAAATCGGAGCGGCTTCCTCCCAATACTGCCTTGCCAATATTATCGAGGCTCAAACCCAAATCCCAGTTGTTGTTAACCAGTGAGCTGGAGCTGCGCAGCAGGGACTCCACAGAGTGGTGGAGGGCACTAG
This sequence comes from Planiliza haematocheilus, assembly GCA_005024645.1. Lineage (NCBI taxonomy): Eukaryota > Metazoa > Chordata > Actinopteri > Mugiliformes > Mugilidae > Planiliza > Planiliza haematocheilus. Next base: position 1,884,280 of record SRSE01001388.1, on the reverse strand, counting down.
ACAGCTGCTTACTGCAGCGGCTGAAGGGACGCCAGTCGAGCACTGCAGCAGGAAGCCTCTGAATCTGAATAGAAGAGGAAAACAGGAAGCTCAATGGGATACAGGTGCAGCACAGAAATAGTTAAGAGAAATGAGGAATAATAAAGGAGAGGTAAGTACAAAAAAACACATGGTTTGGATGGAAGTGAATCGAGTTTAGACGAAGGGATGACTGAAAAAAAGAAAATGCAGCAGGTTCAACATTTTTCACCTCTCCTTGTTGGAAGCGGTTTGGGCACAGTGTACACGTGTGGTTGTCGGCCAGATGAGCTTTGACATTGATGACGTATGCTCCCGTTCGACGCATCCGCACCACATCAAAGCCCTCCCCAGCCAGGTTGTGGCCGGGGACGAAAGAAGCTTTCTCACACTCTGAACGTGAGCCAGTCCGACATGCCTGGACTCTGTGGACCACCAATATTACTGGCAAAGCCAATATAAACAGGATGAAATGTCCCCATTGGTTTCCTCCTACATGCATGGTTACCTAAATGTAACAGGACACAGTGAGTATGAGGAAAACAGTTAAGTTTAGAACTAAATAACCACTTTGTATGAAGACATCAGGCCACTAAACACTCCCTGCAGTTACCGGGAGTAACTGTAACGACTTTCTTATAGGGTAAGAAAAAGTGGCTTTATTTGTCTTTAGATGCAAACAAAAGTGATGTTACACTACAAATGTACATGAGCTTCTAATCCTCGTTGATACGTAAATCCTACCACAGTTGTCGTGTCAGTGCTAAAAACATGTACCACAAGAGAAATGGACTCTTACCTCAGACTGGATTTGTCCTTTTGTTTGTGTCTTTGCCTTCTTTTACGAGTTGTCAAAGTAGTACTTTTCTTTTCCAACTAAAATACCTACCTTGATTTTAATTCTCCTTTTTTACTATCCCCATCTCTATGGAACAGTGGACTGTAAACGAAGAGCTGCAAACTGACTCAAGTCTTGATCCTGCCGGATATTAAATCGCTTTGGCTCTGCTCGCAGGCTGTGCTTAAAGCTGGCTGGGTGCACTCTTTTAGTCCGTCCTTTGCCTTTTGAAAAAGACCAAGGAGGGAGTTGCCGTACTGAATCTGCTGCTCTCTCCCTCTTCCCCTCTCTCTCTCTCTGTCTTTCTCTCTCTCTCTCCCCCAAGGCTTTACCAATTTCCTCAGCATGAGTGGGTTTGTTTTCATGTTTCAAGACCCAGTTCTGTGAATCCCTTACTGCCCTATATATGTGTGTGTGTGTGTGTGTGTGTGTGTCTGTGCACGTGCATGTGTGGGGGAGGGAGATTTTTGTGTAGCCACAAGAGAAAAGATGAACATCAGCCTGAACACTCTTTACGGGAAATGACTGTAGATGTGTACGTACATGCATGTGCATGTAGAGTTTATTGGTGTGTGTCTGTTAGACTGAATCTATGTTTCATGTTGTTCTTTTGTCTACGTATTGTCTGAGCTGGCCTGTCTGTGTGCTGATAACCCTACCAAAACCATGAGGTCAGCTTTGACATTGCCATTCACAGATGTGGGTGGAATGTCAGTGGTTTTGTCAGTAAGGTCGAGGAAGATAAAAGTGTTTTTCTGCACGCTGTACAAGAGGTTTCCTTCAACATGACACAGAGAGAGATTTGGTTTTTAATCCATGCAGTTATATATGAAGAACCAGTATATACTTCACATTGCAACTAAATGTGCTTCAGAGTTCCACAAAGGTTTACCACAAAAATTCACAAACACAATGTAGATCTGACATGGCTGGTTGCTTTTTTTTAATATCAGTCGACTTTGGTATTTATGGGAGTTTCTGAAGTATTTTTTATTTATTTTTTTGGCCAGAGACGTAATCATGCATGCATACAAATGAAGACCGTCATAATCCTTTGATTTTAATTATTCAAAGGGTTTTGTCTTGTGAATATCAGTAACATCATTTGTTCTTAAGTGAAGCACAACCAAACTAAAAATTCATTAATATATTGTACAAACATACAAAATGCTCATCAGTTATATATAAATGTAAGATACAAACAAAGTAATACAAAGCGGGCAAAGTTCTTATAGAAATATTAATGTACTACATGGCATTGTGCATCCTGGCCTCACAGGGGCAGTGTTGGTTCACCTTGGAGTTTGACAATCACTTCAGCTTCCTTCTACAAAAAGCACCATTTGGTGATTTCTAAGGCAATATGAACCAAAGTCACATGACCCAGATCAAACAATATAGAACATTAAAGTGTGTGAAGCTTTGAATACAGAATACAAAAGTATGATGTGCAAATATTTAAGTAAAATACTATGAAAGAAGCATAATGGACGTATTTCTGTTGATTAGGGATGCTCGATATTGGCTTTTCTACCGATATCCGATATTCCGATATTGTCTAACTCTTAATTTCCGATACCGATATCACCCGATACCGATATATGCAGTCATTTTACACCAAAATTGTTAGGTAACAACATAACATATCACCTATTATGGAATTAACACATTATGCCTAATTTTATTGCGATGTCCCATTGGATGCAAACATAAATGCAACATGGCTTTTCAAATGGAATCACTGTCTGTGCAAAATAAGTTACCGAAAAAAGTGCCATTTATTTATTTTTTGTGTGTTTTTAGAGAGAATACTTTCCCTCAAACACTACAGACAATATCAAAACAAGGAAGACAAATGTAACGTATAACTCCACATGATTCTTCTTGAGGTGGGTGATCAAATTTGATGTATTAAAGCACAGTTACTCATTGCGCAGCTCGCGAGCAACATGCGGCTCGTCAAGCTATAGTTGGCGGCTCGCATGGTAGCTTACAGTATCACACTGCCACATGCCTTTAATTGCAATCCACTATTTACCGGCAATGCTACTTAAATTGCCATCTCGTGGCGATAAGTTGTAATACATTTCATGCAGCTGAATGAAGGTGGCCATGTGGCATTGTTTACAAAACTTGACCGCAAGGCACGTTTGCAGGCAGACGAAGTAAGCTCCGCTAGCGTAAAACACAAAATGGAGCGGTTTTTAATAAAAAAAGACAGAAACGAGCTCATTAAAGTAAATCTGATCTTAAATGAAAATGTATTGCCCGTGTTATTTATTTTTTGTGGGATGTCCAATTTGTATGTTGTCCTAAAAGTAGCTCGCCTTTTGATTTTGCACTGCCAATGTGGCTCTTGTGAAAAAAATAGTGAGGATCACTGTATTTAAGGAAGACGCCTTGTTTCCTCCTCTCATAACCACCTTTGCTTTGCAGTCATTACAAATCGCAAATTTACTGTCAGTAGGTGACACTTGGAAATACTTCCAAACCACGGACATACACCGGGCGAGCTAGCTTGTTAGCCACGGTTAGCGACCTACGAGACAGCGTGTTGTTGTTAACGTCATCAAGCACGCGCCTGTTAACGTCCCATGCTGCGTTCATGCACACTCGGAAATGCTGATGCCTACAGAACAAATATCGGTTATGAAAACCCGATAGCGATATTTCCCGATATTACATTTTTAACTCAATATCGGCCGATAATATCGGCCCTCCGATAATATCGGACATCCCTATTTCTAAGTGTTTCTAAAAGCACAACCAAACTACATATTCTTAATCAAAGTTTATTTTTATTAATATGCTGTACAAAAAATACAAAATGATCATCAGTTACATAATGTAGTATAATATAATTTTAGATACAAACAAAGTCATACAAAGCATGCAAAGGTGTTATAGAAATGTACTACATACTCTTGGCCTCACGAGGGCAGTGTTGGTTCACCTTGGAGTTTGACAATCACTTCAGCTTCCTACTACAAAAAGCACCATTTGGTGATTTCTAAGGTGATAGGCAACAAAGTCACATGAGCCAGATCAAGCAAGATACGTGTATTATAGTTTGTGAAGTTTTGAATGCAATATGCAAGGTATGATGTGCAAATATTAATCACAGTAAAATACAACGGAAGAAGCATAACGGACAGATCTCTGCTGATGTCACTAAAAGTTAAAAAAAAGTCTGCCCGATTAACCAATCAGAGGATGCCAAGCCTTAGACAAAAATATTTTCTTCTTCTTCTCCTCCTCAAGCCTCAGATTGCTCGGGCTCCCTCTCAATCTCATTACGTATTTCCTCATAGCCTCTTGGTGTCGTAAACCCAGAAAACCTCCTCCTTCTCTTCATCAGCACTACTGCCACTACCACCAGCAACATCATACCCATCACCCCAAAGGCTACCCCTGCCTTTTCTCCACTAGACATATTACTCTGTTGTGGGTTAAGTGACCGTACAATCTCATTGATTTCCTCTGGTTTGGCAAGTTTCCACGCCTTTGTCTTCCCCACTCTAACCCAGCTCATCTCTCCTTCAGTCATTACCATTATTGTGTTGGTGGCCTTAATGCTGAGTGGAGGTTTAGTGAATGGAGGTAGATGGATTGGCAGCAGCTGCCCGCCTGTGAACAGTCCCGACTGGACACAGTAAAGAATTTCACAGCCATCGCTGATGGTAGCAAGGTGCTGACTGAACTTGGGAGGGCAGCTGTGTTGATACTTTGCCAATGGGTTGTTTGACTGACAGCTAAAGAGGCCTCCGAAAGGTACAGAGTATCTGGTACCGATCTCAAAGTCGTTACTAACACAGATCATTTGACCGTCTGAGAGAAACTTTAGTTCAACGAAGTCTGGGGGGCAGCTTTTGGCTTTTGTGAGGGGGTTCTGGACAGATGGGCTGTATATGCCTCCAAAAAGATACCCTGAGTTCTGTGGGGCTTTTCCGTTTACTGAACACCAGTAGGTGTTGATGCGTGCAGAGCGAACATTGTAGTAGGTAAAGTGAGAAAGCCAGCAGTTAGGACTTTCTTCTTTGCAAAGAGATACACGGTAACTCTGCTGTCTCACTTCAGATCTCAGTAAAGTTGGAGAGTAAGGTGAACGGCAGGAGAAGTCACCGGTGTCTGGGTTTGTCTGGGCCAGGGCATCACAAATTGGACCTGCATCAGGGGTGAGCTGAATACACTCTTGGTAGACACCACCAAAACTAAGGTTTGTAGCAGGGCCCTCACAAGAGTTATCATCAACGTTAGCCTGGAAGTTGAAGTTGTTGGATTTGACATCAACACAGCCGGGTCGGGTGTTGACCTTGTAGTAGCGCTCTATAGCTTGACTAACTGTAAGAGACACTTTTCTAACTGTAGGTTCTGGTAGATCAGGGATTGTGTTTGTGTTTATAATGAAGTGTAGGGGAAATCCTGAACGATCAATAGCGACCAGGTTGTTGAAGGTGCTCTCTTGCCACTTCTGCAGACCGATACCTGGATAAAAAGGTGTGCCTCCATGACTTTGAATGAGGGAGTACTGGATGTTTGACTGATATGTTTGAAGTGAAGAGCTTTTTTGGCTGCTCTGACTGCTAATGTCAAACTTGACTTTGTCAAAGAAGTTTAAGCCAGCTGTTGCTTTGACAGAGGAACTATCTAACGCGCTCTGTGACATATATGAAGACTTAAGGTAGTCTTCCTCTACCAAAAGAGCCCCAGCATCGACACTGGTGATAACGTGAGTTCCATAGTCCAGCACCATCTTCTCTGACAGATACTCTGCGTTCCTTGTCTGGTTGTTTTCCAGTGCATCAGCTATTTCTTTGACTTGCTGAGCAAATCGTGTGTCCAAAGTGAAGTCTGGATACGCCTTAACTGTGTAGATGTCGTTCCGAACCTTTTGGAGGAAAGGATTATAACATTATTAAATATTTTAGTTTTTTTCCAACATTTTTTAAAACATTTGATTTTCTCTTCCCTTTCTTTTGTTCCTTAAATTTAAAGGAACATTTGTCTCCACTTTTTGGCCACACAAGTAAAACACTTTTGACATGTCCTTATGATATATGCCTGCAGTCCTTCATTCTTCATTAATGTTGAATACTTTCTTTTTGTGTAATCCTTGCTCTTAACACCATTTTTCTCTTTCTGTCTGCCAGAGAACTCTAGTTACATTTGTAAAAGTTGTTTTTCCACTTCACTCCTATTTGCTGTCAGCTACTCCTTTTCTGTCGTTACGGTTGGTCCACTCTTCAGCACTAGCAAACAGTCACTGCAGGTTCATGTAATAACTACCAGTGTGTCAGCTAGTGAATGCCAGATTTAAACTCTGATGTGCTGAGGAAATTCAGAGAAATTTACCTTGACTGAGCTTGAATGTAACAGACCATTTATATGGCAAAGTATGGCAAAAATAAATCTTTACCTGCACTCTGGTTGTAGTTGAAGCATCTTTGACCTGATGAGTCTTCATCCTCATGTTTTCAGTAGAAAATTTGGCATTCAGCACCGTAAAGAAGGATGTATCTGCATTTATGGATTTAGAGGTAGAGCATTGTCTGGTTAATCCATGAAGTGATAACCTCTGAGTTGGTCTCCACACCTGTTTCCTTGTGCGGGATGACAAACACTTCATCAGGGATGAGGTAGAGCCCGTCTTCAGTGGTCTGGCACTGGAAGTAGCTGATGTTCATGACTCGACCCATGTCTATGTTCCGGAGGTTGTCCCAGCCTCCGCCTGGCAGCACCTCCAGGGCTGTGATGGAGGGGTTGGTGGAGGCACGACATTGTCGGAGCCAGTTGGTCGGGCGGTTTACAGGGACTGAAGAGCAGACATAAAAGAGGGAGGAGAGCAGGAAGATCAGTGATCCTTTCATGATGGCTGTGTCAGAAATGAGTGCTTTCACAAGTACCCCCCCTATTCTTATGCAGTTTATCATATGACAAACAGGAACATCATGTTTGTCAACCAGTGGTGGAGTTTGTGGTTTTGCTTTCATTTTCATGCCTGCAGCCACATTTGCCCAAAAGTACACTCTATAATACGTCACTAAGGAACTGAGAAAAAAGAACCCGTGAGTTTTAACCTTTACATCTCCTATTATGTATGACTAAACTCATTTTTTTTGTCGCAGAAAATAATCAGAAAAGACTTCATTGCCAAGCATGTTTGTACATACAAGGAATTTTCTTTGGTGTTGTTGCACTCATTATCGTTGCAAAATAACAAAATAAAATATAGAAACTTGGTCTCAAATATACAAAACTACAAAAAATATATGTACAGTGTATACAACAAAAAGAACATTTACACTGGGATGGTAGTGGGTTTGATGTGTTCATGGGGGGGGGCATTGTTCAGCAGACGCACTGCAGATGGGGAAGAATGGCTCAATGGATGGCAGTCACCTGCCAGAGGTGATTTTATTGAATAGTCTGTGTCCGGGGTGAGGGGGATCAGCCACAATCTTAGCTGCATGCTTTAGAGTCCTGAAAGCGTACAGCTCGTCGAGAGACTTCAGACTGCAGCCAGTCACCTTCTCTGCAGAGCAAATGACACGCTGCAGTCTGCTCTTGTCCTTCGCAGAGGCTGCATCATACCAAGTGGTAATGGAGTTGGAGAGGATGGACTCAATGATGACAGTGTAGAAGTAAACCATCATATTTTATTGGCAGGTTGAATTTCTTCAGCTGCTGCAAGTACATCCTCTTCTGTGCTTTTTTAAGTTAGGACACTGATGTTGAGCTCCCATTTGAGATCCTGGGAGATGATGGTGCCCAGGAAATGGAAAGAGTCCAGTGTTCACTGTAGAGTAACACAGGATGATGGGGAAGAGTGGGGCTGGGTTCTTCCTGTAGTCCATGATCATCTCCACTGTCTTGAAAGCATTCAGGTGCAGGTTGTCACCAGGCGGTCAATCTCTAGTCTGTAGGCGCTCTCATCTCTACCTGAGATGAGCCTAATGAGGGTGATGTCATCCGCAAACTTCAGGAGCTTGACAGACTCGTGACTGGAGGTGCAGCTGTTTGTATACAGGGAGAAGAGCAGAGGTGAAAGAACATAGCCTTGAGGGGAACCCGTGCTCGTAGTACGGGAGTCTGCTGTGTTTTATTAGCCTCACATGCTGCCCCCTCTCAGATAGGAAAATAATATGACATTATATAGTGAAGACAATATAGGAAAACCAGTTTTGAGCCCTAAACCTGTAATCTACCTACTGTAATTAGAATAAATTGTGAATGAATTGTGGAATTCATAGTTTAATGACTTGTTTGTCTCAGTCAATGCACAGTGTTGGACACGGGCATTATGCAGGATTCATGCCTAACCTGCCTAAACATGTCCAGATTAGGGGTGGAAAAAAGGATCCGGGATCCAGCTCATATAACTGGCCATCAAAGACAACTCAAGAATCATGGATCCAGACATTTATTTAACTGGCTCAGTTGAGTTTGATTGATATATAATCAATAAACAGCACCATTCAAACATACGTACTACCAGACTTGACAGCCGCTCACTGACTTACACACTATATGCAGAGAAACAAAACTTAACCAGCTGATAAATGGCAAACAAAGGTAACTGTAATAATCCATTCTTAGGCGTTTACTATGCTTACGTCTCGAGTGAATGTGCTCAGAACACTTTCTTTCGCAATCGGCCCATTTTGACTGAAGTGACTCGCACAACCTGACTCACATCAGTGAGTGACTCAGAATGATCCGAGTCCCTTGAAAGATCCAAGTTTTACACTGCTAGTCCAGATGGAACTTAATGGAACCTCCATACAGTCTGAAAGAAAAACACATTTGCTTCTCATTTTTTGCGAGCATAACAGTGGATTATTCAGTTTATTTCTTGCACGATCTATCACTTTATTTATCCAACCTACTGCTTGTTTAAAACAAAATCAGCAGCAATAAAGAGAGTTGGGGTGCCTTCAAAAGAGCAGGTGGATGAGAAAAAACCTTCCTTCAAAGTCAGTAGACCATTACAAGCTAGAGTTGTTCACAATCTGTTCTTTTATCACAGGGAACTGAAAACAGGCTCTTAATGCGTGATCCACAAAATGGAAGTTTGGTTTTGGTTTGGTTTGTTTTTGTCAGTTGTCACATGGATATATGTCACTGGGAATGTCCTGAGACATTGTGGCTACCCAACAATCAAGCCTCAGCGTGATTGTTTGGACAACGATAAAAAAGGCACCTAGAAAAAATGTGTGTAGGAATAAACAGATCACGAGAATAAATCACTGTCCACATTTAAGTGACTGCCAGTCTGCCAAAGATTATTATAGTTAACGAAAATGAACAAAATAATGTTAACTGAAATAAATAAAAATGAAAAGAAAAGATTGATAACTAACTGAAACTGTATTGCATGTTTAGAAAATCGCCCGTCTTGATGTCTGTGGCTTGTAGAGAGAGAGAGAGGGGCCAAGCCAAAATGTGTGGAATCTTTTGTTGAATTTTATTTATTATTTATTTTATTTACCAGGGGTCACCAACCTTTTTGAAACTGAGAGCTACTTCAAGGGTACCGAGTAATTCGAAGGGCTACCCTTTTGATACAAACTTACTGAATAACATAGTCGCAAAGTTCACCTTTAATAATAGTAGCTGTTATATCATATTGTTGTTAATGAATCCTCACGCTAAATATTAGTAATGATTTACATGGTAGAAACATAATTATTTAAATTTGCAAAATTTTTCATTATTTTTTTTCCTATAATTCAGTTTCAACATTTGAGCTATCACATGTCTCTCTGACTTATCTATCATGCTTGACTGCTCTGTATGAATGAGCACATTTGCAGCACTTTGTTTAAAGTTGTCTATTTTATTTTTGTTCAAATTAACACCTTTGTGACATTTTTGGACAAATCATGAACTTTGTCCCATATTTGTACAAACTACCAGTAATATTAAAAAAACACATTCTTTCACATATTTAAATGAATCACAATTGTACAAATCTGAGGCACACTGGCTGCCTCATATCGTTTTTCAATGTGATTTAAAGGTGCAGTAGGCAAGATATTCTGTCCTTTGCCTTTTGAAAAAGACCAAGGATGGACTTGCCCTACTGAATCTGTTGCTCTCTATTTCCCTTTCTCTCACTGTCTCTCTCTCTCCCCCAAGGCTTTACCAATTTCCTCATCATGAGCGGGTTTATTTTGAAGTTTCAAAACCCAGTTCTGTGAATCCTCCACTGCCCTATGTGTGTATGTGTGTGTGCATGCACGTGTGGGGGAGGGAAATTTTTGTGTAGCCACGAGAGAAAAGGTCAGTCTGAGCACACTTTACGGGAAATGACTGTAGATGTGTATGTACATGCATGTGCATGTATTCAAGGATTCAAGGATTCTTTATTGTCATGACAACACCATGTTTGAAAGCTTCTTTTCTAAACAAATTGATGGTCAACACTGGACTTTTTAAGTTTCAGAAGTCCCTTACAACTTCAGATTACAAACGTTTATAGATTTAACACATGTAATAACAGTAACGTGGAAACTAATAGCAGGCCTAAAAGGTCATTTGTAAATATCTTGCCATACCAGCTTCCTCTGCACCTGTTCAGATACTCTTTAGTGTTGCAGGAAAGATATTCAGGCCAGAATGGTGCAGACTCAATGATAAAACATTTGAGGAGCTATTGAGAATTAGATGCAACAGTGTTGCTCAATAATTTTTGCACTGGAATAAATAACAGGGAGGGAGTAGTTTATTTAAAGTTTTTGATCATTATCTATATGTTGGAACAAAATGTTTGCAGGGTTGAGGAGTGACTAGTTATGTGTAATAACATTATGCTTTTAAATTACAAATTAATGTAATTGTATGTGAGATTCAACACATTCTTTCCGTTGTATGACTGTGTGGAATTTCTTTGAAATGCCATGAATTTAATTCCACTTCCTGTCATTCCAACTCCAATTCAAATTCAACTTCCTGTGGGGCGGAGTCAGTTCAATTCAAATTCCAACTCATGAACTGAATGGCGGCCAATTCTGAAATTCTGAATTGTGCACAAGCCTGGTGTCTGTTAAACTGTTTCTATGTTTTATGTTGTTCTTTTGTCTACGTATTGTCTGAGCTGGCCTGTCTGTGTGCTGATAACCCTACCAAAACCATGAGGTCAGCTTTGCCATTGCCGTTCACAGATGTGGGTGGAATGTCGGTGGTTTTGTCAGTAAGGTCGAGAAAGATAAAAGTGTTTTGCACTGCATGCTGTACAAGAGGTTTCCTTCAATACACAAAGAGAGATTTGGTTTTCAATCCATGCAGTTATATATGAAGAACCAGTATATACTTTGATTCACTTTGCAACTAAATGTGCTTCAGAGTTCACAAATTCACAAACACAATGTAGATCTGACAAGACTGGTTGCTTTTTTCAGTATCTCTTGACCTCGGTTTCTGAAGTAGTTTTTTTGTGGCCAGAGACATAACCATGCATGAATACAAATGAAGACATACTCATGCTTCTTTGATTTTAATTATTCAAAGAGTTTTGTCTTGTGAATTTCAGTAACATGATTTGTTCTTAAGTGAAGCACAACCAAACTACATATTCTTTATCAAATTTCTTTATTGAAATGTTGTACAAAAATATAAAATGCGTATTAGTTATATAAAAATGTTAGGTACAAACAAAATCATGCAAAGCATGCAAAGTTCTTATAGAAATGTTAATGTACTACATACTCTTGGCCTCACGAGGGCAGTGTTGGTTCACCTTGGAGTTTGACAATCACTTCAGCTTCAGCTACAAAAAGCACCATTTGGTGATTTCTAAGGTGATCAGCACCAAAGTCACATGACCCAGATCAAACAAGACAAGAGTATTATAGTGTGTGAAGCTTTGAATACAATATGCAAAGTATGATGTGCAAATATTAATCAAAGGAAAACGCCATGAAAGAAGCAAAACGGACGCATCTCTGCTGATGTCAATAAAAGTTAAAAACATAGTCTGTTACACCTGATTAACCTGCCCGAGGGTGCCAATCCTTAGAAAAACATATTTTCTTCTTCTTCTCCTCCTCAAGCTTCAGATTGCTCTGGGCTCCCTCTCAATCTCACTACGCATTTCCTCACCTTCTCTTGGTGTCTCAAACCCAGGCAACCTCCTCCTTCTCTGAACCAGCACTACTGCCACTACGACCAGCAGCATCATACCTATCACCCCAAAGACTACCCCTGCCTTTTCTCCACTAGACATATGATTCAGTTGTGGGTTAAGTGACCGTACAATCTCCTTGATTTCCTCTGGTTTGGCAAGTTTCCACGCCTTTGTCTTCCCCACTCTAACCCAGCTCATCTCTCCTTCAGTCATTACCATTACTGTGCTGGAGGCCTTAATGCTCAGTGGAGGTTTAGTAAATGGAGGCAGATGGATTGGCAGCAGCTGCCCGCCTGTGAACAGTCCTGACTGGACGCAGTAAAGTATTTCACAGCCATCGCTCACAGTAGCAAGGTGCTGACTGAACTTGGGAGGGCAGCTGCGTTGATACTTCGCCAATGGGTTGTTTGACTGACAGCTAAAGAGGCCTCCGAAAGGTACAGAGTATCTGGTACCGATCTCAAAGTCGTTACTAACACAGATCATTTGACCGTCTGAGAGAAACTTTAGTGCAATGAAGTCTGGGGGGCATCTTTTGCCTTTTGTGAGGGGGTTCTGGACAGAGGGGCTGTATATGCCTCCAAAAAGATACCCTGAGTTCTGTGGGGCTGTTCCGTTTACTGAACACCAGTAGGTGTTGATATGTGCAGAGTGAACGTTGTGATTTTGCTGACACTTTTGTTCAGTGCAAGTGGATAAATAAAGAAACCCGCATCTATAGCTTTCTTCATGGCAATCATTTTTATAGTAACCCTGCTGTCTCAATTCAGATCTCAGTAAAGTTGGAGAGTAAGGTGAACGGCAGGAGAAGTCACCAGTGTCTGGGTTTTTCTGGGCCAGGGCATCACAAATTGGACCTGCATCAGGGGTGAGCTGAATACACTGTTGGTAGACACCACCAAAACTAAGGTTTGTAGCAGGGCCCTCACAAGAGTTATCATCAACGTTGGCCTGGAAGTTGAAGTTCTTGGAGTTGACATCAACACAGCCGGGTCGGGTGTTGACCTTGTAGTAGCGCTCTATAGCTTGACTAACTGTAAGAGACACTTTTCTAACTGTAGGTTCTGGTAGATCAGGGATTGTGTTTGTGTTTATAATGAAGTGTAGGGGAAATCCTGAACGATCAATAGGGACCAGGTTGTTGAAGGTGCTTTCTTGCCACTTCTGCAGACCGATACCTGGATAAAAAGGTGTGCCTCCATGACTTTGAGTGAGGGAGTACTGGATGTTGGACTGATATGTTTGAAGTGAGGAGCTCTTTTGGCTGCTTTGACTGCTTATGTCAAATTTGAGTTTCTCAAAAAAGTTTAAGCCAGCTGCTGCTTTGATAGAAGAATTCTGTAACACGCTCTGTGACACATACGAAGACTTAAGGTAGTCTTCCTCTACCAAAAGAGCCCCCGCATCGACACTGGTGATAACGTGAGTTCCATAGTCCAGCACCATCTTCTCCGACAGATACTCTGCGTTCCTTGTCTGGTTGTTTTCCAGTGCATCAGCTATTTCTTTGACTTGCTGAGCAAATCGTGTGTCCAAAGTGAAGTCTGGATACGCCTTAACTGTGTACATGAGGTTCCGAACCTTTTGGAGGAAAGAATTATAACATTATTAAATATTTTATTTTTTTCCCCAACATTTTTTAAGACATCTAATTGTCTTGTCCCTTTCTTTTGTTCCTTAAATTTAAATTCACAGTGCAGAACATATGTCTCCACTTTCTGGCTGCAACAGTAAAACACTTTTGACATGTCCTTATGACATATGCCTGCAGTCCTTCATTCTTCAACAATGAATACCCACACCAACAGCAACTGATATTTGGCTTTGTGTTCGACACTTTCTTTTTGTGTAATTATTGCTCTTAATACCAATAATACCAAATTTCTTTTTACCTGGTGTCACAAACTTTCCTGGGCCCTTTCTACCGTAAGTTACATTTCATTCTTACTGGCTGCCAGAGAACTCCAGTTACATTTGTAAACGTTTTTGCAAAAATAAATCTTTACCTGCACTCTGGTTGTAGTTGAAGAGTCTTTGACCTGATGAGTCTTCATCCTCATGTTTTCAAAAGAAAATTTGGCATTCAGCTTCGAATGGTAGGACAAATCTGCATTTATGGATCCAGATGTAGAGCTTGTGTGGTTAATCCATGAAGTGATAACCTCTGAGCTGGTCTCCACACCTGTTTCCTTGTGTGGGATGACAAACACTTCATCAGGGATGAGGTAGAGCCCATCTTCAGTGGTCTGGCACTGGAAGTAGCTGATGTTCATGACTCGACCCATGTCCATGTTCCGGAGGTTGTCCCAGCCTCCGCCTGGCAGCACCTCCAGGGCTGGGATGGAGGGGTTGGTGGAGGCACGACATTGTCTGAGCCAGTTGGACGGGCGACTTACAGGGACTGTAGAGCAGATGTAAAAGAGGGAGAGGAAGATCAGTGATCCCTTCATTATGACCGTGTCAGAATTGAGGGCTGCTACATTGAAATATAAAGGTCTTGTCAGGTTGCCCCTCCTCATGTGATTTGTCATATGACAAAAAGGGAACATCTTATTGGGCAGCCATTGGTGAAAGCTGAGGTTTTGCTTTCTTTTGTGTGCAGTTATATTTGCCCAAAAGTACATTCTTTAATAGGTCACTAAGGAACTGAGAAAAAAGAACCTGTGAACTCCTGTCTAAAATTTAAGCCCTCCCATTACGTATGACTAAACTTATTCTCTCGCAGAAAACAAGAAAAAAAAAGTATATATTAAAGACAATATCAGAAAGGTTACCACTTTTATGTCTGCTCTTCAGTCCCTGTAAGCTTACCAGTTTCAAGCCCTAAACGTGTAGTCTACCTATTACAAGGATTTTGTGTCTCAGTTAATGCGTACAGTGTTGAACATAAGAACAGTATGTAGGAGTCATGCCTATCCTGCCTAAACATGTCTCTATACAGCTTCTTCTTCTGTAACCACTTAAGGGTCGTGGGGTCTGCTGGAGCCTATCCCAGCAGTCATCAGGTGAGAGGGGGGATACACCCTGGACAGGTCGCCAACCTCTATACAGTCTGACAGAAAAGCACATTTCCTTTTCATTGTTCACGAGCATGAGCGTGGAGCATAAATAATGATAATTCAGTAAATAGTGGCATTGCTTAAATCAGTGTGTTCACATATAAGTGACTGACCCTGTCCCACCATTCACCACTTAAAAACAGGGTAGAAGAAAACGGTATCACGACTCAAAAAGAAAGTAACAAGTTCACGCTCACACTCACACACTCTCAATTATGGTGGCATATGTCACACACAAAAAAGCCTGTGCCATTTACTTGAAACATGTGTGAACGTGAAAAGCAAAAACCACAAACATATAAAGGACTAAAGGTAAAAAAAAAATAAGTGGTCCATGTCGTGGCGAAGCTGTCCCCGAGCGGGACGCAGATGCATAAGCTGGTTGAACGTGGCCCGAAATGAGGCAAAATGTCTGCAGAGGAATACTTTGGCTGACCAACTTTGGTAGGCTTGTATTGAGTCTTCCACAGATGCCATTGCCCCAGTCTGCCAATTGTCTGTTCCCTTTTCTTTTGTTCCTTAAATTTAAATTCACAGTGCGAAACAGGGTGGCACAGTGACAAGGTGGTTAGCACTGATGCCTCACAGAAAGAAGGTCACCGGTTCGAATCCATGGGCCGGCTGGCCTTTCTGTGTGGAGTTTGCATGTTCTCCCTGTGTCTGAGTGGGTTCTCTCCGGGTACTCCGGCTTCCTCCCACCATCCATAAGACATGCTCATTAGGTTAATTGGTGATTCTAAATTGTGCATGTGAGTGTGAATGGTTGTCTGTCTCTGTGTTGGCCCTGCCATGGGCTGGCGACCTGTCCAGGGTCCTGCCTCTCACCCGATGACAGCTGGGATAGGCTCCAGCAGACACCTGTGACCCCTAACAGGACTAAACGGATATAAAAAATGACTGACTGACTGAATGGAACATTTGTCCCCACTTTCTGGCTGCAACAGTAAAACACTTTTGACATGTCCTTGTGACATATGCCTGCAGTCCTTCATTCTTCGGTAATGAATGAATGAATGAATGCATATGTCACCAACAGCAACTGGTATTTTGCCTTGTGGTCGAACACTTTCTTTTCATGTAATCCTTGCTCTTAATACCAAATTTCTTTTTACCTGGTATCACAAATCTTCCTGGGCCCTTTATACAGTAGGTTACATTTCATTCTTACTGGCTGCCAGAGGACTCTAGTTACATTTGTAAAAGTTGTTGCAAAAATAAATCTTTACCTGCACTCTGGCTGTAGTTGAAGAGTCTTTGACCTGATGAGTCTTCATCCTCATGTTTTCAAAAGAGAATTTGGCATTCAGCACCGGAAGGAAGGTTAAATCTGTAATCTACCTATTGCAATCAGAATAAATTATGAGTTAATTATTAAATTCATAGTTTACTGACTTAAAGATTGTGTGTTTCAGTTAATGTGTACAGTGTCGAACACAAGAGCAGTATGTAGGAGTTGTGCCTAACCTGCCTAAACATGTCTAGATGCAACTTAACCCTTGTGTACCCTTTGAAAACACTACCCTTTCATAGCGTTGGTGGCTGAAAACAGCCACAAACTTTTAAGTGCTGTAAAAATATATCAGATAAATATTATTTCCACCTTTTTTTTTTTAAATCTGTTACTCAACCTCAGTCTTCAACAAAACTGCAAAATCTTAAAAAGGATTTTAACCCTTTAAGTGCCAAGTTAAAAACTGAAGTCATTGATTTTGGGTGGAGAAAAACGCAAAATACATATTTCCGATATAAAAAATTATCGGAGATGGGAAATTTTTTACCTGTCATTACAGTCTTGGATATGTGAAAGGTTAGTGACATCATTGACTTTGAAGCATATTTAGTTTTTGTGCAGCATCAGATTTTCAATAAAATTTCCTTTCATAGCGTTAGTGGCTGTTTTTGCCCCATTGACTCCCATTATAACCCCATTATTTCAATGCACAGACATAACACTATATAACAATGCATTTACAATCCTGGTGATTTCCCCAGTTCAGAAGGACTCAAATTTTGCAATTTTACTGTTGACCACCAAATCGCATCATTTACTCATTACATAGGCATACCGTATAAAAACCTTAGTTTCTGTATTTTATACATATGGAGTTTATGAGAATATTAGTGTGTGGTGGGGTGCGCGTGGGTGTGTGTGTGTATCTGTGGTGGTGGTGGGGGGATGGAGAGAGCAGGGTTAAAGTAGTTACATTATTACATAGCCCTTTTGTATATAAAGATTAGTTTCTGGATAAAAAAAAAAAAGAACGAAAGGAGACTGACACTGAACGAGTGTGTGTGAGTGTGGGGTTGTGTGTGTTCAGTCCTTAAAACAAGACTTGCAGCATGTCACCTGGTGCACTCTGCATTTGTGTTCTCTAAAACGGATGCAAGTGGCGACCGTTCTCTTTTTCGGTCATTTGCACAAAGTGCAGGTTCCCCTCTTACCTCCTGAGCTGCTGGTGGCTACTGCACGTTCTGGCTCTGGCAGTTGCAGCAGCCCTCATCTCTCTCACCAGTGCAGCAGCAACTGGTGCACGAGGAAGGCATTTTCTTCTTAAACTTACTGGAGACACCAGCCTCATACCTCGTGCTAAGCAGGATGACATTCCTTCCGTTTTGGAATATAGCTCACAGCCGTGGTTTTCCGGGTGAATTCAAATATGGAAGAGAGGGCAGCTCGGCCTTTGTCCTGCACAAGGTTTGGTGGCAGCTCCGGCTTGTTCTTTCCGGCTGTTCCAACTAAGGCAACTTTCATCGGGCGAGAGGCGGAATATACCCTGGACAGGCCGCCAACCTCTATACAGTCTGAAAGAAAAACACATTTCCTTGTCATTGTTCACGAGCATAACAGTGGAATATTCAGTTTATTTCTATAAATAATAATAATTCAATAAATAGTGGCATTGCTTAAATCATTGTGTTCACATCTAAGTGACTGACCCTGTCCCACCATTCACCACTGAAAAACAGGGTGAAAGAAAACGGTATCACAACTCAAAAAGAAAGTAACAAGTTCACACTCGCACACTCTCAATTATGGTGGCATATGTCACACACAAAAAAGCCTGTGCCAATCTACTTGAAACATGTGTGAACGTGAAAAGCAAAAACCATAACTGTGGTTATTTGACCTTGTGGTCGAACACTTTCTTTTCATGTAATCCTTGCTCTTAATACCAAATTTCTTTTTACCTGGTATCACAAATCTTCCTGGGCCCTTTATACAGTAGGTTACATTTCATTCTTACTGGCTGCCAGAGGACTCTAGTTACATTTGTAAAAGTTGTTGCAAAAATAAATCTTTATCTGCACTCTGGCTGTAGTTGAAGAGTCTTTGACCTGATGAGTCTTCATCCTCATGTTTTCAAAAGAGAATTTGGCATTCAGCACCGGAAGGAAGGTCGAATCTGTAATCTACCTATTGCAATCAGAATAAATTATGAGTTAATTATTAAATTCAGTTTACTGCAGTAAAGATTGTGTGTCTCAGTTAATGTGTACACTGTTGAACACAAGAGCAGTATGTAGGAGTTGTGCCTAACCTTCCTAAACATGTCTAGATGCGACTTAACCCTTGTGTACCCTTAGAAAACACTACCCTTTCATAGCGTTGGTGGCTGAAAACAGCCACAAACTTTTAAGTGCTGTAAAAATATATCAGATAAATAATTTTTTTGAACTTTTTTTGCATAAATCTGTTAATCAACCTCAGCCCTCATCAAAACTGCAAAATCTTATTATTATTATCTTATTATTTAACCCTTTAAGTGCCATTTTAAAAACTAAACTCACTGATTTTTTTGTTGAGAAAAACACAAAATTACATGTTTCCGATATAAAAAATGATCAGAGATGGGACATTTTTTACCTGCAATGACAGTCTTGGATATATTCAAGACTTTGAAGCATATTTAGTTTTTGTGCAGCATCACATTTTCAATAAAACTTCCTTTCATAGTGTTGGTGGCTGAAAGCAGCCACTAACTTAACTGGCACTAACACTAACTGACTGGCATGGGGATTCAGTCTCCATAATTATTTTGAGAGATTCTCTGACATTGAAGTGTCTCTTCATGTTTTCTCTTGCTCTTCTTATGAGCAAATGGCCACCTTATATAGTCTTACTAAGTTTGTGTTTACTTTATGTAGACTCTGTAGTTCTGAGTGCCAGGGCTACTCTTCTCAAAATCAAAAGGCAAGCAGGCCAGCAGGTGCACAAAAACACTTACACACACCTGCACACACATGCACAGGCTCACCCAGGCAGGCTTCAGAGTTCCACAAAGGTTTACCACAAAAAAACACAAACACAATGTAGATGTTTTTGTGGCCAGAGACATAACCATACATGAATACAAATGAAGACAGAGTCATGCTTCTTTGATTTTAATTAGTTTTGTCTTGTAAATATCAGTAACTTGAAGTAAAGTACAACCAAACTATATATTCTTAGTCCATATTGTTTAATAATATGCTGTACAAAAATATGAAAGGCTCATCAATTATATATAATAGTTAGATACAAACAAAGTAATACAAAGCAGGCAAAGGTGTTATAAAAATGTTAATGTACTACATACTCTTGGCCTCACGAGGGCAGTGTTGGTTCACCTTGGAGTTTGGCGATCACTTCAGCTTCCTTGCTGACAAGCCTTAGAAAAAAAAACTTGAGATATGAGATATGATTCCCCGTTGAGTCTGGGGTTACCTGATATCTATTTGCAGATGTGCAGTGGTTTGTTGTTGTTTGGCTAGCTGTTTCTCTCTCTGCCTCTGCATCCTCTCTTAATATATTGTACATATTAAGAGTGTTCATTGTGGAGCCTGACAGCAGCAGGAAGGAAAGACCTTCTGTATCTTTTCTTCACATTGAGGGTGGAGCAGCCTGTCACCAAAGGTGCTCCTCAGTCTTGTCAGATCACCGTGCAGGGGGTGGGACTTATTGTTCAGCATGGATGACAGTTTAGCCATAAGTCTTAGCCTGTCATCCACCTCCCCCACTGTGTCCAGAGGGCAGCCCAGGATGGAGCTGGACTTCCTGATAATCTTATCCAGCTTCTTCCTCTCACTCTTTGTGATGCCACTGTTCCAGCAGACCGCTCCGTACAGGATGGCTGATGCCAACACAGAGTCAAAGAAGGTCTTCAGGAGTGCCCCTTTCACTCCAAAACACCTCAGTCTCCTCAGAAGGTAGAGTCTGTTCTGTCCCTTCCTATAGAGTGCAATGCATGTAGTGAGACCAGTCCAATTTGGTGTTGAGGTGAACACCCAGTACTTATAAGAGTCCACTTGCTTAATGTCCATTCCCTGGATGTTCACTGGTGGGGGGAGGGCAGAACGACGTCTACGGAAATCCACCACAATCTCCTTGGTTTACCCCGCATTGATCAGGAGGTGGTTTTGTTTACACTACCCTACAAAGTTCCCTGTCAGTCCTCTGTACTGTGCGTCGTCGTCATCTCTGCTAAGGCCAACAATTGCAGAGTTGTCGGAGAACTTCTGCAGAACACAGCTGTCAATGTTGTGTCTGAAGTCTGCTGTGTAGAGGGTGAAAAGAAAGGGGGTCAGAACAGTTCCCTGGGGAGCACCCGTGCTACTGGTGAGCAGATCAGACACACAGTTCCTCTTTCTCACAAACTGTGGTCGGTCCGTGAGGTAGTCCAGGATCCATGTAAACAAGATGACTAAACACTCCCTGCAAGGGAGTAATTTTAAGGACTTTCTTATACGAAAAAGTGACTTTATTTGTCTTTAGATACAGAAAAATTTTAATTAAAACAAATGATGTTGCACAACAAATGCACGTGAGCTTCTGTTTGATACATAAATCCTACCACAGATTTTATGTCAATGCCAAAAACATGCATCACAAGAGAAATGGACTCTTACCTCAGACGGAATGTGTCCTTTTGTTTGTGTCTCTGCCTTCTTTTACGAGTTATCAAAGTAGTACTTTTCTTGATCTTGCCAGATATTAAATCAGTTTGGCTTTTGGTGCTTAAAGCTGGCTGGGTGCACTCTTAGTCTGTTCATTGCCTTTTGAAAAAGACCAAGGAGGGAGTTGCCCTACTGAATCTGCTGCTCTCTCTCTCTTTCCCTTTCTCTCACTGTCCCTCGCTCTCCCCCAAGGCTTTACCAATTTATTCAGCATGAGTGGGTTTGTGTGCGTGTCCGTGCATGTGGGGGGGGGGGGGGGGGGAGGGAGATCAGTGTGAGCACTCTTTACGGGAAATAACAGTAGATATGATGTGTACGTACATGCATGTGCATGTAGAGTTTATTGGTGTGTGTTTGTTGGACTGAATCTATGTTTCATGTTGTTCTTTTGTCTACGTATTGTCTGAGCTGGCCTGTCTGTGTGCTGATAGCCCTACCAAAACCATGAGGTCAGCTTTGCCATTGCCGTTCACAGATGTGGGTGGAATGTCGGTGGTTTTGTCAGCAATTCGAGAAAGATAAAAGTGTCTTTCTGGACTCTGTACAAGAGGTTTCCTTCAGCATGACACACAGAGAGATTTGGTTTTTCAATCCAGGCCATTATATATAAAAAAACAGTATATACTTTTGTTTGCATTGCAAATGTGCTTCAGAGTTCCGCAAAGGTTTACCACAAAAACTCACAAACACAATGTAGATCTGACAAGGCTGGTTGCTTTTTTCAGTATCTCTTGACCTCTGTATTTATGGTAGTTTCTGAAGTATTTTTTTGTGGCCAGAGACATAACAATGCATGAATACAAATGAAGACAGACTCATGCTTCTTTGATTTATTCAATGAGTTTTGTCTTGTGAATATCAGTAACATTTGTTTCTAAGTGTTTCTAAAAGCACAACCAAACTACATATTCTTAATCAAAGTTTATTTTTATTAATATGCTGTACAAAAATACAAAATGATCATCAGTTATATAATCTAGTATAATTTTAGATACAAACAAAGTCATACAAAGCATGCAAAGGTGTTATAGAAATGTTAATGTACTACATACTCTTGGCCTCACGAGGGCAGTGTTGGTTCACCTTGGAGTTTGACAATCACTTCAGCTTCCTACTACAAAAAGCACCATTTGGTGATTTCTAAGGTGATAGGCAACGAAGTCACATGAGCCAGATCAAATCAAGATAAGAGTATTATAGTTTGTGAAGCTTTGAATGCAATATGTAAAGTATGATGTGCAGATATTAATCAAAGTAAAATACAACGGAAGAAGCATAACGGAAAGATCTCTGCTGATGTCAATAAAAGTAAAAAAAAAAAGTCTGCCTGATTAACCTATCAGAGGATGCCAAGCCTTAGACAAAAATATTTTCTTCTTCTTCTCCTCCTCAAGCCTCAGATTGCTCGGGCTCCCTCTCAATCTCACTACGTATTTCCTCATAGCCTCTTGATGTCGTTAACCCAGAAAACCTCCTCCTTCTCTTCACCAGCACTACTGCCACTACGACCAGCAACATCATACCCATCACCCCAAAGGCTACCCCTGCCTTTTCTCCACTAGACATATTACTCTGTTGTGGTTTAAGTGACCGTACAATCTCATTGATTTCCTCTGGTTTGGCAAGTTTCCACGCCTTTGTCTTCCCCACTCTAACCCAGCTCATCTCTCCTTCAGTCATTACCATTACTGTGTTGGTGGCCTTAATACTCAATGGAGGTTTAGTAAATGGAGGCAGATGGATTGGCAGCAGCTGCCCACCTGTGAACAGTCCTGACTGGACGCAGTAAAGTATTTCACAGCCATCGCTCACAGTAGCAAGGTGCTGACTGAACTTGGGAGGGCAGCTGCGTTGATACTTCGCCAATGGGTTGTTTGACTGACAGCTAAAGAGGCCTCCGAAAGGTACAGAGTATCTGGTACCGATCTCAAAGTCGTTACTAACACAGATTATTTGACCGTCTGAGAGAAACTTTAATGCAATGAAGTCTGGGGGGCAGCTTTTGGCTTTTGTGAGGGGGTTCTGGACAGATGGGCTGTATATGCCTCCAAAAAGATACCCTGAGTTCTGTGGGGCTATTCCGTTTACTGAACACCAGTATGTGTTGATGCGTGCAGAGCGAACATGGTAGTTGTCCTGACACCGTCGCTCATGGCAAGTGAATAAACCTAAAAACCCGCAGCTATAGCTTTCTTCATAGCAGTCATATGTAGAGTAAACCTGCTGTCTCACTTCAGATCTCAGTAAAGTTGGAGAGTAAGGTGAACGGCAGGAGAAGTCACCGGTGTCTGGGTTTTTCTGGGCCAGGGCATCACAAATTGGACCTGCATCAGGGGTGAGCTGAATACACTGTTGGTAGACACCACCAAAACTAAGGTTTGTAGCAGGGCCCTCACAAGAGTTATCATCAACGTTGGCCTGGAAGTTGAAGTTCTTGGAGTTGACGTCAACACAGCCGGGTCGGGTGTTGACCTTGTAGTAGCGCTCTATAGCTTGACTAACCTTAACAGACACTTTTCTAACTGTAGGTTCTGGTAGATCAGGGATTGTGTTTGTGTTTATAATGAAGTGTAGGGGAAATCCTGAACGATCAATAGCGACCAGGTTGTTGAAGGTGCTTTCTTGCCACTTCTGCAGACCGATACCTGGATAAAAAGGTGTGCCTCCATGACTTTGAGTGAGGGAGTACTGGATGTTAGACTGATATGTTTGAAGTGAGGAGCTCTTTTGGCTGCTTTGACTGCTGATGTCAAACTTGACTTTGTCAAAGAAGTTTAAGCCAGCTGTTGCTTTGACAGAGGAACTATCTAACACGCTCTGTGACATATATGAAGACTTAAGGTAGTCTTCCCCTACCAAAAGAGCCCCAGCATCAACACTTGTAATAACATGTGTTCCATAGTCCAGCACCATCTTCTCTGACAGATACTCTGCGTTCCTTGTCTGGTTGTTTTCCAGTGCATCAGCTATTTCTTTGACTTGCTGAGCAAAGCGTGTGTCCAAAGTGAAGTCTGGATACGCCTTAACTGTGTAGATGTCGTTCCGAACCTTTTGGAGGAAAGGATTATAACATTATTAAATATTTTAGGGTTTTTTTCCCCAACATTTTTTAAAACATTTGATTTTCTGTTCCCTTTCTTTTGTTCCTTAAATTTAAATTCACGGTGCAGAACATATGTCTCTACTTTCTGGCCATAAGAGTAAAACACTTTTGACTTTTACCTTATGTCTGCAGTCCTTAATTCTTTAGCAACTGGTATTTGCTGTTGGTGTCGTTGAGTACTTTGTAATCTTTGCTCCTAATACCAAGTTTCTTTTTACCTGGTGTCACAAACCTTTCTGGGCCCTTTCTACAGTAGGCTACATTTCTTTCTTACTGGCTACCAGAGAACTCTAGTTACATTTGTATAAGGTGTTTTTCCACTGCACTCCTATTTGCTGTCAGCTACTCCTTCTCTGTCATTACGGTTGGTCCACTCGTCAGCACTAGCAAACAGTCACTGCAGGTTCATGTAATAACTACCAGTGTGTCAGCTAGTGAATGCCAGATTTAAACTCTGATGTGCTGAGGAAATTCAGAGAAATTTACCTTGACTGAGCTTGAATGTAACAGACCTTTATTTATAAGTTCTGCACTGTTTATTTAAGCAATATATGTCAGAGTAGCACTATTTTTATCAATACAGTATATTACTTTTGCATTTGATCTTTGTCTTTTATTTTATACACCCAAACCATTGCAAAAATAAATTTTTACCTGCACTCTGGTTGTAGTTGAAGCATCTTTGACCTGATGAGTCTTCATCCTCATGTTTTCAGTAGAAAATTTGGCATTCAGCACCGTAAAGAAGGATGTGTCTGCATTTATGGATTTAGACGTAGAGCTTGTCTGATTAATCCATGAAGTGATAACCTCTGAGCTGGTCTCCACACCTGTTTCCTTGTGCGGGATGACAAACACTTCATCAGGGATGAGGTAGAGCCCATCTTCAGTGGTCTGGCACTGGAAGTAGCTGATGTTCATGACTCGACCCATGTCCATGTTCCGGAGGTTGTCCCATCCTCCGCCTGGCAGCACCTCCAGGGCTGTGATGGACAGGTTGGTGGAGGCGCGACATTGTCGGAGCCAGTTGGTCGGGCGGTTTACAGGGACTGAAGAGCAGACATAAAAGAGGGAGGAGAGCAGGAAGATCAGTGATCCCTTCATGATGACTATGTCAGAAATGAGGGCTGCTAGTAGTTCCCCCCTCCTCTTAAGCAGGTCATCATATGACAAACAGGAACATCATGTTTGTCAACCAGTGGTGGAGTTTGAGGTTTTGCTTTATAGTTGCCCAAAAGTACACTCTACAATAGGTCACTAAGGAACTGAGAAAAAAGAACCCGTGAGTTCCTGTTTTAACCTTTACATCTATTATGTATGACTAAACTTACTTTTTGTCGCAGAAAATAATAAAATAATATGTCTTAATATATTAAAGACAGTATCAGAAAACTTACCAGTTTTGAGGCCTGAACCTGTAATAAATTATGAATGAATTATGAAATTCATAGTTTAATGACTTAAAGATTAATGTGCACAGTGTTGAACACAAGAGCAGTATGTCAGAGTCATGCCTAAACTGCCTGAACATGTCCAGATTAGTGCTGGTAAAAAAAAAAAAGATTTGGGATCTGGCTCATATAACTGGCCATCAAAGACAATTCAAGAATCATGGATCCAGACATTTAATTAACTGGCTGACTTGAGTCTACCACATTTGATTGATACATAATCAATAAACGGTACCCTTCAAACATACGTACTACCAGACGTGACAGCTCACTGTCTTACACACTATACGCAGAGAAACAAAACTTAACCAGCTGATAAATAGCAAAGACAGGTACCTGTAATAATCTATTCTTTCTCTCTCTTCGTTTACTATGCTTATGTTTTGAGTGAATGTACCTGGAACACTTTCTTTCGCACGTGGGCCATTTTTTGGGACTCAAGTGTGCAGATATAATAAAGAGAGTTGGGGTGCCTTCAAAAGAGCAGGTGGGTGAGATAAAAGAAGCAAAGCTTAACCTTTTATCAAACACAATAGACCATTGCAAGCTAGCTTTGTTCACAATTTCTGTTATCACAGGGAACCGAAAACAGGCTCTTAATGCGTGATCTACAAAAAAAGGAAGTTAGCTGGTTTATTTTTGTCACTTGTGACATGGTTATATGTCACTGGGAATGTCCCGAGAAATTTCTAAGTGGCTACCCGACAATCAAGCCTCAGCATGATTGTTTGGACAACGATAAAAAAGGCACCTAGAAAAATGTGCATAGGAATAAACAGCAGATCATGAGAAATTCAGCAAATTTACAACAATATAAGGACCAGTGTCATTTTAAATAA
This sequence comes from Planiliza haematocheilus, assembly GCA_005024645.1. Classification (NCBI taxonomy): domain Eukaryota; kingdom Metazoa; phylum Chordata; class Actinopteri; order Mugiliformes; family Mugilidae; genus Planiliza; species Planiliza haematocheilus. Next base: position 1,857,913 of record SRSE01001388.1, on the reverse strand, counting down.
CACACATAATGAGAACTCCTTTATTTCTCATGGTTAATTTTCACTAAATAAGTGGCACTGTGGCATGAATCACTGTGTCCACATTTAAGTGACCCCTGCCACAATCCACCACTGAAAACCAGGGTGAAAAAAAAAACTATCACATGACTCAAAAAGAAAGTAACAAGTTCATGCACACACACACAAACACACACAGTTGTAATAGCATATGTCAACTGGGTCACACACAAAAAAAGCCTGTGCAATTTATTAGAACCATGTGAACATGAAAAGCAAAAATCAAAAACATATAAAAAACTAAAGGAAAAAAAAATAATGAATGACCTGATGATTGCAAGTGATCATAAAGAGGTCCATGTGAAGCTGAACCTGAGCAGGGGCATAAGCGGGTCGGACACAGCATGAAAGGAGGCAAAGTGTCTGTGGAGGAATCCTTTGGCTGACAACTGAATGAGAGTCAGGCGTGTTGGAAGCAACGACATTTGATGGGCTTGTAGTGTTGAGATGAACACCCAGTACTTATAAGAGTCCACTTGCTTAATGTCCATTCCCTGGATGTTCACTTGGGGGGGGGCAGAACGACGTCTACGGAAATCCACCACCATCTTCTTGGTTTTTCCCGCATTGATCAGGAGGTGGTTTTGTTAATACTTTTCCACAAAGTTTCCTGTCAGTCCTCTGTACTACACTCTACACTGCGTCGTTGTCATCTCTGATGAGGCCAACAATTGCAGAGAACTTCTGCAGAACACAGCTGTCAGTGTTGTGTCTTAAGTCTGCTGTGTAGAGGGTGAAAAGAAAGGGGGCCAGAACAGTTCCCTGGGGGGCACCCGTGCTACTGGTGAGCAGATCAGACACACAGTTCCTGTTTCTCACAAACTGTGGTCGGTCCATGAGGTAGTCCAGGATCGATGTAAACAAGATGACTAAACACTCCCTGCAAGGGAGTAATTTTAAGGACTTTCTTATGAGAAAAAGTGACTTTATTTGTCTTTAGATACAGAAAAAGTTGAATTAAAACAAATGATGTTGCACAACAAATGCACGTGAGCTTCTGTTTGATACATAAATCCTACCACAGATTTTATGTCAATGCCAAAAACATGCATCACAAGAGAGATGGACTCTTACCTCAGACTGAATGTGTCCTTTTGTTTGTGTCTCTGCCTTCTTTAAGAGTTATCAAAGTAGTACTTTTCTTTTCCAACTAAAATACTTTATATATTTTAAATCATCTACTTTACTATCCCCATCTATGGCACAGCTCACTGTAAACAATGAGCTGAAAACTGACTAAAGTCTTGATCTTGCCAGATATTAAATCGCTTTGGCTTTGTGGTGCTTAAAGCTGGCTGGGTGCACTCCTAGTCTGTTCATTGCCTTTTGAAAAAGACCAAGGAGGGAGTTACCCTACTGAATCTGCTGCTCTCTCTCTCTTTCCCTTTCTCTCACTGTCCCTCGCTCTCCCCCAAGGCTTTACCAATTTCCTCAGCATGTGCGTGTACGTGGGGAGGGAGATCAGTGTGAGCACTCTTTACGGGAAATAACAGTAGATGTGATGTGTACGTACATGCATGTGCATGTAGAGTTTATTGGTGTGTGTCTGTTGGACTGAATCTATGTTTCATGTTGTTCTTTTGTCTACGTATTGTCTGAGCTGGCCTGTCTGTGTGCTGATAACCCTACCAAAACCATGAGGTCAGCTTTGCCATTGCCGTTCACAGATGTGGGTGGAATGTTGGTGGTTTTGTCAGCAATTCGAGAAAGATTAAAGTGTCTTTCTGGACTCTGTACAAGAGGTTTCCTTCAGCATGACACAGAGAGAGATTTGGTTTTCAATCCAGGCCATTATATATAAAGAACCAGTATATACTTCGCATTGCAACTAAACGTGCTTCAGAGTTCCACAAAGGTTTACCACAAAAACTCACAAACACAATGTAGATCTGACAAGGCTGGTTGCTTTTTTCAGTATCTCTTGACCTCTGTATTTATGGTAGTTTCTGAAGTAGTTTTTTTGTGGCCAGAGACATAACAATGCATGAATACAAATCAAGACAGACTCATGCTTCTTTGAATTTAATTATTCAATGAGTTTTGTCTTGTGAATATCAGTAACATTTGTTTCTAAGTGTTTCTAAAAGCACAACCAAACTACATATTGTTAATCAAAGTTTATTTTTATTAATATGCTGTACAAAAATACAAAATGATCATCAGTTATATAATCTAGTATAATTTTAGATACAAACAAAGTCATACAAAGCATGCAAAGGTGTTATAGAAATGTTAATGTACTACATACTCTTGGCCTCACGAGGGCAGTGTTGGTTCACCTTGGAGTTTGACAATCACTTCAGCTTCCCACTACAAAAAGCACCATTTGGTGATTTCTAAGGTGATAGGCAACGAAGTCACATGAGCCAGATCAAATCAAGATAAGAGTATTATAGTTTGTGAAGCTTTGAATGAAATATGCAAAGTATGATGTGCAAATAATAATCAAAGTAAAATACAACGGAAGAAGCATAACGGAAAGATCTCTGCTGATGTCGATAAAAGTTTAAAAAAAAGTCTGCCTGATTAACCTATCAGAGGATGCCAAGCCTTAGACAAAAATATTTTCTTCTTCTTCTCCTCCTCAAGCCTCAGATTGCTCGGGCTCCCTCTCAATCTCACTACGTATTTCCTCATAGCCTCTTGATGTCGAAAACCCGGACAACCTCCTCCTTCTCTTCACCAGCACTACTGCCACTACGACCAGCAGCATCATACCCATCACCCCAAAGACTACTCCTGCCTTTTCTCCACTAGACATATGATTCAGTTGTGGCTTAAGTGACCGTACAATCTCCTTGATTTCCTCTGGTTTGGCAAGTTTCCACGCCTTTGTCTTCCCCACTCTAACCCAGCTCATCTCTCCTTCAGTCATTACCATTACTGTGTTGGTGGCCTTAATGCTGAGTGGAGGTTTAGTGAATGGAGGCAGATGGATTGGCAGCAGCTGCCCACCTGTGAACAGTCCTGACTGGACGCAGTAAAGTATTTCACAGCCATCGCTCACAGTAGCAAGGTGCTGACTGAACTTGGGAGGGCAGCTGCGTTGATACTTCGCCAATGGGTTGTTTGACTGACAGCTAAAGAGGCCTCCGAAAGGTACCGAGTATCTGGTACCGATCTCAAAGTCGTTACTAACACAGATCATTTGACCATCTGAGAGAAACTTTAATGCAATGAAGTCTGGGGGGCAGCTTTTGGCTTTTGTGAGGGGGTTCTGGACAGAGGGGCTGTATATGCCTCCAAAAAGATGCCCTGAATTCTGAGGAGCTTTTCCATTTACTGAACACCAGTAGGTGTTGATGCGTGCAGAGCGAACGTGGTAGTTGTGCCGACACTGTTGTTCATAGCAAATGAAAACAAGCCAGCAGCTATAGCTTTCTTCATAGCAATCATATGTAGAGTAACCCTGCTGTCTCACTTCAGATCTCAGTAAAGTTGGAGAGTAAGGTGAACGGCAGGAGAAGTCACCGGTGTCTGGGTTTTTCTGGGCCAGGGCATCACAAATTGGACCTGCATCTGAGGTGAGCTGAATACACTCTTGGTAGACACCCCCAAAACTAAGGTTTGTAGCAGGGCCCTCACAAGAGTTATCATCAACGTTGGCCTGGAAGTTGAAGTTCTTGGAGTTGACGTCAACACAGCCGGGTCGGGTGTTGACCTTGTAGTAGCGCTCTATAGCTTGACTAACCTTAACAGACACTTTTCTAACTGTAGGTTCTGGTAGATCAGGGATTGTGTTTGTGTTTATAATGAAGTGTAGGGGAAATCCTGAACGATCAATAGCGACCAGGTTGTTGAAGGTGCTTTCTTGCCACTTCTGCAGACCAATACCTGGATAAAAAGGTGTGCCTCCATGACTTTGAGTGAGGGAGTACTGGATGTTGGACTGATATGTTTGAAGTGAGGAGCTCTTTTGGCTGCTTTGACTGCTAATGTCAAACTTGAGTTTGTCAAAAAAGTTTAAGCCAGCTGTTGCTTTGACAGAGGAACTATCTGACACGCTGTGTGACATATATGAAGACCGAAGGTAGTCTTCCTCTACCAAAAGAGCCCCCGCATCAACACTGGTGATAATGTGAGTTCCATAGTCCAGCAACATCTTCTCTGACAGATACTCTGCGTTTCTTGTCTGGTTGTTTTCCAGTGCATCAGCTATTTCTTTGACTTGCTGAGCAAATCGTGTGTCCAAAGTGAAGTCTGGATACGCCTTAACTGTGTAGATGAAGTTCCGAACCTTTCGGAGGAAAGGATTATAACATTATTAAATATTTTATTTTTTTTCCAACATTTTTTAAGACATCTAATTGTCTGTTCCCTTTCTTTTGTTCCTTAAATTTAAATTCACAGTGCTGAACATTTGTCTCCACTTTCTGGCTGCAAGAGTAAAACACTTTTGACATGTCCTTATGACATATGCCTGCAGTCCTAAAATATTCAACAGTAAAGACCACCAACGGCAACTAGTATGTGTATGTAGTATGTTGAATACTTTTTTTGTGTGTAATCCGTGATCTTAATGTCAAATTTCTTTTTACCTGGTATCACAAATCATCCTGGGCCCTTTCTAGAATAGGTTACATTTCATTCTTACTGGCTGCCAGAGAACTCCAGTTACATTTGTAAAAGTTGTTGCAAAAATAAATTTTTACCTGCACTCTGGCTGTAGCTGAAGAGTCTTTGACCTGATGAGTCTTCATCCTCATGTTTTCAGTAGAAAATTTGGCATTCAGCACCGGAAGGAACGACAAATCTGCATTTATGGATCCAGATGTAGAGCTTGTGTGGTTAATCCAAGAAGTGATAACCTCTGAGCTGGTCTCCACACCTGTTTCTTTGTGTGGGATGACAAACACTTCATCAGGGATGAGGTAGAGCCCGTCTTCAGTGGTCTGGCACTGGAAGTAACTGATGTTCATGACTCGACCCATGTCCATGTTCCGGAGGTTGTCCCAGCCTCCGCCTGGCAGCACCTCCAGGGCTGTGATGGTGGGGTTGGCGGAGGCACGACATTGTCGGAGCCAGTTGGTCGGGCGGTTTGCAGGGGCTGTTGAGCAGACATAAAAGAGGGAGAGGAATATCAGTGATCCCTTCATGATGACTGTGTCAGAAATGAGGGCTGCTACATTAAAATATAAAGGTCTTGTTAAGTTCCCCCTCCTCTTATGCAGTTTGTCATATGAAAAACAGGAACATGTTTTTTGGCAACCAATGGCTTAGTGTAATGTTTTGCCTTCATTTGCATGCCCATAGTTATATTTGCCCAAAAATAGGGTCACGAAGGAACTGAGAAAAATAATCTGTGAGTTCCTGTCTAAGTTTAACCTTTATACCTCCCCTTATGTACGACTAAATTTATTTTTTGTCACAGAAAATAATGTATTAAAGACAATATCAGAAAGCTTACCAGTTTCAAGCCCCAAATCTGTAATCTACCTTTTGAAATTCAAATAAATTATGAGTGAATTATGAAATTCATAGTTTACTGATTTAAAGATTGTGTGTCTCAGTTAATGTGTGTTGAACACAAGAGCAGTATGCAGAAGTCATGCCTAACCTGCCTAAACATGTCCAGATACAACTTAATGGAACCGCAATACGTCTTCTTCTTCTTCTGTACAACCTGGACAGGTCGCCAACCTGTATATAGTGTGAAAGAAAAGCACATTTCCTTCTCATTGATCATGAGCATAACAGTGGATTATTCAGTTTATTTATTGCACAATATGTCACTTTATTTATCCAAAAAGAAAAAAGAAGCAAAGCTTAATTTTCCTATAAACTCAGACCATCATAAGCTCGATTTGTTCACCATCTCTTCTGTTGTCAAAGGGAACCGAAAACAGTGTCTTAATGCATGTCTCCAAAAAAGGAAGTTACTTGGTTTGCTTTTGTCACTTGTCACATATGTCGCTGGAAATGTTCCGAGAAATTTCTAAGTGGCTACCCAACAATCAAGCCTCACCATGAACGTTTGGCCAATGACAAAAGGCACCTAGAAACAATGTGCATAGGAATAAACAGCATGTCATGACAAATTCAACATAAATGTACATCAATATAAAGACCAGTGTCATTTTTAATAACACATATAGTGTTAACTTCTTTATTTCGCATTGTTTACTTTCACTAAATAAGTGGCAATGCTTAAATCACTGTGTTCACATCCAAGTGACTGCCGCTTCCCCACAATCCACCACTGAAAAGCAGGGTAGAAAAAAATAGTATCACATGACTCAAGAAGAAAGTAACAAGTTCACGCACACTTTCAGTTATAGTAACATATGTCACATGGGTCAAAAACAAAAAAAGCCTGCGTCATTTATTTGAAACGATTAAACATGAAAAGCATAAACAACAAACACATAAAAGACTAAACGTAAAAAAAATAATAATAAGTGGTCCACGTCGTGGCAAAGCTGTCCCCGAGCGGGATGCAGAGGCATAAGCTGGTTGGGCACGGCCTGAAAGTAGACAATACTTTGGCTGTCAAGTGAATGAGAGTCAATGAAAGCAGGTGGGAAAAGACCTGACAGGAGGTCAAAAGTAACTAGCCGAAAGCTGGGTCTGCCAACTGTGTAAGAGTCAGGACTCAAATATTTACACGTCACCAGTAGCGCCCCCTATAGACCACAAAGCTTCTTCACTTCAGTTCAGAACTGAAGATGTGCAGCAGTGTTTTGTACCAGCTGAAGACGACTGATCGAGGACCCACTAACCCACATAGGAGGAGGCAGAGTTTTTTGTCCTTAATGATCATAGTTGACAGGATGTTTGGCGGAGATTCTTAGATCTAGAAGCGTTTGGCGATCATACACCAGCAGAGTGTTGACATTATGTGCAACAAGTGTTACAAACAACAGAAACGCACACAACAGTCGGAGCGGCTGACGGCCAGCCTCACACACTGGCAGCATCTTGCCTCCAACATTTGTCGGAAGAAAAACAATAGGGATCCATGCAACAACAGGATCCCTAATTAAAACAAGTTATGTTATTCTACAAATGTACATGAGCGTCTAATCCTCTTTGATACATAAAGGGTACAACAGATGACATGTCAATGCTAAAAACATCCACCATAAGAGAAATGCACTCTTACCATGGACTAAATTTCTCCTTTTGTTTGTGTCTCTGCCTTCTTTTACGAGTTGTCAAAGTAGAACTTTTCTTTTCCAACTAAAATACCTACCTTGATTTTAACTCTTCTTCTTTTCTCTCCCCATCTGTGGCACAGCTCACTGTAAATGGTGAGCTGCAAACTGACGAAAGTTTTGATCCTGCCAGATATTAAATCACTCGGGCATTGCTGGCAGGTTGTGCTTAAAGCTCACTGGGCACACCCGTTTAGTCTGTCCTTTGCCTTTTGAAAAAGACCAAGGAGGGAGTTGCCCTACTGAATCTGCTGGTCTCTTCTTCTTCCGCCCTCTACATCTGTCTTTCTCTCCCCCAAGGCTTTACCAATTTCCTCAGCACGAGTGGGTTTATTTACACGTTTCAAGGCTCACTTTACGGCAGTCCTTCTCAAATAGTGGGGCGCGCCCCCCTGGGGGGGCGCCGTGCAATGCCTGGGGGGGTGCGAGTGCTTGCTCTTGTTGTATTCGATTAAAGTGTAATTGTGCATCCAGAACGTAGATGGCAGTGGCCCTCTCATTGTGCGCACTATTAGCTCTATGGTGTTTTTTAACAGAGGCGGCGGTAAGAGATGTAAATAAACTGAGGAACATGGAAAAATATTTGATAGGGATGAAAAGAAAGGCCGTAGGAGAGGAAGATAACAAGACAAAGTAAAGTCACTCAAAACCCAAGACAAGGAAATATGACGAAACGTCGAAACATACGTAGCGTTTGCCTTCACTGTAACTACGGTCGGGGACGAGGAAAGACCGTACCGGTATGTTTGTTCAGAGAAAACGCTCCTAATATTGCCAGCAATCATCCTGGTTTGTGACTGCTACTTCATTTAATCAGCGAGCACTGTTGGCATCATATAAGGTAAAATAGTTTAAATAATAAATAAATAATTTAATACCTACGATAGTTTAAATAAGGATTTATTTTTTTATTCAGGCAAATTGCACTTTAATGCACTAATCTTTTCTGTAAGAGACTAAGAAACAATGTTAATAAAGTTATTCCATGGTTTTTTTAAGGGGGGGGGGGGGGGGGGGGGGGCAACATTTTCTTCTTCCTAAGGGGGGCATAACAGAAAATAATTGAGAACCACTGCTTTACGGGAAGGACTGTAGATGTGTACATAAAATTTTATGTTTTTATGTTGTTCTTTTGTCTACATATTGTCTGAGCTGGCCTGTCTGTTGACCTTGGTGTTTATGGGAGTTTCTGAAGTTTTTTTTTGTTTTTGTGGTCAGAAACATAACCATAAATTAATTCAAATAAAGACACAGTCATAACTCATAATTTGATTTTAATTATTCAGTGTGTTTTGTCAATATCAGTAACATCATTTGTTCTAAAGTAAAGCACAACCAAACTACATATTCTTAATCATTTTTTTATTATTATTATTATTATGTATTAATATGCTGTGCAAACAAAGTTATACAAAGTATGAAAAGTTTTTCAATGGGTATAGAAATGTTAATGAGCCTCACAAGGGCTCGTTGATTCACCTTGCAGTTTGGCAATCACTTTAGCTTCCTTCTTCAAAAAGCACGATTTGGTGATTCCTAAGGCAATCTGCGCCAGTCACATGACCCAGATCAAACAAGATAAAGCATTGTACTGTGTGTAGCTTTGAATGCAAAATGCAAAGTATGATGTGCAAATATCACTTAAGAGCATTATAATGTGTGAAGCTTTGAATACAAAATGCAAAGTATGATTGTGCTAACCCTAAGTGCACCCAAAGTTGAATGAAAAAAGTAGAACAGGCTTGTCTCTACTGATGTCAATAAGTCTGTTACACCTGATTAACTTGTCTGAGGGTGTCAAGCTTTCTTAAGCCTCAGGTAGCTTGGTCCCCTTCTCAGCCTCACTATGCATTTCATCATTGCTACTTGGTGTCAGAAGCCCAGACAAATTCTTCCTTCTCTTCACCAGCACTACTGCCACTACGACCACCAGCATCATACCCATCACCCCAAAGGCTACCCCTGCCTTTTCTCCACTAGACATATGATTCAGTTCTGGGTCAAGTGACTGTACAATCTCATTGATTTCCTCTGGTTTGGCAAGTTTCCACGCCTTTGTCTTCCCCACTCTAACCCAGTTCATCTCTCCTTCAGTCATTACCATTACTGTGTTGGTGGCCTTCATGCTGAGTGGAGGTTTAGTGAATGGAGGCAGAGTGATTGGCAGCAACTCCCCGCCTGTGAATAGTCCTGACTGGACGCAGTAAAGAATTTCACAGCCATCACTGACAGTAGCAAGCTGCTGACTGAACTTGGGAGGGCAGCCGTGTTGATCCCCTGCCAATGGGTTGTTTGACTGACAGCTAAAGAGGCCTCCGAAAGGCACTGAGTGTTTGGTACCGAGCTCAAAGTTGTTACTAACACAGATCATTTGACCGTCTGAGAGAAACTTTAGTGCAGTGAAGTCTGGGGGGCAGCTTTTGGTGTTTGTGAGGGGACGCTGGACAGAGGGGCTGTATATGCCTCCAAAGAGGTACCCTGAATTCTGTGGGGCTGTTCCATTTACTGAGCAAGGTGTTGATGCGTGCAGAGCGAACGCGGTAGTTATGCTGACACCGTCGTTCAGTGCAAGTGAAAAAAACCCAGCACTTATACTTTCTTTCATAGCAGTCATATGTAGAGTAACCCTGTTGTTTCACTTCAGATCTCAGTAAAGTTGGAGAGTAAGGTGAACGGCAGGAAAAGTCACCTGTGGCTGGGTTTGTCTGGGCCAGGGCATTACAGATTGGACGTGCATCTGAGGTGAGCTGAATACATTGTTGGTAGACACCACCAAAACTAAGGTCTGTAGCAGGGCCCTCACAAGAGTTATCATCAACGTTGGCCTGGAAGTTGAAGTTCTTGGAGTTGACGTCAACACAGCCGGGTCGGGTGTTGACTCTGTAGTAGCGCTCTATAGCTTGACTTACCGCAAGAGACACGTTTCTAACTGTAGGTTCTGGTAGATCAGGGATTGTGTTTGTGTTTATAATGAAGTGTAGGGGAAATCCTGAACGATCAGTAGCGACCAGGTTGTTGAAGGTGCTCTCTTGCCACTTCTGCAGACCAATACCTGGATAAAAAGGTGTGCCTCCATGACTTTGAATGAGGGAGTACTGGATGTTGGACTGATATGTTTGAAGTGAAGAGCTCGCTTGGCTGATTTGACCGCTTATTTCAAACTTGACTTTGTAAAAAAAGTTTAAGCCAGCTGTTGCTTTAACAGAGGAACTATCTGACTCTGACACATATGAAGACTTAAGGTAGTCTTCCTCTACCAAAAGAGCCCCAGCATCGACACTGGTGATAATGTGAGTTCCATAATCCAGCACCATCTTCTCTGACAGATACTCTGCGTTCCTTGTCTGGTTGTTTTCCAGTGCATCAGCTATTTCTTTGACTTGCTGAGCAAAGCGTGTGTCCAAAGTGAAGTCTGGATACGCCTTAACTGTGTAGATGAGGTTCCGAACCTTTTGGAGGAAAGGATTATAACATTATTAAATATTTTCGTTTTTTTCCAACATTTTTTAAAACATTTAATTTTCTGTTTCCTTAAATTTGAATTCACAGTGCGGAACATTTGTCTCCACTTTCTGGCCGCAGTAGTAAAACACTTTGGACATGTCCTTATGACATATATCTGCAGTCCTTCTGTAACCCGGTTAAAAACATGAGGTAATGAGTGATGCTCAAAGAATCAGTTAGTATTCAAAGCATGTGTATGATTAAAAAAAGGTTGAAATGTATTTTAGTCAGGATAGAAGGTTAAAAGCAGTTTTAAAAAGAAAAGTATTAGATGTTTATTGTTTAATTACAAGGACAATGTATTTCTGGAAACTGTCTAGACCAGTCTTTATTGGGTTAATATTGATCGGGAGGAGCGTCAGGTCTCAGGTGTTTCAGTGCAGAAAGGGGAAGTGGAACAGAGTCCAAGGAGAGCGGCCAGAACGAAGCTAGGGAGCAAGCATAAATAATTTCAGTTGCCGGCTTTAGTAGCTTTAATGATTAAGTAATCATTTATTAAGTGAGTAAGTGAAAAGTATTTATTTCTTATCTGGAAAGGGGGGAAACATGTCACTCTGAGAGAGACATATATGGACACATTTGGTTAAAAATCTTTCTTTAAAACTATAACTTTAAGAAAGGTGATTTCATTCATATCATATTACAGGTACATTAAAAAATACTTCATGTGTATACTTTAAAAAGATATCCAAGATGATATTTAAAACTGAGTTAATCAGGATTAAAGCATTTGAAAAATACCGTAAAAGAAGCCTAAAGACCTGCCCTCATCAATATGACTGCTGAGGGGAATGCTACACTTCATTCTTCAACAATGAAGACCCACACTGACAGCAACTGGTGTTTGCCCTTGTGGTCGAATACTTTCTTTTTGTGTAATCCTTGCTCTTAATACCAAGTTTCTTTTTACCTGGTCCATCACAAACCTTCCTGGGCCCTTTCTATTGTAGGTTACATGTCATTCATACATGTCATACAATTCATTCATTCATTTGTAAAAGTTGTTTTTCCACCGCACTCCCATTTACTGTCGGCTACTCCTGTGTCTTTGTGGTTTGTCCACTCTTCAACACTAGCAAACAATCATTGTTTGTTCCGCACTGTTTATTTAAGCAGTATATATGTCAGAGTAGCACTATTTTCATACATACAGTATATTATTTTTGCATTTGATCTTTGTCTTTTATTTATTACAGCAAAACCATTGCAAAAAAAATAATCTTTACCTGCACTCTGGCTGTAGCTGAAGAGTCTTTGACCTGATGAGTCTTCATCCTCGTGTTTTCAATAGAAAATTTGGCATTCAGCACTGAAAGGTATGATACATCTGCATTTATGGATTTAGACATAGAGCTTGTCTGGTCAATCCATGAAGTGATAACCTCTGAGTTGGTCTCCACACCAGTTTCCTTGTGTGGTATGACAAACACTTCATCAGGGATGAGGTAGAGCCCATCTTCGGTGGTCTGGCACTGGAAGTAGCTGATGTTCATGACTCGACCCATGTCTATGTTCCGGAGGTTGTCCCAGCCTCCGCCTGGCAGCACCTCCAGGGCTGTGATGGAGGAGTTGGCAGAGGCGCGACATTGTCGGAGCCAGTTGGTCGGGCGGTTTACAGGGACTGAAGAGCAGACATAAAAGAGGGAGGAGAGCAGGAAGATCAGTGATCCCTTCATGATGGCTGTGTCAGAAATGAGGGCTGCTACATCGAAATATAAAGGTCTTGGTCAAGATGCCCCTCCTCTCACATGGTTTATCATACACCCCATCCATAAATGCATATACCAACACAGAGAGAGCCTGATATAATATGATATTATATAACATCAGAAAGCTTACAGAGTAGACTAGAATAGACTGGGCAAACTGTTTGGGACTGCAGATGGAAATTAACAATTTGCTAAATCTGTTACAGTGTATCTTCTCCTCTGTGATTAATGCATGTTGTATATAGTCCCTGTAAGAAATAAACTAAACTAACTGATCGAAGGCCAGCTCCATCCTGGGCTGTCCCCTGGATTCAGTGGAGCAGGTGACAGTAGGGACTTTAGCAAGCTCTTTCAGCCAAAGACTGCTGCACCCACAGTGCAAGAAGGAACGCTTCCAGAGGTCTTTTGTCCCTTCAGCAGTCAGACTCTTTAACATCAGGATTTCCTAGCTCTGCTGCTGCTGAGCTTCTTTTCAGGACACTCACGAGCATAGTATATCCAAACTGTCATTATCTCATGTCTTTCTAGTGCAGTACTTGGTACAACTCCTACTGGAGTTTGTTGTTTTATTCATGATATTCATGAATGTGAATATATATATTTAACCTCCTTACCACCGCAACACTCGATCTACACAAGTTGGTTGTTTCAACTTCTGATTAGCCACTGTAAACCTGGAGCAATATGTAAATATTTTTGTACCATATCATCAGAGGTGGGTAGTAACGCGCTACATTTACTCCGTTACATTTACTTGAGTAGCTTTTTGGAAAAAATGTACTTCTATGAGTAGTTTCAAAGCAGCATACTTTTTACTTTTACTTGAGTACATTTGTGAAGAAGGAGCGGTACTTTTACTCCGTTACATTGGGCTGATTCTGCTCGCTACTTTTTTTTTTTTTTTTTTTTTTTTTTATCGATCCGTCTGCCGCATGGTCTGTTTTGTTTATATGGGGAGAGCAATGATTTAAGGTCGGGACTTCCCAGAGGCTCTGTGACTATCACATGACTGCATCTCACCAATCAAATGTAGCCACTAGCGACGTCTAACTCCGTTTCACCAATCAGGCAGAGCCGAGCCATCACATGACCGCACACACACTCCCCGCGGCAAACAGGCGGAAAAGAGCACAGAAACAAAACGATGGCGACGGCATGCAGTTCCGAAGAAGTCGAAGAGGAGGAGGCTCATTGTACAGTAATCTCTGCAGTGCCTATGGAGCCCACTGTTCTGTGTTGAGTGTTTTATGGTTTTTAGAAACTTGTTCTTTGTAACCTCAACTGTACCTCTACTATTGAGCCCATTGTTTTGTTATTAATTTATTTTTATTTTAATGTATTTTATTTTAAAATTTATGTTACTGTGTAAAGATTTAAGTTATTATATTATTTATTTATTATTGTTTATTATAAACTGTTTCAGTTGTCTAAGGGAATTATCCGGCTCTGAAAATTATCATTGCCATAATATATTTTTGTGCATGCATCATGTGCATTATTTGACATTATTTGACCTGATAAATAAAAGAGGTTACTCGACAGTTACTCTGTACTTGAGTAGTTTTTTCACCCATTACTTTTTACTCTTACTCAAGTAACACAGGGTGACAATACTTTTTACTTTTACTTGAGTCATATTATTCTAAAGTAACAGTACTCTTACTTGAGTACAATTTTTGGCTACTCTACCCACCTCTGCATATCATAGTTGTCTGCCATATTCTTTTTTTTTTTTTTGTATCTTTTTTGTATCTTGCACTGTTGTTCCCTGCCACTGTGACACCCTAATTTCCCCACAGGGAAGAATAAAGTCCTATCTTATCTTGTCTTATCTTATCTTACCAGTTTCGAGCTTTGCCAGTTCTCAAATGGTTATACTTTATGTCGCTTTATATGTCATTTAAAAGTGCTTACAGTCCCTAAAAAGAAAGTTTACGCTCACACACCTTTAAGTATGTTAGGGACATAGGACACTCCTTTGAAGATAAAAAACATAAAAAGATACCGTAAATTTCCGTAGTTAGCATAAATGGATAATTCCAGTGAGCCAGCTCATAAGGAAATTATTTTGCAGTACACCTACACCTACACAAAGGACACTCCTTTGTCCCTCAGGATTATTATTGTTATATTATATACCATCAGAAAGCTTACAAAGTCACAGAGAGGGCCAAGAATAGACTGGGAAAACTGATCAAGAGGGCCGTAAGTTTCCATATTTAGCGTAAATGGACAATTCCAGTGAGCCAGCTCATAAGGAAATTATTTAGCAGCCCACCTACACCTGAGGGACAGAGGAGTGTCCTTTGTCCCTCAGGTGTAGGTGGGCCGCTAAATTACTATTATTATTATTATTATATATATATTATATCATCTCTCACTCTATCCTCCTCAGCAGATTATCCTCCATTGGCATCTCTCACACCCACCTGCACTGGTTTCACTCATATCTCTCAGGCTGTACCCAGTTCATCCAACTCAAGTTCTTCAGATCCCAGCCCTCTCCCGTTACTTCAGGTGTGCCCCAGGGCTCTGTCCTGGGGCCCCTCCTCTTCATCACCTACCTCCTCCCCCTTGGCAATATCTTCTGAAAATTCAATATTCACTTCAACTGCTTCGCCAATGACACCCAGCTCTACCTATCCACCAAACCAACTTCCTCCCTCCCTCCTCCCTCATCATCTGTTTATCTGATATAAAATCCTGGTTCACCTCAAACTTTCTAAAACTAAGCAGTGATAAAACAGAACTTCTCCTCATGGGAACCAAATCCTCACTTTTTCCCTCCGTAAGCTTCAAATGGTCCAGAACTCAGCTGCTCGCATCATTACCAAGACCCGCTCATTTCATCACATCACCCCCATGCTTCAGCATCTCGCCTGGCTCCCTGTCAAATTCCGCATCGACTTCAAGATTCTTCTCCACACCTTCAAGGCCATCCATAACCTCGCCCCCCCTTATCTCTCGAATCTCCTCCATATTGTCACCCCCTCCCGCTCCCTCAGATCCTCCTCCTCTATCAATCTCTCTGTGCCCTCAGCCCGCTTCAGTACCATGGGGAGCAGAGCCATCAGCTGCTCTGCTCCCCAACTCTGGAACTCACTCCCACCGGACAGCCGAAACATTGACTCTCTCCCTCTCTTTAAATCCAGACTCAAAACCCACCTATTCCAGAAAGCCTATCCACCGTGATTGCACTGTTACATTTGTTTATTCTGCCTTGTTTTGTGTCTTTATGTTTTTGTACAGTGTCCTTGTGAGTCTTGAAAGGCGCTTATAAATAAAATGTATGGGACAAGAATAGAATGGGCAAACTGATCAAAAGTGACTTAAAAGTGTCTACAGTGCCTAAAAAGAAAGTAAAAGTTCACACTCACACACCTTCAGTTATAGATCTTAACCAGAGAAGACCGATGGTTTAAAACTGGAGTAAAGGAAGCCATCTATGGCAGACTGGAAAAAGCTTCTCTAAACAGAGTAGGTGGACTGAGATTTAACTTCTGTCCTCAAGAAATTTCAACCCCCAGACCGCCCAGGTCGCAATCTATGTGCACCCTCAAAAAACAAACAAACAAACAAAAAACCCACAAAACAAAACTTGCCAGTTTTCTAGACTACCGCTCATTTCAATGTTAAGTTAGTGGAGTGGGCACTGGGGCAACCTCATTGTCACGTCAACTTGCTGCTGTGAGTCATACAGGTGTGTGTGTCATAAGAGGCAAGGGGGAGGGGGGCGAGGGATAGACTGATCCCAGGCCACACAACACGAACTGCTTCAAATAAACTGTATTTCATTCCTAAAATTAACATAGACCCATATACCTACATGGAATTAATTGGGTCATGTGAAAAATGTTGAGTCTTCATCTTCATCATGGATCAAAGTAAAAGACCAAAGAAGCATCAGGTGCCCAGTTCAGAAAAAAAGAAGAAGAGGAGAAACGGGCAAAAGATAAAAGATATGCAGATTTCTATAAGTGACGTCGGTGACAGTAGGCTATAGGCTATTATTAGCCTCTTGCTAATATGTTGCTATTAGCCACAGAAGATGACTGTAGGCTATTTGATTTATAGTTTTGCTGAACTAGCAACAATTAGAATTGAGGCCAAGGGATGGATCGCCCAGGGAGTAAATCTAGCCAGGACCGCCTCTGACCCCAATTCAAGCCAGATTTCAACAGCAGTCACCATATTATATCATATCATATCTTATCTTATCTTACCAGTTTTGAGCTTGCTTTATTTATACTTTATATCACTTTATGTCACTTGAAAGTGCCTACCCGACAATCAATCCTCAACAATAATGTTGGGCCAACGACAAAAGGCACCTAGAAACGTAGGCAAAAGGGGTCGGGATAGGAGGAATATATATTTTTTTAACATAGTAGTGTAATAGTTGCCATATTCTAGTTTTTTGTATCTTGCACTGTTGTTCCCTGCCACTGTAACACCCTAATTTCCCCACAGGGATGAATAAAGTCCTATCTTATCTTATCTTATCTTACCAGTTTCGAGCATTGCCAGTTCTCAAATGTTTATACTTTATGTCACTTTGTGCCTAAAAAGAAAATAAAATTTCATGCTCACACACCTTTAATTATAATAGGGTCAAAGACCGATGGTTTCAAAGAGGAGTAAAGGAAGCCATCTATGTCAGACTGGAAAAGCCTGGAGAAAAAAAAAAAGCAGCGAATGGATTCTTGTAACCCTTTAAAACCGAGATGATTAAATACATATTTTATTGATAAAGGTGAATGGATAACATAAGGCCCTTTTTTCCAGACACTAAACAAAGAGGTTACTGTGAATATGATGATGATGCGCTTACATACACTATATTACCAAAAGTATTCGCTCACCCATTCAAATGATCAGAATCAGGTGTTCTAATCACTTGGCCTGGCCCCAGGTGTATAAATTCAAGCACTCAGGCATGCAGACTGTGAAACAAGACATTTGTGAAAGAATGGGCCGCTCTCAGGAGCTCAGTGAATTCCAGCGTGGAACTGTCATAGGATGCCACTTGTGCAACAAATCCAGTCGTGAAATTTCCTCGCTCCTAAATATTCCACAGTCAACTGTCAGCTCTATTATAACAAAATGGAAGCGTTTGGGAACAACAGCAACTCAGCCACGAAGTGGTAGGCCACGTAAAGTGACGGAGAGGGGTCAGCGGATGCTGAAGCGCATAGTGCAAAGAGGTCGCCGACTTTCTGCACAGTCAATTGCTACAGAGCTACAAACTTCATGTGACCTTCAGATTAGCCCAAGTACAGTACGCAGAGAGCTTCATGGAATGGGTTTCCATGGCCGCTCAGCTGCAGCCAAGCCACACATCACCAAGTGCAATGCAAGGCGTCGGATGCAATGGTGTAAAGCACGCCGCCACTGGCCTCTAGAGCAGTGGAGACGCGTTCTCTGGAGTGATGAATCACGCTTTTCCATCTGGCAATCTGATGGACGAGTCTGGGTTTGGAGGTTGCCAGGAGAACGGTACATTTCAGATTGCATTGTGCCAACTGTGAAATTTGGTGGAGGAGGAATTATGGTATGGGGTTGTTTTTCAGGAGCTGGGCTTGGCCCCTTAGTTCCAGTGAAAGGAACATTGAATGCTTCAGGATACCAAAACATTTTGGACAATTCCATGCTCCCAACCTTGTGGGAACAGTTTGGAGCGGGCCCCTTCCTCTTCCAACATGACTGTGCACCAGTGCACAAAGCAAGGTCCATAAAGACGTGGATGACAGAGTCTGGTGTGGATGAACTTGACTGGCCTGCACAGAGTCCTGACCTGAACCCGATAGAACACCTTTGGGATGAATTAGAGCGGAGACTGAGAGCCAGGCCTTCTCGACCAACATCAGTGTGTGACCTCACCAATGCGCTTTTGGAAGAATGGTCAAAAATTCCTATAAACACTCTCCTCAACCTTGTGGACAGTCTTCCCAGAAGAGTTGAAGCTGTAATAGCTGCAAAAGGTGGACCGACATCATATTGAATTCTATGAGTTAGGAATGGGATGGCACTTCAGTTCATAGAATGAGTAAAAGCAGGTGAGCGAATACTTTTGGTAATATAGTGTAAGTAGGACAGTCATTGATTAACTATATATTGCATGACAATTTTATTTTTATTTAATACAAGACTCCCTTCACGTTAAACTGCCTTATCCTACTTTAGAAATGACATATGTGTAAATAAAACTTTATTTTAGTTATAGTATAGTTATACCCTGAGTTCTGTGGGACTGCTCCATTTACTGAACACCAGTAGGTTTGATGCATGCAGAGTGAACATGGTAGTTGTGCTGACACCGTCGTTCAATGCAACTGAAAAAAAATCCAGCAGCTATAGCTTTCTTCATAGCAATCATATGTAGAGTAATTCTGCTGTCTCACTTCAGATCTCAGTAAAGTTGGGGAGAGTAAGGTGAACGGCAGGAGAAGTCACTGGTGTCTGGGTTTTTTTGGGCCAGTGAATTGCAAATTGGACCTGCATCTGGGGAGAGCTGAATACACTCTTGGTAGACACCATCAAAACTAAGGTTTGTAGCAGGGCCTTCACAAGAGTTATCATCAACGTTGCCCTGGAAGTTGAAATTCATGGAGTTGACATCAACACAGCCGGGTCGGGTGTTGACCCTGTAGTAGTGCTCTATAACAACCATAAGAGACACTTTTCTGACTGTAGGTTCTGGTAGATCAGGGACTGTGTTTGTGTTTATAATGAAGTGTAGGGGAAATCCTGAACGATCAATAGCGACCATCTCCCGTTATGTATGTCTAAACTTTTTTTTGTCACAGAAAGTAAGAAAATAATATATATTTTTTTTTAAGACAATATCAAAAAGCTTACCAGTTTCAAGCCCTAAATCTGTTAGAATAAATTATGAGTGTTTATGAAATTCATAGTTTACAGACTTAAAAATTGTGTGTCTCAGGTAATGCGTACAGTATTGAACACAAAAACAGTGTTCAATACTGTTCTTGTCTTCAAGAACTCTCTATACAGTCTGAAAGAAAAACATATTTCCTTCTAATTGTTCAGAAGCATAACAATGGAGTATTCAGTTAATTTCTAGCACAATCTATCACTTCATTTCTCCAACCTACTGGTTGTTTAAAACAAAATGAGCAGATGAAATAGAGTTGGGGTGCCTTCAAAAGAGCAGGTGAGTGAGAGTTAAGCAAAGCTTAACCTTCCTTTCTTCCAAACTCGGTAGACCATTGCAAGCTAGATTTGTTCAGAATCTCTTCTGTTATCAAAGGGAACCGAAAGCAGGCTCTTAATGCGTGTCTCCAAAAAAGGAAGTTACTTGGTTTGCGTTTGTCACTTGTCACATATGTCACTGGAAATGTTCAGAGAAATTTCTAAGTGGCTACCCAACAATCAAGCCGCAACATGAACGGCTTGATTAGAAACAATGTAAATAGGAATAAACAGCAGATCACGAGAAATTTAACATAAATGTACAACAATATAAGGACCAGTGTCATTTTTAATGACACATGTGTTAACTCCTTTGTTTCGCATTGTTTACTTTCATTAAATAAGTGGCATCGCTTAAATCACTGTGTTCACATCTAAGTGACTGCTGCTTCCCCACAATCCACCACTGAAAAACAGGGTAGAAAAAAATAGTATCACATAACTCAAGAAGAAAGTAACAAGTTCACGCTCGCACACGCACACTTTCAGTTACAGTAGCATATGTCACATGGGTAAAAAAGAAGCCTGCGCCATTTATCTGAAATGTTTTGAAAAGTGTGAACATCAAAAACAAAAAAGACTAAATGTAAAAAAATAAAATAAATAAGTGGTCCATGTCGAGCGGGATGCAGAGGCGTAAGCTGGTTGCACATGGTCTTAAAGTAGGCAGAGTCTGCAGTGGAATACTTTGGCTGACAAGTAAGAGTCAATGAAATTTGGTGGGCTTGTAAGAAGTCTTCCACAGATGCCATTGCCTCAGTCTGCCACTAGAGGGAGTCACAGGATAAAGCGGGTGGGAAAAGACCTGACAGGAGGTCAAGAGTGACTAGGGGAAAACTGGATCTGCCAACTGTGTAGGAGATAGGACTCAAATATTTACACGTCACCAGTAGCGCCCCCTATAGACCTTATTGCATGAAACTTGGTGAGATTGTAAGGAGTCATCCACAGATTATTATTGTCAAATTTCAAACAGTTTAATGTGGTGGTAGCTGTTGTAGCGCCCCCTACAGCTCGAAGTTTACGAAACTTGGCATGTTGTACGCAAGCATATTGTAATGACGGCTGCTAAGTTTCATAAGGATTGGGAGAATACTTCAAAAGTTATAGGCCTTAAAGTCATATAAAATGTGCGCCCTGTGTAGACGTAATGTCACGCAACTTCTCATACAGGGAGTGAGAGGGGTTTTTCCTGATATTGGACTGTTTAGCCAACATCCTTCTTTCCTGCACCTGCTCCACTGAATCAAAGAGAACAGCCCAGGATAGAGATGGCCCTCTTGATCAGTTTGCTCAGTTTGTTCTTGTCCCTCTCTGTGACTCCACCACACCAGCAAACCACAGCGCCAAAGGTACACTATATTACCAAAAGTATTCGCTCACCTGCCTTTACTCATTCTATGAACTGAAGTGCCATCCCATTCCTAACTCATAGAATTCAATATGATGTCGGTCCACCTTTTGCAGCTATTACAGCTTCAACTCTTCTGGGAAGACTGTCCACAAGGTTGAGGAGAGTGTTTATAGGAATTTTTGACCATTCTTCCAAAAGCGCATTGGTGAGGTCACACACTGATGTTGGTCGAGAAGGCCTGGCTCTCAGTCTCCGCTCTAATTCATCCCAAAGGTGTTCTATCGGGTTCAGGTCAGGACTCTGTGCAGGCCAGTCAAGTTCATCCACACCAGACTCTGTCATCCACGTCTTTATGGACCTTGCTTTGTGCACTGGTGCACAGTCATGTTGGAAGAGGAAGGGGCCCGCTCCAAACTGTTCCCACAAGGTTGGGAGCATGGAATTGTCCAAAATGTTTTGGTATCCTGAAGCATTCAATGTTCCTTTCACTGGAACTAAGGGGCCAAGCCCAGCTCCTGAAAAACAACCCCATACCATAATTCCTCCTCCACCAAATTTCACAGTTGGCACAATGCAATCTGAAATGTACCGTTCTCCTGGCAACCTCCAAACCCAGACTCGTCCATCAGATTGCCAGATGGAAAAGCGTGATTCATCACTCCAGAGAACGCGTCTCCACTGCTCTAGAGGCCAGTGGCGGCGTGCTTTACACCATTGCATCCGACGCCTTGCATTGCACTTGGTGATGTGTGGCTTGGCTGCAGCTGCTCGGCCATGGAAACCCATTCCATGAAGCTCTCTGCGTACTGTACTTGGGCTAATCTGAAGGTCACATGAAGTTTGTAGCTCTGTAGCAATTGACTGTGCAGAAAGTCGGCGACCTCTTTGCACTATGCGCTTCAGCATCCGCTGACCCCTCTCCGTCACTTTACGTGGCCTACCACTTCGTGGCTGAGTTGCTGTTGTTCCCAAACGCTTCCATTTTGTTATAATAGAGCTGACAGTTGACTGTGGAATATTTAGGAGCGAGGAAATTTCACGACTGGATTTGTTGCACAAGTGGCATCCTATGACAGTTCCACGCTGGAATTCACTGAGCTCCTGAGAGCGGCCCATTCTTTCACAAATGTCTTGTTTCACAGTCTGCATGCCTGAGTGCTTGAATTTATACACCTGGGGCCAGGCCAAGTGATTAGAACACCTGATTCTGATCATTTGAATGGGTGAGCGAATACTTTTGGTAATATAGTGTATGTCTTGGTGGCGTTGATGTGAAGGTGACTGCGTTCACACCAGTCGACAAAGGCCTCGACCACCTTCCTGTATTCCAGGTCGTTCCTGTCTGTTACCCGTCCAGCGATGTCTGTGTCATCGAGAACTTCTGAGTCTAGAGTCAAATCTGTTGAAGAATAGATTAAGTTTGTTTGCCCACCCTCTTTCTCCAGGTTCTGAGCCGTTCCCACTGACCCTGTTTGAGCCCTCTCCAGACCTCCCTGGTGTTTTTCTTCTGGAGTTGGCCTTCATTTATGTTCTTTTTGAGTTCGCTCTGAATCCTCTCAAGTTCCTCCTTGTCTCCAGATATGAAGACCCCCTTCTTCTCACTGAGTAGGGCTTTCAGCGCAGGGTTCTTTGAGAAACACAGCACACGCAGAGGTTGATATAGTCAGTGATGCAGTGGATCAGGCCGTCTATGTCATCTACGTGTCGTGCTCCAAACAGCACCTCCCAGTCAGTGGATTGAAAGAAGTCCCTCAGCTTCTCACTGGCCTCCTCTGTCCATGTCCTGACAGTCCTTGTAGTTGGGGGCTGTTGTTTAACTACAGGTTTGTAGACTGGTATGAGGTGGACCAGGTTGTGATCAGAGTGACCAATTTGGGCGGGGGGTCCAGACCTTAACTCCATTGAGAATCTTTGTGAAGTGCTGGAGAAGGCTTTGCACAATGGTCAGACTCTCCCATCATCAATACGAGATCTTGGTGAAAAATGAATGCAACACTGGACGGAAATAAGTCTGATGACATTGCAGAAGCTTATCAGACAATGCCACAGCGAATGAGTGCTGTAATTAAAGGCAGTCAGTTTGGCAGTTTGGAGTTTTACTGTGCCATGACTTAAAAATGAATTAGCTATGAACTTTGTAATCAATAACCCTGCTAAAGTTCTTTTGAAAAAATTTCTTTACCTTTGTCCATAAATGATACATGCCAAGTTTGGTGAGAATTGGATGAAAGAGCTAGGAGGAGTTAATTTTGCTTTGGGGTGCAATTTTTTCAAAATGGTGGAAAAAATAGCAGGGGAAATGGTTGTGGCCTAGTCCACTAGGACCAGGGCTATGTAAAGAGAAAAAAGAATTTTGTTTCTTTTGTTTTTTTTTAAACAAGAATGAATTCAAATGAAGACAGAATCATAATTCTTTGATTTTAATTATTCGAAGAGTTTTGTCTTGAGAATTTCAGTAAAATTAAAAGTAAAGTGTAACCTACATATTCTTAATTAAATGTTTTTGTATTAATATGCTGTGCAAAGCGGTTCGAATCCATGGGTCGGCTGGCCTTTCTGTGTGGAGTTTGCATGTTCTCCCTGTGTCTGCGTGAGTTCTCTCCAGGTACTCTGGCTTCCTCCCACCATCCAAAGACATGCTCATTAAGTAAACTGGTGATTCTAAATTGGCCGTAGGTGTGCGTGTGAGTGTGAATGGTTGTCCTGCGATGGACTGACGACCTGTCCAGGGTGTACCCCTGCCTCTTGCCCGATGACGGCTGGGATAGGCTCCAGCAGACCCCCATGACCCTTAATAGGACTAAACGAGTATAGAGAATGAATGAATTAATTAATTAATATACATGGCATTGTGCATCTTGGCCTCACGGGGGCAGTGTTGGTTCACCTTGGAGTTTGACAATCACTGCCACTTCCTTCTTCAAAAAGCACCATTTGGTGATTTCTAAGGCGATCTGCACCAAAGTCACATGACCCAGATCAAACAAGACAGAGCATAGTAGTATGTGAAGCTTTGAATACAACATGCAAAGTATGATATGCAAATATCACTGTAGAGCATTATAGTGTATGCAGCTTTGGATACAACATGCAAAGTATGACGTGTTAACCCTAACCACACCCAAAGAAGCATCCTATGGAAAAAGCATGACAGACATATTTATGCTGATGTCAATAAAAGTTAAAAGCAACGTCTGTTAAACCTGAATAACCTGTTAGAGGGTGCCAAGATTTTTCATGAAGCCTCATATTACTCGGGCAACCTCTCAACCTCTCTACGCATTCGCATTTCATTATAGCTGTACAAGAGGCTTCCTTCAGCATGACAGAGAGAGAGATTTGTTTTTCAATCCAGGCCATTATATATAAAGAACCAGTATTTGCTTTAGTTCACATTACAACTGACCACCAAGGTTTTTCACAAAAACTCAGAAACACAATGTAGATCTGACAAGGCTGGGTGTTTTTTCAGTATCTTTTGACCTTGGTGTTTATGGGAGTTTCTGAAGCATTTATTTTTATTTATTTATTTATTTTTTCGTGGCCAGAAACGTAACCATGCATGAATTCAAATGAAGACAGAGTCATAATTCTTCAGTTTTAATTATTTTATTTAATTTGTCCTGTGAATATCAGTAAAATGATTTATTCTTAAGTAAAGCACAACCAAACTACATACTCTTAATTAAATGTTTTTGTATTAATATGGATACAAAGCATGCAAAGTGTTTCAATAGGTATAGAAATATTAATGTACTACATGGCATTGTTCATCTTGTCCTCACGAAAGCAATGGAGTTTGACAATCACTTCAGCTTCCTTCTTCAAAAAGCACCATTTGGTGATTTCTAATCTGATCTGCACCACAGTCACATGACCCAGCTCAAACAAGATAGAGCATAGTAGTATGTGAAGCTATCAATACAACATGCAAAGAATGAAATGCAAATATCACAATAAAGCATTATAGAGTATGAAGCTTTGAATAAATACAAAATGCAAAGTATGATGTGCTAACCCTAACCACACCCAAAGTGCTATGAAAGAAATATAACAGGTGTATCTCTACTGATAGTTAAAAGCAAAGTCTGTTACATCTGATTAACTTGTCTGAAGGTGCCAAGCCTTTTCCTCAGATTGCTTGGGCTCCCCTCTCAATCTCACTACATATTTTCTAATAGCCTCCTGGTGCTGTAAGCCCGGACAACTTCCTTCTTCTCTACACCTGTGCCACTATGACCAGCAGCGTCATACCTATCACCCCAAAGGTGACGCCGGCTTTTTCTCCATTAGATATTTGACTCATTTGTGGGTTAAGTGACCGTACAATCTCATTGATTTCCCCTGGTTTGGCAAGTTTCCATGCCTTTGTCTTCCCCACTCTAACCCAGCTCATCTCTCCTTCAGCCATTACCATTACTGTGCTGGAGGCCTTAATGCTCAGTGGAGGTTTAGTGAACGGAGGCAGAGTGATTGGCTGCAGCTGCCCGCCTGTGAACAGTCCTGACTGGACGCAGTAAAGAATTTCACAGCCATCACTGACAGTAGCAAGGTGTTGACTGAACTTGGGAGGGCAGCTGCGTTGATACTTCGCCAATGGGTTGTTTGACTGACAGCTAAAGAGGCCTCCAAAAGGTACTGAATATCTGGTACCGATCTCAAAGTCGTTACTAACACAGATCATTTGACCGTCTGAGAGAAACTTTAGTGCAGTGAAGTCTCGGGGGCAGCTTTTGGCTTTTGTGAGGGGGTTCTGGACAGAGGGGCTGTATATGCCTCCAAATAGATACCCTGAGTTCTGAGGGGCTGTTCCATTTACTGAACACCAGTAGGTGTTGATGCGTGCAGAGCGAACATGGTAGTTGTCCTGACACCGTTTCTCATGGCAAGTGAGAATAAGCCAGCAGCTACGGCTTTCATAGCAGTCATATGTAGAGTAACTCTGCTGTCTCACTTCAGATCTCAGTAAAGTTGGAGAGTAAGGTGAACGGCAGGAGAAGTCACCGGTGTTTGGGTTTTTCTGGGCCAGGGCATCACAAATTGGACCTGCATCTGGGGTGAGTTGAATGCAGTCTTGGTAGACACCACCAAAACTAAGGTTTGTAGCAGGGCCCTCACAAGAGTTATCATCAACGTTAGCCTGGAAGTTGAAGTTCTTGGAGTTGACATCAACACAGCCGGGTCGGGTGTTGACCTTGTAGTAGCGCTCTATAGCTTGACTAACTGTAAGAGACACTTTTCTAACTGTAGGTTCTGGTAGATCAGGGATTGTGTTTGTGTTTATAATGAAGTGTAGGGGAAATCCTGAACGATCAATAGCGACCAGGTTGTTGAAGGTGCTTTCTTGCCACTTCTGCAGACCGATACCTGGATAAAAAGGTGTGCCTCCATGACTTTGAGTGAGGGAGTACTGGATGTTGGACTGATATGTTTGAAATGAGGAGCTATTTTGGCTGCTTTGACCGCTTATTTCAAACTTGACTTTGTCAAAGAAGTTTAAGCCAGCTGTTGCTTTGACAGAGGAACTATCTAACGCGCTCTGTGACATATATGAAGACCGAAGGTAGTCTTCCCCTACCAAAAGAGCCCCAGCATCAACACTGGTGATAATGTGAGTTCCATAGTCCAGCAACATCTTCTCTGACAGATACTCTGCGTTCCTTGTCTGGTTGTTTTCCAGTGCATCAGCTATTTCTTTGACTTGCTGAGCAAATCGTGTGTCCAAAGTGAAGTCTGGATACGCCTTAGCTGTGTAGATGAAGTTACGAACCTTTTGGAGGAAAGAATTATAACATTGTTAATTTTTTTATATTTTTTGTCCAATATTTGTCAAGACCTTTAATTTTCTGTTTCCTTTATTTTGTATATACATAGTCCGGAACATTTCCCTGCAGTACTTGTCCCTACTGTTCTTTCAGCATTGTTCTTCAGTCGTCGAATACTTTCCTTTTGTGTAATCCTTGCTCTTAAGACAAAGTTTCTTTTTACCTGGCGTTACAAACCTTCCTGGGCCCTTTCTACAGTAGGCTACATTTCATTCTGCCAGAGAACTCTAGTTACATTTGTAAAAGTTGTTTTTCCACCGCACTCCTATTTGCTGTTGGCTACTCCTTCTCTGTCGTTATTTAAGCTCTGATGTGCTGAGGAAATTCAGTGAAATTTACCTTGACTGAGCTTGAATGTAACAGGCCATTTATTTATATATTGTTCCACACTGTTTATTTAAGCAATATATGTCAGAGTAGCACTATTTTTATACATACAGTATATTATTTATGCATTTGATCTTTGTCATTTATTTCATACATCCAGACCATTGCAAAATAGATTTTTACCTGCACTCTGGTTGTACTTGAAGAATCTTTGACCTGATGAGTCTTCATCCTCATGTTTTCAACAGAAAATTTGGCATTCAGCACCATAAAGAAGGATGTGTCTGCATTTATGGATTTAGATGTAGAGCTTGTCTGATTGATCCATGAAGTGATAACCTCTGAGCTGGTCTCCACACCTGTTTCCTTGTGTGGGATGACAAACACTTCATCAGGGATGAGGTAGAGCCCATCTTCAGTGGTCTGGCACTGGAAGTAGCTGATGTTCATGACTCGACCCATGTCAATGTTCCGGAGGTTGTCCCAGCCTCCGCCTGGCAGCACCTCCAGGGCTGTGATGGAGAGGTTGGTGGAGGCACGACATTGTCGGAGCCAGTTGGTCGGACGATTTACAGGGACTGAAGAGCAGACATAAAAGAGGGAGAGGAGCAGGAAGATCAGTGATCTCTTCATGATGACTGTGTCAGAAATGAGGGCTGCTACATCGTCCTCTTATGCAGAATATCATACAACAAACAGGTTGTTTGGCAACCATTGGTGGAGGGTGTGGGTTTGCTTTCGTTTTTGTGCCCGCAGTTATATTTTTCTAAACGTACACTCTACCGTAGGTCACTGAGGAACTGACTGTTCCTTAGTGATCCCCATCTCCTTCCCCTTCCATCAGTGGAGGGTGGAGCCCTGGAATCTCTTTAGATAGCCAGTTCACCTGTGGGAGGCCTTTTTCCCCATGCCTGAGAACAAACGAGCTGGCTGGCCTCAATAACACATACAGTAGGAATTCCTTTATTTTGCATTGTTTAGTTTCACTAAATAAGTGGCATTGCTTAATTCACCAAGTGACTGCCCATGTCCCACAATCCACTGTAAAACTATCGCCACTGAAAAACAGGGTGGAAAAAAACAGTATCCCATGACTCAAAACGAAAGTAAAAGTTCAGCTCACACACCTTCATTCAGTAGGGTATGCCACATGGGCCACACACAAAAACACCTGTGTCATTTATTTGAAACGAAAAAAAAAAAAACATATAAAAGAGTAAAGGGTAAAAAATAAATATAAATAAATGCAAAGTTGAAAAGTACTCAGTCCACTCTGTCTTGAGTAGTTACCCCGGTACTGTGCTAAAGATTTTTCCAGGAAAGGTGATGGGAGGATTAAACATACCACATACAACAGTTAATCAGTTATTAATATGACCAATTCAAAATGTCTTTTCATTTCTTTCAGGAGACAGTATTTGGCAAGTATATTATCTGGTCTGGTTATCCCAGACATGAGCACTTGCCTATTCTTTAATCATATATGACCGGCTTCTGAATTCTCCTTGGTAATAGGCTGCTTAGATAATTAATTTATATGATTTAAAAAAAAAACAAATAAAGTCAGAATTGATGTTAATATGTTCTTCCGTTTTTTAAATTTTGTTAAATGGGTTAAACTAAACAGGCATAGAAGAGGAATAAGTATTGTGTTAACAGTTACTGTAGCGG
The DNA here is from genome assembly GCA_005024645.1 of Planiliza haematocheilus. Classification (NCBI taxonomy): domain Eukaryota; kingdom Metazoa; phylum Chordata; class Actinopteri; order Mugiliformes; family Mugilidae; genus Planiliza; species Planiliza haematocheilus. The sequence continues at coordinate 1,829,100 of SRSE01001388.1, read as the reverse complement.
CTGAACATTTCTGATTAACAGAACTTGTCAGTTGCACCTCTATTTGCGTAGCGAATGCAGCCAACAGGTGGCAGCAAAAACCACACAGTTGATGAACGCTGGCTCGAGGAGAACGACTTTTTCTTCCCTTCTGTTTCCTGTAAAACCAAACAAAAAAACAAAAAAAACAAACAAAATAAAATTGAACTCACACTAAGTAGACTGCACACCAGACTGTACAATGTGTTATCTGACGACTATATTCATCCGCTGGGCATCACTATCAGTTCCTGTATTGGCCACATAAAACCATGACATGTTTTTTCTGCTACAGATAAGAGGAAAACCAACGGCCACTTCGTTTTGTCACGCCCAGCAAGTCTCACTGTCACTGATAATTAGCTGCGTTTTCAAGCAGCTGTGACACCAGCTGTTTCTCTAAGAACACAGCGGGCCAACTCACATTCTGGATATCAATATTGTTTTGACACTTGCGCAACAAATCAAACATCTGCAATTTCCATTGCCAAGAAACACGTTTACACACATGGATCATATTTGGATCAAAAGTACAAGTTCCTGTGCATACGGTGCCAAAACAGTATAGTAGTGTTGAATGTCAAGTTTTAAATATAAGCATTGACCTCAACATGATTGTCTTCATCTCAGTTTAGCACTGTCTGCAGCTGTATTTCACATACGTTCACAAACCACACTCTCTTAATTAAAATCATTTTATTATTTCCAACAAATGTCCGTTACGGACCATGACAGAATGCGAGAAGGAAACATGTTACATACAGCAAGTCCACGATTTCCAAACTCAAAAAAAGCTAAAACAGCAAAAGCAAGTGGATCTTGAGATGAATGCAGCTTTTTTTTTTTTAGTCCACACAGTCAAAGGCCGGCAAAAACGCCTTTGTGCCACGTTTAGTGTTCATTGGGAGAGTATTCACTTCTTGGCAGCAGCCCGGGTCCTGGTAGACCTGGCAACCTTGCGTTTGGTCTTCTTGGGGCTCTTTGCCTTCTTGGGCTTTTTGGCTGCAGCTGGTTTCTTGGCTTTCTTAGGACTCTTTGCCTTCCTCTTTTTCGGTGACTTCTTGGCTGGAGTGGCTCCTCCTGCAGCTTTCTTGGTGGCCCTCTTAACCTTCTTCGCCCCTGCCTTCTTCTTTTTCACCACCTTCTTCTTTCGAGGTGTGGGGGGCTTTTTGTTGATCTTGAAGGACCCCGAGGCGCCAGTGCCTTTGGTCTGGACCAGAGATTTGTTGGCCACCAAGCGCCTGATAGCAGCGAGGAGCCTGGCTTTGTTCTTCACCACGTCGTATCCTCTAGCCTTCAGAACCTTCTTCAGGGCCGCCAGGGACACGCCACCACGCTCCGTGGACGCAGAAACTGCCTTGAGGATCAGGTCTGACACAGATGGACCTGTTTTCTTCTTCGGAGACTTGGCTCTCTTTTTGGGAGATTTGGCTGGAGTTGCCAAAGGCAAAGCAATTGCAGGAGAAGACATTGTGATAGCTCTACTGCAACCAGGATGAAGTCAGCGAGGGTCACAGACAGATGAGGACAGAGTGGTATCTCTGCTTGGCCCCTTGACAGACTTGGCTTTATCAAGCCCCAATGAGAACCGTGTAGAGTCAGTCCCCGCCTGAACAGCGCGCCTCTTCTCTCCCTCTCCAACTTGATAAAGTTTGTGTTTTCTTCCTCTGGATTATTCTCTAAAATCCCTGCATAAAATGTCGAATCTTCACATAAAACACTCCTCATAAAAATCTCCATAATATTATCTGGCTACAGATGTATTTTTTATATAGAAATCCATCAAATATATTGTAGTTTCATGTGTAATTACAAGCTGGCGGTGGCAGAATGTCATTTGAGATGTGTCTTTTGATCATTTTAACTCGTTACAGCTCCCAAACTATCAATGGCACAGTTTTCTAATTAAAAACACCTAAAGACAGTAATGTGTCTGATATAGTGGCCACAAAACTTCACTTTTTTTACACAATTTTGTGCTCAATAAATTCATTTAAAGATCACCAAAGAAACACATCTCCCTTCTATCTATGTTGAGGCAGCCAAAGAGTGGCTTTAACATACTTGGAAATTCCATCAGAAGCTAAGAGGGTTGTAATAGAAGGGAAAAGGATAAAAAAGAAAGACAGAAATTTAATGTAATCATGTTTTACATAGTTAAAATAAATGCTGCTATATGTCGCCACTGTGTGGAGGCAAATGGATCTAAGCCAGAATAAGAGTTATCAGTTTTGAACAAGGGGTGGCCAGAAACGAATTTCAGCTTAATTTCCCGGGTTTTTTGGAGGGATTTATGTCATGTTATTTTTTTATTTCTTTTAGACTCACTTGAGGATGCATTCATTTTAGTATAAATTTATAAACTAGATTATTTGATATTTAAACATATTTAAAAGCTGTTTTTTTATGGCTTCTTTATTCGATTTAAGAAAGACATGTTGATCTTTATCCTTTAAATATAAACAAATTAACAGTATCAAATGTAAAGGATTCAAAGTAGTAATGACACAGTGCTAAAATACTAATGTGTAGAACAGTTCATAAAGTACGAACTTCAGTATGTGCACCCTGAATAAAATGCAGGGTTTTGTTGTTGTGTTTTTTTAACATATTTTCCATTTCTTTTAATAGTTTTTCTAATTTGCATTCTGACTTTTTCTTGAAGCTTACACAAACAGTGGAACCCATTTGTAACATTTCATTTGTTCTGACTGTCCTTAACTTTCACCAACTGTGGAAAAAAATTCCCAAGAAATATTGAACTTAAAACGTGATCAACACCTGAGTTACTGTATGATACATTTTTTATTAAATGCAGATTATCACAAAGACTGCAGCGTCAGTTAACTTTATCTGTTGCACTCGAATAAAAAAGTCTGTGACTCTTGTTTGTTCATTATCCCGCTATTTTTTCCCCCCTTTTTCTAATAACAGATAACGTGTACTTGTTTGTGTGTGCGTGCGTGTATGTGTGAGGGAGAAGATTGGCATAGTCTGGCCTTCTGTAGTGCACTGATAGCGCCTCCTGAATGTACATGCAGATATACAGCGCTAACACACATTATTAAAACAGAGTGAGTTTTGTTTCTGTCAGCGTCAGGGCAGACGTACAGGGCCACCGAAGGAAACACGGGGCCACTTAAAAAAAATTTCTGCCTCCACATTTCTGCGTAAAATGGCTCTGAACATCCACTAATTTTCACACAAGCTGTGAACGTTGATGAAGAGAATCCAGTTAAACAAATGAAACAGGAATATTATACTTGTGTATTTGTTTATTCAGAAGAATTAGCAATATTATCTGTGAGGTGCAATAATTAAAGAGGAATTACTGTTTTTTATAACCTGGACCTTATTTCTGGCATAAAATACGGTCGTTTACTCACCCATATAAATTTTGTGTTATTTGTATTCCTTCAGGAGATAATTAGGTTAGCATATAGCCTATCCATGTGGGAGTGACTGAGGCACCGAAACGCAGCCTCTAAATAACACATTATCTGCCACAAAACTCGTTCATTTCACCAATATTTTGTTATCGTATGTTAGTGCTATTCCCCGCTGAGTCTGGAGTTACCTGTTATCATCATCTGGGTTCTGTAGATTGACCTACAAGAAGACATCGTCCGAGGTCTGTAGGTCAATCCACCTTCTGACCTGGATGATGTCATCTCTGAGCACCACGCACCTGCGACAGTCGGGTTGTTTACAAACCACTTTCTCTTTCCTTTCTCGGAATGATCACTGTTTACTTATAATAATACATTTTATTTAGAGGCGCCTTTCTTGGCACTCAAGGATAGATTCATAAAACAGCATAAGAATAATACATATATAAAAAACAACAACAACAACAACAAGAGAGAGAGAGAGAAAAAAAAGAAAAAGGCAGAGCAATTGTCATCAGGTGGAATAGGCAGTTTTAAACAGATATGTTTTGAGTTGTGATTTAAAGTGGGGAAATGAATCAATATTTCTGAGTTGGGGTGGTAGTGAATTCCAGAGACGGGGAGCAGAGCGGCTGAATGCTCTGCTCCCCATGGTGGTAAGACGGGCAGTAGGGACAGACAGATGTATGGAGGAGGAGGATCGTAGAGTGCGGGAGGGAGTAGGAACTTGGAGGAGATCAGACAAATATGGGGGGGTGAGGTTGTGAATGGCCTTGAAGGTAAACAGGAGGACTTTGAATTGGATGCGAAATTGAACCGGGAGCCAATGAAGCTCTTGAAGGACAGGAGTGATGTGGTGAATGGAGGGGGTTCGAGTTATGATACGGGCAGATGAATTCTGGAAGGATTTGTGTGGAAGGCCAAAGAGGAGAGAGTTACAATAATCCAGACGGGAAGTGACAAGACTGTGAACAAGAATGGCGGCAGTGTGGGGGGTAAGGGAGGGGCGGAGGCGGTTAATATTACGTAAGTGGAAGTAAGCAGACCGAGTAATGTTATTGATGTGGGATTGAAAGGATAGTGTACTGTCAAGGATGACACCCAGACTCTTAACCTGGGGGGAGGGTGAAGCGGAGGAGTTGTCAATGTTAAGAGAAAACCTGTCGATTTTGGATAGAGTGGATTTGGTGCCAATTAGGAGGACCTCAGTTTTGTTACTGTTTAGTTTAAGGACGTTTTGGGTGAACCAGGTGTTTATTTCGGAGATGCAATCAGTAAGGGAGGTGGGTGGGAGAGCGGACGAAGGTTTGCTGGAAAGGTAGAGCTGGGTGTCATCTGCATAACAGTGAAAATGGATATTAAATTTGCGGAAGATATTGCCGAGGGGGAGAAGGTAGATGATGAAGAGTAGGGGCCCCAGGACAGAGCCCTGGGGCACTCCTGAAGTGACGGAGGAGGGGATAGATTTAAGGGACTTAAGTTGAATGAACTGAGTGCGGCCAGAAAGGTAAGATGTGAACCAGTCTAAAGGAGTGTGGGTGACGCCAATGGAAGACAGCCTGTTGAGGAGGGTGGTATGACAGATGGTATCAAAGGCTGCACTCAGGTCGAGGAGGATGAGGATGGTGAGGAGTCCAGAATCAGCTGCCATAAGGAGGTCATTTGTTTGTCTTTGTGCTTTCAAGTTAACATCCACCAAATCTAGGTAATGACTTGAGCATAAGCATCTCTACAGCCATGGCCCAGTTTTTCCTGACAGGCTCCATGGTGCACTACTTTATAAATATAACCTAACGTAATGTGCTACAACTCATACCTCACAGTTTTTAAGAGGGAGGGAAAAACACACTAACCAGATACGATAACCAGAATCTGAAGTTCAGCTGAAGTCAAAGGGAACTCTGACCAGTCAGACTGTGGTTATACCCTGACTCACCCTGTATCTGAGCAGATACAGTGCATCTTCTGACCTGGTTGACGTCATCTCATCTCACCACGCACCTGTGACCGTCGGCTTGTTTATCTGTTTTTATTTGCTACTGCTGGTTTTTACATGGCTGAATATTTTTCCAATTCTGAAGTTGTGGACAAACCATAGCAGTAGCAAATAGATAAGGAGTTATTTGGAGGCTGCGTTTCGGTGCCCCAGTCACTCCCACTACCACACTGTGGGAGTGAAACCTTCATATGACCGTGTACATGATTGTTTACTCACCCATATACGCATGTAAATATCTCCCGAACAGGTACAAATTATACAACAGTTGTATGGGTGATTGTATTTTATGCCAGAAATAAGATCCAGGTTGTAAAAAAAACAGTAGTTGACCTTTAAGGGCCCTTTTAGACTTAGAGTCCATCTGTTCAGAAGCGTTTCCAGTCTTTGGGACGAGACTCAGGTGTCTTTTGTTTAGAAATTCAGGTATATGTCACAGTCTGGTCTTCACAACACACGTTTGTGGAAGCGTATGATGGCACGGATGAATGGGGCTCTCTGAGGAGCTCAGAAAAAGAGCTGTCGTGGCTGGAAAAGTTTAAGTAACCTTCTCTAAAGATTTTGCAATCCACAAGTTTACAGTCAGACCGATACATTCATCTTTGTTCGTATGTACAACATGCCCTGTGGCGGAAACACAGAAGATGGTTTCAGCTGACATGGCTAAAGACAAAAAAAAAAAGTTGCTTAAGTCCTCCAGTGAGGTGGACTGAAATATTTCACACATACACACTCACACATGCTTTAGGAGTTGTTGACCAGCAACACCACACTGGGGGACTTGACTTTTTTTTTTTTTTTGGGTTCCACGAAAAGTAGGAGGCTTTAGCCATGTCAGCTGAAACCATCTTCTGTGTTTCCGCCAAACCTCCACAGCAGATAAGTGGATTAAATCACCAGCATTCAGCCTATCTGCAGGTACCATGTGATATGACTGTGGAATTCGCTTCAGCAGATAAAAGGCCTCCAACCCTCCCGTTGAGGTAGTGTTAACAGAACCTTGTTTTTATGGCAGCAAAGTTCACTGGTATCACTTTGAGCTGCTGAAGGGAAACCAGAATCATGACAGTCACTAGTTTGAGGAACATAAAATTAGGAGTACATTTTTATTCAGTGAGTACACGTTAACACATAACACATAACACATAGTGACCTCACTAATTCTGTGAATCGGTTCTGTTGTGTCACGAGTAGACGGAAATGTAAAGACGTCAGAGAGAGGGAGTGAAGATGTTGAACTGCTTTGAAAAGAAACGACCAAAAAAGAAAATAAGGGCACATTTTCAGGGCAAAGTGGAGAAATGTAGGCCATTTCATTTTCAATAAACGTTGACTAGTTATTATAAAGCGTTTTTTAAACAGTTTAATAGTAAAAAGAAACAAACAGAATCATATTACTGCAGTTTAACTTGTCATATTTGATGCCTCAGGACTTTTTCCTCCTTCGTGTGAGCTGCGCATGGTGCGATGGAGCCTCCCAGCAGGGGGGTTGGAGTTAGAAGAGAGGAGGGGGTGGGCTCCAGGACCTGTTCCGTACTGCTCTCCTCCCCTAAGCATGTGACCATGTGATCAGAGTCACTGTAGGCAGACAGACCAGTGTGAGGAAACTTGTGACCAAAGCGGCAGGGGGAGAAGAAGCTCGGCTCGTTGCGCTATAAAAACTGTACCACTGCGTCTCCACAGTCTCCCCGTCCATCTCCACAGCCAGGCAACATGGATTGCGGAATCGTCACGTCCAAGACAATCCTCCTCTTCCTCAGCTTGATATTCTGGGTAAGTGGCGGTGTTATTTCTCCACCTGCAGAGATTAGAGCTGAAGGCGCCGTAGGATGGAGGAAGGGGGTGAATGAAAGCACCACTTCCTCCTTCTTTTCTCGTAATGATCGCGGTGTACTTCGTTTGTCTTTGCGCTTTGAGGCTGGCATCCAACAAATCTGGGTAATGACTTGATAAGCATCTCTACAGCCATGGCCCAGTTTTTCCTGGCAGGCTCCATGGTGCACTACTTTATTAAACCTAATGTATCCTAATACACTACAAGTCATATCTGCGCAGGTTTTAAGGGGGGAGGGAAAAACGCAGGCGAGTTATGAGAAAGGTGTGAGTTCATTTCCGATAACAAGAATCTGATGTTCAGCTGAAGTCAGGGGGAACTCTGACCAATCAGACTATGCTGCAACACAGCCAACCACCCGGGTTGAACCCTGACTCACCCTGTATCTGAGCAGAGGTCAGATGTGGCGTTGTGTCAGGGCAAAGTTTGGATTTATGCATAGTTGGTTTATGGAATAATCAAACTTGTCTCTGCCCATGTGGCCTCCTCCGTGTCCTTAAGAGACAAAAAAAGAAAAGACAAGAAAAAAAGAAAAAAAAAGTTTTGAAGGGAGCTAGTAAACTGCCCTGCCTGTCTGTGACTGATGTAATTAGATTACTGTGAGATGGAACAGGCTTGTGTTTGTGTCGGCTATATTTTCAATGGAGAGCACGGTTTATTGCTGTAATTTTAATAACCGCATCAGTTTTTTTTTTTACTTCCTTATTTGTCTTCTTCTCAATTTAATGCTTCATTTACTTTCTCTTTATTAAATCATTCAGCACGAAAGAGTTGTTTTTATATGTTTAGACTTTGTTTTGTGTTCCTGTGTTTTCTCGTTTCCCTGAAGCTTGGCCTGACGGGCAACACACAGCAATGCACAGGAAGTTTCTAGCTTCAAAAATCCGTCACTTTCACTTCATGTTTAGACCCCAAATATCGCCCTGCAGTCGACTTGTTTTTCCAACAGCGTCACCTCGGTTGTGCAGTCCATCCAGTCTGCTGACGACTTCTGAAGAATGTTGTTTAGCCAGAAGATTTATGACTGAACCAGCGTAGCATTACGGTAGCATAGTGAGCAACCACCTTTGACACTGTCACTGATTTATCAGACCAAGGGTCTGCGTGCGTAAGATTACCACATTGTCCCTACATTTCATGACCACCTTTATTTGGTAGTGTGCGGCATCATTATTACATTTTATATCATTTTAAAATTAAAGGATTTCAGGCAGTTGTATTTGTTGTGTGGTGCTCAGCTAATCCCTCAAAAAGTTATTTTCAGTTGATGTAGGTGAAGGAGTGAATATATTCTACCTTTTAACATTATAAATTGGATCAGTGTACTGGAAATCAGAAGTGAAAAGCTTAATGTTCCCTGAATGTCTGAAAGCACATGAGTGGAAATGTCATGGCTGCTTTATTTCCTAGTTTGGAAATAGATGTACAGTCCTTCAGGGGTCCACTGAAATCATTCCCACAGGTCGAGGAGGAACGATCGTCGCCTCAGAGGTTTCTCACATTCCAGAGGGCAGGGAGGTGCCACCGTGCGTTGATGCTATACCTTGTGTAAGCCTCTTTGTGCTGCCTCGAAAAGCACAAGATCAGAGTTTCTGGAAAGATTAGGGGTGAGCTGTGGAGGGGAGGGGAGGGGTGTAGAGTAGCAAACCCCATAGGGATCCCGTGACTGGGGAGTGATTAAGAGAAGTGAGTCATGGGGCTTGAGTGCAGCGTGAATGATTGTTCTTATGTGAGCATGCGTGTTTGGTGCGGGTGGTAAAGCATAAGTGAACAAAGAACATTAATTATAGGGGAAGTAAAACTGAAAATGTCCAGAGACGCACAAGCAGGGGGTGGTTTCTGATATTTGCCTCTTTTCTGTCAGAAATTTTCCATCTGATACGTAAAGAGAAATTCACCACATTTCCACTGTTTGGATTCAGAAGCGTTATATATAAATCACATGATCATCCACAACAGCCACAACATTACAACCACGGATGGCTGAAGTAAATAACACTGGCCATCTTTTGAATACAATGTTCTGCTGGGAAAACATTTGGACCTGACATTCGATTACTTACCGATTACTTGATTACTTGGACATGTACCACGTACCTATACCAGACCAGGCACCCCCACCCCGTAGCAATGACACAGGATTTGGCCTGAGATAGGCACACACACAAAAACACTTTAGGAACAACTCAAAAAACACGAACAACATCACAAAGTGTTGACCTGGCCTCCAAATTCACTAGATACCAAACTGATCAACTGTCTGTTGGATGAGGCCCCTCCCCTCAACCCATAGGACCCAAAACAACTGTTTTAGAGGCACAAGGGAGACCTGGACTGTGTTAAGAACGTGGTCATAATGTAATGCCTGATTGGTGTATCATTTAATTTCACTTTTAGTTTTTTCCTTCCACACTATTTGGATTCTCTGATAACATACTGGAGTTTGAATCCTGATAGAATGCGTGTCAAAGTGCAAAGGGAAGTCACGTGTGCTGATAGCGAGATAAATACTTCAGAGGCATTGTTTTCTTAACCCTATAGATTTCTTGGAGGGGTTTGGAGCACATGGTAAAATAGGCACGGAGTACGGCGTGAACAAACCTGTTATTATCCAAAGAAATTAGGAAATTATTTTGTAACTGTAATCTTAGCCATTCTTCTGTATGCACACAAACTTGGCCCGTGTACGTGGAGTCTCATGACTGATGATCTCACTCTGGAAGCATGACTCGTAGAAAGGTCGTGATGATGGTGTGACTCGAAGCCTAATCTTTTGGTCTGTGTTAATGGTGTGAGATCATAATAATAATAATTGGGGTTAGTAATAATAATAATTCATGGCATTAATAGCTAAAGGCCTCTGTATCTAACTACCTTTTTTGTTTGTTTTGCCTTTGCAATAGTGTTATTGAAGAACTCTAATAATGTAGTCCATTCATATGCGTTTGTGCCAAAAACCAGATTTAACATCCGCATTTGTTAATGGAGAAACACAGCTGTTCAGTGTACACAATAGGAGCATAACAGAGAGAGGTAAACACGGATCATGTGACAAGTTTTGTCAACTGTATCAACGTCCGTGTCCCTGCAATAACTTGCTTTGTTAAGCTCCGTGGACTTTTAAAAGCTGAAGCTTTTGACCTAAATTAACTTGATGGGTATTTGTCCCGCATTAGATGAAACTAGAGAAATCTGTCACAAGACAGATAGAAATATGCTAAAGGGTAGCCATCCGGGGGCCTCCTTTCTCCTATAACTATTACTTGGTTTGTTTGTCCTGACACCTATGCGTGCTTGTTTTCAAACGTATACATTTCACCTTAAGTGGAATCCTCCTTCATTGTTGAATCCGCCGATCCGTGTGCAGGCATGTCACGTTTTTAATTCCCGCCACCGGCTCACTTCTCAGCTGCGAATAAACACTCACTCTCGATATTCTTTCTCTTCTCCCCGCAGGCTGCAGGAGCGGCGTTGGCCTACGTCGGCGCCTACATGATCCAGAGCTACAACAGCTTTGGCAGTTTCATCCAGGACAAGCACGCGCTGATCCCGGCGGCCATCATCATCGGCATCAGCGTCGTGATGTTCGTCTTCGGCGTGGTGGGATGCTGCGCCACGCTCCGCGAGTCCAAATTCGGCCTCAGCTTTGTAAGTGTGTGCGTGTTTGTGTGTGAGAGAGAGCGAGAGAAAGAGAGAGTTTCTAGACATTTGCACAACTGGAGAGTCTGAAGGTGAAAATGAGACTGCGAATATTGTTTCCGTTGCTTTAGTATCACGTTGAATGTTTCGTTTATGTTTTCCAGCCGTTTATCCTTTCACTGCCTTCTGGTCCCTCTTTTAATCGCTGTTTTTCACTTCTCATTCAGTTTTTCCTGATCATCATGGTGATCTTTGCTGCGGAAGTGGCTGCTTTGGTATTTAGCTTCATCTACCGAGGAAAGGTGAGCCGCAGACAGATTTTTAAACAATATACTCTTATTATCTGTTTTAAATAATCTGTTGGAGGCTTGTATTGTATCTCTGAGTTCACTATCTAAGTGCCCAACGTTCTTGCGTCTGTCCAGATAAATGGCGGCCTGGGCCAGTCCATGAATGATGTCTTCTCGAAGTACGGCAATGAGGTCGAGACCTCGGCTGTGGACTTGCTGCAGAAGGAGGTCGGTGTTATATTCAGCTGCGCATTAATAGATCCAGTTTCTCTGTGTTACTTTCAGATGTCAACTTCTGCTTTTCTCACGTTCCTTCTCACCTGCTTGGTTTCATTTCCTCCTCTTTCAGTTTAGTTTTTAGTTTTCGTCAGCACAAAAAAAAACACAAACAACTCTCCACGTACTGTACATGCCCCAAAAATTCCCCAAATTTACTTGTCAAATATCATGTAGGAAATTTTCCGTGAGGTAAAAGATGAAGCTTTGAAGATTGAGAGTGCGTAGGCCAAAACATAAGCAGGACAAAAATCCCTCAGTATTGTAGGTCACTCATTTATACAGGCATATATATCTCTTATCAAAGAGTCCAACGTTACCACTCCTTTGTCCTACTTTCTTATCACCTGTCCATTGTTATGTTTGTGCAGTTGAAGTGCTGCGGTGTCAGCAACTACACCAGCTGGTTTAACACGACCTGGTTCGCCACCCACAACACCTCTGTGCCTGCGTCCTGCTGTAAAAACACCACTGGGTGTACTGGCAGACTGGACCAACCAGGCCTACTTAACTTAGAGGTAAGTCACACAGAAGGTGCTTGGCTGTCTCACTGTGAGTGTGTTTCTGTCTTTGGATTGTAATTTTACAATATATCAAATAAAAACCAGCGGTATAAAAGTCAGGCCTCAGATATTAGCCAATTTGCTATGGCTATATAATCCAAGCCAGTTAAACACTGGGCCCTATTTTACTGTGTACTTTGACTGTGGATGTTGTAAGATAAGATAAGGGATAAGATAGGACTTTACAATATACAAAGCAAAATAGAAGAGAAGTTATATAACAGTAAATATGTTGAGGTACAAACAGTATTTACATATATTTAGATGTTTATGTAGCTAACCAATAAGTTGAAAGCTGAATTCACATAATGACGTTCATGAATATCATGAATAAAGACAAACAAACAAAGTATTGCACCAAAAAGACATGAGGTAATAATGTGTAGTAATACGAGATCAGGTGGTACAGACAGATGTAGTATGTACCTTATACGTCCCAGAAGCTCAGCAGCAGCGCTAAGAAATGCTGATGTTAAAGAGTCTGACTGCTGAGGGGACAAAAGACCTCTGGAAGCGTTCCTTCGTGAACGGTGGGCGCAGCAGTCTTTGCCTGAAGGAGCTTCCTAAAGTCCCAACGGTCTCATACAGGGGATAAGAGGGGTTGTTCCCAATGTTGGACAGTTTAGCCCACGTCCTCCACTTATCAACCTGCAGACCATAGCTTAAAAGGCTGCATATGCAACCACTGCGTGTGCTTTACACTCATTCAACTGCAGGCACGCCTGCAAATGCTTCACAATAAAAGCACGGTTAAAGGTTTCAGTGTCTTGAAACACTGCTGGGTTTTTAATAAGATAGCAGCGTAAAGCGGTTACTTTACAGGTCCTAAAATGTATTAACATATGAAAAATGAATATTATACTTATTAGACAGACAATAATAGAAATAAGCATCTGCTTATAATATATGCCTGTTTTAAATAATGGCCTGTTACCTGCCGCAGAGGCCTGTAAGAGCTATGTTAGATTTTTCTTCTTCTGTGCATTTACGTTCCTATTTCATGCTATAATGTATTATATGTGTGCTCATTGTGCGTGTATTTTAGGGTTGTGAGGGCAAGCTGCAGAAAATCATAAATGAAGCGCTGAGTTACGCCATGCTGGTCGTTTTCGGTTTCGCCATCGTCAAGGTAAGTGGGTCACGCGCGTCTCACATTGAATGAGCATCACTGTTAACACATGTGCAGCGAGACACACACTAGTTAGTCAGTGCAACAGATGGCGTGGACGTTTGAAGTAATGCTGTTCTACACATTATACTTCCCCGTGTGCAATATGTCAGCTTGTCAGTGGTGGAAAACGGCTGAATGGATTAACTCAATCTCTGCAAACGGGGAAAATCTGTTCGTGTAAATGTACAATGCCATCTTTGTTGAAAGTTACTACTGGAAACAGAAAGGGGTCAGTGTGGCATCCTGTCAGCAATTTTCAGCATTTATACTCTACACTTATTTAATTATGTGATTCAAAGTGATTTTTCTAAGAAAGCCCAACTTGGAGATAGCATCATGAGGAAAAAATATCTCAGTCGAATGACCTCCTGATTGCCTTCTAAACTGTTTTTTTGTAACTTATTTGACCGTACCCCAGCACAACATTCAGAGTAACCCTTAACATTTCATCCCAGAGCTGATCTGTTCATGTGCTGCCTCTGAAAACCTATCTCTTATTTCCTGATTTCTCTCATTGCAGTTCTTTGGGATGCTGAGCGTTTGTGTGATCACCTGTAGAAGTGGCAGCCGGAGGAGTGGCTACCAGCCTCTGTACGCCTGAAACACTCCTTCCTGCAACTACCTACTGTACCACATCCTCACTTTACCACTCTAGGTTTGCTGACCGCTTACTGTGCGCTGTAAAGAAGCATTCGTTTACTGTGCGAATTTAAATAACGTCATTGTCTTAGTCTTAAGGGGATCGTGCCGGAGCTGATGAAATCAACATCAGCGTACTACTGACTTGTTAAATAATTGTTTTTTACCGGTTACAAATAGTTAAAATCTCTGCTGAACAGCCTTGGAAAGCTTTTTTTTCCCCTTCTGATGCAGCAGCTTGTTTTCTAATGTAAACCTAGAGCTGCTGCCGTGACATCAAAAGAGAGAAAAGAATAACCATTTTCTTCTCCTTGTATTTCTCTCTAAGCCTTCTTCCTCTGCTGCGTCATGTAGATATTCTTTTAAAGGACATTATACTTTGGGGAATACACGGTACTTTAATGAATGACTTCAACCTATATTTTAAACATGTTGTGATTGACGTAAAAAGGGCAGATGTTTAATGCCTTATTTAGGATCGCAATATTTATAGCCCACTGAACGATTGAATACATATAAATGTGATTTTATGGTCAGTTAACTGTTGAACTGAGCTGTAGCTCTGCATCTATTGTCACGTTTGTTGTGTTTATTATATTTCTAAATTAAAAACGTGAACATTCACAGTAATTCTGAGTTTTGCTGTAGTCGTATATCAACCGTCTCCTGTGTTTTGACATGAGGGTAGGGGGGGTCTGACATTTGTGTCCAATGTTGTCGCCACTTTTGTTCATGTCTTTTAAAAAACACACAAGCCACTCCTGCAGACTGTACATTCAAATCCCATTTAACACGACCCCACGGTGGTTATCTCTCACCTCCTGACTGTGCTGATAAAGAGGCCACAAGTGTGGCACATACAGAAGATAGGACTATTCATCTTACATAAGCCGTGTCACTTTTTAGAAAGATAAAGATAGAAACCCATGTCTAGGGGAGACATAGTCATCAATCCACATATACGGCACCCACTGATGAGGTTCCAGATAAATCTGATTTTAGCCATTAGTTTAAGTTAAAGGGGAACTACTGTTTTTTTACAACCTGGACCTTATTTCTGGTATACAATACGGTCATTTACCCATAAAACTTTTGTGTAATTTGTATTCCTTAGAGATGATTAGATCAGTGTATATCCATATAGTGGGAGTGAATGGGGCACTGAAACGCAGCCTCTAAATAATGCATTATCTGCCGCGAAACTCATTCATGTCACCAATATTTTGTTATCTATAGTCTAGATTGACCTACATACACTGGATGATATCGTGTCTGGGCGCCACGTGTAATTACAGGTTGCAAATTACAGGTAAGCAAACCGACCGTCGCAGGTGCACGCGATGCTCGGACATGACATCATTCAGGTTGGAAGACCAGGTCTGGAGATTGACCTACAGACCCCGCATGATGATAACCGCTAACTCCGGACTCAACGGGGAATAGCACTAGCGTACGATAACAAAATATTGGTGAAATTAATAAGTTTTGCTTTTTTGTAAATGTATAATTAATTCAAACTAGCTCTGTGTGCCTCATTTGCCTCCTCTATTGCCAGTCCCTGCAATAAATGCTCTATTTGCATCTGCAGCACCATCACCCATGTTGTTTGTTCAGTTGCAGTAACCCCGTATGTCCTGTAGGTGGTGCTAAAAACCTGCTCTGTTTAAAGTCTAAAGCATTAGCAGCGATAGATGTTGTAGAAGATCATATTTTAAGATCCCATTTTGTATTACTTGCCTTGTTTCATATAAATAAATTAAGCACAAACTACAATACTCCAAAACAATAGAAAGCATATCATTTCCACTAGAGCTTGAAGAGACTGAAATATTTTTTCTACAATCAAATATCTTAACATTCACTTGGAATCTCTATTAATAGCTTTCCCTGTGATTGAGATTGTTCTGTCTGTGCGGCTGTGTGAAAGCCGCCTGCTGATGATCGTTAAATGACCCCCGTCTCAGTCTGCGTCCCTCTCATATCTCTTGACTGCATATCTTATTCAGTGCACATCCTCGCCGGCTGCCCCGGGCTGTGTTGACATTTAGACGGGGCGTTCTTTTTCAGAGAGAACTGTTGGCGCGCACACTGTCAGATAACCTTGTCAACTCCTGAGACCTGCTTTCCCTCCCTTGTTCCTCAAACCGCCTTTTTCTCCCGTCTGTCTCTGTCACTCCCATGTCAGTCTATTCCCACGTCTTCGTGTCAACTCCTTGGCCTCACCTTTTCCCTCCCCGTCGCATGTCTTTCTTTATCTGTTCTCTGCTTCTTACGCTGGAGGTGTATTTGCATCTCTGCCTCCTATCTGGGCCACCCATATGTTTTTCTGTTCTGTGTTCTTGTTTTTCTCAACTTCTCTCGCTCTGTAGTTTCAGGTGTTAACCCTTGATAACAGGTGGCGCAGCAAAGAAGAAAGTCATGCTGCATAATCCGAATAATAAAGTAGACAAGAACAGAAAGTAAATAGAAGCTAACAACAGGCTTCTTTCTACGGACCAGACTGTAAGGTTGAATGCTCATTTTGAGGTTTTGAGTCTCAATCTCAGATCTGATCTCACTCTGTTTGCTGCATTAGGGTGCACTCCATGTGTACAAATAGTGGCTTACCCCTTTAAACGATCTTATACAGCAGTTGTTCCCCCCCTTTTTTGTGTGCCTGTTAACTTGGAGCCCTCCCTTACTGTTATCTAAGAACAGCTGAGCCGTCCATGAGCCCACACACAGGCACAGAAGCATAGCGAGAATCTTTGTAATGCACGTGGTTTGATTCAGAGTTTTGATCTAAAAATATGACTGGCTGCCCTCTGCACAGTTCATGCACTCTGACCACATTATGTCTGATCTTTCAATAAAACCACAGCCAAAGTAAGTCTCTTTTCATACACGTGTGTTAGTCACACTTTTACATTTATTCTTTTTTCAGATAGCCCCTAGTGGAACTGATCGAAAGCCCCGCCACAGAGGTTGAGAGGTCACAAAGGTGTGGCCTACTAAGTAGCCCGCTGTCTTTTAGTGGGCTGTCTACACCGATCAGCCATAACATTATCCTTTGGTGTCTGGGAACAGAGTGTCGTTACTGGGGGCCTTTGGGTCCTATGGGTTGAGGGGAGGGGCCTCTGTGGATCAGGTTTGTTCTAGTGCATCCCACAGACACTTGATCAGTTTGGGATCTAGTGAATTTGGAGGCCATGTAAACACCTTGTGCTGTTTTCCATGATTTTTTTGAGTTGTTCCTAAACCATTTTTGTGTGTGTCTCTGTGTCAGGCTGCATCCTGCTGGGGATGGCTGCTGCCATCAAAGAGTGTCATTGCTATGGGGTAACATCCACACAAATGCCAGGTCCAAAAGTTTCCCAGCAGAACACTGAATTGACACGAGATATTCCGTGTTATTTCCATCTCCTGTCAGTGGTTTTGGAGGCTCACACCTCAGTTTGGGAAGCATGTTGAATACAGGAAAACAACAAGCTAGTATAGCATGAGGCTTGAGTAAGGTTTTATTTCCTATTTTAGTACAAGCATCATGTTCAGCCTTCACTTTCTGTCACCTTCAAGATAAAAAGGCAGACTCGGAAAGTGTTGAATTCACTGGGGTAAGAGGTGTTTGTGGGTATCATTTGGCATTGTACCATCTTCCGGTCCCTCATGAGTCATCTTTGCACACCTACAGATGTGTCCCGTCTTTCTCTTTCCTTCTCCTCTCAGCGCCACCAACTCTGCGAGGAAAAAACAAAACAAAAAAAAAAACATAAAAATGAGGTGGCTGAGCCAGATGCCATTGGGAAATTTCGGCCTACCCTCTAATTTATTTATTTCCTATCCTACTTAGACAGGCGTCTTTTGAAGGGTGGTAATCTGAGAAGGACGAACATGCAGTGCCGCTGCTCACTTTGTCCTGAAGGTACAGAGAAAACTGCAGGAAGGCAGTTTCTGTGTCTCATCCAGAGAATTCCTCCCTGATGTAACACTCGTATTAAATTCACTTTTCTGGATTTGTTTCATAACGGCCGGTTTTGCTACATATCTGACAGCTTTAACATCAAAGTAGTAACGGAAAAAAACCTCAGGACAAATAGTATCACATGGCAGGTAACGGAGAATGTTTGCTGTCTTTTAAGAAAAGGAGTTTTCAACCTTTTTATCAAAAAAAAAAAGTGAAGCAAACAGAATAAGCACGCCGTCGAGGTTCATCTGGGATTTTCTTTCCTTCACTTCTGTTTTTCAGCACGCATTGACAATACATCAAGACCAGGAGCAGGTGCTACTGACATCATACAAGGCTGCGAGTGTGTTTCTGCAAATAGCCGCCCACGACTGACACCGTGACGTCTCCATTTGTCAGATGCTATCAGTATTAATTAGACTGTGTAGCCAGAAAAGAGGAACAGGAACACAGTGCAGACGCAGACAACAAAGACTGAAATGGGCGACGTGAGGTGAACTTTTACCCACGGTATCTGTTATGGTCCTACAATAATCTTCACGGTGTACATTATTATCCAGGTCGTCCAGTTTCCTCTCCCTTTATCTGCTCGTTTTCTTATCTTTACCTGCTACTTCTTTACTTCTAAGGTGACTTAGCTAAGCTCCAACAACTACTACTGCTGAAGCAGTAAAAAATAGTCCATGTTGCCATGTAACCGTAACTAGTGTCATGAATATGAATCAAATGGCAGCGAGAAGATATTTTTGTCAAACTTTCGCCTCAGTGCCGCATCACACATTTGGATTTCTTCCATCTAATCTTCTGCTGTTAATGAAAGCAGGTCGTGACGCCGCTGTTTTTCAGGAACATAAAAATATACACAGGAGACGCGACAAAGTGATGTTTCGTGCCTTTGTCAGCAGATGTTCTGGACCACTGTGGGTGTGTCTAGTCACGGCCCCATTAGCCGAGTGCGTCTCAACATCAAAGGAACCATTCAAGTCATTCTGCGTCCTCATTTTATTTATTTATTTATTTATTTTAGCAGATTTTTGGTTTTTGTAAGTCGATGGAAAAGGCAGGCAGCAACGTGGTATGGTGTTTAGCACTGATGCCTCACAGCAAGAAGGTTCTAGATTCAGCTGGGGCCTTTCTTCTGTGTGGAGTTTGCATGTTCTACCTGTGTCTGCATAGGTTCTCTACGGGTTCTCCGGCTTCCTACCGCCGTCCAAAGACATGCTCATTAGGTTAAATGGTGATACTAAAGTGGCCGTAGGTGTGTGTGTGAGTGTGAATGGTCTGTGTTGACCCTGCGATAGACTGGCGACCTGTCCAGGGCGTACCACCCCTCTCGCCCAATGACAGCTGGGATAAGCTCCAGCCCCTGCTGCGACCCCTCAGAGGAAAATTAAGGAGTGAATGAACAGAAAAGACAAATAATATGGAAAAAAGTATAAGAACAAATATGATGTTTCATTACAAACTGGTCCTTATTAGGCTTCCTGAAGTCTAGAGTGAGGTTTTGCTGTACCGCATTCATTTTGTAAACGCACACAGTACACGTGGAGGTCCGGCAACCTTCTTTTTGTACCCCTCAAGCTGTTTCACACATCCCGAAATGACTCAGAGTAGGGGACATGGATAGTGCCTGTCCTCCACTTTTCTCATTGTCATTGTCAGAGCCACATCATTGTCACAATATCACACACAGTTCATTACATTAGATGACTCATGGGTCTGTTCTCTGTATGCCCTCTCTCTTCTTTAATAATCCCTCCAGCTGTAGCACCTCTGCATACTCATTAAGTCGCTCACCCCTCTCTTTCTCTTCTCTTCCCTCAGTGAGTTAAGTCTCATAAGATCGGTCTCTGCTCACCACTGGTGCGACTTTGTAAGACCATTAAACATGGAAACTTTGCTTGGAGAAGCATGAGACATGCCACACACAGATTTTCTAGAAGTTTTTTTTTTAAGGAAGAGTAATAAATCACAAACTGAATGTAAAACGCTAAGAATTACTTCTAATATGGAGTATAATGAGCAAATGACACATCCAGTAGTTTACCACATGCAGGCTCCTGTTTCCAGTCTTCCTTTTCTCCTTGAACTAATTATGTTTTTCTTTTTCGGGGTCATTAACATGTGTTGGCATCCTTGCTGCTGTTTAGATATTCATTCACAGTCAGCAGAGGCTCCTTTCTAGCTTCATCCCTAGGGGGGATCTCAGACCCGCAACACCTCTTGCCTGTCAGGATGATAGATGGCCATGGTGATCAAGACATAATAATCAAAGCAGAATGAGCTGGTTTAGGCTTCTCTATTGTCTTTATTATATTATTTGTATTTTGGAGACTATAGTAAGTGCAGCACCACACTAAAAAAAAAAATACTCCAGAGAGAGATGGAGAATATGGAGGAGAAAGATGAGTAGTTAATCATCTGTGGTGCAGCCAGTGTGTGTGAGTCTGTGAGGTCACTCAGGTCTGGTGAGATGTACCTGAATCGGGGTGATCCCCCCCTCCTCCTCCTCCTCTCCTCCCTCTCCCCTCCTCTCCTCCCAGCTCACTCCTCTGAAGCGCTGACAGAGAGTGGACAGTTCTCCCACAATAAGCGGCTCTATAGCAGCCGCTGGCTTATCTCATCTCGGCGGATCGCCCTCGGTGCCGACCCGTACCGACTGTTCGCTGCTTTATCATCTCAATCTCTCTCTCTCTCACACACACACACGCACACAGGAGAGAGGGAAGGAGAAAGAGATGCGGTCTCGTTTCACTTTCTTCGCTTCCAAGGATCCGTATCTCTCGCATCTTTTCTCCCGGATCTTTGTTTCTGGACGACAGGCTGCGGCTGCGTAATGCTCCGGTGAGTGCTGATGGTTATTTCTTTCCCCTTCCTCTTGTTTATTGGTGGCCGAACAGATACTTAGGTGGGTAAGATTTTGGAAATAGAGCACGGGGCTGCGTGAGGTTGGTGTACTTTTTTGTTTTATTTTATTTTTATCCATTGAAATGGGGCTTTTTGTTTTATTACATGCACTTCAATCCCAGTGTTTTTGTTCTGTCAGAGGGGCGTTTCTGGAGTCTGTATGAGAACACACAAAGACAGCTGCATCAAGCCGGAGTGCAGAGAGGATGCAGCGTTTCCCCATCTAAAGTGGAGCTGCCTCGATGCCTGTTGGGGAGTAAATAGAGTAAAAAAAGAAAGAAAGAAAAGAAGGAAAGAAAGAAAGAAAACAACCACCAGAGAGTCTCCTCGGGGACAAAGAGAGGCAGCTGCACAAAGCCAGGGTACAACAGATGCGCCCTTGTTTGCTCATATCTGCTATCACCTACAAATTTGTTAACATCCCATTGGCTCAAGTGTAGAGTGCAGTTTTATTTGTCCCCCCTTTACTGAACACAAATCAGAGACATTTGAAGACAGTAGATCTCATTTAATTTCATTATAACAGACAAAGATTGTTGCAGATTGCACCGCACTGGGATGTGTTCAATGATTCTTATTTATAATACATAGTCCCATTGCATAACCCGCAGAAATAAGGAGAGTAAATGCTCAGAGAGTGCACCGACCGCCATCTCCAGTGGTTATGCATTATTTATAAAGTTACCCCAGCGCTGCACCTCCCACCCAGCAGCACTGTCAATGCTTCCACTCTCTCAGTATCTCTGCTCTCACCTTACACTCCTGCAGCCTCGGCCAGTTAGCCAGCGGAGCCTAACACGTGAGTGGGTCTCTTGGAGTGTGTTTTGACCGCGGAGCACCTGTGTGCCGCCACTGTGTTTGTGTGTGGCTCCACCGTTTCAAGAAAGAGTTAACTCTCGGCAATGCCCTCGGGCCTTTGACAGCAGGGAGATTTGTTTTATGGATTGATGGATTGTTTGAGTTCTCGCAGTGCAGGGACCTAGGGGTTAGAGGAAGTCGATGCTTTTCTTTGCTACCACCGCGTGACCTTGCAAGGGCAGAAATGAGAGCTAAAATCTCAGGTGGATCTGGAAATGACGAACTAGTAAAAGAATGAAAACTTTCCCACTGGAAAGGAGAAAAAAACATCAGTTTCATCTCATTAAACCGTCTCTGAAACGCTAAGAGCTTCATATTGAAGCATCACTGAACTGACGTGATTATCCTCTCTAAGCACATGGAGTTGCTTGTGTAGATTAGGTTACAGTGCCATTCTGTCTTATGTAATGGTAACACAGAGAGCCTGTGAACACCCAGGCTCTCTGTCGCTGTGTAACTTTCATCTTTATCTTCCTTGTTTCTCGGCTCTTTGTTCACCCTGTTTCCTCTTCTTTCTTTTTTTTTTCCTCAGCAGCAATGTGTTGAGCAGCGCGGCTAATGGATGGCAGCGTCTCCCCAGCGTGGCTGCAGCCTGATACTGAAATCCCTTCGTTCATGAGAAGGCAACAGGAAGAAGATTAACTGGGGGATTAAACGCATGCACACGTATGTGCACACACACACACACACAGAGGATACCACAGGTCTGGGATTTGTCCGCCGCCCAACCTCGCTCTGAATGAACTGACTGACTGAGACACTCTGTGGTATCATGGAAGAAGAGGAGGAGCCAACAGAGTCTCATTGAGTTTAAAGCACATGACTCCACCTCCCTCCCCCTGCCTAAGCATCAAAGTCTTTGACTGCCCTGTGAGACTTGCAGAAAGAGAGAGGAGTGTAGAGCCTTCCTCTGTCCCATCATGCGTCGACACTTGTAAGAGCTGAACCAGCCGCGCAGAGGGCTGTTTCTATGGATACCCCTGCCCCGGGTCGCGTTGACGAGCCCCGCTGATATTCTGATATTGAGAATTATCTCCTTCAGTGAATAAAAGCGCATCCTTGCAGCAGAATACGACATGAAAACAAATCTTTGGAGCAGAAGGAGCCACCATTGTCAAGAGGAAGGCGCGGAAGGGAAAATCTTTTCATTTTAAACATCTCCTGCAGATTTTTTTTTTTTTTTTTTTTACCGACAGTTTAAACATGAGGCTTTAAACATGAGGCTGCGACATCACTGACTAAGCTGAATGTTAAATTTCCTCCCATTTGGTTTAATATATTTTGATCCTTTGTGAGGTTCCCTTTATTTCTTGGCTCAAACGATCTTCCATCAACAACACTGTGTTCTGTCTTCAGGGCCACATTAGAAACAGATGGCTCAGTAAAAGCTTGATTTGATAAAAAACTGCCCTGCACAGGACTAATGAAGAGGTGAAATGATGCACAAAGGAACTTATTCTTGCAATACTGAGTGTAGCTCAAAATTCAGCACAGGCCTTTCTTGATATAATAATCCCATTTCCAATTCTGACTTTCCACAAGACTTCTGCAGCATTTGGGTTGTGTTTGCAAGAAAACAGACATCTAAAGCTACCGACTACCTAAGGAAATATCAGGTTTTTACTCACCAGCAAGATGTAACATTATGTGCATAAAACAATTAAAAGAAATCTTAATTTAGAGATTAAATCCATATCCTAGTACCAGTACTTGGAGTATCTCTATCATTAATTAATCCCTAGTACCTCTAGAGTGAGCTGTTATGGCCAGACAGAACATGCCTCCCTTTCTCCACGGCTTTGACCTCAGCGGTCACTTTGTCGACCCTCGACCTCTCGGCACAGGCGTCACGGGCCTGGTCCTGTCAGCCGTGGACCAGCGCACTGGACAGAGTGTAGCAATTAAAAAGCTGGTGATGCGAGACGCCGTGACGGTGAAACACGCCCTGCGGGAGGTGAAGATCACCCGGCGACTGCGCCACGAGAACGTGGTGCGGGTCCACGAGGTTTTGGCGCCGCACGGCCGACCGTTGCCCCGGGACCCAACCCACCTCAGCGCCCTGTACATCGTCCAGGAGTGCATGGAGACTGATCTGGCTCGGATGCTTGAGCAGGGGCCGCTCCCCGCAGGTAATCTGACATTTAACCTTTATCCTGGGAAGATGTTCAGTCAGTCAATCTCACCTCGGCGTCTGGATGTATCACCACACTGACTCTATGATGCTTCTTACTGAAACACTCGACTCTCTCTTGTTAATTCACTGCTGTCTGTGTTTACATTGTGATTTATTGGATTTAGGATAAATCCTTTTAAGATCTTGTTAATTAAGTTTTTGACAAAAAGAAAACGTTTTAATTGCCACATTTAGCTGTTTTTTAAGAGCCAGCTGTGTTACAAATCATTAAAGTGACAGTTTTTAGGTTATTGTCAACAAATCGCACGTCCAAAGTAATGTCAGATTTTCACTTTCAGTGTGATTGATGGTTGGATTATTGAACTAACAAAATGTTGCACCCTACCCCGGTAGGATGCAATCAATTCCGAGTCATCAGCACAGTTGCCAGTACACTTATTTGGAAGAATTCATTGGAGGGTGCCCTGAAGCTTGATTTTTTTTTTTTTTTTTTTTTTTGCCCTTGAACAGGTCATGCTACTCTGCTGTTCTACCAGCTGCTGAGGGGACTGAAGTTCATCCACTCGGCCAACGTCCTGCACAGAGACCTGAAGCCTGCCAACATATTTATCAACACCGACCAACTGCTGCTCAAGATCGGAGACTTCGGGCTGGCCAGAATTGTCGACCCTCATTATTCTCATAAGGTAACCGTGAGATCCACCTAAACACACACACACATGTAGATACACAAATGCAATAAACTGACTCTTGGCATGGAAATCAGAAGGATTATAATCAGCCTGCATTGTGTTTCTATAAATGCATATAAACTTAATAATTGAATGGGTCACATGCAGATCAATAAATGAAATAAATGTATAATATAAGACGTATGAAATAAGTGATAAACAAACATGACATATAAACATTGCACACACACAAACATTCCCAGTTTTAAGCCAATAACTCTTACTAATCTTTTTGTTGGTGCCAAGGCTAACTTTGACTAAGGGGCCAATAAATGCCTCTGATCATTATTCTCTGTTGGTGCTCTCTTTACAAGTTTAAAATTAATTTTAAAAATCCATAATCTTCAGCGGACAAGCCAGCGTGGAAGTTTATGCCTCTGTAGTGCCGGCTGTCCCTATTTTGTGACACGCACACATGAAGTCAGCAGAATTTGGGAGGATTTTTCTTTAATTCCCATTGCATTCCAGCTGTGTGTGACATTGATATGAGAATATCCAGAGAGTATTGTGATACTGAAGATTATCTCTGCTCCATGTCATTGGGGTGGACTGAGGCTGCTATCAAAGAGGAGACAGCAACTCCTAAAGCTCTGACTGTATGTGGCTTATGCAACAAAGGTTTCAAAAGAAGTCGCAAAAGAATCCTCCTATAGAAACTCTGCTGGTTGCTCAAGTGTTACCTCAGCAGCGTCTTGGCCACTAGTAAAAATTCAAGATCTTTTAAAAGTGTGTAACAGCTGCATGGTTCAGCTACAGTACGGCCAAGGTTATTATCATCATTACCAAAGCCCTCTCTGATTACACATCCCCAAGTCTGATGTTGCTGACTGGTGTGACTTCCTCTCCAGCCCAAACCCTGCCATTAAGGTCTTCTTCCCAGGCCTGGTATCAGGTTTTGCATTAATCAAACGCTGTGATTAGCTTGCCCATTGTAGATGAAGGCTTCCGAGGGATGAATGTGACTATTTATCGCACCATTGTTCTGGTTTATTATGCGCAGAGATACCCACAGCAGCCCTGTAACACTAGCAGGCCTGGATGTGCGCGTGCTTTTCGGTTCTTTGCATGCAAGGAGGAGCGCCGGTGAAAGGCGATCTTTGTCAGCTCAGGACACGGGACTGGGGATCAGCTGGGTGCCGACACAGGGGTGCGTTTGGAAGGGAGGAGGACAGGTAACGAGCAGATGAGGAGGAGCAAGGGTGAGAGATATTGAGTCATGCAAGGGCCGAGAGAAAGGGAGGTGAAGAGTGCAAAAAGCGGAGGCAGAGAGAAGAAAGAAGGGTGAAGAAAAAGTGCTAAAGGGGAGGCGGGGGGCAAATAAATGATGGGATAGAGAGAAAAAGGGGAGAGAGATTAAGACGGTTTGGGCCACGCAGAACAGCAGAGACAAGGTTTACTTGTGTCTCTCTGTGTTCCACAGTCTTTGCTCTCGCACTGCACCTACAGAAACTGCAGTGTCTGTCAGAGAACACAATGTTCAGGGCTGAACTACACTCTGCACTAGATAGATAGATAGATAGATAGATAGATAGATAGATAGATAGATAGATAGATAGATAGATAGATAGATAGATAGATAGATAGATAGATAGATAGATAGATAGATAGATAGATAGATAGATAGATAGATTTGTTTGTTGTCATTGTGTCACGTGCATAAAACTGTTATGCCAGTATGTGTCTGTGTAATGATATGCGTGTAAGACGATGCTGGGCTTTTTGTGATCCAGTTTTGACACCAAAGCAGATGCCTGCTGTGAACGTCCTCTCTCCCATTTAATAATGCAAAACCAAAGCCCTGCTTTTTCAAACCCTTTGTGTTAATGGACGCGGCCACTACCGACTTCATCCGAGATGGAAATTCGCGAGCTGCGCCGACTTACTTTCATTCCGAGCTGTTGAACAAGACTGGCGGCACTGTCTTTATGTTTCATTCATGGTCCTTGGAAAAGAGCGTTCTTGCATCACAGTCGGGCTCAGTCGCATTAGTTAAGATTTCTAGTTCTCACCCTTGAAGGATGAGCCCCCTTTTCAATTATGTATAAGCGCTCCAAAAAAATAAAAATCTCATTTCTTCCTCGCTGCCTTGCACTACACGGTTCGTGCGTTGCCACAGTGGCTTTATCAAAACACCGTGACTCTACAGTGCATCGAAATGAGGCTGTTTGATGAGCCCTCTAGAAGTGCGCCTCTGACTACACAGACAAACATTTACTCAGGCGAAAAGAGATGACAGAGGGGTTGAGGGGCTAGACGAGGAAAAGGAGAACAGCGTTATTTGTGATGTTGTTTACAGTCTACAGCGGTAGGTGCTTGTGCCAGCGTGCATGTGTGAATGTCACCTGCTGAGGCAGAGCTGGATCTGCCCAGCAATTATTCATGGCCTGGACGAAGGGCAGGCGAAGAACGGGAGGACGCGGAATGGAGGACGGGGTGTTGAAAAAGTTTCTGGAAAGCTTAGAAGAAGGGAGGTGAGAAAGGAGCCGAGGGAAGCAAGGGTGGTAAAAAAAAAAGAGATGTGTAAAGAAAAGAGGACTGAGAAGGGAAAATATCGTGTGTCGTTAATGAGAACTCATTAAGGACAGAGAGGAAAGCAGGTGGTGAAGACAGGAAGAACAAGGCTGGGGAGGAAGAAAGTGTCGGCGCCCAATATTGTGAATATTTGATGTTGAAAACTGAGTTAATATAGCTACAACGTGCACTTTTAAACCACATTTATGCGTCGTTTTGTAAAACTTATCTGCGAAACAGTTTCAAGGAAAGCTTTCTGAACAGGACTCCATCCTTACAAAGTTCTTTTCAAACGCCACCATCTCTCAAATTCTTGCCAAGGGCTCAGAAAGGAAAGCTCAGATGTTATACGTGGTCAGCGAGGAGGAGGAGGAGGAGGAGGAGGCGGAGAGAAAGCCAGACAGACAGACAGAAGACGAGG
Organism: Planiliza haematocheilus; assembly: GCA_005024645.1. Classification (NCBI taxonomy): domain Eukaryota; kingdom Metazoa; phylum Chordata; class Actinopteri; order Mugiliformes; family Mugilidae; genus Planiliza; species Planiliza haematocheilus. Next base: position 1,801,780 of record SRSE01001388.1, on the reverse strand, counting down.
TGACTGTATGTATCTGAGACTGATCACTGCACACTCAGCATCAGTCGCTCCTCTGTCATGTGCAGCCACACAGACGAGGACAGGCGGCGGCGATGATGGAGGGCGTGGAGGGGGGGAAGCTGTGAGTAAGGTGCGGTGGAGGCAGAGATGGTGAACGGATGTAAAACAAAAGGAGCAGATATTGTGACAAGCAGAGGGAAGGAGGACAGGAGTGAAAGTGGTGCAACAGAAGAGAGAAGAGAGGCCTTTGAGGCTGAAGAGAGCTGCCAGCGTGAAGCTCTCAATTTATAGCTTCTTATTCACGGCTGCTCAATAGCGCTGTGCAAGTGGACAATTCATTTAACACATTTTATTCTAGGAGGAATGTAACCTTTAGGAAAGCTGGCCCACAAAAACTCAAGAGAAGCATTTTCAGACAGGCTGAATTCTACAGGGCTACGCTGCTGGGAGCGATATATATGTAAGTGGGAGCAGAGGCGTGGGCGACCCATTATGAATAAACACTCTGAGTCACAACCTGCTGATCAAGAAGCTGTCCGCGGCTTTTGTGATTTTCCCACCTCCAAGTAACTTACGGATCCACTTTGGGAGAGACCCAAAGCCGTGCCCCCCTTAGTGGAACGTTACAGGTAGCCCGGGATCATTTAAGTGGTGTGAAAAAGCTCCCAGAGCGGTTTCTGACAGCCACTTCCAGCGTGTTCGCTCATCTAGAAGCTTACACAGAATAATTCAAGCGCCAGATAGGACAGGTGAATGGTGAGAAAATTGAAATACTAGGCTTTTCGGGGGAGAGCTGTGATGGGAGAGCAGAAAGGATGGACGAGGGAGGGCTGCGGAGATGAAAGAAATGATAGGGGAAGAGTGCTCAGAGGCAGATTAGACACCTCAGACCTCTGGGCCTCCTTTCCAGCTATACAATTACTTAAAAAAATCTTTTTGTGTGGCTTTCATCACAAAATAGTTCGCAACAGTCAAATGGATAAATGCTGAATAACTGTTTTTTCCCAAAAACAACATAAAATTTGTGAGAATATTAAGCGTGCTTTGTCGTGCAGGCTTCAAGAGGCTGTGGAAGTAGAATTTGTTTTGGCAGAGATAGTATAAACACTAGTCGTGGCGCACATATTCTGGGGTGCTGTGAGGTCGGAGAGTGAGGAGTAAGGAGGAGCGATGTATATACTGTAGGAGGCGGTGAAAGTGTTAATGATAACAGGCAAAACAGCTCATTATCGCTGCATCGGCCTCGTATGATAATCTGCTCGCCCGTGGCTCATCTCCTTGCACTGCATCATTGTAATTCCCAAGGAGAATGTTTTACAAAAGCAAAAAGGCAGAAGGTGAGTCTTGTCAGGGCAGCGCTAACGAGAGGGTGTATATGTTGTTGCACAAGAGAGAAACAAAGGCTGGGTGACAACTTTAAGGTTCGGACGGATTCTGGGGAATGTTTTTGTTCGACTGCAAAGTGTATCCAGGAGCGAGATTCGTAAATCAAAATATGTCTTCTGAGCTCAAGTTTCCTTTTTTTTATTATTATTATTTTAGCTTAGATCACCAACTTTGCAATGCTTCCACTCCCACAAATAATAACCACCAACAAACGAGTATCTTGAACACTTCATTCAGCCGCATGCCGACTTACAGAGCCCCACTACTCCTAACGTCTGCCACACGCTCAACGCTAATATAACTGCAGTACAACGTGCTGTTGCCCTGTGTTTCAACTTTCTCTATTTCTTTTTTTTTTTTTTTGTCTTCTCCTATTTCTATCCAACTCACTTAACTCCTCCAGGGCTATCTGTCTGAAGGCTTGGTAACTAAGTGGTATTGTTCCCCCCGCCTGCTCCTGTCCCCCAACAATTATACCAAGGCCATAGACATGTGGGCCGCTGGCTGCATACTGGCTGAGATGCTCACTGGACGCATGCTGTTTGCAGGTACCGCCACTATTCTTCATGCAAGATCACCTTTCACCTCATGAGAGTTCAAAAGATAATGGATATTTTTGGATCCCACAAACGAAAATGCATTTTTTTATTTTTTTTAAATAATTTACAGTTATTCCATTGGTAGCTACAGCGCTACTGCACAATATAAGGAAGTGATACCAGACACAGTCTTGCATCCACCCCCATAAATCATACAAGTTGAATTAGCGTGCAGTAAGTCACACACAACATGTGTCTACGTGGATAGTTTCCTTTCTGCTGAAAACAGTTCCAGACTTTTTCATATAATCTTTCTGTATTGTGGACATTTAATATCGTTCTTATTCTTAACTTTAACTCTTTCTGATTGCGTCAAACACTAAGACAAATTCCTTGCAGACTCTGTGTGAACCCACATACCACATGTTTGATTCTGATTGTCATTAGCTTGAACACAAACAATAGAATAATCCATTTAATCAGTCATGTTCACAGCCATCTTTGTGTTTTGTCATTTTCTGCTGCTTAGACCTTGCAAAGGAGAGTTTTTCCTTCCAGTGTGTCCTCCACCAAAGACACTTCACTCTCTTTCTGAAGGCCACTTTGTTGCCTGACCAGAATAACAATGCAGACAGAGAAATTCTCCCTGTCTGAAGCAGATGTAGTTCCTCCTGACAGGCTGAGCCGACCTCCACCAGAACACCACAGCGCAGTGCTGACGATGCACGCTCGATAGTGGCTGCCGTCATTTCCCGGCTGTTTCTGTGCGCTACAGTTTTACACGTCGCTCTGCCTCTCTATTAGCTAAATGGATAAAGTGGAAACGCTTTTTTTTTTTTTTCACCAGAGGGAAAGCGGTGTGCTCTAAAGCAAAGACACTGCTCATTTAAGATTAAATGTGTTGACGTAGCGCCACCTGCTGGTGCCCATCTGCTAGTAGACAGAAACATTTAAAGGGCAAGGTGACGCTGTGCCACATGGGTGGAAAATGCTGCTGTGCTGCGCTCCCTGAGCTCAGACACACACACACGCAGGATGATACACTTGTAGTTACACTAAAATCAGTGGTATTTGTTCTCCATGTGTAAATGCAAAGAGTTAAGCCTGACAGCATATGATTCCCACAAATGTGTGAGGTTTTATAGAGCTTAAAGTAGGACCGATTGGTTATAAACCCTATCGATTCAGGGTCTCAGGTAGATAATCAGAAGTATAAAAAAAAGATTACGATCCAAAAAGAGACATTTTGCTGTTCCAAGCAATGCTTTTAAAAGTGACGTGGCTGCTGTAAATCTGCACTTCCAGCTTTTAATTGACAAGCTACTGCAGAATATTCCAACCTAACTGCGTAATTCAACTGATTCCTTTTGCATCATGCTTTTCCTTTCACTTGCCGCCCCCCAGTTATTCCCGTTTGACTCTTACAGGTCACAGGTTTTCTTTCTGCTTGCGTAACCGATCCTCAGCCTCGTCTCAGCTTGTCTCTCATTGGTCTGCTCTCTCTCCAAGGAGCTCACGAGCTGGAGCAGATGCAGCTGATCCTCGACACGGTGCCCGTGCTGAGAGAGGAGGACAGGCAGGATCTGCTACAGGTGACGCCTCAGTGGCTGCGGCAAGTCGTATGCCTGCAGTCTGACTATTTGTCAGCTTTACACGGCAACATTTAAAACGAAAAAGTGTATTAACATGACCACAGTAGAAGCACTCTAATATTTTAACCTTCCTTTCTCAGGTGATGCCTTCCTATGTCAGTCATGGATGGAGAGTCAAGAAACCCTTTTCTGAATTACTGCCTGAAGTGGATGCTCAGGGTGAGTGGAGGGAATTGAGTGGTTGGAAGAAGGGGAAGGTCAAGCAGTATCAAACCGAAAGGTGACATTTAAGAGTGATCGAAGAATGAAGATAACAGTATACCACACAGCTCCTCACATCTATGACATATCAAGAGTTGATTGAGTAGGCTTTAGAGGTTAGGAAGTCTCACACTTGAGGGAGGAAAAATCATAATGTATTTCTTAAGAGCACACTTAGTGTTGGTGGTCACTTATGTCTTAATTCACCTTCCTCCCTTGCGTATCCCCTTCTTCTCCTCCTCCACCCAGCTGTGGACTTCCTGGAGCGCATCTTGACCTTTAACCCCATGGATCGTCTGACGGCTGAGGCGGCGCTGTCCCACCCCTTCCTTCAGCAGTACTCGTGTCCAGAGGATGAGCCCACCTCGTCGCATCCCTTCCGCATCGAGGATGAACTGGTGGACAGCCTCATCACCGAGCAGAGCCTCAGCAACAGCAACAGTGAGGCCTCCAGCATCCACTGGGACAGGTTTGTAAAGCATGTACTTTATATATATATACTGTATATGCTTGTAGGGAAGTTGAAGTCATTTCATTTTATCCTGTTTCAATATGTCGAAATACATGCTCGTCTGTTTTGTTGGTGTCTTAGCAAATTAGGCAGCAAATACAAATAAGCAGAGAGTCATATGTGCAAAATAAATACAAAATGTATAAATGCATGAACGCAGATGAAATAGTCCTGCAAAACTTCATGTGATCGAATGATTTATAATACTTCAGTGGAGCATAGTTCTAACATCCAGCAGTTAGCTGTAACAACATCTTCTTCATCTCAGATGACACCGGGTAAAGTAGCAGCAGCTGGCACTTGAACACCGACAGTTCACCAGTCGGTCACAGGGCAGACACATAAAGAGAGGCAACCATTCATTCTCACGAGCTGGATGATTTAGAGCCCAGCTTGCATGTGTTTGGGCTGAGCTTGCAAATTTTACTGCTACCATAGCTTAATCAATGAAGCAGTTTCCTGGATCTAAATTGATTTTAAATCTCTCTTTAAGGACGCTAAACTACACTTACTGCCAGATACTATAACGTATCTGATACTATAAAGTATCTGGCAATAAGATCGGACATTATCAAATATAATTTCTGCCTCCCTACAGGTATGAGAACAGCTTATCAACAGATATGTGCTGGCAACAGTCAGGCGGAAAGTGTCACTGTTTGCCCCCAATGCGCACGACCTCTGACCTGGGAGACACTACAGAGGATGAGGAGGTGCAGAGGGACCCTCGAGCAAGTTCCAGCTCACTGTTGGAGGAGGCTCAGGTTGGATATGCTTTCCTTCACAACCTTAATGTGTAAAATAATAGTACCATCAGTTATCCCAAAAAATATTTTATTCTGTTTTTTTGATACTTGCATGTCCCTTGCAAGATCCAGTCTGTAATGTAATGTCTTTCTTTAGTATCTAATAATACCTGTATATATAATATATAAGTTAATTTTAATTTTATGGGTTTTACAGTTTAATACATGCAATCACACTTTAAGTGATTACCATCAACTTCTCGTCATTCTGCTACTCTTCATCTGTCTTACACAGGTTGACCCACGCAAATATTCCCACAGCAGCTCAGCTGAACGCTTCCTGGAAAACTCTCACTCCTCTCTGGAACGGGCCTGTGGTTTGGGCTACGGGGAGCTTGACTGCGGCCGCTCCTGTGACTACAAAGTGGGCTCTCCTTCCTATCTGGATAAGATCGCCTGGAGGGAGGGGAAGCCTCAACACTACTCTGAGCCTAAGCTGATCCTGGATCTGTCTCATTGGAAGCGTAACTCTAACAACCTCCCTGTGCCTGTTGAGTTTATTGGTGGCAGCATAGAGGCCCAGGGAGAGATGAAGGAGGAGGAAGCAGAAGAGGAAAAGGAGGAGGAAACCGGGGATTTATTCCAGGAAATCTCTCGCTGGGTGGAGAGCACCCAGTCCCGACTCCACTCTCCCAGTCCCAGTCCTTCTCTGGAGCAGCGTTCGCCCTCCTGCTATACCTCCTCACCCCCTCTCCCACTCTCCCCTACTGACCTCCCAACTCCAGTCTTCCACTACACGGAAGTTACGCAGCCGCAATCTGCTGAATATGACATAGACCGATTAAGCCCACTTCCCCCCGTCACACCTTCCTCTCATGTCCTTCCCTCGCTTTTCCCTTCATCTCCCACCTCTCTGCTTCCTCCTCTGTTGCCACAAACAACGTCACCCCCCACCACACCGCTTTTGCATTCCCTTGAACCCCAGCCCCTTTCCTCCACTTCCTCCACTGCTGAGCCAGTAAATGCTGACTCCTTGGAGTCACTTCCTGTCAAGCAAAAAGATCGCCTGTTCGACCTAGACGTGTTCATATCCCGAGCACTTAAACTCTGCAGGCAGAATAAGGAGAGAGCAAACGGGAAGAAAGGGAAAGAGGGAGGGTGGATGGAAGAAGGCAAGGCACCAAACATTAACCGAAAGGTACCCAGGCTTCCAGAGCACAGGACTCAGCCACCACAGACTCCCAACTCTTGATGTTGAATTTCAACATCCGCAGTTTAGCATCATTATGGGTAGCACTTCCAAAATGCTAGCAGTGCTTTACACAGTGAGGGGTGTCCGCGGTTTAATATGCTGCTTCAAAATTAGACATTAGTGTTAGCAGCTTTTGTCTTTTTGGTACTACTGCAATGACACACCACATGCTGCGACAAAAAAACCCTCACTCAAACAAGCAATCCTGCAGCTTTGTCATGAGGCGTTCTCTCAGGCAATAAGGTCAGAAAGCATTCGGGTTGACTATAAATAACCATGCTTAGCCGTGCAAATGTCAAAGATTAGTTCTCCATATAATCAGCTGATTAATGTTTGTGGTAACCGTGGTTTGCTGTGATTTGTCAAGTTAAAGCTGGTATAGGCCAGACTTGACAGTGACTTACTCTGCGACGCAAACATCTGCAAACGACAAAGGGAGGATAGTTGACTGCTGACTTGATTTATCCGGTCACCGGAGAGGGCTCACTTGTATTTTAGGCGTGCTTTAAATTTTCTGTACAAAAGCCTTGACGCCGTGTCAATCAGCCAGTATTTTATTTATTTTTTATTTTTTTCAAAACGTCAGCCAGTCTTCCAATGGTGACATTCACCAAATAGCGATAGTGACAGACAGAATGCTTTTTCTCCCCCCAGCTGTTTCCTGAATGTATTAGCTGAGGAATAATCAGTCACATGTTGAACCAGAAGGATGTATTTGTCGCCGTTTTGACTCACGGTGATTACAAAAAGCCTGTAGACTTGTAAAACATGGTTGTCATATTTAATTCTATATTGCAGTTCTCAAACTTTTGTGATTTAAATTATTCTTGTATATTTTTTTAGGGTTCACATTCATGTTAATTTGGAGTGTTTTGTTTGAATGTTAAATGCTCTGTGGTAGTGATTTATGATTATTCAGCCAACTTTGCTCTCGTTTGATTTTAAGTATTTTTTTTTTCTGCCTGATGGAGCGAGCAAGGTCATCAGGCCTTATAGACAAATATCTGTTACCGTTTTGCTAACTTAAACCCACTTTGCCGCGGAAAGCTTTAATGCAAACAAAAGTAGCCTATATTTTGGAGACTGTAGATCCTTTACTACCTTTATAGGAACATATTTGTACTCTAAACTTCACATTGCCGTCCAGTAACCATATTAATACACTGAAAATAAATAAAACATATATTTTTAGCTTCACTCACCTATGCTGGCAAATGATGTCTCTGAACCATTCTGGTTAGATACTCTTCAGTGTACAGTAAGTTATTAACAAATGAAAGCTGTTGGCTTGTGCCTTTTTTGTCTCTCAATCAAGTGCATGTGACATTTAATTCAATTGTGGTGGACCTGAAAATGAATCAGCGAGCATATGGAAATGGCATTAAAGATATTCTGCTGAGCTGGCGCCAACAGTTAAATCAATGTGTCCCATATTCTGTAGCTGCAATCTGGCCTTCTGAGGCTTACAGTTTGACATGTAAAGCTCTGCTGTGAGTTTATCACAAGACTGTGTGCAGTCTCCAAGCACACTGCCAGCAACACAACAAAATAAGAATGTTTTGTCATTGATCAGTCCAGCATCTGACACCCCAAATCTGTCCTGCACTGTAAATTTCAATCTATACAATATGGATAAGCTGCACACAGATCATATTTTTCTTTGCTTTTGCAATAATTATTTGCCTCTGCACATACAAAGATGAAATTTCATTGTATGTTGTATACATGCTGTAGCCAGTGTACACAGGTTGTAGTGAGCTCTTCTCTGCACAACATAGTATGACTTCCAAAGGATTTAGCCATACATGGGAACAGTACAACCCCTGCGACAGCAAAAAGCCAAGTTTATTGTTTACTTTTACAATGAAGCACATGCAGTGTCATTTGAACGTTCAGAAAAACAGGATTTCGGCAGCCTCAGCACTAGTAAAGGACAAGTAGTACAAACTGCTAGTTTTCTGATCAATATATTTACAGAAATGAATAAAATCTGGACAGTACAGCAAATTAAAAGGAATTTAATGCTGAATTTATACAGGTCTAATGATCACATTTTACATAATATAGTTTCTCCTGCAGGTAACCTAAGCCAGCAATAAAATTACGCAGACATACTGTAACACGTGTGGTTACTGAGCCGAAGCTATGTAGAGAATGTGCCTCAGGACACCTCGATGCTTCCAGTTTGCTGAATGTAACATACGCCCTTCCTTCTGCATGGCTATTCAGATAGCTTAGACATTGTTTGTTTTTATTGAGTGTCACTCTGTGGAACAGTCATATCTCTGTGGGCTCTTGTTTACTTTGTACCCACGCTTCAAGGACGCCTCAGCTTTTAATCTGAGAAGATCTGAGTGATTTTTAACGCTTAACATTGATGGATAATATCTCTTTTTGGAGTTTCTGTTTATGCTGAAACATTAATAAAACAATACTAAAGCAATTAATTGGTCTTCTGCTCTAAGTGTGTCGGCATATCACCAGCTAAAGATGAAAGTTGTTAAATTTGGTCGTTTAAGGATATTTCAAATGTTATTAAATTAAATTTATTATAGCAGTTTTAGATGGAAACGCCTTTTACAAGCCTTGATAGGTACAACGATGTTTTATGACCACATGTCAAGTTCTTCTTAAAAACTGCAAGTGATCTTAAATGAACCTATTTTATAATAATTACGGCAAATGGGATTCTCCCATTGGCTGGCTTCTCGCCAGAAAAAATGTTGCGCATGTCGCAGCGTTTACGGTAAGCGAGAGGGAAATCCTAGGCTGTGATTGGCTGAGCGGCCAAGTTCTTCTACTCTGCGTCCCCTCCTCAAAACACCACTCCGGCATCCGTCAAGGGACGCACCAAACGGTCAAGCCACGCCAGTAACAAAGCGAACGTCTTGAAAAACATGCTTAACAAACAGTGACCTGCATATCTGAAGTACCGACGGCATTATAAGTATCCAAGAGAAGGTAAGTCACTTCTTAATTGGATAATAAAAAGTCCTTGTCATCTGAGAACTTCCCGTTTGTGAGTCAGTAGTTAGCGAGCTGCGGTCTAAATGAATGACAGTGTGTAGCAGAGAATGCGTCAGGCTGAAAGTGCTTTGTGTTGATGCCTTGTTTAGCAATTGCAAGGACTGAGACTGTGGGCTTTTCTGCCGTTAACATGCTCCCTGGAGCCGTTGCTAAAATAACGACAATGCTACTTTTATTCGAAGCTAGCCAAACGTTAGCTTGTAGCAGTTGTTAGCTGCCGTTTTGTTTGTGGTTGTGAATGAGACTGCTAAGCTAACTAGTTAGCTTGCTAGTGCATCAAAAACCGTTGTTTTTTTCTGTCTTATAATGATATGTTTAAACATAGTTGTTATAAGTTCACTGGTAGCTGCCACATTCACGTCTTCCTCTTTCATTTCCTATCGGGAGATGATGGTCTGTAGAGCTGCAGAAGTGTTGCTAAACATCTATTTCATTTTATTAGTTACACATTAGAACGCAATGAGAACATAAAATCAAAACGAGTGATCAAAGGTTGTGCTTTCCCCTGCTGTAATTATGTTATTGCCACGTGCACAACATATGTTAGTAGCTATTAGGTAATGAGTAACTCCTGCAGAAGTTGTATGTTATAAATAACCAGAAACTATTTAAGAAACAGGATGGATAAGTCTTATGTCAGAGGAGAACAATAACACCTGTCAGTGATGCCACACCCAGCTGTGTGATAATTATGGTCTGTTTGTTCATTTAGAGTAAAACTGGTGTGCTAATACGGTGTAATATGGGTTTAAGGGATTTCTGTTTGTGCCACATAAAAGATGAATCTCAAAACCCTAAAAAAGTATACACTTAAAAGCATGTACTGTACGTGGGTGTGATTTATTGCATGCAGTGTCACTGTGTACATAAGAGAGCACCGTGTTTCTAGTCTGAGTCATACTTTTAAGTCAGTTTATTCATTCATTCAGTCATTCATTCATTTTTCTTCTATAACCGCTTGTCCTGTGAAAGGTCCTTGAACCCGCGAGAGGTGGGTTACACCCTGGACAGGTCTCCAGTCTATTGCAGGGCTAACACAGAGAGACAGACAACCATTCACACTCACATGCACAACTACGGCCAATTTAGAATCACTAGTTAAGTATGTCTTTGGACAGTGGAAGGAAGCTGGAGTACTTGAAGAGAACCCACGCAGACACAGGGAGAATATGCAAAAAAAAGGCCCCAGTCGACCTGGATTTGAACCCGAAGCTTTCAATACAGTCATAGTTTATTCAAATTATCATTTCAGACTCAGTAATTCAAGATATGTTAGCCTAGTCATATTGTAGTGTGTGCTCTGTTCGCCTCACCTTTATTAGAATTAGATAAAAATGAATCTGTATGATATATATAGTAAGGTACATGTGCGGTTTTGAGGTGATCCTGAAAATTAAAAAGTTGTAAATTTATGATCTTTTATGATCAGTGGTCATTAAACCTATATTTGCAGCTCTTGTGAAATTACAACCTTGGAGGAACAACAAACACTCACAAAAATGAATGCATTGTGTAATCTAACAGTCGTGCACTAAACATTCATAAAGGTTATGGTGTTAATGAACACAGAGGAAATCCAAAAGCACACTAAGTGCTGCTTTCATGTGCATGCGAACAATTACACTTACAAACAGTCCAGACTAGTTTCTGGCTGTGGAGGTGTGCGTTCACAGTAGCGTGTTCTGACAGTGATACAAAGCTGGCACATGTGCAAAGAATTACCTTGTTTCTTGGCAGACACAGAAAAAGTACCAAACAATCTCAGGATGCTTGATTTCCTAGAGCTGGCACACTAATAAAGTCTGGGAGGAGAAGAATTAAAATATAATTCAGCGTCCACTGCATCAAAAACAAATATCTAATCAGGTGTTCAGGCTTTATATGTCCAAGAAATGGGTTGTAATACAAATACTTCACATAGGATTTATAATGGCTCTTCCTCTTAGATCGATATATATACAAACATTATTAAATTGATGATAACTTGATTAAGCACAGGTACGGTCCCTAAAAGCATTTCAAGCACTATCCGATGTAATGGTATGTTTTTTTATATTTATCTGTTCATCTTATCGACACTTTCCTTGTGGTTTTGCGTGGGTATGTTTATGATAAGATTCACAGATAGAGATTAACAGTGCGATGAGGAATGGAGGAGGGCATGAAAGTGTCGCAGCCTTGACTTTGTTCTCTTGCCAACTGAGCTCAGCTGCGTTTTCTTTTTTCTTGTTTGTTTCATCAGCCAGTAAAAGATGTTGCAGATTAGACATTTTTTAAGCCCAATTTTATAAAAGTTGACTGCATTTGAGCGTAGTTTACTCTTCCATCTTGAATTTGAAAGCAATGTAATGTTTTAAGGACTTGCAGGACTTGGACACTAAATTATAAGGAACTAAAATGGAAACTGTGTTGCCAAACCCATCTTGCTGACACGTCCAGTTGCATTTCCTCTGGGTCAATGGAAAACAGTAATTTTGCTAGATACTGAAATAAATAAAATGATGACAAAAACATAGTTTAGTTGAGCTTAATATTTTAATTTATAACAGGTGGATTGAGGAATGACTATTCCTAAATTTGCTCCGTCTCTTTTCTCAGTGTGCTTCCATTTTTCTCAAACACATGAGTGTGAGCAGTGGTCTACCCTTATTCACACTAATGTGTAAAGTATAACATCATATCTATGTTGAAGATGTTTATTCAGCCCAGTGTCTTTGTAAGTTTGGTGAGAAAACAGCATTAACTTTATGGTTTCATTGTCAAAGTTGTTTTTATTTGTTTATAACTTAGAGAAAGTATCTCAGAGTAACTGGCCTCTTTCTGGGAAATGACAGGTCACATGCATGACATAGCTTTTACAATGACGTTACTGTTCCAGGCCACCGACAGCAGCTAAAGTACGGTAGAGGCCCTATGCAGTAATGGTTGTTTGTGTGCCATCTTTCTGGGAAACCTGTCATCAGATAATATTTAATGTTTATTCCAAAAAGTGCAAGGCTATACCTAATTTACTCCTGCAAGTTTGCTATGCAGACGCCAAAAATATTTCTGTTGTTACTAGTTGAAGTCTGTGAGGCATGTTGTCTCCTTGTCTGTCATTTGTCCTCTTTTGGCTGATGCCAACCATATATCTTTTTCTTTGTCTTTGTGTGGAGCTCGCTGCGAAAAGGGATTATGACAGTCTTTCAGAGCTAAGATCACTCACTAAATCACTTCAGACCACATCCAGATTAATGACGCCCACTGCTGCCGGCAGCATTTGTAATCCTCAAGGATTGCCCGTGAACACCAGGAACATTTGTTGATTAAGTGAATAGGCTTGAAATAATCTGAAGTAAGAATTAAATACACAAAACATGCATAAATACATGTTCTAGGAGGCTCATTCATTATATTCAACAACAGCATGTCCGTCTACAACCAGCAGGATATCATCTCATCTCTGTTTTTCTTCTCTTCCTCAGAGAGTTTTCACCAGTAGACGTTCCAGACCAGTGACTGTCTGCCATGTTGTCCAGACTGAGGACCACTTGGTCTCTGAGGCCATGTGTTTCTGCTTGCAGATGGGCACATACCAAAGAAAAGGGCAAGCCCCTCATGCTCAACCCTCGCACCAACAAAGTAGGTGGCTTATTGACGTTGTATTTATGCAATTTATGGCATTACCATTGATAATGAAATGCCTTGAAGGCATTTGATTAGTCAACGTGTTACTACATTTGAATGAAAACAAATATTGTGTTATGCCAGTGGTCTCTTCAGAATTGCAGCAGCAAAGTGGGGACCGACCAAAACACCTGATATCCTTCAGGGGATGTAAATTAGACTGGAACAGACATTTAATACTCAATGCAGACGTATTGTATTTGACAGTGCTGCATCATGCTGTGGTGTGTTTTGCCTGCCTAGCAGTTCTTGAGAGGTGTTTCCAACGACTGAAAGTTACAGATATGATTTGACACATGAAGCATCAGCTGCTGGAAGTGACACGATAGCCCTCTGTCACGACCTATGTTTATATTTAGTGCAGCTTGAACAAGTTGCACTAAATATAGACATTCCAGTCTACATGTAAACTGGTCTCTGCCCAGTGGTCCCATAGACTGTTTGTGAAGATGGATGAAGAGAGCTGAGATGTCATCCATTAGTTTGCTATGGAGCTGGTTTGAAACCCACACCTGCATCTTGTGAGCTGGAAACTATTAAGTGACACTTAAAACAACCAAATAACATGTACTCCTTGGGCCTATCTGACCCTGCTGTTAAATCAAACGAGTGTGCTTGCAAACAAACAGAATATTGCAAAGGACAGAAGTGTTGAGTGCAAGAGAAATCCTGAATGAGTGTTTTCAAACACACAGAGCAGAGACATTGAACAACATTTATGAATTGAACACGAACACCACTTAATTTGCTCAAATGGAACTTACTATTTACATGACGATAATTTCTCTACTTAACTAGATTTATGCACAAAGTCTCATATAATTCCACTGTATAGCTGTGTGGTTTGTCAGGAACCCAGACAGTGTTGCATTATGGGGCATGTTTTAACTATTGGTTTCAACTGATATAGAGACAAAAATATCTCTCGCTGCAATTAAATAAGCATGATTTATGCCTCTGCAGGACATAGATGGTGTAACCTACCCATGTAGCCTACGCCGGTGCGAGTTGTTTATACTTGCTCATGTCAATCTGGCTCACTCTGTAAAAATGAGCCAGACTAATTTTTGTTTCTACCTCCTGTTTAACTTTCAGCAATGGCAACTGCAACTTTTGCCAAAATTTCGGGTCTGCGTAGGGTCGTCGTAGCTACTGCGTCAAATTGACGCAGAAGCATAAACCGTGCAATAGTCCTGCAACTGGCCAATTTTTTTGTGAATAGTTTCAACCTAATAGCCCTCAGATGACATGTATGACTATGCCACTTTTACTTTTCTGCTCATCACAATATAAAGTCCGCCTAAAGGATATGATTGGCCTGGTGACTCAAAGCCAACTTACATCCTCAATGGTTGAAACACGCCCCAGAGTTCTTGCTGGTTTAGAGGCTACTGTGGTTTTACTTTTTATTTAAATGTCAGTTCTAGCATTAAAAGTCACTGCATTCGTCCAAGCATTTTTAAAGCTGCACAAAGGAAGACAAACAGAGCAGCATGCTGGTTAGTCACGTATTTATTTACTAGATCAGCTGTGACTTGCATTAGCATGCTGCATCGTCATGATTCTCCTTTCTCAAACCTCCACAGCAAACTCCGTAGTGTTGAAGAAATCAAGTTAAATAAAAACTGATGACTTTTTTGACATTTAAAGTGCACCTAGTGGACTTCAGTATCAAATTAGTGACTGTGCATTGTAAAATTTATAAACTGGATTGTGACTACCATAGCTGTGAGTTGTAGTTGTAATCCAAGTCATAGGATGCGGAAAGTGACTGGTTACTCGTATAACTGAATGCAACTCTCAGCTGTGTAAAAACTCTGTCCATTTGTTGCTCCGTGCTGAAACACATAAGCATATTTATAATTGAAATGCATTCAATTAAAGTGAAATGTACCATTTTACATTCAATTTTAAGTTTAATCTCTTCCATAAAAATGTCTTGTATAAATAGACAGAATCCCTTTATCTGGCGTTTGCAGCTTGGACCAGGCTGAGAAGAATTCAGCTGTACAGCTGACTGAAGTGAAATGCTCTGTCGGCATGACTCGGCATTTTTCCAGGGGGAGCCCCTGCATTTATCACTCACAGAATAATGCGCCCCTTCCTCAGCCCCAGTCCCAGGCGCCGGCTTTTATGTGTTAGGACCATTTTTCATTCAGAGTGGAGCCTGTAACTCTGCGGTGAGCACACATGCTCACATATACTGCAGGAACATGAACACCGTGTGCACCCATACCTCACCTCCCCCCATTCTCACTATTAAAAATGGGGTGTCTCTGCCGATAGTGTTCTCCATTGGCTTCTTTGAGGCTACTCCCCCGCACACTTACCCCCCTTTTCTGTGGCGCAAAATTGCTTTCATGGGCTTTCTTCTCTTTCTCTCAGCTGTAATTTTTTTCCTGTAGCGTCAAAAGGTCAGCACCATCAGAGGGTCTTAAGCGAGGCAGTGCGCCCTCTGCTGACAAAACTCCACCTTCTCATAGCCCCTGTTTTTGTGTGTTTGTCCACAGGGTATGGCCTTCACCCTACAGGAGCGACAGATGTTGGGGATACATGGTTTGCTGCCTCCCAAAGTGGAGACTCAAGATATTCAGGCCATGCGCTTTCAGAATAACCTCAAGAAGATGACTGATCCACTGGAGAAGTAATGGCATATTTTCTTAAAGCCCTGCAGAATGTCCATTAATAATAATTATAATAATAATAATGACATGCATCTTTCTCCACAAAGGTATATCTACCTGATGGGCATCCAGGAAAGGAATGAGAGACTTTTCTATAGGGTGTTGATGGAAGATATAGATGAACTGATGCCAATTGTCTACACTCCTACTGTCGGACTGGCCTGCACGCAGTATGGACATATCTTTAGAAGACCAAAGTAAGTGTTCAGACAGTCTTTACAGTTTGAGCCTATAATTGTAGGTTCTACATTGGTTGGCAGACATGAGTTAAAGGATATTGTCTAAAGATACATTTTGCTGTAGATAGACAATGAACACAATTTCTAAAGTAGCTCAAGTATCATCTTGTTTCTCTCGCCAGAGGCTTGTTCATCTCCATTCTGGACAAAGGACACATCCGCTCCATCCTGGACAACTGGCCAGAGACTAACGTGGCAGTGAGTACTAGAATTTTTTTTTTTTTTTCCTCGTGAATTAGTAGCATTTAAAGGTTTTAGAGGTAGCTGCGAATAGAGACAGCTAACAGTAGCAACTATGCTAACTTTTATATGCTAGCATTTTTCACCAATTTCCAGTTTTGATTTGTGGTTACCTAGCAACTGTACCATTGAAAGGCAAGACTTGACAAAGGGTCAGTTGACCCATTAACGTCCACATTTTCTCTATTCACTTGACCCAGGTGGGGTTTAGTTTGTCACACAGATGTGTGCTTGTACATTTTTATTCTAATTTCCTTGTTCTCCCTCCTCCTCTCTCCTTTTTATAGGCAGTGGTAGTAACTGACGGAGAGCGTATTTTAGGATTAGGGGACCTGGGTGTCTATGGAATGGGCATACCTGTTGGAAAACTTTGTCTGTATACTGCGTGCGCCGGCATTAGACCTGAGAGATGTCTGCCTGTGGTGATAGATGTTGGCACAGACAATGAGGTAGGAACACTATGTTGTCATCTTACTGTATGTGTGTAAATGCCTTAGTGATGATGGTAAATATAGAAAAAAAAAACACTGATCCTTTTTTGTCCTCCTGTCAGACTCTCCTCAAGGATCCACTGTACATGGGTCTGTACCAGAAACGAGACCGCTCCCAGGCCTACGATGATCTGATTGATGAGTTCATGGAAGCTGTGGTGGACAAATACGGCCAGGACACACTGATCCAGTTTGAGGACTTCGGGAACCACAATGCATTCCGCTTCCTCAGAAAGTACAGGGAGAAGTACTGCACCTTCAACGACGATATCCAAGGTTTGCACCCCTAACACACCACCTGGGCCTTGCACTGTTTATATTCTACAGAGAGTTGTGCCTTGTTATTCTGTCTTTGTAATGACCTCTTCATGAGAACATATTATTTATGCGTTATGCGTCTTTCCAGCTGACTCAAAGCCCTCAAAGTTTCCACACATCCGGTCCTAATGCGTCCAGACATGCTCAGTTGTGTAAAAGCATCTCTGTAATGCTGATTCACGCCTTCCTGCATTTTACCTAAAAAACAAAATCACATTTCAAAAATCTTTCTTGAAAATAACGTATTAATCACAGTGATTAACTGATGTATAAATGCTTACATTGTTAACTGTACTGTACTGTGTGTCCAGGCACTGCATCTGTAGCCCTCGCTGGTCTGTTGGCAGCTCAAAGAGCCATTGGCAAACCCATCACTGAACACCGTGTGCTTTTCCTGGGAGCAGGAGAGGTAGTTTTAATATTTATTTATTAATCTGTTTATTCAAGTTCCCCAGGTTTGTGTCTTTTGATTTTATATATAACATAATATGTATAAAATAATAAATTAGGCCCCTTTGTAAGAGCTATACTCCTCCCTACTGACTGAGTTGTTGATACTGTTAAGTAAAATATGATCACAGATAAAGTGGTTGAACCCCTTGACATCTGAATTTATTTTTCAGTTATATATACAAATTCATTATTTATGTTTTTGCTTACCACTCTGACCGGTCTCCAGAGAAAACTAGTGCTTGCAAAAGATGAGATGAATGCACAAACCGACTTTGGAGGATTACATGCGTTATTTCAGCTGCAGTCTGATCAGAAACAGTGCGTCGCGAATTTGCGACGCTCGGTAACAAGGGTTAAAGAAACACTGTCAACATACTTTCTTCACAGGCTGCTCTCGGCATTGCCAATTTGATTGTAATGGCCATGATGGAGAGTGGGATGAGCCAAGCTGAGGCCAGAAGCAAGGTCTGGATGTACGATAAATACGGCTTACTCGTAAAGGTTAGTGTGTGTGGCACATGCATTAATGACTAGAAAATACATGTCTGTGCGGCTTCCTGTCTGGCCCACTGTCTACACACGGTATAAATGGTGAATTGATGTATAATTGACGTAAACATATCTGACTCCAGGGCAGATCACAGGAAACGGACGGTAACCAGGAGGCATTTGTCCACGACAGTCCAGGGAATGTACAGAGCTTCCTGGAGGCTGTGAACACCATCAAACCCACAGCCATCATTGGTGACGAACTCATGTTACTGAAGCTGTATTGAAGCTTTTTAACATTTTCAGTGTAGTTTTATTTTGTCTGAAGCAGTTACGACCTTTGTTTTCTTCCTGCAGGTGTGTCAGGAGCTGGACGTCTGTTTACGCATGATGTGATCAAGGCCATGGGAACCATGAACGAACGACCGATCATCTTTGCCCTGAGTAACCCCACCACTAAAGCAGAGTGCACGGCTGAGGACGCCTACAGAATAACAGAAGTACTTTGACATTTAAACCACTCTTCTTGCTATCGTGCTTTCTCGTTCACTCACCGGCTCTCATGATTACCCTAACCTCTGTGTCTGTGTCTCACAGGGTAGATGTCTTTTTGCCAGTGGCAGTCCGTTTGGTCCAGTGACTCTGAGCGACGGCCGCATCATTACACCGGGACAAGGGAACAACGCTTACATCTTTCCAGGTGAATAAATAGATATATCATATTTATCTACCAGCTGATCAATCTGGAAGCAGCAGAACTATCATTTATACAACTGGGACCATATGACAATACCTCTGGATGAGTAAATGCACCATGTACAAGTAAATGCTGTATGTGTGTTTCAGGTGTGGCTCTGGCTGTGATCCTGAGTGGAGTGAGACACATCAGTGACACAGTATTCTTAGAGGCTGCCAAGGTCTGAAAACATCACAAAGTGTTTCTCAATCTCTTCTTTAAACTTCCTCTTTTACTCACTCTCTCACTTCTTCCTGCGTTTTCTTGCTGACTCTGTCTCGTGTTCCTCTGAACCCTGTTTAACACCCTGATGTCTCCTGTTCCCTCTCTTTCTAGACTCTGCCTGTAACAGCTAGCAGATGAAGAGCTTTTAAAAAAGGCCGATCCTGCTTTGCACTTTCTTTACTATGTTGTGTTATTCCTTCTTTTGCTGGGCTGTATTTGAAATCTTAGCAGTGATCAGTGCAAATTAGTGATCGCACAATTATTTCTCATGTACTAATGGAAACACTGTCACATTGTTATGTTAATATTTTAGTAATATAGTAGTTCACCGACTGCACATTAATTTGCAGATGCTCTGCATACTGGAGGCAAATAATAGTAGTATTTTTGATGTTTCTGTTCTCTAAGGTCTAGATATTATTAGCATTAAAGTATTTTTATATTCCTTCCAGACTCTTGCAGAACAGTTGACAGATAAAGATCTTGAAGAAGGCAGACTCTATCCTCCTCTCTCCAACATCAGAGAGGTCTCTATCCAGATGGCTGTCAAGGTACGTTTCCCTTCCTGGCGATACCTAAAGCTTTGGTTGAGGTTGGTCTGCGTCTGAACAGTTCCTGCCTAAATGCAGGTTTAGCTTTGTCTGGGCAAACAGCTGTAACATAATGCTACAACCTGCAACTTTGCATAGTCAGATTTGGCTCTAGTAGCCTTGCCGTTTGTCTGTGTGGCACTCATGTGCTTTGCATTTGTTTGTCCATATTAGCGCTAAACTTTCTCTTCCTCACTACAGGTGGTTGAGTATGTCTATGCTAAAGGCATGGCGTTCCGCTACCCTGAGCCTCTGGACAAGAACCGCTTAGTACGTTCCACTGTCTGGAACACCGACTACGACTCTTTCCTGCCAGACACCTACGACTGGCCAGGTGTCACCTTTAGCCCAAAGACTAGGACCAGGACTGATCTTTACGATGTCACAATTGCTTTTTTTCCCCACTTCATGCTTAATCACAGATTTTTTAAGATCATTGTTACTTTAGACCAGATCTTAAGGAATCTGTGATAAGTTAGAGAGGAAAAAAATAACTGTAACACTTGGACAGAATAGACAGTTTCATCTCACATTACAGTTCTCCATCATCCACAAAAGTGTAGAGCCATCTAGTGGTGGAAAAGGGCAATGTAGAAATCTGTTTTCACCCCTGAAACTCTGATATATTTTAATTAGCTATCGTCTGCTTTGAAAAGAAAAGGAACATATTATCAAAATATGTAATATATAATTACAATTATATAACCTCTATGTGATTGTTCTTCAAGCAAAAGCACCAGCATTCACAATTGCATAGGTAAAATAGGTAAACAGATTAGATTATGCTGCGTAGTAAACCAAACAAACGAAGGGACAAGTGTGTTACTGCTGAAGGTAAAAAGGTTAATCAGATTATAAATAACCAAGAAATGTGTTACCTTCAAGGACACGTCTAATATTATTTATCTTTTTTCCACTCGTTTTAAACAAAATTGTGTGTTTTTAGTATTTTAAAATGTACACTCCTGGTGATCCATGTGGTTAGAACAAAAAAATGCCCTAATTTATTTGTAGTTCACTTATTCCTAATCTAAGAAGGAGGATGATTTCTACATTACCTTTGTTTCACATCAAGTGGACCTCAGGTGTCTTCATCAGTACAGCTAATTCCTTGAATAAGACATCCAGCAGAGCGGGAGGTAAAAGACCTCAGCTTTTGTGTTCAAACTTGGAGAGGAAAAGAGAAAACAAAGAGGAGCGGCAGATAAGAAATTAAGTAGATCTCTTATGAAATTTTATGAAGGGAAATTAGATGAAATTTAAGGTAGCTGAACAGCTGAACGCACACTCCAGTATTTTTATTTGTTCAGATCCTCTTGTTGCATCGTATGTATTTCTGTGAATTTACTTTATGTTGTTTTGCGATGTTTTGTAAACCAGCAACACTCCTTTAAAGGAGGACGTTAAGAAGCTTACATCCCTTAAATTTAAATGTTATATACAAATTGAATATGAACGATACCCCAGATATTTAAAGAAACAATGTGCAGTGTCAAATGATTGGATATTTTATTTTGTGAACTCTACATGCACTTTTTGGTAAAAGATGGTCTTCTGAGTATTCATAAAGTTGTGCTAAACTGTGCTGACACGTGTGCTCCTTGGAACAGATTATAAAACAAACAACACAGTCAAGAGTTTCCCTGTGCAGCAGATCTGCTTTGCTTGTTTCACTGTGAGTTATTCAAACACCATATTAGCATAAATATGTAGTGACCAAATAGCCCTGCTTGGAGTAGCAGTGATCTCTCAAAGTTAGATGTATTGTATAGACTGGCAGATATATATTTGTCATAAAGAAGCAGTCAGCTATACAACGTATTTTCCGGGTACAGCATATCTACATCCACACATTGCTCGCATATCTTTAGTTTTTGCTCTGAAAGATCGTAGCTTCAAAGTTTCAGTCTTCTCCTACTTTGCACACTGGACATTACTACACACAACTAAAGCAGCAGCTAAAATATTTATGTTAGTTAACAATTAAATGATTATAATGAAGTTAAGCTTATCTCATTTGTGCACACCTGTGCCAAGGGCATTGACAAAATTGCATTTTAACCTTCTTCTAACCACCTGCACTGAAGTGCCTGCACAATTTCCCGTGGGTTCACAGTTCATTCATGCTCCTCGGTGGAGATTTCACAACATGGTCAGTGTGTAACTCTGTTGTATTTGACATGCAAACTTTTCTCATATCGTGCAGCTTCAGGTTGTGAGCACTTACTGTTTGTCTACTCCTGTCATTTACTTTTAGAGTAGTTTTATTTAAAAGAAACTATATTTAAATCATGAAATGCAGTCGCATGTGTCTAAATGTTATTGTTTCTCACTGTAATCATCTGTTTTTACTGTGTTTTGTCATTTAGTTGTGATTGCTGGCATTCCCATCAGGAAAACATTTATGAAAACAAGTATGTGTTCATATAGCGCTGCGCCCCTCGAGTCTGTTGAAGTTTTATTTTTGGTACTTGGTAATATTGCCTTAGGGTTTTTTTACGCCGAGAGCAGCGTAACTGTGCTGCATTATCATACTTGATGTATTAAAACTCCAGAATAAAATGTATTTTATGCCATTGTTGTTTGCTGCTTTCAAATAATGTTTAATTCATCCACACACATCTGATATGAAGCATTTATTTTGTCTGAACTATGTTAAGTTTAAAAAACAAAGAACACTAAAAATCAAACAAGGTAACTAAACAAAGACTCTGTAAAATCAGTCAAATTATTTTTGCTACTATTGTAGAAATCAAATTTACTACAAATGACTCAAACGCAGCACTGTCACTCATCAGCAGGTGTCAGTGTTTACTGGGAGAGCATGACATCCATCCTGCTGTGTGACAGCAAGTCATCCCTCTCTTTGGGCATAAACATGACCTTCCTCTGAACTGGCTGGGCTTACTTATATTGGCATATAGTCTAAATACTTTGATTGCTTACTCAGCAGTCAAAGTAATGAGCTCTAATAAAGTAGTACTGGAAAAACCTTTTCTGGTAATTTGGTTACAGGAACTATGAGTAACTATGTACATTTATGTAAATATTGTTCAGTTGAAAAGTATTTTGACCAATTTAGGATATTTTAATTGTAATTTATGTCATATCTGGGAAGTACATGCCACTATAAGGAACTGACAGTTATGTTTGCTGCATATAAAATGCAGCATTATATGTTTTTCTCTTGTAAATTTATTACTTCTTATTCTGCATAGTGAATTATATGATACAAGAGACCTACTTTCGTTACTCTGTACTTTTATACAGCTGAGAGGTGAGAGGTGTGAAACATTTTTACAAAGATAGACACAAATGTACATTTAAAAAAAACAAAAAAAACATTACATTGCCAAGTCCCAAAACAAATGTACATTTCAGAAAATAAACACTTTTGCAAACGGCAAAACAAATTTACAAAATGCAGTGAGGGAGCAAATTTACAAACGTCAATCATCAACCAGAAAAGCAGAAAAACCTTGTCCATCATATGAGCAGTTCCCGGTAGAGCTTCAGTCTTTTAACTACAGGCCGAGAGGAAGACATCAGGCTTAAAAACGAAAACACGTGAAACACATTTTAAACTAGGTTAGTGGGCCTCATGATTCTTTACATATTTTAGATATATATATATATATATACTGTAGATATATCCTTCAGTAGAGTATCTACATGATCTTGATTTTTTTTTGTTTTTTACAGCTGTGGATGATACCTCAGACTCTGAAACTGTCAATTCAATCAAGCTGACACTGTGGTACACCAGTTATTTTTTCTAATATGCCTTTATGTATGAATATATTTGATTTCCTCTCAGATTTTTAAACCATAAAACCAAAGTACTCCCAATAAGATGAAAGATTAGTACATTTTGGCCTCTAGTCTTTTCAGGGAGTCAAACAGATTTAAGAAGAGATCCTTGGATGAATATTGTGGGCCTGGTAAGAAACGTCAGGCTGATGAATTTCCACAGGTAATGACCCCAAATGCCCCAACAGTTCATTAAAAGTTAAACACCCTCAGTCTAACCTTCAGTTTTTACATACGTAAGTTGTACGTTTTCATTATTTTGAAAATGCAATGCAAAAAATGGTAAAATCAGACCGACAGTGTTGTGGGTGACACGTTACAAAGTTTTTTTTTTTACTGACCGGGATAAAAGTAACGCGTTAGAGTACTCTAATTACTTTTTTGGTGTAACTTGTAACGTAACGCGTTAGTTTCGTGCGTTAAGTAATCAGTAACTTAATTAGTTTTTATGAAAAGTAATCCGTTACTTTATGAATTTCGCTTTTTGTTTTCGAACCGTCGACAAGATGGCAGAGAGGACAGCTTTTGAATCGCGGTAAGTACGTTATATTCAGTTCGTCAGCAAAAAGGACAAGAACAACATAACGTAAAATGCACACTTGTTGCACACGCGTTGGTGAAAAAAAGAGTTTGCATGTTCTCCCTGTGTCTGGGTTCTCTCCGGGTACTCGCTTCCTCCCATTAAGCAGATGCTGCGACCCCTCAGAGAAAAAAGAATGAATGATTTCTGCATTATCTTTGTTTCACCTACTAAATATTAATATATTGTATAAGCCAGAGTTTTTCAATAGTTCTATTTAAAAAACAAACAATCAATAAAAAAAACATTAAATACAGGTGCGTGTGTCTAAATGACTGTGTTCCAGCAGTAGAGAACAACAGTGCAAGATGAAAAAATATAAAGTAAGCAAAAAATTATTTGTCCTACCAGTGCAGATCTCAAATTTACCACAAATGACTTAACCCTGAACGGAGCGCCGTCGCTCATCTTACGTCATCAGCGTGTGACAGTGTTTACTGAGGGAGCATGACATCCTTCCTGCTGCTTGATAGCAAGTTGTAGACAGTTTTTTTAGTAGTTTTTCTGTATCTCTGGGAGAATGTCCATGGATATGACTTTCCTCGGAACCGGCTCCGCTTACCCGTCTCCTCACCGCGGTGCCTCGGCTCTGGTGCTGCGGACGGAAGGGGAGTGTTGGCTGTTCGACTGCGGAGAGGGAACCCAGACCCAGCTGATGAGAAGCCAGCTCAGGGCAGGTGAGTCAGGCCAGCTCC
Source organism: Planiliza haematocheilus (assembly GCA_005024645.1). Classification (NCBI taxonomy): domain Eukaryota; kingdom Metazoa; phylum Chordata; class Actinopteri; order Mugiliformes; family Mugilidae; genus Planiliza; species Planiliza haematocheilus. Next base: position 1,777,250 of record SRSE01001388.1, on the reverse strand, counting down.
TCACACAGACTGTCTCCCCTTTGGGTGTTCCCACAACAGACTAAAACACGTTCTTGAAGGTTTTTGAAAACTTAAATAAACCTTTTTTAACATATACCTCCCACTGCCCCCAACTATCTATCCTTGCTTGCCTTTCTGAATTGGAAAGTCCTTTAAATTTCAGGGTATTAGGCTTTATATTAGATATGTTCACACTCATGAAATGATTTGTGCACTTTAAAGTAAACTTGTTTGATGATAAAACTGTTGAAAAACCTTTTTAAAAAAACTCAGCACGTCCCCTCTTTCCACATTGTGACATCTTTGTGTAATATAGTGGCATGTTTTCTCCACAGGTCGCATCACCAAAGTTTTCATTTCCCATTTGCACGGGGACCACCTGTTCGGTTTGCCTGGTCTCCTCTGCACCGTGAGTCTCAACAGCAACTCCGACCCCCAGCAGAACCTGAACCGCGTGGACATCTACGGGCCCCGGGGCCTCCGGCACTTCCTCAGGGTTACGCTCGGCCTCACGGGATCGCAACTGCTCTTCCCTTACGCAGGCAGGTCCAAAATGTCTCCACGCGACCTGGAAGCAGTCTTTTCTCACAATAGAAAATTCTACTTGTACGCATTCAATGTCTATGACCTAGACATTTGTGCTGCCTCTTTTTTTGCTGTATTATAGCCAAGTGTTACCATTTCCAGGCTGATTTAGTCACCTCTCATACTATTAAATGTTTTTCTTTTGCTTAATTCTATTGAATTCTCTAAAATGATACGGGTGTGTGTTGCTGCAGTGCATGAACTGGAGGACACGCCTGACCAGAGTCCAGAAGAGGGACAGCTCAGCCTGGAGGTAGGTGGTCTGTTTTCCGTTCAGCAGATTTGGGCTGTTTGGGACACTCTCAGACACTTTATTTGCATTTAATCTAAAATAATTTCCCCTTCCTAAGAGTCACAACAGTTTCCTCCACCTCCATTGAGTGTGTTTCATTTTACGCTGGTGTACTGATTTGTCTACACTCTGTCTCTGCTCTAGTGGACGGCAGAGCACGGCCCTCTCCATCCACAGGAACAGCTGGGCAGGACGATCTCCCTGGACGTCTCCAGCGACTGTTATCTGCTCTTTGAAGACAAGAAGTTTGTGGTCAAAGCCTTCAGGCTGTTTCACCGCATCCCCTCTTTTGGTTTTTGCGTTCAGGAGCATGACCGACCAGGAAGATTAAAGACGGAGCTACTGAAGGAGCTAGGTAAAAAGAAACAAACAAAAAAACACTGTCGCCCAGTTAATACGGTAGTTAGACTCCTTAAATGAAATGTGATCACTAGTAAACACCTTTTGTGTCCCTCAGGTCTGAAACCAGGGCCTCTCTATGGACGTCTCAAATCTGGACAATCTGTAACTCTCGAGAGCGGCCGCGTGGTTCTACCTGCTGAGGTGATGGAGGAAGCCATTCCAGGGAGGAAAGTCTGCGTTTTCGGGGACTGCAGCTCGGTGCTCGGGGAAGGGGCGCTGAGGCTGTGCAAGGGAGCGGACGTTCTGGTTCACGAGGCCACCCTCGGGAACGAGCACCGGGAGAAGGCGGTGGACCACGGGCACAGCACGCCGGAGATGGCGGCGGCGGTGGCTCGGGCTTGCTGCGCGCAGAGGCTGGTGCTGTACCACTTCAGTCAGCGCTACAAGCCGAGCTCCTTGCTGAAGGAGGGAGACGAGGACGACGTGTCGGAGCTCAAGAGGCAGGCGGAGGAAGCGCTACAGGACAGTGGTGTAGAAGTGACTCTGGCTGAGGACTTTCTGACTTTACCCATCCCTCTGAAACGACCGAGGTAATAAACGGCCAGCTTAGATGATGGAAAAGGAAACGATATTTTAAAAGTTACATATTTTTTCTCTCTTTTTATCACCTGGAAGAGAACTGGCACAAAAACAAATCTCGGCTCAAGATCCACACTGCCTCACTGTTGTGCATTATATTAATGCAGATTAAGACCAAAAGGAAACAGACTTCAGTAACAACTAACAGTCATTTCCCGTGTCCGTGTAACACTGAGTCAGCCACCTGAGAACCTGAGCGCAGAGCCCGAGACAGTCTTTCACCAAAACTAAACTTTAAGAGCCACAAATCTTCCAAACAGCCCGACACCAAAGCAGCTTTTTTTTTCTTTTTTGACAGTATCGTTGTGGTCTCATTGTGTCTCAGAGGCAGATTTCTGCAATATCTGGCAACACACATATCTGCAGAATGTGTGTTTCCATTTATTTTTAACTCCAGCTACATTGTTCAAAACCAGATGTTACAGAAACTAGCATCAACTAAACTGCGTGAACAACAACTAATGCAAACGCCCTGGCTAATTTTAACAATGCTAAGTATGGCACTTGGCTATGTTAATATCTGTTAGTATAAGAAAACGTAGATTATCTCACCACACGACATTGAGACTTCTGACCACATCGACTTAGAGGCAGGAAGAGTAAAGCATTTCATAGGAGCAGCTTTAATGGACTGCGTCATCAGACTGCGTTAGAGAATCTTAGGTTGAAAGCCTCAGAACAAACGACCAACTGGATCCTGAGCTGTGAGCGTTGCTGTCATCATTTTGGTCCTGAGTCTTTCATGAAAACAACTCAGAACTAAAGTTCTGTTTGATAAAGAGCATGCGATTATCTCCGAACCTTTTCCAGAGCTTTATTTCTGGATCTGTACACAAGGTATTAAAGTACAACAGAAAATACAAAATAATGTTTAACAAAAGAAAAAAAAAAACAACTCAATGTTTATGTACAATTCTTATAAACAATAAAGATAGCTTCTTGAACATTTCTCATAGTGAAGTTTTTGATTGTCTATATTTCTGGATATACATTTTTAAGTTTTGTAGGTTTTTTTTATTCACAAAGGTGTTTTTGTTTTCATCAAAGGACTGGAGTTTTCTTTTTCAAAACCACAACTGCTGCTATATTTTTTTTTCTTCTTTTTAAACTTCAAAACACAATACAAAATATAAAATAAATTTGTTTAGTGCTTTCTTGCACACACAAGTCTCATACCAGAGATATCAATAAAATATCACATTTTCGAGAGTTCACAGGGTGGTGAAAAAAAAAACCTACTTCTACTACTTAATGGCCTTTACATTCTGACAGTTTTTCTGAGTCTTTGTACAAACCACAGGTGAAATAAATATCACTGCACTGCTAAAGCTAGAAGAGCTTGGAGGACCTACTGCATTATGCACATTGCATTTAAAGAGAAACTAGCTCTCCACATACTCAGAGCAGCAGCCATCCCTTTACCATCAAGACAAATATAGACGACGACATGTAAAAAGATTAAAATTTTCTCCAAGGAAAGAAAGATGAGTGTCTTTTACACATGGCTGCAAGTTTCAAATGCAAAATTGCAACATTGAGTAACATCAATACGTCTTTAGGTAAAGCCGTTTTCAGTGGTACACTTGAGAGAACAGGCACAGCTGGCATGCGTGGTTTCAGCTGTGACCCCGGTGTCTGGGTATCGTGACTTTCCGAACAGAAGAAGAAATGAAAAACACCCAGTCAACCAGTAAAATGCAAAACCCCAAAATATCTGTACATATCTACAAATTATTGCCTTTCTGACAAGGAATCAAATTAAAACCTTTGTATGAACACAGATTCACAAGTGTAAGAGGTCAGTTAATAGACTTTTTAAAGGCTATTTGCTAATTATTTACATGAAACGCAGACGTGAATATCCTCTGATGCTGGGCTTGGAAACGAAATTACGTGATCAAACTTAATAATGGGTAATTAGGCGTGAATCCTGTCTGTACACACACACACACGCAAACACACAATGGTGAAATAGTAGCTCTGTGGACATGACAAACATGATGTACCCCTGAAACAAACTAAATATTCATAGCACAATGCATAGATAAATTAAGTAAACACTACTACTGCATCCAATCAACCGACGCTGACTCGCTAAACATTTTACAATTCACAATTATGGACTTCAGTCGAGCGTAAACGCTTCCATTTCGGCTACTAGAAATTGTTGACCAGATTTCGAAAAGGCATCTGTAGTCAGTACAGGCTAGGCAGAGGTTCAATACAAAAGCAGAGAAGCTTTAAATAAAGATAATAATACTGCTAGAAGGGTTACCCAAGCTCGCTAGTGGTCTGAATGGGGCTACTTGATTTAGAAACATAGTTTACCATAACAAAAACATATACAAGTCGCCTACGGGTAACATGAGTGGAAGCATGAATTGAAAGGATTAAATGAAATCTCAGATAGGTACAAGATTATGCAATAAAGACTTAGTTTACTGTGTCTGTGTTTCAATGGCTTTTAACCCAAGCAACATCTTTGTATTTCAATATTGCTGTCATATGTTTTGCAGATTTCTTCCTAGAAAACAAGATGACTCCCATTATGTCAGGTATTCTTTACCACCTGTATTTATATATATATAAAATAAAATAAAATAAAATAAAATAAAATAGGCCTGTAATTTGACTACATGGGATAGAAAGTGAACTGCTGAAAACATTCTCATGTTCCAGTTTGGCCACTTTGAACAGAAGCAAACTACAGATTTCCACAGGAGAAAATAAGAAAACTAAATTGGAGGAACTTAGCAGCTAAAGCCACGACGCTTCCTGGTCTCAAAGCTGATCTCCATGCTAGTGTTGCTCTTCGTACGATATGTACCCAGGTGTATTGTTGATCAACTGAAACCATCTGCACCAGTCTGGTTACTGAAACAAACCTGTAAACCAAACACTATATATATAAAAAAGAAAAGAAGTACCACTTCAATCAACAAAAACAACCAACTAAATACCAACAGGCAAAAACAAGCCATTTTTGGCAGCTGAAAAGAATGGCAGGATAACATACTGTAGCTCCGAAGATGTTGTGTGTAGATGTGAGGGAGGAAGATACACAACTCTCCTACTGCAGCCTCTGGGCCCCACTGTACATGGACGTTACACATCTCAAGACCATAACACAAAAATAAAATAAATGGCTATATAAACTCTTGAGAGAAATCAAGATTTTAGTTCTATATGATAGACATCACTGATGTCATATTACACAAAAATGAAAACAAAAGTATATTCATATACATATATATATAGATATGTATATTTATATATATATATATATATATATATATCATAGAATTTAAACAAATTGGATTTTCCAGTGAGGTCAGTCTTATGTACAGGCAGGAAAAGGGGGTTTCAAAAGGGAAGAAGATGAGGAAGATCACTCTGACTGAAGTGCTGCAGTGTGCTGTGTGTGGTGCCGCGCGTGTGCTCCCAGAAACCCGTTGGGCTCACCGCTGCCGGCCAAGCTCCCAAAGTCTGTGACGGAGACTGCCATTTTGGCGCCGGTGATTCGGTGGTGATGCGTTGTTGTCCGTCGCGCTTCAAAGTCCACTCCAAGGTTACCTACAGACACATCATTAATAAAGGAGTCAGGCAGCGCCATCTTGAGTCTCTTGGAGGGCCGTTCGCAGTCCTTGTTGACGCACACTCCTCCTAGCTGGCCCAGGTCTGAGTGGTAGAAGCCGGCGTCGAGCATGTTGAGGCAGTCGGGGTCTGCGCCATTCGAAGGGAACCCAAGGGATTCTTCATGGTTCAGGGATCCGCGATGGAGACTTTCCAGCGGAGGAAAGCTGTAGGAATCTAGGCAACCAACCTCTGCAGGGCTGCATACTGTGGCTACAGTGTTGCTCAAAGCTGCAAAGAGACGGAAACCTCAGTTAACACTGAACAATAAGAAGCAGTACAATACGGGCCAAAAAACATGCTGCAAGCATGGATGGATGAGAAAGACAAGACCTTGACGAATGAGGAAATCCAAAATAATACAGTTGTCGAGTAATTCTATATTCTAAGTCCCATTACTAACCTGTGAGGTCACTGGCAGTGATGGAGTTGAGCAAGCTGAGCTGCTGTTCTGTGGTGCTCTCCAGCCTTCCTCCTCCACCAGCTCCTGAACACACAGAGGAGGAGCTGTCCACTGCTAGTCCCTCTGCTTCATCCACCAGCCTGTCCATCAGGTCACTGAATACACAGGAGCGTGTCACGACTTGGTCAGTCAATCTCTCTTTGTTTGCTTGAACTGAAACATCGGTGCAAAAACATACAAAAAGATATAGGTCCATTTTTGTGCCACTTACGTTACACCGGGATAGCTGCTGTACTTTTTCTTCCCAAACCGATTCTGCTGCACGAAGACGTCAAAGCGCTCTGACTTCTTCCACATGTAGTAAAACGCCACACATTCTGCTACTGTTCGTGTTGTGACCTGACAGAAAGAAAAAAATGGTACAAGAGATGAGAAACGTCCAGCCTTTTGTATCTTTCATGGACAAGCATGCAAGATATCATGAAGTAAGACTCACTTTGTGTTTCTGTATGAGGTGGAAATTCTTATCATACATCTGCAGAGCATGTTCAAAGTTCTTGCATTCCTCTTCTGACCACGGAGGTGATTTTTCTGAAATAAAATAACCCATTCTTTTAATGATGATCCTCAAACAAGTGGTCCAAGTGTAAACAAAAGGTTACAGGTGGAAATTTAAGTCAACAATCATCAAAATAGTTTAACGTTTTGAACATTTACCATAAGATGACGGTAAATGTTCAAGACACAAGATTTAGATGCAAAGATTTTTTTAAAAAGGACACATATATGGGATTAGGTTACTGCTGTCATACTTTTGAATTTTCTCCACATATATTAGTTGGCAAAATATTAGCATTATGTCTAGGTTGAGGAGATTTTCAGTATAAACAGATAATGGAAATAGAAAAGAGCTAATTCACCAATAGTCTGACGGCTTCCAGCGGTGTCAGTTGTTCTGCTGGACATGGACAGTATAACCTACGCGTAGCCTACGCTGGTGTGACTCATTTATACTTGTTTGCTTGTCAGTCTGGCTCACTCTGTAAAAACGTCATCTAAACGCTGGTCGGCGCTGTGTCTTTTTTTGCCAGTTTCATCTACTTCCTGCTTCGCTTTTAGCAATAGTGAATGAAGCTTTCGCCAAGGATGAGTCAAACAACTGTTTAGATCTCCGAACCTCTGCAGTTAACCTTTCTTTTCCATGTTCCATCTTTATTAAACCAAAACTGTTGATTTAAAAATTGCAGAGAGGGAGGGGCAGCCAGAAATACTAAAGCGGAATTATGCTACTAACAAGCGGACCAATCACAGCTCTTGTTGTCATTACATACAACCGCCCATTAACCTCCTTTCCAAGTTGAGGGATTTCTTTTCAGTTTTAAACACAAGATTTCCGACTTCCTTCATCTGTCTACTTGCGCTCAAACCACAAATCTCAAAAAATTACCATTTTGAGCAGACCATTTCTATGGACATTATGGATAACACAGAAGAAATACAACCTACCGCTATTTAACATGTTAAATGTTTTGTTACTGGCCATCTAACTGCTAACGACGCAAATTATTTGGCTTAAGTGGAGTTCAAACCTACCCTACATAATATCAGACCAATTGTATCTGGTTTCCTTTATAGTAGTGATTAACATATTACAAATTAGGGTTTCCAAAACACTACGAGCTGTCTGTGCATGCCATTTGTTTGCTTACCTTTTGACGACTTCACATGGCTGCAGTATCTTTCTAGTGCTTCACGGGTGTTGTAGCTGCATTTGACAAGCTCATGCAAAGCCTACATTGAAAGATCGTAAAAGTTCATATTACCAATATTGCAGAAAATACATCAGTGCCTTAAAAACAACAAGCTAAAAGAACCAGATTTATTTAAAACACACATGCATAGTCAAAACCACATTCATCACTGAATCCCAGCATGAAAAGGATAGTTTTATGAAGCCATGACTGACCTGTTCATTGTCTCGAACATGCATCCCTGGTTTGTCACATGCTGGCTTTTCATCTGTTGTCCGTGACAATACTTCAGACAGGAAACTTCTAACCTTGTTTTCTGTCAATATACCTGGGCTCCATAATAACTCGTCTTCATCTTCATACACTGCACAACAAAATAAAAGCCAGTATTAGTCACATTGTGTACATTATTATGTCCTCAAAGAATGGATATCAACATTATGAGCAGCCACATTAAAGAATATGAGAGTTTGTGCGGTGAAAACAAAAAAGCAGAAGTCACCTTTCTCTCCATCTTTGTAGTGGCAGAGGCCAGAAGGAACCTCTGCTTGGTACTCTGTTCCCACCATTATTTCCTATTATAAAAAACAAAACAGCAGACAAGTCACAACATGTTCAAATCTAATCAATCAAATATAACACATGAAGTTTACACCTTAGCCTCTCTTAATGCGTTAAAAAATACAATGTATTATTCACCTTTCTGGAGTCTTCTGGACTTGGGCCATCTTCGTCACACTCTGACTCTTTATCACCATCAGAAATAGCGTTAGCTGTAAACAAATAAATTCCATAAATACATTTATAGGCATGTTATTTGAAATGAATCTCCTATATAATCCAGAACTTTGAGAAGTACAGTTTCACAGTTTGCCCATGTTAAAAGATAACTGATCAAACAGAGTTGTTTGATAAGCAAAAATAAAATACATTCTAAATATATCTTGCGAGGTGTAAATAATTTTAAATTTTATCTGACTATAATTAAAAAGGGAAAAAAACGTTTTAAAGGGTCAAATCTTCTGAATTGATTCCAAATCCATATTCATATAAATAAACTAGCATTTCTTTTAGCCAAATAAGTGTGTGGGGATGTTCAAATTTGCCGAGATGTATTGTTGACAATCAACATATGTCCAATCCAGCAATGTAAAGCAGGTGTGTCGATTTTAACTGTGTCATGCGGTGGCAAATTTAATATGTTGGAGTGTTGGACTGTTAAGATTTAATAGAGAAACAATGAAAATAACTGTCCTCCTATCTTTAAATTGAAGATATTTCAGACAGAGACAAAAAAAAACAACTCTTTTCCTCTAGAGCTTGTAAACCTTCACTCACATCGAAGTGTTCTTGGGAAGAAATCAGTGGCCTCATGCGAAGTGACTGAGGGGGTCAGATCATCAGCTGAAGACTGCGTCTCCTCCTCGTAATCCCCAGACAGTAGGTCTTTAGCTATTTCCTCCTGGGGATTAAATAATAATATGCATTGTACATTCTGGCAGACCACAGGATACATTAATAAGTAACTAATTGTAAAGTGTAAATTTCACAGGTAATTACCTTATCCAACGTCATGTCAGGCAGCTCATCAGTCAGGTCTCCAGAAGAGCTGTCTATACTGGAGACTGCTGAAGCTTCGTAGCGATAGATGGCCAACAATTCCTCTAAAGGCATGTTCCCTTCCTGAAAAATAAAGTAATATATATATAATATAGGTGTATATTTTCACTATTTTGTTTCATTAGCAAGAGCCCCGTATTTTGGAAAATGGTACATGTTCTGCAAATTTGTTAATTTTTAACATCTTTTTTTTTGTTTTTCTGTGAACGCAATTTTTTGCTTAAATAAAACAAATGTAAACAGAAGTAAAAGTAAATCTATAAACTTTATATACTGATTGTAATCAAGTAACCAAGAGTTACCAAGGCCAAGAGACAATAGCTGAATGACAGTAGTTTTTAGTCTAATCGAGGCACTTTTACAACAAAGCCACTTGAACCGATTACCGATACAGAAAATCAAAAATATTAAAAATCCTTCACACCAAACTGTCATACAAATGAGTCAAAGCAGATTTGACTATTAAAAATAACTGCAAAAATGTTGGTAAATGCTATCTCGGGATATTTTGCAATTTCAGTTCATTTACCTTTTCAAGATCTGCAATTTCAGAGCTGATATTCCCTCCACCTTCTAGAGACTCTTCCTCCTCCAGAGTCCTCTCATCATCATATTCATGGACTAGCATTTCGGCCGTTGGGTCAAAGTCATGATCCTCTGACGATAAAGAGCCAACTGGATGAGAGAAAAATAAAAAATAAAGAAACATAAATGTCTCATCGTCATACACGAAGTTCTGTTTACACTATTAGGATCAACAAATACAAGTATAACACATTTAAGCTATGTACAGCCACTTAAAGTAACACAAATTACATAATTGAATCTTTATATGTATGTTATGCAGAATCCTTTCTTAATTTGCAGTGAATATGTTATTACCTGGACTTGAACTCCCTAGGGAAGCCTGCAAAGATTAAAACCAGAGCACAAATTAGAGCAATAATAATAAAACAGGTTCAACATTTAATTATGTACTTTAAGCACAAGTAATTAATCGGATAGAATAAGAAAAAAATGCATCTAATGGGCTATAATATGGTCACGGAAAATAGTTTGCAGGAGAGATGCATTTGCCGCTAACGTTACCTGGCATAGGTGGCTAATACAACGCTAGCCGCTTTGCACACCGAGGAAAAGCATGAAATTTTAGCGTCTGACTGTGAATAAAACGTTTCCGAGGGAATCGACGTACAAAAAAAGCCGTATATTAAAGAGGATAGTGCGTTTTATGCAATATCGGCTCCAGTAACAGTTAGCTAGCCGGCTAACCCAAAGCCTGATGTTAACGTTATGCATCGAAAAATGTAAACACTAATTTCGTTTGCGAGCCACTGTAATCGATAAGCTTTGGCGATAGTTTTAACACAAATGTCGCTAATTTAACGTAAAAGAAAAAAACAAATTTCCATTCCATTCAACGCGATATAGTGTGTTATTTCCTTTAACCAGCAAGCTAACGTTAAATTTACGTATCAATTTACACAGCCGCTACACCAAAGCAGCTGAGAGAACGAAGGCGCAGAGGCCTGGTAGTGAAGGATCCGTCCAGACATTCAAGCATATTTTAGAGGAATAAAAATGACAATTATGACACGAAACACGCTATATAGAAGGCAAAACCTATTGTTTACCCAATCGATAGCATAGAAATGGAATATACAACACACAAATTTTAAAAATATCGACTTAAGATCGATTGCTTCTCCCCTGTTTTCCCTCTTACCTCCGCCATATTGGTACCTTTAGCTAATGGGCTCGTTCTAGCGCAGTACCCGGATCAGCGCTCTGAGCCAATCAGAGCTCCAGGTGACCGTGCTAGTCGTGACGCCGTTCAAACCAACCACAGATCAGACTAACGGTAATCATATGGAAACGGCAAACCCACGGCGTGAAAATAAAAGATACATTATTAAAAATAAAATTGCGGATGTAAATCTAATGCCCTGTATCAGTATTACGGCGTTGACCCCGTTGACACCTCCTCATACAGACGCGGTTTGCTAGAACATTCCTTGAATGCTCTCATAACATCCCAGCTGATTTCCTGTTCTCCCTAGTACCGTGTATATTGCATTTCTGGAGCCCGGTTTCATCAGTATTTTTGTTTTTTGACACTGTTTTTAGGCACCAACGTCTCAGTATGGCCATGCTTCATTTAAAATGAAATGCTGGGATACCTAAAGTTGAATCATTTTGTACGAGGATAGAAATTTCCCACACTCTATGACATTTACCATACAGTCTACTGTTAACACAAATGCTACAATACCTTTAAAGTAAATACATTTCGAAATGTAAATCAATAATTTCAGTGTTTACAAGTAAAATAAATAATGCATTTCATTCAGCTGACTACTAACATTATTGGCTTTTGTCAGACTATTTTGAGAGCAAATTTTTATTTTTTTTATTTTTTTGATAGTTTGTTCATAAATCCCCATAGGCAAACTTTCTAAATACATATTATATGTGCAATTTCATAAATGGTGATTGAGACATAGCTTATGTCTATTTGAGATGTTTATATTTTTCTTTTAGTTTTCCAGAACAATAATTTAATCTCCCTCAGGTTAGGTTTGATCATACCAAATAAAGATGGTGTTTAAAAGTTAGAAAGTCAGAATTATAATTTGAAAGTGAAATAAATATATCTTCAGTATACAGACCAGCAGGGGGCAAAAGCACAGCATACTGTAACAGCTGAGCTCCACTCAGTCCTTTCCTGCTCTTCCCCCTTTTCCTGGTTTGGATGACTTTGAAACCTCTCATCATATTACTTCATATAGCATAATGGCGCGTTAAAATTGGTCGGACAGTTGGGGCATGCTGGGAGTATACGCTGACCTAGACGCAGTTTTCAAAATGCAGAATCCAAATTTCCCAAGACTTTACTCTGCTGCTGCCCCGTGGTTGCTTTGGTCCTTGGATGTGCATTATCAGGGTGTTGATATTGTTTCTCAGGCGAGGTGACAAGGGAAGGTCAAGGCGAGATTTGCACCAGCTGCTTCTGTTAGAAAATCTGCAGATGTCTGTACACAGGTTGTCAGCATTATTGCTTCCTGCCTCTCCAGATGCAGGGATAGGAAGTGGACGACCTCCCTGCAGCATAACAGAAACGTATCTACGTGTTTTCGCCATGTCAACAAATTACATTCGCTTTGCATGTGTGCTATGAATTGCATTTATTTATGTAACATAATAGGGGACACGGGGATCGTAAATTTAGTTCATCTTTAAAAGGGTAATATAATTTGTATGACGCCACATTTTCCGCTTGCACAGTTTGGGCATCAGCTCACACGCAAAAGTGTATGCCAGTGAGGCCATGCTAAGAGTCTCTGCCTCAGCAGAGGTCCCATAGGAATGATGTGTCATTTGTTGGACATTACAATGCAATATTCACATCAGAGGCAGAAGAGGGTCTGACTGCTTTGAGTGTGCTTATAACAGCTGCCAGCGCTCGTGACGCATTTGATGAATTAATAGTGTTCCTTTTGTCTTGTTAGACTAAAAACCCCCTACTCAAACATACAAATTCAACCAAACACAACCGTGCAAATGTATACATTAATATACACGTTCAAAGACATTGCAAGTGATATAAACTGTTCTTGCATAAACATAACCTAATCTTGTGATGCAGCCCAGATGGAGTAGGTACATCTTAGAAATGCTGACTCGAGGGTTGCAAGTGGGGCTGGCCTGAACTCAGTTAAACCCAAGGAATCACAAGCTATTGTTTACATGTGAGTCTAATTTAATTTGTCATTTGGATTACGCTTTTCAAACCTGTCACAGCAAGTAAACACCTATATGTTTGGAAAACAGAATCCCCCGTAAGGCGTAGGAAGAGAAGTGCGGGCTTCGTTTGGAGGACTCTGCAAACAAGTGAGTCACTATTTTCCAACACATCCCTCTGTAGGCCACATCTGTTAACTGTCGGAGATAAGCTGGACCATAATAAGGAACCCCAGGTTCCACCAGATAAACAATATTCAGTTATAGAATTGTATTGAATTAACATTTGAGTTTAAAAAATACCAAAAAATACGCTCTTCTCCTAATGCTGTAGATTTTTTCTTATGAATAGAAACAGTACCCGTTTGTTTCCACTGTCCGTGGCTGGCTATGTTTACAGGTAATTGGAGTTAAATAAAAGCAGTCTCTTTTCTCTCTCGCCGCTACAGCTGATTTATGATTACCATGCTCATTTGAAACCCCATTTGAAGCCCGCTATTACAGAACAATGCAGACAGGAAGATGTGGGCCCATACCTAATGAGTAAAACTGTCAGGTCAACAAGTTATCCTCTGACGTAGATTATGGAGAGGAGGGTGACAAAGGGTCACTGTCCATTGTTACGGTGTAAAACGGAAGCTGCTGATTAACGCTGGCACACACCTACGCTGATTTCACATTTGTCCAGCAACTGCCTACTCAGCTGATGTGCCATGGAGTATATTATAATACTAATAATCATATTTCAGGTCAGACGGACACGTCGGCTGCACGTGTATTGATGATAATTATATGGGAGATGTCACTGGAGGATTGAACTGTGATTAAAGGAGAAGGAAACAAAATCCTGGGAAGACGTTTGAATATGAGAATATATATGAACACTGAAAAAATATGAAATGTACTGTACATAATGTTAAACTCTGAATCATACCTCAATAGACTGAACAACTGTGTGTAGAAATAAGCAAATTCACATAAAACCACCAATTTCTCATGGCATTGAGGAAGGAATGGTGAAACTACAGACATCTAGTGTTCCTAAGTCATCATAAAGAAATAATACACTGTGTACTTTTCATGAACGTTGTGAGACAGCCCCTTTATGAAATATACACACCACCAGGTGGCAATATGAGATAGCCTTGGGTTCTTTGACTCAGCCATAGCATATTACCATTTCCTCTGTGCTCGAATGCACCCGTCCTCAGTCAGGCTGCAACAATGACTGTATGAACTCTGTATGTTGATATTCTTGGGTGAATCATGTAAAACTCAACAGTTGCAGTGCAGTTGCACAGCTTTGTGCACTTGCAAGTGTTTATCCTCACATTCGGCTCACTAAACAGTCAGCAGCTGCAGAGCAAGTCCCGCAGTGTCAACAAACCTCTCCAGCTTTGCCATTTTTAGGTTTATGTTATTCGTCACTAATATAATCACACTGTAGTATAGTGTGATTGCCATGGATTCCTGGAAAACTGATAACGTATTTGTGTTTATATTACACTATGAAACAAAGTAGTCATAACATGAGACGCAAGTAAGCTGTTAGTAACAAAACAGCCCCATTAGCAACCCATTTACCCTAACCCTTCAGTTTAAGTGTGTGTGTGTGTGTGTGTGTCATTTCAAAGTTCAGTAAATGTTTTTTTGTTTTTTTGTTTTTTTCATGGGAAGATGGGGATTTTGCATTAAGTTAGTCATTGCACACACGTCACCGCACATTGCAATCAAAACTGTCCTTTAGAGGTGAAGGTAAGTCAGGGCATAAGATAGAAGAAGATCATTTTGAAACTGTATTTGAGCGAGTAATCCTTTAGAAAATGTAGCATGTAATCATTCCCTTTTTGCAGTGATCTTTAAAGCCGTGATATTGTGCGTTACAAATAACATGTGGATGCGTGTTACAGAAAGCAGGTATTGACTGTGAAGCCCAGAGGCTTTTTAGGCACCAACGTTTCTTCTTTTGGGTCCTTGAGTGTTTAATAATTTATTCTTACGGTGAAAAAGTGACTCACTGATGCTGTAATACAATAACACACACCTGACTCTCTAAGATTTGGAGATGTTTGTTAGAGAATGACATTTACCAGCTGCTGTCACTAGTTTTCCGGCTTCCTAGTGCCCAGGCAGCAACTTCATGCATCAAACCTATTTCAAAATGTGTGTACTGCACAAACAGCACACTTAATGATGTGACTTTACTTACAATTTTCCTCCATTTCAATGTATCTGAAAATAAGCATAAAGGATGGACATGGGAAACAAAAAAGGACAACGTTAAGTGAAACTCCCGATTACAAATTCGTTTTAAATGCACTCATGCGGTGTTTGAAGAGTTTTCTTTTTCTGGTACATTAGAAGCAGTGGGAACATACAGCACATGAAGGTTATTGCTGTTGTGCAAGTGCAATTTTCCACAAAGAGGATTGCATGAGAATTAAAATAGATTCTGGAGTACTTTAAACTGCCCATCTCTACAAAAATGTGTGTCAGAGATGGTGCAGATGTTCCCAGTGTATTCCCATTATTTAAATGTGGTCGTGTAATACAACTGCAGACATGCTGTTCTTAGACTGGGGGAACAGTTTCTCATCTACAAATCACAAGGTGTTAAAAAAGTACTTGTATGTTCAAGAGTGTTAATGCCATGCAAGACCTTGATCATTCTGCAAAGGGCACTTTTAATGAGATTCGCTTACTACTGCACTTTCTCCTGGATTGATACAGTAATTTAGTGTCCTCAGAAGCAGGACAATATCTCCTTAGTCTAATTGGCTCTTAAGTCTACCTAGCCTTCACTGAACATCTAAACTACTGCTCAAATGGGACACAATGCTGTTTTTCTTAATCCCAAAAGGTGTCCAGTGCACAGTTGGACAATAGGACAAAAATAAAATGTTATATCACAGGCTCTCTAAATGATTTTCTCTAGTTTGGCAGGCACAGGTACCAGTGGGGTTTCAGGGGTAATTGCAAAATAACAGCCTCAACAGAAATAGCGTCATCATAAATCTCACAAATGGCTATCCTCCTTGTCAGTCAGCTGTGTGACACTTTGTGTGAATTGGAACATTTCATTCACTGTTAAGTGCACAGGCCTGGAGTGTTGCATGATTGAGCGATTTTTCATTAAACCAGCCCTTAAAGCACTCATCACCATTACTCTGTTAATGCAGCCATCATGAGCTGGTACACGAAGTTCTGCAGTCTGCTGGGGATCGGTTATATCTCCTCAGGTGATGCTGGGGTTGGCGAGTTTGAAACATGCGATGTCCGAGAGTCTGAGTATTAGCAGTGTCTCCTCTCACCTGAGCCCCATGCTAAGCACTAGAGCCTACTTTGACTTTACTGGTTTACTTGGAGTCACATAATGCGCTATACACTAGGTGTGTGAAAACTGATGCACAGATGCATGTATTTATCCGATCCAACAACAAAAAAAATGTGTTTTAAAACCCATTCTACTACACTGTTTATCAGCGCAAAGCCAGTGCAAGAGCTTGGAAATGCTGTTTAAACCCTGTAGTAAAAGCTTGGCAGTCCAGCCTGTGCTGTGTTCATTTTTTATTTTTTTATTTATTTTTTTGTAAAAGCTGGAACAGCTCACTTCAAGGCGGAGTAACAGAGGAAATTGCGTTGCCCACTCACTGTTTCTGGAGTCAGACGCAGTATGTACTTGTGTAGGTGTTTGTATATACCCATAGCCTGCGTCATGCTGTGAACTCACATGTTTCATGCGAGATTACCTCCGTGAATGACTTGTTTTCAGCAGCATCTGTGGAAATGCCCATATTTGTGAAGACGGTGACGCAAAAATAAACACTTAAAAGATGTGAGGAGTTTCGAAAACGCCAAAAATACATTTATTTGTCCACCACAAATGCTGTACAATATACTTGTAGGTGTAACGAAAAAGAAATGAACAAGACCTAGAGGTGTTGGCACCAGCAGTGCAGACCTACACAATGTTTCATTCATATATCTGTACACTTCCTGAAAGCAGGCCTATTCTTCATTCTGCATCTGCGAACAAGTAGTAGTATTCGCAAATAAATAAATGACTGAACGCTGCTGACAGTCCTCAGAGGCACTCCTGAGAATGGTGAAGGTTTAGCAGGTTTTAGCAGTTTAGGCAGGAAGTTGTCCTCTAAAGCTCCTTTGATTTGAGTACTGTGCAGAATATGCAAAGCGATGAGCAACGCACCAAATGTGAAGGATAGGAGAAACAGCTGTGTTGTCATGGATAAGAGGCTCCTCATGACGAGACATGTGGGTGATTCTGTCTCCGTGGCAACCGAAGAGTCTGCCACAAGAACAGTTTGTGAAAGAAGGAAGGAGAGCAGAAGACGTAGAGGCTGAAAACTTGTTCTCTCTCTCTCTCTGCTTTTTTTTTCTGAGTGCACAATTAATTCAGATATCACACGTACAACTCCCATTCTTGCAGACACATTCTTACAGTTGCCAAAATACAAAGGGGTGCTGTCGCTCTTAGCCACCTACACACGGGCTCCCATAAATGATCGAAGAAATAAAAGAATGTGGTTTTCTACAATAGTCTGGCCATCAAACGCTGAACACTTGTGTCCTGCTTTTTAGGACATTGTTGGTCTTCTGATTGAGGGAGCAAGTGAGTTGTCTCATATTATTACCTGTCATGCAATTCTTATACTCCATGAATGAGACCGGTGAAGTCTGACTTTGTAGAAATTATTGCATTTGTGACAAAAAAAATAAATAAATAAATCTGCTTTGAAAGTGGTTACATGAAGTCCTGTCTTTAGACTGTGGCTAGATGAAGAGGAAAAACAAACTCAATGCACTTCTGCTTTGTAACACTTTACAACCCAAAGCAGCACTAATCAATACTTCTATGTTACAAACAGTGGGGAAAGTACAGTATAATGTGTAAAGGGTTGTTTGTAGTGATGGACCCACAGCGGATGATCACTCAGCTCTGCAGTTCCCCTCAGCTACATGAGCAGCATCATTTTGTTTCTACAGCCTGCTTTACTTTTCTGTTCTTGTTCTGTTTGATTTGTTTTGCTTCCAGCAGCATTATGAGGCTCTGATGCTAATTGCTTTCCCCGAATGTATTCTCGCAGGCGTGCACACATAACTGAACATTTCTTTACTAAAAGTATTTATGGCTGCTTTGCATCCGTGACCGTGATGAACTCATTACCATAACTGTGCACGAAACAGAAGTCTTTACGTTGGTACTGTACGATCGCGATGAACTTTTTAGTCATAAGATCAGTCCACTGAGGAATTAATTGATTATCTAAACCTACCCATGAAACAAATTTAGGATGAAGTTATGCAAACTGAACTTGGAAGAAAATAATAGGACCTAATTTTGGTCCAATTAGTTCTGGCTGGCTATAACTTTTGAGGTTTGTCCATCTGGCTATGGTTCTCTGTGTGTAAATTAAGATTAAGGGATGAAAGCCAAGCTGGGAGATGACTTTTCCTTAAATAAACTTAGATGATATAACACCCTGAAATTATTAATTTTCTTTATTATCTTATCAGTTACATATGAAAAATGTATTAAATTGACTATGGAGGAATCAGAAAGAATCGTTTCTATCTTCAGCGTGGCACATGACGTGAATGAATGGGGCTGCCTTTCACCATCTTTTTATCTGGCCAGTTATGTAAAGAAAGTGAAGTTGTATCCACAGGTGTGTGCCTAGAAGTAGGAGCCATCTGTGAACTGTGATAAGGGACAAACAACGTGTCTATAACTAATTCTCCTCACCCGGAAGATTTTATCCCACGGGTTTCTCAGCCAAGGGAGACAGTGAGGGAGCACTTTTTTTGTGCTGTTTCATTATTTCACTTACAAACATATCTCATGGGAGACAACTCTGCAGTACACATACACGGATCAGCCACAACATTAAAGTAAAAAGATTCATCTTGTGACAATACAGTGTTCTGCTGGAACATTTGGACATGAAATTCATTCATGTGGATGTTACTTAGACATGTAGCACCCACCTAGACCAGATCAGACACCCCCACCCAATAGCCATGGCACTCCTTGATGACAGCAGCCATCCCCAGCAGGATGAAGCCTGACATACACACACACAAAAACGGTTTAGGAACAACTAAAAAAACATGAGAAACAGCACAAGGTGTTGACCTGTCCTCTAAATTCATTATATTCCAAACTGATCGTGTACGTGTGAGATGCACTGGAACAAGCCTGATCCACAGAGACCCCTACCCTCAACCCATAGGACCCAAAAGCCCCCCTAACAACTTTCTGTTGCCAGACACCACAGGACACACACTAGTCTTGGTTTTTTGAAAGTAGAAAAGAAATTGTGTCTGGTAAAACCACAAAGAGGAAGATGATCCCTAGACTGCGGCTCAAGATCTGTGAGAACGAAACCAGTCGATCGTCTCTAAGCTTTTAAGACTGCGTGAAGAAAGAGAAATTCTAACAAAGAGTGCAGTTCTATTTCTGTAAGTGACAACTCATTGATAACTCTCAAGAATAGAGAGTCTTTGAAGACACTCTTCCAAATGTGTGACCACCGCCTGAGTTTTCCACTTGTGCTCTTATCACGCCTCTATTTTTGACGACATTATCAAGAGAGCGTAGGTGGTTAGATTGGAAAAGGAAAAAAAAATAAATGAAATAAACTCAAACTCTCTGGTGGAGTAGCATTTAGTGTTGCATTACGCAATGGCTCAGCTTTCTGTGCAGCAACTTGGCCTACATACTGCATTTTCTTTATCTCAACTCCCCACTGCCACAATCACTTCCTCCACACCGTCACTAACGCAGCACTGGATATAAAAGACTCTAATTATGCTTTGGATTCAAATTCAACAGTAAATTATTTGGTGTTCCAGTCGGAGAAAATTGGCAGATAGGGAAGACGGTTCTGCATCCACAAAGGTTACAGACACAAGGCAGATTGTTATATCCCAAAGAGACTAAATATAGTGCCTGTGTGACATCCTGAAAACAAAGCCGTTGCCGTAAACTTCCATCCGCCGTGCTATTCTGATCAGTTTTGAAACGTGAGAATGCTCATGACAAAAGTCGTCTTGGCAGAGGGCCCGAATTCTCCGTGACACAAAGAGGCAGTGAAAGGAAGTTGTTAGCAAATGTATGCGACCGTTTTCTCTTTCTCATCATTATTATGTAAGCTATTATTAGTTTTAGGCATTGTTATTCTTTAATGTGCAGAGACAGACAGACAGACACATACCTGAGTTCCCATTTCGACGATCTAAATCTAAATTATATCAACATATTCGGACATAATTGCTTTTATTTTTATTTCATGTTATGCTTATTTTCTAAAATGTATGATTTTAACCATCTATCACACAACATACAATAGATCTGTGTTTTAGTTTGACTGTTTCACTTTTACTTTAATGTTTACAAGCTATGGAAACAGCCAGCTTTGAATGCTGCACAAAGGCCACGGGGGGTAAGGTGGTCCATCATGAGGTTATGCCGCCCTAATGGGACGTGCTCCACTCACCTCTCTCCTCTCTGATTCACAAGCGCTTCACCCCGTAACCTGGGTGGTGGCTGACTTTCACAGCATTGTTCCAGACCTCCCATTCCCCGCCATTTTGTTTCCTGTGCAGAGCAGGAAGTCCTGCCTGCAGCTGTTCCCAGCGCTGCGAACTGAAGGGCTTTTTGAACCACAAACACACACACACACACACACACACACACACACACACACACACACACACACACACCCAAACAAGCACACGCAAAAACTGTAAACACACATCCTCTTCCCTCGTGCTTCCCCTCGGCCAGGGTTCAGGATGACCCTCTCTGATGTGAAGATGACCCCCGGGGATTATGGGATGAAGCCATGAGCATGTAGGCTTTCCTGCCTGTGCACAAGGTGTACGTGTGCAAAGTATTACTCGAAGGATATTACAACATATAGGTGGAAGCTCAGTCACAAGAAATGTCTGTCGTGTACGACACATTAACCCATTATTAAGCTGAACAATCAGATGGAAATCTTAAAAATGAGTTTATCATCCGATCCGATTTTAATTTGCACCTGATTTATCCAACCATGCTAAATTCTACGCCACCCTATACGTTGGTTCTTTCACAGCGTGAGAGTGAAAAGGAACCTGAGACTCTTGCCTATAGCAAAGCACAAAGGCGACCGTGAGAAAACACCCGGTGACCTGGATTTTACAGAGGGGTCGCTGCATGTTCAAAACATCATAGATAATAACACTGGTCGGACATCTTATCTGAGCCGGTTATTGTTTCTGTGCTGCGATTCTGATAATCCCATGGCTATTTGGCACATTTAATTTACTTTACGGGATTGTGATGCCATAGAGCACACAAACAGTAGATCATAAACAATATTAAATAAAACTGTCACAAAGGACAAATGCATCTTATTGGCTGTACATGTCTGAGTAAAACTCGTCCAAGCAGAAGGCATGACAGGCCACCCTGTAGCTAACCTTCCGCATTTCATGCAACAATTAGATGGAAATGCCCACTGTATGCTGGACCTTACTGGAACCAATTCCCATGACTGACATCAGTAATTGCTCTGATATTGGTCCTCACTTGGCCCACTTTCCTTAAGGTCACAGGAAACTGGGTGGGAGGCTGGAAAATACCATGGACATGTTGTTAATCCATCAGGCCGACATACACCCTCTAATTTACCTGTGGGCTCTTTACACGGCACTCCTTCTGATCTGAGTGTGGGAGGAAAATGAAAGATCTGGAGGGAGCCCAAGAAAACACACGAGAAGCATGAGACAAATTTTAATGACCTCCCCATTCAAAATTTCAGTAGGTGGTTTGATGTTAATTAAGACTGACACTATTCTGTCACATCTCTCACCGTCTGATCGCTCGTGTCCTAATAAATAAGCTTTAAAGTGAATGAACCCGTTTTCTATCTTGGCAATTTGACATATTACATAAGGCTTATTTAAAGAACATTTTAAATCTAAACTAGAAATATATGGTTAGCGAGATGGAACTTCCTGTCTGCCCACGTCAGTTTCTAAGACTGACGAAATACAACCAGGCTCATTAAATATAAACCATCACGACTCAAAATAACCCTTTTCCTCAGATTCATATTTAAACCGCAACGAAGAACGAACAGTGTTGTAGACTGTTGAAATTAGCTCTTACTGGCAAGTATTAAACGATGAGCAATGCCAGTGAGTAATCTAATCAAGTGTTCTCTTCACTTTTCTTTGCTTCTGAGTAAAAGTCTTGCCACATGCTATTTAATATTCCTCCAACAACGCTTTTTCTTTGCAAACTCAAAAGGAACATGTCGCGTTCGAGGCGGCTGAAAGAATGCAAATAAACCCCTCGCATTCCTGCAATTAATTAGACTTCCTCCCTGCATCCTTTGTTTCACTCTCCGGAGAAGCTGGTTTCCTCTTCAACACCTTCCATGTGTTTCCTTTAAAGAAGGATGCCTCACGCACCTCCTCCACTCAGAGGGTTCCACCCTTTCCTCGCTTCAGAGCCTCTGCCCTGTCAAGTTCAACGGTGAAGCCGGACTGGGTGTGAAGTATTAATGGGTAGTTTCGTACATTAAGTCCTTATCGTATGTCACTGTGGAGCACAAAGGGGCATGTGCTGTATGTTCATCAGGGGTGTGTGCCTGCATGTTTTCCATGAGCGCGGACACTATATGAGCTTTGTGTGCGCCTCAGAACTTCCACCTGAGACACAGTAGACTCATGCAACAAAGCCTCGATTTATGCCACATCACCCATAGTGAAAAGTAAAGGGATCAGTCCACATTGTTTAAGAGGTTAAATCAGTGTACTGGTATGCAGGGATTCAACATGTAAAGCAAAGTATTTTTAATGACAGATGCTCTTTGAGAACATCAAAACTTCACACTGCAGACAATTCATGAGAAACATATTTCTCTAACAATGAACACAATGTGGGGGAGTTTTCTTCTGTTTTTCATAGTCTCCAAAGATGGGTGGATGAGCCTCGTAGATGCAATAACAGCAGTTAAGCACGGGGGGCACCATCTGCCCACACAGGCCATCTATATCTGTGCGTTCGCTTGTGACTCACTGACAAAAAAAAAAAAAAAAAAGAACAAAAAAAAAAAAAAATAGGAACGGCTCTCTGACTAAGGGGGAAGAGGAGGAGGAGTGCGAAATGTTTCTCGCATCAGGCAGAGAGAGGCGAGGATAACTAGCTCGAGACCATGCGAGCCAAGTGAATCATCGCCCGGGATCCCGTGAACACTGAGGGTGGTGAAGCCTCCCCCTTAAACAGCTCGAGAGGAAGCCTCTCCCGCAAGGTGAATGGGTGAGCGACAGGAAACGTTCTAATGGAGGAGAGTGTTCACCTGCATCGCAGACAGGAAAATAAAGACATCTGGATGTGAAAAACGACCAATTTTGAGTCATTAAAGTGAAGAAATGAAGATGAATTTGCAGCAAATCACCTAAATTGTCAGTTCAGAGTCATTGACAGGAAAGTAGGGACTACCACCAGGTCCTGGGGGGAAGTAGCATTTAAATTTTAGTGGAATATAAACTTTAACAAAGTTTAAAGTCTTGCCTTTAAGCATGTGTTGCTCTTTGCAAAGAAGAGCCTATGCATACAGAAAAATTAAATCCCATTTTTTAAAAACTACGGGTCTCCACGTCAGGCATATCTCGAGCATGACTCCATATTCTCCGAAACACTTGTGAGGATTTTTCGCACTTGTGTGGGAATGTCCCCGTGAATGTGCTTCTGGCTTGCAAAACCGCCATATGTGTGAATACGCAATTTCCACACCTGTGTATGTCTTTGGAGAGAGCCGGTGTTTGTGAAAGGCCCTTCATGTCGTCACCAGTTTTCGCTGAACATGACAGCCGGAAATAATCAGTGGGAGAGTGAAGACATCTTAAACCTCAAGGACATGCTTGAGAATAGTTTAGTCAGCATTAACACGCAGCGCAGGAAGCATCAGCAAGTAAATAACAATACCGTCGTGTCATAAAATATACAAGCATCACCTTTAGTAATGCAGATAGGGTTATGTAATTTCCCATGCAAAAATTAAAATACCTTTCTGCTCTTTGAATGAGCATCAGGATCACCGCCCTTATGCCATTGAGTAACTTGATGCAGAGTCAACTCTGCATGGCACGAAGATTGTGTCATTCCAGTACATACAGTGGTGCAACATTCCTATGGTTGCAGAATGCAGAACTACTCGTTATAACAGGAAGCATGTACTGACATTCATAAGCTGTGTCCGAAGTGACTCCACGCCTGTGCGCGGAATTCAGTTTCTGTGGAAAACTGTTCGAGTGTTGAGCTCTGAAACTACACAAAGAAACTTGTTTTCTATTTTTAGCCAGTTAAAAGAAAAAACAGGCCTCATTATGAAATGATCTACTGAATGTTCAGACTTGTAGGAAAACAAACACAAGAGCCGCATAACTATTTCAAGTACAGCTCTACGGTTCGCATCAAAAGAAAGAGTCAGACGGAGATAGCGTTAAATGCATTTTTACTGTACTGTATTATTCTTTCCTCCGCAGGGTATGTTTACCATCGCCAGCGAGTGATTATATGACAACAGTAAACAAGGTGGGGCCCTGCTCGGCTATCAGAACTTCATACTGTGAATGTCTGGCTTGCACAACCACCGTTATGTGAGGTTTTAGGAAATGTACTATTTTGGCCATCCAACACACAGAGAGATAAGATACGGTATCGGGTTCATGCCGCAGCACAGATTGGTCTGGGATGTAATTAGCCTGTCTCAAAACAACAATTAGCCTTCAAGTCCTCAGAGCGAGTTTCCCAACTGTGTGCAACCTGGATCCTAGATGGAGGAAATATCCCCTCTGCGGTAACTGGGGGAAAAAAAAATGTTTCATCCACTGATTGTTAGTCAGAGTCTAGGGAGTTATAGGTCTTTACCAGCAATTATACTGTAGGTGCAATGCTTGGGCACATAGTAGACAGCCTATTAAACAGTGCAAGCGGTAGAAGTCTCACCCAGACCAACATTTGAACCATTGGTCAACTGAAAATGAGAGCTTACGTGGAGCTTGCAAATTCCACACACAGACCTGTTAGCAATCACAGGCTACCAATTTTACAAACTGTATTTGTAGGTGACATTTCGGTCAGTCTCTGAATAACGTTCTTCCCACAAAATTTACACAGTTGCTAAATCTCTTTGTTACTTCCACTTCCCTTACGTACGTCTGCAACAGCTGAGGTCAGAGAGGTCTGAAACAAAACAGGATGAGGATTTGTTTCGTTCTGGAAGCTGTTCCTCTCATGAGATCGACATCTGAGGTTGAATTTACAAGCAGGTAATTTCTGTCTTTTTCAATATATAAATGCCTGCGGATTATCTCCTGGCAAACATATCTTCACACTGAGTTTGGCTCAACCTAGTGTCCAGTGTCGAAGTGGTAATTATTCACTGCAGGCATTATTGTGTTTCTATCGACAAACACTGTGTACAGCTCAACGTAGACGTCATCCAGCGTCTCAGTGAGTTAAGCAAGTGTTGCAGCTTTAACAATAGATGAGGTAACTCTTACAGGCAAATAATAATAATCTTCCAGGGATGTTTTGAACATAGAGGAAGGGGGATGGGGATGGCGAATACAGAGAGGGCGGGAGAGGAGAGGAGGAGAGGAAGGGGAGGACTTCGCAGACCTTGGTTCCCACTGTGTGCAGCTGGAGGAGCAAAACAATGATGTGAAGCAAAACACAGTGAAAGTCATAAACACGAGCACTCCCCCAGGAAAGCCCCAGTAGCACCTGCGGCTATGATGTGGCTACCTGTAATAAAGAACAACCATCACGTGAAACTGTCGTGACATCAGCAATCATTAACTTGAAGGTCGGTTTCTATTAGCACAGCTAAGATAAAGGCCTGGTGTTTGGTCGGTTGGTTTATCAGTTCACCACTGTGGTCCAGGCTGATAGTTCTTGACAACCGTGGGCTATTATATATATTGCTATGAAATAAGGTCCTACTATACTCGATCCCCCTGTTGGAAAACTTGCCATCTGGTATCTTGATCAGGGTAAAATATGGAAATCGTAAAGCTTCGAAGAGGGCAGAGGTCAAAGGTAGAAGGAAAGCAAACCATAGTTAATTCTGCTCTTTGACGGTCATTTGCCAAAAGCTTCAGACTTCATGCATTTGCCGTTTGTTAGATGGAATACTCTTCAGGTGGATACAGTGGATCATTATTATGAAGCGTTTATCAATACCAAGCTTGCAAACGTCAAACTTGGTAACTGACTCTAGACGACAGGAGGACACAGGAGGACAGATGCATTCTGAGATACCTGGCTGCAGATTCCCCACAAGTTACCTCCCAGTGCGTCCTCGATGAAACAGGCGGGGAAAGAATAATACCAAATTGCAGTTTCTGGGCGGCGCCGCAACATCTTCCTCTGGCAAAATGTCATTACATGACACGACGGGCAGGCGTTGGCTGATCAGCATGCCAACATCTGATATCCATCTTCACATTCTGCTCATAATTTTGAAAGTTTTACAGTTCTACCTTTTCCACCAGTCTAATAAATGCCCCTTTAAGAAAGTCCTTTAAGAATATGTTATGCTCAAAGCACTGCAGCCTCACGAAGCTCCTACTGTAGCTGTAGTCTCTTGTTGGACGAGAGGTACAAAAAAACAAAGGTATGTGCATTTGCCAGTGTGCTGCATGTGTGTATTTTATGTTCCAAACACATAATCACAATAAATAATGTGTTTTTGTTTTTTATTTTACTCTTTTCCTGACACGTCCGGCCGTAGCGTTCAGTGAAATCGCAAGCGCCTGCAGCACAACTTATTAACCGTCATTGTTCTCCCTATTATCCCTCAGTATCCCGTTGAGCTTCCGGTGCACTCTGAGTCATCGAGCAAAGCTATGAAGGAGCGAGAGAAGGAGAGAGAGTGAGAAGGTGGGGGTGGGGTGGGGGTGTAATGTTCTTACACTTGCACTTCACTGCATCCAGCAGCGAAGTGTGTGTTTTTTTATTCACCTTGTCACTTTTTCGGTTATTGTTGTATTCTCTACAGCCTCTCGTGCTTATTCATTGGCTGCAGCTGGCAATTTTGTTAACACAGGCTGATTTCGTTCTGTGCACAGCGTGCAAAATTAAATTACTCCAATCCCTCTGTGGAATATGGCATCATCTTTGAGAGCCAGCGTGGCAGGATCAAAAGAGTTTTGCAGAGAAAGGATCCATAGACCTTGAAGTACCAGGGCATGCAGGTTTCATAAAATCATTGCAAAAATCTAACACACGTTGCATCATCTACTCAGAAGTGTCTGATCTGCATGCTCAATCCAAGACTCGGTGTTAGTGGCATGCCAGAGTGTGAACTTTTGAAGACATAATGTGTAAAATACAGCAGGGATACAGCAAAATACATTTTTTTTTTCTTCTCTTGTTTGTTTTTGCTAAATATCCCAGGAACAGATTACGCATAGTTGTATAATTTTACCAGTTTCTTTGCTTAATGAGTCAGCTTGGGTTTGTAAATATTTGTCTGCGACCATGCCTGATGTAGCCTGCATTATTCAGACATGCTTCCCCATCGTGTTTACCCACGCACTACAGAGAGAGAGCCGCCTCTGTACCCTCGACCCATCATCTAGCTCCCATCTCTGTTTACCCAGCTACATGTGTCCTCATTAAAGCGTGGAGTGCAGCTGGCTAGATGACACACGGGGGCTTGTTGTCCTGAACCCTGTGGCAAGTGCTGGAAAGTTCACCCCATCAGAAAGCCAATGATTAAGTCAAGGACCACTGACCTGACAAATACACAATCCAGGAAGTTTTCTATTAAACTTCCTGGAATACACGAACTTGACAAAATATTAGGTACACTAGTGAAAATGAATGCTTTCTACTATAACAGTCTAGCACTAAATCCTTTTTAATGAGTGTTATAATGTTCTGAAACAGCCTCAGAAGGGTGGTAATTCAATTGTATGATCATTCTGGAGGTTCTAGTTTGTGGTGCTATTAGACTGGATTGAATTAAATATAATGTGTTTGTTTTTTGGCGTTGCCCACGGACAGAAATGGGGTTGTTAAAATTATATTGTCACTTTAACATGGTAGCATACAATGGTACTACAACCACAGCCTCCGTAATGAAAACACAGAGTCAGTAGTTCTCTCAGTAACAAACAAATGCTTAATACCATAACGTTCATGCAGCTAAAAGTGCAGACTGTTATATAAGAGTGCATTCATTTTCACTAGTGTACCAACATGAACTGACTAGTGAGTGTAAACTGTTCAGGCATAACATTATGACCACTGACAGGTAAAGTCAATAACATTTGTGACAGGGCAATGTGCATCTGGGAATCTTCCGGACCTGGCATTCATGTGGATGTTACTTAGACATGTACCACCCACCAAGACCAGACCAGGCACCCCCACCCCATAGCAATGACACTCCTTGATGGCAGCAGCCATCCCCAGCAGGATGCAGCCTGACACAAACACACACACAAATGATTTAGGAACAACTAAAAGAAGGACAGCACAAGGTGTTGACCTGGCCTCCAAATTTCCTAGATCCCAAACTGATCAAGTATCTGCGGGATGTCAGAGGCCCCTCCCCTCAACCCATAGGACCTAAAGACCCCAACTAATAATATTGTGTTGCCAGACACCACAGGACACCCTCAGAAGGCCAATGTCCATTCTCTCATGACAGTTTTGGAGGCACAAGGGAGACTTACACAATATTAGGAAGGTCGTCATGATCTTGAAATTGTGCTGTGGGAAGGTGTGCAGAAGTCAGATAAAAAAGAAAGAAAGGGCCGAGAACAAAGTGTGTGGCCTTTAGACAGTGGATTGAATAGACAAGCACACACTTTTCAAGCTCTCTGAAGAGTCAGAGAGGATTCTGGGAGCTTAACTCCTTGTAATTACATGTTACTCCATCTGGATAAGAGGAGAGAGCAGTCAGCAAGGGCAGGGGAGTGGGGTTAGTGGGAGTGACTGACACTGTGTATGTGTGTGTATGTAAAAGTCCTCAAGTCTGCAATTAAAGTCGGCAGTAAAATGTGCTTGCAGTAAGCAGTGCTCAGTCTTCATTCCTGTTATCTATGGGTTTTGTTCAAGACACAGTTATTTGAAGTTAAATCTATGTCTTGGGCATATCTTTATGGCAATTTCCACAGCTTTATGGCAATAAACTATTTAGTAAATGCATTATCAAATCTGGCTGCAGATGTAGATGAGTGAAAATGCAACCACTGTGCCTCTGTGGGTTGTGCGTCTGGGTCTCAGTGAAAGAAAAAAAAAGAAAAATAAAGGGACAAGGACATGCTGTGGATGTGTGTGCAGCATGCATCTGTGAACTGGTGTGTTTGGGCATGTGTGAATGTCACCGCAGATTTGTGCTTGTGTGTGCGTGCGCGTGTGTGCGCGCATGCTAACCAAAAGTGTTAAGTAATGGCCACATGGGACAAGGGTGGCTAGTGTTGCTTGGTGTTACATGATGATTCCTGACAAAGTGTCTGTGTGGTTCTGTATCTATGCGGCTGCCAGGACCAAGGCTACAGCGCAGTTGTCGGTAATTGCAAGATTCTTATTTTGAACTTTTCAGACACAGGCCTTGCGCTAAGATGCAAACACGGGAAATGTTCTGTCTCTCAGCACCAATACACAAATATAATACAAATTAGGCTGCGCTTATCAAGTTCACAAGACTCCATGTGGACACTGTCCTTGAAATTCCTCTCAATAGTTATGACTTTGAATTTACCACATCCACTTACCTGGTTGTTTTATTGTCAGTGCATTGCTTGACAGCTTCTAGACTCAGATATTTAACCAGCAGTGGTGATCCCTTGACTTACTGATGTTACTACATGGGTGACAAACATTTTGCGCATATAACTTCCTTGTGTCATATCTACAAACTCACAAGTTCCACTTATAGGCACCATATGTTACCATATCACAAAAAGAGTTGCACTTCAACAACAAAATCTTGAGAGAATAACAGCAATGTGGTGATCATGGAATTTGCTGGGACCGACAGGTCCCGACGGGCCGATGACACAGTGTTCCCCAAATATTTAAGAAAACACGATCCATGACTTTTGTTCCTATCACCAAATTCACCATGCTGATAGCAAGTCTCAGTCATCAGCATGAATAGTACTGTCTTTTCAGTATGTACAGTGTTGGCAGTAAGAACTAGAATCGCCCATACAAAAGCAAACCACCATCAGCTACAAAGCAACGGGCAACAAGCAAATTGCTTTATATGTGGATAAACCTTTTACAGTGGTTTTAAAAAGGTTTGTAAACCTAAAAATGCACTATTGTAAATTTCAACAATGAAAGAAAATGGCATAGGAAAATATTCCCTCTTCATTGTGCCATCACTGAACTACTGACAGTGGCTCTTTTTATTAGGCATAACAGTATGACTGATGACAGGAGAAGTGAAAAACACTGACGCAGCTGGATGCAGCCGGATGCAGCCGGACACAGACTCATACACAAAAATGGTTAAGGAACAACTAGGAACAAAAAAAACCCCACAGAGATTCACTAGATCCCAAACTGATCAAGCATCATTGGGATGATCCACAGAGGCCCCTCCCCTCAACCCATAGGACCCAGAGGCCCCTACTAACAACATCCTGTTGCCCGACACCACAGGACACCCTCAGAAGGTCCATGTCCATTCTCTGATGAGTCACAACTGTTTTGAAGGCACAAGGGAGACCTACACAATATCAGGAAGGTGGTCATAATGTTTTGCCTGGTCAGTGTACATCTTCACAATGTTATTAAAAGTTATCATTATCATAGGAGTTTCAGATCATCATCGCTATAATGATTGTTCCAGTTTAACAAACTAATAAGCAGTCTAAATAGTTTTCCTCGTCTTCTTGTTGTTGTTATCGTCATTTGTGCCAAGCAGATATTGTATTTTATTTCATTTTAAGTGCTACAATGCTGCAGTGCCAGCACCGGCAGTGAATCAGGTAAGGAGGGGAAGCTGTAGTTGACGGGGTGACCTTAAGAATAAATGTCTCCTTGATACATCATCTGAGTGTGTGTGTCGCCATGGATACCACAACAGGAACCGAGCCAAACCTGAGTTATGATGATCTAAAACTAACGCACGGTGATGTGACTTACGTTGGTGGAGTTTGTCATGGTAACAAGCTGTGGAGCGATGCGCGGTGAGGCCTGACGGCATTGTTAGATGAAGTTTTACTTTTGGGCGTCTCACTCTAATGATGCCGTGAGTGTGCTGTCTGTCACGAGTGGAGTATATTTTTCCAGGTAGCTACTGTTGCTCTCTGAGTTCTCAGAATTTTCTCTTTGACTACAATTGTTATTTGTTGATGCCGTTTAACACTGTAAAAGAGCAGACTGTGGCGTGCAATTATTATGAATGGGGCTTTGTTTTCAAAAAAGGGCACTGACATCACAGCCTGATATTTCAAATGCAACTACAGCTCTTTAGAGCCACATTTATGCAGCAATGTTTAAACACCAGAAGAAGCAGACACACATTCATGTGAGTTTCAGGGGATCCAAAACCAAATAATTATTAAAGTGATGCGACATGACTTTTGCTAAGCTCCAGGCAATGGTGGAATTAACTTTTGGGGAAGCTGGTTTGTAAGATTTGTGGACTGACAGAATCACTGGACAGTCCATCTTGCCAAGCTTTGATCTATATGTTGTGTGGTGGTTCCACAGTGGTGAGGACTGATCAGCATCCTGTGTGCCAACATGTTAACTACTTAGCTAAGAATACGGTTTACTGTTTATTTAAGGAAGGGACAGTGCAATTTCATAGAACACATGATTACCCATGGTTAAAAAAGCCAGAATTAGCCAGAAGGCTAGTTTTCATCTGTAGTCCCCTGGCCTTGATGTAAAAAAGGCAATAAGAAGCATACAATACATGTACAATATAATACAAAATACATATACAAACACTTACTGTACAATTAAAAAAAAAATCAAAATACAACACAACATTTTATCATAACATCAAAACATCAGAGCATCACAACATCTTTTAGTGTTGGCAGCTATAGGTGTTGATAAGCCACGTTTTCAATTTTTTTGTAAAGCCCTTGTATGTCGTGAGCAGTTTAATCTCCTCAGGTATTGAGTTCCACACACTTGCACTCCTTACTGACCAGGCCGACTTACTGAAAGTGCTCCTGCGCAAAGGAATATAACAGTCACCTCTGACAGAGCCTCGAGTGACACGCTCAAGGCTGTTTCTTTGGCTGATGAACTCTGCCAGAGGATCTGGAGCCAATTTATGGA
Source organism: Planiliza haematocheilus (assembly GCA_005024645.1). Taxonomy (NCBI): domain Eukaryota; kingdom Metazoa; phylum Chordata; class Actinopteri; order Mugiliformes; family Mugilidae; genus Planiliza; species Planiliza haematocheilus. The sequence goes on along the minus strand of SRSE01001388.1, from coordinate 1,744,902 downwards.
GACTTCCTGCAGGTTAACCTTAAAGCCTCTTGAACTCCAAATACGAATGACGAATAGTATTAGAACTTTGTCTATCAATGCAGCAGCAAACACAAAATTGTGTTTTCAGTGCCAACAATTTCATTGTCCACCTGTATGAAGTCACCAGGAACAACATTTACACTGACTGAGTAATAACAGGGAATAGTCTTCCCTTGGCCACAGCAACAGGGGGTTGGTGAGTACCCAACAGGAGATTATTTTCCACTATGATTCAATCCACATTGAGAGTATGCTCTGATATCTGATATTCTGTAAATTGTCTCTGCTAATCTTTAACCTGGCTGCATAGCGATCAGATGACATGCTAAAAAGACATAATGGATTACTTATTTCATCAGAGAGTCCGATAAATAACACCAGACATTGTGATGCTTCTGGTAATAAATAGGTCACCCTAGAACAGGACGTAAATAATGGAATTTAGTGTTACATATGTTAAAGTACATGACGCTGATGGTTATTTTTAGCACCTTGTTCCCCAAGAAACATACCCAGGCTTCAGTAAGGAGAAACGTCATCGAGTTTCTGACAGCAGAAGTGCTCCGTGGATGAGGGCAGGGGCTTAGTGTGACTTGGATCAAGGGCTTATTGTCTAATACTGCAGCCGTGCCCTTTAGCAAATCTTGATGTTGGTGTTCCAACTGTGTCCAAACAAAGATAAATATCAGCATTCTCTCCGCCATGATTTAATTTCCCTTAGAGTCCTGTGTGGTGTTCTTTCATGACAATTTACAGTGATGCCAGCCTTCGATGACGGTGAATGAAATGAAACCTTCGTAGTTCAGGGGTGTCTGGAAATTTGAATGTCAAAGCATCGGCTGGTCCTTGGGAAAGACCACAAACAGTTGTTACATAATGTGCGTCACAGTAATGTAGCCAGGTGGGCACTGATCGCCACAGGAACACGAAGGGGACTCAACTCGTACAAAAGGCCTGAAAGAGGAAATGAAAAGTGGATCCGGCTGTATTATACAGCCACACACATTTTAATGAATAACAAAGGGCTGCTTTTCGTAATAGGGCATAGAATGTCAGAGCAGCCCGGGATTCAGTGAATCACCAAAAGAAAAATGTTGCATACTCATCTGGAATGAGAAAATGTCACATCATCCACACGCTCTGCACCGGGGATGATACTGAACGACAGAAAGCACCTTGGTATTCATGGAATGCAGCTCGACAGCTTAACGCTGTAGTGGTAAGTGTTTAAATGACATCATGATAATGAATGGCATGCTAATGTTCCTTGTGGTGTGAGCCACAAAAAAAAAAAACATTAAAGCGCCATTTATTCATAGCACTGTATGCAAAATGACCAGAAACCATCCATGTGTTTTGTTATTGAGATGCACTGCGCTCAGTGGCAATCTACTGAGACACTGTGAAGTGAGCAGACAGCGAGAGATGGCAGAATTGTCCCAGGCTGTTGTTGTAGTGTCACATGTTCTCATTCAGTTTCGCCTGTATCTGTGCCATCTACCATACATTACTTCATCTGCCATGGCAGCTTTTATAGAGGAAACGTCAGGAAAATATGTAGATATATCTTTGACGTGTACAGCAAACCAAATGTACTTCATCTCTAACGAATACTCACTAGGTTTCCTTTGACGCAGACGTCATAACGAATGCTTTTATTGGACTGTAATGCCATTTGCCGCTGATGTTGTCAAGAAAGATGTGGCCTTTGTGAGCAGTCACACAGTCATACGTCATCACGTGCATGCTGCTCTGATGGTTCCTGTACTCACTCATGCTTGGCATTTTACTTCTAATCTTTTTATGAATCACACTTCACTTCCACTGACTCGCAGGCTTAACCAGTCGCTTCCTAAAAAACCTTCACTGTCCTCTCAAAGGATTTCTCTCTGTGCGCAGTGTTTAATACCCCACCCTGTGATTTTCCTCTCCTCCTCTGTCTCTGCTCGCTTCACCACTCTGGCTCTTCTATCTCTCCTGTTCTGCTCTGCCTCCTGTTCACATTAGTATTCTGTTCAGTCCCAGTTGGTCTGAGCTGGGAGGATGAGAGTATCTGTTCCTCTGGTTTGAAACCACTGGAGTGAGGCACCCCAGCACGGCAGAACGCTTTATTCATCAGTGTTTAATTACACGTAACCTCACATGTGAAGTCTCTGCTAAATCTCTACCTATCTCTATATCCCATACACCCCATGCACCTTTGTATCTCTGTCCTCCTCCTGTGTGGAGTGGAGGTAAGCAGTAGTGCTGCTGCTGCTGCTGCTGCACGGCAAGCTGCCCCTGAGTGCAGGCGGTGCTGACAGATTTCATTAGAGCTGTAATGCAGCCTGTCTCACTGTCTGCCTTGATAAGTCCTTCAGGACAACACGGACCGAAGACATCACGACACAGCACAACACACAGCACAGTGTCATTGTACAGCAGCACGACACACAACACAGCATGACAAAGCAAAAAAAAAAAAAAAAGAGAAAAAGATAATCCAGCTCTGCACAACATCTTGAAAATCAGAGCACACTATTCATCAATGGCAGCACTATTATGAGAACGACTTTACTGGTTAGCAGAAGTACATGATGAATGATGAATCTCATGCTGTTACTCCATCTTAACTGTATAATAATAATAATAATTTAAACTGTATTGATCCCACATGGGAAAATTCATTCTCTGCATATGACCCATCTGTTCATTCATACACTGGCAGCTACAGTCGGAGCAGTGGGCTGCCACTTGTGTGACACCCAGGGTTATGTCTTGCTCAATGCTTCTCAGTATTGGACACAGGTGGGGGACGCAAACCTGTGACCCTTCGGTTCGAAAGCTGCTTCTCCAACCGCTACGCCGCAGCTTACAGAATAACTGCTGTATCTTAGTAACGCAGATGGCATTTGTAAAGACATTTACAAGACATTCAGTGTAACAGAATCTGCCAATTCTCACTTCAATGCCAAATCAAGCCGAGGAGGGTGCTTCAGCTCCTCGGCTTGAAAAAATGTTATCATTTCAGAGCTGCTCCGTGACTCAATGCTTGCCTGTCAAAGGCCGTTTTGCCCCTCAGGTCATCACTCTGAAAAAAGGTCGGAGGTTTGATGTCATCACCGAGAACAGTCGTAGGTCTTGCCAATGTGTAGACATGCAGAACAAATATATAACACAACACGGCGTACCCTGTCCCTGACACCCCATGGGGCGTCAGTTCACAGTCCAAACATTTCTTCAGATGTCCAATCCGTCATCACACATGTGATCTCAGTCTGTTACTCTATGCGTCTCTTTCAGTACAGTTCTCATACAGTATGTCACTCGCAAGTTGTCTGCTGCTCAGACAAGTACTGAATCCTTTTAAGATCTGAAAGGCCTTAAGGTTCCTGGTTGGCTTGACAGTGCCTCCCATGCAGTGCTGATTTTCCTGAATCGATTCCAGTTGACAGGATCCCAATTTGAACCAAAATCACTGCACTGAGATATATTTCAGTTTCAAAACTATTTTACTTAAAACTAAAATTAATGTTGTCATTGGTTCAACAGATTTGGTTTCACAACTTCCATATGGCTTTGCTTTTGTGAGGCTCTTCTCTGTTATCATACTTCCAATCAGCTTTCAGGTGTGATGGTGCTCTCAGAGTTGTAGCTTTTGTCATGTCTTGAATCTGAGTGGACTAATCTCATTGTGAGGTCTTGTGTTGTGCGAAACAGGGGATGCAGGAAATGGCGTGCATTCTCTGTTGTATATTTCAAATCAAGATCAATTTGAATCAGAAAATCTATTTTTAAACCTGGCCCCAAGTCTTACGGCAAAAAAGATTTAGACCCTAAACACAACTTTAAGACTGGAAAACATGCAACAGCATGCAAAACTCGCGTCATCAACTACTTGTCTAACTGTTTTATAGAGACACCGCCACGAAGATATACCACTGGTACTTGTGCAATATGCTGACGCACAGTGGTGTGTTGTGGCTGTTTCATCACTTTGTTGCCGATGATTAAAAATCTTGAGACATATTGACGACTGTTGTTATGCAGCTACTGTGTACCACATGAAAACCCAATGTTACTAACACAGCCATTGGCCACAATAACAAAGTCATTTTCTGAAACGTAATGAGACCCAGGTGAAAACAATCACAAGGACAGGAAGTAACAACTGACAGAAAAACAAGGAGGCGACATCTTACAAAATAAAAGAGGAAACACAACCCCAGAATAAAACAAATGTAAAACAATGAATAAAACTATTCTGGGTCAGAAAAGCCTTCTCTGCTTGCCTAAACTGTATCAAAATCACTGACTCACGTTTTAATATTTTCCCATTAATCCTATTAAATACTTCCCAATAGCTATTCTTTTCATTTAATGTCTGTTTCTCAGCTGCTGTGATTCCTGCAGAGTAACTTTACATTGGAGCTTTTATCCAATTATATTTCAGCCATCACGTGTTGCCAGAGTCAAAGAAATCTACCTGAGCCTTCACAGTTAAATGTGCAGGCGGCTGAAGCATGAAACACATTGTAATGACGCCGTTATTTTGACCAATCACATTTCAAGTTTGTATTCTTAGGCCGTAGCATCAGCGTTTTTGTGTCCTCTGATTGGAGGGTCAGTACATTGCTCCATTTAAGATAGCAATTCGCAATCATCTCTTGCAAACTGCTCCAGTTAACTCACAAAGACAGAAGGAGATCTGTCGCAGATCTTCTTAGAAAGTCATTTTCACTGCAGACTGTGAAGAAAAAGCTGGATATTGTGAGGAAAGGCCACCCAATCCTGGAGCTAGCTAACCTGATCTGGCTGGGAAAACTTTCAGGACAGCAACTCTGAGCACTACCTTTAGTTTACAGGCTCCCAGGAGAACTCTAAATTGTTTCTTAAGGTCTGATGAGTAAAATTAATTAGATTTGCGTCTTTTTTGTATATTTTTGCCATTTTATTGGGTCAACATTAATGTTTCTGCTGGATTTGACATGTGATGTGACACTGGTATGCAGCTGTAGCTCAGCAGTGGCTGCAGTGAGCAATAGTTTTAAATTAGCTTCTTGCTTTAGTAATGGCATTCTTCTTGCTATATGAAATATGATGCAATGTTGTTGATTGTTTCTATAGCAGTGCCGTCATAATCATATAAAGGGGCATTTTGAATAAGGTTAAAGGGCAAAATACACAGCCCGCCACTGGAAAATGGCTAGTGTCATGATTCTAGCAAAACATTCATCACATCAGCGGATGTCTCCATGACGACTGTATTTAAGATATTACAATGTTATCCACAAGTTGCCCACAGTGCCAACGCAGCTTCTACACACTGTTAACAAACTGGATGCACTTCTTGTGAACATGCAACAGTGGGAAATGTTGAATTTACACCAATGCAGCTCTGATATGGCCGTGAACAGTAAACCGTGAGGCATGTGAAACTTGCGTGAAGGCAATGTGAGCCCCACAGAGTATTAGCAGACGTCAGTGCTAAGAATAAAACCTTCAATATCAAGGCAAATCAGTTCAAAGTGCATGATATAACCATCAAATGCACTAAGAAAAAATAAAAGAAATGCACTCAGTAGTAGTACCAAAACATAGATTTAATGATATTCTTAAGCGCTATATCTTTGAATTTCCCAGAGTAGCTTACCACTTACCTTTCATTCAACCAACTTCCTCTCCTTCTGCCCTGAGAAATAAAAGCAGTGTACCCGGTAAACTTCATTACCTTGCCGCTCAGTAATATTTCTACTCTCTTGCATTTATTACTTTGTCATTGAGTTCAAGTGGTACTCCTGTATCTGTGCATGCTGTGCTTCTGATTGTAAAGCAGTCTTGGGTCCATCCGTGGCATGCACAAAGACGGTATGAACACTTGCGTCACCAGGAGAATTACTGTCTCCATGCACTGTGCGACCCCAACATCGCTTCTGTTAGATTAGCTATACTTATTTGTTAGAACACTAATAAATCAAAGCACTTATTTCTCTCCCCCCCCCCCTTTCTCATTGTATTCCCACAAAGCCTTCCAAACACAGCACCATGACAAAGTCATTTCGAGCTGTTGTCCTGAGAGAGTGCGGTGACATTCTAGGACAAATTACACTCCCAAACTATTCCCTGCACAAAGCCTGGAGTGTAAGCAACACTTATGGCAAGCTGAATTAACTTGTCATTTGTGGGGAAAAATACAATACTTCACTGTAGCTACTGTGAATGGTTAGATCGTCTGTATATTCTCATTGACGAAGTGAACATTTTGCAAGTAACGTTTGATGCATCCTCACCTTAATTCTCATTTAAATGCCTTAGAAGCAAATGAGTCAGGCATTGGTATGGTTGGTATGCCATTGAGCAACTGATGACTGGTATGAACAAGTTAAAAGACATGCCAAACAATTTTGAAGCTACAAGAAACGCTATGCGACATTCGCTTCAATAAACTACTGTAGGTGTCAAAAGTCAAGTGTTAAAATGATTTTAATTTGAATTAACTGTCTTTTGAACTTGGACATAAATGACATTTAAATATCTTTACTTTTCTTTTTTAAAAAGGTTTTTCAGTTCAAGCTTGCATCATTTTTTCTATCTCAGCTTATCTCAGGACAGCTTATTATGGAGATAATAACATATGGTACATAATGACACAGACTAAGAATTCATTCCTGCTTTCATTCTGGCGTTTACTCTCGCACTGCACGTCAGACATGCCCGGGCATTTTCCACAGCTGCAGCTCAAAATTAAGCCTTAGCAGAGCAGCTGCCTGGTCCTGTTACAAGACAGGTAACATATCACAAACAACCACAAAGTTCCTGATGTGCTGGAACAAGTCTTGGGATAATGGACACTTTGAAAATTAAGTCGCAAAAACAACCTAGCGTGATACAGGGCTGATTTTAATGCCATTACTTTACTATGGTTACATTTGTCTAAGCCAGAACAACAACAAAGCAACAACTAAAAGACATTTTAAAGGACGCATTTGCGCATTTCTTTTTTTAAGCTTTTGTGGTTAAGAGTACCTTGACAAAATGTTAAATTGCATGCATCATTTAGCCCTAAATCTATCAGGCTGAGAACTGTAGTGGTATTAACTTTAAAGTCTAAATGAAATACAAATAAAGCCGTTGGTTACTATAGCTACATCATCAAATACAAATCTCTGTCCTGCGATGAAGCAGGAGCTGAATTGACATCGACAACAATCTAAATGCATCTTCAGGTTTGGATTGTGCACCTGAGGTTCAGCCACAAAGGCACGGTCTCTTTTGTTACTATTATTATGCATCTTCTGCCTTTTTATTTCTGTTCCTTTTTCCTTTTTGGTTTTGGAACATTTCTAAGTAATCCGTGTGTATATTTTTACCCCACAAAACCCTGTGAATACATGCTATTGTTCGTAATTTTGGAATGCAATGTCACTGTTTGTCTTCTTGCACTTGATTATCTGTTAGTCTGTTTAGACGACCAATACAATTAGTGTACTCTGGTAAATGGCAGGGTGAACACATACTGGAAAAACTGGACTGTACTGTTATTGGTATTGCTTCATTTCTTATTTCATGGTAGCCTTAAAAGAACACTGCGTTTTCACTGCAGAAAAAACGTTAAAAAACAATGTTTCATATCAAATGTTCAATCTTTAAATCAAATAAAACCAAAAAACCAATTTTGTGTCCCACTAGAGGCTGAACTGCACCTGTTGAGGGAAGCGGAGACAATGGTGGAAAAACGAGCCCATCCATCAACTCTTTGGAACCCTTCCCATCTCTCCTGCCCTGATCTCTGTTTCCTGTTGTGCAGGAAGCGTAGCTGAATCCGCTCCACCCACTGGTTTTAGGCTAAACACTGCAATAGAAAGCAGGAGTGAGAGAGTTGTTAATAAACAGCCCCGGGGCAATGACACTTGAGTTTGGATCACCAAGCAGATTTTTTAGTAGATTTATTTAAGGAAAGTGACATTAAAAATCATGCGCATCAAAGCAGCTTTGCTGAAAGCACCACACAAAGCAAGGTCTCCGCAGCTGCACATTTCCATTGTAGGAGGAGCGCAATGCTTCATTAACTCAGGAAACAGTCTGGCAGGAAAAGAACTGTCGGGTTAATTTAGGCTGCAGGAAGCCCCGTGCTTAGACAGCCATCTCTTTCCTGCTGGAAGGAAAGGTGTGATTGCTTGTGCACTCGCTGGTCTGCAGCTGCAGGCCCTTTTAAGTACAACCAACAATGCACTGTGATGGATGATATTGCAAAAGACCAAAAAGTGGAGAAAAGCATGCCACTGAAAGCATATGCCCTGAGTTATGCTGCCTTCTAATGAAACTGATGAGCTAGTGATTACAACATGGGGAGTAACGTACACAATATGCTTGGCATTCAAGTGTTAACATCAGCCTTAGGTCATGAGAATAGTTGCTCTTCATCAAGCTAATGAGGGACATGATGTACAAAAATGTGAGACCATTGTGAACATCCATGATTTCCTCAGAGAAAAACCTGACTGCACTGAAATGTTCTATGGATTAATTTTCAAAGCATCCACTGTTTCTCAAGAAGTTGCCATTAGCCTGACAGTGCGGAAGGGTGCGTATTTGTGTTTGACCTATTACTGTGAACACAATCTCTCCTCTTACTACAGTCACGTTTCTTTTTTCTTTATCAGTTTATTTATCACTTTTCCTGACTTCCAGATAGATTGGGTTCCTGGAACCGTAGTTGTATTTGTGACTCACATTTCTCCACTACAGACTCTACCATACTCCATGCTGTAGGCTACTCGGTCTCCTTCGCTACCACTGCCTCCCTGTTCAGCTTTGAGCAACCAGTAATTACTGATTGATGTGATACTGGTGGTCGACACTATAATGTTGCCACAGAAACTGAATTTAAAATTACGGTGTGCATCAAAATCCAAAAGAGATTTACCTGGTTCTAATTAGCTTACTGAATAAACTGTTTTGGCGTACAAGTTCAATGTACAATGTACTGATCCGGAAACAAAATACACAAAATACTAAGACTCAGCAGGGGATATCCTTTCCCTTTCTTCTGACTCTGTGTGTGTGTGGATGATTTGATGCCTCGGGATCTCGTTTTCATTTGGCAATGAATCATCAGGTCTGCTGTAAAGTAAGTCACCCGTTAATACTAGACATCCTTCAAGCTTTTACCACCTGGCAACCCAAAAAATGACTTGTATTAGTTGAGCCTTAATTAGCGATTAGTCTGTCACAACAAAGTAATCACTGAAAACTTAAGGGGAAAGTGTTGCTTTTTTGTTAAGTGGTACTTTGTCCTTGCTGAGGATAATAAAGCAAAAAAGGGTGCTTATCAGTCAGCTGTCATTTCAGCTCTCATCCCATTTCTGGAAAGTCAAGAAGTTTTAGCATAAACACGAAAAAAAAAAAAAAGCTACTGAAGCTGCGAAGAACAGTTTAACAGTGCTCCCACAGCTCAATAATGAGCTGTCAGTTCTGCTGACGTCTTGTCAGAGTCTTGGATGAGCTGCTCGGAGCTGCACTTTTTGTGAACTTACACATCTATTCTATTCCAGGAAATAAAAAGGAACGCTCTTGATGCACTCGGTTAATCGTGACAAGGCTGCCACTGATTTAAAATAAACATGATTATGCAATGTTTTCCTTTACAGTGAAGATTTGGCAAGCAAATGGAAGCTCTCTTGTCATTTGGTTGCATTTACCTACGGGCACCGGGCATCTCAAACTGCCATCTCTGAGGTCAAGTATTGTGTATGTCTCAGAGATACAAAAAGTATGGCTTTCCCCACACGTGCATAAAAGGCTCCTGTTCATTTTCTTATTATTTTCATGTAGCCCTTCTCTATTAAAAAAAACAAAACACACATGAATGAAGTGACACGCATGCAGGCATATGCACATCAACACACACCCTCTGCCCTAATTGGTTTGCTATAAATGTAGCTTGCAGGCTTTCACTGTGCTGTGGGAGTTGATTGCTAACAGACTGAAAACACGGATCCTGCTGTGAGGCTGCTGCGTCACCTCCTCATCGTCATTCCGGTCCCCTACCCAGTCACAACAATCAGCCCCCTCTTCCACCAGTTTTCTCGTCTCCCAGTTCCACAACAGTCATACATTATATTTTGGACGCTCACATAGAACCAACAGTGCCGTAATGTCAGCCCTCCTTCAGACCTAAATTATTTTTTTACCTCTCTTCCTGCGACAGTGCCAATCACATTACGTTCAGGAAAATAATCACCTTCAAACTGATTAGACAAAATTGTCGCAACTCCATCACTACACTGCAGGTGGGGTGGCGTCATACCTCAAGTTTCAATGTACTCTGTGTGCACAATTAATATTTCTAACTGTTTTGACACTGTGAGATAAATAAAAGATTATCTTATCTTGTCTTGTAAACTTGAATGCTTATTGGATTTAAGCAAATCGCGTTGACGTGTATTTGTGTAATGAGGATGGGTGTGACCTAAGGAGTTCACTGCCATATATCCATTGTGTAATTATTGGGCAGCTTCATTTCCTGGAGTAAAAAACGAGATTTAATTTGTAAATTGTTTGCATCACTCTTGTAATTGTCAAGATAATGAGGCGTGATCACAGAACCATCAAATGTTTCACTGCAAACTGTCAACAGCACGGCAACAAACATGCTAAGAAAAATATGCAAATTATAAGATGCCAGAACTTTGAGAAGAATCAAACATGAAGCTTCCAGGAAACCATTATCCTCCAGTGCTGTCATATTCCAAACCTGTAACCTAGAAGCAGAAGCACAAGGCGTTCAGTGCTCAGAGATAAGGTAAGGAAGGCTGAACCCCAACCACCACTGAACAAGACATATGCAGTGAAATTTTTATAAAGGGTTAATGGAGTGATAAGATGGGAGAGACTCTTGACGGACGAGATGGACAGACACAGAGGGTGGAGGTGGAGCTAGGGTACTGGTACTGGCTAGCATTAATAAAGATTAGCTTGTTGGACCTTTTTGGGCTGACTCAAAAACAACTCCCAAACCTATTGCCAGTTTTTATAAGACACCGTCTTCAAGCAGTGTTACAGGAAAAAAGTGCACCTTTTGAGAAGTTCAGGTTTTTTCTGCAGGCATCAAAGTTTGCAGTGAAGGAAAACAGTACACTTCTATGAGTGTCTAAACAGGCTGTGGTTGCTACAGATCAAGAGACTGTATAGTCACGTATGTAGCTACCACCCCACTAGAGGCATTTCTATAATAAACCTTTAGCCTTTAAATTCTATTAATGACTGGACCGAAGCAGATCTTCAAAGTACAAAGAACAAAGTAGAGAGAGAGAAATACCTCCCACCTTATTCACATGTTTTATAAATATAACTACGCTTATTGAGAGTGAACACACGCAGCTACAAAACAAATTATACACACCAACTGTAAATGAACTGACGTATTGTATTGCCAACGTTTTCTAAGATTCTCCAGGCATTGCAAAGCATTACAGCTTAAGGGAATATACAGCACAGTATAGCTACTGAACACAATGTGTCCCCTCTTTCACAAGTAAAAGCCTAATGTATTTTTAAAGACATCAGTCCCTTAAGGCCCCAGTAAGTAAAATGTCTCCTGCCGAGGCACTGATGCTAAAGTCATCCGAGTAATGTCGTCTAGCCAGTGTGTCAGAGGGGAAATTTCATTTATCTTGAGTAAGAAAGAGGGAGGGGAGTAGTGGGGTGAGGGGCAGGAGGGGGGTGGCATGTGATCTCATTTTGTCTACTACCCATGAAAGGATGAGTGAACATGTGGTTGGTGTGTGTGTCCTATGACTGGCCAGAAATGACATCATCTTTAAGCAAGATGCAAAGCAAAGATGCGGTGTTGTCATTTATCTCGCCATCAAACTTTACGAGACTAGAGTATGAGTGTATGAGGGCCGACGCAAAACCTGGAGGAACGATAAAAATATCAGGTGGGATCTTTTAATGAACTGAATGGAAACGTGCACTGTGAGAGCTTTCATTCTCAGCTGAATCAGAGATAACATCACTAAGAATCCTTGAAATACTTGCTGACTGTGGTATTTTGCTTGAATTTCAGACAGGGGAAAACAAACGATGATAACTACTGAGCTCATTTTATTGCTTTCTTTAAAAAACTGGAAGATGAAAATATAAAGTTTAGAAGGACCATAACTTTTTATTCTGTGTAAAAATCTTTCACATGATATACATATACCCAGTTGAAATCTCTCTCTGTCTAACTGCACTGGCCTGATAGATATTTTATCCACCATGTCTCAAAGAAGATAGCCGGCGCCAGCCGCATGACTTCGACCACATGCATCTCCACATGCTACGTGGAAATCATTATCTTTCAGTGGTTTTGGACAATGAATCTTCACATGAAGACAGAGAAAGAACAATGAACAACAGCTTCTCTTGCTTAGAGATTGCTGAGGCAGATTGCAAATGGAACACCATCAGGCGCAGCGATTGCCCAACTGCTGAAAATACCTTCCTCATTCTTGATATGGGAGGTTTGGGGGTTGAAATCTGAAGCATGCCTGGACTTGCTCATACTTCTGCAAAGGGTTGCTTATGGAAATGATTTCCATTCAAACTGTATTTGCTTTGCTGAAGGATAGTCAAGGAGAATGCTTTCTACCTCTCTTATCACGTTTATGACAGCTGTGAGAGCTGGAATTGTTCTTGAAGGGCGCTGTAGTTTGTATTAAAAAAAAACACAGGCTGACAATGAACATGAATCAATTGCTAAATCAACACATCCGGCTCTGCAGAAACACCCACCTCATTCTTGTGTGGATACACAGTGGTGGATAAAGTAGCTGGTACTTTGCAAGTGCAAGTGTCATCAGCAGAATGCATATCATTTATGTGCATGTGTGTATCAGTATTTATATTATTCATTATAACACAATGAGCATTTCCCTCTAGAAATACATTACTATAGAATGTACTATGGTCTGGTAAAATACTAAATACTAAATGATGTAGGTAGGATTTTAATGTTTGTTGGCAGAGGTGGGGTTAACTGGAAGTACATACTGTATATACTGTATACTGCTCAGTTTACAATTAAGCATTGCATTTTAATAGCTCATGTTATGTTTTAATGTTCTGCCCATGTCTGCATGGGTTCTCTCCGGGTACTCTGGCTTCCTCCCACTGTCCAAAGACATGCTTGTTAGGTTAATTGTTGATTCTGCATTGGCCGTAGGCGTGCATGAGTGTGAATGTTTGTGTGTCTCTCTGTGTTAGCCCTGTGATAGACTGGCAACCTGTCCAGGGTGTATCAGGAGCACTTGGGGACGAAAGCCTGCAGAAATACACGTGCAGGACAACATGTAAACAAGTGTGTGATTTAAATCCACTGACCTGCTGTGCAGCAGTGAACCTGACACTACGCATACATTTAAAAGGTGTTAGTCAAGCGTAGATATGGGCTCGCAGGTGGGCTTTTAGCTGACGCACACACACAGATGCGCAGGCACAACTCACAACTACAGGCATCACATCAGGCAAATGGGAGAGTGAGTAAAGCTGTTTGTCTGTGTTGCTGCACTTATCTGGTGAGATCACAGAAGTGAATTGAGGAGAGCCTCGCTGCAGGTGATGACACCTGCTCCCCAGCACGTAGTGTAAACTTATTTTGGAGGAAGGCAGCAGGTCCTTATATGGATATCAACATAGACAGTGATGTGATTCATTTTATGGGTCTTCAGCATCTGAAGATGTAAAGATGTATTTTCATGTAGATTGTTAAAGTGTCTTCAAATTTGATGTATGTGATTAAACTTAAAGTGGATTTGCGTATCAAATGTTTTATACAGTAATCATTTATTTTTGGCTTGTGACCGTATTAAAATAAAACAGTCTGCTGTGACCCCCTCATCACAGTTCACGTCTTTATTATACACCTGAGTCGTGTTGACAAAATGATGATTGAAAATAGGCCAGAAATTATGTCAATGTCAATTCAGTCTGAAATTTAGACAAACACAATTTTCTTGTGTCCCAAACTGATGTATGACTAATTTTAGCTATTATGCAACCGTAGCTGCAAAGCAAGTGTCCCTTTTGGAACAATGATGGCAAATAAACATTTGATTTTTTTTCCTCCTGTTAATTATCTCTGGACCCCTTAAAGGAACCTCTGCATTAAAATATCAGACATACTTGACATCAGCTGTATAAAGCAGCCACCTGCATCTTAATGGATTTAAATATTTTGTTATTATATTGTGATAAACGCATGTCATTGTTGTTCTATTATTGGAGCCTGTGGGCCATGTTTGACTATTTGTAGATTGGCTTATTAGCTTGTCGTCCCTTATCTACTTTTAAACTCTAGTATCATTACACTTATGAATCTTATTATTTCAGTGGGGTACTTCTAGAGATTGCAGTCCACCTCCTCCTCCTCCTTCCAGCCCTAAACTCATCTGGTTTATTGTTCATCTCATCCGTCAAACCAAACAGAGGATATCCAGTAGGATGTGTTCCTGTTCACGTCCCCTAAAAGGAATACAAACAATGACAACGGCTATTGTCCTTCCCTCTGGTTAACAGTAAATGGCATGACAGTTCGTCAACAGTTACTGTGTCATTAGCTGAATGTTTATTCATAAACGTATGTCCCTCAGTGGAGAGGTTATTACTATCAGTCCTGCGTCAGCGATCATGGCAGCAGCAGCTGAACAACCAGCCGATCTACAACATTGTAATGCAATGATTGTGCCTGTCACACACATTTGACCTATCATTCTCGAAGTACTTATATTTTAGCTTGACATTAGTTTAAATGTCTGACGCTAGTTGTTGTCTAAGTTGTTTTCAAAAGGTCAAAATAAAGTCAAATGGATCAAATAGTAATGTTTACATGACATATCTTTGCAAAGGTTTTATCTGGGTGGACACTTCCTGTGGGTGTTACGGGAAAAAACACTAAAGATAGTTTATCACCAGTGCAAAATGAAAGTAGCGATAAGGCAGATAAGCTTAAGGAAATAAGCAAGACAAAGCAACACTGAAAATATTGTGGTTTGCGGGAATCAGGTCCAATCTCACTTCACGTTATTATCAAGCTATTATGTTGACATAAAAGACAAAAGACAAAAATGCATTTTTTAAAGTAAACATTTCAAATTGCTTATTGTACCCCCCCCCCCCCCCCCCCCCCAAATCAAATAGTGACACAAATGTATAAGGTGAGACGTGGTCACCAGTTTCAGAAATGACAGTATGACTGTGTTTATCAAAGGAGGTGTGAACGCAACACAGGATGACTAAGAGGGAGCTGCCAAATGTACTGCAGCTGGATGTTTACATGAGGATGAGAATGCCAGTTGCCATGGTAACACTAGTGTGTCTCCCACTCAGCTCAATAGCAGAGCAAGTGGAGACCGACGATCAATTATCAGAGTTGATGCACCGATTGGCTCATTGATGGGCTGTCGAGACGAGTGTCCGGAAGTGCTTCTCTTGACCATATTAACCCCATGACACACTCTGCTGTTTCCCATTTGCCCTGCATTTTCTCTCTCGATCTTCCTCGCTCCCTCATTCTTTCCTTTTCGGTGCAAGAGCAGGCACCAATTTTTCATGAATGACGGCACCCAGACACGCTGAGAGGGCAGGAGTTGAACAGACTGATATGATTGCAGTGGAACGGTCGTCTGCATTTACATAGAAGAACCTCTCATTCATTCAGTCTTTTCTTTTTTTTTTTGTTGCTCTCTGTGAATCCATTCACCTGCCAACCTGCATTTAACCAAATGTGAATAAAATGTTGTTTGCTTTTGGTTGCCTGTCTGCCATTAAAAACTTCAGCTGACTTGGTTTAAATCAAACAATGACATTAAAATGCTATGTTACTCCTCTCTTTGGAATTACCCCTTTTAAACATGTTTTCTCTTGTGTGTGTCCTGAAATGCCAGCACTTTGTTATAACAATTTTCCGGTTGGCCCTTCATCTTCCCCCAGCCGACATTATGAAGGCTGTCCTCCTCCGTCCAGCACCACAGTCCACTCCTCCACCCCTGCATCTATCCAGTGCATGCTGGGATAACCACTATTCGGGTAAGAGCATGCTTGGCATTTACCAGACGGAGGCGTGTAACCGTGGGCTTGGAGAAATGTCAAAGGTGCACAGGTTGTGTCATAGACTCTTCAATATCTGAACAAACAAGTCAGCAGTCCAAACTTTTTGAACTGTAGAATTAAGAGTCAAAAATTCAGTCTCTTGTTATTGTTCGGAGAAATTTTCAAGGAGACATTTTAGATGTTGAAACTTTCTATAGATTAGTTTTGTTCAGGGTTCAGACTAGAGGTTTGAACAACTTCGGATTTTAAAGTCGACCATTATGTGGTGAAAGTCCGACTAGTAGCCGATGATTGTCACTACAACACAGTAGAAAAGTAATGCTTAGCAACAATAAAATCTATATTCTTGGCCTGAATACATAATGTAGGGTCACATACAAAGGAAAGGCTTTTCTGCAAGTTTATTGAAGCCTGAACATGGGCTACTGTCGGCTGTAGCCTACACCTGATACTTCTAATATGCGGCTCTCGCTCGTCAAACTGTCAGCTCTACCGTAACTTCCGTCTCTTACATGGTGCATTCACTGACATAAAGGACAAATCACATCAAAAGGATCAACAACGTCAACTAATAGAACACAACAGAACTAACCGTACCTCTTAGCAGGTGCCTTTTCAGTTGCATTGCAGTATCTTTCAAGGCTTAACTTACATATTTATTTCACGGAGTAACTGGCTTCATCTTTCATCTTTGGTCAACTATTTCCACACACTTGATGAGCCGCTGCTCGTTTGCCGCGATGACCCACTACGCTCCTGAACCATGTCCTGAACCATCGTCTCCGAGGCGTCCATGTTGTTATTGTCACGTGATCAGCGATTGGTTGACATGACATTTAAAGCGTCATGACACAGAAGTGAAGTCACCTAATCGACTCGCCGAATAGTCTGTATAAATTCTAATTCAGACCGAGTATGTAGGAGGCTGCAATTACTCCCCTTCTTCCTAAATACAATATTACAGTATACTGTATTTTCTTTAAGTGATAATAGTGTTTTGGTTCTGATTATGGTTCAGACAGTAGACAGTAAAATTTTGCTGTATATGTGTGTATAAATGAAATAAATAAATAAAATAAAATAAAATACACAGGCAGTATGTGTGAGTGTGTTCTAGCAGTAAAGAGTAAAGGGAAGTTTTGACAATGTGGTGAAAGTGTAGCACTGAATCACAGCACCTTGTATCAACAATTTTGCATCCTCAATGACTTATTTGACAGACATATTTATATAGTTAATGATTTACTGGATAGCATGTATTATCATCATGGCACCATACCAGCAGCTACTGGTGACAATGGTTTAGAAAGCTGCATTATTAAGCCAAACAGAACAGTCACATTAAAGTCTTGAGCAACGCAGCCCCACCTGTGTGTGCATGAGCATGTTGTGTAGGATTTGTCTTTCTATCTCCATTGTGAGTCACAGGGCTGAAATGCTGCTTTGAAGACCGTGGAGTTTCCTCCCTCCGCAAGGCAGGGCGGTGTTTAAACTCTCACCACACTTCACTGCCTTCCACATTTAGTGATGGCAACACAGCCCCAGTTTAAGTAGCCTTTGAACCACGTCCCTGTGATGGTCCATTTAATTGATTGATGGAAGGAGGACCACATTTTGTCTTGTACTGACAGCATAAGCATTAACTTACAAGTTAATATTTATTACACATTAATTTTACATAATGTTACTCTGCTTAAATATTAGTACCATTTAACAGGTTTTACATTTTTATGACTCCAGTATTAAATTCACTGACAAGTTGACACTTTGCAAATGATAACTTGAATATAAGAAAAGGGAACTACAGCAACTACTAGGGAACTACAACTACAGCACAACCTTTCATTTGCTGGTATGGATGGAATTCAGAGGTTGGTTTATTTCAAAGAACAGCTCAAACTGTAATTATATCCCAGCCCAGTACATTTCAACGATCATCTATAAAGCTGCAATGCTATAATGACAGGACGGGAAGTTGATGCTGTAAGACTTTCAGACAACCCTTAGTTCCCACGGGAATTACAACCAAAAAGCAAAAAATCTGGTTCTGACTAATCGTGTTATTGAATTGATCTATGGATGCATGAAACAAATCGAGGGAGCGATCTGGTGTGCACTATTCTGCATATATAGGGGGTGTTTCACACTGAGAAAGGGGGAAACTGCAAGTGGTCTGTGAATTTGCCTGGTAATTTGGAAAAGTATATATAGCATAGCATTCATTTTTACAGTAATTCCGTATGGCAGTAATGTTACAGTTAATCATTCAATGAGTTCAACAGGAAGTAATGTGTCAAACATGTTTTCTTTCTGGCATTACTGGGGAAATCTTTTGCGGATTACTTTTCTCATTTTCTCGTCTTTAGTCTTATCTCTGCCCTTAGTCAGGAGGCTGCCCACACACACACACTCATGTGATGATTTTATTAAAGAAATCAGCAGGTCGTTAACCCATTTCGAGGAAGTCACATTTTCTACTGGCATTATAGGGGGTGGTGCTGGTGAAATCATGGCAGACGTAAGACAGTCCGTTATTAGAAACCGAACAAAAAAACAAACATATCAGTCACTCAAATACAATGGCCGGCCTGTGATGCTCATCCATGTTTGCGACAATCCAGCAGCAATGTGACGTAGGCTGTCTGCAGCGGGTTATCTCAGTTCACTCCAGCTGAGTACATCTGACACATGAGATAAATATCTTAATAAAGAAACCCCCCGTGCAATTATGTGGTAATTAGATGGATTCAATAAAATGTGAAGAGCAGACATTTAAGAAATTATAGCTTAAGGTGGACAGGTGACAACAGAGGGTGAGGTGCTTGACCTTTCTGTATGCAGCTGATGTGTTCATATCGAATGTGTCATAGATAGATAAAGGAGACATATGATTGGTAAGTATTTAAAGAAAGGTGAATTCTGTGCTTGTCTGAACTACAGTGGAACAACAGAAGCAATATTTACCATAAAATGCAGGTAAATACAAGCAGTTTGTTACAGAATTACGTTCTTTATTCTTTGGACGCAGAATTACCACAAATCTTTGACGTAGGACTGAATGAAAAACTATGCAAGCAGTCCACAAGACTCCATGTTCAGCCCAATAAAAAACACCTTTTTAGAAAGCTGATTGAAGAAAATTACAGGAATTAGGCAAGAGGACAAGAACGTCACACTATTGAGCCAGTAAGTGGCCACGGCATCTTGCCTAGTGACTCATTCGCAACATTACACGTATTTAAACACCTGGAAGGAAACCAAATGTGCTGAGAAGCAAACACACCGACACACACATGTCTGCCTACATGCTTGAACACATTCAGGAAACACATCGTGGTGGCGTATTTGACTAAGTTTGCAGTGGCTTCTTTGCAAGTTCGACTTCTGTGCATTGCTCATCTTTGTGGTCGATGCTGCAGGCGGCAACAGAAAACGGGCAAAGCTACAAACATCTTAGCTCTTTCTGTAGTGCATCTGTTTTTGTCTACATAGTAGGAGGAGGAGCGCTGACATTTGATGTGCAAAGGCCTTCTAATCCCCCAAGTGCATTTCACTGTGTGCACATATCAAGGCATGTTTTTTTTTTCCTCTGGCAGAATATGCCTACCATTACTTTTAATACTGCACTGACTCATTTTTCTGCCAACAGAGAACTTTATGATAGAAGTTGAGGTATAAAGATCTCCTTTGTCATTTAGGCTTAGACTCATTCCAGCGCTAAGCTTGCCTGTATGCACAAGATTTCCCCACTGTCAACATGGCATCCAAGAGTAGCAGCTTTGTGTGGGTGATACTGAAGACTCAGAATGTCAAGTGTGCACGCACCCTCTGCTTTTTGAACTCCACAGCATTCTCTAACAAGTTTGTCTAGGTGTTCAGCTCACAAAGTCCCCATGAGGCCAGTAATGCTGATCACATTGCTGACTCATTCCTGACCTGAATTATCATTATTATTATTTATTTATTTTTTTCGCCTACAGCAACAATATAACATATAAGCTGAGTCTACACTGGATTAAGAAATGCTTTCCTGACATAACCTCAGAGAAAGATCCCTCTCACCTGCTTGGAAAGAGTACGCAGTCTGTTATTAATTTGGTTCAAATCAGGGCATGATGTGATAGAGATGGTGCACTTCTGTTCATATGTTTGGACCTGGAGTAAAAATGCCCTAGGAGGGCATAACACTTCAACAATGGAGTCTATTTCAGTCTGACTGAAGCATCCATTCCAGAGGCCATTACTGTCAAAACACACACACTCAGACCTGGAGGTGTCGTCATAAATAATTCCTGCCCCTTCATCTGGTAAGCTACTTCCTGTTCTGCTTCTGTCAGTGTGGGTATGTTTATGCATGAGGCGTTCATTATTGAATTCTGAAGAGCACAGATATTCTGAGTGAACATCTGAGTGGATGACTCAAACATCCATGTTCGGCTTCCATCATTACATAAGCATGAAAGGTTAAGAGGTGTTCAGGAGGCAGCAGCACAGAGTGCAGCAGAACACAGCTTTTAGCAGAAGTACGTTCTGACTTGCGGCGAGAGAACACCACGCCAGATGTCTTTCACGCAGCCTTCAACGATTTCCGACTCTCCAAATTGGTCAGCAGTTGCTTGTTTCCATGGTTACAGTCAGTGAACGTGAAAGGATGTCCAGGAATGATTGTAGTCACTGCCTCAAAAGCTCTGATGCAATCACTGGTGTAATTTGACCGAGTCTGTCGGTTTTATCAGGGTCTTTCTCCTCGTCGCCAGCATGTCACTGTTTGGCTGTCTGTCCCTCCATATTTACGAACCGCCTGACCAGACTATGTGTTGTCGGGTGCCCTTGTTTGTATGAGAAAATAATGTGTGCCTGTGTGTTTGTGAGACAAGGTTGCCCACATCGCACAGCCAGTCATCTCTGCCATCTTCCATTTATCACTGCGCAGGAAAACCGAAATTGGAAGCCCTGAACTGCAGTATAAACAACTTCACTGTAAACATGCCCTTCTATCTAGCCATCGCTCTGTGTGCACCCATTTCCTGTCGCAAACACACATTAAAAGATAAAGATAAAATACTTGCTTTGACTTATTCCATGGCACAGATATGAGAATTTTTTTTTTTTATCTGGTTCTCACCACACTGTGCAGTACATGAACCCCTAATTTCAGGAAACAGTTCATTCTCAGGTCTACATCCATTAGAAGGTCCTTAAAATGTGCCATCTATTTTTGAGAGCACTCAGAGTAAAGAACAGCAGAAGCAGCTAATAGCATCTTCAGACTCTGTTTCTGAAAATAAAACACGGGTATACAGACACTCAATGAAACGGACAAATGCACTGTAGTTTTTAAAAAATGCTCTTATTTATTAAATAAATAAATACTGCACTTTTTTTTACACAATAAGTTATTTAGGACATTTTTTTACCAAGCTGATAATGGCTCTTGAGTGATCCTTAGAGGATCAACGGTACAATTTTTTTTTTCTCATTCTCTCCTCCAGGCCCCCCTCCATCGCATCTCTCCTCTGGCTCCCAGCTCAATGTGTTGAGCCCATTTGTCAGTAAAGAGAACAAATCACAGTTTTAAAAGTTAGTGTGACATTACACCACTCCCACTCTCTTTCACGCACACATACAGATAAACCATCCACACATTAACAAGTCATTTCTTTGCACTGCTGTGTCGGCTGTGACATACACTGTACATCATTTACAATAGTCCACAGTCTAGCTCAGTTTACAGTGAGAGCATCAGTTCATGGATTGCCTCTGGATTGAATGAACTATACTATATACAATTAAGCCGGTGCCAGCCCAGCGTTTGCTTCTACTTTCCGAAATCTCTCTTTTCCCCAGAAATCTGGGAGGGATTCACATCCGTACCAACATACTCTGCCTTTCCTCTCCTTAAACAACCTACACATGAATCAGCCCTTTTTGTTTGATCCACAATCCTGGTGCTACGTTTCTCAGTCTCTTACAGTCTCTCTGCATTATTTTTTATTTTTTCACCTGCACTGCATCATCTGCAGCGACGCTGAGTGATGAAGGTGCAGCGGTGAGGGAATGTAAATTCACTCTGCTCAAGTCCATCCTTGAAATCCACCCAGCTTTCGCAGACTCTTCCCGGATCCTTGTTTTCTACTGTAGCACAGCAATTAACACAACGTGTGGGCTTGTCTGTTTGTTTGGTCCAACACTGTGGGTTTAGCTGCACCTCTGCAGAAGCATATTGAGGGAGTACACCATGCGATCTCGCAGGTCAGTTGGGCAGCCGGACGTCAACAGGGAGCTGAGTTTGAAGGTTTTGGAGACTCGGTCTTCATTGATGTATGTCAGCATGTACTCCTCCCTCTGGCAACACAGGATGATCTTGGTGTGATCGTGGTAAAAGTTGACCTATAAAGATAAGAGGAAAAAAAATGTTAAATGTTTAGTAAATTTCTAAGTCTCCTTCTCTGTTGAAGAAAGCGGTGTCAGACATTGCCACATTTCAAAGGTGTTTCTCTGAGCATGCCCAGCAACTGCTCGGAAAGTTTCCCGTGAAAGTGTGCGTGTTTACCTGGAAAGTGCCGTCGTTAAATAGCATCATGAGGGCGCGGTCCGACTTGAGCCACTGAAGCAGGTAGAGTCTGGGCATGTGTGCATCTGTCATGGTACCAAGATCTCCACCCTGAGAAAGCAAAGAGTAATAAATCAGGATTAGACAGGCTGTAACTTGCAAGATACCATTTGCAATGCTTCAGGGTGTGGAAAGACTAATGATTGCAGGAAGTGAACAATAGAATGGGGGGGGGGGTAAGAATATTAACTTACATCCATGAGGTTTTCCTCCATGTAATGAGAAAAGTACTTGAGCACAGTGACTTGACCCACAAAGTGTTCAGGAACTTCGCAGGTAGGGAAGACAGAGCGCTGGCCCAGCTCTGCATAGTAGTGGATGGTCCTGAAAAGAAGACAAGTGGAAGAGTTACACAACCACGCCAACAAAACAAAACATACACCAATTTTCTGATTGAAAATCTGTAAAGTCATGCGCTTCTGATTGTTAATTTAAAACACTAAGATGTTCTGCAGAGTAATTCTGCATATCTAAGCAAGCTCAAACAAGCCATGTTCATCAAATGTTGTGACTAACAGCATGCATGTTTAAGGTTGTGAAAGTGTAGAACGGGGCGTACTTTCTATCTGGCAAGAGGCTCATGTGAGTGCCGTTGTTGAAGAGAACTCCCACGGTGTGATCAGACAATTGGTAGCCGAAGCCATACTTGTTGGAGTAGTCCACCCATTTAGTCACCCATTGTAGACTGCAGCTGTTTGGGCTCTGAGGAATGTCATCAGCTGTAGGGCGAGAACAAAGAGCAGGAGGATTAGAAGACAAACACTTCTTAGATCTTAAAAAGCTAAAAGATTTAAGAGATTTTAAAAACTGAACATCTAAGAAGGTATTCGTAATTGTTTTAATGACATGTCTCTTAAAATATGTCATGGTCAAATAAAGATAAAGTGCTTTAGCTGTTTCATGAAACTTGATCTAATCGATAACTATGTGAGATGATCACTAAGTAAGATGACTCACCTTTGGGCATATTCTCTAGACATCCCCTCAGCACACTTGCAACAGTCTCAGCCACACTTCCTGTTGTGTTGTCTTCCAGACCTTTAAAAACAAAATTGGAGGGGGGGGGGTGTCATTTAGCATGACGTCTCATTACTACCAGAAAATTGCACTGCAGCTTAGCTGTGTGTATCCAATCTCTCTATAATGCATACGCTTATTTTTCAGTTAAATGTCAAAGCAGAACATTCGGTAAAATGTATTCCGGTCTCTTTGAGGACAAGGCGTGCGAACTTACATTCACTACTGCTGCTGCAGCTCCCCAGACTCCCCCTCACGATCAGGCGGATGGTATCTTGCGTTGTCGGGGACTGGCTCTCTGTTGCCAGGGCAACGGGGCTCTCGGCAGATGGCGGAAGTAGACTTCCATTCTGAGGTGAGAATCAATGACGACAGGGTTTAGAATCGGCGAGTTTAGATCATCTCTTCCTACTATGAGTCAGCGGTCACCCACTGATGCAAAGTGGCTGGCTTAAAGGTTGAAATAAATGCTTTCAGTTAGTTCTGAAACTGTGCTTGGCGGTAAAGTTTGGCACATCATCGGAGTGACTCATTGGATTCTCCACTACAGGATATCTCAGATCTCCTTCTCATCTCTGAATTGCTGTATAAATAATGTACCTGCAAAATCCCACACTCTTATAAATATATAATGTGATGTTGCTCTTACCTCTGAAATCTTTTTGCTTTGCTGTTGGCTGATGACGGTTCTCTCCAAGTCGTGTTGCAGTTTGTAGATCTCCTCTTCTTCTTTAGTCAACTTATCTGTGAAACATAAGAGTAAAAATGAGCGTGTGACTACATAGCTTGCAGAAAAATGTGGAATAAAAAGCAGTGAAGCCTCTGGCGGCCACTATATTTAAAAAGATGGAGCTACAGCAGGTGCACTAAGCGGTATACATGCGGTGGATTTTATAATACTCACTCAGAGTCTCGTAGTATTTGACCTTGTCCCTTTTTCCACCGAACAATGCAGCAGCAGCTTTCTTGAAGAAGCTCTTGGCGGGACTGGAGACGTGGAAATCTGGTGCTGAATGGCAGCAGCTAGCCGGCAGACGCTCTGGACTGAAGCCCTGCAGAGAAGGAAAGTGGGTCAGTGTGCGGCTCGTGGGAAGAAGGTCACTGTTGAACTCCCACACTTTGATATTCACGGAAATATGCACCAAGTGGAATTGTCAGTGGTGTCTAACCTGTGTGAAGAAGTCGTGCCTCAGGATGTGGTCCAGGTTGGGTCTGTCCTCTGGTATCTTGGCCAGCAGGTTGGCGATCAGCTGCTTAGCTTGTGACGACAAGGAGGAGGGAAGAGAGTAGCGTGCCTCTCTGATACACTTGTATGTCTCCTTCAGGTTGGTGGTCTCAAATGGTGGTCTGCCCAACAGCATAGTGTACCTGGAAACAGAGTGATGCAATGCATGAGCTGATTTCCTCTTTAAGAATGTAACAACAATTTCTAAAGCAAGAAGAATACTTAATGAAATGTGGCATTCGTTCAAATTCCTAATAATTACTAATATTTCTAAACCCATTGAAGTTTTCTAATGTTACAGTAACAGTTTTTCTACTCACATTACACAGCCGAGGGCCCAGATGTCTGATTCACAGCCGTGTCCCTGCTTGTTGAGCACCTCAGGGGACAAGTAGTTGGGAGTCCCACAGATTGTCTTCCTCCTATTTCCTGCTGGCTCCAACTTGGCAGCCAGACCAAAGTCCCCGACCTTCAGTTCCATCGACTCGCTCACGAAAAAGTTCCCTGTAGGGAAGAAAGGGAATGAGACGGTGATCGCTTGATATTCAACCCAGGATCAAAGGCTTAGTACTGCAGGGAGAGGTTTGAGGAGAAACAGGTTTGTATCAAGAAAGCGTAGCCTCTCTCCCTGCACAGATCTGTAAAGTCATGCGCTGCAGTGTAGCGTGTCACTCTTGCGTAGAGATCCCTTACCGAGTTTCAGGTCTCTGTGAAGGATTTCTTGTTCATGCAGGTACTTCAGCCCGGAGACAATCTGTCTCAGGTAATAACGCACCTCTGGCTCAGTAAGCACTTTGCGAGCCTTTAGGATATGGGCTAACGACTGCAAAAGGACAAAACACAGAAAAAGGGAATGATTAGAGATGCTTTCCAACATAAAAGAAAATACATATTTTCCTTTGTCATCATATTTAATGGCTTTCTTCAAAAAAAATTAAAATAAATAAAAATCAGATTTCCTATACAATAAAATTAAAAGTTCTTTATAGTGCATGCACTGAATACATTATGTGCTGGCCCAATGACTTTGGGTGCAATGCAGGTTTGCAGAGGTAGTACAGTGGTTAAAAATGTATGCGTCTCTGACAAATAGACTTACTTTTCTACTACAGTACTCCAACAGGATGTAGATGTTCTCCTTGTCCTCAAAGTGGTGATAAAAATGCACAATGTGTTTATGGTGCAGTGCTCTGTGCAGCTCAATTTCTCTGTCAATCTATCAAGGGCAAAAAGAAACAAGCGGTCACGACCGGCATTAAAGACAGTTTTACGATTATCTGTTGTCCTGTTACGCCAGTGCGCACAGGCACCGGAGCTGCGCGCTTACCTTCTCCCGTTGGTGAGGTTTGGAGACGCGCGCATGGGGGATGATTTTGGCTGCGTAAACTTTGCTGGTGGAGAGGTCGGTCATCTCGTAGCATTTCGCAAATCCTCCCTGGAAAAAGGAAAACACCGTAAACATGCTTTGTCTTCGGGTTAAGTGGTAAATCCAAAAGGTCGGCTATACAGAATCAATGCTTGCGCTACCTTGCCCAAAACTTTCCCACGGCAGTAGCACTTCCCCGTGGCAGGATCTGTGATTATCCGTGCCATTTCCGAGGGTGCACTCCGCTCATCCATTCTCTTTCGGCGAGGTTCGGAGGACCTCTGCGTCGACTCGCACATGCCGCTGCTGTTTGTCTGTTGGGGGCCGATGTTTCTCTGTACTTCCATTGGAAGGTTGTGTCTCGTCCCGCACTCAGAATGCAGCCCGGAGAGTCCGTCTGCGAGGTTTTATACTCTGGCATCCACCCCACCCCTCTGTCTGCCACCCTCTCTCTGACGTCACGTTGAGAAATGAGAACATGAGGTCTGCCTCGATGGCCTTTCATGTCGATTATGTGTTGATTGGGGCAGACATAAAATCAAAAATGCATAAAGAAGCTTCTGAATGACGAGGATAATAGTTTTAATCAGCACCACCAGTCGCCCTTCACTATAATAATAATAATAATGACAGTCATGCTCTGTAGTTTACCTATAGTTTACTCTTGGTACCTAGTCATGTGAATGGACCTTTTATATTCTGGTGCAAAATAAATGTCACGGTGTTGGTAGCGTGCTGCATTTGGTTGATGAACTGTTCACTGCAGAGGTGAACCATTATCTGTATTCTGTTCAGGCTCCCTTCATCCTGTTTTTGGACCCGCTCAATTTGGAGCACTGGCTCCCTCAGGTGGAGATTTTGGTCAGAACTTGCAGTGCAGGTTGAAGCCCTTAAAACTCAATGTTTACCAATGTCTGACTAGATACTGTATTGTAAATAGGGATACAGACACTTGTCTGAACTGTCTGATAGGATGTGAGCAGCAGTCCGAGTGGAGGGGTTGTGGACGTGGCAGCGCACTGGAAAATTTGGGTTCTTCTTTGCAGAGGTTGATAAAGCTGACTGTAATGACCTTCAAGTACAAAGTGTCAGTATTATCCCATTTTTCACTACAGCGTGACACTTTCAGTGATAAGACAATACAGAGTGTAAATGCCGCCACAGGGGCAGCAAAATCCCTAAAAGAAAATCAGTTTTTATCTGCATCTGTACCCATACTGAAACAAAAAAAGACATACATCGTTAACTGCAAATAGCCACGTGTTTAATTTCAAAATGCAAATCCTTATTTTGAAACAAACCAAAATTTAACTTGTCAAACAGACTGACTTTCCAGTGAATGATTTATAAATATACATTTCACAGCTAAGACATACCCAAACAGACAAACAAAGTTACATGCAACCATAGTTTGCAGAGGTCACTTATTGCAGAGCAGATATACATTACATCACCTGTGGCACAATACAAATAAAATGAAAATGAAAATCAAACTGAAATGAACCTGTGGTATGGTCATGTGCAACCTAAAAATCTCAAAATGGAGGGTAATTAAACGTGGGACATGACTATTAAACACCTTCCAAAATGATTGGACTCATTGTTCTCTGTTCCTGGACGTCCGAAGACTGAAATTGCTGCATTCCACCCCTCCTTCCCTCAGGTCCTGAAGTGAAATTATTTGCATAGGAAGAGAGTCCAGAAACAGAGCAACTGTGACAACTGATAGTAGATCCATGATGAGCATTTGCACAGAAATGGACAGACCTAGCCTGCGCCAGAAATATGGCTCAGGCTAGGTCTCTTCTGAGAGTGCAAAGACTGAACAAATGCCGCAGGCACCAAGTGATGTCAAAGTCCTTCTGACATTCTGCTCAGTCCTTCTCATCCTCGCAGACATCTTTCAGATAGATCACTCTTGATCAGAGCTCACAAGTGACTGGCATCAACAATTACTTTCCTAACAGTGTTTCTGATTAAATTCTTTGCAAGCTGTTCTTTATCAGTATCACCTTATTTGGTATTTATGGTGATGAGAAGATTAAGAGCCGTTGAGAATCACAGTGCAGGAAAAAGACACGGACCTATTTCTCGGCAGTGTTCAGTACATTTCTCAGGTGTGAACGCACGGTGCTCATGTCATAAGCAAAGGTCTCGTCGAGTCCCGTGCCAGCAGACGACTGTTGTGGCCAGTTAGGGAAAGGAAAACGACAAGCGATGACACATGCATCATCGGGAAGCTCTTTCAGCAGCTTATTACCTAGCACATCCATCTACAAACAGGGGAGGCAAGAAGGCAATCAGTGTTATGAATGCTACATTAACTATACTGCATCAAACTATCTACAGCGCGGGAAAGAACAAATTACTCACCACGCCTGGACAAAGAAAAGCTGTCACATTGTTGTACGAAGATAGATCAGTCTGTAGGAAAAGAATCACACATGTAAAACTGTAAGGTATAAGAGGTGCAGTCATTTTCATTGAGATCTTACCTTCCAGAAGTCTTTTTTAACAAAGGTCACCTGGCTGGAGGGGACCCCCGTGAAGGAGGCTTTGCTCCTGGCATATGCCACTAAAATGGAGTTGATCTCAAACCCTGTGCACTGGAAACCAGCAGAAGAGGCAGCAAACACCTGGAAATCAAATAAGGCTGCATGAAATACAACTAGGAAAATGAACAATACTACACAGTATTGAGTTATGCCACACTTATGGTCGCATTCAGACTGTAACATCTGGGTATTTTCTAAAATTGGTGCAATTTACTCACCAGTTTTCCATCTCCTGATCCCAGATCTGCTAAGCGACCGGTTCGTCCCTCAAGAAGCTTCATAACATTCAGCGTTTGATCTTTACTGGAAGGCAAATAAGGAACCTACACCACATGTACGCAAGAAACCATCATGTCAGTTCCCATCACAGAAAGCCTGGATGTTAAAAGCTAAAGCCTCACTCATCTGTCTCTTGTCGTCTCTGTGTTAGGTAAAGTTACTCTTTGTGTGACTATAACATTGAGCCTGATATCCCACTAACTGGACAACATCTGCCTGAATTACAAGATCTGCAAGACTTCTTTGTTTCTAGTTGCGGTAAACTGGGTTGAATCTGTCATACTGTACAAATCCACTTTATTCCCAGCACATCATGTTTTATTTGAGCTCTATTACAGGAAAGATAAACAGCAGTAAAGCATCATTAAATTAATTAAAAAGAAACATCATATAAGTAAATCAAACAAATTAGCAAAAGCAATCATATTTAGGAAATAGACAATGTGTGCATGACGTACACTTTAAATTAGAAGAATTTAGTTGATGGTCCGGTTCTTCATGAAATATTGTCATGATTTATAGACTTACCATTTTCTTTATTTCCCGCATTTGTCGCTAGCATGGAGCACTATGCTCCAAAATAAACCAATTAGCATTAACGTGCAAGTTATGTTCTGACTTGGCAAAGTGTCTTTGATTTCACACATGCAGCATTTGATATTTGAAGTCAGAACAGGTGGATCAAAACAACAACAACCACCACCACCACCACCACAAAACAAGAAATATCAATCACCTTGAGGCGGTATGGGATTTTGCGGAAGCCGGGCATGGTAAAGAGGCTCCATACTCCGTAAAGGCCTATGAGCAGAGCCCCTGTGCAGGCAGACAGGACTGGATGTGGTCTGCTGGTGGGAAAGACCTTGCTATGGTCTTGCAGAATCACCTCAATGGAGTCTTCCATTGCAAACTGTCAGTCATGTGGTTAAGATACAGCAAGTAAGTGGAGATATTTTGGCATCATGTCAAATGTTACACTGGAACTTTTTTTTTGTGCCAAAACTAATACTGTTTAAAGATCAAGACCGATGTGACATGAGGTCATGACATGCATCTTAAAGACATGAAAACACATAACTGCGCTGTGTTCATCAATGGCTGTTCGTGTTCTTTGGTTAAACAGTCAACCAACCAGAGATTAGAAGGTGGGTCTATGTATGAGCTTTACTAGATAGCAGTAGAGCGGCAGGCAAGATAGTGAAAAAAAATACCTCTTTTCTTTCTTCTTTTGAGCTGTGAGAGAAATAAATGCACAGTCATGTGACTTTGTGAAATATGTGCTTACTAGTAAAGTCTGGTAAGTAAGAAAAATTCAAAATGTTCCCTACTGAAGACACATTTCAAAATGAAAGAGTTGCATTTACATAATACCAGGCACTTTTTGGCCAATAAACCAGTATTGCACATTATACACCAACTAGGTATAACATTATGACTGCCTTCCTAATACTGTACAGGTCTCTTTTGTGACTATTGTGAGTCATCAGAGAATGGACATGGTCCTTCTGTGTGTATCCTGTCGTGTCTGGCAACAGAATGTGGTTAGTGGGGGCTATTGGGTCCTGTGGGTTGAGGGGAAAGGCATCTGTGGATCATCCCACAGATACTTGATCAGTTTGGAATCTAGTGAATTTGGAGGCCAGGTCAACACCTTGTGCTGTCTTTCATGTTTTTTTTTTTTGGTCCCCCCCCTTTTTAATTGTTCCTAAACCGTTTTTGTGTACGTGTCTGTGTCAGGCTGCATCCTGCTGCTGTGGATGGCTGCTGCCATCAAGGAGTGTCATTGCTATGGGGTGGAGGTGCCTGGTCTGGTCTAGGTGGATGCTACATGTCTAAGGTCTAAGTAACATCCAGGAGAACATCATCACAAGATGGTCAATGTTATTTATTTTTCCTGTCTTAATGTTGCTGATCGGTTTCATCTGATTTCAAACTGCTGAATTTCATTTACAACTCAGGAAAAAACAACCTATAGGTCTCTATTTGTAAACTGTCATAGCTCACTTCCTTATCATGGGGTACGCTTATAACAGGTTATTGGAATCCTGCAAATATTGCCTCGTTAATCATTACCACAAGGCAACCTTTGAGGTCTGCCAAGAATACATAACACCAGAGCAGCCTTTCCAACAGCAGATGGGGCTGCAGTGGCCTTTTCACATGCAGACGCCTTCTAGAAAAGTTTTGTTTATCACGCTTGTTTATCGACAAAGACGAGCCCCGCCACTGCACACGATTCCAAAAGCCGACATTTAACGCGCTGACAGTAAGTTTCAGCATTTGCGAATTGCGAACGAAATCGGGTCAAAGTATGAAGGAACGAAAGCATAGTTAAGGTCTGGGTGTGCGAGATACGTGCACGATCGATGTGTGTGTAAATTTGACGTATTTCTTGAAAATCAAAATCAAAATTTGTAGAGACAGGAGCGTCTGCGCAACCTACCTGACCAGCCCCCCTCGTCTGCTGCGTGCGCAGTCACCAGCCTGCACACACCGATCCTCCAGTCAAAGGCCGTTCAGTCAGCACATCCCGCCCTATAATTTTATACACGCCCTATCAGATGTCTGCTAGTGCTAACTGCCCGCTACAATACTGAAAGAGAGAGCTGTGCATTTGTATCAGAGCCCAATTCATAGTTATGTAATGTCTGTTGTGTCTAGCTTTGCGGTTTGGTGGACTTTATAAGACTCATAGACGTAAGGTATTTTAGGAACGAGTAAAAGACTATAGTTCGTTTAAACACTGCTGGTGTTCACACGAAAATGCTCAAAACAACTGAACCCACCGGCCCTCACTCGTGCCCTCCTCTAATTGAAATACTGGAATACAGCTAAGCGCGAGCACCTCTCAAGTTAATTATTCAGGTTTTTTAATCTGCCTAAAAGAGGGCCCGTGTGATTATAATTGCAAAGATGTCCCATTTGTTTTTTTTACCCACTTCCGCCGGGGCTTCATCCCGCACTTGCTCCCATTGAAAGGGCCCGTGATAACATATTCATCAGGCCTCTCTTATTTGCTCAGCCGCTTGTTCTCTTGAAGCGGTGCTGGCTTGATGGGCGGGGGTACGGCAGAAACGCCGACCGAGAGTGACGCAAAAGGAGAGGATATTATATATTTGCTTCCTGGGAGGAGAAAAAAAAAACATGCTACCCAGCTGAGAGTGCATTAGATGCGATAGAGAACCGTGGTAAAATAATAAGTGAAATATCACTGAGGGGAAAATGGACTTATATGGGAAGGTAAGCATTTGTTGTTGCTATAGTAATAGTTATAGATAAACAGCATAATTTATCCTTTAGCAATAACAAAAATAAAGATTTTTAGCTTTATTACAGGCTTGTCTTTCCCTTGCATGGTGTCTGAATGCGTTGTGTTTCTGACGCTTATTAAAAGCTGAACTCCAAAGGTTTTTTTTTTTTTTTTTTTTCGGTAAATCATACAGCTGTTGGCAGCTGGGCCGCGCTGCATTCTGAGTAATGTAGTTAAAGCGGTTTTCGACGCCGTCCTCCTCCTCGTCGCCAAACCGCGCGCAAAACTACAACCCCCGTCTCCTTCGCTCCGCTGACGCCAGAGCACGCACGAAACGCGCGTGCCATTGCTCGCGCTCGTCTCACGCGACTACAGCCTCGTCGTCAGCAACACGGGCGCGCGCCAGATCCGAAGCAGAGGGGACAGCTCCCAGGTGCTGAAATCGGTCGGCGCACCAAAGAGACACACAGAGGGCGGAAGAAAATCAACGTCTGCGTTAGATTCAGACATAAAATCCTGCAAAACAGGGGCAGATACAGATAGAACCGAGGCCTTCAAAACAGGTTTGTCCACGCCACGCGTCTCGCTAGTTTCACGTATTAATAGTTATGTGGAAGAATTTCATCAATAGATAAAATGACCTCCTGCCTAGAACGGCTTGCCTACCATTAGCTGGCATGCAGCTCCTCGCTCAGCTACACCGTATGATTTCATTTTTAAACGGCTGCTTTTGCGTATTGCATGTCACTGCCACCATTGCAATGATATTTTGAAAATCGGTGTCCTTGCAATCATCGCCTTTCAAACACGGAAGCGAGCAGAAAGCTATCGCAGGAAGGAGGTCCGGCATCTTTTATTAACTACAGGCTTCAAGGGGAGCTTAGGTTTCGCATATTGTGGCATTGTCAAAAGATTCACCTTGGAGCAAAGATGACTGTGCTCTCGCTTTCGTAGTACTCTCGTCCTCTTAGGTCGTTGACTGCTGACCGTTTGCACAGAAACGTCCAGCGTAGAAGCGATCTCAAGGCGAAAGGCTGATTTGTGATTTGCCCTTTGTACAGGAGTAACCAGCTCTAATATGGAAGGAGGTCTCATGTTTGCTTTCCAAAGGGAAAACATCACACACACAAAACCGTAATCGTCTCAGTTGATAAATGCAGTTTGAATTGGGCTGATGCCCAGTTGTAAAAGAGCGATGTTTTACTCCAGTGCAATATATCCAATTTGAAAATTAAAAGCTGCATTTTGTTTTAGAGTGCATACAATGTAATGAGCATGAACTCTATAATTAATAACAGTAATGAAGACAAGCTTCCTAAAGACATCATTTTAGCTTCAGAGGAGACTCACTCAGCATTTTAAAATGCTGGTTATCTAATGCTCATCAATACAACAGCTTGCTGTGTTGGTCATGCTGGTTTGCCTGACACAGCCTTCTGTCACCTCTGATCTGTGGCTTGTACAACCAGCTTGTAGCACACTGAGCTCTGTCTATATTATTTCACTCCCTTCTACTTCCTGGTTTGTGTGCATGCAGGTCAAGTGGTAAACACAAACAGCCGCTTACTCATTTTCACACCTTTCTGTTTGTCACAGGCCAGAAAGGCTTCGCTTCAGCTCAAGGTGCCTTTATAGTTTCCACTTATTTTTTAATTTTTATTTTTTTGCAGATGGCTGCCACTCAGGATGCGAAAGGGAAGGGGGAGGGAGGCGACCAAAATTTCGACTACATGTTCAAGCTGCTGATCATCGGCAACAGCAGCGTGGGCAAAACGTCTTTCCTGTTCCGCTACGCCGATGACGCCTTCACTTCGGCCTTCGTCAGCACCGTGGGCATCGACTTCAAAGTGAAGACAGTGTACAAGAATGACAAGAGGATCAAACTGCAGATCTGGGTATGAAATATTCACATCCAAGCATTAAACATTTAGAAATGAGCAAACGCACGTATGATTACTGACCTTTCCAGATTAACCTGAGTGTGATATAACTCTCAAAGTTATTTCAGCTCATCCAACCCTCTCTAACTGGCCAGCACCAGAAAATAATACATGATGTTACGTACTTGAATAGTAAACTATGTTATTTAGAAACTCAACTGTATAATATTCTAATAACAGCAAGTTATAGACGTAAGGAAACGCATTTCTCAGCCACGTGTCATTAAATTATGTGGATGCATGTTAAAACACAGTTAATGCCTGGTACAG
The DNA here is from genome assembly GCA_005024645.1 of Planiliza haematocheilus. Taxonomy (NCBI): domain Eukaryota; kingdom Metazoa; phylum Chordata; class Actinopteri; order Mugiliformes; family Mugilidae; genus Planiliza; species Planiliza haematocheilus. Next base: position 1,710,292 of record SRSE01001388.1, on the reverse strand, counting down.
AAGTGTTTTCTGTTGTCCTCTAAGGTCTCCTAGAGGGCCATCTAAGGTCTAAGGGGGAAGGGGTTCTTCAGAGATGCCCTGCCCCCTCGCTTCTCTTGTGCTCTCCGTCTTTGAGCTGCTGCACAGACTCGTGGCGGTAAAAGGCTTCTAATCTAAGTCCGGTGCTCACATTGTCCCGACCTCTGTCCGTCTCTTCCTCTTTTGATCAATATGTTTAAAGGTCTGTGACATGTTGGGACTTGGTGGCTGTATGCTTGGCCATTCAAACCAGGGCCTGCATGTACTGCATCACCTATGAATTAATTCAGTTAGTCTTGTATCTTTCCGCATTACAGTATGTACTTCAATCAGTGTGTAGAATGTGTATTTGAATCGAATCCTACTTTAAGGATTCCCACCTTGTCGCTACAAACAAGTATAAAATACACAACAATGTTTACAAAGATTAATTCATAACAATATATTCATGTATACTAAATTAATTCAGGAACTATACTGTATATTCTTGGTTTAACACTCTCATTATCAGACAGATGGAAGTCTTAACGTTACTGACAGGAGACTAGTAAGTGTTAGTTTGGCACACAGCGGGCACGAACACAGAAGCAACACCTTCCTCAGAACGTGTGGGAAATCGAAGAATGTCTGAGGCTGTTTAATTAGGAGTTCATCTGAGCTGCAGGAGCAGATTGTATCATAATACCTCAGAGACAATGAGGCAAAGTATACGTTGAAGTTCCTCGCTGTCTGTCTTCCATACTACACACAGTGCCAGCTTTCAATTCAGGACATTTGCTCTCTGTTTCATAACCAGACGTAAATCAAGAAGAGCCTCGCCAGGACGTGAATACTGAATTTAAATTGTCGAATGCTTGGCTAATCCAGATACTGTGTTTTCATAATTAGCAAAGACAAGCATATTGAGGGAGAAAAAGCATTGCCCTTGCATCCAGATAATTGCCCTGTCTCTTTTAATTGGGCTAAAGGAGAGCTGAGGTGTACAGTAAATGGTCGTCTAAGATGATGTCTGTTGGCTAATGGGATTGCGGTGGTCACATCATTAATCTGCTGCGAGATAAAGTGTCATAATGCATGGTAGAGTTGTCCCTATTGTCGCATCAAGCTGAGGTGTACGAGGCGCAGAGTGCTGGCAGTGCCATCGTTGTGAATAAGTGGCTTCACTTGAAGATGAGCTCTGGCAAGTGTCAGTCTCTGCACGCCGCCTCGCCTCTTGAAGTCGTCAGCTTCTCGGATTGATTTCTGGTGAGCCGCAGACTACAAGCGGAGCTTTTCAAGGAGCTCAAATTCACCTGACTCAGGCAGATTTTTTTTTTTTTCCCTGTCCCACTCTGTCTTTTTAACTGAGAAAAGCAAACCGACTCACTAAAATAGCCTGCAAATGCAAAGGTCATAGCCAAGTGCTTAGCTGAGAATCAATAAGCTACTGAAATCTCAAAGACTCCAGATGAAAAAAAAATACTGTGGTTAAACTGGCGTTCAGGTGATTTATGCAATATGCATAACTGTGATAAAAAAAAAAACACACACATATTAATAATTCTCTATCATGTTGTTCAGAATGTCAACCCCACAAAAGATGCCATATATAAAAGGTGGATAGCTGTCTTGTGTTGTTGTGGACTGACAAAAGGGCCTGGCTGTGGTGTGTGTGTGGAAGCTCGGCAGTCTGTGGGCTCTGTCTCTTCGGAGTGAAGGTCAAAGCTGTCCCCTGGCTATAACAGGGACACTGTTGCAGCCATGTGCAGACTGACAGAAAGCAAAACTATGGTGGTAAACACAATCTAGTGCTGCCTGTCGGGCTTCTGTTTAACAAGAGCCAAGTAGAGCAGCCAGACGTCCTCTGTCATGATTCACAGAGGCCTCTGAAACACACTTGTTGTGGGTGTAACAGCACAGCAAACATACAGTATAAACAGGATGGAAATCACTGAGACCTCGTATTATGTAATTTATTATTAAGCAACACATCTACTGTCAGTCTGTGAAGATTCTTACTTATCTAGATCATGGTATGTATATAAAACCAAAGATAAAACAAAGGCAATTGCACGCTTTTTCTTAATAGATGATTAGGTTGAAGATCAAACGCATAAAATATTTCCAAAAGCTCTAAAATCTGTCTGCACTACACCCTATTACCATTTTCACTGACATCTCATAGCAAAGGCTGCAGTGGATGCTTGTTTCCAGGGTAATCTGTGTACAATGTGCTTCTCCTCAAATGCAGCATAATCACTTGCTTTGCCTTTGAGCAATTTGTTCAGCCTTATCACCAACTGCAGGCAGTTTCTCAATGTTTAAATGATTTTACTTCTATTTTTAGTCCCTTTTCTAAGAAATGCATGTCACGAGCTGAGCTGGGAACGCCGCACCACTGACTGTTTAACACAGCCCAGTGACTATTTTATCGAGGAGAGGAAAGAATCAATCCACGTCAGGCCAAAGCTGAATCGCTGTTTTTGGCACCTCATCAATGCAAAGCCAGTCAGGCAATTAGTATAATGATTTTTTTTTCACACAATGCACACGACAAATGAAGCCATGAGCAATACAACATCTCTTCTCTTCTTTACCTCATTTACCATGCATGCTGTATGCTGCATGCCCTGTGCAGTGTCACGTCAGACTGATGGTCTGAAGATCAGTCAGCAATGCTAAATCATATTATCTGTGTGTAGGACACAGCAGGCCAGGAGCGCTACAGAACCATCACCACTGCATACTACCGTGGGGCCATGGGCTTCATCCTGATGTATGACATCACCAACGAGGAGTCTTTTGGCGCCGTGCAGGACTGGTGAGTTGTCCATTTCTGTTAGTTTTGCATGAAGGTATCATCTCTAGGCTTTTTGCGTTCAGCGGATGAATTTCTTATGAGCTTCAGATCTACATATCAAAGGGGTTTTCTGTTTGTCGCCACAATGAAATAAGTTGATATCTGGCCCACTCGATATTCACATGAATTTCCTTCCTGAAATCTACAAGTCTAAGCTGATTACCTTCCCTATCTTCTCCTCACAGCAACAGTGCAATCCTCTCTTTCTCAAAATCTGACAGGCTTGTTATGTAGTTTATGCATGCATCTCCGTTAGGCGTAGGGATCAAGGGGAAACGTGTCAAGTTCGTGGATCTGGTCCATTCATGAGTCACACGAGCGTCTGCAGGCTAAACAGTAACTCTGAGCCAAGCCCAGATATCTTCTGATGATGCGTTCACGGCCAAACAGGACTTGGAAGGCTACGTTCGATCAGCTGCAGAAACCAGGTTTCTGGGTTAGTTTCTTTGCACTTGAAACAACACGTTGTTATTTGCACAGCCAGTACAGTACAGTACAGGAGCGAGGAAGCTTTGTGAAACCCAGAGGGCCTTGAGATGAATGTGTGTTTTGATTTACATTTTTGCAAGTCTTTCTCTTTACACCGCGGCTCTCCACAGGTGTTAACAAACAGTCCTTTCCTACTTTATTTACACCTTGTTTTACTGTTATCGCTCTCTGCCGAGCCCAGAGAGATCTTGGGAGCAAATGATTTACATGTGAGAGGAAACACAACATTCTCTGTGACATGATATCACATAATGGGTGGTGTTTTTTGCAGATGAGGTGCCACCTGCATCCCGTGTGACCTCCACCCATTGTGGGACTATGACAGTTACTATTAAGGACAGTGTCTGCTTAGCCTGTGTCACTTAGCTAGCGACGCTTGACAGCTGCTTTAGGCAACACATGACATGGCTAAATCAGTTGCATTTAGCCTAACCAAACACATATTTAAAGCCTTGTGTCCTTTAATTGATGATGAAATGTTTAAAGCAGTGCAACAACCGGGAGGCTGCACTCTATTATTAGCACGGGCTGTGTTAAAACGCGCTACCATTATCTGCCTGTTTCATATTCAAATGAATTCCCGTCACTGTAAAGGAAGAGAGACTTTCTTGTAAAGAGGGGTCGGAGCCAGACACACCTATTATTCTTTTATGGCCTGACACTTTGATGGAATACGGCGGGTCTGAGCACTGTCTGTGATGGTATCTCGATTAATGGAGCCAAGTGTGTCACTGGCAGCAACAATCCTGACGAGTACTTACCACACACACTGTGCAAATTCATCAACTGTGTACGTTTTTAGTTTTTTTTTACCTATCACACAGTCAGAATCCTTCTCCTTTGCCTTTGCCACAGGCTTTAAATCCACTTTCGCTTTCCCTTGTTCCTTGTGACAAGGTTGCAGGGAAAAGGGGGGGGGGGTTGCCATGGCAATGGCTCGTTCCCCGACTGTGGCTGAATTAAGCTTGTGACGTGCTCATTTCCTGCCTGTGATACAGACAAAATGCTGTAACGCTGTCATCAAATGTTGGACTTTGAGAACAGCAGTGAAATTAACAGTGTTATGGACAAAATTACATTTATTACAAAAACAATATTTATATTTACATATTGTTTTAAGTTACCGCCTTCACAGACTCATGCATATGTAGCTTTGCAAGATGTGATCCACACAAGTGGTTTTCTGTCAGCGTGAATTATCAGCAGTCGGATTCAAACTGACCCACATCTGAACTGCTATGACAAGTCAGAACTGGACAGAGGGAGGAGGAGGGCCAACATCATGCTGTACTCTCTATCTCCCCCACTCTCTCTGTCTGAGACGTCTTTCTCTCTGTATTCCCGGCCCTTTCTCTCCCGGTTTTACAGCCCTTGGTACGTTCACTGCCCTACTTTCAGTCCAACTGCAACACCACGGGAGAAATGTGTTCCTTAAATTCCTCCCCTTATTTCGTGAGTAGCCTGGAGACACTATAGGAGAGCAAGGCCTCACTGATTCACAATGAACTCTCTGTAAATATAAACTGGGCTCATAATGCTGGTTATTTATTATACATAAATAATATATGGTATGCATGCAGTATATGTAATATAATGTTCATTTTCTGCAACGTAATTATTCGATGTATTATTCGATGATCTTAAATTTTGTTTATTACAGCCACAGTGACATATTACTAGTTTAACCTGATGTCTTAAAAGGGAAAGAAACAGAGCTCACACACTGGATGGCTACTTTTTCATCTAATTTCTATCATGATATATTTTCATAGATGCAAAAGATGTAATCTGAAGCAATAACTGAAAACTCAACCTACATTTGAGCATCAAGTGACTGCATCTTTTCAGCGCAGAGGGCAATTTTGACCCACTTCTCCACTGCTGCCATCAGTGACTCAAACGTTACGTGCTGCCAAATCGAAAGGAGATGCTCTCACTGTTCATGGCCGGCCCAAATGGCGAACAAAACTTACATCATGTCGCTCCCTCCTCCATCTTTCCGTTCTTTTCAGATGGATCCCATCCAACAAAAACTGGCACTTAAACTGGCCCATAAAACAGGCCAGCAGCAGAAATATGAATGCTTGGATTTTATTTCATTTGATTTCTCTTTTGCGTGTGTGTGTTTTTTTTTTTCTGATTATGTGCAGGTCGACCCAGATAAAAACCTATTCGTGGGATAATGCACAGGTGGTGCTGGCAGGGAATAAGTGTGATATGGAAGAAGAGAGAGTGGTCTCGGTGGATAGTGGCAGACTGCTGGCAGAACAGTTGGGTAGGTCTCGGCGCAACATTCACCCCTTTATGTATTTTAAATTGGATGCCGTTGTCATCATGTTGTTGCATAAAAACCCAACCTTGCTGGTATTTTTGTTTGCTTCATAGAAATACTACAAAAAAATGCTAAGCTTTAAGCATCATTACTTGATCGTTCCACTTCTCTCTGCGTTCTCATGTTTCTCGTTCTCCCTCCTCCCCAGGTTTCGAGTTCTTTGAAACAAGCGCCAAGGACAACATCAATGTGAAGCAGACCTTCGAACGTCTTGTTGACCTAATTTGCGACAAGATGTCCGAGAGCTTGGACACTGATCCAGCTGTCACCACGGGAGCCCCCACTGCCAAACTCACAGACAGTGCTCCGCCCCTCCAGCAGCCCGGCTGCAACTGTTAGTGACCAGTGTCAGGAAGCGGAAGGATAGCAGCACTGTAAGGCGGTAGAGCGTGCAGAATATTGTTCTCCTTCAGCGTTATCACTCCAGCTAGTGCTGCTTTCTCTGGACTACAGTTCAAATCCAGTTTAGTGGTAGAATTACAAAACGCTGTCGTATTATCTCTCAACTTTATCACCTTATATCACGAGCAAATAACCAGGAAAACAAACATGGATATTGTAAAATGTGTAACTTTATCAAAATACACCATATTCTTATTCTTTGGCTTGTTATTATGGCTATAAACCAAGTATGTTTGATAAGAAACAGCTAATAGTCACACTGTACAGTTAACCCTTAAGACCTAGATATATATAATATATAATAAGGGATAGAGTCAGTGAGTGCTTTAGTTATTCTTTGACTTTTATTTTTAGTACAGTATGTATTTTTCTTTTATAGGTTTATTTTGCCTCCTAAAGCTGCCAAATCTATGATTTAATACACTATAGGATGTAGCGGCTTTCTTTCGAGTGTGTGGATGATGTGTGAAAGCGAGTGTGTGGGTTTGCACGAGTGCGAGCAACGCGTCTGAGCTGATTGCGACTTTGCCATCCAAAATCATCTACCTTCGAAAAAAAGTGGCCTTTTAGCATCTCCAATACGGCCTCTGTAAGTTCCTTTGTCCTGCTTACCTTTGGAACGAATCCAGTGTGTGTAACGTTGACGTGAATAATGTTCCTTTTGCTGTCCGTAGACGTGTGGTTTATCTGATAGGTATATCTGTAAATCTTCAAAGCAACTTTTTCCTTGTGTTTAGCCTCTAAAACGACCCTTTATATAGTTTGATGCAACAAGCATGCCGCCAAAAAGTCAATAGTACGTGCCATTTTATCTAAAGCTAGGCCTTATCCAAGTCTAACCTTCCTCAACTCCATATAATAGCAATGATCCAGCATTTCATTAAATAAAAACAAATAATATCTCACGTTGTCAAAGCACACTAACGTGTATGAGATCATGATCAGCTCTGGCATGGAATAAACAGCCATATTAAAAAATGAATAAATAAAAATAACCATCAGCATGCTTAAATTTCATGTTTGTGCTGTAACATCCATCCTAAAAGAAAAAAATACAACCCGCCTACAAAACATCACAGGCATGTAGTGGGAAGCTTCCCCCCAGCAGGCGTATATAGTACTGTAGTGTCTTAGTAGATAAGTCCACGTAGTATAAATGTTTTCAGTTCTGCAGTTCATAGAAGAAGAAGAAAAAATATTTGTGCCAAAACATTCCTTAGCATTATCAGTTGTTTGTTGCATAGTTGAAAAAAAAAAACTCTAAAAAACTGCATGAATTCAGTCCTGTGTAGATTTATATTATAAGATACTGTATATATCACTTGGTGTTACAGATTTAGGAGCATTGTCATAGCACTCGCTGTGAGATGCAATGGGCCAATAAGTGCAATATTTTATGAATTAAACCCTGTACATAGTTCCTCTCGTCCGAGTGCGACGATCTCGGCCTGCAGCGTGTGTGAGTGACAGCTGGTCAGAATGGCTCCGTCATTCAGCACCTGCAGCCGCTGAATGTGTGACTTGATGTGTGTGTGCGTGTGTGTGTGTGTGTGTGTTCCTGCCATACTGAAGAGACAACTTATAGTGTATTGTTTGTGTATACCTTTTGTACAAATGTATTCACGTACTATATGCCGTTCCTGCTAACTGTTGGGTGTTGGTTGAACTTGTATTACCACGTCAAAATGCAGTGTTGTTGTGAAAGATATAGTCAGGGAGGAGACTTAGTCCACGCCGTTTGCCATACTGTTATAGATCCAAGAAAAGGGAATATGCATTAAACGAATTCAGAGATCCTGCGCATATGTGTGTGTACACATGGTCTGTGTGTGCATCTGTGTATGTGTGTGATGGTCTAATTTGATGCCAGTAGCCATGAAATAAATGATCGTAATTATCTCAGAGTCAAGGTTCATTTCATAGGGGAATAGTTAACGGCGGCCGAGACTGTCGCTCTGGTCAAATGTCATTTTAGAACTACTCCGTGACTTTACATATAACTGAAAATATTTATTTCATGGAGCGCAAGCAAAGTAAGAAGTATGTTTTTGAGATTATAGGAAATAAATCAAATTCTATCAGTGGGCCTGTGTGTTTTCTGTCTCTCTCTGCTGATTATATCGAAGCACGAAGGAGGGACTCGTGGCTACAGCTGCCCTCTATAACTCAGACCTGCTGTCTCACCAGCATCCCTCTGTTCGGTTTATGCAATACAGACGCCCAGCTTCATTTCAGGACAATGTACGCCACCTAGTGCCACAGCGATGTGTCTGCACCAGGAGCAGCTGTGCTTAGAATGAACTTGAATGCTCTCCATCACATGTGTTACCTTGCATATTAAGATTTTACAATCAAGACCTTTTAGGTACAGTCATAAATTAACTGTAACAACTGGCCGCAACAAGTACATGTACAAAAGTATAATTAATAATTTCATCATATCATGCCAGTAGTGATGTAAAAATATGCATACTTTTCACCAAGATCTTGTATTAATGATATATAGGAGAGTCTGACCACTGCACAAAGCCTTCTCCAGCACATCTCAAAGATTCTCTCTCCATTGATGGAATGACTTGGTCATTCAGTATATTCAGGTAGTCAGCTGACCTCATTCTTTGGACACATAATGTTGCTGACCCTAGACCTGAGCAACTGCAGCATGGGGCATAGCACAGGCTTGTACAGTAGACACTAGGCATGATGGGTGCATCACTTCATCTGCCTCTCTTCTTACCCTGATGCCCCCATCACTCTGGAACAGGGTAAATCTGGACTCATCAGACCACATGACCTTCTTCCATCGCTCCAGAGTCCAATCTTTATGCTCCCTGGCAAACTGAAGCCTTTTTTCACTGGTTAGTGGTTTTATTAAGGTTACACAGCTGTTCAGTCCCAATCCCTTGAGTTCCCTTCACATTGTACGTGTGGAAATGTTCTTACTTTACTATTAAACATAGCCCTGAGTTCTACTGTTGTTTTTCTTCGGTTTGATTTCACCAAACGTTTAAGTGATCACTGGTCACGATCAATCAGGTTTTTTTCGAAGAAGATGGTTCCCCACTATCCTTCCAGTTTTTAGTAATGCATTGGACAGTTCTTCACCCAATTTTAATTGTTTCTTCAACCTTTTTAGATGTTTTCTCTTGATGCATGCCAAAGATTTGACCCTTCTTAAACAGACTAACATCATTTCCACAACCACAGGATGTGTCTTTAGACGTGGTTGCTTCAGAAATGAGAAGCTACTCATTGCATCTGTTGGGGTTAAATAACTTGCTGCCAGCTGAAAGATAATCATCCATGCGGTAATATCCAATAGGAGGCTCGTACCTATTTGCTTAGTTAAATCCAGGTGGTGACTTTTATTTGGCCAGGCAGTGTACCTCAGCATTAATGGTGCCTTCATAAATGCACAAGTTACCATACGACATGCACTAACACCGCCCGCACCATTACGGTTGCTGGTGAACCTGCGCCGATAATATTCTGGATATTCCTTTTCATCTTCAGCCTAGATGACGTGACGCCCACCATTTCCCAAAACTATTTGAAATGTGACTCTTTTCCACTTTGTGTCAGTCCATGTCAGATGAGACGGACTTCCCAGGAATTGGGAATTGTTTATATATGGCTTTCGCTTTGCATGGTGGAGTTTTATCTTACACTTGTCGATGTAGTAACGAACAGCAGTTTTCCAAAGTGTTCCTGATAATATCTTTCACAGAATTATCTATTTTTAACGTAGTGCCGCCTGAGAGGTCGAAGGTCACAGACATTCAATGTTTGTTTTGGTCTTGCTAAGTGCTTTCCAGACTCTCTGAATCTTTTGATGATATTAGATGATGATTTGTTGCAGATATAAAAGTTGCTCTTATGCTGTTGAACTCAGTTGCTCACAAACAGATGAACCTCACCTCACCCCATCCCTGCTTGTAAACAACTGAGCCTTTCAGGGAGGCTCCTTTTATACCCAGTCATGCCACTCACCTGTTTCCAATGAACCCGTTCACCCGTGGACTGTTCCAAACAGGTGTTTGCTTTTTGAGCATTACTCAACTGCCCCAGTCCCAGCTTCATTGGTAAGTTTTTTAGGCATCAAATTAAAAATGAGGTAATATTTGCAAAATAACATCAGCTTATTGGTTAAATATCTCATCTTTGTCGTATATTCAATTGAATATAAACTGAAAGAGATTTGCAAATCATTGTTTTCTGATTTTATCTACATTTTACAAAGAGTTTGTATAGTTTTGCAAAGAGATGAATGATCACTGCTGTCTTAATAACAAAGATAAATTATTCACTTAGAGGAACTGAATGATGCGTTAAATAACACTGAGGGGCAGAGGTGAAGTGGTTTTAAGAGCATTAATATTTCTGGAAAATACTGTATACACATATGCCAGATAATTTAGACTGGAGACATGTTTTATGTCTGTGGGAAAAACACTAAAAGGCCAAATATAGAAACTGTCGTTAGCACGTCAGCGCTTTTGTCAGTAAAACAAAGACGCATGAACATCTGATTCAAACTTAAATCAAACCCTCTGAAACAATGAAAGCAAGGAAACAGTGAGTAGGCAGAATCAACCCATGCTTTTATTTAATCCATTGCATATAAAAACTTTTTTTCATTCTTTTTATCCGTTTTTTACATAAACTTGTATGATCTACAGTGCTATCCAATAGACTGCAATTAACAAGGAATCCATTAAAATAACATTTTAATTGTCCTGTGAAACGTCCAGACAAGTTGGCATTCTAAAGACATAACCCAAAAAAATAATTGTCCTGAAGACCTTTTTTTTTTTTTAATTTTTTTTTTTAAAAGTTACAGTTTGTGTTTTTTTCCTTTCATACCATAAAAAAATAGAACACATAATGAGAAAAGAACCCACTATTTCCATTGGTCCAGGGCTGTTTAGAATCTACAGTATGTGTGTCAAAATAAGAGTCCCTGTTTCAGGACAATGATGCAGTCACCCCCAAAAACCCCACCCAACCCAACCCTACCCTTCCCAACCCTCCTTTTTTTTTTAACTACAGAAATATACTAAACCCTTCTCCTCTCCAGGCAGAAATATGTCAGTGGTTTTGGATATTGCAAGTAATGTGAGTGGAAGTGTGGGCCGAGCATAGATAAGCGACACACTGTCAGTGTTTCAGCCATAATTAATGCAGCAGTGGCTGAACATGCAGGTGCGTCTCAAAGCCTCTGTGCTTTCTAGGACCACAGTCGAGCACCAACTGCACACTCTTGTTGCGCCCCATTCAGTGTTTTTAGCTGTGGCGCAAGCTGAGAGGACCCAGACGATGCGGCAGTAACACCGCACGGACACAAGGGGGCAGTGTTTCTCCCGCATCGTTCACATCCGTCAGGTTGAGTCACGTCTTTGAGTGTAGTGGCGGAGCGTAAAGACAGTGTAAGTTGTTCAGACCAGGTCTACAGCAAATACGACTCTTGGACATCCGGCTATAGGCCACACAGCACTCAGTAGTGAATCTATAACCCGTGGTTGACCTGAATCTCCACAAACCTCTGCACTGACGACCTATTTTCTACCCAGTGCCATATGTGTGAGAGCAAATGTTTGGCTGTGATAGTAAAAAGGCAACTTTTTTCTTTTTCTTTTCTTTTTTTTTGTGGGGGAAGAGGGTTTCTCAACGAGAGATCAGGCCAACCCGAGTTAAAAGATTCACTAATGCAGCGAAAGAGAACTAGAGATTAATAATTAAAAGAAAAAGGTACATGATGTGTTGAAATTTAAGGCACAGCCCATGGGCCAAGGAACAGTTTCTCTCTAAAAAACAATTTGGCTTTCCCCCCTCTCTTCACTGAGCTAGTTCTCAGATTAAGCAACATGTCGATGGATCATTTTTACACTGAAGCTCATGTGTAATAAACATTCTCTCACCAAGAGGTACGTAATACAGCCACGCCATCACCAAAAGGGATGATAAGAATCAACCATTTACAGCAAACTGCATTATGATAGTAATAACATTAATAATTATATATTATATACAGCACAATAAATATATGTTTGTAAACAGCGATAAAACCAGATTTTTTTTTTGTATTATAGGTAAGGGCATCGGGTGAGGATGAAAGAAAAAAAAATCTTGGCACAAAATAAAAGATTAAATAATAAGTACTCTTTAAAAAAAAGAAAGCGGTGTGCAGTAATTTGAGTGTATCATTTTTCTCTCTTTTTGTGTTTTGCGTTGATTTTTTTTTTTCTTTTTTAATTTTACTGTATGTACACACAGGAAAATAAAAGTATATCCGGGTATTATAACTGGACTGCCTGTACTGTGATCTATGCTACAGTGAAATATTTACTGTACCACCTTGATATTGCAAACAAAACGACTGAACAAATAGAAAAATATACCAATAAATAATAGCATCAGGTGAAAAGTGATAGAAACATGAAAAGAAAAACAAAAGAAAACAAGGAAGAGAGTCTTGGCCGAGGTGCAAACCGACGATGCTCAAGCCTACGCGTGTGCACGGGGTGAGTGTTTTGGCGAGGTTCTTTATTTTTAAAAAAAGTGATGACGTGTGAATATATCAGTGCATTAGAGTATCTAGACATATTTATCTGATGACTACGCAACGGAGCTGATTGTCTCGTTGAAAACAAAGACGGGAACTGGCGTTGATGTTGCGATGGCAAGTTGTAGAACGGCAGGAAAATGAGGCGGCTGAAGACAAGCAGGTGTGCAGGCTGTTGGTGGTGTGTACATGAAAAGAAACACGGGCAAGTAAAAGCTTTCATAACATCGGTATAAAATCACCCTAATTATTTTCTTTTCACACCTTCTTTTACTATATTTGGAGAACTAATCAAGCTTCTAAAAAAGGTGCTTTTTGTATCAACTACAAAGCATTGCATTGTCTCAGGATGTGTTCAAAAGAACTGCAGGCAACGGCAATAAAATTTAAAGGCTTCATCCACGATTCCAGTGAGAGGCGAGCGCAAAACTTCAGCTTCACGCCTTCCTCTCAGTGAAAACTCTCACCAAAAGAAATAAAACGTTTTGTATGAATAAATTTCAACTCACAGAACTAACCAAATATCAGTATAGTGACATGGGAGTAAGTAGTAGTATAAATGCTATTGGAGCAAGTGCAAACAGCTCAGAACACTCCTAATACAACCCAGCTGTAAAGATACCCATTCAAAACACTGAATATCTGTGACACGTTTCTCCCCATTGGTTCCCAAAAGTTCTCTAGTCTTCAGATCTAACAAAAGAAAGCCTAGGATTGCAAAAGTAAACTCTAGAAAATATCTGAATCTTACATACAGTACGATACAAAAATTAAAGAGGTCAAGGACAGCGTCATGGCTGTTTAGATTTGAGCTTTGTGTCAGTCAGGTTTTCAAGGAAGACTTCCACTTCAGAAATGTGTCTCAAAAAGCTCCCCAGTGTGCTGAAGCTTTCATCTCTCCCGTCGTCCCGTCAGGGTTCTGGCGGAACAACGCGCCTCCTAATACGTAGTGGGGAGGATGCGACCTAACCGAGAGGGAGACTCTCCTTGAACATAACTGTCTCTGTAGAGTATGGGCACTTAATAAAACACAGAATACACCGCCAGACTTTCAGGAAAGGCCGAGACGAAGCAGAAAGAAGGACAATGTGATTTTATGTATCGTATGAACAGCACTGTGAACTGCTCGTCCACGTCCTAAACTGAAGCTCGTAAAGGGGAGGGGAATAAAGACACACCACTTCAGTACAAATGGGAATGGAAAGGAGTTTTCCTGAGTGCAAAAAAACTTGAAGTAGTACCGGTGGGCGTGTCTGAACGAAGCTGACAGGAGGGGTGGCCAAGGTGGAGAGCAGAGCACGCTTTGGAACCATAAACAGATGTATAAAAAACACAGACAGATTTCACAAAACCCAAAAAATATTCTATAAATAATCATCTGTCGTTACTAAGAAGAACAGTTAATCAGATGCTGTCCATGAACTGCTATGTGGAAGGGGATTTGTTTTTTTCCTTTTCCTGCTCCTCCTCCTGTCCCTCCTCTGCTACCTCTTCCTCCACAACACACGGTTGCGAGCAGGGCGTCTCCCCCTCTCCCACTTCGTCCTCGTCGTCGTCCTCCCCCACCTGTTCGTCCAAAGGAATCTCTGTCGATTCAGAGTCCTGCGTACAGAGTGTTTTAGAGTCAGTACAGCTGTTTTCCTCGTCGTCGTCGTCCTCCTCCTCCTCCTCCTCCTCCTCCTCCTCCTCTTCCTCCTCCTCCGGCTGGCTGCCGCTGTCTTTCTCAGTGTCCGACTCCCCGTCCTCCTCCAGGGTGAGCTCAAACTGGAACTTGTCCCCTCCTGGGGGCCGCGTTCCATCCTCAGGCTCGTCCAATGCCGGAGAGGGGCTTTGGGGGATGGTGCTTTGGTACCACTCTCTGTTGTCTTCCAACGTGTCCAGGATGTCCTGGGCATCTGGATGGACCAGGTCGGCCCACGTCTCCCACAGAGGGTGAACGATATAGTCTATGAATCCAACCTACAGACCACATGAAGGGAAAGACATGATGCTTGGAGAACGTTTAAGCACAATATTCATGCACAGTATTTTTCTGCCTGTGTCCATTACCTGGCTCTTTTCTACTGAGGCATTATGTTTGTCACACATGGGGCTGATCTCCATGCCCCTCTCCCTTTCTCTGTCACCCTGGCTAAAGAACTCCTCCATGATGCGGTCCGTCCACTGGCGGTAGAGCTGTAGGGGCTTGGTGGGGTTGCTCAGGTCTGCACAGTGCACCATGTTCTGGAGAACCTGAATATAAGCAGCAGCAAGGTGAGAAACGCCATGCATAACGTCTCCCAAGAGACTGCAGGCTGACGTTACCGAACGCAGTCTCACCTGTATTCTGTCCGAGTAGTTGTCTAGCAGCAAGACACCGGAGCTGGTCACCTTCTTGGTTTCCACCATTGTTTTCAGGTCAGCCAATAAGTTCATGTGCTTGGACATGTCCGTTGCTAGCACCTACAAACACCCAGAACAAACCGTTACTGCAGCGCTCAGCGCACAAAACAAGTGATTTCAATCCTCGTTCCACTGTAAGTCTTTTCACTTACGATGTCAATGACCATCTTTCGCAGTGATTGTCTTTGTTTTTTGGTCAAGTTTTGGAAGATGTCACAGTTCTCCTCTTGCAGGAGCTTAAAACCGACTGCCAGATGGTGGTTCTCCAACACCGACGAGTCATTGTACATCAGTGCTAGCTCTGAATCTGCAGGGAAGACGATCAGATTGAGAGTTTCAGTTTGCATAATTGTGCTCTACAGCTAAATTCGCTCCAGAAGTATTATTTTGCAAGACAGTACATATATAATTATTTAAATTACTGCGTCTGTTTTTCCACAGGAAGCAGCAGAAATAAAAGCACCAGCATGACTGAGAGGTTTCCCAGTCTGGGTCATTTGAAGGTCCTGTAACTGTGTTTACATTTCCCATTAAGATGCATTAGTCTTGGTCACAGTGGGACAGAGCAGTAGAAAGCAGAAAGGGGATCCTGCTCTGCTCAGTCTGCTCAGTCTGGTGGCTCCTAACCACAATGACTCATGCTGCCTTTACTGCAGGGATTCCCCATTTGGGCTTATGGGAAGAACTACATATTTTATGTGACGGTGCCATGTTTTTTATGTTCCAGTAAGGTCTTAGTAATGCTCTTATGCAACATTCACATTCGTAATGGTCTGCAGAATGGCTGTTTAATGCGATACCCAGTGGATATAAACTGTATGTGTTTGTGTTTTCCTCTAAACTGACAAATTAAGGTTAAATCTGTGGTTCCTCCAGCCATGAACCAGTGAGTCAGTTAAAGAGAGACAAAGGGGCTTTAGTCTCTGGCTCCAGGACACCGTTACTAACACAACACTGGTGGTGAAGTTCAGTTCAGCTCCAGCACTGAATTATATAAGCCCTCCTTAAATGCACCGAGTTATGCAGACAGTTTGCCTCGTCTTTTTCCAGGTTTCTGAGCTTTTTGTGGTTTTAGCCTTCAACTTTACAATGGAGGTGAAAATAGAAACAATGACGAGTTCGCGGCAAAAACACGTTCTCCGTCAGTCTGATCAGCAGCCTAAGTGCAAATGGGGAAACACTGAGGCTGCAAAGGCGACTACCTCACGACTAAAACAATTAGGCGGATGTGTTTGAGAGAGCCCTGAATGATTTTGTGCCTCTTGGAAATGATGGTATTGATCACCTCTTTGAACTCCTCTGCCTTGGAAACACATATCGAAGCCATCACATGTGACTAAAAAAAAAAAAACGTGACTGAAAAGCACGTGCTGGTGGAGATGTGCTCGTGGGCACATGGACAATGTCCGTGTCCATCTGCATGTACGTTCAGCAGCCAAGTGGTGATTCTGCTTAAAATCTTAAGCTTCATGAAGGTTTTAATATCTGTTTGAAGTAACTGAGAGCTGCTGATTCAACTGTGTATTCACTTTGGAAGCTGTGGTTTGTAGTACTGTTGAACTGTATTGTGTTGTACTGACACATGTTCCCATTATTTTGACAGAAACTCTCTGCACTATAAACTATATCCTCCAAAAGAACCATACAGTTAAATGACTAATAAAAATCACGAGGGAGAATTTAGTGCACGACTGATACATTATTTGAGTTATTTATGTGGGAACTCATGTCACTGTGTGCATGTGTGCTGCAGTGTGGATGTTCTCACCTGGGTATCACACCGCGAGTGTATGTTTGGGGTTTGTGAATTTGCACTACTGACACTGCCGGGCCACTGACATAGCTGCTAAGACAGCGCTGTATTTAGACTCACTGGTGTTGATGAGGAACTGGTTCGAGACTCCGGGATGGTCCACGTCATGAATTGCGCTGGCAAAGATGGCAGCCAGGATCTCGAGGTCCGTGAACACAGCCTGGAAGGAAGAACCGAACACAGAGGGGATGGAGGGAGAGAGGGAGGACGCTGATGAGAGAGAGAGAGAACCGACTCGCTGGACAAAAATATCCTTTCCGAGTAAGAGCCATTGATTGGGCTTTGAGCAGAAGTTTGATTGAAGCTGATTGTGGAAGCATGGGCAGCGGGTTAGTGAGTATGTGTATATGTCTGTGCACGTTTGCCTCACCTCAAGGGCAGGAGTGGATAGCAGCACGTGAGTTGACTGGGTGACGTCAGCAGCATGGATGTTGTTGTGGTAGGCCACATCGCCATGATAATGGTCTTCTAAGGTCATCAGGTATGTTATAAAGGTGTCAAGTGGAATTTTAAAAGTTTTTAACAAATCTCTCTCCTACAAATCAGGAAAAAGGCAAGAGGAGAGAGAGTTACAGCTGAGACAATTTCAGGATCCTCTATCTAGCATTTAACATTTTGGTGAAAGAAAAGACAAACAGAAGAAAGGACGGCCTTTACCTGGAATATCGTGTACATCATCACTGTCAGTGGCCGATTCCCAGAGAATTCTGAGATCTTAAAAACGTTAAGGCCCCATTTATTTACATGCTCCAACTCCTAAAGGAGGATTACACACAATAAGAGACAGAACATCCTTTTTTACTTAAGGCTCTCTGCAGCAACATACAATCAGCATGCTCTGTATTTGTGTGACGGCATTCGTCAGGACAAGCTCACCTTAGCGAGTTCATCCTCGGTCTCGGTCTTGACGCCGAAGCGAGCGATGTTGGAGTTGGTGAGGCTGGAGGAGTGTTGCAGCTTTTTCACACCGCTGATCTGAGACATGGGCTTGTTCTTCTTCTCCTTCTCCTTCTGCGTCTGCGGGGACGGCATCTCCACTTCATGCTGCTTGTCTGCGGAGACGGAGTGAAGCGCAAATTGATGGTGAACACAAAGATCCTCGCCGTTCAGGTGGGACGGATTGAAAAAAATAAAATGAAAGGTAACGGAGGCATTGAGTCTATATTCCCATGTCATCACTCACCTAGGAAGGTGCTGGAGATGAACTCAGACACCTGGTTCCCAGAGCGGCTCATCTCCGAGAGGTGAGTCAGCTCCCTATTCAGCATCCTTTTGAACTGAAAAGACATAGACGCTCAGATGATGGGAGGAATCACAATTCATTGTATTTACAGGCAAGAATGGATGATTTTGAATTGAAGGACAGAGACACAAAATAGACTTAAAGAGACAGATAAAAAAAAATGATGCTCATTTGACTATTCTGTATGTCTGAGGCACCTACAATTAAAAAAGAAATCTAATTATTTTATTGGTATACATGGCTCTGCTAGCTTCAGCCTCTAACAAGCAGATTCTTGAAATTTCCAGTCACATCGCAGAAGCTGTTGCCAGGAATGTCACCTTTTCTCGAGTGAAACACAAACACAGGAGGTCAGGGGGCCGACGCCACGGCTGTAAGTAATCGATGACCCATTTTTACAGTTTTCACTTTATCTCTGCCGCCCTCTTTTTTGCTTTCTCTCTCTCGCTCTCACTCTCTCAACCTTTCATCATGCGCCCTCCCTCCGTTGTGCCTAATTGAAGTGGCAGAACCAAATTTAGCTCCGGCTTTTGATTTGAAGACCCGACTGATTGACGTGGAGGAGAATGCTTGAAATCAGGGATTTTCCACATCGGATGCAAAACAACAAAAGTAACAAAACAAATCGCACGAGAAAAACCTTTCAAGACGAGGTGCTGCGTTATCTCAATCATCGTGGCTCTGGTTCTAGCGCTTACAGAGTGTACGTTAATTAGTTATGTAAATCAGCACTGATGACTTAAAAGAGACAACTCTCTGCAAAATGCTTCCTGAACAATGGTGCACTGACTCCCTATTGAAGAACACCCACGGGAATTCATTGGGTGGCTTTTTAAAATGGAGACACAAGAAGCAAAACAAAGAAAAAAAAAATATATAGTGTGTTTTTGTCAGGTCGGAGTCTGTAGAGCAGAAAAACTACAAATGCATGTCAAGTGGAGTTGTATTTACATGAACCCTAATTATTAAAACAAAGACATAAAAATTAGCCCAACACATTTTCAGATTCATGCGCAACCCTGTTACGTCAAAAAATAGAGGGCGACCCAAACCACCAAGAGGATTGTTGACCTAAAAAGGGAGCAGTGCAGAGCGTTACCGTTCCAAATATTTAACCATGGACATGTGAAGTGAAAAATCCACGTTTTTTTTCTTTTAAATCTAGCCATGCTTCTACGCATTAAATCCTGCCATGTCTTCACATTTCAAACCACACCGAAAGCATCGTCAGTTCTCCTCCTCACAGATGCAACAAAATGGATAGAGGATCCAGAAATGTCCTACACCTATAAAGCGTTGCTCTGTGGCCGACATGTTCACAAAGAGCGAGATCCTGTATTCTGTTTGTGTTCATCTCAATCAGACTCAAGGATAAACATACTTCTGCCAATCTAGAAAATTATTTGAAGAAACTGTAATAATGAATTAGCATACACTAAAATGAGACACGTCTTACCTTTATATATCCCCAGGACACAGAGCGCAGATAATTTGCTTCAGGCATTTTGATAAATCGACTTAAACAGATCCAGCAACTGAAAGGTACGAGTTTATGTCCAGTCGATGAAAGCACTTGACAGGTAGTAAAACAAAAGCAGTCCGCAGTTGTCGCCAGTAAAAGACTTCAACCTGAGGAGACTGAGGAGGTTGCTTCCCAGTAAATCAGCTGCACATTGTTCATCAGTGAAGTACCGTGTCCCTGCCCCGCGAATATCCAACAAACTGAACCGAAGCCCCAGAAAGCAGAGAAGAAGCGCAGATCCTGAGAAAGAAGCGGCCGGATTGAGGCTCCCCAAAGATCTGATGAGAGCATATTGTGGCCACACACTGACATGGGCACACACACACGCACACACAGTCCAATGGAGGGACACCCTGCTGAGGTTGTGAATAATTGATGATGGTGCGGATGCTCGGTATATGCCAAAGCTCCAGGATAGCAAAAAATTCTCTATCAACAGCTCCCAAACAGGACTGCCTGCCTGCCTGCTTCTGCGAGTATGACACAAGCGCCCATGTGAAGAGCACAGGCTGCTTCTCTTGCCGTGTCACGCGCCAGCAGCCAATCAGAGCCCAGATATGAAAGGAGTGTGAGCTCATCATCAGCTCTGATTGGCTTGGATTGGAACAGACTTAAGACTGCCTGCTGTGTGATTGGCCGGTGCTGAAGTCAGTGGAAAAATCTACCTCCATTCCCTTCCCTTTGCTTTAATTCCTGCAGTGCAACGGGATGTGATTGTGTGCGCGCACGCACATGCATCAGTAGGTGTTTACGTGTTGACTGACCTAACCTTATGTGTTGACTGACCTAACCTTATGTTCAACGTGATGCACATTACTGTACAAGCACAGGCTGCCTCATACAGCATGATATAATACTGGGAATCTGAGGTCACCCTCTACCCCTTGTGTTCAACGAACGGTGAGTCACTGTCACTGATGAGATAATGTGAACGCGGAAAAAAACACTTACAAACATCAAACTTACAAAAAGAAAGCGCGTCACCGTTGGAGCTGGAGTGGGCTCGGCAGGACAGAAACTGAAAGCGCCGTGTCCACACAGGGTCATGTTTGTCACTCAGCTCGAGAGGTTGCCGCTTTAGTTGAAAGGAAAGGTGCAGACCTTTTAGGCAGAGTGGTTTTAATTTTCCCCATCAAAAGCGGTGTGAAAGGTCGGCGTGTGAATACAAATAACGGCGAATGGAAATATTTCACGTTTCCAGCAATCTGCTTTTGTTGCTACAAATTCTCTGAATCACTAAAACACCTGCCATCCTTTAAAGTCAGACTTTACTGTACATGTAACTGCAAAAACAAACAAACAAAAAAAGCCATGTGAAGTCGCATGAGCAGCAACAATTTAGACAATCAAAAAATGATTTTACTTGGAGAATAAAATGTTTTTGATAATAACACTTAAAAATCTCTAAGGGGATCGAGCAAATTAGTTTTTCACTTCAGTCCAATTATACAACCTGAAGTGCCCCGTGTCCTGCCAAGATTAGTGAATTCTGACGTTAAATAATTATTAGTGACCCATACTTGTAAATACAGGTTTGCGTGGAGACTGAACCTTTGTACTTTTATAAATCAGACTGGAAGGTTTCTCAAGTTCCAGAGAACACAGTGATCTTGTTTACGGGGATTATTTAATTTGGGCTCAGAATTTTGTCTTCATTTATTCATTCATCTTCTGTAACTGCTTGTTCCTGTGAAGGGTCACGGCGTCTGCTGGAGCCTATCCCAGCTGTCATCGGGCGAGAGAGACAGGGGCGCACCCTGGCAGGGCTAACACAGAGAGACAGACAAGCATTCACACTCACACTCACACCTACGGCCAATTTAGAATCACCAATTAACCTAACTAGCACGTCTTTGGACAGTGGGAGGAAGCTGGAGAACCCATGCAGACACAGGGAGAACATGCAAACTCCACACAGAAAGTCTCCATGAACCTGGAACCGTCTCACTAGAATTCTCTTAGTCTTATTTTGTCAAATAGGAAAAATAAATAAATAAATAAATCTGCTGGTTGATGTTACATAAAAGTTCATCAACAAAAAAAGGAACATACAAAGTGCTCAGACAAACAGACACACAATGGCATGGCCACTACTACTCTAGATTAATGACAACATGTGTGATATTCAGAGGGGATGAACTATTTTATCTAATCATATCTATTCTTTTTCTACCTTTATTTAGCTCTAGTTGCTAAATTTAAAATAGCTGTTTTTACTGAACAAAATAGGGACACCTATCTAACCTCGGCTGAAGAAGATTAAACTTAGCAACAAAGCATAGTTTACTGTAATAAACTTGTTGAACTACTTAAAGGTGAACTACTGTTTTTTTTACAACCAGGACCTTATTTCTGGTATAAAATATGCCCGTTTACTCAGTCATATAATTTTTGTGTAATGTGTATTCCTTCGGGAGATATTTAGATCAACGTATATCCATATAGTGGGAGTGACTGCCCCTAAATAACACATTATCTGCCGCGAAACTCGTTTATTATCACCAATATTCTGTTATCGTACGCTAGTGCTACTCCCCGTGGAGTCTGGAGTGAGCTGTCTACACACAATCTACACAATCTACACACCCAGGGTCTGTAGGTCAATCTACACACCCAGGGTGTGTAGATTGACCTACAGACCCTGGATGATGTCTTCTGACCTGGATGATGTAATCTCTGAGCACCACGGGAACTCTCAATGGTCTGCTTGTTTACCTGTAATTTGCCACTGCTTTTTTTTTTTGCAACATGGCTGAATATATTTCCGATTCTGAGGTTGTGGATGAATCTTCTTTGAATCTGAATCTTCTTTGGGTTTTTTTCCTTCTTAGTTTGTGTAGGTGTGTGTGGAACACGCACACGTACGCACGCGTCGAGATTCTGTGGTCCAGCGGTTACATGGATTGAAAAGGGACCAAACCTGTCTCAGCTTACTTTACACCCCACCTCTACAGCCAACCTGGCACTGTGAGTAATTTACAGCTACGCTGGAGCAGATGAGACCACCGGGCTAACTGAGATCCAGCCGCTTTCATTGACTCAGAGCCAAGCAAGCCAGCACAGGCCCACCAAACACAGACACACACAGAGTTTACTCCCAGCTGAGGAACATACACAAATACAACGCCCACAGAAGCCCCCCTCCTATCCACACAAACTCCCCCTAACTGTCACGCAAATACACACACAAATTGATGGTTCAGCGAAGAGGTGTGAACACAAGCTATTGGGTAAAAATTGGAAAGTGTCACACCAAGCTTAGCTGTGACTTGTGTGTAATTTGTTCTTCGGCCCGAGTGACCAAAAATATCCATTCCCTGCTGTATATAGCCCACGACACCTCCGGATCTCTGTTGCATTTGTTTCTTTTCTCACATTCGGCATTCACTCTGGCTGCAGACGCCCCCTCTCTGCAGAGCACGGGGAGAGCAGGGACACTCGAACGGCAGCGACTGTTCAATGAGTGTAGCTGACTGTGAGAAATGAGTCCGCTGTCCATTCATGTTCTTCACGAGACACCGCGATAGAAAACGTGTAGACTGTATGGAAGAAGTCTATAAATAGCCAAGCATCTCTGAACACCATAACTTATAGTAGCAAGAAGATGCAAAGACAAAATGTACCAGCAACTAGTTCAGCTACTGAAGGATGACTTTAACCCACATGTGTGAGACTAACAAGTTAGCAAAAAAAAAAAATATGACCCAATTTCAAAAGCCCTGGCTGCAGTAAATTTAACTTTTGAGGACACAGACACAGAACATAGGAAAGTACAGTAAACATAATGAGAATTTACGTGTGTGACGTATTGTGTGAATAGTGGTAATGGTAATAATAGTAGGACAAGCTGACTTTGGACTGCTGCTCAAAATAAAATAAAAAAACAAACAAGATTAAAGTTAATTGTTCAAGCTATGGATTGGAAGCTAAGTGGGCTACACCTGCTTCGGGGAAAAGTGGAAGCCATTCTGGAAAAATCTGTTAAAGAAGGGGAACTGTGTACTTGAATAAAGACTGGAGGAAACATCAATAGGGAACAGAATTTTTTTTGCTGATTTAATATCCTAAAAAAAAATAAAATCGGCTGCAGTTTGTCTATAAAATCAGAACTTTCAAATAAAGTCACCTAACAACGATGCTGATAACAAAAAAAAAAACAGATAGTTAAAGCCAACGTGCTGAGTAGACTGTGTGTACCTGAACTCAAAGACAAGAAAGCGAAATACTGATGAAAGATGTCATGAATGACTCACTGTCGGATACGGCACACACCATTTACGGGACTGAGGGATGTGATCACCTCATGGTCATGTGTGTATCCCTCACTGGTAGCCAGATAAAACTGAATCCAAATGCCACCATCTAATGTTGGAGACTGTAACAAACGGCTCCGTATCAACAGTAATTACGCCTGTAAACAGGGGAATTAAACTACTAAAGCTCTAACATTAACCAATGCAACAAGAATCAGACCTGCCAAAGTACAGGGGTCAACAGGACTGAGAGCAACATTTAACCAGCTACTGGCCTGACTCATCAACAGATCAGATCACGACTACCAAAGTACAGTTTCTTCCCCAAAGTAAATCCTTTGTTCTCCAAAGTTACGTCAGAAAGTGGTCACACCTCAAAGAGGCACGCTGATCAAACTTTACCAGAACACACTGTTCCCGAAAGCTGAGCCAGAGGAGGACCAGTTGCGGTTTCCAGAAAACATGTACACCCACACAGAGGCTATGTAGGAAACCTGAATGAAATGTTCAGTTCAGAGATGGAGCAGTGTAGATGTGGTGTAGGTGTGCGCAGTATCCAGTATGTATTTCAGATACCGCCCCCCACCCAATGTGCAACAACAGCCGCTGCAGTGAACACGTCCTTTGGGGCAAACGGCCATGTCACCTTGTTTAACCTACTGTTATGCCAGCCTCTGGGATTAAAAGAGTAAATGTGAGAATGCCGTTTTACTGCGGGACGGGGGAAGCAGAAAGAGCAGCACTGGGAGTTTTGACGGGTGATTTTCACAGAAATCCAGAGGGGAATGAGGCGCAGATTTTGCAGTAATTCAAATCCGTTTAACTCCACTATATTGTTTCGTTTTGATCTCAGACTTGCCTTCATTGATGAATTAAGGATCACGTTGAGGGCTTACAAATGAGAGTCTGCAGGCTACAGACACAAAGTAATGGCTATGTGTGGGAGATGTAGCGACTGTATTACCTGTGATGTATGTGTGTGTGTGTTGCTTGAGTGAGATAGCAGGGTGGTTAGGCCTGTGGCTGTTGCCATGACAACCGGAGATAGCTGTGCTGGTGAGCGATGGTGAGGCAGAGCATGTAACAGTTGTTTTGTTTTTAGAAAAAAATATATAATAATAATAAAAAACCTTTTCACTTTTATACGAGGCAGATGTACGGGGGGACGTGCATGTGATCGTGGTGAAATCAGAGGTGAACCTGTGCATTGGTGTAATTCCTTTGTCTCTCTGTCCTCCCTGCCTCTGGTCCACCCTCCACCCCCTCCTCGTGTGACATCACAGTGTGTGACATCACCAAAGCCCGAGCTGATCAGCATTCAGAGTGGCATGGCAGCCTCCCTACCACACACACACACACACACACACACACACACACTGGTGGCGACTGAGCATGCTCATACCAAAACTCCCCGCTTGCATGACGATGCTATCACTAACAACCATCGACAAAATAACAAAAACAGTCCGATGTGTGCTGACATTTAGCAGAGAGCTCTACAGGCTCAAACAGTTACAACTATAGGCCGATAAACGCCTGACAAATTAACAGGGAACACGGAGGATTACACACAAAGGAGGTCATGTTTGGCAAATATTATACTACACACGTTGCAATCACTTAAATCAACAGCCTTTTAGATATACTGCATGTTTCTGTTCCAGGTTATTTTTTATGAAGTCGTGCTGAACATCAGCTTGGCCCTGGGAGACGAACAACGCCAGTGCTGCTAAATGAGCAGGATAGGATGGTCTTTCAAGGAGCAATGTATAATTTACATTATGGTGCATCAGAAAAGCAAATTTTTCTTGTCCAGAAGAAGAATGCACTGGAACTGCAGATGTGGACTGATTAAACAATTTGATAAAACGGTGCATTCACAAGCGATTTATTAAAAAATGACCCCTAATGTGGAGTTAACCAGTGAATTCTGTTTAGTACAAAAACACCAGGGCCAGATTTCTTTCATCATGATCTACCAGAAATGCATCATCAACCTGTAGAAAACATTATAGAGGACGAAGCAACTTTAAGTGTATGTAAAATATGAGATGTGTTGCTTCTGAACCAGCAGCACTGCTCCACATTACATGTCTTACTCAAGCCAGAGTTTCATAGATCATCTTGATGAGCCACAAAAAAGCATCATGGTGAATCCTGGGCAGCAGCTTCTGAATGTTTCAGTATATATTGCAGACGGCAGCTATGCATTTTAAGCCAAGCAAAAACCTATCGCTGTATCACTGCATCATGAGCCAAACTATAAGATCAAATGTTGCGTGGAAACTTTTTAGTATTTCTCACCTTGTTTGAGGCCATCTCACTGACTGAGTGTCTTGTCTGCAGCGTCTCCAGCTGGTCCAGGCACCAGTCCAGCTCCTCCAGGGTCTCAGTGGCCAGTTTCTGGTAGGCCTCCTCTGCAGGGGCAAGACAGGAGGGCAAGGGGTCAGTAAGGGCCCGCTTGAGAGGACTAGTGGACGGTCCAGGCCCGGGGTCTCCCACCCCACAAACAGCTAAGCTGGGATACCCCGAGTAGACGCATGGGTGACTCTTCATACTGGACAAGTGAGCCAGCTGGGAGTAGGGCCTTCTTGTCCCGTATCCTAACCCACAGACGGGCAATCACAGGTCTGCCGAAGTAAAGGCCACTTCGAGAAAAGAGTGGAGTGCAGTCCTTAAATTAAAATCCTGGGTTCTTCCTTTTAGGATTAAGTCAGATACATACAATTCCCAAGCGTACGGCTGCAGGTGATGGAGTGCAAAACTGCACCCAGAGTCAGTCCGGTGCGTCCAGATGTTAGTTTAAAGTGAGGAAACCACAGCAGAGAACGCAGAACACAGAGCAAAAGGACCAACAGTAGAAACACGGAGATCTCACACTATCCCCCCATTCACGCCACACATATCAGTAATCTGGTTGTATAGGATTAAGTCTATCACTCATAAGAGAAGTATAATTCCAGTCATGTAGCAAGATGAACAGCAGTCTGCTTAGCAGGCCCATGTCTGCCATAGGAGGATGGAGGGAAGACACGGATGGTGGAAAAGAGGATCCGGTGAGAGGCTCAGAACCAGTCAAGATCCATGTCAGTACCATCCAGCACAGAACAAACACGAGACCATTCACAGCATCTTGACGTGATTAAAAAGAAATACAAAGACATCTCTCTCTATCTCTCTTTCAGACACACACATGCACAAAGACACACACATGCATATACACACACACATTCACTCACTCAGACCGGATGAAATGCTAACCATAACACATGATGATTTTGTATCCCTAGCCTCTCTGCTAATAAAAAACATCCATGGTATCCGGCAATCAGAGGGTATAATCCGCTGCTGTGAATGTCTGTGAGGATAGTGTTTCGTATAGATGCTGTGTGTGTAGGGGGTGGGCTGCTGTTGCTCCGGCGTCCCTGGTAGCCAAACGTGCTGCTCTCCCCAAGCTGTACCTAAAGCCTGAGAGGACTGCACTGTGGATGGGGAAGAGAGACTGACAAAACGTGAACTGGATTGATAGAGGAGAGGAGGCAGAGCTGGGAGCTCCCCAAAACCGTGTGTGCACGCATGCCAGTATGTGTTCAGCATACAGATGCACCAAAACAGAGGGGTAAACAAACAGATGGCTGGAGATATGGTAAAGATGGCAGAGGTTCAGCATCACGAGCCCCACGTCACGGCATCGCTGTCTTTTCATTTGAAACTGAAGACATGCCTTTCTCAAAGTCAGTCTGTGTTAACAGAAAATGTCACCTTGTCAGAAGCCAATTAATATTGATGCCTTGACTAATTTGAGAAAGGACAGGCTTTTAATGCTATGCGATCTGTGATCTGAGAGGGGAGGAGGGGGGAGACACTTCAGCTGTAATTTGGTCAAACAGATAGAGAAAACAGTGGTGGATTAAAACACACGAGGACCAAATTTAATTACATGACGCCGGCTCAGTTTAACATTACAGTTAGAATTCAAAACGGCTGGAAAACCACTGCACTGTCTACACTTTGCCTTAAACTACTGAAAGATGCCTTTTTATTTAATTATTGTCTTTATTTTACAAGTTTACAGCTCTGATTTGCACGCACAGCATTTAAGGACTAGTTAGAAATTTGATCATAAACTGTATTTGGAAAGATGTACATTTTTTTGCTCTCCATGTCTGCTGACTACCTTTTTTTTGTCACCTCATGGCCCCCACCCGCCCTACTCCTTCTCCTGCTTTCATTGTCTTTGACAACTCTTGCCCCCCCCCTTCCATTAGTCCCCTTCCTCTCCCACAAGCTCCGTTTCCTCCACTGGACACCCCCCCCCCCGCTCTGCTTCTTTTGTCTCTTTTTCGTCTCCCTTTTCTTTCCCCCCCCGGTCTCCCTTTCTCTCCTTCTCCCTGGTGTGGTGTCAGTGGCTGGGGTGCTACTCTTTCTGACAGCAACTGCACTGACGTCAATGACATTCTTCTCATGCTTAGTGCGACATCAGACACCGGCGCTCGGAGAGGCCACTCTGCTCGCAGACGCAGGGCTGCAGTCAAACTGTGTACCGGAACAGCTTGACAGTGAAGTCGGACCGAAGATGAGCGAGGAGGAGGAGGAGGAGCACAGAGAAGAAGAAAGAAGCAGAGAGAAGGAGAAACGAAAGAACGCATTTCTACTAAAACTTAATTACTGTCATTTCATCATGAATGAGGCCCAAACTGTTTGATTCCAAGTTGTAAATAGCCTAATAATAAGTTTACAGTGATATGTAAAATTAGAAAAGGAGGAATTTCTGTTAAAATGTTAAACAGCTACCTGCTTTAAAATCCTACTTTTTGACTATATTTAAAACAAAAAAAAAGCTTTTTATGAACTGTGTTAATTCAGAAGGAGAAATAACTAATATCAGTCTTTGCTTAAGTCCACTGTGCACACATTGATATGTCTATATATCCCCCATTGCAGATACTGAGACCAAAAGTTTGAACTGAATATACTGTGTGCGATGTTCGATGACAAAATAGTTTAGTTGCATGCATGCAACTGAAACTTTGGAGTGTGATTCGCTACCCTGATTGCTCTACTAGTCTCATTTTCTCCTCATCAGCAGCTTTATCTCAACAGCAAGTCAACGACAGATGGGAGAAAAAAAAAATGCAGCGACAAGCAGGAGAAAGGGAAGACGGAGAGAAAAGCAGAACGAGAGCAAAGAAGGCAATCCTGCTTTCATTAACTAGCATCCTCTCCCTCGCCGATTTATTAGGTTAATATCCATCGCGCTCCCGTCATCGTCCTGCTCTGCAAGAGGACTTAGCTGCAGCCTCGGTGAGCCTTTGCTTTACAAGTATCAGTCAATACTCTCAAATAATCATGCCCATGACTCACAGCTGTCACCAGTTTATGGCAGTGCCCATAATGGCTATGCACCTTATGATTGTGTTCTAAAAATAGCCCAATGTCACCAGGTCCTCATATAGAAGCAGGTTATGTATCAGGAATGAGGAAGCATGTCTTTAAAGGTCTGCTTTAAAACCCTTTGAATATCTAGTTTTATAAAGTGTTTGAATTTAATAGTAACAGTAGTAATGACGTTTCCTGTGTTTGTAATATGTGTGCATGACGGTGTGATTCTATGAGAGTCTATGTGCACGTGCCGTCGTTGTGATATTACTACAAAAACACACAGTGAAATCATTTATTAATGGTGGAGGTTATCTGGCCTCTGCTGCACACCCCAGCTGGGTTACAGCCATTGATACTGCTAAAAAGCAAAGTGACTGTCAAGGGCAAGTCTATTCTAGCCATCTAATACTGTCTGTGCTGTGTGCACCTCACAACAAAACACGCCGAATAGGCCAGGCTGGTTGTGCAAGAAAGCTGCTTGTCGGACCACACGAGTCTAGTTTGGCTGTACATGTGGCCCGTCGGTCCGTTATGGAGGCAGTGATATTATCTGTGGTTAAGGATGTTCCGCCTCACGGCAAACGAACCGCTATCTTTAAACTTTTTTTTGTTTTTTATGAATGAAGCTGTCAAACTTGTACCATTAGCTCTTATTAGCTCTTCAGAAACGGACTAAAATTTGACTGCATCCTTAACATCAGCCAATAGAAAGCACTACAATATATTTGTAAGGGTATGCGAGGCGTTTTTAAAGTGTTTATCAATATAAACTACTTGCACATTAGAGTATTAGCTTCTCCTATGAAGACAGTGTTGTAGTTGTTGATACATACATTGGCAGACAGTTAGATCTGCTTACAGCAATATTACAACGTGCTGTGAACAATCCTTTACATGTTTATGTCCATCCTATAACCTGCTAATCTACTTTGAATTCCAGATCACACATCAAACACACACACACAGACACAGAGAGAGAGAGAGAGAGAGAGAGAGAGAGAGAGAGAGAGAAGTCTCTTTTGTTCACTGTACACATACCTGTGAAAGTGGTCTTGGTGATAGGCGGTGGGTTACACATGGGTGATCTCCTGTCATGGGGGAAAGAAGCACACAATGAGACATGTCATCCCAAACCCAATACAATCAGTTCAAAATATTGTAGCTAAAACTCTGCAAGCAAAGAGGACGCACTGTTTTCTTTTTTTATTATTGCTATGGATTAATAAATGTGGCAGGAGACGCCTACACCAATTTATTGAAACTGTTGTTGTAGTACTCAACAAGGACAGCAGAGGGCGAGCACGACCAGAACAAGAGTGAGTATTGGGACACAGTGCAGGCAGGTGTATGAATGTGCACAGAATGTGAATGACCTTTGTAATACAATCGCTCCTCTCACTACAGATTGTCTTCATTTATGTTTAAAGAAACAACCCGTTAAAGATCGGGAACTTACTTATTGGATGCTCTTTCTTGCTGTAGGTTAGTTAATGCACCAAAGTTGTTTCGTACAGTTCTCAAGCTTGCGAGAACCTGTGGGGGAGACGACGGATCAGAACTGCGTTCGTCCCATTATGACAACATCAAACGTGAAGGCAACTCAACAGAACCAGGGCTCACCTGTGCAAATGGCGTTACAATCATATCGTCACCATGACTGGAAGAAACAAAGAGAGTGGAGATTCAATTAGATGCAGGCCCACAGTCTGCTGACATTCGACAACAGAAGGGTGTGCAAATGTCAAAGGACGGGGTGGAGTGAGGGTCATCACATCAGATTCATTTCTGCGTCTTTCATGCCCTCAGTCACGGTGATATGTTTACTTTACACATCAGGCAGCAGCTGAGGCACCAACGTCGTAACGGATAATAGTTTCAAAACATTTTCGGATTGCAGCGAGAGAACTGGAAGGATTTACTGCTGGACACGTGTGCACGAAAGGTAATTTAGCGCATGCCATTTCCTGCTACCAAAATAATATTCTCACAGGCAAGGACACTGTACAATATGCAGGCTGACTTCATACCTGCTCTAGCAACAGTGTTCCTTAACTGCTTCTCTATGTTCATTCCCTCTCTTTCCTGATCTATATTCCCTATTGATTCATATTTTTATCGACTTTTCCCCGCTATTTATTCATTCATGTAACTGGATAGCCACTCACTGAGTTGGTGTTAAGGATCCTTGCTTCTGTGAGGGAAAGGCATTACTCAGCTGGTGCAGTTGGAAGAAATTTAACCAGTAAATGTTGAATCACAACTGCTGACCTCCAAGCTATGTGAACACTGTCAACAGGCTTAGGTGACAGGTCTGTGCTGTGCAGGACCGCCACGGAGCCGCCTGCCTGGTTGTTCAAGACCACAGCTATGTCACACAAAGAGAGCTGCCATGAAAGTCAAAAGAGACGAGGGCTTGTCGTGTTCCAGACGCAAAACAAACAGAAGGAGTCCTGTGTAAAGATGGGGGTCTGTCAAGTATTTTTGATACATATATGTATATATATGCCCTCTTTTATCATATAAACTTTAAAATTTCTTATAAAGAATATTCTCTGAGAAACATCTACACCAGTGGCATATATTACATTTAAAATCACTGCTACAAAGTTGACTTTGTAGCAGTGATTTGACTGTGAAAAGATTGTCATACAGACAACATTGAAGTGTCTCAAATGTCCTTGTGCATCCAGTTGAGCGGGTAAAAAAATAATAATAAAAAAAAGATATGACCAAACTAGGCATATAGGCGTACTGCAGTCTCACAAGAAAAGAGTTTTCAACAAGGAAACTTGATATGGGATGTAGGTCAAGGAAGAATCCTTGGCACAAAAGGCAGCAGTAACAATGCAGCCTTAAGTTACAACAGGACGTTATTACTCATCCTTTTGTCTATTTGTCTTTGCCTTTGGGCAGGATGGACATGCTATGTTTTCAGTCAATATTTTTATTTCCTGTAGGACGAAACGCACAGGACATGTAACTGGATAGCCACTATTGTGTAGGGAATGAGGAATGTGCTGTCGACTAGAATCTGACCCAGAAGATGCCAGTAATGTGTGTGTTATGAACACGTGTGTACATGGGCTGTGCTTTGCTACAGCTGTAAGGTAAAAAGATCAAATGAATTCAGATTTAAAGAAGTCCATCCCGTAGACAGAAGACAGTCTGACTTAATATGACAGACACATGAAGAGTGCGTGTGGAAAGCTTGTCACAGACCACTCTGTTCATGCTACAGGATGCGGCTAAGAATAGATATGACACCCCGCAATCAGCTGCTGGTCATGCACACTTCCCAACGGGTTCAAACCATCAGCATGGAAGCTTTGAGAGCTGGTACTATAAATATCCAGCCGTGACACAGATTCAGACGAGGACAAAAAAAAAAAAAAAGTTACATTTAGATGCTTTTCATGAAGGTTCAGGATGGTTGCAAATCTTTCACTCACATGTCACTGGCAATGGAGGAGTTCCGAGACATAGACTTGGGCGAAAGGTCGTAGTCGCTGTCCGAGCGGTAGAGGAACGACTCTCTCCGTTGGCTGTGGACAAAATTGGCCTGCAGGATGAGGCCTGAGCCCGGGCTGGCCATAGGGTCCAGGGGGCTTCGACCTGACGACGTGCCATTGTCCACGTCGAAGCTGAAAGGAGAGAAGACAAAGATCGGAAAATGTAAACATCTGACAGGTTATGAAGGAAGGGATACGGTCATCGGGTTTCTCCAGAATAAACTTTAATGGTAAAATTTTAGCAGACAGCCAACTGGAAAGCTGTACTTCCTTTTAGAAACCCAACTCTATACTTCCATCTAACCAAATTATAATCCAGTCACTCATTATCCAATTCGTCAACCTAAAATTTTAACCAACAGTTATAACAATACACAGCCACGAGCAACATTGTTTGTTTAAACTCTACACTAAGCCGCAGGGAATACCACTGAGTCACAGCCAAAAGGCGTTTCTAAACCAGTGACACCATCTCTCACTGGGACGTCATGATGAGCTCCTTAGTCTCCTAGGCGATGGTTCACCCAGGTGATGACTAATGCATATCACCAAGGATATCTGCCTCATCACTAGGGATACCAAGCAATCCCATAATCCTGTCTGGTGTGGATAACTAAGGTCAAGGGGGGATTCCCAGAACAGTGCGTAATACACACGGGGATGACGCCCCCTGTATCATCATACTCATCGCCATCGTCGTCGCTATGGAAACAGTCGCACGTTTAATCCGTTTAATGCCTGCATCTAAACGAGCATCGTACACTCTGCTCCTATTATTACGTTTATGCATGCATATAGAAAAGCACGGGATGTCCAAGAGCAGAGTGGACATCGTGGGCTTGCACATATGCATGCTTGCATGGTGTAGAAAAGCAAAAAAAATAAAAAAAATAAATCCTCGTCGCTTCACAGTGGGAAATGACTAACATCGCCATCAGCGTTTCCTTCACGTCCTCAGCAACAGATGACTCACTGACCTGAGAGATGAAAGTTATTATGATTTCAAATTGTGTTTAACAAGTTTGGTTTCTGGTTGTGAAAACGTGGGGGTGACTGGAGGACAAATGCTGAGTTTTCTTTCCTCTCCCAGGGCCATATTGCTGACACAGTCCAAGTCTCAGCCTCACATCCCAAGTCGCAGTCATGTATTATGGATGGGATCTGCTGCATCGCTCCCTTTCGTCTAATCTGAGGGTTATAATTAGTCTGTCCATGATATCCATTCAATGCAAAGAGTATGGATTACACGCATCGTACAGCAAAGACCAAACTCAGTGGCATCTACCACGTTTGTTAAGTAGAAATTCCTCAATAAGGTGCAACACCAATACCACATAGCCTACCGCATTTCTGGAGCAGTAACTATATTTCTCACATTGTAAACAAACGAGTAATCGCTGTGTAACCATTCAAACACAGGACGTGCCAGGCATAGTTTCCACAACAATTAATGGCTAAACCCTGTGATATCTCTCTAATGATCTCTTGGTGAGTGAGAGTAGTGGAATGGGATAGTTTGGCTGTCTTCCTGCTGCTGAGGAAAGGGCAATCGGATTGTCCTCTCAAACTAATTCGTCCTAGGCAAACATATATCATTAGAATGCGACTGATCTCCACACATGTTTGTGTGATCTTTCATACATGACTCCAATCGCTGTCCAAAAAATCCTGTGTTTTTTCATAGTATTAGATCAGAAGTGTGTCACACAGTTTTACGCATAAACCCCCAATCCACACCCTCTTAACACATCGGGTGATTCATCCGTTTTCTGTGCTGCAGGTGTGAAAGCACCGACGCGCTTTCAAGACACTTTCAAAACACAGGTCTGTCCGTTCTCCAGCTGCTCCGTGATATATGTGCACATGGGTGTGTGCGAACAAGACGGAGACAATTACGGTAAGCGGCGAGATAGTGAAAGCGCGGTAGCACTCAGCATATGTTTAACAACTGATTCACTATCACGCTCACTCCGACGTCACAGCCTACGCTGATTCTCACCTACACTTCTGCCACGTAAGGCGACTCACCGTGTGTGTACGTGTTTCGTGACATTCCACGGACACGCCCTCTCTGGGAATGACACAAATGGTCTTTGTAACTAGCTTAGCGCAGTGTTGCACCAACAACGGCATCACAGTGGGATTTCCTGGCGTCCTTCCTGCTCTGACACGCAAAGCAGCAACCTTTGACGGGACGGCAGAAGTATCACCCCTATGACTATGTTGTGAGAATCAACAACAAAAGCGTGAGTGCAAACTATGAGAGAATTACCGTCAAAATGGGTCAGTAAATGCTTTAAGGCCAAGACAAGGGGGGAACCTCCAGTTCTGAGATATAACTGGCAAAATATTTGATCTGCAAACACTGGACTGAGGACAGAGAGCGCTTCAGATATTCCATCTGATGAACATCACGGATAACAGTTGTAACTTTTTCTTTAACCTCAAAAAATTTAAAGTCAATCCCTTCTGTCTTTCCAGGCCAGGTTTTTTTTTCATGAGCGTGTGTCAGAGAAAGAAACTGCAAATAATTTGTCCGTGTATTTAACATACTGCACGATAACGGCTTAAACGTCAGATTTCAACACAGCAGCTTCATTTAGAAAAGTCAGACTACTCACGATTAGCTTTTATTTTCAAATATTTATAAATTCTCTATATATTCAGAATATTTCGACTATCTTCTCGCCAAACAGTGAAGTGTCTGAATGGTTGAGCGCTAATCTTTGTTGTAATTAAAGCCCGGCATCATCCTGATGTTTGAATATGCTTCACTGAGGAAGAAAAACACGAAGGATTAACTAAAGCTAACAAAGTGCTACGGCACCTATAAAGTGCCAAGAGCGTACGCTTGCAAGTAGTAATTTAACTACAAAGGTGAACAACTACGTAAGCAGACGAGAAAATGGGCTTTAAGAAAACAGTTTCCTTACAGAAAGTAGAGTGTCATGCTTCAGTGTAGGCTGCAGGAAAAAAAGAAAGGCATTGTTGCCAGAAAAGCCTTTCAATTTTAACTCCCCTGTACATTTAAAAACAGAAAACAGAGAACTATGGACACTGTGACTTTATACTGTAGGACAGCGCTGGGTCACACATACGCCTGAGGGCACTGCACAGCTCTTTTACCCTCCCTCTCTTTCTCTCTCTCTCTCTCTCTCTCTCTGCCTCTCCATCACTTTTGTCTGAATATCTTCTCTCATTCTCCCTCCATCTGTCTTCACACACACACAAAACTAAATGACATACATCACTGACTCATTCATTTTTGGCCCAAGGGTCACTTGAGCAATTATAAACACCACAGGAGTTGACGTGTAAGGAGCGCGAGGAGAGGCACTGGAGAGAGAGAGAGGTCAGTGCACAAGTGTCTTTGATAAATAATCTGCTGAGTCTGCTGAGATGAGGACAGCAAGGGTCTGTTTTCCAGCACTAAGTCAGAGCTGGTCAACAATAAAACGTCCTCCAAAATCAGACAAAATAAAGCAGGCAAACATGATGCTTTTGTCTGTTCCTAAGGTACACAGGGTGTTAAGTGAATGCAGCTAAGAAATGCTGGAATTTCAGCTGCAACTCAACGTGGGATAAGCCTGGCAGACTGAGGCCGTATTAATAAAAGACGAGAGACACAGACGAGTTTGGAAAGTGTGAAGAAGTGCAGATCAGAGCAGAGCAGACAGAGGGAAGACGACACGCGATTTATTTTGGAAGCTGTGTCGCAGAGGGGACCAGACAAGGAGAGGCATGCTAGAGCCAGAGCCGTCTGCTTACATGCGCGTGGACGTGAGCATTTGAGTGTATGCATTCAGAAGAATTAGTAGGAGCGGAATCGTTCGCACGCATGCAGGAGTGAAGTAAGTCACCTTCAGGTGTGCTGGAACCGTGGCCCTGTGCTAAATACAAAAACACAACATGTGACTTGTGCAAGGAAAAGGAGACCAGAGGTAGCACGCAGAGGGAGGAGGGGGAACAGATGACACAACTGCTGCAAGCATGCAACATTACACTAAAGTTAAGTTGGTTTGATGATACTGCAGAGACCTCTGCTTCACTAGTCTACATCAGTGATAACTTTAAACTATAGCATGTCAGAAAGTGGCAGGTTTTAAGTAGGAAGACATTGCCATTTAGTCCAAATATTCTTTGAAATTATGCATGATGACTTCCTGAGCAAAATTTTGTCATGGCAAATATATTTAAACCATCATATACAATGGTCAGGCATAACAGACCACCTTCATAACATTGTGTAGGTCTCCCTTATGCCTCCAAAACAGCTGTGACACATCAGAGAATGGACATGGGCCTTCTGAGGGTGTCCTGTGGTGTCTGGCAACAGAATGTTGTTATTGGGGGCCTCATTGGTTGAAGGGAGGGGCCTCTGTGGATCATCCCACCGACACTTGATCAGTTTGTTTTTCATGTTTTTTTTTAGTTGTTCCTGAACTGCTTTTGTGCGCTTGTGAAACTCTCCACAATGCCCGACTCACATGTTAGAATATAAAAGAATGCGTCCATTGTCCATTGACGAAATATTCCAATTCTAAAATAAAGCAGCCGAAGTTTCTGCATGTGTTCTGCTTATGTAAGTATGAGACCATGAGGCAACAGAACAACATGGGAACCTTCAGACGCCACGAGACAGGAGCAACAGAAAAACTATTTGTGAAGAGGCCAGCACCCGCAGGGCACTCAGGCCAAGTAGATTAGTGACTGACCACTCACTGATAACCGAGGTATGTTTTCTTTATCGGCCTCGTTCTCGCACGCCCCTTCTTAGTCACACATTCACAGGAGGGGAAGCACCGTTGCAAATGCATACATTAAGGGAAACGAACACCCACCAGGCAGCAAATGTTACAAAAATCTGTCTTTGGCAGATAAAAGAGTTTGGCGCGCGTTAGTGACAACATCTGACGCTGTTTATTAAAGTACAGCAGGGATCGAGCGCGCAGAAAGACATGGAGAAACGGAAAAGATAGTTTGCATTTAAGTTTTAGCATGTTTAAGTGTCCGTCATATATAATCCTCAGCTCCCTACGTCTTGCCAGGTCAGGTCTAAGTAAGTAAACCCTTCAGTCGTGACACTGCTTCACTGCTCGCTGTCACTGTTCCATTCAGAAAACTCAGTCAATCATGAGAGACTTACAAAGAGGTCACCATGGCAATGCAGCGTCATCTCGGTATGCATGGTTTTACGCAAAGCAAACCAGTTCTTCTCCCATATAGACGTCCACTTAACTACAAAACCTATTTTCAATCCTATTCATGGTCTTCGGACTGATTTACTGAAGGTCATAACTGGATGACATGTTAGATAACTTGCAGGCTGAATGCCAGACGCGTAACCTTCAGCATTTACTGCCTGCCTAAAATGCCCAGCTGGGGACGGACAAAGGCCAGATGCAAACACTTGAGTTCAAAGTCACACATTCCCATCCTTCCCGTTCTTAATCTCATCGCCGCTACTCTGCTTTTAAAGCGAGGAACGAGCTCTGCAGCGTGTGAAGAGCTAACCAGATTTCATAAACGTCTCATCCCCACCACGTCCTCATCCGTCCTCTTTTCCAAAACTTGAGCCGTGTTTGCCGAGCCAACACCTTTATCGACACCAAAAGTCTGTGTACACAAACCTGCATTTGCACAGCTGGGTGGAGAGGGGTCTGTTTGAGTTTGTTCAGGCCAGAGGGCCACATCCCACACCCACGGCACGTCATTGTCTTACACAGGTATGCGCCCGAAAGGATTTGTGCACTTAAATACACACGAGCCGTCTGCAAGCATTCATTCAGGCATGCAGACACTGTCACAAATACACAGCTAACAAAGCACACACACAAACAGAGAATTAGTCGAGTTAGTGACACAACACTCCCTCATTATAAAATGCACTGCCAGCCTAAGACAAACAGCTGAATTAGCACCTGCATTTCAGGTGTTTTGAGTGATAGTAATAGTCTGATGTAAAACAAACACAATAGAAATTATGAAAGAAACGGCGATGATGTGAATTAATGAAAGAAGCCTTCATGATGCAGTAAATACCAGAAGAAAGGAGGGCAGGACAGATGGAGAAGGCGGTATGCTCTGTCCAGCTGAGGACTGCTTTTGGTAGCCATTCAAAAAGATGGCTCATACCAACCTAACAGTGCCAGATTCTCAGCTTTTAACGAGAAAAAAAAAAAAAAAGCTCCAGAAAGCACTCAGCTCTAACGCTAACTCCTTAGTTCGCTAGTTTATATGTGTAGCCACATTATGGTTACATCAAACCCCATCATATCATGTACAATATTTCGTTTCACACGAGCGTCACTTCCTGCTGGGGAGGTTGTGGAGCGGATTAATGAACTGACAACGTGAGAACATTGCAAAAACTGCAGGGACGTCCGACAGGGTTCAAACACAGGCTGCTGGGTAACCACACTGCCATTTCACAGAGTCTTTATATTTGCCCAGGGTTGTTCTGATCCATTTACGGCTCTGCCTGCGAGTAAGACAACGGGGAAAAACTGCGAATATTAACTTCAAGCTACAGGGCAGTTTCTTACAAAGAAATGAGTGCTGACAGGCAAGGACGTGCTAAGACAGGAGGGCAAAGGAGACAGCGGGGGAAAGGAAGTTGTGCCCCTGGCAATGCATTCTGCATCCTGAATTTGTTTGGAGCTACTGGAACACAAGAGAATGTATGAAGGGACATTCCTCATCCTGATGCGGTTTCACAACCTTGTGCTTTAAACAGTAATGAGAAGAGACAGTGAGTTCCAAATAAAAGCATATTATGGGTAAGACACCAAGGTCTCTACAGAGACAGAATCAGGCTGATAAAGTGTAAGACAACACAACGGAAAGTTAAGGACGTGCTGGATCTGATCTTCAGACCTCTGAACAAGCCACAGACACAAAACCCCAAACTGACTTATCTACAGGATACAGGAGTTGTCTGCTTTTCTGAGAACCACTGAAGAAGTTTTAATTGCAGAAGAGCGATGGCACTGAGACGGCAGCTGAATGATGCACAAACACAGAGCACAGCAAGACAACTGTGACAGAGAGGAAAAACGGACGTTGCCGGTGAGACAGAGGAAAAGTATTTCAGAAAGCAACAAACATGCAGATGGAGAACAATAGAACACACACACACACACACACACACACACACACACACAACAGGATTAACATGGAAATGGTGAGTTTCCTGTGTATTTACCATATTCCCTCTGTGTTCTTCAATGAGCTGGTAGAGCGTGACCGTGGTTTAAGAATGATACTCATGGTCAGGCTTCCTTCCACATCCACACACACAACATATGCACTGTGCACATGCACGCATAAAGCCACACACACACCCACTGGGCCACCTGGAGCCCAGCCTCCGCTACAGTCCTCCCTGGTCTGAAGATATCCAGCGGGCGCTTCCTTCCCTCGCGCCGGTTGCAGCGATCAGGTCCTGCCGAGCTGCTCGAGACCAGTTCTGAGTTTAGTCCGGATTACACCCTCCGTCCAAACAGAATTCCACAACGTTGCTCCACGCCGAGCTCAAATTGTTTGTTCCTTCGCTCTCTCACTCACTGACTTGCACTTATCTGTCTTGCCAGATCAGCGTGTGATCTTCCTTTCCCCAAATCCAGCCATGCAGCCATTCTGTTACTCCTTCTCACTGTGCTTCTCTCTTTCAAGTCCCGGTGGTTTTTTTTCCCCTGACTGCTGGAAATAAGATCTCCTCTTTGCCCCACGTTCCCTTTTTTCCCCTCCACCCCTTACCTTTGTCTTTTTATGACTGTATCCCTGTCTCTGAGTTACAGAACTCTCCCTCTCTCTCTCTCTCGCTCTCACTCACTCTGTTTCTCTGAGCTGTAGATTGGGTACTTCTGGAGTGGGAGGGGTTGTTTTGGTTGTAGTAATTCTTTACAGGGCGGGACTTGTGTCCCCAAGCAATCCTAACAATCCTCTGAAGTGTCAATCACCGGGCTACCGGAGAAACCTAAAACCAACAGCTAAGCAAGCCAGTAATCTGGAGACACTGTACTGCTGGCTGGATTTAACACATTAGAAAATGAGAAGCAAAAATAAAGAACTACTGAATATCCGATGCTTTTGTTGCCAGACAGTTTCAATTAGAGTCAATGGATACGCCAGTCAAATTAAGATCAAATGTGTGGGAGTTAACAGAGCAATTGTGAGTTGTAGCTATTCTAAAAATGACAAGTAATATCTAGTGATAAATCTAATGAACTGCAAATAGATGCAAACCGCATTTTAACATTTCATTTTCTCAGGGCTAGGTTTGTAGTTTCTGCAACCACAGGGGAGCCCACCCATTTTCTGCAGAGTTTAGCCTCTAAAAACGGAACAAAGTCTGACACCCTTTTAAGGCCTCTTTTGTGCCGGCCTGCCCTACTTTTTTTTCTTTTCTTTTTTTTTTTTAAACCCTGTGCACAGAGCCTTGAAAACGCAATGCAACGCAAATGCTGTTTTTCAAATGTGATCATGAGCATGTTGCCGCCTGCTAAATGGGTTTGAGTTTGGAGCTCAGGTGGCGTCAACTGCTGCTGCTGGTGGTGGTGGTGTGAGCCAAGGAGCTATAACGCAGGCTCTCTACCAGGCAGACAGGTGCGCCAGCTGTCAGGTACGTCTTTCAGTCAGTTAGTCATGTGTGCAGCTTGTACGTTGGAGAGTCCCGAACTAAATGTGACACCAGTCAATCAAGCAGAAAACACACAGACACGAACAAGGAAGAAGAAAAAAGTAGTATAGTGGGATGCCACATATGCACACACAGTGTACAGTGATATGCATGCAGACAGAAGACACTATTTGTTCAAAGGCATCTGAAAGACAGAAGGGAATGCAAATAAGGAGGTGCTTTTATGTTACAGATGACAAGAGGCGGACTTGAGGACAGGTGGGACGGATGTCTTGTTAGCATCTTATATACGCAGGTTAGCTGAATGCACACGTCACATGAGCAAACGTGGTGGTTTTACAAGTTAACCACGACTAACTACTTTTACTGGTAAAGCAACTAGACACTGTACCATGAATATTAGCATGCATGTATTAGTTGGTAGGCCAAGAAGGAAGTGTAACGGAGCTTTTCACTGTCTGATCATTTACGTTGTGACGATGTGTGAAGCACTCAGCGTGAGTTACAGTAAGCCGAACAGGCACATCTAATGCTTTTAGTGTAGCATGGCAGAACGGTGTCGTTTGTAGCTGGGTCGAAAGTGGTGAAACTAATCCTATTACCACGGTCTTCACATTCCATGTGGTCAAGGAATGAGCGAGACAAGGGAACAGTTTCCTCAAGTGAAAACTGGCAAGAACTGGCAGTCAGTTTCCCCCCTCTCCGAAACCGCATGAATCCCCAATGAAAACACGAGAGATGACGAGGACTGTGCAAATGTCATACGTGGCATGTTGTCTGACTGTCTTGGGTATTTAAGAAAGACGTTTGGATCACAGTATGGATGTCTTACAAAGGAGCAAATATCATTCCCCATGATTTCAGTAACACAGTAGGATATAAACTAGAGGATATCTGAGGATAACCACTATATAACTGTGTCTTCTCTCTCTTTTGAACACAGACCCCAAACACATGCATCTATAACGCGCCTAACACCTAATGGGTGTTTACCTTTCAGCTACACTACTGCCATCCCCAGGAAGCAGAGACGTAAGACAAAAACAGGCTTCATCCTGCTTGAAATGGGGTTAACATTTGCAGGAAGCGAGTCTTACTGTACCCTAAGTGAGAAACAAAGGAAATATTATCTTTTTTACTGGATTGATTGCAGGCTTCACACATTAAATTAACATCAACTACGTCAAGCAGCATCGATTAAGCACCACTTACTAAGTGTGTAAATCACATAACTCATCTACGTTAGCTTATGTACATCATCTGAGAGAGACACCACTGCCACCTAGTGTTCAAATGAATGCAATACTTGTCATAGAACCAGTTGTGAGGATTAAGTAACCACAGTAATTGACAAAATTATCGATTTTTTTTTTTTTTTGACCTCTTCCATGAACCGGGCTCAATATATGGTGCCGACAAACACAACCCAGTGACTGCTGATATAAATAGCACTTAACTAAGGAGCAGGCAAGGGGAGCACAGATGGCTGGTCCACAGTATTGACAAGGCTCCATCCATATCTATATGTCTACAAACGCCATCAGCCATTAATGCTCACTTCATATTTAAATGCTATACAGTACAGGCGCACTCACATACACAGTGGAAATTCATGTTTATGCACACACACTCCAGAACGGACAAACAGGAACAGATGTACTTCACACGACAGCGCACTTAGTTTTGACTCGGGCGGTGGAATACATGTTTGTCAGAGAAATGCGCTGGGAAAATGGGCTTAACAAGGTCTTATCATTGCTGCGTGAGCTTTAATGGACAGAGAGTGCTCTGATGATTGGCTTGCGTTGTGGGCTAGTTAGTGAGCGGCCCCGGTCCCCCGAAGACCTCTGTGCTTGAGATGATGACGGGATGGAACCTGCTTATTTATCATTCACCTCGCTCTCAGCCGCGTTTTGTAAAAGCAGAACGAGACACAAACATGCTCATGCACGCAGTTGCACGCACTCCGGGGCGACACCATAGGTTGAGCAGAGCAAACAGCTTCCACGGAGCTCTAACAACACAACCAGCCACCAAGCAACGGGCATTTACACAACACTCGATTGTGACCACAGCTCCAGTTCTGTGTTGTCC
Source organism: Planiliza haematocheilus (assembly GCA_005024645.1). Classification (NCBI taxonomy): domain Eukaryota; kingdom Metazoa; phylum Chordata; class Actinopteri; order Mugiliformes; family Mugilidae; genus Planiliza; species Planiliza haematocheilus. The sequence goes on along the minus strand of SRSE01001388.1, from coordinate 1,666,811 downwards.
AGGTGGAACTATTCATCAGCTAATGTCCTGATAAGAGAGAACACACATACCTTGTGTACATTCAGACAGGTCACACAAACCAAGAAATCCAGACACATGCACCTTACATGGTCAGGTAAACACACAGAAAGCAATGATATGAGCTTTTAAGCTAAGCCGACATTCGGTTTCACCAAGTTTTCTTGAGGTGTCTCACTAAGTCTTATTCACCTATTTACTTCATCTCAGCTGGGTTGAATGGTAATTATAAACAAATCAAATTCCCACTGACAAAAAAAGTAAGAAATAATGCTATGGTTCTGTCCATGTCACTCTTCCAAGATAGTTTTAGTTGCAGAGCCATACCCTCTCCTGCCACGAGGTTTGATGTCGATGGGCTTGTTCGTGGCGTAAGGCGAGCCGTTGGAGCAGGCGTGACGGTAGCGGGCTATCCTCTCCAGAGACAGATAGTCTGAGTTCACGGGCAAGCTCATTTTGACGAGATTCTCAACCAGTGCTGCACACGCAGGTGCGCCCAGACAGATGTAGAGAGAGAAAAAAAAGAGGGAGAACAGACACAGCGGCAAGCCTGATAAAGCCTTCACTGCAGGAAGGAGGGAGGGGTGTGCGTGAGGAGAGGCGGGTGGGAGAGGAGAGGGATGGGTGTGACAAGAACTGGGTAAAAGATGGAGAGCAAAAAAAAAAAAAAGAGAGAGATGCCAGAGATGGAGGAGCAAAGTGCAGAGGTAAAGTAAACTAATTCTTTTCCCCTCAAATAAGCAGCAGGAATCAGTGCTGACAGCCATATGCTGCAAAGTTAAATAATCAATGGCAATCTGCTTCATCAAAGCTTTCTAATGGATATGAGCAGTATGGTGATTAGAGCATGGCAAACAGAAGAACGTAACAATAAAGTTGGTCCCTCTGCAAGAAAGGCTGGAGTTTGTATCTTCCATGCTGCCTCCTGCTGCACGCACACTGACAAAGATTCAAACTGTGCAAGAAGCCAAACTCGGATCATTTTGCTGGTTAACAAAAATAAATATTATCTGATAATATCTCTTGCTAAGCCCTTATTTTGTAGTGCTATGAGGGCTAGCAATGTAACATTATGTAACAGCAAGTGAACACCAATATCAGTATGTGCGTATGTGGCATTTATTGCATTTTTAATGAAAACGACTGATTTGAACTTGACTTTAAGCTTGGTCCTCTGTCAGTGTTTCAGCATTATGCAGTATGGAGCCATCCCCAGCAAGATGCAGTCTGACACAGACACACACACAAAAAAAACATGAAGAACAGCACAAGGTGTTGACCTGGCCTCCAAATTCCCTACATCCCAAAATGATCAAATATCTGTGAGATGCACTGGAACAAGCCTGATCCACAGAGGCCCCTCCCCTCAACCTATAGGACCCAAAGGTCCCCACTAACGACTTTCTGTTTCCAGACACCACAGGGCACCCTCAGAAGGCCCATGTCCATTCTCTGATGAACCACAACTGTCTTGGAGGCACAAGGGAGACCTACACAGTATTAGGAAGGTAGTCATAATGTTATGCCTGATCGTGTATATGTCTAATGTTATTTGATGAAACTAAATGAAACCAAACATTGACTGGAATAAAACCACCATATACAAGCCCCTTGTCATTCACTAACCATGTAATGGTTTAACTTCACCACTAGGGGGAAGTAGAGTTCCACAACAAACCACACACAACATACATACAATGAAATAACTTCTATTATGAGAAATGCATTAATGAATAGGGGTTATTAATAGTTAATAGGGAACATATTTGAATTTCTTAATTATGTAATCAGCTATGTCGGCTTCATCACCGTCATCTTTTATCATGCTTCATGATTTTCAGGCGTGTTCTGCTCTCAACTGCCAGCAGGGGACAGTCGGCTCTGCAGGGAAAATAAATGCAGGTACAGGTGGATAACAGCACAACAGACCGCAGCACTAACACACACAGAGGGAGGGAAAAAAAATCTCTGCGGACTTGCATCTTCTGCTCAGCTCTGACAGAAGCAGCCAGCGTGTGACAACAGCTCCTGGGTGGACAGGGAGCCTGTCAAACTCACAGATGCAATGACAGGCACAACAGGCTTCTCCACTATTAGTGAACATCACCACATGAGCACACCTACACACACGTCTGCCTGGGTGCAAGCAGGGACACACATCGCGACATGTGCAAACAGACTGAATACACACAGATCATACACCCAACACTATACAGGGCTTTAATTCTCTTGCGGGCTCTCACAAACATGCAATCTGTCACACAGGCATATGTTTGAAGCTGCCGACTCGGCCACACACTGTCAGTGCCAGCGACGTGCTGTAAAAGCGCGCCAGGTGACTGCATCACTATCGTCACTCAGTGTCCCTGAGGCTCAAAGCCATAAGAACAGAACCGCTGTGTCTGATCACTGAAAAATACATGCATGAAAGCTGCATCACCTTTCCAAATAGCAGGTCTTATTTTCAGTGATGTTTTTTTATTTTTGCACTCAAATAAACCATAAAAAAAAAACCTCTAAATGAATTCTGACGGTGATTAGACCCGTGATGGAAATAAGCTGGGCAGGGGGCAGGGCTGCAGAGTGTACAGGTTAACAAGGGCAGAAGTAAATACAGTAAGCAGCTCTAACTGGGTTTGTGCCAGAAAGACGAGGAGGGCTTTGAAGTGCTCTCCCCTCACGATTGGCGGGGTCAGTGACATCATTAGGGGGTTAGGGACAATGTGGCCTGACAGACTGGGATGAAGGAAGAGCGTCAAACAGACTTGAAGCCAGTAGAGAAAATACAGTCTATTGGAAAAAATGTTGATCTATATATTTATTTTACATTTTTCCTTTTTGGTGCTGTAGCCCATTGGACTAACCCGCGTATCCAAGTCTGGGCTTGGCCTCACTTGTACTGTGGGTCACTCCAAACATACTGTCTCCCTCTGGCTTTGACCCATTTCTTCCCCGATGCGATAGGTCAGTCAGATAATCTGGCTACAGGGTATAGAAGGAAACAATTTAAGATCAGTAACTGTCTTTAAGATGAATACTAAGATGAAGAGTGAAGACTTAAGTGACACGTAATGAAGGATTACCATATTGGGTGGGCGCAGCTCTGTCCAGAAACAAGTAGAGACTGACAGGAAGGGAGGGCGTATTGCTTTGCACACATCTGTCTGCAATTTGTACATCAAAAAACACTTCCATGTAAGCCAACAACAAAAGAGCAATAAGCGTCTGTGAGTGTTCTCAGTCATCCAGGTCAAAAAACAAGCTGCGGCAAGGGTAACTGGACTCAGAGGGTTACCAGGCCAAGAAACAACTTGGATAAGAAGCGGCACATCTTCAAGAAACTCAAGTTGTCCTTGTTTCAGCTTGTTTTCTTTGGATAAAGGACAGATGTGTGACATACAGAGTAAGTCATACTACTGTTATTTACAGTAACTGTTGCAGCTTAGGGGCTGTTGCAAGGAAACGGAATATGATTAAAATGATTACATGGGCCATTTCTTTCAAGTATGTTAATCAGTAAAGGTGACGTGATTAAGAGACAACAATACAATGGTAATTGAGATTCATGCAGCATTGTATTCGCGTAAATGGGAACAGCTCTCAGCCAGTCATGCTGCTTCAAAAAACAGCTGCCGTTATGTGTGTCAAGGAGCAATTCCTTCGCCTCAGTTGGACACGCGATCCCCGCCTGCCTTCACAGTCCCCTGCTAGATTCATGTTTATCATGTGGTTGCTGTGGCGACCTGGCAGAATTCAAAAGGGACAGGTAGGTCCTCGCAGCCAATCAGCCCTCAGTTGCTAAGGACAAGACGGGCAGATTGTGTAATGAGAAAATGGCAATTGCAGGCTCAGCGCTGGAAAAGCTGGAGCGAAGTGATACAATCAGCGCTGATTTCGAGGGGGGTTATGAATTTACATGTTAAATCAGCATGATCAGTCCAAATTATGTCTGTGAGGGTGGTTAATGCGCGGGAATTTGTTGTTAACGGGTGCCACTTAAGATTTCACAGCAGCCTTACATGACTTACCTGTCTTCTATTTATACATCCAGCTGACTCACAGGCCGGAGAGAGGATTTAAGCTCGCTGAACTATTGTTTGTCTCACCAGAGCTCACAAAGGAGAACAGAAAGCAGCACCACTGCAAAATGAAGCAAATAAATAAATAAAATAAATCTGGAGACGCGTGACCGTCAGAAGAAAAGACCCACAACAGCGCTTATTTGCACCGCGCACGTGTCCGCCGCGAGTGTGCGTTTGTGCGTGTATGCATTTTGCTGCACACACTGACAACTGAGTGTGAGTGAGAGAGAGTCGTGATGTGTTAAAGCTGAAGTGATACTGGACAGCATGAATGTGAGAACCGTGCGCTCAGACCAGCATGAAGATCTAAATAAAAAAATAAAAAAATAAAACACTTGTGTCAGCACAGCTCTCAGAGCCACATCAGAAAGCTGCCGACCTTGAGTTATTAAGCGCTGCAACTAACAGACAATTTAGTTCCACAGGAAATTATCAATATCAATTACTTTTCGAATAATCGATTAATTGTTAAGTCGATAAAATGTCACAATTTTCCACAAGGTGATAAATATTCATGGATTTTCTGTTAGTCGACAACTAAACCAAAGGTCCTGTGTTGTCATCCTCATTATGAGGAAGCTTTTAAAACCGCTTGTTAAGTATTTCTCTCTCAAGGTTCAATATATCTCTTAGAAAGGGAGATTCAATCAAAAGAAATATTGCTCTGCATCCAGGGGTGTAACTCTTAATGTGCGAGCATAGGTTTTAGGCATCCAACAGTCAATAACAGTCAACTGTGCCACACATACAAAGCTGCCAAGCGCCGACAAAAGCGGCTGCTCACAATCCATCGTGATGCTATTTGGTGCTTTAATAATCTGGCAAAAAACTGTTTAAGGAGCGTGATCACAGCATTAGCCAGTAATCTCAAAAGTGGTTTTGCAAATGAAGAACGTTGTGCCGCTCAGGGCGCAAAGCAGCAGAACAAAACCCTAAAGATTTGTTGTCGGGTTTTCCTTTCATGAGCCTGTGTGGGCTTCGGGCAGTGTGCAAGTATTTAAGTCATACTAGAGTCTTAAACTGCTTTTCATTGCTGACGACCAGTCCTGCCAAGCTCAGCATCCCACGGTAAACAACCGGCTACGGACGTCACACGCCGCCTTGTCTGGCCAACTTGGACAGTTTCAGTACAGACACGTTAATGAGAGGATGGATGGATGGATGGTGACTGGATGCCGACGTTCACGGGCTGCACGCTGTGCTCAGCAGGCTCTTTCAAATCACACATGGACACACCGTTCTAGCTGTAGTGCACCTCAAGCACATGGTGAAGCTAAGAGGTTTAACTTGGCAGTCGCCCGAGTGATGTCAGAGTAATCCTTCATTAAAACCCTCATGACATCACCACGCTGTTGTGTGAGCTTAGACCACATATTTGTGTGTGTGTAAGGGATGCCCTGTCAGTGTGCGCCAAGGATGCACCTCTCCACAATCCTGGTAATCCAGGTTAAGCTGTTCCTCAAAACGCACTCAAGAAAACACTGGCGTCTAAGTGGCTACCTTAATTATACAGCATCCTCATATGCTGTTTATTAAGTACGCTTCCCCTTTCTCACAAACAACTTTAACCTCTGGAGAAGTGAGTAACATCTGATTGGAACTTGTTAACCTTATGTGAGGGGTTAAGGGACTGCAGACAACAAGTCAAAGCATCAACCATTACGAAGTCTTGTCTTTAAATACTGCTTTGTGCTGCGTTAGAGCTTAGAAGTATGGAAGTGAAGGGCATTACTTCAATTCCAAGTCCAATCCAGCTCTAATAAATCTCTCTGCACAACCCAGATGTATGCAGTTAATTTCCCACATTTCTGTCGAGTCTCAATTTGCAGATGAAGTATGCAAATAAACAGTGGCGCAGTGAAGTGCAATTTTCTCTCGTTCAGTGAAAGGAAATATAATAAAGGAGGTCAATTAAAGACGTGAAACAAAATGGCTAATGAGAAAATTGAAGATTAAGAGCTGCAGCAGCTGAAAAATTCAAAACAAGAAGAGAGTTAACAGACTGAGAGAGATCATTAAAAAAGGTGTGACAGTAGGAACTTAACTGAGTACGGGATTTTTTTATTATAAGTCTTCCTCAACGGAAGAAACTCTTTGTCTTTATCAAGGAACAAAACCCACACAATAAGCAAACTGAAACTTGGCATTTCTATATCAAGTTAGCTGCAACTTCCTGGTGTTTAAGAGTAAGAAAGTCTCTTGCAGGTGTTCCACCAGTGTGGACCCTGAGATCCATTATCAAGATGCAAGAAAATTATGCTTACTTTTTCTTGCTTGCAACAGACATCAACAAATTCCCCCAATATCAACAAAATAAAATCACAATGGGGAAAACATAAAACAGCATGCCTGAACAGGCAAAAAGGCAGAAGTCACTGAGAAACAGTCAACAACAGAGCGGGATGTGTGTACCAAATTAAGTGGATAGTAAGTGGAGGCATTCAGTGTTCACTGTCATTGTCCATGTTTATTCTTGTCCTGCTGAGAGAGTGTTATTCTACACCCTGCAACGTGAGAGTCTGTCTTACCGGATGGATGAGAAGTGTAACAGTTAGGGTTGTGCAAGTGGGAGTTTCCTCTGAGGAAGCAATGAACAAATGCATTCATAATATGCCAGTGCTGGCAAGAAATACAGAGGAAGGTAGACTAAATATGGGAGAAAAAAGACTTAGAAAAGGAAGTCTGACACAATGCGCCAATAAAACAAAAGAGAAAGGCACAAACAAGTATGTTTAAAAAAAAAAAATCCATCCAGGTTACAAGTTTACGTGGACTCAGCTTTATCATACAGCACTGCCCTGGCCAAAATAAAACACCACAGATGCAACCTGACGAAGTGAATCACCTTCCTTTACCTTCACAGGTTTCTTCGCAAGCACTAGCTGGAATTATAATACTGATTATAAAACTGCATAATCCTGTAATTTTTCTAAATCCTCTGAGGTATGTGTGCGTGCGTGTGTGTGCGTGAGGGGACTCCCTCTCCAAGCCTAAGACCTTCTAATCTGTTTCTATGCCTCCTCATAAGCGTCATCATGGAAATCCTGATCGCCGTCGTCGTCACAAGCAATTCCCTCCTGTAACGATCGCCGTCATCACCGCGTTTATCTGCAAACAACAGCAATTCCCATAACGTCTGCAACGTCCTGCGTCTCGTGTCTGTTACGGAAAACTACAGGGTAGCTGTCCGAACTGAAAACAGCTGACAGAAAATGAGATCTGCGAAGAATGAGTGTAATTTACTTGTAAATTAAGTTTGGAAGTCAAAATCTAAAAGGGTTTACGAGTTAAGCTGTGGCTTCTAAGAGAAGAAAAGAAATCAAAGCCAGATGACCCCGCAGCTCCAGACACAAGGCGAGCAGTGACATACATATAAACCTTTCAGTCTAAGCCTATTCATCAATTTAAACAATGGCAAGTCCAGGTAGGCTTACAACTTTTCCCTTGAAATCTCCACATCTTTTTGTTTCATATAACCATTTGTGGTGCGGTGGGAGTGTACGACAAGCTGCTTTGTTCATGCAGGAAAAGGGCCCGGCCGTGATAGCATCTGCTGGCAAAAAATACGGTTTCATTTGGGTCAAATAGTGACGTGCACAGCGGCACTGAAATGATATTTCCAAACTTCTTTGTATTTCGCGATCGGCACCTTTGAATTAGCACTGGCATTTGAATGCCAGGAAAATCCGACCACAAAGTCACAAGGGATGGAAGCAACTTTTCTGTTTATTATAGATAAGTATGTCTAGTCTAGTCGATGACGTGACACATGAAAACACAGCAGAAGGTAAGGCCTTGCAAAAGGCCTCAGACAAAAAAAGCTACGGAGGACTTTCTGCAAGGTAACTGAAGCTTGAACACAGGCTCCTGGCTGCCGTAGGCCACGTCAACACCATAAACAATTTGTGGCTCTTGCTCTGGGAAAAAATAAAAAAATACATAAAATGCTTTACGACCAAAGCACCAATGTCAAGTAATAGAACACAAAAGAACTGAACATAAACACATGAGGTTATCATAGCGTCAGTAGTGGTTAATTGTACTTCACAGCATGCTGTAGGATAATATGATACTGCTAGGATAAAAACAAATGTGGTATATCACCTGAGCTGTAAGGAAAAGCTTTTGATTTACCAGTCTATCTTCGTTTCAGTGCTCACCTAATGGTCATGAACTGTGACCGAAAGAATGGCATCACGGATGCAAGCGGCTGTAATGAGATTCCTCCAAAGGATATCTGGGCTCAGCCTTAGAGACAGACCACAGATATTCGCAGGGAGCTCGGTGTAGAACTGCTGCTACTTCGTATCGAAAATGGGACCATCGGGGGTGGGCATCGGACATCTTGTCCACATGCCTCCTGGACACCGCCCATTGGAGGTTTACCGGGCACGGTCTGCCGGGAGGAGGCCCTGGGACTTACCCAAAACACGCTGGAGAGATTATTCATCTCCCCTGGCCTGGGAACGTATCGGGAATCCCCGGGATGATCAGGAATGTGTTGCTGGGAAGAGGGACATCTGGAGTTTCTTAGTTCGAATGTTGCCTGATCGGATGGAAAATGAATGAACAAATATCTCTCTGAAGCTCTTTCCGTGGATAGCAGCTAAAGTTATAATAACTTTAGACAATGAAATTCACCAGCAGACTGTTGATTTGCAGCCTCATTCTCTCTGTTACCGCAGGACGTTTGTTGAAACTGCCGCTGATGGGATTTGGACCGTTCCTCTGCTAGCATTAGCGGGTTCCTTTTCAGATGAATGTACATTGCAACCCCTAGCATAAAATGGGAAATATGCTACAATTTGCCAAAGTTACACCTTCACATTTTGTCAGGCCAGGAGTCCAAAAATGTTCAAATAACAAATCACAAAAATTAACGCAGTCCTAGAATTGGTCAGGCTTAAATAACTCAAAAAAAAAGAAAGTCAGAAAAAGCAGCCTGATGGACAGTTGACTCTCTCCACTGCACAGGCAGTCGCCACTCCCTTAGCCACAGCTATAGCTTGTAACATTTCTGTTTTTGATTTATGAGCAGCTCACAAAAGCACCTGCAGCTATCCCCCTGCCTCCAATATGTCTGGCTCCCGTGCCGTATTCTTATTGATCTGTCCATCTTCTTGCCACTGTCCCGGAGATGAGCACAAGATTGAATACCCTATCAAGCAGCTGCTGTGTGGACAGCGGCGAAAGACAGCAGAGGCTGAGATGAATACAATTGAAATGAAATGGATATTTAAAATGAATATGACGTCAAAGCTGCCTCTAGGCTTTCATGAGGAGCCGTGGCCCTCGTATTCATCTCATATGTACTCCTTGGAGAAGGTTATGTAACTGTGGTGTGATATAGCCTGTTGAAGCCTGTGGTACTGCTGTAAAGAGTGCATTGTTTCTGTCTGCCCTACTGATCTGCATGTTTCATAATTTCATAATAACACAAAAGAAAAGAAACTGCCAATTCCAAGATACACAACCCTTCATTTTCTGATAAACCCCTCAAAAAATGCATAATATAAGACGTTGTGATTATCGTGCTACTGCAGGAGTCCACCATCGGCTTGATGAACAGAAAAATGTGCAAAGGTTGGCTCAGTTTATTTTTCTGTGTGAAGAACAGTCTGATTAAAATCATTCTTACAATGCTTCCACAACTAAACTGGGTTGGCCTGCTTTGAGAAACTGCCACAGGCAATGACAACCCTGCCTCTGGACATTCCTCATTCTCCACTGCATCTGGTACGTTGCATGTAACACATGAAGTGTGCAAGTATAGGACAGAAAAGACAGGAAACCGGTGAAAGGGGATCAACTGTGAATAAGTGGCAGAATAACACAGCGTGAAATCCAAGAGCAGTAATGTGCGAAAGAGAAATTGGCGAAGCAAGTGTAAGGCTGGGAAAAAAAGAAGAACAGCACTGACTGACTCACAGTGTACGTGCACACAAACACACACACGCACACACCAATGGCGAGATTTTCCTGGGAAAATACATGCCATATAATACATTTCACTAATTCAGGCATTCTTAGAAAAAAAATAATTTCTCCAACAGAGAAAAGGTGAAACAGACGTCGTCTCGGCAGCAACGCGTGCTACCCTGCGTGCAAATTGAACCGAGAACCTCAGACATATCAGTAAGAACGCACTCGTCATGCTTCAAGTGACTCCATAATCAGTTTCACACTGCAATGCCTCGTGGAAAAGCTGCGGTAACAATAGCTTCCAGTTAATTCTTGCTACACCAGCGTTTAACAAGACAATGCACTTCTGTACCAACTGAAACTGAAACTAGTTAAGATGCCACAATAAGCCAACCCCTTTTTGAGAAGGCGTGCGTCACCACGGTCTGCTTTTCAATGGAACGAATTGCACAAGATGCACTGATTAGTCACAGTCTCTTCTGGCCTGACTTGGGTGTCACACCATACGCAGCTGCTTGATTACTCGTACGGATGGAAATGGCGTCCGCACAAGTCAACGTTGACACATGTAACGATGAAATGCACACTCATTTGGCAAACTTAATTAGTCTAAAAGCTTGTTTTTAAAGGAAACAATTAGTAACTCTTTGTATGTCGTTGTAATGACATCTCAACCACTGAAATCTTTCGTTTAGTTTTATGCACCGCGTGTTTTGATTGTCCGGGGTTCAAGTTAAACCCGATCCACATCACATGGATAATTTCAGACAAGAAGACTTGATAAATCCATTCTACACTGCTAAGAAATGTAAAAACTGTCTGTTGAATTTAGTGTAATAGCGGAAACAAACCCACATTGGGTACTTACAGAGCAGACAGATTTTTGTAAGAGAATGAAATGTAAAGAAAAACTGTAAAAAGAAAGAAAAAGCGTTCGATTAGGTGAATGAGGAAAAGCCTGAGTGCATCAGCATCACCTGCACAGTAGGCCGGCAATGATTGATGCTGTAGGTGAGCAGAGGTGCTGTTTTTCCACACATGCACGCACACACACATGCACATACTCTGTTGCTGGTGGTTCTCTGGGACAACAGTGACGGATCACTTTGTCTCCTCGAAACTGACAGCAGGTCTCAGTCGTCTGCTGAAAAAAAAAAAAAGCCTGTTTCGAAATCTCCGTCTCAGGCCCGACAAAGTAACTTGGGAGTGATAGAAAGCAATCTAAAGTTTGTCTGAGATTGACCCAGCAGAAATACAATCAATGACAATGTGCAGTGGGAGAAATCCTCAAAGAAATGAGATAACAACGCCTTGTGTCTTGTTATCTTGCTGACAAAATGCAGTGCGCGTGCCACCTTTGGGGCCACCGAAAGCAACAGAGGGAGACAGGAAGGTAAGCGACTTTATGTCTTTTTACACCTGATATAAAAAGCTTGAGAGGAATACAGCAAAATCCCATATTTAAACCGCTGGTTATCCACTGACACTACACACAGTCCCACATTTAGTGGAGAGAGGGAGAGAGAGAAAGGGGATGTAGCAATGCATTTCCAATCCTAGTTCTAAATATAGCCTTGTCTGTTCCCTCTCCCTTGACTCTGAGGCACTGGATTCACTTAATTAGATTACTACACACACTTTTCATTTCTTTTCTGGTTTCATTTAATGAAGTTTAGACAATCATGCATCTCTGTTTATTCATTCTAGGTCTGGAGGCAACACCCTGCACATTCAAACACGTAGGATAAAAACAGTCATCGCACAGGGTCTCTATGCATTGTTACATATACAGGCTTGTAGCATTGTGATCAATACCAACGCCGAGTATAAAAATAACCCTTCCGTGAGGCATGCTGGGAGAAAGAGAGGAAGCGAGCGTAGTTGTTCTTGCACGGCTTTTGTAGAGAGGTGCATGTGGAAGCCCAGATGTATCATCTTAGCATTCAAAGGTTCAAAAAAATCCAATATGTTTTCATGTGTGGGTGAGCGCATATTCTCCAATCAGCCACAAAATTAAACCCACTGGCAGGTGAAGTGAATAACATTGATTATTTTGTTACGAAATGCGGAATATACGGAGGTTGTGCAGGAAGAAGAAAAGTGAGCAAGCATACGGTTCTGAACAACTTTTACAAGAGGTGATCATTCTAGCTAAAGAATCTCCTCTGGGCAGCTGTTCTGTGGTGTTCCCAGTTATGCAGTGGAAAAGGAAGGACAATGGGTGCACCAATGAGTGTCATAGGGCGCCCAAGGGTCAATGATGCAAAGGCTGGTATGTGTGATACGATCACAGAGAACAAATACTGTAGCGCAAACTTATGAAAATCTAATGCTGGTGTCAGAATACACCAAGAATTGCAGCATATGAGGCTGCATAGTGGCAGACCTGTCAGAGACCCCTTTCTAACTTTAAGTCCACCACCGAAAGCACCTACAGTTTGTGAGGGTCAGAACTGGACCATGGAGCAATGGAGGTTGGAAAAGCCTGATCTGACCAACTACGTTTTCCTTCACATGACGTGGCTAGCCAGGTGTTTGTGTGTCGTCTACCCCGGGAAGAGCTGGCACCACGATGCACAATGGGAAGAAGGCAAGCTGGTGGAGGCAGGGCGATGCTCTGGGCAGTGTATAGCTTATAAACCATGGGGTCTGCATTTGGCAGCACAGCGTTTTTGGTAGCACAAGGAGCATCTTCATTTTAATATGGTGGCTGTTCGGTATTTGAATGTATATTTTAAACCGAAATAGGTTTATCTTTGTGTAATCTTTTTAAGCCTCATCCTCAGACTCATGGTGCACAAGTCTGACACAGAAAAGAAGGAGACTAGTCCATTATCAAGGTGCAATGAATAATACAGAGCCTCTTGAAAGCTCCTCTTTCCTCATACACACACACACACACCAACACAGTCACATGGCACATGGATTTACTGTGTCGGGATAGAGAGAAAAAAAAAAAACAGCCTGAGGTTTAAATGGAGTCTGACAGGCTCATCTCCCATTTTCAGAGGCTAATGCTTGAATCTTGACAAGTATGACAGCTCCGAATTGTTGTTCCAACACTGTCAGTAGATTTGCTCCATCCATTCAATTCGGCAATACGTTCCAGTTTGCTGGAACGTATTGCTGAATTACATCCTTTGTTGGATTTCTCTCAAATTAGTGAAGAAATTACACCAAAAAGGGACTGTACTGAAGCCAAGTGATGTTACAAAAATCAACATTTGTGATAGAAAAGAATTGTTGTGTAGTTATTTTCCATTATAGCAAAATGCCGCTGTATTAACTGAGTGCAGGATATGCACAAGGGCCTCTTAGTGTAGGATAGTGTAGCTTTAAGGTAGCGACTTTGTATGTACACTCACTCATGCACCATAGACACCCATGCAGTCATCTGAGTGTATGTTTATGCAGTCTGAGTGAGCATGTATAATAATCTAGCATGTGAAGGAGAGAGGACGGAACCAGGATGTTTTACTGTGTATATGTCCACAGAGTGTCCATGAATTACCAATTTTCCACCACGTTGAAAGGCCAGCCCACTTTCTGTCTGTCTGTGTGCACAGTACACGAGTCTGACGAGCTGGGTGGACGTGCTTATGTGTGTAATTTTTATTTGCTATGACGTCTGTTTGCTTCTCCGTAACATTCTTCCACTGTCTCTAATCGGAATGGTCCCGTGAATACAATATCCCAGCCAGAAATCTACGCGATTTATGATTTGATGTTGAACTCACTCATCTGTTAAATCATTCAATGACATTATCACGCGCATGTCATTCTATGCGCTATGACCGGATGCAGACGCTGAATCAGTGAGGACAGTTTCTGCTACATATTGAAGACTGACTTCCAGCCTAGAGATCATCTTTCCAAATCCTCCCGCCTTTTCACGAACCACACACCGATGGTTAAGGGAACAACAGGAATGGCTGCGGAAAAGAGCGGTTTAAGAGGAACACAAAAACACAGCGGGTAAGCCTGTGGTGGAGTGTACCAAGTGAAGCGTGTGTGTGCATGTGAACTGTCACACCACAAAGAAGGGTAAGGCTGAAGAACAATAGCTGACAGTTCTGACAGATAGCAAGGATAGCATGAAAAATCTCAAACCACTGGAAAAACATTGTTGGAAATACGAACATTTTTCATGTCCCAACAGCCCACTCTGATGACATCACTCAGCGCTCTGCGTCCCTCCCAGTTTATAACACAGCTCGGGAGACAGGTCCCATAGGATACCCGGCCTCAGAATGACTAATCAAAACAAGACAGCAGAAAACCCCAACAGCACTTTAACCCAAATATGTTTCCATCGCTGAAAAAAAAAAAAAACACAGCCTCAGCTCTGTGTGTTTTCTATTTCGGACTTGCCCTTGCGTTTACGGATCAAGTGAGGCATTTAGTGTGGGAGAAAATTACAGGAAATGTCTAGCCCATTAAACAATAAATTTCCCAGAGTACATCTGAGTTGAATTTGGAAAAGAATGACAGCGGGCAGAGCTAGCGTTATCTTAACGGATCACTACCTATACTATAAAAACAACAAGAGCGCTGACTAATTAATATGGACGGCGATTGACAGTTTTGTGTAGCTCGACTCCTTCTTTATATACACAACAACAGTAGACTCTAAAATCACACACACAAAATAAATAAATAAACTTCACATGCATCTTTAAAACCATGGCCATGACCTATACTCACCATATCCAGGAGTGCCTTCTGAAAGGTAAGTGGCTCAGGTGCATCATGGACCTATCGTTGGCAATACCTGGGCAGTGTCCAGGCTTCATAGCGAAGCTGTGTCAGGACGGATCCACCTTTCGGTTAACTTTTCAGCCGCTGAGCCCCCTTATCTACAAACGCTGGCCCATATTATCCGCCGGCCGCAGCACAATATGGAACGTCGCATAGTGAAGTCCACTGCTGTGATGCACACATTCAGAGCAGTAACTCAAGAGCCCCTCTAAACTTCCAGCCTCACTTGTTTGTTGGTCCTAGGGCATCATTACAAAAAGAGCCAGTGTATATTTAACAAGGCAAAAGTCTCACTATACAGCACCATAAAATCCATTGAGTTCCAGAAGGAGAGTAAAGATCCTACGAAAGGCGATGACTGAAAAAAAAAAGAAAAATGAACTGGAAGCAGACCTAATCCCAGTGTGAACTCGGTATTTTAAAGCGAGAGAGTCTCAGCAGTGCGAGCACACAGGCGGCCACCCAGCAGGGCAAGCTAAGCTCTCCTGCCGCTGCTCTTTTTTCCGTGGGATTCTTCCGGCAAAGGTTTGGAAATTACTGTCCCACATCCACATGGTGAACCGGTTCAGGGACTCATTCCTCCGGAAAACATTCCTTTTCCTGACAGTCAGCGACGCCGGTTGGAGAGGCAGCGGTAGTCACACCAGCATGACAGAGCATGTTACACACACAGTCACTTACACACTCACATTCGCTTTCATCCTCTTGGCTTTGCCCTCTTTGTCTCTCCTATTTTGTGTCTCCCTCTCAGCTCTGCCCTTTCACAACCTACCAGGAAGGGAAGTGAGGAAGAAGGGAGAGAGAAAAAAACAAAACAATGAAGCCTCCCTTCGGTACCTCTCCTTCTCTCTCCGTCTTGCTGTTGATCGTCTTTCTCCCCTCCCTGCCTCCTCCCTCCCCCCCTCCAGTCAGTGGGATGTCCTGACCCTGTGTAATAGGTGTGTCTGCTGTATCCAGTCAGCTAAACCTATTGATCCTCTTACCACTTCATTCAGAGAGGAGCAAGTCTGCACATGTGCAGTTTACCTAAACACCGGAGTACACGAATATTGACACAGAAAGACTTTAGTGTACACAGTAATATGAGCACAGTGTTGACAGAAGTAATTCCCTTCATATCCCTGCTTTAAACTGCTTTTATTTTTATTTTTTATTTGTGTAGTCCTTCCTTGCCATAACAACCCAAGTGCTGCATTTGCATTTTCGCAACTCTAAGCACAGCCTCTGTCTGTTTCTGCTGTCTGCATGCACATCAGGGAACCATGAAATTTTAAACCACACAACAAATGCCATTGTGTTTTTTTTTGTTTTTTTTCCTGCAAGGTGCGTGCTTATGTATAGCATGTCGCACGTGACTTGGAGAGCGTGCAGGGGGGACTGTAAAGGAATGCTCGCTTTAAAAAACTCGTTACACAGGAAGTTCGGGCTCTGGATGTAGTGGAACAGCTATTAAAAACAGTTTAGTCCGGTCAGTTGGTAAGATTACGAGATTAATCACAACTGTTTCATGAATTCAGTGCCATTCAGAGTACACGTCTGTCTTTTTCATTGTCTGGGTTTGCACGCATGTTTATGAGTGGCATTGCGTGCGCATGTCAGTTTAGGCATTTGTGTGCGACTGGTGCTAGCAAGGAAGTTATGAGTCGAGGTTGTGGTTAGCACACTAGGTTTGTCTCCCTGTGTTTGTGTGTGTGTGTGTGCGTGTGTGTGTGTCTTTTGCATTAAAGGCCATAGCTGTGGCTAAGCTCCAGTTGCTGCGGTCTGAAAAACAGGATCCAGCGCTGCTTCTTACACACATCCTGCCCAACACACACGTCAGCAGCTTCTCAACTCCTGCCAAAAGTCAAGCCACCTCGCAGCCTATGTAAGCCTGCACCTTCAGCCACAACAGCCACAGGGCGGAGGAGTGCTGAATGTTGAGGAATCTGTTTGTAGAAAAATGAAGGCAGAAATGCAGCTCTCTGGGGAGGTGTGGGACGTTTGTGTGTGTGTGTGAGAGTGGAAGAGTGGGGTTGACGGTTTAGTCAGCAACGGGGAGTTAAAATTAAATTCAAGCATTTTTAAATGTTATCAGAGAAAACACTGAAACAACGGTTATGCATTATGCATATAGAGAGACAAAGACTAACTTAACTCTCCATCTGTCTGTCAGATTTATTGTGAAACGTTAAATATGTTAAATATCTTAAATGCAAATGCAAGCAACACAATAAGCTCTCTATATCTGTCCACGTATGTGTATCCTTGAGTGATAATGCATAAACTAAGTCCCTGGGGATTGTTAGTCCCAGCTCTACTCAACAGTGGTGAGCTGTCACGACTCATCCTGCAACCTGAAAGAGAGAGACAAGGAGGGGAGAGGAGAAACAAGACAGTGAGTGTGAAGGCAGAAACAAAGAGCTGTAGAAAGCAAGAGAAGGGATGACAAAGGAGAGCAAGATGGATTGAGAAGGTTTGTGAAGGGGGTGCATGTGCCACTATCATAAGACTAAGAAGATACAGTCTCGCCATGACAGCAGAAAAGATGGGAAGAGGTGAAAGAACAGCAGCGACAGACTGAAATAAGATAAGCAATAAACTAAAAGTGAAGTGCAGTCGTGATGCCGGGGATGCAGAAACCTTGAAACAACAATACGGTATGTGTCCTACCCAGAACAAAAAGATGCAGCAGCCAAAGAACAGTATTAACGTATCATCATCTGCGACCTCTGCTTGAAAGCCGAATCTACAAAATATCACATCATATCTGAATCCGGAGGCCTTTTCCATTACGTTAGTGGCCTGCCTCTGTTACTGGGCATCGGGAGAAAAGGGCCACATTACACAGCGGAACAAGTACGTATCGATTTCATGTGTACTGACATTTAGCAAAGCACCTATCTTTATTTTTCTGCAGATCGATTGAGCAGAGAACACAGGCTGAACAACCTCTACAGTGAAATCACAGAGCTCTTCCAACAAAGCGGCCTGTCAGCGGCTTGACTCCAGGTGCTCGCAAAAAAAGGCAGACGCTCGAGGTTGTAAAACCTGCCAAGGAATGCAGGGTAAGCTTTGAAGCAAGTCCAGGCAAATCAGTATATGTGCATGCATACGTTCTGCTTTAACGGCAGATCTGATAATAGAATCGCTGCAAACTGACGCTTCCACGGCAGAACTGGCCAAATGAAAGGAGAGTTTAATCTATACCAGCCCATACATTTGGCGACGTAGCTACTTAATAATCACGCAGGGAAATTTCAATTCAAAAAGGAAAGCGAATCTCGAGAGAGAGGGAGAGAGAGAAAACGGGAGAAAAACCGGGCCTCGTGGACATTGTTCCTTTGAGGCAGGCCAACTGTCCATCACTCTGTGTGTCGCCGTGGAAATGCCTAAAGCCCGGTCCTCCTCCTTGCCATTCACAGATAGTTATGCGGTGGCATTTCAGCAAAGGTTAACTCATTCCCCCTTCAAATCAGATATTTGTAATTAGATTCCCACATCTAATGGGGACATGGAAGCTTCAAGGGCCATTTGTAGAATGTGAAGAATATTTAAGTGGCCAAAAAATTACTCACTCTGGAGTGGAGAGGGATTTTTTTATATATATATGTATATATATATATATTTCTTTGGTTCTAAAGCGAAAGACAGAAGGGAGGGTTTTAATTATTTGAAAAAAACGTGATACACTGCAACACAACTAGTGGTGTGAGTACAGAGCATAAGCTGTGCACATATATTTCTGAACACACATCATACAACAATATAAATAATCATAATAATTCATCAGGAACATATAGTCTCATAAAACCAATAAAAAAAGCGTTTTGAGTATGACAAACTCTACAGTCTCGCTATGATTATCCTTGGATGTGAGTGATATGAGCTCTGTAATATACTTTATTAAACATTTGTCTGCTGCTGCCTAAAAATATCCTCTTAATTTCAACAGTGTTTTGACTGTGCCAACGTTAAGACTGTGCTCAAGCTGCTCGGCTGAAATTACCAACACTTTAAGCACAGCGTGAGTGATATTAAATATACAAGAGTACTCAAACAATAAAGAAAAGGTTGCTCAGAAAATAAAAGCCTATGGATTAGTCCAAATGTGACTGTGGTTTAATCAGGCTTATAATGAGCTTAATTACACACTGAAATGCATCAGAATATTTATTATGGGTTCCAACACTGCAGCTACTAGATACACAGATAATTATAGTGTGCATGACTTCTCCCCACAAAACACGCGCGTCCGTTAAACAAAAATAAATCGAGACCGAAACGTCTCTCAAGTGAAAGTCCCGTGTTTCATTTCAAACCAGTGCGACAGACTGAAGACTAAATCTGCCTTTGTTTGTAAATCATCTCAATCAGATGGGATGGCCAGACACCGTGGATAAAGGCATCATGAATATCCAGTTAAAAGACGCCATTGTAAACCGCCAAAATCTGTTCTGACTGCTTCGCTAGGCTGTTTTCCCAGAGCAGGTACAGATGGGAACGTACTGAAATATCGGTGGTCCATTACCAGAGGCAATCTTCACTACAACACCATCTGGTGAGGACAGATCTCACTAGCGGTGGGAGCAATCGTCTCTCCTCTTCTCTCCCGATACCTTCGTCATACCATTACATCGACACAGAGAAACTTTTTGGGCCAGCACTGAAATCAACAGTACTATGTTGCTCATGCTTCATCGTGTACACAGTTATCTAAACATGCTGCTATTTCTTACTGAAAACCTGCCAATGCTCCGTGTACCACCATGAGCTTAAGTGCACTTGGCAGAGCTGTTCAAACACTGCGTCGGCTATCAGCAGCTCCATAGCGGCCATTATCAATTACTGCCTGCTACACAGTATTCACCGGAATGAGCAAAATACCCCAACCTCATAGCTGTACACATGATAAGATCTTAAAGAACGAATCGCTGTTTTTGATATTTACCCCTGGCAGCTAAAAAGGCAACGATGTTCTTCACACACGGTACATGTATTTTACAGTAAATGCCGTTGCTTCACGTGCATTTTATGTGGGGTTAGATGGCACTGCACTTGCTTTTAATGAAGCACTAATTGCAGAGCTGCAGGATTTATTGCCGACTTTGGTATTTCCCACTTGGCGTCACTGGGGTTGCCCACAGGCGTGTCCGCACACATGACACATATAGAGAAGCCATTTATGGCGGATTCTTCTTTAAAACTGACGAAGCCTCTACACAACACCCTAATCAGGCAAAGAAGCTCTTTCAGTGACAGGCTGCTGTCTCTGTCCTGCTCCACGGAAAGGTTGAGGAGGTCGTTTGTCCCTCAGGCCATAAGACTCTACAACGCCTCCCTGTGTGGACACGGCTGGACTGTGGTGCACTCTATATATTTTTTTTCACTTTTATATTTATATTCTTATATATCTTACAACTATATATCTTACATATCAGTATATACTGTACACAATATCTATATATTTATATTACCACGTCTTTATTTTCATGTTATTGCATTAGAGAGATATATATATATACTTAAAGACAGATAGATGTGTTTTAGTATATTGAATATTTTTATACATACTTTTTATACATTGTACCTCACTTTTATTTAAGTTTTTACCTTTTTTGCTGACTGGAATTTCTCCCATCTCTGTGTAATGATGCTACTAGATACCGATCTTCTTTCTTTCTTTCTTTTTGTCTAACCGCATAACAACATGTCACTCTTTTCAGAGAAGCTGAGCAGCCTGCTAAGTAAATGCGACATAAAACACCATTAAATTATCCTTTTTAAACAAAAGACAGCCTTTTGAGGTAATCACTCAGTCTAGCTGTCATCTTCTTCCGTTTAGGCCTCTCAAATCTTTTTGACATGCGCATGTACGTTCACTTCTTAAGCAGCGTTTTTTTTTTTTGAGTAGCTTCACGATAACATGTGAGCCAAGGCAACAAATGCACTGATTGGGTCTGACATAGCGTGTGTCTAAAACGACCCGCCTTGGCATCCACACACTGTCATAAACAGGTGACTGTACATGCACAGGCTTAAGATCGCAATAATTATCAAGTGTTCTGTCGATTGCCGTTGTGCTTTTGATCTGCTGCCATTAGAGCGTGAACGCTGCACTGCACATTTCAATGAGAGCTTTGTACCCGGGCGATCAAATTGAGCTCACCCACTCGCCCCACAGGGATGAGTACATTTTGGAAGCTGGTGACTCTGGGAGCACACTTGTTAGAGTGTCATAAAGTCAGATGACTGTACTGTATTAATTTTAAAATCAAATGGCTCATTGTTGTACCCACGAGCCACCACTGTGCACAGCTGCAGATGTAGATAGTAAACAGGGAATTTAAATGATGTATTTCTTTGACATTATGGTTTGTGTTGCATTCAGTACGCCTTATAAATAACATTGGAGCTAATGCTGAATAGAACAGTTATTGTTACTGGTATTAATTCCATCTGTGGTAACTCAGGTATGAGAAAACAAAACATCTATTGATCAATAGGCCAAAAAAAGTCTTTTGGGGCTTTGGTGAAACCTCAGCAGTTTTAATGACAGAATATCCTCATTCTGGGGAAATGGGAAGTTGTCTTGCAGATGGACTGGCAGAAATCTGCATAGCCAGACCACAATATCTCAAATTCTTGCACTGAAACACTGGAAAAAAAGAAATCAAGAAACCACATTCCCAAATCCAAAAAGGCTGCTCATTGTTGCCTAAATCCAAAGCAGCACAGATATCTTGAAACTCAGTGGAGCTGAGGAAAGAAGAAACTTTGAATAAATAATTATATTTAAAGAAACAGACCTGTACTAACTTAAAAACTAAATTAAATTGCATTTGTTGTGCTATTAATCAACCTGGCTCATATGACAACAATTCCTGCAGGAGGTCACCAGTGTAAATAGTTTCATGTGATAAACTGCTTGGTTCTTATTACCTTGTTGTTGTATCTGTTTTGTTTTTTATCTGTGAGAACAATCCACAAAGCAGCAGACAAGCGACCAGATATTTATCGTTTACCGATGTGTTGGACAAATGCATGCTTGCCGATAGTGTATTATTGCTGTCACGAGCAATCTGTTATTGCAGCTATATCTGCTCCTCAGTTTCACTAACCCTGGCGCGTAGATGTCGTTTGCTCCCACTCTTACGCCCATCAATATCTGTGTCTATCCCATCCAATTCTCCCCGTACCTCCGTTCCCAGCCATGGTGTCAGCTCGGTTGCTCAACCCCTCCAAAAATAGACTTTTCCTGCATTGCACCAACGTTGTGTCACTGTTGCAGCCAAGGCGCTCCACTGGCTCCCCCTGCACTGTCTGACTAGTCTGAGCCTTAATCACAGCTCTGGATGAACCTAGCGTCTATCTGAGCGTGATTAGTGGTTCCTCTGAGGGATTATATGACCCAATGATTGCCACCAGTGATATGCTAATTAGTACAGGCCCCAGGGGGAAAGGAAGGTCACTATTACAATCAATGAATGGAGATGAATCTGTCTCAGATCTTGTTCAGCTTAGATTGTTTTTTGGGGAACGGTTGCTGTTATTACCCACAGAAAGGTTCCGTCCAGTTACAGGATCCACTGCATGTTTTAGTATTGCATGTGAAATTTCTTTTTTCCCCCATCTGTTCTGTTTTGTTTATTTACTACGTTACCAGGCATATTTCCTTCAACATAACAGAGAAAGCATATTCAAAGTATTTTTAACTGCTTTCAACTTGGAAGACAGGCAGCCGCAATGAATTTTGATAAGAGATCTGAAACCTTTTATCAGATGTCTGATACCATCGTGTCTTGGCTGCTTTTATCTACATTCTGTTTGCTTGGCGTTACCATGTGAGTTGGAAGCCTGTGACAGGAGAGTAGAATCTCAGTTTTATAATTCATATAGCCTATGCAGGACTACTTGTGATGCATTTGGTTTGAGCTAACCCTTATCTGCACGACTATGCATTTAGCTTAGCATGTCAGAATGCTAATGTTTGCTAATAAAGAAAATGGAAAGTGCAGCTGAGGAAGATGGAAATCAGATATCGCTCTAAGCGAAAAATTTCAACTTGATGGTGGCATGTGAAGTCAGGGAAATCCCCAAAAGTGATAAGAATTCATCCTGAGGGGAACCTGTGTACCTGTGTGCCTTGAGCAAGCAGTCGACTAGTTGACTTTACTGCTGTGCCATCATGCTTTAAGCAGGAAGACGGTTCAGGAGCCCACTGGGTAATTTCAGCAAACTGGCAGCGGTTCATCAAGCGTGTGAAGATACTCAACTATAGATATATAGTTTTCATATATAGTATTAAACACTATGGACAGGGCTGATTTAGAAAGGCTAGACATATCTGTACCACACATTATCAACAAGCTCATGTGTATATGTTCAGTTCTGTTGTGTGCTATTAGTTGACATCGTTGATGTGGTTGTAGGCCGTGTGTTTTTTGTCCTTAAGTCAGTTAATGTACCATGCAAGAGATGGACGTTTGGGTTTAGCTGAGAGTTTGCAGCGCAAGAGCTGAATATTAGAAGTCTCAGACTGATGGTGTTTATGGTGCTGATGTGGGCTACGGCCAGTACGAGTAGGCCGTGGTCAAGCTTCAGTTACCTTGCAGAAAGGACTCTGTAGTTTCCTTTGATTTCATTGTTGCAAAGCATTACTTTCTACTGTGTTTTTATGCTGACGTCAACTTTCACGACAAGTCAACTTTACAAAATCGGAACCCCTACTCCTCGGGCACTGTATAGAGCAGTCCAGCGCTCCAAGTGTACACCATGCTGTGTGAATTAATGGATGGGTCAAAGAAAGAATTTCCCCATGAGGGATGAATACAGTAGAATTATTATTAAGATTAATCATACATATGCATGTATACGGCCGTGAATCACTGCATCCAGTGCATGCAGTGACATTTCCATCAAGTGGCGGATATTACCATTTCTATTCTAATATAAAGATTATTGTAAAGTGAAGAAAAAAAAAATCCAAGCCATTAAGATATACCTGAAATTCTGTGAATCAACAAGATATGTGAATAACTATAAAAAAGGAAACTTGTATAGGAATTTGTTGTAACGCTGTTTTCTCTCTTCTTCTTTTTTTTTTCTAACTGCCCTAAATTCCATTAAAGGGCATGAATTATGAAGGGGCAGCATGCAGCAAAGAGCACTGTGGGGGACTTGTGTGACATTAAACTGTTAAAGTAATTGCACGTTAGGAGGAGGCTTGCAGGCTGTAAAATTATCTTCCTCTGAAAATGGCTTAGCCTGTGCCATTCTGTCTGCAAACTGTGGAGGAAACCGCTGAACTCCGTTCACACAGTACAGCACACGCCCTTCCAGATACTTGCATAATTGGCTCATGTTTTAGTTCATATATACAAAAACAAGAGCAACTAGTGAAAATACACACAATCAAAAAAATAAGCACACTTATTAGGTGTAATCTGCCGGGTCACAGCGCCTCATTACCGATCTAAGCCCCCGATTAAGTGGACCGGTGTGAGAACGGATCAAAATGTGAAGCCAAACCACTGTCATCAATTATAATGACAATATATACATATATATATATATATATACTACACACACTGTATATCCTAACTAAAGAATAAATGGCAGATATAATGTGTGATACAACTGTTTTGCATTTCCATTATGTGAGTTACTCTCATAAGAACCAATGAAAAAATCTTGTCTGGCTTTAGTGTTTAAAGCCTGTCCAATAATGCATAGTGTGATTAATTTAAACGCCTGCCAAAATGATAAATTGAGCCGGCGGGGCGGGCGGAGGGGGGCGCTTCCATAATCAGAAGCAAGGTTATGATTACAGGGCTGCTCTGCAAATCTGATATTCAAAAAAAAAAAAAACTAAACCGTTATAAATGACTCCTCAAGCCGTGAGACCGATTTTATTTCCCACTCTTTACATACTGACAGTGATGGGATGGTGAGATGAAATCCCTTTTTTCTCATGAATACAAAATTTCTTAATTAGCGGTTTTTAACAACTGTCAAGTTAGCGGTGTAATTATGATCACAGTACATTTCGATGTTGGGTCTGTTATTCCCCGACTATCATGGCATCGTGGCATTCTGTGTTTGCTAATTTACAGGATATGACAATGATGCCCATGCCTCCCTTGTCTGCTGTCATGGCCCCTGTGACATTTAAAAGTCAAACTTTCATCCTCCTTCCATGCGGACCACACCATCACTGCATGAAACTTGTCAACAACAACAAGGCAGGGGACGTACTGGCTTCAAGATACAGATGATCCATGATTTCAATCTACTTTAGTGGATAAAGGAGAGGAGAGAATAGGAGAGGAGAGGAGATGGAGAGGAGAGAGGGCCGGAGTAATGTAAAAGTGGAGACTCCACTACTAAATGTTTTATAAGACGCAGTGTTGCAATTGCAGATGGAATGGGAGGGGAAATGGCGTTTTAAGATGTGTAAAGACTCTGTAAAAGTCAGTGTGTGGGTGAGAAGTGATCTGTGTAGCGCTTGTTACATTCGTGTGAAATCCGTGTGAGGCTGCTGCCAGTTAAGGTTGGCAGGGTGAACTTCCGACATCCTGTTGCCCAAAGCAACTCATTGAGTCTCACACCGTCTCTGCACGAAAAGTACAGACAGTTTTGTGGCTGTTGTCGTCAAATAGAGCCGGCAGATGAAGTGAAGAATGAGTCACAATAAAATAAACTCTGCCTAATGGTCTGCACTTGAACACAAACAGATGTGCAGTCCAGAAAAGATAGCGGTTATTAGAGCTGACTTGAGTGCAGTCCTGCTGTGTATTTGAGGACCACTGGTTGCAATTATTCATTACTGTGTGTGAAGTTTATGTCTGCATGTTAGCAGTAGTATATGGATATATATTTCTGTACACCTGTGCACTCGATGTGGTTGCAGGCGCCAACAGACATGAGAGGAACAAACCCACAATTCTGCATTGCTTTACCATGAGTTCAAAGGGAGAAACTACTGCGTTACTGGGAGCTATAAAACGTCTGCTGGATCATATTTATTGAAAACGGTCACAGTAATTTGACCTCAGGGAAAACTGACGCAGTAGGGAGGAGAACTAAGCAAAGCTATCCTTCATCCGACTACAGGACCCACGTCCCCACCTCACTGACAGGTACTGTATTCATCACCGAAACTGAGGCCTTTCAGGAAAATTCCACCCTCGGATTTGTTATATAAAGCTCCCTGATGTTTGGTCCATTCTAGGAATTATTTTATAATGAAGTGTTGCAGCCGCTCTTTCACAACCTTCATCATCTACTCCAGTTACAGAAAGAATTTTCAACAACGTCCAGAGAACATTTCGGAACACTCTCAGTTGTGTTAGACATGTGGGTGGAGGAATCAGTGTGACAATGACAGGCATAATGAGTTTTCCCAGTCGATAAAAGTGTGAAGTCATTTGCAACTCAAAGCATGACCACTGAGGCCCGTGTCAGTTCAAAACCTCCTGTGTTTTAATTCCTGCATGATTTTGGAATGACAGCATGTGAGCGGAGGACAACAAAATCCGTTACTTACAATACTGAAGCATCAAAACAAACACTGATCAAACCAATTTGATTGGAGGTGCACAGAAAATGTTTGTCCCTATCAAGGGCCTGGGCAATGCTTTGGAATTTCAGCTTTGACATAAAATCAACTGGAGGAAGAATATAAAATAAAATTTGATGATTTGTATTGAGGGGAAAAAAACATAAGATGGGTATAAGTATCCAAAAACATGATTTACTACAACCAAGCAAATAGAGTCTTAAAATGATTGTGGTACTTTAAGCATTTTAAATCCTGTGTGCCTTTTAGCTAGCAGTCTCAGTTTTTAGTGACACCATTTCGGGGTGCATTAGCCTTTCTCAGTGTGGTGTATTGTGTCACACACCTTTGTGTGTCCTTGCGCATGTAAATGAGACAAATAACACAAGGACCCACATGTACAACTACTTCAGAGTGGTCAACAGCGTACCCTTGAAAATACACAGTGGAATAAGATAAACCACTACACCACAGTTGGTTGAAGCAGATAGAAAAAACTATCCTCTTAAAGGATACAGAATATGTAGGATTCAGATTCAGTTTACATAAATGGAATATAATATTCATAATGACTTTTAACAAGCAAATACCAACTGCATTGTTGTGTTTTTGTTTGTATTATTACAGTGAAGCGACAGTAACTGCAGGTCGCATATGCTGTAAAAAGTAGGGTCATTCAGCAAGTTGCAGTCTGCAACCTCACCACTAGGTGGAATTAAATTCTACACAGGGGTCCTTTAACAACTAATGCAACAGTATACAGTATATTGGTTTTTTTGGGGGTTTTTTTCAAGCTCTTCATTGAAAATCAAAATACCAAAGAAAATATATCTGGGGAAACTCTCAGACATGTGACACACTGTCTGCTCCAGGTGTGCTGTTGTGTGTGTGTGTGACCCTGCACACTGACTTCTACTGACAGGAGCAAACAAACAGAGAGTTTTCCAGCAGGTATCATGTTACTGCTACCATTAAAACTGTCCACAAAGGTAATGGATATGCTATTCTGACAAACACCTGCTCCCACTGACTGTAAAACAGCTGATTGCTATTGGAGAGTTGCAGACAGCGGGTTATCTATTGAGCAAGACTGGTGCAGACACCGTGCAGTCATCCATTTTGTAACAGGCAAAATGTGATTAAATAATGCCAGTTGAATAAATAATGCATGTAAAGTCCTAATATTTTATACATTTGTTTCAAATCTATTCCATAATGTATTTCTATTCTGTTACCTTCTGTCAAGCAGTAAAATGTAATCTATATGTGTATTTTTTTTCTTTATGGAGAGGCAATAGCTGCTTTTCATAAAGTTTGATTTGCTTCTAAGTGACTGATATAAAGGGAGTACTCATAAAAAAATAAAAAATAAATCTCATCTCCAACTGTGACTCCAGCTGTATCGCAGAAAGATATGCTGCAGAGAATGAGTGGGTGGAGATGGATGCAACGTTACACTGACAGAGTGAATACAGTTAAGCTGAAGACAGGCACAGATAGAAAGAGACATCGTGCCAAGCAGAGACAATAACAAAAATGATAGAACAAACAGAATACTGATTGGACACCTCTACAAGATGCTTTCTGCTGCATTGTGGCACACACTTTTGAGCCCTGCACCAGCACAAGAGACAACCTAAAAGAGAGCTCTGAAAACCGCTACACTCTGCATAAACCGTGCGTGCACAAAAACAAAAGGTAAGAGAGAGAGAGGGGAGGATAGAGAGGGCAACAGTGTGAGAACATGACAACAGCATAGTTACATAAGAGACAGAGGCAGCATGGAAGCAACCAAAGGGGAGCTCCTGGGCTTCTGCAAGTCGCAGAATGACGCATTGCCCTCACACACATTTTCACACACTTACACACACCACCCTCAATGCAGTAAATGGTACACATTCACGCTGATGTGCTCTATGCCAGAGAAGCCACTCCCACGCATTTATCATAATCTAGCTCACGACAGCAGGAGCAACGATACATTTACTATAACACCACCCGAGCAGCGGAGGAGCAGAAATGCAACATTTAGAATCAATTTGGTCCATAAACTATGTGGAGACCAAACGCTAGGACAGTTATGAGCCGGTGAAATGATAAGTAGCCCAAGATCGACTTTTTTATGTATCTGTAAGGCAGTCTGAGTCGAGCTCGATGATGAAATTTGGAAATTTGAATCGAGCCTTTGCACAAGCGTCTCATAAAAATAACCTGCATCTGTTTATGAAGGATTATTCAAGTGCAGGTTCTCAAAAATATGTCCAAACGTAGATATATTTATAGAAGAAGGATGTTTTTGAGGTGCTTTCTAAGTTCTATTTATAAAATGTCATTGTCTTGTAATGCCAAAATCAGTTTCAGACCCTCAAAGCCTATCAGAGGAAGAACGCTAAAACAAATCCTTTTCACCACCATCCATCTTTCTGCCTTTTTATCGAGCAGCCTCTAAACATAAAACATGTCTTTCTAGCAATCAATCTACTTTGGTAGCTATTTTTACACTGAGGCATGACTCCAGGCATACAAACACACGCACACACTCGGCACAACAACCCCGAGCCGAGGCGGGATCGATTGATGAGCTATGAGGAAAGCAACCTGCATTCCTCCCATCAGGGAATGTGGAAGCAGGCTACTGCAGAGCGCTTTGCTCCACACACAGGAAATCAATATCCTGCAAGTTAATGAGATAGACCCCCTAACCTCGGTATCTGATTAGATAAACAGATTAGCAGCAAAACACAACACCGCCATTAGCTGAAAGCAGTGCAGACACACACTGCTCATGATAGGCCCATTATACGGACGCACAACCTCCCAGCTAATGATGAACATAAAAATGTAATGATGCGACTGATGTTACTTCCACAAAGAATCACTATGCGTTATTACTATTATCACTATTTTGTCTACGAGACCCCTGCTTAGAAGTATGAAAAATATACTCGAAGAAAAAGCCGAATTAATTCTAAAAATTAGTTGAGTTTTGAAGGTTGCGACTACTTTCTAAACACACCAGGCTCACATTGCAAAAACAACATTTCACAGTGACATTACCTTCTGCGGTATCTCACGGTCAGATAAAATCGTGGCTGTATTGTCACTTACCTAGAAAGAGAAAAGAAATGCAGGGACACACAGGAGGGAGGGAGAGAAGAGGGGAGACAGAGAGAGACACAAGTTATCATCATAATCTATCGACCACAGCGAGGTGTAATTTGCGCTTAAACAAGCAACAGGGCACATTGCATGAAACCCCTTCAACACCCACTGCTTCGTGGAACACACACGCAAGAGTAATGAGAATGGCGGGGAGTGTATATCAATATACTGCAGTGGTGAGAAAACTGCTCCGTCTTTATCTCTCTGTGCGTCTTTCCATTCCAGTGCAAGCCTATTGATCTGAGTCAAGCCTCCCATATTCGGCCCCCCCTCTGCTCTCCATAAAGCCGCCGCCGTTTGTTATCTGGGTCCTCAGTTCTCCTCCCGGATGAAAACAAACCTTTCAGAATGGTAAACATGTTAAAGCCTGGAACAGGGAAGAGTGGGATGAGACGTGGCTTAGTGTCGAGGAAGGATGTGGCAGAAATGGCCACAACGAAAAGCACATTTTTTTGTGGCTTGAAGTGGCGCAGATCACGTCCCTATGGAGAACACCAAGCAAACAGAGCCGGGACATACTGGTGGGAGCGCATCTCCCAGCTTGCTCTCAACGTTGCTATGTGCAGTAAGGTAACCGAACACATGGGTTGCCACACTCCGCTTGTTTCCATGACCTTTCTCTTCAGGACACGAAGCATAAAGATTGGTAGATGAATACTTGAGCAAGCCAACAAATTACCATTTCAAGTCAATACTGAATTATACAATAATACTGACAAGCTCAACGCTGCTACAACTATACATCCTATATATGCACAAAAGCTGTTCCATTGAAATGAGGTCACAAATGACTACACTTGACTACAACGTGCATGGATTTAAACATCACATAATGATTCATACAAACATATCCATGTGGAACGATATGACTCTGATATGAACGACACATTTAGCCGTAACATTGATACTGGATTTATTATTTATTATATGTATGTCTTCTACATTTTCCGTTAAGGGTTTATCTGTCATATTATTAGTCTAACAATGCCCAATACTGGTGAGTTAAATGCATCCGTCAGTGACGACAAAAATACTTTCCCTCTCACTTCCAACTATCTCCAAACGTCAGTGAGCGTAAACTGGCAGCCCATGGGCCCCAGAATATTACTGAATTCAGGAATAATCTGGTGAGGCGGAAAGGCGATGTTCCTATATGTATTTATTTATTTGAAATGAAACGCCCTCTGAAAGGCAGCTCGCGTCATAACCTGCCTTCAATCAAAGGTGACGACAAACTCGTTGCTCTCGTTTCACATTTCTTTCATTGTTTCACGCGCTCATTTCTCAGAAATGTCCTTGCTTGGACTGTTTTTTCCCCCCACACACAGTAGCACACAACTGCGGTGTCTCAATAACAAACGTCAACATAACAGAGAAGAGCATAGTAAGCGTAAGAGTGGCACATCAGCAAATAGATAAAAATGACAAATGGAGGCGACGGTTATTTAGTTATTACATGTGTTACCCTTCGATCAAATTAATCCAGCATGTGAACTGAAATACTCCCGTATTCCCGGTTGGACAGCTGTCAGGCTTAAAGTATCGCAATCGCCCTCTAGTGGCTTGCTGCAGTACAGGTAATATGAGTCTGTTAACAGATGCTAAAAAAGAACATAAATGTAGAAGGAAAATGCATAGATCAAATAATAATATACTACTTATGATGCAATATTCATTTTATGTCATTTTATGAGAGCATCTGGCCCTCACTGTGCTGTTGAGGAAAATTCTGGCCCTTGGACAAGAGTAGTTGATGGCCTCTGCCATATATCCTCCACCTGTCTGGATTCCCATCCTTCTGTCTCGGTTCCCTCTCGGTTCAAATGGCACATTCAGACTCGAATGTCAAGCAGACAGGACCGAACAAGGTGAACGGATGGAGTGACGATCAACAAGGCGGTCTAAACGGAAACCCAACAGACACACTCACATGACAAGCATTGACTTCACGACAAAGGCATGCAGGTAAACCAGCACATGGAAAATGACTTCTTTGGCTCTACTGGCTCCCATCCAGAGCAGCTACACATGGTTATTAAATTTATATATACCAAACAACTCTCAACACTTGTCGTCACCGTGCCTCATTCAGTTCGGCTAGAAAGAGCCTTGCGAATTAAAACAGGGAATTTGAACATCTAATTGGTTGCATGGTCACGGCTTTGCTATTAAAACCTACCTAATCACATTGGCTGCTGATACAATTAAAAATTTAGAATTCCTTTCAGGGCATAACCAAACAGTATGTTATACTGCTTTACATGCACTGCACTACATTTAATTACAATTTAGAACGTTTTCTGTCTGGATGGCATGCATGATTGATTCTAGTGATAAACGACTCAAAAAGGCGTAAGTGGAACGTCGACAATTCTTTTGTAACCCTCTCGCGGTCCACTCTGTCACTTATTATTCAGTGCTATCCTTGAATTAAAGGGGGCAAAGAGCCTTTTAATGGAGGAAGCTGGTGGAGATGTCATATCATCCATTCCCAAATTGTCAGTGGTGACTTTTATAGAGAGGTGGAAGCTTTATGAGCAGTAAAGGCACCCAAGATATTACATTTGGACGAAGTGTGGCGGGGCTGATGTTTATTGCTTCAACTGTAAACTAAAATAGCAAAAACAGTCCAAACCCTTTTTATTTTATAAAAATGAATGTGCTCTGCATCGGAGGGATTTTATGTTTTCTACTTTCAGCTATGCGTAAGCCCATATGTAACTGCTACTGCAAAGGCCCCGTGAATCATAAAGCCAGGCATCACCAGGGCCTATGACTGCACACATGATGAGCTCATGCCATACTCGTCCTGCATGCAGCCGGTGCCAAAGGGCCAGCTGAGAGCTACAGTGACTAAAGCCCATTCTGCTCGAGGATTTCAGAAAGCACGGGTAAAGGACGACTCTCCTCAGTTAGCAGATTCTATTGAGGCATGTTTCTGTGGTGACTAGACCCTCGGCAGGTGATTTACGGCATCGCACAATCATCACCTCTGAAGCTTTTGGTCCTAGAGTGAAGGACGGCAGCTTGTGATTGGGAACAGCTGTGGAAAACAGGTGTGAGCTTCTCATTACGACCATAGCGTGATAATGGTGGCTTTTAATCACTAGCCCCAGATAGGAGACCGCAGCGCTCTTCAGACTTATCCCTGTGTGTAGTTGCGCCGCCTGCATTTTGCCACTTTTATGGTATTGTTTGTACACAAGAGATGTGCAAGTTTGCATGACTTTGTGGCTGTGTTTCTGCACTTGTGCGATCTGTGTTCCCCTGTGAAAATGATAATAACAGAGACAAATCAACAGGGAGTGTGTGCACAAGCACCCTCTCCCCAGTGTTTTATAGACTATTCCACAATGAATGCACCAAACAAGAACACAGTGACGCAAATAGTTCCAGTGCCACGTCCCGCTTTACCACAAGCTAAAAAACACCCGTGTCCGTTCTCTGGATTATTTTGTCGTGTGTCCTTGCCACTCCCTTCTTAATCACACGACGAAGAAAAATGGAAACTATAATGGAAGGGTGGGATGGTATGACAGTGAAAAAGACATTAAAAGGAAGGAATGCACCTCTGAGGCCTCACCTCTTAGCAGTACTCACTTAAGAACTTAAGCTCCACAACAAATAAAGATACCAGACCAGAGTGCTGCCTAATAATAGCAGCTTATTCTGCACGAATCTGTTTACAATTGGGAACCCACCAATAGCTGCTTTCCCACCCTTGGCAAGCACTGCGGATGCCTCCACCCTCTAACAATATACTGCAGTCTTGCACACATAGAGCACATGCAGACTGCATACTTAAGAGCAAATGCAAGCATTGGCAGCCGTACATGTGTATTCATGAACAGATTAAAAAAATGTACATCCGCATTCTGACAAAGGTGCATATTTATGTTTTTGGGTACAGGGCTGCACGCTACACTAGGCTGTATTCAAGTAGGACTGATCAACACAATGGGTTACAGTTGAAGTGGAGCTCTCAACAATATCAGATAACATATATATACCTCAATCAGCCATAACATTATGACAGGAGAAGTAAATAACAATGTTATGCTGGGAAACTTTTGGACCTGGCATTAATGTGGATGTTACTTAGACATGTAGCACCCAACTAGACCAGACCAGGCACCCCCCACCCCATAGCAATGAAGGTGTTGACCTGGCTTCCAAATTCACAAGATCCCAAACTGATCAAGTGTTTGTGGGATTCACTGGAACAAGCCCGATGCACAGAGGCCCCTCCCCTCAACTCACAGGACCTAAAGACCCCCCGCTAACATCATTATGTTGCCAGACACCACAGGACATCCTCAGAAGGCCCATGTCCATTCTCTAATGAGTTTGTTTTACTGTTTTGGAGGGACAAGGGAGACCTACACAATACTGGGTCATAATGTTATGCTTGATCGTTGTATATATCTGTGTGACCTAGGACATTATGACAAGTCAATTAAAACAGTTTTTCAGAAAAATATTCAGAAAAATATATTGATTCATATGCAAAAACGGAAATAAACATTAAGAATCAGTGTTAGATTAGAGCTAATAGAGACACTCTGATGATGTTTCATTGTTCACCCTACACTGTTGCATGTTTTCACTCCCCAACATTAAGCAACAAAAATAAGATAAATGAAAGTGGGAACACGGCCAGCTAAATCCTTGGGGCATGTCTGAACACTGTGGCATCTACAATATATCCGAGTCTTGTTTAATTAAGCAGGAATTCATACTGTTGATGACCCAGCACGTTCCTGAAACAGAAAACACAAGCTGCTGTAGGCTGTGCAGGCCTCAGCCACGCAGAGATCACGCTGGGGAAATTCTCCCAGGTATAAATGAAGTGTGTAATAAAAATACTTCAACATCAGCGAGTACGTTTGTAGCACACTACGAAGTCACACAACACAAAAAACAGGACAAATTTTGTACTTTTTTTTTTTTTTTTTGGCTGTCTTTACAGCAGAGGCCGATGCATTTGAGTCGTTAATTTGATTACTTTAGCCTCGACTTGACAAACTGTAGAAAGGCTTGCAACTCTACTTAGACTTTGACACCAATGAATTGTGACTTAATTTGGACTTGAGCCTCATGACTTGAAAAGACTTGATCCTTTACCAAAAACCTGAAGATTAAAAGTGTCATGTTAGGGTTTTCCAGCTAATGCTCAGCTAACTTTAGCTTATCAGCAAATGTGCTACATCTTATGTTCACAGCAGATGTTCTGTGTGCCACTCAGTTGATATGTTACTTGTAAAAGAAAATGGGTGACAGAGTAGAGCTAGCCAACCATTATCAACCTGAATAACCCAGACACATGGGCCCACACACGTGTATGCATAAGATACACTGTGGCTAAAGCATCATCATGTAATTTGTCCAAATACCTAAGCAGCACACAATAAAATTAATATGAAGTTAATATTAAAATTGCAATATTTAGAATAATGAGGAGCAAAGTATTATTATACATTTTTAATTTTAAGTTTATGGATAAATAAGGGTTTTACTGACATTTGTTGAGGAATACCAGCTGAACAAAAGCATCACAACTGAAGCACAACAGCTTTCAACCTCATCAGCTCATCATGCACAGATGACTGACAAATTTGGTCTTTTGAAGAAGCAATGAAGATTAGGGCCCTGAAATAACACAAAATACACAAACCAGTTTATACATACGCTGACAGTCGGCAGGACAGTGTCTGTTAAGTTTCCAGATTCTAATGTGTCTTGCGTGAGAGGGGTTGATTAGAAGGAAACGTAACAATGGAAATTTATTCATTCATTCATCTTCTGTAACTGTTTGTTCCTGTTAAGGGTCGGGGGGTCTGCTGGAGACTATCCCAGCTTTCATCGGGCGGGAGGCAGGGTACACCCTGGACAGGTCGGCAGGTCACAGGGCTAACACACAGAGAGACAGACAACCATTCACACTCACACCTACGGCCAATTTAGAATCACCAATTAACCTAATGAGCATGTCTTCGGACAGTGGGGGGAAGCCGCAGACACAGGGAGAACATGCGAACTCAACACAGAAATGCCCAGTCGGCCCATGGATTTGAATCCAGGACTGTGAGGCATATGTGCTAACCACCACTATGCCGCCCACAATGCAAATTTTGTGTTTAAAAAGAAACTGTAATGAGTGTGTGCATTATAGTTGCTTATTTTGATCGGTGGACGTAAGTATGCCATCTTTGGTTTAAATTTGGGAGATGTTCAAATAGACACAATTCATCAACAATGATTTAATTAAAGACGAATGCATTTTAAGTTAAATAAAATACTGCAATGAAGGGAACCTGTTGTTTGGTTTGTTGTTCAGTCCTTATAAACCAAGCATGAACTACAAAGCACTTCATTTGACTGTTCCACTTTGTATAATAGTGTCTTGTAACATTTTATGGTGTATTTAATACGCTAATACGGTATTTTTATCATCCTGAAATTGTGCTTAATGTTATAATGATGCGTAATCTGACACATACAGTACTTAATTTCACCTTAGTGCACTTAAGTGACTGCTTTAATATAAGATTAACATGTATTTAAATATACTTGAACTAAATACAACTAAAATATATTTAGCATGTAAAGTACATATTTCCATTAAATCCCAAGTATATTTCCAAGCATTTCTAACTATATTAATGTACCAGAAGCTGAAACCAAGCACATTCACTTAAATAGTGTACTTAAATACATTTAAGTGTATCTTAATGGCGTCTAAAATCAGTATAGTCCAGCACATTTACTGCAGCTTAAGTTTATCTTAAGTATCACTTAGGACACATCATTACCATATAAAGTGCAAAGTCTATTTCCGTGTACTTCTTTTTTTTTCTGGGCTGTCCCTGTCAGCATACATTACCACGCCTTATATTAAATTTATGAATCACTCATATGGTTTATTGTTGTCTGTGTGTACTTATTCTGCTGCTTGTTTTGTAAGGCCGTGTCAACTGACAGTCTGTCACACGCAATTAATTTCTCCCAGCGGACAATAAATGCACCATCATCATCATCATCATCATCATCATCAAATTACTCTCACAGCTTGTTACAGCGTTTTCCCTCTCCATGAATAATGTAGGCTTCCTCTCTTCATGTGACATTTGCATGGGAACAGCAAGACAATAAATCAAGTCCCAGCACATAATAAAGACAAATATTGGAATAAAAAATGAAAAAGTAGATGAAAAAGTAAAGAAAAAGGTGGGGATATGGCAGAACTTCTACATCTCTTACATCACATTATTTGGCTTAACACCAAAACATATCGGTCAGCAACTTAGGAAAGTGGTCGACGCAGCGCCAACCTGCTGACGCGTGCTAAAATCAGCTGTGATTTATGGTGGATCTTCCATCACTTGCTTCCTAAGCCCCTCTGAGAGAAATATGACCATGGTAATCTTGTTTATGCCTCTCCTCAAGTGCTTAATGACACTTTGCATGATATCAGTATCTGAAATTTCTCGACTCTGTGCTGTAAAGGCACTCCAGTAGATATTATATCACACATCGTGCAGCATCGGACCAAAAAGTAAAAAAAAAAAACCTTTAAAGAAAGATCAGACGAACTGTACATAAACTGGCAATCCCAATCACGGGGAAACCTGGGAAGCAGAGATGTGAGGGAAAATTAAATGACACTCCCTTCTGTGATAGAAAAGGAGATAAAACACAGAAAGAGGCAGAAAATTCAATTTCGGTTTATAGAGGGCTTTCAAGAGGAGAATACACATTCATTTTAATAGTAATTTATTTGGAGAATTTTGCACAGAGTTTCATGTTGTGGTCTTATCTTAGCTTGGCCCAGGCTGCCGTTATAGGAGTGTGTTGGATTCACCCAGAGAGTTGAAATGCTTTATAACATCAGCAGGAAGACAACCTAAACAGGCTTCTTTCAAAACAAAGGTGCACCGATTGCCTAACCACCAGACGAGGGAAACATTTTCTGGCTGCTTAAAGAATCACAAACATTTGTTTTACTGTGTGTTGAAGGAAAACGGCGTTTCGTGCAGCAGAATACTATTTTAAGAGATATTGCTTCAATACACAGTGCATCCCAGCGGAAGGAAAGGAACATCATCTGTCTTACAGCGAGTACAGTGTTGAAAACGGCCACTTGGCTGGCTCTTCTCCAAACACACAGATTACTGTTCTGTGGATGCATTCCCATGCTTCATCCAGGGGAAACAGGTTAAGCCTAAACAAAGAAGTCAGCGCAGGAACAGCCCACTGACGCAAAACACACCAGTCCTGCTGTTTTTCCTCCCCTCCCTCTTTCTCTCTCCTCCTCCTCTTCTCTGGCTTGTGAGATAAGCTGTCAAACAGCAATTTTACACCAAGATTTAGTAGTTCTGGCTGTCAAATGAATTTTAACCCACATAGCAACATGAAGAATATTGCATACACTGTACACACCAACACAGAAATAATTGCACATACCCATATTAACACAAGTCTCATTCCTCACAGAAGACATTCAGAAACAATTAAGAGACACTGCGCCATTATTTCCACAGTCAATCATCAATTTACATTAGATTCTAAAATTAGGTCCGTCTCTCCAGCTCGTTATAAATATTAAAACATCTATTCCAGCCCAGTGCCCTCCTCTTTTTTACGTGCAAACCTAGCTGGTGTCTAAATTATGCAACACTGGAAACTGGAGCATAGGTGAACCCATTTACTGGGAAATTCTACCAACATGTCAACAAACAAACTACAGGCCGTCGAAGAAAAAAAGCGTCTCCTGCAGGTGAACCTTTAGAAAACAGATGCAATTAAGGGCCACAGAGAGTTCACGTGAGCACCGAAATTGAGGCGTAAGTGCCCTCGATTAGATAAAGCCGACGAGCCGCGCAATCAAGCCCCGTGCCAAGAAGAGCGGAGGCATGCAGCGATTTCGAAAGGTCATCTCTCCACAAATGATAACGCAGCAGAGGGGGTTCCTTCACAGAGCCTTCCAACATCCTTGGACACACTGCACAGCGCTCCCTCAGCGGTGGCGGCGTGAAGAGTTCCTTTCCAGGTTAGCCGCCTGTTGTCACGGCAACCAACGAGTATGTTTTTCAGCGGACCTGTGGAGGAAAGTACCTTTTTCCTGAAAATCAAGGAACAATCCGGACATTACAAGGTCCTCTAGAGTGAAAAGCTCTGTTTTTCTTAAGAGCACCACTGTGACTGTGTTTTCAGTAGCACCGCGAAACCCAGGGGGAAAGCGCTCGACAAGAACCAAACATCTACCTGAATGGTGGATATAATAGGTCATAAACACTTGGAATTGCAGGCTACTAGAGGTGCAGGAGACCTTCTCCCAGACCAGGTCACACAAAGTTCATAATGTGTGAATCGCTCTGCCTCACCTCTCCCTCCTCCTGACACCGTGTTAAAATACAGACACTCTACAGGCCTAGACATGGTGAATATGAATTACAAAAAGGGGAAAACAAAACATAAAAAAACAAGAGTCTTAATTTACCTCTTTCACGTTTGCACAGTAGTTATGACGCTGCAACCAAACCGGTATAGCTTGGGATAAAGAAAAAAATAAATAAAAAATTGGAAAGTGGTGGAACCAGGTAGTTTGGCTCAGTCCCAAACTAACAAACTCCACAAGAAATTCTCACCACTCCCCACACAGGACGCCTTCAGTGTGTTTATGATTATTATTGCAGTAACTGGGGTGACAGAAAAGCAACTGTGTCAACAAGTGGAGGGACAAACTTCACCTTTTAAAGTCGCACTGATCATCAGATGCAGGATATTGTTTAAAGCCACCGTTTCCCCGGAGAAGCGAGCGGCGCTGCCTACAGTCACACTGTATTTAAACGTTACACAGAGATGCAGAAACAGCACTGATGATGCCACCAACTAGTTTGCGACCTGCTACACACAGCAGCTAACAGCCTTTGACTTCTTCCTCTTGGGGATCTGCAAAATGAGCTGCAGGACTCTCAGGGGCAACACAGAGGTAATGGAGGTGTAAAAACTAAACAGTTGTGAGGAACACAGAGTGCCGCTTCAATACGCGGAGGATGTTTGCGACACGCACATGGGGACACCATCTGCGAATATGAATTTTTCCAAAAACACAAGCACCACCTTATATTATGCACGTCATCCAGTGCTGTAGTCCTCTATCTGGTTAACCCACAGTATGCAGATACGGCTTACAAAGCTTTTCAGTTTCGTCCTGTGCTTACCACACACTGCGCTGATGTTTGAAGCTTCAGAGTCAGAGATAAATTATTTTTTTTATCAACTTTACAGGGCAGCAACGGCTCAGCGCATTGGCCTTTGTGATTATACTGGCCATTTCAACAACAGTAATCTGCATTTCTCTTGTCATTCATCGGTCCAAAGTGGACGTTGTCCCACCGCTTTCCACCGGCAAAACAGCTCGGAGGATGAACTGACATCAACCTAAAAGTAGGACTGCATTTCTTATTTCTGAGCAAGGACGTCTTCTAACACAAAAATATATATCTCTTATTGCTGAGAGACAACTGACATACAGAATATTGTGCATCAATAACCTGTAAACGTGTGATTAGGGACAAAAAAGGTACATTTGGACATGTATCTGCAGAGTTTGCATGTACGTGCATGAGTGCACTTGTGCGTATTGTGGGGGAAGTGTGATGTAACTGTTTTCCTGTGTGTTTCCTGGTTCCCTGTTTACACTATGTGTGGGCATTGCTGCAGTGCCTGTTGCCAAGCTAGAGAGCCTTCGAGACCGAAGAGCAGGCGTTTTTTTTTTTTTTTTTTGCTGCAAACTCACCATGATGTCGAAAACAAAGTACATCTATTGAGCAGCTACGGACGAGTTTGCATACCACCGAAGCACTTCAACACTACGGTGCCATCTAAACGCAAACCATGTTGCAGTAAGCACAGGTCCTGGTCCGAGTACGGACAACACGTGTCGGCAGCGCAAACTGTTTTCTTTTTTTACCATTTAAAGTCTATACTGTTCTGAAAAAGTACTTAAAATGGCACATTTTGAGCTTGAGTTTACAATACTCATGTCTATTATTTCACTATGTCATCCACTAAAATCCATTTAAGTTAAAAAAAAAAAAAGTGTTGCTTTTTGGGGCAAATATTGTTTGTTGTTGTTTTTAAAAGCTGATTAATGGAGATTAATTACCTACAACACCTCTACTTAGTCAGATACATTTTTTTAATCGAGTCCCACCCTTAGTTGAAATACATTTCCTATTATTGCAATGAGGATATGTTACATAGTTGGCATGTTGCCATATATTTGTCCACACAAATATTGGATTTTGCTGTATGATATCCACCTAAAGTGGCTGGAGGATTGTAAAACATTTATATGGCTGTGTTTAGCTACCAACAGCACTTCTGTGGTCTTTAAACGCAGTAAAAGTTTGCTACGACTCCCATAAACCGTGTATTTACCTTGAACCAAAACCAAGAGCGTCACCTAACCTTAACCAGTGTTTTTGCTTCTTAAAACCTTATGCACACAGCAGCTCTGGTCTCTATTGGGAGAGTAATCGTTACATGCCTGCCATCTGCACCAAGCAAACTCTGAAGAGAATGGTTCATACAAAACATCTGCCTGCTCAAAGATAACGCTGCCTTCAAGCATCTGGCCCACACAGTAAACTGGATCTGCAAACAGATATCAGCTTCTCGGCAACTTGGAGGTATTATGTAGCCTGGGAGACAGCCACACTTCATCCACCCACAAACCTTTTGAGACGGAAAGTTGATCTGGGGTCAAGCCGTTGGGAACGCCCCGGCAAAGGTCTGCAGGGCTGATCAAATCATATGGACAGTGCTTTATGCCGTGTTGAACATAGCTGTAACAGTGACATAGTCAAAATGGCTCTGATTGGTTGTAGGACTATCCAACTGCATGCTGGGGTATTTTTTTTCTCTGCATCTGTTTAAATGTGCTTCATGATGAAATTCAAATGGTGTGTTACCAGACTCCTTATGTAATAAGAGCTGAGTCTGGCTACACCGGGCAAGTTATGCTGAACTAGCTTAAACTAATGCAGCCCAATAAAACAATGATCTGCAATCAAATCTGCCTCCTAATGAAGTTTATGCTGGTTCTGGAGAACGCCTCCCATTAGACCGTAAGTGAGGTGAACAAATAACAGAAACAGCCTTCTGTGTAATGCAATACAGCTCAAACTCAAAGTGTTGACTTAACCTTTGTGACACTGTTGATCTTCGTGAAGGTAGGATTCATCTCATGCACGAGTGTTGTATGAGACTATGCATACAACACTCAGCTATTATGGTGAAGGAGACTTGTACGTTTTATTGCCCGAGCTGATTTTTCCACCAACACTGCATACACGTGACATCCATGAAGCTTTAAATGCTGTGTGTTATCCCCAAAAACACTCAGGTGGAGGCCCCCTTAAATTTCTTCCACCTTTCCCTTTTCTCTGCCTCCTGAGAACCATGAGAAACTCATGGTGCAGACCAATTACCTCACACTCAGAGCAT
The DNA here is from genome assembly GCA_005024645.1 of Planiliza haematocheilus. Taxonomy (NCBI): domain Eukaryota; kingdom Metazoa; phylum Chordata; class Actinopteri; order Mugiliformes; family Mugilidae; genus Planiliza; species Planiliza haematocheilus. The sequence continues at coordinate 1,624,820 of SRSE01001388.1, read as the reverse complement.
GCTGTTCATTTTTCATCTTTCATTACTGGATGCAGCGGCACTAAATCAATGCAATCAAAGGAGACAGCCCCAGTGGTCAGACAGACAGCAGAAGACTGGTAATCAGGGTGGATATTGACACCAACAGGAACGCACACGCACACACACACACACACACACAAAAAGCCCACATACAGAAACAGACACACATGAATACAAATTTATGTGTGTATATACATAATGCACGCACACAAAGGCACCGATGAATCCACCAGATGTGTTTACTCAGTCCATATTTGCACACACGCACGCACACAAATGCTAGCACATAAAAGATGAAAACACACACTCATAAAGAGCAGGATATTGGAAGCAGCTGTCAAAAAAATGATCAAGGGATGACATCAATAGCAGGATGGCTCTCACAACACAGGAGGCAGCTGCATCTTAATTGGACACGCGCCTCATTAGAAAAGCTAGAGGTGGACACCGTCTTTCTCTGAGCTCGGACAGACAAGACCAGGTAATGTGAAGAAGCATGGAGTGCCCTGAATGAGTTTTGCTATTTCTCTATTTTTTATTCTTTATAGCAAGGTCACTGAGCTCACCATCCTACCTGGCAGCGAGGAGCTGCATGAGCCTACAATTTACACTCACAACCGCGATGAGACGATGCAGCACACAAGTTCACCAAAAAGATAGATTGAAGAGAAATGGACTGAATTCAAAAGAATTACATTTTTAAACGATGGAAGGTGTCCCAACACCAGCAGAGCCATACATCTTTTCATGCAGCAATCCTCCATCTGACCAAGTCGTGATCATCCAGCAGTCAACACAGACAGATCAGTGTGTGATTAGTAGCCTGAGGAACACAAAGAACCACTCTCACGACTTTCTGGACAAGGGCAGACTTTTTCTTATTTATTTATTTACTTTTGTCTAAAAAGAGAAATACATAATGTCTTGTCCAGAAGTCTATCAGGCATTTCTCAAGCATATCTCCCATGTCTGTGATAGAGTTAAGTGGAGTGAAGCTAAATGGATCTGCAGCCATCTCTGGAGCGTAAGAGAAACAGAACAGCTAAATCAAATAATGCAAATATCCTATGCATGCTTTTCGATATTTTATCCATTTGCCAGCTTTACTTAAAAAAAAAAAAAGAACTGTATTTTCACTTATTTACTGCTTCCCAAACCCTAAACTACAGGAAACCTTTCTGTTGACGAGTCAAGTCAACTGCAGCAGTGCAGGTTTTGCGAATTTTTTTTTTAACCCTAAAGGGATCTTCAACTAATGGTGTCTAAGTAGAGAAAAACGAGCATCATGACTTGAGAGGGTTATACATGCAATTACCGTTCAATGAGCTGAGCCTGCCAACTATAATCACACATGACCAATGGATCTACCGCAGCCACGCCTCGTTAATGAATCTCACCTCAGACCAAGCTCTCTCATAGAAAATGATAATGAAAGCTTAAGGCTATACCTTAAGATTCATTCTGAGTTGCCCTTCATGTGAGAATCACTAGGATGAGAATAGGGCTGTGACTGAAATATGGGCCGGTACCTCTAAAACCTCCACAGTGGCTGAATAAGATATGCACAAAAAGACTGCATGGCCATCTGCAGTCCATTACAAAGATACTCATAGCCATTAACAACTTCCCCTCGCACTGGCACTCCTCTTCTCAAATCCCTCCATCCTCGGGCTATTCTGCGGTGGCTTTGGTGCAGCTGCATTTATCAGAGCCCTAATCACTAACTGAATTCTCCCCTTACCAATCAAGTCAAAGTTGCACTGTAGCGGTGGAATCAACTGAACTATAACACAGCTGACAATAATCAAGATGTGAAGAAGAGAATTAAAGAGGAGAGAGCGCAGATGGTGAAAGGGTAAAAAGTCCAGCATTTATAGTCCGTCCGTACGGATAAACACACAGAACCAGAGATAAAAGTATAGGCAGACATACAGATATTGAGACAGAGAAATGTAAATGACACGAGATGAAAACAAAAGTACATGAATGGCTGACATATTGGAGCAAGCACAGGCGGAATATTTCAGTCATTTGGTTGAATCAAAAAGATATCAACATATCAAAAGGCCTTTGATCGAAACCCTGCAGCTGGGGCCTCTTCAATGCAGATTAATTCTGGTCATCATTTAATTAAATCTGGTAATGCAGGAACAAATGCTAACACACCTTCATGTGTCTGGACCAGTTGGATGCAAGAGATCATGAATATGCACACAACCCTTTATTCCAGATCACTGCAGACCTGCTTAAGTGAACTATCACACAGTGCGTCAACGTGCTTCAGGAGACCTGAAATGGGTGGTGTCATAAAAATAAAACTATACGTCTACAAGCAGAACTGGAGGCAGTGTTAAATGTCCCGAGTGCTTTTGGAAAGGGTTATAGAATTTGACGTGTGGTGGATGTGAGCCTGACGACTTCTGGCACCGCACTCGGCTTGATGGTCACAATGTGAAGAAAATGAGGAGGAGGAAGGAGACGGAGGGCAACAGAGATTCACAGGAGCTTGGACAGACTTGGTTGGAGTAGTACAAATCTGGTTGGAAACATCCAGTTATAGAACTTTACAAATGATAGAGTGCGAGAGTGCAGTGAAGGGTTGGTAATCATTCATTTTTCATTTTTATGTCTGACATCATCTCATGGATGTCATCCTTAAGGTTGTGAAAAGGCTTTTTCACTTTTATTAATGGCTACTGTACGTTTAAAGAATGGATGTAGTGTATATGTAGCCACATACTTTATCTTCAAAAATCGCACATCTTTTTACTGCTTTATCACAGCCCCAGTTAAATCTGTATCATATGACCAGAGATCATGTGCAGCGATTGCTGTACGAAAGGCAGAGTTGGCTCTGTAGTTTTTGAGTGATGGACTGAAGAAGTCAGACGGTGGACGAGGGTCTAAAGCTATTTATTCAGCCTATAAAACAGACAGTGCTCATTATTAAACCTGAGAAGTTACAGTATATGTTTGCATGTTTAACAGACATTACATATATTTTTCCAAAGTTTGTGTTAGTGGTAGGATTAATGTGTATTAAATGCACGTTTTGCTGCAGCAAGGTCAGATGTTTTAGGTGGAATTCTCTTTGTGGATAATGTAAATCTTCATTAATTCTTCATAATTTTATTATCCATTATTCATGTCAATGAATGACGGCTGGACAGTGATTCCAGATCAGTCGTTTACCACTACATTCGCCTACACTAGTAGACCATGGAATAGCCCATCACCACGTCAGGTTATAATGGCTCAATGTGCCACTGATGCGCAGTTCACAATGTGGTAAATAATCCAGTTATGTTCTATAACTCTATTAAGTGAGATGAATGGACTTAGGAAGTAGTTGTGAAATATTACATATGTTTTACCAACAGACAGTTTATTTCATATCTCGTAAACACACTTTTTTGTCCCCGATCTACCTCACTCATCCTCCTTCTATCTTTCACAATCTCTTCTTGTCACACTGTTACATAATCTTAGTTTTCTTATTCATCTCAGCCAACACCGACTAGGCCGCCACCTCAGAATACAAAGTCAAAGCTGAGTCATATAACCGGGGCTCTTGTCTAATCTCCGATAGTGAGCGAGTGACAAAGCGAGTATGTATCTATTAGTGTACGTTTCTGTGGACATAGGCGAAATCATGTGAATGTCATCGATTAGTCTAAATCTGCCTGTCTTTGAAAATTAAATGTCTTGATGATTAATGCAGCCAGCACTGTTAGCACAGTAGCAGCAGTAGCAGCAGCAGCAGCAGCAGCAGGAGCAGAGCTCAAATGCTCATATGTATGCAAATCACAGGCACTCTATTCTCCTGGGTGGAGAGCAGTGTTTGGGCTGATAAAACCAGAGCATCCTCCTTACTGCACAGCAGGACGACAGCTGCAAACCAATGCCACCACAAATGAATGAAAGGCAATTATTTAAACAAAGCTGCTCCCTTAAAGAGAAAATAAAACATTTGGACGGTATAGACCGTCAACCAGGAGAAGAGGAATACATATGAGCAGGCAAGGCGGCACTGACTATTTAAAGAAATGACAGATTTAGAAAAAGCCTTATTTCACCTGGAATAACTGCATAGCAATGGCTGACAACTCACAGTGAGCACTGCTGTTGAGTAGGCAATGAGAGGGCTTCACTTCACAAGGGTGAACATGCTGACAACCTCAAATCGCCTCCACTTCAAGGTACAAGAAACAAGAACGTATTCCTGTGATGAATCTGAGCCATTTTATATTTCATTTGTATTAACAGACGCGTTGACAGGAGAGAACATCTTGTATTTGGGCCACTGGGACATTCGGGATTTCAGGCCATTATGCTACTACAAATACAACTACAAGTGAGTTTACCCTGCTACATATTTTAAGGCTAATGTGACAAATATCTACAGTTTTGCTTTTAGATTAAAACATCAATTAGCTCAGGATGCAAATAGTGAACTTTACCATTACTGATCAATAACTAAGCAATCAGTCACTCTGTCTAAAAAAAATCCTCCCTTAATTTGTTTTTGAACGACCTAGAGACATATTAAAGGAGATTTCGTCTGTTAAATATGCTGTTATTAAAGTATTTGTGGGCCAAAGAAAAGCTACTAAACCCAGAGAATAGTGCATTAAAGGCTCATTTAGACACAGACAACGTAACCTACCTACGTAGCCGACACTCATCAGTCTGGCTTGCTCTGTCTGGACGTCACCCAAATGCTAGTATACGCTGTGTCTTTTTTGCCAGTCTGGTTAATTTTTGTTTCTACTTCCTGCTTCACTTTCATCCGTGTCGACTTTCCCCAAAGACGAGTCATTCAAATGTTTCTTTCTTTACTTGTTGTGTCTTTACTGATCCTAAACAATCAATCCGTAGTTGTAGAAGCGGAAACACGTTACTACCAAGTGGACCAATCACAGCTCTTGCGGTCTGCGGTGCCGCGCAGCTACGTTTCTGGGGAAGTGTCAGGTTGCGTAGGGTCTTGGCCTTGGCTTAATTTATGTCAATCAAATAATGCATTGATAAACAAATCATTTCTCCTTCAAAACAAATTATAAATTGAAGGACAACTTGAAGGAATAGTTTGGGTGCATATATGCTAACAGATGAGCAAATGTCTCATGTCTGCATGATAAATAAGAAGCTGCTCATTAACACAATCTTGACTGCCAGATAAGTTTTAATAAACTTGTCTCTGTTTGAGAATAATAAAAACTCCTACACCTCCTGCACGTCTAGAGCTCACCAATTAACACATTACAGGGTATATTGTTTGTTTAGTTAAAAACTTTGTAGCCAGAAGCGATGACTTCCTGGAATCAGTCTTGTTTTGTCAGAGATGCGAACAAAGCCCATCTGTGAGTCATAGGACTACTAAGATGTACAGAAACAATAGTTAGACCTCGACCAACTGTTACTGTAACTATTGTATAAGCTTCCTCAAAAAAAAAAAAGACAGACAGCAAGGAAGATGTACAAACAGATGATATAACCAGTGAGAAGTGAAGAGAGTCACGCTCTGCCTAAATTAGAACCACTGCATTTAGCTTGAGGTCCTCTACTCCCACACTCTCACTCTCTTTTACCCCATCCCATCCTTCCTGCATTCAACCACCTGTCAGTCATCAATCATCCATCCAGCTATCCGTCAATCCATCATACATTTTTTTTCCAAAACCCTCCAGTCATCACTACCAAAACTCCCCAGTGGGACTTCGCAGCCAGAGCAGAAACGCGGCATCGGCACCACTAGTCGGAGCCTCCTGCCCTCCTCGCGATGAAAACCCCTCTCTTCCTCTTACATAAAGAGACACTTGCACTGTTGCGATGCAGCATCAGACACTGTTGTGCAACAGCATTAAAAATACCTCAGGGTCAGTGAGGAGGAAAGTTGAAAACAGGATATCATCAGAGTTATCCTGGCGAATAGAATACAAATACTGAGTCGTGAGTGTCGGCCTGTCTGTCACCAGAAGATGAGAGTACACCCTCTTCAGCGTTGTGAGAGGCCGCTTTTCCAATCATGTCTTCCCATATGTGCACACGCAGGGGCATTATTCAATAACAGCCATGTTAGTGTGTCAACGCACGCAGTCATGAAGCAGGCATGACTCTTGAAAGCAATTAACCTCCACAGATATTGCACCAGAAGACCAGGCTTTCACACATGGCAGAAAACGTGCTGTATGCCAGAAATCAACATGTCTCAGTAGACCTCAGGGACTCATTCTGTATATCAAAATAAAAGTAATTTACAAACGACAATCTTTCCAGCTATGGCAAGGCTAATGCACCTGAGCTAACGTCAAAAGCAACTGGAAGCACGAATACGTCCAGTTATAGCCGAGCACAATGCGATACTGAGCCCGACCTGTTGTTAACACACCCAGTTTCTCAGATAGCACCTGATTCCATACAAGAAGCCCCACTAATGCCTCTGCTGCTGTTGGAGGTAGTTCTGCAGCTTAGGGTGTAATAATACTGGCAACAATTGAATAAGTACTACCACACACACGCCACTTAAAACCCTCTCATCCGAATTAAACCCAGCTCAAACATTTACTGCTTTCGAAGTCCCATTACTCCATCCTCACATTTCTGCAACAATTGAGCGTTAAAACGACACCATATAATGAGGACGGACCCTTTCCCAAACATTTGCCTTCCCTAAAACCTCCCTTAGGAGACCCTTTTTATTACAATAAATAAAAATGTTATTTCTTGGCAAACAATTACAATCAAATTAAAAAAAAAGAATAAAAAAAAAAAGAAGCCAAAGTAATATCCAAAGTAATTTCAATGTGGTTGTAAAAATAATTTGCTAACGGTTTTCACGGCGCTAAGAGCAGGGACGCTGTACATCAGACCAATCGGCCCATGGAGAAGGATTGTCTTGTTAATGAAGTGTGGAGTGGAGCCACCGAGGACCGTGTATGTCACCAGATTTACACCACCGTTGTCCTGTGATTCCCTGCAGCTGTAAAACAATGAGGAGGTGATTGGAGTAAATTACACTGCAGTTGTCAACCTCCGGTCCGTTCCCGGCCATTTCATGGTGTCTCTCTCCCACAAACAAATTGTGTCTCCCTCGCGTTCCCTGGCTCACACAAATACACACAAACCGCAATTTGTCTCCCAACCTCCCACACTCTCTTTGTCTTTGTCTGATAGTCTGTCTGACACTTCTTTCAAATGTCAGGAAGCGACACAGCTGTATGAACAACAGGTTACACAGTGATTAAGTGGACGTCCTTTTTTTCTTATTACCGACTTTTCTTACTCTTGCTCTCCCAGCACCTTAAATGTCATGATCCAAAGACGAGCGTCTAACAAGGTACATGCTCTACATCCAGATTCAGAGACACGTGGCGCATTTCTTCTCTCCATCACACAGACAGAGATGTCTCCAGCAAGACCCGGTGAAGGTGTCTAATGAAACCACATTACACTCTGACAGTGAATTATGTGTCAGCAGAAGCCATACAATGTTTTATTAGAGTGTTTTAGGATAAACACCAGAATGAGTGTTAGCTATCAGACTTCATTAATTTAAGAATAGCATTTTTAATCGAGATTTAACGCTTGAGGAGGCATTGCTTCTAAAAGACAACAATTAAACTGTCCTACAAACTACTACTGATGATGGTCTCCAGCTCTGTACCATAATCCACATTTTAAATATCATCTCAAAAGCCTGTTGGTGTAGTTTACGTTGAAAAAAAAAAAACAACCCCATGACTGCATTTTCAATCTCTGGAGAGTCACGCTGTCAGGATTTCACTGAACAGCTTTCAAGACGCAGTTCTACTCTGATTATTTTATGTGAATTCAATATTTATTGCATTGCAGGCGCTTTCTATGGCAAGGGAACACTACTGCTACCAGGGTGTGGCCGCTCAGACAATGCTGGACCTCTCATGGGATATTTGGATAACAATGAATAATGTCAGCAGTCGTTTTTCTTTTAAAAGATGCTTAGCCTGTTATCGTCTAAAAGCGCTAGGGTAACACGGCAGATCACAGTGCTAGCTGACCATATTCCTCGTGTTATTTGATGCTTGCCCTTGTCCTTAGCCCAAACCAAGCCATTTTCATCATCTAAAAGCTTAGAATGTGTTGCCATGCCTTATAAAATGGACCTAAGTGGTGTGCTATTCATACCCAATTCCATTATATCGGTTCCTGATATAAATGGATGTTTGAGGCTAAAAGGTGCACTGGCAGTAGGGCTCCGAGATGGAGCAAGTGTGAATCTTTGATGCATCAATCAGTATTCAGTTCTGTTTTATCTATTAATATAACGGCTCCATCCAATAAATAATAACCAGAAGGTCCCCTTCAATGCACATCGTGAATATAATAAGAGAATCTGTTGAGATGCATTTTATCAAAACAATATCTATAATAACAAATGTGTCATATCACCCGTTCCAGTATTTTTACATGTCTGGAAGTGTTTTTTTACAACCCTCTGTGTTTACAGCAGTTACAGATACTTAATAAATGCGCCTTCCTTGAAAATCTAGCTGACTTGGCCCACTGAGCACCATAAACAGAACGGAGACAATCTATTCCAAGAATGGAAGCGTTTCTGCTTCTCTATATTGAAGTGTATGAGAAAGCTTTCTATTTAAAGCGGCACATGGGACGGGGGCAGCGATGGTGGTAGCGTCTTATGTTACATAATCTGAATTAACAGCCACATACAAACCTCCACATTAACGTGCACATTAAGTCACGAGGTAATTTTGCAGACTGATAATTAATTCAGGAAAATAAAAACAAGCAGGAAGCAGTGCTGCTGTAACAGTAAGGAGCTATAGGAGCCATGAGATATACGGCCGCGAGCGATTAGTTGAATCTATTTTAAGAAGGGGGGAAAGAAAGTTGAGAAATGCACAGTGAATGGAGGACTTATGGATGAAAGAATAAGTGAAAACGAAAGATTAAAGATGTAGAGGAGAATGTAAAATAAAAATGGAATGAAGTGAGATACAAATGTGAAAGCAAGCGGAGAATACAGGAAAATAGAAAGGAACTGCTGATGTGTGACTTTATGAATATATACATTTTGAAATTACATCATGAGGCTGAACCAGATGCCAGAAGGGAGGCGTCTCAAGGCGAGGACTGGGAATCGAGGAAGCAGGACATAAGACGTGTTGAGAAAGAGAGAAAGAGGGGCAAGGGAAAAAAATGGAGAGGGAAGAGAAAGAGAGATGAGTCGTAAAAAAAAGAGGAGGAGGTGAAAATGCATGGAGGTGGGGGAAGAGAAGGGGACGCAGGGAACTAAATTGGTTAAAGGGGAGAAAAGAATAGGAGGAGTGAGGAGGAGTGAGGAGGAGGAGGAGAAGAGTGCAGTTGGGGAAAGGGAGAGAGAGAATGGAGAATGGATATGAGACGAGGGGAAGGGATGAGATGTGGGCGAATGCAACAGAAGCTGATAGACAGCCAAGAATAGAAGACTAATTAATAGTCAAAAACTGCAGGCAGGCAGGCAGGTGAGGAGAGTAAACCACAGCAGCAGAGAATGTGGTGATGGATGGCTTCCTATCCTAACTACCGAACAAGACATGCAGCTTGGGGGTTTATTGCTTCACATATTGCATTATTGTATATCGCTCCGAAGGATCAGCAAGGAGAGTACAAGAAGACGGTGAGGAGGAGAGGGATGTGAGGGGGGAGTGAGAATGGTAAGAGAGAAATGCACTGAAGGGAAGATAGGCAGAGAGGTTCTAGTACAGAGATTCAGCTGGACACTGAGGAAGAATGAGAAAGAAGCTCATTATCTAAAGGTAAGAAGAAGGTTTCCTAGGAGATTTGACGGCAATAGCGTACCATGGAGATTTGCTCACACGTTCTCCAGCCATTTCGGTGAGAGGAACGCATTCAAGTTAAGCCGCAAACAAAGTTTAATTACTCAAATGGCTTATCGCTGCACTACACTGCCACGTCTCTCGCACACGGCGTTCAACAAACACAATTCCAACCTTGAAAGTTTGCCACGGGTGCAGCTTTACTCAGACAAAAAACAAACATACTCGTTCGGTTTATTAGCCCGTGCAGGTCCCCCATCTAGAGCCAACGCCAACACACTGAACATTAAGTCTCACCATGTGTGTGCGACAGTGAAGCGCCTCTGCTTGTGGATGTTGTTGTTGAGCAACATGCGGCGAAGCAGTCGCGGCGAGTTGCGGGGAGAGAGGCGGGGTGAGATGGAGGAGGGCGACCGCCGATGTCCTCGTGGCCTCTCCGGCTGCAGAAGGTTCTCCCGCAGGATCTTCACCAGGTCTTCATTCAGGCCGGAGTGTTTTGGCATGGGGGGCACTGCCAGGGTGTCCTGGTGGGTCACCCCCATGCCTGCCTGCTGCGCCATGCCTGCCCCGGCTTCACCACCACAACCACCACTACCAGCCGCTGCCAGTAATGACAGCCAAGATGCAGCAGAGGAAAAGCAATGCACGCACTAAATGTATGTTTCTTTGTTGTCAGAGACAGAATTCGTCAATCGGAAGAAAAAAAAAAAAAGGACAATAAAAAAATCCTCCAGATGAACTGGAAAGCGTTCTGCTGGTAATCTCTCACACTAGCAGTTCCCTCTGTGCAAAAGAAGAAAAATCCCCTTTTCCGTCTTTAAAGGAGCCAGCAGAAGAACAGAAGCACTGAGGGCTGCTGCCTTTGTCTGCTCTGCAACACTGGTTGTCTGCTGTGAAAGTGCAAGGGAGAAGATGAGGGCAGGGTGAAAGAAGGGGGAGAGGGAGGGCGGGATGAAAAAAAAAAAGCAGGGAATTCCATTCGAGCCCTTTTTCCTCTAGGCCTACAGGCAAACTCCACACAGTCCAGTAAAATCAGTCCACCAAGAGTTTAGCAGAACTAATGCAGTCAATGTGACCCCAGAACAGCCCAGTTCTGTCTGACAAAAGCCAACAGGGAGCCTGCGCTGGTTCACCAGTAAAAAGCCTCTGCCCAGTGTGACTCAATCCAGTAAGGCTTGGCTGAGCTCCGCTCCATCCAGTCGAAGCAATTTATCCTTCCCTTCTCTCACAACATAGAGAGACTGACTGCTGACTGCAGCCAGTTTATAAGCTACTGATCCTTTGGAGCTGAGCAGTGCGTGAGTATGTGTGAGAGAGTGTTTGAGAGAGAGGGAGTGAGTGAGAGTGTGTGTGCGTGCATGAGTGTGTGTGTGTGTGTACACAATAGAGGAGGAAAAATGGGAGGTATGAAGACAGAGAGAGAAAGAGGGAGAGGGCTATGCAAAAATTTGGTACGCATGCAATCGCCTGACAGTCATAGCAAATGCATCTGTGAGGGTGCATCTCTTGATTGCACTAAAAGCCCCCCATTAGTTCCCCTCAGTCCACACTAAGCTTGAGAGGACAGCCCCCCCCCTTTATGACGACATGTCATAAATGTGCATATCTGTTTGTGTGTGCACACACGTGCACAAATTTGCATTTTATGCTTAACTGACATTTGCACATATTCCCGGAACAAGCTGGAGACAACCAACCAAAGTCATGTAGCTGCCATCTTCAGCCACTCCCTTCCATTGTATTAGTTTTTCAAATGATGGCAAACACACCGGTAAATATGTGTTAACACGGTCTGTTGAATCCAATTTGATAGTCTTTATCCTCCAACGACTAGCAATCAGTAACTTATCCCAAATACAGATCATAGATGTCTCAACAGTACTATGATTTATACAGTATGTTATGAGCTTCTACCACTGCAGACAGCGCACACATAAACCTTAATTCAATCACATAATCCGACAGGTCAGCAACAACCCTACAGCAATAATCCCAGCACAAATGGATTTTTGTTCTATGGCCTATAGGATACATAGACAGGCATCGGGAACTATAGCTTAAAAAGCATTAAGCGATTCGCTGTGAAGGCATTCTAAACATGCTAATATAATCGCAGAATCTCTATGGCTAGAGTTTGCATTCCTGCGATTTAAGGGACTAGACTAGTGTGGCCCTGCTCTACACAACTATGACCTAAATCCTGTCAGGAGCATTGATGTCCCATACAATGTTAAAACTATAGCAGCCCGCCAGGGTCTGATTTACTCCAGTATGGCCTCAAAGAACGTTGTGCGTTATGTTTTTCCTATTGCTCCCTAAAGCATTTCGTCCTCCCCTAAAACCACCCTCCACACACACCTGCCGCTCACCTGCGAGAATTTAACCTTCAAAACCGTCAACTCATGTAGCATTTTAAACTATTTGTGTTGTTCACCAATAAAAATGACCACCACCATTTAAAATCCCATGTTTGTGCTCTTGATTTTTTTAGACCATGGGGGTTTACAATTATTTTCAGACAGCTGGTCAAACCCGAGGAAATGAGGCCAGACGTAACGAGAACTAGCTAAACTAGCTAGCACGGCTACATTGAAGGTAAGCTCTTTACTATTAATAAAATGTATTTGGCAATACTCTATTTTAATCATATATGCATTTGCCCATAGAATGCCACGTCTCAACGGACGTATGTTTAGTATTTATGAAGATGAACTGCACGGGCTGCTGCTATTTGTTGCTAAATCCAATATCATAGCATAATTACTACGGCAATGACGGGCTCAGACTTGTTTTTATTAGTTGGGATAGCATCATAATTATTTTTTAAGCTATGCAATATTTGCCCGAGATGTTGCTGTGTTCAATACAAATAGTGAATTGGCATTTTTGCAAATTTTCATTATTTGTCCTTATTTGTTGTAGTTTAACTTAGATTACTACAGCTAACGTAATACTCCATGTCTTTCACATCTTTAAACTTGCAAACCCTAAAAGAGACCACTAGGTCTAACTCATCTGAGGTTTACTAAAGCTTCACATAGAGTTGACCTAGCTAACTGATATCATATACAAGTCATGTGCTTGCAGTTTGTTGCAGTTTGTTGCAGTTTGTTGCAAGCACATGCAGCTCTTGTCATTGAAATTACGTTAACATTTAGTGACACACCAAGACAACAGTCAGTTGTTTGCTGGTGTTTGGTTGTCAGTAAGACAGATTTGTGTCTCTAGAACAGGTAAACCATAGACCAACTGATCAGCATGATTCAGGAGAGGCCAGCTCACCACCATGATTTGCCTCAGACAGCATCTCTCTGACTGGCTTTTTCAAAAGACAAATACAGACTACTGCCACCTGATGGTATGAGGAATTATTTCCTCCCAGGAAGGTACACAACATACTGTATGTTGCGGTGAATTCAAGCGCAATCTTTTGGTCCAGAAATAGCAACATGAGGTATTTCTGCTGGTAGTTCTTTAATGTCAGTTTGGTGTGTGTGGACTTGAAGGGGAATTACTGCTTTTTACAACCTGGACCATAAAATACGATCGTTTACTCACCCATATAACTTGTGGTGTTATTTGGAGTCGTTCAGACAATATTTATATCCGCAAATATCCATATAGTGTGAGTGAGTGGGGCACCGAAATACAGCCTTTGAATGAAGCATTATCTGCCGCTAAGCTCGTTTATTTCACCAATATTTTGTTATATTTTGATATATTACTACTATTGAGTCCGTAATCATCATCCGGGGTCTGTAGATTGACCTCTGACCTGGATGATGTCATCTCTGATCGCCGCATGCAACCTGCGAGGCTTGTTTACCTGTAATTTGCTACTGCTAGTTTTTTTGCAACATGGCTGAATATTCTTCATATTCTGAGGTTATGGACTACGACTTTGTTTGTGATGGACGTCTTTACCGCTTTGAGGCAGAGTATATGGATGTGGAGCTCGTTGAAAGGAGGATGCAGAGGCAGAGAGAGGAACAGCTGGCCAAAGAACAACAAACCACTGAACGTCTGTGAATAGATAACAGGTAACTCCGGACTCAACAGGGAAAAGCACTAGTGTACCATAACAAAATATGGATGAAATGAGCAAGTTTCGTGGCAGCGTTATTACGAGGCTGCGTTTCGGTGCCCAGACACTCCCACTATATGGATATACGTGGATCTAAATATTATCCGAACGACTCCAAATGGCACCAAAGTATCGTATTTTATGCCAGAAATAAGGTCCAGGGTGGAGAAAACGGTAATTTCCCTTTAATGCAAGGTTTTCTCCCAACACAGCAGAGGCTGCAGAGGAAGATTGGCATCTTCTATAAACTTCTGGCCTGGCGGACAGCAAATACCACCAGCTTTGCCACAACCACAGAACATTCTAGCAATTTGGGACTAATTTAATAAATTGGTAAATCCTTTCAAAATGAATTTGTGAAGGTGTAATGGTAGCTGCATTTGGTCTCATCACAAAGGAAATCTCACTCAAAAGAAAGACGTGGCAGTCCGACACTTATAGCCATGATGGCAGCAGAGAGCTGTTGGCTTTCATTTGGCAGCAAGCAATTTTTCATCAGCTTACAGCAGTCAAATGAGAGGAGTTCAGTTCTTTAAGGAATTAAACTCATGACGTTCCGTGTTCTTCTTTTTTCTCTCTTTATTTTTGTGTGTAACCACTCCCTGTGTTGCTGTGCATGACGTCTATGTGCATTTCCCCTTGGTTACCAGGGGCAACATGGATGGAGAGGGACAAGTGGGTTTGTCAAGAACTAAAGGCTGGAGGAACAAAAGCAAGAAAAGGGGAGCCAATCTGCAGGACAAAACTCAAGTATATCAGACTCTCAAACAGACCCACATTATGTCAGAATATGACACGACACCGTCACGCACTGGGGACACAGATGGAGGAAGAAATGCAAAAGCGAGATCTTAATGTAGCACCCAGGTGACCACTTTCATTTGAACAACAACAAAAAAATTACTATTGCTAAATAAAAACTATTGCTGCTGGGTTCTTCAATGAAAATGAAACAAAAGAGGACAGAAGGCACAGATGTGCACTCCTTTCTTTCATACTTTTTCATATAGATGCAGTCCGGCAGTAATACCATCTGAACAAAACACACCCCATATCCCAAAAAATGACATTATGGGCTTTACATTTTGTGTAGGTGTTGATATAGGCTCTGAATCAGTGTGCTGCATATATTAGCCTTCAGGGTGTACACCATGACTGTTAACTAAGACAATGGCACATATGTCAGAGCGGCTCGTTTCGCACACGCCGATTCATTTACCATTTCTCTCCATTTTAATGCACAACCCTGAGTGAAAAATGCGAGGGGCACTCCATCAAATCTGTTTGTCAATGTGAGCTTGGCGCCTTCAAGCTCCTTGGAAAATATATATATATATTTTAATCCTGACAGATTGGATGCCTTTCCTTTGGCAGCACACAGCATGCCGTCACCTCACAAAAGCCCAGACTGGTGTCTGGGTTGTTATTGGCAGTAGGTTCTCTGTGTGACACCTGACTATCAAATCAATGCACCTTTGTTTTTCATATTGTGTTTAAGAATGTCTCTACATGTAACCGTTGCTATAGTTACCACCACAGACACATGACCAGAGAATATGCAATGCTGACATATTACTGAAAAGGTTTCAAGTTGTGATGTCAGGCACTTATATGAAAAAAACAAGAAGACCTGATTCATCAAAAGGGGATTTCAGCAAGAATTTTAGGCGTACGCCCAAGTCTCTGCAACAACTGCAACACCAACGGCACATCCTCATCCAAACGTTGCTGCAGCTCTGCCTCCCTCAAGTGGACACCCTCTGTCATTGTGTGATTCAGAAACTGGTTTAGCAAAAAAGGGGCATATGGTGCATTTTCAACTGGTTGCAACCATTTAGACGATTTAAATGATCTACAACCAAGTTACAAACGCTGCTACGGTTCAGTTGCCACTATCAGACCGAGTAAACGTGAACATTTGGACCTAAACTAATTACCCCAGTGATTGGCGATTAGGGACGTAATGCACTGAACTAACAAGACTCTACACATTGTCGTGGAGAGAGAGCTGATAATGTGTTCCACAAATACTGCAGCAAAATCCCAGTGTAAACATTTCTGCCACCTCCACAATCTTTCAGAAATCACTGCAATATCAAATGTCTGACTGCAGCTGTTAAAATCTTATTCTAAAAAATACTGATTCACACTGTTTTTGCCTAAGTACGTTGCTGCATATAAGGTAGCTAGCACCTATACTAGGGGCACACTTTGCTCCACAATATGTAATTAGATTAAATTAGAAAGTCTTAATTGTGCCAGTTTGGCCAATTTGATATGCAACAGCAGTCGACAGCCAAATTCATACCATAAAACAGTAAAGTACAATACGTAGAAACATAGATATAAATAATAAATGTCATCAGGTAAGTTATCCTGACCATGAAGTCTATAGTGCAAGGACATGTCTAAGGCATAGATCAATGAAGTCCTTCTGGAGCTCCACTGTCAGCAGGCTGAGCTGGTCCTGAAGACACTGGATGCTTTGTTTCATACCCTTCTGGTGTTATTGATGTCTCATCTGTGTTGTATATAGAAACGTCACTAAAAACGTCTTGATGGAAACTATGACACCAAGCAGACAGTTAACTTTGTGTTTTCGACCAATAGATGGCAGCATTTGTTTGGAAATTACTTTGTAGTCCACAGAACCTTATCAGAAAGCTATAAAGTGCATGTAGAGGCAAAGCAGTGTGTCAGAACCCTGCTAGAAGCAACAATTTTTAGCTACTTCATGTCATTTTAAATTGCCCCTTGGTGACAAATAAAGTGATCTGAATGGAACAGTGACATGACGGAGCATAGTCTTTGATGATATCCACTTTGACCAGAGTGTAAGGCAGGCCACGCGGGCTATAACAGCTATTAATTACTGAACGGCACGGTCGCACAAACTGTTATTTTCTTTTTCCTTTTTTTTTATAGCATGACCATACAGTGCAGCAGTTTCCTCCATTTTGGGCACTGACATTTTTCTTTATAGTTTTAACATTTATGGGGCTCTCACTTCAGATGACTCACAGCCTGCAGTGAAAACATTTAGCCTTGTGAATGCAAAATGGAGCCGGTTCACTCTTCTGCAGAAAAAAAAGGAGAAAAAAAATGAAGAAAAGGTTGGAAACAAACTGTAGATTTGAGTGTGAATTATCAGAGCCCTCTCACAGGTTGGACGAAGGACACTGCAACAAAATGACATCAAATAGTTTCCAAGTGCACCGTGTTTCTTCATCTCAAGTCCAGCACATTCCAACACTGTTGTTCAACAGATACTGACAGATGCAAACAAATGAAAAGAAACCTCTTGAAAGGTTTACTTAACTTGGAGTGCATTGTTTTTGTCTATATGCTTCCACTTATCAAGGCTTTTTTTGTTTTTCAGCTTAAAACTCTAAAAGCGCATGAGTGTTTGAGTACCCCATTTAAACAAACATTCTTCTTCAACCTGCTTTTACTATTTGTCTCTATCTTCACATGTCTACCTGCTATGCCTCCTCTCTGTGTCTTCCAAAAGCATCTTCCTGGTGTCCTTGGCAGCCGGCTTCTGCTGCGTGATGAGAATATCTCGCCGACAGTTAGTCGGCCAGCACAGCTGTCACAGTGACCCTGACGGGGGCTGTGGCCTAATTCCCTCACACTGGCTGATGGTAAAAGGTCACACCCCTGCCCCCTCCTGGCCTGAAATCATACACACATGAGCAGACATGCTGGCAGACAGGCAGAGATGATGCATTTATCACGGGATGGCTGCGGGTTATTCTGCTGCAGACGGTGATTTAGTTTCAGACCTATAGATCTGAACATCGTATCCGTGATTAGGTTACTTTGTTCTGCAAACACCGAATTGGTTATGAGATGTGTTATTAAATTTAACATTATGAAATTAGGTGATTGGTTGTGTTGAAATGTCAGGATGTATTTGATCCAACGCTAATTCAATGGGTCACCTACTTCAACACAAATAAGCATCTATTGCTGCTATAATCCATTTGAATCTGAACACCGCAATACTCCAAAGTATTCAACCAGTCAGAGTTAGTGCATGCATCGAAACTGAGTAATCACTCAATATGCTAAAACGTCAAGCCGCAGCAGGTGTTTTCTGCAAATAACAGCTAATGTAGACTTGAGCTTCAAAGCTAAAGCTGGCCTCAGGAATGAATTGCCTCAAATGACATCAAATAAGCGTCTATTGTTGCTACAACTCATTTCAAACTGTTCGGATCAACACTGCAATATTCGAAGCGTTATGAGTCAAAGTCAATGTGCGTCAAGACTGAATAATGACCCAGTGCGCATAAACTTCAGGGAGTCTTTGGTTATTACTGTGTTCACTGCCAAATAAAGAAGTAATATAGACCCTGGCCAGGCTCCATCAGAATACTCCGCTGGAACGTTTGATTAAATGCGTGCTCGTGAGCGTGCGCGGCGGTGAATGGCAACCTTTATGCACATGTCTTATGTTGTTTCGCGCTTATTTTGGAGCTCGGTAATAGTTGTTATATATTGAGCGCCACTCTGGCGTGCACGCAGCCTGCCATGATGAGAGGAAATGGGCTGGGAGGGAGGCAGAAGTGAGGGACGGAGGAGAGTGAGGGGAGGGAAAGTAGCGGAACAGCTTGTCAAGTGAGAGGGGAGCTCAGAGCAGTCTGTAGCTGACGCAGGGTGACAGTAAATGAAAGTGGATGAATACAAATGACCGAAAGGGATAAGGAGGAAAGGTTCAGAGGGAATTGGGGGCAGGGAGGAGAGAGCCAGAAATAACCCATGGTTGTAAACATGGTGGTCCCGTGAAGGTTGAACGTCCTGCGTATCGGTATGTGTTGAATACCTGAGGCCATCTATGTTTTATTTCTTTTGGATGCATGTCACACACACGAGTAAATATCCCATGCTTTTCAATTGAAATGTTTTCCACCTCAGTGGTATACTCCTCATGGGGCACGGGCAACACTTCACACGTCCAGTCCAGATACAGACTACAAGAGATAGCATCACAGGTCACAACAAACAAATTACTATGCGCAAAATAATGAGCTACGAGTGGATGTGGCTCATACAGGGAGGGAGTAAGAGGGTGATAATGCTGGGACTTACAGACCTGGCTGTGGAGTGGTCATTGATGCATGATGAGAGGGAGAATTAGTCCTCCTCAAAAATTGACAATGAATAATTAATGAGAAAATGAATGCCTTTCAAAATAGCACCTGGATATCTTCACTTTTGAAGTGATATGGCCGGAATGACTTTAGTGTTTCCAAACACTGAAATCCACAGAAACCTGATGATAGGCTGAAAGGGTGGCAGTGACATCATTTAAGCATCAGAACCAGGAAATGATAACTTTGAGATCCATGAATACAAGGGCAGGTCATGAGTAGATAAACGCACGGGATCTAAATACAGATGAACAGTCACAGAATCATGATTTTGTTTATTCCGTGCATTCTAGTTAAAAATAAAAAAACTTGCTTGACGCAACTTGCCTGCCAGCAGTTTGAAAGATTCAAGGATACGCATGTGCTGTGTGAATAACGGCAAATGGAGACTTGACCGCAAGCCTAAAGCTGGCCTCAAGCAGAAATAGTCTCAAATGACGTCAGAATTAATCATCCGTTACACACGTCCCTCTGGAGACACGAAAGGTGCAAATGATGAGATAATGATGGTGAATTCCAGTTAGGCCCCGGAGCTGAAGACTTGGATAGGATACTTAAAGAAGGAGACTGCTATTTCGTGACACATTTTCCATTAGGACAGCGCTAGGCGTCATTCTAGTTAGCAGACGCTGCTATTGTGGAAGGGAAACAATGGGATTCAAACTATTTTTTATCTTTTTTTTTTGTTCAAAAATGTCTCAACAGAATGTCTTTGTATAAGGTTTAGTTGCAAAATGACACGTTTTCTAACCACTGTAACAATGGAAAGTAAACCAGAAGGCCCATTTTCTTTTTAAACTCAGAGCCACTTCCCATATTTGGTCTCGGTACGGCAGGATGCCGCAGCTGGAGTGAACGGTATTGAAACTCAGCTGACCCATTTCCCAGAGACAAAGAATATGATAAGAAGTGGGAATTGATATTCCCCAGTATTAACCACAGCAAACAACTTGCTTATGCCTGAAACAAAGTCGCATATGCAATACAAACGAAGCAAAAATACCATAGATAATAAGAAATGCATTGCCGTGAACAGTGGTGTAACATGAAGTCTACTGTAAAATCTGAACATTACGTATCCATCAATTTTAATTAAATTGCACTTGAAAAAATAAGACATTTGAACAAATCATCTTGCTTTTCTCATACGCGCTGTCATAAAATATTTTATTGGACTTCCCAGTCCTTTGAGTCTGAACATGAAATCAGACAACAAGTAGACCATTCATGTTCTCGACTCCCAACTAATTATGCATCATTCAGGTTTGATTCACGTAAAGAGCTAAAATACTTATATTTTCACTGTCCTGTCCAGCTACCAACTTCTTCCTTCTCTTGCATCTCGAGAGAAAGAGAGAGACAGAGAGAATCTCGAATCTCAAGGAAACAAATTAATCTTTCACACTCCCACGCAGCCGTGTGGCACAGGTTTTAACACCAGCCAAAGCAAATCATTTCCATCAACAGTTTCCAAACCACGCTGGCATAACAAGGAGCACGGTGGACGTCTGTGGGAAGTAGCTAAGCAATGGCAGCGAGAGAAAGTGAGGCAAACCCGGAAAATTGAAGTTCAAACATATTTTATTTCAGCTGATCTCATCACAGCGTAGAAAAATGAGGGCAGTAAAAAAAAAAAGACCAACTCACTGAATTTAAAAATTTAAGCAGTGTGCATGCATAATTAAAATGAGTAATGCCAATGTATTATTTAGAACTCAAAAAAATTTCAGTCCCCATTTGATGAAACATTTTAATTTCTTAAATGTCAGATAATTTTTTTGTTTTAATAACTTCTTCCTCGTGCTCAGATAAATGTGTGTATTTTAAGGAAGCCTCTCTAACAATAAAAGATTGACATTGTTTGAGGTAATTACTGACTTCGAGTCTACAGTGGTACATTTACCAGTGTTACTTTTATTGAATTAAATTTGTTTATAATATTTCTTATTTCCAACAATCTCAGAAACTCTGGCTCAGAGTAAAAGAAAATAAATTCATACGATCTGCAAATGTGCAGCTTTTGAGTCCCACTATCGTGATACAGGGTATGTGGGACATATATCAAGATGCTGTCAATTCTGACAATACTTCACGCTCACACCACAGGTTGGTGAGCCTCGCTGTATAAATTTGACTGTCAATGAGGTAAAATTGATTCTTTTGAGTAAGAATGAAGATGACAAACTACGAGTCCCGTCAGAATACGGCGGTCAGAATAATCAGTATTCATTATTACTGTTATTGAGTGTCTTCTTAGTTACTGAATGTACTGCCTGTACATTTTAGCAGCTCGTATTTCTGAGGAGCCCCTATACAGACTTTAAGAGAGTTAGGGCATTTGAAGTTCACGCCAAGAGACACAGTATGGGAAAGTGTGAGACACAGGGGAGGAGGAGGAAGATGCTGACTATAGTCAAGATCTGAATGTTTGAAAACCATGAATGCAGGCACAGTTTGTGTTTGCACTGCAGACATACAGCAGAATTCATCTGTGTAAGAGTCAACTATTATAAGAATTATTCAACTTATAGGCAGTATAGACTTCTGCATCAATCTGATGCTGTAGTTATGGCGACAGGACAGAGTTGGTTGGTGGTAGCACGTTTCCACTACGGAGGTACGGAGATACAAACATTTGACCATGAACACTTGAAGCAGGAAGTAGAAACAAAAAATAACCCATCTGGCAAAAAAGACACCGCACTGACCAGCATTTGGGTGGTGTTTTTACAGAGCGAGACAGACTGACGAGTGCACATGGCTCACTTTGCCTTCGTGCGTAAGTTACGGTGTCTATATCCGGCATTACGTTAAATCAGCCTTTACTGTACATAGAGTGGAGGTTGCAAAAGTATTAACGTGCACGCCAACGTGAAACCTTTAGTTGTCCTAAATTTAAAATTTGAAATTGCCTGTTGGTTAAATCAAAATCAAGTACAAGATTGTAAATTCTTTTGCTAAAAATCAGTCCTCCGTTGCCAAATGGCACCAAGTTAGCAAGCTTTGTCCTCATAGAAACACTGGCCAGCAAAATGCAAGACTTGCAAACTCAATTTGAGGTAGCGCTGACCACTTTGTATTGCACACAGAAAAAGAATATATATTTTTCGTGCACAGATGTTTTGTAATGTTTCTCAGTATACTTACTCTGGAGAAACCACTGAGATTTCCTACATAATATTTGTGTTGCATATATGAAGCAATGGTAAATAGTAAATACGATTTTCGGGACCAAAAACAACAAAAAACACAACTTACGCCTAACCCTAACACTTTTATGAAATAATATTGAAGTGTTTTGAATTCATCACGAGGTTAATTTGATGCTCTATAAGAAAATATACAAGTGCATTGTTTTGGTGGAAGGAATTAGTTTCAAGTGGAGAGAGAACATGTTTTTTTAAGTGCCTTGTTGTATTCCGCAAGACATTTGTGCAGAGTTATAAATAAACTGAGCCACAAATTCTGGAAAAGTGTTTGAGCTGTAGCCAGAACTGTCAGTCCTTAACAATGGCTATATAAAACTATACAAGCTGAACATTCAGCGCTGCATATCTATTGTATGAAGAAAGAAAAAACTACCGTTAATACTTTCATATGCTGATAGTTACACAAAGCAACTAAAGCCTCGCCTGATGAGAAACTGTCTCACAGCTATGAACAGCAGTATTTCAATTTACATAAAATAAAGACATGTGGAGTTATGCGTCCCTAGCTGTCGTGTTCTGGAGGCACTTAAAAGCACGTACATTTGAAAATTTGGCTTTATATTGAATCCTGGGAAAAACATATGGCACACAGCAAAACAAAAGACCAACAATAACAACAAATATAATAATAATAAGAAAAACCAGATCACACACACCAGACCGGGGAAAGTTATTAACTACAAGGTTTATATTCAATCCTCACAGTTTATTTCAAATTATCAGTGTTAAATATGACTTATATTTGCTGTGCGGTGGAGAAGGCGTGCTATTAAAAGCTACAACGGAAACACAAGTGTTTTCATTTAATTAATTTTGCACGTCTACTGGCTGCATTTTAATTGAGATGTTTTTTTTTGAAGGAGAGATATCTGGAGTGGTGGTGACACGCTGGTTTAACATAATTATGGATTATTATAATTAAACATTTTTTTGCTGGGTAAACTGAAGGTTTCTGTTTAATATTAGCTTGGGTGTGAAAAAAAAAACAGAAAATGGCAATTTGCAATAAAAGAGACCAATTTGTGCTGGTTCTAAGTTCACAGCTATCATCACTGCACTGATTTGTTCCCTGTTACACTTTTTGACAGCCACTGTTTCATGTCACACTCAATGCGTCAAATTTTGGGACAATTATTTGGGCCTGTGCGTGCAAGAAATATGACCAGCCATGAAAGGTTTGGGTCGTGTGGTTGCTAATAGTTTACAATACAGCTAATCCAGAAAATGAATGGGCCAGCTGGGATGTCTGGTTTATGCACTGAAGGCCTGAGCACCAGCTCTTCTAGGATGCTGGTTTCCACACATGATAAGATCTTAGTGTTAACACAAAGCATTTGATCTCATTCTAACCACACACGCCCACCGCTGCTGCGTCCGTTATCCTCACATCATCGCGGGGGATTTCTAGACGCAGCTGTCCGGCTCTTTGCTTTTCCACAGAGCACTACACTATCTGCCGCAGCCTCTGACACCTCAGAGCCTCAGAGAGCGGCATCATCCACTCTACCTCCTGCTGCTCCTCTCCGCTTTCCCCCATCCTTGCTTCCCTCCCAACATGTGCTCTGTCGTTTCTGTGGCCCGGGCAGACATGCTCGGTGTGACCCTGTCTAAGCGCGATGGCAGCAGCGGAGGAGGGAGGTGGAGGAGGGAGGTGGAGGAGGGTGGTGCGGCTCTTTGTCCTCTCCACTGTTGTCCCTCTTCGCTGCTCTGTGCTCCCTTTAGCCAGAATGATGTTTAGAGACTCGCTGCACGTGCCATCTCTTCTCTCACATGTGCGACAGCCATCCTTACCCACGGAGTAGTACTTGCCATTCCTGCTCTGCTCTTCCCTTTTAATTTTGAGTTGAACTAGTGTTACAAGTGGTAAGTGTTTTCCCCACAGTTGGCAAGTAACTGGCCTCTAAAAACCGCCTGTCTAGTATGCCGATTATATTTTAGATGATGCTGATGATGATGAAAAGAGTTGACTTCTAAAAGGAAACATGGCACAACTGGGTTAAGTCTTTTAGCTTGCTGGACCATGGAGGGACCTTTACTCTATGTACGCCTTGTGTGGCTGGGACTCCCTTGACAAACCAATCAAACCACCCCACAGCAATGACACTGGCACACACGCAAAAAACGGTTAAGGAACTCAAAAAAGATGAAGAACAGGTGTTGACCTGGCCTCCAAATTCACTAGATCCAAAACTGATTAAGTATCTGTGGGATGATCCTCACAGGCCCTTTCTCTCAACCCATAGGACCCATAGGACCCATCCAGACACCACAGGACACCCTCAGAAGGCCCATGTCCATTCTCTGATGAGTCACAACTGTTTTGAAGAGAGACCTACACAATATTAGGAAAGCAGTCATGATGTTATGTCTGATTAGTGTAATACGATACCAAATTCCCTAGGTAAAAACAGGTATAAAAGACTATATTTTATGTGCAGTATAAAACAGAAGTACTTTAAGACCTAGAAGGAAACTCAAGAGACTTCACAGATAGGGGAAGTCAAGTGCTCATACTCATGTTGCATAGAGAAACATTAGAGCTCCTGTCTGCCTGCGCAAATCCTGCTCTTAGTCCGCGCTTGTTGCTGAAGAGTCACTTAAGACCCTGACATGTGCTCCACTAGTGTAAAGCCATCACGCATTTAGCTGTCTCTCACCACTTCAAACAACAACCACATTCCTCATTGGGCTTCTCTGATATACGGCCTATTAGTGCATTCATGTACAATATGCGAGTTCTGGCATTGTCATAATTTATTTATGTGATTTGCTTTCAGTCATATTTTGTGAATGCGCTGTGCCGGCGAACATCTCCCACACATATACTAATGTTGTTTCTTCCATATTTTCATTCCTCTTGGCCGTGGGTGATTATGTTAAACACAGCTAATCAAATTTGCATGGATCAAATGAAAGTACAAAGTGCTGCTCGAGTTTCAGATCACAGAAACCACAACCAAGCAATTTCCATATTTCAACAAGTGCATCAGCAATAGTCGTTTGTGGAGTTTGCTTCACGCTGGGTAAATGTGAACATCCCCAAACGTGCTTATTTACTGATCAATTTTCATATCACCACTAAGAACAGACACAGGATCTACTGTTTCCACTGTTCTCCATTCAGATGGTGCGAACGTGTCCAGGATTCAAACCAGTCAGAGATATTTGCTCAGTCTCTCAGGTGGACTCTGGGCTGGGCCCCCAGTCAAGCTCACACATCAAAAGCAATATAAACAAGATCAGACAGATAAGCACGTGCTGTAAAAGGCTGTAGCACCTATATGTTGGTTTTAGCATGCAAGAACATGGACGAGACCGCTGAGCTGAGGAAAACAGTGCAACAGTGTCTCCTCAGCTGGGATGGTTAATGCACATAAGCCAAGACCAACATAAAGAATAGCTTATTTTGTTATCCAGTAAAAGAGTGAGGAAAGGCACCATTTAACTAGGAGACTTGCTGAATGCCTAGGTGCTTGGCAGATGGTGAATCACCAAGGTGGCAGCTTGCTTACTGAATGCATGTTTGGTTGGGTGTCTGGCAGTTATTTGTGCTCTCTTGGTGGCTGGGGAATTGGTTATATGGCTGCCTGGCTGATTGGCTGACTGGTTGACTGGCCCACCTTCTGTTACCAAGAGGACAGAGCTTCAAAACACACACATACACACCCACAGACATATGCACATTTAACCCTCCTTTCTCCTTTACTATCTGTGCACACATCAGCTCCCAGGGGGGTGATTAATATAAGCCCTACACACGTTTAGCAGTGGATATATTCACTCTGTGCTGAACTGAATTAGAAGCGGAATATGCCTTTCTATGCTATGTCAAGCGATTCATTTTTATTGCTTTATTCATGTTCCTGTGTATGCTACAGTCTGCATTTGCGACCAATTTTATTTGAGGTTGTGTAACATCACTACAGAATCTAGTAATAGAGAACTTGTTGTGTGGACAGTGATAAAACATACGATCAAGTCTCATTATAGATAATAATATAATATAAATATAATATAATATAGACAGGGCGCCTCCTTTTCTTCTGTAGTCTTGTTCCTCAGACCAGTCCACAGTGGTATCCTTGGCACCAGCAGGAGAGTTTCCAGTCACCAGCTTTTATGTCTGGTAATTATGACAGGTCGCCTGCAGACACAGTACTCCTGCCTGGTCTGACTCCAAACGTGCCGACTGCTTGACTTGGCCCCTGCTTCGGATTCCACACAACCAGCGGCACTGGATGGCAGAGCCCTGCAGGTGCGCCTTCAAGCTGTCTCAGCCAATTTGTTTGTTCCGTGGCAGCTGACAATAAGAGTCCATCCAACTTGTGTTTCAGACACGGAGTGGCTGCAATATTAAATGAAACTTGCGTACTTTAAAAAGAGTTGGTCAAAACCAGAGGGAACAACTCGGACGTAACGTGACGTAGCGTTGTAAGAGCTAGCTAGCTAGCTGGATTGAAATTTAACAGTTTTCTTAAAATACACTTTATTTTTTGAGAATTTATTTAATCTTATATACATTTGCCCATAGAATGCCACATTTGAACAGATTATGTTTAGCATTCATGTATATGAACTGGTGAACTCCACATGCTGCTGCTTTTTGTCGCCAAATCCAATATCTGCGTTATTACGGTAATTTAAAGACGGGCTTACCTTAAGTGACACTATAATGAGTTTCTTCTACAGGGTTAGAAGCCGATTTGTATAGATTAAGTGTATTAGTGTGGATATGTGTACTAGTAGTAAGGATATATACGGATGTAAAAGCTGTAATGATATTCAGTACAACTCTCCAGTTATAAGTTCTCTGTTTAAACAGATAATAATTTTACGGTAAGCTAAAACTCTGTGCGGTAAATTTTAATTTAACTCTGTGTTTGACCAGCGACTACAAACTCCATAATAAGCTTATCGGTCAGTTAACACCTCACTAACAGAGTAGACAAACACTCTAAATTACAATTTCCCCATCTGCTCATACTGCTGCATTTCAGTTTGCCTGTCTGTTCTCAAAAATCCATCTATAATTTAAGTTTTGCTCTATGATCCATAACTAATAAATACATTCATCTCTCTTTTTGGAAACGCTTTCAAACTTTTCAGTGCTACTACACATTGTGTATTTCCTGATAAAGTCACAAATGCTACAACCATTTGAGGGACTAATGCCATAAGAGTGACATTTCTCCTTTCTGCATTTCATTTAGCTGG
The DNA here is from genome assembly GCA_005024645.1 of Planiliza haematocheilus. Lineage (NCBI taxonomy): Eukaryota > Metazoa > Chordata > Actinopteri > Mugiliformes > Mugilidae > Planiliza > Planiliza haematocheilus. The sequence goes on along the minus strand of SRSE01001388.1, from coordinate 1,597,318 downwards.
AACCAAGACAGACATCTAAGCAGCGCTAACTCAATCAATGGCCACTATTGATCTGCATTGGTCACAAACCACACGCATACAGTACATCACCCATAAGAGCTGCATGACCCCAAATGACCTCAGCGCCACATGTCACCTTTATACAAAACCCTCTTTTGTGCACAGATGCACACATTTTCACCTTTTGTCCAACCCACATAGGGGAACCTCTACAAAGCTAGCCTCTCCCCTCTATTCTTCTTCCAGCATTTAACATTTGATAATGTCACCATCTCCCTGCAATGGAAAAGAGCTGGGACAAAGTAAAGCCATGCGAGCAAGAGTCTGCAGTGATTGTGTGTTGCCTTTTTCAGCACAGGTGAGGGGTCTGACTGTAAGAAGGATAGCACAGAAACAGATTCGGTATTCATTCAAATATCATCGGTTTTGCTTTTAACAGTAAATGAACCAAAAAGAGTTTCCATTCTTGAAATGCTTTGTCATTCAAATACATTTTCAGGGGAAAGTTCAGTGAGCTTGTGTAATGTCTTTCACCAGGATGCATAAAATTAAATTACTCATTTTAATGCATTTCTTTTTTTTCGATAATGGCTGAAGGAAGCAGAGAGACTAATTACACTGCCGTGTTTGTTAGCAGAGCACAGGCTTTCAGAAAAGCCAACAAGCTCTCAGTCCCACAGCTGCCTCTGACGACAACATTTAACAACTGGATCCCAGGGGGGTTTTAATCTATAACTACAGCACCCCAAGGTATCCATCATGCTCACAACAAAATCAACAATATCAGTCAGTAACAAAGCAATGACAGGCAGCTGAGGACACCAGCAGAGGATCAAGCTGGTGTGTGCTTTACCCGCTTATGTGGGTCTGCAATTAAATCAGGAGCTGGGCTCGGATTTGTGTTGTTACTGTGAACTGTACAAAGTCATCCAAGTTTCCACAACTGAAATACCCACCAAAGAAACCACTAAATAACTGAATGTGTTATCAAAGAGGTGTTACGTAATTTTGCTGTGCTGTATAGTATTCTGAGTTTAAAAACAGAAACTCATTAGTATGACCCTGCAGCATTTTGATTTGGATTTAAAGCGATATGGAGCACAACAAAGCACATCACGGTGCCACATCTCAGTTCTGCTCGTCCCGCGTGCCTTTTCTAGTTTCAGGACAAAGCATGTCCTTGGCGCCTTCGTCATTCGGCTTAGGAAGGATCCAGGAAGGCTGTTAATTTAGGTAGCCCTCTCATTAGCGCAGCTCAAATCCGGGAACAGACAACGGCATTAAAGCCGACTTCATAACATTTCAAGTATCAAGCCAGGTGGAGCCAGCATAAATCCCACAGAGACCACTTAGACACACAAAAATATGTCACATAGTAAGAGGCAAACCTGCCACGTTTTACCCATCCCGCTGTGAAGTTAGCAAACACTAAATGTTTAGTGCAAGCTTTCCACGAGGACAGTAAAACTGCTGCTACACAAACAACACTGCTGAGAGTGAAGAGGACTGAGAAGAACATTAAACTGTAAATTACATTAGAACATCAAATGCATTTAATAATGTATTCAACTGATAAACAAATAGGCATAATGATTTTACAATGAGTTTCTTTTAGAATATTCCCCTAGAAGGTTTTTGTGCCATTTCAAATGTCATGAGGCAATTTGTCCTTGCATCCGCCCACATTAGAAAGACTTAATTGAATACCAAAAGAGCTCGGCCTTTCCCAACAGACTGGATGCGTTTGAGGCATGTTCACAGTAATGGTCCGGCTCTTACATCCTTATCTGCAGGTATCCAAATACAAATACAATGGCTGCTAACTGTGCGATGCCAAAGCAGAAAGACGGCGGCTTCTTTTGTGATTTGAACAAAGCACCCAGACGTGGCCGTCAAATAAATACACAGGTTCATCAAAAACAACCATTGGCACAGAGCGTTAATCAATATCTGAAAGTCTAAGAGAAATAAAATCAATTCATGGTTTATTTTCACCAGCACCATCATAATAACAGAGATAAAAAAAAATCTGTCTCTGAGAAACATCAAAATCTGGCTCTGCAGACAGTTTCATAGCATGTCTAGCATTTCATGTAATTCACATACCAACTACTGAGAATCGTTTTAGTCTGTAATCGCAATTTTCTCTGCTTACGACCACCAGGTCCGCAGATGAGGTGATGGTGGCGAGAGAAACAAATGCAGAAGAAATTAAAGCCACAAAAGTGAAAACTCACATTGATATTCACCGCCTGAAGGACACAGAAACGGCTTCGGCCAATCGGCTAATTTGGAGACTGTTAAAAGAAAACTGGAGCTCAAGAGAAAGTCTTGTGAGGACCCATCTTCTAGGTTCTTACTGTTTGCTCTGTTCCTTTAACAGGGCTATAAAGAGCCGGGGGTGGCTGTTCCTGATAGGTGGGAGCGGTTATAAAACCCAGCTTTCTTGAGCTTTCCCTCTCTCTCAGGACAGCTACTTGGACGCTGGTCATCTAAGGTTAGCGTTCATCTGTTTACACGTAGCTACACTCAACTTCCACCCCTCATGCAAACATGATATTCCTTGTGTGTGTGTGTTGCCTCCTCTGTTGTTTTTGGTTGAGTTACGCAGTGCAGCTGATTCACTCCCGAACTCACCAGGTCACTGAGACAGACGTAGCAATCAACAGCCACACTCATCCAAATAAAAGTCTCCACAAAAGTTCAAAAGTTATCTCGTCTAGATCGACGCAACAAAAAGTGGACACAGGCGTCGGAGCTACAAAAATAGATGATTCATTTTGTAAATGATGCTATAAGGCACGAACAGATGACAAAAATGAGGTCTGGTGAGCTTCTGCAGCTGAAGAATGGCGTCTCCTCTCAGGCCCCTTCAGCCATGTGTTAAATCTACGCCTTGTCGGGTATGACTGGTTAAGGTAATTAAGCCCATGCAACAGCTTAAGACACTGCAAGGCCAATACGGATGCGGAGAGAAGTAACGGTGTTCAAAGCCACAAAAACACTGATAATGCACGTAAATATTATGGAAACCCAAGCTCCATTACTTCTTTTAATACGCTTCACTTGAGTCCAGATTATCTTAGACAGTGTCCACTGGCTACATAGCATGTCATAAGTAACGTCCATGTTCTTTTATTTGTTTTAGAAGTCAAGTCTGAGTTACCAGGTGGCATATTGACGAAAAACTTAAAAGCACTCTATGCGCAATGATCCACTGTTATCCTCTCCCAGGTCTGTTTTTCACTTCACCCCTGGAACAAGAACACGATCACTGACAAGGCAGTTTCCAATTATAGAAGGCAGACACTCATCAACAGCAACAAGTTCCACTGCTTCCTCAACCTCTCCAGCGGCACCTTCTCTTTGCCAGCATGAAGCAACACCTTTTCCTGGTGTCAACTCTGATACACGACCACTTCCTCTTAAGTGGTAGCATGTCGGAGCAATAGCAAATGGAGCCAACCTCAGGCGGCCCGAGCTGCTCCAAAGATGAACTTTTCTTTTTACTGTATCCCACAGTGCAGCTTGTGTGGGCCCCAGCCTTCAAATATATCACCTCTAGTTTACACCATTTTATTTTTTGTTGCTGTGTTTTATTACCCCTGTTTGCATCACTGCTGCCCGTTTTATTTCCTCTGCCACACTGGAGGCATAGCTCGGGGGCGACGATGTCAGCCAGCATGTTGGATGGGCCACCGTGTCGTGCGGACTGTAACCTCTCAAAATTTATCACACAGATTGGAGTGAAACTGTCCCTCAGAGATAAACACAACATGATCATCTGCAGAATTATGTCACCAAACTATATGGGCAGCAGTGTTTGGACATTATAACAGAGAACTTCACAACATGTCAGTTTCCCAGAGAAACATATTTAAAATGATAGTTTTATCTTCCCAAAGAAATTCAATTTACTACACCCAGACAATGACAAACAAACTGTTTTTTTATACCTCAATAACTGTTTCAGCTGTAGGTTCAGATTCTTGGCTGCACACTGTTTTTCAGCGAGAACTTAATTATGTACTAGATAAAACGATATACATGAAAATAAAAGATTGGATATGGTGTTCGGGAAAGGTCTTTGCCAATCGAAAACTGGTGATATAAAAAGCTGGAAACACAATTTCAAGGGTAAGAGGGCACAGAAGCTGCACCGCATCAACAAATAGGTTTGAAGATAAGAACGACTGAAGCGACACCGCAGACACCAGGGCGTTTTAAATGTATGCCTTAAAACAAACTCTGGTTCAAAAGTATAAAGCATCGGCCAAGAAAAGCAATCATCTTCACATCCAGTCAAGCCCATGCTGCTATTCTATACTGCAGCAGGAGACATATATTTAACCTTCAGCTTAGTAGCAAATAGATCTTGGATATGTGGCGGCATTAGGAGAGTGGTTTATGGCCCCTGTGGATTTGGAGCAGTTTAAATCCCGACTTCTCTCAGATCCTATGGAGCTCAGTTCATCACCAGAGAATACTTAAGAGACACCAGGGAGCAGAGACACCAGTATGAGGAGGAAAAGTTAAATATACTCAACTCCTCTCTGGGGAGGACACTCGGAGAGCGCGGGAGAAAGAGAGGTCGGCCGCTTCGAGAGAAAGCATTAGAGATTCAGTTCATATAAGTGGATAACAGCGAGTGTGATCGGCAGTGACAGAAGCATGAAGAAATATTAGAACCACATAAAAGTTCAGAGTAAAAGAGAGTTGTCAAGACTATGACAGACTATCTTTGCGTGCAATAACTTTGGGTATGCCACCCTCAGCACCGCAACACCAAGGAACCCAGCAAACAAGCCTTTCTGAATCATCAAATGACGTAAGACAATAACAACAAAAATCAACGCAACAAAATGTGCCAATCAATCCTCAAACGAGAGGAAGATGAAATCGAGAAAGGCGGAGAAATACATCTATATAGCCCTTCTTATGTGGTCTTCAATAAATCTCAGTGTCCATTAAACTGTCCACACATGCTGCTTCATGTCCACTTTAGCAATTAGCCATGAATCTTGTGCGCATTGTTTTTTTTCTCCCATTTCAGCATGCAATTTGGACCGCAGAGCATAACAAATAAAATACATTTTGGACATTACAAAGCCATAATGCACACTAATGCACTACCAAAATGTTGCAGTGTAATTATCTTCTTGCTCATTACCTGCAAAAGGACCACTACCACATCTACTCATATGAGCAAACACGCAGCACAGCCTAATTTCTCCTCAATATTAACAGCCATCGCTTCCCTCATAAAAAGAAATAAACATAGGCAGCGTTTTATTCTCCTTTATCTCTCTTCATGATGATAGTTTCTCGTGATCACTGCAATAAACGCGATGATGTCAAAACAAACATCCAGAAACCCTGAGTCAACATCTGCGTTGAGCCGAGCCTCACGGTCCTGTGTGTGCTCGCCTAAATGGCGCACACGTTCTCCGCGTGAAATGTTTTGAAAATGATAAACTCCATTTGTGCTGCACTTTTCAGAAGTGTTTACAAGCGCTTAAAAAAAAAAAAAAAAAGACAGCTGCACCATGTCACGTCCTTGTGATAAGGACACCATCCCCCAAACGAGGACAACCTTGAGAGAAAAAAAGAAAAGGTGGGAGATAGGGACACCTTTTTTTTTTTTCTCTCACCTTTTTCACTCCACACACACGCAGGTGACTACAGTATAGAAGAGTTTGACAGTACAGCTTTTCACATAGTCTGCGTTGCGTCCTGTGGTTAAGGAGTGTGACCCAGTTTACACTACATATTTAATAGCATCAGAGAATCCCATCGCTGATCATGACTGAGGACTAGATGACAAACAATGATTCAATATGATGGACAGGCCTGCACTCTCATTAAATACCAACCCAGGGGAAATATGCTAGAGGGTATACTGCACTCATTATGGCACACAGGTTTTATGTTTTAAAAATGTGCAACTCACAACTTTAAATCCATACTACTGTGCATGGACTGTGTGTGTTATATATAGTAATATAAAATATTGTTTTTCCTCGCCACCGCCGCTTTCAGGCTCGCTCGGGGGTTTCACGCCAGGTTTTGTAAAGCGTCTTGAGACAGTTTGTATTGTTATTGATGCTATATAAATAAAGTTTAACTGAATTGAACATAGCTGTCAGGTGAAATCTGAAATCAGGTCCTTATCTTCGTATTGTTTTCTCTTTAAAACCGACCATTTTAAAGCTGGCGCACACTACGATGAATGGACCAAGATAAGAGAAGGCGAACGGTTTGAGATGAGATTTCGTTGTGCTGCGAAGCATTCGTCAGTGTCGCACACTCCAATTAAGGACATACTGTGGCAGCGCTTGCATTGTAATTCAGTGTCCATGTGCAGTTTATTAAAATATATTTAAGCAGCCGGAAAAAAAATAAAAATGTTGCGACAGAAAATGTCAAGATACATTTAAAAGTTCCAATTTATAATATATGCATTGCAGCCTCTCACTATCTGATATGTTACAGTTGAGCCTTGAGTCATCCTGCGCTAAATGATGCAGATGCACACAGGCAGATAGGGCATTCCAGAGGGAAAGGATGGAAGTAGGGCGCAGTCATCCAGTGCTCTAAGATGCCCTGCAGACACATGACTTCTTTTTGTTTTTTTACTGCTGATGTATTCAGAAAAAAAAAAAAAAACACAGATCATCTGTAACTGACCGCCACATTTTTCCTAGCCCTGTCTCACTGTGCACACATACATAGTACGGCAGAAATAGCAAGGACCTCAACAGCTCCTGTATTCACACAGTGAGCCACATCTCTGACTCCTTCCTTGCAGAACAAACCCTACCAGGCAAACTTTTATTAACAATAACCCAGGTGTCATGTGTGGCAAATGTACGGCTGAAGGCTAACCAAGTCTGTTATTAGTAATCCTAATTACACTAACCCCACTGCTGGCTAAGACAACCAACAATTTTTCACAAGTGCTGATTTGTCAGGATGGTGTAACGGTGATCCAATTTCTTCCTAGGCCCAATTTCCTTTCGAGAAGACCAACAAGCTTGAAACACTTTGCCAACAAGAAGGTGTAGGTGTATTTATGTATTGGTAGATGACGTTTAGGTTGTTGTCAGACCTGTGATACAAGCAATTACTGTCAGAATAGACTATAATATGTTTAGATACTGCTACTCCAGGAAAAAAAAAATGTAAAGAGCATTTGTTGTTGACACTGTGCCATTTTCAACGATGTGGCAAACATTGGAGGTCCAGAAACTACCCTAGTCTAGATCTGGGAGATTTACAAGGCAGATGCCTTCTGTTACGCTGCTGGCTGTCAGCGTTGTGTGAATGTGGTGACACCCTGCCGTGAATGGACGTGTTCACAGCGAAACCTAGCAGCGCCCCCAGAAGAAAGAAGGCAGCAAGAAACCAGCTGGCCAGAAGGCTTCCAGCTGGGAGGCGGTGATTCTGAGAGGAAGTATCTGTACACAGTGAAACCCTGCACTTTGTGTACGGTTACATCTCAACAATCGAATAGCAGCAACTCCAAAATAGCCTTTTGTATTCTTTCTGCCTTTATTTGTATGTGCTGGGCAGTATATCGGCTGTCAAGGCACATCAAAATATTTCCAAAAGAGGATACAGGATATCCTGATATTGTTATAGCGGCATGACATAACGGTTCTTCAGCGAAGCCGTGCTTACGTTCGCCATCCCCAAACACACAGCTCCTATTATGCATCAACAAACCTTGCTACTTTCATTTGAGCAATGTCACCAGTACTGCTTTAAAGGTACAAGGTCTTACTTTTCCACCCAGACACACCTATTGTTGCAGCACTACTACTGCCTGGCAGCTGTCTAAATATCTGAGTGATGGTTTTACATGTAAATACAGCTGAACTCACAGCACAGCCATCGACTTTATGTCATGTTTATTGTTTTGTCAGATGATGCCGTAGTTTTTCATAAATTTTGGGATATTACCAGTGCAGAGCAGCAGCTTGGAAATGGCTTCAGAGTGACTGATGTTTAACAACATGGTCTACAAAAAGTCATAAGATACGTAAATGCGAACAGCGTTGCCAACTATTAAAAATGTTTGCAGTATATGAAATATCTGAATATAAAATAAGAGCATGCGTTTTGTTGAGACATGGCATTCTATGGACAATTTTATTCAAGATTAAAAAGTATCAGCAAGTAAATCTAAGCTGACTTTCAATCTAATTTTACTGAGCTAGCACGTATAGTGTTTGGCTAGTTCACGTTGCATCTGAGTCTTTTCCTCTGCTTTGAACAGCTGTCTTCAAACAATTGCAAATCTCCATGGTCTAAAAAACCCAAGAGTACAAACATGGAGTTTTAAAAGTGGTGGCAATGTAAAACCATAGCAAACAACAAAAATAAATTCACATGCTAGATGAATTGTCTGTGCCTGTTTTTTCCCCATCAGGTTAAATTTCAAAGCAGCTGAGCGACCGATGTGTTTGGAAAGCCTGGGGGGAGGCAGCTTTGGGGAGGGGAGGAGGGGCAGACGATCTCAGCGCAAACACAAGTTGTTTGAAATGTGCAAAAATATTTCCGATTCGTTATGAGACAATGGCAAAGTAAATTAGACCCTGGTGGCCTGCCATAATGTTGACATTGTATGGGAATCACTGGATCCAATCACAACTTTAAGCACAGGCGTGAACACACCAGGATGCATTTGAGATCCTCTGCACGAGGTTCATTCAGAAAAGAACCCAACACAAATGTAATTTTAAACGGTGCACCTTGACCACCAAGCGATGCCAGTTCATTAACTAGGGAGTGCCTTTTGATTTATTTTGTCCTTGTAGTAAAGTACCTCAATAATAAACCAATCTAAAGAAGAATTAATAAATTAAATGACTGAGTAAGTGTTTTTCCCTAATAATAAAAAAAGTGTGGTCAATCAGAGAGAGAAATTAAGTTACACATTTATTCAATGTCCTTTAGTATTTATTTACATTCATCACGTCAGATTTTTCCCCATCACTTCTTACAGCGCGGCACAGAGTTTCCTCTGCTTATAGAAGCTTCCAGGGTTCAATTTAGAAAACAAATAATAACTTGTGTGCCTTTCAGCAAGCGAGAGACAATCATATCATATCACCCTGTTGGGATGCGCGCACAACAAACACGGCTGTTTGTGGTTCTGATACAGTGGTAGCAATCCACAGGAGACAGCAGCTGTTTGCACCATATTCTACCGCTCCCCAAATAATGTACGTTTGAAACTAGACATATGTGGAGATGCATTTTAATACCTGGTGGGGACACATATTTAAAAGAATTGTTAATCAGGTTCGGTCCGGTCTCTTGGGACGCATGTTAATGCCAGGTCTTCATTGGGTTTACATCGGGCCATGTTCTAACTGGCTTGTATTTTCTTCATCATTGCCTTTATTGATGTATCACAAGGCTTTTATGGACATTGCAGCCACCAGCTGTTGATAAGCATGTGAGTGGAGGTAGGATTGTGTAACTTGAGCTTGTAAATGTGCATTAACTTGCACTATGCAAACAAATTGGGGAATCCATAGTAAAAACAAAAACTTTGCTTCATAGCACTACTGGTGTACAATCTAAACAATGCACCTCTAAATTTTTACTGTTTTCACTTTTGTCTGTTTGTTGCTGCTAAAAACACAAACCTGCAAATATATAAAACTGTGGTCCAAGTCAGTCCATTATCATGCTTTGGGCTTTTCAAAATGTGAGCACTTAGTTAGGAGAGAGGGAAACTGCTTAGAAGTTGCCTGTCTTTGCCTACTTTCTGCTACTAATCTCCCTATAGGGCTCTTTCCCGCACCCCGCTCACTGTTCTCAAAGCATCCTCATGAGATCTAATCACTAATGAAATCAGTGCACCCCTCTAACTAATGTAGCCATGGTGACTATTTCCCAAATGAGCAAGGTGACCTTCTGTGAATGCATTCAGGGAAAACGCAAGCAGACTATAAGTCACCTCAAACAGGACGTATCCATTTCATATGTCTCCTACTAAATCTCATTTAACGCACAGTTGGCCTTTAAAGTTGTGCATTACGAATAAACAATATTAGACAAGACATGCAATTGTCAAAAGAAAGCTATTGTCAATATTTAGTCCGATAGTGGTGAAGCAGGCTGCACTGGTTTCTACAGATTTCCCATCAAGCCTTGTATTACTCCCATGCGACGGGATTGACAGATATGGACTAGCGTTCGGCGCGTCACTGAGAAGCTGTTGATGGCGCGCTGTCAAGTGTCAGAGTACGTGAAAGGTGAAAGCTGCGGCCCTTACTTTGTGGTGCTTAGCCACTCTCTGTGAGAGTGACATTGACATTTTCTCTTTAATGGGAAAACATCTAGGTTTTAGTCTAGTTAGACTTCAAAACGCGTGGGTCGACTTGATGTAACGGAGGTCATGGTCGCACGTCAACGTCTGGGCCAAGATGAAAATTCAGTATTTGTATAGATGACCGGTTTTATTGAAGGAAGAGCAGCAGTAGGCAGTAAAACACAACATGAGCTGTAACTGTACAAACACAAATGATCACGATCAATGCCTGCTAATGAATAGTTTGTTATAAGACAGCGGTTATATAGCAAGCTTAAAACTAGTTAAAGGTTTTAAGGAATACCACAATATCACTTTTGCAGATACATCCTAGTGCATTAGATTAGATCTAACCCAACTGTCTGATGATGATGTAAAGTACAGACATTGCCACATGATGAGAAGCCATCTACTAATGGCTATGTAATATAAGCCATCAAGACAAGCCTCTCCATTTTCCCCCATGGACTCCTATAAAAATCCATCTCCTGTTAATAAGCATTAAATTCAATCCATGAGTCATGGTCTTAAGCTGCTGCTCGTTTTTATATCAAAACCAAAACACCCATAGCATTGGGAGTTAGACAGAAACTCAGCTGTATCCTTCATCTAGGCCTTGCCACGGCCATGCGTTCAAGCTGATCACCACTGTCCATCCCTATGTTCTGTTTATTCCACGTAACACTCGGGTTTGCTTAAACATCCTAAAATCAAATTAACACGGACGTGAAGCTTGTGCATTAGGTTGTTTTTCGCATTTTTTTGCATTAGTCACGGGCAGCAGCAGATCCTGAAACAAGCTGCACATGTAACGGCTGTATTTTAGCTGTGTTTGCAAAATATATCAACGTCACCGAAAGTGGAGACGAGCAGATTATTCCTGCTGTCAGTTCCTCAAGCCTAAACGCGATATCTGAATATCTAGAGTGTCATTTTAGAAGCTGCACATGTAAATAAGCGCAGGGTAGGCGTTTTAACAACAGAGCATTTCATTGAAAGGTCTGCCAATACGGGACTGCTACAATCATGAATAAGTTCCATTTCTTTCCGAGCACGGCACCTCCACATGACTAATGAACTATGAATTATGCATGCCATGTGAGATGCGCTGATTCTTTTTATTCATTTATTTATTTATTTATCTATTTCCAAATGTGTCTCAAGGAAACAAAAATGCAAATGTCGGATAACCTTGTGCTTTCCTCTGGGATGTTGCACTGTACAACACAAAAGTGCCGGCATAACTGCTAGTAAGCGCTGGCATTCAAGTTAAGCCGTTTCCCCTTGATGTAATTTACTTCTTGACTATTATTCCACTGAAGATGGATTATATGTACCACATCAGGGACAATACAGTCAAATGTACAGTATATTTCCCATAGCTGTGCGGGCATATAGGTGAACGTGAAGTAAATGCAAGGCTGGATTACCAATCACACAATACAGGGAAACTGCAGGAAGACTACAATGCACAGGTTTACCCCATCTCATCGGGTGGCACATCTCAGCTATGACAGGTCCTCTCATTTCAATCATAATTTTAGATCTTCTACTCGTCCGTTTCTAAGCGTCCTATAAAAAAAATAATTAAACTGTCACGTACAGTGAGGAGGGGCTTGTAAAGCCCCAAAAACTAATTTCAACTCTGGTGCTTCAGAGGAGGTTAATTGAGCCATGTCTAAAAACTGTCATCTCTCTACGCAGAATGTTCGTCTGCATCCGAATTACTCATTAACATGCCATTTCTTCATGCATATTATATACTGCATGTCAGCAATCATACCTGAAACATAAGAGACCTAATGTAGCAGGGTATCCAGGATTTTATGGACAATGTCAGCAAGTTATGCAGCAAGATCCTTTGTCATTCCCCGTTCCTCCTTCTCGCCTCTCATTTCCTGTCTTCTTTTAAATTGTAAAATATCAGACATAATGAATAAAATTAACATTAGATTTTTACTTTTGAATGCTAAAAAGTCTTGTTATAATGCTAATGCTACTACCAATAACACTAATATAATTTATGCAAAGTTACCTAAGCTGCTCAGAAGACATTGCCTCATTTATTTAGTTGAAGTAGACCTACGGGGAGGTACACTATATTACCAAAAGTATTCGCTCACCCATTCAAATGATCAGAATCAGGTGTTCTAATCACTTGGCCTGGCCCCAGGTGTATAAATTCAAGCACTCAGGCATGCAGACTGTGAAACAAGACATTTGTGAAAGAATGGGCCACTCTCAGGAGCTCAGTGAATTCCAGCGTGGAACTGTCATAGGATGCCACTTGTGCAACAAATCCAGTCGTGAAATTTCCTCGCTCCTAAATATTCCACAGTCAACTGTCAGCTCTATTATAACAAAATGGAAGCGTTTGGGAACAACAGCAACTCAGCCACGAAGTGGTAGGCCACGTAAAGTGACGGAGAGGGGTCAGCGGATGCTGAAGCGCATAGTGCAAAGAGGTCGCCGACTTTCTGCACAGTCAATTGCTACAGAGCTACAAACTTCATGTGACCTTCAGATTAGCCCAAGTACAGTACGCAGAGAGCTTCATGGAATGGGTTTCCATGGCCGAGCAGCTGCAGCCAAGCCACACATCACCAAGTGCAATGCAAGGCGTCGGATGCAATGGTGTAAAGCACGCCGCCACTGGCCTCTAGAGCAGTGGAGACGCGTTCTCTGGAGTGATGAATCACGCTTTTCCATCTGGCAATCTGATGGACGAGTCTGGGTTTGGAGGTTGCCAGGAGAACGGTACATTTCAGATTGCATTGTGCCAACTATGAAATTTGGTGGAGGAGGAATTATGGTATGGGGTTGTTTTTCAGGAGCTGGGCTTGGCCCCTTAGTTCCAGTGAAAGGAACATTGAATGCTTCAGGATACCAAAACATTTTGGACAATTCCATGCTCCCAACCTTGTGGGAACAGTTTGGAGCGGGCCCCTTCCTCTTCCAACATGACTGTGCACCAGTGCACAAAGCAAGGTCCATAAAGACGTGGATGACAGAGTCTGGTGTGGATGAACTTGACTGGCCTGCACAGAGTCCTGACCTGAACCCGATAGAACACCTTTGGGATGAATTAGAGCGGAGACTGAGAGCCAGGCCTTCTCGACCAACATCAGTGTGTGACCTCACCAATGCGCTTTTGGAAGAATGGTCAAAAATTCCTATAAACACTCTCCTCAACCTTGTGGACAGTCTTCCCAGAAGAGTTGAAGCTGTAATAGCTGCAAAAGGTGGACCGACATCATATTGAATTCTATGAGTTAGGAATGGGATGGCACTTCAGTTCATAGAATGAGTAAAGGCAGGTGAGCGAATACTTTTGGTAATATAGTGTAGTTGTTCAGGTAGTTAAGGGTAACTTTTCATATTTCGTGACCAGAGCTGGCTAGTTAAGATGCGTGTGTGTTTGTTTGTGTGTGTGGCAAGCCTTCGTGTGGCAAGCCTTCAGATGAGAGTCGACAGATATGACAGGAGACATGTGGGCTGAAGAGGAAAATCATTCATGACCAAGACACTGACAGAGGATGGGGAATCGATAGATATAAACAGCGTGCATCAGGGGAAGAGAGAGACGGAAGGAGCAGATGAAAACTGAGGAGTAACGGAGTGTGGGTACGAGCTGATGTGCACAAACCAATGTTATTTTTGCGCACGCTTGTGCGTCTGTGTCAGTCAATCAAACACATGTCTCAGGGGAGAGGATTGATTGGAAAGGAAAGGAAGAAAATTGGTGAAGGGAAAAGATTAATCAAAAGCTGTGGGAAATAATCGGAGAAACCAAAGACCATGCATAGGGTACTGAACCCCGGCATGACTGACAGTTACAACAACAGCTGCTTTCATTACAGTATAAAACCCCAGTCGTGCTCAGGGGGCCTTGTAACTTACTGGCAGTTTGTTTGTCAGTCCATTTCTTGTAGCAGACGGTAACTGCGCCCTTACAGTCTACTGTAGTCGAACTACTGTATCACAGCCATTGGGCGAGATCACATGTTTTTAAAGTGACATCACTAGATTTGTGGGAATTTGTTTCTCCCCGTGCCGTCTACTTAATCAGCATGCACCCAAAGAACATAGTGTACATTAGAGCTGTGCACGAGACAGTTTTTCAGATTCACTCCTGCACAGATAAGCATCCCATTACTTCGCTTTTTCAGGGACAATCTGATATGACCACTGAAAATCTTCCAGTCTTTTGCTTTTTTTAAGCAATTACTAATATTACTTACTTTGCCATTTACTTGGAAGTTTTTTGTTTTTTTTTACAAGACATGAACTAAAATGTCATTGTAGGCGTCATCCTCTTAGTCAAACACATATTAGAGGATCTTTGTTATTACTGAATTTAAATGCATATGTTTATAGGAAGACTCTGCCCTCTGTAGCCAATTTTGTTTTCATAGGTCTCTCAACAGCTTCCTGACTGAAATAATCAATAACTGATAAGTCTGTGTGGTTGTTCTAAAAAGCAATCAACAGACCAGTTGCTAGCCCAGCTAGAGTCTCTTTATCACCCTGTTGAGTGTAATATGATCGGTACAGCACAGCCAGCCAAGAGCTTAGGGAATCACCCAGCTTCAAGCCGGCAGCCTAGAGAGGCTTTGGCTTGGAGCCTCTTACAAGGCTGTCCTTCAAAAATGATTTTCATGCATTTATTAGCCTAGCAGATGACCAGCGAGGAAAATAGAGCCAGGGGAGAGCTATGAAAAACAAACGCCTGGTCCTGCTGCTAAAAAACTACACGACAGGCCCTCTCTGCTTCACATTACCCAGTTGGAGTTCTGTTTGTATTTGACATCTAAGCACAACTCCTGTCTTTTATGAAGCGATAATGCTGTCCTAGAGCGAGACACACGCAGTGGTCTGTGGTTTATGCTGGACATCGTCCTGTTTGACAAACATGTCCTCTAAGCAGGGTCCCACAGGACTTTTCTATCAGTGGTGCTGCACGATAATAGATGCTGGTATTAAAAATGGATTTTCCCCACTTGTTGACATTAATTTCACTTTCTGTTGTTCTGGTAAAGGACGTGACTTACTCAGCGCGCAATTCCACTTCTACAAAACTGTGTTTTTGCTTTGACAGCAAATGGATTATGGATTATTCACACAGAACTGTTGGTCGTAACCTCACAACAAACACTGCAATTGCTGCTTATTGCTTCTTCTATCGAGACAACAAAGTCTGCTGGAATTGAGTGAAACATATTTGTGTTGTCATGTCACGCTTGCTACTGAAGAACATCAGCCTTGGCGCGACTGTCACTGCATTTGATCCAGAGTTCAAGCTTATCATGTAACATGACATCTATCTTCCTGTGAACACACAGAATGGTTGCATTACACACCTCTAGCACCTCAATATTCATTCATTCTGTAACCTCCTGTCCTGTAAAGGGTAGCGGTGGGCCCCGTCCCGGCTCTTGGGCGAGAGGTGGGGTACACCCTGGACAGGTCACTGGTCTATCGCCAGGCTAGCACAGAGACAGTCAACCATTCACAGTGACATGCACACCTACAGCTAATTTAACACATGCAAACTACACAGAAAGCCCCAGAACTTTCTCGCTGTGAGGCATCAGTGCTAACCAACACACCACTGTGCCGCCCCTCTACCAATATATTTAAGCAATAAAATAATAGGAATAGGCTCGTAAATTTACACCTCAGATGTTCAATGTGTTAAAGAATGACGCAACTGATAACATGAATGATGTTATTACTAGAATTGACAGGATTGTGAGAGCAATCCCATTCACAGTCTGCATTGTCCTTCACAGTTCTGCAAGCTGTCCTTAAAAAAAAATAAATAAAAAAAGGATAACAGGCTAAAAATGTTCCAGAAAACATTTTTATAATCCGAAGCCCTCGTGTAAGGGATCAAACGCAGCAGTTACAGATTTCTCAGGGACAAGAAACTACAGACACACATCGAGGTCAGTGTGGTTCAGTAAAGAATGTCCCTTCACAACTGTTCTGCAGACAACGCTCACACGGGCTACAGATACTATAGACCTGGTAATGGATTCTGAGTAGCTGTGAGGCGGTATGGACTTTTGTTTTCTCATGAGTGTTTTTGGTTATATCCCATCCTCTTGGGGGTAAAAATATAAAATACAGAATGTCATTCGAAGCATGCATTTGTTGTTTTGGACTAGATTCATTCTACCAGAAATCTATTCTGTATGTGCATCGCTCTCTCTGTATATATATTGCAGCATGAGAATACAGCAGAGTTATAGGGATGCCTGAGTCGCTGGGCAAAACATATAATTTATTTTTTTATTAACATATACTATAAATATTATCATATCTCAGGGCTTACTTAGAACTATAATGGCTGTCCGAAATTGGTTAAGTGTACAGCAAGTTCATTTTAATGGTCTGCATTTCGAATTGTGCACTATTACATTTATGTGTGTGCAACGTAAGTGCTTTATGCACCGATTTCTACCTTTAACAAAACAGGAGAGTGATGAAATGACACAAAAGCAGCCTTTAGTGGCAGTGGCTGGATAGACTGGGGCTTAAAAGGGACTCAAAATGACTTAAATTAGGGCATTGCGCAAAAATAAAAATGTGTGCAGGATGTGTCTCCTGGTCAATTTTGGTGTTATCCCCACATGTCTGCTCATTTGTCATTCACCTGAGCCTTGTTCGAATTGTGCTCTTCACCCTGTCAGCTTATTAAAGAACTGAATAGGGGGTAGCCTATGTGCTCTACTGTTTCAGTAAAATTAGATTTACTGCAGATTTACATAATAAAGGCCGCAGATGCCACATTTATTCAGATCAAATAAGAATTCAATCCAATAATGACTGAAAAAAATGAAAGGATAAAGAAATCAGGCTGCTGCAAGAAGAAAAAAAAAATCAAAATCAAGGGCACCAAATACACACGGATCAAAATTGACCCCAATATGTGTACATCAATAACTTCCTAGTGCTCGGCTTTCAAAGCCCAGATAAGTCACAGAGCTCATCGGAAGAACATAGTCAGAGGGCTGGCATTTCGCATAATTATCAGCTCTGCCTGCCTTTTAATTCTGTGACACTAAACACTGCAGAAAATCTCACAAGAGTCAGAAGATATCGCTCACGACCCCTTTCATTACCCACGCTACACCATGTTTGAGGCTGATCTCCGCTAATGGAAACTTTAGCACCTTGGCCGCAATGTGTTCATTAGCACGTTTTGGACATGTCTCAGATTCCTGGGAGTGCAGCCATACAGTAGATGTTTTCTGAGACGCCGCTGCAGCAGCCTATGCAGTACAACTCTGATTATGGCCGTGACTGAGGTTATATATAGCCACGTACCCAATGGCAGTCCCTGCCACACTCACTAACACCCCTGGGATCTAATGACATAGCCAGGGGGTTACGCTTCATACTGGCTAAAAACCTTACTCTGGCAAAGGCATTCAGAGAATGAACTGGCTGGAGAAAAATCAGCCATTATAGACAAGGAAGCGCAAGAGTGCAGGGGTACGGTGTCCAATCCGACATAGAGGGGACAAAATATCCAGATGGAGCGCTTCCCATCCTTTCTCTCTTCCCTCTTTGCATGTTTGTGTTGTTTTGACATTTCCCTTCCTGCCTACTGAATTGCCAATCTTGATTGTGATTGGACAGAGAGAAAAGAAATCATGATCCTCCTCTTCACTGACATCGCCACAGATAAAGAGAACCCCCTGCAGCGTCCCCATGGCAGGGAGAGGCAGGCAGGAGGAGAAGGACGGGAGAAATGCCATCTCCTCATCAAAGAATGCTCCAGATTTCTGCTGAGGTCTCACAGAAGCCTTGAGCAGCTTCCAGTTTCAGCCTAGATTGTGACACATTTGGGTGACGTGTTCTACCTTGGGGCCGCTGGACCTTGCACCGAAGCAGCCACTCAGGCACACACAGCAACATCAACAGTGCTCTCGGGGAAGATTTGCTGTCTCTCTCTATACTTAAGATTGATATCAACTGCATGTGTTGAGCAAGTAGCTGGCACTTCTTATTAGCTTTCTAGTGGGGCACTGCCTCAGAAGTTGTTCTTACTTGTCCGTTATAATCAGAAAATATGGCTTGTTTACCTGACTTGCAGCAACTGCTTGATTGCAGAGTTTTTTCACGTGAAGATATGTGACCTTCTGCTGCCTTGCTAATTGGAACAGTCGATCAAATGCATGGCTCGAACATAAACAACACATGCATCGCGCACCAGGACTGTGCAGGCTAAAGGGAAACAACCTGAAATAAAGTTAAAAAGCGTGCCAGCCTTGAGTTAGCCGCCTTTCTTGTCAAGCAGCCACGGCTTGGCTGTACTGCGCGTTCGCTATGGCTGCTAAAAGCCTCTTCAATACAGAAAGGAGAGTAACAGCGAGGCGGCCCGAACTCGCTGCTATCTAAATGATGCAATCCAAATTCAAAATGATGCAATATTGGCTTTATGGAATTGTGGAATATAGATTTAACGTATTTGTCTTTTCTGGCACTGCCTTCCTATTGTTAGGTTTAAACGTAATTTGCAGAGTATGAAAAGCCTTCGCACACACTTTAACCGTGGCTGTTTTTCACTCCCCCAACACAATTGCTGGTCTTCTGATTGTCTTCCAATACGCAACACAAAATCACATGCACTGTTATTTGGGGACAATTTGTCGTGATGAAGGTTTATTATGATCTCTGCCCTGATTACAAGTTGTTCATTTAACAACATTTACACCTGATGAAGGTGAAGGCGGCTGTGGCACAAGGCACTGAAATCTGAATTATAGGAAAAATGCAACCAGGCACACATGGATTACACAGACAGCCACCAATCAAGGCCATTAACCAACAGCAAATAATAATAATAATACTAATTATTATCATAATTACAATGTGCTGGGCTGTGGCGTCCCAGGACTAAGATTTGATTCAGCTTCATGTTAGTGTTCCTGTATATGTGCTGAAGTGCAATGCGCCTCTTACGTAATTAGCCTCCTGTGTGAAATTTGATTTGTTTGGTTAATCTAATTTATATTTCCCTGCTGAAGCAAATGTGAAAAGAGCTTAAATGATCTCCAGTGCAGCTTGAACTGTACGGATGTCTCCCTTTACTGTACATTTTGGAATCAATACGGTCTCAGCGTAATATTTTTACACTCCATGGGTTTTAAGACCAGCACACCACTTGGTGTTCTCACCACTCCCTACAGCCTTCTCTCTCCTTCTCTCTCCCTCTCTCTCGTGCTTCTCCTCTTTGTGACTGCTCCGTCACTGTGACAGGCGAGTCAGTGCGCTTTCTATGACTGACTGGTGACAGAACCTGCAGGCACTCAGTACATTTCTTGTTTGAGACCAACACTGATAAAAGGAAGGCAGGAAACAGCGGGCCATTTGACACACATTTACATCCGCAACAGTCACTTAAGCCAGAGAGCTGAGGTGACCTTCTCAGATTTCATTTCATTTGGCCTTTTTTCCCCCCCTCCCTCTTTCCCAGAACAAGTGAGTAATTAGAGCAGAAACATTTCCCCACACACCCGTTCTGTCTCGGTGCAGAGCTGCGCTTGCCGCCCGTTTGCACGTAGACGGGCATCACTAAAACTGTTATTATTGCAAACATTACTGTTGTCGTTTGAACGGCAGCTGGTCTGGTTAAACGCTCGTGAGCAGAAAACATTTGAAGATCAGCACTTGTCACATCTACGCTATGATTATCCATCGTGGCACATGTAGCGAGTCTAATTTTGAGATTATTTTGAAAAATGTACGCTGCCCTTCTCTGCCACACTTGCCGACCTGGAGATATATGTAAAACTAACTCTAGGCCACTGAACACTGTTTATATGCAATGTGTCATGGGTAGCTTTTTTACTTCCACTAGTCTCATTGCACACAAATTGTACATCTCTGACAGCATACTGTGCCATATACACATAGACAACTAAACCACACAACAAAGCCTTCAATAACTTATAACTCCTTTTCACTTTGCCTCATTATTCTTCTTGTTTGAGCCCACCCTTTCAGCAGGCTGACACATCTTGCTGACCTACATTATACTATAAGCGCCGTTATTATAAATGTTTAAAAACAGAACTTCCAGGATTTTAATCTAGAAAAGGAGTACATTACGCAATGCTGTTGTGGGGATAATACTATGCCTCTTTCTTTTTAACCCTCATGCTATCCACTGCCACAGCGTATATAGTTTATCCACGCTTTCTTTGTGGTGACAGCACAGGATGCTTTAGGCAGCGAGCTCCAAAAAAAAGTGATGTTAAACAGAGGTCGAGCACGGGCTGAGCCGAAAAAAATAAATTAAAAAATGTAAAGTCACCTCCTGAAAGTGAAGACTAAATACGAGCCAAAAGTCTTCTCCGCTGTCGCGCGTCAGACATGCACACAACGCCCATCTCCATCGAGGGGGAAATAAAAAGAAGCAAGCCGAGGAAATGCAGTTTCCCCTTTTGTCCTTACCGTCGGAGACCTTGAAAGGACGACGGCCACGACATCCTGGATTTCTTCAGCCCGGGTCGGTGCCCCGTGTCCACCGCGTAAGTCCGATCCATGTTCCTCGGGTTAAGGTATCTCTCGGTGTCCGAAAAGCCTCTTTGTCTCACTCGCTCGTTCTTGCGCACTACCAGCGCGTGGTGGAGCGGAGAGAGCGTCGCCTGGTTCTGCTGCCTCCACAGATGTTTGGGCGCCTTTGCACTCACGCCGGTTCCGCCGCCGGCGACCAAAGATGCCGTCCCCACTTTCCCGCAGGCAGGGTCCATCCTCCTCGCCACGTAGATTAATAATTTTTTTGTTTCTTAAAGAAATGTACACTTTGTGAGCATTCAAATGGAATGGCCCGAGAAAGGTGATGGGAGGGAGTTGACGAAGACTGCGAGTTCAGGTGTTTTAGAAAAAAATATTTAACACTAGAAGCAACTGAGACAACTTTTTTTTTTCTTGGTGACTCTGGGTGCTTCACGTCCAGTTTGTTTTTTCTAGCTCACGCAAAGAGTTTAATTCCATGAACTTTTTCGTTAATGCCATGCACACAGTGGACAGATCCAAAAATGTATCCATTTACGCATCACGAGGTAGAACTGTTCAACTGCGGTTTGGACGGGGGAAGGAACTCTCTCTCAGTTCAGCTTGGTTTCCAAGTGCTCCCGGCTTTCTCCATACACGCCCATTCCTGCAAGGTGCCTGTGTTGCTGCGGCATTGCGAGGTGGCAAGTAGCTACAGGACAGTCCAGACGATGGTCTCTCTGCAATATGCAAACTTCTACAAACCCGCCTGGTTAAGTTGACGCACGGGATGCGTAAAACCACACAGACATGACAACACGGTTCTCCCCTTCTCTAGTGCCCTGCGGGAGCAGGCGGCAACGGGATATAGAGAGCAGGATAATACATTAAACATGAGGGACCCACCCAAAGCACCTCCCCTGAAGAGTGAAATGCAGGAGGTGGGAGTGGGGAGAGAGCCAGGTGGCCAAATCACACAATGACACTGATACAGTTTTATGACCCAATAGTCTAAATGAGATTTAGGGTTATCATAAAAATATCAGTTTTGTAGAGGTGTGGTAGTGAACATTCACGTGGAATGGGTAGAGTTTACCATACCTCATACCTTTTAGGAAGGACAAGAATTAAACATAATGCAACTCATAAGCTCACCTTCATAGGGATTAATTAAACTGAGAGTCTTTACAGGATTTGTGCCTGTGCCCGGGATGTCCACAAGGCAAAGGGGAGTGCAAACATCCAACCACCTTGTTAAGTCTTTCCTCCTCTGTTCTGTTTGTCATCACATCCACGGAAAGGGACAGTCAGGGAAGACGGCTCTCTCCACTCTCTCCCTACTCTTCCCTCGCCCCTCCAGCCCATTACTCGGGAAGCTTACGGTGTGGGAAATGTAATCTCTCCTGCTTCAACAGCAGAAATGTAATCTTCTCAGAAACAAGGTGAGTAAAAACAGAAGTGGCAGGTAATTGTAACGGTGGAAGGATAGCACACAAACCGTAGAGAATAAGACCACATACGTGCCGTGCATGCAACACACAGGTAGCCGACGTGTGGGCTTTGTAGCGGTCCACCTTTCCATACCGAAGCTAACCGCACTCCCTGCTGGGATAAACTGAACACAACACATGCAGCACGACAAAGAACCGACCTGACTCTTGATTCGTTTGTTCATTTCATGTATTTTTCCTCTGCTTTGTTTCCAATCAAGGTCCTGGAGACAGTATCGCGGGATGCAGCGGGAATCACCTCCACCAAACATTATAATGAAAACTTTTTACATTAGCACAGCTTGCATAATCATTTGTCATACCTCACTTAAGAATTCTGGACATAAGAACTTTGCATATCAATAAAACACAAGTGCTTAAGCTATAAAAGTGCTTTCAAGCGGCATTATAAAAAAAATACAGCATCATTTATATATTTAGATATTTGTTTTACATGTTATTTTAATTTTATGACCATGTATGTTTTTCTCCCTGCTTCTGTTAAATAAGGTTGTATTGGCATAATGGGATACTGACTGAGCTAAGTGCACTGCGGTCAACAATTAGCGATTCCAACCGATTGCTCCGATACGATATTATACAGAGCAGGTTATTAGCCACGCTTGACCGATTCACGTTAAGTAGTTTTTGGTTTTTTTAGTCGCAACGCACTTTGAGAACTCTTCAAGAATATAATTACATTTGCCACAAGCTTGAACAACTATTTGTGTAGGAATAGTTGTGCTAATAGAAGTGATGCCTAGGTGCAGCCTGGTGCTCCCTTACACATTGGAGAATGGACCCAATCAGTTCCTCACAGTTAGCCGTTACAGATTTTTTATTTAGACAGAAGAAACAGCACTGGTGTTAGATTGGTACTGGGAAGAAAAGGGGGTGTAGGTGCATCTGTATCTTTAATTTGTTTTGTGAAAGTAAAAAAAAAAAAAGAGAACAAGGAGTTAATCTGCTATTGATCTCTGACACAGTGAATAAGAGTCCTGGGGACGTTTTTGTGTCCGGTAAAATTTATATACTGGTAGTTTGCTTTGATCCACTTTTGATTAATAGCTTGTACTCTTGCTGATTAATGTTGCAGACTTCGTTAGTTCACTTGTACCTGGGTGTTTTTTCACACATTAATAAACTAAATAACAGTTGTTAGCTGGCATTTCATTCATTTCATTCCATTTCTTTTGTTGTTAATGTAAAACATTCATGTACATTTGTGTGCGTGTTTAAAAGGGCATCATTTCACCCACTATTTACCACACTTACATTATTTATAGAACCTGCAAATCAGGCTTCTTCTTTTTTTTTAAACTAACTAGCGCAATCAGTGAACGTTCATGCACTGTATTTTGAGGTACCGTGGGCTACGAATTACATCAGATTCTCTGCAGATTAAAGTAGATGCCAGGTGGCTGCAAGAAGAGAGGCAAAGACAATAGCACTGGCACTGTTTGATGGACAAAATCATTCTTTGGCATATGAGAACCACTAATGGAAGCACACTTTGTATGCAGCTAAATGGGACTATCTGCAGAATTAATGCAAGGGCCAAAAAGAATGGCAAAGCTAATGTGACTAAATTCACTCAAAAGTTGCAGTTGGGGCATCTAAAATGGCACATCTTCCATCTCTAAAGCTTCACAACTGTGTATTTCTTCATCACCGCCGTGCTGAATTATAGATGAATCAGGCTTGAAGCATAGTTAAGACGTATGGCCTTTGTTAAAACTCTTCCCATCACCCGTTTCCCTCCTCACAGTCCATTTTTATTTTTATTTTTTTTACTTTAATTGATCGTATTTGCTGTGTTCTCTTATGAAAGAAAGAGGGTTTAGCGTGATGGAGCGAGGCTCATGGCTGAATAGGTACGGTTTGTTTGGAGTCGTGCTGTGTGAGGATAATTCACAAATACAAACGGTAACATAATCAAAGTCAGACCTGTGCACAACAAAACACCTCGCGTCGCATCGAGTTGTGTATCTTTGTACAAGAGACATGTCTTTAAAAAGTGAGGTGATAAAAAAACATTAGGTCTGCAGGTTCACATCCAAGAATACCAATGAACACAGTCAATACAACTGTCTAAAGGAGAGGAGACTGCGATACGACTGTCCTGCCTTTTTGGCTCACAGGCAATCACTCAACTAGCTTAACTTCCTCACAAGATAAGATAATGCTTTAATTTATCCCACAGTGGAATAAATTGTAACACAATTTATACAGACTGGCCAGTCGCACACAGCTGGGAATAGTGTGCCCTTTTCTGAAGTTCACATAAAACTCTCCTGACAGTTAATCAGAGAGGAGGGGGTCGCCTTTGCATCTAATGTTTGACACGTATTGACATTATAACAGTGCCGTGATACATTATTCAGGTTTGACTGCGTTTCTTCAATATGGGAAGCAGTTCCTTACGGTGATACAGTCGACAACTGACGCCTTAACATGGACACTAGCACTCCGCCGGTAATAAGAATTTAATAGGGAAATCATTTATCTCCATGTGGAATAAATGCACTTTCTCTGTGCATGCTGGTCCAACATGGGGTGAACATCAGTCCTCACCTTTTGTTTTATGATTCAGAATCGTCAGGGACTGTTCCTCTGTAATGTTTTCAGCACATTTAATGCTCTACAGCTGGCATGTTTGACGTTATATACTGTACTCGTATATCTTATTTTATGTGGAGTACATGTAAACGATTCAACTAAATGATTTCAGCCGGGTTGAAAAAATACTGACCATGTCAAAGTAGCAAATGTTGTGTGTCTGGTTGTCATTTGGCTACGAACAAAAATATCAGAAACTATTTCTGTTGTGATATATACGCAGCGGTGTTGAGTGAGGGAAACACTGTTCCAGCACGACTCTGGATCCGAGTTGTCACCGAAATTGCTCCGCTTGCCTGAAAATGTAATTTAGAACCAAATGACACCAGCTTTTCTTGCTTCCCCCATAAAGACGTCAACAAGTCAATAACACTTTCATCTTGTTTAAAGTGTGCCCACAACAGCTTAAAACACATTCGCCAATTAAAACCCCTTTAACAAGCTCAGGCCTTATTAATAAGCTGCTGCTCACTTCTCCATTCTCTGTTATTCACTCCGTGAGACACTGCAGGTCCTATCATCCCCGGCTGAGGAAGAAAGAGGGAGAAGAACAAAACAAGAGCAAGGAGGGGGTAAGATGGTGCATTTTCTTTCTCATCTGGCAAGTGATGGGCCATTGAACAGTGTTATGCAGGTAGCATGATGTGTATGAGGGAGATATAGAGGTTTTGAAGCATGCCAACATGATCAAACACAGGCCACTTTCCCTTGGGTGGATTCTCGATGTTTTCCCGTACAATGATAACCTGGTTATTTTCCACTGACTGACACATTTGGCCGCTGAATTTTCAACTTCAAAGCTGTCTGGCTTTATTTTATTCATCAACTTAAACTATAAATTCGTCACTGCCGCACTGCCTCTGATACACAAAGGTGTTTGGTGCATTTGTTTTTGCCTCCCCTCGGAGGACTGAGCCAGTCGGACACTTTGTGCTTGTCTCTGCCAAACCTCATTTCGTCTAAAGGGCCGTGATACATTCTCCAGCACTCTCCGGGAAAGGGTGTTATTCTCTTCGCAGTTGTGGTATGGTCTTGTTTTCCAAGCAAAGACAGACCGAGTGTACACAAGCGTACGCCGTAATTACATGTATGAGTATTCAGCATTGAGCTGTACATCATCAAATCAACAGTGCAAAGCAAAACATTGTCTGCGTTGCAGTAAAGGTTTTTCAAAAGCTAAACTTGACCAATCTTTACAGTAGTTTTCTGTGCATCATGTTGTGAAGGCTGTTATAGGATTAGTGACTGACAGTGGTGAAATCTATTACACATTGCTATTTGATGAGTCACACTTTTAAAGGCATGTATCCAGCCAGGGATAATTTAAATACCAGTGGTTTCCATGTTATTAGTCGGCTACATTACGAGCATGTTTTGCATTACTGCCAACCCATTCAGTATTTGATTTCCTACCTTTCAGACCGCCGCTGCAGCGTTTGCATAGACTTAAAAACTTGCATGGGATGGTTAATCTATCGCAATGAATATTTTGTTGTTTCTATTTATCTTTTCTGGTTTCAGTCTAACTGTTTAAGTGACATTATGAGCAGATTCAAACGGACCGATCTGGAAACTGTCTTTGCTGTTACGGTACACTCAGACATCTGAGAGACGACTGTCAGCTAATACTTGTTTTATTTTTCATTTTGTTCATCCGTCGGATTTTTTTTTAATTTTTTTTTGTCAAGAAAAAAAAGTACATACAAACATATTAAATTCCCTTTATTATAATTAATTTATGACCCTCTCTACCAGCTGAGCTGCAGCCAGTGCACCTTTGAATGCAAGCCATGTTTGTTGTTTGTCCTCTGTACTGACAGATGGGTCCACTTTCACAGACTAAGGCTTCTAGATCCAATTCTAATATGTAATTCTATTAGTGAATCCTGTATATACACCGATCAGGCATAACGTTATGACCAAATATTATGTAGGTCTCCCTTGTTGCCTCCAAAACAGTTGTGACTCATCAGAGAATGGACATCGTCCTTCTGATGGTGTCCTGTGGTGTCTGGCAGCAAAATTGGGTCTCTGTAGATCAGGCTTGTTCCAGTGCATCCCACAAATACTTGATCAGTTTGGGATCTTGTGAATTTGGAGGCCACCTTGTGCTGTTTTCATGTTTATTTTGTTGTTTCTAAACCGTTTTTGTGTGTGTGCCTGTGTCAGGCTGCATCCTGCTGAGGATAGCTGCTGCCATCAAGGAGTGTCATTAGTATGGGGTGAGGGTCCTGGTCTGGTCTAGGTGGGTGCTACATGTCTAAGTAACATCCACATGAATGCTAAAGGTATAATTTTTCCCCCACAAAAATGCAGAAAACACCAAAATCACATTACTGTTTACCAATAAAACCATTATCTAAAACTACCAATGTGTATACAGTGATCAGGCAAAACATTATGACCACCTGCCAAATATAGAATACGTCTCCAAAAGTCCTAAAGTTTCCCAGCAGAACATTGGATTGTCACAAGACGGTCAATGTTATTCACGTCGCCTGTCAGTGGTTTTAATGTTAAGCCTGATCGGTGTACATAGAGAAGCATCCAAAGACTGAGGACTGGATACATTTTTTTCAAAAGGATAATATCAAGTAAGAGTGCTTTGTCTCAGAAAAATGCACGTGAGAATCCATCTTGTATGACCTCCATTTGCTTCAATGACAGCAGCACTCCAGCTGCATGAACCTGTACATGTTTGTGCAAAACCTGATAACCCCCGTTATCTCAGCCTGATTTGAAAATGTTTCAAAGAGCTTGTTGTGATATTAGAAACACTTTGCTTTCTCAGTCTTCGAGTGCCCCCACGAATGTTCAGTGGGATTAAGGTCAGGTACCCGTGGGGGAAAGCCCATGACAGTCTGCACGAAGCTTTGAGGCGTGCTTGGGGTCTATGAATCCATCTGCACTCCACCTTACAGTGTGGCGTGCTATTTGATAAAGGTGGAGTCAGTGTGGTGCAGGTATCCAGGGCTGAAAACTACTTGAATACTTTTGCCATCATTCTCTCTCGTCTCGTTCTCTTTTCTGTTTCTGCCACAAATATCAAACTTGGATTCATCAGTGAATACAGCTTTTTCCCCTTTGTCCTGTCCACCTTGTTTGACCTTGTTTCCCTTCCCAGACAATGACATAATCGTCCTCTGAGACGTTATTGTACAGCCTTCTTTTGACAGGGCTTTTATTGATTGAGTCTTACATTCTTTATTTAGCAAATTCTGATTTTTTTTCTGTGTCAGGGAACAAACCTTGATGTATTGAGCTTCTGATGGTGTGGTCACTTTTGCCTGAATTGAATCCAACTGATTTTCTCCAAAGCATTTTAGAGCCCAGCGCATAGCTCCCTTAGAAACCTTGAGTTTGGCCAGCTTTGGAGGAACTCTCAACTTTGATGTCTCACACTTGATTATTTCAAAGTTTACTACTTCCTGTGGAACCTACTATCTACAGTATATGACTATGTACGTGCTTTAAGACTCATCCATTGCATGAAGCTCTCTCGTTTCCTTCCTTTTCAGAAGAAAAATAAAGATCTTGTCTTCTCTTAACATGGTGAAGTTCAGTACCCAAAAAATAAAAATATATTTAAATGTCAGGTGTCCATCTTTACATACTTCACACAACTACTGTTACTAATCCGTCAAACCATTGATTACACTTTACAAACACATTTTAAAAAAACAATAAGGCATCACCCTACCTGCTAGTGTCAGCTGAGGTGATGGCGATGAGCGGCGGTGTGCGTAGCGGCAGTGTTGTGGGCCGTGGCGGAACCGTCACCGCTTCCGTCTCCGGCTTCCGATCACAGTAGTACTGCTCTGCCTGCCTGAAGGCCAAAGGGGGCAACTGGACCGTCCGGCAAGAGAGCCTCCGCACCATGAAGGGCTCCATGCAGGTGACTGGCCCCGGCTCTGGGGAGTCCGATGAATCATCGGACGCCTGGTGGAAGACCAAGGAAGGAAGACAAAGACCAGATTAGAATTATCCAGACCTTTTATCCATAACCATTGTCAGGTCCTTTTTGTGGATGAAATATCAACTTGGTGTTTCTTGGAAATAGCTTAATTGAAGCGCAGTGCTATTTCTTGTGATCTAGTCCCTAATGCATTCTATTACATGCAGTGAATATTAATGCTCGATATAAATGGGTTAGGCATAATAATCTGCAAAATACAGTCAATATAACGCTAAGGCGACAGTTCTCTAAACAGTTGCAATAAAAACTGACTGGCAGTCTTCTTTAATGTAGTATTTACTGCAGAACTGCATTGGTCTTAGCACTTGCAATAGTACGCATATCATTTTCTACAAGAGAAAATATCACAGTGCAAATGCTAAATAGGGAGGGTTTATCTTCAGAGTCCTCGGTGGATGTTGCCGAGGTTTTCATATGGATATCATGCTGATTCCAACCAGCATGCTCCACCAGGGCTCAAGAGTAAGCCAAGAAGCATCTATAACTGGCATGTTTATTGCCGCGTTCCCCTCATTTCAGTGTAAATAATATTTTTATGCGAACGATAGGCGGTGCATGAGTCACACGTTGAGAGGGTTGCTCACATCACCAAGCCGTTTAGCATCTTGCAGCTCACATTTTTGGCTATATGGCTCCACAATTGTACTGCTTTGATTTGCTCTCATTGCTCAAATCAACACTCTTTCTCAATTGCTTGTGACGGAAAGGTCTGATAAAAATACACAGCCTTCCCTTGCACCGTTGAGCACACAAACAAATATAGCAGCCAGTGAACGCTGCAATGCATTCAGCACATAAAGTTCTTGTTATATTTCTCAAGGACTGATAGCAAAACATAGAGGCGGGTGAATATTGGACTTAACGCAGCAATGAATGCTTATGTTGCATTGTGTGAGTTGAATGTGTAAACAGGCAGCTGTTAACTAGCACGTTAGACAGAGAGTGATAACTAAGTGAGATTGATGAAAGTGTAAACTCTCATGTCTTAACGGGCGCAGCGAACCAATCAGAGAGTATGACGGATCGGTCCAGCTGGGTTAAAAGGAAACTGTGTAGGGTGGACTGTGTGTATGGAGGGGCTGTTAGGAACACGTTTGAAGGACTCAACATAAAGAGGAGGCTAGAGTTATTTAATATCTGCCGGAAGCTGCTGGACATGTTCTACCAGACTATCAATGCCAGTGCCCTCTTCTACGCTGTGGTGTGCTGGGGAAGTTGCACAAAGAAGAAGGCACCTCGCGGCTGGACAAACCGATACAGAAGGCAGGCAAAAACAGCAAGGAGAGCGGTGTGTGTCTCCCTCGGGACTCTTCAGCCATGCATTTTAGCCATGTTAGGATAATTAAGCCCATTCACCTGCTAACAACACTTGCACTGCCACTGCAAGGCTATTGAGGGTGAAGAAGTCCAACCTCTGTGTGACTCATGGAGGACTGTTGAGGTTTAAAACAATATCGGTTTCCAATTCACAGCATTGTCCGAGTAGAAACACTGCTCCACCACAGTTTAATACATGTCCTTTTTGTTTAGCAGACACCATATACACCGATCAGCCTCAAAATTAAAACCACTGACAGGAAAAGTATATAACATTGACCATCTTGTGAAAATTCAGTGTTCTGCTGGGAAACTTTTGGACACCCACTTAGATCGGACCAGGCAGCCCCACCCCACAGCAATGACACTCCTTGATGGTAGCCATCCCCAGTAGGATGCAGCCTGACACAGAGGAACAACTCAAAAAAAACATGAAAAACATCACAAGGTGTTGACCTGGCCTCCAAATTCACTAGATCCCAGGTTGATCAAGTATCTGTGGGATGCACTGGAATAAGTCTGGTCCACAGAGGTCCCTGCCCTAAACCTACAGGACCCAAGGTCCCCCCACTAACAACATCCTGTTGCCAGACACCACAGGACACCCTCAGAAGACCCATGTCCATTCTCTGATCAGTCAAAATCGTTTTGGAGGCACAAGGGAGACGTACACAACATTATGAAGGTGGTCATAATGTTATGCCTGATTGGTGTATACTCGCTTGCCAGTTCATATAGTGAAAATAAAAGTGTACCTCGTGAACTGGCAAGTGACTGTATACCGACCCCCGTGCTGCTACTACTCTACACACGCTCACACTGGTTTGACTTATTTTCAGCGTCGTCAGAATTAGCACTAACACACAAATTACATATTTTAATAGAGACCAAAGGTTACATCCTACAACACTTGTTTTCCCACTACGGCTTGGGCCTTTTAGTTTTCCGATCACGGTGGCATATTAACTTCATAATATCAACATTTTTCCATCAGTCAATGACCTCCCTGTCCTTTCTGACAAATGAAATGGAGCTTCATTAGTGTTGTAGAGGAAGTGCAATAGTAATGACATAATGACATTGTTGCTACTTGGTTGCGGATATAAATTGTGCTCATAAATATGCCGTTTGTGTTTTTAGCTGTATAATTGTTTTTTTTATACAGGATTAGTTTTTAATTGTGTCCACTGTGTGTTGGCATAAAACGATCCGGTCTTCTCTTAATCTGTGTGTTTTGGTTAATAATCTCCTACCCTGTCCTTACTCAGTAGTGTTATCTGCATGACCTTGCTTTTGTTAAGAGGGCCCTCTGATTAGTTTTCTCGTTTTTCAACTGCACATTATTTCTTTTGATTTTTATGTCGAGAGATGACGTTAACGATACGGGCTAAATTTTAACTCGTTTTGTTCACATCTAATGTGCATCTCTGGATGATTTATAAGCTTCAGATTTCTGTACATATGTGACTGATAATAATAATCTGTGCTGTACTGAGCAGTGTGACATGTTAATTATCACATAGGTATGAGGAAAACATGAAAAACCATCACGGCATGTGATAATTAATCTATTATAAGAATTTGATTTGTCAAGTACGTGTGAAAAAATACAGTGACAGAGATTTACTGGAGGGCGCGTCGTGAGACTTAACCAAGGTTCAAATGGAAAAGTCTCTCACTTGAAATAAAGAGGAGGCTCAAAGTGAGAATTAGACGGCACACTGGGTCAAGTGAGGTGGAAAGGAAAATCAAATGATAAGAACTTCAGCAGGGAGGCAGAAGCCATCTGAAAGCTGAGACGTCTGAGGTGAGGGCAGAAAGGAAACCTGCAATAGGCACATCAGGTGGTCAATGTAACATTAAGTGGATATCAGAAAAGTTTAGTCTGCATCAGTGCTCTTCTTTCCTTTAAAAAAAAACAAACAAAACACCACATCTTCAAGGCAACTTCTTATATAGCTCTGCTTTTGTCATAGTTAACACCTGGGAATTCACTGACAGATCTCAATCTTTTTTTGAGAAAGCCCAAAGAACTTCTTAATGCAAATCACTCGTTTTCATATGCAAATTGCTTTCTTTGTATTGGCCTCAAGCAGAAATCTATTTTCCTCTCTGCGAATGCAAAATGCACTCCAGCATCTGCTGGACAGTGGACGGAAGAAGTTCAATTTTGTGTTGCACCCGGCCTTTAGGGACAGCCCAGAGGTAATCAGTTATTTGTGTATTGAGCTGTTCCAGGACGATCTTTGATTCGGGACACACTCGAATACACAGGCACACACATATAGAGCGAGCCGGTGGCACAGCATGATAAATTGAGGCGGATTCTGTGCCATTAATCTTCACCGCAAACCATGTTGAGTTTTTGTTCGGCGTGAATAACAAGGTCAACCATTCAAATTTACTGCACAGTTCTTTAACAGGTAATTAAGCAGACATTATGGGGGCCTTTTCAGACGGGAAACATTCTGTCCCACGTGCGGATGAGTAGCCTACGCGTAAAAGCCCCGGTGTGCGTGAATATCATGGTCAGGATGACTTGGAAGCGGTCCAACGGAAAACGAAATAGCTGTTGACAACTCTTAGACAAAATGTGCATGCACTCTTATGCCTGTACCACCAGTACTCCTCAGCTGGAAAGACATATTTGTTTCTTTGCTGTGCTTTTTACAACACAGCTGTAATGGGAATATGTATAACTGAGCACTGTCTAAAGTGTGTTCTACATAGCGTTAGCTGGTTTTCTGCTTTAATTCAGACAATTCCCTTATTAATTTGTTGATAATCATGCCATCGTTTGAATATGAATAACAAGCCTGAACTGGAGCTTATAGCGAGACCCATGAGATCTGAAACCTGAGGCAGTTGTTTAGCAACATAAATCTAGTAATAACAGGAGCCGTTGCTTTCATAGTTTGGTCTACTGTGTGCGTTTCAAATTGTCATAAAGCCCATTTATTAACCATACTCAATCAGCGCATGACCTGAGGCAATCTTCTGGATAAAGACACCTGTTCACCCTCCAACTGCCAACAAATGAATTGTCCTGACGGTGAGCTATTTGTCGTCCCCAACAGCGATATTTGTCTCCATTAGTCCAGAAGAACCTCTCGAAGCCCTGATTTGTGTGTGTGTGTGCGCGCAAGTTTGTGTGTTTGTCTCCCCCCTCGCCCTTTGTCGTGACTGTTCTGCTTCACCCACCCCCGATACACACACACACACACGCAGGTCCACCCCTGCATCCATCAAGATGCCAATCTTCATCCACAAAGCCACTGAGCCTTCTGTTCCTACATAATTACCTGTATTAAAGTGACTGCCATAGACGGTGGCTCACCTAGGGGAACGAGGGGAGCCGACGTGATTTCAGCAGGCTGAAGGTAAAGCAGATGGATAATGGATCTAATGAGTCAATGAAGTTCAGTGAGTATTAACCATGAATTCCTCTGACGGCACATTCAGAGGCCACTAAACAATTTATGTAATGGCCTCTTTGCTCATGTCGTTACTCTTACAGTGGCACGGGATACTGCTGTTATTTTTGCACTTCACGCTATAATTTACTGTAGCCCCACTGAATCACTTTGTGAAAGGTTCGTGCACTTGAATTCGTCATTGAAGTTCTGCTTCGTCTTTGCGAAGAAAGTGAAAGAATGTGTAATTAGGAGCCGAGAAAGACAAGTAAATCAAAATGATGGCTTGTGATTGATTGTAAGCATGTACAAAACTACAAAGAGTAAGACAAGCATGCGTGTACGTGTGTGTGTGCGTGTGTTCCCACTGTACTGTGATTGTGCACATAATCCATTTTACTCACTTTTGCCGTCTCTCCTAATGCCTGAAGTGGCTCTTTATGACAAGTGGGATCAGTGAAAGGTTAATTGGTCTGCTGTGACTCTGCCATGCTCTCTGTGCACTTCATATGCCAATCCATCTGTGGCTCAGTCGAACTGTTTGAGCGCGGCTGGATTTTTATCAGTGTACAAAGTTCCGGTAGCAATTTATTTTTATTTTTTAATATTTCATTTTGTGGGAAAATGTCAAGGCAGTTAAGTAAATGAGGAGATTTATAATTTATAATCAAAACAAACTGAAAGAGATTTTTGGCATGAATCAAGCTTAGTGATAGTTCACTCGGTAGGACTGTTTTTCTCTGTGCGTGCAAGTCGAGCACAGTTTCACACACTGTCGAAGCTCCTCCATCTCATACCCGTCTTCAGTCACGATCCAGGATTTTCCCCTGCAATGTTAATACTATAACGATCCGCTAGGGTCTAATTTTCTCCGCAACGAATCGGAAATATTCTTGTTCGTCTCACAACAACGTGGCACTTGCTGCCAGTGTGAATGCATTCATTCCCGTAACCACACCAGTCAAGCTTTCAGTTGTCACATAGCACTTATGCAGTACACAGTAGTGCCAGACATTCTACAAAATAATTCATAACAATTTTTTTGAAATAGCGAGACTCGCAGACAAAAAGCATGCAGCTTGTGATTTGTAGCTGGAGACAACTGTCAATTTAGCTTGGCAAAGTGACAGCTTAGTTGGTGATCCATGGTAAATGGTGGAGGTAATACTTGGTTACAGTTTAGCAGCACGGGTAAACACGGTTAATCTGGTTATAATCTGACTTCTTTAATAACACTGAGCTTCTTAAGAAGTCAGATCTCGCTCTGCCTAATAACTTCTACCCTGGTATGGCTGCACAATAATGTTCAGGACAAAGTGGCAATCACTAAAGAGTTATTCATTCAGAAGTAAAAGATAGTCATACATTAATTGTAAATTTGCTTCAACAAGTTTGCAAACTATAAGACAACATGGTCAGCATTCCTTCTTTTGTTGTGGTGAAAAGCTACTCATTCATGTAATTTGGTTTTAGAGGCAGAGGAAGTAGGAAAATCAATGCAAAATGGATCATGGTTCGACTTGAACCCTCAGGTTACACGCGTCCGCACCACCCATCGAGAAAAATCTGAGCGCAGCCGAGGACACACAGGTAAGCACCTTGCAAGAGAGAGACGGGGTTTGTTTGATCAGCCTGAGGGTACTTTGATCACATCAGCACATCACCAGTTGAAATCTCTGCAACCAATATAAAACAGTTAGGGGCCAGCCAGCATACAAGAGTTAAAAGAACGCAACTTACGCTCCGCTTTGATTTATGCTTTTATTATGGTAATGATTAAAAATGTATGCGAATTGGAATTTCTTTGACAAAAATAATAACCCACCACATTTTCTTCAGGGCCTTTGATGAAGACTCTTGATATGAGGCTTCTCAGAAATGCAGGGGGTTCAATATTGGCTTCATTCAGGTATTTTTTCCCACATGCAGCTCTCATTTATTTATGTAATAACAGTGAGGTGGCCACATTTCTTTCATTTTAAAATATTCTCTCCATCCTAATCCATTCCTTCTCTGACTTTGTGATTAAGCCAAATGATATGGATTCATTGTCACTGTTCCACATCTTTAATAGTCCTGCTGCACATCAGATATTAGACATTTCTGTTTGCCACACTTTTCTAAGGTACATGACTGGTGATCAAAGTTACCCGCTACCTCACATGTGCATGATTTATGAATTAATTCAAGTCAATTAGACCACGGCAAACAGGGAGTCATCCCTTTTTCATAAACTGAATTTTTCATCAGCACCTTTCCTTTTTCTGCTGACCTTTTAAGAGATTAGGATCGCACCAAAAATGGTTCGCCTGGCCTTTCAGTTTCCGTTCGAGTCCAAGGTAGGCTCAGTATCTGGACAAGGCCGCAGCTCTGTCACTTTGTTGTTGTTTTTTTTTATTTATGACAATTACGCTCATGTAGAAACAATTTCACGGAAAAATAATGTTGTAACACATTAGTATGCAGAACAAGCAGCCTGAACTCTCCTCCCTGATGCAGCTGGCTTCATCTTTCTGCAGTTTATCATACCGACACCGTAAGGCAGGCTGAGAGGAATTCCCTTACAGCGCATCTATGAAAAAAAGTGATCACCATTTAATTTAGTTTTTTTCATCATTTTACATTTAAGCCCTGAGAAACTGATTCAGGGTCCATGTTAGGATAAAAAAGAATAAAAACATGTGCTGAAACTTGTATTACGGTAAAAGAACGAATCCTAATCTCAAAGTGAGTTCGCTTCAAGGGTTCGATTAAAATGCAGCAATGCACCGTTATGATTTCAAGTCAGGGGGCAGCCCGCGCTGTGCCGAGTGCTTTCAGCCCGTCATCATCAGCGCCGCCATTCATCTCGGCGCTCTCAATGTAGCAAGTGATTTTATCAAAGAGACAGAATCTTTAATGGATTCGGGGTAAAGCCCCGCGGGCAGTGAGGGAAGTGACAGAAGTGGAACAAAGTTAACACAAAAGGAGGAAGGCAGAGCAGATGAAATAAATAGATGGCTGAAAGAGATGCAGTGAGTCACCTGGCTGTCACCATCACTAGTTATTCCTCACATTTGTCTGACCGCAGAAGAACTTTAAAAACAAAGCAGAGAGAGATGAAAGCTTAAGCTACGGCTCACTGTAGATTCTTTTAGCGTCTCTTTGTCCTCTTATGCACCGAGCACCACCTGATTTATTAAGGACAACGCGATATCCTCAAATGATGTTACTCACAATAACAGCGTCTCGCAGTTTGCTTGGTGCATGCTATCTTAGCAGAAGGGTTGCTGCAACAACGCAGCGTTTATCTTTTGCTTCGCGATGGGAGTAGCAGGTATTTATAACCTGGGCGTGTGTTTTTTACTGCTTCACGTAGCTGTAAAACACGGCATCCTGTGGGCTGATAAAAATTAACTCGGTTCATCTTCTACAGTGCACAGTGCCCACCACATGTTTTTTAATGTGTTAATGGTGAGCGAATGAAGAAAAGGGGCATGGTGGGACTGCCTCACTCCTCCTCTTCCCTTTGGATCACCAGATATATTCCTACCGCGGTTTATGGAGCCTTTCATAATATAATTTTACAAGGAGCAGCACAAATAATAGCTATAAATAAAACACACAGGAACTCCTAGTGGACTTGAACAAAGGTAACTGTACCATGGCTTCATTTTAGCCTGTGTTGCGTTTATTTTAACGAGTGCAGGTGCTATCTTGGGATTTCATTACAGTATAACAAGAAAAAAAGCAGAATGCACATATGCAAGTTGATGACTAGATGTTTTGTTTTTTGTATTACTATACGCAGTACAACAGTGGGGTTGTGTCTATACTGCAGGATATGTGATAAAGAAGGAAGAGTGTCCTGAAGTGTCATATTGGAGGTAAGGGAGATGAATCAATTTGTTTCAAAGAGCCCCTATCTAGTAGCTGGAGGCAAGAGAATAAATGTCTGGCAGGGACAAGACCTAGAGTCTTTTCCTCAGCTTCAGGCACAGGTCTGTGCAGAAAGAAATGAGATGAAATACCCTGAAAGTTCCCCCAAACCTACAGGGAGGGGAAAACTTTTGCAGCAGATGCAGAAGGAGAGGCGAGATAACACTGATAGCTGGCTGATAGGTGGAAGTTCCTTAAAGCTCATAACACAATTTCTGCACTTTCCTCATCTGTGCAAAGGGTGAGGGTCACTGAACTGTAATACAGAGACAACACCTAGCGCAGTCCTTTGTATCTGCACCCAGTAAAGCTGTTCTGAAGATAAAGCATTAGCGACCGGATTGTTTTGTGAGAAGGAAACATGACGCGTGTGTCATCCGTGAACTGAACCTGGCTCGAACGGCAGACTCATCAATCTTCGCATCCTCTGTGCCGACCTTCCCGGGCTGAGTTTGCACACCTCTCTCCATGCATCAACCCCACATCCGGAACTCGCACGATGCCAAACATCTTATGCAAGATTAATCACACTCTGAACGCAGTCAACAGGCTGTGAGATGAGGACGGTCAGCGGATGGTAATGTGTCTTTACACACGGTGAAGAAATAAATGTCAGGCCTGCCTTGCTCTCTGGCTACTGTACGGACGGGGATGATGATGGGGGTGCATTTAAATGCAGGCTTCACATGGAAAACAGAACAGGCTGGCCAGACTCTGACAATTACACGGAGAACAGACAGATTAAACAAATTTGCCCCATTCAAGTTTTGGCAGGCTTGAGGGGTGAAAAAAAGAACAGATATAATTTTCCCAGAGTGCTCGAGTCTGTCCCCTTTGTATGGCGCTGCTAATCTAATTGCATGTTTCAAATATGCAGTAGATTGCTCCACTTGCTCATAAATAAATAAGCACTTAGATAAGCCGTGGCTCAAAAACAATTAACACTGTTTGCACAGGACCACACGAATTAGCGATAAGAAGAAGGCTATTATCAGCCTATTATCGTTGTATCAATGACCTCTTCTATGTGTGATGCACTAAAATGTTCATTTGAATGAAGAATTACCGGGAGGAGGATTAAGAGGAAACACAAAGCGTACTTCCTCTTTGTGCTGCGATACTTATCTTTAATGTCTCCCATATCCACAGTTGATTGCAGCTAGTATTACGAGCAGTGGCATTTTGCCAGCCTTTGCCATCTGATCATGTCACAGAAATGCTCTTGCAGGTGTTGCTGCATTGTATAAGACGCCCATCAAAGAGGAGAGGGAATTATATAAATCATAGAGTGCAGACCCGGCCCTTTATTTCATCGTCATGTCGTCTATTATCCTTTGCTTCATCTCCTCTGTTCCAGTGTCCCCTACTCTGATCCTGCTCAGTCTAATTTCACCGCTCTTTTCATTAAATATCTTCTCATCCACTTTCCCTCTCCACCTCTTTCCAGCCTTCACCTGTATGAGCCGTCTGTCAACAGGCCTCGGTGGCAATCGATGCGATCTGAAGTCCTCAAATCATTCGAGCTCAATCAAAATCGTCCTCCTTCACCCTCTTTGCCCCCTTTCCCACGCATGAAATCTCTCGCCGCCGTCCTCTGTAAACTCACCTCACTGAGAAATTCAGTGCACCTTGCGCCTCGGAAACAAACCCGGGGCCTGCATGCTCCCCCTGCGGGGCTCTAATTGGTGATCAAGATGTGCGCGGGAAGGAGACAGAGCGGCGTTCGGCCCATTTCTATTCCCTCATCACATTCGCAGGGCCACAGTCACATTTGCGTAACCATGGTGATGCTGATAAGGTGACTCATGACTATTCATCAATGGCGCTGCCTGATTGGACAGCCCCCGAGAGCCTTGCAAAACATATTCATCGGCGCAGCCTGTGTCCCCGCTCTACCTCAGTATGCCCCTCAGGATGATGAGGGAGCATCTCTGCCTCCGTCCGTTTGTTTTTCTCATTCGTATCTTTTCTTAACCCAACCCCCTCTCCACCCTTCATCTCTTCTCCCTAATTGACCATCCTCTCCCGATGTCCCACCCATTCCTCTCCCAGCGCTTGTCTGCTTCTCTCTAACCCAGTGACCTGCTCTCTTTCGCTCCGTCTTAATTGATGAAGTCATTAATCACAAATGCTCACATCTCTCAGTTACAAACCTCTCACGCACCGTCTCTTACAGGTTTCACGTCAGATTTTCTAACAAAAAGAGAAAAACAAAAAAATTTAAAATGCATTTTATACCCCGGGACATGTTTTTAGTCATGTACAGTTTTATAGCCGCCCTCAGCGAGACAAAATGTGAGTCATCAAACGGTATTTTTTTTCCATTAGTAGTGGTTTTTGTTTTGTTTTATTTTCCTGTTTTAAAGGCCGTTTGCTCCAGTCGATCAGTTTTTTAAATAAACCGACAGTAGTTAAGCTGTTCTTATTATTATTATTGTGCCAATGGAACTACATGCGTTTTGGTTTTAATGTTATGAAGCAGTTCGAGAAGCCCATCTTGCAGGCAAGCGTTACACTTCAGATTTTTTTCTTCTTCTGTGACCTCTGGCGTTAGTGTTTCCCCCGTAGGAGATGGAGGGAATTGATCAGCATTGGCACACGATTTTACCATCTCAACTGAAGTGAAGATTGCAGTTTCCAGTCTACAGCTGGTTACAGACATACCTCTTATAGCGCTGCTTTTAAACTGTATAGTAGAAAATAATAACAATATCCACCAAGGCAGAGTGGAAATATGTGCAAACCTAAAAGCACAAAGCTGTGAGAGCCATTCTTACCAGCCATCTGTCTATCACTATGATTCATGTAATTTAGAGCGGCAATAGAAGTGGAGGCTTTTTTTTCCCCCCTGTTGAAATCTGTCATTTATATTTCAGCTGATATTCCCACTCAAGTTTTATATTTTAAGAGAAACGTCACATCTGCATACTCGGTGTGTTTCCCGCCAACGTTTGGACTTCAAGGTCAACAACCGTAGAGTATGATTGAATATCTTATTCATGCATTGGAAGGATGAGCCTGACAGCGCGTGCCGCTGCTTTATCCAAGCTCCATCTCCAGTTGCACAAAGCAACTCTGGCCTCTCTTGTTTGTTGGGATTTACAGGAACCTGCCTATTAAATCCAGATACATAGCGGCGGCTGACTGACAGCGCGCGCACACCTCTTTTGACATCATGCGAAAGGCCAGATATAGTTGGTAGGGTAGCCGTAATGGGGGATGGAGCGTGGCTGGAAATACCTGGTTTGAACATATGTAGCGTGGCGTAATGCCGAGCTTCGGCTGCATTTAACAGAAGATGGCTACATAAAACAAGAAATCCTTTTCAAACAGGTTGTCACGCGTAGTTGTAGAGTATGTGGGTGGACATCTTGTTGAGAAACAATCGCGGCAAAAGATTTCAGACAAATGGTTAGGCTCTTATTGTGCAATTTATTGTGTGGAGTCGTTGGCCAAATAGTAATGGGGAGAAAATGAACCGGCAGCTATTTTGATAACTGCTTTTAGAAAAAGTAACTGCATGGCAGACTATAATGTCCAAGCAATCATCTTCAGCTCTCTAGAGATCTCCTGGCCGCGGCTAACCATTGCTGTTGAAGATTTGGGATTCAAAACGTGCTTCTTTTCACTTCCACAAACAAACTGAGGGTGTGGAAAACAGTCTAGCTTTGCTCTGAATGTTGATCAGCCAACAGGCAATAAGTTGACCCTCGTGATACGCTTAGAGTAAATAAAAAAGTCTAGAGGGAGTGGGAGAAATGCAAATGACACAGAAGTAATTATATTTAGAAATACCTGAACAAATAAACTGATAATTAGACGATTAAATGGGGAAACTAAACAAACAGGAGAATTAATGGAAAAGCAATCATCAAAAAATAATTAAAATTTTCAGGTATTTTCACTGCTGTCACTATTTCTAAATGAATTTATTCCTGCATTAGCCATTAATACTATTTCAGCGCCTGTCATGACATATGAAGGATTTTATTAAATATTTTTTCCTCTCTCTCTTTTTTGATTACATCAGTTTCGTGCCTCGGTATCTGTCTGTTCTGAATCATCTCCCTTTTTGCTGCATGACTCACATTCAGAGGTTTCTATTTCATATCACTGCTAATGATGAAAACATGTGTCATACAGTTGTGGCAGTGCTCAATTCTTCAGAGAAGAGCTCACGTATAATGGTGAAAAGGAAGAGACATGGAATGCGTTTGCCACATGATAAAGAAACGCAGAGACCGGCAACAAGCAGGGCTGGGTAAAGAAAGTGAAAATTAAAGAGAGGAAATTGCTTACACTGTCCCGATGGCTGTCGTCCCCGGACCGGTCATTATTTTGCATGGTGCGAGCCACCTCTGGCGGGCCTCAGTCGGACAGAGTTGATCAGAAGTGAGGCTAGGAAAAGAACATTTGTACTGTATTACTTGAAAAACGCAGCAGTTAAACAAATTTGTATCTTTATAAAACTTATGGACTTTGTTTTTTATTTTCAAGCAAGATAGCACTCTCTTTATTTATTTTTACTGCAGCTAGCGGTTGGTTTGAGAATATGAACGCTTTGATCTCCCAGACAACCAGGTACTTGATCGTACATGTGTATGCATGCGTGTGTGGTAAATGGGGAACATATGTGTGTGTGTGTGTGTTGATGAGAAAGGAGCCATGCTGTGATCTGCTGGCCTATTAGAATGCATTAGAGTGTAAAAGGTAAAGGTCAGTGAATTATCAGCCAGTTACACAACCTTATTCTGTTTACCTGGCCTAATAACCCAGAGCCTACACCTGCCTCTTTCTCTTTATTCCCTCTCTCTCTGTCTCTCTCTCTGTCACACACACACACACACACACACACACACACTTGGCCAAGACCAATTGTGCTGTAATGGATGTCCAAAAACGTTCACAGTGTGTGAATCCTCGTGACCCGTGCAGAAAATCTCATAGAACTTCAAAGAAATAAATAATCCAGTCCTGCTGCGGTCTGATTGGTGGACATGCAGACAGTCTCATTTGAGTTTTAGCATTTCTGTCATCTCTTTGCCATTATCAGCCAGTTACCTCTTTATATACAGCCTGTGTTATCAACCTGCAAGAAGCATCCACTAAGGCTTTTCATTTTGTAGAACAACTACCTTTGCCTCGTCTATATTTACAATGAGCTTTGTGTGGATGCATACAATATGTGTAGTTCCTGAATAATCATTTAGTTGAGTTTCACCCAGAGCAGCGCATACGCCTGCGTGCCACTTGCAAATCCTTCGTTTCCATGGTCTGTGAGCCCACAAACAACACCGACTAGTGGAGCTCATAAGCAGCACTGGGTTTAGCTGAATTAGAGATCAGCCAAACAGGTCACACATTATCCATCAGTCTTTAGCCCAGGCCCATCTCCTCTAAGTACATGCAGAGTGGCAAGGTGGTCAGTTAATTACAACAGACAGAAAAACAGAGAGAGCTGGATGGATAGTCTACATCGATTGGGCTGAGAGGAGAGGAGAGGAGAGGAGAGGAGAGGAGAGGAGGGTTAAGTCAAGATGCATTGTTCAGGTTTTATTATTTATATATTTTGCTCTAAACCAAAGAAATGCACTGCACCAAGCGTGTGTATACATAGATACATGTTTAATATACACTAATCAGCCATAACATTAAAACCACAGGAGAAGTAAATAACATTGACCATCTTGTGACAATACATTGTTCTGCTGGGTAAACTTTTGGACTTTTGGAGACGTATTCTATATTTGGCAGGTGGTCATAATGTTTTGCCTGATCACTGTATACACATTGGTCGTTTTAGATAATGGTTTTA
Organism: Planiliza haematocheilus; assembly: GCA_005024645.1. Lineage (NCBI taxonomy): Eukaryota > Metazoa > Chordata > Actinopteri > Mugiliformes > Mugilidae > Planiliza > Planiliza haematocheilus. The sequence continues at coordinate 1,553,937 of SRSE01001388.1, read as the reverse complement.
TTGGTAATCAATACGATTTTGGTGTGTTTTCTGCATTCTTGAGGGGAAAAAAATTCCACCTTTAGCACAGTTAATCATAGCAGCGTAATCTGCAAAACATAAAAATAAAAATCTACTGAAAAATAAATATTCAATCCTTTTCTCACACGAGGCAGAAAAACATGCACACTGAGCGTTAAGATAACCTCGGGGCAAAACGTCAGCCTTGACCTATGAACATTCAGCTGTTTGTTAACAAGCAAACGCTTAACCACTGTTACAGGGTCTGAAATCATGAAATCTACGCTTTCTGCTTTATCCTGTTTCTATTTCTTATTTTCTCCTTTCCATTTTGTCAGTGCAATCTCTGGCTTTGATTACAAAGGCAATGGAACATATGTAACGTTTCACACCCGGTCAGACTCTACACATCCTTCTGCAGTCATTCACTTTCTAAAAAAACTCCTTATGATTATGCTGTCTACAAAAACCTTCCCAGTTATGTTGTGCTTGACACACATCCTACACACTTCAAATTCTTTTGTGGCGCTGCCCGACTGGGAAGTCCAGTCAATTATTTTGAATTTGTCTAGACTGCAGTTTGGTAACAGTCAACAGCTATTTGTCATTCACTGCTGTTCTTCTCTGGCTGTATGTAGCACTCCGCACTGACTCAAGGTGCTGAGAAATCCCAATTAACAGACAGTGACATGGACATGATGCAGTTTACAGTGAATTAGTACACCAGTTTTCTCATTTTTAAGACTTTTACAAAGATCTAGAGTCAACTTTTCTAGTTATTCCCTACAGCTGAAACAGTCTATCATGATATGACTTAATGAGACGAAGCTGTTAAAATGAATAAAGTAACATTTCAGCCTCTTTGGTGTAGTCCGTCTCCTCACCGGGACACGCAAGCACGAGCACATATCCCCCGTCTTGGCGTCCCTACACTGGCTCCCGGTTGCTTTTAGAATAGATTTTAAAATCTTACTGTTTGTTTTTAAAGCTTTTAATGGCCTAGCCCCCCAGTATTTGGTGGACCTTCTTAATATTCGCACACCTGCCAGAACACTGAGATCTTCCAGCCAGTTGCTTTTAGTCACCCCTAAAACAAAACTAAAGACTAAAGGTGATCGCGCCTTTGTGGCGGCGGCCCCTAGGCTCTGGAATAACTTGCCCTGGCACATCAGGTCTGCTGAATCTATTGAGATTTTTAAATCCTGTCTAAAAACGCACTTTTTCTCCTTGGCTTTTAACCAATTATGAGTATCTTGCCCATGCCTAATTGTGGCATTGTATTACTGTCTGTATTTTATGTCTATGCCTTAACCTGTACAGCACTTTGGTCAACCTTGGTTGTTTAAAAGTGCTTTATAAATAAAGTTTGAGTTGAGTTGAGTTGAGTTGAGTAGTCCTACAGCGTAAATCTGACGATTCTCCAAAATAATGTAGAGCCTTTCAGCCTCAAAAGCACAAGGCTAAAAATTAAAATCAACAGGAGACACGGCTCGTGTACAAAATAGAGGGAGAACTAGGCGGATAAACATCACACTCCTCATCTCAGCCAGCTTTCATTATTCACCTCGTTATACGTTCTCATTGGCACCGCGGTGATCTGAAGATTGTTCATGCATGTGCACACCTTCTCTGACACAAACCCAATTATAGACTGAATTGCCGGTCACATGACACACTCTCTTTCAGGGAGAGCAACACCTCACTGACAATTTACTTACCTACTGATGCTTCCAAGAACCTGCCAAGAACGGCAACGCCAGCGCGTGGGCACTGAAACAGATTTTGTCGCCGCTTTCAAGACAAGAAGTTCCTCGTTTGTTTGTCTCAGCGTGTGCGACGGAGCAGGGTAGCAGAGAATGTGCCTACAGGGCGACAACAGGGGGCTGATTTCTGTCTGGGCTCAAGCATAAGTTACGTGAGGCACGATTTAAACCTGCACATTCCCCCCATCTGAGATCCAGATATGAAAACTGCCCTATGAGCGCTATCTTTTGTCCCTGTGATACATCCTCTGATGGCTTTTTCAATTAACTTCCTGCCAACTTTCAGAGAGCGATGAGAGTTTATCCTGCATGATCACATTAGGCGAGGGAGCAAGAAAATAAGCTGAGCTATGGTTCCTAGTCACCCAGCGGTAGAAGGTCATGGCTGTCTAATGTGCTCCAAAGCTGCTGCGTGAAACGTCTCTTTTTCCTTGTCGAGGGCCCACAGCTGCTTATTGAATAATCACTCAAAAGTATCTCAGCCTTTTATTGTGGCCATTCAATCAGCTGAGATGAGCAGCCGCTGTGGCTTTGTCGAAATGGCCAGCAACTTTTTATTCCCTCCGTAGGCAGCTCGGCGCAGACAATATTAATCAAGTAGGCTTTTTGTTCAATTTGCCAAGCTAATATTCTGAGGGGAAGCCAGTGGAAGATCACACATATTTGACATTAATATTCAAGCTACGACGGTAAACGCGGGAAACGGTGCAATCGTAAACAAGTCAGTCGAAAGCTGTTGCGAAGCCTCGTCTTAGATTCTTCAAATTAAAATAAATTACCAGCCGTCATATGTTACATCACAGTGTTTTCAGAGTAAACAGGCAGAGACACTTATTTGACGCACACTAAAAGCCCAGCATGCGCCTTCCAATTACCGGGCTCATTTCTCAGCCATCTCAAGACTGAAGTGGATTTTTCCACTTCATGGAGTTTCTTTTTTTTTTTCATTATTTTTCACTTATCTAAACATTGCAACACAAATCATTATCCTATTGATTTAGCAGCAGCAGTCTCACCCCACCCACCGACTGAAAGCGTGAGCTGAGGCATAGCAGTGGCTCCTCCAAGTGGCGCTGCGATTCCTTAGCATGCGAGTGAAACAGATGAGCTACTTTGTACCAGACCTCCAGCAGCTGATCTTTGTTTGAATGACCTCGTCCTGTCCTTCACACCGTGGGCAACCATTAACTGCCACGGCAAGCCATTCATCACATACATCAGCTAACATCAAACCACTCGAGGCCTGTCGCCTCCTAATACACTCACACACACACACACATATATGCAGTATAACTCAAAGGCATGCCCACATACATTTGCACACAGGTGCCCTTGAAACACAACCTGAAAGGGATAGATGTGTGCTGTCACTTTGCTCACACTCTCTATTTCAGGAGAGATTATGACAGTCCTCATTCGATACTTCAAAAATGTACACTTGATCTTATGCAACGCCTGTAGGAGCTCCAATCCACTATGGGCACATTTAAAGTGGCTGCAATAACGCAAAACAGCCCAGTTCCCCCTTTCATTCGCTCCCGTCGCATTTTGTTGACAGTGATGATCCCTTTGTAGCGGCTCGAAACAATTTTCACAGCAAGCGGACCTGGGATGAAAACACAATAACATTTACTTGAAATGTAAATTAGCACTCACACCTCAACCTCCTTGAAAATAATTGTCTTATATTCCGCCTGTCTGTCTGGCACAGCCACGTATGACTCATTTTATTGCTTTCTTTTTGTGTTGCGAGATTGGGGTCATCAGACGTGGGAGTAATTTGAAAACAGTTTGTTAGCTAACTGTGCACTGACGACAGAGTTTTATCTGACGGGGTTCTTCAGGCAGTTTATTGGATCGCTCACCGTTTGAGGATGGGTTACTTTCTGTCAGCTTAAAAAAAGCGCATGAAGAAAATAAAAATGTTACTATAAGGACTCACAGGAGCTCAATAACTTCACCTTAATGCTAAATATCTTATATGTATATATATATATATATATATATGAAAATTGAGATTGAAAAATTTCCATGTGACAGTTATGTAGTCCCTCAAGCCTTTCGGTATTATCTGCTTCTGACCAGTTCAAGAATTAATTATGACAGTTAATAAAACACTTACCTTCTAACTAAATCCCTCTGAATAAAAAGTCATTACCCCTGAATCATTTTTCATTTAACTTCAGCTAAGTTGTCATGGGAAACACTAGAAGTCCTGCAAGAACTGTTATAGGATGTGGCTCAGAGCGCAGGTTTCTAGTAAGTCTGGAGGGTCTAATGAGATCCAGGACGGAGTATAATTAAGTGTGTGGATAACCAGTCTTAACATCTACTGGGAATATTGAGGATAACATCGTGAGGAGTCCGATGCCTTGATTATTCATTTTTTCTTTAAACCTTCTTTCAAGTAAATCAGCTTAATGGATATGAGGTAACTCACTTCAGGAGGCCTTTAATGTGTACATGACTCATGAACATTTAAAGAAAACTATACATGCCTCTGAGAAAACATTTTGCTTATTACAGTCATTTTCTGCAACCACTCCAATCCTCTGGAGGGTCACGGAGGGCTGGAGCCTAACCCAGCTGTCACTGGGCGAGAAGCAGGGTACGTCCTGGACAGGTTACCAGTCTATTGCAGGGCTAAAGGCTCATTTAGGGTACCGCGGCATGTAGACTGCATAACATAGGCACGTAGTCAGAGCCAGTGCAAGCCATTTTGCCATTTGCTCGTCAGTCTGGAGCGCTCTGTAAAAACGGCGTCCAAATACTAAAGTGGAAACATGCTGCTAGCAAGCAGACCAATCACAGCTCTTGTGTTCGGCGTCGCTGCAGCACGTAGTTACACTCACAACTCCACACAGAAAGGCCCAGTCAGCCCATGGATTGCAGTTATTACAGTTCACCGTTATTTTACAGTCTGCATTTAATGCTTGGTCCACTCAACACATCTGCAACAGTGCCACGAAGCTTACAGATGAAGTTATGTGGCTAAAACCGTGGAGAATTTTGTGATCAAATTCATATTTTCCCAAGGAGTTGATGGACAATAAATTAATCAGGTCAACACAAATGTAAGAGACTGGTGGGGACATGGAGCCAGAAAATAAAACAGAAGCCTGCTTCTTGCATTTTCCATGTGGTATCCACTCAGCCATCAGCTCGACCCAATAAACATCAGACCTTTTTCATAGCATGTATTTTGACCTGTCATAGCAAGAGGAGCATGATACTGCTTTAATAAGGGGTCAACATCAGGCCAACATACTGTCACATTGATTTAATATTAGACCAAAACAGTCTGACAATCTGACAGTGTAATTGGTTGATTATACGAAACCATTTTTTTAAAAAAAAATTTAAATCCTAATGTAACCTCATCAGTCTTGGCCATACGCTGTAGTCTAGGTAAAAATACATTTCTAATAATAATGTTTTCTTCCAAGCTGTAAATTCCAATTCAGAGGCTCACTGGAGTAAAGAGACAGTAGTCTGCGGCCTCTGAGACTGTATTCTATATTACTTCTTTCTTCTTACTGCTGACTGATAATTAAGGAAGCCTTTGACAGTGCCAGTTTATAGCTCATTGGGGACCAGTTAAACCAAGGAAAGGGTTTATAAAAAGCCTGCGGTGAATCACTTGACTGTGTCACTGACAGTATGAGCTACAGTCCAATTTAATTTTATTAACATAGCGTCAGTAACAGTCCAAATCTTCTCAAGATGCTTTACACAGTCTGAAAACGCAAGCACTAAAGCGACGGTGGCAAGGAAAAAACTCTCTTTGGAAAGGAGGGAGAGGGACCCAGCTCTATATGTGGGGACCCATCTGTTTGAAGCCTGCAAGGAAGAGACAGAAGCAAGAGAGGGGGGTGGGACAGAAGTGAAGAGATAAAATCAGAGGCAAGTACACTGATCAGTCATAACATTATGACCACATTCCTAATATTGTCTAGGTCTCCCTTGTGCCTCCAAAACTGTTGTGACTCATCTAAGAACGGACATTTCCCTTCTGAGGATGTCCTGTGGTGTCTGGGAACAGGATGTTGTTAGTGGGGGCCTTTGGGTGCTATGGGTTGAGGGGAGGCCAGATCAACAACTTGTGCTGTTCTTCATGTTATTTTTTTTTTGTTGTTCCTAAACTACTTTAGCATGTGTGTCTGTGTCAGGCTGCATCCTGCTGGGAATGACTGCTGCCATCAAGGAGTGTCATTGCTATGGGGTGGGGGTGCCTGGTCTGGTCTTGACTGGTCTAGGTGGGTGATACACGTCTAAGTAACATCCATACGATCACCATGTCCAAGAGTTTCCCAGCAGAACACTGCACTGTCATAGGATGGTCAATATTTATATTTCTCCTGTCAGTGGTCATAATGTTGTGCCTGATTGGTGTAGATGATTGCATGCATCTGGATAATGCATACACGCTGGGTATAAAAACTTTACAAACAAAAGGATATGATTCTAGGTGATGCACGACACATGGAAGGTTGATAATGGATAAAAGGAATAGATGGATCCAGCATTCAGTGTATGAATTGTACATGAATTTGTGCATTACGCAAAGCAGAATGTAGCTTAATATTAAGCAAAATAATAAAATAACAGTAACAGTTGAATTGAAAGCGTCCTGTAGATGCATTAAGAAAGGGTTCTGCTTTGCATTAAACAACCACCAGAGGATCCCAGAGAGCTAGAATTGCCTGGATGTCTCACAACAAGTTCTTATTCTTGATACCTCTTCTGTTGTCCCCTGTCTCAATATATGCTGCAGAAAAATATGCTTATTAAAACAAAACAAAAAAAGTGTATTGTTTATGTAGTTTACAAAACAGCAAGTCTAATCATTCAAACCAAACATCTAGCATTTAAAGTTTTACTGAATCTGATACAAAAATGTACAATTTTAAATATTTTTGCAGCTTTTTTAATTATTATTTTTTATCCTGAATAGTGACATCTTTAAATAAAAAAAGCCATTGTCCTATATCTTTCATACACACAGAGTTGCAGCCTAATGACAGCACTGACTCAAAGCATTAGTGGGCCATGGCAGAGCTGGTGATGAGTCACTCGTGTCCATACAGCCCAGCAGAAAACAGCAGGCCCACAGCGGCCAACTGAAGCGCTCATGCATCTCTCCCGTCAGATATGATTCAATATTCTCACTGATGAGTGAACACAGCTTAACACCGAGGTCATGAACTCAGTCCTAGCAGTTTCTTCACATCTAATGAACGGCTGCAATCAATGGTGGGTTCCCCGCTAATCCTTTATGGGTCTGGATAAACATATTCAACACACGGACGACGAGAAGGGAGAACTTAATAATCTTATTATCAAACTATAAGTGGAGCTACTGAACTCCGATTTAACGATACAGTCCAATCATGTGATAATCCAGACAAAGGTTGCTGCTACTTTGTTGGTTAAATAAACTATGTCGTGTCAAAACGCATCAAGACATTTTCACACAAGGCATGATCTGATTTTTTCCCTTGGCACAACGGCTTCAGCTCCCGTGAATGTCTGCCGTTACACCTTTTCTCTCCCTTGATATTTTAACAGGCAGAATTTCTTCCATGTCAATGCACACAGCGTTGCAGGGCATCCAGAATGGCACACGCCTTTAAAATAGAGAAGCCTACTGGAACTGTCCATTCAACTGCACAGGTTTTTTTTTTCCAGTCATCCTCAGAGATTCATCCGTCTACTCTGAATATAGACTTTTTCTCACAGCAGATATTTTTAGTGGATTTTCATTTAACTATTTTTCTCGCTTTCCATTCTCCCTTTATTAATATGAATCCCTCCAAGAGACACAAGTAAAAGCACACACGTTATTGCAATATAGTCCAAAACATACCGTTACTTACTTCCTGCGAACACGAGGGACATGAGATCGACACCGACGTGGCATTTTAATACCCTCTGATTAGCTGCTTGTTGTTGCTGACATGATAACCAAAAATACTGTGACCACAAATGCAAAAATATGAAAATGAGAACATATATCTATTTGTATATATTATAATAATAATAACACATTTTATTTATAGACACCTTTCAAAACACCCAAGGTCACCATACAGGTAAAACAGGGTTTAAAATACATACCAGACATCAAAAGCATTTAACAAACTATAAGACAATAAAAGATAGGATAAAAATATAAGGTTTAAAAAATAATAATAACGTGACAGTCAGGGAGGGTATGATTGCAGAAAAAGGTGAGTTTTGAGGTTTTTCAGATAAAGAGGGGCGAGGTTGTATATATGATCAACAAGTTAGGGACACTGGTGTCTTTCATCCACAACCATGGTCCTCATTAACACATAATTAGAGGCCGGAAAAGTAATTTTCTTGCTCAGCAGCCAGTAATGTTTCTGCTAGTCTATACTTCAATTTTTCTATCTTTCATCCAGGTTTTTATTGTGTCCCAGCTTTTTTTTTTTTTGTCATTGGTTTGTTGTCCTAAATTGCAGCTGCTTGACTGCAGGTGCGTTTAGCGTGGTGCTGTGCAGCTAAGGTTTATAGTGAAGACAGAAGAGCAAGACATCTTTTTTTGTAGTTACCAACCTTCACAATAATAATGCTGCATCCAAAGCCTGCTCTCTAGCCCTGAATACAAACGACATCTAACATAGATATTGATCATGAAACCATATCTAATCACATATAAATCCCATGCAAACTTCACTACAGACAAATGTGTGATTAAAAGCATCTTAAGGCTTCCCTGAGACGTAAAGTTCACAGAAATGACCGTCTGTGTAGTGAAGATTTCTTTCCGATGGAGGAGCTCCCTCCTCTGGGCAAGCGGTGAGAAGGTTATACCGGGTTAACACGAGCAAAGCAGACAAGCCAATCAGGTGAGGAGACCACCGCCAAAAATTCTGCTGCTCTGAGGTGATTTGTCATATCTGATTTCTTGTCATGTTATGTAAAGAAGACCCACCCTCTGAGGCTTACTTTGGACTCGGATTATATTGGGAGAGCCAGAAAGCTGATTACAAATCTGTAATCTTATTTTTTATAAAAACATTTCCAGTGGCAGACATACAGAGCTACAGAGCGGGGCTGATTTATCCAGCGAACGTCTGCGATGACCAGATTTGCAGCAGCACCCAAACCGCAGAGAAAGGCTGGCATCTTGTCTATGTACGTAATAACAGACCACTATAAAACCAAACATTTTCCAGCAGATACGCTTGTGCAACTTGTTCATCAAGAGAAATCATTTCCCATTTATTAGGTTGCCGAATGATGGTCAGCGTTAAGCGTGGAAACAGTGCATGTAATGTAAAGACAACCTTTATTTCACTTGACAAGCCGATGATGTAACGCACTTGACTAAGCTCAGTGACACATCATTCACTCTGTGACACACCAGGCTAATCTCTGCATGCAGCCAAGCACACGGTTCACATATGCATTCACTGTTCACATATGCATTCAGTAAAATCTTGCATCTAGTGCATCCATTAAATTATATTCGGTACAACTCCCAGTTCAGAGCCCAGCGACTGCGAAGCATAACTGTATGACTGATTTATTAGACGGAGCAGACTGCAACCCATCTTTATGCTACACATCAACACGTTAGGAGATTTAATTTAGGTCTGCCTGAGGCATGAGAGCCAGTGCCCTTAGATGGTCACATGGAATTAAACCCTGAGACTTCACTGAACACTCTTCCACCCACTGTGGTGAGTGAGAAAGGGTGAGAGGGGTGAGAGAACAAAAAATAGGAGTTTGAAGATAATAAGCATTTGGTACCAGGAATAAGACAAGGAGATGAAAAACTATTTGTGGTCTACACATGAGTCCCAGTTGTTGGCATGATTATTTTGCGTACCTGTGTGTGGTTCCATTTCATACATTGTGTATGGATGGTTTAAAGGGTTTATGAGATGGACAAGAATGTGATGATACATGCAGATAATAATAGCTGTAGTTGGGACTAGGGATGTAACAATTACCGGAATGACGATAAACCGCGGTAAAATTCCCAACGGCAAGTACTACCGTTTCAAGTTTTAATTAATTAATTGATAACTGAAGAACTCACAGTGATACTGCTTATTTCCTGGAGAAGCAGAAGCACCTGAACGGCGCTCTCAGAAACAGGCGCACATGCGCAGTTTGCACTGTATGTCCTGTGAAAACATGGCGGAAGCCACCTTTGCTTCGCACCTTTATACGACCAGAAGTCTGGGCATATTTTGGATTTATAAAAGGACGTTGACAGTAAAATATCAGAAAAAAATCTCCGTGAAGGGGAGTAACACTTCCAAATTGATGAGCCAACTTCATGACCACCACGCACAACTTTTCAACGAGTGTTGTGCAGTTACTCCTTATGGCCACAAGGTGCCATCTTGCACAATTTTCACATTTATTATTATCTTTAGATTATTTTAATGTTTCTGCCACATTACTTTGTTTAAAATGGTAGTGTTGCTTTCATATACACATCTGATTTCAACTTAAGGTGCATAACACAATGACTTTTCTTTTCTGTACCAGTTCTTGAATCTGTAAGACTAGATTTAGTCTTGAGCAGTGAATGTAAGAAAAGTATTTAAAAATAAATAAAAATAAAACTTTGTTACAAGATTTCAGTGTGTGTTCAGTAGTTTTTGAACATTTTGAACACATCTAACGATACTGTGATAATATTGATAACCGTGATAATTTTGGTCACAATAACCGTGATATGAAATTTTCATTTCGTTACATCTCTAGCTGGGACTGTACTGCTGCTCTGTAACAGCAAAGAGAGACTTTGAACAAAACAGTTTGGTGGTAAAAGTCCATCATTGAGTCATTCTATTTTAGTTAACCAATCAACATGAAGTATATGAAGACAGAATACACCCAGACGTGTTATTTGGCAATCATCACTCACAGACAAAGCAAAAAAAATTGTGTCAGGGCCACATGGCACCACATATTGCGTGTCATCTTCAGAGTTCCTCAGAGCCTCTGCAACACAAAATGTCAATTCACTTCAACTGTGTTTACAGAAAGAGCATGAATAACAATCAAAATTGTCTGGAGACACTAAAGAACGTAAAGACCCACAGAGCAAGCCTTGAGCAGTGAAGTTAGGGTTAGGGTTACAGTTAGATATCCACAGAATAGCCTTGGATAGTGAGAGAGAAGAAATATGAGGTGTTCAGGTCATTATGGGAGGTCCCCCAGCAGCCAAGGCCTATAGCATCATAACTAAGGGATGGTACAGGGTGACCTTAGGTAGCCTTAGCTAGAAGCTTCATCAAAAAGTAATGTTTTAAGGCTGTTACATACTCTGCAAGAAGCAAGACATTTGTTCTTGCTCATACGGCTGCAAGAACAAGGGAAAAAGTTTGCTTTGGCCAAGTAAGTTATACTTCATGAGAAACTCCAGGGAACTCCTCATAGGGCTCTCCCGTGTAGCATACGTCCGCATTTTCCCACATTGAGCACGGCCACTTCAATTTCCTACCAATCACAGAATGGTAACTGGACATCACGAGAAAAAAAAGCTCCACCCGGTTAAAATGTCGAGAACAAACTGCGAGAACTGCAAGAACAAAATCATGTCATCATGTTCTTGCAGCCCATGAAAACAAACTTCTCGCTTTTCACAGAGTATGTAACAGCCTTTAACCCTAACCTTAAAAGTAGAGAAGGTGTCGCCCTCCCAAATCCAAACTTGGAGCTGGCTTGACAGGAGAGGAACCTGATAGCTGAAAGCCCAATCCCTCCCAGCAAGCCTGCACTTTGAGAGCAAATCATTCTATTTGGGTAATATGGTACAATGAGATGTTTAAGATAAGAAAGAGCTTTGCCTTTAAAGGCCTATCGTGTAAAAAGAAGGATTTTAAATTCTTCTGGATCAGCTTGAGACTGACCCAATAAAAACCCATTACCCAATAAAGCACCAGACATGTTGGGCCTGTTGATACTTTGCATTAAGATCAGATCTGGACAATCAGATTACAAGTGACAAGCTTTGGGTGCGTGTGTTCAGACCTGTCATTAAGCATGCGTGTCTAGATCCAATCTCAGTTTCGCGCTGTATATGGGAATAAATCCTGACATCATCTGGGGCACAGTAGAATATTTTAACAGATGTTGTTCTCTAATGGATCTTTAGTGAATGTAGGAGGTCTGTATGGGTCCTGGCGGTGTTCACACAGATCTTAATGCAAAGTCTGAGGAGGCCTGTAGCGAATTTAGACGGACTGATCCAATAAATTCATCCAGTGTGTTAACTTCTGTTTAAATTCACTAAAAAAACAACCTCAGAGTATTCAAACATCACATATAATACAATTTGTATGGAAATGCTCCCTGAACCACTCTTTCACAGTTTGAGCTCCATGAATCCTGACATTGTCATCTTGGAATATGCTTGTGACCATCAGGGAAGAAAAAATCCATTGATGGAATAACCTGGTCATTCAGTATATTCAGGTAGTCAGCTGACCTCATTCTTTGGACACATAATGTTGCTGAACCTAGACCTGAGCAACTGCAGCAACCCCAGATCATAGCACTGCCCCCACAGGCTTGTACAGTAGGCACTAGGCCATCACTCTGGAACAGGGTAAATCTGGACTCATCAGACCACATGACCCTCTTCCATTGCTCCAGAGTCCAATCTTTCTGCCCTAGCAAATTGAAGGCTTATTTTCCCCCGGTTAACCTCACTGGTTAGTGGTTTTATTAAGGCTACACAACTGTTCAGTCCCAATCCCTTGAGTTCCCTTCACATTGTACGTGTGGAAATGCTCTTACTTTCACTATTAAACATAACCCTGAGTTCTCCTGTTGTTTTTCTTCGATTTGATTTCACCAAACATTTAAGTGATTGCTGATCACTCAATCAGGTTTTTTTTCCGACCACATTTCTTCCTCAAAGACGATGGTTCCCCACTGTCCTTCCAGTTTTTAATAATGTGTTAGACAGTTCTTAACCCAATTTTAGTAGTTTCTACAATCCTCTTAGATGTTTTCTCTGCTTGGTGCGTGCCAGTGAGTTGACCCTTCTCAAACAGACTAACATCTTTCCACGACCACAGGATGTGTCTTTCAACGTGGTTGTTGAATGAATGAGAAGCTACTTATTCCATCAGTTGCGGTTAAATAACTTGTTGCCAGCTGAAAGATAATCATCCATGCGGTAATATCAAATAGGAAGCTCGTACCTATTTGCATAATTAAATCCAGGTGGCGAGTTTTTTGTTTTTTGTTTTTTTTAATATAAGCTTCTGAGTTTATCATCAGCTTAAATCAAAAAGCTCTGCCCACTGGATGTCATGACGATATCAAACAAAAGGTGAGCTGTCACACTGACCTTTCGCTTGGGTGTTAAAACATTTATCACACGATTAGAGGTGCGGGAAGAAAGCGCGACGCTGTGTGACACGAGCCATGTGGTGTGCTAATGAAAAAGGGAAATTATTACGTGAAAGGGGGGAGCCAATGCTACCTTTCCTTCTGACCCAAATCTGCAGCGAGTCAACAGGAAACCACTCCAGAATATGGAAACTCAAGGGAAAAAAGCTTGTTTGTTTATAGTTTCTCAAGTTCTGAAACTCAATATTCAATATTCAAATCTCAGTTCATATGAGAGATATACTGATCATTACTACTAATGCGACTATTTGGTGGATGTCAACAACTTGAAAGCAGTAACTAGCCAATATGTCAAGGATATCATTTATTTATTTTTGTTACTAGGCCCAGTTCAAAACCCTCTGATTTATTTAATGAATGTTGTTTATGTGATTTTTTTTTTCCCCTCCGTCTTTTTAAACCATCTCTCCCAACACATTTCAATGAAAATCTGACATCCATGCCACGACTGACCGGGTGTGTCGAGATGAGCACGTAAGCCGGATTTAAATTTCTATCTGAACATCTGTTATTTTAATGTTTACACAGCTATTTCAGTGGTTTCCATGCAAACAGGTAGGTGAAACATCAGAAACGCCTTCCAGGAAAGTGTGGGGTGATATCCTCGTGGGATGGGGCGGGTAAATGTTGTCCAAACTAGTTTATGTAACAATCCAACAAACATAGAGCAGCACCAGTATAAAATATAGAGCACAGTGCAGACAGGATTATTCCTCCAAACCGGTCCTGTTCCTAAATCATTAGACTGTAGTGAATTAGCGTCAAAGAGCATACCTGAAAAAGTTCCCTTGTTTATATATATATATTTCAACGAGTAGAGTGTTTCAAGCACCGCCGCTTAAATAAAAAAGGGATCCTGAATTAATGTAAGCTTGCTGGCTTCACTCCATTCACAGTGTCCTGAACCAAGGAGGGTTCTTATCAGTGCTGTGACCTGATGAATAATACAGGACACCCAACCAAAGGCCCTTGTTTCAGTATAAATCCCTAGCCAACTGGTAAGCCATCGCTACTGGTGAGAAAGAAAATACAAAGTAGAAATAATTCAGTGGAGGGAGGAGGCTCAATGCAATTACCACGTGTAAGCTAAAGGAAACCCTATTTGGTTCTGCTGCAGGACAGAAAGGTCAAATAATCCATGTGCCACCCTTGGTGTTTATTCATCCTTTCCTTGTACAAACACTAGCTGTCAAAGGCACTTAAGTCCGATTACTCTGTGGTTCGCGCCCACTCCGAGCTATGCAATCTATTTTCCGTCAGAGACAAGTTGATATGTTACAGTGCAACTCTAGCCAGTTGTTACAGACACTGTGGTGAGACTGAAGCAATCATTAAATGCTGAATGCACTCATTTTACTGTTAATCTTGGACAGCCTCTCCCTGTGTTTGTGACATCGCGAGCAAATGTGGGGGAAAAAAAAGGGAGTTGTGTTTCAAGGAAAAACCTAGTTCAAGCCTGCAGAAGCACAAAGCCTTTTCTCCTTCCCTCTGCAGACTGCAGCGTTGTTGTAACCCAGTCCAAACACAGTAAATGTCAACAGTTGTTTACGGAAACTTTTCTGCAGCGAAGAAAAATAAAGCACTTGATGTTAAACAAAGCACCAGGATGTGCTGCGCAAGAGATGACCAAAACATAAAACCAGCACATACCGCCGGTCCCATGAGACATTATCGAGCCCCACTACCACCCCACTCCCCATCCATTCCATCTACAATTAAGGGCCAGGGCAGATCCCAAATCCTCCATAAAATGAGTGTAAGCTGTTGCCCCCTTTTTAAAAAAAAAATATAAAAAGTTAACAAACACAATGACAGGACTTCCAGGGTAACAAAGGGAAAGGAAGTACAAATGAGATGCAGGCCACAGCTGTTTCTCTCTCTCTCGTGTCCCTTAGAGGTCATTCTTCCTGTCTAACGTAACAAAGTCGTCACACACATATGCTGCTGCAGAGGCACATATCCTCCCCTCTGACAGTATGGTCATCTGTTTCGTCAGTCCCCACTCACGTTTGTATACATGTCATCAATTACAGGCTAAATCAGCTCCAGTGCTGGCCATAACTGTGTCGCTTGATAGTAAGACATTATGTTGTGGTTCTCTAGATACCATCCAGCTGTGCTGAAGGTCAGGGTCATTGGGCTCCACTGCAGAGACACAGTGCAGCAGAGAGGGAGACTATTTTATCTTCCTGTATCTTTGTCTCTATGCTGTTTTGCACATGTCTGTGTAACTCATTATGTGTCATGGGATAGTCTCAGAGCATGCGTATCGTGCTGCCTTTTAAGGGTGTGCAGCGGGGAAAGACTCCAACAAAGGTTCAGTCAGACTTTTTATGTCAAACAGTACATTCTGTGCTCGAGTCATGACAAAATTGTGAAATATCTAGAGGCAGAGAACATCCTTTACCTAGGCAACAGGCTATTCATGACGCCAAAATCTGTTTTCTTTCACAAGTAAAAAAACACTTTTTTTCTTTTTTAAGGATAACATGAGAGAACTGGACCTGACTTTTACAGTCAATCAACCAGCCCAATAAAAGTTACTTAAGATGGACAGTCCTAGAATGACCTCTAAAAGCCCCAAGAATTCCCTGCTCCTTGTTATGGGAACAGAGTTTCCAATAAAAAGATACTTAGATGCCTTTGGCATTGTTTGCTTATATGTGTTTGTGTGTGCATGTCAGTGTGTATGTATGAATATTGCAGTGCCTCTGAAAGAGCTTTAGAGGACTTTTGCATGATCTCCCTTGCCAGAAAAACAGAGGAAAACAAACACTGCCTTTATTACAGTAATGAATATGCTTTGGGAAGCAAATGATATAATTTTCCATTAACTCCCACTCATAAAATGCAGAGAATGGCTCAGGGAAACCTGTGACATTTGACTTTGCTGGCACCAAACACTGCAGTCCTCCACTGGTGCGTGACCCCTAACCGTTCAACTCTGTAAACGCACTGAGCTTCATCATTCACTTTATAACCATTTGCATTGACAAAGTCTGATAAAGTTAACGTCTCACTCAGAGTTGTGCACGTACAGTACACGTAGACATTCACAAACAGCTGCAGAGCTCCTTGTTTAGAAAGCCGATACAAAGACATTAGCAGCAGTGCAGGTGCACACACATTGAGCCAAACTGATTACTCTGCACTCCTATTCACGCAAGCTGCCGAGCAGCAACACTCATTCAGAAAAAGAGTCCCAGCTCAACAAGCAAAATAAAAGCAAGCGCTCAAAAATCACACATTTCATATATGCTCCACAATAACCTTCTCTGATGCTGCCTGGTTTTAAAGCAGTCGCTGTCAGCACAGAATTTCATTATTCACCCTAACCCTGATCTCTGCACAGTGAAGGAACAAAGCACAAACACTCCAGTCACATACTACAGGTCAGAGTCTCAGCTTGCAGCTACAGTCTCTTTCGCAGCACTCAAGTGATGCACAGGTGAAACAATGGGCTTAGTGTGCTGCTTACATCTCATGGATACATCCATGTGGAGGTGGAGTGCAGCGCTGTCTGAAAGTCTGGCAGGGTATATTTGCATAGTAGAGGTCAGGTACAACACAACGTTCCCTGTGTTCCACACTGCAATCATGGAGCTCTAGTCGACAGACATGTTTATATTAGAAAATGCAAGCTAATTACCTCAAATATAAGCTACAAAGGACAGAAGAATGCAGCCTGCTTGTCGTCATATGCATGACCTTTAACTTTTTTATCTTTAGACTGCTTCAAACTAAGAAAATAAAAAGTGAATTGATGAGCTGTCATGAGGTCATAACAACGCCATTATCGTGGCCATGAGTCATGGTCTCCACCTCTAAAGGGGAGGCTGGGATGTGAAACCTAAACAGATCCACATGTTTGCTAGCTGGTCAGCTGGCTCAGCGTGAAATCCTCCTGGATCTAATAAGATGGTAATGTTGCACGAGTGTGATGTAACTTTTGAAACTCACTCTTCCTGTGTTCATGGATGTGAGTGCAACACAAGACAAAGCCCTGCTCCTTGTATGGGCTCCAACATTTGAAAAGGTGAGCGCTCCACACTCTCGCACTGTAGCGAGCCGCTTTGGCTACTACTCTGATAAGCACATCTATGGAAATCAAAAGAGGAGAGGTAATCTTTAACCGTGGACCGTATTTCTCTGTCACATGTGCCAGTTCAAGCAAAACTCAGCCACAGCCTTACATACATGCATTTAGTACATCTTGACAAAACACACACTGAAGACATACGCTACACCATCTGCCTGCTTCTCTTGCTCTCCTCCTCTTATTAAGGCAGTTGCTGCTATAATACAGATGCACAAGAAGTTATAGTTTTCATCATTTTTGCCAGAAAGACACCGTAGATTCCTCCTTACTTTTATACAAACAATGACCGTGTCGTTTCTTGGTTCCTCTGAATTTATGTGTGACTGCAGCACAATTTTGGAGCAGGCCTATTTATAGCCGACTAACACCACCACCGCCACCACCACCACCACCCCGCAGCCTGAAAGTCACACCGGGAGATTTTAGGAGGGGAGTCCTTGAGCTCCTCTGTCAATGCGAGGCATTGCAGTGACAAGTTTGCTGATGAGGTTGGTCACTGTGGAGTCGCACTGCACCGGTCCCTCCCATAAAGAACAAGGCTGCCTTCAGTGCATCCTTCAACACTGTAAGGTACATGCGCTCCGGGGCATGTACACACCTAGGCGCATGCATGCCCACACATGTATACATAATCACTCCTGCACATACTGCACGCACACATTGACACAATGTGCATACATTCACAGTAGTGAAAAAGCAGTGTTGAAGGGTTTATGATGGTGGTGTTGTAATTTTGTGTTTGTTTACTACTGTGTATCTTTTTCTTTTTTTCATGTACCAGCAACTCCACAGGAATATAAGCTACTATACCACTGCTATTAAAAATAAAGATGTACCAAAAGATAAAACAAAGCAATGTTAGGACTTACTTTATATCCTGTCCTGTCCAGAAAGAGATTATTTATCCACTTCTGGCTACCATACACTTTCTTGTGTCAGCTCTGCGAGAGTCCCACTCAAAGAAAACAAAACAAAAGTATCTGGTGTGCATCTCAGACACAGCAAGTCCCGCTCTGCTGCTTACTGATGCTCTCTGGATTAAGGGGTGGAACTCTGTTCACCAGCTCCGAGGCTCACGGCCAATCCTGGCAGAGTGCTTTCTGCCTCCCGGCCAATCACACATCCCTCACGCTCCAGCCTCCCACCCCTCCTCCTCCTCCTGCTGCTCCTAAAAGTTCTCATGGTTGTGGACAAACTCATGGCTGTGGAGTATGACAGAGTGGGAGGAATTGCTGTAGTATTTACAGCATGAAGGAATGAGAATAGAGTGGCTGTGGAAACATTTCCATTACGAACGTGTTGCGTACAGGAGGACAGAGGGAGAAGAGGAAACCGTCGTTTGCCAAAGATTAATTACACTGGCAAGGACTTATTCTGTCAGGATGCCTTTTAAAATATGATTTGTCACATTGGTTTATTATGGTTTAAGATGGTTAAATGCACTTCTCTTCATTTTAAGTTCTCCCGAACACTGACATATCCCATTTGAACCTGCTTTCCTGCTGCCTGCCTCAGTCAAATTAATGTAGGATCATATTAAGATGAGAACGGAACCTAAAGGAAGGTCACTCAATTTTCGCAGTACATTCACTGTCCGACATTTTCACAGGAAAATAACTTAAAACATAAAGACTATAACATAAACAGAAACAGAGACCGTATCTGTAGTTTAGCATATTTTACCCAGAGATGCACTTGCAGCTCCCAGACATGATGCGATTTTGTCGAGCTTCAGCACACACAGGCACTACAGCACGCCCTGAAAGACATGAACTGCAAATGTTCTTAATGACACACATTGACATAGGTTGTGTTGCCGAGCCAATGAATGTCTACTCTGCTTGTATGATGCTCAAAAGGGCTCTGTCATATTCATTTAGCCTCCAAAACACTGATATCACTAACAATAACACTGGGGCACGCATGCATGCACACTCTTTCTTCTTGCCCTGCAGGGACCAGAGCCGTGGTACTTGGTCAAGAGAGATTCTCACCTCAGTTGAGAGGTGAATTTATTTAGCCAGAGATTCTTCTATTGCCTCTCGTCTCTTAGGCGAGTATAATAAATGAATGCTGGGGGAAATCTTTAAATGGAATAAGACAATGGGTACTACATTGAAAAATGGATCATACGCGGCACAATTATTAAATTTATAATGCACGAGTGTCTTGAGGGATTAAAGAAAGCGCAGAGCAGCACCTATGTAACTGTGCTGTGTATGGCAGACATCAGAATGAATCAGATCAAAGTCTGCACCTTGCAGGCCCTTTCTCGTACGACTGGAACATATTCAGCTTTGGGCTCTCAACCAGACAAACAACATCAAATTGCCCTCACGGAGCAGGATCAGCACTCCGTCCATGTTCAGATTGTTAAACAAAACATTTTGGTCAAAAACAACAACTGCAATAACAAGAATGGGCACGACTGAGACGGTTCAGAAAACCAGACAGAAACATGAGGACATCCAAATATAATGGCTGTCGATACTTATGAGAGTCCACGTTTTGAGGCAAGGTTCCCGTTGCTCTCTGAGTGAAAAGAGTCGCTCACATAAATACGCATTAACGGTAATGTACCTCTTTCCTCATCCAAACATTTATCAGGAGCATGAGCAGCTGTAACAGCCGTCCATTTTTCACAGAGCTCACATAATAGTGATGATATCTGAATCAGACTCCGCCCGTCTCATCCATCTCTGATAAAATGCAAATATAATGTAAAATAGTGATTTACTGGAGCGCTGTTAAGGTTGTTACACAACTAAGAAATAGACCTGTGCATAAACTCAATAAAACTATTGATCAAACAAACATGAATCATTTAATTAGAAGGGATTTAAAGATGCTGGCAGAAGGTTTCTTTAAGTAGCAGACAGAACATGGACTAGCCGTTTCCCTTCAGTTTCCACTCTTTCTGCTACATCAGGCTCCAGCTTGAACCTGATATATCAAGATATCAATCTTACAATCTAACTCTTGGCAAGAACGTAAATAACGGTAATAGCTAAAATGTTGAACTGTTCCTTTAAGGGGAAAGTGCGCTATCTAAATGGTAAATATAGTTTTTTTTTTAAACAGGAAGACAAGCAAGACAGACCGACACGGGTGCAGGCAGTGGAGTCGGCAAGCCCTCAGGGATGAGCCAGGCAGGCATCAGCAAAGCGAGCAGACGACGACTGTACAACGCTGCCTGGCCTCGAGTTGCGTCAAAGTCACAGGAGTGGAAGCATTATGCTAATATGATGTGAACGGTGCTCACTTAGTTCCTTTTTCTTTTTCGTACTGCTGCATGAAAACATCATACACTGGATGAACAGCAGGATATGAACTCAAATTTACATCTGGCCATTTGCTGGAGTGATGGTCTTATAAATCCTGAAGGATGTAAGAGTGGAAATTTCTTCAAGACAAGAAAAATTGGAAAGCGGTCATGGAAAATAGCCATTCCCTGCCGCCTGTCCCCAAGCAGATATGACAGCTTACAGCCACAGAGGAAGCAGCTGACACACACAGTAAACCAGACTCTCTCTACTGAAGCCTTACAGTGATCAATAAGTCTGCTTTTGGGACAGATAATATACTGCTGCACCAAAAAAAAAAAAAAAAAAAAAAGCTTCATATTTGTTCCGCTGCGGTGCAAAAGCTGTCAACAGCGCCCATCACAGAGTGGGGGAGAGAGGTGTTGTTCATGCTGTGAGGTGTGGGAGCTCATTGTTCTGTAAAGTTTGGCCCAAAGGGACAAACACACAGTTGGAATTATGCATCAAGACACGAAAAAGTGCAGGTGAACAGAAAACTAACTGCAGAGTTTAATCCAAATTGAGTGCAATTGTGGAAACAGGTTCAAATCTCCAACAAGAGGATTTTCTGCTTTTAACCGTCACGTGCTTTAGCTTTGGACAGTCAGCCAGACAAAACAAAAATAACATCTTCAGTAACAACAGGAGCTTGACATTAATGTAGTTTGACTTGGCTTTAACTTGGTGTGTGCTCACTAACACAACAAACATGAGCACAAGGTACAGATTCAGGAAATCCTGCCTTACAGAAGAGGATCGCCTCTGCCAAAAGTACGGGTGACAAGAAAACAGACACCAAGCCTCACCTTTTAATGAGCATTTCAAAGTCTACTGATATCAAGTCACACACATCTTCAATTTTAAGACAGACTCTGCTGGGGTGGTACGATGAAAGCTGCACACTGGCTGCAGATACCTTTTCCGCCACCTTGACTGTGTCTGTTGCTTCGATTTTAATAAGCCAAATCACTCCTTAGTTTATTCTCTGAGAAGATCTTAGGAAGATTGGAGGAAAAGAAAAGGAGACGGAGAAAGGGTCAGACAAAGATTGGGTTAAAATTAGGGCAACCAAGTCCTATAATTATCTAAAATACCAATAATTATTGTCAGAGAACTATCTGCTCTCTGCTGACAGACTCAACAGCAGACACACATTTCCCTTGCGCGCATTTTGGCTTAATTTACGTTCATTATCCGACCCACTGCACACAAACTCTAATGTCACAGAGGTTTATGTCAAACTTATTCCCTTCTCTCCTTTGTTGATCCCTTCACAGCTTCCACTTTTTGTGGTCTCTTCTCCCGTCCAGCTGCCTTCTGTTCCCCAAAAAAAAAAAAGTCCATATACTTTCCATTGTTCATTGTTTCCAAGGCGCTGTCACCCCTCCATAAGATAGAGGATCAGGAGACACACGAACATACTGTTTCCAGACTGTGGTCATGACTGGTAATGGTTTATAAAAAAATAAAAAATAATAATTAAAAAATGACCTGTTAAAGGCTTGCTGCTGTAACTACCTGAAAGCATTGTGATCTGGTGAATTACAGGGCCCACATAGAAAGCAATTACAATTTAGCCATCTCACTTTCTTATCTGCAGTCAGCTCCTCCTGTGCACAGGGAACCTTTAAAAAGCCTCCTGACAGTCACCACTGGAGTGGACAGGACCACATTTTGTGTCACTTTTAATTGTGGCCTCCTGCATGGAGATTTACCATTAAAGGCTACTAAAAATGGGTCACTGCACTAATTGTATCCTCCCCCCGCAGACATATGGAGTGTTTTGGCATTTAATTTTCACTTTGACTGTTTTTGTTTTGTTTTAAAACACAGCACAGTACCATCTCCCCACTAAACAGTGAACAAACAAAGCTTAAGTGAAAGTAAATATTTGACTTTCATTTACATTTCCTAATGTTGCTCGGTGGCTCCCGGATATAAAGCTACTGACAACTGTAAAGGGGGGTACAAGCAGGAAGAGACTAGCAACGGTGTGGAGACAAGACACCAAGGAATATAAATGACATTCAGTGAACTGCTGATAGGAGAGAAAACCTTTGGCAAGCTGAACATTGAGCCAACGACCAGAAAGAGAGGCTAATACGGTTGATTGACAAACAGTGCAAACACATACTTCCCCAAATATTTATCACAAGGAAACACCATCCACAACTTTGGTTTCCACCACTAAATTCATCTTGGTGATAATAACAGGGAGCTAAAAAGCTATGAGTGGCAAGCAAATTACTATGTGGAATGGGCTCATATTTGCCATTTTCGTGTCACAGTCATTTTAGTTTGACAGGCGTTTCTGCTGACCCCAAGTGGTCCAACATGGTCATTGCAGCTTTAACTTATTTTTTATTCAGCTATTATAATAATAGTAATGATAATTGATACTGTATTGATCCCACAAGGGGAAATTATCTCTCTGCATTTGACCCATCCAGTCTTCCACACAGTAGCGTGAACAGTTGGAGCAGTGGGCTCCAGCCTCCCAGGACCGCGCCCTGGGAACAAATTTGAGGGTTAGATGCTTGCTCAGGGCACCTCAGCCATGGATATGGCGGCAGTCCAACGTGGGATCCCCCCCGGTCCCAAACTGCACCTCAAACCACTACTTATGTCATAAAATTCTGCTGATCTGCTCCATCAGGACTAAATGTTTGTTTGCAGAAGTCCATCGCTTGTAGTAAAGAAAATATCACACATTTTGAATTCATACAAACATATATTTTTAACTGTTTTATTTACCTCTTTTCATCCAGCATTAAAATATAAGTTAATTAGTATTTTTCTATTATTATTGTTATTATTTAGTCCTGGGTGACTAATATGGATGAACTGCTACAAACAGCACGTTCAATGGTCCACTTAAACTCTGAGTCAGTTAGTTGAAAAAACAAAAATGTCACTGCACAAATACAATTAGAGCTTGTGAAACTTATTTATGGAATCAGTCTGACAGAAAATATTTCCACTATCCGAGTTATAGACTCCTAACTGAGTCTGCATTAGATAAGCATTCACATGATTCAGATATTGTTGGACACGTCATGACATATTTTCTCTTTCAACACACAAATCTCTGAATGAACTTAGACGACAGCAGAATTTTTCCAATTCTGCTGTGAAGCTGATTTGAGTCAAATGTTTTTGCTACAAATATGAAAATAATAAAATACAACTGAAATCTTTCCAACATAAAAACCAACAAAGTAAAATTAAGTCATCCTGTATTCTGCAGTGAGACGAAGGAATAAATCACTGACTTGCTTCATTTGTGTTAAACACATTTGAAATGAGGAGCAGCCTCACACATTCAGCCTGATAATGACCTAGTTACTACAGCATCTCCTGCTCTGAAACCAGGGAAGGACCTGCGAGGCAGGCTCGGAGACAGACAGGGGTTGTTGGAACTCATCATGGTGTACAACGATCATCCATGCCCTCCAAGCGTAGGGCTGTCCTGCTGCCTGTTTCCATCTCTCCATTTAGCCGGTGAGCCTCAACACTCGCAAGCACACATGCAAATATTTATGTGCAAAGTAAAACTGTTTTTAAAGCATTTCGGTAATTGTAATTGTAGTTGCGTCTTGTCCTTATGTCAGCTTCCTGTACGTATGAAAAGCTTTTATATTTGTCATCACCAAGCTCAGTGCCACGTCTGTTTGTTTCGCGCTTTGCTGTATTGTGGTTGCGTTTGTTATTGTGAATTGTGTGGAGTAGAGCATAAAGATAATGGTGAATATGTTCTAAACTAGGGGCATCAAACTCATTTTAGCTCGGGGGCCACATAGGCTACAGCTCAATTTGATCTCAAGCAGGCCAGACCAGCAACATAAAAGCAAAATAACCTCTAAGCAACAACAAGTCCAACATTTTCCCCTTGTTTTAAAAAATTTAAGAACAAACTGCAAAGTGGAATTTCATTGCTGTCAGCTGTTTCGTTGTGGATGTTGTGTTCTGTCTGCTATTCTTATTAAAACGACTGCCCAATTAGTAATAGCAGATACTTTTGTATGCGACCCACTCAGTTTTCTTACTTTACAGTGGGGTAGGTAATCTGCCTCAAAACAATTATGATAAGATCACTCTTTGCATAGGAGCTGAGTGGGTGAAAGAGGTCTACAAAGGTATAAGTTTGGGATGCGTATAGCAGCAGTTAGAATATATTGTTCTTTATAGAGAGAGACCTGGTTAGCTAAGTATACAGTATTATGCCCATGTGGGCATAATACTGTATAATTATTATACTGTATATTATTATTACTGTATACTTTGTTATATAACAAACCACTGTAGCCCTATAGCCACCTTTGAAATTAAAATCAAAATATATTTTGAAAGCCCGTTGGCGGACATGTTGGAGCTCATTGGAATCCGGTTCATAGTGTCTCAGAGTAGTGTCACTGTGTTTCAGACAGTACTCACAGTTCCCGGGATGCAGAGTGCTGTTTGATACAGTTTGGCAAACCCTCCTTCTTTAGTGCCTCGCCAGTGTGGTTAAGAAACATGTGAGACGCATCCATTAGGTTCAGCTTGGTACTTCCCATTCAGTCTCTCATACTGCTAGCACCAGGGAGCTAACTAGCAACAGTCCGCACGTTTAGCGTCAATTAAGTAGAATACCGATGGACAAAAGGCTCACTGTCTCTCCAGCAAATAAATACACTAAACCACGCAGTCAGGAACGTAACTAAACCCGAGTAAAATAAAAACTCTACTGTACGAAGTTTTTGCAGTGGTTTACTTTCCCGTTCCGTCTCCCTCCTGTCGGTAACACCCACCTGGAAACCAGGTAGGTTAACTTGAGCATCACTAATTGGCTAATCAAACAGATTGACACCTGTCCATAGCATTTACAAAGACAATGGTGCGTTCAGGAACGACGTTGAACACAGGTCATTCCAGATACGCCACGGACGTTCACGAATGCTAGTCTGTATGTTTTGCAAATTCGTGCCACTTGCCGGATTAGACCCTCTGGCGGGCCGGTTTTGGCACGCGTGCCGTCTGTTTGACATCCAGTTCTCTAGTATACACCCTTCAGCCATAACATGATGAGCCATTATGACCACTGGCAATGTTCTTAACTGGACCACGACCACAGAGCAATGGATTTCCAGGTGCATGGAAGTTTCTCACTTAGGGAACAAATGTAGGGCACTGTTAAAGACAAGCCTGCAGAGGAAATGTAATGTTTTGGGCAATGTTCAGCTGGAAGACCTTGGGTGCTGCCAATTAGTGCATTGTTGCAGACAATGTACACTTTCACAGAACCAATATTCCCTAATGGCAGTAGCCTCTTTCAGCTGCATGTGCTCTGTCACAGAGGACAGGATTGATTATTTAGCACAGTGAGTTCAGCGTTTACTTGGCCCCAATTCCCTAGATCTCAGTCCAGTCGAGCATCTCTGGGATGTGCCGTTTAAATGAGTCCACACCATGCAACTTGCAGGACTGCTTCCAGACGACTGCTGCTAAGGTCTCGGTATCAGATAGCACAGCACACCTCCAGAGGTCTAGTGGAGCAAAATGGAGCTCAGGCATAATGACATACTTGATTGGTGCATGTTCAGTCTGTAGAAGTCACCTATTGAACATTTTACCATAGATTTAATGGAACGTTTAGACACTGGTCCACAGAAATTAATGTAGTGCATCCAAACTCATCAAAATATGAGTTACTTTTAAAAGTATTTGTCCCTAGTATTTAGTGACAGGTTGTGTGGCAACTGCCCATCAAAACGCTAATTTCCTCTATCCCCTTTGAAAGTTTCTCTCAACTAGCTTGGACTGAACATTAGTGTTCTGCAAAAAACACTCAGTGAAAGCAGGAAGCAGTCTATAATCTGTTTAACAGCACGCCCTACTGGTGAGAAGGGGTAAATACAATGCAGTTAAAGATAGTGGAAGAAGCAAATCCACACAACCTTAGACTTAATTCATCTTGCAAATGAACCCTCACCTGTAACAGTTCACAGAACGACACTGCTATGGTTTAATTTAAATAAAATACCTAATACAAAATGTGGGAGCTAAGGGTGCCCACAATAAAGTAGTAGAAGACAGACATTTTCAAAGTACAGTGATCATTTATTTTCATATAAATACATATAAAATACAATATAAACATTACATGTCACATATTTTAGTTTCATCCGTTGGTATAAGAGGGGATCCAACAAAGAACATGAAAAATAAAGTTCACTCACATTTGTACACATCATCTTACTGTAAATCTTTAGCGTTACTGTGGGTTTGCACCTGAATAATAAAAAAAAAGTGGAACTCTGTCCACACAAACTCGACCCCGTGTCCTCAGTCACCAGAGTGTTACATTCACTTTTCACTTTAAGATCATCATAACAGATATAAAACTACTCCACAGAGCCAAGTCCAAAGGCACAGTCTCCTGTAATGTGAAGACCTCGTTAGCCACAGCGCTTCAACGCATGAAGCAAAATACTCAAAAGCAGGGAAGCAAAGCAGCTTGTGTTTTATGACTGAATGGCTAAATTGTAAAACAGTGCAATTGTCCATACTGTGTTCTGTAATACAGTTGTTTGCAGTGTGCCTCAGTGTAGAAATAGTAAGACTGTAGTTAAAGCTCTGCTTCGGATCCTACAATAAACACAGCGGCCCATCAAGATTCCTCTCGGCATCTCTGTCACAACATCGCTTCATAGGAGAACTAATAAGCTAGAGGAGTAAAGTGATGCCACTGTTAAGAGTGTTTTTCACCAAATGTCTACCATCAGCAGCTGTGACTCAAGCCATAGAGAAGTGGGGATGTGCGTTATTCTTTTTTTTTAAAAAAGTGTAGTGTGCAGCCTCATCACCATTATCAAAATGTCATATTAGGCCTAGTGAATTAAACAAACCTAAACTCTTCAGTGCACAACTTAAAAAGAAAAACGAGGAGTCTCGAGAAGTAAGATCCAGTCAAAGGTTAAAAATGATCTCGGAATTGGAAGCATTTTAAGGAGGTCAAGAACTAGTCCACAGGCGAGGCCACTGCTTAGGTGAAGCCCTTTAGTAAATCAGTTAGTTTCTTAGACTTGAAATTGTTTTGTTAACCATACGGACACTGGGGTAGTTGGGGCCCATAGCTGTCAAGAAGGGTGGATATTTTGGGAATCTCCATAACAGGAGACAGTCTTTGCCTTCAGTGTAATGAAAATAATCAAATTAAAACCCTACAGCTTTGTTCAATAATCCTCTTAACTATAGTTTGTCATAGTTTAAAGATTGTCTTTTTCAGTTGCAAGTACAAAAAAAATCAACAAAAATAATAATAATAATAATAATAATAATAATGTCCAAACTAACTTCGGTTGAATCTCGCACTACCACAGTGGTTTGCTTACGTACACGGAGGTCAATCCGAAAACCCTCGATAAGCCCGAGTCTTGCGTCACTCAAGCTTGTCGTGATTGGCGTTCCCATTCATGACTCCGTTGCTGTGGTGTGCCCACGTCTGAGCTTGCAGCACTTTCGGCAGCCTCTTGCCCTTGGTGTAGGCGTGGTACCAGAAGTTGAGGAAGAGAAACAGGAAAATCAGGCCATACGAGCCAATGATGTAGATGAAGATGGGGAACTGGTATGGGCAGTCCTTTATGAAGAAATACTGGGAGATGTGGGTGGTCACCATAACAAACTGGATCTGGGGAGCAGCACAGAAAACAAGGTTTGACGTCTACTGCTGACAAATGTCTCAAGAACCCTCTAACATGAAACACACACCCAAAAAAGCCACATACCAGCTGAATGGTAGTGAGGTATTTCTTCCACCACAAATATTTCTGGTAGTTGGGGCCCATAGCTGTCAGTCCGTAGTATGTGTACATGATAACATGAACGATACAGTTGAGCAGGGCATGGAATGTGCCTAGACCACCTGAAAAGCAGAGCACATCAGGAACAGAGTCAGTCAGAAATAATCAGTGCAGCGTCACAGAAAATATATATATTTTAGAAGAGGAGGAGGGCTCTACCTGGAGCAAAGCGAACACCAAACCACCAGGTGAAGGGCATGATCGAGTGGTGGTAGACGTGAAGAAACGTCACCTGGCTGTTCTTCTTTCTCAACACAAAGAAAACCTTAAAAAAAAAAAAAAAGGACATGTGTTCAGAAAACAAAAGACATTGGAAACATAACAGTCAGTGCAATAAGCGACAGAGGGGCCACTTACTGTGTCCAGCATCTCAATGAACTTGGAGAAGTAGTATAGCCAGCACGTTGCTGCCATCTAGAAGAAAAGGGAAGGTTTAGCAACAACTTACAACCTTGTAGTTCATGTTCATGTTCATGTTCATTGCAAAATTCCAATACAACAAGATAGGAATGTGTGACTTACCCTCATGGCCTGTGGCGATTCAGAGTAGTCAACCAGGTCGCAGCGAAAAGAATACCCTGTTCCCCATCCGGACATCACAAACTAGAGGAGAAACGGTGAAAATTACAGTTAGTATGAGGGTCATCATCGTCCAGTTAATCTCGGTCATACAGTAATCTTGGGCGATATTGCTACTGAAACAAAAACCGGGGTTGAGAGTTTTAATACAGTGTATATATTTAATTAAAAATAAAAGGTTGAAAAATAAAATCCTATCAGATTTAAGTCAAGGAAATACATAAATTACATGAAGATCCAGTAACTCAAAGGCAGCACAGAAAGAGGAAATGACACCTGCTCAGCTGGTTTCACCTCAGATCAATAGTCCGTGATTAAGGGGGGGAAAGTATTTCACAAGACTGTCTAAAGGTATGAGTCATAGGAGTATAGAGGGGGGGCAAAAAAAAAAAAAAAAAAAAAAGAATGTTTGCCCGGCATGAGCCTGCGGCATGCACCATGGTGCGAAATCTTAGATCAAAGAATGACTTCATGCTAGTTCTGCAACAACGTAATGAAAACAAAACGGACAACTCACCTCGTAGCACATGTAGAGCGACAGAGCCACCACGCTGAAGTTGTAGACGATTAGAACTCCCTTGAGGTCGAAGGCTTTGCGGTTCTCCATTAACCGAGGGCCCAGAGATGTGACAAAGTAAATGTACGCTGCGATGATGATCGTTTGGGGGAGAGGGGACGACATAAGCAGCCAGTTCTCCGTCCGCGAGTCTGAAGCAAAGAGACATTGCCATTGGTTTAGTTTGTGATATCAAATAAACTCATGGAAATTAACAGAGCCATGTCATAGTGTGGGGTATCAATTTAAATGAGTGGGGTGATAGCCTAGTAAAATAGTTACCTGCATTCTGGATGAACTCATCATAGATGAGAGCAGCTGAGGACTTTATACGATCAAATTCCATTTTCTAGGCAAGATCCTTGCACTTCACCTAGGAGGAGGAAACACAAAGGTCAGGATGTCAGTTTGAACTACACACAAGTTCACACTGGCATTTGGATAAGAAGCACACAGAGCAGAAACAGTCGGGGAGAGTCATGTCCAAGAATGCCTTTGTATTTAGCATCTTTTGAATATGTAGGAATATTTCAGCAAATCAAGTGTGGGGGAATCACTGCATAAAGTCAGGATTGTTTACCAGCGCCTCCTTAGTTAGAAATACTAACGGAACGGGTGCACAAGTTTTCAGTCTAGGATGTAATTTGAACAAGGCTGAATGTGGCCATACATTGCACTCATACAGCAGGCTTATAGAAGACTGGCCTGTGTGTCAGGGGAAAGATCTGAGGCGAACAAAGCCAAGAGTGTGAAGAGAGCACAAAGAGTCACTTGTCAGAGAACCAACAACAGGGTGACCACAATCAATTTAAAATATGAAATAGTTTGTCCATGATTTGCAGGACCCATGTGCCCTGCAACTTCACAACGCAGGAAGCTGTAGTAAAACATGTCTAACCTTTTGCCCCAGTGGAAGATGTTTCGTAATAATTAAAAGGACCATATGGGCATCCTCCACAGGAGAAATGATGCAGCTTTAAACAACCATTTGACAACTGAACACAACCTTTTCAAATGAAGGTAAACTGAATATGTCATTTATTCCACACGGACCCCGGGGTGGATGTGTGCAGCCTGGTCGTCCACGAGTCAAAATCGAAAACATCTGTACATGTCTGACCTGTGTGAAACTTGGCAGAGTTTCAGGGTCAGGTTCATCGAGGTAAACGTTCACGGTGACTGGCCCGACTGGTTTCATTAAAACGCACATGCAACAAGGAAAAGATGTCAAGGGAAAACTGTTCCTCTCTCAAGATATGCAATTTTGACTGAAGTCCAAACTTTATTTGTTGTTCTAGTTTCTAGAAAACCACCGAGCCATGTGCCCGATCGCCTCGTCTTCGAGGTGAACATGGGTCCTAACCCTACATGACAGGTTTTCAGGGTGTGTCCACCTGGGAGCATCAGGAACCTGAACACGGTTTAGTTGAGCCATCTAGAATCTGTACACTAATGAAGACATGGCAAGCCTTGACACGCCAATTGACGTCCTAGTCTCGGATCCCGGTGTAAAGGCTACCTACTCCCATGGCGCGCCCAGTGATTTTCATAAAATAATCTGCAATCTATTCAAAGCGACAAAAATGCAGGTTCAAGTCAAATGTTTAAGGCCACGTTCAAAAAACATCATCGACTAACACTGAAAGCATTTAATGATGCCTGTGCCTACTAATATTTCTAACTGAGAACACACTGGACTTCATTAAGCCGGCACCCAGTAATTTAAAAATGTATACTTTAACCTTTTTACCCCCAACAGACAACATTTCAATATTAACTGTGTCAGTTTACGTTGAAGGTATCAAAACGACACATTAGCCTATTACTTTTAAATTTTAAATGGTGTCAGATTTATTTTCCACCGCAGTGTTATCCTCATGAGTAACAGGTGGCGCAGCGGATGAAAAACCGGAGCAACAGGTAGCCTACCATCCATCCACGGCGACAGGAAATATTGTTTTGCTTCGACGCACCAGTTTTCAGATTTTCTTTCAATCCTTTTATTTTATTTTAACCCAATTGCCCTCGCCGAGACATTTAAAGGGGAGAAAAGTTAATAACCAACCTTAAGCGTTGCCGAAGCTCAACGAGAATCCTTTTTTTTCCCCCTTTGGTCCGTCAAATTATCTTTATCCCAACTCCGGTGCACCTGCCGCCTCCCTACAGGTGTGCCTCTGTCCTAGTTCACGAGCTGAAAGAGCACGCGCCCCTCGATCCTTATGCCAGAAACGAAGGGCGGGGCCTCTGATTTAGCCCCGCCTCTGAACTCTGATTGGTTTGGTCCGGTTCATTCTTGAGCGTTGCCTCATGGAAAACTATGTAACATTTTGAAACATTAAATAATATCCTCTTAAGACGTAATTGACGAGAAGTGTGAGTTAAAAAAAAAAAAAAAAAAAAAGATTTAAAATACTGTTATTTTCCATTGTCAATCAAACCAACTGATCCATTAAAGATACTACTTTGGGAAAAAGGAGACCCAACTACATTATGTTAAATTAGGGGTGTCACACTAATTTTGGTTCAGAAGGGTTCATAAGGCTCAAAATTAATTTCAAATAATGACAAATCCACCCCCCCCCCCCCCCCCCCCTTTTTTTTTAGCAAGTAAAGGTACATTGTGGAAATATTTAAATATGATGAACTATCCTTTTTATAAAACATTTTATAGTAAAAACCCAAAATTTCTTAAGAAAAATAAGAGCAATATCAGCTTCTGATGTTTAGTTCTGTGTGTTTTGTTCTGTCACAGTGGACTAATTGGGAATAGTGGTTACTTTTACTGAAACGTTTTATATGTAACTTTCACATTTTGCAAATTCAGGCCTTGGGAAAGATTTGACCCTCTGGAGGGCCTGTTTTGGCCTGCAAGCCTTATGTTTGACACCCCTGTATTAAATAATGGGATAAAGAATATCATAACTATGAATACTTTTACAAACTAAATATATTTGTAGAAATCAAGGGGGGTGTCAGAGAGAGCGAGAGGTAGGGAGGGAGGGAGAAGTCGAGCAGTTTCAGTATCACTTTTCACTAATGGTTTCAGCAATGACCAGCTGCAAAACTTATAAAGAAATGCTAATTTTCCCAGGAATCACAATAAGACAGTCTCTGTTTTTAAATGGCTGGTTACTCCCATGTGAGGAAGTTCTCAGTTTGACTGCAAAAACAAACACTACACCTTTTCAAAATCTAACCCACCTCCCTATAGGATCTCTTTAACCACAATCTTTACAAAAACCATTAATACAATGTGATGGCATCATCGAGAGGTATGCAAGCGTTGCAACGAGGCAGAAAGGACGTATTGTTTCATGTTGTAATTTGTACAAACAATGACAACAATAAATTCTTGAAAATACTAAAGTGTTTTGGAACAGGTTAAGTAGAGTTAGCAACAGAAAACTTTACACTGAAATAATAAAAATACAAAAATAACAATGCTGTATTAAATATACAAAAAGACTTTATCCAAACTATTGTGCATTTTTCATTCATTCATCATTTATCTTCGGTGACCGCTTGTCCTGTAAAGGGTCGGGGTGGAGCTGGAGCCTATCCCAGCTGTCATCGGGCGAGAGGTGGGGTACACCCTGGACAGGTTGCCAGTCTCTTGCAGGGCTAACACAGAGAGATAGACAACCATTCACACTAACATGCACACCTACAGCCAATTAAGAATCATAAACGAACCTAATGAGCATGTCTTTGGACAGTGGAAGGAAGCTGGAGTACCCGGGAGAACCCACAGGGAGAACATGCAAATTCCACAAAGAAAGGCCCCAGTCGAACCCGGAACCTTCTTGTTGTGAGGCATCAGCGCTAACCACTATGCTACTGTGCCGCCCCATTGTGCATATTTTCCATCAGACAATCACTTACACTGTTTATTTAAGTTGTAAGGCATAAGCGTCCATGTCGGTTTCCCAAAACCCATAATTTACCTTCGTTGGTTTAAACAGTCCTGTCATTATATTGTGAGTGATGAAAAATCATTTGCTTGCTCAGGCACCTTAGTTCGTCTGATTTGGCCCACAGATTCAAAACACCTGCGTTAATCTTCATCACTGCTCCATGCGTCCTGAAAGACAGGGTTGACTGAAGACTGACCAGTAGGAACCTGTGAGACATAAAAAAATATTTAACTCCATTTTAAGTCTGAAGAGCACACACATCTTTGACTATATTGATTATGAAAACGTATAAATATGAGCACAAATGAAAACCATATAGGGGTGTGTATTGTAGGAATGTGCACTGTCTCACTGAACAGGAAAAGGGTTTGTAATTTAACAAGCACTGCTTGAAGGTAGGGACAGTGATACAGAGCTGTGTAAAAGGTAACTCCATAACTATGTGCCAGCACTGAGATGTCATAATTTAAATTCCTTGGATGACACATTCTTACCTATGATCTAATTTGTTTGAAAACGACAAAACAACAGAAACAGAAAGTTTAGACAAAGGCAAATGAAGGACGTGTTCACCATTTTTAAAGTTCATCTTCAAATAAAACTCAAAACCATACAATAGGTGAACAGAAAAATGTGTTTTCCCATTATTGTCCTCGAATATGAATGCGCTTAGTTAGTCAATCAAGTAAATATCTTCTAAAGGTTTGGAATAGCCTCATAATAGGCTGAATAAAGGGTCACGTGGAACACACAGACTTACTGGAAGTAATTATGACAGTTCATGATGATCAATGCAAACACTTAAGGAAAGCCTATTTAAATGTCCTTGTGGATGGCTGACAATTGTTCTAAAAAAGACTTGTGAAACCCTTCATACTGTATACTGCAAGTGTTGAGAAAACTGTTAAACTAAATTAATACTGTGATTCTTGTAATAAAAATAAAGACATAAACCACTAGAAACAGTATGACGCCTGTTAAATCTACAAGTGTTATCAGATTCCACAGAAGTTCCTGATATTCCCTTATCCAACACGGTATCTTGTTCTTATGATCTGTACCTTATTTTCATCGTTTGGCTCTTCTTCCACATCAGGGGCCCGGAGGACGGGGACCCACGCCAGAATATTACAGTCTTTACCCCCACTATACAGCTCCTGCAAACAAACAACAAGGACACCTTCACACAGTGTAACAAGAAATAACCATCTCAGCAAAAACATTCACCTTAAAGTACTGCCAATGACTTCAGCACCAGGGGAAAAGCAGAGTTAACAAGCATAACTGGGACCAAGAGTAACGTAATTAATACGCTCAAAACTGTCCATGCAAAGCAAGTGAATTCTTGGGAGACACTGTCAGAACCGTGGGACTGATTAGGGTCACTATATCAGACAGGAAACATCGAGAACTAAGTCAAATAGATTTTCAGGACGAGGTGTCCTTTCTTGGTGACTGACAAGCTACCGAACTGCATTCTTGCATGTGTACACACACTAAATCTGTCACCGGATGCTGGCATTGCCTAATAAGGATATCCCCTTGCATTCGTGATGATATGATGCATAACTAGCATTACCTAATGACTAATGTTTCTCGGCACAAAGGATTACCATTGACAATTAATAAACAGACAAAAGAAAAGGAAGATAGTAGACAGCAACAACCGTTTTAGCAGGTTAGAAAAGGACACGTGCATTTCTCCATTTCAGAAGCATGTTTTATTCAAATACTACTGTTGTCTCAAAAATTGCCTGATTGTGGAAATTGTTTGAGGGGAATTTAGAAAAAGAATAAAACTAATATGGCCGGGTGTTATAGTGCTCATAATTGTAAAATGACGTGTGTGTATATCTAAACTGTAAAATAAATCAACATAATAAATGGTTTGGTTAGTAGCAGTGGCAACAGCTCTGATAAAGGACTTGTTTTGCAAAGTTTCTAAATTATCTGCTTTGATTTGTCTCAAGTTACATAACGCAAGAACTGGTATTTAGAGTGCACAGCAAGAGTAGAAGAGAAAAGAATCTCTCTGATCCCACTCAAAAGATTATTTAAAGCTGTTGTTTTAAGAAAAAAAAAAAAAATCCAGTTATTTTGACATTTGTAGTCATTATTTTGAAAGAAAAGCACCTTAAGTTTTTATTCATATGTAATTAGTATGTTTATACTATCATTCACATTTTAACCTTATTTCATCACAATTCACTGTCATACCTTCTTGCATTGTTGAACGCCTTCTGTCTTGGTGCATTTATTCTAACTGGCAATGAAACTCACTGTAACATGAAATCATAAACCTTTAATAACAGGCTCAGTTTATTGCGTAGCAAGTTTCTGCACTTCCATAAATTAATGAAATAGACGACCTCTGCAACGTATTTGAAAAGCTAGCATTCTGACCGATTTAACCGAGTGTGAAATTAAAAATAAGTTGTTGGGGTGCAGCGCTGCCTGGAAGGCTATGATAAAGCACCAGTGTCACATCCCTGTGCCACCGCCGTCTGACAGTCCCAAGGTTCAGTCCTCAAATGGCACCAAGCACAAGCAGAGTGTTGTATGTTGCAGACAATGGCGAAACTAAGACAAAACAGTCCTCATTGTCCTGACTGTGATGAAGGAGATGGCATTAGTTGTGCAGCGATAATTTGATCGTGCAACGTCTGTAAATTACACAGTCATAACAGTCAGCGTGTAGACTGAGACCACTAACTGGACTCCAACTATAGGGACACCACTTGAGTTTGCATTTATAGTGGTGAATGTTGACTTTACCAAGTTATCTGCCTGGGGGGGTGGAGCATTTGTAGACTGTCATGGTGATCGCAAATTTCTAAAAGATTACACTGCACAACTGATGAGATAAAATAAAAAATACAGTGGAAAGAGAGAGAAGAAACATCTAAGCATTAAGGGAGATGAACTAGACCTGAATGGCAGACGGAACATAAATAGATCAGCAGGAATGCAGACAGAAGAGATAGCGTGGCGTAATGCCGGCACTTCGGTGTGTCTCACCTGATAGTCGGGGTGGAACTCGCAGCAGTCGACATTGTTGTAGTGACCTCTGAGCATAGTGACCAGCTCTCCTGTGTGGACGGCATACACTGCAACTGAGGTGCCGCACGGCACAAACACAAACTCTGGGCTGCAGCCACGTGACACTGTAAACTGTAGCCTTTTACGACTCTCGTTGCAGACCTTCCCATAATTTACCTGGGGGATAAAATGGCAAGGGACACATTATGAGACTTCTGAGGATTCCTGCTACCTAGAACTGAAAGTGATTAAGTATGGTTTAGGTTTATGGTTCTTTTACCATGAGTAAAATGGCATGTATTCAAAATCATTTAATACTTTGATTTCTAGATGATGATTTCAGACACTGTAACTGACTTTTTCAGGACTTTCACAGTCCCTGAAATCAAGACAGCCCAAGTACAAACAGAATTTCGCTTGGAGAAACAGGTTTGAATCGTACTGTTTTTCCTGTCACATATCTTTAATGTGCACCAGGAAGTACCCACTACATTATCTACATCTGATCTTTGCTCATACCTAAGTCATAAGTAGTCTTGGTTGTGCTACAGTCTGAAAGTGGAAAAATGCCTACCATGGCAACTGCAGATGGAAGCAGCAGAGCAGGAAATAAGAACAAGAAGCCATGAGAGAGCCCAGAGGGACAACGTAGTTTCCCTCGACTTTAGGTCAAGGTTATGCTTCTGTTGGATATGCAAATGTTACATTTGCTTTTATGGACCCATGGTTATAAAGTGATTTTTTTTTTTATATATCTGGCATCCAACTGTATTAGGCAGGGCAAAAGCAACCCTTGATACTATTTGTCGATGTTTCCACTCTGATTTGTTGCTGTCTATTTTCCATTACCATGACCAAACCTAAAGCAGTGACGTATGCAGCCCTGCAGAACATGTACAAGCTGTAAATAAAGTTTTATGATTAGGTTGTGGCGTATGATGGGTTAGCAGTTAGCTATTGTTAACCAAATATTTATTCCTGTATCCCCTATTCACCAGGACACAGGTTCGTGGTGGGATATCGTTCTATAGAAAACAACAAGTTCACGAATTACAGAGCAGTGTACGTAGATAAGAATAAGATCATAAGACATAAGACAAAGAATTAAAAACAATACAAGTAATAAAACAATAAAACAATAAATGTTTATGGTCAGGATACTCGCTTATTGTTCATATTTCCTTCAAGACTTTGATTAGCAAATGGAAAAATGACATTGATCGGCTGCGCCCACATTTTTTTTTTTTTTAAATGTTTATGCAACTTATGAGGGCAGAGGCTTATTACATACATCTTACCAGTGTGTTTTCCCCAGTGGCACTATTCCATAGTCTCATACGGTCATCAGTTCCGGTCGTGAGGAGATAGAGGCCATCGCCAGTGAAGCACAGGCCATTCACTCTGCCGTTATGGGCTGTGTTTACTGGTTAGAGACAGGTAAGACATAGAAACGATGCTTTTGTCATCTATTTCCTTCATCGCTGTCAAAGCTCTACACAAGATTTTTTTTTTTCTACCTAATGGCCTCTTGTACCTATCAACCAGTGGCCCATTGTTTGCTATTCTGCACAGAACAGGTGAGACAAAGTGGTCTTACTACAATTAGGCATCCTCAATACATCTGACCCATGGGCTTGAACACAAAAAGAGAGAATGTTGACCTTTCATTCATAGAGGCAACACTAACCCAGAGGCTATTAGACATCACAGCTGAGAAGGTAACAGTGCCGCTGTGCATATACTGTAACTTTGCAAGTTATCAGAAAGGTATATGCTGCGGCTTTACAGCCTCTGTATTTGTTCAGCTATTAATGGAGATATCTCGCACCTGTTGCATGTACTACTACATGGTACATGAAGGCACTGAATTGTTAACTGGAAAACTACACCCCAGGAGGCTTAACTGACAGAATAACCTGTGCTTCAATGTCTGTACCCATTTTGTCTCACAATGTAAGCTCTAATGTCTACTAAATGTCCCATCCACTTAGAGTAAATAACTAAACAAGGTCATAAATGAAAGAAAAGTACAACAGTAACAGTACCTGCCTCAGAGGAGGCTTTGGACTTGTCTCCATTATGCTGGTCCAGAGTGAACAGACTGCCTGAAGCCCGACGGACATCCCATATTTTCACCTTGCTGTCTGTACTTTAAAGGAGAAATTAGGAAATTATTTGCTGTTTGTATTTCTCTTTATTAGACTAAACAGGATGCAATCCTGTATAATCAGTCAGCAACAATCCACCAGCAGGTGAAACACAAGGTACAAGCTCAGACTGGGGTACTTCATACACACTAGGGTGTGTAACCAGTTTTTTGTGTTAAAGGTCATTTTTCTGTTGGGAATTAACATGCTGGCCTGTAACAGGATATCATACACTTCTCTGCGTGCTACTCTGTGCCAGTTGTTTTCAAAATCACTTGCAGTCCAAAGGGACAGAGGCGCACTCATCCCAGTGGGTTAATTAGCAGGTCTAATGTGGCATAAAACAGGTGGGGACTGTATCTACCATATGCTCTGCTGACAGGGCTACCAGAGCACCACAGTGCCGATCTAGTAGCGATATGGCACCATTATCCTTGACTCAGGACTGCCGTGTGGCCAGATGGCCGAGGACTTTAGATGACAAGAACTGCTGGGACACAGCATGGTGGGGATTGTCCTGTACCTGCCATTATACTGTGACGTGGCTCTGGGGGCAAACTGGGTTTCAGGGGCTGAAACTCGACAAGCGAGAAAGACAGCTAACAGAGCTTACCTGGCACTGGCTAGGATATGCTCGTATCTGGGCGACCACCGCACAGAGAGCACCTCTCCTCTGTGACCTGGAATGGAAAAAGAGCAATCGTCGAAGACTTCGGTACACAGGCATACATGTGCAGCTATATATGCATGCGTATGTGGCGAAAAACAGCAGACGATGTAAGAGTACTCTGCTCCACTGACCCTGAAGAACGTGAATCTGTGAACCAGACTTCATGTCACACAGTTGGATCTTAGGGTTTTTGGTGCCAACTAAAAAAATACAGAAACACAGATAGTTTAGAAAGGTGACACACAAATACACACAGATTACCATAATTCCACTTAACAATTTCAATTTAACATTCCTACATATCAATATT
Source organism: Planiliza haematocheilus (assembly GCA_005024645.1). NCBI lineage: Eukaryota > Metazoa > Chordata > Actinopteri > Mugiliformes > Mugilidae > Planiliza > Planiliza haematocheilus. The sequence continues at coordinate 1,514,308 of SRSE01001388.1, read as the reverse complement.
GTCACATTTTCCATTTATCCTAATAAATGTGTGCGTATAATCAGGTCCAAAAAAGAAAGACTTCTCAGAAGGGTAAACTGGAAACCCAGGTTTCAGACAGATAAGGTGTGGTAAATCTGAAAAGTCATTGATATGACCTGATAAACATGAGCTAACGCACCCGGGCATGACTGCACGTGGGAGGGCGGGGATGTTGGGTGAACAAAGAATAGAAGACAATAGTTCAAATCAGCATTAAGAATTAATCAACTAAGTAAGTAGCTAAGTAACAGACTCCCTTCAAAATGCCTTCCTAAATGAAACTGATGACTCTGGGGAAGTCAGCAACCTGTTTGACAAGCATCTGAAACACCTCTGAGAGGGAAGGACTTCTCAGGAAAAAAAAGAAAAGAAAAAAAGAAGGAGCTGTGATTGTTTCAGGCTTAGAAACAGGCGTGTCAAAGGGACTGGTTTGAGTGTGTGACAGTTTTGTGTAGATTTAAGAACATGCACTCTGGTATGAGTAACCTGTTGGTCCTGCTTAGTGACAGCAAGAGGGTAAGATTCCTACAATGTTTCTCGACAGACGTTTGTCATGTGTAACCAACTTCTTTCCAAAAAGGGGTACAAGGTATGGACAGTGTCTTGGAGTTTTGTGTGGCAGAACGTAACTATTTCTTGGGCAAACAAACTAATGACAAACAGGATGATCAATGCTCCTCACCACACATTAATAAAAGTAGAAGCAGCTAGTTTGTCCTGGGCTACTGAGATAAGCGAAAACGGCGCCTGCGTTCAAACACACCTGCAATGAGACTGTGCTTCCTGGCGATGGGAGACAGGTGGTGACTGTAGACATTACCCTCAAACTCAAACACTTCAGCAGGCTGAAAGATCATAAAGTGAGAGAACGTGAGGAAGACAGACAAAGAGAGCGGGGTCAGTAGTGGCATAGATTCCTCTATTTGTGCATTTGTTTATCTGTGCTGAATTAAAAACAAACTACTACTCTGGAAAACTATAGAACAATGAAAAATAAAGTCACAGCCTTAAAGTTTAACAGTTGTATAAACGCAGAGTTTACTGAATGAATTAGGTAAATGTAAAAATGAGCGGACAGGGAGGGCACAGCTCAGGGCTCAGAAGGCAGCTCACCCGAGAAGCAGTGGTGGTTACAATGCAAATTCTTTAGCAAACATAAAAAGCCTCTCTGTGCCCCATCTGTCAGTGTGTGCCAGCACCGGCATGGACACAGCCGGCACACATACACACACAGAGGAGGCCCTGTTTGCATAAAAATGTCAAACATTGACATACAGTATGTGCAAATCAAATACTAATGTGCGAATACACCACCATAATAAATAATTTCAAATACGAGCGTTTGTGTGTTTGTGTAGGGCACACGGAGTCAACCAAACAAAAGGTCGGTGAGGTATTTTTTTTTCTGTCCCTTCCCTGACCTTTAGAGGTAAGCACGGTGCCAGCGTAACTCTAGCACAGCTCTGGGCCTGCCATATGGGACTAAGTGGCACAGAAAGGTACAAAGCATGAAGCAGAAAATAAGAAAGAGACGAGAAAAGAGTGAAAAAAGAGTCTGGTGGAGATATATGTTATAATTAGATAAAATAATACAATGCAAATTCTTCATTCCATCCTTGAGATGTCTATATTACAACACTGAATAGTTCCTGACACTATCAATGAGGTGTTGAATTAGCACTGAATAGAACTGAATTAATCCAGAGCTAAATCTGGCTAAATCCAGACCACATTACATGCAGTACACACCAAATTACTTGTACAGGTGTGTCGAATAAAAATGAAATGTATCTATAAAGCATTAGAGACATGCCTTACCTTTAATGTCTCAGTGTCCCAGACTTTCATAGTCTTGTCAAAAGAACTGGACACAAACATTCCTGTGTCGTAAGGATACCACTGGACTGTCTCTACACTGAATTTGTGGACGTGCCGGTTAGACCTAGAAACAATAACAATAACACCAATTAGAATCTGATATGAGTGTTTAGACTAAGAAGCATAGCCACCAGTTGACGGTAGTGATGTGAAATTTACTATGTGCCAGAAATATCTGTTGATAAAAAATATGATACATTTAGTTAGTTATTTGGGGTTTTAAATGAAAGAAGAAAAAAGTCACCATCCCACTTGTATTAATACGATTATACGTTAAAGACAAGTTTGTAAAGGCAAGATCTCAACCGAATGCTACCCTCTAGTGGATGTAATGAGTAAATGGGGTAGTACCTGCCTACCGTGCACACTGCCTTGCAGGTGTACTGTGGTTTCCCACTGTAGTTCTCAAGGTCATAGACGGCGATAACTCCATCTGCACCTCCAGACAACATGCTAAAAAGTGGAAAATGTTAACTTTAAATGAAATGTATTATATGAATCCACTCAGTCTGCAGAAGTCACTGTTCCTGCGACATATTCCCATGGATTAGGAGTAAAGGTTACAAATGCTCACTTGTATTTACAATTTTTTGCTATAAAGCAGCTAAGGAACTGGACATATAGGAACCTGAGGCATTCTATTTTCTTTCCTCTGAGGTCCCAAATTACCCCAAATTAAACGGAATATCATTCAGTCATTCGTCTTCTGTAAGAGAGGCGGGGTACACTTTGGACAGGTCTCCAGTCTATCACAGGGCTAACACAGAGAGACAGACAACCATTCACATTCACAATCACACCTACGGCCAATCACCAATGAACCTAACAAGCATGTCTTTGGACGGTGGGAGGAAGCTGGAGTACCTGGAGAGGACCCACGCAGACACAGGGAGAACATGCACACAGAAAGGCTCAGTCAGCCCATAGATTTAAACCAGGAACCTTCTTCAGTGCTAACCTAAATGGAATAGCCAATCTGGAAATAGATTTACCTGTTGTGTTACTCAAATGTAATTTCTTATGTTTTTTAGAGCTGCAATGGACACTTCAACACAGAATAAGGCAAAACGTCAAGTGATTGTTTGGTCTGACCCCGTCTCTTATTCACAGTTTGGGATCCAAACCTGACGTATATGAATTTATGCCTGACTGTATTAAGACAGCGCGCTTGAATAAAGAACACAACAGTGAGAAAAATGGCTGCTGTGTATGCACAAGCGTCCGTGAATAATTTTAAGCTATTGTTCTTTTTTAAATACTGCAATCATTGCAGCGCTGCCTTTAAAAGTATTACAGAGAAACTGATGGTAACTTAAACAACGATTGTAAACTAAGTTTAAGTGGACTCACTATCTGCCCTCAACTGCATCGATGTCAATGGTATTAATTCCGTTTCCATGGATACGGTCCACATCTCTGTCATGATTCAACTTCAGACTGAGGACCCTGTGGAGATACAAAAAGATAGAGATATGTATCACTAGACATATTGAGTGCTTCACACAGACAAGATTAGAAAAAATGTATCTAATAGATCTTTACTGTTGTAATATAAAAACGGGTTAGGGTCTCAATGTTCCCCTTTGTTTATGTTTTATCTAAAAGGTTTAACAACTAAAGTTTTAAGATTACTGTAAACAAAAGAAGCAATTTTACTTTAAAATTAGAATTGAAATAAAATAAAAGTTGCACAACAAGGTTAACAGAAGACCATTTTTGCTCGTTTTGTAACCTGCTCTTGTGCTAACAATGAATTCATGTCCCTGACGACATGACAACGTATACATCCCCCACTCACCTTCTCGTTGACTCTGCACGTTTCAGTCGCAGAGGGTCGTCCAGACCAGCCTGCCTCGCAGTCAGAAACCCCAACATTGCTCCAATTTGAAGATAAGCTGGTTTTAATATCGATGCAGTGGTTATATTTCATATATGCTTCCGTTAGCTAACCTAGCTACCTTGCCACCTAGACTGAGGAGGGTTTTGAATCCAGGCTGGACGTCAGAGGGTCCAACAAATCATTATATTGTATCCACATCTCCGCAACATCTCACTGCACTATTTACATCTACTTTTTTGATTTTTTTATATCTTCTTTTTAGAGTACTTGAGTCTAGCTTCGCTACAGTTTATGACAATAAGCCGCCATATTGGATTTTTACTACTCATTCAATTACAAATGCGGTGATTGGTCGGTCAAGAAACGACATCCAATCACAAACCAGTATGTTGATTCACTTCCGGACCCACCGACACTTACATAAACAGCACGGTGGAAGGGCAGATATCTGACAACAAGAGAGGGAAAATACCCTCTAGATACTTCGGGTTGTCCTTTGAAGATGAGCCGGCTCGCTGGCCTTCTACGGCGTACCTTTGGAATAGTACGCGAGCACGTCGGGACAGATCACCTGGGGAATAAATATTACTTTGTCCCACAGCAGAAGACATGGACAGGTAAATCAAGACTCCTGCTAAGATTAGCCAGTTGTGGTTTAGTTTACAATCCTAACTCGTGTAGACCAGTGAGGATAACTTCCAGTTATATTAAATATGTTGCCTCTAAAACGTAAGTATGCCACTGATAATCCTCAGGCTCTGGTTGTGTTCACCATCATGAACTAAACTGTCCCTGCTACTGCTGCTACTTCAGAACCATTCATAATGCAAATATATGTTATCTATTTTATACTGAGCATCAATGTACCACTTCTCCCCTTCAACGTGTTGCTGTGGACATGATCCTACCTCCACCTTTTCTCTCTTGTAGCATTATTAGATTGCCACTAGAGGGAGCATTCATCTCAATAACCACACAGTCATTTTGGAGTTTTTAGTCAGGTTTCTTACTCTTTAATCCAAGTCACTCTCAAGTGTTGTTATTTGGAAAGGCAGACCGTGACTGCTTTCAAAGAGAAGACAACCCTTCCCTGTTGCAGACTAAATAATTACTTGTCTGTGATGAGGATTTATAAGGAGGCCATGTGTCCCTGCTGAGACATGGCAGTGCTACAGTACGTAACGCTCAGGCCAAGCAGTAGAACTGTGTCAGACTAATCCACGGTGGGACGCCAGTGGTGTCCTTCACATCGTCACTGACTTAGAGGGCCAAGGACGTGCAAACGCCACGATTTACAGCGAAGAGACGTGCGTCAGGAAGATGGAAAGGTGCAGGCCGTGATAATGACTCGCCTCAGCGAGAGGTCAGGAGGCTTGATGGCATCCTGACACTTGTTTGTTAAAAGGCGCTTACAGGCAGGAAGTGGTGGCATGACTGGCTGCTTTTATTGAGTGTCAACAAAAATGCGAAAAAAAAAGTGTGGAAACTTGTGATTTAAGGTGTCGTACCGTCATCAGCAGGGGTCCTGTACCAGTTATAGGACCCAGGTCAAATAGCAAGATCGTGTCAGCTTCGGGTTAACAGCATCAGACATCTTAGTTAATAATAAGTTAAAGTATTGTGGCTAAGCATAGCATTCCTATCCAGTAATTGTATATATGTAATCTGCACAACTAACTAGACAGCTGTAATCTAAGCATATCAATTAATCCGAGCCACACGTGCTTGTGTTTGTCTCCCTCTCTTGGTCCATCATCATACAAGCTAGACAAAGTTTATCTTTCACTTACATAATGTGAATAGATATCACAGAGCGAATATATTCACTGGTACTTTCCTTTTTTTCTGCTTTCTGTATTCCTGAGAAGGGACCGACCTCTGGCAGGTTGCAGTTTTGTTTTCTTCCCGACTGAACTTGACTTTGCGCTTCACCTTTTCTCAGCAGTTTGTGGAGAAACTTGCACCCACCTCGTATTTATAATTCATTACAAGGCTGCTCCTCAACCCCTGGCTGTCAGACTATTCAAATGAGACATCACAGAAGCCCATTTTCTGGCACGCTACGGGCTACCGTATTCACTGTCCCATCACAATGACTGACACTGTAGAGAGGCTAGTTGGCCTGTGGAAAAGCTGGTTCCCAACAAACGCAGTCAGTCATGGCCGCCAGACGGGCCCATGCACTTTCTCATGTATGCATTCATAATAAACACAAAGAAATTTGTGGTGCAGATATTTGCATCTCTTTTTTCTTTATTCTTTCTTTGCCACTCTCCACGTCCAGCCTTGTGGAAGTAAATCAGATGCATTATTCAGTCCATATGTCTTGCTAAAGCGAGGTCTTTTTGATCTTAAACTGATAGGCCAAGCGTGGGCTCAGGGCCTTAAGGCATAGACCGCAGGGCTTTCCACTGCAGCACAAAAGTAGTGGTTGAAGTAAAAGAAGACTCTCTCTCTCTCTCTCTGTCTCTCTCTACCTACCTCTTCTATTCATTTGTCCACCCCTCTCTACCTTTATCCATGCTTTGCTGCTCCCATTTTCTACCTCTCTCAATCTGTTAACTTTAGAAAACTGGGGCGTAAGAAATTGTGACATGCATGGGCCGGCTACATATCAGCACGTTAATGGCTGCTAAGAGAGGGGGAAAAAATGGAAACAACTTTTTGTTTTAAGTGGATCCCTCCCCTTACTGATTTCAACAACCTCTCCTTAAGTTGCCCCTTTCTGTTTGCCTAGTCCCTCCTCCCCTCTGCCCCTCGAACCTTTCTGCCGCCTCTGGATTTTCCTCCTTTGAAGTAAGTCCAGTGAAGATCTCTATTCAAAACAGTGGAGTAGTTCAGCAATGTGGAGGACTGGACCCAGCAGAGAGCTTTCTAACCCCCTCTCTTCAGATGCTGCTCCTCATCAAAATGAAAAGAATCTGAAGTACACGCCTTCAGACAGGGAATCTGTGTCTGTCTTTACAAAAGGGCCCGACTATAAAGGCCTACCGTGTGCTGCTGCCTCGTACAGAGAGAACCGTGCTATAGGCTTTGGAGGGCCCTGCGACTGGCAACCTGACCACTGGTCTTAGAAGGTCTTTGCCTTGGTGTTGCCTCTATAGAGCTGAAGAGAGAATCTATATTCTTCTCTCTTTCTGTGTGCGTCCGTCCCCCAGGCCCAGCTCTGCCTCACACTGCATGGGGCGCCGTGTCATGCTGCCCAGATGAAAGCAAAGCATTCTGTGGATGGGCTCATTCGTCTTCAGCAGCGGGCCTGCAGCTCTGACGCCGGCTTTCCCTCCCTTTATTTAGGAAGAGAGGCGCGCTGACATTATCGGCCGCTGCAGGCGCATTTGAAAATAATTGCCTGTATGATTGCTATTTTTCTTACCTCTTTGAGGAGGTGTAGCCTTTGTCTTGGAATCAATGGCTGCTCAATACTGGACAGGGGAAAGGCAGTTTCCTTTCATGTCTCGGTGAAAAGGATGTATTTTTAGCGCTATTCATTTTAGCAGTGTGCATGCAGTTTTAATCTATTGGTCCTCGCCACTGTGTAGAGAATGGAGGAGATTCATAGGTTCTTCAGAGGTGCGCCACGCTGTTGCAGAGAAAAGACGCATTGACTTGTCGTCCTATCACTATCCCTCTCTCTTTGTCTATTATTTATTTGATTCCCCAGCTCTGTTCTATGAAGTGAAAAACTGAAAAGGCCTCAGTTCTGCTATTTCAGGATGGGCGACTCAAGGGACTGAGGGAGGAGGTGTGGGCTTTTGCATTTCATCTGCGATTGTGTACATGCGTTTGTGTGGCATGACAGCTTCACACGCCGTGTGTGTGTGTGTTCATTCTGCTTTGTTTTTTTTGTTTTTTTTAAAAAAAGGGAGAAAAAAAATCAGCAATTGTGTGTTTTCTCTCCACTTCATGCCCTAACACACTTAACACAACAACAGATGGCTGTGTGTCATCAGAGCGTTGATTCAAGCCGCATATTTCCACGGAAAGAGTCGCAGCGGAGAGCGACGAGGGTCCAAATGGCTGTTTATTCTGCCACAAGTCATCCCCGGGGTGTGATGAAGGAAGGTCTATCCTACAGTAGGACACCAAGTCAGTGTTTACCATGGAACGGCTCTGTCCAGAGCTGCTACAGTAAATCATGCTAATTGATCAGCAGCTTTGCAGTGCACGGGGTTTAAATGAAGGTTGTTTAATCATTATAGGATTTAGCTCATCTTGCTGTATAGTGTTTGCCAAGGGTGCATTTGTATGTGTAGCTGGTGGTACATCATGGAGTGGCTTAACTACTTCATTAAAAAGGCATTTGAAAAGATAGGAGCAGAAAATGAGAGAAGGGCGCGTTTATTTTCGGTGGGGGGACGTTTCGAATGAGTCTCGATCCGATATCAGTGGTTTGAGCATTTTTCCGGTTCATTAAACGCCTCCTAATTACGCTAGACCTGTATCTGTATGCGTTCAGTCTGAATCTTATTGTTCCTGCTACCTGCAAACCGGTTCGTCTGATGAGAAGCGGCGCACAGTCGACGATGCCAACAGAAAGAATGGCGACAGTTTAATCAAATAAATTTCGGCCTGGATGTGATTCACGTCCAATGCATTCATGTCTGGTCAGATAGCCAGAAAGATGTTTTGACACCTCGGGGCTCTTTGTCGGTCAGAAACCCAGGCAGGAAGACTGACAGACAGGCAGACATCTCCTGGAGCCTGCCGCTGCTTATTCAATTCAGAATATTTTAATAAAGCAGACAGGCAGAGAGAAATAAGGCAAGGAGCGAGAGAGGAAAGATAAGGCCGAGGGAGACTCACGGAGGGTGGAGAAGAAGGTGGGGTACAGAAAGTGAGTGACAAAGAACAAAGAGGATGCTGACATATGGGGTGAAATTATAGAGTGGGGGAAGAATGGAGAGAGTAAAAGTGAAAGGAGGGTTTCTGACAGAAAGAGGGTGAAATGAGTGGGTGGAACAGGCAGGCAGATAGAGGGGGAGAGAAAGAAGGTGGATATAGGTTAATGGAGAGAGAGGGTGGGGGGGGGCTGAAGGTGCAATGGAGGGAAAAGGAAAGGGGCTGGATGGGAGTGATGGAGGTGAATAGAAAGGGGTGGACAGCTTGGTGTGTGGACATCACAAGGACGGGCCGCCGAGGAAAGAGGGCCCACACCGCTCCACAGCCTCACAAAGGACGCTGACTTCCTGGCTCACCACGACCCTTTCCTGTAACCCACCGGGCAGGGAGGAGACTCCGAGGGGCCGGGTGGTCGCGGGCAGACGGGGCTTCGGTGTCTCCTCTGCTCTTAAGCGTGCCTGCATTTAGTTAAAAAGTAACACACGGGGGAAATCAGAGTATCCTTTCCAGCATGTTATTACTTGGATATGAATTATTCTCCTCGGCTGGGCCGTGAGTCGCTCGAGCCTCTGCGGGATCGACAGCAACAGGGACAAACAGAATGAGGGCTGCATGAAACCGAACAGCAGCAGGCCTACTTTACGCCTAAGCTCCTCCTCTCGGCAGAACCCATGCAAAACAACGGCTGGCCTTTTCCCTCTAAACCTCATCCCGCCTCACTAGGCTGTGGGCTAATGGGTAACCATGGTTACAGGCCTCACACATCCCCTCCATTTATTTTTCCAGGGAAAGCGATTGGAGAGGGGGGGGGTGACCATATCGCTACCTGGTTGCCCTTGTATCACTGATGCTTATCGCGTCACTCCATCTTCATGAAGCCATCCATTACGACGCACACATTGGTCCCCCATCATTCTGCAGCTCAGCTGGAGAGGAATAAAGTAGTTGACGCTGATGGGCTCGCTGCTTCGGGGCAGGCTTTTCGCTCCACCGCCACGTCGGGCCCCAGACTCTGCCCCGTCACCTAACGCAGAGGGAATGCCGGTGAATGCAGAGCTGTCGTGGTTGGGAGCTTTTGTCCGCCCTGCGATTTGTTTTTCTTAGGCTGGATGTCAGTGCGCCGGCAATTTGAGGTCAAAAGCAGAAAGCTGGTCCTGCTGTGTTTTAAGGACTCGGCCTACCCGGATGTTTCCAATCCGAGTGTTTTCCCTTGACTTCTGCGTCTGTAATGGAAAAAAGACAGAGAGAGAGAGAGAGAGAGAGAAGCACGCGGCGAAAGAGAAGGCACAAGATGCAAGGAATGACATTGTGGAGGTGAAAAACCTCTCGGGTCGCCCTCAGCAGTGCCCACCTGGGAGCTGATGTGTGAAGTTGGGGGGTTTGTGCGTGTGTGTGTGTGTGTGTGCGCGCGCAACACGCGACTGTGTGTTGAAGCAGGTGATGGAGTTTAGCGGGGTGTGTTCAAGGTTCAAAGAGCAACCCTCAGAGCGCATCATGTCTCATTTTAACGAATGGGAAGGATTGAAGTGCGGCTGCCACGGCAACCCCTCACCCATCCTGCTTCTCTGTCTCCTCCCTCCCCTCCCTTCCTCTCCCCCTCCCCCTCCCCCTCCCCGTTCCACAGCAAGGCTCACAGATGAGTCGCACTCAGACAGGTGAGATGGCTCATGAATATTTATGCGGTGGGATTTCATTCCTCCCGCCGCTGGCCCCTCCCCCTCTCCAACGCAGTGCTGCGTTTGTCCTTCACGGTAAGAGGCAGCGTCCTCGCTCCTGTCCCTCAGGTTAATCTGCCTGCTCTCTAGCCAGTTTGTGTGTGTGTCTGTGTGCGCACAAATGTGTGTATGTGTGTGTGTGTGTGTGTGCATGTGCATTTGACTGGTAAGTAGGTTTCCCCTAGTGAGTGATGAGAAAGCAGACCTGTCACAAGAGGGCCCGCTGAGATAGAGAGCTCCTAACCAACACCCTTCATACCTCTTTTTCTCCCTCTCTTTCCCTTGCTCCATCTCCAGGTGGGGGGGGGGGGGGAGCAGGGCTGAACTGTGAAGCAGAAAGATTGCTTACACCCAGTTTGATGACTATATGTGTCGGGAATCCTAACGTGTAGACGATATGAAACAATAAGGCTGCATAATTCAGCAAGTCAGTCATGCACGCCTAATGAGCTGATGATTGGGATTGGCATTCAAGAAAAAAAATACTTAACATTTATTAGTTCATTGCATCCTTCAGTTTCGTGTGAATGGAAACTTTTGCGTTTCAGACAGGCAAAGAAAGCAACACGTGCTGGTTGTGGAAGGAGATGTGTGATTTCACGGCGGCTAAATAGAACAAAAACTTGACTTTTAGGATGTTTGACATTTGAACACCTGCAATGTTTACTAGAAACGGCTTTAAAATTAGAATCGATGTGGTGGTTTTATCCTTTCGATGTCACGTGAAAGGCGTTTGTCATTATCCTTAGCATTTTAAAGACCATAATCATCAAACAATTAAAAGATGAATCTATAGACGCCAGGATGCCAGTGTTTGTTTTTGTTCCAGTGCGTCTGATTTATAGGTTTACTGTACTGATTTATAATAAATACAAAGAATTAGTAATTATGGTTAGATGCAGGCAGCTCCTTGTGAAAATGCAAAGTGCTAAATGCAAATAAATAAAAAAAAAAGTGCCGGGTCAGCCACTTCTGTTCAACTACATTACATAAAGAGCAGCTTTTAATGGAGGCCCCTGCTTTGAACACAATTTCAGTAATTTCAATACCACAAATTCTCATATCGGCTCCAGTGAGGTACTATATATATATATATTTTTTTAACCGTGTTTTCTTTGTTGTGCTTTTGTTGTCAGAGCAGCGTAGCCTTGGCTCGTGTGTCCCAGATCAGTGATTACCAAGAGAGGCGAGATCCCCCCCACCCCAACCACCATCCCCGCTCCCCCACCACCAATCAGACTGACAAGCCTCCTCCCAACGTGTGCGTGGTGGGAGGATCGGCCGCGTGTCATAAATATATGTACATGCTGTATTTGTTATTCAAATCCAAGGATAAAAGCCGTGGTGGAAGGGGTTTAGTCATGCTGCAAAAGCAATAAGACAAGAGGAGAGCCATGTTGAAGTGTGACCGAGAGTAGAGCGAGATATGTAACCTAGCACAGGGAAGAGAGGAAGAAGTAGGTGCCTGTCTTTATGCTTATTAGCTCGGCATTAGCTGTGGCTAAGCGCATTGCTTGTGGGGACTGTAATGCTATTGTACCATTTTAGTCTCCTGCCACCCACACCCAGCGCAAATATGGATATGATCTGGTCACAATTAGCATACCTGTTAAATGTATTTGTTAGTATTGCCCAGAGAACACAGCCTTTTGTTTCCTGGCAGTGGTTTTTGTTGCGCTATCTTGACTTGGGGGGGGTTGGGTTTCCAGGGAATAGTTCCTCAGAAGACATTTTAAGGCAAACATGTAAACAAATGTGTGCATCGTATAATGTGCAGATAAGGTGAGAGAATGCAGCGCTTTGTCGGATGCGGATGTGAAATAAAGCTGCAGAGCTGGAGCCTGTGAGGCCCTACAGTGACAATCTAGTGGGAGCCAAAGCAGAACCAAAGCAATGCTAGCCTAATTAGCTGACCTGATTACTTTAAAGGCTGGATAAAGTAAGGGAAGGAGTCATCCTCGCAAGACTATAATTACAGAACAGCACATGCGCGGGGAAACGCGTGCGCCTTCCGTCGGAATTGGTTCAAGAAAAGCGAAACATTTTGGGCGAGGAGACGCAAAGCGAGGCGACCGCTTTTTTCTTTTTTTCTTTTTTTTCCCAGAGTGCCATCATTTATCCATCCCGGTGCCATGCCTATCTGTTATGGCTGAAGTAAACATTAAGGCCATCAGTCTGCAGTCTGCGTGGAGGTGGTTGCCTCCATTTGTCCATGTCCACTCAGCTGCGGAGAGACTGTGATGGAATCCTGACAGATTGTCTGTGTTTTGGAGCGTGTTGTTTTCCTTGCCCATCCATTTCTCTCCTTCAAGCCATGTTTGCCATGCATCATCACTCCCTCTCTCCCTCCCTCTCTCTCTCTCTCTCCCCCCTGCTTCTACCTCCTCCTTCCTTGCCTCATCATTTCTCAGAGGGATGGAAGCGATGGATAGACATCCGGCTACCTGGGAGGGGAAATATGGAAACACGGCACTTATTATTAGTGAACGCTCTATGGCGCTGCTCTGTACCGCCACGCAAACACACAACTGGGTCCTTTTAATTGTCTTGCTCTCTCTTATTCCGCCTGTATCTCCTTCCCACACCCTTGCATTCTGCATTCGTCTCCATGTCACTGTGTGCCAGCCGAACTTGTCTAATCAGCAGATTTGACCAAAATAATTGGCGGTGGCCTTGCTGCTAGCGAGCGCCGTGCTGTATACAGATAGGGAGAGGAGCACTTAATATTCCACGCAGCTCGTGCCTCTCCTGTTCTCTGTGATATCTGACCTCTTTTGTCTCCTGCTCGGCTTGATGTTGATTTTGGAGGGCATTCTTAGCCAGCGCGCTGTGATTGGAAGAGGCCGTCAGCGAAGGGGGCTGTGGTTGGTTGGGTTAAAAGGGAGGCTGATTTGCATAAAGGCTTAGCCCAGATTTGGAGCCACTCAGCGAGATCTGAGGAGAAGGGCCCGAGGGCCACGAGGTAATCATCCATGGCCTGTCACAGCACTGTCATCCCTCTGTGTATTTGTGTGTCTGTCTGTATCTGTGAGCAGGAGACAGGGAGCATTGTGTCTGCGCCTCTTTGTGTTTGTTTGTGTTCCTTCGCGTTCTCAATGCGCCGTTGTCGAGCATCTCTGCCTCACTCTTGCCTCCTCTCGCTGTCTGTTTTTCCCAGGAAGGGTTACGCGTGCCAAGCGGATGGTGGTGGCGGCCAATCCCGCAGAATATGAATATGCGGAAGGCAGCATTCCGATAGAGTGGGACGGTAAGTCCGGACTGCAGCATCACTAATACACACTTCGACTATCACTAACGCGGATAAACGACAATGTTAAGAAAAGTGCTATCCGGCAGAGTCCACAAAGTGCCGCACAAATAAAATGGAATGACAGAATCGTGGCTGCATCTTTTGGGGGCCCGGGCTAATCCATTGATTTTCTTTTTTCTTCTTCTTCTTCATACTGCAAGATGGGATGGGGGTTGGGAGAGGCGTATTCATGAGTTTATCAAAGATGCCTTCTGCTGGCGTTATACAACCGCACCATAAAATAGTGTTTCAAATTTCTTACAAGTGGATACAAACTGTTCCCTCTGTCTCAGACTGGCTTTATCCACCTTAAACCCCTCATCCTGCCTCGCCCCATCCCTCATGCATTTTCATCAGGATGCAAATAAGAAAGGGATAAAAGAGGCCCAGAATCCCTGTGCTAGCTGGAGGAAGAGTTAGAAAATCTCTCTCTTTCTCTTTCTGGCTTCCTTCAACCTGCTCTGCTGTGCAGCCAGCTCAGCCAAAATAGAGCTTCTTTAGAAAGAGGGGGGAGGAAAAAAAAATAAAAATGACAGACAGTTCTGCTCGGGAGGAAAAAGAAGGACAGAGGTATTGATGAAGAATGACAGAGTGTGTGCTTTCAAATTCAAAGATCAGAGCGGATTCACGCTTTCTCTTCTGAGACGCAGCACTCAGTGGCCCTGCTCTGCATAGACTAAAGCAGTATTAATGTTTTGAGTTTACCCTGTGCATAGCTCTGCATGTTTTCCCTGTAGTGTGCTAAGTGAACTGTAAGAAAACAAACTTAAAAACCCTGGGTACACTCCCCGAGCTAGCTCGCTTACTCAGTAGTTAAACCGAGCTACTGTAGTGCCCTAAAACTCGGTGATGCTATAGCTACAGCCTTTAAATATGACTGCAGGTTTTGTTTGTGCAGCGTGTGTTTGTGTGGGTGTTCTCACTCCTTTTTCTCCTCCTCCTCCTCCTCCTCCAGCTTGGATCCGAGGCAGACGGAAGGACCCCCCCTCCATCGAGGTACGTCTCCCCGCAGCCTCCCCGCTGCGCTGATGGTTGGACTCTCGGGGACTGGTTACAAGGGAGGGAAAAGAAGCGAAGATGGGAAGGGAGCGGCTTTGATTTGTTTTATCTTACAGTTTCGAACTGAATCCAGGAACTTTGGGGGACAGGTGTTAAAATAAACAGCAGCTGAAGTGCATTGATGGCAAGACTGAGAGCAAAAGCAGCCTCTGAACAAGGGGCTCACTGACACCATGTCCTAGTTTACATTCTTTTTTTTTTTTTCTCCTGCATCTCGGCTTTTTGTGTTTTATTTCTGGCAGTCTCCGAGATGGGAATGTTGAAGGAGTGCAGTTTTTCCCCTTGTGTACCTCTCTCTGGGTTTATTGCTCTTTAAATGTGAGAATGCTGGAAATTATTTGGCCAGTGAAATGCTGGTCCATAGGAAATCCCTTAGAAGGCCAATGCCCAGGCCTTCTTTCTATCTCTCTGTCCTCGCTCCCTGCCAGTAGCCAATGCCATCTACTGCCAGAACATTCTCTTCCAATTTTCTGCCTTGCTTCTGCCCAATAGCTGCCATCGACAGCTGGACAGTGTTGATGTGGCCAAGGCTTCACTCCCAGCACATTACCCTACCCCTTGTCACGCTCCCTCTCTTCCTGGTCCAAGCCGACATAAATTGATTGGATTAAATCCTGTCATTAACAGGCTGGAAAAGCAGCTCAGTATGTTTGTCTCCCTCCCCAAAGCAGGGCTTTTTGGCCGCGGCGCTCCCCTCTCTTTTCCAGTCCTTCAGTTCTGCCAGCTCACAACAGCATTATGCCCAGTCCTCCCTTCCTTTTTGGCTCCCAGTGCTCGGGCGAGGCTAACATCACTGGACACTAGCCGTGGCTCAAGTGGGTAACTGTTCCACCGGTGGATGTGCTCGGTTTATAATTGTTTCCATGAGTTTGGAATGGTTGTTTACTTTGTGAATGCCTCCTGTCATGTTAGCTTACCAGCGGGATCCAAGTGCTATATTTTTAAGCAGGGTTTGTTGGACCACTATGCTGCAGGTTATCTGAACATGCTTGTTATTTTTCTAGTCGGTGTCCTACTTCATGCCTGGAAGCTTCCCAGTACAACATCTTTTCTCTTCTGCTTTTTGACTAGTGCGCAGCTGGACGCAAAAACGAAAGGAAGATGATTAAAGAGTGGAAATTATCACTGCATCAGGTTTTTGCAGGACAGTTTGGACAGCCCCAGCAAGTAATCTTGTGGTCACGCTCCATTTTCACAAATCCTCAGGAAACTGCCACCTACACATTTCCAGCACTGTAGATCAGATGATGTCCAGACCCCCTCGCTGACAATAAATGTGTCAAGTGACAGAGTTTTTTCCGTTATCATCTACGATATTCTTTGGAAGTTATGTCTGTAACCTGGCAGTCATGAAGTGGGCAGTGTTGGAAACCGACTAACAGCTTCTTGATGCACTTATCTTATGATTTTTACTGCATTGTGGATTTTTGTGTGTGTATAGTATTCAATAAAAGTCATTGTTTTTCCTTTAAATGTAATCCCAATATAATGATATACCATAATATAATGTGATACATACACCGATCAGGCATAACATTATGACCTAATATTGTGTAGGTCTCTCTTGTGCCTCCAAAACAGCTGTGACTCATCAGTCATGCTTTCTGAGGTTAACAACAGAGTGTTGTTAGTGGGGCATTTGGGTCCTATAGGTTGAGGAGAGGGGCCTCTGTGGATCAGGCTTGCTCCAATGCATCCCACAGATTCTGGATCAGTTTGGGATTTAGTTAATTTGGAGGCGAGGTCAACATCTTGTGCTGTTTTTCATGTTTTTTTGTTCTGCTGCCATCAAGGAGTCTCATTGCTATGGGGTGGGGGTGCCTGGTCTGGTTTAGGCGGGTGGTACATGCCCGGCACAACAATGTCACGAGATGGTCAGTGTCATACGTTGTGGTTTGGAAGATATGTTATGAATATGTTATGAGGTCATAATGTTGTGCTAGATCGGTGTATTTTTTATTCTTTTCCATTCTTATTCTCTCCATGATGGGAAGCAGGTTGTTTTCCAGTGCTTCTCAGGCCTTTTCCATCATTGTGTGACCCTGACAGCTGTATTAAATGGCACTGCATAGTTTTAAAAAGAAATTCTGCAAAGTTCTGACCACAGCAGAAAAACTAAATATCCATATATGTTCATGTATTTGATAGGAGCTGCTGAAGAATGAGGCCTACACAAAGGAGATCAAGCTGAAGGCCATTGAGGTGGAGAAGAGAGACCTGGCTCTACAGGCTAAGGAGTACGAGGAAGGTCTGGTGGCTGCTCCTCTGAAGACTGGGACCAAGGGCCACGCATCTGCCTCCAGCTTCGGCAAGGAGGAGCTCAGCGAGGACCCAACAAGCACTGCAAACACGTTTAAGCCCGGCTCCTGGATGCCCGCTTCCAAGAAATAGACTGAGGAGTCAACACAGACGGCTGCACGGGCGTAATACAATCCACAAGAAAGGTCCTGCAATAAAAACTGCATTTGTGAAACTGATATTCACTTTCAGTTGAGATTTAATTTTAGAAGCTCCTTTCAGTATAATGCAATCCAAGTCAACAACCCAATAAACTATGACCTCAGAAATTACCAGAGTTTAATCAACTTGTCTCTGTCCTCACAGAGGACGTGTTTATTTCTGTTTTATTGGACAGCATTACATTGTAAAGGCGTTTCCATGTTCCTGGTCTCTGAGTGTATATACACACACAAGACAGGATCCATCCTTCATCTTAAAGCTGACTTTAAATGATGGAAGGAAACGTCTGTTAATAAAAGAGAACTAAAATGGGTTTATACTTGAAATATACTGGTGTACCAGGTACAACTACACGTTTGAGAGATACTGTAAAAAAATAGATTATTAAAAAGAATAAAGCTCCATTAAATACAGTGTTTCTATTTATCATGAAGGTGGTGTCCACTGCTAAAACACTGAATAATGTTGGTGTTGTTTCTGTTTCTTCTTTGGCCAGAGCTGCTGTAGCTGAGCAGAGCAGACCCTTAACAGAGAAGTACAAACTGAGACGCTCATATGCTAAAATGTGCATTAGTCCGACTAGTAGTGCTCAGAATTTCAGTAACTGCTCATAAATATCTTAGTCCTAGAGGAATAATCAGAAAAAAGACTATTAACAGAACTGAGTTCGGAACAGACTCATGCATTTTCCTCGAAATGCTCAACCAGAATATCTGAATAAAACCAAATGACAAAAGGAACATATGGTTGTCCATCTTACTGTATTTAGAATAATCAGCAGGTCTTATACAATATTTAAAATACTAAATAATTGTTTGCATTATAATTAAACCCCTTCTTCACTCCCTTTAAGTCAATATTTAATAAAGGCTCCTTCGGCAACAGGATGATCTTTGGCCACGGTTAAATATTTTTCTATTGTTTTATGATTTGACAAATGAAGTGTGGGACCTTGCAGGTGGAGAATTTAACCACACTTCACTGGTTGCATCCTTCCTGTACACTGGTATATTTGTGCAGTGTATGCAACTTTGAAAAACAAGTGGCTGCTCCAGATTTGGGCTTCATTTTGATTAATTTGTAGATGTTTATTCAGTCTTTTTCTGTAGCTCAGCCTCATTACAAGCACTCCGGTTCAGTGTTACAGTAAATAAAACATGAGGGGGTGAATGCTTTCAATGTGCATTACATTAAAAGCACTTGTGACGTGTTTTTTTTTTTTTTTTGAAGGCCATTATTAAATTCATAAAGAGGGTGTTTTCTTATCAACCTTGAAAACTTTATTGATCAGAAAGTAATAAATTTGGGTTGCTTGCAAGTCGTCAAAGTTCCAATACGCTCATTACATCATTAATTCAGCAGAACGGGGATGCTAACAATGGAATGCAAGGTGTTGCAACAGCTGCACAATATAACAGCAGATCTCTGTACAAAAGAATGTCATACAGATGACCACTGTGCTCTTGCTGACCAAAGTCCCACTGGGACAAGCCTCTTCCGGGCAGTACTGTCCATCTCAGCACTGTTAGGTCTGTGAGCGCAGCGTCCCGCCGCCTACCCTGGACATGAAGAGTAGTGGCCCTTTGTTGACAGCAGAGCTGGGACAAGGAAGGGCGCCGTGTCATTATTTGGAATAAAGAGGGCTGTGAGCGTGATTTTATGCCCCCATCTTGTCCCACACAGGATCAGTCTTTCTTGGTCCTCTTGGCCTTGGCTATGTTTTCCTGACGTTTCTGCTTTTTCTTCTGTTCGCGGTCACGTGCCTCGATCATCTTGGCCAGCTTCCAGGAGAGCAGGGCACTGGCAATGAAGAGGGGCGTGAGGGCCAGGATGACAGTGGTGAGAAAACCGTAGGGGTCTTTGGCAGCCCACTCCACAACATACTCTGCCCATGCTCGCAAGTCAATCATCCTGATCAGCAACGACGATGAACCAAACCTGAAAAAGTGCAACGGGAACGAAAGCTGTGAGCAACCAGAGCTGGACAATATGCAAACAAATAATCTACTTTAGCAGTGTATGCAGTTTCACAATCCTGTATCAATTGACAAAACATATATAATCAACAGCTTTATTAAGGACAAATACAAAAACAAGAAAGCTGGTTGAATATTTGCTGCACATTTTTTGTTGCTCTTGTTCTGTTTTATATGATCATAATGTATTTATTTGGGGGGTTTTGATTAAAAAATAAATTGACACAGGTTGTCATTAGTTGTATCTTTAAACCAGATACACACAAAGCTTATTGTTAATCAGGAAATTCAACACCTGATGAGGCATGGGCTTTTTTCTTACATAGATGCAATAATCCAATATTAACCATGTATAACGTTGCACACACACTCTTTGTTACCGTAGCTGAGAGATCTGTTGATTCAGCTTTCACATTGGAGGCTGTGGTTTGTAGTACCACTGAACTGTATTGTGTCACACCGACATGCCTTTCTATTATTTTGACAAACCCCATTTTAGTCAGCGGGGTAGAGCAAATAACAGAAACACATCTGCGTTTAATTTAAACGACCACCACAAACTACACCCTCCAAAAATGACCATACAGTCGAGTTACCAACTTCCTCGTGCGGTTTCAACATACCCTGAACATTACATCAGCCGGAAAGAGGGATGCAGTGCTGGACTGTTTTTAGAATGTCTAGTGTACCTAATAAACTGGCAAGTGACGACTGAGAGAACAAACTCATGAAATATCTGGCTATTAATAATATTCTTAATAAAATTGCTAACAGATTCAGAGCTTAGAGAGCTTAGTTCAAAGCTCTGGAGATGCTCATCATTCTAGTACACTAAGAAAAAGGTTGTTAACCTTAACCTTATCATGGGATATGCTGCATTGGCCAAGTGTAGTGAACTTTGAGCATCTATGACGAGAAACAGAACTTCTTCACAACTAAGACCAAGTGTTTCTAATTTAAGACTCTGGAGTCTGAGCTGGTCATCTCAACTACTTAAGAGCTATTTCTAGGAAAACATCACCTGACTTAAAAGTCGGTTATTTCCATGACAACACAAAAATGACAGATGATATAAAGGAACTAGCTTTATCATTACAAACCCAGTGATGTCCTGAAAATGAGTTAGCTTAATTTTATATTAATTCCTTCATTCATTCCAACTTAATTTAAGTTTAACTGATGTCACTGTTATTTAAAAATTAAGCCCTGACTATTTCCTCGTGAGCTGCTAATCACGCCAAGCTAACTAGCATTAGCCCGGGTCGCAGCTAACATGGGCTGACGGTAACCAAACCGTTTACTCTAGCTTTAGCCTTAAACCAATACGCTAAACTTGCAAACTGAGCTTTTCTACCAGCCTTATTAGGCTCCAGTGTTTGTAACGTGGATAAAAGATAGCAACACTTCTAGCACCGCTAGCTAACCCGCCCGTCCACAACGGCCTAACTTTCGGGAGCAAGATTGCTGGTTCTGCACCACACGGCGCTGCAAAAAAAACAATTGAAATGTGGTAACGCGTCGACTGTATTTCATATTAAACACTGGTGGAACCAAATGAGTTGGAAATCATATACAAACTTACCAAACTGGACAGATTTGTATGTATATCCGTGATAAGAAGTGCCCACTCCTCCCTGTTCCGGAAAGTGAAAATGGTGTGGTAAACTAAAGTGGCATTCACGTCTTGTGACAAAATGGGAAGTAGACAGAACTTCCCCTTTTTCTGACTTGTCAGGGTGAATGCATTATCTCAGAGCGGATACCACTAGCACTAACGAAACAGTTCAACGCACGATAGATAAATATCCTATACTGGCATTCTTTGTTGAGTTGAGTATATTTTGTCGTCATGTTTAACATAAAAAACACCCTCTATAGCTCCTGTAAAGTTAGCCGAATTGTTTATATATGTGTGTTTACGGCTATTCTGTCAATTATTTGCTCATTATCAAAAGTTATTTTAATAAGTAAAGATGTCGCCGGTGTAAGCGATACAGTCGCTGATTATGATTTTTTTCCAGACCTGAAGCACAGTTTGACAATTTGACCAATATGCCCTGAATGCAGCACCAATTCTCCATCACGATTGGATGTGAGGCGTTCAGTAAATGCTGGGAAATGTAGTCCATCAAAAAAAAAAATCCTAATCCTAAAAACCCAGAAAACATCTATAAACGCTGAAATTCATAGTTTTCATCTTTAAGCTTGTCTTAAAAACCTCATCTTCAGCTCTTTGCTGTAATATTATTACTCACTCAATGTTCAGACCTTTATAAGTTAAATAAATGTCCTACAATGTACAAGTATGCAGTTGGAATTAAAATCAAAGCACTGGACTGCTTGATAGTCCAGTACTTACACTCAGTAAATGTTCTAAACCATGCAATAAAAATAGATGCAGAAGGGTGGTCGGTCATGATATCTGTGTTTATGAATGTGTGTTATATATTGCAGTGATTTTTGATAATAATATTACAACAGACACATGGCCAGATTCCTGCTGGAACAATGCTGGACCATGATTAAAGTCAACACAAAACTAATTATTCAGTGTAGTCCACCATATTACATAATATGAATGAATATTAATCTAGCTAAAACATCTGATTATGTAAGGAACTACACAGTGTGAAGAATAAAGCAAATGATAAGGTAATAACTGTGTTGGGAAAAAAAGGAAGAAAAAGAAAAAAGCGAAAAGCCCCGGCACTCTGAGAAAGATGACTAACATAACAAAGGAGGACCTGCTGGCTTTGTGAACTTCCTGTGGGGAAGTATTGAAACCAAATCAGGTTAGGCCACATCTGCTCCGTCCATACGGCATGGATCACTTTCAGAGCAGTTCAAAGGCCAGCCTTTTAGACCTACTCACAGAGGAAGGAGAGGGGCAGCTGGGAACACATGCAGCGGACAGACACATTGCAAACACACGTTCTGGTTTACCAGCATAGTTCTGGGCAAACTTTTATAGACAATTTAGAAAAACATCCCCAACTTGGTGGTTCTCTTTTGTCACATGCCTGTAATTATTAGCTGCTGCTCTGTCTCGTGAGGCGTGGGGATCCAGGGGGTGGGCAGTGCTGCCACACCCTAACCCCTGATGAGTATTGTACTCCTACAGAAGCGGGCCCCCTTTTCATGACACAGCTATGGAACCAACATTGTCAGCAGGCAAGGGTGGGGGACCATAAAATGGCTGCACCACAAATTATAGTTAACCAGCTCCACTAGTTTGTGTGTCATAATTTTTACAAGAAAAACAGTAGGCCTGGCCAGACCTCGAGGAATGTCTAACATCCCTTTTCAGTTCAAGTTGATCCGCTCAACTAGTGAGTAAGGAGTGGTGAACTTAATGGGATGCAGAGCTCTTAAAGGGCTACTCCACCGGTTCAGAGCTGCATTTTCACAGAGCTGGGAGATGTTCAAAAAGCAATGTCCAAAATCAATGGATCTTGATAAAGTATGAAGTATGGGCCAAACTGCACTGTTGACATGGTCATCCTGCACCTCACATGATGCAACTCCGCTGGATCATCGACCCCTACTGTATGCCGAGTAAACAGCACATCTATCAAACTCCGAAGCAGCTTGTGGCTGGAACATTTTACAGTGCCAATCATGCTCCTAGGTTATTTTCCCAGATTCTAGCGAGCTGTTTCCTGAGCCACAGAACTGTTTTCACATGCTGAGCACCCCACACGGTGCCAATTACACTGACCTTTATGTGTAAAATCGGCAGAGGGCCCCTTTAAAATAAAGAATGGAAAGAGAAGAATAGATGGAGCATAGTTTTGCAGGGTGTGCGTTTGATTAATTGTCTATAGGCTGCAGCGAAGCGAGCCAAACTCCTGTGCAAAGTGACTGATGTGACTACAGAGGACAAGCATGTCCAGCTCCGTGTCTGTGTGTTCCTCCTCCCACGGCCTTTTCTGCCTCTGACAGCTGAGAGCCCTTTTGGACTAAAGCCTCGAAAACAACCATCGCGTTGTTATTGAAGAAGCGAAGAGCCCGGGGTGGTAGCTCAGGCTCCAAAGGAAAAAAGTCAGTTTTCTTGCCCCCTTTTACCCCTGTGGGAAACTGCGAGGCCGCCCCTGGATTAAGTCCCCGCCTTTAAACTCAAATAAGAAGGAAACTTCAAAGGCCGTCGGCCGCCGGGGCTCCGCCCTCGCGCTCCCGAACGGCTTCACAAAGGATTTGCCGACGTTCGGGAATTCCGCCTCCAGTTCCTTTTATAGCGCCACTCGTGCGCTGGCAGCGGTCCAGGATCCCGCCCATCCCGGTTACTTTGACAACACAAAGGACTTCACGGAACTCGCAGGCGCCGCCCACCTCTCCAAATAAGGGCAGTCTCTCCATGTACGGCAAACAATCGGTGCGAGATTGCCCTTTTCTCTTCCTTATCCCGTTTATATGATCGGAGAGGAACTGCGCTTCAGGTTGGAAGCGGTGCGATCATGGCCGAGCGAGTCCAGCAGCCCCCAGCCAAGCGGCTCTGCTGCCGGCCCGGCTACAACCCGGCATGCAGGCAGGGGCAGCGGGCTGGAGGAGTCCTGTGTGGCGGCGCGGGGTCCGCTTCGGGAGGGTCGGGAAATGGGAAAACGCACAACCCCGAGTCGTTGCTCGACATCGCGGCGCGCAGAGTCGCGGAGAAGTGGCCGTTCCAGCGGGTGGAGGAGCGGTTCGAGAGGATCCCGGAGCCCGTCCAGCGGAGGATCGTATATTGGTCATTCCCGAGAAGCGAGAAGGAGATCTGTATGTATTCCTCTTTCAACGCCGGTGGAGAGGAAAGTGGAACTAGCGGGGACAATAATGACGAGACCCAGCTGCCTTTCCTACGGGGTGTCACTCTGCTGGAGGGTGGCTGGGTGGACAACGTATTGCAAGTCGGTGAGTGGACTATAACGTTAAAAATATTGCAGGGAAGCAGCCTAGAATAAACCAAACTCGCAACGTTTGGCTTTTCTATGGACCCATGCCAGACTTTAAAGGGCTTGTGTTTGCCTTCCATAGCCTTGGTCATTATAAACAATGCAGGGTATTTCCACACCAGTCTACCCTATAGCTGTGTGAGAATAGCCCTTTTTTCAGATAAGCCCGTAATAGTAGACCACTTCTCCTTGTTTTTACCCACTGAGCTGCGCGCATTGAATGGCCCAGAGCCATCCCAATTGGAAGCTTAGCACTTTGTTCCTATTTTTGTGTCTTTCCAGCTCTCCGTGCCCCCACCAATGGGTACGCAGACAAAAGCCCCCTATATCTTTTCACCGCTGGCTAAATAGACGATATTTAGAAAGGGTGGGAGGGACGGCGATTTAAAGCCACAGTGCTTCTATTTTGTTTGCCAAACACCTTTGTGAGACAGACTGGAGCTTTTTTTTTATCTGTTGCCTTCCCGATATTCTCTTGAAGTCCAAGCTGTGCGCATCAAGCAAAAGGTGTGTTTTCTCCCCTCTCTCGGCTGCATTATTTGTGGTAAAAGCTTGGAGTAAACAGAGGTGCTGAACGCTCAGCAACCCCCTGCCTGCCTGACTGCCTGACTGCCTCCCTGCCTGGCTGCCTGCCTTTGCCAGAGCCACAATATTTCACTGCATTCGTCAGTGCAATAGACTCAGCTGTCAATCCGACTCCCCACCCTTGGAAACCGTTCAGGATTCTAATCCCATTACCCTCCCCAGTTCATCTGAATCTTAATGCATTCTGCAAACAAGATTTTATGCATGATCTTCTTCCTCCTCCCTCCCTCGCCCTCCCTATCTCTCTCTCTCTCTCTAACTCTCCCTTGTTCCCCCTCTTCCTCCTCTCTCACTTCTTGGCTTACTATCCCTCCAAAGAATCTGTGTGGAGATGGCTTCAGCTCTTGTGGGCTCAGAGAATGTGCAGTGCACAATAGTAGCCATGGAGCAGGCAGACAGGCAGGCAGCTCTCCCACCCTCTCTGGCCTGTTTACCAGATTCCCCAGCATTAGGCTCATTTATGTGCTCACTCTTTTGGGGCTATAGGAAGCCGAGCGCTCAGCACGGGGTAAAATGAAAAGTGTGAGGCGTCAGCGAGGAGACGTGTGTGTGTGTGTGTGTGTGTGTGTGTGTGTGTGTGTGTGTGTGTGTGTGTGTGCACGCTTTGGAAGATAGTCAGAAATGAGTGACAAAAGGGTGATAAGGGTAATTTTCTGTGGCCATGCATGTGTTTTATTTGTGAGTGTGTGTGTGTACGCGATAGGGACAAAAAAAGAAGAAGAAGAATATGTGTGTCAGTGTGTGCATGTGTGTGGGTGGGGGTTGATAAACACAGAGGGGGATCGTACATGCGTCTGTGTGTGTCTTCGCCTGCATGGGCTGTCAGTCTCATCCTGCATGCTCACAGAGAGTGGAGAATGACAGGCGAGTACACAGCAGGAGGAGGGCATGTTATGCTGATTGCAATTTTTGCCCCAGAATTTTTTTTTATTATTATTTTTTTTTTTTTGTAGCTGGTGGAAGATAAAGCCAAGGAAGAGAAAACGATAAATAAAAGATGCAATCTACTCCAGGGGACAGGCAGCCACTGGAGGATGAGGGCTTAAAAGCAGGGCAGCATGGGAGGGGGCTGTCAACCACATCACACACCACATGTATTGGCCCATCAAACACATACAGTGGGTCAGGCCTGGAAAAAAAAGGAGGGTGGGTGTGTGTGTGTGTGTGCACACAAGCATGCATGCTTTGTGTGGCTTCGTGTGTGTTGTCAGTGGGATGGGATTCAGTGTTGATGATGAAAGACAGTAGAGCAATAGAATGGATGCGGAGGTTATTGTGTATGGGGGGAAGCTAATATACTTGAATGGATCTGCTGTCGCTGTGTTCCTCTCCTTCCCCTCCCGTCTCCTCCTCCGCCTCCCCCTCTCCCTAGCGAGCAGCTATAAAACTCTCCATATTTACTCCCCTAAGGCCAACTACCAGCCCCCAGTCTCCTGTGATTATTTATCTTTTTCTCAAAGACATTAATCACACGCTTTTCCCTCCCTCCCCCCCCCTCCACTCCATCTCTTTCCATACATCAGTGCAATGGAAGGAACGGATGGGGGGGGACGGCGTTTTAGGGGAAGAGCAATAGATCGGGCGATATCAAGAAAAAGAGGGGAAGCCTGGAGGGAAAATGTGGGTGGAAAATGCAAAAGAGGAAAGAAGCATTGAAATGGTGATTGCAAGAGAAGGGGGACGTATGAAAGTAAAGAATGAAGCGCAGAAAAGAGGAGCGAGTGAGATGGATGGGTTGTTCTTTCTCCCAATGCGAGCTCATCTGTTCCAATGCCAGCCTTCAAGATAAATATTCATATATGAATGCGAGGGTTAGCTGGCAGTCCGCTGCTCCTGGGTTTCTTGCAGTTTTATAACAGCCCAGCTTCGGCCCCCTTGCACCCTCTCCGCCGTCGGATCGGTGATGAATTTGTCAGCCGGCGAACAGGTAGCGGAACGCGCTCCCAACCCCGACCTGTGCGAAGGAGAAAAAAGAAAAAAGGGGGGGAGTTCTGTGTGTAATAATACATCAGAAGCTCCAAATGAATCGTATTAAATATACATGCTGCTTTGAAGAACCGCCCCATAACGGCAGCTGTCTGTCAGGAAAAATTACACTGTCACGAGATGATCACAGACGTATCGGTGAATCTCACCGGCGAGCCAAGTTTAAAAATTTCTTTCAGCCTGTCAATCACGCCGTGCCTCGTCGGTGACCGAGCATCGCTTACTGGTATAGAAAACTTCCCGACCTGCCCGTTGTGATCACAGCATCTGTTCCCCGGTGCCCTTGTGTAATTTAGACTCGTCGGCTCGTCGTTGCTGAGAGGAAGGCTAGCATTATGGTGCCCCATCCTCTAATTATAGAATTCTAATCCTATGGCTCTGGCATGGCATGACAAAGCATGTTTGCACTTCATTACCCTCCTTCCTGTTTTAGTCCTCGAGTCTGGGTCAAGTGCATCCCCTCTCCTCTCATTTATTCATAACATGTTCTATCCTGCTGCTCCTCCTCCCCTTGACCCCGTCATCCTCATATATTTCTAACTCGCCACTCACCCCTCCACCCACCCCACCCCACGTCTACCTCCAGGGCTTTGTGCTAGGAGGTAAAAAAAAAAAACATAACACACACACACTCACTCTTACTATCCTGTTACCGTAAGCCCCATGTCCCTAAGGAGTGACATACTGATGCCTGGCATATGTCGCTCTCTGCAATGTCATTAGCATAGGCTACATGCTACAACCTATTTATCCAGTTCCTCCTTGTTAGGCTAATTTCTCACATGGAGCTGCATGTCATTTTATCATGCTGCCGCCCCAAATCTGAGCGATGAGGTGGACACTTGGAGGCTGTTTTAAATTCAACTATAATTAAAGTAGATGCGCGTATCCTGCAGACTATTTAGGTGTTTCTTTCCATGACGGCGTCGTTGGACTAGATATCCTGTAATATTTTGCCTTTCCCCTTCCTAAAATAACTCAGAGTGTCCGAGGCAGTCGTGCCTGTTTGAGTGTGAATGTCATCCTTCCCTGCTCCACCTATTTCGGACACAAATTGGTGTGTGCGTGCGTGCGTGCGTGCGTGCGCGCGCGTGTGTTTGTCTGACTTTTGCTTCTGCATGCTCATAACTCAGGTTAATTTGTTCACGCTCTGGAGAATCTTAATTGGGTTTCTGCGTCATCTACTCTCTCTCTCACCCTCTTTTTTTATCGTGATGTCAATGAAACAATGAAATAACAACCAGGCGGGTGGTTCCTGTTTGTTTGTTTGTTTGTTTGCCTTTTAACCCTTGAATCTCCACAGATGGAGAATATCACGGCCCAGGCTTTTCTAAATTGTGTGTTCAGCTTCTTAAAATCGTTACGTGTTCCATGTCGAGGAGCTGCCGAACAGTGTTATTTTTATTTTGACTTTGCATCGCGTAAGTGTTTAGTATTAAAGCGGAACCGCCGCGATGTAGGAGATAATTTACGGCAGCACGATAACACAAAAGGGCTGACAAAGAGTATCTGCACACACTACTAGGTTCTTGTTTGTGGGACAGAGCTGTAAGCCAAATGCCAAGGAGAAATCTGTGCCACTTGCAAAGCTGAAGAAGCTGAGTGTAAACACACACACACGCACGCATTTTTCCTCTGTACTTTTTTTTTTCTTTTTGAAGTAAGATTTCGCAAGGCCTTCCAAAAGCCTTCTTGAGGACCCGCGTCGATATTTCAAGCATTTTGTCCACGAAGGTGCAGAATTCAAGATGCGAAATCTTGCATGAGCATGTCGTCTGCGAGACGCTATCAGGCAAAGCGGCGTTTGTTTGGTGGGTGAGGGCTTATTCTCTCTGTTTGTGTGTGGGCTGTTTCTTTTCATGTGGGTGGATCTGGTTTTATTTTCCTGTTAGGTTAGAGAGTTCCTTCATCTTTTTTACAATGCCCGTCGAGAGCGAGCCCACATGCCCGCCGCCAAAGACGGAGAGACGGAGCGCTTCCGAATGTGCTAGGAAACCGGCGTGTTTTAAAGGCTCAACTTGTGACATGGAGCTTTGAGGTGCTGAGGCGCAGCGCAACTCGTGGCTTTTAGACAATATTTCCCTGCGGATGCTGAACGTTATTAGCGCGCCTTTAGAGGGGACCGCGAAAGCAAACCTCGATCAGACGTCCTCTGCGGATCAGGCTCCGAGGTGGGCGTGTTGATGGAGCGGTGATCCTGGATCCGGTGCTTCAGGTCCATCCCTTGGCATGTGACTTACCCTGGGCTTGTATCGTCATGGAAACATGGCTGAGCCTCGAGCTAGTGTAAACATCTGGCTGTCCAAGAGGGAGAGAGAGGGGGGCAGCAACTGCATCCATGTGAAGAGACATGGAGTCCTTAGAGAAAGTGCTCTCTCTCTCTCTCTCTCTCTCTCTCTGGCTGTGTGTATCTGAGAGACTGGGAGAAGCAGATTCCAGGCCTTTGTCCCATTATGTCGGTTGAATGGAAAGAAGATAGGATACCTTTCAGCTGTTGTGTAATGGAAACACGTTCGCTTAGTCCCCCTTTGTGTGACTGTCCCGTGCATGCAAATGTGCCTGTGCGAGTGTTTGCACAAAAGACTGCACGTTGTAGAAATCATTTAATATTTAAGATTAATATCGACTGGTGTTAATTATGTTACATCGGCGATGCCAGATATTATCGGGGGACGCGAAACGCCCAGGAAAAATGAGTTTTTATTCATCCCAAAGTTGAAGTGAATATTCTCCATCTTAAAAGTTAAAGTTGCATAAGCGTCACTGTAAAGCTGGAATGTGATAATTAGTTTCATTCTGCGCGTAATGAGTTTCAGCTCGGGCCTTCGATAACTAGATAACCAGAGCCAGTTTTCAGCCTGGGTGGTCCAGTCGGGGATGGAACCCATAAAGCAAAGTATGTCCCATGCTGCACCCACTGGCTTATAGGTGACCACCGGCTCTTCTTCTAGCTGTGCCATCTTCCCACCAAGTCAGAATTTCTCAGAAGGCACCGCTGCTCGTCACAGCCTCGGCTTCGAGCTCTTAAGCAATCCTATTTGCAGCCCCAGATGTGCCTCTAGATGGATTATTCCCAGCACAGGCTAGAACTTCCTTTAGCCAGACATGTTCCATCTTCAACACTCAGCTATGTGTAACAGTCTCCTGCTCTTCACATTTCCAGTGCTGTGCCCAAGACTCTTATTCAGTTCTGCCGTCTCAAGCTAGCGCTAACGTCTGTGTGCCTTATTTCCAGTCCGTCTACCTGACTGGAGTCAGCCTCTGTCCCAGTCCCATTCCTGATCCCAGACTGTTTCCTCCCTGCCCCTCTTAAATCACCAGCTCCAGCCCTAGCTGCCTGCCTCGCGTCGCTGCCACTTTGCCAGACCTATCACCAGATGCCCAAAGACCTCTCTTTAAAATTACCCCGCACGCCAGCGCTGGCACTTTTTCAGAGACGCTCAGTGTACAAGATCGGCATGTGTTGGTCCTTGTTAAAATAAACCAGCTAAAGTAATAAAGTTTCAGCATGAGCTCTGTAACGTCTGCCCCAGTCCCCATTCCAGCTTGACTTGTCTCCTGTCCCAGACTGTGGCTGCTGGGTGTGCGTCAGCACAGCTCCTCGGCTGGCTGACTCTGTCTAGGAATCCAGTCCTCCTTCCACACGGCTCCTGCCCCTCTCTCCTCTCTGTCAGTGCAGGAAACGAACACAGGGAGCAGGCGATAGAAAGGCTACTAAATCCACAATGACAAGGCCCTATTAAAAGACGTTTTTTCTATTTCATTTAATGACTTTTATTACCAGCCGCCCTCCTCTCTTCGATTTGGCAATAATAACAACAGGGGAATGCAGCACTCAGCGTTCTCCTATCTGATTCTCCCTTTCACTTTTTTTTCTTTTTAATGAATTCCTCTTTGCACCAATGGGCTGCTGAAATAAGCACAAAGCAGGCCAAGACTCTGCTTACTGCAGCGGAAGGTTCAGGGTATGTGTTTGTGTATGTGCGCGTGCGCCTCACATGTATGTATGAACATAAACATGGCATATGTGTTGGAGACTACACACATGCGTCTACTGTTGCCAGAACAGAGCCTTTCTGTGCAGTTTGGTCAACAGCTGTTTTTCTCCAGACGCCAAACAGCTTCGGATCAGCCCAAACTATTTTTGTGTGTGTACGGATACTTACCGTGTACTTTGCTTGGGCTGTAGAAAGTGGCCTGCTCTTGTCCTGTAGCTTGACAACAATAATTTGCATTTATCCCAGACAAATGTGCAGCATACCAAGGAATTATTGTTGCTTCTGCTTGCATTGCTTTCCTGCTTCTTTATATGTTCCTCCAAATACTTGCACAGCTTTGTAAATAAAGGTAGATTCTTGCAGCTCGCTTTTATCCGCGTGCGAATGTGGGCATGTGCGTGTGTGACTTTGTGTGTTAATGGCTCAGCGAGGGTGTTTATGGCTGTGTGTGTCAGGCTGAATAAAGGTGAGGCATGTTAATGATAAGAGGGTGGATGACATTCCCGTCTGTCATCGTTCCCACCCTATCTCATTTCCACTTTTGCGCGTGCGCACGCACACTCGCACACATGCTTTAAGACGCACTTGCCTCGCAGTGCCCGGGCGCCAGTGACTCGGCGCCTTAGAATAAACAACAGCGGAGCATGAGGGTTTTACCTGCCGCTGACCCCGATTGCACGCATGCACACGCGCACACGCACACTGACGGAGGTGTTCACTCATTGACCGGCCCCTCCCCCATCATTGAACTAGCCCAGTGTTGACCTCTTCACTTGACCCCTAGGGATTTACTAAAGTCAAAGGTCAATCTGGTCAGACTGTCCCTCCTGTGGCTGATTGCTCTGCTTGAAAGACAGGCCCGTGCTCACATTATTGTTTTCCAATAAATAGCGCCTGACTAAAGGAAAAGATTGCTTGCTCGATTGAATGTGTGAATGTCTCTTTTTGCACGTCCCAATAAGCAATTTATCACGTGAAACATCAGTCACGGCGCAGACAAAGAATATGCCCAGTTGTTTTTGTCCTTTTGTGGTACAATTGGGAACCTGAGCCATATTGAGAGGGGTGGGGGGGCTGCTACCCCCTGCCTGCCCCCCACACACACATCCCCACCCCTCTCTTCTTTCCCGGCAGGCTCAAGTGCCGTGTGAGCTATGTAGAGGAGGAGGTCCTGTGAGTGTAAGGTGCCTCTGGCTGTGCCTGGTCCAACGATGTCGTGGCTGTGTGGCATGTGAGACATGCATTCATTGCTCTGTGGCAGAACGGGGCTGAATAGAGCTAGAAAAGCTCTCCAGGCATGAGAGACAGAGAGGCAGACAAAGAAAGAGAATGAGAAAGATTCAAAAGGAAGGAGAGTACGGCTTTCAACCGACTACAGAATTTAGTTTGCCCTTCTAAAGAGTTTGTCTTGAAGGAGTTCTTTCTTTCTCCTCCTTGCTCATTTTCTTGCATTCCTGTTCCCTTTCTCTCGCCTCAACCCTGCCCTTCGTCCCTTTGTCATCTTACTTTCTTGTTCTAATCGCTTAATAAACCCTGCCTATCCTTCCTCTCTTTCGTGCATTCTCTCCTTTTGTTTATAAGCTCTCGTGGTGTCTGTTTCTCCCCTTCTTGATTTTCCAGTTTCATTTCCCAAGCCAGGCAATAGAAACCATTACTGTATTTACACTGTCCCTATCTTGATGTTCCCATAGTCCGTCCGGTGCCTTAACTCCCTAAAGAAGGCTTGCTGGCTTGCTAACTCCTGTCCCGCTTGCCGTGCTCGGAGCTAGCAGTCCGCATCCAGACCTTAGGGGCTATCAATGGTTTCTACATTTAGATGCTCCCTGTTTATCGCTGTATGGAATTATGAGGGAAACAAGACTTGGCCTGTTTTCCTCTGGCGTCTTTCTCTGCTATCATCCTCAACCCGATGTTTTCCAGTCACGGACGACCGTCCCGAATCCTTTTCGGTGTTTGACATGCACCATTTTTCAGAGTTTCTCCTGGTGCCATTAGATTTTATACGCGAGCCCACTCACTGTATCGGATTGCGTTCTCTTGAATGTTTGTTGCGCTGATCAGGTTGCCGGACTGTGTTTTACACCATTGTATTTGCGGGAGTGTGGCACTTTATCGCGAGCCTTCACAGGAGAAGGCAGGATCTACCGTCTACTCTAGTGAAAATTAGCACCATAAATCAGGTTGTGTCAATGCCTTCGCTTAGCTGCTCAAACAATACCGGA
This sequence comes from Planiliza haematocheilus, assembly GCA_005024645.1. Classification (NCBI taxonomy): domain Eukaryota; kingdom Metazoa; phylum Chordata; class Actinopteri; order Mugiliformes; family Mugilidae; genus Planiliza; species Planiliza haematocheilus. Next base: position 1,481,512 of record SRSE01001388.1, on the reverse strand, counting down.
CTTACTTGCAAACCAGGGTTGTCACCCGGCATTGTTGAGAACGACTGTCTGCTAATGTCTGCACCCTAGGCCCAAACCCTCCCATCTGTCTGTCTGGCTGTCCGGGCTAGCCAGTTGTTAGCCGGCTAGCCGTCCCTCCTGGGTGGCTACATCACCTTGCCCCGTACCCCCCTCGCAGACAGTGACAGCCCGGCCAAGGGAGACACGGGTAATGGTCCTCTCTGATGTACACCCCGACTCAATTGAAGTGGATGGCAGACACACGCCTAAAATAACAAAAGGAGGGGAGAGAAAGAGAGGGGGTGGAGAGTGAGAAGGGGAGGGAAGGAGCGAAGCGATCGATAAAGCAGGGACACATTGCCTAATAAAGATTTATTCCTTTCCCCCCCACCTCTCTCTCTCTCTCTCTCTCTGTCTCTCGCCATCCGCCTTGGCAGGCCAGAGAGGGGGAGGAGAGAATGTGATTAGTGGACTTCTTCTCCAGGGGTACCTCTGATAGCATGTGCGTACGCGTGCATGGCAATACGATTGCCCCCGATGCGTTGTGTGTGTTTTTGCATCTCTTGTGTGTTTATCGCGTGTGCCTCTTTCTCTCCCAAGAGCAAATGGGGTTAAAAACAGACTCTGTCGTTTGTTCTGCCAGCAGTGGCCCTAGCAGCTGCAGCTGTGTCCCTGCCTCTCTCTCTTCCTGTCAGCTAATATTTAGTTAATCTTTGGTCTGGGACCTACGGGACTGGCCGGAGCTCCTGGTGCCCCATCCATCTCGCACTGATCTATATTCCACACTGGATCCCTGTGCCATTAACCACTACCAAGGGGGAGGAGAGCAGGGGATGGAGCGGCGCGGAGGTAGAACGAAGAGGAAAGGGCAGATGGGTGGAGGTAGAGCCGTGGAGAGACAAGAGAGTGATGGAGAGGAAGCAATAGGAGGAGGAGGTGGAGAAGTAGGGAGGGAGGGAGGGAGGGGGGTGGAAGCTGTCTATCGTCTCAACACTAAATGAGAGGATAAGGGAGGAGAGGAGGTGGATCAGCCATTGCAGTCATGGCAGAAATGCCTTCCCCTAATTTTGAGGCAAAGTCTCACGTGGTAATGCAGTGCAAGGAAAGTGCACGGGGTTGCATTTGATAGGCTTTTTGTTTATTTTCGAAGCACACCGTTCCCATTCATTTCCTCCCAGCTCCTCTGATATCCTGCCCTAGCCGATGCTGTCTTCGATCAAGTCTTTTATACAGAAGAGCAGCTGGAGTTACTTGAGTCCAACAATAAACAACGGAGAGGTAGAGTGTTTCCACAAGGTGGTGGGAAAGGGTGAGGACGAAAAAGATGGTGTAGGAGGAGGAGGAGGAGGAGGAGGGAAAAAGAGTAGGTATAGGTGTGGGAGTGCGATCCATATGCATGAGTGGGCCACTTCATTGATATGCATTGTGTAGTTATGGAGGGGTCCACCTGCAAAGGCTCCAAGTGCTGAGTCACTCGCTGAGGCACAGACTAAATGCTTTTATCCCAGACGCCTGGTCCATCTGAATGGAACATAATAGGCCATAAAGTGCTTTGCTAGCAGCGGCTGCTTGCCCCATGGCAAACCCTCGCCCCTCGCTCTCACTCACCCTACTCCAAATCTCATTTTGCCACTTTTATGGAAACAAAGAGTGTACGCGCTCTGCTTTAATTACGTCGTTTTTCCTCCTCCTTTCAGGGCTTTTTATTTTTCCCATCTTTCTTTCCTTGTTGGTCCTCCCGCAGAGCCTTCTCGGGCAGCCGCCGGCCGAGCGGCTCTCGGTTCTCGCTTCGGCCCTTCTGTCTGCACTCCAGCCGCTTCTTCCCCCTCCAGTTATGTGTGATCCCTCTACTGCTGCTGCTGCTGCTGCTGCTGCTGCTGCTGCTGCTGCTGCTGCCGCCGCTGCTGTGTGTGCGTGCGGCACCTGTTTGGGATCTCGGTGTGTGTTTAGGGTCATGCCTGCAGGTCGTGCGTAATGAATAGCGAGGCTGTTGGTGAAGCACAACTGGTAGAGGAGGAGGTAGCCAGAGAATAGCTCACTAGTGACGGAGAGAGGAGGAGGAGGTGGAGGAGGAGGATGGATGGACGGACGGACAGAGGGAGGGAGGGAATAAAGGAATGAGGGAGCAGCAGGACCAGTAAGGGAGGAAGGGAAGATTGGTTGCAAAGCCAGTGAGCCTTAACCACCTTCTGTCAGTCTGTCTGCTCTGAGCGCTGTTTTCTCTCTCATAGGAATCTAATGGCTTTTCCACTGTCCTCTTTCCAAACCTCCACCACCGCCGTCTCCCCCTTCTCTCCTCTCTCTCCTCTCCCTCTCCATCGCTGCGCTATTTTTTCCCCTCCTTACTCCTCTCCATCTCCTCTCACTTTCCGTTTCCCAGTTAAAAAATCTCCCATGATGTCTCCGTGCTGTCTTCCCTAGTTGCCTCCCCTCCCTTTCGCTCCGTACGTCCTTCCAGCTGCTGGCCAGGGGAACAGCTGACTAAATCTAAAGCTGGGGCCCCTGGCTTTGGCCCCGGCCCCAGCCCCAGCCCTGCCACAACCTCCTCCTATTCTCAGACCCCCCCTTCCCTCCCTGCTCTGGCCCCTAGCCCTGGCTCCTCTCTCAGCAACCCCAGCTCAGCCCTGGCCCTGCCTCTGAGCCTCGGCTCCAGCTCAGGCTGACTCTCAGCGGTTCCCTCCAACCACCCCACTTCGGAGCTGAAAAGCCTCAAAAACCCATCTCTTTCTTTCTCTGTGTTGTGCCTATAAGCCTGCCCTCTCTCTCTCTCTCCCACTTTTTCTGTTTTTTCACTCTGTGTTTCTTGCTAATTCATCTGCTCTCCCTCCTCCCTCCTCCCTGCTTTGACAGGCTGTAGCTGGGCCCCTGGTACTGTCCCAACGTATCTGGACTGAGGCCTCATCCAGGTTGGCTGCAGTTCAGTTCTCTGGCTCCTATACCCAGCTTCTGTAGCCAGGCATCTTTCTCTCTCTGGCTAGTAACGTTAGTCACTGTAACTCATTGCAGCTCGCTCCACTCCAAGCCACGCTCTGCTTGTGCATTTGGTCGTTTCTGGCTCAACACTTCCCGTGAAGCTCTCTGACTCCATGTGTGTGTCTTTTCTTCTTTTTTTTTGTCTCCTCGTTTATGTGCACCCCTTCCACACTCTGTGCACAAAAGCGTGCTTGTCGCGCAAAAGCGTGAAGCATATGACACATGATTGGCAGCAGGGGGAGGATGGGGAAAAGCAGGGGAAGGGGAAGTGGGCCTTGTCACATCTCCAGGCAAGCCGGGGGCTCAAGTTTGATCGCTGCCCAGGGACGGGAGCCTTGGTCCCCCCCTTCCTCTGCGGCTGTCAGAGCGAGGTAGCAGGCTTGTGTGATTAGGTCCAGGCCCGGGTTTCGGCATCACTCTTCGGAGCAGACGTTGCCCGCAGAAGACACATGTCAGTGCTCTTCCTCCTCTCTGACACCCATTTGCTCCGAAACGAGTGACTGAGGGCTGACAGACTAAAGTTCAGAGTGCACCCCACAGCTACAGCAGAATGCACTTTCTCTTTAAGTGGAAGGGAGCCAAGGAAGCACAGGCAGGAGGAAGTTTCGAGATTGTTTGCACCATCATCATAATCGTCTATGGAAAAAAAAAAAAACCCTTGCAACATAAAGTCATTATTCCTGCCTGCCTAATGCCCAGCGCAGACCTCTTCTCTGCTGTCACTGTTTGTTGTTGTGTTTTGGATTTGTGTGCATATGCGGGGAGGAAATTAAAGGGGGGAAAGCAGCAAAAGTTTTCCTTTGGCGTCACGTTTTCCCTCGTTGACTGACAGCTGAGGGACGATGAAAGCGAATCACAATGTGCCTCAGACTTCAAAGGTTCCTGTGTTCCGTCATTTATTGCCAACAAGGCAACGACAACCTCTCCCAAGATGTGATTTCTTAAAAAACAAAAAAGAGGCAAAGGAAGGAGAAGAAACAGAGGCATATGACAAAGAAGCCACCATCCAAACAGCTAGAGGGCGTAGAGTGAGGAGGAGGGGTGCTAAATAATCAGACCTAAGCTCTGTAACCGAATCGGACTGCTTTTCCAAAGCACTTTCAATCAAAACTGGCTTTTGATGCGCGGCGATTCTGATACCGGGGAGCGTAGAAATAGTGGCGGGCTTGAAGTTGCACAGAACTCCGTCTCTGTTAAGCTTTGGTCTTGGTAATTAAGTAAGTATTAGGACTAAGATGAAGTAAGCCGCTTGGTTCTGCTCACCTAACCTCTTTCTCTCTCTGGTTTATTCTTCCTCTTGTTCAGGATGGCACCCATTGACTGCCGCTGACCTAATTTGGGCAAATTTCACTGACCTACTTCATGGGTGAATGCTGACTAGCCCACGGGAAGGGAATTCTCTCACACACATGCACACACATTATTTTCTCTCCTTGCGATTAATATGCGGACAATCAATCTCACGTATCGCGTGCTGCGGTGCCCCTCGGTTGTGCCCCCCTTGATCCCCAGTCAGAGCCCCTGTCCTCATGTCCTTCAGCAGTCTGGCATCTCAGATGAACATAATGAGCATCTCAAAGTACAAGCACATAGTAAAATGTAAACAAAGCAGTTGGCCTTTGTTTTAATGTGGTCTCAGAGGTGACATAGTCCTTCACTTGACAAGTCTCCGAAGAGTTATAATCAACATAATTGCAGCAGGATATGCCTGTTCTTCTGTCATCTATGAAAATGCTAATTTGAGCAAATTTAATCAAATAATCTGGAGATGCTTCGAGTGCACAGACAATCACAGTAATTATTTTGCAAAGTTAGAAGGATTGAGACTATTGTCTACGGAGCAATAGTGATCCCATTGGAGGATTGCTTTTTCTTTCTTCCCCTTTTTTTTTACCTACTTAAAATGAATTCAGGCATCCTCTTGCAGATTAATTCCCAGCTGACTGGACACATACTATCCTCCGGAGGGTTTTTAGAAAAGGTGTTGTCACAGTTGGATTAGTTTGGTGATAATGATTTGCAACAAACGTCCCTTGCCCGTAGTCTCCCACAAGGACACAGTAGACAGTCTAACGTGAGTCCGGGCTTTGGTCGCGCTCACGTGTTATTCTTTGGAAGCAGCCGTGCTTGTGTGCGTTTGACAAAGACGGAGAGACGTATTTGTGTTTTTGTTTCTGTCTGCGTGGACCCGCTCGTCTGTATTTGCCCACATCTGTGTTCAGCGCGCGCCCCGACAAACGCTGCCCCCACGAAACGTACAGACTCGCAATGGCGCAGACGCGTTGTCATGGCAACACATACAGATGTCAACAAAAGAGGCTACAGGGTGAATATTGTTTCCCTCTTGTCCGGCAGGGTGCAATTTATTTCAATGTAGCCATGAAAGGCGGCTATTTACATGAAACGAGAGCCGTTTCTGGGAAATAGGGGTCTCTCTGAAGGTTTTGATGTCAGCTGCCTGCTTTTAGCTCGAGAGTGGAAACCTTAACCATCCAGAGACGGAAGCAGAGTGGGAGAGGAGTGAGATGCAAACCTACCGAGAGGGCTCGCTTCCCTCGTGTGGTTGCAGCTCTTCGCCCTGAAAGTCTCTCATCGTTTCCCCTCAACACACTCGGGGAAGGCCAAGCGTAGCGTGTGATTTCAGATGCTTACCGTTTGCGAGGAGTAAATCTAACCCCCTTGCTTTATAGCTTATCCTTAAGAGAGTGGTGCTAACATCAACGTCAATATTTACAGGAATAGCCCGCAGGCAAGTGAATCGACCACCTCGATTCAGCTGAGACGTATTCAACCTTTCTCTTGCCCCCCCTCCCCCCTTCTTTCTACCTCTCTCTCCCCCTCACTTGTCTTCATCCCGGTTATTCCCGTTCTCTGCAACAGCCCCGTCGATCACGGCGCCAGGTGGCTGAGAGATTCGTTGTTTTGCGTTCGTATGTGTGTGTGTGCGCAGACAAGGTGCGTCCCGCGTACGTGTGCGTGGCGTCTTTGACAGGGCCGCGGCTCTGACACGGGCTCAGCGACTGCTGGAGAGATGCTGGATGACGCGTGTCAAGGGATATTAAATGTGAGAAAACCTCCCCTCCTCCCTCTGTCGCCCCCACTGCCCCCGCCCCAGCTCTGCCCGTCCTGCCACCGTGGACACTGTCTGGTGCGGTTAGTGTGAGCTATGACACTTTTCACCGGGGTTTTTTTTTTTTTTACTGGGCGGGTGGAAGGGGAGGGGGCACATTTGATGTACGAGACGGCGCGTCTCTGTGTGTGGAGTGGACGCTTTGGCCTACATAAGCTCTTGGAAGGTCAAGAGATATCCAGCTGAATATAAATGGAAAAGGTAGCCTCCACCTGCGTTGCATTACGCACGCTTACAAATCTGTGCAGAGGTGGTTCACGTGTCAGTTACATACCTATCGGCGGCAAATGAATGTGTGTGTTTTAGTGTTTGCTGTTCCTTTGTCTTATCTTCAAAGAGAGATGCCGCCGTAAATCCGGGTCAGTCTCAGACAGGCCGTCTACCTTTTCAGCTTTACGTAAGGTTTTAATCATTGTCTTTGAAAATGAAGACAAATATATATATATATATATATATAGGTTTGTGTGGCATGCAAAAGGTTAACTTTGTCGTGTTTACTCATGTGTATGCGCCTGCCTCCGTCCGTGTCAGGTAATAATGTGGAAGTATGAGTTGCGAGCCTGTGTGCTCGGTGCTATAACGGGGCAGCCTGAGCTGGGGGGTGATGTCTGGGGACGTCGGCCGGCCGGCAGCGGCCCCACGCCAGGATGTGGTGCGCGCCGGCGAGCGGAGAGCGGCGAGCGTGACCTCAGTGACTCCAGGAAGGATGGGGTTAAACGCGAGCAAGCATGGCTCCATGGGCTGCGTTACGCAAACTGGCGGCTGGCTGGAGCTGAAAGGGGAAGTGCTGAGCTCAGAGGAACACTGGCTCAGAGCCAGCTCTCCCTCCTCCCTTCTCCGAAACTCCCCCTCCCCTCTGCCAACCCCGCCGCCCCCCCACCCCCCTCCACCGTCCTCCCCGCCTCCCCGCTACAGCTGAGCGCTCCCCATGCTTCCCACCGCCAGGCGTGGTGATGTGTGTTTGTGTGCCTGTGCTGGAATGCAGCTTCCCCCTCGGCTGGGGCCTGTGTGTGTGTGCGTGTGTGTGTGCGTGCATGTGTGTTAGTGTTTGTGTGTGGGTGTGCGCACGTGTGTGTCTGTCTGGAATGATGCCTCCCCTTGTCTAGTGTGTGACGTCAGTACACACAACGGGTCAGCTTAGGGCTAGGCTACATTCTGAGTGTGTGTGTGTGTGTCATGGGAGGGGGGGAACAGAGGAGGAGTTAGTTATTGGAGAGAGAAAAAGGAAAGAGGTGGGGCTGTTTGTGAGCAGAAGGAGGTTGACTGCAGGGAGTCACTGAAGCCAGTATGCGTGCATGCATGAAGGCATCATGAGTGTGTGTCAAAGGGTGGGGTAGCGTGTGTGTGTGTGTGTGTCTGTGTCTGGTGGAGTGTGTCGGGTGACTTTCCAAACGAAATGGGAAGGGTAAAGAGTGTAAGGTTATTTCCTGGCGTGGAGAAGTGAACCTAAAAGCGCACACACAGCCGTGCGGTAGCTTTCTGCCGGGTGCTGTTAGCGCCCGGCTATTTTCATATGCAAATAAATTCTGTTCGCTTTCAGCCACTTTAGCTTTCACAGAGGCTTTTTTGTCCATGCGCCGCGCTAGCTTCGCGGAATCTCTCGGCCGCATTTTGTTCTGGTTTTAGCCCGTTAATATTTCGGCTTTCATGTCCAGACACATTTTTGGAAAACTGCTTGATCAGAAAGATTAATCACAGAGGAATTTGAGGGGTCAAAGCTCAAATTAAGCGAGTGAAACACATCTGTAATCCGTTCTGACGTCCGCTAAATAATGCGATTTGTTTCCACTTCGTGATTGATTGCAAATTATACAAAAACTCAGACAAATACACATTCCCAAAACCTGTGAAAATTGTGCATTGCCTTATTCTTTGTTTATTCCTTTTACATTAAGCCAAAAAACAAGACCAGTTCACTTCGATCTGGGCTCGCCTCCCTCACAGGAAGCCGGTGCGGTAATGTCTTGGCTCTATAGGTTTGTCATTACGAAGATACTCAAGTGCTGAAGTAGCAGACAATGGCTTTTCAATGGATCCCATTACCTCCATCTATAGCTTACGTGGCTCTGCTGGGACAGACCTCTGCTAATTACGCACATTCATTTCCAGCCAGCTGTAATTTCATTCACACTAATGAACCTTGCACACGGATTGGGATAATGTATAGTTAATGTACAGGCGGGAGGCAGAATTAGCTGGCTGCTTGCTCCTCCAGTGACAGAAATTTGTTTAATGGCGACTAAACGGACAGCTCGCCCAATACAAAACAGGTGTCCCTCCTAAATTACATTTAATGGGAATTTCATACTAAAGTGTTATATAGTTAACTGTATAGGACAATAATAATATCTTTTTAATGTTATAAGTTGCTAATCGTCACATATGTTGTGTGTAGCTACACTAATCGGCCACAACATTAAAACCACTGACAGAATTGCAGTGATCTGCTGGGAAACCTCTGGGCCTGGCATTTGTATGGATGTTACTTAGACATGTACCATCCACAGAGACCAGACCAGGCTGCCGTCCCTAGCAGGATGCAGCCTGACACGGACGCACGCGCAAAAACGGTTTAAGAACAACTCAAAAAAAAACATGAAAACCAGAACAAGGTGTTAACCTGGCCTCCAAATTCGCTGGATCCCAAACTGATCAAGTATCTGAGGGATGTACTGGAACAAGCCTGATCCACAGAGGCCCCTCCCCTCAACCCATAGCACCCAAAGGCCCCCACTAACAACATATTGTTGCCAGACACCACAGTACACCCTCAGATGGCCCGTGTGCATTTTCTGATGAGTCACAACTGTTTTAGAGGCACAAGAGAGACCTAGACAATATTAGATCATCATTAGGTCATAGTGTTATGCCCGATCAGCATTTTTGTTTTCGGAAATAGTAATAAAAATTGCATGAGGTGACGGAAGTAGCATTTCTGTTTGTACAGTAAAGATGAAGCTAATGTCAGCAGCTGGTTTATCTAAGTTTATCTTAGCATTGATGCTAAACCTAGCGAGAACCAGCTAGCGTGGCTCTAAATGTAACATAATCCACCAACCAGTGTTGTTCTCAGCCAATAAATAGTCTGCCAAATAAGCCAAGTGTTATTTTCATGTAATGGATTTGGATATAGTAGTTTATTTACCATTGAACCGCATCAAGTCTTGCTGATTCTATAAGAGAAGACCTAGAAAGAGGAAAAAGACCCTGACCATGATCACAATTTAAGGTTCCTCGCAATCAGGCCTCCTCTTGGTCATCACTTTATCCTGTCTCGTTCCCTTCCCCCGAACAGAGGCTCCGCTGTCTCTCCGTGAAGGTCGGCCTTCTCGACGCCAACCTTTGGGATCAGTCAGCAGGGGAGTAACACCAGCTCTGCCTGACAGGCCCAATCCAGCAAAATTAGAATCCATTTTGAAAGTGATAGTTAGAAAATTGCAAGTCATTCCTGATGTGCCGCGTGGCAACTAAGTGGCAGCAGCCCAGTAGTCGACTGTCATTTCAACCGCCAGCTGATGACAACTCCAATCATCCACACAGCCGTCCTCGCTCACACACAGGCGCGCGCGCACACACACTGATATTCTTTCCCTCCCATCCCTATGATTAGCATTCAGATTTTGCTGTCAGAATCTCGAGCGGAAGTAAAAGCATTGAAATTCATAGAATATCTCAAAACATTAATTTACGCTCGTTTGTGTCTGTCTAGATCGGCGTTCAGGCTGCGAGGGAAGGAGCGTGTGTTCGTGCGAATGTGCAGACAAGAAAAAAGGGCTTTTTGGTTCCCCAGTGGGGTTTAAGGCAGAAATATGGCCGCCCCCCTGGAGCTCAGTTGTGTTTTTCCAGCCTGTCCCACACCTAGGACACACACATGCACACACTCGCCCGGAGCAAGGTCTCCTGCAGAATAGCACTGATCTCTGTTTATAGTCTCTGTATGGGTTCTTCCTTATAGGACCACACACGCATGCACGTATTGTTACTCAGAGAGGCCTCCCCTCTAAGATACTAAAAGGGCCTTGTATTTGTCTTTGTAACCTTATTAATTGGGCCAGTTCAAGGAGCCGCTATTTGGGAAATGCTCCTTTGGCGGTGGGTGGGATGGAGTGTTACAGTTGGGGGTTGCCCAGCAATTCCCAGCCCTTCCTCGACCTGCGCCACAGCCTTGCTTTTCTTTGGTCGTGGTTCAGATCTCCTTTCACTAGGGCCTCTCGGTTCAATCCAACCAAGCGGATTGGATTCCAGCCCCATAGTCTTTTTCTCCGAAAGGTTTTAGCAGGCTGTCTTTGGTCAACACGGACTAGAATCCTGCGTTAAAGCTCAAACTAGTGCAGGTGGTCCTCGCCGGATCAGAGTAGCTCTAGGAGGGTAGAGTCGGATTTAGGTGTTGCTCTCCGTCTGTCTGCAGCTCACGAGGTAATTTGATTAATGTGCAAGGCTAAAGTGAATCCTCGCAGGCGAATGGGCCTTAAATATCTATTTGCTCTCTCTGTTTCTCCCGCTTTCCTTTTGTTTACTTGCTTTCACACAGGCCCATTTGTTTCATCTCGTTTCCCCCTGCTGAAATCCATCATGTATTCAGACTCGAACGCACACGGGCTCGCCACACACAAACACAGCGGATGAGTGCTGTCCGAACTGCACGGTGCCATATTAGATTTAGGTGACAGTCACTCATGAACCAATTCAGCCAATAAACTTAATGACCTTCCCACTGCCGGGCCTGAATTTTCTCCATTGACTTGGAATCTTAATTTGATTGCGGAAATATATGTATGTTGCTCAATCTAATTTAGTTCGGAGATTTTGGAACACTGGGCACTTTTGTGCTTAGCCAAGCAGACCTTTCATGACCGGCCCCCGATCCCCGCCGACTGCCTTCATGTGGGCAGCTCAATCTTGTTTTATAGGGAGCATATAAAGGCGGCATTCTTCCGCCGCGGCCCGACGTACGTTGAAGGAGCTGCAGGTCTTCGTCAAGGTCTCTCCGCCCTGAAATAAGAGCAGGAGCCCGGCGTTTCTGGGGGCCCCCTTGTTGTTGAATAGACAGAAGTGGCGCTAGTTGGTCAAGAGAGCGCATGCTGGCTTATCGGCACTTATGCGAGTTCAAAACGAAAGATTCAGTGAAGGGCAATTTAGAGGAATGCTTTTGATGTGGCTCCCAAAAAGATTGTGGGTGGTCCGGAGGCGTTTGTGGGAGTTGAACATATATTTATATATCTATATATCTATATATACACACACTATATATATTTATATGCTTATTCTCGCTAGCTCTTTTACAAACTGTTCCCTGCCTTGCACAGATCTTTGGGCCAACAGTGATTTCACCAGGGCGGTCAGAAGGGGTTTCTAGGGCAACCTCACAGAGGCCTTGTTCTAAAAATGGCCGCCATGGTTACTTTGAAAGCCAATCCCGGCCTCTTGAACATGCACAGAAAAGGGCCCTGAGCACCACTCGGGGAGGGGAGCTCGGTGGACTGGGTGAGGGGGAAACCAGGCTCTTTAATAGCTAGCACATGAGACATCGATGGTTTCATACCCGCCCAACCAGGAGTCATGGGAGGTGTGTGTGTGCATGCCTGTGTACGTACATGTGTGTGTGTGTGTGTGTGTGTACCTAAACAGTAATATCCCTGTACTCAGCGCTTGGCTAAATTAAAAGGGCATTTTTGGCGCGGGGGGCAGTTTTTGGTGCCCAGACGATTGGACGGGGAAAGACGAAACTCATTACCTACCCATCTGTCAGAGAGTGAGAGAGAAAGAGCTGTGGGAATGTGGATGGAGGGGAGGCAGGGATGAAAAGGGTCTGGGAGGCGAGAGAGTGAGAGTGTCCGCTAAAAGCAAAGGAAAACACGACAGAAGTTTGCTTTTCGAACACTTAAGTCCTTCAGTTTTTCATACTCCACGTGTTTTGAATAAAACAAAAAAAAAAAGTATCCCTGTTAATTTTCCCTATGGGAAAGAAAACATTTGCAAAAGAAAGTGCAGCTGCTTTTACAGCCCTCTGATAAGTGTGTGTGTGTGTCTGTCTGCGTGAGTGTGTGTGTGCGCGCTGAGTGTGTATCAGAGGTTGATTTTTCTTTGAGCTCTCTCAGCCCCACATGTTTTTGATGTTCTCTGTTTCTCTCCCCTCTCTGGACCTGGGGCCACTTTTGAAACACCAGCTTGATTCACACACACACAAACACACGCGCGCACACAGAGTAAATGTAGGAAGTACTCAATAACCTTCGCTCATTTGTACGTTGTTACGCAGCTAAATAAGTTAGCTTTCCATTCTCCGACCAGCTGCACCATGTAAACGCTTTTGTCTCCTTTCCGATTGTCTCTGTATGTCTCTCGCTCTCCTTCTCTTCTCCCTCCCCCGCTCGCACCGGGTCTCCCACAGCTGTAGACGTATAGGCTTTGATCACTGCAGATGCGAGCGGCTGCCATATTCGATCCACACCCCTGTTGTGTGGATATTGCTAACGAACATCTACTTCTTTTGCCAGCTGGCTTTCGGAATGGAAACGCATATCTCCGTGGCGAGGTTGTTTTTTTATTTTATTTTTATTTTTTCCACTGATATTTGCAGCCAACGCTTCTTAGCTCTGCAGATAACGCGGCGCAAAAGGACACATGCGATGGGCCGGGACGGGACAGAGCGGTTGCTGCTTTGAATTTGTCTTTTTGAATTTCCGGCTGATAACGCAAACACTAGGCCCGTGTGTTTCTCTGTGTTTTTCCACCTCAGACTGTGTGCTTTTTTTTTTTTTTTATACACCTCCTGAGGGTACATCCAACACTGTAGGCAAGGGTCCTGACCCTGTTTACTACCGTCTCTTTTTCTGCTTCATAGTCACCTGCTTTCTTGCTGCGTCTCTTAAGCGCGGAAGAGAAAGAGAAGCTACTTTGACCTCTGTTTCGCTTGCTTGTGTAACCCCTTTCCATCTATATCCTATGAAATATTCAACTCCCCCCCCCCCCCCCCCCCCCCTTACCTAATATAGAGGCCCAGGAAACACTTTGATATATGCGTTAATACATGCTTGATATCACAGCGTTGTGTGCTCTCAGCCCTTTGATAAACATATTAAAGATATGTATGTCTTCGCCCGGTCCACATGAATTTCAGACATCTCTCCTGAGCACATAAATGCATTCATAAGCTGCTCTCCATCTCTCCTAGCCACTCCTATTATTAATAAATGCATGATCCCACGCTGGGCCCCCAGTGTGTGCGAGCACGTGTGTCTCTTTCATATGCTCATGAGTGTGTGTGTGTGCGTTTTAAGACACTGTCGGGGACCCCCACCTGGCTCATTCATATTCATTGTCCCGTTCTGACAAGCCACGCCTCCGGATAGCGAAGTCAGGAGAAGATCAAACATTATAGTCAAACAAGAGGCTGTATAATTCATAATGGAGCAGCCGCGTCTGCCGTTCACTTCCCCGTCTCTGTCTCGCATCCCCTCGCCTCGTGTGCGTCCAGTGGACTGCGGTTGGTCGCGGTCCCACCTTAGGTTAAGAGGACGCGGGGCCTTTTGGCAGGTGACTGCGGCCAACTGAGTCTGTTTAACATGACTCCGCCTCCAGCGTGTGGAGGCTGGACGTTCCCCGTTCCCTTTTTCCATTTAAAGGATCTCTCTGTGGAGGCCGATGTTATTACTGTCTGTCTTTACTGATAATTGGTTCAACCTCTGATCTTGTTGTAACGATCAAAGTTGCTCAGGGTGAGATTTAATTACAAAAATGCTGTATTGTAACGAGACGAGGAAAACAAGGAAATTGAGGAAAGAAGGGCAGCAAAGAGTGGCATCGGACAAACTGTTAAAAACCAAAAGGAATTCATTTGATTATTATGTACCACAAAGAAGCAGAACATTTGAGAAAACCTTTTATGTGAGTTTAAAAAAAGAAGACAGTGGGGAAAAAGAAGAACGGATACGCTTAAATATGAAAAACATCTCTAATTCTGCTTTCCATGCCTCCAGGTTTCCATCTGAGCGGCACCGTGACGGACCCCGCCACGCCCTCGTCCCCGGAGCTCGTGTGCAGCGTCAGCGTCAGCTTCGACCGCTGCAAGATCACGGCGGTAACGTGCACCTGCGGGAACAAAGACATCTTCTACTGCGCTCACGTGGTGGCGCTGTCGCTTTACAGGGTACGGAAGCCCGAGCAGGTCAAACTGCACCTGCCCATCTCGGAAACCCTCTTCCAGATGAGCAGGGACCAGCTGCAGAAGTTCGTCCAGTATCTGATTTCAGTCCACCACACGGAGGTGCTACCCACGGCGCAGAAACTGGCCGACGAGATTCTGTCCCAGAACTCGGAGATCAACCAGGTCCACGGTGAGGAAATGTCTCAGTGTGTGTGTGTAAGAGGCCACGGGCGCGATCACAAGCATATATAGGTTTTACACCTATTTTCCTGCCTTTACATGCATAAGTATCGACTTTGTGATGAAGGTAAAGCAGGATCAATGTTACTCATTAATGAGATCCAGACGGCAAAGGAGAGGCTCCGTGGCTGTAATCAACACGACAGACCTCTGAGAGCGAGTGAGAGAACAAGGCAGGGACGGAGATGCAGAGGTTAGCGGAGAGATAAAGGAAGGCGCATATCTCCCATTATCAATACTGTACTTGCGGCTCGCCTTGACGACGCAGAAGCAGCGTGGCAAATGGCACAGAAAGATAAAAACGGTGAACACAGGAAGCTATAAAGGCTTCGGATGTGTTACTATCAGAGTGTGTAATTCTGAAGCGGTGATAAAGGAGGCGAAAAAAAAGAAAAGAAAAGAGGTCACGAGGAGATGTCCGAAATAAAAGCGCACAGGAAACAGACTTGGAGGAAGGAGACCTATGAGGAAGTGGAGAAAGAGGGGAAGGAGGGAGACGCAGAGAAAGAACAGCAAAGACTGGGGCGTCTGGGAACGAACGGACCCAGAGCTGAATTAGTCCAATTTGATTACTCACTATATGGGTCAGTTCAGGTTGTATTTACCTCCGTGCTTTGTTCTGTTGAGGGGAAAGTTTCTTTTCAGATGCTGAATGTTCATGTGCATGCAGCTGACAAAGTGAAAGATGATCAGAATAACTCAAACACTTATGGAGGAGGGTAGACAACACGAATTAGTGCATTAATATGATTTATAATCAGATGCATTGCGCCTCCATTTAATGTCCTTACAGGCAGGTTCATGTATTTGTAAGCTGCTGAGGATATAAATAAATAATGTATTCAACATGAGTCATGTTGTTCAAGATCATACTTTTTTGTTATGTGGCTATTCAAGAGGCCTTTTGTTAGAATTAGGTTTAAGTTGCACTTCAGCAGCAGCGAGGGCAAAGGCTGAACTCTCAGTGATAAAATAAAAAAATCCACACTCTGCCGTATACTATTCTATAACGCCAGCGTTGCGCTTTTGATCAAAACAAGAGGTAACCTCATTTGTGTATGCAGGGGCGCCGGACCCCACGGCGGGCGCCAGCGTGGACGACGAGAACTGCTGGCACCTGGACGAGGAGCAGGTTCAGGAGCAAGTGAAGCTCTTCCTGTCCCAGGGAGGATACCACGGCTCGGGCAAGCAGCTCAACCTGCTCTTCAGCAAGGTCGGGACATTGACTCATTCGCATAGAGAACATAACGACACGCACGCACCACATACCAGCCCCCGTCGCTCATGGCCGCGAGCGCACTGTGGAGCGTTTACCCCTCTCCCTTCAGGTGTTTCTTCTACAAGAAACACAGTCTCTTTGCTTCCTTTTAATAAATATTCTCTCCCTTTCTCCACTGCACTTGTATTATCTTTTATTCCCTCAAGGAATAAAAGATAATGCATAATGCACATACATTAAAGGCCAAGCTGTCTCTTTGCTAGAGCTAATTGCAGGAGGGAGAGAAAGTCTAAGATAAAGAGAGAGAAAAGGGAGGATAGAAAGAGGGGAAGCTTGCACAATATACCGCTCAGTACCCATGATTAAGCGATTACACGAGAGATGTGTGGTTGCCTGGTATTGCAGTGGCACAGCTAGGCCAGCATTAATGCGTTGTGTGCTATGTAAAGACTGCAAACCAAGGCCATTATCATCCAGCCGGACCGGCTGTAGAGAATACCGCTCCGGCTCCGTTGCTCTTTGTTGCCTGATATATTCTTTTCAGCGCACGCACGCCCACCGACAGCCACCTTGCGCAGACGCATTCGCGTTCACGCGCTCGCACACTTGCGGTCACTCAGAGCCGCCCTTAAATAATAAAAACACACTCGGCCGTGTTCGCGTTGTGAATCTGCTGTGAGTGCCACGCATGTTTAATGCGAGCGTCTGTCTTACTCCTGCTAGCGAGGTAGAGAATACATACACGTATGTTTGAGAGCACACGTCACAGTGCCACAGAAAACTACCTGTTTTTAAAAATAACACACACACACACACACACACACACACACACACACACACACACATACACGCACACAAACACACCCAAGAGTGGTTATGCTTCCTGCCACCAGAAGATGCTTGCGATTAGCGCAGCTCAGAACTTCTTCCAGTGAAATACAGAGACAGGACGACTCAGCTGCCGGCTGTGCAAACATTTCTTTTATTCATTCTGTTTTTTTGGAAACTGTATTTCCATTCTTTATCGATCCCAACAATGAATGCCGACGGACCTCTGCATTTTCACTTCATAAAAGACGAAGTAAATTCTGAAAATGTTTAATCTCGAAAACACAATGTTCTGTTGTGCGCGGGTGAATGGTTTTTCTTTTTTGTTTTGTGCGACTTCTAGTTTTGAAGAATATTCAAACCCTCAGTAAAACCAGAAAACTATTCGGGGGGCGTGAATGGTTATTGATTTACCGAAGTCAAGATTTTTATTAAAAACACAAGGACGAGCAGAAAGTGCCGTCGTGCGAGGAAAAAAAACTTTGAGGAGTTTTGAAGATCCCAAGTCAAGAAATATAAAACATGAACTGAAGCTCACCACCCGTATCAATAGTTTAGACAATAAACCTTGGTAGGAATTGGTATTATACACCGATCACGCAAAACATTAAAACCACTGACAGAAGAAGTGAATAACGTTGACCATCTTGTGACAACACAATGTTCTGCTTGGAAACTGTTGGACCTGGCATTCATGTGGCTTAGACATATACTACCCACCTAGACCAGACCAGGCAGCCCCACCACATAGCAATGACACACCTCGATGTGTCGTCCCCAGCAGGATGCAGCCTGACACAGACACACACATAAAAACACGTATAGCATGTATTTAAACTAAATATATTTTGTACTGTTAGCTATGAGAGCTCCTTGGTGTTTTTTTATTTGTATAAATGACATGTGTGTGCGTTCCTGTCCCCCCCGTCTCCTCCTGTAGGTGAGGGAGATGCTGAAGATGCGTGACTCCAACGGAGCGAGGATGTTAACACTGATCACAGAGCAGTTCATGGCCGACCCTCGGCTGGCGCTGTGGAGACAGCAGGGCACCACCATGACCGACAAGTACAGACAGCTCTGGGACGAGTTGGGTGAGGGCAAAAAAAAAAAAAAGAGAAGCACACCACACGCAACGTACTGTCCTGTAAATGTGCACACACACACACACAGTCACACACACACACACCTCCTCTCCGTTAGGCACAGACAGATTTAGCGAGGTGGGTGATCGAAGCCAGACGCCGACACAAAGGCACACGCGCGCATTCTTTTTCCTGTTTGTTTGTCCTTTGTGTCCAAGAAAGCCCACACAGATGCACAGTCCCTCCCTCTCGCCGTGGCTGCAGCTTTGGCAGCTCGGCACGAGCGTCTTTGTGAATTACAAGCCGTTTAATGCAGCACGTCGCTCCTCATCAAAAATATTCTAACCTCCGCCGTGTTTCCGAACGCTGTCCCATTATACATTTAGTTGATGTGACAGAGTGCTGCTCGCCGTGCACTTGTTTGGTTTGATATGGTGTGTAGTTCCTTTTGACAGACGTACTGTACCTACAGAAAAAAGCACTTCCTCACAAGCCACGGAACCAACAGGCCCGTCACCAGGACAGCAGTCGTGTTGTCTCCTGTCTTTGTTGTTTTTCCTCTTGAGTCTCGGTTGATGTCGATGCTGCAGCCGCCACCGCCGCCGCCGCTGCTGCTGTTGTTGATGATGATGTTCGTTTTCTCCCTTTGGTCTTGTTCTGCACTTTGTGAGGACAGCGCAGTGATCTCATCTGTTTCAATCCCACGTATTTTTGGAAGTGTGTGTACGGTCTCTTTGAAGTCCACACTTCAAACCCTTCTTCCAAAGTCCTTATCACTCCCCCTGATGTGTGGTGAATGCTGCCTCTCGGCGCCTCTCTCTCTCTCTCTCTCCCCCCTCTCTCCCTCTGTCTGTCTCTCTCGCTTTCTTTCTCTCCCTCTTTTGTCTTTCTTCCTACTTCGAGTCGCAGCTACTCCTCTCCCCCAGACACAAAGCCGTGCCTCGTTCGCTTGTCCTCACCCATGTCTCCTCGTCCAAATCATCTCCACTCCCATTATCTTTCCCGCGTTTTTTTTTTCTCCCTGCTTCCCCTCTGTATTTTCAACCCCTCTCTTCGCATTCTGCCTCTGTCCTTGTCTTCGTCCTTCCTCCCAAACTCCGTCTGCCTCCGCACACGCTCATCCGTAACACAATCGCGCTTACACACACACGCACGTATACACCGCGGAGTGTACATTTCTCCAGCAGTCTTGAGAGTAAAATCCCCGAATGTGCTCGTATCCCCAGAGACACAGACACTTTTCATATTCTGTTTGTTCCAATTTACTCCAAAATGATGTGTGTGCAGTCAGCGTTGCCTCGGGACTAGTTAAGTTCTCTGTTTTCACACAGAGTTTTGTATTCCAGTGCAAGATGGCGGCGTCTCGGAAAATGTGCCGCTACAGAGCAAGAGACAATGTTATGATGCTGCACATGTTTGAGAACTGCCTCGGGCTTTCGGTCCTACATGATAACTGTATTTGGGATATCTCAAAAGACACACATTCCTGCGTTTTATGAGTCATTGCTTACATTATAGTCGCACGCTGAGAAGTAGGGCAGGCAGCTGAAGTTTATCAGCGTGTGTTTGGTGTGTGTCCAGGTGCCCTGTGGATGTGCATCGTACTGAACCCACACTGTAAACCCGAGCAGAAGTCCTCATGGCTGCGCCAGCTGCGCAGATGGAACAGCGTGGACGTCTGCCCCTGGGAGGACGGTAACCACGGCAATGAGCTGCCCAACCTCACCCACTCACTGCCTCAGGGTGCCCATGGCAACCAAGGTCAGAGATTGACAAGTTTTATATGTGTCCGTCAATAACATATTTGTATTGAGCTGTCTTGAAGGTGCAACAGTATCAGGAGTGAAGCCTTCGCTCCGTCTGCTGTGCAGCAGAGATTAGCGATAACCTAAAGAGTCCATCTGCACGCATTTGTTTTTGTTTTGCTTCAATCTAACTGATCCACGAGTTGGAAGTGTTTTCTTTTTTGTGCTTTTTTTTTCTCTCGACGTAGCCAAATCAATCTCTAAGCTCGAAATGACTCGGTTTACACGAACACAGTGGCTCTCTTCCTTTGAAACAGCCCAGGCAGATTTTTCTGTGGCGTAGAAGCCAGTTCAGACTGCCAATCTTCTAGGTGATGGTTATGTTTATTTACAGTAATTATGCTAATGCATGAAAATTAAGATGCTAATAGATATTTAAACGCTCCCAAGCAACCAAACGACCTGGCACGTGGGCCCTACCCCTCCCTTTCCCTGGCCACGTGAAGATGGTGGAGCATTAAATGTTCTCACTTCTCCTCCTCCTCCTCCTCCTCCTGCAGAGATGCGCCCCCACAGGACTGTGTTCACACGGGCCATTGAAGCCTGCGACCTGCACTGGCAGGACCGACACCTTCAGCACATTATCGCCAGTGACCTCTATGCCAACTACTGTTACCATGACAACCAGGAGGGCTCCCTCTTTGACTCGCGTGGTTGGCCCTTATGGCATGGTAAGTCCTGTGACTTATATATACGCAGTAAGTCGAACTTGAGAACGTCTGTTGCTTCGTGGAGGAATACTGAGGTCAACGGTTTGCCCCGTCTTCAGAGCACGTCCCGACGGCCTGTGCCAGAGTGGATGCCCTGCGTTCGCACGGTTACCCCAGAGAAGCCCTCCGGCTGGCCATCGCCGTGGTCAACACGTTACGGAGGCAACAGCAGAGGCAACTGGAGCACTTTCGTCGGCACAAAAAAGGTGAACCTAGTTATTAATTCACGCTGTTCAGAATGTACACCAATCAGGCATAACATTATGACCTATGTCCTAATATTGTAAGTCTCCCTTGCACCTCCAAAACAGCTTTGACTCATGAGAGGAATGGACATGGTCCTTCTGAGGGTGTCCTGTGGTGTCTGGCAACAGAATGGTGTTAGTGAGGGCTTTTGGGTCCGATGGGTTGAAGGGAGGGGCCTCTGTGGGTCAGGTCAGGCCTGTTCCAAGTCCTAAAGCGTTTTTGTGTGTCAGGCTGCAACCTGTTGCAGATGGCTGCTGCAAGGAGTGGTATGGGGTGGGCTATGGGGTGGGGGTGCCTGGTCTGGTCTGGTCTAGGTGGGTGGTACATGTCTAAGTAACATCCTCCACACAAATGCCAGATCCAAAAGTTTCCCAGCAGAACATGGTATTGTCACAAGATGGTCAATGTCATTTACTTCTCCTCTAAGTGGTCATAATGTTATGCCTGATCAGAGTACATTAGCAAGCAAACTGTTCAAAAAAAAATAATACGTACACAAACAAAACACCAGCAAGCATTTGTCTCAGATACAATACCTAATACTGGCGAGGGAAAACAAACGTGTTGCCTTTTATCTCAGATGTTTAGTGCTTAACTCTAAATGTATTCACAGTGTTGTGACCTGCAGGGAATGCTTTCAATTCCAGCTTTGTGTCACACCCAGCCGCCCCTTTAAACTACAGCGAAGGAAGTCCCTGTTGTATTGTCCAGACATGAAGTCTTTTTTGTTCGGAGTCGCTTGCCTAACGTCTGAAGTTTAAATAATTCATTAAACCTGCCTAATCTCAGAGAGGACTCGAACCGCCGTGAACACTCTGCTCAGGAAGCCTATGATTGTGTACTCATTAGATACATGCTGGAGATTTGGTTTTGTCCACATGGGTTTTTGTGTTTCTGTGTGATTTTCGTGTCATGCTGTAGGAGAATTTGCTTGGGCAGTTAGAACAGAACGTTATATTACGTATGGTATGCTTACATTTGCTTACGGTTTATGTTCAGCATGCAGAGGCTGGTGATTTGCATCCTGCACAGAATGTTCTAGTTATATTTGATCTACCCTTCAGTATTGGCCAAAAAAGCTAGTGCAGACACTGAAACTTGTTCTTAAATCATCAGTTTAGGGAAACTGGAGGAGTAGTAATTATATCGCCACTAGCAAGGACAAACAAATGTATGAATAACTATTTGTTTTTTCTGTGTTTGTCTCATCTCCAGAATTGCTTCATAAAGGCCATACCTCCATAACCAACATGGAGGGCTGGGTGGGACACCCCCTGGATCCCATAGGTACGCTGTTCAGCACGCTGACGGAGTCGGGACGAGCGGGTGAGGAAGGCTCCATCACCTGCTTAGACCTTTCAGGTACTGCTGGATTAGAATGACACCCTAGAATAAAACCAGTAGACTTAAGTATAGCTATGAAAGAATGAATTAGAAGCCAGCGCAGCTCCAGAAGGATCATACTCTGTCTCTAATGCATGCTTTTTGCTCCCACGCACTGTGTCATTTTTTTGTTTTTATGTGATATATTGTATATGACATATGCTGATTTTGATGTATACAAGGATAATATAACTACCACGTACAAAGCAAAACCATAAGTAAGCCGTAAGACAAAAATAAACAGGGCTGTAATCATGAAAGGAGAAAACGTTTTCTATATTTTACACAGATGTTTATTTTTCTTTCCTCGCTGCACTGGATTGGTTTCCAACATCTAGCTTTACCTTGAGTTTCTGTCTGTTGGTTTTTTTTTCTTTTATTAAATCCTACGCTCTGTGATTGCTCTGTCCCTCATTGCTTACAGAAATAGCCCTCTCCTCTGAGGTAGAGCAGGGAACAGAAGAATGCTCCTGAGGCATTGCTTCTTATTTTGGGTGGTCACTGGATTCAGACCTGTATTGTGTGACAGTCACGGTGGTCCCTCAGAGGAGACGGGCCGATCTAATGTCCAAAACCTCAGAGGATTACGCTGACCTTCTCTGCCACTTCATGCCAACTTTTCCTCATTTTCCTTTCTCTCTCCCTCCTCCTCCGCAGACTGCTCCAGCGTTGTAAGCCGAGCGGACCTCCAGCGGATGCCCGTGCAGCGATTGCTGGGAGACGGCGAATCGTACGTGGCACTGGCGGTGGAGACGGCTCTCATTGGCCTGGGCCAGCAGCGGGTGATGCCCGATGGGCTGTACGCTCAAGAGAAGGTGTGTCGCAACGAGGAGCAGCTATTGGCCAAGCTGCAGGAAGTGGAACTGGACGACTCCTTGGTCAAAATCTTCCGTAAACAAGCCGTCTTTTTGCTGGAGGGTGAGGGACTTAACGGATTTTCAAACTTTTTTTATTGGTTTAGTTTAGTTGGGCGGTACAGCGAGTTGTACAGTAGATGCAAGGTTGGCAATTTTAGCGCCGGCTCTTCTAGAGACTGAACTTCCAAGTTTCTCCCGATGAAAGTCGGTAAATAAGAAGCAAATTGCAAAGCTCTTTGTCCGTTAAAGTCGAAGCGGGTTACATAAGTGCAACCTGTTTACCATTTATAATTTTTTCACTACATTTCCCAGCAGTCTCCACACATCCACAGCCATATGCATAGACACGCCTCCTCCCTGACTTTCCTTTACCTCCCACGCGCCAACAGAGCGCACACATTCTTGCTAAAACAGGAAAAACACATTTGACTCTGTCTCACTATTTATTATCCTTTCATTTTGTGGTGCAAATAGAGGCTGAGCTGCCCTGGGCCAGACCAAAATGAGCTCTTTACACAGTAACACCAGGGGTATTGTGTCAGCACACATACACGCACACACACATACACACACACAACAGTGTGTACATTTGCAGGACTGGAGCTGGAGCAGAGGGGTTCGGTTATGGGAAGGAGGAGGGAAGGAGGAGCGGGGTGGCGGTGGTGGTATTGGTGGCACGTCCCAGAGGACCCAGCCCAGTCAAACTCCACTCCAGTCCCCACCCAAACCTCATCCCTGCCGCGTCCCCCGACGCGACCACCCACCTCTGGCTCCGTCTCTAATAGAGCACCAGGCTCTGAGGCCTCTGCGGGCCCCTGGAGGCTGCTGCTGCGCCACTGTGTGATGTGGTCTGTGGCTTTGAAGCCTGTTGGGGTTTAAAATAACCCACCAGAGAGGAGGGGAAGTGCTTGGAGAGGAGGGGGGGGGGGGGGGGGGGAGAGAGCGTGGGGCCAAGTCTGCACACACGACCATATGGTTTTTGACGTCACAGTTTGTTTAAATGCCGCGTGGCTTTGCCTCTTCCTGGCTGAGAGGAGTAGACCAGAGTCCCTCCTCAGCATGCAATAGGAAAATCATGACTCAGTGTGCAGCAAGAGAAAAATGGACTGTATATAACGTGAAGTTTATTGACTTGATGAGTGCATTTCTTTCTCCTCTTTGTTCCGTCATTAAAAAGACGCCACCTTTTTCTAACTGCATGTGTTGTTTTCTGTGATTTTCTCACGAACAGCTGGTCCGTACTCCGGCCTCGGAGAGATTGTCCACAGAGAGAGTGTTCCCATGCACACCTTCGCCCGATATCTCTTCACCTCTCTCCTACCTCACGACGCTGAACTGGCGTACAAAATTGCACTGAGAGCCATGCGGTAGGTCTCTTACACCCCCCACAACAAAAAACAAAAAACAAAGCTAAAAGAGAAGCAACTGGACTTGTTGGCCTTTCCCTTAGATTTTGTGCGTGTGTGTAGTCATGCCAAAACCTTGTGAAACCTTGTCAACATGTTTGAAGAATTAAATGCCGTACGCATGTATGCTCGCTTGCTCTCCTGAATCTTCAAAGTCAGCAGGTTTTTTTAGAAATACAAGGACGTCAAATGCAAAAATTCAGGCCATTGCCCCGCTTCCTGAGCGCGCGTGTCTTGTGTTGTGTTTTCCTGTTTGTGCGTCCATGTGATCTCTCTATATTAAGCCCCTGTGTGTATTCATCTGTGGACAATGCGTACATGTGTATGTGTGTTAATCAGTCGGCGCTGCTGTGTTTTGATGTTGTGACTAGTGGGAGCTGGATCAGTGAATATTAATTACATTAATGAGAGTGTAATTAGTGTGGCTGTAATGAGGAAGGATCACACACACACACACACATGTACACACACACGCACGCACGCACACGAGCCAATGGGGAGAGGGCAGCGCGGGGAAGATGTTTGTTGTGCTTCCACACAGTCGATCGCTGTAAAAAGAAAAAGGAAAAGCAGTGATTAGAGAAGGAATGAAGCGAGTTTATTTATTTCTCGTGCTCCGTGATGTGGCACGGTCGCTCGAGCGCTGTGAGACGGCAAACGCATTGTTGACACCTTCCTGCTGTTAACCGTTTAGGAGGCGCCCGGACCTGAAAATAACACGCTTACAAAACCTAAACGAGATGGTTTGGATTTTCTCTGTGCGGTTTCAAGGTTGCACATCCTGCTGCTGTGTGTCCCCTTCGCGCTAAACCCACGGCCCAAACCCGTTTTCCCTGAGTCAGCCGCTCCCTTCCTTCCCTTGCCACTTCCTTTCACCTTTTCTTGTTTCCTCCCCCTCACCTCCTCCATCCTCGCTCCTTTGGTGTGAAACCGGCGATTTAGAATAATATGGCCACTTATGGGTGCTCCTGGGAGCCAGGGGTGTCTACTCAGCACATAATGAATGTGTGTAATGTAGCGTAGTGTAATGTGATAGCATATACCTCCCCGCTCCCACGGGACGGCGGACAGTTAAATATAGAGGAGGAGGTAAAGTAACCAGGGCTATTTTAATGGACCTATTATAACACTATCATTGATACAAGGAGAGAGAGGCTATCGCTCTCTTTTGCATACACACACACACTCATTTTCTTTTCCCGCTTTCTCGATTTGTCTTCGCTGTCACAGCTGCTCTCAAAAAAAAAAGAAGAAGCTTTTTTTGTAAATGAGAGGACATCAGACTGCCTCCAGAAACAAATGCACATCCACCAGAGTATTCCAAAGTGTGTGTTTATGTGCCTCGGATGAGGTTAATTAAAGCGTGCGAGCGCAGCATATTCCGTGCGACGGCTTGGTGCAAGCGGCCAACACAAAAACAGAGGAGCTGCTGGCTGGTTCTCGGGCTGCAGCCGAAGAATTCGACTGCGATCGGAGAGGGAGAAGAAGAAAAAAAGGAGCAGAAGTTTGTTGCCTCTCCAGAGACTGTGCTTAACTCAACTCTCTGGAAGCCAAAGAGACAAAAATCCCAGGCGCCTGTTATCATGTGAGATTTGGATATGAGCTGCGAGTCTTCCAGCGCTAATGACTCTGGATCTTTGCTAGAAATCACAAGCTTTTATCCTCCGCGTAATCCATAGCGTGTGAATGCACGGCACTGTGTGTCATGACTGCAGGTGGAGGATAAGTTAAAGCTTGGCTTATACTCCCGCAACCTGTCTACCCAGAGCCTACGCCATGGGAGGGCTATGCTATTGAACGCATTTGTACCTGTTTGCTGGTGTCTGCATTGTTATGCCAAAAAAAAAGAAAAGGTAAGGCGGCAAATAGTCAGCTGTGTTGAGTTTGATTCTCTAGTTAGCACAATGGCAACGGGTCCCTGTTGAAGTTGGGATTGGTCTGTTTCATAGTAGCGTGTTTCCATGTATATCCGGCTTTGTCCAGAGGTCCAGAGATACAAACATTTGTGTGACTCGTCTCTGGCGAAATTTCGGCAAAAGTTCCAGTTGCCATTGATGAAAGTGAAGCAGGAAGTGGAAAGTAAAGGAGGAAGTAGAAACAAACATTAACCCGACTGGCACAGCGCCGACTTGAGTGGGTGGTGTTGTTACAGAGCAACCGGCATAGGCTACGTGCGAAGGTTACGCCATCTATGTCCTGCAGACATATAAACCACGCTCCAGCTGTATGGATTATTGAAGAGCTGAAGAAAGTCCTCTGCCCTTGGTGAGGCACAGCCTCTTTCAAAGTCTTGTAGAAATGAAATCAAACTACTTGATGACTTGAACACGAACAGGTTTTCACCTGACCGCAATGACATTTTGCCGAGATACGTGTCTCCCAGAAAACAATGCATCACCCAAAGCAAATGTCATTTCAAATATCCCAGGCCCTTGAGAGCTGAAGTTTGGGGTTACCTCTCCGGTCATGCATGACTTGATCCGTCCTGCCGGGCACACACTGTAGATTTCATGTTGAAGGAGTTTGTGTATAGAGGAGTGGAGGTCTTCCACCGGATGTGTCGCTTGGCTGATGGATGTGTGCTTGATAAATTCCCAAAGTGAAGCGTGTTTACAGTCGGAGGGGGGAAGGAACGCGAGGTAAAAGAGGTCATGTCGTGGTGATGCAGACCAGAAATGTGATTTAGGTAAAATCTCACTGGGCTGCTTTTCATCATCATCTCTTTCTTTCCCCACGACATGTTGTACAGTTTGTTCTTGCTTTATGAATGGATAAAGTTAAATCTACTGCCACTACGCGCCCATTACTTGTTTCTAAATATTACCCGCGTGCGTGTCCGCTCCACATGAGAGCTGTCTTCTGCAATCCGCTGCAGACTCCCTCCACACCCTCGCCTTTGCATATTTCTGCCGGTATTGCTATGTGCCTCTCAGATGTGACAGGGTGCTACAGTGCCACAGGAGCCATTTGACACCAGAGCTGTTCCCCCTCCTCACTGGCTCGCGCAGGGATTGATTGCCTCTTACAGCTCACTCAGTTAGTATTTTATGTATCATTGATAATATTACATCCAGCCGTGGCAGTGCTGTAAAGAAATATGAGTTTAATTTGGTGTTTTAGGCTCACTTGACGTGGAGTTAGTATGCTGTTATTGCACGGGAGCGGCCGTTCATGTTTATGGGCGGCGTGCACCCTTTCGCAGTAGTTACAAGGTGAGAATGCACCGTTGGCTGGGAATGAACTCTACCTGTGCTTAGCCTAAACGCTTCGCCGCAGTCCATGAGTAGTTCTTATCATTTTTATTAAAGCCTAGTACAGAGTTTCCCCACAACATTTCGAGGAGGGCCTTTTTTATTTTTTAGCTTTTCTGGCCTCTCAAGCTCCCATCCATTGGAGGCCTCTGGCTCTCTGGTGAAAACCAAACAAAGACAGGAATGTTGATGAGGCCTCCATCTTTACCCAGGGCTCTTTTTTTTTTGCTTTGCTACACCCCAGGAATCTTCCAGAAGGCCCCAGTGTGGTAGAGGCTTTTAGCAGCTCTTTAGATGTGTGTGGAATGAAGCCGGCTGTCGGGCCAGTGCGTTCGTATTCCATCTCCGTATTACGCCTGGTGTCGGTGTTCGCACTCGCGCGCATCACCGCTGAGTTTTTGCCACCTTCTCTCGCCGAGAGGCGATCCCCGCTCGCAGCCCCTCTCGGGCAAAAAAAAAAAAAACGAGCGAAGACGCGGCTGTTTTTTGTGCATGCCTTCACCTTCGCTCGGGCGGCAACGGTATCACATGCTCTTTGCTCTGAAATTGAAACTGGCATTTAGCATTACATTGCTTTTACTGGGCTGCTTTGATGTGTTTTCAAAAGGGCAGGTGTGTGTGAATATATATGTGTGTGTGTATGTGTGTGTGTTCTCCGGGTCTTTTCACTGATGTGTGTTGGTATTTGTTTGATGTGTGTCCAGCCTTACGGGGCTGGAAGGTGAATTCCTTAATTTCCCCATGGACTCAATTAGCTTTGTGATTGGCTGAGAGAAGGCCAGGTTGTGCTGTCTTCTGAAGGAGAGAAGACCTTTGAAACTGAGGTGGGAGCGGAGGGAAGGGAAGTGAAGCAGAATAGGAGATGAGCCGGCCACAGTGGTAATCGCGTTGTGCTCGCGGTGCTTGTGAAGGCTCGGCCCTGCTAGTGTTATTATAATGAGAGCCGGAGACTAGTGAAGATCCTCCATCCACTAGCAGGTGTTTCGCAGCCCTGACTTCATTATGACCAATTAGAGTGAAGAAAATACTAATTATACCTTGGTTTCTTGGTGATTAAACAGCGGGTTGAAAGTAAATTGCAGGGATAGACTAGCTGTAATCCCTCGGTGACGACTGAAGTCATTTTCGTTTTGAAGTCACCGCGATAATGAAGAGTTTTTCTGTCTGTACAGTATGTCTGTCAGTGCCCTTGTTACAGTACAGAGAAAGAAATGATCTTATTATCACCGCTCAGTTTTTCTTACCCTAACTTTATTCTTTTTCACAGGTTACTTTAAAATAGTCGATTATTTGAAGTGTGTTAAAAACAGTTAATTGAAGTTTTAGTGTTTCCTGCAGAATAGTCGATCTTATCTTCATTTTTTTCCGTTGCCAGGTTGCCGGTGTTGGAGTCAACGGCCTCGTCCGGTGACCTGTCGCGACCTCACCACATCGTGTCCGTAGTGCCCAACCGCTACCCGCGCTGGTTCACCCTGAGCCACATAGAGTCTCAGCAGTGTGAGCTGGCCTCCACCATGCTCACTGCGGCCAAAGGTGCAGATATATTTGCAATTTAATAATAATAATAATAATAAAACAGGCACAGTTGAATGTGATACTCTTGTTCGATGCTGGCGAACGCTCCGAGCCTCACAGCTGTAATCTTGTCCCGTCTTGTTGTTTCTAGGTGACAGTCGCAGGCTGGAGACGGTGCTGGAGTCCATCCAGAAAAACATTCACTCCTCGTCTCACATTTTCAAACTGGCACAGGATGCGTTCAAGATCGCCACGCTCATGGACAGCCTGCCTGACATCACACTTCTCAAAGTCTCCCTGGAGCTGGGACTGCAGGTATGCAGACACACTAGCTATTTAGTTGTACACTTTTTTTTTTTTTTTAGGAAACTGTCAAGTTGCAAAATACTTTTGTTCCTTTTCTAGTCTCCAGCTTCAGCCTGAATAACAATCAACATTTTGATCTTGAGACAAATAAACCAAAATCTTTGTTGCTCTCCTCCAAGCCCTCATTAATTTGCATCTTTCCCTAGCAAGCCGTTCGATCATTGTGCTACAGGAAAAGCTTACAGCTCACATCGGAACGCTTCGGCTGCGTTGAAATCTGCCGGGTCCGTGAAATGATTTTACCCACGTGCCCGTGAAACTGAATTTTTTAAAAGGTTGTGGTGGCATTATTGTCTGGGAATGTGGTAACATCTTGAGGGAACAGTATTCGCACTATAGGGTGCTCTCATTCCTTGAAAAAAAACGGCTCGGCGTTCCGTCCCCGTTATATGAGCAATCACCAGACCTTGTGACTCCCGTGAGGTGTCTGCTGTGTCATTACCGATGCAGCTCCGTGGATCCCTTAGCTTTCTGAATATCTAAACGTGTCCGAATGCTTGAAGGAGCTGAAGATGACTCAAAGTATCGCGTTACTAGCCCCTCGCTGTGGGGCGACGTTTTGCTGGGATATTATGTTTTTTTGAGAGACGATGCCTCCTGAATCACGTGGATACGTTGCATGGATCTTCTTCACTTTGCAATAATTAACATTGTTGTATATAAATGTAGGCTATAATGGGGAAATTCGATTTCTTGATCTGAATGACATGCTCCTACAGTAAAAATACTATTGAAATTCAGTGGAAAAGGTTGGGATGTTTCACTCTCCACATGGCAGTTTGATGATGTGCTTTCAATATCCCTCTTCCTCAGGTGATGAGAATAACTCTATCCACGTTAAACTGGAGGAGGAGAGAGATGGTTCGCTGGTTAGTCACATGTGCCACTGAAGTTGGTAAGTCAGCCTGGCTTTGTCGTGTTTAATTTCTTCAGGACGCGCCAGATGCCTCAAACTTTCCCTTCTTTCCGTTTTTGTCTGCCAGGTGTGTACGCACTGGACAGCATCATGCAGAGCTGGTTCACCCTCTTCACCCCCACTGAAGCCACCAGCATCGTGGCCACCACTGTCATGTCCAACAGCACTATCGTCCGCCTCCACCTGGACTGCCATCAGCAGGAGAACCTGGCTTCATCCGCTCGCACCCTCGCCCTCCAGTGTGCCATGAAGGACCCCCAGAACTGCGCCCTCTCTGCTCTTACACTCTGTGAAAAGGACCACATTGCCTTCGAGACAGCCTACCAGATTGTACTGGACGCGGCGGCGACGGGAATGAGCTACACGCAGCTGTTCACCATCGCGCGCTACATGGAACACCGAGGTTACCCTATGCGAGCGTACAAGCTGGCGACGTTAGCTATGGCTCACCTGAACCTCAGTTACAACCAGGACACGCACCCGGCCATCAATGACGTTCTGTGGGCCTGCGCGCTCAGCCACTCGCTGGGGAAGAACGAGCTGGCGGCCGTCATCCCCCTGGTGGTCAAGAGCGTGAAGTGCGCCACCGTGCTCTCTGACATTTTGCGGCGGTGCACGCTCACCACGCCGGGCATGGTGTCGGCGCTGCACAGCCGCAGGAACTCTGGGAAGCTGATGTCGCTGGACAAGGCGCCGCTAAGGCAGCTGCTGGACGCAACCATCGGGGCCTACATCAACACCACGCACTCACGGCTCACGCACATCAGCCCGCGGCACTACAGCGAGTTCATCGAGTTCCTGGGGAAGGCCCGGGAGACTTTCATGATGGCTCACGACGGACACATTCAGTTCACCCAGTTCATAGACAACCTGAAACAGATCTACAAGGGCAAAAAGAAACTAATGATGCTGGTGAGGGAGAGGTTCGGCTGAGGGCGAGGCGAGGGGGTCGCCCAAAGCTCCCCTCCCACTCTAGTACTTTTCTATTAACTTGAGTCTGCCTTTTGAACTTCTTTTGGACTTTTTAGACAAGTAAAAAAGAGGGATTGTGACTTGTAGAATGAAGCAAAAAGAGAAAGGAAAAGATGAGAAAAAAATCAACAGAGCCACATGCGGTATTATTGTTCTTGCTGTTGTTATTGTTATAAACATTATTACTATTATTATTATTAATAATATTATTACTACTATGTGTACAGAAGTGTTTTTATTTTTCAGAAGAGAGGAAATTTGTCACATTGTGAATGTTGTGTGTATTTCTCTACATGTGTGCGAGACGGAAACGAAAAGTGAAATGGCTTTTTAAAAAATATTTCGTTCCTTTATTTTTTTTGGTTTTTGTTTGAAGCATCATGTTTTTTTTCCCTTTTTTTTCAGTGTATATTGAGTTACATGTCGTCAGAGTGGCTGAAGCCCTTCTACAAAATCGCTCACGTAAAAAAACAACAACAAAAAAAACAATACGAATAACCAACAACAACAATGTCTCGGCATCCTCAAAGTGAAACTAAGGCTTTAAACCACACAGAGCACCTCCCTCTGTCCAGGCCCTCGACGGTGGGCGCTGGGCAGCACTGCACAGCTTCGCTCGGCTTGGCACAGCTTCGGTTAGCACTGACAGAAAGCCGCCATCAGCTTTTTTTGTTTTTTTGTTTGTTTGTTTATTCTTTTTTTTTTTTAGACGTGGCGGCAGCAGCAGCAGAAGCAGCAGCAGCACTTGAGCAGCCATTCGTTTTCTCTGGGTTCCAGGCATTAGCTCAACAATGCTCTCAGCTAACTTGTGTTGCCGTTGTTGTAATCTCGCTCTCCTACGTAATGAGGACCCGCTGCAGAAACGGGGACAGTAGAAGGCAATACGGTGATGACACATTAGACGAATATGATGTTAATGCAACAGCCCGGATTTCATTAAATGAACCCGATTTTTGTAGTTGAAGCAGAAACCCAGAGGCAGACGCGACTACCTCACCATACTAATTGAACCTTTTTTTTTTTTTTTTTTGCTATCATGATTTTTATCGCCCTCTATAGCTGACAGTGTTAATTACAAAAAAAGGGGGACTGACCAGTAAGATCAATGCTACCAGGAAACCTGCAAAGTGTCTCTGCGCTCGGCTCTGCTGTACGCCCTGGCATCCGTACTTACACCCGAAGCCAAAAGAATTGGCTCAAACCCACTCTAGAAGATGTGTCAGTATGTCAGCCACCATTCATCTTCCCCCTCCCCGCACCAGCCCCTCCCCTTCCCCTCCCAACCCCACCCTCCCTCCATCTCATCTCTGCAGCCGCCATTGTATGGTATTTTCAGACGAGGCCAGTGTCACTTCCCTCTGTGCATGTGAATCATAGAAATTAGACTTTCTACTGTTATAGTTCGTGGTGTGGAACCTTCAGTAATTGTCAACCAGAACGTTCTCAGGGATTTCTCTACACAGGAAAAAAAAAAAAAAGGCGGAACAAACTGACTACGAGGAAAAAGACAAAAAAAGGAAAACGTGACACAACATGAGCGAGCATTTATTGTACTCTGTATATATGCCATAGTATATGTCTGAATATGGAGGATCTGAAAGTATATGTTAACTAATTTATACAGAGTATTCTATGTAATGTGAAATACTTGAAGCCGCTGTAGTTTGCTCTCTCTCTCTCGCTCCGCATCTCTTTTACTTTTTGTCTTCTCTCTCTTTTTTTTTTTTTTAATTTCTCTTGCGTTGATAACGGAACATATCAGAAGGACTAGACTGACCTTGTTGACGGCTTTTCTTGTTTGTATGTTTGTTTTGGACTTACATGTGTTCATACCCGTGGATCCCATCAGAAACTCAGTCCAGTTTTTGGTGGCAGAGAATAAGAAAACAACATTGACGATCATTCCGGCTGACTAAAAGCAAAGAAAGGGGAGGGAGGTAGACTACTTCAGGCCCATGGCCGATAAATGTTTTTTTTTTAAAAGAACACAATACAGGATCTCTTAAAGTACTTACTTATGCATGTACGCTGTTGTACTAGCCTAGTTTTCAATGGGATCCTATTGAAAAAGATGTGCTTTATACAGGAGCTAATTGGAAATTAATCTAGTAAAATTAAAAAAAAGCTAAGTATTTTGTGTCCAGCCTTACATGCATTTAAGGACATTTCTAGGCTTATATCTGCCTCGTCTTGCGGTAATATAATGTAACCGCTGCAAGAATAAAAATAGTTGCAGGTTTAACACGACAAAATAAATAATAAAAATTAAAAAAAAAGTCTCCTCGGTTCTCCGATGCAGAATTTCCAGTGTGTCCTCTGCAATGTTCAGCTGTCCTATCATTACTTGCCTTGTTTCCTCGACCTTTTTTGTTTATTTCCATTTGTTCTATTTCATTATGTTTTTCATTTTCTGTGCATCTTTTTCTATCTCGTGTCGATTAAAGATAAAAGCAGCCTTTTTCTCTTGCCTTGTCTTAACGCTTTAAAGTAACCAAACAGAAGATCTATCTAACAACCAAACGCGTTCTAAGAGGTGAGAGACAACCGACCTTGGTCCCAGCTTTAGTGTCCTTAATTAGTAAGTGAATGGCTGTGTAATTCATGCTTTAACAAAGCAATTCCTCACGTGTGTTTGGTGGGAAAAAAAAAAAATACGTTGTCCAGTGTCTCTTGTTCTCTTCAGAAACGATTTCCTCTGAGTCTTTCTAGCTGTTTTTATTTTAATTTTTTTATTTTTTGTTCGTCTGTGTAGGAATCTTCTGCTCTCCCATTTTATTTATTACAATGACCCATGTATACATGCTTATGAAATTAAGATTTGATACACCGATATCAATTTATTTATGTAACTAAATCACTGTTTTATAATCTTGTTAATGAGTCAATAATTGATTTTTTTTTGTTTTTGTTTTTTTTGTTTTAATAAAAGTTAGTTTTTTGAAATGTACATTTATTTCCTCTCAAAGTTATTTTTTTAAATCTGTCAAAAAAAAAAAGAAGAAATCAAGACACTTTTTTTTCTCCTTTTTATTCCACAGCTGCGCTTTTGTCTCAGAAAGTCTGTCATGCATCATTATGGGACGCGGTCCGTGAGCTTGAAGGCGCACGTCGGTTGGCGTATCAGCGTGGCCCGATCAGTCGGGATGGTTCAGATCTGCATCGAAGAGTGGTGTCAGAAAAAGGCAGAGAGGGATCACTCTCACTGGCAGCAGCTTTCACGCTGTCATCTCAGCCGAGCTGACGGGGAATATGAAATGTATCAATTGATATTCCCATGGTCTTTGTAGCTTCTGTCAGGCAGCCAGGCTCAGCCAACCACAATAACCTGTTTACATGTATCCAACACTGACAGTGGTGCCACAGGATGACTAAATCAGTGTATGTAGTTTGTCGAGTGTGTGTGTGTTTGTGTAGACATGTTTTTGTGTGCGCTGCTTCCCCCCCTTGTTTGCATTCCTCCGTGTGTCTGTTTTAGTGTGTGAGTGTGTGTGTGCGTGTGCGATTGAGGCCTTTAGGGAGTGAATGGGAACAGGTGGTAGCTCCAGACTACAGGAGCTCCTGACAGCAGTAAGGTCCCCAGACTCCCAGCCCCTCATTAAACATTGACACAAAAACACTGCAACTGTCTGTGTGTGAACAGTAATGAAGCGCAGACGGATACACGGGTATACACACTGCAACTTAGCACAGCACGAGCTCTCAGTCCTCATCCCTGTGTGTGTGTGTGTGTTGTCCATCTGTGGGCGCTCATTAATGAGGTACATTTGTCCATAGAGGTGTCCACTTAGATATCGAGGAATTTGTCAGGTTTAGCAACAAAAGCGCCAGTGTGCTGTCAGAGGCCAGACAGGACTGTCCATTTCTTATGAGATGGATGCCTGCCTGTGACGAACAAAACACGCCAGCGTGTGTGTGTATCCATGCGAGTAAGCGTGCACTTGCTTGCATTTTTTCGTGTGTGTGTGTGTGCGGGACCACTTCCTGCGCGTCTGACCTGTGCTCAGGTCCCTGCTCAGTTCCAGTTGGTAATGACGTCCCTTGGGTGCAGCACGGTGCAGCAGCCTCCTCCAGTCTGTCTCACTGTATACTTCTAATGACATCATGATCACACACTGGCCCCCTTTCATGCCAAAAGCCCTCTTCCTCACCACCACCATCAAAACTCCCATCTAGAGCATTCAACGTCTCTTTGGCGTGTGCACACACGCGCACGCCCCGCGTCACGACTTCACAAGGCCTTGACATTTCCTTGTACAACTGAGGCTCTATTATGTTTTATATTTTCACCTATAGAAAGCATATTTTGAAGTCGAATGTGCTGCGTAAGACGGATTGTGGCAGCAGGCGAACGCTGCCGAGCAGAAAAGTGTGTCTTTAACTTTTTCATCTTTATTTTAAAGTCATGATCTGCACACAAGGGTGCTGTTGTACACCTCCCTGCTAGAATAGCGCTGAGAAAAGACTTGAGCCCTTGGAGAATATCTATAGAGTTGCTCACATTTGTTTCAGGGTTTTCTTTTAATTGATGTAGGACACATGAGTCTCCTCTATGCTTTAAGAGTACCATCTCTCAACTAGTATTGTTTCCTGTTACCATTGGAGACCTCAGCCTTCCAAATTTTTTACTTTTTCTTTTTCTTTTTTTCCTCTAACTCAGCAAGGTACCTGTGTGACCTGTCAGACCAACTTCCCTACGGCCACAAGTTGTTTTTGAAGGAAAGGTGGTCTGATGTTCTGGCAAAGATCTGCCAGGACGACTGCACTGTTTAGGCGGGATTTTATTTGGTGATGAACAGAAGCATAGAGGCTCATTTAAGGTACGGCGGGACAACGTTATTTTTTGTTTTGTTTTTTTATGCCAGCCAAGTTAAATTTTGCTTCTACTTCCAGCTTCAACAATGACAACAATCATTTCAAATATTGTGGGGATGGAAAAGCCGCTGAAATCACTAATGCAGAAGCTCGCTACTACCAACTGACGGGTAGTTTCTGGAGAAGTTCACGTCAGGCTTCGGCGTTAGGGTCTGCGTAGGGTCTGGGCTGTCACTGGGAGCTACAGCGTTTTAACTTTTACCTGGAATTTCCACATGGGTTCTCTTGTTTTAGCTGTATTTTAAGATTTAAAAGTATCCCATGTAAACATGTTATCTTTGAACAGACACAGCAGACATCTGTGGGTCGCAAATACACTGTGTACTCTGTATGTCCTGGCATACAGTTTCCATGAGCCTGTGCTACCACTGCTAGGATCAGGATCAAAATGTTTTGTGTCTACAAACCTTTTCGTTGCTGATTTCTATTAGTGGCTCATCGCATGCAACAGGAGTGATTAGATGTTTCTAATAGAAACGCTGTCTGCGTGCTAGAACACTTTCCCTAAGGCGTTTTTTTTATTAATATTTTTCTAATGTTCAACTTGTCGTCTGCTGATGTAACTAGGAGAGCTTCACACCAATTTAAATCGAAGGCCCACCCGCTGCAAATCACCTGGTAATGTCTGAGCAGAACATGGCTGCTTCCAGGATCATGTATCCTCAAAATAACTCGTCTCACTTCACAAATCTGGATTAGGCGTTATATCTGGAATCCGAATTATATTTATGGACAGGGGTTTATGAATGTGCTTTGGACCACACTTTTATCCTCATTCCCTAAGCTATAATAACAAGGCTTTCAGTGCAGTTTTCAGTACTAACAGAGTCCATCTAGGAAAAGCTCACAGTCTGCACATTTACAGTATCTGAGAGTGTAGTCCTCTATGTTCTTTAAATACTACCTCTTTCTGCAAAAGGTCCAAGGCCTTTGTGGTGCATCAAGTTTGCTATCATTACAGGAGTACAAAAAGAGGATCACAGACATGTGTTTTTCAGCACTGCCTGCAGCATCAGCCCGGCTTCCACAGGGACTCTCTTCCTTTCCTGCTCTTCTTTCAGAAGGCCGTTGGAGTTTGATCTCCTCTCTCCCCCTCCATCGGCCCCGAGGCGTCTGATTAAATGCTAATTAAAGCCGTTAGCGCTGCTATCACCGCTGCTAACTCCTCTCTCTCTGTCACAGAGATTAATGCCCCTCGTTCATCATCCCACCTCTCCCAGCCTGAGTACCTGCCCGGCTCGCAAAAGCTGATCAAGTCATCAGCCCCCAAACCCCTCTCCGCCACCGCCTCCCATCGCACCAAGATGGACGAGGGGTTTAAATTTTAATTTGAAAATTGCCCTCAATTACGTCTGTGCCGACCACTTGCCGGAGCTTCTCATGTGGCTGAGTGGGAAGGGGTTACGGCGGCGGGTCAGTGGCCGTGATGAGCGATAAGGGGACATTAATAAGAAAGGCAGAGGTTCATTTAAAAGCAGAAAGGACAGTGGGAGCAGCTTTCTCATTATTTAACTCCCCCAGCTTTATTTAAAGGACTTTATTTAAGGATACCAAGTTAATGTGTCCTCCAGGACAGACGGTTAAAGCGCCTGACAGAGTGAGAAAGTTACGGTCATAACTTACACCCTGAGCACACACTGTGGTGCCATCTTTTTTACCTTTTTTGACATTCTCGCCGTTTTCAGGCAGAGCGGAACGAGCCTCAGAGGGACATAAAATGTTAGAACAAAGTTACACACATCATTTAATTTTATTCTTTCACAATTTCTGGCTCACAAATGTTTTATTGGTTCCAATATCGGTAATCATTATAAGCTATTGGAATATATTGAGCTATGTATAACAAGTCAGCCAAATGTCACTTGAACTGCCACCAGATTGGGGGGAGCTGTGCCCTGGAATATGCAGCTACTCTGCTGGGCCTCATTTGGTGTTTGTTTT
The DNA here is from genome assembly GCA_005024645.1 of Planiliza haematocheilus. Classification (NCBI taxonomy): domain Eukaryota; kingdom Metazoa; phylum Chordata; class Actinopteri; order Mugiliformes; family Mugilidae; genus Planiliza; species Planiliza haematocheilus. The sequence continues at coordinate 1,443,654 of SRSE01001388.1, read as the reverse complement.
ATGCATGTGATTTTTACCGGACTGAACTCACAACTCTCGAATGATAAAGGTTTTTTCTCGTACTCGAACACACCTCGGAGCAAAAAGGTTGTTGTCGTTGTCGGAGCGCTACCACTTGCTTACGGGAATTTCTTTCATGCCTCCACGCTGGCGACAGCCCGGGCCGCAGGCGATATGTTTTCAGGTTGTACAAACATACAAACACATGTGTGTCCTATACTTATGAATAGGAGTCCGACTCTCTAAATAATTAAAGGGTTTGTAATCAATTAATCTCGATTAATCGCATTTTAATCGCATAACAATATTTGGCCCCCAAAGCAACATTTTTTAATTTAAATGGATTTTAGTCAATCAAACAACAGACACAGACATGAATATTGTAAACTCAGGCTCTTTTAATGTCTGGGAAAATGCATTTAATTGCCTTTCAATTCAAAACAGTAAAAAAATAAATAAATAGAAAATATCCCAAAAACATTTTGGGCTGCCGACACGTGTTTTTGACAGCTCTTTAACCAGAAACGTCCACATTCACTGAAGCAGGAAGTGATTTGATTTTGATAGTCAAAGTTCACTGCTACTACAGGATATAATGATGAGGTGGTGACATTTTTGCAACCAAAGGGTCAAAGATCAATGTCATCGTGACTTCATAATCTTCTGCAGAAACAGAGGTAGAGTTTGTGGCCCTATTTCACAGCTGTTTGGACGCTGAATAAAGGCCCATGTTGAAATTGTGGCCATTTAGAAGATTTATATTTAAAAAAGCATCTACGTTTTAAAACTTGAAACTTCTTTAGTTTGAAATCAAATTAAATTCAGCTTTATTAGCCATGTATACATGTATACTGGATTCGTTCTCTGCATTAAACCCATCCATTCTTACACACAGAGTAGTCAGCAGACTTGGAGCAGTGGGCATCCATGCAAAGCCCCTGGGGAGCCGTTTGGGAGGTTTAGGTGCACTGGGCGTAGGGGAATTCAAACCAGTGACCTCACAGTCCCAAAGCTGCTTCTCTAACCACTAGTATTTGCTGCGACATGTACTGTATACTTGAAGCTGTGCCTCCTGTCACGGTGACAGCTTTGTCGTTTATTCGAAACAGCACTTGCAGATTGACTGGTTGGCAGATGCACGCGGCCACAAGACAGAAATAAATCGTGGACATGTCAGAGTGTTGACAGATAATATATTGTGTTAATAATTTTATTATTAATAATAAAAAACAAACTATTCTGATCTACTTTAACCCACACTGTACCTGTCTCCCAGTCTGAGCAACAAAACCCAGCCAACAGTGCAGTCATCGAGTGGTTTCCAAACACAATTAACAAATACGCAGAGATTTATGCACCTGCATCCTAGACTGTCCCCACCCAAAAAGAAAACGCTTTCACTTCATCTCTCACGGTTCTTGCCAACACTCTGCCGGATGTCTGTCCAAAGACTCTAAATCTGTCTGCCAGTGTTTATATTATCACAATGAATGCTGGGAAATGGAGGAAAACCCCACTTACCTTCTGTTTTTCATTCTTCTAACATGTTTCACAGACATAAAACACACATGTAACGCGACGTCAAACCTGCACAGCTTTCGGATCGGAAGGCTAGGCGGCAGAAATGTCACAGACTTTAATAAAGGTGCCGCGCAGATAGAATTTGAGTTGATAATAATTTCACACATTCGCTTAGGTTTGCAGAGTAGCCCTCAGGGCCAATCAGAGTTTCAGATTCCAGGTAGTGTGACATTTAATAGTGTGTGCAACATGCTCTGGAGGGTCTGGAGCTGCTGCACGCTGCAAGAATACGCAACACCCCGGCAAAGGTGGTGCAGGCTTCTCTCTTCTAAGAGGTGGCTTTAACATTCCAGAGGTGCTTGATTAAAAGCCTAAATGAGTAACAGCATAATCTCCGCCACTCGCTCCATCATCCGTCCGCTGCTTCTTCTTTTTTTTTTCTTTTTTTTTTCTATCCGGCAGCAGCAGGCAGCATGCGTCCGGCGATCAGGAACAAAGAAAGGGGAAGAGAGACAGAGAAAAAGAAGGATGGAGCGACAGGAAGAGGAGAGAATGAGAGCATATATCAAGGCCGGTTTCACTGACATTTGTGCTCTCGGTGTGGAGAGCCACTATGAATATCAATATGAACCCATGGAGAGGAAACATAGTCCTTTTTTTTTTTTCTTCCTTCTCACTGAGCTATTCATGCACACAAGAAATCTATTCAAGTCAATGTAATGGCCGGTCTCTGAGCCTGTGCACAGTTGTGTGAACAGCGCTGCCTTGGCTCCACATTTTCTCTCGCTCTCACGAGCGGTGTGGCTGGGCTCGTGTAAGTGAAAAACACTTTATGTCAAGTGCAACTGTGGTGAACACTACAGTATGTAAATCAGTTTTGGATGAAATGCGCGCATGAGTTGAACTTGACGCCACCAATCAGCAACATCCACCGACCAACTGTGTTCTCAGTGTGATTTTTAATTTTTGTTTTGTGACAGTCCTCTCCTCTCCTCTCCTCTCCTCTCCTCTCCTCTCCTCTCCTCTCCTCTCCTCTCCTCTGCTGCTTGGAGATATACTGTAGAGTCAAAGGGATGCAAATCTACCCACTTCCTTCCTCCCCTCCCCCATCTGCAAACACAGATAGCCCCAGGCCAGTCCCAGGCCTTTCTATATGCAGAACCAGTGACAGGAGTTACGCACTATATTCTCCCACTGTAACAAACTGTTCCCTCCATAACAAGCTCCAAGCCTCGCTCTCTCTCCGGGCTGCATGTATGAAGCGGTGTGATTGGTTTGGTATGGTAATAATAATACGGGGATAGTGCGATGGCCGCCTCCTCCCTTTTGCATGTGGATTTTTTTTTCTTTTACCGCCTCCTCTCTCCTTCCCTTTCCTGCTCACCTTTGTGGGTGTACGAGTGCGTGCGCGCCGCGTCTGTGTGTGTGTGTGACTGTGGACTGCTGGATCCGGGCTTATTACTTTAAGTTGTCTCCAGCCCCGGCGCTAATCCCTGTCTTCTTCAGGGAGGGATAACAATAATACAACAAGATCCAGAGGTACTAATGAAATCCTATCAGGTTCCTGAATGTCAGAGAGAAAGGAGAGAGAGAGAGAGAGAGAGAGAGAGAGAGAGAGAGAGAGAGAGAGAGAGAGAGAGGTGAGGTGAGGAGACCGAGAGTGTATGAGATATTGATTGAATGGAGACCAAAGAGAGAGGGAGATAGAGGAGGAGGGGGGAGTGAGAAGTGAGGAGGAAGAGAAAGGCAAAGAAGAGTAGTCATGAAGAGAGTTACTGAAAAGCAAGTGAATAAACAGAGGGAGGTGTGAAGGGGGGAACACAGCGGAAATAAATTAGACAGCGGCGAGTGAACACAGGAGGAGCAGAGAAGGGGAGGACAGATTAAGAGTGGATACAAAAGTTGGGTACGAGTGCAGATAGAATGTTTTTTCTTCGGCGGCTGAGCATGCAGCAGCTAAAACACATCAGCCCTGACTTGAATAGGTTTCAGACCCAGACCAATTCTCCCTCTGCGTCTCCGCCAGACCCTCCATTCGCCCCTGGGATTGAATTAGGCCTGCCCCATTATACAGTTGCCATGGGGACCCTGACACCTCCACTGACGAAGTGAGAGCCACGCAAGGCTGAGTTGCTGATCAGAATGTGTGTGTGTGTGTGTGTGTGTGTGTGTGTGTGTGTGTGTGTGTGTGTGTGTGTGTGTGTCTCGTGTGAGTGTGCACATGATCTTGTGTCTGTTACTGGTGTAGCCTCAGATACGTGTACGTCTGTGGGTATCACTCGCATTTTATGAACGGGCTGAAATAGCTGGGGCCTTTTACATATTTTAATATGTGCATTTCATTTTTATTCACTTTTTGTTTGAATGTGAACAAACAAATAAATATTGAGGTGCTTGTCCTCTGGAAACACTTTTCTTGAGTTAAGAAAAAATAGTAAAAGGATAGCTCATTGCCTTATTTGGAGATACATGCTTTTACAAGCTAAAAAAAAAAGCTGCATGGGAACCTCCCTAATTTATAATGTTAATAATAACTAAAGTGGTTCCATCAGTGCAGAATTATCAAGCTGTAAAAAATGTTTCTCCACATGTAATTTTGTTTTTGTTTTTTTGCTTTAAAGTCTACATTTTTTGTCATTTGTGGGACACAACAAATGGAGGGTCACAGATTTGACATTATGGCCTTGAATAGGAAGAAACTGGTCGTGTTTCTGGGTACCTGGAGGAGAGCCCGATGCTAATTTTTGCTTTGTTTTGGTCCCTCCCAACTGTGAAGCAACAACACAAATCCGTCATCGGTACCTACGTGTCTTTGGAGGGATTGGCTGGAGCCTATCCCAGCTGGCACTGGGTGAGAGTCAGCATACGACTTTCACAGGTCGCCATCAATGAAAGACAAACAGGTTTCTAAATGAGCACTTGTCTGGACTAGTGTTCTTACTTGTGAAACGTCATCATTTGCTAATGGTTTAAATGCTGGCGTGTGCTACAGCCAGAACAGTTTTCTTGGGGACGTTTCGGGAAATAAGTTGGTACTAGGGGCAGCCAGGTAGAAATTCATCAAATACACTGCTGTTCCAGTTCCAGAAGGGCTGTACTTGGTTCTCTAGAGTCGGTACATTAGAGTCATACTTACAAAGTCCAAAACACTAAGTATGCAAGTCTGAATTTCGTGTGCTTGTTATTGATAATCACAAATGTTTACACTCACACATATGGAGAATGTAGAATAAAAAAATAACACGTAGCTCTTTGGATGTGGAAATTGGAACCTAGAACCTTCTTCCTGTGACGCGACAGTGCTCAAATAACATTTACTGGTTAGCAAACATTAAATATGTTTTAATGAAACTGTGAGTTGCAAATGTATTGATACTAAACATTCATTCATGCATGGTTTTTCTGTATCTGCTTGTCCCCTGGAGGGTCACAGGAGGCCTGGAGCCTATCCCAGCTGTCACTGGGAAAGAGGCAGGGTACACCCTGGACAGGTCGTAGGGCTAACACAGAGAGACAGTCAACCATTCACACTCACATGCACACCTACAGCCAGTTAACTTAACCAGAACCTTCTCGCGGTGAGGCATCGGTGCTAACCATCAGCCCTTGATACCAAACATGTGCGTCAAATATTTCCATTTTCATTTTGATTTTCTCAAAAATTTGATTTGAAATACTATTCATTTTTGAAATGTCTACAGAGTTACGGCATTCAGGGACTGGCAGAAGATGGTTAATACTAATATTTCCCTAACTTTCAAAAGTCTGAACTCAGGTTTGTTTTGCTTTGTTTCTGCAACCTGACCAGTGTTATTTTGTAATATACAAATGTAATTTTTGTTTTTTATCGGTGCTTTCACAGTTGGTAGTACATGTAATGGTGACATCCCATAAAACCAAAGCAGCATATTGAAAGAACAAATTTCCAGAGACGAAGGGAAAAGGAGATTTAATTTAAAATTGCTACTCTTTATCACTACGCTAATTCATATTCCTTTTTTTCCTACTGGATCATTGATAATAATAAAAAATAAGCATCTGTGGGAATAAAAATTTTCTCTAAAGCCATTAAGAAAGAAGGTGTCCACCAAATATTTAAAGAATAAACAAGATTAGCGAAGATGCAGCTTTTTTTTCTGTGACCAAAATTAAAATAACAGAGTGAAAGCTGAAAATAAGCTTAATTAATTTTGTTCAGTCGCTGTAGTAAAAGTCCACATCCAAAGGGGAGACAAGAGCAATTTTCTCCCTAAATGAATCAGGTACAAATTGGTATTTCTAACCTCTTCCAAGTCCCTGTGGCATGCAGCCACAAGTTTTAGTTTTAGACAAATTTTTGGACGCTCCACATACATTTATTTATTTCTCCAACTTAACTCGCGTCCCCTGAGAACCCAGTTATCCACTTCTAACATCCTCGCTGCGCACACACACAAAAACAAACAGTGTGACGGGCGCTGAAAGTGGATACTTTGTCCGTCTCCCCACACTGGAATTTTGTCACCAACGCGGTTCTAATGGACGGCCAGAGAAAAGGATGCCACCCACAGCACCATCTGGCTAATGCCCCGTCCTCTGCTTATGAATTACGCTAAATTGTTCCCAAGAGAGAGGAGCCACATGTTCATTATGAAAGCTGCAGGGGTATTAGAGATCCCTAGAGTCGCGCCAAACGAGCCGCATGTCACAGGACGGCGTGACACACGACACGGTGCCGTGAAGGAGGGGGGTGTAAAAAAAAAAAGATACAAGCATCTCCAGATTTAATAGGACGCATTCATCAGGCAGCCTTGACTGAGCTGTGACAGGAATGGCTGTCTTTTGTTTTAGCGATGATCAACTTTTCTCTCAGAGCTCAACATGCAGGGGGCGGTTAGGCTGCTTGGAAAGGCATACTGCTTCACAACCTCTAGGAGCCATTGAAGGTTGCGTGAAATCACCACCGTTGCCAAGCGCCAAGGATTTGAACTGATGTCCTCCAACCTGAACAACCATGTTATGTACGTTGTTTGTCTCAGTCAACTAAATACAACAGGGAGCAGTCAGTTTCTTAATTAGCATCAGATATTTCGTATTTGGACAAAAACACTTCAGGAAGATCCAGGTTCTGGGGACCTTGATTGTCATTGTGATATATTGGCATGGGAACACTCATGTTTAAAAGTCCCATGTTCAAACTCTAGCGTTTTATCAACCCAACAATCCACCCCAGCCTCCCTATGGTGACAGTATTTCCCTCCCGATTACTACGCTAGCTGCAGAGCGTTTTTCTCTAGGAAAACTTTTGGCTCGTGATGAGGTGCAAATAACCCGTAGGGTTTTTATTTATTTATTGTATGGAAGAACAGTCTCCAGTTGAAACATGGTGGCCATTTTGAAGCAAAATGCTTACAGCAGCAGCCAGTGTACGCAAACCACCATTAGGAGTCTTTATCTGTGTCTAGACCATCATGTGAGCAGCCTAACAGCATCTGTCAGTCCCTGCAAAAACTCCCCTGGTACCATAAAAGACCGGGGCCTTTTACTAAAGGAACCGAGGCTAGAGAACCCAACGGGGACCCATAGGAAGGTATGGAGAGAAATAAAATGATCTGCTGTTGTTGTTTTCTTTTTTTTTCTTCTTCTCTTACTTTCATTCCACCACGGCGTGCGCCATGCATCGCCATGGAGGCAGATGGGGGAGGTGGAGGTGGAAATAAAACATGCATGAGTCGCCTGCAGCCCAGGAAAATAATTACTGTCATTTAGCAGACATGTAGAGGAGAGCAGCGCGGCCCAGTCTGCCCACAGTATACCGCCACACCGCCTGCATACCGATGAACTGGAGGGAAAACAGAGAGGTGGGGACGCACTGAGTGGGAGAGAGTTTGTGTGAGAGACGGCAGAAATTTCTCCTTGTTTGATGGTTGTAGACGCGGTGGTTTATTTTTGGGGATGTTTTCATGTGTCACTCACGGGAAGCCGAATCCTCACACACTGTTGCAATCACAAGAAATTAAACAATGAGAACAATTTCCATCGGTCCCTTTCCTCGCAGGATTTTTTTTTCCGACATGGCTCCATACATTATTTAGCGCTGTTCCCGGCTCCGGTAGTCTCAGAGGACACGTGAAGTACAGTATATTTCTGCAAAGATCAGAGCATAAGATTTGACCTCTGTGTCTTGACTGAGTCTAAATCACGCGCTCCTTCCCTCTCTTTTACTCTGTCACTCACCCCTTTTCTCCCCCTCCTCCATTTTTTCCACATCTGTCCGTCTCCTTCCTTTCGTCTCCCACCTTTCCTTCCCTTTTTATTTTTTCCCTTTTTTCTTTCTCCGCCTGGAGTCAGACCACGGCACAAATTTATAGGAGGCAGTGGGGGTGGATGCCAGTGGAGGTCAAACGCGTGAGCCGCTTCCCGTCTGCCTCCCCTATCATTCTTTATGGCTGATCTAGTGGCGGAGCCTTCATTACCCTGAATTATACGCTGCGATTATTACCTCTCCCCCCGGCCTATGCAGAACGGCCCTGGCCTTATCATCTTATCATCTTACCCAGGAGGAACGTAACGCAGGGAACTCTGGATATATGGCCCAACATCTGTCTCCAACATGACTCCACTGCGGATCTTTGAACTTCACATCTATACATCCACACTATGTGATCTATGTGGTGTAAGACTTAGATCACAGGTTTATTTGGGGAGAGCTATAATGGGCTGCAGAGGCATATTGTCTGATGCGGGTATGGGATTCCGGGCTGCGTATATTCTGTAGGTTTAATTACACGTACTGATCCCCACGTGGCTGAAAATAAAAACGTCTTTCTTGTTCTAAAGTGGAAACCCACCAAAACTCCTGTAACTGTAGACCGTCTGCTCTCCAGGAGCTCCACCACACCTCCGCTGCCACCGTCTCCGCTGTACGTTGAAGCATCCGAGCGTACAGCCTGCATTTTGTTAACTATTTTCCCATTGGCCCCTCAAGATGAAGCAGCTTCCACATGCTTATTTGTAGCTTCCCCCCTCCCATCTGGTTTTGATGTTTGGGAGAAACAGCAATGACCCAACTGCAAAGAAATCTGGTTTCAAAACTAAAGACTCACCCAGATTGTTTCCAAATTACATCCTCAAAAATTCAAACTGTACAAACCCACTCAGTCTGGATCCGTGTTGTTGTTGCTCCGTTCCTCACCAGCACACCACCATTACACATGTTTGTTACCGCCGAGGAACCGAGGTGCCACCGCGAAGCCTGATAATCTGGGAAATCAGCGGGGTGTTCAGATAGCAGCGAGCTTTGGCAGTCTTTATACATTGTACTTTTTCACAACTCATTTTTGAGTGGGCACACTGAGAGAACCTGCGCCGTACCGTGGAGTAAATATCAATGCCGGCGCAGAGGGGGGTAGCCAGACGAGGACTGGGATGACACACACACTGCAGCACGCTTCATCGTCTAGGTTACGAATCAGAAATGTATCTCGGGGAGTCTGACGAAAGTTTTTGCCGTACGGATATCTTCCTCGCAAAACACGCAAAACGCATTCTTTAGTTCTAGTCAAGCCTCGGGAGTTGTAAATGCACACCAGGTGGAGACGTGAGCGTGGTTGCGGTGCTTTTTCCACCTGGAAATGTGTCTAGCAGCTCAAGACGTATGCGGGCGTGCTGAAAATGTATTCCATTAAATGTAAAAAAAAACTTGTGTTTCCAATATTTTCCCAGTTACAACAGTTCAACACTTCTCAACGCTGAGCTAAAGCCTCTTATATAATCAAAGTTGAACCATCCCCGCTAAAACATACCCTACATTACGGACTGTCATGAGGAGCTGCTACAAAGGGATTGCATTCATAATACTCCAAGGACGAAGAGTGCGACGATAATAGTTTGTTGTGGTTATCGATTGTGCCGTGAAGACATCTACGGACACCACCACCCCCACTCCTGAGCAGAATGGGATCCAGCCAGACAATCTGGTTCTCCTCTCCCACGCTCAGCAACAGATGCCATAGAAGACCAGGATGGCTGCGAGAGAGTCTTCAGAGAGGCCGCTAAAGCCTGTCTGCAGAGCTCCTGTCCATCGCCTATGACACAGGTAAGAGTAAAAAAAAAAGGAATGAAACCTTCCTGAAAGCAGGATTTATTATTTATTGGGTTTTGTTTTATTTGCATATATTAGTTCTAATAAGTTCTACAATTAGGGGCAAAATATATATTAACCAACGTGTTCTCTGAGTTATTCCTCTGAGGTATTTGTACATATGTAATCATCTCAATTTTTTTATGTGCAACTGAGCTACTGTGACTGAGCAATTTCCCTTGTGGATCAATAAAGTCTAAGTCTTTAAACATGGCAGCCAATAAAAGTATACAATATGGTTTGGTGAGGGTTAACATGTTACTAGAAATGCTGCCATGGAACTTGTGGCACTCGCCAGCAAACCTAAATATACATACGTGAAAATAGTCCCTGACTAATTTACAATTTGCTCCGGTTGGAGCCAGTTGTAAGGATTTATGACTTCAACAGGAACCGTGGGGTGCCCCAGACAGGTGAGTGAGTCAGAGAGTAATGAGAGACGGACATTTTTGTCTTTTCACGAAACGTGTTGACAGCAGGAAACGGTAACGCCAGACTAGTCCTTAGAAGCGGCCGTCGAGCATGTGCTGCTCCTTAAAAAGCTCAGACCGAGATATTTAATTTATTAGTCAGCCAAAAGCAGCAGTACCAGTGCAACTCATTACCACAATTCATTCGAGCCTTGGTTAATAAACACTTACTGTACGTGTTTGAAACATGATGCCCAAAGTTTGTAAAGCGTACATCCATACATCATTATCTCAGACACCAAGTGGATCAGCTCTACTGTCGTGTGTTTTGGTAGCTTTTGTTATCCCGTTTGGCTTTATTTTGTAATTGTTTTTCTTATTTGGTTTTGTTTTCATTGCATTTTAGTTTTAATCCCTGTCTTTTTCTTTTCCCACCCCTGTGATTACACTCACCTGTCTTGCCTTGTGACTTTAGCTCCTCCCCTCATTGGTTTCACCTGTGTCTCCTTATTCACCTAAGCCCTACTGTGTGTATATATAGTCACACACAAGCGCTGAGTCCAGCCTTTCTCTTTGTCTCTTGTCAAGTCATCTGTGGGTTTAACCTTGTTGGTGTTTATTAGTGTTTTGGTTCAGTTTCTCGTGCTCCTCTGTCTGTTTTCCTGAGTTCACGTCTACCTTTTTGTGGTATTTTGGATATCACCTGTTTTTGGATTTGTGTTTTTGGATCCACTGCCTACCCTGCAGCGCTTTTTGTTCCAGTTTTCATTAAACTTATTTTGTTTCCTGCTCCCGCCTCCCTTTGTATCCTGTGTTTGGGTCTTACCTCACCACTTAACATAACATCAAAATTAAGTCACGTAAACGGTACAGCAACCAGACAAAATCATCATGCTCAGTAAATACTTTTTCGCCAACACTATTTGGAATGGAAACTTTTTAACCTATATCTGCATATAGGAGTAAAAAATAAAAGGCCAGTTAAACTGATCATAGCAGGCCTGTGATGGGACGTAAACCTCAGTCTCCTGGATAAAAAAATAAACATGATGTATGTAACACCCAAACAGCATTTGATTAGTATACATAAACATTTTTTCATTATGCTTTGCGTTCTATGTGTGGAGCAGGAGCTGGAGCAGAAGTACACTACCAATTTGTTTTGTTGTTTTGTATTGCGGCACTCGCTTCCAAACAACATGAAACAAAGCCAGAAGGTGAGCACAGCAGAAGGCCGTGTAGCACATACAAGGCCATCAGCTCCATCAGTGTGCACAATTACAGAACTTGCTGTGCTGTATCATGACCTGAATGTAAGTACAGACTCAGCGGGGGGTCGTAGACAGGCTTTGGATGGCGTGCGCACACCCACACACACACATACACACACACACGCGCGTACAGAACACCCCCCCTCCTCACCAAGTGTGCTGCTATATCAGGCAGTCGGGCAGGGAGTCAGGGAGCAGTAACAGGGCTATTAGGACTCCCAGGGACCCTATCGATCTCCTTATTGATCCCCTCCTGCCTTGGCTAGTCCAGACAACCACGAGGGTTTATGCAGCTACTACCGGAAAGAGCAGTGAAACACTACAGGTAAGAGCACATGTAACGGCAGAGAGGATGGAAAGAGGAGCAAGAGAGCCACTTGGAAAGTTTCAAACCTTCCTTCCTTCCTTCCTTTTTCCCCTTGCCTTCCCACCTTCTTTCCCTTTTCCTTCACACCATGTTGGAAGATTATCGCTTCTCTCGACAGACATGGCCCACAAATCTCCGTTATCTGTAATAGCATCGTGCAAAGGGATAAAATGACACAATGGCTGGAGATTACATGAATGGTTGAACGACGTGTTTCCTCAGAGCTCAGAAGATTTATAACATGTGGCAAAACGGGGACAGAGGAAAAAAATATATATAAGAAAAGCCACAATCCCCAGCATGATAGAGCAATATTGTGGTTAGTGAAACCCGCCTGGAGCTTTCACCCTGCTTCCAACGGGACCATACTTAACTTACATATGCAGCCAAATGAATCAGATAATACAAAGATTGAGATTAAATCTAAAGAAGCTATCAAACCAAAAAAAAAGAACTAAATAAAAAGTAAACATTTAAGATACAGTATATATTTCAAATCTTCCCACACCTACCAAGCAGTGCTGCAGGGCTCCCACTCACAAACCACTGGTACAAACATAATAATACAACACTGCCCCCAGTGGACACCCGGTGGTACTACTACTGCAACAAACGGCCAACACAGACTACAGTGTTTATGCATAAACTGCCCGCGTGTGGACATAACATAATCATCCAAACAATTCAATTATTGATATCTATTGAGTCAGTGGCCGCATAATAAGTGACGCTGTGTACTGCTGAGTGTGCAGCCTGACCCTGATTAATGACAAGAGGTGGCAGGTCCTCGTCAGAGTCCGTCTGATTAATAACCGGCCCTTCACTCCTTCCCTCACGACTAATGGCTCCCTGTCTCACTCTGTCTATTATTATCACTCAATAATGAGATCTAAAAGGAGGAAGAAGTGTGTGTGTGTGTGTGTGTGTGTGTGTTTGAGGGCAAGAGAGAGCTTGATTTGGCCTGTGCGTGCAGTGGGTTGCACACAGAATTTATTAGCTGTTTATGTGCGCAATGTCTCCTGTGGTGGTGGAATGTAATTAGATTCTGCTCTATACACGTTTAGTCCACTTAAATAGGGAAATATATTGTAGTTTTTTTTTTTACTAGTCAGAGCTTTAGTTGAAAAATGAAATCTGCATTATTAGATTAAACATTGAACAGTGTACATAAAATAGTTGGAACTATACTAATACTACATTGCACGACATTGAATGTTTGTTCGATTATAATGACAGTTATTGTGTTATTTAACACATGCAGCATATGCTATCTGTATATTTATATTGCAGAACTGTATAAAGTATCTAAATACACTTTTAAAGGGTCAGTTCATTCACAGTTGAAAACAAAAAGCTATGGCGGATTTCAGAGAAGCTGCTTCACTAAGTAAATGAGCACTGCTCCGTCTGGAAAGGCACGCTTCTGCTGAATTTAACGCAGCGAGGTTCGAAAAACAAAAACTGCATCCACTCAGTGGAACCGGTGTCGAGGAAAACGTCTCATTTTAATTGCCAAGCGACAGTGCAGCGTGCGCAGAAAATGAAAAGAGAGACAGAGTTGGGTTTGGAGAGCCTGGACAAATTATTAATCAAGGTTGCAAACCAGGTGACAAAGGCAAAACCTGAATAAATACGTGGTGGAAACGCAGCTAATGCGGGGGCTTCTGTGCAGGGCATGAGGGGTCGCTGGAGGCTCTGATTAGCATGAAAATGATGTGAATAATATGCTATAATTATAAACTGCTTGCACTCTTAACACTGATGTGAGAGATGCTGCTCTCGGGCTTTGGGGTTAACTTAGCAAAGGTAAAAGTCTCTCTGGTAAAACTCTGTAGACTTCAAATCTGCAGAGGAGCTGATCCTTTGTTTTTTTTTTCACCAGTCTCAATCAGCATTGCTCGATATTTTGTAATATGGGTGAAACAAACCCTTGAAGTCCCACTTAAACCAGTGTGTTTATACGTTATGTCTCACACGCCGTTATCTGCTCCTGCTGTTTTAAGTATTTTTAATAGTATATTAGAGTTGGTCATTACCTGAAAACCCTAAAAATATTGATGACTCGTCCTGCACTCAGGGGCGTAAACTAATTTTCCTCCAGCAGCAGCTTTAAAAAAAGCTTTAAAAAAGCTATTTTTTATTGTGCGTTGCAGGCCTTGGCACAACAGGTGCACATCAGACACCAACAGCTTTTCAGTGTGGCCATCAGAGGCCCCGAAACACACATACATACACCGATTAAATACAAATAAAATAAATCACCAGCGAGACCTCCAAGAGAAGCGGGAAAACACTTTGCAACAGGATTTCTCACCTACAGTGGATCTGTTATAATGAAGCACAAATCCCCGTGAGCAACAACGAATTCCCGGATGAAAATTGCACACGGCGCTGGAGACTGAGACTGCCGGCTTCTGCTTATTTGCCTGAGTATCTGCTATGTGCAGATAGCAAGCTGCAAGTTTCATTCTCCCGGTTTCAAGACTTCAGTTTATTTCCTCTTATAGGTCAGCTCATTCGCGTTATCAGTCCAGACTATTTGCAATAACAGTGCTAAAGATAGAGCTGTCGGAGGATACCCTATCTGCAGTCATCATTATCAAAACATTTCATAACCGAGTAAAGTTCCCGGACCACTGAAAGAATCATAATGTGACATTTCAAAGCTTTGCATCAGGTCGCTGCATGTGTAGCTAACACAGTGGCTCATACTCAGCTTAGTGCCACTATTACAACATGTTTCGTAGTATGATATATGTAAATATGCATCAGACACAGGAGTGTGTTAACATGCTGAAAAACATCACCATGGTGCAATATCCAGATACTACCCAAGCTGAGCTCAGGGGATTAAATCCACACTGATAAGACTGATAAGCTTCATAAAACCATTAAACTCTCAGAGTCCGTATAAGGGCTCTGTTGACAGTGCTGCAGTCATAAGAAGCGTTTAGGGGGTGTGGAAGGATTTCATTCATAATACCATTCATGAAAAACGAAACGCCACGCATAATAAAACATAATTAAGTGACGATGTTGATCAGCAAACAAGGAGCAAGGTCACAATCAGTCACGTGTGCCACGTAGAGGAACATACTGCTAGCTTTTATTGCATTATTATTCGTTCATTAATTCATTTTCTGTAACCACTTGCCCTCTGGAGGGTCATGGAGGGGCTGGACTCTATTCCAGCTGTCATTGGGCGAGGGGCAGGTTACACCCTGGACAGGTGGCCACACTATCACAGGGCTATTGCATTATTATATTGTATATTATGTAATTATAAATAAGTAGGCCTAAGCTTTGACACGCTATCTTTTCCTTTGCACAAACCTTCCAGTTGTGGCCATTCACCTTATAGTTTGTTGTTCAGCTTTATGTAACAAGGAAGTCATATTTTCACAATAAAGGTTTAAACATTACAGTTTGTTAGACTTGTGAAGTTCAAAGTACATGCAGGGCAGTGAAGGGTGCTTTTACCTGGAAGACACTGACATCAGAGTTAAGAGAAATGAAAAGATGCAAAAGGACAATTAGAGAAAATGACAAAGTTCATGTGTATAGACAGTATAATATATAGACGACGTCAAAGCGCAGACTGGTTGACGTTTCATCAGCACATACAAGATCCCTTCCAGCTTTTGCGTCTGGTGGTGATGCGAAAGCTTAGTCATGCTCATGAAATTACAAATGCAGTTCTCTACATGAGCATGCATCCATCTAAGATAAGATAAGATAAGATAATCCTTTATGGATGTCATGTTGCCATTTACAGTGTTACAACAGTGGAGGGCAGATGGAACGGTGACAAACAGTATCAGTACAAAATTAAGAATGAACAGTACAGAAGTGGAAAAAAAGCATAAATAAAACAACAATAGCATAAGTGGCTCTAACATTAATATAAAGTACAAAGATTGTAAATGAAATTCTCTAAACATGAGTTATAAAGGCACAGGAATTGATTCACGCCTCGAATTGAATCTTGAACAACACATCTTACATGCAAAATGATCTTCATGGTTCATAGCAGATCAGATCCAATCAGATCCATTGGTTAAATCAGAGGAAACAAAAAATCTATATGAGGACTAAAAGAAAAAATATCTGAAAATGTATTGTGCATGGAGATGCATGTATAGGGCCAACATCTGACGTAGCTTTACGCTGAATTATTGGATAAAATCTACTTATTCTTATTCTTCTTATTCTTATTTTTGTTTGCAGCATCATTCAAAATAATTTAACAAAGCCTAACTCGAATATATAGGTATGACACTATGCATGGTGCTATGTACTGTGATTAGTTGAGTGTGGGTTAAATGGAAAGACTACTGCAAAAAGACAAAGAAAGGAAAATAGTGTAAACAAAATAAAATAAATATTGAATTAAATAAATTGCAGTGCACACTTTTCACTTTTGTTCATTTTACTTTTATATTCACTTCGTTTATGCTGCTAATGTTCACAAGCATCAATAAAGCAACCCTGGATCCAAATATTTAATTAGAAGTGGAGGTCTATAAGTTTTCATGTTTAACTTCTTTCACAATATGTGTTATTAAATTCAGTAAATGAGTACACGCATTAACAGATAGGAGTCGTAAAATCTTTACACAGTCAGTTATTCTGTGTTGGCATGAATTGTAATATTTATTTTTACAGATGAGTAAATTGCCCTAGCCTTGAGACTTTATTTTAAAAATATATGCAAACGTATCCACATTTCACAGTGGAAACAAAAAAGAAAAAAGGTCAGTAGATGAGTAAAGTCAGGATTTTTATTTTTTAGAGAATTTCTTTCCTCTTCATGCGTACTTAAACATCTGGAGACCTCTTGGATTTCTACCACATTACCTTCAGCCTTCAACTGTGTATAAACAGCCAATGCCTTCAACACATTTAGTCAATTCACTTATCTGGAATCCCAATCTTGCCAATCTTTATACAGCCCACAGCGTGTGGCGATACAGCGTTTGTTGTCTTACCCGCTTTTGGCGAAACGGAGTTTTCTGGCTGCCTCTCCGCCAGCCCTATCTCTCTCCTCCGCCTGACCCCAGATTAATACTATGTTAATATACAACCGAGGAGGCAGGAACCTCGCAGCCACTTCCCCTCGTGTCTGAAGAGGCAGGGCGGCTCAGACGGACAAACAAAACCAGCTGCATTTGCTGCTACTCAAGTCTCGGTGAGGGTGTTTGTTTATTTATGCTAAAGAGGATATCCCTAAAGAGGCACGACGAGGCTTATACCAGTGGCATCAAAACCTGCGCAGAAGCAAAGAAACCGGCACATGTGAACTCCAGCAAAGAAGCAACAAGTGAGCTGACTGATCATGAATGTGAAGAAGCATCTGTGGTCCCTGGCCCGGACGGTTCTGCCTGCGGTGGGGTTTGCGTTGACATGCATCGGGGCCTATCTGGTGTCCCGGCAGAGCGACTTAAAGGACACCCTGACGCTCATTCCTGTCTACATCATGATTGTCTTTGGATTCCTTTTCATACTGGCTGGGGTCTTCTGGTCAATCTGCCACAGCATGAAGAGCAAGATTTACCAGAGAAGAGGAGGCCGTGAGCGGCACATCCAGGTCTTCACAGTTGAAAGGTAAAAACCCTGCATGGTAGTCACCTTTTTAAAGTGTTCCTGTGAAACTGAGACAAATGGAATAAAGTGTGTCAACGTAAATGTTAAAACCATTCTTTTGTAAAATATGGAACATTTAAGAAGACTGTTGCTAAGTAATTTAATTATTTTTGCGAAACTACTCGTCAGCAAAGTTTGCATTTTGTTTCTGCATCAAGTCTTCAAATAGTACTGGTCACGTAGGTCATGTTTCAAACATTGCATTTCAGCTATTATTATTATAATTTTTTTAGCAGTCTTTGTGTCACTGTAAAACAAAGCTAAACTTAATGGACTATGTTTTGTCCTCTGCAGACCGAGCAGCTTCCCTCCATCATACGAAGAGTCCCAAGACAGCGTAGTCCGTCCTGACGCCCCTTGCGAGTTGGTGGTCACAGTCGATGGGGTGGACATGGTGATGAGCCTGGCTCCTCCGCTGTACACCCGGGACAGCTCGGAGGCCCCGGACTGCAGGTGGAGCTGGGAGCGACCTCCGCGGTACAGTCAGGTTGAGCATATTCAGCAGGGACAGACGGATGCGGAGGTGCAGAGGGAGGTCGTGTCCGGGCACTGAGGGAAGCGCAGGTTTTGTATTTTGGTAGAGAAAAAGGAGGGATGTTGACTGTTGAGACGCACAGTTTGCAGTCTGAGCTGAGACGGAAACTTCCAGAAAGACTGGAGATGGCTCGTGTCCCCGACTGTCACGTGATGGACCACAGAGACATTAGCTTTGTGCCATGAACCCAGTGTCCATTGTCTGCCTGGAACCTGTTGACGTCGTGCTTTGCACCTGACAACCTGAGGTCACGGAGGTTACGGGCCATCCCATCGGTGCGGGGCTGTTACTCAGAAGTTTTGGTCTCTGTTTCCGTCCACTACTGAGCTGCGAAACTCTACGTCGTTGTGATACATAATGACAGAGGACAACAGTTATTGGGTCTGTGGATGACTGGACTGACAGAGACGACTTCCTTTTATTTGCACTGCCTCCAACTCTGAGCAAAATCAAACACTCTGATGTGTTTACAAGTACAAGACAACCGAGTGTATTAAAGTGTTCAGAGGTGATTTGTGTTACGCAGTAAAACTGTAATGTTTAACGTGTACCGTCATTAAATTATTTGTTAAAGCTTGAGTCGGTTTGTTTTTCGCTATGAATTACAGTATATGTACTTTCACACTCATCAAGAAACATTATAGAATAATTCATGAATAATTTGTGTTGTTTTTTTAAAGAAATGTTTTCACTGTGTGATCTGATATAAAGTCAGTGTAGGAGGAAAATCATGAATTGTTAACTATTGTAAACAACTGAACCGACTGTGGCAATGGCCCCGCTTCCACTTGAAAACAAGCTCTCTCAACTGCAGCAATAACGCAGCTGCACAGAACAATACGTTGTAAATAGTTGAAGTAAATATGGCAGCAATAAATCTCCCGTCTGACTCGAAGCGGGAATACTCGACTTTACATGGAGGGCATCTTCAAACCTCGGCCGTCTAAATTTTAAATTCATTTACTTATTTAACCTGTATTCATTTGGGTAATTTCAGTTACGATCATAATCAATGCTGAGCTGCTGGTGGCTGCCTCTGTGCTATTTCTTGTATGCATGCTCACACATAGTCAAATAGAGCTGATTAAGTTTTTAAAAACCCCCTTTGCAAGATGTTAAACAAGGAACAATCAAAGAGAAAACTGTAGTAAAACCAGGAAATCACTGTAAACTAAAACGTCAGACCACAAACTTCAATTTATCAAGTTTTGATTTCTGATTACGAACTTTTCGTGGTAGACTTATACAGAGGTTTCTGAATTCTGTTGCACCGATGACTTGGTTACAAATATAAATGATTTGCTTGTCAGATTGAAGTAAAAAAGTATTTTAGACTGTGCTGAAATTACACATGCTTTCAAACCTTTAATAACATATAAAAAAGGATACTCTCTCAAGCACAAGTGACAGCACACTTCACCACTACAAAAAAAATAAAAAAAATGTCTGCGGGGCAATACCTGCAACTTCTCAGCTTATCCATTTTTTGCACGTTATAAATTAAAAGGTGGTTGATGGCGCTGTTTTAATTACAAAGACCCTTTGGTGGAACGTGTGAATTTAATCACGTTAGACACTCGTGCTATTTGCGCCTAAACCCGAAACATCTTCTGAGCAACAAATTCAGAGCCGATGATTTGCCGCCGATCCTCTCCCCAACCTCAGAAAGAACCCCTGACATTATAAAACAGTTGGATGGGGCAATAACCTGTAATGGCTGACAGGTAATGTCTGGCAGACTGAGTGAACACATCCTTGCGGATATCCACTGGCATATCCTCAACTCGTAATGACGGCTATCAGCGTGTTTATGAGTTCCTGCTCTCTGTGTCTTATTCGGCCCGTATAAAGATCAGCCCTCTTCATTCCTTATCTCCCCGCAACACCGCTCGACACATTTCGTGCTCGGTTTCAAAACCACGTGCTACGCTCTGCAGACAAAAGCCTCCTTTTTTCCTCCGGGATGTTCAATCACCGCATGATGTATGGTATCAGCGCAACAGCGTGCTCTTAATTATGAAGAATTTGTTTAATTAAAATCCAAAAATGCCTAAGGGCAACATATCTCGCTCTGATGTGTTTTTTTATTTTTATTATTTGTTCCCATTGGACCTGTCACATTCAATTAAATAAGGCAAAGCACTACACACAAAAATGTTTATTTGGATTTTAAAAAAAAAGAAAAAGTAATATATATAAACTCCAATGAATAAAGGGGAAAAACGCAAAAAATCCTTTTGGAATATAGTATGTTGTTCCTTGTCTTGCCAAGGCAGCTCAGTTATTTTACATTTAGAAAGCCCTGACCTTAAGCGAGTGCGACTACTTCCCATGTCTTCACAGAGCCACAACATTTCACTTCACTGCGTTGCATTGCTCGTGGTGCAATGCCGACTTTCGTTTATTTAGTTCTGCAGGAAACAGTCGAAAAGTTATTGCGACACGAGAGGACAGATACGTAGAGATATGAAACATGAACGCTGAGCTGTGATATAAAAGCAGGTGAATTCAACAAATACGTCTTGATAAAAGCGCAAACATGAGCGCATGCCAGTCTGCACATTCACAATATGTCTACTGTTCACACAGTTTCCACTATTTATTCATAGCAACACTTAAACCGGCCTCCCTGGTTTAGACGGCTTCAAATTTTCATCAGCCGACATCAGATGACAGTGGTAAACAACAGAGAGAACCGTTACGTAACATTAATTTAGTTTTCTGGGAGATAAACTCCAGGAGGAAGCATTCGGTTTAGTCACTATTTTAAGAAAGTGGAAATTCGGCCGAAGCTGCAGAGATGGTATTTTGTCTTTTTTTTTTTTCTTTTTTCTTTTTTTGAATCATCAGTGTGAGCAGGTAGATGTGGGTTTTTCTTTTCCTGCTCGCTCATGTGATGACATTCGGGCCACGGCGTCCCGTCCTCTCGTGAATGTTGGAGATCTTCAGGGCGATGGCAATGAGAGGACCCAGCACCACCTGCAGAGAGAACGAACACGGCTCCGTTCACTGCCTTGTTTTTTGAAACATTAGAATCAATTTGAGAGGAAGTGTGGATTTTAAGTCCTGTAAGATTGATCATGAAATAAAATAAAACACCAGATTCAGGCCTTTTAGTCTATAACAAAAATATTTTATCACTCTAAACTACTGCAGCTGATGAACGTCTTTTCTTTTTATTGTCAAGTAGACATTGGCCTGGTCTTTTGTTTTGCTGTGCAAGGCAGCACGTAAAACCCATACCTATCATGTGAGGCCTAAAAACACAGTGCAGATAAAAAGATCCCTGCGTAGATAACCAAGTTAGAAATCTGTCATCTTAGACTTTTAAAAACTGCTTTGACATGTACAATCTGAAGGATTTTTATAGAGGCTTTAACCTAGTTTTACAACCAGTTGTCGTTACTTGTTACAGACAGTTCATTCAGAAAATCTACACAAAGGAAATCAACTTTGGAAAGTTGCTGTGTTGCACAATTTAAACGGCATTAGATGCAACAAAGTATCCTTTGAAAATACGTCTTATAATAACATCCACTAAATCGGAAGAATGAACGACTGATAACAAAAAGGATGTTGACACAGTGCTTGCATGTACCGTACATGTGACTGACAATTATATGATAGCATGACTCATGCTGTTGTTGTGCCCCTGGTGTTATTTTGAAACGTGCTATGAATGGGGCTTGTGTGAAGAACCCCAGACGTTCATTATATGAAATGCAAACTTAATTATAACCTACGCGACACACCGACAACGTGGGTTTTACTGATGGCGTGTAGATTGCATGCAAACGCACACACAGCTTGTGGCTTTTCTTCTTGGCTGAGAATCGCGTGTGTATCAAAGTATATGGAGGACTCGTAATCTATCTGAAAAGCGTGAAGTCTAATCATGTATGTGCCTCACTGATAATTCATACGTGCAGGGAAAGGGGCAGAATGATTAGATGCTGAATTTATGATCTTATTACAGACGATCCACGGGTTCAGCGTAGGTCCAAGAGCAGAAACAAGGAAAATATCATACCAGTGCTACAGTACAAATTGTTGTTGTTTCGTGTTTGACTCGTGTTTAGCAGCTAAATATATGCTCATGTGTTCTGCTCATCAACAGAAGATGTTAACTCTGGTCATTGTGGTCCATACTTGATTAATAAATATACTTTTCTGTTGTTTATGTTTTTGATATCTATTCAGTGTTCAAGATTTAAATTCTTGCATTTGGCAACATTGATGCTCAGGTTAAATTTATGACTACGCAGGATGGAGACATCAATGGTTGTGTTTTTATGTGCACGTACAGTATGTATATGAATATACATAAACTTGTACAAAGCTAAATGAGACTGTCTAGTCACTGCGTCTGCAGCTTTACAACCTCAGGCTATGTTTAAAGTGCACTACCTATCCCGACAACCATAACCACACGAGCAGCTGGTGTTCCTAACCACTCCAAAGTCTACAGGTCGAAAAGCCCCAGTAGTATCGCCTGAGGTTGCACTTCACGCCGTGTTTCCTCCTTTCACTTCAATCTAATATGAAGAGCAAAACAATTTATTAACACTTCTTTTTTCAGTGTGCACACAGAAAAGGTGATTTAAAGTGAGACAGTTCTGTTTTAAATTAGGCTTTTGAAAAGAAATGCAACAGCTACTTCGGCTGTGCGTTGCATTATTTATTCATGTATATAAACTCTAAACCCAAATGCACATTCTGCATATGGTATCTTTATCAGATAAAACATATATATTATACTGAATAGTCTTGTCGTAAAGCGCCTCCTCAAATCTTTTCTATTGTGATAAAACCGGCTGAATACTGCAGATCAAGGTCAACGTTGCATAAGTGCACAGGTGGAATACTTGAGAGCAGAGTTTAGGATTTCCCAAAGGATGCCAACTATTACATCTGCGCGCACAAACGAGGTAGAAGCGCAGACACACCCTCACAGCCTCTCTGTACCTGTGTCTCTCTGTTGTGTCTCTCCGGGTCCCTCTCAAAGCTCTCGGCGTATAAGCGAACGGTGGCACCCATCCCTCCGTTGCTCCCGCTCAACCGAAACACCAGGCGAGAGGCATCGTTGAAGACGATCCTTAAACCCTAGAAGCAAGCATTTATTAAAGTAGTTTATTAACTTTTTTTTTCAATGATTAATGTTTGGCTTTCTCTTGAAAATGCTGAAATTAATTGGAAGTTTACATGGCAAACAATTGCATGCTTTATCATGCGCACAGATACACTGATTACTTATTATAATGACCAGTGTACTTAAACAGAATAGATCAATTCATTTTATGAAAGTCGCCTGAATCATTTTATAGGTAAAATTAAAATTAGCTCTGCAATCTACAAACATACACTCACTTGACAGTTCATTTGGTACACCAGCGAAAACAAATGCATTCATATTTAACTTTGCTGCATTAAATCTAAGCTGCATGAAGTTTATGGAGTTGAGCATTTGTTTAAAATAAATGAGAGAGCTGTTGATTCACCTGTGTTTTCATTTTAGTGACAACATAAAGTGGCCATTGTAACTGTCATAAAGTGCGTCTAGTGCTGGATTGTTATAACAGAATGCTTTCGTTATAACCAGTGTACCTAATTTACTGGCAAAGTATGTCTTTAAGCATCAGGCCCGCATTCAAATATGTTCCTATATTGTGCAGTAACCACCAACACCCACTAGGTGTCAGTGTTACAGTGTATTTTGCCGAGACTAAATTCTTCGCAGCAGACGCAAGACACTCACGCCCCCCTTAGCTGTAAAGTTGAATGCATTAACTACTGCAGGTCAATCCAAGAAGTTTTATGAACTCAAGGCGCTGCATTTTATTCCCAAGGTCACATCTGTTGTAATTTCACAGTTTCGTTATGACTCTAAAAACTTCACTCCACCATCACACCAAACTGGCCTCTACTCTTGAGTCTTTAAACTTGACCAAGGCATTTTAAGCAAAAACAGGATATTGCTGCATGGGGGTAACAGCTATGTCTCCATGTGAAAGATAAGACCCTTTCACTAATGGATGTGTGACTCTTATCGGTCCTGAATTCCACAGTGACTCTTCACTCATCCCAATAGAGCAAAAGACAAGCTCAGATGAAAAGACAGCAAAATGTTTTGACAGAAAGCACGAATGATCATAGATACTTTGTACAGGATCATACAATTGCCTTAGTTGACTGAAATATTCTCACCCCATGGCTAAATGTGTATTTACTTCTAAGTATGGTACACAATAGTTTCAGGAGTAAAGTCGCTCATCAGCTTCATTGTTTATAGATCATTAAAACTAAAAGGTGAGCTTTCAATCACTCTCATTTCTTCTAATCTGACCGACCGAGGAAGGATAACATGTCAGAGTTCTGGCCGGGAGGGACGGTGATAATGAGAGATGTCCGTCCGCCCGCCCGGCTGTCTGTCCGTCTTTCTATCTGCGAGTGTGTCAGCTCATCTCTAACAATAGAGGAGCAGTTATCAGGGGGCTGACTAATGCCTGTTAAAAACACCATCCGCTTCAGGGCTCAGAGGCCCTGAGTGGAGCACATACCAGCTATAAATGATGTGTGTCTGCAGTCATCCGTCTATCGATCCATCTAGCCTACTGCTATCCTGAGGTGCTCAGTGATTTTAGGAAAGTCTTTGTGAGTGCTAACGTCTGTCAGCTAGCAAACTAGCAAACTAATCTATGGATGCAATTATTAATGGACCAATTTTGGTGCTGAAATATGGAAGAAAAAAATTTTTTTCTCATGCACAACCACTGTTGGACCTAAAAAAAAAAATTCATCAAGGAGTGCTTTCATGTGTGAGATTTTGTGGGACAGCGGGAGAGTGTATGCTAGAATGTAAGTGTCTTACAAATGTTATCATTGCATTCTCAGTAAGTAGTTTTACAACAACAAAGTGGTGGTACCACTTTCTCCTTGGATGTTGAAACAAGGATTCGAGATGCGGAATGAATTCAGTAGCCAGCAACAAAAGTGCGCCATGCCACTGTTGTGTAAATCCCCCACAGCTTTGTCTTGTGCGCTCGTGTTTGTGTCTGTGTGCCAACTTCTCCCCCTTCAAACACACTTGCTGTGGAGAGACCGCAAGTGAGACGACAGCTGATATAATTCCGTCCTGGGAGGAATGCGCACTGTAATAACATTCACCGGGGCGACTGGGACGCTGAGGATTTACCAGTATTTTTGGGGCGACTGACTAAGTGTCTGTAGACCTGCTGTTACCGTGGTAACACAGCGGAGTACTCACAGCGGGATAGAGACAAACGTTGTCCCTCCTTTACGCTGGGACAAAGTCGCCAGCAAACAAAAGTGTCAACAGAGGTAGGCCATGAAGGGGTATGCATGTGTTCACACTTGTGCGCTTGGACAACTGGACAACTGACGCTCCAAAAATCACAATGTGCGTATGTGGTATTAGGTGGGGCAGGAGCCAAGAAGTGTTGACGCCAGGGCCCAAGTTTCCACACACTTCTGGGCAGAACAGAGGAGTCAGCTGGTTATACTTCACAAAGAACCGGTGGGGGGAGGGAGGGAAGGAAGGAAGGAAGAGAACAGGGAGGATAAGTTGACCTCGCAAGTTATCAGTGTTTGGAAGAATCTGTGATGTATGCAATGTATGTGTGTGCATATGTTTATGTTCAAAACGGAAGATGGACTGTAGTGTCCAAACATGGAACCGCTCTAATGAGACAACACTAAAGCTCACTGGGTGGTCTGGTTTGCAAGAGGCTGAGTACATGTGCATGAAAGAGACAGAGAAAGAGAAAGAGTGATGTTTTCACCAGATTTGAACTAATGTGCACCAGCTTCTGGGTCACACTTTCTAGGTCAAGTCAATGTGATGTTCGGTTTGACCCATGTCGATTTCAGTTTCAAATAACCAGTCTTAGGTCGGATACCAACTTCAGACAAGTATGTAATACAGAACAGGTTGCTCTCATAGACCTAATCATTTAAAGCGCTAGTGTGAAGGGTTTGACAATATCCATATAACATGACACCAAAAATTCAAGGACACTGTCCTTTGCTATCATTGTTACATACACTTCAGCTGGCTGGAACCATTCATTACCCATGTTGACATCTCATCTTGCATTTGAACACCATTAATGCTGATGAATTCCCATGAACATTGCATTCACAGTTTATTTCTAGCCTACAGTATGCTACACATACACAAGGTAAAAACCTCAGACGCACCTCAGACAAAGCTAATGCTGTAAGTTATTGGTGGAATACGATCACAGCTAGCTAGTTTGGCTGCCATCTTTACATGCATGATATTAATTTTAATGGCGTCATTTTGGAGATTTTAATAATTTTGATAGTTCAGACTTGTAGTGTTAATGACTAGGAAAAGGTCGATGTGTCATTTTGCATTTGAAACATCACCATCATTGAAAACTAACTACAAACTTTTCATGCCCTCAGATGTAACTTTAATGTATGTTAAATGTATGACCTACACATGTAACCAACATGATATTTATACTTGTACACTCATCAGTCTGGCTCGCTCTGCAATAACACCACCCAAACACTATTCGCTGCTGTGTCTTTTTTGCCAGTTGGATTAATTTTTGTTTCTACTTCCCGCTTCACTCTCAACAATGGTGACTGAAACTTTTGGGCAAATTTTGCTAAAGACGAGTCATACAAGTGTTTGTATCTCCAAACCTCCTCAGTTAACTTTTCCTCAATGTGTTCCATCTTTATTGATCCAAAACAATTGGTTTGAAAATTGAGATGGCGAAGCAGCTGGAAATACTAAAGCAGAAACATGCTACTACCAAGAGGACTAATCACAGCTCTTGCGGTCTGCGATGACTTGGCACGTAGTTACATTTCTGGGGAGGTGCACATCAGGCTACGCCGTTAGGGTCTGCGTATCGTCTGAGCTGTCGCGGTAGGCGTCAATTTGACTCAGAACACTAAACTGCTTATGAGTCCTGTCGCTGGTCTGACCACTAGCAAGACTTGAACTTGGACCTTAACAAAAATTGTCAATACACGAGATTCATATTATCTTTTCTTGAGAACACGATAAACACAACCCCATCTGAAGGCAACATCTGGAGCAGTAGCTAATTACGTCAATAAATAATTTTGTAAGCACAATATATCTGCACTTCTGCAGTGCTATTTATTGTTAAAAGCTAGCAAATAGATTAAATTTGATTTTTTGATACATAACACTAAGAAACCTCTAGAATCAATAACCATGTGAATGTTGATGTGAATGTGCAAGCCAACATCTGCAACACAATCACTGATAACTTCTTATAAACACTGCCCAAGCTATTTTGCATATATTCAAAGTGAGAAATATCTTGCAGGAAAAGCAAGTACTGTATAGCCCAACAGTAAAATCTCATCAACAGACAATACATAAGGTTTAAATCCCAGCCTCAATGGCTACAATACAGCCCACAGTCGAATTTACTAGGGAAATTCAAGTTCAAAATTATTAAGGAAATAACGCATCTGCTCATTTGTACCCATCTAGTTCTGTCACTTAACGTCCAGTCTTCCCACACTGACCTGGTTTCGAGCCACTGTTCCATCCACTGGGTCAATGTACTCAAAGTTGTCAGCCCGCTCCACACTGTACATGTGGTCCCCGACAGCGAACTTCTGGCTGGTGAACGCTTTGTCTAAGATTACTCCTTCCAGATCCCTCATCAGGTAAAAAGCTGCACGTGGATCCAGGCCTTCATAATCAAACCTGACAAACACAAGACCCAAAAAAAGAAATGAACACACAGTGGCGCTTACGCTGGAATTATGGCTGACATCACAATGTAGCAAAGGGGATGTTTTTTATTGTCCCTCATACATTTTAAAACTTTTTGTTTCATCAACTATGAGCCAGGTTATGGTCCAACTGATGACAGATGTTTGTGTTTTGGGCATCTGGTCCTTGGGCTGTCATGCTACGTCCATCTACGTGTTGTGGGAAACGTGCATCAGTTTAGAAAAGCTCTCTGTGGGAACATGAAAATCTGCAGCAACACTCAGTGGGAACATTAACTGCAGGAACTATCTCTGCCTCTCACAGGGGAGAGGTTAAAATAAGAGCAAGTGACAACCAGTGGGAAGCACTGGAGGAGAAACAGATGAAGGTGAAGGCCTGGGAGACATATTTGGTAGGGACTGTGATGAAGAAGATATAATTCAAGTAAGTCTCGGGGAGGAATGCAGTTATTTAAGTAAATTCAGCACTCAGTCATGGAAAGTGCCGTAATGAATACGCAAGGGACAAGAGGAGCAGCCGGTTAGTTCAATGGGCAGACACATGGAAAAGACCTGACTGAATATATTTCAAAGAGATCGCTTAACTGGTTACCTGCAGAAGTAGCTGCGTCCAAACTTGGCCCAGTGCTCTCTGACAATCTGCTCCACACCTTGCTTCCTAGCTGCCATGATGGACAACCACACCAACACAGACCACAAGCCATCTTTCTCACGAATGTGGTCTGAGCCTAAAGGAGAAAGAAAACATCACAATTCATGATAAACATCACTTACATTTTGGAAGTGAACCCCCAAATAAATGTTTTTTTTTAAAACCAAATTTAACATTATCGATGTAAAATATGCTCTATCAAAAACTATGAAAAAAACTTAATTTAGCACAAAAACATAAAGAGGCAGAGTGAGCTTCAGAGGTGACGGTTGACAGCATATCTGAAAAAAGACAACTTAAACAAAGGCAACTGGACTTGTTTGGCTTCTTATCCAATCATCCAAGTAGGTTATTCAATTCAAACCAATGGGGAGTTGGTGTTTATTTTAGGAACGTACTTGGTTACTCCTAACTAAGTCCTCCAATTACAGGTGAATATGTAGTTATTAACAGTCATGTGAGTTTCCAGCGGGCACCACCCATAGCTGCTCCTAATACCTGAACTGAAATGATTAACTTGAATTAGAGGCAAAACTTCTTCAAGAAACTTTATCGTAACCCCAACCATCTCAACTAAGTGCCTAACCCTAACACATGTTCTAATCTTAACTATAACCCAATTGTAACCTTTACGCTGAAACCAAGTCTAAACCCTCAAACCGTCTTGTATAGAAGTGAGGACTGGACAAAATGTCCTCACTTGCACAAATGTCCTCATTCGGATGGTGTAAAACGCGAAACAGGTCCTCAGTAAGACAGCTGTACAAGACCAAACCTACACACACGCATCTATCATCCCATACCCTAATCATCTCAACTTGGAGCCTAACTCCAACGCTTACCCTAATCCTAACTATAACATCATAACCGGTTTTAACCCCTTAGAGAGTTGTGTGGAACAGAAAAATGCCTCCACAGATACAACATGGCCCCACAAGGTTAGTGTTCTGCAAGAGTTTGGCCCCCACAACTTAATATAAACCAGACCATACACACACGGTTAAACAGAGGAGCAGATCACACCCTCGGTCTCCTTCACTGGGAAGCTATCAGTTTGTTTGCAAAGACAGCTGCACAGCAAAGGTATCTGTTAAGGTTAAGCATGTGTCAGTAATATTTTCCTGCGAGGGCTTGAAGTGGGAAATAGTCCAAGCTGTTGGGTTTAATTCTAAGTTGCATCTATATCTTAAGGAAACGGAAAGAAAGGAAAAACATGGGAGTATCTATTATAATGTACATAATTCTGCAAGACAAAAACGAGAGGTGTAATATCAAACTCTGCGCCTGGCTCTCGACAGCTGTTAGGAAACTGACAGTTGTCATTATGTAATCCCTGCCTTACTGTCTGTCGCCCTTTGTTTGTGTCTGTTTGTCCCTCATCCTGAGAGAGAAGGAGACGGAGGCGGTCACCTAATAAAATAGATTTAAGAGTTGAATCCACATCGCACAACCGTATCTCATCAATAAACTTTCGTCACAGTTCGGCTTCTGTTTTCAGCTACTAGTCTGCAACTCGTTGACCTGTTTCTGTGGCGCCACTAGAAGACGACAGCAGAAATCAAGACCTCTATCAAAAGGCATTCAAAGCTTGTGTGCACTAACAACATCCATGCAGCAAAGTTTGACACTTCAACTGGCTAAAATTAATACCGCTCATGCTATGTGTGTCTTGAGAGTTGGTAATAAGCTCTGAGACTAGCGAACAGCCCGGATGATTTACTACGCAGTGCTCCCTCTGAGTTTTTTGCCTTACAAGGATAGACAACGAGTAAGCTCCCATAGTCCTCTGTGCTCTCTCGGTCTCTACTCCTTCCTTTCCTCTCGTCCTCGTCAATACTCTTCATATTTGGCCTCGCTCACCGCCCTCTCCTCTCCCTCCGACAAGGTTCTTTTCACTTCTCTCTGACATTTTACATAATTTTTTTTTTTTGCTCATCGTGCTGCTGTATTTCTCAAAAATACACAACCTTATACCATCAGACAAGGCATTCACAGATGAATTAAACAAAGACTAAATGTTGGGTTGAATCAGAACTTTGACACAACGAACAGAAAAATGGAGTGACAGACATTTGGAAGGATAGCATGGATAAACTATTAAGCAAACTGTTGATATTTTCTGACCATGTATGTGCGTGTCTGCATTCATTGAAAACATTGCCACTGGCCACTGTCGGCATGTTGCCGTGATTCAGGGAGCCCCCGTCTCCTTTTATAGCAGAAGAATGGGGATTATTTACACATGCAGTCAGGGTCACAGCCCTCTCTCATCTGTTAGACGACTCTGACTGGAGCTACATGCAGTGAGGATGCACTGACTACAAACCTGGACCTGGAAGAGACTGGAATAATAGGAAATTAGAATGTAAATGATGATTATTATTAACACTTGGATGTTTTTTTTGTAATTTCATCATCATTCCCACCAGTATTATCTCATCAATAACACTGACAAAGAAGTTAAACAAGGCATAAACACATTAGGGGTCCTGTGATGATTCAAGTTTTAAACAAATCCCTGGTTTAGTTAAACTCATTCTGCAGATATAAGAAAAGTAAAGGTGAAATAATTAGAAATATTATTCACTGTCCCTAGTTTTGGCATTCTGACTGTTCTCCTGTCCACTAACTAGAGGGTGACCCATTGTCAAATCCCAACTTCCTATGTTACTGTTGCTGGGTTAAACAGGGCTATTATAAATCTTCAAAAAATGTGACGTAACAATACATAAAAACTGAAAACAAGTGAAAATGCAAACAAAATGCCAGTAAACGTTAGCACGTTAGCATGTAACTTCAAGACTCTGTTATTAGAGGTGTTTTTCTATGATAATGGACAATCGTATGACTATTGTTTTGTCTAATAGGCGGTTTATAGGAGGCTACGGCGACAACGTACGCAACCTATGCAAACCCTAGCGTCATAGGTGACGTGCAACTCCGCAGAAATGTAACTACGTGCCGCGGCGATGCACAGTGCAAGAGCTATGATTGGTCTGGCTGGTAGTAGTGTATTTTCGCTTTAGTATTTCCAACTGCTTCTCCATCTTTTTGATTTGATTGTTTTGGATCAATAAAGATGGAACACATCAAGGAAAGGTTAATTTCGGCAAAAGTTTCTATCGCCATTGTTGAAATATGACTTGACAGAGAGTAGAAGCCATCTGATTGGTGGTCAGCAAACCAATCAGAAGGCAACTGCAGAGGGCCAATTAGAAATATTTATTGTAAGAAATCATCCTTGTTTACGGTGCAATTTAGCTTTTACCAACTGGGTTAGAGGATGTCATAATCTGTTCCACTATATTAATGTTGTTTTCTTCCCTAATACAACAGTAATGTTGGATGAAAATACCAAACTAACATGCAAGTTGTGTGAAGTAATTTCCTTATACTGGTTGAGGGACTGTTGACTGGATGCATTCGTTACTTTAATGCTAACCTTTGCTCTGACGAAGGCCTCCAGACCATGATGTTAACATGTTTGCTGAAAATTTGATTGTTTTGATCCCCGTGTGCTGACTTTTTGCCTTTGGGTATTCAATATAGGACACATTTGTTGCTTGTGTGTTTCATCGAGTCCTCCATGCACATTAACAGCTACAGCAGCAGCTGGCTAGTCGAGTCCTCTAGCGATGGCCTTGTTTGCAGGCAGCTCGTCAACAGTTGTTGGGGAGTTGAGGGGAGGGGATTCCTCAGCCACACACCCACTCACATTTTCCAAGCCAGCCCAGGGATTCAAATCCGTGACCTTTTCTTCCCAATCTGACAGCCTGCTCCTGCCTTGAATTTGTATTCATTAGATTTACGTATCGGGAGTTTTTGGCCATCTCAAATCTCTCCTTACGAGTGTAGTGTTCTGTTGTTTGGATTGCGAGGGAGCATGCCAAATCATACCTGTCCCAAAGCTCTCCTCCCCGCAGAGGGAACACCGCCCAGAATCCATCAGGTTTCCAAAGTACCTCCAGCCTGTGGGAGTCTCGTACAGTGCCAGTTTCATGGCCTTGGCAACCCTACAAGCAATCAGAGAAGAACAGAGAAACAAAAACAAACCTAGTACTCACAGTATCGCTCACAATAAGCACACAATATATTTATTTCTCACTAACATCAGCCTCTCCCTGTTCTGATATTGAGATAAGCTTGCACACAAATACTCTGACCTTTGAAATAAAGTGCACCAAATGCTGCATGCTCATCCAACAACTTAATAAGGCAAAGGCAAGAGGAACAAAGTGAGTTAACCTTTTAGCTGATGTTTGCTTTGAAGTGGAGCCATGTCCGAGGAGAAGAAGGAGTGTGTGTGAGTGACTGTGTACATGAACACAATTGTGAGGGTCATTAAAGGGCAAACAGAACAATATGAAGTGGAGTGCAAAGGAACCTGCTGGCTAATAAAACCTTTCAGTGAAAACTTAATTACCAGATACAAAGTTATGAAATTAAAATGAACATAAAAAAGCATTTCTTATAGAATAATCAAACTCTGTATGGTTCTGAAAAATTCAATGAAATGTTTTAGCAACTTCAGGTTTTAGGAGCCACAACTGTTTTGGTTGTGCGCTCATCGTTCTGGCAGCACGCTGTAGTTTTCCAGCAAGAGCAGCAGACAGCTCTGCGTAGAAAACAAAAAGTCAGCACCAAACTACAGACAAACAAAGAATGAAACTCGCTGGAAAACATAGCGGAGAATCCAAGGAGCCACATGTTTCCTTCAGGCGTTATGAGTTTCCTCATAAGAAGAGAGAAATTGGGATTTCCAAAAAATAACAATTCCAAGTAAATGGAATTGCTAAATTTTTCCATAACAATATTAGAGCAATAAAAACAATATGTTATTTCTGGTAGTGTGGGAACAAAAACATTTAAACTATCGTGTCTATTTAATTTGCTGGTGATTAAAAATATCCTCAGTATTTTTTAAATGTTTACTACAGCCCTGCTAATGGAGCTGTATTTGTCGCTAAGTTATAACCTTTACTGTAAAGTCTTAGCCTGGAAGCCAGCCCGAACTTGCGCCGCCAACAAAATTTAGGTGGGGGGAAAGCTGTTCTGGACTGGCTCCCTTGGGAACTCAGAAAAAAAGATCTGCAGGGCCAATCAAATCGTTTGGGCGGGCTTTATGTGGTAATGGAGGGAAGGGTGGAGGGTAATAGTGACATAGTCATGTTAAACGACCACCGTTGAATGGAATTTGTTTAAAAAAAACATATAAATACAAAAAAGCTCTGATTGTTTGTGGGATTATCAAGTTGAAGACCTGTAGCGGCTGAACACGCCTTATAATGAAATCCACAGAACAAACAGATGATAGCTAGCAGAGAGTGCTGGGACTTTAGTTACTATCTCAACTTAAAAAGAGAGAGACTTTGCAACACTAATGAATGCACAATGTCCTCCCTGATGCCCGCAGACCGCTCCTCAATCACACCATCATCCACGCATCCTCAGTGATGTAAACACAATTCCCAGGCTAAGAACTGCTGGACGAAATAGTCAAAACGACAAAACTGATGTTGATGTTGCTGCCGAAGAAACAAACAAGCGAGTCAACAACCTCAAATGCTTTTTCTGCGTGGTGCTGTGGGAATACGCCGCGCAATATATGTGAACGTGGGTGGGTTTCAAGGATTTTAAGTGGCAGTGTACACATCCACATAATCGCCATGCATATAAATAAACGCCGCAGTGCCCTGTGCAGTTGTTTACAAGAGGACGGGATAAATTACCAAATAAGAGTAAACCAGCTTTATTCCCCTCTGGGGAAGCAAGTGCTGGAACGGAAAGACTGGCATTCCTAAAAGAAAACAGAAACTTTGGCCTTCTGACGAGCTTTTGATGTTTTGGGCTGCACGTCCTTTGGCCGACATAAGCACTGATGCCGAACGTGGAAGCACGTATTGCAAAAATGTAAGGGCAAAAGAGAAAGCTGTCAGAATATTGGTTTCTAAAGTTTTATGGCTGCACCAGCTGAGCTTTAACTAAACAAAACACAGCTTTTATTCACACAGACGGACACAGTGCGGGCAAACTAAATCACACTCAGAAATAAAGCACGGTTTTAGATATACTTGCACAATCACAAGTGGAAGAATTATACTTAAACAGATACAGAACACCGTCTCAGGCCTGTCAGGGTTGGTGGATGTGTTGCCAGAACAGAGAAATGCTGGCTGACTCGCACGACTGGAGACACATGGAATGAACTTGGAAAGTTTCTATTTGGGTCTGTAATCCCCTCGTGTGTAGGTGTGACTTCTCAAATCTAAGGCTCTTCTGTAAGAAAAAAAAAGAAATTCCTTGTTTTCGGTGGCTAAAATGTGCTTGCTGCTGTGATGATATCCCTACTTCGTTTTCCAAACTGGGGGTGTGCCCACCACCACCTACTCTACCCTTTAACAACTGTTTTTAAGGATGGAGCTGGAGAGCTTTAGAGCAGATCCTTTTCTTAGATGGTTTTCCCCCAATAAGGTGACCAGTACTTTCTCTCTCTCCACTCTCTGATGCACAAATTCTTACAATACGACCTTACACAATAAGAGGCCAGAATCTCCTTGGCTTTCTTTCCTTTTTTATAAGTAGTAGTATCAGTTGCACATCTCTTGGATGCATGATGAGCAAAGAAGTTTCTTTGCATCCGTGGAGTGTAATATTGCCAGTTTTCGTCCTTTGCTTTTATATTTTACCAAACATAGCATCCAGTGCCGTCACTCCTCACCTCGGCCTCTGAGGAGTGCTCATCGTGGGTTTAAAGGCTTAAACTGGCATTCAGACAAAGCACACAGGAGTTTTACTCAAGTTTGACCTGAAACAGAAACCGGGCAGTGGCATGTTGCCAGAGCAGTGTAACTCTGGGAAAATACTTAAGATGATTCCTTTAAGTGGTCATAGCTGATATCGACATTGTTTTTTTTGTGGCGCCGGCCTCAAAATACCTTCTCTGATTCCAGCTCGAAAGAGACCTGTCCAAAGTTGTGTCAAAACTATGTTTACGTCTAATAATAGTACATAACTTGTTGGGCGAATGTTTAACTTGGCTACCTTCAGCATCTTGCTTCCTGTCTAAATATTGTTACGTAATACAGTGTTTCACAGTTTAACCTTAAGAAAAGAAAAAAAAACACAGATATGCAAGTAGAGCCCCACCAAAGCTGGACTGGTATGCTCTTATTTTGATAGTGTGCTGAGTTCAAATAAGAGTGAATGTCTAAAACCAATTCTAACATACTCTATCACTATGGATCTACACCGATCAGCCATAACATTATGTCCTAATATTGTGTTGGTCTCCCTTGTGCCTCAGAATCCCATCACACACTGCCTGGTCTGGTCTAGGTGGGTGGTACATGTCTAAGTAACATTGACGCTAATGCCAGGTCCAAAGGTTTCACAACAGAACATTGCATTGTCACAAGATGGTCAATGTTATTTACTTCTTCTGTCAGTGGTTGTAGTGTTGTGGCTGATCGGTGTATAAAGCAATGTGAAAATGTTTTGGAATCTTATCCATCATGCAATGTCACCAGGGAGGCATCACATTCTTTCTGGAGGAAGACAGCGACTCCAAGCATGCAGCCAGAGTCATAAAGAACTCCTTTCACTGTATTACAGCACAAACTTTTTATTTTTTTTCTTTGCTGCAATGCTAATGAGCAGTACAGGAACTCATACTTCATCCTGGTAACCTCTCCTCTTTTCTCGCAACATCCTCCCATCCCTGGAACTGCTAAAGGAGAGGCAGATGTTTCCTTTACCAAAATTTCCCTCCCCATTTCCCTTCCTCCCTCGGTGCACCGGCCTTCGTTTTGTATGTGGCCACAGAGACCCGGACAGCTACACAGCACACACAGACTGACACGCTCAGCCCAGCCAAGAATGATAGATTTAACACCTGCAACTGCAGCCTCCTGTCCGTCTGAATCCAATCAATTTCCAGGCATGACAAAGCATCCTCTGAACGCTTATCTGAACGCAGCAACATCCTCGCCCCCGCTGTAATTTTCCCATATTTCCCTCTAGACACACACATCTACACGCTGTATATACACCATCACATTTATCAAGGCTTTTATAACACAGTTTGCTCCGCTGTGCATAAACACGCAGCAAGGGAGGGCGGCTCAGTCTAAACACTGAGCGCGCAGTCACACAAAGCAGGGCCACACAGCTCTCCTAAAAAGGCCTACACTTGGGCAGGCTCCAGGGGTCCGACATCAAACTACTAAGTACTTCAACACTTCCTGGAGTTCGTCAAAGACATGCAGCTATGCGTGTTAGTGTTATGTGGGGACTACGGTTGTGAAGCTGAACAAAGTGATCCTGCAACATATCTGTAATTATCAATGAATAATCACAGAGGTAGAGGTGTGTTTTGCATAAGTTACTTAAATCGTTACTGTATGTGTTACATTATTAAATACATATATTTAAAAAGCTTTCTGGACGGCCCACATAATTATATAATCTGTGGTTTAAGCCTTGTTAATGATGCAGGCATCATTCAGTATGGTAATGCAATCTGCACAAATAAGTTTCCAGGAAGTTAACTAAGTGCAGTCCTCAGTACAAACAAGGCTAAATGCTGAGGAAAAAAAAGGCAAAGATAGACGAGTGAGATACTTTTGTTGATGAAAAGTCTGTTTTATCTACAGCAAGTGTGTGCACCAGAGGAGAAGTCGGTGACTCATGGTTGCAGTGAGCCATGTGACACTTGTTTCTGAGATCTGAGATAGTCAGTGCGCGTCTCAGTCAGGCAGGCAGGGTCGACATCAGGCAGGGTCGACCGTGTAAGAAAACCTTTGAAGCAGCTCTTTCAGAGCGATCCGCGCGGCTCAGCATCATAAGACTGAGCCTTAGGCGAGGGCACAGGGAGTTACAGTACGAGTGTGGGCGTATCTGCGTGCACGCCCGAGTGTGTCGGAGTCTCTGCACAAATAAAGATGACCAATAATTCTGTGATGTAACGTCCCCACTTCATATATCCACGCATCATTCGTAGCTGCGAAAACCCAGAGAGGTCCCAACTGGACGTGAGATCACCTCCTTAACGTCTGCCAACACTAACATACAGCAACGCACACGCTCACCCCACCTCTTTGCATCTATTTCTTTAAGCCATTGATATAACTGGAAATAGTATCTTTAATGAAGAAATCTTACTTGTCTAATCTTTTAAATTCTGTTATTCATGTCATACATGAGCATTCTGCCGGATATACTGAGGAAAACCTTCAGTACAGGACTAGAAAAGTGTTCAGGGGTCTATCATAAATACTGGCAGGAAGTCAGAAAGTGGTTTATTCAGAACCGTATCTACTATTCAGAAATGAATACAATACATTTACATACTTATATCTAGTGACTAATTGCAGGACAAATCTAAACAGTGGAAGATAGTGGAAGAAACTATCCACTTAACTGAACTTAGTGGGTGCGGAAATATGCACTCACTTGCCAATTCATTAAGTACACTAAACAAACGCATTCTAATATAACAGCGCTGCAGTAAATCTCAGCTTCATGAAGGTTGTGGTCTTCAGCATTTGCTTAGATTAAAGGATTAAACTGTGTTTTCATTCTGGAGGCTGTGGTTTGTGGTGCTATTGTATTGCATTTGGTTTGTACCGACACATGTTTCTATTAAATTGACAACGCCACTAAATACATCCTCCAGAAATGATCATACAGCTGAATTACTATAAACTAGATGAAGTTTCTTTACATCCGTGGAGTGTAATATTGCCAGATGGCTTGTCGGTGTACGCACACACACACACACACAAGGAACTGATCTTTTCTGGTTCCCTCAGTGTAAATGAGCAGCATTCTGTTGAAGCCTCAGCCGTGCTGGGATCTCTCGTACTGGAACAATGTCGACAATGATAACTTTATCTCTGATCACATCCTCTCACTCAGCTCCGCACTAGACTTACATAACTGACAATATTTATAGTGTGTGTGTATTTATGTGTGTGTGTCTGTAACGGGGGAGGGGGCGTGTATGTGATCTCAAATCTTATTCATAGATGGTGTCATCCCTCTAATGAGATCAGGTGGCGGCACTAGTTTGTGGAGGGGAATTGAGTGGTGTGACCTACTGAGTGTGTGTGTGTGTGTGTGAGTGTGTGTGTGTGAGTGCGAGTGTGTGTGTGTGTGTGTGTGTGTGTGTGTGTGTAGGTGGTTGTGTGTGAGTGTGTGTGTGTGAGTGCGAGTGTGAGAGAGAGTTGTACCTGTCAAGGGCGGTGCTTGTGGGCATACTCCGAGCAAATCCTTTGACGCCATGATGTCTGAAGAAGGGGATGGTGGAAAGGTTAGCAGCCATGATGGCCACAGAGTCTGACGGGCTCACGAAGAAGCCGTTCTCTCCGAGGATCATGTACCGGTCCTGAGAAGAGCTCGTCGAGTTAGTTATTCTTTTAAATGTGGGGAGACTTTGATCCTGTAATGACGAGCAGCAGAACCAACCGATAAAGATAATGTGCTGTATGGTGTCTTCTATCGTTATCGGTTAGTTTTTCGGCCGGTCACTACCAGATGGTAACTCTACTTGGACAAACTGCCCGAAATTCGTTGCCAGAGACGTTCAGAGTCATTCTGCGGTGCAGATGGGCTAACTGCGTAAAAATTTTTAATCGGATTAATCATGAAGATGGATTAATCTGCGTTAACGCGATAATTTTGACAGCCCTAGAAGATACCAATCCTTGTGGGAGGAAAGGGGCAGGTATGAGTCATTCCCCTGATGCTAAGCTAATTTACTCAGCAAAGGGTGTGTATGTATACAGTAGAAATGTCTATTGGATGACACTGTGGAAAAAGTGAGCTGCTCGTCGGATGGTCTTAGACGCACTACTATTTCGCCGACGTTGCTGTTCTTCCTGTTGTCGACGTGCAAACAAAAACAAATCAAAAATAAACAAGGATGTGTCTGGTATCTATGGCTAGAGCCAAAATAGCCCAAACTTAGTCTTTATAGGAAAAAATAGCCAGTTTAGAATAAATGAATGAATGTATTCCTGAGTGATTTAAGATATTCCACTGTGCGTCTTTAAATACCATAAAAAACATCAATGTAATATATGCAATAAAATGTGCTTTTCTCTCCTGGAACTTTATGGCACAAACTGAGCTACAGATTAATCTGTACAATAATATTAATACCACCCTATGGTTCTCTATAGTTTTGATGTGCTGTTACTTTGTTTATACTTCTATATCGGATGTGTTTTTACAGTGCAGTGAGATCAATATTAACTTTTCTTTAAAATAAATATATTTATATAAAGATCTCACCATTTCGGTGAAACATGTCTTGAGCATTTCTGAATTTTAAATACTCATTACCCTCTACACAAAACATAAACCACCCTTGTTATGGCTCTGCCTCTCTTTTATTATTTAAACTAGTTAGGAACGAAGTGAGCCTCTTTCTAATGAAATATAACTACTAATCAGAGGACAAGTGCACAGCAACACATTGTTTTAATATAAAACTGATGGATCAGTTGGGTCGCCTCCAAGAGCTCTAAGATCTTTTTATTAGTCTGTGAGTGCTACCTTCCAAGAAAATCCCTATAAGCTGAGCAAATACTGGGATCTTTTTCAAAATTCAAAGTATTCTTTGTGTTCCAGGTTATTTGTTCTAGGGTCAGAGGCTACTGTGTCACTGTGAAGCTAATCATTTTCTAAAACCAATTTTATGATGTTACAAAATTTGCAATAATGGGATGCTGGACTCCTTACCCCGTCTGCATCAAATGCAGCTCCAAAACCAAAGTCGCCTCCTTTCATGGCATCTACCAGAGAGGTGGCGTAAGTCAGGCTGGGCTCAGGGGTTCTGCCGCCAAAATCCTCCAGGGGGACACAGTTGACAGCAGAGTTAGCGGGGGCTCCCAGCTCGTCACACAAGATCCTACGTACGTACGGGCCCATCACTGTAACACAAAGGGAGGAGAGACGGTTATAGACGTATAACCTTCAATAACATTAACAACAGCTCGGGGTCAAGGGGGTGTTGTTTGAGGAGATGACGTCCTCACCTCCATTCATAGCATCTATGTGTATCTTTAGCTGATTTGGTCCCGTGAGGAGACTTTTAATGGCGGCGAAGTCAAAGATGTTTCGCAGCAGTTGTAGATACACGTCAACCGAGTCTACGATCTCCACTGGAAACACACAGAAGAACAGTTATTGATGAACGACAACAGGTTGTTAAAGACAGACAGGCTGGGCCGGTAATGATGAACAGTCACTTATAGAGATACTCCAAAGTATGAGCCAGTGTTCATGCTCATGTGTAATATTGATAAATTCAGAAAGGTTTTGACTGAAAAGTACCCCTGAAAGGTTTGAACTTGTTCTCCAGGTCAAACTCTTGTCTTCCCAGCCTAGAGAGATCAATGCGGAGATCAGGGCAGATGGCATACTCCTCGAGCGTCCTGCTCACCTGGTAGATCCTCTCCATCACTATGTCCGTAGACGGGCCTGAAGCGCAAAAGAAAGAAAGAAATTCATTGAAGTTGCAGACTTGTAACTGCTCTCAGACTCGTTCTTTTGACTTCTCTACAATCTCAATACACTGGAAGAACTTTGAAAGACGTGTCCTCACCTCCATTTGCCACATTGAACTTGATTCCAAAGTCTCCACCGGGGCCTCCGGGGTTGTGACTAGCCGTGAGGATAATGCCACCAATGGCCTTGATCTTCCTGATGATGCACGACACGGCTGGGGTGGACAGGAGACCATTGTGGCCGATCACCAGGCGACCAATCTGCGCGGAAGATGTTAGCGTGGAGCAGTGTCAGTTCTTCATCATTCCAGGATATCACCTTCTTCAACGCTCTACTGTAAGATAACATTTAAAATAATTCCCTACCCTGACCTGAAAAAGTTCAAGAGCACTGTTTAGCTCAGAGTGACAGCAACCCTGGCCCAAGGCATCTCATCACTCTACAAGTCTGTCTGCTTTATAAAGCAAATGATCTCCCTCAAGGGGTTGCCTAAATAACAGAGCTGAGCTCTCTATTTATACTTTCTATGCCACTTATAAAGTGGTAATACCGCCTGCATCCCATAATTCCCCTGCATATCAGCAACTCAAAATAAAAGTGTTCTCACTGGAGAGGAATTTTTTTCTTCTGGCATGAGTGTATCCTCCCAATATCCGGGATGTTGCATAAAGGAATACACAAGAAAAGTGAAGGGAAACCCTTGAGAAATGCAATCTGTTATTTATTCCGTGTATACGGGACAGTAAGAGCAAGTGTTGCCACTATCCTTTTGGTCCTTTGCCCCCCAGCATGACAGGGGATCCCCAGCATTGTACAGTTTGGCCCTGGAGAGATGGAACAGCGAGGCGGGGGCAGGGTGGCATGGGACAAACGTAGGCAGGAAAATAGAGCAGGATGGATGGAAGTGCTGATAAGGCTGACATCAAGAGACATTTGGCTGGGCCAGCAGAAAAAAAAACACCGACTGATCTCAAAAACAAATTATATTCCCTTCAGATTTTTCCTTTGGCACTTGTCCAAACCAATCACCAAGATCTCACAGCAGCATTTTAAAAAGAGCTGCTGGG
This sequence comes from Planiliza haematocheilus, assembly GCA_005024645.1. Classification (NCBI taxonomy): domain Eukaryota; kingdom Metazoa; phylum Chordata; class Actinopteri; order Mugiliformes; family Mugilidae; genus Planiliza; species Planiliza haematocheilus. Next base: position 1,401,785 of record SRSE01001388.1, on the reverse strand, counting down.
ATATTTTTTTCCTCTTCTCTGTCTCTCCTCACTCTGGTCTTCGGCTGACCGCTCAATTTCCGACACATTTTGGACTGGTGACAAGTTTGTCATTGCAAATAAGGAACAGCTACTAAAGCTATAATTCGGATTTCACATTTTCACATGAACATGTCTCATTCTGAGTCATTCTATGCTTTTAACAAGTGGCAGGATTATCTCTGGTGGCAGTAAAGTGGGTTTGTAAGTCCTTGCATTAGGCTTCGACAGTGCCCCCATAGTCTGCCTTGCTGGTGACCTCTAAAGACAAAGTTTAGGTTTTCTTCTGAGACAGGAGCTCAGAGCAGAAGATGTATAACTTCTGGCGCATTTTTAATGACTTTTAGTTGTTTTAAAGGCCTGAAGGCTTGAAGAGATTAAATTCAGTGGCCTTATTAGAAAAAACATCATTATTATTTATGGCGGAATAATGTTATTTGCTTCACTGGAAATAAATTACTAAAGATTCGACCTCTGACCACTTGTTGGAGTCCCGACCCCCAGGTTGAGAAACAGCTTAAACTTAAAGGTCCTGACTCAAAATCTTAGATATTGATGATTCTTGCAGGTTTATGAAATCAAAACTATTTATATTACTGAATGTGCTACTTTGCTTTACTCTCACTATTTACAATTCCTTATAAAGATGCATCAAATTGAAAAGTAATTTTATTTTTTAAAATAATAATAATAAAATCTGCACAATGCACATGCATGACAGCCTCTGCAGACTGGTGGTCGCCCTCGTCCTTCTTACCCCGTTGGCAGCTGCCATCTGAACTATCACCTCGATGGCGACTCGGCTGAAGTAACGGCCGTCGCTGCCCACCACCATGGTGCAGCCCTGTCGGTCCCGCAGGTCGATGGAGGACAGCACGCTCTGGATGTAGTTCTGCAAGTAGTTCTTCTTCCCCTCGAAGACAGCAGTCTTCCTCCGCAGCCCGTTGGTACCGGGCCGCTGGTCGTCGAAGGGGGTTGTTTGGACCGTCAACACCGGGATGGGGTTCGTCTCCATCTTCCTCCTCCTCCTCGTCGGGGACCTTACAGGAGGACGCCTGTCAAAAAAGCTGAAGCGAGGTCTGAAGTCAGACGTCTGGGTTGTGTGTTGGTGTGAAGAATTGACAACCACAAGATGGATCCTGACAGCCGTTTAAAGTAAAGTTCAGTCTCACACAGGCATGAATAATAAGAAGAGGAAACACCCAATGAAACTCCTCACCTCGACTTTACAGTAGGTTAAAGCCAGATGATCTGCATCCCTCAGAACTGACTGAGCCAAACTCTCCTCTGCTGTAGGACAACTCCCTCTTTTCCTAATAAGCCTGAACAACTGACTGCAAGTCAAGAAAAAAAAATCAGGGAGGGACAGAATCGTCGAGGCCAACAATCAGCTGAGCCACGGGCCAAAAATAGACATCTGACTGATGGCAGGGGGGAATTGTGTAGGGACCGATCTGCAACCGGACACTGCCTCTGTGCGCACTTGTCCGCACGTCCCGGTGTGAAAATACAGACAACAACGAGTCCAGGCACTTATAGCAAGTGTATACGTTGAGAAAATGCCAGGACACCAAGCAAAACTTCTCTCCTCGGATCACTTTTTTATTTGAACGAGTCATTTCAAGATTTTCTATTATGTTTCTCTTCTACGGAGCCTGGGGTGAATTAGATTGGTTTCGTGTCTGTAACGTTACTCTAAGTATTAGGGTATAGGATGACCCATAATGTTAGGTCACCGTCAGAGCAGACTGTTAGTAAACAGCGACACCTTGTGGCAAGACGAAAGAACTGAACTTTCACTTGATAAAACTGCGCATCAGTCCCACTGAGACACAACTGCACTGTAAGGCTTTATTTTTGCCATATTTTTTTTTTTTGTAATTTAAAAAAGTTTTAAAACTTCAAACTTTAATTCAGACTAAAATAATCAAAGCTGTTGCACAAATGTCAATGGATGGCATCAAGACTTCTGTCTAAAAAGACATTGCAGCATTTCTAAAAGTTAAAATATCAGTTATAGTTGCATTAATTTACTTATAGTGACATCTTTAACTTTAAATATAGAGAAGACGTCGTCCTCATTTACTACTGACTTTTTTTTTCTTCCAGAGATTAACTATGAAACAACGTTTTATTATTATTCAACTAAGAGGAGACTGGGCTAGATACATGTTTTAATCGTGTTGAAATGGCTATAAACAGAATATTAGAATTTAACTGGACAGAAGAGCTCTTGTGTTTTCGATTCCTGCTGTCTGTTCTGAAATCCCTTCATTTAAAACTCCAATGTAAAACAATCCCAATAATCACCAAACATCAATTTATTTTCAGGCCTTTATTTTGACACGTTAGTTAATAACAAAACATTATTCAGCGAGGGCTTCTCCTGCTGAAACAAATATATTACCACTCATCTTATTTACATTGCTCTTTCAAGACAGAATTTTGAAGGAAAACGCACATAAATATCATGCAATTAAAATATTTCTTTAAGAAATGACCTACACACATCATTGAACATAAAGACACTGTAAAGTTTCTTATAACCAGAGGCGTTCAGCAGCGAGGGTACGAAAGTCTGAGATGCTCATTTATTAAAGGAGCGGAGCTCAGCATTGGAGGAGGGCAGAATGGGGTCCTGGAAGGCTGCATGAGAGTCGGTACCAAACAGGTAGCAGGGCCCGACATGAGATGGCTGTATGCAAGAGCGCTGTGAGGGCTTTGCTGTGCATTTAGGTTCTGATGAAAGACGGGAGAGGGTCTGCTCATGATGCTGTCAATGCTGAAGGAGGACTTAGCCAGTGGCTTTGGCTCAGTGGGTTCTGTTGCGCACAGCTGCGCTCTGAAGTCTTTAGGCCCACTGCACTTCCCGTGACTGCTCAGGGTTTGTGGCACAAGGTGGTAGGAGGTGGGTGGCATCATGATGCCATCGTGCAGGGGCATGTATCGAATAGGAGCTGGTGTGTGGCTTCCATGACCCTGCACGTTGTATGGTTGTCCATAAGGCCGGTAGGAGTTCAAGCTGGAATACAAAATAAGTCCATCTTTGCCAAACTCTGGTTGGTTTCTCTTGAACCTCTTCCTTCGGCGAAGAAAGCTGCCGTTGTCGAACATGTCCTCTGAGGCAGGGTCCAGAGACCAGTAGTTGCCTTTGCCCGGATTTCCAGGCTCCCTCGGAATCTTGATGAAACAGTCATTTAGAGAGAGGTTATGCCTGATGGAGTTCTGCCATGCGGGGAACTTGTCTCTGTAGTAGGGGAACTTGTTGCTGATGAAGTCACATATGCCACTCAGCGTCAGCTTCTTGAGGGGGCTCTGCAGGATGGCCATGGTGATGAGGGCAATGTAGGAGTACGGAGGCTTCACCGAGCTGCTCTGTGCTTTCCTGGACGGCGGTGCGTCTGCGCAGAAACTGCTCTCGCTTTCCCCCGAGGAGTCTGGCTCTGAAGAGTCAAAGTCAGCGCCAGATTCTGCTGAGCAACCGGCGTCCGCGGAGCACTCATTTCTATACAGCCGCCCGTGGATAGGCTCATCCTCGCCAACGATGTCAATCTCATCCTCTCGTGGAGCCAGTCCAGCGTGTTGCGAAGCTTCAAATTCACTGGAAAGAGTCATGGTCACACGCAGAAAGTTCCACAACGCGTAAAAATGCAACGTGCCCAAGAGACATTAATGGCTCGCCGTGCGTAAAAACCAAAGGGTTCCCTTTCATGCGTAAAAGCGCATCCGATTCCTCTTAAACCCTGTGTACCAGTCGTTTGCTGTAGTACTGAGAGCAGGGGCTTTATATCCTAGGAGGCTGCTGCCCTGCAGGCCAGTCCCATTAACCCTCCGGACCTATCAGAGTGGCCCCTTACCGCAAGCACACAGGTGGGGAGGGGGCGTAGGTTTTCATCCATTGTAAACCATCGATGGCAGTTTGTTGTATTGTAAGCAGTGTGACAACCCTTTCATACGTTGTTTTCATGTCTCAAATTGTTGGAATAAGAGCACTTACAGAGCTACATCAGATAAAATCCAGAGAATAAGAAATACAAGGCATACTTCTTCATATTTAGACTATACTGGATAAATGTGGGCCCCAAGCTCAGTTCTTATATAACTTCATCACTTTTACTAAAACGCGTTAGACCCGGTTCTGTGGTTGTCCTGTGCAGAGGTGCTGTGCCAAAGTCATGGCAGGTTACATTTTTCTCAATTGATATTACAAATCGTGCAGCTGCACAGTCGGGGATGGGATGCTCCTGGGAATTTTAACACCACGCCTAACCTGTGATAAGAAACCAGAATCCCCCCCTGGAACCCCCGCGGGTTCGTTTAGTTTGCCACCTCTGGATGCCCGCGGGTGGTGTGACCATGAAAATGGCCGTGGTTGAGCTTCCCGCAGCCAGCAGAGAAAAGAGGCAATAGTCGCCTTAACGAGGCCATCAGCATCAGAATCGGGGAGGAAACGGCTCAGCTGCAAGAAGCGCTCTGTGTTACGGGCTCAGCTCTGGGTTTTACGACCGGGATGAATAAGCAGAGCAATCCTCAAAGCAAACCGGTCCGACAGCGGATATGTGCTAAGACCGTGCTGCTAAAACATCTCCATTGCAAATGACCAGGTTTGTGAAAACTCCACCAGTATCCTCACCTGACCTGACTGTCTGTGTGTGAGAGAGGGATGGTTCTCACATGATGTTGGTTTAAATAACAAACAAAAAGAAAGAAAGAAAGAAAAAAGAATGACAATCAATGGATGGCTGTAGTTTGTCAAGTGTTACTACCACATATATAATCACAGCTGCAGGAAAAAAGACTCACACAGATGTAAAAGTAATTCTTGAATGCAATCCTGAATTGGAAAAGAAAATCAACCTCTGCTTAAAAGAATTTAAAAACTGTCACATCACATGTGCATTGGGAACTAGAGCAGCAGTGTCCATTGGATGCAAAACTCTTTGTATGCGTTTCATAATAAAGGATGAAATGTTAATTTTCTTCGAGGAGTTTTTCACACTTTGATTATCATAGTGAACTTACCACTGTAACACAATGGGTCTCAGCCTCTATTATGTTAACAGCCTGGAGGTGGTCAAAGCCTACTTTACAGATAATTAAAAGCATTATTTTGTTCGGGTATATTGGAAAAGTGGAGGGAAAAAAATAGCATCTTCAGAAGATTTCTTATTTTATTGTTTTGAATAATTTAAAAATACAGTTGTTCAGAGTCAGAAAAATAAGAAGGGCTAGTTTTAATGTACCACACTTGATACAGTACATGCAGCACTTGGGATGCCAGCCTTCAACAACAGCCATCTTTCTAAAGATGTAATTGTCTAGATTACATTTCTAGCCAACGTAAGTCTTTCTTTTAGAGGTCAGTGTCTGAGATCATGTTTGGTCTTTTTCCAGGGTCAGCACTTGTGCATCTTTTGAAGCCAGTTACAACAGTTAAAATGTCTGTTCTGACCACTACAGATATCTTAGCCATCCGCTTACGAAACCTCAGACAGAAAGGGAGTGAATGCCTGCAAGACAATCTCAGTTTTATGGATGGCCAATGCCTCAATTTTTTGCACCAGAATCAACAGGTTTTTATGTGGAGAAGTGAGCAGGGCCTTTAGTTAATTTCTCTCTGCGCTCAGTACCACTTTAGAGATGAACTGTTCCTGAAGAATGTCCTTGTCCAGGTTTCTACCTGCGAAAAACAGAGAGGAGACAAAAGTATGTCAACTTTGACAGAGCACGGATACTTGTAGAGACATGGAAATGAACATTGTTGCTCTTGCAGTTGAACTGATCTCTGTAATATGCATTTAATTGTACATTTTCCTAAATAATTTACAGTAAAAATTACATTTTGGACCCGTATGAAGCGTTAACCAAAAAACTATGATGCACAAAAATGGAAAACAACTTTCAAGTTAAGTGACTGTTGCCACAGACGTGCTTACATGTTTTACCAGAAGAAACTGGTCTTCACACAGACGTGTTACAAGACAAAAAGATAAAACTGAAACAAGTATGCGTGTCCTTGCCTATAAAGACCAGCCGGTTGATCCGTGGGTTCTCCTCCCAAAGCTGCGGCGTCTCATTCAGCTCGTACAGCTCGTGGACCCCCTGCAGCATCACTTGATGGGCTTTACCCGCAAAAGAAACGATGCCCTGAAACACACACACGAGTAACGAGTGACACATTAACAGGCGCTGAATGAAGCACTCGGAAGCGATTAATATAGATAATAAAGGCGGTGTTATTGATCACCGCGACCGCTGGTGGCGTCTATTGTGCTCTGCTGTACCTTTAACCGGATGACAGTCATGGGTTGGCCCTCTTTGTTGGAGAACATCTTTTCCCACAGGAGATCCTGAACCGGTGGAGAATGGCTGTTTACTTTTCAACGGACTTCATAGCACTACAGCTAATTATTAGTAATGGGATCTGAATTGGGCCTTTACCTGGATGAAGGCGTTCAGTGCATCCTCGGACAGATCCCCAGACACTTCGAACGTCACAGTTAAAATACTCTGAGGATGACACACAACACAACACGTTGTAAGAGTATATAATACATACTGTATAATGTAAGAGTACAAGAAGGTATATGCAAGAAGTTTGATATGTTGTGGGTTAATGGGGAGCGGGCGCTGGTTTGCAACATTTTTTAAACACACGAGTCATTTTGAAAATATAACTGAGAGCGGTGGAAATAGTATTTTTTAAGTTATATCATAACCACAATGAAGAAACATTGATTACAAATGAAAAATGTTGCAAAAAAATACATATTTCCCAGAAAAATGTGGCTTAGAGGTATAAAGTCCATTAAAAAGAGCGCCTGGCTTGAATGTTACATTGCACTACTGCTTTCATATTTTGAGAATCGTTTTTTTCTTTTTTATGAAATGCTGCTGGAGACATTTATTTAAGCGGCATTTTCACATATATTTTCAGTTTACTGAAACTTGCAAAGCCATTATTAATCCTAAACAAAAGAAGCCCTTTTTCACGCCCCGACTGATGACTTTGCCAACGGACGTGTCAAAAACCACGACTCCGAGTGGCACGTGAAACCCCAGTAACGGCATCCATCTTTACCCCCCCCCCTTTTTTTCTCTTTCCCTATCTCTTACACACACACGCAGTCCCTCCTCTCCTCCATACTTCCTTCCACCATTAAAAGGGCACTTTGCAGATATTTGGGAGGGGGTTTGTGTCGAAGTGTTAAGCTTACACACTTCCTTGTCATTTGGTATAACAACAGAAAAACGGCATTCTCATTTGCATGAAAAGAGCAACAGGGGGGTAGGGCCTCATGCGGGAAAGGGAACCTGAGAGAAAACAGACAACAATGCCGCTATTTACCCGCACAAATAACCCTCATCTCTCCTCATCCTGTGATAAAAGTTCATGGGTATAAAGCTCAACTGACAACAATATGAGGCCTAATTGCTGCGAGGAGTCATTTGGTCTAACACCTGACGAAAATCCACATGAGATCATATGAAGCTGATCCTGGATGAAACAATAAGAGGCCTTTCAGTGAAAAGACTGAGATGTAGGAGATTATAGGAGGATGATATCTGAATATTTCCTCAAAAAAAATGGTGCTGCACTTGATTATTAGAAGTACAACTTTACGACAACTGGACTCAACCACATCTGTAAAGCGAAGCCAAGACTCTAGTCAGTCTAGCCAACACCCAAGTAAGTCGAGAGGGGTTCAGTGTCTCAGTGTGTATGGCCCAGACCGGGTCCATTTGTAATGTAACAAGACAACATCAAAAGCCTCAAGTTGATCTCACCACAAACAGCAAAGCAGGGAGGGAGTTTTCACCCCAGTGTCACAGCCCGGGGGAATGCAAGGCACAGAGCCTGGGGAAAATGCATCCCCCCCCACCCCCACTCACCCCTTTATCCTTTAGGAAATGATGTGTTGAAATAAATTAGCAAACAAAACAAGGAAAACTCTTGGGAGGCGCACAAAGAGTAAGCACACGGGAACGGACACACCTCAGACGCAACCAGAACGGGACAGGCAATACCTTGTCGAGATGCGGTCTGGTGGATTTCACAAGTTGGAGCTTCTCTGCAAGGCTTTCAGGGGAGAGAAACAGTTAAACACGCATTTTACCAGACAAATATTCACTTACAAGAAAATACTGAAAGATGGTGCAGTTATTGCATTTACTACTACTACTACTGTGAGAAGCAGAGCAGAATGAATTTACGAAACTGTTTAAGTTAGTTGAGTTTAGTTTTTGGGTGAGCTGCCGTACATCCAGACCTCTTTCACATTATGACATGTTGGACTGATGATAGTAATTTGGGAAATTTAGCCTCGTTCTAATACATTCACATTTCTGTGGGAAGCCTGTGGGAAAGTTGGAATACAGATACAAATTTGTGCCATTTTTTCAACAACTGATTTTATGTTGGTCTGGTTTAGTTAATGTTTTCAGAAGAAAAAAAAATCAGAACAGTGTGGTTTGGGAATTATTGGTTTGCCAGAAACTTCTTCTTATTTTCTTGCAAATTACTGGAACATTTTACTTCTTCGAGACCCTCAAGCACGAACAGGGATGAAAACAGTGACTGAACTGGTCATAACCTGACAGTCAACTCCTGATGAGAGCTATCAAGTGGACACTATCTTGTATTTTGGGCAAACAAGTGTAAAAGTTTGTTTACTGATGCCTGACAGAGGCCTTTTTGGTTAAATAAAGGATAACCAATTAACAAACATGTCTTCTATTTCATTTTGTCTGCATCCTTCCACTTTTCTGGAGAAGACGAGTCAATTATCCTTTTATTTTCCTCTGCATTTCATCTCATAGTATAATGCTTAATGACACAGCTCTAAATGGACTTGGGAAGACTTTAGGAATTGCAATTAAATCCTATAGAACACCCACCACCACCACCCCCAAACAAACTATAGCCCTCACCCCCCCACATCTCCCTGACCTCACAAGGAGGATAAATGTTGTGTCCAGCTGCTTGAGCCCTGCGTGCTGTTAGTGCCACACAGGCAGAGCAGCGGGGGGCCGCTTCAAACAGCCAGCATGGGACGGAGGGGAGGAGGGGCGGGGACTCTCAAAGACGGGGGGGAAAGGAGCTATCTGTTGGGACAAGGGGAACTCCTCGGGAGCCAGTGGACACACACAGCTCTAATCCTCCGCAGCTGGTCCCAGAGACACTGACTCAGGGCATGTAAGAGAGCTTTAACGCGGCGGCCCGCTTCATTCACATGAAAGGATGAACACCGGCTCTATTCATAAGAATGACATTCTGCCGGGGACACAATATGATGACCGTCCTGTGGTGAGACAGGGGGACGCTCAATAAAAAAGTCTGTTAATTAGAGAGAAACACGGGCAGCTACAGTATCAAAGACGGACGGATTATCAGTTCAAACAAACCAGCCACGGATGCCACAAACAAAGCCAAAATAAGTTTTAATCCCTCCGTGCTACTTTTAAAATACAAGACCACTGATATACACGTACTTTAACCCCAATATTATTAAGGAAAACACTGATTTGCACGTACGGTAGGTCAAGTGATAAGTATCGGTATCTGTGCTTTTATCCAGTATACAAACCTTTCAATATGAAATTAGTCTCAGTGTCTTGTCAGCTGTGACAATGTATTTGACTTTCAAGTCATTTTCGTCTAATTTAAATAATCAAGGAGCAAATGAATATGTTTTCTGTTCATAAACAGTGAAACAGAAGTAACTCACTTTGCTCCATCTTTAGTGTCGAAGGAATGCAGATCCAGCACCTGAGAGAGGTCCACCCTGTGGAAGAAGATCTCAGATTATTTTAATTTCATATCCAAACACACCACAGAGGTTAATAAATAGTGCAAAACCGCCACCAAACAATATGAAACCTAATAATGTGAGCTGACTCGAAGATATTTGGAAATGTTTTTTTGATTAACCCCTCGCTGCCTGGTGTCTTTCATCTGCTCACCCTGGTCTGAACTCTGTGGGAGTTCCCAGACCTTTGATACACGCTGCTTGTGTTAGCCAGATGCTACCTGGGTTCAATAACACACACTAAATAAGAGGGTGCGTGCGCACACATATCTGGACGCGTGCATGTGCACAAACGTGCCATCCTGTCCGGCTGGTGACCTGGGGTCAGAGAGCAAAGACTTGAGGGTAACTGGACACCGTTGAAGGTTTGGTGTTTACTCAGGGCACAGCGGTTCGTGTTTGCATATGTGCGTGTCCCGGGCGCAATGTCACGCCTGAACTGCTTCATCTTTGACACAAAGATCTGAGCAGCAGTTACACCGGACCCAGCGGGAAAGCTGGCCACAGAAAAGCTACTTAACCCTGTCTCACGGATTGAGCCTCTGTTTGTTTGGGGGAGGAAAAATGACTTACCTTGATCTCTGGGTTTCAAGAATCTTGACAAGACCATTTATAGACCTGAAGTGAGAGAAAACAAACACTTCAGACTTACTTTCATTTATTCCAAACAACAGATGCTTTAGAAAAGAGACGACGGGCAGTATGTTGACCTGACAGTGTCTCTGACTTGGTTTAACTCCTCTTCTTTCACCAGGTCTGTCTTGTTGATAATGGTCAGGTCGGCGACAGCAATCTGTCTGAAAGGGCAGATTAAAATACAACATTGGTTTAATGTGGCATGTTGATCTGCTGGCACCAACAAGAGAGAAGGAAATCCACCTTGAATGTCAAAAATGAAAAACAGCGGGATTTTGACGTGAGCGGAAGTCTGTTCAGTTTAGGGGAGAAAACACAAAGAAAACAACGCAAAGTGCATGCAAGGGGTCTTATTTTCATCTGTGTACGTGTTCAACAACAACACTACCACTGCACAGCTGCTGAAGAGACGAACTGGGAGGCGCATAGATCTGCGGCAAGAGTACGGTTCTCTGCAAGTTATGAAACCTGGTGTGGTAGACACTGAGCATTAAGTCTTTGAAGGTTTGGCAAAAAAGCCTGCATGCAACTTGTGTCTGCATGCCAAACATATACACTCACTTGCCAGTTAATTAGGTACACTGGTGAAAATGCATACAGACTCGCCTTAAATCCCCCTTCTTGACTTGAAACAGTGTAAGAAAGGTGGTAATTCAACTGTATGATGTAGTTTGGGTGCGCTTTTGCAATGTTTTTTCTGTTATTTAGCCCTGTCTGCTGTCTAGAAAGGGGCTGCCATACATAATGGAAGCATGCATCCCTACAATACAATAGTCCTGCGAACCACGGCCTCCAAAATATAAACGCTGTCGAATCAACCTTCAAGAACAAGAAGATTTAGTGTAGGACTGATATATTAGAGGGCATTTGTTTTCACTAATGCACCTAATGAGCTGGCAAGTGAGTGTAAAGCTATCACCAGCAGCTGGCAGCAGGTAGTATCTCATGTGCTTAATACATTTCCACGGACAGATTGCAGCAAACATACCTGGCCGCCTCATTGACGAGCCCGTCTGCTTTCTCCTCTGTTAGTTGCTGCAGAGACAATGAACATAACTTAGTTTGATAAAAAGGCCCGCGTGTCATCTTGGCGACTTTCCCACAAGAAATCTCTTTTAATTTGTTTCCGTCTGCGTCCGTGATTTCGCGCTGGGGAGGGCTGCATTTTCCAAAACAGTTTAATATGTAATAACAGACAGAGCAGGACATGTTAATCTAGATCCTGACCCCTCTGTCAATCTGTCACTGCGCCAGTCACCACAGCTTGATCTCTAAAGAATTGAACGGCAAAAATGTATTAAATAAAACTTGATAGAATGGCCGACCGTCGCCGACATATAACATCACCGGTATCATGGGATGTGTGAGGGCAAGGCCAGGCGGATATGTGATGAGGCACATGAGAGGAGACTCAGGTGAGTGGATGTGACACTCCTATTACAGGGGTCACTTCTCTGATATCAATTACTTTGTCAGGATCTCCTTCTATTCTGTCAGGACTCTTCCTTCATCCCGACTCGGTGCACTCTCGAGGACGGAGCCTAGGCCACGAGATGTGTCACCTCACCGAGCTTGACACCTTCAAATTAGAGCCCATTATCTAGGTGTCACTTGTCCCGTTCCTTTTAAACACATCACAGAGCGGGGCAGGATGTGAATGCTGTCGTTCAGCGGGGGTTTACGAACTCTGCCGCGAATACGTCTTTGAAGTTTGGGAACAACGTGATTGAGGCTGCATCTAATTCTTATTTTCAATACTGTAGAACCTTAATATTAGGTTTCTAATTAATTAATTATTTCGCCCATAAAGTGTCACACGCTTTATCCCAAATCTATACTAAACTGTAAATGAATTATCAGTTGATCATCTTCAACCAACACAGATTTTTCTAGTCACATACCTGTAGTCCATATTTGGCGTCGATGACGGTGACGATGCCTGGATGAAGAAAATAAACAGGATCAAAGTGAGCGCCACAGTTTGTGCACAGTCTGCTCCGGTTGCAGCCTTTTGGTGTTTAGTCTTTAAGACACTCTCTCTGTATTATTTGAACAACACTTTTGGTCCACCGGCCTGTCACAACAGAGCGGACAGCTGAGTATTTAGTGCTCGGAGCACAGACACAGCTCATCCAAACACTCTCCTACCGTATGACTGGGGCAGGTAAATAAATACGTTAGACACTAATGTGTGAGATAAAACGTCTGAATATATGCACAAGTAACACAAAAACGCCTGACACCTACCTGTTGTTATTTGAACGGAAAGTTGGATCCATGCATTAAGTTACAAGTTAATCCGTTTAAAAAGCTGACACAAACAAACTCCCATACCGTCCAAGTAGATGTCGCTGCCAAGCTCTGCATCCACCCAGAACATGGAGGCCACGGCTCCTGTCAGAGGCACAAACATATTCCTACAAAGTTATTTCAATTAATTAAAAATATTTAATGTAAATCTGTATTTAGTAGATGCCCCTGTGGTCGCAATCACTTCAGGCTCCCAAGCCAAATTAAATTAACCATAATTTATTTATAATAAAAGAGGAAAACATCCAAGGGCACCGTGTATACACACAAGTCAAATGTGTGTTGAGGAGAAAAGTTGTCAGGCAGTCAAAAGGAGGACACATTGTTTTCTTTCAGTCGTCTGCGTTCATTCTTCTTCAAAAGAATAGAGGACGCTGATGCTAAAAATGCAGCTCTTTGCAGAAATACTTGATTTATACAAATACAGCATGAACTGTATTAGAGATCTTACTCGCACAGTAAAGAAAGTGTGTCGTTTCCTCTTAGCAATTACTTTAAGGCTGCAAATAGTTGTTTTTCCCAGCTTAAAAAAAATATTCATCCATTCAACTCAAAGTTAAATGGTCTTACTGCAAATATTGCACATGTACAAATGCAAATATACTTAATGTGTACATGTATACATGTAGTATTACTCCTGATTTAAAGATTTATGTTCATTCCCTGTGCTGTTGCCGTCTTATTTTAAAAGGGAAAACAGCAAATCCTCTCATCATCTTTCACATTACAGCTCATTTATTCAAACATGTAATAGTGTATATTTATTCATGAATCTATTTAGTAATACCTCCTTTATCTTTAAAGTTGCTAAAGTGTTATTGTCCGAAACCCTGCCTGTATTGTTTTTCTGTCGGAGCTTTGTGGATCAGATAAAACCAATATCAGAATCTTTCAATTGTTTATGTCCTCCTGGTACATTTGGTTTGTTTCTATTTCCCTGCAGATACGGTTATCACAAGACCCTCTGTTACCGTGCCAGCCACCGCTTGTTCACATAATGCACTTTTGTCAAACTGCCAAGCGAGAATAAGAAAGCATTGTAAATATTTGATGGGTGCGTAATGAAAACACTGTTTTTGAGTGGCATGCTTCACACAACTCATCCAGCCTGCCCGTGCACGGAAGCAGAGAATCCCCCGGGGGAGTCTTTATGATTGGCAGCGCTGCCAGGGCCAATGACAGGCCTTGTCCTGGTCCATAACAAGCCAATGACATGGCAGAGGAGTGAGGGCAGCCCCAGTCTGAGCGTGCTCTGTTGGTTCCGTCTGTGAAGCCAAGTGGCGTGTGTCTGCCCGCGCCGCTACCTCCTGACACCTGTCACTTAGCGACACACTCCGATCGCCACAGCACTCGCCCTGTAATAGCCTAATATTGATTTCCTCATTCAAATGCGAGACGACAGACAGATGAGTTTTTATTTTTTTGGGTCTTGATCATCCCATAACAGCAGAACAAGATGGATCCTCAGTTATTTATCAAATGTGTTATTGCTGGATATATACACTGATCAGGCATAACATTATGACCACCTTCCTAATATTGTGTAGATCCCCCTTGTGCCTCCAAAACAGGTCTGACTCATCAGAGAATGGACATGGGCCTTTTGAGGGTGTCCTGTGGTGTCTGGCAACAGACTGTTGTTAGTGGGGGCCTTTGAGTCCTATGGGTTGAGGAGAGGAGCCTCTGTGGATCATCCCGCAGATACTTGATCAGTTTGGGATCTAGTGAATTTGGAAGCCAGGTCAACACTTTGTGCTGTTTTTCATGTTGTTGTTTTTATGAATTGTTTCTAAACTGCTTTTGTGTGCTTCCCTGTGTCAGGCTGCATCCTGCTGGGGACGCCTACTTCTCCTGTCATAATGTTATGGCTGATCGGTGTATATACACACATTCATAGAACTGATATTCCCTGATGGCAGTGGTCTGTTTCAGCACGACACAAGGTAACAGTGATATAGGAATGCTTTCAGAACCACAGCAACGAGTCCAAGGTGTTTACTTGGTCCCCAAACTCCCCAGATCTCAATCCAGTTGCATCTGTGAGACGTGCTGGACAAAGAAAGTGCCCACCGCGCAACTTGCAAGGCAGATATAGATCCGATACCATAGCACACCTTTAGAAATCTAATGGGTGCCCAATGGGTCAGCACTGCAGCAAAAGGGGGACCCACACAATTATTAGGAATAAAGTCATCGCTAATCGGCGTATGTGATCCACAAATATTGTACCAGGATTGCTAAAGTATGCTAAGTAAGTATGCTAAAGAGTAATATCAGAACAGAATGAACCATTATGTAATGTACGTGCATGTATAGTTTATCCTCAAGCCTGGCGACAGTCTGTTTAAGTTTCAGTTCAAAGTGTGTAGACGAGTTTGCATCCCAATAAAATAATGTACTTGGCTTCTCAAAACAACTGAAGAGGTTACTTAAATGTTGTGTAAGATTTGTAAGATCCCTGCACTGCACACAAACTGTTAGCAGGACCTATTTGTGTACCCTTTTCTCTTTAGCGTGTTCACCGTCTGCCACCCACAATATAATGCTGAAAAGCATTACATTCTAGGTTTATGCTGCTCTCAAGGCAAAATTGGGAAATCAGCAAATTTTATGATTCAAATGCGATTAACTCCTTTTTCAAATACAGGCAGGTGCTGCCAGTGGGATGTCAAACGCCTGTGGCATGAGCTGATAGTGTGTGTGTGAGCTGGAACAACCTCAATGCCTCCAGCTGCTAACTCTGGTTTGACTGTCTATACGGCCCTAGCTAGACGAACAACGGTCTGCAATGAAAGACAAATTTCTAATACTAATTATTTATTCTTATTTCACTAAATGTATGTATTTATGTTACCTGGATCAGCGAGTCCTGTGGTTTCTAATAAAATGTAGTCAAACTTTCCTTTCTTCTCCATCAGGTTTTCGATGGCTTTAAGACCGTTGTCCCTGAAAAAACAATGAAAGAATCAATAATATTTAAAGAACACAGCAATTTGCAGTGCAATTCAAGCTGTACAACAAAAGCTGAAATTGATTTTCAGTTTCTTTTTTTTCTTTCTTCAATAAATACTTGAACACCAAACAGACTACAGCAGTTACTCCACGTACTTGACGGAGCAGCAGAGACAGCCATTTCTCAGTTCCAGCCACTCCTCGTACAGCTCTCCTGCCTGGCTCACAGCGAGGGACTTCTCAAGGGCGCTGCCTGCAGGGATCAGCAGAAGCTCTGCTAAGACTCAGCAATTTCTACCAAAAATGTTGGTGTATATGTTCTACAGAGGTCTACGGATTTCCAAAACTCAAACACAAGATTTTTTTTACTCAAATTCAACAAATTCTGACAAAAAAATAATTAAATAAACCACCCCCAGCTTAATTAGCCATGTATGCAAAGTAAATGTATTGTAAATCAAATGCAAATGCTTATAAACTTAGGACACATGCTTGTTCTGGTGTAAACAATGTTTGTTACCATGCTGCTCTCTTGTGGAGAGTTGAGGAACCAACATCAATCAACAGTCCTTTAGAACTGAAGACACTACTTGGATGGTGGCAAAACATCTTCAGGAGGCTTTACCAAGTCCAGTTGCTTTTCTTTAACGGCTCTGGATATATCGATAAACTGTCTGACACCAACTTCCCAAAGCAAACAGTATGAACTGACTTTGATCTGAACAAAATCGAATGAAATGACTGCTGCTGTTAGTTTACCTTCTCCAAATTCATTGAGTATGACAGCAATCCGCTTGCTGTGTTGTTCAGTTAAGATATAGTTCAGTAATGTCGTCTTCCCAGCACCTATAAACATGCACACACAAAAATAAAAGATGCATGTTAATCATTTGTAATTTTTTGAATACCAGTGATGCTAAAACAGCCTGAGTAAACAACACCTTAGTTCATCGCGCTGTAAATGGACAAACAAACGCTTGAGACTATAATCTTCTTTATAAGCTCATTACAGCTGTAAGTAATAATCTCTCTCACCGAGGTAGCCTGTTATGATGGTGACAGGTATCTGCTCTGCAGGAGGACCGGGCTGGGTGTCGATAGGCACCAGCTCCGGGCAGTCATCCTCCTCCTCTTCCATCGTCATGCCATCCATACCAGAAATAATGTTTGTCTACAGTCACACAAAGCACGATCTGATCTGATGATTGAGCACAGAAACACACATTTAGCCGCTGCATTTACAGTTTCACTTGTTTATAGGTCCACCCTCATGTTAAGAGTCAAATTCAATGAATTATTGTGTGTGCTATAGAACAAAAAGAAGAACATGACTTGAAGTTCATGACACGCATGAGGAAATCCATGAATGAAAATAGAAATCAGTCATGTTTCATCATATCATCTAGTTAAGATGGATTTTTACTAATTAGATCTGTCAGGGATTTGTAATACTGAAATAATAAAAAGACTGAGGACCTATATTGTGTTGATTTATACTAGACACAATCCAAACAACACAAAAATTGTAAAGTAATTACAACTCACGCGCCTCGGTCACAAAATCCACTGAATCACAATCATACCTGTTCAATAGTAACGACAGTGGAAGAAACACCACTTTCCTTGATTTAAAAAGACTTTGAATAGACGTCCAAGAGGTCTTTTTAAAATTGTAGCCACTGACAGTGCTCTCTTAGCTATGCCGTTGCTTTAGACAACGTGCAACACCGTCAATAATCCGTCAAATCCTGGCGATGCAGCAATGGTTCCGCTTGCGTTTGCACACAAACTGTGCAACAGAGAAAGGATATTAATATCAAAAGACAAAGAATTTGTAAATAATTATAACGTTTACGTGAAAATAATTGCTCTAACCCGTGTGCTTAGCAGCAGTTTCTTAGCGAGGACTAAACGTGGTGTGATGAGCAACATCTACCACAAGATGGCGACAGAAACCAGATTATGTCAACACCCTTCCAGACATGGATGAGTATCAAGCTATGGTCTCAAGCTGCAGAGGACAGTGGGACAAAATATGAATATTAGTACTAAATTAGCAATACGTTTTCAGCATTAGTAATAATAATATCAAGAATGACAATAATACAATTTGACTTTTGGGCTAAATGTGTAAATGTGTCTACTAAGGCCTTTAAGTCCTTAGGTAAATGATATACACAAGATTCAAAGAAATATGATTTTGTAAAAAATTGTTGAATGAAGGGGTTTTACAACTGTTAAGTATAACAACTGATATTACTCAAAACTATGTAAGACTACCGTCCATCAGCTACACAATAATAAAAGAGGATTCCAGATTAAACTACAAATGCTTCAGAAGGGTTGGACCATTATGTGTCGTAAAGTTGGAGCATACACGTCAGGCACAAAATAATATATATATATATATCATTAATTGACACAATTACTGTCACTGAAAAATGTTATTAGATGTGGTTATTTCCTGTCTATCCAGCTTTACGACATGGGAGTAAATTTCACAAGAACCGAGCCATGCCCTCAGGATGTAACCCAGGCGGATAACCCCAGTGACACCACAAAGGTGATTCAGCCACACTGCAGAAAACTTCCTCCAAGGAGACAGAGGATGTTACAAACCCATTTTTCTGCAAGCTAAGGAGTTGGCTAATAATATTCGCCTGTTAAGGCTGGATATTATACACACACTTGGAGGAATATCATGCGTAGGCCTAATAACTTTGTTGATTAGAGTTAGATTACTGATAACATGTTGATGCTAAATAGTAGAAAGATATGTCCCAATGAGCCTCTGCCAAATTAATGCTTCATAATAATGACAGGAAACATGACTTATTGTCATTTCTTGTTGGCCATGGACAGTCCATGGTATAGACACAAAAACATCTTGGTTAGGGCCAAATAATGATTAATATTTAGGTAGATAACCTTATAGCATGTTTGTGATTAAAAGTGAAGTTTGTGGACTTTGTGATTTCATAGCTATTTTTATCAGGTTTTTGGCCAAGATTAACTTGGCGAAGTGGAGTGTTGTGCAAGCTGATGATGTTGTTGGTGAGGTTAACCACCAATTTAACTGGTGATTGGTTGAAAATTTGAGGCCAACGCAACTTTGAGGTGTATCGCGCGTTGCCAGATGAGGAGGTTTCACGCCCAATTTCAAATGACTTTTTAATGCTGATTTTAAACAAAACCAATGTGAATGTACTCTTTCCAACATTCCACTGAATGTGGACTACTTGTGCCTCTTTCTAAAGAGTAGGAAGTCTCCATTTGTTCATCAGTGATCTGCAATTTGTCATCATATTGCGTCATAGGAGCCAGATGTGAGTAGTTGTGGTGGTTGGCTGCTGAAGTCTATTGCTCGCTGATTTCTATGCTTTGACTGCATTGTTTGTTTGTCGTGTATTTTTTTTTTTTTTGATGATAGGCTCAACTAGAGTAAACAATCTGAGTGTTTAATGTACCAAACAAAATATCGATCTTATATTCTGGGTGGTTTTGCGTGCGTTTTTGGTAGTTTCTGGCAACTCTGGCCACGCCTCTCACATATAAGGACAAGTTCACAATTTAAAGATGGGATTTGGGGCTCTATGAAGGGAGCTGGGCCTTGTGGATCTGTTCCTTTAAAAGAGCCATTCAAAGTACTGGCTCATTTTTGTATTTTTTTTTTTTTTTTTTCAGAATTCAATCTGGGTGTAACTCGTTTTATCTGGGAATTAAACATTCTTTTGATGGGTTAGTTTAAATTATTATGATTCTGGCAAATATTACACTTTCCTTTACCATTTTTGTCATCACAAAAGTGTCACCAGCCACAAGGGAAGTCTGTCTTCCTCTTTCTTGAGACAAAGGCAGTGTAGAAAACTATATTTGCATATCAAACGATATAAAATAAGCACAGCACGTCTTGGTCTTACTCAGTGGTAGCAAATGATAGGCTTGTGTGTGCATCTGTGTGAAACAGCAAATTAATCCTCATGGTCGCATTAAAGAGCCGGTCAATAGATTCAGTTCGTTCATGTACGACACATGTCTTGTTCACATCGCGGGCTTCTTTTGAAAAGTAATTGTCACGTGCTGCTTAATTATATGATACGCATTTCATTTTCGCGCAGTAGGCAGCGAGTGGATTTGTTAACCCTCACTTTTGTCAGTCCCCAAAATAGAAAGCACGTTTTAAAACACACAAAGAAAAACAAACTGTTAACGCTCATCTCAGCAGCGAGGGAGCGCGCGTGTCTCGTCCTGTCCCATCCTCCCTCGTGCCCTCCGGTGCCTCTCTCTCTCTCTCTCTCTCTCTCTCTCTCTCTCTCTCTCTCTCTCTCACTCACTCTCTTTCTCGCTCTCTCTCTCTCTCTCTGAAATCAAATGCGGAAGTTTACACCCAGTGGGGAGCTGCAGCCGCCGCTACCAAGATGCGTGTTGGCATGACAGTTGGGCTGTAGCGAGGACGCACGGAGCGGTGCGTCTGTGACAGCGAGGCGGCGAGACCGCGAGAAAACACCACGGCCACCGCCGCTGAGCTGGACTTCAGACCCGCTTATGGCTTCCTCCTTGAGCAGCGCAGATCGACGGGCTTTCGCTCTGAAAATCAACAGGTAACAGCCTCGTTCTCTTGGCGCCTCTGCTTGTTTTTCATTCAGGGTTAGTTTAGGAGCCAGCGTGAACTATTGGAGGCACAGGATTGAGGGAACCTCTGACACTTGGAGGGATTCCACAGTGGAGCAGGCAGCCACATGTTTTGAATGTTAATGTTGCAGGTTGATTCAATAAGGAGGTGGGGGAAAGGCAGCCTGGAGGATAATACAACTTTTACTTAACTTTAATAGTACTACATCATAGGACCCATGTGATCCATACAACTTTTATTTCACTTTAAAAGTACTATGCTACAGGAGCCATGTGATCAGTCATGAATACTTTTTTCTTGCTTATTCTTAAAGTGAAAAATGCTGAACTTTAAAAACTAGGCGGACAAAACGGTGCAATATCAGTCTCATTTCCTCCTCATGAGAATGCCAAATCTATGTCTGGATTCTCTTAATATGATCATTTCCCGCAGTGTGTGTAAGGTCTGACTAGACCCCTGCGCTGGCGTTAAATGAGGAGGAGGCATGTGGTCACAGTTCCTGCTGTGGCTTCGGCCAGGTGTGGAGGAAGTAGCTATGTACGTGGAAGTCTATTGTGTACCATGCCTCCTGTGTAGGAGTCATCCAACTAAAATACACATACAGTGACTGTGTTTAGCATCTCAAGCGTGTTAAACTCCTGCAGGGCTTCTTAGTGGAAGTATCCCTGCGATTATGTTTATCAGTGAACTGAGGTTCATTCACATTGTGAGAGTGGATGAGGGTAGAGTGGGGATCTGATGATGAAGAGACCCCCATTTTTTTTTTTCAGAGAAAAATAAAGCATTTTTTAACTTTTGAAAATGTGAAGCCTAACGTTATGATGAATCACCACTGACGAGCTCAAACATCATCAGTTTGTGTTCTAATAATGTGAATTATTATCTTTTCTCCAGTCCTCCAGTATTCACAGCAGGGAATGTGTCAAACTGTTGTTTTTAATAGCCAGGAGCAATCATGGCTACTTTGCTGTTCTGTTCTGTGCTGTGCAGAGCTGAGCTCAGCTGCTGAGGGATGTGAAGGATCTTGGGTCAGAGCCTGAATCCAGTGATGAGCCAGCAGAGTATAGTTGGCTGGGCTATGCTGTACTGTTGTGCAGTTTCACAGCGTTATACACACACTGAGAATTAGCTTGAGTGAGGAAATTCTGCTGGTATTCCATATGAGCTAATTTCTATTCACTGGCAGCATTAAGTTAATATTATATGTCAGGTAACTATCCTAACACTGCTACTGTTATAGACTGAAATGACAGTTACGTACTTCAACGTACTTCAACAAAGGCCATCAGTGGCTTAGATTTGAGTAGGAGTTGCCATTTAGATTGAGATGGAGGTATTTGTTGGTAAAGATCGAGTGAAGAATGAAACTCAAATCTATTAGAGGGATATCAGTGGTAGTTAGTTTGCCACAAATCAACTTCTGGCAACATAAAAAAAAGACAAGGAAACTAGCAGTTTTCTGATGACTGGAAAATCTGAGTGAAAAAAGACCTGCGACTGCACATCCAGTCGAGAATGGTCTCCATACATATTTCCTCAGTGACGATCGAGAAAAGACATTATGGGAACGAGCTCTGAGGATTCAACACAAGATGCTAACAGAAAGGCCAGGTGGCCGCCCTCTGAAAGTGCTGGAATGAACTTGTAGCCCTGGGACAAAGTTTTATGAAATGCTCAACAAAAGAGTGACCTCATTTACAATAATGGAAATAAGTATAGAAGGGGAAGAAAAGAAACATGCCGGTGCTTTTGTTTTGATTTGCACATGTGTAGCTGCCTTTGGAACTGGCACACTGGGATTTATTTATTATTTCACAGTTGACGGAAGCAACAGCACGGATGGAGAGCTTTTGATGACACTCGCTGAAGACGAGACTAAAGGCAGGGAGATCATTAGGAAGGAATATACTTGAATTAAAGCAGAGACTTGCACGTTTCTGTAGTGGCATCTTTATAATCCTTACAGAACACAGAATGTGTAATAATTCTGATAATCATGTGCTGTGGGTATGTTATTTCTTAACCACTATTTCAGACAACCTGTGACAAACACAGGTTTTAACTGCATGGACAAAGAGGAACAATGGTCACAAGTTGTAACTCAGACCTGCAGTATATAATTAGCTGAAAGGAACTGTTATTTGTCACCTAAATCAATACAACCCATAACTGTAGAGTTGTTTGCATTGTTTGGTGCTTTGTACATATATCATATACATCATATTCTCAGCAGCACCTCCTCCCTCGATATCTCTATCAGGAGGGAGTGTGAAGGAAATCCTGCTAACGTAGGACACTATGTCACACTGGTTTCAGTTCGCTTTTTTGCTCATGGCAGTTTTAAATCAGGAAACCGGCGTTTCTTCATAAGCAAATAATAAGGGGAATGAAAAACGAGAGAATACGTCAGTTGAAAAAGCTAAATCCTAACATAAGCAGTGTTCAGTTTTCTTTTAGCCAGGGGGCTGATGGACACTTAATATACTACGGCTGAGCGTGAGTTGAATTAAGAGCATATGGTGGCAGGTGTGAGGACAGCTGTGGACATGGGGCCTCTGTTGTTCAGTGCTCTTAAGTGGCGAGGGGGAATCTGGATTGGGTTTCATCCGATTTCCTCTGGGCTTTAGAAGAGGACATCTGTTAATTCCTCATGTCTGTTGGTGGGCCACTGGGTTATGAGGTGGACATGCAGCCTCCTAAAAACAAAAACAACAAAAAAACAACCACATGAGTCACCCTGTGGTCAAAGCATTCAGACTCAGCTAGAAGTCACATTCTCTTGCTTGGAGCCGCCTGTGACCCGAGTCCTGCCAAATGACTGCTGTGTTTGTGCGTGCCTCCCTTTGACAGGAAGCTGAGTCGTGATGTTGCTGATAGCAGTGAGACCCATTAACTCTGGAGACATATGATAGTATGAGTGGGGGCATCCCATTGCTGTGCTTTCCCTCTCCTGTCATGTATACCACCATTCTTTCTGTTTTCCTGTGTTTCCTGCTTGGACCAGACCAAGCAGAAAGGACTAGGAGGGACAGGGCCTTTAAGGTTAAAAGAAACACCCACACCTATTGCACTGATTTTATAATAGGGATTAGCAGACCGGGTGAGCAGGATGCCTGTCGGGTGTCACGCCAGGAAGCGTGCATACAGATAATTATTAGTTGAAATATAGTATTAATCAGAAATGTAGCAGACAGTGACGCCGTTTTAGAGCCAGACTCGCTTTGAGCGACGCTTGGGCATTTATTCCAGAAATGCTGACAGGAACGCACCATACGCACACAAAGCAAGCGCCGGCCTGCCATGTATGACATAACAAAAAGGGGTCAACCTCTGTCTATAAGAAGGACGTGATGAAAGGTGTTTTTGAGTCCAGAACCCACACTGAGATTTCTTCGCTTGGGAGAGACTGTTGACAGGAATCACACAGCTTGTGTGCAGGTACATCATTCAGGAAATACCCCCCTGGCGTGATGCAATGCAGTTATATTCCCACAGGATCACATAACAGATGAAAGTATCCAGTTCTGAAATGAAATGGCCTGCTGCGGCTTGGAGTCTACCAGCATTACTGGCAGATTTGGTGCATATGTGACGACTTATAAATACTTCAGTCTCAAATTTCATTTCCTCCTTTTGCAGGATCATTGAATGAGAGATTATTTTTACTTTTTCTCATGAAGGATGATCTAATTAACACAGTGAGGATGAGGTCAGTGTTGATGACAACACTCTAACCATTGTCTTAGTTGACCTAACATACTATCATTTACCAGATAGTAATGTTGGAAATGTAATAATCCAAAAATGTCTAAGTTGATTAATGGCTAATCAGAGTGCTTCGACATGGCATTTTCTGCAATTCCAATATTTGATGTGCATGATATGATTCATGATATTTTCAGCTCCTTCAGTAACAAACAATGAAAAATGTGCTGATGTGTTGTAACAGCGCGGCCTAATCTGTCTCCAGCTCTGATTAATAGATGCCAATGGCTTGTAGTTCTGGCTTGATGTCAACTTCCCGGGAGCAGCTGTTTTAATAGTGCCTTCCTCGTCAGTGTTGATTACCTACTCTAATTATATCTTGAGGAGAGGAGAAGAAACTGCTAATTGCTGTCATCAGGCTTTGTGTGTAGGAGAATGTCTTTTGTAGTGAATGTTACTCACCGAATAAGGAGCGCTTCTCGATATACTGTGCTTAATTTGAACTAACCCTTAGGTTGACGCCAAGGCCTTGAAGCATGTTGTTTATTGACAATAAGCAGGTCTCCATGCACACCAGTTAGGTAACACAGGAAATTAGTTTTCACATGCACAGTGTGGTAACTTGAATACTGTAAAACTGCATACATATGCAGCATGTACCACTGCTCGTCCAACCGTAATCAATGAAGACATTGATTACTTTATGATTTTAAAGTTTTACATTCTTCCCGGTGGCCACTTTTGGCTTGGCATCCTCTCAGCCAGCTTCACGAGGCATGTATTATACTTTCTGCTTACATTCCCACAATGCAGTGCGCCCCGTATTACAAATGTGAAAATTACAGCTTCGCGACTGGACAGCTGTTGGTCATGATGCAAAATTATGATAAACAGTAAGTGAAATCTCAGTTCACTGCCCGCTATTGAGTTGACCATTGAAAGGGAAATGTTGAATGGCTGGTCAAGGAAAGGATTTTGAACCTAAATGGTTTTGGGAGTAATTTATGCATTGCTCAGTTGAGTTGTAACATCAACTGATTTGCCTATGTGCAGGCATGTGTTCGGTTTTTCTTTTCTTTTCGAAACCGGCTGTGGTTGAACTCTCAGTCCTGGGATTCTGTGTCCTGATGAGGCTGAAAAAACCTCAGAAGCAGCTTTCAAGACCAAACTGGTCAACGCCAATAACCGCTTGAGAGGACAAAGATAGGTCTAGTTAAAGAAAGGCGGCGTTCTGAACTCTCTGTTCAAACATTCTCGACTTTCAATAACAGTTGCTCGTAAACGTTGTGTCCTGTCAGCTAAAGTATTGTTGGCGGTCAAATATTTGTCCCTTTGTAGCGTTGTCTCTTGATCCATTATATGCATTCTTCACTTTTCCAGTCTTTGCGGTTTCAGTAAAACGTCGTAATAAAGACACGAGCTACTGCCAGGCTTATGACACAAGCTGCTTTTGGTATTATTTTTGCCTAAATGACCAGAAAAAATCCAAAAGCTCTGTTTTTGTCTTCCTGACAAGAGCTGCTGTGGTTTTATGTAACAAAAGATGCCAAGACCCAAGCCCGTTGAAGAGAGAGACAGATGCTTTCTGCTGTGACAAGCTGTTTGTCTACTAGTGGTAAAATAATGCCTGCTCGGCTCTGCTGGCAGGAGCAGATTACTGTTTTACTTGCACGGTCTTTTTATAGAATGTCCCGTATGGTGCGTCACCGGTTGCAAGTTAGCCATCCCCACGTGTGCATTTGTGTGACAATGTATGTCCTGTGATATTGTGGGTTGTTTTGTCTCTGCAGAGGCAATAAAGGATAAAGGGGCACATGTTAGTGACAGAGTGGTTAAGGGCTTGGTCTGTACACAGGGCAGGGCATGTCTTTTTAAAGTCGTGTTATGAGAAGGTTTTACAGGGTTTAAATTGTCTGGGGTACAAATTCAGTATACCCACCAGACAATGTGCCCTTGGGCAGATAATACAAAATAAACTAAATTGGATGTTTTAAAAAATTTTCTTGCAAAGCCCAACTTCCTTGCAGACGCTACCTTAGGCCGTCTTCTTGTGTACTCGCCAATCAAAGCAGCAATTCCTAATGTCGAAGTCTTTTAAATCTCGTCGCTAAATCTGTCCTCTGCAGACAGATAACTGGAGGGGTTGTGAGGAGCGTCATACCTTGTGTTGACTTTCTGGAGCGCTGGTTTCTTCCCTGCAACCCCTTTAAGCGTCACTGGCTTATTGGATTTGACTCATTGCGTTATAACAGGAGTACCTCGGCACATTCCCTTTGGACGATATCAGCAGTGTAAGAAGTGGGTGTGTGCAGAGGCTTTTAGGTTGTTGATGTGCAGGTACAAGGTAGGGGGTGCATGGGTGAGAGCTCATGTAGTAGCTGTGCTATTTTGCAAGGTACAAACATACAGCCAGCAGCGCAGACTTCAGTTGGGAGTGTCTGTGTGATATGCGTGTGCACCATTATCAGGCTGTAGCTTTGTTTCTTTGGGTCAATAAGGGTTAAAATGAGCAGATTAAGCGTAAGGGAGAATTGCTCAACGTCATTGTTGTTGCTGGAGATAACAGTCAAAGTTGATAATCAGGCATACCCGTGGCTCACTGGAAATCAGTGCAGATTAGTTCTCTACTATACCATATCATGGTGATTGATGATTCTTTTTTACGCTATTTTTCTTTTTCACCTTTATTTTTTAGTTTGTACATACCAGTTTTGCAATGGTACTTCAATCTTTTCTTTTAGTAGTATGTGTTTAAATGAAACAGTGCTTCACCGCTGGACTTTGCTCTTTGTGTAAATTTGTATACTGTTCTCCCACCCATGCCTTCTCTTGCTTTCACATATTTTATGACTCAGCATGCTACGTGATTGATAGGGGGAGGAGAGAGCGCTATAGACAGCATGGCGGGAGTAGTAGGCGGTGGCCAAGGACCTGTACGTCAGGCAGCTTAGTGGATTTTAGTTTTCACGTACTTGCAGATTTTACGTGCTTTATGGCTCTGCAGCTTCGGTGGTTTTGACACTGGTATCCCTCAATTGCACTGTTGTTTATTGGTTTACGGTCATAATTAGTGAGAGCGATGTCGTAACAAAGTCCAAGGGGGCTTAATGAACCCACGAGACTGACCACAGGGGGAAGCAGTCAGGAATGTGACCCATTTGAATTAGTCTTTGCCCTCTAACTCTTCTCTGCACGGCAGCGTTGCAGCAAACTCTCTTTGACACTCAAATGTAAAACAGTACATGCGAAACTAAGACATTTTGAAACCAAAACAGCCTTTTGTAAATGAGCTGAAGAAAATAAAGCGGTTGTTGTGTCGAGTTTGGGAGGGCTCCAGTGATATGGTGGATTCATTACAAAGAAATAGACAGCGAGTTGCATGGAGGACGTAATGTGTGCAACTAATTGGGGCGCTGTCTCTGTTCATGTCATTCTCTGCTCTCCCCTTCTTTCGGGAGAAAGCTACAGGCATGCACACACGAACACCATCTACCCAACATATTTGAATACTAACCCCATTCCAATGTCATGTTGATTTCTTGCTCGGTCTGACCCTTAAATCAGGACACCATATTTATTCCACTGCCTGTATGGTTGCCAGCCGTGACAAAGCCCTTACACAGGGAGCAGAGATGTGCTTCTGTAGGGCGTGAACAATAGCTTGAATAGAATCACCATGGCTGACCAATTTAAACCAATGCGAGTATGGGAACCATAGCCGAATCGGTGTTGCATCTCTCATTAAATACGCCATGAGCATGTTGGTGGAATTGTACAGAATGTATGTCCACACAATTATGAACTTTAAAATCGCGTACACATATAATATAATGCCATGAGCAACTGTTATTTTCCTGCCTCCCGAAACCTTACGAATCTGTGTTTCCGACGTTTTGTTTCAGGCACTCTTCCGCGGAGATCAGACGACACTTCATCGGGAGTCATGGCACTCCGAGCCACAGCCGAACCAACTCCAACGCTTCGGCCTCAGTGTCCCTCATTGTGGTGAGTTTCCTTCTGTAAATAGCTTCAAGCTTTTTTGGAGGTCGGTCATTTCTGCGCAGCAGGAAATTGTCACATTATCCAAATCTGTTCCTTTGAAGGATTTGCAGCTACCTTTGAGGTAATGTGGGTCAGCATAGCTGCAGGCGAGTTTCAGAAGGAATGTGAGCAATATGACACATTTTTTTATTTAATATTTTGTTTATATGTATTTATATAGT
This sequence comes from Planiliza haematocheilus, assembly GCA_005024645.1. NCBI lineage: Eukaryota > Metazoa > Chordata > Actinopteri > Mugiliformes > Mugilidae > Planiliza > Planiliza haematocheilus. The sequence continues at coordinate 1,373,499 of SRSE01001388.1, read as the reverse complement.
TACTTATCCAACTGCCTAACATGTTAAATGTACTAATCTCTCTCAAGGCATTGCATTAATGCTCAGTTTTCTGGACTAGTAGCCTTGTAAATTGTCTCATGCATGACATATGTACGTTATACATTCAGTGGTTTATATTGCACATTCCTGCACAAACTATAAAGCCCTCTTTATTGTGTTTCCTTTTTATAGCTATGTTTCTTTTCTTGTAATTTCTTGTACGTGCAAGGTGCATTTATAATGTCACCTCACATGCATTAGTGATGTAATGCTAGTAGTAGAAAGCCATAGTGAAGGTCCACAGAGTGGTCAGCAGAGTGCTTTCCTCTAATGCAGCTCCCACACAGCTTTAGTGTTTGTGCTTACACCTCCAAAGGTTTATGAGCATGTCATCTTCACATCCTCTTTACTGTCATTAGCGCTGAGAATGTCTGACTCAGTGTCTAGTCTCGGAGATTATACTTTGAATCCTGACGATTCTGCTGCAACACAGGTTACTGCCATTGCAAAGACAGCTGCCTTTGTTCCCCGTACAGTAGCTTGGAACATAGTCAAGGATTAACACGTCTTTGTTTAAATGAGCCTGACACTGCCCATTGACGTGGCAGCGCTTCGAAAACCTTGGTTTCTGCGGACGACTGAACGTCATTATGACTGATGTTGTCTTGCCTTTTCAGCTGAAGTGTAGCAGACAGTTAGAGTGATTCCTGTTCTCTCAAGCAACCAGACATGATGCAGACAGATGCATAGTAATGCTTTGCATGGATTTGTTCCCACTACACTTTTAGTGTCTCTCGTAGCCTTTGAACTTCTGTCTCTGCCTCTCAGCTTTATAGATTCCTCTTTTTTAGTCTTCCTTCTTTTTTCTATTTCTGTCTTTCCCTCACATTTGTTCTCTCCCTGCTGCCCTACATTTTTGTCATTTAAAGTTTTCTAAAGCTCTTAGGTGCTAAGTCTCTTGACATGCAGCATATGCGTATGAGTGACTGAGCTGAAGCCCTTTGATACTTTCCCAGTGATGATCCTTGAGCTTGCCAGCTGACGGCGTTTGAGGAGACGCACTTGGACGAGCCATCCCATCTCAACTTGTGGCATGCGACGTGGTTAATCTCTAACCTGCTTGGGAAGTGGGTCACTGCTTTGGCTACTGACAGGCGCTGGATGGGGGCCTGCTTACCTTGCAGCTTATGCCGGCAAATCTTTAATATGTCCGGATTTGGGATGCGGGAGAGGGGTTTTAATGCCGTAATCTCTGGGATGATAGTTTCCTATTATTCAGCACAGGGATGAAGGAGGGATGCTTGTTGAGAGGCGGCAGTGATGTTTGCTGCTGCAGTTGTGACACAGCATCACCACGTTGATGTCACTGTTGTCTCTCTCGCACTCGGTTGCTATTATAAGTTGCTGAAATCATGAGCGTTGCCTGATCAGTGTAGTTTTACATTCAAAGAGAAAGCTGCGTGTGCTTTTGCGCATGTGTGCAGCGCCACTGTGTGTGCATACAAGCGGCATGCACGTGTGTGCGCGTCTGCAGTTTCTGTTCCTGTCTGTCGACACACCAGTTGATGGTGGGACGCCTGGCTGTTGTGATGCAAGGCTTGAAACTGCAGTCAGAACGGCTGTTCGAGGGTTAAAACGGTCAGGCTCAACTTAAACATCCATTCTCGCTGGCTGTTAACTTCCACTTTTCCTCTTCTGGGGTTCTCAGCTTCGAGGAATATGAAGATTATTTTAAAGAGGATCTGCACTCAGCGTTGCGGCTTAGTTTCAACCAAAAGCATTTAGCGTCAGTAGGTGCACTCTGTAGTTTCCCATATCCGGGGTGCGCCATTTTGTACACTTCCTTTTTATGTTGCAGTTTTCAGCAGGGTAAGTCTACAATCTCTTTGACCTCATTAGTCATTGAATGAAAATGGGATGATTAATGCGCTTAAAAAACGCAGGTCGCGTTAAATGCAGCCGTATTTTGTAAGAACATTGTGTGTCTTGAGTCCTTTGCTTGTCTCTTTTCTCTCCTGGCCTGCTTATGCCATTGTAAGTATGCATGTATGAGAACAAGGATGTTGGCAGACACTTTTTAAATTGATGAATTTTACTGAAAACAGCCGTTAATATTAACTAGTAGAGTGTCTTGTAGTTTTTATTGCACTGAGCTCCGCCACATTTATGTTTTCTGGTGTGTTGTACTTGTTATAAATTGTTTCTGCTGCCATAAAAGTTATCATGTTTATTATCGCCACTGAGTCGGGTGATGAAAGGTTTGGCTGTTGATTTGGCAAGGGGTGCCACTTTCTTTTGAGCTTCTCTGATGACTCCACATAGCAGCCGGCGCTGGTCAGAGGCATGCATAGATTTGCATTCATTTGTCTGTGCTAGCGTCCATACTGAATAAGAGAAAGAGGCCGCTCTACGGTGGTCGTTTGAACTTGGAGGCCTGCAGCGTCTGTAGAGTAGGGTGAAGACTTTGCTGACACTTCTAAGGCTGTCATCTATGCTGTAGACCTGTCATTAAAATAATAAGAATATAGCTGTTCCTTCAGACTACCTGCGTATTCTTTTTCTTTTGTGCTGCATGCTAACCACAGATACCAAAGCATGTAGCGCTGTTTGCTCTTGAGAGCTAAGTAGGAAAAAATAACCCTTAGGGTGGACTGATGTGCAAAAACATGTCTGAAGGCAAATGGAATTTGCTGCTGCACTTTAAAAGTTGAGCACAGCAGTGACTCATGTTGTTGCTGCAGTTATCACCTCCTCTTCTCCGTCTCCTGTTCATGCACTCTACCTCTTTTTTTTGTGTGTGTGGGACAGTGTACACAATTAAAAGCTTAAATATTTAAGTATTTAAGCGTTCTGGTGCTAAGACGGATTTTCATCTCTTAATACTGTGACATGTACTACTATATCGGCTTCTTCCTGCAGATTGTAATCAGGTTGGAGGTCTGCAGAGTTTGCGGTCTTCTTTCACAGTGGCACCTGCCACCGCGCGCGCTTTCCTCTTTAACAACCGGGCACGCACCGCAAAATGATCTTATCAGTTGTGCTTTTTTCCTTCTGAGCTCTTTCTAAGGATGCAAAGCTCATCTACTCCACACCTTTTAAGCCCGAGTCGGCATTTATTACATCCTGTGCCGATGATCATAACAATACGCTCAGCTTCAAAGACATATGGACGTTTCAACCCGTTTGTACTTTACATTAAAACGATTACAGCTTTTGATCTCCTTTTGCAGAGTGTGGGATGATAGAGTTTCTGTTTAAAAATAGGTGCTCAGAGAAAAGACAAATGCCTGGCTGTCTGATACGGGCCAGTTTGTTCCAGTTGCTATTTATGCTTGTATCTTTTGTTCCTAGACAGGTATGAGGTATTAGTAAAATAGTCATGATTCAACATGTTTGGTTCCACCTCCCTTACTATGCTTCCCTTTTCTCTTTAGCTCTTCTCTGTGTGCCCTGTGTGTATTTGACTGTACAATAATAAAAAAAAAAAACAGAAGCTTTTTTCTGTTTGTGTCACCTTAATGCTAATTTAATGAGGCAATTGTGACGCCCAGGCCTGAGAATATCTGCCGATTCTTGGCTTAACGTGCTCTGTTTGGATATTTAATGACATTTGGTGATCGTATACGTTTCCTCCATCGCTCCTTTGCTCTTCAGCCTTCGGCGTATGAAGCGGTGGAGCCCTTGGACCTGGAGGAGTTCCTGTTGTCACAGTTAAGAAGCGGAGAATCAGCCCTGATGCAAGAACTTGGGGACTTTCCTGATGATGATCTGAAGGTGGAGCAGGTGGAGAAGGAGTGTCGGACTATTCGGCACACCGTCCCGGAGGATGGGTGGGTGACAGGGCTGTTTAAAATAACTGAAATATAGTCGGCTATATTCAACTGTGTTTGCGTTTTCCAGGCTGTGATTGTAGTAATATAGTCCTTGAATTGTACTGTGTTGCGCATATATATGCACATGTTAGTATTTTAGTCAGTGGCCTTAAAAGCACGAAAGTGTTTCATCCAGTTCAACTGCACCACAAACTGCATCCTCTGAAGTGATGTCATAGTTGAATTAGCACTTTTCTGAGGCTGTTTCAACATAAACTGAACATTATAACAGTCATGAAGAAGGATTTGAAATGAATTCCTGCTTACCAGTATATACACCAATCAGGCATAACATTATGACCTCTGACAGGAGGGGTAAATAACATAAGACACCACAGGACACCGTCAGAAGGCCCATGTCCATTCTCTGATGAGTCTTATGAGAATATTAGGAAGGTGGTCATAATGTTATGCCCGACCTTTCACTACATAAAAAACTTAGTTTGAATGTGTCCTCTATTACGGTGCGTTATCGTATCTTATCTTTTATTCCGAGAATTCAACTGTTTCACACCTTGACCATGAAGTACAGATTAAGATAAGGGAGGCTTTTAAGTTTTCAGTCGTCTGGGAATGTCTGCATGTCTTCTTATTGTCCTTGTTTTTATTCTTCACTTTACAGGGTGGAGTTGGACCCCCACGTAAGAGACTGCGTAAAGAGTTACATCCAGCCGTGGCTTATTGTCTCTAGAAGGTACTCTTTCCCACACACAATGTAGTTGTCACTCTTCTGTTTGTGCAGATATCCAGACTCATAAGAAGTTCTGAGATCTTATAGCTGTAATAATGCAATGTCTTTTCGATGGTGTGTTTGACTTGTGCGTGTAGGTGCCAAGGGGATGGCTGGAGTGCGTATTCAGAGCGAGCTGGCTTGCACAAGCTCCTCCGGAAACAGACCTTTGAGTCTGACTTTCAGCCAGAAAACCAAGAGAAACCAGTAAGGCACACAAACACACCGTCACGCTCTTCCAGCTTTAGTCTTAAAGGGGTTTGGATGAATTAACCGATAAATTGTCTACGTAAGAATCCCTCACTAACCTTCTCATTCAAATGTGAGTCTCTTAAGAGGAGATTGAGAACATCAATAAGGTTTGCTTTACACAGGTTTTACCAGCACTCTGTTGCTCAATAAAAGAAACTCTTTTCAAGAGCCATTTTTCAAAGAGCCAGTCTTGCGCAGTGTGGCCTGACCTGTCTTTCTGCTATTGTGTCCGTGCACTGTTGCGTATCACTAATGTTGTGTTAGATCTGGTATTATGTCTGCTTTCACTAGGTGCATTTGTTAGGCCCTTTAAAATGAAAACCACTAACTGAAGACAGTTCAGATTCACTTCTGAGTGAAGCTAGAGAGTAAGTAGAGGATTATTAGCTTAGCACAGCAGAAAAATCATAGAATGCCTCCAGACAAAGTTCAAATTATGTTGATACTGTTGCAGATAAACATGGATAAAATAAAAAAAGGACTATTTATTTATTTCTTAGTGACGGATTTGAAAGAACTTCTGGAAATGCTTGTATGTGGACATTTTAAGGGCAGCTTTCTTCCGTTAATGCCAGTGTTTATGCTCATCTCAGCAAAGCTAATCACCCAATTGTTGTCTCTCCATACTTAACACACAGACATAAGACAGAGCTGCACATCCTGTAAATCTTAAGCACAACTACAAGAATTATATTGTTCGGCTTTGAATGCTAGACCCGAAAATACTCTTTTGTGAGGTGAAGTTTAGTGAGGAGGGCTGTATGGTAGTCCATACTGATCAAGGCTTAGGAGGCGGTGATGCTCTAATAGTGAATAGTGAGTGGCGCCCAAGTGTCTTACAAAGATTTCATCCAGAATATTTTACACTCATCCCCCCGCGTCACTTTATGCTGTTCTATATTTTTCAGACACTTACTTCCATTACGGATCCTTGACTTATCCAATCACGCAACTCTATGCCAAATTCCCATCCTCTCTCACTGCCTTCTTTCCAGCATCTTTGTTTTGTTGTGGCCCAAATCTCTGGCTCCCAGAATCTACCCATTAAACTCCCAGTCAGCTCCGCTCCCAGCCTCCTGTCCAGAATCCAGTCTCACCAGCCCCCTCTCGTTGTCCCGTCCTTGCCAATTCTGGTTAATCAACTGCCTAACCAAAAGGCCCTTTTTGCCGCTGCAAGCTTCCCATGATCTACATGCCAGAGAGAGAGTGACAGGGAGGGGAAGAGCGGCTCTATTGTCCCCCAGCACTTAATGGGGCTCTTCGGTGGTTCAGTCTTTAACAATAGCCCCGGAACCATGGCTCGATGGCCCCTCGGAGCCTCCACGGGGTGAAGCCTCGCCAGGGTGGAAGCTCGGTCAGTGTTGGCCTGTGGCGTGAGAGCCGGGATGTGAGACTGATGGATGATGGGAGTGAAAGAGACAAGGAGAGTGGGGTGGCAAGAGGGACTGTTGAAATCAGGATTCAGCATGGGAGCAGTGAGGTTACGCCCGGCCCTGTGGCTGAGTCTGAGTAATTCCATATGCTGCCAGTGCCAGACCAAGAGACCTCTTAGTGATGTGTTTTTAAACATAATGACAAGGTAGTGGGTGATTATTGGCTGTTAAGCTGCTCACTAATTAGCAGACTAATAATTGAATGCAACAGACTGTTTGCATGGAAGTCTGCAAACCAATACACCTTCTTCTCGTGCCTCTACCTGGTGCTCTTTTTGTGCGCCACATGCCAGTGCTGTTTCTGGCCCTGGCACTGGGTGTCAAAAATTTGCAGCGGCATATTTTCCAGAGCCTAGTGTCTCTCTGGGTCAGCAGAGTCCACTCATCCCCCTTTGCTGTTATCATTTTAGCCTAACAAACCATCAGCCTGCTGGGACATCTCCGATTACGGAACTTGATCGGCTAATGTACGATGTGTCGATAACGCTAGTGAGGATAAGTAATTCATACACCCTTAGTTATTGTCCAAATTCAATATTTCCTGTGAAAGACTGGTCACTGGTTCACAGTTACAGTTATAAAGCTGCTCGTTAGTAAGTAGAAAATAAAAGAAATACACATAAAAAGTAGTGGTTTGTACAGAAGCACCTGCTGCAGTTTGCAGTGAACCTTTAATTTGACTGCGCGCTGTGTTTTCTGCACTGAGTAAGCCTTGTTCAGGAAAACACAAGAGACTGTGTCATTGTCTCCAGGCCAAAACACAGACTGTCTAGACTGACTGAATGCCCGTTAGCTGTTTGTAGCGTCTACTGACAATGTAACCGCTGTTGCGTATGTTGTTGATGGTTAATAAAATGTTGTTTGTGCAAAGGATTGTTCTGTTAAAATACACACTATGAGTTATATGTGTGGATGGCTTTTTTTTTTTCAAACCCAGTTTACTCATATGGCTAAAACTGAGGAAGAAGAAGCTTTGAACAAACATCCATTAATAAAGAAGTCCCTGTCCTGCAACAGTTTTTTCTTAATGACTTCCCTCCCTGGATGTTCTGCCTTAATACCTTCTATTTTGCTCATGCCTTCTTGTTTTTCCATTTCATTTCATTCATCTTTGCCTTCTTCTCTTTGTACTCGCAAACCACGACACCGCCCTCACCCCTCTCCCCTCTGTCTTTGGCCCAGGTCAAGTCCCCAACTCTAGCGGCGTTGACTGATGACTCTGGCCGCACGCTGACCTCCTCTGACTTTAACTTGCGATGTTTGACCCCGGACCAAAGGGTGGAGGGTCTGCTGGCCTTCAGCAGCCACGACGAGCTGGACCGCTTCAACCAGGAGGCGAGGAACGGAAACAGACACCCCGAGCTGTTCGCGCTTTATCCCCCAGCTGACGAGGTGAGATACGGAGACAAGGGGCCCTCGTGTAATAGTCGTCTCCAAATGAAGACATGATATCTGGGATGTGGTTTTTATAAATGAGAATGCAAAACATGGCAACATTACTTGCATTATTGCTTATTCTACTTGATCTTTTAGATAGAAAATTATCATATTATGCATTTAATAATAGATTAATGATTTTTAAATGTTTCCAAGCGAAAGATTTGCAGACAGTCCCTGTTTAGACCAGAAGTTAGTATACTTCTTTATTTACTGTCATAGCAGATTGTGGCTGCTGGCTGAGCACTCCACTCCCCTTAAAGACTGACCTTTAAAATAAGAAAATATTCAGAAATAATTGTATGAAAAAACATACAATTCAATTCTGTAAAGTACTTATACATCCACACTTTGTTTGCACTTTAATTCTCATGTCTTAATTTCAGTTCCTCTTGGCTGACAAACACCTGCATCATTTGATGCATTTATTTCTCCAAATCCTCTTTTTCTCGTGTTTTAAAAAACATTTTCTTCTATTACTTTTCAGGAAGATGTGGTAGAAATACGACCCATTCCCGACTGCCCCAAGGAACACATTGGAGAACGCATCCTGGTCCGATGCCAGGCCATAAAGTATGTCATACATTTTCATTTCATCATGTGGGAGGGAGAATGGTGCTGTCGTTTCAACAGCTGCTTTCTGTAGATCTTAGGACTTGGACACAGAGCCAACAGTTAAAGCGAAAAACTCCCCCATGTTTATGAAAATGACCTTTTTGCTGTGCGTTTAACATAGCATGCATTGTTGTACTTGCATCTCATCATGACTTAGGAGACTGAGTGGTTGTTGCCCAAAAAACAAAATAAAACATGCAGAGATGGACAAGGCTGTGTGCAGCGGTGAGGGAGCGCTGTGCGGCGGTGGTTGCTCTCCAGAAAATCTCGGGCCCCTCCCTCTCTCTGTGGGATTGTGTCTGTTTCTTTTTCTTTTTCTCTCATTCCATCATTCACACACAAACACACAGAGTTTCCCCGCTTTACACTCTTGATCTCTCCCGTCCTTGTGCAACCCGTGCAGCTGCCAAGAGTTTGAGTCGAACTGATTCCCCTGCCTTCTGTGGCTTGGCAGTGTCACCCTCCCATCCTTTAACCCTCAGTCCAAACATGTCATCGCTTACTTTAGTACATTGGGTTGCCTCCTATTATAACATTGACCTACAGGAATAGAATAGAAGTTGCAGTAAATGGAAAACTGAGTACTAATGCTAAAACCGTTCAGCATGTGTCTTGTTGTTGTAAGCGCATAACTTATTTCCATTTCCTTCTTGGCTTCATAGGTTCGAAATTGAGATTGAGCCCCTGTTTGCCACCATGGCCTTGTATGACCTGAAAGAGAGGAAGAAGGTAAGAAAACCTTTCATGGAAACCCATTTTGTTTTTACTGTTAGCGTGCAATAAGCATTTTCTATATTAGGCCTGCAGAAACGTAGGTGTGAGGCTCTTTGTGTTTGTTTGGAGGCTCTCCGTATACTTCTATTGCCACAGTGAGTCACGTGGACCATATGCAATCCCAGTTATATTGTAACCTCTTAAAGTCAAAACTTAAGATCTGGTATCAGTCGAATAAACAGGTTGACAAGTTCCAGAAACAAAAACCAAACACACAGGAACTGTTTCTGATGTAGTACATCCCTACTGTCGAGGGATCAAGTCAGGCTAATAGATACTACGTGTGTTATTTTTGGTCTTCAGGTTCAATTTCATATTACACCAATGAGGCATAACATTATGACCACCTTCCTGATATTGTGTAGGTCTCCCTTGTGCCTCCAAAATGGTTGTGAGTGATCAGAGAATGGACATGGGCCTTCTGAGTGTTTCCTTTGGTGTCTGGAAACAGGCGTCAGTGGAGACCTTTGGGTTGTATGGCTTGAGGGGAGGGGCCCCACAGATACTTGATGAGTTTGGGATCTAGGGAATTTAGAGGCCATTTCAACACCTTGTGCTGTTTTTCATGTTTTTTTAGTTGTTCCTAAGCCTTTTTTTGTGTGTGTAAGCATTTGTCAGGCTGCATCCTGCTGGGGATGGCCATTGAGTAGAGTCATTGCTATGGGGTAGGGGGTGCCTAGTCTGGTCTAGGTGGGTGCTACATGTCTAAGTAACATCCACATGAATTCCTGACTTAGTTTCTCAGCACAACGTTGCATTGTCACAAGATTGTCAGTGTTATTTACTTATCCTGTCAGTGGTTTTAATGTTGTGGCTGATCTGTGATTTTTCTTAAATGGCAGTTAAGACCATTTGTAAGCTGGAGGTCATTGAATAGTTATGGAAGACTAAACCACGGTTCAATCTTACATGGTAGCTTTTCACCATCAGTGTCTAAGTTTGTGCGTATAAATGATTGAGGACTTGAAAATTATTGAGGCAGGAAAAATACCCTGTTGTCAAATCATAGCAAGACACGACATTTAAAACATCATGGCGATGGCCTGTATTTCATATGGTGGCAAACTTCCTCCACCAGAGCGAAACAATGGTTACGAATGAACCCGTGTGACAGGTAACAACGACAAATGTTCTGAAAGCCTCTCCAAAAGATGTATGAAGTACTTTATACATCTAACTATAGCTTCTACATATCATGTTCTTCCTGTCGATGCAGGGTGGTCTCGCAGTCTGCATGTTATTGACGGATCAAGGTTTTATATCCCATCATCCTCGCATGTTTTTGTTTCTGCACTCAATTTTCCCAATAAATTGTCCTGAGCTGTGGCTGTTTGCATGTTTTCTGTGGATTTACACAGCTGGATAGTTATTTTTGAGGGGGGGGCAAAGGGGCTGGAAGGATTAAGTGCTCATGGATCACTCGGATGAGACAGGGTTTATGCCACCAGGCTTGTTCTCTGCTACGCATCGCCTCGCTGCTTCCTAGCTTGTCTGGGGGAGTAATTGCTCTTAGATACTCCGCTGGGTAAGACACAGCTATTAAATGACCTCTGAGATGAAAAGCCAGTCTGGGGACAAGACATTTAGGGTTGAGTGCTAACTATAGACGTTATTTAATATAGTAAATCTCTCACCGATTACTTTGTAAATGGAGGGAAGTTTTAGCTGCTTCCTGCTGATGCCAGACTGTAAGAGTGGAGCTTAAAATGTGACTTTGTCTCAATGTATTCCGCTTAAGGCGACTAATTTTATTATGCGCTCAGCCGAAGAGTGTCCGTGTGGAAGTTAATACAACTTCCTGCCAATTAAGTTGAGTAAAGACAGATCCAGACTGTTAAAGAGCCATGAAATGTGACTCTGTCTGAGCTGTCAAGCTTATTTTGTCCGATTTAATTGCAGTTGAGCTGTGAAGCATTTGCCATTAATCCATTTATCTCTAAACTGTTCACTCTTTTGCTTTGTGTCTTTCTTCACCTGTACTTTGTGCACTTATTTATCTTTCTTCGGCTTTGCTTTGATTTCATTCACACTTTCAACACCTCTGCATCATTCTCTGCTCTTACTACTTTCCCACGTGTCCAGTGGAGATTGTTGCTGCGTCTGTGTTTGTTTTTTGTTGTTGCACATCTGTGAAATCTGCAGCAGATGTTCATAAAAACCCACGTAATGCTCTAGCAATCAATCACGTCTCTCTGCTCCATCAGCCAAGGTGCAAACACGGGATTTGACCCGACAAGTGGCCCACTTATGAAATCAAAGTCTTGGACGTAAACAGGCGGAGATTTCAGAGAAAAGACAAAATACTCTGTGTCCTTGCTGTGAGTAGGAATGTCCAGGTTTAGTGAGAGCTTGCATCGGTTCCCTTGTTGTTCCTTTACGAGACGCGGCGAGCCAAGCTTTGCTCAGCTGTGACTGGGGCCCACTGGGAGGACACCAGTGACAAATAAACCGCAGCAATTTCACACTTGCCGTAAACACTCTGCAATGCAATCAGTGGACAAGACATTTCTTGTTAACCGACTGCCTCGGCGCGCAAGTATAACTGCGGATTCATTGAGTTACGTTGTAGTGTGTTTGTGGGGAAGAACCCAAAGTCATCCCCAAAATGTGTCACCCAGCTCTGCTTTTTAAATAAAGCAGCCTTTGAGAACCTCAGATAGAGTTACGCAATATTTAATTAAGCAGCACGGGGGTGTTTGCAAGCCTTAAGAATTTGTTCTTAAACAGTGTGTCAGTCAGTCAGACACAAAAGCCCTTCTAACTGATTCTTTTTTAATATTAATGAGCGTTATTACATTCCTTGAGTCATAATTCACTCAGAAAGTCAACTCATTTAAGACTTGGCCTTGTCCGGCTTGACATGTTTATCCTTTGTAAGGGGACGATGAAGCATAATATGCTGTTTAAGTCAGCTGGCTTCGATTATTAAGAAATTATTTCTGGGATTCCAAGAAGTCCTTTGTCAGTATGAGGTTGACTCCCCTGACAACGCTTACACTAAATGTGGCTCATTTTGAATAGAACGGGGTCATTTACATCGCCAAATAGGGTTTCTGCCTTCTGGTTTGTTACTCAGCCATGAGCAAATTTGAAAAAAACAAAAGTCATCAATGTCCTTGCGGATTCTAGTTAACATATCGGGCCAGTTTGGCTTCCTAGAAGTGCTTTGGTGTGGTCAGTGCTGTGGTCCTATGGGATGAGCATGATGAAGGAGAGTGGTTAATGGCTTTCCAGTGAACGGGATCACATGACACACACCAGTCTCGGCCATATTAGGACATATGGCTGTGTTTCTAGTCTGAGGTCATTAGGGAGATGAGCAGAGATGGGTGGATGGAGTGGATTATATTCCAGGATCAGTATTTGCTTTACATCAAAGCCGGCTCTTCCTTCCATCTCTCTTAACGGTATTTCTTGGAATCGCTATGTCTAACCCTCTGTCTCCCTCCAGATATCAGAGAACTTCTACTGTGATCTGAACTCGGAGCAGTTTAGAAACTTCCTGAAACCTCACACTCCGCACGTGGATCACTCCACGTTGGCCAGATCGGCCATCTTCTCCATCACCTACCCTTCCCCAGATATATACCTGGTCATCAAGGTAATAATGAAATCCATAGCATCCTTAAAAGAATGCTCAGTATAGTATACAGTGATATATAATGAGATAATTCAATTTAAATAAGTTTTAAATGGCATGTAATTCAGAAGAATGCAGAATATGGACTTGGACATACTGAGCCGCTCTGATTTGTGTTCTCCTGCCTTTATTTCAGATTGAAAAGGTTCTCCAGCAGGGAGAGATCAGTGACTGTGCAGAGCCCTACATGACACTTAGGGAAAGTGACTCTACAAAGGTAATGCAGCAGAGCAACTGCTTCATGTAGCACAGAAAGATGTTTCACATTTTTCAAGACTTCTCAATGCTTAATGTGAGAATCCTATTTTTTCTTTATTTTATTTATTTTTTCTTCTGTAATAACTTCTCTAGAACAAGGACAAGATTGAGAAGCTGCGAGGCCAGGCGGAGGCTTTCTGCCACAGGCTAGGTCGCTATCGCATGCCTTTTGCATGGGCCACGGTTAATATTATGGAGGTCATCTCTACTGCTGCCATAGACCGCGACATCGCAGAGACTGACAGCTTGAAAGGAGGTGCGTTTGTTTTTGTTCAGCAGTAATACACCGTAAAAGATTTGTGTGCATTTCCTTTGACTGCGTGCTGCTAAGTGAGTATCGTTTGACCCGAGGCTTGTTATTCTCCAGGTAAATCCAGCAGCATGGACCGGAGAGCACAGCTTCCCAGGAGGAACTCTGAACGTTACAGTACCATCGATGAGCAGTTTTGCAATGTTTCTGCCTTCAAACCTGCCACCATCACTATCACCACCATCTTCAAACAGGTCGGAGTGCTTCCCTCCTCACGCAGAAATGGATAGATCTGTGAAAAAATGTTTTATTTACCAGAGATGCGAGCTAGAGTATCACAGGCAGACAAGCTGGTGCGTACAGACTGACCTCGTCACAATCTTTGGTCAAAAATGCAGTCACGCATTCCATCAGGTTTTAGTGATTTTCTACTACAGATCCTTGACTGTGAAAAATGTTGTGAGATCTGTCCTCTGCTCCACTCTTTAAACCATTTGTAGTTCTCAGACAGCTTGTTCTGATCCTTGCTTTGGTCCTCTGTCAGGAGGGAGATCGTCTGAGTGATGAGGATTTGCTGAAGTTCCTGGCTGAGATCAAGAAAACCTCCACTCCGCAGAGGAGAGTCAAGATGATTCCAGGTTATCTGTCGTTGCAGCTAAACATTCAGAGATTTCTTTCCATCTTGTCAACGAAAAGGTCTACAAATGGGGAAATACGCTCACTGGCCGCCTTACTGGGTGCACCAGTTAAACTGCTCTCCAGCATCTAATCAGCTCATTAGATCAGTGCATTCAGTCACATAGACATGGTTAAGACAGTCTGCTGAAATTCAAAGCATTGAGCGTCAGAATGGACATAGGTGAAGTTACTTTGATCGTGACAAGATGCTATCATGGGCCGAACTCTCTTAGGAATGTTTCCAGTTCTTTGTTCAATCTGTGCCATGAAAGATACAAGCCTTAAAGAAGAGAAAACAGGGTTCAGCCTGGTACTAGCTAATAAGGTTGCCACTCTCAATTAATCTCTTAGCTGCAGCCAGTTGCTCTGAGTTAGGAAAAGACTGGACCATTTTTTTTTTCATGAGGTCAGCAATCAATCGCTGGCGAGAAAAAATAACTGTGCAGAACTTTTTAAACTGATCAAATATCAATTAGCGAGCATCAAAGTGGCAAACAGTTGGATTTTGTTACATTTGGACAGACCCAAGCTACGTTTTTCTCCACGTTTCTAGTGTCTGTGCCAACCTAAGCTCTGCAATTGCTGGCTGTAGATTAGTATTAAAGAAGAGGGGTGTTGCAGTGGTATTGATCTACTGACAGTTTTTTTCCAGTTAGGCTACTTCCTGCTTCACTTTCAGCAATGGCACCTGAAACGTTTGCTGAATGACAAGTCATACGAATATTTGTGTCCCCTCCATGTGTTCCGTCTTTATTGATCCAAAAGCAATCATTCAGAAAATTTACAAAGACAGAGAAGCAGTCAGTAATAAACTAAAGCGGAAACACGCTACTACCTGCGGTGTCAAAGTGTATTTCCCCAAATTGTGGGCCGATGAGTTAAACAAAGTGTGTGTTTATTTGTGTATGTTGAATTATACTGAATTGTGCGGTTGACTTTTGTTTCCCAGGTTCCATAAAACTGGACATGTCTCCGGTCCACGACTCGCCACTGGCATGCTTGTCCACTGAGCTTATCCCTATCATACCTGTGGCTGAGAAAAACATTCGACCCATTAAGGAGGTGCTGGAGTTCCCTTCCAACGAGGTTTATGTCCCTCACAACATTTACAGGTGGGTCTTAAGGCATTGCATTTAGATTCGTTCTTATTTCATCTTTTTGAATCCATGAAGTAGAAGTGAAAACCATTTGTGTAAGGCTTTCACCTTCACCGGAACAAACACAAACAAGAAATCTTTTGTGGCTTGAGGTGTAAACAGGTTTGTTTGCTCTTACAGGCAGTTTATTTTCCCGACAGGCCAGAGGCAACAGGAACAGTCACATTGCACTCATTACTCTATCTCTGCACCTATTTATAGTGTTCCCATCCAGGTTACCTGAGAAGAGGTTTAATCTTACGTTCAGTTCTAAAATTGCTTTGTTTGCAGCAAAACATGTGTAAATGCGTCATCTGCATGTTAATTACACCCTGGCGTTGTCTGAGCTGTTGTGGAATCAGCGGTATTTTCCTCTATTGCATGTTTCAGGACAGATTACACAGCAACACACAGCAAATTACTGGTCGATCTAACATTAGTGTGTCGCCTTACATTATTAAAATGTTGCTGTACAGACAGTGCCACCTGGTGGTGTGTATTGGAACTGCTATGTTGTCAATGCAGCAGTTTTATTTGATTATTTTGCTCGTGTTTCTGTAGGAACTTGCTTTACGTCTACCCCCAGAGGCTCAACTTTGTCAACAGACTGACGTCGGCGAGAAACATCTCCATCAAAATCCAGTTTATGAGTGGAGAGGACGCTTCCTGCTCTATGCCCGTGAGTGCTGCTGTCTCTAGTCTGTCATTTCACAGCACGCTTTGAAAAAGTGTGACAAGGAGGAGGGAAAGGAATATGATGAGATAAAGACTGAAGTAACACTAACTTTTGTTGGCTCGTGGCCTTCATGGGATTTATTGCATACATGAATAATTAATTACCAATAAATCCATCCTGTTTCCCATTTTGGAAATAATTGACAGTATTACTCTTGATGAAAACAAGAAATCCTAGCCCTAACCTTCAATCTGTATGGCTGTAGAGCGAATTTAAAGTGTAAAGTTAAAGGTTTTTTGTTTTCTTTGTCCCTTGTCAGGTAATCTTCGGAAAGTCAAGTGGCTCTGAATTCCTACAGGAAGTCTATACATCTGTTACCTACCATAACAAGCAAGTACACATTATTATTCGACGTTGCACTGCTGGCAATAGCTTGTCGTCATAAGAGCGACGTCTGATTGTCAGTCTCGATCTCTCTTCTCCTTTGTGTTGCTTCCTTTTGGTTTGCTCCGCGTCTTGCTATCTCTCAGGTCTCCAGACTTCTATGAGGAAGTGAAGCTTGCTCTTCCAGCGCGTCTGACGGAGAGACACCACCTGCTGTTCACTTTCTCCCACATCAGCTGCCAGCAGAAGCAGAACCAGAGTGGCAGCTGCGAGACGCTCATCGGATATTCGGTAAGACTGCGTCCCATTTGTATTTATATGTAGGCGAGAACCGGGCGTGTTGTGTCAGATCAGTTAAGATCAGATCAGATAAGATCCTCGTGTCTGACAGGATAATTTTTTTAAATAACTTAAGCTCAAATGACATTTGTCGGCTTGCTTCTCGCACAGTGGCTGCCCATACTGAACAATGACCGACTGCAGACTGGTCAGTTCTGTCTTCCCATCGTCTTGGAGCGACTCCCTGTCAATTACTCACTGCACACACCTGAGGTATGCACGTATACACCTACTCCTAAAAAAAACATTCTGCCCGTGTTGTGCATGCATGTATGTGTGCGTATTTGTATCAGAGTCTGAGTATTTCCTGTGTCTTGTAGAAACTGCCTCAACAAGTTCCTCCAGTCAAGTGGATGGAGGGTCACAAAGGACTGTTCAACCTCGAGGTTCAGGCCGTATCATCCGTGCACACACAGGTGAGTGAGGGTTGCAAGCCGACAGCAAGATAATGACTGTCTTTTTTTTTTTGCTAACATCGTCTCTCTGCCTCTGTCTGCCACGCACGCCTGTAGGCTACACATCAGTGCACACAAACCTACCACAAGTGTCCACTCTGCTGTATCGAGCCATTCGCCCTGAAGCATTACATGCACTCGATACATCTATCCTCTTCATGTCTCTCTCTTCATTCCTTTGTTGTTTGTTTGTTTTTTTCTCTGCCTCTGCTTCCCACGCGAGTCCCACGCCGTAACAGACAATTCCTTTTTCTGCACCAGGACAACCACCTGGAGCGCTTCTTCACCCTGTGCCATGCGCTGGAGGGCGGCGCCACGTTCCCTCTGCGGGTCCGGGAGGAGAAGATCCCGGAGAACAAGCTGGAGCACGAGCTGAAGCTCAGCATCATATCCCTGTCCTCGTCCGGTTTGGAGCCTCTGGTCCTCTTCCTCCACCGGGTGCTGGATAAGCTCTTCACCCTCATCATGCAGCCCATGGTCATCGCTGGCCAGACTGGTGAGGAGCTGGTCTGACTCAAAGCGAAACCGCTGTTGCTGAAAATTCATTCCTGAAAATAGGCCAGATTCTTTTGTAAGCTCTAAAACATGCTATTTTAAGTGAGCCAGCGTAAGTAGTAAGTAAAACTATGATGTAATCGACATTTGAGAAACAAGAACCAGTGACTGTTTCTTACTAAACGAGCCAACATAGTTTTTGGATCAGTTACCGTATTAGTCAGCTAATTGTTTTAGCTCTAATCTTAATGGAATTCATTGCATAACACCAAGGAAAGATGAATGAATCTTTGCCTCTGCTCTCCCTGTTCTGCAGCCAACTTGGCCCAGATTGCCTTCGAGTCAGTGGTGTCTATTGTCAACAGTCTGCATAACAGCCAGGAGCTGATCAAGGACCATCAGGGTAGGAACTGCCTCTTGGCGACCTACCTGTACTGGGTGTTCCGTCTGCCTGATCCCCCTCGAGACGCGCAGAACGCAGGTGCTGACATAGTAATTTACTGAGATTGTTAAGTTTTTCTCGTGATTATATTTGCCGTGATTAGTGAAGTCATCTTTTCTCGCGTGTCCATGTGCTCAGGTTCAGGGAGCACGCTACCCTCAGCAGAGAGCCGCTACAGCACCATGGGTCGGGCCACGGCCGCCACGGTGGGCAGCATGCTTCTCCAGTCCAGGGTCCGCAGCAGCAGTAACCCTGACATCCCCGGTCCTCACACTTCTGCTGAAGATGCTGAGGTCAAAAGCATCCTCTCTTCTAAGGTAGTGCTCATGTTGAACCTTGTTCCCTCAAAAAGGATCTTTTCTGTATGCCAACAAACATTCATGATGTGTTTAATTAATATAACTTTTAGCTTTCTCATATCTCACTAGTCTAATGTATGGATTTATAAATTTGACAAAAGGCAAACACTCAGTACAGTATGTAAATGTCCCGGCGTTCCTGCTCATACACACAAAACAGCCATTTGTTATTCATCCCCACAGTACATTAGGTGTTGTAACTAGCCACTAGACAGCCACTCTAATGAACGCATCCATCAAACTCAATGTGTTGGAACTTGTGTGTTTCTGCCTGCAGGGCCACAACAACCCAGGCAGCCGCATGTCCACCATAGTGGATGTAAACAACCATCTGAACGCCACAGGGAGCACCAGGCCCTCCAACAGGAAGGTACGAGATCTTCTGATGACTTTGTGTCACAATAGTTTCTGACTATTTAAACTGAGCTTTGAAGAGAAGATCTTTACAGTTATTACTCTTATTAAAATGTTTCATTATTTGTCGATGCCTTCAAACGTCTTAAAGTGTCGAATATGTATTTTCCCAAATACGGCACCTACACAATCTCCAAACTTCTCTAACTATTTTGTGTCTCAGCACCACTGTACGTGTGTCATGTGGAAACCAAATGCTGTTCCACTTTTCTGTACAAACTCTGCAGTTTCCAGCATTAATCCTTCCTATTTTTTTTATTTTTTTTACTGAAACTACATTGAATTTCTACTTCCATCATCAGTGACAGGACATCTTCACATGCCACCTTCATTGTGACACAGTTACCACAAACGCATAAAAGGCTCGACAAGAAATACATCATCTTAAACCAAACTGTTGTAAACATTTAATCGAATTGTTGATCGTCTTCTGTTTCTGGCAGTATTCCTGAGCTGTAATACTGTCTTAGTCTAATGTAGCTGAGTTATAGTAGAGATTTAGAACTGGTTTTAAAAGTGCGAATAGATTATTGTAAGATATTTGACTTAAAAATTTGCAATATATTATATAGCATATATTATTGTGTTTGATTTATATTGATAATAACAAAAGGACAATTCTGTATTTTTTGTGCCATATTTAATTTTACAGCAACTCTGGGATATATTAGATTAGATTAGATTAGATTAGATAGTTTTAGCAAAACTGAACAAAAATAAAATAAAAGTGAGAGACAACGTATAAAAAGTATGTATAATATATACAAGTATATATAAACAATATGCAGATTATATTTATTTATATACAGTTTATATATAAAATATAGAATATACTAATATTTATATGATGCAGTAATATGGATATGAAG
The DNA here is from genome assembly GCA_005024645.1 of Planiliza haematocheilus. Classification (NCBI taxonomy): domain Eukaryota; kingdom Metazoa; phylum Chordata; class Actinopteri; order Mugiliformes; family Mugilidae; genus Planiliza; species Planiliza haematocheilus. The sequence continues at coordinate 1,353,991 of SRSE01001388.1, read as the reverse complement.
ATATCTGGCAATATAGACATTGTGTGCAGTGACATACATAAGATATGTAGTATGCATGTTGTCAGCAGGACTCAGATTAAAACCATCCAAGGAGCTATTAGCCTCCAGTTCCCTCCGGCAACCACAAGGTGGGGGTGTAACACTGAGGACGCTGCTTTTGGGCTTATTTAGGTTCTGATTCACATTTTGCCCAGATCAAAGTCCTGCAGGTATTTTAAAATCATTTCACGCTTTTCATCGTTTTGTGCATTTTCTCTGTTGCAGCAGTTTCACGAGGAGCTGGCCCTGCAGATGGTCGTCAGTACCGGAGTGTGCAGAGAAAATGCCTACAAATATGCCTGGTTCTTCTTTGAGCTGCTGGTCAGTGTGATTGTTTTTTTTTTGTTTTTTGTTCTTTCTTAAATGTATTTCCATAGTTTCTTGATTCCCACTTGGCTGTATGAGGGGAAAAAACTTCTACAGATGATGAATGGGTGAAGTAATATAAATGACTCATAACAAACAATGTAAGACCTCATGGCCACACACCTTTAAAGATTAATGATAGTAGTACTGTGTGATTAATTAAAGGGCAGTTTGAAAGCGCTTTAGTCAGTAAATTATCCTCTTGACAGTTTTTCTGTTTTGCTGTTTAGGTACATCATGTCTTACATTCATACTCATTCTCTCACTTTATCTCCGTTATTTATGTTTCTGTCTTCGACCTCAAGGGAGGATGCTTACTTTAATTAATAAAAGGTTTATTTGATTAAAAAAAAGCTCCTTTATTATCTGGTCGCCGTTTTTATCAATTCAGCTCTGCGTCTTTCGGGTTACTTGATGAATTATTGGATAACATTCTTATTTATCACTTTTTGCTCTCACCTTACTTCATCGGCATTAACCTTGCTTCGTGATTTACGACGGCTTAAACAGGTGAAAAGCATGGCTCAGCACGTGTCTCAGCTGGACAAGAACAGCGTCCCCCGAAGAAACCGCTTCTCTGACCGATTCAAAGACGACATCACTACCATCGTCTCCGTGGTTACGGCTGAGATCGGGACCATCCTTGTCAAACAGCAGAAGGTGAGAAATGTAAAGATGGCGATCAGTAAAGCGCATCTCAACCAGTTCACCTTAACTTCCGCCCTGAAGCTTTTCAGCCCAGCGTTTGTGTTGTACTTTCTGCTGTGTCGGGTTTGGCTGGACGCGTTTGCTACCTGAGTGTACGTGTTGTCATTGTCCTTCAAACAGCGGGGACTCGGAAGTGCTAATTATATTTGTCTCAGCAGTATCAAAAGCTCAGCTTGCACAGCTAGATGCTGGGGCAAGATCCACTGTGTGTGGCTTACCGATCCCTGTTTGTTAACTGTTGTTTTAGGAGGTAGAGCAAGCAGAGAAAGTCAACATAAGCCTGGCCTTCTTCCTCTATGACCTGATGTCTCTCATGGACCGAGGATTTGTCTTCCAGTTGGTGAAAAACTACTGTAACCAGGTACAATAACACGCACAATACTTTTTTATTTTTGTATATGCATACACACCAATCAGGCTCAACATTAAGAGTTGTGACTCATCAGAGAATTAACATAGGCCTTCTGAGGGTGTCCTGTGGTGTCTGGAAACAGATTATTGTTAGTGGGGCCTTTTGGGTCCTTTGGGTTGAGGGGAGGGACATCTGTGGATCATCCATCAGTTGGGGATCTAGTGAATTTGGAGGCCAAGTCAACACCTTGTGCTATTTGTATTTGTCATTGCTATGGGGTGGGGGTGCCTGGTCTGGTCTAGGTGGGTGCTACATGTCTAAGCAACATCCACTCAAATGCCAGGTCCAAAGGTTTCCCAGCAGAACATTGTATTGTCACAAGATGTTATTTACTTCTCACGGCAGTGGTTTTAATGTTGTGGCTGATCAGTGTATATGTTTCCATATATGTGTGTTTTAATTGATTATACATCCCCTCTGTCTTGTTCAGATGTCAGCCAAGTGTGTTTCATTGCCCACATTGATCAGCATGCGTCTGGAGTTCCTGCGAATCCTGTGCAGTCACGAGCACTACCTCAACCTGAGCCTCTTCTTCAGCAGTCCTGCCTCGGCCCCAGCCTCACCGTGTCCATCCATCTCCTCACAGGTCTGCCCACTTGCTAGTCAATATTTTACATTTATAATTCAGGCATCCGGTTTATTGTTTCATCGCGTCTCGAATTGTTTGACGTGCTCTGAAACAAAATGTTTATCTCAGGAGGTTTTACTTCCTCTCTTTACTTAGGCCCTTATTTTGGGCGAACAACATCATCATGGCTGCAAAAATAACAGGAAGAGAGTAAATATTTGTGCTCCCATGCTTTCACACGGCCATCTAAGGATTGACATCTTGGAAAATACAAATATGAGGTGTGCCAAGGAGAATTAAAAAGGGAAGTGTATGGGGCTTATTGGATAGAGCAGATGGGGTTCGGTTTAAAAAGAGCCTTGTTTCCCATTAAGGAGCACATTTACCGTAATCCTCAATAGCTCCTGACTCCGTCACTGTGTCTGTGCCTCCGTCATGTCGTCTTTCCACTCTAGAGTTCCGGTTCATGTAGTTACCAGGAGCAGCAGAGGATCTTGGCGCTGTTTGAGCTTTCTCAGGAATTCAAGCAGCAGCACTACCTCACCGGCCTGCTACTCACAGAACTTAGTGCAGCGCTAGACATGGAGTCAGAGGGGTACGGAAATCTCCTGCTGCTTGTTATTACTAAGCTATAATACATGGATGAAATGAAACGTTTAAAACGTGTGCATGTGTGTTTGCAGCGGGAAGGTGCAGAGAAAGGCGATCAACGCCATCTACAGCCTGCTGTGTTCTCATGATCTTGACCATCGCTGTATCAAACCTGAGGTCAGGGCTAAGGTTGCTGCTCTCTACCTCCCCCTGGTGGGGATTATTATAGACTCCACCAACTACCTGGATTTTACTGGTATGTACACAAAACTAAGTCTTTACTCTAACCTAATTGTCAGCTTTGAAAGTCCTTCAAAACATTGTGTGGACCAGCAACACACACATGCACACACCTCAATTACATGCACAAAAGGTCCTTGGTTCATATCATCTTGCACATACAGTTACAGTACGCACAAGCAGAAGTTTCATTTAGCAAGTCTGCAAAATGCACATAAGACAATTAATTTCCCTTGCTGAATTTTAGTAAGGGCACAGGTTAATGAGTTTATTATACCCATTGGAGTGCAACGCCTATTTTTTTATTTTAATCTATGTGGCATTTTAGCTGTAATAAAGACAGCAGTGTCAAAGTTTTAAGTTGATCCTACGTGCTTCAGTGATCTCTACTTCAGGTTAACATTTTTGACCCCTGTTTGTCCCCGTAGTTTCTGACACACGCGGCGGGAAAAACAAGGCGGGCGGACCCGAGGACGACCTTGAAAACGTTCCGCCTATCAATCAGTCTGTTGCCATGGCGATTGCCGGGAACCCCTTCAACACGCTGGGACGAAATGTTCTCGTTTCCATGGCGTCCATGGTAAAATTTGTCCACGCGTACTTAATTGCTTAATGCCGAGATGTGAGCAGATTATAGTTTGCTTTTTTCGCCGTGTTTAAAAGTTCCGAGCTGTGTTTGTGTGTGTGTGAGTGTGCAACTCTATCTTTGAGTGTCCCGCTTCTTAACAGGTGAGCTGCACAGAGGCAGATTGATTAGCTGTCAGAGCCGCGCACACACTTCATCCATCCTGAAAAATCACACACACACACATACACACGTAGACACACACACATCTGCAGGAGATGGTTTATGGGCAGGCATTGCCATCATAAGTGAACAGGGCCGTCCTCCCTGACAAACACATCCATCAAGTGCAGCTACAGCAACAACACAGGCCCCCGAAACTGAACACTGCCATTCTCTTTCCCTCACAAGAGATGAAACGGTTCCTTGTATGTTGTTGCAAGAAACTCTGTTGTGGAAAAAGTGATTTTCATACAACTGAGCCGTTCGTCTGGTATCCATCACGAATCCAGACGTGGCTTCCAGCGCACTTGTTCCTCATTTTCACCTTCAAACAATGTTTTTTTGGGGGGGGAACCTTTTAGTCATGGCGACTGGAACAGATTTTCATTTGAGGCATATTCTCAAATAAACAAGCGGTGATCACACGCCACGGTGTTTGACGTCGGTTCTGGTGAGCTTCACTCTGCCCCGCCGCGAAACAGAGACCTGGAATCCAGGTTCTAGGTGGGACACCTAGAGCACTAGGAGGTTAATGGCTACATTTATCAAAGCTGCCACACAATGAAGCAGCGGTAGCCGTCTATAGTAGCGATTCATCATCGCACGAATGAAGGTAAATTAATCTGCAGTAGATTTAACACCTGTTAAGATGGGGAAGAGAACCATACTTCACTTAAGGCAGCTTGAAAGAACTGACCAACCGTGTTTGTAGTTTATAGAAACTTATGAATGACATACTATTAGTTTGTTCGTTGTAGGATTATAGGACATCTACACACATTTTTACTTCTTCAAATACGTGAATCATGTTTTAAATGTGTCACGTTGATTTATTTTCTTCTGAAGGGTAATTTTTCAAACTGCCATCGTCAGATAATGAGAGCTTCGTTATTGCTGTATCATCAATGTCCTCTCATCTTCCCAGCACGGTAAATCCATAGCCACCCTGGCAGCAGACACCAGTCGCCACCTGTTGGTGTGTTTCCTGTGGGTGATGAAGAACGCCGACAGGAGCCTGATTCAGCGCTGGACTGTGGACATGCCTCCGTCGCAGCTCAACAAGCTGCTGGAGCTCCTCACTATCTGCGTGTCCTGCTTCGAGTACAGGGTCAGTGACGGACTTTACATATCTGTTCAAGATTCATTTCAAATATACAAATCGGCATTTTGTGATTTTGCATATCTGGTGTGCACGAGTATTTACAAATGCTATGACTCCATGCACTCTGTGTCTGAACCTGGTGACTGGCCTGTTTGTAGGGTAAGCAGAGCAGTGACAAAGTGAGCACCCAGGCCTTGCAGAAATCCCAGCAGGCCAAGCTGCAGCTGGAGCAAGCCCTGCTGAGAGGAATGGGAGCCCGCGGGGAAATGATGAAACGAGTTGGAGGTAATGTAGTATTTCCCGGCGCTTTAAGGAATATAGCTTGGAATAGCTTTTCTGTCACTTTCAAACCTGCCATATTTCAAAGTTCTGCGCATGAGCTACCTCTAAACGCCAGCGAGCAGTCAGATTTACAAAATCTTATCAGTGCTTTGTAAGTGTATGGTCAGCAAGTCGCGGTGAGAAGCGGTTTGGGGTTATATAGTCCATGCCTAGGCATTCTTGTGCTAATCAGGCAGTTTGTATGACTGTGTGCAGAATTTTAAGTATGAGTATACTGCAGGAGAACTGCATGTCAGAGAAAAGCAGTTTCTCACGTCAGTCATCAGATTCCTTTTCTGATAAAAGATGAAGGGGAGCATGCATTTCAATGATACGGTTTAGTTAATAACTGGTACTAAAATGATCGTTTTTAAATCGCGGACAGGAACAGATAGGACCATTGGTCAGAGAGAGAACCTTCGCTGGAGGAAAGATCTCACTCAGTGGAGACAGACCAATGACAAACAGGATAAGTAAGTTTTTTGCCACTCATTTCTCTTCTTTTTTTTTTTGTTGTCTTAATGTCAGGCTGTCTTGCTCTGTGCCTTACTAAAAGGTTTAGTGTTGCGGCATTTAGTGGTGAGGTTACCACTTCAATTTTATAAACATGAAAGTCCCTCTCTGGGCTACTGTAGAAACATGGCAACCTGGATGAAAGAGGACCAGCTCCTTGTGTAGATATGAAGGATTCGTTTTAAATGAAATGAGCTCACTGAGTCTCAATAGTCTATTCCAGCTCTGCCAGTAAAGTACATACACTGTACTTTTATTTATTTACTTATTTTCTGACTTCATTTATCTCTAATATTAGTCTGACTTTCTTCCATCTTCCATCAGGACCAAAGCAGAGTTGGACCAGGAGGCTGTGATCAGTGGGAACTTAGCCACAGAGACAAACCTCATAGTGCTGGACCTGCTGGAGACGATCGTACAGGTCAGAAACACGCCATTCATTTCCTGGAAGTGTTGCTATATTTTCTTTGGCACTGCGTTGTCTAAGCTGTAACGTAGGACTTTTTTTTTTGTGAGAAGGAACGCCTATCATCTTCAAACCCTTGCCAGATGAGTTCCAACAATCCTGATTAAGCGAATCAGTGCCAGGAAAATCGCAGTATTCTGAAATTTGAAATCTGTTGTGCGTGGCAACATTCTCTCTCTGGCTTGCCAATAGCGATGCATTTTATGTCAGCTGGCAGTGATTGTTTGCCAGAGCTAAATAACGGAGCGACAGAGTAGCGTTTAGATACTAGAATTATGGCAGACCTTTGCGCCGGCAAATAAAAGTTATGATTGTAACCCAGGTTCTGTGAATTTACCGTCTCTGTGGGAAACTGGCACGGGACCTATGAAGTTTGTGATACTCCAGACAAAATGAAATCTCACAATTCAATTGAAGGATTACACTCTGTTTCACAATAGTTTACATTTTTTATTTTTGTATTATGTTCCAGCTGCAAATGGTAACTAAAGGTCAACAAGGAACTGCCTCTTATTAGCATGCGTTAATAAAAATATGTTAACGTGCGTGCATAATAAAGGTCTTGTTTGGGGACTGAACCCTTCTCATCTTTCATTGAATTGGTTTAAAAGCACTAAAAAACCACATGTTTTCAGTGAATAACAAGAAAATGGTTAAAAAAAAAAGGGTTGAATGCCATGGTACACAAACATTAAACAAATGGAACACAAACATGGCTCAGTGTACTGTAGAAACATGCTACGTGTTTCAATCGTAGTTTGAAACACAGCGCTTCTTGTTTTGGGTACCTGCTTTTACATTAATCCTGTTTCTCATTGTAACCTGTCCTGTCCTTGTCCTTGTGTCTCATGTCCAGGCGGTGCCATTGGCCGACTGTAAGGACAGCGTCGTCGGCGGGGTGTTGAAGGTGTTACTCCACTCTCTCACCTGCAACCAGAGTACCACTTTCCTCTCTCACACCTTCAGCACGCTCAGAGCGCTTGTCGTCAAGGTAGTTTCATTGTGATCTATGTGTGTGCGCGTGTGTTTAGTTTTGCTTTGGGAGAAACGCAGGGGGGCGGCGTGTGGGTTGATGTGTTTACATGAACACTATCTGTGTCTAAATTAAATGTTCTTATTTGTTTGTGTGGGTGGCAAACTGCTGATACAAGCCAGAATTATTCCTGTATGTGTGTGTGTGGGGTTTCGTGCGCGCCTGATATTGTTTGTGCGATTTTTGTGTGCAGTTTGGAGACCTGTTGTTTGAGGAGGAGGCGGAGCAGTGCGCGGACCTGTGCCAGAAGGTGCTCCAGTACTGCAGCAGTCCCGTTGACGAGAACAGAAGCCAGGCCTGTGCCACCCTCTATCTCATCATGAGATACAGCTACAGTAACGCCAGTGTAAGCACACACACGCACACAGTGGCAGAACATGTAATCAATTGCAATGGTTTATCCTGTTTATGTGTTCCAGACGTTTGTAAGGATGCACACTGGCACAGAAACACACTGACAAAGCAAATGTCAGGATCGCGTTATCTCCCCGTCAGATAAAAACCTTATCCAACATCTAAGCTCGCAGGAGAAATTGCATTTAGATCAGATTAAATTTAATTTAAGTGCACACGAAAGTTCAGAATTGCATATGACACACAGAAGCGGGGAGTCGCACAGATCTTATCCCATTTTCCCCACTCTTCCTCTCCCGCTCCGCTTTAATGTCTTCTCCATGTCTATTTTGAGCGCGCTGCCGAAAGTTTCGTCTGAAGGATGTGCCTCTAAGTAGAGAGCAGAGAGATATGTCACTGTCTGCCTCCCAATGTTCCTGCCCCTCTTTAACTAATGACAGCCACCCTGTAAGTGTGTGTGTGTGTGTGTGTAGAGTGAATGTGTGAGCATTTTAGTACATATGTGAGTGTGACTGTGTAAGCATTTGTGCCTGAAGGGCTGGGAATAGGAGAATGTGAAAGGGCCGGAAAGGAGAAAATCATGATGGAGACAGAGGAGCGGTTTCAGCAGAGGTAAAGCAGTGATAGAAGGAAATTGAAAGAGATTGAGAAAAGACAGATCTGAAGGAAGGGAAGTATAGGACAGAGTATCTTCTTTCATCCTCTGTGCTGGTTCGATCGCTGCTTCTATTGCAGTCGATATTTCCTGTGTTTACAGTCTGTACGCTTTAATGAAAGTCAGACACCAGTCTGTGGAGCACATTTACACACACACACGCACGCACGCACACAGTATCTCCAATCCAAGGAGAGTATTTCCCCTCTGCGTGTCCCAGCGTATGTTTGTTTATATGATGTATACAGAGGGAGCCGTGATCTGAATTAGCGCCGCAGCCGAATGACTCACCAGTCCAGAACTTACTCTCTACTTCTTCCTTTGTTTATGTTTTCATCCCCTTATCCGCCCTCGCCTTGCTCTCCATCTCTCACACACTCCTTTGTCCTCTCCCCGTCTTCTACTTTAATTTTAGATTGTGGTAATAAAACGATAGAAGAAGAAGAAAAAAACAATCCCCCAAATGGAACAAATCACAAAAAGCAGATACATGTGGTTAAAACTTGTCCAGTTGTGGAACGGGCTGGAAGTAGAGCTGGAGGTAAAGTGTCGCAGATGAGAAATAATAGTGGAAGGAGAGGCAAAGAGGGTTATGTGTTGACTTAAGCTATCATTTAGGCTAGTTTTCGGCCCACACAACACACACACACATATGCACACACTCGGTTAGAGGGCAGTGATGGGTGGTTAGGCTCTGGCTCCATGCTCAGTTGAACAGAATGGGGCCGTAGAGATGATCCATGGGTGATTATGTCTCGGCTAATGGGAGATCATTTCCCGCTTAGCTGGTCATCCCGGAGATAGATGGGACTTCGCGCGGGCACGCTCTCTATCTCGCGCGCGTGCGCACACACACGCGGAAGATGGAGGGGTGTTCGTTAGATCTGTTTTCTGGGACAGGTAGTGTGAGGGATGGAGAGACGAGGGGACCAAAAGAAATGAGGAGCGTAAACAAGGAAACGGCTCGACGTGGAGATTTCTGTGCTCACTAAAATGTGGCAAATTATTAAAATGAGCGTGGCGCAAGTAAAATGCTTCCAAAGGGAGGAAATATTGCATGATGTGAAATCTTGTTTTAAAATTTAGATTGTTCTTTGCAGGGAGAATCAAGCCTGGGGTGAAACTCTCGCGGTTTAATTATCAATGAACTTCTGTTTAGATTAGATTTGTTAAGATTTATTGGTGTTTTTATGGCGACGCTGATTACAGCCATGACTGAAGCACAGAAAAGGAAAGCTTATAATAATATTTGCTCATCATGTTGCCTGCACCATTGGCATATTAAAAATAAGAAGTAAATATTGCATTACATGAAATTTAGAGCAATTTAAAGTCAAATTTTCTTTCAGAAGAAGCAATCTTTGCATACATACAGCATGTGTCTGTTACATATTAGCATCCCTTGTTGAGTTTTTCTGCTGACTGCAGGGAAAACTTTTTAGTTTTAATAATGCGGTCTGTGGAAACTTGTAGCTGCATGAAACAGATATCAGAAATTGCCAATATTATTCGATAATACACTCTGGAAAAATGGCATTCACTGCGGCCTCTTCTTCATCAGAACTTCTCAAGAGTGAAGATGCAGGTCACCATGTCCTTGGCCTCGCTGGTGGGAAAGTCATCAGACTTCCAGGAGGAATACTTGAGACGCTCGCTCCGCACAATCCTGGCCTACGCAGAGGAAGACACGGAGATGCAGAACACTCAGCTGCCTTCACAGGTATCAACGAGCAACTGGCAGTTTATCAACTCATCTCGTTGCATTGCTGGGATTGATTCATCAAGCCTGCATGTTGTGTGTGTGTGTCTCTGTCTTCAGGTGGATGAACTTCTCAGAAACCTTAACAGTATTCTGTCCGACACGGTGAAGATGAGGGAGTTTCAGGAAGATCCCGAGATGCTCATGGACCTCATGTACAGGTGAGAAAATGCCCGTCTTCTTGTTCACGTCTGTTTTTATCATCCCTCACGCTCTCATCTCATCTTTTTTTCCTCTCTCACCACTCTGTGGCTTCTCCCCACGTTTCACTCCTGGTTCCTATTTCTCTGTGGTCTGCGCTGTTTTGCCTCTATTTGCTGCTCTCGCTATGGAAACCATGTGGTAGCAGTTTAGTCTTCTGATCTGGCTTTGTGTATATGCAAATGCAAACAGTGTGTGCGCACAAGTGTGTGTGTGTGTGTGGGAGAGAACATGAAGGGGAAACGCTGAGACAAAGAGAGCATACATGTGCTGCTGTTGATTTAGGCACTTTAGCGCAACATGCTTCTCTGTCACCTACATGTATCATTTATAATAAACCTTTCTGTTTGGGGTTTGGTCCCAGTCGCCGGCTAAGTGTCTGACAGCTCTACCGATTGACCTGTTAACTTTACACACTTTACTACGCTCACATGCGCGTTTACCTCCAAGCTCCCAAACACACATGGGGTCACGGAGGCGCGAGACATTTGGTCTCCAGATGCTTGAGCTCGTTTCTACGTATGGCACAGTGACTCACCTGCTTTAGAGAACAATAATAGTAATAGCAACTCAGAGTGTTTTTCGATTTATTCCTTTTCCTGTAAGCTCAATGATTATCCATTCATCACACAAACAGGAAATCATGTTCCACATTTCTTCTTGCCCATAAAAGAAATTAATCCACTCGTCTGTCTAACGCTGCTGCGCTCATTCTCATCACATGTTTTCTTTTAGGATATTTTCCGTCCATGTGTAGACAGATTTGTGAAATTGGCTCACCCACTTTAGTTTAGTTAAGGACATTAATAAACCTCCATTTATGCGCAGTTTTACTTATCATTATTGATATAAACCGATCAGGCATAACATTATGACCACCTTCCTAATATTTTGTAGGTCTCCCTTGTGAATGCCAGGTTTCCCAGCAGAATATTGAATGGTCAATGTTATTTACTTCTACTGTCAGTGGTTTTAATATTGTGGCTAATCAGTGCATATGGTACATTTGCAAAAGCTAAGACGTGAAAATATATCGACATGAATGCAGTCCGTTTATATATTTGATCTTGAAGTGAACCCAGTGTTCCACATTAAATAAAAGGGAAAGGAAAGACGGTAAAATAATGACCATTTTTCTTTTCCACCCTCCAGGATAGCAAAGGGCTACCAGACGTCTCCTGACCTCCGTCTGACCTGGCTGCAGAACATGGCAGAGAAGCACAACAACAGGAAGTGTTACACTGAGTCGGCTATGTGCCTGGTCCACGCAGCTGCCCTGGTGGCCGAGTACCTCAGCATGCTGGAGGATCACAAGTTCCTGCCTGTTGGCAGCGTCACCTTCCAGGTAGACGGCCCCAGCGTAGATGAGTGTACATAAATAGGAAGGAACTAATATATGTTTACTAGGACATAAACACAAGACAAAAGCGACAATTACAGCAACACAAAATGGGAATTCATCATTTGTTGTTGTTTGTTGAATGGAGGCAAGCCTTCCTCTGCAGACCACGCCACATCACACATCTCCCCGTGGATCACTTCTATATTTGGTTGCGTGTGTCCAGAGGGGGGAGCTGTGCTCTCAGAACGTCAACATGTAAACACGGCCCCCGTGGTATCTCTGCCTAATACGACGCCTTTGAAGATGAAGGGGAGAAAAAGGCAAATGTGCTCCTGTGGGAACATGTGAACAGCCTGTTTCCCTGAAGTGAAAACAAACCGTTACAAAGACGATGGCGTTATTGGCGAACTGTGTCACACACGAGTCCTCAGTGCTGCTCAGGTACAGGACACTCTAACCTGCAGCAGCACATTGATTGCGAGGTCATCAAAGTCCCATTCCCCACTGTAGGACGTCTCATTTTAAGCCATGCGATTGATTGTTTGATTAAGAGGGGTAACTGATTGATTAACGTACCGATTTTCTCCTCAGAACATCTCCCCCAACGTGCTGGAGGAGTCTGCAGTGTCAGATGACATCCTGTCCCCGGACGAGGACGGAGTGTGCTCAGGGCGTTACTTCACTGAGAGCGGCCTGGTGGGGCTGCTTGAGCAGGCTGCCGAGCTCTTCAGCAATGTGAGACGAGCTGATGTTTATTCTTAAGGATTAACACAGAAACCTGTAGCTGGGTCCCTAATCCCTGCTGCATACCAGTTCTCATCAAGTTTGGAGTATATACCGGGAGTCGTTTTATTGCACTACCCAGCAACTTAATGGTTAACGCTGAAAGTAACCAGCCTTACAGTCTGTGCAAGACTCTGTATTCAGTACACTAACCAGCAGTGACGTCTGTCTGTCTCGTCAGGGTGGTCTCTATGAGGCGGTGAACGAGGTCTACAAGATCATCATACCGATCCTGGAGGCACATAGAGATTTCAGAAAACTGTCATGCACTCATGACAAACTCCAGAGAGCCTTTGATAATATCATTCAGAAGGTAAGAAGCAAATTGCATTGCAGGGGACTGCTTCATTTATTCCGATAAATTAATGTAGGGGTGAGACAGAGCTTAAGATACTGTGGAGAAAGATCTTTTGCAGAGTGGGAAGCGATTTAAAAATAATTTGAGTCTTTAAATTTCCTTATGCCACATTACTTAAGTATATAAGAAATAATAACTATTTTCCCTCTCCAAAATCATTTACAGGAACGTCATATTTTAAAATCATTTCCTCAGTAAAGACCCCATAAAAGTCTATTAGTATAATCTACTGGTGTCCCACTGATTCGAGTGGAATATAAAATCTTCTCTTTGTTCCTCCTTCAGGGCCACAAGAGGATGTTTGGCACCTACTTCCGGGTGGGTTTTTATGGGGCCAAGTTCGGCGACCTGGATGAACGGGAATTCATTTACAAGGAGCCTGGGATCACACATCTGCCCGAGATATCACACAGGCTGGAGGTAACACAGAGGAGGCTGTGTGCGTGTGTGTGTGTGTGTGAGTGCGTACTGTACAAGTGTGTGTTGTGAATTAATGTGAGATGGAGTTAAAGGGGAACATGGTGGCCAGCCAGGAGTGTTGGAATCTGAAAATGACTGAGAGACTATGAGGGAACACCATGACGGAGCGCAAGACGCGCAATTGGATAAATCTTTTTTTTTTTTTTTAAGCTTAAATGGAGGAATAACGCCATGGGCGATACGGAATAAATCAGTCAATCAGTTGAATTTTATTCTCATTTGAATAGCCTACCTACGAAGTCTGTATATTTGCATAAAAATCGTGATAAGCTAACAACCATGTGTAATAAGTAAACCATTTCTCCTGCCCCTAGAACTTCTATGGTCAGTGTTTTGGAGAGGACACGTTGGTGATGATCAAGGACTCTACACCAGTGGACAGAAAACAGCTCAACCCCAATAAGGTAGTAACAGTGCTTAGACATGTAACAATGTTACTTAGACATGTAGCACCCACCTAGACCAAACCGGGGACCCCCACCCAATGGCAATGACACTCCTCCCCAGCAGGATGCAGCCTGACACAGACACACACACAAAAGTGGTTTAGGAACAACTAAAAAAACATGAAAAACAGCACAAGGTGTTGACCTGGCCTCCAAATTCACTGGATCTCAAACTGATCAAGTATCTGTGGGATGCACTGGAACACGCCTGATCCACAGAGGCCCCTCCCCTCAACCCATAGGAGCCAAAGGCCCCCACTTACAATATCATGTTGGCAGACACCACAGGACACCCTCAGAAGTGCATTCTCTGATCAGTCACAACTGTTTTCGAGGCACAAGGAGACCTACACAAAATAGTCATAATGTTATGCTGGTGTATATTGTAGGTGACATAGTATCTTATATACATATACAGTATAATTTACAATTTCCATTTTATTTTAAAAACACATATACTCCCATTGTAAATGTATTTTGGTCTGCCATTTACATGTAACAAGTGACCAAATACGTTCTGGTAAACCCCTCTTCTTCTTCCAGGCGTACATCCAAATCACGTTTGTGGAGCCCTTCTTCGACGACTACGAGATGAAAGACCGGCTGACGAACTTCGAGAAGAACTTCAACCTGCGCCGCTTCATGTACACCACGCCGTTCACCAAGAGCGGGCGGCCGCGGGGCGAACTCAACGAGCAGTACAAGAGGAAGACCATCCTCACCACCATGCACGCCTTCCCCTACGTCAAGACCCGCATCAACGTCATTCAGAAAGAGGAGGTGAGTGCAACTCAGCATGGAGCTTTTAGGGTGTAATTTTTCACCCGATAAATGAAGTGGAATTGGAAAATAACCTTTCTCTTTTGTCACCAGTTTGACCTCACTCCCATTGAGGTGGCCATAGAGGACATGCAGAAGAAGACCAGAGAGCTAGCAGTCGCCACGCACAGAGAGCAACCTGATGCTAAGATGCTGCAGATGGTGCTGCAAGGCTCAGTGGGAGCCACTGTGAACCAGGTGATGCAGATTTTATTTTTGTGAATGAAGGCTGAAAGGATCATTTACTTCGCTTCAAACCAAATGAACGCCCTTCCCCGAAAACATCGCCTGGCTGTTCTGTGTTAATGTGTCGGCGAAAATCAGAGAATGATTTACCTCTATTTATGTTATCACATTTACAGTTTCCATTGTAGTCGCAGAGTGCAGGTGGGAGACGTGACAGTGATCACACATCAAAGCCTTCACCCCGTCCATAACCCTAATCCTTCCTTTGCTTTTCTCCTGATTTAGTTAAAACGTCAATTCATGGGCCCTCTTCCTTTCATGTCTCGGCTGCACGGCGTGCTGAACCGGAGGTCTCTTTGATCTGATAGCTTCCAGGTCCTGCCAGCATGGTGAATGTTGGAGTAATGGCGAGGCAGGCTATAGCGCCCCCGCTCCCTCCCCCTATGCTTTATCTTACCAGCGTCTAATCTGACAGGTCCCTCGCTCCGACCTGATGGTTGTATACATAACACTAATGCTCAGCAGCTCCGTAAACATATAACTCTTGACTGTAATCAGCACAGGAGGCTGTTTTTCCGCGTGTGCGTCCGCAGCTTAAGCCGAGGACCGAGGCCCCGGCCTGATGCGTTTATGATGCTAATCAGAGCTGTTTAACCGTGCCTGTCGTGGTGCAGGCGCTGCGCAAGCTGTGGTTTTATGATGAATATAAGTTAGGATAACAGGATCCTATATTGGGCAAATGAGAGCCAAATGGTGGGTGTATGCGGGGTTAGCAGCGACATTAGCAATGCAAGAGGCTAATCATGGCTCCTGCTCTGATTTGATCTCTTCCTCATGTTCTCGTTCAGCGTCTTGGCCCTCAGATGCATTAGGCATTCAGTTAGCAAGTCATTTCCCCCTGCCTGAATGAGGGCCATTCTCATCTCTCCTTTGTTCACATGCTCTCAAACACTTCCTCCCTTTCCTCTTTCCTTCCTCCGCTCTGTTTTTTCTTTCTCTTTCTTCTCTCTAACTCTGCCTCTTTGTTCTTGTCCCTTTTCCTCCTCTCTCTCCACGCCCCCACCCCCACCCCCTCCGCCAATGCAGGGCCCGTTGGAGGTGGCCCAGGTCTTCCTGAATGAGATCCCAGCGGACCCGAAGCTCTACCGTCACCACAATAAACTGCGCCTGTGTTTCAAAGAGTTTATAATGAGGTAAGATGTGATCAAAGAATCGCCACCCAGTGACACACACACTGCACCAAAGTCATGCAAAATCATGGAAAAAATAAAAAATAAATCCACGGTGAGCAAAAAAAAAACACAAAGTTCACCAGCTAGTTTACTTTCTCTTTACTGTTTCCAGTGGATGGCACTGGCTCAGTAGGTGGCAGAACAACAGAACAATACCTCAAAGAGATTTTCTGAATAGCAATAGCACTATCTTTATGAGACCAGACTTATAAGCAGTAAAAGTCTTCTCCAATACGCTCTAAAGTATGTATTCAGCATTATTTGTGTCAGTGTAGGAAGATAAAAGTCCAACACAGAGAGATGTGACTGATATCCCGCTGTTTAATAGTAAAAGTCGAGACGCAGAGATGGATGTGGTGAACTAATCACACTTTAAGGACTTAAGCAGGTTGGATTAATGTGACACAGGATTTTTTTCCCATGTCCACTGGAGACCAGAACACGTTTTTTATTTTTTTCCTCATAAAATCTCTTTGCTATTATTCTTCAGGAATTGCAAAGGTTTATTGTTCCCAAGAATTTCATTTTATTTATGCTCTAGACATGATTTAAGTCATCAGGCCAACTGCAAGATGTGCGGGGATTTCCTGAATTTGTGCAGAAGCTGTGTCGTATTTTTCGGGTGTTCGCGCCGTGGTTTGTGTCTGTGCGTTTGCGTGTTCTCATATCACGGGCCCGTGTCGCTCGCCCCCAAAAGGTGGTTTTCATTTTCGACCCCTCGTGTCACATTCCGGCTGCAGTGATTGCTACAAGCAGGTTGGCAAATATTTACTGTAATTTCAGAAACGGTTTATTTTTAGTCCTTCATCCAGGCCGGCTGCGACTGGACCCTTTGTGTGCCTGTCGTGCCATCGGTGACATGCTAAATAAAAAATGATTTTTTTTTAAATTAAGCTAAGATGACTGACTGAACTAAATGCCTTCCAGGATGTACAGCGCTCTATGGCCAGCTCAGACATTAAGGCTCACACCAAATACAAACACTCATTAATACAAACAGGTGCAGTATAAAGTACAATTACTTGCCAAAACATTTGGTACGCTAGTGAAACCAAATGTACACCAGTTAGGTAACCTCTTGAATATTGTGTATGTCTCCCTTGTGCCTACAAAAGAGTTGTGACTCTGTGAATCAGGCGTCTTCCAGTGCATCCCACAGATATTTTGGGATCTAGTGAATTTGGAGGCCGGGTCATCACCCTGTGCTCTTTATTCATGTGTTTTGGTGTTGCTCCTTAACCGTTTGTGATGGCTGCTGCCATCAAGGAGTATCATTGCTATGTGGTGGGGGTGCCTGGTCTGGTCTAGTGTGTGGTACATGTCTAAGTAACACCCACACGAATGAATGCCAGGTCCAAACATTTTAGAAGTCACAAGATGGTCAATGTTATTTACTTCACCTCTCAGTGGTTTTAATGTTGTGGCTGATCGGTGTAAGGAAGAGTAAGTGCAGGGCTGTTATTTTTAGAATGTATTCGTCTTATCTTTTGGCAAGTGTAAAATAACAAGACTAATCGTCACACATAAAAAAAATAAATGCATTAAGAAACACTGCTGGTTCTTTAAATCTGTTTTACAAATTAGCTCTCTAAAGCTGAATGTTTCAGAGACCTAACCTTTAAGACAGGTTTGTTTGGAAAGCCTGTCCCGTGCTTGATTGACAGGTGTCTCTGCCTGTCGCTAACTTTGACGCTGACTGTGATGTTGCTGCCTTGTCCCGATTCTTTTGTCCAGATTTGCATTTATACCACCTACAGCTGACAAACAGGACCATAGTTGTTGATGCTTTGGTTTTTTTTAGCCCCAAAAAACTTGATGAGTGATGTTCCGAATGCAGAAAGACCGAAGAAAGCGCTCTTGATGAAGACGCCAAAACATTGTAAATGCTCATCAGAATAAAAACTTCAGACCAGGCGGCAACATGAAAAGCTACATGTCTGTGTATTTACCGTGTTTACTGTATAGATTGCAGTTTCCACATTGCCGTCATTAAAAGCTAAGAGATAAACTTGGACATGTGTTTGCAGTTATCCCCTTCTCTCCGATTTCCTGCAGACTGCTCTGTATGTTGGCCATTATACACGTCATGAGAGAGCGCTGCGGGGAGAGAAACCGTACTTGCCCTTTGCTCTTGGTTCAGCTCAGATCGTTTAATTCTTTCCTTTATAATTAGGCGTTGTCCTTTATCTGGCACATGAAGGAGAGTAGGATTTCTGCTTTTTAGTCCTTTGTGAGTTGGAGGTTTACCTCTGCTGCTACTGTGGAAGAAGCCTTGTGAGTCATTTGAAGGCTAGCTTCATTCTTACAGTCCAATACATAAACCAATTTAGAGCTCTGGAAAGGGAAAGGAACCATATTTATATTAAGCAGTTGCAGGATGTTGCTAGCGTTAGACAGTGCACTGTATTTCTGAAGACCTGAAAAGTCCCTTTTTTCACCCCATGCAGCAACTAAATACTGTATAACTGGCTCCAACCCGTTCGTCTTTCTCTCTCGCCCTGTAGGTGTGGCGAGGCAGTCGAGAAGAATAAGCACCTGATCACATCAGACCAGAAGGAGTACCAGCAGGAACTGAAGAAGAACTACAACCGCCTGAGAGAAAGCCTGAGGCCTATGCTGGAGAGAAAGATCCCCGAGCTCTATAAGCCCATCATCAGGCCTCGACTGGAGAACAGGTAGACAGACGCACCATTTCAAAGCCGAAAGAGGACGAGGTGGAAAAACACATGCCATTGATCTTTTCATCCGTCTGTATTGTCGCTAAACTGAAAGGAAAGGGAAGAGTAAACTGGATTGATTCGAAATCCATTCACATTGTCCGTGTCACCTTTGCAGCTATTGAATGCTGAACCAGCGCCATGCTACGCGTTTCTCTTACTTATAAGAGTGCATTATGTGCAAGTATTTCAAAGGGAAGCTCACCCTCTAAATTTAGATTCATATATTAATTACTCGTGCCCAGCAATGCATGTATGACCACTGTGGCGACCTGTAGCTTGGTGCTGATCGGTTATTTAAGTATGAAAATCTTTTAGAAGCTTCACTCTCTGCTAGAAATGGGTGGAAGTTTCATCCTTTGCTCATGAATTTATCTGACGTGTCTACTCTTACCTGCCATGACTGCTCCACCTCCTCATCCTTGTCAACATGCCTTATCTTTTCCCCTCTGTGTTTTCCCCTCCTTCCCCCACCCGCTGTCCTCCATTTCTCGCAGGGATTCCTTCAAACGTCTGAGTTTCCGCAGAGCTCAGGAGGAAAACTCCTGAGATGCCACAGCTCGAGCGCTGCGGAGGGGAGAGGGAGGCTGTCACGCAACGGAGAGAGGGGGGGTGGGGGTGTGAAATAAAAGACAAGAGAAGATGAAAGAGGAGAATAACAAGAAAAGGAGCTCTTCTGCACTGGAGCAGCACATTGTGCCCGCAATGGAGGAACAGTTTCTCAGCAATCCAGGAGTGTATAGCAATGTCTGCTGCTTGTCCACTTTCAGGAGGCAAAACAAGAGCGAGAAAGCACATAAAAATAGGGGACTTAAAATCCCAAGCAAGGTGTAGCTTATTGAGCATTTCACTGTAAAATCTTCAGACACCATGGTTCTGCTGATGTACTTTTTTTTTTTTTTTTTTTTTAGAAGACTTCCTAGTCCTAATAATGCTGCAAAAATTTCCTCTGGGTTGGTCGAGAAGTTCTCTCGCCGGCCTAAGACGTGCATGTGTACCAACAGCGCTCTTGCCCCTTTGTGTGTATATGTATGTAAATGTCTGAATGTGTGTTTATTTAGATCATGTTTGGAGTAAAAGCTTTTGGTGCCATACTGAAGTCACTTTGCACTCAGCGAGGATAAATGATTCTGTTATGTGCTACAAAGGGCCTCTAAAATTTCAGTCTGGGCATCTATGCACGACATGTGCCAGTGAGAGCAGTGTGGGCGGATTTGTGCACTGGAAGAAACTAGGTACAATTTCCTGTGTTAACTCTTGCGGCCGTTGTTGTCAAATTGCTGCTGGACATGCAGTGGCTGTGTCGCTAATAAAAGAGGTAATGGATGTTTTCTGTTCACAGGAGGCTTTTCTGAGGCTCTAAAATACACATAGAATCCACATAAAATCTCCATTTTGTATATAGTAGAGGTATTAGATCAGATAACTGCAAATATGTTTACAGAAGTATGAAAAACTATTTTGCATTTTATTTTATGAAAATGTATTTTTAGATAAATAAATGTAAAAATGGTATTAATTGGAAATACTATTCAGTTGGTGGGATTCAGTGGCTTACTGAAACGATCTCAGTGTTTTTTGTTTTGTTTTTTTCAACTGTAGCTAGTAAAATAGGCCGCTTCCTACGAAACACACTGTGCCAAATAGGTCCTTCGTTATTTACTTGAGAACTGGGGAACAAGAAATGCAATATTTTTAAAAGTCACCCCACACAGTTGTTGCTTTGCAAACCGAATTGTGCTCAGCCCGTATGTCAGAATACATTCCACAAGATAAATGTATCACTGCTTTCAAGTATTAAAAGTGATTTTTAGTAAGCATCCGCAAAGCACCTCATCTCATTGATGCATTGATGCTACAGCTCATACTGTATTTGCCGTTTTACAAGTGGGTATACATTTTCATGTGCATTATTAATGCTCCTTTGAATATTTGTGTCTAGGTACTTTTGTTATTTATTAGCTGTTTAGAAATTAAAAAAAAAAACAATGGCTAAATAAAATTGCAAAGCTTTTACACATATTAACTGTTGGAACTCAAATGTATGCCTATTTTTGAAACGGTCAGAAAGTCGGTGTTATGAGATGCATTGGTGGCATTCAGCCACTGGCGACTGCATTCATCTGTTTTATTTTTAGATCCGTACCTGTTGAGTTTGTTAAAGGTGGAATTTTTACCTGTCCTGCATAAAATGCTGTTGAAGAACCTGAATAAAACTTAATATATATGTGTTTAATTTATATTTTATTTTATTTTTATTTAATAATCAAGAATACAATCCTTTGTCATTATGTGAGAACATAACGACATTTTGGGTCGCTCCTGGCTTAAATAGTGCAATATAAAAACAATAGATAGGCATAAGAATAAAGTAAAAATAAAGCTGTGCAGATTTATTCATGTGAGTAGTCAGCAGTAGCAAACCTCCACTGTAAACATACAGTGCAAACATACAGCAGCAGCTTATTTTATTTACAGTGCAGTTACAGTTTGATATAACAGAACTACTACTCATTAACAATAATAGGCAATAGGCAGTATTTGTGACATTTATCTACTTAAAAACGTCAGAAGGAAACCACAAATCGGAATTTAACAGCGGCAAGTATAAAGAACTACAACCTGCAGCCGTCGCGTCAATGTGACGACATCACCGCGCGACTTCAACAAGCCGGATGCAGCTTTGTTGCAGAACTCATTGACGACAAGCGAGTAGTTGTGATGCCTGACGGTATGTTGGCGGTTGTTTTTGTTAGATATTGCTAAATGCAGTGTTCGCTGCAGTAAAGCTGGAGGTTTACAGCGTCACTGCTCCTGTAGTATTGCCCGCTTTTAATAAAACGGACACGGGAACAGACTTGAGACGGAAAGTTAGCTTCAACTCTCTCCTGTCAAACTCACAGTTAGCTTCACTCCACAGTAAAGTTACATGGTAGTCCATCAAGGCATGCTCCTAAACTGTCTGGGATTCTCACACTACGTTTGTAGTAATAAAATATAAAATGAAAGTGTCACGGTGCTCACATCACTAATGGAACATGTTTACTTTTAGTCTGTGATTTAAAAACTAAGATGAAGGCTGACCCTTTGCTGACCCTGGCAGCTGAAGCCAAAAAGATTGTTCTTCCTCTCTAAAGCAACAGTAAGGGCTTATAGAACAGGAGTGGTCATATACAGAAATAGCTGATTTAGCTGTAGCAGTAATATTATTCTCGTTTTGTTTATACTGTTCCTTTTTACACCAGTCAGCCATAACATTATGACCAAAGTGACTGGTCAAGGAAGTATCACCGATCATCTCAATATCATGGCACCTCCCAGTTGGTGGGATACATTAGGCTTTAAGACAGATCACCCAGTGCATCATAGTTTGTTTATTATAGTCGCATCTCTAGTCACGGTTCCCATGCTGTCCCCTGTCCACCGCTGAAAGAGTATCAACTTAGATTACAGACCAATGGAAGAGATTGGCCTTGTGTGATGTGCACCGATCAAGCATAACATTATGTCTAATATTGTGTAGGTCTCCCTTGTACCTCCGCAACAGTTGTGACTCATCAGAGAATGGACATGGGCCTTCTGAGGGTGTCCTGTGGTGTCTCGCAACAGAATGTAGTTAGTGGGGGCCTTTAGGTCCTATGGGTTGAAGTAGGGGGTCCTCTGTGGATCATCCCACAGATACATGATCAGTTTGAGATCTAGTGAGTTTGGAGGGCAGGTCAACACCTTGTTCCATTTTTCATCTGAATGGTTTTTGTGTGTGCCCATGTCAGGCTGCATCTTGCTGGGGATGGCTGCTGCCATCAAGGAGTGTCATTGCTATGGGGTGGGGTGCCTAATCTGGTCTAGGTGGTACACGTCTAAGTAACATCCACATGAAAGCCAGGTCCAAACGTTTCCCAGCAGAACATTGTATTGTCATAAGATGGTCGATGTGATTTACTTCTCCTGTCAGTGGTTTTAATGTTGTGGCTGATCAGTGTAAGATGAAGATTATAGCAGATATGATGGAAGATTTCATCCTGCTGGGGATGGCTGTCATTGCTATGGGGTGTTTGTACGTCTCAAAGTAACATCCACATAAATGCCAGGACCCCAGTTTCCTAGAGGAACATTACATCAACACCAACTACATTACTCACTTTACCGGTTGGTTGGCTTTAATGCTGTGGCTGATCGGTGTATATAAATCTATCCCTCTACCCCTGCACTGAATAACATCAGATGACATCCTGCTGTAATTGGTAGAAGCACTTCTTTCTTGCCAACCCTTCTTCATGCCCTGAGCAGGCTAAACAGAAAAATCGTGACAGCCAAAGCTGTCACATACATCCGGAGCGGTTTTAATATACTGTAGGTTACTGCAAACACGTAGCTATTCCTGGCACTGGGCTTCATTATAACTTACCAAAATAGCTTTCTTGTTTGGAAACATTTGTGTAATGTGTGAACAGAAGGAATATAGCACTTAAATTGTTTTTTACACTTCCCTCCTAGGTTTAACCATCACATTTGAGTTAATTGGTGTGACATGGAGCCGGATGGAGACCTAGACCCTGACAAAGACGACCTTCCACTCCGAGCCAATACTAACCACATGCTTGTCAGACATTATGTGCTGGACCTGGCTGTGCGTTTTGAAAGCAGGGTCATCAGTGGTAGCATCGTCCTGTTTCTGGAGCCTTGCTCTGGAGTGAGGTCTCAGGCAGAGGATGAGTCTGAACCTGGACCTGGTGACGATGCTGAAAGTAAAGAGGATGAAGAGAGTCAGGAGGGTAAAAATGTTAGCGGGAAGAGGACAACAAAGATGGAGGAGATGTTTGGTGAAAAAGGAGGAGACAGATCTGAGTTTCATGCCGTGTCTGGGTTTGACTCGCAGACTTCCACTGACAATATTCAGTCTTCACATTCGTGGCAAACCAGCAGTGAAGTTGAGTTTACCTTAGTGCTGGACTGCTGTGACCTTGATGTGTCAAAGGTGGAAGAGGTGGACATCACTTCCGTGTCAGAAATGTCTAGCCTCCTTCCTGACGTTGCATCGGAAAAGTCAGAGGTTATATCAGCGGACAGACAAGCAGCCGTTATTCAGAACCTTATCTCCATGCCGTCCAAACAGTGGAGGCAGAAGCATCAGCTCTTTTCGCTGTGTAGCCGTGCCCCCGGAGCCCCGGGTGTCGGCTCACTGCATTTTCTTAGAGACCGATGGAGTCTGCAGGTGAGGAAGACGGGGGTCACGTCACCTCGGGAGTTCCCTCGCGCTCTCAGGATCTGCTACGAGACGAGGCCAACAGGAGGCTCCGTGAGGTGGACCAAAGACCAGGACAACAGGTTCGTCTCATGATGCAAACCATTCAATAATGGATCATCGTATTATGGTACTAAAACTAACATCACATATTCTTTCATATATTCTGAGTTTCAGTTTTCAAAACAGAATCGTAGCAATTCATTAATTCACAGAAAACACACCTCAGGCTCTGTGCTTTACTTGTATCTATGTGTGTGTGTTTGGTGGGTCCTTTGAGCACTGAAGTGAAGTTTTTTTTTCATATATTTTACAATTGTTTACCCTTCCAGGGCGTGTGTTTACACTGCCGGTTCTCCCATCAACAACCGAGCCCTCTTCCCCTGCCAGGAGCCGCCTGTTGCCATGTCAACGTGGCAGGCAACAGTACGGGCCCCCAGTGAGTGTGTGGTTTTGATGAGCGGGGAGGAGACAGCCGTACCCATTGATGACAAAGACACACGTAAGCTGGCGTGAAGCTGAGACGAGCAGACAAGTTGAATTTGTTACCGTAGGCCGAAGTCACAAATCAAAAATACGCCTCATGAAGGAATGCACAGCTCACGGCACCGTCTCTGCTCAGACCCTGGTTCAGAAAATGTGGTATGCTGGTGTCTAACTGTTTTTAATAAGGACATTTGTAAAATTGTATTGAACCTTAGTTCTATACACCGATCAGCCATATCATTAAAACTACTGACAGGTGTCACAAGTAAATAACATTGAGCATCTTGTGACAATACAATATTCTGCTGGGAAACTTTTGAACCTGGCATTACTGCGGATGTTACTTAGACATGTAACACCCACCTAGACCAGACCAGGCACTCCCACCCCATAGCAATGACTCCTTGATGGTAGCAGACATCCCCAGCAAGGACACACACATAAAAACAGTTTAGGAACAACTAAAACAAATCATGAAAAACAGGACGAGGTGTTGACCTGGCCTCTAAATTCACTAGATTCCAAACTGATCTGTGTAATGATCTACAGATGCCCGTCCCCTCAACCCATAGGACCCAAAGACCCCCAAAGCACAAAGGCACAAGGGAAATCTATGCATTTATTAGCAGGTGGTCATAATGTTATGCTTGATCGGTGTGTCTATATGTAACTCCTATCAACACAGCATATACCACCCTGTGGTTAAGACTGGCTTCAAATTATTGGTAATAAATGTGTTTGAATTTATTTATTACGCTGACCTTTAATGAAAAATGTTCGGTATTATTGGGATGTGAATTCGTCTGTTTTTTCTTGGCCAGTTCCAGACTCTGTCCTCACTTATTTACGAACTTCACCTTGATCTTGTGCCGACATCCATTTCAACCTAACCTATCAGAGCTTTTCAGGTTGGATTTAGAATGAGATGCTGCAACAATGCAGGCAAACTTGAATGAGAATAATGTAACTCTACAGGTTGATGTAAGTTCACTCATAGAATTAAAAGCTCTTCAATTTATGTATTTCCTTGAATAGAGATACGCCTCTGATTCATCAGACGGTGAAAGAAAATGTCACTTTAGTCCAGATTTTTCCTCCATTTCTCACTCCAGGTTCACTGTCAGTCGTCTAAATTAGTCTCTTCTTCATTTTTGTCCTCTCCTTCTTGCCCCTCATCTGCTCTCGGAAGAGTCCTCATCCTGGAATTACTACGTAACTATGCCCATGCCCGCCTCCACCTTCACTTTGGCCGTGGGCCACTGGCACCAACTCGCAGCAGAAATTCCCCCAGCTTTGGAAAGAGGGGTGAGGGACAGGACAGACTTCGGCAAGGCGGCCAAACCCAAAGCTGGGTACGGGGAATTCACTGAGACTGAGCTTGCGTCTGGACTTGGAAGTTCTGCTAGCCAAGCGGTAAAGGGCTCTCCGCTCCAGACTGGCAGGTATTTTATTATTTTTCCTGTGCTCTTTTTGTCTTGTAAGATGTTCTCCTTTCCAGACTGTTATAAACCCTGAGTCTGGCCCTCCAACAATCCACGTTGAGACTTTCCTTTCACCACACCAAAAAATGGCCCAGGTGAAGTTAGGATGATGGATGGGGTGAGGCAGTCAATTAGCTTTTTATGACGAATGCATTAAAACTTGCACCATATTATATTGGGTTCAGTGCCCAGCATAAATTATCTTTGGGGAGGAACAGTAAACCTAACATCATTTTTTATAGAAGTACAGAATATAGAGCGCAGGTTGTGGTAGTGGAGAGGGTTGGTTTACTGTAGACAGGGGATGGTGGGGCTGGGGTCTCCCTCCTCGCTGGCCGGCAGGTTGGCAGGTCTGCCAGTGGTTTCCAGTAATCCCCCTCCTCCCCTCATGGTTTTCCTCCAGCAGCAGCCCGGTCATAGCCTGCTGCAGGCCCCATGAATCTCCAACTACAAGGAAAGCCTTTATTTTCAGTGAATGGCTCGAAGGAAACTTGGCTGTCTCTTGAAACCTTTGGAACGGTTCTGATGCCGGGGACGGAGTTGGTGCTGGATATTGGATTAGAGTGAATGAGATTGCATGCCGACACATAGATATTTTTGGGATCGTTGTGGTTTCGCCTTAGCGATGTACGTATTCCATATTTTCATTTCTTCCATTCCCATGCTTGGCGGAGAAAGAGGGAGCGCACATTGCTCCATATGTGGTTCATTAGCTCAAAGTCCATATATTCTTTCAACAAAAAAAAAGAAATAATAATAATTAAATCGTCGTCATTAACCTCAGATTAAACTTTTCTTCCCTTTTTTAATCTACTACAGCGGAGACCAGACCACCCGCTCAGACTCTGCTTTCTGTTACTCTTCCCTCGAGGGCAAGGGGCTCTCTGTAACTGATTATTCAGGCATGGTGGATGACGGCATTTCTTGTTCCCATGGCGACTACCCTTGCCGATTTACTGAGCGGTCGGCTAGGTCCCAGCGGGTGATTCCGCACCGTGTGTTTAGCCCCGTCTGCCTGCTGCAGAAGGCCCAGGTAAGAGTTCGGGAAGAACTGAGCTAACAAGATTTAGCATCAGTTAATGTTTGTGTCACTGCGCCAGGAGGTTTCAGCTGCCATCTTTTGGCTGAATAGTCAAAGTCTAAGATTGCATTCCCGTAAGGGCCACTTAAAACACCCCCCCATACTCTAAATTTGATAGATTTTTAAAAAAAAACATCTATAAGTATGAAATCAAAAGCCTTTGTCTTTGTTTAGTCAGCTCTGAGCTGACACTGAGAAAACATCTTAAAGAAAAAGTAACTGCAGCTCCCTCACACTTAATATCCCTTACCCGGAGCACTTAGAGCAATACCAGATATACACAAGAGTGGCGATTGTTTATCTCATCAATCTGTATAAATGTGTAAACATCATATTAAAGAAAAAGTTGCATCTTGACCATTATTTTGAGAAATGTGCTGCTTTCGCAGACGGCAATCCTCAAGCTGCTGCCTCGATGTTTGGCTGCAGCCCATGCCGTTCTGGGCGTCCACCCCTTTCCCCGCCTTGATGTTCTCATCGTCCCTGCAGGATTCTCGAGTCTGGGCATGGCCAGGTAAATTTACACCGACACTGTGTCTTTGGTAAGGCGGTGTAGATTGTGTAAAATGTTGGAAGGAAGAAAAGAAGTTAGACCGTTCCTCTTGTACTTTAAAAAAAAGAAAGAAAACACTGTTGCTGATTTGTCGGCCACTCGAGAGCAGAAGAAACAACCTGTCAACGCATCATATTACTTCCTAAGTTGACATTGCAAACAGTTGCCTTTTTTTTACACTTCATTTGGAGTTGTGTGTTTATAGCTACTTGATGAATATCCAATATTCAGTCTCACTTAAGCTGCGTTTTGGGCTTCACCAACTCCTGAGGGGAATATCTGGCTCATAACTGCTAAATGCTCCAGTATGTTCACCGGCTACTAAATAAATAGTTTGCTGATTGGTCCTTGGAAGTCTATATGCAGAAGGTCCTTCGATATTTTTTCGCTGCGAACAGCTGCGCACTGCATCTGGAAACGACGTCGACGAGAGCTCCGAGAGTGAACCGAATAGTGAAGCTGCTAGCGCAAAACGAAAACAATGAGCTGAAGGATGGCTATGGTCTGTATTTGGGAGTTGCACATGTGTCGATTATCTTATTGCAAGCGTCACCTGCCACAATACAATAGTAAATTGATCCGTTGTGGATGTAAAATGTCGTGGTTATAGCAGTTGTTCTGTTTTGGCTTTAGTGTTTTATTCTATTCTGCAGTCATTTATGCAGACCAGTGTTTGGACAGTATTGTAAAAAGTTGTAAAGAGTCAAACAACAAAGCTACAGCCAAGAACTTCTGTTTCAACTTTATAACTCTGCTTCTGCTTTTGCTTTTTCCAAGTAAAATGTTTCTGGGTTGCATGATTAATGACAGTTCGCGTTTCAAAACTCCCTCACTCCGTCTCAATCTGCTGTGTGGGGATCTTCGACGCAGGAATTCTTTCTGAATTAAAGACTCCAACCATACCTCCCTCTAAACTTTGTTCAATCACTTGTCATCCCTCCTACCCCCCCAGCATAACTGCTTCCAAAACTGGCCGGTGGGACTTATCTTCTGACCTGCTCGCATGGTGCTTATAGAATGAAGTGTTGCAAAGACTAAATGCTGTCTCTAAAGCTTTTTTCCCAGCAAGAAAACAGTTGCTCAAGTATATCTGGGTCAAATACAGTAAAGGTGAACACATACACATGTTTTCAATTGGCAGAGGAAGTTGGAAAATGAAAGAATCTTCAGCCTCTTCACTTGTCGTCTACTTAAAGTCCCCCATGAAACGGCTAGCGGAGTGCTGTTTGATTATAGCCCACCTTCTCCGATAAGCCTTCTGATTGGTCAGCTCCATCAGACACCAACTATACACATCTAATCCAATATTCAATACTGCTGGTAAAGCAGAAACATGGGGTGAGGTTTTATTGAAAACAAAATAAGTACACGCCTCGGAGTGTCATCATCCTGCACTGGACGTGAAATCATTGTAAAACTTGATTTCACGTTTTTCATTTCTTTTCAGTTACTTTTAATTGTTTGATAAGTCAGTTAATTCATCAATTATTTTCTGAGTGACTGATTAATCCTTTGGTTAACCTCAAGATAATAAACATAATTCTCATTAAACCAGTTTTTTTGCAGCCATAATCAGAATTACCTAGAATTATCAGAATTATCTAGAAAAGACTAACCAATGTCCAAAGTCAAGCTTTATTAAGTGTTGATCTAATTCAGAAATGCATTGCTCACTATTTTCTGTCAAAAAATAGCAACTCCAGTGTTGAATATGATTTAATTTTTAATGCCTTGTGTTTATTTTAATTGGAAATGCACCTGTATTAGTTTTCTGCTGAAGGCTGTTTACACTGAATTAGAGCGTAACGTTAATGGAAATCTGTGTAATTTAGTTCTGTACGCGTGTATGACCAAAAACAAACTTTTTACAAATGCAATGGAAAGCTGAAATTCCACACTTTTGGAGTTCAGGATCGAGGCTTTTTTGTTTTTGTCATTTTCCGGATTGTGTGGGAGTGGGCATAGTCGGGGATGGATGTAATGCAGAGCATCAACGTGTGCAACACAAATGGGTTTACATCGACCTGTTTTTGAAGCCCTAATGCTTGTCTGTAGTCATTGCCCCTTGTTAGTTATCAGCTGTTCTTTATTTTTTTTTATCTTTCTTCCCTTTACTCGTCTTGTTTTCCAGGCTCACCACCTTGATTCCATCCAAACGGCCCTTTCTTACATTTTTCACCCTTCTAACAAAATCCCTGTGTGTCTTTTAATCGGCTCACTCACACCTGTTTTTTTTTCTTTAAATGATTTTACAGTTTAATCATGACATTGACGCCCAGCCAAGCCAGTCCAGATTACACTGTATCCTCTCCATCCCGTCCTCCGCATAAATTTTGGCGTTCAATTCATTTTTTGTGCGCTTAATGTCAAACCAAAGCCCTACCACATAACCCTGACCCTTGCGATGATGGAGGCTAACATTTTCTCTGGGCGCAGCTTCATTGAGTCAGCAAGTCAGTGAATAGGCTGCTGTGTATTTTTTTTTTTTCAACGGGTTTCAGGTGGTCTGGAGGCTCTCCATTTCACGCTAGACTTGGGTGTATTTATGTATGGCAGATGGGTGGGTGCAAAGCCACAAGGATGACAGATTCACTGTTGTATGCACTATAGATAATTCACCTCTATGTATTTGTTTCCTCTTCGCCCTCACCCTGTCTTCAGAGGCTTTCCTCTCTCTGCTCCTTTTTCCACATTTATCCTCCTTTCATTTTCTTACTCCCCCTGTTTTCTGTCATCGTCCTGTCCCAAAAATGATAAGTATCCTGCTCCTGTCACTCCGTCTTTACCCTTCAGCTCTCTCGTACTTTAAAACCCTTGTGTTTGTTTGCTTGTCCTTTTCAGTGCCTTCCACCTCTGCTGTGTGTACAGTCAATCACTCTTCAGTTTGGCCTCCAGCGTTCCTCAGTAGTCACATTTCGCAATGCAGTTCTTTCAGGTGGCATATGCTATCCCTGTAGATATAACTGAAACCAATCGGGAGCCATATGAATTAAGTTAAAACGGTCAATTAAGTAAAATAAAGACCATCAACGTCTGGCCTTTCTTAAAACGGTGCTGATAAAGTAAACTGATTAGGGTGGTCAGTAACCGTCCCACTGTCTGCGGTCCACAACCACAGTCTGTCTTTACTCTCTCCATCTGCCTTTCTCCTCCCCCGCTGTTGGCCTCCCTAGGGAGAAGTGCCCCAGACAGGATATGAGCTCATACCTGAATATGTATCCTGCGTCAGTTTCTGACGTTATAGCCAAGAGTGGTCTCAGTCGGAGATACGCCGAATGGCGGAGGGTGACAGAGGGTGTCGTGGTCTGGGCCTCGTTCTCAGCTCACTTATTTTTGCTCCTTCGCCCAAAACACAGAGTGGTCTTTGATCTACGAAAAACCTCTCCCCCACGTTGCGAAAATTTGTCTCCGTGCTATATTTATTTTGAATGGACATCAAGTGCTGACACAGACGCAGTTCTGCTGTGGTTGTTGTCTGACGGATGTTTTCTTTTCCTTATGAGGATAGCTTCCAGGCACATATTCCTCTTTCCTCTTTCCCTGGCTGCTTAGGCTCCAGTTAGCTGCAGATGACAGAGAAGAGATTTAAGGCCTTCATTAAGTTTCAGACAGCACCTGCACTGACTCCCTATAAAACTCTGCAGGGTTCTCAACCCAATGTCAACTCATTGCATCCTCCCCTCAATGCCGGTGGCTCAGTCCTGGATGCCTCCGCAGGGCTGTGCTCTAGGAATACTGGGAGGTCAACCATAATGCAAGCGTAGATTGAGATGAGAGAGAGAGAGAAAGAAGGGAGACGAAGAGGGTAAAGGAGGGGTTCACGACGGGCCAGCAGACCCCCAGGATGTGGGAGAGGATGTGTGGATTATTCCCAGCAACAAAAGCCATTAGCCCCTGGAAGGACTTCAGAGACTGGCGCTATTTAATCTAGAGATTGGGAGGTATGTGGGCCCCACTTGTTGGGATCAAGCCAAGCGCACTGGAAACAGCAGGAGTGGAGGGGCTACAGGCCAGGGAGCTGTGGCAAGGAGGCATAAAGCTGTTGTAGTGTGATACAGAGAAGGGAGGGCAGAGCCGAAGCAGGCTAGGAATTAGAGTGGCGTGAAGTTTTTATACTGAGATACGAGAGGGAGGGCAGGAAACCGAAGATTAAGGAGTCAAGTAAGGGCATGTCTGCACTCAAGGGCTGTGCCACGTACACCGTGATCTGGTTCGGGCATACAGGCACACAAAGAAAACTTGCGTGGCTGACGTTGCTTCGAATGTGCGACTCACGGTATTTCCGTCACAAATCTTTGCTTAACTTGCGTCACAATGGGAGCAACAGTCTTCTGTGTTTCCTTGGAAAAGCAATAAGCAATACTGCTCATGTCACATAGTATTACCTCTTTTAAAATATTTGTGCACATTCCTATGGTCATCTCGTTTTCAGCTGGCCTTACAAATACAAACCGGAGAGCACAACGTAAGAGCGCCGTTTGAGTTGCATTACCGCTCGCAATGCTTTCAGTAAAACATTGAGGAGGCCATAAGGGAGTGGAAGCAAAACACAATCTGGTTAAACATTGATGGAGGAGTATGGACAAGGGATGAAGAGGCGTCTTGAGTATAGCACAGCTGGGGAGTCACTTAAACTTAATTTTCCATCCATCCTGTATAAAACACCCATGATTGCAGGACAAGGGAATGGTGTCCACTGCTTCATTGCGTACAGTTTTTTCTTTGTTTTCATCTCCCTTACCTCATATGTTTCTTTTTTCCTTTTTTTTTTTTTTGCATCTCCAATCTCCTCATCGCATCTCGGCCACGTCATTTGCTTCTGGCTGGGAGTGACAGGAAGGGCACGGCACTTCCTCTGGCTCTTTGAAGCTGAGGTCTATGTGTCCCAAAGTGTTGGCTGAACTCGCAGGGCTAATCTGAGATCACTGTGTTTTGCATTGTGCCCGAATGAAGACATCCCTGAGAGAGCGAGCGGTGGTTTCCCCCACGCTGGTGTTGAAATGGGCCTTTTAGCAGTGTGGGCGATGTGGGGTTTTGTTTTGCCTCGCTGTAGACAGGCCGATTCCTGTGCTTGTGATTGTGTGAATGCGTGTATTGTTCGAATTATGGTGCAAGGATGTGTATTTATTCTGATGGCTTGACGTCAGAGGAATGCTACAAAGATCATTTATCACTGGCCTTTAACTGAGCCGGATCAATGCACGCTTCTGTCTAGTCTGTCTGTCTGAATTTTTACATATTTATTTTTTATGACACGGGAAAGGGAGGGCCGCCTCACACCACTTGATGGCAGGCTGTGATAAACCCACATGCATACAGTGCATATGTAAACATATCTGTCTCTCAGCGTGTCTCATAACACTTTTATTTCCAGCTTTCTTGACTATCACATTGCACAAACGAGCTTCTTGCAAACATGTTTTTTTTGGGAGCGTTAATACTTCCCCCACACAATTTTGCCTGATATGACATTTCTCATCCTGCTGTTTTGTTTCATTTATTTGCACAACTCTCACCTCGGCTGCCTGAAGAAGCAGGGACGACTCCACTCCACTCCACTCGCAGCATATGCCAAACTAGGCCGTCATATAACTGTCACAGGCGTAGCTAAAAATTATGACCGGTGTATACCTCTTGACCTTTCTAAGTGGCACTTGAGGATTTTCAGCTTGGCTTCAGTTGATTGCATTGTTTGTTTATGGGCTAGCAGGAAGTCACATTGGCCAATGGTCCCCGTTGAGAGGAAGTAGGGACCTGGAGCGCCGGTGGCTGGGTGGGGGGCTTTTGGGTTAGTACCCTGCAGGATAATCCCCCGCTGCCCTGGAGCTCTTTAGTGTGCCACCTGAGCTGTTTGTTTTTTTTCCTTCTTTTATAAGACCAGGCTAGTGAAGTTACACGTTGTAGAAATCACATATTCTTCACGTAACTGCTGACCATTCCCCCGAATTGTAGTTTTTAAATGGATTTCCTGCTTTCTGCAGAAACATTGGGTTAGCTGTAGCAGAGCGCAGCAACCTTTTCGTCGGATTCAAAAATTGGATTACAGTCCTGATGACTGTCTTCTTATTTTTTTATTTGGTCTGCAGATTTTTTTTTTTTTATCTACGGTGTGCATTCATCATACATTAACAATAAATATGTATTAGTTCAAACTGTAAAGCTGATCCTGTAGGACAGGTCGTTAACTTTGAAAGAAACAAAGCACAGAATGTAAATTTAAAAGTTTAGACAGTACCCAGTTTCTTGTACCTGTGTCCCATCACTTTTCACCCTCACTGAATTACGCCTCCTCGATCACTTCTCTCCCAATCCTCCCACTCCTGGTCCTTCCCTCTTCCTTCTGATGTCTCAGTGGATTTCTTGCCTTTCTGCTCTCCTCTCCAGTTTGATCTGCAAAGTAACCCTAGAAGTGTGTGACACAGACCTGCTCTTTCAGGAGGCGGCTTGGGGGGGGCTCTGGCTTGGGGCGGAGATGGGCAGGATGTTGGAGGGGGGGGTGTCGTTTTTTTTTTTTTTTCTTGGCACCGAAGACAGCTGTTAATCAAATAGTCAAGGATGAGATGCTTCTTTCTTTCCACCTTGAGTGGATCTCCCTTTCGTCCACAGCCTCACAATAGAGCTCGGGGAGTTGAAAAGACAGCTCTGCATGCCTGCACCTGGACAGAGGAGGAGGGAGTGTCGTGTGTGCTTTTAAAGTGATTGCATGTAGTTAAGATTTTTAGGTGGGATTTATTTCTTTTCTTTTACAGTTTCCCTTGTTGGTGTGCTCGCTTCCTGCTTAACACACACAGGACGGCTCCAAACCCCACAGGCGCAGGCCACTGCTATCAATCTAGTCCGGTCTCTTCTGCAGGGTCAGACCTTCCTCTGTGGTCTTAATGAAGATAGCAGGGTACAGCTTAGCAAGTGTCTTGTTATTGCAGGAACATTCCTTTCTAGTTATCTGGGGCCTCTCATCTTCCCCATCCACAGTCTTGGTTTACCTGCCCTGCTACAGTATCTGCTCACAAACTGAAGGAGACGCCTTTTTTACTCATTTGCTGCTTCAAAGGACAGGGTTTTATGCATTTTGTTGTAACATGTAAGATTGACTTTTGTCCAGCCTTGCACACCACTGTAACCACTGTCACACGGGCTGTTTTTTTGGTGCGTGAGTGACGGGGCGTTGCTTAGAAACGCCCTCAGATGAGAACCTGCTGGCAACAGCTGGCATATAGTACTGCATTTAACAGTAACACAGACACACTGTGCCATAAGTCTGGATTAGAGGCTGTGGCAAGACAGGCCTGTCACCGCACACCCATTCTACTAACTAATGGATGAGTCCACAGGACCCATTCCCTGGAGTGATGGATGAGCCCATTGTGTGGCGTAGGGGACGCTGCTGCTGATCTTGGCGTGCATCCTGGGGCATGTGTGTGATAGTGGGCTGAGGGTAATTTCATTTGTCTGTGCAAAGCCAGACAGTTTAATGTCCGTGGGTCCCCTGCGCTGAACCGGCCAAAATGAGACATTTGAAACAAAGTGCTGTGAAATGCTCCCTGGTAATGCGTCTCATGTCTGGGTTGGCTTTTAGCCTTGGGGAAAGAGCAATGCTCAAAGCTGGTCTGCTGGTCACTTTCGCATTTGGCTGTTTCGAGTCATGCTAGGGGCATGGCTCTGTGGATGGCCCGTATTGGTCCGTCTGGCAGTGGGTCAGTCCATCAGCTTGGTTCAGACTAAAATATCATTAATAGAGATTCAGAGGGTGCAATCTTGTCCACTGCCCTTTCTATAGTGCCCTCAGTAAGGTTTTGTTCACCCTGTGAAAATATTTTCTACTAGGAGGACTGGTGCAAAATGTTGCATTGACCTTCATGAGTCCCAGAACCTTTATTTCCTCTTGTTCTGCCGTGAGGTGTGTGCTTGAGTGAAGTATCCCAACAGATACTGGGATAGATTACCATGAAATGTAGTATTATTTTGTAAATATTTTATTGTCAAGCCCATAAACCTCAGTTGCACTTTTTATTTAGTGTGTGGCCTGTTCAGATTGGAGTTAGCTAGCTAACTACTTACGGCTCTTTTAGAGTACTGCGGGACCTAAACGCCTTTACGAGCCATCTATACTTGTGCACAAATGCAAATGCTAGTTGACACTTTTTTTGCCAATCGGGTTAATTTTTGTTTCTACTTCCTGCTTCGCTTTCCGCTTCCTCCTCCAACAATGGGGAATGAAACTTTTGACTGAAACGCAAGTCATACAAACGTTTGTATCTTCAAACCTCCTCAGTTAACCCTTCCTCCATGTGTTCCATCTTTATTGATCCTAAACGATCAACTTTAAAATTGCAAAGATGGAAACACGCAGCAACCAAGCCGACCAATCACAGCCCTCGCGGTTTGCGTCACCACTATGGTCTGCATATGCTCTGCGCTGTCAACGTAGCTTCTGTGTCAACTTCACGCAGAAGTCTAAACCACCTGTTACTTAGTAGGTGTATTGAACTTAATTTGGGAGATGTACAGTTTTCTCTACTACACTTTTAGTCTTTTCTTTGAGTTGACAATAACAGATCATCAAAGCCTTACGTATCTTCCAAGCATTCTTCTTTACAGTCAAGTGATTTTGTATCTGCTCCTTGTGTTTTCACACCTGTTGATAGTTCTGGTACCTAGTTTCAGTACAGTTGTAATTGCGTGTTATTGAATTGCGACGGCGTCCCATTGCAAAGTCTTTATCTCAAATACCTTTTAACCCGCATTATATCCACCCGCTGCTGCTTTTTGTGGGACAGGCAGGCGAGCCCCGGTCAGGTGGCAGCCTGAAACCACTGCAGAGACGACGGGTCTGGTCACTGGCTAATTTCACTCCCATCTCACCTTCATTCATCTTTCCATTCTGTCAAACACTTCTTATGTGTCCTCGCAGCGCACAGCCGTCTCACTTTCCATCTCCTCACTGTCTCATTCTCTCACATTACGCAAGAGAGGGGGAAAAAAAAATAGTCTATTTATTACCCTACGGGCAAGAAAATGTCTCAAATTATAATCCTGTGAAATAGATTTGTCCTGTCTCTTTCATTCAGACGGTAGTGGAAGCCAAAAGAGGGCTCTGAGTGCTGTGTGATGAGTGATGGGGTTTGCATGCAAATAGCTACACTGATACAGGAATGTGTGTTATGTCACATAAATGTCATGTCAACTCCTCCCTCAGGCTGATTGACAGGAGCTTGCTTTTCGCCACGTGTACTGCATTGAATTAGAGCTAATTAAAACATTGTGTGGCCCCTCTTAACCCCGTGACATTGTATTAAGGTTGTAAAGGAGTGTGAAAGTGTGATACGCCGTTTCCGAGCGCTGTGATTGTATGTTTGGGTAGGTGCGTGCCCGCCGGTGTCCTCTTGGAAGTGAATCAGACAGAGTTTGCATTCTAGACAAATAGTCATTATTGTTTTAAGTCTGTTGCTCCAGCATCCTGCGTATGCACACGCTCTCAAGAACATTCCTCTGGCATGACATCAGTTTGGACTCTGAGCTAAACAAGGAACAAACTGCACTGTGGATTGTTTTACTGTTAAGAGAGGATGGATCAGACATCTGCTATCACTTCCCAGCTGATACGCGTTGAAAGTAGATTTGTTCGGAGTATGTGGGTGTGTGTTTCTGCGTGCATGTCTGTTCCTGTGACCGGTTTATATGGGTTTCTCTTAGGCCTGCAGCTTAGCCACTTATTGTGTCTTCATGTATATCCCTGTTCACACGAGCATTCTTGGCTTCATCAGCTTACGGCCCCAGTGACCTGCTCGGAGCTCGGCGTCTATGCACAGCCCTTGACAGAAACTGCAGTATAACTTTGAAATGTGCCAGTTGTTTGTCATATGCCAGCACTACAAAGCCTCATTTTCTCCAGACTTGAGCCACCTCCTTGTTCCTGATGACCTCTGATATCTTTTCTGCTATTTATTCCCGGGCTCTGATGCAATGAAGTGTATGTGGGTGGGGCGGCTCTCTTGGGGCCCCAGGCCTGGCCCCCCTGCTCATGTGATCAGGCCCTACATGGAGTGGCATTTGGCCGGGCCCTGTGGGGCCCCGTCTGGAAGCAGAGAACTGATCTGCAGCCAGCCTGGAATGCCAGACATTTGAAGTCAGACTTGTTAAAAAAGAACGAAGGGTGGTAGGAGTTTGGTCAAATAGGCCCCTGTGTCTAAAATAGCCCACAGACTCTGTTCGCGAGGGAGGGAGAGGAGACAAAGCTTCTTCCCGTAAGCTGACATTAGGAAAGGCCCGCCCTTCATCCTCTACTTGAATAGAAAAGAATAATTGTACTTTGTTGCTTGTTGTTTTTGCCCATCTACTTTCTAATCTGTCAGTGTCTGTGCACAATATGTGTGCGAGATTTCACCAACAATGCTGCAACAGCGTCTGTGTCATACTGGTTCAGCAGTTCAGCAGTTATCACACCAGGGAGTTGACACTGCACTTGCAGAAAGAGCAAAACTTATCACTCAGAGTGACAGACAACAGTATTCTCCCTCTCATTCTTCCGGCTTTTACTCTCTCTATAGATATATCCCTGAGATAATCCTTTCATTCACTCTCTAAACTCCCCTTTCTCTCTCTTCTCGTGTCATATCTGTGTTTTTCAGTTTTATCTCACCTCACTCTTACTCTCTCATTTACACATGCGGTATACACACTCCACTCATATCATCTTTTTCCTCGTCCCTCTGTCTCGTGGGGCTGTTTTACCGGTGTCCCAGCTATGGGCTGAGCTGGGCCGCGGATGTCAATTACAGGACTATGATAGGGCTCCTGCCGCATTATGCATGGAAGTGTCCCACTGGGGAAAAAATGGCCTACAGCCAGGAACGATGGATGGAGGGATGAATAATGGATGGAGAGATGGAGAAGCGAAACACCATTGCAATCTGTGTCTCACCAAATTGAAGACTTGCCCTGGCTTACACCTCTGAAGCTCAGGGCCGAGTCACCCTGGTGACTCAGAGTCGCAAGGTAGTCGCGTTAGGAAGCAAAGGACGGCTTTAATCAGTATTTCATTTTGTGCGCTAAAACCCAGTGGGACGTCGGCATCACAAAGGTCACCTAAGGTCTTTGTCTGTTATTCTCTGTGCAGACAGCCGCTCATCATGATCGGCATCGTTTATCACCTTCTGGGCATTAATGTGGTAGCACACTTCTGACTGTGTGAGTGTCTTTTAGTTTGGTTTGGAAAATTTAACCGCATAAAGACAATCAAGAACGAGATGTAAAATTAACAGCAGGGGTTGAATTTTGGCATTCAATCAAATGTTAAAGAGTGTAATTCGATATCTCTATTGTATTGTTCTGATGTTCCCCGAAACAGAAAGCGGAGTTAATCCTTGCCGGACAGCTTGCAGTCGATTAAAAAAACAAAATTGAGATCACAGACATCAAAAGCAGACACAGGGCTGGGCTAACAAATATGAATTAATTTACATGCTTTAAAGGTGTCAGTGGCTGAATCAAACATCCAGTCATTAAACAGTAATGTGTAATCATCTGAAAATCCTTAGTAACCTTAATGAGAGGATCCATGCCAAATTAGTTTCTTTGATCCATTATTTATAATAAATGCAGCACTTCTTTGATTACCTTTTTAATCAGGAATATACAACAATCATACATAACATTATGACCACCTTTCTAATATTGTGTAGGTCTCAGTTGCGGCTCATCAGAGTATGGACATGGGCCTTCTGAGGGTGGCCTGTGGTGTCTTAGAGGGGGTCTGTGGGTCCTATGGGTTGAGGGGAGGGTCCTCTGTGGATCAGGCTTTTTCCAGTGTATTCCACAGATACTTGATCAGTTTGGGATCTAGTGAATTGGAGGCCGCGTCAAGACCGTGTGCTGATTTCCCATGTTTTTTTGTGCCTGTGTCAGACTGCATCCAGCTGGGGATGCCTGCTGCCATCAAGGAGTGTCATTGCTATGGGGTGTGGGTGCCTGGTCTGGTCTAGGTGGGTGCTACATGTCTAAGTAACATCCACATGAATGTTAAGTCAATGTTATATACTTCTCCTGTAGGTGGTTTTAATGTTGTGGTTGATTGGTGTAGTTTGCCTTCCTTCTTTGCGAGACGGAAAAAGTCAGTTACACAATTAAATAGGAACTGCAGAAGATCAGATGAAAAAATTGTAGGAAAATTTCCTGAACTGTCAGAGCTAACAGAAAACAAAAAAAAGTCACGTACAGCAGCCAGATAATTGTCACAAAACACTTGAAGAACAAAAGTTTTTTTTACTGTTTTGGTCATAATATGTCAACAAGTGTGCGATGCAAAATCAGTGAAGGGAGAAAATTGCGTTACAGACTGTAATGTATATGCACAGTTCCTAAAAGCTGCAGTTATACCACTTCATGCTTTCTGATTGATTGTAATTGTGGGTAATAGCTTCGGTAAATAACTTCTACGTGAGTCATGTGTCATGTTTGCCAGTTGGGGAAAAATGCAAAACTTCAGAAGCATGTTTGACAACAGCACTTATCAGACACAATCAATGACCAGAGACTCACATGTTACAGGTATGCACAAATGTGGGTGAGAGTCCTCTCATGCGTGTGTCCCTGACAGGTCCCCGATGTCAACCGATGTCAGTCAGCGCACCAGTGAACGTGAAAGATGCCGTTGTTATTCATCACCGCCGTGGTGGGATGACACGATTTGTCACTGTAGTGACGGATTCCGTCTCCCTCGGAGGAACATGTGCAAGCGCCGTCACTGAAAGGCTGTCTTTGTGTTTCACACTCACTCAAACACAGATGCACACAAACACGGCGCTGGGACTGACAACAAAGGCGTGCTTATCCGATTGTGGGGGAATAAGATTAGGCTACAAAGAAACTCATAAGGCTAATGTTAGCATCTCCTGCTCCAGTGAGAGCCTTTGTTTGTGTAATCAGGACAAACATGGAATTAGATTTGAGATGCTGTCTTGGAAATCATGCCCATAAGACCCCATTGTATGATGCTGACATGTCCTTAAATAACAGAAAGCAAAGGCCTGCCTTCTGTCTGATATAACAACCCTCAGGGAAATAAAGAGTAGCTGTGCTGTTCAGATATCCCATTTTGTTTTCCTCTGAAATAGAAGGTCTGGCAGACCTGGCTTAACCTATGTCTTTACTCACTGTTTTCTTTTATAATTCACTTAGCTTGTCACTGTAATTAGGTTATGGCAAGGAAAAAAAACAACTCAGCTGTCATCTGCTTTTTTAAGATGCTAATCTTTCCCTGATGAGGGCAGCTCATTTTACAGCTTACTGTAATACACCAATAGCAGCAATATGTGGGCTTATTGTAGCCATGGGAGTAGACTGTCAATCCAACAGGTGAAGTAATTGTAGCTGTTGGACGCTGGGCCCCTCCGGATGAGTTTTTTTTTCCGTCTGGGGGAGGCATTTTATCATGTTGCGTACAAGTAGAACACAGATTAAAGTCATTTCTTCGGCGGCATAGAGGCGTCTTTGACATATTTGTCACAGAAACAGCGTGGGTGACCCTTTGAAAAATCGTCCTTTTCCACCGGGGACCTGCAGTTTGCCATAAATTCTCCCGCCAGCGTCAGGTCATTGGCAGTTGGGACACATGATCTAGAGAGTGTGAAAGGATCTCTAGACAGTCCGATGTTGTTATATGGGCCAGGAGAGAGAGAGGCCATTCATTCGCACCTCCGTGACCCCCTTCCTATTCTTCTGGTGAAGAATGGCCTGCCTCTCACGCACAGTCAGCCCCTAGCCCCTCAGGGCACCCAGAGCACGTTACATAAGGAAGAAGTAAAGAATGCTCCACAAGAGTCTTCAGCCATGACCTTGTCTTTGACAGTGAACTGGGACTGTCTCACAGATAAAAATCACATACGTGTTCCTGTCATACAGTGCTTCTTCTATAATGTCAAGACCGTCGCAGTCGTTGAGCCTAACCCAACGTTTGTCCGACTGCAATAATTCAGCAGGTTCATCAGGTAGGTTGGCGTTAAATCTGGAGGAACGAAGAGTTTAAATATGTTTTTAATAAATCAATACAAAAACTGATGACATAAAGGGAAGCATTGCCTTCATTCTGCTGAATAAACGACACTAACTCACATTTGTGAACAGTTTGTCTCTTAAAGTTTTGTCGGCTCAAGCGTTCTTATCGGTTAAATAGCTTAATGGAGCCTTTATCCCCCTTTATCAGCTCAAATGGCGTCTTTATCTTTGGCGTAACCAAAAATAGTTTTCGGCTCTGCTTGTTATAATCTCCATGTTTTACAATTGGTAATTTTGATTGTATTTATTTATTTCCGTTGTTTCTTGAAAAGCCCCGTCCGGGGAACACGATGTTCTTGCTCGATGTTTGTACAGACCAGTCAAGTTTGGCAAGGGTGCTCGATGAGTAAGCTGCCCTTTGCTGGAGATAATGTAGAAGATTGAGCGAAGTGCTGTTTGTCATTCCCATGCTCATTAAACGCATGTGTGGGTTTGTCTTACATGGCGTGCTCAGGCTATAAATTTTCAGTAATCTTAGGTGTTGCGCATTACCTCAGTAACTCTTTGATCCTTTTAGATGTGCACTATGTCTTCATCTCTCTGAGTTTGTTTTATTTCCTCATAACCGATACTTGTGGTTAACCCTTGTTGTCCCTGTGTTATTTTCCCTCCTTGCTCTTACTTTCAAAAACAAAAAAAACTCTCCTCTTTACTCCTTACTCCCTCGCTCGTTTCGCACTCCTTTCCTCCCTCTTAGAATTTATTCCTGCCTTTATCTCCCTGTTCGTCATTTATCTCGTCTCGTGTCGTTTGTCTTCCTCAGCCCCCATATAATTTTCCTGTCCCAGAGCGTGCTGTGCGCTGGGAGTCCCGGCTCGGGAGGGGACGACCTGTCTCTGTGCGGGTCTCGGATTTGCCATGAGATTGCCCACTCCTGGTTCGGCTTGGTTATCGGAGCCAGAGACTGGACAGAGGAATGGATCAGCGAGGGCTTCGCCACCTGCCTGGAAGACATCATCTGGGCCCAAGCGCAACAAGTACACTACATACGCTACTGCC
The DNA here is from genome assembly GCA_005024645.1 of Planiliza haematocheilus. NCBI lineage: Eukaryota > Metazoa > Chordata > Actinopteri > Mugiliformes > Mugilidae > Planiliza > Planiliza haematocheilus. The sequence goes on along the minus strand of SRSE01001388.1, from coordinate 1,311,616 downwards.
ATACGGTTTTCTGATTATGTAGAAAATAAAAAGTTTGATGCACTAATCAATAAACACAGATACAGTTGTGGAAAAGTACCACGCCACATGTACTTGTTTGAATACTGTATGCCTTCCGATACTTCATACATCCTTCTACAACCTGAGCCGCGAGGATTAATTGAAAAGAAAAAAGATCAGCAAACAGACAAAGAAGTGGGCGCGGCATTGACAAACATTTGGTTGCAACACCAACTTCAACTCTAATCCAGCTATTGATGCGCATAAAGACCTAATCCTCCTGCTTGTATTCCCACACCTTCCAGAGTTACTCAAATCTTGTTCTTTTGTCAGCGCTGTGTAATCGTGTCACTTTGCGATATAAACTTGGTTCTGGACAAATGTACTGCGTTTTAATGTTGCCAAAATCAGCGCCAGCGTCAATTCATTCATAAAGCACACTTTTAAAAACAATGAATGCTGACCATCGTTCTGTTTTCTGCTCCCGCCAGCTCTCTTTGGGAGAAGCAACAGAACAGTTTGACCTGAAGGCCTTGCTGAGGTGGAGACGACTTTCTGATGAGCTGCAGAATTCAAAGGAGGAACTTCAGATCCTCAGGTGTGTCTCTTGTTATCTCTGTCGGTTAACATGTTGGCAGCTTGTGGTAGCATTGTGCTAAAATGCTAAAATGCAGCAGGGATGGACTTTAAACATCAGCATTTGACTTGACACGACCTAGTAGGCTTAAAATTGGCATTATTTGCACTTTTAATTAACTTTATGAGTTTATGAGGATTTCTAGAATTGATGTGAGAAACACACTGGCAACCTATTTCTATTAAGTACTTGATAAACACATATTATTGCACAACACAGCGTTCCATCAAATAAAGCAATTAATATAAAAAAGCCAATGTCAAAACGCACGGCATTCTTTTTGACACACATTCATGGCATAAATCTAAATTGAGCGAGGTAATAAAAACGTTTGAATGGGCTCCACTTTCCTTTGAAAAAAGAAAAAAAAAACTAGACACAGTGTGTTTCTTTTTAGCCTAGGCTACGCCCAGCTTTTTCAAAGTGTCTGCACACACACACATGCACATGCAAGAGTGGACGGTATACGCATTCCAGGGGCGCAGGTGTGGCAGGTGTGGCAGGTGTGGCAACGGAGCTTATGCAGGTGTGCTGCACCGTCATGTCTTTAGGAAAAGCTCTGCGCGCGAGGACAGCAGGCGCGCACTAACACTTCGTCTGATCCTGACAATGTGGGACCCACACCCTGTTTGTGTTATCCCCGGTGGAAGCGGAGTGTCGTCAGGGGATTAAAGGTGAAAACCCCAGCCAAGAGTTAACTCTTGATGGAGACGCTCTCGTTAGAATTTTAATGCGTGATGCTGCTCTCCTTTATGAAATAATAATAAGGCATCTTCACTTGAGATGACACTCGTAACACGGAGCGCTATTGACATTCATGCTTGTAAGATCCTGCACAGAGCATAACAGCAAATCAGCGTATTATTGATTTCATGGCTCCTCATCTTGACACTAAGCTCTAACTATGTCTCTCCACTGATAATATGCTATTATCTCACATTCAGACTCTAGACAGTGCTCAGAATTCAAATCAATTCGGTGTCTTCTGAACTTCTGAACAGTTCAAGCTGCGTTGGAGATGTGCCTCCTTCACGTGTGCTTTTCTTTTTGAGAGTGAAAGGGCTAAATGTGCACTCGAGTGCGCCCGTCTGTCTAGCAGTCTATCAGGGTGTTCCCCTATAAGGCAGACACACGGGTGATTAAAAGGATCAGGATTAGGTTTCTCTGCACCTGACGGGGTTAAGTCAACAACGCAAAACTAACATTTGAACAGTGCAGACAATACGTGAACGCACAAATGCACACAAATGCATGCTCGTATAGCCCAGTAGTTTTGCATGTTTGCAAACGGAACGTATCATGTTCGTCTCGAAAGTCCAGATAAGTTCTAGGAAAGCAATTTCTGAAGCGTGTTGAGACATAAAGGAAGCCCGCTCGCATATAATTATGAATAAACACGTTTAGCCCGTATGTCAGACACTGTGCAATTTTTACTTTTGCTTAATTATTGTTGTGAATTTTCCGTGGAGACACACCGTGATTATAGCGCGTGAACGTTTTGTGTTTACAAAATACGGGCTGACACTATCTTATGGGTCCTCTCTAGAATATTTTCCTAACAATTACCAAAATAATTATACTGAAAGGCGCTGTGTGCTCACTATGGGGAGGATGCAGGCAGAGTTCCAGTGAACTGCCGCGTAACCTTTTCATAGTTAGTCTTTTAGTTCGCGGCGGGCCAGCTGAACATGTGAAAATGTGTCATGTGCCCACGGGCGAGCATAAATCAGCATATTTGTTTATGGAAAACAAAGTTCTGGATAATAAACGAATAATGAGGACAAGGGTTGAAATTGAGCAGCTCATTTTGGGGAAATTCCAGTCTTTAACTATAATTACTTTCCATGAAAATTGCACGTGTAGTTTGAAATCGGTATCCTTTAAATAGATGTTGTCCAAATTAAAGTTTTGCAGCTAAGTGACAAGAAAGAGTTACAGCTCAGGATTTACTTTACTAACTTCCCTGTTGAACAACTGCAGCGCCCCATAAACTGAGGCAGTAGTCCTGCTAGTTCCTGCCTGCGCCCTTTGCTTTGCATCATCCTCTCTCATAACATCAGAAAAGATAACCTTTTTAATTTTTTGCATTTTCTCATGGGCCATGAACATAATTTAGGTGTCCTCCTCATTAATATATGAGCGGGAGTAACTGCAATCTCGGCTATATGATGGTTTTCAGTGTCGGATGTGAACAGCTTCCCCGACGTTCCTCCTCCCAACGCTGACTTTTAACCTCGTTTCGGTTTACGTTCATAGTTCTGGCGTTAATTCTCTGTTTGTTTTGTTCTTTTATCAGTTTGATTGTCTCATATGTCCTTGTTTCTGCTTTCTTCACGGCTCATTTATTGTCGTTCCTAACATGTTGACACGCGAGGAGAATAAAAGTAGTGACTCACCTCCAGCAGCGCGCAATAAAAGGCCATGCTGTAATATGTGCTTTGTGATACTGATTTCAATTTTATCTTCTAGCCCTGAAATGGTATTTCAGATATGAGGGTTCCACTGGAAGACGTAAGTATGGTCTCGGTTTGCTCCGTGGCTGTGTACTAGACTGCCTGTACGTACAAGTCCTCGTGGCGTCATTAGAGTTACAACAGTGCAACTTAATATGAAAACCGGTTGCCACAGTGCCTGGAGAAAAAAGGAGAGGAAAGGAAAGGAGCAGTGATACATACGGGGACAGACACACAACAGCCTCACCAGATTGCACACATACACACACACAATGGCTAAATGGCAGGTTGTTCTTTCCAAGTTCAGTAGGTCACGATTGACACCCCATGATCCAGCAGGGGCCCCAGTGGCCAGTGTTTATCAGTCCATTTCAGATGAGTTATATTTAGGGCAGTCTGGGCCAGACGCCATTCTCCCTGCTGATTTACTGGGCTGCTGGGAGCGCTGCTCTACCTTATCCGGTTTCCACAGTCAACCCAGTGTAATTTGTCAGGATATGGCTCGCAGAGCTGTAAACCTCTTTTGTGTGTGTATGTGTGTGTGTGCGTGCGTGCGCGCGTTTGACATTAAGTTCTGTCCGTAATAGCTCCTGATTTCCTCTCGCTCTTTCTCTCCCTTTCAATCTCAGACACATCCAGGTGTATGCATGACTGCACACACACACACACACTGACAAACACCTCCCCCCTTCACACACACGGCCTACAAGTCAGATAAGAGCACCATTTTTTTTTTGCGAAATATATTGAGCTATTGTGAGACGTTCCAAGGCGGCGAGCAGCGATTCCTCTTAAAGATTCAGTTTATCATCTTTGACAAGGAGAGGAGGCAAAAGCCCGGGACTTACACATCCATACATCCCTGATCTGGACAGCGGGAAGGGTGGAGTTCCTTTGTCTAACACAGTGGTGATGGATCAACAATTTTCCTCTCTGTGTGAATTCTGACGCACAGAATGGACACATTTTCCCTGGAAATACGTGTTCATGTCATAGTTTTTGTCTCTTGCCAAGAGTCCCTCTTTTTCTCGGCCTGACATACAAACACACAGTTTCCCAGGGACACAGCAATGCCCCGCTGTCTTAAAAAGAGACTATTTCATCTTATCACCAGTAACAGACAGACATGGGCGCTATGGGCAGCACACCGGCGCAGAGAGAGTGGGAAAAAAATAACCCCACAATTTAAAAGGGATATGTATAAGGATGTCAAGAAAATGAGCGCCTCGTACAACATGTTAAATAAACACTATATAACATGATGTAAGTTTCCATCGGTTTTGCAAACTTGCGCTGGTCCACCTGTCCGCTGACAGCCTGAGAGTATCCCTTTATTGTACAGACGCTGCGGATCATTAGTAAAATGTTTCCAAGCCAGGTCATTTGGTGTTGTGATTTATCTCAAACACATCATTTATATGACATGAGCCCGTGCGCACAAAGTCGGAGCACACCCTCAGATGCATGATGAAAGTCCGTGCAAGCATGTCCAGTTGAGTTTAGAAATTCCAGGAAGCTGATGACTTCCCCTCTCAGTCCACTGAGCAAACCAAACATTCCTGTCTATCTCCTGTCCTCGATTTCTCCCTCACCTCCTCCTCCTCCTACTTCTTGTCCTCAACCCTAATCAGTGTAACCGTGTACTTCATCTCCCCCCCCCTGCCCTTTGCCAGCTTTTTCTGCTCACCATGCCTGCCTGGACAAAGACCCCAGTTGATCAAATATTTGTGCGCAACAGCTAAGGCCTAACTCGAAAAGATTGGGTTTTCTGTTAAGAATTTGGACGCATGTCTTTGGCGGTCTGTATTGTGTACATATGTGTGTGTGTGTGTCTGGCCCTGCCGTGAAGAGGCCCAGTGGAAAAAGGGGTAGCCAGTGATGAAGGTTGTATTGATTGGTGGGCCAGGCGCCTGCCGTATTGACTGGGTAGGAGGGTGATCCTTCAAGGCCTTCCTATTGGCACACAGAGTTAATCTGCTCACCCTGATCAATACCAGCTAACTGAACCTATCATCGCACAGCAGCCCACGTCAGGGCTTTGTTTGTTTGGCTTATTATTGGTTTTGTGTGTGTGTGTTTGTTTGTGCGTTTATGGAGGCCGAAGGGATGATTTGTATCTGTGTAACAAGGGAAAGTGGAACCTTGAGCGTGGCTCTTTCCTGCACCGGCGGTGAGGGGTGCTTTTTCGTGGAAGTGTTCGCTCCGTGAGTCATGGGCAGTAAAGTCAGAGCGGAGCGCTGTGAGGTCATATAAACACTATAGAACGCTATTATAAATATGCAGCTTGATTTCCAGCCGGGCCTCTGGCAAAGTATGGTTGGGTGTTCACCGTGGAGAGGACCGGCTAGAGTCGGTGTCGCTGACGGTGTGTTCTCGCTTTGTTGAAATTGTGTCATTTCCTGGAACCGAAACATCTCAAAGAGTGAGGTTGAATAAAAACTGTGTGTGCACAGGTTTCTTGAACATGCCACGCTGTTTTCCCCTCTGTCTGTGTTTTTATGTCCCTGCGCGCCATCCTGTTTACTGTCCCTTTGTGTACTGTACGTTCATCTGATTACCTGTCCTGCCTTTCCGAGCGTAATTTCGTTTCCCTGCTCTGTTTGTCCTCCCGCAGACCCAACATGGAGAGGACCGGTCAGGTTAGCGACTCAGGCTCCTCCACAGTTAAACATGCGCTCAATCCTGAAAAAACCTTCATGCAGGTCCATTACCTCAAGGTACGAAAAGGTGGAACAAATGTAGACTATAAAACTAAAAAGCAATCCTATAATGTCATAGCTGCTGCTGTTAAAGTAGTTTCACCGGATTGTCTGCGATCGATTGTTTTGCTGTTTTTAACTCGGCTTGTCCTTTGTCCAGGGCTACTTCCTCCTCAGGTTCTTGGCCAGTCAAGTGGGAGAACAACAATTCATTGACTTCTTCAGATTATTCGTGAGGAAACACCACGGGCGGCTCATTTTGTCTCAGGTGTGTCTGCAGCACTTGATTAACTTAATGGAGATTCACCACCTCGCCGCCGGTTCGGAGGCTGGTAATAAAATCTGAGCTCAGACTTGAACTGCTTTAATATAACCCGTCTCCGAGGCGCAATGCTATTTCCATAAATTAATTGGAGGCTGATGTAAGCTTGATTGCCACGGCGTTACAATAGTTGAAAGTGCTCCAGCAGCATCTCAAATTGATGACTGTACATCGGCTCAGCCACAAATGTTTATTCTGCTGGGGCCATGAAGCTGAGTGAACACACCTGGAAGTCTATATGTGTGTGTGTGTGTGTGTGCCTGTGTGCCTGTGTGTGTGTGTGTGTGTGACATGTGATGTGTTCCACCTGGCTCCTGTTTCTTCAGTGGCACATTGAGTCTTCCCTCTAAATAATGGATGTAACATAAACACTGTTTGACCTTGTACTCTCGAGTTAAGATCAGGTATGCCTTTCTCTTTCTTTTTTCCCTCGCTCCCACAGCTCCCTAAACGCCTCCATTTCTTGTCTCTCTCTCTCTTTTTTTTTGTTCTTTTTGGACAGGATTTCTTGCAAATGTTGCTGATTACCTTTCCCGACTTGGAGAGGTATGTAAGTGGCTATGAATAATTCTTTGTGTGTAATTCATGAATAATGAAAATGTGCATTAAAACCACTTTCGTTTGTGCTAAAATAGCAGCCGCCTACTGGTTTCCAGTTGCAGAGGAATGAGATGTATCTTTTCCAGTCAGCTACTAATCAATTTCAACACACATGATTTGTTAATACACACATCAGCCACAACATTAAAACCACTGACAGTAGAAGTAAATAACACTGACCGCCTTGTGACAATTAAATGTTCTGCTGGGAAACGTTTGCTCCTGGCATTGATGTGGATGTTACTTAGACATGTACCACCCATCTAGACCAGACCAGACACCACCCACTCCACAGCAATCACACTCCTTGATGGCAGCAGACATCCCGCGCAGGATGAAAAACAGCACAGGGAGACGTAACCAATATTAGGAAGGTCGTAATGTTTTGCCTGATCGGTGTAGCTTTGATATCAAATACATGAGCATGTGATGATTTGACCGCTAACTAATCTGCTCCTGCTGTGGAAACATGGCCAACAAAAGCTCCCCACACCAATCCTATTAAGTGAACGGTCTCATCCACTCTCATATTAATTGAAGTGTAAAAGGATAACTGCTCCTCCTGCTCTCCTCCTCTCCAATTTTCTCCATCCCTCTCTGCACTCGCTTAATCATTCAGTTCTCTATTCCTCCTGATTGCCTCATTAACCTCTTGTTTTGCTCTGTCCTTCTTTTTTTTCCCCCCTCCCTTGTCTGTATTTTACAGCCACTCGCAAGCCTTCCCTTCGTACGCCTCGCTTCCCTAATACCCGTTTGTCTGCTCCGAGCGTCTTCATTTTGCCTTTGCCGTCATGTGGAGTGTGCTGCTGGACTAGCAGAGATTGATTGAATTAAACAGAGGGAGTTGGGCACAGTCAATATTTGGATGTGATGCCTCTTTCGGTAAACAGCCCACTGGAAGTGTAGGGTTTAGGATTAGAATAGACACTCACCGCTGAGGGGCATGGACAGTCTTCTCATGGGATCACATATCTAAATGATCCAGACGCAATAATTGGAAGATTCAAATAATAGAAATATAAAGATTATAAACACACATGCTAAAATTTAATTTACTGGTTTCCTTTACTAAGAAGACGCTGTTTTCGAGGCATCACAGGCAGTCAGATGATTAAGTGGTAAAATGAAAGGAAGTTTCCATTAGGTTCAGGAAAAAACTGGTAGATACATGTCTCACCTGCTCTCGTGAGACGTGAAGCTTATTCCTCTCTAGTCCTATTATTAAACAGTGTTTGATTAGTCACATGTTGTATTAACAGTATTAACCTTTTGTTTGCCACACAAGAGAAGTATGCTGACATTAAGATGTTTAGTCTGTGGCTGAACTCCTCATTTCCTTCCAAACAGATCAGTGCTTTATTGGGAGCATTACATCTTCTAGGACACTCTAGAGCTTTTTGTGGACTTGGCAAAGATACACAGCGATCAGGCTTAACACTGTGACCACCTTCCTAATATCGTGTAGGTCTCCAAAATAGTTGTGACTCATCGGAGAATGGACATGGGCCTTCTGAGGGGGTCTGGCAACAGAATGTTGTTAGATCTGTGTCTCTATCATCCCACAGATGCTTAATCAGTTTGGGATCTAGTGAATTTGGAGGCCAGGTCAACACTTTTTGCTGTCTTTCGTGTTTTTCAGAGTTGTTCCTAAACCGTTTTTGTGTGTGCGCCTGTGTCAGGTGATGGCTGCTGCCATTAAGGGGTGTCATTGCTATGGGGTGGGGGTGCCTGGTCTGGTCTAGGTGGGTGCTACATGTCTAAGTAACATCCACATAAATGAATGCCAGGTCCTAAAGTTTCCCAGCAGAACACTGTATTGTCACAAGATGCTCAACGTTATTCGCTTCTCCTGTCAGCGGTCTTAATGTTATGGCTGGTCTGTGTACATCAAATGAAATATTGGTGAAGTATACTGTAAGCGTGTGGAAACAACAAGTAAATCCTTGATTTTGCAGCAGAAAGTCAGCTCCTCTGCACTGTCTGAGCTCCACTAGCTGTGGAGTAGCTGAATGCTCCACACAAGAATTATGAGCATGTTAGCGTACTAACATTAGGCTTCAGCTCAATGCGCTTGACTTATGTTGCACAAGCACGCTGAGCCAGCTGACAAGGTGAGTCTAACATGTGCTTTAATGACCACTGTAAAGAGGTTAAACCCTTTACGGCCACATCAGTGGTAAAGATTTCAGAAGATTTCTGGAATTTACCGAGCAGCACAGTCGATGGAAACAAAGCTTTTTACATAATGTGATGGAAACGCCTGCCATCTGCCAATGAAAACTGCTCCAGTAGTGGATATCTTTTCAGATGATTATTGATAATTACAGTGCCCCTGCTTTTCTGTGTACACACACACACAGACGTAATATTTTGTTAATGGTTTGGCGTACAAAATGTTTAAGCGGTGTAAATTTGAACAAAAAGATACAAAGGGTGACATTTGAGTGGAGCAGATGGTGGGAATCACTAATTGAGCTTAGGTTAGAAGAGTGTAACCCGGAGAAAATGGGTACACAAAAAAAAAAGTAGATTACAGTGTTTCATTACAAAATAACCACTAATGAGGTGGACGTGACAGCGTACAGAAATAGTGTGGAGTTTTCCTTGAAGAGTCAGTCAGTGGGTCGAAGGGTACGCCGCATAGCTACTCTTCGACTGTGTGTCCTTTGTGTGAATGCTCAGTGTATACTTAACTTTGCATACAGGCTGCGGGCGGCTTGTGGAATGTTTGTTTGCATCCACATTTGTCTTTGCAGGTCAAGTTCTGTCACCGCGCTGCCTCTTGCGTATTGTATATGACCGTTTTCACGCGCCAACCATCTGCCCGGGCCCCTCTTCAGCCGCACACATACACATATTTGCTTTCTGCAGATGCATACGTCTAAATCCATTTCATTGTCTGTACATGCCTGTTTGCTTGTCCTTCTATAGGAAAGTGGGTGTGCCCTTCTTTTTGTTTAAGGTGTTGGCCTAAACCTCAAGTCTGCCATGACCCTAACAATATTTTCCCAGAACCGTGTTTTCATAGGGTGTCTTGGGCAATAACAGTCATTGCTGTAATAATAGAAATAATACTAACAACTGTGCCATTGTGTTCCAGAAACGGCCTCACCCTCGGTGCTATTTATGCTGAGTGGCTCGATCGACCGGGGATTCCAGAGGTATGAGGGACTCTTTCAATATTTTTCTTTTAAAATGCATCAACATCCAGAATTTTAAAATGTTGCTTTAGTGTTTAGCAATGTCCTGGTGAAGACTTAGATTACAGTGTAAATCCGGCTTTTTTATTTACACGTATTTAATATGTGTTTTCATAAAAGTTAGAAAAATGAACTAGTTAAATACCCAGTATATCTTACATAAAAACTTTACTGTACTGGATAAAGTAAATCAGCTTCACACAGTAGTGCAATCATTAAGTACCACTGATTTGGGATTGTTCATGAGTTTGTGCTTAGACTGGCAGGACAATGCGCCTGAGCTTGTCCTTCACAGGCACCAGTTCTGTACCTATAATTTAAGTAACTACCTTGTGTTCTGGCCTCTACTCGTTTCTTACTTTGGAAAATAATTTGAAATCTACCTGCCAAGACCACTATCTTCTCATTTAATGCCTATACCAAATGTTAAACTACAGATCCATTTAGAAAATCCAAATAGCCTATGTCTCATTAACAAATGCATGATTAGTCCTTAATAAATGTTTCAGAGAGCAGGGAGAGTGTATTTTTTAAGTTTTACAACATTCGTTTTTGGAGGAAAATGTCTACTATTACACATTATCGTGTCTTATTTTACGTAAGGCATAAAAATGTAAAAACCATAAAGATTTAAATATATTTCATTGAGTTTGAAAGCTGCATGAGCTTCGTGGATCTGTTGGAATTTCTAATATAACCACGTTCAGTCACTGCAACCATTAATAATCAATCAAAATGGTTTTGAGATGGTTTCATCAAAAAGACTTCAGCGTGTGTTAAGATCTTGTTTTCGGATCCAGGACGATGTCGGCAGTATTCCTTGTAGTTCCAAATGTTATTAGTAGAAACGTCCATCAAACACACACACTGATTAGCCATAACATTATGACCACCTGCCTGCCTACTACAGCGTTTTCAGATTCGTCCCTCTTTTGTCGCCAAATCAGCCCTGAGCTGTTGAAGTAGTTTTTCTATCCTCTAGTGTGCTTTTCACAGTGGACAGGATCAGCCCGGGCACCCTGACCGGTCTTTGGCTACGAAAGCCCCATACAAATCTAACTATATATGTTCTGACACCTTTCTATCAGAACCAAATTTAAGTTTTTCAGTAATTTGAGCTACAGTAGATCAGTCTTGGCTTGGAAATGCATCAACGACCCTTGGCCACCAAATTCACTGCTTTTCCTTACATTGGCCCACTTTTCCTTACTGACCACGGCTGGACCGGGAACACCCCTGACCCAATCATCTATCCACCGCAGTCCTCGTCAGAGTCACTCAAATCCTTCCACTTGTCTGTTTTTTCCTGCCTTTCCTGTCACATCAACTTAATCCCACCAGTGTTATTGACTGTCGGTGATCATAATGTTGTGGCTGATCGATGCGCTCGTCTCGGTGCCGAGCAGCCGCAAATAGATGTGTAATGACTCTTTCATAATGAAGATGACATCTCATATTAGAAGTAAATAGCTGTCTGTATATAAATACTACAGCTTAAATGGTGTGTGACTTTAAAACAGCTCGTGTGCCGCCTCACTTCCCCATCACTCCCACTGACTCTATCTGTAGCCAAGAGCGCTTTTTAAACTCAGGTTTGAAGCTTTTTAGCATTTTAATTTATCAGATTTATCTTTGCTTTTTGTAGGTTTTATATTTAAATTATTTATTTGGTGGTGTTAGTAGGGGAGACTAGCAAAGTAAGGATTTTATTGCATGGCCTTGACCGCTGTTTTTACTTTGCATATGACAATAAACATCTTGAGCCTTGAATGTTAGCTAGCAGGCATTTTATGCACGCACCACTCGAACGTTCTTGAAAATTTTAAGTATGTTACCAGGAAAAATGAGACGGTTTGATTTTTCATAACAGACGTTGCTCGTTCTCAAAAGAGCTCATTGTTTCCCTTCATTTCGTCATGGTGTTGTTGAATCGCTGTCATTGTCTGTATTACCACACTTTCGCCGAGCCTTGACAAGGTGAGCACCGCTGCTCTGCCTCTGCCCTCTAATAGAGATCATAGATACTCGGATTGCGAGGCGGCAAACACGCTCATGCAATCAATCCACTTTAACAGCTTCTTCAATTCTCCCATCTCCATGGTAACCGATCTTAATTACCACTGTGTGTACGTGCATTTTTTGTGTGTGTGTGTCTGTGTCTGTGCTCGAGTTGCTATCTGGGAACCTTCACCTTCTAGATTATCTGATGATGTAACCGGAGCCTTTCAGGGGCCTCTCAGGGTGGGAAGGACGGCGTGGAGGGACTGCTCCGCTGCTTTCTCACACCTGATTGGGCGACGGGCTGAGTGTTCTTGCAAATGCTCTTTTTCTGTGTTTGATGTGCCAGTCAGTGGCTAATAAGATCAGCCAGATCGATTGAAACCTTTTACAAATGCGAGTGCTTGCGCGTTATGTACACTAGACACACAAACACGTTTTTAAAAATCTCTCTGCCTCCGATCCATCGCTCCACGATTGGAGAGAGGCAGGAAATGGTTTTGGTCTAATAATAAACAATGACATTCACCAGTCACCAGAGTAAGAGATGTGGAATGAGAAGGCCAGGGCCTATTTTAGACCTCAGTTTAGATGAGTAAGCACTCCCTTTGGGATGCTGGACCCAGGCTGAGGTACTTTGGTTAAATACAGGCTACTTTTGATACACCAGAGACCCCCAGCCTGATACCTTCTCCTCTTGTAACATTAATATTTTAAACTTGTGCTTTTTGGGCCTGGGTTATTAATATAAGCCAATTATCGCAGACTAATGTAGGTGCTGCTGCTGCTCTATATAAGCAGGTTAATGCTTACCATTTTTCCCGGCAGAAATTGGATACGTATTTGCCTCACATTACAGGGTATCTTTTTTTTTTTCTTTTTTTTTTTAAATTAAATAAAAAAATGCTAAATTGGCTGATGTGACAGAACAGGCTGCCAGTTTCTGTAACTCAGAGCTTTCTCTGTTAAAAGCTGACTGTCAAACCTCGGTACATTTTGAAAATGGCAACTCAGCTGCAAGCCGAGCAGCGAAAGGAAAATGCTGCAGAATCCCGAGAGCCGTCACCAAATTATTATTACTGAAACAAATATTGGTGCACGCACCCTCGCTCACTGTTGGACAGTCCCGCGTCCAATCAGGGCAATGAATCACGTGACGCGTGCTGAGCCTTTTAGCTGTCTGTCCTTTTAAGGTTATTTTTCTGTCAATAGAGGAATCTAAACTTCTGCCCATCACCTCATACATCCAGACTATTAGATCAGCCCTGCAGATCTTTGACGACAATTTCCCCCACTAACATTCTGCGGCCCGGGCTGGTTTCCAGGCTAATTCGTACCAAAACAACTCATAACATATTATTCAAGTAAAAACACCAGGCTACAGTCTCCGGAGCATGCGGGGGCAAAAAAAAAAAAAAAGAGAGAAAACGCGCAAAATACTACTTATGGTCCGTTTTATTTGCTTCTCTAGTCCCCCGTCTAATATTGACACACTACAGAGACGCTACACAGATGAAGGCGCAGGACGAGAGAGTTGGAGGCAGACAAAGGCCTTGCTATTCGGAGAACATTTGTGGAGATCTAGGCATCAAAAGAGCTATGTGTGGTATCCTGTTACACAATGCCAATTTACTGCTTCAACACTCACTACATTCTATACTGCCCACTCCAACACCTCCCTCCCTCCCTCCCTCTCTCTCTCTTTGAGCCTCTCTGTGTGTCTGCCTCTCTCTCTCTCTCTCTCTCTCTCTCTGTCGCTGGCTTCTGCACACACCTTCATGCTATTTCTGCCGGAGCACTTTTGTATAATCCACACAGAGAAGTGCTCAGGCATGCAGTCATAGTATTGAACTTTGTGTGTGGCTATGGTAACGCTAATAGCAGAGACGCCGTGTGTGCGTGGGAACGTCTGTGGAGTGTGTGTGCCACGGACTGAGGCTGAATATGATGTGCTGCTGCTGCTGCTGCTGCGTGTAGCCTGTTTGTGTGTGTGTGTGTGTGTGAGCGTTGTGACATTATAAACACCTTGCTTCCATGTGCTCCATGTCTATCTCCTTCATTTCTCCACCTCACGCACGCAAACACACACCACACACGCACACACACCGCTCCGTTGCGTGATTCACATCACTTGAGCAGCGGCTCTGCTGAAAGCTTTAATAAGGTGAGAGAGTAAGTGCTGTGTGTTTGTGCCTGCTAGCTTCTCTCTGTGCGTAGGTGTGTGTTTGCATGAATGGTTTCTACATGCGTGTGTGTGTGTGTGAGTGTAATGGATGTCCATCCCGCTGTTGATTGTAAATCAGGTGATTTTGTTCCGTCCTCCGCCTCCTTTCCTTCCCACCCTTTTTGCCCCCCCCCTTCTCCTCCACTTTCCTCCTTTCTCTCATCCTCCGGAGTCAAGTCGCGAGTTTCCGTCAGAGGAACAAGTGATAGCGCTCCCACCTCCTCCCTCTCCTCCCACCTCCTCCCTCCCCTTCCTGCTCTCTCTCTCTCTCTCTCTCTCTCTCACTCTGCCTCTGCCTCTGCAAAGCATTCCACTCTGTCCTGATCACTTGCCCCCGGCTCACTGCTTTTCCCTTCTCCTCTGTCGTTCAGTGGCTGTATGAAAGGAGCGCCGCGTGGTCACAGGCAAGGCTGGTGGAAGAAGTCAAAGCAGAGGTAGGCACTCTCTCTCTTTCTCCCTCTCTCCCCCTCCTCTTCTCCCTTTTCCCGTCTCTTCTTCTCATCTTCTTCTCGGGGAGTGGCAGACAGACTCAGGGGCAGCTCTCAGATTTAAAAATATTTCACCTTGGCCTGCTTGACGCGATTGTCATCTCATTCCCATCAGTTTCCTTCTCCAAGTTATTTTGCCACTGCTCCTCCGCGCCGCTTCCCTCCTGTGTTGTTTTTCTTTCTCGGTGTTTGATACCATCTCTCTTATCTCTGCCTCTCTTGCTCTCCCTTTACCTTCTCTCTCTCTCTCTGTCTCTGTGTTTTCTTCTCCTTTGCTCCCTCTTTCACTCCCTCTCCCTCTGTCTGTCTCTGAGTGAAGTGTGGCACACAGCGCTGTGCATCTGTTGCGTGTCATTCTGTTTCCCATGAAGCTCTCCTGTCGCTCTGAATCCATTTGCCTCAATTTTTACAATTCTCCCATTAATCTGCCCGTTAAAATCATCCTCAATCCGATCCGAATTTGCACTTTAAGTGCCTTTTAAAACAGAATACTTGAGTGACTCCGCTTGAAAAAAAATAAAAAAAATGACTCATCCACTTTAAGCCGTGTGGAAGCCTCACTTTTTCAACCTGTCTCGCAACAGTGCGTTTTATTTTGTAAGTCCATGCAGAGGCGAAGGAATCACTGGCCTTGATTGGCTGCTTAATGGAAATCTATGGCGTGGGGAGTTGCTGCACTCCAGGCTCTGTTACAGGAACATGCCTTCATTACTCTTTTTGTGTGAGCTGGCTGTTTGTGTTGGTTATGTGTGGAGCACCAGTGAGCTCTGAATAGTTGGAATTAATGGGAGGCTGTAAGAGAGCAGGCTGTTGTGCATTTGTGTGTCTCTCTGTACTTTACACTCTGTCAAGCGTTGCATGCTAATGGCTCGTTCAGAATATTTTCATTTATATCCCCCCGAGACAGAAAGTCTGTTTACATTCACTTTTTTTTTTTTTTCCTCTTTGCCATTAGATGTGACCACTTTTGTCTTTTTGTTCTCTCTCTCTCTCTCTCTCTGCTGCGGTCACACCTTTTTTTTTTCTTGATTCTCCTTCACGCTGTCTTACCTCTTACTCAAATCCTGATACTTTGTTGTCTCCTCCTGTCTCTGCTTTCTTTCCCGCCTTCAACCCCCCCCCCCCCCCCCTCCCAATCCTCCCTCCTGCAGGTTGTAAAATGGATTCTCCTCAGTCAGAGTCATCAGGGGAAGGGCAGAAAGCGGAAGAGAATAGAACCCAAGGTGAACTACAAAGAGGTAGGAGGCACTCTGCTCTATTAAGACCTCTGTCTACCTCCTTAACTCTTCCTCTCTGGGAAGCCTCCGTCATCCTGCCTGTCTGGATTTTTTTTTTTGTCTCTCTCTTGTAAAGTAGCTTAGCTCTTTTTGCTTGTCTGTCAACACAATTATCCCCAATTCTGTTTATGTGTTGTGTCTGCGGCAACAGACTACCCTGTACTTGTTTAAGTCTGTGTTTATACCGTGTCCTCTTCCCACATATTTAGCCTTTTAAGAGCTTGTATACATCACAAACTGTGCGCATGTGCGTGTGTGTGGTCAAGATCAATGTGACGTCTGTGTGTGTGCGCAGGGGTTGGATTGTCTGGGAGTATCTGGCCTCTAAACCAACTTCCTACTTTTCCCCTACTCCATGCCAGTTTTCACAGTTTACAACCAAATAGAATAGTTTTTTTTTTTTTTTAAAAGAAAAAAAAGAAAGAAAGCCATAAAAACAATCCAAAAAAGCTGGTTCTGAATGTGTGTGCAGTGTTAATTAGGGCTCTCCGGAGACGGCTAATCCCCTCCACCCACTAATTGACACACGCACTTGCACACGCCTGCATCATTAATGAACGCACACTGATCTATAAGCCCACAGAGGGCCAGGAGTCATTAGTGAGAGTGGGGTGGCTTTTATATATCACTGGCAATATGTTCAGATATTGTAGACTGTAGGAAACATTTGCAAAGCCACAGGTTTTGTTTTTTCTTTGTACAATACATTTCATGTCATGAATAAGTTAGGTGAGTGCCTCGGGGTGTTTGTGAATAAAATGTTGGGAAGGAGAAGTAAGACACTCACTCATTGGCGAGAGTATTGAATAAATATCCGCTAACTTTTGAGGGCTTTAGATTTCCTCTAAGACACCTTCGGCGGGTTTAACTTTATTCAAAGATGTATACATATTTTCACCGCTCACGTGACTTCTCTGGATTAGATTACCTCCAATTCCTGTGTTGTAATTTGGAGTACACGGCGACTGGAATGCCAGCGCAGCCCCCTTCAACCACCTGATACCTACCGTCTGGCATATTTACAACGTACACACACTCACACACAAACGCACTCACTTCTAAGGGGCAGCAAAAGGGCCTCTTCCTGTTGGGGGAAGAGAGTGGTGAAATCAGCCTCATGAAAGAATAGCCAATTACTGTCCACTTGGCCATACACAATAGTGAGAAAGAGGAGGGAGGGACGAGTGGACGGATGGATGGAGCGAGGGAGCAGGGGGATATAGGGGCGGGGGTGTGGGAGGTCAGCGTTTGAAGTTACACCATAAAAGCCATCCTGAAAGGAAACACGGAATGATCCCTCCTCCCCCGTCATCCACTCCTCTCCCTCTCTCCCCTGTGGCCCGGCCCTCTCCTCTCTCCTCTCCTGCGTCTCCCTCCCCTCTCCCTTTGTTTCTATGAACAGAGAGTGCCCCGTGGACGGACCAGGTGTATTTTATATTACTCCTTCATCTACTTCAAACGCCCGAGCAGCCCAGTTTCTCCTCACCCCCCCTCCCTCCTCCTCCTCCTCCTCCTCCTCTCCTCTCTCGGCCTACCTCTACTCCCTTTCTCCTCCCTCCGTCCACCAGCCTGTTGCGAGGCTATAAATCACTCACGCAGACCTGATCGGCAAAGGCAGAGAGAGAAACTGGAAGACGGCGGTGAAAACACAGGAGACAGGAAGGCAGAAGCAGAAGAAGTAGTTGAGGTGAATCGGAGATGAAGATGCTGCTGGAGGATGGAACAATTGGAGAGAGTAATAAAAACACCAGTGCTGAGTGATTCGTATCCCCTGTGGGTGTCTTTTAGATCAATTTAATTTGAAATGGAAACTTAAAGTGTGTTCAAGCCACAAATGATGAGCTTCAGTGGAAAAAAAAAAAAGAAACCAGAAAGCAGATGATACTTGAGGAAAGAGAAGGAATAGATGATGGGATGGGCGATGGAAAGAGAACAGGCCCATGAGCAAAACAAAGTGTTTTTTTTATTTATTTTTTTGGAGCTGAAGATTGAAGCAAAAGCGATACCAGTTAGAGGCTGATGATTGTGAAATCCGGTAAGGTAATGAATCTGCTGCGGAAATTTGAGGGAAATGAAGTGCAGAGCGGATGTACGAGGAGGAGAAGGAGAAGGAGAAGCGCACGAGAGATGGAAATATTGTCAGGACTGGTCAGGTGACGTGAGGGAGAGCGGGAAGAGGTGGAGGAGTTCTGACTTTTTGTGGGCAGGAATTAGGCTGAGCCCGCGCTGCATTTAGCTCTAATGACATCAGGGATGATTAGGGAATACACACACACACACCCGTGCGCGCACACACACACACTAAACTATAGATGCACGCAGCGGTAAAAGCCAGACACCCCCCACAGAGCCGCCCAAGATCTGGTCAATTTAATAGAGCCGAAGTTTATTACCAACTTCCCCTCGCCTTTGTTTCTGTGTAACGTTATTGATTCACAAGCGTCCCGGCGTGCACGTGTAACTTGTGTGTGTGCACATGTGCGATGCTCGCGTGCGCGTCCAGTGTGTGTGGAGAGGTCTGTAGGAGGATATTAGTCACGCCCGCGTGGTAATGGGCCTCATTTTGCTCTCATTTTCATCCGCGGTCTCCTTAATGAGGGGGTCCATCTGCCCCTGCTGATCAGAACAGGAAACCCTGTTGGGGCAAAAGACCGTGAATAGCGGGAGAGCTTGGCCAACAGTCTTCTATATGGGAGTAATTGATGCTATATTAAAATGGTCAATAGGCATCATAATGGTTTAACCTCAGTGCTGCTTCGCTGTAGAGTATTTCCAATAATCTCAGGTTTCATGGAACAACTTGCCTATGGGACGGGTTTAATGACTGGGGTATGTACTGTAGCAAGGTCAAAATAAAAGCATCGTTTTGTGATCTGGTGATTTAAAGTCAGTGACTTCACAGCAGTACAGCTCTAGTTTATGTTTTATGCATGTTAACACGTTGTGGAGCCTTTGGTGCAGACGTGATAAGGTTCTCTGTGTACTGTAGAAAGTGTTTACATTTCTCTTCCCGTGCATAAACAAGTCCGGGAAATGGTTTAATCCTGAATTCTTGTCATTCCATCTGAAATTGTTCCACACCGCAGTCTTTTTAACTTTGAACCGAAACACCTCACTGTGAATGCAAGGGCGCAGCTACGTGGGGCAGGACTAATAGGAATTAGATTTGAGGACTTTTCGATACACACTATGACTCACCAGGTATTTTCTATTGTTTGAGGCGAAACTTGCGCACTGATTGCTTCTTAACGTGCGTAATTATTTGAAGCTCGGTCGTATTAATTGCACGCGCTCGATCTTTGCCTCGACTGCTCGGAGAGATAACGTATCTCGAGGCCGGGGGCAGATTTCCGTGTGGCCGCAGATGCAGCGGAATAGCTGGACAATGAGTCAGCCTCCGTGTCAGTGTCACTCTGTCACCTCATTTGCATCTATCTGCAGTTTGGTGAACGATGGTGCGAGTTGATGTGAAAACATGTTCCGGCAGGTTTGTGTTTCTGGCGGAGGAAATGTCAACAACAACAGGTTGAGCAGAACATCCTGTTTACTCCAGATTTTAAATCTTTTGTGAGTTAAAACTTTTTGCGCGGTTAAAGATAATTCTGCTCGGTTTGGAGGCTTCACATCAGCTGAAGACATTGCTCAAAGCAGATATTATTGTTAACAGCGAAACAGTCTCACCACAAAAGTTAATTTAATGACTGTTCTGGCGCTTTCGAGTTTGCCCAGCTGACGTGATGTTTCCATTTTTACATTCTGATCAAAAGCGCCGGAGCGGCTACTAAATGGACCTGGCGTGCCACAAGGCCGTAGATGTCAGCTGCTATTTTGGGAGATAATGTAAACGCACAAAGAAATCAGCTGAGCTTGAGTGGTGACCGAAATCTCTTGTGTTGTAATGAGGTGCGACGGTGACGGCTCGACAGGGGAAGTGGTCGTGGTAACTGGAGCCCCCCCCCCTCTGTGGGAGAGTAAACAGTAGGGAGAGTATGATCAAACAGCCCTTTCAGATGGGTGGGGTTCGCAGGTGGCGCACATTACTCCGCCATGGCAGGCTCCTGTAAGTGGAGGATGGGGTGGAAAAAAAAAACGAGAGCAATGTGGAAATTGTTCCAGTCTGTGTTGTTTGGCACTTTGCTTTGATTGTTTTAAATATAGCTTAGGACTGGGAGATTAATTTGTAAGATGGCAAACCCATCCAATCCAAAAAACCCAGCCTAGACTTAAATATTTGTGTGTGCATGTGTAATAAATTCCATAATCAGAAAGCTTGAGTGGAAAATTGCCAAGCAGCCTCGTCTGTTTTTCTCTTACAATCTGCAGCACGTCTTCCTCTTTTTGTCTTTGTTTGGAGTTTGACCAGTAGCCATGAAATAAAGCATATCCGTTCAGTAATGGTGTTTTTATGGCATCTATGTTGTTGTTTTCCTCAAAAAGACGTCACCGCTTCGAACTGCACTCGACCATATTTGGCAGGGCGAACTCCACCCCTGCGCGGTGTCGTACGAGGACGCATCTGGTTTTCCCTCATCTCGGTTTTACAATCCCTAGCGCGCTCCCCCTCATGGTTCACGCTGCCATCTCCCCCCTTCTTCCTTACTCTTTATCTTTTACACTTGTTCTTACTAACTCTCACTCATTCTGTTTCTCTCTCTCTCTCTCTCTCTCTCTCTCCCTTCTCTCTGTGATTCATTGGCAATGAATCAGGGATAAGGGAGTATGCCGGAGGAGAGATGGGAACATTCAGGGAAATGGCTGTTTCCGGCCAGACATCGGGATGGGAAATGGTCGGAAGAAAAGCGTGTGTGTTTGTGTGTGTGTGCATGTTTGTGTGTTACTCCATCATTAGACCTTCTGGGGATCAGGGCCTGCTCATTTCCACAATTGTGAGTGAAAAACCCTTTAATTGTCTTTTGATAAAATCTGCTTTGTGCACATGTGGCTGTCTGTGGAAAAAAGTCCACCCAATAATAGTTAAACTGCTCTCTGAATGGCACTAGGATAAAATTGGGGAAGCCACCACATCTGTGTGTGTGTGTTATGTCTAGAGGGCCCGATTATGTCTTTAACTGTTAAACGTCCCTTCATTATCTCCCCATTTCTTTGATATTGTTTTAGTGGCGCGTGTGTGTTCACGTGAAGTTGTAATGTGCAGCTGAAGGCTGAGGAGTTGGCCGAGGTGTTGCTCGTTTCACAGATACGTGCCAGATAAGCAGGTGGAGTGAAAAGCAAAGGAGACAGCTCTCGGATCTACATTTCAAACGTCGCCCAGAGCGTTTGCGGTGTTGGAATAATATGATTATTTACATGCGTACAAGTGTTTGGCTTGTTTTTTTTTTTGTTAGGCGGACTGTCTGGACTCTCCTTAAGGCGTTGAATGAGGAGTTCAAATGAGGAGGCTGGATGAGCGATATTGGACGCCCTTGTCAGACTCCTGCTGGTTCAATCACGAAGCGTTTAAAATGTAAACGTAAGCTTAAAATAACCATCAATGGATTTATAGACATTTTAATGAACGGAGGGTAGAGCTTACTGCCATTGTTTCGCCATCCACTTCCATTTTCCATTCTCCCATTAGAAATCAAACTGTTAGTGTATTTGTGGAGAGCTACTGGAAGCTGTGAGTACTTCCTGCTATACCACTAAGCTTGTTGGATAGAGACATATATTCATGACGAATAAAAAAAAACTGAATGGGGAGGAGGTGTGGAGTAAGATACAGGACTACATGGGACTGTCCACATATATTAATACATTCACTGACAGCATCACACATGCCTCAGCCAAAGAATAATAGGCCGCTGCATTCCTTTGAGTTCACTGGCTTCTTCAAGGCTTAGTGCGTGATCACAGACAAGAGAGGAAGAGCTACTGAAAGGGCAAGAGAGAATCCGAGGAGAGAGCGGAGAGCGGGTGAGTCCAGGACATCTAAAGAGACAATAGGGCCGGAGCAAAACAACAGATCAATAAAAGTATCTTACTGGCTTTGTCATCTTCCGCGGTATCTGTTGTGGAAAGTGCTGACCGGGAGGGACAGGCTGTGTGTGGGGAATCAAGGGGATCACTGTGGTAAACAACTGCTGTTTGATTTCACCGCTCTCTCGCGGTGGCTTCACATTGATGAGCTGTTGATCCAGCGTTACCTGTCGATGGAACTTTTTCGGTCTGCTTGTGCGCAAATCCCTGAGGACGCGCTGTTTGTTCGGGGACAAACCTGGCAGTGGTGAGACACAGTCGTGCGTCCGCTTGCTTTGTTACGCTGGAAACTGTCCTTCCTCCACCGTATGAGCCTGTAAAAGCGCATTAGGCAAATATTTAATTAGTAAAAAGCCGAATGAAAAGGAATGAGATATTAAAAAATGACATGATTTATCAGCGGTGCATGATGTAAAGATTTATGTACGTGAGAGGAGGAGATGGCTCCATTTGTGCTGTGTTAATGAGGGAGAGACGGAAAGAAAGTGAGAGGGGAACAAAATTGCCAGTGTGTATTTGTCTCATTTATCACTCAGCAGCAGTTCTGCTTTCGGGGTCATTTGAAGCTCACAGCCTGTCTCATCTCGTCCTGGGACTCCCTGCTGTCTGTGTGCGTATGCCTTATTTGTACATATTTGCATGTGTTTGCGAGTGCGGGTGGGGATATACGGTAAAGCGGGAGGAGGGGGAGGAGGAGGAGACGAGGGGGGTTGTGGAGATCACCAGGCGGGGTTGACGATGCTGACAGGCAATTTTGTGAAAAGCAGCTGCTCAGAAATACCACTTAGGCTTCATCATGACACACACGCGCATTTGTTCATCTGCCTTTTATGAAGGCTGCATTTAATCCCCTTTCAAAAAAACAGAAAAAAAGCGGCCTAACCTCAACCTGAGTCTAATCCTTAACCCTCAAACAGACTTCTGACTGTCTATAGCTCAGAGTTATGTAAAGACTGTCGTACACACACACAAAGATGCATGTACAACGTAAAGACAGCAGCAAGTCTGGAGGGGGGACGACGGTGGATACGTACACAGAGAGTGGCTTCAACAGGCTTTTCGCTGAAGTGGTCAAAACGAACACACGGGATAAACATGAGCACACATACACATACATTCTGAATCCCAGAAGCATTCGAGTGTCATTAAAGTGCAGCTGTGTTTGTCTTTCCAGCACACATGGAAAACACATCAGGGGCAGAGAAAGAGGGAAAGAGAGAGAGAGAGAGAGAGAGAGAGAGGGAGGCTGCTGAATATGTCGGCTACAATGCTAAATACTAAAACAAGTACCACTCTTAGTCACTCGCACAAATGCACATTGTTCATTTTGGAGCCCTTTCAAACGCTAATTTAGACGTTCAGCACAAAGCTCAGCGCTATAAAACGCGGCGTTAAAGCGACGTTAAAGCCCGCGACACTTCGGCTAGATATTTAGTGTAGAGTCATGTTCAATACCGGGCTCGGCTGTAAAGTGGAACTGGCTTTATGGTGGTGGGAAATGAATCAATACGCCTGCACATAAAACCTGATTTAGGCGTCACCTTGTCGCTTTCATAGGTACTGTATGTAATGTTGTGTTTGTGCGCCTGTGCACACGGCGCTGAACGCAGAGTGCTGAGTGCTAAAACATCTGTCTTTCCTGGTAATGACCGGGGAGCCGACAGCGCCTTCAGACAGCCCTGACGCAGTTGGGCTTGTCGCAAACACACACGCCGCATAGATGCGCACGGGCCTGCACGCAAAGTAATGTCAGCTGTAACGCTACTGGGCCCGACGAGTGCAGAAATCCCTGCACATGAAACTAATAATGTAACATAGATCTGACAGCGAGTGGCTTGTGATTCCTTTTCGCCATTTGTTGGCCGGGTGGGGGTCACGGTTATTAATGCCGTGCGAAGGAGTTCCTGTCCCAAAAGCGGCGTTGGTTTTGATCTAAAGCCGCGGTGCTTCAAAGATTATCCTTAAGTCCTGAAGAGCGGAGACAAATCGATGGTCTAACTGTGATTTTATGAAGTGGCTTGCTGCCAAAAACACTCATGTGCAAATACCCCCGGACTGACACAGGCAGATGAAATACATATTCTCAAACCGCTCATTTTTCTGAAATCGGAGCCTACGAGACCTAAATGCTGCTTCAGTTTTATTGTAATCATACGATCTGTAAAATGTCAGAATAGCAATAAAGTCCAGTCACAGTTTCCCAATAACCAAGGTGAGGTCTCCGGTGTTGCTTATTTTTGCACCGGACAAAGAAAAAGAAACTCTTATTCTTTTATTAGTTGGTCAAGTGAGTTCTTGGCACTGCTGCTTTTGAAAAACAACTTCCACAAGCGGTCGATTGTCACGATGGGCACTGAAAACGTCTACAGTCAAGAGCGATGAAGTGCCACGAAACGGAGGTAAAATGGCACTTAAATCATTAAAGCAACTTAAATCATGACGCGGAAAAGTTGCCAGAGTCAAATTCCTTGTATGTGTACATACTTGGCCATTAAAGCTGAGAATCTGTGCTTTTCACAATGAACCTACTGTCTAGATCTTTCCAGAGGTCTTGTGCAAACTAGTATTAAGATGTAAGATGTAAAAAACGTACAGGTGACACCTCCAAAATCCCCCAGTCTGGGATTTCATGTGCTGCTGAGTCTTATCATAAGAAATCGGATGAGATGATTGAAGGATTGTCTTCCTGGGGTTTTAATTCAAAGTAAACAACAAGTTTTGTATTTCTTTCCTGCTTCTCTCTAAGTGTCTAGACGCTCTCTGTTACTCCATCTCTCTCTTATTATGTGGCGTCTTCTGCCCTTCTCCGTTATCTACCTCTTTCTTTCTCTTCTTGTGTGCACGGTGTTGCATGGCTCCACAGCTGTGTGTGTCCGTCTGTGCAGCAGATATCTGGGTTTAGTCCATCCCGCATACCTCTGTCAGCTCACACTGCTTAAAAACCCCAGCCAGCCTGGAGTTCACGCAGGAGACAACACACATTTATAAGCCACTCACAGGAGCTCCGCAGACGCACACACACAAATTTCGGACATGTTAACGCAGCTCACATACAGGGCGGACGGACGGACGGACGCGCGGGGACTAGGGAGTCGCAGGAGAATCCAGACAGTCTCCTCCCGAACATGACCTTTACTTTTTGACGGCTCTGGCTACATCTGCCCCTCTCTCTCTCTT
The DNA here is from genome assembly GCA_005024645.1 of Planiliza haematocheilus. Lineage (NCBI taxonomy): Eukaryota > Metazoa > Chordata > Actinopteri > Mugiliformes > Mugilidae > Planiliza > Planiliza haematocheilus. Next base: position 1,286,565 of record SRSE01001388.1, on the reverse strand, counting down.
GCCTGTTTCCTCTTCCCCTTCTTGTCTATTGCCACCACTCCCTCTTTGTGTTCTTGTCTGCCAGAGCCATCCCATCTTTCGTTCTGCGTGTTTCCCCCCCCATTACGGTTCTGTATCTCTTTTTCTCAGTGTACCTTTCAACAGCGGCAGATGCTATCGCTCCGCGCTGGAGGTCATCACCGGTGCATGTTTGTGTTTTACCCCTATTATTGCTGTCATCTGACTAAACCTGGCTTGAATGGACAAATCCTGGTTGCCCGTGTGTGTGTGTGTGTGTGTGTGTGTGTGTGTGTGTGTGTGTGTACGCTTGCATTTGCGTTCAGTGTGTACGCTGACATTTAGAAACCTAGCCGCTGCGAAATGGCACGGTGAAATTCGATTGCATGAGCCGACAGAAGTTTTTTGGCCCTTCGTTACGTGCGTGCCTGTGCCCCGTCAACCCCACTAATTATTATTATAATCATGACAATATCACCCACCACTGATTATATTTATCCACAACCTGTTAAAGGAAACTGTAGCGTGGCTGGTTGTGACTTTTTTTTTCTTCTTCTAGTAGAGACAATATTTAACCACGACCCCTAGGCTGCTCTCACCCTCTCTGGATCAGGCAAGAACAAATGACATGAGGAAATTAAACCTGTGCTATTTTCAGCCTTAGTCACATTTCACACTTTTGTATCTTATGTGCTCAAGGAGCGGGCAAGTCCAGAGTCTGTGAAGCGAATGAGTGCGCTGTGAGAGTACGTACACTGTACAGTAACCGTTGGTGTTGAGCACCGGGGCTCACTGAAAACCCCAAGAGATGATTTCAGATTGAGATGTGAGTATCTTCCTCAGGTATTTTGTTCCCTCCAGGTAGAAAAAAAAAAAAAACCACTGGAGCGAAATATAGACAGGCAGTGCAACTCTGTGGGGAAAAACAACACTAATGAGAAGAATCTGTACATTTGCGTGATTCCATAAAAGCGCAGCCTTGAATTGACACACTTAAAGAAAAAAAGGGAGGAAAAAGGAAAAAGCAAGGGATATTTTTCCTGCATGGGTCCATCTTTAATACATCTTAAATCTGATATTGTGTTTATTTTTAACAAATGCAAAATAGCTTCCTTACACATCTGAACTCTTTGTGACTTTTAGCAAATATTATTCAAACGTGCATAACTCACATTTTTGTGGGGCACTATTTTAGTAGCAGGGATCTATGACAAATTTATAATATGCTCTATATCAGGGTTTTATTAATATTTATTATTAAGTTATTGTGCTTTTTTGCATGGGATTTGTTTAGAATAAGAAACAAAGTGTCACGGTGGTTATGCTATGACAGCTTTCAGACGTGTTTGTCTCCATCAGCTTCTCCTGGATACAGAAAAAAAGGGCAATTTGCGTCCGTTCTCCACCACCCCTTTCCCCTCACCTCTCCCTTTGTCTAAGCTGACGTCCAGCTGTTTGGATGTGTCACTGTGGTACAAATGCTGCTGATTTTTTTATTTATTTATTTTTTTCTCCCTCGCACACAAACAGCCGTCCTTTTGTTCCAGCTCTGTTTCAAAGGCCTCTCTCTTTCAAAGGAATACGGGGTGGTGCAAGGGCAAAACACTGCTGGGACCTGGGTTCAGTCCGCAGTTGTGACTTGTGCTGGTTGTTTGGGGCACCTGCGTTGAAGGGTGGTTGGATCTGAGAGGACCTGTGAAGAAGCCCTTGCCTACCTCTAACTCCCCAGATCAACAGTAGCACAAGGCACAAGGAAGTGACAAGTACTGTCTTACAAGGGAGTTGTTCTTTGGATAATTTGGTAGATAGGGATTAAAGGATGAAAAAAGTGTGAAATGTGCGTGTGTTTGAGGAGTTGTTTATCTCTCCATTGGGAACGGAACAACGGATTGTGGGAGGAGGAGGAGGAATGGTAAGAGGGAGGCGAGGGAGGCATCCACTGGAGACGTTTAGATTTGCAGGTTGCATAAAGTGCCAGAGATTAATTAAACTTCCTTTGTTTTGGAGGTGTGTGTGTGTGTGAGCATGAGTCATTGCGGTGATGAGTAGGAGAGAAAACATGCTAATTGCCTTCGTGATCCACACCAAATTGCAGGAACGCAGGATTTTGCGCGATAAACGCCCCGACTTCTACTGTTGCGCAAAGAAACAACGAACCGCAGAGGCCGTGACTAAAAGCAGCCTGGTGAGCGGCAACGTGGGCGACTCGTACAACCCCGCGGAAAGTGTGTGCTGCTTTGCGTGTGCTTGCGTGCTCAGTTTTGGAAGGTGTGTATTGCCTGTTCTGTTGATTGACCCTGAAAGCAAGTAGTCCTTTCCCACCGCTGGCCCCACTGTGGTTTTCCAGCTTAACCCTTGACTCACAACCCCACTGTGACCCCACGCTGCTTTTTGATTGGCCTAAGACTGTGAACTTGAAGCCAAGAAGGAAGATAGGATGGGGGTAGAGCAGCTACTAGGGGCCACCTATCCTAACAGCCAGCAGCTGATAAAACACTCAAAAACAGTTGAATTTACACAACACACATGAATCTTTGAGATGTGTCGTCTCTTAGAATCTCTCTGAACCCTGTTTGTGAAGTCTCTGTAAAGATTCCTGAGATACCGCATTCACAAGCTAAGTGACCTTTAAAATCCGTTCATCTTTGAGTTCAAGTGGACATTTGTGCAAAATTTGTGCCAAATCCCTCAAGATGTTATTGATATATCTGGTTCAGAGTGGGAAGGACGGATGTTACCTATGTATGTACAGAGACATGGGAAAACATGGGAACCCTCCAGCCATGCCTGTTGCCAGCACGGAGGCATAAAAATGCATACAGCACACTTTACTAACTAACAAATTGGACACTTAGACATGTTTGTTTTCCAGATTGGCCCTGTTGATTGGCAGCGTATTATACATGCTGTGAATATTTGTTCCCAATTATAGTCATACTTGTGCTTGTGAACACTTGTGACACTTTGCCTGTTGTCAGCCAGCACATGTGTTTGCGCAAGAAGACAAATCGACGAGACAATCGATACCGACAATTGCTGTGATTGCAAGGTCAAAACTTCAACAGCATTACCTCTCTTTCTCCTTTCATCTCTGTTTTCACTCGTGTCTGACTTCTCAAAGGCTCCCTGTATGTTTTGATTTCTGATTAGGCTCGAGCCTGATTGCAATGGCCAGATAAACAAACACGCGCAAACATACGGCCTCATTTTGCTGTCTGTAGATGCCGTGGTTGTTGATTAGAGCCGTTTCCAAATCGGAAGGCAGAGAATGAATTCTATTAATGGGTGAATTACAAATAGAGCGGCGCTGTCTGTGAGATCATCGCCGCTCTGCCGCAACGGCAGGTGTGACATCATTTGAGGAAACGATGGAACTGAGGACAGCTCCATTGCACAAGTTGAAAGGGCAGCATGTGACTCATAGATAACCTTTTAGTATCTGTGTGTGTGTGTGTGTGTACACTCCAATCATCCATTACCCAAAATTGGTTTACAAACCCTATGTCAGCAGGCTGTTTTATAATGTCTTTTTGGACCTTGTGATTGCAGAGCCACATCCCCTGTAGCCTAATTTGTCATATTTATAGAGTCCTCTCATTACTGCCGTACTTTTAACTAAAGTCTCCCACGCATGCCTCTGTGAGAAGAGACTACTGCTATTATATGAAAGGGGCTCCCTGCTGACATGTGACCTAGTGATGTGACAATTGAATAAAGTCACCTGTTCCTTTAAAAGGTAGAAAGAACTTCTGTTATTGTTCAGAATACAACACAACAAGCGGTATAGCGTTAGCAGTGGTTGGATGACTTCAAAGAAGACATCAGTTGCTTTTTCCGTATCTTCCCCTCTTGATTTTATTCCTGACCATCTGCCCTGTTTTGTTGCACCTTTTAATTTTGTGCAGCTGTATAGAGCTAATTAAAAGCTAAGTATTCGTGATGCTATTTGTGCTGTTATGTCTGTTGAGACAATCCTAACAGCTGCCTGGCGTACTCGAGACCAAAGATCCAGTAGATGAAAGCTTGGGCCCTTAAATCAAGGGTAAAATAAAGGGGGTAAAAGAAGCAAGAAGGGGCATTTAATTGGAGACGCCAGACGCGCTGTTGGGATTGGTGAAAGAAAGAGTGTGAATGTACAGAGACAGGGGGCAGACAGTCGTGGAGACAGAAGCAAAAGGAGAGAGAAAGGGAAAGGGTCTTAACGAAAGAAAAGAGTGAAACCTTAGTACCTGAGGCGTGGGCTGAGGCCTTTAGCTGCTGGTGCCAGAATGTGATTTTTACGAGCCTGCGGTCAGACAGAAATAAAAGGCAGCCGAGCGGCTGAATGGCATCACACGCACACCCAGCGCGCATGCACACATGATTCAATGGCCTCTCAGAAATCACAGTTTGGTTTTATAATGTCACAGTTATTCAATGTCTCCAACCCCCATAATACAGTGTGACTGCACAAGTAGCACGTTCTCCACAGTGGAGGTTGAGGAGTAAGGGAGGAAAAGAAAGCATCGGCTCTGGATGGCTTTTAAGTCAAGTTGGATTTTATTTATAGAGCCCAAAATCCCAAGTTTGACTCAAGGAGTAATTTGTACAAAATACAATATTTTTTTATCCTAATCGTTACGGAAAATTCTCCCCAAAAGTTTTTCCAAAGAAACCTATGAATAGTTAAGATATTGAATTGATATTGATATTGAACCGTGTGTACAGTACAAAATTTTTAGAAGCAAAGTAAACACGTCTGTAGGTGGACATAATGCAACTGCAAGTTCTCTAGATGTTCTTTAGAGGCCAGTTGTTGTTTCCTGTCAACAATTCGTTTGGCCTGTTCCCCTTTATATTTTATTTCATACAATCATAATATACTGATTCTCTAAATGCAACATTTAAAGCTCTTCAAACAGTCCACTGGGAAGAGTGCTGAGAAAGGGATAAAAAACAGGATGATTACCTGCTTGCTTTGTATTGTTTGTGAATCTGTGCAAGTCAAAGCAGAAACGTGGGACAGGGCGGTGATGATTCACTTAGCGGGGGTCATCTGAAATCCCTCTGGCTAGACTTAAAGAGGTGCATATCATGACCTGGCACAGAGCAGGTAATGGACAGATGATCAATTTTTTGTACATGAATAAATGGTCCTGAAAAAAAAAGCCTCTCCGATGTATCGTACAGAGTGGAGCTAAGTGCCGTTGCCATGGTAATACTGAACAAGTGACGGATTGTTGGACAGACACGGACAGACAAGATTTACAGGTGGTTGTTGTTGTTGTTATTTTTTAAAGTTGGACAACCATTTTATTATATTTTACACTCTCAAAGAAGGTGATATTTAATAAAATTCTCTTTCTATGCAGCCTGATCAGAATCACTATATCACTATCAGAATAATGATAACGGTGTGTGTGTGTGTATGTGTGTCTGATGCAGCAGTAACATGACTAATGTTTCTTAGTCTTATACTCCCACACATATGCACACATATCTCTCTCTTTGTCTCTCCCCACAAAGTGGTGTTTCTATCTTTGAAAGGAATTTCCCTTCCCTGTAACTTTTACCCTGAAACCCAGTCTTAACAGGTTTTAACCCTCAAAAAGTTGTGGGGTCCAGAAAAATGATGATGGCCCCCACAAGTTCATAAAAACAAGAACACACACAGACACACTTGTGTTTATATAGTTATCTTTGTGAGGACATTCATGGACATAATGCATTACCTAGACCTTAACCCTCACCATATAAACTAAGTGTCTAACTCCAACCCGTACCTTAATCCCAACCATAACCTCCTTGTAACCTTTTCCCTAAAACTGAGTCTAAACCCTCAAACAGTCTTGTAAAGAAATGAGGACCGGCCAGTATGTCCTCACTTCGCACCAGTGTCCTCACTTGGACGATGTAAAACCACAAACTGGCTCTCAGAAAGAGAGCTGCACAAGAACACACACACACACACACGTCACATAACTGCTACCTTTTTTTGTGACTCCTTCTCTGTTATATTGCAAAGCGTCCTTTTTTGTCCAGCTCTTCAGATGGGCATACCGTGGACAGCAGGGCATGGTCACCCGCCTACACACACTCACACTCACTTGACTCAATACATTTCATTTATCGTTTGTGGCGGATATCATATCTTGTGTTTACCATAGGTTTGTCTCATTGTGGTTTCAGTCGCTATAGCAAACAGTCTATATTTGTGCATGTATGCATGTGTGTGTGTATGTGTGTGTGAGTCATTGTTCTGGAGAGGTTTAGAGGTCAGTGTGCTAAGGGACATTTCAGATTTCCCAGAGGCCCTTGCAAGGCTCAACTCAATATGCAGCTGGTGCACCTATCAAGTGGTTTGTACCAACGGGGAGTTTGTCCTGTAGGTTCGCATGTGAATTGTTATATACATGTATATATATATATGTGTGTGTGTGTGTGTGTGTGTGTGTGTCCATAGGAGCAAGATGGTTCAGTTGTGTGTCTGAGAGGAAGCGGCTGTTTTCTGTCTCTTTCAACATTAGCATTCCTCAGCTTTGACTTACAGTATGGGAATGAAATGCCCCTTCAATGTGGACAAATTCTGCTGTGTGTGTGTTTGTGTGTGTTTCACATGAAGCACTGAGTTAGAGAGGGATACGGTTTTCCCCTTCAGAGGGGCTTTCAGCACAGTACTATTAAGGACTATTGTTAGCTACCCATGACCCAGTCGTGACACGGGACTGCATGTGTGTTTGACTGTGTGTGCGCGCTACGGACTGCTTTTCAGTGTTTGTGTGCCATGCTACAGTGCAGGCGCTGCCCATTAATAAGGGAGTGCTCAGCCTTGGAGTTCACCTTTTCCTCCATAATTGCTCTTTCTTTTCCTGTCTCGTCCACCCACACACACTCGGCTATACCCAAGCTTGCCTGAACACACTCACAGTCACTGGTGTGATCCTTAACACGTCAAACATGACATTAAATATACACGTCAAAGTATTCAGCCTGTATCACATCCCCTTTTTTTTACATTTATGATGTTTGTTAGCCCTTCTGTATTCGTCTACATTGAAGAGGTACAGTCCAAACTATAGTTCATGGTAGGAGACAGCACTGTATTTGAAAGTCCACCTGACACAAGTAGGTAGGTAGAAAACAAGGCAGAGCAAGCTGTGTGTGTTGGAGCCATAGGCTGTATATAAATATGGACAGTACGTCCCCACTTCCTTGCATTGGCCTCATGCTAGTCCGTCTTTATTCAGTCCACGGGAGGAACTCAGCTCTCAGAGAAAGCCTGTATGCAAGCAGTTTTTTGAAGGCTGAGATTTGGTTTTCATTGTTCGAGTCCAACTTTGTGACACCAGATTGCAAAAGCAGGCGTCAGAAAGTCATGGGAAACAAACACGTAGTGAGATGATTTCATATTATTCATCTGAAATCTAGTATAAAGTGTAAATGCCGTTTGTTTTTGGAACAGTTCATCCAAGTCGACATTAGCTGCTGTTGATATTGGTGGCTTCACCATGGAGATGTTACACGTGATGATGGAAACGATCATGTCCCTGAATATGTGTGTGTGTGCAGTGTGTGTTTGTCTCAGCACAATAAGAAGAAGAAGTAGAACAACAAATGTAAATTGGCCTGTAATTCACCATCATTGACCAGGAATTTGTTTCTGGAGACACTGGTGCAGACGTATTGATTACTGCCATAGCAACGTAAATACATACAAGCACAACAAGACCTCACAGTCACTGCAGAGGGATATGTGTGTGAGGGCGGGAGAGAGAGAGAGAGAGAGAAAGAAAGAGACAGTGTTTTTTTTTTTTTTATTACCGTGGACTCCCCACTTTTCAAAGGGTGGGAGATGGAGAAAGATCATGGGTGGGCCCCAAAGAGACCCTTTAGAGATGGAGACGCCACTTCAGAAAAAAACACTCAGCCTTCACAAAATGGAGGGAGGAGGGATGGAGAGAGAGGAGAGTCAATAGAGGGTGAAGGGAAAGACTGGATATCAGATTTTCCATGGAGTTAGAACATCATCAGTGTTTGTGTGTGCGCTGTAGCAGCAGTGGTAGTAGTGTTTGATTTGACTATTTGCCAGCTAGAGTCAGGGTGTTATTCCCTCAGCTCCAACAGCTACATGTTGAAATACTTCCTGGTTTTAGTTCAGGTATTTCCCAGCAGCTCTAAGGAGGTTGTTTACCAAAGATAAATGGAAATAACAAATACATGCTGCACAAATCTAGCTACTCACTGGCAGCGTTTATCTGAACAGGGGGGTGAGGTTACCTCCTTTCTTTGTCGCTGTCTCCTTGTCTTTGCTCGTTCTCTCACGCTCTGCTTCTCTCAGTCACACACTTCAGACTTATTTTCACGTTACTCCCCACGGGGCCCTCAGCCATTAATTGTGTCCCAGACTGGGACCAGGGAGAGAGCGTGGCTGGGAGTGCTGGGTGTATCCAGGAGAGAGGCAGGCAAGGCTGGGCACAGCCGTCCCCTGAGGAGGAAGTCACTCTCTCACATCGCCGCCCGCGTCCACGCTCAGAACGCACGTCTAAAGTCGCTGTCCCCGAAGATGTTAGTCATCAGCAGAAAATAGGTTGTTTCCTTCAACTCCACCTCAGGACAACGCAGTCGGTATACAGACTATCAGGAAGCTATTTCCTGTTTCCTGAAAGAAAGAATTTTTAGTCTGCGAAACAGCTGCAGTCAGGGATTTCACCGCGAAGAAGCCACGGTCTGGAAGGTGTAGCGTGTGTCCCTGAACACAGCTACCCTCTTTGTTTCTGTGCAACAGGACAAAATCAAAAACTTAAATAGCTGCGTTTCACTCCTCTCTCTGGCCTCGATTCAAATCGTGATATTTCCCCCCATCTGTTTTTCTACTTCTTTGTTTTTTTAATACATTTCCCAGTTGTACAAGATTCACTCGATTTACCATATTTATGTTATTACCATTTCATCTCCGTTTTATTAGTTTCTTCGGTCTGAAAGGTTGCATTAATTGCCCGACTTACATTGACGTGTTTTTTCATCAAGGCTTTCGTGGCGCGGAGAAGAAAATTAAACTTGTGGAAAACAATGTGCTCGTGAGTGGGTGCTCTGCATCCGATATGTAAATGATTCTGCCGGTTTTGATGATGCTGGTAGTTCAGCAGAAGGAAGATGTGACTTTTTTTGCTCAGGATATTTAATAATAAGTCAATATATTTTTACTCCGGAGCTCGTATTTGCCAGCGCCATTGATTTGCTAAATTGCTTTGTCTCCTCAGTTGACGTCGGACCAGCTTGTGATGCTTCTGGAGCTTCTGTTGGAGGAACCGGAGCTAAGCGTGGCATCGCTGCGTTCTCTGCAGAGGACGTACAGGCTGCAGAATCAGGACGCTGAGGTGAGGCCACGCACTCACTCACCCACACGCACACACACATGCTCAGACAAGTGAGCGTATGCATCCGAGCTCTACAATCTCCTCTGGTAATAAAAGCGTAGAAGCTTTCCTCTCTCTGTTCCCATCCCAAGGCATAGCGCTTAGCAATGTGTAGTAAATTCAGTTGTAATAGCTGCTCTCTTCTTTTCAGCCTCCATTTACTGGCTGAATCCCACAAGTATTCGCTTCACGTTTTAGGACAAAGTTCCTTAATGGCGCCGTTAACAGTGTTTGTGAGCGTGTGTGTTTTCGTGGATCTGTGTTGCGCAGCTGTTTAAGGCCAACAGATTCTTTTACTGTACTGCGCCACCTCCCAGTACGGGAAAACACAGCTGCGCAAGAACCCGTAAACTGTCCACGCCAACTTCCGCCATTAACACGCGGCTCGTCTTGAAAAGAAAAATGTAATTCATATTTGGTTTTTCCACAAGTTCTTATTGGTTATATGAGCTGTTGTGTTGAGGCGGCGATATACGAACTGTAATTCGGTTCAGATGTTCTGTTGAGGGGTTACTGCGCTGAAAATTTACGTTTAAGAAAAGTCACTCTCACGACAAAAAATTCTGTATTTCTGCCCGGTTAGTAGCTGAAATCTGAAATGATAAGGTCTAATTTTTTCATTTTAGTAATCGGCCCGGCGCTCACAAATCTGCGGCCGCTCCGTGTTTGGCCTCGTGTCCAGCTTTAGTCAAACTTCCTGGCAGAAATAAAAACAGATTCTCATCTGCTGCAATTTACAGGAAAAAAAAAAAACTTTCAGCGTTGGCTAAAAATACGCAGGGCCATTACGCACATAGTCATGTGGAAAAACACACACTTTCACTAACGCACGCACGCACACACCTGCGCACACCTGTCCAAAGGCAATGGCCCAGTCCTAATGTTGGTAATCTCATTCAGAAGAGGTTAATCACCAACGTCTCTCCTTATGAATGAGGCTGTTTATCCTCCTCTCTTTTCTTTCTCTTTTTTTTTTCCCTTTCCTCTCGTAGCTCAGCTTTGCTTCGTCTGGTACGGCTTTCTCTACGGATGTTTGATGATTGATCTGTTTAAAATTCTTGGATAAATACGGGCCTGAGTGCACTACAGCCTCTCTAGAACCCCTCGGTGTTTACCTCAGAGAGAATGAGAGATTTTCAGAGGGGATGAATGCCGGGCGATCGTAGTGGCTGTTATGACTTCTGAAAGGATGTTAGTAATACAGCGACTCTGGATGCATTATAAAGCAACTGATTGATCGCCTTAAAACACAACTCCATAACCAGGTCTGCCAACACACAGTGAGGCTGCAGTCATGGTGATATCAATTCATCAAGCGAGATGTTTTGAGAGTTTTGGTATTTGATTATTTCAGTGACTCCATCTGTGTTTATCTCTTTACTTCAACAAAATGTGTTAATACTCTTAAATAGCAGCGCGGTATGCTGTCACATATTGTCTCGCCACCTGTTTGTTCTGCGCTTAACACGTCTCACTGTAAACAAAGCGGAAAGAAGTGAGACGTCGCGCAGCGAAAGTGATAAAGGAGCTCGTCTCTGGGTTTAAAGGTTGCCGTGAAAGCCGCCGTGAAAGCCGCCGTGCGAGCCCGTGCCTGTGTGCGTGCGCCCAGTAGTGAAAGGAAAATATGCGGCTGACCACCGGAGTGCGTGCGACTCCGACTGCTTTGTGTACGGTTAGCGAGTGACCATGAATAAGTGTGTGAAGCGCGTCTCTGAGTCGGGGCATGTGTTTGCATGTATGAGAGGGAGTGCGTGACTTTGGCCCACTTCCTTTTCATATGAGCCTCATGTGATACGAGACGCCGCGTGCACGTGAGTGTGCGCGCGCGGACACGTATGAGCGGGGTGCGTCGAGGGCCATCTGTCGGTCAGCCACACAGGCCTTATTGTGCGAGCACGCCGCTCAGGTTAGGTTTACTCCAGTGAATGGAGCACTTCAAGAACTGGGGAACGTGTGGAGCGGAGGAGAAGAGACAACAGAACAGGAGAAAAGGATTTGGTTGGAGTAAAGTAAGAGGAGTCATCTGAAGTTTATTTGTGCGCTTAACACAAAATGACAATCTCAGAGGGCTTCACAGACAGCCTGGAAACAAAAACAGCGAAAAATCTCGGTCTCCCGAATAAAAAAAACATGGGAAGGAAATCCCTTCCAGGCCTAATAGGTGCCACTGGGCAAACTAGATAAGGAAGCAGTAATGGCTGCATTTAGATTGTGAAGCGGAGCACAGATTTAAGAAGATTACAAGAAAGGAGTGGTTCGACACTGTGGGAAATTTGCTCATTTCCACTCTTGACAAGTGGTAGATTTCTGCAAAGTGAATAAGAAGCCAGATAAAATATGGATAAAAACATGGGATTTCTTAGTCAGAAAGACTTTTAGCTTTGAAAAACTCTCAATCAGCTAACTGTTTCCTGGGTGTAGCTTCATGTTTATCAAACAGACATGAAATTGGGACGATCATCCCATGCAATTGTCAGACTGAAGTTTTTATATATAGTATTTGGACATGTCTAGGCTACCGTCTTCACGTTGTGCGTGATTCTGACTGTTAAGCTTGCACACACACACACACACACACACACACACACACACACAAAGTACTTGAGGAACAGTTGTGTGAGTGGCGGAGGGCGAAGGAGGGGTGGGAGTGCAGTAATAAATGAAGGAATTTCACTGTGTAATTGCATGTGCTGTCAGAGGGATGGGGCCCAGCGAGAGGAAACAAGAGTAAAAAAAAGAGGGGTAAGGAGAGGTGCACCAGGCAGCTGCTTTGCCCCAGGGCTCTCCCCAGGAATGTAACCCAGCACAGGGAACAGCTGCCGGGGCTACGCAGGCCAGAAGGGCACGGCTGACACTAGAGGGCACGCATACTGTACACACTCGTGAACAGGGGCGCACACACAAACACGCGAGCAGGACGCTGGGTCTTTTGCAGCCCTCCTGGAATAAAACTGGAAATAAATTGAAGTTTTTATTAAAACTGGATGATGGACAAACAGGGAGCCTTTCTGAGACAAACGAAGCTTGTGTTGCAGAGGTAACGGGAGGTTTTGAAGGTGTTGCATTTCTGGCACAAACTTCTATTAAGAGTGCTTTAAATAAATAAAGCGCTCTGATACACTCCTTTCTAGATGCGCCACCTCGAGATGAATATTTGTACTACTGCGCTAGGTGCTTTTGAAAAATAATCAGTCAGCAAAAATCCCACGGTCAGTCAACGTCACCTTTGAGGGTGTAGTTTATTATCCTGAGTGTGTCGAGACAGTTACTGAGAAACATCCTAAAAAAAAAATAATAAAACAGCCAAAGCAGACAGTCAAGGTTTAAAGTAGTAACCACGCTTTGAAAGATTTTTCATCTGGATTTCTTTTCTTTCTTTTTTTTTTTACTGCTCTTCTGTCTCTTATATCATCCTCCGTCCGTCCCCTCCACTCGAGTGTATCCGCATACGCGCAATGCACGCACGGCGTGTCCGCGCCCACGTGCACGCTCGTAGCAGATGATGAAGGATGATGGTTGAGGCAGGGACAGAGCCAGTCTCTGATCTCTCCTGTAACCGCGGCAACAGAGCTCCTATTGATCCTCCGGGAGAAAGGCCAAGCATTAGCTTACACACAAACGCGCACACACGTACAGTAAAAACACACCTAGCCGCACGAACACGCCGCCAATGTTGTCGGGGATTCAAACGGAACTTTAAAAACTAATTTTCTCTCTGATTTCTGGATGAATCTGTTCTTTTGTCAGCTCGTCACGTGAGCCGTTTGTCTTTTGTTACCGGAGGAGACTTGTCCACATTAGCGTGCGAGCACACCGGCAGCTGGCATTATAGTACAATGTGATTCAAAACTGCAGCTTATTAAAGAACAAATAAATAAAACGAACCGTGTATTTAGGAGTAACTGATTTACAGCAAAGTTTTACAGGAGTTGGTACAGCTTCCATTTGTTTAGTGAGAAACTGGGCATCTTGATAATATCTTAATGCCTAATCCTACAATTTCTTTTGAAAATATTCATATTATAATTTTTTCCTGTTATTATGTTTCCAGGTTCGACACCGTTGGTGTGAGCTGGTGGTCAAGCACGCGTACACTCAGGCGTATGGAGACGTGGAGCACTTCCTGATTCATGACCAAGTAAATACACACAACTGTTGGAACATTTGTCCCCGTCTGAATAATATTAACACCCCAAGAGAAAATAAGACACAAACGACTGTGTCTTCCAGGCCATGGGTGTTTATCTGTACGGGGAGCTGATGGTTCAGGAGGACCCCGAGCAGCAGGCTCTGGCTCGCCGCTGCCTCTCATTAGTCCGGGAGGAGATGGACGAATCGGCACGAAGAGTGGTGGAGGAGATGGTGCTCTGACGCTGGAGGTGAAGCTTCATTTTCAGTTCTTTATCCGAGCTGAATGTGTTAACGCTCTTGTCTCGGCCGGTTCCCGTTTTAACACTTTCTTATTTGTCTCATTATAATTTTAGTGGTCTCTCTAAACAGAAATACGTTTTCATTTACAGCTCAGTTTTTAATGAGACAGCTGGTAAAAGTTTGGTGTCAACTGCACTAATCCCCAAATATTGTGTGTCATCTAATCGTTTAAAAGTTCGAGATGCTGGGTTTACTATTGCTCTGAAGTTATTGTTGACCTTTTAGTCTGAAATGGCGTGCGTTAAAGAGAACTTTCCCTTGAACTGAGCCTGATTGCATCCGCCCAGCGAACAGTCCCCACTTGAGTCACTTGGCTACCTATGCTGCACATTCCTTCCTGAGCCCATTGAGTGTGTATGCACATGTGTGTGTTTGTAGACTCCGAACGATGCCTTTTCCGTGGTTTCACATCACCGCCGTCAGGATGTGTTTGTCAGAGAAGGAATTCGGGAATGTGTTCCTCAAACAAACGAGAGAGAGAAGACAGAGAGAAAGAGAAAGAGAGAGAGACCGGGTCAGTGAGCATTTTCGGAGGGGCTCGTGAGGTCTCCGCTCGATGTGGAGTGACTTTTATACTGTTGACCCTGAAATTCCTCCTGTGTGACTGTGTGTGTGTACGCATAACCACAACTGTCAAGGGCCGGCCCTTTGGATGACTTGGAACAGTGAGGGGGTTTATTGGCCTGACAGTAAATGAAGGAGAGAGGGAAATTTATGGTTTGGAGAGAAGAAGAAAAGGGAGGAAGAGAAAGAGCGGAAGGGAGGACTGGAGTGAAGACAGGTCCCTTTGAAGCTGCAGATCTTTTCATACCAGTCCTGCTATTACCGACATTAACCTTTGAATAATGAGAGCGGCCAATTAAACGGATCTTGGCTTGACAATCTGAGTATAGAAACCAAAGTCTTCTTCAGAGTTATCGAATGCTGTAGCACACTATGAAATGGATGCAGTGTTTCCTGTGGGATTTCGTGAGACCATGGCGATTCTAATTCTACTGTCTTAAATAAAAGCACCTAAGTATCTACTATGACGTCATCCCCCCTATTAAAATTACTGCACGTAGATAAGATAAAATACCGTAATACCTTAATAACGTTAGCAGATTTAGCAACAAATGGCTGCAGCTTGTGTAGTTCATCACTTCATATACAGGAATACTAAACATAATGCTGTTGAGGTGTGGCATTATATGCACAGATGTTTGTAAGATTGAATAAAGCATAAAGTAATTTATAGTAAACAATTGACTTATCATTTTAACTGTGCTAGCTAGCTAGCTCTTATAAAGTTAAGCTACTTCACTTTACGTACAGAGCCGTTTCCTTTTTGACAAATTCTCTTAAAAGTTATTTTAAATCTACATGGTCTAAAAAATCAAGAGCACAAACTTCAGATTTTAAACAGTAGCGCTAATTTTTATTGGTGAACAACATAAATAGCTTGACTTTACGTGAGTCCCGTACGTTGTCCGAGCCGTTTTCTCCGTCAAGTTAAGATGTGTACAGAGCAGGTGAGCAGCCGGTTTTGGGGTAAATAGAGGGAGGCTAGACATCCAACTAATGGTGAGAGATGATTCGAGAGCAATAAGAAAAACACAACAGAAGCGCAACGTTGTTTGAGACTTGCAAAAATATTTGCAATTCATTATGAGACTGCGGAGGAGTAAAATTTAACCCTGGTGCGCCGCCATAGAATTAACGTTGTATGGGAAGCCCTGACTACAGTGAACTTCTACTGCCTTTCAAACAAAATACAACTAGCTTATAGAGTTGTACTCGTTTATGTTATTAATCTTAATGGGAAAAGTATTTTTTCCATTTTATTTGTACTGTTACACTTGACAGGAACAAGCGACAGAAACAAGCTGCGAAGGTAGTCAACAAATTTTCTTTCTCCAGGCATCAAAAGGTCATTGGGTGCAGAGTAAAAGGAGAATATGTGTTGATTTCACTCGTTTATCTGCTTCATTACTTGAATTTATTGTATGGTTTGTGAAAAGAAAAAATCTTGTTTTTTGCCTTATTGACCGAACAAAAGTCAATGAAATATAATAATGTAAAAAAAAAAAGGCAAGATATTCTGAAAACCAAAATTAGCTGAAAGTAATTGCTTCAAAGGTTACTCAAACTATGAATCACTTCTCAAAATATGTGTTCTTTAGTTCAAATCTAAGTCTTTATAGAATATGAGTCTTAAAACACAGTACATAGGGGTCTCTGCACACAACTGGATGGTCCTACACCCAATCAGAGCAATGGATTATGTGACCCAGTCGCCGTTGCAGTATATTTTACAACAGTCACGACAGAGGAATCTGAACATCTTACTTCTCCGGCAGCAGCTACTTAGTCGTCAACAGATGACGTTTATGACTACGCTGACGATACTCTAGATAATAATTCTGAACTCCACTAAAATGAGGTGGGAGGGAAAAATCAGCTCGGCTTCCGGGCTACTTGTAGCAAACAGCCCCACACCTGTCATCAAAATCTGGTAATTGTATTGATCAGGTGTAAGGGGTACATGTAAATTATTAACATCATTTCTTCTAATAGAACTTTGCTCCCGGCTAATCAGACCGAACGCAATATCTGACGCGAACTCGTTAAATCAGAAATATGAGGAGTACGCTGTCAGAGAGTTCAAGAAAATAGATTCTCAAGGCCTCAAACTATATCGAACACCACAGGCGTTTCATTTGGACAAAATGCTGCTAACGCCAGTCTTACATTTTCATTCACACCTAACTCTTTAAACTCCCGTGTTTGTTGAACGTCTCCAGTTTCAGAGTTCAAGGCAGGCGCCGGCGACCTTGGGCCTGCGTCATGAGGCGCTGCTAAATACTAGCCCACATCAACCTGAGTGACTTACAGCACTAAATCCTTTTTTAGGCCGCGACAAGACAGGCTTTTATCTTCAGACACAAACACACGCACGCGAGCGCGCACGCCGGGGCAGCTTTATGCATTTGCGCAAAGGCTTTCTCGACAAGCACTTGACATCTGGCTCAGTCCTGATAAATCTCTCGGATGCACAAACATACATGCTGCACGCACACACATATGTATCGCAGGGTTATCTGCTCGCGCCCTTAGATGTAGTGTCATGTTCCTCCAGTGCACCTCCCTGTGGGGTCTCCACACAAGTACAGGAGCGACCGAACGAGGCGCGGAAAACAAAAGAGAATAGAAGAACAGGAGACATTTAGAGATTAATATCCCAACTTTTACTATTGCTTCCCTTCGGGCCGACCCAAACAGGCCCCTGTAAACATCAGTGGATCATGGTGGTCATCTGAGCTCGGGTCCAGATCTCTCTCCAATTAAAATGATGGATGAACAGTCCTCCCTGCTGCTTTTTCATATTGCACTGTGGGGAGATGGATTTATGTTTTACTGCTCAGTTTGTGTTCCCCCCATCGTCCTTTTTTTAAGTAGAACAGTTCTCCCTGTACCCTGTTCCACCCTCGCAGACCACAGCACAGTGGGATTAGGCTGAGACGGACGGGCCGAGAGAGGGTTTTAACTGAAAACAACATGTCTGTCAAGGCGCACTCCCCGCTCTGTGTTTTTAAACCTAAAAAGCACAGCGCTTTAGAAGAGAAGGGTGGTCTCTCCCTGCCTTTTTTTTTTTTTTTTTCTCCTTCTCCCTCCTCTCCCCTTTCTCCCCTCCTGGCTGACTCCCTCGTTCTTTTCTTCCCCCGGTACATGCCTCTGGAATCCCTCTTGATCCGCTTAATGAGGGGCATATCGCCGGGTTAGCCGAGCGTAGCGAAAGGGAGACGAGGAGAGGGGTAACCGAGGAAATAGTGTGAGAGCGAAGCGGGGCGAGGATCTACAGGTCTGGTCTTTCGCGGCAGCGCTCTGATGGCAGGGAGTAAAAAAAAATAAAAAACATAGGAGCGAGGGCAGAGAGAGTTGGAGGAATATTTTTTTTTGTTGTTGTTTTGTTTTAGGGGTGTTCCAGGTTAGCAGTGAAGTGGACAATGAGGATGCAGGCAGAGGAAAAACAGAGAGAAGATCTTGTTCTTTCATGTCTGGGCTGTGAGGGTTCCTGGCGTGCTGATTTGTGACTTATGATAAAATCACATTGCCAGGGATTACCACACAGCTCTGACCCAGCCGGCTGCTATGGCAACCACAGCCCCTCCTATACACACACACACACACTCTCACTCTCACTCTCTCGTCCCTCAGAAACTTAAAACTTAAGAAGACATGATTATCTAAGGGTGCGTGTGATTGTGCTGGAGGAGCTGGTGATTTTGGACGTGCGCAGAAGGGGAAAAAGGGATGATGAGGGGGCTCATCATTGCGGGTGTTTTCGTGCGTCGAGTGTGTACGTGTCAGTCCACAGAGAGAGTTTTTCTTTTTTTTGTGTGTGTGTGTATCCTCTCTCCAGCCAGACACAGAGCTTAGCTGATTGGTGAACAGTGATTGATTTCCTCTTTGTTCACAGTGGCTAAGTTCTGCACCTGAGGAGAGCATGACCCAGACAAGCAGACAAAAGGGGAGACGGTACACGGGTGGGAAAGAGGGAAAAGAAATGCGCGCAGTTGAGCCTCACTTTTCCCTGCCTCGGTTATCTAATGTCTTTTCATTATGACTGCATTTCGCTTTAAAGGACCCCTCCCTCGATGTCCTCTACAGTCTTCTCGCTCCGTAATTGACTGCCCCGCGTCTCCTTTCACATTTTCATTCTCTCATTTCAGCGTTTCCTCTCCGGCTCAGTCCAAGTAACTCTCCTCTAGCACGTCTGTTAAACTTTCCACCGAGACGCTCTCACTCAGAAGAATTAAAACACCCGAGCCTCCTCGCTGTGCAACATTACTAATGAGCGCCACGCTCTCCTGCTTTGCCTGTTGTTTTTTTTTTCCCTCTTCCTTTCATCTTCCCTCTCCGCTCTGTACTTCCACCCCTCTGCTTCTGTCTCCTTTTAGTTACGTAGCATGAAACATAATCCTGCAGACGGCGGTGGTTGCACGGCGCGTATCTCTAGCGCAGGTGAGCGCCAGGTATCTCGGGAGAAAGACCGTACTTGCGGTACTAATGAGGCCTGGGGAGACCCGAGCGCTGCTTAATGCTGCCGACAGATATTTCATCAATCCTGGGACATCGTCACCCTCTTCGCCGTAGTCCTTTTACCAACCAAATTATGGTAGAAAACCAGCAGCATTACATCTCATCCCAGCAGTATATAACTGTACTTCCTTCAGCGCAACCTGCAGGAGAAGATACTGAAGGCTGTTGTAGAATATATCCCTAAAAGACCTTCCTGAGCTTCCCCCGAGCCCTGATCAGACGCCCATCAAACTGCAACTTTGAAACCAAACTTGTGCATTTTAGGGAAATATTTTGACATTTTAGGAGATGCCTTATGTTGCCCCAAACATAGATACGGGAGATTGAAACCTCTCTGGTGCCAGAAGCCACTCAGCTTGACTCTGAGCAGAGGCTGGATACTGGGGAATAGGCTCTTCAAACTAAATCCGACCACCAGCACCTCGATAAACCCACAATATGTCCCATCATATTTAATCTGCAGGAAAAAAAATGGACTTCCTCTGAGCCCCTTCTGGTTTCTGCGTAGTTTAAACAAGAGCCGATTAGCCTTAGCTCCAGGTTTTCATACTCTATGCTAAGCTAAGTTAACCGGATGCTGGCTGTTGCTTCACATCGGCCCAACAGATAAAGAGAGAGGTACTTTATCTAGCTTTATCATCCACCTCTCAGCAGGTGCAGCAAGTGAAAAAGCATATTTCCCAAAAGTGTCAAACTATTCCTTTAACTTCTTTAAGCAGGATAACTCCTTAAAAAAAAAAATGTTTGACAGGGTCATGATAAAATCAGTTCTCAAAATCATCCTTTTAAGTACTAAAAAAGCCTCAGGTTTGAAACTTAAAAAAACACATTGGCAGTGAAAATTGCTGCTCGGGCATCCCTGCCCTGAAAGTATTGATTTTTGATCTAATCTCAGCCTGAGGAAGCTACAGAGGAACGCCGAACAGACGGATTCTGACACGTTTCCACACTGTGAGGGAAAACGCAGCTGAGGCGTCAGAGATGGAAATCTTGAGAACAATTTCAAGGTCCTTCTCTGATTTAGGTGTCAGTTTCACTTCACTGTGACAATTATGTGCTACCAGAGCGGACTGAATTTGTGATATACAGCGATCAGCCACAACATTATGAGAAGTAAATAGCATTAACCATCTTGTGACAATTCAAAGTTCTGCTGAGAAATGTTGGGACCTGGCATTGGTGTGGATGTTTCTTAGACATGTAGCACCCACCTAGTCCAGACCAGGCACCCCCCAAACCATAGCAGCGACATTCTTTGGTGGCAGCAGTCATCCCCAGCAGGATGCAGCCTGACAGACGCACAAAAACAGTTTAGGAACAACTCAAAGAAACGTGAAAAACAGCACGAGGTGTTGATCTGGCTTCCAAATTCACTAGATCCCAAACTGATCACGTGGCCAGAGGCCCCTCCCCTCAGCCAATAGGACCCCACTAACAACATTCTGTTGTTACCCACAGAAGGATCATTCTCTGATTAGTCAGCACTGTTTTGGAGGCACAAGGGAGACCTACACAATATAAGGAAGGTGGTCATAATGCGATGAATGATCGGTGTAAGCTTCATTTGGTCTCAGACAGAAGAAAGAAAAAGCTGCGCTCTTGTAAAACACCCACTGAACATGAAAAACAGGAATTCTCAGTTGGGTTACGCCACATGCTTTGTTTCAAGAGAACAGTGGCAAGGTTCCCCGGTTAGTCGAGATAAGATTTAACACAAAAGCAATGCAAACAAAAGGTAAAGCAATATGAGCGAGTTTATCATGCCAGGCTGTATTTTCGGAGCGCCTGCTGTCAGCGCAAAAATCCATAAATTTATTTCACATGCTGCAAGAAATAGATTTGTTTTGGAGCTGCTATGCAACAACCATCCATTTGCATCACCCGACCAAACAAAAAGTTTCTCAGAGAAACCGATTCCTGCCAAGCGCATTCATCGGCTAACATCCCAGCTGTTGATATCCACAGCTGGACTATGTGCAAAGAATTAATCGTGCATGACTGAGACCCTAAAGTTTTAAATACTGACCCCCAGTACCTTACTGTGCAACTCCCGCTATAACATGAGGGTAGCCTGCCAGAATCCACTTTCTAACTAGCTAATTGTGATGCAAATCTATACTGTTCCAGACCGACTGCTCCCTAATCAAAACAGTGACAGATGGCTGAAAATGTATTTTAAAACGGGTCAGTCCCTTTTTTTTTTCCTTCTCTTTTTTTGCCGGGGCAATTAGAATATGAGCCGAGAGGAGGTATTGCGGCGCGCTACACATTCACGACGACAAAATGGCGACTAAACGAGGACAGATGTGTGAATTAGAAATGAGGGCCATGTGGAGCCTGCCATTTTTAGACCTATATTTAGGGCCTGTTAAAAGAGTAATGACCATCAAAGGCCTGTAAAAGAGAGGAATTGCCATCAGAGCCCGTTTCTAAAAGGTGATTTATTACACTCTAATGGGAGGGAAATGGTGCTCTGCACATCAAAGGACAAAGCAACATTGTGTAAAGAAACCGAAAATAAACTTATTCGGCGCACATCATCTTCTCTTCATGCACGTTAAACTCTGATTGATTGTCTCTTTAAGTATATTTCTAGAAGCTGTTGCACTGGAGTCCGATCCAAAGTATACATTGGCAACTTTTGCAATTTAGAGCAACGCTGGGTGTTTCCCGCAGAAGGTGGAGGAACGGGATTTTGATGGATGTATTCTATTGTAATTGAGATCAGACCCCTAAATTAGCGTTGTTTTTTTTTTTTATTTTGAACGGCTCCTTCCATGCAGCGGTGGTTCTTCTGACACTGTTGTGAAAAGGTTTCATCAGTGTCAACCCCACCTTTCATCAGCCGGTGAAGTCTTAACAGCTTTAATGAACCTGCAGTACTGTGGTTTCTTGTGGTTTTGGCACAGGGAAGGAACGCCGCTCGACATGCTGCCTAACTTGGCATTGGTCCTCGCTTTATTACAGATGCCGCTAAAAAAAATAAACATATTCACAGCGAACGCTCCATGAGAAAGACAGAGAACAGAGATTTGGGCTTGGCCTCCTGTGCCTACTGAGCTGATAATCAGTCCTACAGAACCACTGGCTCAGTTCAGCAGGAACAGGAGTCCGGTCCACTCACCACCAAACCAAAAGCCAAAGAAGAGTTATCCTCCTTTTCTACAGACCACAATCAAGAACTGAGCTACTCCCGTTTGCTTTTTTTTTTTCTCTATATTATTTCATATGATCTGATAAATGATCACATCTGTGGAGGTCCCACATTTGTCACACAGCGGGTGCTCTGGTTTCAGATGAACTGCACTATATTTCAAGAGAACATCTCAGCAGTTTCAGCTGTCAGCGTGTCTATCTATCGCCGAAACAATTTGCTGGTGAATAATAGTTGATATTTTGATCATTAGTCCATTTCATAAGACTTTAAAATGACAATTTTGGATTTTATTCAACATTTTTCACAGCCAACAACTAAAGCTATGTTACAGGAGTTTAAAAAATAAATGAGCTACATTACATTTAAGCCATTTCCAACTGAAGTAACAATACAGCCGAGTTTTAAATCTGGTGTCTGCGGCGACATTCTCACACTAGAGTAGCAGTAGTGATGCGTTTTACATCAACCAGCAATGACGGATAGCCTGAGCTGAAGAGGGGAGCGACGGAGTAGCCTCTGGAGTTATGAATATAACCTGGGTTCTATGAATTTACAGCCTCTGGCGGCCATGAGGAACAAAACAGAATCTAGGAACCATTTAAGGAAGGTTTCTGATGCACGTTCTGCAGTCAGAAATTGGTTGAACACGGCTCAATTTAGTTTAAATATAAAATAATTATTACAAGCATATAACTAGAGTAAAGACAGATGTTGGCGTTTGTCCATCAGGGGTTCTGGTTTTTGTTGTTTGTATGAAACAATCTTTCGCTATCAAGTCTTTTTATCTAGCACAAAAGGCCATTTCTGTGTCTTCTTCCACCCGACATCTGCACTGCACTATTTTTTTTCTTTTGTTTGCTTTTACAGCAGGTAGATGACAGCAGTTAGACGATTGTAAACTTCTACCAAATGCTCTGTAACGCTTCAGTCTGTACATACTCTTCATTCTCTTCCAGGTTGCTGACTACAAACAGAGATGACAGGAGTCTGGCACAGAGGACGTACGAGGGGTCCAGCGCTCACCTCCCTTTTTTTTTCTCCGGGACACTGCAGAATCGCTCAGCAGTGTGAACACCAGAAGGCTGCCTTACATACTGTACAGCCAAGGCCAACTGGCACGGTTTAGAAGCACAGCAGTTCTGTTCAGTCGAGTCTAAAGAAATAGCCGGTGTGTGGACCACTGTACAAGCTGTTCACAGAGAAACGGTGTTGTTGGCTACACGGCCCCGGCCGTAAGACAAGAATAATGACATCACTGCGCCAGTTTTTTTTAAAATGCAACGGAAAAGTACGGGTCGAGGCGTTTCATGGATAAAGTCGCTGCACCTGCAACCTGCAGTGTTTGAGAACCTGAGCTGCTGTGTTTAAGGTAGTGCCTGTTTGTGTAGGTGTGAGTTCACGTCTGTTTAGTCTAAAGTCATGACCTGATTCATAATAGTTTAGACTAGAAATACTTTCAGGTGAGTGATTTTTTTTTTTTTTTTAAACAAATGACTACACTCAGGTTGAAATTGAATAACTCTCAGGACATTTGTCTAAATGATGGTGTTATTTCTTTCATTTTTCTTTTAAATAATTGTCAAACTGTTGTATCTCCATTAATGGAATAAAAATCTGGATTGGATTAGTAAAGAAAACTATTTGGTGTCCTTTGTTCTTGATGAGAATATTAAAGGCATTAAAAGCATTTCTACACCCACTGTGTATTGTGTGACTCTACACTTCAGTTTTCCCTCCAAGAAGTTAGGAGTTCGGGAGTGTTGACTGCAACAACCGCTGATTTTGAAGAACTATATATTTCTACATCTTGTCAGATAGTGGGAGGAAGGAGATTTGCATTTTTTCCTTGCATCCTACTTTGACAGATGATGGCAGTTCTCTGGAAGTTTTCACATTTCTGTCTTATGTCAAACATTAAGTCTACCCATCTGAAAGAACCAACCAAATCATCCGAGGCCCCTCCCCTCAACCCATAGGACCCAAAGGCCCCCAGTAACAACATTCTTTGCCAGACACCACAGGACACCCTCAGAAGGCCCATGTCCATTCTCTGATATGTTTTGGAGGCACAAGGGAAACCTGAACAATATTAGGAAGGCGGTCATAATGTTATGCCTGATCGGTGTTAAAAAATAAAAAAGGACACTCCAGTAATCTGTCCAATGTTTATCCCACATATTCCTTGAAGGGGCATAAAAACAACAAATCACACATCTATACAAAATCCAGAATATGACCATGTAATCAAAAGGACAGTTCAGCTTTATCATCAATGAAGCACAGAATAGTAATTGTACATGTAGAAAACAGTGACATTAATTATTTACATTTTATCATATACTCAGAATATGTTTCTGAGGCAAGGATATTTCAGCGTGAGGCTTTTCCTTTCCATCAAACCTACGTCCTGCAGTCAGCATGTGTAAGCCCGAAGGATTTATAGTGCGAGGCAATTATATGAGTGGGAGGACTCTGACACGTTGTACAAGCTGCTGCTTCTTTGCAGCGTGATCTGTCACTGCTCAAGTGTCCTTGTGGGCCTTGCAGTTGTGTTATGCGTGCGTGTAATTGTAGCCTCCCCATATAATCTGTCTTCGCTGTGCTGTTTTGACACACTCCTGTCATTGTACCGCAGCATATCATGGCTATTTGTCATTCTGCAAACATGCTTTTGGAAAACCCACGAGAAGGCGAACTCATGCCTGTGTGAGTTCATTATTGCGTGTGTGCGTGGGTCACATACCTGTCTCATCCATTTCAGAGTGCCGAGTGTGTGTGTGTGTGTGTGTGCTTAGATCACAGCGGGGCTTCGCGCTGACTGCATATGTGTTATTGTGTTTTGAAGTTCGCTGATCCTGAGATGAACTCCGTCGCTTGGTAAGCAGCTTCCTTCGTTTAGCCTGAGCTCCAGTGAGCTGAGAGCACACGCTGCTTCGTCAAGCAGACCAGACTGATCCACCACCTGGACTGACACACACGGAGACAAAAAGCTATAGCCCAGTGACACAGCCAAAAACCTGTCCCACAGACACCATTACAGAAAGAAAAAAATGGACTGATCATATTTGATAAATTCTGATATAAAATTCAGCAGCACACCAGATAATTCTTAAAATGCCCACATCTAAAATAGAGCTACGGATGTGGTTTGTTGTTTTTTGTGAACTCGTACAATAATACATATTTGTCTGTATTTAATGGACATTTCAGGCGCATACCACACTCTTAAAATATTTCTACTACCTGGACCTGAGAGTGAGGATCAAGATCAATCACGTTCTATTTATTTTCATGTGTGTGCATGTATATATACGAACGGGGGGATGAAAAAGCTGGAAAGCTGTTTAGGCAGGAAACCATAATGAAAATGCAGTTAATTTTGAGTCTCAACTTTTAAAACCACACATTAAAAGTTGGCGAGGGAGTCTAAGCATCTACCGATTTGAAATTCAAACTGAGGACGTTGCTGTGATGAAACGATTCTTTTTGCAAATTGCCGCTACCAACACGAAAAGAAGGAGCTATCGCTTATTTTAAAGCAGAACAAAAAATACGATGTCACGATGTGCATGACTGGTAAATGGAGGGATGCGTGGATGACAGATTTTGAAGGGAAGATAAAGTGTTTTCTCACCGTCTGTAAAATCTCTGTTGAGGCACTCAGTGGTATTTGACAGAAAACAGCAAAATGAACCAAGAGGCTGAGGGTCAATAACGGAGCCAGGGCTGGCTGCTGCTGCTGAGGTGGTGGTGGTGACAGCAGATTGACCAGCGGCTGCAGGCGGTCAGTGGGAGGAGGGCGAACTAAGAGCGAGCAAAGACGGCGGAGGTGGTCCCACGCTTCTTTGGCCTGTACCTGGAGATAAAAAGAGCGTGTGAATTACTGACAAAAGACAAATTCTTGGCGAGCCACTGCTTTAAACGTCTTTATTGTCAATGAAGATCAACAGATGAGCAATTTGCAAATGATAAAGGAAGACGACCTATCGTCAGAAGAATGCATAATTGCAAAGGGGGGAGACGGTGGCGACAGCGCAGGGTTATGAGAGGAGACAGAGACCAAACTCAGGCCGGCTGGCCAGACACTCGCTGAGAAATCAATACAACATCACCCTTTTCACCCTCCTCCTCTTCCATTGTCGATCTCTCTCTCTCCATCTCATTCTCTCCCTCTCAGATAGGGGTCATCCATTATTTATTCTTTAACGTGTTATTATTCTTTCTCTGCATTGGCTCTGAGGATTACGATAGCAATACACCTGATCTAGACAGACTACCTGAGACTATGTCCTCCTTTAGTGACACCAAACAAGCCTCTAAATGCCCGTACAGTTCTTTATCTAGCTGTGTTGGTAATGCAACACCAATAATTAAACTTAAGATGCCAAGTCAAGTTGCAAAATAAAGAACTAAACAGAACACCGTCTTAGTTTAGCATGTTAGCATGCTAATAATAAGTACAACTGAGACTGTATTACCGTATTAGTTTCACATTAGGCTATGAAGTAATTAAACTATTGGACAGAGTTAAGAGGGGACAATTTAGATCATCAAAGTTATTAATAGTCATCATGAGGGGAACATGAACGTCTGCACCAAATGTCACGGCAACCCATCCAACACTAACTGAAATATTTTAACCTGAAAGAATAGCTAGCTGTTTCTTTGCTAAAAAGGTAAACATGAACGTAACTTAATAAAAAACATTCTTACCAGCTGTAAAGCTCTGTGGTGCCACCTGTTGGTGGGGTGGTGGTAGAAGGTGATCAGCCACAGAAGAGGGCCACAGTCCTCAGGCCCCGATGTGACCAGCAGCTGGACAGCCACCTGCACCCAGTGGGCACACTCGACCAGCAGGAACCAGGCCTCAAACACTCTGTCATGCCCCCTATGGGCATGGAGGACAAACAACGCTCAACACCACTGGCAGAGAGCAGCATCCGGGTATCATTTGATAATTTTTTTTTCTTTTTTCTTTTTTTTTGAGTGCCACTGAAGTTGAATTGCAGAGACAAAGAATAAAGCTTGTGCAATTTGATTTAAAACTTGGTAACGACTAAAACACGCACGTGCAACTAAGCAAATAAAAGATGCGACGTGGCTGATAAACCAAATGAGTAAGCCTCGAAGTTTGTTTTTGTTTTTTTCGTAAAAAGTTTGCAATGGCGTGTTACAAACACAGCATTATGCTGGAACTACCCAAGGCCACCAGGCTAACAGGGCTATAAACAGGTTTTAATATCCGTAAACTAAGGAGATTTTGGGTGGTCTGAATTAGATTCTTTATAGCCTGGCACTTCACCCATTTCAGTCTCAGTTTTTCCAAGCTACATGTGTGAATGTGTGCAACTCTTGTCTTCCTTCTCCATTTCCTGCCCCAAACTACTGTTTAAAAATACAACTGATAATTGTCAGCACAACAATTTACACCCAAGCTGCAGTCCAAACACTTTGTCTATAAAAAGGAAACCACTGTTATTATAAAACGATCTGCTTGTGCTGTGGAAAAAAACAAGCTGTTTGTGGTCATTTACATGACACTAGCTTTATTAATACATCTGAGGAGCTGCCAATAGTATAAGTCTCATCCCCAAGACAAATGGTTTACACAATAAGCATCTAATTGTTTCTCACCAGTTGTGGGAAATGGTGAAAGGTATTTTTGAATATGTTCTAACATTTATCAATCAGACAATTTTATAGATAAAGACAATTAATTAGCACATTATGTAAGTGATAATCCCTGAGGAGTCCATTCATTCCTGAAAACTCTGAATGACATCATACCAGCCAAAGAAATACATTAAGTTGATTCATATATATTTTTATGCAGAAAGCCATAACTAAAGCCATAAATAGCTTCCCAAGTGACACCGGAGGGGTTGACTGATACGTGGAATAGTCATTAACATCTCATAAGATTTCCATATAGTACAAACCTATGACCAGTACAAAGACACAACTCGGCAACTTGACACTTTGCCTGTTCACTCAACTCCTAGAACGCTTTGGCTTAGCTATTAGCCAAAAAGCAAAGGTTATGCTAGCAAGAGTTAAAGCCAGTAACTTTGCACATAGTTGACAAACAATAAATATTATTGGTGGTGTGTTAAGACCAGCTAGCCGCCTTTACCATGCCCCATATCGATAAAAAAAACATTTTCACAAACAAATGGCCATGTGTACTGCCTGCTGCAGCAATCCTGTGGTAATCAGAAGATGGGGCACTGGAGGATTAGATGTTCGCTTGTTTACGCGCCGCAGTAAACTGAGGCTTTGACTGTATCCATATCGCTATGGTTACACGCTTTAGATCCTGGATGAGCCAGCATATTAATTTGGACCGTCGACCAGACAGACGGTTTCACTGCAACTACTTCGTAGGTGTCCTTTATCTGAAGTTAATGAACGCCCTTAAGCTAATCAGACTGGATTATTCACCCAGACCACGGAATAAAAGTTAATAGAAATGATTATTAGTTGCAACCCTAAAGGAAAAGAAAGCATAATTAAGAGGGAGGCGGAGAGAAGAAGAAACATGAGTGTCGTGGAGCGGATAAGAGACAGAAAGATCGCTAGATAAACGGAGATTTAGACAGAAACAGAGCAGCAACACAATAAACACAGCTACACAGCTGCAACAGCCAGAATGCTGTGAAGTTAAAGGAGCAATAGGGATCTCTCTCTTGCATTTCCCTATTACCATCATTAGATCTCTCATCCTCATCTCCCCCTTTTCCTTTTGGCTTCGAAATACGAACAGCAGTAGCCCTCTGCGGGGCTTTGGCAGCTGAAACTCCGCTTGGAGCTACACAACTCAGTACTTTCCCACCGCTGGCTCGAAACAATGTTTTGGGAATTTTGCATGGAGCTCCAGACTGGAGCGGTGGTGGGGATAATGGGCCCTGTTAAAAACCGCAGCTGTAGGGGATCCAGTCCATCGTCTCCATCTCTTGTACATCAAGGGTGCTCTGCTTTTTATCCCCAGCCTCTTCTTCTCCAAAATCTGTCCAACCAAGGTTACTCACTCTCTACTTAACGCTGTTTAATGCTAATATGGTATCTTTTTTTCTTCTTCTCATTTTTCTTGGGTTCGTCTCCTTTTTCACATTCATATCGGGCTTTCCAACATTTGCTTTCTCCACAGTTCTCTCTTTCCCGAGCTAATAGCCTCTAATGAGTGCTTGCATGAGCCACACAGTGCTCCAGGACCTCTGCTGCTGTGATGCAAGGAGAAAATATCCAACTAACCAGCCCTTCAATGGCAGCTAATCGAAATGAGAACACCGCGCAAGCATTTAGCAGGGCGGGAGAAGCAGATACACATTAACACATTAACAGCCTCGCTTACTCTTACCGGGCGCTTCTGCTATCTCGGACTCCCTCCTCTTCCTCCTCTGTCAGTCGCTGTAATGAGCTGCTGAGCCAGCTCAGGTGACTTCTCCAGGCCACCCGAGGCATCTCTGCAAGAAGAGATTTAAATATACAAACGAGATGATTACAATCAGTTAGTACTTAAGATTAATATTCAGCAGCAGCTAACTAGTCAATGCTAAAGCTGAAATCGTTTTTTGTACAGACATATAAGACGACAGATACAGCTGTCATCTTTGGACCAAAAAGGAGTTCATGCATGTCATTGCCTGCAACTCCACAGATTTGCAGCTCCAGTACTGTTGTCATTTTTGATTAAGTTGCTAGCTATGTTTTCATTAACTTAGTAACTGTTTTTCTGTGAAAATAAAGCAAAAATGCTCATAGCAGTTACCAAGGTCATCGTCACAAAAAAGTGAGAAAGCAAAATATTGTTTGCACACCGCAAACAAATTAGATCTAATGTGTTTGTGCTGGTTTTTCTTACAGTACCGTTGAACAAGGCCAAGCTACGCGTTTCCTCTTGTTCCTAGTCTTTGTGTCAAGCTAAGCTAACCCAGCTGCTGGCAGTAGCTTCAGATTTGCTGTCCAAACACGAGAGCAGTATCGGCCTTCTCATCTAACTACCAGCAATTAAGGGAAACTATTGTTATGTTAAGATGCAGAATGCTTCCAAATAAAATTCATAAGCAGAATATAAAGTTACTAAGGAGTAACACAAGTCAACGTGGCATGTAAACAACACTCCAAATGTAAGGTACACATAAATTCCCGAAGCAGAGCGGGATCAAGCGCAATTACTTTCTCCTGTTTTCCAGCAATTATTTTAAGTGTTTTGGGGCCAGGGTGGTGTTTGTCATGTGCCACATTGTGGAAAACAGATTTCCTGTCACAGCCCAAATTTTACACTAATTGAAACAGGTTGACTCACAAATTTAAGCAAATATTTCAAAGGCTTGACATCTTGATCCAGGTTTCCTCAGCTACGCTTTAACAATACAATGCTAAACTTTAATTTATGACCTTTTTTTTAGAGCGGAGGGGCAGGAATCATGCTAAAACCTCAAACCCTCTACTTTTCACAGAACCGCTTCCTTTCAGTCCCTGGTGAAAAATTGCCCTTCACTGCACGCACACACACAGTAATAATTAACTCTGAGTCCTGGCTGGGCTCCAGTGTGTCCCTAAATGGCTCAATTCATGTAAATCATTCCTGCCTACAGGCTGGCCTGGGCTCACGCTGATAAGCACCACTCTGTTGTGCTCCTGCACTCACCTAGTGTGCACCTCCTCAATGCTAAAGATACCCATACAACAATACAGTAATACGTGCTCGGCAAAGATAACACAGATTGTACTCATATGAGGAAAACAAAAATGTAATAGCAGAGCGTGGTTCTGTAACATGAGCAGTGCAAAATAAAAGCGGTTGGAACAAAACCGGTCGCTCGTTATAATTCTTATTGATTTCAAATAAGTAATGACAGTCTGAACTTCCTTTTCACATCATGACAAATCTTATTCCTAACATCAAGCACAGTTATTAACTAACTATTATCGATCAGCAAGGAAAAGACACACAGTAGCCCATTCAGTCTACAGCAGGAAAAACTGTTTACACACTGTTAAAGAATATCCGACTACTCACAGTACCAGTTTTTGTGTCACAAAGACATGTCCGAAACTAGACACACAGAGCACAAGCGTGTCCTCTTACTCACCTGACGGCAAAGTCATGAGGGGGGTCAGGAGACTCGGAGGCGACTGTGGGAAGAAGGCCTTCATGGGTACGCTCATTGTCTGAAACAAAACAAAGCAGAATTTTTCCTGATCTTCGTCAATGTAAATCACACATACCTTCAACTCATAGCTCAGCGCGCTCCAAAGCCTGAAAAATGACATTTTGAATGGGAGACTGTGTAATGGTGATACAGTAGGTGATAATGTGTAATGTTGCGTATAATAGGTAGCGTTTAGTGCAGTGTGACTACAGCCATTATAACGGAGCACGCTGTAAATGCACTGCAGCACTGCCATCTAGTGGAGAATTGAGGTGAAAAAGTAATAAGCTGTTCTCATGGAGCAGTATAGCAGATAAAATATCACACCTACAGAGCAGCACATCTGTTTTCTAGCCATTTGACAGCAATGGCTGACACGTACGTGTGGGAGCGGAGGAGTTTAAGCAAAGGTAGGAAAAGCTCATATTAACACATCAGTGCAACAACTCGCAGAGCTTTCCAGACACTGCAGGTGATTTGTCTGCGCAAAGTTATTACCTGCAATCTGATGACTTGCATTTATTGTTTATGAAGCCGAGGTGTGAACTGTGGTGCTCGTGGTGCGAGCAGCAGGCTCCCAGTGGGAGGCTAAGTGATAATGGTGTGGAAGATTCATCAAAAGTTAAGTGATTGTGGGCGCAGAGGGGAGGTAATTGTTCATGGCCCTGTGTGTGTGTATTTACAACTTCTACTTCTACATTAAAGTGGTAACCATTCTTTACTTTCCAGAAAAGATGGCAGGTAAGAATCTTTGGACATCTGTTATAAAACTGAGAACGTGTTGCAGTAGGTGAAGTCTTCTTTGGCACTAAATACTAAAGAGGAAAATGTTTGTTTTAATAACATGAAGTTATAATTGGAATCATTAAAACTTCAGCATCCTGAATAAAGACAGCTGTGGTTACACATGATAGTGTAATGTCTCTCCTGTTTGTGATTACATACTTTGGCTCACCTGAAAACAGAGCTGAGACCAATAGAGTAGTAGAGACAAGAAAACAGATTTATATTTTGTTTCTACGTGACAAGAAATTCAGGAAATCTCCAGTAAAACAATAGCTGAGAAATATCAGTTGACTGATCCATTAATCTACTGACTTACACCGATCAGGCGTAACATTATGACCACTAACAGGAGAAGTGAGTAACACTGTCCATCTTGTGACAATTCAGTGTTCTGCTGGGAAACTTTTGGAAATGGTATTTGTGTATTTGTGTTACTTAGACATGCACCCCACCCCATAGCAATGACACTCCTTAATGGCAGCAGCCATCACCAGTAGCAGTAGATGACAGTAGATGCAGCCTGACACAGGCGCACACACTAATACAGTTTTGAAACAACTCAAAAAACATGAAAAACTGCACAAGGTGTTGACCTGGCCTCCAAATTCACTAGATCCCAAACTGAGTAAGTATCTGTGGGACACCTGGTCCACAGAGGCCCCTCCCCTCAACCCAACCACACCACAGGACACCCTCAGAAGGATCATGTACATTCTCTGATGAGTCAAAACTGTTTTGGAGGCACAAGGGAGACCTACACGATATCAGGAAGGTGGTCATAATGTTATGACTAACTGGTGTAAAATCATCAGCAGCAAGTCTGATAATCAGGTAATTAAAGTTTAAATTATCATCTAAGCAAAGTTTTATAAGAAATTGTATCTTTTCAGATGTTTGCTTATCTTATTTTATATTGATATTTTGGTGTCTAGACTATTGGTTGGAACACACAGGGAATCTAACTCAACTTGCACGTTGGGCAATCACAATAGAAATCAATTACTATTAACTGAAATGTAATCAGTTAACTCGTGAAAAAAAAACCCACAAATTTAATCTGAGTTTTTAATTGCAGCAAACAAACATGAAGGACATGTGGCTCTGTTGTTAACAGATGAAATGAAAAAGCCTACCTGAGGCTGCAGCAGCGCTCGTTCCCTCATGAAACACCTGGTAAAGGTTTGGATAAAAGATTTAACGGACTCGTTTCCTTCAGCTTGTTTAAGGAGGGACCTGGCAGAGATACATGCACAAATAGACAAACACAAGTATGATGTATTCCATTAGCCATCAACAGAACTGAAATAAAACAAGTAAACATTATTACACACACGTCAGATTCACC
The DNA here is from genome assembly GCA_005024645.1 of Planiliza haematocheilus. Lineage (NCBI taxonomy): Eukaryota > Metazoa > Chordata > Actinopteri > Mugiliformes > Mugilidae > Planiliza > Planiliza haematocheilus. The sequence goes on along the minus strand of SRSE01001388.1, from coordinate 1,253,217 downwards.
TTGACACTACAAGACAGCACTCACCTGAAGATGTCATTTGCAACCAAGAAAATCGAGCAGTGCTGAGCGCAAGCCTTAGGCTAAAAGACACAGAAACAAATATTATGCTTTGGAGATAAAAGGATCCAACAATACAAATCCAGAAAGCACAGGAAGTAATGGTAATGAACATAGATGATGAAGCCTCCACACTAGGAATGGTTGAGGGGTATGAGAGTTTGTCCAAAATACTGGTCACCAGGTGTCACTGCTGCATCGTCTACAAACCTCCTGCACTAGCTCCTCAGCTCGTCCCTGTTCTCACTCTCCCCTCACATTAAACACATCAGTTTACCATTCTGTCGCACACACTCACTTTCTCATCTCCTCTTAATGCATACTCATCATGTGTTTTAGATTTAACACATTCTAAAACGCCCCAGCGCAAACATTTAACAGCTGTACCACTCATATCTTCTAGTCCCTAATTACACCCCCCCATCCTCCCCCCGTCCAACATCCAATTTATTATATGAGGACATGTGGTTCGCTATAGGAGGATCACATGTCGTCTGGCTTACAGGCTTTACTCCTGCAGGGTGATACAGTAGTGGGAAAATTAGGAATAGAAGGAAGATGTTCTGTCTATTTGATTCACTCACAGCCTATTTAAAAGCTGTAGTAGTTGCAAATGTAGTAAAAGTAAAATTAGTTCACTTTTGGTGTACTACAATGTGTACCAATACGTTACAATATGGTTTTACAAAGGGTATTTCCCCTTAAGTTCTGGCACACTTGTGTCTACGGACGTGGTAAAAACAAACAGCTCCACCAAGTGGTATATGGTGTCATTACAATGTCGTAAAATAAAAAGCAAGCGCTTTAAACCTCTGTGAACTCGTTTGTTTCTCTTTTTGTCCAGAAAACAGAAACCATTAATCAAACAAATTGGGCTTCACATGTAGCTGCGTGGGCATCAGAAATATGCTGGCATACGGTTTATGCATAACAGCGTACATCTGCATGGGAGGCTTGCATGCCAGCGTGCATGCATGCATGTGAACTGTCGTGGTTCCCCTAGTGAAAACAGATGGGTTTTTTTTAGCATCCTCCTCTATACCTTACCACTAACACTTCAAGGAGGGTCAATTACAGCACGCAACAAACATCCTGTTTTTGGCAGTCGGGCCCAGGAAGTGACTGTTTATTGTTATTGGGCTTGCGTTTCTCACTGGATCACAGGAGCGGAGGGGGGCAAGCCAAAATGAGGAATGCGAGCCTAATTTCATGTTTCCCATTTTTGATTGTAGTTTAAACAAGTGAGTGAAAAGGGAGGCGAGGAGAGAGACAAGCCGGTCCGCTTGCACGCTTGCACGCTTGCTCGCGTTATATGCCCTCGCACACGTGTGTCCCAACAGAGTGCACTGCACGGACACTTGCATGAAAATGCACATCTGACATCCAAACAACCTCAAGGCTAAGTGAAACTTAAACGTCCCACCGTCCCAACCTCCCACCCTGTTAACGACAGACACACTATACCAGATGTAATATCATAAACAAAAGCGTGGCGACTGAAGGCCGTTGTGGATAAAGTGATAAAACCAGAGGTCAGTCATGTAATGCCCACCCCCCAAGGGCATTACATGAATACATATTTTTTTAATTCGAGAGTAAAAAAAGTAAATAAATAAAAAACCCTCCAGGAAAAGAGTCTTTACTTATTTTCCCAGAAGTTCCAAAACATTTCTATACGGTTATTGGTCCATGACAGGACAGAGAAACAAACAGATTTCCTCTTTCTCTTCCACACGCACATACTGTATATATACACAGAGTTAGTTCAACTGTTTACAGAAATCCTCCTACAAACTCAAGACGATGGAAATGGGATCAATCAGCAGACCGGCATTATTTGTACATGCAGTGTTTGTAATCCATATAACATGTGCCCCAGTGTGTCCAAATCCATCTTCATTTTTCGAGTTTGAAAACTGAAAAAGTGTGCATTCCTTCCCTGTTATGTACGCGGCTCCAGTGGACCATCACTCTGGGAAAACAAGAGCAACACAACTGACAAACTTTACCTACGTTAACTGGAGCAGAAATGAAAGGTAAGCTGTTGTTTCCCCACTTGGGTTTCACTGACATTCATAGGCAAAGCAATCAGTAATTTAGGGTAACAGGATACCATGCAATTCTTGAAGAAGAGTACCCAGGTCATTTGTTGCTGGATTGAGATGTTTGACAAACACCATGCAGGAAACACGTCTACCTTCGTGGCAGGTCTGGATTCTGGTCCATTACTGAATCTAGTTTCAGGGTTTTGTTAATTATTTTGTTCCGATCTTTACTTTTCACATCCGGCAAACACTTGTTGGATAAACAGCACCCTCTGTTGTTAAAGGGACACAACTCACTGCTGGTAATTTCTGACTGCATTGTAGTAATGAGGACATTATCTTCAATAACCAATCATAACAATCTATAAATCAAAAATCACTTCTTGCTTTGGAACCAGGCTTGATTTTGGATTATATAAACTGAGGAGTATCCAAGGGCTCAAGTGATGAAGAGTTCAGTGCTTACCCAGTACAGTAAAGCCAAACGATGTGAGATGCGGTTTAGAGATCGACAGATTATGTGAGATGTATGTAGAGCAAAGCCAAATGGTGTAAGCTAGCCAGACGGAAAACAGTCGATAAAGACGCATCGAAGAAGCAACGGAGCGTTTCCAAGAGCTCTGCATATGAAAACAATACACCTCCATACTTCATGATAAAATGCTCCATATTCAAATGGGTTGGTTTCACAGTTTACAAAGCGGTTCAAAGTGGAGCTAAACACACATGGAGCGTGCAACGATTTCTGATGTGAGACTCTGTAATTCGGGGCAGATGAGTCAAACGGTGTAAATAATAAACTCATTTAACAGCGGCTGTATATCAGCGGTTTATCAACAGCCTCAAACGACGCCAGTTCACGCAGCAGCAAATCAGGACAAAGTGCCACAGTACAATGGCACAATATTCTCCAACAATGTCGCAGGAAAACAAGGCCACCCTTAGTTACTCAGTGTCACAGGCGAATGGGAGGTGTTTTCATATTTTATCACCACTTCAGCTCTCCAAAAACAGTACAGTATCCTTTGGCCTTATGGCTTGGTTGCCATGGACTGCCCTTCCAAAATAGTTGTTCATTGAGGTAAACATTTGAGCATAAATCCAAGGATTTCACTCGGAAAAAAGTCAGATTCAAATAAAACATCAGACATTTCCCTTATATAGGAACAAATCCATGAATTAATTATCCTATCAATTAACTCACTGAGTAGTCGTCTTAGAAAAAACAATATCAGCAAACAACAATACTAACAGGTTCCTTTTTCTTAAATGTGAGGATTTACGTTGAGTTTCTCTTTTATATCACTGTAAATTAAATATTTTTTTAGTTTTAGACTGAATGTTACTGCAGATTCACAATTCACTTAGGCTTTTGATACTTTCTAGACTACATAATTAAGAAGTTACAAGAATAATCATTAGATGCAGTCCAAGAATACAACAAAGGACTTTATCTTGTTGAATTCACGCATCCCGACATAAAAAAAATATATATATAACCCACCAGCAGTGACTGCGCTACTTGCAGCTCCAGCTTGTGTGGCGTTGACCCTGTGTTGGTAACAGACTCCAGCAGATTGAGCACTGCCTCCTCCAGGCTGGCCAGGCTGTGACACCACAGAGAGATTAAGGCCTGCTCCTCCAGTGCTAAGCTTTGGCTGTAAGAAGAATGTTCACAGCGTAAGTCTTCACTCATTCACCATTCCCTATAGGCCACAGAGACTCAACAGTTTGCTCTCTTGTGACCAGTAAATTGAGATTTTGGACACCTATCATCATTTTCACATCATCACTAACAGCTGTAGAGTCACACAACTGTAAAATGCAGCGAGTGCCATTGTGGGAATGTTAGCAGAAAGTAGCGTACATCCACGGGTCATTTCATTGCAGGAATGTTCGAGGGCACTATATAGTGAATGGGTTTCACACTCATTTGGGCATTCGTACAATGGTGAGAAACTAAATGCAGTAGTGTCGTAAGTTGAGAGTGATGTTGAACGCAACCGAAAGTCCACACCTGCAGTAAATCCCCGTATGATCCCTTACCTTAAGCAGGCAGAGCCCAGAGCATCCAGGAAGTCCTCACTGAGACCATCTCTAACACAAGTCACCGGTCGCTGTAGCAACGCACCAATGAGAGGGGACGCCTCGGGACAAGAGACGAGGGGGACACAAGCCTCTGACGTAGCCAGAATAGTGTCACATGAACACCTGCACAGATTAGTTCACTTTATCAGATTACATTTATTTATATATATATACGTATATCCCACTATCCAAGCTTATTAATAATGGACAATAATCTGTCGTCCAAGTTAGTGTCTACTAGAGCTGCAACAATCAAGTCGATTAATCACTTACTATTTTGATAACTGATTACAGAACATTTGCTGCTGTTATAAATCACTGCTGAATAAATATTTTGGGGTTTCAGTCTGAACAAAACATTTCAGTTGGACAGAACAAAACATTTGAAGACACAAACTTCCCTGGGAAACTGTGATGAGCAATTTTCTTGACATTTTACAAACCAAAACAAATCAGGCAACAAACTAATCAGCCAATTATTTAATTATCAGCCTAAGCATTGCAGCGCTAGTCTCTAGTGTGATTTATGCTAACCTCTGATTGATGGTGCTCAGAAAGCTGCAGCTTTTCCCAGTATTTTCCTGCACTTTTGCCACCACCTGAATCGCAGAAAATTGCACAATTTAGATAAAGAGCATGTTGACAGGGTAATATTCAAGTATTAAACCAACAGAGTGAAAGAGACAATACCTTTTTAAGGACCTCGAGGTGATACTCTTTAGCTGGTACACCTACATGCTTCATTAATGCCTGCGCTGCGGCGTCGTCTTCTTCTGTGGCAAGCTGACGCAACAATTTCTGCAGGAGGGCATGCAACAGAAAGAACATTAGAACTTTACACATACTGTATCTCTAATAGAGCGGACAGGGCTTTGAAACAATCTGCCTGAAAAAAACCAAGATCCATAACATCAAAGCTAATGAGTTACTGGAACATAGGATGACTCTGTTGGCGTCACATCATTTGAACCACATGAGCGGAGAAAAGGTATTCCAGTAAGCGAGAATGTATGGACAGCATATGAGCAACTTCAGAACATTCTTCGTTACAGAGGGCCTTGGTGTTTTACAAGCATCATAAGGGGCCTCATGATACACTGATAAACCAGACTAATAAACCCAGTTGATCTTGGTCTGTGTAAAAAAAACCCAAAAAAAACCGCTGGTTATGATGAAGGAACAAAGAGAGGGGAAAGCAATACTCATAATGTCATAATGTTACAGGAGGGGTTCTGAAAACACGTTCAAGAACAAAAGGGCTGATGATTTTTCTCATAAAATTAAATAAATACGTTGGGGAACAGTTGAAGCACATTGACTTGTTTTACTTTTAGAGTTGGCATCATCGAAATCCAAAAAACGGTGCCGCATAGCATTCAGTGGTCTGATGATTAATATACTGAATGTTTGAAAAGCGTTTTATTCTCTGGAATTCCCTCAAAAGTGCTATGAAATAACCCTATAACATTAAATTAGGGGAATGATTTAAACCGTGGAAGCAGTCCTCTCCCTTCGACCACCGAGCTGAATCGATGGTACAAGTCAGAGGCAGAGAGAGAGATCCAACAGAAACAGCCAAGCCCTCACATCTTCAGCACACATCTGTTTTTGCAACTAAGACGAACCGAAAACACAGAAACAGAGCTGAAAAAGTACAAATCACTTTCAAGCTCCATGTAAACGGGGCTCAACAAAAGATGAGGAGAAAATGAGAGTGGGAGAGGCACAATATGAAGAAAGGAAAAAAAATCTAAATTCAAGGCAGAGGAGTGCTGCAGTGATGTTGGTGGAGCTGTGTGGTTTCTTTGGCCAGGCTCTACAGCACGCTAAGATGCTTACCCTCCACATAGTCTCACAAAACAACCCCAATCACTACCATCTGAGAGCCTTCAAACCCTGCACACTGAGTGCATAAAAAACCAATCACATTTATCCCACCCTTGGTAAAGGAGGCACAGTGGGGCTTGGGGGGGACGAGCGAGAGAGAGGGAAGGACGGGCTGGTTTGAAGAAATGTCAAAGTCGCGCTGGAACGCGCTGCGATGGCTGCATTTGGAGCGGGGTAAAAGGGTGTGGTCTCCAAAGGAATGGGATGAAGGGCAAACGGATAGATGGATGGCAAATACTTTAGGTCAAAAGTCATCTTTCTTTCACAGAAAACAGCAACTGGGTTGGCTTTGGGGACACGGACATGCTGCTGCCATAGAAATTATCCCTCTATAAATCTAAAATTAAAACAGAGGATGTAGAAAAATGCACAAGGCAAAGACTCGGGTTGTTTTTGATGGGTGTCTGTTAACAATTACCGAGCCATGATTGAATTCTCCCAAAACCGACGAAAGGCTAAAGTATAGCATCAGACAGTCAAAACAGCAAAGACAGAAAAGGGAAGATGAAATGAGGGATAGACCGAACGTAGGCAATAATAAAGTTAGAAGCGAGAGCAGTTAAAGTGCTGCTAGTGTGCATGAATGACAGCATGAATAAAGGGAACTGCAATTAAAAGAAGAAAGGTCATTTGCATAAATCAATATAAACTTCAGGTATTTTTGCATTTTGAGACGTTGACGTTTACATCAAGTCATAAATTTGTGTGCAGTCAATCAACACTGAACAGTTATGTGTCTTTTATTCTGAATATACAATTTATGCAGAGAGACATTAAAAGAGTTTGACATTTTGAAAAATATGTGCATTTGCTGAAAAGCAGATAGGAAGTTCTCAACATCATAATTACGTTAAATATTCAGTTTATACGTCAGCCCAAATATTTGTGCATACTCTACTCCTAGTGTGCAGATTTGGAGACCTTACTCCTTGGCTGTTGGCAGCCTCTCAGTAACTCTCTACGTGCAGTAAAACAATGTGAGAAATAGTAAACGAATTCACCACAAAGGTCAAAAACATCCTCCAACTTGAAAGGAAGAAATATAAAGGATAGCTTCAGTCAATCAACCAGAGACATCTAAGTGTTATTGTGTCAAAGCTGCTTTCATCTTCAAAATAAAAACACGGAGAACAGCAGCCAATGTCAGCAAATAGTCAGAAATAGGTTTTAAAATTATAAAGCAGCCACAGAGGCTCCGGGGCCTACCTGTGGTTCACCCTGTCTGAGTCACTAAAGACACACATCAAAGATTAAGCTATCAAACAGTTCATCATGTGGCCCTCTAATATTGGACTCCCATGCTTTACTTATCCGTCATCTCCTCAGAGATCACGCCATGTTCCTGCAGCATTGTGTGGTCCCTCTGCTGCTACAGGATGTCGAGAAAAAGACCAATTGACTTAATGACTCTCTGATATCGCCTGCAGCTACTGTGTGCGGCCGTACCCAGAATTCATCAAACCGAGTGAGAACGCTCAGATGTGGAGAGGAGAGGCGCAGAGGGGAGGGAGAGAGGTGAAAAAAAAATGGGGGAGAAAAAGCAGAATGCTCCGCTCACTATGATAATTTAATGAGGAAAAATACATTAAGCGACAAACATATGCAGTAGCAGAAAACCACATGTATTTTAACAAATCCTTAAAAACATGTGCAAGCACTTGGAAAAACCTAGGAAAAAAATAATAATAAATAAAACACTGTATTGGGTGCCACTTAGCACCAGACCTTCAGTTTATTATGGAGGCAGCAAGAAAACAATGTTGGGGAGCAAGATCAGACAGGGCTAACAGAAAACAGGCTGCATTCTGCATTCCAAGACAGGCAGCCCAACACAACGCAGACACAGGCAGAGACACAGAGGCAGACCATCTCTGGTCTTAAAACCATACATCTGCCCCACTCCCCCCCCCCTCGATGGGCTGAGTTGTGGTGAAAAGGTTTTTTTTTTGTGTGCTTCCCGCCATTGCTGTCATTTGTGGTAAGTGGAATCTTATTCGGAGGACAAGAGAAGGACAATGAGGATAAGCTGCAGAGGTGGTTATGAGTTTATTGCAGTTATGCTCTTTTGGACACTTTTCAGTGAGAGCGCTGCAGTGCTGAATACATGCATGCAGTCTTTGTGCAAGTGGCCCCAATGAACTCCACCCTGGTTGTCAGGGCTGCACAACAATTCTTGAACATACAACAGAAACCTGCAGTTTTAAACATTTATCAAAGTGCCGCAACTAACTGTTATTGCAGTTGCTGATTAATGGTTATTAAGGGAGTCTCTTGATAAATTGGTCAATTGTTTTATCAATCCAATTACAGAAAAAAGTCAAACTCTGTGACATCTCTAAATTTATAGTTTCACAATTTACTACAGCAGAAGATTAAGGGATGTTAGACATGTTTTCTTGAATAAGTCCCTAGATAAATGATTCGATTATCAAAAAAAGCTACTGGGTATTATCTGTTGGTTCTCTTATTGATTAATTAATTATCTTTTTTCCAGCTTTATACTATTACAATATAAAGGATCGCTGGAAAAACATTCAATTAAGCCGTTATATCTCAACTGTTCTATCCAGGTTTCAGTTTGCACATACGTTACACGTAAAGCCCCTATACCCAGACAGAATGCACTCCCCTTCCCCTCGTATCGGGTCAAAGACCATCTGGCAAATTCAAGGTTTACGTTCAAGGCATTGTTTTAATTAGCACGACGTTTTATTAGATGAGAAATTAATCAGGAGAATACAAACACACAGTTAATCTGGCAAAAATGTGAAGGTTCCACATTGTTTATCATAAGCCATCTGTGTGAACCCTCTCAAAGTTGAAAATTGCAGAATGTTTTCTTCCCTCTGTTCTCTTTCCCTCTTTTGTGTGCGTGCCTTGAGAACGCACAGTAAGTAGGATCAGCTATCTATAATGTGAAGGCTGATCCCTTTCTGGTGACAAGAGGCAGTAAAGCAGTCAGCTTTAATTTGCTTTCAAAATATGTTTTACAGTTTAGGGCACGAAGGCTTTAGGCTAACAGGCCCAGTCTATCTCATTCATCATCCCATGTCCAATTGGAGAGGAAAGACAAGAGAGCTGGCGAGCAAACTCCTATTAAAAGTAAATTAGACAGAAAATCTCTTCAGCAGCCCAAAGGCAGTCAAAGAGAGATTCTTTCAAAAGTATTTGCTGAAGGAATGTCACTGCCAGCTAATCTGTATGTCAAGTTTGTCCAAAACGAATAAGGACACAGACAACAAACAGGTCAGCCGTGAACACAATGAGAATATAAGGGATGATAACAAGAAAATACAGTTTCATACAATAGTTTTTGTTTGCACATTTTCCAGTAACGAAGCCAAAGTAAGTGAAGTCCATCAAATGATTTCAGATCAAGTGAACTAGTGAGTGAACTTTTGAATGGCAGCCATGTTTTTTTCCTCGTTGTGTGTTGTGTAATTCTTTTATGTCCTTGTCTATGTTTCCTAACCGAAACATCCATAAAATAAAGTATTAGAAAACATTTCAGCCTCAGGATTAATGAGTAGGCTTCCACTGGGATAATATGTTAAACTATGAGCAAAACACTGTTTATAATCTATAAAAAAAAGCTCAGTCTTTCACCAGACTGCTGTTTCCCCAACTCCACTTACTATACAGCACTTTCAACAAATGTATCTGCAGCAACACGTGAAAATACAAGCATCACAGTTGTGTTATTGTGTTATTATCTGAATAGATCCTTCTTAATTTGGGCAATATTATCCTAAATTTATAATGAATTGTATGTATATAAGTTCTTGTTCAACCATTTTTATATCAAGACAGTATTATTAAGATTATAGTCTTCAACTTGAGGTTACAAAGACTTCACCAAGTACCAAGACTGAAACCGAGACTGATATCAAAATATATGAAACTACACCCAGCTCTTACTTGCATCCTTCTTTGAGAAATTTGATTTGATTTACTGATTTTAATATGCACCACAAGCCAAGACAGAATGAATCAGAAAGAACTTGAGACAGTATCGTATGTTTTCTGTGTTTATAAAGTTATACCTGTATCCACTGGTTGGCTTTTCTTTCCACAGCATCGCTCGGCTGCTCCGAGTACAGTCCCCACAGACACTGGAGCAGCAGCCCTCTGCTTGTATCTGCAGACAACACACCACCACCGCCACACAACACATTACAAATCATGTCAGAATCATTACCGTCATTATTACATGTGCCTGTCTGGTAGCTTTTAAAGCCACTACCGATGGACTGGAAGCTGTCCAGAGTGTGAACTCACCGCCCACAGTGACATAAGGGTTCCAGCACAGACGGCCCAAAAACTGGCCTAAGAAGGGCAGCGTCTTCATTGTTTCTGTTGTGGAGCTCTTAGGAACAGACACAGAGGACCACAGAGAAAAGAAAAAAATATATTTAATGCAGTACATGTTTTTAATTTTGAATACATCTGGGAAGGCTGTGTATAATATTTTTTTCCACCTGGCATATAATCAGACCAAAATATGAAGGAAGTGCAGCCAATACAAAACATATTTTATGTTTTGTTTCACTGTATTACAGATGTTTACACCTTGTCACCTGTTTCATCCCTTTAACCTAGCAACCCGGTGCCACAACACTAAACATTAGAAGATGCAAGGAGCCACAACTCTACTTAATGAGCGAGGGAGCTGAGGCGAGTAACAGACACGTCCACAGGTGTACAGTACATTGCTCATGCATCACCTGTGCTTCCTGTGTTATGGTCATGTCAGCTCCTTCCATAGTGTCAACAGTGAGAGATACAGAAAACAGAACATCGCGCCGAACAGAGCACCGGTCGAGGGTTTTAGTATGTGTTCGTCTGCGCTTGTTTATCCAGCTCAGAATAACAGACCATGTGATTTATTTCACCTCACAGCCAATTAAAACACCCAGAAGGGCTTTAAGCTATGGCAGACTCCGCTTTTAAGAAGTGGAGAAACCCCTAACCGTGGCCTCCTTTACATTTTTTTTTATTTTACCTTGAATTGGGCGACTTCTAGGAAAGAAAGAGATGCGGAATAAAAACTTTCAAAATATTTAATTATTCAGAATAACGGAACTTCAATTTGTAAGGTAAATACACAGTACAGTATATTTTTTTATGTTTCCAGCCTATTACTTTTCTGCATTTTAATCTATAACCACAAAGAGCACGTGTTACAATATGACGACTCCACCGGGATCAAAGAGGTGACGTGTTGCTTACATTTACAAGTCTACACATGTGTGCATGAATCATGTTTTTGTGCATGTACAGATTTACTTATTACTGGAGCCATATTAACGGACTGTATCATACATTTCACCTCTGAGCTAATTTAACTCTACGGCAAAGCTCCGAGGCAGGAAAGTCCCACATGGTGAAATGTGATGTATGCCAGTTGTAATGGAAACAGTGTGCCACTGCATTTCCTTTTTCTTGTCCCGTGTATTCTCTTTGGACTTATGCTCCTATCCAACCTTAATGATGTCTTTTATATTATTATAACATAAATGAATACATCATATTGATCACATTTTAAGTATCCATTGTGTTTATGGTATCTGTACAGAAAAATGTTGTCTTAGTATTTAAAGAAACAATGGCAGATCATGTAAAAGTAATTGCTGGAACTGCATGAGTTATTAATACAGTTGATAGAAAGAGGAGGAGGATTAAAAAACTAACGGAAAAAAGTTTAGTGCAGTTTTGTGTCTATGCAAATTTGCGTCAGTAATGTTCTGACCGTAAAACACGCAGACCAGAAGTTTCAAGACACTTTATCATGAAGAAAATAAAAAAAATAAAAATAAGGCAGCTTTAGCCCTACGTGTTTAAAAGACAATTAGACTGTCAAGGAGACTAACTTGACTCACTCAAGTGGATGAGATCACCATTAATGGGAAGCATAATGGTAATAGGCCAAGGAGAGAGGAGGAATTCTCTAAATGCCCCCATTATGTCCCACACCACCACCGATGCCATCTGAAACCCAGCTCTCACAGTCAGCCTTCCCATCAGCCCTCTGTAAATGTTGCCCGTCTGCGTCGCTGACGCAACAGCAGAAGAATGCCAGTTTACAATAGAAACTGTACGATGCTTTGTGATTACAGGAATGCCCATCACGAAGCGAAGTAATTATCACCGACTACCAGGGCAAAAACAACGGCATCAGAGCCTCGTCAACGTTGTCGCCAATCGTAAATGGAGGTCCGGGCGTCTTGTTTTGATTAGTGGCAGAAATCTCGGACAGAAGTGACTGATTATGTGCGAGCTGAAGAGCCAAATGGGACAAGTTTATAGACAACGATAAAGAGAACAGTGAGGTAACACTTCTGTCCTTGACATCACCAAGCCACAATCAGCCCTAACCGGTTGCTATAGTGACCACATAAATATACACTAGAATGTGTCGTCCAATTTCCTACACCCACCAGCCGTCTCACTTTAGAGCTGCGGGGTTTCCTTTGAGGATAATGTACTCCTGCATCAGCCGTATTAATAAAGAGACAAGGCGGACGACAAATAGCAGGTGCGCGTGAAAACACTTAACAACATTTTCCCAACATTTGGGAGAATGTATTTCTTGACTTTCCCGTTGAGAGGTTAAATAAGACAATACCGCTCACACATCTGTTCTTTCAGTTTCACAAAAACTGACTCCAGAAGCTTAGCTTAGCATAGACGCTAACAGCAAACGGCTAGCTTGGCTCCAAAAACACCTCCAAAAGCAAATGAATCTACAAATGTTTAACAAAACAAAACAAGTCGTGTCAATTTGTGGTTTTACAGAGATGTTCCCAAAATGACCGACCGCAGCTTGCCTGGAAACTGCACGGCGATAACAAGACCGTCCAAGAAAAAGGCTGTCGTATAACGCCTCATAAAAACGGCAAATGTCATTTTTACAATTCAGTTTTTCTTTTTGTTTTTTTGTTTTACAGATTCAACTGACGAGACATAATAGAGCTGAATCACTGGTAGGTAGCTATTAACTGTAATGGAGAGTGAACTTCCTAATGACTCCAACTTCTTACTGAGTGGACAGATGTAAGAGTGATATTGGTCTTATCATCCATCTCTATAAGAAATCAAAAAAATCATATTTCATTCCATTAGCAAAACCGGTACTGCAACAGAAAATGTCCACCATTCAAAGCAACTATAGTGCTGTATATTAATTATCAACAACAACAACTAGTACTTCTCATCTCAGGCCATAAGCCACAGTAAAGTTGTGAAGTCATCAAAGGATGCAAAATGCTGCCAAGAAGCAGGCTATCCTCAGCTGGGTTTTTTTATGAGCCCACTGCCAGTAAAAAGGATTTCAACCCAATTAAGCTATACCATTCTCTTTCTTTCTTTCTATCTTTCATTGTATCCGCTTCATCACTCTACACTCGCTGACACCTCCGCATGACGTATGCCGAGAACAACGCTAACGCAAAACCAGACAGACAAAGAAACATAAAAGCCGGTGCATGATCTATAAAAGTATGGTTGCCAAAAGCCCAAGGAAGACAGACAGAGGCGCTGGGACTGATTTTAACTATTACCAGAGTGTTACAGTAAAACATATGGAGTGTGGAGCATTACGGTGGTTGTATAAACTAACAGAAAAGCTATTTTATATTTATAAAATAAGTGGTTAAGTCAGGATGTCCGGATCAAGTTTTTGTTGCCTCTCATTTGATTCAAGTTCCAATATGATCATGTGTCAGTCAGCCTAATGTAGGCCTATATGCTTGACAGATGAACAAGCTCTGTAGTGGATTATGAAAAGACAACAAAAAAACACTGTTTCCTAACTCAAAGTGATGGAATCGGGACATCAGCCCTGCAGCTTTCCTGTCCTCTGCCCCCTTAACGAATTTGCTGGACCTGATGTGGGGATACATTAGGTTAGCGCTGGAGGTCCCAATGCGGCTGTTACCTGACTAACTCTAATGCTGCAGAGCTGCCAGCCAAACACGCACAACCTCTGCACAGCACAGAGGCGCTTCTGTTAGCAGGGCGCCACCAAACGCTGGACTTACTGTTCAAGACCTGGCTCAGGCCGAGAGTGAGCGTGTGCATGTTTTTGGCGTGTGCAAGTAGACTAGCTAATGTTTGAATTAACTTAGTGTTTCATTAATCAGACAGCTGCTTGGCTGCTCAGCCTGAATGATTAATCAATGCATTTCTTCAGGTCATGTGTTCAAAAACAACCTCTTAGATATGGAATATTTAATTAGATTCAACATGCATACATATAAAAAAACTGTCTAAATTTGTTGTGAACATCTCAGAGCATCACTCTATCTGCTTACCATGTTGTTAATGTGTGTGAGAAGTTGCTGGAGGAAATCCCTCAGTCTGCTCAAGTGTAGGCAGGTGTCTTTCTGAGAGTCCGGACTGTCCGCCTGGCCCCAAGCCACTGCTTTGTCCAGCCAGAACTGCATCTCCTGGGCATTCAGCAAGGGCTCCACTGTTTGTTGGAGCGGACTCAATGGCTGCGGCGCAGACATTTTTCTGCCTGTCCTGGCAAATGTGCTTGGGAGTTAAGAAAGATCCTACAAAAGATAAACAACGAGACCATTGTCAAATGCAAATATTACACAGAAAGTATTTTATCACCTTAGGAATATCTTTTTTTTTTTTTAATGAATGGGGCATGCACATGCAAAACACTCATGGACGCACATGTGCACAGCAAGTGCAATTTATGCGGTGGATGTTGACATCACTGCGGTCTACTAACCATGAGACAAGATGTGCCAGGACAGGCCAGCAAACCCAAACATACTGAGTGTACTTTTACAAAAGAAAAAAAAAGCAACATAGAGTAACTTATATCTATAAATAATATAGTTTAGCAACTGAATCAAGAAAATAATGTGTGAAATAAACATAAACGTGCAAAGCCTTAAAGCTTTTTTTGAACTGTGCATGTGCATGCAACGTGCATGTGTGGCCCACATCATCTACAACTTTCAACGAGAGCATACTGTAGGTGGCAAATGCAATAATAGGGGGGATTAATAAGTAGAAAATAAATTGAGGCAGAGTGTGTAATGTTAACCTCTTATTATCACAATCTAACGATCAAGCATTTCATCCCGAGGCGATGAAGCCATCTCCCAGACATTCACGACGGCCTACTGAGAAATAAACAGCACATTCTTCAACTTTTATGAAGACGGAGAGACAAACGGGGGGGGGGGGCAGATCACAAGGGTGTGTGTGTGTGTGTGTGAGGATGTGTCTCATGTCTGTATATAGTTTTAGAATAGTGTATGTGTGTGTATTTGTTGTTTTTTTGCCATAATGACAGGTCTGTGTGGGACACCACAGGGTAGTGTTTTATGATCACCTCGTTACACACGATTTGTTTAATGTCTTGCCATCATCTCTGCTGGAAAGCCCCTATGGCTCGCTGATGTGAATATATAAATACTCATTTTCGGGGAGAAAAAAAAAATGGACCAAATTAGGAACAAACGCCTCTTGTTGACTCGTGTCTCGAGGGCTCAGTTTTCAGTAAAACAGAGGTGGAAAAGAACTACGCGGAGAATATGTACGTAGCAGACAGGCGTACCCACAATCTCATCACATGGACAGCACATACAGAGATGTATTTACACAAACCCGCTGGTTAAAAAAAAAAAAATGAAAATGTGTACATGCACATACGCACTCGACGGCAGCCCTGGGGTTGGCTGAACACATTCTGGAGCAGGAACAAGATGTGACTGGTCAAATATTATTTTTGAAGATTTGTTAAACTAAGCTTGTGGATTTTGGGTTTCGCTGAGTTTGCGGTTCCAATTATGAGAATGTTGACGTTATTCCAGCATAATCAAATCAGTTAAACATCACTTTCTGCAAATTTACTTCCAGTATGTAACAGTTAAGAACACATGGACTGAATGAAACTAATGTAAGGAGTGCCTCATTAAAAGCTGTAAAATAGTTTTGCTCAGCTATTTTAGACTAATCTTTTTAAACCAATGCAGATACATTCATACAGTGCAATGGGGCCAATTAATTGCTTCATTCTGCAAGTATGAAAATAGTATAAAATATTTTCATGTGACTTTCATAGTTACCTGTTTATAACCCCTACTACATTGACTTGACAAATTAAGAAACTCTGTGGTGCTCTAGAAAGAGATTAGGATAGGGACCCATTATTGATGATTACTTTCATTGCTTTTTCATTCACTCAGCGCTAGTTTAGGCCACAAAATGTCATAAAACGGTGCAGAGTGCTCGTTACTTTGGTCAGTTTTCTTGATTGAGTCAATTAATCGCTCGTATAATCTTCTACAACCCGCTGGGATGACTTTAATTTGGTGGTTTTGTTCAAAGAACTGTTAAACAACCCCCGAGCATATTCTCTTTTAGACAAGGAACGGCATCAAAGCATCACTTGCAACCGGAGAGCGTTTGGCGGTCCTCGCTGGAAAACTTTGTTTATAATTTAGCAAAACAACTGTAGATTCATTCACAATCAGGGAACTAATCTCTTTATTGACTTGCTACTTCATCTCTACTCAGTTAATCTAACAATAACATCATTTCTTGGAAATTGTTTTGTAATAGAGAAAGACACACACTGACCTACCTTTGAGCATCTGTAACAAATCTAATCTAATTTATCTGGAGGGATTTGCTAAAATATTTGTTAAAACATCTGCGTGCAGTAACCACACCAGGCCACAGGGTGCCAGTATTTCCTCCACTCTAGAGCAGCTAGTTGCACTCATAGTGGAAGGCTGTCAGTTCAACGGAAAGACAAAAATAACTCATCTTCTATGTGTCAGTCGACGTCAGGTAATCTTACAGCTCCGTGAACGCACCACACCTGATCTATTAGTTCAGAGTTACCTTAAATTCAGCTGTTAGCTAGCTAACAGTTTAACGGCTCTACAGTCGTATAACCGTCGTTGACGCCAGTTTAAAATTAAACTTACACATAAATGAAGGCGTGAAGCCATTAAATTGACATCTCCATCGAGCAGGAGTCAGCTATAACCATCCATTCTTAATGTCTTCGGCCAGGAGGACAGGATTTTCGTGGCGCGGAGTAAATAAAACTGAACTTCCCTCTTTAATCGGGGTTCCGCAAATGAAAGAAGCCGATTGGCTGAGAGCCGCGTCGCCTGCTCACGTCATCCTGGCAATGCCTGTTGGGATATTGAGTCACAAGGCTGAGATTAAGACTTTTAACATTTTAAATGTATTAGGTTTTGTGGAGAGCACCGAGTTTTCTGAAAGTTTGAAGACTGAAGTCACATTAATGGAAATTATGGACTTTTGAAATGCGGTCTGAAAAAATACAGGGGGACGGTTTGTTTTCCCTCATAGAGGTAATTTTACAACCTCACTCACTTATTATGAAGAAAATCCTTTGATAATTTGATAAAATGATTTAGACACAACAGTGTTTCACAGAGAACGTATAGATATACACATACTGCAAAAAACAAATGCAGTTAAAAGGAGACGCATATCTTGGCTGATGCAGAATGTGATGTCTGTACCCAAGATGCAATTCAAATGAGCCAGTCGGAGTCAATTGATAAGCATAAAATTAAGTCTAAAAAACAACATTTGTTCAGAAATGTGTGACGAATTATTTAGCAATGGTCTGCGTGTTGACTTATCTTAGTCTGCCGCCATGATCTCCACTATGATTTCCAAACGGTAAAGGAATAATTCTATTTCTGGTTTCACGTTTGCGCATCATTTCATCTAGATGGCCTTATTTGTGGTCTACGGGTTAAAAAGTGGAATGACGACCATGCTGTGTGTCTTTAATATGAAAATGCACACCTACTCTTTACATACGCTTATGTTCTCATTTGATCCGGCGAATGCATTTGTGTCATACATTTCAGGGGTCCAGAAGGTGAAGCAGAATTCAAACCGTGTCCAGGAATTCAGGGGTCCCAGTGTGTGTCCCAGTGGAACCCAAAGCAAACTTTGAGGGGTTACCGGCCTGCACGGCTCGATCTGACAAATCACCCAGAGGCTCCAGTCAGACCCAGAGCAGTCGAGCATACTGCGCCAGGAAGCGGTTGTTTAAACATACGTAATGCCATGTGTTTGTGCATGTAGGTGTGTATGTGTGTGTCTGCATGTGCGTGTGTGTGGGTGGCTGTATGAGAAAGAGATTATACACAAGTAAAATGTAGGTATTTGAATAGCATACACATGCGCACACTTAGTCTCAGCATCTGTGTGTGGTCAACTGGTTGTTAAAGCATGTTTTTACCACTTGAATACTGCTGAATACACAAGTACAAGCCATGGTATGTACTCTATGTGTGTGCACTATGTGTTACAGTGAGCGAGTGGAGTCTGTTAAACTGGGAATGTGTTTAAAGTGGTCCAGTAGCTGAACATTAGACTTCTAAATTTCTGTGGTAGGAAAGCCTGAGCCTGTGGATGTGTCTGTGTAAGCTAGCGGGAGTATGTGTGCGTGTGTGTGTGTACAGGTGTGAGTGATGATAGAGGGAGAGTGTGTGCTGGTTCCCCGCTCATAGTTTGGTGCTCGTGGCCTGTTTCCCAGCCACCACTGAGCAAACACGGATGTCTGTGAAGTGCAACTTTTTTTTTTTTCAAGGGGTTTTTCATTAAAATGTACTCCATCACATCTGCTTAAAACTCATTATTAGGCATTTACTTTACTACTTTGTCTCAGGATTATGCAGACACTGCATAAGAAGAATCTAGTAGGAGAACTGTAGAATGGAAGGCTATGTGCAGGAAATGTGTTATTCAAGACATCCTCTGCCATTATTAATTATATATTAGAGGTCAAGGGTCAAAGAGGGCCATGGAGCTACATGAAGACACAATACAAGCTACTGAGCTTAAAGTGCATGTGTGCAAGCCTATGACAGACAATATAAAAACAGTGCAAACTGTACGAACAGTGCAAATGGTGCAGACGGCGCAGACAACAGTGCCAACGAGAGACAGCGCAAAGACAAACAATGCAATACAGACGGCGCAAAACACTTATACCAGACAATACACTTATAAAAAGACATTACACAGAACAGAGCAGCACAGACTAATAGAGTATGACTTAGAGTGATTGTAAATATTTGATTGATTAGCAGCAAAGCGTCTGGAAAGTCTTTTAACCTTTTAATCAATATGATAATTTACTTGAAGACTAAGTAGGAGTCTTTAGACTTAATAGTCTTTAAAATGTAATATGATTCTTGCTTGTCCTTGAAAATACTGTGAATCTAAATGTGTTCCTTTTTGATATATGGCCTGAAACTGACACACGCACACATATGTATTAACGTCTCCATCCAAAAAAGTCCACCAAAAGCAGCAACAGAAATCAAAAGCCTCTGGCTCAGGTTCACCATCAGCTCCACCCTGGTTGCTCGCCTGGCCCAACATGTAGGTCAACCAGGGCTAGAGCGCTCCACGTGCAGGGTACTCGGTGTGTGTCTATGTCTTGTAAAAACATCAGTATATGGGTTTGGAACAAGGTCTTTGGCAATACTCGAAAAAAAAAGGGGAGAGAAGGAAAGAAAAACCACGGCAAAAAACTTGAGAGAGCGCGGTTTGATGCCCAAAGTGGAAACCCGCACACTGATGTTTTTGTGTGTGTGCATGTACGTGTGTGTGTTTTGCCGTCTGTGCCTGTGCTCGCACGGGCACACATATGGACGCAAGGAGAAATGTAGTGTGAACCACGTGTGTTTTTACTGTACTGCTACTCTGTGATTATTACAGAGCCGAGAGACGGGTAGTCACGCAGTAGAGCAGCAGCTCTTCCGTACGACGGTGCGTGCGCGTTTGCTCGTCTGTACGGCGCTTTCAGGGTTTGAGTGGCGGCCCTGATCGCAGCCAGCGATGTGACTGTGCCAACTGGGCAACTGTAAGCTGTTAATTCAACCTCCAGTCACAGTTTTTGACTTTTAAAGAAACTTAACACCAACTTGTCAAATTGGCAGTGAGATAAATGTTGCACAAAAGACAAAGACTGAATTTAATTAAGTTTTACTTTGGGAATTCTGTCTTGTGTAAAGCGTTTTGCAGCCTTGAATTTGCACCATTTCACTTCTGGTATCATACTCACTTAGCCCCACAGCATTAAAATGCGTCTTGGCCAAATTATAATGCTGGAAGTCACCTGAGTACCATAAATCTAACCCTTACCATAAATAGATTTAGGCAAATCACATGATTGAGAATTTTTGAAGTACAGTTGTTTTTCTGACCTTGTGGTTTGGCCAGAAAGAGACGGAGCCGTGTGGGGAGCTTGAGTATCAGTCTCTGGAGCATATCACGGGCTCACTGAGACCAGGAGCTGCACAGCTGCTGACAAATTTGCCAGTTCTGGTCCAGACCGAAGCCATTACCGACCCAGCTCTGCCGCTTTGTGGCCCTGTGTGAACCTGAGGCCTGTCTCACACCAACGGCGCTCTGTACCGCAAGTGGAAAATATGTGCACTTTCGATAAGGTGCATTAACCTCAGTTCGCATGAGTTCCTTGTACGCAGTCGGGTGTTGTTGTTTTTTGTCCACAACACACCAACTCGTGCGCGAAACCTACATTTTCCAATGAAATGTTTTTGCACGCCCTAATTTGTCTCATTTGTCTCAGTGCAACAGGAGCACAGGTCAAAATGCGCTGCAAATTACACACACCGCAAATTAGGAGAATTTTATTCCTGCAAAACCAGTTTGAAATATTTTGATTCTTCATTGCCACAGCATGCGTGTTTAAATCTGATAAATCCAGCCAGATTGAATTCAGATACAACAGTCGTGCTATTTTGAACTCATTAATTCTAGCTATGCTCACTCTGTTGCAAAAAAGCTAATACCACTAGCAGGGAGAGTATTTTTCAAACATGTTAAAATCTGTAACTGTAGCTCAACTGTAGCACTTGTGAAATATACATCTATCTATTGTCATCACTCTTCCTTTAGACGGCTGCTTGCAGGCTTGAGCCTTTCCCAGCTGACATTGGGCAGGACCAAGAACCAGGACAAAGGCCTTCTTCGGTGCGAGCAGGCTGTGCTGCCCCGGGCTGAAAAAATAATGAGTGAATTCTCATATGGACCCAGCAAACGTTTTTCTTTACTCAAACAAATGTGGTTTAAATAATGAGTCAGGCTCTCTCTCTCTCTCTTTGACTCTGTGTTTTGCTTCCTGCCATCCATTACCAAAGTGGTTCCAACTCATCGCCATCGCTCGGAAGCGGAATCACCCTTTAAAATATTTGTACAGTGGTTTGTCTCAGTCCCTGTGTCAGTGGTGGTCCTTCTTGGTGCACTGCCGTCCAACGGTTCGATGACAGAGCAATGGCAAGGAGAGAGGAAGCAAATGTAAAGCGGAGGAATGCGCCGTTTTAAATCTTCGGATCCGTTTGGGCTTAGCTCGGGACGTGTCCGTCAGGCGACAGAAAGAAAGAGGGGCACGGTAATGGAGAGGAGGAGGAGGAAGGCAGGGAGAAAGAGAGAAGGAGCGCTTTTTGGAAGAAAAGGGAAGAACTGTCAGAGGTGTCTCCAGACAGAGGCCAGCTCTCCCTCATAAATGGATTGGTGTCTCACACAAAGTTTAAC
The DNA here is from genome assembly GCA_005024645.1 of Planiliza haematocheilus. Lineage (NCBI taxonomy): Eukaryota > Metazoa > Chordata > Actinopteri > Mugiliformes > Mugilidae > Planiliza > Planiliza haematocheilus. Next base: position 1,231,552 of record SRSE01001388.1, on the reverse strand, counting down.
TTCCTGTGTGGCTGTGTGTGTCGTGTTTTTACTTGAATGCATTGTTGTTAGGAGACTTTTGCATAAAGTCAGTTAAGTTTTGACAGTTCCTGGATGGCACTTTTAAACTTTATCAGTCATATCAACTATGTAATTTGTTTTTCAGGCTTTTAAGTTCTTTATTTGACTTTTTAGTTTTACAGTAGATGTTGTCATGTACTTGTCTTGACCTCATTTAAATCACAAAAGGTGAGAAAATTTATGGAAACATATTGGGGAAAACTAGCAAGATTTGTCTCTGCCCATTTCACATAACATAAAAAACATATTCAAAATAAAAGGCCGAAAATAAAAAATGGCCCACGCAGAGGAGCCTTAAAAGGAAATCAAGCTCCCTCCAGCCTCTTCTGCCTTGTAATGTCTGGAGTGAGAAGTCACAGAAAATGTGTGTAAAATTCTGCCTAGAGCAACAGGCCTTACCTTGCATAACCCTTCCTCCAGCTTACCGTCACCGTAAAATACACTGGACCACTTTATATAAAAAAAAACAAAAACAAAACACAAACACATCTTTACTGTATTGTCTCCTTCACGCTCCAACACATGCAGTCACAGGGATGCACGCTTTATGGCAATTCCAGGCATTTTTAAAGCATGCTTGTTTATTGCTTCGAGAGGAAGCAGGGGATTGGCCCGGGAAAGGGAGAGCGATTCTGTGACCAATGTGAAACAGCGCTGCGTAACGCTGCACACGTTGTAATGCACGCACACTGCACACTGCACACTGAGAGTTGCACTCTTGCAAATAAGTCAATTTAGTTAACGGTCCACATGATGCGACAGATATTAATGCGCTTTTATACTCGTTTTAAATTATTTTTTCAAGTCCCGCAGGTTATTTCGGCGCCACTCTCTCTCTGATTAAACCCGGTTGCATGTTATACAGCTGCCTGCTAAGTCTGGTAATCAGCCAGTTGGAAGAGAACCAGCTGCAATCAGTCAATGAAAGAAACAACCACCCATCACCAGTGCAACTCGTGGCAGCTGTCACATATAACCTTTTTAGCTCCTAATTGCTCCTTTCAATGCAAATCCAAAAATCAGCTGCAGTCAACAGTTCAATAGTTTGCAGAGAGTTTGAATCGTTGCCACAATTTGCAAAACAGTCCTTTAGAATGGCTTCGTTTTTAATTGCAATGAGCAAATTTAGTGTTTAGTCTTTTTTTTTTAGTCACTACCACCTTCAGTTTAACACATGTAGGAGCGAAGGTTGTGCTAAACTTGCTTCTGGCTATATCGGGCCCCATAAGACTCTACTTGACCTCAAAATGACAGTGAGCTGGCCCCCAAGACAACTTTGTCCCTGTCACTCATTCATCTCCCAAGTTCAACAACCAGATACCAGAGCTCCATATTTGCCATGACATACTGTATTATGCGCATACGCATTCACTTGTGTCATTACCCCCACATTTGCCGCGTAGACACACACTCACACACCCACACACTCAAGCACACACACACAGACACCTGCTTTCTATTAGTCCAGTAGATTGCAGGAAAATTGAGTGGGAGTGTTAAGCACACACACATCCATCTATCTGGCCCTCTGTCCGCAATAATTACACACTTCCTGCTCTGAAATCCCTCTCCGACAGCTTCCACTCACATCGTGTCTCTGTTTAGGTTCGAGTGTGAATGAGCGGGTGTGTTTGACGGGCTTGGGTTTTCAGGCGCACAAGTCTGCATGGGCACGTCGCTGGCAACGCAGATGCCACGTATTTACATATTTGCCACGCATGGAGATGTGAAAGACAATAACCGACACCACTTCTGCTTATTTTAGCTGCTTCAGGTGCCTCCTTGGATATGTGTGGATGATTCAGTGTTGCACTGTAGAGCTTATTTGGGAAAGATATATTAAGTGTTTCTCTTTATTTCTACAGCCCTCCATTAAATGAATTTAATCAAGTTAATTGACAGCACCTGCAACGTCACTGACGCTACAAGAACTAACTTTTATGCTTTACAGTGCGGTATGTGCTGGATCTATTTGTTTTATTCTGCAGCTGGTTCCATCTCTAAATGGTCCATTATTTTACTTAGCTAGACAAGAATTCCCAAGTTCCCATTAACCAAGGTGTCGGTACTTTGAGGAACTTTGAAGAGCTTCAGTCGGCACTGCAATATCACCCATGTCTCTGTATTTGTCAGCACAATAAGCTCTTATCAGCACGATCACACACTCGTCCCTGTGTATTATCTTTTCTGTACGTGCATGTGTGCATTCATTCAGACTGAGTCTCCCTCTGGGGTCCTCAGAGCTCTCCTCTAGCCCTGTTCCTTATTAGACATCTGTCATGGTGCCAGAATCAATAAGCACAGATGGGAGAAAAAAAAAAAACTTTCCTCTCCTCTCCTGTCCTCTACTCTTTGTGAATGGGCAGATCATTAGCAAATTCCTAAGTGTTTACCATCCTCACCGAGGAAAAACCCTACTCGAATTCACTATACGTTTCGTCGTTTGTATGCCTGTTGCTTCCTTCATGACCCACAGATGTAAAATCCTTCTCTTTATCACAAAGTGTTAAAATCACACGCTCCAGTTTGGTTTTGCAGAATCGTGTATTTGCTCAACACTCCCAGACGCACATGAAAATATTTAGCTGTGGGTTTCTTCCCCTCTTCCTCCTCTCCCCCCCTTCGACTTAAGATGACGCATCTGTTTCCATACATTGTTGCATGTTTGCTGGCGAAGACAAACAGCGGCGTTTAAACAAAGAGGTGGGTGGTGCGTGCTCATCTGGCGCATGTGTGTGTGTGTGTGTGTGTGCGTGCCACCGGGACTACATTAAACAAAGGGAAGAAAGCATGACAGCATCCAAGCCCAGTTTGTCATCTTCAGTGTAAACGGCCGTACATCATGCTAACATCTTTCATGTGCTCGGCCCGCGTCACACGCGGCCGTGTCAACACGGCAGTAATGAAAACAAAAGAATGGAGAAAAAAAAAGCTGAGAAAGAGATGGATAGAGACGGAGGGAAGGAGAGAGGAAGACGATGAGATGAGAAGAGGATGGGGAGCGAGAAGCTGAAGGACGGAGGGGAACGTTTCCAGGATTAGCAGAGGAGCCGAGGCTGTGGCATGGCTTGGCACCACTCCGCAGCGCTCGTCTGTAATGCAAAGAAAGAGTGGGTGGGTTTTCCACCTCCACAGAATAAATGATGCGAGGGGAAATGGGAGTAAACAACATCAGTCATTATAATTACTCTCATACGGCTACTCCCATCCACCATCAACCATCCTCCACCCCCTTCACTCTCTCCCTCCCTCTATTTTCCATCTGTCTTAACATCCACTCGCTTTTACTTCATTTTCTCTTTGTCACTTCTTCTTCTCCTCTAACTATCTATCCACCCTTGGCAAAGCACATTTCCTCTTTTTAGACTATATCGAATTTTCAGGCCATAGATCTCAAGCGAGAGTAGGGTGGTCTGAATCTGTGCCGCACGGAAGAAATATGAGGCTGTGAAAGTTGGAGAAAAACACTACAAATGGCCTCACATCAGCCCTTCGTTTACAGTGTTGTCAGAATGCAGAGACAACAGCCAATAGTCATAACAATGCTGGCAAATTTCTTGATATGTTTTCATTTTTTTTCTGGAGACTATGGGAGATACACGCTTTGGCTCTGTAGGTGAATGTCTCTTGCAGCAAAAGCCTTTGAACGCTGCTGAGTGCACAGTGAATCATGTCAGCTGTTTCTAAGAATTGGATGTGGTTCCCTCACTGTCTTGGATCTCGCCCCAGCTCTTCCTCCCTCCTTCCTCTCGTATGATTCCTGGAAAGTGGGAGCCGTGTGTTTGAAAATGTGTTCAATGAAATCACTTATAGTCGTGTCTTGCCTGAATGAAAGGACACTTGGCTTTAAAAAAATAGTTGTGATCCAAATTGAAATGCTGTACGGTTTTGTGTCTGCTTCGGAACATATCATCGCGTCACGGCCTCTGCTTCCGTACTTGCTCACCTGCAGCCTCTTTCAATGTCCAGTTTTTTTTTGTGTGTGTGTGTCCGGTGTGGAGACAGATGTGATGAACCCATAACAGGGCTTCATCAGCTTGACCAGCTTGCTTCCCTGAATTTACCTTCGCAGCTCAGGTCTTAGCTTCCCGGATCTGTTTCTGCCTGGCTTCTTTCGGTCTCTTCCCTCTTCCCTCGCTACATCAGCACTAGCCAATGCTACCAGTTTCCAGCTACCAGTACAACCCCTGGCCTTGTACCCTCAGCTAGCTCTCTGTAAATAAATAAACTCCATTAACCAGTTACTCTCAACTCTACTCACCTCTTGTCTTCACTTGTGTTCATCTGCATTATAGGTGGTTTAGGCTAGCTAGGACAGCTGCGCAGGGCATACACAAATCCTACATAGACCCTAACGCCGTAGCTGGTGCCCACCTTCCCAGAAATGTAACCACGACAGCTGTTATTGGTCCGCTTGGTAGTAGCGTGTTTCTGCTTTAGTATTTGTGGCTGCTTCTTCATTTCTGCAATTTTCGAACTGATTGTTTTGGATCAATAAAGTTGGAACATTGAGGAGGTTTGAGATACAAACATTTGTATGACTCGTCTTCTGCAAACTTTTGGTGAAAGTTTCGGTCACAAGCAGGAAGTAGAAACAAAAATGAAGCCGACTGGCACAGCGCCCACTAGCATTTGGGAGGAGTTTTTACAGGGCGAGCCAGAATGACTAGCATACGTGCATACGTCTATGTACTGCTGTATCCTAAATGAGCCTTTACACTGTGACACAAAGGCTAACTGGAAAATCAGAGTTCAGTATGAGAACAAAAACTAAGGCGAGATGGGCTTTAGTTTATGTGTTGGATAAACTATGATTGGTAGCACACCAAAGACGTTTTGAAATTTAGACAAATGGGGATTACCAAAGCTAGGTCATGGAAATCCATCTAACCCAAAGTTGCTGAGATGCAACACTCACAAACCACAAGGTTTTTTGGGTATATCATTTATTCATCATGAATGATTGCTCAGGATTTTGTGCACAAACCTGACATCAATCCCATCCATTGTGCAGAAGCTAAAGATGCAGAGGATATTAGTTATGTAACTGTTATTTTGTCGTTAATGTGAAAAGTATACACGTGTGTGCACTTGCTGTATGTCAAAAGCAACTTACCGCAAGACATTTGATAACTTTCTCTAAACATCTCTATGATTTCCTCTCATTCCATCCACTCGACACTCTCATTTTCTTTGCTGATTGCACATCTGATTTCTGAAAGCTGAATTCCAGCTGTAATCACTCTCAGACACACAGAAACTAATAGCGGACAGGTGCCAGAGTCTCCCTTGAAGACAGCAAATCCAGCACAGATAAACGGTCGGAATTTCTCGCCAATATGTAAAACACAAAGCATATTTCTCACGTCATTCTCATATACTTCATCGTACAGTCTAGTTTTCTTATTCACCGCCGCAGCCTGCCAGACTGTTCTTTAATACGAAGCTTATGTAAGTTTGGTCACGGGGGACTTGGACCTCAAATTCTTCTGGATTGGTCTTGTAGGAAGAACGTACTCCCTCTGTGGGAGATAGAAGAGGCAGCCAAGCCAAACGAGTCCCAGAATTGGACTGAACACCAGCAACTAAACCACCCACTTTGAGGCTGCTACAGAAGAGAAGAGAGTTATGTTGTTGTCACATTAGAGCTTCATCACGTTGGAGTCTTTGTGTTTTGCAGGATTTCGTAAAAAATAAAGCACCAGTGTGGAGGATTTAGGCGGCCTATTAGCAGAAATGGAAGATAAGATTACGTTTTCATTAGTGTATGATTACAGTTAACTATTAACTTATATTCTACTGTACAAAGCTTGCCAAGTTGAGTCTCCATGTTTTTACAGTAGTCTAAGAAGTGACAAAACCAAACTCTGGCTCTATAGAGGGCCTTTCACATTAACACATTTTATGTTAAGGTTGCGTAGGTTCTCCTTTACGTTTAAAAAAGTTGCGGAGAGACGAGGCTTTCAAGTTGGTTGTATTCTGCAACCTGAACACTAGATGTCACTAAACCCTACACAGGGGTCCTTTAAAACTCAATATTTTTGGGAAATAATCTTGTGCATGTCATGCATGAACGGGGAAAAAAAATCAGTAACACTCATTGCATTCACTCAAGTGTATTCCCCCAAAGCTATGTGGTTAAAACTTCAGTTTAGGTTTGCATATTAAAAAACTTCCAGCCATCCATTACCGGCACCATTCTTAAAAGCTTAGCGTTGCAGTAATGAATTGTCCCCATCTTGTTTCACTCAGCTGAGACATATAGTTCTCATTCACCCTGCAATCATTTTCTGCCGCTCCAGTCAGGTATTTACAGACCTCCAGTGGCTTCTGTCTGGCTAACAGTGCTTGTTCATACTCCTGCTGTTCCTCATGCACACAGACACACACATGCACACAGAAGCAAACACAAGACCGCGGTTGAATGCTTTTCAAGGTGTCTGTAAGGCCCTATTATGTAAAAACAGCTAACCCTCATTGGTTTGGATCTGGAGATTTATCCCTAAACTCTCTTTTTTATTCATATGCTATTTTTTAATTTATTTATTTTTTTATAAAGAATGTGCAAATCAGGCCCGGGATCTGGCTGGAGTGTATGTGTGCTCGTATGTGTGTGTCCCATGCAGTCATGTCAACAGAGCAATCATTCATGTAGAGGAGAGTATACACTTAGAGGGTTTAGCTCTGCCGGCAGGTGATGATGGACAAGCCTTTCAGGGAACAAGTGAGGGATGGAAAGAGGGAGGAGTGAGAGGGGAGGGATGGAAAAGAAGGACTGGAGCAGAGGAATCGATAAATAACACGTGCGTAATTGGAATCGCAGAGAAGAAATGCGATAAAAGAAGGAGGACGAAAAAGGCTTTGTTGCGGTGCATGTCTCTATTGTCACCCAGCCGAATGCCACAATCAACCAGTCCATTAAGAACGTTTTAATTGCCTACTCTCTCTTCCTCTTTCGTAGTACCTCCACCCTCCGCCCCCCACCCCCCCACCCTCCAATCCCCTCTGTGCCGGCTGAAAGGACAAGTACAGGAAACACTCATTCATTAACAACCTGGAGCTCGTTAGCTTCAGTGAAGCACTCTTCAGAATATGTGCAAGTCCACCTCTGAGGGCAACTCTGGGTGTGTGTGTATGTGTTTGTGAGGAGACTAGAGGTGAGGGGGACTAAAGGGTAAGGCAGGGCCACCGGAGGGGGGTGTGCTGCTTGGGTGACCCGGGGTCCTTCAGCAGATGAGGGGAGTGCTGGTGAAAGAGATCTTAACAACGTTAAAAGTCAATGAAGCATGACACCTACAAACAAGCGTGGGGTGGGCAGGGGCAGACTTCAGACATATCCTCAGTATTTTTCATTAAAGCGCTGGACGACGTTGCGTTTTCATTTTAAGTCCAAAAACGGCATTTAAGGAATCTGTATTCCCCCCAGTCACAGAACTACTTTGACGTGCTCTTCATGCTTCGAGAGCCACATCTGCGCGGGGGAACATGTGTCTCTACTTTTGCTCCGCATTCTCATCAAGTAACAACATAAAAAAGTCAAGTCTAGTTAGAAAAGTTCAAAACATGACACACACCACCCTGCCACCCAGCTTTCCACACACACCCTGTCATTTGTAAGATGTCAGCCTGCCTCTTCGCAATGGTTGGACAGCACGCAGGAGAGCTGAGTGCCTTTATTGGCTTTAAAAGATAATGACATGCCTACTGCCTGCCTCTCACCGCCGATCCAGGGTCAGCGAGTTCCTCAGACTCCTTCGAGGTTCAGGTTGACATTGTGGCCTGGGCTCGCGTTTGTTGCTCGGAGACAAACGGAAAGCGCACTTGTACCGCGACTGGAACACTTAAGTTTTCAGTAGCGTGGCTAAAAACTTTCTCTCACAGCTCTCGGGGTATACAGAGAACAAATAGCTGCCACCCATGCAGTTGACAGGGCACTCTCACTCTTGCGCCATCAGTGCAGCAAGCTCAAGGCCACATGCCCTTTTTCATTACTCCGAACAGGCCAGCTGTATTGTAACTACAACCAATTTCCTTGCAGTCTATAAAGCTGTCAATCAAAATCATACGGAATAGGGAGCGGAGGTGGTGCGGCGGTGGCGGGAGGAGGGGAGCGCAAGGGCGGAGCTGGGTGGGCTGTTGGGGAGGGCTGCAGGGCTCCGGACCAGATGTCATGAGTTTTACACTGCAGGACGCGCAAGAGGGAGGGAAGGGACGTGTTTACCTGCAAGAACAATCAAGTCACAGTCACACCAAAGTTGTTGTTTTTTTACCAAGTTTCCATTTATTAAAGTTATGAACAAAGAGACAAATAAGTTATATTTTTATTTGTTAGAATTCTATCAGTGTTTGAACATTAATATTTAGAGAGCTAGTACAATTTTCTACTTTCATGGCTAGCGTTTGACAAACCCATAGAAACAGCTGTCTCTCTCTCCAAAGATTGGAACGTAATACTGAAGGGGAGGTGTCAATGTTGTCTCACAAGACAGTTAGCAATGAAAGTGTGCACCTTAAGGCATTTTTTTTTTTTTTTTCTGTTATGGTATATCATTACATATAGACTCTTTAAAAATATACTTCTGTCAAATACCTTGACAACTACTATGTACACTACAAAAATAAATTTTCATATAAATAAATTATATGGCATACATTTATCTTTGTAACTGAAAACAGCAAACATCCACACCAACCGAGACCAAAATGGCAGTCTGGAAGAACCAATGATTTTTTTTTTTTTTCCTTTTAAAATCCTCTAAGAGCTATGATGAGACCTGTAGTGTAAAATGTTATATACTCTTTTTTTTCCCTATTTAACATTAGTAAGCACTTTATACAGATCAAACTCCATTAATGTAAAAACATTAAAACTGTAATAGTGTTTTCAATAGACATAAAAATCCCTGCATTTGTTATCCACTGGCATCACAACAATAATGAAAGAAAAAAACACATATTTTATATTACAAAAATATAAATATCGCAACGGAACAAAAAAAAAAAACACATTTAAAAATGAATAATAAAATAGTTGCCAGCTATAATTCTCTCCCCTACTGCCAATGTGACATCGGGAGAAAAACGAGACAAACAGAACAACCTATTTCATGCAAGCAGCTGATGTAACTCGATGAAAAGGAGGGATTGGATGGGAGGAGGGGCGGGGGGGGGGGGGGCTGCAAAGACTTCTGGGAAGAGCTACAAGTGTTCGACAGGAAGTGTGAGTGTAAAAGCGGAGGAGGCCAAAGGGGCCAGGGGGGAGGTTACAGGTATGCATGCTGGCAAAGGCACGCATGAAGATATAAACTGGCCATTGCGGGCGGAGAGAGGGGCTGGCGGTGTAAACTCTGACCCCTGAGGTTCTGGGCTGTGCAATTTAGCAGTTGAGTGAAAGATGTCCAATTAGCGTCACAGAATTATGTTGTGGATTTTTATTAGCTGAGGTCAGTGGGGACAGCTGTGGCCAAACTGGGGCCAGTTGTCTTTATTGTCACTAAAAGGAGAGCTTCGACAGAGAGACACAAATGTAGAACATATTGTAAAGGCCATAGAGGGCTTAGCCCCCGGGAGGCTGCATGGGCTAGCTTATTGGATGGACAGAAAAAGCTACTTAAGGCGATATATATTCCTGTGAATGAAGTTTAAATGCAGTCAAGTGCACGCTGAATCGGGTCATACAGTATACAGTCTGAGCTTTAGCTTATCCACGAGACACAGCCACTTAGGGTGCAGAGTTCGCGCCCCGTGTTGACCCTGTTCCAGAATCAGTAATGTGAACGTCCCTGTAAAAGGTAGAGTGAGTTTCTGAGGTGGGTTTACTGCTCGTATGTCAGTATACAAGACAGAACCTGTGTTGAGCCTGCCAGGGTTAAACAATACATAACCTCTTACAGTAAAACACAACCAGAGATCAGCCTAACAGACAGTGATACAAAGCTGAGAGCAGAAACAGGTTCCAATGCTGAGGCGAAACAAAACAGACAAAAAAACAAAAAAAAACAGCTTTTAAAATTTCTTCATATCAACTCGTCTTAAATAGCACGCATGGCGTGTCAAGTTAAACAGTAATTGTTTCATAACTACCACAGGTTTGTGATAAAAAATTAATAGTTTTACAAGCGTACCTTTATACAATAATAAACAGTCACACAGAAACACACACACACACACACACACATATACCATAGCTTTGTCGGATAATTCTAACAAATTCCCTCATGTTTCAAATGAGTGTAAATGTTAGTCTGTTCTGAGGATGTATCTGAAGTAGAAGCCAGAAAATAAAAAGGGCTGTTTCACATCATACAGCCCGACACACACCTACTACAATTACACACATACACATACACATAGACAGATCACTTCTTTTGTTTAAAGAGACATTTGCATAGAGTTATATATGTATATTTTTTAAAAAATATTTTAAGCAGCAACAGTGAATGCTGACGTGTATTTTTGTCTAGATGAAGCTTCCTAATGGCACAGATCCACAGATAAGTGAACAGTAATCAGAGATCTATCTCTCTCTCTCTCTCTCTCTCACACGCACGCACACACACTTACACACACACACACACGCACCATATAAAATGGCAGCCCCAGTCTGTTAACATGAGGAGTTGTACAGCTCCTAAAAGTATACCTACTTTTTGTTCATATTTACATATGTATACATCTTTTAAATATAGATAGAAATATCTAAGACAACAGTCCACTGGGTTACAGTAAGAATGAGCACCATTATGGCAACACTGGCAAGTTTCTCGCTGCTTAGGGTAGGGGGGGGTGAGAGCCAGGTTGGGCTATGCTGGGCTGGGCTGGACTGGGCTGGGCCAGGCCGGGTCAGCTGCTTAGTAATACAGAGGAGTCCATCTTTGGCTGTAGTATTTGTGTTCTCCCAAACTGGAAACAAAAATGAGATTGTACTGTCAGTATTTTATGATGAAGCAGACTTATTAAAAAAATAAATATGGATTTGCCGATTGCGTGTGAACTCTCACCTCAGCTAGCCAGCCTGTCACTGTTGCTCTCAGCTGCCTCAAACTCCAAATCTTGGAGCTCCATGGCCTCCACCTGGACACCTCTGGCCCCTGTCTGAGTGTAAAGCGGTACATGTGGGTCCTGGAAGGCAGGCTCCGGCTCCTCTGGTCCTGAACTGTCCGTTGCAGTGTATCCTGGGTAAGAGGAGGCGGGGCTCTGGCTGGACAAGGGCGGCGGGTGAACGGCGACGGTAACCGAGGCTGATGCCGTTACCGTGGTGATGGGTTGGCAATACGGGGCGGGGTTGGGTTGGTGGTGGTGGTGTGGGAGGTGGTGGTTGGGCTGTGGGTTGTGGGAAGAGCGGCCCCTGTGGCCCGCTGAGTGTTCTCTATGGCTGTGTGAGCCATAATGGCCCCCAGCCTCAGTAGCAGTTTCAAAAGCGTCCATGCGCGGGCGGGCTGGGGGTGGGGCCTGCCAGTGCAGCTGGCTCTTGGGGTCCCTGCTGCTGTTTCGCTGAGTAGCCCCGTGCTGGGACCCGGAATCACAACCCTGCGAGCGCAAGACAATGAGATGTTTATTTCGATAAAGTCTGGCAAAAGCGAAACCATGTAATTAGCGAATCATACACACAACACATGGGGAAATATATTTTCTTCCTTATAGCTTCTTACCGAAGTATAAGCTGGAGGGTCAGGCTGTCTGGCTGAGCGCCGGTGTCCTGAGCCTGCTCTCCGTTCCTCCTCTGTCCTGGCTGCTCTGCCCCTGCTGGTCTGGAGGTGGTATTGCTGCTCTTCTGCCCGAGTTTGCCCCCTATGAGAGTGCAGGTTGTAATTCTGCAGCTCCTGGCTGATACCAGACACTGTGGTGTTGGAGCTGTACTCGGAGTCTGACGAGTCTGAAGCTGCACCAGAGGTGGTGGTGGCGGTGGCCCCAGTGGGGTGGTGAGGACGGACTGAGAAGTGGACCACGTGAGGAGGGGCCTCGGGGGAGGGCGTGGGCAACCGGCTACGACCGTCGACCGGTGACACCTGAGCAGCGAGAAGAGAGAAAGAGAGTGCATACCTCAGTCGCCCAAGCCTTATCTCTATGATCAGCTGTCTTGGTCAACTTAGATTCAGTTTTACTACAGATATATGGTTTTTTAGAGATCTTACCTCTGGATAGGGCCCAAAGTATGATAGTAATACTGGTAGGAGGACCAATCCGTTTAGTACTCCGAGGACGGTTAGGATGGCTAACACTGCGAAGAAATACCTGCAATACAAGCCACAAAAAGAGTTCAAAATGGAGAATAAACTTCAATTCAAAAATAAAAACAACACTGCATGCATTTGCTTTGGGCTTCCTCTCTGATATAAGACGGCTACCAGACAACAGACGCAGTGGCTCAGACCAACACAGACAGACAAACCAGTGAAACAGAGCCGAAGAAGAAGAAACAAAGAAAATACCTGGTCAGACCACAGAGGTTTAGACATGGAGAGACATGTGCAAGATCAACCATTGCACATGCCCGAAAAAACACTTCCACAAAGACACCAGCCACTCCCCAAACAAACACACACACTCACACATATAGAAACCCCCCCACAGACAGGCAGGCAGGCAGGCAGGCAGGCAGGCAGGCAGGCAGGCAGGCATTCACCGTGGTTTTTGAGGAGCAAAACAGAAATGTACCTTGTGTGTCTCTAAGTCCTGCCAAAGAGGGTTAGTCTTTAAGAAGCCGCAGAGAGAAATGAAAAGGGGAAGCATAATTAGCCAGAGCTGGTTAATTCAAAGGCACGGGAGAAAGGAAAGGAAAAAAAAAAAGAGAGGAGAGAGAAGGAGGGGGGTGGTTATTGGGGGCGAGGGTACTCTCTCTTGGGTGTGTGGTGTATAAGCAAACATGGAGAAAACAAAGCAGTGAGGAATGTGAAGGGAGGGGGTAAGGGAGGGTAAAAAAAAAAGGAGGGGGGGCGGGTGAGGGGAACATTGGGGCATGGGGGGGCACAAGAGGACAGGGGCCTCTCTCTCTCCACTCTGGCTCAAAAAAAAAAGAGAGAGAGAGAGCGAGAAGCAAACAAATGAAGTGAAGGGTATAGAATTTAAACAATTTAGTCTAGGAAGAAGAGAAGGGGACCCTCAGAGCAACACCCCTCCCTGGCCTCTCTCCCTCTCTTTTATTTCTTTCTCTCTCTCTGCCTTGCTTTTCTCTCCCTTCTTTCCAGCTAAGCCCCTGTGAAATTCCCGGCCACTCCACAATCCCCTCCGTCTAATTAAATCTCCAATGTATCAGGTAAGACCCCCCCCGCCCCCGCCCCAAAACCCAATCTCCACTCTAAATCTCCCTCTCCCTCGCTCTAGACAAGCGTCCTTCATTAGGGGAGGCTTTGCTCCTCATTGGTTCCCCACTGGAATCTCTCAGGTTATCAGGAACCCAGTGATGGACCCCTTCTGCCTGACTAGATGCGCTGGTATTCTGTGCAGCTGGGCCTCCGAATAAGTTCACATTGGATGGAGGGCGACGCAGAGAAAAACATCGGCAAGTGAGGAGCGAAGATTCCTGTCTCCAACCCTTCATTCATTGCCTTCAACGTTGACAATCTTGTGACAAGACGATGTTCTACTGGGAAACTTTAGGGCCTGGCATTCGTGTGGATGTTACTTAGACATGTAGCATCCACCTAGACCAGACCAGGCACCCTCACCCCAAAGAAATGACACTTGATGGCAGCTGCCATCCCAAGCAGGATGCAGCCTAACACAAGTACACAAACGGAAACACTTTAGGAACACTAAAAAAAACATGAAAAACAGCCCAAGGTGTTGACCTTGTCTCCAAATTCACTAGATCCTAAACTGATCAAGCATCTGTGGGATGACAGGGACACAGAGGCCCCTGCCCTCAACCCACAGGATCCAAAGGCCCCCACTAACAACATCCTGTTGCCCACAGGACACACCTCAAATGGCCCATGTCCATTCTCTGATGAGTCACAACTGTTTTGAAGGCATAAGGAAGGCCTAAACAACATTAGGCAAGTGGTCATAATGTTATGCCTGATCAGTGTATATTAAACATCACATGTGGCCTCATTTGAATCCGTGTCTACTAGACACGGATGGTGACTAGATCCCTCAAAACTGCACCTCCTCACATGGAGCCCACAATGATGAGACCAAAGTTATTTTTATCCGCTGCCGTTGCGAGAACGTTGACGGGAATTTGACAGCACTGCACGCCGTAGGCGGTTGTGTTAAGCAGCCGGTGCAACAGTTAAATGGGCCATGAGGTGAATCGTTTCCAAGAAAAGATGCCTTTTGGTCTGTATGTCTGCACTTTTGCATATCCATTGGCTACAGAAGGAAAAGTAAATTATTTTGTGACCATTTTTAATGCAACTGGCAGTTTCTTGGATGGGAAGCAGTTGCGGCAAAATTGCACCCAGTTGGTGCTGAGCAACTTTTAGAACGTGCAAAATTCAAGCTTTTTCTAGCAAATGGACACTGACAAATTACACCGACGGCTGGCTTTTGATATGCTTTCTGGTAGATCTCTATCCAAACCCACCCAGTCTTCACCTGCACTTATTAGATTATCACGACTGTTCCTGCAAGTCGATCTGCAACACCCATGTCATCACAATGGCTAGCATCTCCACACACACCAGGAGGGGTAAACGCCACGTCACCTTTGGACATACACACACACACATATATATATGCACACACGTAGAGGCCACATACCGGGCCAAGTGCCCCGCCAGGCTGTTTAGAGTGAAAACATTCACAGGGCTGACGGGGAAAGTCGGGGAAACATTTCTTTCGGCGCAAGCAGAAAAATACGAGCTGGCCCTGTTGTTATTGCACCATCTTGGGGCGCCGCTTTGTTTGCTCAGACAACAGCAGAACCTTTAAATGGAGGTCCGGGACTGAGCCAGAAACCAGAGCACACCACTGGAGGTGAGGAGAGAAGGTCTATAGGCCTCTATAGTTTGTGTGTGCATGTTTGTGTGTGTCTCCCCGAGCGTGTATCTGTGTGTGCTCTCGCTGGCAGGCACGCCATCGTTGACCCCCATGATTACGAGGTCAGGGAGCAGGTTGGTTTGTGAGTCTATATGGGGGACTGGGGCGGTGGACTGCGTTTGATTGTGTGGTTGCGCATACGTGAGCGCAGGCCCGTGCACATGACTTCGTTTGTCCAGTCACATGGAGTTCAGAGCTCCGAGCTCTTAAAGGAGCCAACCACACGATAAAGCCGCCTCATCTAGCTGAAGCAGGGTCGAGAAGGCACGAAATCTTTCATATTCCTCACTTGTGCGTACAAAGGGAGCCACCGACACAGAGCCTCCACATCGTGTCGGTTTTCATTTCCACTTCTCCAGTCTTTCCATAACCGCTCTCTTGCCCCCCACCCTGTTACTCCTACCCGTAAATGTCTAGCAATGGCCGTTAAACTAGTTGAAGCAGATTACAAAAGCCAGAGGATTTTCCTGCTCTGGCTCTCCCTCTCTCCTTCTCACTCTCTTTCACTTTGCTTCCCTCTGCTTATCCGCCTACTCCCTGCTAGTCCTTCTCCTCCCGTTGTTTTCGTTGACCTTCAGCTCTACCATCCTTTCCCCCCAGTTTGCCCTAAAATGTCAGGCATGAGAGTCATCAGGTGGCAAAAGAGGAGGATGAAAGAGAAGACTCAAGTAGAGGGGAGGATGGAGATAAAGGCTTTTTTAAAATGAAGTTTGTTAGAGCTCATCCCAAGAAATGGACACCAGTAGATGCGGGTGCAAGACAAGAAAGGGACTGAGGGAGGAAACAGAAGAGGAGAGCGTCCGTCACGCACGGTTGGTGTCTCAGGTAAATTCCTGTGTGACATACAGGTTGAGGCACGGTCCCGGCGGCCTAAGGACGCCACACAGATGCCACACGATAACCTTTTGTAAGCGCAATTCCCGCACGGTTTCACATTTATGCAGCCGCGGCTTCGTGCACTGACCTGACGATGAAGTCGAACTCGGACCCAGCGAGCATTAGGACGCCCAGCAAAGTGGAAAAGGCTCCGTCGAGCACCGGAGCGAACATGTGCTCCAGCGCCAGCACTGCCCGCTTGTGACGATCCCCTATGGCTGTCAGGAACGCCTGCAACACACGCAGACACGCGCTTTGTCATGTCTCGCCCTTAAGCGGATCACTAATTCCAAAACGATTAAAGAAAAAAAAACTAAAACCCCCCCCCAAAAAAACAGCATTTGTATTCCTACCAGGGCCACGTGGACAGTGAACTCCACTCCGATGCCCACGGAAGCGATGAGGATGACGACGGGGACGGCGCTCAGCTTTATTCCCATCAGCCCCATGAAGCCAAAGAGCTCGACGGTCATTAGAGAAAGCACCAACACCTGAAGGGAAAGAAGGGGTTTTTGTTAGGTGGCCGTTTCGTAAACCATCTAAACATAATCACTTTTGAGCTCTTTAATATCTGCGTACCACTTTTAAAAGAAGAAAACAGCTCCTGTGTCTTGAAATAAATCGCTTTCAGTGGATTTTGTAGGTTTTTCATCACCAATGTGTGAAAGAGATTAGAACCATCTGCAGGCATAGTGTGTCAAATGACCATAAATGGAAATATTTTTTTGTTCTACAATAAACAAACCATTATTCCCTGTCCTGGGTGAATTTAGAGTTGACCTGCACTTTCTGGGGGGTGGGGAGATAAGTGTGAGTGTCTTTGTCTTTTACAGGAGATGTGTGAAGTAGAAACCATACATGTGGGTGAAATATGTGTGTGTGTGGAGGCCCCTGTGCAGAGAGCAGGACAGGAGCTGAGAGTAAATGCCATTATCAGCTGACAGGTGTCAGGTTACATGGGGCCCTTGAATCCTTTGAAGAGGGATGAGGTGGGCAAGGGAGGTACTGTAGCTGCGTGCATGCGTGCGGGTGCATATACAAGCGAGAGAGAGAGAGCGAGAGCGGCGCATGTTCAAAGGGGGTATTTGTGCGAGTGGGGCAGCGTTTACACTTTATTCTCAAGTGCATCTTGGGTGAATGGCTCATAAGTGGGCAGAAATATTAAGAAAACACTTGGCCCTGATCGCATTTCAGACTTTCAGGAAATTAAACTTGCAACTAGACTTGACTTAAGAAATTAGCAGACTTCTTCTGCTTATTACCACTCCTTGAATATGTTGCGTGCGTGTGTATTTTTCTAGTGAGTCACAGTTTATCTTCCACATACAAGACAGGGGCGGCAAATGGAGATCACTTTAGATCACTTTAGATGTAGTTAAGACCCCTTTCTGATGCGCAGCGCTAAGAGCAATTACTATCAAGTGGATTTAAAAACACTCTGCGTAAACCTAAACACAGGACAAGATTTAAACTAAGCCTGTGTCTGCATGGTTACGATGGATTTCAGGGCAAATAGCTACGAGGGGCTGAAACGGCCTGATGGTTTGATGTTGTGGTCTGGTCCTTGACGCCTCTCCATAACTTGTCTTTTGATCTTTCTAGTAAAGCCTGAAGGATGAACAAAAAGTCCCCTCCTCTCTTGTTTAAGGGCTCGGGTGGCCCGGCCGCTGCCTGTTGTAAAATACGACCCATCAGAGAGAAAAGCCAGAGCGCTCTGTGTATGCGCCTCGGCGTGAGTTATGTACCTGCGTGTTTACGCGTCCGTGCTGCATGTGTGCAAGTGTATACATGTCGGCGAAGGGGCTCAAAGTGCGCTCGCATGTGTGTGCGCGAATGTGTGCTTGCTCGTCTGCCTGGATACGAGAGGAGCAGGGGAGGACGAGCCCGGCGGATGGAAATAAAATCAAACTTTTTATAGGTTTAGAGTGGGAGCGGGTTGCCGGGGCAACTTTGGGTCCTCTTCCCATTTATTTCAGCATTGGTGTCTGGGAGTGTTGGACTAGACTAAACAGACTGGCCCTCACAAAACAGCACAAGGTAAACACTGGTGACTGGGGCTACAATAACACACAGCAGCCCCTTGTCCTCTCCAGCTCTCCCTCTCTGACGTGAATTCTGGACCACACACACAAAAACCAGGAAATAACGAGAGAAAAAAAAAGGACTTTTTTTTTTAAATCATGGAGAGGTGGCGTTTCTGCCTCTTTATGTTACGTGCGAGTGAGTCTGTCAGCAGGGCTTATAGGAGACAAAGTTCTCTCAGCAATCTGTCAGAACATCATCATGTGCGTTTGTCTTTGTCATCACTTACTATAATGCCGGCGGTCCACGGGTTGAGCAGGAAGAGGGCGCAGACCAGAAAGGTGCAAGCAAGCACAACACTGATGGACAGCAGAAGCCAGTGGCGTAGACTAACATACTGTTCCCAGAACAGGAATGGGTAGCCGTTGGGGTAGGAGGGCAGGCCTTGTCGGCTGTAGTTGCTGCAGATAGCCCTCACGCTCTCGATGGCCTCCACGAACTGTGGCGTCTCCCGGAGCCCGTTGAGGTAGAAGGGGAACTGTGCGTATTCAATGGGCTCAGCAGCCGGAACTGGACGGAGAGAGAGAGACAATGAATGAGACGGTTTTATTAGACCGCAAGCGACTGGTGAAAATGTTGCACAATGCTGTCTTGGAAGCAAAGATGCAGAGAGACGGACTGCTGTAGGGACATCAACGATGAAATCAGACAAATCAACAGCGGCCACAGCAACATCTGCAGATGATATTTGTCTCCCCTGATTAAGTAGCATTAAGTTCTGATCATTTAGCATATCTGCAGAAATCATTTGAGGCTCTTCCACCAAACCACCAATATGGAGGCTTTCCCTCAATAATCCAGAATTGTTCCAAGAGAAGCTGCATCTGCGAGCGAGCTTGAGTGTGTGTGTGTGTGTGTGTGTGTGTGTGCGCGTTTGCGGTGGGGGTGGAAAAGGAGCGTGAAACAGAGCTCCATTGACTCGAACCTAGCCTCGTCTGTGGCCCAGCCTGGCTAATGAGGGCCTATCAGTTCCAGACACAGCGGACTGTCAGAGCTAACGTTGATTCGCGGTAATTACACTGTCAGAATCACTGCCATTACCACACCCTTAACTTAGCGCCGCCACATAAAGCATAATAAGGATGCATAAACACGTATACCTGCCTGTCACTCCGCTACGAAGCAATGCTCGGAGGCGACTTAATAGCGTATAGTGTAACTCCAGTGTTGCACATGTTAAACTACTGCACGTCTAGCCTATTAGCTTTTTTTTTTCCTTCATAAAAAAATAATCCATGTGTTTAGGCTGTCTAGTGCGAGTATGTGTGCTCCACGCTGACAGTAGGGTCAGACAGGAGCACTTGCTAACATGGTATGACTTATTATAATCTCAACTATAAATTTCCATACGACCACCACTTGGCTTTTGGCCAACACAGATCTGCTCCAGGGGGCTCCCATGTAGCAAAGCACTTCATTCTGCTTTACCAATCATAGCCCCCCCACCGCCATAAAGTGCTTCCTGCTTGTTAACCAGTTGTGTTACCCACCCAAAACCCAATCTCTCCTTGTTATCCAATCATTCTCCTCCCCCGTGGAGCACTTCCTGAAACGTACCAAATCACAGGCTGGAATCAAATAACAACATCACTATTACAGTCTGTGTGTGTGGTAGGGAAATGAGAACAGTGTGTGTGTGTGGTGTTTAGGGTCACTGAGTTTTAATAATATATATATATATATATGTGTGTGTGCGTGTTCGTGTGTAATGCCTGGACCCATGGTAGTCAGGATTATAGCCTTCACCACAGGCGCTATTAGAGGAACAACACTGAGTTGTGTCTTGGTCCTTAGGTTTGCAACCTGAGCTCACACATGCACAAATGCACACACACGCCGCAGTGGTACAGTAAAGTCTACAGCCTCACTTAGAGCTAAGAGGCAGACAAGGAGCAATAACTCAAACCACAAGAGGTAAACACTGCTCACATGTAGCAGGCGAGACCAGACGAGACCAAAAGAAGATGGGTTTGAAACGTCTATGCAAAGTAAAATGCAGTTTGTTGGGACTGTAGCACAGCTGTTAGGAATTTTAGCATTTCAAATTACTACAAAGTTGTACTGAAGATAAGATAAGATAATTCAGCTTCATCGACTGTGAGGTAATCCCATTCCAATGCCGACTTACTGCTGAGGCGTGTCTCGGGCATGGAGTCGGTACGGTCATGGAGCCACTCAGGAGGGTGCGGGCGAATGTTGGCCTGCGAGGCGGCGTACGCCACGGGGTCGTTGCTGACCCAGGCAGTCAGGTAGATGTAAAAAGCCCCAGGGTTGATGATCCCATCTGCATCCACAAGCCTGTGACGAGTCAGCTGCAAAGCCCGACAAGGAAAGAATGAAGATTAATGACGGCGCTAATTACCAACGCTGACAATTAAGTCGACTGTTAAAACTTTCATGGCACATGCTGCTCTTTCATGTTATTAACTGCGCTGGGCTAAGATTTGAAAGTGGAACGATTAGCAAATAAAAAAAAAAAAAAAAAAACGCTGCATACACTGGACGCGTGAAGGCATTGTGGAAAGAAGGCATGTTTAACCATAACATTCTACAGGTGAGCCGACCGCAGAAATGCTTATTTATACACACGCATGAGCGCAAGAGAACGAAGCAGCTTTCAAAATATGACTCAAATATTAGCCGCTCTCTCTCTCTCTCTCTCTCTCTCTCTCTAACTCTCTTTCCATCCAAAGAAAAATCAACAAGTCCAACACTGGTTGCCTTTCTGAAAATTCCCGGACTTCTGATCGCAGCTTCCCAGAATTATCATGCCACATTAAAACATGGAAAACGTTGAATCAGCTTCTCCCTTTACATACAGTAGATATTGGCTGGCTAACCTCGGGCTCGACGTCCTGACCGCTCAGAATAAATTTCTCGAAGGAAGCCTTGCAGCACTCTCCTGTCAAGAAGCAGCTGCTGCCGACGCCTGTAGTTTAAATCTATTATGAGGGAGAAGCGACTGAATAAATTGGCTTTTTGAGAGTTGTATTGGACTTTTGGAACAATGTAAAATCACTTTATATGGAACTTATGGATGAATTTTGAATCCAAGTGTCTTTGTTTTATTTTTTTTAAATCAGTTGGATGCATGTGGTAAAAATGTCCCAAGGCCTTCAGGATTAATTTAAATCCCGTCACTGAAACAACATTACTGACACCAAACGAGGTTGGAAAAACTACATTATCTTTATCAGTACCATTTACCTTGGCTCTCCTTATACTAACATTTCTGAATTTGTAAGGTCCAGGGCTAAAGACTCAACATCCGCCCACCGCTGACCAAACTTCAGCAGCTCAGCAGATTGTTCCATTGTTCCCGAGCTCCGACAGCTGTGGTCGGTAGCCAGACACGAATGGCCGTCCCGCTCGGGGCTGTTACTTTCGCCCTCCCATGTGGAGGCAGGGGAGTGTAGCCTAGCATTGCTACCTCCTGAGAGGTAAAACCATTACTCCACCGCTCTGCCACTCTCCCTTCTAGGAACCATAAATCCCTCTTTCACGGAGGCAGGGAGAGTTTCGGGGGGTTAAGCAGGACTCATGGGGTTAGGTAGATGAAGAAAGGGGGAAAGTACGTTTTTTTTTTTTTTTTTTTTTTTAGGTGGGGGGGTGGGGAGGGGAAAAAAAATTGCTTGAGTTAGCGTAACAATAAAAAAATTGGCTGGAGTCCCCCGAGCGCGTCTGTGTGCAGTTAACCTGGTTGTTAACACTGAAGGAAATGCCACCCAGCAAATGGAGTAGAGCTATAAAAATAACACAACATCTGTACAAATGTTGCTCACACTTGGTTCTCCTGACCCCTATGGGTACCCAGATTGCCTGGCGCCACAGACCAACCGGGCCCTAAGAAGAAAAGAGCTCTTGATAGCGCGAGCCATGCCTTTTCTTAGGACTCAAACTTTCCACCTCCTCCTCCTCCTCCCCATTTTCACCTCCTTCTGTATTCTCACACCAAAGCTTTATCTTTCTGCTGCGAGCGGTCGCCCGCCACGGAGATACGCTAGCAGAGACAGATGGACGGATCCAGAGAGAGAGTGGCATATCAGAATAAAACATCTAGCTTTGCAATTTGCCAGGGTTGGAAAAGATCTGGTCCTCATTTTCGGGCCCAAGAAGAAGAAAAAAATAAATAAAACAGCTACCGCTCTAAGTGCACGCAGGACACACAAAAGCAGAAGACACATTCAAAACATACAAATGCACACACAGAGCCGCCTCAAAGAAACCACGTGTTTCAGCTCCACTCATTGAAAGAGGACACAGCAGTGGAGCACAGAGGGAGGGAAAGGGAGGGAGGAAGAGACAGGGAGAGAGTTGGAGAGAGGGGGTGAGAGAGAGAAAGAGAGAGAGAGACCAGGATTCCAGAGGATCTGGATTGAATTTAACAGCGGGATACGCAACAACTGTATGTCTTCAAGCTGTCACGGGAAGCCCAGGCAGCTCTGCTGGCGGCCCCCACGCCTCACGGCAAGTACAATTCCCTCACAGGCAGAGGAAGTGATGTCACAGGGCCGCACACCAGGCCTGCCTCTGCTTCCTGTCAGCTAGTAAAAGGGATGGGAAGAGTGTTGTGCTGCTGCAACGACGGAGTTTATTGGATAAGAGAAAAGCCAAAACAAACATCTAAGAGTAAAGTAAGGGAGGGATGGGGGGGGTGCGGCTCCTCATGCACATCTGCAGACATGCACGACCTGAATCCAGATTCACACAGATTAAAAATGTAAATAAACAGGAGATACAGCAGAGCCATATGTCAGAGTTAATTACACTTGATGGAAGTGATCTCAGCGTTGAAAAGGACATGGCTTGTTTTGTGTTTGAGGTTTGCAGAGATCCCGGGCAGCCAAGAATTTTGTTTTTATATTTCTCCAGTTTCTTATCTTCTGTTTTTGCTTTTTTTTTTTCCTGCCAAAGAATGCAGCCATGCATCCGCGTTATGTTGCGTTGCGTTTTGGAGGTGGTGCTAAACTAAAATTGAAGCCGAGCGAATTTCCCCCCAGCTCCACAAACTCGATCTTTTCCCTTGTTTCCTCCTGTTCCTCCCTGCCCCCCCATTCACTCATTATCAGCTGGTTGGAATCTTTCTGCTGACATATAAGAGACTCGATTTGATCTTCCACTTCCTTTCTGGACCTCCGTCTGAGTCCTGAGCTGCTCACTCGCTCGACTTGAGTCATTGTTGGATGTCAAACACTCCTCCGGTGCCACATTGGCTCACTCCGACAGCTGAATTGGAGATTGTCAGATAATTAAGAAAACTACTTCTTTTTTTTTTTCTTCCCTTTCTCTTCAGCTGAGCTGCAATGTCAGTGTTTCGGAAACACAATGTCATGCACTTATTGTGGGTCTGCCAGCACTGGTGATGAAATCTGCGTGCCTTTTTCCGCTCAAACTGCTGGAGAGCAAAAATGCTGTAGCCTCTTTACCGAACGTCCAAGCCTGAGTGTGTGACAACCTTTTTTTTTTTAAGGCAATTCCTGTTCATGTGATGCAACATTTTCTCTGGAATACAGATCACATAATGCACCAGTTTTAGTCGGTGGCGTGGAATACTGAACTGAGCTTGAACTTGAAGCCCTTTCAAACGTTCTGACACATAACTGGCTGCCTGTGTCACTTTGCTTTCAGCAGCTAAGTGCAACATAAGCACTGCTTTAATGCACTAGTGCACGACAAAGATTGAACTTGTGTAGCTGCACAGTAATGCAAGAATCTAAATCATCTCTCAAAGTATAACGTTTAGAAAATCCTACAAAAGGCTGCGGACTCCAGTTTAATAATTCATACACCATTTACATAAACAGGAGTTTCTCTGCACCAATTTTTTTTTTTTTGGCCTTTCCAATGAGCTGTGGCTTGATGCTAAAAGGAAACACAACTCGCTGTCAAGGCCCTGGAAGCATGCGTATCACACACAAACACACACACACACACACACACACACACACTGACAAATGGTTTAAATGAAGAGTTAATG
The DNA here is from genome assembly GCA_005024645.1 of Planiliza haematocheilus. Classification (NCBI taxonomy): domain Eukaryota; kingdom Metazoa; phylum Chordata; class Actinopteri; order Mugiliformes; family Mugilidae; genus Planiliza; species Planiliza haematocheilus. The sequence goes on along the minus strand of SRSE01001388.1, from coordinate 1,207,572 downwards.
GGTTTTTCAGAGGCAGGCTGCAGCTCCAGCGAGAGCTTTAAATTCCTGGGCTCGGTAAAGTCATCACAGACCGAAGATGAATACAGACAGAGAAAGAGAGAGAAAGAAAGAGAAAAATCTGGAAAGAGAGAGACTGTTTTAAGCCGGGTGTGGCTCTTCTAGACCCAATCCCACAAAACAAGACACACACAGAAGGGGACAAATAAGCTTTGACACTGGTATGAGAATCTCTCCGGTCTATCTTCAGATTGCAGCCCATTAAACACGGTCTACATGGCAAACCACTTCTGTGTACGCGTCCTTTGATACGGTTTTACATCACTAAATCAGAAGCATACCAGATTGAAGTTGATGGGCTTTTCCCTGCGTCCCGTCTGCACCAGAAGCTTGTACGCCAGGACGCCATCATCAGAGCCATTCCTGTAGCTGTTGAGGGTGATGCGGCCGGCCTCCCAGTCCTTGTCAAATGCTTGCTGGAGGCCTGCAGGAAACCACAACAAGAGAGATCGGTTAGATGTGGATGTTTAAAAAGGTTACATGCCCTGTTATCTTCATTCTTCCCCCCGCGACACACTTACAAAAGAACAGTTCACAGGAAAACACCAACACATAATGGCCCGGCGCAGTAAAAGAGGACGAAAACACAACACTGCAACCTAAACCTAACCCTATAATAAGCTTCATTGATTTAATATAACTCAACCACCAAACCTCCATTCCCAACCACCATAAACGCTACTTCAAAAGCCTAAAATCTGCTGCTTTTAATTCACAGCCATCGTTAGGGACTCTATCAGTAACATGTGCCTCCTTTACTATACTATGCTCTGATCCATATGTGCATCACTCCCCTCCTCTCGGCTCTCCCCCAAGGCCCATGCTGTGGTCCGTCTGTGGGAGATGTTGTTTTGGGTCTCGTTCCTTGGCCTGTCTGGCTCCAATTTGTCCCACCATTGCAGAGAGCAATATCAGACACAGTTCTCTCTCTCTCTCTCCCTCCCTCACCCACACACGCTCTCTCTGTGTGGTTCCCGGCCAGCTCGCACACAGACTCTCACAATGTGTTTTATCGTTAAGAGCAAGTCAGGGAGTGAGTTTCCACACCGAAGATGAAGCCATTCTTGGATTGGGTTGACACATGAAGGGTATTATTCTTTTTTTTTTTTTTCGATGTAAATCCGGCAAACAATTCCCATCCTGCCATCACGTCGAATTAACCCGATGTCTTTTGAGAAACACACGTTAACAAGACATGTCAAAAACTAGCACAGGCAACACGGGCGCGAGATAGATAAGTGTGTTTGAGTGACAATATTCACCGCCAACATCAACTGCAACTCGCCGCCAGAACTTCTGACATGCTGTACAGTGCCTAAGGCCAAGTTTAATAACACGGCCCTTCACTTCATCCAACTCCATCAAGCCCACTTATGGAAGACGTAAGTGAGTTTAATCAGCTACAACCAGTGTCCATGTTGCAGTTCCTCCTACCTCTGATCTCCTGTCTAACATCTTGATTTCTGCAGAGTTGTGTCAAAACACACAAGAAAACGATAATCTCAAAACTGTTTCAACAGAAACGGAATTATTTAAATGTCTAAACAGTCCTGAATAGTGAGGTATAAACCAAAACTCTTGATTATGTTTGACCGGTGTGGTTCAAGTTTGGTTTTACCTTGCAGCCAGTCCCTGAAGTAGTGAAGCCACATGCGGGGCAACTGCCCGTTGTCCTCCTTCAGCACGTAGCGGACAGTGTGGAACCTCTGGTGGAGTTGGTGGAACAACGGCTGGTTCTGGGCGTAGTCGGCCCGCTGCGTCACCACGTACATGTTGTAGAAGGAGAAGAACTTGAACTGGGCGCCGATGAAGTCGTACTCGCTGGTCTCCCTGGGTACGATGTCCGTCAGCTCCAGGCCGTCCCTCACCTGGGTGGTCCCGTACAGGCTGACTCCCAGCAGGCAGACGAACAGCACAATGACGATCACCTGGAAAAAAGACGAAGGAAGATGCAGTTTTTGTCAGTTTACTACACTTGGACGGGCGCCAGTTACTTCTTAAGGCGTAATGTGTATTTTAAACGAGGAGTAGAATCGCGGGCGATCGATGAAGAGTCGAAAAAGGTGGGTTTTGGCAGCCAAAAGGATTAAGTAGGAGGAGGAAGAACTTGGAGAAAAAGATCCCTGATGTGCCAAAAACACAAGAAGCCAAATGACTGCAGAGATTTTAACAATGTGCTGACTACAGTTTTACTACAATTCAATTACATATTTACATTGTAGCAAAGCTGCCATGCTAAAGAAGGAAAATCACAGCCTAGCTGTAGTAAACGTTCCTTTAAGACGTTCAGCAATAACGGGAAAGATGGACTGAGGCATCACAGGGGCGTTGGAACCTTTGACATTGTCATGAAACTGAGGAACATTTTCTTCTAATGTCAAGTACAGGACACCAGATGATTTCAGTTCTGGAAGGCTTTGAGATGACTGGCCACCCAGGAGAATGAGGTCAGGCCATGTGTGACTCAGATAGGACAAAACCACAACCTCCACCCCACATTTTGCCTCTCTTCACTCCAGTGACTAAACTTCCTATTCGAATTAACACCAAGGTGAGTCAGCACACACTTAAAACTCACACAGTGGCTATCCCCCACTACTTTTTTCCTCTGTCTGTCTTTTCTACTAACACGCAGAGACGCTGAACTTGCCTTGGTGGTGGGCTGCAGAAGGAACGGAGCGTAGTGCTTCTCCGCAAAAGAGGCTAGCGTCCAGTGGGAGCAGGGGGGCTCGAGGCAGCGCAGGCCAAGCGAGGCTTCTCCAATCTGGGACAGCAGGTCCCGCGTGGAGCTGTTGTTTTCGGGAGTCTGGCTAGTCGATGAGGCTGCATCACCCTGAGGAGCGGAGCTTGCGCTCGGAGTCGGTACGGAAGGAGGCGGCGCTGGACGATGGTGGGAGAAGCCGGCGGAACCTCGGGAGCCCCCGTTACTTCGGCTCCCGCTGTTGTTGTTGCTCACATTGCCGTGAATGCTGCTGCTGCTGTTCCTGCTGCTGCTTGAGTTGTTGTTGTAATAGTCATTGCTGGGGTTGCTCCTGGTCGGAGCGGGGTTCATGGGCTGCACAGAGATCTGGGACCTGGGCTCGGCCGTGGTGTAGAAGGCCTGAGTGCGCGGGTCGTACTCTGTCCTTAGCTGCACCGTGGACTGCATGGTGATCTGGGTCTGCTGGGCGAAGCCGTGGCTGCTGTACGAGGGAGGGGGGCTGCTGTAGCTCGGGGGAGGCGTCTGATAGGAGGGAGGAGGGGTGCGATATGATGGAGGGGGGCTGTAGCGACTGCCGTCTGCCCCATCCAGATACGCCTGGGGCTCAATCTGAATCACACGATTGGCACACGGGCTGCAGAGATACGGCAGGAAAAAAAAGTCAAACAACTGATCGCAGTTAAAGAAGACACTCTGAGTGCATACTTGAACTCATTCATACAGCATCAGGTTTTGTGTTTCTGAGTCTTACGCTGTTGTGAATCTTCTCTCTCGCTCTGTCTTGCAAAGAGCATCAAATATAAAGCAGTGGAATTTAATAGTGTGTGTACACATCTGTACGATCGCCGAGCCAACAAGCATGCCCAGGCTGGCAGGCAGACTGGTAAAGTTTAATAAAGACCGTGACGGATAAACACACAGTCAAACAAGCAGACAGAGAGCGAGAGAGAGAGGGAGACGACTTCAGCAGTAATTAGGTTTTGACTGTGGGCGATTAAGGTGAAGATATCTCAGAGATAACCGAGTGTTGCAGCTATCCATCGTCAGATCAGAGATCTGAGAAAAAACATAAAAGGGGGAACAGGAAAGCAATAACCTTCCCCCGAAATGAAAGAAACCCTTTGTGTGCATGGATGTGTGTGTGTGTGTGTGCGAGCGATCGCGTTTTATGTGTTCACACCTGTAGAAGCAGCAGAAAATGTCAAAACGCCTGTCTTCTCGTCTGTAGAGGTCCATACTGAGGATGGCGGGAAAGATGAGCAGCACCATGGCGAAGTTAAACACCACCACCACCGCAGCCTGAAAAAGAAACACAGAAAACGTCGTGTTGTTTTATTAAAACAAAAAAAAAGGATCCGCTAGTGATTCTTAGTGCGGAAGGTTTTGGTGGGATCAAGTCTGGAGCTTCAGAGGGCAGATAAGATTAAAATCACAAGAAAACAAAAGGTAAGCTGGAGGATGGAACCTCAAATCCTAGTGTGGGCATGTGACGAGAAATAAATATCTCCCCGTTCACGCAACAAGATGTGACTGTGAATGGCTGCGGAGCCTCAGCGAAAACAGCGGGACATCTCGAGCGCACGTTGAAATAGCGCAATCTCAATAAGTTAATGTCAAGAAGAAAAAAAAAACGACCTTTCAACACATTTTCAGTTACTTTCAAGAAAGAAACACTTGAGTGTGCAGAGAGAGGGAGGAAGAGGGAAAAAAAAGACGAGGCATGTGTATATGTCTAATAGAAGCCAGTACAATGTTGTGGTTAAGTATTTGAAGGTGGTGCACTGGAGCTGAGGGTGGGGGTTAGGGTTAGGTTGGGGCCCTGCCCAGAGTACAATCTGGATATTGCGTAGTTGCCAGACTGCTACACACACACAGTGTCCCGTGTGTGTGTGCGTGCGTGTGTGTGTATCCCAGACCACCCAAGGAGCCAGAGGCCCGCGGGGCCTGAGGTGATGAGCAGGCGCTGCGGCTGCACAGACAACACACACCCCTTACACACTCGCACAGAAAAATGCACATAAACACACACATCTACTGCCAACTTTAAAAAAAAAACAACTGTACAGCCTCCTACTTAAACCACACCTTAACACCAACCAGACACACACGCACGCACATCCTCGCCCTCCCTCATTCCTCAGCTCACTCAACGAGAGAGCAATAACGTCTAAGAAACAGAGACGGAGTCAGAAGAAAACCTCTGTAAGTAGGCTGGAACAATTAATTCTCAATTGGCCCGCTAACATCCAGACAGATACAATATGACTCCACACACACACACACGGCACACACACACACACACAGAATGACCGCTAGCTGACCTCAGAGAGGGGATATTTATCATCACATCTGTCCTCTGCGAATGTGTGTGTGTTCCTCTGCGTGTTTTCCTGCTGTTATCGGAACAAGATTCCTCCTCTTTTTTTTTTTTTTTTGGTTCCCACTGATGGAAGGAAGCGAATGTGAAGCAAAACGGAGGAAAGATAGAGAGAGAACGAACCCACAGGAAGCGTTTAATACTGATAAAGAGACGCACACATACAACGCCAAACACATATCTCCACGCCGGTTGCGACGCAGAGAGATGAATGGTACGATGTGTGTGTGTTCCATTTTAAAAGATGGGTATCACGAGCAGCCTGGTCCGTGACGCTCGCCCTCGACAAAACCGCAAGTGTAAAGCATTCGTGGTATGTGTATGTTCGTGCGCCTTTCTCCGACGAGGCTGCATGGATTAGACCCATGGGGTAAATGGATCATGTTTGACAGACTCGCTGTACTAAAGCCATCCATCCACACATGCTAATATTGTACTCAACGTGGCGACATCTTACCTCACTCCGAGGGTGTGTGTGTGTGTGTGTGTGTGTGTGTGTGTGTGTGTGTGTGTGTGTGTGTGTGTGAGAGAGAGAGAGTGAGGTGAGGCGAGCCACTGTTTATGCTCAACCGCAATTGTGTTTGCAGTACTTCCAGTACAATCTAAAAGGATTAATCAGTATAACAGGTCTTAACGCATCTGCTTTTTTTTTAAGAAGTGTGCTCAAACTGTCTATTTAATGTTTCGTGTAGGTCGATGCTTCACTTGAGCTGCCTTTGCTCTCGCCGCTTTCTCCGAGAAGAAAGAGGGCGGCACAGATGGCTTCGAGTCATGATATGCTATAAAAACCTTTGGATACGTGACAACAATAAATACGCATCATTCAGAAAAGCTTCTGGTGATGCTGGGGATTTACATGTAACCAAGTAAAAAAAAAGCTGCTGCATGAAGCTTCCTTTAATAGTAAAACCTATACCTAACAGCTTTCATCCAACTCAACCCAAACATCAAACGGAGAAATCATTTAAAAGATTTTGCAACTCTAACTTGTTTCTACACGGCTTTTATGTCCTGTATGTTTCATTTGCTTGCCCTATTGGCTTATTCACCAATCAGGCATAACATTATGACCACCTTCCTTATATTGTGTAGGTCTCCCTTGTGCCTTCAAAACAGTTGTGACTCATCAGAGAATGGACATGGGCCTTCTGAGGGTGTCCTGTGGTGTCTGGAGTGTTGTTAGTGGGGGACATTGGGTCCTATGGGTCTCTGTGGATCATCCCACAAATACTCCATCAGTCTGGGATCTAGTGAATTAGGAGGCCAGGTCAACACCTTCTGCAGTTTTTTAATGTTTTTTGAGTTGTTCCTAAACTGTTTGTGTGTGTCTGTGTCAGTCTGCATCCTGCTGGGGATGGCTGCTGCCATCAAGGATTGTCATTGCTTGGTCTGGTCTAGGTGGGTGCTACATGTCTAAGTAACATCAGCATGAATGCCAGGTCCAAACGTTTCCCAGCAGAACACTGACTAATCACAAAACGGTCAATGTTATTTACTTCACTTGTCAGCGGTTTTAATGTTGTGGCTGATTGGTTGTTTCCACCTGAAATTGTTTTCACTTCATACATATTTAAATTGGCCTTTCTTGACCGTCAAGACCTAACAAAGTTGTTCCATTTACTGCAAGCGCTACCGGAGTCTTGACCTCTCTTCGTTCTGTTTACTTTCCCTTTCCTTCTGTTCATTCTGCAAAGGCTCACTGGCATTCATACAAGAGTCATCAAAGGATCAATCTGACCTTATTCTCTCTCTCTTAACAAGTTTGTATCCCTGTGACTTGTTGAGTGAATTCAGCGACCGCCGGTTGGAGGCATTTTGTCGGACGTCCCTTTCTGTTCTAGTTTTCACCGTTCTGGTGACGTCTATAATTACTGACAGATGCTGGAGAAGTCCGACCCCCCCCCCCCACCACCACCACACACACACACACACACACACACACACAACTAGGCCATTGCTTTTCAAACCTCCCACACAGATACTACAACTCTCCACACTTGCACATGACCGTGAGGATATGCACACACACGCATATCGGTCGGGCGGGTTCAGTTACATGGACCTCAGCCACAATCTGGACAGAGACCGGGCCCACCACTAAACAGCCTCAGAGAAGAAGAAGGGAGGAGGGCGGGGAAGGATTTAGGAAAACACACACTCCGCCTCTTATACACACACACAGGCAGGCACACACCACTTCAACGTGATGAATGAAATTAATAAGAACAACAGTCTGGACAAATCTGAGGATTATTAGTGAGAGAGAGACGGAGAGAGCAACCAGAAACACGGCATACCTGTAGGGAAAAGGCTCTGAGCGCCGGGATGGGGATGAGGGCCGCCATGAAGAATGCTGTGACATTACTGATAGAGGTGAGAGCCACGCTGGCCCCTGTCCTCTTCAGGCACTCCCCCGTACGGTCCTGACAGAGACAGAGAGGCAGATGAAAGGAGAAGCAGTGAAACTTTAGATCTGACTTCAGCCAAAGGCAAAACGTGTAATACTTGAGATTATGTTCAATTATCGTAATACAGATATGACTGACAGTGATTGCGACATTTCTTGAAGCCCTGAAGTGCTTGGATAATCCACTTGGGCCTGTTTGACGTTTGAAACGCGGAGGAAAGCGAGGAAGCACCTGAACTTTTAGCTAAATCTCTGCACTGAAACAACTCTTTCAGGCTTTTTCTTGCAGCGGACGCGGGCCTGGAAGGTTCGGCGGCAACCCGCGCGAGGACCTGAGGACGTGCAAGACCACACAGGGAGAGTCTGCAGGCTTGCGCATCTCGGTGTGTGTCTGCGGGATCGCATGTGTGTGTGTGTGTGTCAGACAGGAGAGATCAGGTTCAGCTCTGTTTAGTTTTCATCTCAGCCACACAAAGGAAGCTGGGGGATGAGGGAGGCACAGGGACGAGGGCCGGGAGGGAGAGGGAAGCAGGGGAAAACAAAAACAAGCAAATACATGCCTGTGTTTTCACCGTCTGCAGATGAAAAGTTACCGCGTTCCACACACACACACACACACACACAAACGCCCACATTAGGCTGCAAACAAATAGCTGTCCTTTAAATCGCAAAAAATAATAATACTGTTTCTCAAGCACAAATCCAAGCGACTTAATACAGTTAACAGAAAAACAGGATTTCTTTAATTATAACTGCACAGATGGATTGGCCGAGTGTGTAGTACACGGTTTGTTTGATGCCACGTCACGGGGGAGAACGGGTTCACGCGTTCCCCTCGTGGAGGAGATAAGACAGCAGAGGGGCAGGAGCGGGGCGAGACGGGGGCGCATGCCTCACCTCAAACGGGATCCTCTTGTTCTGTCCGGTCTCACTGAAGGCATGAGCGAGGAGGAAGACGTCGTCCACTCCAACTCCCAGAGCCAGGAAGGGGAGCACCTGCAAAACACGCACGATTTGTTCACAATTTGCGCCTGTGTGTGTTTGTTTCAGGGAAAATAATGTTTTCTAACTCTAAATTCTTGGAGGATTTGAAGACAAACATGGTTTAAGTTCTGATCGAGGCCCAAGGAAGCTGTGAGTAACTGTCTGACAGCAAATGCAGCTCGCATTCACTAAAATCAGCCCTGTGTGCTCATGCTGTCTGTGTTTAGTGTCTTCTAACCCTCGGTGGCTTGTGTGTGAGTTACCTGTGTGGTGGCAGCATTGAAGGAGATGCCCAGGAGTGAGCAGAGGCCCAGACCGGCCGCCACAGACAGCGTCACCAGCAGGACACCCGCCAGCCCGACAGCGCCCTGAGACTTGGCGCAGTCCCACCGCAGCATGGTCAGACACGCGTAGGCCAGCTGGGCGGAAACGACACGAGGAAACCAGCGGTCAACAACAACAACACGTAGGGCGCAAAAATAAATCAGTGCGATGAGTGCGAGAAGCGGCGTTTAAGGCCGGTAGCTCTTACCATCAGCAGGTATCCACTGGCCACACGGATAACACTGATGTCAGAGAAAGACTTGAGAATGTCTTCCAGAGTGGTGGTTGTGAAAGACAGGACCTTCTGAGACGAATTCGCCGCCACGCTCTGCAGCACCGCCTGAAGAGGGAGACACAAACAGAGGAGTCTTTATAAAGTCTTTAAATGTATATATAAAATGCAAAATGCGTAAAATATGAATAAAACACATCCCAAAATGCGACTCATGCAGCAGCAGCGGCTTATGCATTCACACTCATGCAGTTTTTAATAATCAGCGCAAGCATAACAACATCTTTTAACATCTCAATTCGACGCTGGCGAGGTACTTCCCTTGTTTGCAGAGCTAAACCTGCAAAGATCTCCACAGAAAAACGGAAGCTGCCGACTTAACGCACGGTGACTTGCTTGGTGACTTGATGTCTCTAGGTTGAGAATCGCTACGTCCCGTCCAATAAATAAATGAAACAACGACAGGCCTGAATAATGAGGTCTGCCTGTTGTAGGAGAATCCGCAGACAGTACCACGACCCGTTCTCTCTCTCTCTCTCACTATCTTAGAGCAGACAGATGGCTTCAACATTGAACTGCAGTTACTGCTCAGTGGGGAGCAATGCTGGCTGACACACATTAGGAAACACACACTAGATCTCACACACACACACACACTCGCGCCCACATGTAAACGTGCACATGTGTTCGCCGCATACCGACGCGAACGCATACCCCCGCGTGGACACGCCTAAACGTGCAGGATTTCTATTTGCGCGCCGATTCGAAAACGAACAAATAAATGAATAAAATCAACTAAATGACGTCTCCTCTATCAGTGACTACTTGGTCAGAAGATTAATAGCGCACACAGGCTCACACACGTACGCGCAGGCTCGCAAGGTCACACCATGAGGGCCCCCAAAACAAAGACCAGATGATGTCACACATGAGCCACCAATGGGGCCACAGCTGGGAAAGAGATTGTGTGTGAACCTTTGAGTGTGCTTGTGCGTTCGTGCGCGGGTTTCGGGAGAAAGAGAGAGAGAGAGCGAGAGAAAAGAAAGAGAGAGATATCCAGCACTCTCTTAATGTATTCCAGACATGCTCACCCTGTTGCTCTATTGCTCCTGCTCTACTGAGCGGTGCGAGGAGGGCTTTAGCCCTTTACCACACACCAACAGTGGTTCTAGTATCTATCAGGGGCCCGGGCTTTGGATGGGGCCTTTCCATGTTCACCTGTATCCGGCCTGTGATTTACAGTGTGGTTGTAGAGGATTTAGGGTACATTCCTTTTCTCTTTTCTCCTTCCTTTCCCGCTTTTCTGAATTCACCCTCTCTCTCTCTCTCTCTCTCTCTATCTCTCTCTCTCTCGTCTCGTTTTGGCCCTCACCTCAGAGTATCTCCTCTGCCAGGCTTCCAGTATGGCCGCAGCCTTTTCTTCATTCCAGTTGATGTGGGAAACCTCCTCGTAGCCCCGAAAGTGCTCAAACATCTGCTTGGGAGTCATCAGCTGGAACATGGTCTGTAAGGCCTGGGCACTGGAAAGGAGGGAACGAGGGAGGGGAAAAAGAGGGGAGGGAAACACGGGAGGGATGAAAGGTCGAGAACAAAAAAGGGGGAGGCGGTGTGTGAGGAGCAAGGAGTCGGTGATAACATATAAATGAACATTTCTGTTGATATCCACAGGCTAGCACTCAAGTCCAGTGATGTGCAGATGTGGGGCCAGCTATGAAACACCTGTGTGTACCCAGATTATTCAAAATGAGGAGCATCAAACCAGCTTAGAAGCTCTCCAAGCCAAAAGGATGAAAATAAATAAAATATATTAATGCTATAGCGCCTGGAGCCCATTGGATAACAGTCATCACGAGCGATACCGTGTTTCGCCCATTACTGCTCCATCTAATGTGACAACTGAGCCCAGCTGTTGCACTTGCTTCATTTACCACACACCAAACAGCGCCGCCGTGCTCATTAGGCTGGCTAAAACACGCTCACCGGCCAAAACATTAGGCCCACCAGTGAAAACAAAGGCCTTCTAACAGTAGTCCTGCGCAACGTCCGCCCTTCACGGCTGTTACAATGTTCAGTTTATGGGCAGAATCAAAAGTGTTTTTTGCTATTTAATCGATCCCACCGACTAAAAAAACGGGGCTGTGAAAATAACAGAAACATGTGTCGGTGCAACACAATACCGTTCAACGGCCCTGCAAACCGCAGCCTCCGAAATGAAAACACAGTTGAATCAACACATCGTTGGTTATTTTAAACGGATGCTGAATGCAATAACCTTCACAAAGCGGAGATGTGATGCAGGGCTGCTGCATTAGGATGCACTTGTTTTCACATGTGTACCTAATGAACTGTCCATTATGTTGCTTCAAGGAGTTTCTGGATTATTTTATCATTTCCGCACTGCAAAATTGCAAAAATAATTTATTCTCTTGCATCGAAATCCAATACAAAAACAAAAAGAAAGAAGTTATTTTTTGCAAAATATAATACACTATACAGTATACATTCATCTGAGACTACAGCTATCATCTCCACCATGCTCCTTCTAATTCAAAGCACTTCAAGGCTGCTGATTAAGAAGGCCAGAATATCATAGTGTAATGAGGAGCGCGCGTTCCTAATATACACATCAGGAAGGCAATAAAATAATATGACCGATCAGTTATTAACAGTTGACTCTGGAACAGAGCGCAGCCTCTGCACAGTAGCCGAGTCAGTCTCCGCATTTTTCCGATCCCAGAGTTATTCACGGGCTAAGGCAGCGGACGTTAGCCTGTCATTCGCCTCATGAATGTGATCTCTGTAATGTGGTGATAATCACGGTAATGGTGGCAGTTAGTAAACAAGATGTAGAAATGGAGTGCCAGCAGCAACAGCCCAATGGAGAGACGTACACACACGCATAAACACACAAACACACACAGGCAGGCAGGCAGGCAGGCAGGCGGGCGGGTAGGCACAGACACTCTAATGACCCAACCTTGCCAGGAAAAAACACAACCACAAAACACAAACAACGCGCCCCACTGTACTCTGTGACCAGTTTGTGTGCGAGTGTGTGGGGCTGCCTTTGTGTGTGCATGCATGTGGATGCAACTCCAATTTAACATTAAAATATGTGGAGTGCTAGCAAAACGTCATTTGCGTAGCGTTTCCAGGAAGCTGCTTATTGCATAATAGAGAGTACACGCTTTTTATAAAATCGGATTTATAAAAAAATCGGATTTTATAAAAAAAACGTGTAAAATACAGTAACTACTTCACTGTAACTTGTTCTGTTAAGTGTTGTGCACGGCTTGCTCCACATGTTTTATTTCATGCATAAAACTGCATATTATATGTCCATAGGTAAACCACATAATCCATACGCTTTAGCCTGGTACTTGTGCTGGAATTAAGTCTATGTACCCCAGATCGCTGTATATTTGGACAAACTAGCAAGGCAATAGATCACTCTGTGCACATGTGTGTGTGTGAGTGAGTGGGCAGTGTCCAAGCAGAGCAGCCAGAGCTGAGCAGGAACAGCTGGAGCTCTAAGATTTCACTGGAATCTGCTAATGACTGCAAGATTTATAGCACACAGCGCACACGCTCCGGCGCGCACGCACGCACCTACGCACGCGTGCGCCGCCTCGGAGAGCGTAAGAGAACAAAAAACACACAGTCTCTCCAAGAATAAGCGCCGCCGTGATCGCTGGCGTGTTTACGGAGGTGCGCGCGTTACCTGAGCAGGGGCCCGCTGCCGTTCTTGGTGGTCCCCCCTACAATCAGCTCCTCCTGCCAGTGCATGTACTTCCTGGACAGACCGTGGCAGCCTCCGCTCAGGATCCGCGCCACATCGAATGGCTGGTGCAATAAAAGCCACAGGCGAGAAAATAACTGTCAGCAGCTTGTCCCGAACTACAGACTTAACGTTTTACGAAAACATATAAATGTTGTGTACACACGGTCTCGTAGACGTGCGCCTACCTTGGTTGAGTTCTTGTTGGGTGCAGTGAGGGGGCAGTCAGGGTCGGCGGGGTTCAGACAGGGTCTATCCATGTAGCCGTGTCCGACGTCAGCCTTCTCCAACATGTCCTCAAAGCCTTCTACGGGGAAGTTTGCCCTTCGCAAGTCCTCAAGGAACTCCTTGGGGTCAAAGTTGGTCCACTGCAGAGGGTCTTTACCTCTGCAAAGTTAAAAGCAGGTGTTTCGTTCAACCATCAGTTTTGCTGAGTATCTTTTGCACAGGGTCTTTGTTAGAAATAGTTGCTAGAAAGAGAAATCCAAAGAAACTTTTAAGTGATCACACTAACCAGTTATTTGATTATGTTAGGCAATGTGGATCACGTGCGTTAGCTCACTTTATAATTACTGTAAGTGTGAAACATGTCCAGAATTGTGGACATATTACACAAGCTCAAAGGAAGGGAACGAGAGAACACGAGGGATTCAACACTGGGTGTATTTGCATCCACATTTTACCTACTCTGTTTATCCACTTTCTTGCTAGGTGGCAAAGAAAATAATAAGATGAAATCGTTTCCCATCATGCAACGGTTGAATTCTTGCTCCAACCCAGACCTTGTCTCTCTATGCTCTCTATTCCTCACACATTCCAGTCTCTCTTCCTCTGAATCCGTCTCTCGCTCGCTGTCATTCAGACTACATTGTATGTGCTTAACCAGCCTTGGGTTATTATTCCCGGCCTCCCAACCAGAACATGGTTAAAAAACCTTATTTACCATCTCGGACCGATGGGCAACACATACACGCAAACGCACACCCTGACGACGTCAAGGGTTGGCGAAACAGGCGTATGCATCGGTGGCGCTGGCGCACACATGCGCACACAGAGGTAAAGGATCTGCTGAGCGTTACTGTAGCAGCAGGCCATTAGCAACAGAGCGGCCAGACAATGGTGTGAGGCCCAGGGCTGGAGAGAAGCTATCGGCAGTGATACGCATGCCAGCAGCCACTACAATAGAGCCTTCAGAGGGGACGGGTTCAGGACACACACACACAGATGCACACACACTTGTTCCTGTGTGGTGTCTCTTTGGACGGATGGAGTGTGTTGGAGCGGACTCTGCTAAAGGGGGTAAAAACAAGATCTCCTGAGGGAGGAGATCTTGATTCAGACCTCCTCCGTCCCTCCCTGTCTGAAGAAACAATATCATCACAGATAACAGACACTCTAAGGCCATAACCAGTTCTCTTGAAATAGGGGGGGGCTGCAGTGGCATGCTGTGATTTTGCTTACACGTCATAAAACACTAATGGACTCATGTACTTACGGGAGATAGACCATTCCAGACTGAAGCTTAGCTCCCTCCCAGAAACAGTCCAAAGGGGTGATGATGAGGCAGGGGTGTAGTCTTTCTATGATCTACGTGTGGACAAGCACACAACAAGTAAGACAACCGGAAGTGTACTTGCTAAAATGCAACTAGAGATATTGCACCATCTGCATCTTACCTGATCCATATAATGAGTTTCTGTGACTAGTTCTCCTGATTTGTAGCATAAATGTTCTAATTTCCATTGTCTGCAAACAAAAGAATACAGTTTCTGTTTAGTTTTTTCTCATGGCAATATGACAACTTAATCCTCAGCTTAATCCTCCCAGACGCATAGTAGCTCACTGCGTATGACGCCTAAGCAAAGATGGGCAAAAGCTTTGATGTGCTACCTGTTATATAGGTAAACATGAACTCTGCTGGCTCGGATTGCTGACTCCAGGTGCTGCAGGAGAGCGTCGACCGTAAGCACATTGGCTCCGTCCTCCCGCGGCGTCTGGATCATCAGCTGAGGATTAAACATGGCCTCCTCTCCTATCTTCTGCCGCGTGTACCTCAGTTCCTGGTTCACACGGCCACCGACTGGGAAGAAAAAAAAAAAAGAAACCAACACGATTAATGCATTTTCAACCCAAAATATCATCATTTACGTTTATTTTTCATGCAAAAAGGATGACTGTAACCTTAAACCTTGCAGTTTGCAGGACCACCAAGTACAAGTTTAACACAAAAGGACTTCTTTAATGTAAACACAGCATTAAAGCTTTCACCAAATCTTCACAAATACCGATTTTATTCTTTAACCTATATCACAAAGCACACATTAATGAGCCTCTATCCACTACTGACAGCCAAGGTGAGTCAGCCTGAACAAGCTGCTCCATTCATATCACTGCGTGTAAGACATCTGTGACTCAAGAAGCAATCTTCTCTTCTTTCCCCAAAGACATCCTCCCAGCCAGGCCCGGGACATTATCAGACTTGTATCTTAAATTAAAGCACTTTGCTTACTACAATGGCAAACATCCTCCCCAAAGAGTAACATCACCCCAACACATCCACATTTCACAAACAGCTCAGCGATTTCTGCTCAAAATTTGCAAACAAGTCATCAGCGCCAAACCACGTCTTCGGCACATGTGTGTGACACACCGTGCGTATGTGTGTGTGTTTGACAGAAGGGAGGGACTCTTCCCGGCTTTGCTCCCAGTATCGTGGTGAGACTAAGCCCTGTGCGTGCGCTCCGGGTTCCGAGCTAGCCCGAGCTACAAAAGCAGCCTTTCAGGACGCTTAGCTGCCCTTGCTCCACGCCCAGCACAGCCGAGGAAAGTCTGACGAAGTCCCGCAAACGCATGTGAACAAATGCGTGCGATTGCAGTCACGCAACGACGGGGCAAAGAGTCACTCTTTCGTTGGAAAGAACAAGAAAAACAGTGCATCGTCGTCTGTTTAACGCCACACTAGAGCTTCGTCACGTTTCGTACACAAGGCAGAGATTTGTGTGTGCGTGCGTCTGCGTCCTTGAGTTCAGCATATCTGTGTCTGATTTACAAGCAGATGATTTGCGCTCTTCCATCATCAGCGACTAAAAGCTCAGTGAAAGCTCGGGCAATTTATAGTCATTTTCTTTCACTTTCTCCCTCACACACACACACACACGCATGCGCGTGCACCGCAAAACACGTCCGGTGAGAGCTGACTGTGTGAAAAATCTGTAACGTTTTACTATGCCCTAATCCAATTTAACAATTCCGCTCAATTCGTGCAACAGCAGGCATGGATTGAATATTTTTAGTCCATTGTAATGGTATTAAAGTTGAACATAAGCATGCCTGTTCTGCTGGGACGGACCACCCAGTCAGACCAATGGGACGAGGAGGGAGGGGGCCATGTCTTGGGGCATTAGGAAAACACACTTGATTTCTTTTTTTCTGGACCCAAACAGCATTCCCATCTGATCCTGTCTGAAGGCATGTTTATAATACTCATCATTAATAGCAGGCCCGGGCTAACTGGAGCGACATGCTTTCCACTGCTAGGTCGGCTACACAGCTACGTTACACCAGCCCGCTCTTCAAAGGAGCGCGCATGGAACTGATTAAGACCCGACGCACACTGACAGCGCACTAACAAGTCGACTTGTCTGATGCACTCAGCGCTCAAAGGCAAAGCTAGCCCGGGGCTTCGGTCTAAGTTCAAGAGGGAGAAGGGGAACACGGGTGTAGGGAAAGAGGCACATCCATTTTCAGGATGCCGCTAGATGTTTGAGGACGTGAAGAAAGGTCCGATTGAAAAAAAAGGGAAAATAAAAAAACAAAAACTGGAGGGTCACGCTGAGAATGAATCACCGTCTTTTCTGAACACTCTCCAAGTCGCGGACTGCCACCCAAAGATCCTGAGTTTACAGCAAGCAGTGGAGGAACGGGACAAGTCAAAGGAATGCACTCTCTCTCTCTCTCTCTCTCTCTCTACAGGAAACAGCACATTACAGCCTCGGGCTTAGAGAATTCCACACTTCACGAGGTTACAAAGTTTTGGGGTCAACACTCACACAGCCTTGGGGTGAAATTAACACCCCAGCTGGACCAGGAAAACGCGCTCGTGTGCGCGAGCGTACACTCGGGCGTGCGCGCGAGCACGAGCGTACGAGCGTGTGTGTGTACACACAGCTGTGTTTCTTCAGTGACACATATTCCCATATTCCTCCTCCTAAGAAAAACTGGCTGACCCCCGCATGTGTTGATATCTCGGAGGTATCTCGCCGCAGGCTCAGCTGCTGTCACCAAAACACGGCGTCACAGGCTTTCTAATATTCCTCATGCCAGGTCAGTTTGTCACTCACTTGCACTCTCTTCATTTCAAGCCATCAAAACATTTGATATCAGAGCTCTAATTGTTGATTATTCGTATTATTCTGGGCGTCAAACAAAGCTCATGTGATGCTGACAGAGTCCCAAGTATGCACAACACTTAAACAGATCACAGAAATTAAAGTATTTGGTGGAGATGCACCGAAATTTTTTGTTGTTGCTTGCACGTGTTGATTTTGGCGCTAAATTTCGGCCGAAAAAATGCACCTGTGGGCCATTTTCGGCTGAAAATGTATCGCCGAAACACCACGTTATGATGATGCAAGCAACAACCGCAGCAATTTTCGCCTGAAAATGGCACACAGGTGCATTTTCGGTCAAAAATTTTCGGTGCATCCCGCGTATTTGGATTGTCATAACTAGGAATTTCTTCATTGAAATAATGCATCTTTCCCAAACTTTTATCAACACATGATAAACCAATATAGAGCTGAAACGCTTAGTAAATTAACTGATCACTATTGAGAGAATTATGATCAGAAACTATTTCAGATTAACTGCAAATCATTAGTTGACAAAACAATAAGCAGGTGGCTGTTCCCGGATCAGTCACTTCAGCAACATTTTTGCAAGCATCCCTTGCATTCATTCACTCACTGCGGCGTTAGCGTGCACTACCACCTGTGTGCGCGCGTTACATGTGCAAGCGCTCCTAATGATTGATGAGAGATTAAACTCCAAAAAAAAAATCCCTCTCAAAAATGGACCTAAAGAGAAGGGTAGAGAAGAGAGGAGGCCTATGTGTGTCACTGTAGTGGAGCCCTCAGTGTGGGTATTCAGCATGTTGCATAACATTAACCCCTGGTCCCCCCTATTCTCAAAGTAGAGGAATGGGGAGGGGGAGGAAAGAGGGGGGGCACGAAAGGAGAGAAAGTAGGTTTCTAAGGAACTGACATCACCCCCTTCCTCCTTTCAGTTCTCAGCTCCCCCTCCTCTTTATACTCTCATTTTCTCTCTCCTTGCTCTATTCAGCTCTACTCCGGGATTGGCCAGATCATGATGGCAATCAGCCCGGCCCCCTCAGTCAAAGCCAGCCCACCCCACCACCCCCTTTTCACCCTCGCCAACTTTCTCCCTTTTCCAAGCCAGCACACAACGGCACAGTCCCCCCGCCCCCTCCCTCCCTGCACATCTCTTATGTCTGACAACGGAAGCGGCCCGCACTTTCAAGGAAAACATGAAACACCACCAGCAAAGGGTTCCTCCAAATCCTGTGTGGGATGCTGTTATTAAACCCAACGCCAACAGCAAAAAACATACCTGAGGATATTTGCGCGTTATACATTTAGAATCAAATACTACCGCAGAAGCAGCTTGAAGCCCTCGCCACTTTCTTTACGACTAACAGACGGCTCTCGTATCACATCTTGATATATGCGGGGGAGCCCGTATAAGAATACACTGTATGTGCATGCATGTGGCTAAACACATCTTTGTGTGCGTCTGTGTGCAGAGAAAGGATTAGCTGGATTAGGCCCCATCTCAGCAGGGACCCCTGCGGTGAGGAGGAAGCCCCCCAAAACCAGGTCATCTCTCCGCTACAGAGTCTATAGCGACCTCCCATACCCTGAGCCCCCTGTACCACCGAAAGGATGAAGGGAAAACCGTCCAGCAGGCTTTGCTACGTTGCTGTGCTTCTGGAGAAAATGCTTGCTTTTTGCACGTGAAAAGGCAACGCCTCCAAACGCAACAGAAATGATTTTCTAATTGTAGCTCAAGCAGAAACTTAGAAAAGATGCATTTGCTTTATTACAATTATTATTTCTGCATTTATTTGGTTATGCATATACCTGCACAGCACATTATGCAACAGTGCATTCATGTGGGACAGAAGACATGGCTGCTTACACTTTGTTGCTCCTTCACTGCTATGAGTCAATAGCTCAGGTAGAGTTTCCCACGGTAACGCCCCCCCCCCCCCCCCCCGCCTCACGTCTCTGCCTCGTCTTTTCCTGTTTGTCTCTTTCTCAGCTGCTACTGCCAATCCCCCGGACAGAGCTTTGATCAGGACAACCCACCTGTTGCTTCTTCCTTGTACCATCTGCTGTCACCGTGTCCGCGTCTAGACCGATCTTCGTTTCCTAGAGTTTCCTCAGAACAGACCCGTTCTGCTTCACCGTTACTTCACCGCGGAGCAACTTTTGCCTTTTCCGCCTTTTTTTTTTTTTTTGGAATATCTTTTCATCATTTATCTTTATGTTTTATCGCATCAGCAGAACTAAAGCGCCTTGCGTAACACCGGAAAGAACATTTACCGTACTCCGCTGCCATTTCCGTTTGCAAGCGTGACCGAGCTCTACCTTGATGCTCTACTTGAAGTGCTGCTTTTTAAAAATAATAATCAACGACTACACGTCTGCAGTCAGCTTATGGTCGACTTAAAAACTTACGACCTCTCAGTTGTAGAGCGTGTGTGTGCTAGCGTCGCGGAGGCAGCGCACACACTGCAGCTTACATAGCATTAATAGTGGTTTTGAATGTGGCCTCTGCAATGCAGGTGTGCACACAACCACAAATATGTGATGAAAGGCCTTACTGAGAGCTGAGACCCTATCTGACCCATGGCGAGCCACCCCTCACCCCACCCCTCACACTCTCCTTCCCTCTCTCCCCCATCAGCTTCTTTTCAAACCGGAGGGGGGGGCCGCCGCCGCGCAGAGGGAGGGTAAAACAAGCAAGGTGGAGCGGGTGAGTGAGCGAGAAAGAAGTGGGCAAAAACCGAGGAGGTGACGGAGAAGTGAAAGAAACGACAGGAACGGAGAGCAGTGGACGCGCAGCTGTAGCAGCCGCACCGCGCACCCCCGAGCACCCCGACCCCTGACACAAATGTGACACCCCAGCTGCCAACCGCTGCCCCCCTGAATCCCCACCCATACCACCAACCCTCACCCCCCAAACTACAGCATTACCATATGTATGGCTTCCCTCGCCCCTGATTATGCTAATCACCTGTCCGGCCCCTGCAGCCCCTAAAATGGGTGTATTTAGCAGTCGGCTGGCTCCCAATGCAGCTTCCCCTGGGCCCGAGGTGTACATTCACACACTCCTCAATGGGCAGATTCTTCCACGTTGCTGCCTTCATTCAGGTCCCTCTCTCCGCTACCAACCCCCAACCTCAGCTCCAAAAAAAAAAAAAAAAAAAAAAGATCTATTCAATGCCAATGGATTCACAGAGCAGAGGAAAGAGTAGTTGGGGAAGAAAACGCTGACAGAAAGTCTGTGTTTATAGCATGTGCGAAGAAGCGGCTGTGGCTCAATCAGAAATGATGTATTAAACGCAAATCACGAGAGGTTTGATGCTACCGTGCTACTTGGATTAACAGTGCGGCCTTTCGTTGAACATTTAAAATAATTTCTTTAAAAAAAAAAAAGAAACAAACAAAAGAAACAACACAAGACGAAACAAGAAGCATGTCAAATTCAAGCCAGGTGAGCCTTTCTGTCCGCGCTGCATTTACAGCCTTGTGATTGGCCCCCAGCCCAGTCATAACAGACCGTGACATGAGCCTGTACAGTCAATCTCAACCAGCCATCTCTTTGTCATTTCCTGTAAAGATGGCCCTTGATTTCAGGTATCCCAAAATCACACATTCCAAAGGGTGGGAGCGAAGACACAGGCTAAGTGTGAATGGAAGAAAACCAAATTAATACATTTTTCCAGGCACTTCATTCCTGCAGGACATTTTGCACGCTACCATAGCGACTCCTATTTAAATGCGGCTGGTCAATAACAGTGCCAACACAATGCACGACCATCGCCACGTATGTGTGTTACTTTTTTTGGAGGTTGGGGGGATAAGTATCAGCGTTAGCGCTTCCATCCCTGCTCAAGGCCAGTGCAACAACCATTTCACACATTGGAGTTGCATTTTCTTTGGCTAGCTGACCTGTAGGCATTGAGACCAAACTCATTACTGAACAGAAACAGAAGCTACGCTGACGACCGAGAGGTAAGAGTGGTGGTGTTCGCGTCACAAAGTAATCTACCAGGACCGTGCAGTTTAATGTGCAGTATGTTACTGGCCAGTGCAGCGCCACGACAGACGACTTTACCTTACAGTGCTGCAACAGCTGGACCAGCTTCAACTTTCATACGCAGCACGCGTCCAAATGAATTAGCAAACAAGGTTCAAACTAGTCTGAATACGGGTATTTTCCCAGTAATTAATGTCCTTTTGGCTCCGTTTTGGTCTCCACCAACTTCTGTAGGGAATACCCGGAAATTTAACTGTGCCGACCGTAGATTTGCTTGTAGACTTGCAAGTATATGCTACATTTTAGCGCCTAAACACAGGTTTTTAGGCTTGTTTGTACTTTATTTCTCTTTTGTCACACTTTACGAAAGGCACTTTTGTTTTAAATAAAGTCAGAGAGATGTTTCGTTGCTCCCTCCAGCCAAAAACAAAGTTGACAGGTAAGGTGACCGAAGTCTGACGATACATTCAGGTAGCAATTATTTATCAATTTAAGCACTACACACTACATATGCTGTGTTTCAATGCAGTGTCAGTATAGAAGTGTACATTTAAGAGAGGCAGTTAAAAACAAACTGATCCGTGACTGAACTTTTGGATTCTTGACGCTTTTTGATATTTCACAGTCCACCCTAATAAACAAAGCAAGTGAAGATTAATTTAGTTGTGGAAAAAGGTGAAGTTTAATCAAGTGTGTGGATGCCTTTTTTTTAATTTTTTTATTATTATTATTAATGAATCTCTTTCTTCTATTACACAACTGCTTTTCTCACTGTAAACACCCATCAAACAATGACACCCATCAACTGCTGCACTTAGTAACACCCAATCCGTTGTGCGGGGTCAGAGGTACTCCCAGGACCCTAATGCTTCATTCAGACAAGCAGGGAGGTCCCGGTACGAGAGACTATTTAACTCTGACGCACAGCGGCTCGACGCGGAGCTCCAAGCCCTCTCAGTCATCTGCGAGAGGAAACGACGGTATCTCTGTATCGCTATGCCTTCTTTTTTTTTTCGCGTGCATGTGTGGTACTTGTGCAATTGCCGCCGCTGCCAGAATCTATGACGACGCGCTGTAGGAATTGCAATGAACTATACAGCTACGTATGTAACTGTGGTGTGCCAGAGGGGCTGAAAAAATTCCAAACACACACACACACCAAAAAAAAAAAAAGAGATGTTTGCGAGAAAACGTCTCCGCTGCGCAGTCTGAGAAGCATCAATCTACACCTCGATCTCTCTCCTAGTGTACGGTAGGCACTGCAGCCAAAACACAAACACACTACCGCTACTATACTCCTGCTTCTTCCCTCGCTCGGTTTCCCCTCACACACACACGCGCGCACACACTCTCTCGTTCCCCTCTGCTGTTTTGTACTTTCTCCACCCTTCTGGCAGTCAGCGCTGCGAGGGAGGGAAGAGAGGAAAGGGGAAGAGGGAGGGAGGGATACGAGGGGAGGGGAGGGGAGCGAAGGGAAGGAGGGAGGCCAGACCACCCTGCTCTCATGGCAGGGCTGAGTGTTTACATTGCCGTGGCTCACTCTGTAATACATCTGGCATTCTGAGGCCACTCTCTCCAGCCAGGGACGGGGGAGCAGCAGCGGCGGCGGCGGCGGTGGTGGTGGTGGGTGAAGGGAGGCAGGAGGAGGGGAGGGGGAGGCTCGGGTAAAGAGAGAGACCTTTCTGGCAGGGAGGAAAAGAGAAGGATAGAGGAGAGAGAGAGGGAGAGAAGGAGGTAGAGGGGGGAGGGTAATTCTCTCCGCAGTCTCCTGTGGTCGGTCATTCGCAGGGCTCTGGTTTTTGAATAAGAGCGCCTGGAAGAATGCAAAATGTAAACAGAGAGCTTGGAGGCATCTCAGGATGTTGTTTGTGAATGGGAGCGCGCGCTCGCCTTCGCTGCTCAGAGCGCGCGGTTAATGAGCGGCGTTTTTTTTTTTATCTTTCGCCAGGTACGGGCTAATATAAGCGATGCCGTTTTTTTTTTTTTTTTAACATGTTGGGAGAGCCAGCCTGAGAAAGCGGCCCTGCGAGTCTGTGTACAGTACCAGAGGCGCAATGTTTCCCCACACTAAATCCCTCACCAGCTAGCCTGCACTTTTCATCAACTCGTAAAGTTTAACACAACACGCTGGAATGTTATTCCTCATACAGGAGTTTAATCCCGTTTGTAGCGAGCTGATAAACACGAGCTTAATCGAGCCCGGTTCTGGGCGAGCGTGCACGCCCGCATTTGAGCAGGTAACAGATGGAGAAAGTGAGATAGGTGACTTTATATTGTTTATTCTGTGAAAGCTAAGGTAAGAATACAGAGTGTGCAGCATGAGGGAAAACAAGGCAGGGGAAAAGACGGCTAAAGAAGAGAGAAGCAGCAAAGAGAGGCCCACCAGACATGCCAGCCCCTGCTCAACCACCTTCCCATTCACAGACCCATAACTCCAAAGGCTCTCTGCACATGACGGTGCATCTGTGTGTGTGTGTGTGTGTGCCTGCATCCATGCACGTATCAATACTCCCTCAAACATCAAACGCCGAATTATTCAATCACGCAAACCACAATCCTCTCAGCGGCGACGCCGCACTCAGGGGCGACTCCTCCTCACCCTCGTCCACAAGAAAGGACGTCAAGGCTTCTTCCGCATGCACTCAGCATTATACCGCTCCCCTCTCTCTCGCCGCTGCCATTACCAGCAAAACAACAAAACAACCACCAACTCCGTCAACTCGGCTCTTAATCATGCTAGATACAAAACAGACATGCAAGGCAGGGAAGGAGCTGCTTTAGGGGGGGAAAAAAAACAAAAAACAACAACATTTGGTCCTATCAGAGCGGATTAAATCAGGCGCAGGAGGCAGACAAACATGTATTGGCACCACTTTAACTGCTCCCACATTGATTCAGTAATTAGCTGACAGCGAGCGTTTTTTCTTTTTGTTTTGTTTGCCCCCTCTCTCCTCGTGTGATTCCTCCACACACGTACCAACGATGACAAGCACTAACGTGGAATCATTTCAGTCAGAGATGTGATACAGTAAATCAGATCAGAGTCACTGCCCTCTGCTGGAGAAGGGATGTCAAAAGGTTAAATCATAAAACTGAAGCACGGACAGCAGCGAGGAACCCCGCGCTCTCCACAAACAGCATCTGCCTCGCCGCGCACAGCAGGCCCGAGCGCACGCACGCACGCACGCTCGACATGTGAACACGTACGGGACACAAACAGCGACCGGTGACAGCTGTGGCTTCTGCTGCGTTTCTTCAACCCCGACCACCTCCCCGCCCTCCACCCTCTTCCTCGCCTCTCCCCTCTGCTGTGAGTCTTCACTCTGCACCCAGGCCACAGGGTGAGTATCAGGTGAGGTTTTAAATAGCGGGGCCTCTACGAGATGACCTCAGGGTCCCAGGGGTCTACCCCCGTGGCCCCTGGCCTCTACACTCATGCCCCCGCCTCCCAAAGAAAGCGCTCCGGGACCGAGGGCCTCCCCTCAGTCTGTAGCCTTGAGACTACAATCCATAACCCGGTGCCCCGGCCCAGGCCGTAAATCTGGCGACCATAAACTCATTCCAACTTGAATCACTCACACAGCTCAACTCCAAGTCCGTGCGGGACGAGGGCAAAATAGAGAGAACTCCACGGGTTGCATCCTCTACTTAGGCTAAAGCTACGGGCTAACCACAACCCGGCGCAGATTACAGCACAGCTTCAGCTCATGTGCATCACCCCGAGTTTCAACTTCAACCCTTGCCCAGAGCTCAAGCTTCAAAAGCCCCATTTCCAAACCTACGCCTCCCTATACCTTCTCTCCCCCATCAACACAGCCCCATAATCTCCAGCCCCTCTCTCGGCACAGAAACAGAGTGAAGAGTGAGGGGCTGTCCTACAGGAAGGCCAATGTTTATGTGATACTGTTTTAATTAGAGTCAGGCAGCGCTGCTATTTTCTTTACAATTTGGCCTGTGTTTGCCTTAACCCAGAATGCCAAGGGATAGCCCCTTTTTCCATCTGAAGCCAGGAGGAACTGTAAAGGGGCCTTGCTCCAATCTTCTACGTCTCCCCTCCGCCCGAACGTGGCTTATGGTTAATCATCAAGATCGGCTCCAAATCATCTGCAATTTGAAACCGAGGATGTATCTGAAGTCGACCACAAGCCAACAGGCACGTTTTCTCCCGAAAGCACGCAGAGGGGCACACATTTGTGTGTGGGGGAGATCGAGATAGGACGCCACAATACTACGACTTCCTGTTTCGGCTAATCATTTCCTGTGAGCATCACAGTGGATATAAACACAGAATTAGCCTCGCAGCGGGGACCCAATCCGTGCTTAATAGACGCCAGAGTCTCTTTAATGTTTTCTAGGTGGGAGAAAAAGACTTTTTAAATATTCCTAACGTTCACTAATTGTTTAGCAGAGCGCAGCCCACCCCCTCCAAATACATCCTCAGACGTTTGACACAATCGCCCCTTTGTGCAGGCATGCGTCTCACTCCCAATTGGTCTCTGTCACTTTGTCTAATAAACAGAACTTCCTGTGTCTGAGTATTTATAAACAGTGCTGAGTGAGCACTGTGTGAGAAGAGACAATCCCTGCGAAAGCTGTGGCACGTGACGGCGTGTAGAATAAACACACCGGCCAACTCCGGTACGCAGCTAATGGTGGTCTGCTGGCTCCAGGCGCTGCCAGAAAGCGGGAGACGCCAGACGCGACGTGAGATCACAAACGCAGCTCCCCGTCATTTCCAAAAGGACGCGCTAATACGAGCCGGGCGCTTTCTACGTGTGTGTGCGTCCGCGGGGGCCACACAGCTTCCAGGCGGGGTCGTCGGCGGGTCGCCCGCGGAGGGCAGTTCCAAATGAAACATAAACAGCCGCTCTGTCCTCTCCTCCTCTCTCCCCTTTTTCCTCTCGGACGACGGGCCAGTCCCCCAGCACGGCCCAGCACAGCGTTCCTCGGTCCAGGCAGAACTAATCTATCCCTCAGCTGTGCAGTCTAATCTAAACAAACAGATCTCTCCCTACCAGCATCTGGAACCCCTCATGTACCGGGACCTAGGAAACCGCAGCAGCACTGTCTCTTACTCACTGTCTCTGTGTGTGTGTGTGCGTGAGCAGGTCTCTGTGTATCAGTGCGAGCCAGTTTGATAATACGTTAGTAGATGTCTAGCAGAGGTCAGCGCCACCACATGAGTGACAGCCAGGATCGCCATGAAGCTAGCCCGCTCTGGGCCGAGCAAAGACAAGGGACGTGCACACATAGAATATCGTGGATTTGACGCTGCACCGGTTGCGTGAAATAACAGTTAACTACAGGGATCAGGTGACATTTAAAGCATCAAGAATAACAGCAAAACATATCGCATATAAGAGCCAGAGCTTCCACAATAATAGCATACGCCATACAACCCTTAGATTTGAAAAGCTGCACAAGGGCATTCATGTGCACGCTCTAGACGATTCATAAAGCACGCTTGTGAAAACAAATGCATTCTAACGTAACGGACCTGTAGCTTTTTAACAGCTATGGTGTTCAGCATTTGTTTCAGATACCTGAGAGTGCTCTTGATTCAACTGTGTTTTCATTAGAGGCCGCGTTGCATTGACATGTGCATCCTCCAAAATGATCACCCAGTCAGATCACGGCCTCCCTTGTGCCTTTTCCAGCATAAACTGAACATTACAACAGTCATGAAGGGGGACGTAGTGCAGGAACTGTTTTCTTAGAATGCAATACAACAGTGGCTGAAGGGTGGATGCAGGTTGCTGCTTCATGAAGCAAAACAGCAGCAGTATTAAATGACAGCGACTGAAGCTCTTCTGCCGTCCACCTGCTTGAAATGAACCGACCATTTCAGTTAATGAAGGAGATTGAATCGTCAGAAATGTCACCAGATGCTTTTCGGCCAATTAGCTTCTCCGCTAACCGATGTCAGCGCGCCGTGCCGGTGTGCAGCGCTAAAGGATGCGGGGCGTGAAAACTGTGCGATCCTCTCGAGCACAATCAGGAGTCCTGTCTGGAGAGACTCCCCTCCGCCTAAACCGCTGCCAACTGCGCCTGCGCCACAGATTAGAAGAACACGCTGTCTGTCAGACCCCTGCAGCAGCACGCAAGGAGAGAAGAGCCAACCCCGGAGGGGGGGGGGGGGGGGGGGGGGGAGGAGGAGGAGAGGGAGGAGGAGGGGTGTTTGATGTGTGCAGGAATCGGTCTGCTGTAATGCTTGATCTCATGAACTATACGTTTTCTTACTTCAGAGAGGGCAGTTAAAAAGAAAAAAAAAAAAAAGGACAGGGGCCACAGGAAAGCAATCAAATGCATGCGCAGACACAAATATTTTGTTTCTTTTCCGCGTCTACATACATCCTTCAGTTCAATTCCTCAACAGCAAACTCTGCTCCTCCATTCATGACTCCTAGCACTGACTCGAGCCATAAGCGCAGGAATGCGGATCAAAGGGAAAGGAAAAAAGCCCGGCCCCTTTTCCCTTAAACCCCCCCCACAAGCACCACCCATATGCACAGTCTCCTTCTCCCCTTTTAAATGTTCAAGTTATGTTGTTTCTTTAAATAAAATACATAGAATAATAAAAAAACAAAAAAACAACACACACAAGTAGCCCATCCACCACACAAACACGAGTTCCTGTCCTCACTCCGCTTTTTCCCTGCAGCCGGAGACAAATCTTTTTGGAAAGTTGAGAGCTGTCCAAAACGGGACCACACACAGTCTCTGCGCCTTCAACTGCTGGGGGCAGGCAAGCAGGCAGGCAGGCAGGCAGGCAGACACACACTCACACACTCTCACGCGCGCACACACACTCTCTCACACAAAATGGCGGCTTTGACGAAAATTTCCTCTACCCCAAAAGCTGCTTATGAACTTAATTACAACCCTTTTCATGGGGGCAGTTGCAGGCGCCTCTTGCGCGGCTCATGCGTGCATCCAGCGTGGTTTGAGAAGCTGCGAGTATGTTGGGAAATATACAATTATTTTCAAAGTTTCCCCTGGCCACTTGCCAGGACCTAAACAATAAACAATCCCCCCTCGCCTGTTTAGCGGCGGCGGCGGCGGACCCTCTCTTCCTCCAATCTAAACTAACCCCTACCCCGCTTAGTACGACCCGGCAGGTTAGATTCAAACATACTACTGAATGAACGCAACGAACCGCCCGCACAAACTGTACAAGTTGATACAAACTGCCAGCAATAATCGAAAGTTTCTTACCTTCCACCCAGAGTTTCTCCACGTCCGTTTCCAAATTAGCTGCCCTTAAGCCCACAGCGAAAGCTCCAAAGATCATGAGGCCCACAACCAAAAACTTTCCGCAGTTCTTTTGTATGTAACAGCCCAGCCTAAACAACAGTCTCTGGAACTTCGCCCTCAGCCACAGAGGTGCTTTCCTCCCAGTTGCCTTCCCCTAAGAGGAGACAAGAGTGCTGATGTTACTGTCAGTTAAAACACCAAAAAAAAACACTTACCAGCACTTACCTGGACAGGTGAGGCAAGAAGGGAAAGAAGGGAAAAGGCAGACACAAAGAAATGACAGGTGCATTCATGTCACATATTTAAACCACCAGCCCCGGTTTGACCCGATAATCCGCACGCTGATAAGACCGGCTGTCGTGATTCGCTTTTTGCCAGCGCGTGTTGACGGCAATCACGCTCTCACTCTACGAAAACTTCAGTGACTGACAGGCACGTATCTTCTGGAGACACACTGGAAACCGCTGAGGACTCCCCCGGGGGTGGAAAGCCACCGGTTCTGCCATATCAGTGACACATATAAACGGTAACCTTATCTTGACACATGCAAAGAAAAGACAACTCCAGCTCCCCGCAGGTCACCCACACACATGCACGCAGCCTGGGCCGGTTCCATCGTCTCACGGCTCCGGTTCTGAATGTGCTGATCAAAAACAAAAGTTTGCTGCAGTGTGGGCTCGCAGCCGGACCTCCAAGAGCTGGTAAATAAAAGGCGATGACTATCAAAGCAGAATTATGCAGCAGGTGGGCTTAAGATAACCAGCCTCCCTTTTTGTTTCCACAAAAAGGCTCTTTCAGCTCTAACAGTGTACGCTCTGCAAATAAAAATACGCAAAATTGTAACACATTTGCTCCCTGCTACACACAAAAAAAGTGTTTCCTTCACTGGAGGGGTCTACCCCCACACATCAGCCGGCGTTATTAAATACCCTGAAACGGTGCATGTGGTAAAACCCACAAATACAACCGCACACATGCACACGACTCCACTCCGCGTCCAGCAGCCCGTGTGTTCCGGCCTGCATGGGGAGTGGAGGAGCCATCACGGGGGGACTCACAATATTTGTGAACGGAAGAGGGCAGCCACATGGATTTTTCCCCCCCTCACACGCTCTCTCTCTTTCTCTCTCTCTCTCTCTACGCGAGCCACCCGAGCGTAGACAGTGTCACACAAAACGTTTCAGCACAGACTCCAAAACGTTTCACGCGTCTCAATGAGAGAGAAGCGTAAAGTTTGACGTTATGAAACAGTGCGCGCTTGTGTTGACACTGAAAGCTGCATGTTTTCGCCCTGTCCGACACCGTTACAGGTTTGGATGAGCTGGGAACAAGCGGGTGTTTGTGCCGATAAATTTAAGACCCGCGACTTTGCTTCGCGTCCTAAAAGCACGCGAGTCAAAATATCGCGGGGAATGAAACAAAACAACCCGTGGCTCTCTACAACCTTGCCTTGCCCCTGCGTCCCCCTGCCCAGCCCGTCCCGTTACCTAGCAGCGACTGGACATAGTTTGGCTACTTTTCTCGGTGTGTACAATGAAACCGGGACCGTGAAGCTCTCCCCCGGGTAAGATGAGAAATAAGCACCTCTGTTATTTGCTGCAAAGCGAAGCCCGCATCGCAGTAGCTCGGCCGCTGCAAATACTCCAAATCCAGCGGTGTGTTGCGGGTATAGTCCCCCCTGTTCCTCCGCGTTATCCTCGGCCGATCGGGGTCTCTGTTTTCCTGCTCGGAGTGCGCATTAGCAGCCGAGGCCATGTTGCGGGGACTGCGAGATGGTTACCGTTTCCCACTTTATAGTATTTCCCCGAAAGCGCGTAGCGATATCCCAAGGCGACAGAGTTTCACTCTCGGAGATCTCACACCCGTGAAGTAGGACTTCATACTCCTGTTGGAGACGGCGAGTCAAAGTCTGCGCCTTCCATCCCAACATTTCGTGATCCGGAGGTCTCCACCGCTTTCACCGCATTCACCGTGTCTCTTGAAAAAAAGTAGGTTTCTCTCAAAAAGCGAGGCGCGCAAAGTGATTCCCATACACAAGTCGTCGGGCAAGAAACCTCGATGGTCGTAGCATTCTGCTGAGATCTATGTGGTCTTCCCCTGGGCCGCGCGTCACGGCCAACTCTGAGATTCAATAGAAGAGGAGAAAAAGACCTCTCTCCATTTGGAGGCAGAGAAGGAGGAGGGGTGAAAAGAAAAAAAAAAGACTGGAGATCCCGCCTCTGGGGCTGTCAGATCGCAGGACTTTCTCGCATCTGATTGGTTCCAGAAGGGCAAAAATTACTCAGCAAACACGACTATTATTAGCTGCTTAGCAACAGCTCACTAAAGTAGAGAGACCACCCAGGCAGACAGACCTCATGTGTGCATCTCCAACTACAGGGGAGGCTCGCCGAGCGCCGAACCACTTGGTGCGTTTGGGTTCCCACATGGCGTTCCGTTGATAGAAAGAAGCGTTTGCCTGAGAGGATGTGAAGTCTGAGGCCAGGCGGCCGGTGTGTGCGTCGGAGGAGGACCGGGGAATGTCAGAAAATTAAGTTTTAAACTTTGTTTTTTTTTTTCTTCTGCCACCACCATGATGGAGGTGGTTGAGCCTCAAATTACATTGGTTCAAGGGGAGGTCCTATAGACGGCTACAGTGTCGTTATAGTGTCAGCTCCACTATAACATAAGCTGATCCTGCCCTCCCGTGTCTTGTTATTCTCCCCTTAAGGTAGAAATAAAAGTCATTAAAATAAAATTAAAAATTCTAACAAAGGATAATAAACTGCATCTCATGACCACAAGTAATTGGACACAATTTAATGCCCCTTTGTATTGACGATTAGTCGAATAATTTGGGACTTTTGCGCAATTACTCATAGGAATGCTTATTAATCCCCTTTATTGCCTTAAATGTCCACTTTAGTTATAACCCACTAGTTCATTGTCCACTTTAATATCAGTATTGGTTTCATACAGATCGACATCAAATAAGCAACCTCGTATTTCACACACACAGACTACAGAGACAAATAAGCAATAGATAATTTAAGCGCATTACAGATGCAATGTTCAACGCTCTAAAATTCAGCTGCCTCGGCTTTAGGATTAAACTGCAGATGCCATCAGTATCTGACAATATGGACTTTCATAAATATTTCCAGGCATCTTAATATAGTTTAGCCACGCATCGCTCGTTATTCCAGTCGTATTAGTATTTTAGATTAAATTGATGTTAGCAGAGCACGAGTAAACGTTTGCAAATAGAGGGCATAGCTAATGAGGGTCAAGATTAAGATTAAAAGAAACAATTCATGCATTCAAATCATTTACCTATCTACATATTAAAGCAGAGGGAGGCACAAAATGCAACTATTTCAATATTTCATTCCCACGCAGCCACTTGATAAAAACAGATCAGCAGCTCAGACTTGACACCTGAGTCATCTGATCTCAGCAGCGGCTCGTCTGGCTGCCAGCAGCGCCGCACTTACCATCTCCAGTCCAGGTGGGGAGAGCTCTCAGAACAAATCCGTGATTTCCGCACCCCGTGGAGCGCGAAAGGAGTCAGTTAAGATACAGATAAAAAGAGCAGATTTGGTGTTGTGAGGGGAGAAGTGGACGCATCGTAATCCGTCTTAGCCGCAGTCATCGTGTCTCTGCGTCAGAAACGGTTCACTCAACAATTACACGGCCGTTCCCTTTCTGCCACGTGGGTGGTCCCGTTCGCTCCATAGGCAGGACCCTTTGAGCGTCACGTGATTAGCCCCAATTTTTTTTTATTTTTTGAACTGTACCAACCCATGCACAGCAGCCTGTGTCTGGCAATGACACACACACACATATGCAGTCAAATATGAGTGCACGTCACAGAACTTTTGTGTTTGCCATTAAGGGCACTTGTGCACATGCACAGGTGCAGACTCACAAACACAATTTAGCTGTGCACAAATGAGTGCGGGCACTCATTTAAATGTACACACAGATACACTTCTGTGTAAGGATCAGAATCAGAAGTCTTCATTGTGATTGCACAAGTGTGGACGCTGGCACAGAAATAAGCCCAGGCGCACAAAATTGATGATAACTAGTAGTCTATGGCGGTATGTGCAAACTGCAAATATAATGAGGCATGCACACACATGCAATCACTGAATCGGTGGGAAGTTTGGGTGTGATGGAGACCAGCACTTTAACTGCTGTAATGATATCAGATATCAAAAAAAGAAAAAGAAAAAAGAAAACATTCAAGGGGGAGCAAAGTTAGGCTGCGGTGCCCCCTAATGCTCCAGAATAGTGTGGGATATGCCCTTCCAGGAAGCCGGAGCCGTAACTGCTGCACGATACCTTTCCTGGACACATTCAGTTTGTTGTCATGACAGTAACGCTGCAGGACTCCATCAAAGCGCCGAGGGCCATGTGGGAAAACAGTCGTCCCTTTTCGAATACTGTAGTGCGGGGGCTGTAAAGATATGCCAGTAAAAATGCTCTGGGAGATTATATTGCAAGCATCTGCGTGAACTAATGAAATACGTATGCACATACGATGCCAAAACACCCTTGACCAAACAAGAGGAGATTTCTCTCTTTGTTTTTTTTCTTTATTTACCGTTATGTGCTAATATGATTCAGATGGACCAGTTGTTCCCTTTAGGAAAGTTTATTTTAATTTTCTGATGCAGGCAATAGTTTGGATTTCACACTTTATTGAACAAGCAGGGCAGCAAGTCCATTAAGGCCTGGAAAAAAACACAAATGTAAAGTCTGCATGTTTCTCATAACGGCATTAGCTTCTAGTAAAATAAATATGATCAATCAATGTACAAACATTATGTGGTTCTACTGTAGCACTGTTTCACTCATGCCATTCTTTCTGGATGCTGATACTAGAAAGTGACAGCGATAAACTGAGACAGGCCTCCTGCTTATTTTAGTCTGCTCGACTACTAATGCTTTAAAAACAGCAACACTCTCACTTGTCGTATCCAGCGCTTTGATACGAGTAACAAACTTGTTGACCTCTGTGACCTCTTGGGGCCGCTAGCAAAGAGATAAGACTCAGCCCTCACAAAAATCTTTCAACAGTCTAACTTCTCAACTTGCTGCAGCAACGTCGAGGTCCACTCCAGCAGTTGTTTTGTCTCTGCAACGATTCTGGCGATTCATTTCTGGCCTTTCTCTGACCGTTTCGTTTACATCCAGCCCTCTTCTCCTGACACGGGGAGGTTTTAACGAGGAACGGAGATGAAGTATTTGTTTAGGAGCTCGAGGAATTGGGCATTGATCCCAGGATGACTTCACCAGCTTATCACCTTCTTTGACCCCTGGCAGGGCACTTCGCACCCCTCGAGGCTGGTGGCTGGCTAGCGACCATGGAGGAATAGCGGAAAAACCTTGTTTATGATTTGCAGGTGGATTACAGTTCAAAGAGAAGTGTGCCAGCGTGTTACTATCCTTTGCTGAAGCCAACTTTTATTTTACCCAGTGTCACTGTCAGGCCTGATGTACTGATATTTCTTATCCACTTTGCGCCTTTACACGAAGAAATGATCAACTTTGGAGGAATATTTCTAATTTTTCAAGTATACATTTATTTTATTTTTGTCGCAGCAGTTAATAGTAGCAGTATCTAAACATCTTGCAGATGCCTTCCAAAATCAGCAAGCTGTACTCAAGTTATGAATGGAAATGGCAGGGCAGCTGTGCTTGCCAGCCATCGTAAGACCATGTGGAGGAGTGGTGCAGACAGCCACTCACATTTCAAGCCACTCACAGTAAAGTGCATTGAAAAAAAATAAAAAAAGACGGGGGGGGCGAGAGAATCCAAACAAAGCACACCTCTTGATTGAAAACAAATGCACTCAAGATTCCAATTAAGTAAGAATGTCCTCTCTCCCTCTTTCTGTCTTCATTCCATCAGCAAGTAGAAGGAAAGGAAAGGGGGAAAAAAACGGATATGGATGCCTGGTAGTGAGGGGTTCCTGGTGCTTAAAAGATCAGGTGATGCGTTCCATTCATTGAGAGAAGCGGACTGAACACAGAGCCCACGAGGCTTTAGCTGCATTCTTCATAGTTCCACCATTACGTGCGCTTGTCAAGACGACTGTATATGCGCATGCCACAATGTGTCACAAC
Organism: Planiliza haematocheilus; assembly: GCA_005024645.1. NCBI lineage: Eukaryota > Metazoa > Chordata > Actinopteri > Mugiliformes > Mugilidae > Planiliza > Planiliza haematocheilus. The sequence continues at coordinate 1,173,001 of SRSE01001388.1, read as the reverse complement.
ATTTAAACAATAAAGGGTCATTATGAGATAATGTTTTGTCCAAAATTTACATTGGGCAAGTGTAATTAATGACACACTCTTCAGACTTCCACATTACCTAATCCACAACCTCTGAAGGATAATTGCTGCTGTCAGACGTTGGATCGGTTTCTTTCTCCGTCGCTGTCAGCTATCATTTCAGTGCCAGTGGCAACGTTGCTGCTGCTGCGATCCAGTTTATTCATCCATTTTAATCAAATGTAAACCCTACAGCAAATAACCTGGGTATTTTCTTGGACCTTTCACCTCAACACATCACGAAACGTTTTCAGTTTCATTCAGCTACAAAATGTCTCCTAAATCAAACATATCCTGTCCTCCTTTAATTATTTATCCAGAACACAAAATTCCCTCTACGTCTTTCTCAGTCATGTCCTACGGCACCTACAGTTGGTTCAGCATACATCAACCAGCTCATTTCTGAATCTAGTCGTCGACCAGTTCCCTTCACTGGTTCCTCTGGAGGGTCATGGGGGGCATCGGCGGGGCTGGAGCCTTTCCCAGCGGCCAATGAACGAGAGGCGGGGTACACAGTGCGTAGGTCGCCAGTCTATCACAGGGCTAATGCACGGTGTATAGATTGTCGTCAGTATGACGGTGTAACAAGGGCGTCAGTCCAGACCGTACGCAGATCCTACCGCTGCAGGCTTACGTGCACCTCGCCAGAAATGTGACTACAGCGACACAGACCACAAGAGCGAGACTGGTCCACTTCGTAGTAGCCTATTTCCATTTTAATATTTCCGGCTGCTCCTACACTGCTGAATTTTTCTAATTGATTGTTTTGGATTAATAATGATAATGGAACACATTGAGGAAAGGTAAACTACTTGGAGATGCAATCGTTTGTATGACTCCACAAAAGTTTGCTGAAAGTGAAGCAGGAAGTATGGGCGTTCGGGTGGCATTTTTACAGATTGGCGAGCACACAAGTATAAGTGGCTTACACCAGCGTAGGCTTAGAATCACCACTTAACCGAAGGAGCGTGTCTGTGGACTATGGTAGTTAGACGGAGTACCCGAAGAAAACCCACAGAGGCACAGGGAGAACATGCACACTTACAGTAAATGCCCCAGCCGGTGGTGTTCAATCTAGCTGTGAGGTGTTAGCGCTAAAAACGATATACTCCTGTGATTTACAGCGATATTCCAAATCCCGCTGAGCACCTTTTAAGGCACTACACAAACTTGTCCCTATAGTGACATCTCTGGGCTTTTAATTCCGTACTTTACTGCTCGCCCCTTCCTGTCTTCTCATCTTGGCCTTGAGTGTGCCTTTGCTGTGCCAACTCCTACCATGTGGAACCAACTTCCTGAAAGTATTAGGACTGCTGACTCTCTGGGCCGTTTTAAGCGACTTTTAAAGACTCAATTATTTAGACGAGCCTTTTCTTAGTTCATCACGCTCTTTTTGTCTCTATATGTTGTCTTTCCTTTCAAATGTGTGTCTTGCTCCTTTTTTAACGTAAAGCACTTTAAACTTTAAAACCCCATGTTTTAAAAAAAATCCATACAAATAAATAAAGTCTAGTAAAAATCCGTGCAACATACTTCACTCATCTGTAGTTTTCATCGCTCTGGTGAGGTCATCCAACCACATTTTCACTGAAGTGGTTGGTGGTGGATAAGAATTGAAGACTCCTGTGCCCAGTTCAGGTTCCTGCCCTGCTTAAGTTACAACTACCCCTGTAAAACAGCTATGCCACAATATTCAAAGTCCCATACAGATACTATTTCCAATTTCCTGCTAAGTCATAAACTATCATCCCCCATTTTGATCCGGCAGTGGACTCCATCTCGTCCACCATGGCTGCCTGACTGCGAAACATCGAGGGCTGAGAGCAAAGCGAGAGCCTGCCGGGATGTTTATGCTTCAGCTCAAGATTGTCCTCAATCATACACCGAGCTGTTTGACAGGTCGCAGCACTGCCTGGCCTCTGTTTACCTCTGCCAATTTCCGAAAGGCTTTGTATGCTCAATCAGAGCAGCTCTGAGACGGAAGATTCCAACATTCTCCATCTCAGCAGCAACACAAAGAAACGGACCAGAACGCATCATAACTTGAAACACAAAAATGCTCTTGTTTGGCTTAATCAGAGGAGGTAAAAGTTGAGGTAAACAATGCGGGACAAATGACTTTAAGATACGCAGTCATATGGATATGGCAGAGAAATGAGGACTTACTGAAAGTTGGTGTACACAACGATTTAGGGAAAGGATCCACTACATCCACGTCTTATAGGCGGTTTATGGTCCTGCGTCAATTTGACGGTGTAGCTACGGTGACAGCCCAGACCCTCCCTACCCAGACCCTAAGACTGTAGCATGACGTGCACTTCCCCAAAAATGTAACTACGCATCACGACGATGCAGACCGTAAGAGCCATCACTAGTCCGCTTGGTAGTAGTCTGTTTCGGCTTTAGTATTTCCAGCTGCTTTTCCACCAATTCCTCGAGCTCCGAAACCTCCTGCAAAATTTCTGTGAAAGCATTGGTCACCATTGTTGAAAGAGAAGCAGGAAGTAGAAAGTGAAACAGGAAGTAGAAACAAAAATGAACCCACCTGACTAGTGAAAAAGACACAGCACCAACTAGTGTTTGGGTGGCGTTTTTACAGCCCAAGTCAGACTGCCAAGCTCACAAGCATAAATGGCTCACACCAGCTTAGGCTACATCCGTATGCTTCAGCGTCTAGTCCTGCAGATGCATAAACAATGCTTTATGGTCATCTTTCACAAAATAAAATCTGTGGGGAAATGACTGACAGAAAAGTGTGTCCCCACAAATGAAAAGCTACATTTCAGATGAATAGTTATTGTGATTTGAGGGCATTTAAGAAATTCTGCGTCCTATTAGACTCCTTGTAAGAGTCCACTTCGCTGCTTGGCCCACATTTGCTGTGAGATCTGGGATAGACAATGTTGGAGCTGGCAGGTATTTAGACAAGGCAGTGGTCTGTTCCGCAGAACTGGCCTGAGAAGCTGTAATTTTTGGAAGCGAGCTCAGCCTCCAACGTTAACAGGAAACGTGTTCTGCTCCGAATGTATACACATGGCCTCAACAAATAAGCAAGTATAATACAACATCAACGCTGTGGCTCCACTGAAAGATGGGACGCAGAAGAGAAGGAAACAGAGAGAGCAGTCACACACAGATGTAGCTGGCTTCAACAACAAATTCATTCTAAAAAAAAATCCAATTTTCAAAAGCATGAAAGAAAGAAGGGAGACTTTGAGTTTCAGATGCACAAATATATTTGTTACGAATCCTAACATCTGCACATTTTGACATTCGCCTCTGTGGAAGGTTTGCTGGCTTCCACTTGAACGGAGGTGGGTCTCTGTGGGAGGCCCACTGGAAAAAGTGACACATTTAAAGGTAAGAGCCTCATAAGCTGTCCAGACCTCCATTTACTCACCCAGACCTCCTGTTCAGTCGAGCCTTAACAACAGCGGGAACTGTTACCTTCCTCAATGGAATCTAAGCTCATAAACAGGCAGCATCAACCTTTATTAGGAGAAATTATTCCAGCAGCACGGTACGCATGGACGCACCATTTTCACGTTCCTGCAAGAATCTACAAAATGTCTCCCACGTACAAGATTACAGTTATCGCTTGCTTTCGGTGCTCCTCACCAGCTATTCAAGCTAAACCACAGTCTGTGGCGTGTCAGGGGCTGCTTCACTTCACGGGCTGATGTTTCTGCTTTTGAGTTACATTAATGTAGATGAGACGGTATTTAGACGTGTTTGGAATGCCAGAACTTTTCTGAGGTAGGCTTAGACCTGTAATTACAGGATTTTTTGTGTCAGTTTGTTTGAGGAACATAAAGAGGCCTTTGAAACTTAAATTCCATCACTGTGACCCAATTTGAATCACACGACACAGACAGAGAGAGAAAGAGGTTTTTTTTTATACTGTGATGAAAACTTTTTAACCATAATTTCCCGAAAAAGCTTACTTGAGTTTCACAAAGATCTCAGGCTTAAACATTTTAAAAAATGGTGACAAATACGTTTTCACTCACAGACAGCGCCAATACACAGCGGACTGAGTTGGACAGCATGTCTCTCATTACAGAGATTGGGGTGTTTTTAAAGATTTAATTATCTGCACAAGTTGTGTTTAAATGCAGGCGTTCTGACAAAAATTGACAATATTTCAACTGGAAAATGCACTTTTCTTTGCAGTCTCAGCAGATTCTGGATTGTTTTGACCATCTGGACACGTCAAAGAAAGGCTAATGAGGACAAGTTGTCCTCGAACTATCGGAACTTGGATCAACTTTTACAAAACTGCTGCTCCTCGGTTGGAATATGCACATTTTCACGCTCGCGGCTCCCATCAGAATCACATCCGAGCCTCATTCTGAAGAGCGCCGTGCATATTCACACTCCCCTTATAAGGAGTGAAAGAGGCTTCCGCTCATTTTTAATGTCACTGCCTTAGATGTGGTGCAGACCTGCAGAATATGTTTTAAAAAACTACCTGCAGCCAAACCACTGTGTCTGCATCAACTTTCTTCTGGCTCAGCAACGTGCCGTCACAGTCATCATCATGTGCTTGTTTTCCCCAAAGTACCATGAAGTCATAGCTTAAGTGGCCAATTAACCAAAACACAGTTCAATCTGGGACGTCTCTGGTGATAGCAAGAGCAGGACGAGGAGGGGTGTTTATAGCCGCTTCAACGGACATCTGTGACTTGAGGATTATGAAACCTGCCCATCCCTGTCGTGTTAAATTCGCTGTTGCATTTCTGCGTGCGCGTAACTGTGAATTTTTGAATCGTGCCTTTGGGCATCTTGGCTGCTTCGGTTAAGTGTCTGGTAGAGCTCGCTGTGAGGTCTGACTTGATCCGGGGGAAAATAGCTGTCATAATTACCCAAGCTTGTATCTTGCAGCAAAAAATAAATTAAAAAAAATCCCTGTTTCCTAATTACAGCCTGCTAACAATCTTGTTAATTTATGTGCACTGGTCAAGATGTGGGCACTCTCTTCTATAACTCTCTCGCAGTTCAGGCAAAAACTGTTTTGCGGCGAACGCTCAACCGCCGTCTCCGCTGAAGACTTTAAACAGATGAGGCTACGGAGTGATGTGTAGCCGCCTTTTCTCTTTTTCCTCAGCAGAAGAATGACACAGCAATTTCCAAGTCAGGTGTGCGTGAATATGTAAATAAATGATAGTGATGAAATGGAAGTGGTAGCAGCCAGGAAGTCAGTATATGGAGGGAAAGGGGGAACTGACCTGACATTTCCAGATGGAATGGCTGAACGTAAACACAGCTGGATGAGAGTATTTATTGGCTGCATTTTAATTATTGCTTTGCCTTTCCGTACACTGCCAAGGACTGTTGTGTATACACAGAATGTGCCGCTGACAACTTATCTGCATTCGCATTTTTTGATTTTTTTTTTTTGCAGAGAAGTTTCAAAAGAAGCATTGTCTAGGACTTTGGTGAAGTCAAGTGTGATGTAGCTGTGTGTGTCTGTTGCAACATCTCTTGATTTGCAGGAGGAATAATGAGAGGGGTCGGAATGTGAGTCAAAGGAGGAATGATTAGACGCACTGAAATAAAAAAAACAATCTGTTTCAAGTCTTACGTGACACATCGTGCTAATATCTTGTTTGCGGGTTTGAGTCTGAAGGTGCCAAACAAACAGTCATTCGTCTGTTCTCTCACCACCATGCTGGTGTGCAGCACAGAAATGTCAAACAATCTGAAACAGCGTCAACGTAGGGTGTCTTGTTTCTTGGTGAATGGCAGCCTGAAAGCTGTTTTTAGTTTCGTCTGATGTGAAGGACGGGATGACAGTGAGTGTGTGCCCAAATTGTTTTAGAAATAAAGAACCTTTCTTACAAATTACAGATGTGGTGGCGTTCATCTCTGCCCTCACATCATAACGTTTTAACGAAGCACTCAGCGCAGTGTGGAGCCGCCCTGATCCTGACACGCACTGCGGAGCTTCACCGCATGCCTAAACAGCACAAAAGTGCTGAAAATACCATGCTTTTCTATGGACATCTGGACGTAAAATACAATTGTCAATGTCGATCGTTTGGAAAGTTAAAATGGAATCTGGTGAGGTGCTGGTTCACCAAAACAAGATATAGAACAGAGGGTAGCATTGTCACTGATGGCCTGGACTGAGCTGGACACTGATCAGAAATATGTGTGACGTGCAGGCTTCTTTAGGCAGGAAATATAAAACTAGTGGGAAAATACACCGATCAGCCAGAACATTAAAACCCCTGACAGGAGAATTAGATATCATGGACCATCATGTGACAATGTAATGTCCAAACGCAAGCTTTTGGACCTGGCATTCATGTGGATGTTACTTAGACATGTACCACCCACCTAGACCAGACCAGGCACCCCCTTGCCATAGCAATGACACTCCTTGACTCTAACCCTAACAGGCACATAAGCAAAAACGGTTTAGGAACAACTCAAAAAACAGCACAAGGTGTTGACCTGTCCTCCAACTTCACTAAACCCAAACTGATCAAGTATCTCTGTGACGATCCAGAGAGGCCCCTCCTCTCAACCCAAAGGGCCCCCTATTAACAACATTCGGTTGCCAGACACTAAAAGACACCCTCAGAAGGCCCATGTCCATTCTCTGATAAATGGGCGGAAAGCAGTTTCAGGACAGGTCCTGAGTCAAAAACAAAAATCCACTTAAACTGCTTATTTTTTAAATAGGATTTGACGTAAATCATTTCCAAGCTACACCCAGTGGTTACTGTCACTTCTCTGGTTGCACTGAGTAAGGTTGTGCTTGCCTTTAAAATCGTGAAGTCTGTCAAAGCCAGATTATTTTTTGCTCTTTAGGATTATGGTACTAAAACACACAAAGCTGCTCAATAAACACGGTAAAATTGCTCAGAAGACTGTTTGTCAAGATGCTGGAAAACTTATTGTAAAATGAAACATTTTCCCGATTTCCGTATACATCACAAGGACAGCAGTGTGTGTGTGTGTGTGTGTGTGTGTGTGTGTGGGTGGGGGGGCGCTCTGCAGAAGTGGTCTTCCAGTAACTGCCAGTGACACCTGAATGAAGTAAAGCGGCCTCACTTCGTTATTGTTATGAGCGGTCATTCCAAAAGAGGTCATGCGTGACTTTAAAGGAAATCCAGGAGGCCTAATCACACACACAAAACCCATTCATCCTTGGTCTGCCTCTCTCTCTCTCTCCTCTCTCACACACACACACACACACACACAATGATTCGAAATGTACTTTTGTCTCCACCTGCTATACGCACACACACACAGACGCACGCATTCAAACACACTTAAAAAAAACGGAACCTTTTCACATTCCCACTAGGACAGTCCCACATGCCTGACATACCACAGAATCGCTCACACAAATACACGAGTCACTCAAACTGTCCGCTGCTGACAACTGATCAGAGACTGTGCCTCGCACACATCTCCCAACACACACATACACACAAACTCTGACTCCTCCATGACTTCGCTGACCTCTGACCTTAGGTGAAGGGGGTCGTTGTCTGATGGTGTGGATTCATTCTCTTTGTGTGAGGTCATTTCCTACCACTGTGACTGGGAGGAAGCAAAAGGGGGCCGCATCGGTTGACCTCAAATCTAGGTACAGAGGGGGGGCCTGATTCTGATGGGTCCGTCCATATGAGCTGGGTTCTGCTCAAGGTTTCTTCCTGTTAAAGGGGAGTTTTTCCTTGCCACCATCGTCTTCAGGCTTCAGACCAGATTTTGTAAAGCATCTTGAGATGATTATTGACGCTATATAAATCAAATTTAATTGAACTGAAGGATCATAACGCAAAAGAGCAACACAGTTTTATTGTAAAAATATGTAGTATGCATAATTAATTGAATCTACTCAGCCGATTGAGACATTTGGGTGTCCTGGACCAAACCTTGCTAGCTCAACATGTGTTTTATCACTCTATTGCACGTCATATACTGACACACAGTGACAAATGAGCGCAGATAACTGTATACTCTCGGAAAATTCAGCTTGATTTAGTCAATACTAATCAAGTCAAAGATGACATTATGGTAGCGTCATCACCAGAAGTTTAACTGCCACTCAGAGATTCCTGCTGCACTTTTTCTCCTGCGCAGACCAACACAGGCATCCCCGCTGCTCCACTGCTGCCATAAACCATGGCGCTGAGCGACAATTTCTACAAACAGAACAGAACCCAAATCCTCTTTGTTTGCAGTACATGTCAGAATGGGAGTCTGTGTATATAGTTCTAAGGGAGAGGCCAGAAATGAGGAATTTGCTCTGAGCAGCATTTGTAAACAAGACAAACATAATCAGCATCTCAGGAGCCACATCTGGCTCTGGTCGAGCTGGGCCTGGGCTCTGATTGAGAGACCCAGCGGGCTGTATTGTTTTGTTGCATGCCGCAGGAGGGGAAACTAAATGGATGGTATGTAAAACACTGGCGTTCTGTGAAACAAATGCCTTAATACAGAAAGGGGTGGGGAGAAATGGACTAATTGGAGCTCGTTGTGGCATTGCATCCCGTTGGTTTATTTATTAAATCTGTTTGAAGAAAATGGTGAATGTAACAGTCGCTGATTGATGCAGACGATGGAGATTTTTTATTGAGACTGGTTATGTAAGGGTGTAAAAGACTATTTGTTTTTGTTTTTAAATCCGATGCATATGTTCTTTTAATTTTCAACTCAGAGACAGTCAAAAACAGCAGCTCAAACATTTAAGCTCATTTTTCTTTGATTGTATGTACAAAAAAAATGAGAAAAACTTTGATTTTATTCCCAAAGCTATAAGAATTATGAACAACAGAGGCAAAATGATATGAACACCTTTGCACTTTTAGTACTTTTCTTCTTAAATGAATGTCTGGGGTGTTGAATCTGCTGTTGAGGTTTTCTAATTTGAATGTTTCTTTTTTCATCATTACTAAATAATACATTGCATTTTAAGTCTCACAAACTGCACTGCATTAAACCGGCTTTGACAACGTAATTTGGCTAAAGCTGGGAGCGTGTACACTTGTATGCTGTTATTAATAAATGCATGCATGTAACTGTCCTACAATAAAAACCCAGAGGATATCAGCGAGGGTTCCTTGTATTTAGCAGCCACTGTGAAGTCCCTGTGTATATACGGAGCACACATATATATATATAGCTCTCCAGAGCCGTGTGTGTAAAAACCATTGTGCTGCAAGAAGAGAGCCCCAAACATGCCCCAGGGGAACCTCCTCTTCTTCTTTTTATAGGGAGGGCCTTAATTCATAGAGACAAACCAAGCCGTCATTATATTTAACAGAGTGTCATAAACATTCCTGTATGCTGGATGTAAATGGTGAATGCGTCTGGTCAGCTGGGTAAACACAGTGGTGGGACAGTGTGGCACACACAGGTCTCACATGCAGGCGTGCAGACGAATCGTATAGAAAGGTAGGAATGCACCTTGGGCTGCAAACTGGCCTTGTAAAACAACACCAGGACCTCCTCTATGTTATGAGATATTCTAGGTCATCCTGTATCTTGTGTTTTTGTTGTTGTTTTTTTCACGAGCACTAAACTTGAGTCCGAGACCATTTCAAAACACAAAACTCATAGGACGCTTCAACAAATATTCAGTATTTGTTTGACAAAACCTCAAGAATTAACTCAGCTGTCCATTACAATTTTATCTATATCTTTGAGATTACCTATCTTCAAAAAAGTTTCCCTCGTCGTTCAGGTGTAGAACCTGAAGAAGATGGCTGTCCTGTGTAAAAACTTGCATCTACATTCATCCACACTGCCCCATTTTTTGTCTGGGCTTTTTTCCTTGGGGTGAACAAGTTAGCGCTCAGTGTGTTGCTTCACAGGGAAGCAGTGTCAAAAAATCCCCCTTTAAATCTTCCCTAGTTTTTAAGACATCCTTCTGTCTCTCTCCTCTGCTCTCCTCCAGGCTGAAGGTGGACCCAACCTGTTGTTCGGCGCTAACATATGACTGATGGAGCCCAATCAGAGTCTTTCTTTGAAGAAACGTAGATGGGTCCCTGCACAGCAGCGTTCACATGAAATCTGTTCCCGCTCATCACCAGACCACCTCGATCCAAGTCTTTACAAGGCTAAAACACAACCCACATTCAACCCGAGAGACAAAACATCTCTCTGGAAGTGGTTTCAGGGTTTGAGGCCTCTGCCGGTGTTGATTTGATTGAGCGCAAGTATGCGTGCGTGTGTTTGATGTTTGTGCGATCTTCTCGGATTTATGAGCTAGCACATGTACTGTATGTGTGAATGTGCTATGTGTATGCATCTGTATAAATTGCCTCATTGTCTTTCTTGTACACTCACTCATTGTCTTAGGTCACTGAACACTGGAGCACTGAATGTTCAAGCAACAATGAGAGCGTTTTCCCACCACGTATGGCCCAGTCTCCCTTAAAAATGTCCAACATGCATCTGTGAATTCATTTGGGGATTATGTTATTAGCTACTTCTTTAATGCCGCTTTTAACCCTTTATAGGGCGCTCACTGAAATACTTAACACTAATTCAAAAGTTTAAACGACAATTACTTTGGCAATAATAATAAAGAGGTTGAAAACGTCACTACAAGAATTTGTAATTGCTGTTAAATGTGTTAACACATTAAGGCATACTAATACTTTCAATTAAATCTACAGCTGTAATTTAACCAATAAGTTACTACATTTATTGATTCGTATGGTATAACTAAAATTAAAACATGAATCATTATTTCGAGTGTTATATAGCTTCGGGTGAACTTACCTCAAGCAAGGTGAGCTGGGGTGCTGGGAAGACGGGTGAGGCGAGTTGGCCGCTTTGCCGTGTTAGCCGGCTACTAGCACCTCGGATAGCGATTAGCCTAGCTCGGCAGCCTGAGCTAACACGGTAGCGGAGAGTCTGCCCCAACACGACGAGTGTGGGAGGAGTAAAACAAAACAAACATGGCGACCGAAGGCTCCGCACTACAGGCTTCATTTTTGAATTCATAATCCAATGGGTGACGTCATAATGGGTGTTCTGAAGCAGCGGTATATGGGGATGGCTAGCGTGACGTCACCAACCGCTAGGAATCACTTCCGTGTCCAGTCATTTTTAGGTAGCGTAAACAAGTATGGCTACAGCCGCTACAGCACAAGAACCGGTCACCTTTTATACAGTGACAGCCTACTTAACTGACTTCCCAAAGTCTGTTCAGAAGGGTCTTAACTCCTAATTCTAGCATTAGCTGCTAATTTTAGCAATTAGCATGACGCGCTAGCCACTAATTTTAGCATTGGCTAAAATTTACGAGGGATGTCCTCACTAGGATCCCCATACTTCAAACAGGAATACAATTTTTCAGTTTGACACAGATTCGCTTTATTTAAAAATATCTTCCCTTTAAATTGTAAAACTTCAACATTATGTTTTAACTTCAGTGCCGGTTTGATGACTGTGATCCATGCGAACCGTGTCAGCCCAGCTACTTTGCCATCAGGAAAATGCCAGACCCTTGAGTTGTAGTTCGGGGTGAACTTGTCACGCCTGCAAAACGAAAAAATAAAATAAAATAACTAAGTGGCAATTGACATCTTACATCTCAGGCTAGCGGTAGCTAGTAGTACCTAGCTAGTAACGTTAGCTCGCTAGTAATCGCTAGCCGGTTATTATTTTTATTTTTGTTATTAACGTTCATCATTTGAGATCCAACTTACCGTATCAACTTCAGCCATCTCTTCTTCTCTTTTTTGTCGAGGGGAAATCGGTAATAAGAGATTGTTTTGTTCACGTCGTTTGTTATTGCAACAGGGGACACAGCACTGCACCATTTTAAAAACGTTTTAGTCCAGTTTGACACAGCACCGTGGACACGGAAGTGGCTTTTTTGGACATGATGACGTAGGGCCTAGCCATCCTCATACTATGTCAATGGGTAAAGATCCATTAGAAGCGTGTATACCAAGTCTGAACACACGTCACTTGTGATCGGATAGCTAAGATCGGATCTTAATGCAAAGTCTGAACAGATCTTACTCATGGGCATACGGCCGATTTTAGAATCATCAGGTATTTTTTGTGGGACCAATAATGACCTTCCACTTGATTGGCTGAGGGCTACACCATAAGCTCATGCTTAAGGCTCATGCTTACGGCTCATGCTTACGGCTCATGCTTACGGCTCATGCTTGGCTCAGGCCAGTCTGAGACCTCCACCTGCAGTCGCAGTGGGATGAACATCTGGCTGCTGGACAGACCAGAGTGAGTGATGTTCATTATTTGAAATGTAAATTAAAGGGTTGTACACAAGCTATTTTAAATTGAATACAAATGATAAAAAATATTTTAAGTTGTTTTATAGTCACTATGATAAATATTGTGTTTATATACAGTTGAAACCAGATGTTTATATACACTGTGTTAAAAGACACAAACATTTTTCCTCTGAAGTTAAATCAGACTAAGCCTTTGCTGTTTTAGGTCAGTTAGGATTACTAAGTCAGAAGTTTACATGTACACAAAAATGACTATGCCTTTCAACAATGAAGGAAAGCCCTGACGATGATGTCATGGCTTTGGAAGCTTCTAATAAGTTAACAGACATCATTTGAGTTAATTGGAAGCACACCTGTGGATGTATTTCAAGGCTACAACTCAAACACACTGCTTCCGTGTTTGACATAATCAGTATTGGAAAATTGTACACACAAATACCATTGACAAATACAGAATAAATAATTTATTTTATTTATTTTTTGCCAGTTTGCAGTCATTTTTGTTTCTACTTCCTGCTTCACTTTCACCTTATTAGTTGGGCACAATTGTGCCTTTGCATTCAATCTAACCATTTGTTCACATAGTGGTGAGTACACTCAGAGCAGTGGGCTGCCACTGGTGTCACACCTGAGGTTTGGAGGTTAGGTTCTTGCTCAAGGCACCTCAGCCATGGACTGAGGGATGCGAACCTGTGACCTTACGGCACCAATGCTGCTTTTTCCAACCCTAAATGATGATTCTGTAATGATTCTTGAGTAATGAAAAATTAATCCTAAATATAATGTTGTGTTGTGTTATATGTATTATATTTTTTACTGCGTATATCTAAATTTCTTTAGCAACAATTGTACAGATAACTTTATGTGGGACCTATCAAGTAAAACACAAACCAAAAAAATCACTTCAAAACTTCTGCGTTTTGAAAGTCCCGTGACTCTATGTGTCAGACAGAAAAAGACTCCATTCTTCCTGCGTGACTGCCTGTTGAAAAAACACTGACTGGTGGGCTCGCTGATATATTTGCAAATAACGCAGTAATCTCCGCATGGCGGGCCAAACATGCTAGTGTTTGCTTGTTCGCTCCACATAAAAGAACAGTTCACTCATTCGTGCTGGTACGCAGGCGAAGGCAAACATTCCCTTTATTGTGCAGAGTCCTCTCGTTCTCCTTCTTCTCTGAGCCCAGGAAGGACGCAGTCACCCCGGAACTAGCCTGGAGGTCTTCAGACCACACACAGAGCTGACTCTCTCTCCTTCCCTCCTTCCTTTACTCCCTTCCTACCTCCTAGCTCATTTCCCACCATTTTATTTGGTCGCTCATTTGGCTTTGCCCCGTCTCCTTCATAGGTCTCTCACTCACTTCCCACACTTCACCTCCTCTCAGACCGGCCCGGTTGAAGCAGAGTTTGTGTGCCTGCTATTGCACGCCACTGTTTCAGTTCCAGCATCGTGCTCTGTCCCTCTGTTTGTTTGAAAATGCTGATGTGAACCGTAGAGAGGATGGTCACTTGGTATGATATTTGTGCCTGCGGGACCACCCAGCCAGCCGGGCCAAGACACGGAGAGTTTAGGCTTTATTTTTCAACGCCTCCGCTGTTCCCAGGGCCTCAGAGCTGAATGAGAATAATCCCTCTCTGTCACCAAGTATGTGCGATTATGACAAAGTCGGGATGGTAGTCATATTTTGGAACATCCAGGTGAAGGACAGGATGATGACAGAAATACACACTGAGAGATAGAGTTAAAAGCCGTGATTCATGTGAAAAAGTGTTTGTTAAAGATGGTCCTTCTAAAGGCGGAGGATGAAACAAGGAGCTCCTTTAGAATCCGTGACATTTGGAGACATGTGGCCGCTGAATGAAAGTCAACTTAAACATGTCAACACGTCAAAGAGGGAAGTAAATCTACCATGAACAGCTCACAGTCGGAATGGTCAAATTACTGACACAAACGGTTGAAAAGGTTCAACAGTAATCAGCTTGAAACAGGGTAGCTTAAGAATTGTTTAAACTGCTGAGGGACTGTGTCGGACAATAAAAGCAGGAAACCACTGGAGCAACACAGGAAATTTTCAGAAAGCCAGATTCACACTGGCAGAGTGAGTTACCTGTTCCTACATATTAAAGTGGTTAGATATTGTGTTTGTATGTAACTGGGAAGAGTTCACCGAGGCCACTGGGAGGACGAATAAAGGCATAAATGGCCTTGAACCAGTTGGTCTGACTAGGTAGCTGATACCCTGGATAAGGAGGCCCGAGCGTCATGTTGGGTGGCACCATGTGCGAGTTGGGGATTTACAGTGTCTCCAGACCACACACAGACAAACAGGGAGAGGGAGGGAGGGATGGATGTAGGAAGGGAGGATATGGAGAAGAAGCAAACAAGGGTGAGAGAAAAGGGGAGATGGAAACAGAAGGACTAGGGAGTTGGGTATATTGGGTTTTGGATTCAGATTCAAGACAGCATTATATATGACATTATAGAATAACATTTGCAAAGGGGATTAGGGGCAGAAAATGAGATAGTGACGGCAATGTCATGTCACTGAAGTGTTGAACAGGTATGGGCACCAAAATAAAGTGCAGTTATTCTGCATGCAAAAACAGAACATTGTCTCTAACTTATGTTTGAGAATTAGACTTTATATAGCCACGTCCATGTCCTCTGCATGAATTATATGGCCTAACTTCTTATCAAACTCGCAGCAGAAGACAACAAAGAAACATACGAACATGCTCATGTGCTCAAATCCTGGACTGGACTTTTCCTCTGGGAAAACAAAGTTTATATATGCTGATATTTTAAATTCAGACAAACATCACTTCGCTTTCCCCACTGCCTAATTTGAATAGTTCAGTGTCACTGAATTATTTTAAGTCGGTTGCAGTCTCACATTTAAATATAAATCTGTTTGGACATGCTTCGTTACATCCTGCAAAGCAAAACTGCGCATGTGATTTAATGACTTATAGTCTAAAACTGGCCTGTCTTTACATTTTTGTTAAGAAATATGTAGATTTATTTTGTGAATGAGGAGAGAAAACATTCAGAGACATCATTATTTTAAGCTAGTGAGGCTGATGCCACTCTCTCACACATCAGTTGTGGCCTCACAGCTACAGAAATGTGACGTACGGGACGTTGTGACTTTTGTTTTCCATCAAGAAAGTTCAGAAAATGGCCAAAAGAAGCCACATTTCTCTTTACTGTGCTCATGACTGTATTTCACAACAGTCTGCTTTGACAGACTGCACTAAACACTGCATGGCCGCTGACAGATTTAAACAGACAATATACAGCATCAAGAATAGCATGAAGGAAAGAGGAAAAAAAATGTCCAAATATGCCAATAAATACAGATTTGTATACCCTCAGAGCTAGATCCTACTGTGTGTGCCTTGTGGGGCCTTTTCACTGTGATTCACTGTAAAGTTTTCCAGCTCTGACTTGTGTATCTGGAGGAGCCGTGAAGGAGAAAGCAATGTGTGCTAAATGGTCCATAAGCATGGCTTGGCCTGGCCTTTCAAGCCCCTCTGGATCCCATATGGTGAATGTGTGTGCGCTGCATGCATGGACGCATGGCCTAGCCTTCAGCAGGACTGCTCCCCACCGAATAACATCCCATAAAACACTGACACAAATGCAAACACATAAGGGCATTACACATACCAGTGGTGAAAAACAAAAAACTCCACATATCCTGCTTCAGTATGACACCTATCGGGGCTGTTACTGGCCTTTTCCTGAAACATTTTCCTTGTAAACACAGCTCTGCATATAGATTTAGGGTCCTAATCCACACAAGCACATAGATATCTCACACACGTATACAACAACCGAAGAAAAACAAGACGACCCATGCAGCAATGTGCTCGTGTCTCCACATGCTCTCCTGTAAGAGCTGAACTACTACAGACACCACGTTGTACTCCCCCAATTGTGATTTGGGGATCGGAGGGGAACATAATTGCATGCTTAAACGCCTGAGAAATGGACATCCAGTTCTGCTGAGCTGGTCCTTTTTGTGTGGCCTCATTGTTGAGACGTGCAGTCATGCAGTTCTTTGAGTCCCAGTCGGCGTTCATGTTGGGTTAGGGGTGGCGCAGAAAAGTGGAAGCGGGGGAAATGTTGTCTAGTGGCCAGATATTTAGTTCCAAGATCAAACACTTTGTGCCCGTCCACCATGCCTGGCAATAGGAGTGTGGTTATTGCCAGAATGGAGTAAAAAACAAAAACAAAACAAAACTATGCAGAAATCAGAAGCTCTTTCTGTCGCTTTGTGGTTTAACACTCTTTTCGTCAGCCAACTAATCAGCTGTTTTAAAGGGCCTGCGGAGCCTTTGATAGGAGGACACAGACTACGCAAACACGAGCCTGCGCGCACCGAGTGCCCACATACACACACGCACAGACGCCACAGTCAGTTATACTTTTCGGTTGATGCGCTCGCCGCGGCCAGAGTGGACAAACAAAAGCCTCCTGTATGGGCTTCCAGTGTAATGAGAGGCAGTTTGATCGTAAATACGTCGCTCTGCAGACTTTTTTTCCATCTCACTGCAGGACAAAAGAGACAAAGCCATCAAATTCGGGTCATCAGATGCTTCCGCGTTGTAAATCAAGCGGCTGAGCAGAATCAGTTGTGTCATCGGTGCTGTCTGTGGCCCCAAAGTGGTCGACAGGGGAGGGACGAGGGAAGAATTCCCTCGTCACAGGTGAGAGTTGTGCTGCAGAGATGGGAATGACAAGGGTTTAGTAAATCCTCCGTCTACCATTCCGGCGCTTGCGGCTAAGCCTCATCATAAATCATAGCACCTGGAGGAGAAAATATGGAAAGCAGGGGGTTTGGGGATGAAAAAAACCTAATAATGTGTAAAGCTGCTAGGAAGAGGTTTAACGTTTCTTTATAAAAAGGAACTGACACTATTTACACTGACTAGCCCTTAACTATACAACGATAAATAAGACAATGACAAGATGACAGCTGCATTTGAAATACTGCAGCTGTTGCAGCATACGTCAAACGCACACTAAGACGCTGTGGCGTAGGAAAAACAACTTGTGAATGAACCGTGTGGGTGTCAGTCTTACTTACACTGTGCTTGGGATTTGGACTATTGTCCAATTTCAAAAGACGTCACCACGGTAACGGGCCAGGTGTTACTGACTCAACTTATTTCAAGAAGGAGGAGAATGAATCAGTATTTTTCAAGCGTAAGAAACGGGTTAACATTCCAGTTCTAAAGATTTGCATATACTTTTTTTTTTTTTATGTAGCTCTCTATTACACAAAAACTGCGTTCTCTATAATTATGCCCCGGCTACTGTAGTTACTTTAAGTGCCAAGAGCTGAGGAGAGGTAATCGTAGCCAAAACATCTCAACTGATATCTTTTAGCTCATTTGATTAAAAACTATGCGTGACATGTTGATTTTAGACGTGTTAAGTCACGTTAATACGACTGTTTTCGGCTTCTTTGGGCCTGTACGCACCATGAATGAATCGAGTTCCCAAATTAAGCGGGTGAACGGGGCGGGGGAGAGAAGAAGGCAAATGAGAAAGAAAAACAGGAAAAAAAAAAATATGAATTATCAACCTCATTTTCCGTCTGTGCAATCAATGCTTAGGAAGCTGAAACTGTCATTTTTGGCATGGCGGTAATTACTTTTGGCTCACGGCGGACCCTCTGACTCACCAGAGAGAGCGAGAGAAAGAGAGAGAGGTGGTGGAACGTAGGAGTGTTTCCGAAAGCCTTTGAGCGTAGGACAAGACTCCCATTCAGGTTTTCGCTGATTATGACCAACAACAGAAGTTTAGGAAACGTCTGGTCCAACACTGTGTTTTATTCAAATCAAACCTCAATTCAGCCAAATTAATCTGATTGAGAAGAAAGTTATGGCTGTAGGAAACACCTCGTCCAGAGAAAAACATTTTCTTAAGTCAGTCCAGGTGGGTTTCAGGAAAGCCGTTGGGGGAATTTCATGGCGGGTGCAAGAGAATGCACCCTCCTGACCTGATTAGAATAAATTATAAAAAAGTTCCTTTTCATTGCAAAATAAACGTCAGCTAAGCGGGCATCTCACAAAACTCCAAAAAGCTCCCACGGCTGTGTCATTTATACAGTCATATCGCCAAAATGGAAGAAGTGGTGCACTTTATGTATTGTATATTGCATAAATCTTTATCTTTTTTTGTTGGTCATAACCCTCAGAAAAAAACACCACCGTTACTCAGCTATATACATTAAAACTAGAAGAAAATAATCCAGTGGATTGTCTTTTACTGGCACATTTTGCATCAACTATAATCCAACTATATCGCTGTAGTGATTACACAGGTACATTGCACTTCTTCATCTAAATGGAGGTACCATTTATTTTTGAATTTAAAGGTTACTTTCACATGTTTCATGCTGCTGAAGATTAAAAACTTAAAACTAATGAAAGTGAAAAAGTGAATTTAATTAATTTGGTTCTGTTCTGGTTCTTTCTCAGTATAATTGATTAAAAGTAGTTTTTTTTCCAATTTCAATAACGGAGCAAAGTAATTCTTCAGTTTGAAAAAAGAAAACGTTTCTTTTCTGGAATTAAAACCAAAGCCCCAAAGGGAAAAAAATAAAATAAAAATATATAAAAAATAAAAAATCTGCAACAATTAGTCATCTGTGAAAACGACTATCACTGACAGCCTCTTATCTGCACCCAAGGCTCTGTTTATCCTAGCTAGATCTGCTAATGTATTACTGCGCATGGGGCCAGAGAAGGCCCTTGCGGTTCAGCGAGAGAACAAGTGTGTGTGAGATCTAGCGCAGTATGTAAACCGTTTGACATCAGTGTTTGGGCTTTCTTTATGAGAACATCTGTGGCAGCTGCCCTATAAATTCCCAGTGTTGAGAAAGAAGGAACACAAAGTTCCATTTTTGTATGGCAGTGTACCATGGCGAGAAGCGGACCTAGCCGAGCCTCATCTGGAGCACCACGGCCAGCGTTTAGGGAAAGTCAGCTCGGGGATGGAGAGCTGAGACAGTGTTGCTGTGTGTTTATGAGACTGCTCTGCATAGCAACAGACAACTTTAAAGTGGCCTCGCTGATTGCCATCATATCAACCCCAGAAGACAAATAAACGTGTTTTACTTGGTTTTACGTATCTTCTACAGAACAATTAAGATCAGATTTGTGTATTATATTCCCATTTAAAGCTGGGATGCACTGGCTGATGTGATAATATCACTGCTTCCTCTGCAAGAATGTCTTCAGAACCTGCTCTCTACACCAGCCTCAGAAAGCTTTCTGAATTTTCCTCTAGATTTGTGGATATATAAAACCATCTCATGGTTGTGTGTGTAATGATAAAATTATCTTCTAGATGTTTTAGTTACATGCTAAAGTAGACTAAGAAGTCATGCACACCTCCCTTAAGATATTAGTCATTCGCTTAAAGGACAAAAGACCCTCTGCACAGAGTGAACAGAAGGCTATAAAATAATTTTAATACAAAATACACTTTAGATGTTTTAGTATCCTGTCAGCTCGTCGTCTGATCTGTCCCAAATTCCTTTCACTGTATGAGACAATGACCTAAAACATACAGACAAAGACATGAATGACTATCTTCAGCAACAATACAAACAGTCCTCATCATCAGGTCAGTTTGAGACGGAGAAATAAAAGCAACGTGAGACACCTTTAATCCAACAACTGTGATAATATTCCAAAATGCTTGAAAACAGCCTGCCAAGTTTATTGCTGAGTCGATTGATTGACTAGTCAATTGAATATGCTTCTGACCCACTTAAATGAATTGGTCGTATTTAATGGGAACTTGGCTATACTCCAGAATGAATTTGGGTTAGATCACTTGCCAAGCTGCATTTAAAATATGTTATTTATTATTATTATTACTTTATACACTTATTTTGTATGCGTATTATACAATTTAATTTGATTTAATGTAATTTAATTTAATTTAATTTAAAATTACTGTTACTGTTTAGATTGTGCGCAGCACTTTCAACACGATGTTCAACGGTTTGCAAGATGAAAGAAAATAACGAAATTAACGTTGAAGTCATGCACGCTTCACTCACTCTTTCTCAATATGCCTAAAAGTGACTTGTGAATTGTCCACAAGACGTTTTAAGTTTTTTTTCCTTTTAAATCGGTGGATTTAACATGTGTCGAAAGTGTGGCAGCGGTTGTGAAATTAGGTAAACACTCCTCAGGCTGCAGTGGAGATGCTACCATGGTAGCTGCAGCTTGTAGTCTCTGTCCCTTTTCGTCAGTTAAATGGACATAAACAGAGGAAAAAGGATGAACGCGGTGTTCAGGAATACGCGACGCACATAAATACGTTCGTTGTTCTGGGTCTCACTGGAGCAATTGCCTAAAATGTTAGCTACTAAGCTAATCAAGCTAGCTAACAAGCTACAGTGAGCATTCCTCCCAGAAGAAGAAGAGCAGAGGGGATGCTCGATGTATCCTGATGGCTTCAACTTCTGCAGCTGCTAAAGGTTTGTAAGCCCATTTTTACTTATTTCTACAGCTGACAGCTTTTTAAAACGGATGTAGGCAATGTGAAGCCGCTCCAGCGATCTAATATTTTGATTATACACATATGGAATAGTTTGTCGTACATCGAATAGTTTTTACGTTACTATTAAAGTGTAATATGTGCTCAGTGTCCCTGTCCTGCAAATATATATTCTTCACATTTATATTTCCTATTTTTGCATCCTTTGCATTGTCGTGTCTTTGAGGTTTCACAATTTATAACTATTGTTACAGGGCACTTTAGATTAATATGTTTTCAATATAATTTCACAGCAACATGGCGTGTGGGTGACAGCTGCCTGGCTCCAAACCCTGAAGATGGCACCATGAGAGAAGCCACTATCCAGAGACTGACCTCCATCTCTCATAGTAATGATACAGCATGGGTGCTCTTCACTGACAATAATAAAGATGCAGAAGAAGAAGAAGAAGAACAGGAGGAGGAAGCTGTATCTGTCTCAAAACTCACGAGACCGGGCATGAACCAATTCATGCAGGAGAAACCTGTGTTTCCCAGCGGCGTCACAGACCCCAGTCACTGCGTCCCCTTGGAGCTCAGTGATGCCGATGAAGACAGAGTCCCTTACACTATCAACAGATACCTGAGGGATTACCAGAGGGAAGGCATCAGGTTCATTTACAATAACTACGTCCGTTCCAGAGGTTGTATCCTAGGTGACGATATGGGCCTGGGAAAAACTGTGCAGGTATAAAGCATATTTGCTGCAGAACTACTAAAAAGTCAGAATTTGTTCCTGCGTGCCTTCATTCAGCTCTCTTGCTTTCCTTCTTTCCACTTCCTTGATCTGTACTTTAGGTTATTGGTTTTCTTGCCGCTGTGTTGCACAAAACAGGCACATGGGAGGACGTCAAGAACAACAGGCCTCAGTTTCTTCAGAGTCAGATGCCATCGAAGCAAAGTCGTCACAGCAAAGTATGTATTGAAATATGCTGCTTAAATTATGAGCTCAATTGTCAGATGTGTTCAATCCAGTACACAAACGATACTTAACTCTGTGTTTCTCTCATCGGATCCAGGTGTTTCTCATTGTGGCCCCATTATCAGTGCTTTATAATTGGAAAGATGAACTGGATACGTGGGGTCACTTCCAGTGTGTGGTGGTCCACGGGCTGAGGAAAGAAGAGGAGCTGGCTCGCATCAAAAATGGACGGATTGAGATTGCTCTAACCACCTATGAGACTCTTCGCCTCTGTCTGGATCAGTTTAACAAGTACAAACCATACTGAGAATAAAACATCGTGGCACATTTGCTTAATACGTTTTATTTATTTATTAACTGTGGAATAGAGTATTTGTTTTGTATTCCTGTGTACTAAAATATATTTTGCCTCCCTGCAGCATAGACTGGTCTGCTGTAGTTGTGGATGAGGCCCACAAGATAAAAAATCCAAACTCTCAGATCACTCAGGCCATGAAGGAGCTGAGATGTAAGGTCAGTGTAACTTATAACTAGTCTGTGTAGATTAACTGTTTTTAACTGCTTTGCATTTTGGACATACTTTGTTATATCTTTGTGGTTATATCTCCCTCAGGTTAGAATTGGTCTCACTGGCACCATCTTACAGAACAACCTTGAGGAGCTGTGGTGTGTTATGGACTGGTAGGTTAACAGACCCTGCAGATCTATAAGCACATTTTTTGTCTCTTCAGTCCCTGAAACTACTTTTTTAAATTCTATTTAGGGCCATACCTGGTTGTCTTGGCCGCTTGGGGCATTTCAAGAACAAGTTTTCAGATCCCATTGAGCAAGGGCAGCGGCACAGTGCAACCAAACGTGCCTTGGCTACAGGGAGGAAGACCGTCAGAGCGCTTGTGAGGAAGATTTCTCACTATTTCCTCAGAAGGACTAAAGCTCTCATCAGAGAACAGCTGCCTAAGAAGGACGACAGGGTAAGGCTGGATAAGTCAAACTTCAGCATTTTAATGACTTTCTCTTCTCTCAGTGTACCTCTGTTTTCATATTGAGATAAATCTACCCAATGTTGTTTCGTCCAAGGTGGTGTATTGCTCTCTGACAGACTTTCAGCAGACGGTGTATCAGACAGTGCTGGACACTGAAGATGTGACGTTACTCCTGAGGTCTTCAGAGAAATGTGACTGTCAAAGTGGACGCACCCGCCGAAGATGCTGCTATAAAGTTTGTTCTTCCCTTTAACTTTTGTGTGCTCTATTGAGTCGAACTTGATTGTATTTAAAGCTTTCTTACTTTGCACTCCTTTCTCATTTTACTGACTATGAGATGCTGTTTTTCTTCTGCTTCAGACAAACTCTGAGGGTGTTCCAGTGAAGCACCTGTACTTTAGCTACCTGGCCATATTGAGGAAGGTCGCCAACCATGCAGCACTGCTTCAGTCCACTGCGGGCATCAGCAAAAAGCAGGTAGAATCCTGTCATTTTGATTTGATGTAGTGTAATTGTGTATTACAACTTTCTCCTTGGCAATTTTTAAAAAAATGACTCATTTGTCTGCCTTAGGAAAAGTATGTCAGTGCCATTTGTGCAAACGTGTTCGAGAAGTTTCCGGACTTTGTGCAGAGATGCAAAAATGAAGCGTTTGAAGCTCTGTCGGACCCAATGTACAGTGGAAAAATGAAGGTACAGCAGAGAAGCAAGGGCTCTGTCATGTCCTCTCTACAGGCTGTTTCAGTGGATGTTGACGTGTGAATCTCTTCTTTTAGGTTTTGCAGAAGCTGCTCACACATTATCGGCAAAAGAGAGATAAAGTACTTATTTTTTCTCTCTCGACAAAAGTGAGTTCGCTTTTTTTTGTGGTGAGAAGCTTTCCAGTAAGAAAATGATTTAATGCTGAGGGTCTAATGGGAAGATAAATTTGAACACAGATTTTTGTCTATATTCTCGTGTATAGATTTGCTTGCGTCACTTCTATCTCCCATACAAAGTCTTTACATTGATAATAGGTGCAACTGAGAAGTTTTCACACTGTTGTTAACTGTGCTTTGGATCCTTTATAACTGTTTGCTGTCTAATGTCAAAGCTGTTAGATGTGCTGGAGAGCTACTGCATGGCAGAGGGGCTGGACTTCAGCAGATTGGACGGATCCACCAAATCCAAAGAGAGACTCCAGATTGTCAAAGACTTCAACAGCTCCTCTCACGTCAACCTGTGCCTGGTTTCCACCATGTTAGTAGACAGTAATAACAATAATAGTATTTTGTTACACAAGAGATTTTAATATGTTTTGAATGGATCTTAATAATATACCTTAATGGTCTGAAGATGTGTTTTAAATACTTAAAATGTATGCACAAACTTGACCCTAGTGACAAGTGTCTCTTCTATTAGGGCAGGTGGTCTTGGTTTGAACTTCGTTGGTGCTAATGTGGTGGTGCTGTTTGATCCCACTTGGAACCCAGCCAATGACCTTCAGGCTATTGACAGGTAACCTTTGACAGGTTGACTATATATCCTCCAACACCATTTAGCTCATGGTGCGTGTTTGAGTTTTGTCTGTTAATGTTTGTTGTTTGTCTCCCCAGGGCATATCGTATTGGTCAATGCAGGGATGTGACCGTTCTCAGGCTCGTCTCCTTGGGGACTGTAGAGGAGATTATCTACCTCAGACAAGTTTACAAGCAGGTAGCAGACAATTATCACCACATAAATATTTGATTTGCAAAGCACTTGCTTGGTACATACATTTTATGAAGTTTTGGCTTCATAGAAAGTATGAACATACAGAAATGATCTCACTATCTGCCATTTAGATGGCATAGACTGCAGAAATGTGTCTTTTGTTTACCTCAGGAAAGTGTATTAAGATGCCAGAGTTATGCACACTAATATCAGAAATCTGTCTTTGTTATTGAGTATCAGTTACATTCAGACAGCTCTTTATTTTAGCACCAACAAATAAAAATAATAATGAATTTTGCAACATATGAAGCCAAATGTTTGTCTGTCTGCAGAAGTAAACATCTCTCTTGATTTCACACGCTTGCATCTAACAAATGTATGACTTACAATGACTACCCTTCTATGCATTCCCTCCCACGTTCCAGCAATTGCAGTCGTCAGTCGTCGGCAAGGAAAGTGCCCGGCGGTATTTTGAGGCAGTGCAAGGGCGTGGTGTCCATAAGGGGGAACTGTTTGGGATCAAAAACCTCTTCAGGCTGCAGACCCAAGGGACGTGTCTCACCCGCAAGATTCTAGAGGTTAGATAGCCAACAGTCTTTAACTGTGTGACTGATGATGTGTCCTGCTACGCCGAACTGCCTGGGCTCACGTCATCCCACTGGCTTATACCCACAGTCAATACGAGCTCTCACAAAAAAAAAGGACTAAAGTAGTTTTTGTTTAATATAAGAAGTATGCCTAGCACTTAGTGTTTCTTCTGCTAAATATCAACTACGCTCCTAAAAACACAGTGGATGTGTTACATGGACACAAGTGTATAATCTTTATCCTGGTTTTGATGATGATTTAGCTGCATCACTGTGCTGAAGCTGCTCCTATGTGGTAGTGTGCTAGAATTCAGGTACGATATTTGCTAGCACTAGCACTGGTTAGCATATATGAGAAAATTATACATAATATACAGGTTTCTGAAATTGTGATATGTTTGCAAGCACAAACACAAAAGCATGATGCTGCAAAAACCCAATCATAACTGGGATACTCATGTCTGTGTCCACCGATCAGCCACAACATTATGACCGGAGGGGCAGGAGAAGTAAATAACATGCGACAATTCAGTCTGCTGCTGGGAAACGTTTGTCCCTGGCATTTGTGGGGATGTTACTTAGACATGTAGCACCCACCTAGACCAGACCAGGCACCCCCATCCCATAGCAAGGACACTCCTTGACTTCAACAGCCCCAGCAGGATGCAGCCTGACACAGGCACACGCACATAATCGATTTAGGAACAACTCATACATGAAAAACAGCACAAGGTGTTGACTTGGCCTCCAAATTCACTAGATCCCAAGCCGATCAAGTATCTGTGGGATGCACTGGAACAAGCCTGATCCACAGAGACCCCACCCCTCTACCCATAGGACCCAAAGGCTCCCACTAACGACATTCTGTTGCCAAACAACACAGGACACCCTTGTATTGGAGGCACAATGAGATCTACACAGTATTAGTCAGGTGGTTATAATGTTATGCCTGATCGGTAAACAACCTTTTAGTAAAGTTATGTTCTTCTTATATTCTGTCAGCGAGAAGGACAAGTGGAGGCTGGGGTAATGACAACGAGTACGCACAGAGGCGAGGAGGAGGAGCAGGAGGAGGAGGAGGAGGCGACGACTGGAGTTGGCGTGAGTAGCTCTGCCTTTCTCAAAGACCCAGAACATAGGGCACTCATCTTTCCCATCCCTCACTCCGTCTCCCTTCCCAAGCAGCCTACTCATCCTCCCATTCCCATGTGAAAGAGAGCATACCTCAAACAGGGACCTTCCTGTGTGTCAGTCAACAAAGCCACACAATCCCATTTATACACGCCACAGCTTCTATTCTGACAGTGTGAAAATTACAAACTTTTTACAGCAACCGTTTAAACACACAGGCCATGTACTGTTTTTGAAAAATGAAGTGGAGTATATCCAGAGTACCACTTAAATGCGTTGGCTCCCAGAAAACATGTTACACTCAATTCTTTGTATGGTAGTGACACTGAAGGTTGAGCTCCTTTTTATTTCACTCTGCCTCTGATGTTGTTTGAAACAGCTGGATAAAATTACTCTCTCGTCCTAATGGAACGAGCAGACCACACTGAAGTCTGTCTTCTACTCTTCAGCTATTTATTTACACATGATACCCCTTATCGTACTCTCCCCAGAGCGGTCGGACTCTGCTCTGTCCGTTTCACGATGCTGTTTGTCCACTGAGACCTTTTATATCACTGAAAAATGCAGAATACACTAGGGTGCTTTAACGCACGCTGAAAGAAGCTTTGGTCTTTTTTGCACACACACACACGCTAAGTCTCTGAAAAACAGAGCAAACTTTGTGAAATTAGAATCACTGCTGGTGGCTGATCCAATGACAATTCACATAACTCTGGGAAATCTTGTGACCCCCTTCTTTTTCTTGATATTACTGCGTTATGGAGGGCATGTGTCACGTTGATGTTTATGGTGATTTATTTTGAGAAGACATCTGTTTTGTATTAAATAATTATATGTCCCACGTACTGGTCCTCTAAAAAAGGCAGATGAAAGCAAGGGAACAGGGGATGTGAAGTATTTCTTATCGCTTGCTGCAATTTTTTACCAAATCTCCATTTAAATGTGGATCATTTACATTTTTCGTATGAATTGTCTGTTCTCATATAACCCGTACCACTTTTTTTTTGTCGGTTCTTTTCTTGAACTGTTTGTTTCTGCCGTTTTATTTTAAGAAATGTGAAGATTCTTCAGCTACAGATGGCCCCGGACCAAATAACAAACCAACAAAAGAGGACAGAGGTGCAACGAAGGTCCCCACAGGGGTATTGGACTTCAGCAGTGGGAGCGAAGAGGATGAGGAGGAGGAGGAGCAGCGGCTTAAGAGAAACACCAGTGCAGATGATGGCAATAGGACTGGGAGTTCTGCCACCGCTCCTGGTCGAATGAGTCTCCTCCAGCATGGTTTCTCCAGACTTCTTGAAAGAGTCAAAGAGAAACCAGATTTGAGTGAAGAGGACAGTGGTTTGGACGCTGAAGGAAGCCCCTTGGAGGAAGATGCTGATGTGCTAGGGGGGAAGACCTCCACTGTCATCTCCAATACAGGAAATGGTGCTGGTGGTCTCCCTAAATTGGGAACAAAAACCTGGGACACATTCAGGGATTCAGATGGAAGACATGGAGAAAACGAAAATGGTGCGAGTCGAGATAAGGTTTCTCTGTTGAAAGATGATGATGCTGTAAGGAGGAGGCAGGGCCTGAAACGGTGCATTACAGTGGATGAGGACAGCGATGAAAGCTCCTCACCAAACAAAAAGAAAGCTAACAAGCTCAAAATGCACCACTTGGAGGGTTACTCGGACGAATCTGAGGATTTTGACCTAGAGGCGAAGAAGGATGCTTCACATTCACACGACAGAAGAGGAGACCGAGCGGTGGGATGTCTTGGCCGCAACAAAAAGAGGCAACGTGCGAGCGCGAGGGACACGCTAAGATCTAAATACACAGAAAATATTGAGACGTTCACTTCTTCAGATGACGAGTGCACTACTGCACAGATCGAAGGATCCAGAGTTGGGCGAAGAGCAGCAACGGACACAAAAGAGAGGCGTGCATCTAAAGGTGTTTCATTTACCAGTCTCAAAGGCCAGACATTTAAAGAAAATATTGGAACTATTGACGGTGTGCTAGGTAAGATCCAATACTTATTTTAATATAGTAAAAGCTTTTAATGAAATCAGTTTTAGTGTTGATGCGTTTTTGTTTTAAAGGGGGCGTACAGGAGGTGGCGTATACCCATTCTAACCAGCGCGTGGTTGGCGGGAGCAAAGCAGAGGAGCTCATCAGCAAAGCTGCAGTTCGGGACGTTTTTGAGCGCAAAATGTACTCTCAGCTCCCGGCCAATCAGGTTCTAGAAACCCAGGAGGTACAGTACATACAGCCAACACAAGCATATGATTTTGAAGTTGTAGTTGCCACCGCCCTAATCCATCCTTGCACTGATAGATGGTTAAAGGATCAGTTCAAACAAATTAATAGGCATGAAGCGTAAAGCTTGCCGGTATTTTAAAAGACTCATGCTTGCTGCAACATGTGAATGGACGTGAGCGTGTGTGTAGCTCAACTACAGTGGCTCTTAGTGGGTATCAGCAGATTACCTACATAAAGCAGCATATTTACATGCACTATCCTGCTTGTACAACTTAGTCACCGGTACAGTTGGTAAGCAGGCTTAGCAAAACACTGCTGGGTGGTTTATTTGTTACTTGTTGTCTTATCAAAGAAAGCAGTAATTGCAGGTATAAAGCTGACTTTATCATGCTAAACAGTGTTTGGATTTTTGAGTCTGGACAAAAATTTGAAAACTAAACCCTATAAACCCTCCACTCTGATCTCGACTTTGCCAGAGCCTGTCAGACTGTCTATCCGACAGCCAACCCTGCCCTGCCACCCCCATGCTGTTAAAACCCAGCGCGGATCATCCGGTCACCTTTAACAGCAGGAGTGTACACCGCACGAGACGCTCCACCGTCATCATTGGAGAGACTCCCAATTCCATGCGCAGGTAGTGAAAAGATGTCGAGAGGAGGTGAAGTGAAGAGCAAAAAGACAGCAGCTGCAGTTATTAAGGAGTAAATGAGAGCAGGGTAGAGGTGATGGTAGGCATAGCAATGGGGAAATGACACTAGAAAAGAGAACCTACAACAAAAGGAAAGAAATGTAGATGGAAATAAATCAGGAAAGTGAAAATGTAGATTAAAGCAGAAAGGAATTCCTGGCAGCGTAGGGAAGTAGGCCAAAATCCACCACAGATAGAGCGTGGAGCGCCCCCACCTGGGTCTTTGTAATTGTCTGTGTGTGTGTTTTTACTGAGAGACCACCTCTGAGCTTTCCCTTCCACCTATTTCCCAGCATCACGCCAAAGATTACCCAGTTATGATCGGGCCCGGCAGTGCAGGAGTTTTCCCCCTTCACAACCACAGCCCTACTGGGACTAACCAAAAATGATCGCCTGAAGACTTCCAAACCCACACTGATATATACACACAGGTCCTAACAAGCTTTTACACACACACACACATACGGACGAATAGAGCTCAAATACACAACTGAGTCTGCAGCATCACCTCCGCTCCCCCCCTACCTTCCCAAACACTCGCGTACAGACACAGACACCTCTGTGGCTCCAGTCTCCCTCCCCAAGGGGAACACTGTATCTCTGCCCAGAGACTCACCAGGGAGTGAAAATTCACACTAGTTATATTGATATCACCTCAATTAACCTCGCTGTTTAATGGCTTAAACCCGCATGCACGTCAGGTTTTACTGCGCTTACTTTTATTTATTGTTTTTCCAGTGAAAGCCACAAATGGCAATAACACCAGTATAATGCTGCTGTACCACCAGTGACTTTGAAGTATTTCTGTCCCCGGGTCTGGTTAGACCAGCGTTTTAATGACTGCCTCAGAGCTCAGGAAAAACACCTCATACTGCATTGCTGTCTGGATATGAGCCTGAATATGTGGAGAACTATTCATCTTAGGTTAGGCCTGACAGACCCACAGAATATCTGATTAATAGTATAGGCCTTGCTTTTTAAAGACATATGTGATGAGTTAAAGTACCCTGCAGTACTCTCACAGCTACCTAGTTCTGGCTTTGTTCTTATAGTGTATGTGTGAATATGTTTTAAATTCATGGGATGTCAGCAGGTGATAAGAGTTTTCTGTGTTGTCCATTTTTTTTTTTTTAACTCTTTTGTCTTTTGTGTTGTTTTTGTTTAGGCAGCAGCTTGAGGAAATGGCAGAAAGATTCAATTTCCCCACAGCCCGTGACTTTGCAATGGCGATTCTGCGCAGAAACTCAACGCAGAGACTAGCCTGGCTGCAGCAGTACTACACTTCACTGAATGACCCTGACCTGGCTGCTACGGTCGCAAACAACTTCCCGCAAACTGTTTCAGCACAAACCTCCTCCGATTCAGCTGCTTCCTCTTCACTCGCCACAAAAACAGCTGCCACAAAATGCCACACAAACACCACCAGAACCTCACAAAAGGAATTTCCAAAAGCTGCAGAAATCCCCCAAAACACCCGGAAGGGTCGGCAACGCAGAAAAGACAGCGTTTCTGCGACGGAGAAAAATGCTAGAATCCCGCGAAATGATGTTCTAGAACCCGTCAAAAAGAGAACGGTTTCACAGAAGAATGTTCTAGAACCTATAAGTGATGTTCTAAGCCCTGAGTCAGGGGACCAGGAGGAGACAGACTGCAGTGCCAGAGGACACAAGAGGACAAAGAGGGATAGTGTTTCTAGCTCTGGAGCCTTCAGAGCTGGTGGTGGTCTTGGCGTGGATCAGTCCAGCAGCAGTGGTCTGGGGTCTGGGGAGGCTGCTGCTTTCCTGAACCGCACAGACAGAGATACCCCTTCTTCTTCAGACCTCAGCCATGGCAGGTCCACCATGGTATCCAAACCCACAGCGCAAGGACTGGAGCGGGAGCTCAAATCATCTTCGGCGATGAGTGAAGCTTTGCAAGAGCAGAGAGAAAGCTCTGAGGCTCCTTCTACCTCCAGTAATCGCTCCTTGCTAACGGATCTGATCGGAGATACCTCGATACTTGATGACTTGCTGAAACCCAAATCAAAGAGTCCACAACAGAGGAGCACACCAAAAACACCCCCCACTGGTGCTGGCGTACCGTCTCTGCCCAGAATCGCTTTAGATCCTGATTCAGGCTCACTCACACGGCAAGTCACGACACCAGAGCAGACAAGGAAGGGCGGTCGCAAAGACTTCTGGGACATCCTGAACGAAGGCAACGAGGAGAGTATTAACAGATTAACAGACCTGGAGGAAGTACAGAGAGTGTGCATCAACACTAACATTGCAGCTAGAAGTAAGTCTGGACAAAAGGAGACCACAAGTCTATGGAAAACTAATGAGAAGTTCCTGTGGAGGAAATAATACGGACCATATATTTTAAGGATATTCTTAAAAAAAAAACATTCAAGCTTTTCTACCTCTGGTTTAAAATTCCATATCAGTAATTCTTTTTAAGTGTCTTTTTTTTTTTATTTACATGAATTGAAATGTAGTCCCTGTTCACTGAGTTAGAGGGGGGACCAGAATTTTACTCAAATAAACAGGGTGTTAACCACTCTGGAAATCTGAACCCGTGTATGATTTATGGAAATTCTTTCTCCTAAACATAACCCTTGGTGGAGCACTTATACATGTTTGAAAGAGGGAACAACAACAATAGTTCATCCCTCCTTCCATTATCGCTCGTCCTTCAGTGACTTGACCATTGATGAGAGGCAGAGTACACCCTGGACAGGTAGCCAGTCCGTCACAGGGCTAACAGAGACAAACAACCGTTCACACTCACACAAGTTAGAATTACAAATTAGCGTCACGTCTTTGGATTGCGGGAAGAAGCCGGAGCCCTCGGAGAAAACCCACGCAGAGACAGAGAGAGGGAGGGAGGATCTGCAAAAACTCTGCACATAAAGACCCCATCCAGCCAACAGTGCTAACCGTTGCACCGCTGTGCTGCCCACAGATGTAAATATTGTGTTTTCATTACAAAGGTACAACTAAGAACGATTCCCGTGGTCCATTAATCAACTGGACTATGAAGGAGCCAAAACTGAAAAGAATATCCATCACTGCATCCCAGAACTAAATCCAATCTGCTTGTTTTACTGACCGGCAGACAAAAAGCCAGAATATGTTTGGTTTACTATAATACAACCAAGGAAAAATTATATTGAGGAGTTTTACTTGGCGCCCTTCGTGTGCATAGTGTACATCGATCATGCATAAGATTATGACCACCTTCCTAATATTGTGTGTAGGGCATCCTGTGGTGTCTGGCAACAGGATGTTGAGAGGAGGGGCCTCTGTGGATCAGACTTTTTCCAGTGCATCCCACAGATGCTTGATCAGTTTGGGATCTAGTGAGTTTGGAGGCCAGGTCAACACCTTGTGCTGTTCTTCATCTTTTTTTTGACTCATTCCAAAAGCATTTTCACGTGTGTCCCTGTTTCAGGCTGCATCCCACTGGGGACGGCTACTGCCTTCAAGGTGTCATAGTTATGGCGGCTAGGTTTGGTCCAGGTGGGTGGTACATGTCTAAGTAAGATCCACACGAATGCCAGGTCCAAACGTTTCCCAGCAGAACATTGTATTGTCACAAGATGGTCAATGTTATTTACTTCTCCTATCAGAGGTTTTAATGTTATGGCTGATTGATCGGCGTATGTAGCAGAAGTTCAACTGCAGCCGCACCTGATAAGATGTTAAGTGGATGATGGGACGGAGAAAACCAACCCACCGTAGGCATCAGCTGTTATTGTTACAGGATACCATGACTGCCACCCAAGAACTGTTAGCTGGCCCCGCCGAGGTTTCACTTAAAGCTCCTTAGTGGCTCTTAACGTCTCTGTCACTCTGCACCCCTCGCTGCCTCCCACTCCCCGAGAGAGTGTGCACATAATGTAGATGGCGTGGTTCCCCCTGCAGCCCTCTGCGCTGTAATCTGAGCAGTCTGTGGCTCCAAGGCCCCTCAGAGTGGAAGCTGCTGTGCTATTAGTGAAATAACAATAAGCAGTTGAAGACTCAGTGGAGCTGTGAGAGGAGGGGCGAGTGGTACTCACACAATTCAACCTTAGCTTCAAACTCTGCTCATGTCGTGACATAATTATTTGCACCGTTCCCAAAAACAAAAAATTATCAGCAGCATATCAAAGTTGTAGCTTTGCTCTCATAAACCAAAGTTGTTGTTTTTTTGTGCGTTCGCGAGTGCTCGAGTGTGCCGAAACCCACAGCTGTGTTTGACCTCTTTCAGCTGTTGCTCCGGAGCAAGCAGAACCCACCAAAGAAAGCTGCTCTGTGTAAGTGTTGTGTTTTGTTTAGCAGAAATGAGAAAGTGCTGATAGCTATCAATAAACAAGAGAGAGAAATGCATGCCTCAACAGAACACGCAAGTCGGCGCATAGCGTGTGTGCGTGCTTCTGGGTGGTAGAGCATAGCTGCGCTCGCAGACGCAAGCGTACTGAGGACACACATCTGTCACACCTGTTTAAAAACAAAAAAAAACGCTTTCTCTTCCAAAACACTTTCTGCCTTTTATGTGTCATCTGAGATTTGCAGATCTCTATCGTGTCTTTTTGTCCTCATTGGTTCGAGTGAGATAGCAGAGAGGCTTAGCATTTTACCGGCGACTGGTTAGAGGCTAATGGAGGCTGGCTAGCATGGCTCAGTGGCAAACAAAGCTCTCTTATCTTTAATGCTGTCTGCCGGATTTTAAAAAGGATCCGGGAGTCAGACGCACAGCTGACCTGAGTGATAAATGACAATGTCTCCAGTCGTTCTGCCGATTGCATTTGATCCCAGATACCGTGCAGGGTGACTTTCTACAAGGAATCCCACCAAAGAAGCATTATTTTTTAGTTCTCCCGTCGGCTTCTCGTCTTTTAGTGTCAAGGGCATGCCGAGAGGAGCGTGTTTATATTTCCTGCCACTATAACCTTGGGTGTCTGCGAGTCTGTTAAATGCCTGGACCCCTCAGGTAGAGCAGAAAAATGGACATGTAGGTTTATTTGCAGAAGGCCAGGCTGTGACACCTAGTTTGATTTGATTTGTAAAAAGCTGCGAATGTGTGTTGACCCACGCTGACCCGGGCCTCCAGTCGTCTTCGGCTCAGGTTTCCGTGCGTTGGCTCTGCAAAAATGTCTCTGATTAGCGAGTGCACGCGCAAGGGACGTTTTTAAGTATCATTCAGGCTGTGTTTGCTTATTTCTTGGAATATGGCAAAGAAGATGTATTCTTCTGTGAAATATTGTTGGGCGGCGCAGCGGTGTGGTGGTTAGCGCTGATGCCTCGCAGCAAGAACGTTCTGGCGTCTGGGTGTGGAGTTTACATGTATACATCTCCCACTGTCTGTGTTCTCTCCAGATAATCCACCTTCCTCCCAGATTAATCAAGACTCCTTTATTGTCATAATGTGAGAACATAACGAAATTTGGGGCGGTGGCTCCTGGCTTATGAAGTGCAAGAATAAAAACAAAAGAAGCACTATGAGAATAAAGTAAAATAGATTGATTGATTTCACAGCTCTGGGGTAGAAGCTGTCTCTCAGTCTGTTGGTGGTGGTTCTGATGTTTCTGTACCTTTTCTGGGAAGGGAGAGCTACAAACAGTCCATTGCCAAGGTGGGTGGGATCTGCAGCGATCCGGCTGGCTTATTCGCATGGACTGAGTCCAAATCTGGGAGAGGACCCCCCCCCCCCCACAATCCCCTGTGCATTTCTGTAAATTGCCCATAGCTGTGAGTGTGGTTGTTGATCTCTCTGTTAGCCCTGCGATAGACTTGCAACCCGTCAAAGGTCCTGACCCCTGGCCCCACGTCTCGCCCAGTGATGGCTGGGATAGGCTCCAGCCCCACCCTCCCAGTTGGATCAGATCTATTTCATCCTTGTAATCAACTTCTTTGTAAGAGTTTACGCTCAAACCTGCTTGATCAGAACCTTGTAGAACATGCGTAAACACCCCACAACTGCGATCAAGTCCTTGTTTTAATCTTTGGCTAAAGTTGCGGAAAGGTCGGTTTTGCAGATAGATACGAGAACCTCCCACGAAACTGATGTGATTTCAAACTGGATCCGATCGCTAGTACTCCGTCACAGATTGAGGAAAGTTGGGGCGTCAAGAAAAGGAAAAGTGTTTCATTCCCTTCAAGGAGCTGCAGTAATGTAACCCGCTACAATAATGTAATGAAAAAGGTTAAATAATTAAAAACTGACTGTCAGAGATGTTTATGCAGGAACACGATAAATGGTTTGTATCTAAGGACTACTAAAAAAAAAGAAAAAAAACCAAAACAACAACGTTAAGGTGACTCAGCGCGTTAACCGCCGCGTTGGAGGGGCTCCGAGTCCTCCCGTTGTTACGGTAACAGGCAGAGGAGGTCTCCAAATGTGAAAAGGACGAGAGAAAGACTTCTCCTTCATTAGGAAATTACACACCATTTGCCCCTCATTCCTATCCAGTTACCCGGGCAACTGTTAGCTGTAATTTGGGTTAATTCACTGGCTCCTGGGCCCTTCCGTTCCCCCATTGTGCCCCGTCATAAAAGAGATATAACACAGATGCACACACACTCCTGCAAACTTAGGTTTCGAATGCAGTGACTCACGCAGTAAGAGAGACTAATCCTCGTTTTGTTTGCTTCTCCCCAACACGGCTGGAAGTAGGCATGTGTGTGGATGTGTGTGTGTGTGTGTGGGTGAATATCAATGAATTGCAGTGAATTGAGATACGGAGCAAAACTAAACTAAATCTTCACTTCCAGCGCATGTACCGAGTCCCAGCGAGTGTTGACAGTACGGTTTCTCGTTTTCAAAAGTTCCCCCCCAAAAACACACTTGTCTTTTCTGACCCCGTTGAAGGTGGAGGAGACGACAGGAATGGAGGGAGGTCTACTCTCTTTTGGTTCCTTTTCCGAACAAAAGCAATGGAAAATTGTGCGTTTTCCCATGGGGTAAATATTGAGAGAGCGGAGATATAAACGTACAGAAGAAAGGCTTTTTCTGAGCCGCCCGTGTCTCTGTTGCGCTGCCAAAGGCCCGTGCGTCACTTGATCCATTGTTTAGTGTAGAGAGGTCTCGGTAAGCAAGCGGCTGCCTCCCTGCTCCAGCTGCAGCCTCTCTACTGTTTATGTTTGCAGGGCCCTTCGCCTTGAAGTGAGGCTATACAAGCAAAGCCCAGCCATATGTGAGCACCGAGCCATCAGAGAAGTCACTGGCCTTTTTCTTTTCTTTTTTTTTTTTTTCTCTCCTTCGATCCATCCATCTTTTGGAAACCTTCTCTTCCCCAAATCGCGCCGCCTTTTTGTCCCATCGTCTTGTTTGCTTTCCATCGCCGGACGGTCCACCCCCTGTCCCTGACAGCCCGGAGCAGATGAAGGATTGCAATTATCGTCTTGAGTTTCAAAGACCCTCGTCCTGGATGGCGGAGAAGCGGCAGGTATTATTACCACCGTGAGAAATAATTACGCCTGGAAGTCCTGTGTGACACTAAACGTCCATGTGCTCAGTGGTGATTATGTCACAGAAATATTTCAGCTTAGCTTTTTAGTTTTTATGCCAGAGAGAGACATCCCTGAAGGAAATATGTCAAAAGCATGATGTCTTTTACAGATTTTACAGCTTTCCAATAATCAGTGAAAGCATTCCAGTCTTGGGGTCAGCCTGGATTTTTTTTTTTTTTTGTGAGACAGGTTTAGTGTGTTCATGTGTGCGAAGGTTACTGGTCCTGACCTTGGCTCCTGGGTGGGCTGCAGTGGCCGTGTGCTTGTCTTGGAGCGTCTGTGGACCTGTCTGTTTGCTGAGACAACAAGCAGTCGGTGTCCAGGGAGGAGAGAGGAGTCACACGGAGAGCATCCTCAAAGGCAGCACCACGCCAACCCCGCCGCTCGCACACATAGACGCACTGCAATCTGAGTGAAGAAAGCCTCCTCTGAGCCCTGACCACCCATGCTAAGCCGTGGCCATCCTCTAAAAAGAGAACAATGACTTTCTATTGACCAGTTTTTTTTTTTTTTTTTTTTAATGAATCTCTCATCTGCTGGACACACTGAAGCCGCTTTCACTCAATGTTTATTCTTATAATGTGATCCTGCTGTTGATAAAGCCATTATTCTGCAAATGTAGAAAGTCGACCATCTTGGCCACCCGCAGTATATCTGCTGTAATTAAAATTGTAATAATAACTCATCAGCTTGGAGAACCTCGCTTGATGTTAGACGCTTTGAAATGGTAAATTAAAAGGTGCAGGCACCAATAAATTGCAGATCACCTCAGGTGAGGAAAATCCCTGCTCTTGAGCAACCAGTGTAAACAACTTTTGCTTCCAGCTACAGGTAACACACACACACACACACACACAAAATGATCAGACTGCAGCTTTTATGAAAATGCAGCTACACAAATATTACAGATAACACATCTCCTGGAAATTCCCAGCGGTGCGGGGAGATGGCGCGATAAAAGTAAATTAAAAAGGCAGCTTAAAAGGGAGTTCAAACGAGGCTTTATTAAAAGCAGGGTTATCCAGGGGTGTGTATCCTGTTTTTGACTTGGACCATCCACTGAAAATAACCTGACACTTGGTCAGTTTGAATAAAGAGGTTCATCCCTGCTGCTGGTGGATTTTTCAATTGGCAGAAAAGGCCGAATGAAACCTTTTCGTTTTGTGCCCTCTAGTGGACGTAGTTGTTATTGCGATCACAGTGACAGTTGTCAATGGAAACCACACATGGGATAAATTCATTCATTTCTTGACACCACAAACGTTGTGTTTAGATTGAAAGATAAAAAAAATATATATGTAGGCTTTTAGTGGTCTGATCTGAAAGGGTGTTGGGGTTGTACAGACTGAACACTGACCTCCTAGACTACCTTTAGGTCTGCCTTTGTCAAACATGGCAACGCTGCAGTGCACTTACTTTCAGCTGTTTCAGTTATTTCATTATTGATGTGCTATTTACTTTTCTTAAATCATTTTCAAATATCGTGATTATGTGGCACTCGTGTCAATGTTTTAAAGTTCTGTTTTAGTTGTTTCCTTTTAAACTCCATGTGCCTTTAAAAGAGCAAATGTTTACTGATCGGGAAAGTTAATGTGACAGAACATTTTAACTATATTATATGACAGCATGACATGATTAGATTTTAAGTTATCATCTCATAAAGTTTTCTCATTTGGGATCATCAAGTCACATTTCAGTGATGTAAAACTAGCCATAACTAAACTAAGTGGGAGAAAATCACTAAATGTTCATGCCTGATGTTTGCCAATTTGCAGAACATTATAATAATTTCACAACTGCCCTGAAGGCCATAATCCTTATTTGTAGATGCAAATCATTTATTGCACTCAATAATTTAACTGATCCTCAGAAACCCTATTTGTGTGTGTACCACTTTGAAGAACACACAAAACCCCATGTTGGTTATCATTATCTATTTATTTATTTTAATTTGTTGTTTAGCTGCTGGTATGATAAAAGCACATCATTTAAACGTGGCTCGTTCGATATTAAATGTTTAAAGACTAAAATTTTGATCAGTCTTGGACTTTTTGAAAACATAAAGCTCATAACGGATAAAGTGTCATATGAAGAAACCAAATATGCTAAAAACTCCCACGATAGCGCAAGAGGCTATGTACACTGACTAGCCATAACATTAGAACCACTGACCACCTTGTGACAATACAGTGTTCCGCTGGGAAACCTTTGGACCTGGCATTTATGTGGATGTTACTAAGACATGTAGCACCCATTGAGACTACACCGCATACAGACACAATTTTAGGAACAACTAAAAAAACATGGAAAAACAGGACAAAGTGTCGACCTGGCCTTCGAATTCACTAGATCCCAAACTGATCAAGCAACTGTGGGATGATCGACAGAGGCCCCTCCCTTCGACCCATAGGACCCAACGACAAACACAGAAAACAAATTCTGTTGCCAGACACCACAGGACACCCTCAGAACGACCAGGTCCTTGTTATGTTATGACAACTCTTTATAAAAGAAATGAATTACAGGTCTGTTGTAGGCAAAATAAGCTTCCAATATATTCCTTCAGTTGTTGCGTTAAAGATTTTCCACTGGGCCAACCAAAGATCTTAATTGAAGTTTGAGTTTTTATTCTTTGCCTTTTTCAAACAATCAGACCAGGCATGGATCATCTGAGCTCAGGGTCACGGCGCCCCTCCATCCTCCTCCTTCTCTCTCTTACTATTTTTCTATTCCCTGCTCTGTCTCTCACGGGGAGGATCGTTCATCGTGCTTGTCTAAACACACCGGTCACCCCCATGATTAGTGTCTGTTCTCAGTCAGACGTCTCTCTCTCTCTAGGACGCACTACTTCCCATGATTGTGTGCGTCTGCGCCGTACGCGCGCGGGGCGAGTTCTTTAAACACTGTACATCATCCTGCGTGCAGCAGGATATCGAAACCCAGGTCTCCGGTGTAGTCTCGTTTCTCAGGAAGCGCGTAGAGGCTCATGCGTTCCTCCTCTGCTTTTGTGCGTCAGAGCGGTGACTGACAGTGTGGTCTGGTGGTGTGTTCATGTGAGGAAATGTTTCTTCCATTTGGGAGGGGGACCGTATGACACTGAAGACAGTTAATAGTGTGCTTGCATCCAGGTGTTCTTTGATTGAGCCCCACGAAGTTCACCCTTCAAATGGTGTTTATCTGTTTTATCAGTTTTATTTTTAGGCTTAAGGAAGACGCTTTGTGTATGGAACGTCCCCATTTGGACACTAACAGGAGAATGCGTGCAGGCATGTGGCTGTGTGTCCACGTGCATCCTATAACAACAATGATGTGTGTAAGGTGGTGAATGAATTAACAGAACAGGACGCTTCTGCAGACCAGGCGCCAGACTCATTATCCTTTGCAAGATTTATGACGAGGGCTACTCACACAAATAAACACACACACACACAGCAGTTGTATTAATATTTAGTCGCATATATTAAATCCAGTACTGTAAAGTTCATTTTAACTCTTGAAGGACGTCAGAGCTTAAAGTGATTTAAGCTTGAATGCATTAACAAGTTTAGTTTAATGCTAAATGGCTCGGCAAACACTTTCTGGAACAGAAACATTTTTCCCGGTCTCTCTTTTGGTGTTTTGGCTTTCACATTTTGCTGGACTTGTCTTTTTGGATTACTACTGCCTCACTCTGCATGCAGCGCTTTTGGCTTTCTTAACACCCACAAGTCTTCATTAAAACAAATATTGTTTCATCTGGCCCTCTGTCCCCTGTGTGCGCGTCGTTGCGTTTGGGTCCTTTCCTCCCCTTGCTACAAATGGTGACACACACGATGACTTCTGTCTCATGAATTCACATATCACACCCAAAAGAATAAAAAATAAAAAAGTTAACACACAACATTTAAATACTACACTCAAGGTAACTAATACACTTTCAGTAAAACTGAGCAGCTCAGCGTGTCAAACTCTGTGTCCTTTGGGGCACTGGCCTGAATGTCAGTTAATAACATTTTCTCCACTGTAAAAGACGGATCAGCAGATTTGGAATAAAGCAGGACGGAAAACGTGGCATTTTTAAAGCTTCTTTCCTGAGGTCACTCACAATGTTACAAAGTCAGATTATACACGAAGACCCCATCCATCTATCCATCTATCTATCCATCTATCTATCCATCTATCTATCCATCCATCTATCTATCCATCTATCCATCTATCCATCTATCTATCTATTCATCTATCTATCTATCCATCTATCCATCTATCCATCTATCTATCCATCTATCCATCTATCCATCTATCCATCTATCCATCTATCCATCTATCCATCTATCCATCTATCCATCTATCCATCCATCCATCCATCCATCTATCCATCCATCCATCCATCCATCTATCCATCTCCATCTATCTCAAAGGTCTAAATGTACGAACACAAAATGCCCACTTTACACACTAATGCATTCACTACACACATACTTCACACACAGGCACCTGCGCAGTATCGTTATTAAGAAGCCAGGCGTCTTCACATTCTTTAACGCGTACACTTGCTCCGACCGTTTTCCAAAGATGCTCCTGATGCTTGAGTCAGTCCCATCCTTGCTGCTTGCTCCTTCACGTAGTCCTGTGCTCTGCGTAGGAAGAACTCTGCCTGGAGGATCCTGGGAGGAATAGACTGCAGTATCCAGCCCTGTACACGCACACAGTCACATACTTGTAACCACAGGTTTATTGCCTCTTTATTTTGGACGTTATCAGTCGTTTGCGCACGTACGTCTTACCAGAACCAAGTGACAGAGGCTGCCGTTTGTTTTGTCTCCGGCTCGGACGTACTGCAGGGATCTATTTACGAAGTCTTCTGGTGACAGAGTCACCGTATTAGTTTTCTGGTAACCCGCCATTCGAGTGGAGACCCCAAATGGAGCCACTGCCTGGGAGAACAAAGAAATTATTTTTATTTTAAAGATGCACCTTTACCTTGAGGTGGAGTCTGAATGAGCGTCAGTGTACCTGTATAATTATTCCTTTATCTTTGTATTCAGCTTGCAGACCTTGGGAAAATCGCTCCACAAACACCTATAGGGGGATGTAAATTCAATCAAAGCATGAGAGGGCATACGAGTCTAGAGGTCTAGAAGTGTACTGGTGCTGCTGAAGTTACCTTGGACGATGCATATAGGGTGTACAGGGGGCACGGGATGGAGGTTATTCCTGATGAAATATTCAAAATTAGGCCTTTTCCCCTGCAGAAGCAGAAAAAACAACAAATACTGTATTTGACAGCTGATTGTACAGCGTCACACATTGCATGTAATGAAGAAAACGTGTGTAGGAAACCTGCTCTCCATGCCCCGAAGGATTATTTTGGACATCTGGAGACAAAAAAAAAAGAAAAGAAAAAAACATATTTAAGACAAAAACAGAAATGTTTTGGTCATATTGGCCAAGACAGGAACTATTGCTGTGGTCAGCTATTGAAGTCTGTTGTCACTCTTACCTGGGCCATTGTTTTCACGTTGCAGTTTATCACCTTTATAATTGTCTGAAAGCAAAGAAGGATGTTATCTATATGGATATGATACCATTTTTACAGTAATGATGATGTTGGACCACTCTGTGACACTACAAATAGGGCTAGGTGTGTAAATGCAGGACGAGACTAGGATAAATGTAAAAAGTATTTTGTTAATGGAGTAGTGTAAATAATAATAATAAAAAAACAGCCTGTAGCTTATGGCACCACCTTCGACAACCTGCTGAAATTTCCCCTCCAACACAGTGGGTGTCAGCGACGGCGATACTTCCCGAGGAAACTCAGCTCCTTTGGCGTCAGCAAAGACATCCTACTGACTTTTTTATTACAGTGTCATTGAGAGCATCATTACTTTCTCCATAACCTGCTGGTTCCGGTCCATCAGCCTCCAATACAGAAACCGACCGCAGAGCACTGTTGCGATGTGCTCTAAGATCATTGGCCTGCCTGTCAGAACTCTCCCACACATACACGACCAACAGACACTCAGCTTAGCAGGCAAGATCATCAAAGACAACTCAAAGACACGTCCTCGACTTAGCATTTGAGTGGCTCTACTGTGGACGGCATCTCCAGTGCCACACCTGCAGAACTCAGAGGAGGAAGGCCACCTTCGTTCTCAAAGATACCCTTAAAAGTGTCTTGCTCTTGCATCTCATGCTGCATGTGACTTAAATTGTCCCCCGGGGACGAAAGAAAAATAAAAAATTCAAATCTGAATTAAAACCTCCATGTGGAGTTTTGTTTTTCTTTTGCATGGTCATGCTTCTGTGTGTGCACAAGCATGTGAAGTTCATGCAAGCTCTGTCTGCCAGGGTGTTCAGACGCTTTTTGCCATTTAAAGTCAGAGGAGACAAAGATGCTGTAGCTAGCAAGTAAGCACGGATGGGCACCCTGGGTGGAGGCAGTGATTCTCAAGAAAAGGCACCACTGACCTTGTCCAGCTCCTCAGACTCAAGGAACCTGCAGGGGATGATGTTGGGCAGCATGCCCACGTTGTTGACTGGGACGGAAACAAGACGCATTTTAACATGCCACAATCCTGAACACTGAATTCTTGAGTATGTGCATGCAATAATGTTTCACATAAGGTGCGAGAACAAATAAAAGCCCGACCTAAAACCCCAATGTTGAGGTCCTTCAGCTGATCTTCAATTTCCTCAAAGATGTTTTCTTGTGTGAAGTCTGATACTATCACTTTCACCTGCTGCCCCGTGCTGTCACCTGCGAAGGATGAAAAGGACATTAAGTGTTCTTGCAGGTGACGAACGCGTTAAGATGTTTTGGAAACACAACAGAACGTTACCTATTTCTTTGGCCACCTGATCCAGCCTATCTTTGGTTCTGCTCATGATGACCACTTTCATCCCCCGCTCGGCCAGCTGAGCAGCAACAGTGGAGAGGAGGATAAATAAATATAAAGGAGAAACTTTAACCGGCATTAACCAACTGGACAAAAAACAAAACGTGCTACTGAAACAATCACTTACTTTATGTGCATATGCTCTTCCTATGCCTTCTGATGCCCCAGTCACCACTGAAACAGATGCAAGGATGAGCATTACACATGTTCTCATGCTGTTCTTATTCCAAACACTAGGGGCACTATGACTCATTCAATCATTCATTCATCTTCTGTGACCGTGCTGTCATCAGTCGAGAGACGGGGTACACCCTAAGGCCAGTTCAGAATCACCAATTATCCTAACAATCATGTCTCGGGGCAATGGGAGGAAACCGGAGTACCTGGAGAGAACCCACACAGATTCAGGGAGAACATGCAAGCTCCACACAGAAAGGCCCCAGTCGCTCTGTTGCATCCGAATCCTTCTTGCTGTGTAACATTACACTGGGCCACCCAGGGCACTGTGACTCACATCTGAAAAGCCCTAGGATTGTGTTTGTATTTATTTGCCCTACTGTATACCCAACCCAATCCGTTCTTACAGGCTGTTCTAAAACAGCTTGTTCCCCAGTTCCGATAAGGAATTTGTTGAGAAACAGACAGGGCCTGCCTGCATCTTTAGTGCTTAAAGCTCTCAGATTTTCTTCCCAGCACCGATGACGGGGCTCACTCTCTTTTCTTAACTAATTTCAGGCACAAAGGGATGAATGTGTATCAGGATAATAGACGGGCTTTTGGGGGCAGTTGCAATGGTCTGTGTTTTTCGATGAGACTAAGGATCTCCCACCTGAC
The DNA here is from genome assembly GCA_005024645.1 of Planiliza haematocheilus. Taxonomy (NCBI): domain Eukaryota; kingdom Metazoa; phylum Chordata; class Actinopteri; order Mugiliformes; family Mugilidae; genus Planiliza; species Planiliza haematocheilus. Next base: position 1,128,708 of record SRSE01001388.1, on the reverse strand, counting down.
ACAACACTGCACACTCAGTTCTATTACATGTCATGTGCTCTTTAAATTAGTTCTGTACAACAATGGCACCCAATTCAAAGTGAAAATGAATGAGGAGAAAAGCCAACAAGACTGTGTTAATTAACAGCAAACTGAATGTGGCTAATGACGGTGGGTAGAGACATTTGAATAAACTGATTTCCACTAGCATCACATTATTTCATTCACAAAAATCTTCTTTCTATTTTTTAGCCAAGATTATTTGTGACTGGCTAATTTCTATGTTCTATGTGTTCTAGACATGTACGAGCCTCCTGTTGGATAATTACTGCATGGGTGATTATCTTTCAGCTGGCAACAAGTTATTTAACCTCAAATGATGCAATGTGTAGCTTCTCATTTCTCAAACAACCATGCTGAAAGACTGTGGTCGTGGAAAAAATGTTAGTCTGTCTGAGAAGGGTCGAATCATTGGCAATGCATCAAGCAGAGAAAACATGGAGATTGCAGATAATTGGGTTAAGAACTGTCCAATGCATAAAAGCAAACACTGGAAGGATAGTGGGGAACCATCTTCTTTGAGGGAAGAAACGCGGTCGGAAAAAAATCCTGATAGATCGCGACCAGTGATCACTTAAACGTTTGGTGAAATCAAATCGAAGGAAAACCACAGTAGAACTCAGGGCTGTGTTTAATAGTGAAAATAAGAGCATTTCCACACGTACAATGTGAAGGGAACTCAAGGGATTGGGACTGAACAGCTGTGTAGCCTTAAGAAAACCACTAACCAGTGAGGTTAACTGGGAAAAATGCTTCTGGAGCAATGGAACAAGGTCATGTGGTCTGATGAGTCCAGATTTACCCTGTTCCAGAGTGATGGGGGCATCAGGGTAAGAAGAGAGGCAGATGAAGTGATGCACCCATCATGCCGAGTGCCTACTGTACAAGCCTGTGCTATGGGGCAGTGCTATGATCTGGGGTTGCTGCAGTTGCTCAGGTCTAGGGTCAGCAACATTATGTGTCCAAAGAATGAGGTCAGCTGAATATACTGAATGACCAGGTTATTCCATCAATGGATTTTTTCTTCCCTGATGGCACAGCCATATTCCAAGATGACAATGACAGGATTCATGGGGCTCAGATTGTGAAATAGTGGTTCAGGGAGCATGAGACAACATTTTCACACATGGATTGTCCACCACAGAGTCCAGACCTTAACCCCATTGAGAATCTTTGGAATGTGCTGGAGGAGGCTTTGTGCAGTGGTCAGACTCTCCATCATCAATACAAGATCTTGGTGAAAAATTAATGCAACACTGGATGGAAATCAATCTTGTGACACTGCAGAAGCTCATCAAAACAATGCCGCTGCAAACGGGTGCTGTAATCAAAGCTAAAGGCGGCCCAGCGAAATATTAGAGTGCATAACCTTTTTGTTTGGTGGCGACTTTTTTTTTGTTTGGTCAGGCAGTGTATGTGACTTACAGGGTTGGTTAAGTATCACCTGTAGTAGTGGTATTCATGCACAATTTGCCCATGTGCAAACAGAGGTAAAGGATCCTACTCACACTCTTCCATTGTTCTCCCAACTGTAACATTAAAACAACACTGGAAAATGAAATCAGTGGTAACACTAGTTTGGAGAATGAGTTTCCTCTGAATGGGGACAGTTTACATAGTGCCCACCAAAAATCACTTTTATTTATGCAGGGGCATTATTATACTACATATCACCCTGGACTAATAAAATTAAAACTATGGGTGGACCAGTTGTTTGATACAGTATTTTCAATATTTAGTCTCCAAGCAACCCAGCCATCCCAAAACTGTCCAGCATTACTCTTTGTTCTCAACACGACTGGCTGCCAGACAGCTGCAAGTGAGCAGCAGTGGGATTACTGGTTTTGGAACAGAATCCAAGACAGTATAACTTCTTCCCTGAAAGTTTTTTGCTTCCTCACTGTGATGATGTTGCATTGCCACATCCTGGGCCTCTTGGCCAAAGGCGGTGGCATGCATGTGCTCAGGAGGAGCTTCTATCGACTAGAAATGGATTATTACAGCAGTTGAATAATCAGTCTGATTTTGCAGCTGTCAGTTTTCTATTGTAAAACAATAACAGAGCAGCATTTTTCCTCATTATGTCCACCAAGACATAACTTCACTGCAGGGTTAGCCAGAGGAATCTTTAAATAGTTCTGTATTTTGGGGCTTTTCAGCTTCAGTGAAGCGAATACAATAATCAGAACACTTTCAAAAGAGTTTGGGACATGACCTTTATGCAAATGAGTTCATGCTGGCTTTTTTTTCACATAGTGGCACAGAGTCCCACTGTGGCCAGTGACAAGGATAGTGTTAAACTACAACTATACTCTGACAAAACATTGTCCTGTACAGTGCTGAATTTAAATGAAATGACAGTTTATTGTGACAGCTCATGTCACATTTGTTGTTGTTTTTCTTTGGGTAGCAACCATTCATGGTGACAGTCCCTGTTGGTTTTGTTTCAAGGGCGTAAATTTCCGAGTCGTGAAGTGAACGCGGCCAACATGGGGATTAAGAAAAAAGTCTGAAGCCAGAGGCCAATTTTGCAAAGAGTGCTTCTAAAGTTCATCATAGACTCCATTGTTTTCCCACAGTTCTTCCCACGGTTACCATATCCTGATTGAGTTTACTGCTCCCCGTTAAGAGAAGCAGATAAGCGAATTACGAACACTGCCGGCCACCAGAGACAAGAAACAACAACCCAACATGATGTGTGTTCCTGAACTCATAGATAATGCAAGTGCATCCACTTCTACATGGCAAGACACAAGACTAGAGGAAATGCATGCACAAGAATCACGTGACTGCAGACAAGCCTGTCCTTATGTGAAGTGACATTAACTTGTTTAGGAAAGGGAAATTCAATCAGTTCTTACATGGTACGTGTGAAGGAGTCCACCCCGTAATTGTATATCTAAACAAAATAGATGCACCGGGTGTGTGTGTGTTTTGCAACACGCAATGCATCTTAGGCCACTTGAAAACTGAAAAGGAACACAAACTCGTGCAAATCTGATTTTAAAATTGTAAAGAGTGGCATGAATGCGGAGTGCCAGAGTTAATGCAGCCTAGAACATACTGTTCTGATGTTGTTCTTCTGTGCTGGAATGGAATGAAAGTGGGCTTAGTAGAGAAAGGAAAGATCAGCCTAGTATTCTCTCTGTGTTTTTTTTTTTTTTCTTTCTTTCCATGAGGCCTCTTTTAGCACTGTGGGAGACTGAATAACCCCTTCGGAAGATGCCAAATGCAATCTTCTAAGCCATTGAGACAGCTCTGGGACCTGCGGAGGAATGTTACAGGGAGTCTGAGCAATGAGCTTCAGTTAAAATTTAGGTTTTAGAGTAAAACTGTTCTCCTTTGCAGCAGTCAGACATTAAGGAAGCGTAAATTGACGTAGTGGCCCTCAGGCGATTTACTCCCCAGGTCTATTTTCTTAGCAGTCAGTTCAGATCACAGTGTTTTCTTTCTCTCCCCTGTGCAATCAGTGTTCTTCTGCTTCCAGTCAAACCAGTTTTCCCTACTGTAGTGTATAATTATTCAGCATACATTTCGCAGACGAACCCAGATTGAAAGTAGTTTTGAACTTATTTGTTGACTAATGTTAAATCGGGTACGCTGTAAGCAACCGTTCAGTGAGGATGAATAAACTTCTTCAAAAAGGACTGTCAGGACTTGTCTCTTATGGTTCAGTGTTACACAAGTGCAATCTTTGGTAGCAGTGTGAAACTTAAACTAGTCTGAGCTTGCAAATCTTCAGTTTCTTGCGTTATCGCATATTGTTTAACAGTAACAGTAATAGTAATGGTTTCTCCTAAATCCATCAGTGATCTAGAGTAAACATCTATTTTTGTTCATTGTCTCTACATGTCCAGGCACATTCTGCTATGTGTAAATCGTTAGGCGTGCACAAATCTACGCACACATACCCGCACACACACACACGCACATGCGCCTCACCTGCCCATTCTCCCATAGAAGTAAAGAAGGTTTCTGTCAGCGGAAACCAAAGTTTTGGGAAAAGCATCCTACTGAAAAGCAGCAGTTTCGTTCCATAGTAGATGACAACTGCAGCCCCGAGAGCGACACAGAACCTTTCCATCAAATCCATGCTTTTCAAACACAGCAGACTCGGGACTGCAGCCTCTCTCCACCGTAAGAGGAAGTTTTTAGTCCAGTGACAAAGACTGACAGACAGAGTGTCTAACTCTGCAGGAGGACACTCCCACTTCAAGAACATTTCCACACACATATGCACACACACAGAAACTCTCACTGTGTCTGACTTGCATGCAAACGCACAGTGTAAGCACTTGCAGTACTAACAAGTTATCTATCTTCCTGCAATCCCCTAGTTTGTCTATCTATTGTTTATACAGTCACAGACACATACATAATTCAAGTGCCTTCACTTTTTGCACACTTTTCAGTGTGTCACAGAGTCTGTGTGTCAGAGCCCCACATCGATCAAAGCATCTGAAAACTTTAGTGAATGAAAGTTTTTGCTTTTGAAGAAAATCAAAGAACTGTGTTACCGTGAAACAGTTTTTACTTTGTGGTTGGGTGACGTTGTGTAGCGTGAAGGGAGAAAGTTTATTTTGTCATTTTAAAGTGAAATTAGCAATGCAATGATTTGTGTACAAAGTAAAGGGGGATGAATCATCTCTGAGGCGACTGCAGATCCTTGGCAAGCACAGAGCTGTTAAAAAGTGTTTAAAACGATTCAAAAACTTTTTGCCCAGAAATTTGCTGAGCTACTCAAATCTCATCTTGCTGCAGAAGGTGGCTGACAACGCCAGAGGACTCTTCCTGTTCAAGGGATAAGGCACAATCCTGTGAGAGGGTGGACTCTTTTTCAGTTTTTACGTCATCAGCCAGCCAATTGGACAGCTATGCTTCCTTTAAGATTTGCATGTTAAGACACAGTCTTCAGCTGGAGGTTTGGTTTCTGTTCTGAGAAAATAAAATAAAATTCAAAGGGATCATGATGAGGCTTAGTGGAGCATGAACAACAACAGCAGGGAGCTTTAGACCTTATCCTTTTCTTGGAAAATCACCAAAATCTGACACTGTCAAGTCTAGTCATTTCCCTGCATAACATTTTTTTTTTTTTTTTTGGCTCACCAAAAGAAAGGCAGTTCATGACTATATTATAGGAACACAACCTGAGACATGATCAATCTCAGCGGGGCCTTCCCTGGGGGAGAGTGTCTAGTGATAATGGCCGAAACACTCTATGATCCTGGGGTTCACTACTGAAGATGTGTTCTGGGGTAAGGTCATAGGGCTGTAATCGAAGGCGGATAATGGTGGATAGTAAAATTGGGGGCAGTTTGTATTATTTTTACTATGTGAGATGGATATAGGATATAGGTTATTGCTCATATTACATGACTGCAGGCTTGGTAGGGCCTCTTAGTCGAACAGGGCCTCTAAACGTGTTTTGCCTGGGATTTCGGCACAAGGGATAGTAGCATCTTGTCCTGTGCATTTTAAATGTTATATTTCTGCAATGATGCTGCCCGTTCCTGAGTTCTGTTGCTGAAAATGTGCCCGCCCTCCATACCTGTCCTTAGGCTGCTTGGAAATAAACAAACTGTTTGCTAAGAGTATTTCGCAAGTACCTCCTAGGTATGCAGATGCTCTGGTTCAAAAGTCAACAACGCTCGAATGTGTTAGAAAGTGCAGTTTACGATGCATGACTTCTAGAGAATAGACTGTTTAATTAGCAATAGATAAGCTCAGGTCTGAGTGTCTGCGAGTGTCCCTTTCTATCTCTGCCTCCTCATGATATCACAGCGTCTACTGCAGGATAATATAAATTTGACTACCAGAGGTTTGTCTGTTCTGTTTATGACACAGTGTAAACATATTTTTCTATAAACTATTTACTTGATAAGGTCATGGTTGTGTTGTTTTTTTCTCAATGTCAGATGCATGCTTCTTTTGTTTGAGCTTAGATACATCCTTGGCTACAAGCCACAGCCAGGAGACATATAAGAGAAGAATAAAGGTTGTAAACATCTGGGTTTAGGCTATTACAGACCTAACTGTAAAGAGAATAGCAGCACTGTCAGCCTCTAAATAGGACAATGACATAATCACTCCCGTTGGACACATCCCTGCGCTTTCCTTGCTGAGAGTGGAACAAATGCGCTGGAGCTGTGCTACAGTTCCAGCCAGGTTGTGGTTAGCCCGTAGCTTTAGCCTAAAAGAGTGAATGAGGCTTTTGTGGTCGCAGTGCAGTGCATTCATCATAAAGAGGTGAAAGTGACATTTACTTGACACTCAGCCCCAAAAGTATCACACACAGCCCTGCAGTTGCATGCCTTCAAAATCTACAGCAAATGTTAGCTATCCAGATTAACTGAACAAACAGATTTTCACTGAAGTTGCTTCACAAAGTTATACGACTGTAGCGTGTAGGAGGAAAATCCGTGGGCTAATAAAATCTCAGAAATTTTCTTCAAACGTATTCATGAGTCCAGTCCAAATATATGTTTTGGCTCAGTCCTGTTGTGGGAAACTTCTTGCAGAACCCATGTGACCCATGTAAGTTGATTAGTGATTAGTCCTATTATTTAGTGATAGACTTCTCCACCCTCGATGTGTGAAGGAAAGATACAGAAGGTCTTTCCTTCCTGCTGCTGTTAGGCTTCACAATGAACATTCTTGATAATATGTGCAATATGACTACATTACATGTGCAATAGTAATACACCATAAGTGTAATAACATTTCCTACAATCCAACCCGTGCAATATTACAACTCAATCTGTGCAATATTTCTACCATTTATATATTATTTATCTTTTATAGCTATCCTCTTTGCTCTGGCTTTTTTGCTATTTTGTTATTTTGCTCTGTAAGCTGTTGTGAACTGCAATTTACCCAGTGTGGGACAAATAAAGGTTTTTCTTATTCTTATTCTTATCATACTGGCTAAAAATCAAGCCCATATGTGTAAATTTGTTGAACTGTTGCATACCTCCAGGAGTAACAATTAGTTTGGTCTTCTGTCACTTGTGATATGCCTGCAGTACTGTAAATAAATAAATAAATAATTAAAAGTCCTTTAATATTAAAGTGAAATGAGTATTCTTCAAAATTTTACATTGAATCTATTCTGCCAAAGAAGTTTTTTTTTTTTTTTTTTTGCACTTTTTGTTTTTTCTTAAACCATTATTGTTTATACCCTTTTTGGGAAATATATAATTTGCCCACAAATGTACTGGTTCATGATTTTTTATGCTAAATTTTGTGCTATTGTAATGGAATATGTGGAAAACTACAAAACATTCATCCTCTGAATGGACTCCTCTGACATACTTGTTGATTTTTATGTCACATATCATTAAAAAAGAGCTCAGAAAATACATATGCTCAAAAATTATATCTATATATCGATATATTTAAAACTACTAACTTATTAATACAACACAGTTCTGTCTTGTAGTCGTCTCTTTATGGTCGTCTCCGTTGACTCACGACGTACGCACGCGTCTGCGTCATCAGCATGCGTCTACTGGTGTTGTCCGCGCCATTCCTACAAGCGTGTGTTTCCAACTCTGTCTACATTACTGCTGGCAGTGCTTTAGCAACCAGTGCATCAAGCACAGATTCTGTTTTCTGTCGGCATTCTTTTAGGTGAGTCCAGTTTTGTATATCTTCTCTTGAGCATCACTTGCTGAAGAAATAACACAAGAAGAAATACAATCGCGGACGTTGTCGGCCCTTGGTTTCGTATTGGATAACTTTAGCTTGCTAGCTAGCACCAAAGTTAGCTTGGGTGTTTGGCACGATCTGGAGCTCTGTAAACCCCGTGTTTATCAGTCAGTGGGTCCCATTCGTATTCTGATGAGTGGACGACAAGCCCACTAAGGCGTGTTGACCTACATTGTAAATATTACACGACGAATGCGTATAAATTGCGAATCGCAGTAGTTTGAAATTGCTCTGATTCTTTGCCACTGGGCTTGCTTTGGTTCCCACTGTGCTACCAAAACAAACGAACCAACATCATAGACTTATTTTTCAACAGATTGTGTCATTCTCTGTTTCTTGGCATCTTTATCACAACATTTCCATGCTCTGGTAGAAGCCAGTAGACGTGTAGGTGTGCATTATAATACGTCCAGACATTTGATAACTTGGCTTTAGTCTGTAGCGCTAAAGCTATCACCATTTAGCGTTAGCTGATTAAGTTATCCCTGCCGCTAGCATACTTGTCCACAAAGCCAAGCGTTTGACAGCTAGCTAATGTTAGTGACATTAGGTAGACTGGGTCAGGTAGGCTATGACATGTGAAAACACCAGGCATTTAGCTGTCTGACACTGGGTTAACATCACGGATTAGCTTAAAAGTTTCATTAGAAAACTACTCGTTGAATCTTTATTCTTAGGTTCCATAAAGGCTCTTTTATGCAGTTGGATTTATAAACATTTAATCAAAAGAAAGAGGAAAATAATTTGTTTTAAAGACACAGCAGACAGCGTAAAGTGTCATCTTCAGCCAGTCTACACAAAAGCAGGCGTAGGCCATTTCTACAGAGGCAGTTCTTTGGTGTTATTGTAGGAATGAGATGGTTTCAAATTGTGATCCCACTGGCTTGGTAATTATTTTTTTTTTAAATCACATCTAATTGTGCTGTACCTTCTCATTTATGACCCCATATGGCATGACCCGTCTTCAGATAGGGATTGCACAGGTGTAGTGATGATGGCTTGCTTTCCTTAAGTGTCCTCCAAAGCCACAGCAGTGAAGTAGCCAATCAGAAGCAGGGCCTCACGGCCGTCTTTAATACACCTGTGCCGTCCCCACTGTCACAGATCAAGATGTCTCACGTGGACTCTTGATATTGCTCTACCCAACATCTAGGTCTGATCGTTAGGTGTGTGTTAGGGTTTGCATCGTGTTCTGGTTTCTGTTTAGTGAAACGTGGTACATATCAATATCTGCTAATTCATATGTCTGTATGCTGCATTCAGTTAACAGACTCTGAGTCATTGCAGTTATCGGCCTTGACCTCTGCACATGTAACCTCTCTCCGTCAGTACCAGCAGATATATTTTCTTAAATCAATAAATCTATCGAATACTTTCTCCACTCATTTATAGACTGATTTCTCCTTGTGAAATATCCACGTTGCACAATTTTAAAAGTTTTTTTCTTAGATGTTTAGTCATGTGACTTTGGTTCCTTTTCTTCTTCTTCTTAGTTTTTTGGCAGCTTTGATGGTAGTTAAGCGGCATTAAAATAAAAGTGGAAAATAGAACTTTTGACACTCGAGACGGAGCTAAAATAAAAACTACAAAAGATCAGGCTTGGTTGATGTCCCGTTCTGATCTGGTCCTTTAAATTTGCCTGATTTGGCCCCGATATCGACCTTCTGATACCGATCATCCCTGGAAGAAGCCTGTAACTTTTACACTATTCACTAAGTCCAGATTTATGCAGTGTACATCTAATACACACAGTGTTGTTAATGATTTAGCTTCCATATATTGTGTTGATTTTAATTCTATTAGTTGTCAGCATGTGGTTGCTCGCACCCACTTAGAGCTTAATGTTAATGGGAATCTGTTTAGCTTTATTGGTCTGTTTGTACATGAACAAGAAAAACTGTGCAATTGCGCTGGAACAGTGTTGCCATTAGCATCTGCTATAGAGACTCTTTGTTGAATACTTGTCTGAAAAACAACAGATAAGGTCTCAGTGGCGACTCCCAGGCACTGAACGCCAACAGTCCGAATACTGTCTGCTATCTAGTTGTTTTGAGGTTGATGTCAATGTCATTGATTACATTGATGTGTCGTTACAACCCTAGATTCCAGCTTGTTTGTTTTTTGGCTGCATTTCTTCCTCTTTGTGCAGGATTTAACCCCGTCATAGTGTTCTTCATTTTTCTTAATCGGACATTGTTGTTTCAGTGTATGTGCACCATGCTTAGTCAATAAACATTGATCAGGCATAACATTATGACCAAGAGAAGTAAATAACATTGACCATCTTGTGGCAATGCAGTTCTGCTGGGAAACCTTTGGACCTGGCATTTATGTGGATGTAAGTTAGACATGTAGAACCCACCTAGACCAAACCAGACCAGGCACCCCCACCCCATAGCAATGACACTCCTTGATGGGAGCAGCCATCCTCAGCAGGATGCAGCCTGACACAGTCACACACACAAAAACGTATGTACAAATACAAAACGTGAAAAACAGCACAGGATGTTGACCTGGCCTCCAAATTCACAAGATCCCAAACTGATCAAGTATCTGTGCGATGCACTAGAACAAGCTTTATCCACAGAGGCCTCTCCCCTCAACCCATATTACCCAGAAGCCCCCACTAGCAACATACAGACACCACAGGACACCCTCAGAAGGACCATGTCCATTCTCTGATGAGTCACAAGAGTTTTGGAGGCGCAAGGGAGACCTACACAATATTAGGAAGGTGGTCATAATGTTACGCCTGATCAGTGTATCCACAAACAGTGATGATTGCAGTAACCTTCATGAAGATAAGCTTCTGTACAGGACTGTTATACTAGAATGCATTTGTTTTCTTTAGTGTACCCAGTGAACTGTGCATGTATTATCTGTTTTTCTGTTTTGCTTTACTGACTGCTTACCACGCACCTTCGTCTGCTGATGCATCTGTGTATACATAATACAATAACCGAGAAGAACTGCACCTGTACCTATTGCTGTGGCCGGCAGAGACGCAAATACCCGCCATTCGCGCCATTAAGAGGGCACTGGTGTTACTGTTATTTTAACAACACCTACGTAATAAACAGTTCTTTCTAACAGATGGTTTCACAGAATGAATAATTCTTGGACTGTTTGTTAAACAAGTCACTGTGATGTAACCAGCAGTGGCCACGGCACTGTTGCTGAATTCCTGCGCAAAGAGAGCCCGAGCGCGCACGCAGTCGCCACAGTGTTTTGTGGTGGTGAGTGTTTGTTTTTGGATGGTAGGTGGCAGTGTTGCTCTATATTCCTCCCCCCCTCTCCAGCTGAAAACCAAGCAATGCGGCTCACTGCCACCGCACTGCCTCTGCCGGGCTCACCGATGACCCTTTCTCCTTGTCGCCGTTTGTTTGAGAAAATCAGCCTGTTTCTGATAAGACAAGTATTTTTTATTTTTTTTTACGTGCGTAGTTACTGTCTGGAATTAAATAAATATTAAATCTGACTGCAGTATCTTGAAATGAGTAATTTAAGACCACAGTTACATATTGACTTTAATATATTTTTTGGTAGGGAGAATTAACAACCTGGTTAGGTTTTCCCCCTCATTATCTCCACATTTAAATATCGAGGTGCAAGTTCCTAAAGAAGGATCCGTGATCTAATTTTATGCCTGCTCTGCCGTGCCGTTTATTATTCTATCTGAGAATCCATTTTTTTTTTCTGAGGTGCAGAGGAGTCAAGAACTTTCTTTGAGAATGAAAAAGACCTTTGGTTGGTGAAGCAGGGGTGCACGGCTCAGCCTTTCGCGTGGCAGAGATGACTGCTAGTGTTTCTATTAGATTTGCTTTTCTTTATTCTGGAGGAGCTTTTTTTTTTCTCTCCCCCTCCCGCCGTGTTTGACAGTGATTTCAGCGCCACTTGATTTATAATAAAGACGAGGAACAAGAGGATGCAGCCACACAACAGGAATGGATTCCCCGTACTGACATTTTCGTGGATATAATTTGACTAGCTCAGTTTTCAGTACATGTTTTATTGTGTTGTTTTTTGTTTTACATCCCGCAAAACTATTTTGAAATGTTTTCTTCCACCTGAACTTATCCTGAACTTTTTTACAGACTAAATTCTACTTTTCTTTCCCTGTCTCCTCCTCTTGTGTTCTCCCGCAGATATATCCAGCTATGGATATAGACAGTGCCAGTTCAGTGGTGCTGCAGGCCTTAACCCAAGCTACCAGTCAGGACACAGCTGTGCTGAAGCCGGCGGAGGAGCAGCTCCGCCAGTGGGAGACCCAGCCTGGCTTCTACTCGGTTCTCCTGGTGAGGGACGATCTCAGACGAGTGAAATGCATTTCAGTAAATTTAAGGACGGTCAAAAACTTCCTCAATGAATGTGTTGTGTTTCGCAGTACGCCGGCTGTCTCAGGGTTTTATCTTCTAGCTTCTGAGTCTTTCGACGCAACAACAAATCACAATATTGTGAAGGCCAGCGAAGGCCAGACAGCAAATCTCCACTGAATAGTTTTATTATCTTAACCACACTTTGTCAGTGTCTTTGTGAATGTTCCAAGAGACAGACCACGTGTGTTTGAAAAACCGCTGCATTGTGCCCTGACCCGAACAGTTGGTGTGTAACCGCCACAAAGCCCACGCTGAGCTGCAATCAAACACTAGGACTTTTCAGAAATATTTGTTTACTATCCCACCAAGACGAGACGGATTTTAGTTTCATCCGTGGGGATTTTGCAAAGAAACTGGCTCAGGATGTGTTCGTCTAAGCTAAGAACAAAGACCTTTTCTATTCTCAGGAAAATATATTAATTCTGTTGGAGACGGAGACGACGCTGACGCACAACATCCTGTTTGAGTCAAAGTATGGCTTAGAAGACACCAGCTTTTTAGACAACAATCAGACTGACTTAACAAAATCCTTACTCCGTAATTATCCATCCACAACAAGGTGTGCTTTACTGATGCACCAAACTACAGACCAGGAAATCTGTCGCTGTTTACAACCTCCGCTATCATGTACTCAAACTCAGGTGATTGACACAAAGTGTGTGTTTCACTCAATTGTGCAGCTGCCAGACACCCTTTACCCCAACTTAAGTGTTCATGGACACATCTGTTCCGACTGGTCCAAGGAAAACCAGTTTGTAACACCTGCCCCCAAGAAGAACCAGTGCTCAACAAACTTACAGTCCAGAATAATCTTCATTTTGCCATTTTACTAACTTAGCTAACAAACAAATGCAGAATAAGATACAGGAGACCTTCCCTTGCTCCCTAACCAAGAACAGGAAAAACCATGATGAAAACAGATGGTTAATCACCCCTGTTTGGTGGCGCTGTGGTTAAAACATTAAAATCTCATGGCTATACAATACCCTCAGATGGAAGGCCCTGAACATGGGGTGGTTCAGCTGGTTGATCAGTCACAGGATTAAAAATCAGCTGTCCTTCAATCACTGCCCAGCGTACAGGAAGCTGAAAAGTCAAAGGAAGAACACAGCATCTGCTGGTAAAGTTAAGATACGTTTCCCTCTAGTGGCACAGCCTGGTACTGCAGCAAATCTACAGTACAGCTTGGGACAGCTACACTGCATGCCCCTCCCCGTTGATTAAATTTTAACAACAATTAAAAGATTAGGAACTAATCAACATGTCATTTTTCTACTTATTGGTATGATATTTACACATTACGGCTTTCTAAAGGAAGATAGATGGTGACTTGACGACAGATCTGTTAGATCCTTTGACATGAACAGACAGTTTATTATCATTAAATGCTATAATGTTAAAAGTTGAGGGTTTGAAGACGGGTCTTTTTGTCTCGTCTAAGAAATGCATCCAAAAAGCCTTTGAGATTTTGTTCCTGACAGATTGACATTTATATTCGCGCTTTTTGCATCGACGCCATATTTGGCACCAATTACACCAACGTGCACGATGTGTCCCATCTCATTTAGTTTGTATCTGTACCTCGCCTCCGAGATGGTAGCGGAAGGACGGCGTCGATAAATCAAATGTCAGCCACGCCGACGAGGTTTCAGTTACAGTGATGGATCTAATAAGTGTTTTTTTTCTGTTTTCTTTTGGGCATTTCAGTAAATACTTCCACCGTGCAGCTCCGCTAATGATCTCCCCTTCCCTCGACACAGCAGATGGATAATTTATGTCCGTGTTAAAACAAAAATAAAACTTTAAGCCTGTTTTTATTAAACTCGTGTTTGTGTCTGCACGAGCCAAGATTCCAATCTCTGATATTACCGTGCTGCTCTTTATGGATCTCCTGCTATTACAGCGTAAAGGAGAATGACTTTGAGGACACTGACGGCACCAGACATTTTCTGGGGTTATGTTTCACTAAATTACAGCAATTAAGAGAAGTGCTCTGTATTTACATTGGCATTAAGTTGTCCCTTAAAAAGTGGCTCCATGGCATCAAACGTCTGCCGTTATACATCAGTTTGCTTAAAGTTCTTCCTCTTTCTCTTCCTTCTTTTTTTTTTTGCAGAATATCTTCAATAACCACATGCTGGATGTGAACGTCAGGTGGCTGGCTGTGCTGTACTTCAAAAACGGCATTGACAGATACTGGAGGAGAGTAGCGCCTCAGTAAGTGCCGGCTTGCTTCGCTTTCCCTCCCGCTGCCAGCATCACTCCCTCGCTCCTCCAATCTGCTCGCCTTCTTCGCCCTTTCCCCCACATTGTCTCATCCACTCGTGGCCCGTCTCCGTCAGACGGCTTGTTTTTGAGGGTTTTCCGTTCTCTCCGCGTCTTTTTTTTTTGCCGCAGATTTGCCTGCTTTGTCTCTCTTCCGCATTGTCTTCACTTTGCCATTGTTTTTCCTTTTACCAGTTCTAGCTTACACCTGCAATTCTCTCTCCAACGCTTTTCACAGCTGTTATCTTTCTTTTTTTACCTTTTTTTCTTTAAAAGCTTCTATCCCGATTATTCATATCATCACGCTTTGATTTTATACCCCGTTTATTCTTTTGTCTGCCTTGGATCGGCTTTGAGAATTTAAAGCCTGCGGTCTGTCTTTGGGTACCTGACTAGGCGGCTTTTGTTCGATTCGAATTGAACATTTGCTCTTAAATTCACGGGGGCCGGTGGTAATCAGTTCTGCTTCGGCGCTCTGCAGCCACCCTTTGACCGCTACAAATTATTACTATTCTCTCCTTTCTTTGCAAAGTTTGTTGCATCTCACCGAAGTTGTTTCGCTCTTGTCAGTAAACCTGATTTTCATTTGTGAGAGTGCTGTGCAAGGGCTTTGGCCTTTGGGTTATTTATGTGATTACCTTTGGACCACTGCCATTTATCCCGACTCTCGACACGGCGCGATTCATGTGGTGTCACTCTACGGAGCGCAGAAGTCATTACGTGGCATTTATTTTACAGTTATCTACAGTCAAGATATGTAACATACAGCTGCTGTGCTGTCAGAACATATTTCAGTGTTGTTAAAATCATCAGAAATGCACGTCCAGTTTGACACATTGATTTGTTATTTCTGTCTTGCCAATTTAAATAACGCAAAGGCCTTAAGGTAGTCCTCAGGAACGTACACATGCCCAGTAGAGGAGCAGAAAGAGAGGCTGATAACAGATGCTTTAACATCTCGTAGCTGAAACGTGCCTCACTCATAAAGAAAAATGACGAGATTCCATTATGGCAACGACTCTCATCGCTCTGGTTTTGCACCTAATGGCTCACTGGTATGACTGGGTCGACTGAGGGTAATGGGTAACCATCATTAATGTCATTAGTTCAACCTGTGCTGTTGCTGTGTTGGATAATCCTCTTTTTTTATGAATAATATTCATGATTTTACTTGAGCCTGCCTTTTCCCATGTTAGAATAATGAAACTTGAAATTCTTTAACCCTCGTGCTTCCTTTGGGGTCTCTGGGACCCCAAGTGACTGGACAGACAGATAGAGAGCATGCAAGAGGGTAGCACGATAATATAATAATTGTATAAACAACTGGGAATGTCCCAAGCAAGCCTTTTTGGTAACAATCACATCTTTAATCCTAATTTTTTGTTTTGGGGAATGTCTTGGTCAGTATTAGGAGACCGGTCAAGGCCAATCTATTTATACAGATATGTAAGATTATTGGTTATTTATTTGTTAAAACCGTTAAGCTCTTAAGTGTTTTAAGACGTGACAAGAGCCAGTATACTTTAAGTTTTACTTTAATTATTTTTTGAACAACAGAGAAGGCTTTCTATTATGTTCTAAAAGAAAACATTTTTAAAAATGCTATGGTTCGTCCACAACCTCAAGATCGGAAGAATATTCAGCTGTGTTGCAAAAAAATAGCAGTAGCAAATTACAGGTAAACAAGCCGACCATCGCAAATTCGCATGGCGCTCAGAGGTGACATCATCCAGGTCAAAAGACATCATCCACAGTCTGTAGGACAATCTACAGACCAGGTCAACATGAACATTGAGAAGACAGTACCGGTGTAAACCGTAAAGTGAATTTGAGAAACTAGAGACATAAAAGGTACCAATAAAATAACAAGAAGAATAGAATAGACTATTGCCGTTTGCACAGGTTCAAAAAAGTACAGGTACACTCAAATGGTTGCATGAAATTCCCCAAGTCTTCCTTTTTATAAAAAGAAAACCAAAACAATAAAAGGTAATCATTTTAAATAGCAGCCGGAAGAAAAAGAGCATTTATTAGATCTCACTTGAATTACAGCTCAGTGAAATAGTTTCCTCTGTCGGAGTGCAGTGACAGCCAGGACTGGGTTAAGGGCCTTGATTGAGGGCTCAAGTGCGGCCACTTTGCGGTTCGGACACTTGAACCCCTGACCTCGTGATCAGTAGCCCGCAGCCTTAACAGCTACTTAGATCATATGCGAGATGTGATCATAAATGATTCATTGGAACAGACAATGAACTTTAAACTTTACTCTTTTAGCTGCTCGTGAGTCCCTGTTCAGACCTTTGCATTAGTCCATCCGTCCTGCCTGGGCAATCCGATAGCACGTGACCACCTTTGGGTTTGCGTGTGTTCATACCTGCCATTGATAGACGCATGCTAATGCCAGGTGTGAAGACACGTATGCGTCTCCAGCTGGCTCGCCTTATCTGATCTCAATTTCATGCTCTGTGTGCAAATAATGCAAATTCTGGTTAAACTGTAATAATTTTGGTTGAGTGCATATGATAAAGCTGTTGCAGCCGAATGCATTTCATCAAGATTTGATTCATTTTAAATGGAGCGCAAACCTTTCATTTTGAATAATATAAGGTCCCTCCCCACAGTACCAGCTTACACAGGCTTACAGGACATCACACGTTTATATAAGGCAGGTGCAGAATGCATGCGTTTGCATAATTCCTTTAAGTTGCTGACCAGCGTGGTCACTCCTCTTTGCTGATCCATCCAAATAGTTATTCCAGTGTACTGCAACAGAAGAACAAGTTAACACAAAAAGATACCCTTGCAAAAGCGCTGTACTTGTTGAACTTATAATTTGAGGAGTTTACTACGGAAAAAATGTTTCACCACTCACTCGAGTAGCTTCTTAAGTTCTAGGGGTCTGGTGGGAAGCTGAGCTTTAAATAGACTGCCTAATATGATGGAAACCATACTTAAAATATAGTTTGACATGTATTTTAGTTTTTTAGTTTGGCCCAAGTCCCATCCACTAACATGGAGGAGGTGCTTATGACCTATACTGCAGCCAGCCACCAGGGGGAGCTCTACTTGCTTTGGCTTCACTTTTGAGGAGCTATTCCGCTGTCCATCTTTATACAGTCTATGCTTAAGATGGTATAATGTTGGTGTACTGTCTCAGTGAATGACTCCCTAGGGTTACCTACAAAGAGGTCTCACAGTAAACTTTGACTCCAAATGCTTACAAGCACAAAACAAGGCTCAGGACAGGCACAGTTGTTCGTACCACTGTATCTTTTATTCCTCCATCCTGTGCTTGTTTAAAGCTCGCCCCCTCTCCTGGATTTCCCAAAAACTGTAGCAAACCTTGTTTCACTAATTCGCACTCTGAGTAGTTTGTCTTCCACCCGTATGTCTTCTCGTTCGGCCCAGGGTTGCAGTCAGCCTGCTTTCTGCAGCAGTTCAAACAGACATTGTAGAGAAAATTATCCATATATCATGTGTGCATATTTTAGTTGTCACTGTTTTGCACAAACTACAAGATCTGTGTTGGTGTATAGCGGAGGGGGGAGGTTTATTCAAACTTTCCTAATTAAATCAAGCAACAGTTGGCTGGTTCTACACCGTACAGTGTGACACATTTAATCGATTTAATCAATCTCATAACAAGCTGGCAAATGGATATCTACATCTTCATTATATTGACGCCTGGTTTGCACGTCTAGCATCCAGAATGAGATAATAATTGGTCTCCTAGGCTATTTATTTTTGCACCTGACGGTGCCAGGGCAGCTGGCATCAGTGATGTGACATGGAGGTTCAGTACTTGCCACTGTTACCTACAGCCACAAAGCCCTGGCTTTAAAACTCTGTCCTGTATTTTGTGAGGAATTTGTCTCTCCCTTCTTATCTGTGTGTATTTTTTTCTTTTAGTCTTGCGGCTTTGTGTGTGTGGGAAATTTAATGAATCCAATTAATGTGCATCATGAATAATGAAACTGAGTTAAACTGCAGAAAAATGTGTATACCCTAATATTGGCTATATTAAATATTGAATTAATTCACTTAACAGTGGTGATTAAGAAGCACCATAGCCTTACATTTACACGTAATTAATTTCTATATGTTTTTGTGTGTCTGTTAAGAACAGCTTTGTCTCTTTGTTTTTTTTTTCTCGCTCTTTTCTCTCTCCTCCCCTCCCGACATCCTCTGAACGCCTTTTCCTTTTGGTTTGTTGACAGTGCGCTATCAGAGGAGGAGAAGACGTCGTTGCGGGCCGGTCTCATCACAAACTTCAATGAGCCTGTCAATCAGGTTAGTGGGGAAAAAATGGAGCTAATATGGAAAATGGAAAAAAAAGGGTGATCAAACATATTTATGATGTATGTACAAAACCACATTATGTGTTTTTTTTGTACATTGCTGTCAGTATGCTGCCATAAACGTACCATTCAAGAATCTAGCAGTGCGTGATACATGTGTCTGAAGGGACACGGGCGCTGGCTTTAAATGATGAAGATCCATCCTGGTGTCTACAGGTTGTACCGTGTGTCCCCGAGGGACAGCTGTCTAACGTCAGGACTGATAGGGTCCATATGGCAAGCACTGAATACCGCTTGAACACCATATGTCTCCTCAGATGCAACCTCTACTTGTCGGAGCAAAGCTCTGCAAGAGTGTGTTCATGTGAATGTCAGCGTTCCACCTAGTAGTGCTATAATCCAGGCAGATCTTGTGATCTGACTTTTTATAGAAAATATGACTTATTGATAATTTGCATTTTCATTGATCACACTGTTAGAAGACGTCAAGCAGGGAGGTGTTTTAATAATGCATTCTACAGACTGTGCAGCAGTTCTCTTGTTTATTTATCTAATAATTATAATGCCAATAAAATAGCTAAATCAGGGTTTTTTTTGAAACTGACTTTGAAACACAACGTCGCTGTCAGCTGCAGCCTCCCAAACAACCAAAAACTAGACTAATGGATTAACAACTGCTTCTTGGCAATAATTACATTAAATATCAAGTCTGATATCGAATACAGCTTTCTCTGCTAATGTAAGTTGAGTGGACAATATTTTAGAAACACGACATCGCCGTCAACCACAGCCTTACTAACAAAATTGACTAACCAAGCCCAGATTGCTTTGCAGTGTTGCGAAATGGACTGCAGAACTGCAGAACTGCCATCTGCGCGAAATCCTGCATTTTGATTGGGCTAAAATGTAGGGGAAGAAAATACAAATGATCGTTTGGAAAGTTTCAAAAGTTGTGTTCAATAGATATATGAAGTTTACCTGAAAGATCTTCAAGAACTTTAATATGATGGAAGATCTGGAGCTGAAGAAGTAGACAGTCTTGTACGAAAAGTCCTCAGATGGTGAATCTTTGGCGAGGTCATGGAGACGTATAGGATGACATGCATAGTTTGAAATCTTCCCACTGTAGTAAAATTCTCAATAAAGTTGGCTTAGGCATAACCACCTTCTGCTGTGTTAATGCTTTTGCCGCTGGTCATCTTTTCTTCTCTGTTTTTTTTTTCTTTTTCTCCAACAGATAGCAACCCAGATCGCAGTCCTGATAGCCAAGGTGGCCCGTCTGGACTGCCCCAGGCAATGGCCAGAGCTCATCCCCATTCTGCTCGAGTCCGTGAAGTGTCAGGATGGCCTCCAGCAGCACAGAGCGCTGCTAACCTTCTATCATGTCACCAAAACCCTCGCGTCCAAACGTCTGGCGCAGGACAGGCGACTTTTCCAAGATGTGAGTCCACAGCATTAGAAACCTAACTAACCTGCTGTCTTATTGCTAGTTGTCCTTCAGAAATTTGTCATTTTGTCTTCTTCACTTTATGCAGTAGTTGTGTACACCTGAATACTCAAAAAGAAAAGTACAACTTTCACGTTATCGTCTCCCCCCCCCCCCCCCCCCCCCCCCCCCCCCTCTGTTAAGCCATTTGCCCTTTTTCATTTACGTAGTTTGTCTGTAGGAGATGCTGTTTAGCTGCTCTAAAAGACCTGTCAAGTACAAGATTTATAGCAGCCGCGTTCTCTGTGCATGCGTTCATTTTCACGCATGGCTCAAGCATGATTGAGTCGTTTGGTAATAGATTTCTATGTGCGAAAGGATACGACTGTGTTACAGCGTGAAAATGTTTCTTACAGAGAGGTGGCGAATCTTTGCAAATACTGGTTTTTACCCTTGAGTTTAAAGAAAAGAGCGCCAGAGTGGAAAGATGGAGATAAATAGTGTGGGTTTAAGGGAATGAGAAGATCACATGGACGATCACCAAGACCGGCGGACATGAGAAGCACTGACTGAGACCAAATAGTTGGATGTCAGACAAGTGTACTGCCTACGCCAAAACTTTTTGCCCTCAGGCAATCCGAGGAACAAATGCAGCCCGAGCCCCATTAAACGGTTCACTTTTTAAATCATACCCTGATGAGTCTGACAGCGCTCTCTTCCCTGTCACAACACAGCTGGCTCGGTGGCCGTTGTGCCACACTCTATTAATTTCAGTTCCAGCCGTGCGCTTTACCTCCCTTTACCTCTAAGTCTTTTCTCATGTGAAGTCTGACTGCAAGACATCTTCAAACATTTTTACCCTTGAATGACGCCAGTTTCCTCAGCTCTTCAGACACCCGCCGGCCACTTCATTAGGTCTAGTCCAAACACGGTTGAGTCAGTAGCACTCGCAGTTATTTTAAACACATGCTAAAACTATAACCGTCATGAAGATAAGATTTTGTGCGGGACTTTTACATTAGGATGCGTGCGTTTTCACTAGTGCGCCTAATGGGGATGCTCGATATTCGCTTTTCTGCCGATATCCGATATTCTGATATTGTCCAACTCTTAATTTCCGATACCGATATCACCCGAAACCGATATATGCAGTCTTTTTACACCAAAATTGTTAGGTAATAACATAGCACAAGTATAAATGACTTGCACTGGCGTAGGCTAAGTACGTTGGTTACGGTGTCTAGTCCCTCAGAGGTATAAACCGCCCTTAAAGCACCAACAGGTTAATCACTCATTGTTCTCCTGTATCTTACCTCTTCTCTCTATGCTATATTTATTAGATATATGGCAAACAGTACAGTACACTGTCGTATGGTCACAGTTTGTGCCTAAGTACAGTAAAGCATGTGTGGGCTTTGAAGAGCGCATCTTCTCAGAGAGTGAGTACACTTCTATGTAGTCGCGGCTGAAAGAGTTGGGGGCGCGTGTTGACTGCATCACGGGAGACGATGCACTGATAGCGGCGCTTTGTTTCACTGTCCCACTTGCCGACGCTTTGACTGCAAACTCTTCAGTATGCACAGAGATAAAATGCTTAGTGGGTGGAAAAAGGAAAGAAAGGGAGGTGGGGAAATGGTTTGGAATTGCGATTGATATAATCAAGGCCTGTTGGTGTCAGTAGGAGGGATCGCCTAAGAAGTTGGAGAAGAGTGTGAAGATAAAGTTTAGGTTGAATTCAAGGAAAAGGAGGAAGGAACTGGGACACTTCTCTGTCTTTAGATGTTTTCATTAGTTTTAGCATTGATCCTTAGAAAGAAGTAGAGAAAGTGAGGAAGAGGAGGAATGCTGCTTGCGTCTGGAGATAGAAATTATATATATATACACAGTCCTCTGCCTGTTGCGAGCGATCCATCTCAGCGTCGTGTTGTGTTGAGCATTCTGAGCTGCTGCTCCATTCAGCTGTACAGAGGGTTATCTTAATGAGTATTGCCCCTCTGCCAGCTCCATCCTGTCGAGCCGTTTCCCTCTCTCATGATCTGTCTGCAGAGCCGCTGCTCACTTTTCTGCTCCTTTCTCTAAGCTGGTGGTGGAAAAAAAAAAAAGCCAGGAGGTTGACGCTTTCACAAATTCTCGCACCAGCCCGTCTGCCACCGGCGATCACGCTGCCGTCAGAGATCACATTCTGACGCTTGATGCGAATCTAAACTGAAGCTCCCGAAGATAAGGCCATTATCTGGCTTTGTGTTTTTGTATAACAATAGAGGGGCAATATCCTACAGGACGGGTATTCACAAACAGATTGTCAATTGAAATGAACTTTTCTGGGATGGCTTTGGTGTGAGCTGCAATAAAGAGTCGCCTCGCAGCTGGGGAAATAGTTTGCTTTCATACTGTTTGCCTCTTTGTTGTCTTTTTTTTCTGTGTTTGTGGAGCGGAGATGTGCATGCACGCAGATACACACGTGTTTTGTAGCTGCAGAACTTTTCATTTTCTTTTTATGAAGTCACAGAGGTGCAAGTAATAAGCAATAATAATCTCGGCTGCTTTGTGTTTCTCTTTTTAATGATTCGCAAACAATTCCCAGAAGTCATTATTTGGAATTCCGGTGTCCAGCTACGTAAATAATCAACCGCTTTTTCTACCTTTAACCGCTTAGCTATCGGCAGAATGGGTCAAAGCTGTCGGCCAGTTACAAAGTTGCGTTGCTGTGGTGACGGGGTGTCCATTAGTTTGTGTAGTAGTTTGTGATCTAAGTGGCATTTTCCAGCTCTTGTTATGTCGTTTCATAACGCTTATCGGTGCAGTGTGCTACCTGGGGTCACAATGGGGATTGTGGTCCGCCTCAGGAAATTACACCAAGCTTTGAAAAGCCTCACCTTCAGCCGTGCAGATAAAGCCTTTTTTTTGTGCGTATGAAATACACAGATGTGCGCGATTATCCATTTTGTGCTTCCTAGCAAACAGCTGGCCTTCTGAGGGGTGTCCTGTGGTGTCCTGGCAACAGAATGTTGTTAATGGGGGCCTTTGGGTCCTATGGGGTGAGGGGAGGGGCCTCTGTGAATCATCCTACAGATACTTGATCAGTTTGGGATCTAGTGAATTTGGAGGCCAGATCAACACCTTGTTCTGATTTTTGTGTGTCAGGCTGCTTCCTGCTGGGGATGGCTGCTGCCATCAAGGAGTATCATTACTATGGGGTGGGGGTGCCTGATCTGGTCTAGGTGGGTGCTACATGTCTAAGAAACACCCATGTGAGTGCTTGGTCCAAAAGTTTCCCAGCAGAACATCACATTACCACAAGATGGCCAATGTTATTTAATGTTGTGGCTGATCAGTGTTCACAATCAGCTACAAACCTGCTTGTTCCACATATGGCACAGTACACCAAAGGATTTGTAGAACTTCATCACGGCTTGTCATGTTCAAGTTTCAGATCAATCTGTTTTTCTGATTAATTCGCTGAAGGAGAAAGTATGACGGGTTATATTAGACTCAGGATTATTTAAAGAAACGTGTTGTTTGAACTCTGCTTACAATCTCAGGTTGAATGATGATTGTAAATCTTTTTGACACCCTCATTTCACCTTTTAAAGAGATGTCATTCAATGTACAATATGTTCCTTTCACACACACAGACTCCTGTTTAAAAGCACCTTGTGAAGGTTGCGCGGTTCCTTTTTGCAGCTGTATTATGGGTTAGGAAATCGTCAGTTGTGTAAATGCTGGTTCAACAATCAGGGACTTGAGCTGGGTCTTTGTCACACGGTGGAAGAAAATGAAAGGGGGTGACAAATCTGAAGGCTCTATTATAGGGCACCAAACTCTGGCTTGAAATACACTCTTGGAAGTGCCCGGAGAAATTTGGAAAATTGCCTTTTACCCCCATGGTTCCTTTGTAAGACTACTGAGCTGTGAGGTCAGATCTGCCTTTGGCCACAATCCAACATAGATCCCACTTTAAAAAAAAAAGTTAAAAACTCCTACTCACACACGAGTGGACTGAGTGAAAACAGAACAGCAGAAGAGTGAGAAAGCCGGGAGACGAATATGAGATTGTTTTCAAAACTTGGCTCATCACTTTTAGGTTCCATGTGTTGGATTAGTGTTGGATCTGAGGAATGAAAAGTGGCAAGCTCCAGAGAAATCTCTGCAAAGAAGAAACTTGCCAATCTTGGCGTTTCTGTGAATCAGAATCACCTTTATTCGCCAAGTATGTGCACATACAAGGAATTTGACTCCGGTAACTTTACTCTCTAGTACAGTAATAAGAATAAAAACACAATAAAATAAAATAAATCTAAATCTCAATCTGTACATATTAACTATAGGATAATATATACACCGGGGGTTATTGTACAGTGAATATTTACAAGGCAGAGTCATTGTTCATGTTCATCTATTGTTCATGTGGGTGGGCTTGCACTCTGTGACTGCTCAGAGTTCATCAGAGCCACAGCCCGGGGAAAGAAACTGTCCTTGTGCCGGGTGGTTTTGGCGTACAGTGCTCTGTAGCGCCGGCCTGAGGGGAGGAGTCTAAACAGTTTGTGACCAGGGTGTGAGGGGTCTGTGGAGATTTTCCTGGCCCGCTTCCTGACCCGGGACTGGTACAGGTCCTGGATGGAGGGAAGATTGGTACCAATGATCCTCTCTGCAGACCTGACTGTTCTCTGCAGTCTGTCCCTGTCCTGCCTGGTGGAGGATCCAAACCAGACAGTGATGGACGTGGTCAGGACAGACTGGATTATTGCGGTGTAGAAGATGATCAGCAGCTCCTGAGGCAGGTTGAACTTTTTGAGCTGGCGCAGAAAGTACAGCCTCTGCTGGGCCTTCTTCCTCACAGAGTCAATGTGGGCGGTCCACTTCAGGTCCTGTGAAATTGTGGACCCTAGGAACCTGAAAGACTCCACTGTTGGGACTGTCCTGTTGAGGATTGTGAGAGGAGAGGGTGATGGGGGTCTCTTCCTGAAGTCCACTGTCATCTCCACAGTTTTGAGCGGGTTTAGCTCCAGGTGGTTCTGACTGCACCAGAGGACCAGCTGTTCCACTTCCCTTCTGTAAGCAGACTCGTCTCCGTCCCGGACGAGTCCAATGACGGTGGTGTCGTCTGCAAACTTCAGGAGTTTCACAGAAGGGTCCCTTGAGGTGCAGTCAGTGGTGTAAAGGGAGAAGAGCAGTGGGGAGAGAACACATCCTTGGGGGGCGCCAGTGCTGAGGGACCGGGTACTGGAAGTGAAGTTTCCCAGTTTCACCTGCTGCCTCCTGTCAGTCAGGAAACTGGTAATCCACTGACAGGTGGAGGGGGGCACGGTGAGCTGGGACAGTTTATGGTGAAGGAGCTCCGGGACGATGGTGTTGAACGCCGAGCTGAAGTCCACAAATAGGACCCGTGCGTAGGTCCCTGCAGAATCTAGGTGGTCCAGGATGTAGTGGAGAGCCATGTTGATTGCATCATCCACTGACCGGTTTGCTCTGTAGGCAAACTGCAGGGGGTCTAGCAGGGGATCCGTGATGTCCTTCAGATGGGCCAGCACCAGTCGTTCAAAGGATTTCATGACTACAGATGTCAGGGCGACTGGTCTGTAGTCGTTTAATCCTGTGACAGGGGACTTCTTGGGAACCGGGATGATGGTGGAGCGTTTGAGGCAGGAGGGGACCTCGCACAGCTCCAGCGAGTTGTTGAAGATCTGAGTGAAGATGGGAGCCAGCTGGTCAGCACAGACTTTCAGGCAGGACGGAGACACTCCATCGGGTCCCGGGGCCTTCCTAATCCTCTGTCTCTGAAAGAGCTGACGCACATCCTGTTCGCAGATCCTCAGCGCAGGCAGGGGGTTGGGTGTGGTTTGTGGTGTTGCTAGACCTTTTGTGATGGAGATGGTGGGGGAAGTGAAAGGTGTGAAAGTCCTTTCAAACCTGGAGTAAAAGTCACTGAGGTCCTCTGCCAGGCGGGGGCTCCCCACAGGGTGGGGGGATGGTCTCCTGTAGTTGGTGATGGTCTGCAGGCTTTTCCAAACTGTAGAGGTGTCGTTGGCAGAAAAGCGGTCCTTCAGCTTTTCGGTGTAGATCCTCTTTGCTGCCTTGATCTCCTTTGTCAGCTTGTTCCTGGCCTGCTTGTACAGGTCCCGATCCCCACTCCTGTAGGCCTCCTCCTTGTCCTGGCGTAGTCGTCTCAGTTCTGCAGTGAACCATGGTTTGTTGTTGTTGAATGTGCAGAAGGTTTTGGTCTGCACGCACATGTCCTCACAAAAACCGATGTAGGATGTCACAGTGTCAGTTAGTTCATCCAGGTCTGAGGCTGCTGCTTCAAAGACGCTCCAATCAGTGCAGTCAAAGCAGGCCTGTAACTGCATCTTTGACTCGGCGGTCCATCTCTTCACAGTTTTCACTGCAGGCTTAGCAGATTTCAGCTTTTGCCTGTAGGATGGGATGAGGTGGACCAGGCAGTGGTCAGAAAGTCCCAAAGCAGCACGGGGGACAGAGCGATATGCGTCCTTTATTGTGGTGTAGCAGTGGTCCAAAGTGTTCATGTCCCTGGTGGGACACGTCACGTGCTGTCTATATTTTGGCATTTCAAGTTTGAGATTTGCTCTGTTAAAATCCCCGAGAATGATTAGCAGAGAGTCCGGGTGTGTTTTCTCCACGTCTGTAATCTGCTCGGCGAGGTGGTGTAACGCTTCCGTTACGCACGCCTGCGGTGGAATGTACACACCGACCAGCACAAACGAGGCGAACTCCCGCGGTGAATAAAATGGTCTACAGTTTATGAAGAGAGATTCCAAGTGAGGGCTGCAAGACTTCTTTAACACTGTGACATCTGTACACCAACCTTCGTTAATGTAGAAGCACGTTCCTCCACCCTTTGACTTCCCAGACAGTTCCGCGCAGCGGTCCGCACGGAACAGCTGGAAGCCCGGCAGCCGTAGTGCGCTGTCCGGGATGTGTTCGCTGAGCCAGGTTTCAGTGAAGCACAGGGCGGCTGAACGGCAAAAGTCAGAGTTCTTGGTTAGGAGAAGGAGCAATTCATCCATTTTGTTGGCCAGAGAGCGGACGTTCCCCAGGTGTATGGACGGGAGAGCGGTGCGTAATCCCCGCTGCCGCAGCTTGACGAGCGCTCCAGCTCGTTTCCCACGCCGGCGTCTCCGTCTAAATCCACAGAGCGCTGCAGATATATCAAACCCTATGCTGTGCTGTCAAAGTAGGGATTTCTCTTTACCCCCATTTCTCGGAACTGTTTCCCCACTTCACTCTTCAGTGTAACCCTAGGGCACACAGTAGTTGTTATGGCAATGTGCTACTCAGTTCATGTACTTATGATGTGGCGATACAGTTAAAAAGTTGCTAACAATTTAATGTCATTTAGGGACTTTGAGTTCTCCCTGCTTTATTTGCTTTGGTATAAATATATGTTTTATCATTAATATTAGTGCAGTGGGAGAAACAAGTTAATAGTTGGTACATGGTTTTGGTTTATGACAGACCTAAAATAAACAACTATAAAAGCTTGGCTGCAGCCCGATACCAATCAAAATGTCTGGATCAGCCCCGATTCTGATCTGGACATCCCCACCTGAATAATACTCCCCATATAATGTCATGACAGTGGCTTTAATATGAATTTAAATTAGATGTATGACTCAGTGGTTCCTCTTTGCTTTCTCTTTGTCTATTATGTGGTGTTTGCACCACCATCATTGACTCTCAGTCTCAGA
Organism: Planiliza haematocheilus; assembly: GCA_005024645.1. Taxonomy (NCBI): domain Eukaryota; kingdom Metazoa; phylum Chordata; class Actinopteri; order Mugiliformes; family Mugilidae; genus Planiliza; species Planiliza haematocheilus. Next base: position 1,100,891 of record SRSE01001388.1, on the reverse strand, counting down.
TGTTGGTGGTGTTTGAATGCATTTAAATCTGGCGTGACGATACCCTTGTGTTTAACGTTGTGTGTTCAACAGAGTGACTTTAAATGCATGCCAAAAAAATGTTACCAGTGTGACTGACCGCATTGTTGTCGTGTTTGTTGACAGCTGGCGTCGGGCATCTACAGCTTCGCATGCTCCCTGTGGAGCCATCACACGGACTGCTTCCTCCAGCAGATCTATGCCAGAGACGAGGCTGCGGCGCTGAGCTCGCTGGAAAGGACGCTGCTCTCCCTTAAAGGTAGCAACAATTCACATGCACTCAAACTCGAGACGCCAATGGTTTGATTGGCGATGTCTGTAATGGCCGAACAGTGAAACGTTGCAAGTTAACAGACTCCTGCCCCAGATACGTGGCCTGATTTGTGATGTCCTAGTCGTTGGAGCGGAGCAGCAGAATGTAGCGGCCCCTGAGAAAGTACCACTAACTGAGTCCTTGCATGCTGCGTATGCTGCCGTCAGCACAGATGAACGTCTACCAGTTGGAGCCAGTCGTCCCTCAGAGCGGACACAGCTGCTTGTTTTTTAGCAGGACTTCTGAAGTTGCTTTCCCGCCCTGGCCCTATCACCGTGCACAAGTTTATATCACAAGCGACCCTTTGCAGGTCATATTATAGATCAGAAGAAGCCGACTAGAATTTATTTTTGAGGATTCAGTATGATTTAATATATTTTCCAACTTGGTGCTGTGTGCACTATTTCATTTCTGTTGGATGTGAAGACATCACGTCCAGTTCACGGTGGTAAAAAACAAGCAAAAACGAGAGCTTGCAGCTTTTCTTGAAGACGCTTTGACATTCAGCCAAGGAGCTTCTTCAGTTCTAAAAGACAAATGGGGAGTTGGGGCATGCACATCTTTGCGGGTGTTGCCCATCAGTAACTTGCATGGCTAGTGTCCAAGAACCCCATACTGGTGGATTTAGATATAATCTGCCATCGATTTACAACACAGCCTTGACATCTGTCTGCAAAAAATTCACACCTTGAGACTGGAGTTTGTTCTCGCAGCCCTGTTTGGGAGTACTTGCAGCTTGTTCTTGACGTATCCTCTGAGCAGAACTTTTTTCTCATACGGTGTCTGGTTCTTATTTAAACTCCTACTCCCCACCCGTCTTTTAGAAGTGAAAAAGGCTGCTTTGCTAAACCAAGAAAAGCAGTTTCCAAATGTCTATGCAGTGCTATTTTCCATCAATTAGTGTCCAGGTACCAGGTTCAGTTCTCCTGCAAGTGGCTGCAAAAATGCTGATTGGAGCAAATCTATTCATACACAATGGCAGCTAAATTATAGCCTTAAGTGACTGACTGCATCTTGCATAAGGTGATTTATTTATTTATTTTTTGTTAACAATGATCTCACCTTTTGACAAAATTTAATTAAGTTGTGAACTGTGCTGCTACTCTGAGAGACACTCATTATGTGTGGGAATCTACTTCCTGCTTAATTTGCAATTAGTGACAATCCTGCATACTGATTTCATTTTCAATCTGCCCCTTTTAGTGCTTCGCAAGTTGACAGTCCATGGATTTCAAGAGCCGCAACAGAATATGGAAGTGATGGTGAGTCTTATAGTTATTTCGCCTCTGTCTGCCGGAGATCCCCCTCATATTTTTGAAAAAGCTGATATTTTTCTGGTTGTGTTTCGAGTTGAAAATGACGCACGGCGTGCAAAATATGGATGGCCGCTGTCATCGAAAGTGCCTTAAGCCTTGTCTTGGTTCAAAGAGTCAAGGCTTCTCTACGAGCTCTTCTCCCACCCTATGTATGAAGAAAGTCAAACTCCATGAAACTGTTAATTTAATTCAGTTTAAATCTGGTTTAAAAAAAAAAACCTTGAGGGTGTGCCTGGATAGGCTTTAGTTTTCTCCCCATGGCTCAGAGTTAATGAAATCATTTGCACAAAATATCCCAGGCCTTTGAACTCCATCTGCTCTGCTTCCTGCTCGGTGAAAGAATGAAAGTCATGTTACTGCTAACTAAATGACAGTTAGCTTTTATAAAACAAAGTAAACAACAGAAACAGACTTTTAGACTGTGCCTGGAACTCTAAGATACCGACAACGTCAAACCTTCTTTTAAAAACTGCTGGCAACAAAAGCCAACTGTGATGTCAACTCGCCTAGCCTGTGTCTAGGCCAAAACACTCGACTACAGCAAACCACCAGCTGGCACATATGTTCTCCGCTTGCATGAAAGGAAATCAGAAGCTTGGAAGAGCTACAAACTGACATACAGAGCAGGTCTCTCATGAATCATATTGATCAGCTGGACTATAATTGATGAGTTTGTTCATTCTTGATGGTCGTTGTGAAAATATTCCTAGATTTGAGTGTTCAGATGACTTTACTTTTCGTCACTTCTTCTTCTGCCACCGGTCCAACGTGCTGCAACAGGTGGATGACTAGTGCAAAAGGTGCGGGACACACTGGAAAAACTAGGGCCACTGACGGGATTACATTTGGACATGGCAGTCTGTTGGCTCACTGCGTCACAGCCCTTGAACTATGAGCCGTGATCTGTGGTTTGCTGGGTTTGCCATCGCAGCCTGTACCTCCAACAGTATGCTATGAACTCTGCAGTCATGATGTTAATAGTTATGCAGATGTGAAAATTTTAATTCAGGCAAAGCTGCACTTTAATAAAAGAAAATGCTTGAAGGCACTCAGGATTAAATTATCTACTGGAACAGAAACTTGTGACAACAGGGTCTCTGTTTTCAGGCTTTCAGGTGCTACTTACCATGCATTTAAACCATGGGTAGTATAAAGGTGGACGGTGGAACAGCTCTTCAAAAGTGAAGCCAAAGCAAGTAGATCTCCCCCTTGTGGTTGGCTGCAGTATAGGTCATAAGCTCCTCCTCCATCATAGTGGATGGGAGTAAGGTTTAGTAGTTAATATAATGTTGATACATGTTCAAATGTCCTTTTTTTGATGGTTGGGTGATCAACCTTATAACGCATATATATCGGTTTATAAACCAACAGCTCAAAATAACAAAGACAAGACAGTAATTCTTAGCTTATACCAGAAGTGTGATTAATTAATTGGGAATAAGTGTTTGCGTCCATCCTCAAGTATGGCTCCCCTTGTCAGAAATGCAGAAAATTACCTCCAACTTGAATGTCAGACGTGTGTAAATTTATCAAACAGTGACCCAGTCTTAATAAAACACCTAACTACAATGCCGTCCCAACTAAAAATTATTTATAGGGTATGTAACGCACAGAATAAGATGCGTTTTTCATCAGTCCCCCTTTAAATTAGCGCAATAAAGCGAATATTGGATTTAGCGACATACAGCAGCAGTCTGTGCAGTTTATGTACCGAAATACTAAACAGTATGCTTTTGAGAAGTGGCATTGTATGGGCACATGCATGTAACATAAAATACAGTGTCAGCAAATAAATCTAATGTATAGTAAGCGGTTCACTTTCAAGCTAACTTGCTAGCTAGTGCTTATGAAGTTAAGCTAGTTCACGCCTTGAGTTGGTTTCTTCGGGTTTTGACCAACTCTCTTTAAATAATCGTAAATATTCACGGTTTAAAGTCAAGAGCACAAACACTTATAAAAGGTGGCGGTAATGTAAAGTTTCATTAGTGAACACAAATAGCTTCTCATGCTACGTGAGTAGCCAGAAAGTCTCGGGGGAGGGGCGGGAGGGAGAGATGCATTCAGGAGCAGTAGGACAAACAACGCAAGCACGTTTCATGAGCAGCGTTTGTGAAAATATTTCCAATTTTTTTGAGACCATGATGGAGTAAATACGTAATAGTACTGACGTTGTATGGGAAGCACTTGAAATGGTGCCTTTCCATAAAGTGTTCTTTTGTTGTCAAGCAACCTTGACATGGAGAACAATCAGTCAAAGGTCAACCAGTCATTAGCTTTAAGAACCTGCTCTCAGTTGCTGTTGAGATGCCTCCGTCTGTCAGTCTTGCTTCTATTATCTACCACGCTTATTGCTTTATTAGTTGTTTTTCTTTTGCTTTTTGCTCCTTCTGTCGGCTAGGAGAAGGACGTTCTGTGACAGAAGGAATGCTCCATTATTCCTCTAATGAGACAGCGTTTTAGCTTGCAGGCTGAAGGTTGCATGGTGGTCAAAATGCTCCCATTAAAATGTCATTTGCCTTCATCTGTCACTGTCGGTTATTCCAGCTCGTCACCGTAGCGCGGAGTTAATATTTCATGTTGAAACGTGTTATTATTTTTTTCTCTCAGAGCGACTACTTACAGTTGTAGCATGCTACCGTTTTTCACCCTTTAAATTTACATTCAGCTCATGGTGAGTTAACAGAGAAATATTCTTTCGGTACATCCATCAGGCATTTTAGGAATATGCCTCATATTATTTCAAATCAAATAATTTTGCGTATTTTTTGGCTAGTGTTACATTTCTTATTTAACTATGAGAAAACGCAATGTGATCTTTCATATATGCAGGTCTTCAAGTTTGGTTATTGTTAAATTGAGGATGCTCACAGAAACAAATAATCAACATCCTGCCATCATTTGTCAGCATCAACATACGCACCAGGCTGGCTGTTTCGGATGGGTCTCTTATTTCCCTTGTTTTTCTTCCCCATCTCTGTATATCGCTGCAAAACCTGCAAAAACCTCCTGATAAGTTTTTTGCTCTTCCATTGATTGAACACTTTTGCATCTGCATACACAGGGTTCAGATTTCCACCTGGATGTGACTCAGTACTAGCTGCCATGACTTGGAAAAGAGCTGAACTGAAAGAAATGCAATGTTGTTAATAGGAACAAGTGGGGTGAGTCAGACTCACTGGTATAATGGCTCTCAAATTAATGAGATGATTTTTTTTTTTTTTTTGGTTTTGCTCAAATAAACCTTGCTCTTGAATACGAAACAGTGATTTGTGCAGTTAGTCACTACACGGCCACAAAAGCTTTTTATTCTGTTCATAGGAATCCTCATTCGGATATTTTGACTAATATTAACTACTTCCTGAGCTTTTAGGTCTTAATGTTTCCAGTAGAGGTTTAAGAAGGCGTGACACACATTTTTTTTTTTTAATCTGACTTACTGATTAGGTCTTTAACATGTTGATGAGTTGTCATCATTCATTTTGCCCTTCCTTTGGTGATGAGTGTTATGCTGGAAAAAAGAAGAAGCCATTAATTAATATTAAATGATCTAATTTCATTTCAAGGTTATTCCTCTATCGGAGGCTGTAGAAAAGAGTCTCCAGCAGTGTTCATTTTGACAGCCATTTTTGAATTTGACTAAACGCTTTTTAAAGTTACGTTTTAGTCATTTTTATCTTTCATCAGTTTGGTTTCAGTCTAGTTTTAGTTGGTCATAATGTGTATTTGTCCACTTTAAATTGTTTCATTTGGTCAAACTGCAACTAACAACATTATTTTGGGCAGCCATTATATTAAATAGTGTCTTTAGACAAAACGGTAATTAGATTTTCTCACTTCAGACTCATTTAATTAATCTTCTACGCCAGTCAGCCACAACATTACGACAGGAGAAGGAAATAACATTGTGACAATACAATGTTCTGCTGGGAAACTTTTGGACCTGGCATTTGTGTGGCTATTACTTAGTTGTGTACCACCCACCTAGACCAGACCAGGTACCCCAACCCCATAGCAATGACACTCCTTGATGGCAGCAGCAGGATGCAGCCTGACACAGACACACACAAAAATGGTTCAGAACCAACTTACAAATCAAAACAAAACAAAACATGAAAAACAGCACAAGGTGTTGACCTGGCCTTAAAAATCACTAGATCCCAGTCTGATCAAGTATCCTTGGGATGATCCACAGAGGCCCCTCCCCTCAACCCATAGGACCCAAAGGCCCTCACTAACAACACTGTGTTGCCAGACACCACAGGACACCCTCAGAAGGCCCATGTCCATTCTCTGATGAGTCACAACTGTTTTGGAGGCACAAGAGAGTCCTACACAATATTAGGAAGGTGGTCATAATGCTATACCTGATCAGTGTATGTATATGCTGGTGGTTTTGCTGTGCAGTGTGTTCAAATTCAACTTCTTCAAAAGACATCTGTCTTTATATGCCATTGGTCCCTTGAACTCTGCCTGCTGTGTCGCAGCCCTTTAGCAGATACTTTGTGCCATTCACACACTGGTCTCCTGTAATGCAGCAGTGTTGGACAGCTGCAGCGAGTTGGAAAATACTGACTGAGAATGAATAATGTTGTCAATTTCCACACAGGCTGCCTCAATAATGAATTTTAAAAACTTATTTTGCAGTTGAGTGACTTTTTTTATTTTCACGACCCGATTGTCAATTCAGCGCTACAGGAAAAGCTGGGAAAGACTTTTGAATGGGTTTTGTTAATCACTGAGATGGAAATCACCCAGAAATGATGTGAGATTTTAAAAAGGCAGATTCATGAACAAACTGCTGCAACTTCCTAAACCCTCAAAAAGGCCTGTGCGCAAGAACAAACTTGATCACACACGGCTGCAGCGTTTCCCGAACGTTCCCTTTTCTAAAATGGATCTCGGTTTGTTTGGTTGACACCGTCACTGCCTTTACAAACACCCTCTACATTACTGCTGACATGGCCATTTGATACCCACCACTCTGTCTCCCTTTTCTATCTTTTTTTATCTCTGCAGTTAATTTGCAGACATTTGTTTTCATCCTTGTGTATTCTTCCCTCGTGGTCCCTTGAGCCTCACTCCTCCTCCTCTTCTTCTTGTAAAACTTTTTTGTTTTTTCGTGACTGATCCACTTGAAAATGCCTCTTTCACACTAATTTTCTGTCTTTTATTTCCTGCGTGCTTTATGTACTCTCTGTGCCTGCGTTTGCATCTACTACCCATATTCCCCCACCTTGGCTTAATCCCACCATTAGCTTAACAAATACCAGCCGCGATCCGTGTTCTCCATCATCTCACGCCCTCCTCCTTTGACAACCCCCCTTTCTGCCCCGACTCTGTTACGAGCTTTGGTAGGCTGTGTTGGCCGGACGTGTGATTAATGAGACTGCTGTTGACCTCATGGCTGAACATTAATGCAGAACTAAACAGATTGCGTCTCCATCTATCATCTAATTTCCCCACTCTAAGCTGTGGCTACAGCAGGCTACAGAAAATTGATTCTCTTTCATACTGTGTTGCTGGCACTTTTATTTATACCCGTGAGTGCAGAGGCAAGCGTGCCCACGCGCAAGTACACACGACGCACAAATACCAAACTTATTTCCTTGTTAGGTTCTTTGCTCCCGGGCAGTACTTATGAAGCAATCACGAGAGATTCAACTCCAGAAATGTTGAAGAGATTAAACTCTACCTCACCCTCTTCTCATCTCTATCTTTTCAGGGTTTCCTGAATGCAGTGTTTGAAAGGCTAAAACAGTTCTTGGAATGCTGTGAGTACTCGTCTCATTCTCTGTCCTAAATCTCTGGTCCTAGACGTCTCATTTCAATAAAGACACATAGTTGGAGGTTTTTCGCCTAGTGCATGCAGAAGGCACTTACTTAAATGATTATGATCTCCAAAGTCAAGGTCTCATGATAGCTTAACTTAATTCAGGTGTCAAATTCAAAGTTCAGATTCCACCATCCTTAAGGGTTTGACTTATAATTGCCGAAGTATTAGTTCTCCTAATACTTCGGCAATTAGATCTCTAGGTACAACCCATGCTCACTTTAATCTTAAGTACGAACCGGACTCAAGGAATAAGAGTCTTTGCAATGGTGAAATGAGAAAGAGCAGGATAAAGAAAGCATGAAATATGTCTTCCTGGAAAAGCTGGTGATCTCATCGATAGTAGATGCGAACATAAAATCCAAGCTATAAAGACATCAAAAAAGATTAAGTAATCTGCCCCTCTTATCAACTGGTTTACATGTGATGCCTCACTGTGTTGTGTCCCAGTTGAATGTACTCCTTTAACAGCCAATACACTTTTCTATTCAGGTCAAGAAGCTGTTCAGTGGTGTATTTGCTCAGTCTCCAGTGCTGTTTATGTGCAAGTACTTCTTACACCAGGCTTAATATGCGCAATCACCATCAACGGCAAAGGAGGGCGTCTGCAGGTGGACGACAAGTGGTCAGATCAGTCACCTGAAAGCGTTTTATTCACCGCAGGCAGTCGAGCACTTTAGAGCAGCCCTTAATGACACATTCAGAGTTTGCTGTCGAAAATGACAGGAGGCATTCAGTTAACACGACCCCCGGTTTTCACAGACTCTACCATTTACTTCTCAGTGACACCTTTTGAGCAGGAGCTCCTTTTCAGTGGTAGGTATTTTAGCCCGAAATGCTCCAGGTTCTAAATGGCCACAGAAACAAAACTGTAAAGTTTAGGCAAATTAGAATTATGTTTCCTTAAGTATTTTCTTCACTGTAAACTCTGCCTACGTGATCTTCTAAAAACGCCACCCGACCCACCCGCTAGTTGGCGCTGTGTCTTTTTTGCCAGTCCGGTTAATTTTAGTTTCTGCTTCTTACATCACTTTCGCTACTGCCAAGCAGAGCAGTCACAGCTCATGCAATCTGCATCACCGCAACGTGTATAAATGGTTTAGGCTTCTGCGTCAATAACCGTAACTGCGGCATCAGCCCAGACGATACGCAAACCCTAATACTGTAGCCTGTCGATTTTCGGTGAAGACGAGTCAAACCGATATTTGTATCTCCAAACCTCCCCAGTTAACCTTTCCTCGATGTGTTCCATCTTTATTCATCCAAAACAATCAATTTGAAAAATACGTAGCTGTAGAAGCAGCTGGAAATACTAAAGTGGAAACATGCTGCTACTAAGCGGACCAATCGGAGCTCTTGCAGTCTGCGTCACTGCGGCTTGTAGTTTCTGAGGAGGTTCACGCCAGGCGTTAGGGTCTGCGTATTTTCTGCCCTGTCTCCTTAGCTTTGCCGTCAAATTGATGCAGAAGGCTAAACCGCCTATAAGATTACATTAAGAGCCTAGTTCCTCCAGTTGGAACCAAGATAAATGTTCTTTAAGATGTTCTCTGTCTTGTTCAAATCTTCCATTACTGGAAACGGCAATGAGTGAGAGCCCCCATGCTCAGCTGCAGCTATATAAGTTCAATTACACTGTCCCACCTCTCTATCAAGGGTCTCTGTTTTCCATTCCAGACAAGTTTGTCGTAGAATAGCACCCAGTGAGTGTGATGAATCTCAGATGCAACCTCACAACTTAACAACAGCAGCAGGCATTAGCAAAAATATAATTTATAGATATCAGCCCCAACTATCAGTTTTAATATTCACCCTGCTGATGGCAGTGGAGACAGGATCGGGGTCCTGTTGGTATTTGGGCCTGGCAGATAGGAGAATCGGCAAGGCAGCTCACAGCTCTGCTCAGCCTGATAAGGTCAGCTGTATAAACTGCTGTCTTTTGGGCAGTCTGTGCGGTCCATTCAGACGTCTCTTTTCCTCCGTATGATGTTTGTCCTCCAACTCAGGTCACCTGTCTATTTCTCTCAATCACTGCAGGCTATTGTTGAAAACTTTCTTTTCTTTTTGCTAAGCTACTGTCAGAAATAATGAATACGCCTTTGATTCGACATCATCCGTTCCCACCTGGGTCTAGATTAGCTTGCTGCTTCAGACGTGTGACCCTGGGTGACTTTGATGTCTTTGCACAGCATCTGCTAACAATACTAGCTGTCACACACCTGCAAACAGAAACAATGGCATGGACACGACGTCAATAAAATGCAATAGGGTTTTTGATCTGCATATTCCCATATCTGTACAAAACCAGAAAGTGGCAAGTCAGCAGAGCTAATACTTTCACTGAATCTATTTCCAGCCTAAGTAAGTAACTTGCCGATAAAACATGAGGAAACAATGACCCTGCCTGTTGACAAGTGATTGAGGAAGGTCAGAGACTGATGGGGTCTGTGCTGGTTTCATCACGCAGGTTGACAAGAAAGTAAACAATGTGGGGCATCTTTATTGGCCCTGGCATCGGGAGTGGGTTTATGGAGCCAAAATGTATATCACACGGAGCGAGTCATTCATTTTTGAGTCGTTTTATTAATGTATTTTATTAGACGCACCAATGCGTGTGATAAACCCACGGGACTGTAGCAAACTTGCGCTAAACGAAGATCAAACCGAGCATTTTAAAACCTAGGAATCTGACTAGACAATAAAACCTCACGTTGAATATCTTTTCATATCAAAAATAAAAAATTGTTACTGGTTTCTCAGAGAGTCACAGAAAGTCATAGCACATTGTAGAAGAGAGAGTCCGTATGCTGCGAGGTTAAACGGTTATCGCTGGCATTTAGGAGGCATCAGCTCACCTGTGTCTTCATCTTTAAATCCTTGCTGTCGAAATGTCTGAGATCTTTAACGGCTTTAGCTGAGATCAGAGCTCATAACCCGTTTCTCACAGGAGAGGTTGGCCTTGAAAGTTCCTTACTCCGACTGCGATCTGGATTCTTTCCACTTTGCTACCGGCAGCACAGCATGACGTTAGACACTCGTTCCTGTGTGAGACTCTGAGCTTTCATTATCTAGGATTTCTTAATACCGCTGTCACATTTCCCCTTTAAATATGGTGTATATTTTATATTACAGGTGTACATTTAGCAGCGGTCTGATTGTTAAGGAGCAGCTTTGGGACTGTAAAGAATTTATCCATGAAGGATCAATAAAGAAAAGAAAAATGAGCTTCAAACGAGAAAAATAAGACCAAACCGGTCTTTACATTGCCAAACGAGGGTTGTCCAATGATGCCGCACGTTTGTGTGAAGTCTACTACTTCTTGTGTTTCAGGTCGCCAGGTTGGTCCAGAGAGCACATGCAGAGAAAAGCTGGAAAAGACCATCATATTGTACACTAAAGTTGTGAGTTCAATGTTACGAGCTATGAACAAATTTCCGCCACGAATGAGCTCGTCGCTGATTTGTTCTCCCCTTCTCTTTGCCGTAGTTATTAGATTTCCTGGAGTACCACCCGTGTGCATTCATACCCCTAATCCAGCGCTCGCTGGAATTCGCCGTTAGCTACGTTTTCACCGCCGCAGGAGAGGGCGTGACCTTTGAGCGCTTCATTGTTCAGTGCATGAACCTCATCAAGATGATTGTGAAGAATGACGCCTACAAACCTCCCAAGAATATTGACGGTAGGATATGAGACCTCTGGAGGGGCTGAAGGCCAGAAGAAGTGATAATATAAGCAAAAAGACACGGCAGGGGAGCTATTAAAATTGCAGACGTGGATGTGATGTAGGAAGATTGAAAGGAAAGATGGATGACTTTTGGGTCTGTGATTTAGAGGCCGACAAAAAGCACTACTAGCTTTTCAAAGCTTATCTCCAACAGGGATTTAAAACGCACAATGCTGTACCTCACCAGAGTGTTCATGTTTATTTCTAGTTGTCGGGCGCCTCCAGTGCTTTATTAGAAATGGAGCACATCACTTGGGCTTTGTTCTGTCAGATAGTATAGTCTTTGTTGTTCTGCACCAATGTAGAGTATTCTGAGTAATCATTTTAGAGAACAGAGATACTTTTACGCCAAATTAAAAACAGTACGTCGCACCATGAACGGCACATTAAATGATTCTCTTCCCTGACCCTCCTCTCTCCACGCCGCCTTTAGAAAGCAAGCCAGAGAGTCTGGAGGCTCACAGAATCAAGACGGCGTTCTTCACGCACCCCACGCTGACGGAGATCGGACGGAGGCTAGTCTCACACTACTTCCTTCTTACAGAGGAAGAGCTGGCAATGTGGGAAGAGGACCCTGAGAGCTTCGGTAAGAGCCCGCCCCTCCCTCCCCCCATCCCCCCCAAATATGCGCTCTGAATCCAAATGTCCGGACTTATCTGAACTGGCAGAGCCAACATGTTTTCTGGGAATCGAGGACTGTGAGGGTTAGCCTGTTTGGCAATTCACGAAGCTGACAATATGCCTCCGGTGCAGGCTTCCAGCAGAATAATACCGGCAGTCTTTTTTATTGATCATGCTGTATTACTCTGGTATAAAATAACTCTGATTTATTACTGATAATATGTAGCATCAAGAGGAAATGCATGATTGCATTAGAACAGTTCTAACTGCATATCAAACATTATAATTTGTAGTCAAAAGCTGATATTTGCAGTAGCATCACTCCATGTTTTTAGTATACTGCTTATTTGTATTCTGCTTAGAAAAGTGTGCATAGAAATAGATTATAGGGCTGAGAGTCTGGTATTGGGTGCAGCTATGGCAGCAGCCGAGGTCTTAGTAGCAGATTTTATTTTCCTCGCAGCTCGGCGCCCTCACAAGCTCGATGCAATGACACCGACCACTCAGGCACAGCGCTTTATAAAGTTGAAACCACAGTGTTGATGGTCGGATTCAGCTTTAAAGTCAGCCTGAACCACGCAAGGGTGGAAAAATACATCTGCCGTCCTCCCAGATCTACAGTTTGAAACCACCGCCGTAACCTCCAGATCGTTTCTATCACATAACACATTTTCCATCTCTCCTGCAGCTGTTGAAGAGACAGGTGGCGACTCCTGGAAATACAGTCTGCGGGTGAGTAAATGACAAACCCGCCAGATAAATATCATAAAACTACAGAAGAGGAACGTTCACGAAGCAGAAAAACTAAACCGAATGTATGCAGCTTCTAAAGTCAATCTTTAAACTCATAAAAATGCAGATTAACATATAAGCATAACAGCTGATTTAATTTCAGTCTCATTGCTCTAATATTAATTGTCGCAAACACTCTTAGTGCGCCCCATATTTCAGAAAGCTGTGTTTTATGTGATGGCAGCCAGAAGACCGTATACATTTCAGCATCATAAAACAGCCAGTGGCGCCTGGGGCTTCATAGCTCGTCTCCGTGGTCTAGCTCGTCGGCGGAGGCTTATCTTCAGCTGTTGCCGATGCATGACATAATCTTTTATCCGCTGTCTTTATTTTTTTCTCCCTGCCCCTTTTTTCGCTCCTCTTCCCTCTCCGTGTCGGGCCCCATTTCACTTGCTTTCATCACTTTAGATGACTAACTTCTGCCCTGCTGCCTCTTTGAAGTACAGCGACAAACGCTTTTTTTCCCATCGAACCTTGAGCTCTTGTTCGTTTAAAGCGTGCGGCGGCAGAAGAAAAGTGGGATTAAAGCGTGTGAGAAGGTCCAATGTGAAGGATTTAGGAGCAACTCGACAGAATTAGAATTAGAGTGAGCCCGGTACGTTGTATACAGAGGGAGTTGGTTCTCCTCCACAGAGCCGGCAACGTCGCACTGCCGTGTTTCTACTGTAGTTGGAAACAGGCAAAGCTCTAGAGAGAGCCTTTTGCATTTTTATGTGTTCACCACCACCATAGCATCTCCCACGCACTTGGAACGGCACGGGGCGAGGCAGGGATGATCAGTTGGTAGAAATCTGCTACTTTGCACATACATGCAGCTTAAACTTAAAGCAAATTACGTCACAGTTTAGAAATCATCTTCAATAGAAAGATGTTTTTCTTTATTTTTTTTTATGCAGTGTTTGATTTTGTGGCTCGGTGGAAGAGTGTTTTCATTTTTGTCCCGAGGAGTTTGACATTTTTATATTGCTGCTGTTTTTAAATAATAATATGAGGCTCTCGCGCCTTAATTTGTTAGATACTAGTGGAGAGACAGGCATGAGTGGAGTGAGTAAAGTGAGTGTCATTTCTACCCATTTAACCTCATTAAACTTAGGACGTCGCACACAAAAAGGCACAGAGCCCTCCCCAATATATCAACTGGTTGCTCATGATTAAAGTAGCATCTAAGTGTTTCACACGTTCTGCCTCATACGTGCACAACCCTTGACTCGGGAGCTTGTGCACTTTCTCTTTTCGACCTTCGTATTAGCAAACTGACAACCTCAGGATCGTTCAAGGATCAGATGTCGGTGTCCGTCAATTCTGTCCATGGTCAGCAATCCGAGCTGTTGATTACAGATGACCTTCCTCTGTCAGTATAAACTATCTGTGCACATAGAAGAGGAGTTCTGCGCTCGTCCTGTTTTCATGAAGCTGATTTGGGTTTTTTGAACCGTTAAGCAGCCTCTGACCTCTCGCCGTCGCAGAGTAAAGGTTATGCTCACATGTGTGTGTTCACAAATTCACACAGCTCATGTTCTTGCACATTTGTTTTTATTTAATATAGATTTTTTTTTGGTGACATCTAAAATCAATAAATGAAGGCGGGTGGACCGTCTCTCCTCTGACACGAGAAGACGCAGAAATCCCACCTTTCGACTTTTTATTGAACTTGTAACTCAATGCATTGTTGACCATTGTCTGTGTGCATTTGCGATGCCTCTTCGCATACGTGTTTCTGTGCTCCGACCTGAACCACAGGTGGCCTTGGGAGTTAATGACCTGCTGTGATGCCTTCCACACAGTGACGACATGCCTTTCTGTTCAGCCGATTAAGATCTTTCTTTTTCTCTCTCGTCTGCTAGCCTTGTACGGAGGTGCTGTTCCTGGATATTTTCCACAACTACAGCCAGACCCTGACGCCGGTGCTGCTGGATATGGTTCAGAATCTCCAGGGTCAGTTAAAATTTCAGTCGAAATGCCATTAACATCCACACATACATCTTCTCTCTGTAAGAAAAATGTTTAGTCGGTAAGCATTTGGTAAAGCATTCATAAATCTAATAGGCGGTTAGGCTTCTGCGTCAGTTTACCCTACGCAGACCCTAATGCTGTAGCCTGACGTGAAACCTCCCCAGAAATGTAACTACAGTGGAGATTATGCCTCTGGGGGACTAGACGCCGTAACATACGTACGTATCTGAAACTAAATTTTGGCAAAGACAAGTCTTACAAATGTTTGTATCTCCAAAAGCGAATCTTTCCTCAACGTGTTCTATCTTTATTGATCCAAAACAATTCTAATTGTAGCGTAGGTTACGGCGTTTATGTTCTGCAGTACCTTAAATGAGACTTAATGATCTAACCGAGCTTTGAAATAAATTAAAACATTTAATTTCACATCATTTTGGAAGAATTATGAGGAAATTATTTTGTTTTAGATCTTATATCTTCAATTTTTTGGATATATTCTATCTTGGTTGTGGTACTTTAATTGCCTCTGTTTTAAACATCTTATACAGATACAATTGTCTAAGCTTTCACACACAGTAATGCATCAGTTCATCTGTAGAAAAATACATTCCTCAGGCCTCAAACCTGTACTTCCCATTGTGAAATGTGGCGTTGTTAACTCAAAGCCATTGATGCATATTTCATATATCAGGAGATGGCAAAGCATGTAGCTTTGTCACGGTGTCTGTAGCATGCAATCTGCAGTCTTGGCAGTGCTGTGAATTCCCGCGGTGACCACCATTACAAACACCACTCTCAACTCTCCAGTCACTCAGTCGCACAAATACATGCGGCACACTGCTCCTGGTCTCAGGGGGATGAGGAGGGGTTAGCGGCGTGTAGCTCTCGCTCTCTTGCTGAATTAGTGATGCCATTGCTCACACTGGCAGATTGCAGGTTGAGCGTCCGCCCTGCCTCTCGGGCTGCTTCCCCTTTTTCAAATGACAGAGTGGAAATTGTTGTGTTGGAGCAAGGAAAACATCAGATTGGGTAATTCTACGGCCGAAAGACGACATCTATTGATCTTGAAACCTGAGTGCACAACAAGCTCTAATAGAGTGGGAGTGAGCAGGAGAGTAAAATGACAAAGGAAAGACTGATATACTGGAGGCTGGGGTTCTTTAAGTTTTAACCGTGCTATGATACGATCCATTACGCGTCTTCTGTCTTCTGTCTGCATTGCCGCTGAGATTTCAACCGGTGTGTGTTGTGTTGTGTGTTTGCAGGCCCAACCAATGTAGAAGAACCTGTTCAGTTGATAATGAAGGATGCAGGTCAGTCAAAGGTTCACCTACTTATCATTCATCGTGTATTAACTAAATGCAAAGGGTCAAGGTTGCTTAGCTATGATTAACCATAATCAGTTGAGACATATTTACATTTGCATAGAGACTCATTTGAGTCTCGGATAAGATAAAGTCTCTTAAATAATGACACAGAACTCATAATTATACTTAGATTGTTATTTTTTCATGTATTCTTATAATTTGATTCATTCTTGCCACGTCTGCATCTAGTCACCTCTTCATTTCTTTCTTTTCATTCCCCTCCCTACCTTCTTTTACTATTTATAACGCTTTGACAGGCCAGGGCTGCTACTGCTTTTATGGCGCACACAACTAAATCATTGCCTCCTTAGAGGGCCTCTGTTAAAGCTCGATGCCCGTAGAGATCTCAGCAGCGCGTTGACAGTGTTGAGAAAACAGCGGGTGCCGCTGGGACGACGGAGCTGTGCTGCGGTGGCAGATAATTGTGGCTGCGAGAGAGCCGAGGCTGGTTGGAGAGCCGGCGAGGCACTCGATAAGAGCAGCTGCAGATTTTTTATTTATTTATTTTTTTGTCTCAGGGGAAGAAATAAGTCAATAATTATAATAGTGGTAATGCATTTCTAAACTATGACATTAATTACACTGCTGTGAAAGACGATCCTGTATTTTTCCTCAGCCCCCAACCCGAACATTTCTATAAATGCCTGTACTTGCGTCAGTGAGCTGAAGGCTGGTACAAAAACATAAATCCAACCCACAGGATCTGCTGTAAAGCTATTTGCCATAAGTATTAATATACGGTGCTGCCAAACAAACACCTTTTCTACAAAGCCACAAACACCTGCTTAGACTCTTTTTATAGCCGGCATTGCTGCAAACTGGCATTTAACCCAATATAAAGTTAACTTTTCCATTTTTGTGGCTGTGACTTGATTCTTACCAGAGCTTTAGTCCGGTTTATCAGTTTATCCATTTGTTTCAACTGAAAACTACCTCTGTGCACGCCCAATCAGAGCAACACAGTATGTGATGTATGCTTCTCAACAAATGCCTTGATCGTCCTTTAAAGTTATTTTAATAGAACAGATTGTGGAATCTAAGCATCTCGCTTCTTTAACACTAGCCATACTGTTCCGCATAAAGCCCGCCCTAACAGGTCTCGACTGTAGACCGAAATTACGTTAATGAGTAGTCTATGCTTCTGCGTCAATTTGATGCTGTTGTTATGGCGACAGCCCAGACTGATGTTCACCAGAAATTAAATTACGGCGTCACAGACCGCAAGAGCGGTGATTTGTTTTCTCGGAAGCATTTCCGGGTGCTTCTCGGTCGCCGCAATTTTCAAATTGATTGTGTTGGATCAGTAAAGATGGAACACACCGTAGAAAGACTGATGGAGGAGGTTCGAGGTACGTCTTCGGTGAAATTTCCGCCAAAGTTTCAGTCGCCGTTGTTGAAAGCGAAGCAAGAAGTAGAAACAAAAATAACACGTGGCAAAAACAAATAAACAAACAAAAAAACAACAACCCGTCAACGGCAAATTAGCGTTTGGGTGGCGTTATTACAAAGCGAGCCAGACACAAATAAATGCCTCGCACCGTTGTACACTGTGTGCGTAGGTTATGGCGTCTGTGTCCCGCAGAGGTCTTCAAAAAAAATCTGCGACCCCCATGCAGTACCTCGACGGACCCCCTAGGGGTCGCGGATTATTTTACATAAATTTAAATGACTTGAAATACACATATACATAAGTAGGGGGTCCCTGCTCAATCTCAATCAGTTTAGGGGTCCTTGTCCTGGAAAACGCTGACGACGCCTGGTATAAACTGCACTTTAAAGCAAACACTTCAGAAACTTTAAAGCTTTATTGGAGAGACTCAGGCTTTCAGGCTAATATCCATGTGGTGTTTGTGTTTTTTTGTTTTTTTTTGCGACTCCACATGTGATGGCATTAACTTCGTCTGTCAGGACTTGTTGTACATCAAGTATATTTTAGTCCTCCATTAGCTCTCTGACATGGCTTTTGAATATTAATAAACAATAGAGTAGAAAGCATCTTGTTTTGGGCAGCCACAACAACATAACATCAGCCTGGAACAGGAAGTGATTATTTTGTGTCCTGAAGCTAAACCAAAATGCGTCAGTAACACAAAAACATAGTGCAGTATTAATAACAACAACTGCAACAAAAATACTAATGATTAATGAGGATCAACATGCTACAGTACGGAGATCCCAGCTGGCTTTTCGCTCCACTCTTCCACATGTGCTATTGCTTTTGAGAGTTTCTAATTTCCTGTCAGTTTTATTTATCTGTAAATAGTCCCGCAAAGGTTTTTGCGATAAGACGGCGGGATTAGCACCCTTTGACCATTCATCTCCCCTCCCCTTCCATCCCTCCTTTTTGTCATTAAAAATGACAGAAAATGCCGACTGTTAAATGATGAGACAGGGCTTATGTAAGTCAAACCAGCCTTAGCCTCATTATGTGACAGCCACGCCTCGTATGCCCGATCTGCTCTGTAGAACTTTCTGGATGTTTCTGCAGACAGATGCAATGAATTTCACCTCTCCCTTGCTTTTTTTGCTTTCCCTTTCCCCTCGCACATGCACTCACAAACATATATAATCCAAGAGAATTAAAGTAGTGGGAAAAATCTGTTTCCCTCCCATTAAATGCTTTCTCTTTTTCTGTTGTTGTTCTTTTCGCCCACTCTCGTTTTCTTGTTTTGTCATCTCAAAATTCATTTATCGTGTAGCTATAAGTTATAAATAGTAGCACGCTCTACTTGTATTGCTCGAATCCTTATCTCTGTAGTTTATACCGCTCTCATACTGTCACTCTTTTTCTAATCTCCTCTTTTCTTTTCAGTTCCCTCCTATGTGTCACCATTACATCCACTTATTCTATGTTTTTTTTACTATAAGTTTACTATGAATAACATAAAATGCTCCGCTAGCACTGTTTTTGCCTTTCTCTTACTTACAGTATGTCAGAATGTTTGAAGAAGAGATTCACTGAGTTGCTCTGTGGAGCCCAATTTTAGAGCGTTTTCACCCACACAGAGCAATCAGCGTTACTATAAATATGGAGACTAATTGTAATTGGTATTCTGACTGTTTTTCTTTTTCTTTTTGTTTTTTATTTATTTATTTTTGTCATTTGGCTTCAGTGTACAATGCTGTGGGACTGGCAGCCTATGAGTTGTTTGACAATGTGGACTTCGACCAGTGGTTCAAGAATCAACTTCTCGGAGAGCTACAGGTCAACCATCACAGGTACTGTGCCGGGAGGGATGCAGTTATTTGGAAATGTGAACTCATTTTCTCCAACATCATCCAACAAATCGACCTGAATTAAGAGAACATTTGATACTCACATTAGTTTTTGGCAACTCCATCGGTAGAAGAGTTGTTGGACTACATCAGACTGGCTTCATAACACCTCACAGTTTATATTTCCAAGCATCAGTGAGTGAACAAGACGACAGAACACTAGTCTCACCAGTCTGTTAGTGTTTTAATCTACACTCACATGCCAGTGTAGTAGGTACTAGCAACTGTAACAACCCTGCACTAAATCAGTGTTGGGCTGATCTTGAAACGCCGTCAGAAAGATGGTAATTCAACTCGATGATCATTTTGGAGGAGGTACTTTGTTTATCCGTCTATCCCACTGACTAAAATGGGGTTGTTGAAATATTAGCAACGTGGGTAAAATGCCGGAAATAATTTCTCCATATGGGATCAGTACAGTATAACAAAAAAAAAGTTGGCACGGCACAATACAGTTCAACAGTACTCCAAACATTGGATGTTTTATTGTTTTATCGTTTATTTGGATCCCCATTAGCTGCAGCAGAACTGCAACTATTCTTCCTGGGGTCTGACATATTGATCAATAGTTATTTTTGCCCTGATCCAATTACATTTAAAATTGAGTATCTATGTTTGCTGCTGGTTCACGCCAAAAAAAAAAAAAAAAAGTCAGCCTGACTCAATCGCTTTAAAAATTCATCCCAGGACATCAGCCTCCAAAATGAAAACAACTGAATCAACTATTCTCTCAGTCATTTTAAACAAATACAGTAACTTTTATGAAGATTTGGGGCAGGGCACATAGATATGGAAGCCTGAATGGATGCTCTAAGAGATCTAAAACTGTTTTTGAGGCTGTCAAATCAAAAATCTAGTGCAGTATTCTTAATTAATTCATATTTTACATTATTTATTGCCATATTTTGTATGATTTTTTTTGGCATGTCATGAGTGTATGTGGTCTGTCTTTTGTTAGTTTTTATTGACTTGTGGAATATTTGACACTTGCTTTGCATTGCAGCACTCAAAAACGTATGTACTTATGTGAAGACATTTTTTATTACTGCATGTGACCTCATTTTCAGACTGTAGTGGCGTCTGACGTGTGTCATAATTAGCATTCCTTCCCGTGTAACACGTGTTAATTAACTATTAACCTCTCCCCAGCTATTTCTTACCGTAAACAGCATCGTAAACCCGTATCAAAACATCTTTAATACTCAACGAGTAATTGGAGTCGGTTTCAATCATGGCCACAATTCACAGCTTACAAGCAGCAGCCACATTTGTCATAAGCTATCAATTGGACACATAGCATTAGAAAAATAGCTTTGGAATCTGAGGGGGTGAACCTGGTAATGGGGTCTACAGCTGCCAGATCAGTATGTGTTGAGGAGGAGAGAGTGCAAGGAGCAAGAGAGGAGAAGAGTGGCCAGGGGTTGAGATGGTCTGAGTGATATATAGAACAAAGAAGTGTCCTGCACACACAATCAAAAACAAAAAGCCTGCAGCACTCTAGAGGTCGGCCTCTCGGGCCTGCGTTGACGTCAGAGCGCGGACATGCTTATGTCACTTCCTCCCACGCAATGCAGGTGCGAACAACCCTTCCACTGTTAGACCTGCCCTTACTCTTTGATCTTAACACCCCTGACACACTGCAATATGACCAGGGATGTCAACCAAGGATGGCGCTGCATGAGAAGATATCCTAACGGGAAAAAAAAACATTGCTTTCTGTTGAGCACTTTGCTTTCTATTGCACAAATGCAAACACTGGTATACATGCTCCACTCCTACAATGAGAGATGGGCAAAATAAAGGGCAACTGACAACATACACTGACACAGAGAAATAGGGCAATAATAAGAATCCAGTCAGAAATCCTGCTGGTTTAGGCTAAGGAAATGTGTCACATGTCATAACCACTCTTCGACTGCTCAGAGATGGCAGAGTTTCGAGTCACACTGGACGTCCCATGGCTGTCAAAAGCAGCGACTCTCAAGAGTTCAAACATTACAAGGTTGTAGAGTTTGCATCTTCTGCATCGATGGCAGCGAAGGAATAATGCGATAGGTAATAATTATTTATTAGGCTGCATAAAATAAATCTATGCGTAGAAATAAAGGCCTGTGAATGTATGAATCTAAATTAATCTCTTCAGTGAAATTGTTTATCGTGAAAACAGAACACTGACCTTATCCCTCAGCTGTCAAGAGAGATGCCTTCAGATTGTGAACCTATTGCTTTGTGCTTGGGGGACTTTTTACGTCTAATACAGCCAAGGTTAGTTACATAAACGACAGCGGATAAACTTTTCAACTTCCTCTGAATTCCCTCTTCTGGAGCGCTAAATGAAGCCGTGCTTCTGTCAGGCTTTAGATGCTCCTACAGTCTTTAGAAGAGGCTTCTGCAGTGGGAATGCAGATGTTAAAGCAGCGACATGTTTGATGTTCCCCCTCACTGGCTGGCATGTCTTCCATGGCAGTCTTGTTTTGTGCATATGTATGTTCACAGACTTACTTGCATGCACCTAAGTTACCCAACTGTGTAATGTCACCTTGTTTCGCCTTCCTGAAAGCTGCAATCGAAAGTCTGTAATTCCTGAAATTAAGAATACGCTTCTTCAGATACGGTATTTGAGGGAAAAACTGTGCTGTTGAAGAAACCTGTAGATACTTGGTATCAAAGCTAACCATGCAGACATGAGGTCTTTGCACAACTTCCCTAAGTGTCAGCGTGGCCTTTCATTTTGGCTGGTGTCTCTTTAAAGTTTATCCTATATGTGATCAGGAGGTGCATTGGTACTGAATTTCGAATTGTCGGGACTGCAGACACACAAACGGTTGTACGTAAACTGTTTTTGTGTGTGCCCGCCTGTGTCAGGCTGCATCCTGCTGGGGATGGCTGTTGCTATCATGGAGTGTCATATCTATGGGGTGGGGGTGCCTGTTCTGGTCTAGGTGGGTGGTACATGTCTAAATAACATCTACATGAATACCAGGTCCAAACGAACGTTAAATTGTCACAAAATAGTCAATGTTATTGGCTTCTCCTGTCAGTGGTCATAATGTTATGCCTGATTGGTGTATAAGCAGAAGAGATATGATTTTTAAATCATGTTTCTCTTTGCTTTTGCTGGACTGTTGTGCTTTTGGATTTATTTCAAATGCCTGAGAGTGCTGGGGTGAAGCCCAGGATGGAGGAGCTGAGCTGTATTCAGCCAGTGTATTGTTTTTCCACAGTGTGTTTACCGTATACACAATTTGAGTATTGTGTCTTGGGAAATGGCATTAGGCTGGAGAGATTATGTTCCAGTGATCATTGTCGTCAGCTGCCACCAGGTTACCATGTACACTTAATAAAAAGCCTCAATGTACTACCAAGTCATGCATCTGTAATATAATTTGGTTTTCTATTGTGAGATTAGTAATGCCCGATAACACACAGCAGACCCGTGGCTGCAGAAATATCGCCCCAACTTGGCAGCGTCTCACAAGAAGCAGAAGGACAATACCTATTCGCCGCCTGCCAGAAGCCTCATTCAAGGCAGATTTTCTGGCCGACACACTTGCCGCTGTTACCAGAACATTCCCAGATGCTGCGCTGTCTGCCTTCCGTGGCCCTCTGGGTACTGGCAGTTGGAGCATTTAATACGGCATGTTTGTTTTGATCTTCACATTTTCACACATTCATATCACAAAACAATAAAAACACATCCAAGTGTATGCAAAGCAGGGAAAAGAGTTGTGAAAAGAGTTTCATTAGATAAAAATAAATGTCTGTGGCAGACTCTGGACTAAAGGTTGGGGGTAGAGGACCTAATCCACCTGCTGTCACACCTGCGGGATTTTCTGCTGCCCTGCTGTCTTCTGAGCTCACAATTTGCACGCGCCCTTGACTATCCCTTGGGGTAGGATATCCTTTAGATCTCTATTCTGATTCATCTCTGGTTCTGATTCAGATCATAGGACATTTTGGGATGAACTTAATCTTCCAGCTCCTCGCTAATCTCCACCAACACTGGGTGAATATAGCCGGACAAAAATCACAATTCAGCATGAACCAGTAGAGCAAAGTAAACAAAGACTGTTTTTGTCAACACTGAGGACGGAGCCATCTTGATTTAAAATGAACATTGTTGAATTTTGATAGTGGGCAAAGTGAGCGGGGGTGTTGATGTTTACACTCAGTAGTCAATTGACCCATACACTGTGAGTAGAGATGTCAGAGACTCTGCCCCGGCCAAGAGGGTTGAATAGAGCTCAGACTCAAAGTGCTGTGTGAGCTACCACATCATACATATTTAATAAAACTTACACAGTGTCTCCTCAGCTTTCCAGACTGAGCCCAATAACTTGACATGGACAACCGTTCATTCATTCATTCATTCGATTTCTGTAACCAACCCTCCAGAGGACTCATTTGGCGATTGATGGGGTACACCCTGGACAGGTTGCCAGTCCATCACAGGGCTAAAACAGAGAGACAAACATTCACATTCACACCTATGGAGAATGTCGAATCATCACTTAACCTAATGAGCATGTCTTTGGACGGTGGGAGGAAGCTGGGGTACCCGGAGAGAACTCAAGTACAAGGAGAACATGCATACTCAAAGAAAGGCCACAGTCGGCCAGTGGATTTAAACCCGGAACCTTCTTGCTGTGAGGCATCAGTTCTAACCACTGCACAACTGTGCTGCCCATTGACAACAGTTGAAGTATTCCAATAGACTTCTAATAGTAATTGTTTAATTGTTTGCCTCATGGGGCATAAGGAACCCAGGGAATTTCATACCGAGTGTTACTTACCCAAAGACTCCAAACAAACTCATACAGTGTCACAAAAGCTACACGTGGCAAATCAAGGTTTTCTCATACCTTGTTCCATTCTTGGGGGATAGAGGCTTCCTACTTGACTTCATAATGCAATGATGCTCTTAGTTATAACCATCTTTTTTACTGATTGGATTTAAGAAAACACCTTGCCTGTTGAGGACCATACAGATGTAATTTCACATGTCTTTGATGTCAGCTTGTATCAACCGGCTTCTTTGTTTGTCTCCCCATTTCAAAAATACCAGTATTCCCTAGCGCTGCAAACATCAGGAATTTCGAGGCTCAGGACTTACTCGTAACGACGTTTAAGTGTGACATATCAATTTCTAACCTGGCAAACCGAACAACTGAAACTTTCTTGGCAAGCGACCATGGTATACTCAGGATAAAACCCTCCAAGTTCGTACGTTGCATGATTGTAATGGAGGTAAAATGAGGTAAATCACCCTTCGCTATACGTCAAGTGCTTCTGAGCTTATGCACCACCCAGTACATACAGGGAATGCACAACTTGGAGGGTAATCTTTGTGAGTGCCTTTGCCTTAAAATAGATAAATTCAAGCTTGCTTCTGTCCAGATCCCTCCATATGAGGTAGCAATAGTTATTACGATCATCTCAGCAAAACGCTTGCGTATGGTGGTCATTATTTGGCATAGTGACTACTCACTATAATCTTACTTATACATTCATTGACTCGTGTGCTTCACTTTTGGCTCAGTCTTGTCCAGAACAGTTTATGTACGCGAGTCGAGTCGTGATGCCTTGGAGACGAAAGCTCATTGATACAAACACACATTCAAAGCTAATGCATTCCCCTAATATCACTCACACGGACTTCTTAGTAACGCCAGCGGTAGCTTTAGTGTCACCTACTCAGACAGTGAGACAGATATAACGTGAGTGTGTTCTGTCAGACTCTGTTGGCGCAGACAGCTGTGAAACGCTTTGACGTTGCCTTTTGTTGCTTGACCTTTTAGTGTGGAATCAGAAAAGTCTCTTTCATGGGTAGCCGATGGATGCTATAAAATAACTGTGTATAATGGATTCTCTTGGATTTTTTGCAATTATTTGTGGATTAAAAACATCATTAACTTTGGTATATTCACACGGGGTAAAATGTTTCTATGTGTGACAAAAGAAAGCACCGCACACTGGGCTTTTAAATTCATTCAGCTCACCAGCCTGTAGTTTGTGAAGGCTGTTTAGCGAATGACTCAGACTGGATGGCTTTTTATACAGCCGGGTTTATGACCTGATCTCAAACATTGTTGGGAGTTTCCGTTCTTGGACCACCTTTAGCATAACTGCTTTCTTTTGTTTCTATTGTATCTGCTTCCGCCAGGACAAGGTTTTTCACCTGGCGTTGACACCATTAAGTGAATAAACTTCTCAGTCCCATTGAGCATACTGACATTTGCTCACAGTGCTGTAGCTAAAAGGCCACACAGGAGTGCTGTGGAAGAGAAGCAGCCTTAGCGCCTTCCACTCAGCCTCTGCCGCCATTTGACTCGAAGCAAAAGGACAAATACCGAACAAAACGGTCTTAGAACTACTTACCTTAAATGACCTCATTCATATCAAGGAAACTGGATTTCCCATTCACATCAGATTATTCTAAAAACTCGGCTGTAACACATCATTTAAATGCACGCAAACACGCAAAATACGAAAGAAAAGAAGCACCGTGCAACATTCTGGCAACCCGTTTCCAACGCTTTGCCCCAAACCAAGTGAAATATTCACAGAATAGCAGCACATTGTCACATTGCTCAAGGATAACGCATAATTAGGACACTGCTATTTTTGTAGCTCATAGTTTGTCCATGGATTTCCCTTGTGTTTGCCAGGATGATGAGTGGGGTTCCTGACAGCTGTGTGAAGTTATGGAGGTGGAGACAGGTTTAGCGTCGGATGAGTCATGTCTGACCTTTGAGTGACAGACAAATACCTCTGTCAACCTGCCTGTCTATCTGCCTTTCTGTCCTTTTCTTCCACTTTGCCAGTGCACTAATAATAAACCGTGCCAGCTGTAGTCTCCCCAGCTCAAGCAGATAGTCTTTATTTGTCAGTCAAAGTCGGCGCGGGTGCGGCCGCGGTTTTTGTATGGCATCCCGAGCCGGGAACGGTAATCTTTTAGTCGCTCCCACAGATGCCGTGAATGAATAATAATTAGCATATGGATGATGGCGTTGTCAGGATTTGTGTAGCGTGCGCTCGAGTATCCCTTAAACTCTCAGACATGAAATACTCGCCAAAGGTTGTCCGCTGTGCCATGTTACAAAGAACCGCCCATTTGTTGTCTTAAAGAATCCTCCAAAAAACTTCTATTTAACTTGTTTGCGTGGTATTGTGACAAGAAAGAATCGCCTAATCTGATCATTTGCATCACTTGTTATCCGAGCATCGGTGTGCTGGTGCCAGGCTGCCGTCTGCGAGCTGATTCAAGAGTTGTGGGAATGTGCCCGTGTGTCGTCCACTGGCACAGCCACACCTGCTCTTCTGTCGTCTGTCAACCGTCCCATATGTTGCCGCTTAAATAAACGCTTGTAGAAAATCACATTTGTCCGAGTGCCTGTTTTTGCTTTTTTTGTTCTTCTCGCTCCACTGCCTACGAGCTGTTTAACCCAGCAGAGTTTAAGTCCTGTCCCGTGCATTTAAAATGATGAGAAATCAAGTCCAGATGGGTTTAAGCATAACGCTGTTAGTGATGGTGATCTCCATGCTAATTTTAAGCCCTTATCAAGACTTTTGTTCTTACTCATACCGCCAACCTTGTCTTTTCTTTCTTGCATGATGCACACAATATTGTTTGCCACCTCAAAACCCTGAGTCATGCTTTCGTTTGGTGTCTTCTGGCTAGCAGCCCAGACTTTGGTCTCTGGCTCCCCGTGGATATTTGACAAGAAGCCAACAAGAGCGCCATCCCCGATCCTTTAACCTCTCATGTCTCCGTTCCTACATCCCTCCATCACCACAGTTCTGTCGGGGCCGGTCCTTAGATGCAGTTTCTGCCTCGGTTACAAAAAAGGCAGGTGCTGAGGGACGCAAGCTCAGTGCAGTTGCAGAAAAACCACCACCTCCCAGCGTGTAGTGCCTCACAGTTGAGCATTTTAATTCATATCACACTTCACTCAGCCCCAGTGGTATTTTTGTCTGTTTTCCTAATTAGGCTTTTCCCCTGTACTTAATGTTTAGTCACTGGTTTCACATTTCCTCCGGCTGACTATCCTTTGCTAATACACATTCATTTTCTTCATCTCTTGCTCTATTTTCCTCAGTTAATCTACATAATTTGTTTTGAGACACTTTTATGTGTAATGGATCACAGTGGTCTTTAGCATCCAGTACAACAGTAGTCATTTCTGCCTGTCCCTTGTGATGATGTGCCCGTGCACATGTCCTGTCTTTGAGTTGGATAAATGTTACAGGACACTCTCAAGTATATTTACGCCACTGATAGAGAGCCAGGTGATTCATTTCTCCAAGTTATAGTATGGATGAGTGTTTTCCTTCAAACAAAGCTTAACTGACTCTTCCGTTCTCCTCCAGGTACAAGCTGATTCGCAGACGAGTCATCTGGCTTATAGGACAGTGGATCTCTGTCAAGTTTAAATCCGACCTCCGACCTTTACTCTACGAGGCCATCCTGAGCCTCATGCAGGATCCCGACTTGGTGGTAAGGCCCCTATGGATGCAAACTGTATTCTTTTTTCACTGCATGTTATAACTGGATGCCTCCCAAAAAAAACGAACAAACAAAAAACATTGAGTTCGTACTGACTAAAATGGGCCGTTAGTGAAAGTGCACAGTCAGCTGTAGAACACAGTTCTCAGGTTAACAGCGTGGAACCACAGCCTTTATGCTGCAAGCTTTCTACAAACAGAACCAAACATAGTTTCAGTGATTGTGATGAGAGTTTGTCATCTTATTTCTCAACTTGGCACTTCAAATGTTGTTTTTTTTAGTATATGGCAGTTAACAGACCCTAATCATTCGAGGTTCTGGTGGGCAACTCCCATAAAGAAGTTTTTAAACCCCAATACCCCATCAGTCTTCAGACCTGAAGAAGCTACATGGATGAGTAGCAAAACCATCAATAAAAGAAACCTTACACGCCTAGTGACCCTTGGTTCAGCTTGTTTTTTTGAATATGCCACGACCTGGATGACTGAGAGCCTTGACAGACAAACTGCCTACGACTTAATAGACTGGAAAGCAGCCCAGCCATTGTAGTGATTAGTATCTGCTCCAGAGTCTTTATTGAGTTGTTTTCTAAAACACCACAGTCCAACAATGACTCCCAGGCACTGAGCAACAATTAGGCAAAATCAACTAATAGTCTAAATACTGGGTGGTTGGGTGGTTTATATTTTACTGAGTGTGCAGCTTCTACATCTTCTTTTGGCAACTTTTACTGCCCTCCACATAATAAAACCTTTAACAACGACATGTGGCTCTGAAGCGTAAGGGTCTCTGTTTAATATAGTTCCTCACTTTTGATGTTTGGGTCAGGGCTTTTTCAGTAAATATTGCAACGCATCAACATCATCCTCACAAATCAACTGCGTATTCGACAACGCCAACAAGTTGTTAAGATGTGTATTAAATGGGGCAGGTTCTGCGCAGTGTTTTTTCATGCACTTCAAGGAAATATTACTGTTCGTAATCGACTCTAATGACTCGCTGGATTCAAACTCAGAGTCTAATTGCCCGTCTTACGTTATAATAGGTCTTTGTGTTGGGGCACCTTTAGATCTATGTTTATTTACATGCCTCTTGCGATACCCCTACAGTATAATGTGATTATATAGTAATGAAGAATAGGATGTAATTACGATAATAACACATGTAAGGCCGGGCCCACGCAACCGGCAAGCTAAAATGATTTTAATGTGATGGAAAGAATTATAATCTCACTAACATTTGTTGAACTCTCTGATGTTAATTGGATATCCCCTGTAATGACATACTACTTGTGATGCATCATCCATTCTGAGTGCTTTAGTTTTAAATAAAGAAACACCAAGGATAATATCGCTAGATCTTGAGCTTTTGCTTTAGATAAGTTAGCTGCATTAAAAATCACTGACAGGAGAAGTAAGTGACATTGACCATATTGTGACGGTTTAGGAACAACTCAAAAAAACATGAAAACCGCACGTAGTGTTGACCTGGCCTCCAAATTCACTAGATCCTAAACAGATCAAGCATCTGTGGGATGCACTGGATCCACAGAGGCCCCTCCCCTCAACCCATAGGACCCTAAGACCCCCACTAACAACATCCTGCTGCCAGACACCACGGGACACCCTCAGAAGGCCTGTGTCCATTCTCTGATGGGTCACAACTGTTTAGGAGACACATGGGAGACATACACAATATTAGGCATAATGTTATGCCTGATCGGTGTATATATATAATGGATATTGAAGGACTCATTATGAAGCCATTTTTTTGTAGAGCATGCTTGTCACTCACGTCCCCTGGACAAGGTTGTATATTTCATTTCTATTATTTGGCACATATTTTTCACCATCTTTTTATCCACTGAGGCGAGCTAAATGGTTACAGAGATTACTCATGTAATAAATTGGAATATGCTCTGAGGTTCATGGGGGTAATGATGGCTTTTACAGTTTCAATAATCTTTCTTCACGCCAGCTTTGCTGTTACGTCACCGAGCAGCTCACCAATCATGTTGTTTCTGATCAATAACGTCTGGGCCAGTCAGGACCTCTTGGGCAGATGAATTATTGATCATAAACTTTGAATGGGCTAATGGAGAAAAAACTACCCTCTATCAATCAGTCCAATTAGTTATCAATATGTATATTGGTAATTTGTGGTCTTTGTTGTTCTCGCAAATACAATCCATCACTCAGGATAGCAGTTATATTTATCTCACATGGTCCAGCTCCTGTACTTCATTGAAAGCAGTAATCAGTTTATCGATTTACCCTCGAGCGCAGGCTTCAGCTTGGTCACTTAGGCTTTATTATGTTACATTTTCACGGGAGAAAGGGAGATGTTGGTGGGAATGATGACATTTTTAGAAGTTATTGTTGCAATAAAATGGCCGATCAAAATGCCTGTGTGCAAAGTGAGAGAAGCATTCGGTAGAACTGGCACGGAAGCCAATAAATGAACTGCTGTGGACGGGGTCAGCGGCAAAATCTTATTTTAGCCCAACAGCCTTTGGGGAACCGAAGCTTATATGTCTACACCAAAGCCACAAGTCTCCATTTATAATACTGGTAACCATTTTTTTTTTTTGGATTATTGGTATAGTGATGTGTGATTTTGACATGTAACTATGTCACGGCGATGCAGAGCGCAAGACCTGTGATTGGTCCACTTCGTAGTAGCTTATTTCCGGCTTCTTCTCCATCTTCACAAGTTTCGTATTGATTGTTTTGGATCAATAAAGATGGAACACAGAGAGGAAAGGTTAACTGAGGACATTTGCGAAAGTTTTAGTCACCATTATTGAATGTGAAGCAGGAAGTAGAAACAGAATTGCTCCCACTGGCGCTGGCTACATGCGTAGGTTACGCCGTCTTTGTCCTGCAGTACTTTAAATGAGCCTTCAGTAGATGCGCTGCAATCACAACACGAATCTGTGTAGATTAGTCTCAGGCAGGCTTGTACATCTGCACACTAAAGTTTTACTCCATTCTTCTTTGTGAAACTATCAAGTTGCTTTGGCATCAAGGCCAACAGCCGTTTTCAAGGCGAGCCATAAATCCTCTGTTGGATTGAGGTCTGGGCTTTGACTTGGCCTCTCCAAAACATTCATTATCTGTCTCTAAACCAGGTCTTTCTAGAAAATACATCTTCTCCCTAGTCGTAGCTCTCTTGCAGACTCCATCAGATTGTCCTCCAGGATTTCCCTATATTTTGCTCCATTCATTTTGCCGTCTGCCTTTATAAGATGTCCAGGGCATGCTGCCGAGAAGCATCCCCACAGCGCGTTGGTGCCGCCGCCACGCTGGGGATGGTGTATTTGTCTTCATGTGCAGTGTTTGGCGTTGGCTGAACATTGTGTCTGGTCTGATGGCCAGAAACCTCCATTACGGTCTCATCAGACCAAAGAACCTTCTGCCAGTTGAGTTTGGTGCGTCCCACAGCTCTAGTGCAGATCTGATTTCTCGTTTCCAGGCTCCCATAAAGCATTGTACGCTGAGTTTGCTGCATCTTTAAAATGTTTCAGTGGAGTCAGAGGATGTTGCCTTGTTACTTAGTTTGTGAGGACGGTCTGCTTTGGGCATATTTAGACATATGCCATGTTCCATTTGTTAATTTGAATTTAACTGCAGGGTTTTTTAAAGCCATTTCCTGGCTGTTTGGAGTGTCCTCATGTCTTTATGGTGTGATTGTAGCCAAAAACTAGACTTAGACTTGGACTTAGATGGACTTTTTTGATCCAAATAATAAAAAAATAAAACATGAATGAATAAAATAAAAGTATTTAATAATAAAATTGAAATAAATAAAATGCAGTATACAAGATTTGCGTATGTCTGCAAATACAAGAAACAGAAATAGAAGTAAACAGAAATACTAAATAACCAGTGAAAGGACCTTCCAGATGTACTTTATGTTACACGTTTGATTAATCACTTTACTTTCTACGAATACCTTTTCAATTTGACGCTTTTACATTTGTACAAATTACATCAGCCATATCAGCTCTAGCAACCATCCTACTTTCCATTGTTTTACATCAGCATTAAAGCTTCATTTCCCAACAGGAACACACCACATAAAGCTAAATAATTCAAAAATAGAAATCAAACTATATCTTTAATAGGCTTGTGTTGCATAAGTATGAATAATAACGAGCTACTTCCTTTATTATTAGTTTTCTTTATGCTCCTTTTTTCCCAAGGAATCGGTCTGTAGCAATAAAAGTCCAGTAAGATATGTTTTGCTAGACACATGATGAATTGCATTTGCAGAAACGGCCCATGTTTTTGTATTATAGAGCATGTTTTTGTTAATTAGCATTTCAACTGACTTTACTGTAGAAAGATAAATATCTGCAATAAATGCATATTATTCTGGTAATACTACACACTCTTGGAGCTTTGTATGTGGGGAGTTTATTGCCCTCCATTAGCGGCATTCATGAGCTCCATCATAGATCACAGATGCCTGTTGCTTGCATTGTGCCAGTTTCCCTTCTCATTTCCTCCAGCGCGTTCCCTCTCTCTTGCAGCTGCCATTTCATCACGGATTCTGTGTAAAGGCAAAAATAATCTTGGCGGCAAGTTTAACTCCTTCTGCTTTTGGGTCGCCTGTGTCCCCAGCGGGAGGCAATATTTCCTAGAATTTGCTTTTAAGCCAGCTTTTCACGACATCGAACCGACGCCTTGCTGGAATTTTTTGCTCACTTTGCCGTGATTGCAGAAGAGCTTTGAGGTTTTTGTGGGATTTGCGCCTCTTGATTCTAATCCCACTTAATAATGTTTTTTGGTTACTGTAAAGTAAATGCTCTATCCTGACTGACATCAGTTTTAAACCAAAATTTAGAAGATCAAAAGTCTGACAGGAAGGAGAGAATCTGACAAACATGAAATCAGAGATAAATGTAATGCTCTACATCAAAATTCAGCTTTTTCCATCCCAGTCATAAATATTTATCTTCAGTTCAACTGTAATGTTCAGTTCTGTCATTTATTTAAAATAGTTTTTTATTATATAGCTAATTACAACTGAATAATTTAATGATAAGCCAGCAGTATTATTGTTACCTGCCAGAGCAATCTGTCTTACATTATTGCATATGCATGCATTTAATTTTTAAATATGCACATAAAAGCTGTCAGAGAAGCACTTGCCAAAACATTAGGTACACTAGCTACCATATTCTAATATAACAGCCCTGCACTCAATCCTCCTTTATGACTGTTCTAATGTTCAATTTGAAACCTTATTCATGCAGGATTAGTTTAGCTGGGGATGTCATGTAATTCACAAATAACTCCTCTACATCTGTGCTTCATGTGGGCGCATTTGCACGGGATAAGCAAACTTTGTGCTTCACTCCACTGTCAGAGGACAATTTACACTTTTTGGCAGCTTTACTTAAAAACGTATTTTTGATTCTATCGACCCCGGGGCAGAAATTACGAACGATTTCGAACGACCTGGCATTATTTAAATCATTCATCCGTCTAAATGGTCTAAACGTGCCAGCAGCATCCCGACTTTGCACCCTAACATCTGCCTAAACTTTGATTTACAGCACATCCTTCGTTATTCTTAAGTGACAAGAAATTACAAATTAAAGACACGGCCACCGATGATTACAAATCATCTGTGGTCCCCAAATTAAAGTAGTCCCATGTGAATAGGGCTTATGTGGAAACAGTGTCATAAAGGTGGTGATTCACATGTATGATTGTGTCGTTTGCGGTGTTGAACTAGACTGAACAAAACCCTAAAATGTTTCTGTTATTTAACCTAGCTCACTGATTATAACACAACACGGCTCACTTGTACAACCATCCACAGCCTCTAAAATGAAAACACAGTTAAATCAACAGCTCTGAAAACCATAACCTCCACAAATCTACGCATTAGTGCACCACTGTTATATTAAAATGAATATATGTTTTTACTGGTGTACCCAATGAACTAGCAAATCGATATATTTACCTTGTAAGTCTGTGTGAATTTATATTAGTTGACCTGCTTGCAGTTCAGTTGAATGCATACTGAAGCTCCTCATCAGTTTGAAGTTTTGCTATTTTGGTTCTAGTTTTCATTTTCTTTTCATAGTTGCCAATTGAAGATTTTCTTTTCTTATTTAAGATTGAGTTGCTAAATTCACCGATAAAACCTTCAGCCTCATATTCAGGTTCAGTCTGAACTTGCCATATTTTTTTCCATTCCCTCAGACATTTCCAGAGTGACCAATCATGTGAAGTAAATGTTTTCCACTGAATCACTGTCAGACATTGCGTATGACCCATCTGAGCGTTTCATCAAGCGATCCATTATCATCCGCTCTTTGCCGAACCGGAATGCAGCTTCTCTTATTAGTGTTTTGAATCGGCAACGAGGCCAGTGCTTGATGGCAACCTTGATGGGGCTCCTTCATCAGCATCTCTCCTTTTGTTGCTTGTTAATATATGCACCATTGCTGAAACATTATTCCACATTTTGTGGTCCTTTAAGCACAGGCACTGCAATTTGCACAAATCCTGCCATCTCACAAAATCGTCTTTAGGTAGTGTGTCTTTTGAATGTGCATTTTTTTTTTTCGGTCTTTCAACAGCAATTGAAGTTCATGTGACAGAGGACAGCTGGGTCATAATTCTTTTTGATTGATTCACAATGTCTTTATGCAGAAATATTTTTCTGCCATAATGCCGTTTGGAGAGAGAATGAAACTTTATTCGAGATAAAATGACCATATTACCAAAGCCTTGTGTGTGTGTGTATAATTAGATATTAGTATAAAAGACAACACAGATTTAATGGCATTCCTTAGTATTATTGTTATCCAAGTACATCTGTGCATGTAAATTAATCAAATGTGTTTCAATAACTTTTTTTTTCCAGATGGATACGATCATGGCAGCCTCATGATTTGTTTCACTCCTTCCTAAACACAGACTTTTCTCAGCTGGTAATAATAAAAGTATAAATTGCTGTTAACTTTGTGGTTGGACTCTTTGCAGCAAGCAGCGACAGGCCTGTGATAAATATGGATTTTTGTGGGAGTTCTCTCTCTCTCGCTCGCTCTCTTTTTTTTTTCTTCATAAAACCGTGCTGCTTATTTAAATCAGCCAGTTCATAATTGGGGACGATGCAACAGCTAGTGAAGTGTGATCCTACAGATCGTTTGATGCCTGAAAACGCACGCACGGCGCGAAATAAGTAACTTCCTGGAAGCTGGCTTACCTTTGAAGTGAACTAATTGGCATTTAAAGCGGAGACTGTGAAAAGGGAAATGGCAACCGCTTCGATAAAGACGATCTGTGCGTCTTAAGAGACTCGACCAAAAATATGGATGTATTAATGATTTGTGAACTGAAAACTTCTTTTTGCAAATGCATGCTGTCATCCACACGTTGTTCCTGTCTTCTAGATGCACAGTTTCATAAAGCACACACCTTCTCGAGCTGGTCTCTTGGACATGTTTGTTACAGCCCGGGTTTTGAGCCTCAACTCACAGCCCACAATGACAAATATCACTGTGCTGCATGCTCAGCGGATGCAGCGTCTATGTTGTTGGCCCTTCATTGTGCCTAACTGCTTGTTAGTGGCTGGTGTTTGGGACTTGGGTGCCCCGGTGGTCTTGGCCCCGGTCACGTCATCAGTGAATGCAGCTGACTCTGCCAGGAGAGCGATCTGGCGGTGGGCTTTGGAGCTGAGGTTGCCATTTGGATAACCCTTTTTGTTTATCCGTTTCTGCTCAGGGAGGCTTGGGTCTGCTCGCCGCCCACGGCTTCTGCATCACTGCACGGTTTCCCAAACTGCGGGTCGACCCGAGGTCGAAATTGCCGAATGGTTGCACGTGAACCGCACGTTGAAAGAAATTCGGCTAAAAGGGATTTGCATTGTAAAAAGCAGCCATGAGAGCGTGGTGACCAAACAGACCTTCATCCACTACCTCTCAGGTGTAGAAAATTGAGTTAATGAAGCCTGTGTGTCATTCAAGGACTCTGATCGTGCCATTGCAAGGCCGGTGGGGGAGGAGAGTTACAATAGCAGTGAGATATCTGTTCTTATGTTGCCTTCAGGGTCACCAGATCTCAATCCAACAGAGGATGCGGTGGTATGAGACATTGCATCGTGAATGCGCTGCCTGCAAATCTGCAGGAACTACGTCATGCTGTCATATCGAGACCCATTAAGCCTTCTTATTTTGACCTAAACTCAATCAAAATCACTGACTTACATTTTAAAAATTTCCCATGAATCGGATCGAGACTAACTTTGCATTCAAGCCTTTATCCAGTCATCCAGTCCGCTCCGTTTAAGCCAAACTAGCGCTTCATGTTAATCAATTGCGAGCTGCACAAGCCCTGTTAACGTTTTGATAGCTATTTTTAGAACTCGTGATGGCGAAGGAGGAGACGCCATTGACTTGGTTGCAGATCTTCTCAGAAAGACATTTTCACAGCTTTGATGTCTTTGAAGGCCTAGGTGGAAAATGTACGCCCCACAACTGGTGACAGCGTTGGACATTTTTTCATTAACAACACAGTATGTCAAAGTAACCCAAAAGCTCAGGCTGCCTCATCACA
This sequence comes from Planiliza haematocheilus, assembly GCA_005024645.1. Taxonomy (NCBI): domain Eukaryota; kingdom Metazoa; phylum Chordata; class Actinopteri; order Mugiliformes; family Mugilidae; genus Planiliza; species Planiliza haematocheilus. The sequence continues at coordinate 1,064,602 of SRSE01001388.1, read as the reverse complement.
GATTTCTTGTTCTGGCTCATCGTCTGGCCTGCGAAGCGTTTGGGTGCTGCCCCAGTTCTAAAGCAAAAAATAAATAAATAAATAAATAAAAAAACGTGTCCCGCCCGGCAGTAGCAAGGCACACTTTTAATAAAGTGGCCGGCGAGCGCATGTGGTGAAAGGACTGGCCGTAATTGAGTTCTCGGCCGCTTACCTTCCTCATAACTCATTTACCGTCTTTAATCTCTCCTTCTCCATCTGATGACTTTCTCCCTCGTGGACATTTCCACCTCCATCACTCTGACACTGCCAGATTACGCTGCTAGGGTGTATAAAAATTGATGGCGCTGCTTCCTTCTACAACAGTAGATAGCCTGTACTTATCTAAACCCGCTGAAGGCGCACGCTGACGCATAGCGGTGGTGCCTTAAAAGCCGGTTGTTTTGGTCTTCTCCGGGGCTGCCATTAAAGAAAAAATCTAATTATTTTCTTTGTGTTCGGCTGAATATCCGCCTTCTACCCTTCGTGTTAATCATTTTTTAATTTTATTTCTTTTGATCTGTGTGTTTTCTTTGTAGGGTCAAACCGCAAACTCTTGTCTCTCTCTGCTGCTTGGATTAGCTAATAATCCAGAGTAAATGCGTGATTCCTAATTTGCCGTTTGTAATGAAATCGTTTCTTTTTTCCCCTCATAGGTGCGGATCGAGACTGCCACAACCCTCAAACTCAATATCCTTCCTTATTTTTTACACAGTTTTTCAGTACAACTAATGAATTGATCACGCTAATTATGCTCGCTGCACCTCAGCCGATTGAAGAATGTTTAATCTATCCTAATCCGTCTGGTTTCATCTTTAACTCTCGATCACCCGTCGATGACTTTGAGTTCCGGACAGAACAGTTCCTCCCGGTGAGTACAAGCGCTGAGGATGAAATGAAATTTTTCCTTTCCATGTTTCTTTTTCCTAACGATGAATTACTCTGCCCTCTCTCTCTCTGTTTAGTATCTCGAGTCCATCTTCGGGCTGCTCTTCCAGCTGCTGCAGCAGGTGACCGAGTGCGACACTAAAATGCAGGTGCTCCATGTCATCTCCTGTGTCATCGAGAGAGTAAACATCCAGGTGAGTGAGAAGTCATCGAGGCAAACTTGAAAGATCTGGTTAGGTACAAGTTTCTCCTGCTTTGCGGAAAGCAGCCGCTCAGTTTGTAGTTATTGACTCAGATTCTTCTGTGTGGCTTTGGAGAAACATCACAGCACAGGTACAAAACATTTGTCACCTCGTGCTACCCAGACCGCCGAGGTAAAACAACCATCTGTCATCAAAGACAGCCAGACAAAGGCATTTGCAAAGTGACTGAGTCCAATTTGTGACTCAATCACAAGGCCTCGGGCGGCGCTTGTTCTGATGTCTGCTCTCATTTACCACGGATATACAGCATCCCCGCCGCCACCGCTTTGCTTTTGTGACCATATGGATTTTTTATTTCTTTTGAGCATCCGTTCAGTCTTTCTAATCCATTTAACCGCCAACCCTTAAAGAAATTGACCTTCCTCTTAACCCCCTTGGGTTATTCTCAGATCCGTTTAAGCGGCCCCTTAAATGGTTCTCTGACTTAAGTCTGTCACAGAAATGGCTTTCATCCCAGTGAACTGTCAGTCTGGTTAAGTCTGCCCCAGTCACCAGCCCGGGCTAAACTTCTATAGTCGGTGGCACTGCCATTAAAATTCTAACCCTTCTCACGAGGGATTTTAAACCCACAAAGAGTGGCAGTCGCTGGGAAAACTAGGCAATGAAACCACGGGCGCAGCTAGAGTTGAAATGAACATGATGACCGATACGGTGAGATTGAGCCCCTTCTTATGCTGCCAGTCTCACAAATGTCATCCTAGGCTGGTTTGTGGCTTTGATTTTCTCATTTTGGATGGCTCTCCTCAAGGCTGTACTTTTTATTTTATTTTATTTTTTTAAACTGATCCCCCTGGTGCTTGCCCACTGCTTACGAAGGTGCAATCGAGCAAAAAAATCCCAACGTGTGGTCTGCAGCCTGGCCATGCAGCCACTACTGGGAATGCGAAGGGGTCGGCACAAGGAAAAAAAGCAGAACATTGTGTCTTATAGTTGGCTGGCTGCACAGTAACGCCACCTAAATTACAGTCTGCCGTCGCAGTTTCCAGTTTCACACAGGAAATAGATCGATGGCATCCATTTGGCGCCTAACTACCCAGATATTTTAAGCACTTAAAACAACAGAACTCGGTGTAAATTATGAGGAATAGATATTGGCCTCATTTTACTGTGCAAATATGTTGATTGGATGAGAGTAAGCTTGGACAGAAGGTGTATGTTTGTTTGGTTTTTGGATGCAGTTGCATGTTTCATACACCCAGCTGAGATGTTTCATATCCTCTATGGTTTAATTAAATGTTAAAAATATCAAAAAACATTATTCATTTTTATTTATTTGTTACTTTAGTTGCTTTAGCTGCCACGGATCCACAGATCCAATGACGTCAGGAATTAGCTTACACTGACCGAATCGTTGAAGCATCGTGAGATCTTGTGCTTTCAGCTTTTGTCCTGTATTTCGTTTCTGTGCCATTTGACTGTTTTGAAGTGTCTGATTTGGGCTGAAGAGTGATGAAGGAAACGAGGGACCATCTTTACTGCTACAACACTCAAAGCTTCAAGGGGAAGCGTTACACTAATTGCACTGTTACGTGTTTCTGCTTTGTCCCACATACGCATTGTTAACACGCTTCCAAGGCCACATAAGCGCTTGCTTGAGTGTCTCCGAGTGTGTTTAGGATAATTATACATTCTACTTTGCTGAGACAGCAGCGAATCAGCCACCGTCCCCCTTTTGTGCTCCCAAATGAGACTTTTAATTTCTGCGTTTTCCACAGGAGACTAAATTGGATATGGAGTCGGAACAAATTATCTGGTATTGGTATTAGGCTGCATTGCACTCGAACGCTTTCTTTTCTTATTTGCCGATGAATGTGTTTTGTTCTACAGATCAGGCCGTACGTAGGCTGTCTGGTTCAGTACCTGCCCCTGCTCTGGAAGCAATCCGAGGAACACAACATGCTTCGATGTGCCATACTCACCACACTCGTCCACCTTGTACAGGTACGGTGCATCAGCTTCAGCTGTATGCTTGTCTATGTTTTGAATGCTCATGCTCAGTTTTATGCAGAGCAACATGCTTATGCAGAACTACCAGGTTTAACACTGTGTTAGGTTGCACTGGTCAGTGAGTCCGGCAATAGTTTAGTTGTTGCAGAAAACCCCTAACCTAAGTTCCAGATTGAATGCTAAGGTGAGGTTATATTTCAACGGAAACACTGTGCTTCAGTTTTATTCTTTTTACTTGGCCCTCACCTTTTAAGAATTTGTGACTTGGCTGGATAAGGAATCCTTGAGAGAGGCTTTTTGCCTTTCCTCCATTGTTATTCTCAGATTGAATCAACCGCTCAAACATGATTTCAGCAACACACACTGTATATATTTATAAGGTGAAGTCTCAAGCTGCGTTTGCCAGAGAGTTTCTATGATATATATTTTCCCAATAATTTGCCTTGAAATCATTTGGGTTTATCCCTAACTTTAGTAAAAAAAAATAATAATAATAATTCGTTCTCCATGGCATTGAAGCTGCCTGTCTCTGCCCTCAATAAGTTTTAGACTCCATCACTGCTGCGGCTGCATTACTTCCCAGCGGGACATGAAATTCTCTGTAATAAAGACGGGCTCTCTTTGAGAGATTAGCATAAGTGCACATCTGGCAAACTGAATAAGACACTGAGGGTGTTGATCTGCAGGGTCTTGGATTATCCAACTGTGTTGCCACATACTGATTAGATGCAATAAAATGCAGATGTAAAAAAAAAAAGGATACCAAAATGAGTAACCACGATACTATACCAGACAAAGTATCACGTTTCCGGGTATTGTCGCGCTACTGCAGCCTTTTTTTATTATTATTATTTTTATGAACTGTAGTATATTTCTACAAGTTATAAATACTTATTAATTACTTATAATGTCTGTGCCCTTTTGAAAGCGAAAATAGTTCCAAATGTGACTTTTGGAGTTTGTTTTTTTTGAGCAAAATTACCCTCTTTCACATCTTCTTGCGAGCGTTTTCTGTGCATATACAAAGCGGCTGAGTGAAACTTGAAGCGATGGGGCGCCTTGAAAGGGCACGGGTTTTCATCGACGGCCAGAAGTGTGAGGGCATGTGTGAAGAAGATGGAAGTGATGTTTCAAGGGGAGGGAGTGTTTCGGAGGACGTCTAGACTGAAAATGGTTGCCGGTGCTAAAGGTGGTGACTTCAAGAGCAAGAGCTCGTGTGTGGATGCAAAAGTTTTTGTGTGCTTGTGTTTGAATGTGTTGTCAGCAACCGCGCTGACAGTTTTGCTTAAGGGTAGGTTATTCTTTGCCTTTGATGAAATAGAAAAGAAAATAAATAATCTATTGTTGGGGCTTATCCAAGTCATTCCCCAATGCTTTAAGTATAAGTAGTATAAGAATAAATAATTGATTAGGTAATCTACCTTTGTAGCTGACACTTACTTACTAGTGGATATTACATGCTGTGGTTGCCAGGTAACCGTCTTGCATATTTCCCACCAAAATGTCGCCTGAACTAAACGCAAAGAATACAGCCGTTGGTCAACTGGTTATATACCCCTCATGCTCTCCTCTTGCATGCTCTCTATCTGTCTGTCCATTCACTTGGAGTCCCAGAGACCCCAAAGATAGCACGAGGGTTAAATATAGTCTGTTCCTGCGTGAAATGAAATGATTCTTCATACCAGCAGGTGGCAGCAGTTCGTATCTGCCATTCAAAAGAGGGGGAAGCTACAGAGACTTACAAACCGCCGTGCAGGGCTTGCCTCTCCTGTGTAACGCTGATTAGTTGGTCCGCAGTTTATTCATTCTAGATAAAGCCGAAACACGCCCACCAGGCGGTCCAGTATGTCCCGCGGGAGGAATTAGCAAAGGAAGAGGAGGAGAGCAAGCGGGATGGAGGAAGTTGGAAGGCAGGAAGGCGGAACAAGAAGCAGGGGCTGGAGGAGGAGGTGATAGGTGAAGCGAGAATGATGAAGAGGAGGAGGAGAAGGAAAAGTAAATGGGGAAGGAGGACAAGGAAGAAGGGGAAAAAGGAAATGAGGATGAAGATGAGAAGAAAAAGAAATTGTGAAAATTTCATAGTAGAAATAAACTTAAAATCAGCACTTACTCCTAATTTGTCTACTAAGAGTTGTGGACATAACACAAACCCCTGGGACCCACAACTGAACTGTAGGTGGCAGCAATGCATCGACGTCGCACCTATTTTTCTCAAAAAACTTACTTGATCGTCGTGTGAAACATTTTCAAAAATTTGCTCAGATTGGACGCAGCCACCCTTCTGTGTGCGTCCGCTTACTTCTGCATTCTCTCACTTTTCTTTCTGGCTCAGCTCAGCAGCCACTCACCAACATGCTGAATCAGATTAACAGGGATTAACACAATAAATTGGCTTTGGTGGTAGCAACCGCGCTCAAGGATGGTGTTTCCCAGGGGACATTCGGGGAACTTTGTGAGCGTCCTATCTCAGTTGGCTCTCACTCCCATTGGGTGATATAATATTACAGGCATTATGCCAGATATATTCACTTAGTCTGAATTAATCTAAGTCTTCGGCTGTGTTCTCAGTAGCACTATCCTGTAACCTCCATCAGTTAAAGACTGTGTGGTACAGTAGAAGTCAAGATGACACACTGCTCAGCTGCTCCACCCCCTTCTACATCTTACAGTATAAGCACGTACCTGTGTCCGGTGCATGTGTGTTTAGCCAATGGGAAAATCCACATGTTTTACTTATAACTCCCATAATATCTGAAATATAATAATCTCAGTGACCAATATGCCACCAGTGACTTAGCTCTTGCAGTTATACCGCAGCGTATATCGCAAGCTATTAAAGTGAATGGCATAACTGTTTTAACAGGCCAATAAAATGAACAGAAACAACTCTTGCACCTTCAGGCAAGTGTTTTGAAGCCAAACAAAAGTCCTGTGAGTACAACAAACCACTATGTGAAACCTCTTTGGTATTGTGCAGCTTATTATAAAAATAACTCTCTGACCACCAGTGGAGCACGGCAACCGTTGCTGGGAAAGGGTCAGACCAATGATACGTAAATCTGTCTTAAAACATATTAAAGCCTACAAAGTGCAGCTTTTTAGCGTCCTGTCTGCATTCTTTTGTCCTTGACCTTCCTGAATCTTTGCTTCCCTGCAGGGGCTCGGGGCAGAGAGTAAGAACCTGTACCCGTTCCTTCTTCCTGTCATCCAGTTGAGCACCGACGTTTCCCAGCCGCCACATGTGTACTTGCTGGAGGATGGCCTGGAGCTTTGGTAAGGACACCCATGCACTACGTTTATGAGTTATAGCTCAAAAACCCCCAGAGGCAGACATTTGCGAAGCACTTAGTGATCTCATTTTATCCTTCGCACACACACCGCATGGATACTGTGGCTATAGCTGTTTTTTTTTCTTCTCTGTGCGCCTCAATTCATTTATGAAGTGTTTTTTTTTTTTTTCCTTCTTAATAGTCATCAGGCTCATTTACTGACTCATGTTGAGGACCTGTTTTAAAACGCAAATGCAAACACTTTCTAGACAAGTAGCATTTAATGGGCTCACTGTTATGTTTGAGTCATTTCAAGGGCAACCTCTCATGTGGCTCACAATCTTGCCTTTATATTATTTTTTATTTTGGGAAAAATGCCATCATAAGAACCTGCTGCAGAACAGTGGGCTTATTTTTGCTAATGCAGAAGGTCTGGTTCAGGGTTACCTTTTGTTGTAACACAAAGCCTCCGTTAGCCTCAGTCTCCACCTTGTCTTATTTCCTGCCTGACAAACAGCTGCTCCTGAGAAATATTTGTTTGCTTTGTTTGCAAATTCAATGTCATTCTCTCTTGCTTGCATCTTCTATCGTCTGTTTTTCCACTTATATTCCCCTCGGAGTACCTGTCGTGTCTTATCATCTTCATAATCTACTTTTGCAAGGCGCTGTAGAGTCTCGAACAGACTGAACATGCTGTTCACACACTATATTGCCAGAAGTGTCTGCTCATCTGCCTTTACACGCATATGAACTCATGTGTCATCCCATTCTTAATCCATAGGGTTTAATATGACGTCGGCTCACCCTTTGCATCTATAGCAGCTTCAACTCTTCTGGGAAGGCTTTCCATGAGGTTTAGGACTGTGTTTTTAGGAATTTTTGACAATTTTTCCTTTGTCAGGTCAGACATTGATGTTGGATGGCCTGGTTTCCAGTCTTCGCTCTAATTCATCCCAAAGTGTTCTGTTGGGTTGAGTTCAGGACTCTGTGCAGGCCAGTCAAGTTCTTCCAAACCAAACTTGTTCATCCATGTCTTTATGGACCTTGCTATGTGCAATGGTGGGCAGGCAGTCATGTTGGAACAGGAATGGGACATGCCCACTCTGTTCCCGCAAAGTTGTGTGCATGGAATAGTCCAAAATCTCTTGGTATGCTGAACCTTTCAGAGTTCCTTTCACTGGGACTAAGGGGCCAAGCCCATCTCCTGATAAACCGCCCCACACCTTAATCCCCCCTCCTCCAAACTTCACACTTGGAACAATGCAGTCAGACAAGTACCGTTCTCCAAATTTGTCCCATCAGATTGCCAGATGGAGAAGCGTGTTTTATCATTCCAGAGAACACGTCTCCACTGCTCTAGAGTCCAGTGGCGGCGTGCTTTACACCACTGCATCCACTGCTTTACATTCCACTTGATGATGCATGGCTTGGATGCAGCTGCTTGACCATGGAAACCCATTCCATGAAGCCCTCTAAACACTGTTCTTGGGCTAATCTGAAGGCCACATAAAGTTTGGAGGTCTGCAGCGATGGACTCCGAAGAAAGTTGGCGACCTTTACCAACTTTCCTTTGTGGCTATGGATGTGATTGGAGCACCTGAATTCAGTTATTTAGATGGGTGATTGAATACTTTTGGCAATATAGTGTATCATGGCACACAATAGTTTCTGAATCAATATATATCTTGATTTCCTGAAATCCAGATTTCCTGCAAAATTACAACTAGTTGCAAAACAGCTTACAGTGTATAGTCCAACATTTCCTTTTAATTAGTGGAGGTAGAGCAGAGCGCAGTATTAATCAAATGGAAACTCTTAAATGAGTCTGGTGGAATTGTGGGCGGGGCATCAATAACGCTCTTTGACCATACTGTGCAGACTCTGGCTCCACTGTTGCCAAATGGCGTCGCTCGTATCCCCATTAAAATAGCGTCAGCTTGGCTAATGCAAGGAAGTGGGGACGCATTGTCCATATTTACATACAGTCTATGCCCTAAACACATAAACATTTTTACTCTGTTTAACATAATACCAAATATAACATGCGTTTTAATGAATTTGTGTTGTTAAAGGACAGGATAGTCAATTGTAAGTTTATTTTCTTCAATCAGCATTATTTTTAACTTTTTCATCATTGTTGTGTCAGTACGCTACTTGAACAGATTTGTCCCTTTTCTCTTTCACATCTCCTTCACCCTCTGTTACCTTTTCCACCTGTGTTTCGTCTTCTTTCTCTGGTGTAATTTTTCCTGTTGTATTTCTCATCCCATTTCTTTTGCCACCTGTAATATGCCTCCCGCACCTTGTCCTAACAACTTTACCCATTTTCTGTTTCATCCTCTGCTTTGTGCTCTCTTTCTGTCTCATATTTCTTTTTTTCCTTCCAACTCTGCCCTCCTTTTACTTTCCAATCCTCCCTCTCATCGTGCAGGTTGGTGACTTTGGAGAACAGCCCAGCCATCACCCCGGAGCTGCTGAGAATTTTCCAGAACATGGCAGCTTTGCTAGGTGAGCTCGTATGAAATTTCTTTGTTTGCTGGCTTCTCTACCTGTGTGATTTGTGTGCAAATGATGCCCCCCTCCCAATCCCACACACCTCGCAAGTAACTGAACAGGATTTTTCATTAACATATAAATGAAATTACTTGTAAGAAAGGAAGGTATCACAGTAATATTAAGAATGATGCAACTATGATGAAGTTTGGATAAAGAATTGCAGCTTCCAGTGGGTATGTCTTTGAGTGTGTGTAGTTCAGGAGAGACGTGCAACACATTTCACATCAAAACGGACGTAAAGATAAAAAAATAAGATAATAAACAGCCCAAACACACCGGGGTTATATGATTGATTTACTTTTAAATGGAGGAATTAAGGAGGAGTAATGTTGAAGCAGCCTGTGCAGTGGAGTTCATTTCCATAGTTTCATTACCTACGGGCTTTGCAACTTGTACAGATCACAGTTGTGGCTTTGCAGTCGCCTCAAGACACCAGCGCCTCCTCTCCAGCTCTGTAGGCAGCTGTGAGGGGTGGCAGATAGAATGGAACTGGCTGGATGATTTATCACAGGCCCAGAGCATCGGGACACCTCACATGCTGAAGTGTGTGTGCGTGCGTGTGTGTCCTTCGCTGTGATGGGGAGCACTATTGACTTAGTGAGTCAGATTAATATGATCACAAGTGTAGCCTAATTGGCTTGCTGAAGCATTCGATCACTTACAGCACGGATGGGGAATCTATGGAACACAGAAGAGCGGAGACCTCGAGAACACGGACGGCTGTAGACTGTAATGGAAAGGGAGGGAATTAAAGAGGATCAGGAAAGGGAGAGTTTGATGAAACCTAACAAGGAGGGTTGTGAAAATGAATTATTTAAGTGGCGATGGCGGCAGGAAAATTCATGAAGCAAAAGTGAAAAAAAAAAAAAAGGTTATACATCGGAGGAGCTTGGACACGAATGGATGGGAAGATAAGAGGAGGCCTTATCTAGTGCCGAACAGAAACGGGGAAACCGAGGTGCGATGTGCAGAGCAGAAAGGAGAAGCTTTTTACTTATTTATTTATTTTTTTGAAGCTGTGTTAAATTTTAGACCAATCGCAGGAAATTACACAGAGGAGGCTAGAAGGTGTCAGAAACAACAACCCCTGCAGCTAGGAGGCTTTTTGCATAGGGGCATGCAAAACCCCAGCAAATATTCTGCTTTTTAGATTCAGTTTGGGATATTTAGGCTGGGTATGAGGGGCAGGGTGAACACGATTCATCACTAATCAATGATACTGATGCTTTAACATTCATCAGTCTCAATAAGCAAGAACAGACCTAGTGAAAAAAATCTCTCTCTCTCTATATATATATACACACACACAAATAATGTATCTACACTCACAGAAAACTGACAGGTGGACCAAGGGCCGTCAGACCTCATTGCAGTCACATGATTGATGAAGATCTGTCAAGTAATGAGTGCACTCTAATCAGCTGCCACATTAGGGGAGACGGATTGTAATATTGGAAAAGAGTGCCGGATTCAAGAACAGAGGGAATGGAAGGCTGGATGATGGCAAAGGAAAGAGAGAAATGCGATTGGACGAGGGCGAAGCGCAGGCTCCAGAACAGAGTAAATAAGGTGTGCTTTGAAAATAAAAGCGCCACCTCATAATTGTTTTTTCCTCCCAGTGATCCAACCATCATACATAGTAGAAATACATCTTTCTCGTCAAACCTTAGCAATAGAGACGGATTTTTGCTCTTCCCTTAGAAGATATCCTGTTGTACCCATCTTGGTCAACGAAAACGCTGAAATATTACTTCGTGACCCAAATTTCCCCCTGCCATTACTATCATTTTTCTGTGTTTACCACAGAGACCTTTGCCTCATTTTTTTGTCAGTATTTGGCTCGGTGTACACGAGTTCCACTTTTCTCAGGCCATGACAGGCGCATTAAAGCCAAGAAAATGAAAAAGGCCTTCACATCTCTCTAGGTACAAGGTAACGGCATTCTATCAGTAAAGGGGAAAAAAAGTAAACCCAACAAATGATAGGCAAATGCATTGTGGGGCTATTTTGTACCTTTCACAACAATTGGGCTTTTTTTTTGTAGGAGTTTTTGCTGTAGTACCTTCCATTACTTAAACATCTTGTGCATGCTCTGATACCGCACTTACATCATTTTTATTCTGTCTAATACGGTTTGCCAGTGTCATATCAGCCATGCAAGCTTGTCATCTTTTCATATTCATATGTGGTAATGTGCCTAAAATAGATTTAAACTCTTTAATGTTCTTAATCTGTGACGGTAGTTCACATTTTATTAAGTGCTTAACTAATATAAGTTGGACCAGAATTTTACCAACCGTTCTTGTTCCAGTTGTCGTGCACTTTTAATCTTATTGCATTCGCTGCCGTGGCTTCTCATTGATTTAAAAGTTGAAAAGTGGCTTGTTTCATGCTGACCAGCAGTTGAGAAACCAGTGTGATACCGAGGTCCGTCTGGTAGATGTTGTGAGGTTTTCGGTCAGATCAGGAGTGATCTTTGATCCAGTCTGAGATTATCTCCTCAGCTGCTGTCTTCAAAGGTCAAAAAATCTTTGAAGCTCAGTTGGTCAGGGCTCAGGCTCAGCCTTTTATCCCCGTCTTTGTCACATATCTGTTAGCCACAACATCGCATCCCAAGTAAATTATTAAATTCTTTAACACTGCACTTGAGTGAATCTAAGATGTGCTGTCATGCTTTGTTGCTCACTTACTGTTAACCTTTGCTGTCATTGTTATTAGAGATGCACTGAATATTCAGCTTTTATCACTAAAACAACACGCCCGAAACAGGATGCTGTGATGATACAAGCGACAACCGGAGCCAGCACGGGCATGTCTGCCATGTCGGGTGTAATTTATCACCTGAAATCCAAACATCCAAGCAAGTCCCCCCCCTTTCCATTTTCGGTTTCTGGTTTCGACCAAGAATTTTCACTTCAGTCCAACCCTAATTATTATTATTATTATCATCCTTGGTCTTTACATGATCCTTTGTAATCAGTACATCGTTTTTGCCTGTAGCTTTTGTGACTTCTAACATTTGCGTGTGTGCAGCTATTTTTTGTTGTTAACAGCCTGCGTTTCTCCTGCAGTACGTTAATTAGTCGGATAACCTCCGCAGTAAGACTTAAAAACATAATAATTACAGCCTCCTGTCAGCGCTTAGTCGTCTCTCTGCGCCTTGTTCCCCTTTCCTCTCTCATGTCAATGTGAAAAACAAGTTTTTTTTTTCTCTTAAGGTTACATTAGCACATTTTAAATCACATTAACTGCATTAGGTGCAATTAGCTTGTCAATGCAAGTCTTAGAGGGAAAATTCAAAGCTGCTGAGATGAAAGATGATCGCTCTGAGGTATGGTCGGAGGTCAGAACAAATTAGCACATGGATTTTAAAATGTATCCTTTTAACATGGTGAGCATAAAAATAAGTAGAGAAACATTTTCAACGCTTCTGCATTTATTTGCATGTATTTATCTTTCTTTTTTTTTTAATTTAAGAGGGGATGAACTTGTCCTTTTAGTCACTCTTTGGTCAGTCATCATCTTTGGCTCGCTTTCACTAAAACATCTGGCGGTTCATTTGTTTAGTCCACGGAGAGCAGTGGAGGGATGCGGGCCATTCAGGGAGTCTGGCTCGGTTAGATGTCGAAGCTTGCCAGGTATGTGGCCTGGCCTTCCTGATAAAGAGCCCTGCTCCATCACTGCTAAACCGGGGCAGCGGATCCCCTAATTAGAACGTCAACAGCCTTGTTTTGGCTAAATTGTCAGACAAGCTTTACGCTCTGTATCGCTGCCGCCACGCTCTGAGCGAGGACACATTGCAGGTGTGTGGCGGTGCACTGACGTGATGGAGAGCGAGCAGGCAGGGTTTCTTTTCCTTGTTGGCATCACACTGGTTAATGTGAGGAAGAGATACAGCATTTACTTCCAAGCCATTTTGTTTATTTTTCTCACGTTTGAGAAACTCGACACTTAACGCTGTTTTCACAGCAAACACCCTCTGGCCTAAGTAAAAGCTTATGGTTAATGAACTACCAGAGGGTTTTGGTTGAAAACAGACGGAGGAAATGTTAAGTTGAGAGTCGCAAGATGGCAGAACATCACAAGGCCGGATTTGGTAGTTAACAAAACATTGTTTCTACATTTTGAAGTAAATAAATGACGCATAAAGAGAACATTTTCAACATTACTTGTAGAAGCAATACAAAATTTGGCAATGCACTGCTCGCTGGTCATCATTAAGAACTGGTGTGCAGCCAAAGACACTCGGGACCATTACTAACATTCCTCATTATGTAGTCTCACAGTTAACTGCCCGGCTAATGCGCTTCATGGATCAATCTGGACATCCCCATTAGAGGACAACCTTTTTATTACAGGTGTCTCAGCTGGAAGTAATGACTTAGGCCCCAGCTATTGCAGACGTTGTAGACTGTATAAATATGGACAAAGCGTCCCCACTTGGCTAGACTTGCTAACATTGCGACAAATGTTGGATAATACACTGTTGGTATGGCAACTTGTAGTCATTACAGTGTCACATCCTGTTTCTGTAGCATCAAATAACTAACTAAAACGAAACATCCCTGAAGTATGGACACTTAAATATTCTCCAGTATATATTAACTACCCAAAATGAGGGAACTCTTCCTTGAACCTGCAGCCAGTCACCAGGCAGAGCTCTTCTTGCTTTGGCTTAGGAGCAGTTTCGACGTCCATCTTTATACTGTCTATGGTTTCAACTGATAAAGAGAAAAAAAAAATACCTCAGGATGCAATTAGTAGTTCTACAACCAATCAGTCCCATTTTGTTGTAAACATATTCGAGTCCACTCGCTGTTACTCTTCTGTCCATGATAACATAAAGCCCGCCCTTACAGTTTGATTGGCGCAGCAGATATTTGCCTACAGAGCAAACCCAGGGGTGGGTGGAGAAACCTGCTGCGGTGTATTTTACTTCTCTGTATTTGTCTTTTTTGTCACTTTTCTTAAACTTTTGTATCAGAATCTGTAATTGGTATCCCTTTCTCTTTACATTCAAAATTTTCCCTATTCAATCTTGAACTAAGTGAGGGTTTTTCATTTTATTCCAGGTGTAGTATTGGCAGCTATTGGCATTTCCGTCATTGCTATCATCTGATACACGGTGGTCTCTGTGTAAAGTTGAATTTTTTGCCACTTCACAGCCTCTCTCAGGCATGATTACTCATCCATGACTTTTTCAAAGGCTCAGTAAAACGCCAAAGGGAATCCGTTTCTCATCTTGTGACTGTAGCTAAGGCTTTTGTTGACTGTGTTGTTTTTCATGTTCTTTGTGTACAGTAGAACCTGGCAAAGTAAGCTGCCTCTGCAGGGCTGCAGGTTTAATTTTTTCCCCCACAGAAAATCATCAAGGTGTAGCTTTGTGGCAAGGCAACCTTAGCTTAACACATTTAGAAATTCTCTCCAGCTGTTCTGAACTTTTTTTTATTATTTAAATTTACAAACAAAGAAGTTTGTTTCATACATATTGTGGCTGTTAAATCACCAAAGCTTTGCAGACCATTGTAGCTGCCTGACTTGAAACACCCCAACAAACCCTATTTGTCTTGGTAGCAGATGTTGGCACCCTTTTTTTTTCTTATATCTCTTAACTTTCCTCACTTGGCAAACAATTTCGACCGCAACACACGTTGCGAATCGGGGTTGGAAAATGACCACACATTTTAGCAGCGTACCCAACAACCATTAGAGGTACTTCAGAAGCAGTTATCACAGTCAGATGCGAGGCTCATTTTCCTGTTAATGTTGATAACTGAAGCGGATTTTGCAGCATATGCCCAGGGCTATGAAGGATGTACTGACTAAAGCTTAATCAGTGCATTCGCAGCTGTTTTTGTGACGATTTGATTATAATGGTGCGTGTCTGTGTGTGTGTGTGTGTATGGAGAGGGTGATTGTGTCCTGCCTTGCCGTGTCTTTGTGAAAATGTAATTGCTTTTATGGTATTTGGCAAAATGGCGTGTTCTAATTCAGGCTCCAGTTTCTAGCGTGTTTGTCCGTGGGCATTTCTACGCATGGGAGAACAAAATATTAGAATACATTTCAGTTTCATTCAGTCCTATCCAAATATTACCTTATAATGGCAGCCCTTTAATATTTTCAATAAAAAAAACATGACATTACGCTTGTATTACGGCCAGATAGACTTTTATGTGTCTTTTTGTTTTTGCACAGAGGCCATAAACAGAAATCTACAAGGCATGATTTCCCTACATTTTCTTGATATGAATAAGAAATGAATAAAAAAAAAAAAAATGAACAACTATCGGATTTAATTTTTCATATCTTGTGGGAGCAGTCGCAGCATAGGTGGGATTCTTGAACAGCAGCGGTCACACTGTGGTTTATCGGGCTGGGGTTAGGGTCTTGCTGAAGAAAAGAATCAGATATGCAGCACCTGTATGAGTAAATCTGCTTTTTCTTTTCTCTCTGTTGTATTAGCCTCACTCTGAAAATACTTACGGATGCAGTGTGGAAATGGAGGTGAATTTTCTTCTAATAACCAGATGCAGTTTGCATTCATACATGGGCACTTGGGGAGCCTCAAATTCATTTGCAATAAAGGGGAATTGTGGGCATGATGAAAGCCTTATCAAGTCCGAGCCTCAAGTTCTCAGAGCTGCATGACCTACCTCAAGCCGAGAGTGAGATTTTTTTTCTCTTTTTATATGAATACTTAATGTGAACTTCTCCCTCCCCTTGTATGGAAAATCGTAAAAACTCCACTTTGGAGGATATTGCTACAGTATGAACACAGCTTATCAGCCAGGCAAGTCCCAGCAGTGGTTGTGGTTGCGCCATTATGGAGGCAGAGATCGGAAAGCTGTCACGGGCATTTCCCTCTTCTTATTTTGCCTTTGGCATAAAGGCAAGTAGGGCATGGGAGACTACTTGCTGAAAAGTTTTGAGTGTAATCATATTGTCTCACTGAGGTGTGATACAATGGATGACAATACTTCTAAAGGCAGAGAACAGAGTGTTCTCTGGTTCATGTTTGCATTGGAGTTGCACAATCTCTCTCTTCCAAATCAGAATTTAATGTACTATGTCGCTGCATGCACTTTGGATGACTTTAGATTTTTCATTGTTTTTTTGCATTGGTATCATAGACTGTATAAATATGGTGTCAACACTTCCTTTTCCCGGGGATATGCCAGAGTCAGCCAGAGTCTGTGCAGTATGGTCCGAGAGTGGAGTCATGTGGAGCCGTGTTACCAATGACCCAAGTTTGGTCTGGTAGTCGCCGTTATTTCACATCCTGTTTCTATAGCGTCCTGTCCAAAAAGCCTATCCACAAAACTGGCACATGAACATGCATCAATATTATATAGTATTTGATGTGTATTTAGTGTTTTAGTTTGGTGTAAGTCCCATCCACTGGCATGGAGGAGGCGGAGCTTATGACCTATACTGCAGCCAGACACCAGGGGGAGCTCTACATGCTTTGGCTCCACTTTTGAGGAGCTGCCCACTGTCCATCTTTATACAGATGGTGGGTATGGATATGGTAATAAATTAGTAGCTTGTGCTGTTGGTAAGTGATACGTTGGCTTGTGCTGTTCTTCCTTTCTTGCCCTACATGAAAATTTGCCCTCCGGAGTTAAGGTCACTAACCTGGTCGCGTATAAATGGAGGACACTGTTCAATTATTTATTTATTTATTTATTTATTGTGGAAGAATTACATTGTGTGAACAGCTAAGTTAGCAAGCTAATTCACTGAGCATGCCTGCCTGCTAAGAGCGCAGCTGTGCACACACACCCCATGAATTGGATTGTGGATTACTGGATTGAATTTGTATGCCGTGCGTGGGCTGGGTGTATGGATTGTGTTTCATAGGCGATCTGACAACTTGGGCAACGTCAGATAAACATAAAACACGAAAAAAGAAATAATAGGTCTGTGTGTCAGAACAGTTCAATAATAATTCAATACAGTTTCAGGACCATAGTATTTATGGGAGTTTCATGTAACAAACTGCAAACTATAGGGCATCAGGCAAGGGCCTTGAAGTATGGGGGAAACACAATAAAGCAGCCATCACCTCATCTGGACAGCATGAACTCTAAAGAGGGAAGAGCTGGATGTTCTTTGTCTGCAGCTGGCCAGTCAAGTATGGTAAACCCTTAAACTCATGAGGAATCTGTATGCTATCTGCACTATCTTTATTAATTATTGGTAATCAAGTAGTTTCTGTAATTACCCTGATAAATCAACACTTTTAAGGTCACTCTGTTAAGTGTGTCATGTATAACGCTAACGCATTCTGTGTATGTGTTGTTGTAGCTTGCTTTGTGGTGTGTATGAAGCACACATGGCACCGGGCTCGTGTGTGGACTGCCCAGCGTATCCACTAAATCACTGATCTTTTAAACACGCATAGGAAATCAGGCAAAAGTTGTTCCGAGAATTAAAGGTCATGCGTGTCTGAGTTTATTTCCCTCATAAGTGGTTACAAGCGTATTCAAAATGAAAACCAGCCGTGTAATTTGCAAAAGAGAAAACTAGAAATAATGTGAAAATAGCTGTAATAATAGCAGGGAAATAAATCTAGACGTGACACTGAACTGTAACGCTTTGCCGGCTGAGATAAAGCAGACTACCAATGCAACTACTCTGCTGTAACTGCCCTACACACAGCTATTTGGGCATTGGTGCACGATAGTATGCCCTCTTAAAAGGGAACTACTGTTTTGTTTTGTTTTTTGCAACCTGGACCTTATTTCTGGCATGAAATATGATTGTTTACTCACCCATATAACCTTTGTGTAGTTTGTATTTGTTCAGGAGATAATTAGATCTGCTTATATCCATATTGGGGTAGTGATGGGTACCACAATGCAGCCTCTAAATAACGCATTATCTGCTGCAAAACTCATTCATTTCACCAATATTCTGTTATCGTACGCTAGTGCTATTCCCCCATTGACTCTGGAGTTACCTGTTACCATCATCTGGGGTCTGTAGATTGACCTACAGACCTTCTGACCTGGATGATGTAATCTCTGAGCGCCACGTGCACCCACAACGGTCGGCTTGTTTACTTGGCCGGCTTGCAGTAGGTCAAAAAATAGTAGGTCTGTAGGTCAATCTACATACCCTGGATGATGACAACAGGTAACTCCAGACTCAATGGGGAAGTCACTCCCAGTCACTCCCACTATATGGATATACGCTGATCTAATTATCTCCCGAACGGCTACAAACTACACAAAAGTTATATGGGTGAGTAAACAATCGTATTTCATGCCAGAAATAAGGTCCAGGTTGTAGGAAAAAAAACAAACAGTAGTTCCCCTTTAATGTAAGCAGTCAATTTGGTCTGAGGTTTTCTGTCAGAGCTCTTTATCCCAAGGGTTCATTCCACATTTTCCTGATCTTTACATCTTTGGTGTACTCCACTAGTCCCTCTGTCATCTGAACTGGAGTTGCTTTTTTCCTTTCTACTATGCCTGTAGTGTTGACTCATAGCTCACTCATAAATGTCCCCTCCCATGGTTGTGCCGTTCCGGGTCTTTGGAGACCTGCCGGTGGCATGACGGCCCCAAGCAATAATATCAGATTCTGGTCAGCTGTCGCTGGAGGGCTGCTGGGATAGCTGTTAAGGTATGTGCCACCAGCTGGAGCCCACCAGTGGTTTAAATCCTCTTCTTCTGTTAGACTCTCAATCAGTTACTCAGTGTGGATCAAAGCGTATTTTCATCACGATATGAATGAGCTTCATCGGTTGCTCATGCTGCAGCTATCAGCACTGCATTTTCTGAAATGAGATTTGCGACTTGCTTGAATGCATTTTAAATCAAAGCTACAAGCGTGTAATCATTTTCACTTTTATTCTTTTCTGTTTTGCCTTAAATTGTACAAAAGGACAGACATAGGAGCTGTGTACTTCAACATATGTTGAAGGTATACATTTGATTATATGTAATCAGCTGGCCGCTTTAGAACAGAACGGCACACAATCCTTTATCCAGACCAGTGTTTAGGTGGTTGTGTTGGCGTATTTTTCAGTGGTTGCATAAGGCGTCTTACGTGTTGTTGGATGATAATAGGGTACAAGTGGCTTAAAATGCTCATTTGTATATTACCGTGCCTCAGGGGTGTGATTTTGTGTGCGGTTGTTGGTATCCATTTACAAGCATGCGTATAGTACTGTCTCATTCATTTGCACTGTGAACGGGTATTGAAGGCAAAAGGAATAGGTTTGTGGTGATTGGATAATAGTCGATGATAAAAGCCTCTTTGTGCCGTTAACGGCACCAACCAGAGAAGAGCCAGCCATCCGTCTGTTTTAACTATTGTAGATTCTCAGCTGGGATTGAAATAGGACACAGCGGAAGAATGGGACCGTGTTGAGGCTGTTGAAATGAAGAATGAAGAATTTAAAGCGATAATCCACTATAAATTGTACCTAGTTTTGTTCTCTTGAGAAGACATTGGCCCAAGCGGTTCAAACTCGGAAGTATGCATCTGACACCGTACGGTCCAAATAACATGATTTGTACTTTCCCTGCGCGTTTTATTGAGAATGCATTGGGCGGGTAAGTTCTGTGCACCTTGCTGTGAAAGTTCTCAGTCTTCCAGGTCAGGATATCCAAAAAACAAAAGCATTCAAAAAGGCAATTGGACCTGTAGAGTTTTTTGAGAAGACGTTTCACCACCAGTTCTCAAGAACTGAAGAAGCTACTCGGACGAGTGGTGAAAATTGAGTATGCTACTCTTCCAATTCCAGAATGAATGTCTTGTGTACTTAGCCCAAAGAAGTCAGTTCCTACTTCTTCTTGTCATCTTTGAAGAAGTGGCCTGTGAGGCTGATGTATAGCTTGGTGATCCATCAGCTTTTTAGCGTTGGATGATACGTAAGTCATCAAAAATTACGTATTATTGAAGTTTCCTTTTGCTGGCAAACTTTCTGCCTCGGTTTTTCCACAAGGTTCAGATATTAAACTTAGTTTTGGAAAATAGGTACCTTCACTGTTGCTGATGTAATTGTAGGCAAACGGTAAACTGACACTTGCTTTATATCCTAGTGACACTGGCACATCCTTCACCTTATAAGGAGAGTGGGTAATGTAACCTGTAAGAAACTTGTGGGCATTGTCAGAAGTGTGTATGTGTGTTAAAATTTGTAGCCATTTGGAGACATTTCCAGGATGTGTGTTTTTACAACGGCAAAACATTTGAATCGCTGTCGGTCTCCATCTCTATATTCAGTTTTCATTGGAAAGCACCTATGGTTTTTAGCAGGTTTGTTGGATCAGAATTTTATGGGGTTGGAAGGAAAAAACTATTTGGTATGCAACTCTGAGAGCCCAGTCTCACTTTCGTGATATTTTACAGTAAACAAAGTCTGCTTGAAACAAGGGCAGCTTTGTATGTCCCTCTTGTAATTTTAAGTGAGACAAAAATACATGTAAAGTTCATACAGGTGCTGATTATGCAACCCTCCAAAGACGTTTGAGAAAAAAAAAAAATGTTCTCAGTCCCTCACCCACGGACCCAGTCTCTTCTGCAGCGCTGCGCACTTGTTGTGCTCTCCCTGTCCAATGATCCGATGTGTCCTTGTTCACCGTCTGTTAAGCAATCTGTTGCTTTTACTTTATTCTTTAGAGAGAGAGAGAAAAAAAAAGACATCCTGGTTGGACCAGAGGGAAGCGTTTAATGTGTTGGTTCTTTTCTGTCTTTTTTGACAATGCATCCTCTACCTATGGCACTAAATGACAGACTGCTTTCTGTACATCTGAGATACTTTATCCACTGTTTGTTGTCGTTTCTTCCTCCTATTTTTTCCCTCACATATCTTTGCATCATACTATATCTGGTTTCTAATGCAGTCTTCCCTTGATCTATGGTCATTGATGAGCCAGCACACTGCATGTGTTTAGTGTAATTCTGCTGAAAACAATATTTGTGCTGTTGAATATTCACATAAGCTGATGCGTGGACTAAATTGGTCCAGGAATACATTATGTACCTGGCAAGGCAGCAGATGGCGGCATACATTATCTTCATTACCTTACTATGGCCGACAGATGGCCAGAGAAAACATATTGCATGCATCAACATTAATGCCTCCTGAACCTGCATAGTCGGACTGGATTCCAAATGTGCTGTTCACCATTGACTTCTAATCTTTTTTTCACCAACCTGCTACTCTCCAGCAATGGTCTTTGGGATTTGTGGAGTCTGGAGGTTAAACCTTGCCGTTTGATAAGAGTCCCTTTGGAAGCCATTGCTGTTGGGAGGCAGTTGTTGCCATTATGGTCATTCTTCATTTTTAGATGGGCTGCACATGTTGAAGTAACATCAGGATTTACAAGCAGAACATTGCGTTGTAATGAAAGGATCAATGTGTTATTTGCTTCACGTGTATGTTGGACTGAAGTTCATGTCTGGGAAGGTTTCAGTTCTCTGAAGTTGATGGTTTTAATTGTTGACCAACTAGCCTCGGTTGACAGAAACTTATTTTTTCACAACCTTTTTTGTTTTTTACTTTAGTCATCCATAAATTAATGGATAAAAAAATGGATAACAATTGGATAAAAGCATTAAACACGTGTTTCTTTTGTTTATTTACCTTTAGCACTTTATGGGGTGAGTAAACGGATTTGGTAACTTTCACACACATTTTAAATTGTGCCCCTGTGCCTCTCAGTGATGTCAAGAAGCATGTAGTTTTTATCAAACCAATCGGGAAAGATCAAGGCAACGTTCTCAGGTCAAACATGGTCCACCTCTGTACACCTCTGCATGAATGCTGGGCATAGCTGCTTTGTTAGGTGCCATGAAGAAGTGGCCTGATGTTTTTGATGTTGTGTATCTTGACAAGTGCCTGAATGGACACTTATTTTCTAACTGTCTAAATACATGTTTGCATTTGTTTACCACTTACGGGCAAGGAACCACATATGGTAACTTCACTTGATTTTCTACATATAAAATGTCACAAAAGTAAAAGAGTCTTCTTATTCCTTACACTAACACCCTAGGGTTGAAATTTTGAATTTCCAAGGATTTCAATGAGTGCCCTATCAAGCGTTAATTGTATTGTCACTACTTAAGTCGTTCATATTTGTGCGCTCGTCATTCTGGCACTGTGTCAGGAAGAAGAAAGTGAAGCGGTGCAGAAAGTGTCAAATTGATGCAGAAACATGAAACATGCATCTTCTCTGTTAATGACAGCTCTTGGTTGTTGTGATGCAGGTGTTTATGAATGTGTCAGTGCTCGTCTTGTACATCTTTACAAGGAACTGTTAATTCTTTCGTTCGTGATTGGGGTGTTGAGCTTTTTTACCCAGCCTGCTTATATTACTGTCAAACCGTTGGTTATGGTGTAAGTTTAGGCATTGTTCGTCATGTTTGTACTCACTTAGAATGGTCCCCTTCTCTTTGGACCAGCTGTTACTGCTACTACTCATGTCCTATAATTATTACTATTTTTTTTTTTAATTATCTGTGCTGTGCATTTGCAAACTGGACTATAATTTACTCCTCTCATTTGTTGTTTTTTCTTCCCCGTCGTCCTCCTCTGCAGCCCTCACTCATGGCACTAGAATGCCAGAACTTTTCCTCTCAGCTGAGTTTTGCTTGTTAAACTTGCTCTGTAACCTGGCAAGCTGTTGCAAAAAAAATAAAAAAAAATAACAACAACTGTTACCTTAAAAAATTGGCTTGGTTTGCAAATCTGTATTTCTCTGCAACCCTTATGTGAATACATTTAACAACACGAAGTATTTCTGAGCAGCATTGTCCACTAATGATTATTATACAACTGGTGTTTGAATAGACCGTTGACACCTTGAGCGATGGTAATAGACTGGCTTTAGACTCTAGCGTGCACACGCTCTCCAGAAGTCAAACCCTTCACCCCATCAATCCATCCTCCTGTGTGTAATTGTCTAGTCCAAAGTGTAATGTGTTTGGTAGTGTTACCTTGAGGGTATTTTCCTTCTTGATGCATTATCATATCTGCACAAAATGCCTCATGGTCAACCTTTTCAGAGTGAATTGTTTTTGAGATTACCCTTGCTGAGCTGTTAAAGTGCATCTCCTCTTTTATGATGATAAAATGCTTTGGCTTTTTGGGCTGTTATTGTACAACAGACATCGTTGTCCCCTTGAGTTTCGTATCTGTGCTGTTACTCTTAAGAGCGCGGGGAAAATACGTCCTCATCTGTGAGTCTGTTAACGTGAACACGGACAGCAGAGGTCAGGCAGAAAACCAGAGACAAAGCAGAACATATTTATTGCTACGGGTAATGATGCTGCAGAGGCAGCGGGGTGCTTAATAATTCAGATGCCGTTCTTGTTAATAGAGTCTCATAACCTCTATTAATACAAGCAGATGAAGAGCCAGTTGCACGCTTATAAAACTGTTGCCACAATGTTAATTTGTTGCATCATGGATATATTGAACTGAGGTGTTAAGAGGCTCATCGAGCAGTTTTGTAACAGTCACTTTTATAAATCAGTTTTGTTTTTCTATTCCTATTAAATACATATCTTTTCACCTTGTAATAGCACTTACAGATGCACTTAAATTGGTGTTTTAAGAAAACTACATCCAATTGATTGTTTTCAGGAATGTTTTTCTAAGTTAAGCCTGTTGTAACTCTTCTGCAGTTATAGAAACAACTATTTATGAGTGAACATCTAATTTTGAAAACCAAAGTGGCTTCTACGCCATCTTTCCTGGACAATTTCTGCTTGATATTGAAATATTTTATGGTTTCATTCTGAAAGTTTGGTATTCCCATTGACCTTTAATATTGAAGATCAATGGCGTGTTAAATAAAATACTCTTCCCTAGCATGGATTCTTATATCCAAATGTCTTTATAAATCTACATATTTTTTTACCTAGTACTTGTATCCCAGCCATAGACCGTATAAAGATGGGCGACGGAATAGCTCCTCAAAAGTGAAGCCAAAGCAAGTAGAGCTCCCCCTGGTGGCTGACTACAGTATAGGTCAGAAGCTCCACCCCCTTCATGTTAGTGGATGGGACTTGGGCTGAACTAAAATAAATATACATTTCAGAGATGTTTTCTGTCATTTTAGGTAGTAAATATAATGTTGATACGTGGTCAAGCATCAATCTTTGGGTTTTGTTTTTCGTTTTAGTTAGTTGTTTGACACTATAGAAACAGGATGTGACATAATGGCAACCACCAGTTGCCATGTCGACTAACCGTGGGACCAGGAGAGTTTATAAAAAAAAAAAAATCCATCATCCATATCGCAGACATATCCATATCTACTCTCGGACCATACAACACAGACTCTGACTCCAAACTTGCAAGATGCCAGTGGCCGTATCCGCGACAAAATTGTAGCCAATACAAGGAAGTGGCGACGCATTGTCCATATTTATACAGTCTATGATCCCAGCCCTCGAGGAGTGGCAAGCAACCGAAAATAAAGCTACTCATTCGTTTAGACATTATTATAGAAGTCAAATGGTGATTATCATACTTTGTGAAACGAATAAGCCGCTCAGATATAACATCAGTGTTAAATCTGATCTCTCTCAATATCAGATGAGCCATCACCTCATCTACCCAAGAGCCACAAGTAAGGGAAGATTATATCAAATTAATTGTCTTGCTAAAAGAAATGAGAGATGATCTGCTTGAGCCTGAGGAGAGTTTCATTTTCACTAAAAGCCGTGACAAAAGCTGCCAGACTTGGTTGCGGGGCTGTGACCTTGTTTGGAAAAACCAGAGCCCAAAAGTGATTCAGACTGGGGCAGGCCAAAAATCGAGTGAATGGAAGTTACTGGAGCTCGCTTAGGCTGATGACAAGCTGGATCCAATTCTGGATACAGTCGGACAAGGCTGCTACTAGACATAGCCCCCGGACTGCATCGAGTCAGAATGGATTATTTTATTTTTAATTTCTTGACCCTGAAGCGCTTAGCATTTTTCATATCAGTGAACAACTCTAGTATTATCATCCATCCAATGTGCTTTGCAGTTCAAATGTGTGAAACCACTTGTCCAGCTGGATTATTCACCCACAAACAGTCTATACTTGCTTCACCTGTTGTTCCTGCCTCTTTCCATCGATCCATATTGGAGCAATACCTGATGTTTGTTTGTTTTCTTTCCCCAGAGTTGAGCTCCGAGAACCTGCGTACCTGCTTTCAGATCGTTAATGCGTACATATACTTGTCTGCCACGGAGTTCCTGCAGGTGAGACACACATGCTGATACCTAACTGACACGAACATACATGATTTATGTTCCTGATATTCAGATGATTTATGTGTTTATTTTCTTCCTCACAGAACTATGCAGAGTCATTGTGTCGCTCCTTTTGCGAGCTACTGAAAGACATCACCAACGAGGGGCAGGTCCAAGTGCTCAAGGTGCAGTCAGTTCGTACCTCTCAGACACAGTCAAGTCTAGTCAGTCGTATTCGTAAAGACTGCGTGTCTGTGCTCTCGGTGACTGGTGACTGATTTGTTGTTGCTTCTGTTGCCCGCTGAAAAGTAGATGCACCTCAGAATATGCAATATACACAATACACACAGGTAGTGCTGCTTGTCAACTGACACCAGATTATAGTGCTTCTGCGCATTAACTAGGAAAACCAACACTTCGCTTACCCGTCAATAATACACGCTAATCAGGCATAGCATTATCCTAATATTGTGTGGGTTTCTCTTATGCCTCCAAACCAGTTGCGACTGGGTCCTATGAGTTGAGGGAAGGGTCTCTGTGGATCAGTCTTGTCCCGATGCGTTCCACAGACTCTTGATCAGTTTGGGATCTGGTAAATTTGGAGGCCAGGTCAACACCATGTTTTTCTTTTAGTTGTTCCCCAGCAGAACATTGTGTTGTCACAAGATGGTCGATGTTATTCACTTCTGCTGTCAGTGGTTGTAATGTTTTGGCTGTGTGTGTGTCTGTGTGTGTATGTCCGTGTCGGTCTACTCTTGTGACAATCTACTTTTGCTCACCGGTCAGTTACGTTATTATTATTATCATTTTAAATGTAAAACATTAGAGTTGAATTGGACGTAATTAGCCCGTGGTCCAAGCGTAGGACGCCTGATGAGGATGAACTGATTCTTTAGTGCTTTAGATTCAATCCTCTCAGATACAATAACGTTTCCTGTGTGTTTTGGTAAGCTGGCACGCTGGCAGACAGTTCTACCGCGAGGTGAATTCACTCATCTGCAAATAATGATAACAGCATAACAGTATAACAGTGGTATGCTGCAGATATGTAAATACGCTCTGTTGAATTCGCTCGACTCCTCTGCGTGCATCTTAGATTTATCTTTATCTATTAACAGCGGGAAATGTCAGCTGTCAGGGAGTAACACTTGCCTCTGAGAGGACACCGAGATGGATTCTACATCGCTTTAGTCTTATTGCGGCTTTTACGTTGCTGTTCTTAAGCTGATTTATGAGTATTCTTTGTTATTTCAGCTTTAAGCTGTAACTGAGCACTCATTCACATTTCTCGAGAAGGTAAATCTGAAGCGACTAACCTTGGCCGCCACACGTTGAATGTCAGGCCGTGACTAAAAGCAAAGATTTTTCTGTAGTCTCTTATAATCAGCTCCCACTAGCACATTTTTACGTCTTAGCACGCTTTACTCTCTGTACATTATCCTGTCACTGACCCTTTTTACTCCCTTTCTGGCTCCCCCCTGAGTCGTTCCCCTCTGTTTCCTTTTGCTGCCGTTCCTTCCCCCCTCTCCTCTGAGTGTCGTCGCTCATCCTTCCTCCCCCTGTGTCTCTGCAGGTGGTGGAGATAGCTTTAAAGGTTAGCCCCATACTGGGAGCCCACATGTTTCAGCCCCTGCTGCCAGCAGTCTTCAGAGGCATCGTGGACGGCGAGGTGAGTGTTACCTCTACATCCTGCACAGATCTGGACTGGGATTATATATAAAAGGACAAACTAAAAATATATTGTGGTGAATTTCTTTGACTATATGTTTACATATATACCTTATTAAACCTTCAGACACGTTATGGAGGCCATATAGTGGCAGTCATTGATCGATCTTCTTAGTTAAAGGTTGCCTTCAAGGTTCCTGCTGTGTCAGTGAATCTATCGTCCTTATTCTTACCAAGCTTAATGACCTGTGCCTTACATAAAACCAATTATGCATGGTTATGTCTCTGCCCCTGGATGTGTGTGTGTGATGTACAGAGGTATCCCGTGGTGATGTCCACCTACCTGGGCATCATGGGTCGCGTCCTGCTCCAGAACGCCAGTTTCTTCTCCTCGTTGCTCACTCAAATGGCTTCCGAGTGCAGCCAGGAGGTGAGGCTCCATGTTTGTCCTCCATTCCTGTCTCCTCAGCGCACTCTCTCTCTGAAAAAACACCACTATAAAGTGCCCGTCAAAAGGGAATGATTGCAAAAGGGGCCAAACGTAATGATCAAAAGCGTTGCAAACTGTACAAATTTTCAAGCCCTAAATATACAGTAGAGTTGTCGCAGTGGAGATGATCCAAATGGATGCGCAGACTTTGATTTGCCTCTAATGTTGTCTTTCATTCTGCCAAGCTCGTGCTTGTTTTGACGATCAAAATGAATCAGGAGAGAAGGTCATTTTACAGACTTATATGACAGCATTACGACCACATTTCCAACATTAAAAAATATATATACACATTAGTATTCTGTGTAGTGGTTTTAACCACTTCTTTCTTTTTGGTACTTCATTACTTTTGTTTAACCCCTGCGTTCTCTCCTCTGTCCTGCTCGCAGTCCGTCTCTTCATCCGTCTCTGTCTGTCTCCTCCTCGTCAGACGGACCAGTTGTTGGGCAGTGTGATCGAGATGTGGGTCGACCGCATGGACAACATCACTCAGCCCGAGAGGCGGAAGCTGTCGTCGCTGGCTCTGCTCTCCCTCCTGCCGTCTGACAACAGGTGAGAAACATCTATCATTCATTAATCTGCCTGTGGGGCTCTGAGCTGGTCACACTGATACAGCTGACATCACGAATTAACGGGAAGCAAATCAGCTTCCCCTTAGCTAGAAAGTTTCACCGATCAACTTACGCCAGTCAGACATAACATTATGACCACCAATGAACATGGGCCTACTGAGGATGTCCTTTAGTGTCTGGCAACATAATGTTGTTGGTGGGGGCCTTTGGGTTCTATGGGTTGAGGGGAGGGGCCTCTGTGGATCATCCCACAGATACTTGATCAGTTTGGGATCTAGTGAATTTGGAGGCCAGGCCGTTGCATTGTCACAAGATGGTCAGTGATATTTAATTCACCTGTCAGTGGTTTTAATGTTGTGGCAGATCGATGTATGCGAGCTGCGTCCCCTTTGCACTAAATGAGTGCCAGTTATCCATCATCTGACCGACATAACCTCTCATGCACATTGCACTCAGGCCTATGAAACCTGCAGGGATTCTACACACACTTAACATGCATGAGTGAGGATGTGTTTTCAGAAAAAGAAAACTAATGCCCCACACACAAACCCACCAAGTGAAAATCGAACTTATCACCTCTTTCTGGACTTAGTGCCACAGGTAGGAATATGATTTGGGGGCTTCAAGCCATAAATTATCACGCCTTAGCAAGGGGATCAGACATCTGCGCTCGGGTTGGCCTCCTCCTTGTACGTTTTTCGCCTGTTAATAGAAACGCGCCTAGAGTAAACACCATCTGGGCAACATCTCTCACCGCGCTGATGAAGATCGGGACACGTACACACTCGCGAAACACGCAGAAGACAAGCCCTCTTACATCCAAAGTATTTATTTGCTTGTCAAGAGTTTCATCACATCGTTTTTCTCAGTGAAACTTCTCTTGGAAGTTGTTCAAAGGACTTTACTTAACTTTTCTTGTGATGTCCAATCTAACTGTACGATTATGATGATGATGATGCGTGTTTTCTTAATCAAGATTTTGCGATGTTCAGTGTTCTGCAATCCAGTTATAGTAATCACGGACGCAGACAGGCATGAAATCCTTTGTTCTGCCCTCCATCCTTGGTCTGCAACAACAATCGACTGTGACAGCCTTGGCTGGTTAAGTGCTGCATGTCAAATCAACTTTCTCAGCTGAAATTGGAGGAGGTCCATATCATGTCCACAGCTGCCCCAGCAGAGTATCTCACTTTGGGTTGAGGGGTTAGCTTAAATTCCGCTTGACCAGTGTCGTACTTCATGTACAACAGTCATAAGGGTTTAAATGATGCTGTTTATGATAATAAATCTAAAAAAAAAAGATCTTGTTGGATAACAATGCTGCCTATTTATGTGATTATATGGGTCTGCCTGAGAAGTGCACCACATCCCTTCATAGTCTTTATTTATTACCAAACTTTTTATTTGTTTTACGTTGGATGCCATTAGAGGAAATGCTGTTATCTGGAAAAACGGTAAGCTTCTGTACTTTGACAAAGAAAAGAGTAATCACAGCTCATATGCAGGCCAGATAATCACAGTGCAATTAAAGATCATCGCAGCCCCAGTGTTGATTGCCGTTGCATAATTGGGTTGCACAAAAATATTTACGAATAAATGAAAGCGCTTCCCCTTTTTTAGTTCTGAGGTCATCCCTGGTAGAGAGAACGGTTGATTTGCAGCATGAAATATCTTTAGCGCTATGGTTCCCTCTTCTATTGGAGAAAAAGTGAACCATTATTAGACATTCAGTTTCTAAAATGTTACAGCAGGAAGCACCACTAGGAATTTGCTTTAAGGCATAAAGCAAAAAAAGAAGAAGGCATGGATAGATGGCTGTGAAACAGCTGCAAGCTTGTGATATAAACAGCAGGGAAGCTTTCAGTTTTAGGCATTTCTTATTATTCATTCTTGCCAACCACTTAAAAATACCATATAAGAAAACATACAGTTTGTGTATTTTCTTTGTGTTATGGATGGATAATTTACCCATAAATTGAAATTAGATTGAATATATTATTATCACTGCCAGCAGCGTTCAGTAGTTTCCTTTCTGTTGCTTTTGGGTTTAATCAGAATCACCTTTCTGACTCTTCTGCACAACTTGTTTAAATTAATCACCACTTTCGTTACTTTTTCTGATGAGGTTCTTGAATGTTTAATATTAATATTGTTCCTTGGTGAGCTAGAGTTTGTGGAGACTGACTACCAAGTAGACAAACTTTTCTGAGGGCACTTAAACGTTTCATTATACATTTAACATGCACAGCCGTGAGGTCATTTTCACAGAAGACTGCTTTATTCATCAGAACCTCTTGTTCAGCCTTTTTCTTCTTGTACCAGTTCATCATCATCACCGCCGACAGTTTGAGTTCCGATGGGCGAAGCTTCCGTTAAGATATGTCAATAGTCGACGAGAGCAAGGACTTCAGCGAATCAATATGCACATCTTTGGACCTGCCTGGACCTGCTGAGCTCACATTTTAGGTCGAGGTGTTTAAAACTAAGTTGGTGCATCATGCTCGGAGGAATTACGTTCTTCTTTCAGCTCTTTTCCCCAACAAAGTTTGGATTGGTTTATTTTGATCTATACAAGACATTCATGCTTTGTGAAACATTCTTTAATAAACCACAGATGTAGGTTTAAATTAATGTCGCATAAAGGTTAGGCTTTCATACATGCATACACCAATCAGCCACAGGAGAAGTAAATAACATTGACCGTCTTGTGTCAATACAGTGTTCTGATGGGAAACCTTTGAGCCTGGCATTAATGTGGATTTTACTTAGACATGTAGTACCCACCTAGACCCCTAGACCAGAGAGAGGCCCCTCCCCTCAACCCATAGGATCCAAAGGCCCCCCACTAACAACATCTTGTTGCCAGACACCACAGGGTGTCCTCAGAAGGCCCATGTCCATTATCTGAAGGCACACGGGAGACCTAGGAAGGTCAAAATGTTATGACTGATCAGGGTACATACTTGCATGTGCATTTTTCTTCTCACATGCAAACATTAAGGAAATTAATAATTATTTGCCTGCAAAGTTAAAGTTGTCATTTAATTCTTCGTCAAACACACATTTCCCAATGCAGCAGTTGAGTCCCAATTAAAGAACGTTTACCAGCTCGTCAGTCAACCCAGCCCTTGTTTAGGGTCAACTTCCAGTGATTCAAATCCATTTAGAACCATATTTGCATATTCTGAGCAGAAAGCAACTATTATACCAACGCTATCACAGCTTCTCTAAGGAGCGAAAAGAGACGGTTGATTTGGATGAGGGCTTTGTTTGCTCTGACTAGGTTGTCTGTGCATGCAGCCTGTCAGCTTTCAGAACATGAATCCACGTATCGGCGATTTGAATGACAGGCACGGAGCGGCAGCACTCGCCAGCCGCTGGAAAGTAATCACTGGAGAGGTGCTGGGCTGGATAGGATTAGAATTGATGGACGTGTTTAAATATATGATAAGGGATCTTTAATACAATGCCTTCATTCAGTTGTTGCTATGGCTGCTAATTTGAGACTATTGTTAGGAACTGGGCGGCAGAGGTATGCAGGGATGAGTTTTACTCTCCCAGGATGTTGGTGGTGAAACGTTACGAGCGAAAGAAACACAGAGACAAATGTTCTGCTCACTTTCAGAAATGTTCTACTTTTCTTTCTTCTTCATTCTTATATAATAGTATGTTAAAACAAAATCATACTCACCGGAGTTACAAGTTTCACATTATCGTAGCTTTGATGGCAATTTGTACTCTATTAATGTGCACACGAGCTCCAAAACATTAATAACCGGCTCAGTTGAGTCCTACCACATTGGTTGATAGGCTATATTATCAATAAACGACACCATTCAAACATCTCACTCGGCAAAGAAACAAAACGTACTACCCGACATGGCCACTAGCAAACTAAGACACCCAGCCACTTACAATACGCAGAGAAACGAAACTTAACCGACGCTTACACTATTAATCAAGAGAGAGAGCCAATTAATATGCTCACCCGCCACCACGTGGTCCGGGGTGTGAATTGCGATCCGTCAAAATGACTTCAGATTTTTCTGTCGCTGAAAAAAACAACAACGGTGAATGACGGAAAATATTCAGTTAATGACATTTGCTGTTGAGCTGAGTTGTCACTGAGACATGTCACGGTCTATCAGGTCATAATGGCTTACCTGTCAACTTCAGCAGTTGCGCAAAAGATTCCAACTCATTAGTAAGAATCAGGTCTTTGTTCACTGTCTGGGTGTGTGTGTGTGTGTGTGTCGTTCATTCGGATTTTCCATGATTTGCCAAACTTCATACTCAGTGAACTTCATGCGACGTGTCCTGGGGTCTACCTAGCCAAGTACTTCAACTGACAACCTTTGATGCATCAGTGCACATACCCACATATACCCCGTCTTTGTTCTCTCCCTTTGTATTCGTTCGCCCCCCCACTTGCTTTTCATTCCCATTGACATGGGAAAACCCACCATCTTTCCACTGTTTTCAAAGATCGACTCAAATAATTCATCAATGATTGCTGCTTGTCTCCAAGCTCGGATGGTGGTTGTGGGTGTTGCAAGCCAGCATATTTTAAAGATCTCAGGTTCTGCCAGCCAGGGAGCAAGCTTCATCTTAGACTGAAAGAAATAACAAAAGAAAAAATAAAGCTGTGTATTAAGACCATAAGCCTCATCAGTTTTTATTTTTATGCCTCAGAATGTGTGCTTTGAGACTGTAAAGCTGCCTTTACGGCTGGAAAATCACCCTTATCGCATGTGATTGATCAGTACGAAGGAAGCATGTGGCGGTAGAGTCATAAAAGCAAAATGTTTTCAATGCACCGTTGCCCACATTATGGTTTGGAGTTTTTTGATTACCCTCTGTATCGCTTTCTTTTTGAACTACATATGCTGAGCAGAGAAGCTAATGGGTAGGGTGCGATGCATTAAAAAAAAAAGAAGCAAATGTTGACGTATGTGCTGCGACGTGAGTTGATAGTTTGGCCTTTTCAAAGGATGGCCATTTGATTTTTTTGGAAAGCCATTTTATCACTTTCAGCCCGGCCGGGATTTAACCTTGCCATTGATCTCTGTTGTGGTTTTACTCCTAATTCGAAAATTTGCTCCTTTGGACCCAACACCCGGCTCTTTCATTCAAACGCACACAAACACACAGCTGTCGGGTTAATGATCTCATGACTAATGAATTGCGTGCAATCTGTGTGTCATCAGTGTGATCCAGGACAAGTTCTGTGGCATCATCAACATCAGCGTCGAGGCACTGCATGACGTGATGACAGAAGATCCAGAAACGGACACTTTCAAAGAGTAAGTGTTCATGTTTTGGTTTTTTTATTATTTGTCTTTCAAACTGAAGAGAGAAGGGAAAAGTAAATCAGATGTATAAATACTAGTAAATCATACAATCCCATCTCCCGCTTCACGAGTGAATGACGTTTTTAATTTTGACAAAACTCATGCATGAAGAATGAAGAAACTTGAAGGTAGTTGAAGCAGTGCAACTGCAGATGTGTAGCTTAAATTTATCAAATACCCAGAAGAAAAGATTTTGTCGAAATGAAAACGGTCTCAAAGATGTGATAACGGAAGGTGAGAAACATTTTGATAAACTTTATTAAATCAGTGGGTTGTTAACAGACTCCAGCCAAGTGAGTTTCAATCGTGCACCACCCACAGATGTTCCTAATAAAAATCTACACTTCCCACCAGCCAATTAGAACTGAAAAGAGATGAAAACATCTTCAATAAAGAAAAGGCAACGAGCCCAGTTGATTTTGTTTTTGGATTTATTTAATCAGGTAATTTTACGACGTCATTTGCGCATAAGGCATGAGAAGAACATTTATCTCCGGGTTACAAAGACAATGCTCTGTTGAACATCCCAGAAAACCAATAATGGATAAAAGGCCGACTGCAACTGTCGGCTCTGAACCTCCTCTGCCCCACCACTTTCAAAATGCTCGGAAACCCTCCTCCGATGGTGTGAAATGAACTGCAAAGTCGGCTATGTAGAGCAGTTAGCGTAAGTGTTTCCTGTAGCGATGTGATGAATTGTTTTGATTCCCTGTTGTGCTTCATAATGGACGAAAAACCTATTTGTGGATGCACATTTCCTCTGAGTTGTATTCACTTTTTGGAAAGGAAATCAACTGAGGCAGACGGCCGTAAGCCTTGCCATCATCCTTGCCTGTATGTAGGAATTAAATAAACTTTCATTTTTTCACTTCGTTCTTTTTATCCAACTGTTTTCATGAGTGGTTTGGAATCTTTTTTTCTTTGTGCCTTGGAATAATGCAAGTTCTTGCTGCCACGGATAAATTCACTAAAATGACATGCCAGTTGGCAAGCCAATTCAGCATGGTGCTGTACTCTAGTGCAAATGCAGAAAGGCAGTCACTTATCACAGCTATAAAATAAGGCTCCATTGTCTTCTGTGCTGCACTGAACTGTACAGAATATGTAATATTTGGTCACAAAATATATAGAGAGAGAAAAGCTGATGTTAGCAATGTTCAGTCTGCAGAAGGGCTGAGAGTCGCTACTGATCTCCTGAATCGATTGACTTCAGATTCACAATTTAATAGATTCAATGATGATTTGTGGTATTTGTGCAATATTTTCCCTCTTAAAATTGAGTCATGTTTGTGCAATATAGCTTTAAACATGATATTACCACTTAAATTCAATTTTATTTATATAGTGAAAATAACAATACATATTGTCTCAAAACCCGGCGTGAAACCCCCCTCCAACCTTGAGCAGAGCCCAGCTCATATATGGAGAGACGCATTTGCTTAAACCTAGCCTGGGTATTCAAGGTTTATTATTGTACAGGTAAAGCAGCAGTGAAATTAAACTGCAGCAATCAGCATTGTGCAAATTTGGTGAGTTCCTAAAAACTAAATAAAGTAAAATAATAAAGATGAAGTGATGTTAGCTGTACAAGGGGCAGCTGATATACACAGTAAGGGGTTGGGTCTAGAGGTGGATCTTGTCAGAAGTGTTCATAGTCCATATAGCCTGTGGGAAGAAGCTCCCTCTCAGTCCTGGCTATAATGGAACAGAGCTGCTTCCCAGAGAGCAGCCGCCTGAACGGTCTTTGCTTTGGATGCTGAACGTCTTTAAATAATCCACTGTGGCTCGGTCCTGCAGCTTGGGCAGAGCAGATCCAGCCTCCCTTCTAGATGATGTTTCTCACTAGTAGGCGGTTTAGACTTTTCTGGCAATTTTACGCCGTAGCTGCGACGACAGCGCAGAGTATACGCAGGCCCTAGCGCCGTAGCTGACGTGCACATCCCCAGAAATGTACTGCAAGAGCTGTGATTGGTCCGCTTGGTAGTAGCGTGTTTTCCGCTTTACTATTTTCTTCTCCATCTCTGGAATTGATTGTTTTGCATCAATAAAGATGGAATCGAGGCATCGAGGAAAGGTTAACTGAGAATTTGTATGACTGTAAACTGTATCAGTTTCAGTTGAAAGTGAAGCAGGAAGTAGAAACAAATGAACCCCACTGGCAAAAAAGACACAGCACCCACTAGCGCACAAGTATAAATGGCTCGCACCGGTGTTGGCTACGCACGTGGGTATCCTAAAAAAAGCCTTAACTCTTGCTAAACGCTCCACTAAGTTCATGGGGTAATCACTAACAGTGTCTGTCTGTCGTTTGGTGCTAAGCAGGTATTGTACCTCTGAAAGCAGCTTAATGATGTGGCTAAAACTAATGCTGTGAGGGCAATGAACCAAAACCGTGAGGTAAAGCTCTTTGTAAAGTTCTTTAAAGCAGAGGAGAGTTGCAGATTTTAGTGGTAGCTCTCCAAATATTCATTACTATGGGAAATATTTTTAAATATTGATCATATCTGCTCAAAATATGTGTTTAAATAAGTGATTGCTGTCGCTAGTCTGTATTTTTTGAGGTGAACCGACCTTTGTCGTGTCAGTCTAGAGTTTAGGCAGCATTAAGACAGAATTTGTGATCACTCAGATACGAGTTGCTAAAGTCACAAAAGTCACCTCATCTCCACTGACAATAAATATTAAGTAACAAAGACAAAGGAAATCAAACATCATACTCACTTGTAATTCTTTCTGCATGCAGATGAACCACTATGAATGGCAGGCAGAGCTGTGTTTAAAACCAAAGTGCCAGAGGGGTTCAGCCTTTTTTTTGTGTGTGTGTGTCTCTGTGTTCATGTTCTCGAACTGACTCCTACAGTGCAGCTTTTTGTGCGGTTATTAATATTGAATTTAATATTATTGTGTTTGCAGCTGCATGCTGATGAGCCACTTTGAGGAGCCCAAGCTGAGCGATGATGAGGAGCCACCAACCGAGCAGGACAAGAGGAAGAAACTGGTGAGTAAACGCACGAATTGCGCGCAGGCAGTGCAGATCCAATTTAAAAAAATAAATAAATAAATAACTAAATCAATCGCACGCACACACACACACACACACACGAGAAAAAGATCCTGTTCCATTCTAGTTTCGTTAAATGCGCAGCTCCAATAATGTGCTCATTTCTGTTCATAACGCTTTTATTCTTATTCTCTTCGCTCAAGTGCCTTTTTCCCATGTTCCCAATCACAAAAATTGTAATATAGTTCATTGTGTGCTGGCATGCGTACAAGATTAAAACGCACCGAGACACAGGAAGCGCAGAGGAAATTGTGTTTCTACAGCTAGGTGAGAGGAAGGTGGTCACTTTGTGTAATAGTCAGGCACCAATTCAGAGCCAGCTCCCTGGAGCCCCTACAACTTCGTTCATGTAGAGCAACACATAATCACTTTTAAGCAAATCCCCTGGATGCATGTCCTGTATCTGCGTCTTGTAAGGCTTCCTGTAAGTCTTAGGTAAGCATGAACGTTGCAGAGCACCTGCAAACTATACGCCTCCCAGCTGGGACGAGGACCCCAGTTAAACTGTGCAGCTATGCACATATGCATGAGAACGCATTCTGTTTGAAGATGCATTCGTCTGCTGCTCCGTCACGCTGTGGAAGCTTTGAAATTGCGACAAGTCTTGATTAATTATACTGCTGGTGTCTGCGTGCGCGTGGTTTTCACCAAATGAGCGCTTGGGCGAAATTACATTTCTATACAAAATTGATTTCACTGGCGTTTAAAAAAAAAACATTTATTTTCTCGTG
The DNA here is from genome assembly GCA_005024645.1 of Planiliza haematocheilus. Lineage (NCBI taxonomy): Eukaryota > Metazoa > Chordata > Actinopteri > Mugiliformes > Mugilidae > Planiliza > Planiliza haematocheilus. The sequence goes on along the minus strand of SRSE01001388.1, from coordinate 1,027,584 downwards.
TGACATTTCGCGTGACTTTCTTCTCTGTGTGTTTGTTTGCTGTGTGAAGTATCCCGGTGCACTTATCACCTCAGCCCAGACCTTGACTTTTTGCTCCAGGGAATAGAGAAGAGGAGACTTAGAGTCGCACCTCTCTCTGCTGTTTGTTTATTTATTTATTTTTTCTAAAAATGTGCGCCGGTCTGCGCACTTCGACGCCGCCACGAAGGCGTGTGTGTGGGAGTGACTGGTGCGCCCATGTAAGCCAGTTTTCAGTTCAAGGGGAGAGTTAATCATAAAGGACACCTGTGACATTTCTGAACACGTTTGACTCCTGTTTGGCAGGTGTGTGTGTATCCGTGTGCAGGCATGCGTGCGCGAATCACCGCGCGTTTGAGCTCCTCTGAAAGCGCTTGTGCGAGACTAAAGGATGTTGTTTGTTGTGACACGATCCAATACCACAAACTCTTGTTTCTGCACCAGTTACTTGCTTCGTTAGATTAGATCAGACAATGGGCCGATGCAGTAATGCTGATTTAATCACTACCATGGGTAATCTTGTGCTAACATTTCAAGCAGTCGCATTGCTTAATTACGTTTTAGGTGTTTTTTGCACTTCGTGCCAGGGAGTTTTTGTTCAGCCAGCTCTCATCTGAAGGCGCCGTGTGTGTCCGCCATCTGCGGGGTTAGGTGGTCTGGTGCGTTGCCAGTCAGGCAGCAGGTAAAGGCAGAGAACCCAGACACTGGCGCTCCCGACGTGAAATGTCACCTCTCTGGGGATGGAGAAGCTTGAGATGGTGGAGGTGTTGAAGCAATACAAAGAAAAAAAAGAAGATTTAGTTTGTCTCTGTGCACAAGCAGTGGTTCTTGAACTCAACTCCTGGCCAGACCCTGGACTTTGTCTTCCTCTGTCTCAGGGCAAGTTTGTGGATACTTCCTCCAACTCTCTTACTGACATATTGAAATTGAGTGAATATTACATTTACAAAAGCCGTGGTTGTATATTGCAAGTTTATTCCTCACCTGTAAAATGCTGTGAAAGGTCAAGCTGATGTAGATTATTAGTAATCAAGGACACAGATTCATTTGCTCTTTTTGTATGTTTCTCCTGGGAGTGCGTTCAACTGGAAATAAAGTGCATTACATTTATTTTACGTGCGCGCTAATGACTCAAGGCAGCCATAAAATTGTTATAGGCTGAATGTTTTTATGCTTGCCTTGTGGCACGCCTCTTAGATCATCAAGAACTTTTCAAACTCAGAAGTGTTCTGCCGGCCTAGATAACTGCAGCAGCAGATGATGGTAGAGGAGGAAGCTGCAGCAGTCTGTCCTCGCGCACAGGAAGAAAGCGATCAGCTCCGAGCTTTTGCCTCATAGTGGCGCGTCACCCCCGTCTGGAGACATATGGCCCGTCACCATTTAAGAATCATGAAGTGAAGACAGATTATGCTCACTAGAGCCAACACGCACACATGAACTTTACGGCAAGTCAACTGAGATTAAGGGAGCAACCGTGCGTTCGTAACTGTTATGTTTTACTTTTCGCACACCAGGCTATCAATCCTGGCGTATCTCCGGTTGCCTCCTCTCCGCTTCATCAGTGCACCTCCAGCCATTCACCACAGATATATGGTCAAATATGTATTTATAAAACTATCCTACGTTCAGTTTCGAAGAGCTAAGGCATGTGATATCTCCGTTCTGTTCATTAACCCTGCATGTCTTATTAAACATATTAAACATGTGTTTACAGCCACTGAAGTTCATGTATGCCTCTTGCAAAGGCTTGTACAAGTATTGGAATGAAAGGCACAAACTGGTGCTTTGGTTAGTCTCTGCTCTACTTTGTGTATTTGCGTCCTGAGCTAGCATTTGCATCAACGCGTCTGTGAAAGAGACTGAATATGAAAAGTACAACTGAAGCGACTGCACACACTTTTGAGGTTTGATAAACGCAGAATGAATGAACGCTGAATCGTCAACCGTGCTGTCTACTGCGTGCCTTCCTCTCATTTTACCATTCCGTACAGAGCCTGTTGGTCCGGGCGCGGCGTTTAACATTTATAGCCCCTACGGTGGGAAAAAAGGCTGCTTCGCCACAACTGCTGTCCTTTGATTTGTGCCCGAGTTGGAGTTGTTTTTCTGCGCTTGAATGGGGAGTTTGTTTTGTGTTTTGGAGGCCGTTGACGGTTCCACTCTGTCTTGTCAGGGATTTGTAAGGGTCTCTCACTTTGATCTGAGTGTTCCAGACAACTAGACCAGGCTAACTGATGCTGTGTTTGGACCTCTGTACATAATGCATCATTTGATTCTTGTGCTTCATCTGCAAGGCCAGTACCATCAAACAAGAAGAAGAAGAGGGGACATCAAAGACTTTCTCCGCTGGGTACTAATGACATGGGCTCCGTCTGTTGTGCTGTGGTGGCGCACACCCACTTGAGCCTATTCTTTTTTTTTTTTTTTTTTTTTCTGACTACACAAATGTACGTGCACAGCATGCATACAGGTTATTGTACTGTGTTTGTGTGAGCAGTTGCCAATGGCTGATGAGACTCCAACATAAAAATAGAGGGCGAAGGTGCCTTATTACACACCATTGTGCAGAAATTGGTTTTGCGTAGTGAGGTGTGGGGGCTGTTTGCTAAACCAACCACCGTATGGGTATAGAAGCCACATTCTGTATGGTGTCATTTTGTGAATTATGGCCAAATGCATAAACTAGGAGGCAGATCTGAGCTGGCTGAATAGGAAGATGTCAAACAAGCAAGTGGAAATAAACATCAAGCAAAGTCACTCACAATTTTAGCATTGTCCACCCCGCTTCCTGGCTAATAGACCATGGATTTTGGACTTTTTGCCTTCCGGTGAAGATTGTAGATTATTCAATGAGAGCGAAATAGCGTTTTAAATAGAAAACGGTGCACAAAAGATTATCTCAGGCAAACTACGTTTAATCTAGATCGATTCTTTGAGTCCTCGCAGTGCAACTGACATCTCCACATGAGATTTATCCGTGGGCTCCCTCACAATGAGACGTCGCTCTGTAATCTTTCTCTGGTCTTAGGTGAGAACAAAACACTTCTCTGCAATATGTGATTTTCTGCAGGAAAAATACATATCGAGACTCTTTTGCGTGCAATTGAGCCTGTTGACTAGTGCACCATGGCGTCAGTGTGATGCACAAGCACAGACTACAAAGCCTAGTCTACCGTATTTTCCTCATGATTTACGGGCTCGATTGACAGTGACTAAGTGACAGCACATGTTGCCATTAGTTTTCATACCAATCAGATGCATTTCTTGTCATAGGTTTATATAGTACAGCCGTGTTGCAGCATCTGTCCTCAAGTTTCTCCGCTTTTGTTAAATGAAGTTTTGATTTCTCTGAACAGAATGCTCGGTTTAGTCATTTATGGCGTTTGCTCAGAACGCGTAACTGATGAGTTTTTTGTTCCGGGCTATTAGGCAAATGAGTTGGTTTTCAGTAGTGCATCTTACGGCAGTTGGTATTGGTAATAATCTGAATAAATACGGTAGCATAATAAACATTATTCCCACAGTTGGAACAGTTGTTCTCGGATGTAAAATGTAGACGATTTTGTTTCCGATGATTGAAAGTGTGTGCGACTAAAAACTCATACTCCTCGTGCTACCTTTGGGGTCTCTGGGACTCCAAGTGAATGGACAGACAGACAGAGAGCATGCAAGAGGGAAGGACGAGGGATACAGGAATCAGATAGCTGTTATTGTGTTCATGTGTTACTGTGTTAATTCCTAAATGCTGTAAAGTTCTTACTGGCATTTAATCCTTGTAAGCATTCCTTGTCATACGTCACTTAAGATCACTGCTTTATTTTATGGACGAGGAAATTTAAGAATAGTAGAGATTTAATTCTGCTTTTGTTAGTTCCACCACATTCACAGTTGTCTGGAAGCTTACATACACTTATTATTGTCTTTCTCAAAGACCCTTTTGCGACCAGCCTTTACTTCCTGGCTAATGTCTTGACATGCTGCATGTTGCATCAATATATCCACACAATCTTACCAGTGTGCCAGTATCTCCTGCTGCAAAGAACCACCACAACATGGTGCTGCAAACTCTGTGCTTCACAGTTGGGATGGTGTCATCTTTGCAAGTCTCACACATCTTCTTCCAGACGTAATGATGGTGATTATGGCGCGTCTCTAGAGTGAGAAAGAAGCGCTTCGGTGGCGTTGTCACAGAGCAAGAAAGACTGATGAGCGCACAAGTACAAATGGTTCACGCCGTGTGTAGGTTACGGCATGCGTGTCCCGCACTACCTTAAATGAGCCTTTAGCAACAGTCACCTCCACTGTGGAGAAGAGAATATGAGAAATAGTTTGTTACCTGCTTTGAAATTTGAGAACAGGAAGATAAAGCATTAAACACATTACATCATTGCCCCATAGCTATTATTGCTCTGAGTGAATGGAAAACATTTGCAGGAATAATTATTAAGTCGCGAAATTGTTCCTTCGTTTTCATTAAATTGTAGATAAGCAATAACCGATTCACTCCCCTTTAACAACTATTCTGTTAAATATGCATCCTTTTTGTGTTTGAGAAAGTAAAACGATATCTGAAATGATTGGCTTTCAAAGCCTCAAAATTACCCTTAAAAAAAAATCTTGAAGCTTAGATGAATTGCAGATGAATCATTAAATTGGTCTTGTCATTCAGCCGTTTTTCATCGCTTCATTTTAATGAACAGTCAAACTGCCTCCAAGAGTCCTTCAGAGGTATATATTTATAGGAAATGAGTTTCGGCGTGTTATCAATTCACACACAAGCATTAGTAATGAAGACTTGCATTATTACTGCTCCTATTCTCAAGCAGGCCATCAGTGTCAGCATAATTTGGTTTTGTTTGAATAACAGACCTCTGTGACAGTATTATTTTGCAGCACACGATATAAAGATTCTCCTTTGTGCTGCCTAAGGCAAACAGAGCGATAAAAATTAGTCTCCTTCTCTGTCGCTTCTCAGCTTTGCAGCCATTTGTCTGTGAGAGCGGTGGATGTAGGCTCTCGTAGTGCGACGGGATGTTAAATATTTTGCAGTTTATCATTTTTTTGTTAACTAAGAATGAAGTACATAGAGAAAGCATACTGCTAGTACTTATTCAAAAATACATACAGTTTGTGTACTTTGATGGATATCTAGACTATTTGTCAATTAGCTGTTATTGATATTTATAAATCGTTTTGTTTAATCCACTCTTTAGATCATCATGCACATTTGTAGTTATCTATCAACTGCATGGCAAAAACTACACCATGACATTATTCTAGCAATGGGACAATGCTGCACTTTGACAAGAAATGTGTGGCACGTTCTAATCAGGTAAAGGATGCAGGAACATTTCCGAGACGCTCAATATCCTTCGGGGTGAAATGACGCCTGTCCTAATAAAAGTGAAAATATATAGCACGGCTGTAAATCAAGAAAGCTGCCCCAAATTAAGTGTTGCAAGGGGAGGTAACCAAGAATTGATGCACAGCTCCACTGTCGTTGTATAGTACATGACGCAAGTGAGCAACGTGTCCACTCCGCACGAGCTTCTGCTTTACGTAAGAGAGTAAAATAACAGAAGATTAAAAAGAGTAAATCTGTGTGGAGTAATAAGGAGACTATACACCGATCAGGCATAACATTATGACCACTGACAGAAGAAGTAAATAACATTTACCATCTTTTGACAGTGCAGTGTTCTGCTGGGAAACTTTTGGACCTGGCATTCGCTTGGGGATTACTTAGACATGTAGCACCCACCTAGACCAGACCAGGCACCCCCCACCCCATAGCAATGACACTCCTTGATGGCAGCAACCTGCACAGAAACGGTTTAGGAACAGACACCAAAGGACACCCTCAGAAAGTCCATTCTCAAATGAGTCACGATTGTTTTGGAGGCACAAGGTAGACCTACACAATATTAGGAAGGTGGTCATAATGTTATGCCTGATCGGTTATTGAGATAATACAGGGAACATGCCAGAATGCCTTCACGCTTTGTGCATTGACTTCCACCTGAAGGTTGCTCTTTAAATCACTACATCTCACGCCACCCTCTTGTTCCGTAATAGGTTTCTGCAGCCCGACAGGTGAATTACTGCCACCAGCTGTTTATCTTAATCCACCATTTACATTTATGTAGCAATGGTGGACAGGAACACACACATCAACGCATGATAAACCCACACAAGTTATAATAATAGATTTACCTGATTATGTAATGATTACATACGTGATTATATATTTGCTTACACCTCATTTCAGCACAATGTAGGCGTGTAATGAAGACTTGGTATGACTGACATCTCCTTGACTGCCATGTTGCACCTCCTATAGCGAGACAGATTGTCCCTTCATCATTCTTATTATGATTATTATACTCGGTAATGCAGAGTTCCAAAGTTTACTGTACTGTAAGACAACTAGTTTACACACACACAAGTAGTACATGTGCAAATTTGAGGAGTCTGAGTTGACTATTAAAAGTAGTCCTGAACATTTATCATTAGTTGTGACACATGGATACAGCTGTTGCATGGTAGCACTAACAAGACGATAACCTGCTGATACTGGTATGCTATAAAGAGCAGCCTTTTGTTAAAATGAAATGTGCGCTCCCCAGGGGAACGCTCGAGTCATTCTGCCCTCTCACCTCTTTTTTTGTTGCAGCTGTGTGCATCAGGTGACGGGCATTTTCACCTGTCAGCGCTGCAGATTTATTGGAAGTTAATTAGCCTGATTCAAGTATTGAGAATAATTGATCTATGCTCTGACAGTTCGCAGTTGTTAAACTGATCCTAATACATCTTAATTACCAGTGGGGAGCTTATTCATTCTGCATATGGCTCATTACAGTGGGAGCTAATCTCTGTGATTTTGATTGTCTCCTGCGAGAGCTGTAAAGGCGGCCGGATTTTCTCTCCCAGCTACTTTTCCTCGTCCTCGCCTGTGTTAACTCGCACTCACGACATTGACAAATGAGTGATCCTTTGGTCTTTGCCTGGGACAGGTGGATTATTGAATTGACTGAAGCATTAACGGTGACTGACTGAGAGCTAATGTTGATCCACACCAGAGATCTTCTGAGTTTTTGTTTTTTTTTCTCCCCATGGGAGCGACACTGACAAGACGCTTTCACAGAAAAACTTTAACAATGAAACAGCAGGAACTTTAAAGTTTGGTTGCATGGTTTAGACGTTCTACTATGTTATGATTGGATTGAACTGCACATTCAACAAAGGGCTGCAGCAGCTCAGATTAAGCTCAGTTTTCGTTTTCCTGCTTTAGTTTCTCTCAGTCTGGTTTGTGGCTTCGTTTGATTAGAAATTGATCAATGTTTGTTATGTACTGCACAAGAGAGCGATACTTCCAGATTGATGAAAGTTTCCTCCTATTAGGCACTCCACATTAATTATAACGCTTAGGAATGCATCATCCTGAACTAAGCTGCTTGAGGCACATTGTAGTGCATATTTCTCGCTAATAAAGAAAAGAATCGGTGTGTGTCTTTTTCTCATCAACCAGTCTACTACACACTTCACAGCTCTGTGGGCCAAAGTAAGTCAGTGTCAAGTTGTCTGCATGAGTGGCTGTTGTTTGTTTTGTTTTCTCTTGTTCCACTTTCACAACACTATGTCTTCGTCCTCGGTGGATAATCGCCATCAGGGGCCACTAACATCGCATTCACAACAGTTTTCAATTACTGTTTTCTCACATAAAGTCACACTTGGCCAGTTTTGAACAGACGTGGTTTGCGGGGCACTGTTAGTTGAAATATAGTCAGTCAATGGGGCACAACAAGCCGAGTCCAGCTTATTTGATCTTTTGCTTGGATGAAGGGTTCTCAGGGGAAGCTGCAAACCACAGTCAGACTGTTCTAAATGGTCATACACTTATACACCGACCAGGTATAACATTATGACCACCTTGTGTAGGTCTCGCTCGTGCCTCCAAAACAGTCATGAGTCATCAGAGAATGGACATGGGCCTTCTGAGGGCTCCTATAGGAGCCTTGGATCCTATAGATTGAGGGGAGGGGCCTCTGTGGATCATCCCACAGATATTTGATCAGTTTGGGATCTAGTGAATTTGGTCAACACCTTGTGCTGTTTTTCGTTTTTTCAAAGGTTTCCCAGCAGAACGTTGAATTGTCACAAGATGGTCAATGTTATTAACTTCTCCTGTCAGTGGTTTTATTGTTGTGCCTGGGCAGCTACAGTATTGGGCATGAATAATCTAGCTGTTATGAATCCTCAGCTATTTATGTGTATTTTCATATAATTAATGTTGCCATATAAACTGTTAATAAGAGATTGGCGAGCCGCAAAATGAACAGTGAAGATCTGCAGTATGTCAGCCGTTGGCTTTTTGCTGTCAGTTCAATAAACTGTGCCCTTGACATAATTCTTTTAGTTTTAAGCGTGATGTGTTTGGTGGAAGAATTCTGACTGACTAGTTTGCATGCGGTAAAAACATTTCTATCATTAATGAACATTCATTTTCTCACTTCAGACAGCATTGCATTCTTTAGCTGTGTGTAACTTTTGAAGCTTGGCCATGTTCAAAAGATCAAAATAACCAGGAAAAGTTATACTAAACAACAAAAGCTGTTTAGACTGACTCAGTTGCCCGCTTATGATACTGCATGCAGTTTTTTTGTTTCAGCTTAGAGGACCCTCTTAGATTTAACACGCCATCTAACAGCTGTCACTGACCAGCGTTGCGTGCTGGAAAAATTCCTTCAGAGCAAGCTGCACTTACAGTGTCAAATCAACAACATCCGCGGCCTCATCTTTTATTAATGTTGTTTCCTCTTCAGATTCTCTTGCATGAAATCGGTCGCATTTGTTTGTTTAAGATATTTCTCAGTCTGTGCCTCGGCTTGAGATTCGGTGATATTTGGGCGAGCCTGAGGGACTTGCTCACATTCTCTCTCTGAGATGGAGTTTTATTCACCAGCACTAGGGATTCATCAGTGCAAAAAGTCCAGAGCTTATACACTTTGCCAGGCCTGGCTCATTGACTTTTTTTTTTTTTTTTAAACCTCTCAAAGAACAGCTGCACCAAAATATAGTCAGTTGTGGAGGGGTTTTGTATCTGTTTGTACCATTAAGTAATGTTTAACTAAGCTATCTCATTTAAATATCACAGACAAATTCAATGAGATACTCTCTGGGAAATGAGTTGGCTGAATAACAAAGAGGACGTCTCAGTGGCATTGTCCATTGAAGGAAATTGGTCTGACAGCGCTATTTGAGCAGTAATCTTACTTCTCTGTCTGCAGTGGTTCTTTTCTCTGACTTTGTTTAAGACAATGGCAGAAATCAACTGATCCAGACGCCATCCTTAAATATCTGCTTTTACTGATAAAACCTGAACTTTCGAAATAATAGTCAATACGAGTTGTACTGAAGAAAACACATTTCAAACCAAGTTTCCTGTCAACACATGACTATTCCACTGTATCTTTACTAAGATGCTGCCTACTGGCTTGCTTTTGTTAGCAGTTTGTAGAGAGATCTGTGTGTGGCCAATGCATTAAGCAAAGTAGATTAATGTAGTCGGACTTGTTTTTTGAAAGTTCTGCAACTGGGCATCCATAGTTTCAGTCTAAAACAACTGCAATAAGTTGCAGTTTTGAATGTAAACAATCAAACTCATTTTGTTTTGTTGCAACTCCATGGCATCAGAGAATGGACATGGGTCTTCAGAGAGTGTCCTGTGGTGTCTGGCAACAGGATGTTGTTAGCTGGGGCATTTGTGTCCTGTGGGTTGAGGGTGCTGCTGTTCTTCACGTTTTTAGAGTTGGTCCTAAACCATTCAATGTCTGTGTGTCTGTGTCGGGCTTTATCCTGCTGGGGATGGTTGCTGCCATCAAGGAGTGTCATTGCTATGGGTTGGTGGTGCCTGGTCTGGTCTAGGTGGGTGCTACATGTCTAAGTAACATCCACATGAATGCCAGGTCCAGAAGTTTCCCAGCAGAGCATTGAATTGTCACAAGGTGGTCAATGTTATTTACTTCTTCTGTCAGTGGTCATAATGTTGTGGTTGATCGGTGTATGTCTTCTGCCCATCACTGCTTCAAGTGCGGCCAAATGAGTTAATCTTCACCAGTGCCCAATGGAGCAGCTCCAGACCAGACTTCCACAAAAAATGTTGTCGGGGCTTTCGGAAGCTTTGGTCGGGCTTCCAGGTTCATATTAACTGTGTTGATAACAAATTTTCAATATAAAGTTTTGTGGATAACACATTTTCAATTTAAAGTACATATTGACACACAAATTACAAAACTTGACCGTCATGCGTCCTTGGTTCAATTGTAAAAGTTAGAGAGCTCCTAACTGCAAAAGTTGCTGACTGCGTCCTTCCGCTTCTGAGTGCCCTCTTACAAATAGAGAAATTGGTCTTTTAGTGGCTGCCAGATGGTACACCACATTTTAGACAGGATGACTCACATCACTGTTTGACCCATCTTGTCACTCAAATCCCCAGTTGCAAGAATTCCTCAAGTCACAACCTACTGCTTCAGCTAATCCTCTAGACTACAGGAAAAGCTTGCACGGAAGAGCTTATAAAAAAGCCAGGCTCATCTCTAGATCTTTATTTATACCAATGAATGCCATGCTTTTTTTATTTTTTATTTTGATGACGCACATGCATTTCCATTCCATATAAACATAGGGAACCCCCCCTGGACTCACCTTGGACACGTTTTATATGGAAATAAATGGAAAGGTAGACAAATACATACAGAAGCTAGCCTTCACGAGGCTCTACAGACTGAGGCAGATCACAGGTTGCTTGAGCTCTTCGTGTCGGTGTGAGGCAAGATTAACTTTGTTGTGAGGCCGACACTCTAAAGGAAAGTGAAAGTTGATTTTGACTTGCGGACTTAAACTTTCATGTGCATTCAGCAGTCGTGAACTTCTTCAGAGCAGATCTTGGTGCTTCTCTCCCCACTGTCCTTCTCAACACGACTCCTGTTTTTGAAGTTGGCTTTCTCCAGTCAGCCGCCCGCCCCTTGCCATTTCTTGTTACGCAACAGGGCAAATTTGTGTCTAGCAACCTAGACAGACTACTGCCTATAAAGTTATACGTCTTATAATATGCACCCGTAGAAAAAAGGACTGCACTTACATTTATGCTCTCAGTACAGTACTAATTAGGGTATTACAATTTGTGCTGCCTCATTGGGTGAGGAAATTACTGCAATCAAGGCCTAATCTTTCGTCTAAGTCAAGAGACCATAAACTAATGAAGCCTCTGAAAAGGACAGCGAGAGGTGTGTATGTGTCTGTGTTTGTGGGGATCTCTCTCTCTCTCTCTCTTGATGTTCTTGTCCTTGTTTGGCTCTGTCCTCCTCTGTCTATTGTGAATGTAATAACACTGATGAATGTGAATGACCTTATCTCTCAGCTCACGTTCAGTCTCACGCTTTTGTTGTTTTCTATATTGTCTCACTCTGTTTTCTTTTCTTTTTTCCTACTGTGCAGCTAATGAAGTGGCTGTATCTTGCAAAGTTTTACCTAGTTTTGTACCCACTGAAAGACCGTAGCCACACAGCAAAGGAAACAAACTCTCAGGGTAGATTGGGTGTTTTGTCAGATTTCTCTTTATTCTGCTATTGACATTAGGGATCGACCGTAACCAGAGCCGGTATTGGTGTTCTGATGCACGGCCTGTCTCTAAAGGTTACTGCTTGGAGCCTTTTCCAATGCTCCACGCACATTTTCACATTGGTTATGCCACAAGTAAATAGCCAATTAACACTGTCCATATTTATGGGAGCAACGCGGTATAGAGGAAGCATCACAGACTGTGTGCTGCAGATGTTACTGACATTCTGTCCTGATATTAATGGACTTTGTTTTTGTATTAATTCAATACAAAACATTCAAACGTGGTTCTTTATTGAAACGATATGCAGTATACAAATTTTGAGAAACAAGATCAACAAAAAGTCGGCACCTTGAGCATGTTTTTTAAAATAATACAACCTTCCATTGCGCTGCAGTAAGTGGAAAAACATTCACAATGAAATTCTAGTGTGCTCTCTCCAGTATGCTGTCTTTCACCACGGTGTGTTTTTATTGCAGCAACACATGAGCGTTCTGTTATAATAAAGTGATGCTGCCAAGCAGATGAATAACTTAACAGCATCGATTACAGTCCTTTTTAGTAGTCAATAGTCGGCCTCATGTCGGACCTCATGTTTCTGCTGGTCCACTGATCTGTTGTAGTTGAATAAAACATGAAACCATCTCCAGCTGCACCTCAATCTTCTCTTGTGTCTTTTAGTACAAACGGGGTAATGCTTGTAAGTTTGCTCTGGATGGTTCATACTCTGGTTTCAGCTTCCTTGCCAACCCAGGCTTTTATTTCCTTCGGTCAGTTCCCTGTGTTGTTGTACGAGGCGACCATTTAAAAAGTTTCCGGTCTCTTAATTGCGGATGAGTTGGGAGCTAGCATCAAAATCTTGTAGGGCCCATATACTGTATATAAATATGGACAATGCGTCCCCACTTTCCTGCATTGGCCAAAGTGACACTGTTTTTCTGGGGATACTGGAGGCACCATCTTGTGACTTAGGAGTCAGAATCCACAAAATACAGTCAAAAAGTGGAGCCACGTGGATATTGATTACCCCACCACACTTCTGCCAGTCTCACTCGTGTTTCACTTCACAATGAAGCTTATCTGAAAAATCGACATTTGAATATGCATCAGTATTATATTAACTACCTAACATGACTGAAACCATCCTTGTATTTATTTATTTATTTATTTATTTATTGGATGTGTACTTTGGTGTTTTAGTTTGGCCCAGGTCCCATCACTAACATGGAGGGGGTGGAGCTTATGACCTATACTGCAGCCAGACACCAGGGGGAGCTCTACTTGCTTTAGCTTGACTTTTGAGGCGCTTCCATCTTCATACAGTCCAACATGCTTTGTTTCAGAAGCTGCCACTGCTCTGCCGTGCTGCTACATTTAGTTTTAACTGTCTCTTTACAAACTTTACACGACATAGCGGCCTGTTCCTTGTCATACATTGAAACCCAACCGTCCCTACTATATATTATTTTGATATCTCCAGCAGCTCTTAAAAAAACTCAAAGGAAATGTCTGTACAGAGAACAGTTGCTTTATTTTGTCACTAAAGCGCTTTTCATAACATACAAAAACGTAATAATGCAGGTAATTTGATATATCCAGGCCTATACGATTGACTATATCATCCTACCAGATTCTTATTTGTCAGACGGTTATATTACTTTAATAAGGAAAGAAACTGGAAAAACCTGAAGATGTGTTATGAACTCATTTATATCATAATTTGCATTTTCAGAGTATTTCTCTTTATTTTATTTGTGTATGATCAGAAGTGCCTGCAGTGTCTACAGTCAAGTAGAGCCTGGACTTTGCACACTGATATTTATTGCTCTGGTCATATCTCATCTGGAAGCTTTTATGAATTTATTTGGGTTTGTGAAAAATAGTCCTCTGTCATCTCATTCCTGTTCATATAATGTGTGCAGCACTGCATCATTGTGAGCACGAAAGACGTGCTTGCTTTTTTATTTATTTTTTTAATTCGGTTTAGCACAAACAAAGACAGGCTGGTCCCGGGTTAAGAGGGACATCATCCCATCCAGAGCATGGAGAGCCTGTGGTGGGCAGCATGGTGCTGGAATTCAATTGCTCTCCATCTCAATGTGAATAACCAATATTTGAGAGTAAATGCTAGTCACTACATGGATAATATTATGCTTTCTCATCCTAATGTGGTTGAATATATGTGTCTGTGAGGTTTTTATTGTCTCTTTGACATTTAAAACCTAAAGAATGTGAAAATATCTGCATATATAGAAATGTTTCTATTGTTGTTTTGTTTTTGTTTTTAATCTCCAAATGGCTTTAGATATATGTGTTTGAACATGCATGTAGGTGTCCTTCAATAAGGCCTGCGTTTATTGGGACAACAGTAGATGGCTGATATCTTCGGGAGTTGGAGGAGAAGAAGCGTGAGGTAACAGGATTAGTGTCAGACTCTGATATTCAGCCGGCCCATTTCCACCGAGCCGGCGCAGCTCTGCCAGCCAAACACATGGCACACATATAGAGAGACTTTAACTCTCTTACATAACAGCCATTAGACACGCGCTCACATATGCTTCCGTAAATACTGGCATGCGCTCTCGTTGGCAAACAATCCCTTGCTATTCTTTGATGTTTTTAATCGTGGGCTGTCCTCTAAACTTTAATCTGATGTGCCACCCCGACTGGCTAATCTACATTTTTACTGTCAAAAGACAAAAAACAAACATTTCACTCTCAGTACTTTCCATGCCTTTCCCTTGCAATCACCCACAAGATCATATGTTCCTGCTGAAGATATAAAGTGTAGATTTGCTCGGATAGTTATGTATTGTAGCAGGACAGAGTGGGATCGACAGTGTTAATGGTGATCAAGGAACCCACTGTAAAGGTTTGTGGGCAGCAGTGGATGTCTGAGATGCAGGGATACGAGCTTATTGTACACTGAGAGTTAAAAATCTAATTAAGATCGACTAAAATGTATTATTTAACAATTTGTGCTGAGTCTCTTTTAATAATAGTTATGCTTTCCAGCTACTGAAGGTACACTAAGTACTTTCTCAGGAGAAACCACTCGGTTCCAACCAAAGAACTTTAATAACATTACTCAAACTCGTATTTGATTTATATCCCAGTCCAACTAGTGAGCCAGCGTGTACTTTGGACTCTATAGAGAGGGGGGGTACTATGATCAAAACAATCCTTTCATAGCCTACTATCTTGTTACTTTTAGTGCTTTTTTATGTCTATGTGCTTCATTCATTCATTCATTCCTTTCCAGCTAGTTGGCGTAAGAGGTTTATTTCATGGACAAAAGGATGTGCTTAACTTGCAAGCAAAATGTGTGCAGGGGGCAAAATCGCACATTACTGTTAGCATTTGTGAAACCCCAGCAGCTGCTTGCATGCCAACGCCGGTCAAAGCCGAAATGCAATCGCAAAAATGTTTGCCAATCTCTTTTTGGGAGTGCCAGAACAGATGGGACAAGTGTAGCCTGTTTTAGCGTGTCTTTTGCATGAGATCAAAGAGGACTGACTTACCCTTACCGCTGTGAGTGCTCAGCGTTGTGATTATTATCATCATAATTGCAGTTTTTATTTCTCTGCACATCTTGCCTACTTCTTTATTCTGTCCTCTCTGCTTTTTTTTTTCCGCCCCGCTCTTCATCTGCTCACTAGGCAACTACCAAACCCTTTCCACTTTCTTCACATCTCATCTGTCTCTCTTCTTTTCATCCTGCCTCTCATTTATCTTCTACTCTCTGTGGCATGAAGACCATAGCTTCTTTATCAGCGAGCCACAGCAGGGAGCATGTCACTCTCGCTATCCCTTACTGTCCTCATCATTCCTTTCCTCTCATCATCACTCCAATTCTTTTTCTTTCTTTTTTTTTTCTCCTCCCAATTCCGCTGGTCTCATCTTTCCTTCTGTTCATTTTTGCCGTGACTGGAATATTTTGTCCGTGCACCGTCAGGTCGGTGGTTCTTCTTATATTCACGCAGACGTTTTTTTGTCCCTCCAGTTAATCGCTTGGTCAGTTTTCTTCTGCCCAGTTGTCACTCCACTTGTAGCTACACCTCTCAAGGCAAAGGCAAGGCAAATCACCTTTTTCTTCTTCCCTTTACTCCTTCCC
Source organism: Planiliza haematocheilus (assembly GCA_005024645.1). Classification (NCBI taxonomy): domain Eukaryota; kingdom Metazoa; phylum Chordata; class Actinopteri; order Mugiliformes; family Mugilidae; genus Planiliza; species Planiliza haematocheilus. The sequence continues at coordinate 1,011,835 of SRSE01001388.1, read as the reverse complement.
CTATCATTCTGTTACCTTGCCTTTTTCTCCCCCTACACATCCACCCGCCCCATTTACTCCCGTTTCATCCTCCTGACGGTGCGCACTTCAAAAAGGACAGCTTGCCTCAGATGACTTTTACCAAGTTAACTCCCATCAAACAGCTGTGCAAATGAAATAAATAAAAACGTGCTGTCAGCTCAGAAAAATCAACTTATTCATGCAGCATTTGTATCCTGATTAGTTTTTCTAAAAACCAGAAATGATAAGTGCACTGCCAGAAGTTTTGATTAATGCTATTAATGCTTTCTGACTGACCCAGATCACCACTGTTTTTTTGTTTTTTTTAATAGAGCACCCTGAAAAAGAGTTGCCCTCATTTTAAGTTGGCGTTTAATTGTGTGTTTGTAGTTCTCACTGTGAGAAAGGTCAGTGCACATTTCATTATAGAGAATGCGATATTTTTAATAGATTTACGCAGCTCAGTCGCAACATTAGGTCAAGTGAATAGCCTTTCTTCTGGGAAACCTTTGGTCCTGGCATACATTTGGATGTGGCCTTCACATGTATCACCCACCTAAATGTTGTTGACACTACTTGATGGCAGCAGCCATCCCCAGCAGGACGCAGCCTGACATGGACACACACACAAAAACGGTTTAGGAACAACTCAAAAAGACATGAAAAACAGAACAAGGTGTTGACCTTCCTGATCAAGTATCTGTGGGCTGATCCACGGAGGCCCCTCCCCTCAACCCCCATTAACAACATCCTGTTGCCAGACACCACAGGACACCCTCAGAAGGACCATGTCCATTCTCTGTTTGGAGGCACAACGGCACAATATTAGGAGGTGGTCATAATGTTATGCCTGATCGGTATATATATATATTAGTTTAATTATTTTTGGCTACTGATAAACATGCCTAACGTTATTTAAAGGCCCTGTATACCCTTGACACAAACGGATTGAGGCACTTCTCAGGAGTGCATGGAAGTGTGCAGACTGTTTGATTGGCATCTTACCAACTCCCCTGTTGGCACTGCTACATCTGCCAGGGTGGCACAAATTAAACCTTCATCATTCTCATCGGTGCATGGAGTCTGGGGACCCGACTTAATTTCCAGTTTGACTTTTCCAACCTTCAGCTTGAATACGGGTCTAATCAGCCAGGCGGGGGGGGGGGCGAGGGAAGTGGAAGACCTGCGTTGGTGCGCAGGGCGTTAAAAGTTCATGAAATGTAAAGCATTTATCATACCGTATGGATTAAAATTAAAGTAGGACAGCGCTCTTTTAAATAGTTTATCAGTGCATTACGCAGATGCTTTGGGAAGCCGCCGTTCCTCTGCGTGCACACTGCCTACAGTGTTGCATCAACGCACAGGGGAGTCACTAAGAATATTAGTTGTGCATCAGGAAGAAACATCTGTGCAGTTCATTAATCTATTTACATCGCATGCTGTCCTACTTGTAATTTTTGTCTCAGACCATGTCTATGCACACTGTGTGCTGATGAAGGGAGTACGGTTAAACACACTGATAATTAGCCTATTTAACTGCACGTTGGTGTTTACTTAATACTTGACATTACTTTGTATCCAACAAGGACAAAAAATGGGTCTGACTCCTTTGACAACTCACTTCAATGGGAATAGTGGGCACAGACTCACCAAAACTGCTGATGACTTGAGAGATGTTGCCTGTCTGATGAATAAAAACACTACTGAGGCACACAGATAGTAAGGTCATTTAGTGTCAATAGTATGAATTCATTATGTCGACAGTCCAGTAGGGGTTGTACCGACTAGCCGACTTTACTGCTGTACCGTGACGCTTTAAGCAGGAAGTCGACTAGTCGCCAAACACGTGACAATAACAGCACGGACGCTTCAGAGAAGACAGGTGACGGACCCAGTGGGTCATTGCAGCAATACTTCACTAAAGATGAAGCCCATTCTACTGTGACATGCGGAATATGTAAGCTAGTAGTGAAATTCAACTTAAGTGCTATTGCAATTCACACTCATCTGAAAAGGCAGCTGCTAACACTAGCAGAGGAACAATATAAATCCTACGTTATATTATCTTACATCACGCTGTGAAGCACTATTAAACGCGCCAGCTTATGTAGGCTATACATATGTTCAGTTCTGTTGTGTTCTCTTAGTTGACATTGTTATCTGGCGGTGTTTATGGTGTTGGCGTAGGCTACGACCGTCAGAAGTACACTATATTACCAAAAGTATTCGCTCACCTGCCTTTACTCATTCTATGAACTGAAGTGCCATCCCATTCCTAACTCATAGAATCCAATATGATGTCGGTCCACCTTTTGCAGCTATTACAGCTCAACTCTTCTGGAAGACTGTCCACAAGGTTGAGGAGAGTTTATAGAATTTTTGACCTCTTCAAAGCGCATTGGGAGGTCACACACGATGTTGGTCGAGAAGGCCTGGTTCATCCCCGCTCTAATCATCCAAAGGGTTCTATCGGGTTCAGTCAGGACTCTGTGCAGGCCTCAGTTCATCCACACTGTCATCCACGTCTTTATGGACCTGCTTTGGCACTGGTGCACAGTCATGTTGGAAGGGAAGGGGCCCGCCCAACTGTTCCCACAAGGTTGGGAGCATGGAATTGTCCAAAATGTTTTGGTATCCTGAAGCATTCAATGTTCCTTTCACTGGAACTAAGGGGCCAAGCCCAGCTCCTGAAAAACAACCCCATACCATAATTCCTCCTCCACCAAATTTCACAGTTGGCACAATGCAATCTGAAATGTACCGTTCTCCTGGCAACCTCCAAACCCAGACTCGTCCATCAGATTGCCAGATGGAAAAGCGTGATTCATCACTCCAGAGAACGCGTCTCCACTGCTCTAGAGGCCAGTGGCGGCGTGCTTTACACCATTGCATCCGACGCCTTGCATTGCACTTGGTGATGTGTGGCTTGGCTGCAGCTGCTCGGCCATGGAAACCCATTCCATGAAGCTCTCTGCGTACTGTACTTGGGCTAATCTGAAGGTCACATGAAGTTTGTAGCTCTGTAGCAATTGACTGTGCAGAAAGTCGGCGACCTCTTTGCACTATGCGCTTCAGCATCCGCTGACCCCTCTCCGTCACTTTACGTGGCCTACCACTTCGTGGCTGAGTTGCTGTTGTTCCCAAACGCTTCCATTTTGTTATAATAGAGCTGACAGTTGACTGTGGAATATTTAGGAGCGAGGAAATTTCACGACTGGATTTGTTGCACAAGTGGCATCCTATGACAGTTCCACGCTGGAATTCACTGAGCTCCTGAGAGCGGCCCATTCTTTCACAAATGTCTTGTTTCACAGTCTGCATGCCTGAGTGCTTGAATTTATACACCTGGGGCCAGGCCAAGTGATTAGAACACCTGATTCTGATCATTTGAATGGGTGAGCGAATACTTTTGGTAATATAGTGTAGCTTCAGTAAACTTGCAGAAAAGCCTCTGTAGCTTCTTTTGTGTGAGATGCTACGATGTGCGTTCGGGTCAAGAAGAGTTCATTGTTGCAAAGCATTACTTTCTACTGTGTTTTTATCTGTGACCTCATCAGCCAGTTGACGTAGACCCAACTTATTAGTTGACTTTAAAAAATCGGAAGTCGTTCAAGCCCTACCGCCCAGGCTGTAGGTGTCCGTGTAATGGAGTAGCGAATGTCTTCTTGAGAGACACTTTCGCCCCCCTTAATAAATCATTGTTCGAATGGAACAGGATCAGTGTTCTTGCTGACCGCGTCCACAAATAACAATCAAAATTGTCCCGAGGCGCTTTACAGAAACAAGAGCCTGAACCCTCCCAAATGAATCACCGCACGGTGACAGTGGCAGGAAAATCTCCTCTTTAACAAGAACAAACCTTGAACAGAACCTAGCTCATATGGGGGGAACCCATCTGCTTGAGGCTGGCCGAGTGGAAAGATGATCAATGGTTGCTGCTTTTGTTATTAAGTTATTTGTAACAGTTCTCCTATGAGCTCTTATTGCAATCTCAGGGAGCAGTGGATTTCTTTAGTCTTGTGTTGAGATGCACTTGTCTTGAAGGAACTTATGCTCTGAGGAAAATTTGCCGAATCTAGTTAGAGATCCTGAAGGCGTCTGCCGGGCGAGGCTGTAGATCATGTGTCATAAATTAGCTGATGAAATTAACATCTGCCCGCAGTGTAATCCATTAAACCCTGCGCTGTCAGCGTCCGCCTTCACAATACAAATTTTGGTTTACACTTCAATACATCATGCGGCCTCATCGCTAATTGCATCACACTGAAGCTGGTGTGTGCGCTCGCTCGCTCCCACGAGCACGCGCTGTGTTTGTGTGTTTGCGGTTAGACGTGAGGCACCTCGGGATGAGATAAAGAAGCACAGGTCGTTGCATCATTAACTCCAGTTAGCAAATTGCCTGCCTGAACTTCGTTTCCTTTCATATCTTCTCCTGTGGTACAAATGTGCTTTTCTCTGGACAGAGTGGCCTGCTGTAGTGAATAATGGCTCTGAGAGGATGGTTGGAGAGGTCAGAAGGTTAAAACAATGGATTCTTAACCGTCTGTGAGTTTATCTTTTAAATGATCTACTGGTTAATCACAGATTTCCTTACAAATGGTAACAAATGGTTCTGGTTTTAGTGCCGCGACATGTCTCGGTTCATTACCACACTTCACAGTGTGCGCACTAAAGGTAACTGAAGCTGTTTGCATTAGCAGGAAATGTTTAAAACCTCTGTCACAGGGCTCATTTGAATACCGCTGGATGTTTATTGTAATAACGTAGGACTCTTCACTTTGTTTGCTTTGGAAAAGGGCAACATCAGTCCAGGGATTACTTCAGAGATAAGGGCTTTTACCGGCCCCGTCATTTCATCCGTCTCCCTTCATCTCTGATTCTTCTCATGTTGCCCACTCGTCTCTTTTCCCGAACAATGAGGTACTATGAGCTGCCACTGCCCACTCCCCGCGGCCCACGCCGTCGTGCCAGGTCCCGGTATCCTCATCGTCTACGTCAGCATTCCCTCTTTTCACATCTGTGTTTCCTCTTATTTTTAATTCATCATCCCTGTAAAAATTTCCGCCTAGCATCCTACTGCTTCCTTTGTTCTTCCTCCACATCTTCTACTACTCATCTCTGTTTTTTCCCCCGGGGATTACAATAGATCATACTTACCTTTCTCACTGGTGGCGGCCTCATTTCAGACTGGTTTGTATCTTCGGTGCGTACGCAGTCTCAGCACAGCATGATCTGTGTACACTGCCCTTTATCTCGGCACTTGTGGGCGATGTAGAAACGTTCTGCTTTTGTGCCCGCATCTACTTATAACATGTTTACATTCTTTTTTCAATTTTACTGTCTCCTCATGCGTAACTCCTTTATCTGAAATCCTTTTCAATTTGCACCTAAGCAAATATTTATATACATACTTATCCAAGCACACACTGTCAGCTCTTTGTTTTATTACTGTATTTCCCTGGAATTTCACAGAAGGTCATTCTATATCTATCTATCTATATATATATATATATATATATATATATATATATATATATATATATACACATTGATCTGATTATGACCACCTTCCTATTATTGTGTAGGTCTCCTTTCTGCCTCCAAAGTAGTTGTGACTCATCAGAGAATGGACATGGGCCTTCTGAGGGTGTGACAACAGAACATTGTTAGTGGGGGCTCTTTGGGTCCTGCAGGTTGAGGGAAGGGGCCTCTGTGGATCAGGCTTGTTCCAGTGCATCCCACAGATACTTGATCAGTTTAGGGTCTAGTGAATTTGGAGGCCAGGTGCTGTTTTTCATGTTTTTTTAATTGTGTGTGTTGTTCCCGAACAGTTTTTGTGTTTGTGCATCCTGCTGGGGATGGCTGCCGCCATCAAGGAGTGTCATTGCTATGTGGAAGGGGGTGCCTGGTCTGGTCTAGGTGGGTGCTACATGTCTAAGTAACATCCACACGAATGTCAGGTTCAAAAGTTTCCCAGCAGAACACTGAATTGTCACAAGATGGTCAATGTTATTCACTTCTCCTGTCAGTGGTTTTAATGTTGTGGCTGATGGCTGTACATGTAGTGTGCGGCCTTGTTTAATTGGATGCATTGTAGCTGAGACATTTTAAGCTGCACCTACAGACTGCTTGTATTCTGAATAAACCACCACTAATCTATCATAGTTATTGGGATTTATGCAGACCTGTATCATTAGCATTTTCCCAATTACATTGCAGTGGATGTTTAAGAGGTCATTGGGATTAAAAATGCGTGCTAGGATCTTTCTAAATTTGCTTGAGCCATGGCGCCTCAGACTCCTCAATAGAGGATGCAGTCCTACGCACACAGAGCCACACACAGTTCCACCAAGTCCTTGCACTGAAGGTAATTATGCAGGTTAGATGGCAGCTTTTCCATTAAGCCTCTCTCCAACCTTGACTCTTTACTGGTTTGATTGTGCTGTAATGACAAAAAACTAATTAGCATGACCAGAATTGTTTCCAGCCATTGGTTAGGGACTCAGAGTTGTCATTTCAATATTCTGCTTCTGAAAGGACTTGAAATGTTTCGTGGTTTTTGGGGGGGAGGTTGCGGCTGTGCAAGTTAGAGTGGATACCCTTGGCAAAATGTCAAGTTTGTGTTAGGTGATGAAGGAGATTAAGTCGCCGAGGGAGTTTGTGTTTGTGAAATGCCGCTCTCTGATCTGCTTTCAAATGTTAGGAGGAGGAGGGTCAAGCCACATCACATAATAACAATAATTAATCTTACACACTCAACTTAGGGAGCTAGAATATGTGCAGGTATCGCACACGCTGCATATCTGAAAGAAAATGCACCCAAGTGCTATTGGTACTATTTTCAATTATAGTATGAAACGAAAAGACAGGCTTTCAAACATTTCCATGCTGTTGTTTTCCTCTGCCCTTGCTACACTTCACAGAAAATAAATGACAGTGTGCATGCCGACAGAAAAGCGTTGGCTCTCGTCAACCATCCAACTTTGTCCTGCCTTTTTTTTTTCCTGCTCTATTGTCAAGGATTATTTTCCCCGCACATTTTTCGGCGTGCGATGAATGGCACCCGCTGCATACGCTAAATCATTTTTCACAATGCATGTTTTGTGTAAAAGTTGGAGACATGTTTGAGTTGCTTTCTCCTTCCCTTTTTCCTCTGAAGTCACTTAAAATGCATGTGAGGGCGTTATTGGCAAATGTGCTTTTTAACTACATTTGTAGGTATATTAAGCAGGAATCAACAGAATAGAGAATATTTAAAGAATTTGCCTTTTAAGGCAAATTAAACGGTCTTAATTCATGTTTCTAAGTCTTTTATTGTTAAAAAGGTAGAGATGGGCAGGTAGGGTGCCTCTATATGGACATATGTTTGTTCCGGTCATAAGCCTTGCGTATAGGGCTTGGCTTTATCTCTGTGTATACTGTGCCAATGTGCATTAGGGGCAGGTAATATGTAATAAGTAGCTGTGCTGCAGAAGTCAAACAGTCATATGCACCCTCTTTATACACCGTAGAGATAACCTACAAAATGAGCACGCACTGTACCAACACAGCAACTAAAGATTAACATCTGCTCACTCTCCAAAAGAAGTTTTTAATCAACCGTGTTAATGTGTAGGATAGTGAACATTCTTCTTCTGTAACAAGGCGATGCTGCTGAGCAGAAGATTAACAGCATAAGATCCCTGTATGGGTGCATGGTTCTGCAGGTCTGGAGATCTGTTAAGTAAAATGATACCTTGCTGCACCGCGGTCTTCTCTGGTGAAATATACCTGCAGCTCTGTGGTTCATACTCTGGCTGTTTGCAGCATCTATACAAACCCAGGCTTTTCAGCTGTGTGTATGAGGACCATGTTTTCCCCGATATGAAATGTCAGCACTTCTGAAATACCCTTTCATCCGTCTCCTGTCTCGTCACACAGAGTGGCGCTGGAAAATGTGGCAGCTAAAGTTTGCTGCTTTTTAGTTGTGGCACCTGAAACTTGTAGAGATGCACATGCCCCACCATTCACTGCACACTGCGTTTCAGGTGCTGCCTCAGGTTTGACTTGTTGCCATGTTTAGTTTTAACACATTTCCTGTCTTCCCGTGTACCTGTATTTGTTATTGTTTCTTCAATTTCACTATGATGGCGTAATGTACTGATGGGATGGGAGCCAAATAAATGTTTTTTTTTCTATTATTCAAGAATGGTTTTTGTCATTTTGAGCAGTTAATATAATATTCAAGCGTCCATTTTTCTGATAAGTTCGGTCTTATACAGGATGTGACATCATGATGAGTACAAGTTGCCGTGCCAACTGGACCATGAAGCGTTCTCATGAGACCCTGAGAATAGGAAAAAAGAATATTACAGTACAGTGTATGGTTGGCTAGCATTGGCCAATACAAGGAAGTGGGGACATGTTGTCCATTTATATACAGTCTATGGTCTTATCTATGAGCTTCCTCCTTTGATAGTTCTTCTGATGGGACCTAGACATTAATGTGTCCTCTCTCTTTTCTTTGTCCCACTGCAGCTGGCCCTGGAGGACCCGGTGCACAGCGTTTCTCTCCAGCAGTTCGTCTATGAGAAGCTGAAGGCACAGCAGGCCATGATGGGGGATCAGGGCTTCGGGGTCCTGATGGAGACGGTGGACACTGAGCTCGTCAGGCAGCTCCAGGAGTTCCTCCAAGGCTTCTGAATTACATCCCTTCACTACCTTACACAAAAAAAGTCTTTGCCTAATGCTACCTTCTTACCCCGTTTTTGAAAATGTGCAGGAAAGGCTAACAATCTGCCCGACATGTGGACTCCTAGTTCAGACCTTCCCAACCTCTGCCCATGCTATGCCTTATCTATATTCAGACCTAGCCTTGTCGACTGTCTTCAGCTAACACCCTTGCCCCTTTCTGTATTGTCTAGTTTCCTGTTTTATAAATATATATATATATTAATGATGTTTATGTGGGTGCTTAAAGAATGTCAGAGTACGCGAACATTTTTAAAACACCCATATGAAAATATCACCACACTAGAGCTTCCATTCAACTCTTCTAGTTTCTTCACTTTCGGTGGTTTTGACATGAAAACGGGTGGAAAAATGGAGGAATGGTATAAATGTCGGGAGGGTCGGGGAGTGTTAATCAAATATCACCCGGAGCCTCGGACTATTTTCTACGGAAAAACACACAGATTGTAGCAGGAACGTGGATGAACCAAACCCGAAGGACCTAAAGCAGTGTTTACAGAATCTATTCTTAAAAAAGAAGAAAAAAAAGAAATGTAATTTTGTACGTATGTAAAGTATGGATGATATTCTGCATGGCGATGTTTTAAATTTTGGTTTGTTTTACTTTAAATTTCTTTTCCATTTTTTTTCTTTTTTTTTAAATATATAATTTTGTCATAACTAGAGGTCAAGTTGAAGTAACTACTGAGAAAACGCAAAAAAAAAAAGTGTTTTTCTTTCTTTTTAAGTTGGATTTATTTTTCTGTAAAATGAGGGGAGGGGGGAGTTTGGGGGATTTTTAAACTAGTTGATTTGTAAGATGCTGAACCACATTTATATGTATATACATACTGCTGCTAACTGATGGTGTGTCGGAGCACTTTAATAACCAAAAAACTGTTTCACAACTTTTTTTTTTCTTATCACATCAGTGTACTGAAACACAGTGGCAGGAGGATTGTGCAAATTAGACTGCAGTTAGGAGACCCCCGACTTAAAGTGTTGCCATCTTTCGCATCTCAGTGCTATCATGAACGACGTACACACTTGTTGCAAACGTTTTGTGTCGTTGAATTTAATTTGAAAGTAGCTGACAGAAGTGGCTGTTTAAAAGTCACATTGTGCGTCTATGTGTAGTGAAATCACTTCCAGAAGTTGTGTGTAGCTGTCCTGCTGCCTTTTTTTTCCAACTTTTTTGACTTAGCAGTAGAGATGAAGCTTTTATAGGTTTGGTTTGACAAAAGAACATTTAGTTGGAAATTCGGCCAACACATTATAAAGAAAGGTAATAGACAACTGCATATTGGCACTTCCTTAACTGTTGAATAGATGCGTTTATACAATAGCGTGAAACATGGTTTAAAAATGTATGTTTTGGTCGTTGAATTTGGAGGAAAAGTGGTTTAAGTTTGGTCAAAAAGTTCTCACTCTGCCTTTAATATCTGATTCATATGGATTTCTCGCTCTCACTAGGTTGGACAGCCTCCTTGGGGACGAGATGATCCTGACACTAGCTCCTTTGACACTGTGATAGAGTTGAGTAGCAGTCAGAGTTACAGCCTTATGCTTTCAGCCTTACCTATCCTCGAAACACGAAAAAAAAATACCTTTTTACTGTCAACGCTCACTTCTTGGCTAGTTTAACATTATCAGATTTCTTTACTTGTTCTCTGTTAAGGACAGCAGCAATGGAGTTTTGAAAACCACGCGCAGTAGATGGATTTGTGCGATTACACATTTGGTTATGTTTTGATGGGAAGTAATTCTTGTTGCTTTTTCCAAAGCCTTCAATAAATTGCAGTTATCAGCCGGTTGTCTGTGCCTGTCCATTGCAGAATGTGAACACGGAAACCCCTGGTCGTACTGAGTTCTTTTTCTGCTGTCCAGTCCTGTTGAGTGTATTTCCAGCAGGACATACGCCGCGGCACAACTACCGAGCTTAATGACTGACAGGTGGTGGAGGTGAGACGGTGGACTTCCAAGCTACCCGGGATGCTGCACCATCGAGAATCTAATCACAATAATGGCAGCAGAACAGGGAAGGAAGGGGAGGCAGAGGAGCGCCTTAGCACACTCAAAGAGAAATATGATGGTAAGCATACGTGAACATTCATGTACCCCAGGGAATGCATCGTATTTCATGTGCAAGCTGTGATCAGTTTTGATCAAACTTGGTTAGAAAAAGACATAGAGACATAATTTCACTGACTGTAAAAGAATATGATAGAAGACAAATCAAAGAAGGATCTTTCACTGAGGATAGCATGCGTATTGTGCAGCTCTCTCCTGCACGGCTTTTACACAGAATTGGTAATAAACCAGGGTACAAGACTAATTGTAAATATGATTTTAATGACGGCGCCGCATAAACGAGAGTCTATTATTCTCTCTGACAGGTTGATGAATGTCGGAAATTTCATCCAACAGTCGTATAAGTCATTTCACTTGAAACAATAAATGACGTAAATCTGGGAACTGACGCTGAAGTCGTTAAGATGCCATATTGTTGGAACACAAGTACAAAATCATGACACACTTAAGTTTTCCCAGACTATCCCAGAATAGTTTCCGTTTCATTTTCAGAAGTGTAAATTAGGTAGGACAGGTGCTGTTTGCGCTAAACGACTTAAAAGGAACTATCCCACATTCAGAGAACTATTGTGTATTTGCAAATAGTCAAACTGTGCTTTTTTTTCTTCTTCTTCTTGTCTCCATTTCAGTTTGACTGGCGTGCTACTGTCTGCCTCCCCTGTTCCGCCTTGGGGACTCTTACAACCGATTTAATAAAAAAAAAAAAAAAAAGCAATTTTGCTCTCTTCATACACTGTATTGCTGTGGGGAAAATCTGTAAATGCTGCAGCACTCAGCAAAAGTTGCAGTAATAACCGAGTGGACTCTTTAATGGTTACATCTGTAGCCGTTGTACCAATAGCTCTGCTCAGTAACTACAGGCGCTGTACAGAAAATAAATCCAGTAGGCTTTTCTACCCACAACTACTCTGATATGTTATGGTACAAACTGCCTTTTTTTATTTTATTTTTTTTGCCAAAGGATAAGAAAACAAAAGGCAGCAGTGGCGAGCATCGGCCAATTTGTCTTAATTGCCTTAGAATAAACTTACTTCTGGCAAGTGGTCACTTCAGTGGTTTATAGAGTACGAAGAGATTTAAGGATTCAACACCAGCCTTCACTCCCCACCCTGCCCTTTCTTCCTCGCCAACATTATAAATCCAAGCGACACGGCCATTCGTCTTTCTTCTCCCACCCTTTCATCCTACTACATTTACTACCAGCGGTGTTCTTTGGGGTCAGATAAGAACCACAGGTAGACTATCAGCCAAGCGTTGTGTTAATTACCGCGGTGGTGTGCGTGACAGACGAGAGCAGGAGGATTAGCGCTGATCAATAATTTCCATCCTTCATTGCCTCCCCACTTCGGAGTATATCATTACACAGCGGCATGCCTCCATCTCTCTCTCGCTCTCTCTCTAAAACTTTGATCATTTCCCTCGATTAAATATATTTTTTTTTGAGTATGTTCTTGTTTACCTGAAAACTCTATACATTCTCATATCTGCATGATACATATGGAGCCAGTAGCCACTTAGCTCAGCGTAAAGACTGGGTAAACAGGGTGAAAGTGCTAGCCAATTTTTACACTTCATGTTTGTATTGATAAAACTATTCAATTCAATTCAGCTTTATTTATATAGCGTCAAAAACAATACAAATCGTCTCAAGACGCTTTACAAGACCCGGCCTAAAACCCCCAGAGCAAGCCCGCAGGCGACGGTGGCAAGGAAAAACTCCCTTTTAACAGGAAGAAACCTTGAGCAGAACCCAGCTCATATGGAGGGACCCTTCTGCCTAAGGCCAGCCAGGTACAGACAGAGAAAGAGAACAGCAAGATAAACATACATCTGTCATAGATACACACATCTGACTAAAGCATACAGGTGGGATGCTATGGTACAAACTAATGATGTTAATGACGGTTAGAAAATGTAAGGGGAATCATCAGCAGGTTGGAGAATCGTTCATTCTGGTAGGAGTGGATAACAGCAGGATTCCATGGAGACTGGGCAGAATGATGAGACCACGACAACAGATGTAGTATGGAGCTCCACAGGAAACTCTCAACTCCAGGCCAGAGATACTCGGAAAAAGGGAGAGCAGCAGTAAACATTCTACATAGTAATAGCACAGAATGTCATGACTAGTAACAGATAGGAATTTAGAGGGAGGAGCTCTGTGCCAGAGAAAAGAAAGTGGAGGACACGAGAGAGGAGAGAGAAGAAAGAAGGAGAACATGTGTTTGGTGCATTGTCCCCCAGCAGCCTAAGCCTATAGCAGCATAACTAAGGGATGGTTTAGTCCAGCCCTAACTATAAGCTTGATCAAAAAGGAAAGTCTTAAGCCTGACTTTAAAAATAGAGAGAGTGTCTGCTTCCCGAACCCAAACTGGGAGCTGGTTCCACAGGAGAGGAGCCTGATAGCTGAAAGCTCTACCTCCCATTCTACTTTTTAAAATTCTAGGAACCACAAGTAGGCCTGCACTTTCAGACCGAAGTGATCTGTTGGGATAATATGGTACAATGAGGTCTTTAAGATATGATGGAGCTAGGCCTTTAAGGGCCTTGTATGTAAGGAGGAGGATTTTAAATTCTATTCTAGACCTTAAGGGGAGCCAGTGAAGAGAAGCTAAAACTGGAGTAATATGATCTCTCTTGCTAATTCCTGTCAATGCTCTTGCTGCAGCATTTTGAATCAGTTGGAGGCTTTTTAAAGAGTTATTTGGACAGCCAGACAGTAATGAATTACAATAATCCAGTCTGGAAGACACAAATGCATGAACTAGTTTCTCAGCATCACTCTGAGACAGGATGTTCCTAATTTTGATGATATCTATATATCGATGACTATCTATATGTTAATTTTATTGAGCGCATTATGCATCTGTCCCAAACTGTGGGAAAATGGAAATGTGTCCACGGTGCTTGAGACTCTCTTCCCTATTCATTATGCAGCCTTTGAGTCCAGTTAGTAATTTCATGTTAAAAAAAGAAAAAATACAGGGTTCTCTTCACAGAAGGCCTTTACCAATTGTTGGCGTTCTCAGACGTCCAGGTCATAGCGTAACCAAAGTTGAAACAAGGGCAACTTATAGATTTTCTGGTGGTATTTCATCATCTCACCAGTCTAAAGACTGGTGAGGAGTTGGGTTTTAAATGGGAACATCTGTGAACCTTGGATAATTAGGGTTTGGCAGAGAGCAGATACTTACTATTCCTCATTGGAGGAAACAACACTGTAACCCGATATCAGCCAGAAACTCCAGTTTCATGGTGTAAACAGGAGGTGAAACTCTTTGGGGACAGGCGTTAAGGACACACGCACTTAAGAAGCTCCTTTCTTGAATACCTTTAAGAAAGTCCAGTTGCCCTTGTTTCATTGTTTCATCTCTTTTTTTTTTTCTTTAATACACTACGGCCGGGATGACTGAGAACCTCCATATAGCCATGCCAGGGTTTCCCGTACAAGGTTAACACTATGGCGGCCCACCAGGGTCTAATTAATACCGGCATGGTCTTATAACAGATCAGAAATATTTTTGCACGTCTCAGATGACATTGTGTGTACGTTGTGTCTTTCCTATTGCTCTCTTATCTCTGGCCACAACACCGATTGCTCACCTGCTCTATACTTAACCTGAGGGAGAAAATGGCACGGGCAACTTACGGAGCTCACGTAGCAAGTGAAGCCCTTTGGTTGTTCGCTTATGGGGCGCTCACACTGAAAGCGACAAAATCGCCTGTGGGCGCTCAGTTCGCTCAATTCGCGTCGCTTGTGTCAGTTTGTGCAGGCGATTTGGAAGCGACCCGGGGGGCGGTGCTTCAAGCTGCGGCCCGGATGTGTCTGCCCGGGCATGACGGTAGTGACATGGATCCATACGGTCTATGGTGTCATCCTTGTTTCCACAAGGCCTACTAATTCGTGTAAATTGCATCATGACTTTGATTAAATGAAAAACCACTCATAAGCACATCAGACTTGGCGCTTTCTGACAAGCGGGATTTTAGGGGGGGTTCCCTCTTTCACCATGGATCGCACTTTGGGAAACCTTTGTGTTGCGTCGGCATATTTGCTTAACAAATCTGGGTCCATAAAATCCTCAGAGCCCGGAGTCACCACGAGGTTTCACCGGCTGGTTCAGGAGCTCCGTTTCGATAATGCCTGGTTTCAGCGTTATTTCAGGCTGGATAAAAGTCAGTTTGATGACCTCATCAACAAGATCGGCTCACGATTGGCTGTCGCCGCGGTCGCGCCGCTTCTCATTTGCATAAAGTTGAGATATTCTCAACTTTTCCCGTCGCTCAATTCGCTCATTTCGCGTCGCTCGCCGCCCTCGTCGCCCCAAACGCCCCTCGTCGCCTGTGTACATTGAAAATGAATGGTCGCTCGTCGCTCAGATCGCCTCTGTCGCTTTCAGTGTGAGCGCCCCATAATAAAAAAATATGTCACCACCACCATTTAAAATCCACAGTGTGTGCTGTTGATTTTTTTATACCATTGAGATTTAAAATTATTTTAAGAGCGAGTTTTTCAAAAACCTGTAGGAAAAGACGTGAACTAGCTTAACTTTATAAGTGCTAGCTAGCTAAGTCAGATTGAAAGTCAGCTGTTTTGTTTGCCGATACTTTATTTAAAGGGGAATTGCCGTTTTATGGGCCTGGACCTTATTTCTTGCTTAAAATACGATCGTTTACTCACCCATATAACTTTGGTGTCATTTGGAGCCGTTTGGATAATATTAAGATCCACGTATATCCATATAGTGGGACTGACTGGGGCAGCCTGAATGAGGCATTTGGGTGCCCCAGTCACTCTCACTATATGAATATACGCTGATCTAAATATCGTCTACTCCAAATGACAGCGACGTTATATGGGTGATTAAAAGATCGTATTTTACGCCAGAAATAAGCTCCAGTACCCACGCTGATCACTTGACTCTTCACTCACATGCTGACAAAACATAAGGCATTCCTCAAGGTCACTAGTCTACACTTGAAAATAAAGACAAGTGCAGATCACAATGCAGCTGTGCTTAAACTCTCGCTTTAAGCACTCTTAAAGCGTGCATCCTTCCGTCGCTGCGCTTTGACGGGTACCTGATTGTGTCAGTCTGATTGTTCGTGGGATTCTGCGGCGGGAAAGCATCAGTGACAGTGTGTGGGCGAGCGCCTGTTTGTCTCAGTGTATTGATTCTGATTAGAAGTGGCAGTTTCTGTCTGCCTGTGGAAGCCTGTAATTAAAACCCGACGTTCCGGGCGTGTGCGGTCTTACGAGGACCCGCGCCGCTGCCAGCCTTACAAGTACATGTATAGATGCAGCTGCTATTGACGAGCCGGTGTCTTTATGTGCTCCTGTGTACGCAGCACCTTGCTCATGTCCGTCATTAAGGAGTGTTACGGGAATGTGAGAAGTCGACTGATTAAAGTGTCACACTCCAGCCCGTTGATTAATGAGTTTAATAGGACACGTGTGACAGTTGTGTGGACGCAACCAACAATGGCTTTGAAGCTCCTCAGCCCACACTCACTCTTTACAAAGAGCCCTGACATGAGACGGATTACCTCATGCTAGACAGACATGACACCATGTGGGCAATGTGTGTAGTTAACTAGCAGACGAGGACACTTGTTGCTTAATAAACAAGCTCTGAATGAGAATTCCTTTTGATGAAATGACATCTAAATTAATTATTAAATGTCATTTTCACTATTTCCTTAAAGTTTATCAAGTAGAAGTTCGAATATTTGTCAGGATTGGACTTCTAATGTGATAATAAATGTAGCCCTATGTGATGCATGTCTAGACTGCAGCATTTTAATTCCTTAATGGGGTTTTTGGCACCGACGCAAAGAGAAAGTAAAGGTCTTAATACATTATTGTCATTTCAATTGAATAAAATGTCGTCGCACAACTTTTCAGTCATCGGTGCCATGTCAACACAACCGAATGTAAATAAATATTAGATGCGAACTAAAGCTGCAGGTTGACGGGAGTACAAGAAAAACAAAATGTCACACGCCGCTGAAGAAAATGGGACACGCTCTGGATCTACTCCCCCCACCCCTCAGAGTATATAACATGCTGCAGGCTGTGGGCATTGCAGCCAATACTAATTACACAGGTGGGCACTAGGCGTTCCTCTCGCAATAATGCGGTATTGTTTCTGCCTCTTGTCTCCCTCTCGCTCATATTGTATGGAATTGGACTCGCAGCGCAATCATTTTACTTCCACACTTCTGCCCATTTATCTCTACATTGCTGGTTATCTCAGGATATGACTTCGCATTTTTGAGCCGATGCCTCCAGCTGGATATCAACCATCAGCAAGTCAAGTATTGAAAGTCGCTGAGACTTGCTTGGTCAGAGGTTTACTTTTGTTATTCTCATTCTGTGGTGAAATATTTCTTGATCTTAAGCAGGATTTTCTTTTTTATGACGTACTATATTCAAGCAAACTTCTGCTGTGTTGGCTGCATATGTTTAGACAACATAAGTAAATGTTGCGTTCAATGAAGAAGCGTGCCTATACAGTTGGGTCCGTATATGTTCGGACAGTGACGCATTTCTTTTGTCATTATAGTTGTCAACAAACGGTTAAGTTACAACTATATAATATAATATATGAGCTTCAGATGTCAGCTTTAATTTGAGGCTGTTCACATCCCACATTGGAGGAAAGGCGTAGGACTTGCAACCATTTTTATACACAATGCCCCATTTTTGGGGGTAACAGAAGTGATTGGACATGTTAACATAATCAAATAATATATATATATTTTTGTACATTGTCGAGAATCCTTTGCTGCCAACGAAAGCCTGAAGACTGGAAATTATGGGCATCACCGAAGAATGGGTTCCCTCATTTAGAGAAATTTTTTTGACAGGGCCTTTACTGCTGCTGTCTTCAGCTGTCGTCGTTTCGTGGGCCTTCCTGTCTTTAGTTTTGTCTTCGGAAAGTAAAATATAGAAATGAATGAGGACACGTGACTAATTTGCCCATTGCAGAATATTCCTACCCTTCAAAAGCTCCTGGGTTGCTTTCACATTATCATTTTGGATCATTGTCTGTGTGACCCGGTGCTAATGGAAGCCATACATGCTCGTGCATCATACTGCCTCCACCCTATTCTATAGATGATGCCTTCTCCAAACTCTTCTCTTCCCATCATTCTGGCCCAGTGCTGATCTGACTTTCCTTCCATCTAAATAATGCTGGGCAGCAGAAACCACTCTGGCTCATAACATGTTTTTGACAAAGTCTAATGCAGTCTTTCTATTCTCAAGCCTTATAAATGGTTTATACCTTGCGGTGAACCCTCTGTACTGACTCGCATGAAGTCTTCTTTTTATAGCAAGTTGGATAATGATATATCTACCTCCTAGAGGTTGTCTTTCACTTGTCTGGATGTTGTGGAGAGGTTGTCCTTTACCACGAAGAGGATCTTAAGATCATCTGGGCCTTTTTATATATCGTTGTTCAACCGTCTATTCTTATTTTCTCAGAATATATCAAACTGTTGATTTCACTCCTAATGTTCAAGCTATTTCAGATGCATTTGTTTTGTTTTGGATGTGAATGGACTACGTAAGTGCACACAACTATGTTTCTTTAAGATAACAGAAATGTTGTAGTTTGGTGCTTAGTAGGATTGTATTGGGGCTGGTTTAAAAAAAAAAGAAAAAAAAAGCTAATTATACTCCAAACGAGTGATGCCTTTAAGTGTCTTTACTCATTTAACTGTAATTCATTTCACAGCGGGTGGGTTAGAATGGATGGAGGCCACATGTAAAGGTTTTCCTGGTACTGGTCATGGGTGATTCATGGAATTGACCATAGTATTGATCATCCTGAAGAGCCTGGGGTCCTGGTGACCTGTGGGATTGCTTATTTCACTCTGACTGCTGGCGCCGTTAAACTGTTGTTACGTTCCTGGGCAGAAACCAATCATCTATCTCTTTGTTCTACGGCACAGTTTTCCAAAGCTGTTTTCTTCAAGATAGAGTTGTTATATTTGAGGCGCCAGAGGAGATCTCTGCTTCGAGCACAATCATCCCCTCCTTTTGTCCTGATGTCAAACTCCGTGATGCACTGTAATGAGCCCTGCTACTCGGCTTTCGCCGGGCTGAATTAGATATTGACAAAGAAGTCATTCTTGACAAGTATGCTTCCTAGTGGCTGACACTAAAAAAATAAAAAATATCAACATAGTTCTTCCCACGTAGCTAAAGCATAAGAATGTGAAAACGGGATAATGCTCTTAGTCAAGGCATGTGGGGAAATACTTTTTAGTAACAACGATCCATTCTCTTCATCTATAAAAGAAAAAATCTTCAGTGTTTGTACATGCCGAACGTTTAAAGCTGTGATTCAAGGTTTTAAATCGGAACCCAGTGAGCAACAGTCGGATAACAAATGATCTCTGTGGTCACTTTATGAATGAGTATTTTCATTTAGTATGTACGGTGAAAAGGAGCACCCTTTAAACTTATTTTATTCCTAAAGATAAGATTTTTCATCTACAGGAATGTTTCAGTCACTTTAAAGAAGCAGTGCAGAACATTTATCGCCCTCTTCTGGCAGTGAGAGAAATTACACAAATACGTGCATACAACTGCAAAGACCAGCAAAGTGTTGAGAAATAGTTACAAAAACACTGAGAAATGTGCCAAATTTATCTGTTCTGGTAGATTAAAAGTAATGTCTATTTAATGTTTTATAGATACCAGCCTGTTAAAGGGTAGTAAAATGACATCTGTGTCTGCCCTCAGTCCGTTCTTCAAAACAAAGCCACATTGGGTTTGTCCTTGGCGTTGATTGTCTTTCTGTTTAGACTGTAATCCTTCCTCTAGACACTATCCTTCATCTGAACAGCAAATTGCTTTTTTTTTTTTGGGCTCTATTTATTATCTGGAGCGTCAGAAACTTTTCTTGGATGCCTTCTGGGGGTTTTCCTCCATATGTTACGCCTCACTCCTTGTTGCTCCCCCTTCGTCACTACGATTGCCGGCAACATAATCACTGCCGGCACACAAAATTTCCGCGCCGTAGCTTTAATCAAACATTCCCGACAGTAAACTCCTGTTTTCTCTGCGAGACACTTTTCTGTCACGAGTTACTAAAACTATTTTCCTCTGGCACATCCTGCTCAGCATAGCGGATTCAATCAGTCAGATGATTAAGATCGGAAGAGAAGAGAGGGAGCCAAAAAATAAAATAAAAATCAGAAAAAACAATCCCATCATGTTTATAACCCCACTGTACTGCAAAATACAGAGATTTATCTGGCGCTGATGAGCTTAATCAGCATTGTGTGAACTTGTTTGGTAAGGGCTAGTGTGCAATGTTCATTTATGTGTGTAAGTCCCACACTCCTAATTATTAAATGTTATCATCACACAATGCCAGTCGTGTAATGGGTACCGATTCCATTCTGCAGTGACGACCCCAGACATGAAGACTCATAAAGACATAAAGAAGAACAAAAAGTCTGTGTGTTTTTTGTGTGTGTGTGTTCAAATAGCAACCTTTTAAGTTGGTTTTAAGAGAATTGGCGGATGTCATCAAAATACCGGAAACAGACCTCTTCCAAACAACTTAAGAGCGTACACGACAACGTCCGCTGCACATTTGCACACACAGCTGACACTCAGTGACATCAAATATTGAGACGCTGACCATTATCCTCTCTGCCGTAAAGGGTTGACTAGATTCTTTCTGTACAAGCTGAGTGCTTGCCCTAAGTGGAAATTTATTTAAGTTCGCCCACCGCCACCCCTGTAAATAGACGTTTCAGGCTGTCATTGTTATCACATTGTACTCCTACATGATAGCGCAAATGGATGGGATTCCGGAAGAGGAATAATCCTAAAGTAAATCTGGTCCTAATCCCCTGAAATGTCTGGAAAGGAATCACAGATAAGCGGTAGCCATAAAGGAAAGCAGATAAGGGCTGTATCTAAAAAGACGGCAACAAGCCCTTTATCAGAGGTATTATAAAACTAAAATGTCCCCTTATCGGTTATTCACTGTTTAATGACACTCAATGCAAGGTGAACAAAGAAAAGGAAAAAAGAAGTCATCCCTGGGAAAGCAGAGAGCCTGACTGCGTGTTTGTCTTTGAGGGTACTGATGTAAACTCAGGACTAAGTAGCTATTAGCAGCAAGATGACATAAGAGAAAAGGCACTTGCAGTAAATTGAGAAGAAGACAAACAGGAAAAAAAAATGTGATTAAATGTGAGAAAGTTGTTCCTCCCTGTAGTGTCTGGGCTTTTCAGCTCCAGCTATAGGGAACACGAGCAGAGTCAAGTACGACATGTGCAGCGAGCTCTCGGCTAATGTGACAGTGCCGTCGCCGTGAAGGAAGTCCATTAGCAGAGCAAGAGGCGAACATGAATCCAAATGAATGTAAATGCACTCGCAGAAACAGAAAAACAACTCTGTGTGGACGGATAATATTCTCATCACACACTCGCAGGAGACGACCAATTTCATCTTGTATGGTAACAAAAATGTAAAAGCACAATCTGAATCTGTTTGACTGCAAGATGGACATTTCCCGTTAGTGTTTGGATATGTGCAAGTTTTTGAGAGCGACAGTAAATGGAGCATCTTACACTGCATGAGCGTTTTCAAACTCTGGAATCATAATATCGATGTAGAGGTGAATGGATACCACTGATAGCATCCTCCAGTGTGTCTGCAGCACCTTCCTTCTCAGCTTAACCATCCTACAGAGGTGTTTTTATTATTGTGTCCACTTTTCCTTAGAAGAATTTCACTCGATTTGCTCTCCTCTCCTACTGAGAGACTTTGCTGGAGCAGTTCCATATCGTCGTAGGCTCCACTTGGCTTCGCTCTCCGTGGACGTGTCGGTGCTAATTAGCCGAACAACATCCAAAGATAAAAAGCTGTCGCTGGTTACTTTTACAGCATCTAATAGGCTGAAAGTGTAACCGTGGCGCAGCGATCCACAGCGTCTGCGAGTTTTTGTTTGATATGGATTGTGATAATCAAGCTGTCAGCCTCTTGACAGATGGCTGAAAGAGTGGTTACAGGTTCAGTGAAGTACCCGTTACTGAAGTGAGTGTGATCAGAGAGCGGAGGAAAGTGGAGTGTGAAATCACCACATACACAAACACACACACAAACGCACCACATCCTCGCTTTATCCATCTCTCCCTTTGACCCCTCTATTCTTGCTCATTCTGTCTCTCTCTGCTGGTGGCTGATTAATATTGGATGTGAAAGCTGTCATTATTTTCCCTACCGGGGAAAGGGATTACAAGGTTCCATATACCAATATAATTCTTTCTCTGTAAAGGTGCACATCTCCATCCTGCTCCACGGTAACGCTGATACTATGCTAGAACTCGTGCTGTCTAATCGGAGCAACTTGACAAGAGAAATGTTTTCTCAGCGGGGGTCTCGCCGCGTTTTCCCCGGCACTCCGAGCGTTGTTGTCTGCCTCCAGCTCCTCCGCTCGTCGGCTGTAGTACTCCCACAACAGGGAGGAATCACAACAACAGATTTATTGGTGCCCCGGAGGTCCTGACATCCTGTTGGATCACCTGATTGCCTGTGGTTTCAATATCGCATTACAAATTCAGGGAAGGATTTGATCGTGTTGCAGATCAAACAGTTACTATCCCTCTCGAGATGATCTCATTATCATTTCTATACTTTTTATGGTTGTGTTGACGCACATGATGGTGGGTTTGTGTTTGAAATACTGACGTGCCGGTTTCTGTGTAGCTAGACTTTTTGCATGTGCGACCTCCAGCATTGAAAAATGATGCTAACTCATTAGTGCCAAAAAACTGTAGTTCCTCGAATGGCCACTTGAGGGTGGATCCAAAAGATTTGACGACATTCGTGAGTTTACTACAGATGTGAACATTACGTTTAGATTTAGGCTCTAGTATTTTACAGTCAGTGGTACCTAACTTGAGTTCACTAGGCTCTATAGATAAGATGCAACGCCACAACATTATGACCACTGACGGTAGATGTAAATAACATCCTGTGACTACAATGTTCTGCTGGGAAACTTTTGGACCTGGCATTTCTGTAGATGTTACTTAGACACTCACCTAGACCAGACCAACTACCCACCCGCACCCCACAGCAAATTCACTAGATCCCAAGCTGATCAAGTATCTGTGGGATGATCCACAGAGGCCCCTCTGCTCAACCCATATTACACCAAGGCCCCCACTAACAATATCCTGTTACCAGACACCACAGGACACCCTCAATTATGGAGGCCCAAGGGAAACCTACACAACATGGGTGGTCATAATGTTATGCCTTATCGGTGTATACAGTATATAGCCAGTAGATTCGGCTAAGGGCCCGAACGGTTGGAAAATCGCAGTCTGTCCTTGCTGACTCGTCTGTGGAATAATCTGGATCCTTTTCTCCTGAATTATGTAGCCAGATTTAATTTGCATGCATCATCCTGCCTCGCTTTCTATCTATAGCTCAAATAAAGTTATATAACTCCACAATTCTTTTCCAAAGCAAAGAGGAAGAAAAAAAAAAAGCTTCATCATTGTGTCACGGCGCTCTGGAGAGGTTCTTTATGAAAGCGCTGTCATTTGCTATAAAATATGTTGAACGTATGGATGAGGACAATAGACGGCGAGGAGGCTGACAGGTAAAAGAGGAGACGGCATAATTGAAGAGTAAAGCTGCTTTAGTTAAAGAAAAAAACAGGATGACAGTCTTTGCTTTCACAGAGGACTGTCTTCTTTGTTGAGCCATTTTTGTTGTCCGCCTGTAGATTTGTCCCTTTGTTAAGTTCACGCAGTGCAGCCTGGAGATATTTGGAGCTCTTTCTCCAAATACACCTCAGATGTACGATTAAGACTGGAATGACCTGATCCTCCTTAACACCGTGCTCTTCAGATTTGTGTAAAACTGTGACTGTATAATGAAATATTGTTATTCTATCAAGGGGTTAGGGCGGACCAAACTTGAAACTAAAAGCACTTCTTGACGTTTATCAGATCTTAAAAGAAAACCTACACCAGTCCTTTATCGCTGCCTGCTTCCGCTTAATTATCTTTTAAGCGTGTATGTCTGCTCGTCCACATGTTGAATACTGATTGTGCGCTTCTTCTGTTCTTCCCACATCTCCCCTGATCTCGTCCGCCCTCCTTTTCGTTGTCTCCTCTTCCTATCCCTTTGCGTCTCGTACTTTGAAGCCTTCTGGTAGCGGAACAATCGTCCCGGCCACCCACCAGCTAGGAAAGTGCGCGTGACATGTTTGGAGTGTTACGGTTTCTAGCAGGGAAATGCGTCAAAAAACATAAATCAGCAGCCGTAAGTCCTTTCTCTCGTTGTATTGTCTGTGAAAGAATTCATCATCACACCTTTAACTCTCCTCCTCCATCTCCGTCTCCTCCTCTGCTACTGACAGGTGTTAAAAAAAGAAAAGAAAATGAAGTGTCCTGCAAAGTGAGGTTAAAAGGCAAAGAAAGTTGTTATTAGGGAGTTCATTGACAGTCATCTGCGATTCTGCGGTGAGATGCGAGCGGACGAAGGAGAAAAAGAGGAAGAAGAAGAAGAGCTGAGATAAGAGGGAGAGGCAATCTCAGAGGCGAATACATTAAAAGGCTGAAGTAGTCTGATGAAAGTTGTCGGGAGCGACGAAATACATAACAATGAACGGCTCGGCAGCTGCGGCCCTTTGTTCCGGTTATCATAACAGATCGATAAGCAGAAGCAAGGTGACTGTTAATGGTGTCATTTGGCGCGGCGCTAATGCGAAGGATATCTTTTATTTCAGTCATAAAAGCACATATTTGCACAGTAGTTGACCCTCTGCTGCAGCTTTGATTGAAATAAGAATATTTTGCATGCTCATTTTTGCAGGCGCACTGGTGTAGGCTCAACAGTTTACAGCAGCCCTGTGACCGTTTGACTGCTAGAATCTGTCGGAGTGATTGCATGAGAAAACTATATGAAAACAGATTCTGGGCTACACAAACAAACCTCTCTCGTCTCTTTCTCTCTCTCCTTGTCTTGCACCTTGTTTGCTCAAGCACGCATAATCCCCTGCATCAGTGTTCTCCTTTGATACTCACATAAACACTCACGCACGTATACGGTTAACAGCAGTTGGTCTTTCTTGGGCAGCATGGGGTCAAATCAGCTTTAGAGGATTTAAGGAACAATCGCTAAACTAAGCCTTTGAGGAAAACACGATTTTTTTGTTTTATTATCTAGTTTTTTGGCCTTTACCCCAAATGCTTCTAGGCGCAGTCATCCATTCATATGGCCGCATCTGCTGCCTGTACACTAAACAGTTCAATGGCCCAAATATGCTGGTACTTTAGGTGTGTGTGTGCGTGCTGGCAGTGTAAATCTGTATTTATATAGAGCTCTTTTGAGGTGGTAGGTGCCAAGGTCTTCCGTTTTCATGCTTCACAGGAGAGGAGGAATCAACTGCTGGTCATGCTTTATATTAGGCATACCTATATAAAAATCATGCACGCACGCCCACACACTGGACACAAATGCACCCAAATCCCAAACCTAGAATTTCTTACATAGTGTTAAATTTGCACAGCGTGTAGGTAGCAGCAGGAAGCCAGTAGCGGGATAGGTAGGCAGACGCATTATTGGAACGATCCATTTGACATTGAGAGAGGTGCTGTACGCCCCTGTACGCCACCTAAAAATAAATAAAAATACACAAAGATCCGTCGGATAGCGGCACAATGGAACGGCCTGCGACGCCAGCATGTTTTCTGATGATATTGCATGTTCTGTTCAGCAGCGGTGGAAGTGTCTGCCCTGCAAAATGTTGCGTCCTGCATTTTTTCTTTCAAATCGCAAAACATGTTTGTTTTTTTTCCTTTGATGCAGGAGCTCTATGTGTACTTCAACGTGCCCGTGCTACGTCTGATCCACATCTACATTTATATTTATGTGCTCCAGTGTTAAATAATGCATGCTGTATATTTATAACGGTTTATAGCCCTTACATCTGTTTGCACAAGCACAAGGTCGGGAAGAGAAATGATGCGCTAATCGTCAAGGGGTTTGACATGAAACATTGGTTAATATTAGCTTTCTGGTATTTTTCACCCGCTCTCGTCTTTTTTTTTTTTTTTTTTCTCCCTTGGGATTTTCTTGTGACAAAAATCTTTTGTTCTATTCGAAGATCTGGACGAAATGACCAGAATGACAGTTACAGACTATCCACAGACGCCGGCTTTATTAAAGCTGAGATAAACAGGCAGTGTTCTCAGGTAATGAATCTGAGCCTGGCGGAAATGTTGTCTCATGATACGTTCATTTCACAAGACCCTTTTTTGTGTGATGATGGTGTTCCTGAAAGCAATATTTCTTGCGTCGTTTCTTTAATGCGCGTGAATCAGTTATTATGATTCAAATTTAATCATCTTCTGTTACCGATTGTCCTGTGAAGGGTCACGAGGAGGGGGCTGGAGCCTGTCACAACTGGTATCGGCCAAGAGGTACACCTCTGAACAGGTTGCCACAGAGAGACAGACCTCGCACATATGCAGTTGCACTGGGACTCTTTTAATTTTATCCTAGTCAGGCCTGTAAAGTCAATGACTGCACACACCTGTTTGTCTGCTGTTGTAAATGCAAGAAACTGTCAAAACTATTCATTCACTGAGCAGGAATACCTTACTTCTAAATTTCAATCAAACTAATGGTTTAATTCCTGGCTATGTTGGTGTCCTGGTAACTTTTTCCCCATGACAGACCCGTCTGTGGCAGTCACGTATCCTTCATTCAGCTGAAGCCACTATTGTTGACTTAAGTGTTACATGTATCATGTCTGTTTATTTTCTATCAAATCAGGTAATTTATTTCGAGTGTCAACTTTTTATCTGAAATAAAACTTTCTCCAAGCCTCTTTCCGACAAAGCAAGCTTAAAGTGTTTGTCACCACGGGTGGATGCCTCCTCCGAGCCACACTTTACTTTTCTTTGTTTTACAAATTTATTCAGCAACCTCAGGCGAAGAATGACTACCAGATTAATACGTTTCCTGGTGTCCCGTGGGCTCTTGCTGTTTGTGTTTGGCACAGCTGTGCTTTGAATTTCGGCAACTAAAAAAGGCTTCCCGTACTGTAAGTCGTGGCTTGGAGGCCTCGGTTTGCATATTAACATGTTTAACACTATCCTGGTGGGAACCCTGGTGTGTTCTTCTGAAATCTCACTTTACCTGCTGTTGTTCCAGGTAAGAATACCTGCAGGGTGGAAACAAGGTGTTGTTGCTGTAGTGCTCTTAATGGAAAACCAAAACTTAATACGATATGTTACAATATTTATTTAAAAGGTTTTTTTTACAACCTGGACCTTATTTCTGGCATAAAATATGGTCGTTTACTCACCCACATAACTTTTGTATTCATTTGTCATTTGTATTCCTTCCGGAGATGATTAGATTAGTGCATATCCACATAGTGGGAGTGACTGGGGCACCGAACATAGCCTCTAAATAACGCATTATCTGCTGTGAAACTCGGTTCATTTCACCAATAATTTGTTTTTGCACACTGGTGCTATTCCCCGCTGAGTCCAGAGTTATCTGTTATCACCATCCAGGGTCTGTAGATTGACTTACACACCATGGATGATGTCTTCTGACCTGGATGATGTCACCTCTGAGCACCGCGTGCACCCACGACGGTCGGCTTGTTTACCTGTAATTTGCCACTTCTATGGCTCGTCCGCAACCTCAGAGTCGGAAAAATATTCAGCCATGTTGCAAAAAAATAAAAAATAAAAATTGCAGTAGCAAATTATTGTTGAAAAGTGCGCTGCGTTTCGGTGCCCCATTCACTCCCACTACAACTCAAAAAAACAGGAACAGCACAAGGTGTTGACGTGGCCTCCAAGTTCCTTGGAAGTTTCTGTGGGATGTACTGGAGCAAGCCTGATCCACGGAGCCCCGTCCCCTCAGCCCACAAGACATTCTGTTATAATGTTGTGCCTCACTGGTGCATGATGCCACTGCTTGAAAAGAATATATCAGTTCAGTCTACAATCCTTTTTCTGTAAGGTGGAACAGTGTAAATTTCATTTCAAATAAGAACATCAATGTTTACTCTGAAAACCCCTCAGAGTGGATCGACCTCTTGCTTTAGCACGTCGGAGATTCAAGTAGCCTTGAGCAGTGTATATTCCATGGTGCCGTCAAGGCGTGAAGAGAGAAAGAAGAGGCCTTGGAAGTCTTGTGTTTACTCGTCATCCTCCTGTCTGAAGAGGCCACCAGTGACATACATGGACATCTAATCGTCTTCACGGCCATCATGGCTGATGTTAATGAAGACGCTGGCTCCGTCATCATTATCATTGTCAACATACACCTGAGGTACGCGTCCATCTGGTTCCTCCACCTGAACCTCCTCCTGATTGCAGAGACGATGGCGGTGCTTTTAAATTGTACAATATTTTTTTAAAGCCACATACGTTGAGATGACCTTCACTGAGGGGCATAAAGCATCTTCCCTCTCTGACGTGATCGATCAGATTGTTCGCAATCAGTCCCGATAGATTTCTGGACAATTTCTGTCCACGCTGTAACTACTGCATGATAGATGATGGCAAGCGGTTGTACATCACAAGAAATGTTTTTCTTGTTTCTTGGTTGTGCTTGTGTGGCTGCGTGCTGCTCCTAGAATGATGAAGTGTGTGTGTATTACAGTACCTCCGTTAAATGGATGCTATTCTGGTCAAAATTACAGCTTACCGATTTTTTTTAATTATTATTTGAATGTGTGCAGCATTGGTGGGGAATATGATGAGGGCAGTTTCCTGGCATTTTCTTGAACTTGGACATGAAGCACATGGTAATAGACAGTTTTAGGAACTTTCCGGATAAACAGGCTGGCAGTGCTCATCTATCTCTCCTGGTCTTGGGAACCCGTAAGTCATTTATTATCTGTGATGCATGGTACCTCTCGGATGCACTGTTCATCCTTAATGTGTTAGTAAGTGTGTGTGAAAGCTGTTGTTTTCAGACTTCAGCACTGGGTTCCCACTGGGCTTCCTCTCTCTTACACCATATACAATGCATTAGGTAACAGTACATTCAAATGTACTGTACTTAGGAGAGTCCACACACTTGAATGTACTGTTATGATGGCACTGCTATAGAAACCATTAACAACATGCGGATACGCAATAAAACAGGACTTTGCATCTTCTGTCTATCATAAAGTGAGATGAATGACATTAGTAAAGCAAGGAACTCACTTAAAACAATGCAAAAGGTCTCCTCTCGCTCACTACAACCACAGCTTTGCGCCAGCTACACACCAGTGCTACATGTACGTCCAATCCAACAGAAGAATCAAAGCTGACCTAATAAAATGGCAATAATATACATTAAAGATTAAGATTTGGATTCAAAGAAGATTATTTATCCCAGCAGGGCAATTCATGTGCAGCTTTTCCTCATGCATGCCATACACAGTTAATCAATCAAGGAAAACAATAAGTGGAATAACACTAGCATATCATAACAACATATTGGTAAAATGAATGAGTTTCATGGCAGATAATGCGTTATTTAGAGGCTGTGTTTCGGTGCCCCATGCACTCACTCCCACTATACGGATATACGTGGATCTAAATATCATACGAATGATTCCAAATGACAACGAAGTTATATGGGTGAAGAAACGATTATATTTTATGCCAGAAATAAGGTCCAGGTTGTAAAAAAAATGGTAGTTCCTCTTTAATAGCACAAGTACTAGTCATACACTAAATAAATGATGGCAGCATTTTATTTTTTTATTTTTTATTTTTTTTACTTGTTTATCAGTATCATGTAAAATGCCACTGAACTTAATGCACCTAATCAAATATCTACAACGTGTTCTCCCACTAGCCTTTGAGTTTTCTCTGGGCAGGAGATAAAATCCACAGTTAGATCCTTTTTGACATTTGCCTTCACCAAACCGTACAGAGCTGTTCACATTTTCATATAATTCCAGGTAGATTACTCCTCTCAGCAAGTTAATTAAAAACCAACAAACAAAACCTGGTCCCTATTGGAGGGGGGAAAAAAACAAAACAAGCGTGAGCATGAAGCAGCCTTGAATCAAGAATACAAAAATGCTCTATTATTTTCCCTCATCTTGACCAAATAATTGAACTACAGGTGTGAAAGACCAGAGGCTCTCAGCTTGTCCTAAGTTCTGGCTCGGTCATAAGACATGGTTCTTCCCAGAAAAACTGAAACCTAATGACCATGCTTTGCTGTAAGAGCCTCACTTCTGAGACACTTTTCAATATTAAATAAAGTTATTCATGGAGCATTATGTAGAAAATCATCCCTGCTCCCCAAAATTATAATAAGCCTGAACTACTGAGTTATAGAGTTACGATTTAATGGTTGCAGCTCCTGCGTCAGGCAGACTGCCAAAGGGACACATATTATTATATCTTGTCTGAGGCATTTGATTTGTATTCAGTAAAGAGAACACCTTCTTCCGTAGGATTTAGCCCCAGGTATTGTGGGAACACGCTGTGTGGTAACACCTGGCTGCAATTGATTTACATCGATTTTTAGCAAGGTCTCTTGTACTGTGAGATCCTCTTTTTCCAGACAGATGTATTGTTGGAGTTGTTATTATGAGTCTGAGACGAGGTGGATAAGATTTGGATAAAGGCCCTGTGGAGTTTTGCGAGCTAACCGTGAAATGATTTGCTGTGTGGGCCAGAACCAAACCTGTCAGTCATTTCACTGCTTATCCTCTGTTTCTCCTTTTGGATGATTGTCTGTGCTTTCACATGCTGAGCTCCGTCGAGTTTTTATGTGTGATCTCTGTCCAGGGCGTGTGCACGAGTGTGTACACACACACACGTGTTTCTACATGCATGAACGGTACACGGTACTGGTGCTTGTTGGAAGTGGTGTCGTTGAGTTGTAATGATTAATCCGGAGGCTTTGCCTGACAGACTGACAGACCGAAGTGATGTGATGAAAATTGCCTTTGACCACCTTTGTTTCTCATCCACCTCCGTGATAGATAATCAGCTGTCAGCGACGGCTGGCTGTGCCTGGCTCCGAAAAGTTACTTGTGCACAGAATCTCCTGTGTTTTCAGACGCTATGCAATAGACTTACTCAGATGAATAAATCAATGAATGCAATTTCATGACAAAAATATGAAAAACACGGAGCTTTGCCTGCGGTGTGCTTTTTTAGTTTTTAGTTCAGTCCCGTAGCACTGAAGAAACACAAAAATCTTGGCATCTTTTACCACGGACTAGAATACATATATATATTCTTGTCTTTCTAATAAAATAAATAATCTTTACATCAATATTCAAGGCTCTGTCCCGACACCAGATGCAGACGCACTCATTTTGGAAACAATAACAGCATAAATAACCCTCAGACAAAAACGGCATGTAACCAAAGTGATAATTGATCTCATCTCTCCATATTCCGACATGTCTCCCAGCCAAGGCATTAAATCTTAATTTGAGGCTGCATTTCCAGCGCATATGCCCGAGTACGGACACGGTGCCATTACTAATGTGTTCTGTGGCTTGGCAGCTTCTAAATTACAGACCATCAGTAACTGGCAAATCTAACACCAGCGCGGCGCTGCATGTTTTTTAGCACTCTGTTGTACTCCCGGATTTACAACCTGTCTCTTGAGTGGAAGTCAGACTGATTAAGGCTGTTTATTAGTCCCCGGCTCCTGACCGTGATCCAATAATCAATCAGATGCTTTATAAGTCCTGCACAGTCTGAAAAGCTAAATTGCATGTCTGATCTGTCATCATTCTCATTTTGAGTGTTTCTCATAAATTATAAATCCCACAATGAAACGGAGAGCACACATATACAGTATGTGTACAGTATATAGCTATTTTTAATATATATGTGTGTGTATATATATATAGTATATGCAGCAAGGCTTCAAGAGTATCAGAAGCACGATCCAGGATGATTCAAGGAGCATCCATGACTACATCAGGAAGACAGCCCCCTGGGATGAACTGCTAAGAGAGTGCCTCAGGCAGTGGAAGACAGAGGGTGATGAGTGGGATGAAACAACATCCTGGAAGACCAAGCCCCTGGATTCGATGTATCACTCGCAGATAGATGAAGTTCCTGACATCGGGAAATCCTACCAGTTTCAAGACAGGGTCTTTGCTAGCCACTGTACAGCACAGATGCTTTCATGATAGTAATAAAAATAAAAAAAATACAAAAAAACTGTCCCACAGTACCGTAGAGGCAGAGTACAGATGCAGGCTGCGCAAAATTGCAGGGAGCTGCAAGATTTAGTGTGACTGAGAGACAGAACTGAGTGAAGAGTCCTTTAAGTCCCAGTCGGACAAACCAGAACTGAAGATTTCTGCTTCTGTGCCTGAACTACACTGCATGTGTGCACCCTACAGCATAGGCCTAGAAATGTAACCACACGTCAGAGCAGCGTGGACCCCAGTGACAGATTCATTCAATACATTTCCTTCTCCGTGTCCCCTCACTGGCTGAACGAGTGCAAGAAAGTCAGTCTTCTTCTGGCTCAGTCGGTTCAGTGTTTGTTCATTCATCTGCCCCGAAACCCAACCCATGAGCACGGTTTAAAGAACGCATGACGTAGGAAGTTGTCCTCCAAATTACAGAACAATGACAAAAGATGTTTAAGCACTCACAAAGGTTTGATAGAAGCTTGAGGTGCTGTGTCCACCAGGTCGGGAGAGATTCCAGGTGCAACATCTGAAGTCTTTGCCCAGGAGACTGTCTTCCTAGAAGCAGCTCAGATACTGCGCAGAACCTTCAAACTTCAAGGAGAAGGCAACCCCCTTTTGTTTAGTGTAATATGCAGATGAGCCTTGTTCGTGATTCTCAGTGGGGAGGAACTTTACTGGCACACAGTGATGTTTTTGCAGCCAAAGTGAGCAGTACTCCTCACTCTTAAATTTTACGAGACTGTAAAGCAGTGAGTTTTATTCCAACTTCAGTGGCCAATCGTGATCCTCGGCTCGCAGATGACTCATCCTGTTTTCTGAACATCTCGGGTTCAGCACATTCTGGTACGCTGGTAATTTTTTGTGCCCCGGGCGAGCATGCAAATGAGCGCGTTTCTAATTGCGAAGCATTGAATGTGATTGTGCGGTATAAATCGCTGAGGCTGAAGGTTTTTCTTTCATTCTCTCCGTTTGAATCCTCTTAATAAAGGCAGAGGGCAGATTGGAAACTTTTAAGACACAGATAGAGAAGCATTTTCACGAAAAAGATACGGATCAAAGAGCAGGTCCTGCTGTTTGAAGCTCGATGCAGTCACTCTTCCTGTTTTAGAAAATTATAGCACACTCTCACTAAAAGCACTGGCTGAGGGAAGCAGCAGCCGTGCCCCCCCTCCACATCTCAGTCTCCTCTCTGCATCTCCGTCTAAATGTCTGTCTGCATCTCTCAACAACAAATGTCGCGCTCTCGTATCTCGCACTTCCACCCGGAGGTGTGCAGGCAGTAAAGTGGCATTAGTGTGTGACGTAGTTTGGAGTTAATACCGCTCAAAAAATAGCTGCAGAGTTGTTAATTTCTTTGATTTGTTCCGTTTCGGCTTGAGTCCCTCGATCGAGTGCAGTGCCGTCAGTCTGCTGCTCTGAAATGAATCGAAGTGGATGGAGGCACAGAGCAGAGTGGGAGCTCTTGAGTCATGGAGAGACTTTTCATAAAAAACCCTCCAGTGCAAAACACTACGGCACAGAACAAAGAGCAGACCCTGTCGTTTGAAGCGTGGCACAGTCCCACTACCTCTTTTTTTTTTGGGGGGGGGAACTGCAGGTGCACACAAACAAACACACTCCATCTCCCTTTTGTTCCTATTACCCCTGACTTTCTCCACAGACACACAAATGCACCATAGAAAGGGAATAAAATAAAATACAAAAATACGTTCCGATGTGTTCCAGTTCGCCTTCTGACATTCCCTGTCGAAATCAAAAATCAAATGAAGGAGCTTAGGATGAGACAACGGCCTTGTCCCTCTCTATGTGTCACTATGTGTCCAAACAGGAAAGCAGCTTTGATATATATGCGTCACTTGTCTATTTCTGGATTCAAGATAAATAAAAATGTTTCACTGGGTTAAATAAAATGTATGCCTGTCGCTGTTGATACACAAAGAACACAACGTACACGTTGATACTCTATGTACTCTCTGGATTTAACCCATTTGAATTAAATCAGAACACGAAGAGAAATGTGCACACAAGACACGATGACAGAATGGACCTATGGACTTGGTGATATAACAGTTAAGGCACGAGAGATGAGTTGCACAGCCTTTTTTTATATATGTATATATTAAAGAGGAATTACCGTTTTTTTTTTTTTTTTTTTTTTTACAACCTGGACCTTATTTCTGGCATAAAATACAGTTGTTCACTCACCCATGTAAATTTAGTGTCATTTGGAATCATTCGGACGATATTTAGACCTGCGTATATCCATATAGTGGGAGTGAATGGGGCACCGAAACGCAGCCTCTAAATAACACATTATCTGCCACAAAACTCGTTCATTTCATCAATATTTTGTTATGACATGCTAGTGCTATTCCCCGTTGACTCCGGAGGCACAAGATACTTGTGAAATAAGAGTTTCACGAGAGATAATGTGTTATTTAGAGGCTGCGTTTCGGTGCCCCATTCACTCCCACTATATGGATATCTTCTGAACGACTTATATAGGTGAGTAAATGATCAGATTTTATGCCAGAAATAAGGTACAGGTTGTAAAAAATGGTAATTCCCCTTTAAGATAAAAAAAATAAATAACTCAAAACATAATGTGACCCAAGAATTAAACAGAAAATACATAAACTGATTACAGTCGTAACTAAAAGTGTTACTTCAGGGTGTAAATCACTTACACCATACACACAGTGTTTAAATAATGAAGTCGGGCAGTTTGTAAGCTGTTTAAAATTTCATTTGACGCTAAATAATGGATTAAAGCATAAGTTTTCAGTTCTCTATATCAAGTACTTGCACATAAAGATGCTAGATGGTGTGTTTCAATATTGATGCTGATGTGGAGAAAATGTTGCGCTGCCTTGTCTGTTGAGTCGCATACGCTGTAAATATGAGATAAAGAGCAGAAGAACGTTTGTTTAGAGCCTCTCTAAAGTTGTAGCTGTTCTTCAAAATAAAAAAAATGTCAGATCGGCTTCACTGCAGCCAACAGATGTTACTTCATTACGCATATATAGGCTTCAAACAATTGAAATAAAAACTATTAGGAGCCACGTGCTTTGTCCTACTGTAATAGTGTTTTCTGTTCAGTTTGATAAATGCGTGATGTGATACCTAAAGTTTGAAATCAGCAAGTCTTTGTTCTTTGAACCTGCTGAGACTGCAGTTTTCTTATCAATAGGGTCCAGTGTGCATATCTAATGAGCAACAGTTTGAACTGAACAATTGAAGTATTTTGTTGGATGTTTAATTAAGGCCCCAGAGAGTGTGCACAGTTTGGATTCTTTTATTTGGCGCATTTAAAGGAAATGCTCCCTCTGTAAATATTGGTTGTCACCTTCTGATGCTCCGGAGCAAAAGCAAAGGAAATTTATTTATGCAAAGAGACCCGAGTTGAAAGGTTACAAAAGGGGTCGTGTAGCTGGAGGGCTGCAGATCTGTTTAGATCTCCATTATTCAAATACAGCTGCAGCAGAATTGCCTTTCAACAATGCATTTAACCCTGATCGTCTTCCATGTTTCTTGTGCACGTCTTATCTGATTTCTCTTGTGTGCTTTACCGCAGGCTGCAGCAGGAGATTGAGTGCAACAGATTCAACCCTTCTCACAGAGCGAGAGAGAGAGCGTGTAAATATGGGAGACGGATGCTGCCCTGC
Source organism: Planiliza haematocheilus (assembly GCA_005024645.1). Classification (NCBI taxonomy): domain Eukaryota; kingdom Metazoa; phylum Chordata; class Actinopteri; order Mugiliformes; family Mugilidae; genus Planiliza; species Planiliza haematocheilus. The sequence goes on along the minus strand of SRSE01001388.1, from coordinate 976,173 downwards.
AAATGGACTTGTGTTTACCACGTCCACAAGTAAGTTTCAAGTTGCAGGCAAGACACTCTGTCCTGTTGAACTGCGTAACAGCAGGTATGACTTGAATGCTAAGTGTTTTGTTTACACGGCTTCCCATGATGGTTGCACATACAGTGTTTCTCATTCACCCATTCACACACATTTCACTTTTTTTTTTCATGCCTCATTCTTGGGCTTTTATTGCAGTTACACCGCCCCAGCTTTCCTAATCTCTTCTGCTAAACATTTATTATAATCTCCCTGGGAGTCGTAACACAGTCAGACGCTAAGTTAATTCAGATCCTTTAAACAAAGGCCGCAATGTCAAGACGTGAATGTGGTTAATTAAAAGTAAATGTTGGTCGAGTGCCAAAATATACTTAAAGATTTAGAGTAAGGAGGAGCACACTTTGACTTTGATGAATTGATAATGTTAGAAACTCTTTGTCTGGCTGCTCGGCTTAAACGTCCATCTCATTGTGAGCACATTTAAAGTGATGACAAACTGTTTCTTAAAGTATTTATTCACTCGTTTACTGAAAAGTCTAAATGAAACAGACGAGTCTTTTGGGGCCCCAAGGCACACACTAGACTTGGCTTGAACAACAGAGATGGGCATAAATGAAGTTAACCGTTAAATAAAGAACATACAAAATACTGTGAAGTTGGTGGAAGTAGTTATTTTTATTACCACATAGATAATTGAAGACTAGCAGCATGCATTCATTTGGCTATTGTTAGGGAGGAATTTGTGGTGATGCTGATGAAGAAGAAGTACCAGAGTCCTGTATGTCTTATGCTGAAGGAGTTTATTTAGGATATAAGTGCATGAGTCCACCTCAGTTCTAAGGGACAAACAGTGAACTCAAAGTCTTATACTAAGAGGGTGGACCGAGGCAGGGGGAGATGTGTCAATATCCCATTGGTTATTGTACATAAACATAACGATAAGGATTCACACCAACTAGGAAATACAAATTGTCAGACAGTGACGGCGGACATTATCAATCTAACTCTACAGCTGTGTCTGTTGACAGCCAGACAGTGAGATTGAAGACGCCATAAGAGGGACCATGGCATTGGCGTGTTCCTCAGAGAGAAAATAGGGCAGATACCTGACCCCTTAACAGCTGTTAAGTATTATTATTAATTGTCATGATCAGCATCTCCTATCAATGTCTTTCTTTCTTTTCTTCACTTCCTCTTTCCTTTTCTGTCTTTTTTCTCACTCAGAGGGATAACTTTTTGTCATTTTGAATTGGCTGCCGTTCTCATAATTAACTATTTTATACACTGAAAAGGCAGAACATTATTACAATGACATTGTGTAGGTCTCCCTTGTGCCTCCAGAACAGCTGTGACTCACCAGAGAATAGACATGGACCTTCTGAGGGTGTCCTGTGGTGTCTGGTAACAGGATGTTGTTAGTGGGGGGCCTTTGGGTCCTGTGGGCCTCTGTGGATCATCCCACGGATACTTGATCAGGAATTTGAAGGCCTAAACCATTTTTGTGTGTGTGTGCCTGTGTCAGGCTGCATCCTTCTGGGGATGGCTGCTGCCATCAGGGAGTGTCATTGATATGGGGTGGGGCTGCATGGTCTGGTCTGGTGGCTTCCCAGCAGAACGTTGTATTGTATTGTGTCTGTCCCCCCGATTTGTAACATGTATGTAACACAATGAATGCCCATGTCGATATTACACATTTGCTCACAATGAGACATTTCTTAATTTTTGTTTATAGTATCATCTCTCCAACCCTATTTTTTAAATTTGCCTTCCTCTGACCTTTCTTGACCCTCCACCATCCCATCCTTCCTCTTCACTGTCCAGAAGTGTCTCTTCCCTTCACTCTTCATCACTCCACTCTGCTCTTCGTTTTTCCTCCTCCCCCCTTTCCATTTGCCCTCGAGTGTGAAATGAGAGTGCAATGAGTTGACTTTGAGAGCGGGGGGGTGGGGAGGATGAGAGCGAGCGGTCTGTCACAGGAGAATGATCTTAACAAGCCTGTCCACCTCCAAATCCCCAACCCTCTCCACTATCTACGCAAGCTGGTGCTACACACACACAACCTGGTTCATGAGTCATGGAAAATTCTCCAGTTACACAGCGGCCACGGATTGGTTTGTTGCTGATCACGATCAAATCGGCCATTCAGGCGGCGGGAGACGACACCAGTACAGTAAGCCTGATATCTAACCAAGAGTTGCTGAATGTAGAAATCATTCCTTAAGTGTACACACACACACACACACACACACACACACACACACATAAAATTAGCATGGGATTAACCGTGCATGCGCGCACACATCAACGATTCCACCAAGGCCTCTCTCCATTTTCAAATTGGTTTACCCTCCTGACGACAAACTCCTGTAGGCTCACACAAAATAATAACTAGGTGTAATTGGATTTTAAGGAGAAACACGTTCTTCCAAGGCTGGAGCTCCAATGAAATTTCGGACTCTAAAGCAGTAATGCATATTGATATATAGTGCTGACATAATATGAAAAGTCATAACTTGAATAATGAGGGATGGCAGTAAAATGCAAGGATGGAAAAAAACAACAACAACAAAAAAAACTGGGATAAGCGAGCCAGGTTTCAAACTGGCCACCTGTTGTGTGTCTGAAGCCACACCTGCTCGAATCCTCGAACCGAATTAATCGACTTCACGCGAGCGCTTAACTGTATTTGGCAGGTTTCACGCCTGGCTTGAGGTAATGGGTGTCCGTCACCACCTTGCACACAAGGACACGTGACATGGAAAGGAATAAAAGAAAAAGGGAAAGAATAAGGAAATAAAAAAGCAAGGAAGTGATAAAAAAAAGGGAAGAAAGAATTCCATAACAAAAGAAGGAATGAAGGAAATTACCAGGAGATAAAGGGAAGAATGGCTCATGGATGGAAAGGAAGTAAGGATGGAAAAAAGTAATTATATAAGAGGATATGTACGGGAAATATAGGAGGATAAAGGATGGAAGGAATTAAGGAAATAAAGAAATAAGAAAGAAATTAAGGGAGGAAGGAAAAAGACTTGTTGACTCAACAAAACGCTGGTGACTTACAGCCTATTTATCACACGACAGCTCAGGAATACTAAAACAGGCTCATGGTGGACAAACCCAAATGACATTATCCAGTCTATTTTTGTTTCATCCATGCATCTGCAATGGTCATAAACCATCATTACCCTTCGTCATTTCTATAGCGACCGCAATCATAACCGGCCGTGACAGCACCGCACTTAGACATGTGCAGCCGTGATACGGGCACCAGCGCAATATGTGGTTAAACATATATCGTGGCAGACGGTTTGCATCACGCCGCCGAAACCGTGGACATGGAAATATTACCCTGGAAACCAATCATATGTCACTCGCCCTGAAAAACCTCATCAGTTTTTTGACAAACAACCCCGTGACCCTATGTGGGGTTGGAGGTCAAATGTGTTGCTGCGGGATATTTTTATAGTACAGACATTTACAGCCGTGTAAAGCAGATAATTGACAGCGCCGTCGTAGAACCATGGCGCACCTCACGGTCCAAGCAAGTGTACAGTGAAATTGCCCAGCATCTGCAAGAAAAACCCCAAACTAGCGGTGAATACCTTTTACTATAGGTCAAGAATCAATCACTGTACTTTAAAAAATGTTAGAAAGACTTTTATTAAAAAGTAATTGTCATCATTATTTGTGCCACAAGCTAATAGTTTAAAATAAAACCCACTTATTTAGACCAAAGAATCTATTTTTGACTCCACTTCAAATTTTCCTCAAGCCTATCAACCCCCTGGCTCCGTCTAGGCAGCTGGTTTAAAAATACTTCACGGCTCCTTCGCTTTCTCTCCAAACCTGCCCCGCGCTCACTTTCGTCCCTCTCATTTTGGCAGGACTTTGATAATGTGGATCGTCAGATGAGCTGGGCCCGAGAGCCAGCGCTGAAATTGGGCTACGCTTATACAGCCAGTAAATCATCTTAGCGGGGCTGTGAAGAGGGAAGACTCGGCGATAAAGTTCAGCTTATACCACCGACCAGAACACTGTGTGATCTGGGGAACGTGCAGCAAAGGCGTTCGAGCTCAGACTGAACAGTGTTATAAATCTGAATTAATATTAAATCATTTTAATAAGAAGATCTAAATATAACAGACGGAGATGAAGAAGCTACTTTCCCTAACTTTATTTGCAACACAGAATACGTTCAATAAGAAAAGATAACAAAGACGGACCTGTGCTTTCAATAGTGCTGCCCACACTGAGGCTTTTCTTGTGTTTGCTCCTGACATATCTCTGTCCCTGTTCACATTACCTGATGTTTACCCAGCATGCATGGGGCAAAGAAACATAGGAATGTATTTATTCCAACCCTCTTTATCGCATATTCCTTCTGGTCAAACCAGTCTGCTCGGATTCAGGTGATTAAATGAGGCGTCTTTGTTCTGATTGAGAGATTATTCTGCTGAACCTTATCGTCTGTGCAACTTACTCACTTAGCCACTGATCTGCAAATGATCTGCTCCTAATGTTTAATTATTGGGAAGTGATCTTAGTCATCAAACGGCTGTTAGATCTGGACATTTCACATTTAATGCTGAATCCTCAAACAAAGACTGTCTCTCTTTTCGTGTGACTGAAGTTCTACACGTGACGAGATCTGGACCAGGCCCTATTTTCTCATGATGACACGGGTGAGATGGGGTTGTAACCTTTGAAAAAGCTGGAGGAGCTGTGTGGTTGTTTCATCCCACGTCTTTGATGTTGTTGTATCTCATCCTGTGGACTTCTACAAACATGCTATATTGGACTTATACCAAACATGCTAACATCAAGACATTTGTGAAAGAATGGGCCGCTCTCAGGAGCTCAGTGAATTCCAGCGTGGAACTGTCATAGGATGCCACTTGTGCAACAAATCCAGTCGTGAAATTTCCTCGCTCCTAAATATTCCACAGTCAACTGTCAGCTCTATTATAACAAAATGGAAGCGTTTGGGAACAACAGCAACTCAGCCACGAAGTGGTAGGCCACGTAAAGTGACGGAGAGGGGTCAGCGGATGCTGAAGCGCATAGTGCAAAGAGGTCGCCGACTTTCTGCACAGTCAATTGCTACAGAGCTACAAACTTCATGTGACCTTCAGATTAGCCCAAGTACAGTACGCAGAGAGCTTCATGGAATGGGTTTCCATGGCCGAGCAGCTGCACCCAAGCCACACATCACCAAGTGCAATGCAAGGCGTCGGATGCAATGGTGTAAAGCACGCCGCCACTGGCCTCTAGAGCAGTGGAGACGCGTTCTCTGGAGTGATGAATCACGCTTTTCCATCTGGCAATCTGATGGACGAGTCTGGGTTTGGAGGTTGCCAGGAGAACGGTACATTTCAGATTGCATTGTGCCAACTGTGAAATTTGGTGGAGGAGGAATTATGGTATGGGGTTGTTTTTCAGGAGCTGGGCTTGGCCCCTTAGTTCCAGTGAAAGGAACATTGAATGCTTCAGGATACCAAAACATTTTGGACAATTCCATGCTCCCAACCTTGTGGGAACAGTTTGGAGCGGGCCCCTTCCTCTTCCAACATGACTGTGCACCAGTGCACAAAGCAAGGTCCATAAAGACGTGGATGACAGAGTCTGGTGTGGATGAACTTGACTGGCCTGCACAGAGTCCTGACCTGAACCCGATAGAACACCTTTGGGATGAATTAGAGCGGAGACTGAGAGCCAGGCCTTCTCGACCAACATCAGTGTGTGACCTCACCAATGCGCTTTTGGAAGAATGGTCAAAAATTCCTATAAACACTCTCCTCAACCTTGTGGACAGTCTTCCCATACTGTAACATATTGATTTATAGTTATATGCCACTCAGCAGAGAATATAAGAGCTGTAATATAGTATCTGTTTGGTAACTATTAGCCCTGGCAGAGAATATGAGCTGAGACTTTTTCTTTCAGTCAGTTTCTTTCCCATTGCGCCCTTTTAACAGACAGAAAGCTACAAAGGCTTAGACTCGGAAGTAGCTAATATTAGTTTGCCGGCGCTAGACAAAATCTGCCTTGCACTTGACATTTGTTTAAGCCGTGTGCGCTCACTGCTGCAGCGGAGTTTCTGTTAGAGCTGACGAGAGGTGACAATGACAGATTTGCGCTGTGATCTTGGGATAAGTCTGAGTGACTTTCAAAAGTCTTTCTTAACCACACCGCTGTGATTTTGCGTGCTAGCCTCGGTGTGATTGATTGACAGTGAAGAAGCGTTGGTAACGTGTTGAATTCACTGTTTTTCAGAGACGGGCGCTGCTAGAAGATGACTTTGGGATGTTACTTACATATTATGTCGAGTAGGTGGTTGATCTGATGTTTGATCTGACTTTGTTTGACGCATCTGGATAGAATTACAGATCGAACACGTTCAAACTCAATGTCTGTTTCCCTATGTGCAGTATTTGTCCAGACGGGATGGGATCTCTGTCTATTCTTCTCTCTTTTTATTCCAGGTTTGTCGAGAAGGAGAAGAGAAGATGCAATGTGACGTGCAACCGGAGCCAAGAGTACAAAAGTAATCTAGGATTACAGACGGCAGATAAAGGAAAGGATGACTGACTCGTGTTTAAGATGAAAACGCTCTCATAGGGGATATGTAAGATAGGAAGAGGATGAGCGGACCTGGATAGGGTTTAAGTTAGGAACAAAAAGAAAGTCTAATGAATTAAGTCCTCCGGCAAAGGAGGCTGAAGAGCCGGTGTGTGAATGTCTGAGTATGTATGTCATGTGCATGTGCAACGCAGTATGTGCCTCACATGTCCCTGGCATGGCTCATTAAGATCTAAATATATCTGGGAATGCTTAGCCGTGCATATGCATGTGTGTCAGCTTACTTTGCCGTATCTGTAGCCGGATGATAAACAAAACCATTATTACGCGCTGATTTATTTTCTCATTGCAAGACCCTTGTACTATCTTCCTTCTGAATACAGAGTACAGCTGATTGCACCTTTAAAGTCCTACTGGAAACCCAGGCGTTCATGTGAAGAGTCAGTCAAAAGGAAGATATATTCAGCGACTGGAGGACCAGGATGCTGAATATTTCTAAATAATACTTATGAGGTGCTAAAGTGTGAAGGGTGAAAAAAATGGAGCAGAATAACTTGTTTTATTTACCTACCGTGTTTTTCCCTTAGAAACTGCCTCTACAGTGCATGAATAATGAATGCATTAGCCTGTATGAAAGCGTACAGATGCTATCTGGAGTACGACTGTGTACTTCAAATGTATAGAACGCTCCGAGAAAAATCCCTGAGGGCTCTCCGGAGGATTGAGCTTCCTGCTTTCTGCTGTACAGTTTCTTATCAAAGGAAGGTTGAGGTTTACGTGAGGTTTTGACGCCGATCGTTTCCCCTCACAGTTATTTATGTACCTGTTTCTAAATGCACGATAATCTGCAGGTGTATCCCTTTGTGGATATGACATATGCAGAGTCCCCACAGTCTGCATTTTTTAATGTGTGCGCTGAAACTTTCACTTCACGTGTAAGGACGCAGAGCGGCGCATCGGCCTCTCGTGCAGTATTTATCTCTGCAGATACATTAGAATCGGGTGCAGAAGTGCATTTGTATAATGTCACACTAAGAAGTGCTTCCATGTGTGAATTACAGAGTAAACACATGAAGATGGCGGGGGAGACATTTTTGTCTACATGGAGGTTAATGCACAGCAGGGGGGCGGTCCCAGATGCGAGCTGCAGCAGATGCAAGCAGATGGTTGGTTGCATGCATTCATGTGTGTGCAAGTACATCCTAGCACAATAACAGCATGTGTATTACAAACACATGAACAGGACATGGATTAAACATCAAAGAGCTGGAGGATTAGCGCACATCATCTGTCCACTCGCAGTGGAATCAGAGTTGTCCCCGCACTTGTTGGGGACACAGAGGATTTTTGTTGCCTACATTAGCAATAATTTATCAGACATGGCTTCGAACTGTGAGGGAAAGGCTAGCGACCAAACGTGTTTGGGAAAGGCAGAAAAAACGAATCAAAATGTGATGCCTTTTGTCTTAAATCTACATCTTAATACTCTCTGCAGAAAGTTTTTCTTTTCTCCTCCTGTGGTGGAAACGTGCTCACGGCTTCATGGTTTAATATTTTATGTTTTTTGACTATGAAATCACAGTGGCTTAATTAAGCAGAAAAAATAGAGAAACGTCTTAAGGTAGAAGATGGAAAAATTGCATCAGTGGAAGAAGATGAAAGGGAAGCAAGAGAGGAAGAAGAAGCAGAGAGCGAGTTGTGTAATCAGATTCCACAGACCAAAGTTCATTCATTCATTCATATCCCAGCTGTCATCGGGGTACATCCTGGACAGGTCGCCAGTCTACCACAGGGCTAACACAGAGAGACAGACAACCATTCACACTCACATGCACACCTAAGGCCAATTAACCTTTGCACAGTGGGAGGAAGTCAGAGCAACCTGAGAGAACCCAGACGCAGGAAGAACATGCAGACTCCACACAGAAAGGCCCAGTCAGACCATGGATTTGAACCCAGGACCTTCTTGCTGTGATGCAAATTATTTGTATTCGTTTTATTTTGAAATATAATCTAGAATTAAAAGAGAACAAGATCAGTGGTGATGATGGTTATGTTGATAGAGATGAGCTAAAATTAGATCCAGAGAGATGAGATGTCATCTTTCTGAAAAGATGTTTACCCTGTCAGTCTTAAAGTCGTCAAGAAATGTGGATAGAAACTTTAAAAAAAAAAAAACTGATCTGTACCATCATCCTCTGGCTGTGATGCTCAATAGTTTTTTTTTTTTTTTTTTTACATCCATTGACACGCTCTCCAACACAGTCCACGGCAGGTGCCCTGTCAGGCAGAGCGTCACCACAGGCGGTCTGTGGGTGTGGTGTCAGATCTCAAACTCAATGAGATACCGGACGAAGAATTCAAGCCTGTCACTCTTCTACTTGAGGCCAGATGAAGTGAAAGCAGCCGGAGCATTCAGATGTAATAAGGCTCGCCTTACAATTCTGAACAGCACCGAATAGGCTGGTTTGCTTGAATATCAGACACAGGCATCCTTTGCATGCAAATGTAAATCACTGCTGTGCACCCAAGCAGGATGCTTCAATTTGAAATATTTTGCACGATAAATATGAATAACTTCTAAATTTAATTTGAGTTCATTGTCCCGTTGCGATGATATCAAGACTTTTTTAAAAAGCTGTTTTTAAGAGATAAGAAATGGATTCAGAAAATTGCACTCACCCACAAATTACACAAACTTAGCAAGTCATCACAGGTCTAAGCGAAGAATCCTTCGCACCCTGCCGTGTTCGCAATCCAGTTCTCTTCTTAGCCACTCTCTGCACATCCTCACAATCTCTGGTTTCCTCCTCGTTATCCAGTAATAAACCTTACCTTACTGTCACTGTTTATTACCATGCTATTTGTCATGACCTAAGCAGTTATGGCCTACTTGAAAATCTAGTGTCTGCACAACCCCGTGAACCCCAGACCTTGCAGTATATGACACGTTTCATCCACAAAAATACGACGTACCCAACCCTGCAAATTTATTCCACAGGTCTCATTCCGCTCACTGAGGTGTCCTCACGGCGCACCGGACCAGCGCACAGTATATCACACTCTACGGCTTGAAATGTAATATAGGCCCTGCCATTCAACCTCAGGTACATAAAACGCTGTGAGGAAATATTCAACATTTGGCAAACCTACACCTGTAACTGTTCCAAAAATGACCGCTGCTCATCCTGCTCCATTTGCATTCTTCTGCTGGGCCAGGTTCTCATTTATATTTGATTGATTGTACCCTTTACCACCTGCAAGTTTTTATCAATTACAGGTTGGCCAGCTGTAACTGCCTCGTCGCTGGCATCCGTGAGCGGGCTCTGCTCATGTGAATAGTTTGCGTGTAAGCTCCGGCGCACCTGGTGTCATTAAAATGCAGCCCATGCAGACTCCAAACCGTCAGACTCAAACTTCCGTGTAACGTACGGCGCTTTGTTTGCTTAGGACTACAGTTTAATGTGTTTGCTGGACATCTTGACGTGCTGCAGACAGGACTTTCCAGTCTCCGTGTGAGCTCTTCACCTCCGTGTTTCCAGCTCGAATGTGACTGGTCAATACTACTTGGACTTTATATTCATTCATTTTCTGTAACCGCTTGTCCTCTGGAGCTGTCACTGGGCAAGAGGTGCAGTCCACCTTTAGACCTTGTTAAGGTACAAAACATGTTAACATATCGCATCAGGTTTAAGCAGTAAGGAGGCTGAATATACATAATGACGTTCATGAATATGCACCAAGTAATGTCATGAGGAAATGACATAAAGTAATACAGGGATGAGTTGGTACAGACAGATGTATTATGTCCTTTATACGTCCAAGAAAGAAGCTCAGCAGCAGTGCTAAGGACGAAGGACCTTCTTCCACTGTGGGTGCAGCAGTCTCTCTGAAGGAGCTGCCTAATGTCCCAACTGTCTCATACAGGGGGTCAGAGGGTTGTTCTTAATGTTTGACCAACATCCTCCTCTCCCCCATTTGCCCCACTCAGTCCAGAGGACAGAATAAGATGCAGCTTCGCCCCGTGTATTCATATGAATAATCCTGTTTATAGGAGATTACAAGGCCACAGCATCTCCTTACCTTCAGTCTATAATTGCAACATATCTTATTCCTTGCACAGGTTAAGATGCAAAATTCATGCTAGGTTAAATAAACCATGACAACGGTCCAACCATTCTCCGTATGATTTAAATGAATTTGTTCATAAACTGTGTCATCCAAACTAAATGATCACACCAGGAGGGACGAAAGGCCAACCACAGAGCGAGGGAAGGAATCTCTCGTTGATGACATTCATAGTGTCGCGTCCAGTTCTAACGGGAAGAATTTAAAAGGAGAGCTTGGGATAGAAGTTCAAACCCTGCCTCCTTTCACACCTCCGCACCCCCCCAGCCTATTGCCGTGTAAATGAGACACGGGCGCACGGCGACTTGAAAGGGTGGTTCGGGTGCTGACAGTTTGGGCTGCCGCCTCTCTGCTCTGACCTCGTTCCTGAGCGTTCACGGCGCCACGGTGGAATCGCACCATGTCGGCCTTTGTCCTTAACAAATGCCAAATGTCGCTCGTCAGGAGAATGGGTAAACGTGGCCATTTAAGAGCGCGAACAAACTGCTGATGCTGTTGTTTTAGTGACATTTCATCACCAGTCTTTCTGTACTCACTTACCCTGACACTTCTCCTCTCATTACGTTCCAGCGGAGGAACATTTTGCACTTTTTCAGGTGTGCGTTCTCATTCTGATTCCTGACACACTCTTCCTTTCTATGGCGTATTATTCAATAATCCTCTGTATTACACGTTATTTAGTTACCTCCAACTCATTTGTCGCACATGTAAAAGTATTCTGACTCTAGAAAAACTCTTCAGGGAGCCGCGCTGCAATCCATTTCTCCATGTTGAACTTTGCCGAAGATCAACATCTCTTGGTTTTAATGAGATTGCGTGTCTGCGGACTAGAAATTATTTCTGAGAGTTTTTCAGCTCCCTTGAAATGAAAATGCCAGTCTGGCTCTTAAGGGAGCAACACTGCAATCAATTTCCTAATGCTAAAGTGAAAATGTCAAGAACACACCACGTTGATTTGCCCCGAGGTCCTCTGTGTTCATCTGAAGCTCATTTTTATGTGTGAATACTGTAAAAATTCTCTGTGTAACACAGATTCTTGTCTCTTTTCTTCTTCTTTTAAGCAAACATAAAAGCACTGGACATCCCCAAGCTCTGGCTCGATTTACACGACAGCAACGTGGAGAGGTGCCGATGTATGTGTCATTTTGCATTTCAGAGGGAATGATTTAACATGAGGAAGAAGAAGAGTTGATGATGAGGATGGCAAAATGGGTGAAGGACATTGTATGGTACATAATAAATAAACACTCTAAGATAGATACACAGATGCATGATCTGACTTGATCAACCATCCACTTTGTCTTACATTAATCATCTTTAAAATCTATGCAGTCTGTGAAGATTTATACTTTAATTATTATATTGCAGTTGCAATAATAATATCAGTACTTAAGGCATAGTTTCATGATTTAACACGTCTTTGGTCAACTGTTGCTGAAGTTGTTCTGCAGCAACAGTGTGTTTAGCATCCAGATACCCAACAATATGTCTGATTGATATAGTGCAGTGACTTGTGAGCTCATGTTTCATGCAGGGCAGGTAAAAGACAAAACTCTTCTGCATGGAGATTCCTACGAAAGTGATAGCAAGGACATAAACAATCCTAAAAGTTACACGCTGGGTTTGAATCCTGTGTGAAGTTTGCATGTTCTCCCTGTGTCTGCGTGGTTTCTCTCCAGGTACTTCCTCCCACCGTCCAAAGACATGCTTGTTAGGTTACAGAAGATGAATGAAAGAACGAAAGAATCTGATCGTTTTGAAAGTATAAAGAGAACTTAATTCATTCAGTAGAAGGACATAACCAAGATATGATTTCTTTTCACACGCTAGTCAGTTATTCATTGCTCAGAAAGAATATAAAGATCTGATCAAGTGTTTGTTAACCTATTAAGGACTTTCCCACTGAAATGTTTATCAGTAATTCTACAGATTCTACATTTTGAAATGCAGACATGTTTATAGAGATTATGTTTTAATAGTGCAGCTTTAACAAAGATACATAAGAAACTCAAATCATGTTTCATATTTTTTTTGTGTGTGTAAAAATGTAGAAATATGAGTATAATAACAGTGTCCACTGTGACTGGCTGAGTGTCATTGACATGCATTGAACATAACAGGTTTGCCCCGTCATGAAATCATTGTCATTTGTAATTGCTTGTACTGCAATAACATAACAGTGTTACAGCGTAATCCTGCCATGACTTTGGTGTGATACACAAATGAAGCGCTCTTTCTTCACATCCTAGATGTTCTCTATTCTGTGTTCTCTATTTCATGAAATCCAGGTCGTTTCAACCACAGCGACTGTGTTTATATAACCGCCTCGGGCCTCTTGAGGTGAACACTGGTCGCCCGAAACTGCCGATCCCAGCTGAATAAGGTGAACTAGACCCTGTCTCCACCTGCCTGATAAATGGCTTAGACCCAATTCCCTCCGTTTGCTTTTTTGTGTCGTCACCCGTCTTTGATGTCATCAGATAATTGCTCCTTTTAGAACTCGGAAAGGGCCACTCAGCGCTCGCAGGATGGAAGAGTATCCATGGTGACAATCTTTGTTATTCCACACTGCCAACAACTGTTTATTGTGCCACGGATGAGGGAAGCGCTTTTGAGTGGAGATACTGCACATCTGGGGTTCAGGAAATAGGGAGGCAGAGACCGATGGCAAACAGAAGGAAAGAAATGGTGGGGGAGAACAGATAGAGATGAGAGGCAAACTAGAAAGATCGTGTTGGCGTGTGTGAACAAGTGACGGAGAGAAAGAGAGACAGGTTCTTAGATATATTGTAACTGGGGAGAGAGGGGGAAGAGAAAAGAAAGCTTGGCAGGGATTGTACAGGAAAAACAAATCCGCAGGATTGACAAAAGATCTTTATGTATAGTGCATTGATCCTAAAAAGGCAGGAGATATAATGATGTCCACATTTGCTGCGGATGCATAGAAAGACAATCCCTGCAGATGGCAGACACAGACTGCTGTTTTATAAACTAAATATAAAGTATTTCTTACATTATTTGCCACTATCCTCGTGTTCAGCCTGTATTTCTCTCCTGCTTTAGATACCATGTCCCTAATGTAAGTGTTGTGGGTTTATTAGTCTCAAAGAAGCTGAAGACACCGGAGCTGTCTCTCATAACTTTTCGTATGGAGCCATGCACAGCAGCACTCCTGGTCTCATCCTTGCTGTCCCCCCAAAAACCAAAAAAGCAACACACACGTGAACATGCCTGAGCATTAAATCAAATAAACCATATTAACTTATCGTTACGGTACTGTAAATTACACACATTGTTATTAAATGATTGTCTTACACTAGTATTATTATTAATAACCACACACATGCACACCACACAGTGTGAATTATTTCAGCCATTTAGAAATCTGTGATTCTGCTGGGTCCCTCAGCCCCCTCAGGCCCCCGCCCCATCCACCTCTTTTCCCGTATTAGACTTGATGACCAAGCTAAATTCCACTATATGTCACAGCACTTTGAATTACAGTCCTCTTCACACTCCAGTGCAACAATGAAATTGGCCGTCCCACATTTTGCGGTTATTACCATTAGATATTGCCAAATGCAATTATGGCTGGAAATGCATGTCTCCCAGCTAAGGTTTGACTTTGACTGGCTGCCGTGTTAAGTTTATTGTATCTCTACAAGGTGTGCGTGAGGCATATTAATGCACCTGATTGATACAAGAAGCACACACTAGCCTCCAGTAAAATAGGTGAGACCTGAGCCAAGACTATGCCAGGCGAGACTGTTTAATGCGTGCACGTATTTTATGAATTTCCTACTCGCAGAACACTTTCGGTACAACTTTTACTGCAACATCTGCTGTTGTGGATGAATTCCTGATGACTGGAGAGTGTTGACTGCAGTTCACAGCGGGTTCAATCTTAAAGAAGAGTTAGATTGTGATGGATTTGTTAAAAATATATAAGAACCTCTCAGCGAGAAAAAACACTCACTCTGAAAGATTGGATGGATTACATATTTTCAGTAAACAAGTTGGAAGCCGTATCGTGTGAAATTGCTCCCTGTCTACAGCCGTATAGCGAATGATCTGCCCACTTCATGTTTGTATGCGGAACCATTACCAGCAGCACTTATTTCTGTGGGTCCTCTATGAAGTCCCTGGGGCCTGGAGCAGCAGTTACTTCCCTGCGCTGCATCTCAATGACAGAGGTTAGAAAAAGGGAAGCAGTGGAGAGGAAAGAAAAAGAAAAAGCAAGGAAATGTAGCAGAAAGAAATGAAAGGAAAGGCAACAGTAAGAAATGAAAGATAAGGAAAGGAAGCAGAAGAAATGGGCAGGAAAGGTAGCAGAAGGAAAACGGTGAAAAGGTAAAGGATATGTAACAGAAAGAAATGATAGGAAAGGAACTGCAGCAGAAAGAAAGGAAGGGAAATGTAGCATAAAGAGATGAAAGGAAAGAAAAGAAAACACAAGGAAAGGAAATGTAGAAGAAAATGACTGAGACTTGACTTAGATAGACTTTAATCATCCACAAGGACAATTGCTTGATCACAGTAGCTCAGTTGCACATGTTCAAAAATACAAGAAACAGAGACTGATGAATATATATGATATATTAAGGTGCAATAGTGTCAATTAACTTTAATAACACAGAGTTATTTGTTACAGAAAGGTGAGTTGTTGTGAAGTTGGATACAAAATAGTAGAAAAGAGTCCTGTAGCGTTTACTGTGGGAGCCGAGCTGAATCAGTCTGCCGGAGAATAACCTCCACTGTCCCGCTGTAGTCCGGTGTAGCGCATGAGATGGATCGTCCATGATGGAGAGCAGTTTGTCCAGTGTCCTCCTGTCCCCCACTGAGACAAACATCTCCCGCTCACTGCCAATACTGCCAATAACGTGACCACCCTTTCGGATCAATTCGTCGATCCTGCTTGGGTCCTTTTCGCTGGTGCTGCTCCCCCAACAAACCACAGCAAAGTAGAGGGAAAGTCTCCAGCAACTTGCTGCATTCAATGAAAGACCTGAGCTTTCTCGGGAAGTAGTCTACTCGGGTAAGGGAAGGTAGCAGAAAGAAAGGAAAGACAAGGAAGCAAAAGGAAATAAAAGGAAAGTTCACGTAAAGAAATTAAAGGAAATGAAGGGTTTCAGAAAGAAAAGCAAAGAAAGTAGGAAGAAAGAAACGTAAACGTAGCAGAACAAAATAAAAGAAATGGGAGCAGATGGATGGAAGCAGGAAAGATTAATCACCATGAACTGCTCATTATTACAACTCAGTTAATCTGCATAAGAAATATAGACAAGAAATTAGCATCTAATGGCTTGTAGATGTATTGCATAAATACAGTGTAATGAAAGAGTGCCTGTCAATGGGGCAGACTACACAAAGTAGCTAGAGAGGGCAGCACTGATCACATGTGCCATGTGTGTGTTGTGTGTGATCATCTGTCTAGGGAGACATCTCAAGACTGGATAGCAAGTGGTTCATTAGCTGCGTCGTAAACAGCTCTCCCACGTTTGGGGATGCTTGTCCCAGTTGGACTCAGATCACTCGCATAGCTTAACGCACATTCACACCTTGCCTCATGTGACCCTAGCGGCACACATTATGGCCCGGTGGCTTGTACACATGTTAACCCACCCACACGTGTGTGAAGTACCATGACCTCAAAGGCTGACAGTTTTCACAGTCAATCTGCCTAATATCTTTACATATCCACATTCTTCTTTGCAGTGTGACCTACTTTTTCCCCAAGGTCTGTCTTCTAGTCCATATATCTGACATCTGTGGACCTCTTTTACCTACCAGACGTCTTGACTTGTCCTCGTAGGGAACACACAAGCTTATAACAGCTGTATTCCAATTAGGGGAGGTTTGGTTTTGTGCATACTGCTTCATTCTCACGGTTACTGAGCCGAAATGAAAACACCAACACGTTCCCTTCTCTGACAAGTAAAAAAATAAGGTCTATTTCATGTCTATCCATCCCAGAACAAGGATCCATCCTCTGTTCTACATGACGACTTCTCTGTTTTTCATTAAAACAAACAAACAGTTGCCTTCTGGTGACATTTTCACAAGGCAAAAAGTCCACAGACGGACTGAAATGGATATGTGGGTTTGCTCAAAGGGCGTTGTATATGCATTAAAAGCCCTTTGGGCCAGTGTTGTGATATCGGGTAATATAAATTTACTCCAAGTCAAAGAGACACAGAGAGGGGAAGAAGATATGAGAGAATAAGTGACAGAGTCAAAAGGTCTAAAATGGAGTGCTGCAATCTTAGCATGGCCTGAAAGAAAATCACAAGGGTGAGAAAGAGAGTAAGTGAATGATAATGATTGGAAGGTAATGGAGCTGGAGGGCGTCAAAGCAAGCCAGATAAAAAGCGGAGGGCATTCTGGAGAAACCTGAATATAGCCTCCAGCGCTATGTGTGTGCATGTGCAAGAGTTCTTATCTTATGTGTGCTTGAATAACTTACAGTATAGAAATGCCTGCGAGCATTTTAAAAGGCAAACTTTCCCAGTTTCCAATTTGCAGAAGTTTCACTCTCCCCGTGGACTCTCGCTCAGTGAATTCTTGTCATTTTGTGAGGCTGAGGAGTTTTGCAATCAGTGCTCACACATGTTAATCCTGGTCTAGTCCTGATGGATTAGAACATGCTATTCCTCTGGGATCTCGAGGCTCAACTTTATTGATACTGAGGGTTGTCGGGAGGGGGGAGAGAAAATCTCGTGGCTTAGCAGGAGGAGAATCAGATATTATTTCACTGTCTGCTGCCTCCATCCATTTTCCAATAACTTGTCAGTGTCACTTTCTACCCATTTTGCAATTCTTCTTAAAGATATTATCACGTCTGTGGCGAGATGAGACAGGAAATTTGGGATTTTTTTTTTTTTTTGTGGTATGCAAGGGCACATAAAGGCAGCTTTACATGGGGAGACAACAATTAAATAAGATGTGACGTGTTCATAATTATATTCCCGAGAAATTATCAGTCAGGTAGCTTGTCTGCATAATTCATGTTTTTGTCAAACAGCATTTTTATGAAGAGAGCAGTTTTCTCTTTTGCCCCTGCTGACAGAGAACACGACCCATGTCTCTTTTTGTCTGTGTCGACCCTCACGTTTATCTGATTATGACCCAATTGCTTGACGTCCTCTCTGACCTTTTTCCCCCCAAAAAAGTATTCCATCAGAAATTCAAAGTCATTAAAGGGGAATTTAGATCAGCGTATATCCATATAGTGGGAGTGACTGGGGCACCGAGACACAGCCTCTAAATAACACAGTATCTGCCATGAAACTTGTTCACTTCACCAATATTTTGTTACGATACGCTAGTGCTATTCCCCGTTGAGTCCGGAGTTACCTGTTACCATCATCTGGGGTCTGTAGATTGACCTGCAGACTCCGGATGACGTCATCTTGCTTTTTTTACAATATGGCTGAATATTTTTCCAACTCTGAGGTTGTGGATGAAGGTAAATCTACAGACCCCAGATGATGGTAACAGGTAACTCTGGACTGCGAGGAAAAGTACTACCGTATGATAACAAAATATTGAAATGAATGAGTTTCGAGGCAGATAATACTTATTTAGAGGCTGTGTTTCGGTGCCCCATTCACTTCCACTACATGGATATACTCTGATCTAATTATCTCCCAAAGGAATACGAATTACTCAAAAGTTATACGGGTGAGTAAACAACTGTATTTTATGCCAGAAATAAGGTCCAGGTTGTAAAAAAACAGTAGATCCCCTTTAATTTTCTTAAAGTTAACAAGGATATTTATTTAGTTTCTTTGTTTAGTACTGAACCAGCAATTACAATTCTGAACAGGGTATTTACTGTAAATGAATAAATCTTCACTTGAACAAAGAAAATAA
The DNA here is from genome assembly GCA_005024645.1 of Planiliza haematocheilus. Classification (NCBI taxonomy): domain Eukaryota; kingdom Metazoa; phylum Chordata; class Actinopteri; order Mugiliformes; family Mugilidae; genus Planiliza; species Planiliza haematocheilus. The sequence continues at coordinate 957,576 of SRSE01001388.1, read as the reverse complement.
ATGCACATTAACATCAGAAAATTACTTTTGCATTGTAACAATATACGTCAGTGACTAATATTATTATTATATTTGTGGTGACAGGAAATCTAAATACCAAATCTGTTATTTAAATGCGGCTTTGCCAGATTTGTGTCAGCTGAACGATGCAACTGAACGACAGATAACCCTCCTCAGCTCTTAAGCCTTTGACCCAGAAAGTTCAGCTACATGTCATGTGCGTCATTTCCATATTTTGTTGTATAATACGGAATTGCTAATCTGATAAATTGGCCACTGCACAGGACTACACCATCAACACCACACACATACAGGCAAGGCAATGGTGGAGCAGTTCTCCTCATATTCATTATTCATACACAGCAGCACTTTAAAGTGCATTACAAATTACAGAAAAGAAGTAAAAGCTTTCAAAGAAAGTAGCAGTTAAAATAGGTCATTAAAAATGAACGGTTAATGGTAAAACCAAACAGGAGATAGTAATTAAGTCTCGTGGTAGTCCTGGCATGCTAATGAACGCTACGGTCTGCATAAAGCAACGCTGATTTTAGTCCCTTTCAGAACATCAGTATCCTCCACCTCTTCAGCCTCAACTTGTATTAGCATGATTTTTTTTACCAAGTGTCCTACGATAGTGTTGTCAGCGTGTTGGTGAGTTGGTCCACCATTCGGTCCAGTTGTATGTCAACAGCTGCAGGGTAGCTTGAGATGAACTTCTGGAGAAACATTGACATTGCCCATAGTTTGGATGAATCCTAACGAGTTGATGCCTTATTATGTCAGTAATGGTAATGGGACGTCACTTTACGTTTACACATATTTGTGCTTTCAATATATGTTTCCTTGACTGTCATACATTTGTTCAAGATATTCATGTTTAGTAGCTATTTCCTGGCTATTGTTGTGACAGAACTGACATTTTTAATAATTGAATATGGTGCAAAACCATCGTTCTCATCTGTAGCGCACATTTTATTATAATTAGCAGTAGGCTTTAGACAGAAAGGATAGATTTAAACATTTTGAAGATGAATAGTTACACATACACTGATCAGGCACAACATTATGACCACTGACAGGAAAAATAAATAACATTCACCATCCTGTGACAATCCAGTGTTCTGCTGGGAAACATGGCATTCATGTGGATGTTACTTAGACATGTAGCACCCACCTAGACCAGATGAGACACCCTGAACCCCATAGCAATGAGACTCCTTGATGGCAGCAGCCATCCCCAGCAGGATGTAGCCTGACACATGCACAAATACAAAAACGGTTTAGGAACAACTCAAAAAACATGAAGAACAGCACAAAGTGTTGACCTGGCCTTCAGATTCACTAGATCCCAAACTGATCAAGTGTCTGTGGGATGATCCATAGAGGCCCCTCCCCTCAACCCATAGGACCCAAAGGCCCACCACCAACAACATTCTGTTGCCAGACACCACAGGACACCCTCAGAAGGCCCATGTCCATTCTCTGATGAGTCACGACTGTTTTGGAGGCACAAGGGAGACCTACACAATATTAGGAAGGTGGTCATAATGTTATGCCTGATCCTTTCTAAATGTCCATTCATGAAGACATGGCAAATTTGTTTCAATTACACTCATCACACCACAGAGGACTATTACATAATTTATGTAGAATGTGTAAGTCTGAGCTTTGCTGTATAAAATGTCTTCCAGATGCGGCAAAATAATATTCTCATCTTTTGCTTATTAGAAATGTAGTAGTCTTGCCATTTCTCTTTTATTAAATGTCATCATGACCCCTTTTTCACGCTTATTTCATCACTCTCTCACAGTAATTGACAGTTTCAGCTGCGTTTTTGTTCTGCTTCGTTTTCTTTTCACATGCTGTTGCTTTCCTTTCCCGTCAAGAGTTCAGCAGCACATTTCGCATTGTCCTTTGCTTTTTACCTGCATCTCAAAGCCACAATGAGCTGCACCCGCCCTGGTGAGAAACTTGTTAAGCTTGTTACCAGATCACAGGACCTCTCATAGCAGCTATATCTGTGAGAGCTATGCACCTGCAACCTGTTCATTTTATCATAACACCTTGAAGATGAAAAAAAAACTAGCACAGGAGATGGCATGCCAGCTGTCAGACAAGCCGACAGCGTGAAATTTAAATCCTGTTGTCAACGAGAAATCTGGCGTGGATGACTGTATTTGTGCGTGCATCACTTATGCATACATACGAACACCCATGTACAAACAGCTGTTAATGCAACCCTCGTGAGCCTCATCAGAGACAGAGAGAGAATTTTGAAATAGCTGTAATACAGGCATACAGAGTTTTCACCGACTCTGCAAACTTTTCTCATGAGTCCGCCTGATTAATTGGAGCTGAGTAGGCAAACTCTATCCATGCACTGTATATACACAGTATGCATTCCCATTTATTATGGAATATTTTCCATATAAAGGATTTTTATACTGCTTTGCATCGATACTTTCTCATATTCACCATCTGTTTGCAGCTTGCGAGTGTGAGACTTTTGCATATGCATTTTTTTCCCCGTTTTTAGCCGTATACCAGAATTTGAAATCTGGTGTCTGAGGAGACATTCCAGTGGCAGGGATGCTTTTGATTTCAGCAAGCAATGATTGTTTTACCTGAACTGAATAGGGGAGCAACCGTAGGGGCAGAGACAAAGTAAGCTACCGTAACTAAGAGTATAAGAAAAGATGCATGAGTTCACCGTCTCTGGTGACCGGGAAGAATTAAATAGAGGCTAGGAAGCATCCAAAAAAAAGTTTTGATCCACCAGATTAAAAAGAAACTCTGCATTCAGAGGCAAGATAGCTAAAAGGGAAAGTGATGAAGGTTGCAGAGAAGCTTGGACTGAACATTTTGTGTCTTTCACTTGTTGAAGAGACAAGAGTTTGTGTAATTACTCTCCCTGCCAGGAGGGAGAGACGAAAGTTTAGAGCATTAATATGCAAAGTGTCATGCAAAATGGCAAACTGTCTTTGTAAATGTGCAAATAATTAACATAGTTATATTTTGATATAGCTCAACATTTCGTCATGAGAAAACGGAAGAATATGCTGATGGTACATTTGCAATGGAAAGCAAATTACTGTACTCATTCTCTTTTAATGCATAATTAATACTGTTTCACAGCATTCGTTGCATCATTACATTTTGAAATTGCTGATGCTGATTAATAATCATGTATGTGCAAAGATGCGCTGGATATTATGGTACAGCATGTGTTACCTAATTTTATATATTTGCTGTAGATTTTGAGCTTTGAACTGTGACACTGTGAACTGGGAAATATCTGCACAGTGCATCGTGAGCTGAACTGAAACAACAAGTGAAACAGTTTAAACGGGATCATAACGAAAAGTGCACAATAGCGGTGTTAAAATGATCAGGTTTGATCAAGCTGTCTCTGGGTAATCCTGTATGAAACTTTTATTTACATTTTTCTCCCACTGTCTCAGTTTCTGTTTCTCTCAACAACACTTAAAGGGTCTCTCAACATTCAAGACAGGGTCCACTGCTCAGAAAACACGCAACAAGTGCAAAGGTCAGGGATTCCTGCCAGCCAGGCGGCAAGTAGGTGCTGCTCTTCTCTGACCCGTTTCCCCCCCCCCCCCCCCCCCCCCCCCCCCCCCGCTGATGTTAAGTGGAAAGTATATGAAACCAGAGAGTAAGAGACCACAGTAAGAAAGCAGTGAAAGTGTAACAATTGAAGCACGGAGGGGAAAAAAAAGGGTGAGTCCCGTGTGAGCTGACAAACATTACCGGCAGTCAAATCATACTAAATTGCCATACACCTGTGTTTATTATTCATGTTTAATTCATAAGGATTGATTTTATAAAAGCCAGAAATTGAGACTCAGACCAACAAAAACATTTTCCTGATAAATAATGTGTGAGACTGTGTAGGGCAGGGATTTGTTAAAAATACTGAAAGGCAGATATTGATCCGGATGCCTCCAAAACACTTCCCTGTGGAAGTGACCTGCGTCAGCCGGGAAGAAACCCCCGAGCCGACCCGTAACACTCTCAGTCTACTTGTCCTATCGGAGACCCCTCAGGGTCACATGCCAGATTTACTCCCATCACAGTTGAATGATTCTACAGGCGGCTATCGCTGGAGATGTTTATTATTCCTCATATATGGGGCCTCCCAAGTGTAAAGATGACCATGCATGAATACCCACAGAGTTCACCGCATGCAGCCTCATATGCTATTTATCTATGCTAAATGGTGAGCACCCTACGATAAGCCCCCCGGCAGCTGTTAGTGCTGCATGTATCTAACTGGCCTTGGTTAGAGGCTCAGTTTTGCGAATGATGAAGTGTCGGCTAGCTCTTTTCCTTTAGCTACTGCCGTGCTGTGGAGGCAGAGACTAATGATTAGACTTTGCCATGGGTACTTCAGCTGCTGTCCATTAACACTAGCCTGCTGTGCAGAGATCGCACACGTCCACACACGTATGCAGCGAACACACGTACATCGCACATGTACAGGCAAAAAAAAAACATCCTGAGGGCGCCTACCCAAGTCCAGACGCGTTAAATTGACTCATCACATACATACATACGTACGTACATGACCGAAAATAGACAGTAGAGAACTGACTTCTTGTACACATGTGCACACTGCAGAGGCTTCCATCTGGGGTTTCATCTAAGCCTTCAGCCTAGCCTTGAGCATGGACTTTGCTCATCCTTACACATGCTCAATAGAGTTCCTTATTGACACAAATGCCAATTTCAACATAAAAAAAGTCGTAAGCTCCAAACTCCTACAGAGTACTAACCTTGTAGTGGCAATTTTTGGGGCCCAGCCTCTAGGTTAGGGTTAGGATAAGAGGCCAGAGAACACACTTTGTCAATGAAAGGCCCTCACAATGATTGAAATACATTTTTTTTCTCTAATTTCTACAACCATGGGGTCAGCTTTTTCACTCAGTAGTCGGTCAGCAGAGCGCTCTCTCTCTCTCTCTTTCTCTTTCTCTCTCTCGCTCTCTACTGTCTCTGTGTTTGTAAGTGCCCAATTAAAGTGCACATCTTCTCCCGGTCTCAGTGTCTTGTTGGCAATTAAGACAACATGACTGAAAGAAAAGACGACGTCTCAGAGGACCCAAAACCACGAGCACGGCAGAAGATGGTGTTGTTATTAAAGATCAATGACGCAGCCATACAGCCGTTGTCACTGAGGGCACAGAATGCACCGCGACCTCACAGACACACGGTGAGGAAATCAGTGTCAGGGCAAACTGGTGCAAAGTGGGTTACTGGAACAAGACATTCAGCCAAGAGATAAGAATATCCAAGATCTCTGAGTGCAGTACTAGAAACCGTTAAGATAATATGTAGGACCTTCGAGCTCCCAGGTCACCCACAAGGGTGAGGTTCTCCTTACATACAGTACCACTAAAAAGTTAGGACACAGCTTCTCTTTCAATGTGTTTTCTCTATTTTTCTTATTTTTTACACGGTAGATCAATAATTACTTGGATAGAAATAAAAGTAAACGAAAAAAATGTTAAAAGAACTAGAATATGTTTTTATATTTTAGACTTTGATAACAGCTTTGCACAGTCACTTTCTCGATAAGCTTCAGGAGTTAGTCACCTGGAATGGTTTTCCAGCTGTCTTGAAAGAGTCTCCAGATGTGTGGAGCACCTGTTGGCTGCGTTCCCTGCCCCCCGAGGTCCGTCTCATCCTAAACCATCTCAGCTGGAGGCCAGACCATCTGATGCTGGAGTCCATCAATCTTCCTGTCCCCCAGAAGTGGCCTGACGCCATCACATCACCTCCTCCGTGGTTCGTGGTGAGAACCACACATGCCGAATCCATCTGCTCACCTTTTTTGCATCTCACAAAAACATGAGACAGTAACCACAAACCTGAAATTTGTACTCATCAGACCAAAGTATAGATTTCCACTGATCTATTGTCCATTCCTTATGTTTCTTGACCCAAGCTTTTCTTTCCATCTTTCTTCCTTAACAGAGTTCGGTGCTGTTAGTTTGAGGTTTCTGAGGTTGGCGGCCTTTGATGAACTGCAGCAGAGGTAACTCTCGGTTCTTCCTTTCCTCATGAGAGCCAGTTTCATCACGGCGATGCACTTGAAGGTATTGTCCAAGTTCCTGAAATGTTCCAACCGACTGACCTTAACGCCTCATAGGAGTGATGGACTCCCATTTCTCTTTAACTTAGCAGAGTTGTTGTTACTATCACGTGTATAAGAACAGCAGATGGATAGGTTTTACTCCCTGTAGAGAACTTAAGAGCAACCTGCAAACTGCACAACACAACGGATGATGTCAAAGACGTTGAGAAGGGAAGAAATTCCACAAATTCACTTTTGGCAAGGCAAACCTGTTGAATGAAAATCACTCCTGGTGACTGCCTCATGAAGCTGCCTGAGAGGACGCCAACAGTGCACAAAGGTGGCTACCTTCAAGAATCCAATGTGACTTGTATATATAATATATATGTATATTTGAAAGAGATGTTGTCCCAGAGCTGAAACCCTTACTTATTATTTATATTTAGTCTGTGAACACATTTAGGACACATGGTGAGATGCTGTGGAAATGCGAGTTGGCAGTAGATGAAACGAAGACGGTGGGAGCGTTTATGTTTATTTATTTATATATTTTTTGGTAAAAGAGTTCATTTTAAGGCAATAGATCTTACTCTTGGCAACAGATTTTGCATGCTGACGGGCACTGGTAATGATGCAATAAGCCAAGCGATGTTTCCTGTCCAAGATCCTTCTCTAGCTCTCTGTCTCTCTCTCTATCTCCTACTCCGTCTTACAGTGCCATTAATGAGATGTACTGGACAAGCATGGGCCAATGCAACCAGACACTCGGAGAAACACACTTGCAAAGCTGTCACCCTTTCACAAAGATCTCCAAAAAGTAACTATCGATGAGTTTTAGATCTAAACTACCTAACAATTATGAGCTAGTGCTGTAATTTTTTTGTTTCCTTGAATTGTTTCCTGTTAAAGCAGGTTGAGTACGTTTCAGTGACACCTTCACCTCTGAAGGGAAGTTTTACTGCAAACTGTATGGAACAGGAGAGAAACCCGGAGTTCTTTGATTTCTCTGAGGCAAAGAAAGTTACGGTGAATATTTTTTCATTTTGTCACAATGACAGATGGCTCGTGGATTTGCCTGTACTTTTAAAATACTTAGTGTATTATGATGCCCACGACGGAGTGTGGCGGTGTGGATGGAAGATATTGAGTGCTACATTATGGGTTCAGCTGACATGGAGGTAAACTTCCTTTCAAAATTTAGTTCAAAGTGCGATTCTGAGATATTTTTGCTGTACCTGAGTATTCTATTCTCCACTTTATAGAAATAGGCCTACTGTACTTTTCACTCCACTTCATTCATACATGTATGACAGCTGCAGTCACTGGACACCTACAGCACGTTTGATATTCATCATCATCTGTAACCGCCTGTCCTGTAGAGGCTTCGCGGGGGAGCTGGAGTCTATACCAGCTGTCACTGGGGGAGAAGCGTGGTACATCCCGGACAGGTCACCAGTCTATCTCAGTGCTAACACAAAGAGACAAACAACCAGTCACGCTCCTGTGTCTTTGGACGATGGGAGGACCCACCCAGGCTCAGGGAGGACGTGCAAATTTTGCACAGACAGGTTTGTATCCAGTGCAATGATTACTGTATCATATTACACCGTGAATTAAACCACCTGCAATCTTCTACATTTAAATGCTTATTATATGCCACTACATCAGTCATAATAATCAATGTCGTCAAAGATGGACGAACCCCCAGACTGTGGCAGTTTTCCTGAAGGGTGGTTTTTAAGCTATGAAAGGGTCAGAAGCAGACTCGTGTGAGTTTGTCATCAAAAGGGGAATTATTAAATGTGTTTATTTAAAATATAAAGCTGGACATTTTAAAACTAAGGTCTATGGGGATTGACCATTGGCTATTCAAGGAACCCCGGAGGATTACGCTGGATAATAATCCAATAATATAAGATATGGAAAAACAGAACACTGACGGTGTCCAGTATGGTGTGTAATAGACAGTACTTATACTTAATCAAGTAATTATGTTGACCACTGCTTAGTAGCAAAAACTGCAAACTGCGTTTTGTACAAATATGGGGACTTTGTTACGTCATTTTCTGTAACCGCTTATCCCCTGGAGGGTCACGGGGGCTGGAGCCTATCCCAGCAGACGAGTCTCCGGTCTATCAAAGGACTAACACAGAGAGACAGACAACCATTCACCTACGGCCAATTTAGACTCACCAATTAACCTAAGGAGCATGTCTTTAGTCGGTGGGAGGAAGCCAGAGTACCCGAAGGGAGCAAGTTAGTGAGTAATGACACTGCTGTTCCTTCTGGTATCTGGACTCCAGCAGCCGCTCCACTGCCCTCCTCAATATACACAGAGAGAGAAAGTGAGAGAAGCGACTGCCTCCAGGCAAACTCACAGGGCCTTGTTTAGTTTGGACTGGTCTTTGATTATGTCACGCACAGTCAATGTTTGTGTCACAGTGCTGCGTTTGGTGCTCCACCTCTGTGTCTGTCCACGTACTTAATCCCGGCAAAGTTTGAGCTGAACAGCACTCGTTAAAAAAAAAAAAAAGCAAACAAACAAGAAAACAAGCACCGAGCAGAGCAGTCCTCTGGGAGGGATCGGGAGGTGAAGTGTTCCTCACCGGCTGTGATACCAACAGCCAAGGCAATAGGGACTTCATCTCTCTTATGCCGTGGAACTGTTTGTGCAGAACAGCGCAGAAAGGATTAGATGCTGTTTGCTGTTGCCTTTCTGTCGTGGCTGCTCTTGTCCTCCATCACAGTGATGAGTCTGCGTGAGCGACAGTCAGCCTTACTCGTGTTATTAACAGATCTGTGTCGCAAAAGAACATCTCTGAACGCAGCCAACCCCTCGTATGTCCACGTCAGAGAACAGGGGCCATTTGCGGGGCCTCTCTCTCTGGCCTGGAACGAGAGATTGAGCCTCTGGTGTGTGATGAGCTGTGGGCTGTGAGATCCTTGAAAAAGCTCTGATAGATCAAAAAGACCCTGAAGTGCGGGGGGGGGGGGGGGTGAAGGTAAAGCAGGAACATGTGTTCAGTCATATCCATTTCTCTCTTACTTTGTCTTTGTCTCTGCCCGTTTCTTGTTCCCATTCCCTTTTAAGCCCTTTCCCATTCCCCATCTTTGCAATTTATTTATCATTGCACCATTTTTCTTTGCAGTTTTCTTCTATTTTGCTTCTTGCTTGTCCAATCATTCCAGTGTGCCTTCTATATATTTCTCTCCTAACCGGTCAAAGACACACAAACAAACACGTCACCAGCACAAGCTCTGTTCGTTATGTCTGCTTTATGAAATATTAAAGAACAAACTTGTGTAAATCCAATCAGTCAAATAAACCCTGATCCCAGGAGTTAAGTCAGTGTGGGATGCAGTGGCTCAAATATTGCATATAGCGCACACACACAAAATGATTATGCACAAATCTAAAAACAAAAATCAATTAGATCTGAACCGAGCTGATCAGCTTCAGTGAATAATATCTTACTCCTATATTCACTGTTACGCTTTAAATTGCTCAAAAATGATTTACCATCGGCGTCAGAAAGCACAGTGCGAATATTTCTGAGATTTCTCTTTCAATTACTTTGACAGGACCGAGTTAAGTGACCGCAAATGAGAGTTAGTTTTTCTTAATGATTTTTGGGGTGCTTGACTTTGTTTGTGCAGTGGAATTAGCTCTACGTGTACATGCAGCGCGGCTCTTTGAGTGATCATGCATAAAAATAATTTAAAAAAGTTAATAACTTCCTGATATTTCTCTTTTGGATAATTGTAAATTGAGAGTCCACACTGGCTGAGAAAATGGACAATACCGGCCAACTGCTACCTCAGTCTCAAGGGCCTATTAGCCAAAGAGGGCCACTCTAAGGTTCTCTTCCTAACAGCACGGTGAAGGAGTGAGCCGCAGAACTCGAAGTTGGCAGGAAGAGTCTGGAAATTAGCCCCTTCCTGGAAGACAGGCGACCGCTGACAAGATCTATGACACCATCTCGACAGATTGTCAAGTAACACAACAGCACAATGCCACAGAGCTGGGCATCTCACAGAAATGTGCCCATGCATGCAGTTATCCGCAATAAACTCCAAATGTCCGAGGTGACAGGTTCCCCATAACTCCTTGGCCCTGATGACAATTGGACTCAGCACAAAAATGTTTAAGGATAGTCTTGGCGGTTTCGGAGCCAAATCCCAAGAGATGTCTCTGGGAGTTTCTAATCATGGATAAGACGACAGAACAATTGACAATCGAAAAACACCCAGAATCCCTGTGTCCTGAGAAAGTCAGAATGGTTTTTGGAGGTCCATGATGCCAACTTCTACAAACACAGGAGCCTTATACTCAGTGAAATAGTTTTCTAAATCCATTATTTTTCCTTAAGCCACAGACTTATCAATCACTCCTTGAATTTAAAATATTCTTTCATCCATACCAATGCCATATTAGTCTAAAATGCATTCTGAGTTTGAATAAACCTACATGTAAAATCAATTTGCTCCTTTTGTTTGGTCCAGTACCTTTCTTCAAACCCGTCTCAGAACAAACTCAGTATCAAAATAATAAGCACATAAATAATTCAGTCCACATTTAAAAGTAGATTCGCTTCCTTAAACGACTCTGCCTTAAACTGCATGAATGAAATCCATACCTCCGGCACATTTTCACGAGGCAGGTGTTGTTTTATATTATTGATCATTGGAAAGCAGCGCGTCGAGGAAAATAACAACCGTGCAGCCAAATTAAATGTCACTTTGCAATTGACATGGTTGCCTTCCGTCCTGCAAAATCTATAAATATTTAATATGTCATGAGCTGTTAGAGGAGAAGGCTGGTGGCAGTTTCAGAAACAAGAGCTCTGCATTTGCTCTGGATCGTTCTTATTAAAAAGCTTTTTGACGTCCAGTGTTAAAATACTGTATATAAAGGTTTCTCTTCTCTTCTCTTCTCTTCTCTTCTCTTCTCTTCTCTTCTCTTCTCTTCTCTTCTCTTCTCTTCTCTTCTCCATTGCAGGGCTGAAGGAAAAGCTCCCGTGTCATCCCACAGCATCCACCTACCTACGTACGTTACATTTAAGAATCCCACAGGGAGTGGGATTAATACGGCCCGACAATCCAAACCTTTGATATTACGCCGTGGTTTAAATCAGGTCAGCTGCTTTGTAATCCCATATATCAGGAGCCAAATGTAATGATTTGAATGGTCTCACTCACAGTGTGACTCCCGGTCGAGGAATATACTCAGCTCGGTGGCACCACACCACATTCTCAGCGGGCTTGTCTGAGCCCATCATAAGCCCAGGAGTTGACCTCACGGGTCACAGGTATGAGATTAATTTTTGTGAGTGCACTGGCGTCTCGCTAATGCGCGACAGAGCAAATGCAGCCAGATGGAGAAAGGAAACCGAAGGCATGGATAGGTAGTTTTTATGGCCTCCTGCTCTCAGCTCAGTTTTCTCCAGAGTCAATTTCAAACTTTAAATTTAATGCTGTGTTGCATATTATGACTTAGACATAAAATGATGTGGGGTTTGAATGCCTGAAGTGGCAATTTATTGTGATTGCACTACTTTAAGTGCATTTGAGTTGTCAATTAGTCAGCTAATCATTTCTGGATAAGATACTAATAGATTATAGTAAAACATGACCATTTTTGACCACAGCCAAATATGTTTTACTGTCACACTGTGCAGACAAAGAAAAGCATCCGATCTTCACATATATGAAACTGTAACAAGGGGATGCTATAAATCATTTATTTCTTTTTTCCTTTTGTCTGACTTTCAGTTAATTCATTAGCTCATTATTTAAATGAAGTAATTATTTGTGACTCTTAACAGAGTGCTTTAGTTCATTATAATTAAGTGGAAAAGTTTCATTCTGGACCTCAATTAGCATAGGTTGAAATAAATATACTGTGTCGTGTTCTGGGAGCCACCACATTTCAAAATCATTAGCATGAATGGCGTCAAACACTCTCTATCACTTCATTGTCATCATTAGCAGATTGAGGATATCAACAGCTGTGAGGCATCCACAACAGCTCCATTAAAATCTGATTAAAATGAAGTGATGACAAAATGATTTGATACAGTTTTTATCAGATCAGATGGGTATTTTTTATTTATTTTTTTTATGTGAAATTACGGAGTATTTGTTGTTTTATTAATCACAGTTACATAAGATATTCATTAAGTCTTTATTTATTTATCTATGTACACTTCTCTAGCCTCAGTGACAAATGAGCCAAATGCGTCCACTAATGCCAGATGAAGGCTGAACGCCTCGGAGGAAAAGAAGCAATTAGACATTGACTTAAGGTTTTTAAGTGAAACCTAAACCTTTAAAGATCCAACCTTTTTTCTTAAGTTTGAAACACATTTATAACCTGCTTTTGAACAGTTAGCTGATGTTTAAAAAATCCTTTTTATCACGCACTTTAACGATTCATTCATAATCACATTTTAATTGACTGTGACTGTTAACGAAGTGCTTTAGCGAGTTGAAAAACTATTTAATAATTTATTAGCGGTTGAAAGACGTGACAAATCAAACGGTGGCTTTAATTTGTATTCATTTATTCATTTATTTATTTAAATACGTCTGCATGCCACAGGTGTCGTCCGTAAATTGCCATGCTCACATTAGTGGCTGTCCTCAGACAGGCTGCCTGCCCACAATGCCTTGAGTTGCCATGACAACAAGCCCATAGCCACCCATCTTGTGAAGCGCGTAGGGCCTCGCCGGGGCTTCCTCCTGAAACTAGTTTTCCTCTTTTTAACGTCTGACGGTCTTTATCTTTCCTATCTGCCGTAAGTGGATTTGTGTCTGGGCTTGGTTGGATAGATGGGAGCTGCTACGTACAGCGAGGAGGATTCTCCTTATGTGGCCACGACATTACGTCTTGTACTAAATTTAGTACAGATTCTCTTGCTGTCTATGGAAAATGGCCTTGTGCAGTAATCTAATGCAGGGGGGGAAAAAAGTCACAGTCTGCTTCTGTCCTCCTAACACACACGCACACACGGGACAAATAGTAATGGAGTCAGAAATAGAGAAATGGTCGTCTAAAGAGAGAGGTAGTGAGGTAGAATGAGACCGTATCATAACTGTGAAACCAGGCTCAGTTTGCTTTTAACTTTGAGACAGATTTGATGGATAGGCCGTGTGGTTCGGTTCAAACCCATTTGCTGTAAAGACCTCAAATGCGCCACGCACTGATAACCTGATCACCCCCCTCCCCTTAATCATCACCGAGGCCTGTCAAAGACAATTGATGAGTTGCTTTTGTTTGCTCTGCAACACAGTAAATGATTCACTCCTTATTATCTGCATGAAGATATATGGTGACAGGTCCCTATGGGGGAGCACTGATATTTCATAACAGGCCCTATAGTCCCTCCTTGGCTCATTACTTTATGTTTTCCGTACAAAAACTGACTCATATATCTTAATGACAAACTTTGATTGCTTTTATTGTTTCAGTGCTACAAAGCTCATGGCGTGGGAAGGAAAACCCCCACGTGCCTCATGGTAAAATGCATGGAATCAGCACATGACACGTCTTGCATGGCAATACAACGATGGCTGTCTTCGCATATAGGCTATACTATATACTGTAGCTACAACACTGAATAAACATGAGCTTGCACATTGAGAGCCAAAAGTTCCTGCCTTGTCTCATTTTATCGGTGGTTTATTTTTACACGATCCTCCAACACCTACAAGACGCTGTCCCTGAATAAAGTCTGTATTTCTATTTTTTTTGCTCCTCTGTACAGTCTGTGAACATGTCCTGCTGTCCGTTTAATTGCTCCACATTTCAGTAAAACGAAAAAAAGATTTCTTTTCTTTTTCTGTGTGGTCACGGTCTGTGGAATTTGCATTTTATAATCTTCTTGAAAGCACTTTGGAAGTCTTTGTTGAAGTAGGCATATATGATGGGGTTGAGGAGAGAGTTGGAGTAGCCCAGCCAGTTGATGACTGCGCCCAGCCAGTCGGGCATGTAGCAGCTCTCTGCGCAGAAAGGCAGCACCAGAGCGACGATGAAAAAGGGCAACCAGCAGAAGATGAAAGTTCCCATGATGATCCCGAGCGTTTTCACCGTTTTACGTTCCCTGGCTAGCGCGATCTTTCTCTTCGCCCCCGAGCTCTTTTCATTCATATTTTCGTAGCCCTGCGAGGACTGAGGGGTGTTGGGCAGAGGCAGGTGCGTCTTTGAGTTGCTGATAACTTCTATGATCTCCAGCGACTCGCCCTCGTCTCCATGCTTCACCGCGCCATTTACGCACGGAGAGCTGGGTTTAGATTTGTCGCCACGCTTCCAGCCTTTGCCACCGGCCTCCCCGTTGGTTTTCTTGTGGAATATTGCCGGAGACACAGCCAAGCACTTTTCTGACACTTTTGCTTTCTCGGTTTTCTTCACTGTCTTTCGAATCCGAAACCGAGCAGCCTTGAATATTCGCCCGTACAGGACCAACATGAGGATAAGAGGGATGTAAAAAGCCCCAAAAGTGGAGTAGATGGTGTAGCCCGGGTCCTGGCTGATGATGCATGCGTCGGGGTTCGCCCTGTCTTCGGCGCTTCTCCAGCCTAACATAGGCGGAATAGAAATGGAGAAACCAATTAGCCAAGTCACGCTTATCAAGACCGCAGCTCGCCTCGGCGTCCGTTTATTTACATAGTCTATGGGGTCTGTTATGGCCCAGTACCTGTCCAAGGCGATTGCGCACAGATGGAGGATGGATGATGTGCAGCACAGTACATCCAGAGAGATAAATAAATCACAGATCTCCTGCCCCAAAGTCCACTTGTTTAAAACTTGGTAAAGGGCTGCCATGGGCAGAACCAGCACCGATACCATGAGGTCTGTCACGGCCAGGGATCCGATCAGATAGTTGGCCACATTCTGGAGAGATCTCTCCAGGGCGATGGCTGCCACGACGCACGCATTGCCAAATATGGAACAGAGGATGAGGGCCCCCAGGAGCAGAGAGGTGATAATCTGGTAACTCAGCATCAGCTCTGGCAGAAGCCCAGCTCCAGTGCCATTCTCACCCCCGTCCCAGTCGCCAACCACGTCCACCCCTTCAGGATAACCGCTGGTCGCGTTGCTGTCGTTGCGGCTTGTTGCTATAAAATCCATAATGCCACTCAGAGCGCAACTTTCCCAAAGCAGTGGGGGACACGCAGCTGGACGAATGAGCAGGAGGCAGTCAGCCCCTCAGACTGCTGCTGCTGCCGCCGTGCGCTTTGTCGCGTCCATCGGAGTTACCGAGTTCGTGCTGTCGCTCTCAGGACGCATGACGCAGACGTGTTTGTGAGTGTGTGTGTGTGTGTGAGAGAGAGAGGGGGGTTGTGTGTTTTGCAGCCCATGAGTGTTGACAGCCGGGTGCGCTCACTGGTACTGCGAATCATCTGAGCTGGGTGACGCCGTGAATTCATTTATACCAACAGCTTTGGGTACGTCAGACCGGGAGGAGGTCGCCCTGGAGTTTTGTGCCTCTGCTCTCCTTGTTGCTCCATTTTCGCTGCAGACAGCCGTCCAGAGCGCAGAACTCTACTGTCCTCTCTTCTCTTCTTTATTTTACTCTTTGGACTCACTGACTGTAAGATTTCGTCGATTTTTTTAAAAATCTTTTGTTAGATTGACTCTCTAAGTGTAGATGACATCGAGGATTGAAACGGTTTTTATTAGAAAATAACTAGATATCAGATGACAATCAAAAAACAAAACAAAAAGGGAAATCAGTCGACGAGGTACAAATACCGACTCAAACTTTTTTTTTTGTCGCTCCAAATGAAAATGTCGTTAAAGATGGCCTCTTTGAAACTGGCGTTTCTCATCAGGTAAACTAAAAAAAGCTAAAATAATAACTATCGTCACTTACAGACAGTTGAATGTTTACGGTTTTACTCGGAGAGATGAGGAAATGTCCTGAGCGCTGAGTGAAAGGTGGTTTCAGGACCAAGGACAGCTCCTAGACGGTGCAGAGAGGAACGCTGCTGCCATCTGTTGTCCGCAGCGGGTATTGCCCCAAATGACGGACGCGGTTTTATCAGCGAGGTCAGGGAAGGATTGGGCTCTGGGGAGGAGGCTGGATGATAAAAGAGGGTTACTTTGCAGAGTGGATGGAAGGAGGAGGTGTTGTTTCCGCCAATCAACTGAAGAGCAGGATCACACTATTCTGATTATGGGTGTAAAGGATATACATGTTGAAAATGGACAAAACTATATTGTGAAATGGCCATTTGAGGAAGGACACTGAAGTTTAAATGTGAAAATGTAAATGTAAATGTTCAAGTTATAAACTCAGACTTAAAACCTTAAATTAGAGCGTGTGGACTGAAAACATGGAAGTCTTGCAGTGGACTTTAAATAAAACAGGTTCAGTCATGGGTAGAAATATTTCAGATTTTTTATTTATTTTTTGTCCCTGGCATCAGACCGTATATAAAGACGGACTATGCGTCACCATTCACTCCCACTGGCTGCTTCAGTGTCAGTATGAACATGATTGACCATGATACAGTTATGAAAGCCATACAAACAGAAGTGGGTCTGTCAGTAGCTGAACATCCTCATCTGAACACGCAGTTTATGATCTGACCCTGGTAAAAAAACCACCAGGGCCAGGTTGTGTCTTTCATATGAAATAGCAGAAATGCATTCAACTCACAAATGTAGGCATTTGTGTTTTTAGGCATGTGTATTTAGAGGGAAGAGGTTTGAAAGCAATCCTGAAAGCAGAGATTCATATTCATAAAAATACAAGGCTCAGTCCGAGGCCGTCCAATCTCTTCTGTGTGATATCTGCCATGTCTGTGGGCAACAGGCTTCATCCATATGAAGATGCTTTAAAACCATAGCCATGATTAGAAGTTATCTATATATATCAACTTCATACAAGTAGAGGTAAACTAAATGACTCATCTGGACCCGTGTTTGCAGCATTGCAGCATTAGCACCGGCTCTCCTTGGTGCTCTAGCACACAGCTTTTCAAAATGTACATCATGTAATTTGTTCTAAGCACCTCTGGGGACTGCCACGTCTGTTGTTTTAGACTGTATCTTCAAGTAATCCCAGAGTGACTGCGTGATGTTGAGCATTTAGGACGACAGAGGCTCATTAGGACACAGTTTGCAGGATGTCTCGACCAGAGAGAGAAATCAAAATAGACGTCGTGGAAGTACATGTGAACTCTGGATAAATTTTCTATTTCTGTCGTTCTTCCTCGAAACAATTATACATTTCTGTCATGGACAACACCATGAAAACAAGAGGGTCCAAATGCTTACACAAATCAGGCAGGCTTTAAAATGGATGGTGAAAATCACTTTGGTTGACGTGACATTCCTACAAGAGTGAAAGACTGCGAGTGGAAAACAGGTGAGGTGGGTGTGGCGAGGCAGGTGACTGGAACCTGGAGGGAAGGACGATGACCTCTGTTGGACATGCTGAGAGCGGCAGAAGACAGGTGTCTAAACAAACAGGGCTGTGACGTTCACAGAAACAGTGACGCCGATCCTTTTATAAGCTGTAATGAAAGTGTAAATTAATTTAATCTAGTATAGTCACACTTTGTTCTTGCTCATTCCTCTATTAAAGAATGCCCCGTCCTTCACTCGGATTCCCTATTTAGAAACAGTAAGATCTCTAGTTGGAACGAAGCAGCATTGTTGGAGCTGTAATGACATTTTTCCACAAATACATTTAGATTTTTATTTGATCTGAAAGTCTTTAACAGTAAAGCATCAGTAGAAACTACACACACACACAAATACCTACACACTGTGGTTCTGCTATCAACTACCGAGTGAAAAAAAAGCTGACACCATGGTCGTGGACATGAGGGGGAAAAAAACGGTGGCTCTGGCTTTTTCAACTTATTTTTGTGAGTTCAGTGCTTGCATAGTGATGTGTTTTCTATAGGTTGCACGGAACAATAGTGAGGCCATGAACAGTGCACCAATTGTAATGGGGCTCAACCAGAGGGACTTTGTCTTTGTCAACAGTGTGGAATGCCCCAGGGGGGCTAACAGGGGCAGGATAGGCCCAGGCAGAGAGCTGCACTACTCTCCTCCTCTACACTGGAACAGTCCCACTAGCTCCTGAAAAGGGGCTTCAATTTATAGGTCCAGAAGAAGTGGGAGGCAGAAAGAAGACAGAGGGGAAGGATGACAGGGAGAGGACCGGGCTAGCTGGCTGAAGTTGCATCAGATGTGTTGTGCTGCTAACCTGGGGGGCTTGAAAGTGCCGTCATGAGCTCCCATGTGGGAGCTTCTGGTGTAAATGGCTCAA
Organism: Planiliza haematocheilus; assembly: GCA_005024645.1. NCBI lineage: Eukaryota > Metazoa > Chordata > Actinopteri > Mugiliformes > Mugilidae > Planiliza > Planiliza haematocheilus. The sequence continues at coordinate 939,201 of SRSE01001388.1, read as the reverse complement.
GCAGAGTTGGACGTAATGGAACTGAGGATGCCAGGGAAGAAAACAGCAACAGTGAGACTCACTCTCTGTGCTTTAAGGCAGTGAGACCTAGACTGAGGAGCGCAGATCCAGCCGGAGAAAGAGGCTTGAGCAGTGTGGAGCAGCTGGTGAGGCCTGCCCTGCCAGGGAGAAAAGCAATCAGGAAGACCTGCGGTGAAGACAACAGAGGAAGATGGAGAGAGGGAAACCAGGACAGGGGTGAGGAGAGAGTAAGTGCTGAACATTCAGCGGCCAGGGAAAGAGGAAAACAAAGGCAGAGGAAGATGGAAAGAGCTGATACGCGTGAAGATGGAGCCCAGGAAAGACATGGAAGAGGAAGCAGTGAAAGTTTGTCAAGAAGTAATTCTGATATTCATTTAAACAGCATTTTGGAAGTTGGAGAAGGATCAAACGGCTCACAGAGAGGACACACAGGTTCTAGACCTCAGGGCATTGGCTGCACTCGGACCACCACTTCCAGTCCAAGCTCTCAGTCCCCTCGGCCTGTAGCACAAACCAGATCCATACCTCTGTCTCCTCATAGACTCTCATCCAGGCCAGCCGCTGCAGACTTGCATCGCTACTCATTTAGCTCATCCAGAGAGCCAGATCCGTTCTGGGCGGAGGTGAGAGCGGGGTCAGCTGCCGGTCGACCATCACAAAGCCATCGCGGTCAGACGCACGCTCCCCTCCTCACCTTCTCGGAGCTACGGGAGGAGGAAGAGGAGGACGAGGAGGACGAGGAGAACGGGGAAGATGGCGAGGAAGGGGGCAGTGGTGTGATGGAGGTGATGGGTCAAACCCTGACCTCTGCAGCCGTGCCGCCTTTTGTTTCCGTTGGGGAGAGGAGGATGAGTAAAAGAGAGAAGAACAGGATTAAAAGCCTGAGGAGGAGGCAGAGGAGAAGGGAGAAGTGGAGACAGAGTCAACAGCACGAGAGCAGACAGGTGAATGACACCGTATGGCACTGAACATTATCCACTGTTCTGGGCAAGAAAGGCCTCAAATAATTTATTTTTCCCCATCTGATGCCATATTGATGCAATGCAACTGCCAAAGCAATGTGTTTTTTCTTTGTGACTGCTGATAAACTGCTGCAGAAGTAGAGGTAGGTCAGTGATTCCCTGAGATTTATAGTCCCACTCTTCAGCCTTAAATTACTTCGATCCACTCAGGCTCTATTTAGGTTTCAAAATGGAAGGTTAATGCAAAACAACTGCGAGAGCACGAGCGTGCCGTGCCAAAACAACAGGCACAGAAATCAGAGCTAAACATTTCTGGACTGCATCTACTTTTCCCTGTGTTTATTTCGGGCACTTTATATGAAAATGTGTGTGTGCAGGCGCGTGTGTGTGTTCACCTCATCTAGACTCTGACTTTCGTCAGCCATATCAGGACCCAGCTCATTTCAATAGCCATTGTGTGCGCGGTTTAAAGTGGGGTTACATCTGAATTAGCTGCATGATGAGGCTTGGGCAGAGAGCCCTTCAAAACCAGCCAGACAAAAGAGCAGGTTCTGTTTTGATTGGCTGCTGCAGATCTGCAGTCACGTTGGTGGGCTGAAATTATTCTGACTACTGTTTTACAGAAACCAGAATAGAATTAGTTGCTTTCATCATATCCATTTCCTAATTCTATCGCACTGTGCTTATTCTAATTGTTTTTAAATTAAGATAGACCGACCTGTTAACGTTTAGCCATGGTGTCAATTTAAACATGGATTACTTGTCTGGGAATGAACAGATACAGAAAATGCAGAGAATGCATGAAAGTGTGTGGCTTGTGAAACAAACACATGGGATTTTACATTTTAAGCAGCAAACTTTAAAGTTGACTCGACTTATATTTGAAGTTTGGAGAAGGCCAGGCTAGCTGCTTCCTCATTCTTTATGCTAAGCTAAGCTAAGCTAAGTAAACTGCCTCCTTGCTCTCTCTCCATATACTTGAGAGTGGTATTGATTTTCTCTGCTGACTTTGAGTGGGTGGGGGGCGGTCCGTCCTATTAAACATTCCCATAAACTTTTATTTACTCAAGGGAAACCGAGCGAGCCTTGCTCAAACCTTTTGCGTGCTCTTTTCCCAGCTCCGTCAAACTTTTTTGTCGGCACAGTTACACTCATTCACCAGGGATCAGTACGGCTTTTATGTAACTGACTCTTGAGCTTCATTAAAGTGCCTGGTCAGCGGTATTTTTTTCCCTCATATTTTCCTCAGCCTTGCCAGGATTTAAAACCTTGGATAGGAAAATTTAGTCTAGACTTTAAAAACGTTTCATGCTGCAACATTTAAGTTATTTAAGCCCATGTCTGCCTTCTTGGTTTGCAGAAGAAGTATTTTTCCCCCCTTTCCAGCAGAATCAGCTCCAATGAGCACACTGTCACTTGATACTTTTTGTAAACAGTTCAGAGTCTGTAAGTGGTGCATGCAGAGATGTGTTGTTATGCAAGAGCAAACAACAGGAAGTGATTTCATCCATTAGTGTTGGCCGTTGTAATTGCAGCTAGTGTGGTTTGTAGCAGTTGCTAGAAGTGCTGTTAATGCAGAAACTGCTTTTGTAAAACAATTCTTTCAAGTTTACAAAAGAGGGATGAGATGAGATCTGTTCACCAACTGTAGGTAGAGTGGTGAGTTGGATATTTAATCAACAAAAAAAAAGCTCAATTGTATGTATTTATGGGCCCACTTAGCAGTGTAACTAAGACAAAGCTGCCTTGCCACAATGCATGTTACCAGGAAGAGACCTCTGTGTCCTCCTCTGTGTTAATGACACACCTTGGGAGGCAGTGCTGGTGCGACAGGGAAGTCCCTTGAGCTCCCCCTGGGTGAGAAAGTGGTAATTACTCTGGAAACACCTGCAAGCTTTTTCAACACCGAGGCTTTAGACACCGATCCCTTAAGGCCCGCCGACGCAAGTCTCAAGAGGACGTGGGGACATGAGAAGCCCCAGATCCTCTTCGTGTTTTCTTACATCCTCTCGTATGAGTTATAGCCGGGATTTGGAAGCTGAATGTGGATTCAGACGCAGGGACGTTGGGGAGGGAGGACATGCAAGCTGGCGGCTGAGAAGAAGAGAGGAATCTGAGGATTAGGGGATTCAGCTATTTGGAATAAAATCACACTAATCAAATTAACAATAACAAAAAGGCTGGCCATCAGAAGGTTAAGCAACAATTTTGTGTCTCACAGATTTTTTTAATGCACAGCTCATTGTGTAGTTTATGGCAAACTGATAGATAGTAGATGAAACAATGCTTCCTGGGATGCACAGTTTTTCAGTTTTTTCTGTTTGAATCAGATTTCTTCCTCTTATAGCCAATGCTCATGAGAGAGAAAAATTAGGCAGGTAAACATTTCACTTCCCTGAACTCACACCTGACACCCTCATGTCCTCACACATATTATTATTCTGTCCTGATGAGCGTCCGAGAGATTTACACTCATCAAACAGCGTGAAAAGGAGAAGAGAATTTCAAACAGAATCTCGAGGGTTCTGCAAAAGAAGACATTTAAACGTATATTTGTTGCTAACTGGTGCATTTACATCTTGTGGGGATAATACATGCTCCATGGTTACGCACAGGACTATGCAGAACGGTCAGAACTGCTCGTATTAGCTCATACGTACATATTTATCTGAATGAGCAGGATGTCTGCAGTCATGCAAGAAAAGAAGCGTGCTCACACATGCATGCATGCTGATGCTACTATCAATCTTCGTTGTTCCTTCATCGTTTAAAATCGTCCTCCCTGCTTCTTTCTCCACACCTAGAGCTCAACGGGGAACCCATCCAGCAGCAGCAGCAGCAGCAGCACGACCAGCACCAGCAGCAGCAACGGGAGCGAGATTGACGAGGCCCTCAGCACCGGGGACAGAGAAGGTTACATCTGCGCTGTGTGCTTGGATGTGTACTTCAGTCCTTACATGTGTCACCCCTGCAACCACATCTTCTGTGAACCCTGTCTGAGGACACTGGCTAAGAACAACCCCACCAATACCCCCTGCCCCCTGTGCAGAACCATCATCACTCACGTCTTCTTCCAAAAGGGTGAGATAATCTACAGACCTAGAACAGCACAGTGGACTTACGCACTCTCCTCGGCTTTATATAGGGAGAAAATATAAAAACACCGTTAAAAATTTGCAAGTTTAGTTTAAAATAAGATGATACAGACTAAAAAAAAAAAATTGAATTGCGTGCGTTTCAGATATACGTGTGTTCCTATGTTTGTCGGTTGTTACACAGACAACATTAAAGCTCCAGATTGTTCAGAGGGCCCAGCTGCAGATGTCCCATAGGGATCAGTGCAGACCTTTAGTTCAGCTCTGACCAGATGAGTCACTCAGACCAAGAAGAAAAAAAATCAAACACAATCTGAACGCTTTCATTTGGTGCTTTCTGATGGAAATACAATATAGTAGTCCTTTTAGGTGTAAAAACGCACTGCACTGCGATATGAACAGATGTCTTGAGGGTGTTTTTTTCACCAGTGACAAATAACACACTGTATGTCATACAGCAGTGTTATGAAATGCGTTGTAATATCATGCTTTTTTGCGCCTTAAACACTAATACATCATACATGGTGCATGTAACCTCAGGATGGCTGCCCGCTGATTGCGTACAATGCAATCTGATTTGGATGAAACCATGAATAAGTAATGAACTTCAGTGATTCATGTTGGCCCAATTCTAGATGCGTGTAGAGAGTGAGGGTCAGGGAGGACTGTAGACGCATTAAGGGCTCTTGTTAATGATTAGATGACTAGATTAGATTCTTGTGTTGATTACCAAAGCCAAGGTCACACTGAAAACAGAACAAGGAGAAAATCACGGATGTGACGCTACGCCTGCTATTTTTGAACACGCTGAATAAATCAAACGTTATCCGTCCCGGCAATCAAGACGTGGATGTGTGAGTAAGTCGTTCACTTGTGATAAAGTTTGCCTCTTTGTCCTTTTCTTGCAGAACTGAACCAAACGGCAAGGACGTTCTTTCCAAAGGAATATCTTTCCCGGAAACAGAACTTTCAGAAAGCAAGTTGTGCGAAGTGGCCTCTCCCGAGCTGCCGGAAACTCTTCCGCATATTTGGAGGTGAAGTTTTTAATTGGCCAGGAGTCACTACGTCTTCTACCTATTTACCCCAAAGCTTCATTGGTGTTCACTGATCAGCCACAAGTTTAAAACCACCTTCCTAATATAGTGTAGTAGGTCTCCCATGTGCCTCCAAAACAGTTGTGACTCATCAGATAATGGACATGGGCCTTCTGAGGGTGTCCTGTGGTGAATGCTGTTCTGCAAGGCATGGCTGCTGCCATCAAGGAGTGTCACTGCTATGGGGTGGGGGCTGGCTGGTCTGGACTAGGTGGGTGCTACACGTCTAAGTAACATCCACATGAATGCCAGGTCCAACGGCGACCAAGAAGAACATTGTATTGTCACAAGATGGTCTATAGTTCTCTCGTCAGTGGTTTTAATGTTATGGCTGATCGGTGTATACTACAATTCAAAAGTGAAATTTTAAGATACTTGTTGATGTCAGTCATCCCTCCCAAATGTCTTGAAATTTACTAAGCACACGATCTTGGAGTCCGTCTCATGAAAACCTTCTGTCCTACCAGGCTTCCAGAGGCAGTCCAGTCCCATTGCTAGACGCCAGTTCCCCCACAGAGGAGGCTACCGTCTGGACGCCATGGACTTCGAGGACGACTCTCGAGGCTGGCGGTTTGACATGGACATGGTCATCATCTACATCTACTCGGTCAACTGGGTTATCGGCTTCTTCATATTCTGCTTCATTTGCTATTTCTTCTTCCCCTCCTTTTAGCGGGAGGGCAGAAAAATATGATCGGTACAACATAGAAAGAGGACAGGTTGAAAGAGGGACAAGGGTAAAGTGAGGAATTGAAGATGAAGCAGAGGGCTGGTAAGTGATGAGTGGCAAAGGAGCGAACTAAGTTGTAGGGTTTGATAAGAAGCCAACGGATGAATTTCAAGCAGGTGGAATGGCGTGATGCAGGAAAACAACAGCGTGCCTGCTCGTTGTCTCTCATTAATAAATAATTGAAATGTGGAAATGGTGTAGGGGGATGTTTGGAAAACCAACGTTCTGTGTTCTCCACATGATGCTCACGCTCACCACCCCCTGCTCCTGTACGGAGAGCAGTCAAACTATACCAGCTTTTAGCGTGTAGTGTTTTACGTTCACTAAGGCTCAAAGCTGGGCTGCTCTTTAATTGCCTTGCTAATGCGTGCTGACGTGTTAATGACTGCAAATGTCACGGGATTACAAATTGAAAGGAAAATTGCATTTAGCTGTTACTTCGGCTGCTTAATTGCCAACTTCCACTTACTGCCAACCTCTCATTTTTACTACAGAATGCCGCTTCGCTGTGGGACAATAAGCCTTCCTAAATTCATTTTAATCAAAAGATCAAAAGTGTGAAATCGAATGATAAAAGTAAGCCACTAAATTAACGGAGCATTTTGTACTAACACTGTGCTTAAAACCTGGAACGTTCACATATCAGATCCAACAGAGCTGTCATCGTTTTATCGTGATTGATATAGTTGAAGAGCTCAGACACATAAATAATGTTACTGTAATCAAATGAAAGATTCCTGATACTGTTTTAGACCATTTGTTTACTCCGCATTCCAGTTTCCAACCGTACGCCACATCCTTACTGCTCAGACTTTTCAGACTGGCATATGAATTTCCAACGCAGCATGTCTTGGATAATGTTTTGATTTGCTCTTCTTTCACTTAGGAGGGATTTTGTGTTTCGTATGTTGCTATGCAACCCCTGGAGGGAGTAAATGTGTGCTTGTCACCGAATTTTGTGTCAAATAAAGTTTACACATATGTAGTGTACCGGTTTGTGTCTATTTTTACACTCATTACATGAATCTAAATGAGTGTGCTGCAGTTCGTTTAGAGCCGAACTATCAATTGGGCTCAGTTGGCAAGCAAAGTCTGGGGCATTGGTGGAATGACCCTTTGGCTAAAAACACGGGCCCCGGGGACAGAACGTTTCACCCCTGTGGTTGGGAAGTACCCACAACTAGAGCGGGAGGTAAAGCAGCTCCAGCTGGATGTATCTGGGTTTACTCAATGGAAAGCACAGTTTCTGGTTACCCCTGCACAGAGACCGAGATGACTCCCTATCCCGAGCTGGAGTTTCCGTGATGAGAGGTCACGATAAGCAGAGGTCATGGAAAAGAACTTGTGTTTATTTATTGAAATGTCATGCACATTTCGGAGTAAAAGGCATTTCGGAATGATTTACAGTCTTAACGTGTCCAAATTCAAACACACAGTCTCTGCAAAATCTGTAAAACATGACTGAGATTTGAATTCCTCTGCTCTGTGAAGTCACGCCTCTGGGTGTATGCCTAAAAACCTTTCATGTATGGTTTTTATGGTCAGTCATCCTGCCTTTGCATTCAGAATTAAATTTATTTTCTTGGGTGACGTTTGTGGTCTAAGCATAGACAACAGAATGACACATCTATCATTTGTTTTATAATCCCCAGGACTATAATAAGTCCCAATCATGGATGTGAGGATATTTTAGGTAACTTGGTTTAAGGTGAGGTTTAGGCAGATAGTTTTTTTGATCTAGCTGTCAATTTCTAAATGTTAAGCAAATGGACACAACCATGAGAGTGTGTGTGCTTGTGCATGCAAGCAGCAGCTAATACTTTTTGTATTTATGTGTTTTACCACCAATCATGTTTTGCATAACACAGAGGACATAGCATATATCAACAGCAAGTAATATGACACTTTAAATCATCATGTTTCAGGCCTATTTGAAATATAAAGTAAAATTCCAGCGAGGAAAAAGTTCAGTATGAACTTTAGAAGAGTGTATATTAGTGTTACTGTATTACTGCTCTGCAGAGGTTTAAACAGGCCATGAAAGAAACTTAAAACCCCTGTCAAATAGATCTGCATGTTAACATGGATGCATCATAGTAGATTCGTGCAGGGAGAATTCACATTGTGGTTTTCTAAATTGTCTTTACTGGAATATCTGATTACTTTTTTATGACTTTATGTGGAAGGAGGCAAAGTGCCCAGTAGTCTGCCATTTCACACATTTAGAAGTTCATTTAGGTTTCGGCTCAGGGCGGGGGTACTGAGTTGATGGGCCCTATTAGTATTCGCGTCCTTTGGGTGCGCAGTGTTGCCAGCCACAGAGCCACGTCAGGCCTGTAGCAACTGCTCGTCTTCTACTGCCTCTCCAAGGTTAGAGATAGGCCCGCCCGACGAGCCGGAGACGCTCAAACGAACAAACAGTTGGAGCAGGCTGAGACTGCCGTACCGGCAATTATTTTGTCCTTTTTGAACGTTCAGCTTTTCTCCCGCATAGGAGCTCAAAGTGTCGGCTGCGCGCTGTGAAATTGTCAGCGCGGACACTGACGGCGTTATTCGGTCTCTATAGGAGGTTCTGCAGCAGAGAAAACATCGTTCATCGCCCGTCTTATTGGTGCTTAATGGAAGCGCGTAATCATAAAAAATGGTTGCATTTGGAGAATATCCGTGAGTGCGATCGTTTCCTCTTGACATCGGTGCGTCAGAAAAGACACCTCAGCTAGCTGGACTCCGGGTTGGGTGTGAAGTCTTTACTGTGCACCGTGTGCTGCTGGAGTGAAGGTGACTTGCGCCCCGTCGCAGTCAAGGCAATGCGGAGAGGACTCGCAGGCGCTCATCCGGTACTTTTCCTGCGCTCTGAGGCTCGTCTGGGAAAATATTTTCTCCCTCTCCCGCGTTAGAGGGGAAATAACGTGAGATAGACAGAGCAATAACGGCACTCGAGGCTCAACCCAGGCTGCAGTTGGCGAAGGTGAACCGAGCACAAACGGAGGAGAAAATAAGGTGAAGAGTGAGGTGCAGGGTGGTAAGAAAGGAAGAGAGAAAGTGGTGGAGTTTGGAGGGGGGATAAGACAAGATCGTTCTGTCCTAGGGCTGTTTTAATAGTGGATGTGTATGCATGAGTTCTGCATCGAATGGGCGCAAAAACCGCCCCAGATCCGCCGGGAACATCTTCCAGATCGGCAAGCCTCCTTACCGAGACCCACAGAGGAGGGAGAGCACCGAAAGTACCCGCAAAGCCCAGCGCGCCGTGGCCGACTGCAGAATGGTAGGTTTGCGGCACGTCAATGCCTGCATGGTGCCTCTGTGGAGGAGCGCTGTGTTATTATCCCAACCTTTCTTTGTTCTAGGACGATCGACCATCCCGTACATGCATGCATGCACAGGCGACAGCTGTTAATAGCTTCACAAAAGACCGTAACCTGGAAGCCTAAGAATAGCTGTATGCATTTGCAATGCTTTGTCGGTAGAGAAGGAAAAAAAAAAAAAACAGAACAGGTGCAGATTGACAGTGTGATTTGCATTCAGAGTAACAAAGATGCTGTTAATTTGGTTAGATTTCGAAATTACCTGAATTTCACGCTTATGTACATAGGTGGAGGTGAACGTGATCATGGCACAGATGCCCTGTGTTTTGACAGACGCTGACAGGAATGATATAGGCTGCTTCACCCTTTCATACATCAGTGATCGTCATGGAGCCTCGCTGTTCGTTTACAGGACTACAGCGGGCTGCTATGCAGGAGTTGCACAAAACGAGTCAAATACTTGAGCCTAAAGCGAAGCAGCTCCGTGGTGGTGCAAACAACCAAATGCAGAATGGACCCCTCAGCAATTCATCTATCAGTTAATTCATCGTGCATTCTGGCTTTTCGGGCTATCACAAAAGGCGATGATTCACTTCATGCTCACATCACATGTTTCTCCCAGAGATCAGTGGTTCTTTTGTGACTGCATATGTGCAAGGTTGCACTTTTTCAAACAGTGGTTCCATTGAAGCATACCGCCATGCACCTGCACATGGCACCTTATTTGTCCCCAGTGTAGAGGCTGGCTCTGTGCTGCTCAGCGTTTCCTTCTTGGCTGACACGCTCTAATGTGGGTAAAGAGTGCTGCAATGACCAGAACAGGAAATCACATTCGACCAAAAGTTGTGAGTTAGGCCATGTAATGTGGTGCTTTCGAGGTCACTTGAGGGATAACTTATTTTTTTTTTTTGTTTATGATCTCATTGTAACACAGATCGTCCAAGAATTCAATACACTTGTGGCTCTGTACCGTGAGCTGGTCATCTCCATTGGCGAAATCACTGTCGACTGTCCTTCCTTACGGGCTGAAATGCTGAAGACCCGAACAAAAGGCTGCGAAATGGCGAGAGCGGCGCACCACAGTCTCTCCTTGATATCGGGGTGAGTTGGCACAGGCGCTGTCCATGGTCCTGAAAAGATTTGCCTCTGCAACACTGCAGCGCCTGAAGTTGGAAAGTAGCTAATTTTACCAAAGTAAATCTCTGATTTGCATAAGCATTCACATTTCTTGTGCTCATGTGTAGTTTTGTAAGCCTGCTCCTCTACCCTTCAAACAAATCATCCTGGTGTCTGCACTACACTAGTGAGTTTCAAGAGGGAGAAAAATGGAACATAAAAATCAGCTTTTTTAAAAATAAATAAAAATCATGACATCTCTAATTTACAAGTAGGAGAGCTTTACCAGGAAACAATCGCAACAGCATACTGTAACTGATCACTTCCCATTAGCTGTTCCTAATGCACAAAGTGGAATGGAAGTGGGATGCCTATCTCAGACAATAGTAATGTGGAGCCAATTACTCACTCTTTTTTGTTTCCTGTGATGTATTGTGAGAGTGGCTCAGTGTCTATTTTATGGGATGTGGTTTATGTTATAATCATATAAAGCACCACTGCATTTCATCAACAGAAGTTACTTTTCCTTGAGAGCAGAGAGAGTGTTGATCAGAATCCAGATCCAGATTGGGTTTTTCCCGCATCAGAAGCAAATTACACTGAAACTGTCCCCGCAAAGTGGTTCAGTCTGAAGCTGGTTCACTGTTAATCACAGCTAAACCGGTTTGTGATAGAAGCTTTGGTTTAAGACAGAGGGAATCGGCGGCGATAAAGGCCCGAGAAGACTGTTGACTTGGCCCGCGACATTTCCCCTACGCTGATGCCAGTGGAAGAAGGGCAAAGCGAGGCTTGGGATTTAAAGATCCTCAGTGAGGCTAAGATGCCAGCTGACTTGGCACCCTCGAACTTACTTAAATAACAATCGGACAGACGGAAGCCAGTGGTGAGGGAGATTTGGAGGAGGTCTGCAGTGCGAGCTGCTTGCCAAAACCCGGGTGCTGTTGGAACAATAACAGCATCAGGTTTACACTCGATATATAGGCCGTGCTCCTCCTTCTAATTGCCATAACACACGCTATCCACTCTTTGCTGACATCATATTAGGAGGCGTATAAGTCACTGTCTGTTACTGGCATGAAAAAAAAACTTTCAGTTCTGTGTGTGGGGGCTTTAAACTTCATGCACATGACACTCATTCAGTTAGCCGGTGAACTACTGCATGTTTCTTCTCATGCGGATTCATGAATCATGAATTGAGTTAGTGCAGAGCAGCTGCTTTTTTATAACAAGATTTTAATAACATTGTCTTTAAATTACTGGATACGCAATATGCTGAAGTAAATTTCTGTTCCACACTGTTGTGTTCACAATACATGGCTAGTAATTATACAGCAATGTACTGTAAGCACTTTCTCCCCAGCACAGCTAGTACTAACTATTACAGTGCTAGGTTTGAATCTAAGGCAGCATCTGCATCATTGTCATATTATCACCTGCATGTTCTAAATCTCCCTCTCTAACGTCTCCCGGTCATTTAAATGTCCACTACGTGAGAGGCAGGGCTCCGATTAGACAGTACAGATCGTTCCCCGTTAATAAAATAAAGCCAGTGTGTCTGAATGGCTTGAGTGATGCCGGGGCCCCTCCAACGTGCGAAAGGAAAGCTGATAAGCAGGATAGCATTAGCGGCAGCTGCGCTTTAGCAACGGCGCTGCAGAAGGCAGCACTGTGACAAAACGAGGGTGGCAAGGAGAAGCTCGCTGTTGTAAGGAGGGGAGTTCAACAGCACGATTTGTGCGAGACACATTCGTACCAGGTGCAGGTTTCACGCCTCTCATCGCTGCCACTTTCCCACGTGATATCACACCCACTGAACATCACCTGCTGTAGTTTCCCCTTTAACATCCCGGCTTCATAGAGTCACAGCCGTGATCAGTAGGCCTAAATACTGAGACGAGCTTTTATGTCTTGTTTAAATGTCTTTTTATTCATATATTTTGATACAGTTAAACAAGCAGCAGTTAAATATGGACATAAGCTGCTGGCACAATAAAATAAGCCTGCAAAATTCAATCGATGTAAAGCAACAGGAACTGGACGCATAATTTATTAATCATCGATTCAAGCGCTACACTTCATCAGTTCTTGAGTTAAAACTCAGTAAAATGCTGTCAACTCTATTTATTTATATGAGTTATGACATTTCAGAATAAAAGCTGGCGGGGGAATGTGTTTGTGACAAATAAACATGCACCTCGAGTACAAAATCTCCCACTACCTTTACAAATAGGCCACTCACACGTCAGTCAATTCAAAGATTAGTCAGGTAAATAACACTCACTCAGCAGTTAAGTAAAAATATGTCCACGTTTTGATTTTACAGATACCGTAATGTTTCACTTTTTGCATTTTGGAACTGTGTCTTGGCTCTTTTCTATCATGTGCATGTGGTCTTGGCTTTAGTTAACTACTATTAAGCCGAACGACAACACTATCCATGAATAACCCTCGTCGGGTGAGCACAAAGATGAATTCATTTCCAAAATGAAACTATAATTTTGCGTCTCTAGAGCTAGTCACTGTTTCCAGAGGTCATCACGTACCAGCCAGCCAGTAAGCTTTGTTCTCGCTGTGTGCCATTTCAGGCCAGAGGATGGGGAGATCCACCCTGAGATCTGTAGGCTCTTCATCCAGCTGCAGTGCTGTCTGGAGATGTACATCACAGAGATGCTCAAATCTGTCTGCTTGCTGGGATCCCTGCAGCTCCACAGGAAAGGTTAATGCATGGCTAGTTTACAGACAGCATTTAATCATGTACATATAGTGTTTTATAAGCTTTATACCTAATTAAATCAGCAACCTTGTTCAATAACACTGAACTATTATTAATTATACTAATTCTATTGTTTTTTTGTTTTTTGTTTTTTTATCATGTGATGGGTAATTTTGGTTTCATTGTGTTTAACCGGTCTAGTCATGAAACATTATTAAAGCCACTCTCTGTGTGATTTAGGTAAGGATTCATGCGGTCCGTCCGGGGTCGACACAAAGATAGAGGACAGCTCAGACATCCCCATCCTGGAGGACACGTCTTCCTCCCCAACTGATTGTCCTCAGCTCTGCTGGCTGGTGGCCACTGACATAGATAACATAGAAAAGTAGGTAGACAATTTTTATTAATTTTTTTTCAGTGTTAATAATCGGTCATTTGTCACATATGCTATAGGAAACATAATCCAGTGACATTTTACTCAACACAAAAAGATCACACGTGTTGAAAACGTTTCATATTTTTATGCTCATTCTTCTCTTTATTTTAACAACTAATGCTTTCTTTAAAGCACATACAATAGTACCTTGTAGTTCCTCTATAGTTTAGCTGTGCAGCAGGTGCACTGGGAAGTTGTTTTTTCTATAAAATATAAATTACGTGCCTTTGAGGATCATTAGATATATATATATATATATATATATCCAGTGTTCTAATGGTGAAATGTGTTTGCTCATTGGCTCAGAAGGCTAATTGATGATTAGAAAACCCTTGTGCAATCATGTTCACACATCTGAAAACAGTTTAGCTCTTTACAGAAGCTACAAAACTGATCTTCCTTTGAGCAGATTGAGTTTCTGGAGCATTACATTTGTGGGGTCAATTAAACGCTCAAAATGGCCAGAAAAAGAGAACTTTCATCTGAAACTCGACAGTCTATTCTTGTTCTTCGAAATGAAGGCTATTCCATGCGAGAAATTGCTAAGAAATTGAAGATTTCCTACAACGGTGTGTACTACTCCCTTCAGAGGACAGCACAAACAGGCTCTAACCAGAGTAGAAAAAGAAGTGGGAGGCCGCGTAGCACAACTGTGCAAGAAGATAAGTTCATTAGAGTCTCTAGTTTGAGAAACAGACGCCTCGCAGGTGCCCAACTGGCATCTTCATTAAATAGTACCCGCAAAACACCAGTGTCAACATCTACAGTGAAGAGGCGGCTGCGGGATTCTGGGCTTCAGGGCAGAGTGGCAAAGAAAAAGCCATATCTGAGACTGGCCAATAAAAGAAAAAGATTAAGATGGGCAAAAGAACACAGACATTGGACAGAGGAAGACTGGAAAAAAGTGTTGTGGACGGACGAATCTAAGTTTGAGGTGTTTGGATCACAAAGAAGAATGTTTGTGAGACGCAGAACAAATGAAAAGATGCTGGAAGAATGCCTGACGCCATCTGTTAAGCATGGTGGAGGTAATGTGATGGTCTGGGGTTGCTTTGGTGCTGGTAAGGTGGGAGATTTGTACAGGGTAAAAGGGATTCTGAATAAGGAAGGCTATCACTCCATTTTGCAACGCCATGCCATACCCAGTGGACAGCGCTTGATTGGAGCCAATTTCATCCTACAACAGGACAATGACCCTAAACACACCTCCAAATTGTGCAAGAACTATTTAGAGCAGAAGCAGGAAGCTCATATTCTATCGGTGATGGAGTGGCCAGCGCAGTCACCAGATCTGAACCCCATTGAGCTGTTGTGGGAGCAGCTTGACCGTATGGTACGCAAGAAGTGCCCATCCAACCAATCCAACTTGTGGGAGCTGCTTCTGGAAGCGTGGGGTGCAATTTCTCCAGATTACCTCAACAAATTAACAGCTAGAATGCCAAAGATCTGCAATGCTGTAATTGCTGCAAATGGAGGATTCTTTGACGAAAGCGAAGTTTGATGTAAAATCTTATTTCAAATACAAATCATCATTATTTCTAACCTTGTCAATGTCTTGACTCTATTTTCTATTCATTTCACAACGTATGGTGGTGAATAAGTGTGACTTTTCATGGAAAACACAAAATTGTTTGGGTGACCCCAAACTTTTGAACGGTAGTGTATATATATGACAGCCCACATTATTTTCACATGAATCTACAACTATTCTACTGTACTTGGCAAAGCAGATAAAAAGGGAGAGCTGGTTTAGGCTGGTTTTGACAGTTGTTCATAACATTTTATTTAACTTCAGTATCAAATGTTAAAAGTTTTCACTGGAGACACTGCGTGACAGTTTGACGACTTGCAAACTACTCAATAAAATACAGGGACAGAATTTAGTTGAGTTTACAATGCAAAATGCATTATATCTGAAGATACATATTTTTGATTATGCTGTAAAAATGATTTGTAGTCTGAGCATTACTGCCTGTTTGTATAAGTGTTTGTGTATTATTCACACAGTGCAGATTTAAATCAGCCCACAGGTGCACCTCATTTTGGAAATATAACGTACAGTAGGCTAATGCTAGGTTAAGGTTGGGGTAAGTCTCTGTGCAGTGAATGTAAGTTAGTGTGTTTACTTCTGAAGTGATGGAAACACAACGGTCTTATTGTGAGTGTTCATGTGAGAACGTGCTGTTTGATCAAAGCTCAACATAACACAACTTATTTGTGCAACTGCAGGGATATGAGGGAGATGAAGAACCTTCTCAGTAAACTCAGGGAGACAATGCCTTTACCACTGAAGAACCAAGGTGAGAAAATAATAAAAAACAAACACCTCTCACACACATCCCTAATAACGCCACAGAGCAGCGACACTTTCAAAATAGTTTATTGTCACAAAGACTTAATGTCAGATAATGGCTGTCTTCAAACATGCATCCTAACTAAAATGAGCAGAAATGTATGACCTGGCTGTGGTGTCCCTGTCTTCTTGTACCCAGATGACAGCAGTTTGCTGAACCTGACACCCTACCCGCTTGTCCGACAGAGGAAGAGGCGGTTCTTTGGGCTCTGTTGCCTGGTAACCAGCTAAGGGGCCCCGCCTTCGTGGGTAGGAGGCAGCAACAAAGACACCATTACCCACTGTCCTTCACCACTTGTGTCTCCCACCAATCTATTACTGCCATTTTCAAATAAATCGTCTCTTTCTCTCTTGTTTTTTTTTTTTTTTTAAACAGCTGCCCATTTTATAATTTTATTTTGTAATACAAAGAAGAATTGTAACTGCAATGTAATGAAAACTAAAGTCATGAACATATATTTTAAGATATTTTGCAACAGATTCTCCCTTTTTTGGTAAATGAAGTCAGATATCTGCTTGTCTGGTGTAAAAGAGAATGAGAGGTCATCTGAAACTATGTCGACGTTCAATTACTTCCACAAGCCTGAGTGAATGAAATGAGGATTCATGTTTTTGTTTTGTTTTTTTAAAAAAAAGGGAATATAAATGTTTTGTCAGACATAATGTGATAACTTGTGAATAGACGCTGTTCAAATATTTGAGGATGGCACTTGCAAAGACAAAGTTATACCTCCGTCTGTCTAAGCTGAGGTGACAGGTTTGTGCAGAGTAAGTTTGTTCTGTATTACCGTCTCTGTTTTCCGTTTCTTGCTGTTTTTCCTCTTAATGTACTTAATTTAGTCTTCCATAAACCAAGAACCTGTACTCGACTTCAACTTTCCAGCTTCGAAATATATGATACAATATTCAAAAGAAAACTTCTTTGCACACAATATCTATCTATAAATTGAGACATTAGACTTGTATATACACATACTCTTTACGCAATGCTCTCTGGATTATTCTCAAAGTTGGAAGTGGTTTGCAGAGGACCTATTTATTGGTGTGAGCAGGAAGCACCTCTCTTTGCCCAAGGGGCAGAGTGCAGGTATTATGGGTCTAACTTGTTAAAGATTGTAATCAAATGTTTATGGCAAGGTGAAGGTACAGTAGTCAAAGCCGACATAGGTCATTTTACATTGTTAATAAAACTTTTGTTATTGAAACTTATCAACTCGTGGTTTAATTGTCTTGCATGTAATTTGCTGAAATGTCCACTGGGTGGAGACAAACGACCAAAAAAACAACTTGTCTCAGGTTCTTGTGAGTTAGATGCATATGCTGCATGAAGCAGACATCCCAACAGGTTTGACATTTGGGTTTGTCGTTTTTGTCCTACATGTAAGTCACATTCTTCAAGGTTTCCTTATGTTATATATATATATATATATATATATACATACACTACCGTTCAAAAGTTTGGGGTCACATTGAAATGTCCTTATTTTTGAAGGAAAAGCACTGTACTTTTCAATGAAGATAACTTTAAACTAGTCTTAACTTTAAAGAAATACACTCTATACTTTGCTAATGTGGTAAATGACTATTCTAGCTGCAAATGTCTGGTTTTTGGTGCAATATCTACATAGGTGTATAGAGGCCTAGTTCCAGCCACTATCACTCCAGTGTTCTAATGGTGAAATGTGTTTGCTCATTGGCTCAGAAGGCTAATTGATGATTAGAAAACCCTTGTGCAATCATGTTCACACATATGAAAACAGTTTAGCTCTTTACAGAAGCTACAAAACTGATCTTCCTTTGAGCAGATTGAGTTTCTGGAGCATTACATTTGTGGGGTCAATTAAACGCTCAAAATGGCCAGAAAAAGAGAACTTTCATCTGAAACTCGACAGTCTATTCTTGTTCTTCGAAATGAAGGCTATTCCATGCGAGAAATTGCTAAGAAATTGAAGATTTCCTACAACGGTGTGTACTACTCCCTTCAGAGGACAGCACAAACAGGCTCTAACCAGAGTAGAAAAAGAAGTGGGAGGCCGCGTAGCACAACTGTGCAAGAAGATAAGTTCATTAGAGTCTCTAGTTTGAGAAACAGACGCCTCGCAGGTCCCCAACTGGCATCTTCATTAAATAGTACCCGCAAAACACCAGTGTCAACATCTACAGTGAAGAGGCGGCTGCGGGATTCTGGGCTTCAGGGCAGAGTGGCAAAGAAAAAGCCATATCTGAGACTGGCCAATAAAAGAAAAAGATTAAGATGGGCAAAAGAACACAGACATTGGACAGAGGAAGACTGGAAAAAAGTGTTGTGGACGGACGAATCTAAGTTTGAGGTGTTTGGATCACAAAGAAGAATGTTTGTGAGACGCAGAACAAATGAAAAGATGCTGGAAGAATGCCTGACGCCATCTGTTAAGCATGGTGGAGGTAATGTGATGGTCTGGGGTTGCTTTGGTGCTGGTAAGGTGGGAGATTTGTACAGGGTAAAAGGGATTCTGAATAAGGAAGGCTATCACTCCATTTTGCAACGCCATGCCATACCCAGTGGACAGCGCTTGATTGGAGCCAATTTCATCCTACAACAGGACAATGACCCTAAACACACCTCCAAATTGTGCAAGAACTATTTAGAGCAGAAGCAGGAAGCTCATATTCTATCGGTGATGGAGTGGCCAGCGCAGTCACCAGATCTGAACCCCATTGAGCTGTTGTGGGAGCAGCTTGACCGTATGGTACGCAAGAAGTGCCCATCCAACCAATCCAACTTGTGGGAGCTGCTTCTGGAAGCGTGGGGTGCAATTTCTCCAGATTACCTCAACAAATTAACAGCTAGAATGCCAAAGATCTGCAATGCTGTAATTGCTGCAAATGGAGGATTCTTTGACGAAAGCGAAGTTTGATGTAAAATCTTATTTCAAATACAAATCATCATTATTTCTAACCTTGTCAATGTCTTGACTCTATTTTCTATTCATTTCACAACGTATGGTGGTGAATAAGTGTGACTTTTCATGGAAAACACAAAATTGTTTGGGTGACCCCAAACTTTTGAACGGTAGTGTATATATTTGTCAAACCCCAAATTGTCCAGTTGTTCTATTCAGTAGCATTGCTTTGATTGAATTCACTGACATGGATAGGTCAGTGTGGGGTTTCTTCAGGTGCACCCACTTCCTCCCACATTGCAGAGACACTGGGTGTTTCTAAATGGGCTGCATGTGAGGGTGAATAGTTGTTTGTCCTTCTGTGAGATAGGCCCTGTGATTTAACCAGTGGTGCACCCTGCCTCTCAGCCAATGTCACCTGGGACTATAAAACAATTTAAAATATATTTTTTATGGTTTTACTATTATTTAATTTAAAATTGCTCGTGTACAACCCATGAATTTACATTTCAAATAATGAAAATCAAAATATCACCGACCAATAATGGGTGTGACCTATTTGCTAGTGATTATGTCATCGCTCACCAAGGTTGGACTGGAAGGTCCAACCTTCCCCCGGGGGTTTGGAGTTGGAGGGAGGTGCTGCTGCTGAGGGCTAGGGTCTCCCCGGGCCTCCAAAGCGGCTAAAAAGGTCAAAATGTGGGGGTCCGGGGCAGCAGGGACGGTGCTGGGTACCTCTCCCCTGGTCCCCGGGCCTCCAGAGTGGCAAAATGTGGAGGTACGGGGCAGCGGGGACCTCCAGGGCCTCTCCCCCTGGTCCCCGGGCCTCCAAAGTGGCAAAATGTGGAGGTAAGGGGCAGCAGGGACAGAGCTGGGGACCTCTCCCCTGGTCCCCGGGCCTCCAGAGTGGCACTCTGGTCTGTCCAACAGCCACAGCGCTGTTTTATGCGTGCGCTTCATGTAATTATTTGTTGATCTCCACAATGACGTTAGGGCAAAACCATCATGACGCAGCCATAGGCTGTGTAAAGATGGATGACTGAACTGCTCCTCAAAAGCGAAGCCAAAGCAAGTAGCTCCCCCTTGTGCCTGGATGCAGTATCGGTCATAAGCTCCACCTCCTCCATGTTAGCAAATGAAATCCAATCTACATTAAAGGAAAACACTAACAAACAAGTCGAATAATCTGTTTTTAAAGGATGGTTTCTGTCATTTCTGTCATTTTAAGTAGTTAATATAATCTTGATGCATGTTCAAGTGTAACATTTTTTTGGATAAATTTCGTATAGTTAGTTATTTTACGCTATAAAAACAGGATGTGACCTACCAGTTGCCATGCCAACCGCTCCGTAAAGAGGAGCCGTGAGAGTTGTTAAAAACAAACAAACAAAAAACTAAGAAGTAGAGTGTATGATACAATATTTACTTCTAACTGGTGGAGTAGAACAGAGCGTAGTATTAATTAAACGAAAACGAGAGTGAGTCTGGCGAAAGTGTGATCGGGCCTACGTTTGGACCTTAGTGCGCAGACTCCGGCTCCAAAGTGCCAAGATGGCGCTACCTGTATCCCCAGGAAAATACTATAGACAGTCAATGGGGAAATAGCATCAGTTTGTCCAATGCAAGGACGGGGCGCTTCGTTGTCCATAGCAGGTATGCATAATTTCCCAATATAACAGAGTATTCAGCAAAAATAAACGTGAAATATAAAGATAAACTGGTGAAACAACACAGAACAATACAACCAACATCTTTTATGATCTCACCACTTAATGCTAATAAAAGTAGGATACTTGATTAAGCCAATGAAAAGATAGTCTGGGTTAAATTCAAGTGGGACCATTTACAATGTTAACCATGTTTTATTATAATACTACAATCTCAGCTAGCTAACTAGCCAGATAACGTTTACATAAATAAAGCATGCTACACACCTTGTTGTAAAAGTTGTCTGAAGCTTGAAACATATAATAAATATAGTTTGACATTAACTATCCAGAAACAACAGCTGTAGTTAATTAAAACATATGTTAAAAACAAACGCTTAATAAAAGCTAGCAGTCTTCAGTGAACATTTTACTTATTCATCCAATGTGCATTTCTTTGTGTCTTGCGTTGCCACCGATCTCTTCTCCAGGATAGACTGCACCTTCTCCTTTTTCTGGTAATCCTTGCTGTGGCACAGTCCAGCCACCATATTCTGCGAGCAACATATCTGCTGGAAATGGAGTAACATATCTGCTGGAAATGGAGCAGGTTTCGCGCCTTTTCACAGGCAAGTTCAGATGCACACTCACACCTCGAGAGGGCAGCGATCCAGGGGCAGGAATAAACTGTCAGCAGGGGTTTGTGTGCTTGGCAGGCTGAGCACTGTCTGGCTTAGTAAGCATGGGGCAGCTTTTTAAATGCACCATTTGAGTCCAGAAAACGGATATTTCCAACATTATCTCAAGGGATATATATACATATACAAAGCGTTTCCTCAAAATGAATCCCCACTTTTTAAGGCCTTATGTGCATGCAACTCGGGTGGAATATATCATTTTATAAACACAGCAGACTCTGTTACCCTTGCCTTTCCTTAAAGTTTGTTGTAGTGTTGTGTCTGTAGAACCCATTTTGTCTGAAGGATATCACACGCTGAATTCCAAAAATGAAAGGAAATGAAATAGTTCTGATATACTTATGTTTATTTCTTAATAAATCTGTTTTTAAACATTCAAAACACAGGTGCAAGTATTGGCACTCAAAACAATATTGGGTTACAAAAAGAGAGAGAGGATTAATGAGTAAAAGGACATGAGAAGTCGGTGAGTCAGCCGTCTGTCTGGACCTTCAGGAAGTGCAGGGCAGGATACTGACAATCGTCACCTTTTCCCCTTTACATCTCCGAAGTCCAGCTTCACACTCACTCATGGTCAGCCCAGTCTCGTCCTCCCCAACACGGACACACACATTCAGTCCAGGGGTTGGGCAGTCTGCAGACTCCTTACAGCGACACTCGCTGCTTTGATCTGCATTAATGGTGGGATGACAAACAGGGAGCACGGTTAGAAAATGCAGTCAGTGTCCATGCAGTCACTGTCCATTAGCATGGCTTGTTTGTAACCCTGTTCCTACCGTCACACATCTCCCACATGTGACAGCCAGTGCAGCCCGTGGTGTTGCGCTGTGGCCACTTGCAGGCGCTGTCCTCAGCTACCACATAGTTTTTCCCTAAGCACTGCAGTGCTTGCATTTTGCACACAGTCAGATGGATCGATTTTGTGGTCGAAGGTGAAGAGGCGCACAGCTCCAAAGATGAACTGGTGACCACAAATAATAAGAAAGAAAAACGCTTAGACTACTTACAAAAAATAAAAACAAAATTATATGACCAAATTGATAATAAGCAGAGTAAACATACCTGCACTCAAAGGGCATTTTGCAAATACATTTCCCCCTGGAAGACTTCTCCCACAGTTTACATTGCCCTGAGGGAGCAATCTCTGGTTGTGATGTAGTGACTGTAGGATACAAAAGAAATCAGTCTTCCTCATTGCTCGGCAATATGGAGCAGCAATGGAGAAGAATGGCTCGGAAGAAGGGTACACCAGGGTCACACCTCTTTGTACAACAGTCCATCCTATCCATTAGGTATGAATGTCAAAGTAAATCTTACCCTCGCTGCACTGGGTCATTGCTGGGTTTGGCGAAAAATTCAGACTGGAGTCACAAATAACCGATGACTCTCCCAGTAGCTGTCTACCCTCTGGACAGGATAAAGTAACTGACTCTCCTATGTCATAAGCCTGCTTTAGAGGAGAGACCGTGACACCAGGCGCGACGGAGTAAATCCTGCATCTTGAAGCTGTGGGGGGGTTAACAAAGTTACACTGTAATTCATTTATTGGAACATAAATGTTAAACTTTGGTTGCACAAACTCACGTTTACACAGTCCAGGGCTGTGTGACCAGGTTTGACTCGCAGTGCAAACCAGGGGTTGACCAAGAAGATGGTAACCTTCAGTGCAGGTGTATTCAACCTTACTGCCCACAAGGTAAATGTCCTTAGGATCCTGTGGAGCATGTGGTGATAAGAAGATGATAGGTGTGTGCAGATTTCTCTTAAAAATAATTGTAAATTAAAAGACTGTACTCTGAAGGACAAATCTAACCCGAGGTCATTGAATCAGGCTCTCTACCGGAAAGGTATTACACATTTAATATGGCCTTCTATAATATAAATAATCATGTGATTATAAAATATTGAATGTGCAGCAGTTTGTTCCATATTTAACAGTAAATGCCCAGTTTAGCTTCATGATTACCAAGACGTAGCCATTGATTAGAGCAGGTGGGGTTCCACACGTCTGAACTGGTGGGAGAGTTTGGTCAAAGCACTGAGGCTCCCAGGTTCTGTGGAGAAATTGTTTAAAAATGAGCACAATGATCAAAAGATCTGCATGAAACGTCTTCTCACTGCTGTTGTCCGCTGCATAAAGTTCATGCTGTTCAAGCAAAACGTCACCTCCGTCTCTGACCTCAAGTATTCCAGGTCTTCATCTTCACAGTCAGACGTCTCAGATGTTTCTCCAAAACAGTGTTGCCCCCCGTTCTGAGGGGAGGGATTAGAGCAGGAACGGCTCCGTGACCTTTGACCCGCCGAGCAGGACGACCAGGAAGACCAACAGGACCAGCTACCGTGAATCACTCCTTAATGAACACACACACAAAAGAAGAATTAAAGAATACATCTGCGATTATTATATTTTATCATACCACTTTCATATGTGTCCATTTAGTATTTAGAAGGCTGAACAATGTCTGTGGAAGTTCTCAGTTATCCAAGTCAGTCGAGTCAAGTTTATCCAAAAGTTGTCACAAAGAATTGTGAGCTAGACCACTTATGGATCCTTCCTTAGCAACTTTACAACCTCACAGTCGCAGTGAGTATTTCCGGGATCTCACTAATTTGCTTACTTTTATTTATTTTTTCGAGCTTGACTGACTGCAGTACTAAAGAACTGACAGAAAGGTAACCCACCGGGATGACCTTCCGCTTCAGTACCCTCTTCACAGGCCACTCCTGACGTATTAGGCTTGCAGATGCATTTGCATTGATTTCCCTCCATAACAGCCAGGCCATTGTTTCTGCAGGGTTGACAGTGGCACGGGTCGCTCTCAGAGCGGTACTGCTCTATCGCCCTGCGAAGGTAGACCTTCTTCACCCCAGCACACTGCACTTCCTTCACCAGCTCTGACAGCGGTCGCACCTTCCAAAAACAGACTTGCAGTTAAAGAGTAAAATGGAAGAGAGATGCAAACTGTGTTACCTGATGAAACGACACACTAAAATGCACATCAAAAAAGCACATATGGTGCAAAGATTTGCCCATTCACCTTTTGTTTTATGACCTTTGGAAATGATGCAACAGATTCAGCCCAGTCTGAATACATTCTCCAGTTATTGTCCACGTCGTTGAGCTGCATTGTCTTTAGTGCTGCAATTTGTGGCGTGCCGCCTCCATCCACATCCACCTGTACCAAAGGTCTTCTATGGCCAGTACCTATTTAAAATATTTGAATATATTTGCAGAGATGATGGATGCTATAAAGGATTTATAGGTTCTCGTATATATGTAATATTAACATCCAAATTTCACCTGTAGTTTTCACTGGGACTATGCGGTCCTTGTTTCTACATTTCTCGATGGTAAGGGGGAATATCAGAATCCAGCGTTTAGTCTTCTCACATTCGCGATGAATATCGGTTTCCTTCTCTTGGAGACAAAGAGGAGAAAAAAAAGGTTCAGACATGAATATCTGAATTGGAGCAGGGCCTAAACACATCACAGGACACACTGATACTTTGTATTTGTTGAAATTTTAGAAGATGAAATCAGTGATGTGTTTTTTTGTTTTTGTTTTTTTATTCGGTTCAGTGCATTTAGAAAACATACATGCAGTTAATTTTATGTCAGTGAGGAGCAACATAGGCTAATAACCAGGAAAGACACCAACAGTAACCATTAGAAGAAATAATTATTTAATAATCAATGAATAAATAAAATTTTTAAACCTTGTCTCTTTTTGTTCAAATTAAGAATTAAGTGTTTGCTGTTCCAACATAGCCTTGCATTGCTAGACTCAATTCTTGTCAGAATATGAGTGCGGTAACACGCCATTTGGATTTCAATATGGGGGATTGTTTCAACTAATACAGAGAAAAATACACCTGTGCACACAATTGCACTGTCCTGCAGAGTCATTTTGTTGTAAACAAATTCAGCTCCACTGCACTCAGATGACGTGTATGACTATATTGCTGTTACTCTTCTGTACAGAACAGTGGAAGCTGTTGTTTCCAGCAGCAGTGAAGAGGTTGCTCAGAGGTTGTTGTTTATTTTTTTTTGCAGCGGAGGGAGGCCAAGGCTGCAGCAAGACAATCCACAATCTGAGCTGCTGAGAGCAAAAAGCGACTGGTGGTAGAATCCAGTGCAAACAGAAACTAAATTAGTCTGCTCATTTGCTCTGTTTTGTTTGAAACGCTGACTTCCAGAACTACTAATGATTCATCAATCCTCACCTGTCGTTTTCTCACTCTGTTCATCCAGTGTGTCAACAACTCTGAAGGAGCCTCCAAGGCTTCCTTCAGACAGGTAGTGTGTTCCAAACCTCTCCAAAACCTTCCTGTAGGCAGAGTAGTCATAGACTGGAGGGAGCTTGGCCAGCGCCTTCCAAAACTCCTCAGCTATTGTCAGATATTGATGAGAATTACTCTGGAACTGAGCTACCTCTATGTCATTCTTTAAAATCATTATCTTTTGAGTCTGTAAAGGGGGGAAAAACACATTATTTAAACAGCTTTTCAGATTAAGATGCCTGTGCTTGTTTGTTGAAGGAAGTGTATTTCCACACACCTGAGTTTCCACTTTTACCCTATGATAATCATAATTGCGAAATCCTGTCGTTGTCCCGGATACTGTCATCCTCTTGACGACATCCTTAGTGAATTGCCATTTACTGCTGAACAGCTCATCACTGAAGTCGTTCTGAACTGTAACCTGAAAACAGTACAAGTTTGACAATGTTTAGCATTTCCCATGATTAAGAAACATATAACACTGAGCAATGTAGGGTTAAATCAACACGTGGACAAAAGCAGTTATGTACCAAAATATTCAATTAAGTTTTATATAGATATATATATCATCAATAAGAATATAAATTGGATCAAGGTGCTTTACAACATCCGGTCTGAAACATATCAAACCAAACAGATCCCTTCAGTCTCAAAGTGCAGGCCTACTTGTGGTTCCTAGAATTTCAAAAAGTAGAATTGGAGGTAGAGTCTTGGGTTCGGGAGGCAGACACCCTCTCTACTTTTAAGGTCCATCCCTTATGCTGTAACAGGCCTCGGCTGCTGGGGGACAATGCACTGAGCATATGTCTTCTACTCTCTTCTCTCTCGCACCAAGCTCCTATCTTCCTCTTTCTTTTCTCTGGCACTGAGCCCTTGTCCTCTAATTTCTTATCTATTACTAGTCATGCAGTTCTGTGTGCCTTAAGGCTTGCTTTGGGAGTTTCAGGCCGGATGTTGTAAAGCGTCTTGAGACAATGTGTATTGTTATTGATGCTATATCAATAAAATTAAACTGAATTGAAACCCCCAGAGCAAGCCTGAAGGTGACGGTGGCAAGGAAAAACTCTCTTTTAACAGAAATAAACCTTGAGCAGAACCCAGCGAGCCTGTAAATGTACTTTCACTGTCAAGTGATGTGCTAAGGACTAACTTTCCAGCACCATGTGAAGAATCCTGACTTTTGTTTTTGTTTGTTATTGTTCTAGAGACACTAATCCTCTTTTACATAAATGCTGCTTGTGGAAAATGGCCAAAACTACCAAAAAGTAGAAGGATGGAGATGTCATTATCAACACAGAGCTCCCAGAGATTCTTCTAAACGTGACACCAACAGGTTCCATCTTTTTCTTTAGTCCTTAATTGCAGTGTTTTAGCCATAACATGCTGACTGAAAACACAACTGCGATACATCACAGTACGTAGGTCTTTCCAGAGGTACGGACCAAAGTGTTGTACTTGATAATACTCAGGGGCAGTCGATAGTGAAACCTGTTGACACCACTAAACATGATGCGACACTGGCCACCAAAGCTCTTGGTGTTGATGACACTGCCTCTCCTCTGTCCCGTCACCACATCAAACCTACAGAAACAGCAAAACATCTTAATGCTAAGCACGTAATACCTGCTTATCTGCATGTATGGGTGTCGTGCAAATAATTCTACATCAAGATCTATCACTCACCCAAGTCCTAGAAGATCAATGTTAGGCGGAAGAGCTGTCTCTGAACATGTCATGTGTTCTTCAGGGCCACAAAACCTTTCATCGAGTCCATCTTCCTCGCAGTCCTGATCCCCGTTGCACACTAGAGACTTGCTAATGCACTTCCCTGCAGGTCAGAAGACAGACGGCCTGATGAAGATCCCATAGGATCGAAACGTTGTCCGTCTTCTATAAATAAATTTCACTTGGAGCATACCCAGTGTGCAGACCTTTTTTCAATATATTTATTCCTTTTGTCTAGCACCTGAATCATTGTATTCGGATTTGCGCACCCGCATTTATTTTAGCGTCAGAAGACAGACGACGCCTTAGCGATCATTCATTTACTTCTGTGTGATTGTGGAAAGGGAAGGGAGTTTTGTTTTTTAACCTGATCGACAGCGAAACCTGTCTCCACATCCATCCTCCAGAGGGCAGCTTTTTGTGGTCACGCAGGACCTGGTCTCAGTCCGCTCTCCACCACAGGGTCTCCCGCCAAACTGAGCGTAGACCACCATGGCTCTGCTTCTGGTCTGACACAGATAAATGTGACAAAAATAGGAAAAAAACAAAAAACAAAAAACAAATGTTAAAATCCTGTCATTAGGTAAAGTGTACCTGCAATGATGGGGTTGATTTTATTTCAAAATGTTATGAATTACAAGAAAGAAATAAGTTAAACTATGAAATTCCGACACTGTCACCGCCCTGACCTGTAATCTGGTGCAGCCATCACACTCGGACCAACTCCCAAAAGGTCCCCACTGGCAATCAACTCTCTGATAACAAAACCTTGGAAATGACGTTTAAACCAAATTTCATTTCAGTTCAGAGTGAAAACAAAGTTTAGTTTACAACAACCATTAATCTCTAAAGATCTCTGTAATTCTTAATGTCACGTATCGCATCTTGAAACAGTAAAAATAAACACATTTACCCTTTGGTAGTGAACAGTAAAAACAGCCACGGCAAGGCTGTTGCACAGAGTTGTGCAATGTTCTGAGAAGAGGAGAGAAGCATGAATTCAAAAATACTTTCTCGCTGAAATCCAATATCCCCTCATGCAGCACTGCTCATGTTTTGCATTTGTCTGAAATTGGCATTACATCTGCTATTGCATGCAAATTCTACTTGCCTTCATGGTGAGCGAGGCGCTGCAAACAGAAGAATCGCAAGCAGGCTTGGATGCTGGGTATTTATGTTAAGTTGCGTTCATGTGGGGGAGTAAAAGTGTTGGGACATCTCATCTGGTTTCATGAGAAAAGAGCTGTGTGTGTGCGCGTTCGTGTAAAGAATGTCTCTGTGTGTGTATATGGTTCCTTGGAAGAGGGAAAAAAAAATATTTGTGCAGCAACGCGTGCCAAAAAGTTCTTCCAGTAAGACACGCTGAAATAAAAAAGAAAAGAAAAAAACAAAGATGCTGACCTTTCTCACAGCAGAAACTCATCACTGCAGGAAAATAAATAAGGTGTGAATTGTAGCGGATATCTGATCCAATTAATTAGCGGGATGATACTAAATAATGTTTGCATTTCAGAGGCAATGTTCTGCAAAAACCTGGACCTTATTTCTGGCATAAAATACAGTCGTTTACTCACCCATATAACTTTGGTGTCATTTGCCCTCGTTCAGAGGATGCGGAGAGTCAGGAGAGTTTTTTGCAACATGACTGAATATTTTTTCTGATTCTGACGTAGATGATGATAATAGGTAACTCCATACTCCACGGTGAATAGCACTAGCTTATCATATCAAAATATTGGTGAAATGAACGGGTTTCGCGGCAGATAATGCGTTATTTAGAGGCTGCGTTTCGATTCCCCAGTCACTCCCACGATATGGATATACACTGATCTAATTATCTTAGTGCTAATGACACCAAAGTTATATGGGTGAGTAAACGATCGCATTTTATGCCAGCAATGAGGTCCAGATTGCAAAAAACAGTAGTTCCCCTTTCAGCAGACAGAAGGAGACGTGTCCCACTGCCCGGGACTGCCATATAACTGAGAGGACCACTTTAGGACGATCTTTGTTTGATGATGAAGATTGCACTGGTAGTAGCAGCAGCAACATTATATACACACACATACATACCCAGGTGCAAAATGTCCTCCTTTCGGTCCTCCCAACTTAAGATAAGAGACCAGCCAGATGTGTATTATGCACCCATCATGCACAACATTACGACCACATTCCTAATATTGTCTAGGTCTCCCTTGTGCCTCCAAAACAGCTGTGATTCATCAGAGAATGGACATGGGCCTTCTGAGGGTGTCCTGTGGTGTCTGACAACAGAAAATTGTTAGTAAGGGGCTTTGGGTCCTTTGGGTTGAGGGGAGGGGCCTCAGTGCATATCATAGATTACTGATCAGTGTAAGATCTATGGAATTTGGAAGTCAGGCCAACACCTAGTAGTGGGTGGTAAATGTCTAAAGTAACATCCACACAAAGGCCAGGTCTAAAAGTTTCCCAGCAGAACACTGTATTGACGCAAATTCAAACTTCTGCCATCTGTCCTGTATATCTTTCTGTTTTATGCGTCCTGGCTGAAATTGTTTTTACAGTTACTTGAACTCTTAACATACAGATTAGCCAACACTTGAGTGCTCTTAAGTGATAAAAGCTGATTCTACAATATGCAGCGATCTCTTCACCCCTTGCTCTTTTTGACTTCCAGACCTTCCTTTTACATTCTTGACATGTTATTCTTGGCTGTTCTTCTAGTTCTTAGGCTCTCTTGTCCATTTTTATTTGTTGTTGTTATTTTTAAAACCAAGCAGCAGAGAGTAACGACTAATCGGAATACAGGCCATTGCTGATGTTGTTACCGATGCCTGCAGTCAGGAAGTTTGGCAGGGCTACGTTTTGCCTCCCACTCCAGGAGTAAGTCCAAGAAACGTCAAAACTATCTCAAGTCAAAATATATTTCTTTTGACGCGGTATCCTGAGCACCTATAGTACTCCTCATTTATTAAGTTAGTCCATTTCCAACTCTATTTGGATGACACATCCTTGGAAAACCTGGAAAGTCTGAACACTTTAGCTGAGCCACATCTGATGGTATGTATTTTATTTTAAATAACCCCATAACCTCTGGAGTTTTACTGGTATTTTTTCATCTGTGCAGCATAAAGCTCCCTAACATCATGCTCCACAGTCAAACAGTAACAATGGCTTGGAAGTCCTCAACAGATTACCAGATGCTATTTCTGTATAACCAGTTATGCACCATTTCAGCTAAATCTTTTCCAGTGACACATGCTTATAACTAGATAGATGTGATTTAGTCAGACAAACACTGGAGGGCAACAGAGATGTTTGAACCGTTTCCCCTTCGTGGTTGAAACGGGATTTAGGGCTGAGCCAATTTGTGAATATTTCTAAGTGACTAGGGGAATTACATTTGAAGAAAGCTGCCACACGACCTCCTCCTGACAAAGGATCTTTTTGGACATTGCCTAAGGTTGAGTCTGAATTGGGTTCAGACCATTAGGTTCAAATAATGGTTTTCCTGATGTTTCTACATGCAGAGTGAGAGAGACATGGAGACGGGGAGGCTGGGTGATCAGCTGTAAAGCTTAAGGGAGACATCTCTTGCAGCCAAACTAGAGGCTTCCTTCCTATTTAATGAGAAGGTGTTCCTATACATTCGGATGTCTCTCTCTAATCATGTGTATATATCTGCTGTCATGGGCTGTCTGGGCACACCGTGCATATCCATCACATACTGGCAGCTCAAGAGGGAATACTGAGCGATGCACAGAAATGTACCTTAGCTGCCGTAGGGGGAGGCGAGCTTGTGTTAGCGAGCCTTGATTCCTGGCGCCAGACACTTCCAGAAATAACCGTGAGACAGTTTTGTCCTGCCTGCAAATTTAGGATGTCAAATTAATGTACAGGCCGATTTAAAAATGAGCTGCCAAAGACATAAAATAATACTTTTTAGTAGCTGTTTGGAAATGAGACTACATTTTGTGTTCCCGTAGCAGAGAAATATATATATAAAAATAAATAAATATTAGGAAACTCGCCCACAATGTCTGACCTTCGTTTTTAGTTTTTAGTGCAATCCACAAAACTGTGAGGCATTTGCTTGTTTGTCGCCTGCGATGAGCGAGTGCGGAAAGTGTGTTTCATTTTTCTGTATTTAATTAAATTCATGCAACATTTGTCATACAACTGAAGGTGTGCATAATAACATTTTTCTAGCTACTAATAACCATTTCAGGTAAAATCAATCAAAGGAAATATAACTCTGAGAGAAAACCATCCATGTGAGCACAATGTCACCTCCGGTCATGATCCATATTCCAGACAATCAAAACTTAAGTCATGCATATATTCTGCATATAGACTGCAGTAATGAGTGTGAAAGTGATTTCCTGTATTTCTGAAATGGCCTCTCAATGCTAAATGACTCAGCTACTGTACAGCAGCGGGCCAAGTCCCAGCACCACGGGCTAGAATAACAGTTGGCTCAGACAACGGGCCACCAGACCATGCCCTCCATTAGTTCTGCCTCTGTGGGCTTCATGATGTTCGGGAGGCCATCTTTGACCGCCATCTGCCCTGGAAGTTTGGTCTGCCAGCAAGTGACGTCTCCTCAGACACAGAGAGCATCAGTCAATGAACATAGTTCTTCTGTTTTTCGTCTCCCAGTGTACGTCTAAACTGTGTTTTGAAATCCAACGTGTTAATGCTGTGACAGCAACTTAGGTGAGACGATTTACGAGATAAGACAATTAAAGAGAAAGTTTTTTTGTGTCATAGATTAAAGACTATGACACCCTTTGGTTCTTTGTGTGGCAAACCCTCAAAACTGAAAATCAATTACGCTGTCCGAAACTATGTATTGCTGATTAAATGTGTGTGTTTTCGGTGGGAAATGGTTTAAAAGCTTCTAATACAGGGTTACATGCATCTCTTAAAGCCACAACATTAAAACCACTGACAATTTTCTGCTGGGAAACTTTCGTACCTGGTATTCATTCATGTGGATGTTACTTAGACATGTACCACCCACTGAGACCAGACCAGGCACCCCCAGCCCATAGTAATGACACTCCTTGATGGCAGCAGCCATCCCCAGCAGGATGCGGCCTGACACAGACACACACACATTAGGAACAACTCTCAAAAAACATAAAGAACAGCACAAGGTGTTTACCTGGCCTCCAAATTCACTAGATCCTAAACTGATGATCCACAGAGACCCCTCCCATCAGCCCATAGGACCCAAAGGTCCCCACTAACAACATCCTGTTGCCAGACACCACAGGACACCCTCGGAAGGCCTATGTCCATTCTCTGATGAGTCACAACTGGTTTGGAGGCACAAGGGAGACATACACAATTTTAGGTCATAATGTTATGCCTGATCGGTGTAGGTCAAGACTTGTAATTGTGCTCCATTTTAGGATTACGATGCACTCAGCTGACAGGTCATTCAGTACAGTAATGAAAATGCATTCCAGTACAGCAGTCCAGCTCTAAATCCTCCCGTTATTATCTTCAGTTTGTGCTGAATCAGCGTCAGAAAGGCGGTAATTCAACTGTTTGACCATTTTGGAGGATGTAGTTTGTGGCGCTGTCAAACTGGATTGAATTAAAAAGGGTTTCTGTTATATAGCCTAGCCCACTGATTAAAATAGGGTTGACAAAATAATGGAAACGTGCCGGTACGATACAATTCAATAGTTCTGCAAACCACAGCCTCCAAAATGGGTGATGGTTGTGACTAAAAAGGTCATAATCCACCAGTGGCAACTTGTGACCTATGGCCCTCCCACAGTGGCTCCACTCTGCCTCTCTCTTTGCCTCCTTTGTCTTCACAAATAGCCTTATACCCCAGCCTTGTTATGTTTAGTTTTTTTCTTAAAGGCAATAATGCTAGAGCTGTATGGCGGGTTTTTCTTTATTCCACTCAGTCTCAATGTAGTGTTGTGTAGACCAGTTGTCATCCTGTACCGGTGTACCTTCATAACTAGACACAGGAGTGGCTGGTGAAATTACTCTCCCTCCTCCACACAGTCCAAACTTTCCTGTAACTGTGCATCTCGCTTCTGCCCCTCTTTAAACTGTCTGAATGCCACCATCCATCTCTACCTCCCACACCTCTACCTCCTCTTCATCTGTGTGCTCTCTCTCTCTCTCGTGCGTGCGTGACAGGCAGACTCGAACATGCGCACGCTCCCGAGCACGCGACGGCAGCACATTAGCATTTTTTTTTCTCTTTTCTTTCCGCAAATGACTTTTTCAATAAAAAACTCCAAGGATGTTCTTTACATTTGTAACTTTTTTGTTCATTTCGCCCCCTTCTGTAACGCATTAGTTATATAACGCAGCCCCTTTTGGCCTCTAAATATTCCACAGAAACCAAACAAAAACCACACGACAAGAACGTTTCAAGAATCCTCACATTATGCGACAAATAATTTGCACAGAGGAAGGAAATGAGCTGTGCCTTTTTGTTCGCTAATGCGCAATCAAAGCACTTAATGCTTATTCATCTGGGCTGCGGTCACAACTGAAGCTGCTTTTGTACTCTGCAGCTTCCAGGGAAGAAATGTTGCTGCCTATTGATAACACCGAGTTTCCACAAGTCGATTAACACGTTAGTAAGTGTGGACCATTAACGAGACATCAACCACTGAAACAACCACATGGTTGCGCCGCATGAGTCACATGCACAGGAGAAGGTCAGGAGGGTTCAAGCAAAGACCTTGAAGGTGCTGGAAAGTAAGACGCACGCAGACAAAAACACAGACAGCAGCCACTCTTCACCGGAGTCATACTGGTTACAGCTTCATGAGCAACACCTGGCTGCAGAGCGGCAGATGCTGAATTACGAAACAGTCTCGGTAAGGTCACCCTGGGTGCCGCTGCCCACCCACCTCAATCCTCATCACCCTGGAAACAGAATAGTTTTAGGATGCTACTCTGTGCAGACAGGGGATAAAATACCTGGACGCTAGCTTAAAGTCTAAAAAGAATCTACATTAGCTCTAAAGGACTGCCAGTTTTTGATTGCATGAATTTACTATTTTATTGCAACGGCGATGATAATTGTATTTTCAATCAAGCGGAAGGCGTTCAGGGAGGAATAGAAGCTTTATTTGTTCGGCCATTATCCACTTAGAACAGAGTCACTTTCATTTGAACAAATGTTTTGGAGTTTTACAACAGCAAAGGACTCTTTTCACATCAGAACATAAAGGCAATGACAACAGTTTGGACCAGGGAAGACACAAATGTCCTTACAGCACAATTTGCAAGCATTTTCAATACTGCTCATTTGTGTGGCTTTTTTTTTTTTCCTTTTTATTTAATTTTAATGAAGTGTACAGAGTAGTAGCAGTGCGACATTTAAAAAATAACTCAATTTAGATCTTTGTCTTAAAGGGAAGGAACGTCTCCAGCTGAGGTGCACACATGCTCTTGAGAATGAAGAAAATAACAACATATAGAAAAGATTATGCAGAAAATCATGGACCTTGTTGTTGGTTTGCAACAAGCGATACACATAGAAGTTTTTTGGTTCATGCACAAATGCAAAGTACCAAATGAATTTGGAAGAAAAAAAAAACGGGAGCAGTGTGGCAGCTCGCTTAAGGTATAAGAAAATGCTATTAATGACTCTCAGTACTTATTTAAATAATTTACAATTTATCGGCAGTGTACTATTTGCAATTACAGTATGTAGAAACTTTCCACGATATAAAACATTTTAACAAGAAACTGCACAGAAGTGAAACTCTAAAACTCGAACCCATTTTCACACCGAAGCATATAATACAAACATGACTTTCCAGCTGAAACTCAGTCACTCACGCGAGACCTTTAAGAAATGGCACAGTTACTCACAAGACACATACAGTACATTCACCAATCCAAAGAACTGAGTTTCCCATTTTTTTTTATTTTTTTTTTGGCTTTATGTGACCAAATTTGACAACAACGCCCCGGCATAATACATTCTCTGCAGAAAATGCCACGCTGATCGTCAGCTGTGTGGATGTTTGAGTGGTACATGATTTTTATTATTATTTCTTTTTTTTTTTCATGCATAATGTGTAAAATCTTGCAATAAAAATATTTCCATTGTCTTTCTGGGTGCTGTTTTTCCACGTACGTATGCATCTTAAATTAAACATTGCAGGATAAAGAATTAAACGCATTAAACGGAAACAGCAAAAAAAAAGAGAGTGTCGTGAATGTATTGCACCAGAAAATCCACCTTTATCACATGCTATTATAAAAGACACAACATGGTGATACTTCTCATGGTGACTCACTGCACGATAGCAGTAGGTACAGACACACTCGCGCAGGGGGCAAGCGAGCAGCAAAGGAGAGACAGACGGTGGATACGCTCTTGCACCCAGGTATGTTGTATTTTTATACTTGGCTATCACGACTCAGCACCCACCACAGAATACAACAATCGTGTCATGCTGGTGTCTAACCATTAGAAATGACTAGCTGCGCCGACCGCATTTCTAACAGTGAGAGCTGATGCTTATGTTTCAAACGCACTTATAATCGGAAGTTGTTGCCGAGATGCACGAAGGACTAATGCAGGGACACAGCCGCGTTTTCCGGGCTAGCTGGGCCGCGCTCTTTGCTCTCTCTTTCTTTTAAATGTGCTAATCAATGGTTTTAATCAATCAATAGATCTTACGGCGTCTGATAAATGTCTGGGCTGACATCAAGAATGAGTGTTACCGGGTGAAAGGCCCATGAGAGGCTGGAAATAAAAGGCGGAAATGGTTCATTTAGAGTCCCTGTATCGACTAAATCACAAAACTTTTTCAACACGATCTCTGCTTTCAAGCTGCTGTATTATTTTTTTCAAAAACACCCGCAGTGATCTGAGCAGGGATGCATATTGTTTAACAAAAACTAAATTATATATATATAGGTTAAAAAAAAAAGAGAGAGAGAGAGAGAGACTTCACTTGGACAGATTTTCCAAACAAGACGTACGACTGCTAGCTACTTACACCGGCCTACAATTTTAAGTAACACGGACTTATTTAAAACAACCTCTGAAAAAAGGCGGTCACTATCACTACTAGAATACCAAGATTGATGCACCAACACATTTAGCACGAGGCTGATATGCTCTGAGGAACCTACCCTTGATGACGTAGTAAGCCTAAAAACAGTGCATTTGATCAGTGGAGAAAGCAGGATAATTTTTATACTTTTTTACAGCACAGGGAGTAAAGATAAAAAATAAATAAATAAATAAATCCCCCAAAATAGGAAACAAATAAAACTAAACCTCATTCTCATAGTGCTCCACCCAAACATCAGTGTTGTTTCTGCCAGTCTCAACTCGACTTTCCACAAACCCACTTTTTTTTTTAAATCCATTTCATCTCTCACTTCACTATAGCCCTAAATAAAGTGAGAGGAGCAGTGCAGCTCCCCTCTTGAAATAAATGCCAAAGAGAAAAGAGGGAGAGCACAGACCCAACCACTGGCGGCAGTGATGGGTGACTGCGCTCCCTGACGCCCCCCGTGGGCTCTCAGGTGGCGTCATCGTCGTCTTCGTCCAGGTGATAGTTGAGGGTGATGACGGCGCTGATGAACTCTCCGAGCTCCACGAAATCAGCTGTGATGATGTTGATGCCGCTCTCCCCGGGCCTTTGTGACCGGATCCACTGCATCATGCCCGGCAGTGCCCTGGGAGGACGCGAGGAGAAAAAAAAAAAGCACACACAGAATCGCGTTAAGAGGAAAGAGCACGGGGGCAAAATGAAGTAAAAAAGAAACAGAGCAAGGGACAGAGCAAGGGATGATTCACGGTCGGCTGGTTTAACACAGAGAGGGACACGCTGTGATAAAAGATCTCTGTGACGCAGCATGTGATGTCTGCAAGCCAGACACCAGCTGTGAGAAGGACACATTGAATGCTCGCTGGACATGTTCCTGTGAGCCGAGCACCAGGGGAGGGTGTTACTCCTGCGGATGCCTCGCCCAGCTTTCTGCATATAACAGAATTCTGCCAGTTGTCTCTCTCTCTTTTTTTTTTTTTTTGTCATGCCGAGTCCTACCCTGGCAGCATGCGTGGCAAGATGGAGTTCTGAAAGATGCCTACATCAAAGTAACCAAACGCCTGGTGAGAATGGCTGATAGTGGAATTATCAAATGAATAATTCATGCCGGGAAAATTGATGGTTTTGCTGCTGAGGCTTTTAACAAACTGGTGACATTAAGAGGGAGTGAAACACAGACGAAGCTGAGGGTAAATCAGGAGAAAATAACTGGGGAAGGGAGACGCGGAAAGAGGAAGAAGAAAGAGAAGCATCGCCTCTGGTGTGTGGCTGCTGTTCAAAAACCCAAAAAAGTAAGTCCGTGTGTTACATGCCTGGAGATAACTACAGAGCCAACATGCCGCTGGATTTAGTTCTAAAATGCCACAATAGCTCACATATGACTCTTTATATGTGTGTGTGTGTGTGTAAGAGTACACATGGACATGATTTTTTTTTTGTTGTTGTGGGGAAATCATCTAACTTCTGTGACCTCTAACGCTTTGGGGTGTTGCTGTAATTTCGGTCCCAGTGTGCGTGCGTATATAACCGACTAACCAGCGTTGCTGCCAACCCAACACCTGGTGCATGAGCATAAAACACAATTGACTCCTTGTCACAAACACAAACGGGTGCACACACACGCACCTTTCCGTAATCGTCTCTCTCAGTCCGCTAGCCACGCCCTTCATCACAGTGCTGGCCTTTGGCGTCAGAACCACCTGGGAGACAAAGAACGTCCCCTTCCTCCTGCAAGAGACACGTCAAATAACAATTATGCGGTGTAATTTTGCAGCAGCGGTCCAGTTTTAGTTCTAAATTGATTGCATTAGGTTTCCCAAAAATAAACTTTTGCATAAACTTATTGTTGCTGTATAAATATACTTTATATGGCACTCACATTTTCCAAGCAGTACGCTAATGGTGTCATTATGAACCACAAACAAACTGAGCACAGAATGAACATTCTGACAATAAATCTTAGTCATGATAAAAATGACTCATCGTGGCTGGATAGTATGAATAATTTGCAAAACTACAAAGCATTAACACAAAGAGAGCATTAATCAAAGTAATTAAAACCTCGCCAGCACAGAAAACGTAACAGGGTGCAGAAATTTACTTCCACTTAACCGCCGACTAACCTGCGGTCAGTGACAGATGCTTGGAGAAACTGAACGAGCTTCTCCGGGTCCGTGGTGTTGGCCCAGGGCGAGGGCATCATCTGGCCAGGCCACAGGAAGGGCACCTCCAGCGCCATGGGGTGGTGGTAGAAGACGAGCACCTGGTACTCCTTCTCCCACAGGTACTGCAGAGTCACCTGATTTTTCGGGGGGAAAAAGTTGTTATCTTTGTTCGAATCGACGGCGTGCAGGAGATAATAGCTTGACGTGACGCATCGCTCTTACTATGACGCGGCTTTGCTCAATGAAATAATTGGTCAGGTGTGTTATTTCCCAATGCAGCTTAGCCATGTAATAAAAAAATAAAAAAAATAAAACGCCGGAGGACTGTTTCTAATTAAAAAAAGAACAATTAAAAAGATGTAATTCCCTGTCAGCTGATTCAAGCCATGCCGGTTATTCTCCCCCATGAGTCGGTGATGACTTTAGCTGTACATTATTTCTTTAAATAGACGAGATCTACTGCAGGAGTGACTGATTAGGTTCGTATGGGACAGCAGACCTGAGATTATGAGATGAATGAGAAAAGAATAACAGTAAATGCACTTATACAGAGAGTAGGGCACTTAATTCCCACGGGCCAAAGAATACTTGTCATTTGTCTCTGAAATTAAACACCACCCTAGATACCAACAGCACTGACGGGAAGTTTATTATTTTCCCAGAAACCAACTCAGCGCTGCGTTCTTCTTCTCCTCCTCCTCCTCCTCTGCGTCACCCTCGCTCAAGTGCAGCATCTGGCAGGAAAGCGATATTAAATTGGTGACGCTGGAGTGTGAGTTGCTGAAGATTTGATTATTTCTACGGCTGATTGGTTTTCTTTGGGCGGATGGGTGAAATAAACATGCGGGGTGCGAAGTCTCGGCGCTGGGGAACTTTTTTTTTCCTACTTGTCTTCTGCGCAAAAGGGCACATTCAAGACAGAAAAAAACAACAACTATGATTAGGGATGTGATAACCATCATTCTGCATCTCAAGTGATCAAAACACGGAATCACTGTAGTGCGGGGCTGCGAAAACAATAATTATCAAAAGCCTTTTTAACACGCACAGAAAATGAACGCGTGCCGGAGATTTGTCCTTTCTCAATCAAGACTTACGAGGGTGAAAGCGTCAGCGGCTGAAATAAACATTTCGGGGCCGCGCCTAGGTCACGTAATTGCTTTCAATCCTGCTGTTAAAAGTTAAGTGTATTTGTACCTCCTGTGCGAAAACGACCGGGCAGAGTTTGTCTCCGAACACCTCTTTCAGCATGGCCACCAGTTTTTCGTGGTGCAGGTTCTGCACGCCGTAGAAGTGGTTGAAGTCCAGGAACACGACCTCTCTGGCATGAGCCGACAGGAAAGTACTGATCTGCTCTAGCCCCTCTCTGACCTAAAAGCAAAAATATGAACAATTCCTGTATTATTATTATTATTTTTATATATATATATAACTGCATAATGATGATCTGGACACACAAACAGCTATTAACTGTGTACTGAATTTCTGAAGGACCTTGTATGATTGAGCTCTCAGTCGGCACTCGAAACATGCTGCCACGTACACAGAAATGTCTAAATATCACTTAGCAACCGCAAGCCT
This sequence comes from Planiliza haematocheilus, assembly GCA_005024645.1. NCBI lineage: Eukaryota > Metazoa > Chordata > Actinopteri > Mugiliformes > Mugilidae > Planiliza > Planiliza haematocheilus. The sequence continues at coordinate 899,357 of SRSE01001388.1, read as the reverse complement.
TACTAAAAATTCATCACATCAAAAACCATCAGGGCTCTATGCTCTTGGCTGACCGTGGCACTGAAGAGCCCGTGGGCGAAGTACAGCTCGTTATCGGGGTCACGGGGCTTGGTGGAGATGCGAAGGTCAAAGAAGCGGATGCCAGCCTCCAGTTGGCTGTTGAAGTTCATAGTCTGTGTGGCCAGCCACTTCCTCATTAGCTTCTTGGCCACCGTGCCAAAAACAGAAACAAAGTTCTGCACCGAATCCGGCTGCTCGGGACCCACTGGAGACGCCTCGTCGATGTAGAAGCTGAAGGAGTCGTGGGAACCTGTGGAGGACACGAGCATGAGTCTGGCTGCCGGGTGATGTGTTTCGGATGAGAGACAGCTTTAAGAGTGGGGTCAGTGCCGGAAAGCGGCCCGGCGCCATGGCAACATCACAAACTATCTGAACAGAGGCATACACGGTTATGAATTATGAACTGTGACAACTTGAGAAGAAACACTTAAAGTGATGTTTTTTTCATTCTATCTCAAACGAAAATGTCTCAAAGGAAAGTTCTGCTTATCATTTTCCATTTTTCTCATAAAGCATATATATTATAAATGTTTTGGTGGTATTGTTTGCCTGGGCTTCAACCCTGCAGCCGGCTGGGAGTCTTTTGTGATTCTAAATTGGCCGCGGGCGTGCATGTGATTGTGGATGGTTGTTTGTCTTTCTGTGTTAGCCCTGTGATGCCCCGGCGACCTGTCCAGGGGTGCTCCCCACTTCTCCTCTCCTCTTCTGGGATAAAATGAATAAAAATATACAACCAAAGTCAAATCACATGCAAATTCATTTCCTGGTAGTTACTTTCTAATAAACTTCTGTTCATTTAGACACTTTTGCCAAGATATTTTCAGATCTGTCACATGATATGCCATAAAGACATCGAATCAAGAAGAAACTGCAGGCTCTGACTTAGATTTGCGACCTGGATGGCAGCTGTTTCCCTCGTTCTTAATAAAGACTGCAAGGCTTTAAACTAGTTAGACCTCCAGCTGAGAAGGTGGCTGAAGTGCTGCTTCAATTCAGACGCACTTGCTAACAAGGGGAGTTGTTATTAAAAGATATCCTAGCACAAAGCTGTGACGGCTCACCGTTGTTTCTATATGATCAAAATCCCTAAATCCTTTTTTTTTTCCTGTCACTGGAGCAGTGGTGCGTGGTGAGACTTGAACTGTTTCTGGAAATCTATATGCTGTTTTTTTCCCCCAGTGCACTGAACCTTATAATCCTTGTGGTGGAAAGATTTCAACCCCCCCCAGCAGATGAAACAAACCGTGTGACGCGACAGACAGCGCTACCTGTGCAGTTCTGTTTCAGATGAAGAGACTGTTTAAACAAAACTCTCCATTCTTTGGATCATATAAATTATATTTTACTAGTAGTAGATGAAAAGCCAGGTATAAAAGTTTTGGTGACACTTGAGTATTTACATGAAATCAATGCAAGGTGAACGCTGCTAGCGAGATCTGAAGGTCGCGAGTCCTCCCATGCCTGCTCGACTCTGTGTGTGTGTGTGCAAATTATGCAAATGAGCCAGTCCCGATGTTGTCACTGCAATCACCCGGCTCTCTTCATCACATAATTCCCTCACTTTTCAGACAGAAAATCATCACCCCCGCTTTCCAGCACCGCCACAACACACTGACACGGGGCCTGAAGTGACCTTCAGCTATCCATGCAGCAGTGCCAGGTCTTCACAGTCGGCAAAGAGAATGACCATAAGCAGGGTGGACAGCTAAACCCTGGGGCAGGGGAGCAAACAGCATCACTTCTGGCCGAGCCATACCATCAGGGTCACAGCGTAACAGAGCGTGACCTTAACAAGCCGCAACAGCTGCCTCTGCAGAAAATGCTTCCTTTTTTGGCTCTGAAGGTCGCGCAACGGAACGTCGTAATTAGCTTATTTGTGATCATTATGAATTTATAATCAGTCAGAAAATGCTCACAAGCCCAAGCTTTTCTTGTTACCGTCAAACAATACAAAATCCAAATACATTGAATTTAATATCACGCATACAAATGGAGCACAACTTCACACACTTCATTTTCTGTTTAATCAGCAACTCATCTAACAGTTTCATCTCTACAACAGTCATGCAAAAACCAATGCCCAGGAAGCACAATCCACTGTGATGTTCCTGAGATATTTTTAGTTATATTACGTGAGGGGAAGCAAGCGACGTTGATACAAATTAAATTCAACAGTCCCCAGGGATCATGCAGCAAACTATAGCAGGTTTTAATGAAAGCAAAGCACCTGAGGCAAACCAACAAAGCCAGATTGTGTATCCCTAACAAGCATCGCCTTAAATATGTATGACTAAAAGCCTATGGTCGATGCGACGCCGCGGAGGGGAGCGATCTCGCAGGAAAAACCGAGGCAACCCTGAAGGTCCGAATATTTTGCCAAGTGTGCAGAACATCTGTAAGAATCTGCAGAAGCGGCAACGCGGAAGCGCGGGAACTGCAAAACGACACAATCAAGTTTTTTGTTGTCCCCGAGCTCTCAACATAATTAATCATTGTTTATGTTGTGCGATAATTCGCTCCACCTTAGCGCTGATTCACGTCTCGACGGCGACGCATTCATTTGGAAATGTGGAGAAAACAACAATAAGCGACGCAGGCAATGAGCTGCGTGCTCAGGAAAACTCAAATAATTGATTGTACCTCTGAAATTAGTCGTTTTTTTAAGAACAAATGCAATTTACTATCATGAGATCGCACAGTAAAGGCTGCTTTGATCACCACAAAGAAGGAAAGATGTAGTATCTGAAGGATGACTATAGGAATAGTGTGTGTGTGTGTGTGATCGCTGTCACCACAAAACAGCTTACTAATGGAAATCTAACCAGCCTATCATCATTTGGTATGACCTGCTTTCTGCGAACAATATCCCAACTCTCCGCTCTCATGGCTTCAGCTTTGATAGAAATGAAAACGTACGCTCGGACAAAAATGGAAAATCCCAGAATAATACAAATGAACGTCAGCTCCCCCCCCATGAGTCACTTCAAAGAGACCATCGCAGCGTCAGATCAGTGTGACACTTCCTTGAATGCAGAACGCGAACATTGGGAACTCTTTTCTCCCCGCCCTGACACCGGCTACATTCTCACATGTCAGATACAAACAGGAAGTAAGCAACTTGCTGAAAGTTAAGAGACAGAGAGAGACAGCCAGAGCACAAAAGGCGAGAGAGATAAAAGCAGAGGCAGAGTGATGCACCTATCGACGGCGATGACGACGGCGGTGACTGCGGCGGCGGACGGCGACTGCTATCTCGGGGAATTGACCCGTGTGAACCATCCCCGTCAAATGAGAGCAGACCATTCAGAGAAGACCACCAGTGGTTTATGCCCTTTTTCATGACAAAACATTACTGCTCAGCATGGACTCTCTCTAGATCTATTTTTGGGATGCCGAGGAGAGGAGAAGTCTCATTTTCTTTCCTTCCTTTCCTAGTCTTGCTCGAGTGGTAGGGAGCACGAGGTGCTTACATTTCCGATGAGGCTGAATTATTTGACTATTAGATTCGGGATAAATGTCCCTCTACTGAAAACTCAATCGGCAACTTCGAAAATAGATATATTTGCACATATTATCAGATCAATATGCCATCATTCATGCTGTATACTTTGTAAAATCCTTCATAAAACACAATTCAGACTGACAGGCTGCACCTCATAACGCGGTGACTTTGAGGAAACTAAATTAGAAGTAAGCCGAGACTCAAAGGTGCCCATCAACAGAAAATAGCTGTAGCATTCCCGCCACCTCTCCCATCCATTAATTTTTAATTCTCCGGGATGAATTCTCTCTTCTCTCTTCATCTCTTTCTCCAAATAATAATCTTCTCCTCCCTTCGATGGCTTTTAGCTGGTTGTTTTCCTGCCCTTCAAACATCTCGCTGCACAGGCAGTGTTTATCCTGGCATTTGATACTGTTTATCCTCCTTGTTCTGGGGCTTAAGTGGCAGCAGAGTGATCTAGTCAAGGGGCCGATGGCCAGATTTACAGCTGAAAGTTCCCGGGTTGGCCTTTTCCCTCTACCCACAGGGAGCCGACTCTCTGAAGATGCCTCTTCTGCGGTGGACTTTATTGCCTGAGAGGCTATCTCAACTTAACACAATTGCATTCACCCCTTTCTCCTTGGTCGAAGGTATGCTATTCATTTACTACCTAAATCCTTAAGCTGCTACAGTTAGCCATTCTAGAGGTTAAGAAGGGCTCCCCTGAGCCCCTCTGCAAATCTGATACTTGGCTATTATGTGGGCACTGCAGCACTGAGTACAGTCACTTATCCCATCCAACAGTTTGCCTGCTCCAAATGAAGTCGAATATTTTTTCCCTGTGATGGCAAACACATTTTAAGATAAGTAAAAATCTAATATTGTATACGATGGAAGCAATTTGATTATATCTTTGCCAAATAATCACAATAATAAACTTATTTTTATCACAATCTTTTCACCCTGATATCAGAACAAGACAGCAGCAACCTAAAAATGTGTTAATTAAATGTGCACTAGCCGTATGTAATGAGCGTTTAAAAGTTTTAAAGCTGTACTGATCAATCCTGTTGCTGTGGAGCAAGTTGCTTTGTGCAACCTGTAACCATTTAAATGTGTTTAAGACGTTTATAGGGGAAGCATCAGTGCTGTATGTCTGACAACCTATTTTGCAATTCTTCTAATTAAATAGCCAGGAAACAGCCAGGAAACAAACATCAACATGTGGTTGATTCACTCACCAGCATCACTTATTCAGGCTGAATTTAATAACTGTGGATTTCTATGTGAATTTCTGACGACTCTTCTCGTGCCTTGTCAAAGTTGGCATCATGGTGACGGAACCACTTGTGGAAAAACAGTCACAATTTCTGACCATCTCAGTCAGACGAACGCACAACCAGGGAGTCTGCCTCACTCTTCCAGCAGAGCTAAGAATAGCTACAGGAAAAACTGCCCACCTTGTCCCCCATCCATCATCGTGGGGAAAATAAAATTTCTCTGTCTCACCTTCTCTCTCTCTAAAGACTCCCATCTTTAATTTACTACTGTGTCTTCCCGTCCGCCAATCAGTTCAGAACTGGCGCGGGCCATGTGACTTGCAGGCTCTTTAGGTCGGCACAGTTTGAAGCCATGGTGGCATGTGGGGCCAGTACAAAAAGCTGAGTCATGTCTGGATGCTACCTAGTTATTACTGCACAAACAAGGTAGCTTACTGGGGACTGGCAGGAGCTCACTCATGAAAATATGTATTATATTCTTATGATAATAACACAGCCACAATGCTGCAGCACCGTGTCATGAGTCATAGCATAATAACTCAATAATCTCTGTTGTTATAGCCACCGTGGTTCTAGCAAAGGAGCCTTTTCACAGCCCTTCTTCCTTTTCTCGACAAATTTCAGACAGGTTTCACAACAGCGCTGAGTCAGCTGTCCTCCAGGTGACAAATGATTCATTGCTGTCTTATGCAATTTAATTCAGTCTAACCAGCTACTTTTCACAAAGCCAATTATTTCTTTTTCTTGGGCTGTCTCGACCATGTGGTTGTCATTCAGGATAAGACTTTGCAGCGGTTTGTCTCCTACCTGGAAGAATAAGCCGTTAAAGGCTGATGCCGTCTGTTTTTCTGTATGGTGTACCACAGGGTTCTGTTTCAGGGCCCATTTTAGTCTTATAATATATGGCTTTGAGCTTCACTTAAATGTTTTACAGTACAAAAACAACAAAACATCTTTATGTCTTTAGGATTTAAAATGCTAAATGACTAAACCTTTATTGGGCTGTGCCTTGGCTGTTCCCTTCAACTTCCAAACACAATTTTATATCTTTTCCTAGTACTGTAACTTACTGCTTCCTACATGAATTTATTGGTACCAATAATAAAAAACAATTTGTTATTCTTGTATTTGTATTTAAAGCACCGCATTAGTAAGGACCAGCGTATGTCTGTACCTCAGACTCCTTAATCTTTTGGCCAGTAATGTCTAATCTTGACGACACAGTGGCATGGTGGTTAGCACTGATGCATCTCAGCAAAAAGGTTCCGGGTTCAAATCCAGACCGACTGGGCCCTTTCTATCTGGAGTTTGCATGTTCTCCCTGTGCCTCCGTGGTTTCTCTCTGGGTACTCCGACCTCCTCCCAAAGACATGCTTGTCTAATTGGCTTATTGCTGACTCTATGTGCATGTGAGTGTGAAAGGTTGTCTGTCTCTCTGTGTTAGTCCTAGACTGGCGATAGACTGGCGACCTGTTCAGGGTGTACCGCGCCTCCCGCCTGATGACAGCTGGGATAGGCTCCAGCTCCCCTGTGACCCTTCACAGGAACAAGCAGTTACAGAAGCTGAATGAATGAATGAATGAATGAATGAATGAATGAATGAATGAACATCTAATCTTAACTCCCAGTAAAAGGGTGATAGAGCATTTGTTTGTTTCTGTCCTTTCTATGACTTTTGACCATTTTATGGAGGACCCTCTAATAAAAACTCACTATTAATACCTGCCTACACATGAGGCACATTACTAACATGCTATATGACGCATAGATTAGCTGGCACTTCACCACTCCATCTCAATAATGGACTGAAGCCATTATCCTTTGGTCTATTAACCTCTTAACCTTCTGAAACTGTCATTTCAGAATTAATCTCTTTTTATTAACCTACACTGGTCGCAGGAAAAAAAATAAAAAAATACAATAATCAAACACCTACCCAGCATGAGCAGAATAACATTTTAATTAAAAATTGTTTACGACAGAGGTGAACATTCATTATCAGCATCCTATACTGTACGCTGCAGCCCAGGATTGGTCAAGAAGACCCAAGCCAACATGTTGTTTATGTCAAACAATTATGCTACGTTCAGGATCTACATCCTAATGCTGCTATTGGCTGATGTAGCTCATAAAACAATAAAACGTGTCAAACGGATTCCATTAAAACGTTACTGTAATTGTCTCCGTCACCACAACACCTTAAAAATATTCACTGCTAATCATACAGTAGGGTGTGTGCACTAATGAGTACAGCTGTGGAAAGCTGGCAACACAAACACAGGCTGCGAGCGTTTTAGCAGCAGCAGCAGCAGCCGCAGCAGCAGCACCATCATGTTACCCTATATAGTGGAGCACCACCTTGACCTGCATCGCTCAGACTTGATCATGGCTGGTGAATTGTTTCCTCTCTCAAAAGTAAATAGCATCACTAATTCACAGGCAGCAGCAGTTGCACAGTGAGGATTATACGCCCAGGATTTAATAGTCCTCAAACTAAAAAGGGAGAGGAAACTTGTGGAAGAAATTAAACTGTTGTCTTTTCCGTGCCAGCTTTAATCCTGTTTGAACAAAGTCTCAATGCTGAGTTCTAAGTGGAGAGAAAAAAAGAAAAAGAAAAAGAAAAAAGAATGTGATATGAGACGCCGAGTTTTGAAAGAAATCCGGCGCTCGCACGCCCCAGTAAGCACACATGGCTGATGCTAAAATAAGATCTGATGAAATCCTGCGAATTTTTGGAATTTATCTTTGCAAACACGGAGCCAAATGTGACACGCAAACACGAGTAAGTGTAAAGATTTGGGGGTGTATTTACAGAGCCCGTATAGCCAAATGGAGGATAAACTATGAGGAGCTGAGTTGCAGGCCAAAGCCAGACATGTTCCCATGCTGCTCTGGCACAGATGAACTTTGGTTTAGCACCAAATTTCTTGTAATCTAGCAAATTTAAAAGCAAAGGGTCTTCAATTGGTATCTGACTAAATCTACAAATTACATGTGTGTGTGTAGGCATCCTTAAGAGCTGTGGTCAGAGTTGGCCATATGCCACGCCTCACTGGACATGAAGCACCCAGCCATCTGCATCTTAAATGCCCTCCTTGCACATGCCACCCCTAAGCACAGCAGGTGTTCGTAGTTCAACACGAGAGAGATGGAGAGAAGCGAAGAGGGAAACTGAGACCGAGAAGAGGATGAGAGGAGATGGGGAAGCACAAGGGATTAGAAATTGCAGAAAATGAAGAACGAAAGCGATTTGTGTGGAGGTGTGATAATCGCTAGGCAGCAGATATGGAATTAACTGGCTGCTAATTTGCCATTCCATCAGTCAGATCAGTGCTGGGCTTTACAACCAGCGTTTCCAATTTGAATGGAGTTAAAGAGACCTGCGCACTGATTGGCTGGAGGGCCAACAGCTCATTTTCTATGGGAAGCGGTGTGATCATCTGAGTGCACAGACAGAACCCATCCCACTCTCTCTGCCGTCTCCTCTCCAGCCACCACCCCAGTACAAATGCCTAAATTCACACTCGAAACAGAGCTGCATGGTCCATTTATTCTTAATCCCGCCGTTTTTTTATTTTTATTTTATTTATTTATTTTACATCTGGTTCTCTTATCCGGCGGAGAAAGCATCAATCGTCTGTGTAGTATTTATAACCTTCAAGCAGGAGCGAGCCGAACTGTTCAAAATAGGCTACATGGCACTTCTCGTGTTGCGCAACAGGTTTTACTCTTTGTTCTAAGGAGGTGCAGTGAAAGTAACGGGGATTTTGGTTCGCCCAGATTGCAAAGTAAAAACATCAAACTTTGCAAAGCAGCTAGCCGCCTGCCATATCGGACTTCACGGCCAATTTGGGCCAATTTTCTCACACCCTACACCAGGCGCGACACGTGCATTGCGCGCTTAATAAAATGAGATGGGCGGAAAGAAACACCTACCGGGTATGGCCAGGTTGGTGAGCGGGATAGTGTGCATGCTCTGTGGTAAACTTGCCATCCAGTCTGCGAACCGCTGGTCGCTTCTCCCGTGAGACGAAGCCATGCTGCCACCTTGCACAACGCTCCGTTCTCCCGGACCGGTGCCTGCGCCAACCTGGAGTGCGCTCTCTATCTCTCTCTCTCGCTCGCTCGCTCGCTCTCCCTCCCTATCCACACACACAGAGCGCACACTCACACACAAACACACACTTTTGCCATGCCTCACGCGCTCTCTCTCTCTCTCTCTCTCTCTCTGACACACTGGCGGGTAGCACAGTTATGAAAATGCGGCTGGACGGATCCAAATACGGCAACTTTCGGTGGTTAGACGTCCATTAACATGTAGCCTGGTAATAACGCTGCGACAGGTCCACGCTTCTGTTGTACAGACCCGCAATTGCAACATATAGCCTCATGAATAATTCCATCTTTCAGCACTGGTACACAGAACGAGGCTAGACTACACAAAATCCACGCTGTCTCTCATAACCGGCTCAGGCGGCCAGAACACCCACCACACTTGATGGATGCATGTTACGCACAGTGGCTATTTTGAAACAACAGCCCATGCCATCGTGGCATCATCAAGTTCTGCAATTGCTGGGGACTGAGTATGTTGTGAATTTCAGGCAGTCTTTTCAGGAGGGTTTCTGGAGGTGTGAATTATCTGAATACTGCAGTTTCCCTGCATATTTCTACAGAAATCAGGGTGGTGGCATGAAGCAAGGCTGTCACAGAGATAAGGCGTCTGATGCATGAGGTCACGTACTTGAATGTGGAAGTGATTCATTCTAGCTGAAATTAATATGGCAGGGACAAAGAATAACTGACATATTCAGTGTGATGATAATCAGCCGGCTAGCCAATTTAACATGAGTCATGGAGGGGGGAAGAAAATGGGTCACATAATTGGAAAATATACAAAATCCCTGCATGTTTTTGTGTGTGTGTGTGTGTGTGTGTTATACATAGACGCCTTTTCTGGGAGACTCTCTGCTCTGCCTGGATTTCCTCCTTCCCATTGGGTTACGTTTCTTAAATGCCATTAGGTCAGGAGTATGTGTGACTGGAGAAAGTATTGATCATATTAGAAACCACTGTACACACAAAAAAATCAATAGTGAGCCTGCACAATCAAAAATCTCTTCCATCACTGCGTCTCTAAATAAAATGTACGGTTCAGACAGATAATTCAGATACAGACCGGTATAGTTTATCATGTTAGGGACCATCAAGGGGTGTCATTGCTATTGGATAGTGGTGCCTGGTCTGGTCTAGGTGGGTGCTACATGTTTAAGTAACATCCACAGGAATGAATGTCAGGTCCACAGATGGGACTGAAACCCTCAACATTAGCTTTACAATCGCTATCAAAGGTAGCATGTCACAAACTTGAGTATCAAAAATAGCAACTCAGCACACCGAGTTTGTGGCAGTGCAGTTTTGGTGCAGTGGTGCTAAATCTTTACCTAACCTCTTGAACTTCCTCTGCTAATTTTTCTCTTTATCAAAACGTATGCTACATTTAATCCCCTATACTTCACTGCGTTCAAGTACAAGTCTGAGAAATGGGTTACAAATTGTGGGCTTATAGGGTAGCACTGTGTTTTGACTCATGAAGCGATGTGCTGGATTAACATCAACAGCCGGTGGCAAAAGCCCCTGTCACTTTCTCCCATTTTTCTGCTTGATGATCCAACTCAGTTGATCTCCTTGAACCCAAAAGCCCACCGGCTGAATTCTCCAGTTACGTAACCGCCCTCAGGTGACGGCAGCGCCTCTCTACTCAAGTGGAGAAATCACATCAAGAATGTCAATGTAAGCCCACCATCCATTTATAGAAAGCACGAACCTGCCGCACGTCAGAGCCCATTACTCTCAAAGGGTTCTCATTTGCTTTCAATCACTGCGCGCTTTGATGAGGTGAATCATCTAAAGAAACAAGCCTATTATTGTTGCCTTTAAGAGGAATTGTTCTCATCCAGAAATCAGACCCAAACACGCTCGCTTCGCTCTGCAAACCAGTTTGTGTTTTATTTTGCTATGTACAAATGCAGGAGGAACAGCAAATGTTGGAGTAAAAAATTGCTAAGGCTTCAGGTTGTCGGGCTGAAGTATGCGACTTCGCTCTGAAATACGGGAGGTTGAGAGGAGAAAAAGAGACAACTTGGCTTTATGGCAGAGTTGATAACAAACATGTCCCTGTCAGAACCACTATACTATATTTCCTTCATTTTCCAAGAGGAGGAAAACACACTAGTAACACTAGTTAAAAAAAAAAAACATTCCTACAGTTATGAATCATTTAACCTGCTTTCTAAATTCATTGCATTTCAGGTATCTTAGTACAATAACTGAATAATACAGTTGTTTAAAAAACAGATATTGTATTGTAGATACAGTACACATATTTTAAACTATCATCAAATAGTTGCATAAATGAATAAAGATTAATAACTTAATGGTGTATTAGGCAACAGTATCATTTTCCTAACCATTTGTGTGATCAGAAGACAAATACAACCCCACAGGATGTCTCTCATTAATCCCATTCAGGTAATATTACTGAGGACTAAATCCTTCTGATATCTGCATGCCGAGGCAACCGCACCGAGCTTTTGTGTTTTATGAGGTAATTTGACCCATCTCATGCTGTTAATCACCAGCTGTTTGTCCCAGAGAAATTAAGCCACACGAAAGAAGAAAAAAAAAGCTTTTGGAAGCTCCTTTAAATCTGCTGCATGGCCCTCAGGTTGGGAGACACCTAGAAGGAGAAGAGAGGAGAATCGCGGTTATCAGATTCGAAAGCTGGGAAATACACTGAAGTGCTGGTAGTCAAACTGTTACAGTACTCACCTCAAAATCTGTGCCAGTGCACGCCTTGATATCCTCGGGAGTGAGGCCCTCCCATACTTCTATCAGGGTCAGACCCTTTGTCTTGTCCACGTCAAATACAGCCTGGGAGAAAGGAAGAGGGCAGAAAGGTGGGATGTTTAGAAGGAGAGAGAAGGGGGACAGAAAGACAAAACTGTTAGTAACACATACACTGATCAGGCTTAACAATAAAACCACTGACAGTAAATAACATTGACCGTCTTGTGACAATACAATGTCCTGCTGAAAAACTTTTGGACAAGCCTGATCCACGGAGGCCCCTCCCCTCGACTCATAGGGCCCCACTAACAACATCCTGTTGCCAGACACCACAGGACACCCTCAGAAGGCCCATGTCCATTCTCTGATGAGCCACAACTGTTTTGGAGGCACAAGGGAGACAGCCACTGGTCATAATGTTATGCCTGATCGGTGTATTTCTGTAATAGATGGATTTGAGCCACACGGCAGGGTCATGGACAAGGATGTGGGGTCCCAGTTATCAAAGGGGCTTAAAAGAGACAACAGCCCACCAAAAAACATCAGGGCCACAGGGAGACAGCCAGAGTACCACTTGGGTGTCATCCATACAGCAGATGACAAAATTGCTGCTATTATTGCTGATGCTTCCTGGTAAGGCCTCCGACTAGTCCAGAGGCTGAGCTACAACAAAATGCGGAGCAATTCTATTTTATTTGTCACAAAACCTTTGACAGTTTTGCAATTAAAAAAATCTATTCATTTACAGCTGGGACGTTTGCATATACATCAACACGGTTGGCACAATGGTGGTTACGCCAATCACTGCCAGGTTAATCGCTCTGTACTTGGCAAAGAGGCCAAGTACAGAGAGAGGTTGTCTGCAGTACATTTCACCACAGGCACCAATGCATTAGACCACAACCAGCGATGATGAAGACAGACGCAACCACAGCAACAGGTGAGACAGAAATGCCCTCCAGATACCAGGAGTATGGTAAAGCATATGGTTATGAACGTAACCAAGGTTCTATGAATCATGAAACAGTAACTCGGCGTCATGATTTACATTAAGGTATAGTAATGCATGTCTTTAGCGACCATAGTTGATGGTCACATCAATTACGCCGTATATTAAGTTGTGAATATGCACACATCCTGAAGCAAAATGAAGGTTGCAGAGTGCAGGTTCATAAACAAAGCCCCTAGAGAGTTTAATGTCTCTGACTGAAATGAAATACTCTCCACTGGGTCATCATGTAAATAACCACGTAGGAAAAAAATAAATATGTTGTGTTGGGTCTGTTGAAACGCAGATCTATTATTACCTCTTCAAGCCTTCTTCTATCAGCCTGCAGCAGTTTTCCCTTTATTTTTTATTTTTTTTCAATCCATGAGCAATTTTGCTCATGGATTGAAGCTGCTCATGCTTCAAATTTAACTTTTGATGTGATCATGTCATTGGAAGTCGTGTACAGGAAATGCCTGGTGCTGAGAACACCATTGCTAAGCAGCGGTTGGTACCTAGGTTTAGCAAGCTAACGACTGGGTAATTTAAAGCAGGCAAGTTGCATCCTGAGAGGATGAGCCTGTTGGGAATATGTTCTCAGACAAATAATTAAAAACGTTTATGCAAATCTACACAACTAAATTACAATATATCAACTTCCATGCACCTCAGCCATTTCTGAAAACACAAACTCGTCTTCAAAGACACCAGAGGTTTCAGCATATCAGTAAAACATATCGAGCTGTAAGCTGAGCGAAGTTTGCTTTTACCGCTTTAAACTGCAATCATTCTCTGGTGTTTGCTGTAAGTCATCCCTGTTCCTCGTCAATATGATAAAATCATTTTTATCCTAGACCACACGGGCAGCACAGCTTCTATAAGAACCACCGCAAACTGAATCTCAAGCAACCTGCTGTATTTATGCAAACAATGCCGTAATGCTTTATAACGACACACTCATCCGAGCTGAGCCCTGTTGCTTCGCTCAGCGGGGACTGACAGGCTAAGCCATAGTCGCGTAAAGGCAAAAGCCTGTCAGGACTCTCAGCTTATTAGAACCACACAGACACAGTGGCAAGGCAGGAGGCAGATATCTCACTCCAATATAGCAAGACAGATGGAATGTCACAAGGAACAAGGGTCTATGGATAACACACACACACACTGAGACGCTTTTCTAATTGTGACATGTGTCGCAAGTGATTTAGGAAAATTAAAGATTTGTCAAAATGTAACGAAGGTGGTTGATTCAGACGCAACAACAGTGTGCTGTTACGGCGGGTAAGCCCATGAGAAAACTCACAGTTTGACTCTGCTTTACACGGCGTAATGGTCTAGGTAGGAACACTCGAAAACTCAGCTGACCTCATATCCACAGTTTAATAATGAAAAATAAACTGTGCCTCCATTTGAAAAGGGCTTATGCTGTTGAACGGTTGAGTCACCTTACTTCACAGCCACCACCATCATTAACCAGACTGATGCAAGTTAGTCATTAAAAAGCTGGTAGTCTACCCCGCATTGTCTGGCGAGAAGTGGCCTGAACGTCACGTAACAACAACAACAACACGCCGCCATCTCTCGGCCGACTCAGTGTTTCAGACAAATGCGAACACGGGGAAAGAGACGGGCGTAAGGATTTGCATTTGACCAACAAATGAACAAAAGCTTATCCAGTATCCTGTCAATCCGTTACGGCAATTACAAGGAGTAGACTTTGAGATGTGTTCAGACAAAAGCTCACAGCAGGACCATAAAAGCATTTCAATTTGGTTGCTGGAATAATAATTGCTGTCATTGGTATTGCTGTCATTATGGAAAATGCCAAAGGTAACGCTTTTCTGGGCCCATTACGATGATTGAATAATACTGTAGTCATTCTGCTTCATCTGTGAGCGAATGGGCAATTATATTTTTACTTTCTTATTCTTTTTCTTTTCTTAAATGGGACATAATTTCCTAAATAACCGGTGCAGAGTGAGAATACTGAGAGTTAGTGTGGAGACCTTTGTCAGAGCCGCAAAGGGGCCACGGGGGTGATATGATTTACTCTCTGCACATCGGATAAACACAAACACACAAGTCATCATTTCGATGAAAATGCTGCAAGCAAAGAAGTTTGGTATGAGTGGATCTGTGGTTAAAAGACATGGCAACATGATGTATAAAAGCAGAGACGCAGCCTGAGGCAACAGGTTTTCTTTCATACTGAGTTTCTAGTCATTAAAAAAAAAAAAAGAAACACTATTTAGGACATGTAAATTACAATGCCTCCTGGCCCATCGCGAGCCGAGCAGGAATCTGCGTTTCTGAGAATATACTGGGTACGTCGACATCTGTGCAGGTGCCAGTTTCAGTTCTCGTTCTGGAAACAATTTGGAGCTGAAATTTTAATCGTGTGAGGACGAATACATTTGGGATAACCATTATCAGGCTTATTAAAGGTGCCGCTTGTCTCTTGGTTAGGTACCCTCATTTTCTACTGTTAGTTACGTCTGATGATCACCACAATAATAATTTTCTCATAACACACAAGCAGTTTTACACAGCCTTGTTGGCTAATGTAGAATAAAATGGCCCAATGTTACGCTGCGCCACTTCGGACTATAAACCCTAATTGATGTGGTATCCAGTGTAGAAACACTGCCCTCCAAATCTCCAGACTTGTAACACAAACATGGTCACTACATCTTTAGTACATGAGCCTGTGGGGGATAGCTGGCTTTAAAGACTTACAAAAAAACTGAGTGTTTCTGTCATTCTGTTTGTTTCTTGTTATTACTCCCAAGGAGAGGGACGGTGGAAGAACGGTCCTAATTTGAAACGCTGGTGAAATTCTACAGCAAGGACTTCTCCAGCCCGTCATAAGCACGGTAGGTCACACTGGAAATTAAGCTGGAAACAAGAATTCATTTTCTCTCACGAAACAGAGACAATTAAGTAAAACTATTCTGGAGGGATGTGACATTTATTAAGATTTCACCCCGCTTTTTATGCCAGCCAAAAAAAAGAAAGGTAGGACCAGACTAATTTTGAAAAGCTTTGAATCATTTTAAATCAAGTCTCAAAATGTATTTCAGTTTGAATAACCTTACATGTAAATCTTGAAAGACTGCTGACAACTAGTGTGTGAAATGCAAATTCTGTTTATGTGTCGCTGCCAAAGCTCTTCTTTGTGGTCTGTTACATCCCTGGCTGCCCTCAACAGGGAGCTGGGGATGTATTTTTTTGCACTTCCTTCAGCCAATATTTAAAAAAATAAAATAAAATAAACTTTTCTCACTTATGATTGAGGAAGGAATCTAATAAAGAATAATGATAAAGTTGGTTCACCATGACAGAAAGGTATTGGAAGTCTACCTGTGTGGCAGCGATAGTGTGTACGTTGCCACCTTGACCAATCAGTTGATACCTAACAGACAGCGCATGCATTGAATGCAGTCTAGAGAAGGGGTATCAAACATGCAGCCCGCGGGCCAAAACTGGCCCGCCAATGATCCAATCTGGCCCATGAATTTGCACAGCGTGATAATTACACTAACTACAGTTTTTCAATAATTTGTCCACTAAGGGTCATGCCGTTTTAGTCAGAGTTGCAGACATACCACAGTTTCACAATGTACTTCTTTGGAATAAAACAAAAGGGACCCAAACAAAGGGTTATTAAGCTGTTACGTTACTGGTCCGCCCCCGTCTTAAATGAGTTTGACGCCCCTCGTCTAGAGCGATCTTGCATTGCCTCAAATAGCAACACATGTGCCTCAGGTAGTGTACGGTGTATGAATCCCCCTACAGAATTAGCTTCTACAACAAAATCTTTCCAAAACATCTTTTAGCTCTCTTTCCATTACAATAGGTGACCTACTTTTACAGAGGCAAACTTTTCTGTACACAGATAAAATATTTTTGAGGGGTGGCGGACTGTCAGTGTCAAGAAATGTCAAGAGAGGAGGCCTGAGGAAATATACAGCGTGGACCGAGACCAAATCCACCCGTCTGTTCTCATCTAAACAAGTCAACAGATTTTTATTTTTTTTCCACCCATCTGAAAATGATGCAATTATGTGGATAGATGTTCCTTCACACTTTATGGGTGTCTTAATGTTTGCCATTCACGCAAATTCTACATCTCAACTACTATTTTAAATAATCAAGGACTTAATACTTTGCTTGTTTTTCATTCTGATCCTTATTTTGTCTTCCAGTAGAGTTAAATGTCTAACATATAGGTACTTTTATTGATGTAGTCTTCAATAAATGATGTCTGTGGACCACATCAACACTTCACAAGTATACAAAAACATAAAAATAAAAATGAGGATTTGATGGATCTCCTCAAGGCAAGCAAACAGTACTTTCAGTTCAGCATCAGAAGAAGAGGAACATGTCATTGACAGCCCCTTTATCGTTCAGTAAGGTTGTTGGATTTTAACAAGAGCTGGAGGTGACAAAAAGTTGGCTTCTTAACAATCCTGCCAGGTCCAAATACTCCAGCAACGTTTGAGAAGATGACAAGTTGACAATCACATGTCAGTGTCTTTGATAAGTTCAGGTTTCCCTTGTCCAAACTAGAACAATGGCATCTTTAAAGGAGGAATGCTTTGGAAATGCTAACTTTGTTGGACAGGCAATGCACATCTTACTGTGGATGTCAATGTTTGCTACGCCACATGTGCATTAAAAGCACAACAGTGATCTTATTGAAGGAATAAAGGAAGGATGTGGGGGCTGGAAAAGTGAAAGAGGCCAGAAAAATGAGAGGCAAATATGTATAGACAGATGAAATTAAAATGAGAAAAGAGGTCAAATATTAAGGAGTGCAAAAAATCGAGTCAATGCGAATAAAGTAAAAAAGCTTGGCATGCAATAAGAGAAGAGAGTACTTACAGAGAGAGAGAGAGGGGAAGAGAAAGCAGGAGAGAAAGGTGAAGAGAAGGAGGTGGTACCAGTGCTAGCAGGGCAGTAGAAAGAGCTTTAACCTTTATAAATGTTGACAGAAATCTACTGGTTGAGAAATGTTGTGCAATCACAACAAAAGCCATTCGAGCAGAAAGGAACGGGGGAGGGGGAGACCTGACAGGTCACGTTTTCAATGAACAAGTTCCAAAGGCAGTAATCACCAAAGGGTAACAAGGAACTGACCAGAGCACACAAGGACACAAAAATTGCATCAGCGCTGAGCTCTAATAGTGACTGGAACATTTTTGTGGGATTTTTATTTTTATTTTTTTTCTCCACTGTATTTCGCAGACATACAGCGTACCTTCTAATTCTTGTTTCCTACATTCCTCCCAGTCCTAACCCCTTACATCTTCACTTCCATATGGAAGTTACCAAAGCTTTTCATATTCTTTCATGAGACCTGCAGAAATAAACAACTGCAACCCAATTACAATATCTGTTCATGAATAAATAAGGAAGATGCTCTACATTACACCGTGATCTCCCTTTTAAAAAGAAAGTAGAATCACCGTGTCAACCAACCGCTGTATGCCTCTGCCATGTGTTTGCATTTTACATCCATGTGTGGCCAGACTCATATAGGACATGTAGTGAAGACTTTTGTGCAGTTTCACAAAAGATGCAGAACGTCGCTATGGATATAAAATGTCATCACTTGTCTCCAAGTTAACAGCGCAAGCATCAACAACATTAATAAGTAAGGCCTCGATGCGGGGAAGGAGAGTATCAGCAAAGTACATAATCAAAGGAAACCCAACCCCACGCCATTAAAATTAAAAAAGCATAACAAAATCAATAACTAGCCTCCTTACAAAAATCAACAGATTGAATTAGTGTTAAATGGATAAATGGAATTTCCATTTACTGGTGTCACTTTGTCGTATCATACCAATCTATCAGTTGCTTGCGTGCGCTTCTTTTTCTTGGTTTTGAATATGTGTGCGTGTTGAAGAGGTGTAACAGTGAAGTTAAGATACAATGTGCAAGTCCAGTTTAATGTTACCATATTTAGGAAACGGATTTACTGTGAAAATGGGAATTCAATCTGACGTGACAGCGGAAGTCACCTTAATGAATTTTAAAGACACAAACTACCACAAAGATAGATCAGTCGGTTGAAGGGGAACTACAGTTTTTTTACACCCTGGACCTTATTTCTGGCATAAAATATCATTGTTTACTTACCCATAAAACTTTTGTGATATTTAGATCTGCGTATATCCATGGTTCATATTCAGCCATGTTGCAAAGAACTAGCACTAGCAAATTATAGGTAAACAAGCTGACCATTGTGGGTGAGCACAGCGCTCAGAGATGACATCATCCAGGTAAGAAGACATCATCCGGAGTCTGTAGGTAAATCTACAGACCCCGGTTGATGATAACAGGTAACTCAACAGGAAATAGCACTAGATAAAAATATTGGTGAAATTAACAAGTTTCGCCGCAGATGATGCTTTATTTAGCGGCTATGTTTTGGTGCCCCATTCACTCCCACTGTATGAATATACGCAGATCCAAATATCTCCGGACTGACTGCAAATTACATAAAAGTTATATGGGTGAGTAAACGATCGGATTTTATGCCAGAAATAAGGACCAGGTTGTAAAAAACAGTAGTTCCCCACTCAGTTTGGTTAGAGCTGACTTGAAACACTTACAAGGAAAGAAATGAAAGCTGGCTGTCTGACATTAGCTGATACACATACCGGCACAGTTCTAATCTTCATCACTCTGAAGGTATGAATGGGATTTTAAAGTAGGCTACAATTGGAAAATTTTGTCTGTGTATTAGGTGTATTCATGTTTTACAAGAGCAGTGCTGTTTATCAAAGGTACTAAATTAACGTCAGGTTCACAGGTATTCACTCAAAGGCACAGTATGCAGCTAAATTTATTAAAATAGTGCTAATTAAACCACTTGTACTAAATCACCTCATGCCCCAAAAATCCATTTTTTTTTTTATAGGCCAGGAGTCCTGCTCAGTAATGGCTTACTCACTGGCACCATCTATGTAGCAAACATGAGTAATCAGCCTACGTTTATGACTAATAGATCACCTCTTCATTCATGCATGTGTCTACTTCTATTTATGATGCAGCCATACTTGCATATATAATGCGCACTAACAGAGAGATAAAAGTGCACCTTTTCTGTGATGATTCGATCCACACACTGCTTCCCTGTCAAAGGCAGGCCGCATTTGTCCAATATCTTGTGTTTTCCTCCCTGAAATAAAAGCATAGTTGATTAAAAGAAAGGCAACACACTTCAAATTGTGCATTTATTGAGTCCTTCGAGCAGCTGGTTATGCACACTTATCCTAAAGGATGCACAGCACTTACTACATGTGAGTGTGTCTCAGTTTACCTTGCAGACATCTTCAAGGGAAAAAAAAACAAAACAAAAGCAAATATTGATATGCCTCCAATCAAGCCTGAGAGATGCACATCATACATCAAGCTCCTTTCCCCATCATGAATGAAAATGGGCCTCTGGGCAGTAAATTTATGCTCACCTGCTACACCATCTGGACTATAGCTGGGGCGTCACACACAGTCCCATTAGCAAAAAAAAAGAAAAAAGAAAAAGAGCATGCTCCTGTGAACGCTGAATGTTACGCTGCCCTTGCATCATTCTCTGGACTTTCTAAAAGTAAACCAATGCAGTTGCACGGCAGTCTGCTGTTGTCAGAAGCCCTGTGGGGTTATGCATCTGTAGCTGCCGCACCGGTCTAACTAACCAGCTCTTCCCTGAATCACCAAGTCCAATTCTAGACATGTACTTAAATAAGCAGAGGAGCAGGAGACGGTCTGTGTGCCGAGTCTCATCAGGATGAGCTGGCGCTCTCTGGTAAAGAGGTATTAAGCAATCCATTAACAGAATTATCCTTAATCACCCGTAACACTCACACCCATTATTGCAGGAAGGAGATACAAGGTACGCTGGTGACGGTACTGACATGGGAAAGGAAATTGCCAATTTAATATGACCTGGACTGCTAAGAAAAGGAAGGAGTCTTTTGGGGTGATTTGAAAAGGCAACGATGGTTAGAGCAAAACACATGCTCTCACACTGTTCTCACACATATACGCACCTTTGCCGAGTGCTCCATAGTGACCACCACCTTGGTTCCAGCGCTAGCCACCAAGTCCATGGCTCCCCCCATACCCTTCACCATCTTACCCTAAGAATGGAAGATAAAAACAGATTTTGGTTGGAGGAAGTCATATAAACATAAAAAATCCAAATTTGAACACAAACTAAACCAAAAACATAAAATGTAATGTACAGTAGAACAAAACTGTACCAAAAATAAACAGGCTGTGACTTGGAATGGGCAATGACCTCATATTTTTTACTGTACGTACTCGAGTATGTGTCTCGAAAAGAAATCCCGCTCCATCAAGAATACATACACGCTTACAAAGCTGCTTTGTGTCTTTTGCGTACGTCTTCTGCTCAATAAAGCCTTATATTTTATGCCCGCATTAGTAAGACTCTAAAAGCACACAGAGAGAAAGGACGATTAGAATGGACCTGCAGCCACGCAGTAAAAGAATCATTATTGCTAGGGGTTACTAAAACATTTCGCATTCAAGCGTCTTTGATAAGAAGAGGCAATAAAACAGACGGACACTGAGAGAGAAACCAAATGCAAAAAAAAATGGAGCTCACAGGTTTCAAAACCGTTCCAGTTTACAGATGTGAAATGCATATATATAACTGTGTTAAACTTGACTACAGTACAAAACTTTAGTAGTAAGCATCTCCAAAGAGAACTGTTTGTTATGTGGCTTGTGCAGAATAGCAAAGAGGATGTAGACACGATACGGAGGATAGATTTTAGTGTAAGTTTTTCATGCCGTGTGCGACACAAACCGAAAGCTGGACTTTTGTATTCGGGCAGTGGCAAAATGTCAAGGACAGATACCTGAAAGCCTTAGCAAATTAAACCAGCGCTATCAAAGGACACATCTACCACTGTGTGTGAGGGAGAAAATGGGATTTTTTTCCTCAGTCTGCAAACCAGTGTAGGGGTAATATGTTTGACAGCCATAGTCCTTGGTACAATATGAAAGTGTGTTTTACAGTAAAAGCTACAGTGTCATTCACAGCAGTTTCTTTAAAGAAGATGGCTTTGTGGTACAGACCCAAGACTTACCAGTAACCGCTTAAGGTTTGTGTCGCTTGCAGACAGACTAGTAAGTGTTGAAAATAATGACTATAGCCCACAGTTCATATCCAGTCATTCAGGGGAGACTGGGACTCCTTTATTCAAGGCAAAACACAATGACAGTTGTTAACAACAAATGCAAAGAGAATGCAGAACGCTCCCTTTTTATCTTTTGTCACTTCAATATAGCCAAACTACGGGTTTTAAAACATACCCGAATGCTGCGGAGAGCTAAAGATTTGTCAAATCACTAAATAAAAGCACATAAATGTTTTCCTCGGTTCAAATAAAAACTGTGCTCTTCTAAGGGAGCTAACAAAAATATATTGTATGATATCTCTAACATCATCACCGCAACATAATTTGCCAGCCAAGTGAAATACTGTCTTCAAGTCTCACATTGTTCCCAGTGAAGAAGGTCTCCAAATAAGGAAAGCTGACATGCAGATATTGCCGCGGGGTGACGGCTGAGTAACTGAATTAAAATCCCATTTCCTCATCAATCATGTGAAGAGCCTGTTTTGCTTTCTGGTCAGTAACCAGAGGGTATATACGCCAAGCGTGGTGCATCATAAGGATACTGTCTGCCTCTGGGGAGACCAGCTGGGTAGAGAAGATATCTGAGAGCAGACGGAGGTTTGGGAGAGGGGAGGTGCATTAGTAAAAGCTTAGGCTGAGGACATGGAAGAGGCAGCATTTAATTTCATATGCTTTACTGCATTATCTTATTGAACCCCAAACGAAAGCCGCCTCCTGCAACAACTTATCAACATCTTTTAAAGGGACCTCCAGTATCGCTTATTAAAATAGAAACCATTTCGATTTTTAAATCTACAAACAAAACCTTGCAACAGTTTTCTTTCTTTCTTTCTTATTCTTGCCCTTCAGCGTTTTCATTCAGCAATGATACTCCAAGGAGCCAGTATCCCTTTTCATATGATCAATGTTAATGCACTTTTTGACAGTCAACGGGCTGTGTGTGTGTGTGTGCACAGGCCTTAGGGGATAACACTGTCTGAGCAAGTCAGGATTTACAGCTGCTGTCTGAGCTAGACACCTGCTAATGTACTCGCCCCCGAAACCAGGATAGTGTTAATCAAAGAGGGGGCCTGTTTCTGAGCTTATAACAAAAACTAGTCTGCTTATGATCAATAAAAGAGTCAACACAATATTTATTACAAAATGATGTGGTTTTGCTGTGGGGGCAATAAAACTTCCAGGGGACTAAATTTACCACCCTTAAATAAAAACTGGCTGTATTTTTCTGGCTACTGAAAATAAAAATGATTACAAGCCACCGATTTTTGAACGAAGGCTATTTTTTGCAATGAAATGATGCAACGGCGGTGCTCGTGTTGCACTGCGGCGACAGCAGCCAAGCAACAGCTCAGCTCGTGCCAGGCGTTGATTACGTGTGCGCGTGTGCGTGTGCGTGGCCAGTGTATCACTAATGCTTTTGACCTTGTTAAATGTGAAATGCTGGAATAAAATGACTGTGGTGGTGGCGGCGGCTTACAGACAGGTTGGGGCTTGGTCGCTTGTTGAGCATCGTCAGTGACCTAAATTGCAAGGCGGATTGGCATTTACTCGCCTCCGACGTACAGCTTTGCATGTGGTTATCAGAGCCTGCTTTGATCTGAACTGCTCCATGCAGCGAAAACTTATCATGATCTGTTTGTGTGTGGCGGAGAATATATATTTATGAATTTGTACGCCGAGCTAATAATCTATTCCATCCTGCTCGCTTGAGTGATTTTCTTCATTAAAGCTGCAACTTTTGGTTAGTTGCCTGCTACACATGTTTTATTCTGACTATTGCGCTTTTGTAAAACCTCCTCAGTTGTGACTGTGTCAACCAAAAATGTAACTAATCATAATTACCTGTCACTTTAAATTGGAGCCGTGTCTGTTTTAGGGATTAGTCTTTTGCCAAATCAATAGTTTCACGGATAATACAGAGGAGGTCGCCGGTGCACGTGGTTTATGACCAGCCTTATTTGCGAGAGGGAACTCAAGTGGAACGAATATATTTTCAGAACAATGGGCATGGAAAGAAATATCTTACGCCTAAGCCGCCAACAAGAGCAAGGTAATTCGGTCATTTAATTAAGAAAGCTTCGCTTACATTAACCTCGCTGGTCTGACAGAAACCTCACAGGTTTTTCATTTCCTCGCTGCTCTCGTTGTGTCCACTTGTCTGCGGTAGCTCAAGATTCAAGATTCAGAGAGTTTATTGTCATGTGCAGTGTAGAAACATGTTTCCCTGTACAGCGATGTGCAAATGGGAAGTGAACAGTGTATTATACAGCATGAAGTAGTCCATGATTTTAGTCTATGAGTCTAGAGTCCTATCAGCTGTTAAGGAGTGGGGAGAGTGGGGAAGAAGGGCTACACTTCATATTCCTGTACCTCCATCCTGAGGCTACAAGTGTGAACAGTCTGTGTTGGGAGTGGGTGGGGTCTTTAGTGATGGAGGTAGCTCTCCTGAGTAGTATATGCTTGTAGATGCTCTGGAGAAATGGGAGTGGAGTCCTGGTGATCCTCTCAGCAGTCTTCACCACTCTCTGTAGGCGGTCTCGGTCCATGGCTGTAATGCTGCCGTACTACACGGTGATTCATCTGGTCAAGATGCTCTGAATGTAGAAGTTGCCGAGGATCTTAGGAGACATGCCGTACTTCCTCAGCTTTCTCAGGAAGTACAGCCGCTGTTGAGCCTTCTTGAGCAGCTGTGTGGTGTTCAGTGTCCAGGTGAGGTCTTTGGTAATGTTGACCCCTAGGTACTTGAAGCTGCTCACCATTTCCACTTTAAGCTCCCAGATAAATAGTGGATGATGATGGCTCCCCTCTTTCCTCATATCCACTATCATCTTTTGGACTTGTCCGTGTTGGGGGTGAGGTTGTTGTCCTCACACCATGCGACCAGACTGGCCACCTCCGGTAGACTGTCTTGTCTCTGCCAGT
Organism: Planiliza haematocheilus; assembly: GCA_005024645.1. Lineage (NCBI taxonomy): Eukaryota > Metazoa > Chordata > Actinopteri > Mugiliformes > Mugilidae > Planiliza > Planiliza haematocheilus. The sequence continues at coordinate 874,598 of SRSE01001388.1, read as the reverse complement.
GATGAGTCCCATCACTGTGGTGTCATCTGCAAACTTCAGGATGGTGTTATCCTTGTGGGAGGCAGCACAGTCGTGGGTGAAGATGGTGTAGATGGATGGGGCTGAGGACACAACCCTGTGGGAAGTCCTGAAGTCCACTTCCTGATCCTGACGGATTGGGGCCTGCCAGTCAGAAAGTCCAGGAGCTAGTCACAGAGTGTGGGGTGCAGTCCAAGCGTGGACACCTTGTAGTCAATAAAGAACATCATGATGTAGGAATCTTTATTTTTTAGGTGGGAGAGGGAAATATGGAGGGTAGCAGCAATAGCGTCCAAGGTGGACCTGCTGCTCTGGATGTGGGCCAGTACCACTCTCTAGAACACAGGTCTCAAACCGATCCATCAAAGGGCCGCTGTGGCTGCAGGTTTTCATGCCAACCATGCAGCAGCACACCTGACTTGGCTCAATCAATCAACTGAACTGCCTTCATGCAGTCATTTCAGGCGTCCTCTTGCTTGATTGGAACAAAGACTTGCCAGCCATACCCACTGCATGCCTGCTGCATGGTTGGAATCAAAACCTGCAGCCACAGCGGCCCTTTGATGGATCGGTTTGAGACCCCTGCTCTAGAGGTATTTAGTGATAACTGGGGTGAGTGCTATTGGCCTGTAGTCATTCAGGCAGGTTGGTGGGCTCTTCTTAGGGAGGAGAACGATGGTTGTTGTCTTGGCCCTGCTGCTTTGCCTGATCCTCCTCAGGGCTTTGTGTACCAAGGCTGATGAGATGGTTGGCGGCGGGGGAGAGGGTCCTGTGCATGTGCCTCTTCTGTGTTGGGGCTAGAGGTATCAAAGCGGGTGTAGAAAGTGTTGAGCTGATGGTGCTAGTGGTGGTCCAGTAGTCTGTGATAAGCTACAACTACATCCACCTGGAGTCATCTTAGCGCTATACTCAGCCGGACACTCAAAAGTGTGTATCTTTGCACATTACATTAGCAGAAAAGGATAAAAGCAAGACTAGAAACACAGTTTTTATGGTTGCATAATGGATTACATAACTAATGCTACTCAAATGCTGGACGTTTTCAAAGGCACTTCTGTATCGACTACTTTATATGAGTAAATCGTCTTGCACTAGCTACCACTGATGCTATTTTTTTCCTTTTAATATCCATTTAGCTTTTTCCCTGGCTTACAGAAATTATCTCTTTTTAGATTAAGCCTTGCCAGAGGCAGATATACAGTTGCCTACACATATGCTAATTAAGAAGGCATCAGAGAAGATGTCAGCGATGGCACATCATAGAATGGCTGTAATAGTGAGCGAAAATGTCTGCGACTGCAAGACCCAGATAACATGCGACTTCTGAAGTTGAAGCTTTGCCGAAATGACAACATGTGAAAGAAGGGAAACTGACACACTCAGTCCCACTCAGCCTCCAGTGTCACACAACAACAGCTTTTCTCATTGGAAATGTTACAGGAGTCATGAAATGCAGTAAAACCGCAGCACAGCGCTGTCAAACTGAGAGCCCCTGAACACTGGTGGTTTATCCGTTCAGGAAAAAGGGGGCAACAGGTGCAGCAATCATGGCAAACTCATCTTCTAAACTAAAATGGCGTGGCTTTTATATCCGTCATCACCAGCTTGTGTCATGTAGGTGGGGCGGGTTTCGGAAACGTCCTACTGTGACGCCAATGCACGGGAAAAGCATCATGGGAAGCATCCTTCGCCTAGCGCAGTAGTTCCCCTTACTACTTTGCTTGCGATTTCGAGTTGCCATGACGACAGGATACAATTTCCTCATTTGTTGTGCAAGTGTTCACTTTCAATTCAGTGGCAGAAACACCACACAAAATGACCCCCTTCACAATCCAAACGTTCCCACTTACCAACTGGCTTCCTTTCTCTCTCGCTCTCCCTCCAATTCTCTGACAACCTCCACGGTCTGATACAAACAGCTCTCTATTTAATAACATAGCGACGGACTGCCACAAGCCTTCGTTACCCGGACAACTAATGACAAGAATCAGAGAGACAGTACTGACAGGGAGACAATGGACATCGTTCAAAGTAAATGAAAAACACAACTCTTTATAGCGTATAATTGAGACGCAGCAGACGCCACAAATGCCTAATAGGACATCTTTGCGTTATAAGCCGGAAAGCATATCCGTGTAAATCTGTTAGGATACAGCGGGGAAGCAAGGGAAGAAAGAGCACAATGTTTTTAAAGCATCTCCCTCATTAAAGCTGCCATCAGGCCTTATCATAAGCACTTGAGCTAGTAACTGCGTTTTAATAGCAGCTCCGACGGCTGCACTTAAGCTGCGGTTTAACTGAGCTTTCAGGGGTTTGGAATATACTTTATGTCTGATGTAGTGCTTGGTTTCTCTGTTTCAGGTCAACAACTATTAAACTGTTTTGTAAAATACACAGCTGTATGAATAAATTGATAAATAAATTAATTTAAGTGGCTTATTCCTCATGGGATTAAAGGGCACCTTCACATACTATTAAATACACACATACACCTTTACATAGTATTAACAACGTACCCTCCTACAAGGATCCAAAACAGAAATAAAATATATGGAAATAGATGCAGCAGCAAATCATTTTCAACACCCTGCCATTACTAAACCAAGTTGCACTTCCTAACACTTCCTTACATGACATAACTGAGCACAATTATTATTTGGTTTGCCATTTAATGTCACAGTTAATAAGATAATAAGTTTCCACTGGCCAGTCTTTAATATTTAAACATCTTCTCCCTCACAGATACCGCAAAACTTTAAGTTTCTGCAGCTTCGAAGAATTCTTTGTCAAACCTGTATTTACTCAAACACACGTCGCACGTATATCATAAGAGCTGTGATCGGACCGCTTAGTAGTACGTGTTTCCGCTTTAGTATTTTTGGCTGCTTCTCCATCTCTGCAATATTCAAATACACACATACAGTAAAGGTTAACTGAGGAGGTTCAGAGATACAAACATTTTTGTAGGACCTGTCTTCTGCAAGGTTTTGGCCAAAGATTCGGCCAAAATTGCCAAGTGAAGCAGGAAGTAGAAACAAAACCCAACTGGCAAAAAAGACACAGTGGCGACTAGCATTTGGACGGCGAGTGAGCCAGACTACGTGTGTAGGTTACGGCATCTATGTCCCGCTGTACGCTAAATGAGCTTTCAGCTAAGAAGACTGACCAGATACATTTTTTTTCCCAGTATTCCTTCATTTACAGTAACTGTTTACATCTCAAAGATGTAAGGGAGCAGCTAAAAGCCAGAGCAGCTCTGCTCAGAAAGCCAAAATCAAAAGAGTCAGTTAAAGTCAAATATGGTTCTCATGTTAAAAATGCAATGTAGCTGAGCGTTGTGAAGAAGGTTCATATGTCAGCAACTATCGATTTCTGCATCTCACGTGAACTGCTGTCAGTCCCCTACACTTAGGTCAACTTGATAAATCTCCTGCAGCTCAATGATAGCACTGCAGACCAAATCCAAAATGTCACCCTTTATTCTATCACCCCTTTCTATCAACCTATTGTTTTTCCAGATGTTTCCGGCTGAGCGGAGATGTAAAAGCATTTCAGAGCCCTCAACTGGAAAATGTTCATCTGCATTTCGCATATTAAAGGCATTCAGAATCAACATAATCACGCTGAGAGTACTGCATCCCCAACTCCTACGTAAAACATTTCCAATTTCACGCTAAGCACCCATCTTTAGATAGTGAATAATTTTCATTATCACAGAAGGTGGGAAATGTAATTCTCTTCATCCATCCTTTCAAAAGAGGGGATAATGAAGATTGAGGCGTAGGTGAGGACAGAGGTATGCGCGCGTTATTTTTTTGCCGTCCAGACTGCCCTGCACTACTGCGACGACCGAACACCATGAACTCTCTGCTTCTGATCGGCTCCGCCGCAGGGATCCGGTATCTGCATAACATGCTCAACCAAGCGCTTGATAAGTAGCAATTACCATGGACCAACACGTATAAGTGAGACAAGAAAAAGGGAAAATAAATTGATCTGCAAAATTTTCATCACCAACGACAGTACCTCCATTGCACAAAGCTGCCTTACGCATCCTATATTATAATCTGTAATCTGCAGCTGTATCCGCTTGATTGATTAAAAAAGATGTATGGTACAAAATAATGAACTGGCTGAAACATCTTTGCATGAACACTACAGTCAGGCAGAGAACAGTTGTGAGCCAGGGGACATTCAGGTTGATCCCTCCCACGTTGTGAACAGGCGTTTAATGGGTACTTGACCTTAGTAATCACTTAAAAGGACTAAGGCCACTGCGGTCTCAAGACCAATTGACCTGATCAAATATCAAATAACAATGTTGGCCACCCATTACACTGAGGCGCTCACAAAAACCCACCTTCCCCTCCGTCCCCTGACAAGCATATCAATTTGCTCTTATGCAACAAACAAAGCTGAATCTTTACCGAGGCACCTCCTCCTTTGTTACCAGGAAACTGCAGTAAGATCTGAACGAATAACAGTGATATGTTGTTGACTACAAAGATTTTTTGTTAGTTTTTAGAAGTTAAAGAAGTGTGTGTCTCCGAGGTAATCATCAGTTCCTTTCATATATCCCAGGCTGTATTTATTTGTTTGTGTGTTTTTCTAAGATCTGCGCATTGAAACATGCCGCCAAACTCATGCACATGCACACACTGCTGGAAATTTGTATCAAGAAAAGAGTCATGGTGGAAAGAAAGAAGTGCTCCAAACGGTGGCTTAACTTCATCAAGAAAGACGACAGCAGAGTAAATACCGAAGATGCAAACGCCACCTTTCTTCGCAACACGGGCTTAAATTCCAAGAATGCCTTTGACGCAGCACGCTGCACAAAGTGCCACTACTTCCCAACTGTGCAAGCCTGCCTGTAGATGATGGCAGACAGACTGTTGCTACAACCAGCTTGACTCGCGGACATGCACGAAATGAGTACTCCAGGCTTCACAGAGCAGCTTTCGGCTCGTGCCAGATGTGGCGCCGAAACCCCAGCAGATGGAGCAAAGCTGGGAAAGCGGCGCCGGTGTTCCATGTGTGCCGTCAAAGCCAAACTTACCGGGATCATCCAGTTGGCCAGATCTCCGTGTTTTGAAACCTGCATGGCTCCCAGCATTGTCAGGTTGATGTGACCCCTACAGAGAATGACACAAGAGGAGAAGACAGCTGTCAGCCGCGGAACCAGTGTCTACTCATCAGAAATATACTACAAAAAGTATATAGTGAGGCATATGTATCCCATTTTCTGTGACAAGAAACACAATACAACCAGGTACAAAAAAATCTGTTCTTTCTTTAAGGCAGAAGTTGTTAATAGATAAATTAGATTTGACAATGTTTTATTTTCACAGTTTTAAATGAGCATAAATCTCATAGTAATTAGTTTTTATTGGAAGTTTAATCTTTCTATTAATGTGTCATCAAGGTACAGCTTCATTATTACGATGCTTGGATGCATTTAAAAAAAGGTCTGTACCACTGCTGCCTGCAGTAAAATTACTTTGGAAACTAATCTCTTTTTGTTTCCACAAAGCAACACCATGTGTATACATCATGCACATTGTGTACACACAAACACGCACAAAGCCCAAGAAGAGGTGATAAAAGTCTACATGTAATATGATATAAGAAGTAGCCTGTGTGGTATTTGAGGTAACGTGGCTCATAATCCACCATATGCTGAGTAATTCTTTCTCAGCGTCTCCAAGACGCTTAATCATGTTCACACAACAGGAGGCACACTCACCCGAATGCAGTGTGGTTCCATTTGGTCCCCGCCAGCATGACTGGACAGCTATTTATGAGCACTATTGAATTTCTACTGGGTGGACAAACGGGACTGATGCTGCAGGGAGCGCGGGTGGGCAATCTCAGTCAGCTGGTAAATCAATAAGGACCAGGGACCTTGGGAATATTGGCATGTCTGCTGTCTAGCTGCACCGGTGACAGTAGCTATTCGTTAAAATCCAGTGTCACAAATCAAATGGTTGGTCGGCCGGTGGTCAAAAATGCTTAATGGTTACAGGGGCTCGGTGCACGGGAAAAAACAATCCGGCGAATTATGTGGAAAGTAATCTGAAAACTCTTTTGTTTTATGCATGAACTGGTGTCAGCGCTGGTGAGTCAATGTGCCATGCAGGTCATTTATTTAAGGATGCAGAAGTACGGAAATGTCAGGCAGATCCAACCTTCGGTCGGTAAATGTGTTTTCTTACCCTCTGATCATGGCAAATGACTCATCACTGGAGAAATAGGCTGCCCCAGGGAGCACAGTGACGGTCTCCTTCCCTGTGGAACAACAACGTAATACATTGGGATTTTTTTTTTTTTTTTTTTTACTGCAGTAAATACAAAACTTCGAAAACAACATGATTTCGAAGATAATTGCAAAAAAAGGCAAATGAAACAAAAATGGAATTAAACAAATGAATGCAAAAATTAATGTGATGAAGAAACTGGTGTTCAGCTGTTACTGCCACTTTGTTTGGGCTTCATCAAGTATGTATGAAGTATGTCACGGAAGAAAAATCAGAAACAGCTGCAGTCATGCTTTATCTGAAATGCTGCCCTCATTCAAACATAACATTATTTCACCAACAGCTTTTATTTCTATACGCATTCATACGTTAACCAGAGGGAGGTACTGATTAGGATAACCCTCACCAGCATTAATGAGGTCTGCGTCCACTGCGTCTTCAGCGGGGTACGGCCCCTACACAGACAGAAATACACAAGATAAAGGAGGCCGAGCATGCACTCGGGCAGGTGGACAGCAGCCACACATAAACTCACACATGTCACTCAGCTTGACTGGCTCTGATCTTTCAAGGGAGAGACAGACACAATCACATTTTTCTGATTAGATGAGACACTGATTTTTTTTTTTTTTTTCTTCTGTCTTCGGCAAAGCGAGCAGCAGTTCTTTCTGGACAAAGAGGAGAGCAGAGTAGGAGGGAGGGGGGTCGGCGGCTCTTTAAAACTGGCACTCATAATTAAAAGAAAATTTGACAAATAGGAAATTAGCAGTGGCGCCAGCACACTCCCGTCAACGCGAGTGATTGGAAAGTCAATCCATAGCAGCAGCAGCTGCCTTTTGTTAAAAGGCTCAGCCAGCAAATAATGATTGTGAGAAAGAAAACTCGAAGAGAAAGTGTCAAACTGGCACTGCAACATAACAAACCCAGCACATTTCAAATGTGGGCCCCAACTAGGAGTGAGGCTGCTTCAATAAATTGATATTCATCTTGCCACATGCAAAAGCACTGAAACCCGAGGAGAAGAAAAACTGGAGGTGACTTACCAGCCCCAATATTCCATTTTCACTCTGAAGGTGCACAGTGATGTCTGGTTTTATAAAGTTGCTGGCCAGCATGGGGATACCAATACCCAGGTTAGCTGATTTAGTCTTTGTTAAAGGCTGTATCTATTGAATCAGGTGTTTACAAGGAGAGAAGTGTACACAGTATATACAGCTAAGGGCTGCTTTCACAGAATCCACCATACTCCTCAGAGTTTTCAAACTTTCAACAGCTGCTGTGTGTGCAAGCTCCACAACATTTGTTTTGTGTCCCAACACTTTCAAGATGCCAGATTTTTAAAGGATTCTGAAGAAATGCAGAAATCGCTGCATGGACACCACAGATCAGCCACTCTAGGAAGCTTTCCTGTGGATAGATGGATGCTGTAACTATAAGGGGTAAGCGTGCAAAGGGTGCAACTATTCAGGAAGCATGTCTAAAATAAAGAGCCTAGGGCAATGCCTTCTTTCTTCTGTGATTATTAGCCAACACTTGGTCTGGCTGGTTGCAGCCAGCACACAAATCGATAGGATACCATACATCCCATCCTCAAACTCCAGCGCAGCCCGGCGAATGATCCTTTCCCGAACAATGTCTGAATCCTTCTTTGGTTTGGGTTTATCTTCTTGGCTTTTTCTCACCGTGCGTTTCTGGAAGAGACACACGAGGAACAGGGAGGCAGCATCTTAAGAGGCAATTTCAGTCCAAGTACAAGGACACATACAGATAAAAATAGTGTCTGAACATTGATGGAAACCTACAACGACAAGTGAAGTGAGTGCTGGTTCAACTGTACGCTTCTGTTGTTGCTAGATTAATAAATTATCAAATTTAATAATTCATTACTAATTATTCATTAATGAAGTTGATTTTTATTAGGGTGCCACCTTCAGAGACATAATCCAGAAACATGATTTCACCATGCTGCTTAATGCCTTTCACGTACGTATGAGCGCTGCTCTGAAAAAGTCCCGTACCTCGATCCTTTTCTCGTAGCCGGCTCCCTGGACCACCCTGTGAACGTAGATGCTGGGTATGTGGATGTCCTCTGACGCAAAAGTCCCAACGTCCACCACCTCCTCCACCTACGCAGAGGCACAGACAGAGTGATGAGCTCCACCTTCACCTGCCAAACGTCCCCACGATCCATCCTCGAGATGAAAAGGCTCGATAAAGAAACCGCTGATGGAGTTACGCCACCAGAAAATAACCTCTGCCCACCCGGCTATGAAATTCAGCGGGGTAACTCGTAGCTCATCAAGTCCCAGCAGATGCTTTGCAGCCCTGCAGGCTAATCTCAGAATTATCTTGATTTTTAGACAGCTCATTTTTAAAGGCCATTCCTTTTTCTGTATATATATATAAAGAGGCACAGTGAACACATATTTTTAAGATATGCAGCAGATTTTTTTTAAAACGATTTTGATACAGAAAGAGACGCAAACATCAGCGGTGGCGACGCCGACGCCAACATGTGATCTTCGATATTCCGCTATTACCTCTTTCACATGGTAAATATTTGTGGAAGGTGCCGCTGCATTTATTCTTTTTAGCGGCTCCGCTGAGTGCAGTAAACGCCGTCTGTACAGGATCATCTGACACACCAACCCCAGGGGATGTAGCTTGATCCTGGGATCAAAGGCAGCGCGTAGTGGAGGTGCATGGATTCGCTGTTAGGAGGACTTAAATTGAACCAAACACAGGGGCCAAGAGAAACATCCACTTTTTGTTTTTTTTTGGAAAACTAAAACCTTAAAATGTAAGATCTGTGTACAGCGGTAATCTCAGCCTATCTGCTATACGTCACATACGTCATACTAATATGAGAAGACAGGCATCTACCAAATATATCCCTGACTCCCAGGTACAGAAGAGGAGTGTACATAAGGGATTATTTCTGTCTGACTAACAAGACACAAATGGAAATGGCTATTGATTTAAGCAGCGTTGGGTCAACATGACTTGAACTCCGTCCTCCGTCCTCCTAACATGAGGAACTGCCACATATTGAGCCTCCCAGCCTCCCATTTCCACAGGTGTTGTACAGCATGTGTGGGCTCCGCTAAATCTTGCTGTCCATTTTTAGTCTGCTTTCAGTCTTCAAATTCAGGATGATATTTGCGGAAGGCTGCGCCAGCGAACACGCCGGTCCCTGCCTCGAGTCAATACAGGAATCAAATTAAGCTGGAAGGGATCAACAGTAAGCATTCTTTAGAGAAGCGATTTTCCTTTATCAAACAGACGAGGCTCCGAGAGAGAGAGAGAGAGAGAAGGGGCTGCCGTTTATTTCTTCCTGAAGCTTCTTCAAGTTGAAGTCATAAAAGGAGAGACTATCATGACGTCTCCCAGGCCCGAAACGGGGCGGGGTGGGGGTGGGGACTTAAACATGACAACATAATTCTCGCCCTCCCTCCTGCTCTCCACTCCCGTGTAGCTCCGAGTGTAACCTACTTATTCCATTTACATGAGGGGCAACCAGCCGTTCAGAGCAAATTGAATTGAATCTCTTCTTATCTCTACTTCCTCCCTCAGCACTCGGCTCTGACTGAGAGGAGTCAATGGCTAAGAGTGGATCCCATCTTAGCGTTGTCATGGATACGCAGGCTTTGGTCTCTCGCGAGCTAGGGCTACTCAGGACCGTAAAGTGATTTTAGTAAACCTCAGATGTTCCACGGTGGAAACGAGGACGCGCAAGAGGAGATCGGTAGCAGGGGAGCACTGGTGCGGGAGTCCCACGCATTCACTTGGATTTCCTCTGGGGGGGGTTGATCTGTCTGAGGCGATAATGGAGATCTCCTCAGACGTCTTCATCAAGCACGACTGAGCTCATTGCACCATACAGCTGGAAAAAAAAAAGTAGGGAAGACTAGGGAAAGGGGAATTTATTTAATTAACTGTATGAAAATCATAATTTGCCTCTTCGGGCGGAAATATGTCAAATAGTGAGATGAAAAAAAAAGCAGTATAAAAAGAGTTCACACCTCAGAGCCTGGTTTATCCATTTCGGTTAGTTGGTCTCTCACACGCACAAACAAAGAATGCATTCAGCTCTATTTTCAATTAGCCTCCTGAAGCTAAGTCACGGCACAATAACAGGCTCATACAATTTAAATGTGTTGTGCACATAAAAAAAATAAAAAGCCTCTGGTCCTTTGATCTATGTGATGTGTCCCGGCTGCACCCGGCGCTCAGATGTAGCTCAGACAAGAGGTTCAACGGACGAGGACGGATGGAGCTTCAAAATGAAATAATAAAAACACACACGCAAATGAGCAGGTGCGTGGAGAGAGGGGGAGCAAAACAGGCGCACGCGTCGACATTGATATTCCCGTATCTGTAGAACGATTTTCACATCAATGAGAGCAGAGCGAGGCATGAAGTGAGCTGGCAGAAGGACGGGGGGAATCAAAGTGCCCTCTGGGGACGCGGCAAGCGTTTTGTTTTTTTAGTTTTATTATTCGGTTTGGTTTGTGTTATTTTAGAGAACTTGTGCTTTTTTTAGGCTGTGAGCTTTGTCGAATGTGGTTAATCTCAAACTGACACACAATGCTACCGAATTCCTGGAATAAACCACCGGCGGTGGCGCTGCATGGAGAGCTCCCTCCACGGCGCATTTGCATTCCTTTCGGAGCTGAAATAAGTTGCATCTTTTGGCGCCGAGCTGACGCAACGCTGTCTGCTTAAGGGTGTTCATTCACTTCCAACTTTCATTCCAATCACCAAGTTAACAAAAACACACGCGGTGCCAATTTACAGTATGCGTATACTATAATTATGCCAGGTCTAAAAAAACACAACATTTTAGCACGACAACAGCTCCTAGGGGCTATAATGCTAATTGCACCCTCGATTACCAAGGCAATGGACTGAATGAATGAAGTGAATTGCTAATTTTACTCTTTTAGGATGCCTTAAAGTCATGTGTGTACTACTGTGAAATTTCTCCTAAGGGTGCCGCCAAAGGAGAAATTGGCTTTCGGAGTCATCCGTGACATTAAAATGATTCCTCACATGATAAGATACGACAAATTTCATGAGAATTAGGTCACTAATTAGCCTCCTCCTATACATATATACTGTACGCTGTGCACAAAAATGTTAACATCATCAGTTTTCTTGGACGCTTGGTGGTGAAATAGTCTGGGCGTCACAAGAATTGCAAGAATCGCCTGCCAGGGGCTATAAATTCAGATCAAATAGTCATCTGGCAAGTAGTCGCTCAGCAACTACATTCTGGATAATAATGACTTCTCTAACCTTTGGCCTCCTACTTTACTCAGGGGGAGTTAAATAGATAAAAAACGGCCATAATACAACTGAATTAGTCAAATTAATTTACATTTTTTTAATCAAATTAATGTAGCACTTTGGCAAGCTGAGGTGTTAAGAGCGTGGACGAGGACAGTAGCTAATGCTTTGACTGTTGAGCAAACGAGCACGCGAGTCTTAAATGCAACAGTCAAGGGGTCAGGAGAAAGCGATGGGGTGTCTGCAGGAAACCGGGCACGAGGATGGCAGCGACACTACACTCTCATTACTGTGCGTATTTATAGACTCCGTACCGTCCTCCCATTGTGTGTGCACGCGTGTTTGTGGGCACTCGGCCACGCTCTGTTGCCGCTTTCGGGGCTCAACTCCGGCTCTGTACTCTAACCTAGAATACCGACATCACCAGCAATCTGTTTCCTCTCAGCGGAAGCTTGCCTCGCCTCTGACAGCCATCACAGCAACCGGAAAAAGGGAGCTAGCCAGGCGATGCAAATCCTGACAACATTACATCAACTAAAAAATATATATATATATTTTTCAAATGAAGCACCTTGCAGCGTGAGCATTCGCAACGGATGATATCACTCGCAGCTCAAACACCAAGATTGCTTGCACGCTACATGAGATTCAGATGACAAACCGGCCGTGAGGAAACTTTGAACATATAGTCAGACACTGAGTTTGTGCATATGTCCGTCAAACCTGTCCTCTTCTACTCACTCCAGCCGTCTAAACCAAACTAGCACTCACTTGTCTCTGGCTTTAGTTTCAGTCGTCAGCAACTGTCAGCACGGCGCTTGAATTTAATTCAACCTGACTTTCTTTCAAAGTCAGTGGTGAACAGTTCCAGTTTGGATGAGGCATGAGCAAAATGTCTATTGGCAACGCACACGGGCAAGCACTGCCATCCGTATGCATATGAATGTAAGCTGTAAGATAGACTTTACATAAATGAATCAGCTTCTCAGTCTGGCGACGCTGAACCTTCGAATCTTTTAATTAATGCAGCAAAAGCCTGTCCTTAACAGCTGCAAGCACACATGCTACCTTGTACTAACAACTACTTTACTCTGACCCCGACATGAATTATATATTTATAATATGCAAATATGAATGCAGCAAAATAAACGAATAAAAAGCCAAGTTATGTAAAACTGACACCTGAATGTGGGATATCAGCGAGTCTTTTAACTCTGCTACTGTAAACACTTCTCCTGACAAGGTTTTAATGTTGTGGCTGATCGGTGTACTGTACATCCTTTCCATGCGTTCACCGCTCGGCTGCTTCTTTCGACGCTTCAATGAATGAAAACTGTCATGTGCCACTACGCCAGCTTCCCTCAACGTCTCGATGTGCTTATTAACCGCATCAGCGCGACTGCGACATATTTTCTAACCTTAGATGCGGACGGCTGAGCATACGCACTGTTTTACAGGAACAGGGTTGTCAAAGCTTTTACGCCCATCCGTCCACTGATATCACACCAATTTGCTGTGATTGCAGCCAAACTAGCTCTGTAATTACCCCCATTTCTTCAGAAAGGTTGCAGCTCAGAGTCAGAAAAGTGACAGCACACGGAGATCAATTTTAAAGCTGCAGTCTCAAAGACTTTCTGTTTAAGTAAATGTCCGTTCTGTCACTATCTGCGGCAGAACCGGGCAGCACAATAGCTTATGGTCTTGTTATTTTAATTGCAGCTAATGCAAGCTGAACATTTCCTGCGGCTGCAGCTTCACACTCGCAAAACATGAACTATTATAATCACGTAGCACAGGAAATGCAGTGTGCTCCGTTAATGAGTTCAGAACTTGCAGCTATCGGTCAGCAGACATGAAACAGACTCTACAAAACAAGACAACATTTATCTTGTCATCACCAATTTGAAATAACACAGGGAGTAATGCAACAAGAAGCAGTGACTGTCAGCTGACGAGCTGCAAGGTAAGCTGTGCGTGCTATATGTGCACCAATGGCTTATTATTGCACAACTTTCTTATTAAAACACTAGTAGTTCGCTTTGCTGCACCCCGAATTGTGTGATATGTTAATATTAAACCACATTTGCCTTTTAACTCAAATACAGCATTTAACCTTAGGGCATATCCCAAAGCATGAATCTGATTAAAGAAAATGGGGCAACCACTTTTCCAACACTGCTAAAAAAACCTCGACCACCTACCACATCGCTCCCAGCATCTTGTGCATCATAGAAATGGAACGCTTACATTGCACATCTTAAGGCTCATTTAGGGTACTGCGGGACATAGGGACATGCAAGACTTATACTTGTGCGATCGTCAGTCTGTCGCTCTGTAAAGAAACCACCCAAAAGCTAGTCACCGTTTCTACTTCCTGCTTCTCTTTCAACAATGGCGACTGAAAGTTCCCCCGAAATTTAGCCAAAGACGAGTCGTACAAATGTTTGCATCGCCGAACCTCCTCAGCCGACCTTTCCTCGATGTGTTCCATCTTTATTGATCCAAGAGAATCAATTTGAAAATGGCTAGGCTCTCCGTATGCTCTGCACTGTCGCCGTAGCTTTGCTTAAGTCTATTATGCACACAACAACAGATCCATGAACCTCTTCAGGCAGGAAATGATGGGGAATATAAGTGGCTTTCTAATTATTTGCCAACGGTAGCTTTATTTATGAAGCTAGTAAGAGGCACAACTGTAAAAAGCCCAACAAGGGGTAGAAAGGTGCAGAATAGCATGAAAACGTCTGTAATAACTAGCTGAAATTCCACCGGTGAGCAAACAACGAGCGTGGTATTTTCTACCACAGAAAAGAGGAAGGCGGCGGATTTCCGAGGACAAACACTGGAGTAGAAGGAAATTTAAGCACGAACAACATTTGAGTCTCAATTGAAGCTGAGCGTTTCTTTTTGTGTGCGTAGGATTTTTTGCTGCAACAGTAAAGTCTCGAAGCGCTAAGCAATGCTCTGTTGCAGCTCAGAGTAAAGACCGCTATTTTAGTTTCAACACCAACGTGTAGCGGGAGGCTGGTGCTGAAGCCCCTGAGGATAGAGGTCATTTATATCCAATTAGACCTCTTGTCTGGTTATGAGAAGAAAACACACTTAAAAATACATTCATTCAGCGCACGCATGACTGGCCTGTTGTGCGCGCACATTAACACCCACACCGACCCATTGCATCCCAACAATAACACAGTTGAGTCATTTTACTGTGACTGATAAGTCGAACAGCAGCAGAAACTACTGCTTTGATTCAGTCTCTGGTGCACCGTAGCCAACAATGCACTGGGGCCTTTCACTGTACCTGAGATAAGGGAATAACCGGACCAGCTGGATACCGTGGCACACTGAACAATTGAATAGCAGGGTTTGGTTGCCTAGCAACCTTGGCGGGCGCTGGCGATGATCTGGAAATTTTCTTTTGTGAAATTTGCTTTTGAGTCGTCCCTTTTTCTGACTTTGAAAGCAGAAAAATATAGATGCATGTAGAAAAACTGGGGCAGGAATAATAATAATAACAATAATAATAATAATCTGGAAAACATCAATGATCTGATGGAGGGATGCGCTAATGGGTTGGGTTATGATAAAAATGCTATCTGTAAATGTGTGTCTGGCATGGAAATGGAACCAACTGGCAATGGCAGCTGAGTTACTGACGTAAAATATGGTGGAGAATTTGGAAGAATTTGCTTCCCAGAATTACTATTAATGTCTTTAGGAAGTGGAGTGATAAAATTACATATCTACTGTAGCATATGTATGTAAGGCTGTAGAGGAGTTGAGAAGTCTGGGGTGTAAGGAAATATAATTTAAAATGGACACTCTGGGACATGCAGTGTATAAATATTTCATATAGCCAAAAAAACAGCATACTGTTTTAGTACACATGTACTGCAACACTATGTAAATACATTATCCCTGTAATTCCTGTTTACATATGCACTTTATTCACTTTACTCTAAAGTCATGTTCGCATCCTCCATGGACAGTTAGTTTCTCTATATTCTGTGTATTGTTTTGGTTCCTTAAAAGTGTCTCATACTTGCATGTCTTGCAAATTGCCTACAGGAGACAAATAAAGTTTTGCGAGTTAAGTGCTCAAGCACAGGTGATTCAAACATCTGTTAGAAAGCACTTGGTTGAGGTTTGGGGATTTTTATTCGACTACACGGCTCCATGCAGGTTCAGGACTGTTTTAATCTGGACTTAATCCAATAACTCAACCTAGCCGTGTCTCCATGTAGATGTTTAACTTAGCCTTTGACTGAAACTGTGAAAGTGTCCACCCTTTCACGACTATTAATTGCTTAGCACCTGCACAGTTTGAGCCTACCTGGCTGCATATAGCAGGCCACAGTCATGAAATCCGGCCCAGCAGACGCTGTTGAGTTAAACGAGAAGCTTCGAAATCAACCCGTCCGTTGATTACTTGCGCCAAGGCAGCGGGTTTGAATATCGACAACAAGCCGTCCGATTTATGAGTGAGCGTGCACCGAATCCTAAGGGAAGCATTTATCGTCACAGAGACACTAATTGCTTAAGTATCAAAGATAAAAGGTTCCTAATGGGTATTGCAGTACAGGCCTATCACTTTATGGTGAGCAATAACTTGTCACAGATGACGTTCAAACAGTATGTTCCCTGCAATGCCAGAGAGGAAGCACTATAAAAATGGCAAGTGAAATCTAACAAATCACCAGAATGATAAGATAAAGTGTTCAGAGAGCTATAAGTACTTACATATACACCTGATGAATGTATGCTAGTTCCATTTTCCACCAGAAATAGTGTTATTTCAGGTACCCTATACAAATCTAAGTAATAACCAGGAAGGTAGAGATGTTTCTTTTTCTTACTTAATTTCCATTTAACACTCCAATTGTATCCGATGTCATTTATCATCAGCGCAGCCCAAATTACAACAATCATCCCACCCCGACAGAAGCATTTAGTTGTGATGTTGATGACAGGTTTTGTTATTTGAAGCATGAAAAGGGAGCGAAGTGCAAGAATCTTCCAGACCAGGCTTATTTGACACAGTCTGCCTCGTACAGCTCGCAGGGACCTACATTTGGGACACATTCATCTAGTTGAAATGCAAAATGCAAGAGCTCCCCATTCTTAAAATAAGACGATTTGTGTCAGGTTGGATGATGCGATTTGGGCGAGGTTAATTGACTGACATGCGACGTTAATTCTTCTCATAAATAGGCCATTTAAAATATTATTTATTTAGGCTACACACACGCTGTCTGTCTAGTTTCAGTAGAGGTACAGAGGACTCTGCAGAGACTACATGTGCAACTTTCCTCAGACCTTGTTAGCCGTAGGATGTAAGGCACATCGTGGGAGCTTGTGATGTATAGCAGGATCTAAATCTCCCTCTCAACTTGTCATGACGTTCGTTCACTCTCTCCCTCTCATCTATCATTCCCGCCTCAAAAACAATCTTAGAAATGCACCTGGATAATGAAAAAAAACAACTGTCAGTCCAAATGCAGCCTGGGTAACTAATCCCTTTAAGAAGGTGTTTCATCCTTTCCACTCTCCAAAAAACACCTTGAGCAGATGATTATGGTTGCACAAAGGCCAAAGAAGACGGTTAAATATTAAATCCCACCAATTATGCTTCTTCACCTCAAATTGCTTTATCGTAATTATCAAGCTCAGCTCACTGCGATTCGAAAACGATGCCTGAATAGTTGAAATTCAGAGTTTCTTACTTACCGCCACAAACCTAATTTTTCAACTCAATCGACCGTAAAGCCTCCACTGTGACAAAATGTACTGCCCCATTCGGTCCCAGACATTTCTAATCAACAGCAGGCTAAATCTAAGGTCCGGCATCCATGGAATAATTGAAAACGTGCGTGCTTGGTGGAACCCTGTTAGATTTATGAGAGACCCTTTTTTTTGCTACCGATTTATTTTCGGAATTGCGCCCACGTTTTATGGCTTTCACACACTTTTTCTTCCTGCTGCTCTCCGAATCAAATCGTGTCTATATGGGAGGTGCGAAGACGTTTGTGTGTGTTGGATGGGCCGGGAAGGAGACAGAGACAAACACACACAGACACACACACACGGGAGAGATGAGCGGTCGGATTTGCAAAATGTCAAATGCTAGACAGACGGGTAATCTCACAGACGCCGTATGGGGAGGCTAGGTATGTCGCAGGTAGCGCTGAGATGGCTGGACGCTCTACGTTTTTGTCCAAACAAGTGGCGCCACGTCCTTTGAGGGTGTTAGTTGCCCTACTGGCGACACTATAGATGGCGTTGTACTCTTTGTGTGCGCATTATTTAATCTCAAATCACTTCTTAATTTGACTAAGGGTCGCCAGTTAAGCATATTTATGACATTATTTTTAATGTAAGTGCCCACATGACCTCCAGGAGGCACTGGAGTAACATAATTCCTTTCATTTAGATGTTTATGACACAGTTTGTGAACGTGTGTTATCAATGTTCAGATGTATTTGTGTTTGAGCATTGATATTTATATTTTTGCCGACCTGTGGGTCCTGAATAAAATGTCTGGAAAGGTCTCAAAAACCATTACTCGACAGCTGGAGTGTAGATTTTGATGTGGTAAGTGACAGACATTTTTTTTAATGAGACGTTAAAAGCACGTGTTGTCGAAATCCCATACCTCAACTATGGTGGTTTTAGCCGCCTTGCACATGGGCTGGTTGAAGTTCCGGGCCGTTTTCCTGACAGAGGGGAAGGCAGGACAGGTGCGATTAACACAAACACGAGGCAAGAATAGATTTAAACACAAACCAGATACGGGTGAGTTTGCTGGAGGACACTGCCCTCTTGTGGACAAAGGTTTTTATACATCTGCGACGCACGAGATTAAAATGTGTCGATGTATTCTTCTCAAAACTGTTTCAACTAAGAACATCTAAAAAATAAACTGTAAAAAATGCAGCAGCTTTCCTAAAACTACAGTTTGACTGAAAACACAACCAAGACCCAATAAGTCTGCACTAATGACGTGTCAACTCTTGTTTTATCGATTACCTGAAAACAATGTTTCCAGCCCTGTCAGCTTTCCAAGCCTTGATCAGGGCAAAATCACCCGTGATGGCCTTTTCCATGATGTAGTGCCTGCCGTTGAACTCCTTCACCTGCGCACAAAACAAATCAAGACTTTGAGCAAGCACTGAACAGCTGAAGATTGAGATGGCGCCACGTATTATAGAATTTATAGATGGCAGCACGTTACACATCTATGTTGCATGTAAAAACAGCTGGTCTTGCTGTCAGTGTAGTGTGCTTTTTGACTGTGTGAAGGCTGTACTGGCACATGACAGACATTAATATGACTTGTTAAACCCATCTGTGTCTAAAGAAGTTGGATTTCATTTCTAGCTTTTGGGAATAAAGTCAAGCTGGGACCATCATGAGGAGTACACAAGAATATTTTCAATAACAAGTACCCCAGCAGATCTTTACCCATCAAATAAACCTCTGTGGGAATGTGGCCAAGGGGAAAATACATGCAGCGAGCTTTGCATTGAAGTGCTGATGAGCTCCATCGCACAGGCACAACAGAGATGACAGCGCTCTCACCTCTCTTTTCTCACTGGAAATGGCAATGCTCCCATCTTTGTTGTACTTAATAGGAGAGCCTCCCTCCTGGATAAGAGTACCATAGCCAGTGGCTGTGAAGAAGGCTGGAATACCGGCACCCCCAGCTCTGATCCTCTCTGCCAAAGTGCCCTGCAGGAAAAAAGACAGATCAAAACAAATGTCTCCGCCGCACGCCTTCGTTAGCGTCGAGTGTGTACCGTGTTATGAGTGCAAGTCGGAGATGCTTGAGATGCTGGAATATAATACGTTTGTTTCGTTTGAAAGTTAAAAAACTTTTCCAAGTGTTTTTATTTTTTAAAAAACCAACCTGAGGCGTTAGCTCCACTTCCAGCTCCCCTGCCAGATACTGTCGCTCAAACTCTGCATTCTCCCCAACGTACGAAGAGATCATCCTCTTGATCTGCTTAGTCTGGAGCAGCAGGCCCAGGCCAAAGTTATCCACTCTGGTAAATACATACAGAAACAACAACAAAAAAATACTGAATTCTTATTGTGGGTTAAATTAGGCCACAGTGCTTCAAACTAATGCTAAGACAGAGAAGAGAAGAGGAAAAAAACGTAGATGTACATGTGCAAAGCTTCTGCAGATTATTTTCCAAGTCAGAGTACGAGGTAAATTATTTACAATTACAATAATTATGATTATTTTCCCTCATATTCGTGTTTACCCTTTGACTGTGAATGTATTCCCTCCCTAGGATTTAAATGGGTAAAAGCAACTGCAATTTTGTTTCCAGATCTTAAAAGACAGGCAGAAACAGGCCCTAGTCCAACTGCGGCTTATCCCCACCCATAATCGAATCCACTGGAGCAAACCCAGCTGCAGGCCCCGGTGGAAACTTGGAGGCAGCGAACATCTCTTTGTTTATCATCCGTCAAAACGGCACAGATCAGAGGGACTTGGAACCGTAGAACTGTACTCAAACAGAGCTCTGAAACTAGACTTGTGACTGGAGTTGTTAAAGTGCTCGTAAAAAGGTTCCAGCAGTTCAAAGAACACTTGCTTCATAGCAGTCGTACAAGCTGCTTTATAGAGAATACTATCTTGTAACGCAAGACAAAAAATCTTATCAGGTGTTTCTCACCCTGTTCAGATACAGCAATCAAAAAGCATCTTCATCTTGCACAGTACCAATACATAAGTGCTGTATGTTAATGTAAGACCATGCATCCAAAAATACTCTCTCTATCTCTCTGACGCTGCTCCAAGTAATCCAAGCCAAGAGGAAAGCTGAGCCTTGCAGAGAATGAGTCCTCCCTCTTTTTTTGTATCATAAGACGCCGACAATCAGGAACTAACACTTTGTTTTTGACGCTAATCTGGAGTCAGCTGACCATATACAGTATGTGGGCCATGTGCACTCAGAATACCAGTAACAGATAAATATGATAATCACCCCATACACTCCTGTTTTAACACATAATTTGTTTGCAAAGGGTTCTGCAAGGTTTACTCCTGTAAACGGGTGTATGAGGACTGAACGAGCTTGGAAGCTGCCTTTTATATACTCTGTCTATTCAGTCTGAATAACCCCCCCCCCCCCCCGAAGCAGCTGATTATAGAGTCAGTGCAACGCCACAAGGGGACACGGTTTAGTCGCAGCCCAAGGATCCTCTTGTGTACCGCTGGACCCACTCATCTCATATTACAGTGCATAAAGAGCCACTGTGTTCAAGCACAATACCAGTGTTTCCAGACACTCATTCGACTACGGTGAGAGACTACAGCAAGAAGATCCCTCCTGAAAAGAAATGGAGCTCAACTTAAGGATATCTTTAATATATTTTGTCAGCATTAAACCTTAAACTAAGGTCTTGATTATCTACAGTGTGCTGAAGGAAATACTCTCATTATTTAAAGCCAACAGTAGTAAATACTGCATTCTCACACTTAAGTCCCTGAGACTTCAAACCAAGGCTTATTCGGCTAGCTTCATTGATGAGGATTCATCGTTCATTCGCGGTTTCATAAACAAGCAGGCGGAGGAAGGGGAGTTTTCAGCTTTAGGAATCTTCTCTCTAAAATTAAATGTTACATAACTACTTCTTCCCCGCTCAGGCTCTCTTCCCTCCTCCCCACTGAGCCAGGGAATTCAAACATGATTCAGATGTGACCGAGGGTGAAGAGACAAGAGGCCAGGGGCAGCTTTCAGAAAAGAGTGGAAGGCAGTTCTGCTTGTGTCAATGTGACTTTTCTTTTTCAACTCTCCTCCTGTTGCTGAAATGTACACCATACTGGCATATCATTATGACCACCTTACTAATATTGTGGAAGTCTCTGTTGTAACAGTTGTGACTTAGTGGGGACCTCTGGGTCCTATGGGTTGAGGGGAGGGGCCTCTGTGGACCAGGCTTGCTGCAGTGCATCCCACAGATACTTGATCAGTTTGGGATCTAGTGACTTTGGAGACCAGGTCAATGCCTTGTGCAGCTCTTCATGTTTTTTGAGTTGTTAAGTTTTTTTGTGTGTGTGTGTTTGCCTGTCAGGCTGCATCCTGCTGGGGATGGCTGCTGCCATCAAGGGGTGTCATTGCTATGGGACGGGGGTGCCTGGTCTGGTCTAGGTGGGTGCTATATGTGTAAGTAACATCCACATGAATGAATGCCAGGTCCAAAAGTTTCCTAGCAGAACACTGTATTGTCACAAGGTGGTCAAAGTTATTTACTTCCCCTGTCAGTGGTCATTATGTATTGCCGGATTGGTATAAGCCAGATAGATGTGTGCCTTGCCTGTCTATCTATAAGTCCTCCTAGCAAACAAACTGAAAGGAATGAATGAATAAGTTTAACCAAGTTGGAACTTGTTCAGAAATTCTCAGAAACAACTCAATAGACAATACGGCCTGTGTGGTATTTGAAAGCAGTCCTCTGCAACAATGAACTGTCAGCAGCTTAAAACATATAGAGCATTGTGCAGCAGGGGGCTGCCTGGCTCAAGTAAACATCCTGAGTGCACGTTCCAACAAAAAAATCAAAGTCCACGAGAAAAGTCCGGTGACCTTGCATTACGCGTACTAAAACACGTCACAGGTCAACGTTTTAAGGCTCTGACACGACCTCTCACACAAATAATTGTTTTCAGACGCTGTGTGGCAATTTGTTCTCGCTACTTTCTACGGCACAACAACAAGCAACAGACATACCGAACTGTACATGGAACTGAAAAATGAAATGCTGGATTTCAAACCACAAAACCTTATCTAATTTTCAATTTCAGTGGCTGGAATAAGATTTCAGTCGCAATCTCAAGTTCCAGCGTGGCTATGTAAACAGTCGAGGAAACGCTTAGTGTCACGGCACGCTGGGTTTCAACTACAGAGGAGCAATGCAACAAGACACCTGTGAACAAAGCGATAAGACCTTAATATCGCTTTTCTTTCCATGCAGGAAATTCACAATTCCACCTTACACTGTTAAGAGCTGATATCAAAGGACAGATGATATCCCTTTCAAAATAAAATGAATCTCTCCCAAGGATGATCTGGAGTTAGAACTTATTCTGCAATAAATGCAATAAAAAAGACAGAACATACAATAGATGCATAAAGGTCAACGGCTGCTTGCCTTGAGCCTGGACTGAAAAGTTTACACCTGCTTTCAAAATCAATACCAATATCAGAGTCATAACAATATGGAGCTGCAAATGGAGGCCAAATCAAGACTGAGAAAGACCAGCTCAAGAGCTACACCAGAGAGAGGATATCACTAACTTAATCCCTTTTTTTGATAGCCCACGTTACTGTTCATTAGAGACAATACGAATAAGATGTTTATATATAAGTGTCCAAAGCCACAAAGTAGATTAAATCATAAACTGTGGAATAGAACATAAAATACACATTCTGATTAATGTTTCATTTCTGATGAATGAGTGCAGCTATTATGACACAAATGCAGGAGTCAGGTATGCTTCCACATCTGCACGCACACTTACCCTGCATTGTTACTGACTGCAGTGATACCCTTGACACCTGTCTTCAGTAAACTGTTGATTAGATTCTCTGGTATGCCACATAATCCAAAACCTGTGTTGTAAAAAAAAAAATGCATTTCAACAATAAATTGCATTTTAAACAAAAAAAACAACAACAATGGATGCAAGAATAACTGGGGAACTTTCACCTAGTAGATTAGGGACATGGAGATAGTGTGTACCTCAAATAACACATGATCAATTTGGCTATAACAAGTCACACACGGGACTGTGAAAGTCCACTAACCTTGGATCAAGCCTAAGGGAGTTTTAATCTCGTGTGTAGGGTGTCAACATTATACCGACTAAGGTCAAATCATGCATGTCTGGTTTTCTTTCCCTCAGATTGAAATGTGACACAATGGAAAATGTTTAACAATGTCACTCTGAACCTGACTATAAATAAGAGCCGTGGAATTCGTGCCCGCTTCAGTGTGTGGATGATAATCAACCAGCATGCTGCAGGGAGTTCAAGCTCATTTAGCTCACTGCGTACACACAGTAAAAAGAAGAAAAACTAAAATCAGCAGTCAACGAAACCCGATACGTTACCTCCCACAAGAACAGTAGCTCCATTAGGGATATCTTTTACTGCATCTGTAGGATCTGAGTAGAACTTTGAACTTCTCCGGCTGGAGGCAGAAAAGTAACACACACAAGTCTGTAGAGAGCAAAACACAACATGAGCCAGATTACATTTTAAATAATAGCACACTTTTTGGATTAGTATTAAAAGCCCCACAAGTAACCGAGCAATACTAAAATGCTTGAAACTTAAAGTGTGACTAGTAACAAGATGGCAAGGTGCCTGATAGGTTTAAACAGTTTAAAATGGTTGATCTCGTCTATTCTGTGGAAGAAGGGAAAGATAAACACAACGGCTGAAAAAGCAAATCCCTTAACAAAAGGTTTGGGAAGCTCACAGCCTAGAGCATGTGTGGTAGCGAGGTGGATCCACTGAAGAAATATCTGGCAAGAAATTTTGTTTTCATTAGTCACATCCCTGATAGTAGCAAAGATAAAAGGAAGTGCAGTCATCACAGGTATCACATGTTTTTCTGCAATCATACTGAATGTTATTAATAAACATAGCCTACCATGTTCAATGGTCACACTTAGGGAACTGAGTAAAAGTTGATCAAGACTTGGTGTTGCGTTTATTTGCAAATCTATTGCATAGTACGAAGTGGATTATGCAAGCAATTAACACACCTTACTTGGCACTGGCGGTAGTAACAGTGCTGCAAGTCAACCTGTGCGTCTGACAAATGTAAATCGCGCGCTTTAAGTCACATTATCTGTTAAATTAATTATGAGCTAAAATTGAGCGTTTTGAATTAATCCATTTTTAAAACTTGTCAACAGTTTGTACTACGGTCGCGAAAATGAGAATAGCCGCTTTCCAGGTTATGCAGCCAGGAGGTTAAGGTCAGTTCACGTCACGATGTAACAGAGACCTAACCTATACGCTACAGTCAATGGACCTAACATAAACACATCGGAATTGCTGGCAAATTACTTAATTTTGTTTTCATTCCAACCCGATTACCGTCAGAAAGAATAAATTGTGCATGATATTTTGACATTTTAATCTCGTACAGTCACCCGTAGCAATCTGATTATCTCCAGAGCGCGTTGGCATTAAATACAGACCTTGCTCAATTGGTGATTAGCGAAGTTTAATTTGGTTCTGCGGGGACCTGAGAGGCTTTTGAAGAGTACATTTTCCGCTCTGCATAACGCTTTGAGGGCCGCCATGTTTTGAAGAGCACACGGGGAGGGGATGTGTCGAGTAGACCAGTACGGCAGGAGGACGTCGGAGGATCTCTGGCTGAACAACAGTCGCTAAGTGTCGCTGCGAGCCCGGCTGCTAAAGATGTGAAGTTGGCGAGCGAATCGAATCTATTAACCGACTCTTTAACGAGAACGATTCGAACTGAGTTGCCAGACGTTCTTTTTTTGTTTCAAACAAAAGCACACAAGCTTCGGATAGAGCGCATGCACAAAGCAAGGAGTGCAACAGAGTACACTTGCACGGCTTATCTGATATGCAAGTATTGCATGGCATCATCTGAGTTATCCCCACGCCGCGTTCAACAAGAGGGACTCAAAAAGACAATATGAGCCAAACAAAACCCAGCAATTTTGGGTACAATTTTGTGATGACAAAAATGGTAAAACAAAGTATAATATTTGCCTGAATCAATATTGAGAATATTGAGAATATCCCACAAGAACAGTAGCTCCATTAGGGATATCTTTTACTGCATCTGTAGGATCTGAGTAGAACTTTGAACTTCTCCGGCTGGAGGCAGAAAAGTAACACACACAAGTCTGTAGAGAGCAAAACACAACATGAGCCAGATTACATTTTAAATAATAGCACACTTTTTGGATTAGTATTAATAGCCCCACAAGTAACCGAGCAATACTAAAATGCTTGAAACTTAAAGTGTGACTAGTAACAAGATGGCAAGGTGCCTGATAGGTTTAAACAGTTTTAAATGGTTGATCTCGTCTATTCTGTGGAAGAAGGGAAAGATAATATTGAGAATATCCCAAAAGCATTCAACAAAGGCAACAGGACTTGAGTTTCTTGAAGACATTTTACCCCTCATCCATGTGACCTCTTTAGTTCTAAGGGACTGGTGGGAAGTTGAGATTTAAATAGGAACAAATGGTACTAGACGGCTGGGATTTCATCTATTAACGACAGCCAAGTAATTAATAGACACTAGTCGTGCCAGTTTCTGGTCATTACAGAAACAAGTCAAGCAAGTTTTCTGATAGGCTACACCCACACATCTAAACCTCAACTTCCCACCAGTCCCTTAGAACTGAAGAAGCTATTCCAATAAGTAGCTAAACATCTTAAAGAAACTCTACAAGTCCAATTGCCTTTCTTAAACGTTTTGGATATACCATGACCTGGATGACTGAGAACCCTTACAGACAATATTTGAGAACAATTCAAACTCAGATAACCTACCGGTTGGATACATAATGGTGGAAAAAAACATCAAATAATTCAAAATATCATCGCCAAGTGATTATTTCCCAGATAAAATGAGTTACCCCTAGACTGGCTTCTCAAAAATAAATATAAAAAGTAAAAAAATTAGTTAGCCCTGTGATAGACTGGCGACCTGTTTAGGGTGTACCCCGCCTCTCGTCCGATTACAGCAGGGATAGGCTCCATCGCCCTTCACAGGACAAGTGGTTGAATGAAAGATGAATGAATGTGTAAATATTATTGATCTGTAAATATTGTCCATATGCTGTAAAAATAAATAAATAAATAAAATAAAATAAAAAAACACCTGTACCATACTGCTTATATAGCATACTATTTATGCCATGTGCACTTCTGGTTAGATGCTAAACTGCATTTCGTTATTTTGTACCTGTACATGTCCAATGACAATAAAGTTGAATCTAATCGAATCTAATATAAACGAGTCAGTATTTTAAACGGCTCTTTGAAATGAATGGATTCACAAGATCCGGCTCCCTTCAAAGAGCCGTAAATCCCATCTCAACCTGCCGCAAGCACAGCGCCACGATGACATTGGCTGGTGTCTGAATGGTGGGGTGACAGGGGGAGGCTCTGCTCGGCAGTCTAATTCAAATTTAACCCTTTCACCGCCAGCACGTCAACACAGTCCTCCATACAGAACTCCATTCACAAAATAATTTAACGCAATTTAAATATAAATATATAGGCCTATGTATATATGGATGCATTTATTTAGCAAGGAGTAACAAGGTTTATATAGTTGCCCCATGCGCGTGCACCAACACACACACATAGATGATGTACTGGAAACAAATAACCTTCTATGAGCACGTGAGTAATCCCCGGGTCACGTGACGAATAGTTTTAGTCATGGCCGACGACTACAGGCGACAAGGTTTTGAGTTGGAGAGAAGGATATTTGAGTTAGACATCAAGTGTTCAAGTCTCAGAGCTGAAAAGCAAGGTATCTGTATTGTTGTTTGTCTTGTGGCCATGCTTGGCACCCCGTGTATGCGGCTAACGTCCTTTATTAGTTTATTGGCCGACTAGCAAGCAAGCTAACTTAGCGTTGACCAACGTACGGGTAGCTTGCAACCATAACAACAACTGCAATCTGATGAAATGGAGCACATTGACAGATAATACCCGTTGCGTCGGTTAGTCGAGACGCAGTATAATGTTGACACAGTGACGTTATGTTAGCGTTTATTCTGCTAGTGATGGGTAATATTTTGATTTTGTGCGTTTTCGAGTTTGCAGCTAACGTAAGTTTGCTAACGTTAGCTAAAATGCGGTATTGTTGACAAACGTCCAGCTGGCTGTGAAACATAATGCCCAGTAATGCTAACTAAACCAGAGTAGAGAATACGTTGACTAAGTAATCATATCGCCGTTAGTCTATGCTGAATTATCGTGTTAAATCATTACAGCTCAACATCAAATGTTCTACTGTGTTAATTCAAATTTGTTGTCCTGGATACTTTTGTGATTGCGCCCTATGGATTTGTTGCTTTGCAGATTGTGTTCAATTCTTAAGCGTCAAAGATCAATAACATTATCCTGAATCGTGTGATGCTTTGTTCTTGAATTTGCATTTTGTAATTTCTCATATCTAACCACATTTTTCTTCCACAGATGATGACTATTTACAGAATGCGTCTGTCATACTAGACAAGTTGAAAAGCTTTTACAGACAAGGAGGAGAGAGTAGCAACCTTTCCAAGCTGCTTCAGGATTACACGCAGGTACTGCGTTACATCAAGTTTCTGGAAATATCTACAGCTGCAGTTATTTTAAAAAAGTCAATTTGGTAAAACTTCAAAAAGTATTGCAAAATCCCCTTTAAATTTCACTTAACACATTTAATTTTTTTGTCTTGATGGATTACAAGAACTAATGAGTTCAAAATAATATACTCACAACAAGAGATGTATGTATTTTTTGAAGCCAAGCTGTGAAACAATTATTTGTACACCAAGCCTTGATCAAAGAAAATGAAACCCAAGGGTATGCTGTGCAGCACTACTGCACATGTACTGCCGCTCCCTCCCAATTCCTCTGGCACATACTCTGGATATTCCAGTCCTTTAATACAGAGTGAAATACTCTGGGCACACAAAACTAACATACAACAAGTTATTAGTATTTTATTATTATTATTAATATTTAGCTTGACAACAAAACCTATGCAATTGATATCTGTTTATTACTTAGTCAGCCAATGCAGTAGTTAAATCGAGCAGTATGGAAACTGCATTACTGTGATATTAATGTACCATAACATGTAAAACGTCTCGTTGTTTATCTTTCAAACTGTTACCTGTTTCCACACATTGGATTACTGAGTTGCAGCTTTATGGGTTGAATCTGTTTTTTGGTCTGCCTTGTGATTTAATAACAGTCATTTAGAGGAGCAATTGTTTCTGACAACTGTGATCGTTTATTCAAAGTTGTGTATGTGTTTGTTTTTTATTATGTAGGTGATTCTAGACATCACTTTTTATGAAGAGAATAAACTTGTGGACCAGGAGTTCCCTGAGGACTGTTCACCTTTTAAAATCCAGCAGCTGCTGCAAGACCTGACCGAGCCAGAGGTTTTGGCGTCTAGGCTAGCGCCGGCACAAGAGGTATTTGTGTCTCTAAACTGTTTTGTGTGATGATGTACCCAGTAAGGTGCCTTAGAATCGTGATGAGAAACAACATCATAAAATGCTGTGTGGTATAGTTAGTTCAATGTAACTGTACTTCTCTATGTGTGGTTCATTATATGAAGATTTAATTTTCTTTACACACACACTTGTTGACTGAAGTAGTTCCATTACTTGGACATATCATGGCATTGTGTGACGGTAGTATTTATGGTCTCTGATAGGTGCAGTCTGTTTTGGGCTTGGAGCTGCTGGAATGCCTCTACTGGAGACGTGGAGCTCTGCTGTACATGTACTGTCACACTCTTCATCAACGAAAGCAGTGGATCAAGAAAAACAAGGACACTTTCCTTAAGGTACCACAGTGTGCAAAGACTGAAGTACATTTATTAAGCATTGGTTTTGCTACCAAAGAGGCTGTTTTTAGTTTGCAGTGCTGTTTTTGGCGTATGCTGATATTCTGCTACAATTTGACCCAGTGTATTCAGGAAGGCGTGCGCTACCTGATGCGGATGCTGCAGGTGAGAAACTCTGTGAAGCTCAACGATGGTGTGGTGCTCCATGACTCTGCTACAGCAAGCATCCTATCTGAAGGTAAACACGTTGCTAGTTATCGCTGATTGAACCGTTTTCTTCTTCCATTCGCTCATACCCACTGCACGCTTTTGTTTCCGATCAGGCATCTTCTCAGATACTCATCTGCTGACAATGATGTACATCGGTGAAATGTGTTTCTGGGCAGTCAAGTACGAAGACTGCAGCGCTGACACTATGGACCGCAAAGAAGATCGCCTCCAGTTTCGGGACATTGGCACACAGATTCTCAACAAATACGTGCTTGCCTGTGAGGGTCCTCTGCAGGGCCAAGGCTGGAACACAGAAAATGCCAAGGAAATCCTTAGTATTTTACAGTGAACCAAGCCGCTCTTCTGAAATTGCCCTCAGGCACAGATTTAAGTTCAGTATTAAAGTGTGTCAATCCCAAATAAAAGTGGAACCCATCGGATGGGATGTAATGTTGTGGAAGGTTAAGGGGAGGCACAGAGAGACGGTGTAAGTGAAGAGAGGAGTCTTTGGATCAGTGTCTGCAGGCATCCTAATCCTATGCCAAACAGCCCAGGCCAAAGCTGCAGGTCAAAGAGAGGTTAGAAAGTATAAGACAGGCTGTGTAAAAAGAGGGCTGCACAGGAGCTTGTTGAATAATTATTTGCCCTGTTTGGCAAAGGAGAAAAAAAAAAAGTTATCATCCTGATTCCAGACTGTTTACTAGGGCACTTGGTTTGCTCGAAGAATGTGTTAAAATAACATTAATATAACTATAAAGAGGTTATTAAAAAAAAAATGACATTTGTTTTTTCATTTTTAAAATTGTTAAAAAAATTTAAAGATAATCCAGCTGGAAATAAGAAATTGCACATTAACATTTTATTTATTGTTTTGTTGCCATTTTATTATGCCTTTTAATATCTTATCATAGCATCCATTATATATAGGTGTGTGCACACACACACACACACAGACACACGAAAGGCAAAGAGCAGTTTGACATGATGTATTTTCATGACCAGTCTGAAGTATGTTCATAAGTTTGTCCATACCAGCTTTGTAATGCCCCACTTGTATTTCTATCTATTGCAAGTTCCATTTTCTTCCACTTGAATAATATTGATGGTTTAACTATTATTAGAAAATCTTTGTTGTTTGGACAAAAATCTTTTTTTTTTTAATGTCCTCGCTGACAATAAACACGTGCTTTGTTTTAAGAAAAAAAACACTAATTTGCATTACGAATCTTTGTATCTCTTTATTTACGCTCAGCCTTATGATGTCATAAGAACTCCAGTACCCATAATGCCCCGTCAACTGCCACCAACAAGGAAGTGCGAGAGCGAGGGAAACGGTGGATTTGTTGTGCACTCCCCGTGTCCACAGATTTGTTGTGCCGGTTTAGAAGCGCAGATTTCTGGAGTCATGGCGGAAAAGCAGCTCGAGTCTGTGGCTATTCGCAGCCTCAGACGATTCAAAGACCGATATTTTCCAGATAAAGTTGTCAAAGATGAACTGGTAGCTGATGCGGACACGGAAAAAGAAGAGGAATACTGGGGATTTCTGGACAGTTTACCGGTAAAGTAAACTTTATTGAATTTTTATTTAATTTTTTTACTTTATTTACTTTTTATTTATTTAAGGTCCCAACATTAGAGAGTAAAACTGCATATTACTAGAACAACACGGTACTTTGCATTATTAAAAATTAAAAAAATAAAAAAGTATCTTACTGTTCCCTCAATGAGAAATCCCAGTGTTGTGCAATCTGGGCATCATTTTTCAACGTCACACTTGCTCATGATATCCATTGGACTGGATTTGAAACTAGTTTGACATGACTGTATCTGTTTGAAGGTTCTCAGTCATCCAGGTTATAGTATAACTAAAGAAAAACTGTCATGTCACAAATCTGGTCTTCAAGGGCTGAAATGAAACGTTGGCAATCAAGCAGTGGAAAGAAACATTTTGTTAAAGTTACTTTACCACTTTTTGTTTTGTGTGATATCAAAATCTGTAAATAGGACCTGCGGAATGTGTTTTTTGTTTTTTAACTTTTGCTCAATGGTGGAAGAAGTAGTTTAATAATTTACTGAAGTAAAAGTAGCACTTTGTATAATGATGGGTAGGTTCATCTGTAATAAAGGATATCATTTCTGCAATACTGTCTCAGGAGCAGAAGTTAAAAGTAGCATAACAGGAAGATGATTCTCTAAAGAACAATTACATCAGTACATGAGTGTTGTACTTTGGGTTTTTACCTTTTAATGTACCTTAACATTGGAGTATATTTACACTTTGACTAAAGTTCTGTGTACATCTTCAACAAACCATCTGGGTTGTACGATGGGGACCTATCAGTGTGTATATTTGTCAGTAGCCTTAAACTATGAGGTAAAATTAATAATGTGTGTGATTTCCTCCTGGAGGTGGACATCCAGTTCCTGATCATGACCTTTCTGTCTCCTGCGGATATCTGCCTCCTGGGAGCCACCTGCCGGTACTGGAGAGCCATGGTTAGAGATCCTTTACTGTGGAGATATTTCCTGTTGCGAGACATGCCCACCTGGTCCTCCATCGATCATTTGACCATGCCAAATCTGAAGTCACTGGACGCGCCTCTGATCAGCGAAGATGAGAGCCTGGACAACAGCGAAGGAGGAGAAGAGAAAGGGACAGCACTGAAATTTGACTACATGTCAGAGTGGGTGACTTTCACTGCCTTACCCACCACGTGGCCAGCTTGCAAAAGCATTTCTAGAAAGGTTTTTGATTTGATTTTATGTCTCACCAGATATCTGAAAGGCTGCCCGTCCTGCAGACAGCAATGGCTTCCTACACGGCCGGCGTATCAGGTTGTGACGTCTTTTCTTCAGTCTCTGGTGCCCTCGTCTGAACCTCGCTACGCCATGTTTGGCCCTGGCATGGAGCAACTGGACGTCTCTTTAGTCACAAAGCTCATGCATTCCCCAGATGTGCTTCCCGTGTCAGGCACTCCACAAAGACAGATAAATGGTGAGATAACACAGATGTTTGATACTCATGATGAAGATACGATAAGATAAGACTTTATTCATCAACAGCGGCAAGAAACAACAGTGCAAGATGTAGAAGATACAAAAAAATAGCATAGAAACGAATAGAAGAGGGCAGACAAATATGTTATGTACAAAAATATTTACATATTTGCATCAGAGAGATTCACAGTGTCTGGTCTGAGTTGAAACAACCAATTTGGATTGAGGGTCAAAGGAGGATAAATATATATGTTGACATTCATGACAACAACAAACTCCAATAGGATTTAAATTACCACGTATTAGCAGATAAGCTTCTCGTGATCCTGATCTGTAACACAGCAGTAACAAAACTCCCCCTGAATCAGCTGACCTCATAGACAGGAATTTAATTATTGTGCATGCAAACTATTTAGTTTATGAATTAATGGGGGAAAAAAAACTTACGCAGTTGTGTTTTTCAACCACTAGATGGAAGTATTGGGCACCGTTTCACTAATGATGCATGCCGCCCCCAAAACAATGTCAACCTTCTGTCTTCATTTGTTTAAGGCATTGGCTCAGGAATCAGTTACATGTTCAACAACCAACACAAATTCAACATCCTGACTCTGTACTCAACCAACAGGTGAGCACACGGGATTCGAAGTTGCCACGTGAGTTGCGATCGCTGCTCTTCTTCTGTACAGTTATTAAATTTAACGTGTTTGCGTCTGCAGGGCAGAGAGAGAAAGAGCCAGAGTACAGCAGCAGAGCATCAGCAATAAACTCTTCACTTTAGAAGGAACCGATGACTCGGGCTACCCGGTGTACACGCCTGCAGCTCAGGTTCAGCAAGTGTGCCTCGTGGTGGATGGTTTCATCTACGTTGCCAATGCAGAGCCTGGGAAAGGTGAGATAACAGGTCGTGTTTTTTATAATTGGTCCTCTCCTGTTACCTTGCCACACCACCCACGTTGTTTTTTTGATCTATTGGTGCAACATTTGCATAGAAAAAAACAACAACAATGTCTTCAACAGGTGAAGGAGCGTCTGAGGTGGCCCAGATTCGGGCTGTGCTCAACTGTGCTGGAGGTCCCGCATCCAAGCCTCTCTTGGTGCTCTCCTGCATCTCCAGAGAACAACCTGAGGCGATTACAACCGCCGCAGGGCAAAATACAGACGGAGTCGGGGCCAGGTGTCGAACTCCCTGTGTGTACATGGCAAAGAGACTCGGCCTGCCCCAGCTGTCCAACCGCTGGATGGTAATTTCTTGACATTTCAACTGAATTAACATCCTCCAGTGTCTCTTTGGTAAGATCCGTAATCTGAGTTTCTCTTCTACAATCAGGTGCAGGACACAGTGGCAGAGTCCCTGTCAGGCCTCCTGGACGGCCTCTCCTGGCTGCTAAGATGTTCTGGAGTCAAAGCCTATGGCAGCTAGTCAACCAACGCGGTCACCAGATAAATTAATAGCACAGATCCCCTGGCTGTATCACCCTGACACCAATACACACTACAGCATTTCCTGAGTTATGTGAACCATGTGTGCACTGAATGTCTCAGCGGCTGGAGTGCTGCCCAAGGAATTAAATTAACAGCAGTAGCGATAGGTATTCATCTCAGAGACCTAATACAGACGCTGTTATTATTTAGAGAAAGACCCATATGAAGGACTTGGTGTGTAGTAGGCTAAGAGATTATACAAACACCAGGGAGCCTCACAGCACACGGCCGTTATTGATCACTATTTTCTACGAAGCAGCAGGGCAATAAATGCTTGAATCATTTTTTCCGATGAGGAAACACAGAAAAGCAGGAACTGACGATAAGGAGAAAATCATACTAAAATGAGAGAAGCAGCAAAAGAGACACTAACATTAACTGTCAAACTTTTAAATCCGTGTATCTTTAAATGTAAAAACACTCACACTCTCCATATCAGGAGATGGCATGGAGAGGGTCTAACTAATTCTCAGGATTTTGTTTTATTAGGATGATAATTGTATGATGATGATGTGTAAAAAGCACTTTCTGTTTGCCAAGAGCAAAGCCTGTTCCTCAACTCACGACCTCCAGATTTTAACGGTGAGAAGTGTGTGCCAACGGCCGGCCTAACAGTCTGTTTTTGTGACAAAATACGTATGCTGCCTCCCGATCGATGCTTTTTGCACATATGTTGTGAAGACGTGGTATTTAGAGTTATGATACAATCACTTTAATTTATACATGATGGAGAAATTATTTGTGTCTGTGCAGTGAATGCAGGCAGATTTTTGATGAATGTTTAATACTTCCACTACTTTAACTGTTTACATCCTTTATTTGCTGCAAAAGTACGTTGTCCTGCAATAGCTCAACAGGTAATTGCAGATTTGTTCTTGTGGTGAAAGACCCATCCTTTTAAATGCCTGTTAATAATCAATAAACCGTCAGATCGACATATTTTTTATCCTTAAAAACGATGCAAGCACCGGAAGTTATTTTCCTTTCTGCTCCATTTGAGGGGCTCAGTTTCAGTCCTTCCTTTCAGCTCTGTGATCAGATTATTTCTCTTAAATTGTAAAGATCTCGAATGCACGATGCACTGGTGTACAAAACACCTTGTTTAGCAGAAAGCAATGTTCAAATGCTCCTTAAAATCTCAGCAGTAGTAGATAGCAGCAGATGTGTCTTTATAGATTTGTACCGGTCTTAAAATCTTAAAAAAAGCTTCTGCAGTGGTAATGTCAAGGTTTGAATTCACACCTTTGCCATGCTCCCATTCACAACGCATAATAAAAATAATAATAATAGTGTCTAGTTTGGTATGTGTCGGATTTTGTAAATCTGAATCAAACTGATCACATCTCTCCCTTTATGTGTTTAAGTTGTGATTTGTCCTCGGATACAACTAGCACCTGCTTCATATTCGCCGTCTCTCCCGGCGGTGCTCGCATGCTTTAATGGTTACAATAGGATCATTTCTGCTGCATGTAAGGCATGACAAGATAATGTGCTCGGCTGATGCTCTTTCGTTCTAGTCCCCTAGGTAACCACAAATCATCGGCAAAAGTGTGTTCCCTCCGCCAGCTCTTACCTCAAAAAGGTTCCTTAGCCTCAACGGTGATTTTCATGCACACACAGTTTTAGAATATAAGGCCATGATTGGTGCAATTTGGATGCATTAAAGCCCTGCTGAATACTGGTGAAGCGGAGATTGATTCTTTCTCTTTTTTTGTTGTTCTTTTTTTTTCTGTTTTACCTGGGTCGTATTATTTCAAGGGAAATGATGGAAGAGTCTGCCGCTGTGTGTGTGTGTGCATGGGTGTCATTTTCTGAGGGCGACAGACCCGACTTGCTCTTATCTCCACTCACCTCTCTGTTCTCTGTAAACAGGATGTCTTTCACTTTGGTTTTCAATCCGCTGTTGTGTGTGTGTGTGTGTGTCCCCGCATGTCGCTTCAACAATGACTTCCCAACAAAGGACATGGACTACATCAAAAAATAAAAAAGCTAGTGCATGAACCATGGGAACATGTTTTTAGGGCAGATATGCAGCGAATAACATTCTGTAATCCTTTGTTATTACTCTGTAATCCACATGCAGCCATTTGAGAGAGACCGCTGTATGGCACTGACAGCGGGCATGACTACATATGTTTGTGGCTGCACTCTGGATGAATGAAAAAGTGGATGAGTGGTCGTTTAGAACTACTTTCATGTGAATGCAGGCAAAAGAACAGAAACTATTGTCAAAATCACGGCTGTTTTGGAGCCAGTATGTGTTGGATTCACTGCTGGACTTGCTATGATGGGATATTCTAAGGTTTGCTTATTTAAAACGCACACTGTGAGCCATCAACACACGCACACGCCCCTCGGTAATGGCGGCTGAGGTCTGTTTGGGTGGGGGGGAGGTTCTCAGGCCATGATTTGGAAGGGTGAAATGAGTACCAGGCCTCCAGCTGCCTCATGTCTTCTCTAATCACTGAGAGGGCCTCGTGAAGAAGAAGAAACCTCTATTTACTGACCCGAGACACTTCACAGGCGTACAGCTGCAACGTGCATTTTAAGATGTATACGGAGACACCAAGGATGCAATGTTTTGAAAATGTGTCAAAACCCGGAGTCAAAAAGTCGTATTTAAGCCTGGTGTAATGCCAAGCGATACAGATGTGGGCCTGTCTGTGTGCTGCAGACTTTAGTACAGTTCAATTTATAGCGTTACGCTTGAGTCTAAAGAAAAAAAAAAAAACAGCAGTATTTCATAGACGGTCTACAGTATTTACTTACGTAACATGACGAATGTTTTGCCAGAGGTATATTCCTGGAGGCCTTCCCAGCTCACTGAAGGTTGTCTTGGAACTTGGGACATATAGTATTTGTTTTCATGCTCAGCAATGTCCTTGTTTGAGTTGGTTTTCATTCAGCTTTTCGGCGGAATAAGTCAAACACTGAGTTTTGTGAAGCATTCACATTCACCGCGCT
This sequence comes from Planiliza haematocheilus, assembly GCA_005024645.1. NCBI lineage: Eukaryota > Metazoa > Chordata > Actinopteri > Mugiliformes > Mugilidae > Planiliza > Planiliza haematocheilus. Next base: position 837,786 of record SRSE01001388.1, on the reverse strand, counting down.
TTGAGACTGCAAAGAGGCGGCTCCTTTTTAGAAAGATATGCTACTTCTGTGTATTTACATTAGCTCTTGTAAACCACAGGTGTCAAACATACGGCCGTCGGGCCAAAAGTGGCCCGTTAGAGGGTCTAATCTGGCCTTCAGAAGTCTGAATGAATTTTTCAATGAATGTAACTGCTGTTCTTAATTTGACCACTGTTTTAGAAAAAGAAGTGGACAGAACACAACACTGAGACCCAGGTCTAAAGCAGAGTTTATACCTCTGCAGGACAAAGGACTTACGCGCATAGCCTGCGCCGGTGCGAGCCATGTGTGCTTGTGTCAGTCTGGATCGCTCCGTAAAAAAACACCAAAATGCTAGTCTTCGTTGTCAGATAAATATTTGTCTTTACTTCCTGCTTCACTTTATTGGCGAGTGAAAAATTTCGCCGAAGATGAGTCGTACAAGCATTTGTATCTCTGAACCTCCTCGATTAACCTTTCTTCATGTCATCCATCTTTGTTGATCCACAACAATCAATTTGAAAATTGCAGAGATGGAGGAGCAGCCGGAAATACTAAAGCGGAAATACAGTACTACCAAGCGGACCTAACACAGCTCTTGCACTCTGCGTAGGGGTCTGTGCTGTTGCCGTAGCCTCTGCGTCAACAAATTGCGCTTAGTTTTCTTAAGAAATTTCATTTTTTATAAAGGTTAGTTTATTAAAGGTAAACATTCTCTTAATTTACGTTCTTCTTTGCACTACAAGAAATGGAAAAGGTCCGTAGTTGTCGTTACTTATAGGTTATTATTCTGTTATGGTACTGGTCTGACCTGCTATATGTGATCAAATTGGTCTGTATGTGGCCCCCAAACTAAAATAGGTTTGACACCACTGTTGTAAACAGATAAAAAATAACTCTTTGACACTCCAGAGGCGTAATTCTGCACAGCTATTGCTAATGCTTTGCTCAATTGTTTGTGAGTTGTGTTGTGGTGGTGTAGAATTATGTAACGGATAACCTGTCAGTTCATTTATCCCCATCAGAGTGTAGTGATGAAGCATCATTAGTGCTGTACCGGTGAAAGCATGCAGCAGAAGTAGACACAGCAAAGTCACTGCTATTAATCGTAATCCAAACACTGCTCAAAGGGTTAAATACTTCCAACAAACTTCTTTATTTTATACCACCATCTCTATGTTAACAGCCGTCCCTCTTCTTCACTCTCCCCTCCTTCCATTAGAGTTAAGTCCCTGATTTGTATTCTATGATAACAGCCGAGATTAAAGAAGGCATTGAAAAAAAATAACATAATTTGCATGATGCATTCACTGATTAGGCTAAGCGTCCCTCTTAATTGTGTTGTTTTGCACATGGTGGGGCTCTCATGCTGATACTCTGTGGATCTTACTCATCCCATGCAATCTTACCAATTCACATCAATTTCCTCCCCACTCCACTGCGTCCATCCCGCCTACCTCCTGCTGTCATATATGTGGCGGGTTACCGACTCATGATATTGGACTGGGTTTCAGAAGTATTAATAGCGGATTATTTGTGAAACACTTGTGTGTGCTTGTCAGCAGCTCCGTATTAAAGACGGCATGGAATCGGGAACACTGTGACATTATATTTGCTGTTGTTGTTATTTCTTTTGCGGACAAGTGTGTGTGTGTGTGTGAGAGAGAGTGTGTGTGTGTGTGTGTATTCCCTGTAGCCATGCCCTTCCTTATATCCTAATCCGATTGCCAGCAAGGGGCTGACACAGTTGTAAATGGCCACACTTCGATGTGAAACTGCGCTAAATGCGTTACAAGTGACTGCAAGGGGATGACACAAAGGACACTCTTTGATTATGTGGAAAATAAAAACAGACAGACAAACACAAATTACATGGCTACTGAAAGGCATGCGATTGCAGAAAAAACAATTACGGGAACACGGCTGTGACTTGCGTCGCCTGAAGCGGGTCAGTTAGGTGGCTCAGACACCGAAAACGTTGTTAGACGACCATCACGAACAGTGTGGGAAACTGTGATCAATTCTTCAGTTCGGATGAAAATTAAGAAATAAAAGGGTTCTCTGGAGACAAAAAAAGAGAGAAAACAAAGTCGCAAAAGCCTGATGCAACTAAGCTACTAGTACGCCGACCAGCCACAACATTATGACCACCTTCCTAATATTGTGTAGGTCTCCTTTGTGCCTCCAAAACAGTTGTGACTCATCAGAGAATGGACATGGGTCTTCTGATGGTGTCCTATGGCAACCGAATATTGTTAGTGGGGGCCTTGGGGACATATAGGTGGAGAGGCAGGGCCTATGTGGATCATCCCACAGATACTTGATCAGTTTGGGAGCTAGTGAATATGCTGTTTATGGCTATGGGATCTGGTCTATTTGGGTGCTACATGTTTAAGTAACATCCACACGAATGCCAGGTCCACAGGTTTCCAAACAGAACATACTATTGTCACAAGATTTTTCAATGTCAGTTTCACTTTTCATGTCAGTGGTTGTAATGTTGTGGCTGATCAGTGTACAGCAGCTTTGGGACTGTAAGGTCGCAGGTTTGTACACCCTAAGTCCACAGCTGAGGTGCCTTAAGCAAGCGCAAACCTTGGGTGAATACATTTAAGGAGTCGTTTTGTTGAACTCTGCTGCGTGTTATTTTATTACATTGAACGTGGGCACAGTAAACTGTATTTTTTATTTTTGTATTTTACCGAGGCTGCGTACACTGATCCGCTAAATCCGCCCTTAAAAGTCCAAGTGTGTTGTTTACTTCAGTAACAATGTTTACAAGAAGCTACAGCTCCCAGCCTGTTTAGGAAATCCTTTAGCATTTAAAATCAAACTATACTTGACCCATTTCCTCCTTCTATATAAACCCATAGGCTTGACACAGCCTGGGAAAACACGGGGCACTGTTGGCTCTGACCAGATTTGTTGACTTTAACAAAGATATACGGAACACTGCCAGCGATTATTGTGTTATCAACAAGACTATCAACTTATTCCGGGTCACTTGAAATGAAGCCGCTACCACACTCAAAGCGCGGTGCAAATTATTTTCTAATGGCTCTTTGCGAGACAGGAGCAGTTAGTGATCTGTGGTTCTCAACATGTCAAATTTTGAGGGAGACGACAAAGAGCGTACGTCACGTAATTGTTTTTGATGGCTTGAGAGCTCGTTTTGGGCAGATAGCTCGGTTGGGAGCCCTATTCCAGCCCTCCAGAGCATTCACCGTGGCATCAGCATGTGGGCCAGATGCTTTGTTCCGTTGTCACATTCAATACAGCAGAAGTCCTCACGATTCAATGACAAAGGAAGTGTTTCACTGGACGCCCCTACTCTCCTCCAATCAGAGCTCCAGTCACCTTCCTCACCAATACGCAAACTTGTTCAAGGGTCAGTTAAGTAGTGTTTTTTCCTTTTTCTGTCTTTAAATTAACGCCATGAAGCTTGCTGTGAAAACACAAGCCAGCTGGAGATTTTTTATCTTCTCCTAAACATAGAATAAGGTGCAGATGGTTAGTGTGTATGGTGAACTACTCCCGCAGGCTAAACCTCATTAACACCATCTCAGGTCCTGCGCCACAAGTGATCATTTACAGTATTTATGTGAGAGCACCCCTGACGTCTCATCAAGTGTTTTTATGCGCGCTGCGGTCTGAGGACGCGGGGAAAGCCGTGCCATAACTTGTAGGCCTTGTAAACGAGAAGTGGACAGCGGGGATATAAAAATACAAGAGCCGCTCCGCTCGGTTCAGACAGGCCAATTCCCTTTTCTTCACCGTCCCATCACAAATTATGTCAACGCCGCTTCAGGGCTTTGGCAGAAGAAAAAAAAAATAAAATGGCATGGGACCTGGAGAATAGACACCCAGCCCGCCTGTTCCTGTCGGTATGCTTTCCTCAGCTGAAAGAGTTGAATCTTTGGTCTTAACTTGTTGATTCTGTTTTCTTGGGACCGCTCGCGGTGCATTTCATCATGAAGCTGGTCTAAGGCCCTGACATTAGAGTTAACTAAACTTCGTAGGACCTTGCTTCATAATGCGTGGGCGCACACTGTGTGAAGCTAGGCAAGCTACTGCAGGATGTAGTTCCAGCAACAACAACAAAAAAAAGATACTTCAACAGGTTTAGCTTTAATAGGGCAATTGATTTAGTTTGCAGTGATGGATGCCAGTCTTGGGAGGTTCATCGATTGGGATTCATGAAAAGAGAAACAATTGCAAGGTCCACACATGCAAATGCATGCATGCGGTTTATGCACAGAAAATGCATATATAAAAAACTAATAATGCAAGCCAGCAGCAACAGCTGGGCGCGTGGGGTGTTTTTTCGCTCACGTGCATGGGCGGGGCGTCCATATAAACGATGGTTCTCGGGTCGGGGGCGTATATCCGCTGACAGCTGAGACTCTGGGCGAGACTCTCATGGCGTCACCTCTCTAGTGGACCCTCCACGTGAGCCCACACAGGCTATAGTGTGTTTTTTTTTTTTTAAGACGGAGGATATTAGAAAGATATTGGGCCACAGAAATGAGCCACACCGTGGACTGGCGCGGTGTCCTCCGGGGCATTTATAAAGTTTAGAGGTTACAGTTGTCATATTTAACTTTTGTTTTCCCCAAATTGCAAATATTTTCTAGTGTAGGGGATTTATTTGGCTTCAAAATCCAGGGACAGGACGAACCCATGAAACATTATTATTTCTGGAAAATACAATTCAAATGAATAAGGAATAAAATAATAAGAGTAAAGTTGAAATAATAACAATAATAGGGTGATATTAGCCCCCAGAATTTGCCCCGGACAAACTATTAAACTGATAAAATGTCCCTTGCTTCACCTAAACTCTGACTCTTACCAGATATCGTGGCAGCATTCATCTCCTTACCACAGGGGTTTTATTTTGGAAGTTTGGCCCGGCAGTCTCTCTGTCCGGCTGTCCCCCCTCTGCGGTCCTCATAACGCAGAGTGGATTGCTGGCGGATGAGGGCGCCTCGCCGCCATGTGAGACACACACACACACATACTTTCTCCGTTTCAGCGACATACTGTGCGTATCGCTCCAAGTAGGCAGGACGATGAACTGAGCGGACCCCCCAAAGAAAAAAAAATCTTCACCAGGGAAAGCACACACCCGATTCAGTGATTGGGTGATGCGTTAAGTCTTGATCGGAGTGATTTTTTTACTCGGGGCCGAGCGGGCTGAAGCGAAGAAGCAGTTACTCGTGCCTGTCGGTGCTTGCGCTGGCCACCAGATGACCAACAACTTCTGAAAAGTCGACCCACGCCGTCGTTGCAGATCTTCTGCTCGGGACTCCGTAACAAGTAAGTTCGTAGGTGTTTTTAAAGAGTGTGGTGCGTTGCGTTCATTCATGTCGCCGTGATTTTAGCAGCTTACGCACGGGTCGGAGCTTTAAATTGCTCTACTTTTGCTCCCCCTCCCTTTCAACGCCAGGATACTCAGTGTAAATGATTTGTGACAAAACATAAAGATTTATTTTGCGTAATCTGGTGCACGGCCAAGTGCGCACATCAGGGTCTCTTAAACTTGAGGTTGACTTGAAATCTGCTGCAACTTGATGTAGCAAGAGCTGTTGGGCAGCCTGTGATGGGACGAGGTGACAGCTACCTCTGGATTTGATGGACGTGTGCTTTCTGAAGTTACTTGCAAGTTATCCTTCGCGTTAATTCGAGCTGCAAGCGAGTTTACTTGGCGCGCTCCGCTGAGTAACGTGCTGATAAATGGGAAACGTCGGAGTGAAATGAGATGGTGATGCGGGCTCCTTTAAAACGTGATCAAGCTCTTCAGTGATCAGGGAAGCTGAAGCCAGGGTAGTTTGAAAAGACTGTTGCTTGGTTGTTGCTGCTGCACTGGCGCAACTAATATTGCTCCATTGCTTCAGTAGCCTGCTGATGTGTTTCTGTTTATGCATGACGTTTGGGGGAGCAGCTGATTTATTAATCCAATAAGAAACTGCCAGAGTAAGCAAAAATCCCTTTAAATCTCCAGCAACAGTCCAGGAAAACTAAAGCCACCCAATATATAATCATATGCACTGAGAAAAATCTGCAGAATATGAAGAGGAACTGGAGCCATCTCAGCCACCCCAAGCAATATCACTTAAGCACACTATTGTAAATTCATCACATTTAGAAAAAGAACCCTACCTGCCTCGCATCTGAGAAGTCGGACAGCTTGTATCCTGCACTTTCCCCCCTCTTATCCTTGTGTCTAATTTCTATTAATGGCACCAGCATTCATCAGGTCTTCAAGCTTCTCATTTCAGCTTTTCAATTCGTTGACTCTTCATCAGGTTGACTCGTGCACTAACTACAGGAGACCGTGCTTACCTCTTGCTGTTTTAATTAGGAAACGCGACACAAAATATGAGATGCAACGTGCAGAGTTGCCCAACTCTGGCTTTTCACATTCGTCTTGCAAACTCTACCTGCAGATCGTCAATTTCAGATTGAGTCTGTTTTGTCCTGTAGTTATATGTCATTGTTATTTCTCACTGTTAAGCCGTTATAATTTGCTTGACAACAGCCTTTAACACCGCTCAATATGTGCTTTTAATCATATCATATATTGTCTTCAAGGTAGATGATATTCGAGTAGTTTCATCAGTTTGTGTCTCACTTCCGCCACACTCCTCGTACAGCTGTTATGTTCTATACTCTCTGACAGCTCAAAAGCACTCTGGAAACTATTAGATTTTACACACAACCTGGTCTGCAGAGATGACTGTCCGGGTGTGCTTGTGTGCATCTGACACACTGAGAGAAAAACAGCAGGTTTAGTGCAAATTAGAACAGGTACATGCTGCACATCTATACTTAGTCCACGCAACAAATGGGTTGAAGAAAGGAACCTTATAACCTCCAGCACTGAATGTGTACCATTAAAAACAGAGCGCATTAATAAAATGGAAATCCAGATCCAGACTTTCAATTCTGATTAATGTGAATTAACTGTCTCTTAAATGACTCATTTGAGCAACCCGTCATTTTAGCAAACCGCTGTCGTAGATGCACAGATTCCATTTTTTGGGGTTTTTAAATTTTTCTACCCAGCATTTGGTGTTCATATGTTTGACACACCATTGCATGTCCGTGCGTGCACAAGCGGCTTGGAATTCTGCAAAGCAGATAGATCAATTTTCAGATCTTCATAAGACTGTCTCCGCTGGACTCCTTTCATTCTTCGCTCTTCCCATTCTCACTCCGATGCACGCACTTGATTTTGTGCACGCGCGTACACACAAACACCCGCTCTTTCCTTCCCTCGCCTCCCACACGCACACACAGACGTAAGCAGGGTTTGCAGATGTGTGACCTGATCTGCTTCCAGCAGAGGCTCTTCTCATGCCAGTGTGCTGACTCTGAGTTTTCCACACTCTCTTATGAAATAAGAGTAGGAGACGTTAGAGCCGTCCAGTAGCCATATCTCAGTGTTATTCAGCCTGGGAGCACGCACAAATAGACACACACATACAGATGAAAAATACATAATGTGTCTGTGCATATAGCCTTCTCCACAAATACACATGTTGATAAGTGTGTGTCCAGTAGTCAGAGCACTGTTAGGAAAAGCGGGTGGTTGCACTTTTTTGGCCTTGACTCTTGTCTGGACAACTCTCCCAGTGTGGACTCTTCTTCATTAGTGTCTGGTGTAACATGCAGGCTCACGGTGAAGTGTACTCAAATGTTGTTTATTTTAAAGAAATAGCCTAGTGGTGAAAGAGACAGCTGAGGGCAGAAAATCTATTTGCCTCATTCTTGCGTAATAGTTGAGACCAAGCAGTGGACCTTAGAGCACTTTGGAAATACTGTATTTACTCGCCAATGTCATCCTTTTTCAGCAATCACACTAAAATGTAATTGTTTCTGCCAGCGGTGTGGACTCGAGTCACAAATCGGAAGACTCTGGTACCTGGGTTATTTAAAAGTGCGTCACAGAGCTTCACTGTTAACATTACTCCCTAACGTTACTTGAGCCGTAGCCCCAGAAACAGTCGGAGCAGCCAAGATAGATATACGGCCGGTTAGGTGGTCTGTAGCTATAATCTTGCCTTTTAAAATCAATAAACAATCAGAAATGAAAACATTATTTATCTGCCACTGACGGGTGGCCAGCAGTAGCCCCACATCACCCCTGACCGTCTGTCAATGGCAAATAGCTGCTGAATGAAAAACAGAACATTTGCATACATTAGCATTACTGTGGCCAGACAGAGAGAGGGAGTAATATGAGTAATGAAGAGTGGATTCAGTTGCAGTTTGTGTAGGGCTGAAGCAGCTATCCTTTAAAAACACTTTAAAAGTCTTGGATTTAAAGTAAGTAAGTATAATCCAAAGATATGCTCTTTCTCATTATCCCCATTAATCATCTGATTGTAAAACTTCTGAAGATGGCAAGAAATGCTAACATAGCTACATAGAACCTACGATGACGCCTTCAGTGCTTGTTTTGTCTAACTAACAGTCCAAACATACACTTTATTTTGTTTTAGGCACCTTGAAATAATTAAAAGGAACATGGTAATACATTTTGGAGAAAGTTTGGAGAACCTAAAACTCAGGACATGGGTCTTGGGTCCTAACATTGTGTAGGTCTCACTTGTGCCTTCAAAACAGTTGTGACTCATCAGATAATGGTCATTGGGCAGGATGCATCTTGCTGGGGATGGCTGCTGCCATCAAGGAGTGTCATTGCTATGGGGTGCGGGTGTCTGGTCTGGTCTAGGTGGGTGCTACATGTCTAAGGAACATCCACATGAATGAATGCCAGGTCCATAGTCTCAAGATAGTCAATGTTTTATACTTTTGTCAGTGGTTTCAATGGTGTGGCTGATCAGCGTATAGTATAATTCTAAATTTATTCTCTTAAAGTAAAAAAACTGTTTTCAAACTTTTGCTTTGAGGCCTCAAAGGGTATCCAGTAAGGGTGGAACTATGTGGCAGTGTACTTAAGAGTAGGTCCAGGTTTTAAGATGCACGAGGATGCATGTGCAGTTGACAGGATACTTGGACATCTTGCAAAGAGCTGACAAAGACAGCGAAAAAGACGTCAAATACACAAATGTCCTCAAATAAAAAAAAACAAGACCACATGACCACAAGGCCTCAAATCTTCAAGACTTCAATAACAGGTTCATGTTTGAGAGAATTATCAGATGTTAACATTTCAAGATGTGATCATTTGATCTCTGCATTTAGAACAGCTGGGAAAATATATGATAAGAACATTTCAGTCTACAACACATCTCTGTGGCTTAAGGCATTTTAGGAGCTGAATGCACTAATGTGAATATAACCCTCGTGTTACTCTCTTGCATAATCTCTCTCTGTCTGTCCATTCGCTTGGGGTCCCAGTGACCCCAAAGGTAGCACGAGGGACAAGTGCGTCTTAGATTTCTCGAACACTCACTTCATCGTGTGTTTTATTCATTTCTTTAGAGCCTCTCTTTCATTGTAGTCAGTTTATCTGCACAAATCCTCATGCTCAGTGTTGAATGTCAAGACTCGGACCTCACTGAGCTAAGTGAGGGCTGAAGGAAAATGAAAGAAAGCTGTGAATCAATTTAGCATGACCTTGTCAGTTACCCTGGAATCAGTCGCTGAATTACTAGCCAAGCCCACATAAAAAAAAAAATACCAAGCTATTCAGGCTCCGTTTTCTCAAAGAAAGCCAGACAAAAATAAAACCCGAAAGGCAATCAACTATAATCATGGAATAAAGCCAATATGAATGAGTGTGCGGCGCCAGAGGACATTTTTGATGTGCGTAATCTGCAGAAAGGCTCGGGGAAACAAGAGCGTTCCGTGACAGGTTGTGAAAAGTGACGTTGACAAATCTGGCACTTCTGTCAAGACAGAAAATTGCAAATGCGTTTGCAGAATATATACTTTAAAAAGAAGGGAAAAGGGAAAAAGATCCATAAATATACTGGTGTCAGGAGAAGGATTCATACAGGCATCAAGATGGTGAAGATGCAGTTTTCCTTAATAACTGTTAAAAGCTTCTGCAGTACAACCTCTACAATATCAGTTAACATAAACTTCCAAAAATGTCCGACACTACCGTTGACTTGAATGGAAGCAATACTGTTACCATTTTTCTTGAACCAACACAAAAGACTTCATGTGGTATCTTTAATCATTCTCTGACATCAAGGTATTCTTCATGACTGTATGACAGTCATTACACATTATTGTACACCACGTAGCCACAACATTAAAACCACTGACAGGATAAGTGAATAACATTGACCGTCTTGTGATTATCCAATGTTCTGCTGGGGCATTCATGTGGATGATACTTAGACATGTACCACCCACCTAGACCAGACCAGGGAGTCATAGCAACACGTGAAAGTTTGTGTAGATCCTCTAGAATATTTCTGAAATATTGAACTTCCCCGGTGCTGGATATTTGTTCTGTAAATGCTTCCATGCAATGGACTTCAGAATAGGAGAATCTTAAGAAAACGTGAACTCTTATTTCACTCTGACTAGAATTTCAAGCTGGCAAATTAGATTTTACATCATTGAAGACAACAACATCTTACACTAAATTACGAGGAGAACTCAAAATCTGTGTCTCCCAAGATCGTTACAAGCTGTGATACGACTTGCTCCATCAGGCAATTGCAATGTGAAAATGTGAAAACTCAGAGTAAATGGCCTTAACCTTTGGACACAAATTTCATCCATGAGAGCAACATAATATTTGAAATAAGAATATCCATTTCATTCTTAATAATATGGGCAATATGACTACATTACATGTGCAATAGTACTACACCATAAGTGTAATAACATTTCCTACAATCCAACCCGTGCAATATTACAACTCAATCTGTGCAATATTTCTACCACTTATATATTATTTATCTTTTATAGCTATCCTCTTTGCTCTGGCTTTCTTGCTATTTTGCTATTTTGCTCTGTAAGCTGTTGTGAACTGCAATTTCCCCATTGTGGGACAAATAAAGGTTTTTCTTATTCTTATTCTTATTATTATTATTCTCACTGAGGATCGCCTGTTTTCATCGCCATCAGGAACGAGTGCATTTTAATTGCCTTGCAAGTGCCAGAGCAAGCTTTATTTGTTAATGTTTCCTCACACTGTAGATCTTTTTTTTCATCTCTCCAAACCTTGCACACCTATTTTAAGGCCTACAGATCCAGCAGATTAAATAAAAGAAGGGTTTTGTTTCTGAATGACCACACCCCTTTCCCGATCCTGAACATTTGCAAAAAAAGTTAAATAAGTAAATTTAGACCATAAAATGAGCAGTGTCCACTGGCTCTATGGTGCGAAGGCAAATGTGTTATAAGCACAGCTCACTCTACAGTCTCTCACTGTTCTCTGCTTTTTCTTTGGAAGAACCTCAAACTAAACTTGGGCTTGCAACATCGCTCTATGCCTGTGTGTATGTGTGTGCATGCATGCTTTCCCTCTGCAGTTACAGAAGGGATTAACACAGACATGATGTGACCCCTCACCCCCTAACCTTTCTTTTTCTTTGGCTTCACCCTCGTACCACCACCCCGTCTATTCCTTATTTCCTCCTTTCCCCTGTCAGCTCCTTCTGAACAAACACTGATGATTAATTTAGATTTGAAGGAACATGGGAGAGGCATGATGCTGGCAGCGGGGTGCCAAGTAGAGATGCATGTGTGTGTGTGTGTCAGTGTGCGAGTGTGTTTTTTAGGCCAGAGGTAGTGGGAGGAGGGTTGACCACACAGGCCTTAAATGTTTACCGAGGGACCCCAGGAGACCTGGACTGAGCCTCCCTCCGTTCTGATTGGCTTAGGCAGCTCTTCCTGTGAAGCTGAGCTGGTAATTGGCTAAGAATGGGAGAGAAATGAGGGACAAACGTGCATGAGATGGAGATGAAGCACCAGCTTTGCCAGGGCTTTCACAGACGCTTTCGCATGAGAATGGGGGGAGACTAATGTTAGGATAAACATGAGGCCACATGTTGGAGTAAAGGGGCTGTTGGGCCCACTTCTACAATCCTTTGGTTCCTCCACTAAGGAAAGAATGTTAGACTTTGTCTGTGAAGACTGTCAGTCATCCAGGTCATGTTATATCTAAAAAAAAAAACTAAGCTGAAACAAAGACAACTTGTTAAACTTTGAAAGAAAAGACACTGTGCTTTAAAAAAGAAGTAGTGCAGGACTGATAGATAATTGTAATGTTGCTTGCACTTGATTGAGAGAAGATTGTTGAAGTTTAAGCGCAAGAAAGAGAGATAAGGGCAGAGGGAGAGAGGGAGTCTGAGGGGATCTGAATGCAAGGCCAAGATTTTAAATGCAGAAAATGAGTGGTACATAATTATAAGTGGAGCATTTTAGTCGGACCAGATGAGCCTGCTGCTTGACATCTCTGCCATGAATTGTTGCATTGTATAACTTGGCCTTGTATGGCCTCTGGACACTTGGAATTCATCCACACACACACACACGTTTGTATGGCTCTCTATGTCCATCTCTATGAGGACATTCACTGACATAATGCATTCCCTAGCCCTGCACCCTAACCATCTCCACTAAGTGCCTAAACCATACCCTAATCCTTATCGTAAACATAACATAGTTGTAACAAACTCTTACCTCAAAACCAAGTCTTAACCCTCAAACAATTTTGCAAATAAGTGAGCACTGGCCAAAATGTCCTCACTTTACCCAAATGTCCTCAGATACATGGTGTAAAACTTAAACTGGTCCTCGGAAAGATAGCTGTACAAGAATACACACACACGTTTGTATGGCTGTCTCTGTGAGGACATTCATTGCTGAAATGGATTCCCAGACCTCTTACCCAAATCTTAAACATAACCCAATTATACCGTTACCCAAAAACCAAGTCTTAACGCTAAAACAGTCTCGTAAAGAAGTGAACACCGGCCAAAATTTCCTCACTTTGCACAGATGACCTCATTTCGATGGGGTAAAACTCAAGCTGGTCCTCCGACAGATAGGGGCTCACGTCTCTTGAGTTTTTCGCTATTTAATTCTGCTTTTGTGACCCTTCATGTGCTTTTATTTCATTAATCTAAGTCAGATATGTGAATACGTGCCAGTGTTCATGTGCCGTTCTCTAAAGACTCCTGTAAACTTTGACCAGGCATTTTTGTTGGCACATCGCTGTTCAGTAGCTGTCAGTGTAAACATAAAATTATAAAGGCAGCGAAATCATCTGTTGGATCTCTTTTTTGTCAGCACAGAGATTAAGATAAGGGTAAGATAAGGATTTGACATGCTGCAGCTCACTTCTCCGTCTTCAGTCTACATCAGAACTTGGGAAAACACTCGCAGAAACACAACCTCCACGTTTAGGGTTGTTGGCTGCCCAGCAGAGTTGCGGAGACACAGCTGTAAATAGCCAAGGGTGCGGACTGAAAGTTTGGACTATATTTAGAGGTTGAACTGAGCTGGTAGAACATGTCCTCCAATACCAGTCTATTGACCAGGATGAGTTAGTTATTGTTCATGTGTATATTGTTTGTTGTAGGACATTGTTGAAGGTTTAGGTAGGAAATATAATTTTGCATAAATTCCTAAATGCTCAAAAGTTATAGAAGATTATCCTACAACTTACTTCTTCTGTTCTCTTTAGCTCTTCTGATAATGTTAGCATCTTTTAGCACATTGTTGGGTTTTATGTCGTAACACTTAAGACTTTGTATTTATCTGGATGGCCCTGGATTACTGGATTGGGCAGTTTCTTTCTGTTGTCTTAAACCCACTCCCCACAACCTGCCTAGCACCAGTCAAAGACAGACAAAGTTAGTGACTAGCTGGAGCATGGAGTATTTAGCATAAAGCCACGCTTTCCCCTGGCAATGGTGGAAATCCAAAACTGTGCTAAACGGAGAATGCATTTTTAAATGTACACACCAGGTCACCACAGCCACTCCCAAGTTGATGTCTGGAACGCAGTGGAAACATAAATAAATATCTGTGTTCCGTGTTAGCTTGGCATGCTGCGTCAGTTTTGTTAAATATACAGTGTCACTGAACAAATTTATTCATCGCCGTTCATAACCCAGAGCCGTGTAATCTGGGCTAATGGTTTAAAATATCGAGCAAGGCTTCCAGGATGAAAGATTTAATGTCTTCAGTATTTCATTCATTGTTAGAGTTTCTGAGTAGCATTTTTGCTTACGTTTTAAATAAGTCTTTTTCCTCTAATTTTTCTTACTAAAAGATGTAACGCGCATTGTGTGTGTGTTTAAATCCTAGTTAATGACAAGTGATTTCAAATGAGTCTAACTTAGAGAATGTTTCTATGTATTTATTTATTTATTTTTTAAATCAAGCTTGAAAAAATCTGGTTCCTGTGTTCAACTTTGTACTGTCGTAGTGGCAAACTGGCATGATGTTTAACAGCGCTCCGTCACATGTTGGGTTTCACGGACACTGAAAATAAATGGCAGCCACAATTTGTACTCACTAGGCAGAGTGAAAGAAAAAGAGAGGGGGAGTCTGGAGAGTGGGGGAAGGAGGGTTTTTCACATGGGCATGTCATCATGGAGTTCAACTGATAATTATATTCACGGTGACTCTGTCTCTCCACTCTGTCTCTCTGTAGAGTCATGGCCATCTCGTCCTGCTGTCTCCTGCTCCCACTCATTATTTCCTTCCTGGATTGGCTGTCCAGTCCAGCGTCTGCGTTCCTCATTGACCGGGACCACATGACGTCATCAGGTAGGTGATTTTACCGTTGTGTGTCTAGACGAATGAGCAAGTAGAAATAGTAGGATCCAAATCCGTTCGTCAGATAGCTTCAGGCTCGGACGTGCATCTCATCAAACATTAACAAATGTGATTTGGGGTTTGCGCGCAACATGCTGTTGACACTTGTTATCACCTTTTATGTCAGACAACAGTTGCAGAATGCCGTGTTTGCTCGGATACATGTGGAAAGGTTCACTGTTGAGCAAACGTTGCACTTTCCTGATTGGGCTTGTCAAACTGGTTGGTGATCAATACTGCTAGGGTAAATATATGGCTGGGGCTTCTCTGTCAAAGTCCAGGGACAGGACGATGCAGGATGTTCAGCCAGCTAAGCCAGCTGTCACTGAATTATTTGCAGTAATTAGGTAAAAGAATGCTGCGGCCGAGCAAACATGATGGATTTTCATATCATCACCACTTAAAGATCATTACAGCCTAGAGGTTGTGCCAAATAAAAATTTTGTAATTGACTATAAACTCTTTCGGTTGCAAAAATCATTTCTGATAAACTTCCCGAGCGCAAAATTAACTGAAGAGTAATTGGGGATGGCATCTTCCCCTAAAGGTGAAGGCTACTGCTGCTGGAATTAGGTGAAAGTGTAAAACTCTGCAACCCTTTCTTGTTTATTCAAAGTGCATGTGCTGGAACTGCAAACCGTTTCGGGGAAATTCTCACAGTCAAGATACACCAGCTCAATTAATCGTGTCTGCCGCTGACTTCGCCACAACACGGCTGTTATTTTTAAAGAGGTAAATGTTGCTGTCCGTGTGTCGTGGTTACTTCTTGAAAAATGGATAAGCAGATATTTTATGTCAAAACCTTTATTGTTCACAGACTTGGTTTGCAAAAAAAGGCTGACTCGGCTCTTGTTCAGACATTAAATTAGGCATCTTCTTCTTCTCTTCTAAATACAAATGCAATAAAAAAAAGGCTAAGAAATTTTTGTATACATAAACTTGAGGCAGATTGTAAATTTTGGTAAGGTCTGCCATATTATGAGAGAAAATCTTTGCTATGATAATCCATTAATCGTCATTTATCAAGTGACATAACAGGTGTATTCTTGTTTTTCAGCTTTCCTCTGTTTTTTTTCTTCTCTTGATTATCTTTTAACCTGGCTCAGGTTTATTCAGATGAGATAAAATTAGGTTTTATTTGTCACATGCACAGCTATACATAGTACAATGCACAGTGAAATGTATTTTTGTACCTGCAGCCAGTAGTAAAAAAGTAACACAATAAAATTCTGCTCCACTTAAAGGAACAGCAGTTGCACGCAGTTAATAACCGTAAAACATTTGGCAACACAACAAAAGACACCCTTGGCTCCTCATTACGGCAAGTCACTGTCAAGTCACTGTCCAGCGAGTGTATTCTTAGTGCATCTGCTCATTCCCATTAAGAGGTGAGCCAGACAGCACTGGATAGAGATCTGAGAAATCTCACTCCCACTCAAACCCACGCCCCCACCCCTCCTCCCCCAGCCATCTCTGGGCAGCCTGGGGAGACATGAGTGGAATTTTGGTCGGGCGATACGGGCCCGTACCTGCACACAGACTCATCACGTGTAGGACTGCAACGGAGAAAATTCTTAAATCGATTAATCTATCAGTTAGATTAATCTATTAATTACATTAATTTGTTGATATTTTTTTCAATTAGTTAATTAATCTACTGATAAACTGTTCAATAATCTTAATAAACTATTAAATAATTTTCTAATTAACTGTTTTCTGATGAGCCACTAAATATTTGACAGAACTTTTAAACACATATTTAACTAAATATATTAACTGCCTACCTGCTCATTAGCATCTGCTCTAGAGAGGATTTGTTAAGCTCTTGTCAGGAAAACAACACATAAGGTGACTGCCAGGCACTGACCGCTAACCACCTACCAGACAAAACACGGCATAACAATAGTGACCCTGACATTGTGAAGCGTTGACAAATCGGCGTTTATGTATGTGATGTTGCAGCCCTAATTGCATGTATGTGTAATCAATTCTCAACCTTTCATTTGTGTGGGTAGCGTCTTTCAGGAAAGTTTTTTTCTGCTTTTGGGACGTGACTTTAGGACTCAGTAAGCACAGACGGCACAGAGAACGTGGTTATCGTGACAAACAAAGATACCTTTGGATTTGCCTATTACAATATAGCGACCACTAGGTGGAATCAATAAGTAGATCATCTTTCATTCGTGACTGTGCCATATTTTTATGGCATTCTTGAACAGGGAAATAGTTTGGCTTTTCCCTAGGTTTTTTTTCTGTGTTTCTTTGTGGGTTTAGTGAAAAACAGCTGCACACATACTGCTGGAATCCACTGGAGCATGCCAACTCGTCCTGGCGTCTTCTGCCAAGTTAAGATCAGATTTACTGCATGTTTCTCTTCTGTTTTTTGGAGATGCTTTCTCTGAGGAACTTCAAGCCGTTATTAATATTACATATATGCTCTGGTTCAGTTACTATTTCTCCTCTGTTTTGTTTGTTATGGAAATACGGTGTTGGATCTTCCGAGAGAAAATAATTCTGGTGCCAGGGCCAGTACCAACAAATTTAGCGCTTCTTCTTTCCTGTTGGTGAAACCATAGCCCGAATCTGATCTGCATGAACACAGTGTAAATATTTGGATTAAATGATCATTTATTCATTTCATAGCATTTGGATGGGAAATGTATCGCTCCAATTAGCTTTTGGAGACAAGTCAGAAAGTCTCGGGTATTGGCTTCCGTGTTTCTGATTCATGGTTTTCAAAATAGTTTTTGATGAGGAGGGAAGATGGGACCAACATGGGGACAAACATTATATACATTATACCATAGTTATAACATTTAATGTAATAAAAGTCGATTTCAGTGATGCCATTAAAAGCTTAAGAGCAGGAAAGGCATTTGTCTGTAGAGTGCAGTTAATTAATTTGTACAGCCAGTGTTTTGTGCTCTATGTCTTTGCTCTCAGGCCATTTGACTTTGTGTTTGTTAACAAACGAAAGCAAACGCCTTTATCTCCGTGGATTTACATCACCTCTCTGATAAGCTCCCAGACAAACCGCTGATAAGGCGGGTGAGGTCAAAGCATGAGACTTTCTGACTGGAGCACCTTAAAATGGTCTCCCCGGGAGCACTGTGGAGCCCTGGTCTTCCTCAACAACGGCTGAAACATCTGTAAACACAAAGCAGCCAGAGATAGCGAGCGCAAACACACCCAGCTTGCGCCTTTCTCAAGCTCACCGCAGTACAACTTCCAATCCTGACACCTGCTTTCTCTGCTTGGATTTACGTCCATATTTGACCCGTTACACATATGTAATGTCTGCCATTATGAAGGTGTTATTCTTTTCCATTTTGCTGGTCCGTTTATGGAACTATAACACCCTTCCTGGAATTCTGTGGGTCATTTTGTTTTCTGTAGCATCTTTATGTCTGTTGTCTGGCCAGCCGCAAAACAAGCCAAGAGTAGACATTAGGAGATGCTCCTATGTATTTAAAGGTTTACCAGAGTGATTATAGGCAGTGTTAGTCGTTTCCCTCTATCTGTTTTTGCACACACGCTTTCTTTCTTTTTTTTTCTCCCTTCCTCAACCTTCCCCAAGTGTGTGTCTGTGTGTCTCAGGAGGACTCGCTCCTCAAGCAGATTGATCCTGTTTAGTCGAGGCTGTGTTCCTGGCCACAGAGGTGGTAACCAGTGGTAACGGTGCAGAGGTTTGGTCCGTCTGCCTTGTACACACAATCCGCAGTTACAGCTGCTTCAGAGACGAGCAAGTCGGGGCCTTGAGTGGGATAGTACGGTGCCTGAACGCAAAGTTGGAAAGTGGGAAAGCGCAGGAGATAGGGAGAATACAAGGAAGGAGTTCTGCAGTAGCATTTGGATCAGGAATATTGTGTGATATCATATCCTTAGCTTAACAACTGTAAGTGCAAAGGAAAAGTTTCAAAAAAGCACAACAGAACCAACAGAACGGGAAAAAAGTTATTAGTAGCCAGTTAGAAGGCCTAATTTAGGATCACACATTTGCAACACCAACTACAAAAGCTACAGCATAGCCCAGTACAAATATTGCGTAGACAAGCATTGGTAAATTTGGGAAATTGTGTGTTATGAAACTGGCTTCAGCTTGGTGGCTCACCTTTTTTCACCCCCACATGCACCTGATTATGACTGACTGGGCTTGTTGTTAAAAAAATGTAAATATCTTTAAATAGTCGCTGGACTAATTAAGGAAGGAAGTATTTGCTGTGTTATGTATAGCCTTTTCCTAGAGCTTTAAATGGAAGGTTTGCCGACTTCAGGGGCAAGCTATTGGCAGCAGAGGAACACAGGTATTTAAAAGTATGTTTTCACTAGCATGTAATCCTACCTGTAACTGTGAATCCTTGTGGTTTTGTTAGCTTTTCGTTAGCCCAGAACCAACAAACTAAATGATGGGCAGGTTTCATGCAAGGCTCACTTTAATGCTTCAAAAGGCCATCCCATAGTTATACTTTTTGCTTCGGTGAGTGATAAAAACTATTTAGAAAGCAATGCATGAGGTAAAGCATTCAGTGCCGCGCCACACAGGCACACACAAAAAAGTCCAGATGTTTACCAGGAGTGGTGAACGCCATGAACTTGACACCATTGCTCATGTAGCTTTAATCACCCTTGGACATAATATGACATAACTAAGCCAACTCTTTGGGCTGTAATGGCATTATATGGCATTATAAAAGATTAGCTTCATAGTTCAAGCTACTAAATAGCTGTGACCTGAATAAGCCGACTGGGTCACTGCGCGGTGAAACGCGCCGGATCGGACTGTGCCTGTAAGACTTCAAAGCGAGGCACATTGTTGGGAATCATGCGGATCAGATGAGGCGAGAATTTGTCATCCACTGGTCCCAAGCTCTAAAAGAGGAGAAAAGCCATATGTCCTGTTGTGTTGCAGGGAGGAAAGGCAGGACGCATTCAAGGAATTGAACAACAATGGCACTTTGATATTATTTGTCGGGTTTTGTTGTGAAGGTGTAACTTTAGTGCCTATGCATTTGTGTGCGTCCGTGCACTCATGCGTGAGACTGTGTGTGCACGTTGGAAGTTATTTTTATCACCTGTTTACATTCCCTTGTTTGTATCTTGTTGCAGTCTCTCACCTTTCCCCCCCTCTCTTCTGCCCCACTTCTTGGTCTTTCTGGGTCTGTCAAATGCCACATGCTCTCCTTACTCAATATTTAACCTTCTCTGTTGTGATCAGTGAGTTTTTCTCTCATTTTTCCCAAAAGAAATATGAAATACTGTGTACGAATGAGGAAATACATATTCCCATCTCATCTTTATTCCTTCCTCCAGGCTTTCCAAATTGTTCTTCGGCATCCAAGACGTCTCTGTCTGCTGCATAGTGTGCGTTGCAGACAGGAGTGTGCGCGGATTGTGATTTTGCGTGGGACGAAGGGATATACTGCTGGATGTGCAGACTGACACACACACACACACACACACAGTTTAACCCTTGGCACAGTGCTGGTGTGTGCCAGTTTCTCCAACTAAATACACAAACTGATGGTTCTGCAAACAGCAATCATCCAGCACGGGCACCACAGTGGCATTCAGAAGTCTGAACAGCACTACCAGAGAGGTCTGAAGTTCACGTAACTGTTCAAAGTGGTGCCTACCTTGTTGAGACATAAGTCGATACTGGCCAAAGTAAATCTCAATTGGCTGAAGTAATGTAAATGAGTTCCTTTTTGCTAAAAAGTTTCCCTTTTACCTTAAGCTCCTCCTGGTCGGGTTAAATTTAAACTCACAGCAGCAATTTTGCTTTGAGTGTCATATAATTGTCTTTTTCACAGTTAGTGGAGAGCAGAATTTGAGTTATATGAGTGAAGTGACGGGACAACAATGTGTTTTCTCTTACTCTATAGGCAATGAAACCAATTATGTGCTAATACCACACACTCGTTGTATGTGTTTATGGTTACATAAGCAAGAATCCAACAAAAATACTCTAATGTATTCCTGTGTAGTAGATGGTCAAGCTTGTTTAAAGATAAACCAAATTTGGGTGCTTTTTTGGGGATTTACAAAAAAATAAAAAGCACAAAAACAACCACAATGGAAAATTGTCTCTCTTCAGCCAGACAGCGCTTCGATTGTCTGCAATTATGGAGCAGCAATATCAGTCATTCAGGAAAATTATAAAATGCTATGAATTGCAGTTGTCAAGTCTAACAGGACAAGGTACATGAAAAATGTCAAATGGGTAAAGTAAGGGACTCATTTTAGATGCAGTTCTATTTAAAAGCACCTAACCCACATTTTGATGCACTAGTCTAACGCACTTATTAAATTCAGGTTTAACAAATTCAGACAATTCTTTTCAAAATTAAACATCCTGAAGTATTTGCATCAACACGCTCAGTCATAGTCACTAAATATTATTATTAAATATTTAAGATTCTTTTTTATTTTATAGCTGTAAGTAATTGTTCCTCATGGCTGCATATGTATTTAGGGAACAGTAAAGGACCCAAAACTGAACCCTGTGGAACGTCACACTCGAGCCTTGGAGGAATATCTGTCATCACGCAATCTGCTCTCTCACCAGGAAATGTGAACGTTCTTTTTCCTCAACAAATATTCATTGTGCACCCACTTGATCTTGAAAATCTTGAAAAGATAGTTGGAGCAGTGAATTGTCTCTGGTGATTGTGACATTTCTCTGGCAGAACTCAGTTTTGTTTTGTATGAACAGCAACAAGTCTTCAGTAGTTTACAATGGCAGATGACTAAGATGACTAAAATTCTTTGCTCGTGTTTCACTTTCAAGAGAAATGTATAGTATTATCCTCTATTTGTTCGTTATATTATGGTGGTAGTTTTATAACTGTGGCCCACCTGTTCTGCAAAATAATGTCTGGTAACAGGTTGTTCCATTATTCCACAATCTGACATCTGTCCTATCTATCTGTCTTTTTTCCTCCGTCTTTCTCTGCGATCTCTACTCCCCTCCTTTCAGCAGCCTTTTGGAGCGTTACTAACCTCAGCATTAACTTACATCTGCAAATGAGCTGGAAAAAGTGGTAATTCATTACGTCACAGCCTCATTTCGCTCTTTATTACAGTCGAGCATTTCACAATACGGCAAACTGATAAATCCTAGTCACGCCGTCCCCACCACCTTGTTAGTGCTGTTTGCCAGCTGGTGCAAAGGCCAGCGGCCGAGTGCTTCTTATTTAGGCTTCTTAGTGGATTTTAAACCTTAATGGCTAAAGCTGACATCGAGGAAGATAAACGGTTTCCTAGCGCCTCTATATGGACTGATGAAGACAGGACGTGAAGCTAAGAGCTGTTTATCAGTCTCGGCTGCACACATAGCCCACAAGGACAGACGGATATATGTGGACAGCCGGGATGAAGGAGAGCATGCACACACTCATGCACAAAATGAGTTTTCTTCTCCTGGCCGAAGGTTTTCAACTGCGGATCATTCAATGTCAGCTGGCAGGTACAGGCAGGATTTAGCTTCCCATCACCAAAAACATGTGATGGTAAACTATAGCTACATGCACAAAGCCGCACCTAAAAAAAAAAAAAAAAGAAATTACCAGCCTTTGCATGGCAGGTAATTCACATCCATCTGTCAGGACATTGGCCCCTGGCTTGTGAGCTTGTTACAACTTGAACAGTTCCTTTTGCCATTTTATCTTCTAGGGCAAAAAAAGCACAAAATAGTGTGAAAGATTTTTTGTTTTAATATTAAAACGAAAGATGTGAGAGTGAGAAAAAGAGAATGTGACTCTGCCCAGGTGTTGCTGCACACCTTTTCACCTCTGACACACTTCAGATTCAGCCAGTTGAGTCAAAACCGCAAACACCTCCTTAAAAATGACTTTACCCTTTGACCTTACGAGTAGAGCTCCATTCTTTTCAGCGCAGTGTCTATGACTTGAAATTCATAAAATGTTTATATTACCACAATATGATAAAATGGTAGCAGCTGATGTGCACAAGTATGAAAGCCGCTCTGAAATTTCCACATAAAAAGTCTGATGTACTTGTTTTGCAAAAAAATTGCATGCAAACAATGTAAATAGCCCAGAGCTAAGTGTTGTTTTGCTTTGTGTTCGGGGCAACCTACGTCGCTGTAGTCCCGCACCCTCCCTCTTTGCGTTCAGTGTCTGCAGAAAGCTCTTTGATGGTGGCAGCTGGAATTTGCTGGGTGGGGGAGGGAGGCAGAGTTGAAAAAGCAAACCTCTGAGAACCATGACAGCATGCAGAAGATGAAGGGAAGGAAGGTGGGAAAGGCACAAGGAATGCGGCGAGCCATGCAGCTACACTGAAATCAAAATAAAAGTATGCAAAGTGATCGGTGTTATTTACTCGCGCAGTCTTGAGCTTGTTTGTTAGGATGATTGTTGTGGTCAGAAATGTACATTCAATGCTGTTTTAATGCACGCGCTGGGCAGGTGCGTATGCAAAATGTATATCTGTGCATATGCTGGTGTCGTACCATCTTCTTAAAGTCAGATTTAGCAGTCTTACGTGAGTCAGTGTGGGGATTATTTGTGCTCATAAACTCAAACAGTGTCTGAAGATGTTGTTGTTGCTTCATTTTTCTTGTGTTCCAGACCTTGTTTATGTTCTGGGTCTGTGTGTGATTTATAATCCAAGCCAGTCAGAAGAGAGGGCTGGGTGAGAGCAGGGAGGGCAGAAATCAATGAAACCTTCAGCTGCTTATTTATGGTTGCACCAAACTCTGGGACTCTGCTGGGATGAGAAGGGGAGGCGGGAGGTGGGGTTTTGTTAATGAGGAGTGACAGGGTCCCAGGGGAGAGGTGCAAAGGGCTGAGTCGAGAGACGTCGTGGTCGGGCAGAGAAGAGATGTCATGCAACTTGTGTGGATAGATGTAAAGTTTACAAAGCCTTGATTACTTTCTGTTCACACACATACAGAGATTTATATGCACATTGCAACTTAACCGTATATCATAGCGTCCATCGCAGAAAAGACAGGATGCCAAGTCAGAGTATCTGCTGGTAAAGGAAGGAGTCTCTCCAAACATCTTGCTTCCAGGTGGCTGAAAGAAGCATTCAGAATTTTTATTTTTATACGGCTCTTTGAGCACAATCCAAGCATAACCTCGTAATCTCGTTCTACACCCCAAGTGCTGTGAATATGTTGGTGTTATTATTTTAGCACAGTGGAATATTTCCTGAGCTCACTCGGATCGATTGTGATGAGGGGGCCGCGGCAGTAACCAGAGGTCACGGTTAAATGCAGATCTTATCGGTATTGTCACGCTGATAAATCTGAACCCCTACAAGGCTTGATGGGTGTCAATGCATGCAATTTATCAGCCCTGAGTTCTTGTTTGTTCCATCTCTAATCCTTTACCTTCCTCTGACTGTCTTTCAGCTCCGTCTGAGCCTCATTTCACTGAGTGCATATCAAGGGACCTGGAGACATTCCGCTGTTGGTGGAGTCCAGGCATCTACCACAACCTGTCCTCCCCCGGGGCACTCAGAGTCTTCTACCGCAAGAAAGAGTGAGTGTAATCGCCACGTTGCTCTGCGAACTCCCAAATAATTATCTGGATTACTGTGTTATGCTTTCACACGTGTGTGGTTAAAAGCAACCCTTTCTCATTTTTCCCTCATTGTTCCCGCTCATTCAACTCTGCCACCAGTGGATGGAAGGAATGTCCTGAGTATATCCATTCAAACAGGGAGTGCTTCTTCGACGTGAACCACACGTCCATTTGGGTTCCCTACTGCATGCAGCTTCGCAGCGAAAACACCACCTATGACGATGACTGTTTCACCGTGGAGAATATTGGTTAGTGGCCAAGATTTGTGAACACATTATACGACACAGTTCAATAAAGTTCGCGCCGTTTTAGGTCAGAAGAATTTTTTACGGGTTGCTTAGTAATTATATTTGGACATCCACCGATCGGACATAATATGATGGGGCCTCTGTGGATCATCCCACTGATGAGTTTGGGATCTAGTGAATTTGGAGGCCAGGTCACAACCTTGTGCTTTTTACAAGTTGTTCGTAAACCTTTTTTGTGTGTGTGCCTGTGTCAGGCTGCATCCTGCTGGGGATGGCTGCTGCCATTAAGTAGTGTCATTGCTCTGGGGTGGGGGTACCTGGTCTGGTCTAGGTGGGTGGTACATGTCTAAGTAACATCCACACGAATGAATGCAAGGTCCAAAAGTTTCCCAGCAGAACTTTGTATTCTCATGGTCTTAGTCACTTCACCTGTCAGTGGTTCTAATGTTGTGGCTGATCAGTGTATTTAATCGTATACACAATGGCAAATGGGTGTTGCTAATATGATAAATTACCTGTGAGGTAATGGTTCCAGGAAATTGCACTGCATTATCGGCTAGACCGCCAAACGTCACATGCTTGTCAATATCAGCGAGTGTCAGACACACAGTGTTTACACGGTAAACGCTTTGATATCTGCAGGCTTTATCGAAAAACTGAAGAATATGCTGATAAATCCCACACTATCACAGCTTCCCTCTTTTTTTTTTTTGTTATTTCCATGTGCGCAAATTGATTCCCGGCACGTTGTAGTAGATTAGACTAATGGATGTTATCCTCTCAAGCATGTGACCTATAGTAGATCCAGGATGCAATGCTGGTTGTTTGGTCGTTCCATTCATCCAGCGTCCCAGCATCCATCATTCATCCATCATTCATCCAAATTAGTCCCGACCAAAATAGCCCAACAGCATTTTTTTTTTTCATACAGACAGAGAGCTAGCTAGGGATTTATATTAATGGCCGTACAATGTCTGTAGTGCCAAATCATTTTCCGCTAGATTTGCAGCGCTCATTCATGCAACCCTGTGTATGGAGGCTGTCCTCGTTAGATGCCTGATGATTTTTCTTACTCTCACCAATCCTTGGCCAAAATCTTAACAATATGTTAACAGTCTGTGACTGTCCCTTAAACATATGACTTGGGTTATGCTCAAGGTTATTTCCTGTTTAAATTACGTTCTTTGTGTTCTGTAAAGCGTCTTGAAATCATTTTTAGATTGTTATTGACATGACACAATAACTGCCTAATTTGTTATCCACGTGCATTCAAAGCTGAAGATATAAATAGCTGTGTGTTTTCATTCAGTTCTGCCTTTTCCCCAACAGTACGTCCTGACCCTCCGGTGTCTCTAAACTGGACCTTACTGAATATAAGTCCCTCCTGGCTGAGTTACGACGTCATGGTCAACTGGGAGCCACCCCCCTCTGCGGACGTTGAGGCAGGCTGGATGCGCATTGAGTACGAGATCCAATACAGAGAGAGAAATGCCACCAAATGGGAAGCAGTGAGTCTTTTTCTCTCTCAAACTCCTCTTTAATTCTCTTCCCTGCGCCACCTTTAACTTTTAGCCCGCATGTTAACTTGTGCGTAGAACTTCACATAAGCTTGCATAAATGAAAACACTTGTGCATCCTCTTAGAAGTAAATTGTAGGTAGGTCAAAGAAGCAGAGTGTCATGTTTCCCTTCCCCTCCCCCTTAAACTCTGGCGGCTCAAATGCAGTCTAACTTTGTTGGCCGTGGAAGTCAGAGCAGGGCTGTCTGAGAAAACACAGCCTCTCTGACGGAAGTGAAGGGAGGGATCTGTAGGTCGGAGGCCACGGGACCTTGTACAGGCTCATATTTATTACCGCCTGGCTGGCCAGCCTGTCAACTTCAGCCTTGTTGGAAGTGCTTTCAGATCCCTCTCGTATAATGTGCATGTCGTCCACGCAGTGTATCTGAAATGCCTCGACCATTGTACCTTTGGAAAGGTCATAGTTACAGGGACCAAAAATAAACCTCTTGACACTGTGATTAGCTTCGGTCACCTTCAGTGTTCCTGTTGTAGCTATTTTTGCATGGATCGCAGCATCGTTGTCGTTGTCATTTATCAAAAATCCATTACAAATACATATCTGCGTCACATTTGTGCGATTTCCAGTTGGATGTCCAGCCGCACACTCAGCAGACAATCTTCGGGCTGCACATAGGAAAAGAGTATGAAGTGCACATCCGCTGCAGGATGCCTGGCTTCACGAAGTTTGGCGAGTTCAGTGACTCCATCTTTATTCAAGTGACTGACGTCCCTTTCCAAGGTAAGGTCCTGGAGAGTAACCTCTTGGTGACATGCAGTAAATAAATATGACTGGTGTGTTACTTCATCCAGTGCAGACAAAATTAGTACTTGTTAACGACGCCCTCCTTTATGTTTCTTTTTAGACTCGACTGTCCCGTTCACACTGGTTCTTGTTTTTGGCGTCGTGGGCATCCTCATACTCATCATGCTGATAGCTGTCTCTCAGCAGCACAGGTACGCTACACTCAGCCTCTCGTATTTTTTATGGATGTGGTGGTGACAGATGCTTGCTAGATCCGCAGCAGACTGCGGTGTCATGCGCTCACGCATCCAGATACTGACAGCTATAACACATGGTCTGCGTCACGTCTTTCTGTCATTGCAGATTAATGATGATTCTGCTGCCACCTGTTCCCGCACCCAAAATCAAAGGCATCGATCCAGAGCTGTTGAAGGTACGTCTGCTTTATGTCTGTACTGTTGAACAGTCTGTGGTTTTTATCACGCAAACCATTCTAGACCCCATGAGTAGATTAACGTTTCTGATCTGAGCTAGTTCGTCGATGTTGGGACATGAACCTGGTGGTGAGCTATGGAAGCTCACCATGCATAACCAAGTTAACCACAAGTTTTGTCTTTGTCATGGAAACAAAGGGAAGCCCTGGAAACCCACAATCCTCCAGGTGAAAACTGACATGGCATGTGACCTCTGAGGTCATCAGGTCATATAAAATGCGCCGTTTGGCCGTTGTTCTCTCTCTTACCCTCTGAGGCCTCCACACGTACGAAAACGATCTTTTTCCTTATCCGTTTTCGCTGGCACGGTTTCAAAAATATCCGCGTCCAGACTGATCCGTCTTAACACGTCTCTAAACGCTACTTCATACTCCAGGTCTATAGGCGACGCTGTTTCAGTTTCAGACATTCACCAAAAACGGAGAGGAAGAGGTGGCGCATGCGCATGAAGCTTGAGCGCTGTTTACAAATCGGCTTTCGAAGAAACCAAACTCAAGGAAAAATTAGATTTTGCCCTAGTAACCATAATAGGCTCAATATCTTCTCCAGAAGTAACGCAAGCATGTAGTCCGCCATTGTTGTTGATGTTGTTATGAGACGTTTCGCGAGATATAAGAGGTGGAAGGCTGCTCGAGGGGTGTGGCGATGGTGGCGATGACATCATCGTTTTCCAAAATCTCCGGTTTCAACTGTCCAGACGGATCCACAAGAAGTGCGTTTGTTCTCTCTCTTACCCTCTGACCCTCTTCCCCACTTCAACTCCACACCTCCACGTGGAGACCCTCAGTTGCTCGGCTGCAGCTGGGTGCCAGGTAGTCTGCTAACAAATAGCAACTACCTTAGGCCTGTTCTCCTTACAGCAGCGAAGCGAGGTCCTGCTGAGGAATCTACACCAGCTCTTTAGCCAACAAACAAAAGGTTTGCAGGCTAAACTCCCAAACAGCAGGAGCCACATAGCTAGTTAGCACCGAGCTGCTAACAAACCACTTCAAAAGACTCAAGGAGCGGCCGGTTTCCCTCCAACGTCTGCCATCAGGAACACACAGCAAAACTAAAACTTTTCCCAGTTTGGCTTTCCATCAGGAACCGCCAGCCAAAGAAACAACACACCATAAATGGACCACCAGTATGACCTGGGCATAGTCAAGCTAAGCTAAGCATAGAGTTGGAAATGTTGACACACCCACAACCAGTGACCATTTTGACACACACACACACCTGTATAAAGTACTCTATAGTTGGTTTGTATGTTTACTTTTATTCTTGTAATAAATGTCCTTTAAACATACCAGCTGTTTGTTTAATGTTGCACAAGAGTGAATTCTGCCAACCTCTACGCTGTCAAGAACTCCAAATTCCTTCAACTTTAACTAGTTGTTAACATGGTAATTTTGGTTATAGTTATTAAGATAATATTAATCAAAAATCCAAATTGACAATTTAGTATAATTTATGAGACTGATTTAATTGATTGGCCCTCTTTTCCCTTCCTAGAAGGGTGGTGCCCCGAGGTGATCTTGTAATTCAGATCCAAGTATTTAAAAATTATTTTTCATAATTATTAGTTATTCGTGATAGCCAAACCCCAATATTGAGTGCCTTAGTACCCAGGCACAACATCGAAGTTATAAAGATGTATGTGTTTAAGGCGGTAGAGCTTCCTTTTCAGTTGGAATATATTCTTACTTTTATATCTCAGTGTTGGTCTTTTAAGGATTTCATCTAATTTAAATCAAAAATCCACTTTCAGCTAAACTGGACTCTAATTCACACCTTCTATTCATATTGGACTGTGTGCGGATGAAGAAGAGTGACATTGTAAACTTAAATAGTTCACAGTAGACTATTTAATAGTCCAATTATGCTTTACTGACTCATTGAAGTGATTACATAACGCGTTGTGTAACCATGTTATTTTTTTTTTTTGATTACATTTCCATTGTAATTTTGATCAAAGACGGACCTCCGTGTGTCCGTGTGGCTCATTCAGCTGGGGCATGTCAGGCCACGTAATCACCACCCACCCACTGCTCCTCTCCCAAACGTTGCCTGTTAATCCCCTATGCCAAAAATAAACAAAACGTCAAGGACGATCAAAACAATAATGCTGCCATTTTATGCACAGACAGAGGACAAACGTAAAGCTTGTTGAGTTTTTTTTTTAGGGTCGATGCATTTGAGTATTTGCATGCCGCCACATGAGTCACAGTTCTCCAGAGGAAAAGGTTGGACTTCTATTATTGCTTTCTGCATCCTAATTGCCACCATACATAAATGTGTGCCCACACAGAAGGGGAAGCTGGACGAGTTGAACTTCATCCTGACTGGCGGCGGCATGGGCGGCCTCCCCGCGTACGCACCGGACTTCTATCAAGACGAGCCGTGGGTGGAGTTCATCGAGGTGGATGCGGAGAATGCAGATGGTGAGGAGAAGGGGGATCGCCGTGGCTCAGACACCCAGAGGCTCCTGGGTATGCCCCAGCCCACTAGCCACCACATGAATGTAGGGTGCTCCAACGCCATCAGGTAGGCCAAAGGTTCTCCTGTAAAAGCTTTGTTTTCATATGGAAGACCATGCAAATATGAATTTCTTCTCTCTTTTTTTCACCTCTAGCTTCCCTGACGATGACTCAGGCCAGGCTGGATGCTTCAACCTAGATGTGCCAGAACAAGACACCCTATTGCTGATGGCCACTCTTCTGCCAGGTCAGCCCGAGGACAAAGAAGCCTCCTTCGATGTTGCAGAAAGAGCACCAGCGCTGGACGAAGGCGAAAGGTCCCTTGTCCAAACCCAAACACTAGGGCCGCAGACTTGGGTCAACACAGACTTCTATGCTCAAGTCAGCAATGTGATGCCCTCCGGGGGTGTTGTGCTCTCTCCTGGTCAGCAACTCAGAATCCAGGAGAGCACCTCAGCCACAGAAGAGGAAAGGCAAAGGAAAGGAAAAGACAGTGACGACAGAGAGAAGCAGGAGAAGCAAAAGGAGCTTCAGTTCCAGCTGGTAGTTGTAGATCCAGAGGGAAATGGCTACACCCCAGAGAGCAGTGTCCGGCAGATCAGCACTCCCTTGCCTGGCGGTGGGTACCAAGCCACGCACCCTCAGCCAGTGGAGACGAAACCTGCAGCCCCGACAGAGGATAATCAATCACCTTACGTAATCCCTGACTCTCCCCAATCCCCGTTCTTTGCCCCTGTTGCAGACTACACAGTGGTACAGGAGTTGGACAGTCACCATAGTGTGCTCCTCAACCCGCCTCCCCGCCAGTCTCCCCCTCCCTGCCTGCCACAGCACCCCCTCAAGGCCCCTTTGCCTGTGGGCTACATTACCCCTGACCTGCTGGGCAACCTCACACCGTGAAATGACAGTGCCATCAGACGTTTAGGTGGAAGGCTGATTGAGGAAGTCCCCTGCAGTCACCCTACCTGATTCCTGCTGGAAACCAAATACAGTAACTTACAGCGCACTTGGATGGATAAACATACACAAGTGTCTGTTTTCAGAAGTTGCTGAAAGGGAGACGTGAAAAGCATACAAGCTATACTCTCATCTGCATTGCATCTTCTAAATCGATTGACGCGGTGCAAGAGTGAGCGCCCCAAACCGAACGCGCCGTTTGCTTTTTTGGGGTCTGCATCCGCGCATGACCGAACAAAAGCATCACGTCAGCGCTCGACTGCCTTAGATCACATTACGTCTCTGACTAATTATGTTTTCGAGCCACAACATGAAGTCTTAATCTTTTAAAGTCGCGTCAGTTTATGATCGATGGGGAGAAGAAAAGCACATTCTAGTCACAAAGAAGTCATTGCTGACTTTGTCACCATTTGCCCGGTAGAGGTGTGCTGCACCTCACCTTTATATTATGGGTTTTATCATCTTATTAGTGCTTTACAAGAGAGATTTTTATATCTATAAATATATATATACGTATAAAAAATGCCCTACGTTATATACTGATAAACACAGCTATGCAGATATAACCTTGCATTCCTGGCTTCATTTTGTCTAAAGCTGTTCCTATTTTTTTATATATATATATATATAAATAAGTGGCCAAACTTAGAGTATATGATGTCAAGGTAATTCTCTCTAAAGCTGCAAGTTTAATAGAATGAATTCTTTCAAATAGCTGAATGTACACACACGGACGCAAAGTAGTCAGGGCAGCAAAGAGTCCCCACTTATACTGTATTGTTACTATTATGTCTCTTCTTGCCCCTAGTGAATGTTAAAAGGAGAAATAGGAAGCGAAAGGAAATCACTAGCTGTAGTGGACACATATAAAGGGAATTCAAACGATTCCTGCAATGAATTGAATATCGCTGTACGATTATATTATCATAGTCAGATGTTATCCCAGTGTGCTTCTTTTTTTTTTTTTTTCAACCTGGGGTTACTTACCACACCGAAGTGCAACTCCTGCAGGGAGGATTCATTCATACTTGCTCGCTGCCACGCTGCAGGACACAGTGCGCCACCAAGTGCCTTGCTCGAGGGCATGTTAATAGTTATTTGCCGAAAGCAAAAGGGCGCATACGCACACCTGTTAATTAAAAGGAATTGTATTACTTTAACAGCAGCCAGGTCTCGCGTACTTACAACTAGCACTCATAAGCTGAAACTTTAATGATCAAACCTTCTACTAGGGAGTTATATCCTTCCCACGTTGTGTTGTTACTGCAGGGATGGCAACTGGAACAAGTTGACAGACTGTGAAAGTATGTAATAGATGTAATTAGCTCACACTTTACACTTATTATCTGCCAAGTACACCGTGTTAACGGCCTGTGCCTATGGTAGTGTTAGTAGCCTGCTGTGCTATGGTACTATGCTCACGTAGTTAGGGTCTGTGCATTGCTGTGTACGGAGTAGTACTGCTATGTGTATTTGATGAATCAGTGTTAATCTTCTTTGTGCACTCACGTAGAGCTCAAACAGTAATGGTGCATGCACACGCGCGACACTTATAAGCAAGAAGCATCTGCCTGAGTTACACATTTAATTTTGCCCTACTGTCATAAAACATAAAACTGAAAATTGTTTGGCCCTAAACCATAATTTGCATGTTTTTCCAATTGCGCTGGTAAGAAGAAAAAATAAATAAATAGACCACAATTTTCAAACCAACATTTTTTTTTTACGAGGGCTAGTCCTGAAAGGCTCTAGTTCCATGTCCTTGTCTGACTGAGGCAAATGTGAGGATTTTTTTTGCACATAAATGAAGCTTACAGCGGGCAACATGTGTAATTAGCCACAAATCCTTAATATTTATTGTGCTGCATACATTCTTTTGAATAACCAAATGTAGGGCATTATTCGGCAGATTAAGTTGCTTAATCAAGTATTTAGTCTCATTAGCTTATAGTGTAAGCTTGTCTATTGCTCACAGAGTTTATATAATGTGAGCGAGAAGAAAAAAGAGGAGATCTTTTGTCTCCCGTGTTTTCGTCCGATCATAAAGACTTGACAATACCCCCGTCACAAACACGCCAACATGACACACTGTGTATAGCAAGCTGTCTATACAGAGGCTAATAGAGGTTGTCTTATATTCATGGTTTTGCCATACAGCACAATGAACTTTCATGTCAACAACTCCGTGAATGAATCAGGGGCTTTGTAGCCGCATAACATGAACGCAGCCTCCAAAAGAGCACTTCTCAACGTACACAAAACATACTTTACAGCGCAAAGGCAACCCATTCAGCCTTTGAATTGTGCGTCGTTTCGGGCTCATCCTTTTGGGATAAATAGGTTAATGACTCGCATAGAATAGCTCTTTTGTATCCGACAATCCCATAATAAAGAGAAGACGGAGCAGGGGCCACAAAATGACAGTTCTCAAAAAATGTGAATCTTTGTTTTTTTTTCTGAAAAGAACCGCGTGTTCCGTCGTTGCTGCCTTGTGTGGATGATACCAGCAAGCCAATGCTGTTGCAGATATGTCTTAATATATTTACTAGTGCTACAAAAATTACAAGTATATATTTTTATGTCATTAATGTTACCAGTCACAATATATTGCTGCTCGGTACGTGTATTTTTTCTACATTCAGCCTTACTGCGGTTGGGGGCGGGGGGGATGGGGTCATCCGAGAGAGTGCAGCAATCTCCGCATTGTGTGACAAAAACCCGCAAACCGGATGGGACTGATGGCGGAGAAATTGCCCGCAGCTCGGCTATCGGTAGCATTTCAGCGGGACTGTCGCGTCCCAAAAGCCTTTCGCAGTGCTCACGCCTATCCAAAGATCCTCAGCGGGCTCTCTGCGTTTATATGAAGGAAGATCAGAGAATGGAAAAAGTACTGTTGAGGCTGTGTTTCAGTTCTGCCGTGGTGATTGTGAATGGGTGCAGGCTGAAATATGCAAATGCGATTGTTATACTGAGAAAAAGTTGTAACAAAAAAAAGAAAAGAAAAAAGTATTTTTAAAGGTTACAGTCAGATAGAAAAACTGCGGGATGGGGGGATGCTTTTTTTCTTCAAGCTTACTGTACAGATGTTTACTACATTGGATTGTCTTTTTCTTTTTTTGACAGTTTACCATGAGCGCATAGATAATGTAGTATAAAAAACAAGTGTTATTTTGTGCTTATAAATGTTACAGACACTTTAGAGGAAGCACTTTGTACACACACACATGTATCTGATGTTTAAACGAGTATTCGGATTTTGTATCTCGGGCTGAATCAAGTGTTTGAATTACTTATGAGACAGCCTTATGTTTTCAAGTCAGCACAATACTCAAGACAGAGAGGAGTCTTTAGTATGGATAAGCTTCGGTTTTGTTTCACAGAGTTTATAGGATGTATTTTACACTAACAGATTGCGAGAATGCTGTACTGTAATGGAGTATTTAATATGTACCGTAAGATTAATGGATAGATAGAGCAGATAGATCTTTAATGAAGACAGAATAGAGGAAGAGGGAAATAGTTATACTGTGACTCTGCGTTCTTATATTTCTCCCGTTATGTGATTTCAGCATTTCATTATTGGTAAAAAGTGCATTTTGATGACGGTAAAGTATTATACAACGCTGCGTTT
The DNA here is from genome assembly GCA_005024645.1 of Planiliza haematocheilus. Lineage (NCBI taxonomy): Eukaryota > Metazoa > Chordata > Actinopteri > Mugiliformes > Mugilidae > Planiliza > Planiliza haematocheilus. The sequence goes on along the minus strand of SRSE01001388.1, from coordinate 803,384 downwards.
TGGCCCCCAGCCCCTTGGTATTTGCGTCAGTTCAAGGGTGGGTTTTTTTTGTCGCTCAGCTAAGTCTGGAAGTAATCTTGCAAGAATTCGTGCTGGTTCTTTCTCTTTATCAGACTTAAGAGTACTGAGCCACACATTTTTTGGCTTGTTAAGGAAATAGTTTAATTCTTGACTTGAGTACAGCGGTACGCAGTCTGTTTTTTTTGTTTTTTGTTTTTTTTTACGACGTTCAGTGGCTCCGCTCTCCGTTTCTTTCCATGTGTTATTTATTCGTCTGCCCGGAGCCCTCAAAGCACTTCACCACCTCGCCTGACAACAGTCAGCGGGGTGGCATGAATAATGTGTTCTTCTGCCATGTCCCGGCCCAAGCTCGTAAAACTGGAAATATTCTAAATGCCAAAATTGGAAACCTCTGCATTCAAGTGTAAAAAACACCATAATTCATCGGTTCGCTCTGGCTTCATTAATTCAAACGAGCCCATATTTTTGTGCTGCGTTTTCATGTCATTCTGTTCTTGGAGCCACTGTCTGTTTGCTGCTGTTTTACTCAGGGCCAAGAACTGTGTTGATTTGATATTGTTTGCTTACCAATTGAGCCTTTCCGGTGTTGTATGTGTGATCAATAAGCTCTCGACAAGTTACACAATAAATATACAGCATCTTATGCATTATGTTCTGTCATGTGTTGTCTTCCTCCCCAGTGCTGCTCCTTCAAAACCCTCCCGTGCTGCAACATATCTTAACATTCCCTCCAATTTGCCCACTGGAAGTTGCAGCCATTATTTAATTTTCCGCTAATCTAACGTTAGTGTTGGAGCTGCAAATTTAAAATGAACAAATTAGATTTTGCATGTTGCTGACTGTAGATAATGATCCACAACAGTGCTTTATTGTGGACTCCTTTTACAACACAGCCTGCCGCACTCTTCACATGGCCTCCTTAACTTGCTGCAGAGTGTGTTATTAAAACCGCACGAGCAGCATAATCCACTGTAAATGTCGGTTCAGACCAGGACTCGGTGACAGTAAGTGATATTAATAAAGAAAATGTTCAGCCGACTATGCCCTGGGAGGTCAAATGCAAACAAATTTCCTTGTGTGTGTGTGTGTGTGTGCGTCTGATAGAGAGAAAATGAGATTGCTCCATGTACGTGTGCCAGTTGCAGGGCGGTTGCAGAACGCATGGTTGTTTGCGAGCAACGCCGAAGAACTTTGTGTGAGTGAGTTCACAAGTGTGTGATTCTGTCTCTTCGCCGCCGCTGGAATAAGTGAAGAGGAAACGGCTGCAGAAACAGTTGCGCGTCGAGGGGAAAGCATATCGGACAATTAAGGCCCAGGCTGTGTACTGCGCTGCTCTGTGTGGGGCTGATTGAATCAGAGAGACAGCCACTCACAGCTCTTTGTCTCAGGACATTGCAGGTAATTACCCATAAGTCACTGTTCCCCTGTATTGGATCTTCAGCCCAATTACGCCCACACAAGCAGTCCACCTCAGCCTCATTTATTACCTCCGGTTGCTTGTTGACCTTTTCAGGCACACAGTCCAACAGGCAATTCAGCTGCATAACACTAAGCAGAGGGTGTTTCACTTTGAGTCTCGGAGGCAGTCTCACAGATCTGGAGCCGTGTATTGACATAAAGAGAAAAATGTTATGTGGCACAGAAAAATACTTAAGATGATCCTCGTGACGATGGCACATTTGTTAATGAAACTTCAATCCAATGCCATTCTAGACACAAAAAAAGAACATAAGCACCAACGAACCAAAGAATCGTCATATTTGTTTCTATACCTATCATCTGTATAAACAATGCAAACAAAAAGAGGTGGAACAAGAAGTCTATCATCAATACATGTGTGCATACATGTCACAAATAAGCTTTATAGTGGGGGACATCTGCAAATATTAAAAGCTGTCACTTGGACCAATGCATTTGTTGCATTCGAAGTTTGTATAATGTGAAATGCTAAGTTCAAAAACTATGTTCGTGCACGTATGATAGGAAAACAGAAAGAGGCCGCTCATATGCACGAGCTCTGAGTTGAAGAATAAAGATGTCACTTATATGTCAATGATATAAATGAATAGGCACTCTGTTTAAAGCTCATTTGGGTGGAGCTGTCAACAGAGGTTAGGTCGATACCAGAGGACGAGCTGCGTTGGAGCTTTATTGTATAGAGCTTTATTGCCATCTGCTGACAAATGGCGGGAGAAACGACACCTTTTTTTTACACGGAGCCCTCTCAAAATATTGATCATATGTATGTTAGACGTATGTTATTTATAAAATAGATAAAATTGTTCTAAAATAAAGCTGTATATTATGGACAATATGATCTCAATGCTTTGCCACGGTCACATATGTGCACCCTCAAAAAGCGTGTTCAAGATAGTGGACGCTCCCCAGTACACCTCGATTCTTCCTGCACGCCCACTTCTAAAAAATGAATAAATATGCACCAATCAGCCACAACATAAAAAGACCACTGACAGGAAAAGTGATTAACATTGATTATCTTGTGAGAATACAATGTTCTGCTGGGAAACTTTTGGACCTGGCATTAATGTGGATATTACTTAGACATGTAGCACCCAACTAGACCAGAGCAGGCACCTCCACCCAAAAACCGTGACACTCCTTGATGGCAGCAGCCACCCCCAGCAGGATGCAGCCTGACACAGGCACACACACAAAAAAAGTATGAAGAACAGCACAAGGTGTTGACCTGCCCTCCAAATTCACTAGATCCCAAACTGATCAAGTATCTGGGGGTGGTCCACAGAGGCCCCTCCCATCAACCCATAGGACCCAAAGCCACATCGTGTTGTCAGACACCACAGGACACTCTCAGAAGGCCCATTCTCTGATAAGTCTCAACTGTTTTGAGGCACAAGGGAGACCCACACAATATTAGGAAGGTGGTCATAATGTTACGCAAGATCGTTGTATATGTTTAGTGAAGAATTATATACTTTATTTCACTCGTTTTGACAAGAATGCGCACACAAACTGAAAATGTTTACTCAGCCATCTTTATTCAACGCTCAGTTTCCACATTTTAACATCCCAAACACAATCTCTGTGCAGGCATCAGGTTTTCAAGGTGACCGTCGTCTTCCCACAGAAACCATCATTGAGTACAGAGTTGCATTCCAACAGTGTTTTCATTCCTTCGCTTTCATTTTCCCTTTTGCCTCTTCCTGAGCAACAGAACTTTTTTTTACAAGAAGCTTTGTATAAATGTATGCAATCTGCAGATTATGTAGCAAATTTTTTGGATGCAAAGAAAAAACAAAGCAGGAATGCCAAATATTCAAAAAGATATACCTGAGACATGTTAAAGCTTGTGGACAAGAAAGAAACAAAAATAATGTCATTCATTTACGGCTAGTGGTTATATGTGCTCAATGATAGATAGCATACCCTACAGATTTTAAATGTTCCTTAGGACATTTCCTTAATGGCATGTGCTTCTGGGTTTCCTACATAAATAGGTAGCAGTGAGTTAAAATGCTCTTGTATGGTAGTAATCCAATTCATAATATCTGATATAAAGTAACACGATGTTCTCTTCTTTTTGTTCCTGAACTATCTGTTTCAGCTTTTAAGTCCTTTCTCTTTCTGGACTTTGAAATTGTTTTAAGTGTTCATCATGTTCCTGAGCTTCCCTCTCCCCTCCCGCCTGCCTGACATCAAACAGACGCCACTAGAGCATAGTTTATGCATCTGGTTTCATAAAGGACGGAGGGAGCAAAATGGAGGAGGCAGCTTATGAACATGGTGACCACAAACACTCCTGGGAGAGGCAGAGAGCAACCCAGCGGCAGGCAGGATGGGGCAGGTCATACGCATTAAACCGCAATTTAATTATTTGCACATTAAGCTCGCATTACTTGGTTGGTGTTTATTTACCTTTATCTGTGTAAAATTAGACTTAACCTCTTGATCTAGCCCACATGCCTGCTGTCAGGATTGACCTCCCCTCTCCCAGGGTAATACTTGTTGGTAAAAAGAGCGCTTGGCCTCGATGTTGCTAGCTGGTGTTATTATGAGACTGATGTCAGAACCAGCTTACAGCTGCTCTCATTCTCAGCTAGCAACACCTGGAGGTCAGGCTCATGGGGCTGGCTGAGGCTGCTGTCAGGCAGCGGAAGGCAAGCGTCACTGTCAGGTCTCCCTGACATTACTGGCTGCATCGCCTGTCAGTCCGTGTCACTGTCAGGAGGCGGGCAGAGCCTCGTTACAGTGTCAGAGACCGACTGGCTGCTCGCTGCCTGCTTCGCCAAACAGCCTGCGTCAGTGTCAGCATCAGCTGGCCTTGGGAGAGGCTTCATTGTCAGAGCCTGCTGTCCACTGTCAGCTGTACTTTGACTTTCACCTCAGCTTCTCTTGTACTCAGGGCCTAGCTGGAGCGTCATGGGCCTCCTGTGACATATGTTGTGTGTGCACTGCTTGCTGCACATCGACAAAATCTATCTGTTGCTGACCCTGAGACATCCCACCTTCTTGGCCTTGCCCCTCTAGTCTAACATGTCCCTGCCCTTGACTTTGTCCATGGTGAGATCCATGGCCTGCACCATCATGGTTTCCATGGTGATGACCACGGTCTTGATCACGGCCGAGGCCGCGGGGGTGGAAACCATGGCCGTCCTCATGGTGACTACCATGGTGGCCATGGTGGCCATGGTGGCCATGACCGTGGTGATGGCCATGATGGTGACCACGGTCATGATCAAGCCCGTGACCATGTCCAGTGTCAACCTCTGCAGCTGGGATACTTTCTGCATCAGGCTGTGCATCTGCTGTCCCTTTGCACTCCTCTGGGGTCTCAGCACTCTGTAAAAAAATGGAAACAGTGCCAAAAGAGATATTAGCATACAAGCTTACAACCTCTCTCGCTTAAAGTGCACATCACATTTACTTTATGTTACCTCATGTGCGCACTCTCCACATATGCGTTTGCAGTAGGTATCTTTAATTGCACCCTCAACATGGCCTTGCCCAATGATGGAGTATGGAAGAGAGATCTGATGGGTGAGACGGCCACACCTGATGGCAAAGGGTCAGAAAACCACTGTAAAGCTTAAACCAAAACATGTGATCTTGAGAATGAACGATCCGGTGCATGCAACAAACCTGTCATAAATGAAAAAGTCATCTTTCTCCCCATTGAGTGTCTGCCAAACATCAGTCTGTTGCTCATCCTGTTTGTAGAGCATGATGTTCTGTGAAAGTTTCTCTACCAGCAGGGGATGCAGGCGCTGTGCTGGCTCCCCCTGGTGGTTAATCACCATGTAGACCACATCCTTCAGACCCTGACTCTCCAGCTTCTGGCGCAGGCCGTCCATTCTGCATGGATGTGAGAGCATGAGTTTAAAAATGAGTTTAACAGACTGCTTGATGTTGCTTTCCTAAATGTCAGCATGAACAGGATGTGCTTCTTAGACTGTGAACTTTGGAACAGATGCAACAGAAGAACAAGTCTGAGCCTGCTGTATTTGGGCAAATCTTGCAAACCACAAAGATTAGGCCATGAAATTAACTTGTCTCTTTGACTATCTAATATAATTTATGTTTTGTTTGTCAAAGCAGACTCTGGTCGTCATGTGACTGGCGCATACCTGGAAGCCTGCACCAAACAGAACAGTCAGCTGGCCTGAAGAAGAGCCACCACCGTCACCCGGCCCATTGACCCCTTCATGGGCTCCACCTCCCCTATCTTCCAGGCTGGCGGCAGCTGACAACGAGGCCCGCCGCCCTCACTCTCCGCTCCACCCCCATGGAGCAGGCAGAGAGTGAGGAGCAGGCTGAGGGCCGCCCACATGCCTGTGGTGCTTCCTCACTGCCCCGATCTGCTGAGCACAGAGAGGAAAGAGATAGGGGTGGGAGGAGGGAGAAGTTGGAGAGGTGAAAGAGGAGAAGGACACGGGTCAAACTCAACGGACAAATTCAGAAAAGAGTTTGTGATTTTTGTTAATCATCTCATGTATCCCGCCAAACTGTTGCGTCTTGTCACACAGTTTGATACGGCTGCAATAACTAAGGAGAACTGCGCAACTAGTTCAGTGAAAAGATCTGTTTATTCAGAATTCCTAAATCATGGTGTTTCAATGCAAGCTCACTGGTACAGTAAAAGAAAATGTGTCTAGTCGCATTCACTGGATGCTGAATGCAAAAGGTCTTGCATTACAAGGTTAAAGATGTGGAAAATGTCTGACTAGAGTTGGATACACTGCATGCACAATGATAACATGTATAAAATATACACGACTGCAATACACCCTTGCGCCCTGCGTCATAGGAATTTGGGTATTTACTGAATTTGAAGTGACTTGAAGAAACTTACCCTCTGGTTTAAAAGGCTTCTTTCCTTCTGTTCAGCTCTGCTTTGCTTCAACTCTGTGAACAAAAACAAGCCTCGTCCTCCCCTGCTCCCCCCTTTTATACTCTGCCTGTTGTTGTTCAGTGAGGAAGGAGGGCAAAGTTCAGTCGCAGCTGTATGCTGATGCCACACTTTCCTCAAGTCAAAAAAAAAAAGTTGAAGTGCAAGACATTTCTCAGGAAGACACAAATATCTTCAGTGGAAAATGTTTTGAAGGACTTGGCAGTTTGACAAATGTCCTCAGGGGAACAGTGTGAGGAGAAAAAGTTGCTTCTGTGCAATGATATTTCAAGATAGTGTATGCATTTGCCTTGTGAATCAAACTGATTCTTTTAACCTTGTGTGTATTATATAGATGTATTGTGAATCTCTGGGAACATGGAAACATTGTGCAATTCTGTTTCTTACTTTCTGCACAGGGAGGGGAAGTGAAAAGGGACAGAAGGCGGGACGCTGGTCGTTGTCCAGCACGTCTCTGCAGGGTTCACACAAACACATCTTGAAGGGGCTTATGCAATATGCACAAACAGAATTATTATAACAGTCCTGCATAAGATCCCTGCAGCGTACAGTACACTTAATTTGAAAAGAAAAAATTTGATTTCCCAAGCAACAGGGGAGAAATAAAACAATGAACTCTTTGCTGGGGTCCAGGGAAAAGAAACAAGCACTGATGCATTTGGATTCATGTTGAGACTTGTCCTCTACTTTTAGGTTAGGGCTCAGTTATTGAGTAACAAGTCATTAAACGGACTGCAGTACAGTAATCTGTATGACTTCAATAGTTATATTGAAGATTATATAGAAGAGCTCTTCCAAGAACAACCAATCAGGTGAGGTTGTATGTCTCCAGATGTAGACCATGCAGTCAGAAGGAGATGAGCACTGTTAAGAGATAAGAAAAGTCAAAGGTCAGTGTGGTTGCAAGATGTCAGTGACATCATGATTTAAGAGATAACTGTTACGCCTTAGCCCTTTATGGGACATGGAACCATATAAGGTAACTTCAGCACACATTTTAAATTGATCAGTGAGGTTTAGAAGCATGTGGGTTTCACCCAGCCAATCAGGGAAGATTAAGAAAACATTGTCAGGTCAAACTGGGGTCAAATGTGGTCTGCAAGGTCCTGCTCTGCATGAACGCTTCTTAGACCCTACACAAACATTCTTGGGTTGAAATTTTAAATTTCCACGTATTTCAAAGAGTGCCATATAAAGGATTAAACACACACAGTAGGGTAAATGTAAGGTTTTCTGATGGACACAACAATCTGCTCACACTTTGGGCAATTCGGGCACTACCAAATGTCATGTTGACTGTGTTCTTGCAGCTCCTATATATGTACAGTGTCACTTTTGCATGTTCACACAAAGCCATCTTTGGGAAAGTACCAAAACCAGTAGGGACAGTTAACTTGCTGCCACTTGTCCTGATTCAAGGAGTTTTTTAGGAACCCTCAAGCGATATGCACCGAATGTTAATATGCTGGTATGGTTTTACCCCTGGAGACAAAACAACACGATGAAAAGAACTCACACAAGCAAAATGGAGGCCAATAATGAAGCAGGGGAGTTGCGTAATAACTAAAAGAAAGCGGGGCTCCTGTAGAGACAGAAGCTGTGGCGTAGCAGGTACAGTCACAATATATCAGAGCACAGATTGAATGCTGTTACCCGTGTCTACAAACAGCTCCTGATTAGAGCGGTGTGAACGCACAACTTCAGTGGAGGTTTCAGCTGATACACCAGAGCACGGCATGTGACTTACAGAACTAACTTGTTCTGTCACCCAGCGTTACTCATTTACAGAGCTGGCATTGTGGCTAGTGCCCTTTTCCAGGGGCACCCTGACCTACACACAATAATGCATATCAGTAAGTATCAAGAGATCTTAACCGGTACTGACAATAAGGTGAAGCAAATAACCAACACTAAAAACAATGAAAAACTGAAAACTCATTCAGAAAACTGCATAATAGGATATAAACGAAGACAAGGAACCCGTTGCAACTCTCTAGAGAGGGTAGTGTAAGGAACAAGTATTCTTGTCATTGGGTTCCTTTGATATCCTTTTGGCGTTATTTTGAAGCTGTGACTTCCAGTGCTCCTTGATGGCAAACATTTCACACTCCCTGGACAATGGTGCCATTTGGTCTTTGCCAAAGGACTTTAGGGTCATGTGTGATAAGCCAGCGGTCCAAAGAGCCTAGTGGGTAGCTGAGTTGATCAAAGCAAGCTGCTGGAGCAGCCTTTCGATTAGTAACATGCTGTTTGAGGTTAGCCTCGATTGCTTTGGAGCTTGTTGATTGCATCAGGAGCTTTGCTGTTTGAATGCTGCCCTGTGCTTCCATGCTTTATTGGTGATAAGTGACCGTAAATGTTTCAAACTCAATTGCTTGTGTTTAACTAATTTTATCATTATGTATATGAAATTACCCGCATGTTATTTGTAACATCTGTGGCATAGTTACATAATAGCTAACACAGTCTGGGTACCTGCTATCTTTCGGCATTATGAACAGACAGATTATCCATTCTAGTTTTGTCAAATATTCACATATTTCAGGGTGATGATTAGTGAAAGGCTGGAGTCTTAGGACATCAGACTAAGCTAAAGTCTAAATGTTGACCTCGATACTCAACTAGACTTCTTCTTCTCTATCAGTAACATCTTTATAAGACCAGGGAAATTAAAGATGATAGAAACTATTTAAAACAAAAATCCAATTATCTTTTCGAATGGAGAAATATTATGCAGTAACCCATAGCAAAACACAGTATGAAGTCCATTTTAAAGCTCATGTCGCTCATTCCTACAGCTCACTTATCTTCTTATCTTTATTCACTGGTGATATGAAACATGGATGTGCACAGAGACACCCATCAATATAGCTGGTAAGATTACAAGAAGACACTGATTTGGAAATGGAACTGAAATGGTTATGTACGGTATGATCTATATCTATATTTATATCTAAATAAATAAAGATCTATATATTTTTATATTTTTTAAATTTCTAAAAATCATTTAAAACATAAGATGAGTTTCACACAATAACCTAATCACAAAAAACAAAACAAAAATTTGTATTTGTTTAATCAGGAAAATTAACCAATATTATTACACATCTGCGAGGTGCAAAAGTAAGTGCACTTCTAGAATTGCAAGTTCATTTCAAGGGCAAATTAAATTAGAGTCCATCCGAGCATTCAAAGCAGTGAGAGTATGAGTTACAATCTGATATTCAAAACACATGTTTGAGGAAGTGACGGGCCCAGATAACAACAATGACTTGCAAAAAGCATTATTATTGCTCATCACACTTGGAAAGGTAACAAAACCATCTAAAAGAATTTTGAATCCATAAATCCACAGTCAGACAGACTGTGAACGAACTAACAAAAATTACTACAAAACCAAGACGCAAGAGGTCAAAAAAAGAACCCAGAGCAACTTAGAAGCAACTTTATGCCTCTCTCACATTGGCTGACATTACTGTTCATGAATTTACCATCAGAAGAACACCGAACAACCATAGTCTGCATGGCAGAGTGGCAAAGACAAAGCCACTGCTCTCCAAAAAGAACATTTCTGTCTGTCTGCAGTTTGCTAAACATGTGGACAAGCCATAAGATTACAGGCAAAATGTTTTGAGGACAGATGAGACCCAAGTTGAACTGTTTAAATAAAAGGCGTCTTGTTTGGAAAGAAAAAAAAAACTGCCTATAAAGATGATCCAGCATGAGAACTGTCTGTGAAACATGGAGGTAGTAGCCTAATGTCCTTGTTTGGGCATGTTTTGCTGCATTTGGGACAGAATGTCATTCTGGAAACTTTTAAGCAGCACACTATATCTATATTATATCTATATCTACATATATCTACATATATATATATACATCTATATGGATTTAATTACATGTTTTTTAAATGTGTGAGAAAAAGAAAAAGTAAACGCTTGTCTTTCTTTCACCGGTGTCACTAAGCAACGCACTCTGGCGTCCTTGACGTTGCAAGGGTTTCTGGGAATCCGAGGCCTGAGGGTTGAGCGACCGCCCTTTTTGTAGCAACGAGAGTAGAACAGCGGTACATGCGTCGGGGGAAATATTATCGCAAAACAACTGTCTGAAACAGCGTAGCCGAACTCGAGGTATGTACACCGATGTTTTTTCACTCATGATTTGACCCACGGCGGGTATAATTGGGAAACCTGTCCGGGAAAAGTGTATTTTAATGCGCGGTTTGATGACGTAATGTTGATAGTCAAACACGAAATGTCGAGCATGCTAAGAGGCCCGTCAACAACAACGCTGTGCTGTCACACCATGTTTATCTCCTTCGTAGTCCGGTATATCAGCGGTTACACGGATATACCTAGTACTGGTGAGTACGGTTTCGGTCGGGTGGTTGGAAAGACTTGCTTTGTTCGTGGGGCGCATCGTTGTGTGTTTGCTAGTTAAGCTAACATGCTGCTGAACTAGCAAAGCTGCTAAGCTAGCTAAAGGAACCCCCATATGTCATAATAAGGGCTGATTTATATCAAATGTTCAGCAATATCATCAGTCTCTCTGTGTGACATGCGCGGGCTTTTGTTACTACACTTTGTTTTTAGTGACAGTTATTCTCAATACATTTCTAGATTTCTCACAGTTCATCAAAACCTCGAGCTAAAACTGTAACCAGGAAGCATTGCTGTCAAAGTGCCACTGTCATGAATGAGTGGTAGTTGTGCTGCATATAATATATAGAAGTATAATGCAAGTCTTTCTCTTTTCCTGTCAGCAGCAAAGGATCGGGAGAGTAATGGCAGCAGAGGTGGATGTGGATGTGGAGGTTGAGGTGGATGGAGGCAGCCAGTACCCAGCACATTACAAAGTGATGTTGGACAAACTGAATGAACAACGACAGCTGGACCAGTTCACTGACATTACCCTAATTGTGGACGGTAAGTGGTCGTACATTGCACAGCAGGTCGTCTTGGTGGAACAATCTTATTTTAATGTTTCTTGTATATTGCAGGGCACCAGTTCAGAGCCCACAAAGCAGTGCTGGCAGCATGCAGTCAGTTTTTCCACAAGTTCTTCCAGGATTTTACCCAGGAGCCGTTGGTGGAGATAGAAGGTATTCTGTATTTCTATTAAGTCCTCTTCATAGAAACTTTAAAAAGACAAAGACTGTATTCGAGAGTGAGAACTAAGATATACGCAAGCCTTACTGACACCTGGGAGTATTATGTGAATACTGCAGTTTAGCGCAAATCCAGGTCAAGAACACTGAACAATGGTTTTACATTAACATTTATGACAGTTAAGAGTTAATTATTATTCTTATTATTATTTTATCCGTGAGATCCATATTGGATTTTGAGATGGCTAACAAGATCAGTATTTGAAAGACTAAAAATGTGATAACAGCACTGATCTGGGTCTCCTAGATGTGTTTTGTATTATTATTTGTGACTACAATGCTTACTGAGCAGGGCATATTACTGTTGAAAATAATCTTGTTAGTGCTCTCTTGTGGAGAAACTGTGTAATTGTAGTTTATTGTCCTAGCTCCAGAGTTTCTTTTACAACAGATCTGATTATCTGAACTCTTTTTGAAGGTATACGTTTGCCTTATCGTAGTTACTTGCAGATTGACACAATGACATAAAATATGATCCATATTATTATTGTCTTCGCATGCATATTTTGTATTCATCCTGAAAAATAGTGTAAATCCATCAAAGTCCAGTTGGTATTACGTATATATTAGAGTAGTTTCAGTCTGTTAAGTGCTTAGCTACAAAGTCAGTTTGTTTTGTGTGTCAAGCTGTCGTTTTGCAGCTAGACAAATATTTTATGTTGTATTGAACACCTTTTACCCATCCTTGCTGCTCTGTCACATCTTTAACAGGAGTCAGCAACACAGCCTTTCGTCAGCTGATGGAGTTCACTTACACAGCCACACTAGCCATAGCCGGAGAAGAAGAAGCCAATGATGTCTGGAAGGCTGCTGAATATCTACAAATGCAGGAGGCCATCAAGGCGCTAAACAATAAGTGAGGTTTAAATACAGTAACAAATTCACAGAATTCACAGTATAAGTGTTTTGTGAATGTACTGGTGACGTGCTTAATAAGCTGGAGCAACAACAATAAAATATCTTCTCTTATAGGATTTCTGAGAGTCCCTCACTGACGACACAGCGCAAAGCTAAAAAGAGGAAGATAGCGGAGACGTCTAATGTGATTACAGAAACTATACCCTCGGTGGAAGGGGAGCAGGTGCTGAAACTGTCTAATGAATAAAGTAAAGTGGCTCCGTCTAGGATTGATTATCATGAGTGAATATTTTTAATGGTCTATAGGTGGAGATCGAAGTGATCGGGGAAGGGGCCATTGAGGTGGAGGAGTCGGGCCTGGAGGAGGTGGTCGATGCAGCAAAGAATGCTCAGGTGGCATCGGATGACTCGGCCTTGGCTCTTCTTGCTGACATAACAAGCAAATATCAGCAAGGGGAGCCAACACTACGCATGATCAACAAAGGAGGAATACCAGAGGTATAATGGCTTATTTAATAAACACTGGCTTATAAAGTAGCGATATGAGACTTGAGACAAGATTAACTCATGATTCTTTTTTTATCGCTGTGTTTGTGCTTAGCAGGAAGTTGTGTACCAGGAGGAAACGGTGACTGCCTCCAAGGTGCTGGAGAACGTCGAGGTCGTAGAAGTCCAGATTTCCCAAGTAGACAACATGTTCCGCTGCAACAAATGCGACCGCAGCTTCAAGTTGTACTACCACCTCAAACAGCACCTGAAGACACACCTGGGCTCGCTGGAAAAGCCCCATGTGTGCAGCCACTGTGGAAAGGCCTACACACGGGAGGGCGCCTTGAAGCAGCACATCAGCACGTTTCATTTTGATGCAGAGGAACTGGCACGAAACCAGAAGCCCCAAAAGAAAGTGCACGTTTGCGAATACTGTAGGAAGCACTTTGATCACTTTGGACACTTCAAAGAGCATTTACGAAAGCACACAGGTGAGTAAATTCAGTTTTGTCATTTTGTTAATGTGAAAAGTGCACAAGCTTATCCATTATATTCGTCAGTCAGATTTGTTATTATATGCATGCCTCTTTTATTTTCTATCTTTAGGTGAAAAACCTTATGAGTGTTCAGATTGTCATGAGCGATTTGCAAGGAACAGCACACTGAAGTGCCATATGGCAGCCTGTCAGAATGGGGCTGGAGCCAAAAAAGGACGGAAGAAACTCTACGAATGCCAGGTACAGTTTGTCCAGAATTAAAGCTGCCTATAGCAGAAGGGTAGCAGAAACCATATGTTCTAACAACATATAAGTAAATGTGCTGATTTGGTCCATGTTCAATAATTCCAACAGATTGGTGAATTGAAAAATGTTAATGACACTCTATACGAATGACAAAAGCTAAATTGAGGAGCTATCAAACCTGGGGTCTAGCTAAATTGCAAAAATGCTTGCAGTGTTGATGGCACTTCTGAGTTTTGTCAGTACACATCAAGATGGAGTAATGGCTGCTGTCTTTACAGTGACAAAATAAGACCAAATAAAGGTAGTCGTGTCACTCATGAGGAAATGGTTTGGTTTTGAAATGACCTCTGTTCCGTGTAAACTTTCCAAAGACTTTATTAAAACTAAACGTAGCAGCGCCTGAAACAAACAATGTGGTGCATTAAGGAGCAATGTGGGTCTGATGAAAAGGAAATGATAGAGGCAGTATTATTTCATATCGGTACGTGGTATTCATTAACAAAAGCCTTTTTAAAGCAACAACAAATGATCTAAGTGTGAATCATAGACTGTATAAAGATGGACTAGGGAACTGCTCCTCTAAAGTGAAGCCAAAGCAAGTAGAGCTCCCCCTTGTGTCGGTCTGCAGTATAGGTCAGAAGCTGCACCTTATCAATGTTAGTGGATGGGACTAAAATACACAGTCTGGTGTCAATTTTTTTTTTGGATAAGTTTCGTTATTTATTTGACGCTATGGAAAGGACCGTGGGGAAACTATTTAAAAAATAAGTACAGTGTATAATCCAACAGTTTTTTTGTAACTAGTGGAGGTAGAGCAGAGCGTAGGATTAATTAAATGAGTGAGTAATTAAACACGAGTGAGTCTGGCTAAAGTGTGGTCGGGTCATCAATATCACTTTCCTAGAAGAATGCTGTCCATCTACTAGCTACTAATTTTTCGTTTATGACCTACAATCTCCTTCAGGTCTGTAGCAGTGTCTTCAACAGCTGGGACCAGTTCAAGGACCATCTCGTGAGTCACACTGGAGTCAAGCCCAACCACTGCACCATGTGTGACATGTGGTTCACCCACGCCAAAGACCTGAAGGCCCACCTCAGCGACACCCATTCAACCGAAGAAGTGGTGATTGCAGACTCGACCGCAACCGCCGCTCTCGCCATAGCAACGCAGAGCATAGAGGGAGCTGAAACGGTCCTGCTGGACGACGGCATTCAGGTCGAACACGTCACAGTGGAGCCCGTCGACGTCATGGAGATGGAGGAGACCACCACAGTTGTGGTGGAGGATGGAGGGGTGACGGAGATGTGCGAGGAGGACATGGAGAGATTAAAACGGGCCGGGGTGCAGATCCAGGTGGTGCACGTGACCACCACGGAAGTTGACGGGCAGCAGGTGGTGAACTCTGAGGTGGAAGTAGAGCTGGAGGGAGAGATGGTGAAAGTTGAGGAAGCAGAACAGACGGTGATGGTATGAGCAGGCAAAAAACGGATTGTCTTAAATAAGCTGCAGGACGCTTTCTCAGTCCTGAAGAACAGTGACGTCCTCTTATTTTTTTAATACAGATTACTGCATGTAGGACACAGTGTGCCACCTGCTTTTATGATGAATGTCTTTGTCCCTATCACCCTCACTGTATTTATTTTATAGATGTTTGCCATCATATCTCATATTTCTGGTGTCTTTGGTGCTTCATCAATCAGATTTCACCTGTCAGTTTTATCTCAAATGTATATTTTGCTCTTTCGGATTAGTTGACTTGCCATGACAATTTGACAAAGTAGGAATTGTTTTTGCGGCTCATATAACAAATGTTGTATGCGGCTGTTTCTCAGTATTAATAATGCAATTTTGTTCATTTTCATATTAACTTTTGGTGAACCAAATTGAAATATGGAATAAAAGTGGTTTTGAGAATTGGCTAATTTTTCAACTGTTGTCAGTAAATCTAATCAATTTGTGATGGTTTAAAATCATAGAGGGATGCTGAGTTTATGACTTGATAGAGGACAAACAGAATCCCACATGGCCACTGATGAGTTAAGAGTAATTAACTTAATCTGTGGCACCTGTTTGATTCAAAGGAAATATTGAACAGTAGGAGTCCAACTTTCTTTTCCTCTGGAATAATATATGATGCTGTAGTCCACTGCAGGAACGACAACAACTGCAAGGGACCTCGTGAAGAATACAGGTAGAAGAATACCCACATCCACATTCACCCAAACTGAAACACATCAACACTTCATCCTGCACAGCAACAAAGAAGATGGTGCTTTTCAAGGTCTCCCCCAAGATGTTTGACCCAAGCTAAACAATTTAAAGGCATTACTGTATAACTTCCAATCCACTGGGAATTTGAAATAAATCCTAATTCTGATATTTATCTTTCTTAAAATGTCAAGCATTGTTAAAACGCAGTTTAAATTCATGTTGCTTAGGTTTATGTAAGGTTTTAATTTTAACTGTATAGACAACAAGTTACTTAACCCCAACTGATGCAATAAGTAGCTTCTCGTTTCTCAAACAGCTATGTCGAAAGACACATCCTATGGCTGTTAGTCTGTTTGAGAAGTGTCAAATCATTGGCATGCATCAATCAGAGAAAACATCTAAGAAGATTGTTGAAACTACTAAAATGGAGTTAAGAACTGTCCAAAGCATTATTAAAAACTGGAAGGACATTGGGGGACCATCTTAGAGGAAGAAATGTTGGAAAAAAAAATCCTGATTGATCGTGATCGGTGATCACTTAAATGTTTGATGAAATCAAATTTAAAAAAAAAAAAAAAAGCAACAGTTGAACTAAGAGCATTTCCACATGTACAATGTGAAGGGAACTCAAGGGATTGGGACTGAACAGCTGTGTAGCCTTAAGAAAACCACTAATCAGTGAGGTTAACCAGAAGAAAATGCTTCAATTTGCTAGGGAGCATAAAGATTGGACTCTGGAGCAATGGAAGAAGGTCATGTGGTCTGATGAGTCCAGATTTACCCTGTTCCAGAGTGATGGGGGCATCAGGGTAAGAAGAGAGGCAGATGAAGTGATGCACCCATCATGCCTAGTGTCTACTGTTCAGGCCTGTGGGGGCAGTGCTATGATCTGGGGTTGCTGCAGTTGCTCAGGTCTAGGTTCAGCAACATTATGTGTCCAAAGAATGAGGTCAGCTGAATATACTGAATGACCAGGTTATTCCATCAATGGATTTATTATTCCCTGATGACACAGACATATTCTAAGATGATTCATGGGGCTCAGGTTGTGAAATAGTGGTTCAGGGAGCATGAGACAACATTTCTACACACGGACTGTCCACCACAGAGTCCAGACTTTAACCCCATTGAGAATCTTTGAGATGTGCTGGAGGAGGCTTTGTGCAGTGGTCAGACTCTCCCGCATAAAGAACAGTGCCACTTAACTTTTAATTCACAACAACAATCTATGCCAGTCTGAATGTAATACCCACTTATCTGCACATCTTCTTAAGTCCCCAGCTTGTTCCCTGACCCCACTTTGAACCTGTGCAGCACTAATAGCCTGGCCAGCGAGCACGGTGCGTGACACAAACAGATCGGGTTACCTGGCGTCCCTCGCCACCTGCGCCGAGCACGGGACAGCTCCTGTGGTACTGAACTCAAGCGTCCCCGGTTCTTGCTTCTCATTGGCTGCACTGCGGACTCCTTGGGCGTCCGTTGATTCGCCAGTTCACCTGCTCGTTAAGCGGATTTCCTTCACAACAGACTGAGCCGGGGAGCAGCTGCAGCGGAGCCGGTGCGCTCAATGTCACCGGCATAGGAGGGGATGAATTTTGTCGGGAGGTCCGCAAACGCCGTCGCCTCAGACCCACGAAGACGCTCAGCCAAGTAAGACTAATTCTAACGTTTCTGGTCGCTCTGTGCTGTGTGGTCTTGGCCAGAAACACCCTGGCTCACAGGGAATGGCCTGCCGCGGAGGAGGATGGTAACTGTTGACTATCACTGAACGCGGATGGACAAATCACTTAAGTGATGCACTTCAAGGTGCGAAAAGCAAGATGTTGTTTGAGTGCTGCATGTTGTCGCATATTATCAATTTGTCAGAATCTAATTCAGTGCAGTTGCAATCCCTGTAGACTGTGTCACTGCAGGTGCAAGGCTCGTATCGTCCTTAAATTATACGAGCCTTGGACTTATAATAATAATATAATTTTTTTTATAATATCATTGGCTATTTTTATTTCCCTGAAGTCTTGTTTTTTTGCTGATATTTCATTGAAAACATCACCTACATCGGATCTGTGCGCACGCCCAGCCATAATTAACTTTGGGGTGGTCGCCATGACCCCAACTTTCTTCTAACATCCCGAAAACACGAGGCTAAAATACACCGGGTTGTGAATGGACAGGGTCTGGGTCTAGCACCTGTTGCACTGTTTACTTCTTCTGTTTTTTTGTTTTTTTTTTCCAGACCGACATTAAGTCTCTTAAGGTTTAACAGCAATCCATTGTGTTTGACAGCAGCCTGGTGTAGTTTTTAATAGCATCTAATGCTTGCCAAAACAGGAATTACACACAAAGAATTGCAAACAACATGCAAAACCTTGCCTGAAGGTCTAAGGAACGTAAAGTACCTAGTCTAAAAGTACTTCCACACACCGACTGACTTATTTCCATTGTGGACTTCCTGTATTTGATAGCACAAGGTCAGATTTGACTCCCACAATCATCTTACCATTCACATCTTGTTGAATTTAAACTGCCATCATGCTGCACAATGTGCATTCTGTATATGATAAAGTAAATACCCGGAAGAGGAGACAAATAAAGCTATCTTTATTCTGTTGCATGACAAAAGCATTCTTAATCATTCTTGTCAGGATGGACCTGGATTGCTGTTTGTATTTCCATATATTAGAAGTAAAAATAGTCCTTTTGGGGGGGATCTTTTTCCCCCCACCTGAATGAAAATGTCTTCTTAATTTTCATTCTTTTGATCGTCAGTCAGAGAACATGAAACATTGTGCCTCCTGTGATTTTCTTTGATGCAAACCTCTTTGATGTTCTGATGGTGAATGACATGCAGGCGGCTCTTTACAACCGTTTAGATTTAGATTTGGACCACCAAATGCAGGATGTGCGACGTCTACACCATTGCTGTGTTACCATGCTCCGTATATGCAGTGTCATGGGAACTTTGCTGTAAGACCTTAGAGACATACTGTATGCAGCTCTGTGTTTGTTTGTTTCTAAGCATGCATTCTGCATTGCCATGCCATCTTAAGGAATAGTGAACAGTGCTTCATGCACAACCAGCAGCCATGCTACATAAAAGAGAAAATGAAGATATATAAAGTAAGCTGTAGGTGGCATCATATAGTGTCCTGTTAATGTAGCCTCCGTTTTAGCTGCCCGTTTGCAAAGCTAAGCATTTCCTGGCTCTTTAGCTTTAGTGTGGTTTGGGCTGTGTGTGTGTATGTGTGTCAGGGGGGAAAGAGGCTTTAGAGGTCAGTCTGTTTTTTTCTTTTTTGGAAATGTAAAATATTTGCCCCATAGATTCCAGAGGGGCCTGCCTCTCTGTTCCTAGGGCCCTCAGTCCTCATTGTTTGAGCCCTTTTCATTGTTGAGCTTTTTCTTCTTGTCAGCTGAGCGTCTCAATTAACACACTGGGGAGCTTTGTGCGGAGTAGGACTCACTCACTGCGCCTGTGCATGTGTGTGTCTGCGTGAATGTATGTGCAGTAGGCCTGAATGCATAACGGCGGGGGAAAAAGGAGCGAATGGGACGCAAGCACAGGCGGGAGTATGGGGTATGGATGTAAAGGGAAAGCAAGGAGCTTTATAAGAGCCGGGAAGAGCAGACTGCATAGCTGGAGATGTGCGAAGCAGCTCTTCTGCGCTGTCACCTCGTCTAAGTAAAGACACAAACAGGCATTTTTGTGACGGAACCGTCACAGATGGAAAGAGTGAGTAATTCTTGATGCACAGCTGCTGTGGAAGGGCCCTTGTGTTTTCCGTTGTTGGAGTGTGTGAAGAGGCTGCTGATGCTAGCAGTGTGATGAGCAGCAGAGTGCGCCAGGCAGACCTTACTTCTTTAGGGATACTAAAGAAGGGAGACAATTGATTGACCGTCTGGGGAGAAAGGACCCACACTTGGCAAAGCCGATTGTGGTTGTTGACGAGGGGCCTGGCTCGTTGCAGACTCATGGTTTTGCTCGCAACAAACAGCCTATTCATACACGTTTTTGTAGTTTTGTACATGAAACAGCAAAGATGTGTGGATTAAATGCAACTGACACATTTTGACAACAGGACATCTCTAACGAACGACTCCTTTCACGCTGGTCCAGTCATTTGTGTATCAATGAATTAATCTCGGTGTCAGTAAATGGACATCACAAGATCTTAAATGCAGTGTTTTCTAATTACCGGTGATGCATCTTTCTGGGGAACAGCACAGCACGTTTAATTCTGTGCTTCAAAAGAAGCAGAGGGCCCCCAGGGCCCGGTACATGAATTTGCATTTTCAGAAATGTCCTGAACACCTTTTAAGTTTCTATAATGGCTTGTTTAATTTAATAATCACAAACACCCATGTGGTCTTTCATAGTATCTCAGGTTTTACTTCCGTGTTGCAGGTATTTCTTTGCTTGCAGCCAAAAAGATGAATGTTTGATGCCAAAAAAAAAAAGACTGTAAACAAAGAAATAGCAAATTGAGCAATTCTCTGAACTTCTTTTGATATTTTTTTTTAGCTTGCATCAGGCAGACAATTTACTGCAAGGTCCCTAATACTTCTCCCATCGGTGCCCTGTTGTTCTCCGTATTGGAGCAAATATTGCCGTGTTTATACACATCTTGGAGGCTCGGCGCAGCGCTGCACGACTGTAAATATAACACTGTGTGCTCTCTTCTTTGACACTCAGTTTCAGTTAATGCCTAATCCCCCGCCCTGACTTAAAGACAAACAAACATGCTTTGTCAGTGTCCATCACCAAGCAACCAGGTAGATTTGTTATCCGGTGGAAGCGAAGGACAAAAGCAGTCTGAGCAGCTAGACCCATCAAACCCTGTGAGATATTCTTACACTGGAGTAGTTATCTGCTGACCTCGTTAGTATTTCTATTTAAATAACTATCAATTTGTGAACACATTTGAACGTATTTTAATAAGAAGAAGTTTGGTATTTTAGAAAAAACAAAACACATCAATAGCAGGATGCAATATTTGACGCTGAACATATTCCAAGATGTATTAACCAATCCTCAAGAACAGATTTTGGTGTCTCTGTTGTGCACTACTCTTCATGCTCTCTTCCGATAATTGATTTGTTTATCTCATGCATGGCCAGTCTTTTTATTTACACACATAAAAGCCCGGTATTCAGTGCGTGTTGCTTTGTGCTGTAAAGCGGAGGCCTCTCCTCTCTTAGCGAGTCCTTTTAGGCTGCTCGAGATCAATGCGGAGATATTCATGGTGCGACGGCCAGGGAGGTGTTTGAAGGCTGGAAGAGTCCGGACCTCACAAAAGGGGAAGCGCTTTCATTTCATCCCAGTGTGGATTCATTCATGTTAATATTAAGATGTGTGAGAGCTTGCTGTTATGCCATCTTCTCACATGACAGCGGAAAGAAAGAACTAATTGACTAATTCATTGTCGCACTTCGCAGGACACTGATTAATACAAATTCATTAACCTGTTACTGACTCAGATGTCTTTATTTCTCACAGTATCAAACCCATTTGTCCCTAGTGGAGATATAAACAAATACAGATTAAATAAATGTAGAAGGTGCAGCTCCTTTACGTGCTTTTTTTGTGTAGCTGTGGGAAGTTTGGAACTTTTCACTCTAATCCTTTGGTGGCTCAGTCGACTATGTGTTAAGACAACCCTGGGACAGATCTAGATACTTGGGAAGAGTGCAGATGGTGTAAATCAGGTGTCAGGACGAACAAACCAAAAATAAATTCAGTTTGTTCTGTGTCCTCAGGCTGAATTCAGATCCATCCTTCCATTATTTCCCTGCAGAGGAGCCTATCCCAGCTATAACCTACGGCCACTTTAGGATCACCAATTAACCTTCCATGTAAGTCTTTGGAATGTGTTGTAAGGCCAAGGCACCTGCAAAAAAACACGATGACACAGGGAGAACATGCAAACTCCCCACAGAAGCTCCCCACTTGTTGCTGTCACTACTGAGCTGCCCAACACAGGCAAATTCAGATCCTAGAAAAGGGTCAAAACCACTAGTTCAGCTCGATTATCAGTGCAACTTTAGTTTAAAACATATTTGCCAAATATAATCAAATCTATTCCGAATCATTTCTGCAGGTTCACTTTCACCTCAGACTCACCTTTTCTTTTTGTTCTTCTCACGGGACGTCGTTAGCGCCTCGCCCTCTGAGCAGCGCGCAGTTATCACCTAATTACACCATTATGAACCCACACACAATACACAGGAGGGAGTGACACTCGTCACTCATACTCTGCATTTGAAATGATGGCTAATCACGCAGGTATTTCAGGTTGTACGTGAGAAACAGATGAGCGGGCTCTGATTTGTTTGGTCTGGCTCCCATGGCGACCGCTGCCTGCTTCGGCCCTCGGAGCGGGACTCAAGTAGAAAATTAGGCAAGAATTACAAAGACACTCAAGCACATGCTGCACGGGAACACTCGTGCTGACCTATGCACACAAACTCTTCTGTGTGGAGAGTGGAAAACGACACGATTTTGCGCAGTTGCTTGAGGTATTAAAATTAAATTGCCTAAACTGTGTTTTGACAGGTCCATTATAAAAACAAAAAAAGAGCAGCGAGAAAATGAAGGGTATCATGAACGCAGACACACAAAAGGCATTTATTTTTGCACGTCTCTTGTGCTTCGTTTCAGGTTGTGTGGCTAACCACCACAAGGCTGCACCCTGACACTATCACCTGTTCAACCTCTCTCCTCCAACCCCCCCTCCTCTTCCCTCCTCCTCACCCCGTGGCATATTTATACCCCGGAGACTGAAAAGAGTCCATTAAGGCTGCGCGGACCTCTTCGGTAAGAGACAACGCTGAGAGTGAATCTGATAACACATGGTTCACCTGATCTCCGCGCTCATCACTTTCTTTTCGTCAGCAGCTGCAAGTGAGGAAAGCTAAAACATCAACCCACGAGACAACAGCTGCTCCGAGCTTCAGGTGACTAACGGAGTTTGATATCCGTCCTGGGGCTGAGGACAAGTTCAGGGGCGGAAGGAAATTCTGGATGCAGCATGTGCTTTTAGCCATGAAGGATGTGCTTGGACCTTTTTGGCTGTGCATTGAATCAGTTGTCTAAATAGTTATGACATTTGGGCACTGAAAAGGATGTACCTTCTAAATGGCTGGCATATCTGAAGGTAAGTCAAGGTTTTGCCTCATATACGTTTACTCAATATCAACATTTACTAAGGATCTGTGGCAGTTCAGCCAGGAAAGCATAGTACTTACAGATAACGGATGCCCGGAGACTACCTTGCATTTACAATCCAATCATGTTGATTTAAGTCTGGCTCTCTGTTTGTTTTAAGCAAATATTTTAGCTGTTGTGCGCACATTGTGAAATTGGAGGGAAACCTATGACACGTTCATGTGCTGCAAAACAAAATATTCCTATTTTTACATTGTTAGCAAAAGAAAAATATGTACATTTAATGTTGGGGCCTTTAAACACATTTGCGGCACCTTTCCAAGCAGTCAGAGTCTCATAAAAACAGCTGCTAAGACAGTTTTCTAACTTGTTTAATGCCATTTAGTTGTAGTTTGAAGGGATTTAAAAAGAAGAAACACTTTAGAGGAAACATCGGTTATTGTGCATAGAAGCAACACTGCAGTACTTTTTGTAGAGTGTTTTATTTCAAATATCTAACGCAAAGTATTTATTATTGTCCACCCAGTCCTGCATCACTCCCAGCTATGAGCTAAGCCCACTCCACCCTGGGCGTCCCTTGCAGGATGACCGCTGTCTGCCCCTCTGAGAGCAGCCCGGAAGGGGTTACAGCTGGGGCAGCTGGGACAGCAGGCTCTCGGGCTTCGGGGGCAGCAGGCACCACTGGGAAAAGCTCAGTTTCTGGGGTAGAGACCAGGGAGTCTAATGGAAGCTCTGTCAGAGGGTCCATCGGAGGCACGGTCGGGGTTGCGAGTGACCAGAGGTACACCCGCTGGAGCCGTCAAGACAGCTCTGACATCAACACAGACGATGAGGGGGCAACCATCCGCCGCCTCACGCCGCTGGAAAGGCTCAACCTGGACATGTGCCAGGATGACAGGTACAGCTCTTCATCATCATTTCTATAATAATTCATTTCTGAATCTGGTTTATTATATTTCTTTTGCGAGGAGTCATCTTTAGCATGTCACGTGTAATATTACAGCTTCTGTTGTGTGTTTTGGTCACAGAGTGGTTCGTGAGCTGACGGTCGGCAGGAGAATCGGCTTCTACAAAATTCGCGGAGAGATTGGCTGTGGAAATTTCTCCCATGTGAAGCTGGGAATCCATGCTCTCACCAAAGGTAGAAGCCGCCTTCGCACATGTGAGATGCAGCTTATGACATTTGCACAGGGACATATTAAAACATCGGCTAAGCACAAATGCCATAATGACACGACTGACTGACCAGACGCTGATAGCAGCCGGGGTGTATTGACTCAACTGTGAAAAGAAGTTTAAAGACATTCATCCTCAGCTAAAATAAACAGAAGTAATCTCACGTTTTCTCTAGCTTCTGATTTGATTTAAGCCATAAGTTAGTTGATGAGCTGTTTCTATCAATGGACTGCAGCGCTAATAAGCGTGTCCTTATACTGCGATCCACTAACAAGGTGATGTATGCCCGGCCAGGGGGCTGATTCAGCCACAAAGAGACACACTGTCTGCTGCCCTTGAACAGATGGATTGATTAGAGATCTCCAGTTTCCTTAGCGACGGCTAAAATTGTTGCATGCCTCATCAAAGGCTAAAGAGAGAGAGAGAGGGGAAAATGAGTGTGTTGCTGTGAGTGTGCACGCTCCGTGTTTTGCTATCTGTTCTGTCCTGTATGCCTGATTTTTTCTGTGCTTTGCGTGTGTGTGTGTGTGCGCATTTAAGTGGTGCCATTTAGTCAAAAACAATATGAGCTGCAATGCATTTTGAATGCTCCTATTGAAAGCTATGTCACAGCTGAGAGGGAGCCTGGCTTTAATAATGCATACCGAAGCACAATTAGATATCTCAACACCATTTTGCCACTTAAGAACTTTTCAGTATTCAGTTACCTGTGGTCTGTTTTACGTATAAATCATTTAAAGGATTTCTGCCAAGATATCAGTTGTTATATCACTTGTTTGAATTTGACAAAGCACTTCGACTCCTCACCTCTGCATATCTGCTCAGACGTGGAGTCACTACAGAATGACATGTAAGAGAAAGAGAGCAGTTTAGCCCTTTTTTACAAAAGTAAATTTCCCATTTAAGAGAGCCCCTAAAGTAGGAACTGACTCCCTGGGAGAAGATAATCAAGAAAATTGGTTTCTGAGGGCAGCTTATCCTCCATCAAATTAACTGGAGCAGAGCAGGCTCACATTTTTACAACACATATTCTACACTTTAAAGTGTTTCTGTGCACGACTGGGTCTCCTGTGTCACCGGTCGCTGATCAGAAACCTTTCCCTTTGCGTCACCAGACAAAGTGGCCATAAAGATCCTGGACAAAACCAAGCTGGATCAGAAGACCCAGAGGCTGCTGTCCAGAGAGATCTCCAGCATGGAGAAGCTGCACCACCCCAACGTCATACGGCTCTACGAGGTGTGCTCTCACGCTGATTTATGTACAAGCTCTGTCTGATTCTGCTGATCGCTGGATGCAGGAAACAGCACGGTTTAGTGTTTTGTGTCTCTCGTAGGTGGTGGAGACTTTGTCGAGGTTGCACCTGGTGATGGAGTACGCGGGGGGAGGGGAGCTCTACACCAAGATCACTACAGAAGGAAAACTATCAGATTCTGACAGCAAGATTGTCTTCGCCCAGATACTCTCTGCTGTTAAACACATGGTCAGTATGTGTACGCTTATGATTTCTTTTATTAGGCATGTAACACAGTTAAGAATTCATTACGATCTCGATGTCGTCACTGATAGCTGAAACGACCCTGAAGATGACAACCTACACTGTCTCCTCTGCAGCTACAGTGACCTGATCAACAATAGAGTTCATTAAAATTTAATCCATCCTTCTAAACCGTTTAATCTCGTATGACAACTTATGTGACAGCATTCACATTTTAGGTATTTGAGTCCAGCAGGAGAATAAACTGATGCTTCAAATTCAAAATCCTATTCTACCAAAGTAGAATATCAGTTTTTAAGGTAGACTCCCACTGTTTGAGTTTCATGATATTCTGTCAGGCAGCATTTGTAGATATTCACTTGGGTTCAAGTGGGTGATATTTGCATGACTGAGTTCCTCCTTGTTCTCCCTCAGCACAAAAACAACATCATCCACCGTGACTTGAAGGCAGAAAACGTCTTCTACACCAGCAGCTCTTGTGTCAAAGTAGGGGACTTTGGATTTAGCACGCTGAGCCGCCATGACGAGACACTCAACACGTTCTGCGGCTCTCCACCCTATGCTGCGCCTGAACTCTTCCGGGATGAGCATTACGTCGGCATCTATGTCGACATTTGGGCCCTGGGGGTGATGCTGTTCTTCATGGTGACGGGCACCATGCCGTTCAGGGCAGACACTGTGGCCAAACTGAAGCGATGCATCATGGAAGGCGCCTACATCCTGCCCACTTGGGTGCCAGAGGCTTGTCAGCGGCTGATCAGGGGGATCCTCCAGCCCGTGCCATCTGACCGCTGCACGGTGGAGCAGATGATGGGCTGCGAGTGGCTGCTCCCCGTGGACTTCCCGCGCGCCATGGAGCCTTTTAAACTCGACCCATCCTACCTAGCAGAGAGCGACACATCTGAACTCATGGAGGAGGAGATAGAGGTAAAGCTAGCACTGGAGACACTAGGGATCACGTCAGAACACATCCTCAACAACCAGGGGAAGGACTGCAGGAGCTCCATCACT
The DNA here is from genome assembly GCA_005024645.1 of Planiliza haematocheilus. Lineage (NCBI taxonomy): Eukaryota > Metazoa > Chordata > Actinopteri > Mugiliformes > Mugilidae > Planiliza > Planiliza haematocheilus. The sequence goes on along the minus strand of SRSE01001388.1, from coordinate 776,667 downwards.
GGGATCTATCGGATCCTGCTGCATCGCGCCCACAAGAGGCGGGTTGTTGAGAGCATTCCTGCGGTGGTTCAGGTTGTCGGACCATCGACAAAAAGTAAAAAGGAACGGCTGAAAGTGTACCGTAGTTTACGGCACACATCAAAACTCTGTGTGATTCTGTGACAACATGCTCTGCTTTGCTCTAGAAATAAATTGACTTCATAGTCTGGGAGAAGACTGCATGGATTCAACTAGAAATCAAAAAAGTGCTCTTCAGTCCAGTAGTATTTGAAATCAGCTCCTCAAATCAGGCATTTCTTAAGTACCTTGTTAGAAAAATTAGTCTCAGTAATAATGTTGCACTTATTATTGTCTCATTTTCCCGACAGGGTTGAGGACCCATGATACTCATAATTTAGAAGCATTATGAGATATGTATAATTATTAAGTAAATATAGTAATGATTAGTAGGCATACAGGACTTGTTACATCAGTCACACTGGTCATATATTTACAATATACAGTAGCTCACGCCCATTCAATGCTCAGTTGTGTTGTAACAACAAATCCTATGAAAATCGATGTAGCATAAATTCTGAGGAAAAGAGGTAGACATCATGCCGAGGTGATAAAGTGGTAAAACATGCAATCTATACATGAAATGTGCTGTCTTTAATGTTCAATTGCACTTTTCTTCGATGCCTTAGGTGTTGTTTTTTTTAAAAAACATGTTATGAGATCAGATGGACTGGTTTACCTACACTCCTTAATGTTTGTGATGCTATAAATAGAGATTTCACATCTTACATATCTCTATGAGATGTTCCTGCTGTTATACCGGTTGACCTCACAGACCTCACTACTTTCCCCGCGGCTTGAAAAAGCCAGTGAATGACATTGAGCTCTGAATACCCAAATACCAGCTACTAGAGTTATTAGTTCATGTGGCAAAAACCACTGAGACGATTTCAGTATGAGATTCAGTCGTTGGATTTTTAAATCATATGATGCCATGTCCATGCTAATGTGCTGATTGAAATAAATAAAAGTCTGAAATACATATGTCTTTTTCTTATTTTTCCTTTTATGATGCTTTTAGGTTTGTTTCTTAATTTGTTATTAAAATGATGACTTATTGCTTATTTGCATTTTTTTTTTTGCTGTCTTGTTTTAGTTTACAGGAAAAAACTAAAAAAGTAATTAAAAACATCTCATCAAATATAAATTGCGCTATTTTCATTTAGTTAGTGGTTTATATAATTTGCAAATTATTGCATTGTGTCCTTTTGAAAATAAAGGCGGTTTAATGTAAACACAAAATGCTTTGCAGGAAGCATTTTATTACTATATTATATTATTTTATATTATATTTTAAAGACAGAAGCAATTATTTTGATTTATTGTATTTTGCTGGTGGCTTTTCGTGCACGAGACACAGAAAAGTAAAAGACTACACTTCCCAAAAACACTTCCGGGAAGACACGCACATGACCTCACGTCCGCCTTTGCGTGATGACGCAATTTTTGCCTTGTTGGAAGGGGGATTCAGGAGGAAGTGCTGTGACGGTAGACGGTGGCAGTAGAGAAAAAAAACGAAAGGAGAAATCAAAAAGACACCCGGACACACTCACTCGAATGGTATTCTGTCTCCTGTCATCAAACGGTAAGAAAAACATTGTTTCTATTCTCTATTTTTAATGCTCTTCGGGGGTTTTAAAGGCACGAAGGACCACGCCCTCAATACATTAGATTATGACAGGATTATTAGGGCTAACATTAGTAGCTGACTCGACGGTGTTGGCCTAAAACGTCTCCTGACTTATGCTGTTGTAAGGAATGGTGTAGTCACATTTTTGGGCATTTTCAAAACCAACAAAAAATGCTTTATTTCCACCAACTCCTACCATAAGTAGCTCATTTCGTATACGTCTTAATTTGCTGCAAGACCTTACTGTTGCTTTGTATTTTATTTTAATCCAGCAAAGACTCCCTGCACTCGTGTTTTTTTTATAACCTCGGCCTTTTTAAATACCAACCTGCATTTCCCCCCTCCCCCGACACAAATGAAAGTCTAATTAATGCTTCCCATTTGTTTTGACACTTGATACTGTACTCGTATCCCGTGACAAAGGCGTGGAGGGGGCGGGGGGCTCAAGTACAGGATGAGGTCATGATGGGTGCGTGGCTGCTTCTGGTAGCAGTGATGCAATATGTGGAGCTGCTTGATACACGTATTGTATTTGTATTTGTTATCAGCCCATTGAGGAGATATGATCAGTTTATTGCTTCCATCCTATGCATTCATCCGTGCACATGCGCTTGCAGCGTCCACATGGCAAAGCACAGAGCACCATCTAACAATGAATCTGTAGAGTGGATGCTCACTAGACCGTCAGCACCCCTTTGTCCTGTTGTATGGCGGTAGTAGCTTCACCATCACCACAGCAATTTGATATGAAGATGCCAGTATCTTGAAGAGATACATAAAATGTATTGATATTTTGGGTGTAGCTGTTTGCAGTGTGCAATGTGACCATAGATAAGCAGTCATATTTATTTGGATATGATGCCAGCAATGAACAGGGTCTGATTTAGCCAGGTATGCTACTTTGTCTTGGTGTTTGGTGCAATGGACATATAAAATTATTTATAAAAAGTCTGGATTTCGCAATAAAAGAGAGAACCGAGGTTCATTGCTTATTTTAATGAGCTACAATCATGTCATGGTATTGCATCATTCAACTGTATGGCTATGACTAACCATCACTTTCATAAATGGCAGCTGCATAATAGTCTCAGATGCCTTGTTTTCTTCAGTCAACAGTTCCAAACCAATTGATAATCCTATTAATTTACGTTACATAACATAGGAGCCTACAATCAGTTTTTAAATTTGTGTGCTTTCTGCCAGAGAAATGTCTTATAACACCAAAAGGATTATTTTTACACTTAATTAAGTGCTTATTATGCAGCTCAATCTCAACTGTGATTAATACATTTATGTCCCAAAATGACAATGTCCAATATCCCAGAAAATAGAGCAAGGCTTATTAACATCACTATTATATGAATCATTATATGAACCAAGATGTCATTGGTAAAAAGATATTAAACTTGATGTTGTTTTGGTACAGATGTCAGTCACTGAGGAACTTCCAGATATGGATGGAGCAGACCTCTTAGGGTTGCTGTTCCAGGATGGAGCCGATGGATCTACGGACGCCTTTTTTCCTGATGGGAATGGGCTCATTGAATCCTGGCTGTCTGAACAAGATGTAAGACTCCATTCACATGCATTGCTTTCATGTTTTGTTTTGTGACTTAAACTGTAAATGTCCAAGGAAACAATTAAATCAAAGAACTACTAAAAAGCTAATCCATCTTATTTTGTCTCCCAGATTCTGACAGATATGGATACTGAAGACTTCCTGTCCAGCTTGTTGGACGGAGAGGACAACATGGAGGCCACCTATCCCTCTCATTCCCCCCTGGGCAGCGACAGCGGCATTTCTGACGACAGCAGCACCAGCACTGGAAATAACAATCTTCTGGGTTGCCCAAGTCCTAATGGCAGTGATAGCGACATTGTGCCCAGCCCCAGTTATTCTCAGCCCAGCCCGGTGCACTCTGACCCTGCCCTGACTTCAGGAGAGCTGCAGACAGAGAGCCTGGAGGCCTTGACAGTCCAGGCAGATCACAGCTACTCTCTGCTGCAGAGCGGAGGGAGAGACATGGACGTGCTGCAGAGTGTGAGGACAGAAAAGCTTGATACTGACGTCTTCATTGATCTGGGTATGTGTTGACTACGTGGAAGCTTTAGTTTTAACATTGTACCCGAACCTCTTTAAAATAACATAAATATGGATACAGCACATGTGTTTTGCATGTAAAGTGTGTTTTAAATGAATATTCATATGTGACAGATGACCTGGTGACTGAGGAAATGGAGGAGGACGAGGACATCACCAGCGAGCTGCCCTGCACTCTGGCCATAGAGGACTCAACACAGACCAACAGCGCAGACCAGGTTAGACCATTAAGACTGCAGCTAACATGCCAGTATTGTCTGATAATGAAATGAATGGTGCACCGTCCTTTGATCTTGACATTATCATAAACTGTATGTGCTTTATGGTTTACCAGCATCTGTTCTCCTCCCTCTAGTTCGTGTTTAAAGAGATTGTGCTCACTGAGGAGGAGAAGCGGCTTTTGGCAAAAGAGGGCGCAACCATTCCCACCCACATGCCTCTCACAAAGGTAGTTGTCAGTTTATGACAGTTTCTTGACCTGAATAATACAGTCATTTAGTAAATTTAGGCCAGGGTTCATTTTCGGGAATTATTAATGTTTTCCTGTTTGGTCTTTCTGCGCACAGCTTCTCATGGCTGTTTTATACGCGTCTGTCACGTCAACATTGTGGTGAAAGCTTGCTCTGCTCTGTAACAGGCAGAGGAGCGGACTCTGAAGAGGGTCAGGAGGAAGATCCGCAACAAGCAGTCGGCGCAGGAGAGCCGCAAGAAGAAGAAAGTGTATGTGGATGGACTGGAAAACAGGTGAGACGCTTGCCAGTTCATTAGGGACACGAGTAAAACACCAGTACATTCTGATGCAACAGTCCTGCATTAAATCCCCTGTTCAGTTTACATTGAAGCAGCGTCAGAAAGGTGGTAATTCAATTCACTGTCTACCACAGGGTTGCCATCTGCACCGCACACAACCTGGAGCTGCAGAAGAAAGTCCAAATGCTTCAGAAACAGAACATGTAAGGAGTCTGGGACATTCCCTCTTCTGCGATCATATGTAGTAACGCATATCCAGTCGTTATTTTAATCCATTTCATCAAATTTATCCTTTCCTCTTCCTCTTACAGGTCCTTGATAGAGCAACTGAGGAAACTGCAGAGCATGGTGAAGATGTCAACTATGAAGGCCAGCACAACCAGCACTTGTGTTATGGTAAATTTATTGACAATATTACGTATTTTTATATATATATTTTAAAAGACGGTATGGAGCTCTGTGTCACCGTGCTGTATTGTTTCCTTCAATTTGTTTTATTGACTTTGTCCTCCAGGTGTTCCTGCTCTCCTTCTGTCTCATCATCTTCCCGTCAGTGAATCCATTTGGTGGAAACGCTGCAAAGAAGGAACTCTACACACCGTCCTCCAGTAAGTCATAGTAACAACCATAAATAAAAAATGTTGTGATTCTGTGTGCAGATCTGTTTATTTTATATATTTTTATGACCAAGCTTTAATGAATCTATTTTTTCTACATTTTTGCAGTCATCTCCCGGACCTTGCGCTCGCTGCCTCCAGACAGCATAGATGCCGTGTCCTACCTTGATTCTGCGACAGACGAGCTCGTCCTAGTGCCCCAAGCAGAGGTGGAGAACGTCAAAGCCATCTTTGCGGGCGGTCAAAAGAATCACACTCCGGACTACCAGAGGGTGGAGCAACCTGACTCAGAAACGGGCGTCAACAGCAACTCCTCGGCAGACTTCCCCAGCCCTGCTCAGGCAGCGGAGATGAAGTCGGGGCCGCCAGGCAGCGTAGGGGCCTTACAGGAAGGGTCCATTGATGCTGTAGTGGCATCTGGCGTGGCGTATGAGGTCACAGGATCCAAGGAGAACTGGATAGACCATAACCCCCCGTCTGTCATATTGCCGCAGCACCGCTTTGATGAGATGTAGTAGGGATGTGTTGGTCATTTTAACCAGCAGATGGAGCCATTTTCCTAATCTTTGAGGTACCATAAAGAAGCTTAAAAAGGAGGAAGGGAAATTTATTATTTATATAAATATAGGATCATCCTGTTTGTCCCTGCTTTCCCCTTTAGCAGCTTTCAAGTGAACTGCGTTTTCTTAATTTGCACTTTGTTCTAATTTCGGTGTTTCTGAAATCAAGAAGAACTGTAATGTGATTCACATACAGTATATGCCTGTGCTGCTGTAGGCTACATGCTACTGAGGTAACCCTTAAAGCACTGAGCCTTTGTATTGTGCAAAAACAGTGAAGATAACCAAAACTGATAAAATTGAATGGCACCACCTTCAGGAGTGGCAGTGGTTCGCTTCAGGACAACTTGACGGCATTATCCTATATGATCAAATATCAGGGAGAGCTTTTCTTTTTTCTGACTATGTCTGATCCCCTCCTGCAGATTTAGTTAACGTCCACTGCTCACGAATGACTCTCCAAAATCATAGTTTACATTGCCATAGTGAATTATTCTGAAGAAAAGCAGTCAGTGTTTATTTTATTTTTTATTTTTTTATTTTATAATTGCAAGCTAGTCAGAAACATCCAGTGCTCAGTAGAAGATAGGCAGCTTGATTCCCATAAAGCTTGATCCGAGTGGTTGGTTGACCACTGTAACGCTTAAGCCATTGCAGGACATTTGGCCATTTTAGAAGACTTGTAAAGTTCGTTAGTATTTCCCTTGTAACAAGGGTATCCATGCGCCTTTTCATTTTGGAATGCTTTGTTTTGGTGTTGTACAGTAAAGCAAGACAGAGTATAGAAAAATACACCGTACCCATGACTTTTCATCATTGCTAGGTGAAGCCCAATCTGCCCCTGCTATCGCTTCTTTTAAACGTTCACTGGCACAGCTCTTACCTTTATAAACATGTATGAAAGACCTTTGCACCCGTGTGCACAAGATAAGGGGTTTAATATATTTGCTCGGTAAACTGTTTTGCAGTAAGACGTGCTCGAAAATGTCATGACCTGTTTTGTCAGTGATGCATTTTTGTGATTTCTTTCTTGTATTTTCTTTTTGTTTATTGTCAGTAATATATGGGATCTAAATGGTTTTAAGACTACTTATTTTATTTTTTGTCCTCCTATTTGACACGTTGACGAGATTTTAAATGTTGATTATGTCGAACAAATGCACTGACATTTGACGTAGTCCGAGAATGGAATGTAAATATATGAAATGATTGTAGCTCTTTCTGTACATTTGAACTCCTTACGTATAAGACATGTCTGGACATAATAATAAACTTTTTTTATATACCAGAATTGATCAGTGTGATTGATTATAACCGTTATCTATCATGAACGACCCTTTGAGGAGTCTGCTGATAATTCAGCTCTTAAACATCTACATTTATAAGTCCCCTTTTTTTCTTCTAGGCTCTTGTTAGATTTCATAACAGCAATCTTTTAATAATGCGACGCCATTTTCACGTTCAGGTTTACCGATACAAACGTAATGTGGAATTGTATGCCACTTCCTATGACTGTTGGAGTCAGCTGCTGGTCTCAAGATCAGGTGGTGAGAGCTGTTTCTAATTTATCCCTCAATGGGATTTTCTGCCCGGGATTTCCCGCATGCTAAACTGCTTAGTGCATTCAGACCTATTCTTTGGCTGGGCACACAGTGAATTGGATTTTAAAAGTAAACAGCATGGATAACGCACGGATATTCCGAGTCCGAATACGGAAGTTGTCTTTTATTTCAATTTGCATTTTGATTACGTGTTAAATTCTGTACATTCAAGCTGTTTTGTTTCCCCCGCACCTGTTTCTTTCTTGTTATTTCCCCCGGTGTGCGTGCTCCGCGGCCCGCAAACAATATTTGTCTGACTTTTAGCTGGAGCCTCAGCTGTCGGGGAATAACAGCATACAGGCTCTGGCCGCTGAGTCATAAGTGTGAGGCTGGAATCATGAGTCACGGGACAAGACAACATGTTGAGGCGTAGTAGTGGAGGAAAACGATCAGTCCGCGAATGACCACCAGGTGGAGCTGTCAGTCCAGATTTCTGCGCTTTGCTCAAGTCGAGTTTGCGCGTTAGGTTAAAGGTCACCCAGGTATGTGGGCACATTAGTTTGCCGTCAAGTAAATGTCAAAGTGGTTTATTATTTGACTCATCATTTAACATTAAGCTGATAAACAACCTCTGACATAATGCAATCTTCATGTGATTAGGCCTGTTTGCTCGAGCTCTGATCAATATCTCAGTATAAACTGATACAGTTTGAGGGTTCACAAAAGTTTAGTGAATTAGTCACACGCACTCTCACGTATTGCTCATGTTATAGTAGACGAAATTTTCAAGTTAAGACAAGACCAGCCACCCAGCGCGTAAACACCTCGCAGCCTTCGGCATCTGTCTGTCTGTAAAGCGAACGATGTTAAATCTAAACACATGCGATCCCCGCTGATAAGATGAATTGGCCTGAAAGAGGCTAGTGGCCTCGGCACGTGGCGTTTGTCTTTCTTTTTTCTTTTTTTGCGGGAGGGGCCCACGCGCATCTGTCGGGCATCTGCCCCGCAGGGCACTGAATGGAGTGGGGTAATCAGGAGAGTGGGGCGCACGCACACACACACACACACACGCGTGTGCGCACACCTCCCCAGAGCCACGGAAGGAACAGGAGCAGGTGGAGGACATATTGTTGTCATGCAAAGGTTTTTTTCTTCTTCTTTTTGTGCAGAAACGACACGCGTCGAGACAGGCTGGCAATTAAAGCTTTCTTTTCAAAGGGGAGAACAAAAACTGGCGTGTGCCGGACACAAGCTGTGTGGTGGTCACTTCTAGGAGAGAGAGAGAAAAAAAGAAACCCGTTGAGAACTCTCACCTTATTCGGGTCAGAGCTGGCTTGTGTTGTTTTTTTTTTCTTTCTCGCAGGACGGTTCCGTAACTCCCGGGCAGACTGTAAACACAACAACGTTAGGTAACGGGTCTGGTGGGACGCTCGCGCACGCACACGCGCGTGCACCATCAACATAAGCTGTTTAATAAGGAAAGGGAATGTTCGGACGGGCTAAATATATCTTCCTTTAGTGATTCCCCACGCCGGGGAAGTCCAGGCTTCAATAGATTGTTCGAGAGTTTATGGTGGAGCGGATTCATTTCGTTTTCTCTCCCCTCCGCCTACAGGGGAGATCATCATTAGTCAATTACCTTTGGAACAGTTTGGGATATTTTCTGCGGTGGCACCTGATCTTAGCATAACTTCCATGGCAAATTTAATATATGCATGATAATTAGCCTATAAACCCACAGCCTCTGAGTTCCGAGTGTTTGGTGTCGACGTATAACGTGGATAATAACTAAATTAACAGATGAGGACACCCACCTGCAGCCATCACATACAAACAAATAAAGCCTTGCATTAAAGATGTTTATTCCTTTTTTTTTTTTTTTTACTTAAAAACCCGTGCCTGTGCGTCACATACTGCATTCAGCATGCATTTTCAGTTTAAATCCAGGTCATGAAAACACGCCAACTTGTCCAAGGGCTAATTAAAGCCTGCAGGGAGTCCATTGTATCAGTTGTTGCAACCACCGCGAAAAGTCCACCGTAAACAGGACTTTTAGTATTTGTTCACTGTGGTGATGTTGGATGTTGACAAGACAAGGACGAATTGGAGACGGCCGGGGGTGGGGGGAATTTCTTGAAAGGTTGTAATCTGGCCCCACGTGGGGTTGTCAACAAACTCGAACTAGCTGTCCGGGGACTTTTGCTTTCCTCACTGCAAAAGTGGCTCATTGGCTCAACAGCGACACGCGGAAAGACCGCCCCTTGCCGAGAAACTACGCCGCTGCCTGCTATAAAAACACCCACTGCCTGTTTCGGTCTCAGAATAACACGAGAGATTACAGAGAGAAGTGCACAGCCGTTTTACTGTTCACTGCAAAACCCCGATCGCACTTGGATTATAACTATGACTCTGGAAGAGATCCGCGGACAAGACAACACAATGGAAAATGCTGATAGGTAAATATTTTACGCACCGATGAAAGATTATTTTTAGGGTTTACAGGTTCATGCTTTGTAGCTATTTCTGTTTTGTTCGTGGTGTCCTAATGAGATGTGTCTTTCTTTGTCAAGGATGCAAAGTGCAGGCGCAGCCCTGGAAGAGCTGCTGCTCGCTGCTAAGAAGCAGGACTACCTGACAGTTGGAGTTTACGAATCGGCCAAAGTCATGAATGTGTAAGTATTGCAATTCGTGGAGCGCATTATAATCAATTACAGCTGCCTTTCCTTTTAAAAATGTTCGAGCATAGACGTGAGAGAATATTTGCCAACCGCATGTCTCGCCTTTTCCACAGTGACCCAGACAGCGTGGCATTCTGCGTCCTCGCCACCGATGAGGAGTACGAGTGTGACATTGCTCTTCAGATCCACTTCACGCTCATCCAGGCTTTCTGCTTCGACAACGACATCAACGTGGTGCGCGTTAACGATATCGAGCGCCTCGCCGACCTCGTGGGCGCAGACGAGACCGGCGAGCCCAAGGACGCGCACTGCATTCTTGTCACGGTACGTCCCCATGAGCAACCACTCAGTCAGCAGCCGGTGAATCATGCATGCATCACCCTCGTGTCTGAATATTCTGCTCGCTGCCAGTTTTACTGCATGTCTGCACATGTGACCTGATTCTAAACCTCTCTCTTTATTTATTTTTTCCTATTTCAGAGCCCCAGTGCAAACCCATGGAAAGATCCTGCTCTGGACAAGCTGAGCCTGTTCTGCGAGGAAAGCCGCAGTGTGTATGACTGGGTGCCCACCATCACTCTCCCAGAGCGCTGAAATGCAGAACCCTAAAGATGCTTCACATGATGATGATGAAGAAGATGAAAAGAAAGTCAAGGAGCTGAGCTTCAACTGGGGGTGTCGCGCCTTTCTGCCTCACTTGTCTGGATTATGAGGTTGTGGCTGCTGCCCCCCCATGCAAAAGTGCAACTCTTCCAGTGCATTCTGGTTCAGTTGGTTCTGGGTTACCCTGTGGAAGGGTTCAAGTCCAGAGTCCAAATGTAGACTGGGTCAGGTGTATGAGGAGTGGGCAGAGAGCCTGAGGAGGAGCTGGACTGTACTGCATATAGTGCATTAAAAGTGCATTAGAAGATAAGTGCTGACCAAGTGACTGCTCTAGAGAACGGGCATCGAGGAAGTCACAGAGAAGGATACTGTGCAAGAAATGGGACTTATGAAAGTGTGCAAGCTGGACTGAATCTCATCAGAGGGGAACAACTCGGATGCAGGTCCAGAAGAGGGTACCTGGAAGTGTCAAAACTGACTTTTCACATTTCTTTTTGAGTGCAGCTGTCAGGGAGTTCTTGGACTGAGCAGAAACGCTGCTTGCAAATCCTGATTTGAGCTGCATCTCCACCTGTGACACGGACTATTGTTTTTACTTTAAAAACATGCAGACAGAAGTATGCAAAATTAAACTGAATTGTACTCCTTTTGAAATGGTATTTGTGAATAAACATTTGTAATCAAACTCACCTTCTCTTCTCAGAAATGTCATTTCTCCTTTGCACTAAGCTTTCCAGAGATTACCTAAAGATGCAAGTGTGTGGGAACTTACAGCCGATTGCACACGTATAGACGAATCAGGAAGTGTTGCAAGACTGGGTTACTACTAGATAAGAAGTAAAGAGTAAAATGTGGGTGACAGGAAAGTGAAGATCAAACCACTGAGTGACTCGCGGGGGGCGGGGGGAGACAGAGAGAGAGGGGCAAAGAGAAAATGAAAAGCGAGAGTAGAGCCGTTACAACATAATGACGCTTGAGACATGTGCTTTTTCCAGGCACTGACCTTTTACCGCTCACAGACCAGCTGCCTTACGCGACAGTGTGCAAAATTGCTGAAGCCAGAATTGAGGCCGAAGGTTGGAGGGAGGGGGCTGCAGGAGACGGCTTTCTTTGTTTTGTTTTTTTTATGCATTGGCAGCTGAGTCTAGAGGACTGTGTGTCACTGGACAGTGAGCTTAGTTGTAGTTTTGTGCAACCATGTGGAAATTGGAGACAGTATTGCATTAATACCCAAATTCTGCTCCGCTGTACAACTCTGAGGTTAAACATTGCATAGAACAGATGCACTTTTGGGAAACTGACATGAATGAACGTTCAGTTAAAACAATCTGCAATGGCCTACAAGAGTGATGCAAACCATGAGGCAACACACATGGGGAAAGTGTCTGTATTCCTGCAAACGTGTGCACATACAGTCACGTGCACACCACAGAAAGTGGTCTGGAATTGTAGCAGAGCAGTCGCAGAATGAAGGTCAGCAGATCCCCGGAGGCAGGTAAGGGGAAGCGTGTGAGGGTTGTGGTCGACTCAGAGCTGAGGCTGACAGTAAAAGTTAGCCCACATCAAAGAGGCAGCACACTTCTGAGGAACTCATCTCGACTTTCTTGTCAGCGGCCGACCACTGGTCGTACCGCCCGCGAGTGTTCAGATCAACAGGCCAGCGCACAGGGTCATGAACTGAAGCGCCGGACCGTATGTGCAAGCACACACACACGCAACCACATATGACCAATGGAGGCCGTGCCTTTCTCCGCTGAGACAGATACGAAGCGGTTGCTCAGTGTTCTAAGAACAGAGGAAGCTCAGAGAGAATGACAAAAAGCAACAACTTGTAAGCATGAAATAGAGGGACTTTCCATAGGCTAGTAGTATTTTCACTAGTAGGCATAGTCGATACTCAAAACATTTACCATGAATTCTCACAAAGCAAGTCATTTTATTTTCATGAGTTGTCAAAACTGTAGATCGGGATTGAACACTCGTGTAGGGCACTGATATGAAGACCAGTGTGGCTTGTGACTACTATTATGATCTGCGGTGGCTCCACTGTGGACTCTGTGACTGAAATTGAAACCTATGTCTTGAGTGAAAGCTGAAATGCAATAAATAGTGAAAATCACCTGAAAAATTCCCAGGCATTTCATAGGGCATACGAGGTGCATTCATACAATTCATAGTGTAATAAACAAGAGACCGAAAGCACCTAAGTCTTTCAAGCATTTATGTCAAAACTGGTCAATATTCTTGAAAGACAAAGCAATATTTGATGCACCAAATGAAAGAATTTTGTCAAGAGTATAAATCTTCAGCATGTTATTATGTGCACCCTCTAACATTGGGTTATACTTAAGCATTATGTGTGTCGTCCTTGACCTAGTTCAGACAGAAGTAACTCTGATGGTTCTTTTAGTAGTTCAGAATGTACTTTCTAAAAGTCCTCTGCACCACTCAGGACCACATAATAATCCACAAGCTCAGATAATCAAACCTCTGTGGCAGCAGCTCATGCAAGCCCTGTGCAAGACTGTGGAGCAACAGCATTCCTGTTTTGTAGTCTATGTTCCCCCTATTTGGCTACAGGTGTATGTGGGCTGCCAGAGAACAAAGTCTTCTGGAAAGCGTTGCTTGCTTGCTTGCCTGTGCTGCTGCTGCTGCTGTTTGTGCGGCGTTAACAAACATCTTCTCCCCGTCTAAGTTGTCGTGCCAAAGCCTGGAGCAACGGTCCAGATTGTTGAGGCCGCCGACTGTCTGCACGAAGTCTGAGCCAGAGATCTAGAGCAACGATAGACTGAGAGGGAGAGGGAGAGGGAGACCAGACAGATGTGTGTACCGACTTGGGAACGTTAGTGTTTTCAACTGTGGCGCGGAAAAATGGCTAACATCAGGCAGTCGTTTAAGTGCCTGCTGCTGCGGTTCATCATGACTAAAATCTTTTTCTATTTTACTTTTCCACAACACTAGACAAATTTATCAACGTCATTCAAAGTTTACCTTCATATGGGAAAATTTTGACATTTAGAAGATGCGCTCATTCTCTTTCCTGTCCCTTGACAGTTGGATGATAGAATCAGTAAAACACATCTACCAATATCAAGCTGAAGCCAGTTTTAATGCTATGCTTAGCACAGCATTAAATGCTAGCTAAGCATAGCATTAAAACCGGTGACAGGCGTGAAACAACACTACCTAGAGCTGTAAAGTTTGCCAGTTAGGATGCAACAGATGTAACTGATCTTCGAACCTCACTCCCGGCAGTGAAAAGGCATGTTTCCCGAAATGCAAAGCTATTCCTGTAACAAAAGGCATCATTGATAAAAGAAGAATAAAAAAATGATCTTATTTTTTTCTAAACCGCTAAGCTTTTCTTTCTTAGCTGTAGAACTGGTTTTATCCGTGTCTCCATGAGAATACGGAAATGAAATGTTTTATTTTTGCATAGTGGGATGTTACATTATGTACTTCCACAATGACATGGCTAACCCCAAACTGTGAACTGCTAAATGTTTAATCTTGGAGCCTCAGGCAGAGTGACACGCTGCCGTTCCGAGATCCTTACTTTCGTGGGTAACCGTTGCCCTTTCTTCCCATTCCATCTCTGTTTCACTTACAGTAACCACAGCACGATGAGATTACACGATGAGCTGACAGGCAGCGTCCCCCCGCCCCCCCCTTCGCCCCGCCCGGTTGTAAACTCTCTCGCTCTCGCGTGGCCAGATTGGTACCATGAGATCATGGCCCAGCTGGCTCTGGCAGGCTGTGGGGAGGGAGAGAAAGAGAGAGGGAGAGAGAGAGAGCTGGGCTGCTGGTGTTGGGTGTCTCTAATCTAAGTAGAGAGTATGTGTCACTCACTGGAGATATGAGCTGCACCCTAGCTGCTGCTGCTGCTGCTGCTGCTGCTGCTGCTGACAGTGAGCTCACTCCTGAGAGGCTACGTGGTGAGCCAGCACAATGTGCGACTTTTCGAAGTTCTTAGATTCAAGGGTGCAGGGAATTTCTCAGAATTTCTCATTGCTGCAGTGGCCCAGGTGATTCCACAAAAACAACATGAACACAGACTGCCACTGACTGCTGTTTGTGAAGAGTCACAGTAAATCTGTCAGCATGACTTCACACAGGGGATTTTCTTCCTGAGCACTGCGGTTTCACTCGGGCTGCGGTAGCGGTAAAGCTTTAAAGCGCGAACATGTGTGCACACCTGGGGCACTGGGATGACCACACAACACTGAGGAGGGGTGAGATGACATTATTCAGAACTCTCGGCTGAGAAGTAATAACCGCAGTTGTCTTTATGCACAGCCTATAATCAAAGTGAACAAAACAGCTGTGTGTGAGCTAAGGGGAGGGTGACCTGGTTAGAAATTCACACACAAACACCTGACCTACACTTTAGAGATCCAGTGTGCCCTTTTGAGGGGGGTAGAGTGACACACACACACACACACACACACACACACACACACACGTACACACACAACATGTCATTGCAGATAAGGTCATGACACACACTTAACTGATGCTGATATCTCTTGAATCACCAGTGAAAACCCATGAGACAATTGTCTTAAATATGTCATCCGGTCAGAGAGTGTTTTTAAATTTAGAGGATAATCCCTCCGCTATTTGTGCAGGATACAGCGATTTTTGTTTTCAAATTGGTATGTCTGCCGTTGCCTTGGGATTGCATCACGGTGTTTGTTCAGTGGCAACTGAACGGATTGACTGGATGAAATGTGTAATTTCTGAGTGCAATGTCTATAGTATCAACATAAGCGAGATTACGCTTGTGTGCCCCCATGGCAGCAAAACTGTGGTCACCGGGTTTAATAAAGTACACCAGACATGATAGCGCTGAGCTAAACTTAGATCATATGATCCAAGTGCCAGATTTTTTCTAATTTGATTATTGGCATCAGCTGAATGCCGTGGCAAAGCAAGAAACACTTTGAACGAATCAAGAATATGACCCACCGCGAGTCCACGGTGAGTGATGCGACGCCAAGTGCACTGATCAAACGAGACTGGGGGCTTTTGATATGCCCCTTTACACAGGCTGCAGTGAGATACGTGCAAAAAAAAAGATAAAGAAAAAAAAGACAAAGAGCTTTTTTTTTTTTCAACATTTGAAACAGCTCAGAGTCCGAGAGTCTAATAGTATCACGTGGTTTACTTGAGCATGACAGAGGTGTTAACCTCCACCAAAGAATATGGCATTTAATGAATGTAAGAATGCCTTTTATTTCCCACTCACACTATTTCTCTTATCCCCCGTCTGCATCTGAATTCTATTCATATTTTCTGGTTTACTCCGGCTGCCAGTCTGGCTGAGGTGGGGCAATGCTAAGTGATTTGCTAAATATGGGGAAACAAACTGCAACCTCGATGGGGCTGACACATTACTGGCATAGCTGAGTTTATCCTTCCAGAAGCACATGTACTCTGAGCCATGCCAGGAATCCCCTCCACCCCCTACCCCCCCTACTCCCTGCAATCCCAAAGCAGAGCGGCGGCGGGCCGGAAGCCATGGCCATACAAGAGCAGCCCCGGCGGAGCGGGACTGGACTAACGCCGCCGCCTGCGCAGATTCAGACATTCAGACATACAAATGAAATGTGGGGAAGTTGCAAGCTACTTGCTCATGTGAGGGTAGAATTTTGTGAGGGAGTGGGAGAGAGAAAGGGCAGACAGCCTGGCTGGATTTGTCCAAGGGTAGACAGAAAGTGCGTGAAAAGAATGAGGTGGGTGCATAGCGTCGATAGTATGAATTCCAAATTCCATTGTGCTGATGTTCAGAGCTATTTCAGGCTAAACACAACAGTGTCTGAAATTGTGACACTCATCGTAACACGCCTTCTCGAGGGGATAGTTTAAGTGAGGAATGAGAACACAATGATCTGTGCAAGCTTTAAGCAAACTAGTAGAGTGAAAAATACAAGAAACACAGACAATGCGAGGAAGAGAGAGGGCGAGTGAGCAAGAGACAGGCCAGGCCGACTCTCTACTTTCAGCTCACATGCTAATTAGAAAGCTTGGGAGAGGCTGTGCAGCCAGTAACGTTTCCTGCTTTGACACAGAGAGAGAAAGAGAAAAGGGAGTGGGGCAGAGAGCACAGGAGAGACGACGGGAGGCTAAAAAACAGAAGAGATAGAACAAACTGTGAAATGGGGGGAAAAAAGAGCAGAGGAGGATCCCCCCCCAATGAAAGCCTTGTTTGCTCGGGCTATGTCGTCACTCAATGACAGGTCAGGGCCATTAGGGGAGCGATGATGCAGCGGCTCCCCGTGATAGCCTCGTCCGCACGCACAAACAAGTTGACTATCTTTGAGCGAGTGCGTACGGTAGACAACAAGCACTCTCAAACTGTGCTCCCACGCAGAGGGCGTAATCCATGACAACAAAAGATTCGACTCTCTCGCCGGGGCGAAAGAGGTAAACGTTAAACAAGGCCACAACATGTTTTCACCTACATGCATGTGGGGCTTGCATGTTTTCTTGGTCAAAAACACGGTCCTTGCACCACTAAGGCATTGCATAATAACATCAGATCAGAACTGACCGGCCATGTTCTTGGCAGCGTATCTTATCTAATGGAGCCTGTGGTCCGACAACAGCCTCTGAACACTCGCTGACGGATCAAAACAAACAGCAGCTGGCCGCGTGTCCGCACACTTTGCCTTAACTGCCGACAACAAAGAGGAACAATGAGACGCAGCACAGCTGATAAACACACCGTCCGTCATGTGTGGCTTCTGCCTTTTGTGCATGAGAGAGCGCTTGTAGGTTTGCATGCCGGAGCCTGATGTTCCACATTTCAATTTGAAGTTTCCCCCTGAGGATGATTTGAAAGTGCAATTAGAAGTTTGCAAAGAGCACAAAAGGAGAAGGAGAGAGAGAGGGGTGTTTTTCAAGGACTTTTCAAGGGAGTGATGCAACGGACCCTCTTCCTTTCGCTAGGTTTTTTTTCATAGCAACATATCATACTTAACCTAGTAACACACTGAGGGTGCATGGCAACAGTGGTTCAGCTGATCCCACCCCTCCTCTTGCACACTTCTGTCTCGACACCTCGACATATCTCTGTGCAATTATGCAGCAGATACCTTTACATCCAAACAAGCCCCGTGTTTATGCGGGGGTTGCTCTGCCATTAATGAAAAACAAAAATAAGCTTTTTGTTTTGCTTGGTGTCACTTAATCTGTAGGGATGGAGAGTGCAGGCAGAGGGAGAGCGGGAGAAGGGGGAAGGGGGCTGTGCTCCGAGGCCCCGGCCAATTGGAGCGCAGGCTCAGCCAGAGGCAGGCACAAACATGAGCTGTTGCTGTTGGTAACAGAAATCCGATTGGACGCCGGGAGTTCTTGCCCAATCGGATAGGTGTCTCAGTGTGTGGGTATTTTGATCACTGTTGTGAATGTGTTTATCGGCTGCTGTGTTCTTTAATAACCTTGTTATTCTTGCCCCTTCTGTTTTCACTTACAGAGGAGGGGTTTATGGTTCGACTCGCTGGGGCCATACCATAGTGAAATGGCTGAGCTGTTATGTACAGCTGAGAGGGATAACTCTCCTGAACTCTGGTTGCCTAAGCTTGTTGTTGGCCTGCAAAGACAAGGTCGTATTGCGCTATCTGGAAAATATGACAGCAGGCTGCGAGGAGAGAGAAGCTTGGATCAATACTACACAATGCACCTGCTTTCTTTGCCAACGCAGACTGGCTCAGTGCACACCTTTTGTGTATAACTGTACAGCTCAGCACAAGATTTCACAGTTTTCCTTCGTGTTTCCAAGTTCTAGCTCACGTTTCGGTGATGCAACGCTCACCACACCACGCGGCGGGCCTACAAATATTCAAAGTCCGCAAATGCATCAGAATAACATGTAACCCTAGAAGTCAGCTGCGGGCTGTCTGCTGCACACGGAGTCACACTCTGTTTTCCACCCGTTTCTGCACATGTAAGGTTTGTTTACATGCAGTTCCTTCCTGAAAGGGGCGGGCGCCACGCACGCGAGGCATTCCAGTGTTGCTTTGGAAACAGGGCTCCCGCAGCAGCCAGTAGGATGGCGGGGATTATGACATGTGCGTTTGTTTGTGTGTGTGAGTGTGTGTGTGTGCGTGTGTGTGTGAATTAATCAAACAGTGGTATCTATCTGGCAGCGTGTTGACTGGGGGGAGATTTTATTTTTTAATCAGCTCATTCAAGGAACAAAAAAAAAAAAGAGAGAGAGAGAGAACCCAGGGCAATAATGCGAGGATCAAACAAACACTGAGCCAATTAAAAATCAACAGTCTAATCTCCAGATGATGGCTTATGAAATGAAGAGCGTACGCGTGTGCATCTGTGCAGGTGCTGTGTTTGTTTGTGGTAAATGGTGACCACGCGTAACTGTGCGTCGTGACAGAGACATCACCTACTTCATCTTCTGTAACCGCTTGTCCGCTTGAAGGGTCGCAGGTGGGGAGGAGGAGGAGGAGGAGGGGGGGCTGGAGCCTATCCCAGCTGACTTTGAGGTCCTACAGTAGAAAGACTTTCTTTCTCTCTTTAGTGCTGGTGCACATGTGTGTATTATGTATACAGCTGTTATTGTTATGACGGGGGCTTGATTGCATGTGCTTACACGTTGTGACACCTATTTTTGGCTCTTTTACCGTCAGGATATTTCCGACTTCCAATTAACACTCCCTTTATCGCTGTGCACACAAAATAACAGAAGCTCAGCTATCTAACCGGTTATAAAATACGGTAAACACACTCTGGAACACAAACACGGCTCGAGCCAAGTGTGGAGCTGAGTGAGAAACCTGAACAAAGGCGCAATTTTCATTCATGTTTCGTGGCAGTCCGTCATAAATTCTGGTGTTAATATTTATATACGTGTGCACGGAGCCAGCGAAGTGCAAACAATTTTTGCAGAGGTGAAAGTATAACAAAGAGTGTAAGTGTGGTCTGTGTTTATGAAAGTGCTTTTGCTTTGTGTGTGTGTGTGTGCTGACATATAGTAGAAGCCATGTGTTACCTGCCACACAGGATGCAGCTGCAGCAAGTAAACAAAAGCTTCTTAACAGTGTGTAATTGTGTCTGTCTGTGTGTGCATGTATGCGTATCTGCGTCTAAGCATGTAAGTGTGTGTTGTTCCTCTAAACAGAGCTTCTTTTCTTTTCACTTTTGTCAATCCTCTTCTCCCTCTGTCTTAAATCCACCAGCTTTTTTACCGATAACCCACAGAGCACGTGAGTGAAATCATGTTTGCCTAATCACCGGAAAAACAGATGAGGTGAATGAGTGACAGTTCGTCCGAAAGCAGCAGCACGGACAGAGCGAAGAGAATCCTCAGTTGATCTCTCCACTGGGAGGTGAAATGAGTTCGAGAGCCGCCCCCCCACCGGAGCGTCAGCGTCTTGCTTAAGCCTGCTTCATAAATGTGAATGGGGCGGACAGGAGGCACTGAACCCAGGTGCTCCTGAATTCATTAGAGAAAGGCTAATACAGTAGAACATTGCAACATAAAGCTGGCTGGCTGTGTATTCCTTTCTTCAGTCCAGTACGAATCCTAACAGGCTCTTTTGTCCCGGTCTAACAGCAGAGCCCCAGACAGACAGTTTATGAAACAAAGAAGGGTGCTAGCCAACCACAACATCCTCTTGCAGACTCCTCAACTCTACCCAGCAACTCCTGCACTCTTGACACTGAACCAGTGTGTTTCAGTTGCAAACAAACACAGACGTGCATGTGTGTGCTCCCAGACATGCACCCAGACTGCAGTCAAAAGATCTGTCTCAGTTTGTGAGTCAAAGAGGATGTGTAGGTTTGCCTGTTTGCATGAGTGCGTGCGGCTGCGCGTGTCGATCTTGCCCGTCAAAGGCTTCCTTTTGCACGGTAGGAAGTTCTGCATCTGCTGCGTGTCTTCGTTAAATAATCGCTTCTTTTACAGTATCTTATAGTGCGTGTGTGGGTGGTCACTAATATGGAGATGTGCATGGGGGCTCCGTGTAGGCAAGCTTTATGCGCAGCCCCGTAGCGAGGGAAGGCACGTCGCTGACGTCTGACGTGGAAACCCACAAAGACGGACTTTGTCGCCTTTGTGGGCGGACCGAAAGAAACCAGCCTTTGAGCGCCCCGCTTTGATCGTGTATGCGTTGAGGTGGGTGTTTATATGAGAGGAATGGAACTACGTTTCCAGCAGCAATTGAAAGGGGTTCTCCGGTCTTTATTAAGTCATATTGATAAAATGATAAAATCCTCCTCCTATCACTGCCAATCTAAGTGTTCCATATAGGTCTGTAGCTATTGCATGTGTACAGTCTTGCAGCACAGAGCCTGACGTACTATGTCCTTTCAGCTCTCTCCCTCCCTGCAAAGCCAGACATGAGTCGTCCCTCATTCAAATAGTTCTCTTTGTGGGTGTAGAATCAGAAGCAGTGAATGTCTCTTCAAACAGACGCATGCAAACACACATAAAGTGCACGCACACACCAATCCCCGAGGGCTTTTTCTCTTTCTTTTGATCTGGATCTTACTCAAGCATAGACAGTGCAGCAGGTGTGAGGCAGCCGTCAGGTGTGCGTGCGCAAGAACAAGTGTGTGCATATGTGTCATCAGCCATATGGCCCTTTAGTTGCTAACTATACACCTAAGCCACCTCATTCACCCACTCGAGCAAATCAGTCTTCATATAAACACACACTCGCTTTCACCCTGCTTCCATAGCAGCTGTAGCACGCAGAAAACACTGGAGAACACACAACCAAGGGCAAATCACAGCCATTTCCAGGCCGGCTGCTCCACCAATGAGGCGGCTGAGGCTGAGGGCAATCAGCGGCTGAGCCAATCGGGAATAGAGTGAGGGCTAACCAATAGCAGCAGGAGCCAGACACCGAGGCAGTTGGAGATAGAGTTAAACCAATCAGAACCTGAAGACTGAATGCATTGATGTGTTGTTTTTGAAGCTCTGCTAAGAAGTTTTTCTTTATAGTGAAACATGCAAGACCTTAATGCCTTAGTAATCCTAACTTTATAGCTATTAATGCACATGGAAATCCAAACTTACACAAGATTGGCACGTTATGGAGCAAATCCTCTCATGTTTTCTTTTTTTTTTTTTTTTATTCGGGGATATTGAAAAATCCCTGAAACAGTCATGGGTCTGTTGCAGATGTTGCAAGATGATGAAATCGCAGAAACAGACATAGCAAAGGGGGTATCTGTTGTTGTTTTTTTCTGCGTGTATGTTATTTTTCAATTACACGATTTCTTTGTTTGCGCGCCTGAGTCTCCTTACATTTCCTATAAGTGTGTCAGTGTGTTTGTCCCAGGTCACCCTAAACCCACTGACTTCACGGACAATAAACCAGAGAGGCGTGTCATTGACACACGTGCTGCCAACTGTTGCTGAGACACAAAGCGAGCATAAAAACCACTTTACTGACTGCAAAGGCCCCCCTCCTGATGACCATGGCACACTCCAAAATCATGAGCCACACACGCCCCTGTCCCGGCTCCATTGTTCGAAATGAATGAGTGGACGGTGTGTGTGTGTGTCTAGGGGTGAACGTGTATGTGTGAGGACAGCTGGCTCTCTGGCTCCATCAGTAGCAGCTGCCCCAGCCTCAGGCCCTCAGGGTGGAACAGGGCAGATTAGAGACTGGCCTAGGGTGGGGTGGGGTGGGGTGGGGTGGAGTGGAGTGTGTCTGCGCGTATGAGTGTGCGCGTGTGTGTGCGGGGCAAGGAGATGTGTGGCCCAGTCTGCGGCCTTACGCTGAATGAATGGGCCCTCTCCTCTCCTTTGTCCCGTCTCCCGTGTCATTTTCTTTTTCAAAGACTCTTCCTCCAAAAACAAAAGGAAGTGCATTTTCTTTTTTCTAAATGAGAAATTAGGATGCAATGTAATTAGAGGGAAGGAAGGAGCAGGGAGCGAGAGAAGTTTAAACAGAGAGATGTGCAGGAAGGGGGAAGGCAGACAGTGAAAGCAGGCAGCGGCAGCCAGGCGAGCGGCGAGACGGTGGGATGGAGACAGCGACAGACACACAGATCTGTGGGTCCCCACTTGGTGCTGAGTGGGGGCCAGCTATGGTGGCTTAGTGACAGCTGCTGCTCCTGCCTATAGGATATCTGAGCCAGGCCCTTTCAAAAATACAAGGCCGTGGTGAAGAATAGAGGGGCCACTTCATGTGTGCGTGCGGCGCAGAGGGAAAAATAAAGAGCTAGTGGAAATAGACGGGTGTGGGTTTTTGCCAAGACATAAAGGGCGGCACACTTCACCCAAATGTCTCCGCAAATAAAAAAAGAGCATTCTGGGAGGACCGATAGGAGAGAGCGAGGCAGACGGCCTTTCGCCACCTAAAGAGCCATTTATAACATGTTGCCATTGGTGCTGGTTTGTTAAAACACAATGGCATCTCCTGCAAAGAGCCACAGCGTGTTGACTCAGAGGAGTCGTTCGGCGCTCTGCAACGACATGATATTTACACAGCAACTGGGGCAATGGAGACGCATGCAAATCTGCTCACTCTGGTGTAGCCTTAGCATTAAAGTACACACATCTGAAGGTTAAAAGCCTTAAAGAGGAATGAGTCACATATTTGCAAAATACAGGTAATGGAGATAAGTAATAGATAAAGATAAATTAAGTGAGGGCCGGGGTAATATATGACACATAGCAAATAACACTTTGAGACACCGCAGCGCTGACGTTCATAGACGACTCAAAGTCTGTTTTCATCTTAACTGTTTTTTGTTTTTTTTGCTAAAATGCTATTGCGGCATTGGCTTCCAACTGATTGCTGGATCTGGATTCTCTTTACGATCACTCCTGCTCTCCTCCTCCTCCTCCTCCTCCTCCTCTCGTCTTACATCCTCCACATGCACCGCAAACCCACTGACCCCCGTTGCCAAGGCGACCTGTCAATCTGATCCAGAGTGACAGCTCCATTCAGGTTGTCATTGTCTCCTGTGACAACCGACGAGCAATCCTTAATTAGGGTGAGGGATGCTCCAGAAATTTGAATGACGGTTGATTCAATTATGAAGCCTTTGTCTGCCCCTTTGTGCATTACACACGTCGGCATCAGCTGCGATGAAAAAGTCGTTTGTCTGAAAGCATAACTTCACCGGGGAAAGCAAATAGGCGACAATGCGCGCTTTTGAATTCCCGAAAAAAAAAAAATGTTACTCGAGAGCAGTTGATCCCACATGGCCACGTGTTTGTGGATAATGTTAGGCTGTGAATGGCTCATTCAGGGAATGCCGCTGAAATGTGCTCAATGTCATATTTTCAAGAGCGACTGCCTGGGGTGTCTGAGCAGCAGATATTGGAGTCTCCCCGAAAGCAGCGAGGCAATGAGCGGAAAGAAAGCTTCCAGCGGAGGAGAAAAATAAGCTGGCATCGTCTCCGCGTTGTCTCCACCTCTGGTTGAAAGCCACGTGATGAGATGCAACGTCGGACTTCAGTTTGGAAAAGTTTGGATCCCGTGCAAAGCGATATTCGTTGTATTTTTTTAATTTATTTTGTTAACAACTTCATCCAGTGCAGGTTATCCTTGGAAAACACATTAGCGAGTGGAGGTTAATTCACCACTCTGCTTTCAGGAAGCTTCAGGGAGCCTTCTGCTTGTTGGGCAAATATAATCGGAGCTTATTCAGCAGATAATTGCAAAGTAAACAGGACACAGCAGCAACTATTAATGGTCTTATTTGTTGTTTGATGCACTTACTTCACTTTTTCAGTAGGAGAAAAAAAGATGCCGGGGCATTAAATTCAATTCAATCCAGTTTCATTTATACGCTGTCAATAACAAACTTTTCTCTAGACGTCTTACAGGACCCGGAGCATGCACAAAGGCGGCAGCGACAAGGAAAAACTCCCTTTTAACGGGAAGAGACCTTGAACATTAGTGAAAAGTTTAAATGAGGGACTAGATGGTGGTGCTTCATGAGTAATTATACTAAAATAACCTTTTGAATTTGACTAAATTATGTGCAAAGGGAGGTATTTTCTCAGAATATTCTCAGCCATGAATATTTCTCTGTGCTGAAAGTTGTTTTCATTTATAATCGTTAAGAATTTCATGTGATATTTAATGCATTATGTTCAAGGATAAACTTACCTTGACGTCCGCTAATATATGGTTTATTTTGTATAATGCAAAAGCAACATCTCCATTATTTCTGACATCTTTGTGTCTTGTTCTTCAGATGGAGTAACCCCAAGATACACACTCGCTCCAAAGCATGCAAGTACTATAACTAGTCTTTCTTGTAGTCAATCATGACGTTAAGCTTTGACAAACCTTTTCTAGCACGGGTACATTTCCATCAGCTTCCTGCACCAACTGAAGCATTAGTGATGCCCCTATCTATCTACCACCTAATGATTTTATAAGAGGGGGAGAAAAAAAATCCTTGCGCCACTGTTTCTGTTTATAGATTCGTATCTGACTGGGATGACGAATTAGCTCGGAGAAATACGTAAAAAAAGACGCACGCAGGCACCTGTTAACATCAAATAAAGGGCACACTTGCGCTGTTGTGTATGCAAACACACACATATGGATGTGGAGTCTTGCCCGTGTGTCAACACAAACAGAACATGCTTTAGGGAGCACCTTTGTCGCATTCCCCCTCCCTGTCTCGACTGTTTGCGCTCACAACAGCATACGTTACTGCGGGGCTGATAATGATCTGTCTACCTGGCTGTCTGACTTTGTACCTGCGCCTACTTGTCGGGCCCCCTGGATGCATCGCCGGCCCACCTCTCCGCGGCTCCTAAAACCTTGATTTAGCACGACAAGTTGACCGCGTCCTTATCTGTGCACCAACGGAATGGGTAGCAGCAGTTGGTGAGACAACATCTCTTTGTCTGCGCGGCTATCAATCCACCATCAATTGATGTGTACATATTTGTATGCTGACTGGATGATCTAATCGGCATGATTAAGCTGTCTAACTTTCTGGGGATGACTTCATGGCTTTATGGGTGGAGAAGCACTTTACAGAATGCCATGAGGTAATGAGTGTCTACAGAGGTTTGGATGAGCTTGGGAAAGCACTTGAAAAGTTCTTCTTTTCTTCATCACATGGGAGTTTTTAGCTATAGTTATGTCACTTTACTAGCTAACATGCTAAAATGCACAGTTAAAAATCAAACACCCAATTTTTTATCAAATCCTTCCTAACATCTCACCGTTGTTGTGTGACTTCTTCTTGCTTTGTGGCTGTGTGCTCCCATGACATGAACCGGAGCAGTTGTGGTTTTCATCTAAACCTATAAAGAATATTCCCGGTTTGCTCGTCTGTTTTCTTAAGCTTGCATGCATCATAAAAATGAGAAGTGGGCAATCTGCAAAGCTCAGACAAACAATGAGAACCCGAACTAGCTGGAAAGTTTACAGCGGCTTCAGGCAGCAACGGAGTCCGGCAATAAAACTCCCTACAGATGATTGCAGCAACACAGACAGGTGTATGTTTGTTTGGTGGAAACCCTAAGCAGCATACACAGCTGTGCATATATATACAGAGCTCAGTTCAAAAATCAATACACTGCTACGTTTTATAAAGTAAACAGGGAGTAAAGGGGACAGTGGATCCGTTCATTAGCGTGACAGATTGTGGTCGTATTTGAACCTGCTCTGTACCTCATTGATTTTTAAAAACAAACTATTGATCACAAGAACTGCATCACCTTCGTCGTATCTCCTCTGGCTCTACGGAAATAAATACCGGAATAATTTCCACAACATGTATAGGTATATGTATAGGAAGCATATTAGATTGTGAAAAATGCTCGAGCAGTCATATGACATGATAATCAGATCTGCACAATTGAGTGCAAAGACCTCATCTTTTTGAGGAGCAGGAATTCTGTGGGATGCACAGGAACAAGCCTGATCCACAGAGACCCCTCCCCTCAACCCATAGGACCCGAAGGCTCCCACTAACAGCACTCTGTTGACAGAAACCACAGGACACACTCACAAGGCCTGTGTTCATTCTCTGATGAGTCAACTGTTTTGAAGTCACAAGGGACACCTACACAATGTTAGGAAGGTGGTTATAATGTTACGCCTGATCAGTGTGTATGAATAAAACAGCTTTGTTTCTTGTTTTCTTGATATCAATTGAGCCCAATGTGAGCTGCGATTCCGAACATAGCGCGCTTTTGTTTTTTAATCTGCCTCGGTTCTGCATGTGTGCACCACAGTGCACGTGCACATGTGACAGACAAGGTAGTCAGAAGATTGGACACCACTCCCTAACCCCAAGAGGTGGAGTAGTCTGGTGTGCAGGGTTTTGTTTACTCTGCCATATCTGAGAAACACTCAGTATTTCTCAGATAGAGTTCAGGTTAGGGTGTGAAACCAGACTCTGCGCTGGCACACTCTCACACCCAAGTAACAGTACACTCAACCTGTCCACTCCAGATCCTGAGCCCCACGGCAGAAACTGAGACAGAGGAGAGAAAAGGTGAAAGATCAGCCTCACACCCCTCTGAGACATGAGGCTGTCCGCGAGGCAGCCTAATCCTTAACCAGGGGTGGATTCCGGCGGTCTTTTACCCTTTAGATGGGTTTAGCGAGCCCTGTTTCAGGGAAGAAGTCGAGCTTTGAGGAGAAGAGAAAAGGTGAGATGTTAAACACCTGTGTGAAATTCAGTATTGCACACACAGCGTATGTGTGCGCTTTCAGCAGATACCAGGAAAGGCATCGCGAGGCGAGAGATCAGAGGAGAGGCTGGAAAGTCCAGGCTGACTCACTGTGCTGTCACCTTCAACAACATACAGCCACCCAGCAGGAAAGAGAGAGGAGAAAGAAGTAAAGAAAGAACTTCTGCAAGCAGATAGTCTGTCAATCCAGCTGGGGTATTATTAGCTTCGTGTTTGCTGCCAGCTTGCACCATTCTGTCTGCTGCTGGGAGCAGCCATGCAGCGGTGCTTTTTTTTCTTTTCTTTTTTCTTTTTCTTTGTTAAACAGATCGTGTAAGATGTTTGAGGGCTTTGAAGTCTGAAAGACAGAGGAGAAAAAAAGGGATCTTAAGGTGAACGGGTCCTTTGATCATGTGTCGGGGCATTTTAGTCTTTGTTAGAGAGATGAGTGAGTTAAAATAACGTTAGTGATCTAGTGTCATGTAAGTCCACACCGGTAGCATACACTGCCTTTGTCTGAACTCAGTTCTATCACTGAATCACTCTGGATGTAGATTAGTGAGTGCATTTGAGCTCTCGAGTATCTTCTCTGAGTGAAAAGACAACAAAGAGATAGGGAATAATCCTTTATCAAATGATACATTTACTGGAAGATTAATCACATTTTAAAGGCCAGCTCCGCTTAACCTCCCTAAATACCCCGCACTGCATAAAGAAAAATAATCTTCAGGCACCGCCGCTGGAACATCATCACACATTAAGGATCCCCTTTGAGCAGAACAGAGTTCAAGACACTTAATATTATTTTATGGTATTTTAGTGTTGCCTCAGCTTAAAGTTAAAACACGTAACATCCTAAACAAACACATTGAAACCAGACAGCTCAGTGAAGTGGGATTTTTATTGCTCCGGCTAATGCAGAGTCACTTTGATGTAATCGTCCGCACTGAACTCAAACACCGTCTAATGTGAGCCAGACATCCCCTTCTTCAGCAGAGCAGAACTCACCTACATCCTGTTCTCCTTCGCTGGCCAGCTGGGTGAAGACAGGGTGAGCAGGTTTGCGGCAACGAAGCACAAAATTATTGTTTTACAGCATAGAAGCAGGGCTTTATGGCGCTTTATTTTGTTTTTCATATAACCCAATAGAGCTTTATATGGTTTATGTAAAAGAAAAGGGCCCTAAAAATAACCATAAAGGAATACCAAGCATCTCAAGCTGTTTGAAATGTTTTGTTTGGGTAGCAACCGGATGTTCAAATATAATATTGCATTTTCTTGTGCGACATTGTAGGATATTTTAATATTTCTATTAAAAGGTACTCTGTTGTGATTACAATTTGCATGAATGTGAGTAAATCCAAGAGTTTGCGCAATTCATTTCTAGCTTATTTGCGCTGGTGACGCTGCACGAGCCTGGATTTTACTTAAAGAACCAACCTCCCCACCCTCAGACTAAAAACCTAAAAACCGAAATTGTGGTGGGTAGCCGATCTGGTGTCGCTCTGTTGGGAACTGATCATGCTACGGGAAAGTTCTGCCAGGCCAATCGGATTGTTTGGGGCAAGCGTTTTCAGTCGTACACGTCAACTGAGAGCACCATGGAGTTGAATTGGTTAGTGACAAAATGCCTCTGATTGGAAAATGACTAGTAGAAGTATTTTCTTCTTCGCTGTATCGGTTGAAATACTCCCCATAATGAAATCCAAAAGGCCAAGCTAATGGGCAAGGTAACTACAGATGAGATGACGCCATTTCACTAGTTGGCTGTTGTTGTATTAGCTGCTTTCTTTCTGATATGTGAGGCAGGCCTTTAATTGGTTTACTGAGAGGGAATGTCAAATTGAGCGTGGTGCTTAAAATCAACTCTATTTGGCCTTATAATACAAATCCTTTGTTAAAATACCGTACACCACATAAAAATACAGACCGGACATGTAGACACTGGGGTGGCAAGCGAACTGATAAACGCGAAAAACGTTCGGTTAAGGAGCGAAGCATGAAACACACTCAGACACGTGCGTTTCCCTCCTCAGCGGAAGCCAGAGCTTGTTTGAAGTGGCTGCCAGTGTCCAGGCTGTAAACTGGGCTGAGGAAAAGGAGGACAGGGAACACTGAGTCCAGCTGAGTACATACAAAGAAGCCTACAAGCAGCTGCGGGGTGAGTAACAAGTAAAAAAGACTTGGGGAGACAAAATTGCACGATAAAAGCAAAAAAAAAAAAAGTCACACTCTGCAGCTAATCCATCTCCTCACATAAACCTCGAATGCTCCTTAACACATAACTGGATGTATCCTGCTGTGCGTGCACTCGTGCTCATGGGGTATTTATTTGGAGGAAGCACGGCTGGTGTTATGAAGTGCATGCAATGTTAATGTTCCTGAGGAAACAAACCTCCAGTGCAGCAGTGCGCCTTTCTCGTAAACAGAAGCAAGCTCACTGCCAAGCATGGCCCCAAAGAGGATATGGTTACTTTCTAGGTAGCGCTCAGTGCCTCTTGCATTCCGAGTACTGCATGCCGCTCTCCCCCATCTACTCATACAAAAGAAACATTGCAAATTGCGTTGCTGTTTCTCCTTTATCGTATTATTTTATTTTTGCTGAGTAGTTTCCCTGACAAATGCTCATAACTCATAGCTCATAACTTTAGACTGTGGACATAAAAAGAAAGAGAAGACCTGCACACATAACTGCTCTTTGATAAACTTCTTTATTTAGATGGAATGATTTTGAAACAAAGCCCTGTGTTTCGGCCTTTATAACGGGCCAAGCAAGAAGAAAGGGTGAAATCCATTATACATCCAACAGGCACAACATTATGACTGACAGGAGAAGTAAATAACATTGACCATCTTGTGACCATACAGTGTTCTGCTGCTGGGAAACTTTTGGACATGGCATTTGTGCAAATATGACTAGACTAGATAGTCCTTGATGGCAGTAGCCATCCCCAGCAGGATGCAGCCTGACACAGACACATACACCCAAAAACAATTTAGGAACAACTCAAAAAAACGTGAAGAACAGCACAAGGTGTTGACCTGGCCTTCAAATTCACTTGATCCCAAACCGAACAACTATCTGTGGGATGATCCACAGAGACCCCTCCCCTCAACCCACAGGATCCAAAGGCCACACTGATAAGAAGGCCCATGTCCATTCTCTGATGAGTCACAACTGTTTTGGAGGCACAACACACTGAGCTCATACTGTGCACTTTAAGAAAAAAACAAATGTTTGTAAGAATTACAGTACGTGTCATGGAAGCAAAATGCAACAAGTAAAGCCTCTAGCATCTTCTGACTGCACAGAAGAGAGGCTCCTTCCAGGAAACCTCAAAAGCCCCTCTGAATCATAGCTGCAAGAACGTCCCTGCAGTGAGTCTGGCACGTCAGAGAGGCGAAAGAGCAGGAGAGTTGTTGACACATTTTTAATTCCAAATGCCCTGATGCATTATGTATAAAGCCTGTACGTGGACGACATCGTTTAAAACACAATCAGCGCGTTAAACTGAGCAGTTCTCTAAAGATTGTATAACTTATCTTCAACATTATGCCATCCCTCCTCACTGTACTCTCCTCCCCCGCATCCATCAGCTCACTAAGCCCTCTGTGCGGTGTCTCTGGAGGACCTACTGTGAGGCAGCAGTCAGCGCTAAAGTTTCATAAACACAGGCACACACGGGGTGACAGATTTATACCTCACTCATTTCTTCTCTTCTTAACACGCCCAGACACATGTGGCTAATCACCCCAAATGGACAGATGAATAGATATAGTATACGAATGGAGATATGAGCTGGAGATCTGAGAGTGTCACTTTTACATTCTCTCCCTCCTCCATCCTCCTCCTCCCCTTTTTTTCCCCCCTTATCAGGCTTTTTGGGCCACAGCAGCTGCCCCGCGCGCATAAAATCTTCAAATCCACACTGGACAGGTAGTGCCACATGTGTGGAATTAAAAGCCTCTTGGAGAACGCAGTCTCGGGTTACCAGCTGCACGCGACAGCTGCCTGAAAAAGGATCTGGTTTCTGGTGGTTTTTTGTACAGTTGGTGATGGATGCGCAGCAAAAAGCGGGGCATTGTTAACCCCTTCCACAGCCCTCCTAGTGAGTAAATGACAGTTTGACTGTCAGGAACAGGAGGGGCATTATCTCAGCGCTATGAACTCAGTAACACACTCTTCTGAGAGAAATGAAACATGGCACAGAAGATCCTTTTTTAACACCGTGATGCTAGTTGTTCTAAGCATACAGTATATTTACTCATCTGAAGTGCCTTATTATTTATTATGACTCGTCGCCCCAAATTGCTCGGACTTAAAGCTCTCGCACAGAACGTCCAAATGGTTCAGTGAGACGATATGTCTCTGCTGATAACATACCAAGCACATGAGCCCACCATCCGACGTGCTAGAGCCACTCTCATCTGATATGAGTGCAACGTGCAGAGTTTAATCATCTCTCCTCCACAAGACAGACAGACCGTGCGTCTGTACAGACAGCCAGCGTCTGGCCTTTTCTTTAACAACAACGCAGCTCTAAGATGCACAAAGAATAGGCTCTTGTCTAAGGATACTGAGCTGGGTGTGAGATAATGGCTGATTCATATGGGGAGATGACGATTCTGAGAGGGTTTATGTAAGGAGAACTCAGATGCAAGATGCTGTCTCTGACTGCTCTTCTGTACCACCTAGCTAGAAGAGAGACGTATCTGCGCGCTCCGTATCTCCTGTTTACTCCGCAGGGAGATTATAGATACTCGCAACTGTAGATGATGTCATGTTACCCTGTTTTCCTCCCTTTTCACTTACAAACTGGATACTATTGTCTTTATCTGAGGGTTCTGTATCGCAGAGGGAAAAGCAAATGCTTGTCTCCAGGATGGTGCTTCAGATAAGAGCGATACGTATCAGCGTTTATATTGCTGAAACATGTATCGCACACGTAGGCTGCTGCCCCGAACGATGAATCTTATGGACCTGTGTAGGGAAATTTTTTTTTCTATGAATCAGAAGGAAAAACTACAGGTTGACTTGATCCTCCAAACGTGTTACATAGTCATCGTGCAGGAAAGTGCTTCCAGGGTGTGAATCACTCTGTATCAGCTTCCCTGTCGATGACATAACGTGTAAACATACGCATAGTGGCAGACCTTTTATTGTTACATAAATCACACCACTTGCACGGGGCATACGCTTTGAGATTAGACAACACTACCTTGAGACTGCCTGCACGCCCCCCTCATGTAACTTAAGATACGTAGCATGGAGTGGCAATCAAAGGATAGTAGCACTTTGATTTATGACTTAATTTCACTTTCAATACATCATCATAATTAGGTGCCATTACAGAGAAGAATCTTCACATATGCTTTAAAATAAATGAATACAGTGTGACATGTTGCCTGTCTGTTCAAATGGTGCTACAAAAAATAAATAAATTGAGTGTCTATCAAGAAAGTCTGTGATCACAGACTTTTTTTTTTTTTTTTAGTGATTTATAAACCATGGGGAGATATTTTTGTGCATAGCCTTATATAAATATAAAATGTAAACAGAATAGTACGTTCAACGCCACAGAAGACAAAAGCAAATCAATAGTTGTTACTCAACAAAGGATGACAAATAGCTCATATTTAGCATGTTTCTTGTGAGATGGCACAATGTGGTGCAACAATAGAAAATCTTAAAAGGGAGAAATTACTTAAGGATAACAGTTACACATATGTCTTAAAATTGCTGGTATTAGGTCACAAGTCAGATGACACTACTGAAATTATTATAACTCAGGTTTAGTGTTATCAGATTGTATGGTTTCGGGCACAGTTGGGCAGTTTTTAATTTGATTTTGCTGGTAAAAATTAAATTATGTGGGTGAACAAAATTTGGCATGGTTTTGGAATAATGATTCTTTTTAGAATTGATCTCAAACTAAACTAAAGTGTGAGAATTGATTGTTTTACCTATGGTTGTACCGACTAGTCGATTATGAGGCCTTAAACAGGAAGTCGACTTGTCGCCGATCACGTGACAATAACAACAGGACGAGGTGACAGGTGAGGACCCCCGTGGTTCATCACGTGTGTGGAAATACTTTACTGAAGATGAAGCCCTTTCTACCGTGACATGCAGAACACGTAAGTAAGTTTTGAAATACAACAAATGTGCTACTGCTTTACACACTCATCTAAAAATACATACGCAGCTAAGCTAACGCTAGCAGAAGGACGATAGCATCTGGACATCATCAATTAACAACGTATATAGGCTATATCTGCAGCCCAACAGTACTGATAATCTCGTGTGTTTATGTTTAGTTCTGTTATGTTCGATTAGTTGACATTGTTCCAGTGGTTGTGGAGCGTGTTTTGTTTGTTTGTTTCAATCCGAACGAGAACCCCATAGTATAAGTGTCAGACTGACGGACGGTGTTGATGGTGTTGACGTAGGCTGATAGAAGTTTAAGTTAAAGTTTTAGTAAACTTGCAGAAAAGCCTTCATATCTTCCTTTGTGTGAGACGATTGTCTTGAATATTCTTGAATATATTCAAAAACATAGATTTCATTGTTGCATTACATTATTTCTGTCTTCTTTCTTCTTGCTTTCTTCATTACAAGAAATGACTGCAGTAGATAGATAGATAGATAGATAGATAGATAGATAGATAGATAGATAGATAGATAGATAGATAACTTTATTGATTGACTTGATTGGCTGCTGCTGCTGATTTCTGTGCTTTGACTGTGTTGCATTCTATGATAATGTAAGAAATCCGGTTGGTTAAACGACTAAACAAAACATCGTTCTAATATTTTGGGCAGTTTTGTGTGGGTTTTTAGCGGGAAACCACCATCTCTACCTGGCTGCAATGACCGCACCCCATACAACTCTATTTCCTGTGCTTACCTATACAGGTGTGTCTTAGAATCTGTGTCTTTATTTGCAAAATTTAGGTTATGTTGTATTAAGGTGAGTATTTAAGCATAGCGAAATTAAAGATATAATTATAGACAATTGTCTTATTTCTTTTTCCAAATGTTACACAGTGTTAGCACAGTGAACCATTTGTTTTGTTAATTAAGACATCTGCAAACCTAGTTGTGAAACCGGTGTGGCACATGTGTTGGTTTTGAGGTGTTTTTATGTAAGCCTGAGAGAGAGCGAGAGAGGGAAGGTGCCCATGCATGTGTGCACATCCCAGGACATTTTATATAAAAACCTTCCATAACATGTAAGAGCTTGTAAACCCTTGCAAGTTTGCAAGTGGCTGCCCTCAGTTGTCACATAGAAACACCATGTACCCTGCTCCATGTGTGCATTAGAGATCTGAGAGCGAGGCTATCTTGTACTCCAGTTGTCTAATCATGCATTGATTTACACCTGGACTGGCAGGTGAATGCAATCAGCTAACTGTAAAGGCACCACCGGTGAAACCATGATGACAACACTGTGAGCGTGGGGCACATGTTTTCTTGTAACCTTCTTGCAGTGAACTGTTTGACTGTGTGATCCAGAGTTGTATAACTTTAAGGAAGCACGGGGACACATCACGCTGCTTGTCTGGCAGAGTGCTCTGTCTCTGTCTCTATCGGTGCATGCTCTCATATGGAGGCTTAAAAGGAAATCTGAACTGTCACATGGCATCTGCACTAGGCAACACTGCTCCATTGTTGCAACAGAATCACTTCCCTGGTGTCAGGGCATTCTCTTATCAAATCAAGGAAAGAGAGGTAGAAATCTAAAGTGAGCAGTTGGAACGTGTAGGTGTGCAAATGTGTGCATGTTTTTAAAATTCATAAACAATTGAGGCACTCATTGGCTCAACGATGCTGCAAGTGTGGAATTGGCAAGTACATTACTTCACAAAATCTTTGCAGTGTCCTCTGACATTGAGTAAAACTGTGTAAACAATGAGAAAACCCCTCTCCTTCTTCTGCTGATTCTGCTGCCTTGTGCAGAAAAAGAAATCCCCTGCAGATGAATATCTGCATCATCTGTTCATTTAATCAGCTGTTTTGTTAATCTGTGCACCGTCACCTTATCTTGACCCTATCATCATGCAAACATACAGTATGATTCTGACTGTAAGGTGTGATGTTTTATCTGTCACTTTGTTTCTAAAATGTGCTGACTATGGCAATTATCCTTGTAGCTGCCCTGGCAACTTTGACATAGGAGCAATCTAATAAGTTTATTGCAAGCCAAATTGTGCAACATGGATCTAATGAACTAATGTACATCAAGGCTGATGTATGCAGACTGAGCGATGATAATGCCTACAAGGATGTGATGCAAGTCGGACGACAATATATAAGCATGAAAAGTCATAACGTGTGGGGCATCCATCTGTTCTGTTATACAAAACCATCTGTCTATCAGCACATGGTCTATCGCCATCTATCACTGGGTGCCTTCAACAGATCGCATCAGTGCACCCTATGGCATACTGTAATATTGGAACACAAAAGAGGAACTGCAAAAAAAACATGGTTTGAGAATGTATGCACTGTCGCCGTACCTAAAATTGACCTGTATCTGGTAGTCATTCCTCACGAGACACCTTTTGGTCTGCACCTTAGCGTTGAATGTTGTCGAATGCAGCTTTGTGAACTTCCCTTTCATTCAATTGCAGACAAGGTAACTGCACAACTCAAGTGGTAAGGCTGAGAAAGAATGGATCCCTTGCATTAGTGCTATTAATCCGTATAGAAGAGGAGAACAGGACAACTTGGGATTCAAATTTTTGCAGAGGTGTGCATCGTAGCATCTACTGATGATCTGTTTTTTTTCCATGTGCAAATGAAATTAATATTTGTGACGTCAGGTTGATCCCCATTTCATGATGATTTTGACATTTCAAATGTTCCAGACTATACTGGGTCCTTAGAACAGACGTCTTTTGTCAGGAATTCTTAATACTGGATTCACTGGACAAATACAGTTGATAGACAGACTGCTCCTAGTTTCCTTTTTATGTTGTTCCTTAGCCATAAACATTTATTATTAGACCCATGAAGAGGAAGCCTTAACATGGTTCTTACTTCAAGTGAATTATTACGTTATATAACTGCCAACCAATAAGAACGATTTTTATAAAAAATTTTATGTGATAATTGAATAATTTATCTGTTGAAATTAATCCCTAATAATGAATTTATGGGTCACATAACAGGGTACGCACAAACGATCTGTGTGGTTATGTAGGTGGGAGGACTTGTTTGGTTGCCTTTTCTGTTTGCGTGGTTGTGTGAAGTGTTTTTGCAATAGGCCTGGAAACAGTATGTGGGGCAAAACAATCCATCTCGAAGCACAATGTCCTGCAGATCCAGGCCAACCGACCAAAAATAAAAAGAAAGAAAAACATGGAAAAATTGAAGCGGCACCCACCTGACTTGAGTGCATTCAGGCCGTAATAGTTTTCACGGTTCTCATAGCTACAACAGCAGGTAGAAGAAAATACAGGCATCACACGCTCACTAAAGCACGTTACTGCTGATACATGTGAATATCTTAATCTAGTTGTTAATGAATCCCAGTTCAGCCATTTGTTTGTTTTGGTTTGCTTTTGTCTCAGCCGCATTTGTAGCTGGTCCGTTTCCAGTAGTATCTTGCTTCACAAATGCCTGTTTATGTTGTTTAGGAGGGGAAAGTTCCCAGGCGCCTTAATGATTAACTTTTATTACATAATGTTGTTCTTCTTGTTGTTTCTTGCCTCATCAGGGGAAAAAAATAACCAGCAGTCAGTATTCAAAACATGTGGGGGGAAAAAAATTCAATGAAGTTACGACTTGCAAGAGCAATATTGTTTCCAACAAAGCAGGTTTGTGAATGGAATTAAATGCAAAACTCCCAACGGGAGCAAAACAGACACATGCAACAGGTACATGTGAATTCCAGTGACTCAACAGCATTTGAAGTGCTGCGTCTATTTCTGGACATGCTGGCTATGAATAAAGGCAGGCTGTTGTTTCTTAATGTTTCCTGTGATTTTGGCTCAGAGGGGAACCAACTCATGTAATAAAAGAATAGCATGAGTTTCGGGGACTTTTGTTAAGTTTCCTGCCCTCTGCACGTGGTAATGGGTGCATTTATCCCTTATTGTGGAGTGTGGTGGTTAAGTAGACAGGTATGATTGGTGCTATTCTCGCAGAAAATCTCATTCGTGTAGCGCTAATTTTAAAGGTTCTTCTTTTGTGGATTTCTTCCGGCTCCACAATGTCGAGATCCGGGCTCTCTGGGGGCAATATGATCTCCTTGTTCTTCTTGTGGCTTCTTTAAGACTCAATATCTTCGGGGTTGTTGTCGTTCTTTGCTTGAAAAATGAAGACGGATTCAGCTGTTCCCTAATTTTATGGGATGGTGGCCGTGCATTTTCCACCTTGGCCTTCAGTGACCAGCCTTATTCAAAACAGCTATTAATGCACTCGTAATGATATAACACTATAGAAACCATTACCAACATATGGATATGCAACAAAACAAGACATTTCATCATAGATGGGTAGCCAACTCACTGAGAAGCATTCAAAAAGTCTACACTCACTCACCCCTTTGCTTCGGTTGTGCATCAGTGTAACATGCATCAAATCCAGCAGAAACATTAATGTTGACCCAATAAAATGGCAAAAATATACATAAAAGATGTAATTAATTTTATTCACCAGAACTTAAGACACCATTGAAAGTTCTCCTTGGAGCCTGTTAGCCAAGGTTAGCGCTCATATTTGCCGCCCTGAAAGTTGTCCAGGCTGGGTCAGGCTAGCTAGCTCAAAGGTTGTGTGGCCTTTCTTCACAATGTCCACCTTTTCCTGGACACGTCCGCTGTGAAAATGTCTTTCTGTGAAGATCTGCAGCCACATCGATAGCCTCTCCTACTTCCGCCATCGCGGGTTCAAAAAATAGCTATCAAAATGTTAATGGGTACCATTTGCTTGTAGCTAGCAAACGAATGAACAAGAAGCGCTAGCTTGGCTTAAACGAAGCGTCTCTCTGGGGACGCGAAAACGCTGACGTCATAGAGAAGGCCTAAGAAAGAAACTTGAAATGTGATTGGGTTCTTTGACTCCGGCAACACGTGGCCAAAATGACTGGATGCAAAGTTACAACAGCTCAGAGACAGACAAGCCATAACATGAAAAGAATAGGCGATTGGGAAATAATTTAATAAGAGTAATGGGAAAATATGAATATGTTAGTCAGCAATTTTGATAAAGTTTAGGCCAGTAGAGAAGGCTTTAGAGATTTATGAAAACAGGAAGTGGTTTGTTTTTCTATTAAAATAAGCATAAAGTGCATACAGTACATTATTTAATATCATGTCACGTAGCATAGAGCACACACTGCAAAACCAACATTAAACTCAAACGTCTTCTTGTGCTACTCCTCCTCCTCCTCCTCCTTCATTCCTCCATAAACAGCCCACTGCCCTTCTCCTATTCTTTGCTGTGACCACTGCCCACTTCTAGCTGCCTCATCCTGCTGTCACACTCCTTAACCACAGAGTCGATACCACTGGACAGCTCAGCGTCTATCAATATCCAGCACCACCTGATCGACATGACTCTCGTACGCTGTCATCAGTCTTGTGGTCCCACATGACAACAGAAGGGTAACTATGGAGATGTAAATACTGTAGTCTGCCGAGCCACACAGAGCTGTACTGTTTATATTAAAAGGCTGTTTAGTCACTCTCATGAAGCCTTCTTCAATAGGCTTTTTGTTTACCATGGAGACCTAGAGGAGTATAGTGGAGGAGGAGGAGGATGAGGAGGAGGAGGAACAAGGAGAGAAGAGAGTTGGCAGGATTGTGAAGACCTTGAAAACAAACAAACTCTGTGTGTGTGGGATATTATTTCTCATTCAGGGCGGTGGAGGTGGTAGGGGGTTGTCACTCTCTCCCTCCACAAACGCGAAACTGTGAGCGAGTCCCACTCCGTGCCGCCGTCCCTCAACACAGCCCTTGCAATCAAACCAGTTCTGGGCTCGGAGTATTTGTTCTCTGACGCAGAGAGGACCGTAACTGGGCAGCTGAAGCCGGGCAAAGTTTATGCTGTGTCTAATCAAGACCTTCACCCGCTGATTATCCAGAGGGAACAGCCAAACCCTCTGTGGGGCCCACACAGGGACACCGGGGTCGTGCGTTGCACGAAGAATACGTGCGTTAAAGTTGCGCACAGTTGCAAGTAATACATTGATAGAACGCTTGAATAGATACAAACAGTACACATGCACACACACACACACACACACAGAAGGGGGGTTTGCCGCTGGCCTCCAGTGGGGGTCTTCCTTTTACAGATGTGTTTGATGTTCTCCATTGCCTTTTGTTGCATCAGCACAAGACTGTCTTTGTACGCCTGGTGAGCAGCGCTGTGCAACACTAGCAAAATCTGGACTGTTGGATCAGCAGTGTCTCTGACCACGGAACGATGTAGGGCGATGCGATCTGGGCCACATGGAGACATTACGTTACTGTAGGTGAGCTCAGGACGCAGTGACTGATTTTCCCAATTACTGCCTTCTGCAGAACAGGCCGGCTGTCTGAGAGTACGTGGGAATTTACATACAAATATTCGGCACAGAGAAAGCATGTGTGCATGCTTCGCATTAGTGCAGTCAAGTGTCACGGAAACCTTTTGTTGTGTAAGTAAGGGTCTGTTTTTGCCCACATGAGCCTGCTGCATAGCTCACTGGAGCATTGTTGTATCCCTCATGGGGAAATTCTGTCTCTTACAGCTTTTTGTTTTAACCCTACTCCACAGTTTTGTGTAAATCCAACCCAGTAGTGTCTGTATGTGAAAACAGCTTTACAATTTCACCAACAAAAAGTATTATTTTAGATATGGCAACAGAATGTTGTTTGATGGGCCTTTGAGTCCAATAGGTTGAGGGGAGGGGCCTCTGTGGATCAGGCTTGTTCCAGTGCATCCCGCAGATACTAGATCAGTTTGGGATCTAGTGAATTAGGAGGCCAGGTCAACACCTTGTGCTGTTTTTTTGAGTTGTTCCCATGTGTGCAAATTGTATGTATTTCATTTGACATTTCCATGCATCCCTCGTGTCTCTAAAAACCTGTTATCAAGAGTGCAACGAAGGCTTTAGGTTTCGAAATGACACTTGGCTTCCAAACTTGTTTTGATGACACAACTCGTGCTGGGCAGGTACGCATCTTAATCTCAGGGTTTAGGTGAACTCAGAGAAAATTTCCACTTTGAGAACGGCTTTTGAGAAGAACTTGAATCATCTCGTTGTCATACTGCGAGCACGCATCACTCTGCACCGTGAAGGTCAAACCTCCAAGTGAAACAGCGGCGACAAAAACACATTTTGATTGGAAACTTAAACACTGTCACGGTGTCATGTGCTGGGACGTGGTCACCGGTTGGCCACCAGAGAATGATTTACTTTAATGAAGTGCAACAACAATAGCTGAGTGGTTCTTGGGTGCTTTTGGTGCTTTTGTGCCTTTTCAGGGAGAAAACACTGTGTAAACACGACACATGGTTATTGTTGTAGTTTTTTGTCATGATCCTCGTGCGCTGCTCAGCATAGTCAAACAATCCTTTAATTAATTCAGTGCCTGAAAGGGCACGGCGTAACCATGTGGCTGTCAACAACACGGCTGCCACATCAAAGGCCACATGTTAGAATACAGTACGTCCCCCGAAAACAAAAAAACAGAGCAATGAATCCAGATACACATGTTTACATATTGACACATATGCGATCTCACAGGATCAGTGCTGTCTAAAATCCCCTAGGGATGTTTTTCACAGCGAGAGCCGGCGACTGACCGCCCCCCTGAGGATTTGTGTGTGTGTCTGAGCGTGTGTGTGTGTGTGTGTGTGTGTGTGTGTTCTATACATCCCGCAACCTTTGTCTTAGTTAGACAAATTCAGATTACCCCGCATTTCCCACAACAGTTTCTCGGTTGCTACTTCATAAAGGGCTCCTCAGACGCATTGCAACCCCTGCTGCTGTTCCTGTGCTCCAACTGTCTCCACATTGCTTTAACAATTCCCTTTTATCTTATTTATTCAATTCCTTTGCCACAGCTGCTACTTCCCTCCTCTCACTTTTCATGTCTTCTCTCTCACTGTGTCTCTCTTTGCTCCCTTTAACTAGGAATATGGTGGTAATACGTAGCAGGAGGAATTTAAGCATTTACTAATCTGACACTGAGGGATTACGATCATTACACTTTAAGGGGGAGCCAGTGCTTATAAATAACCATATGGAAGCGGCTCATCGTGTCATGATAAACAACTTAGAACAATAGGACTGTGCCTGTTTTGTTTTTGCAAGTTTTTTTTTTTCACATCACACTTCAGGATTTCGAAAAATCATTTAAACACGGAACTGGATCCGAGTGGAACGAGGGAAGTTGCATTAGCAAGATGTTGTTTTGTCCTGCAGACTCTCTTTTGTCCTCCTAAATCACCCACGTTGGAAACAAGGTTGGGCTTCAACAGCAGCTGAGCCGCCCCATTGTTCTGAGTTGTAATCCACATAGGACGAGGTAATGAATGTATGGAGATTAACAAGAGCGGCAGCTTAAAGTTAACGACGAATCAAACCACAAACCTGCAGACAGGCGAACGAGACGTCGCCGTCCCGGTTTGGTTTTTGTTTGCTGTGTGAAGTGCAACGTGCACCAAATAGCAGAAAGTTTAAGAGGAAATAGACAAACTATCGAATGTGTGCTGGCGCTACGCAGCCGACAGCGCGTGAGGCAGGTCGGTCTGATCGTCGCCACGTTTAAATCTTCAAAAGCGCACATGACAGAGAGCCGACGCGAGTTCCACTGAAGTGCACAGCGAGTTCACTGCACCTTGCTGAACCGCTGATCTAATGGGCTTTTTGGGTGGTTTGATGTTCAGCAGCAGGTTTTCCCAACATCACACACTTGTGTCTGCAGCTGTTGCTGTAAGCATTTAGTGCGCACCAAAAGAGAAGGCCCCATGGGGATTCCCTTGCTCTCTCTCTCTCTCTCTTTGGCTCTCTCTCTCCCTCTGTCTCCCTCACTGGCCATGTGTGCAGTGTAAAATGAATGGAATCAGTGGTATGCAACTCAAACCCAAAGGCCTGACGTCTGCAGTGCGGGGTTTAGCACAACATTCCTGCGGAGGGCTCCTCCACAGTCTAAAAGCTAATGGGGGTGGAACGAAAGGAGTAATTTGTGCACTGAACAGAACATAATGAACACTTGAGGACTTAGAAACATTTTCCTATTCAAATTCAGACAAAGATTTTGTTCAGACGACGCCTGACAGATAATATCGCGTTCAGGTTCCAACGCTGTCTGGTTGGTGCCACGCAGAGACGTCTACTAGCTGTGACTCTTGACCTTGTTTTTACTATTATTAGTATTTTGCTTTGCCTCGGGCACAAACGGCACTGTACAGAGAAACCCTTTGTAGGGTTGTGCGATTTTTTTTTGTTGTATTTTTTTTGTAGCTTTCGTCTTTTCTTGTTTATTTGCTTGAACTCTTCTGTGGTATTTCCCTTTCTGGTTCAAGCCAAACTTCCAACCCAGTGGGATTTGGTTCACGCATGGCGTCATTATACACTGGTGACGCATTGTTGGCGTGTTGTACAAATATATGCAAGTGCATCTACGTAGGAGAAATCCGAATGGAAATCTATGCAAACGGGCACCAGCCTGGTTTCATAAAGTACAGCCTGGCCAGACTAGCCTGAGAGACGACACAGAAACTGCCGTGAGCTCTCCCTCGTCCCCTCCCTCCCTCCCTCTCCCCCCGTGTATGTGTGAAGTTATTAATAATGCAGGAGAGCACTACTCACGCAGTGCCACAGTTTACAGTAATTCCGTCTACGTTTCACCGGCTCAGATAAGTCACAACAGTGAAATCCCTTTTTACAGTAAATCTCCTTAACTATGAGGTGTACGGGCTCGTCGTGCAGTCTCTCAGATCGCATGCGTTACCGTCCCCCTGTGCCTCCCACTCGCGGTAATGAGCCTCACACCAGCTCGCTCTGCATTACAGATGACATCGCCGAGCAGCCAGCCCTCAGGGTGTCTTCAGGCTGTGGTGTTTGAATAACACTGACCAAGCAATTAAACCCCAAACTAACCATCTGATAAGTATCTCATTATCTTTGTTAACACACACCCCAGAGGGTAATTGCGAGCGGTGGTATGGCCGTATTTTCTTATATAAAGATGAATTAGGAACATTCCCTTGAGTTTCCTTAGAGTTAGCCAGACACTTTTCTGTCTTTTAAGAGAAGAAACAGGGGTGGAAAAAGCATCCCGATCTTTATTCCCTCAGTATGAATCTTCACTGACGGAGCAGATTCTTGTTATTCAAGAGGAGTAGGCAGTTGACTCATCCTCACCTTCAGCATTGTTAACAGGCCTGGTGAGAGCACATTAGCAGCGCTAATGGCTAGCCTGTCATCTGGCCACTCTGCTGGTTCAGGCTTTGAAACTTGGCTGGAAGAAACTCAGATACTATATGTTACGGCGTGAGTGTGTCTGCGCTGCACCCACTTTATCACTGACAAGATTTCACGAGAAATTCGGAACTATTCGAATCGCTGTGAGATTAGCTGCGATTCTCACTCTCCTTTTAGACGATAGATGAGTTTCCGCCTGCTCACAATGCGTCTGGGATGCAGCACTTGCAAGACAAGTGCCTTATATTTATTCTTCCAGACCGACACACGGAAGAAGACGCAGATAAGAAAGATGCGCCTCATCCTGTGCTACCAGAAGGACTAGACTTGACAATTTAATTATGCAAAACAGATTAACAGTAAGGGCGTTTATTCCTATTTAACCGGGGGGGCATTAAGTGATTTGTGTTAACAAGGTGGAAGCTATCCTTCCTTTGTCAGCTCACCCCAGGAGTTCTTGAGGAATGGCCTTTTTTTTCTCCTCTCTTTCTCTCTGGCCTTCCATCTCCTCGGTCACACCCACTTCCTGTGTTTACCGGCCGGGCGTTGCGTGCTCATTGTTCGAAAGGTGTCGCTTATACTGAATGGGTGGGGTTGAAGAAGGTACTTGTTAACGCAGATCTCTAATGAATGCATGCAACTGGCTGCTGTAACAACACGCCGAAAATCACACCAGCTGCTAACTAGCCTGCAAACGTGACAAAGGAGTGGCTCCTTCCGTGGGATCTTTACCCTTCCTCGCGCGGTCTATCCACAGTGGGCTTACGCGCTGTTGACTCTTGACGTAAACGCAGCCTTTGGCATCTGTTAACAAAGACGGCCTTTGCAGAATTTCCTGATGACTCTCAGCCACATCTGAAAACCCTCCCTGGTGTGTGTGTGTGTGTGATATATGCGGGGGAACCGTACTGCTCCAGCAGGTGGTTATCTCTCTTGTTTTGACCCATGACCTGCTTTTCAGCTGTGGCCGGTCACGAAGCCTGATAGGGAACCATCAATCAAGCGGAAGGAGGAAGTGGCACGAACCGGCCCCACTTATCAGCTTTTACACAATGGGGACCCCAGAAACTGTGTTGGTTGGGTTATTTTTTTTTCAAACTGTGTGTACATTTTTTTGCTTTAATGAAAGATTTGTATAAAAATAGCAACTACTAAATGTCTTGGACTCCTAAAATTCTGACTAGATTGACATTTGGGTTTTACTCAAATAGAAATAGAAGCTTTTTAATAAAAAAAAAGTGAGAAATAAAAGAACAATAACATTTGATCAGCCACAAGGACAAAGTTTAACTCCCTAAACTAACAGAAACTGTGTTCAATACAGTTTGCACGTAACAAAGCATGGACGCAACGAGCGTGCGGTGCGTCGACGCTAAACATATCCATCCACCATATGTGTTTATGAGGACAGC
Organism: Planiliza haematocheilus; assembly: GCA_005024645.1. Lineage (NCBI taxonomy): Eukaryota > Metazoa > Chordata > Actinopteri > Mugiliformes > Mugilidae > Planiliza > Planiliza haematocheilus. The sequence continues at coordinate 731,670 of SRSE01001388.1, read as the reverse complement.
TGTGTCGCTCACGAGTCCCTCCCGGCCTGCCTTCCCCTCCGTCTGCCTCTGACCGAAGCCTTCGCGGCGACAGATGCATGCAGATTTGTGCAGCTGCGCTCTCACCTGTTGGCCGAGAGTTAATGAGACGTGAGATGTCACCGGCTGAAGAAGGGGGCCTTTTGCAGAGCGTGGCGCGCAGAAAGGAGGCGATGCACGGCCGGTATGCTGCTTGACACAGTGACCTGTTTTCCCTACACATGTACGATATATTGCTTTGAGGAATATGTAATCCCTTGGTCCCTGGAACATTTATCAAGGAGACGCGCAAAAGAAGATTCTCTCTATACATGCAAACCTCTTCTTCATGTAACGCTGGAAATAATTAATGCACAATATTCAGAGATGTTGATCTCACCTATGTAAAGGTTATATATCCTTATCGCTGTTTATGCACTGATAAGCTATAGTCACTCCTGCACAGCTGCCGAGTTGCTCTGCCGCTCTGCACGTTACAAAGCAGCTAATGACAGCCTTTGTTCTTCAAAAACACCTCACCTGGTCTAGAATCACTCTCTTCTTTTTTTTCCCTTCCACCCTGCGTTTGAGCGCGCACAGGTTCACACCCCGAGGCCACACGACTGAAGCATGACTAGGAAAGGAAAACCATAAAAGGGAGAGAAAGAAGGAGGAAGGAGGAAAAAAAAAAAAAACGGGATGAAAAGAAGTAAACGTGATGCCGGCACTGAAGATGGTGCAAACCAAGAGAAAAGGAAGAAAAGAAGATATTAAGAGATGAAAAGAGAGAAGCCGGGAAGAGCGTTTGATGTGGTTTGGATGGATCAGCACTGATGGCACTGCACTCAGTGAACTCACGCTACTATAATAATTTGCAAAAAAAAAAAAAAAATCGGCCATAAAGCGTTTTCATGTGGTGGGCGACAATTGAAATATTACATCTGGTCATGTCAGATATTCTGCTGTTAATGCGCTACAGGATGTGTGAGTGGATGCCAACAAAGGCGGCTCTTCAGTAGCTATACTGAATGGATTTGTATTTGCAGGACCTCAATGATCCATTGCATTTAGTTGGGGGAAACCCTGCATTGGGAAATTATCTAATAAATTACTTTTAAATTAGAAGAAGCCACACTTTTTTTCTCCTTGCACTTACTCATCCTCTTATTTGTCTGAGAATTTAAAATCATCAGCACAGTTTGCAGAAGAAAGGCGAAATAAATCTCTCCATCTCTCATCCAGTGTCCCGTGTTTGCCCTGGCTTAACCACCGATATGCAGTTTGCGTAAAGAAGCCATACGATTGTTTTGTCACTGGCCAGAAAGACAATGTCGAGAACATCTGGAGGCTGCTAATCACTCTGAGGGGCGTTACCGCCCCCCAAATCCCCCTGGAAGCACACTAACCCTAAAATCCTTCTAGAAATATGCTTTAATGAGCAATAATGCTACCACAATGGCTGTTCCACCTTCTGTATTTTAATCCCGGCGTGTGTGCCTGTCAGCTTGTGTGGTGTGTGTGTGTGGACAGCACGCCCTGATCTGAGTACCCATATGCTGGATCCTTTGAACGCATTAATCAAGGATTGGAATAGGAAAGAAGAGAGAGATGGAGGGAGAAAAAAAAAACAACAACCAAAAAAACATGCAGGATTGAACAGGATTATCCCAAAGCAGTTGTTAGAAAGTATTAATTTAGTGCCTCTTCAAAAGGTTGTGCTTGTGCGAGGGTCGCCGGGATCACAGCCGTAAGCTGGAGACAAAGAGATGGGGTTTTGGAACAGAGCGTGCACATTAGAACGAGGTGGTATCAGGGAATATAGTTTAGAGAAGGACCAATAGGACGGGGGTTTGGTTGTGGAGCAGAATGGGGACAGGCGTCATGTAATTAAGTGCCATGGGATACCCAGAGATGGAAAAAAAAGTCACATACACAGGCTTTCAATAAAACAAAACACGCATTGTTGAGTCCCCCCGAGCAGAAATCCCCTCCGTCTATAAATAGCGAGGTCTTTGCAATTAGGGTTTTTACTCAGATCAGGTTTTAAAAAAAAAAAAAATCTCAAGAGTTGGATTGCTGCTGGATCTGTCAGGTATTGTTGCCCCGTTCGACTATATTTAGAAAAGATTTCCCTCGCCTCGCTGGAGCCCATCCAGAAGCGAATTTAACCCTCAGCTGTAGGTGGATTTCCTGCTGAACTAAAGGTCAGGTGTGGATTGTTTCCTAGCCTTGTGTTCTGCGCAGTCATTATGACAGCGAGCCCCACGTCAGCACCATTAATGCCTCTCAGTCTCCGCTCGCTCCAAAGTCCTGTAATCTTAGCGATGCTCGGGGAGGCAGGGCTCCGTAATAACAGAGCAGTTTCAGACCCATTGTTTATGGTTTGCGCTCTATTTTTAGAGCAGCGGCTCTATTTTTAGAGCAGCGGCGACTCGGAATAGACTCAGCGGATCACAAAGTCTTTATTGTGTCTTTAGGAAAAGGGTAGTGATGTCAGGGAAGAGGTAGAGTGGCCGTGAGTGAGTAAACAGAACAATTTGCAGCTTATATGTGGAGCTGGTGTTTTTGTGAACGTAACACTTAACAAGGCCATTGTTTTCCCTTTCTTCTATACAGGAAGAACTTCTAATGTAGTCTGGGGTAATAAAGAAACTGTTCACACTTCTTTTGTGCCATAGATGTTTTTATAATTCACTAGTTTCAAAGCTGAATTTTGTAGCAATAGTCATCAGACACTTGAGATTAGTTGCTTGTATATGGAAGAGGAAAATGCAGCTCATTCACGACATCCTCTGGTTCCTGTTAGTTCTGGGATTTGATCCGATAACCCCCCCCCCAGTCCGTGCCCTGCTGCACTGATCAACCATAACATTATGACCACCTTCCTAATATTGTGTAGGTCTCCTTTGTGCCTCCAAAACAGTTGTGTCTCATCAGAGAATGGACATGGGTCTTCTGAGGGTGTCCTGTGGTGTCTGGAAACAGGATGTTGTTAGTGGGGGGCCTGTGGGTCCTTTGGGTTGAGGGGAGGGGCCTCTGTGGATCATCCCACAGATACTTGATCAGTTTGACATTTGGAGGCCAATTCAACACCTTGTTTTTTTTGTTTTTTGTTTTTTTTCAGTTGTTTCTAAACCTTTGTGTGTCTGTGTCAAGCTGCATCCTGCTGGGGATGGGTGCTGCCATCAAAGAGTGTCATTGCTATGGGATGGGGGTGCCCAGTCTGGGTCTAGGTGTCTAACTAACATCCACATGAATGTCAGATCCGAAAGTTTCCCAGCAGAGCATTGCATTGTCAATGTTATTTACTTCTCCTGTTGGTGGTTTTAATGTTGTGGCTGATCGGTGTAAGCCAAGGACAGAAGATAGCAGAGAAAACACCCTTACCTCAGTAAATGTTCTGCGTGATGTAAGCTGATTAGATAAAAGGCTGGGAAGAGTACAGTGTGTGTGTGTGTGTGTGAGGAAGGCTTCCCCCGCTGAACCTCTACTACAATGAACTTATCTAGTTTTCATACTAACGATAATAAGAGGGGAAGGTGTTTCAGTCAACGGCTTCTTTGAGAATGGATTACTCAAGAAGCTACACAACTGACTTCTCCACATCAAACAACAGTGCGAGTATGCACAAAGAAAAACAACAATACCTCGACTTTCAACTCAAATTACTCTGAAGTTGCTACCCCTTCCCTGAATCCCCTGCTGCACATTGACAGTTTTAATCCAGCTGTGCGAGAAGTGCCTTGCCGGAGGGCACCACAACAGTAGTGGTGGTTGACAAAGAGCAACAATAATCACTTTCCACCAACCGCACTTTCACTGTCAGTCCAGGAATCCAAACCAACCATTTCAAAGCAAAGACCATCAATCTGATTTCACATGAAAGAAAGTCATATTGCTCCAGGGCTTTATGCAAGAGTATTACTCACATGCAAATCACTCATATCAGTCTGTGTCTCATTTGTATCACGACTAATATTGAGAAATAGAGAGGCCCTCTGTAAACCTCTCTCTCCCTCTCTCTACTACGCTCAGCTTGACTGCCTCACACTGATTTCCTCTTGCCACACTGTTTGTCTATAATTGCTATTTATTTCTCACTTCTCTGTGGTTATCCAGCATGCTGGAGCTCTTATCTATATAAAGAAACAGCTGATCAGCCTGGATTTGCAAATGCTACTGTTTTGAGGGCAGGGTATTTTCAGAAACTGCTCAAGTAGCAACATGATTTTCCCCTTTGAGCAGCAGAACTTTCACAATGACACATCTCTCTCTGTCTCGCGTTTTGTTTTTTGTGTGCGTGGAGGTAACGGAGGAGAAAAGCAGACCCCGTAGAGCCGAGGCTGGCTGCAAGCAACACTTGCACACTTGTTGCTTCGGCACGTGTACGGTCGATAAACACGGTGGTCATGTAGGATGTACGCATGTCTGTGCATGACCTCGTTGGCGCAGAAGTTTAGAGAAAGAGAGAATTACGGCGTCAAAAATAGAGCTTACGAGTCTGTTTTTCTTTTCGCTTCCTGAGACGTGTCTTTATATGCAAAAGATATACAGGAAAACACGCGGGAACTTGAGCAGAATTTGCATTACACGCTAATACTGCATGCTTCAGTTAATGTGCAAGGCACCTTTGAGAAACCTGAAAGTACAGCTGGTTGGTTTAAAGTCCACGTTATTAACAGAAAACATCCATAATTATCATAATACCATGACTGTAATCGCAGATACATTTCGGTTTTGCGCGATAAGACGAGTTTGAAGAATGAAGATGGAAGTTGCAGTCTCTGCTAGAAGGCTGATATCAGGAAACCTAGCATTTATTCGCTTGGTTAGGTCACGTTACTTTGCTTACTTTGGGGTTATCCGTGTTTACACATCCAGATGCAGCCTTTTATTTTACATATTGTTTCACATAATTCATATACAATCTTTCAAGGCCACTGCGTACTCAGGCAAATGTCCCAGTGCCTCGAATGCGCCGCACAGCTGCCGTGGCTTTCCTTTGAACCACCTTAAAAGACAATTCAGCATCTGAAAGACCATCTTCTCTCTAATTACAGTGTCTCTATATTATAGGGCAGCCGTAGACTTCTTAGTATTCTACTATGCGGGCTTTGAGCCGGATTGAAATGGGAGTTGTTCTCTCTGGCCTTGATTGCCCGGCTACAGATGCTGCCGTCTAAAACCCTCTTTTTAGGCATGCTAATTGCCCAAGAACTTAATTATGTGCAGAAAAAAGAAGTCTGGGGGAAAGGAAAGACTGCAGGAAGAAAAATGAAGGTGGTGCATGCAGGATAACAGTGCACATTTCACCACTGGTTAGCCCATTTTCTCCATATCTTTCCGCAGAAATCATTTGAAGCTAAACTTTATTCGGAATTTGCAGCGAAGGCCGGAAAAGAGTGAGAAGCTGCAGTTGCTCATTCGTCCATCAAACTTACACGCGTTGCAGACTTCGGCGCCTGAGTCCGTCCAATAACTCAGCAATAGCGATATTGACACAACAAAGAAGATGTAGGTTAAGATATCTGGGCCGAGATATAACTGCTCGACTAACCTGCTTCCATGCTAGAGCTGGTCCACATTTGATACCTCAGTTTGACCTACATCTGCGAGCGCAACAAGTGTTGTGTGCATGTGTGTTATCCAAAAAAGACGGGAGCGACAGAATTGGCTGATCGCTCCGAATACAAAGACGGGCCGAGGCCTTGCATTTGTACGTATCCGGAGTGCGCGAGATGAGAGCAAGAATGGAATGAGTCATCCCGTAGCTCTTAGTAGTTTTTTTTGGGGTATGAACATGCGGACTGAAACCGCCCGGAGAGCAGATTTTCAATTGATACTACTAAACAAAGGCACAGCTATTACTCACAAAGCGTGAAAAAAAAAATAAGAGGCAAGAAAGAGTTAAAAAAAAAAGAAGATAAAATGATATGCAACCATTATGAAAGCACGCCCACACACAACACATGCATGTACCTACACACAAACACATTCTGGATGTGTAGGAAGTTTGAATAAGTGACTCAGGGCTGCGGGGTGCGTGTGGGTGTAGGTGTATGAGCTTTGTGTACGTTTCGTGCAGGAGTTTGTGAGCGCGCGCGTTTGTGTGTGTGTGTGTGTGAGCGAGCGAGTGTGTCTGGGAAGGGGAAAAAAAGGATGTGTTTCAGAGAGAAGTGGATTAACAGCAGGATGCAGCAGAGACACTCTCAACGGCCCTCCCGCACGCCCGGCTGGAGGCGAACAATACACATGCATAGGAGAGAGAGAGGGAAAGAGAGAACAGATGATCTAGGCGAGAGAAGGAAAAAGAAACAGGGCGATAGAAAAACCCCGGAGGAAATGAAAGAGCAGTGCACCGAGGGTGACAGAAATTGCCACTTAATCAGTTTCATCAATAATGCTGCACAGCAGGCGACTTGCACACGTACGCGTGACCTAAATCCAATACAGAAAACCTTGTCTTCTTTACATTTTGTTTTATTTGCTAAGCCTGAAAATCTGACTGCGGAGCCTCCTAAACACAACTGCTGTCTGTCATACGCTTTTTAAACCCGTAAATCCAGGCAGGATTTGGCCGTTTCTCGTCAGCGTCCAGATTTGCTCAATACCAACCAAATTCAGCACAGTTCGCTTGAACCGGGCCTAAAAATCTATTAAATTCACTCACGGCTTGAGCAAATTATGCCGAAACTGAAGCGCGGAAGCCGTAATAGCTTAAAGTGGTGATTCAGTGCGCCCGGGGCAACAGGTGTGGCGAGTTCACACATAACCTGCCAGTGTATTGTCTGTCTCGACACAGAAAACACACGCTCAAATGCTCCTTAAAGAGGAATGTCAGCGATGTCTCATCCTGATTACAGTCCCAGAGAAAAACTCACCCGTGCAGACACACAGGTACACACTCACCCTGATGTTCTTTCTTTTGATCTTTTTATAGCCACGAGTTAAAATTAGATTCAGCTTTTGTTTAGCCTTAACCTGGGAGGGCCACCTAGCTGCCACCTGAACAGCAGATTAGCTGTCTGCACTGCAGACACCAGCCAAGAAGCATGGATGTAGGGCAGACAGAAAAGGAATATGTGCTACTTTAAGTGGATGACAGCAGAGTAAATATCCCCTAAGATGTCTCTCTGTACTTATCCTGGGCGCTTTATACTGACCAGGCCTGGAAAGGTTTATTTTTGGAGCCTCGGTTCCTTTTTAAGTGACTATTCTTTCTATTCCTAGCAAGCCTCCTTAAACAGTTTCCATCTCTGGCTGTCAGTGTTTCTAAATCGAGCAGCGTCTAAAACTGTGTTATCGACTCAATGTTAGCCTTGGAATAATCCGGCGAGATTGAGGTTATGGAGCAGGAGTCGTGCTGTGGGGCAGGATTGCGATGTCGCGGTCAAATGCTAATGTGAGAAACGTGAATTTCTTATAAACTGTGCACCTGCGGGAATGTCTTGTAAATTGTAAGTGATAACAGAAACTGCACGTTCTGACTGCAGGTGTTGTAAGAGAGCGGTAACTGTTTGGGTAAGCTTGAGCCAAATAATAGGCTTGCAATGGGCCATTTATCGCCTGTTAACCGTATGACTGTCTGTCTGCATCTTTTCCCTTTCAAAGGTTTGGTTTTGCGTCGCTGCAGTGCCAAGAGATGATGGTCATGTCATTTGCAGATACTCCTATGAGTGTCTGTCTGTCTTTGAGTCACTTTATGGGAGTGATTGCAGGGTGGGGATCAGTTTGATTCAGACAGAAAGACGGCTGAAGTGAGCAGAGGCTGGTGGGAATAAAAACGCAACTCGTTGTCGAAGCTGCTGACTGAGAATGAAACTGTAATTTTGGATTAAAACCCTTCAATTTGTGATACAGACGCATTGAACTTCACTTTGGCTGTTTGACATACTGTTTGGGCAGAGCAAGGGATGCATGTGCATGTGAATGGAAATTCAGTAGTGGGTGTGTGTGAACCATCTGTCAGAGGGCGTGTGTGTCTGTGTCTGTGTCCCTGTGTGTGTACTCTATTGGTATACTTGCGAACAGTCTGTTTGCGGGTGTGTGTGAAGAATGAACTGTCAGTTACAGCAGTGGATCTCTGCGCACCAGACATCTGTACGTCTCGCAGTCCCTGCAGTCGAATCAGACAATGCAGCGTGCGCTGGCACACGGAGGATGCAACAGTAGATTTGGACGCATTTGTTCCAAACTGAGCGGGCGGGGAACAAACATGAACGTGCCTGCAGACGCGTGACCGCGTGGCAGACATAAAGGGCTCGGCTTCCGATTAAGCATGCAACGTCCAAAACACAAGGAAGATTTTTTGAATTCCTGCGCCCACTCGTTTAAACAACGCGGACAAACAGGAAGAGAGCAGTGTGCGGCTCTTGCGGCAAACTGACTGAAGAAAGCGAGCCTAAGCTGCAGTGATAAAGTGCCCTCAGCTGTCCGCGCAGCTACAGCTTTATTTTAAGAGCATGCGCGCTCAGGGTGATGTCCTGCTCTAACCTTTTTAATAGACTGAGTGAGGCCTTACACAACCCAGTGTTGTTTACAGAAGTCTGTGCACTCTGGAATACTCCAGCATGTTATCTCATGCACAGGAATAGTATTGGTATTACATTACGTACACTTTGTAATGTCAGGTGATCTCAGCATTTGATAGCTTCCACAGCTTTCTCTTGCAAAGCACAGCGCTGCACAAGACGAGCAAAGGGGGGGGGGGCATCAAATCAATGCCAGCGTCTTATATTTAGGATCTAAGTGTGCTGTACAACTTTGGCTGAAAGCAGGCGCCGTGAGTGCCTTCTCTTAAAGCCAGTGTTTTTTGTTCCTCGCTCCGTTGAATCCCACCGTCACCTTCTGTCCTGCACGATTAGATGAAGAACTTGGGTTAATGGGATTAGCGAGCCTTTCCACCTGCTGCAGCATTACGTGTAAAAAGGAGCATCGCTTTAAAGTCAGTCGATCCCCTCCTTGGAGTCTTAAAACTCCATTTCATTAGCTTAGAGGAGCAGCTGACAGCGAGGTCGCAGTCGTACGGCTACGTCAACAGAGACATGTTCTCTTATTTTTATGTGTGAAACAAAGAGATCACAGCCGTGTGACATTGAAAGATTCAAAACCTATCCTCTATAGCATGTTGGAGCAAGGCCTAATAAAGGTCAGAACTAATGTCCAATAAAAGTGCAACTTCCTTGCGTGCCGGGGGGATTTGATGTTTCCTCAAGTGCATTTCAGCAGAGCAGATGCTAGCTGGGGCGACAGGTTTAGCCAATCCTCTAGCTGAATGATCTCTCTGAGCAGGAGCCCACCCTGCTGCTCAGAGAGAGGTTGTGTTGTCTAGCGATGACTCTGTGTGGGTGCAGACCGTCTGTGGTTCGACACCTAGGCCACCCGCGAGCCTGTGTGGGGAGACGCAGACCCCAAAAACTCACCTTTCCTCCACACCTGCTCATAAGAACCAAAGCACGACAATGCGATCGCACATTACGGTGAGCGACCCGCCCACCACGCGGACCCACACAAACCTCTCGCCTCCCCACGGACACGCACATGCGCACAAAAGGGCGCCCCCTCCCCTGTGGCTGGCCTAATTGTCCGGTAGGTAAACAGAAGAACCACAATTACCACGTAAATGTTGTCTAGTAATTGTGAGATAGAGTAGGTGTACAACAGGAAATCACAAACAAGCGCTCATGAAATCCCCCCAAAACACACCTGCACACACAGGCTTCAGACAAACAAGTGGTCTCACCTCACATGTGTCTGGCAAGTTATGTGTTGTGTAAAGAAGGAGGAAACTTTTTCTTACAACAACATGAAAACAGGCGATGCTGACTCATTCCTCAGATATCATGATGTGTTTGATCTGGATCTCTTAGCAGCCGTAACTGGACGGTTTATAGAGAGGAGGAATGTCCGTACACAGATGAAGCTGACTCATACACATATTTCCCACAGTGCCTTATTGCATGTGTCTTTGGCGTCTGCTTTATCCTGATGTCAGCGATCCTTAGTTGCACATTTACAAAGATCTGCCACATTCAAAAAAACAAAATCAAGGTAAAAACCCAGAACAAGAGAGTAGGAGTTGTGCCATCTGGGATAAAGGACAACATTTACTTTAGCTCCTACACTTTCTTTTTGCTAATAAACTCCGGTCACACAGACGGCCACAGGTGTACAAGGTAAACAGAGAGTCCAGAATAGCGTGGCGTGTGCTGGGCCACCATGGTGGCTCCTGTACGCACGTTAGGATCCCATTACTCACAATTCCTGTGAAATTTTATGTCTGGAACTAACAGCCACATAAAGCTGCAGGACAACGAACAACCGGCGAGACCACTGAGTGGGAAGAAAAGAGCAGAAAGAACATTGGAGGGCGGAAGGACGTGGCAAAGAGGCATGGAGACCAGGAACAGAGGACATATGAATCACAAATTGAGTTGGATCTGCATAATTTAGAGTGTCATGATAAAGTTAAAGGTGAACTACTGTTTTTTACAACCTGGACCTCTTTTATGAGATTTGGGAGATAATTAGATCTGCGTATATCCATATAGTGGGAGTGAATGGGGCACCGAAACGCAGCCTCTAAATAACACAAAAGTCATTAATTTAACCAATATTTTGTTAGCATACGCTAGTGCTAATTCCCGTTGAGTCCAGAGTTACCTGTTACCATCATCCGGGGTCTGTAGACTGACCCCGGATGATGTCTTCTGACCTGGATGATGTCATCTCTGTGCTTCGCGTGCACCAGCAACGGTTGACTTGTTTACCTGTAGCTTGCTACTGCTATCATTCGTCAACAACTCAGAGGGGAATAGCACTAGCCTATCAAAACAAAATATAAGTGCAATGAACGAGTTTTGCAGCAGATAATGCGTTATTTAGAGGCTGCGTTTTGGTGCCCCACTCACTCCCACTATATGGATATATGCAGATCTACAAATTACACAAAAATCATATGGTTGACCAAACGATCGTATTTTATGCCAGAAATAAGGTCCAGGTTGTAAAAAAACGTAGTTCCCCTTTAAGGTGCAACTCTTCTCAGTGCATCCCCCTGTTCCACACATTGTATTTATTGTGAACTTTCACAAAATATCACCGCCTTATTTTTCAGCGTAAACCACGTACATCACTTTGAATTTGATGTGGGTGCAGAGATAAGCTAGCAAGAGTGGTCTGCAGTGCCGGCGGAATGGCCTTTCTGTCCTCTAGCGCTCGCGTCATCTCCTCTGCAGGCAGCCAGATAACCCCAGAGACAAAAGGGTTTCCTGTCAGCGAGATAATCATCAGGCACCACATTCACTTCCTCCTCCCCGGCAGCCACGGGGGCTGCAGGCTTACATGGCAAGGGGTGCCCATCCGGGGGCCAGTTTTCACTTTTACTTCAAGGTTGATGCAATTAGGCGCGAGCCGATTCTTCGCTCAGTCGGTGAGGCTGGTGTGAACAGACGCTGGGCCGTAGGTCAGAGATCATCATACTCTGTTAGAGGGGTCAAGTTGGCAGTGACATGGTGACCGAAGTCTTTTTGGCTCCATGCCACTGTGCAGACACCAATATGTCACGGAAACCTAAGTAGCAGATATTGCTTTGACACTGGGGTTGACATGTATTTTCGCATTTAAAGGTTTTGAGCATTGTAAAGTAGAATTCACACCTTGCAATAGCAATATCATTTAATTGTGCAGTAAAATAGTAGAAGTATGCAAGAGTTTCGTATTGAATTGGTGTGAATATATAAATTTAGTTAATTTATTTTGAATTAAAAACATTTAATTTAACCCTGCCTTTGCTCTGAACCAAGTAGAAAGCCTAGTCTTTGTACCGACTCGAAGAAGCTTCAGCAACTGCAGCTATAAATAATGATAAAAGAGGATGTGACTCTCAAACTCTCTCTGCAGTGTTTGTCGGCGTGCAGATCAAACCCGGGTCTTCGGCTCATTTAACTCATTTTTACTTATCTTGGCCGTTATCGTCTCTCAGAAGGTGACTTTGAACTAATTACTTGACGTAGGCCCTGTTACGTTGGCATGAATTGTGAATTGAAATTGTTTTCCTACATGCAACAGTACACGGCTGTATGTCGTACTGTATATGTGGTCATGGGTGTTTGTGTGAAATGTGTGAGTGCGACAGAAACCAGGTCACTGCTCTGGGGGGATTCCTCCGCTGAAGGAAACTCCGCTTCGCTCGTCACTCTCTTCACACTACAGCATCATGGGCGCCACGGCTGAGGTTGTTTTTAATTCTGTTAAAACGGATTTGCATGTCATTCTTTTTTTACAGTAGGAATCTTCCACGGCCAGTTGTGAATTAAATTTCAATGTTAATTTAGCAATGTTAGAACAGTTTATCCTTTCTCTGCAATTAATTTGACACCAACTTTCAGCTTGTTTATGACAATAGATTGCGTTAGATGGTGCAGCCCCTCACATCAACGGCCTCGCCACATGCCGCCACGCACCGCACACTGACAAGCCCACGCGCACACACACCTACCTACCACCCGCATAGGCAAGGGTTGAAAGCATCCCTGACAGAAAGAGCCGTGAGTCATGCGCATATCTCCTGTGAGGTTCTCTCCCTCTCTCTCAGCCCTGCACCATGTGGTCTGACCATGCTTTAAGATGCACTCTGACTCACCCTGCTTCTCTCCATGGAAAGGTCACACTGATAGCTCATAACGGCACCAATTAGGACCACTTAGCTAGAAACATTAGCAGCTCCACTCATAAATGGACCCGTAGCGAGCACTGTAACGTGCAGGAATGACAAAGGTTTAGAAAGAAATATGAGCATGATTGAGATCAGAAGAGTTTGAAAAGGTCAGCTGTTCCTCTCTGACAAGATGATAAAGAAAAGAAAAATCATGCCTACTAAGTCAGAGAAATTGCACTCGCACGGTTTTGGTTTAAGTCTGAAACGTTTGGTATGTTCCTCAAACTGATGCTCTGTCAGCTTGCACTTATCTCTCATCGGTAATAGACAAATGTGCAAAGAAAAGGAAATAAATTCCTCGCTCGATCTGCATGTTGGCACGTAGCCACACACCACACACGTGCTCTGATTGGAAATCTGTTGCTGCTTTTGTTTCAGTGTAATTTTGCAGACTGCCGCCTGCAGTCACGTACACATGAGAAAACGTATTATCTCTCAAGCTGAGGCTCAAAGGCAGCGGCATTGGTTGGCACTCAAGTATTGGTGAAAGCCTGATCATCATAAACTAGAAAGAGGGCAAACTCAGATATGCTACCAGACGATGACTACCGCGGAAGAAATCGATGATGTTACTCGGACGGGTTTTAAGTTATTTTCCCATGAGGCCCGCTGAATGTTGCAGTCCTGGTAGGGACTTGCGACGCCTTTTAAGCCTTTCGGCCTAAAGATAAATCTTAGATGCTTTGTTCTCTGAATGCAGTTTGTAGAGGTCATACTGAATTCTGCAGCTTCCTGCAAAAGCAATCAAATTAATGGCTTGTGGAAGGTTCAAGTAAGGTGCCTACTTCACAAAAGCGCACTAGACGGGCAGAGAACATTTCCAAAAAAACGGAATTAAACAATCTCCACTGCTAGCTATTGCTCACGTTAACATTTAGGTAAAAGCATGAGGCATATTACGGCTGCGAGGCGCGTGCATGAAACAATGATGAATATCACTCGTGGAGAATGTCGCCATTGAGCTCCACATAACAGTTGCCGTGGTGACTAAGACCGGCATTGTGCATCATGAAGCTCATGTTCAGCAGAAGTTCTGTTGCACAGAGCGCCTGCTGCCTCCTCAAAGCACTGAAGGCCAAACTGCTCATCGTTACAACACTCGACACTGCTCTCGGTTTGCCTCGCTTTACGCTTCGCTGTATTGTGTCCTGTCCCTTTCTTCTTCTTCTTCTTCTCCTCTCACCCTGAGTCACTGCTCCCCAGGGAAATGAGGGGGGTAACCGTGAGTCATTCCCCGGGGTACGAAGTACCGTGCTTGTGTACGTGTGTGCGCGCAGTTCACGGGGGACAGTGTGATTCAGTCGTGTGGGCTGTGAAACCCGAGGAGTGGGCAGAGAAAGAGAGGAGCGGCAGCAGCACGATGCAGACAGTGCAAGGCAGTGACCTTCTTCCCTGTCCCCTTTCTTCTCCTCTTTCCCTTGGGGAGAATACAACAGCTGCACCAGATACTACAGAGCGCCACCCTTCAACTGCCGCATCATTTCCAAGACTCCGGCTCGTGATGCCTTACAAGAAAGCAAAGGGCCCGCGAAGACTAAGTGCAGTTAACACGGCAACTCTTATCTATGCATCGGGTATCCGTGCATTTCTGTAAACTAATTATGCCATTACAGCCTGATACAGCTATTACAAAGCCACTGACAGAGAATAAGTCCAGCGTGCTACTTAGCAGGGGGAGTGTTAATGTATCTTTATGAGGCAGGACAGCTGTCTAGTCCCTTTTACACAGCCCAGGGGACGGAGAATTACAATACAGAGACCTACCTCTGACCCCGCGACCTCTCTGCCTGCTACTTATTGACCTTCCACCTCCCGCTAACAGTCCGGTGTGTGGCGTTTTAGCAGCAGGGAAGAGCCAAATGGAGCCTTCCTGTCTGCCGGCACTCTGCGAGTACCACTAGTTTTGTGCAACAGAGGAGTTTTGTGCCTTTGTAGTCTGAATTTGTCAGCTTCACACTTTCACGCTCGCTGCAAGGTCTTCTGCTTTCTGTCGTGCACAGCCGAGCAGTAGTCTCTGGAGTGACATGCGGAGGGTATCAAACCCTGCGGTGTGAAAGCAGGAGCCGCTGAGCCACCTTTGCCCCCCCACTCCAGTCTATCTGCTCGGCTGCTGTGATTTCTGAGCCGGCGACTGTCTGCTGCAACGTAAACGCGCGCACGGGAGCGAGCGACGTCCGTCCCCGGGGTTTGTGACAAACACTTCGGCTATGTCTGCACAGGGAAGGGAAGGGCGCACGTGGCTACAAATTGAGGGTAGGAACGCTGACTAAAAGCAAACAGAGCAGGGATTAGAGTGAACCTGTTGTACAATTAATCTACCACATTTATATTCTGAGTCGTGACTAATGCACAAGACTACATAGAAGTCGGCGTTTCTTCTTAAGTCAGCATGACTTATTTTTGAAATTGCATTTAATAAACTAAATCCAGAAAACATCAGGCACGCACACTTGGATTTATATTAGTAATGACCATTGCACGGCAGCCCAACTGTGCCTCTCCCTTCACATATGCCTCCGTCCTGCAAGCTCAGTCAGAAAAGTGTTATTGGGGAACCGCTTGGCTGGAAAGAGAGCCATGTTCTCTGACCTCAAATCCGATTTCTCGCGCCTTTTGGAGCGGCGCGGAGCTTCTTAATAAAGCCATTTTCTAGCATGTGTTACGGGCACATGCCTCACCGAGACAGCCTGTCCCACTAGGTGGCTATTTCGAGAGTCGCCCTCTGTAAATCTGGTTATTAAAGATAGGCATGCGCGCTCACAGGCACATACAGTGTCTTCTCTGGTTTATTCCGTTATTACAGCACCCTTTCGCTCCTGCTGCGTGCATACGATCTTCTGCCAGTGGGCAAACTCTCCCAATCCTTGAAATGCACGTGGTTTGTGAGAATTCGGAGGATTATTGATCTTCAGAAGGCTAAATATGGTCTTAAATCTTTCTTGTCATCACTCAGATACAGTGCATGAAACAAATATAGCATGTTGGGCACAGATGAATAGGGGAAGGTGCTGCTTGGAATACTTAGTTGTTACTGTAATAGCAAGTGACCAGATGAAAAGAAGTGACTGTGCACTTTTACTGAAACAAATCATGGGCACATTAGAGGGAAGAGAGAGAAATACAACCTCACAGTGCTTTCTAATAGCTATTGATCTCCTTCCCTGCCTTCCCTTCGGAGAACATCATTAACCGTGTGTGTGTGTGTGCACGGTAATGTGTTTAAAAGTGCATGCGACACAGGTGGTCCATGTGTATGTGTGTGTGTGTGCACTGTATTTTTATTTTTTATTTTGTGTGTGTGTGTGTGTGAGGGAGTGCAACCGCTTGTGTTCCTGTGATCTGTTGACGGTCTTGGCTCGGGGCAGAGCTGCGCGGGCCAAATCAGACACACGGTGTTACACTAGCCCTGTGATCCTTTCTCTTCAATCCGGGTCAGAATGTCCTGCACCGCTTTCTTTGTTCCATTTATTCTCCTCCTCCTCCCCTCCACCTCTGCTCACCTCTCACACACTCTGCAAAAGGCCCCCGCTGCTTTCCAGATAGGAGCAAAGCCTGCATGTCCTGTTTGTGGTGTGTTTGTATGTTTTATGCGTTAGATGCCTTGCACATGTCCTTGTCCTTCACTTCTGATTAAAAAGTATGCATGCAAACTGCAAGCAAAAAAAAAAAAAAAACGAAAGCCCACCAAAGTCAACTCTGAGTCAGTAAACACCTCCCACTCTCTGCGGGGGAGGTGAAAGTATTTGGTACATGACATGGGGGTTTTTCAAAGACCACGTCACAGTGAATGGGTGCACAGCTCCAGTCCTCATGGGATCTGAAGGGACCGTTTTATCAGTAAAAAGTCAAAAGGCATGCAAACAAAAGAAAGGTGGATGCCTTACTGTAAAGAGGCAGCGTGCCGCGACAAAAGGTCACACGGGGCAGGGCTATGATTAAAAGTAAAAATCTGAACATTCATTGCTCTTATCTCTGTTCCAGGTAAATACACTACTCCTTCTTGTAGTTCTGTAATGATACTGTATGACTGTACTGTGCAGCTGCTTTTTTTTTCAGTAGTGAGCCAGAAAGACAAGCGCCTTGAAAAACAGTGATGGGAAATGTTCTGAGTTTTGCTTCTGATACATTACACGTCTCAGTCAGTACATTAAACCGACTTACTCCGGTGCACTGAAGCTCGACACCGCTGTTTGTTGTCATTGTGGAGGCTGCATTCCCTCCAGTGTACAGTCTCTCAAACGCATTCCAGGCCTGCGTGCACATACTGCAAACAGTTGGCCTGTATCTGAATGTGTTGCATACGCCTGATGACATGGAAAGAATCCATAAGATGGCACGTTACTCCTGACCCTTTGTCTGCTCGGACAAAGGCATCTGTGGCGTTTTCACTCTCACGCGCAAGAGCTCGGCGTTTGTGTCACACCAAATGTGTGCTACTTAATGTAAGCATTCAGTAAATAAAAGCCATAGGAACCATTTGAATCCAGTCATTAAGGGTAAAGGAGATCCAGTTGTGAGCGTAGTTTCACAATGACCCCCGTTTGCCTCCTGGTGAGTGCTGTTCCCAAACATCTGAAGTCAACAATAAAACTGCATAACTTTAGTTAAACTGGTGTGTTATGAAAAGGCCAAAAGCAAGTATCAGATCACTTTTACCTGCAGGCTATTGACAGCCCTGAGTGAAAAAGAAATACGAGTAGTATCAGTGAAAGGAGATGCACGACAGTTAACTCTGATCTGTTGGCAAACAGCCGAGGAGGACCGAGCAGGTGAGTCAGTAACGGGATGAGCCTTTTCATAAGGTCTTGTACAAGAGCTTGCCCTTCAGGCCGCTAAGGTTATACTGTACTGTTATGTCTCCGGAAAGAGTAATAGGCCCCGTGGGATATTATATAATAGCCCAAGTACTCATCTGGCTTGAAACCCACAGTTTGTCCTAATTGGAGTTCTTTGTTTTTTGCCCGACCTTACACGGTTTCACGGCGGGCTAATGCCAGCAGTTCCAAACATAGACGGGCCTTCTCGGCAGCCAAGTTTTCAGCGGGCCCGTGATGTCACAGCGAGGCATGCTTCCTCTCCAGAGTCGTCCAGTGAATGCAATGTTCCGCATACCGACACCACATGACCCCCTCTCCCTCAGCCTCGATACAGCAGCGGAGATCCAGATCATACGCCCACGGCGCCCCTTGTTCTCCCGCTCATCCTTCACAGTCAGGGGACAGCATGTGACGAGACCGTGTCATGTGCTGCAGAAAACTCAGTCAAAGCACATCTGGTACGGGTGCCGCCGCGAAGGACGGCACAGTTTTATATTTAAGGCATGTCGCAGCGTGCAGTCGGCCGTGTAACTCGAGTGCGGCGCTGCAGTGGGTCACGGCATAGTTTGTCCGTATCGTCTTCAGATAAACGTCCACGGTGAAGTATGCAAATTTTAGTAGCCGGGAAAGTGTTTTGGAAAACTTGCGGAGAAAGAGAATGATGGATGAAGCAGAGATGGAAAATCCATTAGAGGTCACTCTATTATTAGCTGATAAACCAGCATTGAAACCACTGACAACATCTCAGGGACGGTGCAGCTCACATCCCTCTGCAGCTGAAATATTAGCAAACTCAGACAAGCTCTGCTTTCGCTCAGGCAGTTAATCAGATTACCAGGTATTTGCTGACCTCTGCTGGTCCAAGTGGAGTAACTCTATTTCCCATAAAGCGCTCACTCTGCGCATTAGTCCACAACAGCAAAACAATTCAAGTTTAAGGTTTAAAAGCTGACCAAATGAACACATTTATTGGATACAATACAATACAAATGCACCATCTGCATACAAGTAATTTATAAAATAACTTATCAGAAATTGCAAAATTGTCAAGAACCATGTACGGCAATAATCTAAGTAACTGAGGTGGAAATTGGCGTAATGCGATCCAGCAATGGTCAGAAGCTCGGCTCTCTTCCTGGAAGCATGATAATGCGTTTTGTTGTGATGGAGCCCAGCCAGCGCTTCTTGTAATGATATCCACAGCAAGACCAGGAGTGAGTTTTTAAGCTGTTTTGCCGGCTGTTGTTGTCACACACTTTCCCAGAATCCCTCAGCCTTTCGAATCATTAACTGTTGTTAAGTGTTTATGGCGGACTGCCCACTCCCGAGCAGCCAATTGCGGAACAGCAAAGCATCTTCCTCTGCATCGGCTGATATTTCCTGCGCACCCCCCCCTCCCCTTCGCATTATTGGAAAGGAGTGCAGATTTTATCAGGAAATGGAAGCTTGGCTTATGAGCTCCTGAGGCAGGGAGAAAGTCATAGTTTCTCTTTTACTTTTCTGTAGACAGCACATTTGTCTTTTTCAGTCGTGTTTTACTGCTCAGTAGCTCCAGTAGCTCTACTTCCTGTCACTGTTGATTTGATTAGGCCGCAGCATGCTTTCTAGTAAAATGAAAGTTTTGTGGTTATTTCCCTTGAAATACGTCTGCGTGGTGCCCACAGCAAGAAAAACATCTTTGTCAACTTCAGCTGATGTTTTTCTTGTGTTGTCATTCCTAGAAAATCATATGCTAGACCGGAGGAGGTTGTTTGGATGATGCACAGCTCTCACTTGTGTAGAAATGAATAATTCACTTTTTCCCACTTGGCTGTAAAGTGTATATTTACTGTCTGTGTCTCTTTAGTCTTCAAGCTTAACCCTCGTGTTATGCTGCGGATCAAACTCACCCTTTTTAAAGTATATAGATAAATAAAAAACAGTATTTTTTTATATCAAACACCTTCTGCTTGGCGTAATTAGTGCAGGCAACATATAAAATGAAAATGGTTAATTTCACATATTTCCGACGCCATTCATATTCATCCATCTGAGACATTCACTTCAAAAAGCGGTGAAATACAGCGGAATTAATCCCCACATATGCATCCAGGAGAAAAAAAAATGTCTCCAGGAAACCATAAAAATAAGTCATCAGGTCACTTTGACTCTGAACCAACAAGGTTTTCTCAGATTAAGTTATTATCACCATTTCACTGGAAACATCATCGAACCATGATCTGTTAGAGGTTGAAGCACACCAGACTGAAATGGTTAGTAATGGAAATAATTATGATGTTTAAACAATGTTTATTGGGATGTTTTGGTTTCTGACACTTTTAGATGATTAAGCATGCCCCGGTTCAAACTGACCCAGCTTCTCCATTACTGCTATTTCTGAGAAATGAAAATAACAGGAGGGTTAGAGAAGAGCAAAGTTTAGTTTAGTGTTCGTGTCCTAACACTGAATCTAAAGCTTTTCTTAGAATGGGGTAGTTTTAATGAAGCGTACAACTACTCTACATCTTCATGCAGCAAACAACAGTGCTATGGCCTGACACTGCTGTTTGAACCTTTGTTCTCCTTTTAATCAGTCTGGGCGAGAAGCAAATAACACTTTTAAATCTGAATATTTTGGGCGATAGGTTCCATTATTATTATTGTCATATGCCTGGCGATGCAAATCTGTAAAGACCAGGATGTGCTAAAATAATTACATTGTGTGCAAAGAGAGAACACAAAGCTCTCTTTTTGCTGTGCTAATTCACTTTATAAGATAAAAGCATCCAGAGACTGAAGTTATTTTGTAAATGCTAAATGGTCTGGTGTTCATATTTCACTTTTCTACCTCGTTGTCTTGTACTACACGTCCACCCCCTCATTCACACATCGGTGCCAGGCGCTGGGAACCACTTAAGGTTCAGCGTCTCGCTCAAGGAGACTTTGACTTGTGGTCCATGTGTCGGGATGGATTTGCTAAACCTCGCTCCGTCGACAGAGCCCCAATGTCAGTCAAACACTGAACTCACCAGTCTCTTGGTTAACTTGAAATCTCCGCATTAACACCTACATATAAAGAGCTTCCTTCACCAAACAGAAGCCTAGTTGTACATTACTGCCATCCACTGGCGCTATGTTGTGTTGACACTGCTTTGGCTAAAAAGTAACACTCCATTTGTCTTGTTTGAGGAAATCTAATCTGTTTTGTGCGTCAAAATGTGAAGTTTAAAGTTTAGGGAGGCTGAAAAGTTTTCTTTCCTATTCCTTGCTCTTTTTTTTTTCCATCAGTCTGACCGTTCATTTATTATGTTAAAAATCACCGTCTGGCGCTGAGAAAACTATCATGGGAAGTTCACGGGAAATGTTGTCTGCCAAAGCCAAGGTGGGAAGCTCATTCAGGGAGTAGAGCGCTTGGTAAAACAGCTTGAGCTCCAAAGTCATCTAAACTCACAAGGCCCGACGCTGCAGATGCAGGAGAAACATGAGCATGAGAATTATATGTGCTGGCAGAATATGTCAGTAGATATCTTGGCTAATAGTCCGAGTAGTGTAGCATTAGCTGAATTATTTGGCCCGAACTGCTCTTTTCACAACTATTATTTTATGTTCCATGCTGACTTTTGGTTTCTTGTGGTTGTTTTCAGTGTAAAAAGAAACACAGCAGAAAACGAAAGGAGATGAAAGAGGAGGATGTGGGGAAACAAGGAGGGGAATTAAGGTATTTAAAAGTTGAAATTCACAGAACGACCTTCTGCTCCCCTGTAACTGCTGCTATTTGCTGTATAGAAAGAACATTATCTTTTCGCCAGTGTCAGCAACAGGTGTTTTGCAGGAGCAGGCTCCACTGGAGTGTGACTGCATTCACAGTAACATGTCAGCAGCACGTCGACAGCACCGCACACACACACACACACACACACACACACACACACACACACACACACACCAAGCCACACTGCGAGGAAACGGTAATGCCACATGCTTCCTCTCCCACGAAACCTCCCACTGAACCCGACCACCCACCGAGAGACACTGCAAACAAACAGCGCTTCGTATAGCATGTTGCTGCACCGAGACCTTTCATCAGCATAGTCTGGTGTCTGCCCCCATGGTGCATATTATAGAGTCCCAGCGGCACGGTTATTGACGCCGGCGTGACGTCGGGTGGAGTTATCTCTGCTGGAAATGCTGTTGATGCATGCTGATTATTGCACATGTATTAGGCTGCATCTATCAGTGCATGCATCTAACAGCTAAAGTGATGGATTTATTCTGGGGTAACATAACATTTCAACAACAGCAAGTTGCTTCTTTACACTTTTCCTGCAGATATGGGTCACGATAAGGAGAATGCAAATGCAATACTCACTTTTCTCTTGGCTGTGTTTTACCACCAGCTTTGAAGAAAAACATTTGGCTCTTTAGCTGCTAAATACTCCGATATGTTCAGCCCTAAGTTGCTTATTTTGTGGATAGGTATAACGGCAAAAGTACACCAAATAATTGAACTAAAGCATGCATGCATTTTCTTTTTCTTTTTTTTAAGATTCCTTGTTTTGATCTGGTGGTGAAATGTGTCTATGTGCACACAGAGGAATATTTGCCTGTGAATATACATGCTTTGGCCACGTGAGGGCAGTAGATGTCTGAGGATAGGGATGCAACTTGAAACCTCATCACACTGACAACCCAGCAGAACCAGAATCCAGGTTGCCAAGGCAAAGAAATACTGTATAACAAATACAGACTGAGGCTTTGAAGCAGGTAGTTAATAGCTGGAACAAAAAAAAAGAAGAAAAAAGCCATTTAGAAAACCTTTCTTCTCCGTGATGGATAGCTAAATATGCTGAGCGGACATTTTTAGACATTTCTTCCACGTTAATGGTGATCTGACCGTAGATG
Organism: Planiliza haematocheilus; assembly: GCA_005024645.1. Taxonomy (NCBI): domain Eukaryota; kingdom Metazoa; phylum Chordata; class Actinopteri; order Mugiliformes; family Mugilidae; genus Planiliza; species Planiliza haematocheilus. The sequence goes on along the minus strand of SRSE01001388.1, from coordinate 709,257 downwards.
TGATGTGACTGTACATTTACAGGGGGGGAAAAAACTCTCAGGTTTTGCGGCTTAAAGCCAGTGTCGTGCCAGCTTCTTTATAAAACGCTGAATGCGGAATGGTGGGGAAAAAACGAGTTTCCCGAGTTTGGCTCGCCATACAGGTCTCTGTACAGTGTTAAACAACAAACAACTGTTATCTGTTCTGACAGGCTGTGTTTGAGTAATGGCACTGCTAAATCCAACACTGAACCACAGGATCAAGAAGGAAAAGAAGGAGAGCGCACGGTCCCCCGTAATTGTGGGACCTTCAAAAGAGGGAGCGCTGCTTCTACTGAGAGACGATACAGTTACATAGGCAGAGAAGAGAGACACCTTCTGCTTGTGGATATGTGAACATTCATGAGTCCATAGAGTGTATATGATTCTAGTTTGGCAGGCTCCTGTCAGAGTCTCTGCCTGATAGGTCATTTAATTCTGCCGGTCTTTGAAGAAGTGGGCCGGGCCAACCTGACAGCCCAACGCTTTACCTGTCACCACACTCAAGGTGCAATGGGTAATCCGTACAAGGATGACCACCCACACTCACAAACACAACCACACGTGCAAAAGCATCAACATGCACACAGCCATACACCAACATGATATTGCTCTCCTGCTGGGCGGAGATGGTTTTGTAATGCCCCAGTGGCTCGGTGACAGTCTGTCAGTCAATCAAACTCATCCCACCTCATCTCACCTGTAAATGAGTGTCTGTCTGTCTCCAGGGCCACGATAGGCTGATTGGCTCTGTCAGTCACAGTGTCAGGCAAATGTAGATCAATGGGAACCATTCAGTACAGTGCCCCGTAGATTTAAACTGATTTCTCCACAGTCATGCACCGCTGGTGGCAGATGTCACTGAGGATGGACCCAGCTTCAGTGAGCTTCTGAGCAATGCACAGTCGCTGGCAGCTGACGGGGACTGGTACGCACGTGCCCGTAGAAATAAATATGGATGTAACCAAATACAAGAAAAACAAAAGCATATGTATGGTAATAGCTGTAGACGTATGACACTGCAGGCAAACTTATGCAACAATTTGAACATATGATTCATTTGATGTCATATATAATATGAATAAAACCATATATTCAATATGTATGTATGCACATAATGTGTGATGGGGTTTAGATAGAGCTGTGCAATAAATGCATGTATACATTCAGACATAAACAGATGAATAAATAACATTAAATCAATACATTTGTCCCGTTAAGTGCATTCAGTAATTTTACTACTGTAGTGTAAGCTAAATAAATAAATAAATAAGACAAATGTTCAAGGGCAACCGCTGTATCGGAGCATATTTAATAATAGATTTGCCACATGTACGATATCATGGATGGCTGTTTGTGAGATGACTTGTGGTGAAACCACAAACATTTTAAGTATATACGCAAAGGAAAAGCTGATACATTATTAAAAAGCCTAGGTTTAGTACAGTTTGCAGCCAACAACTTCTCACAGACGTGTGCACCTTGGTAAAGCTGTGCGAGGTGTTACTGTGCAGTCAAAATAAAAATGCTGACTAGTGGAGGTATTGTGCACATCTTAACGGTTTATAGATAACCTGTTCTTGAACATGAATTGACACCAGAGGTATGGAGGTACTCTTTATTCACTTAGGTAAACCACTACAGTCACTTAGGTACAGTGTTAAAATTGCTTTTAAAATTCTACATAAACCAGAGAAACTGAAATAAATAGCAATTGTAAAAATTGTATTATGTATTACACATCTGTACAGATATTGGTACTAAGAGGCATCATGTTTCGTATTTTGCTCTGTATGTGAAATATTCAATTAGAAAATAACTGTAACAGAAAAATGTAGTAAAGCTCCCGGTACTTGTAGTGGAGAAGAGTAGCTTAAAATCTATAGAGTACTACACTTTTTTGTAAGTGTGGAGTTTAGTGGCATCTAGTGGCGAGGTTGAGTATTGCACGCGCCCCTTTCCTGAGGTGTAGGAGCATCCACAGTGGCTGCAACTTCAGCATAAAAACACATAAGGCGAGCTAATGTTTGGTTTTTCCATTCTGGGCTGCCGTAGAGACAAGGCAGCTCAACATATGGTGAGCTCCATGGAGGAGGACCTTGAGTATACAATCAATGAGTAGGACCCGCTCCCTATGTAGCTCTAAGCTGTGACTGAAAACACAGTAATTTCAATAATTAAGAACACAAATTTAACAGATCCTTGTAAATCACACAGACTGGACCTTTAAGTGTCATATCTAAATAATTGTCATCACTGAATGACACATATTGTCCCCGCAGCCAAGTGGCAACCAGTCCAAGATGTACCCCGCCTCTCGCCCAGTGCCAGCTGGAACAGGCTTTAGCCACCCACGACCCTCTGCAGGAAAAGCGCTTGTAGATGTTGGATGGATGAATGGCAGCAATTGACTTTGAAGACTTTAAAACCTGATCTATAGTTTGTTTTTATTGCCATTTATACTTTAAAAGCAGCCAGTTATTTAGGATGGGGTGTTTAAAGATCGTTCACTCTAATTGATTACATATAGTCTGCAGAAAAGTAAAAACTGAATAGCTTTTTGCAGAATTGCTTTTTCATTTCTGGTAAAATGATCCCGCAGTTTTCTTTCACACTAGAATTATTATTCTCAACAGAGTAAATATCTGCTATTGAGCTTTTACATGTTTTAGTCAGGAGTTGCTTTTGTGTCAGAAGTCAAACACATCCTGACGACTTCTTTCTCACCTGTTCACGTTTGCCAAACGCGTGGGCTCTCCAGTCCCCTCTTACTACGAGGCACCGAGTCTCTCATCAAACGACAGAAAAATTATTCATCACCTCAAGGTTAAGTTACTAAGCCCACAGTCTTGGGCTTCATGCTGCTCGCAAAGTGATTTTCTCTTCTTCTTTTTTTCCTCTCGCTCTCAGGGTAAAATCAATGAGACTCAGTTTGGCCAGATATTAGCTGTTTTTCCAATTCATTTATGATTTGAAACACTTGATGCCCCGAGACAGCTTGATACTGAAATAATAGCTGCCCCAGCTTGCATTTTCATCACTGTGAAAATCTTTTTTTTTTTTTTAAGTGAGATGTTCATTTAGTCGGGGATTTCCCTAAACTTATGTATTCAGCCTGAGTACGAAAGTTGTACCAAGTAGTACAATCTACACAAGATGTGTGCGGGAAGGCATCTGTTGCTTAATAAAACGGGTTTCAGTAGTTTCATCTATTTACGTCTCAAAAAGGGAAATGCGTAGGTGCTTTTAGTTTGTGCTAAATAAGTCACAATGACTGTGGAAAATACTGATGGTGGGGGAAAAAAATGACTCAGTAGTGTTTTATGCAGATCATTAGCATTTTTGTAAATGTGTTGGGTTGTTTGGCTAAAACTACATGTGGAGTAAATGAAGTTTTCTTATTCTAAACCAGGGATCTTCAACGTTTTCCAGGTCAAGGACCCCCAAACGGATGGAGAGATGGAGCGGGGACCCCTACTTATGTATACGTGTATTTAAAGACATTTAAATTTGTGGAAAAAAATGTTGCGACGCCCATGCAGTACCTCTACGGACCCCTAGGGGTCGTGGCCCCCCTGTTGAAGACCTCTGTTCTAAACCATCTCTTGTTGGTGACACCAGATTCTGATTTAGCATTTATGCACAAACTGGGAGTTCAACTAGCTGGTGAATATTGTTTCCATTTGCATTTTAAGACATTCTTTTCTTAGATACTGTCTCCCATTGTTTGTACGCTTATACAGTATGTCATCTTGTATATTGTCTTATTTTTTCTGCATAATGTGTGTATTGTCAGTTTTTAATACGCACATTGCCTTTAAATTCACCAAAAATCTTTGTGTCTCTTGTTCGGTAAACCTGACCACCTCTTTTAGCCATTTCAATTTCATGCAGGGCAAGATATTTGCCATTTCATGCTTTTTTTAATGGGGCCAATCATCCATAATAAAGTACCACCAACCTCAAAAGAGAATCATAATGTTCCGTCCTGCACCGTGCAGCGGTGAAACACATCTAAAATCAGATTGCAGGACTTCCCTGGGTGGGTCAGTCTGGTAAACCACCAACAGGGTTAGTGGCCGCAGGCTTAAATGTGCTGGTGGTAGGTGGGACCGTCGTCATGAATATGTCGGCCATGCTGAGGCCTGTGTGGGGTCGGCATTGGATGGGAGTTTTCACATTAGGTGAAATGAGTTCCTGTGGAAACTAGGAAAGTAGTCCAGTCTCTATTCTCCATGCGGACTAATTGCCCTACTTGACCTAATCATACAAACAGACGAATACTAAACGTTAGGCATCTCCTGCTCTGTTTTTTTTTTCCTCTTCTTGCTTTCTCTCTTTTGACCTTGCGCTTTCAATCTGTTTCCTTACCAGAACCCTTTTATACTCTTTACCCACTCAACACTCTCCTTTTCTTTTCTTCCAAATGCGTTCCTCCTTTTCCTCCTTACTTACTCCAACTCGTTGCTTGTTTTTTAAGAGGGAGGAGAAAGAGACTGACTGGCCACTTCAGGGACCAAAGGCATGAGGTAATCCCTACGGGATTGTAGGCCTCCTTTGTCCCTCATCTCAAGACTTCCCACACAGCTCCACATGGGAAAGTAAGAGCACCGGTTTGCATTCAGCGGAAAACACTGGACTGCATAATCATGTTGACAGGTGAAGGGGAACTCTTTTGTATTTGCAGAGGAAAACATGGTATAAAAATGTTTTGTTGCCGAGTACCCTTGAAGGAGCTGCCGCTTGCCAGTCCCGCTACAGCTAGTATGTGAGCGATGAGAACTCCTTTGGGCATGTTTTCAGCTTGGCTACAGCAGCACGAGACAAATGTAACGTAAAAAGGAACAATCTCTAATGAGAACAAGTAACTGTTGCCCAGAAGCCTTGCTTGGAAGCGGTGTCAAAATAAAACAAATTGTGCTTACAGCTTGCCAGTCTGGATCCGAATTTAGAAGGGCTTTAACGCCGCTTCAAATATACAAAAGAAGCATGCATGCTTATGTTTTTCCACCTATAAGGGGATCACTCTGTTGAGAGCAATAGTTTATTGATGCACACTGACACAGAAACTGCACCAACAACTTGAAAGTACTGCAGAGGTGCATTAAACCTTTTTGTTCTGTCATTCATAATCACAGCACAGCTGCATCTGAATATTATTGCATCACATGTACAGTATCTGTTGCATCACTTCTATTAGGAATTGGTCTAATCTGCATTACAAGCAAATATCAGCAGAGACCATCTGGTCGGCAGGTCTGTGTTAAGACAACAGCTTTATTTAGAGAGTGGCTTCAACTCAGACAGTTGAATTGATTGGGAAAGCACAAGGGGAAATGCTGAGTCCAGAATATGGCAAAGGGAGAACAGATAAATATGTGAAATGTTAAATATTATTAATATGAGATCAACTATGCGCCAAGGAATAAACTACCTGGGGCTGAAAAAGGAAACTCTAATAGGACTGTTGAACCTCATCTTTGTTCTTGTGATCCTCAGCTAGGGGATCGTGTCTGCTACGTGAGATCATGTATGTCCCTCTCTTTGCTTTATCTGAAAGCATTCACTGTACGCCACATGCTCAGCCAGAGGAGTCACCGAGGCCCATTTGTACTGATTGCAATGCACCAGAGTCCAATCACTGCCACACATGACATAATATTTTCCATAAGCGCAATTATACCGTTGATTAAGCCACAGAGCTTCCTTTAACAATCCTGGTCGTATTCTTGCGCAGAACATGAAACATCTATGTTTTTCTGTTGACAGAGCAGATGTCCGATAAGTCCGGGTTCATCTCCATCACAGCCACGCGGCTGATAGCGAGCAGATTCCCGACCAGTGGACTGAGAAATGCATCAATGCGTGAAAGAAACGGAACAAAAACAAAAAAGACATGGGGCTCACAAGTGCGTCTTAGCTGTGGGAGTTTTTCATTTACAGTTGTTCCCCCATTTTATACACACACACGCAAAATTGATCCGTGCACACACTACAGAAAACTGAAAGCCTGTGTTGCAACAAAATGTCTCCTAACTGCTAAACTCCAAACACAACTCCATTGTTTCTCGCTCAAATAGCGTTCTAAATCTCAGCTGTGCAAATCTCTGAACGCAAATGGCATCACTCAACAGCCTTTGTTCACCTAGAAACACAAGCCTTCGGATTGCAACAGCCGGATTATCAATTAGTCTCACTGATGCTGGAAGAAAACTTCAATTATGTGTTGATTCAGTTGAACAATCAATCTTTTGTCAGCTTTTTATATCTGGTTTTGGTATTGTTTTCCCCTGCACTTACATTTGTGACATTATTGAGTTTTGCTACATACTAGTGTGCATGACACAGGTAACAGTTGTATTGCATATGCATGTAGTGCTAGAAATGCTATTCGGAGACTAAAAGCCCTGCACTTCAAAACAAGAAGGAAACCACACTTGAACACTCTTGATGGTGGTGTTTATCTGTGTTTATGTGATGCTCTCCAAGAGATATGGATATTTGTATTGTTTTGGTGCAGGGAATCAGTTTTGGAAAGAGACAGCACTTTCAAGTGGAGTTTTCCCCCATTGCGTTTGGAGTTTTGAGAAACTGAGCCTCGGTTTCTGGGAATGTGTTTAAACATTTGGGAAAAAACGTAATGCAGCATCTGGCATTGCGTCTCTTCTCGCAGGCCGATGGGTTCCTCCTCGTTTTTACAAACCTCTTTATGAATCTCGTAAAAGTCTGGCGATGTCTCGGGATCGTTCAAAGCAGTAGTTCACAATCTGGAATAGGAAATAAGAAATCAGACGTTGAAAAGTTACAAGCTGCACATTTATTTATTTATTTTGAACATTTGTACAACATCTGCAGTTTTTGAGCCTTGGAAATGAAAAGCATTCGACCGGTTCCTCTACAACTTATTTGAGGTGTGGAACGGGTCACGAGCAGAAAAGGCTGGGCTCATCTGCTTTGAGGTCGATAACTGAAATATTCTTACAATATTGGATTCCTCTGCAGCTTTGATGAGCTCCTACGTATCGTTAATGAGGGAAACATAAAGTTAAACTTCTGCCCTCGCGCGGCAAGTTGAGGGAAGGCCTTAATGGTGTTTTTGCATTAGGCAGATTAAACCATCTTTCTCCAAGTTCTACCTTCATCCCTCAGCTCGCCTAATGGCCTGCCAATGATAAACAGAATAAACACACTCACCTCGAGTAAATCACATGAAGATAGACGACGTCGTTGCTGCTGCTGCTGCTGACCAAACGCCTTTACCGTGCATGTAAACGTGCGCTTGAGTCCATGTGCATCTTGCATCGTCTCTTCTTTAATCTCCTGTACTGAAGATTGCGACGCCCCTCCCGAGTCCCGGCTGTTAATCTGGAGCCTTATCGTCATGTTCCAGCAAGAGCGCTGATACGCTAAGTTCCACTCAAGGTCGCTTTAATGTCAGTTTGAGGTCATTTTGTTTGATATGGTTGCTTGGAACTCCTGCATGCCCAGTAGGGGCCTGGTGTTACTCCCCTCAATCATGGATGAATTTACGATCCGTCTCCCATATGCTACTGAGCCTCTCCCTGTGTTTAGCCTGCTAATCCCCACAGGAGATGGGGAGCAGCAGACCATGGTAATACGGATAGAAGGAAGGGAAGGAGGCGAAACTATGAGGAGGGGGAGAGAGAGGAGAGGAGAGGAGAGGATCCGTGTCAGCAGTGAAGGTGGCCCTGGCAAATCAGTGACGGTGGGGATGAAAACTCATAGTCGCAGCACTTTCCCTGAAGTGTGTGCTATCAGATAAGCTGAGAGATTTAGTTAAGACTTCATATTTAGAGCATGGCTTAAGCCGCGAGAAGATGTCTTAACTGTGGTGATGCCAATGTCACATTGTGCTGCTATGCTCCATTTGTCAAATAGGATTTTATCTGTGATTTTATAGTAGTAATATTGCATGCCTTTACCAAATTACCCAAGACCACGCGCAACTACAACACATTTAACAATCCCTGATTTTGCTGTAAGCGCAGCTTCTGTGTAGAATGCTCATTCTACCATTTCTACAGTTATTGGTGAAATGCATTAGAAAGTGAAAAGGCACCAACAACAGGATCTGTTTGTATCACCGATGCAGGTTCTGAGAGCATTCAAATTAAGTCGGGCGCGTATCCCATCCTTGTCTGAGTCTGATTCACTCTTCTCCCATTTCACCTCTCATCATCATTAACAACAATAGCTGTAGATTGTCATAAAGAGAGCTCAGAGAGACATCAAGCTAAGCTTTCATCATTCTCCACATGTCAGTTAGTAATAATGCAGCCTATAAACAGCCGCATCATATTCATTATCATCCACCCCTTAAATGTAGCTTCTGTGGAGGAAAATTACGAAGGCTGTTTGACACTAAACAATGCCCTCTTTAAAATCTTCAGAGAGACGTTGTGCATTAGAGGTCATCATGGGATTTGGGAAGTATGTTCAGGTGCAGTGGGAGAAAGTATAGCAATGAGTCAGTTAAGTGAAATGTATGGAATTGAATTAGGGTCAATAATAAACAAAAAACACTTTTTTCAGAATTCAGATTCTCAGAATTACAAGAAATGAAAACAGAAATATGTGAATAAAGTCAGTATTCTGAGGATAACAACAGAATTCTGACAATAAAATCTAAATTCCAAGAATAATGTCAGAATTCCGAGGATAAAAACTGAATTCTGAGAATAGAATGCACAGAATTAGTCAGAATTCCAAGTTAGAATTCCAAGAATGAAGTGAGAATTCAGAGAATAAAGATAAAATTCTAAAAATAAAGTCAGAATGTACAGATTAATTCAGAATTCCAGGTCAGAATTCCAAGAATAAGGTCGGAATCCTGAGAAAAAGTCAGAATTCTGAGACAAAGTCAGATCTCCCAGAATAGTTAGAATTCCAAGAATGAAGCCAGAATTCAGAGAATAAAGGTTAAATTCTGAGAATACAGTCGGATTTCCAAGAATAAACACATCATTTTGAGAATAAAGTCAGAATATATGAATATATGTATTAATTCAGAATTCCAAGAATAATGTCAGAATCCTGAGAAAAAGTCAGATCTCCCAGAATAAAGTAAGAATTCTGAGAATAAAGTCAAATTTTGGAAAAAGTCAGAATTCTAAAAATAAAGTCAGATTTCCTCGAATAAAGTTACAATTTAAAAAAAAAGTCTTTATGATAAACATATGTGCGAAACGTGATAAATTATTCCTTGTGATATTTCAAAATAGCACTAAATAGTCAATAATTATAATAGTAATCGCTTTGCAAGGACTTGAGAGATGCAGCTACTTAGCACAAAAACTTGAAGTTGTGTTGATCTTGAAATATTCAAATGACATTCTGCATTAATATGCACCATAATTACAAAATTATGACAAACATGACTCAGAGCAACATTTATTTGTTACTTCAGTCTAAAGTGGGTGTTGAGTGCAGCATCCAATTTAACTTCCTGTTTTCACAAATTCAATTACACGGCTCAATTAGTGGCTAGAAATCCAGGGGCTTGAAGCTCTTAGACTATACTCGTCATTCACTGTCAGACGGTTGTAAAAAGTGTTTTTTCCACCAGCGGTGACCGGTAGTGTGTGAGTTCTGGCTTGGCATCAGCGTCACCGTGATGTCCCGAGCCTTTCTCAATTTTTTTATGCTGTCAAGGCCGGCTGCAGGAGAGTTTGACGAGTTGATTGACATTTTTCATGTCGGTCTCAGAGTGTCTCCTAAAACCTCCGTATCAACAATGGAACTTCTATAAAAAGTTACGAATAGAAAAAAAAGGCATTGTCTAACTTCTCATCTTGCCTTAAAATGCAGATTTGTTTGATAAAAATGTAAATTTAAAATGTTTCCAAAGAAGAAGTGTCACAACTTTACATTGCTTCACCTCTGAAGGTGTGCTAGACACCATTAGAGAGAGAAGTCTAATGATCTAACACGATAATCTTGGGAATATCGAAAAAAAGAAAGAAAAAGAGATCAGTCTCCAGCAGAGTAAACAATGAGCCATGAGAAAACTTTCAAATGGATGATGACGTGCCAGTTGTTGAGTCACTGCTTTCAAAAGACATTTTGATTCGGGACATGATTTCATTAGTTTATGGGTTTTTCCTGATCCTTTTTGATTGAACTACACAGCACATGCACATCTGACAATGCAGAAACACACACACGCGAGCAGTTTCCAGATGTTTGACTGTGGCTTCACTTGTGCTGCTCGTTAGCCGGGGTTTGCGTTCGTCATCCCTGTTCATTTTCCTTTTTTTTTTTTTGGTTACTTCTCTTCAGCTCAACGACAATGGTCCACTTCCCCCCGCACGCTGGAGGCCAGCCGAACTCGTCTCTGTAAACGAACAAGCGCGCTCGGGTTTGAAGTGACGGATGTGCGGCAGCATGCGTCAGGGGTGGACAAATAGATTTTTTTTTGGGTGGACAGTTCTGGTAAAGTGGTTGCTTTGGGCGAGAGGGGAAACAGCGAACTGAGTCAGTGAAGCCTCGGCTGGGCAAAGCTCCCAGTTAACATTTACTGACGTGTAATGTGGAAAATGTTTGTATTCACTGAGGTTGTGTCAAGTGAAATGGGGTACAGGTTGCTTGAATAGAATTTGCATTTTCAATGCCTCACATTTTGGTACTTGCAAGTTGCAACAGCTTTTTATTTTCTTTAAACAGTAATTTTGCTGCAAAACAAACAAAACAGAACAAAAAAACTCCAGATGTGAACCAATTAATATTATATAATTAATTCTGAATCTTACATGTGAGTCCATTATGGTCCTTTTAGCTCAGAATATCTGGTAAATGCTCTGCTGAATTCACCGACTAGTTGTCTACATCTAAAACCCAAGCTAACAAAAGCAACTTAACGTTGTAATGATGTTTTAGCACACATCTAAGTGGCTTCTTCCATTTTAGGTTTGCCTTTATATGCTCTGTGATAACTGATAATGCTCTTAGCTAGCTGCTAACGTTGTCTATCTGCATATTCACTTTACCTGCACTTTCCCAGTAGTAAACCGCCTGAGAGACCTGGCGCTGAACAAAAGAAGAACGAATGTGAGCTGTTGAATTGAAAAAATGAGGCGAACAATTCTAAAAATGCTCCATAAAACAGACATGAACTGTAGACTCCTCCTTAGGAGTGACACCTTTTACATTACACCTAGCCGTTTGACCCATTCTTAACCTCAAAATATTTATTGACGCAGCTTGAGCGAGAATTGAAATCATAAAATGTGGGATGCAGGGGGGGTTTAACAGCAGCGCCGTAGATCGGTGCGGGCTCTAGTTCATAAAGTGTCGACTGGATGGTGCACGCTATTGAGAAGTAACTGTGGGCCGCTGCTGCAGCCAATTCCACTATGTCACCCTCCCAAACAGGATTACGACTCGCTGGCAAGTTTAAAGGTGCAGAAAGTGGAGAGTTCTAAAACTGTCACTCCGGTGGTGATGCTTGGGTAATTAAAGCTAGCAATTAAAGCTTTTATAATCAGCAGTGTCAGTGAACTGGTGTGCTAGGATTAACGGTCAGAGTTGCACTTAAAATTGCAGGATGAATGTTCTCGCCAAAGGAATTTTTTATACATTCATCTTGTGTAGAAACGGAGTGACTTACGGTAGAATGATGGAGAATGAGCAGGCTGACGAAGACGGGGGGGAAATGGGCGTTTGTCGAGATGCATAACTGCATGTGCTTTTTTTTTCTGAGTGCCCTTGTGGCAGTGCTTCTGCGTCTGCAAGATAACACGTGATTCATCATTACAACCAAAGAGAGAACAGAACATGTCCAAATCTGGTTAATAAGAGCATAACAGATACATCATGTCCAGGCTTTGGACGTATGCTCTATGAGGAGTGTGATGCATCACATCATCTCACTAACAGCACTCCACTGTGTGTCCAGGTCACGAGAGAGCCCTCCTTAATGGTTGGAGTAAAAATGCGTAATAAAGGCACATAAAAATGAGGTTTAACTTTCTTTATACGATGCATCCTGGATGAATGTGTCTGCAGACCTTGGCCAAGGGGAGTTCTAGCAGAAAATAATGTTGTGTCTCTGTTTCCAATAAAACAAAACAGTAAATTATTTACAGCGGGCCACTGAGTGTGCATCCACCTCATTTGTATTCCCGTCGCCACCGTGATAGATGTGACATCATGGTGATGAATGAAAGCGTAGGGATTTTAAAAAGCGCTTCTTCTGGAAACCAAGGACAGATGGTTATTTTTTATGAGAGCGACAGAATAATCAAACCAAATGAGCTGGACTATTTTGGTAGACAGATTTGCCAGACCTGATGGCGGTTGCGTAAATGTGAAAATTAAGATGTCAGTTTCCCGAAAGCCTGTTTGAATATTTCTTCTCAAGGTTTGGACAGTTACAACAGGAAAAAAAAAAAAAAAAGAAGAAGCGTACACAACGGAGCGGTGAAGTGAAAGATATACTGAACATTTTGATTATGTGTGCGAGTCACAAAGCCTTGAAATTCCCACTGTGTTAGCTAAAGTAAATCTGTTTCTCCACCTGTCATGTTCAACTTAAACACCATCTCTGACCTTGCTCTTTTTTTTTTTCCCGCCAATTAAATTGCCGGACTCAGCTGTTGCACTTGTTCCCGCGAAGGAAAAAGTCGAATTCAGCAACATGTAGGAGCACTCACACCCCAGGTACACACACGGCGACAAAACCTGCAATGTGATTTCATACAAATTTGTTCTTTCACAACCAAGGTCAGCATATGGGTCTTAAAAAATAAATTGCCTCTGAAAGCTTTCCCAGCAGATGGCGGCCATCTTGGGTTATTGGTGCATAGGTGTGATTTTTGAGCTGGGTTGTGCTCCATCACAGACTCCCCTGACCGGCTGATTGAACACAGGTGTAACAGCTGAATTACAGTCTCACTGTTGGACATTAACCCTCCCTATATCTGGACTGAAATAGTCATTACTGATGACACCCAATGTAATTGCTAATTTTACGCTTGAGCAGGCACATTTTCCACTCGTATTCTCCTCATTCAGCTCCTCTTTCTTTTCTATACCAGCCCAGGCTTAAGTTATTCACCCTTCTCTTCTATCTTTCACTCTATCCCAGTAAGTAAGAGCAATTTATACCTGTCTCTCTCACTGAAGCGTCCGTCAACAAGGCGGCGGGAAACACTGCAAGGCAAACATAAACGTCTCACCCGATTTTTTAGTTCCTTTTCTCTCGTATAAAGCTGTGTGTAGCCATTAATTTGCTCAGTGTTCTCGCTTATAATCAGCTTGCACTGCGAAAACCGCCCCGGACACTTAATTTACCTACTTCTGAGTTCGCGTTTAAACACCTACACTCATAGGAGCAATTTAGAGTTTGTACTCACCTGTTTGCAGCTCCAAAGGAATGCGAAGCTTCGGCTTTTTAGTCTGGGAGAAAATCAACATGAAGACTTCCGAGAGAAAACTTGTGAACTGCTGAGCCATGTAACTGAACTTTTCATTTCTATTTTAACAGGAAAGCTTTACATTTCCTTCCGAGAAGCATAGACTGGTCAAGCTGGGGAAAATATCTGTTAGACTAAGTCCCTCAGCTGGAATGATTTCTACAGGAAAAATCATTTTGATAAACAGAAAGTGATCACTTCCTCAGACGGGTCAAAAACTACGTCAGGTTTACTCAAGGCAACAAATGAAAAATAATCTCAGACACTAGTCTTCAGATTATAAATTATTTGTCAAAAACTGTTTCTGCAAGTGAAGCTATTGTATCAAACTGCTTCTTCAAAGAACGTGTTGAAATGAAATGTGACAGTGGGGAAGCATGGAGCTGGCAGTGGTTATGTTTCTGGAGGCACATTGAACTAACATGAAAGAATGTGCAAGGCGGCTTTTCTGGGATTTCATAAAATCAGAGTGGCTCTTCACATTGCTGTGTTTTGACACCAAGGGGAAAAAAAACAGATCATTTGTAATGTCTGGTGTAACAGCAATCATTCAAAATGCAAAGCTGTGTAAATTAACAAAAGAAGTTCACGTTTATATGTCCTTTAAAGGGGAACTACTGTTTTTTACATCCTGGACCTTATATCTAGCATAAAATATCATCGTTTACTCACCCATATAACTTTTGTGTAAGTTGTAGTCAATCTGGAAATAATTACATCAGCGTATATCCATATAGTGGGAGTGAATGGGGCACCAAAACGCAGCCTCTAAATAACGCATTATCTGCTGCAAAACTTGTTCATTTCACTAGTATTTTGTTATTGTATGCTAGTGCTATTCCCCGTTGAGTTTGGAGTTAGCTTGTTATCATCATCCGGAGTCTGTAGATTGACCTACAGGCAACCCTAGATGATGTCTTCTGACCTGGATGATGTGTGTGTGAGTGCCGCACGCACCTGCGATGGTTGACTTGTTTACCTGTAATTTGCGACTGCTAATTTTTTGCAACATGGCTGAATATTTTTCTGATTCTGAGGTTGTGGACGAACCATAAACGGTTTTCTCTTTCCTGTGATACTGTACGGACAGACAGAAATGTGACGAAAAAACGTTTGAAATGATTTTAAAAAAAGTGTTTTGTAGACCTATCCCTCCTCCCCAACCTCCTCCCTATGGCGGCTTTGTGGCTCCCTCCTTTTCTGCTAGATTCCACGACCATCACTTTGCGGAAATGACTGAAGCCATTTCACACGATTGCCATAGGTGGCTTAGCAATAAAACCTAAATGATAAGAAGCTGTTCTCAGAAATGACCTGCGGGGTTGTTTTATGGGAGGACAGTTGCCTTTATTAGCAGTAACTCGGTAACACAGCAGGGATGGGACTGATTAAACGACCGCTTTTTCACACCGCGTCTCGCCACCAATCAAACACGACCTCTGCCACTCTGAAATGGCAACGTACGCGTATACAACGCTAACATCCACCTTCCCAATCAGCTCCACGTCACTCATAATTGTAAATCGGATAATTGCCCCGCTTAATCTTTTGTGTAATTCCCGAATGATTCCCCTATCCTCCCTTAAGTAAGCAACAATGTGACATTAAAGCCGCAGCCATCACATTGTGCTGCGAAAGGTTAGTGTGCTTTGCGAAATTAAGAGACGACACACGTACCACTGTGCACAATAGGGCTGATATGCCACGGATGAAATCGCCCCGGAAAAGTGGGGAAATAAAAGCTTATACGGGACCTGTTGTTAATACTACAGAGGACCGAGGGGCTCTTAATGAGACTAGCTGAGTCAGAGTAGCCAATAGGTTTAATCAGCATCTGATCATAGTGAAAACTGTGCACTGTAATACCCCTCACATTATACTGCTAATCAAAGTCCCTTCTGGTTCAACTTAAAAGACTTAAAATTCAGAATACAGTCCGAATATATTAATTCATATCTCAGAGCAACAACATAGGGGCATTGATATGCAGGTGTGTTACCAGAACGCAGCTCTTTTTGTGAAGGTCAGCACGACTTCTGAACTTCTGCACGGGCTCTCTGACTGACGGGGTGCTCATAGGAGACAAATGAGAAGCAGAAGACTATTTTCAAACATATTTTCAATCTGGAATAAAAAAAATAATAAAAAAAACCAACAACCAGAAAACAACTGTAGGTGCTAAAATAAGCCCTCATGTTTGAACCAAAGGGAGCAAAGGTCATGGTCTCGAGTTGGCACCGGCCACGTGCTCATCTGCATTTGCACCGAGGTCAGCGCCGCTCACCGGAGGGAATCCACGCTCAAGGATGAAATGCAGGTGAGCCGGCCGCCCTTGAATGAGGCAGCACGTGGCCATACATAAGAGATAAATGTTAAGGATAGAATGTATGGTGCCACACAGCGAGGTGTTTACTCGAACAGATAGAGAATGTATGCGTTTGAAAGGGCTTGATAAAGAGGACAAATTCAATTTAGATATGAAAGGAAACTCTGGCGGCTTTGGAAACCAAAAAAAAAGAAAACATCTTAATAGTGAAAACATGTTTCAAAAAAAAAAGAAAAAACGGCTTGAGGAGAGAATTTAATGAGAAGAAAAGAGAATATGTCGCCGCCACTAACGCTGGTAAACTCGTTTCTATATCTATGAGCGCTCGGCCTGCTGATAATATGAAAGTTGACAGAATGAATTGGAAGTTATGAATTTATTTGGTTCACCTTTAACCAAGTGTCAGAAATGTTTACCTGTTTGGAGCGTGATGACTAAATGAACATGAAAAGGGCTATCTGAGCATGAATGATTGGATGTCATGTTGCTGTGACATGAAACTGCAGCAGGAATGGTAAGCAAAGGAGATGAACATAAACACATTTCTAATCAAAAAGGAGAAAAAAATAAATAATAATAATCATTTCGTGTGCCTGGAAACATTCCTGACAGCCTTATTTCTTATTTCTTTCTTGTGGCGCGTAATGGGCTCGGGCGGTGATACAGACTGGAAACATTTCAGCCGCGTTGAGATGGTTGTTTCTCGGTCGTGTTTCTTGTATCATTATGCCCACGCGGCATACTTATGGAAAGAAAAAAAAAAAGAAAACAAAAAACGATATGTGCACATATATTAGGGTGACTCATTATTTAATGACAATGCCGTTTGGATTGAGCCAGAACAAGGTCATATTAGATTGCGACTGAATGAATGATGTTCATTAAAGCCGCGCTGCCAGCTCCCGACACGCAAACACATGAGCTTTTTCTGAGAATGTCGTTACTGAGAGACGACGTCTGCCGCTAGTGATAGTGAGTGCCCTTCAAAAAGGAATAAGATTCACAAATGTATACGAAGACACAAATGATGGCAATGCTACACAAAGGGAGATGTGCTGGAGGTCATTGTGCCGCCAAGCAACCGAAGTCTATTTACTGAATTTGTAGTTCTTTTTGTTTGCATGCGATTTGTTGTTGTGAGACCCGTGTTCCTCATTCTCTAACGGCATGAAGCTCAGGATGAGGCTCCCCACCCAGAGACACGGTGAGGCTGAATTTCTTGACCAGTGACACTTTAGGTTTGATTGCAAACAGAGGTGGAACTCATTACCAGTGCTGCCATTGCTTTGGTTAGGTGGGCGCTCCATGCTTTGTGCTCTTTCTGCAGGTGCAAGCGCTTTCCAAAATCAATAGTTCCATTGCCGCTGCAATTTTTCAAGAACTATTGTCCTGATACACCTTTGAAAGCAAAGGAATTACAGCAGAGCAGCGTGGCAACAATGACACGGTGGCGGTGTAAAGTCGCTAATTACATTCATTCAAGTACTCCAGGTGCTGCAGCGCTTGAGCGTTCCCGTGTACACTGCCACTTCACAGCTTTATACTTGGCAGCTTTTACGCAATTTAAAGTGGCAGTACGTCAGTTTTAGCAAGACACACACACACGCAGGCGCGCATCCAGGTTCAGATCCCATCCACATCGTCTTGCTTCACTAAACCCCTCTTTGTTTGCAGGCGTGTGCCTCTTGCGTGCATCTGCCTAAATCCGCACAAAGTCTCATTTTCCAACTTTTCAACATTTAATCACTAAATTTAACTGATTGCACGGAGGTGATCGACTGAGGTGATTAACAAGGGAACGGGAGCTGAAATGGCAGCAGCTAATGAGGCACACTGGGACTCGGAGGGTACGGCTCTGTTGTTGCTCCAACAACAACTTCAGTAAACAACATGCTGACTCATCCGATGACACAAAGACACGTAGAGCGCTCTTACCAACCTTTTAGCTGCACTCATCACATTTAGGCACGCGAAAAAAAAAAAATGCATGCGCACAAGGGTCTGTGAACACACATGGGGGAAGAAAAAAACAAACAGGTGCACATACACATGCACACAAAACATAGAAATACACATTTAGACCTGTGTACAGGAGGAGCAGCTGTCAAACTGATATTATAAAATCAACAGTTTCCTTTCTCCCTCTGGTCAAACCTTCATATCTCTCATCCTTTCCTTTCACCCTTGGACAGAGGGGGAATGGGAGGACCGTGCTGACAGACTTTCATACTGCCTTAGGGAGGATGAGTCTCTGAACGACTCTGGCAGATGAGTGCGTCTCATGGGTTTGCGCCTCCTCTTGTGAACACTCACTGGTCTCGGCGTTAACCCTTCTTCTGCTGCCACTCAAAAGGCAGCGCTAAAACCAGCGCCGTAATATATGCAGACGCGCATTTGCAATGCTCTTTCATTGACATCCAGTCTCTTTTCTCTGTTCCTTTAGTCCAACATCTGGATGGAGGTTAATCTGAGAGCGGGCAGGCACACGTCTTCCAACCTGTGCATGTGCAAATCACGGCGAGGTCGCCCGGTTAATTACGCGAAGCTCTGGCTTTTGCAGTAAGCCAGTAGAAGGAGAGGAAGAGTTTCTGTGTCCAATGCAATATGACTCATGTGTCTGTTGACAGACTCCTGAAGGTATCTGATGCAAGCTATTGATCGGCACATGGGCTGGGAACAGATTTATGCTTTGATTTCCTACAGTAAACACAGTGTGTTTGGATAGGGATGTAAACCAAAACCTAGTCTGTTGACTCCATTTGTCATATATATTCTCTGTTCGATAATTCAATAAAGTGTTTGAGACAGCAGCTGCTGAGGGAGGAACTTCAAGGCGAGCGTGTCTCAGATAATGTATTTCTGTCAGCAGGACGGGGAGGCCGAGGGACGGAGGAGGAGAAAGACGGGTGGATGGAGGTGAGAGCAGAATGAGATCTCCATCATTTGCTACGCCACAGTGTCTTTCTTTTTCTGCATCTTCCCATCCGTCTTATTTTTTTTCTCCCTCGTTCCTGCTCTCTTCACCCATGACGATTCCTTGTATCTTTCAAAGACATTTCTTAGTTTCTCTGCAGAGATCCAACATGAACCCATTCTATGGCAGCATTTAAGGACATAAACTGCATTAAAGCGCAATTCTTCAATTATGTTCTCTTTGTTTTTCACGGCTGCTTGTTTCACTGATTGTAGAAAACTATTAGAGCTTGTGGTAACACCCATATATATCAAACAAGTTTTCCAAATTGGTTTCATCCCTTTTTCTCAAATACCAGTCTGGTAGTTTGCACCCAGGGGTTTTAAAGATCAAACAGCAATGTCAAGAATTCCGAAAACTTTACTTCTTCATAACACAAAAATATTTTGTGATGGCAAAATATGCTGTCATGAAGCAGAAAACATGGAGAGCCAGAGCCGCAGGCTTTATTAAACAGGTCTCTTTGTTGAGATCACAACTTCTGCAGCCTGTGCGGCACACAAAGTCTCGGCCAATTGTTTCCAGAGAGATTCTGCAGATATGACAGCCCATCGGAGCTGTTTATTACGTTACCTCAAATCTGATCTCTCTAAGAGAGATACAGAGAGGGAGAGAGAAGTATCCAAGATTAATATACTGACAACCTTGCAAGGCTCAGATTCTCCCATCCTCATCAATATGGATGAAGAAACGCACCGGGAGAGCACACACGGCTACCTTTTAATGCTTTAATGCGCATTAAGGCAATAATAAGAGGGAAGCTACTTAGATCACATAATTCTCCAGAGTCTCATCATAAATAACAGCTTACATGTAGCTTACTTAGATAAATAGGCGTGTGGATGTGAGGGATGGAGTGCCCGCACTCACTCATGCTTAGGAGCTTTAGTTTTATTTTTATTATTAATTTTTTTTCATTTTGCACGTGAAACTGACTGCTCGCAAATCTGCGCAGCGGCCGTGCACGTGCCGCATGCACACGCCTTTGTATTTCTGCATGCGTAGGAAAAATAAAAAGCAAGGGCAATCACATCTCCAGAAAATATCATTGACTCCCATTACACCCACAAAGCCCTCACTGCCATTACACCACAGGGCAAATTAGTCACTATGAAGATAAATGGGCCCACGAAATCACAATAACTTATATTTGGCATGTAGAATTCTCCATGAATTATTAACACAGTTATTCATCAGAGTCATTGGCAAGGAATGGGCAGAGGCCTGCATTCACAGAGGAGGAAAAAAATAAAATGTGTTATATATATATATATATATATATATATATATATGACAAATAACTTTATGGTGCATCCTTTCTCAGGCACATGACTAGCCAAGCATATGGGCTCAAGCCAACGCAGGTGAACGTGCAGAAATGACAGCACATCACCGTCACACGTAGCATATTACTCATCATATACACATTTCCTATTTATCCAACTGCACGTGGAGCAATACATTATCCGTGGCTTGACAAGAGGCTATTAGTTACAGCCTCTCTCCTCATCCAGATTTCAGACCATGAGCCCCTCCTGGAAATTCTCTTCCTCCCATCACACTGATATGTGAAGCTGTTTGGTGTGCGTATATGACACATTTGCAATACTGCTTTCGGGAGGGGGAAAGGTTTGATTTTGTTCGATTTTATTTTCCCTTTTTGAAGGAATGTCTTGAACAAAGAACTGTAGGAGCTGTCAAGTGCAGTTGGGGTATGCAGATAGAAAACAGCCCAGCCCAGTAAAGGTAACGAATCAATTAATCAGAATAAGCAACAGTACCAAAAATTTCACAGACGGATTTGAAGGGGTGCAGCTCTTGTCTACAGGTGAGTGTGCTGCTTTGACTAAGTGTGCGCACGGTGCGGGGGAAGACTGAGGATTTAGTGGTCTTAGCCATGTGCTGTATGGACCGTATCAGGTTTATGTGAGCTATGGTTTGCAGGGCTATGACCATTCCACTGGTCTCTTCTGCTGTCTGACAGTGAAAGATGGGTCCGTAACGAGGTGGCGATGGACGAACTATGTAATGGGAACCCAACCTGTGAGACGGGCCATTAATCTTGGTAAGGCAGAGATGACCGGTGGACCATGTCTGTTCACTGTAACAGGAACAGTAACATTAGGATTTCATGCCTCTCCTACTCCTTCCAGGCGTGTCCTGTTTTTTTTTTCAGACCTCTATTTCCCTATAGATCCAAACTATAAGATCATCACTGGTTTTGTAAGCATGACGCCCCCTAGAAAAGGCATCTAGGTCAGGTCACAGCATCATTAAATCTCTGTAAAGAAATACATATAGAGTATTCAAGTACGTGGAGCATGGTGTATTGCTGGTATTTCTGTGCGCGGTCTGGTTTCTCCCCGTGTTACACAAACATCAGTCCCCCAGTGTTAAAGAAGAGTCCTATGAATATAATCAAACTTGTTGATGAAGGGGTTTTCATGGCTGACTTCAAATTCCCACAAAGTAATTACAGAAATGATGGCTTGCACTGACATTACTTGACACTACTTGTTCAAAAGGTAAACATGATGTGAAGCCATATACTGTAATGCAGAGTTTGACAAGTATGAGGTGCAACCCTTTTTAAAGGCAAAATCTTTTCAAAGTTTTGACAAATATTTGTCCCTTTTCCAGATTTTTTTAAAAGAATAAAATAAGAATACTACATATTTGTTCACAAAATACTTAAATATATATATATATAAATATATATTACTGTCTTCTTAAGCAATTATGTATATTAAATAATATTAAATTAATATTAAATATTCAAACAGTAAAAAAAGATAAAAAAAATATGTTTGAATAATTAGTACAAAGAAAATACATTTTAAGATTATTAGACGTTCATTGGAGTGTATTAGTATGCTGCCTTCAAATTGGTCGAGTCCACTCCATTTGGACGTAACATCCGGTACACGGTAAGCGGACATTTTCGATTAAGTACCGACTTGCCATGACATAACTACGAAACGCGCTGTTTCAGTCGCAGTCAGCATTGCACTTGTTGTTTAATACTCTCTCTGAAATGCGGCATTTCTTGACACCTACTGTATATTGTAGTTCAGGTAAACAACTGCAGTTAGCTAACGAGCTAGCTCATCAACTCACGCGACTTTCTCTACGCGACTTGATGGACAGCTGTCAGTTGAGTTTAACGCCCCTTGTAACCATGGAGCTTTAATTTTTACGATGGCGACCGCCTTGTGTATTTTACGTCATAAGTGCGTTCCATTCTGTATCATGCACGTCATAACTCCGCTCCATGCTCCCTATTAACCATGGAACGTCATTATTTTAGTAATGGAACCAATGGAACCCAGAAGCCAGAGATTTCCCAATAAGACTGCCACCCTGTTAGAAAGAAGACTTCTCCCAGACGCTGAGGAAGACTGCCTCACTTCAACAAGCTGAGTACTTTTTTTTTCTTCTTAGTTCTAACTGGCTTTATTGAGTAGTTGTCGTGGTCTGCGTCTGGCTGATAATCCTGGATACTTGTCATGGATGGTGGTCTGCAGACTGATAGCCTACTTTCTGGTGTTATTTGTCATCCTATACAACTTAAATGCTCCCTGTGACGCCACTGTGTGTAACACAATTTCACCAGGAATATGGTTCATGGAAAATTTTGACCTGTGGATGTTCCTAATTATCTTGTGTTGCTATAGACGGCTTTAAGGGTGTACAATTACACATACAGTGTGTTTTTAATTTATCAGGTTTATTAACTCTTTTAATCCATGCAACACTTTCATGTGATGCTTATCTTTGCTCTTATCATATCCTTGCGCCTCTGACTCATTAGAGAGTGGGCATGGGCCTTGTGAGTGTCCACTAACAGAAAGCTCTTAGTGGGAGGCCTTTGGTTGCGTGGATAAGGCTTGTTTAAGTGCATCACTCAGATACTTGGATCAGCTTGGGATGTAGAGAATTTGGAGGCCATCACTCCCTGGTGGCTGCTGCCATCAAGGAGGGTCATTGCTATGGTGGGAGGTGCCTGGTCTGATCTCGGTGGGTGCTACATGTCCAGTAGTAACGCAAGCATGTAGACCGCCATTGTTGTTGATGTTATGAGACGTTTCGCGAGATATACGACGTGGAAGACTGCTCGAGGGGTGTGGCCATGGTGGCGATGGTGGCGATGACGTCACGGTTTTCAGAAATCTCCGGATTCAACCGTCCAGACTAATCCGCGAGGAGTGCGTTTTCGAATTTATCCACCCTGGGACCCGGTTTCAAAAAAGTGCATTTTCGGGCTATGCGTTTACGGGATTCGTGTGGACGATAGGCCAAAACGAATAAAAACATCTGCGTTTACGAAACACACCTTCTGGCCCTTGCACATGAATGCAAGGGCCAGAAGTTTCCCAGCAGAACATTGAATTATCTCAAGATGCTCAATGTTATTTACTTCACCTGTCAGTGGTCATAATGTTTTGTTATAATGGCTGATTGGTGTACGTCAGTGTAGTGATGGTAACTGTTACCTGGGCTGAGTTTTCTGATGAATGTAATGATTTTGAGAAGATTTTCTTGAACCTAAACTCACTAAAGGCTTTTGAGAGCACCATTGTCATCACACAATTCTTTTTTTAAAAGGCGCTCTTCAGTCACAAATGTGCTCCTCGCTTCCAGAAATGAAATGTCCATCTCTGCTGACGTTCAAGGGCAGAGGCAAACGATTTGCCTTTGAAAGTTTCGAAAGAGGGTCTGAACCTGTCATGGTAAAAATTCATCTGAATCGCTGTGGAGCTTTTATGAGCGCCAACCCAACCCACGAGACCTTTGGTACCAAAAATAGAGCCAGAGTAATGCAGCAAACAAAACAGAACAAAACAATAGCACGCAGCACAGCACCTCTGCCAGCGGGGTGACAGGGCACAGGCTCCGATGATTGATGATGAGAGTGAGGAGTATCCCCTCCTCGCCACGATAAGAGGCTATAAGAGTGAGGAGAGGTGAATATAGGGATTAAATGAAGCCGTGAAGGTGCAGCTGCACAACACCCATTTGAGACAGACAATGTTTTATTTACACCTCTGGCACGAGTCATTAAACATGAAGCACATCTCCTCCACCTCTGCTACAGCATTAGGGAGGCCTATGTAAGGGCCAGTGTTAGCATATTTAAATATACCTGTTCAGTGTACTCTACACTGTGCATGCATATGTAAAGTTTGAGTGACAGTTATTTTCAGTGCATTTTATCTCTATAGTTTTATACTTCTGAAGATTTCACTTCACTTTCTACCTTTTCATAAAACAACGCTCACATTTACTTTAATAGCACGGTGCCTTTTATTCATCGCATTTAAAGGTTCCACTTTACAAGGATTCAACTCATATATCTTCTCTTTTGTGTATTTTGAGTCGTGACAGGTAGTAGAAGCAGTTGGAGGAGTAAAAGCAGTGTGCAAGTTGTTGTCATATGCACTGATCAGGCATAACATTATGACCACCTTACCAATATTGTTTTGGTCTCCCTGGTGCCTCTGAAACAGTTGTGACTCATCAGATAGTGGACATGGCCCTTCTGTGGGTGTCCTGTGGTGTCTGGCAACAAAATGTTGTAGTGGAGGCCACAGATACTTGCTCAGTTTGGGATCTAGTGAATTTGGAGGCCAGGTCAGCACCTTGCGCGTGTTCTTCATGATTTTTTTTAGTTGTTCCTAAAGCGTTTTTGTGTGTCTCTGTATCAGGCTGCATCCTGCTGAGAATGGCTGCTGCCATCAAGGAGTGTCATTGTTATGGGATGGGGGTGCCTGGTCTGGTCCAGGTGGGGGCTACATATCTAAGTAACATCCACACCGATGCAAAGTCCTAATGTTTCCCTGCAGAACATTGTATTGTCACAAGATGATCCGTGTCAGTGGTTTTAATGTTGTGGCTGATTAGTGTATGTATCACAGTATTTTACACCTCTGTATATTTTCATAAATGTATTGTGGAAGTGGCATTAAACACAAATTGAATCTTGTTTTTCATTCTGAAATTAATTTGATTCTTGGAAAAATCATAAATTTCATAATCTACTAAGGATATATGTGATATTAGTTTTTTTTTTTTTGGCAAACTGTTAGCATTGGGAACAAGATGAGAACATCTTCTTTTAGTCAGTGGCCAAGGTCCAAGGTTTTTTATCCTCTTCTCCTAATATTACTAATTATTTTGGGTTAACCCTGGAGGATACAGCACATGTGACTGTATGTGTTAGTGCATGTGAGAATCTGTAGTCCCACAAGCAGATTCATATCTTCTCTTAATTCCGGTTTTGACGATGTCATATTTCCCCCTTTTATTCCCCATAAAATGCATGTGAGAGATAAATATCATAGCCTCTACTTGGTGGAGACTCTATGTTTCCACTGCACAATACCCTTGTCATTAAGCTTGGTCATTTCCCTCTTTGTTACTGCTGCTTTGTCATATTAGATTAATTTCGCCCCTCAGTGTTTACCACTAATTATAAGCACCAGAACAGATGGCATAGTAATTCTTTTCCTGTAATTTTGCAGCCCGGCCAAAGTGCTGCGGCCACATCTTGTTCCATGGCTGATCCTCACAGCTCTGAGCCCACGGGTGAGAAAGGAGAAGTTTGATTACTGACAAGGCCTGATGGTAACTACCGGTTTCTGTTTTTTTTGTGTTTTCCTGTTACATCCTCTCATTTGCTTCCTGAGATTGAGTAAAAACACAATATCGCTATATCGGTTCATTGTAACGCTGAGCCCGATGAGTAGAATTTCCGTCTTCCCAAATCTCAATCCTCGCAATCTTTGAGGGAAAACACTACTTGCTCTTCACGGTGATTGCCCTCAATAAACAGACTTGTCATTCGCTTCACAAACAACACATGTTCATCTCAAACAACGGTTCGGAAGATTTGATTTTGCCCGGTGATAAGATTCTGTTTAAGCTGCGTTGTGTGCATTGCTTTTGTTTTCCCTCCAAGTTTGAGATTTGTTCCGGGCGCTCTTCTCAATCCCTCTGCCGCCTCCCTGTGTGCGACACCCATGTTTCTCCATGCGTGCAGCGTTTGTGTGTTTGTGTCGCACAAAGACATATAGCTTGTGCCGCAGTGGTCGGCTTTCAGACAGATGGCTCGTCCTCACTTCTAAACTGGCTGATATTGGCTGGTGGCTGGGACTGGACAGCCATCGTAAACTTGCCATATGTTGCAATATGCTGCACAGATTGCAGCAGGGGGCTGGTCTATTAAAGGGCATAGAGTGGCAAGATGAAACACTGAGCATATGTTTATGTCATATCATCTTCATTTATGTCAGGAACACATTAAGCTGGCATAGAAAAACAGGGAGAGAATATGTACAAGTACGAGAGCATCAAAGTCACTTGTGTGTGATTCAGTATTCATTTTTTTTTGGAACGTCATTAAGTTAATAAGTCAGATACAATTTATGCAGCAGCTGAGGCTCCAATAGGAGTCGATGCACTGCATTAAAAGGCTGCTGCCTATTTCTCACAAGGGCAGAGTGCAACCAGGACGGGAACTTCTCTCCAGACCTGCAAATGGTTCCTTTCCTCACTGCGAATGAATTTTTCTCCGTGGCTTGACAGGTGAAGCAGCCGAAGAGAGCAAGCTATTGAGAGAATGGAGAAAACAGAGGGAGAAGGAGAGCGAGAGAGAGCGAGCGAGAGAGAGAGAGAGAGAGAGAGAGAGAGAAGGGGGAAGTGGTTGAAAGTGTCAAGCCTCTTGAAATTGGCTACTTCCCTCCGTGTGTGCGTGTGCGTCTGTGCGAGTGCACCGACCGCGGAGCCCCGCATTTGCCTGAGCCTTTGTGTGCGTATGACTTAGGGAAGGAGTGTAATGATTTGTCTTTGGCATCCCTTGAGTGAATACAGACTCTCACCCACCTAACCGCAGGAGTAACACATTAAAGGAGATGGCTGAATAAGATTCGAATGTGAGATGGAGGGAGAATAGCCTTTCTGACACCACGCCGTATGAAACTTGCAGCTGTAGCCTGGGGACAAAGCCAGTCCTGCAGTGACAAGTGCTCGCAGAAAGCTAAAATGACATTTCAGTTTGGGGGTTTGACGTTGAACCAAGTGACAGGGCAAGGATGGATCAGTGCTTCCCACCAGGCCAGATGGACACTCCTCCAAAGGAAGTTAGAAAAAGGGTTATTCCATCAGCTAGACCTCAGTGTGCAAGGAGTATAATACATCAGCTGCAGCTCCTGCAGTAAAGTAATACTAATAGTGCGTTATGCGCGAAGAAGAGATTTTGCCCAGAACAATAAATGCCATTCAGTCACTCTGTGTCTCTCCCCCCGAGCTGAAACGCCACTCAAAAACGAGGGCCAGGAGAAATGCTAAATGCCGATCACTCAAATTCTGTTTGACCAGTGATCCATAGTTTTGTTGTTGTTTGACAAGCACTAAAGTGTGACATATAGCTACAGCCGGATGTGTTTTTGTTTTTTTTCCTTTATCATCAGTATATACAGTACCAGGTCCGGACCTCAGTCTATTGGCTATTTTGAGTGCTGGCCACAGAGTGCAGGTCACGCTGACGTGA
The DNA here is from genome assembly GCA_005024645.1 of Planiliza haematocheilus. Classification (NCBI taxonomy): domain Eukaryota; kingdom Metazoa; phylum Chordata; class Actinopteri; order Mugiliformes; family Mugilidae; genus Planiliza; species Planiliza haematocheilus. The sequence continues at coordinate 681,958 of SRSE01001388.1, read as the reverse complement.
TGAGCCGATAGCTAGCGGCACTAAAGCGATATGCTTCATTATCCTCCCAAAACATCAACCGTAGGCGTAATGTCAGGCCTCACAATGTGAGGACAATGCTAGTTCCTGGAGATAGTACTTATCGGCCCAAACTCGATTTTTATTGAGCCGTCAAAAATACCAGCAGAAATGAGTCAGCTGCTCATGCTCGGCCAGCGCTGCACATGGTGAACCCAAGCTTTTGTCACGATTAAGTGTGAAGTAGATAACCATAAGTAATGACTGCACGTGAGTTTTCAAACACTACGCTGTCACCGAGGCACAGCCAAAGACAGGCAGGCTAAACTGTTCTTTAAAAATAAAAATGCCATAAGAATAAAAGAAGGGCTTTTTTTTTCCCTTTTACTATTTGCTAATCTTCATTAATTCAATTAATGAATGAATGAATTGTATCAGGAAACCACGGCAAAAAAAAAAGAAGCCATTTCCTTCCTCTCAGAGCGTAAGATGGCATCTCTAACGTCCTGTTTTTTCTACTTCTAAGGAAAAGTAAACAACCTCAGAACCATCGTTGAGAAATTATGATGAAACCAGTTTTAAAGATCAAACTTATTTCCCGCCTATCGGTTAATTAATTTCAACTCATAAAGAAACCACATTAACTTGGAAGCTCTTTGTCTTAACAATAAGCTAGTGTTGATACTGGCAAGAAAAGAAACAATTAAGTTATGATGTTTTTATATTTTTTTTCCTTATGTGCTGCTGGAAAATCAAATCTAATCCGCTTCATTTGCCGTGAACGTATGTAGACACATTCAACAAATTTGCTCTCCACTACCTAGGGACAGGAAGAGGACCAAGCAACAATTTAGTCCAAATATGTTTGCATATTGTATTGACAACTAGGGATGCAGCAGGATACACTGATCATCCACAACATTAAAACCACTGACGGGAGAAGTAAATAACACTGTCCGTCTTGTGACAATTCAGTGTCCTGATGGGAAACTTTTGGACCTGGCATTCATGTGGATGTTACTTAGACATGTACCACCCCACCTAGACCAGACCGGGCACCCCCACTCTTTGATGGCAGCAGCCATCCCTAGCAGGATGCAGCCTGACACAGGTACACACACAAAAACGATTTAGGAACAACTAAAAAAAACATGAGAAACAGCACAAGGTGTTGACCTGGCCTCAAACTGATCAAGTATCTGTGGGATGCACTGGAACAAGCCTGATCCACAGAGGCCCCCTCCTGTCAACCCATAGGACCTAAAGCCCCCCACTAACAATATTCTGTTGCCAGACACCACAGGACACCCTCAGAAGGCCCATTCTCTGATGAGTCACAATTGTTTTGGAGGCACAAGGGAGACCTTCAGTATTTGAAAAGTGGTCATAATATTGTGCCTGATCGGTTTATACAGTACTTGTCTGGCGTATTGTTGGCCATTAAGTAAGAAGATTAAATTGTTATTATTGTTCCAATAATGGAATTTTTCCTGCTTCTCCCCTGTGCTATAAAATAGCACATTTTCTCCACGTTTGCATTTCTTAGATTGATATCACCGGTTATCATTTTGATACTGGCGGCAACAAACAGATAATTATCTGTTATTGTTTTGGCCCCTGAAATTCCATATTGGCGCAGCTATATTGCGGAGGCAATCCAAGTCTGCCTGATGTGAAATGATATAAGCTTGTTGGTTGATAGCAAAAATCCAAGTAAATAAACAACGCTGGTTTATCTTACTCAATCGTCCACAAAATGAGTTTGGGCAATGTGAGCAAATCTTATGTAAATCTCCCTCCCCTAGAGGAAAAGTTTGAAAACCACAGCGGCAAGCATTGCTTCTATTGACCCACGCAGGCCCTGTGAGTTCCTGGCCACGTGCCACGCATTACTGCTTCTCCATCACCGAACAGAGCACTGCTGCGAGGTACTTGTTGTTCAGCCACCCTGGCAGCCAATTAAAAAACAGCTGGAGTTTTGCAGAGCCACTGAAGATAAGGGCCATTCTCCAGGGTGCGGCATTCGCATAACTGCACCACATTATCCTCAAGGGACAATCAACAGCCGACAGCAATACCATGCAAATCAGAGTGAAACGAAGAGCTGTCCTTAAACTGGTATATGCTTGCAAAGATCAAGTAGTACTAGAGTCTGGCCTTTATTTTGCTTCGGTGTGCTCGATTAATAGGCGCAACGCTGCATAATATTTGCAGAAAATACCGTAAATGCAAACGATAAATACGGATTGCAGTTTGACCCTCCATCCAGGCATATATATGTGTGCGAACAAAGCATACAGCAGTGCTTTAATACAGGGGAGCTGGAGCTGTAAAAATGCCCGAGTATACTTCTTTTGTGAGGACTTGACTTTAACAGGCTCACAGTCTATTGGGCCTTGACGGATGGTTAAAGAGACCCTGCTAGACAAGCTATCAGGGAAACTATCATGCAACCAGCAGCTGGCTCAGCAGAATGCACTGGTGATTTAATTAGAACAACCACAATAATGATGATTGCGTCTCTCTTGGGCCCATGGTGTTTGCATTACATCTGTATGTGAGCACAACCACCTCATAGGTCTTACAACGAGACCATATATTGGAGGAAATAGGGTAGTTTTAATGTTTTATGCCTGCCGCCTTAATGGCATGCTTCAGTTAAGGCTAGTTTAGCTCAGTTAAGGATTGCTGATTCTGTTATTTAAGGAGAGCGGTGTTTAGTCTGTTTGTGCCAGATGATTTAATCACTTAATCTTTTGTAAAATGTCGACTTTAGCGTATGGAGATACGGATATGGACCTCAGCGGAGACGATCTTTAGCTGCACATATGCATACGTTACATTTCTATTTCTGTTTTCCATTCAAACGAATGACTGCAATTTCCCTCTGTATTTGTTTGGATATTAGATGCTACAATTAATCTGAATTAGGGAGCCAAAAGTTGATTTTCAGTTAGTCTAGGAAAATGTCTGCTCCAAACCCCCCAGACTATCCTGTTTCATTTGGCACCGCATCTATAGGGCTAACCTGTAGCATTCTGTTTCTCGGTGTACATAGGAAACAGGTGTACGCTTTATGAAGTTGGTCACTGACTTTATCTCCTTTTTGGATGTCTTTCCTCCAGCTAGAGACAGATTGAAATCATTTCAGGTCAGGCCGCCAGGAGTTCACAATGCAGAGAGGTCTGCAGCTCAGACAGAATCTCTGATCCTCCGATAACATCTCCCCACTCTCTGCTCTGGCGTTCCCTTCATCTTTCCCTTTCTGTTCTCCTTCTCTTCTTGGTCCCCCCCCCTGGTCTCCCCCCCCCCGAACCTTTTAGCAGCCGAACATTTTTGATAAATAATGATTTCCGGGGTGCAAGGCTGGCAGAGGGGCAAAACGGTCATCGGCTGCCACAGAGAGATGGTTCAACCCGGGTTTTGGAACCTCCAGCTTGGTTGTGCATTCCAGCAAACATAATTGGCAGCGTTTGCAGGTGGGAAGCCGGTGAAGGATTGTATGCTTGTTGCTTGACCACTCTAGTGGTTGGTTGGTCGCACAGAAGGGTGGGATCCCAGGGTGATGGCATGAATCTTAATTCTGGATGTTGATGTAATGACTGGGTTGGTGCAAAAGCCAAATATATATATATTTCTCCGTGAGAAGCGCGCTTAAATACCTGGGTGTGTGGGTATTTTTCTGCACGAATGCTAGGGTTTGTGTACTGTCTGTATTTGTGAGGACACACCACGCCACTGGGCACGGAGTCATGCATTTATTGGGTGTGTGTGTGCGCGCGTATGTGTACATGTGGCAGTCTAATAGTCTCTCTCTCTCTCTAATCCTGGGTTTATCTACTGGTCACTGAGGTGGGAACAGCACCAAGACGTCAGTCATCTGGCTGGCCAACCAAAACCTCTTTATTTCCACTGTCACTGGAACCCATTTGGAGGGATGGAGATTTATTTGGGCTCTCTTATCTCTGCAGTCCAGTCAGGAATCGCATAGCTGAACTCGTGTATCTCTTCCACCCTCTGGATAGAGTGAGGGTAAAAGAGCCCCAAAGGCCAAAAGTCCTTCATGAATACGTTCCACAAATCGGCAGCACATGCCTGATAACGTAAAAAAAATATGCTGCACTCTAAAGTTAACTGCATTCAATAAATAACACATTTCTGTCAGCCAAAATATTCTGTAAAATTATATTTATTCCAGTACAGTTCAACAATATACTGCAAAGACATTGAGCGTTTTATCAGCTCCTGCCGGACAGGAAGTATGATTCACTTCATTTTAGTTACTTACTTGTTGTCTTTATCCATGAAGACTGGGTTATGTCCTCTTCTCTTATCAATGCTCAATTGGATTGTAAGATAGAGGCTCCCTTTTTATTCTGAGCCTGTTTTTGACTTTTTTGCATTATGTTGAAGAAAAGAGTCCATAGATATCAGTGATTCGTGGCTGGTGAGGCACAGATTTATAATTATGAAACTAATGGAATAGCTCAAATTTGCCAATCAGTTGGCTGCTTTCACACTTAACTGGTTACATTTAATATCTCAAATGAGAAATTAATTTAAAACCACAACACGTCACCTTAATCAAATATATATTATATATATTAATATTGCTTTGTTAAATCTTCTGATGCTCTGATCCATTTTAATACAGACTGTTTAACAAAATATCTTCCATCATTTACCGCTTCCTGTTTTGACTGAAGGTTTAGATTTACAATCGTCTATTTTACTGGACCGACAGTACAGTTGACTCAGCGTAGAAGAAGAGCAACAGCATGAACCAGTGGCTCACTAGCGCCCTCTTGCATGAGGCAGAAGTACTGGCTGCCTCATCTCATATTGTCAGATAATCAAGACCAAATATGTTACACTCGTACATGAAATACATTAATTGGGCTATGGAAGATTGGGACACATGATAAAAATGTGGACAACCAATATACTGATGCTATACAGAGAGTTAGCCACAGGTACGCGCCAAGGACACGAGCTGCGTCGCTCCCTTTATTCACACAAGAAATACGTAAATTCAGCGATGTTGACTATAGAAATTAAAATGATGGGAATCATACAGAAATTGCATTTATATCAGATTTATATCAGACCAATGGTCAAATAGTATGATTATAGTGTTACTTTTCATGATGCTCCCGTGTCTGCACGTCCTTGATAGATACCATAGATACTCTGATTGTTTAGACCGCTGGATTTAATTTGATTAGAACATATTGCACTGAGGTTGTGAAAATCCATGAAGGTAAATCTCACATCGGCAACACTACCAATTTACACTTCATATTTTCTCACTCCCATGGTTCAGTAACACGCCGTGTGGATTTCTTGACCCTGGCTCTACTATATATTTAGAAATGGAGACATAGATTGTACCTAATTTATATAATCACCTCTTTGCAAAAATGCAGAAAAAATATCACTTTTGTGTTTGTTAGATAGTAAATTAATACATTATCACTTTCACCTTTTAAATAAGAGCAGGTGTTCCTGTATTTGCTACGTCTTGCCATAAAATTAAGTCAATTATTGCCTCAAATCTGACTCGTTCTTTTTCTGACTGTAGCAAAGGGTGATTTGGTCAGAAAAGGAAGGAAATGGAGGCAGTGGGTACAGAGAGAGAGAAAAAAAAAACAACTGAAGCACTGGAACGGCATGTTTCCATTTTAGCCGGGCAGTGAGAGTGGCTTTCCCCACAACCATGCATCAGCCAAGTTAAGAGGTTAGGCCTGGCAAGTCATTACTGTCAGAGCTAATGTAGAGAGATGAGGAGAGGGACCGGGGAGGTAAGCACTCACTAATGAATGAACACACTGCTAAGTCCAACAATTACACGCCCATGTAAATGTAAGGATAACACACCAACACAAGCACGTAGCTGCTGCTGCTGAACTCCCTTAAACCTGAATGGGCTCGAGAGCAAAGTCCGTCCAGATACTTCAGGCTTGGAGATTGTTTTGCAGGTAATGAATGAAAGAGGATCCTTCTCTCAGGCTGGAAACGGGAAGTATAAAGTGTCTTTCGAGGCAGAAATCAGGCAAGATGTTAGGGAAATGGCTCCTAGCGTACATTTCCTTGAGTGGCTGTACTAATTTTAAAGAGTTCACAGAGCTGGAGTCACAGAGTGGAAAAATAAACTTCGGGCCTGTGTAAGGTCTCTGTATCCCTGGATTTCATTGGACAGCAGGGGGTGTTTCGCAAGTTAAACCACCTTGGATTACGGAAAGTGCCGTGTCTGTTAGTGTCTCCTCATAATCATTTATTTAACCATAAGCAGTGGCTTTGTTTAGTCTTATGCATCTTTCCTAATACGGGTTAGGGATGTTGTTTTCTTTAGAAGACGATTTCCTCGACTTTCTTTTTCAGCAACATCGACCACAACAGTTTGAGGTACCGCTGTTGCACCTGAGAAGAACACAGCATCCATTAGTTTTTTAAATGTTCACACTAGGGCGATATGGACTAAAAAAATTATCCTGATAATTTCTGGTATTTATCATGGTAACGATAAAAATGACGATAATTCATTCGATAAATAAACACTAATTCAGCTAAATCTTTTTGACTATATTTTACTATATTTTACTGGACTCTTTGGATGAAGTCGACGCTGCGTCTGCGTCCTTGCACATTTTCTGTTTTTCTTCATATTCAGGTGTGTGCTTGTGTTTGAGGTGGTGGAACAAATCAGTGGTGTTTCTGTCCTTTTTATGCACTATTTGTTTGCAAACCTTGCATGTAGTAATTTGCTGTTCCGCATCAGACTTTTTAACCCCTTCGTGCCCTTTTGTCGCGAATTCGCGATGCACTGTTTCCGTTCAGACTGCAGCCGAAATAACGCATTTAATACTCCAATGTCTGTTTGTGCAGATTCAAAAAATTCCTAGGAACCTTTTGCAAGCACTAGTTTCTCGTAGGACCGGCCAGAGTGGTAAGCAAAAATACAAATATTTCATTTCTTTATATAATTGAAAAATCTATTCAGGCGTTTAGGGGTTTAAACCAAACCAGCTCCAGATAATACTCACTGTTCACCACACCCATACAGTCAGATGTACTACATATGCAGATAACACTGTACTCCTGAGGTAAATGCTCATGTATTTTCAGTAGAACCCAGCTCAGTGCTCACAGTTTTGCAGCACCTCTGTCAGCGCTTTACAACTATGTGCAGTATCTAACACCTCCCTTGGATTTCTTCTGCGCACTAAGCTGCTGCAGGATAAGCTTGTGAAAATGACAACACAATTATGTTATTGAATTGCAAAAAGCTGAAAACCCGGCTTAAAGAATCTAAACGCGCTAATGTGAGCTGACACGCGCGTATCACACATTCACAATGTTTAATTGAAAAAAAAAAGAGCCTCATATGCAACCGAACGCATGTTTCACTTTGCAAACCAAACATCACCCGACCATGCGTTTATTTATTCATATCGACCTCTGCAAAAACAAAGGTTATCATGTAAAAAAGAAAAAGAAAAAGGGATTTGGGATGCGAGTTGCCTCTTTTCAAACAAACACCACGAACCCGAATGTTGTAATCAGTCCCAGCACGCTAGCACATGCTTGTTCAACCTCAGCAAAGAGTGAGCTGTACTTACTCGGTTCACTCACATTCGGGCAGGACTCTAGCAAGAGGCCGTGGACCACCAACACTGACACCCACTCTCTTGGCAGTCTCAGCTGTCCACCAATCAAGGGTGTTTACCGCCGCCTGGCTCATGATGTCATTCCGACTCCCACTGCCAGACTAATAACCACCATAGAGCCGGGAATGTGTGTTTGTCTCAGTGCGGATATGTGTGTGAAGAATTCCACATGTCGGGGTAAATGGTTGTTTCTAACGAGTCCAGAGTCGGACTGAGCGATAATAAAGCGCGCTTGGCGTGCAGCGAAAGGTCAGAGCAAGTGATGTCGAGTTTCAGTTTGTCCCTTTATCCTTTGTTTTTTGCCTTTGTATTTATAATCAGAAGGCACTTGTCAAGGCGTAGAAAATAATCAGGCGGTTTGAGGAATGCAGGGAGGGACGGATCCCGTCTGTAAAGACAAAGCGACAGAGGAGGACTGACGGTGAGCAGACAAGACTAAGATAAAAGTAAAACAAAGGAGCACTGTCACCGGAACTTTTCTCTTATTGCTTCATATCTCATCTTTCAAAGACACCGATTCGAGATAACATTTTTGCAGGGACATATTTTTTTGTATCTGCTTGAGGAGATAAGCCTCCTTCAGATATGACATGTTAATCAAATACCAATAGTGGAAGAGGTAATGCAGCTTTGTTGCAGCTTGGTTTATGGAATAAAGATTGCTTTACAGCTTTAGGTCATACACAGTTCCTGTACCCTATACTGCATTCGTTGTAATAGCACTCGGCCTGCTTTGCATTGAATTCTCCTCTCGCTCATAGGGTACATTGTCTATGACCGTAATAGATTTAGTGCATTCGTACATCCGTTAGAGTACCAAAGTCATTTGTAGAAAGGTCCCTATTGTGAGAACTTTCTTTCATTGGTTACACAACCGCAATCGTCAATCAATGACATGATTTATAGTTTTGGTCATTTTCAAAGTAGAACCGAGCAAGTTTATTGTGCAGCAGGCTTGTGCTGGACCGGATTTATTATGCACTAAAATGAAACAGAGGAAAATGCAATACAGAGGAAGAAAAGAACTCTCCCACTGTGGCCTTTTTTGAGACGGCACATCCAGTAGATCAGTAGGAAATATGGAATACCCCTTTGATATTATTGCGTCTATTTACATTTTGGTGCTCTGAATACAAAAGCTGCACGCAAAGACTGCAAATATGATCGGAAGAGGAGGATCTTGGCAAACGAGATAACTAAACCGTTGGATGTTGTACATCGGTCTGTACAGTAGAAAGCGAATAAATAGATACAATGCAAAGGTGGAAAGTTAAATGACAATCAGTAGGAGGAAATAGTCCAAATATAAATCATTTGCTCATATCTGGATGAAGCAGAGATGGGGAGAAAGGAGAGGAGGAGAGATAGTCCAGTTGGTGCTCCATCCATCATCTGTTTGGATTGGATGCCAGCTTGATACTGGGAACATTCACTGATTAATATTCAGCACAGGGTGGAGGGTGCATAGGGATGTGGGATGAATTAGTCAGCTTTCCCTCTGAGATTCTCAGATTTACTACTCTCCAAACAGCCAAACGACTCTAGTGGAGGAGTCTCGAGAACCAAAAAATCTGGATCACTCTGTAGAGGTTTATCGCATCTCTTTACTGTAACACGTGTTTTGCTCCAGCTCGCTGTCTAAACATGATGGGGTTAATGACTCGTGCCTCGAGTGGGTCCTGAATTTGCAGAGAAGCCCACAGAAACGGAGGTGTCAGCAAAGTGCCGGTTGGATTGACCGACGGGGTCAGCATTTCTGTCACACGTGCATCACCATCCACCGCCATGGGTGACCACTGCTCAGCAGAAATGTCACCGTTCCCCTGAAAACGGCTCAGCAGACTGGCTCTCTTTCTCCAAGCGATCTCTCAAACGAATTCCTCTCATTCCCGTCATTTCTTTCTGTTTCTCCCTCTCTCCCTCTCAAACACAACACACTTGCAACACCTACAGACGTACTATAGCGGAGCAGCCGCCGCAGAGCAGTGATGGAAGACCTTGGGTGTCAGCCTTGGCGTCAGCAGAATACATTTGTTTGCCTTGTGTTGTCATTATTTGGCCGCGGCGTTAGCGAGTAATGTCTGCGCCGTGTGGAACGCCAACTCGAGATATTGTGTGTGACACCCGTGCGCTCGCGGCAGGTCAGAATGTGTCATGCATTTCACAACTATGTAAACACTCTTTTCCAGTGGATTTCTGGGACACCTGTGCCGAATTGTGCTATAATCATTTTGAGTGGTTGACCTTTTGTGACAAAAAGGAACAGGAAAAATAAACACGTGGAAATGTCTGCCTGGTGTGCAGAAAGTGGGGATGGAAATGAGAGCAAATAATTAGCACTTAACCTATTTCTTTCCTTTTTAAATATATATCTTACCAGCCCAAAACAATTAGATGACACTGATTGGGTTAGGAACCCAGAGACGGATATCTCAAAACTTGGAGAAATTATATGAAACTTACTTGATTTGAAGTGTATCTTTTTTAAATTTGCATGAAGTTGCCTTTTAAAGGGGAACTACTGTTTTTTACATATAATTGTTATTTTTAGCTTATGTAGCGCCAGCGGAGTGCCCCGTATATCCATATAGTAGGGCACCGAAACGCAGCCTCTAAATAACACATTATTTGCTGTGAAACTCATTTCTCCAATATTTGGTTATGATCTACTAGTGCTATTCCCCGTTGAGTCCGGAGTTACATCATCCGGGGTCTGTAGATTGACCTGCTAACCTCTGACCTGGATGATGTCATCTGTGAGTGCTGCACAGCTTGTTTACTTGTAATTTCCTGCTGCAGCCATGTTGCTTTTTTTTTGCAGCATGGCTGAATATTTTTTCCGATTCTAAGGTTGTGGACAACAGCTTTGTTTATGATGGACGTCGTTACCGTTGTGAGCCAGAGTATACGGATGAGGAGCTTGTTGAAATGAGGATACAGAGGCAGATATAACAGGCAACTCCGGACTCAACGGGGAAGACCACTAACGTATTAGGGTTGGGCGGTATGAGCGAAATCTTATATCACGGTATGAGTAATTTCATATCACGGTAAATTCAATTAATGGCTTAAAATAACCATTTGATCAACAGTCGTGCGACATTCTTTCCAGAGTATCACTTTTTGTGCTAACTTTGCGGTTTCCATTCGTTGCTGTCACTAGCATGCCGACACTTTCTACTCCTCGGTCACTAATTGAATGTAACAGGTTGTATCAACAAGTCTCCAGGTGTTAAAGTGGAAAAAAAAAATGGTTAATGCAGTGTTTATTCTCAGTAGATGTTCTTCCACCTCATCACAGTTGCAATATCATTCATCATAATGAATCGAGCTGCTGGCTGCGGCAGACGCTCGGGGAGACGTGAGTTGCGCTGGGTGGAGGACATAAACTGGCAAAGCTGGTGGATAGAAGGGTACCGCCTCTGCCTTCTTCTGCCATACTTCTAAATGCATACAGCTGGCCATCTCGGTTTTCAATTCCCATCCGCGGTAAACGCGGGGCAAAGCAGATGGAGATATGACTGGCTAAATTGAACTAGGCTGTCCAAATATTATATGACCTCACACGAGCTTTTAGGGGTCATTCAAACTTCCTCTAAATGTTGTTGTAGGCGACTTTGCACCCATTTCCCCCACATGCAGCCAGACGCACGCATGCAAACACACAAGGACTCGCGCCAGAAAACGCACACGGACGTGCGCTTATACACTGTAATCAATCTCCCATAAGCTGTCCCAATCTCTTATTTTTTTTTTTTTTATCTGTGTGATACACGCATTACTTTTCAGCTGCAGAGAAATGGATTCCAGCTGATCTCCACCTTCACATTTGCGTTACTCTCGGATGTCCGTGTGCTGCCGACTATAGAAAAGGGTCAGGAGTGTTGGATATCACAACACTGTATCTTGGGCGAGCAAATTGCTTTACGACCCAGGGCTGGTCGGCCGCAGAAGACAGTCTACTGTACGCAGGAATAATGCTTCTCCACCTGATACCTTCTTTTTTAAAACAAGAGTTATTATTTTTCAATAGAAGATTTTGGGAGTTTAAGGTCACTGGTTAAAACTGTGGCACAAAATCTTTCATCGCGCAAAACAAGCACGACCGTTTTACCTGACAGCGAACCCCGAGCAAGGCATTTAACCTTCCAGCAGAGCTTGTGTATATATATATACCAGGGTAGTGTCCAGCCTGAAAGAGTGACACTACATGAGAGTATAGCAAGGTGAGGCTTCAAAGGAGTGAGCACGCTGAGCCGACTTTCTAGGACAGATAAAAGCAGACCGTTTCAATAAAGGAAGATTTGGGCTGCGCGGCAGCAGTGAAAGAACATTCTTTGAAAAACAGGAAGACAGATGTTGATAAAGACGGGTTGATATTTTTACTTTAATAAAGCCGGAGAAAAACAGGCTATTATCACTGACTTATTACTCCAAGATGTAAGATATTGCCGAGCCTTATTCATAAATACTTGGAGCTGAATTCCTCGCCCTACGCTTATTTGTTCCAGAAGCTCGAAAATGGGGAAAGGAGGAGTGCCGGCTCTTGTTGTTCGGGGGCGTGCTGAGGAAGTGAGCGTGTCTTGTTATGGAGACGAGACCGAGGCGTCGCTTTTTCCTCCACTTTTGTCTCCGACCTCCGCAGATGTTTGTCTTCCTGCATTGTCTGTCCACCTGCGGATGCTGTGCCGCGCTCTGCCTGCTTGTTAAGCCTGTTGCTTTCACTACTTGTTTCTTTCTCTTTCGGAAAAAAAAAAAAAAAAGAGAAAACGGTAGACATACCCATAAATAAGGTACAATTTAAAGGAGGGAAAATCAATAGCAAGACATTAGGCGTTTTATTTGGAGTCTTACAAGGCCACCCTCTCTGTAATGTGCTGAGAAATTAGACGTACTGCTGATTCATGGAGTGCCACGCTCCGTGTGTGTGTGTGCGGGAGTGTGTGTGCGTCCGTTTAAATGTGTGCCTAATAAAGTTTATGTCAGATGTCAAAGCATAACGCATAAAACACAGAAACAGTCCAACCTGCGTCGGAGCATCCTCAACCTTATTCAGCTCCGAAAACACAGACGCACAGTCGCAGCTTATAAAGGCCGAGGCTGAGTTATTATGTCAAAGACATCCAATTTAAGTGCAGGCTTTGACCTGCATTCATTAAAACTATTTAATAGCTGCAGAATATGAGGACACAGTGTTTTAGTGAGGCCGTCTCCTTTTCCTGCTTCCATAATTTAGCTGGGACTTTTGTCTGCTTTTTCACTGAGCTGCACACGGAAACACACATGCAGAAAAGCTCGCTCGCAACCCGGCCTCGGCCGAACTGTACTCTGAGTCATTCTCTCAGTGATAATACACAGCTGCAGGCCTCGGGCGTGAAACATTTGCCAACACCGTTCAGCATTAGGTTGGCTTCGCTGGTGGATGCTCATTTAGCCTTTAATTACCGCAAATAAAATCACCTAGTCGGTGAGGCTTTCTCTCGCGTTGGCAAGTGGGGATGGCTTAAAGAAAGTGGACCTCAGGCGCAGTTTAGTCCGCTTGGCTCCTGCGTTGGGATGATTATCATTTTTATTGCTCGTTGTTTGCAGTTTTAGGGAGCTTGTTGGGTTTTCCCCTCATGCAAACGACCTCTGGGGCTGGAAAATGAAGCCGGCGTGGAAGGGTCACAGACTGCAGTTCCTCAAATGTCCACTTGACATTAGGAAAGGGAGTCGGTCCTCATACACAACAGAAATAAACATGCATAGGTAACATGGGTTCAGTCTACAGCTAAAACTGTCCTGGCCCATCCTGTCCTGCAGGAATCATATAAGTTATGCCACAACTTCACGTACAATCACTGGATTCTCCCAGCGTTAAATGTAATCCATTATAGACTGGTGTAAGGCCAAAAACTACAGAGGAACATTGCAGCTTGATTAACTTGAAGGATGATCCAGTCATCTTTGATTCCTAAATAATGTTGCTGGTGTGATGCCCATTAATAGGCCCAAATCATTTCCAGGCATTTCTGTAATGCAAGAAAATAATTTATTATTGTCTTCTAGGGACAATCGCCTCGCCTCGTAAGGGGGTAATTTATAAGCGCAGATGCAAAAGTCACACCCAAAAATGTCTGTCTTTAGACATGGAACATCGGTTGTGCTTTCCATTCTGTCAAGGGCATTACGGAAGGATGCAATCACACAGGCAGGAAATTCAGTTTGAAATGAGTTATAACCTGCAGTGCACTATAAATCATAGCCCCTAAACTCCACACTCCCCCTCTGTTCTCCACACCCACACTCTGCAGCAGCAGCAGCAGCAGCGGCGGCCGGGAGTGCACGAGCAGGCACATGGGTGGGCATGTGCATGCTCACGCAGACGGCGTTGCGACCGCGCTTGTACACGAGCTCACCCATATTGCGTGACGAATGTGCACAAGCAGGGAGAGAGAGAGAGAGAGCGAGAGCGAAGAGACTACAGCTAAATTATCCTCAGAAGAAAGTAATTACTAACATACAGTAACTTGTGTAATTGACTCGGTTTCCCGTTGTCGTTTGCACGCCATTTAAAACTGCGGAGGGAAAGCCAATTTCAGAGAAAACCACTAAAAGACTGATCAGTGATTAGAGTCAATAAGACATCTGCATGGCCACTCGTTTGAAGTGCTTATTGAGCGACTTGTTGGGAAAAGTTGGCAAACGGTGTTTTCATTAAAAAAAGTAGCTCGCGACGCACCTTCGCTCCAGTTCCCCCCACGCCCGCGTCCGGCCTTCTCACTGTCAGCCGAGCGGCGTTGTACAGTGTTGGCCGTGCTTTCTTTGCAAGGATTGAGATTTTTGCAATTACTATTTATGGTAGCGGCGACTGTAATTGCTTTTCTCAGCTCATATCGTGATCATTATCATCACTCCTCTGTCTTTCATACGAGCTGTGAATATATATGAGGCCACTCTACTCCATGGGCCTAATTGGAAAAGCATCTATGTGGGCAGACGGAGGGTGAACGGAGAGAAAAGTGATGGCGGTGGTTTTGCCGTGGTCCCCTAATTCTATTCGGTGTTTATTATTTTTCACGCAACAGTGAAATCCAAGCCCATTTAGGTAGCGTAATAAAAGCAAATTAGTAGAACTCGTGGATATTTTATTGTGTGGTAGGGGGCCTACTGAGGCACAGGTGCCTTTCAAGCCTCTCAACAAGCCTTTGATTGGCTAGATGCATGTGAACTAAGACTCACGCTGCTTTTAATGGGGCTTTTTCCCTAATACTTACTCTAAAAGTTCTCCATCATAAATCATTTTTGCTTACTTTGCTCTCACCCCTTTTTCATCTAATTTGCTTGGATCAGTAAGAGTGTACTTTTTTTTTCTCGCCCCCCCACCATAATACTGTGTATACTGTCACAATAATTACTGCGAATGTTTGACTAATTCTGAAATCTGGTTAGATGTGCTTTATAAGATAATTTCTCGGCTCTCTCTAATTGTCTATAATTATCACTAATGGACTCTTTTAAACTGGATGACAGAAGATTAATGGAGCGATTTGCTTCTACGAAAGCCGTATGTGATGCAAATGTTAACTATTACTGTATGATGCAATTCTTAAAAGGTGTGCGAGGTGCGTTACTAATGAAACGTCTGAAGAACTCAATCAGTATTTCTAAATGCTTTAGCCTGGTCCCTGCAAGCTGCACAACGTGCGCTACATCACTGCTGATTGTTCCAGTTTTTGACTTGTGAGTTTCCATGCCTTGTAAAAATTGACTTTTCAGACCTACTTGACGCGACGTATAATACATCACAGCAAACTGAATACGGGTGTTGATCTAATACAGCGGGTATGCTTTGAATAATAGTCGCATGTGGGTGTAATTTGTCGTAAATTGGCAAACAGAACTACTAATGTGGTTGTTTAATTTCACGACGTATTGAACTACATCGATGTAACACCTCAGCAATGCGAGTTTTGAACGCGGTTCTTAGCTTGACCTTCCCAAGACGCTCATATCCAGCAGCTCCAATTAGGCCTCCGGCTCGGGCCTCGGTACGAACCCCCAATTGAACCTGTTGTTTCTCACTTGTTAGACAAGGGTTTTAATATGAGCATTGTTGTCAGGGCCTCCTTTACACACGTGCACACACACACACCTGCATGCGTGCATATACAGCGCAGATAAATGTGCATAAAGATTCAGTGCGCCCCGGTATCAGCAAAACACACGACACGCGCATTCGGTAATAACGCCACACCGCTCCCATATAAATCCTTAATCACACGCTGTACCCTGGTTTATGAGTCATACACGGATCCAGCGCGCTGCACAACAAGCAACTTTATTTTTCCAAGAACAAAATATTCAGGCTTTTATTTGGACTTTAACAAGGCACGACAACAAATTAGGTTTTATTACCGAAACAGAACCCAGACAACGTTGGAAAGTCCAGCCTTGGGAGCCTCTTGTTTTTGCCAGCGGGCACTGGATGAAGCCGGGCGATCGCATATGCTTCTTAAACTAAGAAAGCTAATTACTGATATTCATGGTCCTAAACTCACTGGGCTTAACAGAGTCACGGAGGATGATTGGAGCGGTGGCAGAAGCGCTGAGGCTCCCCGCTGAGCCTGCAGCATATCGGTAATTAGCATAGTATATACTCATTATGTCAAGTTGGAGGAGACTTGCTCTCCTTGTTCTTGCAAACTTTTTCCTTAACGGGCACTGTCAACAAACGTTTCTCTTTTTCCGTATATTTCGTTTGTTCAGACGTGAACACGATGGCTGCAGTGATGAAAATCATTGATTACCATTATTTGGCCCATGGGACGTTTTATCGATAGAGAAGACCATATCAGAGCAGCACTGGTGTGCATTTAACAGGAAGAGCTGCCGCTGACATCCTGCTAATAGTCTTTTTACCGAAACCCCTGCTCTGAAAAATTGACATTGTTGAAACGGAGCAGATGTAAATAATTGGGGAATCATCTTGAGAATGTAGCGAGGGGCCTGAGCAGACATAACGTGTCTGATTTATGTAATAATAATAAAAAAAAACACGACTAAGCCCTACGTACGTTTTGATGTTGTCATGAGAGATAAAGAGAAAAACACAAATCGTGAATTCTTCTGCCTAAGGTCTCCGTCTCGTAGCTCATACATCACCGACCCATGGCATGTCAGACATCAGAGGCCGTTTTTCCCCTGATGGAAAATTGGGGAGGAAGTGAGCAACACTGGTGGCTTGGCAGTTACACACCGAGCAATGGAGTCTGGTCACGTCCTTATCCAAAACTCCACGCAAAAGCCCTGATCTCTCTTCCAGATGTAGAGCCACAACGCGAAGCCCAACACCAGATAAGGGTCAGAGGGGGGGCTCTCATCGATCAATCCCAGACTAGGAGTGACTGCCAGGGTCAGAGGAGCATCTCATTATCTGTGATGCAAAACAGCTGAAGACCCAGCACCTTCTCACCTGCAGGATCCGCGTGGCGGATGACCCATATTTCTGAAAGCAGTGGGCGATAATAACATTTCCTGTATGTTTAGACGCATAAATTAAATCCCATTTAAGATGGCTAGCATTATTTGTGAAACTTATCTTTACTGTTACTGCACTAAACTGTGGCATTTGTCAGTTTTAAATTCAACTTGCAAAGTCAATACCATCAAATAAATGAACTACGAATGCCTCATTATGAAAAATTAATTAAGTGTCCATCTTTAATCAAGGAAACTAACCAAAAAGTTACAAGAATATAATGTTCTGACATTTTTTTATTTTTTTATTTTTTTTTGGAAAATATGATCGATCAAATGATTACTTGTCTCCTGACCACTGTCAATGAGTGAAAGCGTGAAATGATAATATTATTTTCAAACTCAAATGCACATTTCATTACCCCTGACGGCGTGCAGTACATGCATTCGCTTTTCAGTCGAGCTTTGTGCTTTAAATGAGGCTCTGAAGAGCATCCTGTAGTGGTCAGTCGCGGCCATTTATTATTTCATTAAGAAGCATTAAGTACGGCGCAACGGGCAGAAAAGTTCAAAGCTTTTAGCATTTACAATATTATTAAATGAGACTCTGCATGCCAGTTTACTCGTAATCGTTAAGCTGCATCCTTCACGTCCATCAGCGTAATATAGAATTACACGGATTCGGTATCAGTCAGACCTCAGAGGATCCATCTGGCCTTTGTACAAACGTATGAAGCCCGACGTCCGACCGGCAACATGTTTTCTGGGGCGATCGAGTAAAGTAGTATCATATTAATTTGAAGAAAGTTTTTTCTTTTTTTTCTTTTTCTTTTGGCGGGAGGCCTCTCGGTGGAATACCAGAAGTATGTGACCCTCCATCGGCAGCGGGGCGGCGGTGGGGTTCTGTGGCGTGTCTCTTATCTTCTGTCCAAAATGAAAAATATAAAAGAACCAGTTCTAAGATCCAAAGTAATCTTGCGGTCTGTCCTCTGTGATACTTATCAGGGCTGCAAAGATGTTTCCAGTTAATTCAGACCAGAAAAAAGGAGGACAAGCGCTTAGGGGAGGGGGCGCAATTCCCATGCAACAGAAACATGATCTAAATACTTATTAATTTCTGCGAGGGAATAACTAGGAGGGCCAGACATGCTGCCCTGTGTTAATTTGCCCGTGAAAGTTTAGGAAGAGGATACTCATCTCTTTGCAGCTTAATAAAAAACATCTTACTGGAGCTTAAAAGATGTTATCCTCCGTTCAATTTTTTTTCAATTTATCATTGACCAAAAGGCTTTGGTTTTGTGGAGTCATTGACTGCGGAGATATGTCAATTCGAAAAATTTCATGGCTTCGCTGTAGCGTGAAAAAAGCAGACACGACATAAATCATAACCATATGGATTGAAATTCCGGAGAAGCTGCGACTGCTACATTGCTGTAGCTCGAATTCATCCGCGGGAAACGCTGTGAAATTAAACATACATCGCGGAATTAAATTAACCTCGCAGCTTTCGCCTATAAAGCCAAATAGACCATGTTCTGAAAAGCCCGAACCCGGCCCCCGTGCGAGCGCCGGCGTACATTAAACACAGGAAAGGTCGTCAGCGCCACATGTGGTGTCTGTTTTGGTTTAGAGACGTGGAATGAAACGGGAGGGAAGCAGAAGAAGAGGGGAAGACACACAGAGGGAGGTCCATGCACAGAGTGGAAAAGTCAAACGAGAGCGTTCTCTTACCTCTTGGGGGAGACAAAACGTGGCGCAGCGCTGGCAAACCCTCTCTCCTTCCACCGTGCGGGCAGCAGCGAAGCCCGGCTATCGTTCACTCCGTCTTCATCCGCCCGGCCGCTCAGATAAATTCTGATGTCAGAGAGAGGCGTGACTCCTAACTCAATCTGTGGTCGGCGGGAGAATGTGGGCTCCGTTAGAGGTCAGCGCCACGGGCTGCCATCCTGCCACCTCAAATGACAATAGATGACACTAATAGCAGGGAGGAACCATAAACCTTTATCAGATTAGAGACACAATGAAACTATGACATATCACTGCTGGCTAAACACCACAATGGGAAAAGTCAGTGATTGCGTTTTGCAAGAGTTTTACTGCTGTTTTATTGCTTGCTCTTGTTTATATTTCACAAGCTCTCTCCGGGCTTCCACGCTGTTCTCCCCCGTTCTGTGTTTATGCCTTCCTTCCCTCTAGGTGCCTTTTGTTTGTATGATTACTTTGAAATGAACATTCTCATGCGCTCCCCTATTGGTTTGCATTTTTCTGCTCGCCTCTCAGTTGCCATCCAGGGAAACATAAATGGCAACCCCCCCAACGTTCATGTGTGTTTGATAAAAATCTTCCTGGTCTCTCTCCATTTGTCGGCGGCCGCTAACCAGCTCCAGCTCTGCCTTCAGCTGCCTCCCATTTTATCATGCGTGCTCTAATCAAAGCCAGGTCTGGCCCCGGACACACACACACACACACACACACGTGCACGTATGTCCGCACATGCAGACATACAAATGAGAGTGCACACACTTGCGTATCTCCCACGCCCTCTAATATGGTTTCAATTGTCTCTTTTAACTTCAGAAATAGTATTCCATTGTGACCGGTAAAGTTTTTCGCCACAGGCTGCTTTATTTATTTATGTAAATCTTGGTGAACAACATGATTTTAGCCTTTCCCACCTGGGCCAAACAGTGATTGCTGCATTCTTTAATATTTCTGTAAAAGCTGCCCACAGAAAAACCGTTGTAGCGAGCAGCCCGTCCCGTGTGCATTACAAGATTATTTACAAGAAATGTGCCCGAGGTGTCGATGTAATTTTCAGGTCATATATTATAATATGAATTCAGAATTACTGCAGCATGTACAAGGGGGTCTGGAATAGGGGTGGAAAATGTGTTTTCTATTTTGGAATAATTGTAGTGCATTAACATAGTTGCTTATGATTAGACAAGCCACATTAACATACTAAGTTTCAACTTGTCAAATGTTTACAAAGGCTTATGACGTGTACGTTTAAACAAGATAAATGCACATTGGCCCGTACGTCATGTACATGTGGCTTTTCAGAGTCCCGGTGTCTCTGGTTCAGCGGAGGAAGCTTCAGCCGTTAGCTGGCCTGCATGTTGTTGGGGTCAACCTCTTCTCCTGTTGGCAGATTCCTGTTGGAGGCACAAATAGAGAACAGGCAGGCAACAGATGTTTATCTTCCCGTCTGAAGAAAACCTGGATTAGTCGCACACAACGTCGCACACGCACACAACGTCCTGCATTGGAATGAATGGCTCTAACCCCCCCCCCCAAAAAAAAGACTGTACTAGGGAGTGCTCAGTTGATATAACGTGAGCAGCAGCAGGAGGTTCAGGCACAGTATTATTAAGCTGAAGTTCACTTGGTGCACTTGAAGTCCAGTGGAATAATAAAAAAAAAATAAAGACTTATATCATAAAAATAGCCTTTGCGTCCAAACACATCTCAAATGTGAAGAAATGGCTTTAAGACCTATTTTATACTTGTGCGCTCGTCAGTCTGACCCGCTCTGTAACAACGTTTCTTCCCGCTGTGTCTATTTTTGCCAGTCGGGTTCATTTCTGTTTCTACTTCCTGCTTTACTTTCGACAGTGGCGACTGAAACTTTCGCAGAAGACAAGTCCTACAAATGTCTGCTGCATCTCCAAACCTTTTCAGTTAACCGTGAAACATGGTACAACCAAGCGGACCAATCATAGCTCTTGCCTTCTGTGTCGGCGTGATGCATAGTAACATTTCTGGGGAGGGGCACGTCAGGCTATGGCTTTGGGGTCTGCGTATGGTTTGGCCCGTTGCCATAGCTATGGCGTCAGATTGAAGCAGAAGCATGAACCGCCTATTAGCGCGTTGGTGTCTTGGGTGAGAGTACATGTTCACACAGTGGCAGGCCGTGCATTTTCTACTTAGGCCTTCCATGCCCTCCAACTTTATTCAAAACACCTCTTAATGCGATCGTTATGATGCCACTGCTATAGAAACCATCAACAATGTACGCAAAAAACATGGCGTTGCATCGACGCATAGCAAGATGAATGCCATTACTAGAGGAAGAAACTCACCTAAAACAATTCATAAAGTTTCCTCTGACTCACTGAAGCCACAGCTGTACCAGCGCCACATACGTCAACTCCAGCAGAAACATCAATGTAGACCCAATAAAATGGCAAAAATATACATAAAAGATTTAAATGTAATCCCTTTTACGCACCAGAAATTGAGAAACTAGGCTCTGAGTTCTCCTCGGTGCCTGTCAACCAAGGGTAGCACTTATCGTCACTGTCATGAAAGTTTTCGCAGCTGGATCAGGCTAGCTAGCTCCAGGGTTGGGCGGCTTTTCCTTTCTTTAAAGGAACAACGTCATTAAAATGTGTTTCAAGCTTCAGCCGCCTGCACTTTTAATTGTGACAGCCCAGGCAGATTTCTTTGACAACACCTGACGGCTGAATTATACTGTATATGACTGGATAAACGCTCTAAGGTAAAGTTGCACTGCAGGAATCACCGCAGCTAAAAGACAGGCAAGCCGTAAAATGAAAAGAGCAGGCTATTGGGAATAATCTAATAAGATTAATGGGAAAATATTAAAATATAAATCAGTGATTTTGATAAAGTTTAGGCCGGCAGAGACAGAAGGCTTTGCTGGCCCTGATGGTCCACCACTGTGTTTACATGTAGGTGTAAATGGTGAACACAAAGCCTGACAGTGGACACGTACATTCTTATTACTTTAACTGTGTTGATTTTAAAATGGCAGCATTTAATGTGGCAACTCCAAATTTGCAGCCTTGCCAATAAAACATAATCGAATGAAGCCGAAAACAGTGCGAGTGATTAAGGACACAACAGTAAAAGTAGTTCTCAAATGTACCGCGGACATAATTTTCCAGCAGACAGGTCATTTGCAGCTCTCGTTTTTTTTTTTTTTTTTTTTCAGTCCGGCCCACAGATGCTCGGCGGACTCATTTAGATGCTGTTCAGAATTCTTCTTCATTTGATTTAAATGAGAATACCATTAAATCGGAGATTGATGTTGCCGATTTCAGGCAGGAAGCACTCCTCTTTCTTTGTGTGTTGTGCTTGTCAGACAAGGTTGTGAATCTTATTCAAACACAGCCGCTACATGAGCTTTTTCTGCGGGAACGCCGTGTTTTTTTTTTTTTGGATGTCGAAATTCACAGATATTCCCCCTTAAATATTTATGACTGCCTAACCTCTTGTAGCCTGATTTGTTTTCCTTTCCTTTAGATTTTGGTGTTTGTGTTTATGTTCAGCAGCAAACTCCAGAGATGCTTCGACGCGCTGACTTCCAAATGTACTCTGACATAAAGCGGCGAGGACTATGCTGAAGTCTGTAAATGCGAAACCCAAAATTAGTAATATAAGTCATATTTCCACTTCATGTTTATGTCAAAGTTATTTCATATCTACCGGATTTGTGCCATCTCACTGTGAAAACTAATTTGCATAACTGGAAAATATTCAAAATGTATTTAGAGGGGTTTCTGGAATAGATATAACTTACTCGTAATATTCTACTTTTTCTACTGTAACTTACCGTCGCTCGTAGATTGTTTCATTTATGCGGCGCCAAATATTTATCCATCTACAGACTCTATGAAATGGAGAGGAGAGGAGAAATGCCTCTTGGCTGCAGAGACGGAGGTGTTGTTTGAATAATAATAACAAGTGTTTAAGAAGAGGAGCCGACACCCGGGAAATCTCTCTTTGAAACACATTAAAAAGACATTCATGTTTATTTATTTGCACGTGTTGCCAACGAATCTTTGATTAATAATACGGGGGAAGCTTTTCTAATGTAATGCACATGTGTTTAAGGATCGCTGTGAGAACGAGGGAGCGCTTCGCTAGCGTGCGGGCGAATAGCAACCCCTCACCTTCGTACATCCTACGCACACACGCACAGACGCACGCACGCCTTTAAATTGTAAGACCATAGATCTGGGCCAGGGGTTGACGGGGGCTTTAGCTGTTTGCTTAAGCCTTGACTTTATTGGGTGGCAGGAGTCGCCTCCCCTTTTCACACCATTAATCTTTTGGAAGGTTCCTTCCTTCGGAGATCTGGTTCTCACAATTCGGATCTAAATTTATTCCGAGGAACATTTCTGTGGCTTTTATTTGGCAAACAGCGAGGCGCATTGAAAACTGCCTGAGAAATATGCTCTCAACACTTTTTTTTTTCTCTTCTTCAAAAAATTTGTACCAAGTAAACAAGGCAATGAACTAATATGCCCTATAATGAGTCATATCATATGCTCGAACAGTTTCCATAACCCACAGTAGCGTTGTGGCATTATTTTTCTTTTTTTTTCTTTCTTTTTTTGAGTAATGCTTACAAAAGAACTATTTTTCTACTCTAAATAAGAGAAAATGCTGGGAGCTAAAACAGAAATATGAATGCGTCCCCTTTGTGCCTCACTCTGACACTTTTAGAGATGAAACTTGAGTTTGAAACATCAGGGTACACGAGTGTAAGAAATGTTGATCTAATGTTCAAGATGCTTAAAACATGAGCTCCTCATCTGCAATGAAAACAACGACTGTTATTTATCTTCACCTCCAAGGCTACTTTTTTAACTTTTGGCCTTTTCTGTGCGTGTGTGTGTTATAAAGTGTTATTAGCATATATCCTGCTAAAAGTTAGCATATAGAAGGTTGCTCAAAAACTCGAGGGGTTTCCAAGTACACCTGAGCTGAGGTCATTGGAAATAGCTTTATTATTCTTGGCTTACTGCATACGTCGACATATTAACTTGTGTGTAGCACCTAAGTGAACGTATTAGGTCGTAAAAGATAGATTTTCTCAGCTGGGACGGTGCTTAAAGGAAGTTAAATGACCACAGTGGTGTAGAGCAGCGTCATGACATGAACAATCTGGCTTTAACTGCCCTGAAAGCGTCGCGCCGCGCCGTCAGATTTAGAGCCCAGCGATAGAACTTGACAAAAAGCTCGGGAGAACTGTGCCGCGCTAAGGAAGCATTAGTGTAAGAACAATAAATGGAAAAATCCCGAAAGTGGAACGCAGTGTTTTCTCCCCCGAAACTGTTTACTGAAATTTCACTTTCATTACAGGCATTATTTAAAAGAGGCCAGATGAGACCTGTTTAAAACCAGCTGCGTGCGATTGTTCTCCAGAGAGCGAAACAGCGGAGCGCCTCGGAATACATGGCAGTAACCTGAAGATCTGCGGCGCATATTGCAGCCTCTTGCCTGCCGTCTGCATTGCCATGTGTTCTGTGACGTGTCAGATTGTGTTTATTCCACTTCCTTGCTTTTCTAAACATAAAATTTTATCATCTGTAAACAGAATCGCCATTTGTCAGGTTCTCGTGTTGTATATCTGGCGTGTGTTGCAGGTAGTGTGGATTAAAACGCGATGAGCTCATTATAATGATCTAATTTTTGCCTCTTTCATAGTTTAAGCGACCTTTGTTTAGTTATTAATAATCTTCTGGTGTGTGAAAGTAGAGGTGCATCATATATGTCCTGTGTCTTTTTCTTATTCGCGCATATGTACACGTGCACGACCCTCATGCGGCTAAACCCTTTGTGCAACTTTCAAGCTACAAGCAAAGACTTAAATTAATTACCCCTAATAACTTTAAACATCATTGCATTACCCTATTTCATTAACAAGCGTTATTACTTATTCGAGCAGTTTGGACGTGGGGTATTCATTACGTTTTGACACCATCCATCAGTTACTAAATTAACAGCTTGCTGCAGTCCATTAATATTCTAATTAGCGGTTTTATTAACAGTTATCTGATCACAGGTGGTGCCTGCTTATTACAGGTTCACTAACTGTTTTACACCGGGAACTACGACGAGAGCCTCCTCTGCTTTGGCGCAGACGGTAGCGGGTGAAAGGCGAGGGAAGCCCTCTCTCTCTCTTTTTTTACGGGGTAAATGGAATGGAATCTATACTGCTTATCCATCATTCACAATGATTCTGCTTCTTGTCAGAGTTATTACACTTGATTGGTGCCTAATGGTGCAGCGGCGCACACTTCCCCGCAGGTTTGAGCGTGCGAGTTACACAAATGGACCTATCCTCATTAACTTTGACCCAGCAGATTTTCCTACTGTAGCTACCGGGGGATTTAAACCTTCATGTCTCAAGATCACTTCCTAATGTAACCAAAAGGCTAGCTAGCGCTGTCTTGACTCATTCCCTGGGATTGTCCCTGATGGACATTATTCTTATGCAGTCTATTGGGAAATTGCCGTCATCATCATATATCATGTGTTGATAGTCAACAAGACGATGTTTAATATCCTCAATGAACGCGGTTGCAGTACTTCTAGCTTAAGTTTTGCATATGCATTGCATGTTTGTTTATGGGGTGAATATTGTAGATAGATATATACTGATCGGGCATAATATTATGACCACCTTTCTTGTGTGTGGGCATGTGTCAGGCTGCATCCTGCTGGGAATGGCTGCTGCAGCCATCAGGGAGTGTCATTGCTATGGGGTGGGGGTGCCTGGTCTGGTCTAGGTGGGTGCTACATGTCTAAGTAACATCCACATGAATGCAAGGTCCAAAAATTTCCCAGCAGAACATTGCATTGTCACAAGATGGTCAATGTTATTTACTTCTCCTGTCAGTGATTTGCTAGATGTGTAATATTTCGGCTGATTGATGTGTTTGATAGATAGCAGTGATCCTTGCTTTGCCAAAATTGCAATTTGCCTCGCCACAAACGTGCAAATATTATATAAATATTAAATATTACACCGTTAGACTGTGAACATGAAAATGGAGAATCCTGGGACGTGCACTAGACTCATGCACACACCAGTACGCTTGATACTAGTGCGAGTTGTGCGCTAAGAATCTCCAATCTTCGCACTGCTCTATTAGTATTGACCCTGAGAGTGGAAAACAAGACCCCTCATACAGAATATTGATGTCGGTGAGGCAGTGTACGGGATGATTTGTTCTGCACATGCTTCCCCATTGATTGTTTATTACAGCTGCACACTATGTAAAAAGGCTTCATCCATCACCCGCCAGTAATGAGTTTTTACATGCAGACTCTATTCGGGGTTTAGGCATCTCAAATGGGCTGTCTCTGAAAAAGACAAAGATTGAGCAGCAATCATGTCTTATTATGTGACTGCGCCTGCACGGCTGGAGAGAAAAAGAGGCTGATGGGAGACAAAGGAAGTGGAGGTGGGTGGAGCACTGACCAGCATTTGTTGCAGCTGGGGACCTTTGCCTCGAGCTACAGTGTAGCCTCCCTCGCCCTACGGGGCATGGGCTGGATCAATGGCAGTGCTTTATCACAGGGTGGCAAAGACTAATGCGCTTCTGTTAAAATGCAGACATGAATCCCGCTGTGAGCTAAACATGTACGCTAATGAGTTGTGCGGCTGCATGTTGTCGTGGTGATTACCGTCTCTCCTGGACATTGATCGGACCCGGGTGAAAGCAGGATGGAAATAGGAAGGTGACCAGCAGCAGCATGGCACTCTAAGCATGGCATCCCACCAGGAAGTTCAAAATCTATTCAAAGATGTTCTCTCAAGATGTAGATCCCCACGTGGAGGTTTATTTGAGTTACACAGACTGTCTGCTTTTCTTTTTTTTTGCTTTTTTCTCTTTTCCTTTCATCGGATGAATGTAAATCCCAGCATGGAAATGGGAATTATTCACAGCTGTTTTTGTTCTGGAAGTTTTGGCTCCTGCCTCCAAGTGGGAAGCTAAAGATGGGTTATGTCCCGACATCTAATGATAACAAAGCCGAGTGCTCCTTGCCCCCTCAGGACCCACTCCGCAGCCAGATGTATTCTGACTGAGCTAATGAAAATTTGCCAGGTAACGTGATACGTAGTCGGGCTTGATGGCCGGACCCGCTGCAGCGCGGGTCTGAGTCCACAGAGGCTCCATTAAAGCGAATGCACTGCCTCTCCTGATCGATACCCTAACACAAGTGAGGCACGGCATCATTTTTATTGACAAGGAGCTACTTGGACTTTATAGGAAACCTCTCAATAGACACTTGGAGAGAGGTTTGTCTTTATCACGCTGTGTGTGTGCTTGTGGCTTGATGTGCCATTGCCTAAATACACAAGTGTGACTTCAAGGGATTAGAAGGTTCCCAAATGATATCTGATGCAATTATGGAGAAGCTTTCAAGATAAAATAGGAAAAGATAAAACTCTTAATCATCTCTGTGGGGAGATGGTTGTTGGAGCAACAATGAGCACAATGATGCATAAATGAATATTAGCTATGGACAGAAAAATAAAATATTACAGAAATCGAGCATAACGCTATACATTTGTATTAAATGTTTTTGTTTTTCGCAAAATGGGGCTTTCTAAAATAAACTACTAAATATCTAATATCCTAATATATCAAGCTACACTAATATCCTGCAGCTTGAGTACCTAACAAAATACCGACAAATACTAGAAATAAATTAGAGATTTCTCCTTATTTAGGTTTCATGCATAGACGGTAACATAAATAGTAGGAAGGCAGAGCTGCTGAATCAAATGAGCTTTGCATGTTTTGCTGTGGAGACACAACAGGCCTGTTGTACACAGTCTGTCATTTGCAATCTGGTCGATCTGCAATGAATAGCCTGTTCCGCGGGGCTGCCTCCAGAGAATGGAAGCTCATACAGCTCTGAAGCCTAAAACAACAGAGAAGAATCTCTCATATTGTATCTCTGGGTATAAATTTACATTTCTAATTTCTCTGGCGTTTAGCAGGCAGCCCCACAGGCCAATACAGATGTCTCTGGCAATGACCTAACTCTCCATTAATATGTATGCTGACAACCAACCAAAAAGAATAATAAAATTGCCCCTCTCCAGTTACAGTTTCTCTGGGCTCCCAGAGCACCAGGGAGAGCAAAAGGCTGTCCAAGTGTACATCATGAACTCCCCCTTCCTCTCATCTCCTTGCTTCTTCTCCTCCGTCCATCTGGACCAAGTGGGGTGGTCGGATCTTATTAAGAGACACTTAAAGAGGATACTTTACCGGCTTCTCCTTTAATGTAATTGTTTAAGAGCTCACATCATACCATGTCAGGGAGGAAACTTCTTTTGTTGGAAAAGGGGAAACAGTGATGTGATTGTTCAGTGTTTCTCCCTTTTTTTTTTCTTCAGTCACATCTTAGACAAGTTAACCTCTTTAATTAAGAGTACTTAGCTGTGTGGGCCCGGATGGGGCAGGAAGCGATTGTTGAGACCCTGCCAAGCTGGATCGAGTTTCTCGGCGGCCCATGCTTCCAGCCAAGGCTGAATGGGAGGCTGGCTTGTCAGCAGATGCTGTGCTCAGGGATCAGTGTCTCTCTGTTGGGTTACAAGAGCCCTTTTCCTCAAGACAAGAGAGGGGGGGAGAAAAAAAAACAGAGGACGAGTAAAGGGTGTAGTGGCGAAACAAGGATGAGGGGAAACTTGTATTGTGAGATATGTGCTCTGATGTTGGAAACTGAATCCTTGGCGTAGTCTGTCAGTTTGTTTCTGGCCCAGTGAGCATGTCAGCGCAGCATTGTCCTCTGTGGGGATATCATCAGTAGCAGTGCAGTATATCCAAATCTTCTTAAGAGCACGACACAAGCCAGTCACTTAGCACGAGAGGAAGGAATTTACCCTAAATTCTTCGGCGTTGTACAGCAGCGAGAGAACACGGTTTGGAGAGTGCTTCCATGTACGCTGGGAAATAATCAAAGAAAACAGCTCTGTTAGAGAAATTAGATCATCTAGTTTTTAACAAGAACGCTCTGGCATGCTGCGGCTCGCACGCGTCGAGTCAATCACTGCACGGCTGTCAAAAATAAATACGAACACGCCGCATCCATAAATGATAAGTGCGGAGACGTTTTGAATTCTTCATCTCGCGTAAGGCCCATAAAATGAATCGCAGTTCCAAGTCTTCCGTTCCTGCAATAATAACATCCAGGCTGCCGCGTCGGCATAGTAATTTCATGCGCCCGAGCCGTAAATGAACACATACGTCATGTGGTTTACATGCTGTATCTGTATTAGTTTCTCCGGTGCTCCACAAAAGACGCCTCTAATTTGAGTTTTTGATATCCTAAGTATCCTTCATGCTTGTGGTGACGTGGAATGTTCTAAAGGGGGACAACCCCATAATCTCCATGTTTATGGGTCTGTTTGCCAGACACAGGAGGGACTGAACGACTGAACTTTCCAAGCGTATAAAGAGACCCGGAATTATACAGTCAAAGCTAAAGAGGCAGCGTTTTGATATGGGATCGTCAGCGTTGTGCAAGCTCACACTAAACGAGAGACTAAGCGACACTAAACAGATTAAAGTGAACTAGTTCATGTTCATAATTCAGATTATTTTTTATATCTATGTTCACAGACTCCAGAATGAACAGTTTGCGTAAATTTTTTTCAACTCCATGTGTCGTTTCAAATTCGACAGTGACGTGGTGGACGTCCGGACTCGTTTTTTCAGACCTGTCGGGCACAATTTGCAGGAATCCCACCTGAATCTGTACTGCTTTTTTTCAAAAGCAAGAAAGTCCCGGGTTTGAGTCCTTGGGCTGACTGGTGCCTTTCTGTGTGGAGTTTGCATGTTCTCCCTGTGTCTGCGTGGGTTCTCTCTGGGTCCTCCGGCTTCCTCCCACCATCCAAAGACATGCTCATTAGCTTAATAGGTGATTCTAAGTTGGCCGTAGGTGTGAGTGTGAGTGTGAATGGTTGTCTGTCTCTGTGTGTTAGCCCTGCGATAGACTGGGCTAGCCCTGTCCTGGGAAAGGCTCCAGCAGACCCCACGACCCTTCACAGGAACAAGCGGTTACAGAAGATGAAGAATGAGTTGCATCTCTTTTCAGCTCCACTTCACAGTTCGAGAAAACATGGACGTTCATGCACAACACTGAGGGTCATATAGTTGAGTTTGAGTTTTTCTTGTTATGAGAAAAAAAAAGGGTGAAAATCATTGAGAACACGATGTGCAGATCTTTTTTTTTATTTCCACACACGTTTTGACTGATCTATATTGTCTTTCTATTTATAGTTATTGTAATGTTCTTCTTTATTATATACGCCTACCAAGGTAGGAATGATACAGTATGGATAAAACTTTATCAGGTTGTGTGCAATTGTGTGTAATAGCTATAGTATATATCGTGACATGGTGGGTTTTCTGCAAAATCCAAACCTTTCTGGAGAATCTAAAGAATATTCACCCAGTCTGACAAATTAAACGCTGAAAATAGACATAAAATATGACTTCACGTTGTTGATAATGAATATGAAACAGAAACATACCTCAGCCGTTTCTATTCCATTTTTATTCCCATACTTTCACTTTGGAGTTTGGAGCTCCTGGCTCCCTGGGTGCCCTGATTGACAGTGCGCCTTGTTCATTATCTCCTTAATGGTGACTTCTTCTTTACATTAGCGCATTTGGTGTATCAGTGTACAGGAACACACCCATATAGAGTTTCCCTGTCATGTACACGCACACACACACCGGGGTCTACGGGAGTTCAAAGATCTTGGGTGTCCTAGGGGACAAACCGTAGTGAAAGGAGAGGGTTATTCTGGCCCAAATTACTTCAAATGACTTTAAAATTACACCCTTCAAAGTCTAGACTCTTTAAAAATGCACCATAATGCCTATATGGTAATAACATCCATTAAAACGAGGCGTGTGCATGTAATGAAATCACTGCTAGAGCCCTGTCGTTATCTTTTTGAAGGAAAAAGAAAAAAAAAGAAAGTGGACTAACATTTCAAATTTGCACCTGCAGATGTCACCTAAGTGTTTCCCGTACAGCATTTTTTTCAGCGATCTGACGGAGAATTCCCATGAAATTGATGACTGTGCCTAATTGGCTATTCCCTTTGATCCGGGATCAATCTCTACCATATGAGCTGTGGTTTCTGTTGAAGGGAAAATTGAGAGGGATGGCAACCTCATTTCCCAAGTTTACCACAAGGTTCAAGCGTCCATAGCCTGTGGTCAGTGCCTCCTTGTATGCTCTTGTTATGTCTGTGTGCTGGCCTCTCCTCCTCCTCCTCCTCCTCTTCCTCTTCCTCCTTCTCTTCTGCTCGTTTCTCATGTTACTCTCTCAGGAATAAAGTGACCCTGCAGGGCCACTGAAGTATTCACATTGAAGACCTTTGGAGCTAAAGGTGGCAGCCTCACTCATAACTCAAAGATTAACAACTAACCACATCCAACACGATACACATGTCCAAACCTCACTCTCTTATTACTTACCGTTACTTGATATATATATTAATTCATAAGTATAATGTAAAAGTAACAAGCACAGGTAAATAAATAAATACATAAATAAACATTTTCATGTATTTTAATTCTCTCGAGATCTCTGCAGCGTGCATATATGTTTTGCACGGTGAGCTGCTTAGTGGCGATGCCGACAGCGGCGGCGGCTCAATTGAAATGGAAACGCATTCTGAAATCAGTAAGGGGCTGCAGCTAGCTGCCTGTGAAAGCACTCAGACTCATCTGGAGCTACAGGCCGGAGCGCGTGGGGAATTCAAACCCCACCTGTAACTCATTATACCCGGGCCCGCCACTATGTGCACCGTCCACATTTTGATCTTTCTCCATTTCATCTGAAATAAGTTCCATGAAAAAGAGCAACAGATTCGGGGCGTTAGTGTGTTAGGCTCAGCGGCCGACACAGCTGCCTACACTGACTTCCTTTCCCCCCTATTAGCCAGACACTGACTGTGGAAGATTAGAGACAGATTGCGGCTGGGGACTCTGGCCTCACTGCACTGAGAAAATGACAAGGAACAATCACTGTCTCTAGTCTACAGATTTTCTTTTACTGGTTTAGTGTTTATTTTACAGCTAAGGCGAAGGATTGAAACCATGAAACGGCAGCTTTATTCCTTTTTGTATTGTTCAGAAGGCTGTGTGGTTGCATTTGGCTCCAAATGCTTGTACTTAAATTGTGACAATTTAAAACAAACATGTTTGATATTTTCGGCGCAGTTGTGTTATGACATTTCACAGACATTTATATTTCGCGCAGTGAATTAAAGAAAAAAAGATGCGTGTGTGTGTGTGCAGTACATACACTGGTCAGGCATAACATTATGACCACCTTCCTAATACTGTGTAGCTTTCCCTTGTGCCTGCAAAACAGCTCTGACTCATCTGAGAATTGTCCTATGGGTTGAGGGGAGGGGTCTCTGAGGGTCAGGCTTGTTCCAGTGCATCCCACAGATACTGGATCAGTTTGGGATCTAGTGAATTTGGAGGCCAGGTCGACGCCTTGTGCCGTTTCCCAGCAGAACCTTGTATTGTCACGTGATGGTCGATGTTATTCACTTCTCCTCTCACTGGTTTTAATGTTGTGGCTGAACGGTGTATACTTAATGCTTGGTAACCCAAGTGTGCAGTATAATGAGATCATCTAAAGAGATTTAAACAGGCAAATTGTAAAATATGTTTCTTTGAGCTATAAACGATGTAATTGTGTCGTTAAAAGCTAGATTTAAGGTAAGGAGCAAACAAGCAAAATCAAAGATCAGCTATACTCTTTTGATTATCATTTTATATTTTTCCTACATATTATTAAATCTCTATGGAATGCATGTATTTTTATGAATGTTTGGAGCCCCACGGCGGGGGTTTCAGGTTTGGCGTTCTCTGTCTGATAGCTATAATGTTCAAAACTTGGCATTGCTGCTGTCTGGGCTTCATTCCAGAAAGCCCCAAAAATGCTCCGAAATTTCAATGTTGATCCTTCATTCTCTAGTTTAGACACAACATTAACAAGCGGGCTGCTTGCCGCAGAGTCAGATGGATTGAGTTAAATAAAATGAGCTGTACTAATATGACTATTATATAAAGAATTTAATGGTGGCTGCTGATAGTGTTTTGCTGAATACACTGGTATACAGGAGTCGGATATGATTAGCATTCAGCGTGTTGCTTAATGCAAGGCAAATTGCCTTTTGTGTCTTCATGGAAAATTGTTCTGTGCCGCAACTGACAAAGTAGCAATTTGCCATTAAAATGGTGCGTGTTGGCTATTTTTGTTTCCCTCATCAGCACAATTAGGCCCATTTATTTCTTCCATCTTCTGCTAACTAGCCATTTTCCTTTGGAGAGCTACTTCTGTCTCAGTATGAGTATGCCATTTAGTCAGGTTTAATAAATACACAGAGCACAGACCAATTTAATCATAAATTACTCTCAGTAAGGGAGGCAAGTGCTTAACAGTGCTCTCCTATACCATGGTAGCACATTTTAGAGAGGTACAAAAACATTTATATCTTCTCTTTGCTGATAATACAATGTGTTTGATCAAGATTATGGAGTTTGTCCAATTCATTTTAAAGTATAAAAAAAGCATTAAAGCAGCAAATTTGTAACATCAACTGAGAGCTCCGCACCGTCAGGTTTGCATATGTAGAAATACCAGTGTCTTTTTTGTATCATTTAAAACCAGGTATAGATGCATCTGACTGCAGAGGTTTGTATTTAATTATGAGAACTTATAGCAAACATATTTTACCTCCACTGTTAAATGGGGAAGGGACAATAGCATCTCCAAAAATATCAAACTCAGCAAGTCACTCGATCATGAACCCACTCAAAAGGGAACACAATTCAGAGAGTTGTAGTGATGACAGGTTCAGTAATTTCAGCATCGAGGAGCTGCGACTGAGGGGATGACCAGTGGGATTGCCTTATACGGTTGGCATAAACCCAGACTTCCCCAGACATTTACCACAAGGAAACACTGTCCCAAACATTGGTTCCTTCTACCAAATTCACCATGGTGATGGCAGGCCCGGAGCATAGCGCAAACTCAGATGGAGCTGCTTTGTTGACAGTATTTTCTTTTCAAACAGAGAGCAGTGATGGCAAAGAAGAGCGAGCTCCGTCCACTGTATACAAGAAATATACAGGAGGGTTATCTAGGCCAGTGCTTCTCAAACTTTTTGGTGTCCTGAACCCCCTTCATATTATTGATTGGGTTTTATATACGTCTGAGTTGAATAATTATTCACATTAGAGTCGGTTATCTTGTTATTTGGGAAATTTATAATATGACATTCTAGTTGAATGTTAGACCAATTTATGGGAAATTTCGTCTGCAGCCTCTCCATTGGGAAGTGATTATGCTCGGGCAAAGATCTGCTGAGCCAATCAAATTGTTTGTTTATGTGGTGATAGACGGTGTAAGAGCAACTCATCTGTGTGCCAGAGTAGTATTTGTTTACAACAAAATGGCTCTGATTGGTTGAACAACTAATCAGAGCGATGACGTCAGCAGAATGTGACATCATGAGGTCATGACCTCAGCAGAATGTGACATCATGAGGTCACGACCTCAGCAGAATGTGACATCATGAGGTCACGACCTCAGCAGAATGTGACATCATGAGGTCATGACCTCAGCAGAATGTGACATCATGAGGTAGGGCTGTGCAATGAATCGAATTTTGATCACGATTTCGATTCTTGGTTCAAACGATCTCCAACCTGTCGTTTAGGTAGATAAAGGTCTCAGTCACATCTGAATAAAATAATGCCATTTCTATAAATGTCATAGGATTTTTTTTAGAAGATATTTTATTTTCACTGACCCCTTGCAATTACACCACGGACCACTAGGGGTCTGCGGAGAATCTATGATCTAGGCAACCAGAGGCTTGGAACAGCTGTCAGCTGCAAACTGCTTTCAATGACAATTACCTACTTTCTTGAAATTCAGTATCTAAAGTGACATTACTTTTATCTTTTAAATGGCCCTTGTTTCTTGAAAGCTCCTTCCAAGATTTTAGTGTACTCTCTGTATTAGACGTACTGTAATTCACAGTGACGCTTCCTGATAGCAGCAGCCATCCCCAGCAGGATGCAGCCTGACACAATGACCTGGCCTCCAAATTCACTAGATCCCAGATTGATCCAGTATCTGTGGGATGCACTGGAACAAGCTTGATCCACAAAGGCCCCTCCCCTCAACCCACAGGACCCAAAGACCCCCACGAACAAAGTTCTGTTGCCAGACGCCACAGGACGACCTCAGAAGGCCCATGTCCATTCTCTGATAAGTCACAGCTGTTTTGGAGGCACAAGGGAGACCAGCACAATATTAGGCAGGTGTTTTTTTATGTTGTTCCTGGTATATATACACCTGATCCACAGAGGACATGGAAATATACTTGCAGGCAAACTGCAGTTAATGTACAAGCTATGATTAAACGACCCCCAAAAAACAGTGCGCTTGCATCGTTCTTTCCATTCGAAATTTTCCTCATGTGTATTAAGCACCTGGACAGTGCTTTGAATGTGCTGACACTCTGTAGCTGCTGAGACAGACGTGCCTGTGTCCCCCTCATACGCCTTTGCGCGAGTGTCTTTCCTAGTCTGAATGAACTCCCTGTAGAGTTGCCACAAGGAGAGTCCAGCTCAGCGAGGCCAGGTGATCTTACCTGCTGACAGATGATAGCTGCATTGTTCTCTCTGACTCCTCTGTTTGAAAAGTCCTCTGTCAATCGCAAATGCCCCCGCTGCTTTGATACAGTTGCCTGGATACCAAGTCCACCTGGACTAGCATATGGTCACAGCATGCTGCTCTTCATGTGAGACAACTGCTCAGCCAAAACAGTCATTTTCCTCTTGCTCCCTCCCTTTCCTCCGCTTCCATTTACCTTTCTTGTGATATTGCTTTCTGTCCCACTGAAAATTATTTTCCCATGATGTGGTAGTGGTGAATAAATCAAACGCAACACACGAACACAGAGATAATAAGATTATGCGGCGCCCGTATAGCTGTATAGGCAGAGGACACAAATCTCAATGCTTGGATCCGATTCACCTCAAACTGTTTCCGAGGACCTAATTCTGTCACTGATGAGTTTGGCCTGTGTGTCTCCAGCTCTAATCACTTCTGCAGGCAGTCTGAGAATAGACATGTGCTGGGCTCGCCCTTCTTCTGAACACAGCCTGTGAAAGTTCCAGTGACGGGCAGAGAGGTAGTTGTACAGAGTAATTATACACCAGATGATGGATGGTTCATAGCCCGTGATTGACAGAAAGGATATGGGCTGAGGCTACGTTGCTCGCCCCCTTGGAGACCGGCTTAAAGTCATACGGAACCAGGCAAGATGAGATGAAAATTATTAGAGGTTCTGCAGGCTGGGATGACATAGAGCAGACTGCGTGGGAGGGAGATTCATTGTAGAACAATACGCAGCAAGTCACAGTAGAATGCATATCAATTCCTCCGACAATGATGGAAATAACAGGCTATGACTCTAACAAAGTACTTTATATAATGGATTCTCAGGAGAAGGTACATACACTGATCAGCCACAACATTAAAACCACTCACATGAGAAGTAAACAACATTGATCATCTTCTGACAATACAATGTTCTGCTGGGAAACTTTTGGACCTGGCATTCGTGTGAGCGTTAATTAGCAAAAATTGAATTTCTGGCGTGACTTAACCTGCTACCAAGATGTATGGAGGAGGAAAAGAAATGGTAAAAAGGTCAAGGACGATCTAGGAACAACTCAAAATACATGAAAAATGGCACAAAGTGTCGACCTGGCCTCCAAATTCACTAAATCCCGAACTGATCAAGTATCTGTGGGATGTACTGGAATGAGCCTGACCAACAGAGGCCCCTCCCCTCACCCCATAGGAACCAAAGGCCCCCCACTAACAACATCCTGTTGCCAGATGCCACAGGACATCCTCAGAAGGCCCATGTCCATTCTCTGATGAGTCCCAAATGGAGACCTACACAATATTAGGCAGGTGGTCATAATGTTATGCCTCATCCATGTATCGTCTGCCCTCGCATATAAATTGTAAAGTCAAAGATTATTTGAAGATGAATATAAGATTGATTCTACGGTCAACATTATAAAACAAAAGAAGTTTCTGCAAATTTTTACACATTGTGACGAAAGCATAGAACAAACGTCACAGAATTTCCTTTCCACTTCGCATGTAGGATACTTCTGCACTTAAACACCAACAGACCCGGACTCAGCTCTCAGTTTATATAGTGCTGCTGAAGGGAGCGATGAGAGATGAGATCAGAGGTCAGGAGTACATGTGGCGAACTCTGCGGATGGCTCACACCTGCAGCTAAGACGCATTTACCGTCATTAGCCTGGTATCGGCACAAAGACATGCTGAGAGCTTTGATATATTTATTTTCCACCAAAAAAAAAATAAAAAAAAATGCTGATAGTTGCTCTTGGCATCGGTAGTAACAACATCAGCCAAAAGTAGTGCTCTATAAATATTGAACACATTTGTATATGCTATATGGTCCTGGATGAGCCTTAATTTGTGTCACATGTTGAGATATTCTGCATCTGAGCTGACCCCGGAGGATGCTGAATTTATTTCTGTTCAGAGTGAGCAATGGTCATTACCTTACCGTTGAGCAGCTCACGGTATTTAACTTTTACATGTTTCCTCTGCTCATGTGTTTCCAATCAACTCCACCTATGTTTAAGAATCACTTGATTAGTACATAAAGGAACAGAACCAGAAAAACATTAAACAATGCCACGAGCCTGGTTTTGGCTTTGCTCAAATGCACAGCAAGTGATTCTACTAGACATTTTATTTTTTTTGTTATTTAGAAATTTTCATCATAGTTTGATACGCGCATACATTATTTTAACTGAATGTTTTTCTCCTCTCGCCTTTGTCAAAGTGGCCGTTTTTTAATGCGAGAAAAGTGATCAAAAACAATTCGGCGCCGGCAACGACGATTGATTTAAAATCCCCGCTGTTATTACTTCATTTTTAAACCGCACTTTTATCTCGCCGTTTCCCCCCAAAAGCCTCCCAACATTTGTCTTTGGGTTGGTTGCAGCCCGCGAAGCCGATGAATAAAACATGACCCGGCGTGTGCATCGTTTAGCCGATTCCGCCGCAAATCTGGCCTGTGCTCGGCTTGAATAATGTAGACGGGTCCCATCGAAAAGGTCATTGGATATTACCTTTCATTTTGAGCTTTAATGTGTTTTCTCCAAACAGGTGGTATTGCAAACTGTGTAAAGTCGGCGCGCTTCTCCGGAGCTGTCCTTGCAGGAGTCTTTAAAGGCGGTCGGCTGAATCTCGGTGCAATGCAGCTACTGGCTCGTGGGTTTCACACGTAAACAAAAATTGGGGAATGAGTTTCATTTGAATATGAAAGCTGCAAATTAAAAGACTTCAGTGGTCCTTTAATTACAAATATCACAAGCAGTGATTACAAGTTGAGCTTTCTTTTTATATGGAAGTCGTTAAGTTTTCTTCTGAATTGCTCCAATCTGCAGTCCTCATCAGTGATAATGTAAAATGATGGTGTCCTAAAAGGATTATACTCCAGATACGTCTAAATAACTTTTGTCACCTGTACTTATTTCGGCTCATGGCTCCCAAATTTGACACGCCATCTTTATGGACTTCTGCCAGCAACACCCGCTTTCGCCACGAAACAAACGTTTCTAAAATCATAACGGGGCCGCAATTAGTTAATTACAGAAGCAGGAGCGATTAGGAGGCGAGGCAAACAATGCGTCGTGACTGGAAACAGCCATGGGAGTTCTTCTCTTGTCAATACTGATTAACTCAGGCGAACGCTAAACTTATTTGTCCCACTGCGAACGGCGCTTTTGACAGCTCACGTGTCACTTACAATTTGCGTAACCTCAAGTCACAGATGATACGTTATGATATTGACATGCTCGCCGGAAAAAAGGGCGATCGTTAAATAGAGATTTCTGGCCAAACGGAGATGCCCCCCTCTCGTCTCCTGTAGCAGCTGTTCTTCGGTAGGAGGAGACTCTCAGCGTCTTCACCAGCAGGTATTTGACAGGTAATTTGCTGCTAATTTATTTGCGGCTTCATATCGTGTGGCGCTTGTAGGCGAGTCTAGATCCCGGGTCATAGTTCAACCTGGACATCCTGTAAAACTGTCACAGAAGCAGATTGGCTTGACAGTCTCCTCTGAGACTGATGGTATAGCTTGAGGGGGAAATGAGAGAGAGAGGGGGAGAGAAGCATGGCTGCAGTTAAAGGGACGGAAAGAGATGCTGATACAGTTGGAGCGCCAGGGTGAATAGATGGTGCATGGGTAAATTATCGCCAGGTTGACGCTTCCAGATGAAGCGTCGAAGCTCGGTGGAAATGTGTGGGAAAGTGTAGGTGGAGTTGTGGTAGAAGAAGTTTTTCTGGCAGCAGTTTCTCACAGGTTGAGGAGAGGAGAAACAGCAGATCTTCACAGCTGGCACGGAAAATACCTTAAATGATGCGTATCTGGCAAGGAGACGAGAGAGCGAACAGACTCGTCCTTGATTAATGCTTTTGACTTAACATATGTCTAATTATGAGGATTGATACTATACTAATATAAGCTTTTCCTCCTTAACCACCTATCTTTGATTTACACAAAGTTTTTGCACAGTTATGTGTATTCATTCTTTTCTGTAACAAACTGTTGCCGTGCACCAGCGTCGCATACGTCAAATCCAGCAGAAGCACCAATGTCCACCCAATAAAATGGCAAAAAATATACATAAAATATGATTCATTTTGGTCACCAGAACTTAAACAATTTAGAGTTCTCCTTGGAGTATGCCAGCCAAGGGTAGTGCTCATAGTTGCTGCCCTGAAAGTGGCAGGTC
The DNA here is from genome assembly GCA_005024645.1 of Planiliza haematocheilus. Taxonomy (NCBI): domain Eukaryota; kingdom Metazoa; phylum Chordata; class Actinopteri; order Mugiliformes; family Mugilidae; genus Planiliza; species Planiliza haematocheilus. The sequence continues at coordinate 642,159 of SRSE01001388.1, read as the reverse complement.
AGGCTAGCTAGCTCCGAGACTGGGCGGCCTTTCCTCACAATATCCAGCTTTCAGAGGACGTGAAAACGCTGACGCTACCGTATAGCCACAAAGAAGGCCCAAGAATACGAACTTGAAATGTGACTGGTTAAGGAAACAGCGTCATTACAGTGTGTCTCAAGCTTCAGTTTTAATTGTGAAGGCCCGGGCACATTTCTCTGACTCCGGGAACACGTGACCGGCTGAAATATGATTGGATAAAAGCTCTAATGCAAAGTTACACTGCCAGAAGCGCCGCAGCTGAGAGACAGACAAGCCATAAAATGAAAAGAATAGGCTATTGGGAATAATTTAATTTAATTAAGATTAATGGAAAAGTTGAGGCGAACAGAGAAGGCTTTGCTGGCGCTGACGGCCCACCACTGGTATAAATGATACTGCTGCACCAGTTGACTATCTGAGACTGGGCCTCTAAAAGACGCTTTGCTTCTTCAGCCATTCAAAAGTCTTTCTATTGATCTTTTTTTTTTTTTGTCTAATGCTGATTGATCTCACCTTCGGGTCTATACCCTCTCTCGGCTCAGATGGCTGCAGTCTCGTCAGCCGCCCGTTTCCCCTCCACTGGGTTGTCCTGTCAGCTTTTAGCCAACCTCTGTCACCGGCATTATCTTTGCCTCTCCCCTTCAATATTCATCTCTCCCTTTCACACCCCATAATGCCGGACAGGATGGCCCCCTCTGCTTAACGACCAATACAGCGGCTGTCTCGGCCAATTAGAGCTCAGTGAAAGTCCTGTTAGAGCAGGGGGAGCGGTGCATTTGTTAGATCAGAGATATCATTTGGGGACTGTGCAGTAGTTAAATGCATTCATCTGCTTAACATAGCGCATATTCCTGTTATTAATTATTTAAATTGAGCTGAAGGGCAATAAAAAGGATGTTTGTCCTGAAGATTAAATATATGTATTGAAAGAATATAGAAATTCTGTGTATTACTTATATGAATTTGTACAATTAATCAGGAGTGCCTGCGACTAGGGGTTGAACAACTTCACAACTCGTCGGTTAAGAGTCGTTTTTCTGCCGGCCGAGTGAGTGGCTGCTGACTCGGTTATGAGTGGTTAAGTTTTGTTTCTCTGCGTATTGTTTGCTGGTCAAGTCGGGTAGTACGTTTTGTTTCTCTGCTGAGTGACATGTTAGATGTTTGAATGGTGCCGGTACTGAGCCGGTTAAATAGACCCTAGATTTATGATTCTCAAGTCGTCTTTGATGGCCGGTTGTACGAACCGAATCTTTTTTTCCACCGCTATTGAATTAATTAAAAATTAATGAAATTTAAATGCTTTTGAATTTTTTAGAAATTAAAATGTGGATAAAAATTAGTTATAGTGGGATTTTTATGACCCTGTCACTCAAAATGCACTGCAGCAGTGCCACACGACAAAACATCAAAGGGATATAAAGAAATAACAGATGCAGCTTAGCACAGCTGAGAAGTCATAGTAGAATATGTTAAAAAAGATTAATGAATAATTATCGATATCGACTGATAAACACTTATATCGTGATATATTTTTCAGCCATATTGCCCAGACCTAGTTTCACACAAAGGAAGCTACGGAGGCTTTCATATTCCTTATATCATGGTAGAATGAGCTTCATCTTTAGTGAAGTATTTCCACACACTTGATGACTGCTGTTAGCTTCCTGCAACGATCCACTGGGCTCCTCATCTGCTTTCTAAGAGGCATATGTGTTATTATTGTCACATGATCGGCAACTAGTCCAACTAGTCGACTTCCTGCTTAAAGGGGAACTACTGTTTTTTTTTTTTTTTTTACTACAGCCTGGACCTTATTTCTGGCATAAAATACTCATCCATATAACTTTTGTGTAATTCATCTTCTTTCAGGAGATAATTACATCTGCGTATACCCATATAGTGGGAGTGACTGGGGCACCGAAACGCAGCCTCTGAATAACGCATTATCTGCTGCGGAACCCGTTCATTTCACCAATATTTTTGTTATCGTACGCTAGTCTATTCCCTGTTGAGTAAGGAGTTGTTATCATCATCCGCTACTGCTAGTTTTTTTGCAACATGGCTGAATATTTTTCCAACTGAGGTTGTGGACGAAACCATAGAAGTAGCAAATTACAGGTAAACAAACCGACCATCGCGGATGCACGTGGCGCTCAGAGATCTTCAATCTTCAGATCCCAGATGATGATAACAGGTAACTCCGGACTCAACGAGGAACAGCACTAGCATATGATAACAAAGTATTGGTGAAATGAACGAGTTTTACGGCAGATAGCGCGTTATCGGTGCCCCAGTCACTCCCACTATATGGATATATATTCTGATCTAATTATCTCCTGAAGGAATACGAATTAAGCAAAAGTTATATGGGTGAGTAAATAACTGTATTTTATGCCAGAAATAAGGTCCAGGTTGTAAAAAACCAGTAGTTCCCCTTTAAAGCATCATGGCACAGCAGTGAATTTGACTAGTCGGTACAACCTGTACCTGCCACACACTCACATCTCAAAGTCACTCATTTTATTTACCGTGAAGAATAAATCAGCTGTTTAAAACTTACAGTGCAGTTTAATGCTCAACCTCATCAATAATCCTATCCACAGATCATTCCAAATACTTTTTCTTGCCACTGATTTGTCCCTGGTCAGCTGCCACATACACATTAACCTGCATCACACGCAAACACTCCCACGTGCACATACTCATATTCAAACCTGGGAGGTGAATAACCATCTGGCTTCTGTATCCCCCGTGCTGCTTGATGGAGACTCTGGGGCAGAAAGCTGAAACTTTAGCTTGACGTAGTGCAGTGTGCTGCTCCAATCAGAACCCCCATCTTGTGTTTATGGATCACAGCTACCAGCTGTTAAGTGCTCTCACTTGAACTATAGTCATTGCCTGGCAAAGACGCGAGGAGACCAGCTACTCAAAGGTTTGCTTTAACCCGGGAGGAGGAAAGAAGGAAAAAAGGACCCTCAATTCAAAGTTCTGCGGTTGTCGAAGTTTCTTTTCAGGTTCTGAAAGAGTCAAGTGGTGTGGTGTGTAAATATAGCTCAGCGAACATAAAATATAGCACTTAAGCATTTGTGACCTTTTCAGCAGAAGCCCTCCATTTATGTCAGATTTGCACCCTTTCTTCTGTTCAGGGGCAAGAGGACACCAAATATTTCTCAACCGACAGCTGAAATGAGTAATAGTATATATTAAATTGTGCCGTTTCTTCTGGTGTTATATCTGATTCACCTATGAGGTATTTCAAACATTTTGTGTGTGAAGCTTGACAAGAAGTAAGAAGCAGTCCGGTGCAATCAATCTTACACCGGCACAAAGAACAGTCTCACTGACGTTTTTACAAAAGGAGAGTTGTCGATATAATACATTACATTTCATTGTCCTGGGGATTTATCTTTTGTTTTTGTGCTGATATTAGTTTTTCTTTTGGTCAGATCGCAAAATATATTACAGTAAATATGAAATAATTAAAATAAATATTAAAATAAATGGTTGTTTGTTATGTATGAATAACATTTCATTTTTATATTCTTTTATTTTGAATTAATTTTCTTGCAATATTTAAAAAAAAATGAAATAAAATTATCCAGCAAAAGAAGACTATTTTTGGGCTCATAGCATTCGCTCCACTTCTTGTGTTGCTCATAATTCTCTCTCCCTGAAACCATAATTACAGCTACTCAAGAGAGATAAGTGTATTATTAGACCAGAAATAATAATGTTATTTTTTTAAAAATTGTGAATTTTATTTAGTTAAGTTAGAAAGATATTAAGTGTTTTAAACTCTTTCTACCATCAGTTTGAGTCAGGCAAATAAACTACTTGTAGAGTACTTCCAGAGTATCATTTGAACATTTCCAAGGCTAGTTTAAATTCAATGCCCTCAGCTCTTGCATTAGAATTAAGTCTGTGGTTCTTTTGACACGTGTAACCGTGCTTTTCTCTGAAACCTTCATTTGTTTTAACAAAAAGCAAAAAATAGACAGGGCACCTAAATGGTACCTTTAGTTTAAAGACATGCATCTGCACAATTACTTTGCCAGAATTAAGGACGTAAAGCAAGTAAGTAATTAAAAGAATAAGCTCACAAGATAACAAATGTGATTTGTCATACGCTTAAAAAAACTCAGCAAGAAAAGCATCTTGTGCTGTGTGGCGGTTAACGATCATCCTTTTGTCGCTAACCTTAAGGCAGCCTGAAGCTGGAGAGTGATCTCCAAAATTAGTAATTTTGGTCATCGGTTGCTAGGTAACCAGTCACTGTATTGGAGTTGTGTCCCTGATAGTACTTGAGACCAATCAGAGGCATTTCTATGTCCTAAATACAGTAACTGCATCCGCAGAGAAGCAAAGAAAGAGAGAGGGAGAAAGGGAAAGGCAATGAGTGACAGATCCAGAGAGGGAGAGGAAAAATAAGAGCTAGAAGAAGAATCCTTTTTATTTAACGATCTGTGCGCACATTCACATTCAATACACAATGTGCAAATGACGCAACGCCTTGAAATTAACATTTTGTTCAACACTGTTACATGCGTAATTCCCCCGAATGACCCCGATTAGATTGATGTGAGATTAAAAGCATAAAGAGACATGATTTGGAGAGCATTGTGTAGCGTTTGGCTCTGGGTAACGTTTACAGGCCTCAGGCAATCCTTCAAAGTTTGAGCCAGTTTCCTTCTTTGGATAAATCCCCAATGTAAGGATTCTGTACTGTCAAATTTATGTCAACTCTTTATTTAATCCAGTCGCTGACCTTAAATTAAAGCTGTCTGTGTGTTTTCTGTGCTGGCAGGAACATGTGCAAGTGTTTTGAGGTTTTTGTTGAGATGTTGGAAGGACAAGGTTGACAACATGCAGTACATCTTTGCAGTGGACAGATCTCTAGCCCGGAGCTTAAACAATGAGGTACTCATTTTCTTATGATTGCTGTGCTTCAGCCTGGCATGTGTGCATTCAGATCAGTTGCAGAGCCATCCTGCTTTTGATGTTGATTAGCATGTAAATGCCCTCAGGTTGTACCAGGACAGCTAAATTCTTGCAAATGAAAACCTTGTGGTATGCTGCAGGAACCGGACCTTTGTGTTTGAAACAGCACTGACATACTGTAATTGCGACAGTCTAGCGTAATTACAGTGAAGCTTTAAACTGCGCAAATGCTAAGGCAGCCACACACTAATTTTCCATTAATTCGGTGTAAGTTGTGTACCCCTCAGGGAAGAAAAGTGTGATGCATTTGTAACCTAATCAGATGGAAACGTCAGCAAAACTCGAGGGGACTCATCAAGGTGTTTCAGATGTTCCCTTTTGTCCGCGGCGCGCCCACAGCAGGGCTTTGGTTGGCTTTTACCGGCAAACATAAAGCACATAACCGAGGGGGAATATAAATTAGTTGAGAAGGAAAACGAACGGGAAGGAGGAGACGGTCAACAGAAGAACAAAGGGAAGATTCAAGTGAGTGCAGAAGAAAAAGGAAGAGAATGAGAAAGCAATGACGGTGTAAATCTCTCTGCTGAGCGTGTATTCTCCCCCGTAATGGAAATGGGAAAATACATTCTCATGATTCATGCAGGGCATTTCCACTTACGGTCTGCAAATCATTAGAGCGCCAGACGTCATATTTCTGTGGCCTAAATGGCAGCTGTAATGCTCAAAGAAGAGAAGGCACACGCTGAGAGGAAGAGTCAGATAAAGGGCGTAAGGGGAAGCAGGCTGGGATGGACGGATGACTCAGTGCTGGCTGCAGGAGTGGACGCAAAGTCTAGATCTGCCCACCGGCTCCTGTCTGGCAACTAGTAAATACGGCACATTACCACATAACCTCTGCAACCCTTATTAAATTAAGTCGCTGGAACAACCCAAGACGCTGCTAAGTTTCTTAGTCCTTGAAAACCACATGTCAAACAAGTCTACCTAGGAGAATTTGTTTGTTTTGAAGGCAAAGTTATTTTCGTTTTTCACAATGTAATCGACTTTACTGACATTAACTGATGAATTAAAAATGTTGAAAGCATCAGTACGTACCTTATGGTGCATGAACTTCTGCACTATAAGTAAATATATAATTAATCACACCACAAAATAATGTATATGGGGAAACTGTAGTAATTTAATACGAGCCAGGGCTGGTCTCAGGTACAGATTTAAGTGGAAATCTGTGAGGACGTGTTTCGGTTTGGTTCAGTGTATCTGGGACAGGCTTTAAATCAACAACAGCCGCCTCTTGTGAGAGCATGGATTTACAGCAGCTGGGATCATACGTAACACCACCGTACTTCTTGAGCTTTGTTCTCTTCACGGCGTTAGACTGCTGCCGCGGTCGCCTCCTGCGAGCGCCGTCCCTCTGAGCTGCCACATCAGCACAATGTTTTATTCGAACGTTAGCAACGCGCAAGTCATAACCACAAGCATATGGACGGACGCGAAGAAAACACGGTCAAAACGCAATGCCGGCAGACGGTCACGTGCACAGAGCGAGAGGGAGAGAGAGACGGAGCGAGAGGCAGAAAGACCGGAAAAAGATAAGTAACATTACGGTGAAGCTGGGACGTTGTGTAAAACATGAATAAAAACAGAATACAGTGATTTGCAAATCTTTCTCAACCTACAGTCAATTGAATACACTACAAAACACTAAATATTTAATGATGAAACTGACAAACTTTATTATTGTTTGGCCAAAAATCACTCATTTTGAATGTGATGCAGGTTAACTGGTGATTCTAAATGGTTGTCTGTCTCCTCGTGTTAGCCCTGTGATAAACTGCCGACCTGTCTCGGGTGTGTCCCCCCCATTCTTTCCCATTCTTGCTCGATGTTCAGCTGCTTCAGTCTGGAATTATACCTCATAAATATTCATGTTTGAGTCTGGACTGCGGGCGGACCAGTCTAGTACGAAACCACGCCGTTGTAACACGTGCAGAATGTGTCTGGGCATTGTCTTGCTAAAATAAGCGTCGCTGAAAAAGACTGGACTGCAGCATTTGTTGCTCCAAAATCTGTGTGTACCTTTCAGCGTCAGTGGTACCCATGCCATGGGCACTAACAAGCCCCCATACCATCGCCGTTCCTGGCTTTTGGACGTCCACCGATTTCCAAAAGCTGGGTTTGCAGCTGCCTCTGTATACATACGCTTCATTTCTCTGGTTTGGTAAGTGGCGCGTGTTTGCCGTCATGGTGGTGTGGAGTACAAAGACCGTGGTGAGGTTCGCTCGCACAGGTTTGCAGTGACGGTCCGCACCCAGCAAGGGCATGCTGAGAGTTTCTGTGCGCAGAATCTAAAACGTTTATACTCGCACACAGACGTGCATCTATCCCGAAATGGACCATTGGTTTTCATCCCAAGGCCCTATGGATTAAATTCAGGCTTGAGCAACTGTGAAATTATAGTGATCAAAAACATGTCATCATAATGGACCGTAAAATGCAATATGAGCGTAGATTTCAAATACGCCCACAGACTCTCCGTGCATTTCAGCCCTTTTTTCTTTTTTGTTTACTGTGCACACTATATTTAGTCATGGGCGGGACTTTATTGACAACCTTGTGGGGGAAAAAAAAAATAAACATTTACAAGCACTCTCCGACAGGAACAAGTCAATGATCCTAAAAGGTCTTAATACAACACACACGCGCTAATATATGTACTGACACGCAAAGGGAGAGGCTGTGAAAGAGAAGAAATGCGTTTTGTTAGCCTCTAAACATTTCTGAAATACTGAGGTTAATTGTGGTGCAGCATTATTTGCTTTATACCCAGAATTTGCATATTTCATTAAAGCCATTCGGTTGTTCTGTGCAACTTACATGACAGCTTCAAAAAGAGGCCTATTAACGTGATCGGGAGCCATCGGTCGCTGGCTATTTGGGACAATTTGCATCTGCATGGCTGGGGTTTAATTGAGCTGTGATTGCTCCCACGGAGTACAGAGGAGGACAAGGTCAGAATGCTAATACGTCCTCATTTTAGCTTATAAAGGGAAACATAAATCATATTTTCTGAGTGGGGGAAAAAAAACAGTGATAACTTCCAATTAAGATGTGAATAAAGAAGAACACGCTTTGAGTTAACCCCTCTATCCGCCTCTTTTTTAATTTTTTCCACCATTGATCTCCACTCTTTTGTGTTTTATTCTTTTAACCTGTCTACGTCTGTCTGAACGTCTTTCTGCTTTTTGTCCGTTCGGCTCGTTTTACCGCACTTAACCCCCTAATCTGACCTTCCTGCACTTTCTTGGCCCTGATTAGTGGAGAGCACAACCTAACATGGCACCCAGATCCTAGCATTCATGACCTAGCCACGAGGATGACAATTAATTATCTCTCGTGCGTAAGAGCAAGGACATTCAGGCTAAATATGTAAAATAAAAATGTGTTCATTATACTACTGCATTGAAATGTTGGGCAAGAAAAGAGCACACTGTGACAAAATCAAAATTTCAAGAGGCACTTTTTTTCCTCACAGGCTTCTGTAGCATCTTCTTACTTCCCTTTGTTGTGTGTGAACTGTGGACTTGTACTGTTAAATGATTCTTAAATACCCACTTGTGCAACTGCCTCGTCTCTGCTGTCTCATATCCCCTCTCATCGCTCCATCTAAACTACCGTGTTAGAGCGGAGTCACAACCCCCGGCTCTCCTGACTCGCTGTTATGGTCTGGCTCACAGTTTGTCTGCTGCCACTCCCATATATATATATATATATATAAAAATGCAGGTCTGCTCTTCCCCACCTCTTGTCTCAAGAGGCCCTTTTCTCCGCGCCTCGGCTGCTTGTTCTGTGTGATTGCGATCTCCGTGCCGTTGCCGGTGCCCTCCATATCCCATGCTCCCTTTTTTCTAAAGGGGTTTATCACCTACTGCACACACCGCGTCCCTGGATGAATATTCAGGTAGCCGACTTGTTACTATTTCCCTCGGGGTGGTGTATATCAAGATGGAGATAGACAACACAGAGAAGCACACATACAGCAGCGGCAGCAGCAGAGGCAGACTCACATGCAGATGTGGGTGTACGTGTGTGTCCTCCAAATGAAACAGTTGTTATCAAGCCTGTCTGTGTCATGTTTAAACTGGCGGAGACGCGGACAGCCGAATCTAAACAAGCCATTCATCGAGAAAAGAAAAAGAAAAAACGCAGACAAGAGCTTGTTTAATTCCCTCTTTAATATCTGTCATAGCTTTCGTGCACATGTCTTAAAACATCTACTGAGACACAGTTCTCCACTGACAGCTGTGAGAATGAAAGTTACAGCTTCCCAGAGCAGTATTATAGCAGTTCCTGCTAGAGTCCTGCTCAGCATGGGGCGCAGAAATGACTACTGCAGGAACAACAACATACTTGGAAAAGGATTTCATGCAAAAAAAAAACAACAAGGAGGAACTTAATTACTCGGAGAGAGAGTGTGACGTGTGCCAAAATTACAGAAAGAAACTCTCTGGGAGTTGTTCATGGATTCTAGCAGGAGTGGATTATGTTCAGATGTGGGTTTGCAGCTGCCTCTGTATACATACAGTTAATTTCTCTGGTTTTCCACTGAGCTGTGTTTGCTGTCACGGTGGTGCGGTGTACAAAGGCCGTGGTGAGATGCACTCACACAGGTTGGCAGTGACGGTCTGCATCCTCCAAGGAGAACAGACCAATATCTAACAGCTTTGGAGACAAGCAAGCGCACCCAAACAAAACCCAGGCAGACGTAGACTAAACTCCACGGCGTCCCTTCTTCCAGAGCCCAGCTAGAGAATCTGCTCCTCCATCACTGGGGCTTTTAATCCATTTTGGAAGCAAACTCTGCGAATATGGGGACAATCGAGTGCAGCATGAAAGCATCAAAATGACCAATGGCCGGTGACTGCGGCTCATCCGTCCAGAGAGTGGCCCCTCGGTTCCATTTGTTTTATTGGAGTATCTACGTTTAAATTCAACTATGTCCCTATAACTACCAACGGACCGCTTCACCCCCTCACCGCACTGTGAGAGAATCAACAGTGACTCCCTTTTAGCTTTCGCCGATAACACACACATTGAGTTTATTGGAATAAATGCAGTGGGAGATGTTGTAGAAATCCGCCCACCCGTGGATCTGTCCGAAAGTAAAGACTTGCCAAAGAGATCTGTTTTTTTTTTTGTGTGTTTGGTGCAAAGTGCAAAACAGTATGTGAGGTGTTACGGTGCACTCGATGCCAATGCAATGCCAGGAGCTGACTACAGTGCTGCTAAAGCAGCCTGAGCAGCTGTGAAATGATCAAATCTCGCATTTGTCACGATACATCAAATGCCTTTTTCACGATCGGCAGTTGAAGCTGGTATAGAAAACCGCTCACTACTTAGGCTACAGGAGAAAATTGTATCATCTCATTTGTTGTGGTTTTTAGCTCAAATTAGGTGAGGGATTTTGGGATTAGATGAGAATGGATTATCTTGCCCACGACGTGGGTATGCAGAAGTGTATGTGTGTGCGTGTGACTCAGAGAAGATTATGTCCATTTGTAGAGCTCGCGTTTAAACGCGTCAGTCAGAGGAACAAGCGGTGATTGATTCTGTGTATACGTTAGTGTGTGTGTGTGTTTACATATATACACGTGTGAGAGGCGGGTGTGTGTGTGTGCGTGCATGTGTGTTCGAGGGCGTGTGATTGATCCATAAGCACACAGCTCTCTCCATCACAGATGGTGCAAACGCAGATGCCAGCGTGATAATTCTTCCAACTCCAGTGGGGGCCAGAATGATTGTCTGAGATCTTGGAAGAGCTGGAAGACAGAATGAGGCACAAATTAGACTTGTTAACGAAGGACAATAAGCCTGACATGCAGCTGTCTAATCTCATATCTTTGAAGCACGCAGAGAACATTCAGAGGGGAGCCGCCTCTCAGATAGAGGCCAAGAACATGTTCCGTGTGCAGCAAAAGACACTTGCTGAGCCATGTACTTCCTCGAGATCTGGCTTGAGAATTTGAATGTATTACACAATGGGGAAAACCGCTTTTTATATGTTTAGATCGTAAACCAGCCGCTGTGTTACTGCTCCAGTCAGGTCACATTAAGAAATGACTCATTGCATTTGCTTGGTTAAATATTTCTTCTGCCTGACTGACATTTGTCTGGTAAAGGATTCTAATCGAACTGTTTGCATAGGAAAAAAGGCGTAACATTATGACCACCTTCCTAAAATTGGGTAGGTCTCCGTTGTGCCTCCAAAACATTTGTGATACATCAGAGAATAGACATGGGCCTTCTGAGGGTATACTTTGGTGTCTGGCCTTTGGGTCCTATGGGTTGAGGGGAGGGGCTTCTGTGGATCACACTTGTTCCAGCGCATTGCACAGATACTTGTAACGAATTTGGAGGCCAGGTCAACACCTTGTGATGTTCTTCATGTTTTTTTTGAGTTGTTCCTGAAGCTGCATCCTGCTGGGGATGGCTGCTGCCATCAAGGAGTGTCATTGCTATGGGGTGAGGGTGCCTGGTCTGGTCTAGGTGGGTGCTACATGTCTAAGTAACATCCAGACTGATCAGGTCCAATGTTTTTCAGCAGTATGCTGTCGTGTCACAAGATCATCAATGGTATACACTTCTCCAGTCAGTGGTCATAATGTTATGCCTGATCAACGTATGCATCAGCACGCTCCGAAACAAACGTCGGAACTGAACCCTTTTAGCATGCACGATGGGTTCTGCTCGCCGTGGAGCATCAACACCCATTAACACTGAATGCCTCCACTAGAAGGAGACGACCAAGACGGACCCACGCTTTCAGCAGCATCGCGCAATTTCACTCTCTCCAACAAAACACAGACCAGCTCTGTTGTGATATGCCGATCCTTCTGTCCCTCCAGGAAACTTGCGACGTCCTCATATGCTTGACGCACATGGGACAAATACGCACTGAAATAATTTTAGTCATTTTTCTTCCTAACAACAGCAACCTCTAATAAATGAATTTATTTTTATGCATTGCCAAGCCACAGAGTAAGTAGCCTTAGATAAGGAAACACAGTTGTGCATGTGTTGATTATGCTCTGTTTGAGTAAACGTCTGGTCAAGCTGAAAGCTGGTTTTCTACTTCAGTGAATCCAAATAACACATTTAGGATGTTAGATTCAAAATGTGATATTACTCTTGTTAAACAGCTGTTTAGCAGCTAACGGTTAGATAAGCAGCTTTTGGGGCTGTGAGGTAACTGGTTCATATCCCCTCTACGTACATGCATGGCTACTTTCTGTGTCAACCAATGGATGAGATATAAATCAAGAGAACAAACTCAGTGATATATGGTTTTCTATTAGCCTTGAAATGGCATCAGAAAGAAAGAAGACAGTTGTGGTTGAGTGTGACTATAGTAAACGATTACTAATGATGTTAGGTATTTTATGTGTCATATACTTCCTGCTGAAGCTATCTCATAAAGTTGGCAGCTCTCGAAGTGGTGTGCGGGATTTCGATCTCACCACACAACACAACCGCTCGGCCTGATGTTTACTTTCTTTGGCACGAGTGGAAGCTGACCTCTGAACCCGCCACAGTCTCCAGAGTGTTCGGGGGTTCATAGACCAAATCACGGGAGGCGCGGATGTGAGATTTCAGAATTTCAGCACCGCGCTCGTAGCCAAAAGCACTTAGTGTTATTTCTTCCCCTCTGTTGGGGGATTACAAGGAGACAAGTTTAAGAGTTATACTGTTCTCTTCCATGACCTTACAAGAGCCAGTTGAAGGATTTTAATGTAGCTGTTCATATGAAATATATGATTTTTCTCTTCCCTCACATGGGGATCCATCCCCTCCACCGCTTCATAGCTGTCGTGGTTGAGGCCAGCGGTTAGACAGGCCTTGTCAACAGCCGCGTGACCGAGCCTTTAATGTCTCCTTATCCGAAAACAGAGCAGACATTGTCCAAATATATAAATTAACAAGGACCGCAATAATAAATGAGAGGCCTAATGAGATGCTACAAATTGCCTTTTATTGTGTTCTCCCCTCTGGATCATTAGCCGCGGTTATACATGACGCTGCAGATCAGGAAACTACATGTACCCGTCAAACGCGTTTTAGGGCTCATTTGCGCAGCATGTGAAGAATGTGGAGCTAAGAGCTTGCAAATCTAGTGATTAACGCTTGGCTCCGTTTTATTCCTCATGAAAATGGATTACTTCAAAATAATTCCATTTATGGGATCATAAATATCCTCACTCTGAATTCATTTGTCTTGGAGCGAATGTGGCAGGGAAATGTTATTTCACATCTGGAATTACATATTTTCAAGTGCGAGAGGCGCACGTGTAGGCTTGCGTTCACGTAGAGCGCACACGCACACACGTTGATATTGTTCAGACAAAAGCCATTGTTTTAAGCGTTGGAGTAGCAAACTAGGAATGCGTTTTCACTCGCCAGGTATTTTTTTTTAAAAAAAGGTGCAAATGGAATCAGCAGTGGTGCGCGACTCTGGCAAAATGCTCAGGCCCTCGCTAACGATCCTAGGCCTAAACCTCTCCCTTAAACTGGGCCTGGTTTCAGAGTTGACCCTACAATCCCAAGTCACATTTAATTATCACTATGACTCAGCGAGCTGGACCGCTAGCCAGCCAGCTTGCCTGCGCGCCTGCCTCGTCAGACCTAGAGCCACAGCAGAGCGGAGCAGACTTAGGAGACCAAAGCTCTGACATTTTGAGAGATAGCAGCCGCACAGCAGTCTGGGGTTTACACCAACTGTCTTTCTTGGATCTGGATAGTGGGGCCCGTAATATTCAGCACATTTCCTACACGGCTAATATCTTCTGGACGGCATCTGAGCCAGTAAAAATACTCTCATTTCCAGACCTTGAAGCTGGTTCGCATCCAAGTCTCCTTGACAATTTATGGAAAAAATATGAGAGAAGGAAAGAGGAGAGGAGAGGGGCGTTTCATTTTTTGCATAGTGATGCTGTTTGTCACCAAAACAAAAGCAGCATGCAGCGTTTATTTTAGCAAATCAAGAGATAAGAAAGATAAACGCGAGGACTCCATTTGCCGCGTTCGAGGTGCACGAGACGGCTAAATAGCACAGTCTGAATTACCACTGGCTGTACGCCTGGACAAGTTGCAAAGAAACGTACAGTAGATGCACACACACACAAAACACAAACAGCGTGTTTGCAGTACATGGCTCGTGGTCCTCACTGGAAGATGTTTGCTATTACTAATCTAAAGGATTGAACCAACGTGACCTCGTCTCAGTCTGTTTCCCAGCTTGCTGCCGAAATTGGCTCTGGTTCACCCCGCTGTGGTTTGCATTCTTGCGGAAGATCTTGGACATGATAGTGGACCGTTTGAGTTGTACCAACATCCTCTGTATATTTTCCCCACATCTACTGGTCATCAGAAAACACTTAGGCTGAATCTCTGCAGTTGTTTTTGGACACACATGGTCATCCCACATCAAAGGGGGAAAGCCTCCAATGATCAGTATCACAGCCTCTCCCTGTCAGACGGCCGTAATCAATTTTGTCTGCTGAGATATGTGTTTATGAATTCAAAGACATTCATTGGTGGTGTTCTTGTTACGTTCCTCATGATGTTTTGACATTCGAGTACCGTTGGAGGAAACCGATCTCTTGCCTGCCTGAGGTCTAGATGGATGTGTTGAGAGCCATAGCCCAGACCAGATCCCCCACGGCTGTTGTGCAACTGGCCCACTCTGGGCTCGGCTCCCCTCTTCCTGTATTTTCCTGCCTTTTCCTGCCCCCTCGTCTATCTCTCCCAGGGACTATTCCACCTCGAGCTGCTGGAAATCCCCCTGTCTGCTGAAAGGCATCCTTCACTGGCACTCAGCAGCCATTTCAAACAAGACATGTGATTCGGTCCAGGCTGAACACAACAAGCATCTCAATCTTCCCGGCGCTGTGAAATGACTTGTGACTGGTTTAGGAAGGAAATAGTTTGACAGGAAAATAATGTTTATGCCCCGAGGACATGAGATGTGTAAGCGCGGGATTAGGGGCAATATTTCAGGGGTTGAGCAGTCAAACTTAACAGGATCATGTTTGCCTATCTTGACAAACTGGACGCGGGTTAAGCGGCGTGTTTTCTCTCCAAATAGCTATCATGTTTAGTGACTGAACAACCGCATTGTGTGGGATGAACAATGTACTGTAGTGGCGCATTGACGGAAATGTCAGAGCAGCCAAGGCCCAATTACAAGCTGTGTGAAATGCGTCCAAATAAGCAGCAATGGATAGTTTGTGCAATTTCACTGCATAATAAACAGTTAATACGTTTAGGTAGACTTGGAAATACAGTGCCGGGACATTTAATTTGTTGCAAAAGAAGCAGGGTTTCTGTGTACATACTTTAAAAGTGGAAGTGGCTTGAGGTGTAAATGTATAACTACATTATATCACGTTATTTAAAATCCAGCTTGCCTCTATTTTACAGCTTTCACTGTTATATGACTCTCGATGCCTGTCTCCGTCCTCCAGACTCGGGTTTATGATTCTTGCTGTTCTACCCCAGAGGTATGTTTTGTCTCGGCATCTATCCCCATTTCGCTTTTTAACACTCCCTGTCAGAAAGGGGATATGTCATTTCCCTCTGTAAATCTAAGCGTAGCGTTCGCTTCCCCTGGAAACACATGTTTTACCTTTGCAGACCCGACGAAGGTTATAGCTCCTCAGTCATCGTAATATTGCGCTGTGTGACATTCAAGCGGTTTCACGCGCACGGGCCGCCGCTCCTGCACGCGAGCGCGCACTCGACGCGCGTGATATCGTGTGACAGTGCTACAGGCCTTAGATGGCGCCCCATAGCGAAACTGTGAAATGTTATTATTTAGTTCCTTGCCAGTGGTCTGTGACACTATGAAGGACGGCGGGGCGTGCAGAGGAGGGGCCCTGGTTAAACACATTGTGATAAACACTGCAAAGCTCCGGCTGCATGCAGAGTTCTTCCTAATTCATCTGGGAACGTGCATTTCAGCTATGCACCAGATTTATTCTCCCGCATTCAGTTACATCACACATTCAGTCGGGTCTCGTACATCTGACGAGTTTCTGTTTTAGCTGCGTTGTTTTGTTTTTTTTCCAGCGTGCTTTCCCATTATGATTTTCCGACTGACCTCTGCGGTAATTGCTCGAATAATTTCCCATTAGCCACAAGTGTTTGCTCGAGTTCAGTGGCCTTGACTAACCGTATCTCAAGGTGAAATTTCAGTTTGAGGACAGACTTTGGACAGATAATGTCTGTGGGAGAGCACACTGACGCAATTACTTCAACCATTAAGGTTGGTATAGGCTTACACTGGACCAGTGATTAAATTAATGCTTAGAAGAGGAGGGACGAATAGCCTAACAGCCAATTACACCAACCCTGAACCACTGGACCGCATTATCTAATGAGCACTTACTCACAAATTACACAACAAAGGAGGAAGTGAGAGGAAGGTGCTATAGACACTCGACGCTACAGTTCCAGTGAAAATATGAGATTTTCTGCAACTTTCTTTACAACTACGACTTGAAAGCGTGATTGCTTCCTGTGGTGCATGAAGCAACGGCCCCTTCCTTTCTTGTTGGACACACACACACACACACGGCAAGGACTGTCTAATTGATAAAACGTGGTAATCATTAAAGGTAATAGACCCTCCTTTTAACTACACGATATGGAGAGGCAAAACGGCTTAACCTGCGCCCTGCTCCGCGCAAGCTCAACAACTCGGGTTCAGCAGAATGGAAACGGGGCCGTAGTTACAGGAGACATCTTAAGTGCACAATTTAAAGGTCTGTAACTAGATACAGTGCAAGGAAACACTCAGCGCTCTTCCATCGAGCGCAGAGAGCTGTAATTTTGAAAACTATATGTATATGTTCTTGCACGGGCACTTGCCCGTACAGAGTGCCTAATATCACACTTCTAACAATGGCTCCCACTTGTTTCATTTTAAAATCAGACGTTAGGGCTGAACCGAATCCGCCCATGTAATGGCAATGATGCTAGAGAGGGAAGGGAAAACACAATCTTACGTCTTGAATAGAGAAAATAGTGCCGAAGCCAATAACAGACACGCCACAGTTACTATTATTATATGCATTAAAGTCAATGTATTGGCTCCAAATCACTTCACAAAGTAAATTGAGATTGTGAAAGTTATCTGTATTTGTTATGACCAAGTATTGATTTCATTATTCATTTTGCGCATGATTGTTTGGTTGTTGGTTGTCGTTTCATTGCAATTTCATTTTTAATTTTCAGTTATATTTATTATTCTTGTAAATAATGTGTATATAGATTTTGTTTTCCAATTTTATTTTTATTTCTATCCATCTATCTTGCACTCTTTGAATTTTCTACTGGCATATACATCCTTTTTTCCATCTCTTAAGTGGATATATGTAATTTCAAAGCATGTATTCACTTGTATAATTATCTAATTAAGTGAAACCTCTTCAGTTTGACTTTCCCTCCTTTTGTCTGAAGCATAGCAGCTTTAGAAAACCACGGTTTTGCACAATGCAGGTTGAAGGACATGCGATAATCATTGATTAGAATCAGCTCTGTTACCTTCAAGAGCTTGCAGAGCCCGGCCTCACCAGAAAAACAACGTTAGAAGTTAATAGTCTAAAGTGATTAAAACGTTAGATTAAAACCTTCCAGCGAGGGATTCACGGAGAAATTTGTTGCAGAAGGGGGGGCGCGTGCATTTTAACATCTGTTTAACATTGTGAGAGCGTCTACTGTAGCCCAGATCATGATCTGAAACCATGAGGTAGCTGCACTTGCACTGACGCCTCAAATCAGCAAGAAGGGTTTAAATCCATCGGCCGAGTGGGGCCTTTCTGTGTGTTTACATGATCCCCCTGTGTCTGCGTGGGTTCTCTCCGGCTTCCTCCTACCATCCAAAGACGTCAACTGGTAACTGGTGATTCTAAATTGGCCGTTAGTGTGAGTGTGAATGCTTGTCTGTCTCTCTACGTTGGTGACCTGTCCAGGGCGTACTCCTCCTCTCGCCCACTGACGGCTGGGTTAGGCTCCAGCCTCCCCACGACCCTCCAGAGGATAAGCGGTAACAGAAGATGAAACCATCATCAACTCTTCGTCTCCAAAAGGCGGACTTTGATGCAAATTTGTTTACAATCGTACACAATCGTACAAGTCGGACAGCCTCACATGTTGTTCTGGGCTTCTTTGGCAGTCAACCTGTTCTGTGATTCATGTATGAGGATGTGCTCGCTTGTCTGACCTGGATCAAGGCACGGCAGGCAGACACGGTGCCAAGTTACCAGATCTCTTTCGATGCACCTAATACAGGGTTAAAGGCCTTTGATTGATAGATAGATAGATAGATAGATAGATAGATAGATAGATAGATAGATAGATAGATAGATAGATAGATAGATGCGTCAATTTTCAATGTTTTTTCCAAAACTACGTCACAAAATCTTCAGTTGCACAATAAAAAGGTTAGCCTCCACTTTGGCAGAACTATCATCATATCATCAAGGGCAAGAAGCTGCATGAAGAACACAGACTGGCACCATTAATGTATTTAATCTGTGTAACCACTGAGTGTGTTTAGAAATGCCTACACAAGCCACGTGAGTCCAATTCTGCCACACCAGCGCTGATCCCCAACATACAGCTACTGACTTATTTCACGCCTCATAGATTTATGATGACTGCAGTCAATTTATTTCTAATCAGTTACAGATCTAGCCGGGGAGGACTCCTGGAAAGCGATCATCCAAATAAAGTCAGTCAGTCTAATCACAGACGTGTTGCATCCTTTGTGCTAGTGACACATGCGCAGCGTCTCATTGGGTTTGCAGGATCTCGACGGTTTCGGAAGCAGCATGCCCCGCGCACGGTCAAATGTGAGATTAATTCCGTCAAAGAAAGACCAGTAAGACGGCACGTGAACCGATCAGATAAGCGAGGAATAAATCTACGATCAGTCGTGTGCAACTGCAGTGGCGATAACCCCGCTGTCTTCTGATTAATTTGAACCATTAGAAATCAGGATGGGAAATTAAATTTACTATGACCGATGTGTGTGCGAGGGCGAAAGTTTTTGTGCCCCGAGTAATATGTGTGCGTTGTTATCTATTACCCTACAGCACAATTGAAGATCTTCCAACCGTGAGACGGGGATTATACGTTTGAAAATCAAACAAACCACGATAACGACCTTATCTAACGCGGGCCACGCGCCGCGTGTATTATCAATGAAATGCATTGGCATATTTTTATTGATCTGCTCATGTCCCCCCCAATAACGAACCATGCATCTGCTATACTGCTACGTGCGCGCTACAGTTTAACGATAAGGGAAGAGCGAGAGTTGCAACTCATAAATGAGGACGAAAAAGGAGCAAGAAGAAACCCTTTTCCCCTGCTCGGTGGTGCTCTCATTCTGTGGTGATGTATTCAGCACGGTGATGTGATTGCAAAATCCCATCTCGTTCTTCCAGACCCTATAAAAAGCGGGTATGATGGCGGCAATACTGATGTGTGACTGCATGGCCCTGAGCGCACCGCCAGGTGAATGTCCCAGAAAAGCCAGAAAACACAATTTTGCCTTAAACTGGGGATTTTGTGGCCTCCTTCCGAGAAGGGAAGAGAAAACCTACAATTTCATTCATGTCAGTGGAATTCTGCTCATTTCCATTCGGTTTAAAAGACAGACGAATAAATCAGTCGGCAGCATAAAGCTGGAAACTAGGCATAATGATATTGACCTGTCTGGGAATTTTTGTTAGAACTGAAAGCTCCCTTTTGTGAGATCCCTTTGTTTTGAATTTATTGGATTTGCTTTAAAAAGAGACAAACACCCGTGAGCTGGGGGGGAAAGAGATGGCGCATGGCAATACTGGAGAGAATCTGCAACAAAAACATCGCTGCCCGACCTTGAGATGAGCTGCAGGCACTGTGAATACCACGGCCACAGGAGGACGAGGGTAAGCTCGTAATAATTAAGGGAAATAAAAGCGGGACATGTCCAGACGAGGGAGAGTGACGGTTCAAATCTCAGCGCGTTGGGTGGATGTCTGCATGTTTGTGTGGAGCGAGGGTTTGGGAGGGTGTTCAGGGGCTTGAAAACACTTCTTGAAAAAAAAATGAAAAATGCTCCCCATACCTCAATTAGTGGTACTTAGCAGGGCTCTATGAGAAGCAGACTGAAAGCAACTGAAGTGGCTCAAACAAGCTGAAGCAGAGGGAAATCAAAGACATTTGTAAGCTGAAGGAACCTATATATGCTTTTATAGTTGGGCCTAGGTTTTTAGTTAGTGGGTGGGTCGTGTAATGGTTGAAGTAAAGCCTGATACGCGCTCTGAAAGCCTTTTCGCAGCAGCCTGGAAAGTAGATTTTTATAAGTGTGTTCTAATAGGAGCCACATTACTTCCATGGCAACAGAACGACTAAATATAAAAATCACAAAACAATACGGAGGGAATATAATTGAGATGAGGGGAAGGGAAGGGAAAAAAAATATGTTCCCTGGGTGAAGTGTATCATCTGAAGAAAAAGACTAGCTTGTGGTTTACAGTGGGAGAGAGTTCTCCCCCAAAGGACCTTATTATCCACATATAGACACATCCCTTTCCTTCTGAATGACATAGAGCATCAGGGCAAAATCTCCCTCTCTTTCTCTCTCTCTCTCTCTTTCACACACACACACACATATAAAGACTGTTTTTAAAGCAGACATGCTAGGGAGATGGTTTCCAACGTGTTTGACCACTTTCCTAATCAAAGATGATGAAGTGTCGGTGGCTGTCCGCTGCGGTAAACACACGTGCGTAAGTGTGTGTGTGTGTGAGTTTATGCTTTCTGAATCTTTTTGAATCATGCTTGTTTCCCCTCTGTAAATAACTTCTTGGCGGGCGGCTATGTTTTTCTTCGTTCTCTTTAGATTTAGCGGCGGCGGGGTTTAAACGGACCAACAGCCTCTGTCGGAATTTTGGACGCAGATTTTTATTGCGCGTGCGGGAACGAGTGTTTGGATGGATTACCGTTAATGCAGCTTCTGGTGCTTAGGATCAACAGGTACTTTCCCACTGGATATTTGTGCAGAGGAAGAAATGTACTTGATGCAACAATTTAAATAGGCTGGTTTTAAATTTGGGAAGTTTCCACAGCCAAGGTCAGCGTCAAGTCATACTATCATACTGACATTGACTAACTGGGTTAATATTGCATGCAGATATCTCAGTCTTTTCACTTTTAATTATTTGACCTTGTAACCCAGTCCCATTGGGGATTGGGTTAAAAAGTAGATGAGAATCAGAACTGAACTTGTCTCAGTAAAAGTGAAAATAGTAACATAAAAAATAAGACAAAAATAAAGGGAATGAAAATCTGCAGAGGTAGAACTCAAAAAACTTTCACAATAAGGAAAACAATTTTCAGTACTTGCACAGATACTTTAAATTCTGTAAAGGATATAACAAATAAGCTGCACATTCTTGCAAGAGTATCTAATCAGATCAAATTTAAAACGACTGCAGTTAAGCACAGTTCATGTCTGCAGGACATAGACGGCGTAACCTACGTACGTAGCCTTCGTACGTATGAGCTACTTATGCTTGTGCGCTCATCAGTCTGGCTCGCTCTGTAAAAACACCAGCCAAACACTAGTCGAACATCAGGGCAAACACTTTTTTTGCCAGTTGGGTTAATTTTTGTTTCTACTTCCTGCTTCACTTTCAACAATAGCGCCTGAAACTTTCGCAAAAAATGACGACAAGTCGTACGCAATCATTTTAAAAAAAAACTGTGACGATGGGAGAAGTGGATGGATTACTAAAGCGGAAACACGCTACCACCAAGCGGACCAGTCACAGCTCTTGTGCTCTGGGTCGCCGTGACGCGTAGTTATATTTCTGGGGAGGCAGCTTCACAAAAATGTGCAGACGTGCTAAACAGAAACCAGGATAAAAACTTGGTACTGCTGCGCTTCGATCATGGAGGAGATATGAGCGATTGTTCTGAGAACCTATAAGGCCTAGAGGTACAGTAGGGACAGATATGTTCTGAAATGCTCCCAGCTTTATCAACAAATAGAAGAACCCTGAAGTTAACATGAATAGAACTTGTAGTATCTGAACAGGATAACAGACTGTACTGAGGCACCATCCAACGATTGTTAAAGACAATGCCACTTGCAGAAAGAAATAAACTGTTCTTGTAGCAGGACAAGGTTTAGATCTTGAGGAAAACACGATCAAGATAAAAGGGGGGCTCCGCAATAGTCAGTATTATGAAGGTTTTCTTCATTTTCTTCGTTGAACCTTTTCGTTCTTTGTCACTGGTGCGTCATTCAGTCTGTGGACAGGGGTACATTCAGGGGTTTATTCATGGCAGCTGCAGTTATGTTAGTTATGTATTTGCAGGTTATTAAAAACAGTAGATGAAGCTGAACCTTAACCAGATTATTCTAACCAACACCCACACATCATTCTGTAACGCAGTCACATCGTCCTGAACTGGAATCTGAACACAGTGGAGGCAGGCAGGCTGGCGTCTTATAAAAATTAAATACGAGAGGAGGAGCGTTATTATTCTCAATAAATCACATGGCTTATCAAGGCAGCAGGCTGTAAAGCTCACCTTCACATTGCCATGTAATCATCCAAAGTGAAGGAAATGTGATTTGTGTTTGAAATCTGATATTTTCAAGCTTATTTTCCACACTGTTATGTACAAGTGAGCGGGGGATGTGTGATGTGGTGTGTTTTTTTTTTCCCCCTCCACGGTGGTTAAGATAGGCACAGTGCGGGCATTTTAATCTCGCTCTCTGAATCAAAATGAGGCAGTAGCTTTTGTTTCCCTCTCAGTTTAATAAATTGCACTCTCTTCAGACGCCTTGTTTGCAGTGGCGGCAGGCACCGGAGGAGGTTGATGTTCATGTCGCGCTTTGTGCTAAGAAAAGTCACATTTACACAACTTTGACTTGGATTGTGTGTGAAAGAAGCTACAAACGTGGCTCATATATCAGAGTTCAAAGGCCAAAGAGGGTTTCTGTTGTCATTTCAACCCCATATTGCAGTAGTAGAACATAGTTAAACGACAGGATGTTCCTCCAGGACTGTGGAGCTACATGAAGACATAGGACCAGGCAAAATACAAGGGACTGAGCATGAAGTGTGCATGTGCAAGCCTATGCAGACAATAGAGGACACTGCAAACAGTTCAAACTAGAGTTGTCACGTTAAAATGAGTAACCATGACCCTATACCAGACAAAGTATCACGGTTTCGGTTATTATCGCGATACTGCTGCTTTTTTTTATTATAAATACGTATTAATTACTTATAATTTTGTTTGGTTGTGTAATGTTATGGAGTTTGGTTTTTGAGCAAAATTAATGGTGCCATTGACGACGTCACCGTGACAGACTCGCTGCTCGGGCCCAGTGCTTCTGCCGTGGTGAGTGTGTTGTCTCGTGTTTGTGACTGTAAGCCGTGCACGCGTCTGGGTGAGACAGAACTTTAACTTGTTGTTTGTTTTGAAGCAAATTTCTATCGAAGTGGAGATGTCTTCATGGAGTTCGTTCTTGCTGCCAGAAACAGAAACAGCCAATCAGCTAACAGACAGGTGGACCCAACTTGGGGAAACAGCCAATCATTCAGCAGCTGTGTAGTTCGGTTGCAGTAGTTGCTATGTGGGTTTGTTTATAAGGGAGTACATGCATTGAGAAGTTGGGAGGAGAGTAGAGGCAGCCGCTATGTAGTGGAAACTAGCACCGGTAGTATAGTAATCCATGGTAGTACCATCATGTAGAATTTCTAGTGTAGTAGGAACCATTACGATTTGGCACCGTGGGTATCGTGGAACTCTAGTACGAACAGTGCAAATGTGCAAGGTGGCTAAATGATTAGCACCGGTAGCTCACAGCAAGAACGTCCTGTCTCCAAATCTCGGAGTGCGGTTTGCATGTTCTTCCCATGGATTTCTTCCCGGTGCTGGACACACAATCTGTTTCCGATATTTCCCAGCCTTTAGCCCAGCACATGCTGGAGCCGCTCCATGCCACCTGCCGACCTCAATAAGTGGGTGTAGAAAATGCATGAGAGAACAATTAATTCCTCTGCCCACCCCTAGGAGCCACGATCACAATATGAAAATGACTTTTTTTTTCACTCCATCCACTTATTGTTTTTATATATTTCTGGCTCGTTCCCATTGTTTGAGTCATCGCTTTCCATCAGGAGGCATTCCACTTGTTTTATTGTTGCATGTGTAATGGGCATTATTTGAAGGCCAAAGGGTTGCATTACTCTGAGTGTACAGGTTAGAAATCAATGAACTGAAAACACCATTATCTGGAGGAAGAGATTAAACTCCGGATAGACTGTGAGGCCCAAAATAAAGCAGGGGAGAAAAAAAAACGCTTTATGTGACTTTTATTTCTTTCTACATGCATTTAGTAATGGCACACATAAACTGATTACTTCTCTGTAATCCTTCCAGGATTAGGGCTCCTTTAAGGCTTGACTGTTTGTGATTATACCCCACGCAGTCAGCTCTGCCCGGCTCAGACCAGAACATGTGTTTAAACACTTCATCGAGAGTTTCCAAGCTCGCTCCGGCTTCCAAGATGAACTGCGATTCTGGTTTTTTAATGTCCCCCAATAAAAATTCACAGTAGTCCATTTATCTCAAATGCTGGTGAGCGCCACAGCGATCCGGGGCAGCGTTTGCTTCTTTTCTTTTTTCTCTCTCTTTGTCTTAGATACAGTACTTTCAGTCCTTCCCAGGTGACCTAGAATTTTTTTGGCTCGGACCCCACGGACAGGAAAACTGCACCCTAACGTAAGGGACCGCACGCACGCACACATACGCAGGCACGCTTCTCTCCATTTGTTTTTATTGTCTTCCTGTGCCCACGTTCCCCCCTGCATCACCATATTCATGTGCATTGATTTGGCAATATTAACATGATGGCTGCAATAGAAAGGTCAGAGCCATCTAATAAAATCAGCCCAGTGATGCAAGCCTGATCGATACTGTCGAGACGGCGGGATCACAGAGAAACCCTAAAACTAAGCAGCGTCAGTGGCCTTTGGGGAGGAATAACATGTAAGGGCACTTTGCCGTCCACGTCTGAGTATGATGCATTGCTGTTCCACTGTCATCCAATGAATAAACTCGACGCAGGACACATTGTGAATGAACAGAGGGCGTGCATTCTGCTCTGCATCAGTAGATCACAAATGTTTATAACCGTATAATATCTCAAGTTCACAGTTAAAAAAATCGACTTGAATTATATTTTTTCTTTTAGTGCGGCTTCAGTAAATAACAGGGTAAAAGAGTATCGCTGTCCGTGGGTTGAAAACGGGGGGAAATCAATACGGACTGTTAAAATTCAGGGAATGTGTGTTATTTAGAGGAAGAAATGAATATATAACAAGTCGCCTCCCTCCGCAGACCGAAGCCAGATGATATCATTGAGAGGCGGCTGACGTCAGGCGTCGGCATCTGCAAAATAAAAGCGGGATAAGTGGCGTGAACTGCCAGAGTTCATTTGAATAGTTTACTGAATGAGGGAGTGCAACGTGCAATTCTGAATTCCTCTCTCTCTCTCTTACATATCATTACCCTTTTATCCACTCTGCAAGATTATAATTATTACAGCAGCACCTGTTGTATTAAAACTACGCATTGCACGAATTCCATCGCTGAGGTGTCGCTTGCAGAGGCTCTGAGCTGAGTCTCAGTTTGACCCGAGCCGCTGAAGTAAATGTTCGGTCCCTCACATGATTCACATTACGCAGCTCGTACAGTGACGATAAGCTCGTTCAGTTTCTCTGAGCATGGAGGGTCATGCTGACTTGACTCAGCTACAGTGAATCACGGTGGTGATATGAGGGGCCAGAAATTCAGAGGAGGGTTATTTTAGCCTTTGCTATCTGGTTTCAGCAGTAGATGATATTGGTGTAGTAATTTGGATTTCTCTTTTCATATATTACCCCTGTGAGCCTGAGTGGAGGTCAGAGTGGTGTTGCCTCTGTTACGGCATGGTTTAGAAAATTCGATGACACACAATTGCTTTGTGTCGCTGGTATAAATTTTGCAACAAATGCCGTAGGGCAGAGGAGACGGAGAGCATGTGATAGCAGACACCACTATATTCATGAAACAAAAGTGCCTTGGAAATTATAATGTTATGAAATAATATTATTAAAAATAGAACTGATTCATTTCCAGTTAACTAATTTGGGTTAAAGAGGCCACGTTATGCTCATTTAAAAGTTTGCAATTTTACATGTGGTGGTTAATGAGACTAGTACATTTTCGAACATTTCAAAAAAAAAAAAAAAAACACTATGCTGGATTAATGCAAATATTGTTCTTTGTTTGGCAATATGAAAATATGACATTTTTCTACAGGCAACTTTACATTTTAACCACCACGCAGACTTTTATTTTATTTTATTCATTTATTCTTTTGTCCTCAGTTGAAATTTCCTCTTTCATTTCTTACTTCCTGCACCTCCTCTGCCTGAATATAATGTTACCTGTCATATTGCACCATGCTGTGGTTTGCTCACGGCCAGCGTATGGGGTTTATTGGGGCGTTCCTTTATGCTAACTGAATTGTGCGCGTCCAATTTAAGATTTAAATGCAGTTCATCCAGCTAGTCGGGTGGGTAAACACGGATTTGCCTGTCAACACACGTTTCATGAATCCCCATTATTTTTAGATTTTTTTCTCTTTGCTTTGAGTGAGAACAAAAAAAAAAATCTAAAAATAAGGAAACATTTACATACAAAGCCTTGTGTTTATGAAGGCAGGAGAGAAATGCTGCTTAGATGAATTTGTCTGTGAAGTTGCACAGTAATGATTGGGGATTTATTCTTGAAACGTCATCTCTGATCTTTGCGTGCCATTCTAAAGCATCACCTCCCAGGGTTTAGGGTTTTAACTTCACATTATTACCGTCCCATTGTGCTTTTATTTGGAATTAGTCGTTAAGCTCGGCTAAGAGGTGCCCACCTCCCTGCTTTAAGTATATCACACTGCACACCTTTGCTCTGTCATCATCCACCCACCCACCGAAACCGCAACCATCCCAACACGGCCTTAGCCACTCACTCAAAGGCTTAAACACACACACACTTCAAGTGCGCACAGTCTTAATACACAAGCGTGCACGCACACGTCACTCAACAGCTACATTCCAGGAGGGTTACCTAATTTAATTGTGTGCGTCTAGTGGCTTCGGATCCCTTTTGTCCTTGACCCCGTTGCTGCTGGTCATTACCCCTTTCCAGGGGGCCTGCTGCCTGCCTGGCGTATTTATAACTCTGCAGGAGAGAGACAACAACACTCACACCAAGTGCTAAATGAACATAAATACTGAGTGCTGGATTACACCAAATCAACACATGCGAGCAAAGATAGCCCACTTTGTTTGGAGGCTAATGGAAGAGGAGTGCTGTGGGTTAAACACAATAAAATGCGGCTTTAGCTGGAAAGCGTTTTCTGATGCTGACAAATCCGAACGTATCAACTCTTCATATGCACATGAGTTATGTCCTTACGTGAAAAGCTCACGAGTGTCATTACACAGCAAATCTACATCTGAAGGGGAGGATGGAAAATAAAACGCTTCCACTTTGTTTGTTTGTGTTGCGTTGACGCTGCGAACCCGGTTTAGTTGTTGAAGCTTACGCCCTGTTGTTGATGCGATCACATTACATCAACCCTGTGAAACACCGACATGACTAATCCTCCTACACCCCAACCAGGACTTTTGTATTTGACCATAAGGTTACAGTCATGACAGGTACTGAAGTGCACAGCATTTGTTCACACAGTGTATGCAAAATCCCTGTCATATCTGCTGCCCACACACCAAGCCGGGGCTACTGCACCTGTCAGATAGCATCTGTTCATCTGTCCTCTGTCTTTCTGCACTCTCTCTCTCTCTCTCTCTCTCTCTCTCTCTCTCTCTCTCTCTCTCTCCCCCCCCCACCCTCTTTCTCTCCCCCTTTACCCCAGCAATTATTCTGTTACATAGGTATGCGGATTTCATTTACATCGCTACAATTACAGTAGTTATTGAAAAGTCAAGAGCATACGCACCATTTTACACGCATCACACTGTGGGTGTACCTTCGCGGAAAGTGCAATCCGTCGCTATTAAAATATTTGTGAATCACACTCTGTTTGCTTGTCCACATGCCGCTCGACATGAGTAGAGCTTTCAGTAAACTAAATAATGCAGCGTGATGTGACATGATAATTGCTCTGTTTCAACAACCTGGCAGGCGTGAGCGTCCAGAAAGAAAATGCTGATAATTAAATTTCTGCTACGGCGGGACAGGACCCTGTGAAAGTGAGAGTTGCTTTGGCGTAGTTTTCACAAATTTTCTTGGGGATTTCTTTCCTCATGCAGAAAGCGGCAGTACACAAACAAATTTGGTACGTTATTTTTTGTTCGTATCCACAGAGAAAAGTGTTTCCACAATCCAATGTTTTGTCCAGTGCAAGAAAAGAAGAAGCAAAGAAATCACGAATGTCACTTAATCAAATTTAAATTATTATGTCTCAGAGTAATTATAATAATTGGATTATAAAATTCACGGGCTAAGGAGCTACAGTTGGCCCACTGATCCCAATTAAGACCACTGACTTTACTACTGCTGAAGTTCCTTTTCTGTGTGTTAATGTTTTGGTGGCATCTCTGCCAATTCTTTGGCAACGCCCTCAAGTGACCAGCCATGCACTTCCAATATACACTATATTGCCAAAAGTATTCACTCACCCATCCAAATACTTGAATTCAGGTGTTCCAGTAACTTCCTTGGCCACTGGTGTATAAAATCAAGCACCTAGGCGTGCAGACTGCTTCTACAGACATTTGTGAAAGAATGGGTTGCTCTCAGGAGCTCAGTGAATTTCAGCGTGGTACTGTGATAGGATGCCTCCTGTGCAGTCCAGTGCTGACATTTCCTCACTACCACATATTCTGCTGTCAACTGTCAGCGATATTATAACAAAGTGGAAGCAATTGGGAACAACAACAATGGGAGAGGTCGCCAACTTTCTTCAGAGTCCATCGCTACAGACCTCCGAACTTATTGTGGCCTTCAGATTAGCTCAGGAACAGTGTATTGAGAGCTTCATGCAATGGGTTTCCATGGCTGAACAGCTGCATCCAAGCCATACCTCACCAAGTGCAAGGCAAACCGTCGGATGCAGTGATTTAAAGCACACCGCCTAAGGACTCTTGAGCAGTGGAGACACGTTCTCTGGAGTGACAAATCATGCTTCTCCATCTGGCAATCTGATGGAAGAATCTGGGTTGGGCGGTTGCCAGGAGAACGGTACTTGTCTAACTGCATTGTGCCAAACATGAAGTTTGGTGGAGGGGGAATTATTGTGTGGGGTTGTTTTTCATGAGCTAGGCTTGGCCCCTTAGTTTCAGTTAAAGGAACTCTGAATGCTTCAGCATACCAAAAGATTTTGGGCAATTCCATGCTCCCGACTTTGTGGGAACAGTACCACAAAACAAGGTCCATAAAGTTATGGATGAACGAGTTTGGTTTGGAAGAACTTGACTGGCCTACACCTCAACCCAATAGAACACCTTTGGGATGAATTAGAGCAAAGACTGCAAGCCAGGCCTTCTCGTCCAACATCAATGTCTGACCTCACAAATGCACTTCTAGAAGAATGGTCACAAATTCCCATAAACACACTCCGGAAAGCCTTCCCAGAAGAGTTGAAGCTGTTGTAGCTGCAAAGGGTAGGCTGGGTCTGGCAGATGAGCAAAAACTTTTGGAAATATAGTGTATGATCAAGTGTGATTCCTCATTCTGTTAGAATGACCAGAATGACCAGGTTAAGAACGTTTGGTGCAACGCTTCCCTCAGAAAATATAAGATCTATTTAAGAGAATATTGCTGCATGGGGCCCAGCTTGTATTATATAATTAAGTGGTACATGTTTGTTCTGATTGCCCTGAAGTCTCTTTGGTAGCAGGAGTATGTGAATAGTGTTGCCACTGGTTTCATCACTCTTACCTTCCAAGATAAGAAAATGAATTTCAACATTTTGTGCGAAACAGGCAGCAGTAAATTTGAATGAGTTTAATGTTGCACTTATTCACGATGCATCTTGCACAACATTCAAGAGGCCTGGTAAGATAAGACATCCAGTATGTATGCGTATTCAGCTTCTGCAACCTATCCCAGCTGTCTTTGGGTGAGAGGCGGGGTACCCCCTGGACAGGTTGCCAGTCTATCCCAGAGCTAACACAAAGAGGCAGACAACCATTCACACATACATCTACGGCCAAGGGGCATACACACATTTGTATCAGTGCATACTTTATATCTACGCTGCTGTGTGTGAAAGCAGAACAACTGGGCTCATGTACTTGGTTAATTAAAGTAAAGACATGCAATAGAGGTCGTATTTGAATGTTGATCTGGTGACCGCTGACATTTAGGACCGTCCCTTAGGGGTAATACAGGAGCGCACAGCCGCCAGACCAAAAAGTCAGGGGGTCAGCAGTGGTGGGAGTCATGAAAACATCTGATTTAAATGAAGACTTGCAGTCTGCGCGGCTACAAAACAAATGAAGACACGCGGGATGACTCAAAAACACGGTAACCTGAGCATTTAGCTGTGCACGTGTACGCTCCGTGTGATGTTAAATATTTCATAGTTAAGAATTTGACCAACGTGTACTTCCTACCACAGCCTTTCAGATAAAATGTTATTAAATAAAAATGAGAGACTAATATTAGAAAAATGATCACATTCAGAAGAGAGAACGTGTGTGTGTGTGTGTGTAGGTGATAAAGAGTGACAGAGGACAGCGGGGAGGAACAGAGAGAAGCAAAAGTTAGCGGGGTCATTTGCATGATCTTTGGAAATATTGCCATAGCCTCGGGCTTTCACTAGGACTACTGAGCTCGGAGAAAATGGAGTTATTTCCCATACTGTGCGTTCACTCTGCTCGTTCAAGATAAATAAATGCATTTTCCACGGTGCATTTAAACAACCATGTTAGGTAGTACGCTCACAATTAGCTCTGCCTTTTCCCTTAATTAATGTCATTCAGCAGCACTTCAGAATAATGACGTTTAATGAGATCCAGTAGTGAGGAGTAAAAATCCTAATGCATAATTCTCACTGCATTACCATAACTGATTCATTTTAATTCTTATTACAGACCTGCACCGGGCCCCAAACAGTATATGGACAGTTAAACTAGCAGCAACTTTCAAAGACGTCCGTAGGGCAATTTCTCAAAATGTCAGGTACGTTTGGATTGGATCGCTAGAAAAACATGGCACCACTGTAAGCAAATGCTTTTCTGTGTTCAACAATTCACACTTATAATGGGGAAACCGACCCTTGTGGTAGGAGATAAAAAAAGACACGTAAAGTAGGGGTTGTACCGAATAGTTGAGAAGGAGGCTGCCAATTAACACTTTGTTGCTGAATTTCATTGTCTAAAGTTATAAGACCTTTAGCTGTTATACATAGAAAAGACTTCAAAGGTATACTGAATTTTTTTTTTTTCCCCAGCTACATTATCTCACAACATGCTGTGAAGTACTATTAAACACTGTTGGTGGTGCTGATTCATATAGGCTGTAGATATCTGTAGCGCACAGTATTGATAAACGCATGTGGTTCTGTTGTGTTCTAATATTTGTAAGTTGCTGTGGTTGTGTTTTTTTTTTTGTCCTTGATGTCAGTGAATGCACCACGCGACAGATGGGAGTTATGCTGGGTTTGACGTAGGCTACAGCCGACAGTAGCCAATAAAATTGCAGAAAAGCCTCCATAGCCTCCTTTGTGTGAGACCGTATGTATTCAGATCAAGAATATAGATTTCATTGTTGCGAAGCATTACTTTCTACTGTGTTTTTATGTGTGACATCATCGACTAGTCGACGTCGACTCGACTTTTACCACGTTAGCCGACTGGTTGTAGAGTGTGTTTTTATCCTTGATGTCAGTGAATGCACCACGCGAGAGACAGGAATTATGGTGGGTTAGACATAGGCTACGGCCGACAGTAGCCCAGGTCAGGAATATTACTTTCTACTGTGTTTTTATGTGTGACGTCATCGACTGGTTGACGTTGACTCGATTTATCCGACCCCAATCATGAAGTAATGTTCAGTGAGCCACGTAACTTCCTGCAGTTATTAGAAGTTATTGTAACTATCAGAAAGTTCCTTCACAAGCCCCAACATAAATAATATATGACTAAAAATAAAGCAAAATATAAGTATACTTTCTAATCTTTCTAAACATTTTAATATAAAATGAACTATAGTTCTTATTGCTTCAGTAATGCGTTGTAAAAAAAATTGTTCAAGTGAGTCTGTAAAACATTTAAGTTCATTGATGATTTAAATTATTTATAATATTAATAATTACTCGAGAAGTGCCGGGTGACTTCTAATCTATGCATCTTAATTTCTCTGAAGGATTCTTAGGTTCTAGTTGCACAGACTGAACTTCAAGGTTATGTTATTGTTTTTTCTACTAGTTTGCCCTACGTATACTCATATCCAGAGCATGTTTATTTCTTTTTCCTATTTTTTAATTAAATACAAGAACATAAAAAAAATGGTATTAAATATGAAACTGTGTGCATGTAATAAGATCATTTAAGTTGTTTAACTTCTGTACATTCGTGCCGGCAGATTTAAGAGTTTGACATTTTTTTTATTGTCTCGATATCTCGTTTCAGGCCCGACCATCAGTTTATAGCTGGGTTAATGAAAAGCTAGAACGCTACATTGTGCTTCGCGCTAATCTGATCTCAGACACGTTGCATTCTCCTTTGAAATACAATACGATGCTATCAACAGCAGGAGTGATAAACCACCTGAAGACACATTTGCAGAAATGGAAGCTTCAAAGGCGGCGGACGAGTGAGTGACGTGATATATTGTCAGAGAAAGAGAGCCTTGAATTAAGGATCAGATTATGGCAAGGCTCATGAATAATGCAGGCTGCGTTTATTTCCCAGGAAGTCAACTGTAAAACACAGTCCTCTTGCCAAGTCCCCCTGCTCTCTGTGCTCTCTACATTTCATCCGCACTAGTAATGATGGATGGCGTTTTAAAGTAAACTAATTAAGCCCGAAAAGGAAAATGAATTATGACAATATTTCATCCCATCAACATCATAATGGTGCATGTGTCAAGACTATTTCTAGCCATCAAAAAATTAAAAGCATAAATCAAAGGTTATGGAGGCAAAAAAAAAAAAAAGTAAAAAAAAAAAAAAAGACTGGGTTTAAAGTTATTGTTTCAACAGGATGACAAAATCATTAGAATCGAATTTATGACCCCGGGGCAAAGACTTCTATGATCTAGTGTTGACATGTCAGTGTAATATCCCTGTCGGTTTTGGCTCATTCATTCAGTGGGCACTGGCAGGAAATGCTCTCATTTCAATGGCGCACTTACTCCAAGTGGAAGGAGCTGCTCGGGACACGACAAAGGCCATCTCAGCTTTGGTAAAAATTGTGAATTCTTAAATTCCTCAGTAGCATCCCCCGCAACCCGCACAAATATCACTGAGACATTCCGTAAGGGTGGAAGGAAGGGGACAGATATGCGAGATTTAATTCTGTCTCTGATATCTAATTTCTGAGCGCCGTATCAACAGCAGGAAAAATTAAATTCTACAACCGCCGAAAATAACAAGCAAACTTGACTCAGCGCTCTACGCGACACTAAAGCTTATTTAACCGTATGAACTCAAATAGCAGCAGTATCTAATGAAAAAGGCAACTGTTCAACACATTTGGAAAAAATCAAAACTTCCTGACGGTGGAGCGACAGATTTTTATTGAAACCATTTGCCACTTGACAAATAGTTTTATTTTAACAAGTTCCGTGCACGGGTTCGTCTCCGAGAAGCCGAGCCACCCCACTGTTTAGTCTCTTTGCCGCCGCGTTATTAGTTTCCCCGATCGTACGTCTGCGTCGCCTCCATTTTTCACAGCTTCGTGCGAAATTAGCTGTCACTTCAAATGAGGAAATCTTCATTTCTGCATGTGTGAACGCTTAGCGTAGCACATCAGACGCGGCGCGAAACACGGTGTGAAAACCTGTTTTTACAGTCCTCCGCGGCGTCCGGCCGAAAACAATCACAGAGGGATAATGGTTTCCTTCCTTTTTTTTTTTTTTTTTGTGGTTGTTTGAAAATGAGCCTTCGCCGTTAAGACGTACAAGAGTAATCCGTAAAACATACAGCCGGTCAAAAAATGCGATCTCCTTCAATCCTCGCCTTGAAGTTGACATTTTGTCACGGCGTCGCATTTTACCATAATCCTCCTCTGGACCGGCTGCAGCTCGTCATCTCTCAGCCCTGAAGGTCAACATGTGAGCGGCATAAGTGAAAGAAAATGACTCGAGTGAAACGTGCTGTGGTGACCTCCACCTGAGCCGACGGTAACCTGTGCTGGATGTAAAGGAAGACAAGGCAGAGAGAGCCACGTCGCGTCCCAAGACGAGACCACTCCCTTAAATATCTCCATGAAGCACTTGAACTCACCATTTAGATCCTGATAGAAGCGACTGAAGCTGTTTATTTCACACTTTCTGCAATATCAAGATCTGTTTTGTGTCTTTTTTCTTCCTGACTCACCACTGAATGAAAGCAAGATTATATTTTGATGGGTATTGATCAAAGACAACAGAGATACGCTGCACCTGCTTGGACAGACAGATTGCATTTCAAATAAATATCTTTTTGTGCGTTTCTGATAAGTCCCAATGCGCCGACGGTTTTGTTCAAAGACGTTTTCTTTTGTGTAATTATTCCTATTTCTCGTTCTGACGTTTTTCTTAAAACACGTCAAATCCCAACTCCTGACCTTGAGCTTTGCGCCAACTTTCTATCCGCCTAACACTGTGACATTCCTCAGTGTGACTGGGACTCTGAAATGTATTCAGCTTATCAGTTATTTCTGGCAGAAGCAGCCGCTGCCACCCCCACCCACACTCCCCCCCTCCCCCCAACTCCCTCTCAATAAATATTGGGTTGACTAAGTTGATATGCCTTGGAGGCGTTTTAAATATTCCCCCCAAAAATATCTATTCATAAAGCGGGGCAACGTAATTGGGTGATTTATGACCTTTTCACACCACTGAAGCGATTAACTGAAGACATCATTCAGAGCTGTCACTCACACTGATTGTTCGCATGGAAACGAAACACCATGCAGCCAAAAAGCGAGGCAGCTGACTAGAGAATGATGCCTTCAGAAGCCTTTCACTGAAGTGGCCTCTTCAGGACTGTCAGTCGAACCGTTATTGTGCAAAGATGGAACTTCTCTCGACAGGAAACCGCACAAAAACGTAGACTCACGGGTAGATCTGACCACCATTCTCACGTTGCCACCTCGAGGGCGACATGGTTCCAGCTCGGCACCCGCTCATCCCGGGGCTCACCTCTTACTTACCCGCTGCTGGTCACAGACCTCGACCGTGATCGCGGCTTAATAGTACATCTGGGACGCATCTTCGCATAAAGCTATCATTATCCCAGATTTAATGATCAGGCGCAGCGATTTGTCTTTATTGGTCTTCCTAGGCTCGCACACACCTGCATCTCCAGAGATTCTTTGGTAATAACACCAGGAAGAGCAACTTGACACTAATTGGCTCATCATGTCGAGTGTGATCATGCATAAAGCATTTTTTTCTGATGCTTACAAAAAAACAAAAAAACAAAAAAAACAAGTACCAGCTTTGGAAAAGAGATGAGATTGGATAGAATTGCATCCTGGATGAGATTTCATATTTTTTTGCGTCGACTCATTTTATTCCAGCCTGTGAATCGTTCCCTGCTTGATACTGAAGACACACTAGCGACACTGGATTCCTCCAAGAATCCAACATTTCTTTATTTTAGTTTAAATCCAGCTATATATGTTTACCCCTGACATAAAGAACAGTATTTATATTCTAATCCATTTCTTTTCTCTAATCTTTATTACACTGCTGGGTTCCAACTGGCAAAGAAGGGGTCCTTTACCCCCCTGTTCGGTCCTCAGGGCTTGCTGAGCCTAATTACCAGAGATAATGGAAGGTGAAGCTAAATGGCGCTGATGGGGTCCAGCAGAAGGTTATTAGGTGTCCTCATTAGCGCCCGACTGAAGTGAAAGGAGGTTTAAGGTCTTATTCTGATCCTGATGGATAGTGTTCCTCTCGGTCTGTCTTCAGAGCGCGCGACTTCGCGGCGCGGACAGCCGAGGCAGAGGCACGGCTACAGAGAAGCCTGAAGCGAGCGTGTGCATGCGTGTGCACGGTGACGGCGTCCGGTTTGGAACGTGAGGATGAGACGCGAGTCTGTTTTGAGTGTCGGTGTTCGTTTAATGCGGTCAACGTTCCTAATGCAGTGGCAGATTTGGCAGCACATGCAAGTTGCACTTTGAAAAAAAAAAGAAGTAGCACAATCATCAAAGCAATGTATTTCTGTTTTATTGTATTACTCATAGTTGCTCAGACACGTGTATATACAAATACAGTTAATTTTTTGTCAAATTTTTTTTTCGTTGTCGTTTATATACTGTAAAAGAGCAGGTTGGAAACAATCCCCACTGATGGCAAAGTGGGAGCGGGGTGGTTCAAAGGTGAAGGAAGAAGGACAGCAGGTGGCGTGGTGGAGGGAGGGGCATGGGGAGGGGTTCACACAAGCACAAGAAGAATGACACGGGACAGAAAAATTAACAAGTTGGCTCGTCAGAAACAAGGGAGCCGAGAGCCTGGATCGATGACGGGCTTCAACCCGCCAACAGTCCAGTCTAGGATTCGGCGGAGGAGGAGGAGGAGGAGGGGGTGGGGGTGGGGGGTGGTGCACTAATCCTTTGAACTGCGCCCAGGACCACCGTCCACTGGGGCGACAAGTGATTTAGGGTTGTTAAAAAGGGAGAGAAAGTAAAGGGCCCTGTTGTAGCCTCTCCTACGCCAGCAGCTTCTCCGTGTAAAAGCACAATGGCAGAGAGCGTCTTGTACACAGACGGCGCTGCCAGGGGGCAGAGGCTGAAGGGCTAAGGCATGGGAAACGCTCTTTGCTGCCAAAGAGGGTTGCCGCTTCCCATTCGCTGCAGCGGCAGCAAACGAGAGAAACGCACGCACACTCAAACCTACAGTTTTTCCACACCGAAGAAAAAAAAAATAATAATAATAAAAAAAAAAAAACGTCCACACTGATGTTCACTCCCGAAGACTTCCTCCAGGGAGAGCAGAAAGAGGACTGCAGATACATGGGATGGGTTCGGCGGGTGGGTACAGAGAGAGAGTCAGGTAAACAAACCTAAAAGTTGCTTTTGAACTACAAATCGACTGACCCCCCCCTCCCTTCCTCCCCGTCCCCCTCCCCACTGTAACTTCACAACAATGGTTTGAGTTATGTACATTTTGTCATCGGAAACTACACAGCTTAATGACGTCACTCAAATGGGGATGCAAAAAACACACGACATGAAAGTGGTCAGAAAATCTAATACATCTTAAGAGGGGGGGGAAAAAATAACAGCAAAAGTAAACTTTTTTTTAAAGAACATTTTTTTTTTTTTTTTTTTTTAAACATGTCATCAAGTTCATGCGCATGCCACATAATGAAACTGGTGAGATCCCTCCTTTTTTCTTTTTAAAGACAGTCCACTCGTGGCTGATCTTTCAGCTGACCAACGCGCTTTCGGACAATGAAGGCGAAAAAAACAACAACAAAAAAACAAGAAGAAGTAAAACAAAAAAGCACAAACAAGGCCGTCCGTCGAGTCCCGCGTGTTTCTCTTTCCCGAGGATCCTTACGTGGAGAGATGGTGAAGGTCGGTGACTGGTTTGAAACATGTACGAGGTGCGCCCTCTTCGCTGACTAACGTCCCAACCGTCTGTACAGTGACGCGTGTCCCCCCCCTCCCCCCGAGCGTTAGCTCAAAGTTTCGCCAGGCATTGAGGATCAAAGCACACATCAATGCGTTGTTTGGGGACAGTACACACGCCGCAAAACCCAGAGATAATACGGTATTCATTTTTTAGAAAAGACATAAGAACCAAATTAATACTTTAATATCAAACACTATTTACATCAAGAAGTTTTCCTAATAATAATAATAATAATAATAATAGTCATAATCATCATCATCATCATCATAACAATAATAATTATACAGTTTTAACAATGATGTATCTCATTTTTTTCTATTGTCCTCCAGAAAGGTACAAAACAGATACTAACCTAACACTACATGTTTTATGGTTGACTACCTCAGGATACACAGTATCCAGTATATAAGTTGATCCTCATTTCCCAGGTTAAGGTGTGTACAGAATAAATCATGGTAATGACTTCAATAATGACGAAGAGTATTGGTAATTATAAGAGAGTACAATCGAAGCTGGTTTCTGATAAAAGTCTAGAGTTAATCTGCCGACAAGAACCCATTCTGAAGCGTATGCAGTGCTTATTCCCTGTGGTGTTATCCTGAAAATTAGTACCTCATTAAATGGCCTCGTCTCCTATTACCCCTCAAAGCTGAGCCGCTATTCCGCCGTAATAGCATTGTTACCGTAGCGCACGAAAACAAACGATAAAAAAGGTAAAGGCAGTTCTTTCCAGGGAATACAAGATAGACAGAGACAGAGACAGAGAGAGGAGGAAAAAAAAATAAGATGAAAACAAAGCAAAAACAAAACAGTGCATGCTTTTTGAGACTGAATGGTTGTGGACAATATGTTTGCATGGATTTTTTGTTGTTGTTGCTGTTGTCGTTGTTTTGTCTAGATCTGTGTTGTTAGGCACTCTAGTCACACTACCCTCAGCTACCTGGCACGTCTCTCCATCTCTGTGCGTCTCTCGGTTCAGTTCTCGCTGTCTCCTTCACTCACCGATTCTCTCAAACTGCAAGGTCATTGGTGCTTTAAACCCCCCCCCCCACGGTGGAAATCTACACCCACCCTCCCGAGACCCCCCAAGCCTTCCGCCATCTATTTTTAATACCAGAAATAACTCCCCTTGCCACAACATGGGGTCCACATGCCTGTCATTTTGAACCTCATTAAAGAGTCACTTAAACCAGTAACACTAGGAGCCGAAGGTGGACGTGCAATTGCTCCTTTGCTCCTTTCCCTGCTCCATTTCTCTCCTTCTGTCCGTCTTTGCCAACCAATTGGTGGTGCCCTATTTCTTACACAACAACCCGTCTGTGAAAGGCTTCAGAGTTTTCGGCAGAGATAACTTTTCTATCTGCTCTGTACTTCTTTGAAAGCACAGAAACGAGTCGCTCTGGAAATAAAAAGACATAAAAGCTTCCATTATGCTAAGTGACTGTGTACATCTGTGGGAGTTGAAGGGAACTGAATATCATTATTGCACAGTGAATTTCTTTGTATTTAAGTGCTAGTTTAAACCTAAACCGTATAGAGCCCTGCCTTGAATTTAAAGGATCGCGATTTCGGCTAATTGCAGCTATGCATCGGTGCTGTAAATGCTGCACAAACTGCTGCAATAAACTGAACGGGGGAAGCATCTATTATGCACTTGTTATGTGGAGAAAATCTATGATGCGAGCCAAAGTTATGGCCGTGTCTACGGGACAACGAGGAGAGAGAAGCATGGCACCGAGTCTCAAAAGTCTTTCCAATGCAATCTGTCACTGGTTTTATGTAAGTGGATCTCAGCAAAAATCCTCAGCTGACGACTGTTTGATGACACCTCCGTAAAAAAAAATTAATTGTTTAGAAGAAAAAAGAAACAGGTCCAATTTAGCTGCAATCATTTTAACAATCGATGGCGCTAGATGCAAATGTTTACGCGAGTGTTAATATTGACTACCACTCAAACGGAACAGACGGAACAATTGCTGCCCGGCTCACTAAACATTGCATAAAATCGCTGCGGCTGGCGCCATGAAATTGCATGATCAACTTTCAAAAGGCATCGATCGTCCGTCCGTAATAGCGGGCCGAGTCTGGTGAGAAAGTTTCAATTTAGCCGCGTGGTGAGACGT
The DNA here is from genome assembly GCA_005024645.1 of Planiliza haematocheilus. Lineage (NCBI taxonomy): Eukaryota > Metazoa > Chordata > Actinopteri > Mugiliformes > Mugilidae > Planiliza > Planiliza haematocheilus. The sequence goes on along the minus strand of SRSE01001388.1, from coordinate 602,149 downwards.
CGGGCGCGAAACCGAACGATGCGAGGGAGCGGGGTTATATCGAGCAACCTGCGCGACGCCGTACGCAAAGATTTCGAAAGATACTCCCTCCACGAGTCGCTCGCTAAAACCCCCTGATCCAACTTTACACTTTGTATTAAAGAAAACGTCGGGGCGCTATCTTTAAACCAGGCCGGCGCGAGGCTCAGCAGGCTAAGGTGCATTCTATGTACATATATCTCAGTGCTGTGGCTGCTTGCCTGACCTGTGCTCTTTTCTCTTGCATCTCTCACCTTCGTACTAGGTTCCTCTGTTAAATGGCGGCTCAAAATGAAGGCTCCTTGCGACCTGGCGGAACTTGATCGAAATCTTTTCCCGAAAGGCTTCTTGAGAGGTCTCAGGTCAGCTATTTATTTGTGTATGTACAGTCTACGACCTAGAGTCTCACCGCTACTGTGTACAACTTTATGTAAAGAAAAAAACAAACAAAAAAACTCTACCCTTCTGTTGACTGGTGGCGTAGAGGCATTTCTGTACTGGATTCTGCGACGCTATAACGCTATCTGTGCATGTTCTATGTATACAGTATGTGTGCGCGTGTGTGTGGGTAAACATCAGTGCTGCAAAGACATAAACGTGATGTAAAGGGATGTCAAACGTCACGGGAAAATAAGAATCACTAAGTGTCAAAAAACGGGATTTGGCATCTTAGTTGAAGGTTTAAGAGGGGGGACTGTCTCTCCCGCTTCTCTAACATCAACTTTTTTTTTTTTTTTTTTACTTTTTTTTAACTCACAGACGGAGAAAGACCACTTAAATATTTTTCTGAAAAAAATAGAAGGGTTCCTTGAGAAGCCTGCTCTTATGCCCAGTACAAGCAAACGCAATCCACCCCCAAAATCCCACCCCCTATACCCTGCAGCCTCGGGCAGATTCAGGCCACGCTAGGTGTAAAGGACCTCCGGGACAGAGGGAGGCGCTATAAAGTGAAGAGTGCTGCTAGGCAGACCAGCAACGAAGCCAGGAGTGGACTCGTTTTCTGCAGGTGCGGCGCAGCGTTTGTTTCACTTCGGGAAGGCTCAGCCGGTTCATGGCTGGTATCATCTAAAATATTAAAATAAAAAGAAGAAGAAGAAAGAAAATTAATTCAGGGCCGCTTTCTTTCACAGAGCATCACAGACAAACAGAGAGTCATTATGCGGTGATTGTACGTTTCTACTGAGATCTAACCTGGCGATATTTGATCAGTGCATGGCTGAGATGTTTGGGTTCGTGTCATAAAAGTCTGAGTTGCCATATGAACTTCAGTTGCTATAATGTTTCTACTCTCATCGTCAGAAACATTTTGAATTCATCTCCCAGGTGAGCTGCCTCCTGTGTGTGCCTGGCAGTGGCATCAGTATCAGTGAGCAGCCATGTGCCCGCTACACCATGGGAAAGTAGCTGAACCATGCACAGCAAAAGACAGATAGACAGAACAGAGCACCGGACAGTTGCATAACTTGACAAACGTGTGTGTGTGTGTGTGTGCGTGCATGCGTGTGTGGCTGAGAGTGAAGGGAAGCGGCGGATGAAGGATGAACGTTTTAATTTTCCTCCCTTAGAGAGCACAATGCGGTGATTGAGCCAAAAGCAGCGGGCAAAATGAGAGACGGCCACTGGCGATGCAGGCGAGATAGGAAGGCGGGCAAACGGAAAATGAGGCGGGAGGAGAAGTAGGTGGGCATCAAAAGAATGTCCTGTGATCTGACCTTGCTGTGCCTGGCTTTGTGTGTGTGTGTGTGTCCCATTCAGGTAGAGGTTTATCTTAAGCTCTGATCTTCACTTTGAGCTGATAATGCAGTGTTCTTCCAATTTCAGAACCTATTAGATCTCTTTTCAGAATCATTATATCGTTGGTTTTGTATATGTAGCTATATATATATATCTAAATATATATATATATATCTAAATATATATATATATATCTAAATATATATATAGGCAGAGGTGTAGTCTTTTCAGACCCTGAGGTGAATGAGATAACAGCATGCCGGTGATGTGGAGTGTCTCAGTTCAGTGACGGGGTTGGACTCATGTATGAAGACATAAAAATGCTGTGCGTTCTGAGCAGAGAGCAAATAATCAATATTGTGCTGCAGAGCCAAACAGATGCTCGGTGAAGAGTAAAGCACATTAATAACACTTGCCAAATCCATTGCTACTGTGTGAATGTACATATATCTACCCTGATCGGGCATAACATTATGACCACCTAATATTGTGTAGGTCTCCCATGTGCCTCCAAAACAGTTGTGACTCATCAGAGAATGGACATGGGCCTTCTGAGGGTGTCCTGTGGTGTCTGGAAGCAGGATGTTGTTAGTGGGGGGTCTCTGGGTCCTATGGGTTGAGGGGAGGGGCCTCCTCTTTTGATCATCCCCCAGATACTTGATCAGTTTGGGAGAATTTGGAGGCCAGGTCAACACTTTGTGCTGTTTTTCATGTTTTTTTCCAGTTGTTCCTAAACCATTTTTGTGCCTGTGTCAGGCTGCATCCTGCTGGGGATGGCTGCTGCCATCAAGGAGTGTCATTGCTATGGGGTGGGGGTGCCTGGTCTGGTCTAGGTGGGTGGTCCACGTGTAAGTAACATCCACATGAATGAATGCCAGGTCCAGATGTTTCCCAGCAGAACATAGTATTGTCACAAGATGTTCAGTGTTGTTTACTGGTCATAATATTATGCCTGATCAGTATAAATACATACAAATGACTTTGCAGGTTCTTTATACACTGACTGTTTAATTAAATGCTTAAGTCACTGAATGCACGTGAGTGTAAATGTTGTTTAAATGTACTTATACTGAGCGCAGTATATGGAAATGGTGTGGTGATCAATCTGTGAAAAGCACTGATAACGTGCTAATCTGTATACAGACGTGTGTGCAAATACACAGATCTATGTATGTATTACCATGCACAATACAATACAGCACACAGTACAAGTTGATACACAGCGATTTGAACATGTAAGCAGCAACCAACGGAAACACGACACCACTCTGGTTATTAACCTGGAGACGCTTCATGCAGAGATGTGAAAGGGCGGATCACTTTCCAGACAGGCAGCATTAAAGCAGAGAGGCACAGAGCAAGAGACACATGTACAGATGTGTGGAAGTCATACTGAGAGAGGATCAAAAAAGCAGGAAGCCATACTAACCTCGTGGTTCTAATGTATTGTCTACTTTGTCGTTTACGTCAAAAACGCGGTCATGTACGCCTATAGTTTTCACACAGTTGTCTATAACAGAAAATAGGGAGAATGAGAAATCATTAGAGGTCTGTGCCAAATAGGTTAGTGACATTTGTAGTCCCCGCCCCACCTCCCCTCTTAGCCCTCAAATGAAACACCCCAAGCAACAAAGCTCATGGCAACATTCAGATGATTTCATTTGATGTGACTGTCTGTCATACTGTTCATGTTTAAAAGAAAAGAAAAAAGACTAAACAGTTTTCTTAGCAAGACAAATGAAAGCGGTATGTTGGACAGTGAGCAAAAGGCAATTCAGGGTAATGACGTAATCAGAGAAGTAGGCATAAACTGTTTTGATTTTCCGCTCACTTCTACAAGCTCTCTGACAAAGCCTTTTGTTGCACGCAAACACTTACTTGATGGTCGGACGAAAACTTTGAGCTTCAGGCATGTTTTCCTCCCGTTCTCGGCAATGGTGGACGCTGAAAAGGAAAAGGCAACGGACACAGGTAAAGATGGTGTTAATTTGAGACCGTGTAATGTCACGTGTGCACCAAACAGCAAAAACAACAGTTCAAACAGCACTTTTCCCTAATAAAGACATCTGTGGGAATACATATTTAATTATAAATATATTTTGTTTCCTGTACAGTACATTTTTTTCCGGCAAAAGAAAAAAAAAAAAGCTTCCAGATCGTTAATGTTGACTTTTAAGTGGATTTTCTAGGGTTAGTCATGGTTTTTGAAGAATTACAGCTTTAAAGTATTTGCAGATGTGCTAGGGAAACCTCTGTAGGCTAAATGGGAGTGCTGTGCTCAGTTTAATTGCACTATTTTAGATTCTGCAGCCAGCAGTAGCTTAATAAGGATCAAGGAATTTGCATTATTTTATTTACAACAGAATATTTTATACATTTATGTATTTTTCTCCCCATAAAAACCTCAACACTTTTAAAGGGACCCGGAGTTCACACACCGTGGATATATACTGTACGTTGGCTCATGTGTGCATGGTTTGCGGTTACTGTCAGGAAATGGATCCCTTCCTGTCAAGCCCATGGGGTGTGAATCTCTGAGCGTTACCTACCATAGTGGTCCTATCACATCCCCTAAAAATATCTCATGTGGCGAAGCGTGTGCGAAAATGTGTGTGTGTATGTGTGTGTGGTTGACCACTAATGGTGTTGTGGTGAGGGACCAGGTGCTGTCTCCTGTAGACAAGGATAGGGGTCAAACACATGTCAGTTGGAGCACGGTGGGCGAGCACTGCGTGCATTCATCACGGCAGGAGAAAGTACAGTGTTTTGAGAAAAAAAAAAAAAATGCTGTGATTTTAAGTGGAAAATAGTGAAAGCTTTTAAATAGTGAATGCTATTTAATCGTTTTTACGTTTACCATCAGCGCCTAGCGCACCACATTGCCACGTGAGCTGTCTCTTGGTCGTCACGTTCAATTTCCTGGGAATCAGCCTGACGCAGTGAAGCTAGGCATTTCCAAAGGCTGCCATTTTAGGATCTGTCAACTCTTCTCTAGTGAACTTTTACCTTACCCCGACCCCTCCCTTTACCTTCCCTCTCTGCCAGCTGTATCACCCTCTCTTCTCGTCTGTCAGCGTGGCCATATCCATTCTTCAAAGCTCAACTGATTTGCCTTCATCGTATTTACGGCACCCGCGCACGCGCCAACAAATGTGTGCGCGTACTCTAAACCTGCTCTTGAAATGTAGGCGCTTAGCACGTATGTTAGCATGCGTATGTTAGCATGCGTGTGTTTAGCGACAAACGGTAACAGCCTATGATGTTAATGTACAGGCATTCTATGGACAAAAGTGTGTTAGATTAAAGAAAGTATCAGTGAATGAAACGTATTTTAAGAAAACGGTTGAATTTCAAGCTAGCTTCCTTTGCCAGCTAGCGCTTCCTTTGCTAACTAGCGCTTCTTTTGCTAGCTACCGCTTACATAGCTAGTTCACTTCCTAGTCATTTCCTCCAGTTTTGATCCACTCTCTTTAAATCATTTAAAATCTCCATGGTATAAAAAATCAAGAGCACAAACATTGGGCTTTAAAAAGTCTAATTTTATTAGTGAACTAATTTTATTAGTGAACAATACAAATAGCTTCACATGCTACGTGAGGGCCTTTTTCTACGTCACGTTAATTGAGCAACTGGTGTGTTTGGCAGGTCTCGGGGAGGGGTTGCTTTCAGGAGCAATAGGCAAAACAATACAAGCACAACATAGTTTTAAACGTGTAAAAATATTCCTGATTCGTTTTGAGACCATGGTGGAGTAAATTAGACCTTGGCAGGCCGCCATGGTATTAGCATTCAATGGGAAACACTGACGTGCACTGATGTGCTCCTCTTAAATAATATTTTAAATGTTTGATTTCTTCCTGTCTGCATCAGATTTCTTATGTAAATATCTGCTTCTACTTTATGCTGAGGAGCTCCAGTCAGAGAGATGTCTCCATTGTGAGAATTATTGACTAATAACCAAAGAAAAGGCTCAGAAGAGATGTAAATCTATTCCTTTCTTGCATACTGCACGAACCCTGCTTCTGGTATACCCTGATATCTAGACGCCAGTTTCTTATCAAAGACACATTGCATACTCTTGTGCCTTTTGTCGGCTCATCCACCCTGTATCTGTGTCCCCTTTGTCTCTCGACTTCACTGTTGCCATTTTAATTTTGTCACTCTGTCAGCTGTTATCTTTTTCTTCATCGTGTGTCATCGTGGAAGCGAGGTGACTTGAGATCAGATGCTATTTGTCACCGCTCAGTTGATATTCACCAGATGCAGAGGGGGAAGAAAGTGGAGAGAGAGAGAGGGCCTTATTATTTCGGTGTGGAGGCAGCCGATGACACGCTAATGAACCTTGGCCAACGGCGCTCACCCACTCAGTCGCGTATACACACCAGTACCCACACAATTCATGCCACTCTTCTTCTTGCCTTTAGTTCTTTATTCTCCCTTTTTCAACAAGCCAAACACACACACACACACTATCTCCAGATGTTTTATCTTCATCACTGTTGTGGGCAGAGCTGAGTCACAGCCATCGACACCAGCCACTTAGCAAGGGCAGCTGATCATGAAAGAAGTATGGCCCTGATGAAAATGGCAAAGAGCATGTGGGAGTCTCTGGCAGTTTGTGAAGCTGTTGTGATGTTTATGGATTTGGCCACAACATGATATTTGCCTCCTACGCTTGAGAAAGACATGGGCATGAGTAATTAAAAGTAGCTCAACCAATTAAATATTGCATTTCAGTTCTTCCCGGCAGCAATCATAGAAGCTCTCATATGAAAGTGACCATACTGGCCATACTTTTATGTCATTTCGCTGATGTAAGAGACATCTAATAAAAGACGTCAGCTGAGGTTTGACGCGGCCACTGTTTTGATAAATAGTTCAAGTGGTAGACAAAGGAAAGATCAAGCTCTGGCTCCACATTTCCTTCCTGACTGCAACTGTTCATACACTCCATTTGATGGGGATTCCTCCACCCGGGCTCAAACTGTCCACACCACTGCGCGTTTATTTTGGATTAACAAGCCGCTGACGTCCTGCTTATTGTCCATATAGGCCGTAACATCAACACTTGCTATTCTGGTTCCCTTCAGCCCCACAACCCGTAACCATCAATCTATCCAGCCTGAGCAAGTGGCTGCTTTGAAGGACGGCGGCTCTGAAAAGATGACCCCAAGACGGGGCGGGCGGGGTGAGGTCGAGTTACTGCTCCATGCCCCCCCCGTCCCCTGCCCGGTAATGTCCAGGCTCCCTCAGTACGCTGCATTATGCATCAGCGTTAAGGCAAATGGAATGAAGCGGAATCCAATTACGGAAGAACAAACAGGTGGGCTCAGGGAGGCTTAGGAGCAGCGTTGTTTCAATCACAGCTCAAGCCGCGCTTTATTGCGACTGTAATGTTATCTTAAAAACACACTTCCTTTGTATTTGAGCGGACGGTTCGCATTCCAGGTGAGAGGACATGAAGCGTCGTGATAGCAAGCTGAAAGCCAAGTTTGAGTTGGCTAAATGCTCTACGGTAGATAATACCAGGGTCGTGTATTGATTTCTTATCCTTCGTTTGGGAGACGTAATGGCTCAGCTGTAAAATAATACTGCGGGGTGAGTTTATATTTGTTAAAACCGGTGTCATGTGGGGTCTTCTCATAGTCACTGAACCACTGCCAAGATGTGTCAGCACGGCCACAAGGATTAATACAGTTTGGCAGATTAACAAGCAACGCGGCACAAGTGGATTATAATCATTTGTAAGGTGAAAATTGTAATTTAATTTTTCATATTTAGAATTCCCTTATTTGTGGTTCATTAAATAATACTGAGCATACATCATCTAATCGTAAACTTAAGACACCATATTGCTAACAAGTCAAGCCTTGCACAGACTCGTACAACATCACGTGACCCTGCAACATTGACAGCATGCTGTTAGCATGCCTCTAGTCGGCGTCAGGTCTCCAGCTGGCTTTAATAATGGTGCTGTAATCCTTAGATCCCTGCTTATTTGTTGGAAGGGATGGGTTAAACTGAATACCCAGCAATGTTGTGTCCAGCATTCCTAGTTAGCTTATTCTGCCAGCTCACTGAAAAACAGCCCGCTGGCCTTGTCTCCCATTTACCAGGATTACGCCGCCCAAACCTAGTTAGAGTGTAGATCCAAGAGTCCTGACTTTACATAAAACGCCGTCCAAGACAGAGGACGCACAAAGAGAGACACGCAGAGAGTTACTTTCCCGAAACGTTATACCATCTTTGACACGCGTTTCTATTTAAACAGAGCTGCCACAAGACGTTTCTGCTGTTACACACTGAAGAAAACCTTGAGTTCAACACATGTGAGTAATTATTAGAAAGAGAGACTATTTACATGACCTCCCTGATAAGTAATAGCAACTCAGTGCAGACGATATTAGAAAACGCCCATGAAGAAGAATGAGAATCGTTCTCACATCCAACCACTGACAAAGAAGAATACTTTTTCATTTAAAAGACAAAAATATAAACGATATATGATAGAAATATTTGAAATCACACACCAGCAGATACAGAATGTGTATGTGTGGTTGCCTGTCTACGCAAATGTGTGTGCGGAAGATGGAAGAGACTATCGACTGAAGAGGCCCATTAACCAGATGCTACTAGAGCGAACACACAATAGGAGGGAATGAGGGAGCTGGGAGGAGCAGTAAAACGAGGAGGACTTGGATTGAAGGAGCAGAGGGAACATAAACTCGTCCCCCCCGGTGATGGCTGGCCTTTTGCTCTTTCCTCCGATCTTTCACTCTCCGACAAAAGTGAACCAGTCATTTCTTATGCCACTCGTGCTGAGGTGACAAGGTCACGCAGCCAATGAGGAAACGAGCGAGAGGAAGAATAAGCGAGTTGCAGTCAATGATACCTAATTATACATCGGACTGGTTTCCTCACACTCCTGTGTATCAACTCAGTAATGTGTGGATACAATTATTTCCTTTTCTGTTGCGTCAAAGTACATCCAGCGTTGTAATTTCGTGAAAGGCCACATAATGATGCTTTAACAAATTACTCTGTCTCCTTGAAGATGAAAAGCAAGTGATTGAAAGTCTGAAAACCCTTCAGTTTCATCAACTCGTTCACGTCTTCATACTCGCGTTACAATAAAGCTGATGATTTATTAATCTGTGGGGGAGTTCGGCATTTTAAGGCAGCCACGAAAAATAATAAATCACTGTGCATAATAATGTTTCATTGCTGCACTTAGCGTATCACATATAATCATAATAATATTCTTATGGCTTAAGTATCCACCCACTGAATAAACGGGGAAAAGTGTGTGTGGGGATCGCGAGAACAGAAAGCAACAAACACACGAACAACAACCAATTAAAGTGAATATCTGTACAGTACTGTGCAAAGGTTTAAGGCACATTAGATGGTTAGAGTTTATCCTTAATGAAATGAAGAGGAAAATATCCTCTAAGCGGCGCTAAGAAGAACGAGGAGTCCTGCAACAGATGCCAAGGCGTCCACAGAGGCCTGATCCCAACATCATTATGTCAGTTCTGGATTACACGAAGAGACAGAAGAAAGGGAGACAGCCTAAATGGAATTAAATCCTCCTCACTTTGCTTTTAGTCAAACTTTTACACGGTGCTGTATATGTTAATGGTTTAATGGCCAAGGATAGAATGTCCTTGTCTTGGTGATAGTGAGTTATAATCAGCTCCCGAAGATGGCTGTTAGATGCATGAATCATAATGGGGCTGAGAGGAACCTTGTGCCCTTTGAATCACAGCGCTCGCATGCCCTTCTCTCCTCTGATCTCTTGGCTTTTCACAGCCTCTCTGTTTTTTTGGCAGGCATAGTGATGACTACTTTGTTGGCGGTCAAACTCGGATAACTTGATTAGAGACTTTTCTCTTGTGCCTTGTGCTTTCTCTGGGCTGTCAGCAAGTGTGCCACGACTTGGCTCGTCGTCTAATATTAACCAAGTCTGGCCAATGGGCTTGCTCGCTCGCTGGTCGACTGGTTTCAATTTATTTTAGTTTTTATTTTTTAAAAAAAAGGGCCCTCTTGAAATTCCAATGAGCTTGTTAAGGCCAGAGCAAACAGTTTGCGATACTGGATGTTCTCAGGAGCCGGCAGACATACAGCGGAGGGGCAAATTTAAGAGCGGTGTGTTTTATTAAGGACTTAAGGCGCCATGGAAAGCCAGAATAAGCTGGTTTTGAAGTGAACGCTACAAGATGGACAAAAAAACATTCTTCCAAAAGTTAGTCCCTGATCTGGTGTTTTGATGGTGGTTGTGAAGAGCGCAAAACACATCATTCCTTTCATTCATCTGGTTTGACGTGCTGCTAAGGTCACCGCGCTACATAATTTCCATCCTCAACAATATGAAGTGACTGCTTGACCTCCGTATTCAAGTATTTGCGTTTGGATTTGCCACCCAGGTATTTAGTTTGTACCTTGCAATCTGGCAGGAAAATAAAAACCACATGAATGGTAGAAGCAAAAGAGACACAGGGAGGGCACTTAAATAAAGCCGATTGCTGCTGAGAGCTGCTAGAGGCAAGTTCCCCCCCAAAAAAGTAAAAAAATAATCTCTGCAGAAATTAAGTCGGCCATTTTTTTTTTTCACTGAGTCATTATGCCTTCACTTGGTAAATTTTAAGTGCGCTGGTGGTCATTGTGAAAATTATTGCTCCGTTAATAAGATTTCGGGGCTTATACAAGGCTTTGATGTGTGCCGTGTGGCTATTAACTGACCGCCGTGATTGGCAGTTTGTACGCTTGCGGCTTTCCCCGACTCCCGAACTCACCCTGCCTCCAAATTTTGGAGCTCCTGCAGAATACCTAGGGCTTTTTTTTTTTTTTCTCCAGACATTCAGCCTCACTGCAGACCTATTAAGGTTTCTAGTAAGCCGGTGTTTGCTTTGGTCTGAGGTAGTGAGGTGCGTTACCAGAGTGCAAATAAAACCACCCTGCACTCCTCATTTGGAAACTCCTGGCTCCAAACAGAAAAAGACGTTAACCTGCGGAGATTTCAGACTGGCTCCAGTGACAACCAGTGTGTGACATCAGGCGTCACTACATCCATCTCTATACGCGCGTATGGTAGGGAGGACTGTACTCGGGTCCAAAAAGAGAGATGAGATGAAAAGCGGAGACAAAAAATGATGTAGTAACGAGGGGAGACCGAGGTGGCGGAATGTCTATCCATCTGTCAGGATTACAGTAATGCATTCCAGACAGTGTGCATCTGTGTGCCTGCTGTGTGCGTCTCTCCATGTTTATGTATGCATTAATGTACACGGGTGCACGTGTATCCGTGCAAGTGTGCGGCTTCTCTCTCGCATTACTCCGTGTAGTCGGATCATTCCTGAATGCTGATGACAGGCCTGATTTTTCATGTGAATGGATGAAAGGCCTGAGTTATGATGGTGTCCATATGCAGGTTCCGCGCTCGCACCGCAAATGGAACAGCACTCACTCTTTATCATTATTAGCCAACCCTCCCGTAGCTCGGGTAAAACACAGACTGCGTGCAGCATCCCCCTGCCTCTATTTCATTTGTCCATTAATGCCATTTTCCTGCTGCTGCCTCTGCCCGCTCCGTCTCTACCCCTTTGTCCTCTCGAGAGGGGCTTGAAGGAGCGTGGTGCATCACAGGATTTATGATCAATCACAAGGCAGCTAATACTCCATGTCTCGTGGAAGCTGTTTGAGCTTTGCGTGCATGTAGCAGTCCAGTAAAGCAGAATGAGACCATATGAAATGTTTTGGAGCCTTATAAACATCAAAAGCTTTTCATGTACGTTAGCTTGCTATTTATGATCGGCCTCGTGTTGCAGCGGCGTTTTGCATATTGCCCCGGCAACTGCAGCGTGATCGGGACCTCACTGAATATTTTCATTTTGTAATCTGGGCAGAATCATCACAGTTCTCCCGGTTTGGATGGCCATTTAGCCATGTGCTCGTTTTACGTCAGCCGCAGACTCTGCTTAGAAATCTGCTTTTTTTGTAATTTCACTCTGTTTCTTTGTCTTTCAGCGTCGGACACGCACATTTCTGTCAAACAATTCCCGCCACGAACGAGACACGAGGGGTGTTACTGACTGCATTTTCAAGTCACACACCAACAAAACCTTCCCAGCCGCCCGGTCTGCCACTGCATGACCACACCAAGTACTTTCCTATCTTCCACACATCCTACATGCCTAAAAATACCATAAGTCTGCTCACTCATCTCTTACAGTGAGCTGCCACTGATATTGGATTTCTGCCCTTTTCAGATTAAAATCGCTCAAACACGAGACAGTGGATCGTGTCCATATTAGAAAAACGTGCTCGCATCAGCATTCTGCGAGATGGGTTTCACTTAAACCAAGGATGCTCTGTGAACTCCGACCTGAGAAGTGCTCCCGCTGTCCTTGCTTTTCCCGTCTGTCTTTCACGGAGATCGACGGCGTCGGAGTTGTAACTCACTCGCCGCGTTTTCCAGAATTGCTTGCATATGGGACCAGCGTTAGATTACTCCGCTGCCTGCGTCTCGCTGAATCTTAAATTTTACATCCTTAATGTATTCCTCTGTTAAATCATTCCCCCTCTGTTCTCCCTGTCAGTCTGCTTTACGAAGACCAGAGAAAACAGCTGGTTTATGTCGGCGGAATAATCCAGCTCCTAACCAACTCTAGTTTTCTTCCTGTCTTCAATTACCCCCCTCGGATGGAGACGGGAGGCTGATGCCAACAAAAATGAAGAATTATGACCTCCATGTGAGTGAATTCCCTGTGTCCTGCGAGCGTTGATTAAGCCGCCTCTGTTGCTGAAGCGCATGACAGCAGAACCCTGTCTCCTCTCTCTTAATTCTATCAGAGATGCAACAAATCAACCCCTCGACCCTCATCCAACTCGCGGGGCGAAAACACCATTAACGGGCATTTTCTCTGCAGGAATATGATTTGACATCTTAATTTTCATCTGCAAACAAGAAAGCTAATCAATCACGTCACCGAGGGCAAATCTTTCACCCCCTCCCCCCAGTCCCTGCGGTCATTTGGCTGCGGAAAGTTAATAGAGATGAGGAGAAGATTAATACACTGACGCCGCGTATCAGCACTATTCGTATATAAGGGCTCTGCTGTTCTGTGCATACGCGCTGCACGTAAACAGCGGTTGCTCTAAATGAAAATCCGACAAAGCGCTGATTGCAAGTCACATTTTCAATTCTCAGCGAAAGGATGATAGACTGTCGTGTCTCGAGCGCAGGAGCCAACTCGAATGCTAACCTCTGCTTCATGCGATCATGGATAGCTGCCTCCGCCTCGGGGCGCGTGGACGTTTCGGTCAAGCACAGGTGTGCGGCGTGGCCAGCGTCAGCGGGTAATGATGCGTACCATTCCCACTGTTAGCTACGCTACACTAGCATTCACACAACACGAGCAAATGGACTACAAGGGCAAAGTTTGACTCCTTATGCTCAACCGCAGATATCACATTTAATCGCCTCATAGTAGAAGTCTCATTGTTATGTAGGAGCTAGTCGTAGCCGCCGTGCGAAGGGTTCACACCGGCGCGAGATGTTATGCTGTCGACCTTGTATCAATGAAAATTAATAAGCTGCTAAATATTTTAAAAATAAAAGCAATCAGTCACTAATTATGGTTCGAGATTCATTATTTAGACATTCGGCCTGGGGTACTTTAGCATTTCTGTGCACAGTCAGAGATGATAAGATCAGCATTTAATGATCTCCGTGGAGGAATTGGGTAAATTTAGGTTGCATAAGAGCAGGCAAGGCCACGCAGGAGGTTTGAGTCCCTCACAGTCTAATGAGCGTTTCGAGTGGTAGACTTCAGGAACAGTGACGAGTCATTTGGATCGTACCGCGGCCCCGCGTCACATCAAAACCGCCAGCGTTCGCTGTATTCCGACGGCTAACAGCGATCCAAGATTGGCCTGAGCGGCGCGTAGCAGTAGCCGCAGAACTAAGTCAACTTCTGATGCCTGAAAAAATGAGTCAAACCCTTGTCAGAGCTGATACTTAAGTGTCCTTAAAAAGATGCCGCCTGAGCTTAGAGCCAGAGTTTAATCAATGTTTACCCACTACTGTGAAGAATTAGACAGAGTCTTCTTTCTCATTAGCAGCAGTAATGAGACTGGATGTCATCACAAGGTAGCTGGCAAACTGTTGTTGTAATAACCGTCAATTCAAATATCAGCAAGATTGTTTCATAGTCGAGTAGGCACCACATCTCAGAAATTATGCTGGACAAAGTATTATGACTTTCAAAAAAAAAAAAAGAGCTAAGCAGTGTCTTCACTTCATTAAATAGCAATAGTGTTATGAGACACTGACAAACTGCTAGAACTACACCACGGAAAACGTTCCAGCGGAAGGTGTTGGAGTTCATTATTACAACGAAACGAAGGAATAATGTCGCACTAAAGGTTGTTAAATCTGCACGGAAACTTTCCTGCCCAGCACGCTCTTTGTTACTGAAATAGCACGCATGCAAGTCCTGTCACTCTTCATGTCACACTGACACTGTTTTTCTCTCATATTGCAAACCATCCTCCATCCTGTAATACTGCTTTGGCTATTTTCTCTCTCCACGCTTTAATGGGGGATTGTCACGCTTCAATCGCCTCTAGCCCTATACATCGCTAACACTAACTGTAACGTTACTGTCGTCTGGTTCACATAAGTGCAGGCTGCAAACAAACGTGCTACCTTGTTTTATTCTAAAGTTTGTCCCTTCATCCTTAGACTCTATTTAGTCAGGAATCCATGGAAACGTAAGTAGGGTTGGTGTTGTTCGTTTGATTTCCTTCCATTCTTGCCTTTGTTTCCATTGTCGAACTGCGCCGGAAGTGGTCATGCACAAAGTTGACAAATCCCCATGACACCCGGAAGTGTGATAATCCCCTATTGCTACATTACCGTGCTACATCCTGCTAATATTTCTCTACTCATCTAAAAATGGCGGCGACATTTAGCTCTGAATGATTGAACATCAAGAACCCTTCAGTAGGACAGATGTTTAACGTGGATCTTTTGTGGATGTTTTCCTTCTTACAGCTTCTTTGAGGTACCGTGCAGACTCAGTATGTAGGTGTACAGTACATGTTTGTGTGTGTGGAGTGTCAAGTAACATCCACAAGAATCCCAGGTCCAAAAGTTTCCCAGCAGAACACTGTTTCGTCACAAGATGGTCAACGTTATTTACTTCTCCTGTCGGTGGTTTTAATGTTGTGGCTGATCGGTGTATATACTGCACCAGACTGAAATGAGAGCAAATAATATGTGGTTTTGCCTGATGTTGTAAAAGTTCTTCTTAACGAGATGAAACAAAATGATTTGCGTTGCAACTTGGGGAGGTCAAGTAATGGATAAATATATTCTTTGCAACACTCAGCTGAGTCACTTTACCATATGCTGGAGGCAAACGAAGTAATTCCACGATATATACTAACAGGCGTTTGCGAGAGTGCAGGACTGTCCTGACAATCAAGTGAAGGCGAGACTTGTCCAGAAGTTGGACCTGGTTTGGTCCTGTTAAATAATAGACCTGTGCATGTAATCATACAGTGCACGAGGGAAACACAGCTCGCCTCAAGGGTTTGCTCCAATTGACCATAGTATGTTAAGACTGCAGTAATTAGATTATATCAACCTGTATTTATATAAGGTTAAAGTAAAATAGAAGCGATAAGTAAGTTAATGTGATCTTGCATGAGGACGGTTTCCTTCTGATTACAGTCGTCGCAACAGAGACCAACGCTGCAGATGAATTGATTGACGTAGCCATGATGTTCCTATCGCTCTTCCTCTCCCTTTACATACTATCCACTAAAAGAGATCGTCCAATCCATCACCAGTCATCTGCCCCTGCTCCGCGTGGACATTCACGCTGGACACAATGGGAGCGGGGAAATCACATGTCAAGATGACTTCATGGTAGATGACTTTAATATCCGCCACAGTAGCCAGCGAGGCTATACGCTAGAATCACTCAATAGCCAATGAAGCCGCGGGCCACTAAACCAATATGGCGTGCTATAGCAGAATGGATGTGTTCCATGGAAGCCCTGTCGGTCGCAGTGTAATTTAATCCAGCCCTCAGGACAAGCATTTCTCAACAGAAATGGAAGAAGAAAAAAATGGTGGAAATAGCGATTTGAGGGAGTGGATGAATTTTATAACCCTGCACTAACCCCCATCTACGCGGGCTAGTTTTTATTTTTTCCCCCTCGTCTCATTTAGCATGACTGTCAATGCAAATTGGCTACGAAAGCAAAGGGAAATCTGGTTTCAAGACAAACGGCCAAACACCTGGTTGTTGAAAGGCCTCTGGAAAAGACTGAGGCTATTTGTTTTGTAGACAAGCTCGAGAGAAACAGCGGCTGTTTACCATGGAAACAACGTCAAACATTACCGAGACACTTTTGAGTTAATTATTTCTCTTGTTTCTTTTCCTTTCTTTTTAATCAGTCTCTAACGCTGTAACGTGAGCACGGGGAGAAAGCATGACATGTGAAATGAGTAAAGCCTAGATGTCTTGGCTGGCTGTCAGGTTAACTGCATCATAAAGAGGTGCCAATTTAGAAAGCAGATCGCGCCGCGTACCGTACGTAGAGCTCGGCTCCAGCGCCTGTTGACAGCTACCTGGAGCTGCATTAACACCGCAGGGCCGCAGGTTTATAAATAAACATATGCTGATATAGTAGAAGTGGAGTATGTTAACTGTCACCCTACAAAAACAAGAGGGAATTCATATTGATTTTTATTTTTTTTTTGTCATTTATTAGCCCGGAAAGTGCACAAACGCATCAAGCTTCCCCTCAACGGCGGCAGGAAGTAAGAATGCACCGCAGCGCACGGTTTTGCAGAGACGTAACTGTGTCTTATTTTGTAATAATCAGTGTATCCCTGTGACAAATGGGTTTTGAGTCAATGGCGGCAGCGACTCCTGACAGCGACTCCTCCGTCTCCCGTGTGCATGAAGTCTGCGGTGGAAAGGACGAACTCGACTCAATTCCACTCTATCACCTTGCTTTGATAAAACCTAATTTCCCAGGGGCTTCAACTTCAGATGAACTCAGTTAGGCTCAGTTCCTAAGCCAAGTAGCAGACAAGTTAACATCTAACACGAGCTGAATACAAGCATAACATAATACAGAGAGGAGGCCGCTTGTTTTTTGTTGTTTTTTTTGAGAGAGAGAGAGATAACGGTGTTTTTTGCCGCACGGGAAGCGAGCAGGAACTTTCAAACTGTCTCAATTTAACTCCCCTGCGAATTCCATTGCCATTTTAGGGAAGAGTTTTTCCGTGAGTGATGAGAGCAGTGTGAAAAGCTCGGCTGAAAGCGGAGCATGAATGCGTCTGCTCGGATCACTGTTCTCTGTGGTGAGGATGAGAAAACATGGCAGAGGGGCAGCGTGTATTAATAGGTAAACTGTAGGTCAGGAAGGGGCCAATCTTGGTTTGGGAGTCAGATTATTTCACTTCGCTTAGCTTAATAACTACTCATATGATGTCGAACTGTTAAGGAAGGGAGTGCGTGTCCTTTTTTTGACAACGGTTCATCCGATCTACTTCACACTCGGCGGGGGTATCGCTGGGGACCCTTGGAATTGCAATTCTGAGCGCGAAATCATTTCGAAGATGAGTCCTCCTACTGTGGTCAAAAGTGCTTTTCTGTTATGATTTCACAACTGTTATGTTTTAAATAACGTCCTCAGCAGGCCTTCGTGATCAGGGGGAGTTGTCAGCGTGCTCATATCAGTGTTTTTTTCCAGATGCTAGAACCAAGGAGGGAGTTTTCACTTCTCCATTACTCAGCAAATGCGATGCAAACCGGGTCCACTCTGCCTTCGCTTTGCTTAGATAGTCCTGCTGCTGTTACAAAAAGCCTTTTAACACTGTATGCCTGTAGCCATTTATGAAGTTTGGTTTTCATGTAGTTATCGTAGTATAATTAAGTTTTTATACGCTGCATTTGTGCTTCCAAAAAAACAGCCTATTACACCCCTCTTCTGCTATAATAGCAACACATCCATCCGCTGGGTAGAAGATTCCAGGTGCAGGTCCTGGCAGGAGTGCGTTGGTCGTTTGCCAAATCCCAAATGTGGTGCAATCAGTTTGTGTGATAACAACGGTAATTGGGCAGCCCAGAAACACAATGTTTGATTCGTCTTTCCCTTTATGCAGTTCGTGTTGGTGATTTCAGATCTTTAGGCGACGGGAGCTGCGAAGGTGCCAGGGAGCCGCTTTGGCTGCACGACGGACGGACGTGGAGGAGAAGCAGCGTTGCTTTTGCTTTTGAGATCACGCTCTCTTTGAATGCAGCGTGCCTCTGTGCTCTGAAGGACATGAATATGTAAAAGTCAGGGCTCATACATACTCATTGCAAGGGGCTTTGACTTCGGGCTGTAAATTGTTCGTGTGAGGTTTTCTGGCCTAATGGCATGGAGGCTCTTGCATTGCATTGGCAGGTATATTGATGGACAAGCAGTTCTCAAGAAAGCCCTGAGTTGGAACTGCACATTCTGCATAGGCACATTTTGAATAAGCATGTACTAATTCAAATAATATCCACTTAATGTTACGTCACTGCTGTTCTTTTCTGTCTTATCTACAGCTGGGTGACAAATTAAGGCCATGATTATGGCTGATTTTGACTTACGGCAGCCCCTAATAACTTCGGGGCCTCCTTTAATTCGTGAACCATCTGTAGATCTTTTATATTACAGTGCAGTGCAATAAAGGCAGTTACTCACAGATGTAGTAGTATTCTCTGCCCGGTCTGAACTCAAAGCCCAGGGAGAAGGGGGTGAAGAGCTGGAACTTCTCCGAAAACTTGAGCGGCCCGTTCGGGGAGTGCGGCCTGTTGCATTCCCAGCGCTTAAAGCCCTTGGCGGTGTGGTCGCACGTGCTGTAGCCATCGTAGTTGACCATGTAGAGGACGTAGCGCTCTGTCCGCTCCTCAGGCACCGTGTCTTCATAGTGAGGACAGTAGACGTCCAGGTAGTCGTTTATGCACACGTCGATGTGGTAGTCTCCACGGTGGAACCTGGTAGGAAGAGAGAAGCGGGGAAATGTTTTAATGACTTATATGTATATATATAGAGAGAGAGATCAAAAGTTGCTTCTAGAACTTTTCAAATTTAATCTTCAGTCGACTGTGTTGGCGCATCGTCAGGGCTTCAGTTGTTATGGATAAAAGTTAATCCGAATCCAGCACGTACACACAGAATGCAGGTTAAATCTCTCGGCCCTCTTTCGGTTATCATGTGGAAATTTACAAGCGGCAACAGTCTCATCCTCTGGCTTCAATAAATTTGGGTGGGTTGGTTTATCTATAAATCTATCCTTGCAACAGATATTTACTCTCTCTCATGCACACACACACGCATACATCTTGTGAATGACGGCAAACTGAAGTATCCAAATCTGGGAAGAAGTGGCTTTTAAGACTTGAAAGACTTGACGAACACAAAGGAACAAAAAAACGTTTATTTGAGGAGGATTTTTCCACCAAAAATAAAAGGGGCGAGTGCGAAGCAGAAGCCGTCACAGGGATACAGAATGGTAAGACGGCCCAGACAGTAAATGTCAGGATGGGAAAAATACAGGGCCTGGCTGTCTCTGAGGGCTGAGCAGCGAGGCATCTTTACAGCAGCAATGATCTAGAACAGGCCACACAGGGTCAGAGGGCCTCAATACATGCAGGGAGATTCATCAAAAGGCCACACACTGTCACAGCCTAGCGTCTACACAGCCATGCCCACACACACACACACGCACACAATCGCAATTTATTCTCGCACTTTCATCTGTGGAATTTTCACAGCTATCAGCGACACTTGTGTTTTGAGTGTTCTGGTTGATCCAAGGCGGTGCTGACCCTAGCGTCGGGGTCACGGGCGGGGGCAGACACGGAGAAAACGTTCAACACCTGTAAATTTGCTAGGGATGCCCCCGAAATTAAGCACACACACTGGAAGCACTCTAACAGGGATGAGGTGAACCACAGAGGTCCTCAATGCGCACACACACACACGTGCTCGGCCTCATTACACACGGACGGCAGGTGGTGCGAGCTTACATCCGAGACCCAGTCTTAAAATGTTATACAGCCACAACCTTACAAGAGTTTGGACAAAAACTTTTAATTGAAAGCTGCCGCTGTCGTCTATAAGAGGGGATCCTCCAGCGCCGGGACGCACAAGGGGCAGGGCGCATGACAGGCTGCAATAATTTCATCCTGGGGACTCTGGAGTCTCAGGATTAACATACTGAAGCAGCACGGTGACCTCTTTCCTCTCGCCGTGCAGTCTTTTCTGCCGCACTCTTTTAAAAGAAACAACAATGCACAGCCCCCGAGAAAGGTGGCAGGAGGTGACACCGAACGGCGACTAACAGATGAACCCAATTTTCTGTAAAATACCAGCGAGTAAAAGGATTAGCATTGATTTTCGCTAAATGTCTCCAACACGTATGCTGCACAATATGATAAACAATAAAAAAATATCTCCCTTTGTTATCCTCCTTTCTCTCTCCAGCCACTAATTTGCTTTCTCAATTCAAGACCAGAGTGCGATGTTAGAGCTCTGCCTCCAAAAAAATGGATTTTCCGCAGTCATTGTTCATCAATTGTTGTGTTATGCGCTGAAAACACTCATCCTGCTTGGCTTGGTTCGGTCTGCAGTGTATCCGGGAAATAAAAACTAAACAGAACCGCAACGACGCTGCGAACCTGACCACTTGTTTTGAAGATCAAATAGCAATCTGAGCGTGTTCTGGTTCTGCGAGCCTTCACTTGTCACTTCATTTATGTCGGCGTAATGGAATGATTAACGTGACAATCGAGCAACAAATTGGACCAAGCCATTTCTCATTATTGCGCCCATGTGCGTCCTCCGGCTCCGCTCTCGTGTGCTTATGTGCGTGTGTTTATACGTGAGCATGAGCTAGCATGAAAATGTTTTTTTTTCTGGTGTTTACCCGGGTAGAGTAAATACCAATGCGAGGGTGTTTACAACCAAAGCATGGAGCAGCTCATCTGTAACATTTCATTTAAAACATGTCTGTGGAGGTCCGGGGTGAGCCATGCATCTCTCTCACTGCTTTAAAATGTCACTGACTTAATGGTCACATCCTCCCATCCGCTCGCCCCGGCTGTTCATGTGTACCGTGTGTGTGTGTGTGTGTACGAGCGAGGGAGAGAATTAAGAGTGTGTGTGTGTGTGTGTGTGTGATGTTTCAGCTGCCCTTCTCTCCCTGCCTCAGCAGTCAGAATAGTGGCTCGTGGCTCTGACTGCAAATGAAGCAGAGGATGTTTGGGTGAGTGAGCACATAAAAAGGGACAGGACAGGCATTTGTAACATGTAAGAGACTCAGTCGCACACGGGCACGCATACGCAGCAGACACACATCCAGCGCAAAAACAAAAAAAAAAAAACGCAATAGTTACTTTATTCGCCTGCAGACATGTCTGACACCTAACAACCGAGAGTCACTTGATTGATTGGGTTTATTCTTTCGTGACACCGTGTTTATGGCTTTAAATTAAAAAGGAGGAGATGGCTTATGGATTCTAAAGTGGCCGTAGGTGTGAATGGCTGTCTGCGATGGACTGTCGACCTGTCCAGGGTGCACCCCCCGATAGGCTCCAGCACCACCCGCGACCCTTAACAGGACCAGCGGCTACAGAAGATGAATGAATGAGACGGCATACGTGATGTGCAGTCATGAGGAATAGATGCTAATGTGTTTAATCCTCCAAAATTCTATTAACCGTCCAAAATGAGCGAGCGCTAATGCTAGTTAGCGCCACCCCTCTGTAACATATGCCTGGCAACGTCACGACTGAAAAGCTTTGCCGCTCGTGTGGGAAACCGCAGCGTCGGAGAATGCCAGCGGATGTCTTCGAGCAGTAAAATAGGTAATTGAGGAGCAAACTTGGATGGCGGGCTAATTGTCAAATGGTGATAATTACATGTCTTTGTTATGCCACAGCTGTCCCACTGAGCCGTGGGTCACACAACACAAAGCTAGGGAAATCAGCTGGACAGCGAGCGTGGGCGCGCGTGTGTGTGTTAGCCAGTGAGTGAGTAAGTGAGAGGGAGAGAGATAATCTTTATTACCAACTGATTACATTCTCACACCGCCTCCTCAGGCCCTCGCAGTTAAAAATGAAGGGCCAAGTATTTGCCGGCACGCACGCACACAAACACACGGAGCCGCTCGCTCATGCAAACACGGAGCCACAAACAGAGAGAGTGAGTTTGGGAGAGCTGGAACAGCAGAGTGAATGCAGGGTAAGGTGGCACACCACTGCAGTCGCTGATTGGCTCATTTCCATTTCAATTACACAGCCCAGTGACATCGCCGCGCATGCACTCGGGCACACGTACGCACACTAACGGAGAGGCAAACATACGCGCGGCTTCGTGAGCGCCGGTGCGCCTGCACACACTGTACCCCGCGCACTCCCATCAGCCACTTCTGCGAGCTGCGCGTCGGCGGCTGCAGACAGAAAGCAGGGAGGGCAGGGAGAGATAGATAACCTGAGCGACGGAGAAAGACAGAGGAGGAGCAGGGCGAGAGCAGAGAGAGCAGAGAGAGGCAGAGAGCGATCCAAGTCATCTAACCAGTCGAATGAGTGAGATTCAACGGGAGGAGGAACTTTTCAATGTGCTGCTGTGGAAGAGCGCGTCTCTAAATACTGCCAGGCAAAGGTGTGACCCCGAAGGAGAAGCAGACACTGATAACTGGCACAGGACGGCAGTGGATTAAAAAGATTTGTGTATTCAATGTTTTGCTATATATTTAAAAAAGAATCTAATGAATGCACAGTGACTCATTAGGGTTTCAGGGGAACTTATACCAATCAGGCATAACATTATGACCACCTTCCTAATATTGTGTAGGTCTCCCTTGTGCCTCCAAAACAGTTGTGACTCATCAGAGAATGGACATGTGTCTTCTGAGGGTGTCCTGTGGTGTCCGGTAACAGGATGTTGGTAGTGGAGACCTTTGGGTCCCATTGGTTGAGGGGAGGGGCCTCTGTGGACCATCAAACAGATACTTTATCACTTTGGGATCTAGTGAATTTAGAGGCCAGGTCCACAGGTCAACTGTTTTTGTGTGTGTGGATTGTCATTGGTAATTTGGTGGGTCTGGTCTAGGTGGACGGTACGCGTCTAAGTAACATCCACATGAATACCAGGTCCAAAAGTATCCCAGCAGAATGTTGCATTGTCAGTGTTGGTCAGTGTTACTCACGTCACCTGTAAGCGGGCATAATGTTATGCCTGGTCGGTGTGTGTGAAAACAAACGCCCGATAGAATCGCACTCCGTGTTGTTTAGTTTATAAGAACTGTTGAGACGGAAGCGCCTGAGCTCTGCAGCCGGCTGTGTGCATTACAAAGTCACAGCCCCGTCTACCTTGGTGTGAAAGATCATCTTTGTTTGTCTCTGCCTCTTTCCCTCTGTTCGTGGTGTAGTCCCCCCCTTCCTTGATATTTTTTTTCCGCCTGCCTGAGTTTCTCCGTCTGCCCAGTCCCGCTCGCGACCCCAAATCAGATCTATTTACATTATTTCACCTCTCCCTGTTGAAATTCATACATCTGATATATTTTCAATCCAATATCCTCAGGCAATGTTCCGTTGCCTGATAAATCAAATCACAGTAACCTAGAAACTAGAAATGCACTGGGACCTTAAAAGGCAAATCTGCTTTTGTTTTTTCTTTCCCCCCAACTTTCCTCCTCTGCTCTCTTTTTGAGTGTGTGTATATGCTGATGCAGATGTGTCCGTATGTGGGAGTATGTTTCTGAAGCTCGAGATCATTTGTTGATTTTTGGTCAGGAGGGAAAACATGTTTAGCCAGATGAACTCTGACTGAACCGTCACTGGAATACACGCGCTAAAGGCCAATTCAGGAACCTGTCAACACACGAGCAACAAACGCACATCGCAAACACTTCTCGGTATAGTTTGCACAGTTGCCTAATTACAGATGATTGGTTTGACTGCGGATGAAAGGGAGCAGGGCGACGGAGAGAATTGACAGACAAAGAGAGGCTGCTGCACTTCATCTTTCATTCTTGTTCTTAACACCCAGAGAGAAAGGGATCTGGCCTTTGAGGGCGATATTCACTTTGTTGTTACTGGTGGCAGAGGGATGTGATGGGAAGAGGAATGGAGAACTGATCACTGCAATCATCTTCATTCATTCATTTATTTTCTGTAACCGCTTGTCCTCTGGAGCAAAGGGGGGTGGGCTGGAGCCTATCCCAGCTGTCATTGAGAGGCGGGGTACACCCTGGACAGGTTGCCAGCCCACCATTTCAGCAATTTGGGACCTTGAGATGGAAAATGCTTCTTCTCTTTGTAAGGGGGACTGGCAAGAAATGGCAACACCAGCTTCTTGGACATATTACAGCGAATAATACGCAACTATTTCTCCACCGGTTTAACTATGACACAGACCAGGCAGCAACGACCTTGGCTTGAATCGGACTTGAACACGGCTCAAGATGAAATTTTAGAAAGACGGTAGGCCTGACAGTAGGTCGGTGTGCACAGTGTAAAAATGTAGCCTTGCATTTTGAAATTTGGTTGCAGCGAAGTCCAGACGCCAGGAATGACTTCAATTAGCGCGTCGTAATGATTAAAAGTCAAATAAGTTTGTAATGAATCAGAGCGACCTTCGCTTTCTTCACTTCCTGGTTCGGTCCTGTCATCGTCTGGAAGCTTTTCAAAAAGTCAGAGTATACAACGCAATTAGGATAAGAGATGCAGCGCCCGAAATACTAGCGGTGAGGTGGAGAGACAACTATGGAGCGGTGAAGTCAGAGGACGAACATGGGGGAGATGGGAGGGGGGGGTTGACAGCCGCGTTCCTTGCTGGCTAACTGGCCGGTGGGCTTACAATACTCTAAGGGGTCTGGGGAGGAGACACGGTGACATCAGACGTATAGAGTGTCGCGGTTTATTGGTATTTCCTCCGGGATGAGATGGAAGGTCGGGGCGTGCATGAATATTGGCTTATTTTAATATATTTACACAGGATAGCTGCTGGTCATGGTGCATTTTATTGTATCCATCTGCTGTAGCTTTATGGAGGCTGTACCCCAGGCTCAGAGCAGGTGGTCAGCCCAGTATAATATACCGACTGTCAGCGGTGAGGGACACGGGGACGCACCCATGCATTCCTCTCACATCTACTTCTTCCATCCCGAACCCTTTGTCCATTTTCCTCGTCCCCTGCCCCCTCTTCTCCCCCCGCTCACCCCCACACACCCCTTTTCTCCCACTACCGCCACCCTTGACTATGATCTTACAATATTCATTTCTGCCATTTATGTCTGTCAGCGCTCATTTTGCCCCCGGGGGAGACAATGAATTAAGAGCAGTGACAGACAAGTTCTTGTTCTGCTCTCGGTGCTGAGTGAGACGGCGAGATGGAGGGCTCCAGTGAGCGTTTGATGTAGTCTGCATCAGCATGCTGCAGCTCCAGTCCAAAACAGAGAGGAAAAAAAAAAACAGGCAGACACTTCCTCTGAGCTCATCTACTCTGACAAACAACCATTTTTATGGGTGTGTAACACTGGTGTGTGTTTGCTGTGTATGTGAGCGAATGGCTGACTGTGTGTGTGTGTGTGTGTGTGTGTGTGTGTAAAAGTATTTCTTTATGTCTCCCCTCATCACCAAGGGAGTTTGGGAAAAAATGACACATCCCCCAACATCCTGTCAGGCCCTGGGGCCATTCTTCTGAATCACTGCTGCCCCAAACCCACTTCAATCCCCCTTGTAAATACTCCATACTCCGACATATTTACTGGTGCCACAGTGGGTATGCGCCCGCCCGTAGATGCATGTGAGTCTAAGCATGGTCACGCATGGGCAGTTAGCATCAGTTAATAGCTACATATCACTGAGTGGTGATATGTGTCGGCCATTAATCATTGGTCACTGTTTCATAGCGACAGGACATTTGGCAACTGAGACAGAACAGCAGCAGTGAAACATCTCCGAGCTGTGTAACACCGTAGACAGAGGGAGAGGATATACAAATAGAAGTAGAAAAACCTCGGTCCGTTGTTTACTTCATTAACCGCGCTCACTTCGGAAATGGCAAGCTGGCTAGCTTCCGCTGAATAGGTTCCAGGAGGTCAGATAAACACAAACACCGCACATGGCTGCTAAAAGTTGCCATGTGTCTGCAGCAATTAATGCTTAGCGAGGGACATGACTAAACACTCGATAGGTGGGGGTAACACGCCTGTGTAAACAAGCAAAACATTCCCAGGTGCGCGTGTTTGCGGACGGTAGGCGACGTTGCGTAATGTCCCATGTGGACCCCTTAAATGGAATTGAAGCGGTCCCTCCGAAGCAGATGCGGCGGTCGTACTGTTCAGAAGAGTGTCGCGCTCGCAACGCGGCGCTTAGGTGCGTCGCATAATGTCCCTGGTGTGGACCTTGAACGCATCGGAGAGGGGGGCGGGGGCATGAAAGTATCTTCAAAGGAGGTGAAGCTGTGGCTGAGTTAAAAACAGAAAAACGTGCAATATTTAATATCTTTTTATCTCACGACTATGATCTGATGCAAGAGGGCAGCCGACGCAGTACAGTTTAAAAGGAGATAGATATTAGGATCTCATTTACATTTACAAGGAAATCCACAAACAAGAAATGCTAAGGGCTTGGGTGTATTTGACAGAAAGAGAGCAAGTGTTCAAAAAGGCTCTTACTAGCATCCCCTCTCCCCTACCCTCTTTCTTTCTCCATCATCCGCCTCCTTTAGTCCACCTGTATGTGCTACATTACAGAATAATGTTAGGCCACTTTCCTTTTGTAGTTGCTGTGTAAGCCCTCCTCTCTCCTGTCTCTTAGGACAAGCGATCAGCAGATGGATGGAGGAGTGTGCTGAGCACGAAAACTGGCACAAAGGGCAGAGGTGGTAAAATAGAAAAAAATTAAAAAACTGGAAGAATATCATGTGGGAGAGGGTGAGAGGAGTGGGAAAAAAAAAAAACAAGAAGAAGAATGCACCAAGCTGTAAAAAGCTGCAAAACATGGAGGGGAACATAAAAGGAAAGGGTAAATATGTGGGTAGAGGAACATCAGAAGCACGGATGAAAACAGGACATGCAAACATATATCTGTCCTTCTGGTTTCATCTCAGCGGGGGCTGTGTTTTTCACCAGTTGCGCTGATCATTAAGACTCCCAGCCGCACACACACACACTGACATGCCCGCGTACTGTACAGTATATCCATACACTAAATACACAAGGGAAAACACGCACGCACTGACCTTCAAGGTGGGTTGCCATGGAGCTATGTCGGGGTGTTATAATGTCACCACTTTCATAAAACCCCTGCCCCTTTCACAGTTCACAAGCCACCAACAGTATGCTCTGTGTGTGTGTGTGTGTGTGCATGGAACGTGTATCGGGGCTCTGCGTAATTGCAGCAGATTAAGGATGAGTTAGGTATGTAACACTTATCAAGGGAGCCACGGGAAGCCAAGTGGTAACTGCTATGTGTTTATCTGGGAGACGTAATTGCTTCACTGACAGACTGTGGCTATAGTTGTGCTCGTCTATACATCAGCGTGGTCATGTGGAAACCCGGTAGATTCCTCCTTTCCTACGGGGATTCCTCTTTACAAGTGAAACTCTACAGCAAATGGAAATCTCTCTTGTATTTCTTTAAATAACATCAATGCTACGAAGAAAGACAAAAAAAAAGCAGTTTTCTGGCCAAATTGCTGAAACTAAATGCAAGTTTGCTACTTGACTGGCAAGTGGTTCGTATAAAACGGTCAAAGACGAATGTCTCACTTTGGAATAAAATTTGTAACGTATGCTATGTTTGGTTTATATCTTGGTTTGACATGGTTTGGCTCATATTATGTATAAAAATAAGAATAAATAAAAAACACACCGAGCATGCTTTTAGTCAGCTTTAAAAGGGACCCGTTCCATAAATTTGAAACATCTGTAACCTGTTGCCTGTTCAAAATAACTAAATAAATAAATCAGGCTTGCTCAGCTTATGCTGTATTCCATTAACCTTGAACATAACAAGCGGGAATGACGTCACACCCGAGTGGACCTCGCTCCAGTGGAATGTGGAATAATACATTTTCTCATTAGCCAGGCATCGTGTGTTGCCTATAGGCCGCCGGGGAATTCAGAATATCGGAGTTCCCAGTAGGAAATAACTAGAAAGACCCCCCCAACGCTTCCCTCAACCAATACGAGTTGGACTGCCAACTCGGAGAGGAGTCAGATTAACCCCATCCTCACAATCCAAGATGGCAGCAGTAACAGGTCTAGGAGTAAACTAAGGATGCACTGAAAATCTTTGGCCGAAAACCCAAAATGCACTTTTCGGCCATTTTCAGGCGAAAATTTGTTTGCACGTGTTGTTTCGCAGATAAAAGGCTGAAAATTGGAAATGTGAGATTCAAAAGTTCAGTGTTAAAATACATCTCCCAGATCCCACTTCCCCTGTACCTTTTGTCCTAGGTTATGCATTCTAGACATGCATCCAGATGACTGTAGTTTATCGTATGAGGATAGAAAAATGGTTGATCTTTGTTTGCTACAGGCCAAACGCTGTATTGCATTATGTTGGAAGAATGTTGGTTGCCCCTCTTTTAGCCACTGGTTAAATAACTTAACATCGAGTTTAGCTCTTGAGAAACTGACCTACATTGTTAGAAAGAAGGCTTCTGAATTTTACAAAAGTTGGAGGAAATTTCTGGAATTATTGGGGAGTGGAGATTTCGAGGAGGCAGTGGGAGAATTAGATAATAAGATAATGAAAAATGTCTGATTTGATCTTGGGAATGTACAATGTAATCTACAAAAATAAAAAAAGATATTTTGAAATTTTATTTCTTTGTATTGTATTTATTTGTATTGTTTGCTATCTTCATTTATTTAATGATTCACTTATTTTGGACCTTTTCAGTATTATTAATATTTTAATTATTATTTTAAATACTGCCATATATGTTGGATGTTGTTGTACCAAAACAAAAAACAAATTAATATATGTTTAAAAAAAAAAAAAATGCATTTTTGGCCGAAAAAGTGTCGCCAAAACAACATGGCTGAAATAACGCGGCCGATACAGGATGTTGTGATGCTAGCAATAACTGCAGCAATGTTCAGCCGAAATGTTTCGATGCATCCCTAGAGCAAACCGCTAACTCTAACCTGTCTAAACCCAACGTATTGGATCTTGGTTTTGCAACGCTTGCAGCTCATGTGTGATATGGTTCTCAGTTCTGACTTTATTAAACCCCATAACTGTGAAGTTAACTTCATCTAGGGACGTTTTACGCTGCAGGTTATATCATTACCAGATTTTAATCCATTTAGCCAAAACAGTAATTAGCACCTAAAGCTAAATCAGGTCATCTAGAAGTTTAAATGCCGCACAAACATATTTTAATGTAACGTGAAATCATTTTAAAGATCGTAGTGAAAATCTCTCATTAGTTAAACCCCCGTCCTCCACCCTCGGCTTGGCTCTTACATCTCCAGGATCGTTCATTGATTTCATTCTTGATTCCTCCTGGACCTGACCGAGCTAGTTTAAATCAAAATCATGTTTGAAAGGGCTTTGCTAAGCGCCAAGCACCCGTAACAGGAAGGAAAGCTATATGACAGAGCTGGTTGGGATTTCTATCACAAATGTTTGCTCTAGGCTGACTTTCTCACTGTTGCCGCCGTAATCTAAATCTATACCTTGCACACTCGAGCTCACTGTAAATATTGCAGCGTATTACATTTAATGGGTTTCGCTTGTTCACTTAATGAGAGGATATATCAACCATTTCTACACTGATTACTGTCTTAAGGCGATATGAGGGGGTTGTGAAGCGAAATGTTGAACAACGTTTGAGTCGTTAGAGGAAACCAGTCCAAGATCTAACCACTACACAGCTGTTGCTCAAGAGACAGAGAAAGGTTTGAACACTGCCAGAGCTTCTGATTCATTACTTTCCCAAGGATGCTCATAATAAAAAATGTTTTATGTCGCCGTGCTGAAAGATTCTCTGAATACTTGTTTGTGCCAACAGCTTACGCTATTTGCCCCGACAATTATCTGCATCAGTCTAGACAGTCTACACCCATCTTAGTAATAACGCAGTCGACACAATAACGCTTTGGGGAAAAGTGTTGACGCATCAATCAGATAACAGAAAACAGCAATATTCTCAGATAACTATCCGCCTGGCAGCTATCCAAATCAAATTTGAACACTGGGTTTATAAAGAGTTAATAAATACTTTTGTCTGAACAGTGAAAACCTATCACAGCGATCGCAATCAGATCACAGGGACTTCACGGCCCGAGTCCTCTCTCCCGACGGATAACGACTTTCAAGATCAATCATAACTTTTAAGAACAATCGAAATTCACCCGCGTCCTCGGTGTTATGGCTCCATTATTGAGCTGGAGATGTGGCAGACAGGAGATGTGGTTGATGTGGCTGCAGAGGGAGAGAGGAGGTAATTTCCAGAGCATCTGCTGATTGTAAAAGGCAGAGTGTTTTAAGAGCAGATGGTTATGAAGAGGCGATGGAAGTCTTTCATAACCAGCCTCTGCATTAGGCAACAGCAGCGCTGAGAAAATATTAGTTCTTTGTTTTGTACTGGGAACGAGACGACTTTTATTCATTTGCTCAGCTACAAAAACAGAATGTATGCCTGCACGCATAAACGCTCGTGCATAATCAGTCTTCAGATATGTAGGATAAACAGATGCACGCTTGTTTTCATCTGCTGACGATGAAGTTTTCGACTAGACTGATATTTTTTCAAAGCTCGGGGTGAGGTCCTGCAGTCCAGTCCAAGCTAATATTCAAACTACAATATTTAAGACAAAAATAAAACCACATCTGATATTTCACTGAGCTTTTTTGACTTTTTGAACTTGTGTTCATGTATATTTCACAGTCTGAGGCCGTCAGTAGGACTGAGCAGTAGCTGTAACTCCAGAGGCATCAGCAATGTGTTTGCCAGCGGGGAGCTGACACATGGGGCCCTCCGCTAATTCCTCAAGCCTGTTCAAAAGCTATGCAGCCCTTTAGCTCCGACACAGTATACACACATATGTGCATGCATGTGCAGAGTGTAAGTCTGTATTAATGCAGCAAGTTTGCACGTGTGTGTGTGTGTGTGTTTGGTATGA
Source organism: Planiliza haematocheilus (assembly GCA_005024645.1). Lineage (NCBI taxonomy): Eukaryota > Metazoa > Chordata > Actinopteri > Mugiliformes > Mugilidae > Planiliza > Planiliza haematocheilus. The sequence continues at coordinate 571,191 of SRSE01001388.1, read as the reverse complement.
ACAAAGCGTTTTGCAGGACCTTCAGGGTCAGCCTCCCATGGAGGAGCTGTCAAGGTCCCAGGCAGGGGGTTAAGTGGTGTGTCGGGTACTCGGGCCGTGTGTCTTATTGTGGGCAATGCCTGCGTTATATAGGGCAGCAAAGGTCAAAATGTAATATAGACATGAGCTCACACACACACTCGCAGACACACACGATTGTCAATGCATACATGTACGCGGCATGCATGTGCGCACATAAATCCCTAAACAATTTAAAGTTAAATTGTATAGTTCAGGGACGGTTTGCAGTTATCCTTGTATTGCTCTCATCATGGATGGCGTACATTACTGAGGCCTTGGTCTGGCTATTTTTTTTTTTAATCTAATTTTTTTATTTATTGCACAAAGACCTTGTTCAGTGTTAACAGAAACAGACCAATGCATTTATCCAGCATTGTAAAAACGGAAATATTTGTTTGTTTCATGTATTTTACAGCAGCATATCCATGTTTCATGTTTTAGGAAGCCTCAATCCATACACTGAGCAGACATCAATGTGAATAACCTCCAAGTGGAACGTTATGAATCGACAGTGTTTACTGCTTGCCAGCAGGGACGACACCTGTCTATTAATACTTTGCACGAACGGAGGAGTTTTCCCTGTGAAGTGGCGAAGTGCGGTTCTCTGCAGAAAGTGCAGCAGCCACGATCAAACCATGCAAAGTGGGAGCAGTCCGTCCTGTCCTCGCCTTTGATCCCAACTCACCCTGTTTAAAAGACGCTGTTTGAGCAGGAACTCTTGTCAGTTTAACAGATTTGTGTGGCGTCAAACAAGCTAAAGCCTTTGTTCTGCATGTGTGTCAGCTGCATGACCTTACTGTATGTGCATTTTTTGCATTTCTGTTTCTTAAGTTTCTTATAACGGCTAACTCTGTTTGCTTCTCATTCTGGTTTCTGTGTGAGCTTCGCTCTCGGGGAAAAATAATCCCTACCCAAGAGCAAATGTTTTACGTTCACGCACACACAACCGAAAAAGTCAAATTTCCAAATAAAGGCACACACCCACACGCACAAATCCCTTCCCAAATCCTCCCTCTGATAATAGACATTCTGATTGATTCTCGCTAAATCAAATCTAGTTCTTCATTCAAAATAATTGGCCTAGTTGAGTTTCCCCTTCGGAGGGAGACTGAAGGTTTTGGCACAAAAACAAGGTCTGTAGGTCACGTCTTGGTGGGCACAAGCTACATTCTGTTCACACTTCCAACTGTGAGTTCGTGAACTCTTGAACTCGCAGAGCAGAGCAGGAAATTGAAACGATAATCTTTTGGAAAGAAAACATATTTTCCACACAGATGTGCGTTACTAGGACCTGATTGGGGCCCTTTGTACACTCTGATTGGTGTTTTGCAAACTGAGAAATCCTCCTATATACAGTGACACACACATACACAATGGGGATTTTATGGAAGCAAGTGGTGACACGCTGTGGACAGGTTTTGGGAGGTTCACCGACATGTGTGGTCTAAAGTTAGCGCAGTTGGAGAATGCCTTCCATCCTTGCGTCCATCCATCCCTGAACGTACACTCCTCTCCAGCTGTCTCCTTCTCATCCTCTGACCTGAGCTGGCTGTCAGGGCCTCCTGCTTCAACACGGCATACTGCACGTTCACCACATGCCATGAGCGGGTACAGCAAGACCTCATAAAATAAAATTACTATCAATCAGTATAAAAGAGGGTCCAATTATTACCTAAACATAACAACCAGGGCCGTATGTTCAGCTGCATATGGCACACATGGTGTACTATTACAGTAATCTTTAATAGTCTGGAGCTGAACTGATTTCCTATTCGCTGGTTGAACATTAGCTAATCTGGCAGCGAGAGAGTTCAACCTTCACAGAGTTTACTGCAGCCGTGGCGTTGGGCTTTACGTCCGCAGCAAATGAATCAGTCTCTCCAACGCTCTCCCTTCTGCCTGTCCTCCATTTTGCGTCTGTCTCACCCCACCTGCTGCTCTTGCTCCACACTCTTGACACTAGTGTGTCGAAAGCCTAAACCGACTGGTATTGATGTCCCCATCATGGCACAGCGGGGGCCCCTTCATCACGGACGCACAGATGCTTGGGTGAGATGTCCCAGTTGAGGCATTAGTCAAGTGTGTGTGTGTGTGTGTGTATACAGAATGTGCAAAGACGTGGTGCGTATCCAGTCAGCAGAGCGGGCGCTGTTGGGTCGGCTGAAACCTCCCACAGGTGTTAGGGATCAATTCAAACACAAATCATTTCATGGACATATCCCTGCTCACACCCTCACTACCTGCATTTTTTTCTCTGTCTCGCTCATTTTTTTTTTTTTACAGTTACTGACATTACGCAGCTGCTAACAGACGCAGCTGTATCTCCTCCTTGTTTTTCAACGGAAAAGTCGGTCGCTTTCATCCCGGCGAGATAAAAAAACATGAATTCCCATAAATACCGGTGACCTTTTGTTTCTATTACGAGAAAAAACGAAAAAAAAAAAAAAAAATGGGCAGATATTTGGGGAGTGAGAAAAAGACAGATCAAGATAAGGGGAAGGAAGAAAAATATCTTATGGACCAAGACAAACTTTCCATGTCTGGCAGGAGAAAAACTCAATATTTCAAAGAATATCGAGGGTGCGAGCAGAAGAAATATGACTTGGAAAGAGGGAGAGTGTCATGAGGTAAGAGACAAATGAAGAGAAAGCAAAGGGAGTGATCGGAGTATTGGAACGAAAAATCATGCGCCGTCCGTCTAATTGACCACCTCCGCCGCTCGGCACATCAGCATGCAGGGCTTAATACCAGACTCTGGCTTGGAGCCGCTCGGGCCGAAATGGGCTCGTGTGAAACATTAGCTTATGAGAAACAGGGAGAGAGCGAGAGAGGCAGAGAGAAGAGGCGTCTGTTAAACTACAGAGAGCACTCGCACATCTCATTTAAGCAAGTTTGACAGATGACAATGGATCAAAGTAAGAACCAGAAACAATCAGTGTTTTCGCAAAACACTACAAAGTCGAGGCTGCCGCTCAACGCACTGACTGATGTTACGGCTTTGGGACACAGACACATATGTAACGCTGCTGACGCTTTCATAATTCATCAGCGCCCCGACTCATATGTTTCCTGATGAAGGGTGAAATATCTGAATTGGACGCGTGGTGAATAAACAGGAATGATGGACTGCAGGAGCTTATTTATCGAGGGGCGGGGCGGGGGGGGAGTAGCAGGGGTGGGGCCCAGGCAACCTGGGATTTACAGAAAGTGGATTGCGTGTGATATTTCCACACGGCTCCCAAGTCACACTTGGTTGGCCTTAAATGAAACTGCCACGCAGGAGGCCACGGCAGCACATTTGAACACGTATGCACGTCTGCGAAAGCACACACGTGCACCAAAAAAAATAAATAAAAATGCAATAAAATGCGCTCCCCAGAGGATTTTAAACAAGCACAGACGAGCAAGGGGCTTGGTAAATCGACAGAAATTGTGTTTATATACCTACATTCAATTGAGCTGTTCAAATTTTCATTAACGTCTACACTAAACAAATACTTTGAAAACAAACTGACGGGCAGCCGCAGAGGAAAAGCGCGCAGAAATGCATACACTTAGGGGACGGCGCGATATAGCAGACGTACAGTATACTCCAGAGGCCGGGCGTGCTCTTGCATAAAACATCAGGCATTGAGCATTTTAAGTGCTCCTATTGTAATCAGGCCCGGAGACATAACAACTCCCATAAAGGCCCGGTGAGAGTGGCTGAAGGTCCATTTAGGTGTCCAGAACAAAGAGCATCACTTGATCAATAGACGGCCTCGTTAGGGCAATATGCTGCGGCGGGCAGATTCCGAGGCACGTCTGGGGGGGGGGGTGATGGGCGGTGGGCGTGGCGGGGGAAGGAGGAGGGTGGGAGACGGCCTCTGTGGTGCTCCTCTGCGCTCACGGGCTTTGGCAGGACGGCAACAAAGGGGGGGAATTAATACACAGACATGAGCCAACGCGCACGAAAGACTGTCCGACGATCACTAACCAAGTGCTTTGTTCTTGAGAAAAACTCTAATGAGGCCTGTGTGTGTTTGTGCGTTTGCGTGCGTGTGATCGAAAGCCACTAAAAGCTCTTTAGGGGCACCTCAGGGAGCTATCCTTCATGACTTATCAACTAGGCAGACAGGCATAAGTGTGTGTACACGTACACACATACGCATAGAGACGCGAACACTTACACGCACTTATACACACAAAGTGGATCCTTAATGAACCCTTGTCAGTTTGAAGGGAACAAAGGTTAGAGGGAGAGAGGAGCAAGGGAAGAGGGGCAGATGAGTGGAGAGCGGGGATGAGGGGAACCTGAGTGGAGGGAGGAGGGTGGGAGGAGGAGGTGGCGGATGGTGGGGCCTCCTCCCTGGGCTGTTTGGCCTTGAGATCGATCGCTTATCACTGTCACCTAATCTGACCATCTCTCCCACCCTCCACCCGCTTCCTTCTCAGCCCCTTCCCACCACTTCGCTCTGGCGCGGCAAGAAAAGGTGCAGAGAAAATGAAGGGCAGACAGAGATATGGGGAGACAGAGTGATGGAGTGTCCACGTCTCATGAATAGAATTAGGGGAAAAGAAAGAGGGGGGGAGGAGAGCGAGAGGAAGACGGGAGTAAAAAACAAATAAAGACCAACAGAAAGTGAAGTAGAATGACAGTAAGCAGCAAGTGACAGAGAAACAGAGAGAGAGAGAGAGGGGGGATGCTGTGTAGACTACCAATAGATCTACAGTAAATCTTCTCAGGAGCACAGCAGCACACTTCAGTATATGGACAAAACAAAAACACTGAAGGCACAGTGAGATATCTGGCCGGATCTTTTTATATATATTTTGAAGTGTGGATAAAAATAATCAAGACTATAAACTTCCTGTGTATGTGCACAGCAGCCGGCTAGGTTTGCACACTCCTAAAACAAGACGGCAACGTCTGGAGAGCAGGAGTGAGTCTAAGTCTGTAGCTTTGCATTGAAACACAAAAGTTTTGCTTGGATGCACTTAAACACAGAGTAACACACAGAGCGATACTGTGCACCAAACGTGAGGACTCGGTGCGCCCACAGCGTGAACGGTCTGCAGGATGGCACCGAGATGTCTGCAGCGAGACTCTGACCTTTGCAAACTCGGGCAAGTGATGAAAATGCCATCCACGTGTACAAGTTATATAACCTCCCCAACTCGAGTTGCAACCTCCAAAATGTTTTAATCTGCCTCTGCTGGAGCGGCTGATAGGAATCTCCGTATCGACTCCACGTGAATGCATTAACGGACACAAAGGGCTGCGCTGCGGATAAGTAGTCTTAAGAGACCCGGCCGACGAGCGAGCAAAAATAACACGTTCGCACCGGGGATGCATGTGTTGTTCAGGAGACGTACGCGGGGCCTGCCGAGAGGGATCAGTTCGAAACCCGATCGATTTAAACGTTCATTTCATCGTGCGTCGTGCTCCTTTCCACAACCACGTGAACCTGAGGAGAATCCGAGCTGCACTTTTCTTCTCAGCCCCTCCCTCCCCCCTTCTATTGCACAATTATTACACACCGTTCCCCCTTCCACCCATCCATCCCTCCTTCCTCTCCTACCTGTTATTACAACGCTCGTATTCCCTGCCTCGTGGCTGTCTTTTGGCAGCTGAGGAGCCATGACGGATGAGAGGGAGGAAACGGGAGACATCAAGGAGAGAAAGAATGGGCCGTTGCAGGGCGGGTGTTGCTTCTCGGACATCTTACAGCTGCGAGCGTTTTTTTACTCGCGCCGTGCTCACAGTGCGCAATAACGGCCAAATGGCTCTGTGTGCAGTTTTGAATGTTTCCCAAATATTCACCAGCTTTATGAGTAATTTAGAGACAGACAGAGACGGAGAGAAGAACTGACAGAGATGTGAAGTATCCCACTGTATTTCCCAAAGGGTCTCTTTACAACAATAGTGGAGCGATGATGGTGCGAGTCGGATGGTGTGAAAATGTCCTCTTTAGCTGCAGTGGGGGCTCCACTTAGGGCTGTAATTAACCTGAACACTTAACCCCCGTCATGGGACACAGATATGGAGGCGCTGAGAGAGAAAGACAGTGGAAGAAATGTGAAAAAGAAGAAAAAAAGTCGAGTGGAAAAGTTGTCCAGACTTAAAGTACAGCACGTAAAGAAGAAAAAGACATGGAGCATCAAATGAAAAGAAGCCAGCTAATGAACGGGGACGTTAACATTGCGCCGCCCCAGCATCTACAGCAGGCGCGCGCTTTTCGTCTCTCCTCTCGAGTGAGTTTTCCAACACGCGCCGCTAAGATCACGCTAAGCCATCTGCCGAGCCCACAGCACGTCCCCCACTTCAGACGCAACTGATTTCGACACCGTGGCTGAATCTGTTACGACTCTGGTGCGGTTTCATTAGACGTCTTCCCTGCGCGGAGAGGATTTGTTACTTTTGCAGTGATCTCCTTTTAAATCCTCTCACTGATCCGAGCCCAAAAAAACCTCAGATAAATTCTTCCGGCGGCGCGATAAGCAGCCGAAGCGTTGCCGTGATAGCGAGAAAGGAGTCTCTCTCTTTTGTTTTCTCAGTTGCGCTCACTTCGTTTCCCGCAAAGTTAATCTACAATGGCATCACCACTGATTAAAAGTATTGGCAAAATACAAGACACAGGGGAATACAGACAAGATGGAAATGTACAAATAAGAAATAAACAACAAGCAGGCTGTCTGAGTGTGTGTTTGATGTCGACACAAACGATGTAATGCAGCTTAATTCTGTTCCATAAACTCATAAACAGCGGCGGGACCTTGCATGTCAACACATACACCAATCAGCCACAACATTAAAACCACTGACAAGCGAAGTGAATAACACTGAGCATGTTGTTTTTGCTGGGAAACCTTTGGACCTGGCCTGTGGATGTTACTTAGGCACGTAGCACCCACCTAGACCAGACCAGGCACCCTAACCCCAGAGCAATGACTACTTGATGGCAGGAGCCATCCCCCCCCACACAAAAACAGTTTAGGAACAACTAAAAAAAACTAGATCCCAAACCAAATGTCCATTATCTGATGAGTCACAACTGTTTTGGAGGCACAAAGGAGACCTACACAATATTAGGAAGGTGGTCATAATGTTATGCCGTTCTCCTGACCACCTCCCTGGCCATGAATCTCTTCACACTTTCTCCATACATTCATTTTTGTCTCCTCTGTGTATCTTCTTGCCACTGTATTAACCCAGTATCTATCTATCTATCTATCTATCTATCTATCTATCTATCTATCTATCTATCTATCTATCTATCTATCTATCTATCTATCTCAAAACAATCAAACATCCGACTATCCCACCACTCTCATACCAAGAAGGCAAACGCAGCACTGACAGTGTCCATTAAATGTCTCCCCCCTCGTTTAAGTGGCCGTTAAGACGCCGCTGTGATAGGACGCGCGCGCTCCTCTTTAACAACCTTCCGACGGCCCTGACCTCCCCTCGGACAAGCCAATCAGTGACAAACGCGCGTGACATTTCCATCAGCGCCCGCGCACCGTCAGCAGGAGACGGCATCGAGGCGGAAATTAAGCCGGGTAATGCGAGACGTCCTCCGATCAAGATGCTGGCACGCATTGTCAGTTAATAACGTGTAACCAAGCTCATGTGCGGCGATCACGGGCGCTTCCGCCGGCGAAGATGATTTTTGATTTGAAACCTGAAACTTCTGGAGTACTACGTTTTCACTACTTGATACTCTGACATGAGACACGGACATACAATGACGCAATCTATAAACGGCTGCTACGCGCACACAGGAAGCCATAACTATGCTGGCGGAGTCACAATAATATCTGATTGGGAAACTCATACAATGGAAAAACTACAATCCGACTGTGAGCTGGAGCCTTTCCTAATCTGGGAGGGATTCATCATGTAATGAGTAAAGAGTAATATGAGAGGGCTCATCGCTGTGATATATTACCAAATACCATCTGGCTGGGAGGACCACAGTTAAATGTTGACAGTAATGACAATTTAGATCACCGGCCTTATTAAATAAAGAGCTCATTTGTGCAGACATATGGCCAATCAACCCACTGCATGGCACTCCATTATGCACAGAAACACACACAGAATTACAAGTCGTTGTACACGCAAGGAAGAAAAAGGAGACGGCACATGCATGCACACAAAATACGAAGCCACTGACCGACATAACAGTTTTGTTTTTTTGTTGTTTTTTCTTGTGCAGGATGCTTATTTATTTTAAAAAAGCCTCTGAGGTGCAGTAGAGAATTCAGGATTTGCTGATTTGCAAGCAAGCTGAGGATAGGGACGTAAATGTTGTTTTAAAAAAAGCAAAATCCTGGAGGGGCGTTGTCGTGCGGGGCCTCACGTCGTGGAGGGACGGCTGTGTGATTACTGATGTGGGGTCCTCCAGAGAGACAGCTGGGACCGTCTTTACTGGATTCCACATAAACACTCACCAGCGTCGGTGAGAACGAGCGCGTCTGTCTGTCTTCCACATGCCTGCTTTGTGGGGTGTGTGCAGGTGTTGATCTGTGTAAAATGCCCATGACGCAGCTCCCGTTTTCCACACTTGCAACTGCCATTCAGCTCCAGAGTTAACACACACACAGGCGGAGGCATGAGTGGAAGAACATGAGAGCGGCGGAAGCGGAGTGCAGAGAGAGAGGGAGGGAGGGAGATAAATATCCTTTGTGTGTTCTCGCAGCACAGCCATCTGCATCATCTGTCTAATCTTTTTGCTTTTCTGACGTTCTATCTGTCCTCCGCTTCTCTTTAGCCTTCAGCGGCTTCAGGAGCGCGGCGTGGTAATCTATTAGCTTGTTTTGTCTGTGACAGGAGGTTAGCGGTACAGCACCAGGAGCAGAGACCTACTTACACACTTAGATCAGGCTGAAAACATCAATAATGTTGTCACACTGTACCCGCTGTTATTCTGACTGATGCCTTCACTGACAAAATCCTGAAACACGCCACCTTTCGAAACAAAGCAATAAAAGTCACACTTCACTGGGAAGGATTTCGGCATAGACCGGCCAGTGTTTACCCAGACTTGCTCTACTTACTGGCATTTTTGTATTCTGTTAACTTAAAAGATTAAAATCTCTTCTATCAGTGTCACCTGTGCATTTATTCATAGGTTGCAGGTTTGTGTAGTGGCATTAACCTATAAAGACGGTGGCACTGCTGATCCGTCAGATGTGAAGAACCATCTGAGAAGCAAGCGCCGGAAACGGTTTGGAAAAAAAAAACTAGACAGGTGAGTGGATGAACCACATTTCACTGTCTCAGCACGGACTACTTTCCACCAATCGGGTCGCTTCTTCGTGTCGTCGGCCATAAAGTACAGCTGTAGCCGCCAGTAGTTCCTCATAGGACAGTGACAGAAGCTTGAAGCCAGGAAAGATGTAGTGCTGCGTTCTCTCTTTGAACGTATCCAAAGCCCGCCACAAAGCAGTGTGACATTTTTTTTAATGAACGTACGTAATATGCTTCTGAACTCGGGATTCTGTGGCTTCTGTCGTCAATGAATATTTAATGGAGAAGAAATATTGAAGTTTTCAGGAGCTTTATGAGCTGCTCAGTCCCATGTTAGACTATCCAAACTTATATAATGGACTGGAACACGCTCAGTTTGTATTAAATTTTGCCACATTGGGGAATTTGCAAGACTAATGCACCCGGACCCAAAGCAGACCTTAGTGCTGTAGCTACGCTGGAAGCTAGTAACTATGCGTTGCAGTGACACAGACTGTACCAGCTGTGGTTGGCCTTAGTATTTCCACCTGCTTCTCCATCTCCACAATTTTCAAAACTGTAGTTTGAATCAACCCTTTAGGCGCCAGAGTCACATGATTGCTGCAGGGAATCATGTTCCCCTTAGTTTCCACATCAATATTATTCATATCACTTTTGACTTTGCCTGTTGCAGCTCAAATGGAGCATCTAAAGAACGCCAACTTTTTGGCAACGAAGAAAAACCTTTGTACTTGTAGTCAGTCATGCAAAGACAAAGACAGGCTCGTCGCGCCAGAGTCGCAATTTTGCGACATGGTACTGAACAAAACAGCTGTTTTCTCTGAATAGAGTGTTACATGTTGTTCACACTGCCCACCACTAGTTGGCAGACATCCCGTACTAAGACCTTAGCTTAAAAAAAGGTCATGCTTCGATGCAAAAGATTTAAAGAAGTCCCATGCAAACTGGTGGGTGAGAGAGCGGAGACAGTGCGCTGAAGCGTTGTTGCTGGGTTTGTTGGAACAGATTAGAGGAAAGGTTAACCGATTAAAGTAGAGACTGAACTTCGCCCGACTGGCAAAAAACACACAGCGCTGACGAGCATTTGGGTGGCGTTTGATTACTGATAGGCAGGTCACACCGTCTATACCCCGCAGATGTATAAACCACACTTAAATCAGCACATGCTCAGGTGAACTTGACATGGTAGAAGCTGACTCACGCCCTTTGACTGACTGCTGGAACAATAGGCCTCTTTGGCTGCAGACAATTTGACTTGAGACAGTGCAGAAAAAACAAACATACAATATTAATGATATCAGTGATAACTGGATTCCACTTGGGAAAGGTCCTGCTTTGGTGCATCACTGTCAAGATGTCTGCCATTAAAAAACGACTGTAACACTTATCAGTAAGACACATTGACCTCTATAAAAGATTAGCTTTAATGAGTGTAAGGATGGACTTTATACTCAAGATTCCCATACCTGATACTACTACTACCACTATAGACACTTTCTTTCACTTTCTGCTGTGTTCTTTAGTGTCTTTTGTGACATTTTCACGCCTCCTTAAACCGCACGCCATCTTTCCAATACACATTCTTCACATGCTATTCTTTTAACTCTCTCTTTTCTTTAACCTGTTTCTTCCCTCCCCTTCCCTCCCTTTATTTCCTCCTCTGCTTTGCTCTCAGGTGAAGTTTAGATAAGGCTAGAGGAGGGGATTAGCCAGAGCTCTCTGCTATGTTTGCCTTTGGCACAGAGGACAAAAGGACTGGGACGCTAACACCGCTCCGCCATCTCCATTCACCTGCCTCCCGTGTGGGGAAAACAGCCGTGCAAGGACGTGCACAGACACAGACGAGCACACACACTCACACTCACCTGTGTAATGACTGTGTCGCCGTGCCCTAGTTATGAACTGAATCAGCATAATCCCTTCACACTCCATTAATCAAGAAAAGGCAGGGTGTAGTCTCGCAAAAAGGAAAAAAAAAATGCACAAACACACACAGAGAAATACTGTGCTGACACATATTCTCGCCCTGTGTGGTCTGCAAATTTTAGCTGGCCCCATGGGCTGATATTACTGGTCTAGTGAACCAAGTCAGACACAACAGCGAGCGCGTTCTACAGGTGTGCACCTGAACGTGTGTGTGCAATTCAAAAGGATGCGATTTAAGCTGCCGAAGAAGGCGTACTGTGCTGTGTTATTACAATAAAATTGGCCCCGTTCCCAGCGCAGAGCCTAGCAAGGCTTAGCAGGTGGTAGCGCTGTTGTAATAGTTCACCGTCTTACATTTGTGCGATTAATTTTCCCCCTCCTGTTTCCTGCCGAGACCATTGATCGGCTCATTTTCATTTCGTTTAATGTAGAAATCTGACTTCAGATCATTTGTTTCAGACAGCAAACACACAGGACACACATGACTGCTGCAGGGAAGACGGATCACGTTCCCCTTGGTTCCCACGTAAGTATTACTCATATCACTTTTGACTTTGCCTGTTGCAGATCAAATGGAGCATCTAAAGAATGCCGACGTTTTGGCAACGAAGAAGAACTTTTGTACTTGTAGTCAGTCATGCAAAGACAAAGACGGGTTCGTTACTTCACTTTTATCACCTGCCCTAGCTCTAGGTTGGAGCGCTGCAGAAGTTCCAGCCTCAACCATGAATAAAACTGGGTGACGGCTGAATGTGCACGTTGCTAATGTTAGCCAGAAAATAAGCAATATACTTTTGAATTGAGCCAAGCTGCTATCAAACCACTATCAGGTGTTAATCCAGAGTGCGGTAGCAAACAAGCTAATAAAATGTCACGTAATGGAGCTTTACTGGAATTACTGCTGAAAAAACATCGCACTGCTGTAAAATGTTTTGCAAGTAAATGCGAAAGTAACACGTTACCGTCAAGCGCTTGACACGCGGATGCAACCACGCACGTGAAGGTACAAATGAGGCAAAAACAACATCCAACGCAAACGTCAAAGTCTTCCCGACACCACATTATGAACATACAGCAAGCCCGGACTAAAACAACAGGAAGAACTGGAGTTCTGGTGGCAGGTTTTGACATCAGCCACTGTCTGTCTTCTTGTTGCAACATTCTCGCGAACACAGCAGGTGTTGACACTGTATTAAGCCCGAACGCTCTTTTTAGACCTGGGAATGCTCAGATGTTAATAGGCTTCTAAAAACACAACTCTCTGGTATGGCAGGTCAGGTAAGAAAAGCAGCTAGTTCTACTGCCCTCATTTTGACCTTCATTATGTTCACTGATCCCCTTCTCTTCCTGTATTAAAAACAACAGTACAGCATGACTTTGTTTCTCAGCCCGGCGATGACTAATCCTTTGCCAGAGACTACAAGGACAACATATTTGTCAGCAGGTCAAATGAATCATTAGGCTAAACGTCAATATCACGGTGCAAAGAGTATTTTTTTCAAGCAGTCACACTCCCCTCAGCTTAAACATCTGCTTCCTGGCTGTCCATCAGTCCGTCCTCCCAGCTGAGCAGTGCTTTGAGACTAAATTTGTCAGGAATCTGGAGCGGACTGTAATCTGGAGCTCCTGTCACCGGGGACGCGCACATCAGAGCGTCGAGCACTGGATCAACCCGATACCGAGCCCCAGTGGGCGACGAGCCACCGCGGGCAGACGTGACAATCGGCACAAACACGTACGCAGCGGGACCGGAGCAACTGCAGATTTATTCCCACACCACAAGGAATTGTGCACATGACAATGGACTGATCCAGTGAGTGGGCACGAAGGGAAAAAAATAAATATTGAGTTTGTGAGAGGAAACAAAAGAGGAGAAGAAAATGGAGGAAATAAGAGGGTGAATCAGTCAGGGCCTTCAGGCAGGGAGCAGAGCAGTGTGGGTAGGAGAGATGTCGGCTAATCTGGCGTGATTGATGTGAGAGACTAAAACTGATGAAACTTTACTGTACACCACAAAGGTCTACACGCAAACATATACCCACGACGGCACACACACACACCTGTGCGCACAAAACAGAGGGCGCACAACTGTTTGTGAGGATCCTCCAGTCATGCATACGTGGTATCGGATATACACCTTGATCTGCTGCACTCTGAGCTTATCTCTGAATCCTCTAAAGCCCGAGATACCATAGCCGAGGTTTCAGCGAGACATGCTTTCCATTTCACCTAATTGGCCATGAAAAATGGATGACAGACATAAACAGCGGCCGCCATTACGTCGGGGCGCGCGTGGGACCTCCGCGTGCTCACGAAGTGTGAGCAAGACGGAGCGGTCGGCGCTCGTGTGCGCTGGCATTTATATATGGAGATTGGCAAGCGTAAACCCAAGGTATTTTATTTGTTTTGAAGCCTAATTGCCGAAATAACAGTGGACTTTCAAACAGGGCCCAGATGTGGCGAGCTGGCTTGGCTATCAGAACACCCACTCTGAAATGAGAGAACGGAGTGGAGGGAGACACAGAAATAAACAGAGCGGGGGAAAAAAGAGAGTGTTTTTCTTCCCTTTCTGTCAGGATCATTTTCAGTGAATAATCACCGAACACGAGTAAAGAAAAAGGGAAGTGGGATAAGATACAGCATCATCCATTGCCTCGTCAGCCGCATCCTCAAAAACATATCCTTCTTATTCTATTATCTTATTGTTCATACGCGCTACGTGGACACGCGCTTCACCTAAACAGTCTGTTTTTGTGCGAGAAGTGAGCAGCGGGGACCGCATACTTGTTTTATCCTTGTTTACAATGATTCATTTGGATAGCTCTCAATCACAGAGTGTTTACAAAGGAAAAGATCATCACGCCATCGGCTCCTTCTTTGAAGCAAAAAAACAACCGCTCCAACAAGTGAGCAAATATCTTTAACTATAAGCCTTTAACTATTTACACCGTGACTCATTCCTTCGTTTCTAAAGAGCACTGTGGACTTCCTCTTAATTCCTCTCTTCCCCCGAAGGCTTCGAATCACAACCAGACTTTGTGTGTCCCGGATTGCGGTCAACCGCTGTACTGCACAGATACAGTGTCCCCTAGTCAAGTACACAGTATATATATATATATATTGGTTTGCTGGCTGTACGTGTTTGCTATCTGAACACAATCTGTGTAGGTCAAAGAGGGATTAAGTGTTCTGTATAGTGGGAAGAAACGCTGCCAGTAGCTGGGACAGAGTGAGAAGGAAGAGGAGTACAGTGTTGGTCACTTTGTTAAAAATCAAAAGATGCGAGTTTGTCTGAAGTGTGTTTTAGACGTTTTACAAAAAAAAAGTGTGCGTGCGTGTTTATAATGTGTGGTGTGAGCGCGAAGAGAACGTTGAGTGGTGATTCTCAGAAGTGCACATTATGCAGGAATGTTTTTGTTCTCAGTTAGACCAAATCCAAATTCCCACCGCTACTTACAAACACTGTCACACAGACCCGTCAGGGCACAGGGGACGCACGCATACGCACATATTGAAACAGCGCTCTCTCGCCCGCTCTCCGTCCGCGATGCAATTAAAACAAAACAACGGGCCAAATGCAAAAGTCCTGCAAATTTCAAAAGCCTCCCAAACAAATCTTTAGCGGGTCCCCAGAGCGAAGGGGCCCGGGTTAGGATTAGAATCAGAATCAGCGGTGAGGGGGGGCATTGACATTCAGGACGACGTTCGGTGACGGGGAAACTTTGGCAGGCTTGTTTTCGCCGCGTCGGGCTGGAATTCCTGATGAGTTGATGTTTATCTTATCTGGGAGAGATAGCAATTTCCGAAGTGTTGTACATCAGTTCGGCTAATTCAAACGGGGCCTGGACAAACAGGAGGAGCCGCATCCGATCGGGCAATTGTGTCACACGTGGAGCCTCCCCAAGTTGTCTCTGAGAGACGCCCGCATGCACGCCACCCTCGGCAGTCAACACCTTGTAAACTGTGTTCCCACTCCTGGCGAGGCGCAGAGTGAGAGCAGCAAGTGAGGGCCTGCTTCAGGACAGGAGTGAGGAGAAAGTGTCCTCCTCCAGCAGTGAGTGAGTCTCTTGAGGGCCAATTAGTTAGAGGAGCCATAGTTAATGTTACACAACCTTCTTCTCTGCTTTATTTAATCTGATGGCTCCTTTTACGCCACTAAGACGTGAAGAACAAAGCACAGCAAATTGGGGTAAACGTTCACCCAGAAACGGGCAAAGGTAAGGATTCCACATTAAACAACTCTTAGTTAATATGTGGATGTTAATCAAAAGACGATTATTTTTCTTTAATCCTTCTTATAACTCATCTTGTACGCTGAAAACAGCTACGGCCACCGACCAAACTGCACGTTTTTATACGTACGAGGAAGCTTTAATCAAAGGTCCAGCTCCTGATTGGTTCTTTCTGGCTTCCTTCCTGCTCTCTAGCAGAATTCTTTCCTGGTGCAACAAAAGTAATTACCAGAGACCTCTACCTCGCCCTAGGGATGGAAAAGAGAGCATGTGCTATCAGGCGCACACACACAGGCACCCACGCCCCCTATACACACACACACACACACACACACACACGCTCTGAGCAACGCTGACCAATACGTGGTCTGCGTCTTCAGCTCCCCGGCCACTGAATGACAGCCACGCTAATTAGAATCTGATTTACCCATTTAATGAAAAAAGGAATAATTAGATAGCTAGATAGCAGCCAGGAGACATTCATTCACTGTGCGTTTAGAGTCGCAGGGTTGTGTACGCGTGCATGTGTGTGTGTGTGTGTGACCTGGGGGGATAGAGTTTTGAAATGGGATGCCTGATTGCACCGCCCGTTTAACTGATTTCCAAATGAAATTACTGTTCATTAGATACACATACGTACACCCGCACTCTCGCCCAGGCAAAAAATAAAAATAAATAAATAAAAAAATGTGGTTGGACCCTGGCCTCTTCCTGCACATCACATCTGACAGCATGTCTTCTCCTTCGTTTTCAATTTTTCTTTGCGGCTTCGTCTCTTCGAAGCCAGCGCTCACTTCCCTATCAGATCGCGATTGGACACAGGCTAATTTGATTTAGGCACCGGGCGTTCATTCTGTCTTGCCGCAACTCCAGTTTGAAGCGATTCAGAATAAGCTTTCATGCAGTTTAAGAAGCGCGCTGCCTCATAAACGGAGAACTCCCTCTGCGATAGCTACTATGTGTGACGCTCATGTCATTTAATAGAGTTTAATATTTGTAAAGTTAATGACACGTGGGGCTTTTTTTTTTTGGAGAAGAAAAATTGCAATCATTGCCTTATATTCAGAGGAACTAATGTATGGAGTACAGCTGGTGTTAATAATATAGTGCACTGGGCCACATATATTTAAAACGATATGCACAATGCTAAGAGAGTAACCTAAACTAGGCCTGTTTTAAAGCAGTAGCTGGGACATGCGAGCCTGCAAGAGGTGTCTGGAAAAATAAATTCTTAAAGGAACAAGCTTTGCTCTGTCTCAAGCATACCAATTTTTTTTTCTCATTATGAAATTATAGCTTATAAGACTCGCACAATAACCAAAGCACGTTGAATGAACTTGGCACGTCCCTCCGCTCGCAGCAAACTTGAACATCCGAGATTCAAGTGTCAGCTGCCAAAAGGCAATACCTTCTGTGCTAAGATGCCAGAAAAACATACACGGATGATGTGAGAAGCACAATGAGAACGGGGGGGAAAAAAAAGTTGTTTCTCTCACAGGGAAGATTGCTGTTTGGGAGCAGAACTTCGGATGTCAGTTTCCATCTGAGCAAATACAAAAGACGAAGGAAACATTGGTACGATTCGTACACTGTATGCTTTGGAAATGCTTTTGCAGTGACGTGACGGAAGGATAATTTGTGTAATTGTCTAACACGTGCAAAATATTGTGTACAATTAAACATCGTAAAGTGATAAAAGCCGCGGGTAATTCGGAACATTTGGAAAAACGGACGCAAAACATTCGACTTTCGTGCACATGCAGTACACAGATGGACTGAGGCCTCTCGTCCTTGAGCGCGATGTTTAGGTAAGTACTCGTAATGGGGCAGCTTCCAGGTGTGAGTGCGTATAAGCGTCCGATCCTTTCCCCTGGCCTTTGCTGTACATGCTAATGTATTCTAAGTGAGCCTACCGACACAAATGGGAAGTAAGGTTTTAAATTAAATTTCAATGGCAAGGTCAAAACTATTTACGATGTAAAACGAGTCAAAACCTTCCTTTACCCTTCTGGCTCTCAACTCCCCATATGGTATAAACAAACACAAAGAAGGACATTTGTTAATGAGGTGGCATTGTTAGTTTCTCAAGTCGTGGGCATTAGAGGATCCTTTCAGGGCCACACGCAGCCTAATGCTACACTAACTCACGTGTGAAGTGTTGTCTCACAGACTGCCTCAAAGAAAACATGCACATACACGGCGCAGTCTTGTTTCACATTGTTTGGTACACATCTGCCAAATTATTCCGCTGCCAAATTAATCTCCAGTTATGAAACGGTGTCAGATACTATCAGGATGGGGCTCTACTTTCCCTCCCAGCTCCCTCTCGATGATCTAAATTGTCCAGACGGAGCAGAAAAGCTCGTAAAAAGCCACTGACCTACAGTGAAAGGACCACTTTCTGTACTGGAAGTTGGAGTTAGTTGCTCTTGAGGCAGAGATGCCCGCCCATCCTCAGAGAGTTGATGGAGCATTCACCTTATGCCTCATTGAGCTGACTCACTGTAGCATTGCGGAGGATACAGCATATGGGTGGAAATAAATAAACAAATGCTCCAAGTGTCCTCTTTCCATCTTGGCTCGGCGTCGGCTCGCAGCCGGGGGATATTTCAACCTCCCTTCACCCCCGCCCCGGTGAGAGCAGCCCCGAGCGGATACCGGGACCCGTTTGCGTTGATCCATCGCGGTTCATCGTTATTCTGGATCAACCGCCACCTCGACGCCCGAAGAGCGGCGTGCGTCACGGACAAATTTGTCACATTTGTCTTCCTGCTCTCTCCCCCAGTTGTCTATTCGCACCATCCCATCTCGCTTTCTTTTTTTCTCTCTCTCACACACACCTGGTCAAACAAAGCGTCCCTTCTTTACCATGCCCTCCAGCGTGCTTGGTCTGCCTGTCAGGGAACTGTCTCACACGCCCGAGACTTCGCACCAACACCTTGAATTTATCCAAATACACACAATGCAGCTGGTAGGCCAGGCTGCAGACAGGTTGATACCTTGTTACATGGTAGGACAGGTAGACAGACGGTTATGCCCCCAGGGCCGCTGATTAGGTGACTGACTGCTGGCAAGGATTGCAGCAAACACTGCAGGTATCAGTAGCATTCCTCAGATCGTGAGCACTTCCTTTCGCCTGCTTATGCTTCAGATATATCCCATTACGACATGCGACGTTTGCCAGGGAGAACAAAGAAAATTGTGTGTCTGTGTGTTTGTGAAATTACTAAAAACCCGCTTTGCGTGCATCAACAAATGTTCCTGCATGCGAGCGCAGGCTCCAGCACAAACTTTGAAATTTGCCCTGGGCAACATGCTGTTTTGGAGTCGCAGCACTGAAAGGGAAATAGAGCTAAGATGATTGGCAGGAGGCTGTTTACAGTAAACAAGAACAAGGGCTGGCAGGCTGGCTGGCTATTACGCAGGAATGCACCCGGCTCTCATCTTCATTCCTTATTTGTGTCTTTGGCTACCTCTAACACCAACGCGGCGCTGCAGTGTCACATACTGACATACGTGTGAATCATGTATCCGGTGCCCACACGACACGGGTGGCCCTGACGGCATGTGTGTATATTTAGGATATATCCTGGATGTTGTTTCCTCAAGGTGAGATTTCTTAGCCTGACCCTGAATCCAAGAGTATCTTACGATTGCCAAATTACCAACAGCACATAGCATTTTGATAAAACAGACCTTGTGTAATGTTCGTGACCACTATTCATCAATATCCTGCCACTTCCTGCACCTTTAAAAACAGCTGATATACTTTCCCGCTACATTTATTTAAATACACACACTAGTGGTTGTCTTTCGTTGGGCTGCCTCGCATCCATAAGCCTAGTCACTCATGTCTCTCTATCTGTCTGTAGGTGGTTATGGTAATTATCTCAAGTCATGGGTGGCACCACCAAGTCCATTTTGAGATATGATCTAATCTCTCTTGCTTTGATCCCTCTCTTCCTGTCTGTGTCTTTTCCACCCCGACCGCAGTCATCGTCTTCAAAAAAAATATGACAAATAAGCAATGTTTGCGCGCCGATTGATAAGTGTTATTTATAGCTGTATTTGCCACATAATTACCGACTATGTAAGTCTCCTGAAAGCCATATTAACCGCTGTTTACAGTACATTTCTGATCCTATTATCTATTGTTCTTCCAGGAAACGGTCCTCCACTTATCTGCGCTATTCCCCCATGCTGGAAGAGACGAACGCTTAAACACACAAAGCGATTACACATAAGCTTACTCATATATACAGATGGGTTTTCTCTGATCTCTGAGCCCGCGGTGTCCCAGATGAGCTTCCTCACCAACAGTTTGTGTAACAGGGACTGCTATTGTAAGGAGAGCCAAGACGCATTGCATGCAGTGGGAGAGGTAAGCGGCTGAGACGAAACTCTGGACGTGCACGTGCACACGGGGACATATATTACATATTGTTCCTCGCTGGACGCTTTGGGGTAAGACACCAGTTCCTTTGCACCGTCTTCTCCTCCCCCTCCCTTCTTGACCCCTCAACCCTTCTTGTTCCCCACCTACCACCTCTCACCTCCTCCTCCCTTTTCCCCCACACTCCACCTCTTTTCAACTCTTTTTTTAATGAGCACAAAGGCCGTTAGCAGCCCTTTCTCGATCTCCCTCCACCACCCTCCTTGCCTCACCCTTTTCTCGTCATACCTTCATGCCGGTACGGTTTAACTGTTTGACCTAGATTCCCTCGCCATGCCAAACCTCTCACATCATCCCAAGACAGGTCCGACTTCTCTCTCCTAACAGGGTGTGCCTTCACTTCCTGGTTTGGGGCCAGTCTTCTCCCTCCCTCACCAGTTCCCTTTTCTGTATGCTATCCAGCGCCGATCCCCTTCCACCGCTTCCCTTTCGTCTTATTCCCCCTATAGCCCGCCATTCCTAGATGCACGCTAAACCTCTGTTGTTGTCCCGTCACTGGTCCACAGAAAACAAGTCCACGCTACACATCTCCTAATCAAAGTGCATTTTCCCCCCTCTCTCAGTCTTTTAGAGGAAATCAAACAGAGAGGAAAAAAAAAAAAAAAAAAGATGCATAGCCGGTCTTGGTTGCTAGGAGACCATGTGTCCGAGCTTCAAACAGCTATTCACAAGCTTTTATTTATTCTCTCTCTCTCTCTCTCTCTCTTTTCCTCCTCTTTTAATTTTACTCTGATTCACTCTGTTTATTGTGCTATTAGTTCGTCTCAAAGACAGAGGGTCAAGAAGAAAAGAGATGAACTTGGGACAGAAGGAGAGCCAATAGAGAGGACGCTGGAGATGTACAGTGTGGTGCAGCAGGATGAAAGGAAACTTAAAGAAGAGAGAGGGGGGGAAAGGTTGAGAGTATTGATTTTTCTTTGTTCTGCTCCCATCTTGTGATTTGTGTCGTACGCATGTTCGTTATTAAAAGGCCCCCCCACATCCTTTTACTTTTTCCTACCTTTCCTCCTTTCTTTTATCTCCTCTCTTTCCTCTCCTTACCTTCTAATTTTCCTTTTCGCCGCTATCCAACATCCCTTTGCTCGGCCGGATTTCTTCTCTCATCCGTCTCCCCTCCCCTCCCCTCCAGTCACCTACAACCCCGCCTCCTTGTATATTTTTCTGTCTGACAGCAGCGCCGGGGGCCTGGGGCAGTTGAAGGGAGGTTCGGTAGTCATTAGCCGAGCACCTCGGGCCTGCTACAGGACGCGAGGATGAAGGGGGGAACAGAGGAATAGGAGCAGGACGACTCAGTGCGGCTGATCCAAGATCATCTCAGTTGCATGTTTCCTCCCCTGTTCTGTTCCGTTACGTTTTGTCCTTCCCCTGCATGCTCCTAATGGCTTCCTAATGACAGCTTGCAGGCACCACACACCCGGCCATTTATAACCATCTAGGCAGAGAGACTGAGTGTGTGTGTGTGTGTGGAGTGTTTAGAAGACAGGGAGACATTAAAAAGCAGATGCACCTCCTCCACATCGCGCACACAAACACGCAAAAGCTGCAAGCCATCAGCCATACCGCCTTCTGTAAACACAAGTAGCTCGCGCACCTCTGCGTGACACAGGGTGACATATAGACTTTTAGCATCTTTCCCGGAGTCGCTCTAGCCACACGTTGTGTGAAAGCCATTAGCAAAGGCTAGCTCTTCTAAATACCTTCGAGCTATTTTTGCATGCAATTTACGGTCTGGCTCTATCTGTCTTTCTGCCTCCACACAGATACAAAGAAACCAAACAACTTGGCGCCAATCCGTCGTACTTTTCACTTCTGGTTGTTAAAGTAAACGTTGACCTGTGGTTAACAAATCGGGAGTCGGAGAGAAGAGGTGCGAAAAAGCTCCCACTTTTGTTCTCTCTGCGCGCAGGGCGTCATTCGCTTCAACACTTTGGCGTTCAGACTTTGGCGGTGCACGCGCCGCCGCCACAGAGCGCACCGCATTAATCCAGCAGCTTGCTAAAGATTTAACCCACCACCCAGGGGTAAGGGAGGACAAGTAAGCAAACACTTCTTATTGATATATGGATTACATAACTTTCAGAGACAAGTCGTGCCACATTAAGCAGTCTTTCATTAGGAAATGGATTAGAAGCTGCTCTGGTGATGGAGAAAGTGTTCGGTATATCATGGATGACAGCAATCTATGTCAAAAACGGAGCGCGGGGATGAATGCTTAGAGGATGGCCGTCACCGCTCGTATGTCTTTCTTTTTTTTAACACTTGTGCAACAATGGAAGCCTTTGTTCACTTCACAGTTGTTATCAGGACAGATTAAAAAAAACACTTTATGCTGACATTTTATTTGCATAATACATGTGGGGCAAGGCAGATACCGCGTGTGTCTGAAAAATCGTTAACTACACTTCTCTCTTCGCCGGAGGGGAAATCCCACTCCCTCCCTGTGTGCGTATACGTCTCAGTGTGTGTTGGGGGATCAAATCAACACCTTCTCACAGCTTCTCTCTGATGCGTCAGCATGTGTTGAAAAGATATGCCACCCTGATCGGGGGGGAAGAAAAAATAAATAAAACCTGTGACCACACACGTAACTAGACACGCCAGTTATTTGAGAGCAGGATTTCACGTGCGATCAGTCTTCTTTAAAATCTTTTGTTTGGTTTGCGTTATAACGTTCATACGCCTGGCACAGAACACCGTCTCGTCTCATCAGCCTTTCCTTAGGTCCATCAAATCAATGTCTCAGTTTACTCCTGAGCCTGTGATCCTCCTGAGATTACGAAACAAAAAGTTGCCACTGGAAGTGCATCCTCAGCTGTTAGCTAAACCGGTAGCAGCCATATGATCGCAGTGGTGACAGCTCGACGTGACCTCATCCATTTAAGTCAATTTTCGGCTCAGAGGCACAAAAAAGAAAAAAAGAAGAAGCAAGTGAATAGAGGAACTGAAAAAAGAAAATGGAGCAAAGAAACGCAAACAGAGAGGCAGGGAGGTAAGGAGAGTCACGGAGATACGAGGAGAAAGAGTCGGGAAGAATGCAGAGGGGAGACAAAGGGGAGAGAGAGACAATGACGGAGGGAAGGAGGGGAGAGACACACAGAGGGAGAGAGAGAGAGAGAGAGCACCTGGCAGCCGGTCACAATGCAAATACACTTCAAAGCATTACGGCAAAAGAAAAACGACCCTGAAGGGTGAGACGCTACAAAGAGAACGGACTCAGAAATCCTACAGCGCCGCGTGGCTCGGGTTCAAGCAAGGTGATCGAACCAGACACAAGTGTACTGTGCTTATTATTTTGTAAATGCTCCACAAACAGCGTCTTAATGCTCCCTTTAAAGTGGCGTCAGCTCCTCACACTTGCCAGGGAACGAATGGGTGAGATAATGGAGCTGACTCACAACTTGTCCATACCATCCAGCGCGCGCACGAGGCCCGCGTGCAGGCGTTAGCACGGCCACTTATTCGACGATACACAAGCACTCGCGCATGCACCTGCATGCACACAGGCAGATGCACAAAACCACAAGACGGAGCTCGGGCGTGGAGTGGATAATGAAACAGCTTCTGACCCTGTCCACTTATGATCCACTGTCCATTATCCAAATGGACACCACTCTCTTCTATTGATCACGGCCCCCTTCTCTTGCGCTTCTTCGTCGCTCTCGCCGTTTTTCATCTCTTTACCTCGCCGCTCATCTGCATCGCTCCGCTGATGGTTTCCGTGGCCGTTGATGGGACTATAAATCAGCGGCCGCACCTAGCGATTATCACCACGGAGACCAACTGAGCACACACTCCTCGACCCTGAAAACCCCAAATGTCCCCATTGGAGGCGATACGCACTTCCTCAGACATGCACAATGGTCGTCCTCTACCTCAAGTCTAGCTTTTGTGTGTGCACGCCAGACTGTGTGTGTGTGCGCGCGTGTGTGACTTATGAGTTACAAGAGCAGTAATGGAATCCCTTCCTTGATGTGAGGTGCTCGGCTCATTCGAAGTCCCGTCAGCCGTGAAAATGTCAACTATGATCTAGAGGGGCTGGAGCAGGTTTATGAAATCATCAGTGTGCTGCCACGGCAGAGATATGGCACAGAGAGCCCCGACGGCCTGATCTATCCGCAAGGTCTCGAGTTGTGCAAACAGTCACAAAATGTTGGAGCAGGTTGTGCCTCTAAGTGCTTCATTCTTTCCCAAACAGAGCGAGACGCTTCAGACAGCAAGACAGCATGGAGAGCGGTTTCTGCTCAATCAAAAAGGTACACACTGGAAGCCAAACAGGAAACCTACAAGTGTGTTGTGGGTGAGACAGAGGGACACTGGATATAGGCATTTTAGCCCGATATTTAGTCTGTGGCAGGGGCTTTGCTGCTTGTCTGGTGTCTGCCTGTGCCACTCCTGGTGCCAATCCAAGCAAACTAGCGAGGCTGTAATCAGGACAGGACAATCACAGGGGGATTAATACGAGCATACACCCATCGGCAAATATGCGCATCAAGTATGCAAGGCGATCCGCGAGCATGTACGTTTCGCACGCTTGGACGCACACGCAGGGGAAGCCGCAGATGTACACAGCGGGAACTTTAACCCCGAGTCTAGCTCTTGATTACTAAACATATGGTTGTCTCCATTGTGCCTGTGGGAATGTGAGAGGCTGAAATGATGCTTCGGTTGCTTGTCAAGGGACTGGTGTAAATAAATGTTCTCACAACAAACTCCGGCACCCACGGCGAGATCGGATGTGGAGAAAGCGTCGATCCTCGGGTGTATTTTGGACTGACAGATGACGCTGGTAGCTGTTCAACGCCTCCACCCTAGCCTTTGTTTACGTAAATCCTTAGTCCATATCATTACGGCCGTATATCTTTTCGACACGTGAATCAGGTTGCTCGGATCTGCGAACCCTCGTGTTGCCCTTCGCAAGAAAGAGAAAGTGTTTTTGTCTGCTTAAAATTAAAATTTTATTACACCCAGAAACCTTCTAAGGATGCAGTGTAACACGGCGGGCCTCGGAGGAACCACAGGTGGGGAAATGGAAAGACGTAAATAACGGAAAAAAAAAAAAAAATGAGAAAGAGGGCAGGCAGAAGTGGAAAGAAAAGGGACGGAAGAGAGAGCACGAATGAGCGGGACAGAGAGAGGGAGTAAAAAGAGCGCTGTGTGGATAGTGGTAAATGATAGGGTACAACTAAATGAGGCTATGTAATTTGGGGTGTTTAGTAATTACACTGGTTTGACAGAGCCATGTCGAACCATCCCTTCCTTGATCCCCCCCCCCCAGTGCTCGGCTGCCTGCCTGCCTTTTTGCCAGCATCCTCATGTTTTCCACATTTAGCTCTTCTCACTCTCTTTTCCCTCCTCTCCCTGCCCGCTAGCTTTAAACGCTCCACTCCACTCAGCAAGCATCACTCAAAAAGTTTTACCAGCTGCATATCCCGGCTACCCCCCCTTTTCACTTGACAAGCTTGAAATATAGAGGAAAATGTTAATATATGTTTTCTAGTCGCCGGCCAGGTCCATGAAATTCATTTATATCGGCGGCCGCTGCGCCAAGGGTTTGACGGCGGGCGAGTGTGTGATCTCGGGGTGATTTATTTTATCCCGAAAGGATATTATTCCGAAAGTGTGAATGTGGGGAGCGTGTTTGTGTGTCGAAGAGCGCGAGAGCCGCCCCGGTGTTTACGTATCGCGTAGGGTTTTTGCGTCTGGGAACGTGTTCCTGGAGCTGCGTCGCGGAGTGTTTGGGAATGTTCAAACGTCGGAGGGGGAAACGTTACTTTTCTCTGAAGCATCAATCCACAACATATCCACATGCTGAGTTGATCAAATCCACATTAGCGAGGCAGGAAACCAGCAATAAAACCCAACACATGGAAACAGTCAGGCTCCTGTGATTTTGCAGTAGTATAGGAGTTCTCCAATGAATATAAACTATGATATACCAATGATGAAAGACTAAACAGAGAATAAAGTGGGCTACGGCGGGATGAAGAAAGAGAAATGCTGTGTGAATGCGTGTGTCTGATTATCTTGGCCAAGGGAACGGTTGATATCATCAAGCAACAGGGTCATGGAAATAAAAAAAGAAAAGAGCTCTGACAGTCACCTTCCCCGTGAGCCGTAAACACTGTATGTTTAAAGATAGTTTGGCTGTTTCTAAATGCTGAAACTAAAGGACAAATGATAATGAGTCCCAGCAGCAACCTGGAACCCAAGGAAGTACACACCAAACACACACACACACAGGTAGAAGGGGGGCCGCTGAAAGGGTGTCGAAAAGAGCTTGAAAGCCGGCATTAGCCCAGCCACTCTAAAACCGTAGGAGAGCCGTCCTTTTCAATCCACCCCCTTATTACGTTACACGACCACAGACTTTTAACAACTCTCACACGAGCACATAAACACATACCCTCGCATTCACACGCGCACATCCGCTCACAAAACATATGCGCTGCGCCGCTTCCCGGTTCTATCCGACTGCCCCCGGGCCCCTGACAGTGTTTGAACCCTGACCCCGTCGCATTCGAGCGAGTCTGAGGGGGGAAGGAGGGGTTCCCGGGGTTCGATTTTTACACGGAGGAGGTCGCCGAGTGCTCGGTCCTCGCACAAAAGCCCCAGTTGTGGCGGGCGTCTGCAGGTCAGGGCGGGGTCGCGGGTCGGCCCCACACCCTGCCCTTCTTTCTGTCCCTCGCCTTCTTCTCTTCCTCTCCTCCATCCATCTCTCCTTTCAATGGAGAGGAAGATCCGAGAGGAACAATGCCCTTCTTCTGCCCCCAATATCATCCCAACAGTGGGGATGCATACTGAACAGGGGGGCCGTGGCGAGCCAAGGGGTTCCTCTCGCTGCTTAGCCTATTTTCTCCTCTTGTCTATGCATTCACCTCCCCTTGCCCATTAAACTCTCCTCCCTCCGTCTCCTCCAGCCCCCCCTCCCTCCTCCTTTCCACATTACCCTCATTCTGCCTCGGCTCGTTACAATTTGAAACAAACTAACCGATGTGTTTGTCTTCTTTTCTCCTCCGCTTTTATGTTTCGAGATGAAAATAAATAGCGCCCGGGCAGATAGTGAAGTTTGTGACGCAAGCTACCGACCTCTGCATCATTTTACACGCCATCACCACCAACATCGCCCCCCCAATCCACCTTTCATTCATTCATTCTTTCGCCATTTTTTTTCTTCTTCCATGCCTGCCCATCAAGAGGGCCTCACAGGCCTCTCTCCAGCTGGCACTACAAGCTGACCTTTGCCACAGCTAAACATCTAGAACGCTCTCTGCCTCTGCCTTCACGCACAAAACACACACACACACACTGGCGAAAACCCACAAAGACACAGAGCAGCCACTACAAATGCGGCGGGGATGCCAGCAGGAGAGACGAAAGAGGCCAAGCAAGAATACAAAATGACGGCCTTGTTCCTGTTTCGGCTGAGAGTCGGACTAAAGAGCCCCCCCCACACACACACCCACACCGCTGTTCCTCCCTCAGCTCTCCATTTTGTGCTTGTCTGACCCCTGTAGTCCTTCTAGTTGCACCTTAGCAAAGGGGCTCATATTGAAAAGTGGCAGCCAATCCACGTCCAAATGTGATTAATTTGCTGCATTCACCAGGCCTGTCCCTTGTCCCTCACACACAATAGAAATGGACTGTCTAGGAGTCCATTAAAAAGACTCACAAGCCAGAGGGCCCCCATCCCAGGCACTTGGCAACGACCAGGAGGTCACCTACTGCAGTCAAGAAGTTTTAGGAAGCGTGTTAGAAAGTACACAGCACTCCAAGCCAAGTGTGCACATTTTAAGGTTTCTTTAACCCGAGAAATAATATTTTGGTTGCCTGAGATCACGATATCTGGAAAATTCGGTGCAACAAGAGGTGCCTTATTGCGCGAGATGGGAAAACACGTAAAAGGAATTCCTCAGGTAATCAATCATGAGAGATATTTAATGCTGCAGCCATTAAAATGATCTCCCATATTTGGATCACAGAAAGTACTCGTGAAGCCCGTATTAATATTTGTGCTGTGCATTCTTGGCTCAGACCGTATTGGAGCTCCGGCTCAGCCTTCGGAAGCGCTGCATTTAATTTGTAGAGAGAAATGACTCGGGAGCAGAGAGACAAAGGCTCAGTTCAAAATCAGAACACAGGAATCCCTCTGAAGCTTTGAGAGTGGATATTGGCTAAACCTCGCGTCCTCGACTTTTAGCATTCAGGAGCGTTTCCGCCGTCATTGTTTTTTTCTGCCCGTCTCCCTCCATCAGCCGCTCAGGTCTCGTTTGCTGAAACAAAGCCGAGTGTGGAATCTGTGTCATAATTAGTCCTGATTGATGTAGCATATTAAGCAGCAAACAATTAGCATACAGCATATCGCCCCGCTCGGGCCATCTGAGAACAAACGGTGTGACCGACCCGCACTAAGCGCGAGCTCGATAACGCGGCAGAAGAGAAAAAAAAGGGGGAGAGAGGGGGAGAGTAGCTTGTTAGCAGGCAGCGCTACAGACTCGAGCACATGGAAACTTCTTTCTGTTATTTTTCTCACAAACAAATCAGTTCATTTTGTAAGACAAAAGGCTGAAAGCTCCCATGAGTATTTTTAACACAACTGAATACTAAAAAAAGCGCGTTTTTTTCCGCCTCTCTATGCTATTAAGTTTCTTTCTCTCTCACTTTAATAGTAAAATGATGACTGAAGGAAAAGATAAAGTAAAAGCAAATGTTTACAGTTCATTATGTACTTACAGCACTCTGAGCAGACTAACCCAAATAACGTTTGTGTAATTTGTAGTCCTTTGGGAGATACTTAGATCTGCATATATCCATATAATGGGAGTGAGTGGGGCACCGAAACGCAGCCTCTAAATAACATATTATCTGCCACGAAACTTGTTACTTTCACCGATATTTTGCCTGGAGTTACTTATTATCATCATCCAGGGTCTGCAGATTGACCTACAGACCCCGGATGATGTCTTCTGACCTGGATGACGTCAGATAATGCGTTATTTATAGGCTGTGTTTCGGTGCCCCATTCACTCCCACTATATGGATATATAAATATCTCCCGAAGGACTACAACGTACACAGAGGTTATATGGGTGAGTAAACGATCGCATTTTATGCCAGAAATAAGGTCCAAGTTGTAAAAAAACAATAGTTCCTCTTAAAGAGACAAACATAAGGAGATTGTCCACATGAAGTCATAACTCAGCTCCAACATATCAGGTTAGTATTTCTCATTGTTCTCTCACAGTTAGTGCAGCATCCTATCATTAAACGCCAACAACGCTCCATTCACACAGAAGAATTGGGGGGAAAAAAACAAAAACCTGCCTATTGTGAAGTTGTCCATCACATCTACAAGTTTACACCTCGGCTGCGTAACAAAGCCGAAAAGATTACAGGGTGCATATGTTCCGAAATGAAAGGCACTCAGCTGATCACTGGTAACACACCCTTTAGGCCAAGACACAGAAATTCTGCATAGCTTACATTTTGCGGTGCGCCGTTTCAGCTCAATCAAAATAAACCAAGCATGGAACAGTGCTCAGACATTTTGTTTGTACTTCTGCCTGCTTTAACGCCCGTGCGGGAGCGTGATTGTGTTCATGTGTTCATGTTGAACACGTGTATTTTACATGCGCTGTCGCCTCTGTCCTGGAGGCCGCGTGAGGGCCGCGCTAGCCCCGCCAAAGGGGGTTAATTATCCAGCTTTGTTCTTAGCGTGGGACCACTGCGACCACTTGTTCTCTCTCTCCGTCGGACGAATGGGGGGCAGAGGTCCACACGTAGGAGGGGTTTAATGCATACACGCCGAGGGCTTTTGCTTTTCCATTCCCGAAGTGTAGATTTACAACAAAATGCA
The DNA here is from genome assembly GCA_005024645.1 of Planiliza haematocheilus. NCBI lineage: Eukaryota > Metazoa > Chordata > Actinopteri > Mugiliformes > Mugilidae > Planiliza > Planiliza haematocheilus. The sequence continues at coordinate 541,432 of SRSE01001388.1, read as the reverse complement.
GCCTTTTATGATCCGAAAATATCCTGAATTTCTTTCCTCAATCTTGCAGTCTGTTTCTGTGTCTCGCTGGTGCAACACAAGACCTTGTGCAACTACTACGGGGTCTCTGGGGCTTGTAAATCCCTGGGAGCACACTCATGGCAGCTACAAGCCCAGCCCGGGGCTCTCTACCTGGGGCTCTGTGCTTTGGATGTCTCCTTGGGGACCTGGAGGCAAGGGGGAGGCAGGCTAGAGGGATAAACACAAATTTAATACTACTGGGAGGATTTAAGAGGTGAGAGCAAGCAGGGAGCAGGAGACGCTATGACAGCAGAGGGAGTTGGTGAATACGCGGACCAGACACGTGGCGGAGAGAGGCAAGCGGCGTTGTCGCTTGCAAAGTATGGAATGTATTGCAAATATCGAAGCACGCAGATGCTTCCCTTGGGCGTGGGCGGGTATGATTTGGCGAGCGTCCCGATGGCAAATTAAACAAAAGAGGCCATGAGGTGGCTTTATTTACGAGGACAGCGACTCATCTATCTCTCATCTTTTCAGTTTGAAGACCCGTCCAGCCTGTTTTTGGTTTCGGTTACAGCAGGTGACATTTCAGTTATTTTAACTTAGCACATTTGTTACATAAATGGGTGCAAATGCAGGACTGACACTTCTGAGCACTGTCCCTTTTACATACGTTTACGATTCTACCATACAGCTGCACTGTTGAGGACAAGCGTGCACATGCGTGTGTGCGTAGCGGGGCCTGTGAAGCACAATGGTGTTGAAAGAATGCTAACATAAAGCCACAGGAGATGGAGGGCACTCCTGATCTCCCGCCAACAGAAAAGGTCAAACTCTTCAATATTAACTCTGCCTCGGGTCACCATGCTGATTAAGCTACAATAACCATTTTACACACTGCATCCATGCACCTCCTCCACCCCGCTTGGACACACTTTTTTTACTCCGACAGCGCTGGCACGTTCGTTTGGAATGAAAACCCACCCTGAGAGACAGCCCCGTCGGCGCCCCATGCAGACATACATAAACACATTCTCGCACAATCGTCCGCAATCACGTTCCTTTACGAGGGTCTTAACATAAACCCCGAGCCCTCGGAGACCCCGGCTCCCCATGCTACACCACACAGTGGAAATATAAGTTGATGCGGCAGAAGTGTGAAAATTCACACATCCACGCACACAATCCTGAGGAGCCACAGACGTAACACGCCATTAGAGCTCGAAGAATGTGGCTTTTTCTTTGGGGACTTGACCTGACCTCCAGTCGTGGCCTGATTTCAACATTTCTTCACACGATGCCTCACTGGAGGTAGATAAGGACGAGACCTTAACCCTTTCACATGCGTCGGTTTTTCCCAGGACTCCGATCGCAGAAAATAACGTCTGAGGGTGAAGTAAGGACGCTGTGTCTCCCGTTACACAGAGGCGTGTTATTTTATTAATAATCTAATTTAATAACTGCCCCACATGTCTCAGTTGTTCCGGACACCTCACAGTCTAACCAGTTCTGAAATGCGGGTTCCCAGCATACGCTTGTAAACTATTTGACACGAAGTCAACTGTCAAGACGACAGTAAATCACGTTCTGGTTTCTTGGCAAACCTGTTGACACTGCAAGCTTCTGCAGGCTTCAAAGCAACCAGTAATGAGCACGTATGAGTGTTTCAATCACACCCTCACGCTCCCATCATGTCAATAATTACAGACACGTTATGGACTAATTTTCTGGCAGGTCGGTGGTATACTGGCTGCGGTCAAATAAAAAAAATAATAATAATGATAAAAAATACGGCGGGAATTGAATAAATCCATTAAAACGGAATGAGCGCAAAATAAAACAGGGGAACAAAAGCCTCGATATATAAATAATGAAAAGGAACAGGAGCAGAAGTCACCGTGAGTGAATTAATTTTGGCTCAGCGGTGGAGCAGTATTAAATGACACCTCGAGAAACGTGTGGCTAAAGCTGTCATACCCAGCGCCTGCTTTCTAAACTGAGTCATTCTAATCCTGTTTAATGCCGCACTGCTAAATGTCTGTGTTTGCTGCCCACAATGTCTTCTAGTAGACGTTGTGTTAAATTATGTGGCTGAGATTTTTCCCATTATGGCACCAGAGGAAAAAAGGGAATGCAGTGGTGTGAATACAAATAGAGCATGATTATATTTAACACTATTATACCATTGTGGACCTGAGGAGTCCTGGTGAGTAAGAAGGGAAAGCTGGTGTTTAAATTTTTTCCATCTTCATTCAATTTTCTTATTGTAGCAGCGGTCAAAACAAAAATCTCGCTCTAAAACTGCTCTAGTTACAAAAGAATATTCACGTATTTCCAAATTGCTCGTTCTGGACAAAGCAGGGCTGATTATCTTTGTCCTCCCCACAAACACGCGGGCACAGAGCGGCCTTCTCGACCGCCTCGAGCGCCGCAAATCTCCACCGGAAGCTTCTTTACTACAATCACAGCTGATTCAGGGTGTAACAGCGGAGACGGCAGATAAATCAGCGCTAATTGTGAATCCGCCGGCTCCCGTAGTCACGCCGGCCACCGGCGAGCAACGGCTCGGCGGATAAATCACATTTACCGCGAAGAGATGCCGCGCGCTCGCCTATCCCGCTGAAAAATGAGCTCCAGGTACAAAGGGGAGTCGTGACGGATCTCCTCCCTGGTCTCATATCTGCTCCCCGCTGCGATCTGGGCCATCCTCGGGTGAGGGATGAGACTCCAGGAGCGCAGCAGAAACACTTTGTCATCTCTGACGATGAGAAGGAGGAACTGTCAGGTATAATCAGCGGGGTGACGTGTGAAAGCGGAGAAGGGCACAATCTGAGGATGGATGTAAAGAGGCTGGCATCCCTCTTGTTAACACCAATTATTAATCCTGCTCTGTTGGCTGCCGAGCTTTGGAGTAAAACGAGAAAGGGGTGCAGTGATTTATGATAAATAATAATGTCATAATCCTTTTGGGAAATCGCCCAGTAGGTGTAATCATGATATCTGTTATAACAGGGTTCCCCCATACAAGGATTGATAGTTGCTCTCGTGACCTCTACATGATCACAAATGCACAGTCACATCTTCCTAGCAACCACTTACGTAAAGCCAACATTATACAAATGAGCGGACGCAACCAATCTTCTTTTCCTTTCAAATGAACTGCCGTGCATGCCTGCATGCATTAAGGAGTGATGGGAGCACCAAATGCCAGGATGAATTCGCTCGTCAGGGGAAATAATAAAGAAATGAGCGCGCCAACCGCCGCTGTCCCTTCTGTGTTTGAATTTTAAGCAGGAGCAGTCATTTTCTCTATTTGGGAACTTGATGGGAAACGAGGGGCCCGTGGCATGGACCCACATCTCTTCATGGGCGATATATATATATATATATATATAGGTTACAAAGAAATGTCTTCCGGTGCACGAGCTTTGGCTTTGGCGCAGAGACACGGTGGGCAGCGAACAAGAGGGAAGGAGGAGGAAAAGGATCATTCTGAGCAATCAATTACTTCATTTGATTCCCCGGCTGTAAGTGAGATAGTGTGAGCCAGGGGTCCGCGGGGCGCTACGCAGTATGATTCATATCAGTACCACAAAAAAACCCACACTCAGTCACCTCTACTGAGCACAAACTGAACAACTGAATGAGAGCAGAGCCTTATATGCATCACTGTTTCACTGGATTCAAAACAATCATTAAGCTAAAGGAATCAAACATTAAAAAAAAGATTATTTTAATTAATTACATTAATTAAGATAATTTAAATCCATGGACCCGGAAAGGCTTCTGTTCTCATTTCTCTCATATGCAAATAAACGTTATATTCAAATACGAACTTTAAGATATATCCATCCCCCAGTCATGATTTGCTCTCTTGATCTCTCAAGTGTTCACCCACACACGGAAATAGATTATTTTTTCTTTTAGGCCGGTGATCATAATAGATAGCGATACAATAAAATATATTTGTTATCTCATACACTTGCGTGTGCAGCGGTGCAAATATACTTATCCGTACTGAAACAAAAAGACACACATAGACAAACAGCAAAGATGCGCGCACACACTAATTCCCATGTTTTCATGCTCTAACCAGCCCTGCTGCGTTTAAGATTGTGCTTGCAGTTGCAGATGTGTTGACAGTGTCATTAAAAGAAGAGCTTACATACTGAATTTGCGAAACTTGCAGGCTTGGTGTCATTTTGCTGCTGCAAAGCACATTTTTTAATTTCTATTGATTGAGGAAGACCGACGAGAGGAGCACGAGTACCAGCGTGGGGTTTTTACCTTTCTGTGCAGCCAGTGCAGCAGGTGCGATGTGTGAAAGGACAGAGAGAGGCCTTTTTTTATCTCTTTTCCACTCGCTGACCTCCAGATGGAATCAGGGAGCTGTCATGAAGCACGGCGCCCGGAGAGGGCACAGGTTCCGGGGCTACCTTTCCACCGCAAGAACCCAACAACCAGAGTCCCCTTGTGGGAATGAAAGAGGAAAGACAGATGAAAGCGGCAAAGAGGGGATGACTCCCCTGATCCCCTCCTGTCTTCTCCGTCACCCACCCGGGGGAAAATTTAATAAAGTCCACATACCAAGAGCCGCACAAGAGAGAGAAGACATGAAAGGGAAGATGGAGAGATGGAAAGATGGAAAGAGGAGGCGATGGAGGGGTGGCGGTGATGACTGACCCCTCTCCCACGGTGTCATCTCTGACCTTCAGAATAGCCAGAGATCGTTGAACCTCAGGGGGCAGGATGAAACGGAGATGGCACACACAAACACGCGCGCGCACGTACGTACGAGGAAAACACACAAACAATGCCGGTGCAGAAATAGAGCGCGGAGGGCGACGCTTAAAAAACACTCCACACGCAAGCCTGAACGCTATCTATGCAATATCTGCATCAATTCCTGTGAAAATGCGCCGCAGATTTTATGCCAATTTTAAATAATAGGACTTGGAAAAATATGTCTGTGACTGAGCAGAGAATGAGCCCTATTCATAAAGGTACAAGAAAGAGTCACCAGGTCTGCAACAGATTGAGAGATGCACACACACACACACACACACACACACACACACACACACACTAAAAAGCAGAGAGAACAAGCGTGGTCCAAGCGGCTGTGACCTTGAAGGAGGATTTGGGGAGTGTGTGAGAAGGGAGTGCTGGGTGAAACAAAGTGGGCCATGTTGGCATCTCGGGCCACTCAGGCTGTGAAACGCGCACACACACACACACACACACACACACACACGTGCACAGAGCCAACAGTGTTAACTGTGGCAACATTAATTTGTCCTCTTTCATAGATGATTACACCCAGCAGGAGACGGGGGGCATCTCTTTAATGACAGTCTTTCACACCCAAACACTCCCACCGGGCAGGAGAAGGAGGGAGATATTTGAGGAATGAAAGCAAGAGCTGAGGATGAAGGATGAAGGGAGAGGAGGAGGACGATACGAGGGAGTGCGGGACAAAGATAAAGCGAGGGGAGAGGAAGAGGAGGGAGGGCGGCGAGGGTATGGGAAAGCAGGAGAGGCATGGCGGCTACGTGGAGGAGAAATAAGGTCGCAAAGGAAACGAAAGAAAAAGAAGGAGAGGTGACAAAGGTGAGGATAAGAGAGTAAATAAAAGCAGATCAGTGTTAGAGAGGTGGGAGTTGTTTTCAATATTGTTTGTGTGTGTGTGGGTGTGTGCAGGGAAGCAATGCGCTTGTCAAGTGCCAGCCAACAGATGGTGTCTAATCAATGGAAGGCACCCCCCCCCCCACCCTTGAGGGCACAGCAGGAACCAAGGACCCCAAGTGGCGCTCACGCAGTTATCAACCGCCAATGGACTTGCTCTTGAGAAAGAACACAAACAAACACGTGTGAAACATCCCTTTAAAGTTACTGCGCCGCACTCCTCGCCGCTTGGATTCTTACTCGATCATTCGCAGCGGCGTCAGGGAGGGGTCCGATCCGGCAGGACGCCGCACCCCCGAACATAAAGCCGCAGACTTAAAGAGCTATGTTTAGTGACAAAAAGAACAACAAGCCTCGCAACAGATGGCGCGGCCCCCATCGAGCCGCGATCGCAACATCATTAAGTCAGTCTGGGATTACGCGGAGGGACAAAAGACACTGAGACGGTTTAAAGTTTAAATCCATAGAAGAGATGAAGACGCTTGCAGCAACTTAGCCGCCAGGTACAGTGATGAACTTCACGCCAATGTACGGGGACTTCAGCGTGCTATTTGTCTATTCACGTAAAATACAAAGAACGGTTTCTCCATTTACTCATATGAGTACGTAGCAATTAAGATATTAGTGGTTTTAGTACAGCCTCGGTCCATACACAATAGCAGTGGTCTGATTTTCCAAGCGGAGGTCACAGCATTGAAAAGTTACTCAACAGCAACATTTTAACTATAGAAACTGAGTTAAATAACACTTTTAAACACCAAGGTCTCTGGATCCACGGCTCCGGGTGTAGCGCTGCTTCTGAAGCGCCTTTCTCCCGATGAAAACCTCAATGCGGCGAGCAAAAAACAACGTCAATTCATGTGCATAGAGTAGATACAACTCAGAGCAAGCGAGGACGTCTGTTCTTTGGGACAGAAGGCCTGCGTGAACTCACAAAAAAGTTCATTTCAGAGGTGGATTTTCTTAAGAACCCCGTCAATGAAAATTGGATAGTCGCAAAATTATGAACGCTAGCCGATGCTTTTATCTAAATTACAATCAATGAGGAATTGCAACATCAAGAGGACTCATCTCCGATCGCACGGGGCAGTCGGGTGTCTTCTCTTTTACAGCTGCCATCCTTTCAGACTCTGGGGTCACCCTGCCTGCCCTTGTGCAAGCGCATAAATAACGTGGTTACAGCACACACTCCGTCCGGCTGAATTCAGCATAATGTGAATTAACCTAAACAGCGGATGCATGTGCACCTACACCGCAATGAAACACACACACACACACACCGTAATGTCTACGTGGCTTTGCATGGTGTCTGTCTGGCGCAGCCCCCAGTGCTGATGCTGCTCTGACAGCTGTCTGAATCAGCAAGATTCAACTCCGAATGACTGACTGGGGAAGCCAGACAGGAGCCAAGAGTGAAGGTGTTTGCCCCTGTGCGTCTATGTGTCTTTGTACGTGCACGCTTAGGGCACGGGTGAGTGTGTGCGGGTACTATCTGTGATGTGAAAGCGAGGGAAGGAACAGGGAACCATGTGGGATGAATTAGGCGTTTCTGTTTAAAAAAATCGAGGTCCTGAAGGCTTGATGAAGACCTTGGTGTGAACAAAGAGGAACTGTTAGTCATGCTGGCCCCCCTCGGGCCGCCCCGTCCCGCGACATGCGGGGAATCAGAGGCCATTTACTCGGTAATACACAGAAATAATAGCGTCTCCAATCAGCAGCCATTCTAATAGGCCCTAAATTACTCAGCAATACCTCCAAGTCAATTTTCAAGTTATTTTTTCCTGAGCCGAACGCCTGACGGGAAGCCATTGTATTCTTTGTCATAAATATCCAAAGGTTCTTTGTAGAAATTACAGTGGTACATTCCAGCTACTGGACATTTTGTGCAAGCGCTCTGCTGTGATGTGTGTCACTGTGTTGAAAAGGTATTTGTGTGCACTGTATCCACCTACCTAGTTGCGTTACTGCGTAAATATTTGCTTAATTAAAACGTCCGTTAGCCGCCGGGTGATTCAGCTGAAGCCTTAACGACACGATTCAAGCTATAAATACACACATTGCATCGTGTAATACAAAGTAAAGGTGACTCAGTGAACAGGAAGGTGAACGACGTCCATTCGTCACAGATATAGGTCATTCCATTGCTATTCCTTTACTGCCTTCCAAAAGAGCCCTTTTTTAAATTCAGTCCATATAACCGGGCACTTTACACTATTAAACCCTCCCTCACCCCGCCCCCGCGCCAGCTCCCCGTGTCTGATCTGGAGACACAGGTCATTTGTCATCAGAGAGGGGAGCTCGAGGAAACAGTAAGCCCAGCATGGGAGCGCCACGCTGGGCCCGTGACAGCTCTCGGTGCTGCGCCGCGGAATCGCTGAACATAGCCGAGTAGTCAAGTAGCAGCCAGAGAAAGGAAGAGAAGCAAAGAGACGGGGATGGAGAAGTGGTGTCAGTGCTGTTTGTGACTGAGTGTCAGTCTGTCTCTCTGACTGCTTTCCTGCTAAGCGTGCACGTATGTGTGTGTGTGTGTTTGGACCTTTATGTCCTCGCCTGTTTCTGTTTCTCCCGGGACAAAGCTTGACTGGGGACGGAGAGAAGGTTAAAGCAGCGATGACTGCAGACAGATTCGCCTCTGCATACATAGCGCGGCCTGCTCACACGCTCGCAAACCCTTAGCTCACGCCCACGTGCCACGTCCGTGCGGGAGTATGGGGTTATAATGGCGAGTGGCATGCCCTGTTGTGCCTGTTTGTTCTCGGTGACCCCCGCGAGAAGCGCTGTGACTCATTACGTGCACGCACAACACATCCGCGCACACTGCACACGCTTTCAGGTTCTCATTATAAAAGCATCCCAAGGAGGATGGAGGAGGAGGAGGAGGAGGAGGAGGCGCACAGGACAAGAAGAGTGGCAGGGTAAATGCATTCTCAATCTCTTAACTTTCTCACCTTTCAGCATTACATCCTCGCTGCGATGAGAGGGAGGCAGCAAAGAAGGAGAGGAGGCATGTAGAGTGAATAAAATAATCAAAAGGGCAGACCAGAAGAGAAGGTTGAGGAAAGACTCGGGTACAAAGCAGGTGTAGTCAAAAAAAAAAAAAGGGGCCGAACAAAACAGCTGGATTAAGAACAGTCGGCCCCCCCACTGTGGCGTGGTTATAGCGTGCGCTTGTATTTTATTCCCAGTCTACATGCAGATACTGTATTGATTCGGTCTGTGAGGGGTGGGCGACGGCAGAGGGGTATTAAATAAAAGAAAGGGGGGGGAAGAAAGGATGAGAAAATCAATTCTCTTTGCTTTAATGGCAAACAGCCCTCCGCAAAAAAACAGCGAGAAGCGAGAAGGAGAGTTGGAAGAGGTAAAACAGAGCCTCCAAGTTCATTTGAGCCCGGCTGATGGCGGTGCATCTGCGCACCCTCGCCTCAGCCCACACTCCTCGCCGCCTTTGTCGCCGGATCCCTCTGCTCAGCACATTCTGCCTCTTTGTCTGCAGAACCTTCACCTTTCCTTCTGTTGTCAATAAGCGCACCGCCGCCCGGGGTGGGTGGAAAAGGACTGGGCCGCGCTTTGATGCAGAAAACACAACACACTGATACGGATATGGACAGGTGCACAATACGGCTCACGCACGTCCAGTTTCCCGAATGGGATGGAAGCCAGAAAAATATAGGTTTTCCGTGTCACCAAATGTCAAAAGGTGCACGTGTGTGTGTGTGTGTGTGTGTGTGTGTGTGTGTGTGTGAGGGGTACAGTAGGAGTCTGTCTGCAAGCGCTGCGTGTTTATGTAGAGCTCGAAACATTGCGTGCCAAGAATCACCCAGAGATGCAGTATATTTTCGCCGGCCCAGCCTACCCAGCCTACATCAGCAGCTCAAGCCAGACATCAACCACTTATCTGCTGGCCGCCGACCCCCCCGCCCTTCCTCCCCTTCCTCCCCCTTCCTCCTCCACACCCTCCTCACTCCGCCCTCCACCCAAACCCCATCAACGACACGGGACCAGGCAAGCGTGAGAGAGGGGCTGGCGGTAGACACGAAATGTGGCACGAAATGCAGAAACGGGAGCCCCGCAGACACACACACACACACACACACATAGCGTTGGGCGCACAGACGCCTCAGCGGCCGAGCAGAGGCTGCGGTTAACTCCTGGCATGCCATGCAGGACCAGAGGCAGCTGTTCTTAAGAGGGACACCATGAGTGGATGGGGGGGAAAAAAATCATTCCTGGTGTCAATGCAACCAAGGAGACGATCTTACTTGCAGGAAGTACCCGTCACACTAAAATAAACATCATGCACGACCGTCACTAGATCTAAAAACCTGGAAATTTAATTACCGCATCTGGATCTTCAGTTCATACACAATAAATTCCAGCCTCATTTTTAAATTTAAATTACTTCAGTCTTTTCTATCCAGATGGCTAATACAATAACAAGAAAATTACACCTTCGTGTCCGCGGGTGGGTTTGGATAACCTTTAAATCTGCACTACGCAGGTGATCTCCTGCTTCCCTGAAACGCGTCCCCCTGACCTTCCAATTAGAGCTCGCTACCCAACAGTGGCAACACACTAAATCTTCCCCAGGCTGCTGGTTTGGACACGGGTATAAAACAGCCTGCTATAAAATCATTACTGGGCTGTAAAACACTGGGAAAAATTCACAATCAAAAGACCGGCGGAGACAAGCGGAGAAAACAAAGCCAGAAGGAAAGGAATTATTCCGTGTCCGGATATGTGGAAGCAAAACATTTGCACAACACGCACAGTAACATTAACACCTTGGGGACCGAAGCTATGTTTTCCTCCGCAGTTTTCACGGTTATAAATAGGAGGAAAGATGAAAATTTGAGTGACAATCAACTCATATAATATTCCAACAAACAGGTTTTTCCCATCAGTCCTTATCGCGAGCTACGACGAGCAAACGGCGCGGCGTCAATCACAGCTCAGATGCCTTTTCTGGGTTTGCTACACGTCGCTACGAGCAGATAAACACGTGGTTAATCGGAACGCCGCTGTGACATTTAATTAATTAGCTGAAAACCTCAAAAAAAAAAGAAAAGAAACTACACATAAATCACGCGCGTACAAACAAATGCATCAAAGAGACAGCAGCTCGTCCTCATCAGTGTTGAGTTCAAACTAAATGTCATCCAAGGGCATTAGCGGTGGCATTTGAGACTTTTTCCAGATCGTAATTAGCTCTAGAAATCTGCGAGGCGTAGTCTGTCGCGCTCCGGAAAGGTTTTACATATAGGGACGTTAGCATAGCAGCTATAAATACATTAAGAAATGTAGACTAATTGCACAGTTATATGTAAATACGGCAAAGCAAACCATTAGCGAAGCAATTAATGGCGGAGCGGGATGATAACACATCTAACTGCTGTACAATCTAATTAGTGACACCGTAATAAGCCATTATATCATATTAATGGCATTACATTAGTGACGACAGGGGGCTGGGGGAGCTGATGAGGAGGGCTTGTTTCAGACAGAGTGCGCGAAAGGTCACGGAGAAATTATTTATTGGATGCGGCCTCATCAGATCGGAGTCGGGAATCGTCGACTCAAATTAGAAGTGAGAGTGTGGCGCTTTGGAGCCTGCGCCCCGATCTGAAGCAGTCCCCGTCTACTGTGGGAGGACGATTCCCTCAATTAACTTCACAGTGAGACAGAGAGGGGTCCAATCCATACCTGCCAGTGCCAATAGCATTCCAGCACAGGCACGCTGGGCCAGTAAATAAATAAGCATGAGCTGAGCTAGGCATACTAGCCCAGTCACAGAAGAATGTATTTCACAGATGGCTGCAACTGCTATTTCCAGAGCAGCAACACTGTTTACTTAATGTTATAATAATTACCAAAGTTTTCTTCAATTAAAAAATAAATAAAAAAATCTCATTTGGGATGTCTTAAAATGAGTCATTTGCATGTAAAACGAATGAAAAACAACACTGCAGAAGATAAGAGCATCCATTCTGGAGCAGCTCAATGCATTCAGCCCGTAGGAGGAAAACCCTAAAACAAATCAATGGTAAGCTTATAAAAAGCTGCAGTTTTAGTTTGAAAAGGAGCGTCTGAACTGGAAATAACTGGGTAAGTCAGAGATTAACCTCCCTCCATCGCGTATCGACCAACATTTATTACTTTTAAATGTGGGTAATTGGAGAGAGTTTGGTGCAATCTCTGTCTGCATCTTTATAGAATGGCTCCTGTAGGTGTACGGGCCTTAAGTGCACTCATAAATTGGTTTTATGAGTTTCTGAGACATATCGCTGTTAATGTTTCCACTCGACAGCTTTATGGTCGCATTGTAGTGACTCCAGTGAAAGATACTTTCCAGCACGTTGCAGGGACCATATATATGTACAGAACTGAAGCTGTATCACTTCTTGCTTTGGAACATTTTGCAACATAAAAAAAAGAATTAAAATTGATTGATCGCATTTTTGGACTAGGCATGGTTAGTTTATTTGCATACATGTAAAAAGAACTCTTATACAATTAATCAGTCGGATAAAGAAGTTATCGTGAAAAGAACCCCATGTAATAATAGAACCCAGTGAGTGTGTGTGCATGCGTGTTTGTTCGTGTGAGTTAGCGTCCAGTTCACTCCCTGAACAACTCCCTGCATTATTCTCCAGATGTTCTCTTTCACTGCTCTGTTTAAAAAAAAAAAACTCCACCGGCATTGAGCCGCCTTTCTATTTTCCGCCATCCCCGTTCCTCCTGCTCGCACCATCCGATCCCTCCATCAAAGCGGGCCACTTTGCCAAACATGATCCCTGCCTGTTGTGTGTTAGTTTGGTTTCGAGAAGCGGATTAAACCGTTCCCACCAGCTCTCTGATGTGGACCTTATCTCAGGTTTCTTTTTGACACTGGCGGTGCTGCGGTGTTATTAGAAGCTAAAGGGCTTTGTTATGGAACACAAAAGGCAGAGCTAGGCAGCAGTTAGTACGGCTTTGTTAGGGGTCAGAGAGGTGTTAAATAGACTACACCTTGAGGCTGTGTTAACACCTTCACCTGAGACATTCAGACGTCCATGGGACGAGGGGGGGAACAGTGTAATTATAGAAATAGAAGCATGAGAATGCGTTTGGGCAATCGGTAAAGATCTACAATTACAGTAAAACATAAGCAAAGGTATTCTTCCTTTACTAAATATTGCCTTTAAACAAGTTGACTAAGTCCATTTCCCAATAGACGGCCCCTCTTTACTATTGGAACAGATCCAATCACTGTTCTTCCCTGGAGGTTGCTGTCTATTGATTACTGTATCCTATGGTTGTAATGTGATGTCAATGCCTGTCTTACCTGCCTGAGCAAGCAGGCAGTGGGAACGAGCTGGATTACGTCCAAACGACAACCCGGCCCATCGCTCCACCAAGCCATTGTGATGACTCCTGCGAAATAACATTCAAAGAAAAACAACCAATCTGGACCTTTTAATTCTGCATTTGAATGCGATTCAATCTCATCTGCCGACAGCGGAGCTCCAGAATAACTTTGGGGGGGTGGGGGGGGGTTGAAACCGACCGCATTCTGGGCCAGCTCAGCGTCAAGCCTTGTTACCCTGGATCCCCATCTTTTCTCCCTCCCGCCTCTTTTCATTCCCCTCTTATCCCCCTCCCCAAGAGTAGTCTGGCTGGCCTACACACGCGATCCTCACGCTAGCTGGGTCTAAGCCCCGTAAAGGCTAACACAAACTCAGTGTAAAAACTCCTATAGGGGCCCACCTCCATCCCTCTACCCCCCTCACTACCCCGCCAATCCCCCTCTTCCCTCCTTGTGCTGCCTGACTACACTTTCGCTTCGCATTACTTCTGCTATTCTAACTTTTCCACTTCTGAGCACTATCAATTATGCACTAGAATAACAGTGGGGCCAGACTTGGCAGCAGGACATAAAGGCCGATTATGAGTGTGAATAATTCAGCCATCTTCGTGCCATGTTCCTCTTACCACTGATACAGGCTGGAAGGCTTTGCCGCTAATGTACGACAGTAGGTACAATCTGACCTGGGCTTAATGTGAGGACAGCCTCTTTAGATCCCCGGGAAGGGACATAAAAAGTGTGGCGGCGCTGCATTATTAAAGCTGCTGCAAACCCAGCGTCACTCACAGACTGACGAGTCTGACACCTTCATGTACCTGGCGACTGACACCTGTCAGGCAAGAAAACACCTCTTCAGAGGGCCAGCCCTGAAACTAATCCATCGCAATTTTAGTCAGCCGCGAAAAAAAAAACGTTGGATAAAAGTTATTAGTCACAGACATTAAAGAAAATTTGCAAATAAAAGTGTAGCCACGCTAGCCATCATGATTTTTTTTAAATTTTTTTTCCTTAAAGTCATACACACCACATGTACAGTCAACCTTCCATCACCTTCATGCCTACCGACATGTCTACCTTGACTTGATTTATTTTTTTTCTTCAGTTGCGTGCTAAGGTCTGCAAGTGCTACTCTTCGTAGAGATCACAAACACTAATGAATATTTCATCACTCCACCCAAAGCCAAGCACGCACTCTAATCCAGCACGAGAAATATGATGCATCTCATTTCCCACAGGCTAATAGTCTACCTCAACGCCTTTTCATAGAAAAATACCACTGGAGCATCTGCAAAATGCCAGACTCTCGCACGAGTGGTACTACGCAAAAAAGACAAATTTACCTTTTTCTAGTAACTGAACTGAGAGTTAAACAAAATTTTAAAAAATACTTTTGATTTTACAGTGGAAATGATTGTATTAATTAAATATAATTTATTTTAAAAATATATTTAAAAAATAAAAATACAATAATAAATAAATAAATATATACTTTTAATGTTCAGTTTGGATTGCATTTCCCTTATCTACATCTACTACTACTACTAACAATAATAATAATAATAATTACATTTAAACTAAAAAATATATTTTTTAAAATGTGTTATGAATTTCTCCTTATAAAATTATGAATTAATTCCTAACAGAAGTTTTTTAACAAAATTTGTAATAATTTATAATTTAATTTTTGATGTAATTTTTTTATTGAAAAATAATTATAGTACCAAAACGAGTTAGTTAAAAAAAAATAATTTAAAAAGTTAATTTTGCCACTAAATGTTGGTACCTCCTTGAAAAAAAAAAAAACTTCATACCACTTTTACCCTCAACCACACACACAAGCTAAACTAATTTTCCGATTCGGAAGAAAAAAAGGCAAAAAAAAAAAAAAACTCCACTCGCTCTTATTTGTGCTTCCGTTCGCCATGCACGCTCTAATCCCGGCTGGAATGTCTCCGGTCATGGAGTCGTGCGGCCCTGAGGAACAGAACAGCAGGTGAAACTGAACTCTCTGAGGACGTGTCAGGCCTACAGCTACTCCAGTACTTCTACTGTACAGTGAAACCAGACGGTCGGTTACACCAAGAGCCCGAAAAGTGTGAGCAAACTATATTTTTAAGTCTTCGTTGAACCGGGAACGTGCTTCGATAATAAAAAAAATAATAATAATCCATTTTAACAAAACATGTGCATCAACTTTTTGGGATATAAATATGAATCTGGTCTTTTTGGCATTCTTTATTGTCTATAATAACTGACTGCTGACTTCTATACCTTGTTAAATCTGGGCAGATTATTACAGATTATAGATTATTTCATTTGCCTAAGAAGGATATCCTTGCCGAGAGGCTTTAATTACTGTTGCCTAATGAATCCAATCTCGTTCTGAATATCTGAAATAAATTTTTTTTTTAAAAAACGACTCAGACATGGCTTCTGCAGTCTTCTTTGTGTCTGGCTTGTGTCACATTTTTATTTCATCACTCCCGCCCTCTCTCTCTCTCAGACACACATACACATTATAGCTCTGCCTTGAAGTTGAGATCTTAAGTACAAACGGGGAGGGGGTTAGGGTTTAAAAAGATTAAAGAAAATAAAAACAGACCAGAAAACACTGGGGGGAAGCAGAAAGACGGCGTAGGCGACTGCCAGTCAACGGCCGCAGCCACAACACTGAGCCTAATGCTGACAGTGGGCATGCTGGGTCATCTCAGCAGGACCCCGAGGGCCAATGACAGTACAGTTAAAGATCTGGTAATCCCAGAGACGGGAAAGAGGAAGGGAGGAAGGACAATATGGCACGAGGAGGGAAAGAGCGGGAGGAAAACAACTGGCCTATATTCCCGGGGACACTTGGCGGGATAAGGAACAGAAGGCAAGAGTGTGCGGATTAAGACAAAGGAGGGAAAAAGTTTTTTTTTTTTTTTTTCTGCACAAACTTTTCAAGTTTTTATTTTTTTTTTTTTAAAAAAAGCCCAGAACCAAAGCAAAACCATCAAAGCCCATCTCCATCATCGCCTCAACTTTAACAAGGCAAGGTGATGATTTTCTCTTTAATAAATCCAGTCTAGCGGTGTTTTGGTTTTCAGCGCTCAACTGAGAGATTAAGGACATTAAAAACCTTTGTATGCATGACTATCCCGTGGAAACACACACACACACACACACACACACACACACACACACACACACACACACCGTCCTGAGGATGTAGCCACTGGCAGCGCTCATCACCTCTGTTTATGTGGAGGGCTTAGGCCACTTTGGGGACTCCCCTTAAGTCTCACTTATCTCATTAGACCCTTAAAACTGATTAATATGAATGCCAGCAGAGGCCAGCTCAAGGCATTCTTAAGAAAGGAGGGAAGGAGGAAAAGAGAAGAGAGGGATGAGGGGGGTGGATTTTAGAGGAAGGGGGTTTTTGTGTCTCCGGACAATGAGCTGATGGCTTTTTAAGCCTCTCAGTGGCTCTGGGTTAATACCCAGTGCTGCAGTCATGGGATAGGCCGCGGTTCAAAGGCTGCTGCACTCTAAGGCTCACTGCTCGTCGGTTTAGAGGAAGAAAATAAACAAGCAGAATAAATACCACATCTAATGCAACTTGAACCTCACTGAAGAAATAATGAACTGCCCTTCCAAACCAGAGCGGGATACGCGCACATGTGTGTCGGCCCGTGTACTTCGGGGTGTCATATTTTTGTTGTGCGGGATAATGTTCAGAGTAAGCCTGACCGGTCAAAGCTGGGCTCAGATGAGAGGAGAGGGTGAAGATGGGATTTATCACACATTTCATGGGATCAATCGTTTTCTCTTCAGTGGAAGTGAAAAAAAAAAAAAGCTCACTCGGAGCTGTTCCACACAGGAATACCAACCGCCGCACATAAACAAAGACGGGCCGCGCGCACCACACACAACGCAACTCCACAAAATGGGAAAACTATCAAGCCGCTCTCGCAGGAGCAGGCTCGGAGAATTGGGTCAAGAATAGTGCTGTGCTCGGCTATAGCGGCCAGAGCGCGCCTCTCTGCTGCTTCATTAAAGCGGGCCTCGAAGCGGAGGTCGGCCCAGGATAGCCGCGCGCACGCACGTTGCAAGCTAACACGCCGCGCACAAACGTGAAATACCCGAAATCAGCGGAGGACGGTGGAGTCGGTTCAATTTTACACATTTCTAACTATGATTTATTAACTGTGTGATTCCAGATTCTTCTTAGAGGTTAGATCAGACAAGCATCTGTTGCCTAATAAAAGGCTCCGAGGGAGGAGGAGGAGGAGGAGATCTGAAAATGAGCTTTTCTTGCCAGACCAGCGCTCACTGAAGATCAGTTTAGCAGATTTTAAAATATGTCGCGAGATATTTTTAATATACACTGTGACAGAGGAAAAAGATTATTTTCATTTTTTGGTCAAAATCCCACTTATTAGGCCGCGGGCGTTCGAACTAATGCAGCGCGACGAGACGAGCGGAGTCAAAGACAAATACGAGGAGATTGGTTTCAAAAGAATCCTGCATAATGATCCACATTATTCATCACAGTGAAAGGAACGCGCGGCTTCGAGACCTTCGCTAGTAAAGCGGGACGACTTCACAGGACGAGAAGCGCTCATTCTTAATGTCTCCGCAGAATTTTGGAATTCAACTTGGAAAATGCACTTTGAAGGGCGAGGCAGTGCAACGCGGCACACCAGCTAAAAACCAGGATGCAACTTTAGCACCACAACACCAGCCACCACCACCCCCCTGCTGTAAACACATCCCTGTGTGTGGGAGTCTTCTGTGTCAGAGGAAACAAAGCAGGGGTCTAAACCTGAGCAGGCTTAATCCTGTCTGTGTAGAGAGACAAAAAAAAAGCCCCAGTGTCACTAAACCCGAACCTCAAAGACAACATCTCCTCAGGGTGAAGACCCGGAGTCTGTCCCCTGGAGAACCATCACCACCGACCGACTGAGCGAGCGAGCGAGCAGCCGCGGCCACCACCAGGGAGACAGGCAGACAGCAAGCCACATGCATCTTTAAACCTTGGCAAGGACAAGACAAGGAAGGGGAGGGCGGTAGGGGGGTGGCTTGATGAGCAGATGAGAGAGGACGGGTAAGCCTAGTTGGAAATGAGGAAGAATGCCACCTTTTCTTTTCCACACACTGGGTCACCCCTGGCTACTACAAGCCTCTCCCCTCGTGTCTGGCACTTGCATTATACTCCTCCTCTCCTCCCTTCTCCTGTCCAGAAAGCGCACTACAACTTCAGCTGTGCGCTCTCCTTTGCCCCCCCCTCCCCTCGCCATTCACACCATTCTCCCCTCGCTCCTCTCCTTTGCCCTCCCTTCTCTTTTTTTTTTCCTCCTCTCCTCTCCCTCTGTTTAAAGCGCATGCATTACTTTCAGCCCCGGCTATGTGGAGTGGACAGAAAGAGCAGAACAATGGCGGCCTTTCAGTCTCACAGCCCAGCATTTTTTATTTTTTTTTTGGAAGGGGGGGGGCATTGGCTTGGAGTATTTTTCTATACTAATACAGCTAGCTTATTATTGGCATGTGTTGCGAGAAATGAAAATAAAAAAAAGTGAAAGCAGCATTGTCTGATTTGTTTATATTTAGTTCAGTGAAAATGTCACGGCAATGTGAGCTTCACAAAGAGATGTTCACGTGAAAATCAATCTGTCTTTTTAACCTGAATTAACGTTTTTTGTTTTTTTTCTTCACGACTGAGCCGACGCGTACGAACTAATACATGAGAAAACGTGCGTGCCGCTCTGCAAGGACCCCTCGCAGCATCCCCGGCTACAAGTGGCCTTTTATGGTTTCTAAAACGTATTCTTGGAGATGTAAAAGTTTGGAGCCGACTCCAAAGGAAAAAAAAAAACGGACCACAGAATTGTAAAAATCTCCCTGTGTGTTTCTCAGTCTGTCTGCGAAGACGAATTACCTCATGAGTCATTTACAACAGGCTACAACCCGTCAATTAGGTCTTTATTCACAAGCTGGAGATGTGTTCTCTTCTGGGATCTATTCTCCACACTGCTGCCCAGCTAGAAAAACAACCCCCCCTCAAAGTTAAATAGGGAAAACGTACGGCGCAGGGTCCGAAGCCAGCCTACCATGAAAGGAATTATCTGTGGAAAATGTGTCTGGCAAAAACCGAAACCGGTCTCAATCGCTCCCGTCACATTTTCCAGCTGAATAGTGAGCGGTGACAAAAAGACAAAAATAAATGAAAGCCATCAGCTGTTTTGGCCCTTACACGCTGGAGTGGTTCCTGTAAATATAGTATGACATTGACGGTGAATGAGTTTAACGAGGTCAGATCAGTCGAAGGCGGGAGGAGGCCGTTCGTATCAAGCGTACGTGTGTGGGTCTCACTCGGGCTGTGCGCTTGAAATGCCTCGCGCTGAGAGCACCAGGGCGCCACAGGCTATCAGACCTCTCTCAGTAGCGCCCCGTTCTGGTAAGGGGGGATAGATCCAGCGAGTGTTACTACAGTAACAGCTGCTTCTAAGCCTCCATCTTACGGGGGAGAGCAGGGAACCTGAAGAAGGATATGGTGGCGCCATTTTCAGCCACGAACGAGGACCTGTAATGCACAATAGCGAGATTCGTGTAGCGGCGTTTCAACCCTCTTTGGCCTTGTAGTAATCTCCTGCTATTGGCTTCTTTTTGGAGTGCTCAAATGAAAAAACAAGCGCTTACGTTTGTTTTTTGGCGATCTCAGGAGTTGATAGTATTTTGGATTGGGGTGACGTTATAAGAGAACAAAACCTACAACTCTGAAATTGTGACTGAATATGAGACAAACAAAGCAGCAGCAAAAAAAAAAATAAAAAAAAATGGACGCACTGTTTTTGTCGTTCTCCTGCCAGAATAAAAGTGTTTGCTCTGCATGCATGTGGACGTTGCGTAAGCTGGTTAATACTTTATTGTTTCCAAGTACGGCTATACACAACGTCCCCCCCCCCCCCCGGCGGGTTGAATGCCACAGGCTGAACGTGGGCTAAAATACAGATCACTCAGCTGATAGCAGCGTTTCAGCGCTCCGTCTGACCTTGGAGTGATTACTGTGAAAACAAAAACCTGGACATTAAAATGAGGTTCCCCGGGTTAGGGAGGGAAAACGGAACCGAAGCTGCCGTTCAGCACAGACGAGGAATTCCTCCCGCTCTTTGGTGGATAACCAACACTTGACGCCGACTGTGGTATTTTTAAGGCTCAATTTAATTTTGTAATTTTATGAGTAACACTTTTCAGATCGCGATCAAACGGGGCTTTTCTGTTGTTTTTTAGGTAAATAAATCATCAAAGTTAATGTCTTACAATAAAAAAAAAATCACAAGTAAGCACAGGGGATAGTTTTAAAAATCTAAAATATTTGGATTCGCGGAATAAAAAAAATACACTTTTCAAGAACAAAATGCTTTTTAAAGTAATACAGTGTCTAGTATATTAACTACTGGTATATAGATACACGTACACACATATAGGGAACGTCTTTTTTTTGTGCAATTGTAGGCTGCGTTCAACAGGATTAGCATATCCAAGGCTACAGCCCGACCACCAGGCACCCCCGGCGACAGGGCTGCTTCTGTCCGCCACATAGCACCTCCACAAGGGTCACGGCCAAAGAGTCCTCCCCCTCTTCCACTGCGCACTGAAGAACAGCTGCTCTGCCAAGCACATTGACTAGGCATTGACTACTGCCTGCCGGCCTCATTTTCTAGTTAATAGAAAAAAAAATCTAATTTAAATGGAAAGTGCATTTACAGGTCTAGAGAGAAAACACACGGAGCCGTTTGGACCTAATAAAAGCATTAGAACGCGGCGACGCCATCGTTGCTGCTTTTCCGTCAGGGTCCTGTGTTTACTGCTCGACGTCTTTTGTGTCTCCTCCGCTCGCTGGTGCTCCTTCAGCTTGGCTGGTGTCAGTGCCATGGGCGTAAAAAAAAAAATGACAGAGCAAGGGGTCATTAGCGAGGAGTAATCAGCCTTCAGACGGAGGGAGACTATGAGGAGACAGTCGGCAGTGGAGTGCGTAAAATAGAGCTCAGGGTGATAAAATGATAAGGATGGGGCCAAACATGTAAAGCCTAGAGAACTTGAGTTTAAATTAGGTTTTTAGACGGTTTAGTAAAAGGAAAAGCCAATAAAGTAAACAATAACGCAGAATATGTAAGGAACACATGGTTATAAGGTCCAACTTTCCACCTCCATGTATGTGGCTTTGGTTTTATTCATTTGCCCACGCATGCATGCAAGCACAGACATTTATTCGTGCACAACTGGCCTACGCCACGTGATAAGAACTCAGAGAGATATAGAGAGGCGCAATTAATCTGGTGTCTGTGCATCTGAGGCAACAAAGCCCTACATGATCTCATGGCTCGTTTGGACTGTTAAGCGCACATGCAAACATGCACGTTTAAACATTTAAAACATACGATGGTTAAAAAACCAGCAGCCAAAACAAGCTGATACCCACAACACAGCTACAGCCCCCCCAGTTACAGCACAGTGTAAGAATACAAATGTGAACGCAGCAACAACAACAACAACAACACCAGGCAGCGTGTTAGAAAAACCCGTTTGTGGGGATACAAATTATGCAGCAAAATACAAATCACCTTGAGCAATTTGCATGACCACAACCGCATCAAACTGTTTATGTTAATAACACTTTCCACTTCAAGGAGAGTTCTAGTCACTGGTTTGTCATTCACAGGCCAACTTTCTGCTTCGTTATTCCTCGCCGCCTGCGCGTGACCTCTCCCTCAGCCACGCTGAAAGTGCGCCTGACCTCTAGGCGTCTTTCTCCCTGCCGTCAGCCGTGGAGGGACTCCAAAAATATCTAATTGTATTCATTCATTTTCTGCGCCTGGCAAGAAGAGACGGCGAGAGAGAGAGAGGGAGAGGGAAGGAGGAAGGGACAGAGGGACAAAAGAGGCGAGGAGAGGCGGAGAGCCGGGAGGACCTCGGGAGAGAGGCATGAAGGGATACAGGGAGGAAGAAAGGGCAGAGGGGGAGAGAGGAAGGGAAGGGAAGGGCCGTCTCTTCGGCATTAGACATCCACAGAGTCACCGCCTGTCCCTTTATTACGATAAATGCTCGCGAGCGGAGACAGTCAGCAAGATAGCAGAGGTCAAAATCTCCAGAGGCGAACGTGATTTCAGACGGCGGGGACTCTCTCTGAGGGCAGATAAGACTTCAAGTTCGCTCGCTGTTCTCTAAACTGGCCCAGAAAAACACATGCAAACATCAAGCCTTGAGAAAGAAGCTGGCTATGAGAAAATCTGAACCTCCAAAGGAGGAAACAAAAGCAGAAAGAAAGTGTGGCTGTGTCAAACCGGGGAGAGATTAAAAGATAGAGGTGTTATTCAGAATAATAAAGCAGTTAGCGAGTTCCCGGTCTCATGAGGCGGTTGTGAAACAAAACGGTGGAATGAAGCCAGCAGAACGGCAAGGAAACCCCCCCCCCCCCACTCCCCCAGCCTCCTCAAAACAGTCAGCAGAAACAATCGTGGCACTGCTCGCATAAATGACGATACTGTAACCTAATGAAGCATTCCACACTAATCTACAGCTCGCATTGAAATCAAAAGAAATAAAAAAATAAAGACATTCCAACGTGTGAATAATCACAAAAAGTTTCATTTCAGATACAGAAAGTCTCTCTCTCTCTCTCTGAGATTCCCCGTTACAGTCTGAGCTGTGAAAGTGTCTGCAACTAGTGACTCTGTGAGTTTCTCTCCCCTTCGCTTTTCTTTTTTTTTTTCCTCCACGGCTCCTGAGCTCAAACTTTTCTCCCGTCGCTTTCCCGCCTCGCGCCGGGACCGCCAAGCGTCCGCTTTCTTGCGGTGGCCTTTTAAGCGCTAATTTTACATTTTAAACGAATCGCACTTTGACATTTAGCAGCGGATGCGACAACGTTTATGGGTGCAAAGCGGTTTGGCTGGCGTTTCCACGCGGAGGGCTCTCACCAGTACACTTCAGGTGATTAAGTCCGCCGGCGGAGCGTAGCGCACTGCACACGCCGATGTGGGCCATCCAATTTGGGCGCGATGAATTAAAAGCAAAACGGATTTCAGGACAAAATCCGAACTCAAACTGCAGCTTCAGTGTGATGGATTATCTTAGCTCGGGCGAATTTAAAAGTCGGAGGAAGCTGCAGTTTCATACAAAGGAAGAAGAAAAAAAACTGGTTGAAGCAGAAAAAGCCCCGAATGACTGTGGTCAGACAACGACAACAAAGACTGTAAAGGCGGACAAACAAAAAAAAACAAAAAAAAAAACGAAATTACCCCATAATTTACCTGCAAAACAATATTTGTGACGAATCACATTAGGTTCAGAGAATCAGGAGTTTACTGCTATCATAAAGCAAAATGTGCCTTGGGCTCAGACGTGCCTGTTTGTGTACATGGGCGTCCACATTAGAAATTCTTGAGGCAGCCGCACTTTCGGCGTGACCGTGAAGCCCCGGAACAAAGGCAGCGAGTTACAG
The DNA here is from genome assembly GCA_005024645.1 of Planiliza haematocheilus. Lineage (NCBI taxonomy): Eukaryota > Metazoa > Chordata > Actinopteri > Mugiliformes > Mugilidae > Planiliza > Planiliza haematocheilus. The sequence goes on along the minus strand of SRSE01001388.1, from coordinate 517,925 downwards.
CACCACGGCAGCTTTCTACAGTAATGAGTGAGGAAAGGGACTCAATATTTATTAACTGAGTCATCAATAAGACAAGTTTGCTATCTCTCTCTCCCCCTCACTCTCTCTCTCTTCGCTGCTACGTTACCTCTCTGGCTTCCTGCCTCAGCCCTGCAGGGGTGAGAGTCAAACAAACTCTATTTAGAGTAAGTAGAACAGAGTGACTGGTGTTAGCACTACAGCCTCTCCGAAAACCTGTTTCCTTTCCCCAGGCAAGCGTCAGAAACAGACAAGGCTCGGGAAACTGTCTATTTTTCAGATTTTACTCTGGACTCGAGGAGGAGCGCAACACGAATGCAGACTGGTGGATCACACAGCCGCCTTGTTTCTGTCTGTGCCTCCTCTTTTCAGCGTTAATGATCTGATCCGAGATCAACGGAGTTTAGTTAAATTCACTTTTTTCTCTCTCTTTTTTTTTTATTTTTTACTGAAAATGAGAAAACTTGTCAGGACATCTGGAAGATATCAAGTCAACCCGAGCGGCCAGTCAAGTCAAAACTTTTCAGCTGGGGAGGGGAGAAAAAAAAAAAAGTCTAATGAAAGTACGTCTATCAACAGCAGGGATCAAGATTTAACTCAAAATTGTGTTTGCTTCTGTTGAAGAAAGCGGCCCATAAATAAACAGCCAGGCTGAGCCGGCAGTAGGGGACCAAGACCACAGCAGTCATGGTCTACGGTATATCAGGCCGAGGATCTACACACCCTGCTAGGCTGGCCCCCCGACTTCAGGAGCGAGCTAACAGTCAGCCCTCCGTTTTTCCCCGCCGACCACTAATTGTTTCAAGCAATAAATCATGTTTTTCCAAACTTCAAACCGAGTGTAAATAGTTGTGCAACAAATTCAGCGCGTGCTATTAATGGCTTTAGCGCACTCGGAGGGTAAACTGAGGATTTTATTCAACAAATACTAAGTGCCACTGGCAGCTGGAGTGAAAGATCTCGGTAAACTCCACCAGACCTAATAAGCCCGGGACAAGGGCGTACAGTGTAGCTCCGCGAGCCGCTCTTAGTGGGAAACGCTGCCTCGACAAACACGCACAGTGTACACTGAGGCTCGACTCAGAGCCGTGCCCCGAGCAGAGAACTTTATGACTCGAGCAACTTCTGCTTTAACTTCGTTGAAGTCCTCGTACGTGTGGCAGACCTGAGCGGACGGCATATGAAATTTTCACTCAGCCAACAGATTTAAGTGAAATCTCATCACGCTGAACAAGAAACTGTCCCTTTATTCGTGTGAACGGAGAGACAGAAGCCACCCCTTTTTCTTGCTCCGAGCCCTTTGAGAAATTAACAGTGCATTTTTGGAGCCACTGGATCAGGCCACTGTGCCTCCCAACTTTCCGAACGACCGCTCATCCTCACAAATATGAGAAAAGCGGAGGGAAATAATATGGATGTTTTAATTTAGGTAAAGGCTGTGGAATAAAGAAGCTGCACGTTGTTGCAGGAAGGGCATGTTTTCTAAAGTTTTGACTGGGTAGTACTAGTTTCCATAGTGAACAGCCTTGACTACACTTAGCAGAATGAAAGCTTTCAGGTTTTACACGGTCATGGCACAGGGTTATCCGTCGCCAAATTAATTCGCTTTTTCAAGTTTAAAATTTAAATCTTTTGTTAGTTTTTTTTTTAATATATTTTATTTTTAACGCTTAAAGAACACCCTGGCTGATTTTATTCAACCGTGTCAGTGAACCATAATGTGCTTCGGCGTAATGACTACATTGCAGTGCTTCACGAGTCAAAAAGGAAAGAAGTGAACGTATAAACTCTGTAATATGAAACATAAATTATTAACCTTTCACTCAGGTCCCTTTCCTTACCCCTTGAACTTTTCTTTCTTTTATTTTACATGAATTGTGATTCAAGGAGCATAAAAGAAAAGGAAAAAAACGAGAATATTTATAAAAACTCATTATAATATTTCACTTCTTTCACATACTGAGAAGTGGCTTTGTCATTTTATGTAATTCTCCTGCCTTGGCGCCTCTGTAATATTCATGAAGCACTACTCCCAAGTACTTCTGGGTGTGCTGAGATCGAGGCACGCACCTAAATTACATTAGTGTAAATGGACTTGAATTGCGTGAAGGGCTTCTTTAATATTGACTGATAAGTTGTGCTTAGCCTGGCTACGTTTAGGATCACAGGTTTCTCTCTGGTGACGAAGACAGACTGTACCAAAAACCTAAAGCACGGGAAACCACACAGCCTACACGAGTCCTTCTCACTGCACAGGTCTGAGACGTTTGGCCTCTATTTACACCTACAACTTCAAGGTTTCTAAATTAATCAAATGCTCGTGGTGTAAATAAGTAAATAAGTGATTTTTTTTTTCTTCATATAAGTAAATAGGGTTTGTAGATTTGCGCTGGTCCTATTTAGAGTTTAGTCAGGTTGAGACCATACGCTACGGTGCGTTCGGGTAAATTCCCAGAGTCCAACAAACTGAGAAATAACACAAGACAATGCTGCAGGTTTTATAGCCTTGATTGTTCTGCCTCTATAAATATATCAGTCTAATTCCCACTGTAATTTCCTTATCTAGACTTTTACAAGCAGCGGGAGAAGCGAAGCAACAGCAGACCGTGAATATTACGTCCAGGCCCTTATTACGCACGGGTTTGATCGAGTTTCTCGGGGGACGCGCTGTTCATGAGCAGCCACGGCAGCCTCTTCCATTACTTTTCCCCCATCCTCAGTTAAAGCCTCTACCTACTACACCTATTGGCATTGTGCCCTCACTGCGGAGAATGAACACCGACGTGCCACAGCAAACCTGCGAATGAGCCGCGTTTCGCGCGGAGCACACGGCACATCCACCCGGCTCTCCGCCCGTGAACCCGGCCGGTGCGAGGCTACTTACTTGGTGTTGGTCCTGTTCCAGAAGACGGCGTAGCGGTCGGCCACCACTTTGGAACTGGGCTCCTGGCAAAATACACACATCAACAGCACCAGGCAGAGGAAGATGACCATTTCCACTTGCAGCATCACTACAGCAAAACTTCGGCACGTATTCCTCTTCGGTGTCGGGTCAGTCAGTCAAGTTGTACGGGGCGCTTCAACCGGGACAGGTGACGGCTCTCATTCACATGTGGCCGCGTCTTGGCTGGCGCAGTTTTGCGAATGCAAACAGAACAAATAGAAAGGCGCACGACATAGAAAGCGCGTAAGGGTGGGAAAGGCGGAGTTGTGAACCATTCACCGGGGGGACGCTTGAGAGATGACACTTGTTCGGGTTGAAGGAAATGAAGTGAAGTTACAAAAGCACCGCGTCACTGTGTATTCTCTCTGATGCGCGGCGAGAGTCCAGATGAATCACAGGCTTTAATTCATGCAGGATGTCAGCTTCTGACAAATCCGAGGTGGGCTGACAGAATATCTCTCCCTCTAATGCACAAAACAATGAGATCAGCACATAGCCACGAATGCGCAGCACAACGGGCAACAGTGTCTTCTGTGGCGCGGTAAGCCTCGTGTTCCCCCTTTTCTGCAGGGAGCTACGGGATGCAGCCTGTGTCAGGGCAAATGACAACTGCTGAACACTTATTCTTACTCCAAACCGAAAGCGCAGGGGGGATTAGTGAGCCCGAGATGTGATGGAGGAAAAAAAAAGAGAGAGGGGGGCTCAGTGTGTCCAATGACGCTGTGAGGCGCACGTCAGATGTCCATGTTTTCCAGGCAACTTTTTAAAGCCATACAGTCAGTCACTGGCAGATGGATGGCAACGTCAAGAGTCGCTCTTTCGTTCCAGCGCCAAAGGAAAAAAAAGAAGAAAAAAAAAGAGACTGTTATCCCCCTCTCAGCGATTTGCCGGAGGTGTCACGGCCGATGCGGGGAGGAGTCCTTCTCGGTGTCGGAGAGAGGACAGGCAGCGTTGCGTTTTCTCATGCGCTTCTGTCCGCGGAGACGCTTGTTTATTATGTCCGCATCCCAAAGTCTCCTCCTCATATATGAGCCATCGCGCGACGTGCAGGCATGAACAAATGACCGCGTACTCCCATGAGCGCGCTGCGTAGTCTTCCTCTCTCTCGTGTTTGGGTTTCGAGACGCCGGGACGCGCAGGAAGGTGAGGGCAGAGGCAGGCAGCTCCAGACGCCGACTGAGGGAGTGGGTTTGGTTACGGCGGAGCGGGGGATAGTCCCATTGGTTTGAAATTATTTGAATGGGCGTCGCTCGAACAAAGGCAGGCCCCTCCCTCCCTCCCCCCTGCGCGCCACCTAAAACCGAGCTAATTCAATTACGGAAAGGTAGAGCTGCCATGGAAAGGGACAAGGGGGGGAGAGATGCACAGGACAGGAACCGCTTTGAGACACTGCTCTGTCAGATCCGACCGATAAGTGCGCTATTTAATTACATCCAAACGGACGCAGCAGACCAAAGAAGACCACGGGCTCCAGTTACTCTCTCTCTCTCAGTTCAGTTCAACTCAATTTGAATTCACATGTCTTTTCTAATAACAAGAGGAAGCCTTTTTTGAGGTAGCCAGCCAATAATATTTTGTAAATGTAAAAAATATTATGTAAATTTAGAGAAAATATCACTTAAATATAATTCCACATTTATGGTTTCAGTATTTCTTTTTTTTTTTAAAAAATAAAAATATTATTGTGAGAGTTTCAGAAATAATAAAAATAAAATAAAAAAAAAGATCAGATCAATTTCTTAGGTTTAGGACTGAGAGGCGGAGGGTGGTGATGTCTCACAGCGAGGCTCGGTGGCTACATGTACCGGGGCAGCCTGTTGCGGGGAGCGGTGCTGCTGGATGGGGGTTAGGGGGGGGTGGGAGGTGGAGGGTGGTTCGACGCTTGGCTCCAGCGCCCAGACGCCCCGCAGTGGTGAGCGGGCGGGACAGCTGAGGACAAAATCAAGTTCTGGTGCGCCAGGGGATCCCCGTCCGTCGTCGCTTTAATAAGACAAATGCTCACAAGGAGGATTTATGAAACTTTAGAAAATAAGCAGATGCCAGAAATGCATATGGGAAATCCCTAACGAAAATAACTGTAATATGAACATCCTGTATAATGTGCAGGACTTCTGGGGTGAATTGATGACCAGTGACCAGTTGGCACAATTTAAGAAGAAGGAAAAAAAAAAGAAGTATATCTCCAACTATTTGGCACATTAGTGCTTGGACTTTTTTTTTTATAAATATACTTGCAAGTTCTTAAGGTTAGACTTTAAATATGAACAACTGTGTGTGTATTTTGCTCATGCAGATGCAAGATGCAAAAGGAAAGCTGCAGAATATAAGCAGAAGGTGGAAAAAGAAGAAAAAAACAAGAGAATAAAAGTACAAATCAGCTGAAAATAAAAAATGACATTTAAAATAATGAAATATATTTGGCACAATTGCATGAAAGCAAAGATTTTCATGTCATTTTTACGTCTTTATCTCATCTCACTCCCCTGTGATCTCTCGGCCGGTAAGTAATACACGATTGATGAAAGATAGATGAGTACGTTCAGACGAGACCTTGGCCGCCGTGTCAACATTTTTCATCCTTGCAAAAATCAAGAAAATCAGATGCAGCAAAAAAAAAAAAAAAGTGCCCGCTGTGTGTGAGCACAACAGGTGCCGCGCGCCTTCAAGGAAAACGGGAGGAGAGAGGGGAAAAGGGGGGGAGCGAGGAGACGGGAGGTGGGAGGAAAGGGTGAGAGGGCAGCTAATATTTTAAGATAATCCTCTTGACCTGTTCCTTTGGACTGATGTAAACTCAGGCCCGTTCACTCACAGCTATCGCCCGCACAGAGACGGGAGAGTTGCTACCACGCACAAACTTCTGACACTTTTTCTTAAGCTTTTCAATGCAACACACACACACACACACACACACACACACACACACACAGAGAGAGAGGACACTATCTACTACGAGGAGAGGAGGGGTGGGGAGGTCAGCCTGGAGGTCAGCGAACATGGCTGTTTTCACACCCACTTTACAACCGTGACTGCATTCCTCTCCCGCTGTGTCCTGTCTCTGCCTCTCTCTCACACACACACACACACGGCAAAAAAAAAAAAAAAACACTTGATAACAAGCATGTTTGACTGACTACTAGTGCGCATAGCGAATACCCCCAGCTGCTTTCATTTTCTCCAGGCGCAGACACGCAGCTTTTCCCTCCCCATTCCCGTCTTAACCCGCTGTCACTATCGTAGCGGGCCGCCTTGATTACTTCTCATGCGGGCCTTATTTTTTATTTTTTCCCCCTCCTTGCCTCCATCCACGTGTTTTCCGGCCGATTGGTGCACAGATAAGGTTTATGTGATTGATTAGTGAGGAGGGAAACAACGTCAGCGTGGGCTAACAGTGATCAGGTGATGTCTTTTTTATTTGCATGAACATTTCTCCTTTTCTCCGTTTCTTTCTTTACATTTGCGTCTCATGCACACAGACTATCGTCTAAATCTACTGCGGGGTGTTCTCGTTCCCACTAAAACACCGCTTTACCTCGGAGGTTTTATTGTTCAGCTCGAATTTGCTCGTGATTACGGTAATGCCTTCTTGATAAAGGATAACTGGCTTCATCACAAGCTCCACTCTGATATACAGCAATCATTCCGGACAAAATGACAAGCGCCTGGCTCCGAGCCCGAGACTTTCCTCCTCTAACGCGTGGTAATCTGTACGCTCGCGCAGCCAGGGTCACAGCAGGGTGAGGTGGGAAGGCCGACTGGCTGATCAGCTGAGTGGATGATTCGACCTGCGTTTTCCCCTCCTTTTTTAACAGGCAGCGGGAGACGAGAGAGAGACGAGAACGATGTTCTGTGTGTCTGGTGTCAGCGCGTCGGGTCAGGCATTGCCAACGAGCAATTACGGATGTGAAAAGCGGAAAGGTTTTTCTTTGAACGTGTTGTGTTGAAAACATGTCAATTGAGACGGCAAAAAAAAACAAAAACTGTCTGGCAAAGCTTGAATTAAAACTGTGTACAATCCAATCACCTTTACAGAGCTGGCGTTTCATTATTCATGTATGAGATGTGTGACAACAAAAGAGATATAAACCAGAACCACTGAGTGGACGCAGACAAAGTGGCACCCTTCTGGCTTTTCATACAACGTAGTAAATATTAAATGTGCTCTCAAGACACCTGTATAATCAGCCTCCCCCTCATAAAGTTCCTATAAAGTATCCGTACACGTGCGCAGCGGCCTAATAGGCATCACAAGATATGCCATTTCAGTGATGTTATGTCTGTTTACAGAGATGCACAGGATGCTGCAGACGAAGCAGTGTACTGGAGATCTGTGTGATGATCTATTCAGACAGTGTAGCTCCAGGTCTCATTGAAAAACATCTCACACGTCCGTAAATATGTTGCGTTCGCACAAGTTAGTCATTGAGAGCGGCGTTGCGCCCTGTAACCCCATCCACAATGTAATACTGTAGAAGCTGCAAACACATAGACATAGATGGCGTACCTTACGCGTTTAGACTACGCCGGTGCGATCATCAGTCTGGCTCGCTCAGTAACAACGCCACCCAAAATGCTAGTCAGCACCGTGTCTTTTTCACCAATCGGGCTAATTTTTGTTTCTACTTCCTGCTTCACTTTCAACAACAGCGACGGAAATTTACGGCGACTTTTCGCAAAACGACAAGTCATTCAAATGTTTGTCTCCGAGCCTCCTCGCATAACCTTTCTTTGATGTGTTTTGATCCAAAACAATCCAGCAATTCAAAAATTGGCGGAAATGCTAAAGCGGGAAACGCGCCACTACCAAGCGGACCAATCACAGCTCTTGCGGTCTGCGTCGCCGCAACACCTACGTAGCGACATTTCTGAGGAAGTGCGCGGTAGTTACGTTGCTAGGGTCTGCGCTATCGCCGAAAGCTTCTGCGGCAAGTTCACGCAGAAATCTGAACTGCCTATTAAGAACACGGATTGAACAAAGGAAAAGAAATGTGCATAAATTTCTCTTTTATCCACAAGATTCCAGAAAAAGATACAAAAAAAAAGTAAGCAATTTGTAGGGGAAGGTAAGTTAAAGGTTAAATGAATAGTTAAAAAATGCGGGGAAAATGCTCACTTATTTTATTGCAAAGAGTTCATTGTAAGGAATCTGCCAGCTGCCCCCCCCTAATTAGTTTAGGGCTAGCTTGGCACACAGATTGGAAACAACTGAAACTGGTTAAAACTAGGCTCGCTATTTCCCCATTTCTCGAATTTTCAATTTAAAACGTTTGTTGTAGAAGGTTCCAGATAGATCTCTTTAAAAAGAAAAAAAAAAAGAAAAAAAGCAGCATTTGACAGCTAAGAAGGCAGTTTGACAAATCATTTGAAGTCGCGTGCTACAGCTGAAATTACAGATTTATCAGTCAGGATTAAAAAAAAAAAAAAAAAAAGCGTTCAAAAATGTACGGTCTGTGTCCTGTATATCAATAAAACCTTACCCATTACATCTGAGCTCATGGAGAACATTACCTCCCTCCTCTGTCTCTCGCTCCATCACTCCCTCACTCTCTCTCCCCCTCTCTTTATTCCCCACCACCTCCCTCTTTAGGATGCATATTAGATTAAAGATTTTATTGTCACACTCAATGCACTTAAGAGTGTTGGCAAACTAAATCACAAGGAGACGGCATGTCATAGAAGAGACACCTTGGGTTGACTAAGTCATGACGAGCCAGCACAAATCGATGAGATGGACTAATCGGATGTATCTGCTGGGACGGGCCCTGCCCTGAATCCAAATGATGGAGACCAGATGAGGACTGATGTTGCCATTAGTACACAATCAGTGCAGTAGACAGAACGGTGTAAGGACAAGGGCTTCCTATGCAATGAGGAATCAGCTCCTCAATAGGGACAGCCAAGGTCTCCGTATACAAAGAGAAGAAGCAGGAACCTACAGAGGCGATGGCTCGCCTTGCATTTGTGCAGGTGCAAAGAAAAGGAGACCGAGATGAAAGAAAGGGGTTTGTGTACATGCATGCTTATGCTGGCATACTTACGAGGGGCACGCAAACACACCCGGACAGAAAACTAATGCTCAAATGATTATCTGAGGTTTAGACTTCACATCTAAACAACAGAACGGATCCAAACGCATTTGACTGTTAAGACAATGGTTCATATGAGGATTTCCTGATCCACCCTTTCTTGGGCTAATATTTGGTTACATTTCGGAAATAAAAAGCCACTTGGCTAAAGTTTAGGGGAAAAACCACGGTCACGGTCGGAAGAACTCAACGCTGACTGCGCGCAGAAGACAGAGCGCCAACTGCCGTCACATTAAGACTTTGAAACAACACGCCTCCAATGGCAATCTGGACAGAGTTCCAGTGTTAAACGCCATGCAGGGGCGAGGAAGTGGATTTGAGGTTAAAGGTTAAATGAATAGTGCAAAAATGTGGGGAAAATGCTCACTGGTATTATCGCAGAGAGTTCAGCGCGGGGCCACTGCCAGCTGCCCTCAATGAGGTTGGGCTAGTTTGGCACAGTGACTGGAAACAAGGGATACAGCTTAAAGCTAGGCTCGCTGTTTCCCCACTTCCCAAAATTTCAATTTAAATTCTACTGTGGAAGCAGTGCTGATCTTCCCAGCAAAGTTTCAACAAGTCAGTGAAGTGAAGTCGAGAGCAGTTTCCATAAAACTTTAATGTATCGTACAGAATCAGGTATGCCAGAGGTCCTCCCTAGTATAAGAGTGCACGCACATATGTACTGCACACAGGCGCCTGTATGTACATACAAGCGCGTACAGTATATGATTAATGTCTGTGTTATATCAGGCATGTCTCAGATAGAGTTTTGCTTTTAAAGTTTAGGTTCTTATCTTAAGTAAATACTCTTTTACTTCCTTGCATGAATGAGAATGTCAACACCGGCTTGTTTCTCCGCGGTTTGGGACATACCATCAGCTGATAAAGAATTAATAAAAAACATTCTTCATTTTTCAGCTGGACATTATCTGCCAACGCTGGTGTGAGAACAGCTGTTTTATGTCTGGCCTACAGGCAGTTTCTCTGCAGCCTCACAGTAACACAGTTTTTTGGTTTTTTTAAAACCGCCTAAATTCCACCCACAGTTAAATGAACACAAAAGAAAACCACAAACAGCCCCTTGCCCCAGCAGTATAAATGTTTATTTGGCCGGCAACAAAGTGGTTTGCTTCCCTCTGTCCATGTTTGATGCATAATGTTGTGCGATATTTCGTCACGCGGCGCACTAATGACCTCAGCTCCAGCTGTGCGCCGCGTTCTGCACTCCACAAAGTATCTTAACTTTTCGTGCGCGCTCCTTTGTGTGCGCTTAAAATGTACGGGCAGCATTAGCCGGCGCTTTAGTACCCTTTGCTTTGTTTTTCTTGTTGCTCCAAACCAAAGCCTTCCCATTTATTAGCCGTAAGTGTATTACCTCCACCGGGCAAACACAGGGTTAATGATAAAGAATACATAGCACGGTGGCATTTTATCCTTAGATTTAATTCAGAGAAGTCCAACTTATCCTCATTACGGGGACCTGTAGAGTAGCAAATGACAAATCACAGTATGCGATAATAAAGGTGACACTGTGAAAATCCCTTGGCTGGGATCCATCTCATCATTATGAGAGCATTATGAATGGATGTAATAAAAGTGAATTAAGACAGGACACCGCTGATATAGATATTATGAGCACATTGTCCCTTCCCTAATGTGAATGGTGCTTCTGCTGGCTTCTGCAATAAGGGTCTCAATTTGGAGAGGCTACCCTCAACTCTGAGTAATACTTACATACAATCATGCCCAAAAAGCTGGGAGGAGAGAGGGTGGGCAACTATCGAGCCCTCTTTTGTGCTCCCTCTGCTCTTTCATTACAGCAATGAATGTAAAAAAAAAAAAAAAAAGAAGCCTTTGATATCCCTGACTACAGTGTGCAACGCAGCAGTCATTCGGCTCTACAGGGCCTCACGTCTCTCTTTGAAGTCTAAGGAAGAAATTGATGTTCCACTGTCCCTTTATGACTCTTCTGTCGAAAAGGAAATATAGATTCATAGGCCCAGGACAAAGCTAATAGCCAGACTTGTTCAAAGCAAAGGAGCAGAATAATAGTGCCGCGTGTGTCAGCGCGAGCCAAAGAACATTAATCTCTTATTAATACCAGTTGATTCTCTTTTCAAACTGTACTTTCTCCGCTTCCGTCTGTCTTTCTCCCTCACTCTCTGGTGAGTGTTGCTCTGTGGAAAAGGCCACCGCCGAAGAGCTCAACTATACATCATTGATGAGGGTACAATAGCATTAGTGTACGCTTAGCCTGCTAATTCTCGCTGCCATTGTGGAAAGTTTTATAATCGGGCCATTTGTAATTCCGCGCGCAGAGGGATAAGCGGAGAGTCGAGCTTGCGAGAGGGCTTATGACGCTGATCAAATTAAGATCATTTTCTCCCAACAGGAATACCTGATAATGAGGAATACAATTGCAACGGGCCGTATCACCGACAGGCTATTGACAAAGAGATTTGCAGGGCAGTATTTATGAGTAGCAGCTTGTTATGCACGCTGCATATGCAAGAATGATGCAGACCATCTTTTTTTTTTTCCAGAGCATTTTCTTTTCAAGGGTACAAACATCAAACAAAATAATGTAATTTTACGTCTGTTTATTAGTGAGCCTTGGCCCCATTGTGTCAGTCATACATCCCCGGCCATCAGCACCAACGTGAGGATGTCTCATATCCTCCCGACGCCACAGTAATCCTCCCTCTTCAGATATCGCTCCGTCGCAGAGATAGACCATTTCCTCCTTCTCGTGTTTTTAATTTGTCTTTTTTAATGGAAGGACACATAGGAGCTCGTCTTAACCTCGCATCGGATTTCTCGATATGTGCAGCACAACTGGCAGGAAACACACACACACACACACACACACACACATGCGTTCACACAAACCCATTACAATGACATGCCGCATAGATTCATGTCTGGATGCTCGTGCGCACCTAAACGCATTTTCACATGTATAATCACAGAGACAGAGGCACGAAAATACAGCCTCGGGAAATTATGGGTTGAAAACCTTCAGGGTGTGTTTTTCTTGAACAGAAAATGCGAGCTGTAATTACATCTGATAAGAAAGGAAAGTGTGTTATTGGGTGTTGGGTTTGGAGGAATGCGAACATGTGCAGCGCTAAGAGTAAAATACGACTACATTAATTTAATAGACAGTATAAATACATGGTCTGTGATTAATGACTTCATGTTTCGGGAGTGACGCTCATCACACCTGCACTGTGATGTCACAAGTCTCTTCTTCATGAAATACGATGCGATAATTAAGAGTCCCGTCCAGTGATGTGATCTAGGAGAACGTCAGGTCAGCTCCGGCGTCCCCAAATGTAACATTAATCACGGCGGCTTCCAGAAAACCAAAGCGCGATCCAAGGCACGGCTGCGCTCAAAGCGGATCACCACTTCCTAAACATGTGGAGCGGAGAGAACAGTATCACTGCCATTTTGATTTAATCACCGCTCTATATTTCCACACTGTGACACTTTAATTACAATGATCAGTACCAGAGGAACATACGTATTTGTTGTCCTCGAGCTTCATGGCAGCAAATCCGAAGCAGCGGCGCAGCCAAGACAACTCACGCACTGTTCAAAATGTGACGGATTAAAGGGTCACTCCACCCGAATCTTAAAAATCATGTTTCGTCACCGACTAAGTGAGAAAAGATGTTTTGATTTAGCCAAAGTGAGTCTTAGTTGTGATATTTGAATAGGATTCACTCCCACATGTTGAGTAAGGCTCATAATAATGTTGTTTTGCAAAAACCTGACTATCCCAGGGTGATAAGTATCAGCGTTACACCTCCGCCCGCCAGACTCCCACACCTGCTGGCCAGCGGGCCACTAGAACACAGAGCCGCCCTCTGATCTACCATTTTCGACTAATACCAACTTGTCAGCACTATGTATCCCTGCAGCTCAGGATATTGGAGCAATTACCTTCATACAGCACCCCCTAGGAGGACAGGGGTCGTTGGCGCCCAATTCATCTGTAGGACCCAGTCAAACACACGTAACAACACCAACACTGACTTGTTAGGGAACAAGGAGTGTGTCATAATTAGCAGTGACATTTGCTGACAGAGAGGCCAAGCAGGCCTGGCCTCCACTGAGATGTTTTAGCATAGAGAAAGAGAGAGAGAGAGAGAGAGAGAGAGAGAGAGAGAGAGAGTGATCTATCAGATAGAGAGAGGTCTTTCACTCGACTCTGAAATGGATGTTGTTGCCTCGGGGGCCACCGTGCCAATCAGCAACTTTCCAACCAAATGATTTGCATCATAAACAGTCTCTTATGATGTGCTTTGAATTAATTTGTTGTTCGGTTTTAACACTAGAGCGAATAAAAGTTTGATTCAAAATGCGATTACAAAATAAGAGTTGTTTCATAATTACAAGGTTATACACATTTCTGTGAAGCCCTCAAACGTTGGAGACCTTTCTGCAGAGAGTTTCAGCTTTCAGAAACAACCGACGATTTTCCTTTTCATTTAAATACACGGCCACAAACACAACCGTGTTTCTCTTTCGTCTCCTCTGAGCCCTTTTGCAATAGTTAAAAGTAATGATTCAAGTGTTGCTGCAGCTGGCAACTCCCTTGACAGTTATCAATAGCTGAGGTGCCTGCTAATTATCAACCCCTGGGGGAACGGGGATAGTAATGCAACTCTGCTTTTCTCTGTTTTGAATCTTTACCTTTCCCCCCTGCCTCATTAAACACCACCATCTCCATGGGTGGGGCAGTGTGAGAGCAGCTCAACGGTGTGACTGATAATGCCCTGACAAGCCTGTTGGTATTGTCGCCCCGGTGCTACTTCGCGTGCAGCCCGTACACACTCACAGAGATGGATGAAAACGTAAGTACAGCGTGGAGTTTGTACTGTGAAATCCTGCGTTCATATGATGGCGAATGTTCTTCTATAGAAACACATCTGGTGTCCATCAGAAACTTTTTCCCGAGGTCAGGGGCCACAGGATATTTAACATTTCCATCAAAGAATCCAGATGACAAGGTAATGTCTTGGACTCAGACGAAAGCTCATTAAATTACTTGTATTACTCATGTCTCTTGCGATCCAGGAGAAAAACGACAGTAATAATTTTTAAGCCCGTGAAACATAACATTGTCGCAGTCCAGATGATATATTTCCTCGGTCGAGGTTTTCGTGTAGTATGCAAGTTCACGCAGGACGGAATAGCACGCATTCTTGCATCCCATCATGTTTGCCCCGAGGCAGGAGCGTAACATGTTTTACACTAAATATATGTCGAGAAAAAAGGAGCCTCACACAAGCCATTTCTGTGGCATGTGTCATGTCTAAGCAGCAGTAAGACAAAACAGATCGCCCCTCACGTCAGTCAGGCTCACATCTTAAGGGAAAGCGGCGATGAAAGGAGACGGATGAATCATTTCTGAAGATAAACGAGGACAAGCGTGTCTCGATTTGTTCACTATCGGCCACGTATTAAGTAAGTCCACCCTCTCACCTGTAGCAGTGTCTCATTGGCTTCTCTCTCTCTGCTTTTGTCTCCCTCTCACTTCCTTGCCCCAGGCGGGACACGGGACCACCTGCCACCGGTGAGGCAGAAACACAGGCACCAGTGACAGCTCTCCAATGGATTTGCACACCACTGCAGGCCTTGAGGCCCTGTGATGAAGAGGAGAGGGGTGAGTGGGGGGAGAGAGAGAGAGAGAGTGGGAGCAAGCCAGGAGAGAGATCAACAGCCTACCCTAAGAAACAAGACGATTAATTATGCAAATCACACCGTGACTTTTAGAACGTTTGTGGCAGAAGTGCACGCCGCGCGGTAATTGGTAACTCACAGCAACATCACATATGACGCAGCGGTGAGCCCCCACCACCACCACCGTTCGCTTCAGCTCTGTCACATACTCATGTGCATTCAATTCCTCAATTACAAAACCAGTGAGCACTTTTTGAACCCTTCAGCTTGGGATGTTGCTGCCGTGGCAATTCTGAAAGTAAAAGTCCGTCCCTGCCAAAGCAAAGACAGTATTGATCACGCAGTCAATTAGCTCAATTCAGCCAGTTTAACTTAATTATGTGCGGCTTTGACTTTACTTCAATTCCCATGCTTTTGTTCATACCTCAGATTTCAGCTTGCTTTTTTGTCTTTTTTCACAGTTTACTTCTACCTTTACAACCGTAATAGAAATATGTTTTCTATGTGATGTGATTCTTGTGCTACAACCGTACATTTTTGCCCCAGTCGCATGCGTTTTGGGCGGCACCAGCAGTTAATGCTATGATAGCCTAGCAGCGTCGTGACGAACGATCTGTCTCGAGGTTTAATTTTGAGGGCTTGTTCCACAGATAAAGGAACTTTTTGTCCCATTTCCCTCCCACTCCGAATTAGAGCCACTATGACGAGTTTTATTAAAACACATACATTTTCATTATTGCTGAGCGCTAATCCCCAGCTCCAATATTACCGCTGTCTATTCGGTTATCCGCTGTTTTAAACATCGTCGTCTCTTCCCTGATTATTTCCTTGGCCGGGCCCGTGCAGACAGATTGCAGGCTGACAAAACCGTGAGAGAGTTATCGCCTGTTCCATTACAAACAT
Source organism: Planiliza haematocheilus (assembly GCA_005024645.1). NCBI lineage: Eukaryota > Metazoa > Chordata > Actinopteri > Mugiliformes > Mugilidae > Planiliza > Planiliza haematocheilus. Next base: position 502,304 of record SRSE01001388.1, on the reverse strand, counting down.
GACACAGGATATATTTCAGATAGTCTCTCTGTGCCTGTGAAACAATGGCACATCAGACACGCCACGTCAAATGTTGTTTTTCTGGTATTAACTGGAATCAGCTGTGGATTTTCCTCCTGGTGCTCGGAGGGTCTGCAATCCTTGTGCGACTGCTTAAGTTCTTGCCGTACGGGATGTGTGTGTGATGTGTGTGTTAGCATGCATGTGGGCGTACTCTCTTGGAGGGTCTACTATGGCATGACAGCGCTAACAAGATAAAGGGGATAAGAAAATGGAGGGAGACAGAGAATGAGGCAATATATATGGAAGATATGGACAAAGCTCGATCCGGAGACAACAGATCCCCTTTGAAAGTTCCCGATCATAAATTAAACATATGCATCTTAATAACGCTGCATGGGAAAATGAACGCGCCGCCCTGGATGGGATCTCCGGTGATTTGTGCAGTCATGGTGAATCAGATGCCCCGGCATGAATGCGCCAACGAGGGCTGCATCCGCATCGCAGGGCTATGGATGAATAGCAGAGGACAGATTGAAGAGGGGTGGAGAGGCCATTGTTTTGTCAGGCCAACAAATAAGGGCTAAAGTTTGAACAAAAGGGAAAAACAGTAAGTCACGAGGAAGGATGTGATCTAAGTCCTTTAAAATGCCAACTCTGATTCTTTCTGACTAGCTTATTTCACAATGCCACCATGCTGTCACTGAGGCTTGCATGTTAGAAAACGGACAACCTGCTGAACTACTTTCCATAATGCTAAAAATGCGTAGATTTAAGATACAGTCAAGCTCCCTTTGTCTTCATTATTTTCAGTGTTTTTCTCGGTTTCTGTGTGATAAATGCCATGTTGTTGTGTGCTCCCTTGTAGTCTTTCTACGCTGTGTCTGTGCACCTGTTGGGATACGTGTGCGTGTCGGAGGGATATGCTGTTTGTGTGTACACAGTGCAGATAAGTGCAAAAGCCGCAGGAGCAGACAGAGCGGAGCTCCCTGCACAGTGGTGCCAGAGGCAAACCATTAATTAAGCAAAGAGACAGAAATTGACCCAGCTGGTGGTACAACTTATACACATGGAATACCCAGGACACACACCTAAATGAAATCTGCACGAACACACACAAAAGTGTGCGTCTGCATCTGCACAAATCCCCAGTAAATGCCCCGATGGAGACATGTGCAAAGTCATGTTCGTGTATATGGAGAGAACTTTTGCCTTTATAGTCCAACTATGTCTGTTTCCTTTTGTGTGTCTGCGCGGTTTAGACGCATGTAACCGCCCTGCATAAAATACATGCACATGGTCGCACAGGCAGGCCTGCATGCAAGGAGCTAAAGACTGGTTGGGAAAGTAGAGGGGGCTTTTACGGCCTGGCTGTGGGGCTTCAGGGGAGCCACTGGGGCTTTGGTTTATCTCTGACTTTACATCTCTGTCCCATTCATCATGTCAAAGACTGATAGCGAGAAGCTTTACTCGCGCACAAGTGGGCTTGCTCGACCATATTTTCTACTTCTACCTAACTACTTCCGCCCCTTTGTCTTTCCCTGCGACGTGCAGTTATACCGAGAAAAAGAAGCTAAATCAGGCTGTTTAGATTGTCTGTCTCAGAGTAAATCCTCAGAGCTGCACCCTATGGAGTGAGGTCATTGAAAAGCAGTCAATATGGATTAAGGCAAATTGTTGATATGGCAGAGGAGAGGAGAGGAGAGGAGAGGACTTCAGATGGACAGTCCTGCAGCATATACATTTCCTATTAGCAACACATCTACAGTACTTACAGCCCTGATTTTGAATGTGACATCTTAAAAGTGACTTGAAGATAAATACATAACCATACCAATACAATAAATAACAGCAACAAAGTGGCAAACATACATACAGACACACACACTTAATATCCAAAACTAGCACATACCACCAACCCTTTATAAGGCACTCATTGAAATACTTTCTATACTAATCAAAATTATTATTCATTCACTTTTGGGTATTCGGAGACTTATAAATGGTTCCTTGCTGTTAAGTGGTAAACAAATGTAAATATGTATTTTAGACTTTTAGAACACAAGTGCTGATGCAGGCATTTTGTCAACAGAGGTGGCAAAAGTATTCACATTCTGTACTTAAAAGTACGACCACTTGTGTAAAAAAAAAATATTCTGGTAAAAGTAAAAGTACTGATTCAGCTCCTTTACTCAAGTAAAAGTACAGGCTCTGAAATGTACTTAAGTAAAAAGTAAAAATTATTTTGCCATTAATGAAACAATCCATCCGTTGATAATTCTGCAAAATGAAAAAGTTCTCGCAGAATAATCTAGACTTGACTGGCCAGATGTCCTGCATGAGCATCTGGATAATTTGTAATAATAAATTGACAGTTACTGGGTTGTTGTTGCTAAATCGCTAGCTAGTGTTAGCTATAAACGGTGTGTTCCCATAGCATTGCTAACATTGTAAACTAGCTTCCAAAAAATCCTCAAAAAGCTAATGATGGCAACAGAAACCACATCATACATTAGACCAGTACTTCTCAAATAGTGGGGTCAGGTGGACTTTCAGTATTAATGCCTCTTTTGATGCTTGAACGATAAACAAGCCTCCGGTCACTAGGTGGCAGCAGAGCTCAAACTGATCAACAGGCTGCCTGTTCAAAGCAGTAGAAGAAGAAGACAGGAAGCGCATCATTGACTTTCCTTCTCTAGTCCGATGCTCTGGTCATGTCCGGTCCGATCATGTCACGTCTTTTACGTCTTGTCATCCGTTAGGTTAAAAAAATAACAAGCCTGTTTTTCCGATGTAAGGAGTAGAAAGTACAGATATTTGTGTACAAATGCAGGGAGTAAAAGTAGAAAGTCGTCAAGAAAAGAAATAATCAAGTAAAGTACAGATACCTGAAAAACCTGACCCTGATTTGACCTGAGAATCTTTCCTTGACCTCCTCTGATTGGCTGGGCGAACACCACATGCTTCTAAACCTCACTGACAGGCACCAGGACGCCATTTAAAACGCGTGCTGAAGTTACCATACATATGGTTCCTTGAAGCCCGATAAAGGGTTAATCACACTTTGCCCAATCACCCGCACACCCTCATGTACAGCGCACAAAGCTTCACCCACACAGACATGACAAACTGGTTGGTGCACACACATGGTATAAACAGCACGTCTCGACAACGTTCAGCCTCTGCACAGTCACCGGCTTTCTGTCTTACATGCGCCAAGACGAGGAAAAAAAAACAAAAAAACACACACGTTCCTTCTGTTTCCCATTATGTGGGCACCGTGAGACATTTTTCAGGTGACATTTCCAAAGATCTGTCACTCTTAACTCTTTTAACTGCCCCTCTGGAATGTGGAGCATTATACAGGAAAAAAAAGTGCCCTAGCTGTCTTCCCTTCACACATTCACAAAGCTTCGTAATGGTAATTACTCTTCACATCATGATTAGAACATATGCAGCCAGTCAATGGCCAACAGATGTGGCCTGATAATGCTGTGATTTTGGGGATGAAGATAATTCTAACCTAGCCTTGAATACACAATCACCCTCCTTTTGAGAATTTCTGCAGCTCTGTTTTTTACCGTCCCGTTGTGCCATTCACAGAGGAGATGAGATGGGCTTAGTTACATCTTGTACCAGGAAAAGATGCACCCAAGAGTTTATCTGTACTTTTGATTAAAGGATTCAGGTAGCCTGATGCCACTTGTACTTTTAAAATAAGATATTTTCTCACACAAACATCCCTGCAGCTTCAAGAGGAAGGGAAAATGAAATCTGCCAGACCTTATCTTGTCCACATCTGTCTGCTAATTTTGCACATTTATCCGAGTATCTTGGAGTGCTGATCTTGTTTGTTTGTCTTGGCCGTTGCTACCATGTACAGTTATTTCCTTATGTTTCCTGTTATTGTTGCAGTTTTCCCATCTGTCTTATCCAGATTTAACGTTCACATTGCGCATTGGCAGAGCCGGAACATTAGAGGTTTAACCCCGCTGACCCATATTTTCCACATTTAGTCAATGACAAGAAATAAATTACATGCTGCCAGACACATGCTGGATAGATAAGCAGACAGATCGATTAGACTGATAGTTAAATAGATGTAAAGCTGAAATTCTTGCTTTTGTATCCAAACACATGTCATCGAATCCAGACACGGGTCGTCCAGAGCAGTCAGGCAGGCAGGTTGCGTCCATCAGGCACAGAAGAAGGATCCAATTACTTTCACTGAATCCTCGACTGGACAATTAAAAGATCACATGCTAAAGCGGTCCTCTGTCAGCATGTGACTGACATCGTGCCACAGTCCTCAGGAAGGGCCATGGGCTCTGTGGAGTAATATCCATTACCCATCAAGCACCATGGCAGCCCAGGGCTGCCCATCACAAATGAAACCATCTGCCTCTTCCATCTGCACTCATTTTGCTCATTATTTTGGGCCAAGAACAGTCCTTCCCTTCATCTTTTCCCCCACGCTCCGTGACTCCCAACGCACCACCTTTTGCAGTTATTTTCAATGTTTATTTATAGGTATGTTTGCATATTTATGCACAATCATCCTGTCCTCGTGTGTGATTGTCTTGCTTCGTTACCGCAGCATTTAAATCCTCATTCTGACATATGCGTGTGGTTATTCATAAAATAAATTCACTGTATCAGGTGTGTGTGTATGTGTGTGTGTGCGGCTTAACGTCTCGTGTCTTTCAACATATTAATAAAGGCGGTGATTGCATCTCATCCCAACTTATTATTAATCAGCCGTCCCCGCTGCATCACTCAGCACGTCAGCATGTGAACGTGTGTATCTCCATATATTAAACTTCATAATGCACAGTCTCTTATCTGATTAAGTGATTAACATCTGTTAAATCAGTAAGTAGTCCTAGGTGGTTCACATTCATTAGAAAGGGGAATGCTGAGAACACGTTTTGTTTTGGCTTGCTTCAAACCGATGTCCCTTACAAATCACGCGAAGCACGTGAGTCAGACCTCACCTCAGACTGGCCTTTACTCCCCACATCAAGTGTTTAGGTTACTCCTCACCTAAACACCAATGAATCAGTTGCGACACGACGGGAGATTGCTGAAAATGTCAGGTTTATTGCCGGGGATCTTCACGAATGAGTGTCAAGAGATTAAATTAATAATTTGGGGAGACCGGATGAGTACTGACCCTTAGGAGATTCTCCTTTGGGGAATATCATAAAACAGTTTCAGATTTCTTCTTCTCTCTTTTATTTTTTATTTTTTTTTTAATTCTCTTCCAACTTAATCCATGCTCTTTATTATCCTACGCCTCTTTCATGTCCTCTCCCTCTTTGTCTTTTCATTTCCTGTCCTCCCTTCCCTTCCTCAGCCAGACGAATCCAGTTCAGGGTGAAGGCAGACGAGTATCTGATCAGTGATTGATTTTTTTTTGATTGAAGTTAATTATTCTCAAGCTAACAACGCTTGTTATCTGGTGACAGTGGGTTAATTTATTCAGCGGCCTTTAGAAAACAAAAGGGCAGATTTCTCTAAATAAACAAGTTTTTCCGGAAGAGGGTAATTATTAAGAGCTCCCAAACGAGTGACGGGTTCATTTGATCACAACCGAATTCACCCTTAGCGATTGTTGTCATGACCGCTGAGGAGAAAACCCTGAAGTACAGGTTGCCTTCAGGGTTTTCAAGCAAAAAGACTTTCTGGACTGTATCTCATGGTTAAACGTAGGCCTAAACTACAAGTGGTTACAAAAATAATACTGAAAACAACAAGTTATTAGAAGGTCAACACACTGTTCTGGTTTCACTGGGAACCCAAGGCTCCTGAAAGCCGTATGTTTAACAAACTGAAACACTAAGACCTCCTTTCTTCGTGGATTTTATAAGTTTATAAGTACTTCACTTGACTGAGAAAAAGGGTAAACTCGTGATCTTGAGACAATTTAATTAATTACAAGCCCTTACAGGCAGCTTCCATACTGATGGTATCGCAGGGCAGCTTATTTATTTCCTGACACATCCGCACACGTACATAATTATAAATTAAAAATGCAGGGACAATAGCTTCAGTGTGAGCAGGGATTGCATCAGATTCTGGAAATTACCGTATAAAGGGCGTAGCAACATGGGGAATATAAATCGTTAGGGCGTGTGTAAATATATATGTATGTTTAGAGTAAAAGTTTGGAGATATACAGTAGGACTGGAGCTGGAAAGTGTTAGATGCAGGAGTTTTACGGCCCGGGGCATTGACTGGGGGGAGTGTTTTATTAAAGTTAACGAGAGAAGGCCGCGCCCCATCCACTGGCCATGCCCGAGCTTAAGTGCTTGTTACCCCGTTACTCTGCAGATGTGTAAATCTCCCTCTCCCTCTCCTTCTCACTCTCTTGTCTCCCTTCTCCGTCGCGCACACAACTCGGAACGAGAAAGTGCAAGCGAGACAATAGGAGTGTCCAATAAAATCCCATGCGGAGCGAGGCGCTCCAGGATCCGCAGGGCATTTCTGTCTCCTGTTATGTTTATGACGCCGTGCGCGGCTTTAAACACCTCATTGGCGCGACCGCACGCTCACCCTGGCGCTAAATTGCTGTGAACGACTCTTTCTGACCTCTTTCTGTCAAAGCCAACATGTAAAAGTTGCCATCCAATTTGTGAGCGTGTGAAGAGGCGGAATAAAGGGGGAGGAGTGAAAGGGCAAAGATTGTATAAACTGGTTGTAAAAGTGACCCTATATATGTCAAAGCGAGATGTGCTCTCAGCCTCCTTATCTGGGTTTACAAGTTGCCTAACTTGTCTTCTGTGCTCCCGTGTGGTGCAGGAGGAAGACATCGAAGCTGTGAGGGAGGGAGCAGGAGGAGAAATCAATAAGGCAGAAAATTAGATCATAAAAAATGATAAGGGACAAAGAGCAATGTGTCTCTTGCCACTGATGGATATTGCTTTTTCACATTAATGCCAGCATATTAACTTGTTGATGAATAATGACAGTCAGCAGTGGAATTTGAGAAGATTCCTGATGTAAGAGAGTTTCATCTGCTCAGCTCTGAGCTTATCCGAACTGAGCTAACTGTGGAGCATCCTGAAATGTGCCAGTGAACCACGGCCACTGGAAGAGTGCTCGTACGGTGAAGGAAAAGCACCCACACAGGTCTAAAGTGTTGCAGTAGAAGTCACAGAAGCACGAGCGGCTATGCTGTGCCATAAAGTAGTTCAGGTAGTTTTAGCTGTTGCCTGCAGTTTCATATTGTCTTAATATTCTACTATTTGTAACAACTGCATAGTGCTACTGCAGCACTTTGATGCCTTTATGTGTTTTTATAGGCACCTTTAAAGTTGGCAATTAAACAGATTCCGGAAGGAATTAGTTAAACTTGCTTTTTTTTATTGACTGAGTACAGTGGTGTGGGCTATAAAAACAAATTACACTGCATTCAGTGTAATCATGGAAATACCTTGCACCTCAAGTCAAGGTGGGCCCTTTTCTATGGGGACTGAGGAGATAGGCTGGGCTTTTAGACATGTTATATAGCCACATAATTAATTAATATACACAGATCAGCCACAACATTAAAACCACTGACAGCAGAAGTAAATAACATTGACAATCCTGTGACAATTCAGCATTCTACCGGGAAACTTTTGGACCTGCCATTGGAGTGGATGTTACTTAGACATGTAGCACCTGGACCAGACCAGGCACCCCAACCCCATAGCAATGACACTCCTTGATGGCAGCAGCCACCCCCAGCAGATGCAGCCTGACACAGGCACACATACAAAAACAGTTTAGGAACAACAGCACAAGGAGCTGACCTGGCCTCTAAGGCTATCCACACGTACCAAAACGATCTTTTTCCCCTCCATTTTCCCTGGCATCGTTTCAAGAATATTTGCGTCCACACGGATCCGTCTCAACATGACTCAAAACGCTACTTCATATTTCATGACTATAGGTGGCGCTGTTTCAGTTTCAGAAATTCACCAAAAATGAAGAGGAAGAGGCGGAGCATGCATAAAGCTTGAGCTCTGTTTACAAATCGGCTATAGAAGAAACCAAACTCATGATGAAATGATATTTTGCCCTAGTAACCATAATAGGCTCAATATCGTCTGCAGCAGGAACACGAGCATGTAGTCCGCCATTGTTGTTGATGTTGTTAAGAGACGTCTCGCCGGAGGTGGAAGGCTGCTCGAGGGGTGCGGCGCATGTATGCGTTTTTCACCGTTTTCGCCGTCCACGCGAAAAAAGAGCTGGACGATCGACCAAAACGATGCAAAACATCTGCATTTAAACCAAAAAGGGCCTTAACCCATAGCACCCAAAGGCCCCCCACTAACAACATCCTGTTGCCAGACACCACAGGACACCCTCAGAAGGTCAATGTCCATTCTTTGATGAGTCACAGTTGTTTTGGAGGCATGGGACCGCCTGCACATGTCATTTAAGAAACACTCATTTATACTTTTGGCTTGTCTGCTACAACTGCTCCAAAGCAAAGGAGAAATACACACTAGTTAATTAAGTTTTCGGTCTAACGTTGAGTCTTTTAAATAATATTTTCTATAGCAACTGGTCCTCCAGACTCTCCTGGCGTCCTTCTGTTTCTGAGTGTGTCTGAGTTGCCTGCGTGCACACATACTGTATATGCCAATGCATTGTTGGGTAATGGTAAAGAGCCAGAGATGAAAAGATATGACACAAAAAAAGTAGATAACTGGAAAGGAGAGGGGGGGGGGGGAAACGAGACAGAAGATCAAATGGAAAAGAAGCTGCCTGTTTAGTGAAAAACCTATCATAGAGTCATTTTAGCTCTTTGCTGCTTCCTTTCTCTACAACTCTCAGAGAAGTAAGGGGCAAAAATAGGAAGAAGGAAGCAATGGAATAATAAAAAAAAAGTCCCTGGAAGAATGAGATGGGGGGGAAGAGACACGAAGGGGTACCCTGATGGAATAATAAAAAAAACAGATTGTGAAATACAATATAAGAAAGAGGGTAAGGTTTTTAAAGCCAGATAAGATCGGATATGCGTATATAGGAGACGGGTGAGGAGAAATCATGAAGAAATGGAAAGAGGAAAAAAAAAAGGGAAGAAGAAGTGTGGGAAGTGCAGAAGTCAGTAGGGTGGAGTATAAATACAGCAGGGATTATAAAGTCACCCTGTTCTGCTTTCTGCACCCCATCTCTTGTGACAGAACACAGAAAGAGGCTTACCACTGAGTTATGCATTGCAAACAGGGTGTGTATTTGTGTGTGTGTGTGTGTGTGTCCATTGCCATTAATCACATCTTTAAGGGATTCAGTCAGGCCTTGGCTTGTCCTCTGTGCCCTGTCCCAGACTGCTGCATACCACTGACCTCATTCCATAGGCTCCAAGTCTATCACGAACGGACATTAATGCCAGTTTTTCTTCCTCTCTGTCTCCAATTCGCGCTAATATACACACAAACCTGTGAACAAGCACGCTCATTAGCCTACTCCAGTGGGTAATAGAGACGTGGCCAGCATCCAAAATTAGATTCCACTTATCCGAATAAATGACAAAACACCATAACAGTCAATAACAAGCCATCGAGGTGCTATTTCATATCAGCGAGTTGGTGGCTGTCTTAAACGTCTGAATGAATGACTCCCCGCCAGACCTTTTAAACACTCACGGGCCCGGCCGAACGACGCTGGGACAAATGCGCCTTAGCCGAGACGCCACTCAGGTTTATTTAGAAGACATCGATTTTACGCCACGGCGGAAGAAATATCACAGCCTTACAGTAAATATCATAAGCATGCATTCAGATGTAAACTAAACAACAATAAATATTTTTTAAATTCAACTAAGCTGATGTAGCAACCTGGCTGCAGAGCGCCGCCGGCCGAGCCAAGCCGCCGGCAGATATTCGATTGGTTTAAAGGCAGGTTATTACATGCCAGTGAAATATACAGAGCGGCCGCGTTTTTATGTCAGTCATAACGTAGCTGATTTATGTGTGTGGATGAACAAAGGGAACAAAAGGGAGAAATTAAATGGAAACTGCTGCCTTTGGAGTGCTGATCAATAACAGAATGCAAAGAGGGACAAACACATTGAGCCCAGTGGTAACTTCTCTGTAAACCGAGAGACAGTCAGAACAGTAGCCTGTGGTTAGCAATAATTTCAGCCAAACCTGATTAGGAACAGGTTTGTGTCTAAGCCCAACATTCCCATTTCCTTTAGCACTAAAAGATCCATTAAATTCAGTGCAGTTTTATGATCATTGACCCAACTTCCACTCTGATGTAGCTGGAAGTGGACTGCCGGACCGCACAGCTTTATAGATTCTCATTGTCTTTTTTAGCTGCTAGCCCCATCAGCATCTTCGGTACTCCCAGTCCCTTGCTTCAGATCCGTGAAGAAAACATTTTGCACTTTTCTTTTCATGGCATTCATGATTTAGAGTTCCCAGATTTGCTGCTTACAAATCCCTAGTAGGGAACCAGAAACCAGAAACTAATCGAGTCTTGGATTTAACTATTCATCATTCATTGGTAAAATGTAAGCAAGACATAGTTTTCTAATGAGAAACCACCGTAAACATCTTATGTGGACATATCTTAACTATCCAAAGAATCGTCTTCTATTCCTCTCCTATGTATGTGATGTGAGAATCCAGAGATATTGCATGAAATTATGTTTTTTTGAACCAGAGATTGAATTTGTGACTCAGTGTTACAGGGGTTTGCAGCGTAAAACTGTTCAACTCCATAAAATGTAATTTAGGAGAAAAGATTAACAGCTTCAAAATGGTTTAAGTGCCTTAGATTCCCACTAATTCACCAGCTGCAAGGAGCCCTTCCAGTCAGAATATCACATTAATTTGGCAGACACGTGCTAAAGCTGAAGTGCTAAAGGTTGCTTTTTCAAAAGCAAACTCTGACAGAGATAGAGTGACATTAGTCGACATGAATTAAATGTTAAAGTCAATGGGTCGTCAGTGCCGCAAAGAAAAGTCGAGGCCTTGAGCTTAATTTATTTTTTCATGTGAGGTTGCATGTAGATTTTTAAAGCTAAGTTACACAGTTTTAGGTTCAGTTGTGTTTGTGAAGGATTTTATTCTTCCACTGTTAACAGCACCCCAGTGCCCGAGAGACAGGGATCAATGTCCCGGAGACACCTCCCCTCATTTATGGCCCATATGATGCGCAGTCGAATGCTCTCAGTCAATAGCCCATACTATCAATGATGAGGTTAGCTAATCAGAGAGAGTGCATTGACGAGGCTATTTTCCCCGGTCAATAAAAATATAATTGATTGGCATAAGTAGCATTGCCTCCTGTATTGTCTTGTCCTGTCTTTGAGATACATTCTGCGGGTCAAAAAAAAAAAAAAAAAAGGTGGATCCATACTAGACTTTTTAGCCCAATAAGCCTGCTACATATATCTGCGGTTAATTTAGAGTTTGCTTAGAGTGGGGTTTGTTGCTTCTTGAGCTACTTGCATCAACCCTTTGGTTTGTATCCGAATCTGAGCGCCGTCCCTTCTCTGGGGCCTCTAGCATAATTCAGTGAACAGATGAACGTCAGTGAGCTGAACCACAAAAATAACGATTGTAACCCCCTCACCTCTAAGCCCAACTTCAGCCATAACCTATGACCTTGATTTAAGATCAGACAAAAAGTGTATTTGCTCATTGGCATTCATGGCGCTGACCTTTTACTCCCTGGCGTCTGTAGGCATCATGAGATTAAAATCCGCCATTGTAGCTTCTGTGTTTGATTGGTGTGCAGTCCTCGTCTCTAACACTAGCCTATAGTCCATATGGTGCAGTGGTTTCATGAAAGAACAAATTTGGAATATCTTAACCACGCAGACACCGAAGACGTCTTTTAGCTTATTATCCAGGTGTTTAAAGTTCAAATTAAAATTGTCATCAATCATTTTGTTCCAAGAGGTAATGCAGCATATTAAATAGGTCATTTCAGATCTCTTCATAATATACTTTTCACGTCATCACTAAAATTGCTTTGTGCTAAACATAGGAAGGCTATGAACTGACCCAAAGTCTTCAAAGCATGTACTAAGTATATTTAGATCATTTTATATATTTTACAACTACCTATAACCCCTTGATCAATACAATTACAATGAGAAACTACATTTTTTTGGCTTCTGGGTGACATTAAAGGGGAATTAAAGGCGTGCGGCGCTCAGAGATGACATCATCCAGGTCAGGAAGTTAGTAGGTCAGTCTACAGACACCGGATAATAATAACAGGTAACTCCAGACTGAACGGAGAATAGCACTAGCATATCATAACAAATATTGGTGAAATGAACGAGTTTCGAGGCAGATAATGCGTTATTTAGAGGCTACGTTTCGGTGCCCCAATCACTCCCACTATATCGATATACCACTAGATCTAAATATCGTCCGAACAACTCCAAATGACAAAAGTTATATGGATGAGTAGACGATCATATTTTACGGCAGAAATAATGTCCGGGTTGTAAAAAATGGTAATACCCCTTTAATGATGACTAATCAACATTTTTCAGTTTGGAGAGTAATGTCACATGACAGAAGTAAGAGACCGAAAACTATTGAATGTGACCGTAGAAGGCCTCCTGAAAAGAACGAAATTACCATCGGGGACCCAAAATCATCTCTGTCACCACCATCTGCCCGTGGACTCAGACAGGTTCAAAAAAAGTACGACACATCCGTAATAGAACTGTCTCGAAATCAACTATAGAAAAGCCGGCGTGCTACAGGTACCGTGGCGGCTGTCCCTCCCACACAATCCAGAACTAGCCCTCAGGGATAACACTTGCCAATCAGAAGCAACAGACTGGTCACGGTGCTTCAAAAATGTTTCTTTACCTCTTTCCCTCCTCTTCCCTTCATCCCTGTGGGTGGGTGACACGACATTATAAGTGTTAAGATTTTACTTTTCAACAGTCCTTTTCAAGTGATAGCTGTTAGCTCCCCTCTTCAATTGACGGTCTCCTTTCGAACGGAGTGTCACATTGAAATATTGTCATTTTAACGCCCTAGAATGAATTGTTTCATCTCCTTGTCAATCACGTCTATTGTCTATTCCCATTCCACAATCTTTTATTCTGCACAATGCATATTCTGAAAAAATTCTTTCCTTCAAAGGGGGAAAAAAAAATGTATAAATAGATTTTTCTGCTCATTCTCTCCCGGTAATTATCATTCACAGCACTTCATTCACTGGGCTTTCTCCTCAGCGTTCTGTCTGTTTGGTGAGCACTGAAGCCACAATGTTTATTCATCTGTCTGTCTTTCTGTCACAGAATCATCACAGGACATGGATTAAATATGTCAATCAGATCATGACTCAGACAATAAAAATAACATTATAGTGAGCAGAAGGAAACAGACACAGATGATGCCGCACACAACTTCTTCTGGGATTTCCGCAAGCCCAAGGCATCAAGTGCACATCCAATAGTCCTGTCTCAACACCGATGTTTGCTCCTCTCCCTTTATTCTGTTTCCTCGGTAAAGAAAGAGTACGTGCGTGAGGGGAATTTGACAGTGATAGCATATTGAGTTGGGGGCAGGACGACGCTCACCCCTAGTCTGCTCAAATGCACTGTGTATTCTAGTCAGGACTTTGACGCTGATGGGAGGTGGAAGTCAACTTTACATTTCAAGGTTCTGGGAAATATTCAGCCCGCTGAGATGCAAAAACATCTGTGTGTATTCCGCACAATCTGCTTCCACGGAATATATGCATGCATGCGAGCGTGTGATCATTTGTTTGTGTTTTGCAGCGGTTTGCCTGCTATATTGTAAGTGCAAGCTCACTGTTTGTGTGCGTGCTGAGGTGTCCAGCAGCATCCCAGACCGCCCTCCGTAGGGAAATCTCCTCTACCCCTCACTGTCTGCTCGGACACGGCGAATCTGTGTTTAGACTGTCGCTCCCGTTCGGGGCTCTGTGCCCTGATGTACTCGTCATGCAGCTTTAGTTTACCTCCCCCCGCCACTGCTCTTTCTCTCTCTCTCTCTCTTCCTTTCTTTCTCTCTTTCACTGTCTTTTCCTCTCGGTCCCACAGCAGTCAGACGCGCAAACACTCACAGCACACCGAGGTATACAAGCACCAGAGCATTCATGCGCGCATTCACATTCAAGTACACGTACATGCATTACTCATTCAGTTGCACCCAGGGATATGTGACTGACACTATCTCAGACGACCAGTATCGACTAAAGTTGGGGCAATGTCACGACTCCATCTGAATATGAGTCCCAAGCAAAGAGTGGTAATCAGTCCTTGGTAGTATAATGCTACGGACCCCCAAACAGCATTAGCTTCCCCTTTGCAAACCCACAGACAATGCTCCAAAATATTTAAAGAAACAGGAACTTGTAGAATGTTTTTTGTTACTTTTACTCACTATTTAATAACTATTACATTTACTTAGCATAAGTGCTGCTTCATATTTTATGATTTTGGTTGACCAGGAGTTCTTAGATTTGTTTTGCAGCAGTGTCCTCCACAGCAGGGCTGTTGGTCTGTCCCTTCGGTCTCTGTCTTGTCAAAAACCTGTCCATTCTGCGCCAGCTACACGCTACCTCCAGGAGCAAAGCAGCTTGATAAATGCCACAAACCGCCAGGTCTATACATGAGGTCACGAACCATGTTTTGACTGGCAGGGAATCAGAAATATGAGCATGGCAAATCACATTTAGCTATGATACTATAAAGGATGTGCAATATTTTATCGTTTACGATATACGTCATCAATGTAAATTTAGCCTTTGTATTGCGGGATGACATATTCTTACCGTGGGGAATGTTTTTGACGATATATTTGTGCGCGACACGCTCGCAGCCCAACACGTGTGGAATATTGACAAACTGACAATCTTAACCCATCTCTAGATACTATTAATAATTGTATTTTATGATAATGATTTAAAATTTGATTTGGTTATATTTTATAATAATGATTAAAAACAATTTGATTATATATTTTTTATTATTACAATTTATTTTCTTCAGAGGCCCCCTTAGCGTCCCCTGGAGGCCCCCCAGGGGGCCACGGACCCCACTTTGAAAACTACTGATATAAGGAATATTGCCATATATGGCACAGCAATAACAGGAGAACAGTTAATGATGAGAATAACTAACTTGGTCAGTCACCCTTAATTCCTGATGTCTGTGTTGAAATGGTCGGCTCAGTAACACAACTACAAAATGTGCTCAAGGAAAAAAATCTCCAGTACCTATCTTTATAACAGGAATTACACAAAACCGCAAAAAAGTGGATTAGTTAAGACCAACGTAATGAACATTTGCTGAAAAGGCTTCTAGAGGCTGCATATTACGGACTGTGACTATGTTTTTGCTTTTCTTTCTTTTTTCTTTTTGCTTGTGCTGATGTAAGTAACGTCGTGATCAAATTAAGACATCAGGATCTTTCCCTTGGATCTTGGCAGACTTGGCGAACCATGCTCCAGTGTATTTGACAATTGTGTTATTGAGCCCGGGACGGGGCTGTTTTTCCAGGCAGATGTTTCTTGGAGATACCTATCAACGTGGTAATATCCTCTGAGGCATAAATGCATGAACAGATGTCTGGTATAGTGTAGACTCTCCGAGCGTCAGAAATTCTAAGTCATGCAAACACAACTTGTCACACACAGTACATATTGTGTGGTGCCTTTTCTTTGCAAGGACTAAGGACAGACTAATATGATTTTTCAAAATACTCTTGTATTTCACCAGCAGTATCAGATTTTGTGCCTGTCTGCACCAAATGTCTGAAAATATGAATAGAAAAGGTGGTGCAAATGGACGTGGCAATGATTTAAAAGTCCGGTTTGTGCAAAGGATAATAGTCGAGTGCTAAAAGGCTCTTAGAAAATCCAGCTTTCATGCAATACGTTTTATCCTGGGAAAATAACTTGCTGTGCTGAGACCAAAGAAAAAGGCAAACTAGTGAATGTAGCCCATATGATTTGAGGTTGTGTTTCAATTGCTACAAAAAGGAGATTGATTAATGCTACAGACTCACTGTCCATACTGTACTCACTACTGGGCTTTATTTTCACATGAGATGACTTTTCAGAATGTTTTATATCTGGAAAGGCCATTTGGATGTGATCTCTTCCATATCAGTATCAAGATATATAAGTGTGGATTTAAACCGATGCAAACTGGAGACATTAGACACCAGATGTGTCCTGATGATTCATTTCCATTTCACAATCTTGTTACCCGACAAAGAGTCAGGAAAATGAGCGGGACAGACTGAGAAGTTGCACTCCAGCTCTCCCTCTTTCTCTCTTTCCTCATTTGCAGCCTTGAGAAACAGCGGTTAACACGGAAATGGAACCAAAGTAGCGTTTCATCCCACCCCGTTCCTATCCTTTAGGCAGTGATTGAATTTTCCCGTTGCCTGCACAAAGCCAGTCCCCACAGGAGCGTTGAAATAAATGCTGTTGGAAGCCTGCCTGTTAATCCGCTAAGGAGAAGCATGTGATAAGATGTATCATGTTCGTCATGCCCGTCGCATCAGACACACACATGTCTGTCCATCCAGCGGTGGAGGGCTGGGAACGGAGAATGCCATGGCGGGGGAAAGAAAGCACCGGCTGACCTGTGGGAAATAAAGAGCGCTCTACGGTCAGTCGGACCTGGATCCAATCCCGTTCTTCTCTCTGTGTGGAATCTTGAATGCCTCTTTCTCCGTATGTTTACTATCTAATGTATCTGGGAAAGCAGAGAGAGATGTGAGATGGAGGAAGATAGACGAGATGCAGCGAGCGTGTTTGTGGTCCTGCGGGGAGAAAGACGGCACGACTCTGACCCCCAGATAAGACAGACAGTGGCAGTAAAAGACTCTAAAGTTATACTCCTGCCTACGTCGCCCGTCTGCGTTTAGTGTAGTCGGAGAGACTACCGGCAGAGCCTGGAGATACTGCTGACAAGCACGCTGTCCCCATTAGATATTTTCGCATTCCTCTGAAACGGGGTAGATAAGTTCCTCTCAAGATCAGGACGCTGATCAAACTATAAAGGTTTACGAGATTGGGCGCCAGCGTGCCTACGCGTGCGTGCGTGCGTTTGTCGGCGTGTGTGTATTGGTGCATCGCCCGTTCCTCACGTTACACAGCAGGCCTTTGATGTGATTGATGTGATTGGATTTGATCCACTCTTTCATCAACATCAAATAAACAGGCAAAGAATAAATTCAGCACTCTCAGAGCAATAACACATAGGGACCGGATAGGTAGTGTTCAGCGCGTGCGCGCGTGCTCAGAGTCGGCATTTATCGGCGTGCTACTAAGACGACAGCCCGGTGCTTTGCTATGCTAATGTTGCATGAAATAAGAAGCCGTGGAAAGACAAAATTTTATTCAGGGAGTGCATTCTCCTTATATCCTCCTTGTTCTCCTATATTGATTTTTTATTTTTTTTATTTTTTAAAACTGCTGCCCAAATATAAACAGAATTGACTGAATTTATCTGTAAAAAAGTTCACCGTCGTTGCATAAAATTAGTCTTCAGTATCAACTCCGTGCAACTAAAGCATGGCTGATGTTTTCGTGAGTACGTTTAGGCAACTTAGTTAAGGTTATGGTATTGTAGTTATAGTTAAATACCGGGGAAATCAATGCTGACTTCAAGCCCAACCCAGACCTCACTGATTTTTAACCTTAAACGCACATAGCTGCAGCCCAAATCCATAACACACTCGCGCACACAGTATTGCATAATATTAAAGAAAACACAGTAGCTCAAACATCCCACTGATTCTAACGGATCGCTTACATTTATGATGTATTTTCAGTGCTTCCAGTTGCCTTAGCTCCTGGCAATCCTCCTGTCATGACTATCTCATTGTTCTGCACAAATAAGTCTTTTAAAAAACTGCTAACCACTGACCCCTGAGAGGCTTAGCTACATTGCATGACACAGTCACACCACACTGTTTACTGAATGTTTTCAGCCTGACACGGCCTCTCATTCCAGCAGTTTAACACTAAACCTGCCATCAGAGGCAGGAGATGCATGCATGGGAGCTTTAACGCCGTCTGAATCACCACTGCCATACGTGTAGCCGATTTATGTTGCACGTACGTTCCCCTCCCTGTGCACATAAGCCTGCTGACACAAATTTCACTGAAGGCTATACAGTAGCTTTCAGGTCCTCTAGCATATGTGTCAGAGGAAATATCCTTTGCCAGTGTTATTAGACAGCCCGTGTGTGTTTGCCTCTAGTAGAATAAACAGTATGGCTGCTTTGATAAACCATGAAGCCTTCATTTCACTTTGTATATCTGGGCTCCAGCCGAAACTCATCCGCAAGAAATTTGCTGTGCCATTCTCAGGAAGATTGGTTTGGCTGCGTTGCTCTTTGAAAGGACTGAAGCTAAACACTGGGCCTGCATGTTAAATGCCAGCACTCTCTCCTCCAGGGAGGCCTCTTAGCTCTTAATAGGCATTTTGTTTGGAATTTCAATTTACTTGGAAAGAAAAAAGCTTTATTCTTTTGAATAATATGAACAGAGACAGGTTGGGGTCCCTCTTGGTCTCAGTCGCTCTCTCACAGCACACGGCTGGCCCTGGGGATAGGACACGTGTTGTGATACACGTGGCTGTATGTGTGCGTGCGTGTACTTTTCACAGGTCTGAGATTTACGTGTACGGTATGTTCCCAGCAACACAACAAAATTGAGAAACACTTGGCTTGAAGTGTGCAGCTGAGCTTGAGCCGGGGTCAGTGACTCACAGTACGTGTTATAACTATTCGGTGCTGAGATTAAAATATTAGAAGCAACAATTAGTGAATTAAAGGCATGCATTTGGCATCTGGTGAGCTTTTTCTCGTCTCTCCTTCTGTGTGCGTGTATGAATGTTCAATTTTGCATGTGTGTGTGTTTATTAACCTTTTGCCCCTGTCTCTGCCTTACGTCTCTCAGGTCCCAAGAGCCCGACACTGGGCCACTTCACACATGCACGCACTGACATCACAGGACACGACATCCGATACACACTAAAACACACACAAACACCCGCAAACGGCATAGCAAAAGTAAACCCTGTGGAAGAGAGAAAGCGACAGAATAAAGGAGCTAAAAAAATAAAAAATAGAAAGATTGAATCTTGCTTGAAGATTAAGCAACAGTTTTGTTACAATAAACAAAATATAATTCCTTTGTCTTGTTAAACACTAGGCCTCTGGGCAACCCATGTAATTACAGAGTTAGGAAAATCTCCCATCATCCACAAATATTCAGCCGTTTCAAGGAAGAGACAAAGACTCCTTTTGAACAATAACAATCACTGGCCTTTTAGTTTTCTATTTGCGCTCCAGTTCCCCAAATGCACATCTGTGCGCATACTGTACTCATCAGGATATGTCACTCAGTTCTCATTGTATCGTGTATATGTATGTGTGTATTAGCAACTGCTTCCTTGCAGGTATGCGTGCGTGGGTGTGCGCCCCAAAATAAAACAATCCCAGAATACAAGTTTGCTGGAAGCGGAGCAATCAAGGAGAGAAACAATACAAACAGATGGAGCCATCGCTCCCAATAAGACGCAGCGCGCACGCACACACACACACGCGTAAACATTCACCACACACAGATGTCCATAGTTTCAAAGGTTGCTATCAAAGCATCTACTGGTACCGCGCTCCCCCATTAACAAGGCAGATGGTCTTAAACGGTTTTGTTTGTTAGACTGACAAACACCCACAGACAAACTGCAACACATTTAAACACCCACACACATTTGCACCAGGTACTATAGCTCAGTATCCATATGCCACGCCTCCCCAGTGTCACCTCTCTGGTAAACATGCATTTTCTAGTTAAAGGGAGAACCTGCTTCGATTCAGCTGCAACAAAAGAAAACTTCAGCCAAGACCAAGTTTGGCATGCATACCTGCAGCATGCATCATGTGTAAAACAAGACTAATCTGCTTCTGTCTCTGAGTATAGCCTTAAATTAAACTGTAAAAGACAAAGTATGTGTGGCATGATGTTGTAATTTCAACACTCACAAGCCAGAGCTGTGTTCACTTTGCGCAGACCTTCTTTGATCTTAACAACATCATTCAAAGACATTTGTTTGGGATACTTATTGCAACCATTGTATGTAGGCAAACGCTCATCTAAGACAGTGATCACAGGAGACAAATGTTCAAGAGAAACACAGACAAAGTACAGACATATTTTAGTAGATTTTTGCCAAAGCCTGTGAGAGGAATTCATTTGATATTTCCAAAAAAAACTCTGCCAGTCCCTATTTTTTTCTATCAATTTTAGAGTTCTGCTTTTCTAACCCATTCCTAATGAGTCCAAACAATGTATTAGGTTTCAGGTCTGTTTTTTGCTTCTTCTTTTTTTTCAATTTTGAGCTATTGCCAGGTCATTAAAATGCAAGAAATCCAAGAAATTGGTCTCTGTCGCTCTGCATGGTGACATGCTGTGAGTAATACTGGGCCAAAAACATCAATTTACCTCGGAACAAAGTGCCTTCCTGTGTGTGTCGAGGTGCTCTGTGAGGAGAAGACATCAAGCCAGAGAGAGGCGGGCATGTCCGGAATTAATGAACGCAGGCATGTCTATTTTAACTGTAATATATAATGACAGGTTGGGTTTGTGTTTCAGTTGTGGTGCACAGTTGGATAGCTGAGCTCTAAACCTCATGTGATCACATCCTGATTAAGTGTAAGTAACTAACAGCAACAAAAATAAAACGTGATATTATTGGTTAAGATCAATACTGTTAACGCTTGGCTTATGGAGGCTTCCAACGCAGAGATTAGCTGTCCTGTTGCCTCAGCAGTAAGAATTGTGTTTATACCGGATGCTTCAGCAGAAAACAATTAACTCCCAATCTTAATACATAAAGCGCCAGTACAAGAAGCCAATATTAGTTAGTGAGGCAGAAAGTAAGTATGTGGTGGTGAGGCTAAAGCCAAAACACAATCTTGAAACATTATTCCTTTTTTTGAAAATGAGTGAACATTCAAAAATCACAATGTAATCACTGATTACGGTCTGGCTTGGAAGAATTAACAATCTGGAACTGGAATAATGGATGGGGAATTCTAAATTGGAATCTTTACAACGGATGTGAATTCTAAATTGGAATGGTTTATGTCAGGATTACGTCACTGCGGTGACGTCAGGACAAAACCCCAGCGGCTACACTTAGCAAAATGCCAGAAACAGAGACATATCATTAATAAACTCCAAACTGAAATCTTATCGCATACCACCCTGACTCAAAAGGATCACAGAAACCTGTGGTTAAACCCGATAAAATGAGACGACAAATGCGAACATCAAAAATGCCTGCCTGTGCCTTGACAAAATAGCATTAGCTAACTCCCGCTACAAAGTTAGCTAACGCTTCGCAGATACTTTGACAGCAACATAACACTGCTAACAATATTTTAGGTTTACATTAGCCTCTTAGCCATTAGCCTATGGAATAGCCTCTGTTGGCATGTAGCCAGTACAACTATCGCACAAATTAACATGTAGCTAACTTTAAGGTTGACAAATACAACTTGTAGGTTACTTACCCAGCAATGCTAGTTAGCTGTCAGGAGCCGTAGCCGTTGGATTCATATAGCCTTGTTTTCTCTTCAGTCCATGCATTGGTGTCTCCATCAAGTGTCCAACCGTTGTACAGTACGTAATCCTGTAAGATCCTCCATCCATTGCGTGTCCCTGCACAGGTCGGTCAATCTGGTCGTGGGGAGCGAGTGGCTGTACGTATTCATACTCGCGTTTTTTTTTTTTTTTTTCACCGTTGTCAATAACATGACGACAAAAGATGCTAGTCTGTGTGAACTGACGTGTTCCTCTCGGTTGTTTTGCCTCCAGATCGGCCACGCCCACTAAAACGTCATCACGTTTGTTAATACGGAAGTACATATACAGCTAAGCAAGCGATTTACTGTAAGAGAACCATGGACTGCATAAAGTGGAACTGGAACTGGGCGGTGGAATCATAGACATATATACATATATATATATATATATATACATATATATATATGTCTATGGGTGGAACTGCTGCTCAAAAGTGAAGTCAGAGCACGTAAGCGCCCCTGGTGGCTGGCTGCAGTATAGGTCATAAGCTCCGCCTTCTTCATGTTAGTGGATGGGACTAAAACACTAAAATAAAAGTCAAATATTAATGAATTTTTATTTATTTTTTTAATCAATGATGGTTTCTGTTATTTCAGTAATTAATATATTGTTGATGTATGTTTAAGTGTCAGTTTTTTGTCATTTTTTATGCCCAGGACAATACCATCGCTTTGGCCAATACAAAGAAGTGGTGACACATTGTCCATGTTTATACAGTCTTTGAAGAGAACATAGTAAATCAGCCTGAGGTAAACTACACACCATAGAACAGTCGCAAATCTTGATTCAGTAAGACAAAGATCTTCCATCTGCCATCCAGATAAAATAAATAAAGAACGGCGTATAAGTACAAATTGTGCCACAAAATGACCTTTAAACTAGTTTTCAAATGACCCTTCTGTCGTTATCGGGCTTAATAGGGCAACTCACTGTGGTATTCCGACGGCATGTTACTCTTGATTCTTATTGGTATTCTGTACTGCATACTTTAGAGGTGAAGAGAAACTTTGGAGCCGCAGTTTGTCAAAGAGCACATGAACCCTGGACCATAAGGTCAGGTCAATGTGTGCCAAACTCTCCAGCAGGCAGGTCTGTTTGTGTGCTTAGGAGAGTCAAGCGCCATTCGCATTTTGATCGAGAGTTTGCCTACTCTGTTTCCCTCTCTCTTTCTCTCTCTCAGTCAGTGACTCACTACTCTCTGTGTCTCTGTAGTAGTCAGGTGGAGTGGAGTAAGGGGCGAAGGCAGGGTTGGAGGGGTGAAAGAGTGGGGTAATGGGAAGAAGAATGGAGGGACGGGGAGCTGGCTGAGGGGAGCTTTCAATCAGTGAGCTTGGCAGTTGCTCCTCAGCAGTGGAATGCCAGGTCACCGCTCTTTTTCTTTGAGAAGTTTTTCCTGCTGGCTGGGGCTCTGCTGAACTCACTAGGCTACTATCGCAGGGTAACGTCGGCCCTAGCGGTGCCGTAGAGGAGCATAAAGGGAGAGAGGCGGACAGGGAGGCAACAGTTCAATAGAAGGGCCAAGCAGGTCGTTGCCAGGCCCGGGCACAGTTGAGACATTTTTTTAACAAGCGACTGAAAAACACCACAGATTTACTGGAATCCACAGCCCAGCTTGACGAGTCAATTCCGCTGAAAACATGGCGTAAACAAACAGAAGCACAAAAATGCTCTTTTTTTCTTTTTTTTAAATGTTGGTGACGAGAATGTGGTGGCAGTCAAACACTCCCTCCAGGCATCTGCTCATGAAGGAAGGCATTTGTGTCTTTTTTATTTGTTTTCTACATAGTTAAATGTTTAGGAATCTCATCCGCATACCCACTACATTAAATGGTGCCCTCATTACATTTTTATTTTTATTTTTATTTCGAGCTATTCAACCACCAGCATTGCATTTGGGATACAAACCTTGCAAAGCTAGAATGACTGTAGGATATGCAGACAGGTGCAATTCAACTCAACTTTCACGTTATCATTAAGAAGTTGAAGCTTTCAGATGTAAAACGTAGGGAAGAAAAAAGTTAGCAAACCATCAGTTCATCTTATAGGGCTCCTGATCCCACAGCTTCATCTTACATGCTAAAAAAGACACAGCACTGCAGAATAAGCAATAACGTATATGCATTTCATCCCACCTGTGGCTTTAGTGATGGGTTGAGACTCCAAGTTTTCAGGTTTTAATGAGTCAGTCATGTCACTTCGAGTTAAATAGCTTCATCTCGCGCGCGCCTCTGTGTGTGTGTGCGAAGGCCACCGTTGGCTGTGTGGCAAATAATGAGCACGTCCCGAGCTCGCTGCTCTCAGTCTGGTGGTGAAACCAGACAAGACAGCCTCTGCAGCAAGAAGCTTAGCTGGCTCTGTTAAAGCACAGCGAACTCCATAACCTCTCAACCTAGACAGACGAACGGCCAGCTAGGGCTGTCAAGTAAAAGAAAAAAGAAGAAGAAAAAAAAAAAAGAAGGAGATGGAATTAGAGTCAAAGAGAGGGAGTGAGAGTGATGAAATGGCGAGAGAAGAAAAATAGAGAAATCTGCTGGGGGAGAGAAAGTTATAAAATGTTGTGCAAGACAGACAAATGGCAGTGGAAAAGTGGAGGAAATAGGACCTGCAAGAAGGGAAAAGAAGTGAATAAGACAGAGATAAGGGAGACAGAAAAGACTGGAGACACAATAAACACACAACACCCACAGTGCGGGCACCAAACCATCTAAATTGAGTGCAAATAAAGAGCTGCAGCAGTGTTTGGCAACCTTCCAATTGCCATGCAGGAAGTGTAAAGACGGGGTGATTGAGTAGCTTTTGGACTAACAACGTTCTGCCTTCAGATGAGCCAAACCTTCATCCCTCATCCCTCCCAAGACAGTCAGTTATTGGAGCCGTTATGAGCGATGGTGTTAATTATGTATCTGACTATTTTTACACCAAGAAACAAGGGCAGATCAGATCATTACCGGAGCTCTGGTTGCAGACAGGCTGGCAGGTAGATGGTGTGATTTGAAAGTAGAGCAGACAGATGGGCAAGCGAGGCCATGATTACCAGAGGATGAGAGATGATTGCAGTAGTGCAGGCCACTGTCATTAATCAAACAATGGTCGATATCCTGCGCCATGGCAGTGGCCGTGATGCATAGGCAATATTTTGAAACTAAACACTACAAGAGATACCAACAATCACTGCTGTCTCCTTTTCCATGTACTGTAAGACTGCATTAAGTTGAGTCCAGGAAGTAAAAGAACAGGTGGGTGTCTTTATGTGATTACTTTAATGCTAGTTTGCAATAATTATAAAGCAGTCGCAAAATTATACTTTGGATGAAGGGGATTCCCTCTTCTCCTTTTTTTCGAACAAGAACAGAACCTGGATGAATGCACCTTTAATGGATAAGTTGCTCATCAAGTATCATAGATGCTTTAGGGGAATCAGGCTTTAGTCACAGCTGGGAAGGAATATAGGTACCACAATATAGTAGTGCAAACGGTTTTCAAGTTATAAAATTCAAGTTCAAGTTATATACACAGACCACACCCCTAATAATGTGTAGGTGTCCCTTGTGCCTCAGGCTGTCCTGCGGTGTCCGGCGCCAGGATGTTGTTGGGGGGGGGCTTTGGGTTGAGGGGAGGGGCCTCTGTGGATCAGGCTTGTTCCAGTGCATCTCACAGATACTTGATCAGTTTGGGATCTAGTGAATTTGGAGGCCAGGTCAACACCTTGTGCTGTTCTTCATGTTTTTTGAGTTGTTCCTAAACCGTTTTTATGTGTGTCTGTGTCAGACTGCACCCTGCTGAGTGTCATTGCTTTGGGCTGGAGGGGCCTGGTCTGGTCTAGGTGGGTGCTACATGTCTAAGTGACATCCACACGAAAGCCAGGTCTAAAAGTTTCCCAGCAGAAGATTGGATTGTCACAAGATGGTCAAGGTTATTTACTTCTACTGTCAGTGGTCATAATGTTGTGGCTGATCATTATAAATAGTTTAAATTTCCATTGGTTTTTAAGGCAAGTAAGAGCACTCATATCAGGAACTGACAAATGCATTTGCTATAATATCACATTCAGGGGTAAAAATGTGTCTTTTTTTTTTGCTTTCATGTCTTTTCAAGACAACCAGTCATCAAACAATATGTCAAAATTTTAAAACGCTAAAAGCTAAATTCAGGTTGATGTCTGAATGGCTTCTGCAAGCACACCATTAAAAAGCACAGCGAGCGTCTGAAGTCAGAGCAGTGAATGGGTTTGTTTGCTTCTTTCACAGTGAGTCAAAGATACTGGTAGTTAACAGCAGAAACATATTTAGAGCCCTTTCACAGACACCCTGACCGTGATCATCCGAGCAGCGTGTTCTGTTCATTGATTTGTTGATTGAAGCCGAGATTAAAGCGATGAGAGATTTCTCCGTGTCGTAATGGGTGAAGCTGCTGCCTTGACCCTACCTGGCAAATAAAGCACAACTCGGTCGTGCTGTAAATAAAACCGCTCTTTCTCTGGCGCGTGCACGTGCGCGAGAGCATGTGTGCGGTCCCGCATCCACTCGCAAGCTGAGACCGCAGACCGTCTGCAAGGTCAAACCGGTGGATCAGCAGCATCCCCTACTCCACTCATCTTTTTCTCCATCTTTCCCCCGTCCCTCTCTCTCTCTCTCGCTCTGTCTGAGCGTGTCACCTTTCTGCCCTCAGCCTCTCCTCTCCCCCTTCCCTTTCTCTCTTCCATCTCCATGTGTCAGTGCTCCAGGTCCCTTCCTCCCATATCACTTCCCTCTTCTCCTCAGTTCCTCTTCCCTCCGTCCTCTCCTGGTGGGTCAGCTCCTGACCTCCCGGCCTGACCCTTTGCTCCTGTCCTCCTGCTCTTCCCAGTATTACCAGCTGCCAGTCTAGTTTGGCTTTGGCATTAGTGCAGGGAAGGTTATAGCTGTAAGCCAAACATACGGGGGAGGAATGAGCCCCACAGCAGAAAACTGCCAACTGAATTCCAAACTTTTTTTTTACTTATTTAAAACACAAAATATCTGTTGTGACATCTGATGTTGCTGTGCTTTCAGACGTATTATTAGCACGAGGGAGCATCAGTCCTCCTGCAAAGAAAAAAACCTGAACTAAGAGTTTCTTTCTTTAATGACACCGTTTTAAAAGTTAAGATCTACAGTTTTTATTCCGGTCACACACAGACACACCAGGGTGGAATGAGCAAAACAGACTATATGGACTCTGGCGTCTGTAAAGAAATGAAACTTGACTTACTGCATCACACGATTCACTCAAAAACATTGGTTCTGACCAGCAGAGTGAGACAGCGGCTTTGGAAATTAAATCCGCACCTAATCAGGTAGGATGGAAATCAGGAGGACCTGTTGAGGCGAAGTAGATCTGTTTTGGGGCTTTTTGCAGTTTTACACCGTTGACGAGACATCTTGACAGCAGTGACCTTTGAGGGTATGAGGAGTCAGGGAAGCTCTGGAGTTGAGGAAGCTTTTTTTGCACCTCTTGTTTAATCTCCTGTGGGAAGAGCCTGTTCCTCAAAATTGTTCATAGACAGTTCAATCTGGAAGAAACATACTGTGTGGGCTTACTGTCCTTTATATTTATTTCTCTTAAATATAACTTTTAGCTGAATTTAACTGAAAGAGGATGCACTGATCCTAGAAAATAAATGATGGCGGGAGTAATGAGAAAGACTAGGACATCTCTGAGACTCAACTCCCCCCAAAGACTTTTAAAATCTGTAAGAGAGCCATCTGCTTTATAGTGCTGAAATGTCAGCTACAGCTTTTTTTGTTCCTGTTGCCTTTTCCCCTCCAGCTGCTCCACATATTTGTCTACCTTAGTGTTTTCTTTTTTTTTTTTTCCCAAACAGACCTTAGAACACCTCTTATCCTCCCAGTCCAGCCTGGTCCAGACCCGGCCAACTTATCACCCAGGCCAACCCATCTTCTCTCCATTACAGCACAAACAAATTGGTCTGTTACACCTCCGTCTG
This sequence comes from Planiliza haematocheilus, assembly GCA_005024645.1. Taxonomy (NCBI): domain Eukaryota; kingdom Metazoa; phylum Chordata; class Actinopteri; order Mugiliformes; family Mugilidae; genus Planiliza; species Planiliza haematocheilus. Next base: position 474,727 of record SRSE01001388.1, on the reverse strand, counting down.
GACCCAGATTGCATTTCTCTTCTCATCCCTCACCGCCTAAACATTCTTTCTTCTACACAGTGACATTTTCAGCCGGTCAGACACCTTCTCTCTCTTCATGGGTGCCCTCACTGCTTAACTGCCTTTACTTGTCAAGATTGAATCACATCTCTCTTCACGCACGTGCACGGCGAGCACACACACACACACACACACAGAGGCACGCAACACATCTACAGAGCGTAAAACATCTACCCACACAAAACTAAGGCTGTTTTTTTTCCCCCCGACAAATGCATGGGCAACCAGACAGAGAACACGCCCAAGAATTATTTCCTCGTATAACACACAGTTTCATCACTTTTAACTCAATTGCCCCAGGATCTTAACTCATGCAGTAAAAATCTTTGTTAGGTTTCCTGTTCCCTGCATTTTTACATCTGAATAACCATAGGGAAGTCAAATAGATGAATGTACTGCTTTGTATTTCACTTACAGCGAGCGTTTTGTTGTTGTGCAGCAGTAATGTTTGCATAAGGAGACTGGAAAGGGTGACGGAAACAATCTGATGATTCGTTTTTTTAGTTAACTAATGTGCTTTAACCGCACCGAACCACTTAAAAGAAAGTTGTTCTCAGGGCACTGATGGACTGCAACAGATGTGCTCGAAGGATGGTGAGGGAGAATCTGAAATCATCTCCCCCACGACTTGCCTGCCTGCCTGCCTGCTGTCTGTCTGTCTGTCTGTATTTATGGTTCCTTCACATAGCAGCTGAGCAGGTGTGTGGAGCAGAGCAAGCAGGGTTTAAACTTCTCTCTTGAGCGCTTTTTCATTCTTTAAACAACTACTTCCGTGACATCTCGTGTCTAGAAGATGCTACAAACGCCATGGCAGCCTCAGTGATTTCATCTGACTAATCAGAATATGCACAAATACGATCTTGATGGAGAAGCGACCCTAACCTGACATCTAGGAATTACCGGCAGCGAAAGGCCATCTGTGACGTCCCCTGTGTCTGGACCCAAAAGATGCGCTTGAACACACCGCTAAGAGTACAGCCAAAGGCCAGCTGGCACGAACTGTACAAAGTGAGCCTGCGCAAAACGAAACAACTGCATACACCTGCAGGTAGCAGTAGTTTGCATCGTCATTCAAAAGAGGAAGCCGGAAGAGTCACTATGAGGTGGGAGGTTAGGAAGCTAGGAATGAATACAAACATTTACACAGAGCTGGCCTCTCCAGTTGTGAAAATATTTGTCAGTTTAAAAGTTAAGATATGAAAAACGAGAAAAGTCCCAACAACCGGACAGAGATCTAACTCACTGACTGGTTCCGGCAGCTGTGAATTGGGTGGTATTGATGTTTTCTAGCTCAAAAGCTGTTCAAAAGCTGCCAAAACGCGCACACACACACACACACCTCCGCCCAGAATATTATATTGATATTTTGATCAATCAAGTACTTTAACCACCCAGAATGCTATCACAAAATGCAGCCAGACACCACAACTACTCACATGTAGCTACTACGAAACCAATTTGATAATGTCATGTAGTCCACTGATCCACAGATTCCCTATTCTTTAAAAAAAAGCATGGATTAGGAAGAGCAAATGCACATTGGGTGGTTCAAATCAGCATTAAAAGAAAAAAAAAAGCTCTATATTTACCCCCAACATACAGTTCAAAACAGCCCAATCTAGCAACACTGGAAGCAGGGATTGTTTTTAAGTTGGGGCTTTTAGAAAGCACTTGGAATATACAGTGAATGCACCACGTACACGACTGATGTTTTCATATTTGTGCGGGCAGTCGACCACCTGAGCTCAAGTCACACAGCCTGAAATCTCCTAAAATCTTTTCCCACTTGTATTCACTCTGAATTTCTCACCGATCTCAGGTCACATATAAGGTCTTTCCAGTGGGTTCAATTGTTGACAGTAGCTTTGGTGTTCCTTCCAATATTCTCCATTGAGCAACCACGGGATCACATCGGCTTTCACTGCAGGCAGGGGCGACAGAAATACTCCTCCACTGTTTAACACCATCCAACGACACACGCGCATAAACAGTCGTGATGTACACATGTCCCAGCCCTCTCCTGAGTCTGATGGCCGTTGGACTGTATTGAGCCTGGCGATGGATATTTTTTTTCCCGTTGACTCAAATCTGTCAATACAGCCTTTTAATCAAACAGTCCTCCTCACCTTTTTAGTCTCCCCCGCCACCCACGCATTCTCCCAAAACAAACGTATTGACGGGGATTTGAGGGAGGCATGAGAGCAGCAGAACAAGCGCAAACTTCAGGTTCAGGCGTAGGTGATGAAAACCTGACGGACAAGTACAGTCAATTTTAGGTGTGTGTTGGGATGAGTATCGGATCTGGCTCGCGTGTGTGACGTTGCATTAATCATCTGATCTCAGGAAGGATAACAATCCATGTACCCATATTTTTGTGCAAACGTGTATGTACAGGAGGATGAATGATCTCTTGTTTCTCTCTGGTGAGGAGACAGGAAGCTTCTTTATTTACAATTTATGGGTCAAACGTACAAAGCTGTATGGGTTAATACAATATGGGACTGAGAGTGATAGAGTAATATGTGAGGAGCACAATTTTTCCATGTCATGATGTGAGATAAAACACATGGGTTGATTCTGAGGTCGTTACTTTGACAAAGTAACACAAGAGTGAGGCAGGACCTAAAACGAACAAGATGCTTTGCATCTTAAAGCAGAACAAATACATTTCCAAAGATTAGCATAGAAATTGCCACAGAAATCAGTCTGGGTGACGTGATGTAGAGAGAAATCTTTTTTAATAAATATGGTTCCCAAGGGAAAAATCCAAAAAGAACAGTGGGCCTGAAGTGATCTCCATTATTCATCAGTGCACCATTCAAACTGACCACAGAAAGCTCACAGTGGAAGTCCACAGGCTGTGCCAGGATCCTGCCTGCCTTCGCAACACCACACAAAGAAGAGACACAGTGATGTTTCCGTATGGAGCGTGGCCATGAAGCCGCAAGATAATCATCCCTATGATTGCCTGTGTAGTCTTGTGACTCCCTTCCGTAGCCAAAAATAGCGGGACGCCACCACTTATCTGCGAGTGGCATCGTCATGAGATACTTGTCAAGTTAAAAATAACACATCTGACCATAACGTTCTACGACCTATAACCTCCTGGGACCTGAGCTTTTGTTTGGTTTGTATTATCAATTTTGCCAAGGTATTTGGGATTAGCAGGACCTAAGAAGTATAAAAACTAAGTATCTCTGAACAGGAAGTTAAAAAAAATGTCCTCATATGTGGACGTGGGGATTATTTCATGGTATATTACAATAAAGTCACCAATATGTAACAAAATATAAAACATTTTGTTTTAATACTGAACATAGCTGTGAACAATCAGAATTATAAACAACCACATTTTTTTCCATTAATCAAATATAAAACTTTTGCTTGTACATGGCTGTGCAAAGCCAGAATTGCAAACAATGAAATCCCAATGTCCTCAAACAAGTACTAGCTAATTAGTAACATTGTAGCTTGTTACTATAGACATAATTTTTTTAATCTGTCGTATTAAACATAATAAGCATAAATAAACAAGTTTCAGCCGTAAAATTAGATTTGTCCTGTGATCGGCTGTAGAATGAATCCATGGAAGTGCCCGCTATCATTGACCCTTGGCTACCACTGCATGGCACATGACAAAAACGCCTACTTATGAGGACAACGTGTCTGCAGAATAAGCTGCCACGAACCTGAAACCTAATGTCACCGTATGAGGACGCTGAGTCTCCGACATTTATTCTTTTCTCCCTCAAACAGCGGCACTGCACGAGAAGCCAAGCTGAAGAGAAACACATCCCAAGACACACACACACACACACATGTATTAGATCTCATTTTAACTGATTAGACAAGAATTTCAATATAAAGAAGCAGAAATACAATATACAAAGAGCTGAGAAACTATAAAAAGAAAATTGATCTGTCTGCAATATTTGTAAGTGCTGCTCATATCCTTTGTTTCAAAAGCATGACTATATTGTTCCACTTTAAAGTAATTTCATCCAGTCTGCACGATTGACTAACATAGACTTATTAAAGTGAGAATCTGAAATTATTACACCTGCTCAGTAACTGTTATATGGAATATGTAAAGAAACTCTAGCGAGGCACTGGGGTCACATAAAGGTTGTTTATTAGAGATTTTCTTGCGCTCAGAAAAAAAAGATTTTGGAGAATGTAGACATTCTTTATCTCGGAGATGAAGGGACAGCTTCTTCACAAGAGCCAGCATACATCTTAACACCCGCAGTACAGTGATGCATGACGTGTAGTTTGCTGATAAAGTTCAACGGGAAGGCAAACAACTCTGAAAACAATGCGTTTGGGAAGTTTAAGGGGACGCTCAGCTCACTGTCATGTGACTACTACATAATGTGTGAAGGGTGCAAAAAGAAGCCATAGGATATTCAGTGTGCGGACTAGAGCTAGGATCAGATGTCTAGATATTGGAAATGAAAAATCGACAAAAGGCAAATAAATATTCTTTTCAAGATCAGCTGTTTGTAAATGCAGTGTTTGGATTATTCATTATTTATGCTCAGACTTTAAAGATATAGTGCAGCATTTTGGGAAATGCTTTCACAGTTAATGAAACGAGTCTCTAAACATGAAGCTCTAGCCTTAACTTTTAACCAGAGACCAAAGCTGGGTGAAACGGCCAGACGGGCTCCTTTCGAAAACACATTCACCGATTTGCTTAATCTTGCTTAATCCAAACACAACTTGCAGTATCAGAAGGGGGCGGTTGTGCTATCAGAGGGTGTACTGTGCAACACTATTTCCTGTTTTTTGTAGAGCCTTGTCGTCCCTGTGAAGTTGTCCGGCAACAAGTGGAGCCCCCGCACCTGGCCTCGAGATGTTCTAGTCCCTTCTGGTGCAATTACACTTTCGTTTTTGTACAGATTAAATAAACAAGACGCAACTTGTTAATTAGGGAGCTGTGGATTTCCCGGTAGGCGGATTTCGCTCCTTTAGACAGAGTCAGGCTGTTTATTTGCAGTTTTTATCTTAAGCTAACATCTGCCGAGGTAGCTTCATATTTTAGATTTATCTCAGAGAAATGATTCTGGAATCGATGTTCTCGGCTAACTCTCGGCAAGAAAACAACACACTCAGCATACTGACCCCACAATATTTATTGCAAATACATTATATGTAAATCGAGTGCGTTGCCTTCACCCGGGAATAAACAGCTACATAACCTCGGCCTCTGGTGAAAGGTAATGTGAGGTTATTGTTGTGTTATGTTTAATCTCCTTGTGAGCTACGCTGAACCCTTATACACCAGCATGCCCACAGGACATAATCGCATTCCTCCACTCTCTTCCCATGCAGGGAAAAGTGCCACAGCACATGAAGAGAAAGAGAAAAGAAAGAGGACCTTTCCAAGGCGGCGTTGTAGCTCACTGTGTTACACTGTGATTTTTGCTTGTTGAGCCATCACAGCTGAAAAAGATTTTTCTATTACCTTGCCATGAATCAGATTTTGCTCTAGTTAGTGGCATTTTAAAATACGTGGGTACTGGAGATGAGGCATCTATGGTAACAGTGTGGTTGGTACATAAGCAGCATGTTTTTGTTTCTGGAAAGAATATAACGTGAATTGTTTTGCACCGCTATAACCCTTTTTGACATCACTTGAGCGCTTAAATGGACACCCACAACCTTTCAGGGATTAAAGGGCACCAGCTGTTGGCACCAGCTGATAATTGGTGCCAGTGTTGAATTACTAACAGAGCCAGTACTGCGTCTACTGCACCTAGACTGCTCCTGAATATCTGCAGCGAGACAATATTCGCTCCACCAACTGCCGCACGTGTCTGCTCGGACACCATAGCGCAGCTGACCTAAATAATAAGCAGCATATTTGAGTTGGAAACATTCAAACTCCTACACCTAATCCTCCGGGGAGCTCCAATGCAAATACACATTTTAATAATTAGATGCGTCTGTATCTGGCAGAGTTAATTGCCTCATCATGTTGTCCCACTGGATTCAAGCAGTAATGTGTCATCTTTATGCGTGACAATGGAAAAACACGGACGTGATTTATCTGCCTACACGTAATCACGGCATCCGCGGCGCTCCGAGGCGTTCTCAGGATTTCTGTCCGCCGCCGCCGCCGGTGTGAGGGGCACTTGAGCACGGCGCGAGTGCTACTCGACGCGTCGTGGCTTCTAATATTTGACTGCTGATTAGAGTTTAAGTTGTGTGCTCGTGCATATTGGAGTGGCGTATTTGCAATGCAAACTTTAAACAATGTACAGAGCGCGTGTTATTGCTGTGAGACTGAAAACAGATGGGGGTTCACACAATGAACATTTGATTGTTATTATTAAAACAATGCAAGGCCCCATTTTCAGATGACACCATAATGGCATGAAAACAGACAGAGTCGGCGTCTGAGACGAATGTCCTGCATGACAATGGATCCTTTCATGGTTTTCAACGCGCCCATGACCAATACGATGCCAAAGAATTATTCAAACATGGACAATAGTCTAATGCAGTGGTTCCCAAACTTTTCACAGCCCGTACCCCCTCAGACATTTGACCTCCAGCAATTACCCTTACTTGTGCACTTGTAGCAGCTAGAAAAAGAAATGTCTGTGAGCCTGCCGCCACCCCCACCACCCACATTTAAAATCTCTTTATTTCTCACAAAATAGATTTATTTACCAGCATTCATCCATTTTTGGTGATTAGCCAGGCGACCTAGCTTACCTCAGACTGATGACTGATGACTCAAATGACAGAAAGTTATCAGAACAGTTGACGGCATAATTTAAAGACCCGATCAAGAAAGAGATTTGTTTGTTTCTGGGGGGAAAATAACTATAGCGAGTGTAGCTATATCATCAGATTTGCACCTGCCCACCAATCACAGACATTTCAGGGAAACGGTGTCTTTCTTATTTAAGTGACCTAGCGCTAGCTACATTAGCGCAAGCTGATACATACATAGCTTCAAAGCCAGTTGTCCTACAGTCTAGCTATTAACATAACTGACTCACATGAAAAACAGCCTTTTGATTTTTTATTTCGATGGAGAATCAGAAAATGAGTTATCCATTTTTTCAGTTTCAAAATGTAAACAGGCCAAGTTCAGAGGGTATGTGTACCCCATATTGGGAATCACTGGTCTAATGGACTCTGCACTAGATTCACAAACAGGTCAAGAGTCATATTTTCTTTCTTTCTTTGACTTTTAGAGACACAATTCAGTCAATAGAATAGACAACACTTGTTTCTATGTCCTTATGACATCTCACAGGTCCGTGAAAGATAGCAAGCTGCGTCTGGTCCGTGGCCAACTTGGAGTTTGTCATCTGCCTGGCCAACTCCCAGTGATAATTTATCAAGAGTCTATAATTGTTTAATCTCACACAGCGGCCATTTTATCAAGCTGACATAGATCTGAGTGGCTCCTTATCTACATTATGACCTAACCTAATCTAAAAGTCATACTGTGATAACAGAGCGCTGCTTAACAACTCTTCCATCGTGATATGACATGATTCTGGTTTTTGTGTCCACGAAAATGTCCCGCATTTCCCCAAGCACGCTCCCTTAAACCCCAACATGCTCGGAAAATGACACAATCTGTGTTTCTCTGCGGAGGCAGAAATCAAAAAAGCTGGCAGGTTGCAGCCACCTGTAGAGAGGACCCTCCAGTTTCACATTTCAAACCCTCATTCGGCCGGCGATACCCACTGTTCGCCCTATAGGATGATGGTGATGGTAAAGATGAACATGATGATAGCGAGAGAGTGATGGCGGCGCTGGCGGCGGCGGCGATGAGCATGATGATGATCATCACGGCCTGCTATTGCCGCCAATGACAGCGCTCGGTCTTCCACGGGTAAATAAGAAGAAGAGTTTCAGAAATAAAATAAAATAAAATACTGTACAGCAGATACGCAGGTTGTATCAGGTGTGCGGTAGGGGTTCTGGCCGGAACCAGCAGGCTAGGCGAGATCACATTAAGTGGAATGAATGTGATTGGGCCCCAGGCTTGTCGAGAACACACAGGCCTCCGACTGTTTCTGGATTACATCATGAAGGACGACGAAGGAGGATCCAGAAATTGCTTGCAATTTACAGGAGGGCATTTGGGAAGCCAGTGTGTGTACAGAGTTGTGTGTGTGAGTATTTGAATTTGGATGAGAGCTTACCTAGTGTGAAGTTGGAACAATGAAACAGAAATACATCAGGTCACTTCAAGAAAAGACAGGGCACAGAAAGTAAACTGCGGGAGTGCCTATTTCCTGCCACCAGCGAAGAACACTTTGAGCCCCGGCTCTACTACTTACACTGTCAAACAGCCTCTTAAGTGTCACCCTGTCTTGTAACGACACATGCACCCGATGGATGTCTCTATCTCTCTGTGTGTCACTTTGGTTCTGACAGCTTCTTTTTAGACTCTCACTGTGTGGATGGAAGCGCTTTTCTGATCCGCCAATCCTCGGGAAAAGGAAAAAAAAAAACAGGAGTAGAGGAGAAAGGGGACGGAGGAGGAAGGAGTTCGCGAGCAGACTTGTCAGACGTACGGAGTATCTTTCTCTGATTAAAATAGCATGTTTGGGAACGTCACGGCATGCTGGTAAGGCAGCGTGGCAATGTGGTAGCCCTGGTCGATAGCACTCCGCCACAGTGGAATATGAAAAGTATTGATCGGCTTTTTACCTCGGACAGCTTTGAGCACAAAGCCTGTGATGTTTCTGTAGCCAACCTTCGAAGTCAATACACTCCTCTCTACATCACTCTGACTTGTAAAGAGAAGGAAAAGAGAGAAAAAGGGATTCCTGTCATATCGGACAAAGAGCCGAGTCCTCCTCTGAGCTTTGTGCTGCAGAGGTCAGGCTTGTTGCTGTGTTTATTACCTCACGGATCGGATGCGGTGGCGGGAGAGGGGCGAGGGGGGGACGAGAGTTTGGGTCAGACGGAGAAAGGTTAGAGCCGCCGAGAGGGAGTTTGTGGCAGGGAGGGACTAAAGGCTAGAGTTGGAGAGATGAGGTCTGGGCGAGGCCGTAACCCCGCGTCTTTCACGCATGTACACACGTGGGTGACTTCTCATGTCTGTAAATTATCCAGGCAAGACGGACACACAAAACACTTTCCCGGCTCCGTGTTGCAGAGGAAAAGAAGAAAGGCGGTTTGAAATAAGCAGCTTTAAACCGTCAGACTCTGGAAAATCAATGGAATCAAGAAGAACTGACAGGCGCATTTAAAGACACGGACTTTGTGTTAACAAAATCCTCCTCCAAGAAGAGACCTACTGAGAGGTACACTCTTGGGACAATCCTCAATTTTAAAGCTTGCTGATCTCGGATCAGAGCAGGGGAGAGGTCTGCGGAGAGTAATACAGAGAGACAGAAACCAGAGAGGACCAGCATAACAGATTGCGAAGCAGCCCCTGAGATCACAGGGGGAAAAAACGCGGACAGACACAGGAGGAAATCAAAGTCAGGACACTTTTCCTTGTTCTTATGCACCGCAACAGACACTGAAGGCTATGTGGAGATGCTCGTATGACCCTGCAATCACTACCTTTGATACAAAGTCTCCCAGCCTAATTGTCTCTCTCAGTCGGGGCCATCAGGTGTATTCAAGCACCTGGCGGAAAATTGAGAGACTGTGATTAGAATCGAGTGAGTAAACGGACCAGGGCGGCCGAGAATTGGACACATCTGCTGTGATCAGAGGAGAGGTGTGGCTCTGCGGACCTCTAAGTAGCTGGATTAACCGCTGGCCATGGGGCTATTGATGTTATTGAACTGACAGGCTGATGAATGGAGTCCCTCCACAACGCGTACGAGTTTGCCGCCGCAGCCGGTTTGTGTGTTCGCAGGCCAAGCCGTGTAGGAGAATATACTGTAGGACAGCCGGCAGTTAATCTAGAGAGCTGAACATCTTTGTGAGGCAGCCTTTGATTATTGGGGGGGAGAGTCAAAATTTGCATGATCAACAGTAAGTGCGCCCCGAGGCCACATATCTCAACTACCCCTAGTTAACAGCAATTAATCCACATTACAGGGGATAACCCTCCATCTGCTGCCAAACGTGTTTTGCCAATACGGCCATCTTTTTTAAAAAAAGAAATCCACATTGGTCATGACAAAATGGTGCAGAATTGAGCCGTATGTTTTGTAGTTGTTGGTCCTCACAGCTCCACAGAAACAACGTGTGAGTCATTAATCCATTATGACGCCAAGCAGCTGTTTCACTTTGTGCAGTGTCACTAATCTGAGAAAGGAAAACGCGGTTAAACGCATTCTGTCTTTATTTAAATCAGCCATTGTTGCAGATCTGAGTCTCTGTCATGACGGTGTCAATCACAGCTTCACCCCAGTTACTTTTTTTAGTCTCCTGCACAATGCAGCTCTGTTCAGACCTGTCATTAACGAGCGTTATGGGTGATCTGATCACAAGTGCGTCGCTCTGAGGACGCGTGCTCACACCAAGGATTAAAATGTGTCGCCACATGCCTCTCGATTGATCCGATTGCACTCTATACACAAATAGCGCGTAGGCTACGTAGCTTGTGCCGCAGCAGGACATTGTGCAAACAGCTGCCGTCAAGCTACCACAGCGTCCAAACCACAAACGGTGGTGTTCGCTGTGGGACGGAAATGCGTAAAGACCCTTATTTCTGCAGCCCTGGCTTTTGTTATTTTTCAAACCCGCGCAGAGGCTAATTAACCACGTGCTGATAATTCAGGCACTCACACCAAAATAGCAGTTGTGTTTTTGTTATGAATGAAGACGGCTGCTTACACAGATGACGTCAGCTGAAGAGGCAGCCCGTCAGTGAGTCCAGGACGCGATGTGTGTGTTCGCACTAGTAAGGAATGTGGTTACAAGTGGCCCAGACCACCTAGAAATTTGGGTCTCAAATGCATCCTCACTCAGGACATGTGTTAATACCAGGTTTGGGCTTCTGGTGATTTAAAAGTATTTAAAAGGAGTTTATTTACTCGGAATAGTTAGTTTGTTGGATGTGAGAGAAAGATATCTGATAGCCAGACGACTGGGTCTGAACATCTCTGAAACAGCCTTTAATGATAAAAAATGACATTTCATTTCTTTTGGAGAGCCTAAAAGTGTGGAAACAATACTTGAAAAATATCTCCACCGGGCTTTTCTTTATTACCTTTTCACTTCGCTTGCAAGAGCATATCTGCTGTAAATTATGTGTACACAAGCCCATATTCATGTACACACATGCAAACACACACTCAAACTGGCGACATATTCGTTTATTTATTCTTTCTAATATTTACCTGACAGCAGAACTTCTTGGGGGTGTTTTTCTTACCTAATCCAATGATAAGGTCAGGAGGATTACTCATGTTGGTCTCCGCATTCCTCCTCCGCCTGACAAGGAGAGGTTTGATTCAGTCAGCTGAGCTCCGCCCGCGAACCGCAAATCACTTCCCATTCAGACAAGCCGTCGTCCTGAACACAGCTGTCCTGGATCCTCCCGGTTCCAGAAACAAAGGAAAAAAAAAAAAAAAAAAACTCGATCATCGGCATGACACAGCCATAACCGACCACACCTGCGCTCACTTTGATATAAAGGCCTGGGAGAGGGATGAAATCCAAACACCGGCGCTAGAAACACGACTGGAAAGACGACTGGCCGGGAAGATGAAAGATAGAGAAAAGATCCAGAGTGGAAAGAAACGGCAGGACGGGTTGACCCTCTCTGATGGAAACAACCTGCTATTGTTCATCAAGAGAGAATAGAGCAAACATTCCTGAAGAACATTCACTTGGCTCCCAAACGGGGCCTTCGGGCCAATCAGATACTGATGATATTTCAATGCCTGTTATTTCTTCCAGCTCTTATTTCTTCTTTGACGTGTCTTGACCCAAAGTGGTGTATCATATCTGTGTTGACTGAGCCAGATTTGGAAGAGTGCGCCGTTGTTTGATCCATGTTTTTATTGCTTTCGTTGCTCACGTTACACGTTTGCGGTTAGGTGAGGGAATTCAGACATGTTCTACCGCAGATTAAAAAGTTATAGTACTTCACTATAACTAAAGGCCTTTTTTGGAGGACATTAGTATTAGACTGAGAAAGATGTGTTGTAAAAAAAAACATATTAAACAGTCTGGGGTGTTTGATTTCTTGCAGAAAACTGTGTGAGAGTGTGCGATTATTTGTTACTGGAGTCAATAACTTATTCCCAAAAGACTTTCTTATTCTCTGCTGGACTGTAATTGTTCATCTGGTAAAGTGGAATGTGTTTCTCTATTTATGTAGAGATTTGTTTGTGGAATTTAGGCAACTGATATCTCTAAAGATTTCTTACCTGAAAAATCAACAATTTAGATCAAATAAAAATGACAGCTGAAAAAAAAGAAAAAAACACAACCGATAAGACCATCTGTTTTTTCGTTATTTTTATCCCTCGTCTTAAGGATCTTTAAAAAGCTCAGTAGAAATAGCAACGAGGAGACATGATTGTTTCTTTTTTTACATGCTCACTGCGTTACAATGGTAGGACAGGCAGACGAGACTCCCGCTGGTCACGTATGCCGACAAGCAGGCACAGACACTGGTGTGTACAGTTTCGTGTACACACAAAGTCTGGCACTGGTGCCGGTGCCAGCGCATTGTTCGGCGTGTTTAGTTTAGAGATAGGAATCGTGCCTCCTTTTGATGAAGTCATATCTGGCTAAAAATGCGCACCGCACAAGAGCAACAAAAGAGCGTCTCAGAGACACGCCGGGTCGTCACGTAGATGAACGCAGCCGCCGTGTTGACATGCAGACATTGCGCTAATCACACTGATGACAGTTTACAATTAAATAGAACCCAAAACAATGAGCCGAGCTTGATCTAGCTTGTCGAGCCTGTCGTTCAGGGAGTGCTACGGAAAGCTCGATGCTCATTGAAAAGGCTTTCCTCTACCGTCTACGTACAGTATTTCTGTGTTGGTAGCTCAAAGAATCTGGCTTTTGACTGCGAGGCTGTTCCTTCAAATTCCCGATCTGGGAACTTGAGGGCAGAGCAAAAGAACAAACCTGTACATTCCCAAGTAACCTTTGTGGAAGTGACTCTGAGCAAGGCAATTAACACCCGGCTGGTCAAGTAGAAACGCTCGGTGAGCAACAGCGGGGGAAAACCTTGGCACCCAGAGGTGTAAAAGAGCTAAAATGAACGTGGGTGAAGCAGGACGTTTCTGAAAAGCATGTTTTGGTCAAACTAGCTTGGGTAAATAAGTCTGACCTGCTTTTTAAAGCCCAGCCGGAGCACCGTCACCCTGGTTTGAAAAGGACCCCCAAACCCCATCTAAAGAGCGCAGCGGGGAGCGTAGCCTTGGTCCACATCCGGTGCTAATTCACTCCATTTCCGTTTATTCAAAACACAATATTCTCATTATGCTCAGCTGGCTCGCCTCACTGTCATTTCATCTTGGTTTCCGCACACCAGCACATTAGCCCCTTTGGTCTAGTAACATTCAGAACATAACCCATAAAGAACCATTGTAATGCGTCTCTGCCTCATTATTGCCAGGTCAGTGTACGGAGCAACACGGGAGAATAGAGCGCCTCGCATGGCTTGTTAATTCAACACCTCTCTCATTCAGAGCAGCATTTGTACAGCTGGCCTTCAGAAGAGAGTTCAAACCCTATACTCCCACATATGCAGACACACACATATATACATGTATATATACAGTGTATGTAGTGACACCGCACACACACAAATCCTAGACGCCGCTCTGACATCACTCCACACCACTGGTTCCTGCCCAACCTTCAGCCCCCACCTTGGGAAATCACCCAGTGCCTGTCCAGCCACCAGGGCGTGAAATACACACCCCTGGAAAGCAACCGAGGTGGGTGGAGGGACCGGGTGGTGAGGGGCCAAGAGGTGGCGAGTAGTAAGTATGAGCGTGTGAGGTTTGGAGATGGAAAATGGGAAAATGCTGATGGGAATGTGAGTGCGACTGAGCCGGAGGGAGCGGAGTGGGGTGTTGATTAGAGGGTTTGAGAGCTGAGAGATGGAATTGAAGAAGGATTAAATGGACACTAGGTTTCAGGAGGAGGAGGAGGAGGTGGCAGGGAGGGAGGGAAGGAGGGAGGAAGAGGGCGCGCTTTGAAAGGAGGTCTTGGGGTACGGTCTGCTTCGAGACTCTGGGGCTCCCGTCACGCCTCGCGTCTCCGCGAGCCACTTGGGCCTGGTGCTCAAGAGGGAAGTCAGCCCAACCTTTGTTACAGCGGAGGAGTGGGGAGTGACAAGGCATACCAGCATGTCTGACATGTCAGAGCAGTTGGCTGGGAGACCCGGAATCTGGTCAGCTCTGACGCTGGCCATCTGTAGCTTTCGAACAGGGCTGAACTGTTTTAATTGATGAAGCCGCCCGAGGGAGGAAGTGAGATCGTGCTTCAAGGAGAAAACAAAGAGCGGCCGGTAAATCAGGCGTTGATTAAATGTGCACAGTTATTTCAGCGAGCAAATAAGACCAGTGTATCCTTGGAGGAAGTCTAATGGCAGGTAAATCAGTGTGTGTGTGTGTGTGTGTGTGTGTGTGTGTGTGTGTTTTCAGGCGATAGACAAACAGAAATACGCATGATAAGATTTGAGCCTTGCTCGTGTCCCCAGTTGGATGTATTCATCCTTATTTCGTTCTCTCAAACAGCTCCCTTTAATGTCGCCTAGCGAGGGGAAGTGATGAAATGGAGCAATTATGTATCCATTTGTTCTATTCAGGTGAAACCAGGTGTAAAATTTCCAATCTGTGCACCTGCTGTATCTTCAATTCATTGTGCTTTCTCACCAGTGTTGCCTGTTAGACGGTAATATCCAAAATATGGGCGAAATATTACACGCAATAAATCTGTTTAAAGCGATCATATTGCTTCTGGAGAGAAGGATTGCTTTCCTGCAAGGGTACAAGTTTACCGGGAAAAATGCAATAGTTAAGCCAAACACAACCAAACTCGCCTGATTTGTTAAGGTGGGCTGCAAGAAGAGGACGAACGCGCTGCAATAAAACAAAACTGTCCCTCATCAGGAAGCAAACATGCCCTAATTTGATATCCAGTCAGAGAAAGACGAGAGAGAAAACAACGGAGCGTTTTCATTCTGAACAGGGATGAGTGTATTTTTCGGTGGAAACAGATAGCCGAGTCATCTCCCGTCGGGCTAGAGATTAATTTTCATTTTCCAAACAGTTTGTGCATATAAATATTCATGAACCACCTTGAAAAGCGATGGGTGACTATAAGGCGGTCAGTGGAGAAACCAACAACCCCCTCCCCTCCCCTCTCTGCAGCTGTGCTGGTGGGAAGTGGGGGGTTAGTTCATGATGAAAGACTCTCACTATCCACGACCTTTCCAGTCTAAAACAAAGATTTGCACAATTAACTACTTTTAAATGTCATCCAACTGCCAAATCTGCATATCAACGCCAAGTTTTGCATAGAAATGAGGATGTTTGTAGAGGAATCGTTTTTCTCTCCTGTCCCATCCCAACGCCACCGAATGGGGTTCTTTCTGATTTTAGCCAGAAAGGAAATGTAAATGTCAACATATCTTGTGTGGAAATCCTTCTGTTGCTAATTAACCTTTGCCGTTGAGAAGCTGGAGCGAGCGCCGCCTAAACACCGCAATTAACTCCAACTTAAAAAGGCAGAGAGACAACATCTACACGGAGCCATGCGATGGGAGGGAATCACACCGACTTCATTATCCCTGCCAACACACAAGCTCTGCGCACCCCGCTTTTCTTTTTTGAGGGTACTCATTGGTTGATATTTTCCCCAGGCGGCGAGAACAGGCCTATTGGGGGGGGTGGATGTCGAAATTTGGTGGATTAACAAATCTCATTTCTTTTTATCTTCATGAGATTGGACAGGAGGCCCGGTTTAGTTGTAGCCCCCGGTGAGAGGCAGACCATTATAGGGGAATTCATACTCATAAATCTTAATACATCAAGCTGAGGACTGCCGGGGTCTATCATGTTCAAGTTCAATTTCCAGATGCAGCGACTGAGAGAAAAATTCGTCCTCCTCCGACCGACTTCAGCCGTCCAAAAAAAGTAAACGAGCCAGTGTAATTCAAACACTCTCCTCTGGCGTTCTCGGCGGGTCTCCTTAGGGCCCGAGCTGCACAGGCGTCTCCGGAGCCATGAATACCAACGCTGGGCTCACTCCTGCAGCTCAAAGGCAGTGTCAGTTACAAAGTCAACCCATTAACATCTTCACTGTTCATCGCTGCGCTCTTTCTCAACTGCAGAATCAGCAAGCGTCAACAGGGAGGCAGGATACCACAGGCAGCGAGAAAAGCTGAATACCTCTACGCTCCCCCGAGGGCTGGGTGAGAACACTAAATGAGAACACAGGAAATATTTTTCTTTTATATGCTGATAAATATTGAATCTCTCGGAGCACTCGGGCCAGATGCAGGCTAATGATTGACATAATCTCCAAGGGATAGGGAGAGTATGGGTTTGGAGGGGGTTAGGGGTGAAGCGTAGGGAGTGGTGGGAAGTGCCAGAATAAAGTTGATTCAGTGTAGGATGAATAAGATGAAGGGAAGCCTTTTTAGCAGAGTAGACCCTCTTTAGTTAGGGTTAGTCCACAGAAAACCTTTACTGCAACGGGTAATCCGGTAAGTCTGACCAATCAAGGTTTTGCAAAATGCAGTAGAGATGAAGATGCTTTGCAGTGGAAAGAGATTTTTGACCTGAAATTTAACTCACATTGGGGGATAAATAGATGCATACAGTTGCTAATATATGGGTAAGACTATGTCTTGCCATCATGGGCACCTCCACTGGCAAGATCAAGAAGGTACTACATTTGTAATCACTCCCAAACACCCAGATCTTTGTCTAAAGCCTTCCTAACATACCTTGTTCTTGTCAGCGTGGCGGTGCTTAAGAAAGCCGGACTGCCATCTCCCTAAAAGTCAGCCTTCATCACGACTACACGCACCACATCAATTCTTCGCGAGGAAGTTCAAACAAGCTTCTGCCTTTTCAGTGGAGGACATTCGTCAATGTCAGCTATGATTAGGTCTTGAAAAATACTAATTTCTTGGGAAGACTAGACTAATGCCCTTGCAGGACCGGCATGACAAATGTCCTGTATGGTCAGCGTCAATTCTTATCAGCACCTCATTAAAAATGTAATGACCACATGAATATTTACCAAGTTTAATTACTGATCTCTATAGCTATTCCGCTGTGCCCCGCACACTCTTTTCCTTTCCTGAGGGCAGTCTCTCATCTAAGTGCCGGCCTTCCACCTTGATGAATATTGCAGGAGTCCAAGGAGTGTGAGCCACTGATAGAATCTACCTCAATCAGCAAGAGAATCAATGGCATACACTCACATTTGTGAAGGCACTAATTGGCGGCAGTAAAATTCGGCTGGCTGCATAATTTACCCAGGAGAGAAATTGGAGCGGAGTGCGGGGAGATGAGCCTCATTTGTAGCTGAAATATTAAAAAAACCTTGTCCTTTTGAAATCAGAAGGTCTGTTACAGATGCAGAACACAGCAAGGAGGGCCAAGGTAGTACAAGTGACCGAAGGAGTCCTCAGGAGGTCTCTATGAAGGACTTTGGTGGATCCAGGATCAGACGAAGCAAGCAGTTACAGAAAGACATAGGTTCACCATCTCGGAACAAGTGGATAGGACATACATAACGGCAATGTCTGTGATTATACTCGAGCTGGCGACTTACGTTGAACATTCCTCCACAATAACCAAGTATCTAATAAAAAATCTGTTCAACCTTTTACTTTTTTCCCGTACAAACACAACCTTTATCCAAACGGCAGCATTTGAAGAAAATGTCAGAGACTCTGAAAGTGATATAACCCTTTGTTTTATATGTACAATTACACGTTTCAAGCACGTATCACACACCGCTTTAGTCCTCTGCCGCAAGTTTTGCCGCGCAGTTGCAGACGGAGGGCAATATATAATGAACGCTTGCGAAATCTATTGTGATCCGACACAATGGACCATTACTGTGACAAACGCCACCGTGTGAAGGTTATAATAAAAGATTGGGGAAGGTACGAGGGAAACTTTTCAATGCGATCGAGTTCAAAACCGCAAATGAAAGCTTTAAAACACACCGGAGCGTTTCTGAGACCAAGAAAAAGTTGAAAATTAGAGGTCCGCCAAGGTAGTACTTATTGTAAGAGATTGCACGGGTGTCAAAGCTTCCATTCCGTCAGAAATGTTTGACGTGTTAAAGTGGAAAATGTACACCAACCAGGCATAACATAATGACCACCTTCCTAATATTGTGCAGGTCTCCACTGTGTCTCCAAAACAGTTGTGACTCATAACAAGGAATAGACATGGGCCTTCTGAGGGGGTCCTGTCGTGTCTACAAACAGACTGCTGTTAGTGGGGGTCTTTGGGTCCTATGAGTTGAGGGGAGGGGCCTCTGTGGATCAACCCTCAGATGATCAGTTTGGGATCTAGTGAATTTGGAGGCCAGGTCAACACCTTTTACTGTTCTTCTGCTGCCATCAAGGAGTGTCATTGCTATGGGGTGGGGGTACCTGGTCTGGTCTAGGTGGGTGGTACATGTCTAACTAACATCCACATGAATGAATGCCAGGTCCAAATGTTTCCCAGCAGAACACTGGATTGTCAGAAGATGATGTTATTATTTACTTCTCCTGTCAGTGGTTTTAATGTTGTGGCCACCCTTTAATACCCACTTATCTCTACACATACCATACCATGTTTTGATTTAAAAGCTTGAGACATAATGCAAGCAAACCTCAAGTTGACACAAACTGTGTTGACAACACAAAGAATCTATCCGGGAAGAACCAACCTTCGTTTCCTGTTTGATGCCATCTCCTACGTTTGATCGCCACACATGAAACAACACAAACACACCGAACAGTAAAACAGGCACTTGAAAGGTACAAAGACTGGGGGACATATTGAGTGACAGCTTTTTACCTCTTTGAGGCCTTTGGTGTCTTGCTGGGCAGCAAGCTGATATCTCCTCGCTTTGTCTCAGATGTGAAACTCCTGTGATTGTAAATAGTTCTAACCTTGGAAGAGTGCCTTCATGGAAATGCAGGGTGATTGTTGTGTCGTCGCGCTTAAAAGAAAAGACGCTATCAGTGCATGGATATCTGAGGAAAACATCTTTATTTCTAACAATACAGAGGCTTCAGTGCGTCGAACTCGTGCATTCCAAGGCCTTTGGTGGTGATGAAAAACATGCTGGTATCCGTATTTGCATTTTACCTGAGATCACAGATGTCATCCCTGTTGAATTTCGCCGCGTCTACCATTATGGTTATTATGGTCTCTGTGTTGAAATGCAATGGATGCAATAAAAAAGTCTGGAAATCCTGGAGGGAAAATGTTTAAGTGGTCCACAGATGATGTAAAATGAGCAGAAACATATTCCACTGTCATTCTGAATATTCCTCTCCGGGCCTCAATTCCACACATACTGAAAGAAAATAGGAAAAGGAAAAAAAAAAAAACGCTTGAAGTAGTAGTGTTTTATTCATCTTTATGTAAATCCAGTCATTTACGGTTGCCTTAACAAATCAGGAATCAAGTGTGTCAACATCTAGCGGAGAAGAAAGTGCATATGGGGAATTACAAAAGAACAGAAACAGGAAAAAAAAAAAAAAAAAAAAAAAAACACAGGCCGAGCAAGAAACTCCTCACCTACAAATCCTGACAAGGGAAAAACAAATGTTTTTAATAGTCCAAAATCTCTGTACAACGTGGAAGGTTTACAGTTCTACTCAAAACTCTAAGCTCAGTCAGGCGTTGTTCGTATCTGGTTGACAGCGTGTGTGGAGCCCAGAGCTGGTTCACACCGTAGAAAAATACCCTGGTTATTTGCAGGTTAAACTGTTCGCTGATGCATTTTCTATAGAAACAGATGAAAAACGATGATCGACTCTCGCCCGCCAACGTCCACTCACCCGAACCAGATTTTTTTCTTCACCACTAGGAAAGATAAATCGCTCACTCCGTTGCTACATAGCTAATGTTACAAGTATATGATCAAAACCAATATTATTCTAAGTAAATCCCACACATTATTTATTCATATATATATGTATATATCAGATCAAAAGACAGGAATATGGTTTCAGATAAATATTTCTATAGTTAATTATGGGTCGACTTCCGGTGGTTGCTGATTGGGTCACAATTAATAACCACTTAAGGCTTCTTCTTACCTGTCTTCAAGGTGGCTGTGGATATTCTGATAACACGACCCGGGATTTTTACGTAAAGGCAACTTCTATTTCAAGCACTGTCTGATTTCATTCAGTAATGACTCAAGGTGATGCTCAGTCGACGGTAAATCTACGCATGGCAATAAACGGAGCATTAAACCCAACTGAAACGCACGGCAATTTACATTGTAAGGGCTCCATATGTAGCTGTAAAATAAGGTAAGGATCTCAAAGTAAACATGCACCACTGAAATATAATCAATGCCATTTTCCTGCCACGCCAGAGATTTGACGGCTTCTGGCCCACCAACAGTGTGCATACGGAGTCACAGCGAAGAGCAATGTCCTTCCACGCGGATCCTTGTCAACGATCCTGCCACGCCCGCAAGTCCCAACGAATGACTTTAACACTGCACCGAACGTCCAAGAGAGGGGAAAGAAAAAAAAAAGAAGTTCCAACTGGGCAAAATAAACAAATCAGAAAGTTTCTCAAAATGCCTTGAGCGAGGTGTGAAGCCCTCGCGGTTCAGAAGTGGTCCGGTGAGGTGAGAGGCCTCCTGATCTCAAAGTCTCTGCTCCCTCTTGTGAAATCTCACCGCAGCAGTGGAGTTCAGTCTTGGAGGACGTGGATGCCTCACCGGTTCCAGGTGGGAAAAAATGATTTATTTACTAAAAATAATTCAGGTCCAACCATCCAATCATTTTAATGACACATTTTTTTTTTTCTTTTTTCTGTTAGGTCTTTGATATATTCAAACCCCCCTCCCCTTACACATTTACCTCTACTCCACCCAAACAGGGGATTTAAAAGGTCTTAATACTCTTAAACTTCACTTATAGCAGATATCAAACAACACTTGTTAGTGCACTGCTTTGCACCAAAACAAAACGAACCCCTTGAGGCTCTGATCAGACAGAGGACACGTGCCTGATCTGACGCGTCGTCACTGAATGTAATCTAACTCATCTCCAATGACGACGGCTGCAACCTAAAACCGAAAGGTGTATGACTTCTAGTTATAAAATACCGTTCTAAAACAGGAGATATTTGCTTCGGATGAAACTGCTGATGAACTGAACGTTCGTCTGGAAGTGTCTAGCTACGTAACCACATGCAGGTTGAACAGTGAATGAAAAGCAAACATGACCGAGCTGCACTTATTGTGTATGGGGATCTGTATACAAAAAGGACCTCTGTGTTACCGTGTGTTTGTGTGTGTGTTTGCGTGTGTGTGTGTGTGTGAGATCCAGCGGTAGCTACGAAGTGTTCGACGTGTTGGGGCTCCAGCCCATTTGATAAGCTCTCTCCAGGGTTCTCTTGCAGTCCTGCATCACCGTGCTGAACACAATGTGAGGGTACTGGACGACCAGCCTCTCCACGGTCTCCTCGTTCACCTGCAACGAGCACACGCACAAAGCCGTTGACATAACACGTCGTCGCACCTCCAGCAAAAACACATTTAACACTAATTGTGATCATGTTTAAGTCCAGGTATATTTGCCTTCCAGAGAGTGCGACTTTATCTTCATTAGCGGACGCTCAGTTGTCATGGAGCTGTGAATGTTCAAATCATTAACCGCTTTTCCAAAATTCTTCAACTTCTCATTGATTGTTGGCTTGAAAACTAGTGAGGAAAGTTTAAATATTTACCCTTCCATGATGAGTACAAATCTGCCTCTGCTGATTAAAAAACCCAAAGCTCCGGAACAAGCGAGGAAGCTGATCTCCTTTATGTTCAAGCGTTTTTCAAGGTCAAGAGTGAACAAATGAGCGAGAACACATTTCTCCTCTCACACGTCCCGT
The DNA here is from genome assembly GCA_005024645.1 of Planiliza haematocheilus. NCBI lineage: Eukaryota > Metazoa > Chordata > Actinopteri > Mugiliformes > Mugilidae > Planiliza > Planiliza haematocheilus. The sequence continues at coordinate 452,657 of SRSE01001388.1, read as the reverse complement.
CCCGTTTGATTACGGTTTGATTACTTCGGCGCTGGGCCGCAGTGGAGGGATTGCAACAGAGGACAACAGGGAGTTTTCAAACTAACTCTGGAAGACGTCCACCTTTGTGTCAGTCAGCTGCTGCCTGTGAAGCCTCGCATTAACTTTTACGTAAACTCTGTAATGTGTTTTTCCACGTTCGTGTTCCTGTCTTGAGGCTCCGTTTCCGTATTTTAAGAAAACAATACTGCTACTTTACATTTATAATTTATAGGAATGAATTAAATGCGCGATATTAGCATCGTTTAGGCAGACGAGCGTTCGATGACATTTCGCAATTACATAAATGAAGTCCATTATCCGGCCCTGTGGTAAACCAATCAAGCACTTCATTTTGGAAACATTCAGTAATCTTTCAGAGCATTGAGTCCTGAGTATATTTATTAAGAACAGCTTAAAACTACATGAATGTAAAATAAATACTGCTTTAGGTCTATAAATAAACTAAGATTTCAAAATAAGAAAATCCATCCACAGTCTCTGCACCGCATTACGACGCCTTATTAGAACAATCAGAGACACGGGCTGAACTTAGTGCCCTGTGAAAGCGATGCACTAAACTAAGAGCACTAGACTTATACGAGGGATAGGCCATTTCTTTAAAAGCACATATGCACACATACACACCCATCTGGACCGCGCCGATGGGTTTAGCTTCAGCAGACAGCTGAGCTCACCGGGCTAATGAGGCCTTCATGTTCTCAGAGGACTAGAAAGACAAGCGGCTAATAGCCACTCCGGCACTTCTTTGCCAGTCTAACACTCTGTCAGACCATCACTCGGGAGCCAAGAGTGAGAAAGCCTGAGAATCTGACAAAGAGCAGAAGCAGAGTAACCCTGGAGACCTTGAGGGGTTAACTGCAACCCACCCAGAACCAACCCCCCGCCCACCCGCGAGCATGACACTTTCCAGGGGAAATGATGTATAAACACTCACACACATGTTGAGGACACAGTCGCCCCGTTGTTGCCAAAGCAATGACAAAATGCTTCACAGTTTCCCCCGAGCTCTTTGCCCGAAAGCGCTTTAGTTTCTGTGATTTCTGGAAGAAAAGCCACGCACGGTCAGAGTTCCCTGGCTCTTGCTCAGGCTGTGATCCGTTTCGGCTGTCATTCCCCCCGTCTAACTCTTTCTTTCTCTCCATTGAGCGTAATTTCTTTAATAGTAGGTATCAGCACTTCCTTGTCAAGCGGAGAAATTGAGAAAATAAATGTTCGGGAGCACAAAAAGATGGTCAGGATGAAGCCGGCACAATCAGAGAGAAACAACTGCGCTTGAGGAGACGGAGCAACAGTGTCTCTCGAGTCACAGAAAGAAGGTGGAAAGTTTTCAACGAAGAAGAAGAATACAAAGAGACTAAAAGGCTTGTTAGGTTTCCCTTTGATTCGCAAGGAGGGAACAGGGGGTTGAAGTTCAGGTACTCGATGCAAACACACAGAGGCTCAACAGACTCTTCTGCGCTGGATGTGAAAAAAAGATAAAATCAGAAGCAAAGGGTCCAACCGGCTTTCTGATTTTCATTAGTTTCTCTGTTTCTGATCTGAAATGTTTGAGAGGAAGAGACAAAAATAGTTCAGATCTCTCTGCTTCAGTCAGCATCGAAGAGAAAAGACAATAAAAAAAAAAAAACTCCAAGGGCTTTGAAATGATTCTCTGACACTTCAACTCCTCAAAAGGTGCATTAAATTAGAGGATAAAAAGGGGAACTGTTTAAAAAGTAAATAAAAAATACAGATGACAAAAATACCCTGACGAAGCCAGACTCAGTTCTTATCAGAATATTAGATAACGCCCCATTTGGGTTTCATTACGGGCCGGGTTTCAATCGATACAGAGATGCAGGACCAATTAGAGACACACCTGATGACACTAAATGAAACAACAAAGTAGTATTTTGATTAGAAAAAAACTTTCATCCGCTGGAAGTTTCACAGGAATCGTTTTTATTTGCAGTAATTTAACGGCACCCAACTGTGGATATGGCACCACCCGACGCGGCCACCTTCAACTGCTCACACCAAAGCAGTGCATGGAAATGTGAATTAATTTGCCGTTTCTCTTGCAGATTTTTTCACAATCCGGGTACATTTGTATGAAATCAGAGCTAAAAACACCCGTCGGCAAAGACAACACATCGAGTGAGTGTTAATCCTGAACAATGATTATCGTTCATAAGCAAACAGTGATCCAGACTTTCCCTCCTTCGGGATTTAACCCAGGTTTTGACTACATTACTGAATCACTAGAGCGTGAGAGCTTTTGACTAAGGCTAAGGCTTTTTAACAAGTTCTTTAGATGAGGTCTTGAAATGTTTTAGAATAATAATAAATATGTTCAATATCTGAAATGAGCCCTTTTAAAATAAAACTTGTAGAGGGAGAGACGCAACAGTTTGCTAAACCAGCTACGAAGCAGACAAACCTGCAATTTGCCAACAAAGGTGGGTGTGTAATGCCTTCATGGAGAGCAGCTTAACCAAGGCCTCCAAAGGCTCCGACTCCAGACAAGAGTTGAGTTTGTTATGACATACGGCTTAGCCTCATTAACAGATAAAATGACAAACCCTTGATTGCCTTCATAACATATTATGCTATATTCTTAAAAAGAGGATGAAACATCCCCCCCGCTCGTTAATCAGGCCTTAATTACAATTAAAACAGATCTAAAGAATAGACCTGTCAAGCTGATGGGAGGCCATAACATTCATTAATGCTAATTTGGCGCCGCTCCACTTGCTGAGCAAACATGGCACACACAACACGGCGCCCAATCAAAACGCTGAATCATTTCCTAATTGCCGGTTGTGGCAACGCTAAACGTCTGAGCCGCGACAAGATTGCTTTGATGGAAATCATGAACAGACCGACCTGCGCTGAACTTTATGGTAATACTGTATGTCTTGGAAACCATTAGTGTCGTTTTTTTTGTTTTTTTTTTAAACAAAAAAACGTTTTGAAATGTAATTACACAAAACAGGCATCGAATGGTAGGAATTCTAAATGCGTCGCGATGGTCGACAGGCCAATTAAGTTTGAAGAAAAAAAATCTCCTCATCAGCTTTGTTATTAAGTTGCGTAACAAATCACAGAAATTACTTGTACCTGGTTTGAGATTTATTTTAATCAACCAGTGCCTCGGAATGACGTGCTCAGTGCCTCTGCTCGTTTTAAAAGCGGCTTAATGCGGCTAATCAGAAAATCACATTGACAGGAAATCAGTCAGCAGAGGCATCCAAAGCATCCAGTAGCTCCGCTCCCCTCCACCAGCCTGGCAGCGACAGTCGCTTTCAGACTTTTCGTGCCTCCAAAAACAACAGCCCTTCTGTAAGAGAAACCGTCTCCAGATTCGGACAAGCCCGCGTGCCCTTTGCGTGGCTCTGCGGCATGCTGAACAAAATGTAATGACATCACCACACCTGCTTGGTATTTGCGGCTCAGTTCTGACGCGAGGCGCGAAGGTCAGACCAAATACTGTACTTTAACTGCTCCGGTTACAGCTGTGCCACACCGACTCCTTCAAACCAGTGATTCAGCCGTTTCCTCCTCCTCGAGTGGAACTTTGTTACTGGGCAAAATGGTTCTTAATGATATTTTGTTGCTAGGCAACATCAGCTTAACAAACGCTATCAGAAAACAGTCGGGGCCGTATTGACTGGAACGGTGCTTCAGATACAACGGCTTGTGGGGGATTTCGTTTTCATTCTTTAACCCCATACAGCCCTGATCCGGTGCACGGCGCTACACCAGCTCCCCTTCAGACCTGCTGCCAAGTCTGTAGGCGAGCCATATGATGGAGCAGATCGCTACTCACTGATGATTCTAATCTTTGAGAAGCATCTGGGAGAGCAGCCACAGCTATCTGGACCGAAGCCTATACTTATGATATTTTCCCCCATTTTAACTTCAAAGATGTTGCCCTCTGGATCTAAGTGCGGTGTAATTCATCCTGACGGGAAATGTGCTGTTGTCAGGGTTTACAAGAGGGCGAGAGAGGGGTGGAGGAAAAAACAAAAAGGACGTATGTCTGATATGTTGTTCGGGAAAACGCATGTTATATAGCGAAAGAGAACGATCTGTGGGGCTGTGTGCGACTCTACATTACAGTAGACGGCTGAACGTTAGCGGGTTCCCGAGCTGACCTCTGCTCTCTCCTGTAATGCTCTCTTTTTTTTTTTAAGCCTAATCCTCTGATGCAAATGCACTCTATCACCACGTAAAATATACATTTACTGCAAACACAGGGCATTCTCCTCGTAAGCAGCACAGTAAAACACGTCGTAAAGGTGACTGATGCCGCGGCAGAGCACATTCTCGGCTGGAAGAACGAAGGACAAGGCTGTAAATCGATAATCTGATACACAAACATGAAGATGCATATCATATTAGACCATCGTGGTGAGAACACCATCATCTCTCAGCTTTCGGGCAAGGGAAACGGAATAAACGGAGAGGGAGATAGTTTAAGAAATAGGCTAAAAAAATATGTATCGTCCAAAATATATTTAAATCCACAGCAACAATGAGCCTGGAAAAGAAATAAAGCACAGACTACTGACGTTAGACAACAATTTAAATGAATACATAGGGAGATTTCAAACCAAAATATGTTCCATGGCCCGTTTTTCTTTATCTATATGTATATAAAAAATGTTTTATTTCCTCAGACTTTTCATTAAATTCAGAGCAGGTCTGCAGGGTTCCCTCTCCTTCCTTTATTTCTTCTTTGCTCCCCTCATTTTCTTTGGCCATGTGGCAGCCATTGCTAGTCCTTGGCCCATAAAGAGAGACAAATACCCCCGTTACCTGTCTACTCCCATGAAGACAGCGTATCAGTCAACCAGTAAATACATTTGGGGTAAATGTTTAAAAAGCCTGTTTGGGCAGCAGAAGAATGCCGTGCATCAGGTCTTAGTAAAACACGGCTTAAAGGAGTCTGGGTTTAAACAAGCCAGATTTATAGCCTTCCTTAAACTGCTCGGAGAAAAGCCCCAGTTGTAAAGTTTCTAAACGAGTAACTGGACAACTGAAAGATAGTTTACCGACTCCGATAAGGAGAGGAAGGAAGGAGAGAGGAACGGGTGGGAAAGAGAAGTATATTTCAGGAGTTCAGACACCGAGAAGAGGTTGCCCGCAAACTTACGAGGGATTCAATAATTCTAAACGAACAATTGATGCATTGGTGCGGAGGCTTAAGGAACAGACTGCTTTTCGGCGTGGAAAGCCCGAGTTCAAACATTTTGATTTAGTCTCAGAAGGCCGAGTAACCCTCGCTGAAAATCTGCAGTGCGTGCGCTCTGGATGTGCTTTTAAAAAAGCAGGTCAGGCACCGCTTGCGACAACTAAGGTCTGGTCCTCCTCATCCCTGCACAATATCAGACAGCGGCAGAACTGAAAAGCAGGGTGTCAGTACGTACACGCACACACACAAAGAGGAATGGGGGTTCAGCTGAACAGGGTCAGAGAAAGAGGTTCTGGAGGCCAGGTTTGTAAACCCCACACTCCATCACGCGTGACAAAAGTAACTTAAGGAATGTGTACAAGGCTCAGCCCAATCCCTCTCTCTCTCTCTATATATGTGTGCTGGCCTTCTTATCTCTGCAGCCTGGAGGAAAACATACCATAACTCAGGAGGCTTTCCGCAATTTATTTGTTTGTGTCGGAAAAGAAATCATGGGAGAAAGAAAAAAAAAGTGCTATCACAGATTAATCTATGAGGGAGAACCAAAGTAAAGCTAATTAAATTGGGAAATGCTGAGGTGACAAAGACAACTATCTAACCTCAGGAGCAAAGGATGATGCAACCACATGCAACTCTTCCCATACGGATACGATTAGGCTTTTGGAGATATCACGTATCCACCTGTACCACACGGTGAAACCGTATCCGCGGCCTAATGTACACGTTCTCATGTGTCGACTAAATTTCTAGTGATGAAGATCTCGGGGCTCGATTCAGTCTGGGCCCAAATTATATTCAGTTTAATTCGGGTCCTCGCCGTATCTCGTTGCATTGCCTTGGGTGTTACTGCGTCCGACACGCCGCGCTTGATCAGGTGTAAGTGTGTTTTTGAGGCAAGACGGAGCGCGAGCTGCTCGGTCTAATTAAACCACGTGCCTGTTCTCCAGATTTGATGCGTGCACGGTGAATTCAAGTATTGGATGGATTCTAATTGCTGTAACGGAGAATCAAGATATTATTTTCTATCATGTTAATATCCCCAACACGGTAATTTTACAGTAATCCAGTTAAATACAGCGATAACTAAAAAGCACAAAGAAACGGAGATATTACGGCAGAGAGACGACTGCTGAATGCAAACATTATTATGCTTTGGGGGGCCGGGGCCGGGGCCTATCCGGGCTGTCAGTGGGTGGCGTACACCCTGGACACGGGGGACATAGAGGGACAGACAACCATTCCACCACTAACACCTACAGTCAATTCAAAATTAAGGCATGTCTTTGGGTGGCGGGGCGGCTTGCAGCATGGGGGGGACCATGCAGGGCGCCATCTGGCCGATGAATTCGAACCCAGAGCCTTCTCGCCGTGAGGCATCGGTGCTAACCACCACTACGCCGCCCTCCTTCACAAACCCAGATTCCAAAGCGGCTTACCGAAAAGGTCAAGCACAAGCAGAATTCCTTCACGATAATCACAACAGAGGTACTGTGTTCAATTTTTTATTTTTTATTTTTTGCCTCGCATGACTCCCTTGTTCAAAATAAATAAATAAACAAATAAATGATAAAACGAGGACAGCATGGCCCTGTCCTCTCAAAGAGCGACGCGATACAAAATTCATAGCGACTCTTCAGAGCGAGGAGATTGCAGATGAAATCTATGAATCAGAGAGCAAAACTCAGTGATCCCAAGCTGTCCCTATGTGCAGACTGATTTGCCTGAGTTTATTCTGATGAATAAAATCAAAGGTCATCGGTATTTAAAAGCTCAACAAAACACTGTGTTTTACTTCCTGGGTGAAATAGTTCTTAACTGACCTGTCTCATCTCATAGGTGCCTTATTTCTGGCTACACTCGTTCAACGCTTTAACTCTCATCGGCTACTTGGTTTCCAATCAATTACAGAGCTGGACATCAATCAGAGGTCTAATCGATCCGCTCCGAAATCTCCCGCGCCGGTCTTGATGGGTTAAATTCGTACGGACGTAGCATTCAGCGAGGGGAGCTACGTTGTCATTAGCATTAAATAGCTAATTCATCACCAGCACAGTCAAGACACTGAGCCCGCAGGCTAAAAATGGGATGTGACCACCTGCTGTCTCTCACTGTCTGGGAGCCGGGGAGAAAGAAAAAAAAAAAATGTTTTGAGCCAAACAGTAATTACTGCACAAAAACATATGAGGATTGGCAAGTCTGAGTATCCAGGCCCAACTGAGTGTTGTCTACCGTCTGCCCATGACTCCATGAGATTATGTTGACCTCACTAGTGGTGAGTAAACAGCCCTGGAGGAGGAGGAGGAGGAGGAGGAGGAGGAGGAGGAGGAGGAGGAGAGGAAAAGGGGGGGATAGACAGACAAGGGGGGCACTTGAATGAACTAATTGAATGAACAAAAGATGTGAGCAGCATCCGAAGTTCAAACAACCTTGGCTGTCCTTAACTTGGAGAACGAGGCAAACTGGGAAGGCAAAAAAAAAGAAAGATGGAAGGGGGTAAAAAGAAGAAGAAATGCACGGGTGTGTGTGCGTGAGTCGGGTGAGGTCAGGTTTATGAGTGCACTTTTTTTTTTTCTGAAGGGCAATTCTGAGATTCCCTTCAGATACTCAGTGAACTCTGTCGGTGTCTCACTTTATTTCACCCTCTCTCCTTCACTGTCCCTTGCTCCTGCCCTTTAGAAACAAGATGAAGGGATGATCGGGAGGTGGCTTCAGTTAAGACCGCCAATCAATACGGCTCTTCTGTGCGGGATGAGGCGCCGAGATTACACTGAAAATCACAAATGGCAAATGACTCTTTCAAACTACTTTCTCCACTTTGAACATTCGGGTCCGACCAAAGCCTGGAAAATAGGGACCCCGAGAACCTGCCCGCCTCACACCTGATGCCGCCGCAGTAGCTTTCTCCTAATTCCCTTTCGCATTAGAAGCCTTTAAACTAAGGATCCCTGCCGCTCACAATAACAACACTCATCAAAGAAAGTTTGCCGAACTCCCAAACTCTCATTTCCTAAACGAGAGTTAAAATGCCTCCTAACTCCTCGCCATACTTCATCTTTGTTTTGCTCACTCCAAACCTCCAGGCCCTGAACAATTAGGCCCTTGTTTATGTCTGCAAATTGCTGTGCCGTGCCTATCTGAGTATAGTCCCCGGCAGCTGGATGCACCAGTGAAACGACCGTATTGATTGGGATGTCTGTTCTTTTAACAAGGTCTGTCTGGTTGCTCTATCTTGGGGTACAGCAGAGCTCATACCTGTTCCCCAAACGCCTCAGTTCAGGTAATGGGAGCGCACTTCAAAACTGCTTACACAAAACACTTTTTCGTGGGGGCAATTTGTAAAGGGAATAGCCGGAACTGGGGCTATCGCTTCATTTGATCTAATTTTACCTTTATTTTCTCTGTATTTCTGTCATTCGTTAAATCATTTTTCATCTTTTTTTTTTTTCTCTCCGTCCTCAAGGCCGGGGCTTCGTTTCCCTCTCTCTTCCCCTCCCCTCATCTCATCATTACTATGATAACTCTTACTTTCTCCACCAGCTGTCCCTGAAGAAGGCCGGTAGCAGTAAGTGTCATTATTTTTTCAAGCCCGGCTTCATGCTGACTGCGTGAGTTTGCTTCCCTCTTCTCCGTTTCACAACCTGAAACTGCCCATTTGTTTTCACTCTAATGAAGTAGTGGAAACGCAGTTGGGGGAAGTTTTGGCGATGGAGGAGAAAGCGTGTGTGGGGGGGAGAAAAAGAGAGAGACAAAGGAAGAGGGAAAGAGAGGAAGAAAGAAAAAGCGGTGCATTTGAGCAAGCTGTGAAAACCGTTTCCCAAGAAAACATTCCACTGAGGTTGAATCAGATCAAAATCCCCAAAGTGATACATCAACGGAGGACGGAGGCCATAAACGTTGAGCGTGGCCGGGGGGGCGCCGCGTTACAGAAAACAGCAACTTAACACATATAGGCGACGTATGAAAACAGTGTCAAGATAAGGAGCGCAATAAGTAACTCTGCACACCGCCAGGCAGCAGAGAAAGCTCAGCGCTGAACCCGTGCCCCTGTGATCGGAAACATGGTCGCGGTTAGCCAAACAAAAAAAAATAAAAAATGTTTGGTGAATTTGTGCGAGTTTGAAAAGTTAATGTGTGTTTGTGTCTGCGTCGGCCCCGTCCAACAACAGAATGAAAGTGTTTTGGTTATAAAACCACCTCTGAGGGCAGGATTCTATATTTAACGGCTCAGATTCGTAGCCAGGATTAATACGCCATGTTCCATTGTGTTTGTGAAAGCGCAGAAAGATGTATTCCTCCCACAGAGAAGACCTAACATTTAACACACACAAAAAAAGGGGGGGGGTGGTCGAGCTTTTCTGAGACGCCAGCACTGACATATGCAGCAAAGACGATCCTTTTTCCCAAAGATTAGCAAATTCTTTCCTTCATTCTGGATGCTTCAAAAGGCTGGCACAGCCGTAGCCGAAAGAGGACCAAATGAATTGATTTGATTATTTTTGGGCAAGCCGGGATCAATCGCATTCTTTCCCCTCGTCAGAACGAGGTCATTTGGCCCTGAGGGCAGCGGGGTGTAATCATTCGAGGCAGGCGGAGCGCGCCGTTTGCCCGGGCCCGGGGGTTCTGATTTCAATGCTCCATTATGAGCCGTGTTAACAGCAAATAACATAAATTCCTCGCAGAGAACGCACACTGCTGCACACATGAACACACCGAGACACAAAGGAAATCCTTCAGACAGACGTGGAAAAGTGTCACGTACATTCCTTTCTGTTAACACCGCGCACGGCTCGGCTACTGAAAGCAAAGGAATAAATAAAACAATGCTCGAGCAGAATTAACTCACATGTCGTGAATTTTGTAAAAGAAAATAAAAAAAAGAGAGTCTAAAACTCACGGCAAATAGCAGCGGACACCCAATGGACACCCAATTCAGGCAGCCCGGCTTTCAAATGTATACAGTACGGAAGCACGTTTGTATAAACTGTGACGAAGGAAATCGATCCTTCACACTGCTCCACATGAGCAGGGCCAGCTGGATCCTGTTAACAGTTCTTAAATGAATTCTACACTTTCTGAGTCCTGTGACATTCAGGGAGGCTGTTACATTAAAATTCCCAGCGTTTTGACAATTCCAAACAAATTTACACAGGCCCGGGTGAGCCGCCGAGGAACGGAGCTGACGGCTTTGTCCGCAACCGCGTGTCAAGGTTATCGCAAGTCTGTATTTGCCCAAGACTGACAGGGCCCACTCTGAAACCAAACTCCATCTGTTAGTGTGGAAGGAAGCTTTATGGGGGGAGGAAAAAGTTAGAATGAGGGAGGGGGGGTTATAGGAAGAAATAGTAAGAGTGAAACCATATTTATTTTAAAAAGCCAAACGCGGATTGCAGAGGGTACCTCCACATCTGTAAGCCAGGCTTAGGCTAATGATGATCAGGCCACGAGAAGGAGGTCAGTTTGTCCTTTCTATAATGTTTTCCATTTTATTTTAATGGATGACCTGAACGTTATTTGTACAGAATTCACGAAATATACACATCCTGTAGAAAAACCAAGCAAAGCTCTTGTAAGGGAAATAATAACTTTTAGGTATTTGCAATATGTCCACAACACCTGTCAACACAGCCCTCGCAAGAAATAACTAACAGAACCAGCGGAGCCTTCCATGTAAGTGTATATAACTATTTATTTTTGCAAAGCAAACATACACGGTAGGTATGCCGAGCGGAATCTTTTCAGGACGCGGCGACTGGCAACGACCTCCTTAGCTGCAGAGTCTCGGTAGGTATGTTGTAAATATTGAGAGGTTTCCTCAAGTGTGTAGATCCTGGTGCTCAAACGTTTAATTGGCTTAGCTCAGAACTGGCGTAAGAGCGCGGGACAAACTGAAATCCATCAAGCACAACTGCATCAAAATACCTTCAAAATCTAATAGAGGAAACATTCTTCGGTAATGTGGTTTTGCCTGGAACTGCCTCATGTTCTGGACTCGTGTTTTATTATAGACTGCAATCATCAGTACGGCTCTCGAGCAAATAGGAACTCAGAAGACATGTACTCAAAAGAAAGGACAGAAAATGACGCATGGAGACGCACAGATGTGCTCCCCATCTTCTATTAAACCACGGAGAGTTAAATCAAATGAGACACGGGGGGAAAAAAAATAATTCAAATAGATTTGTCAGCATAAAAAAAAGAGAGACGCCGAGGCTGAGAGAATCTAAACTTAAGCAATTTGCACAAGACTCTGATTACGTTCGAAACCTTGCGGGATTGAGAGTCACCGCCCGGTTTCTGTGCCAGAACCGGATTAGGTGGAGAGATTAGATTAGTTTGCCCCCAAGATTGGATCGGGCATGCCTTCTGGATTTTACTGCCGTGATTACACAAATAAAGCATGATACAACGACGGCGGAGGCGGAAATGCCAGAGAGATCTGCAGCCGAAGCGGAAGCCCTGCCCGTCTGCGCTAAAACAAATTTGCAAAGTACTTGAAAATATTGATTTGGTTTATTTAAGAGACACGGCGCGAAACAAATACATTAGAAAACCCGCTGAACCGATTCCACACCGAGCGGAGGTCAAAAGCAGCGGCACCGTATTTATAACTGCTGACGAGCCACATGTTTGTCGCAAAATGCAGCGTGTAATTTGATTTTTTTTTACTTAAAAATGCAGACGTCTCTTGAGTTAACCAAGCAAAGAGAAATGTCCCGAGCTCAGATCAGACAGCAGTCGATACTGACCCAGTCGAAGTGACCTCAATAAAGATTTCAAACCGCTCCTTGCCTCAAGTGGTCTGGAGAGAGAGGCGTGTCGGCTATACAGTAAATGCCTGAATATAAAATAAATTCTGATTAAATGTCGGACGATGAAGCAGAGGAACTGATTCAGATGAGGCGACTGAAGGAAAGGAGAGCAGACGTTTGAAGGGGAGGAGAGAACGAGGGGCCTGACTCGTAGCTAACCTCGATTCTCCGGGTTTAACTCTCACCTTTTTATATTTTTTAACCTTGCTCTACAGCTCTCATCTTCGCCTCGACTTCGCCAATAACAACACATTTCTTGTTATTTCTTTCCCTCTGAGCAAAGTTAATATTACCACCATTCCTCTCTCTCTCTCTCTCTCTGCTCCCGAAAACCCGACCGCATCCACGGTATCTTCCCCCCGTTCTCGCCTAACATAATCAAGAACAGAAAAACAACATCAATGAGCGCGGAGCAGGCAGTCGCCACGGGCTGGTCTTCGACCCGCGCGGACCCCCGACCAATCTTCGCCGGCGCTCATCTGCGATGCTCGACACAATTTTAGCAAGAGAGGAGACGAGAGAAACGGGTGAAAAGGGCAAGCACGCAGCGAACTGGTTCTGTGATTAAGCGCTGGCACTGCACCTGACCTTGGAAACTGTCAAACTCTTCTCTCTGCTCCATTCACACTCCATTAAAACTCTAATAGCGCCAATTACTGCTTTATTTAGCTGTGTCATCCCCAAATTCCCCCTTCGGAGCGGAGGGAGCGCAATTATTTACCCCTCCCTTCGCCAACCCCTCTTCCGGCAGAAATCACGAGCATGAATATCACATCTGAAAGGGGAGATGGATGGATAAATAAGGACACAGGGGTGCGTAAATGTATTCGCTGGCGGGGCGAGGGCGTGAATGCATATGGCGGCGGGAAACTATGAAGAATTGTTATTCCAGTGAAGATGTAGGTCACTGCAGAACACATTTTTTATTAGCATGGCTGTAGCTATCGATTGTTGGGTCAGTGAGTCAGCGAGGCGGTAGTGGACTAAATGAAAATGGAATCTAAGTGATCACCTGCTATGTAATGCAGTTACTCTTTATTACTACAAGATAAATATGATAGATACACATTCGCGTCCGCAATAATGGGAACAGAGCGCACGGCTTCATAACCCAGGCCTTACATACGGGGCTGCTGTCACATATCGCCATATATTCTAATTTTATTACACTCTAAATAGATAAATATGATACACCGATGTTCTTGTCGCACTTAACGATCTCGGGGCATTCATTTTTATCAGAGAAATCCATAGGGTCAAGCCAGAGGCCGCGGCGCGCAGATATCCCTGATTTCCTGATGAAGGAATAAAAATGATGAGTTTCCGACCCGGTGGGTTGCTCTCACCGTAAGTCAAAAGATCTCCTCCTGTCTTTTTTTTAGCCCCTGCCAACTTTAACACAATTTGTTCAACCCCAAACCCAAATTAAAAATTTGCAATAAAATCTCGTTAAAACGCGGTGTCACAGCCCGCCAGCTTTGGGATCCAGTCCCTGTGTTGTGCACTCGACCACGCAGCACAAGACACGGCGGCGCACAATATCAGCACAGAACTAAAAGTTTCAGGTTAAGCCAGCTGTTCACTTTCCCCTCCTTGTCTGCCCTCATCCCACTCAGGTCACACCGAACGCGTCCGTGCGGCAGGGGCTCCGCTGAACCAATTGGAGAGGTGGGTGGAGTTGTTACCATGGCAGTGAGAAACCAAATGCGCCTCCATCGCTGGATGGGTAAGAGGCCGGATGAGATGAGTGTTAAGGGTGACTTTGAAAAGATTGTCCCTCGCATCCAGAGGCATCTCAAAGTGCGTCTGAGAGGGGTCATTATGTCGCTTTAGCCCTGTTATCACCCAACCAGCTTACTCAAACGTGTTGGGCAGTGACTTAGCCACTCTGCATGCTCTCCTCTGGATGCTTTTAAATTGGCCAGCTGCCCTAACCTGGATCTTTAGAGAATTTGTGTGTCTCCTACCATCTCTATTTATGTGTATTTGGGCGTATAGACCAATGTGGGCATCACTGTACATCATTAAAAGCAGGGCTGCTTTAGGAAAATACAGGATTTGAAGTGTTTTTGCATCCATTTATCAATATATGGACTGAGAATCCATTAAAAACTGCAGCATTTCTGCCTAATTGTACATATAATAACAACACGTTTGCAATCAGCCACGTGCGCATAGGCCTGTGATACAGCAAAGTGGTCATGATTGCATAGTACATAACCTGCAAATGCCTATTTCAGTCCCAAAGTGCATTCGCCAAATATACTTAAAATACTCTTTTTCCAGCACGCTGCACGTTTCCCCCGTAATTTGCTGCATCTAAAGCCGTTATTCAAAAGGATATTTTAAGTGCGTCACACATAGCTGCAGAGTAGAGCACAATACTGACAGGAAACCAGACGCCAGGAGACGCGATAGGCTGAGCCTTGTTACCTTGTCACATCTCATGAGGCCCAGGTAGCGGAGGGACTTGCTGCTCTGAGCAATCTGCGTGGCTCCCTGGTCTGTGATGTCTTTGCACCAGCCGGCGTCCACGGTCTCTATGGTGCTGCTGTACTGGCCTATGGCTATCAGAGCTGTGGACGGAAGATAGAGAAAGGGGGGGAGGTGGGGGAAGAGGGGGAGGGAGGACACACACACACACATATGAGAAAAGGTGTTAGTCTGACAACCTTTCACATGCAAATGTGGCGGCAACGTCCTCCCGCGGAGATGCACAAAAATTCGAGATGAAACCGGGGCAAGTCATCTGGCCAGCTGTGACACATAATTCCAATGTTTATACAACACCCTGAAATACACACACACACACGCACACACACGAGTGCGCGCGCCCACACACACGCAAACGTTGCATACATCCACGCTTGGCCAGACTGCTGCAGGATGCATCCATTAGAACGCTGGCATGAGTCACGGCACTGAAAGGCAATGACACCGTGCCAGGGTAAAGTGTGACACCGTGCCAGTGTATGATTTAATTTTGCTTGCGTGCGTGTGTGTGTGTATATGTATGTTTACTGCTGCCAGGGCAGGAACAGAGTGCCTGGTTAAAGAGAATCCACCAAAAAAATCTAGTATCTGTCTGCGTCTGGGGGATTTGAGGTCGCGTGCGCGCGTATTTTCAGCGTTGTTCTTTTGATACCGTCTTAATGTATTGACAAATTGAAAAGTGCAGCTGACAAACACAGCCAGATTAAATCTTCTGTAATCCAACTTGGATAAAGACGTACTCTTGTGCATTAACATACAAACACAGCCCGACACGCAGCAATCTCCCTCATCAATCTCTGACCCGTCAATCGGCGGGGTAGACGGAGGAGACCTGCGCGCCGGTCGATTGATAGCGCCGCTCGGTGATCGATTGGCAGGCCTCGGGCTTTGTTCTCCACTCTCACAACCGTCGCTAATGAGAGTGGGAAGGTAGGAGGAGGAGGAGTGAGAGATGAAAGGAGGAGGGTGAAGAGAGAAAGCCTTTGACAGCACCTTCAAATAGTTACTTAGCCCTGATGTTGTTTTCTCATTCGCAGAAATCCATTCACTTCAAACTTCTTTATAAACACGCCCGAGACAGCTCCTCTTCAATGAGGGCGGAAAATTCCTCCGTACGAACTTGTTTTCGCGTCAGATCTCTTCCTCTTCACGTTCCACATTTTGACGACCGGCCGTTCTTCAAAGTGCCCCCGCGCATTAGAATATTAAATAACACGCAGTCAGCACATCATTCACGTTATTGCACATTGGGTATGACTTGCTGTCCGAGGCCGTGTGTGCATGTATGAATGTACAGCGTATAAATGCGTTCTTGTGGTGTGTGAGCTTCATCCCCACCGCAGGACAAGGGAAATGAATAATCTTACGCTGTACATCTTTTTTTTGGTGCTTCTCAACGTATTTCCTCCAGCTGGAACCGTGTAAGGTAGAAGCTTCTCCACGCACACACACTCTCTCTTAGGAGCAAACTTTTGTACAGAATGTAACATATGTAATATATAGCTTTTGGGCACTTGAAGTGCACCACATGTGGTTCCTTATGTTCTCCATAAAGCTCTTGGATGCCATGCATTACGGCACATTACGGCTAAGCAGGCAGTGACACGGCTTTGAAGCTACAGTATTTTTCATGTAAAACAGCACCATGGGGAAGAGCCTTCACAAGGCCAGATGGATGAAAAGAACAAGAAGTGGCCGTGCTGTTTTTTGACTAACAGCAACCTGGTAAAGTATGCAAACAACAGAAACATGTCTCTACGTGGGTCTATACGCGTTCCTCAGCGTGCACAAGTCCCGGAAAGACGTCAAATGAGCAAAAGGCGCCTTGTTCCCCTTGTCGTGTTCAATCGCATGACCCGAAATTTGATCAGCTGGGCCCAGATCTTTCATTTAATGTTACGACACACACACATTGCTGCTGTTAAACTCCCCCCTTTCCCAGAGAGGCTGGCTAAGGTTTCTGAGGGAGATCAAATAAAAGAGGAGAGCTGTGCAGTCCAACAAATCAAACAGAACTCTCTCCGTTCTCGTTTGCCAACCCGGCATCCCTGCTTCTTTCCCTTCAACTTTACTTCCCTCAGCCTGACAAAGGAGGAAGATAGAAGCAGACAGGTGCCTACCGCTGTGAATGTATAAAACGTGAAACAGAATACATTGTCCAAGCATTTCCTGATTACTGTGGTGCACTCACTTTGGCGCACACCACCTGCCTAAACCGAGCTGCAATTTAAACGTCGACATGCTCCAGACTTAATAAAGAAAACATATGGCGCTGTGAGAGAGCTGCGAGGAGAAGGAGAACAGCAAACAATGCTAAAGATCATTTTGTGAATCTCTGGAGTTGGTAAACCTGAGAGTCAGATAATGTCTTTGTTAGAATGAGTCAAGCGCTGGGCTATTTAGACACGTTAAACACTCTATCAACAAGTTCATCTGGTTGCCATTACAGTTTAATATCCCTGCGCGCTCTGCTTCTCTCCCTCTTACTTTGATCCTCTATCAGGAGACTGTAAATTTCAGCTACTCCCGGTGGCAAATGGAAATCGTTGGCTACTTCTGAGAAGGCTAAGAGCTTTCAGTAAAACCTTTTTAATGCAAGTGAACAGTTTTGTTCACCTGGTCGGAGACAGAGAGTGTAGTCGGAGATTGGTGTCTTTGTTACGGCAAAATGTAGCTAAAGAAAATACATTGATAGATATACACAAATATGCCTGACTGGTATACACAGGCATAACATTACGACCACCTTCCTAATATTGTGTAGGTCTCCCTTGCGCCTCCAAAACAGTTGGGACTCATCAGGGAATGGACATGGGCCTTCTGAGGGTGTCCTGTGGTGTCTGGCAACAGGATGTTTTTAGTGGGGGGCTTTCAGGTCCTATAGGTTGAGGGGATCATCCTACAGATACTTGATCAGTTTAGGATCTAGTGAATTTGGAGGCCAGGTCAAGACCTTGTGCTGTTCTTGATGTTTTTTTTTCGTAGTTGTTCCTAAACCGTTTTTGTGTGTCAGGCTGCATCCTGCTGGGGAAGGCTGCTGCCATCAAGGAGTGTCATTTCTATGGGGTGGGGGTGCCTTGTCTGGTCTAGGTGGGTGCTACATGTCTAAGTAACATCCACATGAATGCCAGGTCCAAAAGTTTCCCAGCAGAACGTTGTATTGTCAGAAGACGGTCAATGTTATTCACTTCTCCTGTGGTCATAATGTTATGCCTGATTGGTGCATTTCTTTCTGTTAAGAATAAGGAAATATAGCTTAATGTATTTTTCTTTTCTTACAGTTATAATACAGAAACGGACAGCCTTCAATTCAGGTCCATTGATGGCTACAGGTAGCACCAGCGTAAGGCCTTACTTAATTTTAAATGAAAATAGACATTCATTCAAAACGTCACTTTTTAGTGTAGCTCACATTAACTGACAATTACATTAGTTAAAATTACATTAGGTTTTCAAAAACTTTTGACTGGCAAAGTATAAGAGACCATAGGAGCAGGAAATTGTCTTTCCTGACTGATAATGATTTTCTGTCTGAGAAATAGATGAAGCGATATGCAAGAGAAGTTAAGGTGAAAAAGAGGTGGACCAGTCTGGAGGAGAAAAGAGGGGGAAAATCCCATTCTGGCAGCAGGAACTGTGACTGAGTGGTGACTACACAGTCACAGACAGTAATGAGGACACACTCTGCTGCCCTGCCTGAAAATGGCTTTAGGATCTGGCTTTCCCTTCTCTCTCTCTGTGTGTGTGTGTGTGTGTGTGTGTGTGCTCCCCTTTTAGTGTGAGAAGAAGCAGACAAGAGAGCGGGAGATTGACCTGAAATCCAGGATATCATTCATTTTGAGCATGGCACATTTAACCTGTCTTTTACCGAGTCTGTCACTGGGGGATAAAGCTACATCAACATACAAGAAACAGGTGGAGATCACATGTAAAACCAACTGCTTCTGTTTATGTAAAGTTCTGCTTGGATTTGGCCCCCAGCATATCTTCTTGTCAATCAGTCAACGCGCGGACAAGTGCCACGGATCATTTAGCCTATTCGTGAATGCTATCCCTGTGACAAATCGAGAGCCTTGATTCACTACAACCTCAACAAAATGTTAAGACTGTAGGCTTTAAGCTTTAAGGAACCACGGCGACAAAAGTCACCCAAAGGTGAGTAGCGGAGTAAAACCGTAAATCTTCGGTGTTTCATTAACCTCCCCGATTATCTCCAGGCAGAGATTCATAACCTATTACTTTCTGATATCAGGCACAAGCTGCAATCAAACACCATAAATACGAGGATTTATCCAAACACAGGAGTGGTCCTAGGCTACGGTAACCCCACTCCCAACAGCGAGGTCAGGAACTGGTCAATCCTGTGATGACCGCAACGTGAGAAGAAACCTTCCCTAATCAGCTTATCCTCCTATCTCTGTACCTGACCTCAGAGACGCAGGGGTTAAGCATCTTTTACAGGCTTATTAGATATTCACTTATTACATTCTCCTAAATGATGGTGTGCCATTACTGCTATCCTATTGCCTCTGAAGCCATCCCCGTGACTGCGTGCAGTAACCCTATACGCCATATTTTAGCCACTGATGAAGACAGAACGCCCATGAAAGATGTGATGGTGTATGGTAAAGATTTACTGTGATGTAGCGTGAGTGCAGTGTGTGTGTGTGTGTGTGTGAGAGAGAGAGAGAGAGTGAGAGAGTTTAAAGATGGCAGTAGAGACAACAGAAAAAGGCTTATTATGCCTGATGTATTCCAGAGAGCACAACTGTCATGTCTAATGCTGAAGACATTCACTTGGGTCTTTGTGTGCGTTTAAAAACTTAGCCTCAGCTCTGCCCTGTGCTCTTTGCTGCTGTACGCCAAAAGGAAAAGCGCATTTTCACTTCCATCCTTTCAAGTTGTGGCACTTACAGGGGAAGATATTTTAGTAGCACAATTTGTACTTGTTTAGACTACTGGCCAGTATTGTTACTTGCAAGTAAGAGGTCAGCTCAGTGCTGTGTTTTTTATTAACAATACTAAACAGAAAGATAGAAAGAAAGTGGTAACCTCTCATAAAGGGCTAGGAAACGGGACAATATACAATGATGAGATGATGAGACACATAGACTGTATAAATACATGTCCACACTTCCTTGCATTGGCCAAACCGAAGCTATGACCCCGGGGATACGGGCAGCACCATCTTGTGACTTTGGAGTCTCTGCAGCAAGGTCTGATTACAAGGAAATGTTGGGTTACACACTGTACTTGTACTTGTTGTAATTTTTTTCAACTCTCATAGTCCCACACGACTAGGGATGCACAGAATATTCAGCCACCGAAAAATTTCGGCCAAAAATGGCCCAAACACCCAATGTATGGAGAAAGTTAGACATAAAAATGCAGGCAGACGGACAATTTTTGATAAAGTATGGGAGCCAGTCAAAAATACCTGAAGGACTTGAGAAAGACCAATGTTACAATATGAACAATTTCTCAGGACGACTCTGTGATGATACAGTACCCGGGTTGTGTGGAAGTCCGTCAATTTGTCATTTCCAATCTAGTTAAGATTCATGCTGCTGTTTTTGTTTGTTTCTGCTTTATTGATCTTTCTTTTTGTGTGTATTTCAAAAACATGTAAAACTATGATTGCCTCATACGCAACATGTATTTCATTCAATGTGCATTTGGCAATAAAAAGAATATACAAAAAAACAAAAATGGCCCAAAAGTGCATTTTCGATTTTCGGCCAAAAGACTTTTATCATTTGTTGTGATGATGCAAGCAACAACTGGGCATGTCTGCCGTCTGGACATATTTCAGTATATTAAGTATTATATAAATATATAAAGACCCACTGATAGCGATTTGCAAAACGTGTGATGCTGAAATTTCAAGAGGCGTGCATCCGCAGAGTCGGGTTTAATTCATCACCTGAAATCCAAACATTATCCAAATAAAGTAAAAACATATTTCAATCCATAAATTTGCATCCTTTTTTTTTTTTTTTTTGCCTCAGCATACACGAAGGACTTGAATTCTCCACTTGTGAGAGAGCACATGTTGCATGCATATGCACATTTGCTTCGATTTTCCCATGCGTGCATAACGAGACAGTGATTTGTGCACAGCAGAAATGACTACGGCTTCACGGCCCCGTGTTTACATGGATGTAAACATACATGCGTCAGCTGTCACCCGGGAGTGTAAAAACAGTGTAAGGTGACCTCAATAAGCACCATGTGGATGTCACTTAACTCCTTTGATGCCTCTCTGACCTAGCCAAGCGATGGCCCCACTGTCTGATTGATTAACACACTGAGCTCATCTTCAAAGTACCACGCAAGACTGACAAGGGTCAAGCACAGTGCTAAAACTAATTCAGTAAACAACATCCTGAGAAAGAAGGAGAAGAAATCACTGGAGACACGCATGCACAGAAGCTGGGAGACAAAAAGGGGACTGTTGCTCTTGCCCCACTCTTGCGACACAAATTTAAAGTTGTAAGGAGCACAGAACTGGAAAAGGCGCGTTCACAATCCTTTGATTTGGATGGAAAAAAGCCTGCAGGGATCAGGTGACAAAAAATTAGATTTATCTTCCAAGTTGAAAAAAAAAAAAAAAAAAATACGTGGACAAAAAGGGGAACAGCAAAGAGAGAGGGGAAAAAATGGAAAAATTGAGAGAGGCAGTGGTTCTGTGAGGTGATGCTCTTCACTCTGACATTTTGGGCAAATGCAATCAAAGGCCAAGGGGAACTGAAATCATCCAGGCTTGATAGAGAGACACAGAAGAGAGGAGGAACAGATTGAGAGCGACACAAGGAGGGAGAGCATTTTACGGTGGGACATGCTCGATCTGGGAAATTAATTAAGCCAGAGGACAGGGAGAAGCCAGTGCGCTGAGGGCATGGGCATTTTCCCAATCAGCCTCTGATCTGATGCAAACCAGCTGACACATTCCAGTTTTTGGCAGCGTGCGCTCATGTGGTTTTCAGTTTATTTTTTATTTTTTTGTATGTCTGTGTGAGAAAGATAGAACAAGAGGGGAAAGGGCAATCAGCAGACTCTGAAATGTTTAAGTTTTAAGGTAAAGTTCAACAACAAAAAAAGTGAGTTTGATGTTTTATGGTGGTCTGAAAAATAATACACACACACACACACAGACTGTTTTAGTTGTTGATGTGCGATAACCTTGTGGAGGGGATGCGAAGTTTGAAGTGGAGAGGAAGATTGGAAAGGTGAGTGAGTGACAGAAAGAGGGAGAGGGACAGATAGAGAGGAAGAGTGATGGGCAAGGGCAGATAGACGGAGTGAAGGGGTGATAAGGAGAGATGGAGCTATCACAGAGGTGACCTACAACGGGCTTTCCTTCGCCACTGAGAATAAGCACTACTTGCCAATTCCCTCTCTCTCTCTCTCTTACACACACACATGCGCATCGGACAATGGGGCACAGGTCAGATTTATTCATCAGTACTCAAGTAGGCCGAACATACTGTGGTTTAAGATTGCGGTCATTAAACTGGAGGGTTTCCAGGGGCAGGGAGAGATTTGCTAAAATAAGTTCATATCAAAATAAATCATGTGGAGCATGCCGCGGCACATAAAGCCACTGACATGGCAGAAAGGCTTCATAACCCGTCTGCCTTTTTAGATAAAAGCAAGGGGATATGGTTAAAGTAAGAGGCAGTTTTAAGTATGAGCTCCAGCAGGATCAGGCATAACATTATGACCGCTCAGACTGACCACCTTGTGAAAATTCAATATTCTGCAGGGAAGGTGTAGCACCCACCTAGACCAGACCAGGCACCCCCCACCCATAGCAATGACCCCCATTGACGGAGACAAAAACGGTTTAGGAACAATTAAAAAAAAAAAAAAACACGAAGAACAAGGTGTTGACCTGGGCTGCAACTTCACTAGATCCCAAATTCATCAAGTATCTGTGGGATGAACCACAGAGGAGGCCCCTCCCCCCAACCCATAGGACCTAAAGACCCCCCACTAACAACATTATGCCAGACACCACAGGACACCCTCAGAAGGCCCATGTCCATTCTCTGATGAGACACAACTGTTCTTGAGGCAGAAGGGAGACCTACACAATATTAGGAAGGTGGTCATAATGTTATGCCGTGTATGTCAGCATCCATATGATTCTGCAGTTTGCTTTACATTTAATACATCAAGTTCATTGACGTGTGTACCATCCAACTTTTACACAGGAAACTATTAAATTCCTATGTTTTGTTCAAACTGGAATTGTTGAACCGCACAATTCAAGAGATTTGGTTAATCCTTGAAAAACAATGGACTGACATATGTGAGTCTCTTGAAAGTGGACAATCAAGGTTAGAAGAAAACGATTTTGGGGGGGTGCCACTACTGACATACCCTTGAGCAGCCGTTCCACTAAAGCTGCTCAGGAGCCTGACACTGGCCGTCCTATGGGCAAATGGTGTATAAAAGTTTAAAAAGCGTAATCTCTGAGACTACGGTGAGGCAGTGTAGACAGCTTTTTGTTCGGCGGTGCCTTTGTTGTGTTTTTATTGCTCTGACAGTGTCACCAGATGGTAAATTCTGGTGATGCTTCAGGTAGTCGTGTTCTTGACCCACCTGACAAAGACGGAGCCACTTTCAGTTAGAGGCACAATGCTGTGCCGCAACTGCGATTGGATAGTTTTATTTCACGGTCAACAGGAGCATTTTGGAGACTCGTATTATTTTTTGTCATTTCACAAGGTTTTTCTTTCACCGCTCCATCACTATGTCTTTGTGATGCCGCGCAACAGCCGCTTATGAGTTTGGGAGAAATTAAAGATGCACCGAGTGATCAAAAACTCCACCTGCAGAATTGCGATCACGTAAGGATGAGATTGCACAGAAGAAATTCATATAAAAGGGTCCATTAAATGCTAATATTAGCCTACTCGCAGGCCTAAATTGTTTGTGTGGAAATTGTGCGAACCTTTTATATGTTTATGCATCCTTCCTCCGAAGATAAAATCAGGCAAGACAAACACACTCTAAAACACAAACACACCGACTGTGGTTCTCATTGCCATCAGCAGTAAAAGCAGGATATTAAACTCTTCTTCAAACCAACAGCACCTCTGTTCCCATGGACCTCTCTTTTGAGGATATTAATCCTCCCCACCTTCTCTCCCGTTCGGCCTCTCTTCTTTCTCATCACTCCCACTTACTTACTCCCCGTCTCTTTCTCCATTTTGGATCGTGCGCAACGGGAAAGCTGCCCTCCAGTTCTGACAACTTCTGTTTGAAATGAGAGAGAGAGAGGAGAGGGGGAAAGAGGAGGCAGACGAAGACAGGCAGGGGCGGCCTCGTCGCTGAAAACTGCACGTCGCATGCGTCTAACTGGAATTAACATAGCGTAGCAATAGTTATGGCTTTGGTTATGGATTATGGCTAATCCTTTAGCATAGGGAGCAGGTCTTAAAGGTAATTACACGCTACTATTGGATCCGGTGCCCAGAAATGAGCCTCTGTTACGTCACGCCTATTAGGATCCAGAAGAAAACGGGCTGCTCTTACATACCGCTTAGACGGAGTACAGGTTAACACGCCATGGCATTCCCTGGCAATCTAAACGCCGCTTAGACTTGTCAGGAAGGTGAAAGAGCTTGTCAGGGAGATTTGTTTGTTTGCACTAGTGTGACTACTAATTAATTTCATCTTTAAACCACAATAAGAGTTGATGATGGTCACCCACATAGCAGCGCAGCCCAGAGCAGTGAATATTAGCAGACAGGAAGATGGCGGTTTTACTTTTTCCTCCTCTAAAATACTTGTGCGACTCTGTCTAACACACACAGTCGGCTTTCCAAGTGCCACTAAGTCTGTTTCTATGTCTTATCTCCAGCTTTTAACAGTCCACTCTGTCCGCTTTAACCCAGCGGGAATCATTAACCAGACACACATTTCCTCTTCCCATACCGCCGACAAAACCCTCCAAACAGTTCGCAACGCAGCGTGTGTGTGTGTCTGTGTGCGGTTTCGCCTGTGTGTGTGAATAAGGGTACTACTTAGCTCCTGGAACAGCCCTAAAACAAATGACCCAATGCCAATTAATTGCACAACAATTAGGTTAGTAGACCGTTATTAGCGGGCAGACCCGCCCAAGGAAAGGCCTCGAGAACACGCCTGCTTCTTCCCTCAAAAGGGAACAGCAACAGAATATACTGCCTTGACACGGCAGACAGGAATACGCAATGTAACCTCCACTGACACATGTACGTGTCAAAGGAAACAGTCAAACATCCCGTGTAGAGGAAGCCGTGCGCTTCCTTTAAATTCAGCAAACAGAATTATAGTTTCTGTCTTAACTCTCCGCCTGAAACTTCAACCCACATTGAGCATCCGAAGCCTGAAAAAGGTCAAATTAATTTAGTTTGCCAAATTCCATCTAGCATGATTTGTCTGAAATCAACTGATGCTTCTCTGGAATTTAAAAATCCATATTACTAAATTTTTCTTGGCGTTGCTAATAGTTTCTAAATTTCAAGGCTCCTGCAAAGTTGGTTCAGCAACACGTTGCGGAGAGTCAAGCTTAAGAAAATAAATAAGTCTGTTGCTATGTAAACATGGATACCACAAATAAAAAAATTTAAAAAAATACAATGGTGTTAAAGCTATTATCTATAAAAGCGCATGAAAACAGGAGGGCAGAACACATTTAAAACTGTCAAGATGTTGAATATAGAAAAGCGCGTGGAGCTCAGACAAAGGAGAAGAGCACAGAGTTCTATTAATAATGTTCAAAAAGATTAAAACAGCAGAGAAAAGTTTCATCCGCAACAAAAACCGGCACTGGCACTCTGAAAAATGAAAAGTTTTGACAGCCAACGCGTTCTTTTGCTCCCTCACCGTTCCCCCTGTTTGTCACTAAGCTTCGGCGTTCTCTTCTATATAAACTCCTAATGGCTCGTGAGTCTGTAACAGCACTTAGTCAGGTCTCACCAAAAGCTCTTTAGCAAAGTTTAAAGCAGTTGTGATGTTTTCTGATCGATACCTGGACATAATTCAAATCACACGTCAAGTGCCATTACTGTATAGCCTGCGCACACCCGACCAAAGCGCACCCACACACACACACACGTGCTCATTTTCATGAGCTCAGACAGTGTTTTTGATCAATACCTGGCTATAGATCAAACATCTTTTTCAGTTTACGGCTAACCTTTCCCAAGGCTCATTTCAGACGCACACAGAATAAGTTATGTCTTACTTGAGACTGCCGCCTTGACGGCATCCATGAAATTGATAAGTGCTCTTAAATGCAAAATGACAGTTTAAGAACCCTGTTTTCAAACCGCGGCACAGTCAGAAGGTCTCGTAAAAACACAAAGCACTTTTCTCCGGGAGGTAACTTCACAGTCGGAGCCAGAGCGAGAAACACGCACAACGGACCAAATGTGAAGTTAGTCTTTAAAGGATAATTTGTCCAAATGCAACGAGGGAAACGGTAAGAGGTGCGCAGGGAAAATAGCACTTTCCCCTCATTATACGTAGAGCGCAGAACACAGGTAAGTTTGTGTCATCACAAAGGTTTAATCTAGCTGAAGATTACAGACTTTAAAGTCTGCCTCGATGTTTCAGGAAGCCACCGACAACTACTACTACTACTAAGGTACTGCAGTTCAGCATAAATATAATAAGCGGGGCATTTTATTGGGGAAAACTTTTTTGAAATTAAATCAGCAAAGAAAAATACCTTTTTGTTTGTCATACATTATCTGAAAGTCTAGGGAAGCAAACAATCAGGCTCTTGCATTTTCTGCTTATGTGCCTTTTATTGCTCGTCTACCAGCGTGTGGGTCGGTGCGTCGTGTTCCTGATTTTGTCTATAGATCACAGAGACCGCGTTCTATTGACCCTCTTGTCTGCCCTGTCATCTTCTCTTGTCTGGCTTATCATCTCATCTCCTGCCTCTCATAGTCTTCCTCTCCTGTCACCCCTCCCTTTGCTAACTCTCCCACCCCCCTTTTTCCCCTCCCCTCTAATGTTTGCTTGCTTTTGCCCTCATCCCGTCTCGGTCTCCCCTCGCTAAAGGACGCTCCCGTGCCCGGGGTCACTGTCACCATCTGAGTAGCCGCGTTGACCTCTTTACGACTGGGGTCAGTGCCTGTCGCCATGCTGTTTAACATCCCCGTGGGAGGGCATTCATGTACATGTGTAATGGAGTGCAATTCAAACATACACACTATTTATTTTATGTCAGAGACATGTGCAGTTGAACATTTAATCTTCCACTCAGGTTACGAGCAGAGACAGACTCAGCCGCCCCACTGTTGCATCTTTTAATCATTCTTTTATCCCACCTTCCGCCCTGAACGTTTCATTTTTGTCCTCTCCTGCGCTCACAATAAACAGGTCGCTTTTTTCTTTGGATGTTCACCTCTTAGCGACTTTCAGCTGCAAGCTATTGAGTTACACATCCACAGCACAGTAGAGAGACATCCCACAATGACAATTATCCTGTGTAGTGACGGCTGTAACCTGCTGTGCCTGGGAACCAAAGGAGAGCATTTATAAAAAAAAATAAAAAATAAAAAAATGCTCCTCCTGAAATAAAAAGCTCAGTGGCAGCAAAAAGCAAACAAGCCAATTTTGGGTTTTACAGTTTTCCTCCAAGTTAACAGCCTCTACTTTAAAGTGGATTTCCATTAAATGAAAGTCTGTTAAGACAACAGCTATGACTGAGATGAGTGACATGACACTATGGTGACTCAGCCAGTGGGCCGCTGATCAATATTTACTGTATATATTTGCATTATTATGCTCTGATTGTTCCCTTTTCTATTCCAAGAGGGGAAAATGCTGTCTTAAATAACTGTCAGTGCTATCTCCTGTAAGCTAAATCATCGTTGGACATTAGCCAACGGGTCCTAAGGCAGCCAGCGCATTAAAAGCATTTACCTGGCAAAACACGATTTATTTGAAATGTTTTCAACATCAATTTGACACAATGCAGAGAGTGATGGAACGAGAAGGCACAGCCGCAGTGAGCTGTTAGATGCAGAGCTGCAGGTGATGGCCTGCACACCTCCGACTTCTCAGCGAGGACGTAACAAACTCCTTTCACTGTGCCCACAGACTCATGCTGGGTGCAGCTCAACGTCTGTTTCTCACAGAATGATGGAAATATTTTAATGGTACCGGTTCTGTGACCTGTATTAAACTGCATTCGCTGTTGCCATTAGTAACTACAGGTATCTCCAACTCAAGCCGGGACTGAAACGTTCAAGACTGACACTTGAAACCAGCTGAAAACGCTGTGATTTTCTCTTAGCGCATCAACGCATCGCGCCTTAGGACGTAGATATGCTTCTGGGTGTTAATTAACGCCACGAACGGCCTCACTTTTCTCACCTTTTTGTATCACAGATTATAACTGCGTAGTGGGATGCACGTGTCTGTTTGTGCATATTACGGCCGGGACCACACAGATTCAGTGTGTACGCCAACAGAGAATTCACAGCTGTTGCGCGGCCTTCCCTGGCTCGGAGAGGCAAGGTGTTCATTTTGAGTGCGTCAATATGTGTGTGTGCATTATGTCCCTACTTATGTTTTGTCTGCTTGTGTTTGGACTCGACTCCGACGGTGAATGCATAGGTTGATCTCGAGGAGGCCAAACACTCAATGGGCAGATGATACAAGTCTTGCACTCCTCCTCCATAAATTACCAGCTCATTACAGTAATGCAGTCCATTTAGCGTAGAGAGAGAGAGAGAAGGGGGAGGAAAAAGGGGGGAGATATATGAAGGGATTGCAGAAACAAGTGTTTGGAGGGGGTGGCAAGGGCTGCAGCAAATGACACATAACTGTCAAAGAGGAAAAATGGGTGAGGACAGGGATAGAAAAGAGGGGAAGACATGATAGGAAATTAAGGAAGGTAGAAATGGGAGGAAATGAGAGTGAGAGAGAACAACGGGAGAAGTGGGGGAGGAGGAAAAGACAGAGGGTTTGCCGTGATGTGTTTAAGGAGCTTTTCAATCTCAGAAGAAGTGCTTTTCATTAGGTTAAAATCTATCATCTATGCTGCTACAGGGGGAAAAAACAATAGGGAAATATTAATATAGATAGTGGCTACAGTAGGACACACAGATATAGGCCTATACAGGAAGAGAGAGAGAGTAGAGCAGAGAGAGAGAGGACAGAGAGAGACAGAATGGGATGAGATGTAACAGTTGTAATTGAATAGTGAACTAGAGAGGGCCTGAGTGCAAGCACTGATTAATACAATTCAAATTGATTGTCTCCTAGTAGCTGTGAGAACATCTCATTCTGACTTTCATATTTGAATGTTCAGCATGTTCTCTGTGCGCATGAGTGCGTGTGTGTGCGCAACACACAGAGAAACTTCAGAGGGGTAGGGAGACTGAGAGTGCCCTCTAGTGCCAGACGGGTCTTTTGCCCCACCGTTACATGGTGATGTTCACTCGTTTAGTGCTGCTTTTAAAGTGTGTTAATTTAGTCCTTTACATCGTCACCTGTACAAAGCACAACCTCTGCAGGCTCCATAACAGCGAATAGAGTATACTTCAGGAAATATTCACTTAAGAACAGATTTTATAGAATTGACTGTCAGATCATCTAGGACCAATTAACATCTCTGGCAGGACTCTAAATGGACTCAGCCTTTCAACTCTTCTGTGTGATGTCATAAACATGTGTGTAATGTGTAACTTAGATTTTTGATTATGACTGATTATTTTCTTTTAAATCAGTTCAAATGAATCTTTAGTTCATATAGTATCACTGAAAAGAGTCTCAAGAGAATCTTGTCTTAAGAGTCTTTACAGAAACCACAGCCTGAACCCCCAAAGCTATCTATTTATCTGTGCAGCTATTATGGGTTGCACCAACTGGTCGACTTTACCACCAAACATCCTGCAGTGACACAGAGAAGGAGGCTGCAAATCAACGATTTCATTGTCTAAAGTTATTAGACTATTAGCTGCAGTGCGCGGGAAAGGAGTCGGAGATATGCCGCATTTTTTTTTTAAACAGTACGCTGTGAAGTACTATTAAATGGTACTGATGGTGTCGATGCATTCAGACTAAACATATCTGGAGCACACAGTGATTGATAAGCTCATGTTTATGTTCAGTTCTGTCCTGTCCTATATGTTGACACTGTTGCTGTGATTGTAGAGCGTGGTTTTTGTCCTTGATGTCAGTGAATGCACCATGCGAGAGACTGAAATTAATGGTAGCGCTGTTTGCCGAGCGAGAGCTGCATATTAGATGTGTCAGTCTGACAGTGTGTATGGTGTTGATGTGGGCTATGGTCGACAGTAGCCCGTGTTCAAGCTTCAGTTACCGTAGCTTCCTTTGTGTGAGGCGCTACTATATGTATTCAAGAAAAGAATATAGATTTCATTGTTGCTGGACCGGTCGACTAGTCAACGTCTACTAAAAATCCGAAGTAGTTAAACCCCACGTACCTACCTACCTACCTACCTACGTACCTACCTACCTACCTTAAATAATTACACATCCGGCATTTTTCTCCCCACTTTTCTCTACATGAATAACAAAACAGCGCAGAAGAAGCACAACAAACCGACACGGCTGAGAGGGAAGAAGACAGTTGAGAGCCGATGAGTCGAGTTCCATTTGCACCTCCAACAGCGACGGAGACAGATTTATAGCCGGGGTGTGAAACAATCATTCACGTTAGCGAGTCGGGTCCTGCGTTCAATTAGCAATAGCTTGTGTTTCACACTGATTCTCTCTGCCCGCGAGCCAGAAAAATCCAGTCAGCACTGTAAACACAGAAAGCGCAAGCTCTTCCACTAAGACACCCTGACAGTTCATTGCTATTCTACCTGCTTTCCAACACTGGGCAGCCCTTTAGTCATCTGCCCGCACCACACTTTAGAGAAAGTGTACTCGTTCTGCCGAGTAAGGCAAGTCCTCAAAATTCCTGGAAGTGGAAAGAAAGGAGGTTGGTGGAAAGGGGGGAATGAATTGAGAAACTGTGGTAAGAAAAGCATTTAAAGACAGAATGAGAAAGACAGGCAGGGAGAAAATAAACCTCCAAAATCTCACAAAGATTTTATTGCGGAAAGAAAGGTTTCCTCCTCTTCCTTTGAATCGCTATCTATTTTATCAATCATCAGTGTCTAATCTCTTTTTCTAACAATATAATGCATACTGCACGTCTCTGAGGGCACACAGCATTGAAATGAGTTTTCACAAAAAAAAGTTTTAAAATACTACCGTGTCCTTTGATGACTCACTCTCCATTCAAAATATGTGCTGATGATGGTGATCAGCTCATAAAAGGCTTCATCCGTGTCCTTCTTATTTGTTTCATTAACTCTAAAAACGAGCGCATGATTCAGGATGAAACGTGACCACAAAAAGTTCATTTTATGATGTCTGGGCAGTCTAAAAAAACTGATCCTCTTTAAAAAAAAAAAAAAAAGTTAGAGAAGGTCAAAATCATCTCGTTTTCTTTTAATTTTTATGTTCTCTTGCCTTATTTCTCCTTCACGTGCACAACGACACGCAAAAACAAATCACGGCTTATTGTTTAAAGATGCGATTATTGTCTTTTTCACAAAGCGGCAGAGGCATCAGGTGGAGGAAAACTGCCACTGGCAATTACTGTGTTTTATAGCCACTTCAGATGAGATTGTGTGGACAAAGTGACCTGTTGTGTAGGACAACAGAAACCTATTTGCTCAACAGGCCACCAGACCCCAAAATACAGTACACATTTTAGTGCTGGAAACCGTTTGCTGCTTCTCGCTTGGAAAATGAATTATTATAATTATTACCACAGCACATCTGCAGACGATGGAAATGGAAAATAACAAAATAATAAAAAATAAAAAAACTCAGCGGGCTTCCAATCTCCCTTTACACTTAAAGAGGCCCCCGCAGAGATGAATGAACAGCCACATGCTCGATATATTACATTTGGAGGTCAGGTGTCAAGCAGGTGCAAACTGGGAGAGTGTGCGAGGTATTGATCCAGGCAGCTGATCAAACCGTTCATTTATTATGGAGAAAGAGAGGAGAGGGCAAGGGTACACACACATGAATGATTTAGAGACCGTCCTCGTGCACGGTGAGTGTCTGCAGGGCAAAGAAAAGCAACAAAGAACGAACCTGCTACCTACAATATGCAACTATAGCACATCAACAGCACACGGCATAAATATAAAAGCAAGTCTTTTGGGTTTTTATTAACCACTTTAATCCTTATCCTGCATTTCAAAGAATCTGTGTACAGACAAACTAGCAGTACAACAATGCCAAAGGCCGAACATTCAGCCTTTGGTCAAATAATTACAAGTGCCACTGGATTTGAAGGTCTAACCTCTCTACATTTTGTAAAAAAAAATCTATTTGCAAAGAAAGAAATTTTGTGTTCAATAAATACGGCCGTCCTCATTGTGTTTAGCCCCCCAACTCACAGCTCCCAACCGCCAATTAACGAATCTGAAGTCTTGAGTCCTGAGGCTGAGGAAAAGAAAAAAAAAAAGCTTAGCTAATGTAGTGTGTACTCACGACCAGTCAGTAATGTTGGATGGACTGCTTTTCAATAGAACATAATGGGCAATTATCCTGCATGTACACTAATGGCCCACATTAACTGGCTGGAGTAAGGGGTTGGGAGGGGGGGGTGGATTGTTTAGTAAAACAAGGTTTTCAGCCCATCCAGAGCCGCGCTGCACAGATGTAGGCAGTTTGGGGAATTGGTGCACTGCAGCCCGCTCAGGTGAGGTTGAATCATTCATCAAACCCCAGCTACAGACATTTAAAAGACCAGCGTCTGCTTTCATTTTGCAGCATCATGCCTCACAGCCCCAACGCGCGAGGGAGAAAATATGTTATGCATTTCTGCAATGTGCTGGGATCTTGCACAATCTCCAGCCATCTTTCTGTCCTTTCACAATGCACCTAATTTACAGCTCCGGCGCTTATTCAATCACGCTGGGGATGTGTAATTTTATCAAACTATTTAGATTCTCCAGGACACGTGTGACTCAAAGGGGGTTCTGGGTTAAAATCCACTCCCCCAACTGAACACACGTGTTAGATGTGCCTGTGCACGTGTTGCCATTTTACTCATATCATCGGCGTATCATATGAAACAGAACAGTTACAGAGATTAATTTTTGAGAACTGCACTGAGCTCAACACCTACTTTACTAATTAAAAATGCATGTGAATGCTAATGTTTCTTCATACACACAGTAAATATTAAATGTACAGCTCACTATTTCCAACCTTGTGATTAGAGAACAACCTGCTATTCCTGAGCCAGAGTCGCTCCAGCCAATTAGCTTGACAACTGGTTAGCTTGACTTCTAGACCCTGCTATGCTTCCTATAGCAATGAACTGGTATCACAGTACAGTACACTTAGCCTGTTACAGCATTGTGCACGGAGGCTAAAAGCTAACAATAACGCATGCATAGAGTCGACCTATTTATTCTGCAAATTATATTATTATATCCAAAATGCATGCAATTCTCATATATCATAGTTTGCGTGCAGGGTACGCTCGGCTTTTCCAAATGCATGTAATGTCTTCCCACAGTATCTTAAATCTTCAATATAATCACGCTGACTCCACGGCTGCTTCTTGGCACACGCTGCACATTTTTGTGCAACACATTTGTGATTTATTTATTTATTTATTTTTTGCATTTCATATGGTTACTGGAATCCAGGAAAACAAGACAGAATGAAGACTGTAGTTTTAGACGAATCCCCCTTTTTATTTGAGTAAAGCTAAAACTACACCGTGTTTTCAAGGTTGAGCTCTAATTTTTCTGCAGCAAAAACCAAAGAAGAAGAAACAATATTATTACAAAGGAATGGTAGAATATTTTCTCTGTGTATTGTTTCAGAATTATAAAACTATAAAAAGTAGAAAAGTTGATTTTAATGCCGCCTCATTTATTCTTCATCTATTGACTTGAAAGAAATGGAACATTTTGGCAGAAGCTGCACAAACTCTGAATATGGCTATTATTTATTCTTATTGCCTCCACCCACATACACTGCTGACTCTCACAAAGGATACCTGCTCACGTGCAAACGCAAACCCAAGCCGTCAACCGATACCGCCTACACATGCAAACCTAAACGTAGAACCTGCTCGCCCTCGGCATCTCCCTTCACCATCCCATCCACGGCAATTAATCAAAGCGCGTTCCTTTTTCTTCCACGAGTTAGGCCTGTCACACTTACCTCTCACTCTTTCATCATCCCTCGCTTCTTAAAGAGCCATGTGGCAGACAATATGAGCCCTGCGGGGGCGGCGATATGACACGACGTCGACAGAAAGCAGCGACCTTGGTTTAAATCATACTGGCATGCAGATTTATCACCGTTTAACTTGTCCAAAATGTCTCCTCTAGTTGGTGCAGATCTGACTGTATAAGCTGGTTGGCTTTCCTCTGGGAGACCCCTAAGTCCCAGGCAAGCTCGGCTCAGCTCAGTTCGGTTCTGTTCGGCTCAGATTAGTGTGCAAACCCGACGAGATTAGCCACAACATACAGACGTAGTACCGTTTACAAAGGATAATTTCTATCGTCAACACACTTGAAGGCCTAGTTCATGAGCTGAACCCTGAAATATTTGATGCAGTTCTAGTAAATTTTGAGAACGATATTATGTCAGACAGTGTTTCCTATAAAAGCTTTTACAAGATGTGAAACGTGGAAGAAACAGTACATACAGAAAACCAGATGCTGAGGTATTGCTCCTGTTCTCAGATAAAGGAAAAAACAGAATTATACACATCTTTTGGGAGGGTTGGTGGAAAGCAAGGACAATGTAAGACAACCCAAGGAAAAAAAAAATGTCCTTCTTTTTCAAGAAAGGCACATTTTCATCCATCCATTCATCTTCTGTAACCACTTATTCCTGTGAAGGGTTGCAGGGGGTGCTGGAGCCTATCTCAGCTGTCATTGGCGAGAGGCGGGGTCCACCCTGGACATGTCTCCAGTCTATCTCAGGGCTAACACAGAGAGACAGACAACCATTCACACGCAAACCTACGACCAGAATCACCAATTAACCTAACCAGCAGCTCTTTGGATGGTGGGAGGAAGCCGGAGAGCACCCAGAGAGAACCCACGCAGACACAGGGAGAACATGCAAACTCCACAAAGGCCCCAGTCGGCCTGGATTTGAAAAAAAAACAAAAACAAAAAAAACAGCACCTTTTTTTCCCCACATTATTCTCCACAGCTTTTTCAATCTACTCATGTATCCATAAAGACATATTTAGTTTTGCAAACCATATGTGTTAGCATTTAAATTGAATACAACTAGCTCGTAAAAACATTTCATTTAGTGAATATTAGGTCTGAAACTAAAAAGCCAGAGGCTGAATAGAGGCTTCTGAACTTGACCTTTTGGTCCCGTTTTCAGCTGAAGCTATGAAAGCGCCCGGTTCATTACCGCGTCTTTGTGCACACTGCATTTATGACGATACGCTCAACGGCAGCGCCTTTAATGCTTTTGTTTCTAGCGGGCAAAGAATTCCAGATCCCATTGTAGTTCGTCCCCTGATAATCATGCATAATTCATCAGGAATGCTGAGTACCTTTTACAAAGATATACACAGCACATTTACGGCACTTGCGAGCTCACACGTTCACGTGTACACGGGACGCGGTGCTTCAGTCTGAATGCGCATGATGGATGCGATCGTAAAGTGGATCATACAGGTTTGAGACTTGCGGGAGGAAATGAAAGCAGGAAACGACAAGTGAAAAGCTGGTCCTGACGAGGGACAAAAAGCAGGACCGATGATACGCCGACGGATGGAGTTTTGATTTGAGATGACGTGGTATATCGAAATTCAGGTCAGGTCGGCTTTGAGTTGCAGTATATGATTGATAAAATGCAAACAATAATAAAGATAACTCTGTACTGAGCTGCTTCACATGCATTTATTACCACAATTCTGCAGAAGGTGCTTTTAAGACGCTGGACGAGACGGGATAATGATGCCTTGTCCACCTACCTTTCAGCAATCAATTCAATTATGAAACTGACAAAGTGAAGTGGAGACATGTATCATTCTATCAGGTATAATCAAAATCCAGTGAGTAGTGTCTGAGATATTGCAAGTGACAGATGGATAAACAAACAACCAGATGGGGACGGATTCACGGTCCAAGACAGAAAGGGCCGGAGAGAAATGTGCACGGAGAGCTTTACAGCAGCGAGCGAGCCATTTCGGAGATGGAAGGCAGCCACGGAGGGAGGGGAGAGCACGCAGGCAGCCTTGCTGCATGGGGCGACAGGGGGTCTGCTTTTAGATGGATGGGTCCCAGCTATTGATAAGGTCAGACCTCATTTGCGCCAGACCTTTTACATTTTGCGAAAATGTTGGCCTGACCATTGGACTGTCAGGAGCAATTCGTCCCAGTGAAAAATGGACTGGCTCATTGAAAACCGTGACTCCATCGTAAAAGCATGAGGCCCTGGCGCTGTGCTGCTACTGTAACTCGTCTTATATAAGCCCCCCGGCCTATTTGAAATGTCCACCGTGCCGCCGTCTAAAGCCAGGCTAACTTGGGTTATTGCCGCCGCTTTAGACATCGCGGCAATTGAAAAACAATTGTCTTGATGTCTGGATTTTTAGCTCCTATTTTCCACAACATCACAGGTTGTCATTTGGGTATTTTTCGTCAAATACTATTCTCAGGTGCAACCCACATTTTTCAGCTCTGCAGCTCATATCCACCATGTATTGCCGTCACAGTATTCTCTGATTACAGTGCAGGAGGAGGTGTGAAACTGGTATAAAACACAACAACAACAACAGAATAAACACGGCTTAAGCTACAAACAGACTACTGCAGGAAGCATAAGTCCAGGCAGGTGCCCATGAGAATATCATGGTAAAGGTCAAGTAAGGGAGAAAGTGTCTGAATGTGTATCTCTGTGCATTATGTGACACCGTGGCAAGACCTGTTTCATAATATGCTGCAAGTAGGCTAACATATTAAATCCATTCTCGTGCTAAACAAAGATCAGCTGGTTCTACTAAGGAAATGCTACACTTACCAAAATCCCACATTTGGTTAATTCACAGTGTACACACATGCAGTTTTCCGATAACATAATTTACAAGGCAAGTAATAAAACTGACCTGTAATGAATTAACTTAATTGTCAATGTATTAGTTTCCATAGGGTGGCCTATATGACAAAGCTACACCCAAGTGGTAATTAATTTAAACGCTCGAGGCCCATTAGATGACGCGTCGGATGCTTATACCGTCTCCTCCGCATGTCCGGTGCACGTTTCAGACGAGCCCGCCATCTAATTTGTTTAAAAACCGTCCGGTCCATGTCAGCTTTAAATAAACGACTTTTGATTAAATTGAACCGTGTGCATCACAAACAGCCCCGTATATCAAAAAAGCATAGGAATTCACTTTGTTTCACTTTTTTTTTTTTCATCTGTTCATCATTAAAGTACATAAAAAGCTGACCCTCCAACTTCGCCGGACAAGGACGTATAACTTGAGCCGAGAGGACTGTAACTCCCCTACACTAAGACACCAGTCTGGCAAAGCTCCAGGGCACAGTTAAAACAGCTTCCATAAAATAACGCTACCATCAGTGGTTGAGATATGCAATCCAATTGCATCTCATCAGCCCACTGGTCACTTCAATAAAAGAGTGCTGTCTGCACTATTGCCCGAGTTCAGGGTTTATTCGGAAGCATTTCACGCGGGTTTAAGACACAACAAATCAACTGGCTTCACATAAGAAAATCCACCAGAGATGCTGTACACCGAGCGTCCGCTCACTAACAAGGTAAACGAGGGGTCGGACCGGTTTGGACTCGAGGGCATTGCAACCACATCCACCTTAACTAAAACTACAGATGTACTTTCAGCTCTAATAGTTATTTATTTTAAAAATATGCCGCTACAGCAGCAGCGCGGATCAACGGTACGCTGTCCCAGATCAAAGCAGAAGCAGTCAACTGGATGTAATGAGAGGGCTGCATATAAAAAAACACACAAGCAAATGAGTCCCACAAAACGGATGAAAAAGCTTAGGGCATCGGTGTTGTCTTTGATGCCAGATGGGCTAGGTGTCTTGCCACACAGAGGAATGTACGTCCCGCAGTCCCAACTGGCTGCAGACAGCTAGCGTGACCGGAGCTGACACAGACCTCGGGCTAATTGACATAACAGGCCCGATTGGTGTGTCTGCATAAACCGGCCGTGTTTACTTTGGAGCTAACTCACTCATCAGTCGTTAGGAGCTCAAGGAAGAAGCAAATCGTGCGAGACAACACGGCCATGGATCCATGCAAACACAACATATACGAGTGTATTTTTTGACTTTAACTACGTGCAAGACCTCAAAATAAAGCCTCAGTGTGTGACATTCATCTTATTATACAAACGATCGAGTCTCTGCTGTACCTATCTGAGGTAATGTTTTATCACCATGCTGAGGTAGTAACTGCAAGTCAAATAAATAACCTTATCTACCAGGAAAACAGAACGTCAGCTAACCCCTGTGGCTTTAACAACCGACCTCAACGTCACCGCTTGGCATTCGTTTCATTTAATTTATGAAAACTGTAGTTGACATGCAAACAAGGGTGACGTAAAGAAAAAGTAATTACACGCAGGAGAAACTACAGCCATAGGTAACAACATACAGTTGTTCTTTCTGGCAACGCATGAAGTTAGTCATGCAAGGAAATAGGGGAGACAGTCATGCACCAAATTCCAGTACTGTAAGCTTTCTGTCAACTAACATTATTGTAAACTGTGTCCTAACAGTTGTAACGTGAAATTATAAAATATTTATGATCGCGATTCTCAGGCAGCTCGAGCTGAATTTAAGCAGCACAATTACATTTCCATTCCGAGTTCAAAATGCTCAGGAAGAAGTTCAATAACTGTAAAGAAAGTAGCCTGAGGACACAAAATAGCCGTCAGTAAGAATTATGGGTACAATTCAGAGAGATCCCTCTATGCCTTCTGCACCGTTCCTTCTGGCTACGGTATCATCAGCTTGCGCTGCACGTATCATATCCCCGATTGTGACCGTGACGATAATATTGTCTTCTCCCGCATCTCCCTTTCCAGGCTAATAGCCTGCTAGCTCTAGCTTAGGTGGCTGGCCGACCCTGACTGCTGCCAGATCAAGCGGAGACCTCTGAGCTGAAATCAATAGCCAGTCTGTGGATAGAGCTTGTTTGTCACTCCGTCCCTGGTCTGTCAGTCACTATCCGCAATGTCCTCCATCTGCTGCGGCCACATAACCTGGATGAGAGGATGTCCATGAAAGAGCCCTTGGAAAAACAAAGTGTCCAATAATTTTCGATTAGAATGCAAGATCCATTAGCTCAAATGTTTGTTACAGGGGGTGGGGGGCAGTCTAGAGAAGACCTCTTCATGCAACTTTGCTTGTTAGAGTTTTGTCTAAGAGTATTGTGAGGATTGGAACACGTTGTCTAATGTCTATAGACTGCAATTGGTCGTTTATGTTTGCACGCATACATTTATTCATTAAGTTAATGATGCACAGCCTGCAAACATGCTGTATAAGGAGTGGGTACAGATGGCTTCAATCATAATCACCAGATCGGTCATGCACAGCATCTAAAAAACGTCAAAGAAAAGGTCGACCACATTTAAGGAGCTATACATACTGTATTATTAATCACCTGTAAACATTAAAAAGCATGTTTATTTGCTGCAAATATGAGCTGAGGTTTTGCCACCAGACAGGGTTCTACAGGAATAATCTACTACACGGCGCATCAATGAACTTCGCTTTAGCATTCAGCTCTGACAAACACAAGGAGACTAATCAAACCGCACAGAGACGGGCCCTTATTAAAGGGCAAGGCTCCTCCCACTCTTCACCCACAGCGTCTGACTCATTTGATTCTTTTCCATGCGACGGCCACAATATGTAACGCACACACCAACGTCCAACACCTACACGTGGCGCTCAGAGGTGCTGGGTAAAATGCGACAGCTCTGGAAAGGCTATTCTGTAACCCACCACTGAAATAGTGAGCACAGATGAATGTCTATCTGTTATTATAACTCCTTGTTTTACTGCTTTTGCACAGTTTGCGAAAAGTCAGTAACCTACAATTGGAAATACGTAGTCCGAAGCCTGTAAAGTTAATTTGATGCCACAAGTTGGTTGCGCAAGAAATCTCTTGGGCTGCTGGCGCTCAAGTGTATCTAAATGTATTTGAAGTTGGCACTTTGGGGGGAAAGAAAATAAATAAAATAAAAAATTGAAAATCCAAAGAAGACACTGGCCAACAGCTTTAACGGCTCGTTTGAAAGAGTGTCAAGAACCACCAACAACTCCACTTATCACTGGGTGCTGGCACCTCTTTCCCTGCAGAAAATGTTTCAGCGGAGGGCTGTTGAAAACCAATCTCTCCTCGAACCCCAACATTAGAGCAGATTTGTGGCACAAACTGATAGTACATTGTGACAGATTTCTCTTTTACAGCTGCTGCAAAAGAAGAGAGCGCCAATCCAATAGCATCAACTCTCTCTCTCGCTCTCTCTCCCTCTCTCTGGAACTGGAAAGCCTCGGCTGGCAGTGCTGCATATATGCTTGCCTTGGATTAAATCTGTGGGGGACAATTCTTAATGCACCTGCCAGTCCTTCTCAAGGCGCAGGCCTTGAGGAGCCAGCCCGGGTTAGGCACTCCACCTACAGCATAAGTTACTTGAGAAAAATCATCCTGGATACTTGGGTATTGATTGAGACAGCCAGTAGTAGCTGGGCCCATGGTAGTGGTGGAGTGTTAGTATATCCTATTTTTTTTACTTTTGAAGGTCGACCGCGCTATAAAAACCCAATCTGTGGACCCAAGGACACAGGCAGAAAACCTGTTATTTTGACGTGACAATGGGTAGGATAATGATATATAGTGAACAACAAAGCCACATACAGTATGTTGCCTCATGTAAGAAGAGTGGCGAAACGATTTCTTTTTATCCTGACTGTCTTTCTTAAGCTACGTTCAGACCCAAAGCAAAGAAATACTCTGCTTTGTATTATTGTCGTAAAAATACCCACTGAAATCCAGAAACTGGCACCGTGTGTGCGGCTTCGTATTGATCTCAGAACTTAGCATAACGCCACTCCTCTCTGCTTCTCTTACCTTTTTATCCTGCCTCTGTAATTTCATGCCCACTACTGCTGACTTTGTATTCAGCACACCTTTAGAAGCAGCACCTAATGAGTTTTACAACCCAAAAATAATTTGTCGAGCAAGTGAGTTAAAATATTCAACAGTAATAATGTAATGGAGTGGACAATCACGCAGAGCGTCGTTCAACAGCGCCATCAAACAGCGCCGTGCCGTTACTTTAGGATTTTAGGTGAGTGCCTATGAACAGGAGTGAACTTGGTTAAAGAGTTAAATCATTACCCTTTAACCTTGCTATTGTAAAAAAAGACATGTTAGACATCGTGAATCTGTACAGAAAGTTTAGGCAACTGCATATGAGAACTGCGGGTTCATTAAAATAGGACTCTGAATGCAGTTGTTTCATGTTTCTATCACAGAGCGAACGTGCAAAACTCCCCAGATGAAACGTACGCTCACGCATACACGCACACAAAAACACGGAGAGAAACACAACTTGCCATACTGCCTGTAGTCAGAGCATATGGTAGATATTTAACATATTTTCCAAATGTCAGTGAAGCCTGTTCACAAGTGTCACCACCGAATCCCGGCTGGAATTAAAAAAAGAAAGCAGAAAGAGGAAAAAAAAAAAAGAGCAGAGTCAAGTGAAACCAAATGTAGAGCAAACCGCATTCGACCCCACCATTAAGAGGAGAATATTAAGGGAAACAAGTCTGCAAGGGGGAAATCACACACATGGAAAAACTGGATTGATGTTAACAACAAGTGTGAATCTAGTCGAGCCTGCAAGGGCTTTTTCCCCCCCAACCCCCTCCCCTTATTGATAGGCATTGCACACGCTCGACCGTGCACGCACACAAACCCGTGTGGGGCGGGTGCAACACTGAACATTCATTCATTCATTAAGCCTCCCAATTTCTCCCAGCCACAAGAAACATTTCAATAAAGTCTCTTAATTAACATGCACGCCGATTAGAATGTCATGTTTCAGAATGGGCAGCAATCTGTCTTCCTGTCACTCTCACTCTCTCTCGCACAGACACACAGACACACACACAGACACACACACGCCTCCGAGCTAGTGACTTAATGGCTTTTTTCACCTGCACTTAGCACTGGACTATGGTCCGTGAATAATAAGTGGGAAGAAAGAGAGAAAACAGGAGAGGGTAGTAAAGGGGAGCAAGAGCGAAAGAGATGTATTTCATGGTTTGACTGTCAATGTAAATGCCATATTCTATTGAGTGTTTCATATATCTGCCCCAATTTCCGCCTAATTCTGTGTAATTGAGGTGTGCACGGGGAGTATTTCCTTTTGGAAATCGCTAGCACTGGTATTAATAGATGATAAAAATAAAATAAAATGGAGAGAGACACTGAAAACTCCATTACGCCGCACAACAGAGACACAACCCAGTATTGTCAGTGCATTCTCTCCATATACAATACAGCCGCCCTCGCTGCTCCCCAACATAGCGTCTTTTCTCTACAGTTAAGGGCGCGGAAGAAAGAAACGCCGCGCATGTTCCCGAGTGTGTGTGTGTGTCTGCGCTCATTGTATTAGCCGGACGTCAAGGCCACTCAGGTAGCTCTGAATGTACTCAGAGGAGAGGAGAAATAGGTGTTGATAAAATGCGTCTCATGCCACAATGGAGACACGATCGCTGCATTCCAATGGGGCTGCTTTGCCGAGCACCTGCGGCAAAGCGCAGTCGCACAGAGCGAAGTGACACTCCAAGCAATCGCCGTGGCCCCCTTAGGTCTCACAAACATAATCTTTAGAGACAAAACGGAGGGAAACACATATATATGCACCATTACGGCTGAGAAATGCAGTAGCCATTAGTGCCAGAAAAACACAGCTAATGACGGCGCTCGTGTGTGACGATGAGCCATGTGTGTGTCTCGCAAATGCTATAATTGCAAACATGAACGAACGAAGTGTTTCTGTACAAGGAGTACAATTTCCATCCCATGACTTGTGTCGAGGCTGCAGAGAGACAAACAAATATTGACCGTGTCATAGCTTATAACCCCAAAACACACAGAAAAACAGCTAATGTTGACCTGAGCTCCCTAGGGCATGTCTATTGGCATAAGGCAGGATCCCAACTGCCATTCTGGTGAGCTTACATCTCTGTAAGCTTGTGTATGTGGGTGTGTGTTTATGTAAAATCTCCAATGAGGTATAATGCGGACTAATAAGAAGTAATAAAGGCAACGCTGACCCTATAATAGCTGGTTTCCTGCCAACCCGAGTGGCCTGAAAGGGGGTCTTTGTGTGATACGGGGTGCTGCTTAGGCACGGCAGGGTTAACTAAACCAAGAGTATCAGAGCAGATTGTGAAATAGAACAAAGCATGTGTTCATGACCGAACTGTGGATTACAGAGGGAGATACATATTCTATAATGGTTTTTTTGGTCAAAACATTTATGAATATAAAACCTCCTGCAACCAATCAGAGCCCTTTTGTTGTAAACACGTTCAACTCCAAGGTGCTGATAGTGTATATGACTACATATCAATGTTACTCCTCTGTCCATCACTGCATAAAACCAAACCAAGTAATTTGATTGGCCGGGGAGATCTTTGCTGGAGACTAATCAGTTCCCAATGGAGAGACTCTGGATTTGATGCTGTAGCTAAAGCGAGACCCTAACGCCGTAGCTGACGTGCACCTCCCCAGAAATGTAACGGCATGTGTCACGGCAACACAGACCGCAAGAGCTGTGATTGGCTCCACTTGATACTACCGTATTCCAGCTTTAGTATGTTGGCTTCTTCTCCATCTCTGCAATTTTCAAATTGATTGTTGTGGATCAATAAAGATGGAACACATTGAGGAAAGGTTAACTCAGGAGGTTCGCGATACAAACATTTGAATGACCTTTGGCGAAATTTTGGCGAAATTTTGTATACATTTCGGTGAAATGGTGGCAAAAGTTTCAGTCGCCATTGTTGAAAATAAAACAGGAAGTAGAAACAAAATATAAGTGGCTGGCACTGGCATAGGCTACATGCGTAGGTTACTGCAGTACCGCAGTACTTTAAATGAGCCTTAACCTTCCACCACAAAAATGTTTTGGGCAGAGAAAGTCGAGGTGGCTTCCAGGATAATGAGATGACTGAGGAAAAATAGTTAACAACTGCCTTCCTTGAAATTATAAGCATGTTTCTCTTCTATACCGAATTACCTTTTGTTACCAGTCCATGTACTGATAAATGGATGGACTGTAGCTAGCTTGTGGCAGTCTGTGTAAAATGGCACTCTGATCAGGGCAGGGAGGGAAAACAGCATCTTGCGGTGTCGGCTTCTGATGCATTAGATGAATTTATTACTTCATCAATTTCAGATTGCACATCGCTGTTATTACCAATGAGACACAAACCAGTCTCATTTGAGACATAGGGGACTTTGCATTTTATGTTGTCAAAGGAATGGCATACTTTGAATGAAAACGCTTGAACAACACCAACACAAAGCGCAGGAAATGTGCTTTATTCAATCTCGAGCTGGTATTTTCTGCTTTTTAGAGAAAGCAAGGAG
The DNA here is from genome assembly GCA_005024645.1 of Planiliza haematocheilus. Taxonomy (NCBI): domain Eukaryota; kingdom Metazoa; phylum Chordata; class Actinopteri; order Mugiliformes; family Mugilidae; genus Planiliza; species Planiliza haematocheilus. The sequence continues at coordinate 408,428 of SRSE01001388.1, read as the reverse complement.
GCAAAAAAATAAAATGAGCAGCAAATGTCTACAGTCTTAGTGGCAGGATTGTTTGTCGTTAACTACTGATTGGTGTCACACTGGAACCCTATCTATACTCATTACTGACACTTGTATCATTGGCTTTGACCAGAGTTAATGACTTTATTTACAGACTACGGATGAAATGCAGGCAATAGGAAGCGGATAACAATCCATTCCTGGTTGTGAATGCCACCATCACCTTGGAGCTTGGAGGCTTGTAATGTAGAAAATTTCAGTTCAGACACAAGTAATTAACTCCAAGACAAAAAAAAAGCACATATTTTTGTTTTTATATATAGAAAATTTTCGAGGAAAGGTCAGATGGCACACGTCAGCGCGAGCAGATATTGTATCAGAAGCATCAAATAAAGCTTTGTCGTTTTCCGGAGGCTGCGCGGTAACAAAGAAGAAAAGCAAGGTCGGGTTTCATTGTGATTTTTGAGGTTCGGCGCCTCTGCGGTACAACACAGCAGATGAATATTCTATCTGCAGAAGTGGGCAGCCTTGAAGAAGTGAACCTAAGCCGCGGCAATGTTCAAACACAATTCATTGTTTGCTCTCCAGAGCTCACCTTTTCATACTTCATCTGATTTTGCCCTTTCATCTCCCCCATTAGCTTTAAATAGCCTTGAAAAGAGAATGGAATGGGTTGGAACTACATAACGCCCTCACGCCATCCACAATGAGCTGCTGTTTTGGGTCGACTGTGGATTTTAGAAAAAAATCACGTATATGGATACTTAGACTTTAAGAGAACACTACAGCATTTCATTTAACCTGCTGAGTTTAGTGTGTTGAAGTGAAGAAAGCGACCAATGCACACTTAACCTCTGTTTCATCAAACTTAAAGAGCTTATTCAGTGTCCATTGAACATACAAGCACATGGGTAGATGTGCTCAGTTCTTTAATAACTGCACATTCTCATGTCTACATCTGCAACACACACACAATATCCACACACGGCAGAGAGAAATAAAGAAAGCTACAGACGTTCCTGTTAATCAAATCCAGCCGAGCCCTGCAAATACTTAAGATTCAGAACTCACTTCCTCCTTAGTTGACATGGTGCTCTATAATCAGTTTTTCTCCGTGCACGCGCTTCTTGCAGCAAACACCACAATGAGCACATAAAAGCCGTCCGCACACAGCCCGAACACACTCCAAAACTACGCTCCCGACTACACGGGCAAAAAGCACAAAACAGGCTTCCTGAGTGTCTCTTTTCCCGCGCGTGGGCGTCAGGCATATAATTGAGGGCTTACAACGTGCTCCCCCTCCGCTAAGCCTTGCTATCTATCAGGCCACACACTGCTCTCACAAACTGCCCTCCACTGGTACACATCTGATTAGGCCTGCTCTGTAAATGAAGCTTTACGGGACAGAGTGATAACAGGCGGCGAGAGAGGATAGGAGCGGGACGGGAAAGAAAAAGATTCAAATATGTAGAGAGGAGGCAAGGCGTGGACAGACTTGAGTACCGCACAAGGACTCCAAGGTGGAGGAACTGGATGTTATGATGAGCCAGAGAGAGGCAGCCATACCATGTTATTTGTATTCCGAAAAACAATATTTCTTGAGAGATTTACCTTGAGAGATCTCAAAGTCTGCAGCCGCACTCAATGGCTTTCAGAATTCATGACTTGAATGATCAAAAAAAAAAAAAAAAAAGTAGTAAAATATATTCAATCACATTCCTCAAAGTCACAATTTTTCGAACAAACCTTTTACTTTCCCTCCACTGTCTCAACAGTCAAACGCTTTATTTAACCAACTCAGACAGATGAAGTTTTCACATTTTGTGTTTGTGAACCCTGACTTACAGATAACTGGCATTATTAAAGGCTTTTTCAGTGCCCCGGCACGAACAGGAGGAGGGATTAGAGCGAGCAATTCTTTACGATTCTAACTACGATGACTTCGGCCCATCACAATATCTGCGCGGCGCGGTTAGCGTGGAGAAGGGGGCAACGCGCTGAATCTCGAAGCAATATTTCACGGCTTATTTCAATTAACTTTAAATGAATTCACAGTCTCTCTTATTATTTTATATCACCCCAGGAGTTAATTACTCTTCACCTGCTGTTTGATAACCTGCACACATAAGACGTGGCTACTCAAATGGTAGCCTTAAGTCAACACAGAGTCTTGAGCAGCTAGTTTTAAAACAATAATTATTTATTCTATTAGAAACGCATCTGCCTTGAGATATTTTCCACAAAAGTAATGAGTTGGAACAACTTATCCTGCCTTTGCACGTGGGTTTATACATTTCCAATACAGGTTAGGTCGCAGGTCAAAGCCTTGAGTCCAGATATCATTTGGTCAGTTCGCAACAAAGCCCGACTGTTGGTGAAATACATTTCAACACTCTCACCTTATAGATCACAGACGTTTTTTGCATACTATCCTCATAAAGTTACTGTTAGTATTAATGAATGTTTACAATAAGCTTTACGACATCGTGAAATATTAGTGTTTGAAAGTGACTCTGCCTCATTAATCTAGCCCACCAAAAAACCCATTACTTGCTCGGAGTAAATTATTTGATAACGCTCAGAGATCTGGAAACTAACACTGACTGAGTCAAAGAAGTGGTATTTTATTCACAGGCTTGCAACATCTTAAGGCAAAGAGAATAAGTCGTGCCTTTTGCAAAGTTTGGCTTCCGTGTGGGGGCAACAGCCCCTAATGTGAATGGAGCAATATCATGCAGGTCCTGCACATTATACAAAAACAGACACACGCTGAATCAAGCGCACACGCTGTGCTGCATTAAATCACAGCGGCGCCAAAGCAACAACCTCCCCCTGCTCTTTATCCTTAAAGAGCAGCAATTTGCACGCGCATTTTATCATGTAATCACGCACATCATACACAAACACATCGAGTATAATGGCAGGTGGATTGATCTGCTATTATCACTGCCATTGATCAACTAACGTGGGGGGGTGGGGGCTATAGACAGCATCCTGTGTGACACTGTGGCCATTTGCCAGAACTGCTGCTAAAACACACTCAGGAGTCACGAGCTAAGCCATTTAAACGTGGCCAATGTATTATGTATTACAGCCGTTCCCCATCAAAGGAGTCATGTACAGCACTTATGTCAAACGCTGAAGTAACAGCATGAGAAGACATCATATGGACAGAGAGGGGAGAAACAGAGAATGGCGGCCAACTAACTAACTTCGGGAGCCAATAAAAAGTCCAAAATGAGGAGAGAAAATGAAAGATAATATTAGGAATCTAAATGAAAAATGACCTTTGAGTACAAATAGATTTCGCATTTAGATACTCGAGTAACCTTCCTGCACGCAGAGGAATCCTACGGAGATAAAGACGGGGATGTTCTCTTGGACAGCGGCCACCAAGGTGGCGTAAACCACGGCAGCGATAGGCGGTAAATGACAGGTCAGAGGTCAGAGCCAGCAGGAGGAAATGACATCGGCAGGAAGTATGAATAAACAGTGGGGGATAATCACCCAATACAAGCACTGACCTTGCAAGGGATTAGCAGAGGCATTATCTCTCAAATATACAGATGTAGAAACACGAGAGAGCGGATGACCTTCCTGAAAGAAAGTTTGCTATTTCAAGTATAACTGGACCGTAGACGCACAAAAACGGCAGCACGCCGCTCGCTATTCACTTGGAGCAGATTGGAATTATATTGCTAATTTCAAACTGAACTATTCCAATTGATAACACACACACACACACACATATATATAAAAAATCATTTGGTTTTGCTATTCGTCTTTTACCAAACTGAAATTCAATTTGTGTAATCACAAACAACCCTGAGCTATAACAAGAAACCTGGCTATATTTTCTAATGGCTGAAATGCGGAACATTTTGCCCTTTATAATTTCTACCATCCTCAGTTGGAGCCTATGCGCAGATGCAAAGAGAGACCTGTAATTGTATCCTAACCTCTTCTTACAATAAAGAAGGCCTAATGATAGCTAAATTAATTGGTTTTCCCTTTGTTAGTGTCAACACTGCCAACAGGGGTATGATTAATAATAGCTCTTATGGTCGCTTGCAATAACAACACAAAAACACACACACACACACACACACACTGCCTAAGAAGAAGTTCAAGTTCAAGTAGTCGCACTTACAGTTCTTCAGATAATAATTTCCAAATAAGGTGAAAAAAAACATTCTTTATTTCACTGATGAAGTCGACAGCTTAACTAAACAACATGCCCTAAAGCAAAATCTGTTTCAGCAGTGACAATAATGTATTATTACACACTGCTGGTGCTTTGTCTCTATAAAAATTCAGTGTCTTAATGAAACACCTACATCAAGTTTAGTTACTTTAACTTGTGCTAGACGTGGTTTTGTACAACTAAGTTAGATAACTGAAGAGAAATATATATATATTTTTAAAAAAAAGGTGCAACCATGGCTAAATTTATAAGACGTGACCATGGGAAAGGTTGGATGCTGCAGTGATATTTAATATAAAGGTACAGACGCACCAAACAGCCGGATGCACCGGAGACTAACGCCTACTGCGACGTCGCCTCTCGTCTCTTTTGTCTGGACTTGAAAGCTGCACTTGGGCCCATCGTAAAGATTACAACCCACGGCCAGCTAGTTATACATTCTGTGTCCACATGAAAGAAAATTGTCATACAGGTGGAAGAAGTATGTATTCCTCATTCAAAAGGGGAAACTAGAAGAGCTACGTTTAGCTGGGAGGCTAGCAAGAGCGACAAAACACTGTGGAGCTGGCGTACATTATATTAATTCTATATTATATATCATGTTGTTGTGAGCGTATTTGTGTCTTTGTATATTCACATGAGATGAAAATGAGATAAAAATGAGAAAAGCTTAATTTGTGCACTTTTTTGATTTTCGTCACTTCTACTTTTCTGCTCAGGGATTGGTTCTCTAAACTGAACAGCCAATCAGGGAGATCTCTTTGACGGATATGTTCCACCTCAGACTCAACAGGCAGAAGTGGCTGAAAAGCCCCAGACATGGGTTCGACCAGTACCAACGGCAGAGCGTTAGCTTGGTGTGTCACAGCCATAGATTGTATAAAGGTGGACGACGGAACTGCTCCTCTAAAGTTAAGCCAAAGCGAATAGAGCTCCCCCTGGTGGCTGGCTGCAGTATACGTCATAAGCTCCGCCTCCTCCATGTTCGTGGATTGGTGGCCGAACAAAAGCACTGAAATAAATGTCAGATATGTTAATATAATGATGATGATCAGTTTTTTTGGATATGTTTCATTTTAGTTTAGTTTCATTTTAAGAGGATGTGACATAAAGGTGACCACCAGTTGCCATGTCAATATATAGCATCTTTCAGAGCGTAGTGCACAGACTCTGGTTCCAAACTCGTAAAATTTCACTGCCCGTATCCCTGGGAAAATAGCGTCGGTTTGGCCGATGCAAGGTGGCGACACATTGTCCATATTTATATACAGTCTATGGTCACAGCCTTAAAAGTGATTGTTAGCCTTAGGAGACCTGGACTAAGTTGTTACCAACTTCTATGCATCTATATTTTAATCACCTGTGTTCCAGCAAAGTAATTATTGCTGCAGAAATGTCAAATCAAAACAAAAATCGAGAAAAAAGAAGAAGAGTGAAAGCAGACCAGCAGCAGCAGAGCTAGAGCTAACACAGCGGGGCGCTTTAACTATTAAACACTCGCAAATCTGAACACCAACATACATCAACACCCACGTAACCTGGAGGACAGCTCTCATTCACACCTGAGAGATGAGGAGTAGGAAGAGAGTGGGAGAGTTGGGGAGAAGAAGGGACGACGCTCGCAAGAAAATAAAATGAGACAACCCCAGCGAGGAAGAGGAGCCTCCAAGTCATTATAGCCATAGTGAGCATTTTACACCTGTCCACGGGCTGTATCGGTGCTACTCGGAGTCGGCGGCACAGTGGTGAAGCCGCCTCTAGAGAAATACTTGTCAAATCCAGATGCACAAGGAAACACACACACACACACAATGGAACTAATAAGAAAAAGAAGCAAATACAACGTCTCACTCCTATAAACAAATTCCTCGTAGCCGGCCATAACAGGGACATCTTCTACACACTTACACAGCTTGGTGTTATTGAGTCCCACGGGCACACTTAAAGCACGCTGTTATTAGGAACTACAGGCCTGAGAGATAGAGGCAGAGATGGTGTGAGTGAGATAGAGATGGAACAAATGGACCATTTATATCAAAGCTTCATAAACACACATGGGGCCTATTGTTACGAAAGCTACCTCCATCTAGAACGGAAACGCTGTTGTCATCCGGCAGCTCATAGATACATGATTACATCCTTTGGCTGCACGCACACATTCGCACGAGAAGGCCGCATGCATCTGTGTACACAGAGACAAACACACATTTACATATAAATCTGTGTATAAACACATGCACCATATGAGTCAGTGCAATCCCTCCCCCTCCGCAGACTTAAGCCTAAAATAGCAGAGGCTGAAGAATTTACTTTTTCCAAAAGTTACCGCACAAAACGTGTGTGTGTGTGCGCTGAAATTTGATAGTGTGAGTGAAGCATGAGCTCAAAAGTGCATCTATGATATGTGTGTAGCGCCTGTGTGATTGTGTCCGTGTGTATAAATGCAAACGAGGCTTGTCTGGCTGTAATCCCCTAAGCAAGGGGTGTGTGTGTGTGTGTGTGTGTGTGTAAGCGAGTGAGCATGAGAGTGTGTGTTTGTGTGCGACCAGTAAGATGGTAGACAGCGTAAGCCAGAGCCTTCACAGCTTAAGCCCCCCTCACTTTTCTCCCCCATAAGGCAAACAGTGGATAGACCGCAGGGCTTAGCGGGAGAAAGAGGAGGAGAGGACAATATATGGAAACTAATTCAATTTCAGCCCCTTTGCGCTGCTCCCCAATCTGCAAAATACCACCACAGGCTGATGTAAAGAAATGGAAATCTCAACTGGCCGTGTATATACGACGCACTATGAGGAATCTGTAGATTGGAAGCCTATAGACGTGATGCTCTTGAGCAACGGTCAAGCGGTTAAATGCCTTCCGTCTGTGTAGGTTCAACCTCTCGAGCTGCTGCTGCTGCTGCTGCTGCTCCCTTCTTACCCGTCACCCTCTCAGATTTCCTGTACATCATCTAATGAACTTTCCAAACTCACAAAAGGTGGGAAAGTGGTCATCCCTCTTATTCTCTAAAGAAAGCCTGCCTGGCTGTTTCCACGGCTCGAGCCAAGACTTTTTCTTTTTTAATGGTAGCATCTCTACTTTTAAGTTTTTGCTTACTGCAGGTTTAAAACATTGATATTCAAATATGAGTTTTAATATCAATTAATAAACCAGTTTGTGATCTGGATGTGCCAGATTTGCAAAAGTGGGTTTGTTCAAAACAAGAAATCTGATGTGCTTTCATTTCACACTTCACTAATAAGACTAAAGAAATAAGCACGTATCGAGGTATCAGCGTTAGCATTCGACATTCAGGTGGTGCTGCACCAGCACTGAAGTCCAGCTCTGAGCTTGTCATAATGCTGGTTGTTTCTTCCCAAAGGCGCCGGCACTCTCATTGATTTGCAGAGATAATAACCCACTTTATGAGTCTTTGCCCTCGCCGAGTTCAGCAGCACTGTGCAACATATGTTACTCTCTGCCTCCACCATCTCTCAGTCTCTCCTAGCCCTCAAGGAGAAAACACACGGCTTATGAATTTTCCTGTTAGGTGTTTTTTTTTTCTCTGTGTGTGTGTGTACTACTGCTCCATTGGTTTTTAGGGTCACAGCGTGATACACAGAGGGGTTATGGGAGTTGGCCTGCGGGCTCAGACACCTCTACTTCCATGGTTTTTCTCTTAATGGCAGTTGTTACACTCGTCAACATTTACGTCGCCGGGCGGATAAAGGATAAATTAACTGACTGAGCGAGAGTGCGTCTGAAGAAAACAGTAATACACTGAGCTAATGTAAATGTATATTCCCTTGGGTCTACCGCTTTGAGGAGGCGGGTTTGGGCGGGTGGGGGGTTAATGATGCAGATGAAGATGGACACAAACACTTAAAGGCATCATGGTGTTCATCTGCTTGTTTTAATAACAGCAGTCAGTGGAGGCAACTGGTGGTCTCGATAAGAATATGCCCGTTCTGTCTGAAGTTCTGTAGTGTTTCAGATTATTGAGATTAAAATAATGCTATCCAATTTTTATGCATAATGTGATGAAAACTATGGATTGCTGTTGATTATTAAGTGTGTTTGTTGGTGGAGCGCTCGCATTCTGCTTCACTTGATGAAACTTGCAGGCGCCTCTGTGAGGACTTTAAGCCCGGAGACGAGTGAATCCTTACTTGGATTTATTCAAGTCTCATTCAAATGCATTAGAATAAAATGTCATTAAGACCATGTATTGCAGTTTAATATTTAAAGGGGAACTACTGTTCTGACATAAGATACGGTCATTTACTCACCCATATAACTTTTGTGTAATTTGTACATAGATAATTCGATCAGTGTACACCCAAATAGTGGGAGTGAATGGGGCACCGAAACGCAGCCTCTAAATAAAGCATTATTTACTGCGTGCACCCCAGCGATGGTCGGCTTGTTTACCTGTAATTTGCTACTGCTATGGTTCGATCACAACCTCAGATTCAGAAAAATATTCAGCCAATTTGCAAAACACTAGCAGTAGCAAGTTAAAGGTAAACAAGCCGACCGTCGTGGGTGCGCACGGCGCTCAGAGACGACATCATCCAGGTCAAAAGACATCATGATAACAGCCAACTCTGGACTCAACGGGGAAAAGCACTAGCGTATGATAACAAAATATTGGTGAGATTAACGAGCTTCGTTGCAGATAATGTGTTATTCAGAGGCTGCGTTCCGGTGCCCCATTCACTCCCACTATATGGATACACGCAGATCTAAGTATCTCCCAAAGGAATATAAATTACAGAAGAGTTATATGGGTGAGTATAAGGCTGTATTTTATGCCAGAAATAAGGTCCAGGTTGTAAAAAAACTGTAGTTCCCCTTAAAATGAAGAAAAAAATCACATTCTCTTGGTAAGAATAGGCCTGTACGTTAAAAAGCAGTATGGTATACTAAAGGACACAGACATTAAGAGATCCATTCATACCAAGAAACCATAACGCACAAACAAAGATCATCTATGGACTCGCTCCCCTCAGCAGCCCACATAAATCTGCTGCAAAGCTGCGCACATTTTAATCGACTGCTCTTAGAGTTACATTATTTACTTACTCAGTGCCTGACAGAGATGAGCAAACAAGCCATTACACTATCTAAGTTTACATCACATAACGTTTTCACAGCACTAAGACCTAGTGGTGACAAAAAAAAATAGACAACAACGGAGGTAAAGATGGGGACAAACAAAGAAAACAGAAAGAGATGATCATGTACATGCAGACACAGTAAATCACTGCGTCTTTTAGGTCCTTGTCACATTTTCTTTAACGCAGCCACTGCAATATTGGGTGACATTTTAAAAATGGCACCGCGCAAGAGAACGGACATTATGAAGGTTTTGACATTACTGTACATCAACCCATGAATAAAAACAGTGCAGCATAATGAAAAGTGAACACAGGCTTTAAGGTTAAAAGCTAGCACACTACCTCTTGAGCTTTGAGTACACCCTAATGGCCTCATCATACATTGTATTGGAGAATAACAATCACATGTCATTTTTTTTATCGTTGGTAAGGTAGTTACTGTGCTGGTTCAGCTGCTTTTATGCTAAGTAACCTCAGCTTGTAAAAAGCGCTACGATACTCCGGGGACTGACTGTGTATCCAAATTTCCCCAGTGACAAGGACAATCTGTTAAAAGTACACAAAAGCACACACAAAGGCATTCAAACAAGCACACGAGTTACACAAATACACATCTGTAAAGACGCTCGTACAGCCATGCTTCATTCTTGAGGTTCGGCTTAAGGGGAGGGGCGAGGCAGTCCCATCTATCACCGCTCAGTATGTTTAGAGCAAAGCACCGCAGATGAAAGCGAGAGCTGAAAGATGAATGGGGAGAGGGACGAGAGGGGAAAAGGGGAGGAAGGGGGTTTCGTCTTGGATTCGGATGGAAGGCGGCAAATGGAGAGGAAAAACGGGGGAAAATGTTGATGCATGTTGACTATGTGAGAGCCACGACGGAGGTGATCAAATAAGAGAATAAGACGCTAAAAATTGAATGACAACAATAATCTCGCAAGCTGACAGATGGGTAAATACAGATGGACATAATGAAATGCACAATCTGAGAGGCTCAATCCTTCTTAGAAAACAACACAACACAATCACAACAGTCTGGACGATGGGCTGTCAATGACAGGATTTCTTATTAGGGATGAAGCATCCCCACCCCTGTTAATTCACACTTCAGAGACTTTTAATGATATGTTCCTCTGGAGGCTCTCTAGAGTCTTAGCGGCCACATCTGCAGAGAAGACACCGAGCAGATACACCAATCAGCCACAACATTAAAACCACTGACAGGTGAAGTAAATAATGCTGAATATCTTTTGACAATGCAACGTTCTGCTGGGAAATGTTTGGACCATGTGGATGTTACTTGTACCCTTCATCTAGACCAGACCAGGCACCTCCACCCCATAGCAATGACAGTCCTTGATGGCAGCAGCCACCCCCAGCAGGATGCAGCCTGACACACACACAAAAACAGTTCAAGAACAACTAAAAAAAAAAACATGAAAAACAGCACAAGGTGTTGACCTGGCCTCCAAATTCACTAGATCCCAACATGATCAAGTATCTGTGAGATACACTGAAGCAAGCCTGATCAACAGAGGCCCCTCCTCTTAACCCATAGGACCCAAAGGCCCCCCACTAACAACATTTTGTTTCCAGACACCACAGGACATCCTCAGAATGGTCTGTCCACCACATGTCCATTCTCTCACAAGGGACGACATGCACATTATTAGGAAGGTGGTCATAATGCTATGCCTGATTGGTGTAAATGCACAGTTCCTCAAAAATAGACCCACAACCTGCAAGTCAACTGCTCTAAGGAATGGATATAATACTGATTTAGCTTATAGAGGTCTTCAGTATGACATTCACCTAGCATTGTATAACATGTGTAGATTGGCCTCCATCACTCTGAAAGCCTGCAATAATTCCTCCCACTTCCAAACTCTATACCTCTACTTGAAGTCGTCTTGAAGAAGACCAAAGCGTCTCCTTTTCTTCCCTCTCACTTACAGTCTCCCACAGGTGTCTCAGCCGATCTTGTATTCGCACAGATGTACACAGTAGGCCATGACTGACAAGGTAAAGGATCGCGGGGAGGCGTGTGGGTGAAGAAGAATTACCATATGTAAGGAACGGAGGTGCCAAGGTCTCTGTTATTGTCTCCGGATAAAGCAGGCGGACTACGAGAGACAAGACACAGAGCGGAGACACACAAGCGGATGCATGGGAATGCAAAGCGCACACGTACGTAAGAACAAAAGGAGCACACAGGCGACGAGCGTGAGAGTGAGAGGAGACGAGGAGGTATCACTGTCTGTCCAGGTGTGCTGAAGATACAGGACGGGCCACTGTACGGCGTACGGGTCAGTCAGTGAGGAGGAAAGTGGTGGTGCAGAGATCTCATCAGCGCTGGGAGAGAGGCCAAGAAGGTTTTCTCATCAGGATCAGCTTTCAAACCCGTGTTACAGTGCTACTTTTATTTCTGCTAGAGAAAAAACTGATACCCCCTACCAGTGTGCATATAAGGAAGGTGGGGGCATCGCAGTCAGACTAACTATGATAATATGATATTTGAATGTATAATTTCTAAATGTATGATAAGTGTCTCGGCAGACCTGGAAGTCAGAAGTGATGTGTGGGCGCGTTGTAGATCAGGGACTGTTAAACAAAGGCTCAACGGCCTGTAGGTGGAGGGTTCGATAGAAATGCTCAACGGCTTGTAGGTGGAGGGTTCGAATGTGAGCAGATGACTTGTATTCTCTAAATAATGATGGTTCCTAGGGTAATAATTGATCTCTTCCATATAGCTTCCTTGTTTTTGGACAAGGAAGCACTCCTGCGATGTTATGCATCGACTCCACTCAGCTCTTTAAACGTACAGCGCGCAAAGTCAATTAATTCCTGAGGGAATCTGCACGATCTCCAGTGAGTTTGCCGCACTCCTCCTTCCTTTAGTTTTTTTTTTTACTTTTCCAGAACTTACGATTTACCTCGACTAACTTTTTTGCCGCACCGTGTCCCAGGAAGCTGGAAAATAATGACACTGCTGGCGTTTTATTCAAAATTCAAGGCACACTTCACCAGCGAGGCTACCACAGCGCTCTGCTAGAGACGCGCCATCCCATCTGGTTTGCTCTTAGAGGGACCATAATTTGCTTTTCAACAGCACAATGACCCCAAACACGACTCGAGGCAACATAAGGGCTATTTGACCAAGAAGGAGAGTGATGGAGTGCTGAGTCAGATGAGTTGGACCGCGCGGTGAAGCCAAAGCAGCCAACAAGTGCTCAACACCTCTGGGAACCCTTCCAGGGTTGACTACCTACTCGTCAAAGCAAAAGAAGGCTAGCGCGAAGAACCATACTTATAAAACCCTAGCCTGGTGCCGTATAATTAGAAAGAAACTAGTGGAGCTCAAAGACGGGTAATTTGACAAGTTATGATCTCAACTGCTGGTCTTTGAGGTTTTAACTTGTGCCGTATAGAACCAGAGAGCATTTCCTAGCATTGAACACGAGGGAATATAGTTCATATATCATGCAGAATTACATACATCAAACAAATCCGTGCAGAAGCGAGGCGTTATTAGTTGAGGAGATACTTCATAAGCTGTGTCTGCACAGGAAATAGCTGTAGAAATATCAATAGACGAGGAACAAAATACAGAGATGTAAGTAAAATGCTATTTGGGAAGTGATTAATACTGTAAAACAAACATTTCCCAGTCTTTACAGAACATTTCTCCCTTCTTATTCCTCTTTTATTTCCTGTGCACTGCATCTTTTGTGCTAAAAGCGTTCCGCCTTTTCAATTAGTTTTGATTTATGGGCGCACATTACGGTGTCGATACGCTGGCTGTGAACGCGTGCGCTGGGTGTTAATTGCGTCGGAAATGACACGGGAAAGAGAAGAAACGCACGAGAAGATAGAAAAGACATAACAGGATCAAGTATCAAAGAGAAAAGAAGTTAAAAAAACAAAAAACAAAAAAAACGTGTAACGCGAGACAGAGGAAATCTGGACGTAATTCTTCCACATAATTTAAGTTTTAAGTAGCGCACTCATTATTTATCACCAGTCAAGTTACAGGTGTTACCCAGTTGCTGAAAATGCATTAAACCACATGAAATATGTTAATCACAGAATCCAGGTGTTTAACAAGTCTCTATACAGCCTTGATTGCAACCAAAATGTTATTTAAGCAAATTAGTTTGATGTTCTTTGATGAATGGGAGAGAAGTCATGGAAGTTGTTTTTTTTTTTTCCTCCCCTTCCCCAGAGCACTAACAGGGCTTTCAGTGAGATCATTACACCAAAAAAAGCTCTCTCCACACCTTTTTCATTTGTTTCCTCTTCCTCACAAGATAATCTCCAAAAACCATCTGCACTGGGAGTGAAATTACTTATTGCCAGCTCCCTCTTTCTGTCAGCTAAACCTGCCTTTACGTCTCTCTGCTTCTCACTGTCCTCCTCGCTCCTATAAAATCGCACAGGAAGCCGAAGCTAGGAGGGGGGGAAAAAACAGAACACTCAACACACGAGAGGCTTGTGGACGTCTCAAATGCACTCAGAGAAGCCATTAATAAAAATAATTAGCACAGGAGATGGGCGGAAAAAAACGGAGGCCCCGGCTTGGCAGATGCAAAATCTCATTTCTGTTATTTAATTTATCTGAGACTGAAGCAGGAAATCCACCAATCATCGTGTTAGAGCACGGAGCTCCCACAACAGGCATCTCTATCCTGGCAGGACGTAAAATGTACACACAAACATAAACACACACAGACCCTATCAGCCGCATAGGAGGGCTAGAGGGGTCATTAGTGAAGGAAGAAGATCAGATATCACCAATTCATCTTGGTCAAAATGATTAGAGAAGGAGAGGGATATATATAAGGGGGTGGCTGTGTATGTTCCAGGTTTAATGTACTATTGTGATCTTGGAGTCGTTAATCAAAACCCAGTAGACGCACGCCCACGTAATGTTTCACACACTCGCAAACACAGTAAAGGTTCAGGTTCAGAGGGGTCAAGGTGATTATTGTTACTGTAACTCACAGAAGTTGGCAGAAAAAAGGGAGGAAGCTCACGTTGGAGAGAAACCATTTAAGCGTACTTTCTGCAACACATGTGACGACATCACAAGATACTTGGGAAAGCCGGAGACAATTATTGTCCAGCATTAAAGGGGAACTACCAATTTTTTTTAACAACCTGGACCTCATTTCTGGCATAAAATACGACAATTTACTCACTCATTTAACTTTGGTGTCATTTTTCGTCCTTCAGAAGATATGTATATCTACATAGTGGAAGTGAATGGGGAAACACAGCCTCTAAATAACGCGTTATCTGCCGCAAAACTCGTTCATTTCACCAAAATGTTGTTATGACGCACTCGTGCTATTCCTCGTTGAGTCTGGAGTTATCTGTTATCATCATCTGTAGATTGACCGACTAACCTCTGACGTGGATGAGGTCATCTCTGAGCGCCGCGTGCACCCTGCACTGCTCGTACCTGTAATTTGCTACAGCTAGTTTTTGCAACATGGCTGAATATTTTTCTAATTCTGAGGTTGTGGACGATGACTTTGTTTATGATGGACGTCCCTACTGTTTTGACCCAGAATGAGGAGCATGATGATAGGAGAATGCGGAGGTAGAGAGAGGAACAGCTGGTCAAAGAACAACAAACTGCTGCACGTCCGCAAATAGATAACAGATAACTCCAGACTTAACAGGGAATGCCACTAGCGTATCGTGACAAAATATTGGTGAGATGAACGAGTTTCGCTGCAGATAATGCATTATTTAGAGGCTGCTTTTCGGTGCCCTATATATCCATATAGTGCCCTCGCACTATATGGATATAGGTTGGGCTCACTGGAGCTAAATATCTTCCAAAGGACTAAAAATGACACCAAAGTCATATGTGTGATTAAACGTAGTATTTTATGCCAGAAATAAGGTCCAGGTTGTAAAAAACAGCAGTTTCCCTTTAAATCTCTACAAAACAACATTACAGAATAGGCATTATTAGTACAGTTGCAGCAAGGCGGTTATGTAGGTGGGAAAAAACAAGCCAGTACATGTAATTGAGTACTTGGAGCCTTTATTTGTGCAAATTCAAACTGCATGAGTCTAAAGGTCAATTCATAATATGATGACATGTCTTGCCAATGAATCTGAATAGGTCAACATTATGAATGCAGTGAGACAAACCAGATACAGCGTGCCAAGTTGGATGTCCTGTTTGAGGAGGGTTGCTCACTGGTTGCATATGCATGCACTGTTCTCTTCTAGACTGGATCAAAACAACGAGTCACTGCTCAGCGTTTGACAGATGCTCCCTTTGTAATTTAGGTGCAGCACGTGACCCTGCTACCTGACATCACCTCACAGCTTAATCCTGATAGTGAGGCTCTGGTTGTATATATATTTTGTGGATGAGGATTTTATTTAACTGTAACAACTGCTCAAGAGATAACGAGACAGCGAACCAACTGGGCGAGAGGAAACACGTGCAACTGCAACACGTCTCAACGAAAAGGAATGAGCATGTGTTCAAGAGGCGAGGACACGTTGGTCGACGGCCCACGCCACCTAATTATATGTTAAAGGTATAATACAGCATCATATAGGTTGCACTGTGTGTCTCAAGGGGTTTTGCAGACCTAAAACAAAATCAATCTTGACCCTCTCTGGTAAGAAAAACACTCAAAAACAGAAGGCTTCTTTATATCCCTTATGTCAATATTAACTTTGAGCAAATTTCAACAGATAATTCATTCACGCAACAGCAAGCTGAAAAACAAACGGGGGAAGCAATATAACCTGACAAACAATACATTTAAAGTCTCTACACCTATCTATTAAAAGTACAAACTGCTTGCTTTCTTACTTAACCTTCAAAAGTAAAGTATGCTCACCCACTAGACAAACGAGGTGGAGACCCCTCGGTTTATTATCTCTTTCTTTTGTGAAGCTTAGGTTACTTCGCGGCTAGTTTGTTGTCGCTAAACCAGGAACGTTTAGCCGCCAGATTGATTTGATTAGTCTGGGAAGTTGCTCTCTGATTTGTTTGCAGTGAGACCAAATAGAAATAGAAATAGAAATAAATGAGGCAGTTTGAACATACTGTAGATGCTGGATGGACTGAACATGTTCATTTACAGAAAACTGGTACGTGAACCACGGCACAGCGATACATGCTAGCGCCCACACTAGCTGGTGATGCTCCATTTCCGTTGCGATTACTTCCTGGTTTCCTCGAATCCAGATTTCTCGCAGAGTTATGAGGCCGTGGCAGAACTATATCGACTGTCAGGTGCTTGAATGCAACATGTGACAAACCTTCAATTAGTTACTGAATCAGAATGAAAGAACCATTTGACTGTTCCTGAATAGTTCATGAATTCAGACAACGGCACAAGAACAAACTATAAAAGGAACTAATCCCAGCTACTGACAGTATGTGCTAATGGTACATAAGATTTCATTCATTCATTCATTTTCTGAAACCACATGTCCTTGTATGTGTTTAGTTCAGTTCAATTATATTGAATATCGAGTTGAAGTGGTTGAATTTGAAAGGTACAGCCGTGCACATGAAAGCTCACAACAGCACAGCAACAACTAAACACACACACACAAAAAGAAAATCTGATAATTCATGCAAGCAGTTTTAGTCAGCACTGCACTCCCCATGCTTCGGTACTGAAGAACTCCAACTGTGTATTGTGCTGTAGCTGATGAAAGACTCAAGTCTTCTGCAAAACATATGGCACAATGAAATCAAGCAGAGAAGCAAGGTAGTGTAAACAAAATAAAAAGAGGAGATGATGCTAGAGGGATATAAAAGCTGCCTGCCTGAACGCTGGGAAGGCGAGCACTATGTACTGTATGTCTTCTGTCAGACAATGCAAACACGGCTAATCCACAAACACAAGCGAACGCATAGAAATCCTGCGGGGAGCTGCCGCCGCATACGTCACACACACACAAGCGGCGCTGCTCCAGAAATCGGCCCATCTTGGAGCAGCCTGAGCGATGCGGCCCCATTCATTTAAAGAGACTTAAAGTTAAACCTCGAGCCACCGCGGCTACGGAGAGCACAGAGGAGATCCAGCTACCATTACTCACTTCCATGTGAAACTTTTCAATAATATTTTTACTGTTTGCAAGTCTCATAAGGGCTACGCCGTAAAATCAAATGAGTCCTGAATCATGCTAGCGAATGTGGGCAATAATGGTTATGATAATAATGTTGGAGGTTGACTGCAACAAAGGGACAGTGATTGAAAGTATCCTACCGTGGTCTGTGATTTTACAAGACACAAGATAGAGCTCCTTCAGACTTCTCCCCTCCTTGGCGATGATTTCCACACACCTACGGAGAGAGACACGGGAAAAAAGAGCAAATGTTTATGTTGTGGGTCGAGCCAAAAACCGCAGTGCGTGCACACACACACACCCAAACACACGGCTGCAGGTTTCTCTCTCTTGCACACACACACACACAGACAGACGGGATTATTCCACAGCAAAGGTTAAACAGCACTGCTGCAGGGTCACACAGCAACTGTTGACATATTCTGCTCCTTTTAACATACGCATTAATTATTAAACACCTGATCTGATTAAAGGAGCACGCGCTGATGCAGAAGGAGCGTCAAGTGCGTGTCCGTGCGTGTCCATGCGTGCGAGCGCGTGCACCGGCGCGCTCATTAATCGCAGGCTCGCTCACTTCAAAGGGGGAATATCTGCATTCAGCTCGCCGCTTGAGCCCAAAGGACCGACACGGAGGGTGCGCATCGGTGTGTGGCACGCGTGCGTGTGTGGGGAAAGTATACACCAGGGAAGGCCAAGGGGAAGATCAGAGTATCTGTATCAAATAATTCTCTTTAAATGCCTCTAATGAGCGGAGTGCGTGCAACAACTAGATTTGGATCAACGCGTTTGACCTATTAACCTTCAGGAGGAATTGTTTTGATCTTTATGCTGGGGTTCCATCATGAAAATTTATGAAACAAGAAAAAAAAAAAAGACAAGCGCACACACGCATACTGCAAAGCTCTCGTGTGAAAACAACGGAGGGAAGAAATCGGAGATGTTCAGGCATCTGCTGTCGATGAAAAAACACAGGATACACGGGAGACAAAGTGAAACATGGGAACCGTATTGAGGTATTTGTTGTGCTTATTTAGGGGAGGGGGGATAAGGGAGGGGGCACCGAATGTGCCCATGCACATAATATGTTAGAGATTATTCTGAAATGCGCTGCTCATTTTTATTCACTATCCGCCGGCTTCTCCCACTGTAGACCATCCAGCACGAGGATTTGCTGAGACGCTGTTTATGCCACTTCCACACTATCTGGCAGGGAAAACAGGACGCAGGTCGACGGGGGGATTCGGGACGGCAAAAACCCCCAGTCAGACAAAGCATGACGGTTTGTGTTTTTGCTCCGGTAGTCCCTGAAGGTGACACAATTCACGGATGTCACCGCGATGTGCGACATATCACGCCGCGGGACTGAGGAAGAACTGACGGCGGCGAGCGAAGGAAACAGGAGGAAAAAGTTAAAATGTGTGTCATATTTCCAAAGCTGCTAAAATGTGCACTGGCCTATCTGCTTTAGTTCACTGGGCTGCATCTTCATATTTCGCCTTTTCTATTAAATTTGTGTTGCGCCGCTCCTGCAAGCTTCTCCCTGTTATCAGGTTGTCCTTTTGCCACTTTTTTTCATCCTCCCTTCCCACCTCTCCCTGTTTATTTTGCTCTCTTTCTCCCCTTGCCTCTTATTCCATCACGCCCTTCTACCCACCTCTCTTTCCTCTGTCTGTGGTCCTCTATAGATAAGACAAACGCTAAAAAAAAAAACTGGGAAAATAGACCTGTTGCAATTGGTCAGTTGCGGCCAAACCTTGTGCTATGGCCAGATTAGATTCAGTTAAGCCTGCAGCATCACAATATCACCCTGTGTGTCTTGGGGCTACAGCATTAGGGCAGCTAATGAATGAATGCCCTGGGAAGAGTTGGTGAGGAAACGGATAAAAAGAAAGCAGCAATTCAGGGGATGGTGCGACGAAGGCCGAGGCGGCGAGCATCCACCGGGAGCTTGTTACACAGTGCCCGGGTCCCCAGGGTTAGAGCAAAAGCAATTAGATCAGACATCAATGAATGAGGGAGGGAGCACGGGGAGATGGAAAGATGGAGGCAGAATAAGTAGAAGTCTCTGTACAGTAGCAGGGGAGGTAGATCGTGGGAGACTGACAGAGCTACGGAAACATGGGAGAAAAGAGGGGGGGGGAAAGGGAGCATTAACAAGGCCGGAGTGAGGTGAAACGACAGGATGTGAGACAGCACGGGAGGCGAGGATGGAGCGGAGGTGTGGGAAGTGACGGCTAAGGCATGGTTCACGCCACATGAAAGGCTATCAGGAGGCAACAAACCCCACAAGGCTCAGCTAACATGAATTAGTGATCTGATCTCTTTCAATAATGTACAGCGCCCGTGACAAAAGCCCAAGAAGGACACGGGGCCGCGTACTGAATATTAAGATGGCGCCAACGCTACAGGAGATAACGCTCACAGTAAAACACGGCGACGCGAGGACGAAAGCAGACCGAGTCGGCAAAGGTGGCCGGGCAGGAGAGAGGGAGAGGAGAACGAGTTATTAGACGGAAAAACGCATCAGAGGAAGGCGGTTGAACAGATGAGTCGAGGCGCTGAAGGAAAACAGTAGCTGTTGGAGGCACGTGGGCTGGAGGATTAGACAAAGAAGTTGGACAGAAGGTGGTCTGATGAGAATATGGTGTGCAGGAATAGAAATACAGATGAAGAGTGAAAACACTAGACCGGACTAGGATGGAAACGTGAACAAAGGAGGTGATGAATCATGCACGGAATTATCGAAGAAAAACGATAAGTGGAGGAGAGGAAGCAGGCAGCGCACGATGAAGAAAAAATAAATATGACAGCGTAAGTGGAGGTTAATGAGGAAGGTTTTGAACAACAGGAATGAAAGACGATGACAAGTGAGTAAAATGAGGAAATCAAGGCAAGTTGTCTCTGCTACCACGGGAGGCGGGAGAAAGATGCTCCCGAGAATTCACATGTGATGCACAAAGAAGTCCAGGGGAAGCATGCTAGCTAGCTAATACGCAGCCCAAGGCCGTTTCCTCCAATAAAATGACAATAAAAGCGTTTCCATGGCAACTAAGTACTGCATGTGTAAGCGATTAGGGCAGCCGGGCAGGCAGCGGGGCGGAGGACCGGGGTTCAAAAACGGAGCGAGCCTCCTCAGGGGTCAGCTGGTGGCTTACTGCCGCCACACAGAAGGCACACACAGGCGGAGGTGCGACAATAAAGCGGCTCGCTCCGCTCTGTATCTCGCCCTCACAGGAACAACGCAAACAAAACCTAACTTTGGTTCCGTCCTTCTCGCGCAGAGGATTTGGAGAAAAAAATTAAATTAAATAAACAAATAAAATCTCTCATCCGTGAATGCAAACTCATACACACGTTTTAAACTGAAATTACAGGACACACACCACTGGTCCTCGAGCCCCTTTTGCACAAGCCTGAAATACCTTTTATGTTTAATTCGGTTTCCTTGCCAGCCTCCTAACGCTCCCTGCCAAAGAATTTGGCCTTTGTTCGACACCACGCTGAAGGATAAGGAGCCATATGACACTGTACTAAAATAAAATAAAAATGAAAATGTAATATGATGCATCTTCTACCTGAACGAGACAGAACGCTCGTTAGCCCATCAGGAAGCCAATATTCTGTATAATACTCGTGGGATTAAGTAGTAATCTAATAATCTCCCCCCAAAAAACTTAAAGAGCTCGGTGCAGCATCGTTGGGGAAAAAAACAACAACACATTGCTGCTACTTAATCACTCCTTCCTTGGAATTTTTGAGAAGAAAATTGAATTATGCCACCGTGAAACCATGGTAACCACATCACCGCTTATTTATCTAAAGATTAACTAAAGCGTTTTCCAACGTCTTTAAAAAACAACAAGAACAAAAAAAAAAAAACAGTGCAAATGTAGCCCAAAGGTATGACGAGCTAAATAATGGAGATTAAACTAAAAAAAAAATCCACTGGCCCAAGAAGAGGTTTTCAAACATTCATTTTTTTTTTTTTTTTTACGCGCTGGAATTAAATTTGCTCTTAAACCAGATCCCCACCACCTCCGCTCAATGCGCCAGCGCAAAGCTGCATACAGTAAGTCACTGATAGATATAAGATTCAGGTTTTAGAAACTGCTGGTTTCTAGAAAAGTGAATAAAGTGATCATAATCCATCTGCTGAAAGGTGGCTTATACGGGCAGAATATCACCGAATATGTGATGTGCAGTGGGGAAAAGTCGTCGTTGGAAACAATAGACAGGCATTGTGAGAGGGATTAAATCATATCTGCGCTGAGGGCTATGAACACTGACTTTCAAGTCAAGGTTACGGAGGTGGAGGAGTAGGGTTCTCTTCACCTGCAACCTTACTGCGAGGAGATCTAGTAAGTCGTCAATGTCTAGGAAATCTTCTTCTGTAATGCGGCCATTTTTCAGCCTTGGTCAAGGTTGGAAAAATGAAAGAAAAAACATCAGTCAACCAGGCAGACTGCCGCTTCTGTTTGAGCTTTGTAGACTGTGCTTAGAGTGGACTAGTGGACGAGAGGTCTGCAACTGTATTTTGTGTCTGCGTGCGCACACGTCTGCGCGTTTTGCCGTACCATCGGAAGCTAAACCTTGACAATCATGACGATCATGCCTTAATCTCTGGCTCACTGTCTGATCAAACGTAATCTCTCCTATGAGCGTGTTGCCATGGCCCTACTGTGAAGCACATAACCAAAATATATCCTATCGTATTTTATGTGATTAAAAACACACATACATTAAAAACCAACGGTATGTCGTATTTTTTGTCACACAACTGCTGTTGGCGTCACATCCTTCAACAGATATCTATGAGTAGATTCTAATTCAACACTTTGCATCTTGTCATAACGCATCAGCGGTCAAACACTTGGTTTTAAATTAGTTCATTTCTATTATATGGACAGAACAGGAGCAAACTGGGGCACACTGAAACCACCTTTACTGAACAATGTCCGTACACAGCCAACTGGAGCGTCTACAGCGACGCTCGGTAAGAAAGAAGACGTGGGACAAAATAAAAAAAAAAGAGGGATGAAGCGAGCGTGTGTGTCATTAGTCGTGTTGTTTGCGCTTGTGCGAATGCACGCATGTGTCTCTCAGAGGTGAAGCTAATCTTCTTTTATGCAGCGCAGCCAGAGGTATCCAAGCAGACAGGCGGCAAGAGGAAGAATAGTGACAATACTTGAGAGAAACAGAGGTCCATATTTATCACAAAGACTGCAGACAGTCTTGCAGCCAAGCAACATGTGTAGCGCTTCTCTTTAGCTAGCCGATCACAATGGAGCAGGAACAAAGAGGCTGCTGGGAGAATGGCTGTAGGTAGGTACACTAGCGCAGCGCCGACCAACACAAGCCCTCGTCTCATCCCGCTCCTCGCACAGCCCACAATTACACGGCTGTCTAAGCACACAAAGGGAGCAGGGAAATAGAAATGGATGATTTTCGAAAGAAGAGTGTGAAAAAGAAAGAAAGTAAGCATGAAATGTATAAAGAAAAGCAGTTGAAGGTCTAGGGAGAGGTTGAAAACATAAAAAGGAGGAGGAGGAGGAGGAGGAGGAGGAGGAGGAGGAGGAGGCAGCGGTGGTGACAGACAAGACTTCAGAGTTCCACGGCTGCCTTTAGACTTAATGAAATGGAAGGGCGGAGCAGCAAAGAGGAGGCGAGCAAGGCAAGACGGGGTTTACACTTCTGTGGAGAACGCTCTAGCAAAATGATTCTTGCTGTAAATTTTCTTTATATCTCCCATAAATCCATACGCAAGTGTAAGGAAGCAGGGTTCTGCTTCCTCGGGGCGATGTGCAACAGTGGGTTTCTGGAATCCTCCGTACGAAAAAAAACAAAAAAAAACTTTAAGAGATCTTTCATTGGGCTAATATAAATGGATATAAAAAATTCCAATACCTCAGAAGAGCTCTTCAGTAAGCAAATACTTGATATTGAGGAAAAGCAACAATCTTAAAACGAAGCAATGCGGCCTTTATTGAACGAGAGGGAACGTTCAACCGCTTTCGAAATAGCTGACCCGGTAACATGGGTGAGGCTCAGGCTGCTGTATAAACAAGGGGATGATTCAGTTTCGGATTTTACTCTCTTGAGAAGTTGTTTGCAGTTTTCTGCCCACCGCGTTTTGAGTGAGCCGAATTTAAAATTGCCCCCGACTGAACTCTGTTCTTAATTTTGTCAAAATTTGGCTTTTTGCTGTAACTTCTCGGATGTTTACGGAGCTCTCGTGAATTAAAACCTTATGTTATGTATCTTCAGGCATCGTAGCATCTTTTTTTTTAGCAACCCAATAGGTTTGACTGTAAAATAAACTATAAATAGATGCTAAACGTCCTACTGAAGACCTTTACATGTGTGTTCAGCAACATATCCAACGTTTGCTTCCAGCTGACAAAAACCCTAAAAGCTATAGGCTGCGAGATACACATCCAATCCCCGTCCGTCTGAGCGTGCCTATTTGTGTGTGCGTCCCGCTGCATGTGTGCGCTAAGTTCCAGCAGTCTGATTCAAGGTCTGCTTCGGCAATTAGGGCCTGGATGATTTCCCAGGCTAGCCTGCCGTACCCACCGCTCGAATGAGAATCACATTCCTATTGTGTTCCACCGCCGTTAATCATGTTTTCAAACGACTCTGCAAAACGGCAGGGCATTCCAGCGGCTTGTCATCGGCCTGCTCAAAAATGTGCCGATGGGGTCATAACTGGAGCCGTAAATGCCCGTCATCCGCAGCTTTCCTGTCCGACCTGTGCGTTTTTGTTTGTTTTTTTCTTCTCGTCTGGGAAAGAAGAAAGCACCGAAGCCACACTTTGCAGGCCAACTAACGGAAAACAAGACCCTCACATGTGCCATTGTCTCCTCTCTTGCTTTTTAAATTATTTCTCTCCAGCTGTAATTGCATGTTAAAGAAGTACATTATTATACAGCAGGAGCCCTGCTCTGAGCAAAAAGCTAATTTGGCATTGCACTAAATAGTTCTGTCTTCAGAACTGCATTGGACTTGTGCAGATATTTAGCATAAATCGTCCCGTGCACCAGTGGCCGTTATTAGACACAAAATCAGACAACGGATTTTAACATCTCCGACAACAAGTGTCACTTACAAACCAGTCGATTTGTCCATCACGGACTGGAGAGAAAAAGCCAGCTAAGCACTTTGTGAGGTTAAGTGGCAGTTATTCACTTGAAGTTCATCCAAATGGACAGCCTGTTGCCTTGCCAACACTGACGGGCCTCCGTGATGCACATGCACAAACAGCATTTTAAAGCAGCCTCTCGGTTGCCAGCGGAAACCAAGCCGCCCTGACATCACTCGCGGAGCGTCTCCTCACCCCGCCTCTGCTACTTCTTCCTGTGCAAGCAGATTCCCCCGAGGACATGCAAGTGAGAGACTCACCTGTTAAATGAACGACTTGGATCTGCAAAGCAACGCCGAGGCCCCTATCTGCCCGCGCGGCCGGCCCGCTGCGGCCGCGGCACAATGAATAACTCAGGAGAAGATGAGCACTGCCCTGTGGCAGGTGGCGATAACACTTACAGCCTCGGGTCTGAGTTGACACAGTGGCGTTTGAGCCTGTGTGAGTGCAGGGGACAAAGTTAGTGGATCTCTGGCCATGTGAGACGAACAGTTAAGTTAGAGATGGTTGCCCATGATAGATGTTACCGTGGGGAATAAAAGAAGGGGATGCTTTTTTTGGCGAGCCATGCAGTCAGCCAGGGCAGGAGAAAATCTGCTGTTAATACTCCTCAGGACACTGTGCACGTATTTGATTCCAGCATCCCCAGCTTAAATTAGACTTGCGCTTTTTGATTTTGCAAACAACTCAGATGTAATTATACAAATCTTTGCTTTCTACCCTACAAAGTATAGTAAACACAGCATTAATGTGAACCTAATGTTAGCCTCTATTGTGGTTTCATTACAAAATAATGTTATCATCAAGCTAAATGTGACTATAATTGAGTCATTATGTTCGTTTTCTTCAAATAAGTGAAACAATCTTCAAGAGCAGAACTAATATTAACTGTATTTGAAGGTTCTCGGTCATCCAGGTCATGGTAGATCCATAATCCATGCAGGAACAAGGGCAAGTGGACTTTCTTGAAGATGTTTTGAGACTCCAGGTGGATTCCTATCAAAGCCAGGTGCCCTTGGTCAGTTTTTTGGCTACTATATTAACCTTTTCTCCAGTAAAACTCAACAAAACCAAGGTTTTCTTCGCTTAGCATTTTGTAGAAAGTGACGATAAAAACCATTAAAAACTAGAGAGATCCACATATCACATATAATACACATAAGGCAGATGTGAAGCCCAGATGCAGTATGTTTAAAATACTTTTGTGTTTTGCGAGAGAATAGTTTCTAAAGATTGAAAGAAGATGATTGGGAACAGGTGGATTGCTCTTATATAAGGATCTCAGTTATTAATAGAAATGAAACCATCACAAAATGAGTTTTTGCTTTTTCTAAGACGCTGGAACGGGCCAATATGCCTTCAATATCTCGTCAACAAAGAGACTCTTGAATTCCAAGAGTATATTTAATGGGATTTCTCCAGAGGAGATAATACAACCAATAAGTACCGGCTAATAACAGAACGTTGTTTCGGGCCCTAAAGAAAACAGCCGGTCTGACCGTGATAAATTGGGGTGAGCGCGCCCCTCGGGGCTGCACATCGTAACTCTTCTGCTCCGTGTCCGGGCGCGCAGAGAGGTGAACTATCACGATGTTTACCAATAGGCCTGACACAGTGCCACACAGCTTCCACCCTCCGCCCACTCAGCCACAGCTAATTGCTCTGCACTTTGATTACCGCCATCTATTTTAATGAGAGCCTATCAACGCATTCTCTCCTGCCCATTCCCTGTCAAACACACATGTAAACACGATAAACACATGAGGGAGTGTGTGCTCGACACACACAGGACGAGAGAGAACAATGCAGTGTGCCATATTTGTCCCAGTGGCAGGAAATTGGAGGGTGTTCATTAGGCTAATGGATATGAAGAGGAAAGGAGAAGGGGGGGATGCAGAGGAGAGGAGGGGAGTGGGAGGACTCGGGATGGAAGGGCGGGAGGGCCGCTGGATTTTACCAAAACAAATCCCGCACAATGGTCCAACAAGTTCTGTTGCGTCGAGTAATTTCCTCCCCACTATGATAGAGAGAGGAACACTTCAATTACACGAAACGGCTTTAATTACGGTGAATTTGCCTCATAAGTCGGCTCCCGTGGAGAACAAATGAGCTGTGGCGTTTTTTGGTGCTGCTCCTCGCTGCTGCTGCTGCTGCTCGGCTGGATGGACTCGGCTTCATTACGATCGCTGGTTTACCAGCACACACGCCAGGATGACAAAGACTAATCAATGGACTCACACTGTTCTAAAGACTCCGGAAGAGCGGGAACAGTAGATACCGAACTGGACGGGGTTGTTGATCGATGGTGGAAATGTGTACTTTCCAGCGTGGCTTCCTTCATCCTTTATTTTCTTTTTGCACGGACTGCAGCTTGTGTCACTGATGCAGTGAAGTACTTTTTGGTTTTTCTCAATAATAATAAAAAAGAAGTTGCAAATACGAGCCGCGTGTGTTGCAGCAGTTTGAGTCACAAAAGGCACTTACAGTAAGCAGAATGTGCACATTTATCCAGAAAGAGCAAACATGGGAGAAGATGAGAAGATGGAGGAGGGGGAGTGCGTGGGGGCGGGGGGAGGGGGTCCAGACGCGACAACCGCATTACAACCACAGCTTTGCCAGATCACATCGTCACACTCTGCCTCATCATTTTACGAGACGTTAGTCGTCCATGAAACTGCTTCAACATGTCTAGTATAACAATCGTCAATACCACACACACGCGAGTCGGAAAAATGGGAGTTCCAGGAAAACGGGGCTCTAAATAATGCCGGGATGAGGTCACGTCCAAGAAGAAAAGGTGACAACACCAGCAAGTCGGTGAGAGATCTGTGCACATCCACGGTTTTCAAAATGTCAGCGGCAGCGTGATTAAAAACTTGTGTCTTTGCTGCTTGAGTGAATCTAAATGAGCTGCGTTTCAGCCACCGCTGCCGATCTTGACCTATGACCGGATGTCTGGAGACTTCACCTCGACTCCCCCCCTCCCCCGATATGTCGCTGTCTCCGTAGCAACAAAAACAACAAGAAAACCACAGCAGCAGCGCAAAGTGTCGGCACTGTTTTAGAAACTATAATGAGACAAGTTTCCAGACAAAAAAAAAATAAAAAAAACTCTTCCAGTTTCTACAACCAGATTTAACGCAGGCTGCCGTAGTGTTTCCCTCAGCTCACTTTACACCCTAACACCTACACCTCCCGGACATTATCACCGAGCGCTCCTATTTGATTTACAACACGAAAAGCCTTCCTATTCCCTTGGCGTTATCATAATATTAAAGTATCACACCTTACCAATAAAACACACATGGCACAGTACAAATAAAAACCCCCACACCCATAAAAAGTAAATAACCTGTAGGATGGGAAGAGGGCTGGAGCGCATATTGTCAAAGCTACCCGCTAATCCAATTGTTCCCTGTGAGGGAAACATCCTAATGAGAAACCGGTGGCGGCTAAATAACTATGATGGTAATAACAGTGGGAGCATCCATCATTGGAGGCGTTTGACTCCGCTGACACACAGCCATTAGGTATTCATGAAAACAGATGTCGCCCGGCTCGTCGGCTCACTGGCCCAAACGCCCTCCCGCGAAAACGCCAGAACAAACCCCCGAATGAATTTCCCGGCGGGGACGACGGCGTTTGATGCCGCGCCAATAAGATAACAAGCGAGGAGATTTTCATGCCACGGGAGGAAGAGGGGCGGCGAGGAGCGCGGCTCTTCAAGTCGCCGTCTCCTCCGCCTCAGATAACGACTCTTCATCGCCGAACCTCATCTTTCTCCACATGTCCAGAGATGCCGTGTTTAGCGACGGGCTGAAGGAACTAAATCCTATTAGCTTGATAGCAAAGTGAATTTGTGGAAGCATCCTCCTACTGGCTTATCAGTGGCTAAGCAGACAGAGCTTAGGCTAGATGAGCAAAGAGGAAGGGGGCTATTTAAGCGCCTTTTGTGTACGGTGAAGTATAAGTAGTACATTAGACGATACTTGATTTAAAAAAAAGATTGGTGGCGTAGAAAAATCCTGTTTTCATACTTTTTAATTCTGTTTATTCCTTTCTCTCTAATTAGATTCTCGTGTAGACTCGGCAGCATGGTAGTAATTTCTCCCCTTCACGCTGTATTCTGTGGACTGCTTTTATCAAAAGCGAAGCTGTTTCACCTGTTTGCTGCAGAGGCCAGATTCCACTTGCATTGCAGTGTTTCGAAACATAACTTTTTAGAGCTTTGGGACGAAACAGCGGGGACATAAAGTCTGGGTCTAAACAGGTTTTTCTATAAAACTGAACTACAAGAGGACGCTTCATTCTCCGGCGGACGGACCACCAAACTGAACATTACACAGCTTTAATCGGAAAATCTAACCCAAGACTACCAAATTTTTACAGTTTCTCTTTTTTGCTTCGGCCGTGAGCATCTTTGCCTTTTATAACCCAATAATGCAGCAAGGAATAGGGTCACCCCCCCGCCCCCGAGAGGGCCGTGAGCCCGATGCACGGCCTTTATTATCCTCTTCCCTTCCTCCCATAACTGGTGATGTAACGCTCTTCATCCTTACAAAGATCTTCTATTTAGCGGGCTGGCGAATTGACCAGAGCTGGTGGTTTGGAGAGACAGAGGGAAGAAGACAAATAGAAGAGGAACAGGCTTTAATAGACAGTGTTGTTGATGGATGTGATTATAGCCTCTTCATGCGGCCCATCCATTCTCTATAGATTCCAGATGATAACAGTGCTTGGATTCCCTCTCCCCCTCCCCTCCCTCCCCTCCTTTCTCTCTCTCTCAGTGTTGTTTTTATCCTCGTATCCTGTGCTTTTCTGTTATTTGAACATTCCTTCTTGTCCTCCCCGCCTGTTAACTTTTCTGTTTCCGTTTATCCCAATTTTCACTCCGTTCGACCCTCTCCCCGCTCTATCTCTACCAAAAAAAGAAAAAAAAAAACCTGTGTTCTTCATTTGATTCCCTCCTCCCTAAAGCGCCATCTCCTTCCCACAGTTACTTCCCCTCTACCCTCCCCATTTACTTCACGGGGAGCCAGAAAACCACATCACACACACATAAGGCCAGCCATTCTCCTCGGCTATCTTTTTCCTCCTCACCGCTGCCTCTCACCCTTTCATAGGCGTCCTCCCAGCGTGCCTCCTTACAGTTTACAACAGTGTTCACATTTCCTAAGAAGAAATACCCCCCCGGTGCGCGGTGCATGTTTGCCTCAAAACACATTAGCGGTGTCGAGTAAAACGCCACGAGAAATGACAGGAGACTAACAGTGGGGATCCTGCTGGTCATTCAGCCAGCCAGCAGAAGCGCTGGAGTGCGCTCCACCGCCGAGCACCGGGGCTCAAAGTAGAACCAATCCTCCAATGCCATACAATATCTGCCTTAATCTTACTCAAGCTCCGCTCATTACACACTCAGCGTGAGCCGGAGACAGGCAGCACGGGGAGCAATGCGGCTGGGGGTGCGGGGTTTGTGTATGTCGATGTGGTGTCGCTATCGCTGCGAGACGAGGCCACTGTGAGCGGGTGTGTAACACGCCGTGACATCGTACGCAGATCCAAGTAGATTTATAGGCCGTATCATCCCCCCGCATAAGAGGAAAAACCATAGAGAGAATGTTAATTTTCACCTTCATAAACAACCGTAGTAAGCATCACGCTGACATGGGTGCATGTTTGAATGCCGGCGTAAGAATCAGTGTGCTCTGAGTCATATGGCATCTTCTGTAACCATGTCTGTGCAGATTTGTAAGAGCTTCTGTGTCATTGCATGGGAAAGAGTAAGCGGGTCTCGTTTCCTCCCCCCTTCCAGAACAGTAAAAATTACGACCATGATTCATTTCTCACCTCCATCATCAGAGGTGACGTCATCCGCAGTGAATTCAGACGGCCCTAATTGCGCAAGGTGATAATGCACCTACATAAAGGCCTACATATTTCAACCCACAATAATGGCCCCTGCAATCCAGCAGCGTTTCAGCGCCCGGGCGGTTTCCAGCTCGCATCCAAGGACAGGCCGAGAGAGAGGGCTCTGCCAAAGGCCGCAGGGCTGATCCGAAAAACACAAGCGCCGTCCGAATACGTGCGCTCAAAGGCACGCGCTGGTGAGCAAGAATCACTTCCTCGCATACGTTATTACGTTTATTAAGCAACCGCGTGCGCGCACACACACATGTTCTCGGACCCGGTGCGAGTCAGCAGACTGGAGGGTTGGAGAGGTACAGCTCCCATTCTGCCAGCTCAGTTTTATGTCTCGGCTTTGATACAAATCCGCACAGCATGGAAGCTCACTCCACCACCTGAGGCACGTGTGTGTGTTTATGTATATACATATATGTGTGTGTATGCACGAATATGAATGTCGACTCCACCACCTGTTCGCGGCAGTACAAAGCCAAACTCCATCCACTCCCAGAAGGTGCACTTGGATGTTTGTGTTGGATGTTGCGAGCATTTTATTTGTGTGTTTGCACGCACAAGTCATGCATGTGAGTGTGTATCCGCGGGTGTGTAATCCATTCTGTTGAGGCTGTTCCTCATTAATCAATTTATGGAGAGACAACTGCATGAGCCAAGGCTCTCCATCACTCCTTCATAGTCGCACTGAGCTCCTTCCTACCTCCGGCTCACATAACCCACCTTCTGCACAGATCAGCTCATACACAGTAACACAAAAAACCCACAGCGGGCCAAACACATGCTAAGGTTATTAAACTTTTCCCCGGAACTCTTTTGTATAAAGTACTGATTTCATTCATATATTAAGATCGCCGTTTCTTAGCTAGTCACTGCGATGTTTGTTTTAGTAACCTAATGCCCGCGCGCTGACAGAAGCTAGCACATTCTGCTGCCAAATTTTATAATTATAATCCAAAATTCGGGATTATTAAAATTCCTGGAAGCTGGCAGAGCGCAATGTTAGTGTGCAACAAAGACAGATGGTCAAAAAGAACGAAAAGCAAAAAGAAATATTACACACAGGGACACCTCTGACATCCACGGAGCAATCTGTTCACCCACATGTCCTATAACTTAAACTTTTTCTCATTTCTTGTGAAGCCCACAGAGTGAACATGACAAATGCAGCAGAACAATGTTTTATCTCATCCGACATCCTGACAACAAGGAAATAAACTCAAGCTGACAGCCAATCAGATCACCCATCTGCTGTTCTGCCTCGCAGTGGTTGGATTGCCCGACAAGTGGCGAATGAATAATTTCTGGGAGGGACACACCCCAGAGATGGTAAATGGGGGAGCCGGGGCTGGGGGCTGGTGGGGGTGTTGAGGTAAAAAGAGAAAAAGAAAGGCAATGGAGGGAGAGTGGAGCGGGCAGCCGCATGGCAACTCCGGGCTATTTGATTGGTGGAAGCGCGCAGGCAGCCAGGCAGGGAAGACCAGGAAATGTAATTCAGGGAGGCTGTCTGGATATGACATCTCTGGGAGCTATTCAATCTGCAGCCAAACCCTCAAGTGGCGCCTCGCCTGGCATGGTGGCAGGGAGGTTACAAGTGTGAGCTCACTGCCTGTCAACCCCACGGCACCCAGTGTGGAGGAGAAGACAGGCTGGAATAGGCGAGGAGAGGAGAAATACTAAAATGAAAGGAATACAGTATTTATAGTGTAACTAAAAAAAAAAAAAAGTTACAAAGGCAACCAAAAATAAATAAGATTTAAAGCGGGTGGGTGAACGTCTGAGAAGAAAAAGGCGGAGGGAATGCCAAGAGATGGAGGCACAATGAGACTCGGCTGAGGAGAATGGATGGGAGAAGGGCTGAGGAAGGAAAGGCGGAGCGGGTGAGAAAGCGATCCAGGCGCCGGCTGTGATTCTTCTCTGTCAAGCGCGGCTCGTACAGAACGGTGATAATTGACAACAGTGGCTGTCGGACCACTCTATTCATTACAAAACCAAAACAAAACCACCCCCCACCCCGGCCCCCCTCCTCACTGTGGCTCAAGACGCACATTAAGCAACATTAGTGGACACGTAGCGGCACCCGTGCGTCGGGACGAGAATGTGCTTCGGGTCAGAAGTCAATGAAACACATGTGATACGCAGCGGCGCCAAAAAAGACCAAAAAGAACAATCCAGTAAGTGAGAAACAAAAAATAAATAAATAACCCATAATTGAATGAGTCAACTTAAAATTAGAAAGTCACATAATTACGGAAAACTTGCTAAAACATCAGAGACTCGGAGGGCTTTAATTGTTTCTCCATCTCCTCGTTTTAAGAAGCAGCTCAATGATAAGATTTCCCGGCTTTATAAGGGGGAAATTGGGTCTTCTGTCTTTGATTCATACGATCAATGCTCCATTGATTATATCAAAAAGCAAAGTGACTCAGCCGCAACTAAGAAGTGCATTTCCATGCGCCTGGAGTGTGTTGATTTATGTGCCTCTCTCTCGATTGCGGTTTGATGCAAAGTTTATTTAAAGCTGAGCGCCTCCTGGTACAGACATGGACTTGTGGCAATGTGCAGGCACAGTCGGGCCCATGCACGCTTAAGCCGGACATACACTGCGCGATTGTCGGCTCATTTTGAGACGATTTGCCACTCGTGCGACTATTTTTTCAATCGGGCTCAATCGCGTGTCGTGCTTCGTGCAGTATACGTGGGGTAATGAAGAGAGATTAACACCTCACGACGACCTCCCGATCACAAATCATGTGCTCGCAAGAAAATCAAACTTGTTTGAAATCTTGGTCGCTCCTCATCGCACAGTAGAAGCAGCGCCACGTGCCGATTTGCCTCAACCTCTCGCACAGAGCATGCGTGATCGCTGTAGCGTCTCCCACTTCCGGGTTCCTCTTCTTCTTCTACTTCTTTTTGCCGTTGCAGTTCCAGATACAAAAGTCCGACGTGTGGTATGTGGACGTACAGTGAGAGCAGTCAAGAAGCATCAGAACATCAGGCCGTATAGTGTGAGAACATGAATCGAAGGCTGTGAACTTTGGTGCGGTGGCTACTGGTGCCTTTCTGTGCCTTCTTCATTGCGAATGGTTGTCTGTCTCTCTAGCCCTGTGATAGACTGGCGACCTGTCCCGAGTGTACCCCGCTTCTCGGCCAATGACAGCTGGGATAGGCTCCAGCCCCCCCTGCGACCCTCCAGAGGAAAAGCAGTAGCAGCAAATGAAAGACTGCGGCTCCCATCTTACACAGTTTTCTGAAAAACAAAACCCTTCACCGTGGCAAATGAAGAACATTTATGAACACACACACGGTACATGTGGATGTTCCCCCGCCTTTCACCAGATCCCACCTGGATCACAAAGAAACCACATCATAGGAGGAAATGAGGGTAATGGTTCAGATGCTGCCATTCAGCGCTCGTTTGGCCTCCCCGCTGCGTCTCAGGGTCCAATGGCAGAGCCTGAAGAATCTTATCAGTCGAGTTATGACTTCACCGTCTAGTCCGTGCCAGTCGCCATTCAGCCTCCAGGATGGGTGGTGACAGCTCACTACTGGATGCCGCTCCAAAAAAACTTTTATCGAGCCCGTTCATTCATAGCTGCATGCAGATAGAGAAATCCAGAGACACACCAGCAGACTGGCTGAGCCCTCCTCCCTCCCGCACCGACGCACTCATCTGCCATTTCATCCCAAAGAGACTGTACCGCATTCAAACAAACAGAAGAGACGGTTATTGTCCGAATGCAATTATCTTGTACTGTCCATCTCGTTGACTGCTGTGGGACAAAGGGCCCTCTGTTGATGAGGCTAGCAGTGTGTGAATAGGAGGTTAGACATCCTTGGCCTTTTCCATGGCTGTGGACATTCAATCTGCCATCCACACATCCCAGTGGATCTGATAACGCTAAACAAACCCCAGAGAGAGAGGGGAAGAAAAAGCCAGACGCTAATGGCTTCAGTATTGTGTGTAAATCCTCTCTTATCTTCCGGCTCTCTGTGTTAAGAGACTGGTCAAGGGCAGTGGGAAAGAATAAACTCCATAACCACAATGTTGTCTGCCAGCGCTCAACTCCGACGTAAACACTTTAGAACAGGGCACGGCCGTGCGAGGGCGAGCGCGGCGCCTGGTAGCGCACCGTTAAATTCCACAAACACACCTACATGCATGCAGCGCATACACAAAGCTCCGTATCCAGACTAATGCCAGAAAAAAGCTGACCTGGCATTAGGCTGGAGCTAATTATTCTCAGCCTCTCAGGTTCTCCCACTAGACTTCATCTCACATAAGCACAGGGCAGGAGCGCGCACACAGGCACACAGACACACACACAGGCACACACTAATTGTCGGGCTGATTCTCTCTTTAGCGCTGTCTTGTCTGCGTCTCGTGGCGACAGAGCACTAAGAGGGAGAAAATGAGAAGAAAGCTAAAAGGAGTGAGGTTGGGAGGAAAAGAAAAGACGTGGAGGATTATCCTCCTAATACCCTCCGTCAAATTATAGGTGAGGCTCGGCTGCTAATACGTTAAAAGTACAGGAGGAACTTGCTTCCCTGTCTGCCGCTCTGCTCTTTCTCTCCGCACCTCCACTGAATTTTGGGACTTTTTTTTGAAAAGAATAACAAGGTATTTTCTTTTTTAATTGTCACTTATGCACAAAGGGAACAAAGGTATTTGCATTTCCAACTTAAACCTTTGCTAGCAAACGCATGCCGTTATCAGATTGAAGTAACTAGAATCTGGAAGCTGCATCTAAGCGTTTTGCATGTTTCGGTATTTTTTCTTGGCACAGATTTGAACGTCAAAGCATAAATGGCACACCTGCACCGCAGCCGAGAGCGGGGACACTTAACTCAACTATGAGTGCATAACAGCTTTGAGATCTCCGTTTCCTTCATTGCAGTGACACGACCTCGTGTCTGAGAGACCCTCCTAAAGGAGGACATATTGGCTCCGGTGTCCAAAAAGGTCTGGATCAGCGACCGCGACCTAAGATCTGAGACCTGGTGGAGTTGGGTGTAACCTTTCCGACAGGCTGCAAGGCTGCGGGCTGTCAGAGGCTGCCAGTCCAACTGATTTCTGCTGAAACTGGCAGCGAATTCTGGAGTCTGGACCCTTGTAGTTGGCTTCCCTCAGGAAAAAAGACTTATCGGTCATGCTGTTGCTGCTCTTTATTTGTGACTAGGATTTGCAAAAAAAAAAAAAAAACAAGGGGTACAGTAGATGGCTCAAACGTCATCCATCCGTCATTCCCAAAAAAGACTGGAACGTAGGCAGCCTCTGTTAAATTATGGAGAACTCATACACTCGACTTGCATGCCTGCTTCCCTGCGCAAACACACACTTGCACACCCTCTACGTACGTGACGGGAGCAGGTGTTGGATGTAATGAGTTTGTCTACAAGCTGTTATAAAATGACAACAGGGAGTGTGGCCCCTATCACTGGCAGATACACCCCCCTCTTTCCTGCGCGGAATACAAGGACGGCGCACTAACACACACCGCTGCTACTTCCCCAACTGCGTACTTCTGTCAATACCACTTGTCTTTCAGGAGAGTAAGTCAACAGTTTGAGTAGAAGGCGAGGAGTAGCGTGATGGCGGCGGAACACACCTCTGTGGGTATGAATACATGCTCGCACACATTTCTGCCTCGTACCTAGCTACGGCGGACAGATGTCCCCACCGTGATACGTGAATTAAAGTCCCACAACCGCCCACGTGACGTAATCCGATCTCAAGGACACGATTCCTCCGCCAGCTACCGCGGCGGTGATTCATTCCGTCTTCTCCTTTCAATCACGTCCACAATCTGTCCATCGGCGATTCATCTTCGGCTACCGCGCTACCCTCGCCCAGTCGTATCACGAGCATCGTCAGACTCTGAGACGCTTTAATGGACAAGTGCGACGAGATAGAGGGGAACTTTTACAGATAAGAGCTGATAAGGAATGCTGGGTCAGTTAAGTACAATTAAAAAAGAGACAGCCACAACATTAAAACCGCTGACAGGAGAAGTAAATAACATTGACAATCTTGTGACAATACGATGTTCTTTTGGGAAATATTTGGCCGTGGCATTTGTGTGAATGTTACTTAGACATGTAGCACCCACCTACACCAGACCATGGTCCCCACAGGACACCCTCAGAAGGCCCATGTCCACTCTCTGATGTTTTGGAGGCACAAGGGAGACCTACACAATATTAGGTATGTGGTCATAATGTTATGCCTGATCAGTATACAACGAATTAATATATTGAATATATTCAATATGAGCTGCATTTGAAATACATTCAGTCACTTCCTTTCCATTCAGGAGACTCTCCATCCTGACTCTCATACTTTATTCTGAAACATAATCAGATACAAATGTAGGACTAAAAGCACGGGAAGAAGACGGCGCGGCGGACAGAAGCTCTTTGTTATTCACCTGTGAGGTGAGGAGAGGTTTATTAGGTGGAGAAAGAGAGGAGAATCCAATAATGAGTTGCCGAGGTCGAGACGGGGTGCTCTTCCTCTCCACATTCACGTTCCTTCCTTTGTCTCTCCCCTCCTCTGAAAAGTCTTTCCTCGCCTCGCCGGCGAACGTGGTTTACCTCGAAATGCCTCGGAAACGCGCTAATTTGCATTCTCCCAACCGGATTCCCATCCGTCCATTCATCCATCTGTCTATCCACCTAAAAAGCCTCTGAGCCTTTTCCCTCCATCCTTACCGCTCCATCTGTCCATCACCGCTCATTACGCTCCCCAATTTCCATTCGTCCGCTCTGTCATATTTGTGACCATCCATCCATCTTCTTCAATAAACACAACAGAAGCTGCAGGATGTGAGAATAAATGAATTTTCTAGTGCGTTAAAAAAAAAGGGTTTCGTGTTTTTTTTGACGTGCATCAATCAGTGGGAACTCATGGAGGCTTAAAATGGAGGGTTTGCTTCCGATGCTATTGACAAAAACATTAAATAAAAACATCTGAGACTGTGTGAAGCTGCCAGAGTTTGTGCAGTTATTAAAGTTGGGATATGAACCGGATTGGTAATAAAGAAGTAGCAAATGAAGTTTGTGCAGCATCTTTGAACAGGAGTCCAGCGTGGATCTATTTCAGTGACTGTGCTGCATATACTGAGGGTGTACAGGATACCTATACAGATTCTCAGCCAAAAGACTTTAACCTCACACGCGTACGCGGTTTTGTATGCGTAAACGGTTCTATAGCGAGGGGAATTAGACTAAACAGGCAAAGAGCTGTTTATTCTCAGCTTTATCTGCAAACTAATCCAGACAAACAAAAAAGCGTCTAACATCCCGCTACCTGTGGCGACTTGATCTGATAAAAGTCCCCGCCACGAAAATTCCCCTTTGTGAAAAACCAACTCATCATCTCCAAATGTGAACAATGTATCTGTCCCTGAAAACTAATTTCCCTGTGAAAATGGGGTTTTAAGTCTTTCGAGGCTCCTTTTAGATTCTAATAAACTAATTCCAAGGCCGATGCCGAGAGAGGCTTATTTCAATTTCACGAGGCTTTGTTCGAATTTGTTTTACATTATGATGCTGGTGGGCAGGGAGAGAAAACTGACTTTTGGGCTCGGGGAGGGTGTGGGGGCTGATGGGCGATGCTTTGTTTTAATGTATTCAGGTATCTTGTTTTGTTGCTCCTCACACTATAAAACAGGAAAGAAATATTATCTGTGCAAACTTCCAGTTCACCCTCTCCCTCTCTCTTTGTGCGTCTCTGATGATCTGTAATGTAGAAAATATTAGTTTACATATGTATGGTAATAATAAATCCTAGCTGCAGCAACGCCTAGCCACGCTGCTAGAAAGAAACCTGGTGCCTTTACGCAGCACCGTAACACAATCTGGCCATAAAATAATATTTTCCCTGCACATTACAACAAAGTAAATCTCCATAAAACCCAGTGATTATTCTCACTAGTTTCCAGTTGGTCTGAATAAGCCGGGCAGCCTCGTACCAACTGTCTCTGACAAACAAACGGACGCATACGCGGAGTGAAAGTCGGAGAAGTTTACCCTTGTTTGTTTGTGGTGAGCCGACGATAGCGGCGACAGAGACGGATTTCCTCGCAACCAATAAAAAACGAGCAGGAGTTAATAAATAAATAAATAAATAAATAAATAAAAAACCTCCTGAGGGAGAGCGGTAAGAGCAAAACTGTTGTTAAGATACAGGGTGCATAGTGGTATAATAGTAATTGCAGTCGCTAATGACTATAATAACATACCTTAACACTGGGCTGCTCAACTCTGGGCTGCCTCTGCTGATTGCAATCATTGTTAATTGCACGTGTTTGAGCCAATTAAGAACAGTAACAATTTCAACTGTTGCTGCTCCGACTAGGTCCGTCTCATTGTAGAAAGTTTACAGAACATCTATGCATAAAACATTTTTTTTTTTTTTCATCAAACAAATTTTGGGGGAAAATATAATTACGGCGAAGCGTAAAGACCGTCTTTAGAGTATCTGGGAACAATCAATCATTTTTTAACAAAACAAGCATCATCAGAGCAGCTTCTCTTCAAAGGGACTTCCTCACTCGTAAAGACTTTCAGTGGGTTTCTGCTCAGATTAACGACAGAAACTGCCTCCGGCTAAGAAAGCCTGCAGCACACATTAGTTTCCTGGTGAGAGAACGCTGCGTCCTCACGGGGTACGGGCACAACAAACCCGAGAGGAACAGGGCTTTTGTCTCACAGGGACGATCCTGATCACAATTAACGCGACAATACGTTACGTCATAAATGTTATTTTATGTCTGCTATACATCCTGACGGACTTTAGCTCTGCTCGCAGAGTATGGTCCACTGTAGAGGATGACAAAGCTGCTGAAGCAAACTAATACTGACAGTTAGAAGGTTTTCATTATAATAAAAGAACTGAAGAGGGTATGATATGTGACATAGGTCAGCAGCTGATAGCAAACTCTTTCCAGAGCAGACAGGAAGATGTGGAGGATAATCAGGTTTTTATGAATCTTATTATGAACCTTTAATTGAGCAATCATCAGGAAACACATCCATCTATCCTGCAAAAACAATCTGCCCAAACACTGACGGAATAAATGCACATGACCTTTACTTTATCGTACAGTGGACAAAGCAAATGTTCTTCCTCACCGTGTCTTTAATGCTACAAGAGCAGCAGCAGGCATTATGCACTCAAACAGGCCTTTCCAAAAGTCAGAGAATGGTAAAGCGCGTAGAAAAGAGTCGTGCCTATAAATACAACCCCTTGCCAGGCCCTGGCATGATGGAACCAGCTGAGCCGGCTAGACATTGACCCTAACATGTCATTGTGTGGAAACTAAAGCTGTTGACAAGCTTCCAACTGGCTTGTACTTCTGTGAAATACAACCCCTGAAGTTACAGAGGCACATTTGAATCACGGTGGAATGGCTTTCCTTGACTTCTACTGCTTTTGTTTTTTGTTACAAAGGACCTTAAAGGCCCATTAAGTTTGCCCTTTATCAGACTTTATGGTAACAAACACGACATTTTATCAAAAGAGAAACAAAAGAAAACAAGTCGTTTTGTCTTTTGGATACACTATGGCCTCGATGACTGAGGAGCTTCACAGAAACGTGACATTGAATTTGGAAATGTTGAGAGCCGCTCCAAATACCACACACTCTGCAAACAGAAAAACTCGATTATAACAAGTATATACAATGTGAAACAGCGCACTGCTACACCACACTACTACTGTAATCAACTACTTGTCAAGGAGTTAAAGTTTCCACAAGAACTTTCTCTGTGACTCATGTCCGTTAGTCATGGTGTGATTTCATTTAAACGTAATTTGCCAATAAACCAAACCCTTCCCTGTGTGTGGCATGTCTTCTGTGATTACCATCCTTCTACAAAAGCACCAATACATCACAATTAAGACCAGAGATGTGCATGTCTCCAACATAATGGCTTTCACTCGCACAAACAGCTTATTTAAAAGGCGAAAGCTTGGTTATGCTGGCTGTACAACAATCACGCGGATTTAAACGAAGCAAACAATTTAGGACGTAGGTGTTAATTAATAATGTTTCCCTACAGCGTTATTATTTTTGCGGCAGACCAGGCTGACCCATCATCTGTGAGTGTGCGTGTAGACTGATTGGGACTGTCAAGGGTCTAAATCCTGAACCTCACCTGCTGCGCACATGTAGCTTGCACGGGGGGCAGGCACACGCCGCCAGCAGCTATTTCACCAGCCTCCTGAATGCCATTAATTCCTGTGCCACATTTCCTTAGGTGAGAAACTGGTGACAGAAGCCACCTCAGCGAGAGAAATGTTCTTTCTCTCTCCTCTCTTCTTCCCATCCCTCCACCGCCATCCATATTCAACAGATCCAGGCATGTGGAATAAGGAGAGAGGGAGGAGGAGGAGGAAGAGGAGGAGGAGGAGGCGGATTGGTGAGAAGGGGGGAGGCTGGTGCGGGCGATTGTAAATTCAGCACCAGCTCCTCTTGCTGCGCGGGAATGACCCATCATTTCACACTGGGCCAAATGGCATGAATTCATAAATATAAATAACAGCAGCAAATTCATCTTTTCAGGAAGCTGTACAGAGGCGCAGGCATGGCCACATTAGAATAAAGATGCCTTCTTTCTCACTATCTTTCTATCCTCTTATTATTACCCACCACACACCCTTTTGCCTCCTTTATCAACTTCCACATTTTCCCCTTCTTCCTCATTTCCCTTCTCCGCCGTCACTGCATCTGCCTTCCCTTTGTTCTTTTGCAGCCGTTGCACATCGACTCCACGAGGACCCGTGAGGAGTCGGTATGTGGGGAGAGCAGAGGAGTACGCTGCGTTACTCACTCTCTTTGGTCTGGAAGAATATGCATTATATTTAATCCTTTCCACATATTCTCTTTAGTATAGCAGTTGCTTAGACAATCAAAAGATCTGGTGTAGGTTTCTGTGTGAACGAACGCCCCGGTGGCGTGCCTCGTTGAAGTGAGAGGCATTAATAGGGTGGAAAGACGTCGGCCTAGGTTGAACAGATTGATAGGCAACTCGGCGCTCTCCGTCTCTGCAAAACCAACGCTTCCTGTGCAGTTCTTTCGTCCCCCCCCCCCCCCCCTTTTTTTTGGTGCGAATTTACATCTTTTCCAACCGCCTGATTGCTCAATTCTCTGCAGCAGTCACACAGAGATACACACACGCCGCGAACGGTGTTGTTACAGGGTCGCACTCATACACAAAGCATTAGAGCAAGGGCAGATACAACTGATTAGTCAAACTGCCACCTCTCCACACCACCAACGCTAATGGTTGCCACGGTAGTCAGAGATAAATATGTCCAATCAGAGACAATCACCGGGCGGGCTGAAGAGGCAGGTGAACTAATGACAAAGATGGAACAGAACGATGAAATCCTCTCACCGAGCCTGACAGTCATTTGGCAGCAGTGAAAACAAGTGTTTCTTTTTTTTTTCCTTCTTTCCTCCCCTCCACGCATCAGGTGGGAGCGAGTGACACCCGCCGCCTCGCTCTCCTGCTCATCCCTCTGTCGAGCTCGGCCCTAGCCGTCCCTCATTCTCTCTCCAACTCCATTTGGCACTTTTCTATAATAGAAACTCAAACTGACAGAGAGGGGATCAAATAAATGTAAATACAGGTAAAATATAATAGCTGGAAGGGCACAGCACGCTCCCGCACTTTCGGAAATTTCATATTCAAATGATTTGCTGCTGCTGAAAGTGTAAGAGTGCTGAAACTAACTCTAAAGCCGAGAGGTGAGCAATAATAATATAGAATAATATAGAATATGAAGCTTATACCGTTACTTAAGATGAATAAAACCAATGACCATCCAACATTGAAACTTTTTGACCTGATATTCATGTATTTAGACATGTAGCACCCACTTAGACCAGACCAGGCACCCACACCCATAGCAATGACACAAAAACGCTCCAGGAACAACTAAAAAAAAAAACATGAAGAACAGGACAAAGTATTGACCCTGCCTCCAAATTCTCTAGATCCCAAACTGATCATGTATCTGTGGGATGCACTGGAACAAGCCTAATTCACAGAGACCCCTCCCTTCAACCCACAGGACCCAAAGGCCCCCAACAACATTAAATTGTGACTCGTGCACATAAATATCCCTGCCCACTTCACCAAGCGAAAACATGAGCAGAAAATATTTTCCTACAGGACCTCATTTCTAAAAGTATGTAGCCAAATGGGATTAAAGTGTTACAAGTAAACGGCTTAACGTCGCGGCTCCACAAATTATTTTGCACATACCTGCCAGCGTTCAAGCAATACCAATATATCTGTACGCGGCGTCGACCAGCAACGGCAACGCTTCACCTGGCCTCTAACTGGCACGGTGACTGCAGTCAGGATATGGTCCATCTAAGAGGTCCAACTCAGCCGGGGAGGCAGCACATTACTCAGGCCACCATACGTGTACCTGCCAAGTGAATTTATAATGGAAACACAAAGCACAAGTGGAGAAGAGAATGCACTTGAGCGCATTTAATCACAAATGGGACGGACTCCTGGTCTGAGCCAGAAGTGAACGTGGAAGTCTGAAACTATATATCGGGACCATGCATGTACCAGCACTTTGTGAAGAGCATAAAA
Source organism: Planiliza haematocheilus (assembly GCA_005024645.1). Taxonomy (NCBI): domain Eukaryota; kingdom Metazoa; phylum Chordata; class Actinopteri; order Mugiliformes; family Mugilidae; genus Planiliza; species Planiliza haematocheilus. The sequence continues at coordinate 365,341 of SRSE01001388.1, read as the reverse complement.
AAGGAAAAGGCATGGAGCCATGAATGATGAACTACACACAGTAGTTCTTCTTTCAGATTCAGAGCTTCAAGTAATAATAACGGCTCGGAAAAGATTACTAAAAGGTCTTAGCTGGGAGAACACAGCTGATCTACGGTGTAAGGCTTCAGACTTGGACAGTGACAGAGATTTTAACTCTCTGAGCCACACATGACCTTTCCTTTCTGTGTTTTCCTTTTTTATTTTAACCCTCCCTTTTTCACCTCTACCTTCCCTGAATGCATGTTTTCCCTTGTTCCAGAGCGTTGCCGCCACGGGCTTTTATGGAAAATGAGCTCGCTGTTACATATCAAACAAAGGTCAGCATGTTGTGTGCGCGCCTACATGGGAAATGGAGTCGCGTCAAATCGCAAGGAAAGGTCAGCGAGACGTCTGCTTGAGCGATCAGGTACGACTCACCTGCGAGCGACACATTAATGAATACACGCGGCTGCATCTATATCAGAGCTCATGGGATCGATACTGCAATACAGTCTCGAAAATATCAGTAAATAATGAGAAGAGGGCTCGTGTTGGGTAGCATGTACAATTTACCATATTTTACAGCCTCCTACAGCACAGCAGGGGAACAGTTCAAGAATGATTTCCAAGAAAGTGTATAATTAGAATTCATCGTTTCATCTGTGGCTACACCTGAAGAAAACAAACAGACACACAGTTCATTCTGCAGTCCCCATCTACACGCATTAGCGTCGCGCATAAGCAACTTCACGAGTAGTCGTCTCGTAGGTGTAAGCACATCTCGTGATTGCTCCGCAAATTCACATTACAGCTGAGGAATATGAGGCCATTTTGCAGATATAAGCGCAGTCAGTGGTGGAAACGCATTTCCTCGTGATGTTTCCCAGATAGTTACACTCCCATCCTGTACGTTGAACAAATTTAAGATCATTGCCGTTAACGCAAATCACTTGATTTAGCCATCGGAGAGACCGTATGAGAACCTCTGAGGCGTCAAACGCAGCATAGCATTTCAACCTTTGCTTCCCATCCCTCAGAGAAATGGAGGTTTTTGGTAAATGATACAGGAGCTGATAAAGAGCTATTACGTATATGAATGTGCCAAGATTGGGAAATCTAGCGCTGCTTTTTTTTTTTTTTTTAAGAAAGATAACGGTTCTGTTAGTTGATTAATAACTTAGGATTCACCCGTTCAAAGACACGGCTTTGACGCGGAGGTCAACTCACTGGAAGCAAGGCAATAAAGTTACCTTGGAGACAAGTTTTAGACTGAAAGTCAAGCGTTCACCGCTGACACCAGAAGCCGTTTTGATGGAGCTGAGACAAACAGCTTTTATTGAAATGTCAAAAATGGTTGAAATTGAAGCTTGAAATCTTGACACACCAGAGCTGAACTAGCATTCGAGACCACTCGGCAATGTCAAACTACTCACTACTCCTCTCAAACTATAATGTGTGAAACTAGAATCGTATTTAATCTGCACAACTCGACCGAAGCCAAATTAGAAAAGGTGTGCTGCAGCCTTCTCCCTCCAGCCGTGGCTCTTCTCTGGCTCAGGTCCAAGCGTCACCTGCTTCTTTGGGAATTATTCAACACAGGATATTCCTGCGCCTGCAGGTCTTATTAGTCTTTATCACATGTACTGCCTCAACTTGCCACATGTGAGAGGAGTGAAAAAAGAACTGAGCTAACGATAACTGATAACCCCCCAGGGATAACAGAGCAGCTGACTGACGTATCGGTGCGAGTGTATGGATCCCGCAGATCAAACCGGGCACACAGAGGATGGTGTGTTTGATCGTAAGGACTAGTGATGTAGTTAATGGCTGAGCAGAGGCTGGAGTCATCGGGGCGTTTCAAAAGAAAAACGGATGAGTATCAGAAAGGGAAAGAAACGTCATGTGTGCTCTGGAAGACCTGGACAAGTAGAGGTCCCCTTCTTTCAATGTGGGGAAGCTGTTAGGGGGAAAAACTAGTTATGTGTACATGTCCTGTCATAATTTCCATATCAAAGTTTTCTGCAGGGTAATAATCATGAAGAAACACCAGGAGCGGTTAATATATATCATGTAATATTTCAAATAAATAACACTTCTTAAGCTCAGATTCCATAGCTGGAGGAAATGACCGTCTCAGACTGAACAACTGAAGAAAGACCTGTCTGGATTACTGAACATTTGATATCAGGCATGACTTTTTCTAAAATATAAATATTACAGTAATAACTGTTTTACAATGCAGAGCATTTCACTGCATTATACATCAGATTTGTCATTTCCTTTTTCCTTACTGCTGAGAAATGAGTGTGCAGACTTTATACGTGTTCCGTCTTCAAGGTTTATCTTCAGTGCTATGTACTAAATTTAATTTTAGAAGACTGCAACAATTAAGAAAGAGTAGTGCTGTGTGGGAACAATATACTATAAGAAAAAAAAAACAGACAAAAAGCCAAAACAAAATCAACAGATTCAATATTTTCTGACAAATTCTTCCCCATAAATGATTTCCTGACTACCTGGACCCCAAGGCATCAGTCTGCTTCTTCTTGTGGCGTCTCTCTATGCCTTTAATCTCTTCCTCGCTCAGTCAGATTGAGACTGACCGCCTCCATTTAAGTACAATGTACCTATTCTGCCTGAAAAGCTCCTCGGCTGCACAGGCCGTGTGTTCAGGGTAGTTGTCCTGCTGAATGATGAAATGAGTATGATGCATTTGGCTGAATGTGAGCAAACAGAACCTTCCAGTACACTGTACCTCCGCATTAATCCTGTTGCTGCTGTCAGCAGTAAAATCTTTGAGAAATGTCGGCGTGCAGCTCCACCGGCAGCTGTACGTGCCTAAGAGCTCCCATGTTTGACAGATGTGTGCTTTGGGTCATGAGCTGAGCTGAACCTTTATTTTCCCCATTTCCATCATTTTTATACGGATCTACACCGGTTTATTTTTGTATGCCCTTGCAAACTGCAACACAGCCAACGAGGCTAACCAGATGTTTTTGCATCTTGTAGTAAATCCTCTGAAGTTATGCCACTGACTTTGACAAACCCATGATGGACACCAATGAGGCATGACATTAAAACCACCTTCCTGATGTTGTGTAGGTCTCCCTTGTGCTTCCAGAACAGTCTTGATAGTGGACATGGGCCTTCTGAGGGTGTCCTGTGGTGTATGGCAACAGAATATTGTTAGTGGGGGCTTTTGTGTCCTGTGGATTGAGGGGAGGGGCATCTGTGGATCAGGTTTGTTTCAGTGCATCCCACAGATTCTTGATAAGTCTGGGATCTAGTGAATTTGAAGGCCAGGTCAACACCTTGCGCTGCTTTTCATGTTTTTTTGAGTTGTTCCTAAACCGTTTTTGAGTGTCAGGCTGCATCCTGCTGGGGATGGCTACTGCCATCAAGGAGTGTCATTGCTATGGGTTGGAGGTGTCTGGTCTGGGTGGGTGGTACTGTCTAAGTAACATGAACACTGGAGAGGTGGTTAGCACTGATGTCTCACAGCAAGAAGGTCCAGGGTTCAAATCCATGGGCCGACTGGGCTTTTCTTTGTGGAGTTTGCATGTTCTCCCAGTGTCTGTGTGGGTTCTCTACAGGTACTCGAGCTTCCTCCCACCGTCCAAAGACGTGCTTGTTAGGGTTAATTGGTGTTTCTCGCCCGATGACAGCTGGGACAGGCTCCAGCAGACCCCACAACAGGAATACGCGGTTATAGAAGATGAATGAATGAATGACTGGTCAATGTTATTTACTTCTCCTGTCAGTGGTTTTAATGTTGTGGCTGAACTTTTCAACTTCAATTTCAACAGCTTGTTCTAAATGGCCCAAAACAAACTTGTGGATCCACCTGTAAACTTGTCCGTGCATATGTAACTTCTGAGCCTTTTGATTCGGGCCCACTGTGTGAAAAGGGATACCCCTCTCTCTCTCTTAGTAATGACATACGCCGACTCAAATTAAAGCCAGGATTTGGCACTTTATTGTTGTATCCATTACTCTGTTTTAAATCAAATGTGCTGAAATACAGCCGAGGAAGTGAAATATGTCTGAGCAGAAAACAATATCCCTATTCATTTTCTGATACGGTTTTTCAAGCATAAAGTTAAACAAACTGTCTCCCATCCAGCCCAGCCTCCTTTCAACGTCTCACTCATCCACTCTTTCATCCCTCCCACCACTTTCTCCTCCCACTCTATTCTCTGGTACCATATCCCTCTACGGCAGCGTGATGGAGCGGCGATGACTACGGAGAGGTATGACAGCTGGATCGTTGGCTGTCACACAGACGGATGTCCATCTCTGCACGCTCAGACAATTCTGACAGCTCAACAATGATCTCCTCAAAGTCCAAACAACAGACGCGCCCACGTGCACGAGGACACAATCGCAATGCGGCGATCGAGGGCGATAAGATCAGCCCGTCACGCGTTGGCAAACACAAGCGTAAATACTCGACTGCGCAGTCAGATTGGGGCGTTGAATCTCTTCTGGTGATGAATGTGATGAGAGCACGCATTAGACGGCGACGCCACATGAAATGTAACACAGCTCGGAACAAAGTGTCAGGGTTTTTAAAGTCAGAGAGGGTGGAAACGCACATTTCAACACTCTAATTTTGGTGTTGTTTATTTTCTTAAGAATGCCCAAGTAAAACAAAACAGCTGTTTAAAGACTGGGAAACAATGAAACTGTTAAAAAAAAAAAGGAGGGGGCTCCACAAATGACAACCTGCTGTCTCAAAAAGTCAGTGTAGAGAACAACTTTATTACTACAGCTCAAGATGTTTCTGCTTGCTGTTGGTCCACAGAAAAGATATGTCAGCTTATCTAAACATTGATTATCTTTTGCAGGTTAAGTTGGGAATGCACAATGAGACTTATATTGATCAGCCACAACATTATGACATTACATTGACCATCTTGTGACAATTCAGTGTTCTGATGGGAAACATTTGGACCTGACATTCGTGTGGATGTTACTTTGACATGTACCAGGCACCCCCACCCCATAGTAATGACACTCCTTGATGGCAGCAGCCATCCACAGCAGGATGCAGCCTGACACAACCACATATACAAGGCTTAGGAACAACTCACTAGATCCCAAACTGATCAAATATCTCTCACAGAGGCTTCTCCCCTCAACCCATAGGACCCAAAGGCCCCCACTAATAACACTCTGTTGTCAGACACCACAAGACACCCTCAGAAGGACCATGTCCAGTCTCTGCTGAGTCACAACTGTTCTGGAGGCATAAAGGAGACCTACACAATATTAGGAAGGTGGTCATCATGCAATACCTGATTAGTAGTCTCACCACAATGCCCATTTAGTACCTGCTCTGAAACATTAAAGGGTCTGATAGGAAAGTGAACCTTAAAATCTAAAACTGTGACGGTTCTCAGTCATCCAGGTCATGAAATATCCCACAACCGCCTCTAAAATCAGTCTCAAGATTGAACAAGATGTCATGCTGGACTTGGGTGGTATCCATTTATTATACTTTCATACTTTCTTGACATTTCACTGGGGTATATGAGGGTATTTGGACGGTGGGAAATGGAATCCATCGTAGCATGTATGAGCTGCCTATAAGCTTTGGTATTCATCACGTGATAGGGAGAAAGGTCTGGGTGAGACTGGGGGAGGAGAGCATGGCAGAGCAAATGACAATGATGTGTGTATCACGGTGGCAGAAGAGTCGAGAGTGATGGTGTTAAAATAAAAGTGTACGCCATTTGTAAAAGGTGTAAATTAGCAATCGAACGCACTCCTGGCACATTCATGAGATTTTGTTTCAACCACCCAAAATGCAAATGAGCGGAATATACAGGCAGGATAATGAATGCGTTGAATGGTTACAGCACAAATCAGTACGCTGTACAACTACTGTATTCTTTAAACAGGGCTGGTATCTGCAGAGGCGTTCTTTATTTTTTTTCTTCTTCTTCTTTTTTTTTTTTCCCTTCCCAGTGTTTACAGTTGGACAGGGGTTTGGTAGCCTTCATACCAGCTCAGCTTCTTCAATAATAGATGCCTGAAAGACGCTGCTGTTCTATCTCCAGCTAGGGGGCCGTGAGCCGGCGGTTGAGATGGCTTGTGGAGGGTTATTCATAGAATGCGTGCACGCACACGTGCACAGGTACACACTCTCTCTCTCTCTCTCACACACACACACACACACAAACATATGCATGCATGCACACACTTCCCATTTCACCCGCGCAATCCTGCTCTCTTCTCCCTGCTGCCCTATTAAACTGAAGAATCTCGGGAAGTGAAATGAAACTAGTAAATCTCGACTGCTTTTATGATTGACTTGATATGATTTGTATTATAATTTGGACCCGGTGCTCGGTCTCTCTCTCTCTCCTCTCTCCTGCCGCCTCCCACCAACATACTCCCTACCCCCCTTCTCGGTCCTTTCATTACTTAGATTGGCTCTTGTGAAATAGGCCACAGGGTCTTCACAACACACACGTATATATATTCATACGTGTGCATGCAAAGGACCGTCCACAGTGTCTCACCTCGCTGTCACTGTAAATCCACAAGCAGGCTGAACAGAACGGGTACGGCTCTTAACTGTTTAAATATATGTCAAGCTTTCACCTCCATTTGAGGACCAGTGGAGAAAGTGAAACGTGGAGATGAGATGAACACTTACAGCGAAAAGGGGAAAAAAAAAACTGATATCTGACAATCCAATCAGACCTGTCCCTGCACAGAATGGGCTGAGCTCATAAATGAATGCATGAGAAAGCCTGCAGAGATAACCATTGGGCATAAGGACCTGAGAGAGAATCATTATATTGACTAAGTGATGGACTAACTGACGGACTGACTGACAGACTGAAGGAGTGACTGTGCGGACGGACGCTTTGAAATGCAGGCGGTTTGAAGCTGGAAGTCTCAGGGTCTTTGACCATCAGAGTCTGAACAGACAAAAGGCGAGAGAGGGCAGCTTATTCGACTACAGGCCCTTTAGCCTTCTGTGGCTTCATCAAAAGAAATGATAACCACAACTTCCTCCCTGCTCTCCGCTCTGCTGATATGCCCTTGAGCGACGCCTTCCTCACCGCACTCTCCTCTGTTTGTTTGAGTGCATCTGTTGAAAATGGAGGTCGAGTCGTAAGTGCTGGCCGGGGCCCTTTCTTCTTGGCGCTCAGATCAGGAGCCTAAACACCTGCAGTATCCTCACTCTGAAATTACTTTTTTCTTGTGACACTTTGCCAAAGAAAACTCAAAAAAAAAAAAGCAGGCCTTATCTGAGGAACAGCAGAGTGCCGGCCTTTCCCTAAGTAGCCTTTTTAACCTTGCTTTGAAGATATCTTTTATGTACAGACAGTTTATACAAACGGGGCAGTGAGTGACACTATATGCTCTAAAGGTTGTGCGTAAGCAGGACTCACAATCCGGTCTATTCTCTATTATGGTCATTAGAATCTGAATCCAACTTTTAGCTTCCTTTCAACTAACTTTATAACCTCTAACCATCATGTTCCCCGGCATAGCAAAAAAAAAAAAAAAAGAAAGAAAGAAAAGAATGGGATCTCTCAGGTCCTTCTCTGCAGCGAGAGCGAACTCTGGCCAAGCTTCTGACACAGCCACAGAAGGGCCTACAGCCACACATCTGTCTCCAAAGCCAAATGACTCACAGAAGCCTGGGCCCAGTTACCTGCTGGGGCCCCATGTCTGCCCCAGTCGCCGACCACAGGAACACACATGTACATAATTTTACACGAGAGCACGGGCACAGGAATAAATACACACAGACTCACACACTCGCTCACTCTCTCTGCTTTTCCAGTCCCCCGTGGATGGCATGTGTTATTTCAACATCCTTTCCTGCCAATATCATCTCTTTTTAACAAAGTAGGAGCAAATCATTCAGTCTATACTCTGTGGTGGGAGGCCAAGGCAAACTGGACCTGGCGGCGACGGCATAGGAGCAGCTGGCATGAGGGGAGGTGAGGAGAGGGGAGGAGAGGGTATATGAGAAGAGATGGATGAGGGGAGAGGAGATGAGAGGAGTGGAGGAGGAGGACCTATCGGAGAAGAGAGGAGAGACAGAGAGGAGAGGAGAGGAGAAACTGTATTTGACGAGATGAGGTTAGACGAGGTGAGAGGCAAGGAGAGGAGAGGAGAAAGGTAAAGAAGGAGTAGCAATATAAGAAGAGTTCAATGGAAAGTAGAGGAGAGGAGGACAGAGGAGAAAGGTAAAGAAGGAGAAGCTATAAGAGAGGAGAGGAGAGGAATGGAGAAAAGTAGGGAAGGAAGAAGCTATATAAGAAGAGACGGAGGGAGAGGAGAGCGAAGGAGATGAGAAGAGAAGCGATATAAGAGGAGAGGAGAAAAGTAAAGGAGGAGTAGCAATATAAGATAAGATGAAGGGAGAGGAAAGGTGATATGAGAAGAGACAAGAGGAAAGGATAAGAGAGGAGAGGAGAGGAGAGGAGAGGAGAGGAGAGGAGAGGAGAGGAGAGGAGAGGAGAGGGGGTGTGGCACAGGAAGCACATTAACTCTATCTGTATGTTAATGCCATTACCTCCCATCTGATCAGCATGGTCCCCTCCACACTCACTGGCTACCCCCTAGCTTTCATTAGCAGCATGAATTATGGATCTGCTCTCGCATCTAAATGCTAAGCATTATGCCACTCGCCATGCAGTTTTCCACATTCTTCCCTCTTTCTTCGCTGTCTCCCTCCACTCCGCTCTCCAGAGTTGCCGCGGAATACGATTACCGCAGAACTATTAGGGGCTGTGTTGACGAAATTTCCATACGATCATATGCCCCTTGAGATACTGAGATAGCGAGGATGGGGCGGATATTGAAAGCGCACACACATACACGACGTACGCACGTCCGCGGATAAAACAAAGATTTTATCTATTTTCGTGCCGTATAATAAGACGGCGCCCAAAACTGTCAGGATGAAGCTGTAAACGGAGGCTAAATGCACAAAATGAGTAAACTCTGAGGGCAGAAATAAAGAAAAAGGAGCAAGTAAACAGAGATGTGGATTAAATGAAGAAAGAGGCAGCGGTAAGTGAAGGAAAGATTGAGCTCGTTCATTTCGTGCTGCTAGAAGTGAAGCCACATCAGTGGGCCCAATGCGGTGCAGGTTCTTAGAGGATACATCAGTGCAGCAACTGAAAGCGGACACTGTGTAATAACAGCTCACTAAAAACATTACAGCGACTCATAAAGAGCCCAAACCTGCTTTAACAGCAGCCGAGATGTTTCCTTTGGTCTGACTCGGCAGGGGGAAAGGGAGCACAGGCAGGAGGAGAGAGAGAGAGATGGGTTTTTGTGCAAACTCATACAGGTCAATTGATCTGTCTTCAGCTAGATGATCCGTACGACTTTTCTGTGAAGCCCCAAAACCGAGTTTGTCTGTCGGTCCGGCCGTTCTTTCATTAACGGAGTCACAAATAGCCCAGCTGCGGTCGGGTGAATGACATCAACCTCTCATTGACTGTTTTACGAGCTCCCCTGACCAGCGTGAGAAACCATGGCACTGTAACCTCACGGAGGTGCGGCCCAGAGCCCCAGATGAAAGCACACGTGCAGTCACACACTTCAGTGTAGAGGACGCAAAAGCTACGGAGCGGCTCTGGCCCAGACCGCACATACTTTCCCGTGCTGATGGAGGAGTTACTGAGTTTTACAAGCTGAGCTTCTCCTCCTCGCCACATTTCTGGGTACAACGCAAGATCTTTTTTGGAAACACACACCAAAGTGGACTTTTAACTGATGATTCAGATTGTTGTAGTTGGAATGCGAATAGAGAGCAAAAATACATCACAGAGAACATTAGCCCTTGCCCACTGTTTCTTTTTTTTTTTCTTCCCCTCCTTTCGCAAACTCATAAAACTTCATCAGATTACAGGAGGAGAAGGTCAAACAAAAGGCAAAGAATACAGGCACAGGAGCAAACAGAGGGGGGGAGAGAGAGACAAAAAGGTGAGCAGAGAGCGAATGAGATATTCTGTCAGCGTGTCCATTTCAGATGAGCGCGTTTCGGCTTCGGCAAAACATTTGTGCCTCTGTTGCCATTTCTGAGACCGTGAACAGTGGGAGGAGAAGAAAATGGAGAAAATCTGGAGGGAAATAATAATAATAATAAAAGAAATGCAGAGATTGTGTTAAGCTCTGTAGTCCACGCATACGGCACACTCAGTGACATTCAAGTGTGCAAGCTCCATCAGGGACCATCTGTCAACTCCGCTGGCCTCTCTGTAGCCAAGGCTAATGCACAGGGATGGCTAAATAACAACTTTTATGTCTCCACGTGCCTAAACATGGACGAGACTGGACAGTCATTAACGTGTAAGAGAGTTGTACGATTAAAATATTTGTGAAGCTCAAATATTTGTAAATAAAAAGTCTGAAAGCTTTAAAATGCAGAAACTAAAACTTGTAGAGGTGTTGACTCGGCTTTGTTCACCGTCCTTTAATAAATACTTTTCATGTTCAGCAATTAGTTTTAGCATTTCAAAGATTTCTTTTTCTTTTAACTTTCTTAGCTGGAGGATGTTTTGGTGGAAGTACATCTTTTTTTTTTAATATAATCACCTCTGTAATGGAGAACAAGAATCGCGCCTTTTCAATGTTTATGAGAACGACTCCATTGTTCGCATGTACTGCTACACTGAAAAAGTGCAAAGAGATATTTTCTTTCCTCAGATAATCAAGAATCCTTATCATGAGTCGCGCCAAATGAACAAATTCACATTTTAATAAAGTACAATTAAGATCCTTGACTATATAAATAAGAAACCTGAAAAGGCTTCTCTTAGCTTCTGCTTCTGAACCAGAAAGGCTGGTATTGACACTGTCTACCTGACAGATTTATTACAGAATACCACAGAGAGAGTGAGCACCAAAAATGTTAACAAATAGAATCCGATCTTAACTGTAGATGCTGAGGTGCACAATCCTTTACCTTAAATATCCCCTCAGATGCAGAACTAAACTGCAATCGCCAGCCCTTATTAGATTACATTCAAACTACCGCCGCTCAGACACTTGGGTCATATCAGCTGATGCCATTTTAGTCAGTCATTTTTCAAGTGTCACTCATAGGCTATAGTTACGGCGACAGCCCAGACCCTACGCAGACGCAAACGGCCCAAACCTCCCCAGAAATGTAACTACGCATCGGCGCAGGAGCTGTGGTCTGTTTGGTAGTAGCATATTTCTGCTTTAGTATTTTCAGCTGCTTATCTATCACTGACGTCAGAGAAGTTACTGGTGTTACTACATTTTGTTAAGCTGCTCAGCTAACAACACGGCACGTCACCTGAAAACAATAGCTAACTTATTTTCATTGCGATGCTCCGTCAGCTTTCACATGTAACACTCACGGCTTTGACTGGGAACGTGTCACAAATGTTTGAAATAAAGGTATGATTTCTGTGGCTGACTACAGTTCAGCTCCACGTCTGAGGGTGCACTCTAGTGAACTTGACGTGTGGAATTTATAGTCTAGGCTGCCACTTCATGACGTTGGATAACGTACATTGAAGGGGATTCAATGAGGACTGAAATTACCTGAAAAGGATCCTGTCAAAAAGTGAGCCTGACCCTAAGGAAACTTAAGAAAGAAGGAAAAAGAATGCGTGCGTAGTCTCTGCGTCATCGTCACTCCTCCCTTCGATTCCCTGGAAAGCTGGCTAAAACAGGGAGGGATCTGGGCTCTTTTCCCCCCTTTATCTTTTCATAATCCCATCTTTTTTAGTGTTTGATGTTCCTCTCCATGCTCTTTGAACAAATCCCCTGTCCCTGCCCCCCTAATCGCATTACCTCCTAAAGTGTAGTGCACTCAGGGTAACTGGACCTCACCACTGCCAGCACACTGCCCCGCGATCCAGCCATGACTGCCAGCAAAACATACATGCACACAGTCATACACCTGCCTCCGCATCCAAGACACATACAAACTAATGCTGGCTCAAAAATAAAGCAAGCCAACATTTCTCCTGCCAGACAAACCGACTAATGGTGAGATGGCACAGGGCTGCCACATTCGGTTCAAGCTACAAACTGGCAACAGGAGCAGCACCGCACCTGAATACAGCAGCGTGTGACCTCACTCACACCTACTGAGACGAACAGAGTCCAGGACTGGGAAAAGAAACATTGATTTCTCTGTCCGTCTCGCCACTTGCGAGAAAAAAAAGAAAAAAAAAAGAGAAAGGACGACGAGAGGATGAAAGCACTGACAGAAAAGAGGCAGAGGAGAGAAGAGAGAGGAAGAGATATTAAGCCAGAGCTGGGAGAGAAGAGTGGGTGGCGTCCAAAAGCTATTAAAACTGTTCTTCATGTGGAGCCAACAAACATAAGTGAGGTATTAAATATGAACCCTATAAGGCCGGGGCCAGAGCAAGAGAAAGGAGGAAGAAAACAACAAGAGATGAAAAGGTACGGAGAAAATGGTTCTGCTTTCCTTATCAACGCGTGCATGTTACTCAGAACTGACGTATTAGTGCCATGTTTACTCTGTATGTAGACAAATCAAACCCGAAGGATCAAATATATATAAATAAATAAAAAGCACAGCTCTGAGTGAAAGAAGAAGAAAAATAGTGGGGAAGGAGTGGAGCCAGAAAGACTTGTTTTCTTACCTGGATTTCATGAAGCAGCATCATCATCATCATCATCATCATCATCAAGGGCAACATGAAAAAGACAGAGAAAGAAAAGAAGAGATAAGATGAATAAACGCTCGTACTAACTGAAAAAATTTAATTATTCAACGGTATCTTGCAAAACCTCACTGCCTGGCTGACCGTGGGGAATCTTACATGAATTAAACACTCACTTGCCATTTCATTAGGTACACTAGACGAGATTAATTTACTTTAATGTAACCGTCCTGAACTAAATTCCTCTTCATGGCTGTTAATGGTGCTCAATCTCTGTTGGAAAAGTGTAACAAAGGTGCTAATTTAACTGTATGGTCACTTTGGAGGATAGTGCTGTTTAAACTGATTGAATTAAACACAATGACAAGTGTTTTTTCTTTTTTATTCTAGCCCACTGACCAAAATGAGGTTGTCAGAATAATAGAAACTTGTGTCAGGACAACACAATACAATTCAATGGTACTGCAAACAACAGCCTTCAAAATTAACAAACAACTGAATCAGCAGCTCTCTAGGTTATTTTAAACTAATGCAGAATACTACAACCTTCATGAAGAAAAGTATTAGAGCAGGACTGTTACCTAATGATCTGGCAAGTGTACAGTATAAGTTAGATTATACTTATACTTTCATTTCCACAGCCTTTACTTTAAAAACAACATTTTGCACACTATGTTTTAGCATACAGCATATTAAAATAAGATTAGTAGGTCAAAGATTATTATGCCCAACTATATGCAGCTAAATAAACGTGAATAACTCATCTAATTTCATGCATTACGTTTAAGTGGTGATATATATTTTCCTGCGCTGTAGCTACTAGTATTTGAATAAATAAATCAAATTCCGGGCAATCCAGTGGTGCGGTGGTTTGCACTTAAGCGTCACAGCGAGAGGTCTTTCTGTGTGGAGTTTGCAAGTTCTCCCGGTGTCTGCGTGGATTCGGCTTCCTCCGACCGTCTAAAGACGTGCTCATTAGGTTAACTGGTGATTCTAAAGTGGCCGTAGGTGTGAGTGTGAATGGTTGTCTGTCTCTTTGTGTTCAGTGTGTACCCCACCTCTTGCCCAATGACAGCTGGGATAGGCCCAAAGACCCACGTGACCCTCCAGAGGACAAGCGGTTACAGAAGATGAATGAATGAATGAATGAATGAATGAAATCAATTTCCAACACTAAATGTCTGAAATAAATACAAAAAACAGTGGCAAAATAATATATGCAGTATTTGTTTTAGTTAGACTACGTTAACTGAAACTGAGCAATAGCTACAAAGGGGAAAAAGGCGTTTGGAGCTTATCCCGACAGACAATGCTCATTAAAGACAAACTGATGCATCTAAAGAATGGGCGTAACCAAACCACGTTAAAGGTAAATGAAGGATTACATCTCTGATATTATAGAACCTGCTACCAAACTACATTTTAGGTGCAGCTGTCTGTTTTGTTAAATCTTATGTTTGCTAAATGACTAATCCCAGGGGGGGAATGGTTCAGTGTAGCAGCAAAGAATTAAGGTTGGGGGAAAAATAATAAGAAAGGTAATAGAGTATAAGAAAATAATAATTAACTCTGTGTGTCTGTGATATAAACATTAAATCAACCGGAAGAAATCCCAAACATGTACACGACAGAGCCGCCTCTGTGGAATGTTATTTTTCTTTGCAAAGTAATTTGAATGACTAATTTCACCAGGACATATTAATGAGAATCTCCAACAGGTACAGCGAGCTGAAAGGTTGGGAGATAAACAACTAATTAGAAGAGGTTCCGAGTGTCACCCTAATTGCTGTTTGGTTAAGACGAAGCCACCACCTCTGTGCTTTTCAAAACATTTTAAAAACAGATCATGTGGCCTGTGTCGCCCGGGGCGGCGAGGAGGACAGAGAAGAGAGGAGCCAAGAATGAGGCCAGACTAAATCAAAAACTTCTCACAAACACAGAAAGAGGTTGATGAACAGCGGAGACAAGGTGCAAGATGTCAAAACTATAAACAACAATCATGCTGGTGACAGCTAGGAGGGTACGAGGCATTGAAAGCAGTGACGCGCACACACAGAGCCACGCGAAGGAGAGCTCATGCTCACCGACACGCACAAGATAACACACAAACACGAATCCGAAACGCGCAGCAACTCTCTGCTGGCTTTCAAAACAAAGGTATTAATCATCATTACACACATGCACACCAACGTGGAACTCGGGTGGGCCGGCGTCGGTGCGCCTGCGGGACCTCGTCAAAGAGACACACCGACACCCCGGCGCAGCCTTTACTGCCGCTGTCATAGCAACCAAGGTCAAGTGGTCTAAAGCTGCGTGCGCGCGCGTGTGCCTGCGCGGGCGCGCGTGAGGAATTGCAACACACTCCCAGAAGAACCGGTCGGGAAATAATGAGCTCATCGCTGTCACGCGCGGAGCGGGGAAGACAACACAAACCCCTCAGCTGCGCAAAAAAAAAAATGTTTCATCACCAGAACCTTGGATACGACAATCAAGCCTCCAAATGATGTTTAACTTCAGTTTGAGTTACTAATGGTGAAGGCCCAAACAGCCCTCACACATAAAACACATCCAATGCTATGTGAAACAGCACCTCTGCGCTCACCCCTTCATAGTTAAAGAACATTTATTTATTATAAGTGTAATCCTTTTTATGAGTTTTCTGGAGGAGGTCTTTGGTTCAGGCGAGCTGCCCAACACTGAAACTCTGGGAAACTGTACAAAGCAATAACGTATTTCACGTCTCCCGGTTGTGCGCTGATATATCATCAAATGTTTACTTGGAGACTAACCTTCGCCTCCCGACTACACCTACAAATTTAAGGCAGAATAAATAAAATGGTGATTACACCGAAAAAGGCTGTTACTGTTGTTGGCAGGGCCAGTTGCCACCACCGTACAAGGGCAGCCGGTGGAGATTGTGGAAGAGTACAGGTATGTGGGCACCTCTGAGGTTGTCCCCCCAACATCCAGGAGCAAACAATCAAACCTGCTTACAGGATCCTACAAGACCCCTCGCAAGACCCCTTCTCTGTGTGTCTCTTGAAGGCCAGATGTGATGGTCGTTGTTAATGCGTGAACACCTCTCATGGCCATTTGCACTTTAATCTCGTTTTTTTTTTTTTTTTTTTTTTGTCGTCTATCGCGTGTTTTGTTGCTCTCTATTGCTCTGGGATAAATAAAGTGCTTGAATTGAATTGAATTGATTTGGTGCTACAAGGTTCTGGGCCTTTCAGTGTCGAGTTTGCGTGGGTTGTTGGTAGAAGAGTGGCTGAAGAGTCAACAGTAAAGAGCTGAAAAGAACACCGCAAAGGGTGTTGCGGACCTTGAAACTGCAGCAGATGACCAGTGCCCTAAACCAATCGACCACCAGGGAACCCCAACCGTGGGTTTGTTTGTGCGGATAAAGGTTTTTCAACCCGGTAAAAATCTGATGGACAATTATCTGATACAGGTCTTTGCATGCCCCAAAACTATAACTAACTATATATATATATAAATGTAATGATGTACGCTGGTTCTGCCCACTGCAGAGCTTTAAATCTGACAGGAATATAACAGAAATGGTCAACACTGAACACATTTAATAGAAGAAGAAGTTCACAACAACAACACCGATTCTGACTTAGTTGACCTTTTCCAACATGAGAACAACTCGTTCTGCTACCGCCACGTTTCTGTCCCTCCCAGAAACTCCTCGTATCGCCTGATGTTTAACCAGAGAGAAGAGATTTCCCCCGGGGTTTAACCTGTTGATCATTTTCCCAAATCATCAACAGGTTCTACCACCCCTCTAAATGCACTGAATATCTTTAGTTTGCTCTGGATTAGTCCGTTTTTTCCATCTGAGCTATTATTTTGATTATTTGCAGAATACTTGCATGGAAATGTAGCCTGTATTATGTAAATTAATCTCAAAAATTGTCTGTTTTTTTATTTTTCACCTTCTGTAAGTTGCACAAACCTTGCACAGCAGTTCATACTTAACGCCATGACAACCCTTCAGTCAAGAACAATCCTGGACAAAGACGAAACCAATTCGGACACCCTTCATACGCAGACTAAACACAACGTCAGCGGTGACTTTGTGCAGAGGATGTGAAGAGGGAGCTTTTTTTGAAGTGCAACTCAGTGGTTTGAAGTTCACCACTCTCTTCCATCTAGTCCAATTTATTCTCGTTTCCGTCACCGAGGCATCAGCATCCCGACTTCCAAACACGGCGCCTGTCAGAGCCGTTGTAATCTTCGGCGGAGGGGTGTCACTCCTAACGCAATCTGTCACGATCCTCTCAAGAGGCTCAAAAGTACAAAACAACATTGCTTTAATCCCGCGCGTGATTAAAAACGGGAGCCGGGGTCGTCATTAGAGGAAGAGCCTGTCTAAGATTTCTACGGGCTGAGATTTGGGGGTAAAAATACATGATGTTTGAATGAATAATGACTTCAAACACGGTGAAGAGCCAAAGCACGTGTGCACAAGACAATTCTGTGCTGCATGTTCTGACATACATTTAACCAAATCTCACAGACACAACAAAATACTGTACAGAAAGGACGCATACACCGATCAGGCATAACATTATGACCTAATATTGTGTAGGTCTCCCTTGTGCCTACAAATGAGGGTGTCCTGTGGCGTTGTTAGTGGGGCCTTTGGGTTGAGGGGAGGGGCCTCTGTGGATCATCCCACAGACACTTGATAAGATTTGGATCTAGTGAATTTGGTGTTATTTACTTCTCCTGTCATAATGTTATGCCTGATCGTTGTATGCAGACTCACAGCTCTTATATGGTGCTTTGACAAGGCCACTCAGACGTAAGTGCTTTCTTACAGACTTGAAGCATAAAGAAAGTTTTCCGATGGTCGCTTTTGTCAAGTCTTTTCTTCTCCACACTCCTCTCCCCTGCGTCTAAAGCACTCATCCAGTGTCCCCGTCTCTTTTTCTCTCCCGTGTGTTAATTGCGAGAACAAGAGACAAATCTGACCTTTTCAGAGTAATCATCCCTTTGGCTCCATTAGATCTACACCCTGGGCCCAATCACCTGCGCACACACACACACACACACCACCACACACTCGAGCAGTAAAACTCCACACACACCACCAGAGGTTAATCACAGAGTGAAAGCAGCTATACCCAGAGACGAGATAATCATTCCATTCCCTCTGGACACTCTCACCGTCTCCTCTGTGCCTCGGCGCGAAGGGCTGCGGTGCCAAAGCAGCTAAAGTAACACCGGAGAAAAATCCCATCAGCGGCCACACTTGTATATACTTTTTTTACCACTTTCCAGCGGTTAGGCACAGCTCACGGGTCGTAAAGCAAATTCAACACACGGAGAGGAATGCCTAAGATGAGTAAAAGTGGTTTTTGAGACCGGTGGTGTGCGTTTTCGGATAGTAAAGTCAGTTAGCGGGGATTACTTCTGCTTGTTTTGTGTGTGTGCTGGCAGGTGCTAGTCTGCACTTAAAGCTACAGTGTGAGGCGGAGGTGGGAGGTGCTGATAGCATCCTCCAACAAAAAAGCCTTGAAGGGCTATCGCGGTGAGCTACAATAAAAAATAAAAAATAAAAAGAAGAAAAAAACATGTGCTGAAAGGAAATGCGCCAAATGCTACGCTGCTGTGATTTCTAATTCCGTCAAAAGTGGTTTGGTTGAAGAAGACAACACACGCCTGCCGCAGAGAGATCGAGACCAGCTGGACAGAGAGAGTTAAAAGCAGAAAAGGACGAGGACGGGTCATCTCCGGGCAGGAGCGGCAATATTAGCCTTCCTCTAATGCTTCCAGTGATTAGATTTAGAGACACCACCGGTGAGCGCAAACCGAAGGAGCACCCTTGCATCGACACAGCATCTGAAAACACATACAGCCGAAGCAACACACACACACACGTCCCATCAATTAGGACGGAGCCATCCACTGATCAGTAAAAGCAGACTTCTGGCTATTAGTCGAGACAGCGTGTTACAGATTGCGGCTGCTCTCCTCCCTTAACTCAACCCTCTCTTTTTTTATTCCGTCTTTTTTAAGAGGGGCCAGCATAATTAATAACTGGTATCATTCCAATAAAGCCATTAGCGGTCACTACATTTGTTCTTTCACTCACTCCTCTTTCTCTCTCTCTCTCTCTCTCGCCGCTTCTTCCCCTTCGCCTCCTTCCGTTTCTTTCCCCTTCCTGTGATAGATGAGCAAGTTTGAAAGCAGCTGTAATGCAGGATAGCTTTTAGGCAACAACAAAAAAAAAAAAAAAAGGGAAGTAAAGCACTGAGAAAGAAATGAGTACAAAAATAGCCCTGCCACAACAAAGTAGACCGGGGTTGTGAACAACAACAACAGCACGTCATGAGCACTCCATCTCTGGACACGGCTCTAATCAAATATCCCCCCTTTCGGATTTTGTTTTCCACCCTTTAATAATGTGGGAACATACAAACTGTACCTGGAAAAATGACATCCCCATTTAGGGGACACGGTTCTTAGAAGACATTAGATAAAAAGTTCTTTAAATACACATAAAACACCGGATGAGGATGAACCAAATGTACCGCATCCCAAATTATTACCAGGTAACCAGGGGCGTCCAGGTAGCAACAGAACTAAGGGACATTTTTCTTGACTTGAAGCTGGACTTATGTTCAGATTTAAAAAAACAAAACAACAGTAATTTCCCCCAATAACACGTCCACGATCTATTTTTCTCCACTTAAGCAAAAACCAGACAACATTTTCATAAAATAAAGCAGTTCAATACAGTGAAATCTGTTTCTCTCTGTTGGTTTCTCATACTTGAACGTATTGATTCTGTTGACTCGGAGTATTAATATCAAGGGCGCAGCTATACAATCTGTCCAGGCAGAACCCTGATCAATTAAGCCCTCATTCATTATTCACATCCTGTTAATTTCCCCTAGCTACGGAGAGCAGACCTGTGATGAAGCTACATTAAGAGACATATACAAAGGGAAAAAAAAAGGTGGAGGAGGCAACATGTGAAGTGCAGAGACAGCTCGGATAAAACCGTATTGTTGTAATATATTCTAAATCGAAAAACCAGCGCACCTGTGAGCTGTAAAGTGGAAGGAGAGCAAACAAAGCTACATCTATATGCTGATTCTTCATTTTCCTCCCTGTTCTCACTTTCCCCGAGGACGTGGTGCGATAGCGCGCGCTCTGTAATGGCCTAGCACTGGCGCAGCTTTTAGGGGGTAAATTGATGTCAGTGACACCGTCGTAGGTTTGCATAAAACCGTGGGACGAAGAGCAGAAGGAAAAGTTTTGCTTTGAGCGAAGTGACGGCAGCTCGCGCTATCTGACACTTTTCAGATCCTCAAACTCGTGCTAACCTTTCTGCAATCACAGCCCAGCGTGCCGGGGAAAAAAAAAAAGCTTTGAAGCAGCCCACACTACCAGCTCCGGGCTGCGAACACACCACGCCGTGCGCTCGGAAAAAGTACTACAAAGTAAAGTTTTCTGAAACACAGGCAGGGAAATGAGATGTATACTCTGACACCTATCAGTCACTTAGATTAATGGATATCTTCTTGATACAAGCAAGTTCAAGCTGAATTATGAAAATTAGATATGTAAGTTTTCCAAATGTTAAAGACGATTAGTTAAATCCACACAATTAGGCAAATTATCAGCAACTGCGTGCATGAAATGAGGTCGGAACGGCGCTTTAAACACTTTTCCATTACGTGAAAAACCAACAAAATTAATGAAGCACCTTGACTCGGCGTGGGAACTTGTAGTTTCCCTAACTTCAGGGTCAGCCCAACCACTGTGATGCAACATCTGTCAATTTTTTATTTTTTTCAGATGCGGGTACAGATGGAGGTTGACAACAGTCATGGGAACTTGTTCTGCTCCTTAGCAACCACTTTTGAAAAGCAGATTGAATCAATATAGGGAAAATTCAGAAATTTTCAAACCATGAACAACCTTGGATCGCGTGAAAGAAGCCCATCGGCGTCTCTCAGGCCGCCACCCCGATCTAAAGATGATTTAATGTTGGATTAAGAGATTTAATTGCGGATTTGTGCAGGGCATTAGTGAAGTCACACACCAAGGTTAATCACCCAGCCGCGAGTGACCAACCGCTAGACGGCAATGACAACAGGTGATGCGGCAGGGTTTAATCTGAAACTGATCAACTCGAGAGCGGCGCGGGAGGAGGCAACAGCTTGAGTTTGTTAACACTTCAAAAATTGTTGGAACTGGGAGACGACTCCCCCGGTTTTCAGCTCAAACCAGAAACATTTGTCAAAGTTTGGACACAGGGCGATCTTTTCATTAAGAGAATATCTGCGCCCTGACATTTACAACACCCGTTAAAATGAAGATGTATTACATATTTCACAAGGTGGCACGGGAGGCATCCATCTCTCCGCCTCAACATCTCTCTCCCCCTCTCGCCTTCTCTCGTGAAATGTTGTACAGTTAGTGGCTTATTAATTTAAAGTGTACTGCATCAGCCTATCCTGTGTGAATATGCTAATCAACAATTTTGAGGCCTGATGAAGTATTTTACGAGGGGCTGTAAAAGTATTTTTGGGAAATTCACTGTCAGGTTCAATTGCTCAAAGTGACTATTCAAGGAGAACTATATCTCACCCTGTCTATTAAAGAGGAAGTTGACTGATGCAAAAACTGAGCAAGATTAAGTGGCAGGTTTTAGGAAGCGTGTTTTAGATCAACGGTGACAGTGATTTTTAAATAATCAAATAAGGACAAAGCGATTCATTCTCTGGTTAACAGAGTAACTATCAGAGAAAGTTGTGCCGTTAGTTCTCAGTCACACCAGAATAAGTTATATTAAAGCAACAAAAAAGAGAGGAAACGCACCGAATACTGTGTTTACCGGCAAACTCTCCTATCCATTTAAAGGTTTAGCAGTTCCATGCTGTCGATTTAGTGACTGCTGGTTCCCCCATGACAACTTTTAGTGTGCTAGACCATCCACAGTCTCCATCTGTCTGTAGATGCATGTGTACTATAACAAAGCGGCAGGAAATACCACAGTGGCTCACCGGTTTAAGATGATTTTTGATCAAATCTTAAGCCATAAGATTAAACTTTAATTTTAAAGTGCTCAAACTGGATCCAAGAAATTGGTGGACTGAACTGAACCACCATCTGTCTGGTGAAGGGATTTAGACTATGTTGGTGCGGGCATTTCTTTAAATGATGCAAGGGAGTCAATGACAATAAGATCCAAGAAGAAGAGACGGAGCAACAGATCAATGCATTTAACTGCCAATGAGACACTCAAACACGACACAGCAGTTATTATATTAATAATAACAGACGGGTTTTTCCAAGTCTGAAAAGTAGCATGAAGTGGAGGAAACAGAGGGCAGGAGGGATGTCTAACAGAGTGATCTACCAGGATGGTGTTTTTGCATGTAAATGATGGTCCGGAGTGCAGCGACTTGCCAGACGACCCCGCGCTGCGGTAAGCGCGGCTCAGCGTTTTTGGCGGAGATGTTCCGCCTTGGCAGCGCTGCTCTGTTTGGGCTGTTCAAATTAATTAGAGGGTCGTGTTTTATTCATGGACCGTATATAAAGACGGACGGAGCAGTCGTGATGTCACCCATATAATTCCTGCAGAGCGGTTTCGAAGCTCAGCGCGGTGGCTCAGGCCGTCGGCGGCATCTTGGCAGTGGCCGGCTCCTCTCGTCTTCAGGCTAATTCAATCACGGGGAAAGACGAGTAGCGTGAGTCTGAGCGGAGGCAGATGACGGACGCTAAGGTAGACGCCGGTTCGCAACCTATGAAGGTATCCATGCCCTGAATGATCGCCCTCCACAACACTGACGCCTCACAGCGAGAAGGTTTGAATCCACAGGCCAACTGGGGCCTTTCTGTGTTGGGTTTGCATGTTCGCCATCCAAAGACATGCTCATAAGGTTCTTTGGTGATTTTAAATTGGCCGTAGGTGTCTGGTGGTAGTCTGTCTCTATGTGTTAACCCTGTGATAGCCCTGTTCAGGGTGTACCCCGCTTTTAGGTTCCAGGTTCCAGGTTCCAGGTCCCCCGTGACCCTCCAGAGGACAAGCAGTCGCAAAAGATGAATGAATGAATAAAGAAACTCCTCATACAACTTAAACATTTGCTCTAAATTTGATCATTTTAACATGGGTTCACAGCTACAACCTCACAAGTGGAGCCAGTTTCAAATGGTCATTCGAGATACTGCAGTTTTGCCACTTTTGCCATTGCTTCCATTTTCCTCTACTTCATTTTATCATCCCTGGCTAAAGTCAACCTGAGTGTTGCCTTAGGGTAATTTCTATATCGGCATTGCAGATGACGTATTTGTGCAGCGTCAAGCAGGAGGATTTTGGAAACTGAACAGACCCAGAATTTGCAGAACAGTGGTTAGCAAGGCAAAGCAGGGCACGTCAAACTGCTCCCCGGGCACCGCACAGGTGATAGCCCACTGCTCTGAGTGTACAGACTTCTGTGTGAAGGAATGTACTGGTTAAATGCGGAGGAATAACTTTCTCCCAAGAGATCAATAAAAAAAAACAAAAGGGGAAACTGAATTTAAAAAATTACTTTTACCTCCCACCGTTTTATTTAATTGCAAGCAAGCTAAAAGGTCATCCCAGTGCTTAAGAGGGGACTCAAGGGTATTTATTATTTATGTTGCTTATGCAGAGGAATACAGTACATATATATATATATACATATATATATATATATATACACATTCCAGCTCTTTTGCTAAACACCCAAAATGGTTGGTAATGTAGCCGCAGACTAAAAAGGAAAACCAAAGAGCAGAGCTCTCTGAGACCTAACAAGCTCCCGTGTCTTGTATCTCTCCCGCTGCCATGACATGTCACCTATAACCCGTAACATCTTCAAATTAAACAGAGGAGGTGGCGATAAATCAGTGAGGACAAAGACAGGCACGAGATTGGAAAGCTGAGAGAAAGTACAGAATGTAAGACTTATCCTCGGCCCACCTCATCCTTAACACAGCCTTCACGCCACGTCAGCGTTTATCCCTCCATGAAAGGCCCTGATCGAAGAGTGATTTGCATGATTGCATTTTCCATACCTTGCATTAATAGTGCAGTGGAGATGAATAGCTAATGGCCTATCACATTTAAGTAGCCATCTCGACCAGCCATCACATTACAGCTCCCTCAATCTGCTAATGAAACAGGTCACTCTCTCTCTCGCTCATTTTCTTTCCTCTAAACCCCTCTGCCTAAATAGACAACCAGGTCCAAGAGGGTAAGAGACGATACCTTAAAATCTAAAACATACACATCAGGGTCAATGGCATGTCTCTAAATCGTAATAGAAGGTTTTAACGTTGAAAACATAGCAACGTAACAATCAAAGGGTAGAAACTGGGACACTTACTCATCAGATCGGTGAAGCTTTGCAGGTGCATGAATGGAAGCAGCAGCCAGCAAGTATTTACCGTTAATATTATTATTTTTGACTTTACAAAACCAGGCATTAAAAGAGATCAGCTCCAGGAAACTATTTTCAAGCAACCTTTACTTTTTTTTTTTTTTTTTTTTTTCGTAGATTAATTAAATAGACAATAAAAGGCAATAATTACTTTAAGCTCTCTAAATTAGTTAATCTAATCTAAAAAGACAATACAAACTTCTAATGTTACACTTGGGTGTTTTCCACATAATTAAGATTTTGTTTCTCTGACAGAAAAAAGCTGTTCCGGTTCTCTCAGGGTGCTTGCCTTCAAATGAATTTAATTGCGTGCACGGGTTGAGCAGACAGCGCGCCTTACGTTCCGCTTTTTGTTTTTTACTTTGTGTTCTACATCTGTGCGTTTCAGCAAACACTCGGAACTATTTATTCCCCCGTACGGCTAACCAAAGTGAGCAAGGGACACAAAACCTCACGCCACAAGGTCATCGACGCCACACTCGATTCATATTTTTACTCTGTCTTGGTTATGGCGGGCTTTCCAAGCCATCTCGACCACTTTTTTACTGCCTTCCCACTGGACAGAATTTCCGTAATCTCTTGAATCTGCTGCCAATAGATTTCCCACCAGAGTTCACCATCTTATTGAAGATTCAGAGGAACGAAAAGGGGAGACACCGTCAGCACACCAGTGTGGACAGATACACATATTACCGCGCAGTTGCACGCCTGCAAAACTCACCACGTATTGTACACATACGTGCACGTACCAACATGCACACAGTGGCTAAGCTCTGGAGACCTCTTTTAATAGTGCCTGGCTTCAAGGGGATCTGACAAGACCTTGGAGAGGAGAGGAGGGGAGTTTAAATAGTGATTGCTTTGACGAAAGAAGAGAAAGTGGGATGGATGGAGTGAGGAAAGGAGAAAGGGGCGGAAGAAACGAAATATGGATGCAGTAAACGGAGGAGGATGAGTGAAGAGAGGGAAGAAAACAGGGTGAAAGAAAATAATAAAAAAAAAGGAAAGAGTAAGTCAGAGGGTGAGAATGCATAAGCCTGAGCAAATAGTTATTACCAGCCTCTGAAGGGTGGCGGCGTGAGCTGAATAGACTGGGACTTGGAAACCACTGTTACCGGTGGTGATAGGGGACCGCTTCACAGCCCTGCAATCTGACAAAGGCTTAGTAGGTAATGGAAGCAGACCTCCGACAGCAAAAAAAAAAACATCGGCGCTATAAGAAGCGACCATCAGATAAGCCCAAACCCTCTTCAAGTCCAACAAAGTAAACGTTTCAACGCTGAAGATGTTTATCGCTCATGATTTGCCAAATGTGAACTCACGTTAGCACCTGAAACTGTAGACAAAACCGCTCACTGGAGAATACTAATGCAAAGCGCGGGGACGGCGATGGGATTCGTGCATGTTTAACGAGCGTGCCGTTCGGCCTAAAGGCCTGCACACGGGCTCCTTAGAATAACAAGCAAACACCCTGCGTCGTCCTTCACCGAGACACTAAATCTGTTCCCACTGTCAGGATGCCGTCTTATCACTGACCTTGTGATGTGACCTCTCCGTGAGAGACATGATTGAAAAAGACAAATTCATCCTCGGCGCGTGGGTCAGCTCCCGTTAATCTAAACAATGAACATGAATGTTTGATCCCACAACAAAGTGCACACGCTTATTCCAATGTTTACCCACAGAACGGATCAGAGAGCACACATGCCGGCCTCCACTGCATCCCGGCAAGACAGCGATTGACGGAGACCCAAACAGAAAACAGAAGAAAAGAATGCCTCACACATCACACACACCGCACGCAGAACGCTTCGGGTTACGCTCATCTGCTCAATGACAGAGGAGGCCGAGTCTGACTTTCAAACGAGCTGCGACTAAAATTAAAAACTAGAAAGTTTCCAGTAAAGGCAGCTCTCCCCCAGCGTTCCTGGGTCTGGTGCCTGGACAATGTTTATGCATCATTCAACTTCTGCTGAACATTAAATTTGAGGTTCAAAAGTTGACAGCCTGATCAAAACAGACAAGCCATATGTCACGGCTTGAGCAGGTTAGTTTTGACTGGGAGAAGGGGGAGATGAATATTTGCGTGTGTTTCTGCATTTCTATTTAAAAGGTCTTTGGCTGGTTAAATCGTGCGCCGAGTGTACGAGAAACACACACATCTGAATGGATTTTGCATAATAACCCAATGACGTGTATTTATCAGACCACACTATTCGTCTTTTGGACCAGCTGAACCAGCTATTCATGAGTCCAAACCCGGCCGTAAAAGAACTGTTTACTTAGTGGAGACATTACTCGTGTGATAAATAGGGCTAATGTCTGGCTCAATATTGTGACCCTCACCCGCAATCCTTTGCAATTTCCTGTATAATTTAGCCACAACAGGCAGCCGACCCGGCGTCGGCCCGGACACAAACTTTTAGAGTCGCTCCCCTCTGGCAGGAGGCTGCGCATCCGTAAGGACCAAAACGTCCGTGCAAACACTCCCAGACTCTGACCCACCTCTATGTATGACCGCAAAACCACAGACCGTACACAACCAACATCTATTAACAAACCATTTCTGAACTATAACCTGCATATTCTCTAATTAATTCTTAATACTGTGACAGCTTCCGGGTCTTAAGACAAACTTTTTGTTGGTGTTTGGTAGAGTGGTTCGTTAGGAGTGGTGGCTGACATCGACTGGTGTGACACATGAGGAAGGTATGTGTGGTGCAGAAAGCCTCAGGTTGTTGGTGTGACCATTACCACTTTATTGTTTTTATGCAGTAACCCTGGGGTGGCCACTGGCGTGCCCGCGAAAGAGGACAAGGTCTAGTTAGTTGGAATTTCAGTCTCTTGGATGGAGAGGAAACCAGGTAGGTTAGTTGGGAATAAGATCCTCTAATTATATGAAGTTTGGATGAGCTGACATATGGTATTATTAGTGAACATACCCACTGTGTGAAGATAAGTAGATGCTAATCCAGACATTCTCTGGGCTTTGCACTAAGCAGGAGTTGTCGCGTTTTCTAGAAATGGCTGGTTATTACCAAGACACTGAACATTTGATTGTTTTTTTGTTTCCTTTACATTTAAATTTTTTTTTGTGCCTATTTTCAAGCAATTTTGGCTTGAAAGTGCTGTGGAAAGTGCTGAAATGGTACTCTTTAGGCAATTGTGTCTTATATTAAGTGTAATGAGATATTTTGACTAGAAATGAGAGAAATATACTTGGTAAGATTTTGTTTTTTTGCAGTGCAAGAGGGCCTACTACAGATATCGCCTGGAAACTACATTCATTCATTCATCTTCTGTAACCACATGTCCTCTGGAGGCACATGGGGGGGGGGCTGGAGACCAACAAGCATGTCTTTGGATGGTGGAGGACGTCGGAGTACACGGTGAGAACCCATGCAGACACAGGGAGAATGGGACACAATGGGATTCAAAGCCGGAATTTTCTTGCAGTGAGGCATTGGCGCTAATTGCCACCTGGTGACTACAGTATTCGTAAACTTTTTGTTTTTATTTTCCAACCCAATTTATTAAGCCACTACTTTGAACTAAAGTGGTTGTTACTAAGTAAAAGGGTGCAGCGTGAACAGCCGGTGCAACCAGAGTCAGTTTGTTCAGTTTTGCACTGGTGTACCTAAACAAAAGTTGCATACGAGCAGCGTGCCAAGGCTGGCTTTCCGGAGGCTACACATGAGCAAACGCATACCAAAACAAAGAAGCGGAATAACAATCAGCCCCGTATTTGTCCCCGGGAGCTTCTAATACAAACCAGGTGAGCAACAATAGCAGTTAAACACTCCAATTTACTTTGTTATTCAAGTCCTATCACAGAGCACTGTTTAAAATACCAATTTGAAATAGTAAATCAGCCACGCTGCAAAAAGCTTTAGCCCCTGGAGACTAAGACCCAAATATCCCACCAAACAAATCTCCACAGACACAGAGTCTCCTTCATCCATTTAGCACGTGGCGGCGTTCACAATTCCCTTTCTTCTTCTTCTTTGGCAGAAAATGGCTTTCTTCTGTTTCCCCTGCACTCAAAACCCAGTGTAATTTTCTTAATCTAGAAATGATTCTGAACATTTGCATAAAAATGTTCACTTTTGAGACTCCCCTAACAGAACATGGCTCTAATACGCAATTACTCTCCTCAATGGTGGCGGCTAATTACAGAGGTGTCAGACAAACAGGTAGCAGAGCAGAGGAGGGGGGGCTCCCGCACAATGGCTGAGGTGCTAGTGCGCCACATGGGACGGAGCGGCTCAATGGAAAGCAGTAAATTCATTTAGGCTGGCTTCATTAAACCCTGTTCCTTGGGTCCTGCATCGCGCTCTCCCCTTTGCTCTCATTTGCGGGGCGGCGGATGTGCCGTGGGTAAGAAGGAGGCAATCACACGAAAGAGTGCAACACAGAGGAATTGGGGGAATCGGAAGTGAGGGAAGGAAGGAAAGGAGGAAAGGGAGGGTTATCAATAAAGCAGCACGGCTATACAAAAAAAAAAAAAAGAATAGAGCAACATTACAGAAAGTGCTGGTGGGATAGAACAAGGGCACGAGGACATGTGCTCATTTGATGATAAAGAAATAAGGCATAAAAGGATGAGGACATAAAAGAATCATTTTGAATATGGCTTTTGTTTTATTCATCTGACCCAGTCTTTCAAAAGCCACAGAGAACAGAGGAAGACAGAGAAAATTACAGCTTTGGTGCTCAAACAGAGGCCAAATGCCAGGTCTCCAGCATGGTGAAACAAGGGCAGCCGAGCCCCGTGGTCTCTTTACCATTTAGATTATACTTGCTGCTTTCTGACCCCACAGTATGGATAACCATAATAAGCCACAACCCCCACTGTGTACCACCTGTACGCCAAACATATTCACAAAAACCTCAACTAGTGCACAGGAATCCTGGCCACAAAAGTCTCCGCGCACACAACTCTTCTTCTTCTTCTTCAAAAAACAAATGAATCAGAATGAACTTTCCACTTCTGCACAACTTTGTCAGACTCATTTCAATACCACTGCACCATTTAGTGCCCAATTTAACGGAGCGTTTGCAGCATGAGAGGACTATTAATGTCTGCGAAACGGGCATTGAGAAGAGGTATGGCGTCTCATGAAAGGAGACGGGATCACAGCTCTGGAAGTAATTTGAAGGCCTCCGCTCCCTCCGGTTGACGGCCGCGCATTTCCACAGAGGAAGTGTCACCAAGCTCACCGCTCGCTACTTTGGTTCCTGGCCAACGGAGCACTTCATGAGAACATTTCTGTGCGATTACCTCACGTACTTGCTCAGCTGACGGGCTGATTGTTAGCGACTCAAATCACTTACATGACCGACACGTCGAGCCCTCTGAGTTCACACACACACACAGACACACAGACAGAGCCCACTGGACTGGCATCTCTCTCTGGGGAGGAGAAGCAGCTCCCTGGGTGAGAGTCAAACACGGAGCCTTAAGGCCATATGTGGTTAAGCGCTCATTCACAGGCATTGACAGATACGCATGATGAAACGTCCACTAAGGTTTGGGCACGGGCCAAAGTAGCCATGCATATGCAGAAAATTACGCAAGCATGTGCTGACAAAGCACCGAGAGCGGATTGAAGCATGAATAATAGTCGCAAGAAAATAAGAACTATTGTCAGAGCAAGCGAGAAGGTCCTTGAAGAAAACATTAGGAAATAAGAATAAAAAGCTATTTCCCTGTCTGACAGACGGAATGAAATTGATTCATAGTGAGCAGAAAACCCCGCTTGGGACGTTTTATTCTTTATGCAACACATAAAACCCCCTACGACCCTTCGCACAGATTGACTGAAATTTAACCTTCGGCATGGAAGGAATATATTTAAAACAAACATCAAATCACTAGACGTAGGGAAGCGGATAAAAGCGTAAGAGTTGGATCACATCTCAAAACAAAGATACTAGATTAGCAAGAAGACCTGTTGGGTGATGCTACACACATTGTTCACTGTGCGCCATTTTGACTTAAAAGCATGTGTTCTGCATTTCTTGTATCCCCTGGGCTGCTATTAAAAAACTTCCCAGAACGACAGGACAGAGGTTAAACCTTTACATGGAAAAAAATATATATATAACAGGAATAAAAATGTATTTGCTTAAAATGGAACTAATGATTTTGTTGCTGTGGGTCAACGACTTGGTTAACATGGACTTGAGCTCAATTTCAGTGTCGGGCTCATGATGCATTTAGACCTGTGTCTAATGGGGTTCAACAGCTGCGAGAGGCAGGGTTTAGAGAGCGATGATTACGTTTGGACGGTCGTTTAAATGCTGCCAAGATATTTAGGATTTAATGCAATACAGTAACCTGGTACTCAAAAGTGTCACTTTGCATTTGTTCAGCTTCTAAAGCCTCAAGAATCAGCGCTATAAAACCCTGAAAGGATGTTATAGAGCATGACCAAAAACCTGTAATCATAAACAAAGAGAAAAGGGAAAAAAAGGAGTGTTGGATACTGTGACATTAGGCTTTCTTTATTTATTTCTGCTCTAATTTGACTTAGCACTAGTCTCTAACAACTGTGACCTGCGCAGAAGACCAGTCAAGGTTACTCCTGTTCCCTGGTCACCGAAAGGCCCTTAAATTCAGCAGCTGTTTAGCTGTCACTGACAGTGAATCACAAATCAAATCTTATGACTTCCAGAAATGCGAGCACTCCAATCACACTAAAGACCCCGGAGCAGCAGGAAGACTTATACCGGAGGGAGGTCAGGCCCAAGCCGCTAGTATATTTTACTTATTTTATTGTACATATCTTAGTCAAGGTTTTTGACTTTTCAGTGTGTAAGCGGAGAGGTGTAGGATGCTGTTTGCCTTGGATCGGTGCCTCGGCACAACAGCGGCTCTCACGCTGCCGTAGCCCATAAGCTCCAGCTGCTCGCCTTCATTGTGTCTCTGCGCCGCGCCACAAATGTTTCTCCATCTCCGATACTTATCAAGGCACCGGAGTTTGACGCCGCCATTACTCAAAATTAATAACCACGGCAGCATGTTTATCATAGCGCACTTTCACAGCCAACCTGCCAGAAATAATCACCCCGGTGTTTGTGCGCGTGACAGAAGGAGAGAAAAGGGGGAAAGACAGAAGAAGGAAGACAACTGGAGGGTAGATGGAGTGTGGAAAAAGAGACAGAGCAGAGAGAGGGGCAGGATTTGAGATGAAAGGCATAACTGATAAATGAAGAGAAAATATGCTACATGCATATGAGTGCATCTGCCGTGCCTAATCACTCTGTCTCCATTACACCTCGCTGGTTTCCCCTGCACCCTTTCTTCCCGTCATGTCTGACAAGAGGGCAACACTAGCTCTCCTTGTGTATTCACTGCTAAGCAGGACTCTGATCTCCACTGACAGCCAATCTGCTCCAACATGGCAGGCTTGAGTAAATAAAAAAAAAACTTGCCTGCGTTTTTAATTTACAAATCATCTTCGGGCCCGGAGTTTCCCCGCTGGAGGCGAAGAAAAAAAAGAATAATGTTCCTGCGGTGCGCGTGAGTATACAAGTACAGAAAAAGGAGTGACAAGGACAGGGGGGAAGCCCCTCAGCACCTTTTCTCAAATCTGGAGAGACAGGTGGTGGAGAAACAAGACAAGGACAAATGCCTGTCGGTCGCCGGTTCAGGCTCTGCTGACATTTTCCATGGCATTTAGAAAAAAAAAAAAAAACCATCCAACGAAAACCAAAAGAAAAAGGGAGGGGGCCTAAAAATAGTTGGCTGGAGGAAAACCTATGCGCGGTACGAAGCCGAGGTTATACAATAGATGTAGACACTTCAAATGCACTCTTATCTGGGGGATTTACTCACTCTCCCCACATCCCGCTTTCTTTAACTGAGATGAACGGTTATGGCTGAACTGAGCTGCTAGTGAGGTCAGCCGGAGCATTTGTACCCCGCGGAAACCACAAGTTTGTTATTTTGCTTCTGCAGTAGCAACACTCAGCAGACAGTGGCCCCTAGTAACACTCACATGCCAGTTCATTAGGTACACGAGTGAAGAGGAATGCATTTAAAACAAAACAGTCCTGCAATAAATCTTTGCTTCATGAAGGGTATGGTAGTCAGCATCTTTTTTAAATAACCAGTGGTCAGCTGTCAGGGCCAGCAAAGCCTTCTCTCCTGGCTTAAACTTTATCAAAATCATCAATATTTTCCCATTAATTTTATTTAATTATTCCCAGTAGTCTATTCTTTTCATTTTATGGCTTGTCTGTCTCTCAGCTTCTGTGCTTCTGGCAGTGGAACTTTGCATTAGAGGTTTTATCCAATCATATTTCAGCCATCATGTGTTGTCGGAGTCAAACAAATCTGCCCGAGCCTTCAGAATTAAAACTCCAGGCAGCTGAAGCTTGAAATACATTGAATGACGCGGCTCCTTTAACCAATCACATTTCAAGTCTTACGCCTTCTCTGTGGCCTGTAGTTCTCGCTTCCTCTGATTGGACGGTCAGAGTTAGGCCAAACAAGGGGTTTAAGTTCATCTGTTGCAAGCTGCACAAGCAAATCGGCCCAATTAACATTTTGATAGCCGTTTTTTGAACCCACACTGGCAGAAGGAGGAGATGCTATCGA
Organism: Planiliza haematocheilus; assembly: GCA_005024645.1. Taxonomy (NCBI): domain Eukaryota; kingdom Metazoa; phylum Chordata; class Actinopteri; order Mugiliformes; family Mugilidae; genus Planiliza; species Planiliza haematocheilus. The sequence continues at coordinate 332,654 of SRSE01001388.1, read as the reverse complement.
TTTGGTTGCAGATCTTCTTAGAAAGACATTTTCACGTTGAACTTTGGTGAGGAAAGGCCTCCCAAACCCGGAGCTAGCTAGCCTGACCAGCTAGCCAAGGAAAGGGTGTGTGCGCCACTTCCAGGTCAGCAAATATGAGACGTCACCTTGGCTGACAGGCTCCGAGGAGAACGCTAAATTGTCTAAAACGTTCTGGTGAGTAAAATTAATTATATTTACATCTTATATATATATATATATATCACTTTATTGGATCGACATTGATGCTTCTGCTGGATAGGCTAAATGACAGAAATGCTTTAATTCAGTCCAGCTTAACAGCACCACAAACTACACCCTCCAAACTGATCATACAGATGAAATACCAACTTTCTGACGCTGTTTGAACATGAACTGACATTATAACAGTCACCAAGGAAGATTTAGTGCAGGACTGTAATATCAGAAAGCATGATGTTTATCACTAGGGTACGTAATGAACCGGCAAGTGAGTGTATATCAAATGTGAGTAGGATATAAAGTGGTAACATCTAAATTCTAACCAAAAAAATGAGCATATTTCCCCAAATGTTCATCTTCTAAGACTTTTAAGTTAGTTACTGTGTTGCTTACTGTGTGACAGGAAGTACAGCACAACAGTTAATAAAGTAAACGCAAGACTTACCTTAACAGTAAGCGTGCTATTAGAAATTGATTGTCCTCAGCTAGATCGGTGGTTTGCTTGGTTCTTGTTTGCATTTGGGGAGCACAGAAAAGATGCTCATCAACTTATACTTGCTCACAGGTGAGACAGCTGCAGTGTGATGTAACAATATCAGCTGGACATTCTGTTGTTATTAGCAACAGAATGTTCAGCTGTTCCAACCAGTTGTGACTCATCAGAGAGTGGACCTTCTGAGGGTAACCTGTGGTGTCTGGCAACAGGATATGGATAGTGGGGGGTGCTTTGGGTCCTGTGGGTGGAGGGGAGGGGTCTCTGTGGATCAGGCGACATCGTGTGACACGGTCGTCAACTTTCACCACATATTAGGCTACTTTAAAATATCAAATGAGCAATTCCGAAGTGTAACGTGCTGAGCGTTGACAACTACAGAACCTGGTCACCTTCACTATGACGAAGCAAATCAACTCCTCGAACACACCGTTATCATCGTTTAACTTGACGTCTTCTGTAATCTGGAGGCTGGTAGCAACAGAGGTTATTTAGAGTCAACTCTCAGGGCAAACACTTCGAAGTCCTAAAAAATTTTGGAGTAGGCGTGTTTCGGAGAGAATGTGTCTCCAATTATTTCTTGCATATTAAGCTCCTGAAAGTCAGCGAGCGCCCACGGTCATCCCTCTCCTAGTCTGATCTCGGTGCAAGGGGACAAAAATGCAGAACAGCCAATTTGGTCAGTGATTTGTGATGCTCATAAGTGATGGAGATATGCAGAGTATGTTGGCCTCGAGTAAAAAAGCAAAGTAGGAAAAACGGATGAATATTGATTTCCCAGTTTAAATGAAGCCGGCGGAAAGAGCGAGAGATGAAGGGGAGGGAGGGATAGAGAGGGGAAAGATCGCCAGGGCTTTTGGGAAATGCCCAGCTTCCAACAATACAGACCTCATAAAATAAATGACTCACTCACTCCATGCATCTGCTTTCCTCAAAGGGCTGCAAGACGGTTGACCAGAGCTTGGTCGCAAACAAACACGAGCGCGCAGACACATCCAGGGACACGCATAACTACGAATGTTAACACACGTCCTGTCCGGGAGCGGGGTTAATGTTAAGAAGAATAGTGGCTGAATATTTACTTTGACCATAATTACTGAGGAGGCTTCACCGCAGACTTTAATGTAACACACTTTCACAATTAGAAAGGTTTTGTGTCCACACGCATTTAATTTGTATCTCATTATGTCCAGCAGAAATGATAGCAGCTAATTTTTACAAATGACACAGAAAAGACAGAACTTCAAATAAGAAATTATTCCCTCAGTGGTAACAGAGCATCACGCAAACCCTGAGAACAAAGCACCGGGAAAATAAAGGCACAAAACGTTTAACTCTGACACTGTGTGCTCAACTTGGTTCTAAAAAAAAAAAAAAGAGTGAGCGATGCCATTTGCTCTGCCATTCCACTTTGATCGCCGACTCGCTCCCCGTTTTCAAACACTGTGACATTTGAAAAACACAATCCCACTTTGGTCTCCCATCATCGCTGGAAGAGGATACAGAGAAATAACAGGGCCGGCGCTGGCAACCTGCGGCACATCACATCCTCGCTCCCCAAGAAATGACAGTGACCAAAAAATAGGCGTCCCACTGTCACAATCTGCCTGTCGGACTGTGTCGGCGGGAAGTCCACATTTGGTCATCATTCCTCGCTTTCCTACTCGGGGTTGCTGTTGTTCTGCTGTTATTACGGAGAGCAATGGCGGGAGCCAGATGACACGAAGTTTATTTCTTTATATTATTCAAAGATGAGACGAGGCAAAAGAAGAGAAGAGGAGAGGAGAAAGGAAAAAATGACTGAAGTGCTTTACCTCCCACGGAGCTCTATCTCCCCCACGGCCTCTTGTCGGGGGGGACAAATTGATCCTGGAAATGAGGGGTCATTTCCTCTGCCTGTTTACCTGCTCACGGCACACTGTCATCAGCTTGAAACACACATGCGGACGCAAGCTGACCCTGCGCTACCCTCAGAGACGGTTGAGACAACTAGCAGGCCACCTGCACGTGCACGTGTGTTGGCTTCCGCAACGGCAGTGACCCTGATGACCTTTGACCCCTTGAACTTTGAACCTCTCTTTAGAAATTCAACTTCCTATATAGAATCTTGCTCGAGTCAATCAGACTCCTTAGATCAAGGGTGTTGGGGGCCACATACAACCCAATTTGATCACAAGCAAACCAGACCAGTAAAATAACAGCATAATAAACTATAAATAACAAGAACTCCAGACTTTAAGCATTTGTTTTAGTGCAAAGAAGAACAACAACTAAATTTAGGTACATTGCTGCATCTGCTGTTTACCCCTCAGTGCTGTCTTCTGTGGTCTTCTGTCCACTTCTCTAACTAAAACAATGGACAAACTAGGGATATCAGTTATTTTTATTGAATTTTCACACTTTGCAAATTCATGCTGTGGGCCAGATTAGACCCTCTGGCAGGCCACTTTTGGCCCGCCGGCCGTATGTTTGACACCTGTGCCTTAGATGATATATTTTTTGTTTGGTTTGTGTCTAGTAGGTCACAAATTATCATTAGCAGCTCAGATTATGCTTACTGAACCATTGTTCTAACTGATTTTTTATAGTTTTATATTACGAGGACAAAAAAAAAAAAAATGAATTGAGAGAAAATGTATTTTCTGCTACATGTGCAGAATGTATTCTGGACCTCGCTGTGCAAAAGTCTTCACATTACTCGTATAATTATAGGGACTATAACTGGTTATGTCAATGCCCCTGCAATGTTTTTGCTGCAGGGAACGGGTCATGAGTTCGCTGTCTTACTACTGTCTTTTTTGACATTCAGCCACATCATTACCTGCGTTAGGGTGCATAACTAGCAAAGTAAGCAGATTCTGGGGGAGGCTGGGCCGTGGGAGCCGTGCAGCATCAGAGAAGCAATCATGTAAGCGTCCTCAGCTGCTGCTCGTCCACCTCGGCCTTTTCACTCCCGAACGTCTCCGCTTCGCTCGTAAGCTGACAAGCACGCCTCCTGCATGCTGCTGCTGCTGCTGCTGCTGCTGCTGCTGCTGCTGCCGGGCGCACACAGCATCCTAGTTTTACCTCCCACACGGGCCCCCACACACACACGTACATACCACTTTAGATTCCAATATTCCCACAGGTGATCCAATCCAGCCAGACACATGAGCACCTTTAGCCCTGGGACCAGTGCAGTAAATATCATCATGGAATCAATGCAGCTTTGAATCATTTCGAGGCTGAACCCGCTCGTGGTGTACTCTGTGTGTGCGTGCGTGTGCAAAAAAAAAAAAAAAGGGAAGAAGCTGATAACGCAATGTGCTCCTGCGAGGATTTCACCAGACTCCATGTTTTTTGATTGAAAGAAGGCGGCCAAGGTATTACCATAACCTTCCCACCGCATGTGTGCTGTAAACTCAATAATGCAAGAATGATTTCACACGCGCACACACAGACACATACTGTACACACACACACACACACACACACACACATTCACGCTCTTTGCCTGGACCCATTGTTGCTATGCACCACGGTACGTTCAATATTGTGTTCACACTCCTTTGCCAGAGTGGGAGTACAGTCGGCAGAGATGCCTTAGCTGTAAATCAATAGATTAAATAGAAACATATGAATAAAACACAAGCTAATAAATAAAAGAGGAGATGGTTTACTGTTGCTGTCACATACAGCGCAGGCTCTCTCTCCCATTTGAGAGAGAAAAGGCAGGAAAGGGGAAAAAAATGGGAGTGGGAGCCGCATAAAGATGACCAGAGAGACAGAAAGGAAAAAAAGAAAAGTTATAGTTGTGCTTTTCAGTCTTATAAGTCGTCAGTCTTTTGTTTTCAACCAGTTCCAGTGTTTAACAAGCACATGAATGTGTGTATCAACACGCTGTAAATGTCATTTATGAAATATGTGTGAGGCCTTGGCGCAAGAGTCAAAAGCGCCCAGCGGCGTTTTTTGTTTTTCCGTTTGTGAGGTTTGCGCATATTTACCTCATATCTGGTGATCAACTAATAGTCCTGGGATTTCATTAGCTAATGAATGATTAAACTTAATAATCAGTTAAATTGTTTCTCTTGTTCTGCTGTTCCAACACAGATGAATGCAGCCATGCAGAGCATTACCAAATCGTGTGCTTATCAAAGATAAAAGCACATTTGTGATTTTTTTTTGTGATGGCAGAAATCTGATAATTGCTTTCCATTAATGACTAACAATCAGCTCCCCATAAAAAAAAGACCACAGAAATGCCAATCAATGAGAAGTTGTCAACTAAGGCCATAATGAGCCATTAGTTTAATACTTTACTGAGAGGGAGCAGAGCAATTGAACTTAACTGCTCGGCTCATTAGATGACTGTAGGCACTTATTAGTCCTGCACTCACTTTTACACTTACAAAACTCTTTTTGCACTTCCCGAGGATCCTTCTGCAGACTTGGCTGTCCACTTAGATGCTCCTTTCTAAGTCACTGACTGCTAAGTTGTGCACAGCAAAGCCCACAGAAGCACATTGTGCAAACTGTGGCAGATTACACACTTGGCCTAAATCGAACTTGTCGTACCTGTCATTGATGCTCCAGTTGAGGCAGAGGTTGAGGGAGCTGAGGTTGCGACATTTCCGCACCACTTCCATCACCGTCTCGTTGTTGAGCTCTGCGATGTGCCGGAGGTCCAGGACGCTCAGGTTACGTAGCTGCAAGAGGCGACACACAAACGTTTAGAGGACTGAATGGTGTCGAACTCTTACAAAGAGGAGCACCCAACAGCAGAGCTCCTGTTCATGTGAGCAGAGCCAAGCGGAAGTTGCAGAAGAGACATGCTTGATGAAAGCATGTATGGTATATGTGCTTAATTACATATGTGGTTTTGATGTTACCCCGAGATATGTGGAAAATGCACTGAGCAAAAAAACTGTAGTGTAAAAAATAACTGCATGAAAGCAGAGTAACGCCTAACAAGGCGGATAAGTGCTGCGAGATTGCTTGCTGTTACTGTTTACCATTCTGTGCCTGCACGCCCGGTGTGAGGGGTTACGAGCCAATATGAGCATTCACTTTTCTTCTTCCTTTCATCTCTCCGACTTTCAATAATCCCATTTTCCGATCTGAATACCTTATAAGAGGGGGTTTAGATTAATCCTCCAGTCAAAATCTCTACTTCCTGAAACACTCTTAGAAAGCCACACCGACACCGACGCACTGTTCCACAAGCGCTCGCTGAAATTACCAAAGGCTTTTTCAAGCGACAGCTCGGATGCATACTCAGGACTATTTAAGGCACAGGTGCACACACAAGTACCTGCTCACACTTGCTGCACACATACACGCACACACCAGGGAGGCAAGATAATAGAGGTATGGTATTCCGGCCAGCCGCCAGGGAGGCATAGAGGTAAATGTCATGGCCAAGGCTAAAGAGAAAACAAGCTTACAGTTGGTGTTAAGATCACTGAGCACTATTGTCGGCTCCATAGGCATGACATATACCTAGCAGCATGCAGACACATGGGAGGAATGGATAAGGACCACGGCTCGCTGTGTGAAGTAAGCACACATGTAAACACTCTTCCCTGTCGCCACATACTGAGAATCAAAACACAGAGGCTCGCACGCCGGCTGCAAACAAACAGGGTAAGTGTGCAAGACGCTGCACCGCGCTGACGGTAATAAAAAAGGCTTTCAAAAGCTTTACTTCTGCCGAACCGCTCCATTTGTCACCCCGTCCTTACGCAGCCTGTGGCTTTTTGTCACTCCTTAGAGCAAACTTGGATGCACCCCTCTCCTGATAAAAGGTCTACTTAGGCATGAAATAAACATGAAACCGATTTATTTTTTTTCCCTCACGTCCTCACCTACACTGTGAAGACACGCTTAGATATACTAGTGAAATAAACATCTACCAGCGAGCGTGTGCATGCAAAGATGGGTCAAGAAAGCGGCGGTAACCATCAGGGACGGCTAAACGGACGTGTTGAACAATGGTACTTAATGAATGGGGGGGAAAAAAAAACCTTAACTGTATGCGTTATTGTAGACGTTCACACAGACAAGCAGATGCTAACGGGCGTGCACGCAAACAGACATGAACCCACGCACACGCACAACCTGCCATGTGCCCAAGTGGCCGGGTTTGGATCGAAGTGCTAAATAATTCATTCAGAATGAGGCTGATCTGGGTGTGCATGTCTGCGTGTGTGTGTGTAGTTGTATCACTCGGGTTGCCGGGACGTAAATCTGTAGTCACACTGATAATGTAAATCATTACATTTTAGCATAAAGGGATGGTTTAATTTTAGGGTGGGGTGAGGTTTAAGTTAAGGTTCCACAAATAGCGTCTGAGGTTATGCTAAGTCTCCGGGAAATCAATGCAAATGAATGTAACACACTATGCAAAGTGTGTGTGTGTGTGTGTGCATCGTCTGCAAAACAAAAGCATAATTCAAACCTGGATGGAGGATAAGTGACCAGCAACCGCTTGTATTCAGCGCCCACGCTGTCAAAATCATTACCATCAACTGCAAACACATCCTCGCGCGCACATTTATTTGCATTCAGTGCATCTGGTTAATAAGCCCCAAGTAAATTTCAAAAGCATCAAAAGTGGCATTTGTTCTCCAAATCTTCAAAAACTGCTTATGCCTGCTCGAATTTCTACTACGGCCAATGGGAGCCGTCCCATTGATGCGCGCAGCCAATGAGAAATCAGGCCAAGCGGAGCGAGTTTGGATTGGGCCGGCGTGTAGCTAGGTGGAAGGAAAACCAAAAAACCAAGCAGATGTCTCCGTGAAAGGGAGGAGAAGCAGACGCGGCTGAGACTGTAACTTTGCTAATCCATCTGTGAAAACCGCTGCGGGAAAATAAACGCCACAGTTTAGGAGACATCTGCCAGAAGAAGAAGAAGAAGAAGTAGAATAAAAAAGAAAATCCCTGAAATGAAAAGTCTCACAAAAAATAAAGAAATAAAATAAGCTCCAAGTAATTAGTCACACGTCCATAAACGTGACAGTCGCAGCGTTTGATTTCTCCTAGCTGACAGATTATCATGATTTGAATAATTAATTTGATTCATAATATATCTTTTATTTTTCCTTTGTGTGTTTCTTTGATTCAAGAATGAACAGGAACAAAAAGAAAGAAAAATAAACTGAGAATGAGAGAAGGAAAGGTGAACGATGTGCAGCAAAGAGCAAAAGAGAAAGCAGAAACCGAGCAAATAAATAAATAAATAAATAATAATAAAAGACAGAAACGGGGTGAGGAGAGCAAGTGAGAGAGAGAGAGAGGGAGATGGGCAGAGCAAGAAATAGAGAGCGGGGGATTTGGTGAGGGTTTCTCTCCTCGTTGGCTGAGGTCTGTAACCAGGCAGAGTTTGACTCGTCTCCTCTCGAGTTGGCAGCTGCACCTGGATAATTATTCATGTTGTTCGTAAAAAACTGAAGAAACCTGCAAAATCCAGCTGCTCTGAGGCCGGCGCGTCGCCCCTCGCCACGTGAACGCGCGGCGCAGACAAAGTCGGCGTGCGCGGTGATTAGATGCATATTATTTGTGAACACGGCGCATGAAATTAAGCGCATTGTGCTGAATTTAGGGTAACTTGTACTTGTGCTTGAGTCTCTTTAATACTTATAATTCAGAAAGATGGTGATTCAGCCGTATCATCATTTTTGGAGGATGTAGTTTACACTGCTGTTTACTGAATATTTAGATTTAAATGGGGTTGTCAAAATAATGAAAACACAACTGTGCAGGACAATCACATTAGAATGCATTCGTTTTTCACTAGTGCACCTAATGAACTGACAAAATATATATATATGTATTATTTTTTTTTACACCCATTTTACTTTATACATAACTACATTTATTTAAAAGTTATTATCAATGAGGCCCTGCCCGATGACAGAATTGCACATAAACCGCAATAATAATCAGTTTACAAAAGGTTTCAAGCAACAGTCTATGACCTGATTAAGTCTTAAGCGTCTACAACATTAAAGTAGAGCCTGCTGACATATTAATGAACCAATAATAATGTTCCAACACCAGCCCCCCTCCCACCCTCACCCAATAGCGCATCCGGTCGAGATGACGCCCCATAAACTGAAGACTTCTGTCCTCGCCCTTTGCTGCATGACAGCCCATTACGTCCTGGTTCTCGCCACAATAACCCATCAAAAAATAACTAAAATAAGTATATTCTTAATCACAGTGAAGCAGGATTTTTACAAAGACTTGCACTTTTATTTGAACAAAAACTAGTATTAAGTACTTTGCTCACCACTGATTAACAATGACAGGTTAAACAAAATATCTTTTAAGAACTGTGTCAAGAGATCAGTGATATAATAAATTAACTATTTTAAGTCATAAAACCAAACTTAAATTCAACTTAATATCTTATCTCAACTAAAAAAAAAGAAGCAGAAAATGACAGGACTGATAAAGCCGGCCCTTATATAATCACAAATCTGTATTATTCAATCTAATCTATTCAAAGTTAAAAGAAAAGGATCAAAGACGAGAGAAAAGCAAACACTCCACATTTGACAAAAGCCGGATGAGAGAGAGGTACTCGTCTGGGATGCAGGTGTAGCGACACGTTTCCCTATAAAAGAGGGGGTTGTTTAATTCAGTCCACATGAGCTCCAAGCAGTTGGGCTCTCGCCTGGCTCAATTAGAAGCGTCTCTCAAACAGGAAAAATGAGAGCCCGAGCCAGAGGTCAAACACAAAACGGCACTTTAGACGGGAAGAAAGAAAATAACCGGCTGCTTCAAAAAGATATGTTATCCTCCAGCTCAGCAGAGGCCGGAGTTCAATATTTGAGGTTGATTTTGCACTTTATTACATTAGTGTACGTCACTGGCGGGCACACTGCGTCGTATGCCTCGCCAGACTTACAGGGCTATAACTTCTCGCGCTATTACTGCATATATTTACACAACGCCGAGAAGCCAAGCAGGAAGTCGGGGCCTGGTGGACGCCGTTGCAGGGGATATGATGTAATGGTTCGAGCGCTGGCACGAAAAAGCACGAGTTCCAGCGGCTGTAGCTGTCCATCACCCTCAGCGTTCCAGCTGACAGGCGGCGAGATGACATTTAAAAAGCACAGACAGAGCGAGCATTGTTTTAGTCGTAAATAGCGAACATGTTGGATTTGGAAAATATGAGCTGCTGTTTCATGCGCCGCAATAAATTTATAACCACTTCAGGATTTACTATGTGAGTTTGGTCAATGAAAAATAGGCCCTACTGTGGGAACTGAAAGCAGCTCGGCGAAGGAAAAAGGCACACGCTCCTGAGCTCACTTTCAGCAAAAAAATAAAAAAAAACTTTTAAAAGCCGAGACCAGACAAAAAGATGAGCTAGTTCAGATCTTCTAAACAGAGCCGGGAGAAGTTTAGTCAGTCACTTTGAAGTACGTTCAAAGTCCCGAGCAAGGAGTCAAAGTCACAAGGTGTCGCTGAGGTGTTTGCTCGGCTGTCCGTATGTGTTGGAGGCGAAAAGGTGGGATGAATGGCAGCGGTGTCACTGGGTGAATACGAGTGCGCACTCATGCATACACGCTCTGGGTTTTTTTCTTCTTCTTCTCCTCCATATCAGAGGATCCCAGACAGTTGAGTCAGACAGGAGAAAGCTGTGTCGAGACAATCCCTTCGCGGTAAGCCTAAATCATACCCACCCCTCCCACTCCACACACACACACACACACACACACACGCTCACACACAAACGTATAGAGGCCTAAACAGACAGAGTGACATTAATATTTGACAAAGGGCCAAGGGAAAAACAGGAATAGCTGTGGATCTGATATTGTAAATACATGGTCTGCATCCGACACGGACCAGTGAGCTGATCCCTGAGTGTGTGTGTGCGTGTGTGTGTGTATTTGCATGTGTGGTTAACTCCTCTTTTTATCCCATCTACTGTCTATCACTTACTTTTTCTCTCCTACCCCCTTTTTCCCACTTTCTGTTTCTCCCTTCCAGGCACTAATCCTGCATGTGTTGGTCTTGATAACAAACTCAGCGGCGAGTAAAGGCTCAAGGAGACAGAGAGCGCCGCTTTCTCCTTCCTCGGCGCACCGAGCCAAGTGACCACATAGGCCCGCGCACACACGGCGGCTAGCGCCGGTGCGACTGGCGCGGCGCAGTGACACTACTCGGGCCAATAATGAGACATGATATCCCTCCCTCCAGAGGTCAAAGCCCTCTCTATCTCTGTCTGTGTCTGGGTTAAAAAGTCTCGCAGCCAAATGAATTATTCTTCAATTACTCTTGCGAGAGACACACATCATCCTTAGGCTGCTCATTATGTTCATAAATCCCCCAATCTCCCCCATACAGCAGTCAAGAAAATTATTATTACAATTTCGACTCATTCTGCGACCCCCACAACCCCATTACCTTTCTTCCTCCAAATCCCCTCCGCCGTTCCTTTCCCCTTTATCCTCACCACCGCCCCCTCCTCGAGACACAACACACGCGTACGAGCGCACGGTCACAAACACACACACACAGACGGGGAAGGCGTACACACACGTGGTGATGCGAACGCAGACGCACACTCTCACTTCTTGGTTTGTGTTGTGGGGTTATCAGGATGACACAGGGCACTGCGATTATGTATTTTCTGTGCTCCAGTCAGGGGGAGGAGATAAGGGGCCAGCAGACTACAGCCAAGCCAGACACCACTCCATCCTACGCTGGGGGGGAGCGGTGGCGCGGCGGTGACAATGGGTCAGCACCTCCGTCTTAACCTTACGGGTTTCGACACTCTTTACAGTTCATTTTAGACATGTTTAAGAAATCACACGAAAGAATACGACTTTTATTTATGTTTTATTTCATAGCCCACAATCTGAACTCGGGGTGTAGAGACACTGCCCCGCTAAGCCGCTAGGATGGACAGAACATATGATTTTGGTTATGAAATTAAATAGCTTCCCTGTCATAAACCAGACTGTTTTATTTGCTCATAAACACACAGAGGGAATGAGGTATTACCCACGGTCCAATTCTGTCAAATTTAGAGGGGGATTTATCAAAGGTCCTAACTTTCTCTCAGGAAGAACAATAAAACCACTGGAGCAGCACGGCCGAATTAATCTACACGGCCCCAAATGAGGACCAGGAACACATCAGAGAGACAACACATAGCTATTACAGTCTCCAAATATACTTCTTTTCATCTCTGACACATTCCTCAGCAGTCTCTCCATTTGTTATGTCTCTGGCCGCGCTCTCTCTCTCTCTCTCTCTCTCTCTCTCTCTCTCTCTCTCTCTCTATCTCTCTCTCTCTCCCGAGGGTGGGAACTTTCGCGCACACAAAAAAGGCATTTTGAGGCCCGCGGTGTCTTAGGGAGGCGATAGGCTGATCTATGAGGAGGGGCATTGTGGGTAGGCATGACAAGGAAAAGGGGAAGCCATCAGTGGGACATCTAAGGCTGAGGGAATGAAGGCTCTCTGGCACCCAGAGCCGCTCTCTCAAACACTGGCTCTCTGATAGGGCCGACCTTGTGCTTAATCACTACCAGAGGAAAAAGAGCGCCGCTTGACAGGAAGATGGAGAGACAGAGGGGGGGGAGTGTGTGGAGAGGAGAGAGGAAGAAAGACAACAACATATGAATCGCATGAGTAAAAGACAAGAAAAAGAGATGCACACACAGGGAGACAAAGGACAAAAGCAGGAAGAGATTGGAGAGAAAGAGAGTGAGGAACGAGCAGGTAACAACACAGTTCAGAGTTGTATAATGCTTTCTTGGTATTCCCCGTGTTCCCAAAGCCAGATAACCGCCTCAATCTCCACCAGAAAGGCAGAGGGAAAGCACAGAAAATACCCTATGTATCTATCCACTCCTTGAAAAACGCACAAATCCATTCCCTCAAATGCTCACACACTCACATGTGAAGAGCGGGGTCACGCTCAATCTGGCTGAGTGAAGCCTTGCAGCCTTTTAATAACACCCAACGCCTACACGCGCACACTAAACCTATTGTGCTTCCCCCCTCTGTGGCTCGTGACTGACTTGGCTAAAAGGCGAACCCTCTAAAAATGGAATCAGGAGGAAGATCGATCTCGCACAGGTCGGCGCACACAACACGCATGTACACGGCGCATAAACTTCTCGAATTAGCCGCCGAGAGCCGAGGGCAACAAATCACCGAAAGCTCTGGGACACCCACAAAGCTTCCACACCAAGATGTTTTGTATCCATTATACAGCCTCGGGATCTGACAAGTCTCATCAATAAAACTATTATAAATGTCAGGAGCTCAGAGCCAACTTGGAGCTTCAGTCTGAAAACCAACCATAAATAAAAATTTAACAGTACGTCTCTGGCACAGTAACACACACGCTCACACTAAAAAAAGAAAAAGAAAAACCCACATCACACACGTATTTGCTCTTAAAATCATCGGCTTTCGTTTTGACGTTTGAAGCTGTATGTAATGTTTGATGTCCGACTAGTAAGGAAAAGCGTTTCAAAGCTTGTTTTCAATTATCAGGCTTTACGCTCCGCAGCCAGCAGAAATCTCGATTTTGCCTTTGAGTCATTAACAAGATGATGATTTATCAAACGGCGCCCGGCCACAAATATTGAGCCGCTGCACATCGCGGCGGAACAGCGCAGCTCCTGGAGGACTGAAACGCTGCAAAAAAATATATAAATAAATAAATTAGAGGAGCATAAATGCCCCAGCTTTACAGTCACTCTCCAAACCATCTGCACTGAACTCGTCGCCATGGGTGGCCTATTTCCACCGTCAGGGGACGGGAGGAGAAAAGACAGGGACAAGGGGATGGCCGCAGAAGCCGAAGGGGCGGAGAAGTAGAAAAAAAAAAAGGCCCAGCCAAGCGGAAAAGGAGGGCGTCCGCGGAGAGCAGTGGACGGAAAAGGGCGTGTCGGAAGAGGGTCTTTTTCCTGCTTATAGCGGAGTAGCTAGTGAGGGGGGGGGGTAGGCAAGATTATCAGAGAGAGAGAGAGAGAGAGAGAGAGCAATTGTGGAAGAAAAGGGAGGGAGTGCGCAATAATCGAACAAGAGAGCAGCGCTGCAGTCTCGGAATCACATGCAGGTCCACGGAGTCATCAGAAATGCAACGATTCTAAAAGCGAGAATATGATTTTCAATCGACACTGGATGGGACCAAGTGGGAATCAATGAGAGGAGGAATCAACTGCTAAACGAGATAATTACTGTCAGAGATTACAGAGGGATGGAGGCAGGAAGAGGGAGAGAGAGGGAGAGAGGGAGAGAGGGAGAGGGGTGAATCGCACGAATGATGACTAAAATGACGGGCGCAAAGAGAGAAGTTACTGAGCTCGAGCCTGGTCGAAATGTTATCAGTAAAACGTTTCCGTCTCATCGGCTTCTTAAACTTTAACAACCTCCAAATAAAATGCATTTTCAGGATGTTGTTTGGATTGGATTTGATTTCTCCCAACGGAGACGAATTTGTACATTTGCTGCAATTTAAAACAAACTTTTGAAAATAATAAAACCAGCCATCTTGGTTATCTATGCTGATGTCAGTGTAAACTTTAGTATTCTTGCTTATTAAGAACATTTAAAAGTAACAAAAAACTGGAGCCTATCCCAGCTGTCACTGGGCGGGGTACACCCTGGACAGGTCACCAGTCTATCACAGGGCTAACACAGAGAGACAAAGACTCGGATAGCATGAGTGCTAACCACCAGACCACTGTGCCGCCCTGCTGTACAATAAAAAATAATCTACAAGACAGAAACAAGGACAAGGAATCAGGATTTCTCCCTTAAGATTGGACATGTTGTAATTATTCTTTCATATCAGCTAGTATAAGCTCTCTTCTCCCTCTTTTTCTGTCTCTCGTGCCTCCATTTGAGCCGGGTTTCATCCTGTTAAAGGGGACTTTTTTCTTTCCACCGCAGCCCTCGTCTTTTCTCTGGGGGTTTCAGGCCAGGCTTTGTAAAGCATCTCGAGACAATACAGCATATACACAAGAGAGACACTCTGAAAGCTGAAAGAGTTCTCCTAATACGTGCATTAGCTCTTCTCCAATATTAGTAAAAACCTTCGACCGCCTCTAAAGTGACACTTCAAAATCATCAAAACAGGAAACACAGCTCGTGAATGATGGTTCCAGGACGTTTTTGGTTTTCAGCAACAGTTTTAGGTAAATTCTACAACAACGTAAATTTGCTTTTGCGTAAACAGAGCATAAACATCCTTTAAAGAGGAGTGCGCGGTTACAGCACTTATCTTGTTAGCTACACACACTTTCATCACCGCGGCCATGTCATTCTCGCTGTGCGTCTCTAGCGCGAGAGCTACGCGGAGGCTTGAGGCTGAAGGTTTATTTCTGACTCCGGAGCTGCAATCTCCTCCCGACAAATAGAGTTGTCAGCTCGCGTTTCCCGCGTTGAGAATATTCCGGCATTTTTTAAGACAACGAGTCCATAAAATTTGAACATTTACAACTGAGCAGCAAACCCTATCGTCTCCGCAGCAGCGACCGGGACCTTGAAGTGATATTATTATTTCTTTTGTCAAGCGACAAATGTGGGGTCTGCGTGCGTCCGTGACGTCAGCGCTCCAACTCGGGAGACAAAACGGCATCTTTAAAAACATATAAATGTTATCAGAATTATGAACTTGTTCACCCGAACTCCTAAAACTTCACCTTGGTTAATACTGTAATAAATAATAATGAGGTGAGCTAGCCTGTGTGTGTGTGTGTTGGTGGATGCATACGCGTCCACCTCCAGGTATGCTAATGCTGTTATGACTGGCTGGCTTCATTACTGTCTGTCTACAACACCATGGCCAAGGTCAGTGGAGGCTGCAGAGATGATAGGGGGCCAAAACCACGAGCACAAATTAATCTGCTGTTTAATCTAATAATGCAGCGTGGCATCGGGCGCCTCAGTCCTATTAACACAACTGTAATTGCATTTGAGGAGGAACAGGAGCATGCAGGTCCACAGAGGTGTGCGCACGCTCAAGTGTACACCTGAGTACATCAAACACAAATCGAACTGTGTTACACCCACACACACACGGGCGTGGACATACCATGCGGGCGCACACATCGGCGCCGCGTTGGGAAGAGGGAGTAAACGAGAAGAAAAACAAGGTGCAGTGTTTCCCGGCGAATTCAAGCATGTGTGTCCATGTTTATTATGGCATGGAACGTCTTTAAGCACAGAGCCCTGCTCATTAGCATGGTAATATCCAAACAGCGGGGTGTAGTCAGAGCAGCAGCGTATTATTAGGATTCATCTCATTAGGCTTTCATGAGATTTAAAAGTTAACACAAAATAACTTCAAAACTAAGTCTGAGATAAAACGCACAGCGAGGTCCCGAGTTTACTTTCCAAAAGTTAAATTCCCTCCCCCCGGAGACAATGCATGGCCTTCAGCAAAACGGACAGCCGGGGTACGGTGACGGGATTAGACAAAGGAAAGCTTAGTCACGCTAAAACTTCCGTTGACATTTACTGATTACCGCTAAAAAGTCAAACCGAAATGAGTCGTCTTTTAACTAGGGCTGCAGGAAGTACCTTATCTGCAGTTTAACTGTGAGTAAACGCACAACTGGAGTTCTTAGGAAAGGTCACCGAAGGAGGATTCAGTGTAAACCGTGATAATGCAAGTCAAGAATTGGTGTAATACTCACCGCGGTAAGATGGATGACTCCCTGAGAGGTCACAGGGCATCCCATGAAGCCCACGAACTGCAGCTCGGGGCAATTCTCCGCCACCGCCCGCACGGATTGATCAGTGACCTGCACCAGAAAAAAGAAGACAAGGTCCAATGTAAGACACCGCTTAGTATAACTGAAATGAACTACCTTTATTTAATCAACTCGCGTCAAAGCGGCTGAGCAAATTTCCTTTGTTCACATTTTCAGAATCAGCATATGACAGCAAATGGTAAAAGAAAACATCTGGAAAACCGTTTGCAACGGTTAATTAACTTGCAAGTAGAAGAAAATAAATCAAAAATTAAGAGCAGCGCGTGCAGACGGGAGCTGTCAGATTCAAGTGGGCAGGCCCGGTGTGTTTTGTGTTGATCAACAACAGAGAGGAGGAGTGAGCGAAGGAGTATCACAGAAGGAGAGGAGGCGGAGGAGGAGAACTGACAAAACAGCCAAAAGTGTCTGCCAAGCGGCGTGGGCGCCGACTTATGATGGATGGGCCGTTTCCCCATCATTCACCCCGGCCGTCGACTAACAGCTCATAATGGATCAAGGATCAATGGGGAAGCAGAACATTTCCACCAGCTTCCACCGTAGTCATCAATATGGGTATTGATAGCAGCTTCACCTCCTTGGCCACATTCAACACGGGAACAATAAGTGGGAGATTGTGTGGCCTCTCTCTTTAGGCTTCCCCCCAAAACTCTTCATCAATCACAGAGATAAAATGAGATCAGAAGAAGGAGAGAGAGATAAAAGAGAGAGGGAAGGGGCTGAGAAAACAAACATCTGAGAATATGAGAGAGGAAAAACCATGTCCTCAGGTTATCACTGTCAAAATCTTCAACAATTCTTTGTGAAGTTTCCAAAAAGCAGACCAGGCAAAAATACACCAATCAGCCACAACTGACAGGAGACATAAATAACACTGACCGTGTTGTGACAATACAATGTTCTGCTGGGAAACCTTTGGATCTGGCATTCGCGTGAATATTAGTAGACCAGGCACCCAGCAGGATGCAGCCTGACACAGGCGCACACACAAAATCAGTTTAGGAACAACTCAGAAAAACATGAAGAACAGCTCAAGGTGTTGACCTGGCCTTCAAATTCACTGGATCCCAAACTGATCAAGTATTTGTGGGATGATCCACAGAGGCCTCTCCCCTCAACCCATAGGACTCAAAGGCCCCCGGCTAACAACACTCTGTTACCAGACACCACAGGACACCCTCAGAAGGCCCATGTCCATTCTCTGATGAGTCACAACTGTTTTGGAGATACAAGGGAGACCTACACAATATTAGGAAGGTGGTCATAATGTTATGCCTGATCGGTGTACATTTAAATACAGCCAGAAAGCAGTCCAAGTAGTGATGATGCACACAAACGCAAAAGTTTCCTCCTGAATGTCAGACCGCCAACTGGTCACACCAATGCCATCAGTCACTAGCAAATTGACAAACAGAGGTAGCATTTAAGGCTGAATTGGTCCTTTGTCTCAACATCATCAAGCCACTGACATGTCACAAACACTTGTACATTTCTGGGACAAGTCAATGTCACACTGTGCCAGGACTTACGTCTGAGGTTACCTGTAACTCTCCACTTGTTTACAACCTGTTTTTCCACCCTTCATTCCCTTGATGTTGTCCTTCATTCCTACCTGGACTTAGTTACACCTCTGTCCCTCTAATGTTGCCCCTCTCTTCCTCCCCGCCTCCCTTCCCCTCTCCAGGACTACCTTAAAGGTTACCGAGTTGAGGCGGAGGAAGACGGAGAACCCGCGAGGACAGCGAGGTGAGAGAGAAATCACAAAAAAGAAAGAACAAGGTTTCCATTTATCTTTCACCAAGTCACATACAGTACAGCTTATCTGGGTAAAACACTTCCTATGAAGCTCAAAAGCTTCGTCGCCAGCGTTATCAGTGAGGAGCCAAAGTGCTTGTAAAGCGCAAAAGGGTTCATAAAAGGAATGCGGAGGATTTCCTGTCGGAGGGGAACAGCGAAAATACCTTTTGAGGTTGTAATTTAACAGTGAACAAGGTGATTCACAAGACCCGCCTGGAAAAGCCAGGTCTTACCACATAACTGTATGAAATTTGCTTAAAAGGTTAGCAGGAGGAGTCTGGGACACGGGAGGGCACGGATGTTTTCTACTGTTCTGCTTTACGGATGGAAGACGGCCCATCTTAGTGTTTGGTCAAGACAGAAATATCTCAACAACTGCTGGATGGATTATCACGAACATTTGTGTGGACATTTTATTCAATGAAATATCTCAACGTCTAGTAGATAAAAGAATTAGCACCAAACTTCACATACATACGTAGATAATGTGTTGTAATGAGTTTTGTGATCGCCCGGCTTTTCCCTTAGAAAACCATTGGCGGGATTGCTTTGAAATATGGTACATGTGTCAGCTACCCTCATGATGAACTGTACCATCTAGAACAAGGGCGTCACGTACAGCCCAGTTTGACTTGCCCAATAACCTATAAATAACGTCAACTCCGGATTTGTTTTAGTGCAAAGAAGTACATTATGAAAAAATTTAAGAGAAATAAGTTTAATTTCAGTGCATTGACTAACAGTAGTTCTGGGTATCGGTGTTGTGTTACGTTTGCAACTAAAACAGTGCAATCCCGGTTGAACAGACCAGGACTGGGTGCAAAAACATCTGAAAACTCCAGTTAATGTCTTTCAAATTCATCCCGAGGGTCCAACTGGACCCTCTGGCGGACCGGTTCTGGCCCACGGGCCGTATGTTTGACACCCTTGGCCTAGTACTCCTCTAACATCTCATCTAATGCCACCATCAGACTGAATCTTGGACCAAATACTCTTATGATATATCTATTAGCCTGTGTTTTTTGCTTTGCATTCGTTTAATTGTTAGCATGCGCCCAAGCTAAGCTAAACATTCTGAACAAGGCAGAGATTATTCAGCGTTAGCATGCTACTGACCCATTATCCTGACCCGTAACTTCTGATAAAGCTTGCTTTATGATGCCTGAACAGACAGAAATGAAGTCCACACTGCAATATAAAATATATATATATACATACACATCTACTTGTCCCGACTTGTAGCAAGCTTAAACATCGGAGTTAAATATCAAAACATTCAGTGCAGTTAACCGGGATGGGGATGCTGAGAAAACAGCCAGTTGTGAGTGACTTCCTTCTTCTAGCATTTATTTTAATAGTTTTACAAGTAAAGAGATCTGCTCTGGACACAGTTGTGCATGCTGTGCCGTAGTACTCACTCGATATACACAGACCAGTTTTTCAGAGCGATCGATAACTGAATGCACCTTAAAATTCTGCGCCTCGGGTTTAGACCCACCACACTCCCCATCACTACTCGCTGCAGTCAGAAAAGATTAACCTAAGGTGAGTCAATGCTCCCACTTGGAGACAGTGATGCATATGGAACCTGATCTGCAAGGCCAGGTGGAGATACGAGAGGGGAGAGCTGAGCGGAGTTGTCTTTTTGAATGTGAGGAAAAAAAAGGAATTCCAGAAGGACCAGGCTGAGCCGAGCAGCTGGCAGGTAAAGTGAGCTGGCCGGAGCTCCCCCGACATGGCCTCTGCCAAAAAACCATCAAGGAAAACATTTTCAGGTTGACTACCAGCAAAATCAAAAAGCCGCACACCACCAAGTTCCCTAAATCAAAAAAAAAAGGGGGGGAGAGAAAAGCAAAGCAGACGCCGCCACAAGACAGTCTCTCTCATCCCAGTGTTTGTGTTGCGAGGGGGTGTGGGTGCAGCATTTGTGTGTGGAAGCATAGGAGACAGAAAGACAAAAAGAAAGAAAGAGAACAGGTCACACATCTACGGTGACTCTCAGCAGGTGAGAGGGGAGGAAAAAAAAAAAGTCAAATCCTACCAGAGCAGAACAGGCCAGGAGGGCATGTACCGTATCAGATTACACCTGTGTGCCTGTGTATATGAGAGAAAGACCATATGGGTCTGTAACTAAGATTTGTCTCCAACCCACAAACACACACAAGTACACAAAAAAAAAAAAACGTCCCAAATTTTTTTTTGCTTTCCCCTCCTTCCACTTCAACCTTTCATGGACTTTGATTTAAAAACATGAAAAGAGCCATGGCAGGGCTTTGGAGCACAAGTGGCTAGCCAAGAGAGGCCTTAAAGCCTTTTAGAAGGGATCTAGTTTAATGGTCTCTGGGTGAAGGAGGTAAGGAAAGCAGGAAAAAAAAAAAAAAGACCGAGCTGGAATGGTGGAAATGCTGCAGTCATAAAGATAGCCTTTGTGTGTGTGTGTGTGCTTTAAAGAGCTGGAAGGTAATTGTTGAGAGTGCTGCGGTAGCAAAAAGGGATAGTGCTGTACATGAGTGTGTGGTTTTTGTCTGGCGGCTCCCCTTTTTTTTTTTTTCAAAACGCTGGGGCAGCACCCAGGGGCCACTTCTCATCCAATAAGGGCGTTTAAGCTTGTCAATATCGTCTACCGTACAACTCATTTCACTCCGTCAAACGCGCAGGCAAAAGAGACGGAAACGGAGAAAGAGCAGAGCGGACCGGGCAGACCGATGCGCGTCTCGTCCGTCCCTCGCTCCGTCGTTTCCTCCCTCCCGTTTAAAGCCGTGCAACAGCTACCCAGAAAGCAGCACAGCTCCCTGCTCGCATCCTTAATTGGATTCTTCCTTCGCTCCAGCCAGTTTCATCAGGGAGAGGGATTGCGTGCAGAGGGCTGGCGCATCGTCGTTTGTCTACGTTGGAAACTCTGATCCGCAATCACAATCACACTCACACAAACTGATTCGTCCAAGACGTGCATGTGACAAAAGAACACATTATTGGACAAACAACTTTAATCTTTTTTCTCTAATTGCAAATAGAAGCCGATCGATCTAAGACAGACTTCCCACCTGGCTAGCAACTGCTTAACCAAGACTAAGGTGCACGAATTTGCTCCGTTCAACAAAATGAAGATTTTTGCAATTCACCCCGGACGCTGATACGCACGGATACAGACAGGTTGCCCACCACCAGATGACCCCTCTCTTTCTCCGACTGTTCGGTCACTTCCTGACCTTGATGTTCACTTTGCGTGTCCGTGTGGCATCGTGCCGCCCTGCGAGGTGCACAGATAAAAGGACAGGGTCAAATGGTCAAATGTGTGGGAGGCTCATTCAGATGAAGCCGCTCGTAAAGGGGGTTTTCTGAGTTGTTTGCGGAAAATATGTTTCAGATTGTGCTTGTAATTGACGCGTCGAACAGTGCCACTTTAAAGGCTTCTTCTAGGAGTCATAAGGTATAATTGAAAGGGTGTGGCTATAAATAGGAACCTCCCCTTACCTGGTCAGGCGTTCAACCCAGAAGGGAAGCAGTTTTGGATTGCAGAAGCGGCATTTGGCTGCAGGAGTCTTGGACAATCAGTCATGTCGATTCACGTTTTGTCTCATGTTATCTATCTGCATCGAGCATCAGTGCGTCTGTCAGTGTTGCAGCGTGCTAACTGTATTTGGCTTCTAGAGGCTTTATCGACAAGAAAAGACTCTGAGAAACGGAGCGGTAACGACAGAATAATACTTAAAGGGCGCACGAACCATTTTGTTTAATCACACTTATCTATAAATTAACCGACGGCTGTTTCACACTGCATGGAAAGCTTTTTGTTCAGTACATTAAATCCCCGAAGCCATCTGAAGGCAGCAGGACAGATAGTTATTATAAAATTTGCACCATCTGATTTCACACCAGATCACAGCGCCACGACACATGATCAAGCACCGAGTTTATTATTAAATCACGAGCCCTTTGTGTTGTTGCATCCTTTCCGACTTTGTTTTGGCAAAAGGAACAATTTTCATTCTTGAAACGCTGTTCTGTAACACGTGTCTTTTATAGGGTAGGGATCTGCAGAGCGCGTGCGTCACAGTATGAGGCGAAGGGGCGCATCGGAGGGGCCGTGCTGCTTCTGTAAATGGTGAGACATATAAGGAGATGTAAAGCATGGCCTTTGGAGTTTAAAAGCAGCATGGAATCTACGGTGGAGCAGGTTTAGAGAATGGCGTCACCTCGCAGAAGATTTATAACCACCTGATACTTAGGGCCTAATAATAAAGTCAAGCTTTAATATTAATTCCGGGCTTCCATAAAAACGTCTGCCCGATATTTCCCATCGCAACAACACCCCAACCCCAGACAAGACAGAAAATCTTGCTTATGCCGACACAAAAGCACCATATACTACCATATTCTAGTAGTAAACCTGCTCAAGCTCAGCCCAAAACCACCATCAAAAGCCAATGACTTCAGTGATTTCTTTATGAAAGTGTTCTGCTACTGTGCAATTCCACAGATTTCCGATATTACCCATAAACAAGGACACCAACCGCAGGCCTGCGAGGTACAAATTGAAGTGGGACGATTTTCATCAAACTTCTGTTCTTTCCAAGGTAATCATTTTCTGGATAAATACTCTCTTAGGGGTGATACTGCAGCGGGTTCATCACAGCCTCGGAATAGACACACAAATTTAGATCCATACTCGTAAACCCGTGTGCACACCCGCGCGCGAAACTTTGTCTCTTTTTAAAGAGCTCAGATGGGCTGTATCGACACGGAGGACTGGTGATCTGGCAAAAATCTAAATGAATACTTATCATCCTTTGTAATATCCGATGCCTGGAGACAAAAGCAACACGGAAAGTCATAAAGTTTTACTACAGCGAGGGAGAGTCTCTTTACTGTGCTGATGAGCAGGCACTGTGCGCTAAGTGCAGGGCGGTTCGCTCGGAGCTGTGCACGGTGTTCTGCAAATCGAGCTTCAGCAACGCAGGTTCACAAATAAGCTTCTTTTTTTTTTGCATTCAGACGTGAATATAATCAAAAAGGCCTAGAAGAAGACGCACACATAGGCCAACGGCACAGATGAGTCTAGACAGATGTTGAAGTTCCTGGTCTCCAGCTACCCAGTGTGATGTTTTCCTTGGCTAAACAGTGGGACTAGTCATATTTATGAGACATGATGAGACAGGGACACAGAATAGATTGCACTGAGAGGCAAGGGAGGGAAAAAGGGGGGGAGGAAGAAGAGGAAGGGAATGAGAGATGTGCAATCTTTTCATGTTAACATAATGTAGCTTCTAGTCTTCAGTGTATTGGTTTGGCAAGCTTGGCTGCTTCTTTCATGCCTGTAAATCCGGTCTGAATATGTATGTGACAAACAGGCAGTCAGAAAGATGAGAAAGACGGAGAGGTGGTGTGACAGGGCAAACAAGCCGTGGGTGTCTGGGTGAGTGTGTGTGTGTGTGTTGGAGGGGAACACGTGAACGCCAGCGCAATCTGATCTTATTAGAGGCCTGACGGGATGAGGAGCCGTGATGAGAGCTCTGAATCACCACCATCTAATCAATCAGTCTAATTAACCGAGCTTTATGAACACGGGGCCGAGCTGAGAACGAATCCGCCGACACACAGATTAATAATGATTACTGAATACACTGCAACACATTCTATTAACAATCCGTCTTCATGCCCATCCAGCGGCTTTGCATAAGAGGCGGCTTCGATGACAGTTGCAGAAGAAGGGGGAAAAAAAAACTCCTCTAAGAAACATATTAGAGGCTTCTTCTGTCTGTCTCGATCGAGTCTTTAAAATAAATGAAATAACATTCTCATAAGAACAACACGAGAGCTCATTTTTATTTAATGGAGCGTAAAGTTGGGAGAGAAAGACTCCGGGTGTTTGTGTCGTAACATAGCTGTGCAACATCCATGACTAAAGGAGTCTTTAAGCATTGCTCTGCAACACGAGGACATCGCCGACATAATGAAACCCATTAGTTTAAAATGTCGCACTTCAGAAAACAGTCAGCAGTCATTTCTGTTTACACTCGCACTTAGGACACGACAGGCTGCTCTTTGACGCCCACTCATCCCCCGCTGAAGTGTCCAAGTGTGGAAGTCAAAACAGGTCACAGGAGAAGGACAGGCGCGAGTGCACGCTTGTGTGTTTGTGTTTGTGTGCGCTGTCAAGCCGTCAAACCAAGCAGACCTTTATCCAGCCAGCAGGGGTGGTCATGTGTGCGGTGTTGCCATGACCTGCTGCTGGGCAACACCGGGCCAGTGACAGTTGACATAGCCACTCCTTGACCACTTGACTACCCACGATGCCACACTGTGGGCAGAGAGGATTCGGGCGTGTGTGATCGGAAATAGCGTCCATCTTTGAGGTTGCGGCGTAAGCAACCGACGCGCATTTTGCATTTCCCTCAACAGCACTTGAGCTCCGTCCTGATTATTATTCTGAACTGGAAATTCAAGCACGGTCAGAGGGCCGTTGTGTTAAACAATGGAAGTAAAAGGTCACGCTCTCAGACTGTTAACAGAGCCAATGAAGGGCAAGCAAATTATAGTTCTAACTCAAGGATGCAGGGATAAACACATTTACCTTGAAAATCATCATTAGCCATAACATTAAAACAAAGTAAATAACATTGACCATCTTGCGTCATCTCAATGATCTTCTGGGAAACTTTTAGATCTGGCATTCATTCATGTGGCTGTTACTTAGACATGTAGCACCCACCTAGACCAGACCAGGCACCCCCACCCCATAGACGCTCCTTGATGGCAGCAGCCATCCCCAGCAGGATGCAGCCTGACACAGGAACACACACAAAAATGGTTTAGGAAGAACTTGAAGTACAGCACAAGGTGTTGACTAGAGGGTGACACAGGAATCAACTGTCGCTCCCATCCCATCCCGAGCCCACAAAAATACTACGGTCATATCCCGATCATGTGACTGCCCGACCAATTTTTCTTGTCTGGCAAAATCCCAACAGAAGGACTCCCAAATCCTGTCCTGCTCCTTATGTTGTTGTCTAAAGTTATCAGACTCTGTTGCCCCAACTTGCAGCAGGTTTGGTTAATCACGGTCAAATCACTGAGGTTGCCTCAGAAATTTAGGCTACACTTAGCTATATATGCGTCATTTTTTAATTTAATCTCCGTCCCACTCCCGTTGATTATTTGCTCTATCCCGTCCCTATCACATTACCAACAGTTAAACTGACTACCATAACCCGCGGGAGTCCTGAAAAATGATCACCTTATAGCATTGACCTGGCCTCTAAATTCACTAGATCAAAACCTGATCAAGTATCTTTGGGATGATCCACAGAGGAGCCTCCCCTCAACCCAAAGGCCCCACTAAAAACATTCTGCTCTCAAACTATTCACAAAGGGCAAGCTAGTGATATGGAACTGCATATTATTTTAGCTTTTGTGTAATTCATAGGTTTTGGAGAACATCCTCACCCATCCATCATTTTAGAAAAACACAAGACAGTAAATGAATAATTGATGTCAATGACTTTAAAGCAGAAATATCATTGCAGGTACGAGCTGTTCTTCTATTATCTAACTGGAGTTGAGTTCTTTAATGCTGGTCAAACCAGTTTGGAAATGTTTTGCTGGGTTCTTGTTTATTAAGACCCTTTTTAGACCAAAACAAATGACCAATAAAGTTATGATGTTTTAAAAATGAGAGCAATTTCATTTATTAAGTCCAATTAAAAGAATCATTTTGGGTGGTGGTGATGCAAACTGAGCAACACTTCTGATAACTGGTTAATCTTATTTAATTACAAACAAATAAATGTGAAGATGTGTTTCGTTGTTTTTATATCACTGCAAAACTAATGTGTTAGGCTTTTAGACTGTTAACAGGAACTTGTACGAGGGGAGTTTTATTTCACTTTATGGACTTTTCATTGAACCCACAAGCTAATTGATAGTAAAAAATAAAAAGAAATCACATTCGGCACTTGCGGACCCTTTTTAAACAGCAAATGAGCTCCAGTCGGGCTGAGGAGGAGCGCAGCCATACATTTTCACCAAACTACCACCTGCCTCGGGAAGATTCTTCACATCTCTCCACTGTACACTGGGACAAAAAAGGCCATAAAATTATCTGCAGACACGCTGTATATTTTTCAAAAATCGAAGCCGGCTCTAAAAGATGACTATGTTTGAAAAATGAAACTCCCAGGATCAATAGATCCACTTTTCTCCAGCTGTGGCCATCTCAGACACACTTGGGGGAGAAGAAAAAATAATAAAAAAAATAAAAATCCATGAAAAACTTGCCCTGTCCTTTTCACATATCTCACAAGAAGTAACTGCTACCTACTTAGCAGCGATGATTCCATAGCAGGAACAAAGGTAGCTTTTTTTTTTTTTAAATCGATGAATCGGCCGTCTCAGCATATGCACAGTGCGCACTTCTCTCTCTCTCTCTCTCTCTCTCTCTCTCTCTCTCTCTCACTTGTCAAGCAATCTTGTCTCGGTCTATCGATGTCATCAGCCTTGATGATGCCGGCAAGGACTGGAATCTGCATGGGTGATCACCAAAGTGATTGATCGCCTCGCTCGCCTGTGCGCTCCGCTCTCAACTGAAAATTACCTGTCATTTATTCAATGGCTTAAGCCCTCCGTTCCCTCAAGAGTTTCGCACGCTGTCTTTTATCATGATGCGGCTGTGTGCGCATAATTGTACATATGCACAGGCAGAATGGGGTGAGTACTGCTGCTCCTGCTGCTGCTGCTGCTGCTGGAGTCCCACCCACCCCACCCTCCCGCTCCCCTGCATAGCAGCTTCCATAAGATGAAGAAGAGGTTTTGTTCTCGCCCTGTTTCCCTGAGGATCAATAGCGCTTTGTTGTTTGTCAGATGGAAATCAGAAGCTAGTATGGAGGAAGTCAAAGACATACTTCACTCCTGTAGATGCAACGCCATTACACCGCATTGTCTAAGCCTTCCAGTGGTTCTCTTGAGGTTTCAAGTCCCAGCGTGTTCTTTTCCCAAACAACATATCAATAGCTGCTTGTTGCACGTCGGATGGAAATCAGAGGCGAGCCGTGAACAAAGCAAATAGACCAATTTTTTGGGGGACTTTTAAATGCAAAGTGATAGCTGTCATCATGTCACACTGTCAAGCCCTGAAACACCGCTCCAATCATGTCTCAATGTGCTCGCATCTGAAGTACATATTCACCGAAGGCCTCATAGTCAACATGAGCTTGTCTTAGTCCTGCGTGCTTTAAAGTGAAGGGCCTCAGGCTGATGTGTGCTACAGAGGGATGATAATGTAATCTAGATTTGTTGCTGTGATGGTCCTTGCTGCAACAAAACATCTCTGAAAGCAAAAGCTCCGGCTGCATGTAATGTACAGTACAGTACAGTACAGTGAAAGAGCATTTCAAAGCAGCACAGACAGGTTGAACTCAATAACCACGCTGCCAAATAACACGCACGGACGAAAACAGCTCCATATTCTTTTCACCCTCTCTGGGAAGCCGGAGAAAAAGCATTATTGGAAAATGCTACTTCTAAGACCATTCACTGTGCCTCTGGAGAGCCATCAATTTTCAGCTTGCCCTTCAGCCTCACCGTTTCTAAACCACGGAACACACACAAATTAGTTCACGCTCGTTAAGGCTCGCACCGACTTTTGAAGATGTTGATGTTTTAGCACACTGCAGCTGCTTCAAAACTGACATTTGCTCCGTTTGATTCAGAAATTCAATTAGGAAGTCTGGGTCAAAGTGGTAGCAAAGCATCCTGATAAAGGCCCTTTGTCAAAAAGGAAAGAAGTTAAAAAACACCTACAGAAAATCAGTTAGTCTCGCATTTCTTTGGAAATTAAAGCCGTGTCTCTTAGAGGCTGGGTTTGGATACTGATCTCCTGCAATCGATTAGATTCGATATCAATTCATTTTGAAATATTTCAGTTTTGGAACAATTTAGTCATGAAAGAGATTTTCACAAAACTAATATCCCAATTGGTTCCAGAGATTTATCGTTTCTCCACGATTTTTTATCTCTCGTTGGCAAATCTTGCATATGGCTTTGCTTTTTCGCAGCTGTCCTTTGTTATCGTTCTTTTTAAATCCAATCAGCTTTCAGGTCAGTGCTCTCAGTTGTGTTACCGCCATGTTTTTGATCTGCCTCACACGTGGACTAATCTCGTCTCACGGGAACGCAGCAAGATTTCTAACGAGAGGATGCGGGAAATGGAACTTATTAAAAAAATAGGATTTTATGGATCGACATCGGATCTTTCAAATCAAGATTGCTTTAAATTGTAAAATTGATTTTTTTAAATCCTGAACTAATACCTGTTGGCTTTAAGCTGTACTATATTCAAACTTGAGACAAATACATGCGTTTAAATTATTTTTTGATATCTTACACCTTAAAGACAGCTGCTTATTTACTGCATATCCACTGCATATATTATTCTAATATTGGCCAGGCTTCATATCATCTGTATCGCAGCACGCCTTTCCTAGATACGTATCTCTACAACTGAGGGCAGACTTGAATGAGCTTGGCCTGTCTAAAGTTACAAATCTACTAGAATGTTTTTTTAACCACTTAATGATCAGATCTGCAAAATAAGAAGAACAGGAGAAGTAAATAACATGTGGATGTTACTTAGACCAGACCAGGCACCCCCACCCCATGGCAATGACACTCCTTGATGGCAGCAGGATGCAGCCAGACACAGACACAAAAACAGTTTTGGAACAACTCAAAAAGCAAGGTGTTGACCTGGCCTCCAAATTCACTAGATCCCAAAATGATCAATCAAGTATCTGTGGGATGATCCTCAGAGGCCCCTCCCCTCAAACCTTAGGACCCAAAGACCCCCCACTAACAGCATTTTGATGCCAGGCACCAGAGGACACCCTCAGAAGGCCCATGTCCATTCTTTGGTGAGTCATAACAGATCTGGAGGCACAATGGAGACCTACACAATATTAGGAAGGTGGTCATAATGTTATGCCTGATTGGTTTGCATGATTCAAGTTAAAGGCATCAGTACATTGGATTTACATTCATTTAAATAGTAACGTGACTTCTATCTGTATTTGAGCTTATTTGTGGAAAACATGTCCAGGAAACTGCACAAATGTGAAAATAATCCAATAAAGTGTCGACTACACGCTCCATCAGCAGCCTGCAGCAGTGAGTCGCCTGTGTGACCGCGCGGCTCGCAGGTGGTCTGTCACTTCCACAAAGAACGGGAAACCACCAAGAGATACTTCTGGTCTGCGCAACTCTGAACCTCTTAACCCTTTCCCGTTCCCATGGTAACTGCCCAACAAAATCTATCAAGGTGGACTGAAAATTGACTTTGAGCTTTACTTAGAGATCAGTTTTATGTCTCGTGCTAATGATGAAAAATGGTACCCAAAAGGGGCCAATGTGACCGCGGACCTGAACCAGAATGACAGGGCGCTGCGGCGACGCGCCCGTCGATGCCTGGCCTTGCCGCTGTGGCCCGTATTGGATTGTTCTGTTCAGCAGCCTATGGAGTGAACCTCCGCCTCGTCTTCTTATCGACGCGGTACCAAAGGTATGGAACAGGAGCTGGCAACAGCTGAGAGAATCACAGGACGAGCAACAAACAGCTTCGACGCTCCCACTCTTTCTCTCGCTCTCAGGGAAGCAGCAGTTTTCAGAAGCTTTCGAGTTTCTTTGAGGTGACATTGATCTTGTTGGCTGGATGTTAATCCTCACTAAATAAGCTATTCAGCAAATATTAGAAAACCCCCAGTGGTATATGTGGATGTGAGAAAGCATTAGTGGGGAGAAATTATGGACCTATGCAACATGTAGGAAGACGGAGATAGATGTCTGGCGCGTTTTCTTGTTTCATTTTTCTTCTCTTTTATAATAAAGACGAGTCATTTAGTGGAGCTGGATAATCAGCATGTACGCTTTCTTCAAAGATTAGCTTCTGAGCCATTTAGGAATAGTTTTTATAGAAATTCAGCACATAGTTATGAAAGATCTTTCCCCTCGATCTCCCGTACGTTTTTACACTTTTACATTTCTTTCTTCTGCTTTCTCAATCCGCCCTCATCTGGATTTCCACACCACACACTGGCGAGTCTCCTCAACCGCTCCAGATGCTCTCAGATTTAAACCCACCTGGCTTCTTGTCACACCGCCTGCAAGCCGCGCTGTATCAAAAAACAAAAAGCGTGTATGTTTTCGGACAGAGGTGCAACTTGGACCCTGTCAGAATGGAGAAGTTCCCAGACAAACAGGAGGATCAAAGACAGATCAGGCGCAGAGACAGCTGGAGCAGAGACAGGGGAGGGAAAGAGACAGAAGAAGAAGCATGCTTCCTGGACACAGCGGGCCTTTGTCTGTCTGGCACGTGAATGAAGGTGATTCAAATTTGCACAAACACAATATTGTAGTTCAATCAATCATCAAAATATGCAGCTAAAAAAAAAAAGTTTTGCATCTGGTGAGTTTTTTTGACGCATCTGTAAGTCAACAGGACCTGATCTGAACTGTTTTTTGAGTATCTACATATAGCAGGCTCTTAAATCTTCTTTATCCACCGTCCTCATTCAGGAAAACTCCACACTTCATTCCCTCCATGCTCTCAGCGAGTGTCACGGTAGGCCAGAAAGACCTGGGGCCAGCCTGAAGGTAGTAGCCTCCTCTGCCCTCATGGCCTATGGGCATCACGCCTCTGCCTGCTGGGGCTTGGCGATTAGAGCTGGACTTGTTGGGATGGATGACATCATACACACACTCTGGAGGTGCACATAAATCCACATACGCCAGAGTATCCGGGGTGTTCCGCTATGCAGATGATGAACAGGTAGGTGACAGCGCCCGGGGCAGGGAAATTAGAAGGTCGTTACATGTTACCGCTGTGTGCAGAGCTCATTCACAGGGCATTACTCATGATGACGGTATGGATAGTGACAGGGACAGATCTCTGCTGTCAGAGAAACCGAGGTATTATTCCAATAAAGAACAATGGGGGGGAAGGCTTCCATACGTTTAATAAGTAAAGCGGCAGGTAAAGTGTCCTCCACAGAGACTAAATGCAAAGAAATCCTGGTGTCTCACTGCACGTTTATTCTTTGCACCGTCTGACTAGAAACGGTGTCTTTATGCATAGCTAAGGAGCTCTCAGAAAACTCAAGCATCTTGCAAATATTACCTGTCACCAAATGTGTATTTTGAAGCGTGGAACAAGTAGACATTTTCAAAATTTTTAATTCTTTCTGCTGTCTCTTCTTTTTAAAAAAGTTTCTTTCTTTTTCTACTTCGATTAATTAAAGAAAAACTAAGAAAAGCAATCAGTCGCTCGCTGAGCTAACTCAGACACACTGACATGTCTCGGATTGTCGTCTTTGTATATACATGACAGTTAAAAGAAGTATCAGTTCACTCATTAAACATGCTTTTGTTGGACTGTGCAGCCTTATTGCCTGTTTCCTCTGAAGCTTGATATGCGCGATATTTTCCTAAATCATGCAAATGTAGTAATTTATTGTCATGTAAGTCACCTGATCTTCATTTCACAAGAAGGAGGATGCCTCTGTGAAAGAACGCTGCAGGAAACTCTGGTCAGACTCGAAGCCGTCCACTGTAGTGTACTGATGAGAATGAATTAACATCAGATTCAAAACTGTGACAGAAAAATAAACTAACAAATTAAAACAAGAGGTACAATGATTAGGGGGGGGGGCGCAGACCAATATTGGAGAAGTTTAGGCAACGGTACTCGAGACTCCAAATGTGTTCTTCCTGAAAGCACAACCATCAAACACTCCCTTTATTTCCCAGATAATAAGCAGCAGACAAGAAGACCATTATCTTTCCCATTACTGTTCAACTTGACAATTAATGTCCAATAGTTTAACAGGGACTCAACCCATTAACATGGCTAATAGCTGTATAGAAGTCCACTGTGTGTTTGTGCACGCATGTGTGAGACTGACCGACAGTGAGGCAGAGACGGGCAGACAAAAGAAAGAAGGGAGACAGAGGCATTCATCAGCGGCAACGCTAATTAGCTCAGCACTGCCGCAGATGGCTATGGGGTCAGTGTTAAACCTTTATTCGCTGCCATATTACCCATGTCAGTGCTAATTCTACAGGAGCTAGGTCATGAGCAGCACGGCTTGCATAATAAGCCTGACTGGTGGTAAGGGGGGGAATGAATGTTGTTTTCTGACTTATTTCCACAATCATCAGGTGCACAAGATGGCTGCAAAGGTTCTGAGAGGACTATTGCTCCCCTGGGTGCCATGGGGTGCAACGGGAGAGAAGGATTGAGCGAAAGCACACGAGAGCTCGAATGTAAACAGCGAAAGAAAAGCAACGAGGGGGACAGTGAGATCAAAACAGATGGAGTGGAGTCGTGGACTTGTCTAGACAGTATAAAAAAAAAACGTTATTTGTGTTTTGGCGCACAACCTAAAGTGTTTCTTGCAGATTTCTGTTATCACAGGTGCTTCATTAAAACATCTAGCCCTATATCTGCGTACGAGTGATCAGAGCATTCGCTGTGTGTGCAAATTCTTTTGGGCTTTTCATCGTTACGCAGAACAAATCAAGTTGCTCCGTCTCATCCACATGTATGAGCAACTTCCCACGTACACACACACATATCGAGTGAGTCCCTTCACCAAATGCATCGGCATAAGGGTGTCAGAGCTGAGAAAACCAATGCAGGCGTCTGGCTGCTGAAACCAAACAGCAGACGTGTGTTGTTCGGAGCCCAGCATGGAAATACCAGTGAGGCTCCCCCTAGGGTTTTGTTGTAAATCCAAGAAATAAAAGTCAAGACATCTCCGCTGGGGACGGCACTCTGTTTTAACACGCACACAATGACTTTCAACGCGCTCGTGGGGACTGAAGTAATGAACAGATGAACCAAAAAAAAAAGAGAGAGGGGGAGAGAATGTTGTGAGAAGAAACAGAAATAAAAGTCGCAGTGCAGCTCTGTTGACGTTAGCATCTGTGGTTGTTTTTTTTGAGGTGCTGGGAGTCATTTGAAGAATGTGCCATTTCACGTAGCCTGTGGACAGACAAGAAGCCCGCGATGCTAACTGAATCTGGAAAATATACTGCATCGTGCGCACGGACAAGACCTCAAAATAAACCGCCGTTCATCCAAGAAATGTGACAACCTGGCAGGGCAACAAATTACCGAAGGTATATTTCACATCTTGGAAAAAACTATTATTCAGTTCTCGCAGTGACTCATGAGAAGAAGCAGCTTATTCACAAGCTGTATCGGCAAAGAGCAACAGTATACAGCCCCGGAGGTTTTGACATCAGCATTTATACCCTGTGTTCATGTCGGCGTGAGGCGACGACGCGAGGGCGAACGCAGTCTAACACCCGTTCCGAGGCGCCCCCCTGTTAGGGGCTGCTAATGACAAACGAAAGCAGAGGGGGAGGATAAAAGAGTGGCACATTTACAGGCGGCATTAGAGGGATGCATAAAATTCTGATATTATGGGACAGCCTGCTGCAGAGTCAGCTCAGCGGGGGTTGACACGGAGATGTGCTATCTTAGGCAATCTCGGCGATACGGTGGGAGGAAACGGAGGCGCGGGCGAGACCTCGGTGCATTAGCAGCACGCTCAAAGACGTGTACAGTGCCGGGCACGCACAGATGCAGTGTCACACAAACGCACGCGCGCACAGAGTCACCTCTCAGCAGCGAAGTGTGAGCTCTGCAGCGTTTCAAATCAAACGCACCACTGTAACTAATCAGTCTGATCACAGCAGTGCGGGAAAGATTATTCAGTCAGTTTTACACATAAATAAACCTGTGATAGGCTTCCTTTAACACTGGTTAATTATAAGTTTAATTCATTTAATCACTGATCAGTGGTGGTCAAATATGGGAAAGAGCACAAACAGTTAGTTGATTAAATGATTAGTAGTTGGACAAGTTTTAATGGCTGTCAAAAGTTCGCTGGTGTCAAGGTGAGTGCTACGTGTCTAAGTAACATCCACGTGAATCACAAGTCCAAGAGTTTCCCAGCAGAACATTGTTACTGGTCATGATGCTGTGGCTGATCATGATATGACTACTGGTGAGACAAAATGGAAGCATGATACTAATAACTTCCCAATCATGACCAGTTATTTAATATAAGACCATAATCATACTTATTAATAATGAGAAACTATATTGTTTTTTACAGGAGCATAACTGCAGACAACAAATCAAGCTGAAGTATCGCATTCACGATCAACAGTTGCAACCGCTTGCAGACACAACAGAGGCCAGCCAGGGAGCAGGCAGGAAGGGAGAGAAGAATCTGAGACAGAATGAAAGCGAGAGAAAGAAGTACAAAATGAGTGTCAAGCATTCAAGGCCAGAAAGCAGAGAGGAGCTAGAGACCACAGATAGGGAGCTGTACATGTATTATTAACAAGCATTCCCTGCTGATTGCGGTATCGACGTGTGCACAAACTCACTCTCTCTCTCACGCACGCGCAAACCAAAGAGGCCGCGTCTGGACCGGCCAGCATCGGCAGGCTCGGATTATACGCAGGTTATAATTAATGCAGAGAGGTTAAGACTTTGATAACCCCGGAAAATTCTGCTGCGAGCGTCTTCGAATATGCCGCACAATCATGCTAAAGCTTACCTCGCTGACGTGTCAACACACACAAATTCACAGAAGATAAAGCTTCTGTATTTTTTTGAAACATCAAACGGTCACGGACATGCGGCCTGCTTCTCTAGCCCCACCCCCTCCACTCCTTTTCCAAGGAGTGAGCCAAGGAGCCGAGGCACACCGGGTACTGCCCTCGGGGAAAGACAGGCATCCAGGAATTGAACAAATGAATCGGAGCACACGGTGATGAGCAAATAGACAGCTGGGGTCAGCGTCCACCAGTGGTCACTGATTCACAATCCCATACCTGTCCCACACCATCACAGACGAGGAACAGACGGTTCTGACAGCAGCTACACTGTGTCCTTTATATAAGCATTTGTATAAATTAAAATCATAATAAATAATTTTTTAGGTCAATATATAAGTTTGGTAATATGAAACTGTCCAAGTATCATGGGCATTATTCAGCATTATTATTCATTATATAGGAAACCCAATGATTATAAGCAAAAGAAGATGTTAAAAGACTTTTTATTGACCTCTTAAATTGTATGTTTAAAATATGACTGGATATATGCTGAATATCATGTTTCCATGTTAAAATAAATAAAGCATTTACTTGAAAGACGTTCTGCTGGGAAACAATTAAACCTGATATTCGTGTGGATGTTCCTTAGACATGTGCCATCCACCTAGACCAGACCAGACCAGGCACCCCCACCCCATAGCAATGACGCTCCTTGATGGCATGACCTGACCTCTAAATTCACTAGATCCCAAACTGATCCAAGTATCTGTGGGATGACCCACACAGGCTCCTCCCCTCAACCCATAGGACCCAAAGACCCACTGTTTCCAAAGTATGTTAGAAGCAATCTCATCAGACTAACTAAATAAATACTAAAGCCATTTGTGGCTCATGAGTTATTGCAGCGTCAGCTAAAGATGGAGACTACGACTCAGGGGCTGTGTAGTTAAAAAGTTTTGGTGATCACACGTCAAACTCCTTGTTATGCGGTGTAATAAACTGAGTAATGTAAATGCAAGATATAGACAAAGGTGGTTTCAGTTTAGCAAATTCCACCATGATTTACTATTTTAAGCGTTGCTGTAGTAACCAGAGTCTAATTGTACGACCATATATTTGCTCTAATGTTGCAGAGTTAGACCAGCGGGCTGCTTCTCACGCCTCTCGCTGACACCTTGTTTCCTCAGAAACATTTCAATCTCGTCTTCAGTTTAAAGTAGATCATGCTAATATCCTCCATCAATCAATCCTTTGTTTCTGGTGATTTCTGACTCCCTCCTCGCACTATTCTTTTCTGCGTGTAGGCGTTTTTAATGGCCTGACTTTGACGGTTTCTTTGTCTGCCTAGTGGGTGATGGACACAATCTCGAATTCAAAATGTAGAAAAGACGTTTTTACCGTCACTACTCTCATTAAAGCGAAATTAAATTAAGGTGTGTCGTAAATGGGGGAAAAAAAAGATGGGCGAAAAGATTCCAACTCAAATGTTATCAACCTGAAGGCAACTACTGCACAAGCCACCTGCTGCTTGTGTTTTCCGTTCATTTACATTAAATCACTGTCCTCACAGCTTTGCTTTAAAGAAAACAAAAAAAGAAAAACAAAACAGATGCTATATTTGTCCTACAGTGTTAATTTCATACCCTGTTTCCTCCTTATTAGGGGCCCTTCTGGGGCTCCCAACCCTCTAATCACCATGGTAACAGGACAGACAGTGGCACAGCCTTGGTCCTTCACCAGGTGTTGAGCTGATCAGAGGGCGATACGAAAAATAAATAAATAAAAAGGAAACGAGGAGAAGGAGGGGAACAGATCGAGAGTAAAAGGAGCGAAGTGTGAAGGAAAAACATAAATTATCAATGTGCCGTGAGCCAATGGAAAATGATTATTTCATGGTGATTGTCTGATGTCTGATTCTGAATTGTAATAGTGAATTATTAATTCTCCCAATGGGATGAATATTTGATGAATGATACAGAAACCGCGGTTGAGGAGATCTGACAGAGGGAAAGCACGAGAAGGTCACAGGTCATTCAAGGTCTGAAACACGTGTTTTTTAAAAATTTTACTTACACCGAATGTGAAATTGACAGTCAGTAGCCGCTTGTAATAAATCTGAGGAAAATTAAGCTGGAAACAACTTTATTCGGACGGCCTAACACGAGAATTATTGGGGCAGAAAGACTCTGTCAGTTTAGTAGACTGAGAGAATAACCTTGAAAAGCAGCCCAGGCCATGTCACTGGGGTTTTTACTGCTAATTACAGAAATTGCTGAGAGCAAAGCATAACTCAAAAATGCCTCTGTGGCACACACATACAAAAAGGTGGGAACGAATGCACACCTCAGACAACCCTAATGTGCTTTCGGCCAGTGTTCTCCAAAAATAGCTTTTCTTTTGCAGAAAAAAAAAAAAAAATGCAACGAGAGGGAGGATTTATATAAAGATTAAAAGCCTTTTAGTGTTACTTGTGCTCGAGTTGCTCCAGCAATCACATCTCCGCTGAGCAGATTGTCAGGTAACAGTCTGCGACACAAGGGAAAGAATCAAGGGGGAGGGAGAGCCAGGGGAGGGTTGAGGGTTGCAAGGAAGACGATGCACGCACGCACCAACAAGGCAATTCCTCACTCATGTTTTCATCTGTCTTATAGCCAGTGGAGCAAATTGGGAGTGTGCTCTATTGTTATTGAGAAACACGGACAGGTTAGGGAAGATAGGCCGACAAAGATGAGAGGGGCGGTAGAAAAAGACAATGAGATAGAAACACTTTGTAGCACGCTGAAAGAAAACGAGTGACAGGAGGAGAGGGAAAGAAGTGACATAAGGGAATAAAGAAAAGTCACCGGACCAGTGACCTGGGAAATATGTGGACTATTATGGGTCAACCCCCATTGATAAAATGTGACAAATGCAGCAATGAGATTAAGACCCCGGTTTAAAGGACCACTCTGTATGATCCAGTGACATCTAGTGGCGAAACTGCACATTGCAGCCAGCTCAACACCCAACCCTGACCGCTCACTTGAATCTAAGGTGGGTGTAAGGTAAAATGTAAAAGTTCTGCTCTTGGGCCAGTGTTTAATTTGCCTGTTCAGAGTCAGAAGAAACAGTAGAAACACTGAAGCAGAACAGCAGCTTCCATGAAAGAGAACGTGCTCCCCATGTAGACATGAAAGGCTGATTTTAATCTAACAAAAATATAGAGTTGGAATTAAAGCATTATTGTGAATCCTAAGCTTCTGGAGAAAATAAATGATCAAAATGACTGTTACTGCTGCCCTTTTTTGGAGGGGGGGAGTGGAGGGTCTAGTTTTTTTGTCATTTATATGCTTTATAAAGTCAAAAATAAAAAACTGCTTCAGTTATTTGATGGCAGCTGCTGTACGGCATGTTCCACAACATGCTGAACATACAGCACATTTAGAGCAGCACGAAGCAACAACCTTTTAGAGAGCTCTTCTGGATCCATTCGTCCATTGTGTCCAACTACGATTTACCAGAAACTACAGTGATTTTCCAGCGCAATCAAACCAGGACTGATGGTCAAAGATGTCCGCTATTTTTGTTCTGCACTAATATGCTTCCCCTCATCCACGTTGAGAGCTTCAAAACCACAAAGGGAGATGTGCTTTTACCTGACAAGAAGCAGTCAGGTAAACAGTAAAGTAGAAAAAATAAATAAATAACTGCATGAGCAAAATAAGCCGCTAAATAAGTTCCTTTCGGTCTAATCGTAAAAGTGAAGAACTTTTTTTTTTTTGTCCTGCTGAGACACAGATTTCACCTTGTAGAAAATATAGGTACAATGTAGGACATCAGAGAGGTCCCTCTAGCTACAGGTTACCCAAAAAATAAAATAAAAATATATGAGAATTTCATGAGGGAGCTTTGGCACTCTGGGAAATGGACTTCACCATGGCTGAAATTATTCTTATTCCCCACAGTGCTCTATTACTGGAGTCTGGGCATTTTATGGTTTAAAACCAATATGAACCTGGCCGTGATATTAGCCAACAACGATCAGCATACTGAAGTATTTACTTGCCAGTTTTTTAACAAAAAGGAGATTGACAAATGACAGGAAAACTGACAAACAGCCAGTTTAATAACGACAAAGGACGGAGAGCAGGTGCAAAAAGGACAAAAAAATAACAGCTGGGGAAAAAATAAAATAAAAAATAAAAAATGACAGAATGAAAGACATGTGAAACAAACAAAAAGATTAGCAAAACGAGGAGAAATTACCGTGTAGGAGTAATCAAAGGCTAAAAGCTTCCCCCCGCTGACTCAAAGTGCTTTTGGGAAAAGGCAGAATAGCAGGAATAAAGGGATGTGAAAAATTAGTGGAGCAACACCAGGACCGTGCGGCAGCCAAGGCTGAGAAAGCAAAGCGATTCTGATGAAGAGATGAGCGGAAAGAGGAAGGTGGGGGGGGTGGGGGGGGGGGGAGAAAAAAAAATGAGTGAGTGATTGAAATGGAGTGAGAGGGTAAAAGGAGGGAGAGATAAAATGAGCTCCAAGAACTCCAAGGGGGCTTTCTGTCCATTTCTGCATCATTCTGTCCTATTAGTACTACTCTTCCGGCTGTCCAAACACCACTGAAGCCTAATAAAGCCTGAACTCAGTCACTTACACACACACACACATATACAGTGATGGCCGGCCTGAGATGGCTGGAAGGGGGGTATTTCCACAGGGCTTTTAAGAATGACCTCCAAACACCGTGGCCTCACTCTGCCAAGAGCCCGGAAACTTTAATGGAGACCATTTGGGGTTTTTTCGGTGATTTGGCAAACGGCCTATTTGGCACCAGCTCCTCCATTTTCCACCCATTTTGAGGGGAATGGGCAAATAGAAGTCGAAACAGCTTGGAAAGGCCGTTTCTGAGTTTGTGTGTGTGTGTGTATGTGTTGTGGGAGGTGGGCTGCTGTGTAGGTGCAGCCCAGACTGTTTTAGAATAAAGATGGAAGCGCAGTTGAGTGTGTGTGCTTTAGCCTGGATACAAGATTTTTTTTTTTCCAATCGTGCATTATCTCTGAAAACACCAAAATTGATGAAAGCAAACTGACTGCAAGTGATCCACGCGTAAGTGTTCTCAGCAGCACCTCGTAAACTTTCTAATTGTTGTACCAAACAGTGAGGCAACTCCAGGTACAGGTGGCCATGGGAAACATTAAAAATTTATCACAGCAACAGGGTGCAACCTTTCCCTCGCTTGTAAAACTTCTTTAAATACATTAACACCGCGGCGTGGCGATGACTGCTGTAGGAGGAGGGGATGATAAAAGGCCAGGGGGAGGTAGAGCAGAGAGAAGAGATTGCAGAAACGGACGCACAATTCGCTCATATATTTTTGAAGGAAAGTAAAATGAGTGAAGGAGGAGCGATGGGAGTAGAAAAACCAAATGAAAAATCAAGCGAAAAATCCAAAACTAAGTCGGAAAACGCTTAACTGCGGCGCCTTTCTGAAAGTAAGCACCAGCAGCTTTACACTGAAGCGAGCCAGGGCAAAGACAAATATGCAAACCGATAGACACGATTTAAGTCTCTAGAAGAGCAAAGGAGGACGCCTCGATGGATTTGGAGTACTTTTCTTTTCAACATCAACCAAATTATAGACATGAAAAGGACGGGAAATGGAGCCGAGATTAAAAGCGTGAGACCCGACGATGTGTTATTCCCTTTATTCCCCCATGCAAAACTCCATCCCCAAATCAATTACTCTGAGGTGGCTGGAGAGGAGCTTGGAAGGCGAGGAAAGTGGAGGAGGAGCGCTAACGTTAACGGTGATATAGAGCAGCCGGTGAAGTCTCACTGTGAATCACATGTTTATAATTAAAATTAAAGCAAAGACGGATGATTTTAATTGTCATTGATGTTCTTCTGCGTGGAATCGAGCAGCCTTGAGTTTTGACTTTGGCTGGCGATCAGCAAAGACTGAAAACGATAGCTCTTTTACAGACATAGGCTCTGTGTTTTTTGTTTACTAGAATAATTCTGGGTTGATTTATTTGAGTACAAGTGACCCTGAACATCAGATTAAGGCTGAATCTTCATGCAGCCAGGGAACATATAACAAAATTTCTGATATAACAAAATTGCACAAAACCGTAGCCTCGTGAAGGTTATGATATTCAGCATTTGTTTGAAATAACTGAGAGAGCCGTTGATCTAACTCTGTTTTCATTGTGGAGCCTGTGGTTTGAAGAACTATTGAATTGTACCGGCACATGTTTCTATTATTTTGACAACCCCAACATAGTCAGTGGGCAAGGCTAAGTAACAGAAGAGTTGAACATAACATTTTCAACATAAACTGAACTTATGAGGGTCATGAAGTGTGATTTAGTGCAGGAATGTTACACTAGAACGTATTCATTTTCCAAATTTATTTGATGTTGTGTGCTTAGAGTAAGTTTATTTCCTTCATGTTAGTTTAGTTTAGTTGTTTATTTTAGTTGTGTGAAGGGAACTCGTCTTTGCTGTGTATATGACAACAAATGGACCGCAAGCGTCTGCACAGAGCGATGAAGACTGTGGAGAAGACCACCACAGCTCCTCTGTCCTCCCTGCAGAGCATCTAAATGCATTAAAGTCCATTGGAGAGCTTCCTCCATCCAGCACCAAGGAGCCAACCCACCCCAACAGGGACTGTTAACACTCATGTCCACAGGCTGGAGGTACAGGAGTGTGAAATGCAGGACCTCAAGACTGAAGATGTCCTTTTACCGCACTGCAATCAGACTCCTAAACAGCTAAAATCATGGACTACTGCACGTCGTAGAATGCGCTGCTCACTTTCATTTCATTTTATTGTTTAAACACTTATTTGCACTAGTTGTCCTGACTAATAGATGGATTAAACCGCATCCGAGAAGAAACAACTGCAGCGGGTCATCAAGACTGCTCAGTGGATCATTGGCTCCCCACTCCCACACCTAGAGGAGATCTACTCCAGCCATCTTCGGGCCACGAAGATCAGCCCTCCCTTTGGCAGACTCATGCGAGCCGGCACAAACAGACTTAAACACAGCCTCTTCTCTATGGCTGTGAAGAGACTTCTTATGCATGTACCTATTGTTTAGGCAAATATTGGTCATTCTCTGCTCTGTTTTTACTGTAAAGAGTAAATGAATAATGCCTAAAAATGTAATTATGCCACTTGAAGAAGGTTAAGCAGAAACACTTGTAAATCAGTCTGCATTTATACAGACATGAATATGAATTATTCTGACCATATCTGCAACTGATTTACAGCATACCATAGAAAGATAAATATATATATATTAAATGTCTTTCAGTTCATTAAAGCCCTGAAGCCATCTGAAGACAGATATGTTCATAAA
Organism: Planiliza haematocheilus; assembly: GCA_005024645.1. Lineage (NCBI taxonomy): Eukaryota > Metazoa > Chordata > Actinopteri > Mugiliformes > Mugilidae > Planiliza > Planiliza haematocheilus. The sequence goes on along the minus strand of SRSE01001388.1, from coordinate 290,448 downwards.
TCTGGAGCCTCGGGTATAAGAAGTAAAGTGCCACAGTGCAGTGGCGTTATAGCGCGGCCATCCGCTGAGCTTACATTGAATACATCACATGCAAATGTGATGCGACACCACGGCTGCTACTGAATAACCCATCGCGCCCTTAAACACATCACACGGGTCAGTTCTAACTTGATATTCTGTTGTTTGCGTGGGAGAAGTCGGACGTTAATGGCTCATCAATCGTGTGCATCACTGCCTTATACAATTTTCATTTATCACAAGTGTCTTGTATTGTCTTATTCTTGTATTACTAATAAACTCACAACAGCTAAATCAAACCTGAGACGGCAACAGATCAGATTGGCCACATAAATAGCAACATCGACATTTCTTCTTATTAAAACTCACGCTGCTCGCCTCCAGCTACAGTTCTGTGTGCGCCTAGTGTTCACACTGTGCCACTCTGCGCCATCAAGAGATCGGAATCTGCCGCGGCTTAAGTACGGCAGCTCCAAATAGAAAACCCTGCAGGTGAAGCCGGGGAGGCCACACAAATCCCACGATTGCACACGTCATCGCAAAAAGGTTGAGGAGGTGATCCCAGAAATGATGTGAAACTATAAATACATGAATCCCGCAGTCGAGGCATGGACACTGAAAATACTGTGGGTACCGCTGAGACCGTGTCAAGTCTAATTGAGCCTTAAGGGTGTGCAATGCGTGGGTTAAGCGTAGCGTATGACGTGGGACACATTTGCATCGCTATGTAAGCAGAAGAAAAGGTGTGCAAGGCCAAATGTACATGTGTGGTGGAGAAAAATAAGTTGGCGCCACCTAGGATGCACAAAAACAATGTTGAGCATACAGAAATACAGGATCATTAAGAGACTTCTTTCATGGCGACATTTTGACTTGTCACAGAAGGGAAAGCTCTGGAGTATTAATGACGGCTTAATTCAATAAAGTGTCCCAGTAAGCCATGACAGTGACTCAGCGTGCATAAAAGCAGGACAAGTGCTTTACCTACCGTGACAAGTAGAAATGTCTGCAGTGAAAGAGGCCCATTTATCTTGATGGTCAAGTAAACACTGGTGCATTTGGCTTGCATTTTCTTTCTTTCTGTTGTTGTTTTTTTGTTAAGTTAAGCACCATTTTCTACATTTGAATGCTTATTTTCCTTCGGCTGCTTGTTTGGCTTTCTCACCAACACCTACAGGCTGCAATGCGCGATACCACAGCCAAGACCTTGATGTTACACAGCGTAACTGGATCACTCAATCAATGCAGGACGCAATGAATTAAAAAGAAAAAGGTTGTATTTTTTCCAGCAACAACACAAAACGGAAGAATAAAGCACCAGTAAACACAGAGAAAAAGAAAAAAAAAAAGAGTACTGGACCAACAAAATAGTGGCAAGTTTCTGAGGAGATGTAACAGCAAGGACGAAATGTGGAAGAGACAAAAGACAAAGAAAATGTGGCACTAGAAAAATCCAACTGTGAGCTGAATTGCGTGGTATTTTTCAGGCTTTGACCAGAACTAAGCTCAGTTAAAATGTAGTAGTGTACTGACACCAAGCACTGGCTGGCCTGCCAATGCTGCCTGTGAACACACTTGCAAAATCACAGATAAGTTCAAAAACAGAAAGATAATACAAAGCTTTACGAGGACGAGGCATTTTCGAAGAAGCGTGCAGCAGCAGCATAAGTTAAGGGGTTCCAGACGGTCTTAGTCTTTTCTAAATAAGTGCCGGATATCGAGATAGAATATTATTTCGTATAGCATGAAAGGGAGAAACAAGAGAACGACCAGAGGGAAACCGCAGCAAAACAAAACAAAAGGATAAACAACAAACCACCGACTGAAATTTAGGACACTGGCAATGGCGCTAGCGACCGCAGCGAGCACAAGGGCCGTGGAAGTTATTCAAGCTAACATCATGCAGGGATCAAGACGATTCATTCGGATGTAAGATATTTCAGGAAAACTCTGTGCGATTCGTTGATCTCATAGAAGAAGTTAGCCAGAAGCCAAATTCTCCAGACGCTGACAGGGAGCAGAGGACGGCTTTACCGCAATCATTTTCACAGAGGAAGCGTCCCACACTGATCAAGTGTCTGTGAAGAGTCCCAGTCATCCAGGTCACGGTACATCCAAAAAGCTAGAAACAACAACCGACTGGTTTTGTTGAGTTGTGAGCTGTCCTGAAGATGTTTCATCACATTCATCATCAAGTAGCTGCTTCAGTTGTAAGTGATCAGTGGAGAGTTTAGGTTTTCATTAGGAACATCTGTAGGTGGTGACTATTTCAAACTTACATGACATTGGGTTATTGGTGGAATTTGTTTTGTTTTGTACTCGTTTTTTATCCACTGAGTGGTACTTTAAAGATCCATTAAAGGCCAGAAGCTCCAGATGAATGCGAGATTTATATTACAGCTGCACCTTGACACCATTGCTACGTCGTTGCCCAAGACCCTACGCAGGACTTCGGACCCCTTCTCCATCTCTGCCATTTTCAAATTGTATTTCCAAAAAATTTCTAAAAAGGGCAAATGGACTTGTAGAGAAGCTACTTGGATCAGTGGTGAAACGTCTTCTCAACAAACTCTACCAGTCCAGTTGCCGTTTTCGAACTTTTTTGGATATACCACGACCTGGATGAAAGAGAACCTTCACAGTTTAGATTGTATTGTATTGGATCAGGATGGACGACATTGAGGTGAGGTTAACTGAGAAGGTTTGGATATACAAATGATCCAACTTCGGTGAACTATAAAGACATACCACCAACTAGCGTAGGTTATGCCTTCTACATCCCACTATACTTGAAATCCTGCTATAAGGTGCGAATGGGGGTGAAACTCCTCTGATTCCCAGTGAGTATCTCATTGCTGATAGGCAGTTTCAAGTGGGCACCACCCACAAAAGTTACTAATAAAAAAACAAACTCCCCTCCAGTCATTTAGAATTAAAAAAGCCGCTTGGATAAGTGGTGCAACATCAAGGCCAGTTGTCTTTGTTAAAGATTTCTTTAGACATACTAATCAAGTGAGCTGTTAAAAATCCTACAGTGCTGAGGCAACCAATGTCAAGACAGTTTTAATTGAGTATATTAAGTACTCATCATTTGTCCAGCTTGGGTTATTTGTCTACGTCTACAACTCAATTGACTGTAGGTGAGGGACACTCTTGTGAGCTCTAGGAAACCATGCAGATGTTACCAGTAAATGTTTTAAGAGGTTGAAAGGGGATGTTAAGTCTAGACACTAGATACTTCAGGTAGATCAAATTGATACATTTTATTAGCTCCTTGTTGACAACAAAAAGTATTAAATCTCAAATAGGTAGCAGAAACAGTTTCCTCACTCGGGGAGTGCTTGTGTTCATCACGAGAGCGGCATCGCTGAAGAAAAAGAGGGAGCACTTAATGAAACGGACCTAGAGCTGGGTCAGAGATGAGGAAACTTCATTTAGCTCACTGTCAAGGTCTCCTCGGCAGGAAACATAATATTCCTCTCGCCTGAAAATAAAAGCTCCTTAACAAAAGCTTAATGATGTTTTCCTTTTCTCTGACAGAAAGCAGTCCTCTCCGCTTGTGTCAATTAACTTGTCCAAATGGCTTTTGATTTCAAACATCCCTCTATGTGAAGATCCCTGCGAGTCAAACAAGCCCCAATCTATTAAAGCCGCACAGGCAACAAGGCTCAGACAATTATTGCTGCTATCAGAGTAACACATAAAATTCAATAGGCAAACCAGTTGACAAAGCAGCAATGTGGAAGGCATCTATATGCTCAGAAGTGGAAAATAATATCCAGCTCCAGCTCCAGCTCCATCAAAACCGGAGGCAATCAAAAGAGACATAAAAAGACTACTGGAATGTGTGCATCTCATTCTCAGAGAAACACTTCAATGAACAGGTTTGATACGGTGTTTCCCGTGCTAAGGTGTTTACAACGCTATATGCACTTACCCCCACAAACTGATAGCACAATAACTTGTCCTCAAGAGTTCTGGCTGAAACCATGCACCATTCAGAAACGATTATATTTCACGGTGCCAGTACTTCAGGGGCTGAGTTGGAACCAAACCGTTTCAACTATTTTATGAAGCTGGCACTGAAAGACATCCGGCCCGACATTCCGCTCAGCTCTGTGCCGTTTGGCATTTTTGCAGGTTTCAAGTCATTATAAGAGTGGCACTCGATTTATTCTGTGCCAAGTATGGCTGCTTGACTCTTCTCCGCCTGCACAGACACAACCATAACCAGGCTCTCTAAGAAGGCCAGCGCTTCATTAACATGGTTTCTCCTATATGCAGATTCATGAAATCAACAACATCATTAAAGGCATCAGTACGGGGCTTTTAGAGTGCTTATATACTTGAATTTAACTGCGTTCTCATGATCACTGGCATGCATATTCTGGAAACCTTCATTCAGTTGTGTACTTCCTCAAACACTTCCACACAAGGTGCAATTAAAGGGAGATAGATCAAACACATTTCAAAGTCCACTGGGATATTGTTGCATGATTTACAGCATTAAAAAGGTATTTTATGCATGGCCCTTTATTCAATGCCTTAATTTTATCCGACGTGTAACAAGCTGTTTCGCTTTCTTTAAAGGCCCACTCTGTTCTCTGCATACTGTTCACTGCCTCCAGACGCTACAAAAACAAACAGCAGTAGTCAAAATTCAGAGTTTTTCTTGTTCCTTATTCAAAATGTCAACAGCTTGTGTAAAATCGAGCATGTCAAATCTGAACCAATGTGTGTGGCCAACAAAATAGCAACAAAGACAGCCACTTCAGTCATGCATAGCAAAGTTTTCATGGAGTCTAAACGGAGCAGAAATTACATAAAATCCTCAGAAGCATGTGATGTGACTCCATAACACTTAAAGGGGAACAACTGTTTTTTAAACCTGGACCTTATTTGTGGCATAAATTAAAATCGTTTACTCACCCATGCAACGTTTATGTAATTTGGAGTCATTTGGGAGATGTTTTTATATCTGCGTATATCCATATAGTGGGAGTGAATGGGGCACCGAAACGTTGAGTCCGGAGTTACATGTTATCATCATCCGAGGTTAACATAATGGATGATGATGATAACAGGTAACTCCGGACTCAATGGGGAATAGCTCTAGCATACCATAACAAAATATTGAAACGAATATTGAACGACTTTCATGGCAGATAATGCGTTATTTAGAGGCTGCGTTTCGGTGCCCCATTCACTCCCACTATATGGATATATGCCCAAATCTCCCAAATGAATACAAATACAAATTACACAAAAGTTATATGGGTGAGTAAATGATCGTATTTTAACGTAGTTCCTCTTTAAGCTGTGAAGGAGGTAAAATTCAGACTGTGGATGATGATTTTATAAACTGAATTTTATTATATGCGTGTCTGCTGTTACCATTAACATTGAAAATCCCTTCCAGGAATGTACAACGATGCATGAAAATACCCTGGTTACCTGGTGAGAAATTCTTTAAATTACTTAATTTCTATAAAAAAAATCTTTATTGAAAATCTATAAAAAAATCTATAAAAGAATCTATTCATATAAAATTTTGTTTATATATTTTAAAGTCCTATTTACTCATGTTAGGTGAGCTCGGAGGATCTTTCTCTTGCAGCATAAGTATTTACTGTCATCTAGTGACACCATCATTCTGTGAAGGCCAAAGAAAATACAATGAGCAAAACACAATTAACAGAAGGAGGCTAAAAATATACAGTAGAAACAGGTTTTGCATTGAGCAACAGTTCCAGGTCTTCAGGTAGCTATTCCATTATGGTGTTTGCCATAGATGCTTAATCGCTGATGGCCTCTTGGTGGTTATGTAATCACAAACACATTGCAACAAGCAACAAACACAAAAGCTGACATTTTCTTTTGTCTTTGATAAAACAGGAGAACTTCATTACAGCCGGCTCGCTCTACTAATCTAATAAACATTTAAAAAGCATCTGATGAAGAACGCGATACAAGTATGGATTAATTTTAGATGCAGTCCAAGACATTACAGCAAAACGAGGCACGCCGAAGTAGACGCAGCCCCGAGAAATAACATCAAACGCAGCAGCTTGACTTAAATGACCTCATTCACCACAGACGTACAAAAACATAATTCCACAATGATTTCTCTGAGCTTGGCTTAATGTAAACCTAATCAACAATATTAGAACAATCAGGCCGAGCTTTGAAATGACATTTTTCTTTTCTGCACTAATGTGCCCCTAGCAACGAAAGCGTGAAACAAATGTGTTTTTGATGTAATAGTTTAAAGAGCTAAGAGGACTAGAGTTCAAGAGAGAGCACTACCACCCCACCCCACTGACCCAGCGACCCACCAACCCCCAACGCAGCATGAAATGTACATTAGAAGTAGACCGTGGCTTCATCAATACGGTTTGTCCCTTCTGGGAGAGAGCTAGAGCCAAAGCTATCTGGCATCACACGACAGTTGGCAGGCAAACAGATGAAGAGAGCTTTCGGACAATTTCAAAGAATTATTCAATGCGACAATTTATTTGTTTATACTTGCTCTATAATCATCTGGCAGGGGCCAGAAAAGCCCAGGTTATTAAAGAGATTCCTCGCAGCCATCACAGGTTTGGCATGCTAAAGGAGATGCGCAGCGCTCTCAAGTATTATAATTTAGCAGGTTATTGTCTGGTAAAACGACAAAATGACTCAAACGTAGCAAAATAAAATAACATTGCTAAAGCACCACAGTTCATTTGGATCGATCAGATTTGCCAAAATGTAAAAAATATAATTTTGCAAATGACACAAAAAAAATAAATCCCATTTTGAACATCTTTTCTATTTAATGGGGCTGAATAGCTTAATGAAGATGCATTTTGAGTCAAAGCAAATGTAAGACTAATCACAAGCTTTTAATGCATTCCTTTTCTTTAATGCTTTGAGATTTTCGTACCAAATGTGTCCATTATGCCACTCAGGTGGCGGGACCGAACTGGCAGGCTCTCCAATTAATCTAATTTCTTTTTGGATCCATCACTGGAAGTGAACAAAGCCTTTGTGTTTTCACAGGGTTTTTCCTGAGTGTTGAAGTACATTACCAGTAAGACTGAACCACCTGGGCTTCCATACACTGAGAGAGGACTGGCTGCCAGAGGAAAAGAGGTTCAGAGGGAGAATGACAGGCGAAAGTAAGAGCACCAGATGCAGGTGTTTTTCTAACACCTTTAAGGAATGCATGACTAAATTATACAGGGAACTGGCTAGACATCTGGGTCTCTTCTTGGGCTTTCAGACTGAACCCACCGGGCCGGTGAGTCTAAACCCTCAAGAGAGAGCAGTCATCTTTGTAATAACACACTGTGCAGCAAAAAGCAATGATGAAAGACAAAAATAAAGAAAGTGACAGACGGAGGAAAAGCAAAGGAAAAGGGAATGGAAAGTAAAAAAGAACAATTTAAAGCAGAAAGGGAGAACACTACATTATCTTTTCTTTTTTTTTTAACATCCATCTGTCTTCTGCTTCTCAATGCTGCCTTTCTCTCTTAAACTCATAATACGTTTTCACAAAGCCTGCAGGCTCACCCCAGCATAAGTTAAACCATATGTAAGCCGCACACTTCTTCAAATCTTCAAATATAATCTGCTTCAATCTCCAGATGAACTCCGGTGAATTTTAACAAGCAGCCAATTCAATCTGCGTTAAAAATCTCAACTACCGAGCGCAACACTTGAAGGAGCTGCAGCCTGGAATGTGTCGCACATCCCTGTTTGCGCTGTGCTGCGCTGGTGCCGTTCCCACACAGCCCCATGTTGAGGGTTTAATTTCATTTTTACTGCGTTGCTGGCCACAGACCTGGGTCCCACAGTATTAATGAACTTAGCCAATATAAACGCAATCATGCCTGAGGAGCAATTACAAATCTAATTGAGCATCTAAACAGAATATTAAATCGGCGTTAAACCAGGCCTCTAATTTAGAAGACACTTAAAAAGTCAAATCCTTGTCTATAAAATAAACACTATATAACCAGGGGGAGTCTTTGGAGAAAAATGGTCATGATGAGCTGAATAGTTTTCTTCCTTTTTAAAAAGCATAAACAATAAACGACGGGTAGCACAGCGCTACATGTTATTGATAGAAAACGGTTGAATCTGATAAATGTTTCTGCAGTTCCTCCCGCCTTCTCTGACGCCATGTACAAAGCCTCTCACACCTCATCTTCACGTTGCTCTTTATTCCTGTTGCCAATAAGTCATAGCACATCTGCAATTAGTTCAAAACGGTGCTGCACAGTTACTAACAGTGACTCCAGAGTGCTGCCATATGCTTCTTTACCTTGGCATAGCTTTCATGACCTGATTCACAGTCATCCAGGTCATGGTGAATATATATATAAAAACAAAGCTGGAACAAAAAACAACAGGACAAAAGTTTTCCGGAAGATGGTGTGGAGTTTACGACCGGATTAAACAAACTGATAATGATAAAATGATTGGGAGATTCGGACCTAAACCTTTCGGTCATTAGAACAGAAGGTGGAGAGGGGGAGGGGTCTGTCTTACGGCATATTAAACGCAGGCAGAATAAGAAAATGCGCGTTTTATCAGGACATCATCAACGTAACAACGCGGATGATGATTGGATTTAGCGACAAATAGCAGCAGCCAGTTGACTTTCGATTTAACTTTGCTAGCTAGCTCTTAGAAAGTTAAGCTAGCTCATGCTACATCTGTAGCCATTTCCTCCGAGTTTTGACAAACTCTCTCAAAATAGTTAAAATCTTAAAATCTCCATGGTCTAAAAAATCGTAAAGACGTTTTAAACGGTTATTAGTGAACAACACCAGTCCCCGCCAAGTTATATTCAGTATAGATTTGGGGGAGGCATTTTTGGGTAGGGGTTACCGCTTTAGGGAAAAACACAACGCAAGCACAATGTCATTTGAGATGGGCAGCATGGAGTTGAATGCTGCTGCAACAAAGAAATTTCCCAGTTTGGGATGAATAAAGAATCTAATCTAATCTAATCTAATCTAATCTAATCAAATATATTTCGTTGTGAGACCGTGGTGGAGTAAGTTAGACCCTGACGGGCTGCCATAGCATTAACATTGTATGGGACACCATTCATTCACTGAGGAAGGTTGATACCATTTCGTCTTTTGCCCGGCAGACCCTAGTCATGGGAGGTCCCGATAGACAACACCCACAGATGTTCCTGCTATAACCCTCGTGCTACCCTGCTCTCTATGTGTCTGTCCATTCACTTGGGGTCCCAGAGACCCCAAAGTTAGCACAAGGTGTTAAGTCCAACTCCCCACCAGTCCTTGAGAACCAAAGAAGCTACTTAGATAAGTGGTCAAACGCCTTGAAGTTCAGTTGCCCTTGTTTCAGCTTTGTCTTTTTAAGACATGTGAGTTTTAAAGACAACTCTGCTAGCTTTGTTTTTTTGAATATATGCTGGCTAACTGCTGTGTTTTTGTCCCAAATTTAAAATCCTTCCAAATACTGCAAAACCTTCTCATCTTCCATGGGTCTACCAGGATCCTCATCTTCAAACCACTATTGTGTCCCGACATTTGACACTCATGGTGATTGAGTGTTCGTTGGATAATGAAATCACTATTTAATCTCAAAGGCATTTTATCAGTGCATCTTTCCATAATTTGTTCTTTTTCTCTCTCTGATGTCTAGCATGTGTTTTGTGTCTTCGTTTCATGTGTGTTACAGCGTGGCACTGCGAAACCCCCCGGTTTTCAAGCGATAATAAAGTTTCCCCATGTCTTACTAACTTACAGATGCTGCAATTCTCCCTGGGAGTCTCGCTTATCCTTGGACACAGCACCGAGACTAGTGGTAGACGAGGGTTTAAAAGCTCGGTTTTGACTGTAATATTGAGTTTGCACAAACAACATAATGTGTTTCGAGTTAGAGGGTTCGGCCAAGAACAAGTCAAGTTCGCCTCCTAGCTATGTCACACCCCTAATGTGCAATGTGGACACCAGCTGCCACTGTGCGTACACGCGGTAGGCGTGAAGTGCAAGCCAAACGACGCTTCAGCCAAGGCTAATTAGCTTGCTTGGCTAGCAGTTTGGCAGCCGCCACGTAACTGAAACGCAAAGTTATGAAAAACTAACTTCCCGAGTCACCTTTGTGTCAAGGTAGTCAAAACACGTAAAGGTAACGCTTAATTAAGAGTTTGCAAGAACAGATAAATGCTATTTGAAAAAAGGAAAACAAACAAGCGCGTCCTCTAACGTGTGGCCCGCGGTCGTATATATATCTCATCATGGGTAAACAGAAAATACGAGAGGTGAGATGAAGAAGAGCTCAGATAATTCAAAGAGGCTTTTGTACCGGTGGCTTCTGTCTCAACGGTGAGAGCTGCCGTTTGCAGAGGACAGCTTGGCTTCCTGTCTTAGGGCAATAGCGAGAGAAGAAGGGCGGAGGAGAGCAAAGGGGAGCAGAGGAGCTGAGGAGAGCAACACACAGCGTCAACCCCTAAGAGAGCCCTGGGGGAAGGTTAGACTTCCTCTTCCTAGTCCTTCCCTCCACTCAAAAGTCTTTTTCCCTTCCACCTTTCTACATCTTTGAGCTGCAATTAGCCAACAGCCAGGCTCTCCACCTTACCCTTTGTGAATATTAACAGAACGCACTGCTTCTCCACCCACCCCCCACCGCACAAACACGCAAAGTCCCGGCGATCGCCTTTCAAGTGCATCTTCAAAGCGAGGAAAAGTAGATTTGGAATCACAATTTTGGGAGCAAATGCAAATGAAAAAAAAATAAATTAAATGCATAAACATAAAGATACACTAAAGAGGCTGGGCAGATGCCTGAACCGGCCAGGTTGAGGAGTGACACTAAGTAGGTTGCCTGGCTGCGTAGAGCCAAGCTGGCCTGAGGGTAAGCACTGATTTACCGCCTCTTGCAAAGAACAAATAAATCAACCATCACACTGAGCCAGACACAGACCTCAAGAGATGCCTCAATACCGCTGTTTATCGATCTCCCCTCCGTGCGTTTGTGTGTGCGCTCGCATGTGTGTGCGGGGGGAGCGAGGGCGAGAAGGAGCGTTATTTATTTCGCCATTTATTCATTTGTTGGCAAGAGGTACTTTATCTAGCCCCGTGTTTGAAAAAGTTAATGCGCTTACTTTTAAATTAAAGACCCACTTAGGTAAGGTTGGAGGGCAAACAAGTGTGGTAGGAGAGGAAGCGAGGGGGAGGAGGAGGAGGAAGAGAGGAGGAGGAGGAGGAGGAGCAGGAGGAAGAGGAGGGCTCCTCAGTTGAGAAGGCCAGCAACCCTTGCTGACGAGAAGGATATTGAATTTCAATTAGCACACACCTGCATTTACATACAGCCTACATGGTGATGCTTGGGTAAGCAATTTAACACTCCAATTCAAACAGCTGCTCCGCGTCATTTACATAAATTAATAGCTCAAATTAAAATTCTATTGAAGTGTTTTGTTTTTTTTCCCCCCTCTTCTCTCTTGCGTGCATTTCCTCCCCGTGCCTTTAAAAGTGAGCCGAAATATCAGCAAGAGGTCAGGGCAACAAGTTGGGCGATGCAATTTGCGACTCCCCGGAGAAATTAGGTCTCCGCCTGTTTTGACTAAACGCAAACAGCAGGTAGCTGACAGGTCCACTCTCCGTGTTACCGCACTACCTCTACCTCCGTCAGAGGCGCATTTGATTCATTCAAGCAGCAGCAAGCAATCAAGGCCCGCCAGAGTCGGAGCCTAAACCAAAACAGTACATCATGGCCAATCTCCCACAGCCTCGACGCGCTCGCTGCGAGCCCTCGAGGAGTCTCAAATAAAACTGGCATCCAAGGAGCACACGCCAAAAACAGGACCAGAGAAGGACCAGATGCCAAGTGCTTATATTTGGATCCGAGCAGGGACGTGTCTCATTACTGATACTTTAATGATATGCACTTTGCCGCAGTGAAACGTTTCTCCGACAAGAAGAAAATGAGTCTGGCGTTTTGAGGTCAGAAACACCAGCCAAGACGTCATGTCTTAGGCAACGCAGAGCTGTATGGAGCCAGGTGGGGGTGGGGTGGGGGGGGGGAGTCGGAACAGAACTGGAAAACAAACAATTCTCACTCAAAAACAGCAGAACATTTTGGCGACAGATGTTCATGAAAAACTGAACAACGCTTTTAATTGGTTTACGCCGCAAAACAATTACTTTACTTTTAATATTTATACACTAATATTTTTGCTACGGTTCCGAGGACTATGTTAGTTTTAGAGAGTGTGACAATGAGACGCCGTTCGGCTTCCTCTAAATCACTAGACAAATTTCCAGACCGAGATTTTATTTTATCTCAATTATGCATAAGCACATATACTGCATGTCTAAGTTACGAGGTGATTTACAAAAACAATTACACGTTAGATGATGTTCAGACAAGAGAAAAGTGATTGAACTAAATAATTCAGAAACACCAACATCCGCTCTAACAGCATTATTTTTGTTATTATATGCTCCGATCAGCCACAACATTAAAGCCACCGTCAAGTTAAGTGCACTGTAATCATCCTCTCATTTGGTGACTTGTTGTAGAGTGCTCTTAGACGTTATGTGACTTTACAATGAAAATTAATCTACGGGGCTGACAAGAAAGTAGGACAGAGATTAAAAATATATGGTGAACACATACCTACATGGTGGGGACATCATACACCAATCAGCCACAACATTATGACCGGGGAAGTAAACATTGACCATCTTGTGTCAATTCTGTGTTCTTCTGGGAAATGTTTGGACCTGGCATTCATTCATAAGGACGTTACTTAGGTGGGTACCACCCACCTAGACCAGATCAGGCACCCCCACCCCATAGCAATGACACACCTTGACAGCAGCAGCCATCCCCGGTTTAGGAACAAATAAAAAAAAAGCATGAAAAACAGCACAAGGTGTTGACTTGGCCTCCAAATTCATGATCAAGCGTCTGTGGGATGATCCACAAAGGCCCCTAATCTCAACCCACAGGACCCAAAGGCCCCTAATCATAAGGTGGTCATAATGTTATGCCTGATCGGTGTATATTTGTAATTATACAATTATTAGAATTTGGATCATCTAGTGAGTAAATGGGAGCTTGTTCCATCCAGATATCGGACCCAAGAAGTGATAAAACTACTGTATACATATATATATATATATATATCTTTATAAACAAGAGAGAGAGAGAGAAGCTCCATAACATTGCTTATTCCAAGTCTATCATACCGTTAATAGTACCAGGAGACCATTATTATTCATCCGACTCCAGCAGAAAGCGTCTCACCAACATATTCTGCGTTTCACTCCTCCTCTTTGTGAGACCTTCATGCTAATGAGCTGCCATACACAGGAAATGTGCCACTGGCTTACAAGAGTCTGTGGCAGATCAGGTGTCATTTTAATGTCTCCTGACAAAAGAGAACCCAGCTCAAGTTCATCGAGAAAAATCCACCGCCGAGACGAGTGAAAACACGAGTGCGTGACACAAACTGCTGATATTTGGGCTTTTATTTCAGAAGTCAAACATTTATTCAAATGTGGGGTGGAAAAAAATAAACTCTAAAAACCTGTTTGAGTTCTACGCCCTTTGAAGTAGCTTGCGTTCACAAATAAAAATTTTTTTTAAAAAAATCCCGACGGATACGAGTGCCGCCACATCAGCTGTACAGCGCACTCAGACCGCAGATAGTTCTCACCGCGCGCCTGCCAGTAAAACAGCAAGCAGTGAAACGATAACAAGATTTATATTAGAGGTATTTGGCCCAGCTGTATGACACCCCACAGGAAAATATGCAGAGTACAATGAAAGGTAAATGGAAGTTTTGGAGGTAATACAACATTTGGACTGAACTGGAATTAGTTCAAATGCATAACTGTGATTTTTTTTTTTGCCAGCTCCAGTTTGTCTAACGTTAGACACCTGCACACATCACAGACAAAAACACTCACAACGCTTTCTCACTGGGGAAGAATCTGGTTTTCATTGTGCCTTAAATAGCTGTGACAAATAACATTACGTCTCTTGCAGATTTTAAGTGTCTGCAAAGACCGGAAAACATTAACATGTGCTTGTGGCATGTGCCAGGCTGAGCTAAAAAATCGAGAAGAGAGGTGAGATTAAAGGGGTTAATTCTTGGATGCATCGCCCCCTGGTGGCGAAACAAGCTACGTAAAAACATGGCTTCCCCCCTCGGCTGCAGAGCTACTTCCAGGCCACACCAGCTTGTCTGCCGAGTGCCTCCTCAGCGCTGCCTGTCCAGGCTGAATGCAGCGGGGAGCTTGTTACACGCAACTGTTCGAGTTCTGTCTAATTTGTCCCTTCACCATCCCCTGTCCCCCAGATCTCCTGTCTGGTTCCCTCCTCCCTCGCCCCTCCCTCCTGAGCTCCCTTTCTTTCTCCATCTATTAGAAGCATTACTGAACTGTGACTGAGTCATTTCAATATCGCCTCAGGATGCAACACACAGTGCTTAATTAGCTTGTTAAAAAGGTGGGGAATTGCAGAAATGTATTTTTTTCCCCCCTCTTCAGCACCTCCGCTGTGCGACCAGGTGTGAGCCTGCGAGGTGGCGCAGAGGTGTCGTGTTGTACTCTCAGGAGGAAGCCAGGCCAAGTTATGGGTGGACGCGCCCACTGCAGGCATCTGCTCGTCATCGTTTAGACCCCGGTTCTTATTAACAAACGCACGCGGGCCCACACAAACACGTACACACCCTCCTCAATCACCTAACGAGGCAGTCCAGTAGGGATAGCTCCATTCTTCAGAGGCCAAGTTAACCACAGTCATTAGTCTTGCTTTGCTGCCTAATTGGTCTGGTGGAGGCACCGGGCCCGTTGTCCATTCTGACTGAGTACTCAGCCCCTGAACGCAGCACACTGCAGCGAGTGCTACACAACAGCGTGCTTGTTTAAGAGGCACGCGGCGTTAGCGACTAAAAAACTGCAAGCAGAAATCGCACAAGTGTACACATAACCCCACACAACAGTGCAATGAACCTCACATTTATACAAGTTACTCCACCCAGAACACAATGCAAGGGTTATTTATATTTTAAAGGATAAAACTGTGCGAACGTTTTTAGTATTCAATCTGCAACCGAGTTACTGCAATCAATATTTAGTGTTCAGGTGCGGAAGGCTGTCCCGTTTTGATTAAGTGGATTTTATTTTCCCCTTTAAAAAAAGAATAACGGCCGCAGCACCACAATGCAAGGCGTCCCACGTCCCCTGTCGGCTTGACTCAGTCAGGAAACAATGCACCATTTCAATGCATGATGCTGAAAGTTCAAATAATTCAAAGGGTGGTTTTGAACTTGACTGTTTGAACTTGATTTACTAAAAAAAAGGGGGAAAGCTCTAATTTAATGGGTAATTATTTGATATAAAATGCTTATTTATCAGTGGAAAGTAATAACAAAATATCTCAAAAGGGTGCAAAGCTGCCCTTGAAAGCTAAAGGTGGCTAAAAACTAAATTCTAAAACATGTTCTTTTTATTGTTGTTGATTATTTCCTGGCATAGATTTAAATTTCTTACACTGAGTGTCAAGTAATTGGCAATAAGCACGGCATTATATAAGGCCCATCCCTGATAAGAAAACCCTCATCTTTGGTTGCCTAACGTGGGGAACCAAAACAAATTAAAGCTTCATATTTACTGTGATGGATTACCTGGCTAAAGCAATTTTCAAGTCAGTGAAAATTGTTTTCATGCTGAACACAACCGAATGGCAGTAAATGAGTTCCTCTGATTGAAGAAAATACGCTCTCGATGAACACACCAGCCCGGCTAAGGGTGGACGAGAGTATGCTTCTGCACACTAGAGCCAGGCCTGAGGAGACGCGGCAAGAGGACAAAGTGCTGGAAGTAGCACCCTAAAGAGTGCAGCTACACTTCCGATGCACCGTAGCTACAAATTCCAGGAAACTGCAGAGTGGAAAGAAAAGAAATAATAATAATCTGAGCACCTACGACGGTCTCGCTGAATGTAGCCTGACAAGGAAATTACAGCGGTACTCCTTGAAGCAGTGGAAAAATGATTCACTACCATGAAAAGGAACTTGTGTAAAAAAAATCTAATTTTCCAAGAAAGTGGGGAAAAACAGGATCAATTAAATCTGTGAGTCAGAATCACTCTGTGCTGTAAGTAGCACTACTGTCATTATCTGAAAATGTACTGACAAATTGTTGGTCAATTTCTTCACGGATACGTTTGCTTTTAATGGCGGCTGAAGCTCCTGCGGCGTGTCACGGTAACATGCAGCACGGCGCTCGCAAAAGCCGACGGCGGGAACAAGCGCAAAACAAGAGCCGCTTTCATCTCTGAGCTGACGTCGTCCGCAGCATGTGAGCCAAAACCAAGAACCACCGTTCATTTATTATATGGCACTACATATTAGGAGCTGGAGCTAAAGTCCCTTAGAGACAGAGCGATCAGCCGTAAGTGGAGTCAAGTCTCCGTCCTAAGCACCACATTGATATTGTACAGGTAATTGGAACTCCAATGTCACTACTTTGTCTGAGGGACTTACATAAACAAGTACAGAGGAGATATTCCATTTATCTTACCTTGTGTCGAGGCAGGACACACAGAACAGTAAATGTGGTGGCCTAACTTGGCTGGGACATTTGTGAAACGGACAGATCTGCAGCATGCCCGCGCTTTCTCTTGTGTGAACTGGGAGGCAGAGGTACGAGGGGAAAGCGGGGTAACCGAGTCAGTCGTGCGATGCTGAATAAGAGAGTTTTCGTGCATTTTCTTGTGATTTCTAATTCTTCCTGCAAACACATTGTCCCCGTTTCTGAAAAGTCCTTCCTCTCAGATTCATCTCGTAGCTCCTCATTCAGCCGAGTAAAATGGCCACCGTTAGGAAAGGGGCCTGTTGAGTGTCAGTGGCATTGTGCCCTTGATTTTCAAGCTTTTCAGGGCAGCACAGCCTCCGCAGACACTTTCTCAATGAAGTTCAGACAAAGGTGAGACGGCAACAAAAGCGTAGTTAGGTTAGGGGCGCAACAATGGAGCCCAAATGAAAATATATATAAATCCTGCATGATAATTACATTGTTGTGGCCGGTGGAGGGTGAGTTTTGGCTGGATGTCTGGAAATGGTCACAGTCCAGTAAATATCCCCTGGAGGGACACAGCAGGAGGTTTAAAAACGGTCCAGCTGCAACCTGTTTCAGGCCAGTGCCGAAATTCCAACATGGGACGGGGGGGAGGTCATTCCATTCATTAATTTCTCAACACTAATTAGGCATAAAATAATTTTTGCATGCCATGATCTATGCTCCTTTTCATTGACAACTGCAAAAGCTGATTTTGACCCATAGCTTTCTTAGCGACAGGTGGACGTTAACGCGTAAAGAATTGTTCGTATTAATAACTACTGTCGGATATCAGTCCTAACACTTGCCGTATACCATTACACAGACCATCACACATATAAAAATAATTCTCTTTTATGTCCGCGAGTATAAAACCAAATCTGTGCCCGTGTTAACCTCCGCAGATGGGCCTCAGCGTGAGCGATTTGATCCGCATCCGAACTTTGAAATTAAACATGTCGCACGTGCCAAAACAAACCACCAGGCCAGCGCGCCGGAGTTCAGCGCAGCTCGAGCACGGAAAATAGGTGTAAAGGCGCTTTTATTTGCCCACCTTTGGCTCCGGACGGCACGCATGGCTGTCTTTGATGATCCATCTGCGATGAGCATTAGCTAACGTTTCACTCGCTTTTATGCTTCTTCTTTGCCAGCTGTACGACGTACTTCGTTTTCACTTAATGTTTCTGTAATAGGAGCTTGTGCAGACAATATGTGGTATGTTTATTGACTGTACACGGTTTGAGGACGGTGTTTATTCGCCATATACATCAAATGCATAGACACTGTTTGACAATTCAATGCTTTTCTTCACCAAATACAAAGATACACGTTGCTCACTTTAACTTGTGGACATATCTTTACCGCTACTTTGTGCTGCAGAGATTAAAACAGATCACATCCTTGTGAACTCATGTATTTCAACCACACACTCTCTTTGTAATGGGCTTTTACCATAAGTGCATGAAGGGTCATTTACACTTTCAGCAGTGGCTGGTTTGCCAGTTTGCCTTTAGCCCTGAACCCCAGCAGAAGCCGCAGCAGACATAACTATGAAGTCTTTACCACACTTCCTGAGCCAGCATTTTTTTCAAGCAATCTCACCAGAAACTTTTTCTTCTGTTGTATAAACAGCAAAGCTTTGCTGATCTGTACCTTTTTGGAGATGGAAGTCCCTCCTCTGAGACCCCAGACCCAGTTTTTTTTTTCCTTTTTTTTCCCTGCCTTCTCTTACCACTTTTTCTCACACACACACACACACACACATAACATTTCTACAACACAAACAAAAGACAGCTCCCGCCTATCCCACTGGTCTGGAAAAGGGGGTCGTGGAGGTCAGACTTCCTGGGCCGGACTGCTCCCAGACACAATGGCTGAGCTCAGTGTCAGTCCACCTTACACCGTGTCAGCATGAAGTGACAGAGCAGACAAGACAGCCTCCTCCCCTCCTCCTCCTTCTTTCTTGCTCTCGTTTCTACATTGATTCCCTCTAGGTCTAGCAGGAGGCGGATGCTGAGTATGAGCTGGAATGAAAGGATGACAATGGATGGGGCAAAGGGCAAGGAAACTGGGAGACATGGCCGCTGACCTGAGTTACTGTCATGTCTGATCAGAGACATTTTAGATCTGTTCCTACTGCCCGCCATCAACCTAATGTGGCAAAGATCATTGTCAAGGTTAACGGTCACTCCCTCTGCTGATCGACATACATATGAGTGAAAAGGTAGCACACGTAAGTTCATAAGGTTCACAAGAACAGCAGGAGAAAATGGAAAAAACGTGCTTTTCATGCATATTACAAGCAGAAACGTCTGTCTGCAAATTCCCTTACAAGCATCCCAAATAAAGGCCACTAAAGGACTAATCCCATCTCATACCTTTGTCTGTGCTGACCCAGAGAGCTGTCAAAGTAAGAGAAAGGCCGTCAAACACGCCCAGTGTGAAAGCTGACACGGACCAGTGACCGTGACCCGGGCCCGCGGACAATGAACCGGCCGCAGGGAGGTTGAGAGGGGGACAGAGATGCCGCGGAAGGTGAATCGCACACAAAGAGGAGGAAAAAATAAAAGTGACCCAGTTTTAGTCTGGAGGCAGTCAGGAGAGGAAGAAAGATGAAGGCAGGCGAGACAAAAGACAGGAAGCAAAATTAATAGTGGAGCGGCGCATCCTACTTTAACATGGATAGATGGGGGTCTAAATAGCTGCGATCGGTGTTGGCGGCCGTTTGAGCGATGGAATCTGTAAATATATTAATAAATACGAAAAACCGCAACAACAGTTATGAAAGTCATCTCTCCAAAGAAGAGAAAAGGGGAAAACAGAGCCAAGCTGAGGTCAGATGAGGCTGGGGCTGACTCCAATACAGCTGAATCAGGTATCAGTGAGTACGCCAGTCTCTGCACCGATTGGATTCCCCGATTGTTTCACACTGCCAAGTCCTCTTTGCCGCTGTGAAACAGCAGTTGTCAGTGGCTGCACAGTGCAACTTGCTGTGTAGGCTACTGTTTTGTAACAAGGGAGCAGAGAAGAAACGGTTTAGGGTAAATTTTGGGATTAACCCCCCAGTAAAACAGCGGTGCATACAGTTTTGAATTTCAACACTGGTGATTTTATAAAGCTTTTGAAGACACATCATGCAAAAGTGCACAATGAGAGAAAGAAAATGGGCAGATTGAAGCACCAAACACTGGAAACCGCAATCAAACGACTCCTTTGTACAATTTAGAAACATATTCAACGGCAAAAATGGTCATTGACAGCAATCACTCAGAAATCAATCATATTGTCTGGATTCAAGAATGAAGCTATGTCTTTCTTGATAATCTTTTTTTATATTATAATCTGAACATACTGGACGCGAGGTTCCAGCTCGGGACTCAGATTTGGTGAGGGGAAAAAAAACAAACGTGTCTGGACATTTCTAAAAGAAAGACAGGAAACGAGAACAGGGAGGACGGGAGGTAATGCTGAATGGAGACAGCAGGAAGACAGAAAGGGCAAAAGACAGAACAGAGAGCGGATTAGAGGAGTGTCATGGCCCTGAGAGTTCACCACGCATCTCGACCCAATATCCTCTGCTCTCACCAAAGATAATGGAAGGAAAGCAAGGCAAACCACGGGAGGTGAGGGGAAGACACGAACACAACAAGCAGATGTGTCGTCTGGCCCGCGCTTAAATTAATCCTCCTCCCTCGCCCTGCCTTCTTCCTTTTATCAGTCAGAACAAAGGGACCTGCTTGTGCTCCAGGTCCAGACAACAGAAGTGGCTGGTCGGTGAATCCGAGTCCTCGCCGAGAGACGAGACTAGGAGGGGTTGGAGTAGGGGAGGGGGGTAGGGGATTTGGGGAGACGGGGTGAGAGAGATGGGTGAGCATGTGCCTACGTGCCAGGTCAGCGAGGGTCTTATGGCAGAGGGAAGGTGGGAGATGAGAGAGAGAGAGAAAGAAAGAGTGAAGGTTGGGGGTTTTGGGGAAAGCTGGCTGCCCAGGGAACGCAGGGAGAGGAGAATCAAACACCGGCTCTCACAGAGCGCAGAGACTCTGCTAAGCCTCATGAGTGAGTCTGAGCTGCAGGAGGAGAGAGGGAGGGGAGGAAGGAGAGGAGGCAGATAGAAACAGACAAGCATCTTGAAAGGTAACCGCTAAAGGCTATTTTCTAATTGAACACATTCACTTAGGACGGACAAGAAGACACTACGGACGCCAAACTTGTAAAACTGTTTTGTCTCGAGCCGGTTCTCAAAACGAGGTTCGGCCAATTCCGACGCCAAAACCTGAACCGACAGCGCCAGCAATCGCGAGGAAATCAATCACACTGTCTAGGCTTCAACACGTTCAGTCTTAATCTTGACCCCTTAAGGAAATCTCTCCCTCGTATGTTCTGATCTTTTAACAAGACAAACAAATATATCGAGCTTGAGGAAGTTGCGATGCGAGACCCAGCTGTTCACACAGTGTTCTGCAAGCAATTATTAATAAAAGAGGACGATCGAAATTAATAAAAAAATGCGATCAAAGAGATAAAACACGCTCTTGTAATTTGCCGTACTTGATGTTTTTTTCTTTTGCTTATGTTATGGAAATAATTAGCCAGTACTCAAAAAAAGTACAGAGGGTGCCAGCTGAATCAGGATGAGCCAAGCCTTTTGCAATACTGTAATCAAAGAGGGATGGATGATTGATATCGTTGCAAGTGGGGAATATCATGACAACCTAACAAACAGTTCGCCGGATAAACATGTCTTTGTGATGACGGTCAAACCAAGGCTGGAAACGATGACATATTTAAACCAGAATCTATTCAGACTGCATGTATTCATGTGTGTTTGTCTGCTTCTGATGGACATCATGAAGCCTCTCCATGTGAAACTGGCTTCCACCCGGCCCTCTGAACAATCCCAACACAGGGAACCCAGATAGCTGGAGTTGATTGGTCCCTGCGAGACAAGCTGGGTAAACCCTTTCCCTGGGACTACCGGCCCCCAAACCCCTTCACAGGATTACGGTGTGACCTGCAGAAAAGGCAGCAGATGAGCAGGGATGGACACACACTGAGCGAGAAAGCCACAGGAGTCTTGGCTGCAGAACATCTAAGCCTTGAAAGAGGCCACAGCACCAGCCAACATATCTGTGTGCCCGTGCATGTGTCCAATTACTAAGCTGTGTTTTTCTCCTGTTTGTAAGGAGGTGGCCTCGTACGCCACCTGTTTTATTCCGGTTTTGGAGCCGTTTTATGCCTTTATTACAGAGCTGACAGCTGAGGAATGGTTGGAAAGGAGAGGATTTAGAGATTTTGGAGGAAATGCAACGAAGGTCATCAACGGGACTCGCATCGTGGATGTTCCAGTTCACGGTTGGGACCTTAAACTCCGCGGGGTGTTGGCTGTAATTGCTCAGAATTTATCAGACTAGTCGTGAAGTGGATAAATGTAAGCCGGGCACGAGAAATACTAGTTGTTATTTATCACACTGAATCAGTATCTGGAGAGTAACTCTGAGTTGAAGGAGTGTGTAAGAGATTATAACAGTCTGGTGGCCAAGAGTCTTAAGCTCCATCTACATATGAGCAATTTGTTCGTCACCCATCGCTTTGACGCTTTCCAGGCTGTAGTTGCCCAGGTAACCTTCGTTTAGATCTCCCACCTCGAACATTTCTGATTGAAACAACAGCAGAACACGCAATTTCAGCTTTTCACATCAAAGCCGCACATTTAGGGATTGCAAAGAACTGCTCTTCTGGCGTCATCTGTCTCAATTTGCAAAGAAAATATTGGCAACGTTGTCGCCGCCGCCCCGATCCGAGTTCAACCGAAGTTTCCCCAAGTCCACTGTCAGAATCGTGAATTCGGTGGTAGGGAACCGAAGTCGTGGATGTGGTTTCACTGCGGTAAACTTCCTCAGCGATTCCCATTAGGTGCCTCTCCGTTCTCCGTCCCTGCTCATTTGCTGCATTTTATTTGTCTAATCTGCCCCGCCGCAGTCTAATAAGGAACAGGAAATAGTTTCACACATCTCAAATAACTTAAACAACATTGTGGTGGTGTTGTATTTAGCTCCACTCCTACCGCAATTAGCTAGATCCCCTTCTCTCTCCCACAAATGGACTGCAAGGAGGTTTTCAGCGAGTAGGATGATGCATTTCAACAAGTTACATGTTTTATAATCTGCTAGGACTAGGTGTAATCCACCCCTTGCCAGATTTGACCTCTAGACCCTTGTGACCTTCTGCAGGATAAGTAATTATAGATGAGCATGTACACCAATCAGCCACAACATTAAACCCACTGACAGTAGAAGTAAATACCATTGATCATCTTGTGACAATTCAGTGTTCTGCTGGGAAATGTTTGACCTGGCCTTCATGTGGATGTTACTTAGACATGTAGCACCCACCTAGACCAGACCAGAGACCCCCACCCCATAGCAATGACCCTGCCAACCCCAGCAAGACGCAGCCTGACACAGGCACACACACAAAAACAGTTTAGGAACAACTAAAAAACATGAAAAACAGCACAAGGTGTTGACCTGGCCTCTAAATTCCCTAGATCCCAAACTTTTCAAGTATCTCTGGGATGCCCTGGAACAAGCCGGATCCT
The DNA here is from genome assembly GCA_005024645.1 of Planiliza haematocheilus. Taxonomy (NCBI): domain Eukaryota; kingdom Metazoa; phylum Chordata; class Actinopteri; order Mugiliformes; family Mugilidae; genus Planiliza; species Planiliza haematocheilus. Next base: position 267,234 of record SRSE01001388.1, on the reverse strand, counting down.
CAGAGGCCCCTCCCCTCAACCCACAGAACCCACATTAGGAAGGTGGTCATTATGTTATGCCTGCTTGGTGTGGAATACAGAACGGTGGCAAAATGTTCTTTATCACAGGTACTTAATGATGCGTACTGCTGTATCTGCATGTAAGCTATTTGCACTCTAATTTACTAATTTACTGCTGTATAACTGTAAAACACGGCAGCCAGACTCTGCTGCTCTCTGGAAAATAAAAGTCAGGCCCCTGCCAGATATCAACGAGGAGTAAGAAGAAGATTTCTTCTGTTGTTAGAGGAAAACTTTGATCAAAGTTATTTCTCCTCATCCATCTCTGACTCTCCTGGCCAGTCATAAATCATCTTCACTGTGCCAACTGTCAGGCTCAGTCCCACAGCCGTGAAGAGCTAATTCACCCGCATAACGCTCTAAGCGATCTCTGCTCTGCTGCCATAGCACGAAAGAAGGAGCGTTCATTGTTCTCTTTGGACTCGCAAAAGCGGTCGCACATTTGCAAATAATCTCGCGTGACCTTGATTGTTATTTTCCTTATTACTTTGCACAGGGAGAACAGAAGAAACATGTAATGTCTGTCAAACGAGTCAACAGTCGTTGTGAGTGAGGAGCTGTGGCTCGCACATGTCAGAATGATTGATTCCGAAGTGTTTGCAATTAAAGGGCTCGAACATTTACTCACACACATCAAAAACATTTTCGTCTCTTTGCAAATGGGCGTGCAAGCACCCGAAGAGGCCAAGTCGAAGGCCAGCTGACATGAATGAGACAAACCTTTTTAGCCTTTAACTCCCTCTTGGACTGGAGTCATAAAATTATTTGCTTGGCTGCACCGAGTTCTGCCAGAATGTATCTGCAATGCTAATAAACTCCATCGGCGCTGGCAGGTAATAGCATGCTACTGTAACTTTTCTACCTCAGCTCAGCACAGCTCAATCAGCCCCCGCCAGAGGCCTCTCCTCTACGAGTCCCCGCGGCTCGGAATCAGCAACTTTCAATCTCTGTGTGTTAGCACGCAAGAAGACGCAACTGTACGTTTGGGATAGGTGATGAGACAAGCAGACAGCACAGCGTGAGGGGGAGAGAGAGCGGCAGCGCCCACACATCCACACACCATCACTGTCGCACATGCAAACGTGCGCGCGCACACACCGTCTAATATCTGCTCGGTCCCCGGCCCCCTTTAAGAGACCTGGGAGTCGAGGAGGGGGAAATAAATACTCTGCTTTATTACTGGGAGAAAGACAGAGAGGAGAGAGGAGGGGAGCAGGAAGGAGTAAAATAGAGAGGCAGGATGAGACTGTGGACACACACACACACACATATATATATATATATATATATAGCTATGACTGGCTCTACTTGATCTTGCTGAATCCCATATAGCGGCGGCGAACTCTTTATTTCTCCAAGTCAGCAAACCTGCCTCACCCCTGTCCTCTCATTTACTGTCAGCAGACAAAGTAGAACGAGAGCCTCTACACACTGTGTAATACTACGGCATGATAACATACAAACCATGACTGCATACTAACAACTCTCACATTACAAAGGCTTTAGGACTGGTTTCAAGCACTCCTGGGTGTTTGTTTGCTCCGCTCTCTGACCCTTAATCAGTTGAATTTTAATCTAAAGTTAGTATTTCACGAGGAGAGTTACTCTGCATGGAGTCATTCCTGCAAAGCGTGATCAGATCTGTAATTCATCAACCCTGTCAAATCTTTTCCAATTCAGATTTTTAAAAGCGCCATGATAAGGCGTCGCTTTCATGCCAGTATAATTACCATAAACTTTGTATAAAATATCAGGTATGCCCCTATAAAGTTTTTTATTTATTTAATTTTGCGATTTAAAATTTAGTATCGACTGATCTGATTACTTCTTTCTTTATTTGCATGTTTTGTAAGTAATTAAAATTTGATTAATGGTGTAAAGGCTTTTCTTATCTTACTTGTATGCAACTATATTAGTATAATAAACTTCAAAATCACTCTAACGTAAGCCTGTAAGACCGACAGTTGAATAGCTCCATAAAGCTTTAAGAAAGAAAGAAAATACCAAATTATACCTTAAAGATTTGCACCAGTAGAGCCTTCTACTAAAAGAACTAAAAGTCTATTGGCAAGAGCTGGATGGTTTCAATAAAACAAATAACTAGTTAACAAACTTAGAAATAAGCTTATAAATAACTACATAGCGTACAGCTTATCTTGGACATTTGCGCTGTCACAATCAGTTATAAATTCTGCTTAGACCAGCATTACAAAACTAAACAACAAAATCTCTCCTCAGATCTTTTGAGTACTTCCAGACAGCAGACATGTTTGGTCACGCTTTTTAACTTTGTTTGTTTTCTGGCAGCCGTAAAACAAATACAAAAAAAATAAAAAATCAGGCTGGGCTATGTGAACAACACGATCATTTTTAAAAAATGAGTGAAGTCACCCGCTCGTTTGTGGACTTCCATTTTGAAGTTTCGCTTTTGACTATTGCCTATCTGGGGTTTTGGAGCCACGTGAGACAAAGGGCTTCTTCAGACCAACGAGGGCCTTTAGGCATTAAGATCCGAACTGGGTAATGCAGGCCACCTCCAAATGTGGTCAGTGATCGGCCCTCATCCTGGGGGCGCCCACACTTCGCCCAAGTCAGATTTGAATGCAAGGTCACCAGGGGAGGAACAAGGACTGGGTTTGCCTGAAAACTCTTCATGTCAGTCTTTGAGGCCTGATATCTACTTGATTTTAACCAGCACACTAACTGGAAGAAGCAAATTTAGTTATTTACTATTTCAAGGATGACGAGAAATCATTTGGTCACGGAATTATACACCAATATGTTTATTACCTGACAGCCAAGCATTTATATTATCCCTCTGAAGTAGCTTTAAGCCCTCATACATCCAACTCTGCAATCACGCAACAGTTCTACTTGTCTAATGATGCCTACTGTCTCAAGTGTATGGACGTCTTTCCCGTTGATACCATCCACCCCACATGACGTGAACGCAGCGGCGAAGACTCAACGCAAACGAGGTAAAGGATCTAGCAACGTCTTACAGCATGCAGCGAGCATCTGCATATGTTAAGGCTTCAACCTTTTAAAAGAGGAAAAAAAAATATACAAAAAACACAAAAACTACCATCACTTTCCTACACTCTTCCCTCTGCTGTTTTCTTTTTTTCCCTCCACCTCAAACCGAAGTAATTCACCTCTCTCGGTAATCCCTTCATTTCTTCCACACAAGCTGCCAGACTTTCCAACAGACGTGTGTGAAAGCGACTAAGAAGGCCAGGATTCACACTACATCATTTCCCTTTGATACCACCATGTAGGAGGAGGAAGGAAAGTTCCCCTGACCCAGTGCCACGGAGAATATTCCCCTGCGTCTAAGTAGTTTCTCTACAGTCAACACAGATGTCCCCTGGCGCATACCTCTATTGGCCCACATAGTGAGGGAGAAATTTGAAAGTGGATATATATTTATATATATATATATATATATATATATAGGCTGCCTGCTCCTGTGTGTGTGTGTCTCCATGTTGTAGTAATCCCACGCTTCTCTGGCACAACTCCAGCAGACATGGAAACCTCACAATGGATTACTCATAGAAGAGAGGGATTTGCAGAGGAAGAGAAAGAGATCAATGCAGGTAGGTACAGTACAAAAGGAGGTCGAGAAGAATTTCTGAATAAGCCAGAATCTGCGACGGGACGGACGAGGAGAGGCAATCGGTCTAAGGTTACAGTTTTTATCGATACAGTTCACTTAAAGCTAGAATATAAAAACGACAAGAGAAAGAAGAGACCGGCGCAGGGATGTAAAACAGTAAAGTTGCTTCTCGATGCAAGGGATAAAGTTTCAATCGGTTTCTGATAACAATGAAAACAAAAATAAAACTGATGGAAATATGAGAATGAAAGTGGAAAAATAAAAAGTTCACCAGTTGCTCCAGCTCCTCCTGTGCACACACGATCCAACGTCAGGATACCAGGCACAGGCAGAAAGAGTAACTTTCCTTTTTAACACGAACAGCGGCCAATGAGATACAGATAAATGCTAAGAAATATTAAATAGAAATAACATATTTAAGCCTTAAAACTAAACTGAAGATTGTTGTACGTGTGATGACAACTTTAATGGGTCTCTTGAATTTTTGTTTTTTAATAATGTGAGATGAAATCCTTCTCACATGGAGAACTCTCACACAAACCAAAACCAAAACCCACAACCATGCACCCTCTTTCCAGTTCATTAAGAAAACAAATACGCTGCTAATATTACAGTCCTGCACTAAATCTCTCTTCGTGTCTGTAATGATGTTCAGTTTATGTTGAAACCGTTTCAGTAATTCAACAGTGCGATCACAAGTTTGCGGTGCTGTTAAACCGGGCTGAATTAAACAAAATCATAAAAACATGTGTTGGTACAAACAATACGGTTCAATAGTTCTACAAAACCACAGCTTCCAAAATGAAAACACAGTTGAATCAACAGCTTTCTCGGTTATTTGAAACAAACGCTGAATATCATAACCATCGTGGAGCCCAGATTTAGTGCAGGACTGTTATTTTAGAGCGTATTTATTTACACTAGTGTACCTAATTAACTGGCAAGCGTGGGCACGTTAGCAAGCTTTCTCTGACTCATCTGCACGGAGCGCAGCCGGCATCCCATCCCACCAGGCTCAGCTAACTCCTCCACCTCCCACCACCATGACCTTCACCTGTCACACAGACTTCATATTTACAGCCACTATGCCCCATCTGCCCACACTCAGCCCTGACTGTCAATCAGTGACAAGCCGCCGCCTCCTCCTCTTCCAATCCATCAGCACCAGACCGCAACACCCGGAACAAATGCCAACAACAAGTGATGCTGCACACGGTGTCCCGATGCTACTTTTGGCAAACTGACACCTACTCAAATCTGAGCTATCGGTTTAAACAAACTGTATCAACGAATGTAAAATCAACCGGTTTGATTAGGCTTTTATTTGCCGTGTGTTTACCCTCATCAGGTGACACTTTCATCTGGCTAGCAGAGAACTGGTTGCATATAATCAAAAAGAACTAATGAAAATCATCTGTTTCTGCACACTGCATACTGCATACGACCCACTGCTTTTTTTAATTGAAAGTGATAAAGAACAGACTTGGAAACTGCACAGTCACACCTTCCACCCTTCTTTGCTTTCGATCAGTTTGTCTAATGGGATGCAGAGGCTCCCGGTTGTGTGCAGTCAGCTCTTATTAGCCGCTACGTTAGCCCTGTCCAGACACAGAAAGGTCAGATACAGATTTATTTTGTGCAGACACACCTATGTTTCCAGTAATGGGTCATATTTCCATCCCAAAAAAAGTGGGCCAAATGCTCCAGGTAAGCGGCGCATGGTAAGAGCTCTCACACAAACATTCTCCCCTGCAGGTAGCAGAGCTGGGGCCATTGGATTCAGCCCCCTGCATCTCAATGACAACCAAACATCCACAGGGATTTATCTAAATGCAAATCAGGTGCATTCGCTCAACAACACACACATAATTTACTCTGCATGCCCCCAAAAAAAACGAAATAAATAAATAAAAAGAAAGCACACAAGGCCTGCCAGACAGACAGCCAGCCGGGCACCTGGGTTGCCCATCGCCACGGACGGCCTTCCCTTCCCGTCTGTGCCCTCTGGAGTGCGCTCATTTTCGCCGAATTCACTTTTAATTGAGAGCTAATTTAACGAAGACAAATCCTCGCTGGAGGTGCATCGGATAGGAGCTGGAGAGGGCGGCAAACGGGAGAGGAAACGAGAGGGAGGGACAGCGGAGGAAAGAACAGGGAGGGAGGGATTTGGAGAGGCAAAATGTGCGGTTTGTGTCGTTCTCACTCTCGAAGAAGAGGAGCAGTGTGAATGAAAAGGGCAAAGCAGAAATGTAGATGAAGATAAATTACAACATTTGGCAATTGGGTTATTTTAATTATAAGGTTCTCATTCGGCAGGTCATACATAGCTTTCCAAAGACGCACCCTAAATACATTAAATGCGTGTATTAGTGCAGCAACACTGTCAGTGGAGCTGAAGTTCACTCCAGCAACCTGTCCTAACCTTCCCCAGGAAAACCTGACCTGGAGCAATGTGCAAGGCGTCTCTGGATCAGCAAGGTCCCGCGACCTGTAAAGTGATCTACGCTTTCAAAGGTTATCTGGGGTCTAGGCGGCGGGAGAAACGACCTCCTTGATGTGGCCTGATGCTTTCTCCACTTCTACATAGCTGTTAATTAGCCCGGCTAAGTGCACCATTAATCAATTGCTTGTCTCTATGCTCTATCTCATAACGGTGTTACACGGCTCGCAACGGCAGGCGAAGAAATGTGAGGTTCAGGAAGTCACACTTTTCCATGGGTGAAATACTGATGCTGGGATAGAGGGGGGGAAGCCGAGAGTAATGGCGGCAAAGACGGGAGTGGGCGGTGCACTGATGGCGACGGAGATGGGGAAAATATAGGAGAGTTTAAACGTGGCTGGAAGTGATTACATTAACACGCAGGTCAAGTGGAAGGATATCCCGATATGCAAAACATTTTGTTCTTGAAGCAAGAACTTTGAAGCCACAGCCAAAGAAAGACGAGCTTTTAATCTGAATTTCATGTTAATAGACTCTTTGCAATTGTGTGGAACAACGTGGATCAAGGATTTTTAGGTAGAAATGAGTGAAATGTCATGAAACACAAAACATAAGAGACATGGCGGGAACATTTAAAGTCAAAGAACACAAAAGTGGAAGCTGGAATTAAAGAAATAACGGAAGAAAAGAAATCAGTCTGAAAGACAAAGTTCCTGCTGGCGCGACAAAACATGACAAGTGATAAAGACTCAACACGCCGCTTGTTGTTCAGGCACTTCGTCGGCTGGCAGACACATAAAAGGTAGAAACAAAGGGGATCTCTTCTTTCAGTTAACTGACTACGGAGTATAAATCAAGTAGCGCCTCAACAGGTGGCAGACATGCTGCTGCTCACCTGACAGGTATTTGCAATCTGTTGAGCCGTTTAGCTGGCTGAATCGAGAACCGGGAAAGTGATGCTTCACAGACACGAGAAAATATGCGAGACAAGGTCGCTGCTAAAGGTTTGATAATGAGACACAACAATGACTAGACGTCTGTTGTTGTTTTTTTTCTCCACCAAGCAAAGTTTTTTGGTTCATAATTCAAGGAAAATCATCAGGCAGCTACTTTACTCTTATTCTCCTTTTAGTTGGTGATTATTTTTACAGATTTTAAAGCACGAAACAGCTTTTTTTTTGTTACGGTGATTTTTTTCAGTGGCCCACATGAAATTAATTTTTATTGAGACAAGCAGCAACTGTTGTATAGTTAGGATGTACAGTAGTTACAGCACAACTGGGTACAGATAAATAAAAATATCCTGTGTAATGTTTTATTTTGCACCGTCGATGACACTTAAAAGGTCCAGGATCATTCATTCATTCGTTCATTCGTTCATTCATCTTCTGTAACCGCTTGTTGGAGCCTATCCCAGCTGTCATCGGGCGAGAGGCGGGGTACACCCTGGACAGGTCACCAGTCTATCGCAGGTTAGACAGACAACCACTCACACTCACATGTACATCTACGGCCAATTTAGAATCACCAATTAACCTAATGATCTTTGGATGGTGTGTAGCCCGAGAAAACCCATTCAGAACATGCAAACTCCAACGCAGAAAGGCCCAGTCGGCCCATGGATTAGAACCTGGGACCTCCTCGCTGTGAGGCATCAGTGCCAACATCAAAAACTACTCATATCAAGCTGATATCACCTTTGATATGTAGTAGTAGCTGCATAGTTGTGACAGGAAAACACAACACTGAAGGGTTTCAGAGAACAATCAAAAACCAAACGCACCAGTTAAAAAGTGCTCACACCAATGTTAAATCTTTAATGTCAAAATAAAACATTCGCGCCTCCAGACCTGAAGCATACCAATGTGCAACACCTTTTGTGCAGACAGAGACAGTTGCACACTATGTCTTTTCTTTAATTTAATGGCAATACTGTTCAAATGTTAAAAAAATAATAAAAAATAAGAACAATCCTGCATGAAATTAAACTTTAATACTGTGAGTTAATTTCTCAGAAAATAAACCTTCCTAATGAAGTCTGTACTCTCACAGAAACAGGACCAAACCATCACATAACACAGCGTCCAGAAACAAACGTCCACATTTCAGCTTCTGCACCAACACTGTAGTGTATTACGTTACAACGCGATATCCAGGGGCAGCATCCATCCATCAAGAACCAAGTCAATCTGAATCAGCAAAACAGAAGTAAATCACTTGAATCAACAATAACAAAGTGAGAAATTCCACTCTATGAAAAAAAAAAGAGCTGGGTGCAACCCAGAGTCAACATGTGCAAATATTCAAACATCGAGAAGTGATTTGCAGCTGTGAACGTCTGGAGTTTGCAACAGCAGAGGCTCCGAGCCTCCAGGAATGAGTCTCGGAAACAAAGTTCCCAGAAGAAAACAAAGGGCTCAAACTCCCCTAGAGCACCTCGGCCGACATTCCTCAGCCCGACTGTTCTTGAAAAGACGGACGGGCGTCAATCAAACAGAGGCTAAAGGATAAAGGAGAGGAAGGAGAAAGAGGAAATCGCTGCAAGGGCGAGCGGAGAGAGACGGAGAGGGATGAAAACGTCTCAAAGAGTAATGTACTGTACTGAACGAGAGGAGGCGGACCAAAACGGAGAGAGACGAACGGTAACTGTACAGGTGAGGGAATCCCAATCATAGCGTGACCTCGTTAACCCCAGAGCCTCGTTAGAGTCTTGTTAGAGCAGCATTCTCCAGGCCCATCCTCTGTCACACCTTCATTAAGTCCATCGACCCACTGTGCTTATTAAACACATTCATTACCCCAAGTATTGAACCGCTGCAGCCATCACCGACCGCGAATGCATCACAGGGGGAGGCAGAAGGCTGACGTCTGGTGGAGGGGCGAGGTGGTAGATGGGAAGGGTAATGCCGTCGAGGGAGGGGAGGGGGTGTGGGTCACGCACACACACACACACACAACATATACAGACGCTGATACAGACGCTCAGTCTTTCTGCCTCTTATCAATCATCACTAATGAAGTCAGTATTTAGAGCAGGTTCGGTCACTCCATCACGAAGAGACAGCGGGAGGAGGAGGGGGGCGACAGAGGGAGGAGGGAGGGGAGAAAATCGAGAGGGAGGATATGGCTTGTTTGAGAGAGGAGAGGCGGAGAGCGATGGGACGAGGAGAAGGGCCGGGAGCGTGAACACAGCACAGAGAAGAGTTTAAAATAAGCTGACAAAGGCAGGTAGACTTTCTCGGCCGGTCTTTTCCTCTCCTGTGCCGCACATCTGTCTTTTTTCTCCATAAAACAGGACGCGAGAGAATCCCGAAGGAGGGCCATTCATCATGATACACACAAACGGGTCCACTGGGCTAAAGGCGAGGCCTCCATCCTGACTTTGGGCTCTCGCTTTAAATGATGACATCATTTCTGCCCTTCTCAAACAAAAGGAAAACTCATCATCAAGAGAGAGAAAGGGAAAGAGGGAGGGGGAGCGCAAAGAGATTAAGAAGAGTAAAGGCATGAGCGAGGTGTCGGAAAGGGCCATGAATCATAGTGACATCCCTGGCTGGGTGTCAGAAGCTGCTGCTGCTGTCTGGAGCTGGATAAACAGAGGGCCTCTAAAGCAATGCTCTTTAAACACTGGCCAGGTCAGAGTCTCTTCTGGAAAACTGAAAACGATGCCAAATATTTTTGCCTAAATTGATGATCAAAAAGCAAAAAAAAAAAAAGGGGGGGGGGGGGGGCTGACTGTTGTGTTGACATATGCTTTCCAACTTGCTGGCCATCGACCATGCAGCAACCACCAAATATATAAAATTTAGATTGTTCTTTAGGTGAAAGCCGGGTTTAAAATTTGCAGGAGGTCCACGGAAAGGCTAGACTGAGGGAAAACAGAAGCAGTTATTGATCGTTTCCATTATTTGTGGAATTGTTAATTAAGTGTAAGTAAGTAAATGATTCATTCTGTCTGGGGTTGCAGCTTATCTTTGTTGTAGATTTATTTATTTTAACAGTGGACCAGTTGGTCTATAAAACACAATCAATGAAAAATGCCCATCACATAATCAATCAACCATAACATTATGACCACCTTCCTAATATTGTGTAGGTCTCCCTTGTGACTCCAAAGGGCCTCTAAGGGTGTCCTATGGTGTCCTGGCAACAGGATGTTTTTAGTGGGGGGCCTTTGGGTCCTGTGGGTTGAGGGGAGGGGTCTCCTCTGTCGATCATCCCACAGATTCTTCGTCAGTTTGAGATCTAGTCAATTTGGAGGACAGGTCAATACCTTGTGAGTTTTTTGAGCTGTCCCTAAACCATTTTTTTTTTGTGTGTGTGTGTCTGTGTCACGCTGCATCCTGCTGCCATCAAGGAGTGTCACTGCTATGGGGTGGGGGTGCCTGGTCTGGTCTAGGTGGGCGGTGCATGGCAAAGTAACATGCACATGAATGCCAGGTCCAAAAGTTTCCCAGCATGGACATTGAACTGTCACAAGATGGTCAGTGTTAATTACTTCTCCTGTCAGTGGTCATAATGTTATGCCTGATCTGTGTATATAATATTGCATTTATGGGGTAAATTCTGACATTTTGCTTGGTTTTGTTCTAACTGATAAAAAGTCTGAAACCCATAATCTCACGTTTAACTTCGTCCAGTGTCGAGTATCCATTTTTCCGATTTTTAACAAAGTGTCAGCTTGTAAAAATCTAACAGCAGTGGCTTATTAGCCTGAAGGCAGAGCATATTTTGCACAGCCTGCGCACTAGCCACCCAGTAAAGCTAGAAAAAAAATAAAATAAAAAATGAAATGCAGGTTTGATCGGAGCTTTACCCCCCGTCTCTGGCTGCAGTCCCTCCATGTTCCCAGCCAGAGTAAGCAATGAACAGAAAATGGACAGAAATGGAAGTCACATTCACATTAACATTCTTCAGCGCTTTTCCCGGTACTCCTGTAGCTGCAGGCGAAAGCTTGATAACGTCACGGAGATGAGTGCCGCTACAGCATCTACAGTAATAAGAGATTATGTATTATCACTGCGAAGGCCATTCAGAGTTCCCGGCTACAGGTGAGAAAACGCTTATTTTCATTTCAATGGAATTCTGATTCATACATAAATTACACGACATCCAAAGGACATGAAAAGGTCCACACAGCAGCCATCCACTTTATACACTCGTACTTGTGCGGGAGACAACTGTATCAACAGGTTCTGAAGCGTCCTTGTGGTCCAAATCAAATTGGCTTTAAGTGACTTGAAACTCTGTGGGAATGACAAAAATGAAAGAACATGTGACTGAAATATTAATATCTTTAAGTTGGGGATATTTTATGTGCAATCTAAGCGTTGCATGGGCTGCCTTGTCGCTCACTCATGAGCTCCTGCTGGAGTATTGTTGCTCTTATCCAGTCCTACTGCACCCTCTGCAGGTGAGAACCACACACAGCAGCCATATTCAACCATCTGTGGCTGTATACAATTAAGACTTAAAAAAAAAAAAAGTGCTAATATGAGGTCTGGGTTAATGTTGTTAATGTGAGAATGGTGATTTGAATTGACCTGTGATCCAGTGTTCCTGTTATTTGACTTCAATTTAATCCAAAGTACATTATTTGTACCTCAAGGGGCAATTTGAGGCAGGTTTAACAAAAACACTCAGGCATAAAAACAATTTAAAGTTCCAAAATGATGATGAATGAAAAAAGAAAAGAAGCCGACAGACCGGAGGGTTTAAAGGCAGAGGCCGGTCCAACGTCGCAAACGCACCTTTACGGATTTATCAACGTGTACTGTACATAAAGTGAACATGGAAATCGTCTCGCTTAAGCCAATCATAATAAAGCTTGTGTCGGGTCATTAATATTCCTTTTTGAAGACTGTTATTCAAAGCCAGCAGGTTTTCTGTGCTTGCAGTAATTTAAAGACTTGTAATCAGTTAGTGACATACTGTATAAATGTAACAAGGTGAATTAATGAAGTTAAAATAAATTTCATAAGAGGTGCAACATGTGATGAATACACAGCCAAGTCAGAAAAAAAGCCAAAGTGCTACAGAAACCCCATCACATCACAGCTCAATGTAAAATACACGTACTGTATATAATAACTTTTACCTTAAAGCTATAAAGCCATTAAACATTACTTTCCTCATTTTCTATGCATAGGATAATTATTTTTTTTCCTGCTAGCACAAACGGCCATCACCACTGCTAAGAGAAATGTTGGCATTACCTGCTGCAGTCTCCCTCACAACGTCAGCCACTCTCCGTTTCTGCCCCACCGAGCCAATACTTGACTCCCGTGTCATTTTTGGCATCCTGTCACTGCTCGACAATAGAAAATCAGCCGTGTCTGCAGTCCCACTTCTTAGTTATTATAATGTCTGTCATTCACTTGACTTTGTTTTCTTTCCCCAAGGTTAATACTTTTAACATATCTTTGGAGCCACTCTGGGAATCCAAGAGAGCATCTTGCCACACCAAAAAAAAAAAAAAAAAAGTAATTTAACTTGTGTTATTGATAGGCCTTAGCAAAAAAGAATTTCCACGGGTAACTAATATTGAAAAGAAAACACTGCAAGGTGAAATATCGCTTCAGAGTAACACTTCACAGGCTCACATTTCCAAAAGTGCTTTTTCTTTCTCTCGCTTTCCTTCTCTTTTCTTTTCTTTCCCTCACCTCTAAGACTTGTTTTGTTCTTCAGGCGGAAGGCAGGAGGGAACATATCGACGAGGTCTGTGTCTGAGTGCAGCCGGCTGTCCAAGTTAAAGTCAGTGCTCATTAATGCATTTGATTACTCTTCAGGCGAGGGCCCGAGCAGCAGCCGACCTGAACACACGCGCAGACAGAGCAGCTTTTTGGGGACACAGGTCGATAAGGAGACACTTCAAAAGAGCAACGAAGAGGAGGATATTGGAGAAGAATGTGCCGTTAAGTTAGACTAAATGCTGAGAATGGAAACAGCGGACATGGCGGAGCAAACAGTATTTAAAGGGGAACTACTGTTTTGTAACGACCTGGACCTTATTTCTAGCATAAAATACAATTGTTTGCTCCGCGATATAACTTGTGTGTCATTTGCACTCGTTTAGGAAATAATTAGATCCCCATATAGCGTGAGTAATGGGGCACCAAAACGCTGCCTCTAAATAACGCATTATCTGCCGCGAAACTCGTTCATTTCACCAATATTTTGTTATCATACGACGTACGCTAATTTTATAATTCCCCACTGAGTCCGGAGTTAGCGGTTATCATCATCCGGGGTCTGTACATTGACCTACAGACCCCGGATGATGATAACTGGATGACGATAACCGGATGATGTCATCTGACCTGGATGATGTCACCTGCAACACCCGCTATTGCTGTAGTTCGTCCACAATCTCAGAATCCTAAAAATATTCAGCCATGTTGCAAAAAACTAGCAGTAGCAAATTACAGGTAAATAAGTCGACCATCAAGAGTGCGCACCGGTCGATCTACAGACGCGGGAAGATGATAACAGGTAACTCCGGACCTAACGGAGAATAGCATTAGCATATCAAAAATATTGGTGAAATGAGTTCCGCGGCAGATAATGCGTTATTTAGAGACTGCGTTTTAGTGACCCGTCACTCCCGCTATATGGGGATCTAATTATTTCCCAAACGAGTGCAAATGACGTATATTTGACATATTTTATGCTCGAAATAAGATCCGGGTTGTAAAAAACAGTAGTTCCCCTTTAAGTGTCTCTTACTTCGTAGCTTAGCAAACAAACAAACCTCTTGACTTTACCCTAACAAGTCGGTCAAGACACCGCTGCAAATAACAATCACTTCCATTATTAACTAATCTGCTGATTGTTTCTTCTTTTAATCAGCCATTGTTGGAGCTATTCAACTCTGTAAAAAAATAAATAAATAAACCCAATCGCGGATGAGCCAAAGCCAATTTTTTTCTCACCAAATGGTCCACGTGGTTTACATTAGCACACAGAAATATGAACAGCTGATGAAGACGACTTGATGAAGGAAAAAGCTGCAAGAAGGACAAACAAGAAGAGATTGTTTGTTCAACTGCCGTGTCCAAACTGTCAAGCTCAACAGTAGCGTTCAGATCATGGTTGACTCTACGATGACAAGAAGCTCCAACTGGCGCTTTAAACATGTCTGCTAAAGGAATTACTTCAAGGCACCCTGCGGAGATGTCTCATATACAAACCAACGTCTGTTTACGTATAGTGTTACTAATTATATGGCAATGTGTTTATGCTGGAAGTCTAGCGAACTTGTTGAGTTCATTTTGTTCCTCATAAAACATTGCCAAAGCCAAGTTTAGAAAGATTTGAAATACTGTTGTGCTCCAGTATGTGTGATATAAAAAAAAAAAACAGTCACACAGCTGTAAAAACAATCCTCTGTCAGGCTTCAAAAGGGCCAAGTGGTGCATTTAAGCAATTAATCCTAAATCCGCATTAAAACCGGGTAGAATTTCTTTAATTACTACTAAAAAAGTAAATATTCATGGTAATTACACATATGGTATATACACAGAAAAATAATGTGGCGCAGAAAGAGATGGTGGGAAGAGTAAGGAGTGAAAAATGAAAATGAAGGGAAAAAGTGTCCATTTTAATTAAAAATCAGAGCTAGTTCACAGTTATGTGCTTTCACCAACTACTCATCTACGTCGGTCTAAGATTCCTAGAATATATAAGTAATAAAGAGGAATTTAATAAGCGTTTTTCCAGAACATAATGATATTACAGTGATTCTGACCTGGAGATCAAGTGACATCCCTTCATCGTTTTATTTTTTTTAATATTAATCATAATTAGGAATGAACTTTTGAGTTACGGCGTGACCTATGACCACAGAAATCCTAATCACTTCATCCTTGAGTCCAAGTGAACATATGTGACCTTAAGGTATTCCTCAAATAATACAAGCCGAGCTACGCCCCAAAAGGTCAAAGTAACCACGACCTTTTGCCCTTTGAACATCAAAGTCTGAACATCCTTCATCCCGGAGCCCAAGTGAACATTTTTTCTGCCAAATTAAAACAAATTCCCTCAGGATGTTCCTGAGATATCACATTTATAAGAATGAGCATGACCTTCGACAAACAAATTCAACATTCACTCTCGAATCTAAATGAAGAATTGCGGTAAAATTTTCGCGAAACTCCCTCAAGACATTCCTCAGATATGGACGTACACAAGAATGACAACCAAAAAAAAAATAAAAAGATAGTGTCTCTGGCCACAGCTGTTGTTGGCACAGTAAAAGAATAGAAGGCTATTTGTTAGACTCTACCACTGACAGGACCTGTAGAAATGTAGATAGAGGACAACCGGCCCCCTCTAGTTTGGTGCAGTAAATTCCATCTTGACCATAACTACATATGGCTACTTCCAAAATCCACAGAGACAAAGACAGACAAAGAGAGTGAGAGGCAAAGTAGGAAAACCAAAGCGACCTTTTCTTGACATGAAAGCATGGAAACTCTGGATGGTAGCTGAACGTTTCCCCCCCTCGCTCTGACAGACATAATCCGCAGCCATTAGCAGTTAAAAGTTGACTAAATACATCATGTTATATTTGACGTTCAACATCCTGAAAGGACTAAACGCCTGTCTGCGAAGACTGGAGGGGATTGAGGAGATGGACAAGGCTTTGTGTGTGTGTGTTATCCTGTGTTTGTGCGGCTGGTCAGAGTGGTTCTATTTATCTCTAATTACAGTCAAATACCTGAGCAAAGTTTCCAGAGGAGATTCCACCGCAGCTGGCAGCTATTCAGCTCGCCCCCTCCCATGTGTGTGTGCGTGTGTCACTTTCGTTGTTTTAACTAGGGCGCCTGTGTGTGCGCGTGTCGGCCCATGTCAAAAGGTCTATCCCGTAATAACTGACAGCTATCATTATCGCTTCCTTTGTCTTTGCTCTCCCTCTAATCCGGCTAATTAAATCTGATAGTGTCAATATACAATTTAATCCGCGATTACGTTTGATTGAGCCGCCAGAGCCTCGCCGTCACTCCCTCCTGCTGGCAGAAACTCAGCTACTGACAAGCTGGACCAGAGCGGGAAGAGAAACCTCTTTCACTTCTTTCATCTTCTCCAGCGTTTGACGCCGACCCGACGGACAAAACACATCCTTCCCACCACAAACCTACAGCCTACATGAGAGAGCTGGCAAACATGCACGGCGGAGGAGCTCTGATTGTACACGCAGAGTGGTAATTACACCTAAATTGAGGGCACGTGGTAATCTGTGTTAGGTCATCTCTAATTCCACTTACATTTCCACATTTTTGGACTAATTAAAACTGCAAATAATCAGAGAGAGGAAGAGAGAGAGGGAGAGAGGGAGAGCATGCATAGCCGGAGTAGAAGAAGAATGTTCCCATCACATCACCGAAGCGAAATTAAGTGCACACTCTTTTGATTTTAACAAGACAAGAGAGCAGAAGTCTTCTTTTAAAAGAGAGAGAGGGGGAAAAAAAGAGTCTGGAAAAGTGAAAGCTCAGCAAAAATACTTGCAGATTGCAACGTGTTTAATTGAAAAGAACGTCAGAGCAAAGTTAGCAACATGGAAAAGACGGGCGACAAGAGGTTTGTGCCACTTATATTTCAGTTGGTCGATGAAACTGAGAGACTTAAACTTTCAGGACTGCCTCTCCCACCCTACGGCAAATTGAAGCGAGATGAGGAAAAAGGGGAATTTGCTATTCTCAGAGCCTTTGCCCTTCGAGGTGAAGGAAGAGAACAGAATATGAATGGGTAGTGGAGGTGGGAGGTGGGGGGGGCGGGCGCTTCAGAAGATGAAAACAAGCCTTGAAAGGCAACTGTTGCAATATAACCAACTCTGGCATAAATACTGGATGAACGCCAATAAAAAATGCAGGGTAGATGTCAAAAGCTGAGGGGCACAGACACACCAGAGTCACCTGCCTTTCACACGGCGCTCTTAGCCCAGGGTTATCCACAGCCCCGGGCTGATTTGGCCCCGGGCTAACAAGCTATGAAAGAGCAAGAGTCTGTAAACAAAATCTGGAGACACTCTAGTCGGCGTGGAGACATCCTTGGCATTATATTAACAACTTTCAATTGTCATTCCTTTTTGTAAAAAATAAAAACATATCTCAGCTTCACTTTAAGTCTCCAAAATAGTCTGTGACATTTCTTCTGATTTCGAATTTATGGTTTAAATTGACACAAGACTGACAAGAGAAACAGTTAAACACCAGAGATACTGCTTTTATTATTAGTGACAGTAGTGGTAAAAAGCCTGCACCTTATACACCGATCAGCCATAACATTATAACCACCTGCATAACATTATGTAGGTCTCCCTTGTGCCCCAAAACCTATAGTGTCTGGCAACCGAACATGGTTAGTGGAGGGTCTTTGGGTCCCATGGGTTGAGGGGAGGGACTTCTGTGGATCAGGTTTGTTCCAATGCATCTTGCAGATACTTGATCAGTTTGGGATCTAGTGAATTTGGAGGCCAGGGCAACACCTTGTGCTGTTTTTCATATTTTCTGAGTTGTAACTAACCATTTTTGTGTGATGCTGCCATCAAGGAGTGTCATTGCTATGGGGTGGGGGTGCCTGGTCTAGTCCAGGTGGGTGGTACATGTCTAAATAACATCCACATGAATGCCAGGTCCGGAGGTTTCCCAGCAGAACATTGTATTGTCACAAGATGGTCAATTATTATTCACGTCTCCCGTCAGTGGTCATAATGTTGTGGCTCATCAGTTGCCCAGACAATCCTGCGATGAGTGGACAACCTGCTCTGCTACCACAGCCACAGTGGAGAGGTTGCGATCCCTCCCTTGCCAAAAAAAGCTTTTTAACCGTCAGGGCTTAATATGGTCTTAACGCAGAAAAAACAAACCCTCCAGCATGGAGCTAAAAACCACAGCCATGACAAGAAAGGAGGGGAAGGAAAGAAAGAGAGAAAAAATGTATGTGGGTGTGCACATGACAGAGAAAAAAGGAGAGGGTGAGCGAAAGACCACACAGAAACATCCTGCAGCAATTCAATTATTCCACTTTGGAGGAGGAGGAGGAGCAAGAGGAGGAGGGAGAGAGGGCAGATCAGAGTGAGTGAACGGCTCATCCTCATCTGTGATTGATTAGGACGGACAGACACAGGAACATATCACAAAAGATGAAGGGAAGGAGAAGAGAGGAGAGGAGAGACCTTCTAACATAGTCTTAAGAGGCTTTCACTTCAGTCCCATGACTTTGCAATTTATAGCACACTAAAAACCAAGGAGCCCATCTCAAAGCGTTTCCCTGGATCAATTCATGTAGAGAACAAGGGTTGAGCTCACACAATGCCCCCACAAGTGTTCAGCCATTCATTCTTTTCTTTCTTCTGCATAAACCTTTCAGAAAAACCTTTCCCATCTGAACTGAAAGCTTTTACCTGCCGTCTATGAACGGCAGACCTGGTGAGAAGTAACATCTTGAAAGAACAAGAGGCTGAGTCACCCTTTACCTTCGTTATATGCAATACTACTTCTATTATGGAGGAAAAAAAAAGTAGCCACAAGCCTTTATCATTTGATGTCAGGAGTATAAATGAGCACAAAGGTAAATCTGTCATATTCGTGCATATGTCGGGATCTCAGAGCACCAGACGAGCAGTATTTAAAAGACTGTAATAACAACTATTTCCCCACCAGGCAACATAAATCCGTTTTCCCCTTTATCTGAGAAGTTGCAGGAGAGAACCCTAGGTTGCATTTCAAGCTGTCAGAGAGAATAAGTGCTTTCTGGGTCGTCTTAACTCCTGGAAAAGTTAATGACAATTTTAGGCCAAGCAACCAGAGTGCCTAGACATAACAATTCCCATATAAGCTCAGCTCATTTCTCTCTGCCCTGATGACGGGAAGCCAAAATAACTGCAACGCTCCAGCATCTGAAAAATGACTGCGTGAAAATGATACCGCCGCGCTGAAATGTTATCGGCAGCAATATTAATCTCTCACCTAGCGGTAATCGCTAATTACATATGCTATTAAGTTGATGAATGGAGTTTTAACAAACTGCGCTATTGTTAACAACTGGACTAATTCATCAAGGTCATGATTACTCGTTGACTCCAAAGGAATAAAAGCAGGAAGAAGAAAGGAGGATGATCTGCATAATAGAGAGCTAGAAACTAATAAAACAAATAATAATATTAATAATGATAATAGTAATAATGATAGCAGTACATTTTCTTGCTGTATTAGAGCCTAATTTCTAATGACAAACGTGGTAAAATATTTGGTTGGGAATTGAGTAATAGCCATTAGCATCAACAAGCTGTGGCCTGCAAAGGGGAAGGAGGGTGTTTTCAGAAAGAAAATGGTGACATCTAGCGGTGGTTTGAGGTACTCCGTCACTTTTTTTTTTGCACCTGCTTGTCTTCAAATAGGACATGTCCACAGCTCATCTGCAAGGTCACAATGTATGAGACAAAACCAGCTGATCTGAGAGAAGTAAACTGATTACAAACTCAAAGTTGGCAAGGGCTACAAAAATCATGCCGATCATACAGATTCTCAGCCTTTAACGTCACAGTTTCCAACATTAGCAAATGTAAGTGACAGAGCCACAGTGCTCTGAATGTACTTTTATACCTCTGTGCAAGAGAACGGACACTTCCTGCACGAGCAGAGATCCAAAAGAACAACAAGCACACAAGAAAAAACACTGAGTACTAGACCAGAAGAGCAGAACTGACCATTTTGTTCTCTTGCAGGTAGAGTCTCTGCAGTTTAGGACATCCTTTAGCCAAGGCCACCATGCCCTCATCTGAGATACCATAGCACTGACCCAAGTGGATGTCCTTCAGCTCGCTGCAGTGCTCTCCCAGCTGAGGGCAAAAAAAAGAAAAAAGGAGAAGTTGTTAGGGAAAGACGCAAAGATCTTTTGAACTCTTGTGCCCGCCAATTTACCTTTTTCAGTGCTCCATCTGTCAGTTTGTCCTGGTTGCCCACGTGTATCTTCACCAGGAGAGGGCAGTGTGTGGCCAGGGCCGACAGAGAGATGTCACCCAGCTGCTTGCAGCGATACGCGGTGTACTTCTGCAAGCCCGGACATTGTGACGCCAGGGAGCACACGCCGTGGTCATGGACGCCCCTGCAATCTGAGATGTTAATCTCTGTCACATTCTGCCTCCGAGAGGCTATTTTCACCAGGAGATCATCGTTCACCTGGGAACAAGGAAGGGGAGATAGATATCGGGACAGGAACGACAAAAAAAATTACAAAGGCTTAAATGTCTAAAATGTTAAATCAGAAATACTGGAGACATATTAGTCTCTTACTTGCTGTAGGCCACTGAGGTCGATTTGCTTCCAGAATTGGAAGTCCAAGCACAGGTCCCTCCAGTACTTACAAACCAGTGAGGCACAGAGACAGCGCTCTTTCACTGTCAAGTGGGACAGCACCTGGAGGGAGAAAGAAAAACAGGAGTTTCTCGTCTGTTAGCAGCCATTCAACAAGAATTCATCCTTAATTGACATTAAGCACAGCGTGTTACCAATCACTCAATGTATGCCTTAGTCTTTTCTGTGCCAAACCACTGGAAAACTTTAAATATAAGCACAAGACCAAGTGATGAAGTGAAGATGTCTGACCTTAAGAAGAATGGAGGAAGGCAGGTGGTTGATGCTTAAGTGATCAGCAGCGTCAGAACTTCTCGCCGGGCATTCCTCGTAATGGTGCAGGCAGCAGGGGGACGGGCCTGAACTGTGAGGCAACCCACAGCAGCCGTCAGCAGGTGATGAGGAGGAGGAGGAGGAGGATGAGGAAGAGGAAGCCGCGGAGGAGGAGGAGGGAAGTGGACAGAGGGGAAGGTGGCAGTGGCCAGTTTCAGAGTTCGAGGCGACGTCTCCCCCACCTCCTCCCACTCCCCCGTTCTCCAACCCTCCATCAGGAGCAGCGAAGGCACAGCGCGGCTGCTTACAAGGGGTGCCCCTCTGCACCTCTGAGCACTTCCTCTTACACACCTGCAGAGACACACACACACACAGGTGAGTCAGCTGGACCTTTAATCTACAGTCTGAAAGAACCGCATGTCATCCTCCTAGAGAAAGCATCTCCCCAAATATTAGATCCTTCAAATAAAACAAGGACTAGAGGGTGAAACACTTCCCCATGCTCCTACCATCTCAGTGTATTCGCTGGTGCAGCCAGACACAGGCACGGGTATGGGCACGGTCACAGAAACACCAGCGGTTCGGAAGAGTGCTGGCGCTGGAATCAGTTTGGCGGGGACGGCGGACAAAAGGCTCCTCCCTTGGCCCTCCCAGATGGCTAGTTCCCTTGGCGACAGCAGGAACTTGGAGCAGTCTTCGGGTGATGCGAGTGTTGCGTAGCGCTCAGCGAGCTTCGAGGCAGCCGCGGCTCCGATGCCGACCCCACCTACGACCGGGACGCTGATTCCGGTGACGCTGTTGTGGCGGCACCCGTTGACGGCGGCCTCAAGGTGATCGCTGTCGTCGTCGTCGAGACCACTGCTGTTGCTGTGGACTATGAAGCAGAGCATGCAAGGCCCTTGCAGGAAACAGTTCCTCTTCTTCTTCTTCCTGTGATCTAACTTGCGGGTTCTCTTCTTTAGGCGGTAACCATTTTTCGAGAGAAGATGGCCCATATAGATGATTCAAGGAAACTCTGGAACAACAGAAATCATTCATTCAAAAGTGCATCATTTAAGACCCCAATCATTACGCAACACAGGAACTATAAAATTAGTAAGCTAGGACATATGACATTTTAAAAATATGAAACAAAGGCCTAAAGCAAAACATTCAAGGAACATTCAGAAGAGATTTCTACGCCCAAGACTAAACACATGTTTCAGTCAGTGCATATAAAATGATGAGGTTCAATATGTGCATGGTGTAGTGGAAAAAAAATCTATTTAAATACAGTATATACAACAACGTTTCAGTAACAACCACGTTTTCTAGTGCATATAAAATAATTTGTAAAAACGCAGCAAAGATCAAATCTTGGTTATTTTTAATCACTCCCCGTGATCTTTCTCTCTGTTCTCAAGAAAGATCTTAAAAAGATACGTTCATGCTTTTTCAAGCCCGTCCCTCTGGATTTAATTATTCTTCCTGTCCATATCAGCAGAGTGAACGCGGGCATTTAGCAGCCTTTTTTAAGAAACCTCTTTTGCATCCCCAGACACCGAGTCTTTCTTCAGCTGCAGTAGAGGAAATTTCATATTAAACGTTAAAGAGTAGTTTTGCTTTAGCTCTGGAGTTGGACGACGGTGGGTGGAGGGTTCAGCACTGATGTGAACTTCATGTGAACTTTAGGATGTAATTTTGCGCCTAAAATGAGGACAATTTAACCGAGGGTTGTCTTCATAGCCACTATAGACGGCGACCAAAAACTGCAAATGTAAATAAAGGCTTGTGAGTCAATATCCAAGACTAGCTTGTGTGTCAAAAACAATAACGCTAGATCTATATACACCCAACTGCAAGTTCAATTGGTCCAAATGAAAAGGCTTTCTACTATAACACTATGACTCACTGCTATACATCTATACGTGCACTAAATCCACATTCATGATGTTCAGTTTATGTTGAAACAGCGTGGTGTTTGATATTTCTGTTATTTAGCCTATCCCATTGACTAAAATGCGGTTTTGTCAGAAAAATAGGAACGTATGTAGATGCAAGACAACACTCTTCAACAATACTACAAATCACAGCCTCCATGGGGACGAGACTTTGTGCAGGACTGTCATATAAGAATGGTTTCACTTTGACTGCTGTACCTAATGAACTGGCAAGTGCATATATGCCAGATCAGACGTTTTAACGCATTTCCTAGCTCGGTGCTCTTGTTTGCAAAATGAATCATATGTTGAGTGTAAAGCCAAATCTCCATAACATAGCACACAACACATGAGCAGCAAGGTTTGCATTTTAAATGAACCCTCTATTGAAGCTAAATGGTAATAACTCTTCGTCTTTTAAAACCCAAATCCGTCAGTGTCACATTAAAGTACAGCTGGGGAACAGCAACAACGGGTCCTCTGTGGTGTCTCCACAATCAAAACATAAAGATGTAAACAGTGAACAGGTGGTCATTTGTTTAGCACACACACACACGCAAAAACACACACACAAAGCAGTCTAATAGTGCCGGTTGTGTTTTGCCTGAAATCACAGCGGGATTATGTGTAATATTTAGGCAAACTCAACGCAGTCACGCCCGGATTTAGAGGAAAAAAGACACGGCTCCACTGCTGACACAATTCAGGCTTTTTTCTTCTCTGACAGGCTAGCTTGCTCTATCACCAGATGCTAAGTTAGCTGTAGCTACCCAACATGAAACATCTCTCACCACTTCACACGGTGCTCCCACACGCTGGACGGTGCTCGCATAATACTGCTATGCTGCACGGTCAAGGTGAGCGCTGACAGGTCCCGGCAGGAGAGACGCGGACGCCCGAAAACCTGCTACTGAACTGCCGTAGTGTTTATCCAAACAGTGGCAGCCCTGGCTCTGCCTCTGCTGCTGCTCTTGAGGACGACACTTCCGCACAGAGAGGGCAGCGCGACGGAAGCCGACGAGGGCGATTCGTAATACGACATTAGGAGCTTTCCTGCAGCCCTGTGATAGACTGGCGACCTGTGAACAGTGATGACAGCTGGGATAGGCTTCCGGACCCCCGCCGGCCTTCACGGGACAAGTGGTTACATAAGATGAATAATTGAATGAACTTTCCTGCTTTTCCTGAGGTAGAGTTGAAGCTTCAAGTGTCCTGAACCTAAGTTCCAGTTTGTACCTGGTCATTAATTAACAGTTACCTTTTGTTAATGTCTAACTACCTTTAACACTGCTGTTACACTGTGTGCACCTATTTTTGTACACGGTGCATATTTCTAAGAAAAGTCAGTCAGCTGTGTTTACTGAGGTTACCGCAGATGAACTGACATTCCTCAAACATTAAGCGGTAGCATTCCTGCAGTTTGGTTGTTTGGTTGGTTTCTGGAGCACTTCCAAAATATTCTAATGAATCTAACGTCTACTACCTAATCAATCACCTCGCAGTGGATTTGGAGGATCTTTGTAAGTCTGAGAACGTGGTTGTATCTGGTTGTCAAATAAAAAGCTGTCATGCTGGATGGCAGAGAGGGTTTAACGGCATCTGTTGTTGTGCTGCATTATGGGAAAACACGTGTGCAGTATTAGGAACCTGAGCCATCCTCTGCTTTTTCTGTCTCTTGTAATTCATTCATTCGTTTTCTGTAACCGCTTGTTCCTGCGAAGGGTCGCGGGGTCGCAGCTGTCATCGGGCGAGAGGCGGGGTACACCCTGGACAGGTCGTCTATCGCGGGGCTAACACGGAGAGGCAGACAACCATTCACACTCACATGCACACATGCATGCACACGGCCAATTTAGAATCACCTAACCTACCTCTTTGGATGGTGAAGCCGGAGAACCTGGAGAGAACCCATGCGCAGACACAGAGAGAACATGCAACTCCACACAGAGAGGACTAGTCAACCCATGGATTTGAACCTGGGACCTTCTCGCTGGATCTCATAATAAATAAGAATATATTTTTGCAACTAGATTATTGGGGTATCCATTTAATAGTTAAACATGAACATAATACCCAAACCCAACTCTATTTTACAGAATTATGCAATTCAGAAAGCTCAAAAAACAGCATGTACATGAGTGCTTTAATCATATGCACTGTATACATATATATTATAAAGCTGCTCAGTAGAAAGAAGCCACTGCTCTAAAAAACAAAACAAAAAAAAGGTCAGACCACTGTTTGCTGCTGCACCGTGGGTACAAATACTTTGTCTTTTAAAGAAAATGTCTGATGAAACAAAAATGTAACAGTTTGGCCATAATAATAATCGCTGTTATGTCTGGAGGAAAGGAAGAGGGGCTTGTAGGCCAAAGAACACCATTCAGTCTGGGAAGCATGGGGGAGGCAGCATCATGTTGTGGAGACGCTTTGGTGCACCTCAAACAAGGCATCGACCAGGAAGGTGAAGCTTGGCAAATGGGTCTTTGACAAAAGTTGTCGTGAAATGGCTTAAGGACATTATAAAGCCCTGACCTCAGTCCGAAATATATTTTCTGGGCAGCACTAGGAAAGCAAATGTGAACAAAAGAGGCCGACAAACCTGACTGGTTACACCAGACCTGAAACATTTGACCCTAGTTAAGCAATTTAACGGCACTGCTACTAAATAAAAGGGAAGTGTATATAAACCTCTAAGCCACTGGGAATGTGATGAAATAAAGAAATCTTTCAGCTATTGTTACGATATTTTACTTTTTCTTAAAAAAAAAGTAGTGATCGACATGAGGCCCTCTTGTTTGTGGTGGCAACACTAAGATGGCAGAGGCAAGGACTTTGAACAAACTCCAGTCCATCACAAACAATGTCCACCACCCTCTACTCGACTAGTCAGAGAAGCTCGTTCAGTGCTGTCTCTGTCTTGCTCCACGGACAGACTGAGGAGGCAAACAACTGGACTTCGGTTATTGCTGCAAATACTTATATATATTTACACAGCATTATATTCATTCATTCATTCATTCATCTTCTGTAACCGCTTGTCTGGTGCAGGATTGCAGGGCGGGGGACTGGAGCCTATCCCAGCTGTCATCCGGGACAGGTCTCCAGTCTATCTCAGGGTCAACACAGAGAGACAGACAACCATTCATACTCGCTATCACACCTATGGAAAATTTTAAATCACCAGTAGCAAGCATGTTTTGGTGGAAGGAAGTCAGAGGAGTTTTACACAGGATTACATTCATATTATTACATAACTTAAATATTTGTATTTCTTTATCTACGTGATGAAGCCACTGGACACCGAATTTCTCATGGGATAAATAAAGTAGGCTATCTATCTAATCTAATCTAACCACCTCAACCGTTTACCCTAAAAGAGTTGTGGTGAGCAGCAAAACGGCCCCAACAAGAACACATTTGTCCCAACAATATTAGTAATACGTGCAAATTTGAAAGGGAGGCAGAGAGGGAGGGAGAGAGAGAGAGAGAGAGGAGGGGAGACTCTCTCAGCACATGGGCGTGAATTTCCAGCCACCAGCTCCTCCAGGCTGAACGACATCTCCTAAAATAGCGCAGGCGAATTCGGAAGTCTCGAGAAAAAAAAAAAAAAAATATGGCTGGAGCAGCTTCACCAATAACTCGACAAGTGACCAAAGAAAGCCGAGAAACGGGGTCCATCTCTGTGGATATCCACCTCAAGGATGTCGAGGACTGTTTGATATACGACAAGCACGGAGTCCCCTTTCCGTTCAAGACCGTGTATCAGGACAGGAAATCGGTCATAATTTTCGTGCGGGTAGGAAAAACTTTTGTTCTTCTTCTCATTTTAGGCTACCCCCGCACGAATACACGCTCGTAAGCTCGTTTGGAGTTTCGAGCAAAGTAGATCGAGCCTGTTAAATGCGGTGAAAGTCATGTCCAGGTGAGTCCTTGCTGCACAGATGCTCCGAACTACTTTCCCATGTTCTGGGTGGAAGGAGACGAACGGAGAGATCATGTCTATAGGTGAAGACATAGGGATCAGAGTTATAGGTGCAAGGTTTAAACAAAAAAAAGGTTAGATCTTTAATAAGTAGGCACTTATATATATGTCCTTGCAGAATTTCTTGTGCTACAGCTGTAAAGAGTACGTGGATGACTTGAGCAAAATACCAAGAGAAGCCCTGCAGGTAAGTCCTCACATGCAGGGAGTACCAACACGACATTTGAAAAGGAAAGAAAATAATAAAATGATGTTTAAAAGTGTACTGAGATAAGGATTCATTCAAATTTTAAGTTGTGACAAATCTTGTTTTCTCTGTGTGTTTAAGGAAGCCGACATTAGACTGGTTGTGATTGGTCAGTCTGCCCATCAACATATAGAGGTATTTTATTTTATCAGTATAAATATACCGATCAGCCATAACATTAAAACCACTGACAGGTGAATTAAATAATATTGACCATCTTGTGACAATGTAATGTTCTGCTGGGAAACGTTTGGAGCTGGCATTTGTGTGGATGTTACTAAGACATGTACCACCCGCCTAGACCACCTAGACCACACCAGGAACCCCTACCCCATAGCAATGACATAATGATGGCAGCAGACATCCCCAGCAGGATGCAGCCTGACACATACACGCACGCAAAAACTCTTTAGGAACAACTCATAGTATTGGACTGGAACAAACCTGATCCACAGAGTCCCCTCACCTGAACCCATAGCACCCAAAAGCCCCCACTTTCCTGTTTCCAGACACACCTTCAGAAGACCCATGTCCATTCTCTGATGAGTCACAGCTGTTTTTTAGGCAAAAGGGGAGACAACATTAGGAAGATGTTCATAATGTTATGCCTGATTGGTGTATATCAGTGTTCTGTGCACTCTTTTCTGTGAGATCAGAAGAGATAGTTCCCACTCGATTTCAGTTTGTATTGCTTATTAGTGGATGTATTTTTTTCTATACCCTGCTGAAACAATCTCTTCTATATCTTTTGATTCCTAGAAATTAAACCTGAAACATGTCCCTCTGACTCTCATCTAGCCATTCTGCTTGCTGACGGGGTACCCATATGAAATATATGTGGATCCGGAGAGATGCATCTACCAAAAGCTCGGGATGAAGAGAGAAGAGACGTATAGTGACTCTGGTATGCAATATGTTGGCATAAACTTCCTGCAGCACTTCTTTTTTGCGATGGTAACTAATGAGAGTTTGCATGTGTATGTGTTTGTGTACTCAGCGCAGCCTAGTCCTCATGTGAAGTCTGGTATTTTTGTGGGCCAGTTGAAGAGTATATGGAGAGCCATGACTAGTCCTGCGTTTGACTTTCAGGGTGACCTACACCAGCAAGGTGGAGCCATCATTGCGGGACCTGGTAAGTCGTCCTTTATTTTTCTTCTTTCATCTGTGTAAACATCTTATTTCACCAGTCCTTTCTTGGTCTTTTTCTTCTCCCTGCAGGCTCTCAAGTTCATTTTTCCCATTTCGACATGAACCGCCTGGACCACATGCCCATTAACTGGCTCCTTCAGCTCGCCGGAGTTCAACAGACCCTGGACTTCAGCAATAAGCCAAAGATCATCCATGTGTAACTACCTGCCCGCCTGAAAGTGGGCGCCACTGCTATAACCGCACATGCAGTTTACAGTTTATACAGTGGTGTCTAAAAGTCTGAGATCACTGTTGAAGATACTTTATTAATATCATCTTAACATCTGTTTTATGTGTATTAAGGCTTAAAGATGCAAACCAGAGGGTGTAGCATGTTTCCGATTTTTGGTTGTTGTACTCCTCCTTGGGTTGGGTGCGGTTAATTTGGTGCACGTGTCCATTTTTAGAGTAGCAAAACTCCCCCGGGTGTCTTCTTACATGCCCTTCTGTTACTGCCTCAAATCTCATTCATCAGACTTCTTCCACTATGAAGTGCTAGCACGTCTTAGCACTCCGCTACGTTGGGGCCTTCCTCTGACATGACTTTACCTGACCTTGCTTCCTTTATTCAGCAAATCTGTACCGGTAATGCCGGTTCTCTGTCTCTCAGTGAACAGAAGTCTACGTATTGATCTCCTGATGTTTTCTGTAAATGAGTAAACAGTCAGGGCAGTACTAGCCGACGCAGCTGGATCGTCTATTTGCAGATTTACATGAATATGACTGATATGATCTGAATGTTTTTTTTTTTCAGATGGTTAAAGGTCATCCTACTGTAGATGTTTTTTTCCAGATATTCCATATGCATTTCATAAGCCAGTGAAATTGAAAACTTTGAAATGAGCTGTCCTTTACGTAGATAGATGCATGCATGAGTTGTGCAAGAGGGGTATGAATGCATACATGTTTTTGATCATATTATTTTCTAGTTTTTCTATCATCGATGTTATATTTTTATGTTTTGTTGTACAGTTGTGTTCCTATACTTGCAGTAAGATGCCCATGCACTGTTTTTACTGCATTATCAATGGCACCTAGAGTGTTTAATATATTTTAAATAAAGTTTTATTATTATTTCTTGACTGCATTCATCTTGTCCTACACTGTGTAATGCAAGGTCACAGAGTGGTCGTGTCCAACCGTTTGGCACCTTTGCCTACAGACCAGTCTATCCAGCTGCAGCGACTGAACAGTGAAGGGTGGGCACTGGACATCTAATCCTGATACGTCACTTGCAGGGGATTCAGAAAGCAGAAACCTGCCCCTGCTCATAGACGTCACCACCACCACCACCACCACAACTAAAGAGGCTGGAGCAGGCGACTGTACCTCGGTGGTTGACACATATAGCCTTGCGCACGCCGATCACCAGGAGAAGGGCATGCCATATTGACAAACGGGGGACGAGCCCGCAGCACCGCGAAGGAGCACGGAGGTCTGTTGCTGCAGCTGTTCAGGAATGTCCACAGCGCAGCCCTGAAGGGAAAATGAAGCGCAAGAGCGAGAGGAGACGAGCCGAGTCGAGGAAAAAGCGCTGTGCAGCTCCCAACAGCTCAGAGGCGGAGCCAAACTCTGATATTTACATTGAGATAACAGGTAAGAGAGGGTCCGCACACTGAACCCCGTCAACTTTCAGCCTAGTTGGCACGTATGTGGGGACGCGCACCGCCGACTGCGCACGCACACGTATGTCTTTTAAATGACCAGGGGCGTGTGAAAGTCTTTGATTTGTTCAGCTTTTTGTCCCACTATGGCGACACCGCCTGTCCCTTTATCGCTAATGCACTGGGTTTGCGTCAATTTACCCTTGCAATCTGTAGGGGGGAAAAATACGTATTATTTGTTTTATTCTGATATTAAAATTGAAGGAAATTCACAAGAACTTATGTTTGTCTGCACCATCCTTATTGTTTGCGATTTATATACGTCTATAGAGTAATGGTGTGATGCACCACTGCTCATAAATGTCATATTCAAACCACTGTCAGTGCAATGTGATGTTGACTTCTATATATTTGCGTTTCCTGGTTTCTTTATAACCTCGATGAGGCTCAAGTATGATAGAGGGGAGGATCGTCGAAGTGGAAATTACAAATCTGATTGGCTGACGGATCGTCCTAGCAACCGCTTGGGCAAAGATCCCGGGGCCTATCATGTGTCTCACGACGAGAACTTTAAACTGGAAGGGGCGTGGCTGACATTGACTGACATTCGATTCCTCCAATTGCGTGGCGCCCTGATTGCCTCCCAGCCAATAGGATCCCGCGGAACATCTTAGGGGAGGAGCCGCGCGGAGGATCATTTTTAGCAGAGTGCGCACTTGCACTCGAAACCCTCCTTTCCCTACCCACTTACGGCTGGTGACTTTCCGCTCTTTGAAAACAAAAGTCAAGCTCAAGAAGTTTTCTTATTTTTGTTTATTTTTTTCTTCCTCGCAGCGCTATGGTTTTAAAATAACCGCTTTTTAAACTCGCCGTTTAAACCTCCAATCACCGCATTCGTACAGTTTTGTTTTTCTCCTTGGCATGCGCGAATCCTCGTGAAGAGAAATTCACGTCGCACGTTCCTCTGCAAGAAAGAAAAAAAAAAACTCATCATGTTTAAAAGTGTTAGCAAGACGACCGCGGACGATGTGTCGTCGAGATGCATTGAGTTCATCAAAGGTAAGTTTGCGAGAAAAAATACTTCAAATGAGTTGTTGACGATAAGAGATGAGGGGTTTGGTTGGCACGAGCTTCAAGGGAATATGCGCGACAAATTCAAGTAACTGCTTCTTTATTTTGTTTCCCTTTCGCCCCTCCTCCCTTCCCTCTTTCCTCCAGATCAACTCTATTTTGCCATACTTCAGCAAAAGATCAAGAGCACGACCGAGAGACACTGTTTCTGCATAGACGAAGAGCTGGCCTATGAGAAGTGAGTTGGTTTGCAGGTTTTTTTTTTGTGTGAACTTTGCCCCCTTTGCCCTTCCACTTCTCCCAAGTGCAATAAAAGATTATTCAAACGAGTCTGCAGTGTCCACACCTTAAGATATCATTTGCATCCTGCATCTAAAAGTACTCCTCTGTTTTATGTGACTACTCTGATTTTAGCTTTGATTGCAGGGGTTGAGATCCTCAATAATATTGTGGTGCAGCGCTTTTATGTAATAAAGAAATTGTTTTGTTTTTTTGCTACAATAAGGAAGTTGCTTGCTGATTGAAGCAAGGTAAATAAAACAAACAAAAGCACTTTCCCCGCAGCTGCATTAGCAGTTTCAGAGCTTGCAAGAGTGGTTTCAGTGAGTTGTTATTGAACAGGCTGCAGGAGAGGACAACATTGACTTTTTTTTTGTGCCTTTCAGTACAAAAATAAAACTTTGCATCTTTTTTTTATCCTGTTCCGATTGACCCTCTCCGGCATAAAAAACAAAATATGTTTCCAAATATAGTCTTTACTCCGTCAGTGATTTCACTGTGTCGGTGTGAGGTAGCTGATTCTATCTAGTGAAAGTTCCCCAGGGACAAGGCTGGTTGCATAAATAGCCACTCTGACACACTCCTTTTATTTTTTCTTTCTTTGTTTCTCCCTCTCTCTCTCTTTCTCTCTCAGCTTCTATGCGGACTTTGGTCCCCTTAACCTGGCCATGTTTTATCGCTTCTGTTGCAAGCTGACGAAGAAGCTCAAGGTAAAGTAAAGCGCCTCTCTTAATTACACTTCCTGGAAGAGAGAATGGAGGGAGAAAATGTCAGGTCAATCAATATCTATTTATACCTGCAGTAGACGGACAAAGTAAAATAGGGTTTTTTTTTTTCTTTCTTTGCACGCAAGTTGACTGTTTTACTGCTTAATTTATGACCCTTCCAGTCAGCACTGTGCCTCTTTGTCTGGGCAGTTTTGTCTTTATTTGTATGTGACTTGATCTCTAAATCCTCATGGGCATTGATTTGGGCAGCTGATGTTTGCACACAGGTCATTAACTGTCTTGTATGGTGATAGTTCAGACTCACTCTGAGCTCAGTAGTCCATACCGTGTTGCATTTTTGCAATAACGCCGGCCTATCTTTCATTATCGCCGGATGGGATCTCAAAGAGGAAAAATCATTTAGTTTTGTTTAGGAAGTTACGTTTTAAGTTAGCAACGGCCGCTATCTTGCCATCACTGCTTTTCATATTATGAAAACATTTTTTCATAAGATATCTATAGTTGTTTCACGCTGTTCTTGATGTTTTTGTACAGTCCATTACACTCTCCAGGAAGAAGATCATATTCTATACCTGTGGAGACCAGAAGAAGCAAGCCAACGCCGCCTACTTGATAGGCTCATATGCAGTAAGTAGCATGTATTTTACATACAGCTTGTGAGCTTTAATTCAACCTAGCATTATTCTGATTGCCCGAGTGAAACTGAATCCACCTGTAATACAATACGAGCTGATTGGATGCTTGTTTTTTTTCCTAAGGTCATGCATCTAAATATGACGCCAGAGGACACCTACAGTCTGCTGGTGTCAAGGAATTCCACATATATACCATTCAGGTAACGGCTCACCAGCACAGTTTGTGCAGCGTGTACTGATCTCGTTAAATACTGCAGTGTTGTCCTGTGTGCAGTATAGTCTGAAGAGTTAACGAATGCTTTAATGAAATGTGTACAGTGCAGATAAAGACCATGAATGTGTTTTTATGTTTTTCAGAGATGCTTCATTTGGAACCTGCATGTACAATCTGAACATCCTGGACTGCCTGCGCGGGGTTCACAAAGTATGTGATTATCTAAAGCCTAATTTATTTTTATGTCTTGTGCTGCCGCGCTCCTAATCAAGTTATTTCCCTTTTAACCGTCCTTTAGGCTCTGCAGTACGGCTGGCTCGACTTCTCCAACTTTGACGTGGAGGAGTACGAGCACTATGAGAGAGCAGAAAATGGAGACCTGAACTGGATCATTCCAGGGAAGTTCCTTGCGTTCAGCGGGCCTCATCCGAAGAGCAAAATCGAGAACGGTAACCACAGCGCATTAAAGGAATTTGCCTTACGTCGTTGTAGCGTCGTCTGAACTCACCAGACCGGTTTCCTCTTTTGCTTAAGGGTACCCTCTGCATGCTCCTGAGGCATACATCCCGTACTTCAGGAAGCACAACATCACCACCGTCATCAGGCTCAACAAGAAGATGTACGACGCTCGCCGTTTTACGGACTCTGGCTTTGAACACCATGACCTGTTCTTCGTGGACGGGAGCACACCCAATGACTCCATCGTCAGGAAGTTCCTCAACATCTGTGAGAATGCAGAAGGGGTCATCGCTGTCCACTGCAAAGGTAAGATCTCCTACATAGGCTCTGCTCGGCATGCTCTTAAATACAGAAACTAATGTCCTACTGCTTTTGTTTTAGCTGGTCTGGGGAGGACTGGTACTCTGATTGGCTGCTACATGATGAAGCATTACCGCCTCACTGCAGCAGAGGCTATCGCATGGATACGGATCTGCCGACCAGGGTCTGTCATTGGGCCTCAGCAGAACTTCGTTGAAGAGTAGGTGTTCGCTTAAACGGGGTTTTTAAAATGTTACTGTACTGTTAAATGATCTCAAATTAAACGAGCACCGACTACAGTTAAATTCTGCAGCCTTTGACTGTCACAGACTTGCCTAATCAGGTCTGCACTGGCGTGATTTGATCAACTGTATCATAGACTTTTCACGTGTGGGCAAGTTTTTAAAATATTAATAGTAACAGGGTGGGTTGTGGCTTGATGGAGGAAATACAAGTTCATTTTGTGGTTTGCTGAAATCCCAGGAAGCAGAATAGTCTGTGGGCAGAAGGAGATGTTTTCCGGGAGAAGATGCTAAACGAGCGAGAGAACGGAAAGATGGCCGTGACCAGGATCCTGTCTGGGGTGGATGACATAACCATCAACGGGAGCAACAAAAACAGGGCATCCAAGAAAGAAGAAATGGAACTGGTGAGTGGAACTGAAGTGGCCCGCCAAGTCGCACCCCAAGGACATGAGGGCTTTGTGTGTTCACTGCTCTGTTGTCTCTGTTTCGCAGTACAACGACGATGAGGAGAGGAATGGCCTCACTCAGGGTGATAAACTACGGGCCCTGAAGAGCAAGAGGCAGGCCCGATCGTCTACAGGCTCGTTATCGTAAGTATCCAGGCGGTCTGCAAGCCCCATCATGCATCACACCGGCGTGTTGTACAACTGTCAGATGAGTGGTTTCCTCCTCTTGTGAGCCTCTCGGATCATTACACGTGTACAGAGGTGTTTTCTTTCACATCATAAGTGACAAGTGATATCTTTTAGTGAGCCCTCTATGGTCAGCTGACCTCTTGAGTCAGGCATGAGTAACCTGTTAGGGTGCTGACCTTTATGCACACCATGCAGTTATATCCTAATATTATTATTATATGGAGCAGTATTCATGTTTTTTTTCCCCCTTTGGGGTATTTGAATGAAATGCCATCAGATGTAGACGAGTAATAATGATGAATAAGTCAAGGAAATTGTCAGCTTAGATATTAAGACATAGTAAATGTTGTTTGGAGGACTGGATTTAGTTATTTGATACGCACGTTTACCCAGAAAGAAAGAAAAAAACGTTTGAGGTCTGCATGTAGAAAGGCTCAGTGGGACTTTAAAGCTATAATCTTTGTGATTGTTTTCATGCAGGACGGATCGTCGGTATCTTTGCATCTTAAAAATAAATCTGAGATCAAGGGAAAACATTCCTAAGCCAAATCAGTATAGAGCTTGCTAGTCACTGGGTTCTCATGTCACAGTGTCCAGTTGAGGGAATTCGGCTTCTCATTTAGTGAGTGGGAAACTTTTATCACATTGCTGTAGCTAGAGTGTTGACACAGTTCAGGACTTTCTAGGAAGACGGGAGGTCGCACCTTGAATCTAAACTGATCTCAAGCAACGGGGGCGGTGAAGGCAAAGACGTACAGCCGCTGGGAAAACCGATGCTGCACACGTGATGTGAGAGCATATAATGGACAATGTGTGTGAACTTAAAGCTCCACAGTTGTTAATACTGAAATTGGCTGCTCTTGAAAATGTCAAACATATGAGAAACTTCACATACTTTAAACAAAACCGCAATTAAATGGGGGGGAAATAATACCGTGGCACGTTGACATAATTTTGTTTCTGGGACGTTTTGTGTGTGTGATACAGCTGGACATCTTATATGTGACTAGCTAGCTCTATGGAAGCCCTGTGAGGTGCTAAAGCGCTAATGCTAACAGATCAGGAAGGATCTTAATCGTATTCTTATTTGCTTCCATGTTTCTCCGTCGATAGTCCTCCTCTTTTGAGTCCATGTCAATCAATCAGGCTCTCTTAGGGTGTGAGCATGGCTGAGGATGGTTGACCGGCCTCGGCCAACGTACCCATGTGGCTTTGGCTTTTTGTTGTCCCATGTCAGGCAGGTGGTAGCGTTCTGCTGCAGCCTCATGGGCACGGTGTGGCCGATGTGTTGCCTGCCGTTCAAAAGATAGAAGCAGAGAGAGAGAGAGAGAAAGAGGCAAAGACAGAGTGGGGGAGAGGAAAAACAGAGGGAGGAAGTGAGGTTTTGTATGATGGAGGTAAGTGCACGTCACTTCCCTTTTAGCCGACACCCTCTTCCTGTAGACATGGTTGCTATGCCAGTGAATGGTATGGCTAACGGTATGGCTGACATGAAGCTGTTCTTTTTCTCTTTTTTTGTTTTGTTTGGATGACTACGGTGTGAACTGGATATGCACTTAGTGGATGCATTACGTTTACACGCCTTTCATTGTCTGCCTCATGGACACACTGAGCTGTTCTGCTTTGATATCAGGGCATATCCGATATATCCTCTGAGTGAAAATAAACCTCTCGAGCTGAGCCCACTGTACCGGTTAACAACAGCACCAATTATTCAACTAATCGCAGCTTTTAATCAGAGCTGGATTAGTTGAATTAAACGTTTTAGTGCTTGGCTTACACTACTGACTTTGCAAGAGTAGGGGAACCTTTGGCCTCGTTCTCCTCTGCAATAAGCACATCCTTGATAACAACCATTTTAGCTGCAGGTGATTTTTAATAATGCTCTTTGGTATTAAATTGATCTGTGACTGAGGTGTTGTGCGAGTTTAATTTGCGGCTTTGGGATGTATTGTCGTTCATTCCGATTTTAAAGGATTACAAAACCTCATACGTGATGTTCTAGCTAGCTGGGAGACGGGGAGTTGAGGCAGGAGGAAGATTTGCTTGCACTTCAGGCCGTATGCTGTTATGTGTTGCTACACAAACGTCTTTCCAGCTGAACTTCACCATCTGGCTCCACTGTTTATTTTATTATGCAACACTGAAGTGCATGTTGAGTCCCAGAGGCTGGGATTAGGAAAAACGGTTATCAAAACTTTTCTTCATCCTCTCTGCCTTTTCATGCATGGCAACAGGCATGGAAACCCCTGGACATGCACGCCCGCACACGCCTCTTGTTCAATCTGTGTTTGTGTCTAACATGTAATTAATGTTGGGCCGGGATCATTGTCAATTGCCCGTTGTTGTTTTTTTCCATGGCTTTTGAGACTGGATCAGTGTACATTTATCATCTGAGCTTCATGTTTCTGTCTCTGTCAGGCTCTTCGGAAACAGGTCGTTTCCGTGGAACTAAATACGGCAATAGATAATTAAGGCATATATCATCTGATATTAGTGTCAGATTTTTTTGTTAACTCTAAATAGCCTGCCCTGCGTCATACTTATTTCTCAGCATTGTCAATAATGCTTTGTATCATAGATAATTTAAATTCTGCTTCGTCTTTCTACATCGTTCGGGTTCTGAATACGAGGCAGACTGCTGACGCATCAGAGCGAAGTGAAGAATAAAAACTTGCCGTATGACACTGCTGGATACAAGGCTCTATGAAAGGTGTTTCATCTAATCCAGTCCTGGTGGAAAAGCAGAACATCAGAGGCTTTGTGTCCTGCCCAGCCGTCTCTTGTCTCTCCTTCCTTTATTTCCCCTTTTTTTCCGTTTGCTCTTGTTGTTGGATTTGTCCTCCTTTCAGATGGCTGGTAGCCATGCTGCTCTCCTCCCTGTGTAGCCTTGCCCTGTGGTGGATTGTGTATGGCTTCCCTTCTTCCATCCTGCATTTCTGTATAGACGGGTTAGGATTTCAATGAGTTCTGCCGCCCGTCAGCCCCCCAAAAACCTGCCCTGCCCCCCCTTCTGGAGCTCTAACTGAGAATGCTGTAAGTGAGCCCCTGGTCTCTTTTCAATTCCCAAATTCCCAATCAGAAATTTGTTCAAAATCATCCTCTTGTCACTTTGTTCTTTCTGTAAATGCAGTAAAGCTGATGAGCAGAGCCGTTTTTTTTCTCTTTTGTTTTTTAAAATCAACATCAGAGGCTTCTGCCATGTCATCGTTTTCTATATATATGTGTAATTGTTTTTTGTCATTCCCATCATTTCTTCATGCTTTACTGATTACTGTGTGGACTGGAAATGTAAACCTTGCCAGACGGTTAAGCCACCTTGATCAAAAATGGATAAGTCCCTTGAAGTTGTTTAGCACCACCACGTGGCTACTTCTGGTACTTGGCTTTACTAATCCTACCTGGCTGTTGAATGCTACTATGATCTACACAAATCTAAAGCTATCCCATTTATTGAAAAATTCCCATCTCCATGCAATCTTCTCCTCTTCTGCCTCCACTCTGTCGTGTCTCTCAGTGTGGCGAATTTTCAAATTTAGTTTTACTAAGACGCTGCTTTGTTTTCACAGACAAGAGGAGAATAAGATACACACCCGGTCATCATCACAGTCCCTGAGGTAATGCAGCATGTCCAGCATGCAAACGTACGCGCTGACATAA
Source organism: Planiliza haematocheilus (assembly GCA_005024645.1). NCBI lineage: Eukaryota > Metazoa > Chordata > Actinopteri > Mugiliformes > Mugilidae > Planiliza > Planiliza haematocheilus. The sequence continues at coordinate 229,319 of SRSE01001388.1, read as the reverse complement.
AACATGCCTCGGCTAATGAATGACATTTGTTTCCTCTGCAGCAGGGTCATCTTGCAGACCAGCGCTCAGGGTTGCAAGAGCGGCGTCAGCCCCTTGGCTCTGTCTGACCACTCGGACAGCAGGAAGAGGACCAGGACCTCACTGCCAGCCAACGGCATAAGAGGAAGGTCGGTAGCCCGATTTGCACTAAAAGGGTCAATACTGCACACACAGACATCACAAGCTTTTGTTTTGTTGTTGAAAGCTTGCTAAGAAGCTTGAATGTTAACAATAGTCTTGAGTTGTTTGTTACATAATAGAGGATGGTGTTGTGTTGATACAGAGATGAATAAATGTGTTTTGACGTGTTTATGTGGCACTGACACAAACAGATGAAAAGCAACCAAGAGGCTATAGCCACTCATGGAGTAAATTAACAGCTTCCCTTCTCTCTGCCAGCTCCCTGTGCCACACCAGACTGGTCAGGTCCCTAGGCAACTTGCATGTCGCTGCTGGCGACAGAGACCCAATGTGTTGTGAGCCGTGTGGCAGCCATAGAGACACGGCCAGTGTCACACCCAACACTCTCATCAACTTAAACATGGCACAGGTCCACCTGCAGGCAAGCTCCCTCAGACACACTCAGAAAGCCATGTTGGAGACTTGGGCTGCATTTGCACACACACAATGTTTTGGTTAGGTGTTTTTTTTTTTTTTTTAAATGACAAGTAGATCTCTGCTGTGTTTGCCCAAAGTGGGAAGAGCTAAATTTGAAAAACAAACTCTTTCTGATTTTGGCAGCTGTTGGATGATCTGAAGAGCAAAGAGAAAAATTGGCTCCTTGGTGCTTGTGTAAATCCAGCCAAAACCCAGAGGCTCATCACACACACTCTCTCTTTCTCCTCTTAACGTTCAAGACAGTGGTTCTGGTGTAGACGCTTAATGTGCTTAGGCTGGGCTCCATCAGCAGTTTAATAAAACACAACTGGTTTGTCAACAAATTTCTTTTCATGTTGGTTTAGAGCTTACAGCTGTATTAGTTGCAGAAAGAATGAGAATAAAGAACCGCTTTCACAGAATAAATTACTTTCCTTTTTATCAGCTATGAAAAATATTGGCTCAATCATGCTTCAGTCATTAAGTTACCTTGATTGAAATAAAAACTGATTTGGTGCTGATAGTGTAACCCAGCCTAAATTCTTTAATCAGATGTTGTACTAACATAACAAGCCTGACATTGTCCAGGACTAATGTAGTAAATCTGACCGTGCTCATGTACCACTGTCAGGACTCTTTAACTCTGCTGCTTCCTCCAGCATCTTTCCTTGCATGTTCTCTTAAGAACAGTGTATATTTCAGACTATGACTGGCTATAGCTTCTCTGGACTCTGCTGCTCACCATGTGATCTGTCGCCACCACTCTAAAGCGTCTGCCTCCTTTTACTGGTGCTAACCTGTGATATTTATCTCCCTTCACTTTCACATTTCTTTCACGCAACAGGCGCACAGTCTCCAGAAGGCGTAAAGTTCGCAGCTCTTTGCAATCAGTTAGACTTTCCAGGCTATGGTATCCGTCTCTACTTTTCTCTCTTATATTTACTGTTTATTAAATGGTATTAGAAGCATACAATAATAATTTTTTTTTTTCCTTTTACAGTCACTCCATACCCAAAGCTAGAGCTCCTCTACTGCGATGAGCCTGTGGATCTGGAAACTGAGGATGTCCCACTTCTATACAGCTTGTACTAGTCTTTCAGTATTTTTAATTTTGAGGGGGGGAAATGGGGATAGAACAAACTTTAACCAATGTGATGTGGCACGGAAATCATTTTAGATTTTATTACAAGTTATTTTACCCGTATGGCACTTTGGTTTTTATATATATTTTTTTTTAAATCGCTGCATCATGTAACAGTTTTATTCATCGCCTGGTTGTTTACCTACTTATCGAAGCATGCAGTAGCAGACATCAGACTGGCATGTGAATGTCTGAGTCCAAGAAATTCCCTCCGAAGTGAGCACTGTGCAGCATATATTCTGGTTTGTAAACTGGAAGGATTCACGATTACGTTTGTTGATGGAACTTTCCAGATGTTTGGAATATAAACTGCTCCTGGCCTCTTCACTTTGAAAGGCACATGGGTAGGTTGTTTTCCTTGAATGTAGTTGTAATATCAAAAAATGAGTCTATAGGGAAGAATTCCATCACAATATACAGTACTGTGCACATGTATTCCTCTATTCTCGGTGTCTGGCTTGTCATTTACTGTACTTGTCACGCTTTCAGCTCCTGTATTTCAAGACTGTAAATATAACATTTGATATACTCAGTTTGTATTTTGTAAATATTTTGTACTCCGTTAGAATCATTCTATGGTCCTAATGGGGCCTCGTGTTCATAATCCTCTGAAGACATTTGCTTGAAGCATATCTTTTTAAATAAATGTACTCCCCGCTACGCACGCGAGTCTTTGTCCTGTATTCCTACATTAAGATGCCTTTAACATAGTACTGTGTCACAGAAAGACACTTGACTAAACAGTTGGGTTATTAACTAGAAATCCAAATGATTTGAGTTGAAATGGCCTTCAAAACAAGATAAACTTGCAAAAGCGTTTATTTGAACAGTGCTTTCAGTGCAATGAACCCAAAACCTCAAGAACAGCAGAAACATGACTAAGCACATTTTGTAGCAGGAGGTGAACGAGGTGTGAATTTATCTTCCACCTGACAGTGCTGGAAAGTCTTCAGGGTCATCTATGTTAGGCGCCAGGACATCATCCTTAATAGGAAAAACAACATCCTTGGTTATAATTGTGGTTTTACCAAATTGTTCAACAGTCCCTTTGGAAAAATAAGCAAAACCTCAAATGGTGGATCCATGTCATACACAGACATTGAATTAGCTCATCTGTATCAGCTGAGAACATACCCTCGCCAGCATGGGTTGGGAGACCCTCTCTGGGCGACTACTAGGACCACCTCGCGCTCCCCGTCCTCGGCCACCGCGATTGGGACGTCCAAGACTCCCAAAGTTGATGTCCAAGAGGGAGGTGATATCATTCACAGACTTGCGAAGGAAGTTCCCATCATCCTCTATATCCTCTATGGTTGCCTTGATGTTCTGATCATGAGAAGCAAGTGCCAAGAAAGAATGTAATACAGAGAACCCACAACACACTTGGTACAACTGAAATAATCACAGCCTCTTTCCAGTGTTGAACAAAGGCGTCTTCTTAGTGGCATTTTGTGTGGAGCAGGTGGAATATCACTCCAAGATGATATTGCTCAACTCTATAAGCTGAGTCACTTTAGCGAGCCCTTACATTTTACACTAGTCTGCTATGCAATACCACATAATGCAGCCAAAGAAAAATCCAACCTGAGCCCCAGTGACCAACAACCTGGATCACGTTCTTTCCATTCTCACCTCCACGTGCTTGGACTGGTGGATGACCTTGGCTTTTGAGGGAATCTTTTCCTCTCCTTTGCGGATGTTGAACTCTGCTTTGGGACGACTTGTCTCCTGCAGGGCTTTCCACTCATCCAGGGTCATCTCCACAGCAACCTGGACCACCATCTCTGCATCCTCCTCATCTGCTTCTCTATAATCAATAAAAATAATAAAATGCTACGTCTGTCAGAACACGTTCTACATTTCCCCAATGACCATGAAATAAAAGTTTGCCAGCAGATGAAAACACATTTCACTTTAATTTTGTTGGGATCAAGGTGATTCATTAAATGTATATTGTTATAATCATTCATCAACTATTTAATTTATTTTGTTCATTTCATTCCCTTTTCAGTTCATGGATGAAACAAGTTTTCTTTCTGTGTGACAGCTGTCAGTCTTTGCAGGTGAACCAGATGTGGCTCTGGTGTCATCTTTATTACTCAACACTCACCGATTCACACCCTCTTCCTCCACAGGTCCTTGAGGCTCCTCAGATTTGACTGGAGCGTCGGTTTTCACCTCCATCAATTCACTTTACAAAGACAGAACCCAAACAGTAACATGTCTCTATTGTACTTTAAGAGTTTCCATATCTATATAAATGAAGGGTGACGTACCTCGAAGCTTCATTAACAGAGCCCCAGTTCCAAGGTCCTCTGCCTCCTCTCTTTTCCTCAGGAGAGATGCCTCTATAACAATTACAGTTGATTGATGATTTATAACGGCCTGTACACCATTATTTGAGAACTGGAAAACTTTTAATTAAGATGATTACAGGAGTAAAAAGGCTTACGTTCCATTGTGTCGATCATATTCCCTTTTGCCTCTGAGATTGAAGTTGTCCTGGTTTCTTGTGAATCCGCCACCTCTGGATCCTCTCCTACCTCGGAATCCACCTCTGCCCCTGGACTCAGCGTCTCCATCATAATAAGGCCTGGCAACCAAAGAGATCCAAACTCAATCCCCGCGTTTCAAATCCCACTGGTGGGATAGTTATTATAGACGGGTGACAGTATATTATCAACAACTGCTGTACATGAGTATGGTTTAGGCTAAAAAGATAAATCAATGGCTAGCATGTGTTTTACTAGACCAAAACTGCACAACTTTCCTTTAGCTACAGCTTATGAGAATACATACGTGGGGACAGAAAATTCTGGTGGGTTCTCCTCTCGGTTGATCCTACGCGGCACAGCAGAAGCTCTCTTCATGCCCCTCTGGGCCTCTTCTAGGTCTCCTCTGCTCTCAATCACTGATGTAGCGCGTGCATGCTGCTGCGGTGGCGGCTGCTGCTGCTGCTGCTGCTGCTTACGGACTGTGTGCCCAAAGTGAAGTAGTCATTGTCATCATTGCCATATCAGTCTGCGAGACCACTGTAATTTAGTGCAATGCCTGGTGCACTATTGTTCAGTGCAGCTAAAACCAGGCACCATGTGCAAAGTCGACCAGTTCATCAGACAATTGTTTCGGTGATCTTTAATACAGTATATCCATTTTGCATATGTCTTATATTTTATAAAAGTGTATTGTCATTTTGTTTTTTGCCATCATTTGCTCCATTGGCACCCTCTGACACAAGAATATGACATCACAGTCAACAAAAAAGTGCATCTTTATACACTTTTAAGTCTAAAAGGGAAAAATGTTTTTGTAGATTTCTTTCAAGACTCGCCTTGAAGTGATTCATCGATTTAAACAAAACCAGTGGGGTGTAATATGTATCCAGACAAACCCCACACAGAACAGTGGGGCAACAAAAGCTACCTGGAAACCCCACATTGACAGAATGCACATGTGCCCTGCAGCCTCGCTGACCTTGCATCATTAGCAGCTGACAAAGCCGAGGCAAACGGGTCAGTCTTGGCTGGAGAAGCCAGTCTAGAAAATAACAGCGGCTGCTAGAATCGGGTGGAGGTAAAGCAGACAAGCCTTTAGCTTACCTGGAAACGGGTCTTGAACATCAGACCCGCCTCGGACGCGCCTCTCCTTCTGGGATTCTTTCTGACCAGGTTTTTTCGGCTTGCCTTTCTTCTCCTCCTCGTCCTTCTTCTTCTTCTTTTTCTCCTTCTCCGTTTGCACTTCGCCGATCAAGTCGTAAGGATCCGCTTCGTCATCCAGGAGATCCCCGAACCGGTTTGCCACAACGCACCCGTATGCGTCCGGCAACATTTTAGCCTGTGTGTGATGAACAGACAAGAGGAGGGGGAGAAAGGAAAAAAAAAATAAAAAAGTTCAAACGCTGGTTCCCTCCTCAATATGAAAACACATATCGTGTACAAGCTAAATAGCAAAGTCAGAAACCGAGACAGCACCGTTTTCCGCGACAGCTACAAGAGAAAATAGCTGCGGGTGATACTCTAGTGCCCCAGTGAACATCCAACAAAACGCACGCAGCAGTTTGTCGCCACTTTTAAATGTTTGCAGGTGTGGAGAGCAGCGACACCACGCCTCTGTGCTCATCACTAATCAATATTCATTGCATAGGCTTCTTGGCACAAGGCCCCGGTCAGAGAGCTGCTGCTGCTGCTGGTGGTGGATTATTCTATTGCTTAGTCAGATTGTGCCACTTAAATTGGCATAGGGGCTAAAGGCAAAGGAGAAATGTATAAATAATGAAAAAAAGAAACTTTGACAAATAAATATAAATGATTCAAATACCTCTGTCAATTTATGAGTTAAATATTGTCGTTATTTTTAACACGATACCAATACTAACATAAACTATATTAGCCAAGCCATTTTGTTTCAAAGTGCTTGGCCAATAAAGATTAAAAACATTAAAAGCTAAAAAAAAATCTCAAGTTTGTCCATAACTTTAAATGTTAGGAGAATATTGGTGTTTTACATGAGCCGAGACACCATTTTTTAACGATTTTAATGTTAGCCACATAGCTTACAGCCGATGGCAGTTAGCCATAACGGTTAGGGGTTAATTAATTATTTCTGTTTTACACAAAGAAAAAAATACACACAGGCTTACAGCCAAGTTAAATTGGTATTGTCATACAGTTAGCTTAAGTTGCATTAATACAATTTAAAAGGATAATGGCGACCTAACATAATGGTATGCTAATTTGTATTATTTGACAGGTTAGCTAGCTTGTCTTAGCTAGCTCGTCTACAGCTGGCTCGTCTTAGCTAGCCCGCTACGTCGTTAGCTAGCTAATTTTTTCCCCCAACTGTACATCAGTGAAGTGTTGTTTATTTTAATTTTGTCTTCTAACTTATGGTACCTGTAGCTGGAAGTGGCTCTTCAACCTGGGAGAGTTAGTAGAAATGTTCACACCTAGCAGCAAAACTTAACAAACCAAAGCAGGTGTGACAGTTTTCTATTTTTTTCTATTAAAGGGCCAGAGGCATCCTTAATTTAAATTAATGAAAACATATTTTTTATGATATTTTTTCATTTTTTTGTGTGTGTCCTGATGCCCCTGACTTTATTATTATTATTATTATTATTATTATTATTATTATTATTATTATTATTATTATTATTATTATTCACTACAGTGGTACAGGCAATTCAAGAGAGCTAAAAGGATGGATGGATCCTTTCTGTGCTTTCCTTGGTTTATTCGCGAGTAGCTCCCTTGAAACTTCTCTCCTTACCCCCGCATGGAATTATATGCAGCCCTAACAGGATCCCAGCGGGCTCACTTGATTCAAACAGAGGTAACACTCCCTCTCTGTCAGACTTCACTGTAGTCCTGAGCGGCCTAGAGTCATAATCTTGCTGTTATAATGTTTTTGTGGCCAACAGAACTGTAGAAATAATCAAACTTACCTCACGCTAGTTAATGGAGTTATGTAAACTCAAATCCACGTCCAGAAGCTGTCATTAAAGGGCAATACTATTCATGAACTAATCAGCCAAGAGACATGACATAATGGCAGTCATTCCTCTTCTTACCTGCTTCTCTGTGTGCAGGGAAGGAGTATATAAGGAGTTCAGAATCCTGAATACTTTAACCTTATGGATGCATTGAAATGTGAGCTAACTTTCTAGCTTTTATTTTTTTATATTTTTGTAATGTCTTTGTATGTATCTTTTATATTCTATTTCTAAGATTTTTTTTATATATATTGTTGGACGGCAAAAAAGAGTTTCATTGTCCAGGGAAACATGTTTCTTCACTGTGCACATGACAATAAACTCTTTCAAGTTTGAAGTTTGAATGACCCTTGGATCTCACACCAGTCAGTATTTACCTTTATACAGTAGAACAGCACTAGTTGATATATATTCAACATGTACAATGTTTAACATGTACAACCATATATGTATCCCTCAGATGTCATGCATTAGGGATATTCCAAGTATCCATATTTTCATGCACTTTATGCACGGCTTTCACTAAACTGTGCACACCTGAGGGGACTTTGACACAACTTGACCTAAATAACTACATATTTTCAGATGGAACCTCAGCACCTACCCTCCTGGATCAATATATGATAAATTATCAGCTGAAATGTATAAAACAACCATTGTTATACATATATTCCTGTATTCTAGCAATGAAATTAATGTAGTTCAAAGTTGCAAACCTGAGCTCTCACTTGCTGAATTAATCAGTTACTTTATATGATGAAACTTAGCATCATCTTGTGGTAACAATAGAAACTACAAGTCTAACGTGAGCTCTTAGTTTATATTTCTAGAGTGAAGAGTGCACTACACGTTTACAGACCACAAAAAATCTGGTTAAACTGGAAGTTTGAGTTATACATATCAGGCTGTACCAAATCTAAGTGCACAGAATTCACCATTAACTTCTCAAAACACAAAACAAAACGTTTTCAGTCTGACACACAGTTGTTTTTATTTTTAATCAACAGAGTTTTTAACAAGACAACGTAGAGGCATGACTTATAAATCGTCATTAAATATAGCACCATTTGCATTCAAGACATGTATATCATAATCGGACTGGTGTGCCTTCTGTTTTTAGCACACGAGACCAGGGCATCCATGTGTCAAAGGCACTCTGGAGTGCAAGAGGATATATTTAGATAGTCTTTTTTAGTTGACTGGAGATATGGGTTGACAGCTTGTATATACAGTCAGTGAGTGACAGTAACGGGACAGGCCGACTTTACAGTGTAAAGTTTATGGGACAGGCACAAAAAGTCAAACAAAAAGGCTTGTCTTGGAACGTCTCATAGGACAGCAGACTGTATATATTATAAATATATTAGTTGTTCAAATACAACGTTTTACAGAATAGATGATATATAGTTACATGGCGTATTACCCTAATTTAACACAAAATATCCAAATAAGACTAAGTCTCTTTTAGCATTTCTATCTAACAGAACACCCTTTGTTGAAGTACTTCCGCCCTAACGTGATTACGTAATTTTGGCGCCTCGGAGCAATCGTTTCCTTTCCCTTTAAAACGACCAAAAAGAAATGTAATAACATAAACAGATTCTCCCGCGCGGGAAAGAGCCATCTGCTCGCCTGCGCTGTACAATTAACCGCCCTTTGTTGTGATTGGACACGCCGTGCCATCTGCGCGTCCCCATTGGCCATCCTGGATGTCAATTTGCCAGTGCGCGCGTCAAGTGTTTAAATTTCATTGGACAAAAAAGTCTAGCCCTTCCACCAGAGGCAGCCGCCTATTGGTTGGAGGGGAAGCTAGGTAGAGCTATGTTTCTGCTTCCATTGGTGGCTTCTGACACGTGGTGTCGGATTCTTGCAACCCATTGGTCGGCAGCCTGCACTGCTAAGGCGCGATTTGCAACGCGGGACAACGTTGGGCGCACACAGGTCAGTTCAGACGACCTGCTGCGACACGGAGGAAACTTACCACCATCCCCTTAACTGACTTTTGGATACTTTGTAGCAAAAAGCGGATCCGTCTTTTTCCTCTTCTCATCTTTGGAAATGAAGGAAATATTCACCCCGGATTGAAACGGCAAACTGTTTACAATATTTATCCATTCATTTAAAAACAGCCAGTTAACTTTTTTCGTCTGCTTTTGCGACTATCACCGGCATTTTTGACATGGCCGATAGCAAGCAACAGCACGTTATTTTCTGCAACGATTCACCCAAACGGGTTTTGGTGTCGGTCATCAAAACCACCCCGATCAAGCCCAGGAAAGCGGAGGCGCTGACGCCGACAAGCCCCGGTTTCAGCGACTTCATGGTCTACCCGTGGAAGTGGGGCGAAAACGCCCACAATGTGACCCTGAGCCCGGGCTCAGTGAGCGGGGCTGCGTCCCCTACCGGGACACAGACGGCCAGGGAAGCGGACACTGCTCTGTCACCGGACCAGCTCAAGGTAGAGAGCATTTATAAACACATATGTATCCTTATGATACTGCTAACAACAAGAAACGCTGCAAAGACTGAGTATAATGTAAAGGCTTTGCTCATTCTGTATAGTTTGAGGTTGTTGACAACACTTATAACGATCTTTATAACTTATAACTACACCCATAGCTGTAACTACCAGTAATATCTTAAGTTTAGAAAGATGGAGCGCGTGCATGATGGTGTTAACAACTTTTAACAAAACTTAACAAAAGTTGTTAACAAATCCCAGCTCTTGTCCTCAGTGAAGACTTTGTCCAGTGTATAACTAAACGGCATGATTTTTAAAGATGAGACTCCTTAAGAGTATATAAGTTTAGTTTAGGCTAGGCATAGCCCTAATGTGCCCAAGATGGAGAGTCATTTAAAAAAAAAAAAAAACGCCCGCGCATTAGGGTGTGACTTGGTGGATTTTAAACTGCAGCTACTTCCTGGTTCTGAAGCATCTGCTCATACGTGACGTCTAGTCGCGCGCCAAAAATGTAACCGGATGTGAATGAGTTACAATGAAAGAACGTGCATGCTGTTACAATGTAACACGTGAGCTCTTCATAGGGAATCGGTATTAGCATTATGTTGCATTGTATTAAAAAACAAAACAACTGCTGAAAGTACTGTGTATAATGGGGTGTATTATATAAGGGTTGTACATTATATATTATAATAGGGTTGTATTATATAAGATATGAAATATGTAGCACATATTTATTTTTTTCTGCATTGACTTGTGGTTGCTGATCACTGAGAAAGAGCGTTAATTTAGTCAGTGTAATAATTCAGTGTGTCTCTGCTGGCAGGATGGTATCCGTAGAGGCCGGCCACGGGCGGACACAGTCCGGGAGCTCATAAGCGAGGGGGAGACCTCATCCAGCCGCATCCGCTGTAACATCTGCAACCGAGTGTTTCCTAGAGAGAAGTCTCTCCAGGCCCACAAGAGGACGCACACAGGTGAGAGAGACTGCTAGATAGGACATCCTTCTATTTAATATATATATATATATATATATATATAATCGTTGCTTTACCCACCATTCTAAATTTAAGAGTTGTGACTTAACCAAACTATTCCCCTTATTCACAACAGGAGAAAGGCCCTATCTGTGTGACTACCCGAACTGTGGGAAGGCGTTTGTCCAGAGCGGTCAGCTGAAGACGCACCAGCGGCTGCACACTGGAGAAAAACCATTTGTCTGCTCGGATAAAGGTGGGGAAGTGTGGTGTTTAGTCTGTGCAGGTTAGGTAGTAAACTTACGTTACGACAAAAAAAAAAGATGAACTTTCACTTTTTAGGTACTTTCCGAGGGAAACATTAAAATGTGTTCCAGTTAGTGTGACTAACTGTAGCTTTAAGCAGCTCAGTTCTATTTGAAGCATTTGGAAAGTACCCAAGACACAAATGTGGCAGAGTATCAATGTATGGCCTGGCCAATAACAAGACTTGTTTACTTTTATTATACCACGTGTATTGCTATTTTTTGTAATAGTAGTAAACCACAGTTGATCATTCACTCTTCCACAAAAACAGACGAAGAGGTGGTTTATTTCATTTCTTGATTCCTGTCGTTCTTCTCTGCAGGCTGTGGAAATCGCTTCACACATGCTAACCGTCACTGCCCCAAGCATCCTTTCTCCCGTCTGAAGAGGGAGGAACCAAAGGAGGGCCAGGGGAAGGCTCAGTCAGTGGACAACAAGGCTGTTGCAGAATGGCTGGCCAAGTAAGTGAATACGATTTGGCACATACTCGGCAGTAGTCAAATACATTAAGTGTCAGATGTCAACGGGCTCCTTATCCTTGCAGGTACTGGCGAACCCGCGAGCAACGGGCTCCTACAACCACCAAGGTGAAGCCGCAGGGCAAGGCGAGCGCAGAGGACCAAGAGCAGCAGGATCCCATGGAGTTCCTCCAGTCTGACGAAGAAAACGGGGAAGAAGAGGAGACCATGGAGGAGGAGAAGGGCCCCCAGGCAAAGCGCCGCCTTCAGGAGCAGCGGGAGCGTCTCCACGGCGCTCTGGCACTCATCGAGCTGGCCAACAAGATGTCTCCCTGAATACCCACCCACCTCCTGACCCTGGACTCCCATGCAAACCCGCTCCCCTCCCCCCCTCATATCTCCAAACCCAATCCGCCTTCCTGTCGTTAGTGCTGTCACTATATATTGTTCATAATCGCAGATCTACAACTAGTTTAGTTTATTCTATCAAGTTGCATAACCAGGGTTCGAGAAGGAGCTGAATTGGAATCAGATCAATGTTATGCGCAGAATCATCTATCCGATCCCCAACACGCGGCACCAGGAAGGCACAAGCTAAAGCACCTTATTCTGCATCCATTTTATCCTTTTAGGCTGCTATAAATGTAGATTTGACTATATGAAGAATGTCTTTCTTTCCTCTTGTCTTCTAAAGGCAAGGAAAGAGAACCTATTATGTTTTTATTTGTTTTGCACTTTGGTATCGAGTATATTTTGAGTATAAGAGAGTGTGTATGACTGATGTATATATGGATAAAGCTCAGATGGACAGGATGATACAGGGTGCGGTCAAACATAGGAAAATGTCGAGTTCCAACTGTCAAATGGCCTCTCACCGTGTTTCCAGGTTTCATCTCCGGCACTATAAGCACAGCTCTGCCGCCACTGACGACAACAGGGGTGGTCGAAACGGACTGAGAAAGATTCAGAAATAGTTTTTAGCCTCACTGGTACAACTTAAAGCTTATTTAAGAGGTGGCGAGCAAAGGTGGATGAGAGGAGACAGACGTCAGGGGAGCTGGACAAGTCTGACACATGACATGGGTCATTTTTTTGTTTGTTTGTTTGTTTTATTTGCGAATGAGAAGTGATCATTGCAAGCCTAATCCAGAGTTCTGATGAGAAACGTTTACATCTTTGCCACTTGTCTAGATTCTGGTAGTACCAGACAGGTGCGGGGCTATCTACTACAGCTTTCTATATACTGTCTTCTGGATTCGATTTCATTCATATTGTACAGTGTTTAAAGGTGCAGCCTACTTTTTTAGGACAGGACATATTTCCATTTTCATTGTGGTTTCGTTACAAGTGTGTAGGAAGAAAGTTTTCCGATGAGCTGGGGGATGTGCAGACGTCAGTCACCTTTTATATTAAAAGATGGCAGACCAGCATCATGTGGCATAGTGTGCGTATGTGTGTGTGTGGCAATTCGGTCATCTCACTTCAAAGTTTTAAGTTATGAGATATTTATATTTTAGTTTTCTTCTGGATTTTGTCCACGTGTCAGAGTGCTGGGATAAAAGGGAAATATTGTGACGCAAAAAATATATGTATCCCAAGTTTGTACAACCTTACAAATTACTTCAGAATATGTCACATTTCGATTGAGCACTTACTCCCCATATTAAAGTCTCGGATTAAGCTTGCAATGCACTGAAGATAAGATTTATTGTAGGTGTCCGGGAAAAAAGGCATCTGGTTTTTTATGAACTGATTTGTGTAGTGCTGGGTGTTTTTGTTTTTTTCTCCCCTTTTTTTTTTTTTTTTTTTTTTTAAAGCAACACTACATCTCCAACACTGTAAGAAGCCCCTCATTGCTGGCCGTCCCTTTGGCCGTTTTGGGGGAAACCACCTAAAAAACCTTCACACTAGTTGTGGTGTTTGAATCTGAACAACAAATTACTCTCACCAAGTTTACCATGAAACTGGAAGGCAAAAAAAAAAAGAAGAGAAAAACGCTGATAATCAAAAAACCAAATTTTGTACCCAATTATAGTGTAGTATTTGGAAGCTTTTTTATTTTTTTAACCCCTTGTCTGTTTTGTGTTGAGAAAATCTATTGCATTTAATATATACACGTAGTGTTCGTTAGAATATTGAGTGCGCACAATTTACAAGAGAGCTTTGAGGTTTTAATTGTAGTTTCAGTTCTCCCCTCTGCTAACATCATCTGACCGTTTTCATATTTGAGTGTATAGAGTGATCCTGCTTGCTTGGTAGACATTTTATTACACATTTTAAAAATAATAATAATAATAAAAAAAAAGATTTCTCTGACAGGCTGTCCACACTGTTATATCATTGTTGCTCTTCAATAAACATTCACTGAACCTGACCCAGAACTTTTTGGGGCCCCTCTTGATTCATTCATGGTATAAAAGTTTTATTAACTATCCAAGGGAATCAGTTAACTGACTTTACATCCACAAAAACAGGAGTGTCAAAGCAACTGAACGCTCTAATATGGAGCAGACCGATGCCACCGTGTGGTGAGTGCTAAAATAATGTCCTAGCTGCCACTAGTGTACTTCCCTGTTGAGTCTTCTGTGATGTGAATCTTCAGCTCTTGTGCTCCTGTGTTGCTTTCAGTTGACTTGTTAAAGGTGAAATAGGAGTACAACAATCCACCAGACATACTGTACGGCAAGAGACACAAGAAAAGAATTGTTAGGCTTAGTTGTACAAACGTAGCCATCAACTATATCAATTGTTTTGACTAAATTTGGCTTATAAAATGTGTAGAGGAATTTTTCTCACATGATTAATTGTTTGGACATCAAACTCTCATCTTGAGCAGCTGATTTCATTCTTTAAAAAGCTGCAAACTGTGGATAATTATTTTGAGTGTGAAAACTTACCAAATGCTGAGGCCTAGGAAGTTAGTCCAAGAGAACAGGTAGTCTCCCCCGATGAAGATGCCGATATAGGCTACTGCAACATTCTGAAGGACATGGTAATTTGTACAGGTTAGCGGCGTGGACATAGGGACGGTGAGATGGGACCCTAATTAAGGACACAGAGGGAAGAGGAGGCAGGAAATGAAATGTATTTAATGAAAACTTACAAAATGAAACTAAAGGCGCTGTAGCTAAGTTCATTTTCTGTAACTGCTTGTCCTGTCGAGGGTCACGGGGGGGGGGGCTGGACCCTATCCCAGCTATCATTGGGCGAGAGGCGGGGTACACCCTGGACAAGTCGTCAGTCTATGGCAGGGTTAACACAGAGAGACAAACAACCATTCACACTCACATGCACCTAAAGCCAATTTAGAATCACCAACTAACTTCACTCCTTGGACGGTGGGAGGAAGCCACGCAGACACAGGGACAACATGCAAATGAGATGAAAACTAAGAACACAAAGAAGCACGGGGCTAAGACAAACAGAATAAGAAAGCAGAGCAGGGGAAAGACAGCAGACGATGCGACAGAAAACAAAGGGAGTGACAAGGCCATATGTATATATTGGTGAGAAAAACAGGGTTGTGCAGTGGCAGCGTGGAGGTGGATGACTCCAGGATGATGTTTATTGTTTTTGTACAGTGTCCTTGTGTGTCTTGAAAGGCACTTAAAAATACAATGTTTTATTATTATTAGAGGTTTGTTAGGGTTTCTCAGCTGGACAGGGTTTCTAAACGTGTTTTGCCTGGGATCATGGCACAAGGGATTGTTACACCTAATCCTGTGTATTAATGAATACGTGTGGGAAAAGGGGCTAACGAGAGTCTGGTAAAACTAATGAGGGCGGAGCACGCAAGGAGAAAGCGATCCAACAATGAAAGGCCATAAAAACCATTGACTTTATATACTAAAACACAGGAAGTAACGCAAGACAGGAATCACCACCGAAGAAATTCACAAAATAAGACGGGAAATGCAAAGAAAATCAAAGATAACAACGGTGAATACGTAACACACAGAAATATGTTCGTTCTGTCTCTGAGGTTAATGTTTAACTTCATCGGAAGTTGCAGTTCCAAAAACTTCAAAAGTTAAGCCACTGGAATGTAGAAACAGCAATTGGTGCATTTGGTGCAGATTTCTATCCAGGTGAGGATAATGCAGTTTATTTTTTGCTATTTGAACATATTTATCTCTGCCTGCAGCGTGAAGTAGAATACAGATCCACATCCTTGTTAGAAGCTGGCAGATGTGTGTGTGTGTGTGATTGCAAGTATAAAAATAGCGGTTTTATCAAAGTGCTCTTACCTTTATTGCCCCTACTACTGTGGTGGTAAGCGCTGAGTTATAATAGCTGCACAGGACTATGGAGTACATCAGAACAAACCTGAAAAAACAAACAACAGAACTGAATCCAGGCAAGCCGAGGCAGTGATGCTACGACCAGTGTAAGCAGGATTATTATTGACATACCCCATAAAGCAGGACATAAGGAAACAAAAAATAAACGTGGCTTTCTTCCAGTCCTCAAATGTGACTGCCTGTGGATAAAAACACACACACACTCATAAAGCACGTGGTTTTTGACCGCAAAGAACAGGAAAGCATATGCACCATCATAGTTAATTAATGTGTGTACCTTGTGTAAATCTCCGGTAAATGCACTTGCCAAGACAGTGGGGATGACAATGATTAGTGCGTTGTAAAATAAGACGCCGTACTTCCCAAGGCCCTTCACAAGAAACGAGGAAAATGTGAGAAACAATGGAAACCATTCACAGGATATTTGCAGAGGTTAATAATTCAAATGAACATACACTGATAAGACATAACATTATGACCACATAACATTACGGTCCTTGTGCCTCTAAATCAGTTGTGACTCATCAGACAATGGACATGGTCCCTCTGAGGGTGTCCTGTGGTGTCTGGCAAAAGGATGTTGTTAGTGGAGGCCTTTGGGTGCTATGGGTTGAGGGGAGGGACCTTTGTGGATCATCCCACAAATACGTGATCAGTTTGGAATCTAGTGAATTTGGAGGCCAGGTCAACACCTTGTGCTGTTTTTTTTCGAGTTGTTCTTAAACCGTTTGTGTGTGTGTGCCTGTGTCATCCACACGAAAGCCATGACGTGTTATATACCGTGAATATGCTCTCATCCTGGTGTGTTTAAGGTCATGTTTGCTCAGTGGGTGTATGAACAAAAAGGTCAAACCAAGCGCCCTTGTTGACACAAGTCAGAAAGCTGAAGTTTCTTTGACCATTTTTTTTTATATATAGACAATTTAACAATAAATCATCCTAAAACAAACTCGACTTTTCTTGAAGACATTTCCTCATTGATCGTTCTATACGACTGATAAGGACGTTTATTAGGGAACAATTGTAGGTGGTGCAAACTTGAAACCTACATGACTGGGGTCTGTTCACATCCAGACAATCACGAGACATTGGAGTCCTCAGTTATTTAGAAATGAAGAAGCAAACTGTGAAAACTGTAAAAATATGACCTAGATGAGTAGGAACCTTCACAGACAAGGACTGTCCTGCTGTTGTATGTGCTGGTTCACTATCATGGCTTACTGGAATACTTAATGGAACTGAGCCATGAAACAAGTGAAAATGTCAGCTGAATAAAATCTCCATTCCTGGCTAGAAAATCTAGCCTCCTCCTGGTTTGACGTGTGGCGTGAGCAGCACAGTAAATCAACGATTAAACACTTTTTAAGACCGCACCTACAAAGAAAATACGAATCATGCAGGAAGTGCTACCTGGTCGCTGAGTTTCTTCTTGGTGTACACGCCGCTGGCAGCTGTGAAGACGTCATTGAGCAGGATGAAAGTGTAGCCCTCCACGTCGAAGGCCAGGTCAGAACTAGCAGAGATGACGGAGACAAAGTTTATTTTTATTATTATTATTATTATTATTTTTTTATCTTGGCTGTACAGTCCAGAAACACGTCAACCTTTACCTTGCAGCGACCATGGCGCCAAAGACTATCATCACAACGCTGTACACAAGACGCTTTGGAAATGATTTTCTGAAAAAGAAAAACATTTCGATTGAAAATAAAAAAAGTGGACAGAGGGAAGCAAAGTAATCACATCCTGTTCTTTCTTCTCCCCCCTGCACTGAAAGCTTCTATTTGTGTTTCGGCTCATTAAAATCTTTCCACCTAAGAGAGTCAAATGATACACAATGCACAGTCCAGACAGAGCCATTAAGATCATCCTGACAGCGATAGAGAATCTGAGTTATGTCTCACCTTAGTATGTATACCTCCAAGATCATTGTCATCAATATAGTGAATTTCCGCAACACTGTGAACATGGGTAAACTGTAAAAGACGACATGTTTTTGAGGAAGATCCAATGAATGAGCACAGTAGCTCTAAAGTCTGTTAAATTGGAAAACAGCCGATCTGTTTAAACCTGAGTTTTTTGGTGCTCGCCAGTCCTGTTATGTGGTTCCCAACGTACAGCAGAGGAAGAGGGAAAATCTGGCAATAAAATACAGGGGCATGTTCAATTTTGCAAAATACACAATTAAGAGTACAGGTTATCGATAGAGGATCTTTTTAGAGTGAGATGTAGTGCTTACTTTTACGAAAATACTCCTGTCAAAATCCTGAAACTGCACCGTTTTGCTTACTTTGGCCACATACAGGATGACAACCGTGGTGATCATCTGAAAGGGCGACAGAATTGGGTAAGGGTCGCACGGAGCCGAGCATTGGGGAAACAAAACAACCTCGTTCACAGCTTCCTAACATTGTGTAGGTCTCCCCTGTGCCTCCAAAACAGCTGTGACTCATCAGAGATTGTACATGGACCTTCTGAGTGTGACCTGTGATGTCGGGCCTTTGGGCCCTACGGGTTGAGGGGAGGGGCCTCTGTGGATCATCCCACAGACACTCAATCAGTTTGGGATCTAGTGAATTTGGAGGCCAGGTCAACACCCTGTGCTGTTCTTCATGTTTTTTAGTTGTTCCTAACGTGTTTTGTGTGTGTGTCTGTGTCAGGCTGCATCCCGCTGGGGATGGCTGCTGCCATCAAGGAGTGTCTATGGGGTGGGGGTGTCTAGTCTGGTCTGGGTGGGTGCATGAGTGAACGCCAGGTCCAAAAGTTTCCCAGCAGAACATTGAATTGTCATTGTCAGTGGTCATGATGTTATGCTTTATTGATATATTTGCTGTGGGGTTTGCTATTTGATTGGAATAAATGAATCCACAGCAGCAGTGGCCGTGGCATAGTTGTCTGGTCCATTAGTAAGAATTTTAACTCCGTCAGAGTTATGGATGGAAGCCAAACATTCAGGAACGGAGGACAACAGATCAGGCTGGTCTGGATTGACGGAGAGGTAAATGTGTCATCTGCATAACAGAGACATCCACTCGTAACGCCCGCATTTTTGACAAAGAAGAAATATGGAACAGCTTGTTAAAGAAAACCACCATATAAAAGTGGAAACCCTTCCTTTAACGCCACTACCCAAACTGTTTAATCTCCACTCACACTTTCAGTGTTTCATTTTGCCATTACTGTATCAGTCATTGGGAAGAAATCAATCTATGAGATCATCAACACATCCTAGTCACGTGATTTCCAAGAGGACACCACCCACAGATGTTCCTCATTAAAAAAACAAAAAAAAACAACAATCTGAACTCCCCACCACCCATTCAGAAGTGGAGAGGAAACTTGGACGAGCGGAGAACAAGTCCCTGTTTTAGCTTCATCACCTGCACACACACACACACACACACAGACCATGAACACCTGGACGACTCACCTGACCGATGCCCAGACACAAGTACGAGGGAAACCTGCAAAGAAAAGCGTTTCCGTTAATATACGCGTCCTTCATGTGTGAGCTCCTACCACAGTCAGCGGTGTATGCATGAGCCAACCTGAAGCTCGTCAGCACGGTTTTGTTCACCACGGTGATCAGAAACGAGCAGCCGGCGTAAAACAGCGCAGACAGGAACTTGAGCCATCCCGAGTGCTGCTGCACAGTTTCTTTACAAGCTTCGGCAGACATTATTATTATTTAGCCTATTTATTTTAAAAAAAAGGAAAAACTCCAAAGACTCATGTTAGGCGTTGAAAAAGTATGTCGCTCTGGGCTATAAGTTTAAAGTTTAGTGATCACCGGGGTCTAGCGGCACATCGTACTGCTGTTTCCTGTATTGTCACTGGTAAGCAGCGAGATAGGAAAAGGATCAAGTGGGCGGTCCTCACATCATTACATAATTGTAAAAAACTGTAGGCCCCGTATGGGTTTGGTGTAGTTTCTAAACGGAAATAAAATAATTTAGAGCTTTTTAAAAATAAGTTGGGAAGCATTTTGAAAAAGTAAAAGCAGCTAAAGTACTGTAATAATTAACAAACTAATTATAAGCAATAGCTTGGTATTACAAATGATTGGCTACTGGAATAAAACCAACACGTGTTTTCAAAATAAAAGTCTTTTTGTCTCCTGTCAAACTGGTAAGATACACCGATCAGCCACAACATTAAAACCACCAACAGGAGAAATAAATAGCATTGATCATCTGCATTCGTGTGGATGTTACTTACACATGTACCACTCACCTAGATCAGACCAGACCAGAGCAGACACCCCCACCCAATAGCAATGACACTCCACACACACACACAAAAACGGTTCAGGAACAACAACAAACAAACAAACAAACAAAAAACATGAAAAACAGCACAACTAGTCTCCAAAGTCACTAGATCCCAAACTGATCAAATCTGTGGGATGATCCACAGAGGCCTCCTCTCAACACATAGGACCCAAAGGTGCGTACAGCAGGATTTACTGTTTGAGTACAGTAAATCCTGCATATTTATTACATCATAACTTTGCAGAAACTAGAAAAATATCAGCTGTAAGATCATTTTTTAAAGTTGTACAAATCACCTTCAAGTACTTGAGTAAACTGTGCCATGAAATCGACCGTTCATTTTCAGTATCGTGAGCTAGTGGCTAGATATGATCTGATGCTAAAACAAAGTCAGGCTCTGTCCTGTAGGTGTAAACTGTGTGTTAGCTGCTGAATAGATTTGCTTTACTCAGACTGTTAAAGGTCTGACCAGGCACTAAGTGTATATAGTTACCTCCTCACTGATCATGTTATGCACTTTAAGTAGGCATGTCAAATAACCTTTAGTCCACAGAGATAAACCGAACAATAAAAGACGGAATGCAAACCTAGACTCTTGTATGCTTTTTACACAGCATACAAGCTTTTACACATGCTTTTCTTACACAGAGTATGCTACAGGTTTAGCCTGACAAGTTGTCTTTATTTCCAAGGCAAACATTGTTAGACAAAATTTTGATAACATGCTAGAGTAGTCAAGTAGGCGAGGCACATTTTCCGTAGCTTTCAGTTTATGCAACCACAAATCTACTGTTTGGAAACACCTTACCTGAATGTGGTTTGCTGCAGTTAGCCGTCCACGAAGATTTTGCAATATTCTGCAGATGAAAAATAAAGATAAGCAGAGAGATTGCGTCTGCTCAGACAAACATTCAACATCATCTGCAAGACACTAGTCAGAGGTGGTTTGAGATATGTGGTTTGAGATATGTGATTATATCGACGGAAACATGCTGAAGATGCTGCCAAATGTCTCATATTATATGCATATTACAAGTCTGCAGAGCAAGAAGGTCTCGGGTTTGAATCCATGGGTCAACTGGGGCCTTTCTGTTTGGAGTTTGCATGCTCTCCCTGTGTCTGCGTGGCTTCTCCAGCTTCCTCTCCCCATCCAAAGACATGCGAGTGTGAATGGTTGTCTCTCTGTATTAGCCCCGCGATAGACTGCAACTTTGCACGTTTCCTCGTAGCTCTGTCAGGTAAATTAAATATGTACCATATGCCTCTGTTTGTGATTACAGTCACTTTGGCAAACCTTAAGGGAAAGAGTTAAGATTAAAAAATACTACAGTTGGCAGTTTTCTTTGTGTATCAGTGTTTCCACAAGATGGCGCTGTAGCATCAGACTCTATAAATCTTCAGATTTGTCAGTCAAAGCAGGAGGTGAATCCCAATTGCATCTTTCAACGCTCTGTTTGTCTCTGTTGCGTTCTCGCTTTTGTGGTTTTAATGCCGCCTTGTTTCTCACTAGACGGAAAATAAAACAGATCCAACAAGTGATTAGCTGCAGCCAAACTTGCACTGACAGTTGCATCGCTGAAGACTCGGAGGATGACAGGGGATTAAGTTGTGGGCAGGAGTTCAACTATGAGCAGTGGTGACATGTTTTCGTGCACGGTGACATGGGGTGTGCCGTTAGGAACCAGTTTTCCACCCTGTGATAGCTAGTTTGGACATTTTTAATTGTGGCAGATGATGTTTGGGTACATGTGCAATCCTCTCGCATTAATCGTTAAAAGGTTTTATGTTTTTTCTCATGCAGTGTGTTGACCAAGTGACCCACTGATCTTTTCACTGCCCTTAACTGATCTCGTTTTATGTCTTTGACCTTTAGTTTCAGACTGGTGAACACGTGTAAAGCCACTCAGAGGGGGTTCAGTAAAAAATGTTGGATATTGATTGGTTGTTGTCATATTTCTGTAAAAATAGCTTGTTTCAGACATTTTTAGGCTACTTTAACATATAAAATACTTTTTTATTATATATTTGTTTGGTCCGTAGTCCGTAGACACTGACAAACAAACAAAAGCAGCAAAATGTCAGTACAATGAATAAAAGACTGCTTAAAAGTGGGCTGCTACTTTAGAGTATAACAGTGCTGATCAGACTTCACACATGTTCACAGGTTTGGTCTGTTTTTAACCAGTGAACCAGTGAATGTCAAATTACTCAGACATTTAACGTGCAAGATTTGTATGATACGGTCAAATAGCCCGTATGGAAATTGTTTTGGGAATTTAAACAGCTCTCAGCGGAGTGAGATGAATGCACAACTTTAAAACGTTCGGTCAATTTGACACGGAAGTCCGAAGAAAAGCCAGATTAAGTTCAGTAAATTAAGTGATTTAATTCAAATAACCAAAGAAGTGAACTGAAACTGATTTGCAGGTTCATCCAACCACACTAAAGAGTTTCAGTCAACTAACAAATCCAAATCAACACGGAGGATTACTCAACAAGTGTTACTTCATCAAGGTAACATTAGGCTATGTCAGAACATTTTGTATTTTTTCACCTAGCTTAAAATGTGGAGGCAGCCTTGATTTTTTTTATTTATTTTTTTATGTTGAAACAACTTCGATTTTACAGTGTGGAACCGTGGGAAGCTCTGTGTGTTCTGGTTATCTATCTGACGCCACACTGTTTATTTTCTGGTTACTGATCTTCTTACACTGTTTCTTCTGTCTGCTAGCGCTCTATAAAAGGAGAGCTCAGTGGTAAATTGTAGGCGAGGGTTGAAAGCTCTTTACAGTCAAGCCGCTCTGTGTAACCCTCATAGAAGAAACATGCTCCGACTTGAGTTCATTTATATGAGAAAGTATTTATGAGCGTTTAAGAGCCTGTGTGACTCAGGAGGCAGGTAATAATACAGCAATTTGCTTAAGGCTTAAAACGCGGGAGGTGTTGCGCCACCGTAGCATCTTGATGGCTTTCGTCGTGACGATGGCGACAGTGAACTCCAGACTACCTCAAACTGAGTCGTTCTTCTGTATTTTTCTGCATTTCTGCACAGAAAAAGACAGAATTACTCACTTTCCTGCTCTGACTATTACAGGCAGCCCCTATCGCGGTTCTTCATTTGCCTGCACAGTTTGTTTTGGTCTTCATTCATTCATTAATTTTCTGTAACCACCTCTGGAAGCCGCGGGGGCCTATCCCAGCTGTCATCAGGCTAGAGGTGCGGTTCACCCTGGACAGGGCGCCAGGCTATCACAGTGCTAGTACAGATAGACAGGCAATCACTCACACTTACACCTAAGGCCAATTTAGAAACGCAAATTAACATATCGAGCATGTCTTTGGACGTTGGGAGGAAGAGAACCCACGCGCCCGCAGGGAGAACATGCAAACTCCACACAGAAAGGTCCCAAAAGGCCGATGGATTCGAACCCAGAACCTTCTTGGTGTGAGGCATCAGTGCTAAGCTTGTTTCGGTCTTGCAAGATTAAATATAAATTTTCATTCCTCCATGCCTCTGGACATCAGTGTCTCCAAAGGCATGACACAGGACAGTTTTCCTTTAAAAGTGCAATCTCATTTAATTTTTAGTATTATAAATTATTATTACTATTTAGTGTATTAAATTAGTGTTAGATTTTTGTATTTATTTCTGTATTTGAAAACAAGAAATCTACAATGTCTCTGAATGCGCTTAGGTTCACTTTCCTGAAAATGAAAGTAAAATTACCACATTAAAAAAAGCATCTCAAACAAAAGGACAAGTACATAAAGAGGCTCCTCTGTGACTCTAACAGGGCAAAATGTAATCGGGTTTTTCCACCTCTTTGTCTCAGTTGCTTAAGTGAATCACTCAGCGTGAAATGCAACCAAAGAAATCAAATAAATGAGCTCAGGGAAGCTTTCCAAGGGGTTTTACGAGTTTTTTTTGTGAGAAGCAGCTTGTCTCCGTGGGATTAGTCATGATTGAGGATGAGTTTTGATCTAAAGAGAGGGCAAGACCGAACAAGTGAAGTCCTCTCTGATTTACAATGATCGTCTTTTGCTTTTATTTGGAAATAATTTATGTTTAAGACGGCTGTCTCCATATCCTCAAACTCCCCAAAAAAGTTTTTTCAGATATTATATAACTGATGGATGACATTTTCCTTAATGACAAAGAGAAAGGTACCAAAGCCTCATCGCTTCACATTTGATATCAATGAAAAGCCCTTATATGTCCTCTGATAGGAGTTAACTCAGTAGTGGGTAGGAGAATGTCCACACATGACAAATTTGAACTATTGGTAGCCAGGAGGATATTTCAGTTAACACGAGAGCATTTCTTATGACTGACTACAAATTCTGTTAGTTCAGCATGGTGCCCTCTGACACCCAGTGCAGGACAGGATGAATGATCATTCATTCATTCATCTTCTGTAACCACATGTCCCTGTGAAGGGTCGAGGGGGGCGGCTGGAGCAAGGATAGACCCTGGACAGGTCTCCAGTCTATCACAGGGCTTACACAGAGAGAAAGACAACCTTTCAAACTCACACCTACAGCCAATTTAGATTCACCAATTAACCTAACCAGCATGTCTTTGGATGGTGGGAGGAAGCCAGAGTACCCAGAGAGAACCCACGCAGACACAGGGAGAACATGCAAACTCCACACAGTCAGCCCATGGATTCGAACCCCAGGACCATCTCGCTGTGAGGCATCAGTGCTAACTCAGGATGAATGATCTGGATAATAATATTAATTAATAATAATAATGAGTTATTGAGGTTGTGGCTCCTGCCAGTAAGATGACATGTGCATAAAACATCTAAATATAGTTGAGCAGCTTTGAAACCAAAACTTCTTATGGCAACACAAAATCTACTGCTCTGTATCTGCAGCATCAAGAAAACACAGATCACATTTTAGGAGATTTTTTTTATTTTTTTTAATTCTGGTCGTACAAAATGCAGTGGTTAAAAAAAAAAAAGTATTTACATAATTTACTGGTCCGTTTAGTGGTCCATTACACACAACCTGTGTTCAAAACGTAGCAGTTATTGATGTATTAGCAGTTCTTTAATGTCACAGACAGCTGAGGAAGATCTTTTTCATGTAGTTTTAGCACAAAACTTAATAAAATGTTCTACATGCTAAATAGCTACAGCTTTATAATAAACATATAGATGTGACAATATTTCACTCTGAAATGCTAACTGTAAGGTAGCACTGAATGGAAACAGAAACGTAAAATACAAGTTCTCACATCAAATGGACTTGAGGAAAGGTGATGTTTCTTCCCACCTCTTCCAGAGTTAGAGTAGCTGCTTCTCAGAGTCAGGATATGTTGAATAATCAATAAAAACAAAGAACCATAAGAACTTATGTGTGATACAAGCTCTTGAAAACACCGCTCGTAGGAAATGTAACACACAGGTTACTGGAAGTGAGATTCTGGATGTTTCACTGAAGTGTTCGTTTTTTTTTGCTGTGCAGCAGCCTCATCAGGGGTCCAATATACTTGACATGAGCACATATGGGTTTCTTGTGGTTCTTGAAGTAAAGTCTGTGGATGCGCAAGGAAACATGGTTATGCTCTAGTTTGACATAACAGCACTAATATAAAGCATACATGCTTTGTGTTCCCAATCACAACTGGGTCCTTACTAATTTAAAATTCATTTATAATGAGTAATAAATTATCACGTGATGCCACTTACACCAGTGCACGGATGTCACAGGCGCCGTTGTCTTCCTGCACGTACCAACTCTGGACGTTCATCAGCACAGATCTTGGGATGTTCAACTTTGTTGCGATGCAGCATTTTGGGATGCCAGCTGCAAAGTGAGATAAAGAACAAATAGAAGAATGAAGATACAGCAACCAAACCAGAAGCTTTAAACGCTGGAATGTGTTATAAAGCGAATTTATGATAAAAACTTAACAGTGATGAAGTTATGAATTGCACAATGGTTATTATAGGGAAGTCTTAGATAGTGTCAGTTTAAAGTTAAGTGACGTGACACAGGTTTCTAAAAACAATGTGAGTCTGTAAATGTAAATGTCATCCTCTGCTAAAATTAACTTAAGTATCAGCACAATAGCTTTACACAGTCATACAGAGAACTTAATCTAAGTGATTACTCCTCTTTAAGAGGATGTCTGTGATTTATCATAAATTTTCCTTACCTTCAGTGGACATGGTGGCCAAAGCGCACAGACAGAGAACCACGCAAACAAATTTCAGATCCATGATGGCAGAGGAACTGTAGGGAGCAAATTTGTCCATGAGGTTTAAATACTGACACCAAACACACACATGCACGTCGGCCCTCCCACCTACGAGCGTGGCAAAGGCGTGAGCAGGTGCTCAAAAATAGCCTGCATCTCTCTGAATGAAAGAGAACGAAGATGTTGGGCGGTTGGAAAACGTTGACTAAACAATAAGTTTAAAGTATTTTCTCAGACCGCTGTAACTTTCTTTTTTGAAGCAGCCTCTTTTGTTTTGCCGATGCCGGATACGTATGGGGTGCAGGTATGCTCCTCTCAGACAGGCTCCGACAAGTTTAATAACCACTCATTTAAAAAGGATGCGTTTTTCTTTTTGATTGATGGTTACTGAATGAGAGCTGAGTAAAGTCCACACCCAGAGTCATGAAAGAAACGGTAAACAGGTCAATATTTTACATTGGGGTCAAATGGAAACATTCATGAGTGTTTCCATTTGAGTGAAGTGAATTCATACAGGGAGATACGGGAAGACATACCACATTTAAAGTCTAACGGCACAGCTCTCTAGCATCATTCAACATTTAAGTGATGGAAAAATTATTTATTATTTGATTTATTAACCCCTTGGGCAGAAGTTTGGACTGATGATAGAAAATATTTGACCTGAACAACTGCCCAAAAGCAGGAGGACAGCCATCCTCTGCAGATGACCCTAACGTTTGAGCACAAAAATAAGCTTAAATAAATATCCCTCAACGGGATAACACTCACTCTGCATGGCTAACAAATACTTTTATTGTATTGCAAAGATCCATTGTGCGCCCAGGTGTGCCTATTAAAACTCACATGTTGTGCAATTTAACCTTGCGTGCAAGTGCACACCATAATTGCAGTTAAAAAAAAAAAAAAATCAAGACATTCCTTAAGGGCAATTTTTCTGGTTGCGCAGATGACAGGCTGACTCCTCATGTGTTTATACTGAATCTGGGAAAAAGTGATGATGATGCAGCAGTCAGAACTGGCAAATGAAAACAGAGTCACCGTGATTGAAGTTAGTTGCTTTTACCGTGGAACATGCAACACTAAAAACCTGATCCCGCAAAAAGAACTTGAAGCACAAGAAGCTTTGTGAGTTGTATTATCTCTGACATGTTTACACTGTAAATGAAGTCTGAAGGATTTGCTTCGGTCTTCGAACCGAGCCACTGACGTCTGGCTTGACTGCGCCGGACGCATTGTGAAAGCACAGTTTTCATTAACAAGAGCCTGTGATGACAGCAGAGGAAAGGTGGAGAGCAAACCTCTGCAAGGTGCATCTTCTGATATGTAGTACGTGCAGATGTCGAGACACTTGACAGAGTAAATGAAAGTTACCTGGCGCGACAGGAAAAAGCAAGGGATCAACAAAGCTTAGGGGCTGTTCCTCTAGGAACCATGCACATTAGTGCACAAGTCAACTGTAATCCAGCAGATAATTATTCAGATATTTTATTCTGGCCTCACTGTATTTTATTTCAAAATGGTTGTAGATGAACAGGGGTTAGTGCGATCTTTGTAAAAGCATCCTAAATGGTTTCTACTACTATTTCAAGATTCTGTTTGAATACACTATATTCAAACACTATATGCATTTTTGTATTCGGTTACAGTTCACCACTACTACAACCGGGCCAGAGGGCAACATCATCCAGACACGCGTTTTCAGACTGTGTACAATGATGAATCAGTCTGACATACAGCTCCTTAAAGATCAAGATTTCGTGATATGCCATGTGTCGCGTCAATCAAAACATTTCAACTGTCGAAACCAGGGAGGTCCCGCATCCGGTTCCAGCTGGCACTGCCGCAAAGTACAGGCAAAGTGCAGACCTGGCAGCGACATCAGCTCTGAGCCAGCATACACACAAAAGAGCAGGGTGATTAGAAGTCGCTCTCTTGCATTTACGCAAATTGGACATGTTGGTACACACCAGCGAGAGCTGTGCGCATGAAGGATATGATTAAAATGACATAATTTTAACTTATGCAATGGGCACAAAAGCTAAAGCGCGCACAAGATTGCCCAATAAATGTTTTATAAGAGAACGAAACTTATGAAAGTATAACAATTATTTGCGCCTATTTCTCAGAAAGGGTTTGTTGAAAAACATTCCTTTCACTTTTTCTCACAGGAACTCCTACAAGCAGATAAACACGTTTGATCATGAGGTACTTCAGTTAATAGTGTGGTTAACCTGGTATCATGAGAACAAACAACAGAAGCCTCTTTTTTTGGCAGTGATACATTCTGTATTGTTTCTCCCATTTTCAGTATACAATAATATTTCTACTACACAAGCTGCTCAAGCATTGTCTCTGTTTTACACTGACGTCTGCAGCAACCTTAATCTTTATTCTTATTTACATCGCTTTCTGCTATAACTCACTCATGTGAAGTGGAGCTCTGAGGGGCCCTCCTCATAGAGAATAAACTTTGTGTACAGTATGTGCATTAGTATATACATTTTTGATGAGGGGAATAAACATGAAATCTACTGTTTGGATAAACACATTGAATATATTTCAAACGGAAATAGAATTAGCACAGCAGAGGATAACAGAAAACAGAGTTTGACTTGGCTATGTTATTTTGGCTCAGAGTTTGGATCTGGAGGCGTATGGGGCAATCGAGGATGGTCTTCATTTCTGTTGCGGCTTCAGGTCCGGAGGAGCAGCGGGGACCTCAGTGTCAGTACTCGATTTGTCCTCTGGTGGCTGCATGCAGCAGACGCAGCAGCAGCTCCGTGGGTGAGCTCCCCGCGGAGCCGTGAGCTGGATCCATGGCCTCCGTCTCACCGAGGCAGTCAGAGTCCACCACACAACTCTCTGGCAAGGAGGAGAGGAGAAGAAATTAATTGATACTGTGAACACGGGCAAAATCACGCTGTATTCAGTGTTTAACGCCACTAAACCAACAAACAATGAGATCAGAAAGTACCAGAGTTGCAGCAGAGTCCTGAAGCGGCGCAGCGTCCTCCATCGGATCCGCAGGGTCTCCCTCCCGCCTGGCAGGGGGTGAGCAGGTAGTTCTCCTCTACGCAGTGAGCTGTTTCCGGGGAGCCCAGCAGGCAGCCGATACCTTCCCCGCAGCAGATGCTGGGGCCGAAGCAGCGGCCCCTGTCTCCAGGGCCACAGGACATGCACTACAGGAGGAGATTCAGTTTAAGCATTAGTTACATGCAGCATCCACTACTCAACTTTCATCATTCTCTCCAATGTTCAAAAACAATGGTGATGATTATGGCATAAACCTAGAAAGCTAAATACTGGCAAGCAACAGGCTGAATGCTTTCTTAAAATGTTTTCATTTATATTTCTTGATATTTTTTCCATTAGAAGCTAAAATAAATATGTGAAATATAATTAATGCTCACTAAAAAGAAAAAAAAAGTTTAAAGATTTCTGGATATTTGCACTATAACCTGTAACACCATTTTTAATTCTTCACACGTCTGTGCCCAAACCAGTCAGTATCCATAAACCAATGATATCTGACATATAAAAATGATACTTTAAACTTTTTGTCTAATTTGCATTTGTCTAATTCCACACATAAATGTATTATTTAAGTTACACTGGTAATTATTAAATATGGGAACGGGCTGAAAACAGCTTGAATTTAAAACTTCAAATATGATTATAACAAAAGGATGTTAGGTATCTCAGCCGAAGGCAGAAATGATGCTCACCTGTCTGATCCCAGTCTCGGACAGCGCTCGTTTCCCTCCTCGGGGGCAGTTCTGGATGTAGCAGGCGGAGGAGAGGGCGATGAGTCCCAGGACGCACAGGGGGAACAATGAGTGAGGCATCGCTGAATGGTTCTGAGTGAGCTCCGCGCACCTGTGTGTCCTCCGCCGGTGAGGATGTCTGACTGATCCCCCCCTTGGTCATTCCTCACTTATAAGCGGATGGACACCATTTGACAAAGCCATTGATATCTGACGTCAGTGCCGTAGGCCCGCCGTTGTGCTCTTTACGCGCGCCCGAAGGCCACCGGCGTGCGCGGGGCGCGGGCGCGAGGGGTCGCGTCAGATGTGGCTCTGCATCAGATTCGTACCATCTAACAAATCTACACAAGAAAACAGCGGTGACAGCAGGAGATGCCTGTTCTGTATTCAACACTGCGCCACACTTACGTCTAATAATGATTGGAGACACGCATGACACGCAAACAAAATGGCACAACATGCACAACTAATTGGAGTTTGTGAACAGCTAATTAGATTTACAGCCATGATGAAGAACATTTCATGAATATCATGCACAGTTTGGCTGTCAGGCTAATCACTGTTCATCACTGCAGTGCAGACATTTTTTGACTTTTGTCACATGAAGACAACTAACTGTGGTGGCATCATGACAACCTGCAGGTCACACAAATTATCTCCCTGACGTACTGCAAAGCCATTAATGAGCAAAACAAGATTAGCATTTCAGATAAACATATTTCTAGGTGATTATGCTGACCGCTCGCTTGCTGCATGCTCAGGGTTGCGTCTCTCTGATTAGCTGTTGTGATGCTGATTAACAAGTAAGTGACAAATGGCAAAAGTGAGCATCGGAGGCTGCAGGTTGAAGAATCAAGGTGTTCTTCGATTGCCATTACAGCATTGAAGCTTCAGTGGAGACAAACTATACGTTTATTAAATGTTACTGCACCCCAGAACAATATAACATTACAAAAACACACCCTTGGGCTACCCTTAGCAGCTACAACTGCAATCAAGCGTTTGCGATAACTTGCATACTTTGGCAGACTCATCTTTGCAGAATTGTTGTAGTTCAGCCACATTGGAGGGTTTTCGAGCATTAGCCACCTTTTTAAGGTCATGCCACAGCATCTCAATAGAATTCAGGTCAGGACTTTGACTCGGCCACTCCAAAGTGTTCGTTTTGTTCTTCCTTCGACCTTTCAGAGGTGTCCTTGCTAGTGTGTTTCAGATCATTGTCCTGTTGTAGAAGCCAAGTTCACTTCAGCTTGAGGTCAGGAACAGCCAGCCGGACATCGTCTTCCAGGATTGTTTTGGTAGACGGCAGAATTCCTGGTTCCACTTATCACGGCAAGTCTTCCAGGTCCCGAAGAAGCAAAACTGCCCCAGACCACAGAGTATTTTCCCAAAAGTCTTGGGGATCATCAAGATGTTTTCTGGCAAAACTTAGACAAGCCTTTATGTTCTTTTCACTCAGCAGTGGTTTTCATCTTGGGACTCTGCCATGCGGGCCATTTCTGCCCAGTCTCTTTCTTATGGTGGAGTCATGAACCCTGACCTTAACTAAGGCAAGTGAGGCCTGCTGCAGTTCTTTGGATGTTCATTCTCTTGGATGAGTTGTCGCTGTGCTCTTTTGGTAACTTTGGTCGACTGGTCACTCCTGGTAAGCCATTTGTGGATAATGGCTCTCACTGTAGTTCGCTGGAGTCCCAAAGCTTTAGAAATGGCTTTATAACCTTTTCCAGACTGATTTTCCCAGTTGTTGTTGAACATCTTTGGATTCTGGTCCAGCTTTTGAGGATCTTTTGGTCTACTTCACTTTGTCAGTCAGGTCCTATTGAAGTGTTTTCTTGATTGAGAACAGATGTGGCAGCAATCACCTTTCCACACTGGACCATGTACACTTGTATTTCTTTCCCTCAATATTAAAAACCGTCATAAAAAAAAATAGCATTTGGTGTGAAACATTTAGGTGTGACAAACATGCCCCCCAAAAAATAAGAAATCAGGAAGGGGTCCCAACACCACTCAGTCTGATTTATTATTAATCTCCCACTTGTAGCACATGGCTTCATTTCACATGCAGAACAACTTATTCCAGTTTTAGCTCCCCCCCCGAGCGGATACAGGATCATGACCTTGGTTAAGCCTTAATGTCGTCAGGGAAACCAACATATAAATGACGCCGTTTGTGTTCGTGAAGCCCGGTAAATACTGCTTGCCTGACTTGCCTCGGTTTAACACTTTTGTGCGCAATGACTCGTGCTCGTAAAGGTAATTAGGTTGATGAATCTCCTACTTCTGCTGCAGCCGTTTACGTCTTACTGCGACTCTGCTCCTTAAAGGAAATGTAGAAGCAGCATCCAGCGGAAGGCAGGCGTAAGACTTTAAAGTCACTCGAGATGTTTCGAACATACAGTTTACTGGAAACACAAATGGGTACATCGTGATTTCCATGAAGATATTTTAGTCCAACCTTTTTTCCAGGACAACTAATCAGAGACCAGACATGAGGGCAGGGTGAAATCACATCAGGAGGTCACTTTATCAGCTGGCCCCGTCTGTTTCTTCACAATAAACAGGCAGCCTTGGGTCAACTCAATTCCTACTTAAAATCCCACCTCCCCTCCCCCAACTCTTTCTTTGTACATCCTCAACACATCCCTCTGAATAAAGACCGCTACACCAAGGCTGCATCTACAATGAACAGTTCTTGATGAACTGTCCAAGAAGCGGTGAGAGGCTGGAAGAGAAGATTTTATTTTATTCTTCAGCGCTGCTATTTGAAAAGGTCTTTGCTGTTGCTGCAAACATTAACAGACCTTTGTGATACGATTCTGTGACGACATAACTTCAAGAAAACTCAAAGAAATTTCAATGCACTAGCAGATTTGTGGAAGCTTTTATGTGCATGAAATAGGAATAAATTATTACAAACGTATACAAAAAAAAAAAATGGCACAACATGAAAGGTTTAGGACAAGCCTGACGTCCATTTGTTCCCCATGCCCTCAGTCAGTGATGTACACGTATAATGTTGCTGTGTGAAGTCGGGCTTTTGCAGGTTGGGCACGAAATGCAGTTGGATGCTGCTATAATGTCAGATTTTGGTGGCTTCGGTTCCCTCTGCAGGCAGGCTCGACAGAGCAAGTGGCCGCAGGTTAGGCGGTAGATGGGCGATGTGGAGTAAACAGAGAGCGAACAGGAACACGCAGAGCACGTCTTCTCACCTGGAAAAATGTGATTAAATATTAGACACCAGAAACACAGAACACATTTTTAAATAAAAGTTCACTGTATTTGAGGAGTTGCGTTCATGTGATGTTGGAATAATCTGAGACATTAGTTCCAGACAGGGCTAATCTTTGCCGTTAATGTCATTTGCTACTCATCAGTGGTGTTTTTTTTTTTTCTTATTTTAACATCCTGAGGGCACGATTCCTCGTAACACTTTTCCCGTTTTATGTGCTTGTCAGTTCAAACAATCTGACGACATACACAACTCATTTGCAGACGACATAATTTCTTTTGTTATTTGTTGTCCCAAAAGTAAACGATATTCAATGTGTTGCTGCAGTGGCTACAGCCAAAAAAAAAAGCTTTCACGCGGTTACCACATTACAAACAAAACACAGAAACACACACCACAGAGAAACAACTTTCTTGAAAAGAATAGAAGTTCACTAATGGTTGGTGGCTCAACCAGTTGTTTTTGTTTTCCTACATTTCCCAGAATACTTCAGTCATGAATCAAAACTCATTCTCTGTTTTTTACCAACAGGAAGTGTAGCATCAGGATAGCTAATATGTGAGCTATGACTAGTATTTAGACTACACTCTGTTTTAAAGTCTCTACAACCTGCTACCCAGACTTTTGCCGCCAATGGCGTCACAAGCACAAGATTGCAAGGCTCATTTCTTAGTTTATAATGTACGGATTGAGACCAGGAAAAAAAAAAAAGAAACCTTGAATTAAAGTCCAAGGATCTGCACCAGTGGGCATGTTGCTTCAGATACCACCAATGCATTAAAATACCTAGGGGGTATTGTTTGCATAAACCTTGAATAGGAAGCCGTTTCACAGCCAAAGCACTGTGCACAGCACCGAGGCGCACAATGAGGAAGGATTTCTCAAAATGAATACGCTATAATGGCAGATGTTCTATCTTTTGTAAATGGCAGATAGTGGAAATACTGTCTTCATGTTACCAAGCAATCTAGCTAGCCATGCACACTTCCATTTCTCCCAGCTGTGTGCAGCTTTAAACTTGAACACAATCTCAAAAGGGGGGAATGCTAGAGTTCAGCTTGCATACTTTCTGCAAGGTCAGCCTCTAAATGCATTTCTAATTTCCAGAAATCAAACCTAACTGCACCTGATGTCCACAGAAAAACTACCAACCGTATAAGACGCACCTTTCCTGGGGTAACATACACTGAAAACCAAACCGCTTTGGGCTGAGTATTGCCTAAAGTGTTTAAGAGGGAACATATTGTACCTGTAGATGTGCGTGAACCTTGGCATCTGTGAGTGGCGTTCAGTGTTTCAGAATCAGGTCTCTGCTGGGGCAAGTTTGAAGTGAAGGAGGGTCGACCCTGCAGCGCCGAGAAAAGAGCCTCGTCCAGACTAGCTGACAAACGCTGCTCATGAGAGCTGCAGCTGGGGTCTGAAGGTGCAGACATAAAGACAATGACAAGTAAGTCAGAAGTGGAGAATGAAAACACATACACAGAAACAGACAGACATATATTATACTCACCAGACACAGCATCTTTTCTTGGTCTTTTTGTTTGAGGTAGTTGTTCACCTGCTGATTCTTCAGAAATGTCACTTAGATCTTGTTTCTTTCTGGCGTCTAACTCGGATTTATTATTTGTACTTAGATGATGGGTGTTAGACGTGTTGTCTGATGGTAGTCCTTGCCCACGCTCTTCTCTGTGCAGAGTCTTGTAAGGGTTTTGAGTTTCTTTATTAAGACTTGGAGAGTAATCAGGCTGTCCATGTTCCTCGGAGGCTATAAGTCTTGAGGCCTGTGGGTTCTCGTCGTGGTCTTGCCTCCCCAACATCCCCTCCCTCCTCATCATCCCTTTCTGCAGGAGGAAGTGGTCGATGCGGCTCTTCAGCTGTGGGTTGGGAAGAGGCTGGGAAGTTGATGTGAACGGGACACCAGTGAAGGGGTCGTTTGGGGCTCGACCCCAGGTGGCTTCCCTCTTCTGGTGCTCCTCCAGAGTGCTGTTGTCCACAGAGACACCGCTGGGCAGCAGCATGGGCAGCATCATCACCTCCTGTGTTATTGGGTCGAGGAATTCTTCTGGGATGGAGTGACTGCCAGAGTCAAAGAAAAAAAACATCGATTTTAGACAAGAATGTTTGATAACTGCTTGACAATCTCCAGAAATCCAGTCTTTGTACGTACCTTGGTGAGGGGACTTGTGATGGTTGTTTGGTTTGTGTGACAGAGGGGGTAAATATCCCAGGTCGTGGCAGGAGTCTTTCGCTGGCATCGTGCACTCTTTTAATCCTCTCCACTTCTTCCGCGGGGCAGCAGCGGGCCGGTTGCCCCCACACAACCAAAGCCTTCAGCCCCATAGAGGATGCTGCTACCACCAAAAGGCACAGTCACACGAAGCTGCGTCACAGCGCCAAGGGAGAGCAGACCCCGGCTCCACAGGTCCTCCTGCCGACAGTTCGCAGGAGGTGGCGGGGAAAGGAACGGGGCACGGGGGCGAAAATTTGAACGCACGAAACAGACCTGGGTTTCTTCTCTAAGTTCGCAGCGAGCTACCAGTTTAAACTCTGGCTCAGACTGGCTGGGTCCAGCGTTTGATTGATGCTTAAACGTATGTCCTCTTTGTTGAGGTTCACCTGGAGCCTCGGCGCCCCACTGCCGGGCCTCAAGACTCCACAGGTGGCCGTTAGTCCGCTGAGATTTACCGTCACTTTTTGGACGTTTTTCTTTGTTTTGTTCATTTTTGCCCGTTACCTGCGTTTGAGTTTGTTCTTTTTGCTGAACCTGCCTGTGGCTCGTGGAAGGTGGTGGATCAGAACTGGTGCTGATCTCCAGTCTCTTGCACGCCTGTCCTCGGTCCATACCCCAGGGCCACAGTTCCACATCCACCCTGCACAGGTCCACCTGGAAGCCGAACTTCAAGGTCACCTGAGAGGAACGGAGGAAAGAGTTTTAGTAATCCAACCCACTCCTCATGCTGAAAACTATAGTGTGGGTGCATTTATTAAAAGAGCTCCTGTTTTCTGCCTTAAGAGTGCTCTTGTTTGTAGGTTGCAACTTGAATAGAAGGAAAGTCATTTTAATTTAATGAAAATTCAGGTCATGCCATGTGGATGAAAGGCAGATTTTTTTCTGAGTTAATTTTCTCCTTTTCAATTATTCAAATCAAAGGAGATGGTGATCCTCAGCAGCAGGGAGATGCAGTCAGGGGAGGCAGGGGAGGCGGGTGAAGCAGTGCCTTTACCTGGCATCATGAAAAGTAATGACGATAAAATGAATTATAGTATTGGTAAAATAAATCACACTGTTTTTCCGTTG
Organism: Planiliza haematocheilus; assembly: GCA_005024645.1. Lineage (NCBI taxonomy): Eukaryota > Metazoa > Chordata > Actinopteri > Mugiliformes > Mugilidae > Planiliza > Planiliza haematocheilus. The sequence goes on along the minus strand of SRSE01001388.1, from coordinate 192,769 downwards.
GTGTGTGATATAAATGCAAGTTCTGTATGATTCCCATCATTTCGTTCTTTTTTACAATCAAAATCACTTAATTTACACATTTCCTGTGCAAATACAGCGAGAGACGCGAGTTGAGGCAACACCGAGCTGAGCCTCACCTCGGATTGCGCAAACTGGGCTAGGCCTGCATCCTTGACGCGTGTCGCGGCCCGTTTATTGGGATACTTTCTCTGTGTGAAAGCCAAAAATAGAAGATTGCATATTTACGCTTAAAATATTCTTAAAATTAGACCTTCAGCCAAAACAGGAAGTAGTAAATGATGGAACAGGCTCCATAAAAATGGATCAGCTCATCAGAAGACTTAACAACTCAGTATTACTATATATAATATATATTTGATATAAAGTGAAAGTCTTCACTGGGTACTCTCATGTTGAAGGAGTATGAATGATCTATGGAATTGCAACGGCAAACGCACCCTCTCTCTTATTCTTTCTCTTAAACACTATAGATTATAACATTGTTCCTTTGGCCAGATATGTACCATATACCTATTTTTGAATAAATAATACCTATTTGAGATATGAAACATAACCAGTGGCCATTGGATTAGTAATTGTAAATCTGTACATGTACATATTGTTTAAATGAATAGTTCAGTGCTTTGGGCAGCTATCTGCACTGATTTACAGGTGTTCATGTCAGATTTGTGAGTCCAGACATCATTCTACAGGTGTCGCCAGGTGTTAAAGCACCCACGGACACATCTGCATAGATTGCAGTTGGGTTTGCACTGTCACTTTTACTCCATTTGCACACCACCTCAATGGTACAGGACTGAATATCACTGATCATTCATTACAGTTAACATTCAGTATTAATACTCTATATTTATACACTGTATGATAGATAGCCAATATTATTTTCTATATTTATACTTTTCTATATTCATACTTTTTTTACTTATGGCTTGAATCGGGCCCAGATAAACCAATTTCATTCCTTCCCATGTACCAACATGTGTTGTAGTGACAATAAAGAATCCTTGAATCCTCGAAGATGTTACCAATCTTTCTGCACTGGCTCTTGCGGTAATACCAGATTTGCCTGTGAACAAACTGTCGCCAGCAGACAATTTATTTTGGCATTTGTCCACCAATAATGAATGTACTCAGCACTTCTGCACTCTAACCTGGATGCCAGCCCAACTTCCACTGCCCACAAAGTTTCTACAGTGGAAAGTGGTGGTCTGGAGTTGCTCAGTTGGAAACTCATTGAGCTCTGGCAAAGATCTGCTGGATTGATAAAATAGTTTGGGTGTGCTTCTGATCGACAAATGACTAACAGCAACACAGTCATCCAAGTAATTTGACCGCAGTGAGTTGAATTTTTGTTGAGAACAAAATGCCTCTGATTGGTTGTGGGACTATCTGAGGTATTTTTTCCCTATTTATCGGTTGAAACGTGTCCCACAGTAAAAACCAGAAAATGTGTGACTCAATTCTTATGAGAATAAGAGTCTGGCTCTGCCAAGTTTCTGTCACTCTGGAGCTGATCTGGTCATTGTGTGTCAGGTTGTGAGTAATGCAAAAAACACTTTGTGATGACGATTAAAGCACGAAGAGCAAAAATCCAATTTCGTGTGAATCAAAAGACGCCGTAAAATACGACATAAGCTACAAACATAAGACTGATATCAGTCTTCCCAGAAAAATTAATAATTAAGAGTGACACGGTCATCTTACCTGCACAGGTGGACGGAGGAAGTACTCCAGCTTGAAGCCCCGTCTCCGGACAGCAGGGTCAGCTGACACAAGGTTTGCGACATCATAGCCATCTGCACACAGCTGAAATGAACGGAAAAATAAATCATACAGGTGTTTATGTTCTTTAAAGAATGCTTGAAATTTAAATCTAAACATTATAAGAACACTATATTTTTATCAACTAATCCTTAATGGATTTCTTTGTTTTGAGAGACGTAAAAGCCAAAAAAATAACATCACAATGTTCAGTTGAGAAAACTAACTCTGAAAAGAGAGGTTGAAATCTAACTGGGGGGAAAAAAGTAGGAATAAAAACGTAAAGTGAAAGTACATCTTCCATCCTCTGAGGACGAATAAACAGCCCTGATCAGATTACAAAATGACAATAACAAGAACATAACAAGGACAGCTGTGATTCAGTCTCCCACACATCACTTTGTCCCCTGCTTCTTTATTTGCCCTCCACCTCCCTCCTGTGCCATTTTGTGAGTATGTTTGTTGTCTCCTCCTGCTCCTAACAAAACATACTGGATATACGTGTCAACTTTCTAAAAGAAAAACAGATGAATGGTTCCCTTATTCAAAACTACTTGCACTTAGAGTGTAAAATTAGCTGTTTTTTTTTAATATTACATTATGAAAGCAGCAGTATTTACAGCTGGTTACTGCAGCAAGTGTCTTTACCAAGGATATTACAAATATCTGAGGTGGCACTGAACACAAAAAACACAGTACAGCTATGTGATAGGTCTATGAAATGTGTCGCACCTTGTTGCATTGAGCCGTTGTGTAAAAGTGCGGCAAACAGAGATTCACCACCATATTGTCAAACCTGCAAAGACACGAACAGATTTTTGAGCCAGGCATGTTCTCTTGCGTCACATACAATAAAGCTTCTAGGTCAAGGCAAAATGAGACGGTCGCTGTGTACCGCTGATCAGCACTGACTCAGACTGCTAATGCATTTTTGTTGAGCTAAGTATTATAGCTCACAAAACCTCTGACCCCTTTAATAAAACAACCTTCAACAGACTGACTGACAGGTTCACCGCTCATTGATAAATTTCGGCAGCGAGTTGAAGGAGGTGAACTCATTCAAGGTGGTACCCTGCACACATGTGGTCTGTTCATATTCATGTTGATTGCAAATTCCACACACAAAATAAATTATCCACAACGTCTACAGTCCAGCTGTGTGACCCATGGCAAAGTTGTTAGTTTATTTATCAAAGGAAATCCTTCCTCTTTCAAATGTGGGGAATTACTGGGCTTCTCCGCTCACTCTTAATTTAGCGAGTTCATTCATTATATTCTATGGTTAAACTGCACACCACTAAATGAAGATTTTTTACATTTTTTTCACCTACAATGTCAATCATTTGATAAGTTCAGGTTTGCAGATGAGAGGACTTGCAGCTGTCTTTTTCTCATATTCAGCCTGAACAACTTTGTGTGTATTTTAATGTATTTTCATCATTTTCTATAAATTTACAGATGAAACAATTCATTGATTCAACGAGAAGACAGTTAATGTAAACAATACAGATGTAGCATGATTTAAGGAACTTGAACATTTGACCGAGAAAACTGCCTTTTAAGAGCAAAACATGCATTAAAGTCTATGATGTTATTATTAATTTTACGCAAAAAAATACTAATATTGGAGGTTCTGGCCCCTTACTCATAATTTATTTTTGTTTCCATCTCTAAAGTCTGCGTGTACGAATAGTTCCTGTTTAGCTAACCGTAGCTAGCACTATGTTGGCTAATAATTTATAACGTTGGACAAGACAAACAATGTTAACATTATCTTAGCGAACTAAACCAACTTAAAACGCTTACTCAGACCTGCCGGTTACACACTTGCCTGTGTTGACTTTTTATTCCTGCTCCCGCTACCAAATTCAGAGAGCTAACGGCCACTAGCCACTTGCTAACTTAGCCGGCACGAGTAAGGAAGCCGAGAAGGGACACGCACTGTATTTGTGCGTTCGAAAAACGGCACAATTAAAGGCGTGCAACAGTTATTATGTGTAATTAAATATCTTGCCCCCGAACGAGCTATTTAATTGTCTGTGGAAAGTGTCTGTGGAAAGTCCTCTGAACATCACCTTATTACAGCTTACATATACATTGTGCGTTTTATGTGTCCTCTCTCAGTGACGAATCTCCTCCTCCACATGGAGGTCAGCAGGGTCACTGCTCATCTTTACAGGATGCAGCTCCGCAGCTTCCAAGGACTCAAGGACGCCTCAGTAAGATGCATGTTGTTTTGAGGCACTGCTTTTGTTTGCGGATTGTCACTGTTTACTCACCTTTACAGCCTTCAGCTATCTATTTTAGTCTCCGGTATCTTTCATTCTCCTGAATAAGCGTAGATGACTTCCTGGTATTAACGCTTTTTCATTCATTTTTACAGTTTAGACTACCAGGTCCAGCGATGGAAATATATAAGTATAATATATAAATATAATATATAAGACTGAAGAACCCAAAAGTTGACAAAGTAGTTCAAATGATTTTTAACTAAAGCAGCTGTAATATCCATAAAATGTTTATACACCAATGACATAGCGTTATATATTATATATTGTATATATGCATTATTTAATTACCTATTTGATAGGTAATGCAGAATTTTTAATATACAGTATAATACATTATCTCTAAAACGTCTTATGTAAGTGTGAAGTAATATTCAGTAATACTCGGTCTTGTTTAATTTTGCAACACTAATATTCATTCATGATGGCAGTTCTGAGACGCAGGTTTGGGAAACCACTCAATGCTGTGCCTAAAATAATCCCACATTGCACTATTATCGAATGACTGACTGTGAATCTGTTTTGCCAAAAACACATTTGGAGTCACGAGAACAAAAGATGAGCTCATTGACAAAAGCGTGGTGAATTATTCACATATCTTTATTAGTTCTGCTGAACTTTAACAAACGGGTTGTTTTTAATCAAGCCAGAGCAGTAATAGTAACGTAAATGCAAACCATAAAATTTAAACATGTATAAAATCAGTAGCATCTTTTTTTTGCTCTCTAAACAATGCAATACTGTAACTACATTTATCACCTACATCAAAAGGAACATCAGGTTTGGACAGGGTTGCTATGATTGCACCAGGCCGATAGGCTATCTACACAGTTAAAAAATAAATAAATAAAAAGACACATAAAGGAAAGCTCGAATGGCACATATTTTCTCTGTCAGTTCACCATAATATAATAACAGTAATAAAGATGATAATACTATGTAATACCTTAGAGATAAGTTAATATTCTTGAGCAACATCTTTGTATGCTGGCATAAACAACACATATAAAAGCCATGATATTCACATCTGAGTCTACTGTACATCATAACTTGTACTACATAGTGCAGTTAGCCTGAATAGCCTCCTTTAAAGAGGCAGACTCTCCACTTTTCTGTTCTTTTTTTGTTTTTGTTTTTAAACTTCCTTCTCCCCAGCTTTCTCTAAATGAACTATACAGAAGAACGTAAGATTTTTTTCCCCCCAGGAAATTCACACTCTCTCAGTCCTCACAAGCTCGTTTTCCTGTCCTGAAAGAAAATCCCTTTGCTCTTAATATATCTTCTCTTGGTGTATTGCCACTAGTCCCTCTACCCTCAATCTCATAAGCTGACGCCTTCCATATGTATACACACATGCACGCTTCCACTCGCTCTCGCACACATTTACAGTCTATAACTATTATTATAAGTATTTCTTTCTAGTATATCATACATTCTATAAAAATTTCTTTTTAGCTTCGCGGACACGGACTGCCTCCTCGGATTCCCTGGCTGTGAGTGGCACAAAGCGAAAGACACAATTGTCATAATAACCAAATTCAAATCGTGTGCTTCCATTCACTTTGTCCTCTGGGTTCAGTGAGAAGTAACTTGAGTTGGGAGGGCTGCGAAAGCTCTCTGACGACCCCTGGTGTCCGTTTCTGGTCACCGCAGAGAGTCTGAGGTGAGGGTGAACCAGGTCCTTCTACATCTTTAAATTTATTCTATATTCATTTTGGGGGCTGATTATCTACTAAACGTATCTATTTAAATTTAATTTGTACAAAATATAAACTCTGTAGGTTTTAATAATGTGTTCAAATGGGTCATGCGTGTTGGACCCTGTGCATGAAATGACTGAATCCGGCTGCGTGACCTCATTATGTGCTGGGATTTTGAGTGAAATAGACCAGCCATGTGTAACGATGTAACTGGTACTCTGATATGATTAAAGCACCAAAAATGATAATCACATTTTTTTTATTTCTATTTTTTTTTTTTTTCATCTATTCCCAGCATGAGTTTTTCTCTTATGCACGCTGGAAAGAATGGAGTAAGGCGCTCTCCGGCCAAAAATGCAAGTTAACATCACACACTCTGACCACTAACTCTACTTTTACACAACCAGTGACACAGACTTACAATGAATAAATACCACATAATATTCCTGTTGATCGTTTTCTGACAATATCCCTGATTGTCTGGGTCCTTTTTCTCGCACGGGCATTAAACGACTCATGTGTTAGTGCTGTGATCTAATCGTTGTCATTTAACGTTTAGCTTTTCTGCCATCCATCAGTGTGGCACACTTTTCATGAACACTGATTATGTAGGATGTAGTAGTGGGCAACTGGTGAGAGAAAGGCTGTTTGGGAGGTTGAAAAATCCTAGATACTGATGATTGTAGTTCAACTTCCTGTTCAGATTATCTGCTTGTTGCAGTTTACAGACGACCTTTGTTGCTGTTTAGTGTTTATAGTTGCTTTGAAAAGTATGTCAGACTGTACTGATTTATTCTATTGTAGACTGAGGTGGTTCTTTGCTGTATACCGAAGTGGTTGTGTGAGAGGCCTTGTCAATGTGAGTGTAGTGAAATGGAGAATCTTCCTCACGGAGCTGTCTCTATATCTCAGTTGACTCTATCCTCTCCAGGCGCGACGGCCCGGCCCAGGGATTGGCAAGCTGGTGAAGGGAAGGAGGGCCCTTTTGGTCTTCACAGGGTGGGGACAGGGTGAGGGCGATGGGGCCAGAAAGGGAGGGAGGGGGTTGAGGAGACAGAAGTGAAAGGGCCGGTGGCGGAGGTGGAGAATTAGAGGAGGTGGGGGAGGTGGTTGTGGTGGTGGTAATGGTGGTGGTGGTGGAGGTTGTGGTTTGTTTGGCTCCTAACTGGCTCATACGTTTTTCCAGCGCTTGGTTCTTCTGCAGTGTTTCCACGTAGCTGAGCTGCAGCTGAGCCTGGTATTTCAAAACCCGCTCCTTCTCGTCCTGCCAGGTGTGCCGCTCCTGGTCGAAGTTGAGCGCCTGCCGCTCACGTTGCTGGCGCTCCAGGCGTAATGCAGCTTGCAGCTGCTCGAGCTGCCTGCGCAGCTCCCCCGCTTCATCCCAGTGACCCTCCTGGACCCGCTGTGACTGATGGGCATCTTGACGCAATTGCACATCTTGACAGAGTTGGGCCTCGTGACGTAGCTGGGCCTCTTGCCGCATTTGGGCCTCGTGGCGAAGGTGGGCCTCCTGGCGCAGCTGTGCTTCTTGGCGTAGTTGGGCTTCATGGCGGAGGTGAGCCTCCTGACGAAGCTGGGCCTCTTGGCGGATCTGACCGTCCTGGCGCATTTGGATGTCCTGCTGCATGTGGGCCTCCTGGCGCTGCTGCACGTCACGCCACTGAGCTTCCTCGCGCTGCTGCCTCTCCTGCCTCTGAGCCTCCTGCCTCTGGGCTTTGGCTTCATCACTCTGAAGACTCAGCAGGGTGTCGGAGGTGGGGGTGAGGGAGTTAGTTGACGGCTCAGTTGGATTTCGTGGGCAGTGGACGGCTCCCCACGGTGGCAGCAGACCTGCAGCAGCTAAGTTGGGGCTCACGACAACTTCTGCTCCTCTGCTCACCTCATTCAGAGCCCGCTTTAAACTCAGCACCTCTGCCTCAAATACACCAAGCTTCTCTCTAAGGAGGGAAACCTGCAGAAAGGAAAGTACAGTATGTTGCCGTCGTAGATGCTGTTGTTTTATCATGCAAAATGGCATCTAATAAAATTCATACATTTAATTTAAAAAGGACACTGATATTAAACTTGCTGTCCCTATTATGATGATGGAGACTGACATATATAGACATTATACGTGTGTATAAGCTGCTTACGAGCTTCATGAGTACAAAGGAAAATTGTGTTGTGGCTTGGATATATAATGTTGTCCAATCCCCAATTTGTCCTAGTCTCTTAGCCAAGTTTCTGAAATCCCTCCAAAGGATTTTGAGGATTAAATGCTTAACAATCTAGATTTAGTGGTAAACATCCCAATCCTGCAATCTCACTTGTTGTAAATGATTTTCTGATATTGTGTTGCACTTTTTTGCAGACCCCAAATCGGGAGAGCGTGCTCACTGCTACCGCACTCGATCTTATTGCAGACCTAGATTACTGCAAGCTTCATATTCTCTAGCGCACCATTTGCTGTTTGGCATTTTGGTGATTTACAGGCAGACATACTGGGACAGCGTTGGACTGGCACGGTTTTTAATTCACTCTTACACACAAATAACAATCCTGCTTTAAATCAGGCAGAGAGGGTTTCTAATCAGAGACACTTGAAAGTCGTTGTATATGTCCTGTAGAGCAGGTTATAAGATATTACAAAGCCATAACAAGACTTGTTTTCAATACCAGTTCAGAAATCTGCCAATGAACCACATTATAAAACATAAATTACTTTTATTATTCTTAAAGTGGCAATCTTAAAGATTTTAATTTGTTTTTTGTCTTTGCATGAGGTCACAGATTTGTGACCGAGGCTAATGACTGTCTGTGTCATGTCTGTGGTGACATTCCCCCAAAAATAAAAATATACATTAAGTTACAGCTGATGCAATCTCTATTGACAGATATCTGGACATGAATGCAGAATTGTCATCAAGTGATAGCCAGTGGCTTTGGAGACTGCTGATACTGCAAACGGAAAATGTCCTTACTGCTGCATTAAGAATATTTAATTGGCAAAAAAACTGCACTGAAGTAGTAACAGCTAGCGTGTTTTGTAAGTGAGCACTTTCTTCACAAGACAGCAAGTTAGTTTGATTAGATTTATGATTCATGATTTTTTGAAGGAGGATCGGTTTGAAACATTAACGGAACAAGAAGAAGCAGCCACATTGAGCTGTTACATGAAGAGCTGCAGGCGACGAGCCCGTGCCTCCTCTGCAAGTTAACTCCTTTCGCTGTGCCCTGCTTCTCAGACACAATTCTAATCCTCTCAAGTGCAATCAAAAATTACCTCAGACAGAGTCCTCCTCAGCTCTCCCTCACACTTCTCCAGCTCCAGACTCTTGGTGCTGTAGGAGTCCTTCAGGCCCAGCATGACCTCCTCCCGCTCCCTCAGCTGGGCGTTGAGCTCCTTCAGCTGACCCCTCAGGGCCACCATCTCTCCGGCTCGCTGTGTCACTTCGGCTTGACTCTCCCTCAGCTGCTGCTTGAGCAGGGAAATCTCTCCTGCTTTCTGACACACCTGCCACAGGAAGATAAGAGTGAGCCAGTGAGTGCTATTTCTTTTAGTATGCGTTCACTGTGCAGAATGTACTCCCTGTCCTGATGCATACAGGTGGGTTAGAGTACCCACAGCGGCACGCACACTCACACTTACACTTGCTCGACTGTTCAGTCCGATGTAACCCTGATAAAATATTACTGCACTAGTCGAGCGAATCAACTCATATACTGATATCTCACCTCCCACTTGGTCTCCTCCAGACGAGGCAAGATGTCAGCCTGCTCCTTCCTGTAGTCCAGACACTTTCTCTCCAGGTCCTCTCTCTGAGCCAACAGAGCTGCCATCTCCTCCTGAAGCCTCCGCTTGTCCTGGGACAGACGGGTTATCTGGGCCTGCAGGGCCGTCTGGGAGCGCTGAGCACGACGTGTAACCTGAAGACGGCCCATACAGTTTTAATGTTATTTAACGTTACTTCGGAAAATGTTCAGACAAAACGCGAGCGATGGCAAAGAAAGTGCATCTTGACGCTGTTTGGTGTTGGATTGCTGTACGTAATGAGGTCACCTGCTGCAGGCGCGAAGCATAGTTCTGTCTCAGCTCGTCCATCTGCCGCTCCCAGACTCGCTGCTTCTCCTCAAACACCTGAATGATCGCAGCCTCACTTTGGTCCAGGTTCCTGCGCATATGCTGCACCTGATGGGAAGAAAAGCGCGGGAATCAGGGGTACTTTCTTTTCTCATATCCCTTTTGTGAGCTTTCTGGAAGCCAATATGTTTCTTAGTGACCTCTGACCTCTTGCTCTTTCTCCCACAAGCGGTCCTCGAGGTCTTGGATGATGTCGTCTGAGGAGGGGGAGGGGCGCAGCGGTGCTGGAGCGTCACTCAGGTGGCTCAGCCTCTGATAGGACGATGAGCTCTTTCCTGAGGAAGACCGGCCGCTGTCTGAGGCACTGAGCCCGTTCTGGACGAAAGAAGCACATCATGACTCGTTAAAGATGATAACATAAAGGTGCTTTGTGCCTTAAACTGAGCATGAAAGACGGCCGTACCTGGTAGCCAGGCTTCTCCAGCTTGTCCAGGCCTGCAGCTGCCCCAGCCATGCCCAACCTGTTGATGTGGCTGGTGGAAGCACTGAGGGGCCCCAGGACTGCTGGGGGCCCGCAACCAGATCCCGAGCCTGTGTAGGTGGGCAGGCTGGTCAGGGAGTTTCTGCCTGAATCGGACATCCCTCCCTGAACCACTTCATTACCATTTCCCCCTCCCTCACTCCTGCTGACCCTCACTGGGCTGTCCTGGTCCAGGAGCAGGGCCTCTGGGACCTCTCCTGCCTCTCCTCCTCCGTCCCTGCCTCTCCTGCCTACTCTGCCCTCACTGAACCCTTCGCTCCTTGCCTCAGCCTTTCCCTCGCTCCCAGCCCCTCCTGCCTGGCCCACCAGGTTCTGCATGGAGTGGAAGCTCTTGGGAACCACCGGCTTGAAGGCAGAGGGACGAACGAGGCCGGAGTTGTTCTGCATCGCCTGCGAACGAGATGCGGGAAGGACGGAAAGACAGTAAGAGAGATACAAGGGACGTGACACAGACACAGACAAAAAGTACAGGGAAGTAAATGTTTCAGGGACAAAATTTTGCATTGTGATGTGATAGTTTTTGACGTTTTCAAATGTGTATACTGCAAGTGACATTATTAAAGGATACGTTTTTCAATGCTATGATCATTCCTCGTGTCAGTATTGTCTCTAATGTGAGTGTGTAGACATGGGGAGCAATGTCTGTCGTATTAGCTAATAGCCATGCTTTCAACTCAATAATAAATAATAAAAGTAGGTATTTTCCAAAGTTCTTGTCGCAGGCCACAGCAGTTCGGCATTTAATTAATGTTTGGATTTTACTCTAAAGTTTCTAATTTGGAAGATAGCACTGCAGAGCTACTTTTTTTTTTGGCACTGTGCATTTTATGTTAAAACGACTGAACAGTGCCCATTAGCCTCCCAACTTTGTCCCCGAAAATGCCTATATTTGTGCAGAATTAAAGAAAGAAAGTGCTTTGTGATTACGACAGCCAGTAAGTCTGGGGTAAGGTCTTTAGAGGTAGGACAGCATCAGGTAAAACCGTTTTAAGCGACAGTTTTTCACTCATCCACACCACCGGCGATGATGATCTAGGTTTTGCACCACTCTCCTAAACCTTCAAGTACCTGCTCCAGTTTTCCCGACACTGGCAGGATCTTGGGTGGGTTGTGGCTTGGAGGGTTGTGGCCCGCTGGGTTGTTGTCGCCGTCCGTCCTGGGTGGTGGCATCTCTCTGTGCTGGTGCGTGTTCATGCCGACGCTGTTCTTCTCAGGCACTCCTCGTCCCACAATGTTCCCGCAGACGTCCAAACCGGCGGCCTGCATTTCCCTCTCTCTCTCTCTTTCCATCCTCTCATTCTCCAGCCTCTCCCTCTCCCGCTCCCTCTCCCTTTCTCTCTCTCTCTCCCTCTCCCTCTCTATCTTCTCCCTCTCGATTCTCTCCCTCTCCCTCTCCCGGGCTCTCTCCCTCTCGCGCTCCCTCTCTCGCTCCAGCCTCTCCCTCTCCACTCGTTCCCTCTCCCTCTCGCGGTTCCTCTCCCTCTCGCGCTCCCTCTCTAACCTCTCCCGGTCCCAGTCTCGGTCCCTGTCTCTGTCTCTCCCCCTCTCGCGCTGCCTCTCCCTCTCCCTCTCCCTCTCCCACTCCCTCCTGCCCGCTCCATTGCCACAGTCGTGCTGGTTGTTGTTGGACGGTGCCGTCATGGTACATTCAGTGTTGGTGGAGGAGGCCGTTTCGGTGGGCCGGTCAGTACCGGTACAGGTCCCAGTTGCGACACTAACACTCCCACGTTCATCACTAGAGGCCGTCCCGTCTGATATAGTCGCCGGGGGCCGGGGCAGCCGCTCTGCACTGCAGCTGCGGTCGGCAGGGCAACGGCGAGAGAGAGGAGGGGCTCTGGGTAGGGTGGTCCTCGTGCCTACAGACTTCATGGCAAACTCCTGCTCTCCTGCCACCCCACTGCCAACACTGCCCATAGTGGGGGTCAAAGGTCAGGGATTAGAGGTTAGGAGTCAGGATTGGGGAGGGTCACAGATACATTTGGAAGTAGTGTGGGTCATCACAACCTAATGCAGGTAGTGGGGGCACACACACTAGAGGAACACAGAGAAATGAAAGGAGTTATACAATATTGTAATTGCATAATGACTAGTTATACAATAACAGATGCAGAATAGACTCCAACCTACATACAGGAGCAGCGTGGTCCTCCCACCATGATAAGAAAAAAAAAAAAATGAAAAGGGTCAGACAGATAAGTCTGGACAACTATAGTGAGAGGATAAATTAAGTGCAAGAATAAGACCCGCCCTCCAGTTTAATAATGAAATTACCGCATTACATTCTGTTTATGGTATTTATTCATCAGGTACATACGTTACAGGTAAAACTAAGGAAGTCATTTTTGAATATTTTGTGTGGATAAGTTAAAGAATGTGGAGCAAACATGTAAAACATACAGGCTCCAAAAATGTTTGTGTCCATTATCATTATTGAACTGGAGAGAATACAGAAATTACAGGATCACGTGCATAAAATAACAGCCCGGCAATAAAACTTGGCCTGAGGAAAATAATCGAAAGAAAGGATTGTTGTTACATATACTGGAGGTCAATTAGAAACTCAAAGGTGGTGCTGTGTCAACACACACTGCAAACACACACCAGATATAGAGCACAGTTTTACATTTAGGGTCTCTGAGACCAAAAGTAAACCATATGATTAAACCATGTCAAGTTTGCTTTTGCTCCAGGACCCAAACAAAACACCACGGTTAGCTCTCTGGTAACTTTTGAAGCGGTATATTATCATTATAATTAAACACACTATGCCCCAAAAATTCCTGTAACAGTCTTAACATCAAAACTGAAGCAGTATGTTTTTACACGGTTGTGTAAAGTTGCATGAGGATGCAGGTTATTCCTGTTACTGTGGCCAGTATACACTCAGTTGCCAGTTTATTAGGTACATCTATCTAAAATGAATTCAATCTAATACTACAACATTGCATTTTTCAGAAAGGTTATGTCGTTTTGGCTTTGTTTAACAAGTTTTAAAGCGAACAGATAAATGCTTCTCACATCTGATCTAATAAAGCGATCCATCCTTGCAGAGAGACTCTTAGTAACAATGGACTGTAGCACCTTTGCTATTTATTATAAGCTCTGTTAATATTGTGCTCCACGGTGCATATTTATGAACAAATACGTGTTTCATTGAATAATCACACTGTGACAGTGTAACTCCTGGTTTCTGGAAATGTGTGAGACTTAGCAGAGGCCCACGGCTCACGAGGCCCTGAGAAAAGTAATTTTAATATATAGTCTAATATAAAGACAAAAATAAAGATAGAATTCAGCAGCACAACAATAGTACATCCACAAAATTGACCGTAACTTTGAGTCAAAATGTCTTTTAAACTGTTTTAAGGACAGTGTAGTGCTGGGTATTCGTATGCTAAGCTACATTCAGACGCTGTCATTTGCGGTGCATTGAACTATTTCTTATTTTATGGTGAATTCAGATATAATGGGACATCAGGTAAAACGGGACAGCACAAGACAACAGCACTGTAGTTTGTCCCTGAAAAGTTTAGAAGTGGTGTCTTGCTGTGTAGGTTCATGACCAAAGTCACATGACAGCATTCATGTCACATCACATGGTGGGGGCGGGTCAGCATCAAACATGAACAAGAACATAAAACAGTCCATAAAAATATATTTTATTTATAAAGTATATAGAAACATGTATGGTAATAGTAATCATAAAAAATGTATATACACCGATCAGGCATAACATTAAGACCACCTTCCGACATTGTGAAGGTCTCCCTTGTGTCTCCAGAACTGTTGTGACTCATCCGAGAATGGACATGGACCTTCTGAGGGTGGTATCTGGCAACTTAATGTTGTTAGTGGGGGGCCTTTGAGTCCTAAGGGTTGAGGGGAGGGGCCTCTGTGGATCATCCCACATCAGTTTGGGATCTAGTTAATTTGGAGGCCATGTTATTTGCTTCAGTGGTCATAATATTATTCCTGATAAGGCATGTATGTAACCTGAGCTCACTTTAATGTGGCCTACAGACAGCTTTCAGATAGAATGTGATGTTGTTGTGATTTAACACTGACTTTACACTAATGTTTTTACCCCTGTTATGAATTAAAGGCCTGTTTCAGAATGGCACCCAGGAAACTGTCATCCAGGAAGAGGAAGAGAGTCCATGAAACAAAGAGAAACTGAGTGCTGTAAGACTGTTGGTATTATAATCCAAGCTTTCAAAACACATCATAATACATGTTATAAAGTAATCTTAGGCATGATTCATTTGCAATGTTAAGAAAAACAACTGTTTGAAATGTGTCTTTACAGTTGAAATCAAGTTAACAAAACTGTGTCCCCAATTAACCAATTAACCCCAATCATGACACACGTTTTGTTAAAATACCACTTAATATTTCACATACAGAAAGTATACTGGAGCAATTCAGAAATTAATTTGACCGAAAAAACAAGCACGATAAACAAGAAGTGTCCCACTATAGCTGAATTCACCACTGAGAGGTATTTCTACAACAGTGAAGGCACGCTAAATGATAGAAAACCCCCTCTCTGGGCTCCCCACGTGGTCCTTCCAGGTTTTTAAGATGCCAAACATGTAACCAAGACATCCTCATCTGCGTTCGGCCTGGTGCCTTTGTTACATCTGCAACTCTTAGCCATGATAACAGATGAAAAGATGACCTTAAAGCTAAATTAACATCTAAAAGATAATATATAGCGTTCATAAAAAGCAGTTGTGTTAGACTGCATTAACTTTAGCTCAGTGGCAAATGGGCAACTACAGTATACACGCATCTATGTGAAGAATTAAGAAGATTACACCTACTACATGTGGCCACTTCATTAGGTACACTTGTGAAAATGAAGCTGTTTTAATATATGAGTCCTGCACCACATCTTAGCTTCAGAAAAGTATTCAGAATTTGTTCAAACTAAGCGAGAGAGCCGTGTATTCAGCTCTGTTTTCATTTTGGAGGCTGTGTTGCACTGGCACGTGTTTCTATTATTTTGACAACCCCGTTTTAATCAGTGAGGCTAGGCTAAAATAACACTTTTGTGTCCACGCAGCACCACAAAGTGCATCCTCCGAGACGATCACACAGTTGAATTACCACCTTTCTGATGCCATTTCAGCCTAAACTCAACACTACAACAGTCACAAAGGTTCAGATTTCTACATCACATTTCAGCATTTCAACTAGTGTACCTAATAAACTGGCAAGTGAGTGTGTAAAAGCTATATGTGCTATTATGTTTATGTGGCTATAATCTGTGGCCATCAGCTCCACTGAATTGCAGGGTATTTAGGAGCTTGCACATTTACATCACCCAAATCCTGCAGTACCTTATAACCCAGATAGATAGATAGATAGATAGATAGATAGATAGATAGATAGATAGATAGATAGATAGATAGATAGATGGCCATGCCAGTGCACCTCCCCTTCTCAGCCCATTTACTAGAGGTTTACTTCCACTTGGGTGAATAGTAGTAGTAGTAAAATACACTGCCTATCTATCTGCGGCTCTGCCTCAATCCCCTCCCCTCACGACTCCCTCTCTCTCCCTTTTCTCTGCATCCCTGGGCGGCAAGGGCGGCTTTAGCAGCATCCGCATCAAGCCCCGAATCGACTGCGCTCCCAAACAATTACTCGCGAGGCCTGAGACAAATAAACCACAAAGACCTACGCGCCAGCCTCGCTGAATACATTAAAAAAAAAAAATCCAGATCAAAATGCACAGCGCCATTGACATTGACGACGTATCATGCAGTAGCTTTGATTTACCGATTGTAGCATCCTGGCGGTCCATCATCAAAGGCTACTCACTATTTTGCAGCTTGGCGGTTTGTAAGATGGCAGCCCCGGTAAACAATATTGTCACAAGGCAGCAACGTCAGTCCTGGTCGGCCGGGCTCCTCAGTTATTCGGCGTTGTTGCCTTGGCTCGGTAACATTAGGGATGCTTCGACCGCTGTCAGCGTCGGATGCTGATGATGGAGTCGGTCGGTGGATACGCGCATCAGCTGAGAGACACACACCCACCTCTGGCCCCGCCCCTCTGGCTGCATGATGCAAACGCCCACTTTTGGCATCCGTCCAGTGATCTCCCTGGGGAATAGCCTATATATGGAGTCACATGGATGGATGGATGAGACATTAAATGCCAGACAGCTTGTTCTTTATAATGTCTACCCATTTTGAATAATGCAAAATATTGATTGCTCAAAAAAAAAACATTTTTACTATTTAGCTAACTGTTAATTGCCTCACATTAAAACAGCTACCTATAGACTCCAAGCAACATTGCGATTCATTCAGCCTTTTTTTCTCTGCTTTGGTCTCCACCGACTTCTGAGACGCATAAATCGCGTCCAGCCTTGGTGAGTCAGTGAGCAAATACTTCAAAACAGGAAAGCTGCAGACTGCACAACCAAAACAATGAGCTTAGAGACGCCAAAAACGGGCCTGAACGAGCTGAAAGGAGCAGAGCCTTTCTCAGCAGACACAGACCTACAATACAAGTAGCCTATATGTTACCTCCCTCTGATTTTTCCTGTAATAATATAACACTATAACCTATTTTCTTTAACCTAAACTTTATTGACTCAGTCAGAAACCAAAAACTGACCAAGACTCACTCACATTTTCAACAGCGTGGCCCAGTGTTTGACTACTGACATATTCCTGTTTACCCCATGTACACATGCACAGAAAGAATGTATTTATTCCAGCCAGAGAGAAGGGATCGGATCGAGCATTTAACATTAGGCGCTAATGATTCTCATCAAATCTTATCGAACAGATTAGCAAAATGTTTACACCATTGTTTAGTCTGAGTGAGAATTCCTCCTGACTGGGCCGGTCTGGATCTGATGGGTCAAAAGGTGACCCATGCTAGCTACCTAGTTAGCTAACTTTGTTTCCCATGTGCATCCTGAAAGACTTTCTGCTCCACCTGCCTCCACTGGACGTCCCAGTTTTTGCTGTTTGAACCACATCATAGCCCAGATTTCAACGAAAAACAATAACCCGCTGCACTTGTGGATTGACAGATTTGCTGCAAATGCGACATATCCTGTTTTCGGGCCTCTGATATGGATCCAACTCTCTGGTGTAACACTCTCTCCTTTCCCGTATTCTTCATGTAACAACTGAAGATAAGCTGTGACTATTATTTTAAAGCAGAGAAGCTTTAAAAGTCTCGATTAAGAGTCTTAGTTTTGTGTAATTTTCTTGTTTTAGAGGTTGTTCGGCCCAGTTGCTGACTTCTGTATGGTCACACACGCTGGACATGACTTCTGATTACGCTCCTGTAACAGATGTCAGGAGACCAGGCAGTTTATCATCTTTACTTTGCTTTTCTTCCTGATTGCCCCTTTTGTTCTCTTATTTCTGTGTGACCTGATCTGTGTGTCCCTTTCTTCTTCTTCCAAAGAAAAAACAGCTGATACAAGGACAACTGGACTTTGAAAGAGTTTCTTGAAGAAACAAGGGCAAGTCCAGTCCCTTGTTTCTTCAGCTTGTTTCTTTTTGGGATATACCATGACCTGGATGAATGAGAACCTTCACATTTTTCTTATTTTTATATTTAATTGGAGTTCTGTTTTGTGTATAGGTTGATAATTGGGAATATTTGGCAATTATCTTGGTTTATTTGTTTTAATGTGGAGCTGGTCACACTGTTAATAAAAAAAGCAGTTTGCAAAATAAAAGGTTTATGGTTATAGCCCCTTTATCTGATCTTATTTGCTCCAGATGTGAGAAAAATGAGCACTAGTTTGCCCTCTGCAATACCAGAGAGTAAGATTCAAGGCACAAAGCTCATATTGTAATAAAATCAAGAGCTTTAGAGCATGTTTAAATACTTTAAGGAGATAGTATTTATTTTTTCTTAAAAGGTTTGATACAGAATCCTGTTTTTATCTACGGCATTTCTGCAACATGTTGAACTAAACATTAAGTTTGAGTTAAATAAAGTGTTAGGCACACATGTACACATGCAGGCGTCTACTCGTTTAACTGTCCAAAAGGGGGCAGTGGTGTCTATTTGTTGGACTGCACTGCTGCAACACTGCTGTAATCGTGGTGGGTAAGGTAATGGCTTCCTCCCCAAGGTCTCCTTTGACCACTATGGGGCGCTGTGGTCGGCTTCCTGTAAATTGGACTTCAGCTCTCCCAGTGTCTTTGTGGTCTATTCTTATTTTGTCTGCTGGCTGGGTTAAGAGTCAGATAATATATAGAGAAGAGCAGCTAGTATGGCTTATGCTTCAGGTTTGACAGAGGATATAAAGGATTGATGAAGTAATAACTATAGAACAGCTTAGCGGGTATACTGTGAAGAAAACTACATCTGTAATGATGATAGATGATAGATAATAGTCTAAATATTACAGCTGAATAGATCATAATGTATGAATAAACTGCATAAATTGAGCATCATACAATGGAAATTTCTGCATCTACTGACATTATAACTGTCCTCGAGTAGATTTAAGCCTGGTCTGTCAGGTTCAGCTTCCAAAACTTCCTCTTAAATCTAACTTTACACCTCTGGTAATACTCAGAGAAGACTTATCAGAAAACAGCCTTTTCTTCTCCTCTAAATTTTGGGATTTGAGCGACCACCTTCTGAAGCAAACTCACGACGACAGTGCATGATATTTGCATCCTTTGCATTTGATCACTCAGAGCCTTAGGCCTGATGGTGTCGTTGGATGCTGAGAAACGGTTCAGATGTCGTCTGTTATTAATAATGAAGAATGGACTAGAGGCATCAAGTTAATGCTGGAGATTTATGGTTATAACTGAGCCATTGTTAATTATGTACGTCACTTAAGTTTTACAGTATTGTTGTATGTGTTCTCTCCTGTTTTGTTGTGATTTTTTCTTATAGAGGCTATTCCTGCCGGACTTTTGTTTTCTTTCCTTGTGTTACAACATCACAAAGTATGACAAAAATCACGCATACTTCTCTAATGTCCTCCTTCTTTTCTCTGTCCTGTGAGTCTCTTGATCCTGTGAAATATAAAGCGTGAAACTGTTTAGTTCTGCCCCCCTTTGCGGCGCACTATAAAAGCAGCCCAGCATCCTCTTTCTTCTCATCTGCTCCTCTCTCTCTTTGTTCGTGCTTTTGTCGCTGCAGAAATCGGACAAAATGTCAGACATCTACGCCGAAGACGTGAGGACTCTTGGCCGGAGCATCTGTATCATCACAGGAGCCTCTAAAGGGTTTGGACGGGCGCTGGCACACCAAGTAAGTTGCTGTCGTGTTTAAAGGAAACATAAGGAAGAAAGAAAGTGATTAAAAAAAAAGTAAATAATAAAATGTCTTGACTATATCGAGGTAGTGCAGTGGCTGAAGCCCGGCTCTGTACTTCTGCTGGTGGCTCGCTCTGGGACTCTGCTGCAGGAGCTGAAGACAGAGCTGCAGAGCTCCACCGAGGAACAGAAGCAGCTTGTCCACTGCGTTACAGCTGATCTGAGCACACAAAAAGGGGTTAATGAAATAGTCAAGGTGGCGAGACAGGAGGCTGTGAATGACCTAGAGCATGTGCTTCTGATCAACAACGCTGGTGAGTCATGACTTAGGATTAAGGAACTTTCTCAGCATAGATGTGCCCGATTCATCATGACATTTACTTCTTATTATGTGTCCGTCTCTGCTCCCAGCCTCTTTGGGTGACATTTCCCAGTTTACTAGTTTCACTGACCCGGCTGAGGTGAATTCCTACCTGTCCTTCAACGTTAGCTCACCTCTGGCGCTGACCGCCAGAATCCTGGAGATATTTCCACGCAGGCTGGGCCTTCGTTGGACTGTGGTGAATGTCTCATCGATCTTTGCAGTGGAGCCCTTATCGTCCTGGGTGCTGTACTGCACTGCCAAAGCAGCCAGGAGGATGATGTTCAGGGTGCTGGCTGCGGAGGAACCGAAGGTCAAAGTCCTCAGCTACTCTCCAGGTACACACAGCTTCATACCGTCAGTTGTTGTCGCTCAAATATGTCACGCAGCTCTCATCTAGCAAGTGTAGACATTCAAGCTTTCCATTTTTTCTGCACCATTTTAGGACTTCAAGCCAAATCTGAGTTTAACCAGGAAACACTCGCATTCCCAGAAAGCATTTATCTAACCAAGCAAACAATTGTATCTTGATTCTTGTGCAGCTTGGTAGGCAGGATCTTGCATAAGCTTGAACATCCCCACATAATTTAACCGTCTTGTGTGCGTGGTTTGCAGATTACAAAAAGAAACTCTAAGTGTTTTCTTAACCCTTTACTCTCTGGTTTTCCACAGGTCCTATGGATACAGAGATGCAGAAGGATATTAAGAAGTTGACAGGGATCAGTAATCATCTACTGCCCTGTCATGAATCTGCAGCTAAACTGATGGCGCTGCTTCTGGACAACGAGTTCCCCACGGGGGCAGACCTCGACTTCTTTGACGTGTGAGGTCAACATTTGGAAGAGTGGACAGTAACGTTGTCCACCTGCTGCAAATTGTTCTATGCTTATCCTTTGCTTATGTTATGTTGGAGGCAAAACTGGTCAAAAATGTGACTCGACAGCCCGCTTGTGTTGGAACAACTCTGGGTTCTTTGCCTCTGCTTTCAAGTTAATGAAGCGTTAATGAAATTGAAGAAAAAGTAAAAACTGCTGGAAACTGCCTTTTAAAGCTTGGTTTTATTCAACAGAACTGTCTTTATTTTGTTTGTTCATCTGTGCTGACATCCACCGTGTGTTGAGAGTGCTGAGATGCTGTAAATAATGTCAATCTGCCGCGTTTGCAATTGTTGTCTTCTTCACTTTTCTTGTGTACCTCTTGTAATAAATACCAAGTAAATCAACAAAAATACGTTTAATCTCCTTGCATTTGTTTAAACAGTCTAGAAACAAGGTTTGTGTTTTGCCAAAATTTTACCTCCAACACAGAACTCTCCGAGATGTGAAGGTAGTATGAAAAATAACATGAATCTTAACATGCAACTCATCTATCAGTAGACTATACTTTTCCTTCTCTTTGATGAAAACTATCTATAGGAGCAATGCATGCCGCAGAATACAGCTGAAACTTTCAAATTATAACAGCACATGCTTTCACAAACCTTGAGCACGTGTATAAAGGGACTCAACTGTGCGTTCAGGTTGTGTGGTTAAGATGAACCTTTCTGGGGACACTGAGGCTCTGAGGCTGGTCCCCTCACAGTGTAACTGGGACAGTGATATCGTTCGGTTATGTCATAGCTTATGTTGCAATCACGGTGAGACAGAAAACATGGAGACAGGGAGAAAGCGCCAGAACAGGGTAGAGGCGCTGAGACGCAGCAGCTCTGCTTCTGTCAAACTTCTCGCAGCTGTTTAACGTCACCACTGTGACCTGACGGACGGCCCCAGCTGAGGGACAAAAATAACCCTCAGGGAGAGGGCACCTACCAATTCATGACCAGGGGTGGGGGGATTTCTGCCAGCTAGCAGGACAAAAAGCAAGAAATGGCAGACACATTTTTATTTATCTATTTTTTTAATAAAGAGAAAGGAGCCAAGAGAACGGAAGCAAGCTTCTGTTGTCACTTTCACCTTTGACTTCATTGACAAGTTTGTCCGCTCAACACATCATAATTCTTTCGTTGACTAATGAGACAAATCACCACCAACCCAGATTTCACAGACCTGTTGGTACAGTTCAAGAGGTCCTCAGCTATTTTAGCACCGTGAATGAGGAATGTGCAGTTGTCACTGAAGAACACAGAGTGGTCTACGAGTTCCTTGAACTACCCTGTCCTTTCTTGTTCGCTCAGCTCGCCGTCCGTTCACCAGCCTCAGGACCCTGCTCACCTACCATGGAGAACGTGGCAGTATTTGACTCACCTGGGAAGGGGAGGGGACTGAAAGCCACCAAGGAGTTTTGGGCCGGAGATGTCATCTTTTCTGAGGCCAGCATTTCAGCTGTTGTGTTTGACAGGTAATGGAGAGGATGGAAGCTGTGGATGTGGATCCTCAGCAATGGTGCAAGCGGTTACAGAAGATGAATGAATTAATGAATCTTACTTTTACCTGTTTTGGGATGCTGGACATTCAGATTTTTAATTTTATTTTGTCTGATAGTTTGGGCACTGAGTTCATAGAGTTTGTCGGTTCCTTGTCTGGAGCTGTCTGTGGGGGACTGTGTAACAAATCAACCATTAAATGTGGAAGAAACAGTTGAAGCAGACACATGCTTCTTCAGCACATGTGTGTCTAATCCAGGCAACCGGGTTAATTTGTACGACTGTGTCAGAATTTCATGGTTCGAAACAGGGACTTTTGAGGAATCCTTTGAAAGCGTTCCCATAAAATGATTATCCCCGGATGTGTACAGAACAGCCGTAAACAAGAACACTAAGGTTCAGTTTATCAAATGCTTCAACACGACATGCCGCACTTTACTGCCTGATGCCATAATAATCCTGGTAACAATTTACAGACAAGAATTACAACCTTTGCAACATCATGTGGGACGAAATAATCTCAACCCAAAGTCCACATGCTCGTCTTATTCTTTGAAACTATTTCAGTTTGCCAATGAAGGCCATTAAACAAGATCATAGCTCAAAGGTTGTCTTTAAGAAAAACGCCACAAAGCATTTAGCTAGCCAGTGAGGTCCAACATGCTCATTGTGTTATCATTCTGGCTTTTATTTCTACAACATGCATGCACCATAATTTCCCTTTTTCTGCTCCCTGATCTCTTTCTGAAGTCTAGCGGAGCGTATTTGCCACAGCTGTTTCCGCAGAGGAGAAAAGCTCCAGAGGTGCGGCCAGTGCAAATTCGCCCACTATTGCGACCGAACTTGCCAGCGAGCCGGCTGGGCCGAGCACAAGCACGAGTGCAGCGCCATCAAAGCTTTTGGCAATGCACCAAATGAAAGCATCCGGTAAGTGGAAGGAAAAGAGTACAGGGCTTTAATAGCCAAGTGAGGAAAGTAAAAAGTTAATGTCTTATGTTGTGTCATAACTATCTGATGGAAAACGGGCAAAACAAAGAAGCATAACAATCAATGAAAGGCTGGAAAAAGAAACCATGTTTGAACAGTTAGCCTCGTGTGCTGCAAAACACCTTGCGTCATTACCACAATACATATACATTCTACAGATAATGTGTATCTGACATGTTCGTGACCATGGCAGTCACATGTTGTCTTTGTTTTGACCAGGCTGGTGGCTCGCGTCTTTTGGCGTCTTGACAAAGAGGGCAGTGTGGTGTCTGACATGCAGCTGACCACGCTGGACGAGCTGGAGGACCACATTGCCGACATGCAGGAGGACGAGCTCAAGGAGTTCAAAGTGGACATCCACAACTTCCTGGATTACTGGCCCCGTACCAGCAAGCAGCACACGATCGACGACATCTCGCACATGTTTGGATTGGTGGGTTTAAATATATGTGTAAACCATCGAGTCATTTCTTCACGATGTGGGCTGCGTAGGTGTGAAACTATGAGTTGCGTACACATCACGCAGTTGAGCCCCCAAGACAGCAAGGCTACTGTGCTGCATGCTAGCAAGGCCGGGTAAAAACAACTGTATTTGTAAAGAATTGTAAAGAATTAGACCAAGACTGAATAACACAGTCTTCCCAATCTTTTTACCTTGTGACAAAACCACCCAATATCTACTGTCAAACCTTTATCACAGAACAGATATCCCCAAATATTGCATTTCATCTTGTTTAGTTAAGTTTTTAGAGGTTTCACGAGGAAAAAATATCCATCCTGTGCTGATAAATACATAAAATATAACAGAAAAACGTTCAGAGATTAGAAAGAAGTCAGAAAGAAGAGTCTAATTTGTGCAGCAAAATGTTCCACAACCTCTGATTCTGTCTTGTGACATGCCGGGTAGGTTGTTATGTCATCTGCGTCTTCCATATCAATCCAGTAAAGCGTAATTAGTGTTTCTAATGTTTCCTCCCAGATCAACTGCAACGGTTTCACTGTGAGCGACCAGAGGGGCCTCCAGGCCGTGGGAGTTGGTCTTTTTCCAAATTTGTGCCTAGTGAACCATGACTGCTGGCCAAACTGCACCGTAATCCTCAACCACGGCAAGTAAGTTAAGAAACAGCAGCCGTCCTCTATGACTTGATTGAAATTAAAGAGTTTGTGTGTGTTTACATGACGTGTGTGGATGTGTGACGGTCAGGTGCCCTTTGGTGTAAAAACTGCTTCCTGTTTGTCTTTCAGTCAATCGGCTGTGAATACTATGTTTCACTCTCAACGGAGGTGCGTTACCTCAACCTAAGCTTTTTAAAGTGTTATTCACTGGGAGCACCATTGAGAGTATGGCACTTAAAGCTTAATGGGTGTCATTCTCATTACACTTAACCCACATTCATCCACTGTAGACAACAAACGTCTATAGTGTGCACTGAACTTTGGATGTGACTCGGTTTTCACATCACTCTATCCACATGAATGCTCTAACCTTTGTTCATCTTATTTTAGTGTCTCTTTGCAAGATGTCTTCTCTCATTTTTTTCAACCACAGATATTTGTCTAACTGTTTGTCATGCCCACACAAAGTTTTACTCATGTGCTGCTGGTTTATCACTTTGTGTGCCCGTCCATCATGCCATCACTGATTGCCGTGTATTAGCTTAGCAACGTTTCTTAATAGTAGTCCACCTCTAACACCAGACTAAAACATTAGTAATAACAGTGGCTAGAAAAGTTCAAAAAGTGGTTACTTTATAAAATGTAAAATAATCTGACATTTACTAATATTTCACTCCTCCAGTCCTCCATGTGGACTGATGAAACTGAATTTTATTTCATTAAGGAAAGGGGTTTCAAAATCAGTCAGAAAACTTGCACGGATCAAACTGAAGACCCTGCTTTTAACCGCGTTTCTTCCACCTCAGGATCGAGCTGCGTTCTTTGGGTAAGATCTCAGAAGGAGAGGAGCTGACGGTCGCCTACGTTGACTTCTTGAATTTGACCGAGGAGCGGCAGAGATTGCTGAAAACACAATACTTCTTCGACTGCACGTGCGAGCACTGCAAGAACCGGATCAAAGACGATCTGAAGATGGCAGGAAGGGAGGTGGACGGAGTCAAGGTTCCCTCTGCCTCTGTTTGTGTTTTTGAGTGCTGATTTCAATGTAGCTTCAAGCGACGTAAGATTTAGACGGACTGAAAGGACCAGACGCTTTCACAAGATATAGTACTGACGTGGGTGATAAGGATAGATGGGAAACATGAGAAGCAGGGCTACAGTGACTATTTTAAGCAAAGATAACTCCCAAGTGGATACAGCCTCCAATCCAATCAATCCAATACTTAGAAACAAGCAGAGCAGAAGAAAATGACAGATTTTAACTGGATTGAAGGCCGCAAATCTTTTTAAGTGTTTATTGTGTTTTAAAGTGTGCCCTCTCAGGAATCCGTCTATCATTTTCCTACAAAATAATTGGCTTTACATTCAACTTTCAGTTTAAAACATGCTAAAACACATGACGGGCCATTACAAGTGTAATAACTGAGAAACGCAGTGCGACATCATAGTAATCCGTGAAACAGAACTGTACTTATCTCTGATTAACCGCATGCTCTGTGCGTGTGTGTCTGTGTGTGTCAAGGGTTATAAATAGATGGGATAGGAGCTGTCAGCAGGAAGAAATGTTTCACTATCTTTTTACAAACAATAGAAAGCTCACAAAGTAACCACAGAGGGGACTGTCTACTAATAGCCATGCAAGCAAAGAACAGTAAATCTAGTCCACTTCTTTTAAAGTCTCGGGCGTGGACTTAGATTTAAATATTCATAAACGCACAATATTGTCTCTGTCAGTTTGTGTGTAAGGTAACCAATCTTTCCAACCTTGCAGCCTTCAGAGGAACAGGTGAAAGAGGCGACCGACTATTGCTTCCAAATGCTGGAGAAAATGGACAAGGCCAGATTAAACGGCGACTACCATGAGGTATCGCATCAAATCACCTACAACCTCCCAAATAAAAACCTTAATTAAGTGTTTTCTTTTGCCAACACAAGTATTTCTTCCTTTCCTTTTGTTTGTTTAGGTGGTAAAAATCTGCAGGGAATGCATCGAGAAGACAGAGCCAATTCTGGCCGACACTCACATCTACCTGCTGAGAATATGGAGCACCATGAGCGAAGTCCAAGCTTACCTGCAGTACTTTGGCGACGCTGCAGATTACGCTCGCAAAATGGTGGAGGGATACATGTGAGTGCAAACGTCCCGCGCCGTTTCCTGTGACACGCACACAAGAGTTTTGTGAACAAGAGTTTTTATCGCACTGGATGGAATAATGTTGGTAAACGCACAGAATCTGCAGTGAGAAAGTATGAATTAACATTTCAACAAATCTCATCCCTCTGGCAGAAAGCTGTACAACCCAAACAATGCTGTTCTCGGTATGGCTGCCATGCGGGCAGGGGTGACCCACTGGCAGGCTGGGGAGATTGAGGTCGGACATGGGATGATCTGCAAAGCCTACGCCATTCTCATGGTCACCCACGGTGCAACACATCCCATCACCAAGGACCTGGAGGTAAACACGCAATCTGCAGTCAGATTAGGTGGCAGGCGGCAGCTACCTTAGTCTGGACACAGCTCAAATTATTTATCTTTTTATCATAACAATGAATCAAATAACAAAATCCACACAGAGCGATTGGCTTTTGGAGTTTTACAATTACTTTGTTGTTTTTGGTTATTCTCTCTGTGTTGGTTAATGCTGCAAAAACTTGGACCAAACAGAAGACAGACCCGTGAACTAGCAGCTAAAAGGCCACATATCTCCCAGGAGTTGGTGAACAGATCTACACCAATCAGGCATAACATTAAAACCACCAATAGGAGAAGTAAATAACACTGACCATCTTGTGACAATTCAGTGTTCTGCTGGGAAATGTCTGGACCTGGCATTCATGTGGATGTTCCTTAGACATGTAGCACCCACCTAGACCAGACCAGGCACCCCAACTCCATAGCAATGACACTCCTTGATGGCAGCAGCCATCCCCAGCAGGATGCAGCCTGACACAGGCACATACAAAAACAGTTTAAGAACAACTTAAAAAAACAAGAACAGTACAAGACATTGACCTTACCAAATTCCCCAGAGGCCCCTCCCCACAACACATAGGACCCGACAACATAGTGCTGCCAGACACCACAGGACACTCCATTCTCTGATGAATCACAACTGTTTTGGAGGCACAAGGGAGACCTACACAATATTAGTCATAATGTTGTGACTGATCAGTGTGTAAAACAGCAGATATGTTCATTCAGTGATCGGAAACATCAAGCATATAACTCTGAGTCATTTCTGGATGTGTACGTAAGCAGTGATGTGCCAGTAAGTTATCATCTGCTGTGTTAATAGTTTCACTGCCATCAAGTGGCCACAACGTTCATCTGTTTTAAAATCTCCCTCCACACACAAAGCTTTTCATTTGAAAAGTTCCTCTTTTTTATTTTAGCAAGATTTGATCAACATTTGATCGTACGTGTTTAAGTTTAAACGGCAGTGAGAAGAAGTCACCTCCAATTGCGTATTTTACATCTGGAGAGCTCACCAGCTTTTCACTCATCTACTTGTTGTATTCAGAGCTCTGACACTTCCATGGCGATCTCTCCACAGGCGATGCGTTTGCAGACGGAGATGGAGCTGAGGATGTTCAAACAGAACGAGTACGTGTACCACAGTATGAGAGAGGCGGCTCTGAAAAACAAGCCCATGACCATGATGCATGAGCCCAAGTCTGTGGAGGAGGGCATCAAGAATCTCTTCCACCGCAGGAAGTGATCACAGTACCAGATTCAAAAGATTCAGCCCAGTCTTTTACCGTCAGTTTTGAGTGTTTGTGTGATAAATCTGCACAACTGATAACCATTTTCTGTATCACATTTTGTAATCCCTAAACTTTTCATTAAAACCTTTTCCTGGCCAAACTTGTGTAAATTTCCTTTAAGATGCAGGAGAAATTGTAATATAGCTTTGCTAGTAGTCCGTGCTCCCTGGTGTTTGAGCTGGTTTCAGCAAGGTGTACGTTAACAGTAAGGCAAATTTTTAAATCTTGACACCAGATAAAAAGGCTGGCCTTCTAGAGATTAAAATACAGTGATGTGGGATTAGATTGGGGGAGCATTGAGGGCCGTTCAGGAACATTTAAAGCATATTTGGGCACTTTGTCAGCAAGTTAGTTTTACTTTGTAGTGGCCACCTCCAAGCAATGTTCATCTTCCCCGAGGAGCAATACAGTCACATTAAAGTCACATTTGTCTTGCCTTTAATCAGTTAGACATGGAGTTGTTCAAGTATCAGGAACAGAGGGAGCAGACTTGAGTTACTGCTCATTGATTAAAGGTTTCCATTTAGGCAATTTCGCAAATCAAAACCCATGACAACTTGTTGCTTTTTCAAATTTTATTATCCCAAGTGCAAACATTCACATGCGCTTGCTTATCCTCTTGTATACAATGCCACTGAGAGTCATAGTCTGCAACAAAAAAAAAAGTGAATATTTAATGCATGTTACGAAACGACGAAAGCAGAAGTCATATTAAGTGGGTTTCAGAAACTCACGTTGACAATCGTGTTCCCATCCACCAGCTCTGTGACCGACTCGATTCCCTTCAGGGAGACCTTCAGCTTGTTGCCTTCCCGGTGAACCACCGTCTTTTAAAAATGGAGCATGGCACAGTTCAAATCAGTTGTGAGGTATGGCATCGCATCAAGACACATGACCAACATGTACGTCAAAGAGTACGTTATAGAGTTCACCAGTGCCCAAAGATTACCTTGATCTTCTCCCCTGTGATGCTGTCCAGCTCGGCCTCCTGTCCGATGGTGAAGGTATTAACAAGGACTTTAGAGCCAGTTGTGACCGTCACTTTGAAGGCGTCGCCATTCTCCTCAATTTCTGAGATGCTCTTGAGGTCTTTGCCTTTCTGGATGAGTTCATCAGGGAGACCTGAGACAGAGCAGCAACACATTTTTACCTCAAAACAGCAGCAACTCACCAGAAGAAGCTCCTTGTGGCCAACATCAACGTCTAAAACCAACACTTTAGATCAGGAAGCGCTGTTCTTACCTAAGGCTTTCATGAAAGGCTCAAAGTTCTCCTGAGACTCCAGCTGGTACTTTCCAGAAAAAGACATGGTGGCAGACAGTGAAGGTAAAGAAAGAGGCGATCCTGTGCTTCTTTTATACTCTCAGACTGCAGGAAATCAATCATTGACCACAGGTGTCCACAATTAAGGCAACTCCGGCCCACTTTATCCGGCAAAGCGCACAGAAGATTGACCGCTGCAGATAACGGCAGAGATAAAAAAAAAAGGAAAAAAAAGAGAGGTACAGCATGACTAGAGTAAAGTTGAGTAACCCCCACTGCGGTGGAGCAACAAGAAAAAGTGGGATGACGTTTTGCCACGTGGAAAAGAATGATGCATGTATATGAGACAATGGCTGCTTTAGTTCTTCTTCCTTCCACCCCCCTCAACCGTTCACATTGATCTCTGTTCCTGATTTGGATCATTTGCTCTACGTGTTTTGTAACTTGTTTACTTGGGTCACTTTTTGTCCACACAAGCGTAACAGCTTTAAGAAGAGAAAAAAGAAAAGGAAAACGAATAAACGTATTTAATTTCCTTACTGAAAATCAGTTTGCAGCTGATCTAGGAATATTTGGATGAATCATTTCTAGTTGCACTAGTTGTAATACAGATTGCACTTCTAAGATTCTTTTCTACAGATTCACAATAACAAAAAATATAACTGACTTCACCTTAAAGTCATTTATATATTGCTATATTATGCATCTTTCTGTTCATTATTTGAAGACTTAGCACTGATTCCTAGGTGTCCCTCGGCCTTGTCGTTACCTCCAAAGCTTGAACTTTAGTCTGCTTTTGATTCCAAAGGTACTTTAGCCGGATGATGTCACTTTCCAAGATAAGCTTGCTGCAGGAAAAAAAAAAAAAAAAGATAGTTTTCACAGAGCTGACCCAAGATTTGACAAAATAATTCAATCCAGTGCAGCGTCAGTAACCTGCCTTGGTTGTCTCGGAGCGTTATCTCGTGCAAACTCTCCAGTCTGCAGTGTTTGCAAGCGATTTGTTTGGGGTTCACCTCTGCAACAACCAAACAAGGACTTACACTATTTAATCATTTAATCAATGGCTCAAAGGTGATTGCCGAACAGGATAACTGCCCAAACTGTTGCAACAGTGATAGTGCGGTGATTGGGCTTTGTGCACTTAGAGGATTATAATCGAGCACAATGGCCTGATAATGTTTATAATGACTTAATTGTGCAGAGAAATTGTTTGATAAGTTTCACACGTGGCTTTCATTCAGGCGGCTCGGAAATAAAACACATTTCTTTCGTTCTCAAAACTTTATTTCTACATGCAGATATCTGGATGACCACAGCCAGTATTCACCCCTGTTTTCATACAGAAAAATATATTGACAAAGGCACTCTACAGAAGTACTCCAGCGGCAAGAGCAACATCAGAGCGATGACCACAAACATAGAAATACAGCTATCGTTATTATCAACTACACGTCCCACTTTGTCCCTGTAGCTGGAGAGTTGGCGGTGAGACCTCGGCGTCGGCAGCTCATTGGTGGATCCGGTGGTTTGAACTGTGGCCGGCCAGATGCAGGAACCTGAGGATGATGTCGCCGGGGTCGCTGCCCTCGAACTGGCTCTGGTCGTCTCCATCCTCCTCGATGAGGCAGGACTGGTCTGTGGTGCAGCTTTCTGTTTCACAACAAAAGCACAATAAGGAGGAATATTAACTGAGATCGTGGTCGACTGCAGCTGTACACTCTACTATATAGATATTTATCATACTTCTCATTTAACAGGACTGTAAACTGGTATTTTAAAACATCTTTTCAGTGATTTGTCCCATTTAATACAATCAAACCTTGCAACAGAAAAGAAAAACACTATTTACTCAATGTATCTGTACTTGAGTATTTTGATGTTACAGTATTTCCTCTCCTAATCTCCAACATGTCTGCAGGATAAATTGCACATTTCAGTCAAAGACTGCATATTTATCTGACACATTTAGGTACTGCTACCACCTTATATTTAACGTTCACATAAAATAGGATGCATTTGTAGAAACTGAGCAATTTAGTGAAAGTAAAGTTTGTGAAACAGGACATCTAAGGCTTCAAATTAAGAGTGGTATTATTAGTTTTACTTGAAGGATTGAATCACTCCCTCCGCCACTGCCTAAGTTTTCCTGACCTGCATCACAGCAGAGTCCTGAAGCAGCGCAGCGTCCTCCGTCGGATCCGCAGGGTCTCCCTCCCGCCTGGCAGGGGGTGAGCAGGTAGTTCTCCTCCACGCAGTGAGCTGTTTCCGGGGAGCCCAGCAGGCAGCCGAGACCCTCGCCGCAGCAGATGCTGGGGCCGAAGCAGCGGCCCCTGTCTCCGGGGCCGCAGGACATGCACTGCAGGGGGAGAAGATCACAACGGTTTGGCATGTTGTAGAGCATAATGTGAAATCTGTGAAAAGATACTCACCTTGCGCAGCGGTGCATCCATGATGGACCTCTTCCCGCCAATCGGACAGTTGGAGATGTAACACGCTGAACACACAGACAGCAGGAAAAGTAGGCACACAGATACAGCAGCTCCGGACATTTTTCCTGAAACAGACAGGAGTCAAACAGAAAAGTATTTGGCAAGACCCGACGACAAAATGTGCAGCTGTTCAAAGAGCAGATGT
This sequence comes from Planiliza haematocheilus, assembly GCA_005024645.1. Taxonomy (NCBI): domain Eukaryota; kingdom Metazoa; phylum Chordata; class Actinopteri; order Mugiliformes; family Mugilidae; genus Planiliza; species Planiliza haematocheilus. The sequence goes on along the minus strand of SRSE01001388.1, from coordinate 160,650 downwards.
ACTCACTTGATTGGTTCAAGTTCTTGTTTCAGATGCTCTCAAGGTGATCGCCGGGTTCTCTATCTCTTATGGTGCCACTGACGTGTCTTATATATACTTCCAAAAGCGTTCTTTTTTTTTTTTTTTGAGAGTGACACGGAAACCAGAGAAGAAAACTTAGTTAGCGTCGTCACCAGAAATGAAGCTGACCACTGGGCAGGCCGGGTCAAAGGGCCCGACAGCTGTGTGCACCGGCTCGCTTCTTGTTATTCAGGATCATTAGAGAAAGGGCTCATGGCGCGTGACCGTGCATGTTCGAGTTAAACGGAAAGTCAGAGAGGTCAAGAAGAGCATGTGAAATTATTCACAAAAACACGAGTGGACAGGAGTGTGGTACAAGTTAAACATGCTTTTATTGCAAAAAGAAGAAGAAGAAATTAATTAGCCCACATTTTAAGTGTCGTTTCCTGCCTGGAAAAGCAAATTTCACTGCGGCAGAAGACTGGTTCTGAACTTCGGCCTGCTGAGCCGCCATTTTGGCTCAGCAGGCCGTGTTTCTTTGAGAATGGTGCTTGTAAACAAACAAACTAATACATTTTTAAAAAAAGGCATACGCACATACACACACACAAACCGACAAATGTCCTTTTCTATTAATAAGGTCCTTAATTCCTCACAGGAATTGACGCACACATTGTCCAGGTCTGAGGTTAATTGGCCTTATGAGCTAATTAACACAGCTAATGATCGGCCACAATCCATAAAAGAGAGATTCGCCGTTTCAATGATATGAGCTCAATTACTGCGGCTCCCTCCTGATTTACCAACCGCCACCTCATCTCAATTAAAAAGAGACGATAACTTTGCCTCAGTTCGCTAAACTTCTGGGCAAAAATAAGAGAAGAGCTGGATGTTAGTTTGAGGTTTCACGCCCAGACACAGATATAAGACATGAGTGGGGAAGAATGAGGTGTCACTCAGAGAATGGGCCGCTCTTGCCTCCTAGTGGCTGTGCTGACACATTTCAGATGAATCCATGCATTTGTTTTTCCTTCATTGCTGCCGCTGCTTTCGTCTGTCGTGCTTTTGCAGGGGGTGATCAAAAAAGAGGGGATCATGCCGCATTTGTGCAATGCATGCAGAAGAAGAACTTTGATTTAAAAGGAAAGAAAAGCTGCACATCATAGGTCTCACAGAGTCAGTGGTGGCGTTGATCATCTGCATTAAATTTTACGCTGCTCGTATTACAGCACCCAGCCACTCTGTGATAAACACTATCCACCTAACAACTGACTTTGAACTTTGCCTTAAAACAATATTTTAGTTTTTTTTTGTATTGCATCTAAAAAAATAATTAAATTAAAAAATAAAGTCATTTGCCACATGCATTTCTTTGAGCTGTAGAAACAGAAATGCTTTCAGCAGACACATCATCCTTCATCACAATGTGTCACTTTACAGCTGTTGAGCAGTCATGTTGCTTTGTTTTCTTGTGAAACATCAGCTCTCCACCAAACGCAGTGCAAATCCCTATTTCATAGAGAAATGGAGATGTCTATCTAGTGTTTCCTTATTTTTCTGCAGGAAGGCACTAGGCTTGTTGACTTCCTCTCCCCTCCCTTCCTTCCTTCTCTCCGAAGGTACTCATCTGAAAAATGAGAACAAAGTGATTGTTCCTGTTCTCTTTCTTAAGTCACTTCAAATGCTATCCGTGGACGGGCGGCTCATTGTCAGGAGAGTTGCAGTGCGAGCAGGAGGGAGAGAACGTACGTACAGGTACAACAGCAGCAGCTGCAGCAGCACTTCAGCCACAGCATCACAGAAAACACACTCAACTGGTAAGTTATACACACGCGGACCACGCTGCGACCTCGCACACACACACACACACACACACTTACATGGCATCGACTGGCATATGAGGAGGGGCTTCGGTTTTAATGGATTGTTTGGAATGCATGGTGCGGCAGGAATAGGCTGGGGTCTCTGCACAGAGCAACTTAAACAGGAGAAGTGAGGAGGACAGAATACCTGGATGGTCTCCAGGAGAAGATCTGGAAATGACTCAAAAATGGAAAACACAAACTTCAGCCTCTGAAGATGTCACAAAATCCTGGAAAAGGGCAAAAATTTGTCTTTTATTCTGACTATGGCTCATGTTTTCCATATGTAATCACAAATTTACATCCAAATATTGAAGTAGCTGTAGTACGTACATCTCATTTATTTATAGATATAAAGAGAAAACACCTTTTTCTTACAAAGCGTGTCACACAGACTGTAAGTTTTTAAAGTATGTTTATGTCCGTGAGTTATCTGTCACCACATCTTATTCATCTCATCCTCGCAGCATCTTTTTCAACATGCTTTTGAGTTTCGGTCGCGTTAAACTGCACGTATGTGAGTCTGGATGTGTATGTTAAGCAACAGAATGGTTTTTGGAGTAAACTAAGATAAAGACTTTTTAAAAGAAAACATAATTTGTCCCCACGTACAGCCTCTAGATTGTGAGCCTCTTTGACGTGTGACGTAACTGCAGATTGATCCATCATAGAAATATCCTTCCATGGCTGTTTTTGTGTATTATTATTATTATTATATAGGAAAGTAGCTACGGCATCTGCAAGAGAAAAAAGGAATCAAGCTTAAATCTGGGTCGTACAGTGGAATGGCGTAGGTCTCAACAGTTTCTCATTGATAAGCGATGAACTATTTACAGTCATAGAATAGATAGGTACAACATTTCTGAGTACTATTTTGAATGTCATGCAGAAGTAAGACAGTTCCCTTCTGAGTGTCACCATCATTTTTATCCATGACCATCATCTACACTAACGCACAGGCGTGTGAACGGCCGTGGAGATGCTGTCTGCAGCCCCATAAGACCTGAAAATCACACTTTTGTGGTTATCAGATATATTTTGGCTTCAGGCTGCACGCAGATACATGCACAGATTAAAACCTCACGTAGCACTATCGGTGCAGGAGAAAAAGGGGAAGTTCCACCTGGCTATCAGCGCAAAACAAAAAAGATGAACAGAGCAGAGAATAAAAAAGATGGAGAAGCGAAAAGTGTGCAGGAGGTAGAGGTGAACATTTCACAGAGGACTTCCTAATTTCAGGCAAGGAGGAGATCTGTGAGAAAGGAAGAAGTGAAAGGTTTCAGGTTGAGCAGTGAAAAGGTGTGGGTGTCGACACCATGCTCTGCGTGTGCCCGGTTGCATTCTCTCCACGGGAATCTTCAGAGGAGCAGTTTCGTGTCATAAATAGAAACGAGACGCAGGGTCACTGGATGCGCTTACGTCTGTTCTTTCTCCAAATGACGTGGCTGCTATTGATGTTGGAAGGATAACCAAGCGGTGGAACGTAAATTTACTCAAAAAATGAACTCGCTGTGAAAATCTGACGCATTCACTTGCATGTTTGTTTAGCTGATGATTCCACTTCACTACCTTTTGTAAGGGAAATGACCTTATTGAGGGATGAGTGAGTGCTAACTTTGACTTCCACCTGAGTAGCTTACATTTTGGCAGTGCAGCACCAATACAGTATATGCCGTGAGTCAAGTCATATTGAAAGAAACAAGGAGACGAAACAGTGACAAGCAAGTGTCACATTTGCATGCAGGAAGCTGCAGAGGTTTGGTAAGCTAGTACTTGCCAAGCCCTGTAGACTGACTTTGATTCATGTACTTGCTGCACTATTTGAATCCTTCATCCACCACTGTAACTATAGAGATGTAACCACTTCTTATTTTCTCTTGGACGCAGGAACAAGATGGAAAAGGAAGGAGTAAACTTCGCACCGGGAAGGAGTCCTCGTGTCAGGGATGAGCTGAGAGCGCCTCACCGTAATTTCTACCTGAGCCCTCCCCCGCTCTATATCACTCCCCCTAAATTCTCCCCTCCCAGGTACCCTAGCATATCACCCGCCACAGACACCTACAGTGCATTCAGCCCACCTGCTTTCTATCCCATGCTCGGCCCCAGTTACTCTCAAAGGGAAGGATCCCAAAAACGCAAAAGAACTCCTTTCAAAGTGGACGCAGAGGGGGATGAGTCTCCCGACAGAGAGGCAGAGGAGGAGGCGGACGAAAGCCGCAGTAAGAAGACAGCGGACCTCTCCCACATCCCCTTCTCCCGCCCGCCTCACCCCATTGCCTCCCCAAGTCCTAAACCCATTCCTGGCATGATTGAGCTCAACAGGCTGCACCTTCATCACAGATCACCAGGCATGCATCTACCTGTGCAGGTGAAACAGGAGCCTCTCAGTCCTTCCCCTGTTTGGCCTCCCTCTCCTCTCCTTCTCCACCCGCCTTTCTTCCCACCTCTCCACCACAACCTTCTTCCATACCCTTTCTTCATGCCCGGGCCTGTCATGCACTTCTCCCCTGGCGCGTTCTACCCCCGGGAAGAGCTCCGTTCCAGTCACGGCACCCGTGACGGAGGCCCTCGAAGCGGGGCGACCAGCGCTGAGAAGCTCGGCCTCAGCGTTCACGTGGATGACAGCTACTACGTGGACGTTGGTGGGGATCAGAAGCGATGGAAGTGTCGCATGTGTGAGAAGTCCTACACCTCCAAGTACAACCTGGTCACCCACATCCTGGGCCACAACGGCATCAAGCCACATGGGTGCCACCTGTGCGGGAAGCTCTTCAAGCAGCTGAGCCACCTGCACACACATCTGCTCACACACCAGGGCATGAGGCCCCACAAGTGCCAGGTGTGCCACAAGGCCTTCACCCAGACCAGCCACCTGAAGAGACACATGATGCAACACAGTGACGTGAAGCCATACAGGTAGACGGTTTGTAGCAGTGCGTTATATGCTATCTCTTATCCAAATTTTCCTTCTCATATGCTCTTTTATCTGCACCTCCAGCTGCAGAGTGTGTGGTAGAGGGTTCGCCTATCCCAGCGAGCTTCGCGCACATGAGCTGAAGCATGAAAAAGGGCAAGAGAACATATGTGTGGAGTGCGGTCTGGACTTCCCCACGCTGGCACAGCTGAAGAGACACCTGACTGTCCATCGTGGCCCCACCCTGTACAGGTCAAACCCTTTGTCCATTGCTGAGAGTTAATCTAGAGATGTTTTTGGTGGTAGTTTATATTCTTCTATCGCTAGTTAGCTTAGCTCAGCTCAAACCATAGCATTTCTGCATGGATTAAACAAATTAGATCATGCATGCTAATTAGACGGTATGCTAAGCTAACATGCTACTGGCAGAAACCATTGATTTTGTCAACAGAAAACTGAGCTGTCTCGTCTGTCAGCAAGAACGTGCACATGCATTTCCTAAACTATTGTTTTGATACTTCGGTTTTGTACCGGATTTGCTGAATAGGAAATTGTCTGTTCTTTCTCCAGGTGCGCAGAGTGCCAGAAGACTTTCCAGTACCCAAGCCAGCTTCAGAACCATATGATGAAACACAAAGACATCAGACCGTACATCTGCAGCGAGTGTGGGATGGAGTTCATCCAGTCACACCACCTGAAACAGCACACGCTCACTCACAAAGTAAGTCTAAAACGGAAGGAGGAGAAACACAAATGCAAAGTTTCGTCACTGTTTCTTTTGACAGGGGCTGGACTCAAAAACATGAATTTCTGGCAGTAAACCCGGTCATCATATCAAAACATTGTTATTCCTCGATCACATAATGAAGATGGCTGAAATAGTTTGGACACTAGCCTAACAGGTTGTTTTGGCAGCTGTCTCAGAGCAATTTCCCCCTATAATTCTGGCTCTTGGAGCCACTTTTAACCCTTTAGCTTCCAGTTTTCGTCTTATATTTCCCACATATATGCTTTAGATTCAAGGTATTAGATGCACATATATTGATACTGATTGATACTTGAACCCAGGACGTTCGTGTTTTAAGTCCAGATGAAAGTGACATTAAATTCTGCCTGGCATGTTTGGTACCGGTGGAAACCGAACCAAACCAGAATTTTTTAAGCAGAAGAACATCTCGTCTTTTTGACATGGCTGCTTCCACATTCACTCTCTGTCTCTTCAGGGGGTGAAGGAGCACAAATGCCGCATCTGTGGCCGCGAGTTCACCCTGCTAGCCAACATGAAGCGTCATGTCCTCATCCACACCAACATACGGGCCTACCAGTGCCACATGTGCTTCAAGAGTTTCGTCCAAAAGCAGACTCTCAAGGCCCACATGATCGTCCACTCAGACATCAAGCCCTACAAATGCAAGGTTGGTGCAATTTGGCATTTCGGGTTGTGGCTCTTCGGGTTGTGTTCAGGCCTTCGTTTCCTCTTTTATTCACTGATTGAGGGAGTAGTTCAACATTTTGATATATTCACTTTGTTGCACAGAGTTAGATGTGATGATCGGCGCTGCTCTCGTGTTTCTGAATTAGACAGAGTCCACCTGAACTTGAAGTGGTTGATTTTCTCTGCATTTTTGGGTAAATGCACCACGTCTACCTGTGCAGCCCCTAAGTGAAATTAACCAAATCCTAATCATTGATAATCCCAGCCAGGAAGCAGACCTGTAATTTTAGCAGCAGCTGTTTTATTTTTTTTTAATACATTCCCCACTTTTCTGTCTGTATTGACCTTGGTGTTTGGTACGAGGTCTGAGACGATGACCAGATAGCAGAGAGGCTTATGGGAGTGGGAGCCTCCTTGTCCATAGGAAGGATATCGCCGCACAAACTGCCTCTCTAACAATGGCCCCCCAGCCTCCCCGGAGAACAGGGCCCGCAAATAGATTTCATCTCGCTTTCTCTGCTGCTGGAGGGAGCTTCCTGTTTTCTCACGGTCCTCTTGGACAGTTTACAGTCCCTCTCTCCTCCTGAAGGAAAGGACCACCCTAATAAAAAAGAATGCAGAGAGGAAGGACAGCGCAGGAGTTGCCCTTCCCTGTTCTCCTCCTGGCCCTGTCTCAGTGTTGTTTCCTTTCTCTCCCTCTCTCTCGCTCACTCCGTCTCACTCTTTCTGTTTTTCTTGTGTGTGTGTGTTTGTGTGTCGGGGGGGGGGGGGGGAGAGACAGAGGAAAGGAGGAAAATAAGGATAGAGGGAGGAACAAAGGGCGTGTGTCTATGTACGTCTGAATGCCTGCACATTCATTCATGATTACGTGTGAGCCCTACAACTCGGCATTCTGAGAAAATTAGTCATCCAGCAAAGCTGATCTGTCAGAGGCAGAAACAAAAATGGTTGGTACTGGCCTATTGTTTTTTTTAAGCCAGACGTGTTGTTTACTACAGCCACTGGTTGAGTGGGGTAAAGTGTATTTGCTCGTATACTTGCCTTGAGCATCCATAGTTTATACTTCTGATAAATCTGATTCTCCTGCATTTCAGAGAAACACACACCTTTTTTTGAAACCTGGCAACAAACATTGCTACAGAGATGACAGATTTTATGTAAAATTTTCACTCTAATATATATTTTTTGTATATTAGTTTTGTTTGCTCCATTTCAGTGATATTATAATGAATTTAAAAGTTCTTTGCATACATTTTTAGTGATCATCTATGGTGCAACTCGGTTAACTCTTTGCACGAAGACTGGAAATCGGTGGAAACAGCTAACACGGCACTGTCTCAAAGTCAAGAAAATGCACCTGTTAGCACCTTTAAAGCTCACAAACTGAAATGCTATCATGCATTTGTTTGATCCATGAAGAAATTGTGTAAAAAAAATACCAAAAAGTGTAAAAACAGGGGTACCAGGGGTAATCTTAAACTCCTCCCGTGGAGCTTGCTTTGACTCCTTTCAGTGAATCTTGCATCAGCCACTCAGAAAACACAGCATACACTGCTGCTAATGATGTTGAGTACAAATTGCTCAGTTCCTGAATGAGAACTCACCTGGACGTGCACCTATCTCTCTCTCTCTTGTCTTCCAGCTTTGCGGGAAGGAGTTCAACAGGATGCACAACCTTATGGGCCACATGCATCTCCACTCCGACAGCAAACCCTTCAAATGCCTCTACTGCCCGAGCAAGTTCACGCTGAAGGGAAACCTCACCAGACACATGAAGGTCAAACATGGGGTCATGGACCGAGGTCTGGATGAAAGATGTAAGGGTGGCTTTGCGATTAGGTTGTTTTGTGATGACCGGCTTGTGTATTTCATTTTCTTCTTTGTTTCCAGTGTTTCGGCAAAGAGGGCGTTTCTGCCTCTCCACTCCAATGGGCCTCCTCACCCACTTCAGCCAAGAGGAGCCGTTCGACCTTTCCCAGAAGCCCCCGGGCATGCCCAGCCTCCGTCTCTCCCAGTCCGATGGCGAGAGCGTCCCGGGGAGCTCCTGTCAGGAGGAGGACGAGGAGAGCTTGTACAGAAGGAGCCAGTACAGCCCTGAGGTGGACCAACACGAGCCAGCGGGGGAGGACCAGTACAACCCTGAGCTTGAGGAGAGGGGACAGGGGTCTCCTGGCGAGACGCAGACACAAACAAAGCACCAGCAAAGTTTAGAAGATGAAACATTTGAGAGGGAGTCAGCTGGAGAAGGACAATCTATAGATCCTAGAGGTAACCAGGGGCATGTCTCACAGTCAGATACGTCCTGTGAATCTGATGCAGAGCTAGGTGAGCAGGGATATCATCGGCAAACAGTCCGTAGACAGTCATTTGAATATGACTCTATATCAGAACAAGAAGATCATCAACAAGAGGTAGATGAGCCAGAGGAGAGCAACCAGCAGTCAGATGGCTTCTACGAGGCCATCGATGTGGCAGAGACAAACTAGAACGGACAGATCTCGCACATGAATTAATTTACGGGTCAGGGGATGGAGACGAAGACGAAGAATTTGTAAAAGGACATGAGAAGGTGGCTTTTTTTTTTTTTCTTGACAAGAAAAGGGAAAGGATGTAGAGGAGACGCTCCCCCGGGGGGGAAAGTAAAGTGTGTAGGTCTTTAAACGCAACAGATTATGGAGGATGTAGAATAGTAGCTGAGCACAAACTAAAAAGACGAACATATCGTGTTTATTAGCAAAAAAAAAAAGAAATACAAATGAACTGAAAGCTGTGAAGCATACCGCATGTACAGAACATATCATACAATGATTAATGGTCGCTGACAGACGGTTTGTGCGGATTAATGAGCGGAAAAGTGTGACTTTTTCTGTAAATAAAATGCAAAAACATATTTAATGTTTTAGTTTTTTACAAATGTCTGTGAAGATTCTCAGTTATCCAGGTCATATCTGAAACTGAAGATAAAAAACAAAGGCAGCACAGTCTTTACGTCTATCTTGTTGAACGCCTTGAGTCTAGATATTCTGATTAATATCATTAGAGGACCGCTAATTGTGCAAAAAGGGGACACCACACGGGTTAATCTGAGCAATTCTAATTTGTCAGTTAGTATTGTTCTTTGTAACCAAGCAGGTGAGTTTCAAAGGTGTAGAATAGAAACCTAAACTCGCCACCAGTAATTTCGAGCTGAAGAAGCCGCTAGGACGAGTGGAGAAACATCTTAAAGAAAAATCAGGGAAGTCCAGCTGCCTTTGTTTCAGCTTTGGTTTTTAGATATTTTTCCTTTTTTTTCAAATGATTTTGCAGTGTCTCTGCTTTAACTCTCTAATCTATTATATTAAAACACGTTATGGTTCAACCCATTGTGCATGCTTTGAGATTATTTGGTAATGTTTGTTCTAATTTACCCGGTGTAATGATTCAGTTTGTGACAGACAAAAAAATGTGACTTATAAAATTAACTGTGATTATTTTTTTGATTTATCTTATGATACATGTTCTGTGATCTGTTTTTCTATGTGATCTTTCAGTCGTTGGAAGATGTCTGTGATTTTTTTTTCTTGTATGCCAGTGTAATGTAGGTGAACCTGATATGATCCTGCTAAATAAATAATAAAAGCTTGAACCTGTGCACTGAGCCTCCAGTTTCTAATTGTGGATGCCTCGTAAACACCCGTATGAGTGTGTTTAAAGAATATAAGCCCAGATATTAAATCTCAGCCTGCTCACACTGATGGAAACTCTACCAAGCAAGAGATGATTTCTGTGAGTTTCAAAAAAAAAACTTGCCTTTCTCCCCCTGCTTCTCTTTCAAAGCAGAGGAAGAGGAAGAGAAAACACCTCTCCCCTTCTCTCTTTTAGGTTGTGATCAAACAGCGGTGACGGACACAGTGGGTGTCCCAGACAAAGGCTTCATATGTCTGTATGCCTCAGAATAAAGCATTGTTTCTGCTCATTGCAGAAGCCCCACTGAAAATAGAGATATATGAACGAAGGAATGTTAAAAAGCCTTTTTTTTATTGTTGTATAGTTGCAGCAGATACTACATCACATAGTGCATTGTGTGGGTAATCAAGCAAAGGCGTTTTATTGTTAACTGCCTTTCAAGCCACACTGTGTGAAAAAGGGTTACACCTCACTTCAAGCCAGTTCAGGTAAACAGAGTCATTTCTTGTCAGATAAAATGCAGAACAGCTGCTTCTCTGTTTCTACCAGTGACGACCACCGTTGTCCCAAAGGGCGAAACTGCAAACAGATTGAGGAAGTTCTCACATCCTCCTCTTCTTTCCTTTCCTCACCTACATGTTTCAATCCCAACCGCTGGCTTTAAGAGAAACCACAAAGAGTGGATGCATCGCCTTCTCCTGTCCAGAATCAACTGCTCTCAGCCACATCAGGATGTGTCGCCTCTAAAGAAGAGTAACACGAAGAACTGAGCACAGTTCAGAGGCTCGATGAAAGATAATGTTTCATAGGGTTGATTATTTCACTCCTGTGTGTTTTTAATGAACTGAAACCCGAGAGATCATGAACTGAAGATCTGAAGATGAACCAGACACAGAGGAAGACAGGTAAATGCTTGTTTGATGGGAAAATAAATCATGTGAGGTCCTGTTTTGCAGTGGACAACACTAATCACTGTAAGAAAAGACAGGATCAGGTCACATTAGTAAATATGATGAATTGCAAGTCATGGAAAAGTGATTTTAGTGCCCACACAGAAACAATCAGACCCGCCAAAACACTGTGACAATCCAGAGAAGGTTGTGGATGATACAGAAAACTGGATGTTGCCTTTAAAGGTTCAACGACATCCAGGTAACGGTATATCCTGAAAAACAAAGATAAAACAAAGTTAACTGGACTTGTTCAGTCTTCTTGAAAACGTTTTGTGACTCATCCAGCAGCTTCTTTAGCTCTTAATGATTAGCGGTGAGTTTGGGTTTAATCTGTGGGAGGTGTCCGTCTGAAACTCACATGACTCTGGTCTGGTACAGTAAGAATGTTATCTGCTTTTAAATGACGTGTACACCTGCACATTTAACTAATACATGAGCTCGCTATCATTACTTATAATGTTTCTTAGTAAATTTAGCATTCCTGCAGTGAAAGAAGCAGATTTAGGACAGAAGGGTCACAGGTTGCATCTCCCCCCATGTCCATGACTGAGATGCCATGAGCGAGCACCTAATCCCCAGATTACCAGATTATTCCCCAGCCCACAGGTCCGAGTGTACACAAACAAATATTGCGTGAACGAATGGATGGGTCCAATTTGGAGAAAGAATTTCCCAATTATTCGTTCATCTTCTGTACCCACTTATTCCTGTTAAGTGTTGTGGGGGCCTGCTGGATCCTATTTCAGCTGTCATCAGGCGAGAGGCGGGGGTACATCCTGGACAGGTCACCAGTCTATCCCATGGGTAATTTCCCAGTTAATAAAGAAAAAATTATTATTATTATTATTATTATTATTATGTCTTGTGCCAAGCTGAATTGTAAGGCTTATGTTCTCAGATTTATATATCACTGGAAATAAAATATACATTGCTTTGCTCTGTTCTGCCAAATTCTGCTGAACTTCTTGCTGCACAATTATATGACACATTAACCGATACTGACTATAAATAGTGGTGTTTATAGACTAACATTATCCTGATTCCCTTTCTGAAACAGTCAAATCATTGCAACTAATTTGCTCCGTTGCTTCCTAAAAATTTCATAAAGTTGCCTAACGTGTAAATGTATTAAAAATACAGTATGTACTTTTGCACAAAACATACAAATCACAGTGTCTTGTTTGCTTCTGGACGACCAAACTGTTAAATCGGACCTGTTTAATATCATGAGTTAATACAGGGCACAATTGTGTACTTTGTCATCTTCTTGTTTTTGACTGATGTGACGAATGAGATCCTCTCTGGGATTTTCCCATCTTTCTGCACATCATATCTATGTTGTCTGGTTTAACTTATTAATGAAACTCAAACTCATTATATGCAAGATACTGCTGAAGCCCTGGATGTTATAATTCACACTGATGCAATATAACAATACATATTTACTGGCGACCACATTCTGTTCCTACTGCCTCCAAAATGCCTCGTCATTCTGTGTAGACAATGTGTGGTTTTTGTGTCACGTCTACCTGCGCCAATGTCATATAACTCAAACGAATGTGAAATGAAAAGGGAAGAAGCGGACAGGGGATGCCCGTAACTGAGGTACTGAAAACAAATACTTCTGAATTCTTTGCATCACTGGACCACAAACTTTTTTTTCTTCTTTTTTCTGGAGGAGGAGAGGAGTGCTGGATCAAGTTTGGGATTTTTGAGGAAATTTCGATTCATTTGGGATGGCCTTTTGCATTGATGATAACATTTTAAACAAAAGGACACAGTGAGGTACAAAACTCCCAACTACAGACCAGCTTAATAGAGTGCATTTGTAGTTTATTCCTGAAAAGATAGCTGTTCTCGTAAAAATGTTTACTTCCTTTGACTTGTCTATCTCGTGCATCTCAGGTGTGGGCTTCCTGTTTTGCTGGTCGGAGAGAAAACGAGATGGTGCTAAAATTCTTCCACGTTTTGTTTAGCAAAACTGTCCCACCCCAGCCTCAACCTGTCACCTCCTTTGACCCTTGGCCAAGGAGTTTACTGTAATAATAGCTGAGGGCTGTCCTCCAGTAGTGATCATGGAGAACAAAAACACTGGCGCACTAACATAGAGCTGACAAAGGACAGCACGCAGCCCAGTTAATCACAGACAAATATGCAATTACATCACATTTTACAAACGTAAAACAACCCTGTCCTGTGTTTTTTGTAGCTTTCCTGTAGCTTCCAGCTTTATTTTTAGGGGGTGTTGCTATTTTAGGGATTGCTTGCATCTTTTATACAGAAAATGGTGCATCTAATGTCCCAAGAAGCTTCGGGAATCACTCATCCATGATACTGAGGGACTAACTAGGACACTTTTTGGATTTATAAACAGTGGATGCCACGGGGCAAAGTGAAGCCTCTGCATTTTCATAACCGTGTATTCGTGGACCTGTCTTATCCCTGTATAAACAGCGCCCTCTATCGTCCTTGTAATATTTTAACACTCTCTATTTTATGTTAATTTTATGTATGTTCAATCTTTCTTTCTTCTTTTTATTATTTTCATTGTAATTTGTGGTAATTTGACGGTAAATATTAGTTAATTCGTGTGTATGTTCATTTTTGTACATGCACGGTTTTAGAAATTGATACTGGTGAGCTGGAGGTCACTATTATATTTGCTGCTAAGTATTCTGTGTAAATTTCAACAACAATAAGCACGAATTTGTATGTATTTATTTAAATTGTAAAGTTTTATTTGCTAACTCGAATAAATGTTCATTTTATTTCATTTTGGTGAAACCCTACAATGCCAGTATCCCCCGAACCGGCTAAGACATGGTATCGTCCAAGATGGCAGCCTCCGTGTTGAAACGATGTGTAACAGCAGCTGTCAAAGTTAAAGGTTTATCTCCATCCCTTTCAGGTAGACACGTCTTATATTTGGCTACGAAAAAAGTAAACATTGCTTTCTTTATATGTTTATGGCGAGCACATGTTTACCTGGCGTTTACTGTTCACATTTGAGAGTTTAGGCATGCTAAAGCTAAATGTCACAACCGTTAGCTAGCAGCATGTAGCAACGTTAACTAGCTTGAGGATTCAACACGCAGGGTGGTTTAGCTAAGGTGTCTAAGGTTCTTTGCTACCATGTATTATTGGTATTAACATGACTTGTTTGATTGCTTGTCTTAACAGCCAGAAGATGGTTGCTCTCTGCAGCTTACACGGACACCAAATTGTGGGAGGCGAGAGAGAAAGAACCGCAAAACTTGGGTAAGAATTAAAACTAGACTTATATATGTCGTTTAATTAGCAACACAGATAAAAAACTTGCAGAAGGACCTGCACTCACTGGCCAAAACATTAGGTACACTACAGCAAATTAATGCATTCTGATAACATTAGTCCCGCAGTAAATCATGTCTACATGAAGGTTATGGTATTCAGCATTTGTTCTTCAACGATTAAACTGTGATTTCATTCTGGAGGCTGTGGTTTGTAGCACTACAGAATTACAGATGCTTGTTTCTATATATGATATTGTAGTTTGACAATCCCATATTAGTCTCTGGCCTAGACTAAATAACAGAAGTCAGTGTTTAATTCGAAATGTTCATACAGTTTAATCACCACCTTTATTACAACATAAACTGAACATTATAACCGTCATGAAGGAGGATTTACTGCAGGACTGTTATATAGGAATGCATTTCGCTAGTGTTCCTAATGAACTGGCAAGTGAGCGTAATTTCTCTACTACCTATGGTGGCTCACTGGTCACCACTGTTTCTTCACATAAAGAAGTACCAGGTGAGTTTCCTCCTATACTATAAACACATGCCAATTGAGGCTATATTACCATATGTTTGTTAAAATCTGTCAGTGTATATCTATGCTTGTTATAGACTGGTGATCTATTTGTGGTAGGACAAATCCATAAGGGATAAGCCGGTATAGAGGATGAACGGGACAGACGTTGGACCAAGAGTTACTGATGATAGCAGACCATCATTTTTTCAAATTGATTCTGATTCATTTTGAAGGATGCAAATTTTGTGTTGTAGCACATAGCTGGTATAAAATGACTGGTCAGATTCATCACAAACTTCTTATTTTGACAGATTTTGTGTTGAAATTATGTAAATGAAACTCTTCTATATCTCACACGGTGGAACGGAGGCGTCAAAGGGATGTGATGAGAGGGATCGAGGGGGTTGGGTCAGAGGGTTCAGGGGGAAAGGGATGAAAGGATGGAGGGGACGTAGAAAAGGGAGACAGATTCAGGGGGGAGGCATATCTCTGGAAGCGTCGACACCTTGACCCATTGTGCCATACCCAGGTTAATGGTGGCGGATGCAGTCCTTCGTTTGTCACTGTGCATAACACTAAATCAGCACATGGTGGCACTGTAACTCTGCAGCTTCATGCTCTACTTATAACTAGAAACTGTAAATGTCATGTGTACACACAAACTCCCATGGTTTAAATTAAATTAAGATAATTTATTCTATGTTTTAAGATTTTTTGTAAATCAGAGGTGATGATGTATCATTAAATGAAATACACTTTAATTTACAGCTACACTGGCCGCTTCTATGGAGAGGACGTACGAGAAGAATCTCCCAGTTAGCTCTCTGACTGTGTCACGGGTGAGCTGCGTCTAGATTTAAATGTTCTGTATTTATTAATTATTTGTTTATTGTAAATTTTGAATTTCATGACAGCTGATTTATTTTAATAACCGTTTGTATTTTCTGTCTTTGTGTTTCAGTTTGTCGAAAATATATCATCTAGAGAGGAGGTCGACCAAGCAGAGTATTACCTTTACAAGTACGATGAGCCACTTTTACTCCGTCTGCATCAGTTTAATTTCTCTATCCACTCTGTGGCGCTTCCTTGTTTTCTGTGGTACCAACCTATGTGTTTTTCTTGGAGTGAATTGTCTGTTTAGTTTGTCTGTTTTGGTTTTTGTTCAGTCACATGCTTTTCTTTGTTCGAGGCAACTCCAGACCTTTCCTGTTTACTCCTTCCTCTGGAATCTGCAGCCATTCTCGCGATTACAAGATTTAGTATGTTTCCAATTGCACCCTTATTCAGGTTAAATTCATTTTCATAATCGTGAAGTAACAGTGTGACTTTGGGAGGTTTGTAAGTAGCAGTGGTTATTTTCTTTTCAGTAGGTCAGTTATCTTTAATTTGCTTTGACTCTTTATTTAATCGACTGATTTTCAGGATAAAGCCGTCGAGTTTGATGTTTGCTCTCCTCCTGTGTTCAGTGACATGTGACGTCTCCTCCTCTTCATATCTGTTTTTACCATAATATCTGCGGTGGATTGACGTGTAAAGAGTCTTTTTTTTTTCCGTTTTTGTTGTGTTTTTCCACCCCTTAAGGTTTCGTCACAGTCCAAATTGTTGGTACTTGCGAGGCTGGACTATTCACGACTGGATCAGGCATTGTCTAGAATACGGGGCCAGAGACAAGGCTCTCCACACGCTGAAAAACAAGGTACGCAGCAGAGTATAATTTCTCGATTTATTATTCAGACAGTAAAGTAGATGATGGTGTTTCGGAGGATTATGTGGTCAGTGATGAGGCTCATCTTTATAATCAGAGAGGAAATCTGACCGGAGGCTGCTGATCGGAGGCCGACAGCTACAGTTAGCTATGAGTCTGAGTCACTGCTGATCTAATCTTAACCACACAGCTGCATATATTCAAACTGATCTGAGCAGCACAAATGATGTGAAACATGTTTGACGTTTTCATCCCGGTATCTGCTCTGCTCTAGATTGAGCCGTAGTAGTTTGAGCAATACAGAATTATTCCAAAAGCAGAGACGTCAGCTAGCCGATGACGTGTATGCAGTAATGCTAAGTGCTAAGTGGAGTGTGCGCCATCTTTACCTAATCGTTTGGGGTCAACTGGTCTCCTCATGCAGAAACACTGTAAGAAATCATGTTTTCATACATCATACATGTTGTTTTTGTGTGTTTCCAGGTCCAGTATGGAATATTTCCAGACGACTTCACCTTCAACCTGCTCTTAGATTCTTTTATTAAAGATGGAGACTTTAAAAGTAAGTGCTTTCAGTAAATCGTTTGGGAAGAACGACATTCACACAGACTAAAGTAAAGACAGGTTTCTGAAACGCATTCTTGTTGACTTTAAAACTGCCACAAATGGGCACAGACACTAAAATCATATTTCAAACATTTCTTTCCTTGTTTGTAAGAGACAGAGGTAAAGGGGAAGCCGGATTGTTTTTCCTGTAAAAACGTTAGAGAGTAAACAGTACAGTAGTTGTGCAGAGCTGGTATGCTGAAAATCTGATTTGCATTTGATAACATGATTTGTTTAGTGTTTATGCTGTACACCTTCACAACTGTCAGTCAAATCTGATATTGTTGAGTTATCTTAGAGCAGAGGTGCCCATTACGTCGATCGCGTGCCTTTGGGGGAAAAAAAGTTTTAGATGTCTGTCTAGTCATTTATCTGTTACACATCCAAAACAAACAGCAAACATCCACAGCCATGGGAGTCTTACCTGTTTCAAACAGGATGTTAACACTTTTTTGATATTTTGCGTTCACTCCACTGAACTGTCATTGGCATCGTGGTGAGATTTGACCGTGTTTTCCGACCACGCTAGAGGTGACAGAAGGTGGACACGTCAGCAACTTACCACTTTTACCTCTTTAATCATTTTTTACGCGTCATTAGCTAACACTTTCACCGGTTTGTGATTTTTTTTATACTTTTTTCTTCAGCCATTTTGAGCTGTAATAATTCGTTTATCTAAAAACTATTTAAATATTTCAAATATTGCAACAAAAACAGCTTTTATTGTTGCCTGAAGCCTCAATTAAAAAAAGCTAAATATCAAAGTGTGAAGTGGTCATAAAAAGCTAATAAATGACACAGAAACTATTGGACAGTTTCTTAGTAGAAAGAGACAGAATGGGTGACAGAGAGGGGGCAATCACAAAATACCCCAGGTAGAAATGTAGCATCAGTTTATGGGGCACCCAACTTTCTGGATATTTGTTTAAAAATGCGTTTTGTTTTTCTTTTTTGTAATTGTACAGGTGCGTGCTCCGTGGTTGAAGAGGTGATGCTTCAGGAGGCCTTCAACCTTCCCTCCACTCAGATCCTGTCTCTGTACGCTCTGGGAAATTACCTAGGAGCCAAACCACAGCTCTCTGTGAGTGAAACGGCCTCCTGAAACATGACTAAATATTCTTGGTGATGCATTCATTTGAGAAGAAACAGATGTCTGACATTCCCCAAGGTGGCATTATTGCTGCAGGCGTGACAAACTATTTGCTGCTCTTTGTGTTAAGGTGTCGGAGGAGCGGTCTTTGGGGGCATCGCTGCTCATTTGTGGACTGACACAAGATAACACCATTGGCCACAGCGCTCAGCTTCTTGGTAACGCTCTCATCGGTGTGTATTTGAGTTAGTTCCACCTCAGTGCTGTTGTTTTGTATCTCTGTTTTACTGCTCGTCTCATCAATTGTCCTCCCTCTTCAACATCCAGGCAAGGTGGAGATTTTAAAGGGCATACACGCCGTGTTCAAAGGGATGCCTCTCTTCTGGGCTCGAGGATATCTGGGCCAAGCACTGGCTGTCATGGAGAAAGTGGCTCTTGCTTCTGGTGATGTGAAGCTGTCCAAAGACACGGTAAGGGCGTAGAAATTCACAGATTTCATTGGGTTCATGTTCCCAATGAAATCGTGTGAGGAACGTCATCGGTGGGAAACGTTCTTGCAGAGACATGAGGGCTGCAAGAGTTTATTAGTCAGAAAGCTCTTAAAAATGTAGAGAAATGTGCCATGCACAAAATAGTTAATAAAAAAAAGAAATAATCCAGTGGACTACTGAGCGAGTGACTAATGCTGACTAGTGCTGTTATAACCAAGGTGTGTTAAGTCCCAAAACTGGCCTCATTCAGCAAATCAGTGATCAGCTTTTGTCCTAACATTGAGCCCTGTCACTTATATTAATGCTGCAGTAAAAACTGTCTCAATTCTAAATCCAGGAGTATTAACTGGATTGTAATCCATGCAGTGTATTAAAACAAATCTATTATCCCAGAATGAAAGCGATGCACAGTTTGCACAAGACGATGCTTCAGTCATATCGGTTCATACAGAGAGACAGAAAAATACACTAACAAACACACCGTCGACCTTCTGTGTTCATAAAAGTTTGGTTTATAATAAAACCATTGAAAGGAAAACCAAGCTGTGCCAGTCAGTGTTACTCACTGTGTTCATTACGACCCCTTTAATCGATCTTCTCCCCTGCCTCCTTTGACGTCAAACAGATGCATTTCCCAAAAGTGTTCAGTTATTGCTGCAAAATTGATCTGGTTTAGACTTTCTTGTAAATAGAATTAAAGCTGAAAAAAGCTGCACCGTGACTGCGATCGTGCGTAACAGCCTTACACACAATAGACAAGATAGATGTCTGTTGCTCCCCACGAGGCCCGTGTGGCTCAGACAGGCTCCGTTTGCTGAGATAGAACACACCTACTGTCATATTGATGTTATTTTCACATATATGCACGTATGCTCCGTCGGTTGTAGCGCCTCTAATCCGGCCTGCGCTGTCCAGTTCAATAGTTCAGCTTTGTGCACGTCTAATGAGATTTTGGAGAGGGCCTGGAGCTGCGAGGACGTCTGGGAGAATCACTAAACAGCGGCCGGTGTCAGACGGTGGCAGAGCAATAACGTAGACGGAGAAGATAACTCTGTAGGACAGAGAAGAAATATTACATCTCAAATGAAGGTGCTGCTGACTGCCGCCCCGGGTCACTGTTAATCTTACCTTTTCGCAAGATTAGGAGGCGAGTGTTCAGGCAAGGTGTTCAGCCTCTTTCGTCATATCTGTTCTGCAATCATTCAAATTAGGAACAGTATCTTTTAAATAAGTTGAAAATGTTAAACATTTATTCAATACTTTTCAGGCAGTTAGAGCTGTGTCTGAACGGGGCAAATGATAAAAATCTTTCCACATGCCCGACTTTAATTTCCCCGATTTTTCAGCTGGACTACGTGAATGACTTGCTGCAGGAACTGTCCTCAACCTCCGACACAGACTCTTCTGGAGAGGAGTCAGGGGGCGAAGACAACAAGAAGGAAGACGCTCTGGATAAGGAAGACGCTCTGGATGAGGAAGACCGGGTCGAACAGGCTAAGCTACCGCAGTATGTCGGCAGATTCAAGGTGGGTGTTTTGTCGTGCACAGCAGGTGTGGTTTTCTTGCAGCTGAATTTACATCAGCTTTCCCTGTCAGGGAGAGCCAGTAAACACGTGTAAACGGTGTTTCCTGTCCTGTCTGGGGCTGCAAGTCAAGTGTGAGCAGCACAGTGTTTATTTGGAACTGTGGGCTAGTGGTTAGAGAAGTGGGCGTGGGACTGAAGGGTCAGTAGTTCAGATTATCTCGACATTAAAGGACCACTACTCCACGTGTCCTCACTACTCTCACTGTGAAATGCAGAGGAAAAAAAACAAAACGTCCTTGCATGTGCATTTGGACAATAAATCACATTTCACTTATTTTGCACAAAAGCTGAACAGTGACCTGAATGACAGTCGGGTCAGAGTACTATATACATTTAACTGATAAAGTTGCTCTTTCTGTTTGCGTTCAGTGTTAACCGCTGACGCTTCGAGGTCACGTTTAACGCGTTTTCCTTCCATATACGTTTTCATTCACACATTTCTCAGCCTGCATTCTTCTTCTTTCCTGCCTTTGTCAGTGCATTAGCGCTTTAGTCGCGTTATCTCCACCTGTAGATTAGTGACATAATGTGAAACCGTTAGCTGGAATGTGGATTTTATCGACTGCGTGCATGAGCGTTTGTGCACTTCCTGATGCGCCTGCACAAGAGCAGAGAAAATCGGGGCCCACTCTTAGAAAAATGGTATCATAGCTTTAATAATGGTCAATTAGATACCTGACCAGAACAGGAGCTATAGTTACAGAATAGTTTGTAATATGTGTCCAAACATTGAAATCTTAAGGGATTTCTTCGAGTAATACAATCTCTCTTGAAGGAGAATAAGTAATGAGAAGAGAAGCTTGAGCATTTTGAAATGTACTTTGCAGAGTTTGTTGATTCTAAGGGTTTTCATACGAGCCTTCAACCTTTCCTTGTATCCCTACCTCACCAGGAACTGAGCAGCCAGCTGGAGTCTCAGGGTAAAGTGGACCCTGCCTCCTTCCAGAGTTTAGTCACCGCCCTGGCCCAGCAGAACCTGGCCGCTGCGGAGAAAGCGGACCTGGAGCAGTACGAGAGCAGGATGCAGGCCTGGCAGGCCGAGAAGAGAAACCTGATCCAGAGAGAGAAGGAGGTGAGGGAGAAGGCTGAGCTGGAGAAACAACAGCGATTAGCTGCCAGGGCTGCAGCTCAGCAGGCGTAGAGACTCCAGGGATGGAGCTGAATGCGAACATATTAAACGTGTCATCAGTTCCTTTTGTATATATCAGTTATTGTGTGCTTCTGTGAAAAGTGCTGCTCTGTTTCTGTGAGTGGGGCTTATACAAATATGCTGTCAAAATAAAATAGATTTCCATTTGTATCAGAAATTCTGTCTCACATTTATTGTTTCTCTGTTGTGGACTATGGGATGATATCATCACGGACACATCGATTGTTAAGCCCGATGGACGAGTGACCTCATGTAAGCAAAAAGAAGGGATGGATTGTACCATCACATCCTCCCCCTCCTTTTCCTCTCTTCGTCTTTGTGTCTGTCAAAAGCATCTTTGGAAGTTTTTCCCACAGGGGAAATGAAAGGGGGTAAATCACAGAGGAATTAGCAGATAGCATATCTAGGGAAACCCAGATTCTTTGGAAGGAGTGCATTCATGACCAGAAACCCTTCTGTTTACAAAGAACAACATGAATCGCGCTGCTTAGATACAGATAACAGTAACAACAGACATGCAAATCCCTTCAGTGTTGGCTAATAACAAAAACTACAAGAGAGTGCAAAGTCAGCGCCACATGCTAACTGACAAACACAGTGAAGCCTGGATTGTTTGGACTGCGGAAAGATAAGATAATGGATCTTGTGAGAAGAAAATGCTGTTGTGGTTGTGCACATAATGCATTCATTCCACATTATGTTGCCGCTATTCAGTATTCAGAGCGTGATCTTGGGAAACGACCTGGTATGCAGCCCAGGATGAATGAGCAGCACAAAACGCTGAAACAAGAAGCATTGTGATGGCGGGGCTCCTTGCTGGCTGCTCTCCTGAGAGCGGCTCAGCACGCAGGCAGTGTTTTCTTAATATTGTTAAATATCGTTATTACATTTTTAGCCCCCCCAAATGTCACAGCACGGATTTCTAACCACCCTCCCGAAGCTGAGCCTTATTGAAGCCACAAACATTTCTTCTCAGGGTACTCACTTGAAGCTGACTGCACTGATGACTTTATTAAAACAAGCTGAACCACGATCATTGATTTTTTTTTTTTAAGAGAGAGGTTTGTCATTTCTAAACACTGGCACCCACGAACACACAGATATGATGTGCAAGAGCTGTGTTGCTGGGTTGCATTAAAATTGCACTGTAGAAGATGTGCTCATTATATTCCACAATACACAGGGATGTAAATAACACAGCGTTAACTCAATATAATATGATTTGGAATTAGACGCAACAAGACACAACAAACACCTTAGGAGGACTTCGATTGCAGCATTCAAGTCAATGAGATTTTGATTTTATTTAATTGAAATGGGTATGAAAAAATTCATGTGTAAAAAGAAAAAATGTAAGGCAACTAAATAAAAAAAGCAAAATCTGTTTAAAAGTTATATTAGTGAGGTCAGGGGGCTCGTGGTTTCATCTCTACTGTTTTTTTTTACAACCTGGATCTTATTTCTAGGATAAAATCCAATCATTTACTCACCCATATAACTTTGGTGTCATTTGTATTCCTTCAGGAGATAATTAGATCTACAGACACCGGATGATGATAACAGGTAACTCCGGACTCAGCGGGGAGTAGTACGATAACGAAATATTGGTGAAATGAACGATCTTCACGGCAGATAATGTGTTATTTAGAGGCTGTGTTTCAGTGCCCCAGTCACTCCCGCTGATATACGCTGATCTAAATATCTCCTGTAGGAATTACACAAAAGTTATATTAGTAGGAAGTCATATTTTATGCCAGAAATAAGGTCCAGGTTGTAAAAAACAGTAGTTCCCTTTTCATAAAAATACAGACTGTTTACAGTCTTTGTGCAGATGCCATTTTTAGTATTTAATTTAAATGTAAATCAGCTATATTGGTACACATACAAGAAATTTGTTGTCTGTATTTTACCCATCCACTTGGAGCAGAGGGGCCAGAGCAGTTTAGAGCAGTTTAAAAGGTTAGTTGCCTTGCAGGAGGGCACTGTTTTGTTTTTTTCTGTCCTTTAAATAAGAATTAAAAGAGAAAGTGACACTTCCCATTCTTATCTTGTATCTTGTACTTCACAGATTTACTCCGCAAAGCTTCAACCAAGCAATATTACTCATCCTCAACTTCAACTTGAATCCAAGGGCCGACTGAACCTTTCTGTGTGGACTTTGCATGTTCTCTGTGTCTGCGTGGGTTCTCTCTGGGTCCTCCAGCTTCCTCCCACCGTCCAAAGACATGCTCATTAGGTCAATTGGCCATAGGTGTGCATGTGAGTGTGAATAGTTGTCTGTCTTTCTGTGTTAGCCCTGCGATAGACTGGAGACCTGTCCAGGATGTACTCCTGCCTCTCGCCCGATGACAGCTGGGATAGGCTCCAGCAGACCCCGCGACCCTAAACAGGAACAAGCTGTTACAGAAGATGAATGAATGAACTTCAACTCTTGCTTAAATAATAAGCAAGAGTTCAATTGTCTTGTTTGAGCAGGTCAAATGTGCTAACACCGCTGATGCAACCAACCTGGCAGAGACTTCAGGAAGTTTGACGTTCACATTATTCAAAGCCCAGAGACTTTTTAAGTGTTTTAAAAGACCCATGTGTGCGTGTTTTAATAGAGGAGAGCGGGACGCCGGCTGCGGTTATTTGAGATATGTAAATATTACAGAGTCTCAAAGAGAAAAGGGAACACGTTAGACATTATCAGTGCCAAGCTTGGATACTAAAACACCTGCTATTGTAGAAACCTTTTAACTCTACCACGCAGGGAGCCTTGTTTGTAGAACTAAGATACCTAACCCGGTAGGAGACTTTATACAAAGCCAGCATAGTGGTGTTTAATCTTCTAGGTTCGGTACGTGCTATCTCTGAACATTATGTTCCTCTGAGTCCTACGTGAATCACCAATTTTTCTGATTTCAAACCACATGTAGCTGCAGTTTTTATCTTCCCATGGCTGCAGATTTTCCTTGGCGCGTAAATACAAACTATCTAATGTTTTTTCCTCCAGACCTTTAACTTAAGTCAACAGGATTCAGGTCCTATTTTGATTCCTAAGTGTGATTTATATCTCGGATGAGAGACCACGGCGTGTCTGCGTCCTGCTCTGTAAAGACGATTACAGGATGTGTTGCTCTTGGCCAGTCTGCCCACGGAGTCTCCAGAGAAACGTGTTTATTAATCTTTCATCTTTCATCAGGGTCGGTCGCCTCATATTTAACATTTTAAAGAGATAAGTGAAAACAAATAACGTCTAATTTATCCGTCAATTTGTTTGGAGGGTATGCGTGGCTTTTATGTGTTCTGACACCGTCGTGTTGTTCATATGTTATAGGCTAATAAATCAAGGAGGTGTGCAGCTGTAATTAGAAATTGGATTTGTCTGTCTGGTTCATTTGCTTATGACGCTATTTAGTCGTTACCGGCTGATGTGCACAATGTGTTCTGGCAATTAAAATGCAGACGTGGAGTTTTTCCAATCGAAATCCTTTAGTACAAAATGTCAGCTTGTGCATCTTTTTCTAATCTAATTAGACATTTATGTGTCAGGAAAATCAGTAACAGTTGGGGTCAAGTCACAATATTTTAACATAGTTTTTCTGGATTCATAAACTGTTAACGGTTATATAAGCAAAAGCAACACAAGCCAAGATTAGTTTTAAATAAATCATTTTCATTAGAAGTTATGTCTTTTTAACAATGTGAGAAAAAAGTGGAGTGTACAAGTTACGTTTTTCCCTTTACACCAATCAGGCATAACATTATGACCACTGACAGCAGAAGTGAATAACATCGACCATCTTGTGACAATTCAGTGTTCTGCTGGGAAACGCTTGGACCAGGGATTCATGTGGATGTTACTTAGACATTTATCACTCATCTAGACCAGACCAGGCTCCTTGATGGGAGCAGCCATACCAGGATGCAGCCTGGCACAAAAAAACGCTTTAGGAACAACTGAAGAACATCACAAGGTGTTGACCTGGCCTCCAAATATATGTGGGATGATCCACAGAGGCCCCTCCCCTCAATCCATAGGACCCAAAGGCCCCCACTAACAACATCCTGTTGCCAGACACCACAGGACACCCTCAGAAGGTCCATGTCCATTCTCTGCTGAGTCAGGATGTTTTGGCGAGACAAGAGAGACCTACACAATATGGTCATAATGTTATGCCTGATCGGTGTATTCTTTAATAATTAATGGTGAGTTGCATAAACTCCACAAGTTTGTTTAAACTTGACAAGTTATGTTATTCCAGCATGACGTGTCCTCATTAACTGTCACAAATGCTGAGTTATGAGTAAATAGGACCGTTTCCTCTGTAAAGTGCTCGTATTTCTACTTATAAAAGGTTAAATGTACAGTACGTCTTTGTCCGGTTACGTAAACCTTTGCTGCACGGTGAAAAGTTCAGTCGCTTACAGCTGGAAAAGTGTAACACCGAGATGAATAACCATGAGCCTCTGTGAATAACAGACACTGGGCCAGATACCAGACATTTTTACTCGCACCTATTCAAAACTACACAGTCATGTTGCTGAACCTGCCTGAAGTATTCTCAGCCGCATCTCAGACGTGTTGGGACAGAAATGAAGCACAACAATGCTAAATTAAATTCAATCATAGTCTGCAGCCTCTCCAGTGAATGCGCCACACTCCCTTCAAAAAATGTCCTCGGGTTGAGTTTTGATATCGCGCTGCTTGGACTTCTAGGAGGGAAAAGGTAACACAGACAAAAACAACTGCTCCAGGTCTGAGATTTGCTTTGAATTTACATGCAGACCGCGACTGCTCACACAATTGCTCCGGCACGCTTTACCCATTCACGGCTTTTCCTAATGGCCTCCCTTGAATGGAGCGTGAAAGTCCTGCAATCACTGAGAAGGGCTGGACTTAAGAGCACGTATCGGGACAACATCCAAGCCCTACTCACACCTGGCAAGTTGCTGCTAGAAGGTTGGGCCTGAATGTCAAACAGTCGGTTTTGTCTCTGAGGGTTTGTTGCAGCCTTCTCCAGTTCTGACGCGGGAAACACTAAAGTTTAACACATCCACTGCTGAAAAGTCTCCAAAACGAACGTCTGATATCCAACTATTCACATTAATCCTTCCTATAATACATATTTACTTCTGTCTTTGGTACATTTTTACTTATATATACTGATACTATTTTATTTAACTATTTAACTTTATTTAACTATTTATTTAACTAGGTATTTTTTATTTTTATTTTATTTTACTAGATTTTTAATTATATTTTATTTTTATTTTATTTCACTACATTTTCACTTATTTTTTATTCTTTTGTTTATTTTAATTTATTTTTTATTTTTATTTTATTTCACTACATTTTAACCATTTTTTATTTTTTTTGTTTATTTTAATTTTATTTTTTTAATTATTATTTTATTTTATTTTTTGTCTTTACTTTATTTATTTTTTATTTGGGGTTATCAAGAGTATTATTTTTATGTACGACTGAGCTACAGACTGTGAAGCAAGCAATTTCCCTTAAGTCTAGAAATTTTGTGAAAGTGTAGATTATTATTTGCAGCGATGATACCAACTCTAGTTGTTTTTTTGTTTTGTTTTTTTGTCTTAACCTCTGAAAACTAGATGTCACAACATGTCACGTACAAAGCTTTGTGAAATGCCGGGCTGGATACAACACATGTCTTCGTGTTTAGGGATGATGTCACTGTAGCGCAGGACGTATCACAGCTGTGCCGCGGGCCTGATGAGCGTGAAGTCGAAATGTTTTCATTTACTGTCAGTCCTGTCACTGAGTAAAATACACAGCAAATAGTGGCTGTTTTATGAGAAGTAACAGGAAAGCTATGCACCTACAACAACAAATAAAAAAAACATGAATAAAAAATATTATGCTTGTTATGTTCTTACAATTCTGACCGGGTTGAAGTGAACTGAAATGACCGGACTAGCCAGCTAAAACCGACAGATCTGAAAAGACCTCACTGACTCGTGAAGTAAAAAATTAACCTCCCGTCTTATCCGCTTAAACGTCAGCAGTCCTGTTCTCGTTCTGTTCCTTGAATTTCAAGTAACTGACGCAGCAAGAGTTCACAGGCAGCATCCGCTCGGTCCCAAAGTCTTTTTTCCAGACTCGGTGGCCTTGAATACAAATGAGCTGATTAAATGAGATGCAGCGTTGCTCATTTGTTCCCGATTGCGGCCTTTGGCTTTTAGGCTTTGCACCGTTCTCCTTTGTTTATGCATCATCAGCATGCTAACATCCTGCGTGCTGTTTTCCGCCGGGCTCTAATGGGCTAACATAACCGTCTGGGTATTTAAAGATTAGCAGTAAACTGCAGTAAATAGTAAGCGATTAAGTAAGCGGACTTGCAGTTTTTCCAGTTGCTCCACATGGTTTTGGTTGATCCACACTATTGGAGCCTCATCCTGTAATGTTGCAGTTTCGCCATTGGCTCTCTTGGTGTCATACGATAAGTCAGATTAGCTGGATTTCTGGATGGAGTACGTCAAATTTAAAGCTAGGAATAAATCGCTTAAGAATGTTATTCTTACTCGACTAAAACTGGAGCCACCTTTTGTGCTGCGGTAGCTGCAGTAGGCTTTGCAGCCCTGCAGCCCTCAAGCGTAAACTCTCTCCTCCGTGTTCGACGTGTGCCAGGATCGAGATGCGGTTCTGACGAGGAACAAACGGCGCGGCTTCATCCATCGGACGCAGGCTGCGATTAATCGCGTAAAAGAGCGGACAAACTGTTTCTGTTTTCATGCTGGCAATTCAGTGCCAGTTCAAACAGTTTACATCTGTACCTCTGCGCCGAAGTTTGTTATGCTGAGTGAGATTGCATACGGATGTTATCCACAAATCTAGCAGACTCCAGAATAAACACATCCCAACTCTTTCTAAACTTTACATTGAAAAACAAGCTGCAGGCAGTGTGTACTCAAGGACAACAACTTGTCCACCTGGGATTATTCTGGGAGATGCTGGGAATTGTTAGTGTGATACAAAGTGACTGTAAACTGCTTTGTTTTAGGGTACCACTCCATGTAACTGGGTCAGTAACCAAAACAAAAGTGTAATACCAGTAACAAGGACAAGTAACAGTAGAGATGAGTGTGAATATAAGCTTTTATTTCTTTCTTTTATTTCATTTGAATCACTTGCCAGAGAAAGATTTAAAAAACACTATGGTTTCCCTACAACTAATCAAAGGTTTAAGCAATAATATTACTCAGCCTTCTCTAAAAAGTCTCAGCTTCAACTCTGATAAACGTGGCGCCGCAGAAATGAAACTCACCAGTGCCTCATCCATTTCACCCGTAGTCTCTGGCCTCAGTCTGCCTCTTCAAACAATCAAAGGGTGTAAAGGGTTAACTCTTGAAATGGAAACGGAGACAAAAATTACAGCTGGATTAAGAGTCAGGTCCGTGAAAACAACTTCTCAGATCAGGGATTAGCGCTCAGTCAAATGTTTTTGCACGTTTAACCCGTTCGCTGTTATCTAGTGTAATTTACCGCTGAACATTTTGTATTTGCACCCTTCCGTAAAGCGTTAAAGCTTTACACGTCTTCTGAAACAAGGGAGCTCCACGTCTCGGAGTCTAGCTTGACATTTTGATAAATGAACAGTGTGTATTCTTTGCCTAAGTAGGTTAATAGCAGTAACACTAAACCATTAAGGATGCGGTGTACCTGGAGCCAGCATCCGCACATACATTGGACCTTCTCAGTCTCTTCTGGTTGCCTGGCGGCAAATATTTTTGTTTTTTGTACGCATTTCACAACAAGATATAACATGTTAAAGTTGGTGGGTGGATTTTGTTACCTTAGCACAGAGCCAGGATTGTTGTCTTCCCATTTTTAGTCGATTACGCTAAGCTTAAATATAGCTACATATGGAAGAGTTCCTTTATGTCTCAGTGGGGAAACATGTACTTTAGGCACGTTTCCCACAATGCTGGAGGATTATTTTAAGTCCAGCAGCTTTGTAACTTCACAAAAATGTACCTTCATTTATGTGGAGTTATATATAGACTACTAAACTGTCCTTACTCATAGCGTGAAACTCAGAGGTGACAGTCATGTCGTGCTTTCATTGACAAAAATGTAAACTGTGCCCACACAGTCAGTTTTGTCAGTTATGAAACATGTGGGTGTGCCAGAAGTGAATCCCTGGGCACATCCCTTGGAATTAAACCTGGAATGAAAGCGGTTTTATTTTGACCCACCCCACGAGCTGCCGAACGTGTCTGCACCTGTCCAGCAGAGATCATGTTACTGTGCAGGCAGCAGTTGTGTTTCTTTCTAAACAAAAAGGCCTGTGGCAAGCCACAATCTCAGGTACAACCCTGACATTAGACCAAAACACAGACGCATTGTTGCAAGGAAGTCATTCGGACCAACGCCTAAAATACTGCAGCAAGTACATTGCGCCACACGTTCTGTAATTGCGTTTCTAGTTTTTCTCCTTTGCTGGATTTTGTTTTCAAAAAGAAAAATCTAATCCCACAGCCGTCCCAATGGAAAACATTTCCGACAATTAGCAGCACTTTGAGGACATAGGATCCTATAGAATTAACAAAACCTTGTCCACGACACAATGTGCTAATTGTTTAGCGCATGAATTAAATCAATGGGAGAAGTAGCGTATTTGTGAAGTTGTTTTTTTTTCTTCTTTGCTTTCCTTTTAGACCACAAAGCTCACTCACAAAACAAACGCACAAACAGAAAGACCCACTCAGCTGCGCAATTGTCTGTCTACAATATGTACGCTGGACTCGTGTTGACGGGGAAATTGATTCTTTGAGCAGCGCTGGTGGTCATTTCTCTGAGCCGCAGTGCAACCACGCTGCAGGTTATCTGAATTCAACAAACAAATCCAGGAAAAGCTCATTCATGAGGAGCCTAATCTTTCAAAATCTACTTACAGGACATTCTGCAAGGCTTGAAACTAGACGTACAGAAATAAAACAAGTGGCAGAAATCCTATTTTATAGGCTGTGTAGGCGCGGTGTGACATAATAGCTGTGTTTTTCAAAGGGCTGACATGCTAAGGCCATCGGCGCCCACAATCACGGAAGGTTTCCCCCTTTTCTGTGTTGTAGATGGACAACAAAGAAAACAAGAAGCGTGTTTTCCAAGAGAACAGGGTCAGTCCAGTTGGATGACGTCAGACTCTGGGGCTCAAGGTCTCCGTTCCTCTGAGCGCAACACGTTCTATCGCACTCCTCTTGGGGAAAGGAAGTAGCTTCAAGTAGTAGTCTGAATTTTTTTTTTAGTATATTTATTTATTTTACTGTGCTTATCTGTTCTTATGCAAGGTGGAAATCCTGCTGCACAGACACGGAGCCCGTGTAGATTTCTCACAAATGATGCAATTGACCTTTAGCTCAGGGTTAAACGCTGCGCACAGCAGCCACTAATCGTCCCCCGCACCCACCGCTTACTAACACCACCCACCTGAATGAAGCGGTGGGGCAGTTCCAGATCATGTGCCATCATGCAGAGGTAGGCGTCAAGCTCTTTGTCCAGGGTTTCATCAAATTCATTGCTTTGAAAAAATTCACTCTGCAACTATCTAGGACAGAAGTGGCGCCAAAAAGTGAAGTCCAAGTCATTATGGGTGTCCTAAAACGGCAACTTTTCAGTCGCCTTTTGTACCACAGAAAGCAGAAAACCACTTATACACCAACGGTGTATAACTCCCTTTAATCCAACAGTAATTTCCAGGAGACACAAACCAAATGTGCTTGGACATTTATGTCTCGATACCATATGTTTGGTAGAGGATAACAGTAACTAAAAAATATATTTCACACTCACACCGATCCAGATTTCTGCCTGTAAGTCGCTCAGATGCGTTTGAGGTGTTTCCATCTGTGACATTGTGACTGTTGGTTGTCTAATCGTTAGTCATGTGGAATGTTTCCGTATGTAACCCATAGCGTGTGCGCATTTTTTTTTTCTCAGGCATTACATGTGTCGCAGTTTCCGCCCAGATTCTTTATCTCCTCAATCTGTACAAATTTAGCAGTAGCACAATCAGAAATATGACATGGCCTGCCAGCTGTTACTGGCTCTGAGTTTCATGGTAATCCAAAAGAGTTTCAAAAAAGGCAACTGGACTTGTAGATTTTTAGCGAAGATGTTTCACTACTCAGTTCTGAAGAAGCTACTCGGATGAGTGGTGAAACATCTTCTCTAAAAATCTACACGTCCAGTTGCCTTTTTTTAAACTTTTTTGGACCATCTGCAGACACCTCAAACTGATATGGGTTGAAGCCCACACATTCATTCATCCATCTTCTGTAACCGCTTGCCCTCTGGAGGACAGCATGTCTTTGGATGGTGGGAGGAAGCCGGAGTACCTGGAGAGAACCCACAGACACAGGGAGAACATGCAAACTCCACACAGAAAGGCCTCAGTCGGCTGATGGATTCAAACCAAGAACCTTCTTGTTGGTCCCACACATTAAAGGATTTAAATACAACTTTAACTGTGATGCAGGAGCTTGAAAGTAACTTGTTTAGAATAGAGATGTGAACCGTTCAGCTCATCTTTACCTCAGTTAAGAGGAGATGCCCCATCCTTGCTCTCTTCCTGCATCTCTAATTAGATCAGTGTGGGAGTTTCCAGCCAATGATGTCATTGCTGTCAAACGTTTCAGGTTGAAACTGCCGCGACCCTTGTCCACACCCAGGTCCATGGTCGAGTTCATCAGAGTTCATTCCTCATCCAGCTCTACAGCGTTTTCATCTCTCTTTCATCACCACCACCACTTGTGTTTAGACAGCAGGGGTGCAGGTTTCCTATGCTAATCATGACCTTCCCCTTTCCCCCACTAAATGTTGATGCCACGACTGTCTCTAATCACCAAAGATTTATTCATATTTATCTTACTATTCTGATTTTGCACGGTCAGGTGTCACCTTTGGCGGGATTTTGAGAGTGCCGCATTATTTACACAAACGGAATTTACAGCAAGAATGAACGGATTATGTGCACAGTCATCCATCATCAGTCTGTACAAATGACTCACTTTGTCATTATGAAATCTATCGAGTCATATGCTATCTTTACAAAGAGGCCCAGTCCACAGAGTGAATAATCACATGTTTTGTTTTGCAGCTTATAGCCATCATGTCAGGGACGGCGGTGTCCTCACTGCCTCTCTCAGCACGACATGTTGTTTATTTTCAACAGAAATGATGAGAGCGTGTGCGTGTTTGCTTTGCTTGAGACGAAATGTGTTGGAGGACTGAATTTTAATGTCCTAATAAAGTGTACGGACAAGAACATGATAATAGAACCGGCCTTGTCTCGCTAAGCTAGGGCTTTTGTTTTTTCCCAGAAGTTTTTTTGACCTTAAGCAAACACGTCAACCTGAGAATAATTGATTACACTGTGGCTAGTTGTCTGACATTTTGATGACTTTTATCCATGATTATAGAACAAACACAGATAGAGGCTTCGGCTCATGTCCAACCTGTTAAAGATGATTGTCAGAGAGTAAGTTTAGCAGGACATTTGACTGAATGATTTCTTTCTATGCGTTTAGTTTAACCTTCTTTTTTTAATTTAGACAAATCATAACAAATCAAACTATTCAATTTGTTTTCCAAAAAAAGAAGAAGAAAGAATCTGTTGTGTAATCCCCCAAATCAATTTCTTGCTTCGGGGAGAGGAGCCACAACTAGAACTCTGATTATAAACTCAGTTTTAAAGTTTAAGAAGTCGTTTTCCCCCCTTTAATCAAATCATGTTATGCAAGATTTGCTGTGAGCTCAGTTTAAGTATCCAAGGCCTTTCCTGAACTGCATTGAGCAGCTGATTAGGGCTGTGAAATGAAATGAAGGGGAGGGACTGAACTCTGCAGGAAGCTTGACGGCAGCGCCTCGTTTCAGTGAAGTCACTTGTGTCTGTTGCCTGCTTTTATCTCTCGGTCCCGGTGAGTGAAATCTACTTCTGCCTTGCACACAGCTAGCTGAGGAACTGATAAGAAGTCACCACTGAGCTGTGGCCACAGCAGCAGCAGCACCAGCAGCAACAGGAGGAGGCAGAGGACGCTCTGGAGGGGATGAAACTTTTTCAGAAGTTTGCTTTTTTTAAAAAAAAGATATGGTGAAGACTTTGTTTCCCTTCTAGTTTTGGAAATGTTTCTCACGTTCTCAAGAGCAAACACGTCTCCCGCTCTTGACTGGAAATACAGGCGCTGAGAAGGGAAGGGCTGTTTCATTTCGTCTTGAAGTGCGTTTGGACATAAAAATGAATAATCAATCAATGACAGGGAGGACCATGATTCCGACCATTCCGTCTATTATGTTCATTTTCGGGGTGGTTGGAAATGTCATCGCCATCGTGGTTCTTTGTAAATCTCGCAAAGAACAGAAAGAAACCACGTTTTACACGCTGGTGTGTGGACTGGCGGTCACGGACCTCCTTGGCACACTGCTGGCCAGCCCGGTCACCATCGCCACTTATGTGAAGGGCTCGTGGCCCGGAGAGGACCCGCTGTGCCAGTACTTTGGATTCACTTTGCTTTTCTTCTCTCTGTCTGGCCTCAGCATTATCTGTGCCATGTCGGTGGAGAGATACATTGCTATAAACCATGCCTACTTCTACAATGACTATGTGGACCAGAAGCTGGCCGGCTTGACTCTAATAGCGATCTACATCTCCAATGCGTTTTTCTGCGCCCTACCGATTATGGGCTTTGGACAAGTGAGGAAACAGTACCCGCAAACCTGGTGTTTTTTAGAGTGGAGGAGCAACAGGACGAGCGACGCCGCGTACTCGTACATGTATGCGGGCTTCAGCTCCGTTCTCATTCTCGCCACTGTTATCTGCAACGTGCTGGTGTGTGTGGCTCTGATCCGGATGCACCGGCGTTTCGTGCGCAGGATGTCTCTGGGAACCGATCTGGGACGCACCGTGGACCCGCGGAGGAGAGGACGCAGCTTCGGTCACCTGGCCGGTGCAGAAATTCAGATGGTCATCCTGCTCATTGGCACATCGGTAGTGGTGCTAATCTGCTCCATCCCGCTTGTTGTAAGTTTTTTTCTGCGATGCCGATCACCATTACGCACACTTTACGCACGGCTTTCTTTTACACAACAATAGAGTTTTGTACATAGATTCAGATTCAGAAAACTTTGTTTGTACCCTGGGGGTAAATTTAAGGCACAAGTGAGCAGCATGACGTGCAAGTACAATAGCTACACTTTAAAGGAGCCTTTAGAGCTTAATCTATCCATTACGCACGGTTTGCACACAGAACAAGGTGTTTTTGCAGTTTGATCCAAATGGTTGTTCAAACATATCTCTATTATGATTACATTAAGCTTTCCTCTGTCTCATGTTTTTTTTTTGTTTTGATGGCCTCTTAAACACACATAGACACCGATCCAAAAATACGTCTACAAGTTCCTTCTCTCTTCTTCCTTACAGGCTCAGGTGTTTTTGAACCAGCTTTATAAAACTCCTGTGGAACTGCGGTTGGACAAAAACCCAGATCTTCGCTCAATACGTTTTGCCTCCTTCAACCCTATTCTTGACCCCTGGATCTACATCCTGCTCCGCAAGGCCGTTTTCCTCAAGGTCATTGAGAAAATCAAGTGCCTGTTTTGTAAAATGGGAGCAAGGAGGCAGCAGAGACAGGGAAACTTCCACTGCATAGATGGTCATCAGCTCTCCTCTGTCATCTCTAACCGGGACTCTCAATCCCTGGTGTCTCATGACTTGAGAGATGTCAGCAGTACCTCCCAGATGTGTCTCTACCTCCCAGAGGGGAGTGAGGTGTACACTGGAGACTGTCATAAGGCAGACGGACACTCTGGTTTACGACCTTCTTCAGTCAGAAATTCGCGGGTTTCTTGTTCATCTGAGAAGGGTAGCATTGATGCTCAGACCAGAGAAGGGACAGATGTTCTCACAGATAATTCAGAGTTGCCCTGTCCTAAAGATCAAGCTCTTCAGGTGACACTGAGCACTGAGACAGTGGAAGAGAAATGTATCTGACTAAACTCTAAATCAGATGAAAGTTCTCTGATTGCTCTGAGGTAGATTGTCTACCAAAGGACTTCCCCACTGATGAACTTGTAAACCACTGAAAACATGGAGGTAGGCATATAAAAATAATAAACGGCTCCACTTGTGAAGTCGGGCACATACACAAAGAGAGACATACTGTGAGCTTCATCATAATGCACCCAGCTACCTCAGCAATGACTGTCTCTGACTGTGTCAGCAAGCTTTGTCATTTTGTCCAAGACAGATGTTATGCATAAATCCAGGATGGAAATCAAGTCCTACACAATTTCCCTTATTGTTCAGTCGTTGTGGAAACCTTTGCTATAGAGTACATGGCAGTAATTTAGAGTAATTCAGTCAAAAGCCTGTGGTCAGTTTGGTAAATGAAAACAGTATTCAATGTGATTTGTATGAGTAACGACTTGCATCTGTGCTGCCATTGCGGGGATCTTTTCCTTTAACAAACTCTGTTGTGCAGTGCTTTCTGAACGGGATACCGTGTCAGTTCTATGACACCAAAGTTTTCTTTCCCCTCGGCTCTGGAACTCTCAGAAAAATGTCATCTCACATATTTAAAAAAAGAAAAAAAAAGCTCTGTTTTCCATCAGACAACGAGGGTACAAAGATCCCTGTGCCATAGTGAACTTAATTTCCCAGCTACAGAACATGTGGTGTGAATGAGTGGACAGCTGTTGATTAATGTGCAGTATTAAGCTGTCAGCTTGAGAATAATTATGTTCAGTGTTGTGTTAGATATTTTTTTTGTAATAAAATTATTCTTCTCCACGAGAAGGTTCTAATTAATCAGTCTCAACTAGAGGAGTCCAAAATAAGTATTTGTGTGCAGGTATAAATCACATGAGTCGTGTAGCTTGGCCAGTATTTATGCTCATGAACTTCCAAGATTAGGATTTAATGTATCCATTATGGCTGCATCTAACAATTATGTCCATTAGTGATCATTCAGATGTGTAATTTTGTGAAACCCAGGATGGCGTCTTTGATTTTTTTCAGTTTACATTGGGACAAAGAAAATCAGACATAACGCAGATTTGAGAAGAAGCTGGTTATTGTTTTCATTAGATACTCAAGAAATACAAAATAAAAAAGAGATATGTTCAGTTTAGCAACTAGATAAACGTCTCGGTTTCCTAATTTTGCATGTTTAAATGTAAATACTCACGTTTGTAAAAGTGCCATTATTTATTTTGTCTGTATTATCCACTTTTTGTGGTCCTGTTCTCTGCTGCGTTGTTTCCGTTGCTAGGATTCCTCACTTTTATGCTTTCTGTCAGCCGACACCTTCTGCTGTTGTCTTATCACTATAATCCATAACAGTCTGAACTTTTGTACTCCGATTTATTTGGGGGTTTTCCACTATGTGGGGAGCTGCTTGTCAGCATCACAGTCTGCATCCTTTTCCCAGTTATAAAATGGACTCAGATGGTTGGTTAATGTCACAGATTACGTGCTTTGTACAGAGTAACATTTTTTTTTCTTTTGAGTACATACAAGTGGCGTAATAAACAAGCTCTTTTAATTTATTTTTAATCTTTAACTTATGCACTTTATTTTGTATGTGGTTCGTGTTGTAATGTGGAATCCAATCTGTAGCTTTCTGTTTTCATCTTGGTGTTGTGTCACTTTCCGTGTCCGAGTAGCAGTGATTCATTCAGGAATACGAACGTGACCATTTAATTGTGCAGCTGTAAATCATTAACCACGCCACTGTTTCACGGCAGACACCGCCTTTTGACGTGTTGTCATGTCTTGTCACCATAAAGTGGAGCTTCACAACACGAGCAGCAAGTTTCTCACGCTCCCCCTTTTTTTCTTTTTTCCTGCTTAGATTTGATGAGATCATTTCAGGACGTGCTGTCACTTTTCCAGCAGTTACAGACAAATAAACAGAAGTGTAAAAACATCCTGCTGTTGGATTACGCTAAATTATGTTATTTTTTTTTTGTGAGTGTACAAAAATAAAAGCAGCCCTGGATCTTGGTAACACACTGAATAAAAGCGAATGTCAGACACAGAGGAGCAGAAGTAAGTAGCTCTGGCGATGAAAACGATCTGGGTCTGGGGAAACAGACCTGAGCTTTTACCCCTGAAGCAATAAACACAATCTAAGGCTCCAATTCACTCCAATTAAGCTTAAACAAGCAATGCTGCGGCTTAGACAAACACATTTCCTAAAAGACAGAGTGTCCGGGTTATCCTCCAGACTCTGAGAACACATTAATAGTATTGGACAGTAGAAGGACACTGATGCATTAAACAGTCTGTGAAGCTTCTCAGTGTTTTGATGTCTGCAGCTAATTAAATGAATAAATGGACAGCCAGGGAGGGCGAAATTTAACATCGGTGTGAACAGGTATTCATTCACATTCTGTATAAAATGGGATGTACGGGATCACCTCACCGATTTCAACTGTAAATGAAGGTTATTTTTGGTTGAAAAGCGGGTGATCTGTGTAAAAACAGGATCCTAAGTGACGTACAACTCGACATGCACGTTGTTACAAAACTGCTCTGTATCAATGGGGTCCTTTTACTGACAACCTGCTCCCTCTGTGCTCATTGATAAACAGCAGAGAGCACCTGCTGCTGCACGTCTGCTGTCACCCTCGGTTGAATAGGACACAGAACAATCCCGGTCTGGAAACCAGAGCTGATGAAGCAGCTGATAAATGTCTTAGAGCCTGAGCCTCATCCCTCCAGTGGAGAAGAAAATGGGAATAAAATGTAATCCAGAGAGAGAATGCCATCCCCTGTGATGTGTTTTTTTAGTGTTTTCTCTCACATTAGCGTACAGGACATTCTTTTTCATTTCTTTTATGATATATTGTTAGCTTAGCGCTATTGTACCAGTAACAGTGAGGCCTTGTTTAGCAAAAAATAACTGGCGGACGGTTCATCCAAAAAATTTTATCTCATAGTTTTCTGCTGTTTTGTTTTTTGGCCGTTTTTTTTCTGTAAAAACTAGCACCAGAGAAAACGTCTCACTTTGACGTCTGTGGATAAACGGCAAAATAATTTCTGGGAAAAGTGTGCATACTAATATTTTAATTCTGCTTTTAATGAGATCGGCTTACTTTTGTTTTCTCTGGCTCTGCAGCTTTCACAGAAGTCCATTATAATGGACCGGTTAATTGAGGGTGTGGATCTTAAGTGTTTAGCACTTGGTTGAATGCCAGCTAAGAATATGTATTCATGTTATTTTGAGGAAACAGTAAGTATGAGAATTTCAGCTGAGAAGTAACCATAAAATCCAAAGTGATTATCTGCAAGAGACATCCAGCTATCAGTATAAAACGTCTTTCACCGTGTGAAGATAGAATCACTTCGACTTTGTTTTTATCTCTCAGTCTGTGTCGAATCTCGTGCACCCACAGCCGATGCCCGTGGGCTCAGCCGTGCCTGCCGCGCCGCGG
Organism: Planiliza haematocheilus; assembly: GCA_005024645.1. Lineage (NCBI taxonomy): Eukaryota > Metazoa > Chordata > Actinopteri > Mugiliformes > Mugilidae > Planiliza > Planiliza haematocheilus. The sequence continues at coordinate 121,955 of SRSE01001388.1, read as the reverse complement.
TGATGGCATCAGCCGGATATCTTGGAAACAAAGGTGAAATAACTGAAGGCAGAGGTCATATCTTAAAGCTACTTGATAGTTACATCATCTGGGAGAGTCTTGTTAAGTAACACTGAAGGTATTGTGGAAAGAAAAACATACCCTTCCCATTTCCCAACCATTGAATTGTGAAACACGGGTTCCACATTTTTAGAGGTCGTTCCTTAGCGGGTTTGAAAAGTCAGGATATGTCAGTCTCCACAGCACAGATTTAAAAAAAAAAAAAAAAAAAAGTCCTCCAGCTTTGTGGTAGTGCTGTATTAAACTCCTTGCCTGTTCCGTGACCTGACCCTTCCACTCCAACTAAAATCGTGTTGAATCAAGTGATTTTGGCTGTGGAATATGTTTTGCAAGAACAATCTGGTTCATTTCACAATAAACATACGAACAGATAAAGCAAAACCCCAAATTACTGCACAGTATTTATCTTTTTTATTATCAGATCTTGCTCCTGTCTTCACATCTGTCAGCGTTACCACTCCACTCAAACAGGCCGAGCATTTCATTCCAGCGGCAGCTCCCGGCCAGGAATTAGTTCCCCCTCTGACTGTGTTAAATCCCACACAAATATACAGAATATAGAACATGTTATGTCAAAGCTTTTTACGGCGGTATTAAGTACACCAGCAAGTTCCCATGAAATCAGCAGCTAATTGGTAACTTTGATCTCCACTGGACACGGCTCCAAAGCAAATAGGAAAAACCTAACCACAGGAGATGACCTGTCGGACAAGTGTCACAGAAAGAAAACTTCTAAATAAACTTGTGTGATTAAAAGTTTCTGTGTTGCAGTGTGTTGTCTTTCTTAAGTAGACAAGAGTGTCCAGTGAAAGTCTTACACCATGTGGTGCTGATGTGTGCATATGTGTCAGTGCGTGTGCGTGAGTATCCACCAGGGTCATATTTATCGAAGAATTTTCCGGAGCCCACCGCAGGTCATATCTGTGAGTTGACTGTGTCAGTAATATCCGTCATTTTCCAGTTCGTTCCGTCGAGGACCACCCAGGAAAATCTGTATTTCTCGTGCAAAGCAGACCGCACGTTACAGAGGAAATTGGCTGCAGGGGGTCAAAATGAAACATCAACATCTGACACTTGCTGTTGGTTCACATCTGACTGATATCGGTTGTTTGGCGTCCAGTTAAAAAAAAAAAAAAAAAAAAAAAGCAACAAAAAGTCATGCAAACATGCAAAAGTATAACAAAGAAAAACAGCGTACGGTTAAGTCTGCAACGGTCAAACTGTGATTAGTGTTATTAATGAGGCTGCCAAGTTCACATTCATTCGTTCCGTTTGCCTGTTGTTCAAGTCCAGGGTACAAAAATATGTAGAAACTGTATCTGCATGTATAATTCCCTCATTAGTGACTTAGGGACTTTTTAAATGTAAAAAAAAAAATGCGTTTACAGTAATTGAAGAGAAGTACACCGATCAGCTACAACATTAAAACCACTTGGATGTTACTTAGAGATGTAGCACCCACCTAGACCAGACCAGGCACCCCCACCCCATAGCAATGACACTCCTGGATGGCAGCAGCCATCCCCTGCAGGATGCACATGCACAAAAAAACATGAAGAACAGCACAAGGTGTTTACATGGCCATCAAATTCACTAGATCCCAAACTGATCAAGTATCTGTGGGATCACCCACAGAGGCCCCTCAATCCCTCAACCCACAGGACACAAAACCCCTGGCTGGGAGAAGGTGGGCAAATAGTTAATTTGATTCCAGTTGAGGGCAGTCTGATTACCACAGCGTGGGAAAATGGAAGCGATGGACATATAGAGCAATAGCCCACAATCAGGAGAACAGTTTGTGAGGACATCGTCCTTATTTAACTTTTGCTCTGAGCTTCATCAAGAGTTACAAGCTCAACAGAAATGCAGCCAACTATGTAAGCTAGTACAGCTAGGCACTATCGGGTCCAGACAAGGTCAAAATATAACCACCAAATCTGGTTTATTCCTGGGTTCACATGACCAACATCTTGAGGAATTTGACCCCACTTCTTTTGATACCCTACTGGATAAAATCTTTTCTTCGTGGACAGAAACCACACCAATAACTGGATCCAAGGTCTTTCTGGCTCGTACTTTCACAAGGTTAAACATAGAATCAGCAGCTCGTCTCAACAGCAGATGTTTCAGACCTGCAACACTCATCTTCTGTGATTTCCGATCATTATCATTTCCGCCCTCTCAGTCGCATCCATCCACTTCCTTCACCAGTCACCCAGAATAAACAAAACAGGTTCACTATTTATTCTCAGCATGACTGTCTTGCTTTTTTCCCTGTGATCAACGCTTTTTGCGGTTTTAGTTCCTTGGCCTTTTTTTGCTGGAAACTTGGACCTTGACCACCGTTTTTCTTACTTTCTCTGGCTTGTGTTGTACCTTTTAAAAATGTTTATTGGGTTACGTCAAGGTTAACTGCTCAGAATTCATAGCATTAATTGCTGACAGAATGGTTTATCGATTTAGGACAGAAATAGAGGTAAGCACACTTCTTATCTATGGATCGTCAGTGTTGGTCATCCGATTCAGAGAAGAAGCTCAGCAAAGGTTCAGTCAGGAGGACTATCTTTCTACCCATGCTAAAGAAAAACACGTTTTCACCCAATCTCTGAGCTCCGCCGGCTCAGACCAATCATCAGTCAGTCATAATCCAACATTTATTTACACCTGTCACTCGTAATCTGTCAAATTGAAGAGTTCTCCCTCTCTGCTGTTTCAATTGCATTGCGTTTTATGACACACCTTGACCCCATCACCACCTGAACCGTTTAATTAAAACCCAAAAACCAGAAGCTTCCCTTTCAGTAGGATGCCACATCCTCAGGATTACTGCCTCATCGCCAACACTATTGTCTGGACGCTGGGAGGAAATCCTTCACATTAGGGGCACTCAATTGTGCCATGTGCCAAAGTCTTTATTGTTCCTGCATACGGTAAATTTAATCTTAAATCTGTTGCACGCTGATTTTATCTGATGCAGCCATCTAGTAAAGCTAGACTTGAACGGTCTCTGCATAACTTCTGATGTTTTAAACATTAGCGCATGTTCACCTGATGTTATGCCAAGTAATAATCTTACATATTTGCTGCAGCAGCGTAAACATCCCCAAATCCATTAAGGAAAAGGCCAACACTGCAACAACTCTAGCATAAACTTAAGCCTTAACCCAAACCAGTTTTCTCTCTGAGGCTAACTACTGTATATTCAATCCTCAACCTAATGCAATAGAGAGGAGCACCGTGGAAAAATAAGACTTTTGGGCGACCATGCCAGATTAAATGAAATCCCTTCATCAATCTTTGAAAAATATACAAACAAAGTGAACGTTTTTAACAACTCGATATTACTAAAGTCCTGAGTTTGGCTCGCCGCACGCCTCAAAATCGTGCATAATGGTAAGCTGTTTCAGATGAGAGGGGTACACCAACAGAAAGTCACGTGGCCACACATACTGGAAGCCAGCAGAGCTTCCCAGCTCGCATCGCTGTCCCTGCCAGCGCTGGCTCCTCGCACAGTCTTGGAGCAAAGTCAGCAGATTTCTTCTTTTGTTTTTCACAGTCACCTAACAGAAGTGTGTTTCTCCTTCATTTTTCAAATAATCATTAACCCCGCGATCACCTTGTACCCCTCCCTCATTGTCGCTCCACACCATTAATCATCTCTCTCAAAACAAGTTAATTTGACGGAGAAGGTTTACCAGATACTCGGTGTGGAGCCGCTTCTCTGAGCAGGATTCGGATTACTGCGCCTCTCTCTGAGGTTTTCAAATAAATGGCCCTTTAAAGCGTTGTTGATGGCTTAAATTCTGATTTGTTTGAAAGTTTTCATCACTTTATAACTCAAAGCCAGCTGGCCGGTGTGCCATATTTCAAACCAGCTTATAAATGACAGTGTGCAGAAGGCACATTTTGTTATGGCTGGATTTGGTTTGGTTTATTATTACAGTTGTTTTAATTGCTGTTACATACTCAGAAACTAAAATACGGTTGCACTGACCCGGAGTTACCTTAAAAACTGCCGCAAAATTTATTACGCAAAAATATTAATTATATGCTTGTGCAGTTCAAAGCTGTGGAGGTTAATTTAATGTATAAAAAAAGTGAGCTTGTTCAGGCAGATCTTGTATTGACTGCGGCTGTGTGGCCATAAACTGACTGCTCTGGTACACGTTTTGCTTATTGCACATGTTTGAATTCATTTTCCCTAAATAGCTTAGCTTAAATGGCTAAACTGAGTCAGGTTTTGATGACTTTTACTTGATTTCTAATGTGTGATATGTGGGTCATTGTTTTTTTAGGAAGCTGTGATTTGCAGCTGTATGTATGAGTCACTGCAAGCGCACTCTTTGCTCGTCCAGTAGCTACTGCCATTTCTGCAAAAGACAAAAAGTAATAACTGCCTGTGTCTTGTCAGTGTCTCTGAGCTTTTAGCATGCATGAGAACTTCTGGTGAAAGGTAGAGTTCTGCAGAAACATGATTTAGTAGAAGGGTCATCCAGGCGACCTAGATAAAACAAGAACGCGCCATAAATCAGCTACTTTATGTCAACCTGGAATGGTTTATGAAATCGCTGAACTTAGAAGGGCAAGACATTAGTGGGAACAGAAGTGCACTTCTTGTTATCTAATGAGAAGATTATTCTGCGAACAGCGACAATCAAACATGCTATTAATCATAATAAAAGTGAATGTCATGTGTGTTTAGCTTGCATCCATGCTTGTGTTTAACGAGGTATTGCCGGACCGGCTCTGGTTTCTTCATCTTGTGATTCTTGTGTTGGGTTCTTTACTCCCAACCAAAAGCAAAGAGACGCCGTCCTCGTTTCCAGCGCCCGGACCAGGGCCGCTAATTGTTGGTGGCGTGGATCAACTTGAGTGTAAGTGCTTTACCAGCGACTGGGAACAAGTGCGTTTAGCTGCACACACTGTATCAGATGTCGCCACTGAGTGCAGTTTTAAGCGGGGAACCGAGTAGCAACAGACGTCACCACGTGAATGAGTGCAGATGTGGAGCGAAGGCATTTACTGTGGATCTGTTTCAGCTGAACTCTTTAGCTCTTTTGCACCCACTATACCTGCACACTGTTTCAAAACAGCCTCCCTATAAGGGGAAATGAGGCTCCTGTCATGTCTCTGCTAAAGCAATTGCTCATATTAAGTGAGTATTTCAAAATGTCCAAAATCAACTGCACATGTTTTTGTCAGTTGTCCAATTTTCACAGTTTACCGTACGCTGGGCTCAGGTAAAACTCTTGCACAAGCTGAAACAGGTTCTGCCAGATAAAAACACTGACTCACATGCCATAGGCAATGTTAAAATAAAAGATACTGAATATTTCTTTTGAAATGATAGCAAACAGATTATAACTGGTTCTGTTTTGTTCTGAGGAATATTGATGAGAGGGAAAAGATCTCTTGCCAACTCTCTATTAACTAAAGCATGCTGACACATATTTCCAAACTAGCTCTGTGTGACATTTGTTCTCACTTAATTTCATAGGTTAGTCATAGATGACTCCCTTTGGATAATTTATGTTTATTCTACTACATTTTGTCCAGGTTGGACAAAGTGTAGTAGAACCAAAGGGTTGTAGAACCTCAACTGTCCACAACTGCATCGTGTCTGTTGCAACAACCAGCACGACTATGACCTAATAAATTCTTATCAAAAAATCTTTTCTGTGGTTGTCTGTCTCTCTGTGTTAGCCCTGTGATTGACTGTTGTCCTGTCCAGGGTGTACCCCTGCCTCTCGGCCAATGACAGCCCGGATAGGCTCCAGCAGACCCTTCACAGGAACAAGCGGTTACAGAAGATGAATGAATGAAATCTTTTCTGTTTTCGTGTTCTGAAACACGAGACCTTCTGCTCCCATAACAGCTCTTCTCACTGATTGGATTCAAGCCATTTTTCTTTTCTTTGAGAAAGCAATCCTCTTGAAATGGCCCCATCTTTTTTAGTTAGATTAACAGAAAGCACACACTGAAGGTTGAACAGAAGTTTGAAATACATACTAAAGCTTATATAACTTCATGCTCAGCTTCAAAGCTCATGATGTCGTTAGCATGGGTCGACCACCGCTTCTTACTTTGGCTGTGGAAGCGTTGAAATTTGCATTGCAATGCAGCTGTTACTATGGTGGCAATGCAAAACTGTTGAGACAAGACTGAAGAGACAATTTGTAGCCTAAATGTTAACAACATAATAGATCAGCAGTAAAATTAGGATTGGAGGCAACACTTTCTCCTTAACTGAATTACTGTCTCCTAATGGACGGACGCCATCCCTTGATCGACTGAATTAGTTAATGCTTAGGGACTTTGTTTACTTTGGTTTTAAATGTGATCATTAATAAAGAACTCAATGAAGTGATTGATCCTAAGCCATCCAACATAAACCAGGCATCATTCAAAGCTGTGGCTGTATTGTGTTTGGGTTTGCAGTTCATATTTTTTTTAATTTGTGCTTCAAACAATTCCCATGGTTTTGTTATTACTATAAGTTTGTGTTTTCTGGTTGGAACTAACTTTTGGTTTGATACCTATTTAGTATCGTATCTAACCAAGCATTACTGTCACGGACAGTAGCAAGGGAGGGAGGACCCAAAACCCAAAACGTACTTAAATGCAGGGATGGCTGGGAATCAGAAACACACAACTCCAAAAAATGAAATAATTGTCCCAGTCAGCTAGACAGCAAACAAAGGGGAAGGCAGGGCTATGTACACAAGGACAGAGGGGTTTGCGAGACACGGGTGAAACTAGGGAGGGTGGAGCACACAAGGAGAAACTGATCAAACAAAGTGGAGGGGTGGGGGGGACACAGGAAGCAAAACAAGGCGAGAAACGCCAAGGAAGAAAATAAAAACAAGAGGAAACACAGGGACAACCAAACAGGATCACAGAAAACATACAAAATTCAAAACCATGGCAATTATGCACTACTATTACTATTCTGTTTGGGGCCTGAAATGGCTTCTTTTTGGTGTATTTTGCAACAGCAGCCATTAACCCCTTAAATCTATAGAGTTCCTACTGTGTGCTGACAATACTGCACAACGACGGCCCCTAATACCCCTTCTACTGTGTGACAGGGTTTGCTAGTTTGGACTGGAGGGATTGCACATGTGTGTCTTTGCCTGGGGCCACAGCTGGGAAGTGACCACCACAGCAGGATATTGTTAGCGTTCAGTCAGTGGTACCCGCAGAAAGCTGAAATTAAAGCCGCTTTCTCCGTCAGATTTCATCACTGCTGGCATTGGCTGTGTAGCGTTCTTTCACTTGTCTCAAAACAACTAAATAAAAGCTAAGACACGCATAGTAGTCTTGTATTTATTGTGAATTAGCTCTTGCTACTGTGTTTGCTTTGCTGTTAGCCTCTTCTGTGCTAAGTCAGCTGAATCTGGACATTAAACATGGTTAAATGCTAGGTGTTAAGTGTTTCTGTATCTTTGGGGTGAAGATCTTGGACCACGCTTGGACCAGTGTGCAGGGTCAGTACTTTATGTAGCCAACACCCTTATTGCTCCTGTTTTTTAAGGCACTTTGAGGTGAGGAGACATATTGTTAGAAGTTAGAGAGGCGATAACGCGAGCGGGAGGTCGTCGGCTTCATCCGCAGAGCCGCAAGATGAATCGGGTTTTGGAAAGTGAGATCTTCCTCATCGCCACCTCTGGGTCTTGTCTCTGACAAAGAGAGAAGGCCTGTCATTTCCGGCCTCCCGCCTTGGTTGCAAGAGGAAATTGGTCTGCTCCGTTGTTTGATGTTAATGCAACTTCCTAAGCATGTCTCATAAAGTCGACGTGCACATGAAATAAACAGCCTCGGGGATTTTACAGATCGTCAAATGCATAATCACAGCTGGACGGAGCAAAGTTTGCTGGATGTAGAACAAATAGTTGCTGTATAGGCAACTAAAAGTAAACTGTTTCCATGAAGGAGTGATCTAATGCCTTAGTAATGTTTTATCTACTTTACCAGGTCAGCGCTGGGACATCGCTCAACTGTTACACATACAGAACACTTGTGTTGTTTCGTGCACCAAATGCCACAAAGGTCCCTCAGCAGGGTGGATGCTTGCCAGTATGACACCTTTAACTTCCTCACACTCACTTTTCACTGTCACCTGCTGACCGTAGTAATAATATTATCAGTATAAGTGCTGACCTATTTCTCTGCTGTATTATCATCACACAATATAGCTGCTGTGAGAGGGAACAAACCACCTCGCCCTCGTCAAATAAATCAGCGTTTACATTTCAGCACGGTCTGATCCCCCTGTCATAACATCATTTGACCACAATCATGGAGTCTGAGGCTCTTGGCCGAGCAACATGACAGCGACCATGTTCCTCACGTATCCTGCTGTGACGATCTATTTCCTTTTCATTTCCTTCGGTGCATCCTGCGTGAACTGTCAGACCCTACGGTGTGTTTGTTTTGAGAGTCTTCACGGAGTGTCTTCTGTGTCGCGGCTATGTTATCATGAAGTTCCTTCTGGATGGGATAGAAAATAAACAGTTGTAGTTTGGGAAACCAATTAAGCTTGTAATCTAAAGGCTGTGGAAGGATCTAAGGTCACCATCGCATGCGGGGAGGCGTCTCAGTCTCCCACTGGGGCTTGCGTCGCTACTTGATGTTTATATCTTAAATAAATCGCGGTCGTTCAGTTCATTTCTGAGAGCTGATAATGAATCAGGGTGTTGTGGATGGGACTTTTAGAGAAAGCCATACATTTTAAACTGTTGCACAGACAGCTTTAGTTGGCTATAAAACTGTGAAACAACCATAAATATCCATCAGGCAACCACTTCCTAAATCAGACACTCATAAAATAAGATGAAAATGCTCTTTTTTTTCTTTCATTGTTTTGGATGTTACTAAACAGATTTTATTTGACACTTAAATGGGTCTGCATTTGAAATTAGTAGTTTGTGATGCTAAGCTGATACTAGAATTGGTTAATATTGGCTCCACACACTTTTCTAAACCTTATTGTATCTTTGGACTCTAAACAATAAATGGCGTTAACTTTTAATTATGGAGCTATGAGATTTATAACTCTGTTACATCAATAAGGTTTTGATAATCTGTCCAGCAGCCTGCTCATTGTGTCAGAATTCATTCCAGTCCTGCAAGAGACTCTGATGAGAAAAAAGTCTGCGCAAAAAAAAAAATCGGAATATGAACATTTTTGCTTTTGGCTTCTCAGTGAACCGAAGACGAAAGGACAAATATAATTTGAGCGATATCAGGGGCGTCTTGTTTGAGTTAGTTGGAGTGATAACAAGTTGACTGTTGAGCTTTTTGAATCTGTGTTCAAAGAAAATCACAGATAAACTCCCTGCCGTCAGAACTCCCGTATCTGGCCTGCGCGGATACCCGTGTGACAGCTGATCTGCCCCTCTGTAGTCTGAACTGCTTCCTTCAATCTTGATGTATCTTTATTGATTTACTGCAGTTTGTTTAAGTTGTCGGGGCAAACATCCCAAAAGGCTGCGTGGAACTCCTTTTCCTGCTTGCGTCGCTGATATTTATCTTACAAACATGTAATGCTCCTTGTCAAACAGAAAGGTAACACAGCAGGGCAATGGTTATCAGCTGACCTTTCTTTTTAAAGGAATGTTATTACACAAACTAATTTTGGGGCTGATTACATAGTTTCATGTTTCCTACACTTTCTGTGATGTTGTGTAACAGCATGTACTATATTTAATCTACTCTTTGCAGTCAAAATAAAAACAGTTTCAGAATAACTTTTGTGTGTGCCAGTGATTGCATAACTGAACAGCTGACGAAAACTTTTGGTGAATAAATAAAACACTAGCTATGAAGTTAGACATGGCACAGACGTCGAATGTCACACTGGTAAACCTCGTGGAAAAAAATTGGGAGAGAAGGAGGAAGAGAGAGCGGGAAACAGAAGGAGGAAGACAAGAACAAGGAAGAGGAAGAGCACGCAGACATTAATTGTGGCTGAGCACATCATGCCAGGCAAAATGTCTTCTGCAGAGCCAAGGAAAACACTGCCAAAAGTGGAGACAAAAACACTTGGCCGGGCAGAAAATGAATACAGGATGACGTTCAGTTCACAACTTTCATGTTTTCAGCCTGCTGTTTTGTATCACTAAGAGTTTGTAGCGCATAATTACTGTAGCTTTTGTTGTGTTTGCTTAGGGATGCCGTCTGTATTTGAAGCCTACTATCTTTTACTCTGCACATGGCAGCTGAACGCATTCATGTTTTGTGTTTTTTAAGTGGTTAAAACCAAAAGCATGTTTGAATACATTAAGTGTTCGGTGTGCTACGTTTTTTTTTTTTTTTTTTTGTGTGTTTTATGTGTGGATTCCAACAAATGTGTAACACCTGCAGAAAACAGCTGCACTCCTTTTGATAAATCTGTTGCAAATCTGAATAACACACAGCTCAACCTGTGTTTGTGGATAAGAGACACTGAACTGATGCAGAATACAACACTAGAAACCCAAACGACAATGAAGGTGTCTCCCTCTGCTGGAGATAATGAAAACTACACAGACAAATACAAAACACGCAGCAGTCGTCTTATTTTCATTCATATAAAATTGTTTGTGTATATGTTGATGAACAATTCAAATCGCTGTGGTTTAGGTTTGAGTTTTTTATGCAGTTCTACTTTCTGCTCATTTTATTGGGGTTGGGGTGAAAAGCAGGAGCTTTTATTGTTTATAAAAGTGTTTACACAAGTGTGAACCAATGTATAGCTCTTTCAACAAAAAATATCAGGTTTATTATTTTTTTGTCTATAAATGCTATTTACATAGAATTTGTAATGTGGTATTGTAGAAACTAGCCTACTTTCCACAACATGCATTGCAAATGATTAATAATAGTCATAAAATTATTAAATGTTAAATTTAATATTTTCTTGTAATTTCTGTGTTGAATAATGTATGACAGCCTATGGGAGTAAGTATTGGCAGTAAAAGTAAAATAACCAAATAATTAACACAAACAAATATAATAAATTATAGATTTAAAAATATAATTATAATTTCTTTATTAAATGAGCTATCATTAACGTCTACGTTTTCTCTCTTGCGTTTTAAACTTCTGTTCAATGAAGAACAGAAGTTTAAAACATATATGAGTTAACAGATAGGGTAGGCTATATTTTAAGTTTATATTTCGTCAGTTCACATTTGACAAATATAAAATACCAGGAAGGTAAAATATATATATCCTTAAAATCTAACATTTCTACAACGTCCCTGAACCGAGCTAGGTAAAAGGAGAGCAGAATTTGGTTGAACGTGTTCTCTGAGCAAGCTAGCTAGCTAAAACCAGTGCCATCGAGTGAGATCTCACTCGATGGCACTGGCTAAAACTAGCGGTGAGGCTAGCTGGTTGCTAAGGAATAGCTGAATGCTAGCTGCTAGCTTAAACCAACTGCTAGTAAAAAAAAAGTAGCAGGTGATTAAATATGAGACCCAGGTATTTTATGGGTGGAGGTAAAACCAAACCACGGCTAATAGGTAAGTGAATGTGACGGCATATGTACATACACTTTACTTTTCTCAATTATCTTACAGCAAAGTGCATCATTTTAACCAAGGCTACTAATTTTTTTAATGCTAATTTATAATTTCACTGCAGTTCAGAAAAGGATCTTGTACTTACTCGACTACATAACCACTAGATTTGCATGTTTATTTCCAAAAATTTGCCTGCAAAATATATCAATGGAAAAGTCATCAAAGGCAGCAACTTTATATAAAATGTATGATCTTGTATGCAACAATAATATGCAGCAGCCATAGACGTGTGGTACATTTTTATGTATTTATTTATTTTTGCCTTCTTTGGACAATTTCTTGATTCTGCTTATAAGTAAATCTAAATGCAGGACTGCTGCTTGTAATATAGAGTAATGTAGAGTAATATAGAGTAATGTATATATACTCTGCATTATTTTATGCATAAGAGTTTAGTAGTTTTCTCACAGCAGTTAAACTATGTTAAAGAAAGTTAATACCTATTTGGAATTTTCTAGCTCTCCATCAGCAGAGAGGAGGGTCTCCTCCTCTGATCAGGTGTCTTCTTGCAGATTATCATTTCTAATGAGGTCAGAGCACCTGCTGCAGTTGTAGGTCAGGATAACCAGCAGAGAGGGGCTTCCCCTGCCTCTGGCCAAACTGCAGTCGATAAACTCTGACTTGTACTTGTCCTGCCAGTGGGTCACTCCTGTGCGGTCACAGGTCAGTTTAATCAAGTTTCACCGGAACACGCAGGAATCGGTTACGGTTACAAGGTAGTAAATAAATTAAAGATGCCCACAAAAAAGAAAAAAACAAGGCAGAGCGCAGAAGAGGAAACCAAAGATGTGAATGACGACGACTCAGAGGATAAGGAACCAAAGCCTGAGAAGAAAGGTAAGCAGGTGAGCGAGTCAACGGATGGTGGAAGGTTGAAGAAGAAGAAGAAGAATATTAAAGACAGCGATGAAGAAGGATACAGTTCTGACTCATCTGGACCGGATTTGAGGAGCTCCAAAGTAAAAAGAAAAGATAAAGAAAAGGTCAAGAATACAAACAAAAAAGTCAAAGAGGAGAGCGGAGATGAGCTGAGCAACGAGTCTCAGAATACAGACAGTGAAGATAACAACAATGAGTCCAAAGGCAAAAAGAGAGGAGGAAAACTACCTGATGTGATTGAGACCACCAAGAAAGGCTCAAAGTCCTCAGTCAAAGACAAGATGGGATCTAAGGACAAAAAATCCAAAAAGAAAGAAGAGAAAGAGGAGGATGAGGAGGAAGGGAAAAAGAAAAAGAAAGAAAAGAAGAAGAAAGGTTCAGTGAGGGGAGACAGTGACGAAGACAACAAGAAGACAAAAGGCAAGAAGAAGAAGGTGGAAAATTACGTTGAAATCTTTGAGAAAGAACTTCGCAGCTACGAGCCAGAGAAAGTAGAGAACTACGAGGATGAGTATCACAAAAAGAAAGGTAAAACTTATTTTTTTTATCTCAGTCACTAAAATATGCAAAAGGAGAGGAGAGGAAGTGTTTGTATTTATAGAGATTATATGTTGGGTAAGACCCAGAGGAGACGTGAATCCTTGATTGCAGTTACATGAGTCTAAGTGGCTCAAGTAATAATGTGGCCATGTTTTAGATCAATGTTCATGGTAACCTTACACCGAGAGAAGCAGTATCTGTGTATCGTCAGTATGTTATCTATGTCAGTGCTATCTGACACCTGTCGCTCACTAATCTTTACATGGGAGTAGTGGGTTCACATACATCACAGGCCTCTAAAGTTTCTTTGTGTTTCTCATACATGTAAAACGCTGCTTCACAAAGACCCCTAAACTCAGCTTGAAGGGTTGGCACTTACCTAAAACAGACCCACACTGTGATGTAATTTATCACAAATTGCTTTATAACTAATTAGGTATAACCTGGTTTCAGCAGAAGAGAGAATGCAATAGTTTAAAGATACATATATGTGTTTTTAATGTAAAATAGTAAGCTGAAAGGAACTTAAAAGAACATTTTAACTTGCATTTTTAATTATTTTACAATGTATTCACAGGTTTTTAGTTAATAATAATAGCCAGAGCAGCGATGGATAATTGTATAGATTTTTTTTCCCCACACTTCACAAGATGCTGCACAAAAGACATAAGAACTTTTCACAATTTTTGCTACATCCATCCCATAAATTATTTACTCTACAACTGAATTGAGTCTAATTAAATAATAATCCTTCGTTTAAAGCTCCTACACACACTGTTGTCGTCATTTACTTCACTTTTCACTTATCGGTGAGCAGATGTCTAATGACAAAGAATAACTGAGAACAGCTGAGCTTATAACCTTCATAGCGAAGTAATTCTCTCACTTGGACAGAAGTATTAAAGCACAGCGGGACACACGCCAAAACGTGTAGGCTGTGTGTCACACTATATGTTTACTACAGTATCATAGCGTGCGCTGCTGCCTTTGTGTCGCACTTCCCTCTGGTGTGATTAAACGCACTTCTGTTTGTGCTGCATTAACTAAAACTTCCAGTATACGAGGTGGTGACCGTCACAGGTGATGAGAGGGGAGCGGGCACTGACGCCAACGTCTTTGTCACTCTTTTTGGAGACTATGGCATCACGCCCAAAGTCCACCTGGCCAGCAAGTAAGTCCTCTTCAGCCTAGATGTTAGCTCATCTGTACATCAAATATAGAGCAAGTACTAACATATTTTAATTACACTTGAACTAAATCTTTGTGTTTTTCTCCACAGCACAGAGAAGAGGTATTTATTTCTTAAACGTATGCAGTGATTTTGGTGTAAATCAGTTTGCATGATGGGATTTGATGCATGATTTGCAGATAGATTACAAGGCTTTTATCTTTTACTACACACCTGGTTTGATTGTGTGGAATACCTGTTTATTTTCCTGGATTTCTAAATTTCCCATTTGATTCTGTTTCATGTTTTTTTGACGTGAAGGATTTAATATGAGACAATGAAATGTTTTACTGCCACTACAAAAAGTTTTTACTACTTTGTGATTTCAGGAGTCGCACCGCATTCGAAAGGGCCAAAACTGACGTGTTCAGAATTAGAACTCACAATGTTGGACCTTTGAAAAAGATACGGTATGTTAGGCTTTTTCACTTTAAACAGTTTTCAGACGTTTCACCTGGTAGTTTTTCAACCTGAGCACGCTAAACTGCAGGACGAACACCTTTTGGTTTGATCTTGGCCAAACATTGCAGATTTATGGAATTAGTTTGCAAGAAGTTTGCAGATGTTATTCTTCTGCTGTTCCAGAATTGAGCACGACAACACTGGCATGAGCGCCAGCTGGTTCCTGGACAGAGTGGTGGTGACAGATGTGATTCGACCGCACATGAGGTTCTACTTTTCCTGCAACAACTGGCTCAGTAAGGTTGAGGGAGATGGCCTTTATGTCAGAGACCTGCTGGGCAGCATGGACCCCATGGACAGGCCTAAGTGTATGTATGCACAGATACACGTCAGTGTTATGACCGAAAGGACAGATGAAGTAAATGACATTGACCATCTTGTGACAATACAATGCTCTGCTGGGAAACTTTTGAACCTGACATTCATGTGGATGTTGGGCTTAGACATGTACCACCTACCTAGACCAGACCAGACATCCTCATCCCAAAACAATGACAGCAGGATGCAGACTGACACAGGCACACACACAAAAACGGTTTAGGAAGCACAAGGTGTTGACCTGGCCTCCAAAGATCCCAAACTGATCAAGTATCTGTGGGATGCCCTGGAACAAGCCTGATTCAACCCATAGGACCCAAAGACCCCACATTAACAACATTCTGAGACCTAGACAATATTAGGAAGATGGTCCACTGATTAATTAAGTCACTCCAGACAGAGCCAGAAATTGCTTGTGGCTGACAAAATATTTTAAGTTCATAAAGTTTGTCGCTTCATACTATTCTTCTAACTATCTTTTCTAAAAATGTTCTAATTTTCCAGATAATAAATATATAGTGAGTGTTTTCACTGCAGATGTGAAAGGCAGTGGAACAGACGCAGATGTCTTTATCAATATCTTTGGGGAATATGGAGACACAGGTAACGCATGTGATCACATACGAGTTTTGTGATTAATACCAGTTTGAGTGAAGTGCATTTTCAGAGGAGATATTTTCATAACTGTTTGTGTCTCAGGCGAGAGGCGACTTGACAATGAAAAAGATAACTTCGAAAAAGGCACAGAGGACAAGTTCACCATTGAAGCACCAAACCTGGGCAAAGTGAGGAAAATCACCATTGGCCATAATAACAAAGGCTCCTCGGCAGGATGGTTTGTGGATAAGGTAAGAAACACACAGACAAAGAGGAGACAGATGTTCTTTGTAAGTCCGTTCTCCTTTAGAAATGTCAAAATTAAAATACATGGCGCTTTAAAACAATGACCTCTTGTCATGTGTACCTTTAAGCTTTTTTATCTTGAAACTAGATTCAGTCTTAGAGCCTTCTCAGTTCTGTCTCTGCAGTGGTACTTAAGACATGTGATCCTTCCTGCCATTCTTCTTATCTGAGACCGGTGTCCCTGCTCCTCCAACACATAGAGCATGCACAGCCGAGAGATGAGTTCATTCAAACAGACACATACAGCGTCTGCACACACATACGTACAAGCACGGGACACACATGTCGTCATTCTACCCTCTGTGTAAAGGGAAACCGTGCCCCATTAAGGGATTGCCTTACAGCAAACAGACAGATGAGTCAGTAGATTTGTTTGTTACTGCAGCAGAGACTGACACCAAAGATCAGCAGTGACAACAGTAATAAATCATATTCAGTTTGCGTTTCACTGGGTTTTATTCTGCCATCTAATTTAACTCCACGTTTAGGATTATTATACCAAGTTGTATTTGGAAGTTAATATAACGTTTGAGTACTTTGAAGTTTTAGCTTCTGTAGATAATTTAAATGTTTCACAGACATGGTGACAAACACAGAGAGCGAGCTGATTTAGTCCTTCGTCAATTTGCCACCGTTAATTTATTCATAAAGTACATTTAAAAAGCAACAAATGTTGACCGAATTGCTTAAAAAAGCGCACAGCCAAAGCATGCAAAAAAAATACAAACACACAGTCAACACAAAAACAAATACAAGGAAGACAAAGATTTTAATTATTTCATACAATTAATGAATTTGAATGCTACGAATATGCAATTAAACATTCAATTTCATTCATTAAATGTCAAAAGGGTGGTCGCAGGCACAGAGGCATTCATGCACAAACATGCAAAACAAAAGACTGAGATGTAATTAGCAGACAGAACAAATGAGACTCTTTGCTATTACTAGTACAGGCCCATGCACCCATCCTGGCAAGGGCACAAAGACAGAAGACGGTAGAATGTGCAAATGGGAAGCAAATACACATTGATTCCAGAAAACCTCTTAAAAAAGAAGAGCCACTAAATGGATATTGAATGTTTAGCCTCCACGGAGGCCAAAAATTCAATTAGCATTCTCATTAAGAAAGCGATGTCTGTCTTTACCTTTCTACTGGAACAATAATACAGAATCAGTAATGTGACTTATGTTCTGTGTATATATGTAAATACATTTTTTTCGCAGGTGTTATTGGATGATTTGGGAAACAAAACAATTTATGAATTTCCCATCAGTCGTTGGTTTGCCTTAGATGAGGATGATGGGAAGATCCAGAGGGACATTTTGGCCGGCGGGAGCCAGCCCACAGGTGAAGATAAAGTTCAAATGTGTTTCATTCAGATTGTGTTGAAATATTCATCCTATTGCCTGGACTGGAAAACATGGCGTGTTTTTGAGACAGTCACCCTTCGTGAACAACTGATGCTGACAAAGCTTTCCAAACAGCCTGCCGTGTAGTCATTAATTCTTGGGTCAGGCTACTAATGTTTGGATCTGGGCGATCTGGTTCCTGCTCAGCTCCTTCGGAGTAGGGCTTCTGTGAACCGCAGTGACCCGTTGTCACCGCCTCTGATGGCCTGACATGTAACTGTATCCACCAGGTATTGTGTACAACGTCCAGATTGTGACAGGAAACATCCGAGGTGCTGGGACCAACTCCAAAATCCACATTGTGATGCATGGCACGAAGGGCATGAAGAACAGTGGCAAGGTAATTAGAGGTTACAAGAAACAGAGAAGGCCACTTATGCTTAATTCGCAAACAATGACTGGAGCAAACGCCATTAGTTTTTATTTGCCTGAGACAAAGTAGTTAAAGGCACGGCATTTAACTTGAATGTCAATCGGTTCTGCCTAAGTGACATGTTTTGTTTTGTGGTGGTGATGTATTTGTGGTGTTAAATAGTGATTTCTTTGTGCTGTTATTTCACTGCATTACCTTAAAAGCAAGCAGGGTCACTGTAGCACTCTGCAAAGCGTCTGCGGATGACCTAACATTTACATTTACTTTACTCCAGGTGTTTCTGGAGGGAGGAAAGTTCGAGCGAGGCTTGACGGACATCTTTAACGTTGAGATTGCTGCTCTCCTCAGTCCCCTCAGTAGAGTCACCATTGGGCACGACAACGGAGGAGTCAGTGCTGGCTGGTACTGCGAGAAGGTGATGTGCATACTTATGTGTACCCGCCGCAGCCTGGTCATTTTCTGTAAATTAATTCCACTGAATTCATGGATTTATTTATTTTTCTTTTAAGGTTGTGGTGTACTGTCCGTTCACGGGGATAGAGCAAACCTTCCCGTGCGGCAAATGGCTGGATGAGAAGGAGGGAGACGGGCTGATAGAGAGAGAGCTCTATGAAATGGTGTCACTCAGGCAGAAGAGACAGAAGAGTGAGTTGAATTTCAATAAATGAGGCTAGTCAGGAGCAGCAGAAAATGCTGTCAGTTTCACTTTGAACAGTGAGCAAAATAATTCAGAAGCCTGTCATATGTAATACATTTACATAATGAGTCAGCCAGCAGTCTCTTTTCATTCTGCTTTGTCTGATTGCTCGTGAAATGAACCCCTGTTTTAAAGAGCTGTAAATGCTTGTGATTACTACTGATCCATATACATCAGTTTGTGCATAAGGTGTCATTTTTTTCCTGTCTACATACATTTGTAAACGAATATTCTCTCATTGACAGGCTGCATATCCCTTCACAATCACACAAATTGTCAGGGGCTGCCTGCTGCAAACCCTTCAATATGGCAGCTTCTGCCCTGAGATGATTTTTTAACAAGCAAAAATGCCATCTCAGGGCCGCCAGTGAAATTTTGATGGAGCAAACTAGACTGGAACCTCTTGTCACTAACTACTTAAACTTCTGCTGCCCTGAAAAGTGCAGTCTGGTGTGACAAGTCATGACATTCTTCCCAGTCAAAGATGATGATGATGATGTGAACTGTCTCCCTGTCTCAGAGCACCCCTGGTCCTTGTGGATCTGGACGTCAGACATAGCCGGTGCAGGAACCGATGCAGAAATCTTGTTCCAGGTCTACGGACAGAAGGGCAAATCAGACGAGATCAAGCTGGACAACAAAACAGACAATTTTGAACAGGGGCAAATAGACCACTTTATGGGGAGTATCTTATAATAACTGACATTAATATGAGCAAGTCAGATAATGGCTTATAGGGTAATGACATCCTGGTGTCAACTCACAGGTTGAGCTACCTGACTTGGGAAATTTGACCAAAATCCGTATCTGGCATGAAAAGAGGAATCCTTTTGCAGGATGGCATCTAAAGAAGGTGAGAATTTCGTTAAATCTGTTAAATTAGTTCAGGTCGTGACATTTCTATGCATGCATTTCTAATTAATAGCTAATTTTTAGTTTGTGATTCCATATAATTCCCGGAATACAAAGGAGGTTCATACTGACGCACATTTTAATGCATTGATAATCCAGACACCTCACATTTAAAGCCAGACAAGCTTTTCAGCATTGTTTTTATTCAATCAGGCAACTCTGATGAAGACATTAACAAAGGATAAGTACACATTTCCTTGTGAACGGTGGCTGGACACTAATGAAGACGATAATGAGGTCGTGAGGGAGCTTCCAGCCATCGGAGAGCTCATCGCAGAGCCGCTGCCTTGTACGTAAGCACGCACCTGTGTTCGCCATGAGCCACCAAAATTTGCTTTGCTGCATACGGAGGAGAGTGTAGAGAATGATAATAAATGATGCTAATCTGTCCTGTAGTGGTCAAGTACAGAGTCACAGTGTGCACGGGGACCGTCGGCGGTAGCGGCACAGATGCATCTGTTTTTCTAAATCTGATTGGAGACCATGGGGACAGCGGAGATCGGCAGCTGGTCAACTGCAAAAACAACATCAACAAGTTTGAGAAAGGAAATGTGGGTACATTCAGTGCATTCGTCATTATTGGAAATAGTTTAGCAATATTCCAGGAAGAAAACTGCCCCTTTGCTTTGGCATATGCTTCACCTAGGCGTTATTTAAAAATCAAAGATGATAAATAAATAAATAAATGTATTTGTAGCATAAAGTGAATCTTTTAAAATAATTGAAACTGTGCTTTAAAGAACCAGTTTTGTATCTGCTGATTCAAAGAAATCTGTCATCACCACTTATACACTTTTCTTCAAAACTTTGCTTTTGTTTTTCTGTGTGCATTTTCTTTGTCCTTCTAGTTGGATGAGTTTATAATTGAGGCTGTAGCGCTCGGCCCGGTCCGCAGGGTGAGAATTGGACACGACGGCAAAGGTGGAGGTTGTGGATGGTTTCTTGAAAAAGTGGTCGTAAGAGAGGAGGGACAGGCTGAGTCCAACGCCGTAGAGTTCCCCTGCGGCAGGTGCATTTTTTTTTCTCTCAATCTTAACTCACACTCACTGAGCACTTCATTCTGAAAACCATTCAAAAGAGTCTGAATCTTTGGTTTTAGCTGAGATTCATGTAATTCTTGACTTTTGCTTTGTGGTCCTTCGTCATGCACATGAAGAGATTCAAATAGTTAGCACTAATACACTAATACTGATGCGTTCAAACCCTAATTGACCAGTATTAAAGGACTTACACCACGCTGAGTTTGCCACTTTGACATAATAAAGATAGTGCCGTGTATTCATGCTATTGACACCAAATAGCATGAAGTCTATTAGCCTCATTGGAAATGGCGCTTTGTTAGGGCAGGCTGCTTTTGTTGTCAGCAGTGTGGTTTGATGAGTCTCTGTCCACTGCAGCCTCCGAAATCTGTTCTTTGCTTATAGGAGTGGTAGGGGTGCAACGGATCAAAAAACGTAAAGTTCGGATCGTTTCTCGGATCAGAGTCACGGATCGGATAATTTTTCAGATCAAAAACAAAGAAGACAAGATAAATAAACATAAATTATGCAGGCTATACACATGGACTGAACATGCACACAACTTCCGGATGATCCGCGGATCACCACTAAGGAGTGGTCTCTGCTGTTGTAGCTTGTCCACGTCTAGGATGTAATGTGTTAGGAATTTTCAGATGCTTTTGTGCTTAAGCTGTCGACCGTATTTATCTGAGTCATCTAGGATAGCCGGTCTGGCCATTGTCCATCTGTCCTCCCTCATCAAGACATAATCATTTGGAGAACAACCACTTGAATTATTATTTTTTTGGTTTCCTGCACCTCTCCAAGTAAAACTGCCAGTATAAATACTGTTTCCTAAATACTCAGATCAGTCCATCTGGCACCAGCAATCATGCCTCAGTCAAAATAACTCATCACTTTTTTTTCCATTTTGATGTTTATGTGAAGATAAACTGAACCGCTGACCTGCATCTGCAGGATTTTTACTTATCGCACAGCTGCCACATGAATGGCTGATTGGATAATTACATGGCTAAGCAGGTGTTCCTAATAAAGTGCTCTGTGAGTGTACACTGAATAGCCGTTATAACCACGGGTGTAAGTGTGTGACAGATGTTAGAAGAGTTTATCCACTGAATGCACTGTGCAGGTGGCTGGACCGCAACGAGGATGATGGACAGATTGTTAGAGAATTAGTGCCGTTCTCCGATGGACAGAGTCTTTACAGTAAGTTGGAGGAAACTGGGATTTTATTCAGCACTTAGATTTCACTCTGACGCTTACGTTTGTGTCTCTGTGTGTGTCAGATGTCAACTATCACATCGCGGTGAAGACAGGCAGCGTCCCGGGCAGCAGTTCAGACTCCGTCGTGTTTGTGAAGCTGTACGGAGAGAAAGGCGACACCAGTAGGATGATGCTGGTGGTCTCTGCCAACAACCTGGGGAACTATTTTGAGACGGGCCGCGTTGACATCTTCACAGTGGAAACCTTTGATATTGGACAGGTTCTCCCATTTCATGTTGACAGTACTAAGATGTAATTTACATAGTCAAAGATTCAGAAGTTCAGTTCATTTCCTCATATCATGCTGAGGTACATTTTTATTAGACTGACTTCAGACATGAGGGTGCATTTGTTAGAAATGTTTTTTTCAGTATGGAAATTTTATTGTGATTCTATTGTGATTCTTAGTATTTTTTATTTTTTTATTCATCAAATCAAAATATTATCGTCCATTAAATCTTATTCCAGATCAACCGTCTGATGATTGGCCACACCAACGAAGGCATGCGTGCAGGCTGGTTCTTGGACAGCGTTCAGATTATGGTTCCGGTCGATGCAAAGCAATACATGTTCCCAAGTCACCGGTGGCTGTGCAAGGACGAGGCTGACGGCAAGACAGAGGTGGAGATTTACCCAAGCGAGATCCTGGACATGGAACAACGTAGGCAACACCCACACACTCAAAGAAACTACACACTGTTAATTCATTGTTCTTACATATACAGGTTTTTCTTCACCAACATGCTTACACGTGCAGGCAAAACTTTTGACTTTTGCTAATCTGCATTTTCCAGTGATTAACTATGAGATAACAGTTGTGACTGGAGATGTGGTGTTTGCTGGCACCAACGCCAAAGTGTTCATCCAGATCTATGGGGACAACGGGAAGACGGAGGTCATCACACTCGCAAGCCGATCTAACAACTTTGAGCGGGACACCACAGAAATATTCAAGGTATCATTTCATGTCCCTTCATCTCAGAAGTTCAGTCTGAGTCCCTAATGTCCAAATGTTACACGTGGGGTAGAAACTTTGCAACTGTTTCCTAGATAGAGGCCAAAGACGTGGGCAAGATCTTCAAGATACGCATCGGTCACGATGGCTCCGGGATCGGATCGGGCTGGTTCTTGGAGACGGTGGATGTCAAACGTTTAATCATGGCCTTGGTGCCTAAAGAGAAGAAGAAGGATGACAAGAAAAAGAAGAAGAAAAAGAAGAAAGATGAGGAAGAGGAGGACGAGGAGGGTGGAGAGGAGATGAGAGAAGTGGTGCTGACGTATCATTTCCCCTGTTCACGCTGGTTGGCAGGGGGCGAGGAGGACGGCGAGCTGGTGGTGGAGCTGCTACCTGAGGGTGCAGAAGAGCTGGAAGGTACGAAATAAACAAAACCGGTCACTTCCCAATGAGAGCGACATCACAATATAAATTATATGCAAAGCAGAGCAACATCACATATGTAAAAACTTCCCTCAGTTCATACTTTTTTTTGTATCAAGTGTAACATATTAAGCATATTTAAACTCCTTTGCTGTCTGTCCATGTGGTAAATTACATGGGCGCTTACTTGGCTCACACATGCATGAATAAAAAAAGTATTTGCAACTTTAGGACAGCAGAGAACATAAAGGTCTGTTTCATTCTGAGGAACACTTCAACTCTCTGTACTCCTCATTTCTCTTGTTTAGATAACCTTGGCCAGAATTAACTGCACGGACACTGCTTATAAATACAAGCAATTTATTTAATTTGCTGGCTGTGTGAACCAGGTATCCAACTGGGTTTTCTAACCCATTTTCCAGTGAGCACAAGTAATGTGTTCATTATTCTTCTTTTGTTTCCAGTTCAACTGCTGCCTGTAATCAAGTCTTTAGTCAGTCAAGGAGCTTAAATTAGCCACAGATGTATCCGCTGTTATTAAGGCACAGTAAAACAAGAAGAACAAAAACCAAAATTGTAAAAGGCTGTTTTGTAAGTTGATCGAAGAGGAGTCTTCTTTGAGCTGATACCGTACATTTACGCAATAAATCCAGTGTGCAGCACATTAAATTAGATATTTTTTAATGCATTTATGTTATTTCTTTAATATTTCAAGACATATTTCTATCTTGTACCGACTTGACACTGTTTCCTGTGTGGCATATGTGAGGGGTTAAAGAGGTGTTAGTAATTCATCCCTTGTGTTGTCTAACAGTCAACACCTATGAAGTGTGTGTCTTCACTGGTGACATGATGGGAGCTGGGACCGACGCCAACGTCTACATTAATATTTATGGGGAAAACGGAGACACCGGAGAGCGCTACCTCAAGAATTCTGACAACCTCAACAAATTCGAGCGGGGGGAGGTATGATGGGTCGGACAAAGGAACGGCTGATGACTTCCTAACTTAGCGAGATTAAACGAGAGAATGGTGGGAAGCATGCTACAATGTGGCTCATAGAAATACATCATTTTTATTGCACCACTTGACACTCACACAATTATTCTCTCATTGACTTTCATTAGGGCCGCACGGCTTTTCACACTTTCCTGGAACGGTGTCCTGCTGAAAATTAACCAGTAGTTAGTCAAAGATTCAGACACTTCCACGCAACCTGAGCCTTGCACCGAGGTGTGGGTGGGAATGTACTCTGATAGGGTTACAAGCTCCACTGCAGGCAAGCCAGCTGTGACTGAGAGTAGCTTTGAGGAGCCCTCTGGATCATTGAACCTGTCCTCCTTTTACTCATTACTTTATCCACTCCTGTGAATTATTCATCTCTACATTTCACCTGGCTCTGTAGGTACACAAAACTCACAGATAATTAGGTCTATTTCTAATCCATAGATCTTAAGCAGCATTAGGCTGTCTTTGTTACAAACCACAAACCCTTGTGTTTGCTTCAGACAGAAATCGGCAAAATGAACAATACTCACATCAAAAGTGTTTTATCATATTTCTGCTTTATGCTTATATTCTGTTCCATGTTTAAGTGTAACTGGTGTGAAAGGGGCCCATTCAGCTTTATAGATACTATAATGTATTTGCTCGTACGTCTATTGCTACTAACCAAATGATTTCACGCTGATATTCCTCCTTTTTGAATCTGTAAATTCCTCTTCCACACTGCCACCTTTCTCTCTGACCCTGCGTTAGATGTCTGTCACAGACCAGTGTCTGGTTTCTTTAATTTGCAGGAGGATGTTTTCACCGTGACAGCTATTGATTTAGGTCCTCTGAAGAAGCTGCGAATCCGCCACGACAACACTCACTCACAGTCATCGTGGTACCTGGATCGAGTTGAGATAGTGGACACGAAGGATGATATAACGTAAGTGAAACCAGCATGCAGTCGTGTGTTTTGTTGAGTTATTCCTTTAAATAAAATATTTTTCTGCAACTACTCGACTGATGGTGATGTAACAGCACGTCGTTTTTGATTGAGTCACTGATCCGAGGCGTTTTGTGCGTCTCTAGATACTACTTCCCTTGTAACCGCTGGCTTGCAGTGGATGAGGACGATGGGCAGATAGCGAGAGAGCTGGTTCCTGTGGACGAGGCCTTCATGAGGAAGGATGACGATGAGGACGGGACACGCACTACTCTGGGGCTCGAGCAGAAATGTAATGCAGCTTCAAAGCTCACTCATCTCTTAGTAGAGACGCAAGATAAAAGGAATCCCTGTTTAAGTATTAATCTAAGTGCTGCAAAACATGTAGGTAAAGAGGAAGACAACGAGGGATTTGTGTATTGGTGTGAAGTTAAAAAAACGCTTCAAAGTACTGACTTGTTTAACTTATCTTACAGCCATGTCTACTACATACACTCTTAAAATCAAAACTGGAGAAAAGAAGTATGCTGGAACTGATGCCAACGTCTTTGCCATTCTCTTTGGTGAAAATGATGACACAGGTGCGATAATTCACCAGTGTCCCGGCAAATATTACAGAAGCCCCATGTTGTATGCCTTTGACGGAATATTATTCATGTCGCTCACAGGGATCATCAGCCTAAAGGCTTGTAAGAACTACAAGAATAAGTTTGAACAGGGGATGATTAATGAGTTCACCGTGGAGGCCGTGGACTTGGGCGACCTGGAAAAGCTACGAATTGGGCATGACAACTCAGGTGGGGAAAGAAAAAGGCTTTACAACACACACACACACACAACAAAAGAAGCAGCTGCAGACATAATAGGCACACAGTAATAAACTGAATAAGGTTTTTCTTCTATCAGGGGGCTTCTCTGGTTGGTTCTTGGACTGGGTTGAGATTGACGCCCCCTCACAGGGTCAGAGACTGCGTTTCCCATGTGGCCGCTGGTTGGATAAAGGAAAGGACGATGGTGCAACTGTGAGGGATCTATATCCTGCGGAGCTACAGACTGAACTCTATATGCCATGTGAGTGAAATGTCTATTTGAATATTATTCAAATCCATCGGTGTTCTAATCCATTAGGGAAAGTAGTGGAGCGCTGAAGTGCTTTGTGCAAAATTTAGTGGGAATCATTAGCAGTAACATGTATTTAAAGCACTCTGTCTGCAGAACAAGCACCGACTCTGACCTGTTTGGAGTGTGTTAATGAGGAGGTGCTCTGCCTTTTAAAATTCTCAACAAAGGGACTCTTGATGTGGAACAATGTGCAAGTTGTGGATGATGTTTCATCCATTCAATTCAATTCAGCTTTATTTATATAGCGTCAAAAACAATACAAATCGTCTCAAGACGCTTTACAAGACCCGGCCTAAAACCCCCAGAGCAAGCCCGCAGGCGACGGTGGCAAGGAAAAACTCCCTTTTAACAGGAAGAAACCTTGAGCAGAACCCAGCTCATATGGAGGGACCCATCTGCCTAAGGCCAGCCAGGTACAGACAGAGAAAGAGAACAGCAAGATAAACATACATCTGTCATAGATACACACATCTGACTAAAGCATACAGGTGGGATGCTATGGTACAAACTAATGATGTTAATGACGGTTAGAAAATGTAAGGGGAATCATCAGCAGGTTGGAGAATCGTTCATTCTGGTAGGAGTGGATAACAGCAGGATTCCATGGAGACTGGGCAGAATGATGAGACCACGACAACAGATG
This sequence comes from Planiliza haematocheilus, assembly GCA_005024645.1. Lineage (NCBI taxonomy): Eukaryota > Metazoa > Chordata > Actinopteri > Mugiliformes > Mugilidae > Planiliza > Planiliza haematocheilus. The sequence continues at coordinate 95,245 of SRSE01001388.1, read as the reverse complement.
TAGTATGGAGCTCCACAGGAAACTCTCAACTCCAGGCCAGAGATACTCGGAAAAAGGGAGAGCAGCAGTAAACATTCTACATAGTAATAGCACAGAATGTCATGACTAGTAACAGATAGGAATTTAGAGGGAGGAGCTCTGTGCCAGAGAAAAGAAAGTGTAGGACACGAGAGTGGAGAGAGAAGAAAGAAGGAGAACATGTGTTTGGTGCATTGTCCCCCAGCAGCCTAAGCCTATAGCAGCATAACTAAGGGATGGTTTAGTCCAGCCCTAACTATAAGCTTGATCAAAAAGGAAAGTCTTAAGCCTGACTTTAAAAATAGAGAGAGTGTCTGCTTCCCGAACCCAAACTGGGAGCTGGTTCCACAGGAGAGGAGCCTGATAGCTGAAAGCTCTACCTCCCATTGTACTTTTTAAAATTCTAGGAACCACAAGTAGGCCTGCACTTTCAGACCGAAGTGATCTGTTGGGATAATATGGTACAATGAGGTCTTTAAGATATGATGGAGCTAGGCCTTTAAGGGCCTTGTATGTAAGGAGGAGGATTTTAAATTCTATTCTAGACTTTAAGGGGAGCCAGTGAAGAGAAGCTAAAACTGGAGTAATATGATCTCTCTTGCTAATTCCTGTCAATGCTCTTGCTGCAGCATTTTGAATCAGTTGGAGGCTTTTTAAAGAGTTATTTGGACAGCCAGACAGTAATGAATTACAATAATCCAGTCTGGAAGACACAAATGCATGAACTAGTTTCTCAGCATCACTCTGAGACAGGATGTTCCTAATTTTGATGATATTACGTAGATGAAAGAAGGCAGTCCTGGTTACTTGCTTAATGTGACATTTAAAGGACATATCCTCGTCAAATATAACACCAAGGTTTTTCACAGTAGTACTGGAGGCCAAGGTAATGCCATCCAAAGAAACCATGTGATTAGATAATGAATCTCTGAGATGCTTAGGACCAAATACAATAACTTCTGTTTTGTCTGAGTTCAAGAGTAAGAAATTACAGGTCATCCAAGCCTTTATGTCTTTAAGGCATGTCACCTAATTTTTTTTTTTTCACTTTTAACGTGCAAAAAAACCTAAAATATTACAGATTACAACGGAAACTCAAAGACTGAACCAGTGTTACATTCTACACTGCACTTTGCCTCAAAAAATAACCTTAAAGAAATAGTTATTTCAGTATTAGTTCATATTTACAAGGTAGGTTCTGATTTTTTAACTCCATATTGCATCACAGTTACCAGTTATCTTATAATGTGTGTTTAAAATCTTACCAATTAAATAACCACTGTTATGCAAGAACAAAACTCAGATTTGATTTTTTTAAATTTCCACAATGATAAAAATATTATAGTCCTGTATGTAGTACCTGGCAAAGAGCTCAATACTACGTATGTGATATATTTTTGCATAATATATATTGTGTTTTTGCACACAAATCATTACACTGTGCCTGTTTTTGGGAGGTCACGTCCTCCATAAAGTAACTCAGTCATCAAACAGACCTTCTCCTCTGGTGTTTCAGTTGTGCCATATGAGATAAAGATATACACCAGTGATGTGTTTGCCGCGGGAACCGACGCTGACGTGTTCATCGTCTTGTATGGACGTAATGCGGCGTGCACACAGCAGAAGCACCTGTGTGTCAACAAGCGCGAACGACGTCTGTACTTTGAGAGGGGAGCCGAGGACATGTTCATTGTGGAGGTAAGCGTGTGGATTTGGACAATTGCACCACGTTTAAACCAGTGGCTGTCTGTCTATATGTGCACAATAACTTGTGTTTTTACAGTTGGAGGATGTCGGTGACGTTATAGAGAAAATCAGAATAGGGCACGACAACAGGGGCACCAACCCCGGATGGCACCTCGACAGAGTGGAGATCAGACGACAGCTCAGGAAAGGAAAGGTAGTAAATATCCACGCTGACAGCACAGATAGTTTTACTTGTCTGTGTGTGCCTTCATTAAATTGTAAACTAATTAATATTTAAGCATCTTTTGGCTCACACATCTCTCAGATTCTTCTGTGCAAGATAGACACAGATGGAACCAGACTGGGGATTTGTCTGTGTTTAATGGCAGGGTTCAGAGACGACCATTTTCCCATGTGAGTGCTGGCTGGCCAAGTCTGAAGATGATGGGGAGACGGTGAGGGAGCTGGTCCCCTCGGACATCATCACAGAGAAACTCCTCAGGGATGGGACTCTGAAAACCACCGAAACTGAGGTGGAGGATGCTTTGGAGAGTACGTTTACCCTCATTTCACTGGTGGATTCTTGAGATTCAGGCATTTATTGTACGTTTGTGTTGAGCAGTGACTCTGCTCAAGTCGATTCAGACAAAGTTTCTGTGATCAGAAAACCCTCCAGCAGAGCCTGAAATATTTGAATAACAACAAATTGCTAATGAAGAATGAGGTCACAGAGTTGGCAGATGAGTTGCACATTTTGTGGCCAGGTGGAATGAATTCCTCAGTTATTAGGCTCACTGTTTGGGTCGTATGGTTTAAATTAGACTGAAAGGGGCTTGTAACTATAGCTTGCAATACTTAAATACAAATCTGAGGTACTTGGACATGCTCGGTTGTACATTAAAGTAATTAACAGTAAGAATTAGCTCAGCCTAGAGCACCTATGCCACAAAAATACTCCTACACATAAAATAACATTGACAAGTCTAAATCTTATTCTTTCATTTTGTATTTCTTATCATTTTTAGTAATCGTGTACAAAGTGACACTGAGAAAAACAATGTGAAACAGTGAGGAAACTACAAAGGCTTTATTTTTTTTTCACTTGTGTCTGGTGCACCCCCTCAGCCAAAAGCAGATTCATAGAGAGTTTCAGCTCATTATTTTGCTGTTTTCGGCCTGCAGCATTACTGTTTGATTCGTCTCACATTTCACACAGCGTTGTTTTTAGCCGCTGCAGGGAGCTGTTTATAGTTAAAAATCTTCAAGATCCCACAAGTGCTCAGCTCTAAATAGCAGACAGAGGGTTGGAGACTAGATCCGTTGGGTATAGGTGCACATACTTGGTAAATCAGTACGTTCAGCACAGTGAATGTGAAGGGATTAGTAGGAAGGAGCGTTGATGAACCACATTTTGACACTGTATACTATATACTGCACAGTGTTGGATTGGAGGCTGCACAGTTCATATAAGTACAGAACTACCTAGATAGACCCAGAGGTCAAATTGTGCAGTTCAGTCGTGCAAAATTAAAAATCGATGAGTACGTTTTTCGTAATTCACCGCTGAGCTTTTCTTCCATCCCAGCGCACACCTACACGGTCTCAGTGCGGACAGGTGATATGTACAGAGCGGGAACTGATGCCAACGTTTTTCTCACCATCTACGGTGACCTGGGAGACACGGGAGAACGCAAACTCGCCAAATCTGATAACAACAAGAACAAGTTTGAGAGAGGAGCGGTATGTGGGGAAAGGTGTGATACCTTATGTCACAGTGTTGGCGTCTAAAAGCAACAAAATCGGCTCAATTCTCTTCTCTTCTTAGGTGGACAAGTTCACTATTGAGGCTGTGGACCTGGGGCAGGTTTTTAAGATTCGTATTCGTCACGACAACTCCATGGTCGGGGCCGATTGGTACCTGGACCAGGTGGAGGTGCTGGACGTGGAGACAGAAGAGGTGTACATGTTCCTGTGTGAGCGCTGGCTGTCAAGAAAGAGAGAGGACAAACGAATAGAGAGAACCTTCTTCGTCAAGGTTTGCTAGAACTTAAGTTGCGGTTTCGCGAGAGTGCCGTATTACGGTGTTCCTTGAATTTGATTTCCTGTTAAATGCTGTTACAGTGAACTCTGTCTCTTATGTGTCCGGCTCAGGGGTACGAGGGTGAAAGGAACACCGACCCGAATACCAAGAAGATGGCTCAGGCCAAACTAGGACTGGACAGAAACGCCAACAAGAAGAAAAAGAAGAAAAAGGTGGCAGTGGTGGAAGAGGGTCCAAGTAAGGACACACAGCTATTTCTAATGTTCTCAACATGGAGTTTGTTTATGCATTTGAACAATGAGCATCATTTGGAGCAAAGGCATACATAAAGAGACCTTCCAAAAAATGAGTCAGACCCTCAACATGAGACAACACCTGCAAGAAGACTCAAAATAATCCTTCAGAAATACTATACAGTATAATCAGGGCGGTTCACGCTAAAATTTGAACCCAGCAAGTCAAAACTGACTAAAGAAACCGTGTGGGAAATTAGAGGAAAAGTATAAAGAGTATAAACAGGAACAATGAGTGGGAGTTTTTCTTAGCCAACAGTAACAAATTTCTGAAGTCAACTATTTATCACAATCTCACAGTAATGAGAAGATTGTTGGAGAGATTAATTAAGCAACACTTTAAAAATATCCGATCCAGTCAGCCTGAAGACAGGGCACATTACTCCTCTGAAGGAGTCTGAACAGTCCAAACACGGATCAGAAATTGCACTGAATGATAAATGGGAAAAGCAGTCTTTAATCGATTCTTCTCTCCCACCCCAGTCATCCCTTATCACTTCACCCTGTCCACGGGCATTGACCGGGATGCCAGCACTACAGCCAGGGTCTATGTCATCATCATCGGTCCCAACGAAATGGAAACGGATCGACTGTGGCTGGACCTGCCAGAAGGAAAGAAATCCTTCGCAGCTGGCACCATGGAGCACTTTGTGTGCTATGGGACTGACGTAGGAGAGATCAAGAGGGTGGAAGTGAGAATCTGGGACTGTCTCTGTTGCTAAATCTGTGTAACTGTCTTCCTCTCCGCTGCCTCCTCAGATGCACGGTTGTTACAATTTTTAATAAAGCCATTCTGGCTCAGCAATAATTAATTCTGGCTGTGCCTTCTGGTACCTTGATCAAACAAAATCAGATGATACAGTATATTAATCTGCAGTCCTACCCCCCCACCCCCCCACACCTTCCCTCTTTCTCTCTCTCCGCTCTCCCATCTCATTCCTCTCTTGTCTCTTCCTCAGCTTGGCCACAACGGTGTCACACCAGAGAGCTGCTGGTTGGTGGATGAGCTGTCGGTTGCCGTGCCAACCAAAGGTATCAAGTACATCTTTCCATGTAAGTGCTGGCTGGCCAAAGACAGGGGGGATGGACTGACTGCCAGACTGTTGAATGTGTTGGACTCGAGCACGATCAACATTATCCGCAAAGTGAGTCACTGCGCCAAAAATATGATGTCTTGGAAAACATTCAGTTAATGTGTTACATAAAAATTTAAAAAAAATAAATAATAATTTGTCTGTTCTGTGTCTTGTATTCCACGCTGCATTTGTTAGGTTGTTTATTCAGCCACAGTTGTCACAGGTGACACGCAGGATGCAGGAACCGACACCAACATATTCATGACTGTGTACGGAGCCAACGGGAGCACAGAGGAAATGCTGCTGCCTAAAAATGAGGATAGGTCAGACTACAAGTGTTTGTTTGTCTGTCCTCATACCACCACATCTAAAGCTCAGTGATGTACATGTTACATCTCAGCTGTGTGCTCATGACCCTAACCTTAACCCACTGCTGACACTTTAGTTTTTGCATTTGGCCTCAGGAATTGTGATCTTTGACAGATCTAAGCACTGTTTCTCTGATCTGATCTAGCTTTGTGTTAAAGGATAACTACCACATGTCCTGGTATTTTAAAACTGATGCACGTACATTGCTTCATGCAGGTTTGAAAGAGGCCAAGAAGACACATTCATCCTGGAGGTAGACGACATTGCTCCTCTGAAGAAGATCAGGGTTCGAGTTGATGGCAGCGGGAGTCGCCCTGACTGGTTTCTTGATAGGGTAACCTAAGCATTCATGGCTCCAGAATACATACATGCATAATGTTCGTCTTCATAACTCTCACAGCTGTGAAAACTTCTTGAACTTCTGGTGCGACGTGAAACACTAACCAGTTAAAAATATATTCATCCACTTCAGACTATAAAACTATGTTTGGTGCTGTGATATATAATTAAAATCATAGTGATTTGATAACAGCCCTCTTTCAAATGCAACTGCACTGTTTTATGCCACAAACAGAGGCCTATAGTTAAATCTATTATAGCTGTACTGCAATTATCTCTTTTTTCTTTCAATTGCTCAGCCTTCAAAACATGAAAGTCTTATCCCGACACTAAATGTCTCAATACAATACTTTTAAGATCCTGATGCGGAACCTGACCACAGAGGACGTGTATCTGTTCACCTACGAGAACTGGCTGTCCAAGAGCAAAGGGCCGAAGAGGACGAAGGTGTGTGAGCTGGCGGCCGTGGTGGACGACGAGGAGATGGTGGAGACGACAACTTACATCATCCAAGTCCAGACCAGCGATGTTGGAGGTACGTCACATGGGTTTTGTGCAGTAATGTCCTCAGTAAAGACATGTAGTATATGTATATGCATAAAGTTGAGAAAATTGTTCCATCCAACATTTATACTATAGCTTGAGAGCCCATAAAATAAGTAATTCATCTCTTGACCCCTAAGATTTCTCTTGTGACAGCTTGAATTTCTTAAACAAAGGAAGTTAATGTAAACTATGTTTGTTTGTTGAACCTCTTTAAACATTTTTGACACATACTAAACCAGAGCTCATATGTTGAACAAGCCTTTTATCACTAAATGATTTATCCAGGTCAGACTTCAGCAGTGTTTCATGTTGTGAATCCATGTGACATTCCAGCTGCTGGCACCGATGCCAACGTGTTTGTGATGGTGTTTGGGGAGTTCGGGGACACTGGGGCGCTGGCTCTGAAGGAGAGCACCAACAGGAACAAGTTTGAGCGAAAAATGAAGGACGTGTTCAGATTTCCTGATGTGCTCAGCCTGGGCGAACTGTCCAAAGTCAGAGTGTGGCATGACAACAAAGGTGAGCAGGGAAAGAGAAAACACTTTGTATGTTTGTTTTTTAGTCCAACCAGTCAGACATAATGTTATATTGCATATATTAACAATTTTGCTAATTGTTTCTGATATATTTCACTCATTTTATATAACTTGCTTCACTTGTTTGTCAAAGGAAAGCTGCTACCCCACTAAGATTAGAAAGTAGTTAACTCATGTAAATAAGTGTTAAACACTAGAATCAATCCATATTTGTTCTTTTCTGTCACATTAAAATTATATTTTCCCAAGATGAATTTTAGTCATCACATTGGTTTAACAGAAAAAAATTCAAATCACTGCTTTTTAAAAAAAAAAAGACGTTTATGAGGATTTTTATTTAACAGGCCCTGCTCCTGGCTGGCACCTGGAGTACATCGACGTGAAAGATGAAGCCATGGACCAGACATTCAGGTTCCCCTGCGACCGCTGGTTGGCTAAAAATGAAGACGACGGGCAGATTATGCGGGAGCTGGCTTGTGCCAACAATGACTCTGTAGACCTCAGTGACAAAACCAGTTAGTAAAAAAATGAAAGTCTGTGGACATTAGTACGGGCTCTGTAATGGCCGCAGATGAACCGTCTAATTACAACCATTTGCCAGATGTAAAATGTTTGTCATGCAACAATTTCTGTCTCTCTTCGTTCCCCACAGAATATGAAATTGCCACAACAACAGCTAACACAGACGACGCCTCCACCACGGAAAACGTCTGGATCGTGTTGGAAGGAAGGAAAGCCCGTTCTAAAGAGTTTGTTCTGGAGAATAAGAAGAAGAAGTTCTTATGGTAGGTCTTCAAAGCGAGTCCAGGGGCCTCTGCTCATGATAAAACCCTATTATGAGTCCTTACGTAATCTCTTCTCTCTCACATGTTTTGTTTCTCTACCCTCTTTTATCTTGCTTCACTTTCTCCTCTCCAAGTCTCAGCTCTCAGGAGAGATAATCCCATGGGGAGTATGGGAAAGGAAGAACTCTCAGGCAGACCACTGACTTTAACCGTTCACTGTTCTCTGCAAAGAACTCTGCTTGTAATAGAAATACTAGAAACTTTTTTTTTGTTCTTCTTGCTCCTTTTCACAGCGGTGCCACTGACACGTTTGAGTTCTCATCCAAGCACCTGGGGGATATTGCCGGCATCTGCCTCGGCCACATAACGAAAGACGGCAAGAAGGTGAAGAATGACGCTTCCTGGCACGTCATGGAGGTGGTGGTGACAGAACAGGAGCTGGGAAACAAGTGAGTGGAATCTCACACAGCCTACATTGGTATGTTATATAAAATATCACGTTGATCGTGACTCAACCTCCCTTTGTGTTTAGGTATTTCTTCCACTGTGATGCACAAATCCCCCTAGCAGCCAAAAAGGACCAGTTCCTGACATTCGAGTGCTATAAATCCATCGAGAGCTTTGCCAGCAAAGTCCGCAACCTGGTCCCCGTCAAGTATGAAATCATCATCATCACCGGGGACGTCAAAAGCGGCGGCACGGACGCCAACGTTTTCATCACCATATACGGTGTCAACGGCGACTCGGGCACGCGTCCTCTGCGGCAGAAGTTCCGCAACCTCTTTGAGCGAGGGCAAACGGACCGCTTCGTTCTGGAGATGCTGGACCTGGGGGAGCTGCTGAGGGTCAAAGTGGAGCACGACGGCAGCGGGACCAGCTGCGGGTGGTATTTAGAGTGTGTGGAGGTGACCAACACGGCCAACTCGGTCACAACCATCTTCATGTGTGGGAAGTGGCTGGACGTTAATAAGGCAGACGGTCAGATTCAGCGAGTTCTCTACCCCAAATATTAGTATAAAGAAGCAGAGAACAAAGAGAGGGTGAGCATTTCCTTCTCCCTCTTTTTTTTTTTTTACAATGTTAGATTAACTTTGTGAGTGAAAAGCTGAATTCATCTTAATGTCAACTAATGTCAGTTCCTTTTTAAAGTTTGTGCCAACTGCTAAGGCTGCCCCGCTTCGAACTTAAGAAGAAGTTTCAGCTTGTACCTCTACTTGTGCAAGCTGAAAAATAAACACACTATCCAACGAAATAAATGATACTTTTAATTTGTTTTTTGTTTTGCTGTGTGATTGTGTCTAGATAAAGCTCAACTAGGACCTAGAGGTGAAAAAACAAATCCCACAGAAACCCCATCACCTTAAGAGTAGTAGATTTATACTGCACTCTCATTCAAGGGATGTTTTGTGCATCTCGTGTCAGTATTTACAGGTTATTGGGTAAATGTGGGCAGCCTTTTAATATCTGATTAAATTATCAAACGTAGACTAATAAGGATGATTAAGTCTGTCCAATATGAACAGGTTCAAGTTTGAGGCTATGAAATAATGATAAACCAGCAAAGAAAGCTTGTGTAACATAAATCTATTTATAAAAGATCCCATTCATTAGGATGAGGCATAACATTATGACCACCTTCCTAATATTGTGTAGGTCCTTGTGCCTCCAAAACAGTTGTGACTCATCAGAGAATGGACATGGGGCTTCTGAGGGTGTCCTGTGGTGTCCTGGCAACAGGCCTTTGGATCCTATGGGTTGAGGAGAGGGGGCTCCTCTGTGGTTCATCCCACAGATACTTGATCAGTTTGGGATCTAGTGAATTTGGAGGCCAGGTCAACACCTTGTTCTGTTTTTCATGTTTTTTTAGTTTTGTGTGTCTGTGTCAGGCTGCTGCCATCAAGGAGTGTCATTACTATGGGGTGGGAGTCCCTGGTCTGGTCTAGGTGGGTTGTACATGTCAAAGTAACATCCACATGAATGAAAGGACCAAATGTTTCCCAAGTTTTTGACCGTTCTTTAAGTCTTCAGCAGATTTATTTACCTTTATGCAGACAGTGGCACAAGTTGGAATCGAATCAGCGGCGTGGCTCTCAGAGATTATTTTTAAAGTGACATGATGCCAAATAACACCACAAATGACGTGTGTTCTCAGCATTTTAGGCAGTTTATTTGAAAAACACATACAAAAAGATCATATACAAGACAATAAATAAAAAAGAGACAGAACAGTTTGGGTTAAGCTATGCAACTTTTTGCATCATCATTAGTAATAAATACAGTACAAAATCCACCCAGAGTGAATCTAAAGATTTTCCACAATATTCACTGATCATGTTATTCTTCATTATGATTTAGCTATTGCTTTCATATTATTGATACATACTTCTACTTTTCTATAAAATACTCAAGATCATAAAACATTGCGCGGTTACAGCAAAACAGCAGTGTGTTGTACAAAGATGGCCACTTCCCTTTTTCACTGGCAGGTTAATAATCAACATTTTTTTCAGCAGCAAAGAAACATCTGAAATATTCAAGAAGGTACAGCATCATATTAAACACATCTACAGAGCTACTCCCACATACACATAGGAAAACCTGAGAAGGACATGCATTAAAAAGCTTGTGCTTTAAGTTCTACTGTTCATTCCGGTTCATCAGCTTGAGTTAATACTATGGCTACTGTCCAGTTTGCTCTGGAGTTATGGGGTACACTGTGGAGGGCATGGGGTAAGGCCAGTGAGAGCACGAAATGAAATAATAATAGTAAGACCAGCCAGCGTCATTCCAATCCAATACATGTTATAATAATTTGCAGGATTAGTAGAGTATTAATAAGAAATGCACACCGAAAACGTAGTTAGCTTATTATACCCAGGTGTAAAACATCTATATTGTATAACCACAGTACACCAGAAGTTTGCTCGATAAGATCAATGGCTCAAGTTAGCATGTTAGATACGTCCCAAAATCCCACACAAAGCGACCGCCAGCAATACGTAAGAACAAGTAATACAGCTTGTTATGTGGGTTCCAAAACAATAAGCACTAAATTGAGATCCAGATATGATGAATGTGATTAACGCGGTCGAAATCAAAAAATGTCAATAAAAATAAAATAAAATCAAATATGACTGATTATAAAGAGCAAAGCAGTACCGCGCGACAAAAGCAAGCTAAGACAAACTTGGGTTGTACCCTAACGTCTGCTTCGGATCAAAGCAGGGATGAGATTCAAAAAGTAAAAAGGTTTAAAGGTAAAATCAAGAGATGACATGAATGGAATGTAATCCAGATCAACAGCACCATGCTGGCAAGAAAACGTGTTGGGAAACATCCGCCCCAGTCGACTTTTCAACAAGTTTCTCTCTCTCTTTTTTTTTTCCTCCTTTGAAAAAGAAAACACAGACGGCATGCAGAAGCATCCCCACCGACCAATGCATAATGAGGTATTCTTTTTTTTTAATATTTTGTGTTATTTTAAATAAATATATTGATTAAATTGCAAAGTTATGAGATAGAGACATTAAATATTCCACCACAATAGCTAGCTAGCTACAGTTAGTAATAAATAATGATTGTTAAATACTTAAGGCATCTTTAATCACAGCATTCTATGTGAACTAGCAAACCTCCATTTTCATCCATCTGTAGTTTTTTGGATGGAGGTTTCATACAAAAAATAAAAATAAAAACGCAACACAAACAGTCAAGTTACCCTCCAATAATACACAAGGAAGCATGAAAATACTTGAACTGAATAGAAACACAAAATCTAAGACGAGAAGAACCCACACCACCAAACCAAAAAAACAAACAAACAAACAAACAAACAAAAAAAAAATCAGGCAACTCCATATTATAGTGCATTTACAAAACACAAGCTACATTAGAACAACAATAAATATGTTTTTTGCAGCATTGCAGCTTTTTCTTCACCATGGTTAAAATGGACAAGGACTCGGCATATTAGTACCATGTCCAAATTGGCATGTGAGCAAAAAAAAAAAGTACAGGAATTAAAAAAAAAAGAGGAAAAGAAATGGCAGAAAAAAGACAATCGAAATAAAATTAATGTTAAGAACAATTGTTTGGTATTTTTCAAATGGATGGCTTTTTCTCCCTTTCACCCTCCTTCAAGTGAACTACGCCAACATGGTTCATGCATGATATAGAGAAAAGAGCTTCTATCACTGAACGCGTCACAGTTGTTCTAGCAATACCATACACGACTACCATGGGGGAGAGAGGTTGGGGGGGCGGGGGGGGCGGGACAATCATACACATTCTAGCACATATCACAGGCAAACTAGTTTGTATTGTCCCTGTAACACCAGACACAGTCTTTTTGAATCAAACAGTGGGAGCAACTCAGATTGAAATGAAAGGAGCCGGTAACACAACAGAGGCGATTCACTGTATATAGAAATCACATGTGCTTGTTCGATAGGCAATAAGGTTCTGGTAATAGGTGATACAAATGTCAGGTTCTATTCACTCTGATGGCAAGACTCAGGCACTGCATCCTCAAGCCCATGCCGGCCTCTCGTGATCACGACCATGCTATGAGCGAGGCCACAGAGAAGGAGCTGCTGTTAGGCACCGATCGTCGCTCGGCGCTGGCTCTTTGAATCCTAACCACAACTATTAGGAGAGAAACGCCGCGCCAAAGATCACGAGATCGGTGTCTAAGGGCAACTTTGGTCTACTCGGGATGAGAGGGTTGTTGGGGGAGGGAGACGTGGAGGGGGGGGGGGGGGTATTAGGTGCATTCTCGTCCTCCTCTATGAATGAGTGGGATCATCAGAGTCATAATATACTGTTCACATGCACAGACACAGTCCCTGTTTCTACTGCTCCACAATATTAACGACACAGCCCAAGCCTGCCATACAGCATGCACATCTGAGGCCTCTGCTCTAGATTATAGAGGCCCGACTACGACACTACACAGATCACTGGAAGCCATGCCTGCAGTTAGCGGGTTTAGCATCAACTCTGATGGCATCTACTAACTGGAAATCCAAAACCATGTTAGACAAGAAAGAGGGATTTTTGGCCTTTTTTTTTTGTTTGTTTTTACTTTTTTCTTTTTTTAAAACACAACCATCTCTTTCTCTTGTTGCCTATGATTTAACGCGCTGTATATTCTTACTGTCAGAGCCGTGTTCGCCCTCTCCGTAGGTTTATTTTTGCACAAACATATTTCTCAAAAGGCTTTTTGCTTGCTACACAACACTGTTACTCTGTAAATACTTATTCAGTACTATACTCCATTACACCACAAGCGTTCAGCTACAAGAGTTCACACCAAACAACCTCATGCTAATCATTTGATAATGTTCTATACAGATGTGCTGAGGGCTTGGGCAGAGTGCAGCTTAAAGGATTTTTCACAGGCCTGGAGGAAAGGGTTTGGATATAGTGGCAGAGAAATGGCCTTAATACACCACACTGAGCTGGGGAGGTTGGAGGTCAGAGCGTCCTCTATCTCTCTCTCTCTCTCTCTCTTTCTCTGTGGCTGTATGGAGAAACGTACACAGGGTGCACAATCTGAACGGAGTCGTGTGAAGCCTCAGCACATCTGTCCATACGCATCCACCCCTACCTTTTACATCCAGCTAAGTCCATTCAAGCGACCTTCGTTTGCAGCCAACCTTTTCCTGTGCGTCAACCCCCGTTCCTCGTTGTGTTGTAGGTGAGTGTGCTTTGTTGATCCCTCTGTCACGGCTGTCTCAGAAGGCAGGCTCGTTGAGTGATGCAGAGGGGAAGAGGGGTGTTTGGCAGAGCTTTCCCTCCCCCCGCCACCACCCCGGAGGGAGGCAATGGAGAATTAAAAAGACCAGATCCCAAGCTGCAGGCGTCAACAGGAGCTATCAACTGTCGGGGGTCAGTTGGGTTTCAATGTCCACTCTACAGATGGGGCATTTCCTGCTGGTGGCCAGCCACTGGTCCACGCACGCCTGGTGAAAGAGGTGCATGCAGGGTAATCTCCTAAGAAGAGAGACAGAAGAGACAATAGTCAGGATTTTGAAACAGAGTACTACACATTTCAAAGCTGCCTAGAAAAAAAACACACATCTCTAAAATGCTCTATCTGCCCCAACCCTCTCACTTTTTTTTTAATCCAGGAGGTATTTAAACGTTTATCTGAAATAATCACCACATCTTAGTTAAGCCATTTTTACTGGAAAGCCATAATTTTGCAAAATATTCCAATATAATCTAATTTTCTACATTTAATAATTGAACGCGAGAAAATGTTTAGCCATTATCTTTGAATATTTTGTTGTTTTGCATCTTGATCTGTGTCCTGTGGCCACATTATCATAAATGGTTTTCAACATGTCTGTGTGAGAGTTCACTCAAGTAAACGAACAGAGAGTAAGACCTCGTCCACACGCACGAAAACGATCTTTTCCTCCCTCCGTTTTCCCTGGCATCGTTTCAAGAATATCTGCGTCCACACGGATCCGTCTCAGCACGACTCAAAACGCTACTTCATATTCCAGGCCTATAGGTGGCGCTGTTTCAGTTTCAGAAATTCACCAAAGCCGGAGAGGAAGAGGCGGAGCATGCGCATAAAGCTTGAGCGCTGTTTACAAATCGGCTTTAGAAGAAACCAAACTCATGACGAAATGATATTTTGCCCTAGTAACCATAATAGGCTCAATATCTTCTCCAGCAGGAACACGAGCATGTAGTCCACCATTGTTGTTATGAGACGTCTCGCGGGATATAAAAGGTGGAAGGCTGCTCGAGGGGTGTGGCGATGGTAGCGATGAGTTTGAGTTTGGTTTCTTCTAAAGCCGATTTGTAAACAGCGCCCAAGCTTTATGCACATCCGCTAACGATGCCAGGGAAAACGGATGCGGAAAAGATTGTTTTCGTACGTGTGGACGAGGCCTAAGTCAGTCAAACTTTTGATAATTTACTACTTGTTGCAGGGACACACACCAAACAGTCATTGGCTGCAGCTTCTTCAGCTTCATATATATCTTTCATCGAATAGTAAATGAATATTTAAAAACTATTAACAGATATTAACAGTTCTCCTTTGGTCTCATCCCTTTTCTGGCTTGTCCACATGATGTTATTGAACTGCAGACAGGCAGAAATGTTCTTCTTGGAGAGCAGTGTCCATGCATATCATTGCTATGTTCTCCTGATGGTGGATTCATGAACATTAACATTTGCCGATGAGAAACAAGGCCTTTCATTCCTTAGAAGTTATCCTGGGTTCGTTTGTCACCTCTTTGACTATTATGGAGTGATCTTTGTTGCTGGACCACTCCTGTGGAGAGTAGCAGGCGTCTTAAACCTCCTCTATTTGTTCCCAATCCGTCTGACTGTGGATTTGTGAATTCCAAACAACAACTTTTTCTGAAGATCAGACTGTGACAAATTGCTCATTTCCTTTAAACAACACTGAGCACTGAACAGTAACTGAGTCTGATTACATTAATTGGAAACCCTTCAGATCAGGTCGACTCTAATTGGGCCTTGAAATTGTAATCCTAGGGCTGCATTTAATTTTGTACCTCACTTGATATGTTATATTGACTCACTTTCATGAATAAACACACACGGGTAGAATATTGAGTTCTCTCTTTGTCTGCTTTCAAGACTTCTCTGAAAATCTGCTTTTGTTCTGAGGTAGAGCAGAGCACATTCTGCAGGGAACAATAAAATAAAAGCAGCACTGTATTTTTTAGACGTATATTGTGTCAGTAAACCAAGTCATCCCCAAAAGAAGTGGGTTTTAAAAAGTTGACTAAAACAACTGCTGTTCCTCAGCTCATGTGATTCATGGCTCCTGTCCCACCACGTGTCCAGATCGTGTCTAAAATAGATTCAGTTGTCTGACTGTGGTTCACATTTCACACCTGAATGTGTCTCAAGTGACCTCTTGAGATCCAATTTCGCTTCACTGCTCACATTTGATTTTATCTGGAGAAACCGAGACTGCTGCTAAAAATTCACATCCGAGCTGCATGAGAAGGATGTCTGTGATTTTATGTGCGTTAGTCGTATACGAAGAATTGCCACATCGCCCAAGACGTATTTGATTGCCGCGTGTGAACAGAGCCAAAACGACAAAAGCAGCGCAATGAAGCTGGGATTGTATGTGCACGTGTCAGTTTAAACACAATAATCCACTGATCCATCTGCTTCTCTGACTCACCTACTGTTTATTCGAGCTTCCCTTTTCTTTCAGAGCTCGAAATAACTTGCTCTGTCACTTTGCTACTTAGACAGATCACAACACTGGACCCGTATCACAAGATTTAGTGAAATGCTAATGTTGCCTTCGGGCGGTATTTTCAAGATGAGGTGCTGGAAGAAATCCTGTGATGGGATTTTCAGACCTGATGCTTTGAACTTAGGCAGCAGAACCAATTTAGGGTTAAAAACTGTTTAGACACTGGGACCATTGAGCCATTTAAAAGGAGAGCCTTGTGAATATATATGTGTAAATCAGTTTCTCTGAGGTCTAATCAGCTGGGAAAGTGTTGAGTCTGGTGAGAACTCAAACAGCTGTGGTCCTGGCATTGTAGAGGTTGGATGTAAAAACAAATATCATGGACAAATGAGACATGCGGCAAGGATTTTAAGGAGTAAGAGCTCAAAAGGCAGGACCCGGTAAGGCAAGGCAAGTGGAAATAGCTACATTTGAGCTTGGTTTATCCTGAGGGGAACGTAAATATCTGAACTAAATATCCCAAAAAATACATCTGTGATGCAAGAAGAAGTGTCCAAAATATGTGCTGGGATATTCACACATGCACTAAAGACTGATAAACAGGACCGCACTGCCACACTATCAGCTGTTTAGTGCAGATAAAACACACATATAACCCACGAAGGACACAATACTGTGCACATGCAGCATTTCTGGCTTTGAACAAACACAAATAAAAGAGCAAAATACCATACCTGACGTCCTCTCCATCCTCCAGCATTGACAGACAGATGGTGCACTTTTCATCAGTGTCCAGCTCCTCATCATCCAGACACATCTTCAGGTCCTGGGGTATTCTCTGCAGGGATTAAACCACACGGTGATAATTATTAATGTGCATCGCGTTCATGCCACGGGTGTCTCTGAGTCACCTAATCATACCTGTCAAAAAATAGACATTAAATGTAAATGACTCAATTACTTCTCCTCTCTTATAATGTACCAAATAATCTGACACTGTTTGCATTAGTATTTGGGTCATATTCGGCGTAGACGTTTCTTAAAATTCATTCCACGCACATATCTGCAGACAGCTGGATGAGTCATCCCTCGCCTTGAACTGTGCACACTGCGGCCCTGTCTCGCTAATCTGCTCAGGGAAATTAGTTTGACCTTTGAACTACTGTGGGAGTCCAGACCTCCTCTTCTACTTTGGTCTTGGCTCGTTGATCCTTTTGACCCGTCTCTATTCCCTTCTTTCACATTTCACTCAGCTTATTTCCTGCCTAGCGCTTCGTCTGTATCGGACGACATCAAAAGATTATTTGTAACTGGCTAGAAGGTAAAGTCTCCAGCCTCACCTTTTTGTACTTATGAGGGAAAGTGAATCTCTCGATTGTAGTTTGGACCGCTCCACGGTTTACGCTGCCCAGTCTGTCCTCCAGCTGCAGAAGCTCCTTTGACAAAATAACATCATGTTAATTTTGCTTTACAGTCGCAAATAAACCCAATAAAACATACTAATGTAATGAAACTGGTGCTTCAAGGAACAGAAAGGAGCAGCTGAGAAAACAACTGCGTCTTGCTCAAATGGAAACGAATATCGTGAGATTAAAGACGGCAGGACCATTTGAGGCATCTGGACCCGAGAGTAATTGGAAAAAGGAAAATCAGTTACACATTCAAGCCTGTCCAGAGCATTGGTCACAGAGAAAACGCTGATAAATTAGTGTAGACTGGTGTGTCTGCTGGGGAGAGGGAGGAAGAAGTAGTCGCACAAACCTCATAGCTCTCTCTAACCGCAGATGCGTGGCGGGAGGGGTTGAGACTCTGCAGAGCCAGCAAGTGCAACTGGGGATATGGGTAGTTTCTGATCTCATGGACGACCTAGGAGATGACAGATAAAAGAAGCTAGCGTCAGCTCTGCAGCAGAAATCAGAGGGAACGGGGGACACAGGTCATCCCGCGCTGCCGGGTATCGAGATTAATCTCAGAAACTGAGAGGAGAGCTCATCCAGTCAGGCGTGATGGATTGTGCGGAGGCAGAGGGGGGGCTCACCACTTGCGTTGAGGCATTGTTTCTGGGGAAGTGGTGCATCCGAGGAGAGGTCAAGTAGTGCTGATAGTGCTGCGGCAGCGGATGGATGTGATACTGGTGTGGGGGCAGCCCAGCATCTACACTTAGATCCCTGGACACAGAGAGCAAACAACAAATAAGCCAGTGGCACATAACTTAGTGCTTAAGTGTTTCTGGAAGTAAAAGAGGATATGGGTGATTTTGCAGATGCTCGCAGGTAAAGGACAGATTGTGGAAGAGCAGCACGAAACTGAAAAATAATGCAATTTAGCTACTCAGCTGACTGTAAGGAACGGTTTAAATAGCTTATGTTTATTGCTGCTGAAGGGATTTTTGAGTTTACCTGTCAGGGCTACGGTCTCCTTCATAACCTGCCCATAACTTTGTGTTACTTTACTCAGACCCAGTTAATCTGCTCTGGTTTATATTATTTTAATCATCCTAAATCTCAAATGTATCTGAAATTATTTATCTGGACTGTAATAAGATGACCTGTTGCAGAAATCCTGCAATCTTTGGTCGAAATTATCTTTTACAATACATCGTTTAATATTATTTAGCACATTCGTTAGTATAATACCTACATTAACAACATGATGATTTACTCTTCTAACAAAAATAAATCAGTGTAACTGTTTGGCACTGTGGCTCTACTGTACACCAATCAGGCATAACATTATGACCACCTTCCTAATATTGTGTAGGTCTCCCTTGTGTCTCCAAATCAGTTGTGACTGATCAGAGAATGGACATGGGCTATGGAGGTTAGGGCTAGTTAGGGTCCTACCTGTACATCCCACAGAATTGATCAGTTTGTGCTGTTCTTCATGAATTTTGAGTCGTTCCTATATAATTTTTGTGTGTGTGTCTAACATCCACACATATTCCAGGTCCAAAAGTTTCCCTGCAGAACACTGTATTGTCGCAAGATGATCAGGGTCACTTACTTTTTATGTAGGTTAGGTTTTAATGTTGTGGCAGATCAGTGTATAATCAGAGATAACCGTGGTTATCCTTACCAGTCTGTGCCCTCAGCCAGGTAACGGGGCTGCTGCACCACAGGCTGAGGTGGGACATGGAGAGGGGGAGCGAACTCATAGCCGGGCCGCAGTCTGTGGGGCTGGTGAGGAACTCTCTCAGGGGTGCGTCTACTAATACAAACAACCAAGCATTTGAAAACATCCTGTAAGAAGAGACTGTGTCACATAAAACCCCCTGCAATCACCAACAATCAGCGGGAACCACGAGAAACATCTAGTTTTTTATCTTTCTCGCGCTGTGCAGCTGCGTGGGTACCTGGAGGGTGGCAGGATGTGTCGGTGCTGGGCCTCGAGGATCTGCTGCTGGAGGAGGTATTGCTGGTGTAATGCCTGAGGTAGGAAGGGAGGGGCGGGGATGTCCTGGAACTGGGGAGCGGGCAGGGGGTTGAGGGGCGGGTGGAGTGGAGGGCCATGCTGGTGGCCGGGAGGGGCCAGGTGGGGGTTAATGCCTGACTGTGGCTGCCCTGGGTGGGGCATGGGGAAGTCCATGGTCAGCGGGGCCTGAGGACCTAACTGGAAGTGCCGGCAAGAGGTAGCATGGCTGTGCTGCTGCTGCTGTTGTTGCTGTTGCCGGTTGAAATGGGATCCTGCGGAGGAGAAGGAGAAGTTGTCAAGACACCTGAGGGGAGAGATTAGCTGGAATTAATTGTGGGTGAAATGTGGTGTCACTGTGTGTGTGATATAGCATGTTAATGAAGCCCTACCTCTTACCTAGGGTGAAAAATACTTCTGTGGGGGGTGGAAAATGATGGTTACCACAAATACCATGAAAATGAAACCCCTTTTTGGCGCTGCACGCAAAGCATGAGCTCTCATTTCTTAAAACTGAATATCCCGAGTCTTGGATTGACTCCTGGTCTTCTGATTGACAAAGAAACTGGATCAGAACAGATGACCTCTTATCAGTACACGGTCGGTCTTCACTGTAGCTCAGATCTTGTCAATTCTGCACTCAGGGATAAACCAT
This sequence comes from Planiliza haematocheilus, assembly GCA_005024645.1. Taxonomy (NCBI): domain Eukaryota; kingdom Metazoa; phylum Chordata; class Actinopteri; order Mugiliformes; family Mugilidae; genus Planiliza; species Planiliza haematocheilus. The sequence continues at coordinate 75,290 of SRSE01001388.1, read as the reverse complement.
TGTTACCTTGCTGCCTGTCAGAAACACATTAAATCCTATCTGTCTCTTTCTACACAAGCTAAAAGAATCCTTCCTTCTAAAAAGTCAGACTGCACAGTAAATTCACATTATGTGCTTGCTTCGCTGAAATCTACCTCATCCTTGTGTCTTAAACATCTAGTGCAGCTCCACTATTCTTCTCCCATATGAACATTTACGAGCTGAGAGGAAATAGCTCAAATGTTTTTTAACTCGCTCCGACCACAGCTATTTTGGCAACCGCAGCGAACAGACTGCTGTCGAGACTCTACAGGCAGAAAAAGACAGGCTAGCTTGCGCTGTGGTGCAATATGGTTTTAATACCATGCTTAAGCTTAAAAGGACCTTTTGGATTATGGAACAGCTGAGAATTTGCAATGACAAATTTGGCTTTGATTAGAAACTTTGGAGGAATTCTCTGCCAAAAGAGGTCACAGCAGGCCTCCAGCAGAGCGGGGTTTAATTTATTATGCTCTGCTATGTGTGAAGTTTGCAGACATTAAAGTTTAGCAGTTTTAAACCAGATGCAAACTTTTGACAGTGTAAAATACGATGACGGCTTCTGGTCTAAACAGTGAAATCTTTTCCTTCTTGTTTCTTTTTTTTGTTGAAAAATCATGAGGAAATAGGCAAAGTCTACATTGCATTTACTAGGAGCACGCTTGAAAAACGCAGTGTGGTTTTAACCACAGCCAGGAAAGAAAAGCAGTGCGACTTTACGGAAGAATTTCCAGCTTGACAGTTCGTCAGCGCCGTTGGGGCAGAAAGAGAGGCGACCTTGCTGCCGCGGGGTCAAAGGGTTGAAGTCTAGACTGTAAGTTGCACACTGCGTTTTCAAGCATCTCAGTGAAGAACGATCACCATGAATGACAGCAGATAGACTCATTCAGGCTCTGTGATGGAGGAAGCGTGGAAATCGTCTATCTTTGTCACAGCGGGAGAGGAGGTGGGTGGTTGGGGGTGGAGGGGAGGGGAAGGGGGGGCAGGTAGGGGAAAGGGGAGAGGGAGGACAATAAATGGAAATCAGCAAGAAGCACACTGAAGGTTAGGAAAAACACTATATTCTTTATTGAAAAATATTAGTATATGTGGATTTTGTGTTTTTTTTTCTTGTTTTTTTGTAATAATAGTATAAATCCATGCAACAAAAATAAACAACATAGACTGAAGGCAAGGCCCACCATGCTCCATATAGGGTTAAAAAGAACAAAAGCGGCATCCAATGAGCAGACGTGTTGGCTACAGCACATGATTTCAGTACAGCAGGGTACATCTTTACTACAGAAAGATTACATTGGATTTTCACTAGTCAATGTAGAAAAAACATAAACAAAAATTATGAATCATAAATGTGACCATGCATTGAAAGTACTATTACCAGAACAAAAGGTAAAGAGAGACCACAACCAAACAATAAAGACGTTATTACTAATAGAGGATCTCTTTAGCAGTGCAGGAAAAATAGGCATCCCTGTGAAATGGATAGCATTTTGGTCTTCTGTTAGTGGGGTAAATTGGGAAGTGATGAACCACCAGTGAGCATGTTTTCCTACTTGAATGTTTAGAGTTTCATTTGCTCGTAAGGAGGGGCAAACAATTCAGTGTGATTCAAAGCTTGGAATTTGCAAAAGGGAACAAAAGGATTACACAAAAAAATGGAGACAGTTATGGCGGGTTGTTGTGCGCAGGTGCAGTGTACCTTCAGTCATTACAAGTGATCAGCGAAATGTTGAATTTAGCGATACAAATGACATGCACGCGGGTCCCAATTGGCATGCTCTTTCTTTTTTTTTGATTTTTAGGTCACTTTGATCGTGTACATTGCACCTTGAGTGAAGAGAAGGAAGATGAGCCAAATTCTGGTGTTCAACAATGCAGTGCAGTATTTGAGATCATGCAAAATGTATCCACTTTACAGGAATTTACAGCATGTTGTCTATCAAGACTGGATGGGAGGTACACAATGACATTCAACTGATATCTAGAAAAGGAGCTAAAAAATGTTTTACTCAGTGCTACAGCAACTTGACAGAAAAAAAGACAAAAAGGTGCTCTGTTCTAGGTGTTAGCTATTGTTTTAGTCTGCTTAACATGGAAAGTCTGAATACATCTTGGGAGGAGGGGGAAGGGGGGGGTGCTTTTTTAATACCAATGTCGTCTTCTGATGGAAAGAGGAAATGAAGAAGGGATTCACAATACAGCTAAATGCAGAGAACAGGCAGAGGCCACGCCACACCACACAGCAGCAGATGATCATTAGCTACACAATGGGGGGACGACAAAGATCTGATAAATGCAGAATGTAGAGCCAGCCTCCATACTATGAAACAGGGAAATAAGAACAGAAATAAAAGCACAATGAAATCACTGATGCCACTGTTGTGAAATTAATGAAACACTGTAGCTTTATCATTGTTTAACTCTGACCGCATACTCTTGTCTTTTCTTTTTTTGTGCAATTCGGCAGCCTCAGACAAAACAGCTGCTGAATTGCCAATAAGCATATAAAAGGAAAAAGGCGACACGTACATTGACGGCTCCGGACATCCAAGCTCTCCGGTGTATCGATTAACACATGGGCCAATTGACACGGATAATAATTAGTGAAAACGCGTTGGAAAAAAATAAAAATAAGAAGGGTTTTATAAAGAAAAGAAAAAACGTCAAGCGCTGGCTGAAGCAGATGATCTTCAAATGACATCATCCAGGCACAGATAAGCGGACTGCCTGGAAAGGCTACGTCTATTTTGCGGTGGTTTTTTTTTTCGTTTTTTTTTTTTAAACGGTGCAAATACACCACAAATTTTGTGAAAACATCAATGCCGCGTAGTGTGCATTTTAAAAAAAATAAATAAACGCACAATAAAATGCACATCAAGTTAAACGCTTGTGCATGTGTTTTTTTGTTTTCTGACTGTACGCCCCGTGCATGTGGCCTTTGTGAGAAATGTTTCCGTTCCAAGACATAGCCCGAGCCAACGAGACAGTTTTGCTAATCTGTAGCGACGGCTTTTGCGTTTAAAATTAAGCGCAACTACACCCGGAAAACTACACCAATCGGCGGATTGTGTCGATCCGCGACGAGTACGAACAAAGCCGCTGTCGCTTTGCCGAAACTTCCGCGAATAATTTGACCGTTAATTTTTAAGCTAGCTAACGGGAGCTAACCCCAACGGCTAAGCTCGAGCTAGCTAGCCAACAGCTGCAGTGAATATTAAGATAAACAGGGCACATGTTTTGGATCGATATGAATAGTAATACCGTACCTCTGTTTCTTACTGAGCCGAATACGGGAAGAACCAGATATCCGACATGCACTAACACCATCCTGGGATCCTTATTTTATGATTCCGCTGGGTTATTTGGAGAGACAGAGTAGTAGTAGCCCATGCGGATCTACATTCAGGCGGCTGGTTGTTGCTGGCTGGCTTGGCTAACACTACATGCAAACCAAACCAAACGACTGTCTGACTCGCCTGGTTGTCGTTGACAAAAGCAGACATGTCATTTGTTGTCCGGAGCAAAAGAGGGCGATGTTGCGACGCTACATAGCAAAGATGAAGGTCTCTCTAGGTTAACCTATTCGGCCTTGTCACTTCATTAAGGATTTTAACACAATACAGGACGTTGTTCGATATTTGGGTCAGAAACATATAAGAACAAATCTGTTGAACAGAACTGATAAAATCCCATAATTAAAGAGACACGCCAGTGATTTAATATCGCATAACCTTTAAGTTATAGTACTTACAGGAGAGATTATTTTTTTAAACAAATAATAATAGTCAAAATCAAAGCACCAGAAGCAAATGACTATTTATCGGCTCAAGCTCCAAATGAGCTGAATACTACATTTCCCATGATGCAACTCAAGCGCATTTTAGAGCCAGTGTATTTTAAATAAATGTTGTCAGCCCCATTCTGGATGATATTTTGCATTATTTAAAGGCGAATGTCACAATACAGACATGCTGCATTGTCGTCATCGAGGCTGTTATGTCGTTGTCTGTTTAAAAATGAACAGTAAAAGTAAACATATGAGTTGAAGCTATCTTAAATGTGATATGTAGCATGTCAGGTTTTATCAAGTTGGTTCTCAGGTTGTATTTTCACATTGCTGACTTCCAGTGAAAAAAAGACTGGTCTGTTACGGTGTTTGTAGTCAGATACAAGTCGGCTACCACAGCAACAATAAACTGTGTACACAGCAAAACAGTGTTTTCTTCGAGTGTTTGTTCACACAGAAAATAGTTGGCGCACTTACAGCAGTGGGGACCCACACAAGGCTCCCTGTGAGCATTTTGAGGGCTTTAGGGGAATGTAAAAGAGGTACAATATCACAATGAATTGCTCACGACAACCTCTGCATTCTGAATAGACAGTATCTTCTGAAATACAATATATACACTAACTGACGCAAGTTGTAGCACAGAAATTGATTTAGGCTGGATTCAAGATAGGCACTAGGAGCAGACATTTTTGTGCCGAAAAGTAAAGATATTCAATTTAGAATCAAATAAAAAAGATGCACATTCACCCTTTTCAGAGAATGATTATTATTTTCCTTGAAATGCCCTTAACAAATAAGTGGATATCAAAACAGCTGCCAGTTAGGCAGACTAGGCGGAGCTCGTAATGTATATATAAAATTAAAAATATCCTTTCTGATATTGTGCAGTTATGCTTGTTGATGACGCATTTACCTGTTGCATGTAGTGTCTGATTTATGAACATAACCCAAACAACACAAGCATTTTAACTGTAATCCCAAAGCCTCCATTCAAAATAAGATTTTATTTATTTATTTATTTATTCTCAAAAGCTGTTCCACTAAAAATATTTCAGGTGAGTCACCCACTAAGCGACCAAGGCTGTCCTTCATATTTTCTTCTGTTCCTTGTAGAGGTTTTTCTCTGTTAATATCCACCTTGTGCATACACTACTGTATAACCAGCTTACTGCTATTGTTTGGGACAAATGTGTCTACTAAATTAAAATACCTACATTTGTATGCATCTGACTTGTAGATACACATATCCCATTCAAATCTCTATTAATCTGTGATGTCTTCAGCAAAATATTACCACATAAAAGCATGTTTAGGCTTTTAAATTGTGTACATCTTAATATGAAACACTGCTGCATTCGTTTTGGGTATGCTCCTAAAGCAGAAAACATAGCCACAGTGTTTTGTTCCCATAATTACTGTTTAAATAATTGCAGTGTATTATTTAATTTGTCTCTTCATGCACTCCCTGAACACTTGTACAATCAAATTCAACAGGTCTGCCATGAGTTCTGCTTCCACAAAGTATTTACATTTCCAGTTGCTGTTGGTTGAAAGGTTATGTCAATAACTGTCAATTAATTAATATTAGACTTTGTCCGCGCGTTTACATGCATACATAATGTAAAATAAAGTGTTGTTCGTCATGATTTCATTGTTTTCGGGGGAGCTCGTGTGTCTCGCCTCCGTGTCGACAGGGGGCAGAGTCGAGCAGCGAAGCAGGAAATATAACACGAGTGTCCCATAAATAGAAGAAGAGTTCATTCAGCCATTACATTCACTTACAGGCAGGTCGGTTCAGAAAGTGGTGGAGGACAGGTCATTAGCAACCCGAGAAAATGTTATCCGTGAGAGTTGCAGCAGCTTTGGCCAGAAGCCTGCCCAGAAGGGCTGGATTTGTAAGTATTTCAATTAACCAACTTACACATGAAGAGGATGTTGCTGCAAGTTAATTTAAATATCTGTATGAACCTTGTGGGCGTGAAGGGTAATGTTAACACCACAGGCCGCTAGCTTACTTGTCACCGGTGTATGAATGCGATTTTAAACGCCGCTCCTTTGTCCTGATTAATAATACCGGTTAATAATCTTGTAAATGTTAAATTTAACGCGTTTTTGGAAGTTGCCCTTGTGCATCGACAACATTCGTCCTGCAGCGCTTAAGTTAGCAGCTAGGCTAATGCTAGCGCTGGGCTAGCGGCTCATTCAGCCACGCTTTGAAGGTCAGAAAGCCTGACAGCGCATGCCCTCCCAGCTGCACAGCGGCTCTACACCAGCTCAGCTTTACAAGTGCGCATTTTATATCGTCGCCGTAATGTCTGCCGTGGACTTTGGTTTGCAATCAGCTTTTAATTAATCGCGCCTGTCATTGAATGTAGGTGTCCAAGGCTGTACCGGCTGCCTGCGTTGGGGTCAACCACCTCCACACACACAGACCATGGCTGCAGAAGACAGGTGAGAAAGTCAAAAACAACATGACTGAACGCTTGTAGCCTCCACACTGTGGGTCAGCTTACTGTGGTGGTTGATGAAGGTCATTGATTTAAAAATGTTTCCAGAGTTAAAAGTATGTAACATGCCAGCTTTTCTGTATTCATGCATGTTATTGTCAATGCTCTTAAAAATAATAATAAAATAATGAATGCACGTTCAGGATGTACGGACATTTTAAAAGGCATTTTCACATCTTTATAAGATGGCAACATTATGTGTCTGAAATTAACCTTTTATATATATATATATATATATATATAAATGAAATTCACTCGTAGAAAAATAGTTTTATAAACAAAAGCACAAGCAGACTTTTTCTCAAATGCAGACGTTGACATGGGTTTATTTATCTTTGACCTTTCTGATTAACTAGAGCCATGCTCTATTATTTTAAAATTCACATATGCATGTCTTCTCTTTTCATAGGCACAGCCGAGGTGTCCTCCATCCTGGAGGAGAAGATCATGGGAGCTGACACCTCTGCTGACCTGGAGGAGACGGGACGTGTGCTGTCCATTGGTGATGGTATTGCCAGAGTGTACGGGCTGAGGAATGTCCAGGCAGAAGAGATGGTGGAGTTCTCCTCCGGCCTTAAAGTATGTCCTAAAGACTGCTATCACCATCTATGATAAAGAAAAACTCATTTTAATTATTGGACTGTTTTCATATGATGTGCTTTAAGGATTTTGTGACAAGTTATTGATGAGAGAAAGGTCTTAAATTTAGGTTTGTTTGTTTTTATAGGTAGTCTGTGCCAAAGCAACCAGCAGTATTACAGTTTTATCAAGTTCTCATTTTTGTCCTCCAGGGCATGTCTCTGAACTTGGAGCCTGACAACGTTGGTGTTGTGGTGTTCGGTAATGACAAGCTGATCAAGGAGGGCGACATCGTGAAGAGAACTGGTGCCATCGTGGATGTTCCTGTGGGTGAGGAGCTGCTGGGCCGTGTGGTCGATGCCCTGGGAAATGCCATCGATGGAAAGGTAATTTTAAATATTAATTTCCTACAGTTAATCTAGGTAAAAATGAACTTTGATAATTGTTCCATTGAATAAACTAGATACAAAAATTCAATATGTTTGTTTTCTCAGGGTCCCCTGGGCTCCAAGATCCGTAGGCGTGTGGGTCTGAAGGCCCCTGGTATCATCCCCCGTATCTCTGTGAGGGAGCCCATGCAGACTGGAATCAAGGCTGTGGACAGTCTGGTGCCTATTGGCAGAGGCCAGCGTGAGCTGATCATTGGTGACAGGCAGACTGGGTAATTACTCCAAAACATAGTCATCTGCACTACAGGGGTTTGAACAAACTATTGTTGCATTAATAAAGAAATTGTAGCATTTGGACACATTTTAAGTTTTTAAATATGTTTCCCTGCAGCAAAACTGCCATTGCCATCGACACAATCATCAACCAGAAGCGTTTCAACGAGGGAACCGATGAGAAGAAGAAGCTGTACTGCATCTACGTTGCCATCGGACAGAAGAGGTCCACCGTGGCTCAGCTGGTGAAGAGGCTGACTGACGCTGATGCCATGAAGTACACCATCGTGGTCTCTGCCACCGCCTCCGATGCTGCCCCCCTGCAGTACCTGGCCCCATACTCTGGCTGCTCCATGGGAGAGTACTTCAGAGACAACGGCAAGCACGCCCTGATCATCTATGATGATCTGTCCAAGCAGGTGAGGCTTTTAGATTTCAGCTGAAACCAAATACAGTCTCAATGTGCCATTTTAGGCAAAAATTTAAAACCTTCAGAAAGTATAAAGTAGTTTCTGCAGAACTTCTAGTAAATATTATTTTTCTTCTCCTCTCAGGCTGTTGCCTACCGTCAGATGTCCCTGCTGCTGCGTCGTCCTCCTGGTCGTGAGGCCTACCCTGGTGATGTCTTCTACCTGCACTCCCGTCTGCTGGAGAGAGCTGCCAAGATGAACGACAACTTCGGCGGTGGCTCCCTCACTGCCCTTCCAGTCATTGAGACCCAGGCTGGTGATGTGTCCGCCTACATCCCCACCAACGTCATCTCCATCACAGACGGACAGGTTAGTCTTAAAGTTGTCCTCGGCAATGTTCCCATTCAAATACTCCCCATTACACTGTTACATTGGCTGTGTCCTCCTGTCTGCTGCAGATCTTCTTGGAGACTGAGCTCTTCTATAAGGGTATCCGCCCTGCTATCAATGTGGGTCTGTCTGTGTCCAGAGTAGGCTCTGCTGCCCAGACTAGAGCCATGAAGCAGGTAACGTCTGGTTTGTTTTGAGTCAATCTTATATTTTATTATCATTTTTTAGATCCAGGCTAACGTTTATTTATTTTGCTCATAGGTGGCCGGTACCATGAAGCTGGAGCTGGCTCAGTACCGTGAGGTCGCTGCCTTCGCCCAGTTCGGTTCTGATTTGGACGCTGCCACACAGCAGCTCCTGAACAGGGGTGTCAGGCTCACTGAGCTGCTGAAGCAGGGACAGTACTGTGAGTGAACTCATTTACCATTTATCTGTCTCTAAAAGTAGAATAGAAGTGTTCCCCTGGTATTTTCTATCATGACATACAACTAAACTATCTCTTCTTTCAGGTCCCATGGCCATTGAGGAGCAGGTAACGGTCATCTACGCTGGTGTCAGAGGTCACCTGGACAAGATGGAGCCCAGCAAGATCACAAAGTTCGAGAAGGCTTTCCTGCAGCATGTCCTTAGCCAGCACCAGGACCTGCTCTCTGCAATCAGGTAAGGGAGGGAGGAAAAAAAAACCTTGGTCAGAATACGTTTATCAGTTTTTAAAAAGGCTGAGTTTGACTTGACCTGTTTTCTGTTTCAGGGCTGACGGCAAGATCTCAGAGGCATCAGATGCTAAACTGAAGCAGGTTGTTCTGAACTTCCTGTCCAGTTTTGAGTAAAGGAAAGCACTTGAGTTGATCTTCAGTGAGCCACCTGTCTGTGTCCCCAAAATGCTTATATATGTGAACACACTGAAGGTCAAAACCTCCATGTACAGATTTCTCCAAATAAAATTTTACAACCCCGCTGTGCTGTAGAGCTCTTCTGATTGTGTGCTTACGTTTAGTGTTGGGGTTGGTTCCCACAGACCATCATTTCACTAGTGCCAGAAGAGTCATAACCCACAAAAGAAAAACAAGACTTTCATTGAACGCAGATGTTTTTAAATTTATCTTGACCTTTTCAGTGTACCAAAATACTACAGTAACATGATCGTGCACATACCGCGTTCATGGCTTGCTGTAATTGTTCATGGGAGCGCTGTGTCAAAGAGGACAGAGGAAGAAGGGGTTTTCATTTCATTGCTCTTCAGTGATTTCACAGGATGTAAAAAAAAAAAAAAGTGTAAGGCCCAGTTTCTGGACTGTGGTCGAAGTGATGGGGTGAAATGTTTGATACTATGGTAATAAATTCAGTGACACTGTCTCGAATCAAACCCGGCTTGTCCTGTCTTATGTTTGGAGACTGTAGTGACGATATTAACAGATTGGCCTGCAAATGGCAACAGGATGTTAGTGGGTCCTATGGGTTGAGGGGAGGGGGCTCTAGATCATCCCACAGATACTTGATCAGTTTGGGGGTCTAGTGAATTTGGAGGCCAGGTCAACACTTTGTGCTGTTTGAGTTGTTCCTAAACCATTTTTATGTGTGTGCTTGTGTCATACTGTGTCCTGCTGGGGATGGCTGCTGCCATCAAGGATTGTCATTGCTATGGGGTGGGGGTGCCTGGTCTGGTCTAGGTGGGTGCTACATGTCTAAGTAACATCTCATGAATGCCAGGTCTAAAAGTTTCCCAGCAGAACATTGAATTGTGACAAGATGGCCACGTACGTCTCGTGTTAGTGGTTTTAATGTTGTGGCTGATCTGTGTAGCAGCTAATGGACCTCTTTGTTTTTGTGCAGCCTCATCCATGTCCAGTAGGTGGCCACAGATGCCTTGCAGTAGACTGAGCTGCAGAGTTCATAGCTACTGTATACAGTAGTTCACCTTTCAGCCCAGTTTCATTGAAAGGAGATTTAACTATTCTCTTCCATTTCATGGTCCTCCCACTTTTATTTACTTTGTTCAAATCGAAACAAGACCAGAAACAAGTACGTTTGGAAAAAAAATTAGTGAAGTAAAGTGTCTGCTTGTGTGTCTGCTTGTGTTTCTACAGTAAACTTATTGCCTTCAAATGTCAACATGCACACAAAGCGACTATCTTCTCATCCAGAAATGGATTAGAATCAAACCTACTATCTACAGTATCACTGCAAGTCCAATTACACCTCCCTCCACCCTCTTCCTCTCCCATGTGGTCTGTTTCTCTTTTCTACTTCTTGTTTGCCTTCAGACAGGAACAAGATGAGACAAGTGGTGGATCACATTGTTCTCTCTGGGTTTAATCTTCTAAAAACAACTATTATTCTCGCAAAGGTCGAGTTGCAGACCTTCTAAGGTCCAATTTATGTCAGTTATTACCCCGTTCTTGTTATTTCTTGTTTGTCTTGATATCGATTTTGTTCCTCTAATTTGGTTCTCTTTACGTCCCCAGAAGCCAGGGAGACCTCAGTGTGTGAGGTGGTTTGAGTGGTAGTCGCAAGGATTGAGAAAACTTAAAATAGATCGTTGTTTCAGTGAAGTTTCCCATTCTGAGTCACTTGTTTCTCCAGTTCCATCGCCGCCATGGCAAGATAAAGTGAGACCCGTGACTGGAGCTGCTTTCAGCGAGGGCCATTGTCGAGGTGAGTGTGACAACAAGAGAGAGCACTGTGGAGCAACAGACGACATGAGCGGTCAGCAGTGGAGAGCACTTTCTCAACGGTCAAACACGAGTTATTCTTTTCCTGTGTTACTGCTGTTTTTTTTTTTTTTTGCAGTTTGCAGAAACAGTCCTCTGCATTTTAAACCAACTGTTTACACCCTGACTAGTACTACGTGCACGCCTGGATATGAATCTCAAAAATACATTGCATTTCCCTTGTAAATAGCAGAGCACGTGTCTTAAACAGGAACAAAAGGAGTGCTGTTTGGGCTGTTAATTAAATTTGCTCAATGGGGTTAACAGAGTTTAGTCAATAGAAAGACAATGGTAAGTTTCTCTGGAGGGATTTCTAACACATCAACACATTCCATGAAATTATACGATGGGGTACGTGAGACAACTGAACAATTGAACAAACAACTGCAGCTGCACACAGATGCTGACTGGGTTTATTGCTTTACGTGACTGTTAAATGCATTAGTGCAGGTCAGTGTAACAAGACGGTGTTATAGTGAAGATGGCAGTGATAGCGTGTAGTTTTCCCTGCACGTGATGTGACGGCCGCGATGCCAGGGGACAAACCGGTTTTACCCAGTGAACAAGTCTGGTTATATTTGCATATTTGTGGTTTCTATAGACGGCCAGCACCGACACTGAATGACGGCCTCCACCCAGAGAAGTGCTTTAGCTTGAGAAACAGCAGTTTGTTTCAGAGATGTGGCAATTTGGTTTCGGAAACGGTCTCGCAGTCTTATTTCCATACGCATCTTGCTCGGTGATCCTGAGAAAAGACAAATCTACTATTGCTTCTGTCTGCCAAAAACACACAGGAATCATTTCCCCCTTTATTGTCAAAGTAGCAAAACGGCGTCCGGTTTCATTCATCTCACTGTGTCACAGTACTTGCTCTACAGAACAATACTGCTTAAAGCTTATGTGTGGATAAAAACACAAACTTTACACTAACTATTTAAAAAATAAAAATCACATTTTCTGTACATGACATAACAGGGATGTGATTTAACAGCAGTTAGCAGCATAAATCTAAGGCAAAAATGAATATGTAATATATTATTTCTGAGTTCAGTCTCCATTTTAAGGACAGCCACGGTTTTCTTATTCACAGGTACCGGACCTTTATAAGCCTGCCTGCAGCGCGCACACAGGCGACCATTATATTCTAGGCAAAAGGAATTTCATTCATTCATGATGGCAACATTAGACCAATATACACTAGCAACCACATTTCCCACAAGCTGACACTGTAAAAAAAAGAAAAATTAAGCAATATTTTCTAGGGTAAAAACCAACATGCTGTGTTTTGCTTTGTCACTACATAATAAAATTAGGATTTAACCAAAACTCTTCAGTAAATACAGCTTCTTTATGTCTCAGTGAGACGCTGTCATCTGTAGTGCATTTATCATCTCATAATCAAATTTTCCAGCCTACTTCTTGCAGCGGCTGCAAGAAGTCTGCAGGCTGCAACGGTTCAGGCTGCAGGGGTGAGGCTGCGTTCAGGACATGCATACGAACAGCCAGCAGTTTATGTCAAACACTTGCAGGTAGGTTACTGCTGCGTTTTAGACCCCTCCATGGCTACCCTAAGGAGAGGAGCCCCACCCCCTCACACCCGTGCGGTATCGCCTTTGAGGCTTCAGGTTCAGTCAGTGCTGCCATAGTGGTTCCCATTGGATGGGTTTTCCTGTAAACTGGTGTGCGAGGCGTCCTCCTCCTGAGACACCACCGGGTTCACTGGCTGCTGGAAGAAGTTGGATACGCAGAAAACCTACAGAAAACAGCGGAGGAATGAAAACACGTTCTATTGTAAATCGTCAGACAGCGTTAAGACAACACCTAAATGACTTTTGTGTGGTTCTAAGCAAAATACCTTATTCAGTTTTTACATTTACAAAACAAGGTTTAAATTCCATCAGTCCAGAAATACCAAACACAGTATGAAACGTAAAGTCTTTGTTTGACTATTTCACTGTGCAAACCTCACATAACGTCACTAAATAGCTCGGGGCAAGCTGACAATGTGGTATGAAATAGTTTTTCTTAACTTGGGGAAAGAGGGAAAACCACATCTCAATCACAGACTTCCTTTCTTTATAACGCTTTATATACAAACTGACTGCGTGATAAAACTACATCCAGACTGCACTGCGTCTTTCTTTGCTGTCATCTTAATGCCTCTTATAATTAAACTTACAGTGAGAGTAGCCACTAGGCCGCCCTGCAGGAGGCCAGCCAGCACGTCACTCCAGTGGTGCTTGTAGTCGGACACTCGGGACAGACCCACGTACACTGCAGTAGCGATCAGGAAGAACTGGATGGTGGGACGCAGGAGCCTGGCCCACTCTGACGTCAGCCTGGCTTGAATGTACAGCTGAGGGAGTCGGAGGATGAAAATGAATAAATAGCGGGAACAAAAAAAAATAAAAAAGAAACGCCGAGGGGCAACGCCTAAGCACACTATGACATATTTCCAGACTAATATTTACAGTAAGGTGTTGCTGAGGGGAGTTCTGCTGTTTATAGGAAGCAAGCTTCAACTTAAATTAAAGTTAACAGCACATAAAGCGAAGCTATGTCTCTGCTTATAAATGGTTTAATGAAAAAATATGCACTTACTACAAGGAACAGCATGCAGTACATAGAGAAGGATGAATGGCCAGAGTAGAAGGACAGCCTGTGAAAGACAAAAAAAGAGACTGAATGGATTCAGGCACAACTAGACCTCCTGTCGTGTATTTTAGATTCGTGAAGGTTTGTCATGATCAAAATCCATCACTGTCATTGTAATATCTTGAATTGAATAGACTCCACTAATCAAATCCTTTTGCTTGCAGCGATATAAACTCTGTGGTTGTGGCTTTTTTATGAAATGCTTAGACTAGAAGACACCATAACACACTTCACAGTTATTATTCGTGTTGGTGTTTGTAATGGTTAGTGGCTTTTTTCATGGTTTATGGGGAGAAAGTTACAAAGCTTACATTATCTTACTGATGTGGAGAGTGTGGGATTGTTACAGCTTGAACAAAAATCATGATATGTCAGAGTACCGCACCAGTTTTTAAAGGAAAACTTGTCATACGAGTCTAAAACTTTAAGGCTGCTGCAAATCCCAGTCCCTGAAGCATCACTTTGAAGGCTGCCATCTTGAAAATAAAGGATACATTTCCTCATATTGGATGCTAATTTCTAATAATTAACTATTCTCCTTGTGCAAAGTCATTATTTACTATTACACAACATCCGTTTAGTCACGTTGGGTTTGTTCATGACTATTACCTGGCCTCATCTACCATAAACTTTTCCCCAGTGCAGGTGAAGTTCTCGATGTATCCACCGGTTTTGCAGTCGATGTCATCCCACACCGGTTTGCAAACGGCCAGGAAGTGCGGCCTCAGGCGGCCGATGGTGTATTTGGCTATGTCCGTCAGAGACTGGCTAGCAGCGGCTCCGAACACGTAGGTGCCCACGGCCTTGTAGATGCACGAGGCGTAGTTGGTCCCCGAAGGCTGGTTCTTGACGCGAGGGAGGTAAACAGAAAGGCACTCCCCGCAAACAAGCTGAGACAGGAGCAGATAAGAGAAATAGCAGTCAGATTTATTACTGTTTGTGAAAGGTATAGTTCCAGAGATGATACAGAAGAAGAAAGACTTACTATAATCAGCGTGAAGGGGATCATGACTCCTCCCAGCAGCTGGTAGGATATGGTGTCCTCTTTGAGGGGGTACCTGATGGACTCATCGTTGCAGTAGAAGCCACGCTTGAAAGGGTTGTGTTGAGGGGTAAGGATGAAAAAAGGAAGTCCAACTGTGTAAATTAAGACAAAGGAAGTAATACATTATCCTATTATGCACAGATTTCTGCATTACCTACATGACTCATCATCAAATCATCAAATGTACTCCATGGGTACCGATGAGTCTTTGCTACTATTACACATGATTCAGCTTTAGTAACAGGAAACACAATTCAGACATTTTCCCTTCTGAAGAAAAAAAAAAGATGATTTCATCAATTTTCTGGCACACGTTCTAACCCTGTGCTCGCATACAATGTTAGACTGAATTAAATGCCCGTGGCCTTGAATTAGTGCACAACAATAATGTGAGAACGAGAAGAAGAGCTTGAGACGTATTTACAGCAAAGCTGCCCTTTACGTCATGTGTTTTTCTTTGGAACGAAGAAACTGGATACGAATGTGTTGATGTTAATCTGTGCAGGAAATACCATCAAAACACACAAACATGCGCAGACTCGCCTTTTTAATTGCCCATTCTTCATTCGCCTCCCTGATTTCTTGATGTTACAAAACTAAAAGCATAGCGTGACGTTGGAGGATGTAATGCAATATCAGGCTTTCTCCCAAGTACTATCCCTGTTATTAATGCTTCAGGCTAAGTGAGCTATCGCTGAGTCACACATTACCCCGAATGATGCCTTTTGGAAATTCTAAATATTAGGGTTAGGCTTTAAGTCTGTCTTGCACCTAAAGTTGAAGCTTTTTTTTCCAAAGTGTCCTGGTTAAAATATCTATTTTATTATAGTATTTTTTACATTTTTCTAATGTCCCATATTGTATGGAGTATGCATTCTCTGTATTTCTGCTATCAGTTCCTCCTCTTGTTGGAGATTCGTTGATTGCTGAGTGCCTTCTGCAATGCACAGTTAACTGAAAGTTGAGGAAATGTGGCTTAAACAGGAAGACATTAGCCGCTGTAACTGCTGTAACTGTGGTCAGTTAGCGCTTTACGAGGCGGGGAGCCATCTATGGTAACTTCAGCGCACGTTTTAAATCGCCTTAAGAAGCATGTGGTTTTCACCCAGCCAGGCAGTCAGAGAAGATCAAGTCGACATTCTCAGGTTAAATGTGGTCTGCAACGTTCAGCTCTGCATGCACGCTGAGCGTAACCGCTTTATTAGATACCATGTAGAGGAAGAAGCCTAATGTTGTCTAATGTGATAATGTCTATGTTGACAAGTGCCTGAATCAGCACTTATGACCTAATGGTCTGAAATACATGTTTGCATTTGTTTACCATTAACTATTACAGTGAGTTTCAAATGATGTTAGGGCTTTGTGCAAGTTTATGTGTAACTTTCTTTAACCACAATGTTTGCGTCAGTCAGTTGGTCCATCGTGGGAGCGGCAAAAGTCCTGGATTTATATAAGTTATGTCACTGTCAGCAGCGATTCATTCGACCTTTATCAACATCTTATCAGGTTTAGATCCATTTAAATTAGAAAACATAATCATATAATGAAGTGACTAATTGCATCAGCTGAAAGCAGAGACATAAAATGCAAACATCCGTACATAAAGAGCAGTAAAGATTAGAGGCAATCAAAGAAAGCACTAGTGTGGTATGAGTTCATAGGATTTTACACAATGAGAAAAGGGCTTTACTCAGATTAATAAGTAACTCATTTATGTAAATTGATCTGTTATGTAAGTTACCATGTCATAACTTCCTTTTCCACCCCTCCACCGCATCTGACAGATTACACAAGTTCCACCCTTCCTGTCCAGTGGAAACCTTGCACCTTCAAATGTCGTATTTCAGAAATCAATCTAATCGACGTTCCTTTGTCCCGCTCCTTGAACCCTCTTGAATTAACCAAAATATGAACTGTCACAAACATAAATAACTGAGCTATTTGTCCAAACTCCATTAGAAGTCGACTTTTAGTAAATGCACGACTCTCGACAGACAATACCACAAACATATGATGATCTCGCAGAATCTGATACACTGCTGTAAATCACAGTATTTAAAATACTAACGTTTGAACATCTACAGCAGAAAAATGCAAAATATACATTAATGTAGGAGGGATATTAATAAAGTGATTATAAACGACAGTAAAACAATGACTCTGTGTAAGTTTTTGAATGCGGGACTCATAGAGGAGCATTGTCACAGCATGGTATGACTTTTATTCATGTATTTAAAGGATATAAATCTGTATTTATCCACACAGATCAATCCGTATTTAAAGATCCTACAGTCAACTACAATGGTAAAATGTTACTTAAGCGGTGATGCCTCAGTAGGATGACATTTTCTCAATGGGTACATCAGATTTTACTAAAACCTAAGACTTAAACCAGTCATATTTCTACTTTTTCCGGCATGATTTGAAAACGCAGAGGATTTTAGACTTTAACGGATGAACTAAGACAGGAAAGACCCTCACAAGTAAGCGAGTAAATCCATCCGAATGTGACAGTCCTGCACTAAATCTTCGGTTGATGAATTTTGTGGTATTCAGTTTTCGTTTAAAATAGCTGATTCAACCGTGTTTTCATTTTGGAGGCTGTAGTTTGTGGCATTGTTTCTATTATTTTGACATTTTCCGTGCACAGTAAGCGATTCCAGCTTTTCAAATCAAGACATTTATGTATATACAATTAATCATTAAGAGACATTTCACTCCATTACAGAGTACTTTCACTTTACTTACTTACTTTTATGTCATTACACTTAGATACTTTTACCCATGAAGGTAAAGTAAATAAGTAATGACATTTAAATGTTTTTACCTGGGTTAGGCTAAATACCAGAGCTGTTTCAACACAACACAAAGGATTTGCTGCAGGAGTGTTATATTACAATGCATTTGTTTTCACTGGCGTACCTAATGAAAACAGATGCCAGCGCCAGAGACTCTGAATTACAGGGCCTGTGTGTCGTCAGCAAACACAGACAAACCACAAGACACTGACTAAGCAAAGTGAGGAAGTGCAGATTAATCACAGGAAAGGATTTCTGGATCTCCGTGTGTGTCTAAACCTGTCTAACCTTTTCAAACACGCCAGCTATCACCCTGAGCTGACGGTGGCTGAGGGAATAAAGTAGAGGGGGTTTTATTACAGCCATGACTGAGTGATATATAGCTGGTTTAAAGTCTTCAGTTGCAATGTCACTGCAGCATTGTCAGATACAGTAAGGGCTCTGCAGCACGCCTCTGTGCGTGATTACACTCCAGAGTCCAAACAGTGAGCTAAAAATACAGCTGTGCCTGGAAAAAAAAATTAAAAAAAGTCACACACAGGCTGGGACTTTGTTGCTCATTTTCCATCTCCCTGCCTGGTTCCTTAAACCTCAAACCTTCCTATAGGAGCATTTATGCAGATCATTTAAATGGATTCACTTCCATAACAACTTCATGTCACGTGTCTGGGTCGGAATATTTTGCTTTCTGTTTGATACCAAAGAAAAAGGGATTAAAAATGTCTGTTAGCCAGACAGGGGAGGATCGGATTTACGTACCGAGGGCAAGACAGGTAACGTCCAGCAGGATGAGCGGGATCCCAGAGGCTTCAAACATGTTGCGTCTTCGTCTCCTTCTGGAGTCTTTCCTTGCAAAAAATGTCCGCTCCCGACTGTCCCGGCTGCTTTTAGGAGAGACGAGGCGCAGCCTATCTGCTGCACATGTCTCACTATTGCAGCACAGAATTAAAACACACCAGTGTCATTGTCCCGGGACTTGTCCGAGCACAGCTAAATCTACCGGGGAGCGGTTGTTGTTTTTAAAAGGTAATAAGTACTCCTAGGTCAAAAACACGCCACTAAAAACTAAATCTAATCTAAAAACACCACGACACACGAGAAGAGCCTCTCACCCTCTCAAGTGCTCACAAAGCATCATAACACAGCGGGGTTTCTTCGGCTCATAGTACGGTCCTGTCCGCAGATGAGACATAACCCGGCGAGACGCTGACACAAGAGACGCTCTCTAGTTGTGATTAATGCTGCCTTCAGGGACAGCTGCGGAAAAAAGGAGCGTCGAGAAATCCGAGTTGCGCCGGTTTGTGACGCTGAGTGTTCATCACGAAACTGAATCAGCTGGTTTTGTTTGTTACAGGGATAGTTAATGGATTATATAATATTAATGTATATCTTAAAACAACTTTAATTAATAAGATATACCATAAATTAACGAAAATTATCAAAACTGTCTCTAATTTCCTACTTTGTGACTGTTTTCATGCTTTATTAATCTTTTTTTTTTTAATTATGACAATGTAAAAGCTCAATAACTGTAAAAACACAGGTGCACATAGAGGACACACTGAATACAAGGTAAATTGTTGTGTTTTTAAGATACAGCAAATAGAGAAATGTTAAAGCAATAAAATAAACCAAAAATACATTATAACTGGTCCTATGGCTGAAGTGAAATACGATTTAAAAGTCTCTTGCTAAATGAAAGTTTAAAAAATATGAAAAAAAGCAGCACAGCGTTTTATAAACAACACATGCCTTTGCATAGAGTTATTTATTTATGCAATGAGTCTTACATGTGTTGTTCCTTCACAAGACAAAGGGAAAAGGTGGAGGCCTTAAACCAGTATAACTGACAATCCTCTGACTTTGTCCAGCAGTTAATTCCTCACAGGGCTTTAAATCAGAAACTTGGTTTTCTGATTTACAGTTTATGTGCGAGACAGAAAAGATAAGCACTTCTCAAAGGAACAGGAAACAGGATATCCTGGACTAAGTGGCATCTCTGTGAGGGTCAAACCGACCTCCTGACTCGGCTGAGAGCAGAAGACACAAATCACTCTGCCAGAGAGCACGACATATATTTAGGAAAAATGTGATGTTTCCACTGCTTTAATGAATAGATGAAGTGAGCAGGTTGGTTTGGAGGATTAAATATTAAATATTAGCCGCTGATGATGATGACCAAATAAGTGAAGCCATAGAATATCATTGGACTGTGTGTTAATATCAATGCTTTACAGTGATTTTTTTATTATTCTTAATTTGCTTTTATGGGTGAAAGTACATAAGTTGTAATCATAAAATGTTCGTATAATGCAGTAAAATGGTCATTAATGATTATTTTTATCGTCTGCTTTGAAAATTGCTCTTTTTTAAAAAAAATATGTTTTTGATAGTTCTGGCTAACAGGTCAGTCCAGATGTTGTATATTAAAGTTAAGTTATATTAAAGCGATTAATTGTTTATATGCTATTTAGAGGGGAAAATATTTACTTCTAAGTTGAATTAAATAAAAATTGATAGTGCACAAGTTCTATAGAGACTTTAATAATAATTGTACATTTCCTCATTAGCTCAGAGATGATGTTGTCAGTGAATGGTCTATCGATACTAGACTGTGTTTCAGCTCCGTGGGTGTGGTGTGCTAATGAATTCAGTTTATGTTAATAAAATTACAGTCGTCAATCTTGTTTTCTGTTGTAGCTACCTCTTACAAATCTATCGTCTTGTTCCCAGTAATCAAAGTCAGGAACAGAAAAAATAAATAAATCAGTGTCTGTGAATAGGTTCCTGCCGTGCTTTCCATTGTTTTTACGAGGTGCAATTGAACGCAGCGCAGGACAGGGAAGTGGTAGTAGGAGTCTGGGGCCTATCGCTTGGCTGCTTTGACACTACGACAGACGTCGGCCGATGCAGAGCTGCTCCTCCCTCCGCCGAGAGCAGCCGCTGAGGTAATGAGGTTAGAGCAGCATCACTATTAATAGAAGAGAGTCTCCCGATCACTGCTGCATATTGATCAGCTGCTGCTCTGCTAGATTCACCCTAATAATATACATAACATATATATAAAAGGCAGCTAAATAAAAAAAAAAAAAGCTTCAGCAACTGAGTGGCGACTCACTGCAGGCCTCAACTTCTCAGGTGTCAGCCACAACATTATGACCATTGACAGGAGAAGTGAATAGCCATCTATGCCAGTGTTCTGCTGGACCTGGCATTCGTATGGACCCACAGACCAGACCAGGTACCCCCACCCCAGAGCAATGACACTCCTTGACGGCAACATCTTGGAGATGATAGCTCCTGTTTATTAAGGACCCAGCAATACATAAATAACTGAAGAAAGAATGTGAAAGTGTTGTGTCTCCTGTGTTTCTCTCAGGGGGTTGGTGTGTTATGGCTGGAGAGAGGCAGTTGAAGATCGGATAAAATAGTTTGTGCAGACCGGTGGCGTGAGATGACAAGATATACACACGCATGCAGTCATCATGAGATGCAAGCCGTGGCTCCAGACTATCGCGTGTGCTGTGAACATTTTGAAAGAGGGGATTCCACTCTACCTGAATCACTTTCTAAATCACTTTCTGAATCACTGGCGGGGTTTAACGTCTCTTCTTGTGTTCTTTCTACATCAACAAGATAGAAGAAGAAGAAGAAGAAGAAGAAGAAGAAGAAGAAGAAGAAGAAGAGCTCTGATCAGTCAGATGAAAAGGAAAATAAACTGTGACACTCATGCTTTTGTCTTTTATTTGTAAAAAGTGACAGTTTGCCACTTACAACATAAACCTTATGCATGTGTACTTTATATATACTTTTATACATTGTACCTCACTTTTTGCTGACTGTAATTCCTCCTCTCTCTGTGCTGTGATACTACTTAATACCGAATTTCCCACGGGATAAATAAAATATCCAAGTCTGGAGTTTCTGGTGATTAATTGGTCCAGAGAGTACCACTCTATTGTGAATTGCAGATGAGGACGAGATGATATTTAGTTGTAAACAGACTATACTCGTGTGAGTTTCAAGTGGCCGCCACCCACAGATGTTCTAAATGAGGCCTTAAACGCCCCACAGTGTATTATTCAGATGAGTGGTCAGACAGTTTGTTTTATCTTTGTTACTACATGTACTCTGGACCTGGCTGACTGATAACGTTCAGACAAACAAGACAAACACACACCTCATGTTCTTAATGGTGTTATTTATTTCCTGATACTAATTATGCTTAAATGAACCAAATAGAAAGGCACAATGCTGTGACATAAGAGACAAGTAGGCTAGGACTTTTCTTTTGTTGTTTTATTAACAAAAAAAAAAAAATGAAATCACAATTTGGTGTGATGTTACTTCCTTCTCAGACAACATAATCTTAATGTCAGACAGTACATAACCACAAACGAGAGACGCATCACACACAAGGGGGATTTTTAATGCAATAACTAGATTTTCTTGTTGCTCTGTTTCAAGTGAAGCTCTATCTCTCGTCTGAAGAAGAGCTCCCCCAGCTGGCCGTGCGAGGCTTCGCTCATGGCCTTGGTCTGCATGCACATCTTGTACTTGTCTGGAGGAAGCTCGTCTGCACAGCTCTTCTCGTGCCACATGTGGAAAAGGCCGCGGGACGGCGAGCGGATCACCATCAGCTTGCTGTGAAGGTACTTCCTGTAGAGGTGCACGTCCTCCAGCCCCCAGCCTTTGATGCTACGGTCGAAACCACCTGAGAGGAAATGGAGAAGTCAAAGCAAAAGGGAAATGAATAGTCATTACAGCCCCACAAACTACCCCACCCAGAGATGAAATCATTTGTCGATTAACTGATGAATCCAAGAAACTAATGGCTCCTGTTTGATAACTCACTGACTGTGAGGTATTTATTAAACTGTTGGCAGCAGTTAAGGATAACACTGGCAGAGGGTTTCTGTGTAATCATAGTGTTCAACTGGTAAAAAAGTTGAGTTAAAAACAAATTTACAACAAATTACTGGATAAGTCGATGCACAGATGGACAGAGGCTGTTGCTGCATCGCCTTATCACTAGAATAGGTATAGAGTATGTCTCTCAGCACACACTTTGGTCATTACCTATGTTGATGAAATCAGACCTGTACTGGCACGTCATGCCGAACCCAAAGTCTCGCCAGAATCCACTTTCCTTCCTTATCACCTGGAGAAACAAAAAAAAACCGTTAGAAGCAGTAAATCTGTCTCTTACATCAGGGTGGTATTGGCATGATATTTGAGCGGTTTGTGCGTTTTATTTTTCACCAACCAGCTGCTGCTGAAGAGAGGGCATGAGTGTGTGATTGCTGTAGATGACAGCTGGGTTGTACTGGCTGAAGAGCACCGGATAGTAAACTCTCTTACCTGCGGGAACAGTTAAAGTGGTCACATAAATTCACATATTCAAACAGCATGAAACGTGTAATGCATCCTGTTTTAAAGATTGAAACAACAGTGAGCTGTTAAACACACACTTCCTGTTCGTGTGGGTATCGCACAATTTCAGGTTTCAGAGAAGGGGGGCATTTTTGCCAGGAAGAAATTATTTGTTTTCTTTCCAGCTTTGATTGAAAAGAGTAAGAGCAGGGTAGTTAGAATAGGCACATATAACCACGAGTACTGCACAAACATGTAAAACAACACCTTCTCCAGAGGGTGGAGAGGTTAACACAGCTCTGATGTACTGATACAGACGGGGATGGAAACAAAACAGTCACAAAGATTAGCTTTTTTTACTGTGAGTCGAGTCTAAAGCTGGGGCTGCTGGGGTGGCAATGATGCCTCACAGCAAGAAGGTTCAGGGTTTGAATCCGTGGAATGACCGGGCCTTTCTGTGTGGAGTTTGCATGTTCTTGCATGTTAGGTTAATTGGTGATTCTACTACTCCTACTCTGACCGTAAGTGGAACAAGCCGTTACAGAAGATGAATCAATGACTCTAAAGTTCTGATAAGTTTGTTTCATGTGTGTTTTTTACAGCGAACTTTTTGAAATCTCATAGTAGAAGAACCGCAGGTGTAAACTAATACTGACCCAAAGTCTGTGAAAAAGTTACCCACAGTGTTAAACCCCATACTAAATGAATCTGTGTTATACATCTGCCTTCCAATACTGAGAACGTGAACGTCTGAAGTTCCCTCAATATAACGCACAGTAACATAATTAACCACTTAATTACTTGTTGATGTTGTTGCTGCTGATCTTAACAGTTGTCAGATTTCTGAGGCCCTGTTCTCATTTGCTATTAACATCCTGGTTCATCCGATCACAAGTAGGCAGCTCTAACTACGTGTTCACACCTGGCATCAAAATGAATCTCCCCGTGCGTCTCGATCGGGGCCTGAATGCACCACTTCTGCTCCACAACTGCAGATAAGACTCAAGACATGTTAAAACCTGGAATAAACATGTGATCTAATCACAAATGAGCGACTTTAAGAACAGGCCTGAACGCAACGAGGACACTGGGGACGCATCTGAGATCTGATCATGACATTAAAAGTTTAAAATGAATTAGATTTGTTAAAGAACCGACACTGGCTTATTGAGTTTGTCACTGATATCCTATAGAGCAGTTCTTCTGGACGCCCTTTCATCCTCTGATGGACAAAGATCACATTGTCTCTTTATCAGGCTCAGTTCCTCGACAATTAATTCCTCCCTGTTTTGAGGAAGTGGCCGTTTGCAATATATTCAACCGTTCCCCAAATCATGTAGGTGTTTATTTGCATACGAAGCGCAGAACTGAAATCAGATCGTAGGTGGTCACTCGTGACACGTGCATCGCCCAGGGTGCGCTTTAATACCGAGCGACAGCAGGACTATGAAAGGAGAAGATGCATGTGGCATTCTCCTGGCTCTCACAGATGTTGTTTTGATGGAAGTGAAAGTCGAGCAGAAATTCACACCCAGAGTCACGGGGGCCGAGAGCAAGGTGGGGTGTCTGCTTGTTTTGTTGCAAAGCAGCAGGGGCAGGAGAGGAAGGTGTGACACAGGACCTCCCGATAATGAAGCGGCAGGTGTTGGAGATGCTCCTGTCGACTTTAATTTGACTTTTTCACATCTTGACGCTGGCACAGTACATTGTTGTATTTGGATTCAGCCACAACCAGTTATGAGAGACAGAGGCAGGTTTTATCTATTATAGATCGGTCGATTTGTGCAGGTCAGCCTTTTGGAGCAGCAGATTATTAGGACACCGGAGACAGCTCAGTTTAATGTAGTGACATGGCACTTTCACTCCTAGGGAAGGGCAAAATGTCTTTGGTGACCTCTCACGGCTCTCAACAGAGCCACAGCGGGTGAGAGGGACATTCAATTTCAAGCAACACTGTCTCTCACCGGGCTCCGCATAGAGACGGCAGGAAGTCAGGAAGTCGGCGGTGAAGTGGATGTCCACGTCGCAGAAGAAGAGCAGGACGTTGTGGCTTTTCCTCCAGGCCCTGGCGCCCACGTCTAGGCCCCGGCCGCGAGAAAACTCCTCGTTCAGCTGGATCAGCGTGAAGCTCCTGAACCGAGTCTCTCTGAGGGGGAGGGAGAGGAGACAGCGGGTGGGCTCTCATCTGCGCTTAATTAGACGGGAGCTCTAATGTTTGTCTTTTAATTTGAAAATGTTCGCAGGGAGTAATCCTAGAAATGCAACCGACCCGCAGACACGGAGTCTCGTGAGACTGCTGTTGTCATCCCAACCCTGTACACCATGAGGAGTGTGTGTGTGTGTGTGTGTGTTTTATATTAGCCTGCAGCCTGACAATACTAATATTCTCTCATTTTGAGTTTTTCTATCCCATGGGGAAAAATGTCTGCAGTGCAGCACTGACACATCTGTGAGGGGGAGGTAGTTGAGGAGAAGGAAAGGTGTCTTTGAAAGTGCAGACCAGCAGTGTCTGGATTTATCACATAAATAATATGTGTATATATATATATAAGAGAAGACAGTCGAACCTTTCATCTTATAATTTACAAGTTAATGTAAGTTTTGAGCTGTAATAACTTTTTAAACGGTTTAAAATGTCAGACTGTGAAAATGACTGTTCTTAGTCTGGATCCTGCACAGTTAACTCACTATTGATTGTTAATATGTTTAATTTAGTTTCATTTAGATATTTTTTTGACATAAATGTAACCTAAAAACTGTAAATCTCGAGAGCCCCTAGCTGTGCCTCTTTTAAACTGACAAACCTGAACAGATCAGACAATAATACTGGACGTCAGTGTTGTTTAAAGGTGGCGTTTCACTCAAACTCATCCACCCTTTGTGGCTGTAGACCGTGATTGACCTGATGCATTACCTGGTAGTCTGGTCCAGCACAGCTTTCACCTGGTCTATCTGATCCCGACCAAAGTACACTACGGTGAGGTGGACCCTTCCATCCTGCTTGATGCACACTTCTCTGCAAAAAAAACCCCCACAAATAAATATGACAATTAAACTGGTGCAAATACTCTACTTTTTTCTCACTTATAAAGGCAATAAAGTACTTCATTAAGATTCACTACTCTCTTCTACAGGGAGCAGTGCAGGGAGCAGGAGCCAGCATGTTCATTTACTTGCGTGTTGATACCTGAAGTTGTTGATGAACTGCCTGAACGCGTCAACCCTCTTGGAGAGGGGTACGATGATGTTGATGATCATGCTGCGCGTGTTCACACTCTCGCTCTTCACCTTCATCAAGGGGCCGAACGACCTGAAGAGCACGAGCTGTGTGAAGTCCTGCGGGCCGTCGCCTTTAAACATCAGCTCATAAACGCTTCCTTTGTTCCGCTCCGTGCGCGTCAGGCCTGTGACATGGATAGGAATGTCACCTGGTGTTCTCCCTTGTGTCTCCTAAACAGTTGTGACTCATCAGAGAATGGACATGGGCCTTCTGAGGGTGTCCTGTGGTGTCTGGCAGCAGGATTTTGTTAGTGGGGGGCCTTTGGGTCCTATGGGTTGAGGGAAGGGGCCTCTGTGGATCATCCCACAGATACTTGATCAATTGGGATGTAGTGAATTTGGTGCCATTTTTCATGTTTTTGTTTTTTGAGTTGTTAATATCCTGCTGGGGATGTCTGCTGCCATCAAGGAGTGTCATTGCTATGGGGTACGGGTGCCTGCTTTGGTCTGGTCTGGTCTAGGTGGGTCCTACATGTCTAAGTAACATCCACATGAATGTCAGGTCCGAAAGTTTCCCAGCAGAACATTGTATTGTCACAAGATGATCAATGTTACTTACTTCTCCTGTCAGTGGTCATAATGTTATGCCAACAACTCAATATTTGTAAAAAGAAAAAAATAAGTTTACAATAGAATAGTAATTAAAAAGGTTGTTATACAGTATGTTAAGTAGAAAGGTTTTTCTTACCCTCTATGAAGTCTGTAGGGGAGAAAGTGCGTTTCCTCCTGATGTTGTCCGTGTGTTGCTGGGGTCCGTTCAGGACGTGCAGAGCCGTCTCTACAGTGGCTACCAGCTCGTCCCTCTGGTCTTTCCTCACCGGTCTCTCCGCTGGGTGTCTCGTCAGTCCTGTTTCCAGCTGGTACACCCTGAGAGACATGGATAAAAAAAACACTCAATGAAGAGGCAGATTTAACTTCAGGAGCAAGTTACACATCCCTCCAGGAGGCTGACAGCTCCACTGCCCCACTCACCTCTGCAGAGTGAAAGTGTCAAAAGGAATCAGTGCATATTCACTAGGCAGCTTCACACCAGAAATCACCTCCGCCTGGTGCAGCTGGGAGCGGAAGAACTCCTGGAGGACACAGTCTAGTATTAACAACTAAATCTAAATCAGCAGAAATACATTTCATGGTCCAGTGTTTCCCTACCTTTAGGTCAAACTGCGTTGGGGTTTTGTGCAGACTCTCCAGACCCTGAGGCAGGATCCCCCTAGTTTTGGCTTTATCCATGGACTCCTGAAGCTGCTGCGTCCTCTCCTGGAGAGCCTCCTTCAGCTGGGCTATCTGCTTTGTCAGGCTGTTGATGTAATGTCTGTGTGAGTCCTCCCTCTCTTGCAACAAGGCCATGTATCCCTCCTTAGTGGTGGCACCTCCGGACCACAGCGCAGACTGCTGGCTGCTAAGAGACGCAGGTTTACAGGCCAGGAGGTAGAACAGCAACACACAGCCGCAAAGTCCCAGCACGATGAGGCCGACACGCATCACCAGGGCCAGCAGCCACCGTTTAAACATATTGTCTTTTTTTCTTTTAATCTCCTTAAAACTTGAGGCTTACACAACAGCCGTCATGTGGAGACGCAGCCACAAAAAGATGAGCAACCCATAGCTCCTGAACTATAGATTCAAAACATTCAAAGCTTTTACAGTCCTCCTGTTTCCTCCTGCTGTCCTCATGTGTCACATCCACGTGCAGCATCTTCTCAAGACATTTGTGTGATCATCAGTCCTGTAATTACAAAAAATATATACATTTTAAATAAGTCTTTACTTTATTTTTCACCACTTAACTAGACTCTTTCATCACAGGTTATGAACATTTGTCGTGAAGCCATTACTTTACAAGTTGACAGCAATGCTAGCATGTTTGTGAGGTCATGCAACAGTGCTTTTAGCTAGAAATGCTAGTGTCATGATGTTAGCATGCTAATGAGAATAATTTTTTTAGCTATTGGACAAAAAAAAAACACAGAATTGGACAAACTACAATCTTGGCCTCATGGCAGTAACTAAGACAACAGTCCTACAAACACCTAGCTGAGATGCTAGCATGTTTAAAAGATCCCAAAAAATATAAAAAAAATGAGAATTAAGTTTGTTATTTTCTGTGAAATATTATAAGCTTTCAGATCGATGACCACTGTTTTTAAGGCTGGAACACAAAGTGTACACCCACTGGGACAAAGACTGATTTACTGAGGTTGCACACCTGCTGTTAGCGCACTTGTTACCATCCCTTTCAAATAACTTACCAGAGAGAGAAACACCAGGATATATACTAACATAAATCAAGAGAAAACAGGAGGTTGCCATGCACCTCTGCGTTTTGTAAGCAGCTTTTTTTTGTCATTACCAGTCGGCAACACATGTACCTCTTCCTGTTGCCACTGGGCCGTTGCTCAGGTTCAGTTCAGCCGCTATAAAACGCAGAAATAAGCTGACCTTACATTCACTCCGACTGCCTCGAAGGCTGAAGCTAGGAAGTGACGGAAACAAGCATTTCTCTGTGTGTCTCTCCACCCTGTGCGTGGTGTGTGTGTGTGTGTGTTGCCATAATCAGTTTATTCACAGCACAGTTGCCTCTTTATAGCTCAGGTAGAGGCTCATTTCATGAAAGAGTTGCTTATGTTTCCAGGTCCACCCAAGCACTGAGTATGTGTCTGTGAGAGAGAGGGGGAGAGGGAGGGAGGCGATGTATGCATGCATGAGTTCATACCAAGTTGACCTTTAAAGCAGTAAATGATTAATATCAGTGGGTTTTATTACAGTTTTGGCATTTTCCTCTCCAGACACTGATTGAAAACCTTCCACAGCATCAGTTGTTTTCTGGGCTTTAAATCTTGTGTTACAGCTGTGGTCGTCCCTCTCTTGTGGTTAATTTCATTTCAAAGCTGTCATCTCAGCTGAACATTTTTACAGCCAGTAAATCAGTCTGCGAATCATCCTGCTTACGAGCTCTCTTTCAGTGAAAACATGCAAATCTGACCACACAATGCACTGTTTATACTCCATACAGCTGTGATTGAGGACAGACGGAGGCTTATCTACTCACCGGTTGCTGTGCATCTCAGATGTGAAGTTACAGAAGTCTCTCAGTTTGAGGAAATTACTTGGAGAATGGATAAACAGCGAAAAGAGCGGCTCTCTACCTTGTCAAAAATTGTGCACTGGAATGGGCTCACATTAGTAAACTGAACTACCGAGGACCTCCTCTCTCTCCCATCCTCTCGCCTCTCAGTCTCCACCTTTTCCCAGCACCTCCCTCTCCAATCGTATCCTCTCACCCCCTTTTTTTTTCTTTCCCCCCATCTCTCACGATCCCTAAAAGGTCTCACACCATCTGCCTTCATTCTTAATTCCCTTTCGGTCCTCTGAGGCTCCGCTCTGCCCTTAAGTCTAATTAGAAGGCAACTCGAGTGAGGAATGCCCTCCAGACTTCGATGCTCTGCCATTTGCAATCTGCTGTGGGGAAATAACTACAGTATGAACCAGTCGGACCCACCAACAGGACGGGGTCTTGAACGTTTAATGAGGCATGGCACAGATGGTCCCACATTTCATTCAGTATCTGCTCCTGAGCTCTGAATCCTTGAAGTTTCCTTCTTCCAGTGTCCAATATGAGAACATTTAATAGGTTTCTGAAATTTGCATTATAATAAAATAATGATAATTCATCCCACAGGGTGCAGAAGAGATGAGATTTCTGTCTTAGTGTAGTTCTCATTACTTGCTGTTATTATTATTTGATTCATGGATTAATTGAGAAGATGGAAACGATATCTCACAATATTAATTCATCCCATCCAGACAACTGGAACTCACATCGCTCACACATCTCTGGTTTTTGGACTCTCATAAAAAGCAGCACAGGACTCAAAAGTCACTATCAAGAAACTTAACTGTTATGAACACACACATTACCCCCCCAGTCAGTCCATACTGCTTAAGATTAACCGAACATTAGCTGCAAGTATTTTTGCAGTGGGTTTTTGTTTCAGTTGATAAATCTCATATACCGTATCAAACAAATAATTAAATAAAAACTACCTACCTGAAGCATTTGCCTCCCATTCTTCTCTTGACTCTCTAGGAGTAAAGCTGCACTTTGAGAAGGCTCTGTTGGGGTGATATGATACAAGGAGGTCTTTAAAATAAGATGGAGCTTGGTGTTTAAGAGCTTCATATACTCGGATTTTAATTCTTTTCTAGAAGCTAAAACTAGAGCACTATGATCTCTCCTGCTAATTCCCATCATTGCTCTCGCTGCAGCATTTTGAATCATTTGGAGGCTTTTTAAGAGAGCTATTTGAGACAACCTGACAATAATGAGTTACAGGAAAAGCCTGCAAGACACAAATGTGTGAAGTAGTTTTGCTGCATGGCTCTGAGACAGGATCTGTCTGATTCGAGGTAAAAAAGGCAGTTTTGTTTATACGTGCAACTTTACTACTTGCTGCCACTCGAAAATGTTATACATTCATTCATCTTCTCCCAGCTGTCATTGAGCAAGAGATGCGGTCCACCCTGGACAGGTCACCAGTCTATCACAGGGCTAATACAGAGAGACAGACAACCATTCACACTCACATTCACACCTACGGTCAATTTAGAATCACCAATTAACCTAATGAGCATGTCTTTGGATGGTGGGAGGAAGCTGGAGTACCAGGAGAGAACCCACGCAGACACAGGGAGAACATGCAAACTCCACACAGAAGAAAGGCCTCAGCTGTGAAGCATCAGTGCTAACCACCAGTGCCGCTCCCATTTTTATATAGTATTATATATTTAGTATCTTACAGATTGTACACTGCAAGTATATTTGTCTCATTTCTAATCAAAATATCTCATTACACTTAATATAAGAAACAACTGCCTGAAGAGTACCATTTCAGCAAGACACAGGGACTTGTTTTAAGACAATACATCTTAATACATTTTCACTAGTTCCATTGTCAGATGGTAATGAGATATTTTGACTAGAAATGAGACAAATATACTTGGTAAGATTTTGTTTTTTGCAGTGTATATCTTAAATATCTCAGATATTTCTTACAGTATTATTATTTCTTGTTTAGTGTCATACATATGCTCATATACTGTTTTTAAACTGATTTATGTATACGTTTATATAAGATTATATCCCTCTAAACTGTTACCTCACCTAAACAACACAGCAGCTTCACCTGACAACTTCACGCAGTAAAGAAATGAGCCCGAGGCTGCTCAAACAGACAACTGT
Source organism: Planiliza haematocheilus (assembly GCA_005024645.1). NCBI lineage: Eukaryota > Metazoa > Chordata > Actinopteri > Mugiliformes > Mugilidae > Planiliza > Planiliza haematocheilus. The sequence goes on along the minus strand of SRSE01001388.1, from coordinate 43,834 downwards.
ATTTATTATTGTTTCAAGTTATTTACATCTGTTCAATTACAAAACGTGGAATGTGGCCAGAATTGGTGTGAAAAATGCAACGGCGTCGACTGCTCCGTTCTTCTTTTTCTTGGCACGTGGACATTTAAATTACAGTGCAGGTGCCTGCTGCAGGACAATGTGCTTTGTGAGTTTTGTGCTCAATTTAGGCAGTGTTTTCGCTTTCAAAATCGCTGTAAATCACACAAAACACACACGACAGAGGAATGCAGAACAGAATCAACAGCGATCATTTCACAAAAAACAAAAAAAAAACTGCTGCGTAAAAAAGAGAGAGATTTAGTTGATTCCCGGATGGATTCACAGAGAGAACGCTGAAAAGGCCTGAACTGTTGCACCCTTTATCCCTCGGCTCTGATACCTCATAGAGTTTTATAAAAGATTCACCGCACCCAAAGACAAGGGACACGCTGTGGCTGCGTACGAACCTCGGTCTAAACATCTTACAGGGAATGAGGAATGTGTGAATTCAAAGTGCAATATCTAAAAAAGAAATCTTCAACATGTTTCAACTAAACTGTTACAGTGAGAGGCAGGATGTGTCCGTTCCTTCCATCTAGGTTAACACAAAAGCATGCCTGAACAATAAAACAACGCAGTGGGAGAAAAAAACAAACAACTGGAGCACGTACAGCACTAATGTCATGATATCACTGCAGGGGTGGGCACCAGTATGGATTTAACACATCATATCAGAAAATAATCAGCTGGTCTTATAAATAACTTAGATCCATCTGATCCGACATGAATCCACCTTTCCCTCATTTTTAACCGGTGTGACTACGGTTTAATCTTTTTATCCATCCTGTCTATATATTTGCTACAGTATTATTTATTGTCTTCAGGTCTTCGTGTCTAGAAAGCTGTGCTCTTCCAGTTCTTTTTTTTTTTTTTAGCTGACCTGATGCTACAGCCTGGGACGTTGAGCAGTTAATCTAAAATGCGTGGCTCCGTCTCAAAGCGTTGTCTCTGGCGGACTTTCAGGAGGACTCATCTGGCATCTGGTTTCAGTAATCACAGCCAATATGGATATGATTTCATGCCTGTGCCCACCCTGAGATACGACACTCACACACGCTCAGAGGGCATGAGTGCCGCCTGCTGAGCGCTGTCACCCGTCTGCGCTCATTTGTCTGCATCGCGGTGAGAAAACTGTCTCCCCCATTTCAGTGCTGCCGTTAACCCCGCCTGAGGCAACAGGAGAAGATGTGAAGGAACAGGAGGAGGAGGAGGAGGAGAAGGTGGGGCGGGGGTGGGGGTCTTGAAAGAAGAGTGGTGGAGTCATGTGTGGGTGGCTGAAGATAATCTCGCAGACACCACGAGGTGTCGTGTTGCCATCACTGGGATCGTTGCTAGGCAACATCATCCTTCAGAGTCTTCCTCTGGGTGGTAACTAGGTTACCCCAACTTACTACCATCCTGTTGGTGCTTTTGCCGTGTTTTAACGGCAAAGCTGCGTCTCTCCTCCTGATGGTCACTAAATTACGGCAGCCAGTTTGGCCGGGCGCCGGCGTCCCACCCAGGCTGGCGGCGGCTTGAGATGCTACACGAGTTCATCCAGCAGAGTCCCGATGCTGTGGTGCTGCTCAGGGGGACCAGCTATGGGTTTGTTGCACATGGGGCAGACGCAGCGTACCTCCAGCCACTTTACCAGACACCTAAGAAATGAGAAGAAAGATTTGATTTCTTCACCAATTGACACACTTGTGACCCACGCGTGAGTAAGCGAGAGCCCTGTTGGAGTCTGCAATTTAAAAGCAACACTGCACACTGCTGTAATGTGATGCCGCCACCATCTAAGCAGTGTTTCTGCAGGAACATTATCTTAGCTGGATGTGGGTTCTTCCTGGAGCCTGAGCTGGTTTCATCACAGTGATAACGAGACCACAGATATTATCTGAGCCCTGGCCGTGAAATGATACAGCTTGTTTCAGCACAGTCTGAGACTAAACTAACAAGACATTTATTTTCATTTTTGAGATTTATAGGTGCTGGTAGGGGGGAACTGTTAGCTTGAGGCTAATTGCTTTCCCTGTTTTCAGTCTTTATACTGAAAAACAACTTGCCTTAGGTTTTTTGAAGTCCAGCTGCCTTCAACTTAGCCCTGTATAGATCTAACATGACTGGGGCATTTTGTGCTAAACCTACTGGCTGCTGGCTTCTACCCCATGTTGGATTCCTCTTCTAAATATACCTCCTGGTTTTAAAACTCTCATAGAATCCAGTCCAGGAAATAGTCATCTTCAATAAACACCGTACTCCAGTTTTAGACAGTTAAAAACATCAGGAGGATACAGCCGCGCTTCCTCAGCCTGCTGGGATGAATTGTATCCCCGACCCCCTTTCGCTCTGATCCTAAACCGGAATAAATTGCCAGACGCGTGCTCAACCTGGAGGACCGTCTTAACTGTTAATCACTGGACTTCGCGTCGAGCGTGACCGTTTTCATTCTAACGAGCAGGCGAGAAGCAGCAAACGAGCGCATGACACCGCTGTCTTCTACTCACTTCCTGTGGAAAGCGTGTTGGCATGGCAACACTCCCAGCTCGTCTTTCACTTTGAAGTCCTCCAGACAAACGGCACACGTCTGCTGTGTGAGTGACAGACAGGACGGAGGGAGACAGTCATTAGACGAAACAATTATCACGAGTCATCAGTTTAAAGCGCCGCGTAGCTTTTAATGGGAGCAGAAATCACTGCAAATGTGCACGTCAGTCTCGTCCTTACCCCGTGAAGACTCAGCTTTTTGGGATCTCCTTTTAAAACCACCTGCAGCAGGAAAAGAAAAAGACAGATTTTTTTTTAAATAGATATATTTTTTAAATAACCTCTGACACATGCTGCTTAAAATTAACCCCAGCCTTACCTCTCTGTATCCAAACCGCTCGCTCTGGGCTTGGTGTCGTAGTTTGCTGCAGACGTGAAGAGGAAAAATACATTTTACAATTCAATTTAACCCCGCTGTGCATGTAGAGAGCAAGTGCGTCAGTAACAGCAAAAAATATACCGTAATGTAATAATGTGCCATTAAAAAGAAAAACTTGCATTCAGTGTTTTACGTCAGAGAAAGTCAGTGGTGATAAATACATTAATTCAAGGGCTGCACTGAACTGAACTGCATTTAAATAACAGCAATTCTTACTAATCAGTATGTAAATTATAAAATTTCCACATGAAAACACGATTTCCTTTGTATAACGGTGTAATAATAAAATTGTATTTGCACATGAAAAGCATAATGAATGGTCTTATAACAGTGACACACGTCAGTGTAAACTAGAACATGACCAGTACTCTTGCACTTTATTATAGGATTATAAATCCTGCACTCCTTGTATCAGTGTTTTTACGTCAGGGATTGACCCCATAGACATATATACATAGACGCTGCATCGACTGTGGAGGGACGTGCCTAAAGCGCCGCCATCTTGGTACAGGGCTAGCAGAGGCAGCGGTGCATGAACATACGAAGGAAAGAGGTACTCCTCAATCTTAAAGTAGATTTATTCGCTGAATTTTGGACCGATTTCCAAACGTATTGATCTGTTAAAAACGTCACACATGTAGCTATGATAAAAATATGGTTTTACTACCCAAATACAAATTTTACTTAATGTTATCAGCAGAGGATTGTAAAGAAAAGTTGCCGGACTTCAACTGAGCGATTTATGATCACTTTTAATGTGTAGAAACACCATTCCTCCATAGATGTAATGCACTGTAGGAGCGAGTGGCCCTGTTCCAAGATGGCCGCCCTGTAGGCGACAGCGCTCAATGAGGCGTCTATGTAGATATGTCTATGGTTGACCCAACTAGTCGACTTAAACAGGAAGTCGACTAGTTGCCGATAATGTGACAGTAACAACACGGACGCCTCCTACAAGACAGGTGACAAGCCCAGTGGGTCATTGCAGCAAACTAGCAGCAACAAGAGTGTGGAAATAAATATGAAACCCATTCTACCATGGCATGGGGAACATGTAAGTCAGTCCTGAAATACAACAAATGTACTACTGCAATGCATGCACATCTGAAAAGACATCAGCTAACGCTAGCAGAGGAACGGTCAAAATAAAAGACGCTCAAACTCTAATTTACATAGCCTATTTGCATAAACTCATAGTTTATATCAAATACTGTATTTATCTTTTAGTCAGTTTGACCCGTTCCTGAACGAAGCAACATTTACATTCATATGGACAAATATAACCGCAGTATTCACACTTGTTTTACTTTTGTTTTGGACTCCATCGGTGGGCCTGTCCCTAACGTTGGGCAGGTAGTTGCGAAGACATTTTCACATCCCTTTCCCTGACACAAGACGTCTGTTAGAGCTGAAAATGACAATCAAACAAAAACTGAAAGAAGCTAAAATCCTCCACTTGGCCGATGGAGCTGCAGACTTGGGCTGCAAATCCTCTCTGTGCAACATCTTCCACAACATTTCATCAGCACTAAGTAACACTGTAGAGACATCCAGCAAAGTGACAGATCATTATTACTGATATATTAACATGTAAGCATCATTTTAATGTTTAAGGTTGGGCTGTTTTCTGCATAGATGCATCAAATTCTATAAAATGGTGACAGATAAATACATTTTCTATCAGAATATATGTAAGATATGTATGTCACGCCTTGCCTCTTTGTCATGAAGCTGTGAAGATGATTATATTTATTATTCTAATTTGACTTTAAGCGCCGGTTGCTGGACTCATGCGAAGGCTGAGTTTGTGCGGTTAAATTATGGGACTGTGTGTAACTGAAGCAGCGTAATTGTAGGTTTGTTTCTTTGGTAATGAGCTGCCCTTTTTCAACACATCCACGGACAAATCCGTGTTCCTCTGCAGTCGCACACACACACACACACACACACATTGTTCACTTGAGCAATCATGTAACTACACGTGAAACACTAACTCACGCACATGTATACACAAACACGGCTAATGAGTACGTTGCCTCTTTGAATCGCTGCACCACCCCAAAATCAACAATGGAGAGGAGATCTTTATCACTTGGCGAGCTGTGTCTGTTCAGGCTAGGTTATTTTAGGCCTCCTGTTTTTGCGCAACTAAACTTAGACTCAAATGTCCATCACCGTGACGATTTAGGCCCGAAACTAAATGCAGCGGCAGAGTCTGAGATTAGAGCTTAACGTTTATTTGTGATCAGATCGCTCTAGATAGTGAAAAAAAAATATATATATACATATAAAAAATTGTCTGTGAGTCGCCGCTTAAAGCGAGGAAGTGACAGTTCTTCATTGTTTTTGACATTTGGTTTATTGTTTACACTGATTGCAGCGAACAATCTTCCACGTGAACAATGTGAGGATACACGTTCTACATGCGTGGAGGTTTCCCATGCCGGGAAAATGATGTGAAGTGTGTGAAAGGGGGGGATTTCAACGTTTCACTTCAGCTTTTGTGCAGGAATTTATCTACAAGGACAGAAACCCCTCAAAAAAATCCCTCTATTCAGTGTAATTTCTTCTTAGAAACCACATTTCACAGTGTCACAGTCATCCAGCACTAAAAAGCGTCAGCAACATTGAGTGTTTGTTAAGAAAAACTGTATTTTCGATCATTTGAATGAGTCTGTAAGCACGTACTGCCAAAAACTAACAAGTTCCAGCTTCTCAGCTCTGATAATTTGCCTCCTTTTTCTTTTATATACAGAATATTTTTATGACACATGTTTTAGCCAAGGAAACAAACTATTTTTTGTATTTACTGGTACGTAAATACTCTTTCCCACAAAAGGAACTAACCCTGAGCTTCCTTGACCTCTTGAAGAAATTCTTCCTTACTAGCCACTGTGTTTAACAAAGTGGGACTGTACGCACAAAGGCGACAGAGTGACCTTTAAAAAGTCTTCATCCACATAGGCCGGGGGGAAGTTGTCGCTGTATTCTGTTGCACCTGGAATATGGTTTAGCGCTGCAAAGGCCGAGGCGTTTAGCTCCCAGAGGACAGTGGAAACAAAGGCAGAATCCAGGATAAGCGTCGTGGAAAAAAGGCCTTCATTCTGGTGAAGGTTCCCAGCGTCAGAGGATGTAGCAAAGAAACTTGTTAGTAAATGTCTCAAAGCAGATCGTCTCGTCACTGGAGACTGTATCGGCCTTTGTATCAGTGCTCCCTGGCTTTCAGATCAAAGTTTGTCGGCTGTTTTCCTTCATTTTTAACCAAAGATCTCAGCTCTCCATCATTTGATTATCTGCTCTATTCTTAACATAGCGCACTTGACTTGATTTATGTGCCGCCTGAGTGGCCACTCGAATAATTAGAAGCCATTTTTCGTCATCATTAAGTGGTAAATTCATTCATTCATTCATCTTCTGTAACCACTCGTCCTGTGAAGGCGGGGGGGGCTGGAGCCTATCCTAGCTGCCGTCGGCCGAGAGGCGGAGTCCACCGTGGACAGGTTGCCCTTCTATCGCAGGGCTAACACAGAGAGAAACTGCAAAATTAATTTTAAAATATATTTGGATTTTACTTGATGTTTATTCCATTTGCTATTTTTCTCTCGCGTTGCATGTTATGATTCATTTGTTTAGTACTTTAACATTTATAATTTATGATTTATGTAAGCCCCACTGCGACCTTCAAGAGGACAAAGATGAATAAATGAATGAATGAATGAAGGATTTATGTTACACCTAAACCCCACATAGAAACACCCGGACTACAGACTCCTGTCGGTTGGAGCTCCAGTTATTTTTATTTCAGTGTCTTTGTATAAACTGTGTTTTTGTGGACTGTTTCTAAAAGTTTGCTGCATATTTGTTTTCCCCTTCTTTCATGGATTTAACCTCAGCAGATGACTCTCTCCTGATAAACCGTGAGGACCTGATGACCGTGCTTCTACGTTCACATGCGTTAGTAGATGACCTCCAGTTTGCTCCCTGCTGTTCACTTTCCCAAACTCTCATCTGTCCCCTGCAAACGAGACAGCATCAGGTTCCCTTACGCTGCTGCGGGAGCTTTGTGAAGCACGCTTCAAATTGTAGTTAAACTTGATGTAAAGCAGTGTTGTGTCTGAGTAACCGGTTTCCTAATTAACCACAGCGCTGAGCCTTAAACAAAAACTGCCTGTTGTTTCTTTCTCTGTTGAAATCAGAGCCATCGGGGGATTTCTCAAGGATCGCTGACGGTAAATTAAAATGAGTCTTTATTTGGGGAAAGCCGCTCAGGTGGCTTAATAGCCTGTCTCTCTTCAGTCGTTGTATTGTCTGGCTAAAAATGCCAGCAGCTTTTCCCTTCGCACCTTGGGGACCTCATAATATCTCTCTGACTGGCTGTTTGAATACAAACGCAGCGCTGTTGGAGGAGATTGGGGTGTAATTAATGATGTGATATTTTTGGAGTGTGCTGTTGCTGGTGTTTTCGCCCTTGTACATTGCAGGTACCGCTGCAAGCATGGACATACGCGTCAATGTGACAGCGCTAAGACCGTTAGCTAAGCTCAACCACATGATTTCTAGTTTTTCTTTTTGGCAGGAATAATTAAAGAAGGGATAATTACACAAGTGGACAGAGTCAGACTTTAAGTCACCTCAGTGTGAGGTCTCTACATAACAAACTCCCTGACACATGGGATCCAGAGTCTGTCTGGGACATAATAGGCAACCTGCCCCCAGAAGAGAATGACATTCATCACTCAGTATTCATCTGATGAATCACCCGGCCTATAAATGAATTCACAATCACACTCCTACCCAAGACTACCTCCAGCATGTTAATGGAGCCAAAGGAAGTGACTCACTGGTTATGATTCACTGGCAAGCTCTTTCAGAGAAGCAGGAAGGATTCGAGCTTTCTCGGATGATGCTCGGGCTAGCGGGGGAGCCCGGGAGTGCAACCGCCACACGCTCTAACACAGGTCCACCAAAACTGAGATGTGTTCCAGCTGTATAATTAATGGATGCTGCCGTAAATATTTCATACTTCATTCATTCATTCATCTTCTGTAGCCGCTTGTCCCGTGAAGGGTGGTGGTGGAGCCTATTGCAGACGTGACAACCATTCACGCTCACACCTACGGCCAATTTAGAATCGCCAATTAGCCTAATGAGGATGTCTGTGGACGGTGGGAGGAAGCTGGAGTACAACACTCCGCTGGCTCTGCATGTTTCAAGCCGTCAGACGCGTATTTCTTAAAACTCTCCTGTATCCTTTTGACAATTTGGACAGCAATTTAAATCCATACGTAAGTCCAGAAATAGCACACCACATTACGGGATGTCAGACAGTTTGCAAACTCAAGACATTGAGTCATCCAACAAGAGCTGGAGATCACAAACAAACCCTGCTGCAGGTGTCGTTGTTTCCTGATGAGGTTATGCGCTCCGCAGACCGACCTGATTTTTTTTTTCTATTTTTTCTTTTTTTCTTGCGCCACTCCTCCCGCTGTGTGCTATTCAGGCCGTGTTTATTCTGAGCAGAGTTTTCCTCACCGCTGTCCTCACACATTGTGACGTGCGGCTTCCTGTTGCCTCACATCCCGTCTTTCAGACACAAACGTCCCCTCAGCTCATCAGGGAGTTCAGTCAACAGCAGGAGAGGTCACCCTGTTCCTACCTCCTCCCCACCCTCGCTGTCTTTCTCAGCTGCGCACATTATGTCCCCGCCGTGGAGATTTTTATTTTTTTGCAAAATCAATGCCAGTCCATCACTTTGGTAAACGCATCTGTGGAGCCCAGAGGATGAATCCTGCAGGCTTTATTGATCCGCTGACTTCCCTGTAGCTTCAACATGAAGTTGACATTTGTTTTTTTTTATTTTTAGTAAAGTGAATGGATTTTCTTGAATTTTGTTTATGGTCCCCAGAGGATGAATCCATTAACTCTTCCTCCTGCATCATCAACAGGTAAAATTTGGATTCGTCCAAATTATACCTTCACAACTGTATCCTTAACCCTTGGTCACAGCAGTCGTACAGGTGTGAAGATCACAACAATCGTCCTTGTAGTTCGGTGATGCAAACTATAAGGCGTGCTCTGCAAGTGTGGCCAGGTGCACTTTGGCATGCAAGTGAAATTAACCACAGGATGACCTGAGTGGCTATCAAGCACGTTGCCTCTGAGATCCAAGATGAACAAAATTCTTCCCGTGTTGCATTGCATGCTTGTACCGATGCATTACGCTTTGTTTAATGTTTTAATCACACGTCTCCCTTTTCTGTCGCCGCCTCACCTGATGAAGTAACAGCAGAAGATGAGACTCAGGATAAAGACAAAGATGCCTGTCCCGAAGATGACCATGTAGATGTTGAGGGGCAGGTCCTGGAAGGTGATGGGCGGCATGGTGCAAGACTTGTTGGAGTAAACCAGTCCCAGACCACAGAAGCACCCTAGGAGAAAGGGAAATAGAAACTTTAAAAGACACATTCACAGGAAGAGTACGGCCGTAAATGGATATATCTGGAAACAAAGGCGGCACATGTCTCGTTTAAAGTACTCTTTGCCTTTAATCGGTGGCCGAGAGTCAGGCCTGCAGCTGCGTCAGCCTCTAATGGAAGCCGAAAAAAACACAACAACGAGGCTTTAAACGCAACACGCGCGTACACAAAAGAGCGCTGTGACGGTGAAAGAGTTCATTCTTTTTACATACTTAAACATGTGAAACAGTCTTAATACGGTATCCAGGCAACCGCGTAACGCACGTCTTTGTGCGATAACTAATTCAGCGCAGACGAGACGAGAAAAAGCCACGGATGAAAACATTTGATTTGCCCGTTTTGTTGAACTGAAAATGGTAAAAAATCTCTTTTATGACTTAAAGCACATGAGTGCAGCAACATCAAACCATTTTAGATTAGGATGTTAGAACTGTATTCTCCATGGAAAACACATGTTTTTCCCCATTAATGCTACACTCCTTTTGTTTTTACCTTGAAATATACCACGTATCGCATCGAGGCCGGAGGTAAAGAGGTGGACGAAGAAATGTGGCACGACATTAGGCAGTTTATAGTGCTTAATAGGATGTGGTTACTATCTTTTAGGCCATGGTTGCTGACAGGTGTGGATTAACTTCAGTTTAACCCTGATTATTTGGTTGTTCTGAATGAATGCATTAGGATTAAAAAAGCGCATAAAAGCTGAGAATCAGTGAAAGGGATTGAAGCTGCTGTTATTTATGTAACCGACAACCACAAAAAAAAAAAATTATAATCCAATTTTGGATGTGAATAATGCCAGAAACGATTCAGGGAGTAGTAAATCTGTTTAACTTCTTGAGATTGACAGTCAATAAAGGTTTTAAACCTGGAATATAACCCTCCTGGCTGGACCTCTACTTCTTAACCTCAGGAGCAGGAAACTATCTATATTTAACTCAAGATCAAAATTTAAATGAACAGCGCCATTACAACCGTGTGAACGTACAACTTACATTTATAATACAGGAGAAAAATTAAATCAATGGAGTCTGAAAATTCCCAGACTGTAAACGTGGGAATCAGGGGGAGAAACTACAGCAGAGAAACTGTTGTACATAAGATAGACAGAGATAAAGACACACAGATAGCACACTGGTAGCTTGTGTGTCTGTGTGAGTAATGAGAAGTCAGCGTGAGAGGAAGCTTTGTGAGATCGGGGTCACGCTGACCCTGTGAGCGATAGTGGATCAGAGCTAGCGCGGGGACTCGTCGCTGCTTTCCGCTGACGCGAGCTCCTCTAGATGAGAACGGGAACGGAGGGGGTTGAAGGCCGGGTGAAGTGGGAAGGTTTTCGTTTCGATCAAACACTCCAGCGGCCGCTGATTAGCGCTGCCGTCCCCCGGAGACGAGGTGGTAATCAGCAAAACCGGCTCGTGTATTGTTTAATAGAGAGACACTTAGCCTTATGAGACGCTCAGCGGCAAGCTAATTGCTGAAAAACAACTGTACTAGGAGACACTTCACATGTGAGAGCTTCGCCAGGAACAAGTTCATCACCAACGCCTTCCTCCTAAAGGTGTAAATGTAGTTACTGGTCCTGAGATGGACTGTCTACTAATGGATGGGTGGATACTGAGAGGACAGACAAGACAGGTGCCTAGATGGATGGATGTGGATGGACAAATAGAGGAGGAGTTGATCAGCTATTAATGTATGATATAAATTGACTGATGGATAGATAATAGATGGATGATTAAATGGTTGGACAGAGTGGATGGACTGAAGGATGAAAGACAGATTGATGAGCAGTCTGGTCAACAGAGAAGACAGGTGGAATGTATGGACACATTAATGGACGTGCAGGCAGATAAACCTGCAGGTAAATAGAGGAGTGGATGGTTTGACAGATAGTTGGATGAACGGACAACAGAGAGACGTTGGACAAACAGGTGGACGTATGGATTAATTAAGAGCTGCACAAACAGACGGACGGACGAAGGCCGTTACCCGTGGCGTTTCATACCGCGGCACCGTTTCTTTCAATCGATCCTTTGTGTTTCGGCCGACGTAACTCGCTGACATTTCTATCTGACACGTCTCTCCCGCCTCACGCCTGGAAAATGCGGCGTGAGAAGATCGATACTCCCCGCCTCTAGGTTCCACTCACGATGAGCGGGCAGAGATTCTCCATTAGGAATCTCTATTAATCAAGGCTCGTCAATGGGCTCTGCGTTCAAGTTGCGCCACTCCGCTCAGCGAGAGGCGACCGTTGCTGCGTGTGTCGGAGTCTGAGCCCGAACCTCGATCGACAGAGACGTGTAAGTGAACCTCGCAAATACTGAATAGAAGCTTTTTATTATCCTCAGAAGGATTTTGACCCGCAACCAAACAAAATATGCAAAAGAAGTCATACCTCTAGAGTTTAAAGACAACAAAGATCACAAGGATGCTATCATTTGCTTTTGCTTTTCAAATATTGTAGAAAAATGCACAAAAAAGTCAATATAATAGTAGAAATTGTGCATCAGTACATCCTCTGTCTCCTATTTATCATCAATTTATGTCCATTCAGATTATTCTTGCAAAAGGGGCCCCTGCCTCTAGGCCGGACACAGTTATACATCCCGTTCAATAAATAGTTTTCTTTTACTTCCATTCTTTTGTTCTTTTTTTAAACATGAAGCTCTGACACGTTAAAGTGGAAAAATAAGCTCCAGCTGTCATTTTCCTTCCAGCCAGGCCGTCATACGTGCCACCTCGACGTACCTTCACTTCAGTTTGAGCACAGAGAGGAATTTCTGTCACTCCCGACGCAGACGCGTGTATTTTCTCGCATCTCGAGAATAAGCGACTTTAAAAACTAGCCTCGGAAAACGCATGCATCTGCAAAATAAATGTCACTTACTCGCTGGTATGAAAGCACTTAAAAATCAAACTGTCATTTCAGAATACGTGAGTCACAGAGGCCGATTTTCTGCATGACGGAAGTACTTTTTCAGCTCTTAAGTGCCGTTTCCTGATAAAACTTGTGCACTGGATGTTTTTTTTTTACCACTGGAAGTGTAGCTGATGTTTTGGCCTTTCCTATTGTTACACTTCCTAATATACGTCAAGCAGAAATGGTGATACTGGGAACATTTTCACCGAAACCGAACCTTCGTAGCATGTGCATCATAGTATAATACCACCTGCATTGTATCCTCTGTATTCCAGACCATCACTGAGGATGTGACCTCTGTGTGCACCCCTCGTAGCTGGACGCATGTGAGGATGTGAGCATGCAAACAGACAGGCACGTTGACCCAATTTTCATCATTACATATGTCAAACAATCTGGTTATCAGGGATCGTCAGCAGACAAAGAGACACACACAGACAGAGAGAGAGAGAGGGGGGGAGCATTACGTCTGTTCCCGTGTTCATGTCACCGCGCAGCCGACAGCACAAATCACCTGTGAAGCTGCTGCAAGCCTCCCAGTCTAAATCTGGGTCATTTGTATTCAAGTGTTCGTCCGTCGTGAGAATGAGCGCTCACGATTCCCCCCTCCACTTTCGTATGCATAAAAATCATACGTCTACATGTGATGTTTTGCTTCGGGTGGAGCCGTGGATGACCGCTGACCTATATATTGGCGCTCTCGTGAGGGGCGCCCCGTTGCCATGGCGCCAAGAGGAGCAGATGCAGACAAAAAATTTAAAAAAATTTAGAAAAAAAAGAGAGAGAAAGAGATGAAGGCTGGCTCGCAAAAGTTCTCGTTTTGAGGATGGAGAAAATCTAAGCCGGGGGAGATTCTCTTGTTGTTGTTCGAATAGACAGGAAAGTCCCTGTGTGACTTGACAGAGCTGTAAAATGCCTCGATTATAGTTTCCCTGACAGCTCCTATGAGATGCCTGGTGGGGTTTTGTCCTATATACGCCGTGTTCACACAAAGCTGCTTCTGCGTGCACTCAAGACAGAACTTCCCATCAAATATTCAGCACTTTACATGGGGGGAAACACTCAGGCCTGCCTGCACGGCTGCTGCTGCTGCCGCTGCCTCCGAGAAGAAAGTAGGTTGGGCCCAGAACTCCCCATCACAAGCATTATTACATGTATCACGCACAAGCGCGGAGACAAAGCAGCCATGATCAGAGATGTGCTGACACACAGAGCAGACGCCGAGCTGTGGCTGCCTTCATTTTTCCAGCAGAATGTGGCGGTGTTTATGTGCGTGTACTATGAATAGCAAGGGGGAGTCGCACGGCACAAAGGGAGTAATTGTTCTTGTCTGAACACCACAAATAGTCCAACGGAGGAGGCTGCTGCATTCAAACAAGCAAAGTCGGAGGGAAAAGAACGCAATCCATCAGCTGCACCGGGTCTCACCGTGACAATGAGGCGCTGGAACACCATTTCGCTGCAGCGAAGGCACTCACTTTGCCTAAGTGTGACTGATGCGCCCGCAGACGCAGACAGCACTTTCAGATAAGACAGAGAAGTTGTTCAGACTTTGGGAGATAATTGGTCAAAGGGTGACGAGTGGGAGACTGCAGATAGAGTCAGCAAGTCGTAAGAAAGATTACTGAGACTGGAGAGCTCAATGACCAGCCTTGTCTGCAACCACTTCAGATTAAAAAAAATAAAAAATCAAGGTTTGTATTAATCAAACAGTCTCAGATTCCACCGATCAGCACAAATATCAACAACTGAACTAACGCGGCTTGAAATTGAACAAACAAACTGGTAAGAACTCGCCTCAAATTGCTCTTTTCAGCATTTATAGTCAGTACACAAACACAATTAATCACACATGGTGACATCAAGAGCCGCAGCTAATCATTATTTCATTACTGATCCTGTTCTTGCTCAATAATTGTGTCAGTTAAATGTTGGAAAATTGGGAAAAGGCCACGTCAGCCACAGGTGATGTCTTATTTGACTAAAGATTATCTTATGTTAAGATTGATTACACTAGTCTTCTATATTTTTAATAATATAATATAATATGTGAGAGCATGTGCTGCAACAAATACCATAAGGCATATAAATAAAAAAGGGAGATCACAATTTGAGAGGATTTGGTCTAAAAAGATTAAAATCACAGATTAAAGATTTTCTGTAAATGAACTCAATGAATTCTTCCAGCTGTAATAAAGTCAAACTTCTATGGGAAGTATATTAAGATGTTATAGCTGTCTGTTCCTACAGCCTATTGTCATCTAACATCATGTGGACTTCCACTTATGGCTGCCACCGGAGGAAGTCAGCTTAATAAACACTTGAATGTCGTTTTTTTTTCTTTTTATAGCAGGCGCTTGCTGCTTATAAATGGGATTTTAAAACAAGAAAGCTGTTTAAAGGAGACTGTTAAGCACAAATGGAGCGCCACACACATTTCCCAATGGCAGGAATTCAGATTTTCTTCAGCATTATCTTTCCACACAGCAGTGTCTGGAGTGGTCCAGTCTGTAATTTGCATCGAAATAACTGACATTACATCGCAGAGGCCTAACAAAACACCCTTGTCACACCATAAGAAATGATTTGCTCACCGTTACACCACTGAAACGGGTGCATCAATGCACCAGAGGGGAGTCCTTGCCTGCGGGATCCGATTCTGTTTACCAACAAGCCGCGGCCGCCTGTGTGCGGATGGATGACCGCAGCGGAGAGGGAGCTGAAGCGCAGGAGGGGGGAGACGGTGTGCCAGCTGGGCGAGAGGAGAGGTGAGCGAGGAAATAGCACCTATTTAAGAGGTCGTAAATGACGACTTAAAAAAAAAGAAAAAGAAAAAAAGAGGTGGACGACAGGGCGCTTCTATCGGAAGCTGAAGAGGAGTTTGTGCCACATGCCGTGCGCGCTGGACTCCAAAGGCAGAAACTGTGATGTGGCTTTTCCCCGGCTGCTCCACGGTGCGGTTGCTTTGACTCTGCTGTTATTGATAGACGGCATGACACTGACCCAGCAGCAGCAGCAGCGGCGGCGGCGGCGGCGGCGGAGGCAGCATCTGTGTGAGAGCAGAAAACTAGAACGGGTGTCTCGGTGTTCCTGCTCCCGCCCCGGCAGACGCTACTGACGTGCGTCGAGGCCAATCGTGTCGGTGTGTGTTGTGACGGCCTGGCTGGACGGACTGCGCGTGTTTCCTGCCTCTGATCGTCATCTCTAGTTTTTTTTTTTTTTTATCTTCCACTGAAAGGGCAAACACAAGGCAGTTTTTTTCAGATGCTGAGGTTATGAGCCTCTCCCCCTTTTACTCCTCTAATGAGGTCCTGGGGCATTTATCTTCTCTGGGCCCCCTTTGTCTCCTACCTCCTGTTATCAACGAACTCCATCAACGGAGAAGTACTTTAACAAGAAATGTTCAGATGACCTGTTAACCATTTCATTGCATGTTTAGGCATAAGTCTGTTTGTATCCTCAACCGTTTATTCGGCGATAAGAGGGAAAAAACACAGATCAGGCATAACATTATGACCTATGTCCTAATACTGTGTAGATCTCTCTTCTGCCTCCAAAACAGTTGAAAACAGAGGCCAGGTCAACACCTTCTGCTGTTTTTCTTATTTATTTATCTATTTTTGAGGTTGTTCCTAAACCGTTTTTGGCTGCATCTCGCTGGGGATGGCTCCTGCCATCAAGGAGTGTCATTGCTATGGGGTGGCAGTCCCTGGTCTGGTCTAGGTGGGCGCTACATGTCTAAGTAACATCCACAACAATGAATGCCATGCCCAAAAGTTTCCCGGCAGAACACTGAATTGTCACAAGATGCTCAATGTCATTCAGTGGTTTTAATGTTGTGGCCTGTATTCACCCCTATATGCAAATAATTACACATCACATTCTGAGTTGCAACAGTGAAGAAAACATACAGGAAGATAGTGCTGATTTTCACACAAACTTGTGTCACACAAACCACTATGCTCACTGTCCAGTGTTTCTCCAGGCTGCATAAACTATATGATCTGTGGCGTGTAGTGCAGTGAAGGCATCAGGCCTGCAATGGAGGATAATGGAAGTGTTAGTATATGACGCTGCCAGTTTTGGGAGAACAAAAACCAGTGAGAGTCGCATAACGCCAGCGAGAACACAAAGAGCAGAGCGCCATGCAGCGCCCCTGGGCGGTGCAGTTTAAGTGCCTTTTGAATCGACAGGAGAGGGTAGGGACTGCTTGTGACAACTCCTGGTATGATCGGAGTATGCCGAGGGGAAAACTGTGTACAAGAGAGTACCAGCCGCCTAAAGCACTGTGATAAATTTAATATTATGGAGGTTTTGGTGGGTTCTGCAGGTGACAAGGCAACTTTTGACGGACGATGTCAACTGGGTGTCTATTGGTTTGTTTCACCACTTCCTTTCTCTGGTGTCCTGACCTTAAAACAGATGTCAGCAACTGGCAACAACGTCCACAAACAAGTTGTGAATCTGTGACCATGTCGCAATGTCGCCCATTTTTTTGTGACTTCATATCACACTGAACCTGGATGCACCTGTGACGCACCAGTTACTTATCGGCCAGTTCTGCTTTGGTAATTCAGCCTTGACCTTTTCTTTTTTTAACATTTTATTTAGTTAGTTACCTCTACAGTCACATTTTATTTCCTTGGAAAGAGGCTGTGCACTGACATTAAGTACTTTACTTGTCGCTGAAGGTTCCTCTTTGACCTTGAAAGTACTGAATACACACGGTACCAAGATTCACCCAGCACGTCCTGTAGCCATGGTCAAAAATGAACTTTTAAATCCGCATGAACATACATGCCCAGAAAAAAATGGTGTATTTTGTCAAACCTTTTATTTCATTACTTGTCTAAATTAAGTGGAAAAAGTACTGTTAACAGTCCATGAGTACAAAAGAGATGAGCTTAGTTTTTTAAGATTACATCTAAAATGCAACTAAAATGACAAAAATACCATTTTATTTTTTGCAGCTGTGCAATTTAATATAAAAAACTGAATATTAAAGTATAAAACTCATTATTTTATGTTGTCAAAACCATAAACAATGGTGCAGACACTTCATCACAGTAATAAAAGTGCACACGTAGCTGAACCTTTTTTTGTAGAGGCCCAGCAGACCCCTGTGGGCTGCACATGGAAGTGTCAGCAGCTGGAGGATCTCAGAAAAAATAGAGCTGCTCATATCCGGTGAAGTTTCCAGCATAGATGGGCGTGTATTTGTAAATCAGTGACGCGTCCTCTTCCTCAGGATTGTCAAACTGATGTAAACTTCTCCTTCCTAAACAAAGCAGAAGTGGGATGAGGCAGTAGAAAACAATGCACGGGGAAATTATCTTGTATTAGGATATTAAAGCGTCTAATAGATATATCTTGTGAGGTAATAGATGAATTGACTTGAATTATACATTTAATCTTCTATTGATAGCTGTTATTTTTCTTTGCACATGTGCACAGAGAAAGCTTGGACATGTTTACAGTAAGGTAACGTAAAGTAATCAGCTCTGTGACTGTTCTAGCTCTCGTCAATGCTTATGTTGGTCAGTGTGCACACAAATCTGCATCTGTGACCATTTAACTGAAATGAGAACAGACTGCGATAGAGGGATCTTTCTGAAAATTTAACTGAGAAGCTAGTTAGAACTGTATAAACACATGTCATTGTCAGTTTATGGTTAAACCAGTGAATGATATATGAAAAAAGGAACAAACTCACACATCTAAATGCCAAAATAATCCAGCGTACTAAAGGGTATGTAATTTCCAGAGCTATAGCTAATAAAACCAAACAATACAGTCAGTACTTACTGTTATTCAGTTTATTATCTCACCTTCATTGATGAAAAACTCCGCCAGCAGCGACGATAACTGAACAGCGTGAGCGGAGTGAGGGAAGTTCAGCCTCCTGTCCCACTGAAAGCGATTCACCTCTGGGTGCCACTGCACTCCGTAGAAAGGATATCTTTTACCTGGCAACACAAAACGACACTTAACGCAGTACACGGCGTTAGTACAACGCTGCTACAAGGAAACTATTTGACGTGTAAAGTTAGCATAATGAATAATCTTCTACCTTCTATGGTTGAGATAAAGTCAGCTCCGTTCTCAGCAACGTTGGTGGACAGGAGGGAGAAGAAACTCCGCAGCTTCTCATTTTCCTGGAAGGTCTGTGGACGCATTAGTCACAGTTATCATTTACTTGTTAACTTGCATTATTATATTCATGTTATACATAAAAATTTAGATTGTTAAGGTCACTTAAAAAGTTCTTGGGTGGGAATTGTGATTGCCCCCAGTTTTACTCTTTTATATTTTGATTAAACACTAATTGATTTAGGAATGAGCAACACGTGAACTTAATATCAGGGGAAACAAATTAACAAAGATACGGCTAAAATCCTGCAGAAACTGAAAGTTTCCAAACTGAAAACCGATGAATTTTGAATCTGACATGATCAAATGACTGGCTGCGGTTTTAGTTCTCAGAGCAATAACAATGAAAAGTTCCAACAGAGGAAGTGAAACACAGTGAAATTAGTACTGTACCTTTACTGTAACTCCATAAGAGTGAAAATTGCCCGTCAGGGGTTCGTGGGTCAGAGCCTTGAAGAGCTCATCGGGGAAACCTTTGAACATCCGACTGGAGTGGGCCTCTGCAGGTAGGTAAAGGGAGATCAAGTCTATTTATGAAAACCTTTTGATTTAAAAGATTAAGGATCTCATTGCATACTTTAAAAAGAATCTGCAGATGTGATTTGGTGATAGTAAAGAAAGAAAACTCTTGGATCTGCAACTTGCTTCTACTGACACCAAGTGTTGTGACTCAGTTCATGCACTTTTCAAGTAAATGCAGCACTGAAATGAACGACGTACGTTAAATATCACGACTGACAGCAGGTGGACATGTTTTACCTGTGGTTAGGTTGAGAGGTAAAGCTATGTTCTCAGCTGTGGTGTTTGTCAGCAGATTTTCACCGGCCACCAGGACAGTGAGGAGTTGCATGCCCATACATGTGCCCCAGATGGGGAAGAAGTCCCCGGCGTCGTTGGCCTGGAACACACATGAACACAGCCAGAAATGTCACTTATCTGTGTCTGACGTAACATTAAATTTTATTAGCAAAGATAGTTCCCCTCCAAGGCACATGATAAACAAATAAACGAGCTGTAAAGGAACATACACAGACAGGAGGAGGAGACGCAATGAAAAATGTCGTTCTGTACGAACCGTCAGAGCAAGTTTGTAAAAAATCTTGGCCACCCTGGCATAGTCTGACGTCTCCAAGTCTGCAGCTCCCCCAATGAAAATCAGGCTAAACAGACAGCGTGTAAGGACAAACAATTAAGCATTTATTTAAGCAAGGAATGTAATCTTCCAGGATGTTTAGGAGTCTCCTACTGTAGCTCACCCATTTATCTTCTTGAAGATGTTTTCATATTCAGCAGTGGTGAGAGTCAGTCTGCACGGGGGAAAGAGAACAGTCAATGATCCGTTGCTCACAAGGAGAGTCAACCTTAAATTTCAGAACTGAAAACAAGCTGATTTTAAAGGTGGGATGAATTAGTAAATGGGCAGTTTTTGCTCGCTGCTCACTGAATTCAACAGACTATATATTGCAAAGCTCCTGTCAAATGTAGGATAGTCCATCTTTAATGAATATGCACTGAACCCACCTGATAGGCATTACTCTGCTACCCCCAGACTCCAGGTATTTCACGTAGGATGAAGGTATGAAAGTCCTCCCGAAAGGTTTCAGGATATCGTCAGAAACTAGCTGAGTTAAAACACCTGTGGGACAAAAACACAGCTGCTGTAACTACAGGGCGAAGGAACCGTGACAAAGCTGCAGAGAAATCCCCATTTTCTGTGTCACCTAGACTTTAGTTTATCTCAGTTTCAAGTTCTACAAGTAGCTGTGTTTTACTTACCGATCACAGGTCTGTCATTCACAGCCTCCTGGCTGAGTTGAGTCGGCATAGCTTTGCAGCAGACAAACAGCAAGCACAGGTATGCTGAAACTCCTGTGCTGGACATGTTTCCAGTGAGGCTTAATTATTAAGATCAGTCCTTTGCAGCTGCTACAGATGTCTGTGTATGAAAGAGCCTTGAGCAGGCTTATATATGTCGCGTAAGAAGAGGATATAATCACTAGAGGGAAGTGAGGAATGCCCAGATTTACACGTGATGACTCCCATACTGCACTTGCCGGTCAGGCCAGTTGACTGCTGAGGTAAACATAAATCTTTTGCTGACTGTGTGGAGTTTTTGGTAAAATTCTGATAACTTTGAGGGTGGGAAATTATACAGTTTCAAAGTTCCCGGGCTTGTTTTGCAATACGATTGCAAGAGCATTCAAGAAAGCAACTGTTGTTTTGCACAACCAGCTGAGATTCAAAGTTCTGTCAGACACGTTTGTGCAAGAATTAAGCAGCTTCTATTTATAGGCTTTAAAATGCAGGAAGTGAACTGCAGCGGTATGACCGAGACTCTGTGAGGCATCCTACTCTGCCTGTTAACCTGATTTATGTGAAACTGTGCAAACTATTTGCAAGAACGCCATAGAAATATTTTTTATTTTTTTTGTATTTAATAATAGATAGTATCATTTCCTTATATTACATCCTTTTCTTAAAACAAAAAATGGCACTGACGCAACACATGTCTAAAACAAGTGATGAAAGTAACGGATTCTGTAATAGCTACCATTTCTACATAGATTGCATAACGGAAGGAAGCAAAGGTCTCATGGCCACTGAACAAACTCTGTCCATTGACCAAGTAATAGTGACTTACGGTTTTAGTGTAAAACAAAACATCCTGGCGTTTCCAGTGTTTAAAATCCAGCTGGCTAAAATTCTTGCAGCTTGCAATGTCATAAAGTCTGTGCAGATAAAGTGAATTAAAGATGAAGCTTAGATTAAACACGTCAGGTTAAATAACAAAGGCTTTTCTGTTAGCAGTGATGACAGAAGCCTGCAGTACCAAATGCTAATGAGCCTCACAGCAATGCTCATCCATATATGACACTTTAAAAAAAAAAACAAGATACAAAAACATTATATATGGTGTTACTAAAAATGTAAAAAGTTTCAAATTAGCATAATAAAACAATACCTTAATCATGTATTAATCATATAGCAGCCGTAGCCCTGCGTCTTTTTATTTCCTGACTAATATCTTTACACACAGCAGCCAGCAGCTCTTCTTTTGACTCCAAACCGTCCAGAATTACTGGAAAAAAAAACAGAAAAAAGAAGTCTTAAGATTTGGGCCGTACCAAAATATTATGCTACACTAGGATGTTGAGGTTATGTATTGTGCACAGTGCTCAGAATGCATCAACAGAGGTCAGACTTCCCTGGTGAGACAGGGAGCAGGAGAAGAGAAAGACGGTGACTGAGAGTGGAGGTGGATGCTAAAATACAGAACAAGAGAGTTTTGGGTTTAGTCCCAACTTGAACGAAAGCTGTGTGCACAATTTGCCCCGAGAAAGTTGTGGCTTGTAGCGGATTAATGCTTTTGTCTTCTACTGTCGTACCCACCCTGTTGAAACGTCAGGAAGGTGTGACAACATAGATACCGCCCAAGTCAGGAGTACATACATAGCATCTGTGACCAGACTCTCACCAATTTCCGATTCTATGCTCTCCATCTCTTGCCGGTTTTTACGGTACATTGGCCACACGTGTCCGTCAAAGTAGCCAGGAGGATCGGGAGGCGTGTACACCCTGAAACTTTCAATCCAGGACAAAAAAAAAAATGACAAAATGATTCTCTGCAGCTTGAATATTAGAAAATGGAAATAAAACAGAAACCTTCTTAAAGGGGAAGTACTATTTTTTACAACCTGGACCTTATTTCTGGCATAAAATGCGGTCATTTACTCACCCATATAACTTATGATTCGTTTGGGAGATAAGTGGATCTGCGTATATCCATATAGTAGTAGTGACTGGGGCACCAAAATGCAGCCTCTAAATAACGCATTATTTGCCGCGAAACTTGTTCATTTCACCAATATTTTGTTACGATACACTTGTGCTATTCCCTGTTGAGTCCAGAGTTACATCATCCAGGGTCTGCAGATCAATCTACAGACCCTGGATGATGATAACAGCTAACTCTGGACTCAACAGGGAATAGCACTGGAACAAAATATGAACGAGTTTCATGGCAGATAATGCGTTATATAGAGGCTGCATTTTGGTGCCCCAGTCACTCCCACTCCATGGATATAGAGCTAATTATCTCCCGAAGGACTACAAATTACACAAAAGTTATATGGGTGAGTAAACTACCGTATTTCATGCCAGAAATAAGGTTCAGGCTGTAAAAAACAGTAGTTCCCATTTAAAAGACGAAGCAAAAAAAGCTTGAAAATGTTAAGTGAGTACCTTCGTCTCCTCTTGCAGACTTCATAAGGTATTTCCAGGAAATATCTTTTTTCGAGCAGCACGTTCAGAGGCCTGGAAGGGTGAAACTCATTGGGGTTACATTATGACATGGAATATATTATCAAGAGTTTTACTGTTAAATAATGATAAATCATTATATCGAAGACCAAAGTTCACTCTTTTAATCATGACTCATTAATTCTATTCATATCTTCCTATAATATCATACAGTGTTATGTATGCGTATTCATTAACAATTTCCTAATTACTCCAATATAATTTCCGCTGCTGAAAGCTGATTAGCAATTACCTGGAATAACTTATTTGGAAGTGCAAATTAATGCAAAGTGTATTTTCTGTAAAAGGTCGAGTTTTCTCTCAACTTTGGACTCAAGTTGAGTAAAGTACCTGTAGTTGAAAACGAGGAAGCCTTCCACTATTAGCACATACACCTCTTTATCATCTGATGGTGTGGTGTGCTCGAGGTTCAGGCCTCGCTGCCTCAGGAATGACACAGGATCGGTCCTCCATGAGTCGACATCGCTCATCATCGCGTCCATGTGCAGAGCGCTGAGCACTTAAACACAACACAGTGAGAGGGAATGTTTTTCACCTTTTCAAGAGAAACACAATAATTCATCAGGAAAAGGTTTACTGGTCCCAGCTTCTCTATAATCTATACTCTGTACAGATCAGCCACAACATTAGAACCATTGACAGGAGAAGTTAACAACAGGATGCAGCCTGACACGGGCACAAAAACGGATTAGGAACAACTAAAAAACATGAAAAACAGCAGAAGGTGTTGATCTGGCCTCAAAATTCACTAGATTCCAAACTGATCAAGTAAAAGCGGGATGCACTGGAACAAGCCTGATCCACAGAGACCCCTCCCCTCAACCCATAGGACCCAAAGTCCCCCCCACTAACAACATCCTGTTACCAGACACCACATGACACCCTCAGAAGACCCATGTTCATTCTCTAATGAGTCACAACTGTGACAAATTTTGGATAGGTCTGTCACCATGGCTCTGAGGTTTTGAACCCGCCCAGTGCCTGTCTGTGTGAAGTTTCCATGTTCCCCCTGTGCCTGCGTGGGTTCCCTCCAGATGGTTTCCTCCCACAGTTCAAACACATGCGTATTAGGGGAACTGGTGATTCTAAATTGGCTGTACTGGGCACGTGAGTATGAATGGATTACAGCTGCACCAAACTGTGATATGACTGAATTTTCTGCATTTGCGCAGCTAGAAAACGGTAAAATATAACACGTGTGCAGGACGGATGTGTTTGAGTTATAAAAGGTCACATGTCAGAATTAAATTAAGTCTCCTTACTGTCATATTGCTTGAAGCCGTTGCTGTCCACCGGCACCTCAGAGTCATCCTGAAGAAAAGAGCATATACCAAACGCTATCATTTTCTCTGTGACAGCAGAAAAGGTGTAAAAGCAGTGGCATGTCTTAAAGAAGGCCTCAGAGTCTACCTTAAAATATGAATCCTGTGCAATAATGCAGCTGTTGGGTATCTGCTGGTGTAGACTCTTGGCCAGAGTAGATTTTCCTCCATTGGTCATCCTGACAGAAACAGCACACATAATGCACTTGACATTTTAAAGCTGCACAAATACTACTGGAACCTCTAAAATGTATTTTATTAAAGAAATAATAGTAATTTAAAGGTTATTCATTTAAAGATGTTTGAAAACAAAGAGGTCTGAAGCTCATTTTTTAACTGCAAAGGTGATGTCCAGCACATATATTTGTTTAAATAAGTTCCATGGTTTTCCAATTATAAATAATTTGAAAACTAAAGTATCGGCTGATATATTTTTTTATAAAACTCACAAACACGACGCCTGTATCCGCCTCAAATAACCGTCAGTTGAGCTGGTGCGGTCTGAACTATGGCAAACTAACACATTGGACCACACCTGTCACTTATACTGGGCGTGGTCCATATTTCAACCAGAATTGTTTTTACTGTATGACAGCAAAGAATTCCTAAACTAAATTTACAAATTTCCCAGGTTGCCGAAACTTATGAGCTCACTTCCTGTTAATTCTAGCTACTCTCCTGCATCCCTCCATCCATGTGCCAATAAACCGATCCACCACTTACAGGCGGACCTGTGTAATACAGCTCCACCGAAGCATCTTCAAAGTTAGAGAACATAAATCTATGGTGCAGTAGTGTAGCCCTAGATATTCACGTCTTATTGGCAAATACCTGCTTTCAGACTGCTTTTGAAACTAATCTTGAAAAGGCCACCCATGCCAGCCATCATGGTTTTATTTAGCCAACCTTTTATTTTAAGTACTAAGAATGTAGTTTAATTTTATGAGATTTTTGTCTAATGTGAAACAGAGCTAAATCTGTGTGATTTGATTTTGACCCAGAACTTTCTTTTCTTCTTTTTTTTTTCCTACAGGGTAAACAAGTCTTATCATTTTTCTCTGCCACATGGTCGTCACATGCTACTTTGACCTGTGCCCCTACTGTTATGAACACATGTCTGGTAGCCAACATGTAATCTAATAGTATTAAATTACTACAGTTTGGTTCCTTTCTGTGACTTTCTGTCTTCACTGTCTGTGTTTTTAACACCAAACCACCAAAAAGCATGTCGCAATCTGAAAAACCTGAGCATGCAAAATGCTAATGCTGGTGTCAGACAAGCTAATTAAAGCTATTTAAAGACAGAATAACAAAAGACAACAATAAATTCTGTATTTTTGTTTACAATGTAAGCAAGTTTATAATCCTGCTCACTCACTCACCCGCCAACTCCAACAATTAGAGTCTTCATGACAGCTCTTCTCAGTCCAAAGCTACTGATGGACGCAGCTGCTGTTTGAAAATTATGTGCAAAGTTTACTGGGACACAAAAATATTTGCATCGAGTACTGCAGCTACGCTGACCTGCACTCTAATCATGCGTTTCCGCGTGTGGGCGCTCCTGATTGGCTGTTGGAGTTGTTACGTCACCAACGACCTGCCCATTGAATAAAATAATAAATAAATAAACAAAGAGAACAAACAGTAAAGTGTAGTTTACTGTTATATACAGTCAGTGGTGAATGTTGTAGTCAATTAAAAACTACTACTACTAAGCTGAAACGGAGTGGGCAAATAAAATAGAATAACAAATACAATAAAATAAAAATGAAATAACAAACACGTCTTTATTCATTTTATTCATTTATTTATTTTTAAGTATTTAAATAGTGTATGCATTTGACGCTTGAATACAGCTTTAAAAGGTTTTTGTATTGCATGTTTATATTTCCATTTCTTTAAAGATCGCTTTATTTGCATATTTGAGTGTTTAGCAGATTAATATGTAGTTAGTTTAAGGATAAAGAAAAAACTTTCTATCTATCTATCTATCTATCTATCTATCTATCTATCTATCTATCTATCTATCTATCTATCTATCTATCTATCTATCTATCTATCTATCTATCTGTAGCCCCTTATATGACCTACAGTTAAGTGTTGGGGGCGCATGCGCAGACAAACTTTTCCGCGTAACTGAACTTCCTCATTGGGAGCGTTAGCAGCAAAGTGCTTCACACACACAGTCCTGCGACGAAACAACAAATCGCCTTTCGTTTTTTTTTAATTTAACCTCCGAGCCTCACAGATGTCGAAGCCTCCTCCCAAGCCGGCCAAGCCAGGTAAGACGAAACCCCACGCGTATTTCTTGTTTTTAAATTAGCCCCCAAAAAGAAACTTGTGTTTGTGCGAGAGGACAGCGCACACCTTGATAGCGATATCAGGAGGCGGGCGTTAGAGCACTTCAGAGGATCGGAGGATTTCTGTCGTTTGTCTGCTAAACGATTCACCAACACGTTCACAGAGAGTCCGTAAACTCATTTTTTATTTCAGTATTTATTATCACAGAGAGGTGTGGCAGTGCAGTGGAGCTATCAGAAATTATTTCGTGCCCCACACTGATGATTGACAGGGACATCCAGCTCTGTGCAGCAGGCCTCGGTCACTTCCCTTTTTCCATCACTCACACAAGGAGAGTTTCTTTCTGCTGATCAGCGGCTCTAGGTCAGATGGTGATGACGAGTCTGAATGGTCAATGACATCAGCCTGACTTCCTCCGAGCTCTGTCTATTCTGGTAAAATCATCCCAAGCATAAGGAAATGTGTGTGTTACTCAACACAAAGATTTGCTTGTGCTGCAAAAGTCAGCAAATTACATATACTTTGAGGAAATTATATTTAATTGTTACATGTGAAGGTGCAGGTACCACCAAACTAACCAAACTGTATTCATATATGGTGTAAAGCTAGTTTATTAGATGCTCTGGTGCAAAAACAAAGACACATATTTTTACCCCTCCCCATTGTGCTGACTGTTGTGCCTGCAGACAATTTGCTTTCTACTTTGTTGCATGAGAAAATGCGCCAAGTTTTCATTATTTTGGGCTTAAAATTATGTTATTTTTCTTCTTATTCAACAGTAGTATAAAATGAGATGGATAAAGTATTGTATGCCCCCTTCAATGACCTCAGTTAACCACAAAGTTGAATCAACGCCCTCATAAGCAAAAAAAAGAAACATGGGTCATTGCATTAGATTTGGCACGGTGTACGTACTTGGGTGTCAAAATAGATCACATGCAGTAGCACAAAAATGAATGAAAACCATCCGTGCATGGAAGTTAAAGTCGTTGTTGTATGAGGAAAAGGAAAAGCAAAGTTTTTTTTATATCAGGTGCATCCCAGCAGGCACGTGCACGCTTGCCCGCTTGATCCTGTGAAAACAATGTGCAAAACACGTCATTCGTACGCTCGACGGTTATTAATAAGTCTGCTGCGTGACGTCTCACCTCAGCAGGTGACACAGCCTGTCGTGGCAGATGGTTTGTTGATGTGTGGTGGAGGAGCCATCAGTCTTATTTGGCAAAGTCGGTGCCTCATGACCGATTCGTCCAATGCAGCGATTCACGTGGAGATGTCAGAAGTGGTGAGGGTGAAAGGCGTCCCTGTCGAGGGCGCTGCATGGATATTTACTAAAGCAGTTTTGAGTTAATTTGGTCCCGCTTCAGGACTGCTGGCCTTATAAATGTCCCTTTGATAAATATGCAAAGGTTCGCTTAAAACTGTGCTCCTTAAATGTTGCTTGGCCGTGTCCGTAATGAGCGGTGCACACAGATTTAACAAGACCACATGCATCGGGGCTTTTTCTCTCAGCGTTAGTGATACGGTTCAGTTTTTGTGCAGGATTTGCGTATGTGCAGTCTCTTTTTGAAAAGATTAGAAGCTTAAATGGTTACCGTTGTGGGGTTGGGCTTTAAACAGGACTGGGGAATCAAATATCCACCAAGATCAGACACGCTTTTGTGGCAAGGCCAGGGCTGTTGTAATGCATTTTTGGAATAAAATAACACAGCTGTAAGTCATCAAATAAACCACGAGCAAATAAAGTGTACTGAAAGTGTTTCGCTCACCCCGAAGCTCAAATCTTGTGCTATTTTTATTTCTTTTTACCTTTTTTTTTTTTTTTTCCTTGGATGTGCCTGAGGGTTTAGGAGCGCAGCAAAAGCCTAGCCTAGTCAGCACAGGCTTTTGTGTGTTTAAGGCGGCATGACCAGGCCTGCAGAGCCTGACATGCTTTCTGTGCTGAACAGAGCCGGACTTGTGCAACGGCTCAGCCCCTCTCACTCTGAGACACTGAGGCAGTGTGTTAGCAAAACAGAAACCCTGAGCAACGGTAAAGGGGAGTCGCAACCGTGCAACATTTAGGCCTGTCAACTCAAAGCAATCAGGAAACAGAAGATGCCCAAGCTCACTTACGTTTCTTCAAACGCATTGCACTGAATAAATATGTGTCAGCTCTTTATGATTCATCGGTTTCTTTGTTGTGTCGTGCTTGTAACCGTTATGGATTACATTTTTTTGTTTGTTACATAAAGAGCAATGTGACAGTTGCAGTAATCTAATAATAATAATGATGATAGTCTCTATTTGTACGTTGCTGGGAAGCACTGGCATTAAAGTCATAGCATCGATTAAGAATGAATAAAAATACACAATGAGAATGCATTAAAGGGAAAAACTGTGGTGAAAGTAAATGTAGTCAACTGAGGCTATACATTTCTCCAGGCATGCTATAGTGAGAGTTGTATATGTGCTGCTCACACAGCCCTAAATTCCTACATTGACCATGATGCATTGCACTTGTATAATCTGCCCAGTTTGTGGCGTTTTTAAACTCGGCGTGTACAAAAAAGTAGAGGTGTCTGAAATAACGTCGCCTCACTGGCTGACAGGAACATTAAACTACGATGGCGGAACGAGAAGTAGACAATGCAAACATATTTTGAGTAAACTGCTTGTTCTGCATTACATTGAATCACCACTCACTTGTTGCTGTTACTTGTCAGCTCTCAGCAAAAGAAAATGGCAAAAATACGGCAAATATAACATTACTGAGTCAGTGGTCATGTTCCCACCCAGTCCTGTGATGTTTGGGATCTTGAAGACGTTCTCCTCTGCCTAAGGGAGGGGTAAAACCTTCCTGTGTTAAAAGCTGCACACAGGCTTTCTCTGGGTTGACGTCAGCATAGACGCTGAGGTTTCATGGCAGTGCAGTGGCGGCATCAGAGGGCACCGCGAAGGCGCTGGATCCTCTTGCTAGGCTAATGCAGCTGCAGCCTCTGCCTCTCTCCACTACATAAAGCTGTGTTTCCTAGTCCGCGAATACAACGTAAAAAGTGTCTTTGTGCGTAACGTCCTCTGCGTTCAGTGTAAAATGCACGCTGAAATGGCTTGTGGTTCTTCTGAAAACCAATTACGTCACTGGTTCTTTGGAAAACAACAAACTTTGAGGCAGAACAACTGTAGTTTTTCACTCCGTATCCCTAGTTTGGATAAATAGAAATACAGTACGTCCTTCCTTTGAAAGGGAAGTCGGTAGAATGATACAAACCAGATGCAAATCACAAGAATCTCCTTTGCAGTAGTGTTGGATTTGGTTTTGGATTTGGTTTTCGGTCTTGTTGACCAAAAACAAAACCAGCACTGGTTCACCAGGCTGTGACTGTGTTGGGTAAACTTTGCGTTTGCGTTGGAAAGATGGAGAACAACAAACTGTACTTTAGGTTTAGGTTTTTGTTTAGACCCTGAAATAAACAGCTACTGTATTAGGAACATTTAACAGTGAGTTTATCTAAGAGCTTGTGAGTGTCCCTTTAAGCTTTTCTCGTAGGCCTCTGAACTAGTTTAGCTGTCAGCTGAGGTCACAACCACTCTGGTCGCATTCCAGCATCGGCGCTAACGCCAGCGAGCCATCACAGGCCCCGAGGGCAGCTACTACACAACGACCACTCTGTGTTTTTGTCCCCGCTCCGCACATAGAAACGTGTACTGTTCTTGGCTGCACACGAGTGAGTGAGTGAGTGAATGAGCGAGTGGTTACAGGCTTCACACCTGTTAATGAGGTAATGTGTACTGTTAACCTCTCTGATTTATTTAAAATGCGCGCTTGTAATTTACCGCAGCGAAGCTACGTTGCTCGGCGCTGTGAAGTGGCGGCAAGTGCGGTCGCGCCGCTTGTGAATATTCTCAAGCGCACTGTGCTCGCTGCTCTTCAGCAAACAGGGATGTGGTTAAGTCACCACAGATGGTCCGCACAGGTAATCCGTCTAACGCGCAGTCTTTTTGTTTTCTCTCCACCAGGTCAAGTCAAGGTGTTCAGAGCGTTGTTCACCTTTGACCCCAGAACAGTAAGATATTTTTGTTCTTTTGATTTTATGATTCTTTTTATATATATGTATTTATATTTTTGCGCAAGGCATTTTTTAATTGAATAGTTCAGATTATGGGTTAACCTTACAGCTATTTGCTTCATGGTCTGTGCAGCTTTCTAGCCCCTCAGGAGATATTTGTTATGTCGGCGGTGAATAATTAAATCGTTCTTGTTTTAAAAAGAGCCACAGATGAATTTCTAGAAATGTTCTAAAAGACAAGACAAATATTCATCACAGTTTATCAGAGTCTTCTAAAAAGTCCAAAACATGTATTACATTAAAAGTTAAATATAACCAATCGGCTCGGATTTGAGAAACTGCGAAATATCGTGGAATAAAAATGATTTTGTTACAGATCCCTCTTTCTCTATTAACTTAACCAAACATTATCAGTTAAACCGCATTAAAAAAGCAGCAGTCACGATCGTTCCTTGTTGGGTTGTACGGTGGAGAGAAAGGGGAAGAAGAGGGGTGAGACGCGACACAAGCGTCAGAATAGTGTGAATGCGACTTCCTGAAACCCGGTGCTCCATCCTGGAGTAACGTCCCCGTGTTTTATCTTCCAGCCGGACGAGCTGTACTTCGAAGAAGGAGACATCTTGTACATCTCCGACACGGTGAGCGAAACCCCCGGACGCGCACACACACACACACGGCTGCCGCCTTCCTCTTCGGGTCCTCGCGTCCTGTTGAGATCTGAATTTGCAGTTCTTCTTCCTCTTTCTCTGGAATCTTTTTGCGTGCTTTGTGTCTTCGCTTTTTCCTGCTTTGTTTCTTCATTCTTCCTTTGTGGTCACATTCATCTCTGATTATTTGCTTTGTGATTTTCTTATTTCTGCGTTGCTGTCCTCCCCAGACTGACACTAATTGGTGGAAGGGGACATGCAGAGGACGGACGGGACTCATTCCAAGTAACTATGGTCAGTAAAAAAAAAAAAATAATAGTTATCACCAACTACAGTAATTCTGTGTTATTAATGAATTTTAAATAATGCACTGATGCTCTCTTTCAGTGGCCGAGCAGGCAGAGTCCATTGACAATCCCATGCACGAAGCAGCCAAACGAGGTACGACTAAAGCCAACCTGACCTTTCTTTTCGCTAAAGAGCTCTGCATTAATCATCTCCACGTCTCTTTTGCACACATTTGTGTATTTTAACAGGCAATATGAGCTGGCTGAGGGAGTGTGTGGAGAACAAGGTCGGGATAAACGGGCTGGATAAGGCCGGAAACACCGCCCTCTACTGGGGATGCCACGGAGGACACAAAGGTGAGAAGAGCAGAATTTGCTTTTTTCATGTGGACCGTGCACGGATTAAGGAACTGGTGATGTGGTGGTGGTGATTTTTGTCTTTTGAGCGAGTGATCATACACACAGGGGGTCAGGTCGGGTTTTTGCATGAGAAGTGAAGTACAGAAAAAGTACACAAAAGCAGGAAATTGGTCATGTCCCGCTATTGTTCCTGCACGATTGTTGTGTGACCTGTAACATTAAATCTGTTCTTTTTTTCTGTTTTTTTTCCTTTTGTTTTTTTTGTGTGTGTGTATATCAGATGTGGTGGAGCTGTTGCTAAGCCAGTCTAACGTGGAGCTCAACCAGCAGGTGAGCTGGGCTTAAACCCTCATTCACACATTAAAGCAGATCTCACATTGCAAGATGAGCAGCACAGGGATGTAGTGAGCAAGGCTTAATTCTGATTCACCCCTCTCCTGCAGGGGTAGATGTCTTCACGGGGGTTGTTTATTATTTATAATTTATTAGTCTGGTTAACTGAGTCAGATGGTCAGGATGTGTTATGGATATATTTCCAAAAAAAAACTGAAGTGAAGGTTGAGAGGATATCAGTTTAATGCATGTGCAGATACTGACGGCACTAGATCAGGAAAAAATCTTGAGTAGCAAACTAAACCAAGAAACAAACAATCATCTGTTTCTTGAAGTTGATGCAACAGAAGATTAGATTTAGCTTTTCCTATCTTTGAGGGATGATGTTTTATTAAAGCTCCAGCTAATCATTCTCGCCGGTAATGATGATGTTTTGTGCTTCAGAATAAACTTGGAGACACTCCGCTACACGCTGCTGCCTGGAAGGGTTATTCTGACATTGTGGAAATGCTGCTTAACAAGAGTGAGTACTGAGATCTTATTTAGTTTTGTGAAAAGAAAGTGGCTGACGGTTCATCTTTTTTATTTGGATGGCTGTTGCAACCGAGCAGGGAAGAGACAGAGGGCTGTTTATCAAACCCTGATGAAACCCTGCTCACTCTTCATAGTTAGCCCAAAGTCTCATCTTTTCTTCGGTTGGCGCAGTGTGTTTCAATGTGAGTGTGTTTTGGGTTTTCTTTCAGACGCAAGGACGGACATCAGGAACAATGAGAATAAGCTGGCTCTGGAGATGGCCACCAACGCCCAGTGTGCCTCACTTCTCAAAAGGAAGCAGGGAAGCAGTAAGTACAGCTGCCACTAGAGAGCAGACACATACAGTGTCACGAGGACACCGCTCCCATCTGTGCGGATTGCTGGTTGAATGAAGGGAACCGTCAGACATCAAGACGTGTGGAAATCCAGAGAAGCAGAGAAATAGATTGTCCTACAACTACTTACAGCTATTTAGTCAACTTCTCTGCGGCGCTCAGATGACTTTGTTGCTGTTACTTGACCGTCTAAACGATTTGATTGGCCCGGCGCATGATCACTTCCCAGTGGAGGAGTTCCTGACCCACTTTCCTCCACAAAAATCTGTCGGCGGGGAAGTTCATTTGGCTTCTGGGCTAATTCTTTCTAGTGCTTGCATTGATTTGCACTGAGTGACACTACGAAGCTGCTTAGCTGTAACATGGGTATTACATCCAACATGTTAAACTTACATCATGAATTATATGGGATATTTAATGCAACTAATATCTGTGGTAAAGTAATTATCTGGTAAGTTACTTCTGTCTAGTCATTCCTGCACTAAATTGCACACAGCAACGCACGATCCATAACTAGTTCAATTCAGTTTTATTTATGCAGCGTCAATAACAATACAAATTGTGTCTTTACAAAATCCGGTCTGAAACATCCAGAGCAGGCAACAGACTGCGATAGACGGGGCTAACACAGAGAGACAGACAACCATTCACACTCACGTGCACAACTACGGCTAATTTAGAGTCATGAATTGACCTAACGAGCACGTCTTTGGATGCTGGGAGGAAGCCGGAGTACCTAGAGAGAACCCACGCAGACACAGGGAGAACGCAAACTCCACACAGAAAGGCCACAGTCGGCCCATCTATTTAATCGTAGAGGTTACCTCTTGGATTAACATACATTCAGCCAATAAATATGTTGAAGTACTGTGTGTATCTATGGCCTACGTGTCCGTATTCATGTCATTAACCGCCCCCTTAATTCTGTTTCAGACATCACCCGCTCACACAGCAACGCAGAGGAGTATTTGGACGACGACGACTCGGACTGAGATGGCCCCGCTACGCCCCGCTACACCCCCCCAACCTCCCTACCTCTCAACCCTCCAACCCCCCCGACCCCCTCTGTTGAGACATTGTCACAGTCTTCCACTGGGAGCTCTGAGTGTTTTTGTTGCGGACCTGAAATGGATTTGCCGTAACCGTAACTCCATTTCAGTTCACTTACTTTGTCCAGACCACCTCGGTTCCCTGCCCTCAGCGTCGCATTCAGAGTGAATTTCAAAAGCGCTGAATTAATGCGTTTTACAGTTCGCCTCCTTCGCCGAGCACTTGGGAGCATCGGCTGTGCCGGGAATGTGATGTAGTAGTGGAAAAGGGACCAAACACATTCCAGATGTACTGATTATGTTTCACTTATTAAAATGGAAAATAAAAGAGCAGATTACAAGACTGATGACAACTTCAGTTACTGAACTACCAGCTTGATCAAAAGGGACTGGAAACCCATTGTCTCTTACACAATTTAGATGCATTTGTGCGCAATGAAAGTGGCATTTCACCACAATATTTCCCCTTTAAACAGGATGTAAATATTAAGGTGTTATATAACGGGTGTCACCTACGTGCATGGATGGGTGTAACAGTGGGGGAAATTACATCCAAGTGTCTTCATGAAACTTGCTTGTTACTTCCTTCTCTATTGTAATTTGGTCTTTGTTTTATTATCTCCACTGCCGTTCAAGGTTAAAAAAAAAACGCCCAATGTAAAACAGACTTACTCTTTCTTTCAAGCTTTTGATTTCCGACTTGGGAGCATATTTCTGGTTTTACTGCTGCTTTCCCCCCCGACCAAAAAATATATATAAATATATAAAGTGCCTTAAATTTGTGCGAGTGTGTCTGTGTGAGTGTGTCATTGTGGACATTTTTGTGATTTAAGATGATTTCTACCTGCTCTGTCCTTACTCTGCAATAAAAAGATTTATAACTTAAAAATGGCGCTCTGAGTAGATATTCTTTGCAAAACAGGACGGAGAAAATGATAAACTAGAGATTAGAATTAATAACACACACCAATAACCCATCCTGTACATGCAGCATGACTGTGATATTAATCTAATAAGGACTAAAAACACCGTTCAAAAGTCAAAGAGTTCCTTTATTAAAAAGTCAGCATGTTGATGACATTCCAAGAAGGCAGAAAGGGCAGAAAATGCATGTAAAGACAGAAAATACAGCACGTCTTTGAGGGATTCATGCTACATAACCGCCAGACCAGAGGGGTGGGATGGGGAGGGGATAAAAAAGGAGGACTGGTAAAACAGAGAACGGTCTCCTCGACATGAACAGAAACGGCTACTTCAGGAGAAAGTAATTCTTCCTCTTCGCATCTGTTTCAGGCTTTCCTCAAACTCGGACAACTTCTCCTCGCTATACAAGTACATATGCAGCAGGGGCAAGGGGGGAATGGAAGCAAGTGGTATGCATCACCACGAACAGAAGTGCTGATGAAATCCTTTCTGCCTTTCAGGTCATTTACAATGAGCTGGTAATTTAAAAAAACGGGCATTCATCATTCAGTCCTTCAGTGTTTAGAGGGTTTCCCATATTTAAAACGCGGGAGAGGAATCGACGAGTGGAAGCTACTTAATGTTCGTGAAATATGTCTAAAGCTGGGTCACCCTGAGTGTCAGTCTTGGGGAGAGGCTGCCTCTTAAAAACACACCTTTAGTAACACTGAGACAGACGGAGCAGCAGGTACGCGGAGCTGGAGCACGACTGTAGGGACTTTTTATGGTGAGGACCACCAATATGTGGGGGTCTTAACTTTCCAGTAGAGCTTACTAAATACCTCGCCCTGTGAACGATAACGCTCTCTCTGGTTATTTTGTGGTTGGAGGAAGAGATTATTAAAAAAAATAAAAGATTCACAGATGGGCCTCTAGAAACAAGAGTCTGCTTACTGAACCAGACACACATAAGCAAAGTAAAACACTTGGTTCCACTTTTTAGAAACGAGTTCTGTTAATTCTGTAATTAATAATGCAACAATGGGAAATGCAAAACTCGTATTTGTCCGTTGAATACAAAGATCCAGGTAGCAGCAGTTGGGAAAATAACAAAAAAGGATCTTACTTGAAAAAAAAGCATCTATTCTCTATTATTACGGGGCTCTGCACTAAAACAGTTCAATGTCTGGGGCTGTTGCCAGGCAACCAGAAGAGACCTCTGATACAGATGTAGTAGAAATAGTACAGCACATGATGTTGGCCCCTCTTTTTGTTTGATAGGTGGCAGTGGGAAGAGACAGGAAGTGAAGGGTCAACACACGGGTCACTCCTCGAGACTGGACGTATAAAAACAAATGTACAGCTGCAATGTTAATCGATTAGCTTCAGAGGTTTTGAGATTCAAGCATTTCCCCCGTTTCCAGTCTATTTTAAGCTAAGCTAACTAGCTGCTATCTGTAGCTTCACATTCAGCAGACAAACCCTGGAGGCTGAACTATTAAATTAAATTAAATATGGGAAATGTGATGATGCTTTTCTGACTTAGAAGGGTTTTCAAATCATTACCCAGCGCTATGAAATGAAACCTCAACAATCTCCACATGGAAAACGAGCAAATCACAGCCAGAAGTGCAAACATCCATCACTACTTTCAATGACTCCCGTGTTCCCCCTTCCCGTGATCCGTTTCCGCTACTAAGAACTGTTAAAAGGTTGACGACCACGCCGCCCTTTCGACAAGGCACATTGGAGCGTAAAGCGGAGCCGTGTGATAATAAGGCCTTTTCAGACGCAAACTGTGGTTGTCATTGAGCTCTTTAAGGGAGACTGCGAAACCAGACAGTCAAAGTAGTGAAATGACTGTTGTTGTTTGTTTTGTTTTTTTTTTTTTTAAAACAAACCTAGACACGAAGGAAGACTCACACTTTTTTTCCCCTCATGTCAGCTTTGATTATCTGATAATAGGAAAATCAGATCCACTGGAGATTTCAAGTCACTGGACAGCGATGATATATTGCACCAATGTTTGCAAATTACTCAGAAGAAACGCACCATGTCATGAGAAACTTTCACAACAGGCCTATGGAAATGACCCGAACTCAACACGGCCTCATTTAATTCGTTCTTTCAACCGTTCCTTAAGGAAATAATATCAGATATGACTGGAGCACTGGAGTAAAACAGCAAATATCCCACTCCGACCAATCAATGATATGATATCAGTTAAAGGTAGGAGGTGAACGAAGGGAGGGAGCAGATCACTAAAATGAAGAAGGGAAGGTCTGCGTCAGACGCTAATACTGACAGACTGGATGCTGATAACCGTGTACTGTGCATGCGTGGAGTATGAATACAGGATGAAATTATTGCACTATTGCACATTAAGTAGAGGAACTGAAATACCGACAGACCTTCCTCCTGATAAAGCAAGCATGAAACTAAGTTGTTGTCTTCTCTTTGCCCGTGTACTGCAATATTAACCAAGCAGGTCTGAATTCCAGCAGATCCAGCAGCTCAGATTGCGCCAGTTTTAACAGATCAGTGACTTCAAACAAAGACCGGACTTGAGACCTCTCAAGAAGCACATCGGACACGGGGTGGAATGCAAAACGCCGTGGCAAATATCTGAACTTGTTCACCGTAATGTCACTTCAGAGGGCAGCGGGTTCTGGAGCTAGTCGAGCGTGAAAGTTCAGTGTGTGTGTCTCAACATGAGGCTCTCAACCACATCTAACAATCACCCTCTAAAGAGGGCTGTGAGAAAGTTGAAAGCCCAGACAAGTGGTTCAGAGACAAACCCAGCTGTACTGTTTCCAGTCTGCTCGGTGTCGTCTCTAACCAGCTTTAAGGAAGTGGCGAAATGAACAAATGCGAGGCTGCACGTTTCCGTTTTATGACACTTTCTTTTACCTCCGTTTACTCCTTGACCGCTACGCAAACAAAAAGGGTCAATGGAAAGTTGCACAAACACAAAGACTCTACATAGTTTGCCTCAGACTCTGAGAGTATGTGGAAGAACAAAGTCACATTGAAGAGCTCCTCTTCAGTCCACTATCCAGCTACAAGTAAGGTATAAAATAATGAAAACTCTTTGTTTAAATAAATAAACTCTCAGGATGGTTAAGATAAAATAAAATAGAATAAAATGAAATAACCGGGATAAAACACATGACATCTTGGATAAGCAGCTAATAAAAATTCCCTCCCAGAAAATAATTTCTTTCACAGATTTTTCTCTTCTTCTTCTTCTCTCTTTTTTCTTCTTTGTTTTTTTGCAAAAATGAAAATATAGTTTTTTTTGTGTTCTTTGCAAGTGTTCATTTAAAAAAAAAAAAAAATTATCGTACCAACGAGTCCTCTTTGAAATGTATCTACAGCTGTACAATAGCTCTTGCAATAGGTCAACAATAGGTCTTGCAAGTGAATTTATGAAGAAAAAAAAAAAAACAAGGATTTGCGCATCGTTTCACTTAAAAAAAGCCACTTTACAGATATGGGTTAAAAAGGGTCATAATAAACAATATAAAAGAAGATAGAAAGACAGCGTTCGCTAATGAGATTCTTGGAGATTTGTCTTTTCTTCAATGGCCTGTTTGACTATCTCAGCCAGCTTCAAGCGGTCCACTTTGTCAGAGAAGGCTCGTCCTGTAAAGAAAGAAGCTGGAGGTTAAGGACCCGGTGACTAAACATACCGAGTAAACAATTCATGCTTTTAACAGGAAAAAATATTGTATTTTGCTAAACTAAAACTCATTTATAGAGACTACATTCAGCAGTGTGAGACAATGGTGCAATGATTATGGCTGCATCTTTATTGACATTTTCATTTCATTTCAGTGCCATAAAGTACACTTTCAAGAATATCCTTCAAAACAAATCCTTGAAAATTGCTTTAAGTTGTCATATTAGGAGATAAATGGACTGTCTATTCATTGATGAACCCAACGTTCATTCATAGTCTCCTGAAAATCCAATGAATCAACTTCAAATTTTTGTATCTGCTGATAAAGAGAACACGAGCTGTGTTTTGGTCAGCAGCCAGAGCTAAATAAATAATGAATTAATAGTACGATGAGTCATATACAGCTAAATAAATGAAGCAGTGCTGAAAATATTCAATGATTTTAGATAAGGTATTAATGAATGATGCTACGGTGCTTTTAATGGTCAGAGAAATGAACTAAGCATTTGAGATGAGATGAAATGATACCGACCGTCCCAGCTGAGGCCCTGCAGGCCGTCCCTCAGCAGCTTACAGTCTCTGTTGAACCTCCAGGCTTCATACATCACCTCATTGAGCTTCTCGTCTTCGTTCTCACCTGGACACAGACAAAATGCTCACTTTAGAAGCTGCTCTCCCTCTCTCAGCGTTAAATACTGCTGTGCACATCGACAGTTTGTTGTGTTTGCATCACTGCAAAAACTTCACAATCAAACATGACTTCTGCAAATGCATCATCTGAGGTTTGTGCAGCCTAACAGGGACATGCAATTACAAGCAGCGTATCAGAGTGGGTTACTGACCAGCCTGTGGTAGTATACACTGTGCAATGACATCTCGTAATTTTTCCAGCGCCACGTTGGAGTCTTCCCCTCCGTTCTCCGGGTCATGAATGAAGAAACCATCGCCGGGCTTTGGGCTGCAACATAGATAAGAAAAAAATACTTTTAGCAAATTCAAACACCCCTAAATTACAAAGCAACAAACAGGACAGAAGCATTTAAAGAAAAATGATTGACGGGAAAAGTTTAAAGGAAGACTCACACTAGTAGTTTCCGTTTCCTGAGGATTGGGTTGTTGACAGAGTTTAGAGGCTTCAGGCTGACGTTCGACTCCTGAATTCTCATGTTGGCCAGCTGCTCCGCGTGGGCCAGCTGGATGCCTGCGACTACCGCCTGAAAGGACAGACAACAGCTATTGATGCATTCGCGTTAAGGCGCTCCACCGTACCTAAGGTAGCTACGTGCGCAGGCTCCAAAGTTACGACCAAAGATGCAACTTCAGTGACGACTGTCTTTGGTTTAAGGAGTTTGTTGAGAGTAAGGAAAACAGTTGCAGACAACATCTAACAGAGAGTACTCTGCTTAGTGCAATGGCACAGCAAGACAACAGCTCTAAGTGTTGCTGTGCACCACAAGAAAATGAAAGACTGCAAACACAGTTATATAAAGGACAACTTGAGCCAATCACAAAGAACATGTTGCAGCACTGCAGAGGTACTACGCCAATCAGGCAAAACATTATGACCTAATATTGTGTAGGTCTCCCCTGTTGCTCCAAAAGAAAACAGTTGTGACTCATCAGAGAATGGACATGGGCCTTCTGAGGTTTGTCCTGTGGTGTCTCTGGTAACAGGATGTTGTTAGTGGGGGGGACTTTGGGTCCTATGGGTTGAGGGAAGAGGCCTCTGTGGATCATCCCACAGATACTTGATGAGTTTGGGATCTAGTGAATTTGGAGGCCAGGTCAACATTGTGTTTCTGGGTTGTTCCTAAACAACTGTGTCATTTCTATGGGGTGGGGGTCCCTGGTCTGGTCTAGGTGGGTGCTACATGTCTAAGTAACATCCACATGAATGTCAGGTCTAAAAGTTTCTCAGCAGAACATTGTATTCTCACAAAATGGTCAATGTTATTTAATTCTCCTGTCGGTGGTCATAATGTTATGCCTGATCACAGTATACTGTATAAAGCACAAATTACGGCACTAACTGCTGACATCGACTATAAATCCAGCATAAAAACAGGAGGAAGAGGAGGTCACAATAACAGCTCAGGAGAAGTGACTTGTCAGTTCACTCAGGAAGCAGCAACATGTTTGCACCTCACTGGCGCAAAGCGAGGCTTCCCACTCACCTTATCCATCATCATCTGCGCGGAGGGCAGCACGTTGTCAAGGGCCTCAGTGCAGTTGAGCCAAGGTGAGCCAAAACCCCTTCGATAGTCAGGTCTCTCCTCTGGCTTCACCTTCAGGCAGCCTGCAGGAGCAGACGAGGAGGAGAGGGAGCACAAAATTAATGGACAGAAGAGATGAATGGGAGTGGGTAAAAGTGAAACTGGATGAAATGGACATAAGGAATAAGATAATAAGGGAGAACGAATGGGGAAGAGTCTGTTGGAATACAATGTAAAGGAATAAAATGAGCTGGTTAAGATGCACACTACAAACTATTTCCTGTCTTCATCTCTACTGCAGCTGTCAAACAAAAGGCAAAGAAAAATCCTCTTGTTGCTGTATTAAAGCAAAAATCAAAAAGACATACTTGCGTACAATGTCCTTCGCCATTTCAGAAATTTGGCTCCACTCGTCTTCGGGGAAGTCAAAGCTTCCCGTCATATCCTTCTTCCTCATGTCTTTTGGGATGGTGCGACTGTTGTGTTTGGAGTAGAACGGAGGATAGCCGCATAGCATTACATAGATAATCACACCGAGAGACCACAAGGTCACAGCTCTGCAGGCGGAAAAGAAACTTTTATTTAAAAAAAAAAGAACGACACTGAACCAGGGGTTGCAGCAGCAGGTGGTCTGGAAGGCCCCAGCAGGAGTGAACGCTTAGTTTCAACAGACTTGAGTCTAACTTGTTGTAGGTGTAAGGAGTGGGTGAGGTAGGTATTATTCCAGACTTTTCTTTCTGGTGTCTTCTTTGAGCCTCAAGTACCTGAAGAGGAAACAGTGTTGATGTATTTATGTTCCTTAGCAACTGAGGTGCAAGCATGTCTTTAACTAATCTATGCAAGTATTTTTTTTATTTATTTATTTTTTTACCTGAGGTGCTACGTAGTAAGGAGTGAACTGAGGGGTCATCAAGTCTCCTTGATCGATTTTGGCAAAGCCAAAGTCACACAACTTCACAGGTGCATCCTGCAGAGAAGACAGAGTGAGATACATGGATGTTGAGAACAGAAACAGATTCCTAGCAGATTCCTGTAGAGCAGCCTCAGACTGTGCTGACTTTGCCTTGAAAGGATTTCTCAGTTGGACCAGTTTGGGGATATCACTGAAGCTGCAGCCAGAGCAAGGCTTAAAAGATTGGATATTTCAACACCATCTTTCTCAAATTCTGCCAAACACAGCCACGGAAACGGTCCTCCTTTCTGTGTGCCAGGAAAAGCGATGCCTGCGGTCTTAAAAGTCCAGAAAAGTTTCTATTTATGCTCTGTGTAAAGCAATGCCGCTTACCAGAGAGTTATCCTTGAAGAGCAGATTCTCTGGCTTCAGGTCACGATGTGCAATATTTAGGGAGTGACCAATGTTCAGCGCTTGACTGATCTACAGGGGGACAGACATGGTACTGAGACACCGTCTATATGTGTGAGTCAAAGCAGCTGTGTGTCGAACAACGTGTCTCACTGCCTAAATATTCCCTGAGCAGACGGATGCAGGCAGCGGTTACATGCTGATATTAAATGTTTCACAGGAAATGACAAATAAAGCAAACTTAATGTTCATAAAATCAAACGTGTGCAGTGCGTGGCGTCTTCACCTACCTGCTTGGTGACCTCACTGGCCATCTTTTCAGTAAAGTGCCTGTGCTGACTGATTCTGTGGAACAACTCACCGCCCTCCATCATCTCCATAACAATCAGGAGCCTCGCTCTGATTGAAAATAAAAAAAACAAAAACACAAGAACGTGCATATGGGTGGTCAAAAAGGAAATTGTGAAAGAAGAAAACAGTTCAGTTAAAAAAAAAAAACCTATCAGAGCTCTTTACCTGGGGCTGGACTCATGTGGGAACTGGACACTATTGGCGTAAACCTCCAGGATTTGCACTATATTTGGGTGGTTGGCACACATCATATGGAGACGCACCTGTGTGAGAGAGAATCATATACAGTCACCGTCCTTATAGAAATCTGACACGCATGTGCACACAATGTGAACAAAAAGGACATATTACATATTATGAAATACTGCCATTGCACGTTTTGGTGCAGGAAGAAACACCCGAGGGACTGTCTGCATTTTAATGGGAATTTCATAGTTTAAAGTAATTTATTTTTTTGTGAAATCTGCATGCAAGGCTTTAAAATTTACAACTTATATATTTGCATTCCAAGTCAAAAAATGATCGTTAAGCATGTTTTTTGTGTGATTTTAGGTTCAATGTGTTATTGCAGTATGTCAAAATAAAACAAATATCTGTAAAGTCACACATGTGAGGTTGTGCTGAAAAGAATAGC
Source organism: Planiliza haematocheilus (assembly GCA_005024645.1). Classification (NCBI taxonomy): domain Eukaryota; kingdom Metazoa; phylum Chordata; class Actinopteri; order Mugiliformes; family Mugilidae; genus Planiliza; species Planiliza haematocheilus. The sequence continues at coordinate 700 of SRSE01001388.1, read as the reverse complement.
ACCAAATAAGGCAAGGAAAACCCTTTTAAAGAAAATGTTTTAAGCTAAAATCGCCAGTTACCATGACTCCAGAGGGTCTATCTACAGCAAGGGTGACGGAGCATTTACTGTTCATTAAGTTGTTAACACGTCGTTGCTTCATACAAGTCTGGGTGCTTGGAGCATCTGGTTTTACTAAGTGGGGGAGTCAACTATCCACTATAACACTAAACAGTGTTTGAGGGGAAACTCCTTTTTACAACCTGGACCTTATTTCTGGAATAAAATACAGCCGTTTACTCACCAATATAACTTTTGTGTAATTTGTATTCCTTCGGGAGATGTTAAGATCTGCGTATATACATATAGTGGGAGTGAATGGGGCACCGAAACACAGCCTCTGAATAACACACTGTCTGACGCGATCATTTCACCAATATTTTGTTATGATACACTAGTGCTATTCCCCGTTGAGTCCGGAGTTACCTGTCATCATCACAGCTGATGACTCTCTCTCTCTGAGCCCCGCACGCACCCACGGCAGTCGGCTTGTTTACCTGTAATTTGCTACCGCTATGGTTCGTCCACAACCTCTTTAGGTCAAACTACCCCAGATGATGATAACAACTCCAGACTCAACAGGGAATAGCACTAGCGTACAATAACAAAATATTGGTGAAATGAACGAGTTTCACGGCAGATAATGCGTTATTTAGAGGCT